>OY751349.1:16094956-21712456 GCA_963564715.1 Catocala sponsa
TCTCACAATTTATAATTTAAAAAACGAAATACAGTATCTATACTAGTATTATAAACAGGAAAGATTTGATTTTTTTTGTAACGATTTAACTCAAAAACTATATAACCGATTTGAAAAATTCTTTTACCATTAGAAAGCTATATTATCACCGAGTAACAGGCTACATTTTATTTAAAAATACTTTTACTACCTTAATCTAATCTACTTTTACGCGAACGAAGCCGCTGGCAAAAACTAGTTACACGATAAATATCATACCTTTCTCTTGCCCTGGTGCAGACACACGTTGGGATAGAGTCCCATGCACATGAGCGCTATCACCAGGTCCAGCGTAGGGTCTTCACCCGTGGGCATCCAGCGCTGCGGTATGCAGCACTCCTCCGAGAAACCGATCGAAGATGTTAAGATATCTGAAAACATACGCAAATAGTATTAATACCACAATCAGTTGTTGGCCTCGGACATGAGTGAATCACTTAGGTTTATCAGCCTCAGTGGTGCAACGGTAGTGAATGCAACTACTTTGCATGGTATCGAATATTTTTTTTAATTTTTTATTTTGCTCGTCGAAATGACCACACCCCACCTGATGGTAAGCAGTCGTGTGGTCTAAGAGCAGTGGCCTCCACACCGCCCTCATAGCTGCCGAGGCGATGTTGTGCTGACGGGGCGGACGAAGTGCCATTGCACTCTTAGTAACAGTGCGGCGTCAGTTAGCCGCCAATAGGCGCGCAAATAAAGTAGGAAAAGTAAAACCATACCCATAATATACCACTGCCTTCGAAGATACATATAGACATTATATTATTCGAACTAATATTGTTAACCTTTTAACCGCCCCACTTCATAACAGTTGTCGTGCCCCCAGCGCCCGGCACAGTGAATCGAAAATAAATACTTATTTTAGGACTTCTAATAATTATTACACTAAAGTGTATAAATTGTAAGTGATTACTTAATTATCCATTTACAATATAATATAAACATTTTTTTGATAGAAAACACCGTAATTAAATAAAAAAGCAGATTAAACGAGCTGTGGTATGTCGTCGGAAATATACGACGCTGGCGAAATAGACACGAAAATATTTGTCGGATTAATCCGACGTAAGCGGTTAAAAGGTTAATGCGAATGTGACTTTTTTGCTACTCTTTCAAGCCGTTGGTAAACTTGATCAATCATCATGAAATATCGTATACACGTTGTACATTACATCCAGAAAAAAAACTGTCCCGAGGCATAGAAATTAATAGACAAGGTCTATATTAACGCGAGCGCAGCTTCGGGTGAACTATAGTTATGTATAAACAACCACCCAAGAGTAGCTGGGGTCTAAATACTTATGTAGTTTCAGTTGTCAAGGTATTGATGATGAGATAAATAAATGTGATATGGACTTACTAGTGAGCTGATGTTTGGCTTCTGAAGTGACCCTCATCGTAGTCTGCTGCAGTCCCTTCCACTCGCACCAGCGGATTTCTGCCTCCTCGCCTTTATTGTGCTCTCTCTCCCACATCTAAAATGTAACACAAAATATATACATACACATTGTTCAATCATACATAAGTTAACAAAGGATATGACCAAATTTGTATGAGACGCGTCACCTCGCCCTCCAATAGATCTTTTGTATCTGTTAGTAGGTTCTTAAGGATCTATAAAAAGACTAGCAACCAGTTTAACATCAAAATCCATTGTATATAAAAATAAAATAAAATTTTATTTATTACTTCAACCAATTCGTTACAAACATGTTCGTTACAAAAATTAAAATAACAATATTAAAGGCTCTTATGAAGCGACCGACCAGTGATGGTTTGGTGGGGTGTTAGCTATCAAGGAATGACTGAGCCATATTTTTGTTAAAAAGGTGTCGTAACATCGCCACAAGTGTATCCAAGATACGATTCTTGAGAATGTGGCTAAGCCTCCTAACAACACCATGTTCCATAACCAAGAATAGTCCTTTCAGCAAGACTCAGCACCGGGTCATAAAGCTCGATCCATCCAAGCGTGGTTGGAAACTAACATTTCGGACTTTATCAGAGCTGAAGACTGGCCGTCATCTAGTCCCGATCTTAATCCACCGAATTTTAATGTATGGTGGGTTTTAGAGAGTATGGCATGATCTAAACGCCGTGATAATTTGGAGTCCCTAAAACAATTCATAAGATTGGCAGAGAAAAATTTTAATGTATGGTGGGTTTTAGAGAGTATGGCATGATCTAAACGCCGTGATAATTTGGAGTCCCTAAAACAATTCATAAGATTGGCAGAGAAAAATTTTAATGTATGGTGGGTTTTAGAGAGTATGGCATGATCTAAACGCCGTGATAATTTGGAGTCCCTAAAACAATTCATAAGATTGGCAGAGAAAAATTTTAATGTATGGTGGGTTTTAGAGAGTATGGCATGATCTAAACGCCGTGATAATTTAAAGTCCCTAAAACAATTCATAAGATTGGCAGAGAAAAATTTTAATGTATGGTGGGTTTTAGAGAGTATGGCATGATCTAAACGCCGTGATAATTTAAAGTCCCTAAAACAATTCATAAGATTGGCAGAGAAAATTTTTTCCATGGAGAGATTTATTGCGTGTTGCTTTATGAACCAATTAAAACGACGATGTGGTGATTGAATATTGACTGGTTTATTGTTACTTAATTAAGGCTTATATACTAAATTATTATACATACGTAGTACGGACCTATATAGGAAAGGGAAATTATGATGTTTACTTTATTTGCATAATTAACAATATTAACTATTATGTATTACGGCACGTAGTATTTTGCTTTGCTAATAACAAGTTATATATATCACGTTTGCATGTACTATACTATACTATGATATACTATGGCTTTCGCCATAGATATTCCCCCCTTGAAGAAAAAAACTAAATTACACATAGTAATAATTAGATTAGAAAAAAAATAATAATACAGATTAATTTTATGCCTACGTTTCTAAACAACGTTTGCGTCTCTAATTATTTTCGTAAGCCTCTTGTCGATCTTATTGCTTACGAATTTAATTAAGACTTGTTATTAGCAATGCAAAATACTACGTGCCGTAATACATAATTAACAATATTAACTATTATGTATTACGGCACGTAGTATTTTGCTTTGCTAATAACAAGTTATATATATCACGTTTGCATGTACTATACTATACTATGATATACTATGGCTTTCGCCATAAGATTTCTCATTGATAACAGCTGGCCTCAACGTTCAAAGGACTGTATTAAAGCAAATGGAGTTCATTTTTAATAAGCTTCATACATATTTAATGTTATTATATGAATGTATAAACTAATACACATTACAGTAATAAATGTTTTAAAAAATAGAAAAAAAAGATTTTTCCTTATTATTATAATTACCTCTTATCTTTGTCATATTTATGACAAAGATAAGAGGTAATTATAATAATACTTTAAAACACGAACTGTTATTTGTGCAGAAAAATAATAATATTAAAATATGATTTCTCGTTATATCCCACACTTTTAAGAGGGAAAATATTATCACCTTACTAAGATGTTTTGATTGAGATACATTTCAAATCTGTTGGTCGATGTAAAAGATGGGGGGACGTCTTTACGCATCTTCCTTTGTAATATATGTAGTGTTTATAAAAAATTAAAAATCTTAATTAACCCTTTCGCTGTCCCGTGATAGACATAATAAAAAATCTATTGTTATGTATATGTGATTCATCGGACAGGGAACCTGCTAACCCATTCAATGCGGCAACAAATTTTGTTTTCACTAGCCAGTATCGGCTCACATTTAACGTAAACGCCGATCGGCGTCAGCAGCACTTGATGAAATAAAAAAAAACAAAATAACTAAAAACTACTCATATCAGGCATTTCATTAGTAAATTCCAAACACATTTGTTGTTTTATTAATATAATATCTTTAAATTTGGGTAAAATATAAAACAACTACATATATATGACGCCGATCGGCGTCCTCCGAATCTGAGTATAAAAAATTAGACGCCGATCGGCGTCCGCCGCATTGAATGGGTTAATATTTGAGACTGGAGATTCTAAAATTATTTTATTTATCTTTGGTTAAATCATTAAATCAACTATCTTCTAACTAAAACTGCTATAAAACTAACATTTATTTATAATTTTAAAAGACAGACAATTGAAATCGCGTATGTGTGTATCGAATTATGTTGCTGGCTACGTCATACTCGTATGCAAAATAACCATAACTATATTCTTTGTTTTTACTGCGATATGCCTGCTTACCTACTACTTCCCCAGTTCGACAGCATCTATCATATATATGACAAATCATATTCTTTAAAATTAAAAAAAGAACGCCAGATATTAAAATAAATAACATTTGACGTTTATTAGACTAGATCGGAACTCTATTCTGAACATAACACAGGTCTGCAATGGTTTTCCTCTCTGAGATCTGATTAACGTTTTCTATAGTTTCTAATGTGCTGATTACGAGAAAAATAATAAAAAAATTCTATCACGTCAGGATTCTTTGATATTGAATATTTAAGATTTTAACTAAAAATGTCTGAGCGCATACATTTTAAAATCTATAAAACGTCACTTAATTACTTCAGCTTAATTTTTATTGCATTTAATTAGTTTAAGACGACATAGAAATGAATGCAAATCAGTAATTTGTTAATTACTACATAATAAGTGTAAGTAATTCGCATTAACCATTTCGAAAACGGGTCATTTTGGCTTCATTTAGTAATGAGCTCATTAATACACGATGTTTAGGTGATATTGCCTAATTGTTGTTAATGTTGTTCAAAAAGGGTATAATGAAGAAAACAAAAGGTTTTTTTTGTATAAGTACCTACTCTGAATTAGAAAACTAACAGTCGAAGAATTTGATCAAAAACTCAATGATGTCGAGTTACAAGCGTGGAAATCATTTAAGGAAGTGGTAAAAAACTTTTTGGGGAACAATAAAAGCTCGGACTATAAAGAAATAGTAGCCAAAATGATAACGAATTTTGGTGTAATGGGTTGTAATATGAGCGTTAAACTTCATTTTCTGAATTCGCACATTGATTACTTCCCAGAAAATCTAGGAGCCGTTAGCGAAGAACAAGGTGAAAGATTTCACCAAGATTTAAAAGAGCTTGAAGTCCGGTATCAAGGAAGATGGAATGTCAGCATGATGGCGGACTATTGTTGGTTGTTGAAGCGTGATGATCCAAACCGGAAATATAAGCGAAAATCGCACAACAGAAGCTTCCAGGAAAAAAGGACCAGGTTCCACAAATAAAATTTAAGTGTATTTTAACCCAGCAATAAGTTGTTATTACGTGTTAATAGTTTTTTAAGTTAAAAATTAAGTACTTTTTTAAATATATAATTTTTTAAGTGAAAACTTGTCTTTTTTCTCAATTTTCTATCTGTAGCTTTTTTGAAAAATCAGGAGGTGATGGAGAAAAACTAAGTACATATTCGTAATCAGCGCATCAAAATACTCCAGAATCAGCTATCAAATTCCAGAGAGGAAGTTATGACCTTCATTTTGCAGGCCTGTGTAATTAATTATGAGAGGTGAGTACGAACGATACAATCCGGGTGGGATGGTATGGCAAGGCTTGGCATGTACTTCACAGGGCGATTAGTCAACCGCCTACCATCAGAGCTTATGTGTCATTGATACCATAATATATACGAACAAAATAATATTATGTACTTTGAACTATTAGAAGTTGAGCGCTGCGGATCATGAGTGCGTTATATTTTTGTTATTTTGTCTCATTCTCGCTGAACGGGACGCAGCGCTCTATCGTTACCATACATGTTCTATTATATCCTATATGTATATTATTTTCTGTGCAAGTTTAGCTCGACGTGAGTATTATATTTTACAAGTTTGGTTTTCGATTTGCGCTAGCGTCTGAGCGTTAATTCGTCCATTATCTGTTATCAATTATTATTATTACTGGTGCAAATGTTATAAAATAATAAAAAGAGTAAAATTAATAAGTTTTACATTTCATATCAATAAAAATGTTGAGCATTAAGTTAAAATAAGTAAGCGATAAAAATGTATTTCATTAATACCTTTCATAACTATGCACTGTAAAATAGAATAATAAGTAATTATAAGATACTAACTTTTGCGCGCGGCACCGCCCGCGTAGTACCTACATCAATAAAAAGTAGCCTACGTCCTTCCCCAGGTTTCAAACTATATCTGTACCAAATTTCATCTAAATCGGTTAAGTGGTTTAGCCGTGAAAAGGTAACAGACAGACAGACAGGTAGACAGATAGAGTTACTTTCGAATTTATAATATTAGTAAGGATTCATTAAATCAAAAAACCCTGTAGTCATTTTGATATACGTTTCGATTTATCTACTATTTAATTTGCCGATCTTTAGTGCCAAACTGCTCTGTCCGCGCTATAAAAATAAATTTATTAATTTTAAAACACTTACGCGGAAAGCGCCGGGAACTCAATCTTGCTATTACAAGTAGCTATAAGGTTCAGAATTTAACACTCGCCCCTGATTTATTGATAAGACCTAGTTCTCGAACAGTCCCTTTTAGTATTGTCTTTTATGTAATTAATAAAAATTCAATCTCGTTAATAGTGTATCCACTTTCATGCAACACACAACAATATGCTGCTGCTGTTGTAGAGATAGTTGTGGCGCCATAATAAATAAATATTTAAATCGCACTTTCACGTCGTCACAGTATCGTCGGGCGAACGCTTAGCCGATGCCGACGATACTGTTTTGTTTGACTGACGGCAAAAAACAACAATAGCAATGAAACGTGCGTCAGTGTGTGTAAGCACAACGTCGTCGCACGCACTAATGCACCGTGATTGGTCGACACCACGATGCACAGTCCCTTTCCGACAATTCTCTATTTTGTATGTAGCGTAGTTATGCGTATATAGGGTGTTTAACAATGTGTAGCCGTGTGTACATGTCGCTTGTATCGTCTTAAAGATTACCTGAAAGGCGTTCAACATGGCTACATGGTCGGACGCTCGATCGCCGGCCAGCGCTCGCTGGTGGTTGGACAACCGCCTCCGTCCCTCCACTACGAAGATTTCTGGGAACGTCGTGGAGTTCGCCGCCATCGTGGTTAATGCATCACCGACGCCCAGGACGAAGCCTAAGACCATCATCTTGCCGAGGCGGGGCTCTGTAAAGAACGCATTACGTTTGTACTTCTTGGGAGTTAGTTAGAAGTGTATCACAGATTGTTTTGTTAATTATGCATAGGTATTTAAGTTCTGACCTATGGGTAGCCTGGCGAGTATGGCGCCGAGTGGAGTGAGCGCGTCATTAGCGTCGAGGCAGGCGAGCTCGCGCAACAGCGCCTCGGCCTCGATGACGGCGTCTAATGGCGGCGGCTCCGGCGCCTTTGACAGGAAGTGGCCGATACCGCCCAGTCGCAGCAGCTTGATGCTGTGGGGGAACAACATTACGTCAGACTGACAATGACATCACCAAATAAACTTTGAACGTTGTCATCTGACACATAATGCCAACATGACATCTATTCGGTGTAATATAACCGAATACCTTAGTAAGCAATAAGCGAGACACGAGTTTACCTAATTACATCAAACGCATACAGAGTCAGTGCACTTTCTGTGACCGCGATATTCGGGTGCATTCAATGCAACATTATAACATTTTCATTAACATAACCTTTATGTGACATTTTTAACATTTAAGAATTTACTGTGGATAATTGTGTGCAATAAAATTTATCTTTTATTCAGCAATCACTGCAAATCTCGCACTACACCATACATATTTTTTGGTCCTTCGAGCCTCGCGTGGCTCTACGTATTCGGAATACGTATCGTATAATCGCGATAAGTGCTCGGGCGAGATGTTGATCTAGTTAACATTTAGTGCTTGTGTGGTGTGTGTAAGGATTGTAGTGCTAACATTGGAGGAGAAGCAGCCGCAGAAGAAACAGTAGAGCTAAGAACAAATCACCGGACAAGCAAGTAATACATTTCCCTATTCTTAGCAAACATATTTTACACTCAATCGTCATGGCATAGATTATTGATATTCAAGCGATGATCTATGACAGCATCGTCAAGCTTGGCATTAACTTTAAGAAGGATAGCGCTGATAGAAAAACATTTGACCACTTTAAGAGGCGATTGAATACTGTGGAGGAATACTGGACAGACAGGGCAATCATGACAGGGTTAGCGGCGAAGTAAGTCAATCTCACTCTTATTTCGTCAATCGAGAGCATGAGAAGACATTAAAGGCATATGAAGAAATAAAAGCCTTGATAAACCAGCAGTACCAGAAGTTCTTGTCTAGGACGGCCGATCCGGGTGAACAAGGGAGGTCACCGTACAAGACAACAGTAAGTAAGTGCTTTCCAGCCGGCGGAGGAAGAAACTACAACGGTAGCAGGACCCAGCTCGCAAAACAGTAAAATCGACGATCTGTTATCTATTTATTTGAATGGTCTTGAAGCGAGGTGGTCAACCATAGTGTCTGACCGAACTTTCGGTTTCGGTATCAGCCTAGTTTCGGCATAAAAACGAGTTTCGGCTTAGTTTCGGTTTCGGCTGCTATCCAGTCAAAACTATGGTCGAAACCGAAACTAAATTTGGAAGATTTCGCATTGCGATCGAAAATTTTTGGTGCACTGAGCTGCGAGCGACGAAGTGTCATTTCGCCGCGTCATATTAGTGTCGTAACTTTTTTGTGTTTGTGCCCCAAAATTAGTGGTAGTTTGTTTTGTGTCTCGTGAAATTACGAGTGATTATACGATTATTTCGAAATTGGGAAGTATTAGTTCCCTATGGATGTGATTTAGTTCATGATAGTTAATGAATAACAAAAATCGATTTCTTTAACGCGTAGGTTTTCGTACGTTACGTACTAACAATAATGGTTAGGCATCTATTTAAATGTTTTCGGTTAGTATAACTTCGTTGTTAATACTAACTGATACCTATATACTATACATATTACTTATCAGAGCTAAGGTAACAAGGAATCGCAGATATTTATTCTTCCTCGGATTCTAGCCCATTTCTGTTTTTGAGAAAAATTTCACTGAATTTCTTGTCGGCGCCACCGACGAGTGTTTTCAGTGAACAACTATTTAGTGCAGTTGGTCAAATTTATTAAGACAGAAGAAGCAATTTGCGAGGCAACAAGAGAGTTTACTTCATTTACTTGTCTTTTAAAAAGACTACTCCTGCACTAAGAATAATTCCTGTGTCGCGGGGGACTTCACAAACATGCAAACAACGGACACCAAGAACACCGACACTCGGTACAACCATTTGTGGATAGCACAAATTTTTGTCCCGAGTGGAATTCGAACCCACAACATTCGGCGCAGTGGCAGCGGCGAGGCGACCACTTAAACCACAGTGCATTCTATAATGTAATGGCAACAGTATTTATACCAATAAATATTATGGCAAAACATTTATGCCTAATAATATTATGCGTAATGATCATTATGCTGAATTTAGTTATGCCAATGTAAATTATGACAATATATTTTATGCTTTTGATTAGTAAACCTACCTGAGTGCTAGCTCGTGCAGTGGAGTGCGGAACATCTCGGCAGTCTGGTGCTCGTCGAGACGTTCGAAGCGCGCCTTCGAGCACAGCGTGAAGCACACGCCGGGCCGCACGCGACCCGCGCGACCCTTGCGCTGTGCAAACACAAGCATTTATTTATTTATTTATTTATTTATTTAGCACAACCACATCATATGTATTTATACATTTATAGGAAACATTACATAGTATTGCATCTGATACATATGACAGCATTCATAAGTAAGCCTTAAACTGGTACTTTATTAGGGGCCATCCAAAAATTACGTCACACGTTAAGGGAGGGAATAGGTGAATTGTGACATTGTGTGATAAAGGATGGAAGGGAGTCTTGAATTACGTGACATCAGATTTTAAAATCTATTATATCTAAGTACAGTAATACCCTGCTTTACACAACGGAAAGTGGGCGTTCCATGGAAATTACATGAAAATAAAACTAATTTTGAAACTGCTGTTTTAATTTAATTATTTTTAGATGTACTATTTCCCTAATATGACGTCAAATATTTTGCAATAGTCTAACAAATGTGACCAGCAGTAACAAGGTTAAAGTGACAATATAACTAGTTTATATCAAAATTAAAAAGTAATGTTTTTTGTGAAGTAGTAATCACACCCAAATTTTAAATAGCTATGACTCCTTCCACTTTACAACTCATTATAATTCTGTATTTACAAAAAAGGTTTGCTTTTGAATGCAATTGCTAAAACTAATCATGAAAACTACAAATGTCATCTGCCCTTTTAAAAAGAAAAATTGTAATTATTTTGTATGATGGTTTAATAACAACCACCAAAGGGAATCGTGGATTTTTTACTACAATAAGACTATATATCAGGGGTCTAATAACAAAGGCGGCAAAGTCCCCTAAAATGTGAAAGGACTTTGCCGCCTTTGTTATTAGACCCCTGATATATTATATATTATAAACTAAACATATTCGTGCCGTGGGACTGAACGTAACGCGACCTCTGCATTGGAGTCCGACACTCCCACTAGGGCTACTAAAACACAATATAAAAACATAACATATTTTTATATGACAACTAGGTAGAATATGAAGGTAATTTTACCTGTTCAAGGTTGGTCCTACTGGCCCACACGGTGGCATACGAAGTCATGTTGTTGTGCGAAGTGAACAACTTCATCTTAGCTTTGCACGAGTCTATGACGTACACCACGTCGTTGATAGTGATCGACGTTTCTGCTATATTCGTCGAGAGGATCACCTGAAATAGAATAGTAGTTTAAATATGTGCATGTCCGATGTATTTTAGTTAGTTGATTAACCTATTGGGCTGTAAGATAAACAGTGTAGCTATGCTCAAGCCAAAGATCAGCCCTGTATTAAATTGTGCGTGTCCGATGTATTTTAGTTAGTTGATTAACCTATTGGGCTGTAAGATAAACAGTGTAGCTATGCTCAAGCCAAAGATCAGCCCTGTATTAAATTGTGCGTGTCCGATGTATTTTAGTTAGTTGATTAACCTATTGGGCTGTAAGATAAACAGTGTAGCTATGCTCAAGCCAAAGATCAGCCCTGTATTAAATTGTGCGTGTCCGATGTATTTTAGTTAGTTGATTAACCTATTGGGCTGTAAGATAAACAGTGTAGCTATGCTCAAGCCAAAGATCAGCCCTGTATTAAATTGTGCGTGTCCGATGTATTTTAGTTAGTTGATTAACCTATTGGGCTGTAAGATAAACAGTGTAGCTATGCTCAAGCCAAAGATCAGCCCTGTATTAAATTGTGCGTGTCCGATGTATTTTAGTTAGTTGATTAACCTATTGGGCTGTAAGATAAACAGTGTAGCTATGCTCAAGCCAAAGATCAGCCGTGTATTAAATTGTCCCGCTGCTGGGCACGGGCCTCTTCTAAGTATGAGAAGGGTTAGGCCACAGTCCGCCGCCCTCGCCCTGTACGTGTTGGCAGACTTCACTTGTCTTTGGAGAACATTATAAAGAACTTGTCATGCAATATTTCATAGAAATCAATCACCATTAAAGCGAACGATGATTAACATAACTTCGAAGTCAGAGATGCGCGCCTTGGGATCGATCTCGATATCTCTGTATGGCAGTCCAACTGTTTCCCACTAGGCTGTCGTGATGCACTTTAGATAGGAAAGCGTTAAACTGGCGCACAGTGAAAGACGAACTGGCGATTTATTCAACAAAGACTTAACGTTGTGTACCCTTTATTAGAACAAAAGCACTTACAAACAAATATTAAAACAGTTAATTTAATACCTATGCCTGCAAAATACCTCTAAGTGATTAGGGTGTCTTATACCCATATTTTACTGAAAATTATTTATCAGATATACTCACTAACACTTTGTTCGAACTTAGAATCGAATGTAAAACATCATGATTGATCTCAAACATACTTAACCAACCAACAAGGCGCTTATAATGTTCATTAACTATATACATTAATTCTTTCTAAAGTAGACAAATGTAATAATTATTGTATCGCGAGATCTTCAAATATGAAAACAACACCCAAACTCAAAGGAATTATTTGTGGTTTACCCAATTGTTTGTCACACAATACGTTATTGAACCCCTGAACCATTCGTGCAGTAATAATAAACAAAGCATTTATAAAACAAACCACTTACTTTAGTTATTCCTGGTGGAGGCGTTAGAAACACTTTCTTCTGATCATCCCTGGGTATCTGACTGTGTAGTGGCAGGATCACGTACTGCGAGGTGTCTCCAAACACTCTGTGCTGGGAGAGGTGTTTCATCAGCGCGAATATCAGGTTCCAACCCGGCAGGAACACCAGCACCGCGCCGTCTCCTGGCAGCCCACGGATGTGCAGGAGTATAGCTTCGATTAGCTCGAAGCTTAGCTGTGGGATAGAAACAATTATGATGCAAATTGCTATAGAATTAGTTATTCAATCACACTTGTTGGCAGCAAGGGTAGTTTCTAACGAACATATCCTATTACATGATACCCAAAATTGAAGCACGCTCCCGAAAGATTGCTTATTTTACTTCAAAAATGCAGCCATTCCTCCAGAAATTTTTGTTTTAAAACGCTATACTACTAGGTATTATTCATATATCGCACGGGACTTTACTAACATTCAAACAACAAACACCAAAATCCTCGAGCTTCACAGACGACTTGTAAACGGCGCTTTTGCAGGAAGCTGGCAATCCAGGCGCATAGTTTAGAAGGTAGGCCAAAGGCAGACATTTAGAGATTTGGCATAGTCGTTAACTATGCCAAATCTATATTATATATTTATATGAAGAAGGAGCGCATAAAGCTAAATTTAAAAATAAAATATATTGAGTGTCAGTCGCCCACTGGTGACTAGACCCAATTGGTTTCCAAAGATGTCTAGCATAGATAGGTTAATAGAAACATAATTTATAAACTACGGTTTAATTTCGACAGGCCACTGATAGTTAAGATAAAACTCTCACGTTTATTTAACTTACATCTTTCTCGGAGAGCCGTGCCATGGCATTTATAGTTTGTTCCGAGTACTGAGAGCCGAGCTGCGCGTTGTGGTTCAAATCCTCATCTTGTTCATCAACAGTCACACCTGTATAACAAAAAAAAAACAATCTATCTATCTATCTTCTATAAATATAAAACTCTTCCGTTACTGAGTGACTGACAGACAACGCACAGCCGGAACTATTGGGCGCAAGAAGCTGAAATTTGACATGTATGTTTCTTGGGTACTGTAGGGGTGCCCTAAGAAGGGATTACCCGATATTCCCACGGGATTGGGAAGAAATGGATAAATAAAAAAACATGTGCGGGCAAAGCTGCGGGCATCCTCTAGTAAAATATAATATATTAATTAATAGCTGTTACCCACGACTTCGTCCTCGTGGAATTTAATACAAAGTGTTTGTTTAGTACAAAGAGATTTTTCTAAAATAAAAGTAACCTAATTTACTCCTTATAACGTTAGCTAACTGCCAGTGAAAGTGCCGTCAAAATCGATTCGTTTCAGAGATTAGCCGAGAAAACAGACAGACATCCAAAACATTTTAAATAATTTTTTTGTTATAAGTACATACTTATATATTTACATATTGTTTTGTACTTCATATGCATTTAGTAAAAATCTGTTATTTTGACATTACAAACAGACACTTCAATTTTATTTATTTGTATAGATAAAAAACATTTATTGCCAAAAACAAAGTTGTATGTTTACAATATTATAGACAAAATCCGTCCACAATAGGCTAGGCCTGTCTCGTGAAAGGTTTTACGAAAGTATTAACAGAATTTAAAACTGGTACCCACAGTTCTAAGTATTATCTAAACACAGTTAAGACAATTACAGTAAAGATGTTTGATTACAGTTCTAAGGATTATTTAAACACAGTCAAGACATACATTTATATATTATTTTAATATATCTTTTTTCACACTTTATCCGGCTAGTTTTATATCAGTTGCCGCGTTCTCAGCTTATACAGCTAGTAAATTCAACTAAATTCTACCAAAAATCTTGTGATTTCAAATTATAAGAAAGCAGTGATTAATACTGTAAATATGTATAACACATTTTCTAGAATAATATAGGTTTGAATAAATTACAATTTAATGAAATGGAGAAAACAAATTATAAAACAAAGGTTTTGTGTCGTATAAATTCGACTTAGGGCGCGTTCCCACTATGTTGTGACGATAGATTATCGCATCGTTTAAAGCGTCGTGGCTTTTGTATTTAAATAGAGGTGTTTTAAAGCGTCGTGGCTTTTGTATTTAAATAGAGGTGTTCACATACAGGACGACACGATTAACTATCGTCCACGACTTTTTTTCGCAGGGACGACAGATTGTCAAGTCAATGGGAACTGCTAGTACGATAGTCGTAAAACGATAAAATAACGTCACGACTAATCATGACGGCAAATCGTGTGTCATTGTTGCAACTATCCATCGTAGCCACGATAAAAATATCGTCTCGTCGTTTATACGTTCGACGATAAAATATTGCGACGACACAGTGACGATAAACAGTCGATATAATGAGAACAGCTAGAGACGACAGTTGTCCAACGATAAATTAATCGTCACGACATAGTGGGAACGCGCCCTTAGGAGAAATGGACATGAAAATATTTGTCGCATAAATCCGACTTAGGGGTTAAAAGGTTAAAAAGATCTTTCACTAGTTAACTATAACAATAAACTTCCCTTTGCTGATGTTTACGTTAGCTGGAAAAGGATCTTATCTAGAGTTAGGGTAACAGGGAGCCTTAACTCCCTCAATTACCAACTGTACTTCTTCAGTCGAACTGCTACAGAATTGAACGAGGTCTATGCTGTGAATGCCTGGTACATAATTTAACTTTCATTGAAGTATATCCACTAAGCCCAAAAAACCGGTCAAGTGCGGGTCGGACAGCGGAGGCTTAGTAATAGGGTCCTGTTTGCTTTCTTCGGATATGGAACCCTAATATTTGACTTGTTACAGAGAGGTAGGCGCAAATCGTGAACAATAGGGAATATGCAAGTATTTTTTTTTTTTAAACGTTTCTACTAGTTATAACATTACCAAAAATAAATATAACACATCCAAAATATAAACCATTAGGCTAAAAAAAATATATTAAAATCACTATTATTTTCGGACGACTTAAACGCTCCATTTTGACGCGCTTATTCTGTGACGTCAGATTACACACGTTCGATGGCAACAACGAAAGTGATTGGTTCACAAAGATACTAAAAGTTAAAAAGTGAGTGATAAAATCAACTTATTACCATAGAAAAGCAAAGAAAACCTTATTATAAATATTGTGTCGTTCCTATGTGCCAAAATAACATAAAAACTGCATCTGGCAAAGTATTCCTTATGCCCAAAGATGCAAGTATTAGGAAAAAGTGGTGCAAGGCGATGAGAAGAGACATTGTATCGTGTTTGAGCACTTTGTACTGTTGTGAAGATCATTTTAACGTAAGTAAGGACATTGGAATAGTGATAAAATACATAATATAAAAGTCATTTTTGCTATTACCTACACATACTTGTTTTGTTTAGTAAACTCGACGAAAACATAACCTACTTTACGAAAAGTTCGTAAAGATATATTCATTTATTCATAAGTAATACTCTTAGGGATAAATACTAAATATATAGATAATGGATAAATATGTCATTTACCTATAAATGAAAACATGTAACTTATTAGAAATTACTATTATTAGGTATATTACAATCTGGATTAGACGCGTAATACGATCATAAAGACGTCTATATTAGGAAGATTATCTGATTGTGCTTTAACAAAACCGGATTCAGTCATTGTATTAAGTCTTTCTTCTGGGTTCTTTAAGCGGGGCGTGAAAAAGCACCTTCTCAGGCCGTCAAAGTAGAGACCTCAACATCGCCTCGGCTGCTATGAGGGCGGTGTGGAGGCCACTGCTATTTGACCACACGACTGCTTACCATCAGGTGGAGTGTGGTCATTTTGACAAGCAAAATAAAAAAAATACAAGGATTTAATACTTTAACACAAAAAACTAATAACTTAATATGAAACAACCGCGAAACAATACAATTAATCACCAGAAACCATACAAACAACTTGTTGACTTCTGTTACGTCGAGTGTAATATGACGTCACGGTTTGTTCCACCAATAGCGTTGCGTTTTGGAAATTTGCGAGGGAATTCCATAAAAGCCACTTTTTGATGATTAAATTTCACTATTAAATTACGATAAATTTTAAAAATAATTGTATAGTTATGTTTTTTGAGCAATAAAGATTACCAATAATAATATTTTGTCCATTTTGGCGTCACGTGCATATTGTCTATTGGGTGCTAAAATACAGTCGACGGCGTCGTGGCAGACCTAAACCAAGATAGCGGGTTGACTTGGACGTTTTCGAAAGGGATCGGCAGGGGATATCTTCGAACAGAATGGTTTGGAAGTCTAAGGGAGAGGCTGTTGCCCAGTCGGACATAAAAAAAGGCTCAGAAATAAATACAGATTTAGTTTGTTTTATACCTTCATCGTCGTCTTCCTCGTCATCTTTGTTTGCTTTCTTGCCGGTCACCTTGCGCTTGCGAGTTTCAGGGGGTGGGTTGAACTGGCAGAGTTCCACGCAGTCTTCTAGGAAGAACTGCTCTACTGGATACGTGCGCCCCGGTACCTGACGATATCATTCTTATTAAAATTCCCTGCCTCGCTTTGTTGTATTTTTTTTTATAAAAGCTACTATCTGTTGTTTTGCCCACACTTATGGTTACTGCTCCGCTCCCGTGGATCGTAGCGTGATGGTATATAGCTTTCTTATGATGAAAGAACTATATAAATTACTTCAGCAGTATTCGAGTCAAATACAAATCTTTTCTCTTATATTAGTGTAGACAACTGCCACGTTAGGAGAATTTCCTGTGTCGCGATACATACATTTTAACATACTTACATACATAGATTCACGCCTGTTTCCCAAAGGGGTATGCAGAGACTACGGATTTCCATTTGCTACGATCCTGACACACTTCTCTGGCTTCATTCACTTTCATCACATTCCTCATACACGCCCGTCGGTTCAAGGAGCTCTTAACCTGGCCTTTGTCCAGAACGCCTCCGATCTGATCGAGAAACGTTCGCCTAGGTTTTCCTCTTGTTCTGTACTGTGTCGCGATACATACATTTTAACATACTTACATACATAGATTCACGCCTGTTTCCCAAAGGGGTAGGTAGAGACTACGGATTTCCATTTGCTACGATCCTGACACACTTCTCTGGCTTCATTCACTTTCATCACATTCCTCATACACGCCCGTCGGTTCAAGGAGCTCTTAACCTGGCCTTTGTCCAGAACGCCTCCGATCTGATCGAGAAACGTTCGCCTAGGTTTTCCTCTTGTTCTGTACTGTTCCATTCACACAAGCCTTATAAACTTTCTTAGTCAGTCTTTCCTCGTCCATTCTTTCTACATGTCCAAACCAGCTTAACATACCCTTTTCTATTCTTGTAACTATATCCACTTTCATGCCGCATCTCTCTCTAATCACACTATTTCTTATTCTATCTTTCAGAGTCACACCACATATGCTTCTCAACGCTCT
The DNA here is from genome assembly GCA_963564715.1 of Catocala sponsa. Taxonomy (NCBI): domain Eukaryota; kingdom Metazoa; phylum Arthropoda; class Insecta; order Lepidoptera; family Erebidae; genus Catocala; species Catocala sponsa. Next base: position 16,112,637 of record OY751349.1, read on the forward strand.
CATTTCTACAGCATTTATTCTGCTCTCATGCTTCTTTTGCCATACCCAACAAAGGACACAAAAAACACAATCGACTATTTGTGGATCATACAGGTTTTTGTAGGGTATGGACATCAACATGGATCTCCTGTCCACAGGCTATTGAATGAGAATGAGGCCCTCCGTCGCGCTGAGGCGTCTCCCGCAGGCATTTCTTGCCAGCGTTGGGCACTGCTAGGTAGGTCGCTGACTTAGTTTCAGTTCCAGCGCTCCACCCACCATTCAAGGCAGCGAGTTGGAACACCGTGGTAGGTTTAGTCGGTAGGAGAAGACCATCAACAATACTCAGCTTAGTGGCATTGGCGTCTTTTAACTATTGGTTTAAATTCTAGGTTAAAAAGACTTTGAAGATTTTCGTGAAAGGATCCCTTCGTGTAGAAAGGACATCACACCACGTTCCTCTACATATCATTATCAGAATCGGTGCTGTTTACAATTGACTAGTAAGACGTATTACCTCTATAACGGGGCAGTTGCCGAAGTAGTTAGTGAAGAGCGTGGTATCGACGGTGGCGGACATGAGGATGACTCGCAGGTCGGGGTAGGTGTGCGCCATGTCACGGAGCAGGATCAATGCAAAGTCTGTGTCCGCGTCACGCTCGTGTACCTGTCACGGAAACAATTATATTTGGTTATTAATCCTTTAATGCGGCGAGATATTCATTTATGTACTACCGACGAGATATCTCGTCGTGTTATCTCGCCAGGAAAAAATGCTCTCATCGTACTATTGACAATTTATTTCGTCAAAATATAAGTGATATTTTAAAATGGAAGGTAGTGTTGCTACAATAATTATCGTTAAGTGTGAGTTCTTTGTATTTGAAATTGAAGGTAGACGGATTTTATGTGTCTATACTGATCATTCTGGAACACTAATTTATAAAAACATTACGAATATTTATCTCGTTAACTGCACGACCATATACTTTTACAAGACCGAGTTATATCGTCGAAAGTATAGAAGAAGCAATATATTTATTAAGATTTTACTGCTAGCAACCCCAATAATATACATGTCTATAGTTACGTATGTCCAAAGACCGTCGGGTCACGTTTAACCAGTCCCCTCTGGGAGTACGATTTTGTTTGTTTATGCCCTATACACGATTACAGTTTCTGGTAGACGAATTATCTCGTCATTAGTAAGTGAAAGGACATTGATGGACGAGATATCGCGATGACAGCATTGAAAGGGTTAATTATGAAATTGTCGTTTATTTCCTTCATTGAATTTCGGAGTTTCTTTTAGAAATGGTTATTTTATGAAATTCATTTACATTTAATAATAAATATCAATAAACTTTTATACAATTAGTATTTGAAAGATATATTGCACTGTGCAATATATATTTATATATTCTTTTCTGTTTTTGTGGATGGTCAAATGAAATATATATATATTATTGGTACCAGTTATAAATAATATAAATTCATATTGAGCTACGATCTAACTCAGTGGTTACGGGGAAACGACTGGCGCGCGGCGCTACTGCATACTTGCCCTTGACTATATTAAACTAAAGCGTCAGCAGTGTCGCCATTCGTCGTTTCAATTCGCTATAATTACATAATGGTTGATGTTTTTGTTAATTCAACATATACCAGAATGGCCTAAACACAAGCAACTATACATGAAAAAAGAAACAAAGAATTCGAATAGGTTTATTTTCTTTACACAAAGCGGCTACTTCTTAAACCCCTATTATTTTACGGTTCTTAGTCAAGTGCCAAATAACGAAGCTCAACTAAATCATGGGTTATGAGAATGTAAATGTATAATTACCTCGTCAACGAGCACATGGCTAACTCCCCTGAGGCCTCCCTCCAGCTTCCTCAGCAGAACGCCGACCGTACAGAACAGGATCGAGCCGTAAGGCCGAGGCAACACCGACTCGAAACGCACCGAGTATCTATAATATCATAACGGTTAAAATGAAAATTAAAAAAGTATTATACTAGTACAATCACCACGACTTTGTTTACGTGTTTAACCTATTGAGTGGCAGCGGCACACCGGTGGCCAGGCACAATAGGATTTCAATTATGTCTGGGATTCCAACAATTGACAGGTTTCAGTAATCTTTGTTATTGGTTAGAGAAACTCCATAAAAAATATCAAAAAAATCGTGGTTTAACATTTTCTTTTTTTAATCTTTATTAATTTGTTAAGTCTTATAATGACAGAAATAAATAATATCCTATTGTGTCTGGCCGCTGGTGTGCAGTTGAGTCGCAGACTCAAAAAATTAATGTATAAAGAAGAGGGTCAAACATGATAACGTTGCAGTAATTTATAATGGCATAGTCTGTCTAGTAAGTATATTATTATATGCTATCAAAAAGACACTAATTAATAGATTGCTTCGCTCACCTTTTTCATCAATTAACGACGCACTAAGATGAACCACACATACAACGTGAAATCTGAGCATGTGCGTTCGCAGTCAGAAGTGCAGTAGCAATCTCACAAAGATATAGCGTACAAACGCGGCGCGTCGCTTATGACCTCCACTATGAGCACAATACGTGCACATACACATGGTTGTATATCGTTGACTCCTTCATCGTGAACCAATCAGAAAGAGCACGATATATATTATACTCTGCACAAAGGAACAAGTTCCGACTGCATACAACAGATGGCGCTGTACACAATAAGCGCTTAAAATTACGTACCCCCATACAATCCTGCATCGCATAAGTGAAAGTTACACAGCGGCCCACTCGGCACGATCACCTAGCCTGGACGAAGGTTCCCCCCTTTGTGTTGGAGGGACATTAGACAACGTTCCTCCATAGTTGTTAATTTTGATTTGCAATAAACTGCCTATCTGGCTTAGCGGTTAACGCTGGTATGTGTATACAGAACTACGCCAGTTTTAATCTAATGGACCCGGCCAATATAACGCGCTCGGCGATGCTGACAGCGGAGATGCGGCGCGGCTGCGTCACGCACACGTTGGCATGTACATACCCGATACTGTTCCCGAGATCCTCGCAGCGCTCGCTGGCGATGCTGACGGCGGAGATGCGGCGCGGCTGCGTCACGCACACGTTGGCATGTACATACCCGATACTGTTCCCGAGATCCTCGCAGCGCTCGCTGGCGATGCTGACGGCGGAGATGCGGTGCGACTGCGACACGCACACGTTGGCATGTACGTACCCGAGATCCTCGCAGCGCTCGCTGGCGACTCCCTCTGCGACGCTGACGGCGGAGATGCAGCGTGGCTGCGTCACGCACACGTTGGCATGTACGTACCCGATACTGTTCCCGAGATCCTCGCAGCGCTCGCTGGCGACGCGCTCGGCGACGCTGACGGCGGAGATGCGGCGCGGCTGCGTCACGCACACGTTGGCATGTACATACCCGATACTGTTCCCGAGATCCTCGCAGCGCTCGCTGGCGATGCTGACGGCGGAGATGCGGCGCGGCTGCGTCACGCACACGTTGGCATGTACATACCCGATACTGTTCCCGAGATCCTCGCAGCGCTCGCTGGCGATGCTGACGGCGGAGATGCGGTGCGACTGCGACACGCACACGTTGGCATGTACGTACCCGAGATCCTCGCAGCGCTCGCTGGCGACTCCCTCTGCGACGCTGACGGCGGAGATGCAGCGTGGCTGCGTCACGCACACGTTGGCATGTACGTACCCGATACTGTTCCCGAGATCCTCGCAGCGCTCGCTGGCGACGCGCTCGGCGACGCTGACGGCGGAGATGCGGCGCGGCTGCGTCACGCACACGTTGGCCCACGCCCCCTGCCCACTCGCGATGTAATCGTCCAGGATGAACTGGCACACCTGCGTCATCAACATATATTATGGCTCCGACTTACTCTACTAATATACGGTCAAAGGGTCAAACCTCTGCAGATGAATTTGAAGCGTTGTATAGTGAATTTTTAGCTTAGGGTCATCCATTAATTACGCAAGGCGTTTAGGGAGCCGAATCTCATCCAATCTCGCTCACATGAAATTGGATGAGATTCGGCTTCTTCGTCTTGACAAATACTACATAAATTTTCCTCAAGAAATAGAGTAAAATATTGCGTGGAAACTGGGTTAAATTAAGTAAAACATGTTTCTCTACTAAAATATGGCTAATTCCTACACAATAATATTTATCGCAGTTATGCGAACGCAAGTAGCACAGTAGCCTCTTAATTGTTTAGCCGTTCTTTCTCGAACGACCGTTTTCTGCCACCTCCATACCCTATCACTTAGGTTGATGGGTTTCCGACGGTCCCGGACCCTGAGCATGACCGAAAGTCATACTGCCCAAGTGTACGTGGTCATCTAGAAAAGAGATGCGGCAGTGCTTACGGTATCTACTTCTCATCCACCACAAGAGCTGCAGAGCACCAGCGTGCGGTCCACAATGCACCACCTGCGACAGTGCGCAAAGTGCGACGAATTTTCTCATTGTGATTCTATTAGTTGTCTTAAATACTAGTCTTCAATAAAAATAAAACTAAGTAAATTATATTTCTAAAAATTTCCCGTGAGATTAACAGAGGGTGTCGAGCCAAATCTCACGACATCTCACCAAAGATTCTATCGCCTCACGTAATTAATGGACGCCCATTTATATCCTCACTGGGTATTAACTCGTGTGACGCAAAAAACACTGTACTAATACAGCGTTTTTTTGCAAAATGAATAGTTTTTATTCCAGACAAATTAAATTTACTAATTACTTTTTTTGAAGTTTCAAGACAACAGAACAGCATAGCCTGTCCTGGAATTTAGAAAGTCGGCGCCTATTATAGTTTAGTGAATATACCTGAGTAGTCTTCCCGCATCCAGTGTTGCCTCTGATAATAACGACGGGGTTCTCATTGATAGCCTCCATAATGGTGGATCTCATCGCGTACACCGGCAACTGCTCACGCTCGCGTAAACTTTCCTGAAGGAATACGTGACGATAAAAAAAATGACTTCTTTTCCAAAAAAAGTCCACACAAAATATACTACTTTGTACGAGCAAACCCGTACATTTAGTATTGTTAAGTAAATTAGCTTGCGCTTGCATATTTTATAATCGTGCTCATATTTCATTCATATATTTTACTTGAATATTTTTTGTACATAGTTTTAATTAGTAGCAATAAAAGCATTGACCGGTTAACTTGTCTACTCATTTAGAAAATCATCATCAAATTGTAGTAAGGGTTACTACCCCTACATACTTACTTACTTACTTATGAATATGCATTTAAAAGTCCATCTTGTTACTTGTCTTATTTAGTAAACAGATAAACTCATAGAAAACATTTACTAATTTCAGTTTGTTTTCATTAACGAATATACAGCGTTTAACAGAAAAGTGTAATCATATTTAAGCGTCACATAATATCGCTCCAAAGTACAATGGAAAGCCGCGACAAATAAATCCGTATGCGTTATTTTCAGTAATATACAGGGTGCTCTTGAAATCGTGTAATTCCTTTTAACCACGCATTCTACTAGTGGTATAGAATAACCCTGACCATATATTTATTTTACTAGAATTATATTTTTGGAAAATTAATGTACCGTTTTTTTCGTGAAATGGTTTCAGATAGACATTATGTTAACCACCCGAAACAATTTTAATGTTTTACTAATTTAAAAAAAATAACATATCAATAATTTATATCGTAAATAATAACGGGCGGTCCTTTTTATTGCCCCTTATTATTTATGACATCAGTTATTACTCGGTTACAGATTTTTTGAATGATACATTATAATAAATATTGTTACTACCAATTTGCCACTGTTTGTAAAAGTATCTTTATCAGGTTAACTTTAGTATTTATTTTCTGCATTTCTACTTTGTTTATATTATTATCTCTTAAATAAAAGTTAAATGATCGTATTAATTTTTGCATACCGTAAGGTAGAATGTATAAGGATTCCGACAAACATGTAACCATCATAATTTGTATACCTACATTCTATGCAAATAAATATTTCTATTTTTATTGTAATCTAATTACTTGCCAACGACCCATATATTGGTTAGATTCTATGCAAATAAATATTTCTAGTAGTAAAGTCTAAATACATCATATTTATTTGTATGGAATCGTGGTGCCATTTAGCCGTGAGAATACTAGCATGTTTTATTTCCGTTCACTGGTCTTAACTCTTCCTCAAAAGTCAAGTGATTGGCACTCACCTGAAACAGTGTATTGTTCTGAGTAATGTCTCTGTGGTGCTTTTCTAGGTCAGCACTGATATCATCCAAGCTTGTCGTTGCCAATGGTCCCTCATCTGTGAAAATAACAACAAAAATAATCAGTTTGTTATATTCAAATGCAATATTAAATAGGCACACTATTCTAGCTCGCTATAACGATGATGTAAAACATCGTGAAAACTTGCATGTCTGCGAGTTCTAAACAATGTTCTCGAAGATATGTGAACTCCGCCAAACCGCACGGCCAGCGTGATGGACTATGGTCTACCCCTTCTCAAACTGAAAACAGCCCAGCAGTAAGACAGTTTATTAAATTATCACTGGCAACTCACACTGGTCAAAGACCTTCGTCTCGAGACACTGCAGTATTTTAGACGCAGAACCGATGGCGGTTGGGGCAGAAAGGATTTTGAGTGGCGGCCATGCACCGGAAGTTGCACCAGGAGTAGGCCCTCCCACAAGGTGGATAGACGACCTCGTAAGGGTCGCGGAAGAAGCTGGATGCGGGTGGCCCGAGACCGGTCTGTGTAGAATACCTTGGGGGAGGCCTATGTCCAGCAATGGACGTCTTTCGGCTGAGATGATGATGATGACAATAGTTATTAAAATATCAGTATGCGGAGACTTGGGTTAACTATTTAAAACAAGGTTTAGGCTAACTATTTAATACGCACATTACTTCGAAAGGTGGCGAAAGTGCCTTCGGATCAGCCTCGAGGTCTCTATGTGGCATTCCAAAGGTCTCCCGCTAGGTTATCGCTTCTTTCAATATATAAAAATAGTTCTTACCAATATTACACTGCGTCCAAGCATTCCAGTTGGCTTGTGGAGGGGACCACGATACGACCCCGCCTGGCATCGGCTTGGCCTCACGGATGGCCTTCGCTCGGTCCACTTGCAGTAATGTTACTGCTGCCGGCCCATCGCCGTCCTGTACCGGCGCTTGGTCTACATTTACTGGTTCTATTTCTAGATCTGTAAGAAAATAAGGATAACTTATCAAGTCTTAGAATACCAGACATAATTAAAAACCTATTGTGTCTGGCCGCCGGTGTGCCGCTGCGTCTCAATAAGTTAAGTAAACTCATGTTGAATAAATTTAAAATAGTCTTTTTTGTCAAGACGCTCTTCTGCACTAGGAATAATTATTGCATCACAGGGGACTTTACAAACATTTAAACACGGGCACAAAGAACAGCCTGGTTCTGAACAACTATGTGTGGATCAGCCATATGTTGGTCCCACAACACTTGATGCAGAGACGAGGCGACTTGTTAAACCAACTACACCATCCTTGCAGTCGAATATAGTCTTCAACTTCAACGACAATCCATAAAGCAATAGTTTAGAACTCAACAATATATACGATCCATTTAAATGAGGCGAGATTCTTGAACCAAGTGTCATGCTATCCTTAGATTTTCGCCATGATAGACCAAGTTAGCACGGTACTTGCTTCATGAAAAGGTCGGCCTCGATGGCGTAGTGGTTAGTGTAACCGACTGCCACGCATGAGGTCGCGGGTTCGATTCCCGCACAAGTCAAACATTTGTGTGCATGAACATGGATGTTTGTCTTGGTCTGGGTGTTTCTATGTATAATATGTATGTATTTACAAAAAAAAAAGTATATATGTATGTTTATCCATTGTCTAGTACTCATAGTACAATCTCTGCTTAGTTTGGGCTAGATGGTGTTGTGTGTATGTGATAAAATATTATTATATTATTATGTAGAGGCCTTCAGACTTACCATTCAAAGCATCTTCCAATTGCTGTTCCAGTTCAGGACTGATGGCTACTGGATGTGGCTTCATAATACCTTCTGAAGATCTAAAACACGTTGATAACCAATTTTAAATAGTTACTAAAAACTAAAGAGTATAAAAGAAACGTGACTTGGAAGTACTGAGCCTTGTCAAATAAGAATGCAGCATTTTGGCGACAATAGGGGTAGGTGACTCATATTTTTTATTATTTAAGTCAAATAGTTACATCACCAAAACTCTAAAGTAGAAATAATTTTTGGAACCTTATCGAAAATTAACAACGGATCAAATCTGGTAGTAGGGGTAAGTGTAAAATGACAGAGAAGGGATGCATTATTCAAACTGACGTAACCCCCATTTAAACGCAGTTGTCCGAGCGAGATAGCGAGATATCCCTACTACAAGCCCACTTTTTCTTAATTTAAAATATTAATGACTCCCTTATTTTGCAACCAATTTGGATACTATTAGCCAAAATTTTTTTTATTGCTATTTGCTAAAAAATTATGTACATTACATAATTTTTTGCCTTTTGACACCTTCTGTAATAGACAGGCGAGTATACATGTATGAGAGATAATAATATAATTACCTGTCCTTCTTCAATGTACCGCTGAAAGCTTCAATCACACCGAGATGGTACAATTGTCTGATTATAGAGAGCGCGCACGATTTGCTCGCAGTTTGCTTGTTCGAAGCGGTCTCACGACCGGTGACATTGCGGCCCAATTGACGAACATATATCGACATCTCACAGCAGAAACTCCTGTAACATTATTAAACACATTATCCATATGTCAATAACACTTGCCTTGTCAGTATTTTTATACGTATACAGCGTGTAACAGGAAGGTGTGGTCATATTTTAGTATCTATTTTTAACATTAATACCGGTAATAATGTGCCGCTGCCACTCAATAGGTTAACGTATGTGGTGTTTATTTGTTATTGGCATAAATATGTTACAGGTATATTAAATGTGGGAAAACACTGGCCTACGCAATATAGCTCTCACTTGTGCGAAATCCAGGCAGTTATTATTATATATAGAAAAAGTGCAAATGTAAAGGTGCACTCAAACCTGCAACGTTCGCGTCATATGTTATTATTTTAGGATTACTTGCAATATTTACAAGAACGCGACTCGGGATATTATTAACGTCAGGAGTTACAGCGGCACGCCCCACAGTCAGAACAAGTTAGAACGATATATCTTTCTATTATGTCTGGTATTCTAGCAATTGACAGATTACAATGTAGCTTAGAAATTTAGAAATAGAAAATAGAAATAGTTTATTTGTTCTTTAAAAAGTAATATACATCAAAACATTGTGTTTGGAGCCTCCTTTTAGACAAACAATGTCTGTATTAGGAGCCTCCGCTCTTCCGTAACTTGTAGAACAAAAACAAAAATAATAGTAAGAATATGATAACATGCATATTATTTAACCATATTTGTAGCCAAACGAATTAATATTTCATAACGCGTTTATAATTTATTTTTATAATTTGCGTCGTGTGTGTAACGTTAAAACAAATTTGTGGTCGATAGAATGTAAGGCTGAGCGTGTTGGGGATCTTTTGTCACGTTGTCTTGTTAGGAGTTAGGACAATGCACACATGTGCAACATTACGTAGGGTGACACAAGTTTTCACGACAACGGGTTGTCGCTGGTCAGCAGTACTTTTTGTCTTTTACGTGCAGGGGGGAGACACTGCCCAATACCTTTCCTCTAGCCAAAGATAGGATTGACATCTGTGTTTTTGGCCCCGTACTTGTGTTGTAAATCAATCGCAGAAGATGGCGCTTAAACAAATTTTAATTTATTATTTAGTTTTAGTTCTTACCTATCTATACTTTTATATATTTAATTTATCTAGGATCATATTTTATTCTCATTTTCATTGTTTTTATCATAAAATACAAATTAGTAAATATGTGGGTTAAAGACTATGATTCAAACATTGGATTTCTAAGTCAGTCACAATATGGCGACTGCATATTGCTCATGCGCACGTTTGTAGTTTTCCGTCCTATATTGTATATTTTGCGGCTGTGAAGGTCTTATGTAAGTGCGTTGAGTCGAGCCCTCTGTTCCTCCACCTTGTGTTAATTAATCTTCCCATCGAAAATTGTTGTTATCAGTGTGCGATAGATACCCTTTTGGTGTTTAGTGTTGTGCGGTTTTTCCAAAAACAAAAATGAGCCGAGATGCTGCGCATTTCACTGTGAACCTAGAGTTCGCTGCACAGATATATTTTAATAAACATAATAAAATGTTATTTGTTGTTGTTTTATTCTTATACTACGATATGCACCCTTTACTTATTGTATTTAAATTGTTTTGTTTAGATCTATTTTTGTAACATTCTACTTGTTCTAATTTAATAACGCCCAATTTTTATTTGCATATTTATGTTACAAAAATACGATTGATACGAAACAATTTAAATACGAATCCTGGATTACAATAATTGCAACGCAATACATAATATAAATAGCTATAGGCACAGAATACGGAATAGCTATAGCTATGTATAAAAGGATTAGTTCGGGGCCAAAAGACCAGATGTCGCTATTTCAAATAGGGTTGGCTGAAATTGACCTAAGAGGGCTCTCTTTTCCCTATGTATTACTTTACTCTTTGTTTACGTGTCACGTCACCAAATGAAAACGTTTGCGTTTTCGTAAAGGGATTCTTCTCATGAGCCCTACACCCTTGCTTTGCTGAACGTGGAAGTAAATGTAAATTCACAGAAAAAATTTGTGTAACTTTGACATTCATAAGTGTTACCTTGTCACCTAACTTGAATAAATTTATTTTTGATTTGATTTGGAGTTATGTCATCGCGATAAAAGTCACTAATATACGACCGATCAAATAGAATTTAGCTTATTGAGTCGCAACGGCGGCCAGACACAATAGATTTATAATTATGTTTTATTACAAACGAACAAAACTCTATTAAAATAGAATGCAAGGTTTAGTACTAGCATGTTAAGGTTTTCTCACACCTGTGGCACGCATTTTCTAGTTTTTGTTACCATAATTAACGTCGTTAGGATGAGTAAAATTAGTCACTCTAGGCGTCAGTAAATGTAATCGTTACTCAACTATGAAACAGTAAATTTATTGCCACATGTGTGAATGGAAACTAACTTATATTGACACTGCTAAGATACTAATTAAACCACTGCGTCATACATGCGGCCAAATATCTAAAATCACATTTAAAACGGTACTACAGCCATTAATACAGTTAATAAATCAGAAATTATAGCCGCTTAGGAACACATCCTACCAGCTTATCTACACGCATGCAAATGAATAATACAAAGAAAACTTACCGGGTTCATGATGAGGATACACAACAGAGAGGCACTCTGGAACTGTGGCCAAGTACAGCCATATTAAAGAGCTCTAACACACCTGTGTGCAGAACAATACCCAAGACTTTTAATAATAAATAGCCCGACTTTTCATGCACATATTACAATTATTTAGAATCGAATTCTATTCATTGCGATTTAAAAAAGGGAATTGTGTTCTATTGCTTGTCATATTATGTTATTTGACAAAGGTATAAGTTGAAAAGGTGCTATTGTACCCATAATGAATGTTTCAATAATATATAAATTTGAATCTAAAATGGGGTATTATCAAGTAATTATGGTGATAACTGTGATAAGCTACGCGGGGCTATATAGCTATATTTGAAACATGAAAATTAAAGTTCTATGTGAGCTACATAAGTACAACGTGAACATTGCGAAAATAACTTTATTATGTTACGAAATAACTCAATATTGCATAGAAAGGAATTGCTTCAAACATTTTATATAAAAAGATTTTTCATGTATCACAATAATTTATCATGACTATTGGAAACATATTTCGACATACTCCATTTGGTTAGGTCAATCTTGATGTGACTTTTTACACAAACACATATTAAACAAATAAACTACTGATTAAACTAACGGTTCAATTGATTTAGTAATAGTTATTGTTGTATTTACATTGATCTTTAACAGCATTTTATTTTTAAACTGAGTTTTTAGATAAGAATATAAAAGACCCATCAAGATTGTTTACCTTTAGTTAAATACCTAACCAAATGGAGTATATAGTATGTACTTCATTTCTGGTAATTCCTGCTTCAGTTTTTTATGAAAAGGAATTACTGTTCTTTATAGTTAGGTTTTGTCGATTTTATTAGTAATTAACTCTAGCACTATAGTATAATTTTGTCTTGGGTATGTTCTCTTTAGTAACTCTTTTAGCTCTTTAAAATAACTGTTATGATTGAGGCCAACTCTGCTTTATGCTGTTGCATAGTTGGCTTCAAAATAATGTTCCTAAAGCACTCATATCAAGTCCAATATATGTACCAAAAAGCTTAGAAAATGCTAAAAAAGCCGTAATCTAATTTTAAAACATATATTAAAATATAACAGCCTGCTAATATTTGGTACACAAAGCATATCTCATATAAGTTTAAAGCATTCAAACATAGAGAATGCAATAATATTTTCTGACACAAATCATATTAGGACTTGATAAAGGGTGCTGTAGCTTAATCAAGTGAAAGCAGTATACTTGACCACAGTTCCAAATCATCTATAAGTATACATATATAATATATATAATCGTTAGCCATTGGTTTGTCAAATATCATGAATAACCAGTGGCTTATTGTAAGCATTTACTTATACCTGGTACCTCAATTCCAAAAAGTGATATTAATTCTCTAACAAAAAAAATGTAATCAACAACTTATAACAACTGTGCTGCTAACAGATGAGGGGTTACGAATAACAGTTTGTAACCATTTATCTATATTCAACATTTATTTTAAACAGTAATGTATGAGCTCACCTTTATGGTTGAGAGTTATAAAAATATGTTTTAGGAGGAACCAAGCATAAGAATGATGAAGAAATGTTTATCATAAACATCTAAACACACGAAAAATATTTAAAAAACTACATATGCAAGCATCAGGTGATAGGTAAGTAGAATTGGTAAAAATTAAATTTGGTGATTTGTGTAGATTTATTATTTTTATATAAATTTTGAATAAAGGACTGTGGCTACTCTCTATATATAACTATAATTTAAATAATTAACTTCTAGACAAGAGTGGTTCATCATCATCATCCACCACATAGACACTTATCATCAGGTGAGATTGTGGTATAAAACAAGGCTATCCTCATTAGCATAAAATAGAAGATAAACCTTACAACTAGAAAAAAAAACTGTTCCCGAGGGATATAAATTTACTCATAATGTCTAAATTAAGACAAGTGAAGCCGTAAGCAAAATCTAGTTAATTATATTATTTTCATTGACTAAGGCATTGAAGACTATAGAGAAAAGTTTGAACTGAATACATCAAGATCAATGTTTAATTTCTTGACATGAACATATTTCAAACTACCTTCATAGATTAAGCAATAATTATTGACTAGCGTTATACTATCAATAGACTATCGCTATCGCAACAACACTGTTATTGACATTATAAGCCTGGTGTTATTGTTGTTTAGTGTTTTATAATGTAAAATAACAATAGCACGCACATTGGCAGTCATAAAGCCAGTATTAGCCTGATTAATTCAGCCTCACTTGTATGTTACATAATATGTAAAGCTATAATAATATAAAATATAAATTTATATAACATATGATGATAAAAAAAAATTACCGTGATACTAAATCAATGATATAGAAACAACAAATTTGTTTAATACAAATTTATGCATTATTTAATCATAAAATGTATCTAAAATAATGTATTAAACAAAATGGGATATTACAGGGCTTTATTGACAGCGATAATTAAAGGGCAGGTTTAATAATGGCTAAAGATAACCTTGTCCCACACAACATTATTAAAATGATCACTATGCAAGACAGTGTAGGGACATTCAATGTAAGATAGGAAAACAATAAATAATAAAAATATAAATGTAATCCGTAAAACATACCGTGTATGATCTGGACCGACAGCTTTATATAGATAATCTGTATTGATCTTATTAACTTGCAGGAACTGATGCAATTTAGATTTAGCATTCTCCATTGTCCAGTTACCATGAAGACTCGCATTTACATCAAGGTCTTCAGCATCCGCAACATTCTTCTGTTGCTGCATGCGGTCTATATATGTGAAGTTTTCATTTTGGCCACCATAAGCTTGATATGCTTGACCCATACTTTGTGGGCCCATACCATCCTAAGATTTAAAAATGAATATATTATGCTAAAATAAAATTCTAGTAATATATGTATGTAGATAAGTAACAAATTTTAAGTTCATATCAAGCTAATGTATCGAATTTTCTGTTCTGGGATCAACCATTCTTTACAGGGCATCTCTTATATATTGTAAATACTCAAATGCACTCCGCATTTGAGTATTTTTTAAACAACTATAATGGACACAATTGTTTAAAAAAATCTGGTATAATAAAACAGGATTAAATTATGTTAAATAAAACAGAACTAGACTGTTTTTCTTTCTATTTAAATGAAATATGATATTATCAACTTATGTTTATGCAAATGCTATTTGAAATTTAACTACTTTTACAGGTTCATGTTTGCGGGGAGACATGGCTGCTAAAAAGCAATGGAAAAGTGTAAAATTTAATCTAATTAGTGGTTAACAGTAACTAGTAACTATAGTAGTACCTATAAAGTTTTAAAATTATGCAAAATAGTATTTTTAAATAAAAATGTGATAATATACATATAGTTTGATTTCAATTAAATGAAATATAATTCTAGAAAACATTTGAAGTATAAAATTATGAGGATCGTCTAGCATTATGCATGGAGCCCAAGCTACCAGCAGTTAAGGCCTCTGAAGCCTTAACTGCTGGTAGCACAAGAACCTCATAATGCATGTCATGGCTGTTTATTATAAGCAGTTATTATTGATTGCTGATGCAACAAACACTTCCCTTTGCTCCTTCCTTATTCCCCTACCTTATGCAATCTGGTTTCAATTTCTTCTATACTTAAGACTATTTTGTTTATATCAAAAAATCAAATGCAGTGGTGTTTCATATCTTATTAATACAATTACACAAATGGTACATAATATTAACCTATTGAGTAGCAGTGGCACACTGATGGCCAGATACAATAGGTTTTTAATTATGTCTAGCATTTCAGAATTTGACTGGTTAACAAGGCAATGGAAAGCAGAGTATTCCACACATAACCCTAGGTTTCCACAGTAGAATTCTGGAAAAACAAACCTTGCCATAGACTAAGCCAAGCCATAGATTACTTGTAAATTTCAATGATTAAAAACTGTTATAGCGAGTTGCTGCAAGTCTTGTCTACATAATTAAATATTTATTTATGCCTATATTAATAAAAATGGTATAAATATATCTACCATAAATCAGTTTTTAGACTGTCAAGTTTTGTAATATCAGAAATAATAAAAACCTTTTATGTCTAGACACTGGTGTGCCACTGCAGCTCAATAAGTTAAAGACTCAGTTACAGCAGTAGCAAAACCTTATACATACTGACACTGAGTGTTTAAAAGATAAACATATACCTGAAACACAGGCCTCGGCTGTTGTGATTCCCCATTGTCCTGGTCCTGGCCTTTATCATCTTCAGCTCTTACTCTGATGTCATTGGGTACGTCAGTTGACGGCACCTGTCCACTCCTGACAAGATAGTTGATAAAATCCCTTGACGCGTTCACCTGAGCTTCTTTCTTCGTTGTAGAATTACCCACGCCGGCATAAGTTATGCCCTCGACACGGACTTCGCATAGAAACCGCTGACGATGTTTTGGCCCTGAAAAGTTTAGGTTAGAATAATTTTCAAGTAAGAATAATAGAAATACAGCTACCCAGCGATATCTTTTTAAATGTATAGTAGATGGAATCAGAGGAATAATGCAGAAAAGCCAACAAACCTGTAGCACGGATGTCAAATGACGGATCGAGTCCTTTTTTGGAACACCAGAAATGTAGGAACGATTTAACGTCCATTGTAGCCATTTTAGGAACTGCTGCACTCTAGTCTACCCAAACGCTTATTTATTTTATTACATTCAGTAGATCTGATAATTCTGAATTTGACGAACTTTACACAGCCACCTAGCCCGGTCAAAACGAATGAATGAACTGAACCGAAATGAATGAATCTAATCTATGGAAAAACACTGTCAACAACAATGTCAATGTAATAGAGTGAATGACTCAGAGATCAATAATTGAACATGTGCTCGGTCGGTCTTGGGTCGGTCGATCAGGACCTGTGGAATGTGGATCAGGATCAGTTGTACATATATAAACGTACTCTGTGAGTTGTACTCTGTGGGGTGATGGGATCAGTCTCAGAGAGTAAAGTACTAAAAGGCCTATTACACTACACGGTATTCAGGGCCCGGTAGTCAGGGACGGCGTGGCCCCTTGCAAGGGCGTCGATTATTACACTGCACTGAACACCGGGCCCCTTACTCTGTGTACAGTCTGAATGTGAACACAGATAGGGACGTACCATGGCACCTGTTTTATCTGAACCATTAAAAAAGCAGCGATGGCCGTGGCTTTGGTACTTAGTTGCATCCATGAATATTATAGAAGAAAACAGGAGGAGAAGGATCTGGATCAAGCAATACTTGAAATGAAAAGCATGTCTATGAAGGTTAACAAAACTTCCTTTTCTTTATTTGAACACATGTCGTCTAATCAAAATGGCAGCCGGGTCGCTCGAGTCGAATTAACGGACACTACCTACGCAGCGTTCTCCACGCTAGCCGCGCGACGACTGAGTTCCCTAACTGCCCTAAGTGTAATTACACTACTCGATCGTAAGGGCGATTAGGGAGCAAGGCTGCCGGGATCGTCCAGTCGCCCTAGTTAGGGACCCTTACTCCAGGTATTCTATTACACTGCCCTAAATAAGGATAAAGATCCCTGAATACCGTGTAGTGTAATAGGCCAAGGAAGTTTTGTTAACCTTCATAGACATGCTTTTCATTTCAAGTATTGCTTGATCCAGATCCTTCTCCTCTTCTTTTTTTCTTCTATAATATTCATGGATGCAACTAAGTACCAAAGCCACGGCAATCGCTGCTTTTTTAATGGTTTAGATAAAACAGGTGCCATGGTACGTCCCTATCTGTGTTCAAATTCAGACTGTACACAGATAGTAAGGGGTCCGGTGTTCAGTGCAGTGTAATAATCGACGCCCTTGCAAGGGGCCACGCCCTCCCTGAATACCGTGTAGTGTAATAGGCCTTTAATACATAGGGATCAATCTATTCGGCTATTCTTAATTCCATCCACTAATATTCCCTACGCTGTCCCTTCTGGACGGGGCCAAGAAGAATGTTTTCAGTCTTCCCTACCATGATGTCAACGGTTGAGATGAGTGGAATTTTATTTCCACTTACCCCTACCATGCCAGTTTTATTAAATAAATCATAGTTAATTAAAAGTAATATTGCGTGCAAAGTTATGAACGCATATTTTAAAGAATTTTTTTATATCTTATATTGCCAGATATGTTTACAATAATATACAATGAAAATACCCTATATTTGGTATAAAAAGCATTCAATCTGTAAATCATTAAAAGTGGATCTCATATTTTATTGTTATTGTAAACTAGCTTTTGCCCGTGACGCGTACGCATGGGATCATAGACTAATATACAGGGTCTGTCGTTAATAACGGATAACCGGCCGTTAGCTGGAGGTTAACCAGTTATCAGGCAATAAGAAAATAATATTTTTATGTCTGGGTTGCCAGCAGCGTGAAAATGGCGTATATTTTTGTGTTTTTTGTTAAAATTCACTTCTTTACCCTTTCAATTGGTTGCCATTTCAACAAAATTAGTTTTTTTTTGGGTAATTCTTTTCCCATCGTACTTGCGAATACTTGTATTATTTAATTTAACTACATTTTTAGGCGCCATTAATGTAAAACAGTATGAAAATTAACATTTTAATCAATTTCTTAAATTTAATCTTTCCGTACGTCTAGTTTTAACCACTGATTGTGAAAAAGAAGTATGGTGCTATGGCTGCCCATTATCTTAATAAAATGCCTAGTGTTTGTGGATTCTAAAAAGGTATATAATGTATTACTTTAAGTAAGCAATACTAGTTACAAAAGCAAAAGAACTAAGTAATAGCAGCATTTAGATTTTTCAAAAACTTTACATTTTTTGATTTTATTCAATTAAGATTCTAATTTTGAGCTTAACAATTTTTTTTGTGTTCTTAAATAATCCATGCGACCATCTGCAACTAGTTAAAATAAGCATAGTCCCTTACACGTGCAGTGAAGGCCTTTGTATTGTTTGTTAGTTTTTTACCTGAGTAGGTACTCTTTTGAATTTGGACTATGCTTATTTTAACTAGTTGCAGATTGTCGCACCTACGAAAGACTGCAGGCAGATGCTGGATGCGGCAAGCTGAAGACAGGGTGCTATGGCGCTCTTTGGGGGAGGGCTATGTCCAGCAGTGGACTTTTATAGCCTGATGATGATGATAGCACCATACTTTTTTTTTCACAATCAGTGGTTAAAACTAGACGTACGGAAAGATTAATTTTAAGAAATTGATTAAAATGTAAATTTTCATACTGTTTTACGTTAATGGCGCCTAAAAATGTAGTTAAATTAAATAATACAAGTATTCGCAAGTACGATGGGAAAAGAATTACCCAAAAAAAACTAATTTTGTTGAAATGGCAACCAATTGAAAGGGTAAAGAAGTGAATTTTAACAAAAAACACAAATATGTACGCCATTTTCACGCTGTTGGCAACCCTGACATAAGAATATTATTTTCATACTGCCTAATAACTGGTTAACCTCCAGCTAACGGGTTATCCATTATTAACGACAGACCCTGTATATTATCGGTACCTAAGTAGCTGTTTCCACGCTTACAAATAACCAGTACTCCTATCGCATTCCTAAACTGATGACATATGACATAAAAACTAAAAAGTGTCAACTGTCAGTCTGTCAAATTGTGCATACATAAAAAAAGCGATAAACTAAAATAAAGCACAGCCCAAAGTAATTTTTTATAATACTTAGGATTAGATGACAATTCATCATTTATTTCTTTAAGTTCTGTTAGTGCAAAAATGGTTGGACCATTGCTACTATTAAAAATGTTACATTGCAGACGTATGAATGAACGAAACAATAGCACAGGATTAAAATCTACCTTAAATGAGCCATCTAAGTCTTCATATGATGAGAACCCACGAGAAATTAAAATACTGAAAACAGAAAATTACGAGAATGTATGTAGAGTTTGTCTTAAAGAAGGATCTCTACCTATTTACGGCAACGATATGTCGGAGGATATTTCGGAAGCACTGAATACATTTGGCTGTATAGACGTTCGAATCGATGATCCATATCCAAAATGCCTGTGCCAAACATGCAACTCACTATTACAAGGAGCAATATTATTTAGGAAAACTGCACAACAATCTGATGAGATTCTCAAAAGACCTGTTACTGAAGAAGTGCCTGATAATAATAATTTAGATGATACTATGGATTTCTCCGATGAAGACATCCCCCTCAAATATATAAAGAGAAAAGTTAAAAAACAGTATGTGCATCGTTGCAAAAAATGTAATGTATTATTCAATACATTTAAAGAACTTGAAGAACATAGAATGTCTGAAGAACACGAGAATAAAAGACATGTGTGTCCATATTGTCACAAGTCGTATGCTCCGTTGTACTACAAAAAGCATTTAGCATTACACACAAAAGGTGCTTCATATGTCTGTGATGTTTGTGGAAAAAACTTTATAATGCAAGGGCATTTCACAAGACATAGACTTACTCATTTCTACAAACTACCTTTTAAATGTTCTTTATGCCCATACAAGGGAAGATTTCGAGAATCTCTGAAAATGCACATGCGTTCTCACACTGGTGAAAAGCCATACCAATGTACCAATTGTCCTTCCAGATTTATAAATAAGAGTAATCTGAACAAGCATATGTTAACACATAAAGAGGCCCCTGATTTTAAATGTGATTCCTGCGGTAGAAGATTTTATACAAAAAGAGAGGTAGAACTGCATTATAAAGTGGACCATGGGGGTGTTAAAGATCATGTTTGTAATATTTGTGGAAAAGCATTTGGATATAGAAAACAAATGATGAAGCATGAGCTCAAAGTACATAAGAGGGCAAAGTTGAGAAGTGGCCGAACACCTCTTTATTTAAAGGTGGAGAGTATGCAAAAGCAGGGACAAAATATTGTGACTGAGAGCTGAGTAATCTACCTAGAACACTGTGATCTTCTAGAATATTTCATGATCTGCAAGTAATATTTGCAGGCCTTTCAGATCATTTCAGGATTTTCAGAACATTAATGATCTTGCAGAACACTTTATGACCTTCTAGAATAGTTGGTGATTTTCCAAAACATTTCATGGTCTTCCAGAACATTTCAAGAACTGCCAGAACATTTTTCACATTGAATGATCTTCTAGAAAATTTCAAGAGCTTCCAGAACATTTCAAAAGCTGCTAGAACATTTCAGAACATTGAATGATCTTCCAGAACATTTTATGATCTGCCAGAACATTTCATGGTCTTCCAGAACATTTCAAGAGCTGCCAGAACATTTCAAAACATTTTATGATCTTCCAGAATATTTTATGATCTACCAGAACATTTAATGGTGTGCCAGAATATTTCATGGTCTCTTTATTTATGGTTATTCCATTTCACAATCTTTCAAAACATTGACTGACCTGCCTGAAAATTGTATGTCTTTCTGTTAAATATTGTCAATACTTAAAAAAAATTGTTTGGCTTGTCATAGATATTTTACACTTTGAACAAAATAGCAATATTTTCTAAGCAATATTATCAGTTATTTTCTAAGTAAAATAGTATCATTATCAATATAGAAAACAGTCAAAAAGCAAAATAAACTTCTTTTTAATTAATGTATGTCTTCATTATTATTGAAACCCATTTAACCATACCCAAATTTATAGAAATCTTGAGGCTGTAAATAGCTGCACGGATTTTGATAAAACCTATATTAATGGACAGTTGTTACTCAAATGTTCTACTTTATTAAAGTATTCCTTTCTAAATTCTGCTATCTGGTGTTCGTGTTGCAAACAAGTAATAATATGTTTCCAAATAAACCTAAGGCTTCCTGTATATGGTGCCAGAGCCGGCACGAGCGGATTGCGATCCGGTGCCGGATCCGGCATGCAATACAAACTTAGCCATTTAAACACGAATTCAATGTATTATAGAAACTGGATTGATTTATTTACAAAATACACTCTATTATAAATTTATAATACACACCTTGGACATAACCTTAGGTGGTTTTAAAGAATAACAATATAATTAACCAATGAGAAAAACATTGATACTGTTACAGCCAGTGCCATCTACCGGCACTGTAGGGAAGACCTACATATATACAAATATACTCCTAGTTACGCTAATTCCAGTATTATATCGTATTTAGATATGTAACTATATTATATGACGTCAAAAGTTTGAATGGTGTCAAAGGAATTGGAGTCTATTCACTTTCTATTATACAATAATATCTTTGATCACGGTGCAGCAGATAAATGATAATGACAATAGGATTCCGTGTTTAACTATACAACTTGGCAATCGAATCGAATGCCAATAATTTTGCAAGCGCTTCCACATACGCCACAAGGATACATTTAAAATTAAAAAGACAGTCTGAAATCTTATTAGTTTTAATTACATAGTAGTTATAATAAAAATAATATTTTTCTATTTTTGGTTGCTGCTGGCAAGTCGCAGTCTGAGAGCGAAGATCCATGCAGTCAGTCTAGTTTCTCTGTCTACGGTGCAGTCAGTAAAAATATTTTATTTTCTTTGTCAATTGTAGAACAAATCCATCGCTGTTCTCTTTCTGTTCCCTATTTATTACTTTACTCTTTGTCTTTCTGTGAGACTAGGGGTGTCGATGTTGCTAAATCATCGATGATGGCATCGATAATTACGTAAATAGCTGAACATCGATACTCGATGTTTATCGAGCACAAAACAACGATGTCAGCCAACATGATGTTTTTCTACAAACATCGTCATCAATAAATAAAATAACCATAAAATCACACGATTTTTTAATTAAACAAAGAAAGAATTATTAAATTGGAGATAACAGGGCGTAGAAACACTGTTCGGTGTTGGGGTGAGATAATAATAATAATAATAATAATAATTGGCTTGCCTTGATCGGCCGGTCAGAGGGGGGCCGCTAGAGCTACATGCTTGGGGGTGGAAGTGTCATTTTCAAGGGCATAACTACGGGGAAACCCGCTCCGGGTCTCCGTTTTCACGAGACCCGTGATGGTGAAACCGGCGCCGCACCGCTGGACACCCCTAGCCGCTCGCACCGGTGTTGCCTTCTGCTGCTGGCTTGTATGCCTATAGTGGCTATTCAGGGGGCCCATGTAGTGAGTTGGCGAGTCACCGTCTGTCCATTCGATTGATGCTATTAGAGTATTCAGGGCAGATGCCGTTTTATCATCCATAGTGACCAATATACCAGTTCATCAAACACCTATACCCATAGCCCATATATTAGAATCCATACGTAGCAATAGTCCTGCGCCTGCTGCGGCTAGTGCCGCTGTAGGTGTTCCATCCTACCTTTGATTAAAACTCTCGAAGGGCCTCTTCACGTTGGACCCATGCCTCCGTGTAAGCCTCCCAAAGGGCCGGGTATTTTCTTAACGTATTAGGAATATACCCGTGAAAGAGAAACAAATAATAATAATAATAATAATTTATTTGTCTCACCACAATATTACAGTAATTACAATGAATAACAACAATATACTAGTGGAATTTGTACTGTGGGACACTGGTGCCTAAGCTAGGCTTTTGGCCAGTATTAAGATAAAAGATAATAAAATTCGCTATATTTAAAGTTCACAACAAAATAATAAAGATCAAATTAATTAAAGAATGAGGATGAGTGAAAATAATGCAAGGTAAGAGATTTGTGTCACGCGCGCGATATGACGACTAACGTTGAACTAGTTCATTATTGCTGCGTAAAGTGCAATAAAATAAATTATTTCAAATATACTCGTGTTGTACGGTTATTGACCCGTACAAACACATTATAAGTTCCAATACTTTTTGTCAACTGACTGTAAGAATAATAATTTTGAAAGCGCAGAACCTTTCAACCTGTTGCGCTATTGCTATAGGGTTGAACCAGCCTTAGAAAATAAGCGCTCAGATGGCGTTGATGTCGCAATAGTGCTTAAATATCTCACCGCAAGTTTTTCAATTTTGAGTAGGTAGAACCAATGACACTGTTCCAAACTTGGATGGAATCTTGTTTTAAATCAGTCAACGGATTTTTAAAAAAATAATTCATCTCTGAGGGCATGTCCAACTCGCTTTGCGGTGGTGTGTGGCCGCGACTAAATTTCGATTACGTGTCCGTGACATCGATGTTACAATATTTTATATAATGCAATATCGATGTTAAAATATCGATGTTTAAAATTCTAACATCGATGATCATTGAGCATCCCTGTATGTGTGAGACTGTCGAGATCACTGTTGCCAATTTAGCGACTTTGTCGCTAGAAATGACGACTTTCGTGTATGTCTTAGCGGCAAAAAATAAAATTTGTCGCTAAAAATTTTTTAGCGACTTATCTGGCGACTTTTGGAATACAAATGAAAACAATTTTAGGGCACGTAATGAAGTATATTTTTTGTTAATTCGACACAGAATTATACAATGCGAACAGATATATATGGGAAAAATTATAAAATTTCCAGGTTTTCGGCAGAAAACGACTAAAAAAAAAAGGTCAGTCCGCCTACTGTGGGACGTTCCACAAGTAGGCAGATTGACATTTTTTTTTTATGATTTCACTACCTGAATGTCGAAAAATCAGACCAGAAATCAGTTTTAGCGAATTTCTGGCGACTTTTGATATTGAATCTAGCGACTCGACTTCACAAGAATTGGCAACACTGGTCGAGACTCGAGACTGACATTGACAGTCGATCATAAACATGAGGTTATGTTGAATAATATATTATTCCGACACAAAAATAAATACAATATATGAATATACCTTTTTCTTCTTCCAATAAAGATAACTTAACGTCAAATAAAAATGAACGCTATCAGGGTAAGTTTATTATGCAATTTAATGTACAATAATAATATAACCATCATTTGAGTCTATCTTCATCTGACTTTCTTCTTTAGAGTATCTGGCGATCGCCTGTGTTGCGAAATGCTTTTGCTGCCAACTATGCTATCAGACCTCTTTCGACGGCTACTGTGGCGCCTGTCGAGAAACCTTCGGCACAAGTACCAACTACCATAGAATTAGATAAACTATTCAAAAGAGTGGAGCTAGAGATGAGAGGTATTGACCCCGCAGTACTTCTGAGTTATTCCTGGTTCTGTGTCGCTGCAGCTTCGCATTTGGGTATTGAAGTAACTAAAAAGTAAGTTGTTTTGTCTATCTTAAATTATTTATCTATCTAGGTATTATTAGCACATAAATAGTAACAAACTCAAATTATACCTTCAATCCCTACGTTTGGATAACTTGTGAGATACAAGCATAGATAGTGTGTTCTGATTATTTATCTAGCCTTCATATTTTTGTGATTCAAGAGATTATCTGAAGTGAGAAGAAGAGCGGGCTATATAATTACAATCTCAATCTCTCATATGGAGAATATCGAAAAACCTTTAGTAAGACTGTGATCATTTATAGCATTTCTATTGCCTAGTATTATCACACCTAGGTTTTAGTAATTTTAAGTAGGCAGTTAGTGCTAGATGTGCTTGTTGACTATTAGTAGTGGGTCAACAACTGGTTTTTTTTAGTTTCAGGCCCTGAGGCCCAGACAACACTTCAATGTGTCCCTTCACTTTGATTTCATAAACTCATTAACCTTTTAAACGCCAGAGTATAAACGCATCGCCGTACCCCCGACGCCAAGCCACTTTTTCTATAAAATGACCTTCAGAAGTATAGGGATTCCAAAACTTTATCGAATATCAACTGTGTTTTTATTTTCGTCTCAAATTTTCTAATAAACCCTACTCATGACACTGATATTTATTTAACCACAAAAGTAATGTTTTATTTAGTTTTATTGTTTATTTTTATCTAAAGGTGCGACGTATTTTTTGTCATACATATGTGACGCTGGCGTTGAGGGCAAGATTTCGTTTGTCACGTATATGTGACAATGGCGTCCAAAAGGTTAATGCAAATCAAACAACTGTGATGATGATGTCCACCTTTATGAGAAACATGTGACAGCCAACATGTATTTTAACAATAATGTAACCTAATTTATTATAATTTTCAGTTGGGCTTTAAGAAAGGCAGAAAAAGAAAGGCACACCCTACTGCGAGCTGTTCATATCTACAAAAAACACAGAGTTCAGTATGAAATAAGAACATATTTCAGATTTATTCATCTCCAAAGACTCACCGGATCAACTTGTGACACATACCTTGAATATATTGAAAGGAATCTGCCTGAAGGTTGTGCGCTAAAAGTAACCAAGATTGAGTGCCAGAAACTACCGGAACATATAGCACCACCAACTAACGAATAGGATTGTATATTTTTATGTAGAAATAGAATAAAATATGATTAGTATATATTATTTTAATTTTAATACAATCACAATAATGGAATGAAGCCTCAACCTTATTAGAAACATAAGTAAAGTTTTGTAAGTATTTAGTAATTAAGTATTAGGTTATGGAACTAATCACCATATTGACAGAAGTCTCTGACTTAAGATGCAAGGATTTCAGAGATAAGATTTTACATTATACTGACATTGGATTTGGATGTATTTTGTAGTAAAGAGGGAAGACTAAAACATCCAGAGTAAGTCAAGACTAAGTAAAATGTACCCATTCTTCTAAAAACCTTGTATTTTGACTTATAATGGTAATTCATACATTATAATATTGGCCAGAACATAGTATAGTTATCAAATTAGTAAAATAATAATATTCTATAATAATATTCTACCACATACACACAACACCATCTAGCCCAAACTAAGCAGAGCTTGTACTATGGATACTAGACGATGGATAAACATACATATATATATTTTTTTTGTAAATACATACATATTATATATAGAAACACCCAGACCAAGACAAACATCCATGTTCATGCACACAAATGTTTGACTTGTGCGGGAATCGAACCCGCGACCTCAGGCGTGGCAGTCGGTTACGGTTTAGGCACAATATTTATTTTTCATAAAGATTAATGAAGATACATCAAAAAGTTTATAATTATAGAAGTAGGCTTATATAGTTATTTAACAATTAGATAAGTTAAAGTTGCTCCTATATAGATACATGTAAAGTTTGCAATATTGCCTTTAGCTTGCTAAATATCTTAACATCATACCTTATCCTTCAAGACATAAGCAGAGATGTTAATGTTATGGGTCAACATTTCATTGCACTACTATGCATTGTGAAAGAAAGCGCACAGTAGGTAACACATTGGGCATGAATATACAAGTAATTTATGAATGCAGTTACGCACATCACTAATAACATCATATTCATTTTGCTATGTAATCAGAGGATATGGTAATGATCAAACACATTTTGGTGCATCTATAACTATGAAAACTAATGGCAGGTCCTCTGTATTTTACAAAGAAACTATATTTTACTTTTAATAACAATTAGGGTTACAAACTTTGTGTCACACACAGTACTATAAACTAGTATATATTTAAGAATAAATCTAATAGAATTGGAATGTGGACCCAAAATGTAGGCCTTAGTATCACTAAAATGGTTAGGCAACTATTAATAAACACACTTGGATCTAGCATATCACCATGTAAATGAATAACAAAGTAACTCAAGAAATTTTATCAGTGTAGCAATAACTTAACCTGTCTAATAATAGACAGGTTAAGTTATTAAGTTATAAGTGTTCCAATAATGGCATGCTAGGTATAGTTGTAAATCTACTCTGCCTGCTGTGTACTACTGTGACTTAAAAGGTTAAGATTAAAACCTTTTGATATTTCGCATTTATCTGTTTCATGGCTTATAATTATTATGCTCCTATGGACTTATAAAAACACTTGTAATACCATAACTGAGTAAAAGTTATGATGCTATTCAATTCACATGTTCATATACACTAAAGAAGCGTAACATTGAGTACAAATTATCACTAAATACATGATATTATCTAATAAGGTACTCTAATACCCGCTCAGTCCAATATTTGGCATCAATATCTCTTTGGCAATTTGCTGTGATACTTGTTCTATTCATACTGTTGATGTTTGCACACTGTGAAGATGAAAAGGATTGCGAAAGCAAGTTCCAGTGCATGGAACATAAGCATCACTGCGCACCATATGTACTCCAAGCGAAGTATGTAAGTTTGGTATATAAGAAAATAACACACTCCTATTGCAGATGGTATTGTTAATATCACAGAGAAGAATACTGGCACTTCTGAAAAAATTAAGGGTTTGTATATAAAATCGTAAATTGGAAGATTGTGAAAATACATTATCATCTAATTTATTTATTCATAATGATATGTGTTACTGTAAAGCTAACATTACAAAATATTTAAAAATGTTGTAAGAATATTAGGCAGCTATTTTTATTGCTTTGAATTTAGCAACAAAGGTCGAAGAAATAGGAAACAGATGGAATTTGATGAAACTGTATTATGTTACATAAATGCATTAAAAATATGACATACTCTTGCTAGCTAGGTTTCCTCTACGTCCTAAGAAAATTCGAATAACTTCAACAAGGCACAGGGCACTAAATATACCAGCTTCAGTCAACAAAGCATTTTCTGGGTATGAAACATTTATTGCTTTTAGAATGCCCATGGCCACTTCACAAACAAAGAACATGCCTAAATAAAAACTATTTAAATAGAGCAGTATTTCATACGCCAAACTGGAGTTAACATTAGTTACTTTAGACATTTTTTTGTATAAAGTACAAATCAATGTTTTTGTTTACAATAATTATTCTGATGACGTTTTTGTTGTTGAATGTTGATTCGATCGACCGCCCGGAAATAATAGACGAGGGTGGCCGGATCCGGAAGTGAGTGATGTCCATTACATTACATTAGTACATAATTATTATGTCAAACATATTGATTTGTTTACACACGTCTGTGTATATTAGTAAATTTATGCTTGCTGATTCAATAATTTTGAAATACTAGAGAAGCCTTGCAGCTTTTTGATGGACATGCTATAGATTCTATTCAGGTGCGCAGCGATTAGTGGGCGAATAGTCACTTATATAGAGACTGACATCTACTGTAGTCTATGGTACATAAAAATGATACTGATCATTTGCTGATCATGGACAACGTCTTTGTTCAAAGAAAATATTTAATTTGGTTCAAAGAAATCTCGACTCAATTATTGCGATGAGTAGAATATAACGTTGATCTTTTGTTTAGATTTGAGCCGTTTTAATGGTTACCAAATTTATAAAATAATATTAATATTAGAAGTTACATTGCTATAAAAGAAAACTGTCTTCTATTATACATATCTTCTATTATGCTTTTGAAAATAAGTATCTAGGTTTTTAAATTAAATAACAACGATAAAGAAATCTCATTACAAGACGTCGTCGTTTAGTTTACAAAGTAGCAACACTTTGTAATCCGTAATCCTTAATCCGTTGAGATATGTAGCGGTGGTGAATGCGACTGCTGTGCAAGGGGCAAAGAGTAAAGTAATACATGGGTCTCGTTGCCATTCCTTGGGTGGGTATATTCTTGTTAAAAATTCTCGGTAGCAGCATAGATAGAGTCTAGAATTATGCTTGGTAGACAGCACTGGGTTTGTTCAGAGGCGTAGCGTGATTGGGGCGGCAGAACATTTTACCGGCCTCTTATATAAGAATATCAATTTAAAAGACTATAGGTAATACGGTAATTCTACGGAACTTTTCGGCAAGAACAGTTATCATTATTATGTATTGTACAGTTAAAAATGTTAAAATATTTACAAGATATTAAGTATTATTATTTATTATGTAATTTTGATGCCCCCTAAAAGTGCTGTCCGGGGCGCCGGCGCCGCCCCCACTGCGCTACGCCACTGGGATTTTAACATGCAATGTTAAACCATAGCTGGTGAAAAGGGGGTGTGATAAACCTCTACCTAACCCTTCGTCGATAGACTAATTGTATGGATGTGATTGTATTTTGAATGATCTAATTATTCTGCCGACCGACCGTATTTTCTTATCATTGGTAGGTATCCACTTTTATTAGTATTGTAAATCTGATTGTATAGAAATTAATTGACCATTGTTAGTTGATTATTTCACCAATGTTACGTTTATGCACCGCAACGCGTGCAGTGACGCATGCGGCATGAGCGACTCGCGTCGTTGCGCAACACCTTGCACTTCACTATCAAACCCAGTAAAGCGTCGCGCATTAGACAAAAACGGAATGTTACCGAGTAGGAAAAGCAATACCAGTGCGGAAATAAGGAAATAATGCTCGAATCGACTTGTGGTTTGATAAAATGTTTACGTTAACTCGCGACTGTGGCTTTACTTTTTTTTTTAATATTACTAGGTTTCTATGTATAATATGTAAAATGTTACAAAAAAAAAGTATATAAGTATGTTTATCCATTATCTAGTACCCATAGTACAAGCTCTGCTTAGTTTGGGCTAGATGGTGTTATGTGTATGTGGTAGAATATTATTATATTATTATTATTATTACTACTAGTTCAGTTTACAAATGACTGGTATTCTTGTTAATAACTCTATCAATGACTGCATGGATGGCGTAATGGTTTAAGTAGTCGCCTTGCCACTACTACTACACCAAGTGTTGTGGGTTCGAATCTCAAACGGAACAAACAATTGTGTGAACCACAAATGGTTGTTCTGAGTTTGGATGTTCTTCGAGTCCGTTGTTTGAATTTTTATAAAGTCATCCGCAACACAGGATTTATATCTATTGCGAGAGTTGACTTTTTTTAAGTTAAAGAGAGAAAATATAATGCTTGTGTTAGAAGTATGCCACGCTGGTAGTGCAATAGATGGGATTCGAATCCACGACCTCTTGATTGCAAGTCCAATGCCTTATTTATTGGGCTTAACATCAACTTTCAAATGCGATATTGAAAATAATGTTAACAATCGCAGTAAGGACATATTAGTACTTACCTACTCTTTCTTAACCTGCCTTGCCAATGTATAAAGATTTTGTTGCACTATATTATGTTTGCCAGCCACGAGTTCGATTTTCAAGTATTTTTTTACAACAAAACAAGAGACAACATAATAATTATACTTAAGTCTATTGGATTTTACATAATAACTAACACAATAAAGGAAAGAAACATGTCTAATAAAGAATCATATAATAACATTACAATTTGACATCAGACATTTAATAATGGATATTTATTGTTTATAACGTACAATGTAATGTAATTTAACATTATTATTTGTGGTATTAATTATTTTATGCTCGGAATATGTCAAGATCAAGCAATCTCCAACAGCTATTATAAGTTGATGTTTGCCTAACCTGCTCTTTTAATTAAAAGACTACGGCTGAACTGGAGCGCTGTTCGTGCCTCTTTCTACCTTTCTTCTCTATTCTATACGCGATTAGCTCATCTTACCATCACTTTCTATATTTTTTATGCATTCTTTCCTATATTATATTATTATACTAGATGTGCCCGCAGTTTCACCCACGATTATCGTTACTGCGCCGCCCGCGTGGGTCGTAGCGTGATGTTAAATCTTCCTCGATAAATAGGCTATCCAACACTAAAACAATTTTTCAATTCGACCAGTAGTTCTTGAGATTAGCGCGTTCTACCAACCAAACAAGCAAACTCTTCAGCTTTATAATATTAGTAGGTATAGATTTGCTGTTAACAAACAAGAACTCAAGTGCTTTGTGGACTGTGTTTTGGTTCGATTTGCAGATCGGGTAACCAAATATGGTTTTTCAGCCGTAGTAGCACTAAGTGTTTCAATCTGTTCGGTAGACGCTAGGCTTGTCCTTTATTACGTTGGAATTAAATATACTTAGTTACTGTAATATATTATGTGACTCTGCTTTTGGTATTGGTATGAATGTTCGCCCAAGAAATAAAATTTAAACTACAATATTTGACGGCCTCGATGACGTAGTGGTTAGTGTAACCGACTGCCACGCCTGAGGTCGCGGGTTCGATTCCCGCACAA
The DNA here is from genome assembly GCA_963564715.1 of Catocala sponsa. Classification (NCBI taxonomy): domain Eukaryota; kingdom Metazoa; phylum Arthropoda; class Insecta; order Lepidoptera; family Erebidae; genus Catocala; species Catocala sponsa. Next base: position 16,143,960 of record OY751349.1, read on the forward strand.
GTCAAACATTTGTGTGCATGAACATGGATGTTTGTCTTGGTCTGGGTGTTTCTATATATAATATGTATGTATTTACAAAAAAAAAAGTATATATGTATGTTAATCCATTGTCTTGTACCCATAGTACAAGCTCTGCTTAGTTTGGGCTAGATGGTGTTGTGTGTATATGATAGAATATTATATTATATTATATGTACATATATTATGTTATTATATATTATATTATACTATATATTAATATTTTAAGTTTTATCTTATTACATGTACCTACTCGTAAACTTTTACTACTTCCCTATACCAAATTGTACACTCCCCCGACCCCGTGCACGATATGTACTTAAAAGGGTACCAAGTTTTCTGTCTATGTATTAATAGATAAACACATTACTAGACTTTGCCTACAGGTTCGTTTGCGTTCATTTAGATTTTGACAGTAAAATTATATCCCTTTGGAACAATAACATTTTCTGGATGAAAGGAACCTTATGCTCTTTTCTCTACCCCCGACAAAGTGTGTGCAAAATTGCATGATGATCATTTATAATATTTGTTACTAAGCTAGAATTAGCAATTGTAAACTATACATAGAATCAATTCTATGTATAAGCGCGTATATGTATAGTTTCAAGTGCCAGTTAGTCTCGGTAAGGTTTCTTTGGTATTAAATTTATATTACCTACTTACAGGAAGATCAGCTAAATAAACTTTGTAAAGCTTAACCGGTTCAGCAAGTTGTATATAAGTAGGTACCTACTATAGGGTGACCACTTTCGCACACTGGCTGTAAATAGTGAAAGTTAAAAGCTTTACTATACACTAGTAGACTGAACTGCTGACTGCGTAAGTTCAGCGGCATAACCGTAAGTATAATTATAAAAATGACGATCTTGGATTCAATTAAAAAAAAAGAAAAAATTCGCTGTTTGAATTCAACCCAAGGTTGTCATTTTTCATTTTCCTAGAACTGTAACTTTGATTTTAAACGAGGATTGAAAGTCTTTTCGAAAAACAAAATTAGACTGTTGATTTTAAACAAGGATTGAAAGTCCTTTTGAAATACAAAACTTGACTGCTTTTTGAAAAACACACTTTGATTGTCCACAGCATTAGTTCCCAAAGAGGTCCAGATGGATCCCCAGGTGTCCACGGGAGACTCGTTATTTGCTTTCAATAGTGAACTGTTACTTGTAAAAACTTGCATATTCCTAGAGTGCATGAACTTGTTTGATTCTTTACCAATATAAATACGAATGCCAAGGAAAGTGGTTGAAATGTAGCTGTACACCGGAACAAGCTAAATTTTAAAAGTGGTCTATGAGAAAAAAGTCTGGGAACCTCTGGTCTACAGTCAACTTTTGTTTTTCAAAAAGACTTCCAATCCTTTTTTAAAATCAAAGTTAAAGTCAAAAATCATTTAGGTCACAAAGCAACACATATAAACATCAAAATAGTATATAGATAAGTGGGTTTAATATGTTACTGTTTCGCAGGAGAGTTGGCGAACATTTAAACATTGGATATAAAGAAGACCTAGATCACAAAATAGGTAAGTAATAGTAATACGACCAAACAACACAAACATTTAAGAATTGCACAAAGTTTTGTTCCGTGTAGAGTACGAATGATATTCGGCGCAGTGGCAGTGACGATGCGATTGCTTAGACCAGGGGTTCCTAATTTCTTAAGATATCGGAACCCTCACCAAACACCTTTTATTTTGTGGAACCCCATGTCACATATTTTGCGCTATTTCGAAATAATATTTTTACGTAACTCTGGTATTATATTACCGGCCAAAAATAAATAATTCGCGGAACCCTGGTATCTTTTCTACAGAACTCCTAGGTTCCGCGGAACCCACTTTAGGAATCGCTGGCTTATCCACATAAGTGCTGCCCAAAGTTCTGTTAGGAATTTTGCGTAGTAGGTATATGTGTCTTGATGCCAGTATTTATTTGAAAAAGTGAAAAAGGAAGTCCGATGGCACAGCTCAAGTTAATGCGACTACGGCGCATGAGGTCCCAGGCCCAGGCAAAGTGTCTTTAGCGTTTTCTTTCACGAAATTATTCGTAGTAGCAGCAGGAGCAGCTGTGCCCGGCTGACAGCAATATTCTCGTCTCTTATTTCGTAAGATCTAAAATCATAGTTGGTGGCCCGTAGGGAATGAATAGGCAAGAATCTCATTTATAATATTTTACTTTTGTTGTACACTGAACCATTGGCGGGCACGGACGGCCTCTCAGATTGAATGGCTACCAGAAAATTTCAATCATCTTAGAGAACATTGCACGCATACAAGTTCCAACAATGTTCCCTAAACTATAAAGTGAGAGATTTCTTCACCTCAATTTTTTTATCTTTCATTTCTAAATAGAAATATAATGTTGGAAAGTCTTAGATGCTTGTTTGACTTGTGTTTGAACTGTAAACTTCTAACGAAGCAGTTCAGCGCAAACGGTATAATTAATAAGTTACGCCGCTTATTTATAACAAATAAATGGAAATCCATATTTCCGTATGTAGGTAAGTATAATTACGTAAGTGTCCTATGAGGCGTGGAAACGAACAGTTGGTTATCCTATTGGTAGAAAGTACAACGACTTTCTGCGATGAACGTGGAGGAAAACGCGATGCGCCGGGGCAGCACGCAAACACAATACTTCCGTTCAACATCAAGACTGGACGTCTACATGAAAGAAACTTCTTTTTTGAAAAATAGTTTATTTCTTTTTAATAATGAGGACGAAACCAGTGTTGACATTTTCGAAATTGGATCCCGAGACGGGGGATTTGTTGGATAGAATGTTCGACAAAAAGGATTGTATGGTTGAGATCAATCCCGGCAGGGTCATCTTGCCTGCCGATTACATGACTATTGGGCAGGACATATTGGAAATGGAGGTGAAGGATGCCGATGTTTGGATGTGTTCTTATCCGAGGACTGGTGAGTTTTTTATTTCTCGCAAGTCTTTTATAATGCCAAGAAGTGTTAAGAATCATTTATAGTAATAACTGTTATACTTTTGCGTTGCATGATATATTTATAATACGAATTAATAAGTAAACATTATATTGTATGATCGCGTTAATACTCGTTTCGTATTATTAATATATCATGCAACGAGTAAGTTTAAAAGTTTTTATTGCAAACCGTTACGGGTCGGATGTAGAAGTTACCACGGCCGATGTAACCTGGTCAGAAAAGGTAAACATTATGCATTGTAGGGGTAATAATAAGTGTTGTTGGGGGTGTCCGAATAAAATGATTCATGATGGATATGGATATACGTATATATTTACTGGTTCCAGTTATAATATGATATATACATATTGAACTACGACCTAAGTGGTTGCGTGGAGACGACTGCCATACGACTGCCGCGCGGCGGCGCGCGGCGCGGCGCTACTGCATACTTGCGCTTGACTATACAAAACTAAAGCGTCAACAGTGTATACAGTATGGATGTTTGCGTTAATATTCGTTTTGTATTATAAATAAATTATAGTCTCATTTGAAGTATCGTTTTAAAACCGACAACTCCTGCACTAGGAGGAGTTCTTCTTTCGCAGGGAGGTTTAAAAACATTGTCACAATGAACCCACAATACTCGCTTGCCTCGTGACTGCGCACAGATAATGGCAAGGTGACTTAATTATACTCTTGTGTCATCTGTGCAGTCATGTCCTTAGAATACTAGTTTTCATCGGGGACATCCTGACGAAAAAGGGTATTAGGTATTTGCATGTTTTTATTATCGTGTGATTTCATTTCGCAGTAAACATCAATATGACATCACTTTTACAGATTTATACTTGACGTATCAATATGAGACTGCAAATATTTGTTCTGACTTTAATATTGTTATCTGTGGATACCATTTTAATTTTTTTTTGTTATAAAATAGTCAACTTCCGCTTTAAAGATAATTTATAAGGACAATAAAGACATTCAAACAATAGACACAAAGAACACTTAGGCTTAGACCTACCATTTGTGGATCGCACACTGTTTGACCCGTATGGGAATCGAATCCACAACACTCGGTGCAATGGCAAGGCGACCTTAAACTTAAACTTTTAGTGCAAGTTTAATAGTTTAAATCCCTCTGAATTGTACACTGCGGCTAATGCAGTACATTCATAAGGAGATAGCTAAGGGATGAATCTTGGGGCTGACACAAAAGATCCCACTGGGTCGAATTGTCGCCGGTCTGTACTGATTGGCTCCCACACACAAGATAAGATAAGATAATAGTTTAAACAGTAGTGAAGTTTAACAGTATCTAGTAGTATAATAGTATCAAAATTATGTAACAATAGTGTTTTAAAAATAAGCAATGCGATAAAATCCATATAAAATGGTTTAATTTTACGTTTGATATTCGCGTAAATGTAAGGCAATATTATAAATTTACTGCTTAACAATAGTGCTTAAATATGTCTGCACCGATTGCGTCCATAAATAGTAATCTTGAGTTTAAATTTTTAATTTAATCTTTATGTTCGTTGTATTGTCGGCTCTGTCAGTTCTGACACTAGGATTATCTTATCTTATGTGGGGGCCAGTCAGTGCAGACCGGCGACACTTTGACCCAGTGGGATCTTTTGTGTCGACACTCTCCCAATAACGACTGCCATAGATGTTCATGGCAGCCGGGACCAACAGCTTAACGTGCTCTCCGAGGCACGGAGCAGGCGATAATTGTCAATCAATACGGACATAATTTCGAAAAGTCATATAACTTCCGAAAGTCAGAGGTGCGCGACGTGGGTTCGAACCGGAGACCCTCTGCATTGCAGTCTGTTGGTCTCCCCACTGAGCTATCGCTGCTCTCCAGACTAGGATTACTGCTAGTATGGAATTAAGTATATTATAGTTTGCTACATCAAGATTAATTTAAGTATTGTTTTGTATCAATCAATCAATCGTTTATATGCTTCGATCAAATTGTATATTTGATCGATGTTTATACGCTTGAATATGGTAGGTACAGCAAATTGTTACAGTTCAACATATTCTTTTCCTTGGAGCGTGTAAAGTGTTATATAAAAACACTATAAATTATAAACCTACGTGAATTTAGCCTAACTATATAATATTACAAACTTTTGCTCGCGGCATAGCCGCTCGGAAACAGTAATTTTTGTGGATAAAAGGTACATTATGTCCCATTCTGTACCACTGACAATAGGTATGTATGCAACATTTTATGATGATCGGTCGAGTAGTTAAGGCGTGAAAGTGTAAGAAACAAATAAATAAACAAACTAACTTACATTTGCATTTATAATATTAGTTAGGATTTTATACTCCTTTTCTAGGTATTCGTTAGTAATATTATAATATGTTTAATCGGTATATTTTTCTCCATCTAGGTTCTACGTGGGCTCAAGAAATGGTGTGGCTTATTGGCCATGACTTAGACTACGAGGGAGCTAAGTCACTACAGCAAGTAAGTTTTGTTTTTTTGACGTCTTCTAGACCAAATCTTGTTTATTCTTTTCTTAAAAAATATCGCCCGCTTTAGGAATGATTCTTGTATCGCAGGAGACTTTCCATATATTCAAAACACTGATACAAAAAGAACACAGTAATAAGGAACAAGTTATTTAGTTAAATGTCACCTCCCGCTCTATTATTGATTTCTATGTTGTAGTGGACTTTACATACATTATTGAACAACGGATTCAAAAAACACCCTAATTAGGAAAACTATTTGTATATAACACAAATTTTTGTCCCGTGCGGGAATCGAACCCACGGCTCTTGGCCCAATGGTAGTGATAAGGCGACCTCTTTAACACTGTATACAAAAATTAGAAATTAGAAACAACTATTTGTGGACCACACAAATTTTTGTCGCGTGTCGCGAACCGACAAGATTCAGCGCAATGGCAGTGATAACGACCTCTTTAACACACCATCTACGACTTCTGAGCAGTTAAAATCTATTTTCTTTTTAGATCCGATGCCCTCTAGTGGAGTTATCCTGTATCATGGTGGCAGGCCACTCGACGTGGCACAAGGAGTCTGTCCAGGGTACGTCTGTGGACCTGGTGAAGTACCGTCTACCGCACCCTCGATACATCCGCAGCCACCTGCCCTGGGATCTGCTGCCGTTGGATATCGAGAGAGAAGATGGCACTGCTAAGCCAAAAGTTTGTATTCTCTAGCATTTTGTAATTTTAAGTTAAGGTTAGGTTTTATGCACGTAAGAGATAAAGCATAGTGAACTTGACTAGAGTGACAAAGATATAAAAGCGGCTAATCGTTAGAAGTGGCGTACTTAAGAAAAGGCTTCTACCCAAGAGTACATACATACTGGTTGATGTTGCCTTACGCCAATATTACACATTAAACTAACCTTTCCTTATAGGCACGCAGTTTTACGACAGGCACATTTTTCCATTGCGTCTGAGATTTTGACAGTCCCATGAATCATGAAATTTGATTTCTTTAATTTAAGCTATGAATGTAATTAACCGTGATAACATCCGTAAAGTTTTATAGTTGCTTGACTGATTTTGAGAAGTTACCAATACATAACTTCTCAAAATCAATACAGGATTTAAAAATGCTTGGTAGTTAGAGTTAGACGACAAATGGCTTGAATTAGTCGAAGAAGTCTGGAGTCTGTTTTTATTTCTCTACTAGTTTGCTCGCGGCTTTATTTGCGTTAATGCAGTTTTCGTCAAGAAATTTTTATCCCTCTGGAACAGTACTTTTTTTGGATGTAAGGGTTATGTCTTTTCTGTACCTCTGACAACGCGTATACGAAATTTCATTATGATCAGTCATGTAATTAAGGCGTTACAGCCTAACAAATAAAGACACATTCGCAGGTATAATATGACTTAGGATTGATATACAGAGCTATGTATACTCTCTATCAGTTCTATAGAAAAGTTGCCTTTATATTAACAGTATAATATTATTCAAGATTGTATCAGTATATGACATAAAAATGTTCACTGTTTTCTCTTAGGTTATATACACGTCGCGCAATCCAAAAGACATGGTAGTGTCGTATTATCACTACTGCACGCTGGTGCACGGTCTTAAGGGCACTTTTGAAGAGTTCTGTGACCTCTTTATGAGAGACCGCGCGCCCTTTGGACCTGTTTGGAATCATATACTTGGTAAGTTTATCACATGACAGAAATCTGCTTGATACATTTGTAATTTGAAGGACAAATGCCATCATTGTTTTTTAATTGAATGTGTTATTGTGTAAGATCTCATGGTAAATTTAAAAAAATGCCATTGGTTTATAGAATACGAGAGTGAAACATAGAAATAAATGACATTTCTTGTAAAAAAGAAAAGAAAGAAGTTCATTTTTGTTACTGTTCTTTATATTATTGATCATAGATCATAGATCGTAGATTATTCTTGTTTTTGAATGTTTTTTTTTTCTTTGTTGTTTTAATATTCATATGTCGCGGCTTGTTATTAGCAACATGTGTACCCAGTAAATGTATACTTTCCAGAATTATATTAGTCTGTAAGCCTTCCTAAAACTAAAAAAAAAGAGAAAGTAAAAAATAAAAATTATATAATTATTTTATTTTACGATATTATAAATTTCTCTAAGTATCTATACAGATACTTAAAGAAATTATTTAAATCAATTCTAATGTAGTTATACTTTTCTAGTTTGTATAATCCACTCTTGTACGTAGGTTTTTGGCGCCGACGCAACGATCCAAACGTCCTCTTCATAAAGTTCGAAGAGATGAAGCACGACTTGCCCTCCGTGGTCAGGAGAACCGCAGAGTTTCTCGACAAGGACTTGAGTGACATCCAAATTGAAAAGCTTTGCGAGCACCTCTCCTTCCAAAACATGAAAACTAACAGAGCTGTCAATTTGGAAGCCATCCTCGAAAAATCGTTTGGTAGAAGTTACTTAGACTCCACCGATCTAAGATTTATAAGAAAAGGTGAAATTGGTGATTGGAAGAATTATATGTCTGAAGATTTGTCCCAAAGGTTCGATGAGTGGGCTGAACAGCATTTGAAAGGTACTGAACTGAGTTTTGAATAACAAGGTAATGGGTATTTAGTATCTACACTAGTTATGATAAAATTGATAAATATAAGGATATTGATTATACATTTCGTATAGCATAATACCACGTTATGTAAATTTATAAAGAAATTGTGACAAATATTCGAGGTTATAATTCGGCATAAGGCTGAGAAATCAACAGTGCGCTCAGTTGCGCTATTGTGCTGGGTTAGACTACGATACGATTTCTACAACGAATTTGAAATGTATTGTTTGCTGTATAAGCGGAGCGCAACAGTCTGATTGTTGGTTTGTTGAATACAGCACATAGGTACAGCGAGCGTTACTCCTCAATGTTGATTGTTCAAACTTGTGGTTTGACGTTTGGTATTGTACAGTGGCCAAGCAAAATAATGTTATATAAATGTACGTGGTTATAACAGTTCTCTCTACGTAAGTACCTACCTAGTGGTTCAAGGAACAGTATTTTGTTTACATAATAAGTTTATGTAATCATATAATCGTAAGGAAGTACATTTATTGTTCGGTAAGAGTTTATTTATGTTTAGTTTGCCTAATTAAATGTTAGTTGTGGTCATTATATTTTTTTAAAATAAATGTTTGTTTTAATAGTGTTATGCACAGGGCCCGTAGTGGCCATGAGTTGTCCAGTAAACATCTAAACAGGCTAGTTTAAAGCCTTGAGCTCCAGTGACTGGACAGACACATTTTTCAATTTTGTCAGGCATTATTAGGTATTGGATACCTAACAAGCCGGTAGCAAACGGTACTATGATTTTGGGTAGAAGGGACCTGCTATTATTGGGGTTACAACTTTTGCACATGCTTCCCCGGGTCCTATTACAGGAAACCGGTAAGAGTACCAACCGTGTTATTGTATTCCGACCGGTAAGTAAGCGTTCCGAAGGATTATACACCTACTTCTCCCGTTTATTCCAATTCATTCCATTTTGAAATCCTTTTTGTCCTCGAGAAAAAGTGATCAAAATGACGTCTCGTTTTTCTGTAGTTTAAAAAGAAAGATGTACCAAACCCGTCAAGAGGCAATCAAAAGATTATATAATTTTATTAAGACATAATTATATCTATAATCTTTTAGATTTAGACAACAAAGGCTTTTTAAAGAGCAAATAGTAAAGAAAGCTCTAAACTATTTTCGACAAATGAATTCGAGCGTTTATTTGATATTTCCTACAGAACATTACAATATGTGGAGTTATTTACATTTCAATATTGTAATTAAGTATGTATGTATTTCCTACAAACATTTATTCATTTATTATATCAGTATATACAACATTAATTTATTTATTATATATACATTATGTCCGATAATTAATGGATAACCTTGAAATGTCTTATAGTAGAACTGATGGCCGTTCAGAATAAAAAATGAAAATATTCCATGAATAGATAGCTACTTCAGATGGTATATCATTGTGGTACCTACATAGTACAAAATCGATACTAATATTATAAAGGTGAAGATTTTGTTTATTTGTTTGTTTGGTTGAAATATTTTAGTGTTCGATAGTCCATTTATCGAGGAAGGCTATAGACTATATTATAACATCACGCTACGACCAATAGGAGCGGCGCAGCAATGAAAAATGTTGCTAAACCGGGGAAAATTTTCTCATATAAAGCAGAAGAAGATGCGCGGGTCAGCTACTAAGTAAAATATATTGATGTTAATTTTGGAATTCTCGAACTATACTATAACTCTAAAAGCTGCATCTCGCTTTTTTGTCTACCTAAACCTAAATAAGTTATATAACTAGTTTAAAACAAAACTGTATTCAATATAGGATAATCTATATATTAATACGTGAAGCGAAAACTTTGGATCCCTTTTTACGAAAATTGGGCGGACGGAGGAGTATGAAATTTCGCACACTTATAGTTTATACAGAGAAGAAGTGACGAATGCTAATATTTATATAAAATATGTATAATAAATACATTAAATTAATGAAAAAACACTACACGCACACAACCATGCATTTGACACACGCAGTCAGAGGCGCGTAACTATGGTTACATATATCAATATACGAGTATAATGACATGACATAATATATATCAGTTGGTCGAATTTCGAGCACTAGGCGACCGCTAGTAAAATTAATTCCGCCAGAAAGAAAAAAACGCACAGATACGTCGTGTCGTGTGGCATTGCATGAATGACATAGGTACGTAATAGAAATGTATGAAACGCGTATATGAGCTCGGGCATATTTAATTATTAGGTACTAGCTGTGCCCGCGGTCTCACCCGCGTTAGTGGTATTTGGGGTTACTGCGCCGCTCCCATAAGCCGTAGCGTGATGTTATAGCCTATGGCCTTCCCAGGGTCTCAAGCTATCTGCATTCCAAATTTCATCAAAATCGGTTTAGCGGATTGAGTGTGAAAAGGTAACAGACAGACAGACAGACAGACCGACAGACAGACCGACAGACAGACCGACAGACAGACCGACAGACAGACAGAGTTACTTTCGCATTTATAATATTAGTAAGGATTGAGAACAACGCACAGACGCGTCGCTGGCAGTGAAAGCGTAATGAGTATAATATAAGGATATTAATTACATTTTTATGATAATTTACATGAAATGGCAAATGACTTTGTCTACTGATAATATTTTTCACATCGATTTTGCCTAGGTTGACCGTGTCGTGTATATTTCGTCAAGAGTTATGTAGGTAGTCAATTTTGTAACTATAGGTGTTGAAACAAAGGCATACTTTACATAGGCCTTACGAGGATCTAGCTTTGCATTCAAGTAGTAAACTCTGGGGTCATTCAAGTATTACGTAAGCTCCAAAAAGCGTTTGGGGAGTCTTTGCGTTACTGATATGGGGATTGGGGGTTGGAATGGCGATTAAAACAGTAATTTTTGAAGTGAAATCTTCTTTAGGCGCGTTGAGCACTTCTTGGGTGAACAAAAATCATGGAACTCGCGTCATCGTCACCGAACGCTTTCCATTTCTGAATTATTTTTGGTTTATAAAGAAGTGTTTATGATCAAGGATTAAAATTTTCACTTCTATCGACAGTCCCCAAAGACTGCCAGTATTTTTTAATTCATTTATTTTTCGTATAAGTTTTGAATATTTAATAGATTAAGAATTGAACATACGTATGTGGCAACTCTACTTGTCTTTACTTGAAAACGAAAAGGATGTCTAGGGGGTATCCAGAATTTTAGAAAAATTATACCAATGTTAAAACTTAAAACATGGAGGTATATACTATACCTAATTTTGCTGACAATGAATAGGAAGGGGGGTTTGAATGACTAAAATTTGCTTACGTAACACTTAAACGGCTCTTTTTAGCAGGCTGTTGATTAACAAACTTTAAAACAATTGTATCTTCTTAATGATCAATAAGAGAGTTCATTGCACTGATTTATATAATACGAAGGAGGATATAGGTGAGGAGGGTAAAATCTTTATTACAATAAAAAACAAACGCTTTGATGCATTTTTAATACCACAAAAGTGAGATTCACAAGTTTGGCAATAAAATCAAAACGGTAACTGTTAAGCACTTTTGTACAATATGACATAATTATTATAATATCCTTTTAAATATAAAGTTGTTCGCAACAACGAACTTATAATTAATAATGTGAAGTAATAAAATTATTTTTACTGGTAATATCCAAAGTTGCGGCTGGGTCATCATTAAGTATTCATTATCACTATTTACAAATAAATTGTTATAATAGTCGTTTACGTAATATAGAGAGACGTTCTAAAATTCGTAAATTTTTCGTTCTCTGTTAAGCAGACTGAGTCATACTTAGTTGTGAAGGTATATAGCTTTTAATATAATGAGAGCATCGGTTCTAAAACTTAATCTGGAATCTAGGCGTGCGTGTATACATAGTTAGTAGTCGATAACCTGAGGCCATACTATATGCCATGGACTAAATGTTAATACATGCGTTAGAACGAGGTTTTTACTTGTTTAATATTGCCATGCTTTTTTAAGTACCTACATAAAGTTAGTTGGCAAACATTTACCTTACAGAAATTAAATTGATGTATCAATCACTGTAATGATCCTTCTCCACTTTGACACTAGCAATAGTTAAAGGACTACACAAAAATAATACTTAAAATCTAATTGTTAAAACAATTGTATAAATTTCAATGTTAAGATATTTATGTTGCTGATTGTACTCGTTTCAACTATTAACCATAACACAACAAGAGAGCTTCATGTGTTTAAATGTAAAAAAGCTTATAATATAAATAATATTGGTAACTTAGAATAAACTATGATATTATTTATCACATAAATAGTCCATCACCAGCTGAATAATTCTATAACTTCACAGCTAAGAAACATAAATAAAATTAAATATAAAATTAAAATAAAATTCAACATGGATAATCTCAAAACGACTAGATAAATATAATTTAATTGACTCACAACACTCAACTACTCGTACCAGTGATTTTTGCTATACATCTATTGTCCAAATACATTTTATAACTTATTTATAACTATATTGTGGCTCCCGTAAACTTTGTTTAATAAAATTGTGCCTACAATGATGGGACGTAGCAGGAGATGCAATAGAATATCATTAGGTTAAGAATCTGTAATTATAGATATATAGTGCGAAATAAATATAAAGGTACCTAACCTATATTTATAATTTAGATTAGATGTTTGCGCGGTTTCATCCGCATTTATCGTTACTGCGCCGTCCCCGCTACGACCAACGTGATGTTATATAGCCTAAATGTTCCTGAGATTAGCGCGTTCAAACAAACAAACAAACTCTTCAGCTTTATAATATTAGTATAGATAATATTACTGGCTTGGGTTTTTATTTGTGTCTGTGCATTAGTGCACGATAATCTCCGGAACGGCTCAACCAGTTTAAATGTGGTTTTCAGTGATTTATTAGGATAAGCTTTGTATAACTTATCCTTTAAGTATTTCTTATCAAATCGGTCAACAATTTCACTTATATTGAGACTCTGTAATAATACTTATTATATCTAGCTGATGTAAGTACACAAGAGTGTTTTGCTGCTAACGATTATGGATTCTGATTTTGTAAATTATAAGTTAATTTGATATACCTAATAAGAATTGAGTCCATTGTCTATCTGACATACGGCCAGTTATTACTGACCAAGGACTTCTAACAGTGAGACTTCACAGACCAACATATTAATTAATAAATAATTTATACCATTATTTGTCTATTACTGAAATGCTAGAGACAGGTGACATTCGTTGATGCCATATGCATTTTGTCGTGATCCAGCTCAGGCTGCTGAGACTTCATGTTCTACAAGTTAATTCAAATTTAGTTTCATATTCTTTCTGTTACATGATAATAACGTGTGTTTCTATAGCTGTTCCCCAGGGTACAAAACTGGAACCTTTTGTATGTTCGATGTATCTATTTATTTTAACAATATACTTAATATAATATTGGCTAATGGGTTCCTATGAAAAACTAATAATACATTATTGAAATTGCCATAGCTGAACTTTGTAGGACACTTTGTAAAAAAATGAATACATGAACCAGCATTCTATAACAATAGTTAGTTTCTTCTTTTGAATAGTCAGAATTAAGTTTAATGCAATATAGGTACATAGTATATACAAAACTATATCGCTTAGGACATGGTAGGTAGGTACATGTTTTTTGAGTTACTTTATAAAGGTGCCTTAGCGAAAAAAGCGACCTTATTTACTAAGGTTTTACACACTCATAAGTTATATAGTTATATTAATAATATAATATAATATTGATAAATATACATTTTTAAACTGGTAACAATCAAGAGTGTCCTGCTACGCCCGTAAACTTAAAGAGAAACAATCTAACAAGATCTTAAAATGTCACTAAGTAACTTTCTATGTATCTAATATTTAAGTACAATAAAAATATCGTCTTTGCATCGTGTACAAGAAAATATATTCTATAATTAATACGTTTATTGTAAATTATCTATAGTGTTGTCTTATTCATAGAAACCACCGTCAAACGGCGTCAAAATTTTGATATATTTTTTATATTTATGTTTATTTTCTATTGTCATCTTGTAAAGCTCGTAACTTGATTATTATTTCGTAATCGTAATCTTTGGAATTATTTTTGGGATGTATTCGTCTGAGATCTATTAAATACTAAAAAGTTAAATATTTTAACTATAAACCTTTTCGTCCTTCATTTTTTATTTCATAGTCTCTCTTACAATTTACAGTGTTAGATACTGCTTTCGATCTATGAAATAAAAAATGAAGTGCTCTAAATCTTCGATTGCACGAATAAAAAACATTTTACTTAAATAATTAAGTAGGTACATACAAGTAATAATACGTTTAGCGTCAATGTCAACTGTAATTACTTCTTAATATAAAATTTGTTTTATGGACTAGAGTGATTTTGTAAACAGATTTTCAAAACGATATTTTAGGCCGAGTTAATTTATTATGCATAAATTGTGATAAAATACTGATATTAACAATTTTGATTTTGATATTATGCACTAAAACCTTGGTTCACTCTCTACTAAACTGGATATGCAATATTTCAATAATATTTAACAAATAAAGATTTAGAAAAATATCCTACATTATATTGGTATGAAACTTATAATAATAAACGTTATTGATAATATATAGATTACATGTGAGATAAGAAATAACATAACTGTGTACTCCTTACAATAAAGTACTACGTAGGTACGTATATGATATAATGGTGCCAATTCTGTTGTCACAAAATTCTCTAAACTTAACTAAAAATCACTAAAATTTTGTTTAGTCCTGTCAAACGACATTTCGTATTCTGAAATCGTTAAAAGTGACAGAGAATTTTGTGACAACAGAATTGGCACCAATATGCGTCTGCTTAAACTTCACTAAGGAATAATTTTAGTTACGGATACTGTAAGACCCAATCAATACCAACACAATTTATGAAATTATAATAATAATTTATTGAGTATTTTGTATATCAATCATAATTGTCTATTAGCCGTCATTTATACTTATTAATATGTTTATGTGTTTGCATTATATTAATATAATATATAAATTACGTGTCACGTTGTTTGTCCGCTATGGACTCCTAAACTACTGAACCGATTTTGATCAAACTTTGTAACCATCTGTAATTTGGTCCAACTTAAAAGATAGGATAGTTTTTTTTTATTAAACGGCCAAAAATTATCTAATGTGAAGCAGATGAAGCTGCGCGGGACAGCTAGTAACATTATATTTTTCAGAAGGTTTATAGACCGGTTAGTACCTAACAAATGCAACTATACTGTAAACTGCTCGCTGCTCGTAGAATAGATCCAAAGAAGTGAAGACCCAGGTAAAATCTGTACCATAAACTAACGTATTGTTGTTTGTATCTAAAATGATTTCAGTAAAAGTCGCTATTAGATGTTACATACAGAAAAATATCTTGCTTGACACGGAGGTCTAAAATTTAATCTTAAAGCTACATAAATAAATAATAATTTACATAACGATAAATGCAAAATCTATACATATAATAAAATCGTAGGAAAGTCAAAACTGTACATTGAATATTTTTTTTAAAAGAATACTTGGTGCGTGATCTACAATCGATATCGAAGCCAAAAATATAGATTTTAGAATTTTTGTCTGTTTGTCTGTATGTATGTCCGGGCTAAACTCAAAAAGTACTGCATGAATATTACTAACAGGTCGGGTCAACATATAGGTTACATATTATCATGCTATCACCTACGGGGGAGGAGCTGTGAATCTTTATTTTTCTTACGCATTCTGTGACAGCGTGTAATCTAACGACGCATATTTAAATGTTGTTTTTGAGTAAGCCATGCTATTATCTAGCTTTACACTATAAAAACTACGCCATTTAAGTAACTTGGGCAGAGAAATATAGTCCGCAGCGACAAACACTTTTTAGTTAAAATCTACGCGGACGAAGTCGCAGGTAACAGCTAGTTCTTTATAAAGTAGAGAGTGAGACAGGGCCATTACAAACTACAATAAATACAAATAACTTTAAATAAGATGACAACTCGAATTACTAGATTTATGTCTTACGTGAGGATTACCGAAGGCGCCACAACATTGGTGATGATTGACGTTCTTCGTATGATGATGTCCATGTGGGTGCACGTTTCCTTGTGGTGGTTTCTCTTTTATAGAGTCCTTGCTCGGTTGTTTGTGTGTCGAACATTGTTTCTGATGTCCGGGAGCTATCCGCGCTTTGAACCTACCTACCTTACCAGGCTTTGGGTGAGGCTCTATGTTTTCAGTAGCGTTGTATATGTGTGGTACTTGATTCATGTCCGTGTGTGCGTCTTGGTATTCCGTGTCCGTTTCTGTGGAAATTTGGAGTTGGTTATTTTGTTGTTTGTTTATACGTTTTAATTTAGATAGTATTTGCTCAATATTTTTCTTGCTAAGACATCTAAACAAACCAGCCGTGTGCAGTACGCCACGAGTGACACGATAATTTAGAATCGATAATTTTTGGAATATTAATTTGGAATATTTTTATAATCGAATAAAATTGATTGATTTCATTTCCATATCATGGATGAGCTCATATATTATAAACACACGGGAGGTAAGGCAGGGCTAGATACTTAACTTATTAGTCGGACCTTCGTGGTTTTGTCTTATATGAAGGTACTATCATCAGTAAGTACTTCCATATATAAGCTTATCACCAACACTTAGTAACTTATCAAGGGCTTTACGTGTTTTTCGAGGAACAGGGGTAACTTATACCGCCAGCTCCTTAGCTCTGGGCTAATATTAGGGTTTGTTATTAGTAAAACCCAAGAACTTTTTGTTGGCCATACCCGGGTTTCGAACCCGAGACTTCATGCATAGCAGTCACATGCCGCTGCGTCGCAGAGGCAGTAACAAAAAAAGCAGAAATAATTACCTATATCATCTCCACTATGTTTAGCAGTAGAGCAAGCGGTCTCGGGTCTGAGCAGCGAGCAGGAGTCTCCCACAGCGGGAGGTGCCGACCTCGCCGGAGACATACGAGACACGCACTGTTGAATTAGCGTGAAGCACCCAAACGTTAGCCGAGGACTACTTACCGATATCTAGAAAAAGGAATCTCGCATTTTTAAATTAAAAATCTGATGCCATCACCAGTTTTCTGTTATTCCTGAGAGATTTGGTGCTTGAAAGGCAATCTCCTGATTGAACTTTACAGGAGTGATAGAAATCAATATTAAAAATAATTATGTTCATTCATGTACACAAAGTAACAGTAATGAAAGTCAAAGTTACACAATATAAATGTGAATTTACATTTATATTTACGTGTTGCCATGTTCAGAAAAGCAAGGGTCGGGATGAGAAGAATAATAGACCCAATGAGAAGAATAATGAAATTAATACTTGATTTGAGTGAGAGTAATCCGTTTAAAGTGGTTTTAAATGTTTGTTAAAAAAAAGTGAGCGGTTCTATTTGACAACTTTTACACAACATACATTTATTTAAACGGTTAAAAAGATAGCATATTTTCAGCAACTTAAGATCTTAATTTTTTTATAAACTCAAATTCTTAACAGTTTTATATGTAATAAAGATTGCCTGTCAAACATCGCTTATAAGTGAGGAAGGTTATTTACAAACATAGTATTTAGGTGTTTTCAATACTTCTAATATTTTTTCTGAAAGATGTAATGGATGTCTAAAGCCACATAGCGCATTATACTGCGCACCGCGCTTTTATAAGACACAAGTACCTAATAATAATATTGCGAGATTTAGCATCGTGCTTTAAAGCAATAACGAAAATACATATCCAAATTAATGTGCAAGATCACAAATGACTTAAAAAATAATCTTTAAACGTAATTTTAGACACTTGTTGTATCTGCTTTATTAGGTCTATTACATTTTCCTGTTTTCCTAAATTGAACTTATCACCCAATAACCATGTACCCTTGGTATAGTAAAGTATACTTACAGTATCCAGCATGGTGTCTTGTTCCCTATCTTTGGGCTGTGGCGCAGTCCCCACTCTGCAAGGGGACGTCGAACTGTAACTTAAGATTTTGACAACATTTATATTACAGTAAACAACAAAACGATCGGTATCTAATAATAAATTCCAAAGACATTAGAAAAGATAAATTCTATGAGAATTAGGCCATTTTGGCATACCAGCAAAGTTCTTCAAAAACATACTAGCTATATGCACAGTTTCGTTCGTTTAAAAAAGCAAAGCATAAAATATTTACCAGAATGAGGAATTGAGGCTATCTACGGTTCTCGGCGGTTCGACAGATTCAGCGTCCGTCCACATAGCCGCCACACTTGTCGAGTTTGATCTGGATTCTGGAGGATATAAAAATAACTATTATTATATACCTACTAGACTTTGCCCGCGGCTCCGTTTGCTTGGGAACAGTACTGGTTTTCTAGATAAACCTTATGTCCTTTTCTGTATCCCTGACAATGTGTATGTGGCTTATGACGATCGGTCAAGTATTTGAGGCGTGAAAGCGTAACAAACAAACTCACTGAAATTAAACTACTATATACGGATTTTATCGCGTTGTTTATTTGACACTTTATTACAAAATTTTGAAAAACTGTTACACTACTATAATATAGTTTAATTTCAATGAATAACATTCGCGTAAACAGAAGACAATATTATAAACAAACTCACATTCGAAATAATAATATTAGTTAGGATGCACGCTGTAAAAGACATAATACACCTCCACAGGGACAAAAATATGTGTGATCCACATATAAATAGTTGTTCCAAGTCTAAGTGTACTTTGTGTCTGATGTTTGAATATATTTGTAAAGATCCATACGACACAAAATTTATTTTTACTGTGGAAGAAGTATTTAAAAAAATATGAGATCTCACCTAGTTCTCTCTCGGTCCTATTCGGCGAATTAGCAATACTTCTTCTAGCTACATCTTGGAAAGTGACAGGGGAGTACATCCGTCTCTCTTCCACTGGTGACATCATAGTCGTCGTTGGACCGTTAGTTGGTGCTTGAGATCCTCTAATGCTTGCATTTGGATTCTGAACAGTCATAAGATTCCCTAAAGAATTGACCAAAGAGTTTGGACCAGAGTTAACTATTGAGTTTGGTAAATGGGATTCTGTGTTCTGGATTCTTGCAGAATTAGCTTCTTTGTTGTTAAGCTGTTGTGCTGAATGTTCTGCTATGCTGTCTCTGACGTCAGCGGCTCGTTCCCATTCGAGTTCAGTGCCCGGTTGGAGTTGTGGTGATATGACTTTCGTGAGTGACGGGCGAGATTCGCGACCTTCGAGCCAGTAGGTTTTCATAGCGCCTGGAAGTAAGGATTTGTATTAATTTATATAAAATACAGGATGTGACATAAGGTGTTATGTAATGTTACTTTTTGCTTCGTTTTACTGAAATATATAATTCTCATATTATTGAATTCAGAATACTAAAATACAAACAAAAATTTTGAGTCTGGATCTGAAGATCTGTTAGTTGCAAAATTCCAATTTTATTACGATCTATGGCGTTGGCAGTGTGCCAAGTCTTATAACGTTAGTTCAAACATACCTTTCCCTTTAACCTGTATCTCGCCTCGTTCCGTAACCATATACGATGGTGACAGCAACTCCTGTGTGGTCTGCGAAATGTGTATCCTCATAGCTTCCGAAGTGCTCTCCATTCTCGAAGCAGTGTTCACCGAGTCCCCGAATAAACAGTACCGGGGCATTTTCAGGCCTACGATGCCGGCAACCACAGCCCCGGAATGGACTCCAACACGGATGGATAAATGTGACCCTGGGGAGACACATTAAACATTTTATATGATGATGTACGTTTGCAAAAACAAGTCGTTGAGTTGACGGTGCAAAAGACTAACATCTTCCACACAAAGCACAGTGCCTTCTTAAGGATCCTGGAAACGACTCACTGAAGGTACACAACACAAGATTGATTGGCTGTGATCTTATATCTCTAATTTGAGATCAGGATCCATAAGCCGTCGGGGTTCTTAAATTTATGCAATTGAGCAACCTAGACGTTTTGCCTACCAAGTCATTATGCAATCTAATCATTTTGTTTACATAGACTTTTTACAATGCATACTATCTGACCCTAACCCTTATAAATCATGACATCTAAAGTAAAATGTATTGACATATCAAACAGTGCAAAGTTTTTAAAGCTTTAACTATGATTTAAATGCTCTGCAAACCACTGTCTATCTGATTTTCCCAACTTAATTCACTATCTTTTTCTTCACCTGTATTTGCATTTTGTAATGCGTTTAATTGCCACGTAAACATTCCAGATGACGTCTGCAAAATCCGAAATTAGAAACAGACTAGAACTAAACAAATTATGTAATACAAATCAGACTATGGCCACAATTGTTATGGTATTATATCTTAAACAATTTTGTAAAAACAAAGCTTGTCCTAAGTACCTGTGCTTGGATCCTTTAGGTCAGTGATAGCATCGACCATATCGAGCGCCATGTCGCATACTTTCTCGGCGTGGTTGTCTTCCTTCTCTGGTGCTCCTGATACCACCATGTAAGCATCTCCTATCGTTTCAACCTATAGTTAAAGATGTTCTTATTAGTGAAGAAAGTTTAGACCACAAGGCATAAATTAGAAACGGCCTATGGCGAGGGCACTGTGCATAAATGGAACGGATAAGGCATAGACGCGATTAAAAATATACAGAAGAGGCGACGATACAAGGTGGCAAGGTGTCTCATTATACATTTCCTTTTGTTGTGATGTTGTTTCACTGCCTCATTCTTGAACTTTTCTTATACGACGATATTTAAACAATATTCATGCGTATAGAAAACGTAAAGCGTAACCTTAGCCATTTTATAAATATTTTTCTTATAACGGGTCATTAGCTAAAACATTTTTCATACTGCACGTTGTACCTTTTCCTGGTTTTCGCTAAGCAGCAGCATCCAGCTAAGCGGCGCGGCGGCGTATTGGTAAAGTATATTACCGATATTCTGCTTAGCGAAAACCATAAAATATTGTTGCAAATTCTTTTACAAATTTATAAAAATAGAGATGATATCGAGATCTCGAAAGTGTGTATCGATATTCGATCACTTGTTAAAAATTATTGGTGGTAAACACAAAGTTTGTACAGACCTTATAAACCCGGTTCCTCTCGGTGAGCGTGTCGAATATGGAGTACATAGCGTTGAGCATGGAGACTACCTCCATGGGCGTGATGCGCGAACAGATCTCCGTGAAGGTCACCACGTCGGAGAACAGGATCGAAACGCTGTCGAACATCTGCGGTTGTTATCAGAACATATTTATTTGTTAAACGTTTTATTTATGGTTTTATAGTTCGTTATATTTTGCCATCAGGACGTATAATCATGAGGATAGTTAATAAGCATGTGATAATCTACTGTCGAACGCAGTCTTCTGCCAGAGTACAATATTAAGTCTGATCTTTGACTCTTTTAAATATATATAAATAAAAACTGATTGGTTTTGTTGATAAGTGCATCACTTGAGGAAGGCTGGACAGATATTCTATTTATTTTAAAATGTTCGTAATAGCTCGTATACTCTATTCGGACTACACTGGATGATAATGTTTATAAAGTTGCCAGGAATACTTTCAGAAAACTGATAGTGCTTTGCCATGAAACTAAGGCAGGACAACGTATGTTCGGAGAGATAAAATAAATAACGTCGTAAGTATGATAGAAACTGATAGTACTTTGCCACGAAATTAAGGCAGGATAATGTATGTTCGGAGAAATAAAATAAATAATGTCGTAAGTATGATAGATACTGATAGTGCTTTGCCATGAAACTAAGGCAGGACAACGTATGTTCGGAGAAATAAAATAAATAACGTCATGAGTATGATAGACCTACTTCATGAATAGTTCCTAGCTTTTGCTCTTTAAGTAATCTAGTGTTGCATCGGCAGTTAATACAATACTGATTGCATAGATCCAACCATCCGCAACACTACTCATTTTGGCCAGGCTGTGTTTTATAAGTGTGTTTGGACAAAAATATTAGGACAATAAAACATTACGACACGTATTTAAGAGAGTATCGGGGCCGATTTTGGTAAAAAGAAAGGGTAAAGGTTGTTGAATATCGCCGCTTTAGAAATTCATCCCGTTTAAGGATGACCATTTGCAGGAAGCTGTTCTTTTTCCTTTACCAAACACCGAGCCATCTTAGAACACGCAACGAATTAACTTACGCAAAAAAGTATTGGAGGAATAAAAAAAAACCCTTAGTCCTGGCTGTAAAATATTTTGAAATCTAACCTAGAATGTCGTGATTCTTGTTGCAAAAGCCAGATAACATTCAATTCGTGGGAATACAATCTTGTCGTAGTTTGACTTGAATGTCGACTTCAGTACCCATAGGAATTAGAACGCTTGCAATAACAGGATAACAAGGAAGAAAACAAAATTAATATCGAGGTTATAAATATATACCTATTTGTTTGGGACATTTAATCATACTGGAGTGTCTCTTGAGGGATTATTGCGAGAACTAATTAATGTTGAATTATTTATTTCTCTGGTTATTTATAGACTGACTTTGCTGCACAGTGGATTGTATGCAACTAATGCGTAGGGTATACTGATTCCTGGGTCGGGCAAAGTCCTAATAAGCTTTTTTGCATATGTAGCACCGAATTTATTGCCACCACAGCGGCACTGGGCCTATTACATAGAAAAACATAAATCATAGCTGGCGAAAAGTGCAGTGCGGGATTAACCACGTAGCAAGAGTAGCAATTGCTACGTGCCCCGCGCGATAGGGGGCCCCGCATATTTAAGCCCACTCATCTCTGCCTGAGCGTAATTTTTTGAGTAAAACTTATTACTTAAGATGTGGTATATTGAATTTACTTGATGTCAC
This sequence comes from Catocala sponsa, assembly GCA_963564715.1. Lineage (NCBI taxonomy): Eukaryota > Metazoa > Arthropoda > Insecta > Lepidoptera > Erebidae > Catocala > Catocala sponsa. The sequence continues at coordinate 16,166,912 of OY751349.1, forward strand.
AAAAACGTGAAATGTTACAACTTTTGCTACCAAGACAATCCGCGTCATACAATCGGTAACCGACTATTTCCTTGGCGTAAATAAAGCACCCAATTTCATACGGTAAACGCACAAGTTCTACAAAAAGTCGCTCGTATAAATGTGTAGAATTTCAGTCGGCCCAATAATCAGCTCTACAAAAAGTCTGACGTATGCAAGCACTCTTACCCGAAAGAATTTGCTACGAGCCCCGCGCTTGCTTAATCCGGCACTGGAAAAGTGAGTGTAATAGGTACACCTTTGCCTAACCCGGGAAGTACGCATGTGTCTATTATAATTATCTCACGTGAGTTTTAAAGTCTAAACTCGAATAAGTACATTTTGCAAAACAAGTTTTACAATACACATTTTGCAAGCGTTTATTTTGCTTGAGAAGTTTTATTGCTTACTAACACTTCGATGCCTAGATCAAAACATAAGTCAATAATTTCAGTCGTAACGTAAATGTAAGAAATATTTTTATATAAGAGAATCGGGTCCGATTCGTAATACAGGGATGTTTTAAATAGGTACGAGTCTTCCTTTCATGTTACAAGATTAATAATGTTCTTCCTGCATGTATTGAAACAAAGTGAACTCTTAAATAGAAGAAATCTTGTAATTTTTTTTATAATAGCTTGTTATTAGTTATAACAATAGACTTATTTAAACAGTCTACAACTCAAAGCTGTTTGACTCCATCCTACAACTCAAAGCTGTTTGACTCCATGCTTTTAAGACTGGGTATATAATATTTCAACAAACAAGCAACTATGCACCCAAGCCCTTCTTGTGTACACTTATAGGTAGGTGAAGTAACTTGGCTCTGTTATGACTTAATAAAGCCATCGCTTATCTCATTGGAGTGGATGCGAACACGAACCGGTGTTTACTCGACGGATTTGTACCAGAATGTACGACCCTCGAGACGGAAACTTTTGAGGAGCGACAGAATTATAGCTTATGGAAGCGTTCATCGTTGTATTTCTAGATTTGCTAGCGCTCGGAGTCAAATATGACTTAAGGCGTTTACATACGGGACACGGGCTCTTATTTTTTTCAATGCTAAATTTTATTTCTTTTTTATTTTAGTGTAAATAATATTTTAGAAATATTTTTTGTGGAAATAAAGACTGACTATGACACGCGCTTTTATGCGAATTTAATAACAAAGGGTCGCGTATGCTCGCGCTTTTTCTAGAAAGTTTAATAACCGACATAAAAGCATCGTAGTGAGTAAAGTTTGGCACGAAAATATTTGTGAATCTAACAATGTATCGCAGTTTTACCAAAATTGGCGCCTTGCTCTTCAAGCATCAAAATATTTATAATTACCATTTATTTTGCAACTGACATATTACTGTTCTGTACTACAAACCACCTTGCGTTTTATTTACAACGATATACATAGATAGTCTCTCTCTTCTCCCTAGCCTTTATTATTCCCAAGTCATTTGGGGTCGGCTTTCTAGTCTAACCGGATTTGACTGGATATCAGTTTTTACACGAAGCGACTGCCATCTGACCTCCGCAACCCGAAGGCTAACGATACCCTAAGGCTAGACCAGTGTCAGGATATTAGAGGGCACTGACTTCCCAATAACGACTGCCATAGATGTTCATGGCAGCCGGGACCGACGGCTTAACGTACTCTCCTAGGCACGAAGCAGGCGATAATTGTCAATTAATACGCACATAATTTCGAAAACTCATATAACTTCCGAAAGTCAGAGGTGCGCGACATGGGTTCGAATCCGAGACCTTCTGAATTGCAGTCTGTTGGTCTCGCCACTGAGCTATCGCTGCTGATGATATACATAGATAGTATTTATGATTAAATCGTAAATATTTTACTATAGTGTTACATAGAAATAAAAAAATACTGATTTGAAGCTATTCTTTGACTATATAAATAGGCTATTCAAATGAAATTTTAACAGAATGTGAAAGGTTTATCTTCGGGTATAATTGGACAAAAGAGATTGAATTTTGCCCTCTGATAGGACTTTAATGGAATAAGTAAATTAATTTATTGAGTGTAATAAATGTATGCTTTGTATTTAATGTATACAATAAATAAGTTAGAATTTGTGAAGCTTTTGCAGACAACGTTTTGTTGTAATGAAAATTTTATCATTTATAGCTTGCTTTCAAATGGAAGGTACATGCGTACTGTTATACGGGAAACTTGTATAGTCTTTTTAAAAAACACTTTTATTACTTTGGCTAAAGGCCGTTTAATTTATATAGAATATTACAAGAAAACTTTTATTAAAGAACAAGTGGCCTTAACCGAGGTTGAGAATAGAATGACTTGAACTGGGCACACTAAACTATGAATCCGCTACTTATCGCCAATGTGCTGACGGTGCATTGTGTCAGGGTTGTCCCATACATTGACGGGATATAACAACCCCCACGTTAAGAGGAAACTTACGGGATGTGTAAGTTTCTGGGAAACTATTCAACGCGAAGACGAGGCTGTTGGGTTACAACAGCTTGAAGCTCTGTTTCAGGATTAGGATTTTCTTTACAATTGATCTTTAGGGTTCTAGAACACTTGCTCTTTTTACAACTATATATAATTAGTAAAAATAAACAAAATAGTATTGACAAAATACTTAAAATGGGAAAGCTAACATGGTTATTGATATTATTATCATTACTTAATGCTACATTCTGTAAATCATTAATTATTTGATTTGATACAATTTTAAGATCCTTAAGGTTATCTAATTTTACATTATTTATACTAGAGTTTGGAAGGTTTAGCTCTTTAAAACGACTTAAGTCACAACAGTTATCGCTTATAATATTGAATTTTGGGGAAATAATTGGTACATCAATATGAGGGAAATTTTCTCTTACGAATCTAATATTCTTATGAAAAGCTATGCAATTGGGTGGTAATTTAAGGTATCCTGTACCGGATATCACGGTTTCATACAGTTCGTCATTTTCACATTCGATAGAGAGTTTAGTTTGTTCAGATTGTACAAATACCCATTTGTTATTTGTCATTTTGTGCCAGATGTCAATGTTACCACGGAGGAATCTATACTGGCAATTTACAGGTAAAGATGAAATAGCTTTAGTGATGATTTCAATTTCACAAGATGGGTTACCGGCTATTGTATAGATATCGTTTGATTCACAAAGGTAAATTTTATTTGGGATAGAATTACAAGAAATTAGGTTCTTCAGAAATGAGAAAGATGATTTGTCTTTACTTAATGCTAGGTACTCCTCTGTGGGTAAGATCATGCTAAAAGAATTGGGCATTGTAGTGTTAAGAGGGATAGGTAAGGGTACCACCTTATATAAATTATATTCTAATACATTAACTAAGGGTATTTTGATTACAAATATTAGCTTACCATCTAAGTAGTAACAGATTAGTTCTGCGATATTCATTAAGGTATGAATGTTACTTAATTCTAGATTAACTGGGAAAGATCTATATCTAGGTAATAATTTCAAGTTGTTCACAATATCCTTATAAAGTTGTCTAGGCGTGACAACGGAAGGATGTATGGTTTTACTTTTTACAAATAAAATCGCATTTAGGATATCTTCAATCTTAAAAGAAATAGTAAGTAAATTAGACTCTAAAACATTTAGAGTTGTGCTTAATCTTGTCTTAAAACTTTCGGTTATTACAATATTAGAGATATTATTGAATGCTAAGGTTACTCGATCAATGACGTCATTCAATTTTGCTTGGTTGACATGAAGCTCATTTAGTGTGTTATTTATATTAGATATAGCCGATTGGGATACAATAATATTTTTCTTAATGGATTCTGTGAGTATTTCATCATTTTTGAACAATTTATTAATAGCGTTATTGTAAGATTCAGCATCTCCTTCGTCTAAGGTGCCGAATATATGTTTGAAAACAGTGCCAACACCAGAAAACCAGGCTGATCTTTTGGAAACATCGTTGGATACTATATGGGAAAAGGAATCAAAGTTACGAAGGACATCTGCGTAAAGTGAGTCCAAGGGTTGTATCATGTTTCGACAATACGTCTCATCTATTTCCTCATTTTCTCGGCATTGGAATTTAATTATATTAAATGTTTGATGAATGTTTTCAATAAATTCTTTGAAAGGCGAGACTTCTACAGGAATTACTATATGAAATTGATCGTTTATCATTTTTAAGGTGCCGACCGGATCGAAGAACAAACCGGGTCCCTGGGTGATGCGCTCTACATATTGGTTGTCGCTAGTTGCCAGAATATGAACGGTGCCCATTCTGTAATTAATTTGAAATGGGTTAATCTAGGTTAGGAGTCATATTTAGTTATTGTCATGAGCGGGTTTCACTTCATCAAAATGGTGTTTTACGTGTCGTCTATTAATTAATAGGGATAAAGTGTTATTTCCATGTAGTTTTACAATCTTATATGGTCCCTTCCACAAAGGTGAGAGGGCCTTACGTAATCGCAGGTGATTCTTTAAATATACGTAGTCACCGACTTTGTACTGAACCGGACGACTGTGTCTGTCATAATAGGTTTTCGATCTTTCTTTAGAAGTACGGATGTTTTCTTGTGCCTTTTCACGTGAGATTTTCAGACGGTGTTGTAGCATCTTGATGTATTCAGGATATGTTACATTAGGGTTAGCATCGAAAATGGAATCAGGGATATAGGGCTTATGGCCAAAAACAAGTTCGTATGGGGTAAATCTAGTCGTTGTGTGGACACTACTATTATAGCTTAGCATGGCGGTATAAACAAACTTATGCCAGTTGGTTTGGTTTTCATTCACAAATGATTTCAAATATTCTTTTAATGTAGAATGGCTTCTTTCGAGAGCACCCTGTGTTTGTGGGTGGTAGGGTGAAGACCAAATTTGCTTGATTTTTAAGAATTCGCAGGTGCGTTTAAACAGATCGGCGGTAAAGTTAGTACCCTGGTCGGTGAGTATCATTTTGGGTATACCGAACAATGATATGAAATGAACTAAGCATTCGCAGGATTCTTCTGCGGTGGCATTTGAGATGGGATAGGCTATTGAGAATTTTGTCAAGTCGTCCTGAAGGGTGAGTATAAATTTCAGTTTTGCAAGTCCTGCTTCAGGTAGGGGTCCGACAATGTCGAGGCTAATTCTATCAAATGGGCGTGTAGAAGTGGTTGTAATCTGCATGGGAGATTTGTTGATTTTGCGTAAGGCTTTATTAGATTGGCACAATTTGCAGTTTTTTACATAGTCTATTTCTGATCGCATATTTTTCCAATAATAACGTTCTTTTATCCTATCATACATTCTATTGGAGCCTAGATGACCAGCTATTGGAATATCATGATTTTCTTTAAGTAATCTCTTTATTTCAGAAGGTACTGGGTAAATAATCGTATTATGGTGTATATGAACCGTGATGTTTGTATTGTTAAATAGATATATAAGCATTCCATATATTTTAACAAAGGAATTTTGTTCGAATGGGTTTTTGAAATCTGTTATGGCAAATGCATTGATATCACCGGATAGGATAATTTCGTCCCTAACAGCCTTTAATGCCTTGAAGATGTCAAGGTAAGTACAGTTATCAAAATAGTAGACCTTTGTAAACAATAAATAATAAGTTTTCTCTTTAATGGTTAATTTTTTGAAACTGTGGAGTTCTCGTTCTCCATTTATTATACTACTTGGGTCATCAGAGTTACCAATAATTTCTTGGACATATGGGTTTGATTCATCAAGATCAATAGATACAGGGATGAGTATGGTCTTATTATTACTCTTTAAAAGATTTTCGTTATGCTCTTGTACTTGTGTATTATAGGTTTCATTTTTATTATTAAAAGATCTTAAGAAGTCTGAGTATTCATTATTAGGGGTTGTAGTATCTTCCGATACTGAAGCAGGGGAGTCAGTTGGAGTAGGACGACTTAAGAGGTCAAAGTCTATGTTCGGTGGTGGGTTTGATGGACTTGGATCTAGAGCACCTAAGTCAATAAGATCGTCGAGGACATCCTGAGGGATTTCTGGTTCTGGGCTAGTGGTTGTGTTGTCATTCATACCAGAGGTGGACGGTTCTTCTTCAGTGACAGGGTTAACGGGATAACGTGATAATGCATCTGCATTGCTATTGATTTTTCCCTTTTTGTATTCAATTTCGTAATCAAACTCCTCCAGTTTGAGTCTCCATCTAACTAGTTTTGAGCCGGGGTCTTTACAATTGAACAACCATTTGAGTGGGCGATGGTCTGTTACGATTTTGAAGAGACGACCATATAAATATGGTCTAAAGGTTTGGGTACCAAAGAGAATAGCCAGACACTCCTTCTCTGTCACGCTGTAATTGCATTCGGCTTTGTTTAATGTTCTCGAGGCGTAGGCTATAGGGCGATCTTTTCCTATTTCACCTTGAGATAAAATGGCGGAGATAGCGAAATTAGAAGCATCACAAGTTAGGACAAAGGGCTTGGTAAAGTCAGGATAGGCTAGAACAGGGGCAGAGACTAAGGCATGTTTTAGACTTTCAAAGGCTAACTGCTGTTCGTTATGCCAGTTGAATGGGACATTTTTCTTGAGAAGGTTGGTAAGGGGTTTTGCTATTTTAGATAAGTCTGGGATGAATCTGCGATAATAGGAAACTAACCCTAGAAACGATTTGATATCTTTGGGACATTTTGGTAAAGGGAAGTCAGCGACAGCTTTAGTTTTTTCTGGATTGGGTCTTACACCCTTATCTGTAATCGTGTGACCAAGATAAGATACCTCCTTGCGGAGGAACTCGCACTTGTCTGGTTGAAGTTTTAGGTTAAAAGTACGTAGTCTATCGAATACGTTAGCGAGGTTTCTAATGTGAAGGTCAAGGTCGAATGAATGAATTACGATATCATCCAAATAAACAAAGCATTGTATACCTTGGAGACCGGACAGCACAGAGTTCATTAGTCTTTGAAAGGTTGCGGGCGCATTCTTCAAACCGAAAGGCATTCTCGTAAATTCAAAGTGTCCTTGTGGGATCGAAAATGCTGTTTTAGGGGCATCGTCTTCTGACATCCTTATTTGATGGAATCCAGAAGCCAGATCTAGTGTGCTAAAGTATCTACATTTACCCAGTTGATCAAGGATTTCAGTAATGTTTGGTATTGGATAGGAATCGCCTATTGTGATATCGTTTAACTTCCGATAATCTATAACTACACGCCATTTGCGTTGGCCTGAGGCATCTGTCTTTTTAGGAACTACCCATATCGGGGAAGACCAGGGGGATGTTGAGGGTCGAATGATACCTTCATGAAGCATTTTATTAATCTGGGATTCTACTTCCCTTTTGTGGGCAACGGGGAATCTGTATGATTTAGTGCTAATAGGGACAGAAGAAGAGGTTGGTATTTTGTGTTGCAGGGCATCAGTAAACGTTAAACGATTGTTGGGCAGATGGAAGATATCAGAATAGGAGGAACAGAGGTCGTATAAGGCATTAGATTCTTCGGTATTCAAATGAGACACTCGTAATAAGTCGAGCACCTCTTTGGTGCGGTTAAGGGCGTTGTCTTGGTTTGATTCAGAGTAGGGTACATGAAAAATGTTATGCGAATAATTCTTGTCTAATGGTAGGAGATTTATTTTAGAATCTGGGTTTATTTGTATCGGGGATTCTGAGATATTAACGACAGAGATGTTGATTCTTGAGTTTGGTTTAACCTTAACTATACAATTGGCTATTAGAAGGGAGTCAATTTGATTTTGGTCAAGTACAATGCCTTCTTTTAGTTCGGGGTTTGACACTAAGCATTCTATTACAGTTTCAGTACGAGGCAAGATAATATAATTTGGTTCCGAGAAATTCAAGGTAAGTATTACTTTATTAACAATAAATGCACTTGCTGTATAGTCGATTTTACAGTTATTTCTTGAAAAGAAGTCATTGCCTATTATTCCATCATACGGAAAGTCTATATTTGGAACCATGTGAAAATGATGACTAAGAGCATCAAAGTTTATTAATATATGACCTAGTGTGCGCATTATGTTTTTTGTATTACCTAAACCATGGAAAGTTACGTAATTATTTTCAATTTTAGGCATTTGTTCGATGATATTTATTTTGATAAGGCTAATAGACGCACCGCTATCAAGTCAAAGTCAAAGTCAAAAATCATTTATTCATTTAGGTCACAAAGTAACACTTATGAACGTCAAAGTATATAGGTTAGTGAGTTTACTAAGTTACTGAAGCTACATTTAGGTTAGTTGCTAGGTTCAGGCAAAGGGTAGAGCCTATGAGAAGAAACCTGCAAGAAACTCACGGCCACTCTTTTAAATCGCCAGTTAAATATAATTTCAGTATTTTACAACTCAGATTAACAAGGTGTTACAGCCATTATGCCATATACTACTGACTATAAAAAACTAAAGATAATAACAATAATAACTTAATATTATAGAGAGGAAATAATTTGAGCTAAGATATATTATTTAATATAAATCTAAAATAGACAGTAAGATGGCATGATGGCGCATACACTTACACTTTGTGACTATGCAAAGGCTTAAATTGACTTATAAGTAATACAGATCTTTGAATCCTGTATGCAACAAGCAACTAGCTCCATGAGTTTTTGTCATTTAAGTAGTCGTTGACTGAATAATAACCCTTCCGAATAAGTTGTTTTTTAACGGCGTTTTTAAATTTAAACAATGGTAAATTAATTATAGTAATAGGTAATTTATTAAAAAAACGTATACCGAGTCCCGCAAATGTATTGTGAACTTTATGTAAACGATGATATGGGCCTACTAACTTATGCTTATTTCTAGTGTTTACGTTATGGATATCACTATTCTTATTATATAAGTAAATGTTATGTTTAATAAACATAATGTTAGCAAATATATATTGCGACGCAACAGTAAGTATGCCAATTTCTTTAAATCGATCTTTCAGGGAAACTCGTGGTCCTAAATTATAAATGCTACGTACTGCACGCTTTTGAAGAATAAAAATTGTCTCAATATCAGCTGCCTTGCCCCACAATAATATACCGTAGGACATGACACTATGAAAGTAACTGAAATATACTAGTCTTGCAGTATCTATATCAGTAAGCTGTCTTACTTTCCGAATTGCGTATGCGGCTGAGCTAAGTTTCCCTGCAAGACACGATATTTGAGCGCCCCACTGAACTTTATGATCTAAAGTTAATCCTAAAAAGACTGTTGATTGAACTAAAGTAATAATTTCATCATTTAAAATTATATTCACGTTAGGACTCTTTACGTTTGGCAATGTAAACTTGATACATTTAGTTTTTGTAGAGTTAAGTAGTAAATTATTCGCCGTAAACCAGTCCAGGACTTCCGCGAGTGAATCATTAACAGCACGTAAATTTGGTGCTTTTCGGTCTACCTTAAAAATAAGGGATGTGTCATCCGCGAATAAAACAATGTCACACAAATGCTGAACAAAGAACGGCAAATCATTTACGTACACTAAAAACAGAAAGGGTCCCAAAATCGAGCCCTGTGGCACGCCCATTGTGACTGGTAATCCAGAAGATCTACTTCCGTTGATATCAACGTGTTGTAGTCTATCGCTTAGGTAGGAATCAACTAGGTCAAGTGCAGTATCTCGGATGCCATAATGCCTGAGTTTTCGCAACAGCGTTTGATGGTCAACGCAGTCAAAGGCTTTAGAGAGATCACAGAATACGCCAATGACATCATGCGAATTCTCCCAGGCACTGAATATATGTTTTAAAAGCATAACACCCGCATCTATCGTAGAACGGCCCTTCCTAAAACCATATTGATCTGCATGAAATAAATTGTTTACACTGAAGTGGCTCTCTAATTGCTGTAATATAATCTTCTCAAATATTTTACTAATAGCAGGTAATATTGAAATCGGCCTAAAATTACTGGGGTCACTTTTGCAACCATTTTTAAATAAAGGTATTATTTTACTACATTTCATTAAGTTTGGAAAAATGCCCACATCAATGCATCCGTTGAATATTGCGGCTAGGTGTGGCGCTATATTAACAATAATACTTTCAACTAATTTTACCGAAATACCCCAGAAGTCAGCTGATTTTTTTGAATTAAGCGACTTAAATACTTTAATTATATCATACGGATGTACACGCTCAAAACTAAATAGTATCTTGCACTCTTCCACGTTGCACCTAACTAAGTATTCTGCTCGAGCTGGGCAAGACCTAAGGGTACTAGTTATGTTTAAAGGTATTTTTGCGAAGTAGTTATTGAATGTATCGGCTACTTCCAAATTATTTGAAATTACGCTATTATTTATATTCAGTTCAAATTTATTATCACGCACCTTGCTGCGACCTGTTTCATTGTTAATAATGTTCCATGTAGTTTTAATTTTATTATTAGATTTTTGAATTTTAGTTTTTAGGTAAAGGGACTTGGCAGTGGCACAAGTCTTTTTAAATAATTTTGAATAATTTTTAACATATTGAATAAAATTTGGATCGAAATTGTATTGTTTCATACCATATAATTCATATAGCTTTGCTCTACTTTTATATATCCCAGATGTTGCCCAGTCACAAAACTTAATCCTATTATTCTGACTAAAGGTCTTACATTTAAAAATATTATTATATTCTAAAGTAATTATGTTAAGTAAAGACTCATATAGTTCGTCTGGATTATCCAGAGAAAGGTCCATATTGACAACTTTGAGACTTATGTTATCATTAAATTCCTTTAAGCGATTAGATGTCATCGGTCTACATGTGACCTTATTCTCTTTATGAATTGTACTCACAGGAAATACTACCTTTTGCCCACAGTGGTCAGATGTAAGTTCACTCAATATGGCCCTATTTAGAAATTGGCAGTCGCAAAATACATTATCTAAGCAGGTAGCAGAATGTGAAGTGATCCTAGTGGGTTCAGAAAATAAATGCTGTAAATTAAATGATCTAAATAAACTAATAAGTCTTAAACAGACAGCTGACTGCTCAAGTAAATTAACATTAAAATCACCACACACTACTATATGCCTATTACTAGAACTCAAGCGTTTTAAAATATCCTCTATTACGGTTTCAAATACACTAAAATCACTTTGCGGTGGTCGGTATACACAAACTATGACATGTTGCTCTAATTCCACACAGGATAGTTCAACAGTGCGCTCGATAGAAAGATTTACTATATCTTTACGTTCTTTACATTTTAGATTGTTACATACATATATTAGAGAGCCACCATGTATAGAATTCTTTCTTACAAACGCACTTACAATTGAATAATATTCGTTATTAAATATTAATTGATTAGTTCTTAACCAATGTTCTGTTATGCAACATATTTGAATATTATGTTGTTTAAAAAATAAATCTAATTCTAACTCCTTGCCGGATAGACCCTGAATATTCTGATGAATTAGTCTAATACTGTGTGTATGCCTATCCTTTGTCTCATCTAACAGTTTAAACTACTAGAAGTGTCAATATTTGAATTTGTAGTAGAAATACTACTATGTCCTAAAACCTTAATTACCCTACTGGTACCTGAGTCGCTACATATTATATTAAATGCTAATAATTTAGCAAGTTGCTTTTTATAAAAAGAAGATAGATACATTGTATCTTTAGTCAATAAAAATTTACTAATAAACTTATTAGTGTCAAAAAATAAACTATAATTGTTGTAACATGTACTGTTATAAAAAAGTAAATTAAATTTTTCAATATTCCTATTTTGTTCATTTGTTAGTACATAGGAATATGGTAATGCACAAAGAATAAAGTTACACCCTACTTTATAATGTAATGATTCTATTACCTCTGTCAAATGGATTGCCTCTTTTTTAGTGACAGATAAGCTGTCACCATAAAGAAATATTACTGTTGATTCTGCATTTAATTTTGTAGTTTTTAACTTATCAATTATAGAACCTAACCTAGCCCCAGGGGAACAAATATTTATGCAAGGCGTCTCTGTATGAGAATTAATTAGTCCACTAAAACCTACTCCTATTTGGTCAGAAAACATGAATATATTTTTGTTAATGTTATTCATCAAAGAAGAAGAAGACACAGCCATATTTTCATGATCAGAAAAGGAGGTGGTACCACTGTTTACTGAATCCAAATCACAAACAGCTGACAGGTTATTATAAGGTGTAGCCTGTAAGCACTTACCGCAAAGATTGTTATTAGTTAGTGAGAGAACATGTTCCATGTTCTCCCTACCAACTCTGGCAATTTCCTCATACTTCAAAATATATTCGGATGTTTCTTTATGGTGATTAAGGCTCATTCTTGTAAGTTGTTCTTCTAAGTTGTTAATTTGATGATTTAATTCGGCTGTATGTGCTTCATACTGTAACCTACTGGCAACTACTTGATCATTGCTTTTTTCTAAATTTATTAATAAAGCATCATGCTCCTTCACCAATTCACTGTTATGCTGTGTCACCTTCCTAACCTTGTTTAAGTTATTAAGATTAATATTTAACTTTTTAATTAATTTATTTAACTTAAAGTATTTTCTCAATTTCCTAGTACTTTTAATAAATACATTACTAAGTTTATTTTTATTACTATCCAATATACTAGTTTTGTCCCCCAGGAGTTCTGAGTAGAGGTTCTGAGTCGCAGTACTGTTGAGCATCTGAATAGTTTGTTCTAATGTAATAATTTTAGTATGAGCTTCATTCAGGTTTGCTTCAAGCTCAGTACTGCGGCTCAGTGACCTGGAAAAAATATCACTACAAAAAATATCGATAAGAAGTTTCAAGGGTTTCGATGATACAGAAGTTTGAACTTCTACAAAAGGTAAGGACTTCTTTTTTGGATTTGTTGTGATATTGTATGTACTGATTTCTGTATTTTGTTTTTTAGATGCTGTGTTGGATACTCGACAAGGTTCTAGAATTGGGAGGTCAGTGTTTACGAAAGAGTCAGGGATTGGTTTAGTTACATCACTCTGAGTTTGGGGCTGGTTACCCTGTCCGTTAGTGACTAATTGAGAAACAGTGAATGGGCCACTATGAGTTTGGGGCTGGTTACCCTGTCCGTTAGTGACTAATTGAGAAACAGTGAATGGGCCACTATGAGTTTGGGGCTGGTTACCCTGTCCGTTAGTGACTAATTGAGAAACAGTGAATGGGCCACTATGAGTTTGGGGCTGGTTACCCTGTCCGTTAGTGGATGATTTAGGAACAGTGATTGAATAAGGGACGCTTATTTGGGGCTGGTTACCCTTGTGGTCCATAGAACTAGAAAGGGTGCCGTTATCATGTTTTGACCGTACTAGCTGTGAATTGGGTCTCACGAGACACCGACGTGAGCCCACTATTCGTTTAAATCATTTTCAGGGGTTTGCTCATCGGTTAGGTCGACATTATGTATAGGGTGATTGGTTTTTTGGTAACTCGCGGATGGACGATTGTTTCGGTCGGCTTGTTGATTGTTTTTATTGCCGAAATACCGATTATTGTATTCACGCTTCCGACAGGCGTCAATAGTGTGACCAACGGCTTTACAGTAGCGACATGTTGGTGGACCTGACGTAGGTAAAGGTCCTTGATAACTTGGCTTATTCGCGGCGGTCATTGCACCTTGTGTAAAGTTTTTGTATTGCTGCGGTTGTCGTTGGGGTACGCGATTATAGTTAAAAGGTGTGGCATTTCTTTTAAACGAGGCTTGTAATAACTTTTCTTCGGAAACGGCGAAATTGATCGCGTCATTGAGCGTTTCGGGATCACGGCATCTGACCACAGTAGACAGGCGCACGTTTAATCCGCTAATAAAAGTATATAATGCTAGGTCTTGCATAGCAGCGACACGGCCAGCCAGTTCCCCTTTCTTTTTCGTTGGTATTGAGACATTAATTTCGGTAAGTAACTTTGAGAGACACGATTCTACACGGAGTGCGAACTGGTTGACTGTTTCGTTATTAGATTGGCGACAATCTTGAAGATCAGAGAGCAGTGCAGCATAATGCTTTCTTTCGCCGAATTGTGACTTTAGGAAGTCCTCTAGTTGTTGCCATGTCTCAAATTCTTTTATTGAACACGCGCTTTCGGCTCGCCCTTCGAGTTGACTAATAATATATGTCAATAATGTGGATTGTTGAGCCGGCGACGCAAGGTTAATAGCGTTTCTACAGTTATTTAAATAGGCATTTAGTTTTTCTCTATTACCGTCGAATTTATTTATGAACTTAATCAAAACATTTAAATCAATCTCCTTAGAGGTCGTAGTGGAATCCTCTTTGGGCATATTGAACGCTTCAGTCACGGGAACTCAGTTAGTCAAAACAAAGATAAGGCTCGAGGACCGGATTAGCGATAAGGAAAGAATGTTGCACGGCTCTCGCGACTAAATAATATGTGTAGTTACTAATCTATGAGAAATATAATTAAGCACTTTGTTCGTTGTACGTTTTCGTATTACGCGATCACAGGCAATTTAATTATTCACTGGCACTAATCACTTGCACAATTATCTTCGGTATGAAGTAAATATGAATGTTAAAGACTTACAGGAACACGGCGATTACAGGAACAGCATGTGTCATCATGGCTGGTGGAATACCTTGCTTCCACGGTGAGTATGTTTAAAGGATACGGTGACGACTGCAACAGGATACGGCAACAGGATTCGGCAGTGAGAAACAGCGACCAGCAATATCGGCTCGGCACGGCAGTAGAACTCTTCACATGGATATAAATCACGACACGGCGAAAAGAAACAGCGAGAGGATACGGCGACGAAATGATAGAGTTCTGTGTGGCGACGATATGCGTTTAGAAAGTCTGTATTGTTCACTATTGCACGAATTTATTGTTCGTTTTACACGATAGAGGCGAACCAGGATTTTAGAAATCCCTTTGAGCTGCCACCAATGTTATACGGGAAACTTGTATAGTCTTTTTAAAAAACACTTTTATTACTTTGGCTAAAGGCCGTTTAATTTATATAGAATATTACAAGAAAACTTTTATTAAAGAACAAGTGGCCTTGACCGAGGTTGAGAATAGAATGACTTGAACTGGGCACACTAAACTATGAATCCGCTACTTATCGCCAATGTGCTGACGGTGCATTGTGTCAGGGTTGTCCCATACATTGACGGGATATAACAGTACGTTCAGAAATGTTGATCACTTGCTATTTAATATAGTAAAACTGGTAACAAAAATGATGATTATTTATTATTCGCGTTTATATATTAGATGTCAGCTACACTTTATTTGAGGAGGCCAAAATGGCTTCGGCTGTATTAGAAGAAATATAAATTACTCCCGCAGTTCCAACCATGTTGATGATTCGCTCTACTCCTGTGGCTTGTAGCATGATTTTATATAGCTATTTCACTTCTGCATAAAGAAGCTAAGAGATAATTAATTACAAACAAAAATACAGAAATACAATATTTTATCTTGTAATGTAATGTAGATTAAACGTAATAAAACCACATTGCTGAATGAACGAAAAATACTCCCACGCGTCTCTTTTGCTCACCTTATTTCTGCACCGACAAAATGTTACACAGTGACAGTCGAATGAGATTAGAAAGTAAATAATTATAACACTCGCGCAAGACAGCTCATCGCTCAGCCAGGTGCCATACTTTCCTGAGGATATCTCGTATTGAGGCGAAACAACTTCTGAAATAGGGTATTTGCCTATGTTTTGATTTTGTACATTATTTTATACACAAGATTTTTTTTTGTGCAAACCGTATCAACATTGTTTGTAAAATTTTCTTTAATTTTATTTTCCCTTTGGAGACTTCGCGGTTACTTACATCATATTTTGTATCCTGCATCCTTTTTCTGTCTCTCCAAATTATCAGATTTTCAACGCTTGTTACCTTGTTACTTATTTATTTTAAGATGATTTCACGCGATCCCTGCTTCAATTGACATTAGCCTATCAACAGAAAAGTTCCGAATTGTCAACCATTTTCTATTGTTATCGCTTGGGTTGCCAATTTGAGGGTACCTGGCGAGTGCCTCTTCCTAACTATAATTTCAAACGTTTTGTTTTGTATGTTTATCTGTTGTCACCGCTAGCTATGTAAACATTTGATTGCTAGCCGTGGTTTCGCATAAAATTATGAATTCATGTCACGTACGTCCGTATACAGAGAGCCGTGATTAACATATTATATTAAACAATTGTGACAAATCCTCTAAGACTGTATAATTCGCAGTACTTATCAGATTTAATTGAACTCCCATCGCGATGGTGTTTGCGTTGGTGTTTCAATATTGCGGATTAAATAAATAGTATGATTATATCAGCCTTCTTTATTAACTGTTCTACAGTTGGACACGGTCCTCTTCTTTGTGCGAGCCGGATTGGCCGGACCAGCTGTATAAACGTCATTCAATAATAATAATAATATTCTACCAAATGCGCGCAACGCCATCTGGCCCAAACTGGGCAGAGCTTGTGCTATAGGTACTAGACAATGACATTTATGTCATTTATAACTTTAATATAAAAGTTGTTGTATTGTTGCCACTAGATGGAACTATATCCTTTTCACCCCCTCGCTGAATCGCGGTGTTCAGATTCTCCGAGGATAGTATATAAGCAAAAATTATAATGTGTCAAAACGTCGAAAATACAGCTATGGAAAAGGTCAGTTTTGTTTTATTGACATCACCCTAGTACACAAACGAAGTCGACCACAGCACTTCCCGCGTTCACCCTATCTGGGCCGAGCACCAGCTATAGCCCACCATGTTGCCTTAGTGCGGGCTAGCACTAGACTTCACATAACCCCGAGAACTCTCATATATACAGTAGGTCTACCATGGAACATAAATGCTGAACGTTCAGGCCGACTAGCAACTGTTTGTCCCGTAAAATATATTTATTTCGAAACTCGTCCAGAATTTCAGTACATAACATCTTAGTTGCTATTTTGAAAGAAATAAATCCTAACAAACTTCATTGTAAGTTTGGCAAAGTTTCGTATAGACATTTTCATAGAAAACCTACAGGTTTCCTATAATAATATAATATTATAATATTCTACCACATACACACAACATCGTCTAGCCCAAACTAAGCAGAGCTTGTACTATGGGTACTACTAGACAATGGATAAACATACATATATACTTTCTTTTTTTTGTAAATACATACATATTATACATAGGAACAACTAGACCAAGACAAACATCCATGTTAATTACAAAGTGTTTGTATCCAAAAGCCGGATTGTTACAAAGCGACGTTGCCAAAAGTTCCGGTTGTTTTGCTACGGAAGTGGGGCCGGCTTTGATACGGCAGAGTCAATGCGCCGAATTGTTTGCTGCGGTTGCGGTAGAATGCCGGCTCGCAGTCTACCTACGACTAGATTAATCTATACCGAAGCATTGATGAACTGCGAGCCAATAACAAAAAGAGTAAACTTGTCAAATAATTTCACTGTATAGTGATATGGTATGATATATATATGATATGACAGTATTGGACTTTTTCGCAGAATTGTAAAATATATATATGTATAATATACACATAATATGTATTTACTGCTTTAATATAGGTACGTACGAACCCAAATATTGTAAAATATAAGATAATTTTTGACTATAATAAATTTCAATCATATTTAACATGAAAAATGATATGTCTGTGCGTTATTCTGTCATTAATAACACTCAAGATATGATCACTTGTAAAAAGTATATTTTGCTGAACATGAATGACGGAAATTTTCCTTCATCTTCGCGGCAGTCCTACGGGGCTTATCTTGATAAGTAGACTGAACAATATTTTATTAATAGAAGCGACGATATGTAATTTAGGTTATTAATGGCTACAAAAGGTCTATATTGTTTTTATTGCTAATGAGTATTTTTAAAAGCCATATCGGGATAGCTTTGCACATGATTCGATAGAGTTTGATGTGTTTATCAATTTAAGATACTAGTTTTCACCCGCGGCTTCGCTCGCGTAAATGTAGGTTAGGTTAGGTTAGGTTTGGTTAAGTCCTATTCTGTACCCCTGACAACGTGTATGCAAAATTTCATGTTGATCGGTTGAGTAGTTAAGGCGTGAAAGCGTAACAAACAAACTCATTTTCGCATTTATAATATTAGTTAAGATTCTATTTGGGTATCTACATTTTTTACTTTTACTATTGCCATGATATTGTTTCCACAGTGCCAAGAAAACAAGGCCATGTTAAAGATCGGCAGTTACTGTTTACCATCAGTTGGGTTGTTAGATATAATAATAATAATAATAATAATAATAATCTTTATTTGCTATAATATATTTTTATATTTTTTAATAAAGATGATCTTTTTAGTCTTTACTAAGCTACGAGAGTAATCTAAACATAGGTAGTAAAAAAAAAAAAGGTAGTAATCTAACTATGGGTTGTTGCCAGATTATTGGATTATCTTGGCTGTTTGTTTGGCACCGACTCCAAATTGGTTGGATTCCATTCGTACCCAAGTTAAGTTGATAGTTGTTATTGAAAATTTGGGATTTATTATTCAATTAACATAAAACGAAAGTAGAATTTAGGTGAAGTGAAAGCGTCAGCCGAAGGGCACCAAAAGACAATCTTGCTGTTCCCTGATCAAGGATTAGGGCCGGCGCTGCATCGGTCAGACACTATTCATCATGATTCCTTCATATAGTTACGCTGATGCGTTAATAGATAAGTTGTACACACCTCACAAGTATCTATCGGGTTCTCTCCATTCCTCAGTCTGTCCGCCACTTGTTTCGGTATCATCTGGTACAGCAGTTCGTCCGTTCTCTTCATCTCCTCATCCAGTTTTCTCATGGATTCTTCCAGTTTCTTGCTTTTCTGCTGTTCCTGGTCTAATGCCAGCTTGAGTTCTACCGACTGTTGAGTACCGGCTAACATTAAGTCTCTGAAATTTAAAAAGGGAGTGTCATTAGAATTGCCTGTTAATGAATTCTTAGTTGCAGTACGGAGTCTGGAACTGTAACTGGTACACGAAAATAAGGTCACCTCATATAAGAAAATCTTAGTAGCAAGGAGTATAAAACTGTGACGGATAGAAGGCAATAGGTTCGCCCTCTGTTACATGGGACCTAGGACCACAGTAGGTGGATGCACTACACTCTCATTAACTCCGTCAGGAATATGCAGTCGTGAGATATACCATAATTTCTTAGATGAATATAGGCTGCCCTATAATCAACTAGCACTCAATCCAAGCTACCCATCATTTAAATGAGTTTATCATACTTGCAGTCTATGCTGCCCAGGTCAATCTCTTGTAGTTCCTTCTCCACAATAGGCTTTGGAGAAGGTTTTCTTCCTAGGTTTTCCTAGATGATCGTGTAATATATTTACCTGCTGAAGTCATGCATGGACAGATCGTTGATGTACAGCCCAGTAGATACTAGAGCGGCCAGGTCTGGCATCACAGGAGTGCCCAGGTACATCATCATGCGCCAGTTGTCCATGTAAATCATTTGACCTGGATCAGTACGTTACAAGTTGTTTAATGAACTTATATGCGGCTTGCGGCTTTATTTCTCATGCCTTTTTACAATTCCTAAGGTTGACTCGTAATTCTAAAAATAGACGACAAGGTGATAAATAAATCCAGGGGTTTTGTATGGTATTTTACATATTCGGTATTACCGAGTAACCCTTCGACCCATTTAATCTTTTACTTTATATTCAAAGCAGGAAGCATCATGGGAGCCGCTTTGTAAAGCCAAATATTTGTTCAAACAGATTGGTGACCAAATAATAATTAACTAGAAGCTAGAAATATAAACAATTAAAAAAATATATATTTAAGAGAGGGTTCGGAGATCGGTAAAGTGATTCATCAATTATATGAACGATTAATTACTTTAAGCAAGTCATTATTTCTATTAACCAATCTCTGCTAAAAGGTAACGTGTTTAAAAGAAGAGCTTTGGAAAAAAGAAATAAATTTTTATATGCTCGGTGAACTTTGTGAACATACTCGGTAAAACTGGTGCGACGCAGCTTTTTAGATTGTATTTACATTATCTATTGCAATAATACACGTGCATTATGTTCTTATTTTGATGTGCTCAGGCTTTTGAGCTGATGTACAGCTAAGCTTAAACCGTTCTACCTTTGAGATGTAAATTTATCACGTCAGGCAATGCTCTTCCATCATATGCAAAGCGCTTCTTTGGTACCATGCCTGAAAAATTTCACCAAACATGTCAACTGCCGATTAAGTTTGTCGAGCAAATTCGGGAATAGTTTTTAGATTTTTTTCGTGTGGTATACACGATAAAATACTTTAAGATGGTGGCAAGCGTCCTTACGGACTTGCCATCAGGCCATATTCTGGTTTGCCACTCTCTCTACATGGATGTAGTGGTTTGAGGAGTATTCTCGCCTTTGCCACTGCGTCGAGTGTTATGAGTTCGATACCCACGCAAAACAACAATTTGTGTTATCCAGAAATAACCTGCTTGTTTGTGTCCGATGTTTTCAAACATCTGACAATCGAACACGCAGACTCCGCAACAAAAGATATTATTATTAGTGCGGGAGTTCTCCTTTTTAATACCAACAAAATGTTATTTATATGTACACTGTCATAGCTTTTTGCCATTTTCAGTAGCAGCGCGGCATATGACCTTATGCTTTCTTCATAATATATTAATTATTATGCGATTTTAGACCCTAAATATAGTACTGCTTCATAAATTGAGCCCGTGGCATAAGGCTCCTCTATATTTGTGTGCGATAAAGATGCGCCACTTTCAACACTAAAAAATAAAATGTTAAATTGGATTATTCTGTTAGAAATTCTCAGTAGCAAACCTGAGCCTATAAATATGTACAGGAGACGTATAGGCACATCACTCTATGTATAACGTGGCACCTTTCAACATAGCTGGTCAAATAATAATAATTTATTTTCTTTATAAAAGTTGTAATATAACACTCTTACAGAAGCATAGGTACACATAAAATAAAAAGTAACAATATGATAGTGTTGTGTAGAACAGAGTTTTACACAACACTACCCATGGTAAGATTTAACTTGAGTTATAGGTGCCAGAGCTCTCTTCGATGATGCACACTTATTACATTATCACAGGAAGATCGCCATTTAGGTGAAAACGAGGGTTATTATAATACTGCCTACGCTTTCGCGGATATAAAAACGTGACTCAACGTGAGTAAACCCAGCTATCGCATTGGCACATGAAACCGGGGCAATAAAAAAAATATATACGGTCGAATTTAAAAACCTCATCCTTTTTTGAAGTCGGTTAAAAAGGCGTAAAATCTTTTATTTCTGTATTGCTGACGCAGACTCTCTTTGACACGTATTACGCATGTAAAAGATACTGACGTCACATTTGAGCAATTCTTTGACATGTTTGTTCGCTATTTTCATTTTGATTGAACTCCATATCGCACCCTTGTTATATTTACGCCAGTGAAGACAAGTAGGTACATGAGCACTCGTCTCACCGCGGTCGGAAAGCGGTTAGCGATATTCATATATGTACATATGTATATTGAAACTTGTTAAAACATTCTATTGGTATTTAGGCTCGGGACTAATTGTCAATTATAATGTATATCTCTTATGTATTTTTTCTGTACGTGTGTAAGTCTCTGAATTCCTAAACGGCTAGACCGATATTGAGGGAATTATTTGTGTGTTCATAACCGGTAGATAGCGCTTACAGGCAGGACTTGATTGTATTTAATGAAGAAATAGCTGGCATCCAGATACAATGGAAAAAAGACCCCTTGTGTATGGACCCCAGGGTGTGAGTACTGATCAGGAAATTATCAAAATGTGAGCTGTTTATAAATTGCAAGAATGCTAAGCACAGATCCCTTCAAAATTCAAGAAAACTACGTTGTTGATTCAATCAAAATTATGGAAGACGATGAAATGTGTTTTGATTGTTTTGAATTATGATACCAAAAATATTTGAGTTCTGGATCAAGTTCAACTAATAATTTTACCACAAGAACAAATCGAATGGCCTCGTTTGCCCACCGGTAGTTAATGCGACTGCTGCTTGAAGTCTCGGGTTCGATCCCGGGTCACGCGAAGTGGTATTTGCAATATGCCAGCAGCAATACAGATACACGTTTTTTCAATCGGCGGACGGCGGAAATCCAAACTAATATTAAAATGCCAATGTGTGTTTGTTACGCTCTGACTTAACTATTCAACCGATCATCAAGAAATTTCGCATATACTTTGTCAGGTGTACAAAATGGTCATACATTCATTTCAGAAAAAAATACTGTTACTAAGCGAATGAAGCGAGCAAAAGTCAGCTTTTTTTAAAAACGCTTTCTATGTTAGGCAATTCACAGTAGGAATGGTTTCCAAAAATATGACCCCGTTCTTACGTGGGATTAAAATTAGCTAGTTAATTATTTATATATATTAAAATTAATTAGTTAGTTGTCTACCCTTCCGGGATACAGGCGCGAGACTTATCCCTGGTTTCTGAATTGAGAAAAGTAGCGAGTCTCACTCAACTGAGTACTCTCAAATATATTTTACAGCATCGAATTTAATCAAACCGTCATCAACTGAGCATTAACTTAAAAGTATATGATGTTTAATTACCTTAGTCAAGTTACTAATCTACCTATTTCCTAATCTTACGGATTAGGGAAACTTGGTATAGAAACAAAAATAATGTTTAAGTAATACTTGACTAGAGTTTGAGTTCTTTACATGTATGTATGAATATAAAAAGATATTGCAAATTGCTATCATTGAGACAAACGCCGTATGTGTGTTCCGTAATGAGGTCCCAAGTCACAACTGCTATCTCCCGCAGTAAAGCGCGAGTTAAACCAAGTTCCAATGTTAACGAGCCTGCGTTTTACAACTCCAGGTAGCCGTTGCGATTTATAGAGGTCTTGTTACAGTGCCGAGACTAATTTTATGTGTTCCAGCTTCTATTTTAGGTTACCTTATATGCTGTACCTACCGCAACGATGATTCTTAGGTATTATTAAGTCTTAGACAAATTCGAGCCTTCCTTTGTTAAAAGATTACTAGCAATTTGGGCGGGTATTTCTTCGATTCACACCACGGGTTGTTCGCACCACGGTGTGAATCGCAGAAGGACCCATTTGGGCTACACATTAGATACTATTTTTTTTATACAACTATGGTGGCAAACAAGCATACGACCCACCTGATGGTAAGTGGTCACCGTAGCCTATGGACGCCTCTGGTGTCACAGACACCAGAGGTGCCGCAACGGTTTCCTATATATAAAGATGCCACACGGCGCGCCCGGCGCCGCTCCGGCGCCGCTCCGGGGCCGCTCCGGCGCCGCTCCGGCGCCGCACCGCAGGCGCACCGGACTTGAGAACGAGGCAGACGAGGCGGGGAGGGGTGCAAGCAGTACGGTGCCGCAGCAACACCGCGTCTTTCCCAATCCATTGTTTATTGTAAACTGTCGTCAACTGGGCAAGCCAAGCCAACCCTGTTGCGGTGCTGCAGCGGCGCCGTAAAAGCTAAAAACATTGCGACGCCGCACTGCTCGTGTGGCCGCCATTGCGGTGCGGAGTATGCGGTGCGGTGCGGCGCCGCACCGTGTGGCTCGTCTCTAAGTACGATGTTATTAATGGAGTTCTATAGAACACACGCTTAGCGCTTGACTGGCTTTCCTTATTACTAGTTAATTTCTTCCTACTTTATAAGACATCGCGTATATCTAGTTATGTAAAGTAATAAGGAAATGTCTCATAATTAAGGTGTATGTGTTCAAAGGGTAAGCAGGGGTAAATCTAGACTATGCTTGTTTGTGTTTGAATTGGATTAGCGCTTTGTGTGAGTCGGGAATCAAACATGGAAATTTATTGTTTTACCAGGGTGACTACATTATGCACGCGGCCTTGCGTTTTTCTGAATGAAAGGTAACCTATGTCCTTTTCTGTAGCCCTGACAACGACTACACGAAAATACAAGTATATACTTAAAAGGCGTAAATGCTTAAAAACAAACAAATACATATTCGCATTTATAATATTAGTTAGGATTTCTTCTATAGCTTCGGCCGTACACATATTCAAATATATTTAATGTTTATATGTAGGTATTTTGTACTTGCATCTTTTAAATTTTTGGCTAGTTATTTTCGTTCCAATATGGCTGTTCTCTCTTTATCTTGTAGGCTGTAGTAAACGTTGGCAAAGTTTAATATTATTAATTAAGCTTAGCTTCACTGTGGCTCAGTCTGGTATTTTTAATTTCCCGAGTTCTCGAGAAAGCTTCGGCATAAAAAATATACAAAAACGCTTTTAATAATAATGCAACGTTGTGTAAAAATTTCAACTCAATCTATCGACTTCTTTTCCAGTTTTGCAAACAAAAACATAAGGACACTGAACTTTGTATCTTAACTAATATTATGAAAGCTAATCTGAGTTTGTTTATTTGTAACGCTTTCACGCCATAACTACTCGACCGATCATCATGAAATTTCGCATGGGTACACGTTGTCAGGGGAACCGAATAGTACACAGGGTGCCTTTTGATCCGGAAAAAAGGACAGTTCTCGAGGGATAGAAAATTTACACAGCCTACATTTACGCGAGTGAAGCTGCGGGCAAAATATAGTTTAGTAAAAATAAATATACATTGTGTTTCAATAGTTAACGCTATTGATAATTTTTGCTTAGCTATCCAGAGGTCTTTAAAACCTTTAAATACACCTTCCCTTTGACAGAAGCTCGCATTCGAGCCGCAACACTTGTACCGTGTATATTGTTACCGGTTCGGATATGAGCCACCAAGTGCGCGCCACTTTAAACTTTATTTTTCTAACCTTAACGCTTAAAACTGATTGTTTATCGGCTACGATTGGATATCTTTTGGTAAAGGACGTATCACAAGATATTACGAAAATATAAACATAGGATAGGTTGTATATATCTCTGGTGTAAGATGTTTTTTTCACTAGGAATAAATGCTGTGATACTGGCGGCTTTACTAACATTCAAACAATGGACATAAAGAACATCCAGACTAGTGGATCACACAATTTTTTGTCCTGTGTGTGATTCGAACCCACAACACTCGACGCATTGGCAGTGGCGAGGCGACCGCTTAAACCACTACGCCATTCGTACAAGTAATATCTATATAGGAAGTGTTTCCTCAACACGGTAGTTGTAGTCAACATCTCCGAGCTATCGGAACATATCCAATTATCAAGGTGTGACACCGAGTGATGTGGGACCGCGTTCCGTTTGGTCAACTGTCAAATTGAAGTATTGCCTGTCTGATTGAGGTCTGAGGGAAGGTTCGTATCTTGTCTGTTCAAGGACACTAGTTTTAAGATGGAGTATGTTTTGATCTGATGGAGTAAATTTAGATAATTTGAGAAGATGACGGATGACGGGTGGTGTATGTGGTCGCCTCGCTACTGCGAGTACGTTAAGAGTTGTGGGTTCGAATTCCACCCGGGATTAAATATTGTGTGATTGTGTCGAGTCTGAGTATTCTTTGTGTAAGTTGTTTGAATCATTGTACAGTTGCCCGCAATACAGAAAAACATTACGTATAGCGAAAGAGTAAGTAGAATTTAAAAAAATAATCGTCATAAGGGTAACATACTGCTGTGCGACCTCCTGTCAGCTGGATCGATAACCTATAGAAGACTTGCACAGAGTGGATGAAATATATTAGACTGTAAATTCGCTATGTCAACACAAATTATATAAATAAATTGGCATATAGTCACATGTTCAAAACAGATAGAGATGAAATTGCCCCCTCTACTAAGGTAGATTGTGGCAGCTGCCCAGTTTTCCACAAGAGTAGTTCTTGGCGATGCCCATCATAGTATCATACTGATAATTATTATCAATATGAAAATTGTTACTCAATCATGAGTTAACCGGATTTTTAATCAAACGTCATATAATAAAATTATTGGAAAGACAAGAATCCGTCACGCACCCTCGTATTGTCCACTCCAAGCATTACAATGAAATAGGGACAGCCGCATGGTAATTTTGTCCGTGGGATCCGGATGTACCCTAACTTACAGAATTCCCCTTCGAACACAAATTATGCGTCGACACGTGTTTCGCTTCAGCGGGAGGCCAAGACCGTTTAGCAACGATAACTTCTGATACATCAAAATGTGGAACATATATCCCAGAACTTCCCAGAGATTCCCACGGACGAAGCCGCGGTTAAAAACTAGTGAGAAAATGAACTAATATGGACTGAAAACATGTTTTCATAATGGCACGGTACCTTTGAGCCTGAGGTTCTTTTCAGTGGCGCCATCTGTCTCGTCAGAAAGCCGGAGTAGTTCGTTCCTCTTGTCAGGCGCCTTCTCATGAATCACGGCTTCCACTGTCACCAGCTCGAAGATGTTGTTTGTGCGGTTCAGGATCTAAGGGTGGAAATGGATTACTTTTATACTCAGTTATAAAGGGGCAATTTATAGAGGGGCATGGCAAATAAGTAGAGGGTCCGTCTGATGCTAAAATCAGGCGGGCTTTCTGCTTATTTCTGTTAACCGTAGTCTACATGTAGGTTTACAATACTAAGCATGAGCCATTAGGCTTACTATATTAGTAGGTTACTCATCGAACTGGCCAAAAAGGAATACTTGTGTAAATACAGCAGTGCTCTTCAGTAAAATAAGACGCTTCTGCTTTGATTTTGTGCAAGATTAAGGTATTGCCACACAGACGATCGCAGGCATTTAACCTTGTGTTGGGTTCTTACGGTGACTTAGGCTGAAAGAACTCGTCACTCGTCATTTATGTACTTAGGTGTTGCTGCGACATCACTGTGCTCGTAATTAAACGTTAAAAGCTTCAAATCACTTTTTTGCTAGTCAAGAACATAATTATTTATTAAGTAATCGACTGGAAAATTAATACATACATAGCCTTTTTTAAATGTGATATGGATTATGCTATTGTAATCCTAACTAACATTATAAAAGCGAAAATGAGTTTGTTTGTTTGTTACCTTTTCACGCCTAAACCACTGAACCGATCATTCTGAAATTTTGCATATACATTGTCAGGTGTACAGAAACGGACATAGGCTACCTTTCATCCCGAAAAAAATTACTGTGCCCGAGGAAAACAACAATAACGTTCTTATGATAATAGATGGCGCCACGTGTCTTTCGAATCATGACTGAATTATATTATTAATATTATACAAGCAGAGTACAACCCGAATTGATTGTCAAATTCTAAATTAACGCGAGCGGAGCCGCGGGCAAAAGCTAGTATTCTATAAGTATTGTAAGACGTAGCAATAATATTATTTTAATTCAGATTTCAAAAGTAGCGTCCCAGTTTATTTCTTGCGCTAGAACTGTTATTAATTGAGTTTTGGAAACAAACAAATTAAGTGTATTTACAAGTGCCAAATTTCGAGACGATATTAATAAACTTTTTTAATAAATCGAAAGGGAAGTGGATGAAAAGTACATAGGGTACTTTTCAGACATACTTTTCAAACTTCGTCTTCTGTACCCCTGACAATCTGTATGCGAAATTTCATGATGATCAGTCGAGTAGTTAAGGCGTGAAAGCGTAACAAACAAACAAACTCACTTTCGCATTTAGCATATGGGATTAAATATATTGACCACTGAAAATAGTAATTGCGCAGCAAGATATGCTTACTAAAATATATCATAACGAGCACCTACAGGTACGCCTCAAATCACTGCATTCCGTCTCGGAACGGTTAGGTTATGTTAGGTTCCTTCTTAAACCCACCCAAAATTAGGAGCCTCGCGAAGCGGGGCTCCGTCGACTTATTTTGATCTCTTTAAATATATTTTGCCATGCTATTTAGTGATCATTTACTATTATTGACCGTTATATTTTACTATATCTGGTGATAAGTTAACATAAGCCTTATATTATTAGTAAGGATGATAAAGCAATTCAAAATCTCACAAATGTTTTATATTTTGCTTAATGTACACTTACTGTTTGGAATTTGAAGGCTATAAGCGGTCGGACCAGATCGAACCAGTTGGTTATCTTCTTACCGACCAGGTCTGGTAGGATCACCATAAGGGAATTGCCGATACTTCGTACTACCATGTCCGATCTGAAACCAAAATGATCAGATCTTATCCTTGCATGGTGTAATCCTTCTTTGATTGTACTGTCACTGCCACTGCTGATGCTCTAAGGTTGTGGGTTCTATCCTCTACGAAAATATGTGTGATCCATAAATAGTTGTCCTGAATGTGGGTCTTCTTTGTGTCCGTTGTTTGTATGTGTTTGTGTAGTACCCCGCGACACATAATTATTTCCTAGTGCCGGAGTTGTATTTCATTTTCGGTAAGAATGAGTCGTACCTATTATAACCACATTTTACCAAAAGTGATCGACATAGCTCAGAGAATTAGCAAGCTGAAGTGGCAGTGGACTGGCCATATCGCGCGAAGAACCGACAACCGCTGGGGTAAGCGTGTTCTTGAGTGGAGACCGCGACTCGGCAAACGTAGTGTAGGACGCCCTCCGACCAGGTGGGATGACGATCTGCGAAAGACTGCAGGCAGATGCTGGATGCGGCAAGCTGAAGACAGAGCGCTATGGCGCTCTTTGGGGGAGGGCTATGTCCAGCAGTGGACTATTATAGCCTGATGATGATGATGATGAGGTAATAACCCGTATAAATAGTATTCATAGCTAAATAAACTTTTCTCGTTAACCTCACATAATTAGAAAGTGTGTTACTACTGCAAACTTCTGACACAAAAACATATCAATATTTAATAACTTTTAAACTTTTGCGTTACATGATAACATAATATATATCATATGTAACGGGTATTAACGCGATCATGCATAATGTTTACCTTCTTTAGGCTTGGCGTTTCGACCAGGTTACACCGGCCGTCAGCGAAGCAAAGAGTTAGCTTGTGACCACGGCCGGTGTCACCTGGTCGAAACGTCAAGCCTAAAACAGGTAAACATTATGCATGATCGCGTTAATACCCGTTACATATTATATATATAATATATCAATACTTAGCCCGATTTGGACAAACCAATGACGCGGTTAATACTGAATGTCCGCGTTATTATTAGTTGGTAGAAAATCTTAACAACATTTTATTTGTCCAGCATCGAACCGAAAATATACAATTACCTACGTAACGAAACCATCAATGTAGTTAGCAAGTATATATTAATTATGTATATTCATCAAACTTCATTAAAGGAGGCGTTCAATTAAAATGAGTAAATCCTTGTACATTCATTTATATTATGAATCTCAGTCGCTCGGGGCGTTTGAAAGTAATATCCCTGTTTGTTGTATCACAATGTGTAAATATGTCACATTAAAGCCTTTATAATTAATTACATCACATCGTACGCGTATATAGCTATATCTTCAAAGGAATAGGCAGAACTTATGCTAGGTATTAAATATTATAATTAACTAACTGTTACCTGCGACTTCGTCCGCGTAGATTTTAACTAAAAAGTGTTTGTCTCCGCGGAACCCTATTTTTTTTCTAAAATCAAAGTAGCCTAAATTATTCCTTATAACATCAGCTATCTGCCAGTGAAAGTCCCGTCAAAATCGGTTCAGCCGTTTTGGAGAATAGCCGGAACAAACAGACAGACAGACAGACAAAAATTTTAAAAATATATGTTTTCGTATATGTTCCTTATATACTTTCATAAGCATTAGATAAAAAGCTGTTATTTTGACATTACAAACAGAAACTTCAATTTTATTTCATCTATTTTTAAAATTTTTGTCTGTCTGTCTGTCTGTTTGTTCCGGCTAATCTCCGAAACGGCTGAACCGATTTTGACGGGACTTTCACTGACAGATAGCTGATGTTATAAGGAGTAACATAGGCTACTTTGATTTTAGAAAAAAAAATTAGGTTTCCGCGGAGACAAATACTTTTTAGCTAAAATCTACGCGGACGAAGTCGCAGGTAACAGCTAGTATTAAATATAAATGCTATTTGGAGGTGGTGGGACAAGCCTTTACTGTCTATAGTTTTAAGTATACTAACATTAGTTATAAGAATCCATGTCACTAACATTTCTGTATGGGTCTATCTATGTTGCCTGAATAAACAAAGAAATTATTATTACGATATAGGGCAGGCCTATTGCTGTTAAACCGGCAGTGGCGGATTATCTGGCATAAAAGACTTACCCGAAAACTATACAAAATGGAAATATTTCGAAGAGAACAGAAGCACTGATTGGCAGATGTTTCTCTTCTCTAGTCATCGCTAAAGAAGCAAGCGTGAAGGCGCGGTTGTCGAATGTCAGTTGAAAAGTGACATGCACCGTGTCAAATAATAGTTCTTCTCTCAATAACTCTATTCGCATCTCTTTGTGATAAAAGTGGCGGGCTACCTGGAAAATAAAAGATTGATTGTTACCTTGTTCATGAATGTTTAAAACAAACGTAGAACAATGCCCTTTTATGTTTTAAATTTAAATACCTATCTCCGTAATTTATGTCTGTGACGTAATATACGTAATACATAATTAGAACAGCGACTTAACTCGAAATTTGGCAGTAAGGCAATTTGAACTCTATTTATGTGACTAAATTCTAATAATATACTCATGTCAAGAATTTGCAACAGAGTTTAAATTTGCTTAATCCAAAATACTCAGATAAGTCCCTGTTTTATCAAGAGTGCGATATTATATATTATAGTTTGTAAAAGCCAGTTATTAATACTTTTGTAGTTACAATTTTAAAGTAGTTAATTTAATATAAATCGTGTGTCAATGAAATAAATTTTATTAACTTTACTTAGCTAAATAAAAACAAAATCAATTGCTTAAAGTGCCATCTGTTGGAAAACCATCAATACAAAAAATAAGTTAATGTTGATAACCAATATCAATAGATGGCGCTGTTATAAAATTGGTCTAGGTTGACACAAATCGCGTTGAAAAAAGATAACTCAATGAATAATAAATTAAAGAACTAGCCATTTATAATAATATTAGTTTATAGCGGCAATGTGGCCTCGACATTATTGAGTATTAGTGCACCCACGTGACATTCCCAGAATCAATAATTCCTATTCGGCGCCAGGTTTCGTCGAATCTACTTTTAGCTAAATACTCAATCATTGAATTAGGTAGCACTAATTGAATAAGTAAAGACAAAGTGATCATTTACTTACATCTTGTGGTCAATATTTATAGAGAGTCCATTTTTTATTGTTTTTTGGTAACGCAATCTACTTGAAATTAAACTACTTTATGCGGATTTTATCGCGTTGTTTATTTGACACTTTAATACAAAACATAAATATAAATAGTATAATAGTATAGTAATAGTATAAATAGTTTTAATAGTTTCAATAATTTAATTAGCTTAAAAATTAGTAAAGTTTAATAGTAATAGTAGTGTAACAGTTTTCAAAATTTTGTAATAAAGTGTCAAATAAACAATGCGATAAAATCCGTATATAGTAGTTTTTAATTTCAATGAATAACATTCGCGTAAACAGAAGACAATATTATGCAATCTACTTGGCTTATTTTTCGATAGAAATTGCCTCTTTGCCAGCTGAGGTACCTATCTACCTATAAAAGGGCTAAAAGTAATAATACCAAAACCATTGTAGGTAACTATCTAATTTCAAGTTCTATTCACTATTCAGAAGTAAAGATTACGTTGTGCCAAGTAGTTTTAAAAAAGCTGTTTCATTTACATTTTGCTATAAAACCGGCGGCGTATAAAATGCATAGGTATTTAAATTATAATAGTTCTTTGTAACCAGCATACGGCAGACTGTGTTTGTTGTATTGTATGTATTTATTGTAATTGTTCTGTATTTGAAACTAATTTTGTCGTAAACAGGTCCAGTAGGATTGTTACCGAGTTGTCTACATCATGAATATTAAATATAAATAATAATTATAATATTAATATTATAAACAATCGATATGATACCTACTACTTTTACTAGTGCTTTAGTTAGGTAGGCATATTATCTGTGGTCGTCAAATTAGAGCAAATTAGATAGGTACATGATTGCCAGCACTATTTGCATTATTGCACAAAGGCACAAAATAAATTACACAAAGTAACAAAGGGAATACTTATTAATACTCAATATTATTATTATTTAAATAATACTCACCTCTCTAATCTGTCCCATGGCGTAATAAACAAACCCTCTTCTTTTCGATCTGTAATGTAATGTCAATCCTTGTCTTGTTTCATTTTCACATATAAAACTCGGTGCCCGCATTCTGGGGTAACTGAATTTCAAATACTCGTGGAGATTGTCCAATCCGTTCAGAAAATCTCTCATATGTCTGCCCAGTACTGATAAAACTCTGTCATAGCCATATTGTGATACGAAACCAACAAAATAAACTCCCATTTGGTCCATAAATTCTCGTTCTGTCATGCCTAAAACCTGCAAATAAAAACGCCTGTTAAAAATTTGATAGCAAATGTTTGTTTCGCTACTTGAGATATGTAACTGCCTCCGTGGCGCAGCGGTAGTGAATGCGACTGACTGCTGTGCATGAGGTCTCGGTTTCGAATCCCGGGTCGGGCCAACAAAAAGTTATTACGTTTTTCTGTTAAATAAATCTTAATACGAGCCCGTAGTTAGAAAGTTGGCGGTGTTAGACCCACCCCCGTGCCTCGGAAAGCACGTAAAGCCGTTGGTCCTGCGACTGATCTCTCTCCGGTCGTGTCGGATTATCCGTCCCATCGGATCATGTGAGTTAGGGAATAGAGAGTGCACTTGTGTTTGCGCACACACTTGTGCACTAAAATATCTCCTGCGCTGATGGCCAGTCTCCGCCGTTAAGATTGGCTGCCGTGACCGAAAATTCGGTCAGGAGAACAGTAGTATAATATGTAACGAACAGGAACTAAAAAAACAAACTATTAGTGAAAATATAACTGTTTGGTAGCATCGTCTTACGTTTTATACGAATGTTACACATCTAGATAATAAAAATAATAATAAACCCAGGCTTTTCAAGGCTTAGTTAGCCTACAATATTATTTTAATAAAGTAACTATTGTCATGAAAAAATTGAACCCTGAAATTGAACGACTCGACTGAAGTGTTATCTGTCCTCTTTTATATAAAAAAATATCTATAAGTAGGTAAATAATGTTTGTATAATTATTTCCAAATCTATTTTAATAATATTTCATAATATTTATTACCGCTTAAATCCATTATGCGGTAAGATCTGTTCCAGTTTAATTTTAGTTTATATCTTAGTTTACGAAGAATTTAATTCATGCTCTTCTACATCATAGATAATATCAAATTATTTTCTTTTTAAATCAATTACTGAATATAATACATAATTTTAACTACTCCTTCATCGGGGATGTAACTCAGTGGTAGAGTGTCTGCTTCGCATGCTGAAAGTCCTGGGTTCAAATCCCAGCATCTCCAAAATTCTCTTTTTACCCTTTTTGTTGTATCTATTTAATTTACATTTAATTTATATTTTAATTAACTTTATATTTTATAATATTATTTAGTAACTGTAAGGTTTTTATTCAATTTCAATAAAATTAGTTGCGCTCGAGTTTTTATTTACTAATAAAATTATTTTTATTACATGACTTTTATGTAATCTGAGTATTGAAATACAAAAACAAACTAGTTACAAAAAGAGAAGCGTGGCCCATGAGGGGATCGAACCCGCGACCTTCGCGTTATTAGCACGACGCTCTAACCAACTGAGCTAATGGGCCGATGGGTCATATGTCAAAATAGACAATCGCTACATTTAAACTTACATTACATTCCATTTCAAGTTCAAGTTGTGTTATGTACTATATGCTTAATCTATGGTATATATACGGAAATATTGACAAACAGAGCACATAAAATTATGATTGGATGTTGGATTTTGCTTGGTTTATAGATAAAGCTGCCGCCTTATCTATAAATGGAATTCTAAATTCGACTTTTAACATTACATATTTGCCCATACCCGTATATATACAGAGTACGCCATATTATATTTCTTTGTTTGACTTTGAAACGGGTATACCGTGTTCCTAAGGCGATTCGTACACTGCACCGCATTACGCAGCGTAACGCGGGAGTGCGTGTCCTTACGTTGCTTGAAAGTATCCCACTTTGTATTGAAACCACGCGTAGTGAAACACACAGTTGCAGGACACGCGCCTACATGCAGAGAAACGTGGGTGCGGAGCAAGACGCAAGGTATGGCACACCGAGTTCTGCAGTATGGTGCGTGATTTTGACAGAATACTGCCACGTATAAAAACAGAGACAAACTTCGCGCGTTGTCGCTTAGTCTAAAGACTACAATGCTTAGTCCGTAGGTTGTAGGTTGGTTTCGTCGCGGCTAGACGTATGCTCTGTTCGATTCCAGGTTCCACATAAACTTATAGGTTGCTTGTGCGTAGGTATATACATACGCGACAACTGCATGTAACAAAAACGATTCGTTTCTTGAATATAGATACTGAGCATAAATGGCTTGACTTGTATTTTTACATAACGTTTACTATTTAAGTTACATCAACTTAAATAGTAAATATTTATTTCATATATAAATATATTTTATTGTCATAGTGTTGATTATTTCCCAGTTCGTGACTTTTACATGTCACAATGTTGAGGTATACTAATCTATGGTTGGCGTTGTCTCGTCATACATTTAGATTAGTTCACCAAAAGTGTCGCTGGAGGCGCTTTTCAAATGTACTACAAGAAAAGCCCGCGTCCAAACGAGTCAATTGTGAAGACTTATAATATAGACTCTGTAGACTTAAAGTAAGAATTATAAATTTATAGTGATTTATTAAAGTATACATTTGTAAATCGTCTGTAGGCTTCAATTTCAATCTATTTAAAACAATTTAAATTATCCACGAACATTATTAATGGTTCTATTAATTATTCAATGATAATGCATACCGTATCTTATCGTGATGTCTCGGCCCCTAAACAGCGATAGCCCACAATATAATTTTAAGTTCAAACCTAATATACTGGGGTCGACACCAAACAATTAGCCCCTCTTTCTTATATTATCTGTGCAACAATTTAATTTAAACTATACATTAAATAACGGATATTAATGCGATCATGTCTACCTTGACATAATATTTGCATTAAAAGGTAAACATTATGTATAAACGCGTTAATATCTGTTACATATTATAATTTATGGGTACCTATATCATGCAACGTAAAAGTTTAGTGGTTAGTGTAACCGACTGCCACGCCTGAGGTCGCGGGTTTGATTCCCGCACAAGTCAAACATTTGCGGGCATGAACATGTATGTTTGTCTTGGTCTGGGGTGTTTGTATGTATAATATGTATGTATTTACAAAAAAAAAAGTATATATGTATGTTTATCCATTGCATAGTATAACCTACCCATATTACAAGCTCTGCTTAGTTTGGGCTAGATGGTGTTGTGTGTATGTGATAGAATATTATTATTATATTATTATATTACGGTTTACAAAGTAAACCGCAACCAAATTCGTAAGTATACACAAGTAGTTTTATTCCAGCGTATAAAATAATAACATATGCAACATTTATTTAAATAACTTTTTAATTTATTAACTCCATATCTGCTATCACTAAACCGTACGTGCCGAACATTGCGTTATCTTTTACAATCTAATGATAAGAATCGTGAACAGACACGAACAGTAGGTAGGTATGTATCTATTGCCAGGATCCAAAGAGGATTTCCTGTTTGATAGATTGTAGTCAATATATTTTGTTTAAACTTTTTATTGTCTATGGTTATAATAAAAAAACACATCTATTCAGTGGATATGTTATCTTATCTTATCTTATGTGGGGAACAGTCAGTGCAGACCAGCGACACTTCGACCCACTGCGATCTTTTGTGTCGACACTCTCCCAATAACGACTGCAATAGATGTTCATGACAGCTGGGACCAACGGCTTAACGTGCTCTCCGAGGCACGGAACAGGCGATAATTGTCAATCAATACGCACATAATTTCGAAAAGTCATAACTTCCGAAAGTCATAGGTGCGCGACGTAGGTTCGAACCGGAGACCCTCAGCATTGCAGTCTGTTGGTCTCCCGACTGAGCTATCGCTGCTCACCAGTGGATATGTTACTACAATTATTTATTTCAACGTAAAATGGACTCAAAAGGCAGAGATTTAGCATTCTAATCAAGTATATAACACACAAGGTAACTATATCTAACACCACCGGTATTATGTGTTGTGACTAGCTGTCTCGTTAAATAGTAATATAGAGGAAGAGAGAGAATATAATTATTACTTAAGTAATAAAGTTAATTAACAATATTAGGTAGGATTACTTAAATCCTAATATTGCAATGCGAATGTGAGTTTGTTTACTCGACCGATCATTATGAAATTTCGTATACACGTTGTCGGAGGTACAGAAAAGGAAATGGGTACCTTTCATTAAGGAAAAATACAGTTCCTGAGAGTTAGAAATTTATTGTCAAAATTTACATAATCTAGTCAAGTTATAATATATGTTGTGACTAGCTGTCTCGTTAAATAGTAATATGACGTGATTTAACATTATAAAACATAATTAAGTAATCTGAATAACAGTGAATCTCACTAGATTTCCAGGCGAGCTATTAAAGTGTCAAACGTATACAACGCTCTGCCCGCGGCTTTACCCGTTTGAACTACACGGAATTATGTACCGGGATAAAAAGTATCCACTGCTTATATTAATCCAGGACTTGTTCATCCAAATCTGCTCAGCAGTTTACGTGATTGAGTGACAAAGATCCAACCTTAGTCTGCAAATATGTTTGGAATCTAAACATCTTTGCAAAATTACACAACTTATTATGGCTGATCTTTTCTTAGCCCAAAGAATCAGCAATGCTGCCAGTCTTCAGGGCACGTTACCGGTTGACAGCGATGATGACGAATTCTACGACGACGCGACCGACGCCTAAACCATTTTTGTAAATATGATGTATATACCTACATAAACATATACATTAAGTATTATAATAATTAATTATTATTAAGTTGTTTTTGTTAATACGTTTGTAAATTATAAAATTAATAAAACTTATTAAGTAAGGTTTAGGGCTATAAAAATATATTTACTGTTTAAATAATACACCTACGCCTTATGGTATATAGTTCTTCTCATAGACTTCGGTGACAGCAAGAACAAAAAAAAAAATATTAATCCTGGTGCCGCCCAGAGATTAGGCTTAAAATAAGTAATAACTGTGATGCTTTTAAGGTTTAAGGTCCAGGCATAATGTACTACACATCTTAATTTGTTTTTGTTTTAAGAAAAGTCTATTTGCGCCTCTAGCGTGGTACCTTTTTCGTGGGTGCAAGGGAACGACGCGATGACGCGCGACGTGACGTATAGAACGAAACATGAGCGAACATGAGGCGCGTGTGACTCACGAACCTACTCAGAACAAACTCCTACTCAATACTAAACGCCAAATTGCGCTTGCTTTCATTACGTATTCTCTTCTCACACTAAACATATCGTTATATAATTCGTCGACCACTAAGTAATAAAATAGTTAAAATAGATATAATTAATTAAAAATAGTTTTGCGCCTTTCTCGTGCCTATCTCAATCCAATTCTAAAGGATTTGAAAGCATTATAAGATCTGTTGTCTTTGTACCATTTAATCTTCAAAGCCTAATAGACACCATGACGCTCAATCACTATTTAACGTCGTAGGCTCCCCTACTATTACTACCTTGGATGATTTGTAACAATTCAGTACCTTCAGTTTACCAACCTATATATTGCATACTCTATGGTTATAGAGAGGAAATAAATTAATTTTATAAACGTCAAACGCAAAAGAATTAGCTTGTGATTGAATTAAGTCATTCAAAAAAATAACTACTTATTGTAGCACAAAATGACTGCAAAACACAAAGTAGTGATGATTCGTCACGGTGAAAGTGAATGGAACCAAATGGACCTCTTCTGCGGATGGTTTGATTCCAGGCTAACAGCTAAAGGTATCGCCGAAGCAGGTACGGCTGGCAAGACTCTGAAAGGCTCAGGTTTTACATTCGATGCCGCTCATGCTTCAGTTTTAACTCGCGCTGAAGTAACTTTGAATATAATTCTGCAAGAAGTCGGCCAACCAGATTTGCCAATTCAGAAAACTTGGCGTTTGAATGAGAAGCACTATGGTGGTCTAACTGGTCTCAATAAAGCGGAAACTGCCGCAAGATATGGCGAACCTCTTTTAAAAATGTGGCGTAGCTGTTTCGACTTGCCTCCACCGCCCATGGAGAAGTGCCACCTGTACTACTCTACGATCGTAAAGGACCCTCGCTACGAAAATGATCCAAAACCTAGCAACATCCCTCCGGCCGAAAGCTTGAAGATGACAACTGAGAGAACTTTATTATATTGGCATCAAGTCATTGTGCCCGAAATTAAAGATGGTAAGAATGTAATTATATCAGGTCACGGGAACAGCCTTAGGGGTATTGTTATGCTTTTAGATAGTTTAACCGAAAAAGAAATCATGAACCTCTTTTTACCAACGGGTATTCCATTTGTGTATGAATTAGACGAGGATTTGAATCCAGTCAATTCAATGGTGTTTCTTGGTGATGAGGAAACAGTGATGAGGGCAATGGCGGAGGCTATAGCACAAGGGAAATAAGAATTTATTTTAATTTATATATTTTATTGTTGTAGATCTTAATACTTACAAGTAGAAGGAAAGTATTTCATGTTTTCGTAATTATGATGCCAATAGCTGATAAGATAGTAGTTACTCACGTATATACGTGTGGTTCAGTATTTTTCAAATAATGATCTATGAAACATACTTACGTAATATTGACCTATGATAATAATTTATTCATAATCATATATAACTGAATTTCTACATTGGTAAATTATAAACGAGGGGAAAAAACAATTCATGAAGCAAGTCGTGCCTGTCAACCTTTTCATAGAAATGTACACTTCTAACGTTGGCAGCGGTAAACGTATTCTTCCAAAAGGTGGTAGTTGGAGATGTGTTGTTATACCTTTACTTCGTTAGATGTTTTAGTATCCACGTTCTAGAGGTCGAAACTGTTGCCTTCTACACGTTATACTGCTTTTAATTCTGTATCACTACTGAGAATGAGAATTTCCTAACAGAAAAATCCAATAATATGTTGCTCGACCCGTGAGAAAAACTCAAAACTTCACGACAACTTGTACTATGGGCCTAACGATGCACTGAAGTTGTCTTTACCAAGTTTTTAATTTACACTTTAGAAATGCTTTTAAAAAAGCTATGTACTAACTTCATTTTCATTACATGTATACCTACTTTTCTGTTTGTCTGTGTACTGTAAAATATTCGTGTAATAATGTGTACTTACTTATGTTTTGAAAATAAATACTTACTTAATAGCAATACATTGGTTTTTAGCATTCAGCCTCATTCTGGAATTAACAGTCAAATGTGATTTTATGTTGGCTGCATGCCATGACGCTGGTGCGTGTTTTAAGTTATCATCATTATTGAAAGCTTATTAAACAATTAATAAACTTTACAATATTAACAGAATTTATCTTCGTTTTCTATTAAACCGTAAGTTTCAACTAAAAACTGAGTAGGTAGTTAGTGGTTTAAAATTACATACAAACCGTCTTACTTACAAACCCATTTAAAATTTTTGTCAGATCTTATAATCGTTAGTTAGCGCCAAGAGTAAGTTTATCAATAGCTAAACACAAACTTTGACTAAACACTAAACTAAGCGGTGGTCCCTTGTTTAAACCACATTAAGAGACAATAAATACTCGATGTTAACTACATTATAATATCAAAACTGACATAACATGAAGTATGTGTACCTACCTAAGAAAAACATTGCAAAAATATCGAACAAAAACAATAAGAAACAGAACACTGTTTTTTTTGTTGATTGTTGTTAGTAAATATGCACTTTTTAAGAAACCATAGTATTTTTGTTATTATTCATTAGAATAAATAATATTAGCAAAAATACTGCGTATTAGAATACGCAGCAGCAATTATGTGTATTTAAAAATACACTGTACTTGTTTCTTCCAAATTGTGAAAATTGATATTTATATTACCGTCCCTACCATACAAACCGGACGACAAATTTATTTTCTTATAGTTACCTGGTATATTTAAGCGAGGTGATAATATATGTACTCTTTCAATAATCAAACTCTTTGAATTACCTAAAGAAAAATTCAGCACGCCATCTGTTAAAGACAAAGATATTGTAGTTCTACACTTTTGTTCTACATGGTTCTTCAATTGCATTATTTAGAAATTAGTTTGGTCATGCGCTATGTTGACTGTCAAATGATGCAACTCAAGAATAAAATTGTCTTTCGTGTTTTAGTGAAGACACCGTTAAAATTGGTTTAAGTAAAGAAATGTTATTCATTGATTAAAGGTATGAGAGCTTTCTAAATAAGAAATAGATAAGCAATGCCTAGCGGTATTTTTATAAGTAAGGCTGAGAATGATTATAGTAAATTGAGATCATAGTTTAAATTACGTCGAAAGAGGTTAATAGGTCCCAAATTTTAAAACATGGTTGTCCAACATACTTTATGATCGGATCTGTGGTATTTTAAGCTATGGGCATTTAAAACATAAAATGCCATGCACTGCGCTTTTTATACCCCTAAAATTTAAAGATTTAAGAAGCGAATATAGTATTCATTTTTCGCTAGTTTTATTTTAGATCACATGGAATAAGGGGTCAATTTTTAGGCTTCATTCATGCGCATACTTACAACTTCATTAGGAAAGCCCAATAACACTGTAGGATCTACAAACTTTATTGCGATTTTTCTGTTAGAAAATATTCAGAAATAGGGCGGCGTTAGGTAATGTGGAAGATATAAGGCAGTAGAAATATGTAGGACCTATGAAGCGATATATTTTTGGCCCGACATATTCCTACTATCTTCGGCCGATATGTTGGTCTAATCTAAACCCTTGACCTTGCGCGTGTATAGTTCAGTTCAGTTATTTATTTCATAAACAAATATACATTTGTGTCGAAATATTTGAATACACACATAAATACATTAGGATCGTGATTACACTTTACCAAATATATAAATCAATTTTCATTCATTAAAATAATAATACTATAACGAAAATACATAATGTCAAATCGTCTGAATTATTGGAAGTCAAAGTACTATTATTGATATATTATATTATTGCAATACATAATAAAATTAATCATTACCAATTATAATTTATTTTTATCCTTATAAAATTCGTCAATACTGTAATAACACTTCTGAATCAATAATGTCTTGAGTTTATTTATAAATATGTTCACATTCACAATATTCTTTAATTCTGGTGGTAATTTGTTGAATATATTTACAGACTGCACACTTGATGAGTGTTTTACAACTTTAAGCTTTGCTTGGAGGATAGTAGGCAGATCTTTTCTCCGAGTTTTTACCCTATATTCTCTCTCAGTGTCAGTCTCAAGCTTGTTTAGATTTTTATGTAAATGAGTAAGGAGAATTAAAATATAAAGGCAAGGTACTGTTAAAATACTTAACTTGATAAAATGTTCCCTACACGATTCAGTTTGGTCTAAACGAAGCATGGTTCTCAATGCTCTCTTTTGCATAACGAATGCAGCATTCACGTTATATTGGTAACCGTTTCCCCAAAATTTAATGCTGTACCTAAGTTTAGATTCAACTAGGGCAAAGTAAACTGTACGAAGTTGAGCAATTGATAAAACATCTCTAAGAGATCTGATAGCATAACATGCACTACTTATTACATTTGTCACTGAATTTAGCTCTGCCTTCCAGTTGCGGAGAGAATCAATTTGCACTCCTAAAAACTTTAGATTCTCTATATAAAATAATATCAATAATTTTCTTTACAATTTATGAGATAGCACATTTCTGAAACGGCAATGCGTATTAAGTTTATACCTATTAAACTGCTTTACGATGAAAATTGACATTTACAATTTACAATTGACATTGACATTGAATGAACTAAATACAACATTTGGGTTCCATCCAATATAATATTATGTCTAAATTTGTGATTAATTAAATTCTTCATTGTTATCTATACATCTAATCCTAAATAGTCCTAACTAATATTATAAATACCAAAGTGAGTTTGTTTGTTTGTTACGCTTTCACGCCTTAAGACTGCGCCGAGCGAAATATGCCAAATCAGGCGGTCACAGTTAAGTTGATAATAAAATCAACACTTTTTGTTTAATACAAATGTAATATATGTATACATTTACCGTAACAATGCATGTGTTTACAATTACTCCGTGTAAAAACTTAAAATAATTAAAATTTTCGCCTACAAAATTACGTACTTAAAGGACATGGACAGATTCTGCCTAGTTTGTCAGTGGGATACATGTACATGTACATTAATAGACGCCTAATTATATATAAATAAAAATAAAAATGAAAATTACAAGTCTATTTATATTTTTGTACAACTTCAGAATAAATATTTAAACATAAATAGTTGTTCTGCGTTTCCGGCATATCGAGATAGCGCACCCATTTTGAAGAAACGTTCCATTCCCTGTAAAGCTATAATAATAAAGCTATAATAAATGTTCCATCAGAGTTAGATTAAAAAATTATTTAGACCGTAAAATGATTATAATTATTCATTATCGTAATCTTAATAAAAAGCACACTCGAATACTATGAAATATTATTGTTTTAAATAACTTTTTTCTTGTAACAACAAAATGGAACGACATTACAGGCTGGACAATCGCACGGCATCCACCGGTTGCCTTTTTTTTGTTTGACATTAATTCAATTAATTGTCACATTTGACATTTGTACTCGCAACTTTCGCGTGGTTTTGATTTTTATTTGTAAACTGTGCGATTATCTTTTCTCCATAACGACCATTGGTATTTGGTATTCTACACGGACTGATTCAATTGTCCAACGATCTAGTGCTAATTAATAAGTACTTCATTGTGCTTACGCTTTGGACATTGTCAACTAACTGTTTACAATGAGTACGGGAGGGCTAAGAAGACATATTATGTCTTCGTTAGACATGCTTTTCCAAAGAATGCTTGTGCAATGGCAAACAATTCAGGTATGTGCTTATTTAAAATAAATTATACAAACGTTTATATACATAAAACATATTTATCTAATAATTTGTAGAATCAATTATTATTTTCATTTAAACAATTGATTTTCACCTTTAAATATTTAAAGAAGTATTTATTTCGAACCTTCTTCACATTACAATTGATAAAATGTTGATATATCTATACTCTTATAATCTACTTTGCCTTTCAGCTTCCAGAAGATGGACATATTTGTCACCCATGCTTCTTGCTGCTAACTTCAGAAGGTGCCAATCATAGAATGCTGGGCCACACTATGGTGTGCCTTGGTTGTGGCCGATCAGTAATGGATATAAGATAATACAGCACATTATTGATCCAGAGACACCACTTTTAATGCAATTTTCTTTTACTGCAAGATTTCAGTTATGATTTTCATCATATATAACAGTTATGATTTATCATGATTTATGAAAATACTACAAATATAAGTAATTATCAAAAAATATAATTTTTCCAGTGGGCCCTTTCTAATAATAGGTAAGTGAAATGAGACTATAGCCTATGTCACTAGCCAGTGCAGGTTGCCTGACTTCACACACCTTTGAGAGCATTATGGCTTGTTGTTCCAATGGGTAGCACCACCCTGACTGTTAAGCTGAAGGTTGTGGGTTCGATTCCCAATGTTGTCTCTTGTCAAATATTTGCATAATTACCACAAGTATTTGTTCTGCGTCTGCATGTTAAGACATAGTTATATAGATAATATAATGTATGTATTTTAAAATATTTGTGTTAATCAACTAGCTGGTTGCCATAGTATTAGCATTATACACTACACCTCAAACTAAGCAGAGTTAGCTTGGGAACAAATGGCTTTATGTGAGATGTCCAAAGATATTGATTTAGTATAAATAACTTACAGGCATTTGCAAGAGTTTCTCATATGATATTCTTTCACCTTATATGAAAAGTGATGTATTATTATATGTATGTAAGTTCAAGACCGAGAAGACATTAAGACTTTAAATTCTATGTATCATTTACACCATTAAGCTATCACAAGCTATATTAGTTACAGGTCAACATTATTTGTTTTAGGGAATAACAAGGAACTATGTTTGTCATCCCTGCTGGATGAGGACTAATAGACAATTACATCAAGATTCATCTCGAGAAGAAACTGTTGAACCTGCAGATAATATACAAAATGAAAATGTAATTTCACCATCACCAGAGGCCCTCATCTTACCTCCACCGGTTATTTTACCACCAACTCGTAGTTCTACTCTAATAACATTACCTTACTATAAGCGGGCTTCAAATACGTCTGCCCATTGTGTATTTAATAGATGTTATAATAGATAATTTTATGTAATACCTAACTTTGTATAACTCATGTATTTAGGCTGGGCAAGACATCAGACCAATATTACTCCACCAGCATCATTTTTAGACAATATTTTTGTTAGAATTTTTAAATATTAAATATTTCATTCAAAGTTATTCAGATTTTGTTTTTATTTTAACACTTTGCAATCCTATATGACACTTCCTAACCTTTTGTCAAGAGTCTATCCAATTATACATGTCATAGGTCTTAATCATTCCATTCCATTCATTCCATCATTCCATTACTGTCCTACTAGTTTTATAGGGTTTAGATTATACATAATACATCACAACAGACAAGAGAATTATGAGCCCGAGTAGGTTCATGACCAAAATATGTTT
Organism: Catocala sponsa; assembly: GCA_963564715.1. NCBI lineage: Eukaryota > Metazoa > Arthropoda > Insecta > Lepidoptera > Erebidae > Catocala > Catocala sponsa. The sequence goes on from OY751349.1 coordinate 16,211,732, forward strand.
TTGTTAATATCTAAGAAATCTGAAGTTAGTGGATTATGTTATTTTTCAGTTAATATCAGAGCATACTAAATTTAAAATAAAGCAAAATTCGTAAATGTATATTCATTTTTAGATGCTAGGAAGAGTGCCCTAAGAAAATTGGCCATCTCCTTTGCACGAAAAATGCAAAAACGTAAGCTCGTGTTACGTGATTTTTAGATTATAACAGTAGAAATCTATTTTACAGCATAAACGAAACATAAATAGTTATATTACAATTTGTCCGTCCCAATTATTTAAGTTGTTGGTTGACAACAAAGATACATATTTATCAAAAAAGTATTTCAAATCCTCCATACAATTTTACTATGGCGGCCGCGCGCCGATTTGAATATCGAGCTCTGTCATTCAGTCCAACCGCGTCTTACGCTCGGCGCAGTCTTAACAACTCGACCGGTCATCATGAAATTTCACATACACGTTTTCAGAGGTACAGGATAGGAAATAGACTACCTTTCATCCCGAAAAAAATTACTGTTCCCGAGGAAAACAACAATAACGTTCTTATGATAATAGTTGGCGCCACGTGTCTTTCGAATCATGATTGAATTATATTATTACAAGCAGAGTACGACCCGAATTGATTGTCAAATTCTAAATTAACGCGAGCGACATAATACCTCTTGTTTAGTTGCATCTTCATAAGTTAAGAGTATCCTTAACCTGGCTTTTCGTAGAACATCTTAGAATTGTCGACATTTTTTCCTTTTAACTGACTTTTTGACTCTCGCCACGGTTACGTATATTTTTGCGTTCATTCTCGTAATAAAAATGTATTATTAGTAATTTTGTGTATAAAAATATCAAAATAGCTATTTCAATTAAAAAGTCTACTCGTATTAAGTAAGAAAATAATGGCAATTTCATAAGTAAAAGCAATTCTTTTACTTATAAAATTGCCATTATTTTCTTACTTAATACGACTAACATTTTGTATGTAATTCGCCTTTTATCCGTTAATTTAGGATATTGCCAAATGACGTGGCATTCGCAACAGCTGATACAAAAAATGCGCTGACATTACCTTTATGAACGTCACAAAATGAGGTTATAATAACTAATTATTCCTACCGTTTCAGTCCAAACGACAAATCAATTTTATTATGACACACATCAAAGACTTATAATTTATAAACTAACTAGCGAAATACATAAATAATAATAAATTACTCAACGCCATTCATAACCGCGCAATTTAATTTTTAACTATTCAAATATTACGTCGATTCCTGAGATTTTTGTGGATTGAAATCTGATTTGAAAAACGAATCTTTCGGATAAAACGCGGCCATCTTGTTCTTACGTCATCTGAAGTTTGTTTACGTTGTTCAAGGTCGAGACGACGCCATGCTGAATTGCTGACATCATAGACTAGTACATATTATCTGACATTGTAAAATTGTTTGTTTTCATTGACGAAAGGTATTCCATCGATAAACACGGTGTGTGGTTATCTATGCGTGGTTTATTTTGTATAGTACGAAAGGATTATGCGAAAATGTAAATTTGTTATTTATATTTAGATTAATTTACTTCCATATTCCCTTGGGATAACTTTGTGAAGGCGTGAGTCGGGAGAAATTTTATCAATACAAGTTTTTCTGTTTGAAAATTGTTAGGATTTGGATTCTCGTAATGTGCCCGCAGAAAGACACTACGCTTGACGGCTGTATCCTCTACTCAACACATGTTCAGGAGGATCGCCACAATGGCAATGTGATGATGTGGCTGCAATTATGCCCTTGAAAAGTATATTATCACACCCCAGGGTACGAGTTCTACAGGTCTACTGATAAACATTAACAGTAACAGAAAGTAGGATTGTAAAGGCAAACATTTTTTTTTTAGGAAAATGAGTCACTATTTACCTTAGATGAAAATTTGTTTGTAATGTAACATTCGCAAAAACGTAAGACAATTAAACATTGTTACTAATACTAATACGTACAGTCAGTTATTGACTGTCAACGATCATAGACAGGCGACAAAAAGTACTGACTAATCAAACGGCAAGACGTCACTTTCCTCAGCCATCGTGCCCCGCAATCCACCGCACGCTATTTTTAAGTTACAATTGGACAGATAGACTACTGATAGACATTTTGCTATTGTCGCAATAGAATGCAGCAGTCTGTTTAAAGCTAATTCATACAGTCTGCTTTGCAGAAGAACCTTCTAGATTATTCTAGAAACTTCTACTAGATAGCTTACCTCTTGTGCTTTTTTTGCTAGTCTAGTGATCAGGTTCTCTGGGTACACCTGATGTACTGAGAAGGAGGGCTGTTCAACTCCTGCCTGTCTCCTGATGTCCTCCCATCGCTCTTCACCGTACGTCTGGCGGATGTACTCCGCCATGTTCTCTAGAAGGAGGCCGTACATCTTGGAGCCTGAGGAAGAAAAGAGAACAAAGATATAAGTGGATGGAACAATAAAAAAATATGTATTCAGGCCATTATGGTTAGTCATAAATTAACAAAAACATAACTTATAATTAAGGCGAACTGAAACAATAAATACGGGCAGACACTTAGCGATATAAATTTAAATACAAATTGTATGAAAGATTATTGATATTTATTGTTAATAAAATATATTATTAATAATATTAAGTGTAATCTCGTAATATAAATTTATTTTTAAAATAATCATTGCATATTGTGCATACACCACGAGATTAACTTCATAGTAAAAGACCTAATATTAGGTCGCTACCGCTACGACTAAGTAGGTACTATTTTGGGGTCAATACCTTGTAGTGGTAGATAAATGCATTAGTGTCGTAAGGGACAACAAGTCATATAAATAAAACTTTTAAGTAAAAGCACTCCTTTACTCAGAACTTTCTCTTATTATGTTTGCTTTTACCAATGATAGCACACCTCTATATAATATACATAATATGTCGCATCGAGTGCGTTAGTAACACCATTGACTGATATAATGCGGGCATACAATAGGGTGATTGAGTAAAGTGACTGATGTCGCATCGAGTGCATCAGTAACACCATTGCCGGACCTAATGCGGGCGTACGATAGGGTGTTTGAGTAAAGTGACTGATGTCGCATCGAGTGCATCAGTAACACCATTGCCGGACATAATGCGGGCGTACAATAGGGTGATTGAGCAAAGTGACTGATGTCGCATCGAGTGCATCAGTAACACCATTGCCGGACATAATGCGGGCGTACAATAGGGTGATTGAGCAAAGTGACTGATACGGCAATAGCAGAGAACAAATTAGGTTCGCTTCTCAATAAATGGGGCTTAAAACTGTAGGTAGCTGGAGATACAGGGAATACCACACGTCTGCCCACCCCTTCGTTGATGCATGTGTGAAAATTATGTGTGTTATTTTCAGAAAACATAGAAGGAAAGCGTATATGTAAAGCTTTCTTTCTATATATTTTTTTAATATTGTCTTACGTTTACGCAAATGTTGTAATTTGAATATGTTTTCTTCTAAGATACGGCACTTTCAAAACGCGGGTACAACTCGAACTTGACCGTCGTCGTTAGGGTTTTATGCCCTATATAATGGTGGGAAGTTCGCCGCCGTCTGTCCGTCTATCTGTCAGCGGGCTGTATCTCATAAACCGTAATAGCCAGAGTGAAACTTTCAAAAAGTATGTATTTCAATAATTGACTTAACAAAAAAAAATTATGATTATAGTAATGGACAAGTGCTGTGCTGCCACGCAGAAGTCTCGAGTTCGATCTCAAGGTACCTCTGATTGTTCGAAGTTATATGCGCATTATTTGTTAGTTATTATCAATCGTTGTATTGTAACGGTGAAGGAAAACATCATGAGGAATCCTACATGTCTGAGAGTTCTCCATAATGTTCGCGAAGATATGTGACGTCTGCCAACTCACACTGGGCCAGCGTGGTGACCTTACTCTATTTACGCTGAGAAGAGTTCTGCGCCCAGCAGTGGGTCAGTTTTTATACGGGGCTGATATAATATCTTGTATGATGATACCCTTCGTGTGGGAGATGACCGTCGCTTTATAAATAGCCTCAGTCATATCTTTGTATTCAACGTTGTGCACAAACCGATCAATATTTAGAGCTATTAAAATATACGAAATACATTAGTGACTATCGCAAACCGTTTCAGTGTAATGCCGAATGTTTTATATGATTTTCCGATTTCCGCGTACTGACCATATTGAACCATTGACCCATATCTGTATTGATATATTCAGACTCATATGTATTTAGTACTAGATTTTGCTCACGGCTTCGTTCACATAAATGTAGGTTATGTAATTTACCCTTGTTCGCTTTAATAAATATACGATGGCCATTAACATGATATTTACAGGAAAACTAAAGGAGTTTTTATGCTTTACGTCATACCTATGCATCAATGAAAACAACGTGGAGATCATTTCAACACGACTTTACAATTTCTGCCGTAAAGAGAATCTGCCGTAAAGCGAATCTGTCGTAAAGCGAATCTGTCGTAAAGCGAATCTGTCGTAAAGCGAATTTTGCTCAAAGCGAACAAGAGAATTTTTTATCCCTCGGGAACAGTACTTTTTCTGTATAAAAGGTACCAGTTTTTGTGCCTCTGACAACGTATATGCGAAATTTCATATTATTTGGTTGAGTAGTTAAAGCATCAAACCCTAATAAAAAATAAACAAGCAAGCAAACTCACATTCGCATTTTTAATATTAGTAAGAAAGTTAGGATTACCTGGTAACCTATGCAACACCTATGTACGTTTAAATATGGTCACCTTTCTGGACGTTAAATTATCATATGACACACAATGGTAACATGACATCTGAATTAAATATAGCATAGTACTGTTGTGCTCATTTATACTGCAAACTAGATTTTGCCCGCGGCTTTGCTCGCGTAGATGTATATAGGTTAGGTTATGTAAGTAATAGTACTTATTTTGGATGAAAAGTATGGAGGCCTAGATTCAATAATCTAGGATCTCAAAATCGCACGCAAAACGATGCTGAATATTGGTTTAATAAACTATCTACATATGTGATTATAAATAGTTAACACGGAAGCAAAACTACATTTATAAGATGGCAGATGTCTTTTTATAAGCAAACTTATATTATTCAGCCCGTTTGTTTCATTTAGGGCCTATCCCACAACCCCCAAATAGCATTTATTTATATCAGTCTCGCCATCTCTCTTCTTTAACCTAACAAGAGTGAGACAGTATGCGATTTATATTTCGGATAACTCTTACTAGATAGTTGTGAACCTGGCCATTAGATAGCTGATTTGCTGCCCCGACTAAGATACAGAAATGTTGTTATAGAAAAAAAGTTAAGAACATATTGACCCAATATTTAAGTGCTATGCACTTGTCAGTGTAGCAATTTCCATCTTTCTCAGTGCGATGCCAAATCCTTAGTTCTCGATATGTCTCTATGTTTGCTTTTTTCAGTAGATCTGTATACTTTCTTCTTGTCTTTCTCTCTTTCTCTTGGCCTCAATTTTTCCTTCCATAATATTGGTAATAAATTTGTCATGTCTAAGTAAGTGACCAATCATGTTTTCTCTTCTATTCTCTATAAGTTCTAGTATTTGTCGGTTCATTTACTCTTCTCAATAAGAAATATTGAGAAAAGTAAATAATAGAATAGCATAATATGTAGACCATATACTAGTTTTTAAAACGAAAAGTGAATTGATGGTTTAGTTGGGTGAGTACTAAATAAAAGTAAAAGAAGAGAGACGAATGTTTTGTAGCTGATGAATATTTTTCTCATAATAAAACCTCATTCAAAACCATTTAGGCGGCCCGAACTATTCTACAAGTCTACCCCAACAAATAACGACTTGGCGAAATGACCTCAGATTTCTTTCGTCCCTAGTTTTCAAGATTAATGACACAAATATAAAAGAAAATCTTACTAAAGAAATCACTTTTCTGCGACCAAATTTATTTTTATTTTTATTATGTATGTGTGTTTATTTCTGATGGTTTTAAGTACATCATACCTATATATATTTTGATAGCTTCGTTTTAATCTTATGTCAATTTGTAAAATCGCTTCTCAAAATAAAACTATAACGAAAGCGGTGAAGGAAAACATCGTGAGGAAACCGGCATGTCTAAAAGTTATCCATAATGTTTTCGAAGATATGAATGTGAAGTTAGCCAAGCCGCACTGGGCCAGATTATGGCCTAAATCTTTTGACACCGGAAAGAGGCCCGTGCCCTGGAAACAGCTGCCAGCAGTGGGACTGTTTAATACAGGGCTGATATTAAGTAATGAAAAGAGCCTATCAGTGAAAAGCTTAAAATAGCATTGTTGGTATCTAATAGAATCAACAATGAAACAACATTCAAGATATCTCAATGTCAAAACAATACGAGTTGGGAAACTAAATATTTTACCGTAAGAACATCAATGAAAGTTTTATTATATTACATCGAAATAAGCGTTACTAGGTGGAAATATATTATCAAATAAGAATTGTTTGACTGCACGGATAGCGGAATGGTTAAAGTGGTCGCCTCGCCAGTGCTACCGCGCCGAGTGTTGTGGGTTCGAACTCCATACTAGACAAAAACTTCTGTGATACATAAATAGTTACTAGCGGTCGCCTATTGCTCGAAATTCGACCAAAGTTTGCCTGTAAGATATTGCTGATATATGTCATTATATATTGATATAATATGTAATCATAGTTACGTGCTTCGACTGCGTGTGTCAAATGCATGGTTGTGTGCGTGTAGTGTTTTTTCAATAATTTAATGTATTTCTAATGCATATTTTATATAAATATTAGGATTCGTCACTCCTTCTCCATATAAACTTTAACTGTGCCAAATTTCATACTCCTCCGTCCGCGCAATTTTCGTGAAAAGGGGTACAAAGTTTTTGCTTCACGTAATAATATATAGACTAGCGCTCGCCTAATGCCCGAAATTCAACCAAAGTATGCCTGTAAGATATTGCTGATATACTCGTATGTCATTACAATATTGATTTATGTAACCATAGTTACGCGCTTCGACTGCGTGTGTCAAATGCATGGTTGTGTGCGTGTAGTGTTTTTTCATTAATTTAATGTATTTCTAATGCATATTTTTTAAAAATATTAGCGTTCGTCACTTCTTCTCTGTATAAACTATAAGTGTGCGAAATTTCATACTCCTCCGTCCGCCCAATTTTCGTAAAAAGGGATCCAAACTTTTCGCTTCACGTATTCGATTCCAAGACTAGGTGCTCTTTGTGTTCGATGTTTGAATGTTTGTAAAGATCCCCGCGACACAGGATTAATTACTAGTAATTGCCGTACTAGTACGAGTACCGTAGTAGACGCAATGTTGGGCGTTAGGTTCGACAAATAAAATATGTTGTTCAGTCTAATGATTGGTCTATAATGAATAATCTTACTTGCTACGATACAATTAAATTTATATGAGGAGCAACGAGTCAGACACTATGTCAAATAAATCACTTGTTACCAACGATACCACTGGGGTATAGTTCAGCGGTGTCGTTGGTAACAAATGACCTTTCGGAACGTAAGGTTGTCTAACGCTCAATTCCCACACTTCTAAATATGAATCTTTGAAAATTTGTGTTATTCCCTGGGACTAGGGTTGCCAGGTCTTCAATCGGAAAGTCTAATTTGGCCGCACACGCAACGAAGACGCCTGATTGTATCCGGCTTTATTCGGACGCCTGGCAACACTAACCACGACATAGAAATAATTCCTAGTGCCTCTTGTCTTTTTTAAGAAACAAAGAAGAAGAATCTGATTTATTTTCAGACCTACCAACTTGATCTTATATCTGTAGTATAACGTGAACCTTTCTGAACCCCTGTCTTCATTTGTTTATACACTACGTATATTGGGATTTTATTAACTCCGAGGCTTTGTTACAGACAGTATTGTGTGTAACCTTTGTTTTACTGAAATCCAACGTAGTGCTCTATATGTTGAACGTCGAATGAATAAAGGTGAGAGCACATAACGTTTGTGGCTATTACCTTTATATAAACGCATTATACGCGATTTAGACTTGTGATTTCGGAACGATGTGTGACAAATACAGTGCTTTTTTTTGTCTTTTTGACTTGATAACGCCCATACTAGAAATAAACTGTGTCGATGGGGTCTTTACAAAGATTCAAACAACGGCCAGAAAGAATGCCTAGGTTTAGAAAAACTATTTGAGGATCACAGAAATATGGTTATGATTTTCTGCAGCAGGAAAAATTGCTTTGGCCAATCAGCTCTCAACGCAGCGAAAGTATATGAAAAATAATGTAGGTAATAATAATGCACGTTTCATCATTATTTTTCTTAGAATACTCAATCTCATCAGTATTGATTATAAGTTTAGAGGTTTGAAACACCTTGACTTTTTGCTCATCACCTTATTGAAGCTCTTAGGTCATGTGGGCAAATGAAAGGGATCCAATCCGTGCGACTAGTATGCCTTAATCTTAGCGCAAGTCATGAAGGATCTCTTCCCATCGTAAATATAAAATAAGTCTACCACCATCGTTTCTTAAAATTTTTCTAGTTTAAAGGAGGCGTTTCATTGCAATTACGGCGTGTGACGGCGAAAAACAACGCCGTGCGTGCTGAACCTTATTCAACGTGAACATATCTTTTGTATAGCGTAATAACTGTTATGAACTCCTTTGTCTACTGAAATCTATTGAAAAGATCCATCAATAGACGTTTGTGGACATTTTATCCATTAAAACAGTACGATATTAGCTCTATATTCTTTCTCTGTAGCACTATAAAGTTTTTCTGGCCAATGTGAAATCAAAATAAATATGAAAAAAAATCTATCCTAACTACTACCTGAGATATGATGTTTTTTAAATTACCATGTTTAACTTTCTTGTACACTACGACCATAAATAAATGAATTCCATCGGTTTTTATTATATATATTATACATTGCACTTTAAAAAAAAAAAAAAAATTCTGAACGGCCATCTGTTCTACTATAAGACATTTCAAGATTATCCATTAATTACCGGACACCCTGTACATTAAAAATATGTTCTTATTAAATAAATCCAATCTAGAGTTTCTCTGAACGAAGAAACTCATATTTCCGAAGGTCATCTTTCTCAATGTCACCGTCCGTAGACCCTGATCAAATAACACAACTTATAATGGAAGCGACCAGTAAGCAAATACTTTTTACTTGTTATGATATTTGTTATATAAGTTTGAATTTGGAAATAGGTAACTATCTATATTTTCTTTTTATGTATGTAAGAAGAAATTGACCTACTCACGTAATACTCGACTTCTAGGCAGCAAGATGGAACATGTATGTACCAGATTTTAAGTAGGTAAGACCTTCAGTAGTACAACTGTGAAAACCGCATTCAAATTTAAACATATCACAGACAGACAAACATTCTAAAGATAATAGTTTTGACTTCTATAACCCTTATAACTACCCCTAACATTATTTTTCGCCCGCGGCTTCGCTCGTGTAAATGAAGTTTAGGTTAGGTTATGTTAGTAATACCTAGTACTTTTAAAATATATATCTGTACTAGCTGTTACCTGCGACTTCGGACTTCGTCCGCGTTGATTTTAACTAAAAAGTGTTTGTCTCAGCGGAACCCTATTTTTTTCTAAAATTAAAGTAGCCTAAGTTACTCCTTATAACATCAGCTATCTGCCAGTGAAAGTCCGTCAAAATCGGTTCAGCCGTTTCGGAGATTAGCCGGAACAAACAAACAGACAGACAGACAAAAATTTAAAAAATAGATGTTTTCGTATAGGTGCGTTATATACTTTCATATGCATTAGATAAAAAGCTGTTATTTTGACATTACAAACAGACACTTCAATTTTATTTATTTGTATAGATAATATGGCCTATGTTATTCGGTGATAATAGTGAAAGAATTTAGTTAATCGGTTATGGAGTCTTTGATAAAAACCTTGCAAACAAACAAACACAATTATAAAATTTTCCTCTTTATAATATTAGTATGTATGTATGTATGTACAGACAACAACTACTATCCTACAGTTTGTAGACAGGCAAACTGTTTGAAGGTTTTGAGTCTCATTTACCTAAGTCAAAGTCAACTTTAGCAGTTCTAACACCGTTTTGTTGCTAGGTTAACTCAGTCTAGTGAGAAATTCAGGTTTACTACTATAATATAGGCTAAGTTATTTTGTTTATGTTTCAGTTTGTTCTGCATGCACATAGCATGGAATGCTGCGGGTCGCGCGTCTACTAGACGCGAAAATAATTATAACATTCTTATCAAGTGATGGACGGCCGACGTTACCGCAGGCAGCACCTTCAGCTCGATATGTGCAGCGCCTGTATAGTAATTGTACCACGGATGGCGTAGTGGTTTAATTGGTCGCCTCGCCACTGCCACTAAACCGGGTGTTGTGGGTTCGAATCCCACATGGGACATAAAATTGTATGATCCACAAATGGTTGTTTAGAGTCTGGGTGTTTTAAGTGTCCGTTGTTTAAATGTTTGTAAAGTCTCCCGCGACATAGGATTAATGGTTCTCTATTATTGGGTTCCCTAACTTTTTTATCCATAATCAAAAGTGCCAAATTTTTTTTTGTCCTGATCATCATTTGTCCGAATGATAACTTGCGCGAACTTAATGTCACATAATAATACATGCCATCAAATTGAAATTCCTAAATACAATATGCCCTAAATTTGTTTGTCATAAATATTACAATCATTAATATACAAAAGATTTAAAACTGTTTTCAATAAAAGTTATAAGTCCTAAATTCAAATTATTAAATGTTTATTTATCCTAATAATGTTTTAAAACAAATTTGTATTACAAAGCTAGATGCAAATGCAATATAGCTTTTGTCACGGCGCCGGCGCTGCGGGTCTCCGGCGGTTCCACGCGTGCTAATCGTCGCAGACCGCTTTCGCTCACCACCGCAGCTTCGGCTCGCTGGACGGCCTCGCCGGCCAGCCTCAGCTGCGCTCGCTCGCTCGCAGCCACTGCTCGTCAGCCCGCGGGCCGCCTCGCCCCTACGCGCCTACGCGATTCTAAATTACACTCTAGGGGTAGGGCAGACAAGACTGCGTGGAGTCGGATTTACAGCGATTCGTTTCTGACACTAAAACCTAATCTTTAGCAAATGTTTTACGACTGACAATTTTATTATAAATGAACATTCGGAATAATACATATTATATAATACAATACTTAGGATATATAACTTTATTTCATACAAAATTAGGAACTTAAATTATTAGAGTACTCGATATTATGACAGAATAATTTTAGAAGTAGATAAATATAATTATGTAAAGCAACATTTCGATTTTTTTAACATTATGGTTACTGAAGTTTATAGCAAACGTGTTATGGATATATGATATTCGGACAAACAATTTTAGGAGAAGTAAGCGAGTACCAGGATTTATTCTTAGTGCGTGAGAGGAATTTATAAAAACAAACAGAAAATAACGTTGTCACTGACACGCTTGGATTGTGTTAAATATGACATGAAAGCAGAATTTAGTAGAAAGCTTGTTGCTTGGTCTGTGTTTGTTATTATTCCTCTAAAAAGTCTATTAAAAGTGAAATAGGTAAGAAAACTGTAGATGGTGTCTAGATCTTGTTATTCGTTAATTATTCTTCTGTCATAAAGAGTTCTTTATGTGTTTGTTTGTGTTTCACAACTTGGTGATATAGAGAAGTGTAAAAATAACGGGTGATATTTTCGTCGAGACCTTTGTCTATGATCTATTTTTATATATTGCTTTGTTGTGTAAGTTCATAGAAATCTACGAGAGAGATCCTAGATTATATGTATTATGTATGGCTTAAGTGGAATAGTCTGTAGTTATCAATTTGGTGATGGTGGGAATGAGTATGCTCACTCTAGGAAGTACTATCCTCAGACAGGATTTCAGTATGAGAGTAGTGGCTTCGCATAATTAGAAAGAGTTCTGGATGCTCTTGTTTAGTCTACTATTGAATGCCTTTGTCGTAGGGCTGGCAAGCGCGAGTGATAATCCTGCTATTATAAAGCGATCATACGCAACATTAACACTTAATGATCAAGCGGGTGAGACAGCACGTTTGCCACCACTGTTGTGTAAAAACCATATTGATAGCTGCATGAAATACTCTACTGAACGCTTTTAAGTAGCCATGGCGACCGAATTCCTCTTCAACCTAACATACTTTTTTTTAGAAAGTTCTCGATTTATGTAGTTGAAATTAAACTACTATATACGGACTACTATTGATCGACATTTATATGGTTATTTTCACCTACTTTTGGTTATCCTTAAACAAAATAGTATAACAATATCCCATGCAATAGATGTACAATAATGATTATATATCTCAGTAGACCAGGTTATAACCTTTGCTAAGTAGACGCTGTTTAACGACAAATTTTATGTTTAGTAACTCAGTGTGTGGTTACACACGTTCTGTAGAGGACAGACAACACGTGTAGGTGGCGCCGGCGCCGCAAGGACAACGTATTACCTAAAGTTTACAAACTAAAATTAATAAAAGTTACTTTTAAACTTACTTTTATTGCTTCATATATTTTCTACTCGTCATTTCTTTTTAATTTTGATAATATTCATACTACAGCTTTTTCTCTCATTTTTCATCAATTTTGAGGCCAACTCGTAACTACAACTAGATGTAACGTAGAGTAGGCTTTTGTTCATCTGGTAATTAGTCCTATATTATATAAAAAGCAAAGTCCGATTTCGGTCCTATAGATAAGTTCGTCGAAATATAAGGCCTATTTTCCTTTATAGCGGTGAGGTGTGAAAAAATGGGCGATGGAACAGTGGACCGAATAAGATATATACAAAGAGTTTATAACCAGAGTACTGAGCATCACGTCGTCTGCTTAGTACTCTGGTTAAAAATCTTTCTGTCTGTCTGCCATACGGGTTTGTATAAGGAATGTATTGTGAGTGAATGGAGCAAGAGGGATATGTAGAATCGAAGCAAATGATACTCCATAGTCTGTCTTTTCAGGTGTGAGTATATCTGTGCATCTACTATTAAATAACGAACGCTTCAATAAAATGTCTCCGAAGGAGTAAGTCACATGCTTCAAAATTCCAATAACAACCGACCCTATCCGAGAATTAGGTTCGTTGATAAATTATACATTTGTTGTTATATTCACCCGATAAAAACAAAGTTTGTTAATATATTTAATCAAGAATCCAATTATCGAGCTTTTCCGCTGAGTAACGGCGGTGGTAATTATAATCTCCGGGTAGGTATTATATGGCTGTATCAGGGGTGTCGGATGGCTGTTGTGGCCTTCACCTTAGATTACGTCACTGAAAATTGATATAGATGATGTCTTTAATATTGGCAATGAAAAACAACTAACAAAAAACAAAATATATCTGTTTTTACTTTTTATTTTCTTGTCTATCCTTATTATTGGGACTCCTATTTGGGGTTATCTTTGTTGTATAACCAGTAGCCTGATGTTGACTTTGTTTTATAATATATAGTGATAGTAATAATAGTAGGTTATAGTAATGTCCTTTAGACAACATTTCAAAGGGTAGTATTTAACTGTTCCTCAATTTTTTGCCTTTGTTCCACCAAAAATACTAATTGCACAGCAAAATATGCTTACTAAAATATTTTAAAGAGATAAAACTAAGTCGACGGAGCTCCACTTCGCCGGGCTTTTATTTTTGGGTGGGTGTAAGAAGGAGCCTAACATAACCTTACCCTTCCGAGACGGAATGCAGTGATTTGCGGCGTATAGGTGCTCGTTATGATATATTTTAGTATGCATATTTTGCTGTGCAATTAGTATTTTACGGCAAATTACGGCCTGGATGGCGTAGTGGTTAGTGTAACCGACTGTCACGCCTGAGGTCGCGGGTTCGATTCCCGCACAAGTCAAACATTTGTGTGCGTGAACATGGATGTTTGTCTTGGTCTGGGTGTTTCTATGTGTAATATGTATGTATTTACAAAAAAAAAAGGTATATATGTATGTTTATCCATTGTCTAGTACACATATTACAAGCTCTGCTTACTTTGGGCTAGATGGTGTTGTGTGTATGTGGTAGAATATTATATTATATATATATTTTGATGGTCATTATATTTAATTCCAATTTCAAATACGATGGCCAATCTTAACCGAGAATAGTCTTGTGCGCAGGAGATATACTAGTGCAGAAGTGTGTGCGGCAATACGGCTGCACTCTCTATTAGTCCGATGAGACAGCAACCAAACACGGTCGGAGAGAGATCAGGCGCAGGGCATTGACTTTACATGCTTGCCAAGTCACGAGGCTGTGCAACATTGCCAATTTTATAATATCAGGCTATTGATAATTGTTTGTAAGTAAAATCAATAATTTGTTGATCCGCCTTGGCAGGCGAACTCAAGCTTTCAAGCACAGCGATCGCATTCTTTACCATGCGTCACTGACGCAATCCAATATTGTACTAAAACAACAAAATGCTTCGGTCTCAGGTATGTTTAAAGCCTCGTAACCAAAGTCAGGCAAAGTAGCAGCATCCACTCTGGAACGGTGTATTGTCGACGGCAATAACTAAATTGGCAAATGTGGCAAGGAAAATATGTAATCTAACTAAGAACTTAATGTACCATTGTCTGCGAATAAATAAATCATTCATTCATTCATGCACCTATTAATACTTGGGGTTTGAAAACAGCTGGCTAGACATGCCTGTATAACACTTCTGTTATTGTAGATACATGCGTGTTTATATTATGTGTTTACACGTTTATTAACATAAAGCATATCATTGAACATAAAACACTCGAGTTCGTATTAGATTAGGTGGTTTATCGGTCCTTGAACCAATGCCTTCAGTATTTACGACGCACGTTTTATAGCGACGCCATCTCGTAAAATTTACACTGGGAAATGATATAGCAGAGTTTATCCTGATATTAATATGTGCAACATTTTTTTTTTATACAACTAAGGTGGCAAACTAGCATACGGCCCACCTGATGGTAAGTGGTCACCGTAGCCTATGGATGCCTGCAACACCAGAGGCATCACTTGCGCGTTGCCGACCCTTTAGGAAAGGACGTGGGAAGGAAAGGGAGCGAGATGGGGGAAATGGGGTGATTGGGCCTCCGGTACTCACACTCACCGAACGAAACACAACAGTAGGACTACTGCTATTCCACGTCGATATATAATATATATAACATACCCTTGTATATACATAATCTCATGCTTATAACCCTGAAAGGGTAGGCAGAGGTCTACGATATCCACATTTTCCAGGTATAGTTTTAAGTCCTACGTGATAGGCGATGAGTCCTTTGCCGTTTCCGAACCTTCCGGACATAGCTCTAGTCGCTGCACTGCTATTGCTGATGTCAAACTTGACATAAGCACATTTTTCTGTCATATAACTGTATGACAGAAAAATCTATGTCAACTTGCTTGATCCAGGCATCGAACCCTAATGCTATCGATACTTCATACATTCGTACATTTGCTACCGCTGCGTCATTAGTTGGGTGTGCTACACTGCCTAAGTGCCTAACCATTTGTAGATATAAGCGTGAATTTTGTACGTATGGTGTATGATAATAAGACAATTAGCATTTGCTTCGCTCGTATAAAATAGGTTAGATTATGTTCGTAACAGTACTTTTTTAAATAAAGTATAGCCTATGTTCATCATCATCATCATCATGTCAGCCAAAAGACGTCCACTGCTGGACATAGGCCTCCCCCAAGGTTTAGCCTATGTTACTTGGTGATAATATACCTTTCTAATGGTGAAAGAATTTAAAAAATCAGTTTAGTAGTTTTTGTGTTAAATCCTTACAAACAAACAAAAAATCAAATCTTTCCTCTTTATAATATTAGTAAAGAAGTATAGATATAGATAGTATAGATATTGCTGATCAAAAGATGAGACAGATATTATCCATTTATTCTTAAGATCGTAAAAAAGACTTATCACCTCACTTCGAATGAGAACACAATATTTTTATTTGACAATATAGCTACATAAAAGAATATTGTGCCTAATTTATTGCATTACTGGAAAATATAGCAAAGTAATTTAACGTGGCAATTAACGTATTTTTCTGCGTGAGAGTAATTTGTGTCCTTCGATTGTATGTTAACTGACCTCAAAATGATATCAATATTATTTATGACATTAATTAATTAAAAGGATTCCATAAATAACAGTTTAATTTTAATACTACATTATGTACTTAAATCAAATGTTAGACACACATAGAAATGTTTTTGCTTTATAAAGACAAGTCCCACATTAAGAATAATCCCTGTGTCGCGGGGGACTACAAACATTCAAACAATGGACACAAAGAACACCCAGACTCGGAACAACTAATTGTGGGACACACAAATGTTTGTCTCGTGTGGGAGTCGAACCCACAACGCTCAGCGCGATGGCAGTGGCGAGGCGACCACTTCAACCACTACGCCATCCGTGCAGTTACTTAATAGGCTTCTATTTTAAAAATAACATTTTAATTTTAATACTAGTAATAATAGAAGCGCTCATAGCCAGTTGCACTCACTGATCGGTAAACGATTAGCGAGGTTAAGCAACGTTGGGTGCGGTCAGGCGACTGCTTAGTGGTATTTCATTTGAGCATCTCCGTGCTTCGGAGGGCACGTAAAAAGTCGGTCCCGGTTGTTGTCAAATTGACAGCAGTCGTTAAGCCATGTCAGAGGCCTACGGGCGGCTTGAACAACTCTTGATAACAGGTTGGCCACTAACCACACGAAAAGAAGAAGAAGAATATTAATACTAAATTAAGCACTTAAATCTAGGTTTTCCCACAAGACTACAGTATAGGGTTCTTCAAAGAGGGTGTTAAAAGGTTTTTACAGGGTCGGCAACGCGCAAGTGATGCCTCTGGTATTGCAGGCGTCCATAGGCTACGGTGACCACTTACCATCAGGCGGGCCTGCTTGTTTGCAACTTAAAAAAAAACAAATGTTAGACAAACATAAAGAATAGCATAGTTATTTAATTAAGTTGATTTGATAGTACTTTTGACGTTAGTTAATTAAGTGATATACTAGTATTGTTACAAGGTTATTAGACTGTGTTATATTGCATCATTTGTGGTTAATTAACAGTAGTCTTCATTATGAATAATGCGAGTAGACTTGTATACTTGCATGTCTGATAACGGCCCGTGAAGCTTTTAAAGGTGTGTTAGATATGCCAGACTAGAAACACAGTTCATATTATTATATATGTGTGTACTGTGTACTAATTATGCATTGCTACCTACTTCTTTTAATAATAATAATATCAGCCCTGTCTTAAACTGAGCCACTGCTGGGCCTCTTCTCAGTGTGAGAAGGGTTAGGCCATAGTCCACCACACTGGTCCATTGCGGGTTGGCAGACTTCAAATCTCTTTGAGAACATTATTTAACTTTCAGACTCGCAGGCTTCTTCACGATGTTTTCCTTCGCCGTTTTAATGCAGCATAGCACACAGATAAAACAAGTCCTTTTTTAACTTGGGGATATGCTCCTGATGCATACCCCTCTTGCTATAAGGGGAGGCAAGAGGGTTATGTCGGGCTCTCCCAAGATTTCGGGCCTACCGACTAAAACCACCACGGTGTGCCACCAAACTGCTAAAGCAAGTCCTGGATTAACACTTTTGACACTGACTTGTTTTCGCGGGAATGACGCATGTGAAGTCCCGACCAGAAACTAGTGAATTATATAATCTTATACCACTCACAGGAGGTCACAAAACAACGCGAGTTAAGGCCAAGATCAAATTTGCATCAAATGAGACAGTTTAACTCAAACGACCATTCTGCAAACAAATCACGTCAGACCCTCACCCAATATGGTACACTGACGTACAATCTTACTGTGATAAATGGACGAACATCCATACATCCATAATAACATCCATTGAATGGTGATCGTGTGTATGGATTTGTAATTAAGTCACATCAATCAACTACGCGTTGTTTTTGTTCCACTTTATGACTGGTGAAACTGTGAGCGGTGACATTTTTGAAACGTCGACGCTAATGTACATATTTTGGAAAGCTTAGTACAAAGAATATAGTTAGTGTACGCAGTTATTCTTTTCTGTTTCTATCCATCCAATATTTAAGTTCTATGCACTTCTCGGTGTAGTAATATCTATCTTTCTCGGTCCATTGCCAAATTATTCAGTTATCGATATGTCTCTACATTTGTTTTTTCTTTCAGTTGATCTGTATACTTTATTTTTGGTCTTCCTCTTTTTCTCTTTGCTTTTATTTTTCTTTCATAATATTAGTAATAAAGTTACTTATTTTTCTGTTAATTTTATGCAACAATTTTGGCAATTAAAAATAAAGCCTGTCTGATGGTAAGCGGTTATTATAGTCTTCATAGGCTACCAGAACCACGCCTGCACCAGAAATATGCCTTGCACGTATATAAGCCGATAGGAACTTCGGTGGGTTAGGCATTATGTGCCAATAAGATTTTCGAAAAAGGAGTAGCTGCGTTACCAGTGCTATGTTTTAAGATATGGCTCTATACGGCTCTATGTGACAGTTAGTGCTTCTTTGAGGAATCCGAACATCCTACTCATCGCAGATAAACACCTGTCATGAAGGTGCATTACCAAGATCTAGTTGATCGAAAGCCAATGATGTTTACTAGTTACTGTAAAGTTGCAATACGAGAATGGGTAACTGTTGATTCGAAAATTATGTAACACCATTGTACACACAGTTTTATGCAATAAATATATGTCTATGTCTATGTCAAGGACGCGTATCCTGTTATGCCTCTCTTATTGACCTTTTCTGTTAAGTGTCTGTATATTTATTGGGTCACGAGATGAAGGCGGTACAACAAGCTGGTACTCTCTGGTGGTAGACCTATTTTAGTTGTAGATGTTAAATATAATGGACTTTTGCACTAAGTCTAAGATCATTAAATTTTATAAAAGAGATTTTTCAGAGGTCACAGTGGATTTATTGTCATACTGTAAATAGGTATCACACTCGGAAAAATGAATAAAGTCCATGATATACCTATCTACTTAGGTATATTTAGTTGAAATTATATATGGGTTAAGGCATAGCAGATAATTTGAGAAGTGCCTAAAGGGTAGGTCTCTTTGTGTAGTGGCCTGCCGTTTCATACGGCAGGCCGAAACCTCGGCGGTGTCGTGACCGCATGTGGAAGTGATTCACGCAGCCCCGCCGATTGCGGGTTTGTCGAGGAACACGTGTGGTAGGCTTAGTCGGTATTACCGGAGGTCTATTATCATCATTACCATCTTTCTTTTAGCCCGGTGAGTCCGACATAACCCCTCCGCCCGCCCCCGCGGAGGGGTTTGCGTCAAGGTATTCCACTACGTAAAAAAAAGGAAAAAAAAATGCAGATAATTTGACGTAAGCTTAAATGTTTCGGCTGATGATAGGTTTCAGGTTCGTGCTGGGAATAGTTATTACTATTATTATCAAAGTAAATCTGAGACATACAATGAGTCTAGCAGACATAAATATAACTAGACCTTAAAGAAATATTAGGTCAAGTTAGCTATGTAACCTTTAAAACTCTTAAAATAGTCTAGTTACCTCTGCTAAATTGTAAGTCAACCTAAGAAGAGCGAGTTTGCTGAGTTAAAGGTACCGGAAAGATTTAATCACAATACTTTGCAAGCATAAATTCAATCAACACAAATAAATCTAAAATATAAATTAATTCAATTCAAATTATATAATTTTTAGTTACGATGAAATCCTACCTAATATTATAAATACTAATGTGAGTTATGTGTTTGTTTGTTACTTACTCGACCGATCGTTATGACGAATGTTCATTTATTCGCGTACACGTAGTTACAGGTACAGCAAGGGACACCTACCTAGCTTTCATTCAGAAAAAGTACTAGTACAAACCTAACCTAACCTAAACTACATTTACGAGAGCGAAGCAGCGCGCAAAAGCTAGTAAATTAGATAAAATTTGTTTATGTAATTACTTGTGGGGTTAAATCTGCCATCGCAAATGTAGCCTGGACATATCTGTTGCATATTGTGGACATATGTTGCCAATGAGGTACTCGCCTATGGCTTATTTTGTACTTTATTTTATACGTAACAGCAAAAAGCTCTCAAAGAATACCTTTTTGTAAAAACAACATCGAAACTCGTTGCAAAATGAAAGACCAAATAATATATAAAATTTCGGTATGGTTAAAAGCGGCAGCGTAGTGAGGGTAATCGGTATTTCTCTTGCACGTGTGCATTTTAATAGCGGTTACGTCATATTATCATATAGTAGTATCGTACGTCCTTTTTTCAGTTACTTCATAATTTGAAATTTATCTCTCCAATCTATACAGAATTGAAAATGCTTCCTTTTTATTTATCTTAAAAGATACATTAAAGACATGTGGTTTATTTCATATTATGTCAGTGTGTTAGTGCTATAAGACAGGATAAGGATGGAGACGACTAAGACCTGAACGGAGACGGCGAGATAACATGAACGCCTTTGAAAGGAACTAGCTGAGAATTGCTAGCAACAGAAGTATTTCGAAAGCTAAGGCCTTTGGTCATAAGTAGGACACATCAAATTACTAAAGAAATTTAATTGAATTGAAATATCGGTTCGTCAATTTTGAAGTCATGACTTGTGTAATTTGGTACACCTGCGCTAAAATAACATTTTCAATTGAAAGTTATTTATAATCTGGGTATATATTCTGGTCAATTAAAATAAGTTCCAGTCTTTACGAAGCACTCGACAGTGCAGTGGCGTCGAACTACTTATAAATTTCTACCACAATTTCAACTAAAATTTCTCCAACATACGTGCAAGCTGATGTGGCAGTTGTGGAATGAGCTGTCGCCGTATTTCCTGAGCGCTATGACTTATGCGCCTTAAATAAAGTTTAAAGAGAATATTATTGTCATGATTTTCAGCGGTATGGCTATGTGCATGTGATATTGCCGAAATCCATCAACAGCAGCTACTATTTAAGCTGTCAAGAGCCAGTCTGGCACTAGACCTAAAAATAAAACACTCATTGTTCGTTACTTTATTCATTCTACACATTATTAGGTAAATCTTTCACTAGCATTCTATTTTAGTGGGCTTGTTCCGAGTGAGTGATTACAAATGCTCGCTATACACCCAAACACATGAAACCATGGTCAAAGCCACTAAGGACAGTTAGTAACTGGACCTCAAAGGCATTATCATGACTACAATAGACTCCATGTCTAATATTAGCAACACAATGTGACAATTGCGCATGCGTCCGCGCCGAAAAAGGCGCGCCAAAAACGACTAGCCCAATATGGCAGCCATTCTTGGCGGTAAAATCTAATTCATGCACCGTTTTCTGAGTGTTAATGGTGGCACAACAATTATATAATAAGTTTGTATTGTCCCTGTGTTTTGGCTAAGGTTTAACTGTTATTGTTTAAAGGTAAACCACCCGGAACTTCTAAGAAATAGTGATGGTGGTATTATTTGAAATATTTGTGTTGATTTGGACGTAACACTAGTATATGGCAGAAGAGTTCATCTAAAGTGATATTACAGACACAAGGTGTTTTGTATATTCGCCAATAATATCTCGGGATATCTAGAGACAGCGGTACTTATGTATATTCATGACTGTTTCCTTGTTTCTCATCTCTATTAATCATCTTACACCTATCGAATATCCTTGTTCTCTCGCTAATATGTTTACTTGCCAAAATCTTCAAAAAATGGAGTTGGAAGGCAGGAGAGCTATTAATTATCATGTATTATATGTATTCCATATTAAATTTGACGATTGTAGTAACTCTTTCAGAATCATAAAGGTATTCAAAGTGTGTTACCTATCTGTAGATAACGTTGTAAAAGGCGACTATGTACCGGATCTTGTGCCAGAACTGTCTTATCTCCATCTTAAATACTTAATAATCGCTTCCTGTCATAGTTTTTATACATAGACAGTAAAATTTAAAATTAAACGAAATGGCAGAAGCTATTAAGTTTAGCAGTAAGTAAAGTTGCGGAAAGACTTCGACAAGGTACTTTGAAAGTTTATCATACGTATATAGGCCTTCGACTTATGCCTAATGGCGCATAAGGCGAATGCAGTTTTAATGTTTTTTGCGTCTTCAGTTATATTCAAGATCTTATGTAATTAGGTGAAACCTTTTGGGTCAATCGGATACAACCAAAATTCATGATGCCACAAAGAATTTCTTACCAGTAAAACCAATAATAATATAAATTACTAGATGTTCCCGCGGTTTCACCCGCGTTTATCGTTACTGCGCCGCCCCCGTGGGTCGTAGCGTGATGTTATATAGCCTATAGCCTTCCTCGATAAATAGGCTATCCAACACTAAAAGAATTTTTCAAATCGAACCAGTAGTAATCACGCAGAATAAACCAGGAGAAACATCGTTTGTACTATGTCTGTAATGGGTAATTATTTTGCTGCAATGTTATTTCAAAACTGCGATATCTCCTAAGATATTCATTGAAATCGAATGATGTAAAGGGCAATTTTGTTTTAAATTAAATACTTGTGATGAATAACGTATTTATTTGGATAAGGATTAATATCATGTTTATAATAATACCTTCGCAAATAATGCATTATTTTAGAACAAATTTCGTTAGCATAAAAATGGTTATAGTGAGCCAACCTTAAAAGATAGATATATGCTGTCGCGGACTTTTTTTTAGAACTTTTAAAGGGGAACAATTCTGTCATACATGATTTTTGCGAAACTTTAACTGTTTACGCAGCGCACGCAGCGGAAGCTCTCAAAAGGAAAAAATATCCTCCGACTTTGAAACATTCTTCATTGGTGCTCAGCTCCTATTGATCTTAGCGTGATGATATACAGCCTATAGCCTTCCTCGATAAATGGGCTATCTAACACTGAAAGAATTTTTCAAATCGGACCAGTAGTTCCTGAGATTAGCGCGTTCAAGCAAACAAACAAACAAACAAACAAACTCTTCAGCTTTATAATATTAGTATAGATGACTGCATGAATGGTGTACTGGTGCCTAATCTACATGTTCTTTGTTTCCGTTGTTTGACTGTTTGTAAATTCCATTGCACTACAGGACATATTCATAGTGAGTGAGCTGTCTTTAAAAAAATTCTAAGCAAATTCTCGTGGCCAGATGATCTTCTATAACCTTAGACGCATACTTTATGACATACAGCTATCTAGTTAGATAGCTTTCAAAAACTTGCTAAATTCTTTAGGCCGTTTTCGCAAAAGATGTAGTGCTTTTACTACTGCTATAGCGTTTATTTCTATGCGTAGATATAACTTTATTTTTTATTTTGCTTGTCAAAATGACCACACTCCACCTGATGGTAAGCAGTCGTGTGGTTTAAGAGCAGTGGCCTCCACACCGCCCTCATAGCAGCCGAGGCGATGTTGAGGTCTCTACTTTGACGGCCTGAGAAGGTGCTTTTTCACGCCCCGCTTAGACGACCCAGGATTGAAGGAAGTAGGAAACACGTGCCTTGGCAGAGAATTCCATGCCTTGGTCGTTCGTTCCTAGCCCTAATGATGTCTAGCAAAACCATAATGTAGAAATTTTGAATTGTATTAGTTTTACAATTCTGTACTCTGTCTTTCTCAGTTCGTCAACCCTAAAAGTAATTGAAATAGACGGCAATGCTTCTCCATTTACAAGTAGCTTCGTATTTCAACGAGTGGTTAATTTGTGAAAAAGGGTTTGTTTTACTGAGGCTGGTGCTAACGAGCGGCGGTTTAGGTAAAATGGTTAGCCTTACTTGCCAACTACGAAAAATAGTAGCAACCCAATTTGTTTTTTTGTGGGGCAAAATATAAGATTTGGTTGCTTTTTGTACCCGTGGTTTAAATCTTTGTTTCCTTTATATTCGTAATCCTCTTATCGTAAATTTAATAAAAAATACGTATATTTTTGCATATGTTTGCATGTAAAAGAGGTTGTGAATAGTGGACTCTATAGTTTACACAGGGAATTCGCCTAAACTGTGTCTGGGAAAGTGCCTTCATCTTGCAAACTTTATGTTGATTAGGGTTTCCAGGCTCAATCAAGGACTCTCACTGCAGGGACCTTGCGTTAGCAGCATGACATCTACCTACTTTTTTTTAAGATGAACGACGCAACTTTTATCTATAGTGTAACAAACGCCCATAGCCTGCAGTAACAATTTACCATAAGGCAGATTATAGACACTACTACTATATTCATTCTCTAATAAGAGATGACAAAAAAAATACAATAAGTACATAGAGATGAGTCTGGTCGGTCTGTTAAGCTACCGGCACACCAATAAGTAATCTAAATTCAACACTCCCACACGCAATTGCAATTATAAAGGTCAAACATTGCGACATAGACACAGGGTAACCCATATTTTATCACCTGTCAGCTTCGGCCTTCAAAATGGCGCGCCCAAGACATTGTTTACCAAAAACCGCGGTTAAAATTATCATAGTTATTGCAATATCGTATTGTCCGGTATCCCTGAAGTATTTTTAGACCCTCGACCTCGTCTCACCCTGTTTGTCATTCCGTCGCACTTTCGCTATTGTCTCTAAAAGGAGAGGCTACGTGATTATTTTTTTGAAATAGAAAATTCAATTTCGATTATAGAATTTGATAAGTGAATTGAGTTACTATTGTATCTATGGAGCTTAGTGTTGTCTACAATATATTATGTGAATATTAGAAGTTGCAGTTATACTACTTAGAAAGTATTTTCTTCTGCACGAATGGTGTAGTGGATAAAGGGGCCGCTTTGTTATTGCTAGTGTACCAAGTCTTGTGGGTTCGATCACCACGCTGGACAGAAATTTGTATGATCCCCAAATAGCTGTTCCGAGTCAGGGTGTTCTATGGCTGTTGAATGTTTGTAAATTCCACCGCGACATAGAGATTCATCTTAGTGCAGGAGCTTACTCGTCTTTTTACTCTGGTACATTTGCTGGAATGGTCCTGGTGGAGATGAATATCAGTTCTGAAAATGCTAGGAAAAATAAATTCGGATATTCGAAAATAAGATTTATGAAAATAAATTATCGTCATCATTTAATTTCATACCATGGTTTAGGGTAAAGATATTTCACTCTTTGAAAGAGAAAATAAAAGAAGCAAGTATATTATAAAGAAAATAATAATGTGTGTTAGTTATCTTTTTCTATTTTTGTAAAGGCAAGTTAACAAGACCCTATTATGTCACGCAGTGGCGGGCGTATGATAAAATATGGCAAATATTTATTTATAGCTAACGAAATACGTGTGCAATTCACCTCTGTCCGCCGCTTTGGGGATAGAATATGGCGTAGTGGTTAGTGTAACTAACTGCCACGCCTGAGGTCGCGGGTTTGATTCCCGCACAAGTCAAACATTTGTATGCATGGACATGGATGTTTGTCTTGGTCTGGGTGTTTCTATCTATACAAAGAAATAAAATTGAAGTGTCTGTTTGTAATGTCAAAATAACAGCTTTTTATCTAATGCATATGAAAGTATATAAGGTACCTATACGAAAACATGTATTTTTTAAATTTTTGTCTGTCTGTCTGTCTGTTCCGGCTAATCTCCGAAACGGCTGAACCGATTTTGACGAGACTTTCACTGGCAGATAGCTGATGTTATAAGGAGTAACTTAGGCTACTTTGATTTAAAAATAGGGTTCCGCGGAGACAAACACTTTTTAGTTAAAATCTACGCGGACGAAACTTTCTTACGGTGAAAGAATTTTTAAAATCGGTTCAGTAGTTTCCGAGTTTAATTATCTTTCCTTTTTATAATATTAGCAAAGATAACCATTCGCGTCAACGTCAGACAATATTATCTACAAGAAGCTTTCAAACATTGATATATAATATGTTACTTATGTTAACAACTGAAGACCGGGGTCGAAATGAAAAGAACACTGTCTACGTTGAATGTCACGTCGCACGTCGTATGATATTTCTCTAAGTGTGCAATATAGCGGTGATATATTATTATAACATAACTGGCTAAGGTAGAGGTGCGCTTACATTACGATAACATTGATATAACAAAATGTCTGAAATGTTATTTAAGTTATTAATTAAACATGCTGTAGGTGACAAAGGTTTACAGAAAGTTTTTGCTTTTCTTAGGAAGGATTTTAATGAATAAGACCAATAGTATGTTTTGTGTTAATGCATACTCATAAAAAGATAGGTTCTATGTTATTGACTGACTTATCAGCGACCACCCCTGATCCTTTGAACTAGAAAGCGATAATTATGGTGTCAACATGAAATCTCTCGCACAAAAACAGAAACCAGTTAAAAGATCAAATGCTATTTTTATTTTTAATAATAATGTTTTTTTTATATATGTAGGCACAGGATGGTGTATGTCTGAATTTTCCATACTAGGTAATTTAAAATAAAGTATTGGTATTATTCAACTTACTATAATTCACGAAATTACAACGTATTATTCACTGATCAATAATTACGGACTGGCTAATGGTTATATAAACATAGAATGTTTAAAGATTGCGTCGAAAATAAGCGATTCGTCGTGAGCATGGTGCGCAGACGGCCCTCGTTCGAAAAGTGCCTCTCCAAGATGGCCGCCCCGCCACCACCGTTGACGTTCCGCAAGAGTGACGATACTTATCACCCTATTTCGACGTAATTGACAGCGGATGTCAAAGGTTATGTGCAGTGCCGACATATATTTAAAAATGTAATTATTATTGAAAAATGTATCAATAAAGAGAATAATAATAACCATTTTATTTCGCGTAGAAGCATAAATAAATGCGTTGTAGACTAACATACATACAATTTGTGTTAGTTTTAATGGTATTAAGAGTATAACATTTGGTCTTTAAAGTTGTTTTGTTATTATATTACGTGTTATTTTTTTTATACCACTAATGTGTGAAACAAGCATACGGCCATACCTGACGGTAAGTGGTTACCGTAGCCTATGGACGCCTGTAACACCAGAGGCATCACTTGCGCGTTGCCGACCCTTTAGGAAAGGAATAAGAGAAAAAGGAAGAGGGAAGAAAAAAGAGAGGGCAGGGGGAAAGAGAGTGATTGAGCCTACAGCACTCTCACTCACCGAACGAAACACAACAGTAAGAATACTGCTATTCACGTCGATATTCTGTGAGAAGGTAGTCCTTCCCCGGTCGAGCCGGCCTATTCATTCTTAAATCAGCGAGGCTCTACTACTCAAGATTAG
Organism: Catocala sponsa; assembly: GCA_963564715.1. Taxonomy (NCBI): domain Eukaryota; kingdom Metazoa; phylum Arthropoda; class Insecta; order Lepidoptera; family Erebidae; genus Catocala; species Catocala sponsa. The sequence continues at coordinate 16,238,994 of OY751349.1, forward strand.
GATTAGACTTCAAATTTGCCATGTAAGTAGGTAATTATATTCAAAATTATTTGAAATTCCCTCCTGAAATAAAGCACATTACAACTAAAATCCATGCGCACAAAGGTATGAGCAACGGCTAGTAACAACTGAAGAGAAAATAAATTGAAATTGAATTACATTATACGGATTTCATTGTGGTTTAACTGAAAACACTAATTTAGATAATTTTGAAAACTATTTATCTAGTACTACTTATCTTATCTTATGTGTGGGAGCCAGTCAGTGCAGACCGCCGACACTTCGACCCAGTGGGATCTTTTGTGTCGGTCCCAAAATTTAACCCTTAGCTATCTCCTTATGAATGTACTGCATAAGCCGCAGTGTACAATTCAGAGGGAGAAGCCTGAAGTCTTCAGCGCTTGGATATGCCACCCCCATCAGACCCGTCCTCAGTCCAGCCAACGCGTCGCATTCACACAATACGTGCGATATGGACTCGTCCTGTTCACCACAGGCCCTGCAGATCAAATTGTGTGCCAATCTCAATCTGCACAGGAAGTCGTTGGTGCCAAAATGGCCAGTGAACGCTCCTGTGAGCAGGCGCATTTGGCTCTTGCTATATCCACAGAACTTCCGGGTGAAGCCTGTGGCTCCGTTTGCAATGAACTTCTTGGAGTGCTCCAGACCCCTAAGGGCCATCCACTCCAACCTGTGTTTGTCATTGCCATGTGCATTCAAAGCTGCCTTGACGGTGCTCTCAGCGAGTCCCACGAATGGCTCGGGGCCCACAAACAGCTGCTCCGAGCCCTTTCTGGCCAACTCATCAGCCTCCTCATTGCCCTGCACCCCTGCATGTCCCGGAACCCAGACCAGTCTGACTGTGTTCTTCCTGCCTAGTTTGTTGAGGATCTTAACACAGTTCAGGACCAGTCTGGAGTCCACCCTACACGAGTCCAGAGCCTTGAGAGCAGCTTGACTGTCACTGAGAATATACACAGTCTTGTCAGTGACACCACTGTTGATATTCTCCTGAACACAGGCAATTATAGCGTAGGTTTGCGCTTGGAAGACCGTTGCATATTTGCCCATGCTTTGGCTCACCTTAGTACTACTTATTAAATTATTTAGTTTTACATTTTCCTCAACGTATAAGGTAAAACTATTTTAAAATACTAATAAATGTTTATTTTAAATGTATAATATTTGCGTTAACGTAAGACATAATTGTATAAAATGTTCATTTCAGAACTACTATTTCAAAATAACAACAACAAACAAATCTTTCCTAAGATAAGAGTAGAAACATCCGTTGTCATGTATCCTTGTCAAAACTGCACTCATACTCCATTTATCAACTTACAATTTTGTTGGCATGCCCGCTTTTTGCACCTGTTTTTGTTTTTTATGGCATATATCACATTGTGTATTTTTTACGAAAAAAATAAATATTATTATTATTATATATTATTATTCCTACTATGGTCTTTCCTTGTGTTATTATTACAAATGTTTATCTGCAAGCGAGTCTCATACCAAGTTTCATTAAAACAGATTATAACATTTTAGTTTGCCAATGAAGAAAGGACAAACAGACAATATACACTATCGTATGTATAGTATTGACGGCTAACCCTGCTTGCCCAATCTCCTTGCGGTCACTGCCGTCTAGGGTTACCAAACATATTGTTAAAAACAGTATTATACCTTTTTGCTTCAAAATACTGTTTAAAGTTCAATTTAAAAAAAATTAAAAATACTGTTTTTAATCATCGCTGGACCCGGAGCCATAAATAAGAACAGATTATTGAATTATAAGATAACAGAATAAGTTTTATTTAAAAAGAATTTTGAGAATCGGTCCACAAATGGGGGAGAAATCGGTGAACATACATAAAAAAAATACATACAGTCGAACATAGCACCTCCTCCTTTTTTGAAGTCGGTTATAGATACTGTTTATTTACTTCTCCAACCCTGATATCGCACGCCCAGTGGAATAAAGGCGTAAAGAGAATATGCTAACTTTAGAGGAGAGCAAAAAAACTGTTTAGTTTGATATAACGTACTTTTATAAACTTTTGATTAATTTAGTGAAAGTAAGATTGAGTGTATTTTTATCCAATTTTAAGTATTTAAGTAGGTTTATAGTAGAAGTCTATAAACCTACTTAAATACTTAAAATTTGATAAAAATACACTCGATTGAAAAATATCAAACTTTTTATGACGCAACCAATGATATTTTGGTATAAAGCCTTTATTTTTGTCAAATTGCAACGGAAATAATTGAGCTTGTGTATCTTTACATGCTACTGTTCGACTCTGCAATAAAATATTGACGTAATTGTAGGTACTTACGTCTTTATTGCACGCGCGGTGTGATATACTTTATTTCTTTTACAAATAGTTGGCAACCCTACAGCCGTTGTAATCGAAATTTCTACTTAGACCGAACTTGAGACGTGATTTATTGTGGCAAAGCCGAACCGACACGACAATAACGTAGGTCAGTGGTATAGCTAGGGGTCTAATATAGTAGTCCAATAGATGTTCTACTAGTATTCGGCTACTTCGTTTGCTGCTAATTTCACTTCAGTGTCCCCGTGTTGTAAAGTAGCTAAGGTTTTAAAAAACTAAACTGTGAAAATATTTATTCTATTGAGTCGCAGCGGGACATTGGCGACCGGACACAATAGGTTTTCAATTGTGTCTCGCTTTCCAAGACAATTCTTGGAGTAGGAAGGTTAAATGAAAGACATCGTTTTCTTATAGTTTTATAATAGTATCCGGCCAATGGTTTCAAAGAACATCACATCTCGGTCGTTTCGATTGGTATCGGGCTTTCTAAGAATTTCTCAGAACTAAACAGCATAGACAATAATAGGTTGTCTTGCCTCGCCCCCATTGAGTAGCTCTTAGATGGCAGAATTTAGGTGAACTTCATGTTTGCCTACGATCTTACTTCAGTGATGTATCCTAACTAAAATGCGAATGTGAGTTTGTATGTTTGTTACGCTTTCACGTCTTAACTACTCGATCGATTATCATGAAATTTTACACACACATGGTTCATCCAGAAAAAAGGTCTATTCCCGAGCAAGTGAAAGCGGGCAAAATCTAGCAGTCTACAAGTTCTTGCAACTCACAAAGGCGAGCGGGCTTTACGTGTACATGCACAGCGCGGTAGTGTGCGTGTTTGACAGAGCGGTCAGTTGCGAGCGACACTTACACACACAATTACTTAGCCCGCTCGCTATCGTGAGTTGCAAGAACTGTTATAATTATTTATTTTGGTAAGCTAGAAGTCAGTACCGTTCCGGTACTACCACTGTGTCAATTTATTTTTGAATGTCATAAGGTACAGTATTCCGAGGCCTCTTCATTTTCTTTACTTTTTCTTTATTAAAAGCCAACGCCCTCATTAGGATTATTCCTGTATCGCAGGGGCCTTAACAAACATTTAAACAACGGATACAAAGACCATTCAGACTCGAGACAACCATTTGAGGATCACACAAATTTTTGTCGCGTCTGGGATTCAAACCCATAACACTCGCCGCAGTGGCAGTGGCGAGGCGACCACATAAACTACTACACCATCCATGCAGTCACTTATAGTTTAAGATACATACAGAGATATTACCCTTAAATAAAATTCAATGTTCTATTTAAAGTTACATCCAGTATCTTCGATTGTGGCCAAAATCGATAGGTAGAGGGTCGGAGATCGTGCTGATCTACAAAATTGAAGTTTTAATTAATTTGCTAAATGAAAAGAAAAGATTAGTCTTTATTTACTTTCTTCGCTGATTCACGTATAATAATTATATCTAGATATAAGTACTTCAATTAGATTTAATTTATTACTAGAATTTGCTCGCGGCTTCTCTCCCGTAAAAGAAGTTTAGGTGATGTTGGTAACATTACTTAGTTTTTAAAATAATAGGTATATAGCCTATTTACTCGTTCATAATACAGCTTACGTAGTGTAGGACGCCCTCCGACCAGGTGGGATGACGATTTGCGAAAGACTGCAGGCAGATGCTGGATGCGGCAAGCTGAAGACAGGGCGCTATGGCGCTCTTTGGGGGAGGGCTATGTCCAGCAGTGGACTATCATAGCCTGATGATGATGATGATGATGAATACAGCTTCCTTTTTTCAAAATCGATTAAGTCGTTTTTGTGTTAAATCGCAACAAACAAAAAACAAACCTTTCTTTTTTATAATATGAGTATAGATCCAAAAATAATATCGGCCTGTACATAAACTGTCCCAGTGATGGTAGGTACGGGCCTAGGTTGCCTCGGTTAGGCCATAGTCCACCACGCTGGCCCAGTGCAGAATGGTAGACTTTACATACCCTTGAGAACATAATGGAGAGTCTCAGACATGCAGGTTCCCTCACGATAATTCCCTTCACTGTTAAAGTAAACGATTATTGACTACTTAATACGCACGTAGTTTCGAAAAGCCAAGGGATACTTTGGGATATAATTTGAAATTCGAGACCGTTGTTCTGCGTAGCATTCCAACGACCTCTTACTAGGCTATCGTTGCTTATTTATTTCTAGGAATATGTTGGTCAGTAAATGTTATTCATTCTGTGAAATTACGTACTTTAATTGAATGCACGATGACGTAGCCACAGGTGTTCGTATGTTATGTTTAGGAGATATAAATATCATCGAATCGTATATCAAACCGGCGACCCTGACATACAATATAAGTTGTTATAAGTGTCATTACGTAGTGCCGCCTGCCCTACTTGCCCGTCTCACCGCCAATAGATACAAACAAAAACAAAACTATAAAAGTAACATCCTCACCGCTGAACAATACTTATGTTTACTAAATTCAGGTTAGGGTCGTTAAACGTCCTTTTAAATCGTCTTTAACTTATTGAGTCACAGCGGTACTCCGACGGCTAGACACAATACGTTTTTAATTATTTAGTTTTCCAAGACTTAACAGGTTAATTTATTAAAAACTTAAAACTAAGATGGTCATAAAGACAAAGTTGCCAGCAAAAAAAAATAAAGCTTTTAATGCGTTTTTATATTTAAATCAATGGAAAATGAGTAAAGACTCATTTTCGCCATGGCACCAACAACGGGCAAAATAAAATTTTGCCCGTTGTTGGTGCCATGGCATTCGTTTGCACAGTTGCACCTATGTATGCGTATATAAAGTCTTTCGTGTGAAACCTGTGTTAGGCTGTATTTTGTTAGGAAATATGACACAGTAACTGAAAATGTGCACGTTAGACGCCAATAGTTTTACATTCTACTACGTGAGACCTCAAAGATATATCGCATAAAGTAGGTGCTTTACGCTTCTCCAGGGATATATAGGCATGACATTTGCCTACAATGTATATAAAAAATCACTGAGCCTCGGCAATCCAATTTATTTTTAACGAGATCCAGGCTACTTTGTCGGTCGTATCGCAACAATGTGTGGGACCTTGTAAAAGGTTTCCTCGCAGACATACGATGCGTAAAACCGCTGTTACAAACCACGTAAAACTTTCATCGTTATTTACGAGTATGTACGCACAGGACCGGTTTCGGTCACCGCACAGGACACGGGGGTGTGTGTACTGTGTAGTTGCGAGCTACACAAATATTCGTTTCGAGTTGTTTCATGTCTTTGTTTTAAAGAGACCTTTCCTAGGATTTATCTGTGTTGCGGGAGATTTTATAAACATTCAAACAACGGATACAAAGAATACCCAGACACGTGACAACTATTTGTGGTTCACACAATTTTTTATCCCATGTGGGACATTAACCCACCCAGCTTAACGGCATTGGCAAGGCGAATACTTAAACCACTACGCCTTTTGTGCAGTCAAATTGTCTAGTCTAGAGTGGTAATCATAATATAATCGTATCGTTATCGTAATAACCAGATTTGACTCCCTTATAACAGGCGCTCATGATTAAAACGCCGATTAGATAAAATCAGTCGGGCAAAGCCGAATAACGTAATATGAGTTCAACCGTTTTTAACCCCCGACGCAAAAACGACGGGGTGTTATAAGTTTGACGTGTCTGTGTGTGTGTGTGTGTGTCTGTCTGTGGCATCGTAGCTCCCAAACGATAAACCGATTTTGGTTTAGTTTTTTTTGTTTGAAATGTGAATTAGTCGGGAGTGTTCTTAGCTATGTTTGATGAAAATCGGTCCAAGATGGCCGCCGCCACAAAATAGCGGATTACATATTTTTCACAAACCATTGGTATCAAATGAAAGGGATTGACTAGTAGAATACGTATAGTATGATAAATTTCAAATCCAAGATGGCCGCCACCGCAAAATGGCGGATTACTATTTTTAATAGTTTGTGTCGGGGGTTTTTTAATTTTTAATTTATAGTTATATAGATAATATTTTAATAACATCAACATATTAAAATTAGAAATGCATAGAACGATAGTTTGTACTAATCTAGGGAAAGGGCTACCTATGAGGTAAGTTTCAACCAGATCCGTTTAACGGTTAATGCGTAGCTGAGTAACAAACATTCACACATCTACACATCTTACACATTTATTAGGTACTAGCTTTTGCCCGCGGCTTCGCTTGCGTTAATTTAGAATTTTACAATCAATTCGGGTTGTAATCTGCTTATAATAATATAATTCAGTCATGATTCGAAAGACACGTGGCGCCATCTATTATCATAAGAACGTTATTGTTGTTTTCCTCGGGAACAGTATTTTTTCGGGATGAAATGTAGCCTATGTCCGTTTCTGTACACCTGACAACGTATATGCAAAATTTTAGGGTGATCGGTTCTGTGGTTTAAGCGTGAATAGGTAACAAACAAACAAAGAAATAAACTCATTTTCGCTTTTATAATATTAGTTAGGAAGTTAGGATTAGGATATTAAGTAGTATTATGATACTGATAAGCTTTAAGAAGATAATTTGAAGTTCCTGTTGCATAAGTTTGTGCGTGTTGATCGATTACAAGATTCTGTGTTTGATTACCGGGTCAGCCAAATATTAATGACTTTTTGTAAGGCAATTCTCGGAAGCAGCACGAAGTTCGGTAGTGTGCCCAGTTTTTAAGAGAAGACCCTATCTATAACATGTCACCTGAAGTAGCTGATGAAATATGACCTGTAATAAATTTGTAAGGTAATTTAACTTTTAACAACTTTTAACATTTTTTTTATACAATAAAGTGGCAAATAAGTATACGGCCCACCAGATGGTAAGTGGTCACCGTAGCCTATGGACGCCTGCAACACTAGAGGCATCACTTGCGCGTTGCCAACCCTTTAGGAAAGGAAGTGGGAAGGAGAAGGAGCGGGAAGGGGGAAACAGGGTGATTGGGCCTCCGGCACTCTCACTCACCAAATGAAACAACACAATAGGAATACTGCTATTTCACGTCGATATTCTGTGAGAGGGTAGTTCTTCCCCGGTCGAGCTGGCCCATTCATGCTGAAATCAGCGAGGCTTTATGCCTTTAAACACAACGATTTTGTTTTATTAAATATACTTTTATAGTTACATATACAAGTTATTATACTTATCTAAAATTACTAGCTCTTAGTAACTTATTATCAAAACTTAGTAGATATTATTAAAATTAAAAGTAAAGGCATAAAAATTTGTAGGTGATGTTCATAAACGCCCGCCAAGTACGCCATGAAAAAGTTAATAAAAATTTTAGTTTTGGCGGACAAAAGCCAGACAAAAGTTATAAAAAATGACTGTAGAATAAAATACCTATAACTTAATAAGTATATAAAAGCTAGGTATCAGGGTATCAGGACAGCTGTGTTTCACTAGGCTATCGACCTCTTTATCGGTGCTATTTTCGTTCTTTTAATTAGTTCTTCTGTCTAAATAATGTGCTTTCCGCGCGACGTAAGATTACTAGAGTTGTAATACTGTTGGCTTATCAGCAATATAAATCAGGATTTGGGAGTTCTAAGCAAAGATTTTATCCTTACAAATGTTAGCACATGTACGTATTATCTCCTACTAACTTTTGCCTGCGACTTCGCTAGGATTCTTTTTCTGGATGAAAAGTATCCTATGTTCTTTTCTTTACCCCATGAAAACGTGTATGAGAAATTTCATGATGATCGTTCGAGTAGTTAAGGCGTGGAAGCGTAACAGACGAACAAAGTCACATTTATAATATTAGTTAGGATAGGATGAAGTAACTTTGCAAGTGATGCGCTGATTAATGGTTATCATAAGGTAATATGGTGATTCTATGTGAATGAAGATTGCCACGGTGGTTGAGGAATAGTGAATGCGGTGTGCATGAGATCTTAAGTTCGGTTCCGGCTCGGGCAAATGTTATTGGAATTTTCTGTCAAGTACTTTTAGAAGCAACATGGAGTCTGAAACCTCGCTCGGTGCAATACACCACATCTATTACGTAGAATAAAATGAAAGGTAAAAAACCATAGCTGGTGAAATTATATACACACGTAAGACTCGGATATTATATACACACGTAAGACTCGGATATTCTTAAAAATACGTGTTCGAAGTCACTGGAAACATGTAATTGTTTAAAAAGGAAAGGAAAAATGTAATATTCAAGTGATTCCCAATACATATAACTTTTGAACTAGGACTTACAATGTAATATTTTTCAGTTCTTTGACAAAAACTTCTGTTACAACAAGCACTTATTTATTTGTTCGAGTTGTTTCTTTTTATTTTCGAGAGAAAGGAAATATAAGATATCTGAAGGAAATGCTTGACTTTGTTTTATAAGAAACTAGCTTTTGCGTGCGGCTCCACCCGCGTGGTACCTGTATAAATAAAAAGTAGCCTATGTCCTTCCCCAGGTTTTAAACTATATTTGTGCCAAATTTCATCCAAATCGATTGAGTGGTTTAGCCGTGAAGAAGTAACAGACAGACAGAGTTACTTTCGAATTTATAATATTAGTAAGGAAGTAAGGATTTTTCGTCGAGTGTATAATTTGTTTTTCTACTCATGGACTATCAATTTCGTTTTACTTTAATAAGGCATATCCCACCTAAGTCCTAGGCAGGCGTGTCCTAACCAGCGATAGCCTAGTGGGGAACTGTTGGACTGCCATGTAGAGGTTTCAAGTTCGATCCCAAGGCGCGCATGACTCTGACTTTTTGAAGTTATGTGCGTAAATAGTTACTTATCACTCGCTTTAACGGTGAAGGAACACATCGTGAGGAAACCTGCATGTCTGAGAGTTCTTCATAATATTCTCGAACGTACATATGTAAAGAGTGCCAGCCCGCACTAGGTCAGTGTAGTAGATTACGGCTTAACTTTTCTCATACTGAAAAGAAGCCCGTGCCCAGCAGTGGGACAGTTTAATACAGGGCTGCTATTATTATTATTATATGCTACCTTCGATCAAATATACCATAGATGCACATTCTCATACAAAAACCGCGTCAATATGTGGCACTGACCAGTACTACTTACTTATAAGTGTCTGCATTTATTATGCAATCCAGGAAATAAACCGGAATAACCACTGAACGCCCACTGAGAAACATTTTGTAACAGTTTAGTTAAAACGTCCTAAGTGTGTTACTCGCGATACGCAAGCGTACTAAGTATATGGTACGGTCTCCACCGTAGTAGAGGTGTCGATTCGCTCTCGCTTACGGGCAGCGCACGCAAGAGTGAGTGGGACAGGTGCATAATATAGCGCATACGACTGATTTATGCACAGTTTTGTTGGAGCCGTTTTTCGAGCGACGATCGTGCATCTATGGTATATTTGATCGATGTATGCTACCTATAAGTTACAGCATTTGTAAAGATCACGGCACCTATAGCCCCTAGTATATTATGTCTGATGACTATAACATTACAAAAAGCTTAGAATTATATACATACAGTAAATATCAATGTCAAGGCCGGGCCAACAAAGGCTTTTGAGGTTTCAGTAAAGAAATTCTCAATACCGGCCCGGAGTTAAGATATTGGCGGTATTGTTACACACTCGAGCCTCGGCAAGCACGTAAAGTCGTCTGATCTCTCTCCAGTCATGTTATATTGTATCTTATCGGACTATGAGAGTGAGGGAATTGACAGTGCACTTGTGTCTGCGCGCAATCTTGTGCACTATAATATCTCTTGCGCAAATGACTAGTCTTTGTTAAGATTGATAGCTATGATCAAAATTAAGTCTGATGTTACATTCATACGTATGAACAAAAGCACAGATAATGTTTACTAACATTATAAATATATAAAATCTTTTTTGGAGGTTTTATTAACCTTTTAACCGCCCCACTTCATAACAGTTGTCGTGCCCCCAGCGCCCGGCACAGTGAATCGAAAATAAATACTTACAAAAATAAATACTTATTTTTAGGACTTCTAATTATGAGACTAAAGTGTATTAAATTGTAAATGATTACTTAATTATCCATTTACACAATATCAACATTTTTTTCATAGAAAACACCGTAATTCAATTAAAAAGCAGATTAAACGAGCTGTGGTATCTGGTCGGAAATATACGACGCTGGCGAAATGGACACGAAAATATTTGTCGGATTAATCCGACGTAAGCGGTTAAAAGGTTAACCACACCACGCCGAAACTTTTGAACAGATTTTGATGCAATTTCATACCTTCTTTATACGAGACTATGTTTTGCCGAAGGCTTTGCACGCGTGAGTATAGGTTAGGTTAGCTTAGTAACAGTACATTTTTCTGGATGAAAAGTACCCTATGTCCTTTTATCTTCCCCTGACAACGTGTATGCGAAATTTCATGATGACCGGTCGAGCAGTTAACGCGTGAAAACGTAACAAACAAACTCACATTCGCATTTATAATATTAATTAAGACTAGCTATTTCTTGCAGCTTCACTCGCGTAAAATTAGGTTAGGTTATGTTAGTAACAGTACTTTTGAAAATAAAATATATCGTATGTTACCCGGTAATATAAAGCTTTCCAATGGTGAAAGAATTTTATAAATCGGTTCAGAAGTTTTTTATTTAAATCCTTACAAACAAACAAACAAAGATACAAACAAACAATAAATCAAATCTTTCCTCTGTATAATATTAGATTAGATATAGATAGATAGACAAACAAATATTCTGAAAACCATTATATAGGTTTAAAATTCACTCCGATTAGTTTTTACAGATACGATTCGTTACAGTTTCGTATAGTAGATATGGTTTATATAGAATTTTAATTTAGAAGCTTTTAGCAGATTAATTAATCAGTCTTGCCTCCAGCGCGTTTAGTGCGCTTTTAAAGGAATCTCGTTACTGAACGGTTTGACTTTGACATACAACTTTTTTAATATCTGCACTTTTCGAACGGCACTTCTATTTTATGGCGCAAGTTTTTATTGCGTTTTATTTTAATCCTAACTAATATTATAAATGCGAATGTGAGTTTGTTGTATCCGCTTTCGCAGCTTAACTACTCGACTGATCGTTATGAAATTTTGCATACATGTTTTCAGATGTACAGAAAAGGACATGGGATACCTTTCATGCAGCAAAAGTACTGTTCCTGTGTTAAAACCAAAAGATAGTGTTTGATAAATTACCTTTTATATAACATTGTCTTACGTTCACGAGAATGAAACACCTTGGAATCATACTGATTTTCTCTATTAGTTTAAAATCACCTATTATCCTTACTATGTATATTATAAATGCAAAAGTAACTCTGTCTGTCTATTACCTTTTCATGCTTAATCCTTCAGCGGATTAAGCGTGAAAAGGTGTAGATTCGTTCCGATTTAGTTGAAATTTGATATGGAGATAGCCTGAGACCCTGGAAAGGATATAAGCTACATCACACTACGGCTCACGGGAGCGGCGCGGTAGCCATAAATACAAATGACGTGCGTGAGACCGCGGGTACAACAAGTTATTAATAATAATTATTCAAATTATTTAAGGTAAAAATTGCCCTGACATTTCGATTGCTTTTCAGCAGCTATATGCCCTTGACTGGGGTAAAGTCCGTTAAAAGTAGTTAAAATTTGTCATTAATATTTTTATTTTTATTTGTCCTCGCCCCTTGCTACGTATGATCTAAATAATAATAATAATGTCCTCCAGACCTATTTTTGGTTATAGCGGCTAATCGTCACGAAGACTGACCATCTACGTAGGAGATGTATACTCTGATCTCTAACTCTCCGGGTGTCTTGGCAATCCGACACGATCGGTGAGAGATCAGGCACAGGACCAATGGCTTTACGTGCTTGCTGAGGCACGGGGGTATCTTACACCGCCAACTTCCTAACTTCGGGCTGCTATTGAGATTTCTTAACAGAAAAACGCAATAACTTTTTGTTGGCCAGACCCGGGATTCGAACCCAAGACATTCACTACCGCTGCGCCATGAAGGCAGCAAGGCCTTTGGATCTTACTGCCTGTATGACGCAGCGGTTGTATAGTAGGTATGTTTTAATATAAGTAGCTAGCGAATATGGATGCAACACTACTTCTGCTTACCTCATTGGGATACGAGCGTGAGAAAGTACCTTGTTAAGTTTAACGCCATTTTCATGAGATTGGCCTCACATTTCAGTCACATAATTCCTTTTTAGCGTTTACTAAACCAAATGAATCCAATACGTTTTTGTGTGAGGCTAGGCTATATCGGCGTAGAACCATTTCGGTTTCGATTTATCGGGTACTTGAGCTTCAAATCTAATGTCTCGTTGTAGCTCCTCCAATATACAAGAATGGGTTATGTATATTGCAAAAGAATTAGTTTAGGTTTATGAGATTGCTAGTTTCTGATCGCGGTTTCGCCTGTTTAAACACACATTGGGATATAAAGTATACTATGTGGTAATCCAGTATGTATATATATGCCATAATTTAGAGCCGAATGTTTGTACCATGAAACACATTTATTACGAAATTTGTCGTCGATACATAACCTCTTTATTGTCCTTAACCCTTTTATGAAGTACTCGTGGTCAAAATTCGACCAAAATTCCTAAGCTCGCTACTTTGTTTTCTGTTTTTCTCTATTACATATATATAAGGTATAGTTACAAAGAATTGTACGACGTCAGACGAACAATGTCAAAATAATACGAACGTGATAGATTATTCGAAATATTTTGTCTAAATATTCAAAGAAATATGAAAATAAGTACGCTTAAATATGTGTGTCTCATTTGTAAGTACCTACTTATCACGGCAATAGTGCCGAAAACAAATTGTGTAATGAATCCGGCTAGATTTGATGTCATTTTTATTTATAGGTTAGATTTTAGGTTAAGTTACAATAATAAGATCAATTTTAGAGTTATTATATGTTCAAACATAAAGAAAAATAAATTATGATTTAATAACATTATTAGCAAAAACTAAGCAGCTCAAATATAATCATTTCTACAAAACACGTGGCCGCCTGACTTGTTTGTTCACTAGTATAAAAGGACACGTGTCAGACGGATCGTGTCACTTGTTGATTGGCCGCCGAACCGAACGGAGCTCCGAGTTTACGCTATAAAAGCTGAGTAACTATTAAATTGTTATTACTATTTATCTATTACTATTTATTAACTTGTTAAAATTAAAACTATTTAATTTAACTATTCTCGTTTGATATTTCTAATTTCCGTATATATATTATGTACGACATTATGAATTTTATAAAACAAATATGTACCGAATTATACTCCTTTTCAAATTACTCTATAAATATGAATTGGGTTTTCTATAAGTTATTTAATAGCCTAACATTATATACGCTTAGTATGTGAATAAATGTATATATAAACTTACATAGTATACATATATGTAAGTGGTGTGTGATAGTATATATAAGCATATACTATATAAAACAAATATAATCTTGTATATGATTTTAATAAATGAATTAATGGTTTGATTACTTTTATTATTTACTTATAAAATATACTTAGATAAAATATACATAGATAAAAATATTACGTAGTTAAATAAAAAATAAATTATTAAACGCGATTCGATTGCGTGTGTCAAATGCATGATTGTGTACGTGTAGTGTTTTTTCATTAATTTAATGTATTATTAATACATATTTTATAAAAATATTAGGAATCGCCCCTCCTTCTCCATATAAACTTTAACTGTGCCAAATTTCATACTCCTCCGTCCGCGCAATTTTCGTAAAAAGGGGTAAGTAGTTTTTGCTTCACGTATTAATATATAGATTTCGAAAAACGGAGTAATGTCATTCCGAAAGAAATAAATCTGCAGAAATTTTATTGCAAATTATTTTCCTTGAGACCGAAGTTTCGGATAAGCTTTTTCATGGTCGACCGGACAGGTCACAGTCTAAGTTTCATCTATATCTGTTCAACGATTTCCGTATGATCGAGGTTCAAATACCCAATCACCTTCACAAATTTGCACAATACATGTATAATAGGTATTAGTAGAATTACTTTTGCGAATAAGGTATATATGAAATATCTAATTTCTAGATTTTGGCACATAAGTATGTGCTTATGTTTTCGATCTTGAGGTCATGAGTGTCAGTTGAAATTGGCATCTATCGGGCACAATTTCAGACTTCGCACAGTTACCAAGAATTTATTTTCACACAATTCCAAAAACACTTTGCTCGGTATCCGGGAATCGAAAGCGAGACCTCATACACAGTGCAGCGTTCACTAACTCCCGCGCGAAAGTCAAAAATGATAACCAGCTATTAAAATTTAATACGCACCTGTGTCCCTTTTGATTATGACGTAATTATTAATATAATATATTGTTCGAATGTTATTTATTAATCTCGTTACTGTTTCTTATGTAGGTCACGTTGGTAACTAATACAAATGGTAATAAAACTGCAATAAACACAGCGAGAACTCGTCGCCATTAACTAAATAAAAATCAATAGTCTTATGGATGAATAGCTTATCGTTAAATAGTTGATGCCTTGAACTTCTAATTGGTTCAGTGGTGTGAAGATGTGTGTCTCTTGAATGCCCGTATTACTCAAAGCGTTTTGAAGTCTGTCATCACAAAATATGGTAAGTATACTCTGTTCCAATAGAATTAATATTTTATGTAAACAATCGTTTCATGCCTAATTAAATATAAAGTCACTTAGGAAATGCAAACTCTCTTTGAAAAGTAGTTAATGAATACAATAAGCTGTATGAAAGTCCTTCTTTTGATAAATATCCATAAACTTATTTTACAGAAAAATATTTTATGATAAAAGTCACTAAAAGTTGTTTACCTTTTTCTCAAATTCTATTGGGATAGACTATGCTTATGTCTGATTTCAAAAGAGCAAATAGCAAACAAAATAAATCGTTTTCTGCAAACTGTATTAAAATTAGTATTAGTAGGTCACAGTTTGTATCGTGCATCTTTTTCCTGTTATTTGACAATTACCCCTACTATATGTATATCAGATTTGAAACGGTATCTATTTACGAGTAGATTTCAACAATTATTGTATTTTTGAGTTTGAGTAATGCAACTACCTACTTGATTTAAATAATTAAAAATGTGAGTCGACCTATTGGTGAATTGCTGTGAATGACGTGGAAGGTTCGTTTCCCGAAAAACATTATAAATTATATTATACTATAAAGAAGTTTGTCCAATAAAAGTGTGTATTTGTCTTCCGATGTCTCTTAGGTGTAATACACATTTCGCCAGCCACGTAATAGAGGAGCAAGCCCCAAAAAATTTTTAGAAATTATTTTGAATTGAACGCTAGACGTTATGCAAAGTAGTTGCATATGCTACCGCTGCGCTACCGAGCTATACGAGGTATGGCTCGGTAGCGTATAATGCCCAGTTAATATATTAAAAAACGAATCGTTTTATCAACGGACAGAAACGGATAATTTTTGACACTGTATGAAAAATATGTCAAAATTTAACTGTCCGTAGCCATAACGACTCATTTTTTTATAGGAAACCAGGCCTCAAGTTAGTTTAATTTTAATATGTAACATTCGCGTAAACGAAAGACAATATTAAATTAAGATTCATCCAATAAAATCCGTCTCACTATAAGTACAAAGAGGTCAGACCAATGTTCTAATTAAAAAATCAATAAAGCTTCGCAAAGTCGCAACCGAACTGGCAACAAAATATCCCCTACAGACGTTTTTTGAATAATTTGAAGCTCCGCTCTACATTTTAATAGACTGGTTAATATTTAGACAACCATAGTCGTGATTTATTCCAATCTGTGCCGATTCAGATAATTGTTTTGACTATTTAAGAAAACAATTTGAAATTAAACTGTTTTATACGGGCTGCGTTGTTTATTTTAGAACACAATCTATACAAATAAATAAAATTAAAGTGTCTTTTTATAATGTCAAAATAACTTTTACTAAATGCACATGAAAGTATATACGGTACTATAGTGTACTATTTTTGTCTGTCTGTCTGTTTGTTCCGGCTAATCTCTGAAACGGCTGGACCGATTTTGACGAAACTTGGATGGCGGATAACTACATTTTTTAAGAACAAAGTTAGTCTACGCGGACAAAGTCGCGGGCAAAAGCTAGTTATTACGTATTATTAAACTATTCAACTACTATTGTTAAACTTCAGCAGCCATGGTCACGGCGAATCGTTTCGTGACCATGGCTGCTGCAAAGCAACCGAAACGTTGGTGAAAGTGTAGATAAATCAAAATAGTTTAATAATTTAAATAACTTAAATAATAGTATTGTCTTCTGTTTACGCGAATGTTATTCATTGAAATTAAACTACTATATAATAATAACAACATCCAATTTACTATGGAATTAGAGGCAAATAATTCATTAGCTTTCTTAGATGTACTTGTCATCAGGAATCCTGATCATACTTTGAGCCACACTGTGTATAGGAAAAAGACCCATACAAATAGGTACTTAAACGGTGAATCTCACCACCATCCTAAACAGTTAGCTACCGTGGGAATGTCTTTGTTTCAGAGAGCCCACGGGATCTGTGACAAGAAACACCTGGACGCCGAGCTTCAACATGTCAAGCAAGTACTGCAAGACAACAAGCTCCAACAGCCGCGCCGCTGTCACAGATCCCGAGAAAAGCCAGCCACAGTCGAGCGCCAGCCTGCCATACAGCCTTATGTAAAGGGTGTCACTGACAAGATTGGCTACATCTTGAAGCGAGCTTCAATCAACACATACTTCAAGCCGCCAACGAAGATAAGTCAGTTTTTACCGTCCGTCAAGTGCCAATTACCTTTACAAGATGCAGGGGTCTATAAAATAGATTGTGACTGCGGACTCTCATACATTGGTCAAACCAAGAGAAGCATAGGTACACGCATAAAAGAACACATAGCTGATGTAAAACACAAACGCTCGTTGAAGTCCGCTGTGTGTGAACATGTGCAACAGGGGACCAACCACTACCTGAGATTTGACAAACCACAGATGCTCGCTAAAGAACACCGATTCCTACCAAGGATGCTTCGCGAGGCTATTGAAATCAAAAAACATCCTAATTTCAATAGAGAAGATGGTTGAAATGTACTACCAGCTTGGGATCCAGTCATTCAAATAGTCAAACCCAAGAAGAAGCAAACCACAGCTAGACTTCATGATACTTTGAGCTCATTCTGCGTAAATAGAAACACCCATGATTAAATTATGTTCGGGTACTTTGAAATAACTACACTGGAACAATGAGACAACTGCCATCTTAGTCTCCCCGTGACCATGGCTGCTGAAAAGCAACCGAAACGTTGGGGAAAGTGTAAACACAAATATAAATAGTATAATAGTATAGTAATAGTATAAATAGTTTTAATAGTTTCAATAATTTAATTAGTTTAAAAATTAGTAAAGTTTAATAGTAATAGTAGTGTAACAGTTTTCAAAAATTTTGTAATAAAGTGTCAAATAAACAACGCGATAAAATCCGTATATAGTAGTTTAATTTCAATGAACTTAAATAATAGTAAACTTTTACAGTAGCAGTTTAATAGTTTGAAAATAATGTAATGATAGTGTTTTAATATAAACAACGCGATGCAATGCCTATGCGACTCCCGCACTCAGTACGCATGAAGGACTTTACAAACATTCAAACAACGGACACAAAGAACACCTAGACTCGGAACAACCATTTGTGGATCACACAAAGTTTTGTCCCGTGTGGGATTCGAACCCACAACACTCGGCACAGTGGCAGAGGCGAGGCGACCACTTAAACCACTTATTATTCAATTAATAATATTCGCGTAAAATTAAGATAAAACAGTTTAATTTAGTTTTATAGAATAACAGAGGGTCTACCATATTGAGTAGTAATGCAGCAGACAACTCAACAAGGTTGTTGGTAACAGGCATTAGAGCATATATGTTTTCTAATTAACTTAGTGTGAGCCTTGCGCTGATTGCAACGATACAACGATTTTATAGAATAGTAGAGCCTCGCTGATTTCAGCATGAATGGGCCGGCTCGACCGGACTACCCTCTCACAGAATATCAACGTGAAATAGCAGTATTCCTACTGTTGTGTTTCGTTCGGTGAGTGAGAGTACCGGAGGCCCAATCATCCCCTTACCCCCTTCCCGCTCCTTCTCCTTCCCACTTCCTTTCCTAAAGGGTCGGTAACGTGCTAGTGATGCCTCAGGTGTCGCAGGCGTCCATACACTACGGTGACCACTTACCATCAGGTGGGCCGTATGCTTGTTTGCCACCTTAGTGGTATAAAAAGAAACATACATTTGATTGTAAAATAAATTAAACCGCAGCGATAGCCTAGTGGGAGACCGTTGGATTGCTACGCAGAGGTTTCGAGTTCGATTCCAAGGCACCTATGACTACGAAGTTAGGGGCGTATTAAATAGTTAACGAGTATTATCGCTC
Organism: Catocala sponsa; assembly: GCA_963564715.1. Classification (NCBI taxonomy): domain Eukaryota; kingdom Metazoa; phylum Arthropoda; class Insecta; order Lepidoptera; family Erebidae; genus Catocala; species Catocala sponsa. The sequence continues at coordinate 16,257,797 of OY751349.1, forward strand.
GCTTTAACAATAAGGAAAACATCGTGAGGAAATCTGCATGTCTGAGAGTTCTCCATAATGTTCTCGAAGATATGTGTAGTCTGCCAACCCGCACCGGGACAGCGTGGTGGGCTATGGTCTTACCCTTCTTACACTGAGAAGAGGCCCGTGCCCAGCAGTGAGACAGTTTAATACAGGGCTGATGTAAGTATATAAAATGCATACTAAATGTATAAGAAACCTAAGCGATGGATGCGGCCACACGACACACTTATACTCGTACAAAAACAAATTCTGTAATGCAAAATTAATATGAAGATATAATAAACACGGCTAAGGGATAATTTTACTGTAAGAGCAGCTAAATTAAGCTTTAAACAGTTTAAAAGCTAAACGAGAAATGGCTGGATAAAACCGGCTTGCAATTATTTATGCAGAAATGCAAAATAGTTTAAGCTGGCTCCGTTTTTCCAGTGAAGCTCGGCTTATGTAGAGTTCTAGGTAGATATTGACTTCTCGTGTTGTCAGTACTTTTAATAAAATAATCAACGTGGGCTTAATTACATAATTGAATTTATACTACCACTAGCCCACGGCTTGACTTGGAAATAGGTACCTACATATATGTATTTTTCTTTCTTTGTTTGTATGTAAATGCAGCTGACCTACACACATAAATAATAGTTAATTTCTAAAAAACATTTAAGGATTTATTTGTAGGCGGCATTTCAAGATGAAACATACACCAGATTTTAAGTTAGACCTCCAGCAATATAACTGTCATAATCGCACTCAATTTTATCCAGTAGTGTTTGCATGATGCGCGTAAAAATACAGACAGACTAAACAGAGTAAAAATGAAAAAGGTTTTGGCATCTATGGTTCTTATAAATATCAGTCACATCATTTTAAATATTTCGTAGTACAGACATCGCAGAGTTACAATTTTGTTATATGCACAGACACAGAGACAAACTTGCATACGGCCCGCCTGGTGAAAAACATGGTAAGCTAGCAAGACACACATATCTTGTCTGCCATCCATTACCATGGATGGCAGACAAGATATGTAAACCTCTGGAACAGATACTGCATTTCGCGTGACAATTATGTATGCGTGTACGAACACATTAAGAGTAAGCGCGTGTTCGTGTACGAACACATTAAGAGCAGCGATAGCTCAGTGGGGAGACCAACAGACTGCAATGCAGAGGGTCTCGGGTTCGAACCCACGTCGCGCACCTCTGACTTTCGTAAGTTATATGACTTTTCGAAATGATGTGCGTATTGATTGACAATTATCGCCTGCTCCGTGCCTCGGAGAGCATGTTAAGCCGTCGGTCCCGGCTGCCATGAACATCTACGGCAGTCGTTATTGAGAGAGTGTCGACATAAAAGATCCCACTGGGTCGAAGTGTCGCCGGTCTGCACTGACTGGCCCCCACATAAGATAAGATAAGCGCGTGTTCTGTATGAAGGTGGTACTGCCCAAGAGAGCGGGCTCATTTGTACCCTCACCAAATGATTAATAATCCTTTTACCACCAGCGGGTTCCACACACCAAACTTTCTTAGTTGTATTAAAAACGCATTAAAGTTGTTTGTACTGATAAACAACTTTAATTTAATTCAGTAATATTCGTAGAACAATTTTATGTAACACTAGCTGGTCTTCGTGGTTTCACCCACCGACGTTAATGATTACTGCTTCACTCCCGTGGCTTGTAGTTTGATATTATGGACCTAAGCTACTCTTGGCTAAAGTAGTTTCCTAATGGCAAAAGAATTTTTATAATCGGTTTGGAAGCTTTTGAATTTATTCATTAAAATATATATATATTTTTTAATGAAAATTAAAATATATATATATATATATATATATATATATATATATATATATACTCTATATTAATACAGATTTATGTAGTAACTTACTAAATAGTGTAAACTACTTCACTGTATTCCATCTAGGAGCTAATTTACTATAGTCTATTAGTCAAGCCTTAGAAGTAATTACAGTCAGAGACACTGGAGGCTCACCCCGACCATTAGTGTAACGACTAAGTGACACAAATTTGATTTGTGTTGTAAACAAAGGAAGCTTTGTGTTTATATTTAATATCCATATTAAGAATATACTTTAGTAGATTATATTTGATTAGATTTTGCCCGCGGCTTCGCTCGAGTAAAAGTAGGTTACGTTATGTTAGTAATAGTTCATTTTTTTAATAATATCTGTTATTCCTATTTTAATAATATTTGTTAGTCCTATGTTACTCACTGATAATATAATATTCTATCACATACTCACAACACCATCTAGTCCAAACTAAGCAGAGCTTGTACTATGGGTACTAGACAATGGATAAACATACATATATACTTTTCGTAAATATATACATATTATACATAGAGACACCCAGACCAAGACAAACATCCATGTTCATGCACACAAATGTTTGACTTGTGCGGGAATCGAACCCGCGGCCTCAGGCGTGGCAGTCGGTTACACTAACCACTACGCCATCGAGGTCAAGTATAGCTGCCTAATAGAGAAATATTTTTTAAACCTTTACAAACAAACAAAGAACATTAAATCATAATATAACTTTAGTATAGATGTAGATTAGATTTTGCCCGCAACTTCGCTCGCGTAAATATAATTAAATATATGGTGGTTATGTAAATTTTCTATACCTCGAGCACAATACTTTTTCTGACGTGTGTGCGAAATTTCGTGATGATTGGTCGAGTAGTTAAGTAGTGCAAGCGTAAAACACAAATAAACAAACTTACATTCGCATTAATAATATTAATTAGAATTGGGATAGTTAGGACTGGTATTTTTACCAACCATGGTTACTGATATTTTTTTACTCTGAGCGGTAACATTTCAGAAATTTTGTTTTGTTCCTTCTGGGTTAAGAATTTTAAGAAGGCAAGCCTGGCTTCTGGTCTGTTAGAAAGGTGCCGCTATTACCACTAGTTTCGGTCATAGCTCCAGTTCAGCTGAGCTAATAATATCGCAAAAATACTTGAAGGATTGGTCACTGGTGCCACAAAACTGTTATACTTACAGCAACTCAATTTTATAAAGCTAATATTAATCCGCTTAGGCATACGAACATTTCTCATATATCTTATATACCTTTTTCTGTTGCTGTTGGGTAAAAACACTGCAGTAGCGCACATATATAGCGAAGATAATCGCAAAGTACATAGACCGAGATTGTAATACTATGCACTGCACTACTCGCTCGTATTAAATTTAATTTACTTAAAGTAAGTAAGGTAAACACACTTTGTAGTTATTAACAGAAAACTAAGTTTATTTAAAACTTAATTAAGATATTATAGAGCTAAGCTTTTGCAGCAGACATTCACAACTGATTAGCTAAGGGATAGATAGCTCGATCCTATAGGCTTAGTCAGACGAGTGCGTTTGATTAGGGTCGATGTTACGCGCAAGCGATGCTTGCATCACGTGTCTGCTGAACGCCGAGCTTGCGGTGCGTACTACGTAGACGCGGCGGGCTTTTCAAGTTGACAAAAAACGCCGTGCTCGCGTCGCGTAGATGTGGCACGAGTGTGGTGTTATGAGTAAGACCCTTACGGGTACGCGCTAGTGGGCCCGGACCCGTAAGAGTCTTACTTATCAGAAAAATCGCTAACTATTGCTTAGCCATCTCACAACTAAATAGCTCTCATATCCTATTCAATGAATAACGTTTTCCCTTAAGATCAATATTAAACAAGGGCTCCCCACAGTTTACATTTCTGTGCTATTTAGCTTTAAGCCAACTAACTCTCAATGCTATCTAACATAGGTAATTTTTTGATCAGTTGCTATTTAATATTCTCCTATTAAATATTTAAAATTGTTTTATAAGTAAGGCAGTCAAAGCCTTTTAGAAGAAACAAAAGCAAAAACTGCCTTTGAGCAAAATCCTTTACATTACGTATTTTGTTGTTTGACTTCAGATTAAACGTAAGTACAACCGCCGATGCATTTAAACTTAATAATGTTCGTCGTAGCCACAAAGAGATTTAGTGAGGTTTGTGTGAAACGCGGCGAACTAAACAGATTAGTGGTTACTGCAGCCAGAAACATGATATTATAAAGTATCTGTGAGTTTTTAGAGAGTGCACCGCGGTTCTACGTTAAGCTAATCTTTGTTGAAATGGGGAGGAAAGGTTAAAGGCACTAAATCTACTTAGTTCGCGATAATACTAAATGTTTTTTAAGCGTGGCGCAAATATATTAAGTCTAGTCTAGTTTTGCATGAAGCATGTAACAAAAAGGTTTGGTTTTTTTAAAGCCATTTAGTGCCCTATGACTAAGGTTAATCTCACAAAATTTTATGAAAATACAACTATTAATATTTTAATTAAAAATGTGAATTTGGACTTGAAGATGCTGATCATAAAATCTGTAAACGTATTATTATGAATTAAGATTATTATTATAGCCAATTTCTTTGTGATATTTATCTATGTTGATTTGAATCCTAACTAATATTAGAGATGCGAATGTGAGTTTGTTTGTTTGTTACGCTTTCATGCCTTATCTTGTATTTAGGACATTTCTGTATGACAATTCTGTTCACTCCTTTGGGGATACAGGGGTATGAGTCTATGTATGTCTGTAGGTATTAGTACATGAGACACATCGAGACAAATTGGTCGTTTGCTCTCGGCGGCGGCGCTGAGTTTTGTGACGTAATAAACATTTCACGTATTTTGGTAACATAAAGCATTGTACCTATACATTTGTGCGATGTAGCGATGCACATATATATGTACATGCAATTGGATAGCGGCTAAGTTTGATTTTTAACCGACTTCAAAAAGAAGGAAATTCAATGTTCGGCTGTATCCTTTTTATGTATGTTACGTTACGTGTTATGTACTGATTTCTACGTTAATTGCAGACTGATTCTGAATATTCTTTTTTTATCTGGTGGGCCATACTTCAGAGGTAGTCCCAAATAAATTTTATTGAAATTGATGAAGCGCTTTCTGAAATATCAACAAAATCAAAAAATGTATACATCGATGACGTGATCGTTTCCTACCAAACCACGCAACCGTCTCATTTGAGCAGTGCGTTTACTAGGCCTACCCGTATTTTATAAACTGTAGCGATGCCGCACAGACGAAGAAGTTCAGCCTACTTTCAACAGATGGCGCGGGCGCCACATGCAATAAGCGTAGTGACGTCATACAATCCTGAATCGCACAAGTAACATTTACACAGTGACTCAGTATATATACAAGTTCCCGACATCAACCGTTGGGCCACGGCCCGCCAGGCACGAACAATCAGCCTGGTCGGAGGATTCTCCCTTTGTATTGGAGGGACATTACATCTCGTTCCTCAACAAAACAAACTACACCTACCTACAAACAGCATTTCGCTGAGAATTCTTAGATCAACGTTCCCTAATTTCTTTAACAGTTTCTCTATTCCTGTTTGCCTTTAGTTGTCTACCCATGACACTCATGAGAAAATATGAAAATTCTGTACAGCTTTTGACAGTTATTAAATAGCTGTCAAAAATTGGAAAATAAAATATTTGAAATATTAGGTATAGAAACTACATGCGTAAATTAAAACTAATAATAACGCTACAATTGAACATCACTAAAATGTCTATGGTCATGTCAATGAACCGTTTATCTTTGGTTTATATACCTTTTGATTGCTTTTGATTTTATTATATTGAAATTGTCTATAATAAATTCATGTTATTAAAATAGATCAAGGCAAGGAGGTTTTCATTGCGAAATGTGTTTTTCTGAAAGGTTGCGGTCAATGCTGCCTCGTTAGACGCTCAGAAAAATAACAAGAGACATTGTTAGAGTTACATTATACAATTTATTGGTGTGTAGTTATTTCTGAACGAAACAATAAAAAAATGTCGTTGGTACTATTTTTAAAAAGACGAATGTTGGGTATGCGGCTTTTTAAACAATTTTACTATGTTATTCGGCTTAGTGGTCAAAACGACACTTTTCTAAAATGATTTTTTTTAAAGTGTCGATTCGCACACATCGGTATAATTTGAGTGCAAAACGACCCCACCTCAAAAAGAAGTTGGAAGGAAAACAAAAAAGAAAGTGTCGTTTCGTGAGAGACGATGACTAAACCCGTTCTTCATGCGTCTTTATTTTATATTCATATGCAAAGAGAAAACATTATTTCTCTTTTTAATCTTTTCTCTTAGAATACCAGACATAATTAAATATCTGTTGTGTCTGGCCGCTAGTGTGCCGCTGCGATTCAATAGATTAAACATATTGCGCCCACGGAGCAGAGTAAGATTGGACATGCACTGTTAAAATAGAGAAAGAGTATAGAGCGAATAACTAAAAATAATTTGCATTAAAACAAAATGTGCATGCCTCACAGGTAGAATGTACCTACACGGTTTCTGTTTAAGCGATTGTAACATCTTATTGTAATACCTTCATTCCCAGCAAATAAAGATCTATGTATCTATCTAAAAGTCGCAATATTTTGTAACTTATTTTTTTATGTTCAACGAACATAAAACAATAAATTGCTGATAAATTAATGTGTTACTGAGAAATTTACCTACTGAAAACTCAATAATACTTTATTCGGCTCGAAAATCAAACACGGGACTTCACGATAGGCCGCAAAGTTCTACAACGTATAGCTACCAGCGAGGCATCTGATTTTAATAAATAAAGTGCAATTGAGTATTTCAATAGCTCTGCAATGGAATCCAGTATGTTAAACATTTTATAAAACGCGCCTCTCCGAGGTACACATAAAATCCAATATCATTTGAATAATCGGTATTTGAGCTGTCCAATAAATTCCTTTGAGGTATTTATCAAAAGGATTGAGATCTTAGAGATAGTGAATGATTTAGTATATATAAACTGTCAATATACGTATTATAAAGATGACTGTGTACGACGCAAGTAGCTGGCTGGTACATGCGCAAGTTGTTTGTGCGGGGGAGATGCGCAAGGCTACCTGAGCGCGCGAGCTCCATGCGTAAGTAATCGCGTGGGTTACATGCGCAAGTCATTTATGTAGTCTACATGCGCGGGCTACTCACGCTGGTTTCATGCGTGAGCTACATATTCGAGTGCTAGCGCAGCGCTAGATAGATATAGATTGTGGACTAATTAATGAATACACAAACGTACATCTGACTTTTCCAAGCTATGTGACATACACAATGGTTATACAATTAGGTACCTATGTCTGGCGTTCCAAAAATGTACACATAACAATGTTACTTATTCGTCGTTTTATGAGGATGTAGAACTTTTATATACGTATATAAGAGTTACAGAACATTATGGAGAACTCTTATATACGTTACATGCGTATGTAATGTATATAAGAGTTATCCATAATAATATAATATTCTATAATAATATTCTATCACATACACACAACACCATCTAGCCCAAAGTAAGCACAGCTTGTACTATGGGTACTAGACAATGGATAAACATACATATATTTTTTTATGTAAATACATATTTATTATATATAGAAACACCCAAACCAAGACAAACATCCATGTTCATGCACACAAATGTTTGACTTGTGCGGGAATCGAAACCGTGACCTCAGGCGTGGCAGTCGGTTACACTAACCACTGCACCAATCGAGTATTTTTTTTTTTTGCTCGTCAAAATGACCACACTCCACCTGATGGTAAGCAGTCGTGTGGTCTAAGAGCAGTGGCCTCCACACCGCCCCCACAGTAGCCGAGGCGATGTTGAGGTCTCTACTTTGACGGCCTGAGAAGATGCTTTTTCACGCCCCGCTTAAAGAACCCAGGATTGAAGGAAGAAGGAAACACGTGCCTTGGCAGAGAATTCCATGCCTTGGTCGTTCGGCAGAGGTATGAGGACCCAAACTTTTTGGTAAGCGCTCTAATCGACTCTACCGTGTAAATTCTGGAAGACGTGTGTAGTCTGCCAACCTGCGATGGGTAATCGTAGTGAGCTATGGCCTAATCCTACACATACTGGAATAATAGATGGCCATGCCCATCAGTGGATCGATATTAGAAAATATAAGATTACTAGATTTTGCCCGCGGCTTCGCTCACGTAAATGTAGGGTATGCCAATTTTTTTTCCCTCGAGAACAATACCATTATTCATGATGTTAGGTACTTATTTTATGTCATTTTCTGTGCCCAAAGTGTTCTGAGACAAAGTGTATGTGAAATTTGATGATGATGATGATAATCAGTCGACTACTAAAGGAGTGAAAGCGTAACAATCAAACAAACAGAAAAACTCACATTCGCTTTTATTATATTAGATAGGATTTGAGAGTTAAATATAGAGCTATCTTACTAAGTAGTATTAACACAACGATTATTATGTTTATGTTCAACAAAAAATTTTTTGTGACAATAATAATATAAAGGTACACAAAATGGAAATGCAGCAGTTTACAAATGGAGCTTACTCATACAGATTAATTTCGACTATTAGCCAAAAGTGAGCGCTCCATAATTCAAATTTAGAACATTGAGGCAGCACTATGGTAATTTTTGAGACAGATACAAGCGTAGAGCGTTATCTCTGTCACTTGTGAGAATGTCTGTCTATACTCGATCTTTCGTAATTACAGCTATGTAGTACTGTAAAACTGTACTGTACAAGAGCACTAGACTTTCTACCTCAGTTTATGCATTGCTAAGACTATAGTGATACTGATGCTGCAGTCCTTTAAATTCCTTTCTTTCTTGCTAGTACGGTGAGCAGCGATAGCTCAGTGGGGAGACCAACAGACTGCAATGCAGAGGGTCTCGGGTTCGAATCCACCTCGCGCACCACTGACTTTCGAAAGTTATATGACTTTTCGAAATTATGTGCGTGTTGATTGACAATTATCGCCTACTCCGTGCCTCGGAGAGTACGTTAAGCCGTGGGTTTCGGCTGCCATTAACATCTATGGCAGTCGCTATTGGGAAGTCAGTGCCCTCTAATATCCTGACACTGATCTAGGCGGTATCGTTAGCCTTCGGGTTGCGGAGGTCAGATGGCAGTCGCTCCGTGTAAAAACTGATATCCAGTCGATACGATGTACTACCTACTTTGGATGTTAGACGCAAGTAAAATAATAGTGCCCGTTGTTTAAAGGTTTCTAAAGTCTTTGGTGATACAAGGTTCAAGGCATGGGCAGAGGGCAATCTCTGCTCTGCTTTTTTACTGTCTACCAGGCATATTTCCAGATCCCGTACTACTAATAACATTTTCTAACTCTTCGTCGATTATTAATAACGTACAACTCACATTTTATGAATTTAGATATTTTCGGTCGCACTCATTCTAAATTAAAAAAAATAGCTACTGAATTTCTAGCTGATCAAAATTGATACTCTTTAGTTAATCTTGTTATAATATAATTTTCCTTTTTTTGTTTTTTTTGCATACCTAATGCACGTCCGTTATCTTTACTACTCCACTTGTAAATTCGTGGACAATAGTGTGGGTTATACGTGTTTGATATTTAAATGCTAAATTATTTGTAAACACTGCAATGTATAACTGTTTTTTTGTCCAAATAAATAAATAAATAAAATTCAATTACACTTTACCCGGGAACCCGGGTTCTCACTATCCCAAACAGACTTATGCCAAGAGACCAATGAATTAGTAGTAATTGTAATGGAAAGAATAGTACAGAGATAAAGTTCGAAGTCCAATAGTATATACCTATTATATTTCGAAATACTTCCGAATTGCTCTCGTTTCCATAAGTATTTCGAAATGAATCGACTCTGTTGACTAATTATATTATCGTTTGTCGTCACATGGACGTCGCCGTCAATATTTACCAGCTTTGAAGTACTGACGTTACCCGATTGAGTAAATAAACATACTACGATTCGATGTCTCGATATTCCGATATAAAATCGAGTGGGCGTTTCGGTGAGTAATATCGCGGTGAGCGCCGCACTAGTCTGGTAGCTTATTAAAATTTTTCATATTTCGAATATATTCGTTTTTTTTCAAATATGGCATTTATTTATGAGGCGACGGTGTTTGAACTTGGTTTGAACTTGTTGAATATGATTTGAATGAGTGTTGCTATTTTTATAAATGTCTACGTTAAAATTAGAGAGATAAAAGAAAGTTCTATTTTTAAACTAAATACCAATTCGTCTCTTTTCGTTTGTCTTTGGTAGCGATTCTATGTAGCTATTTTAAGGCATAAGACATAAAAAACGCCCACGTATCATTGACCTTTCTTTAATATAATACATTTTGTTACCTTTACTGTACCACAGTAATATTACACATAGCAAGAAATAAGTAAATAACTCTGTTTTTATGTTTTCACACCTGAATTGCTGAGCCGAATTTGACAAAATTTTGTGTGGGATTAGTAAAAACCTGAGAACGGAGGTAGGCTATTTAACAAAATATGCGAGCAAAGTCGCGGGTAAAAGCTAGTTATATTAATTACTGTCATCGATAATGGGAAAATAATTACAATTATATGTATCCGGACAATAGAGAGTAAAATTCTGAATACTGTTCAAACAATATGATTGATTGTTACAAATGACTTTCCCGTGTTATACACATTCTGTTGTTGAACGAAAATGACAGCGGGATGTGTATTTAAGTATTAGGGTTAATTTAAAATGTCCGTGTAATTTGTTATACTGGTTCTCAACGAATAAATAGGACAATTTGTTTGTTAATAATTATGTTTAAGTACGCAGATTAGATGACCCAAAGATAAACGGTTAAAGCTATATACAGACGCGGAGGCGGAGAGGTACCGGTGACATTTTTGTAATTTATTTATTTCACATAACATACAACTATTTTTACATATGCATTACCTAATACAATAATGTAGTTACTACTTAACAACATTGAAAAACATATGTGTTTATGCTTAGTCAATAGTTAATACACAATAAGTGGCCTTTATGAATAAGTCGAGTAAAAAAGTAAAAGTAAGTAGAGTTAAATAAACAAATCAGTTGCGACATGGTATTGAGCTTTTGTTGTGTTGTATGGTTCAAATTAGTATGAAACACTATACACACGACCGGAGTGTTAGTTTGAGTTATGTTTCTTGCTACTACACTTGGGTGTGTAGCAATTTGCATCTTTCTCGGTCCGCCACTGGTACCGCTACGTATCCACTGTCTGTCTGTGGCGGGCTAAAAGCGTGATTGAAAAACAAATATCTAAACATCTTCACAAACTTTTACATTTTTAATATTAGTAGGATACCAATATAAAGATCTAAATAAGATATACATACAATATATATTCACTCCTATATTTCCTCGAACATGTAAGCAGAAATATAATAATATCAACCCTGTATTAATCTGTCCCACTGCTGGGCACGGGCCTCTTCTCAGTGTGAGAAGGGTTACCGGTTAGGCCATAGTTCATCACGCTGGCCCAGTGCGGGTTGGCAGGCTTCACATATTTTTGGGAACATTATTGAGAACTCTTAGATATGCAGGTATCCTCACGATGTTTTCCTTCACCGTTAAAGCGAGCGATAATTAACTATTTAATACGCACATAATTTCGAAAAGTCAGAGATGCGCGCCTTGGGATCGAACTCAGACCTCTGCGTGGAAGTCCAACAGTTTCCCACTAGGCTATAATATAGGTGTCAAAAATTGCCGAATATAGAACTCTAATAACATTTATCCCGATACGAGAATAGATACGTAGCCGTTATAACAGCAAAAATAAATAAAAATTATGCCACGGTACCATAGAGCTATATAAACCTTTACTTTCCGACAGTAAGTTTTTAAACGCGCGTTTTACCAACTCACAGGCCGATTCCTTTGCCATGTGCCATGTTCGCTGTGGAATTTTTAATATGAAACTTTTCCGACATAGCCCGAACAGCCGTATGTAAACGCAAAAGTTGATTCGTGTAGTATGCATATGCATGGGTTACGCATGCATGATTTTGCTTTTAAAAGAGTTTCGATTTTCTGTTATATTACTGGTAAAATAGAATTTCAGATAACGGGTTTAACTGTTAACTGTTTTTTCGTTTATTCTCTTTTTAAATATTTAAATCGATTAAATGCATTTGTTTCTTTTTTTCATATTCTAGCAACCTGACAGTACACTGCCAGTACCCGTAGACTGACTATAAGAACTGTAGGTATACTTCTTCTCTTTGGTATGACCAGTATAGCTTTTTTTTTACGATTACGCGTGCAAAACTCGGGTGTATTACACCTTGTATTTGTTTTGTTATCTGTGTGTGAAGTTTTTAAATAAAGCAGAGTGCTAACTTAACATTACATTAGAACCGGTCGCAGTCATTGATTATTTTCTTTGTCTTTTATTCATCACGGTATAGGTACTTAGTGCTGGTACTGCGAATTATCTTGTATAAAGTCTAGTTCATTACTTTGTTTAACCTAGATTCTAATCTGATTAGCAGTTACATGCACATTTATATTAGAGACTAACAAAGCATTCATTAACACAAGCAATTTTGTATTATAACTTCATAGAATTGTAAATAGGAATGAAAATAGGTTTTTTGTGCAATTTTATATTATACTATCCCGCATTAGTGTTTATCTACACCACGTCACACACGACATAATATATTTACGTATTGTAATAAAGGAGTCCATTTTTGAGGGCCCTGACACCCATAACACAAGTTCAATCTTAGCTTAGTTGTCAGATGGTTACAACACTGTAATAACCTACAATTTGTAAAAATAATGTTTGTTTTACCACATTGTATGTACAAAATTGTAAAACTGGTAATAAAGATTATTATTATTATTATTATTATATTATTATTATTATTATATTATTATTATCTATGTCAGAACATTTTACAAACAATGAAATAACAGAAGCAACGAATACATGGACTCGGAACTATTTGTGGTTTACACAATTTTTTGTACAGAGTAGTGAACGAACTCTTAGCGTAGAGCCAGTTGCGAGATAACTATCAAATCGATTGTACCATCCACCTACATACATTTTTACCGTGGAGGCGCCACGTTACGGCAAGAATGGGCCAGCTCGACCGGAGTGATACCGCGGCCTCACACATAACCGGCGTGAAATATGACATCCAAAATGACAACACGAAAAGCAAAACAAACAACCCTCGTAATGACAGCCTCGATGGCGTAGTGGTTAGTGTAACCGACTGCTACGCCTGAGGTCGCGGGTTCGATTCCCGCACAAGTCAAACATTTATGTGCATGAACATGGATGTTTGTCTTGGTCTAGGTGTTTCTATGTATAATATGTACGTATTTAAAAAAAAAAAGTATACATGTATGTTTATCCATTGTCTAGTACCCATAATACAAGCATATGTATGTGATAGAATATTAAAGAATATAGAATATTATACTCAAAGATATTCAATGATGTATGAAGTGACTCTTTAATAAACGTTCTACTAAACGAACTGCAATGATAAAAGCATTGTGTTGTATAGACTAATATAGACGAATATAAAAACACCTAGATCGTAATTAGTAATTCTATTCCTTCAGCTATAACTTCACCAAGTAACCTCACTTACCATCGCGTCCTTAATCTTACTAACTAATATTTGTCTAACTATTAATAAAACCTTTACGACCTGTCCCATCCAATTCTTCTATTACCTGAGCTATCTGAAGAATGTAAATACACCACAATATCAAATGAACTACGTTTATTACCTCGTTCGCTTAAGGTATTTTCTTGTTGCTAAATTGAATTGCCAACCGCTCACTTTTAATTAAAATTTGATAGACCATCTGCATAATGGATGGATATAAAAATGTGGGTTATGTCTGGCAGTGTTTGACATGAACGGTTGTTTGTATTATGAATGTGTTGTCTAGGGTAAGCAGAGGAGAAAGGGGCAAGCATGTTGGTTATGAAGTGGCGGCCACGCAACGGAACACGCAGCAGGGGTAGGCTCCCCCATAAGGTGGACCGACGACCTGGTGAGGGTCGCGGGAAGCGGTTGGATGCGGGTGGCCCAAAACCAGTCTGTGTGGAAGAACTTGGGGGCCTATTAGGACGTCTTTCGGCTGAGATGACGATGATGGTGTGAGGTCTCAATTTAGATCGCCGCGTCAAAGTCGATATTATTGTAGCGACACTGCTGACGCTTAAATTTTATATAGTCAGGCGCAAGTATGCAGTAGCGCCGCGCGTCAGTCGTCTCCCGGCAACCACTAAATTAGGTCGTATCTCAATATGTATTTATATTATACTAGCTTTTGCGCACGGCTCCGCCCACGTGGTACCTACATGAATAAAAAGTAGCTTATGTCCTTCCCCAGGTTTTAAACTATATCTGTACCAAATGTCATCTAAGTCGGTTGAGTGGTTTAGCCGTGAAAAGGTAACAGACAGACGAGAGTTACCTTTGAATTTATACTATTAGTAAGGATAAGGATTATTTGTTACTGGTACCAGTAACTATATATTCACATATATCATCAAGAACTATTTCATTTGAGCATCCACAAAAACTTTTGGTTAACCCTTCATTTACTATATACATAGTCTGACGCCCACATATTCGAAAGGGAAGAAAGAAGCGCATCACACCCTCCTTTCACCAGCTACATTTCTAGGTCCTACGTAAAAAGGGCGAGCCTATCAGATAAGAGATATTTTAATTGTCAATTAGATAAAACTAAAACCACTGCCAAATCCAGGAACTGATCTCTAGACTCGTGTTAAGCAGTCGCATACACGCAGTTAGGTTTATCTAGTAAGCAAATCTCAAATCAGTACAGTCTCGTAATAAAGCCGAATGTAAGTGGTTACTGTCGAAATTCTGCTTATCCGTTAAGGGATGTATCGCTTGAGTTTATGGCTCCGTCTTGTTTGTTTTTATGTTGTTTTCCTCTGTCAAGTTCAAGAACCTCATAAGCACAAACAACGTCTTTCAATAATCATTTGTAGCTCGTTTAGTCGAAAGAGCAACTCGTTTCTCTAAGTAAGAGAAACCATAAATGTATTTCTTTTTTTTAAATGCTCTCTGCTAACTTTGTGGACCTCATTTGAATACGGCACTTATTGAGTGTTTTTCTTTTTAGGGTTACGTACCCGAAGTGTGCCAACGGGACCCTATCACTAAGTCTCCGCTGTCCGTCTGTTTGTCAGAGGGCTGCATCTCAAGAAAGTATAGAGGTCAAAATTTCCCCATATACTAACCCGCAATTGTTATAGCCGCAATAGACATGCATGCCAACAAAAACATGATTATCTTTATATATATAATTCTTCAGCGAACTCCTCCTAAACGGCTGGACCGATTTGAATGAAACTTTTTGTGTGTGTTCAAGTGGATTCGAGGATGGTTTAGATATGCTTCTTTTTTTTTTCTTTTTTTTTTTCTCTTTTGTACAGGACAACGTCTGTCGGGACAGCTAGTGATTTATAAAAAACTAGAATCAGCCTGCGGTTCCGCTCGCGTAAATGTAGGTTAGGTTAGTAACAGTTCGTTTTTCTGGAGGAAAGGTACCCTATAATCTATTCAGTACTCCTGAAAACTTGTATGCGAAATGTCATAATGATCGATCAAGTCGTTAAGGCGTGCAAACGTTACAAACAAACTTACTTTCGCATTTATATTATTAGATAGGGTTTAATATTATTTGTTGTTACAATTAATAAAAAGTACAGTGTTATACTATGGTACTAAACATTTCGTGTGCCAGTCCGACTAGGACTTGACCTGTTTTTTAATCATGTTAATTGCTTGCTATCTATTGACATTGATACATAGACTGACTCCTGTATTCCCGAAGGTATAACCAGAGGTGGATTAGTTCTACAGTTACCTAACTATGTATTTAGCTCTTTCAAGACTCTGTGCTGCTACTGTGATTTGCTGAGCAGAAAATCTAACACTTTATCCATCCAGGAATTGAATTTACGACCTCAAATCATAATTTTCTTTTGAAATATATCCTGCTCTAGGAATAAGTATATGTTGTGTCGCGGGGGACTTTATAAATATTCAAACAACCGACATTAAGAACGTCCAGATTCGAAACATCTGTATACGGAGTACACAATTTTTTGTCTCGGGTTGGAAGAGAACACACATACCTACTTGGCGCAGAGGCACTGGCGAGGCGACCACCTAACCTACTAAGCCAGCCATGCAGTATGCAAACTTAATCCATGGGCATAACGACGCAACATATTTGTTTTAAAAATAATGTTGCTTGTTTTACGGGCGACTTTAGAAACATCTTCTTCTTCTTCTTTTCGTGTGGTTAGTGGCCAACCTGTTCCCAGAGTTGTTCAAACCGCCCGTAGGCCTCTGACATTGCTTAACGACTGCTGTCAATTTGACAACAACCGGGACCGACTTTTTATGTGCCCTCCGAAGCACGGAGACGCGCAGATGAAATACCACTAAGCGGTCACCCATCTATAGACTGTTCTAGTTGCTACCAACCGCGGGAACAGCTAATGTCAAATATAAATTTGCTACTAAACGAGTATATATATTATATCGCTTGCTTTAACGGTGATGTAAAACATCGTGAGGAAACCTGCATGTCTGAGAGTTCTTCATAATGTTCTCGAAGATATGTGAAGTCTGCCAACCCGCAATTGGCCAGCGTGGTTAACTATGGCCTAACACTTCTCACAGTGAGAAGAGGCCCGTGCCCAGCAGTAAGACAGTTTAATACGTTGGGTGCGGTCGCACCCAACGTTGCTTAACCTCGCTAATCGTTTACCTATCAGTGAGTGCAACTGGCTATGAGCGCCTCAAAGAAGAAGAAACATGCAAACAACTGACACCAAGAAAGAAGAATTTTTGTCTCGTGTTGGAATAGAACACACCCGTACTCGGCGCAATGGTAATGGCGATGCTGCGATCTAAATCACTACACCAGCCGTGCACGACGCAATGATTTGTGTTCATACTTTAGCTTAAACGTAGGTGGCGGGCTTACATTAACGCAATATAGTTATGATATACTTTTGTCTCTCTCATCATCTCTTTGACATCATACAAGTGCTATGTTTATATTACAGTTTACAAAGAGATTTAGTACAAAAGCAGCAACACAAGGAAATCTTCTCAAAGAGTACAAAGGCATAGCTGAGCCAATCTCTAAGCTGCTTACACGCGAAACTAACATTACTGAAATCGTTCAGAGGTTTTGGTTCTGTTTTCTATTACACACTGATACCTACTTATCACAAACTAGCTTTTGCCTGCTGCTTCGCTCGCGTAAAACTAGGTTAGGTTAGGTTATGTTAGTAATAGTAGGTCGCGAGATGATCTCCAGCCACCCTGAGGTTTGACCTGGGGGTGGTGGGCTGTGTGGACCTGCTCGCCACCCGATGAGCACCAGGTGCCGGTGGCGGGCAGATGGCATATTGTTACTCGTTGATAACTGATAATAAAGCATTCTAATGATGAAAGAGTTTTTAAAATCGGTTTATTATATTTTGAGTTAATTCCTTACAAACAAACAAAAAATCTAATCTTTCCTCTTTATAATATTAATATAGCTATAGACAAAGGTTCACGCCAGTATATCCTTGAAAGGGTGGGCAGTGGTGTATGTTGTTATATGTATGTTTAATTCGTTGATGAGTGTGTACGAAGAATATTATGTAAGTGAATGAAAATAGAGAGTTAGATGAGTGCACGGATGGCGCAGTGGTTTAAGTGGTCGCCTCGCCACTGCCACGGAGCCGAGTGTCGTGGGTTCGAGTCCCACACGAGACAAAAATGTGTGTGATCCATATATTACACTGGGGAACAGTCATTTTGCGGCATGGTAAGTTGAAGTCAATTTTGTGTAAGTTCAGTATGCTGAATACGAGAAAAATATCAGATTTGTTAAATTGACTCTAGTTTATGAGATAAGACTTTATAACTATATGACTAAGAGAAGGTCGAAATAAAAATACAATTACATATTAATTATTTTAGAAGCGGCTATATAATAACGACAAGAAAACTGAATACATATAGTATTAACAAAAAACCACAAAAAAGAAATATTAGAAAAATCTTTATCTGTAAGCTTTTCTATTGTGTTTAAGTTCAGGACAATTCCTTATTAAACTCAAGAAATAGTCTGCCATCATAATATGGCTTTCCCATCGACCTTGGTATCTTTCTTTCATTGTTCTAATGTCCTGATGGAACCGTTCTTTATGTTGAATATCTCAAGAACCAGGGTCAATCCATACAAAGTAAATACATTTCGGGTATGACTGATGATTGATGAAGGTGTTTATTAAAACCAGTAACAAAATTAATGCCGCAGAAAATACGTATATATTTTTTTGTTTCCCAGTGTTATTGTTTTAAGTCCGGGTGTTCTCTGTGTCCGTTGTTTGAATGGCTGTTATTATCCGTATAGCACAGGATTTGTTCCTGAAGCAAGGCTGTTCAAACAAAAATATCTTATAAATTAATAAAAAATATTCTTGAACGTATCAACATATGAGTACGAATCGTAGCAGAAGACTTCTGTAACATAAGGCTACACATCACATTTACATATATGACCCACCTATTTTAATATACAGTAATAATAAATATCTCTTTAAAAGACTAAATATGTAGGTAATCCATTATAAAGCTGCGCTTGTAATGCATGCATCCATTAGGGTGATCAATCAACATTAAACTGTGCCCCATACGGTTAATTCACTTTCAGACCACTTAGGCCGGTGTTCTCCCAACGCGCGGACAACAATTTGTATAAGTTACAGATGAGCGTTATAAGGCTTTATGTTCATTGTTTTTAAAAGGGATTAAATATAATGATCAGCAAAAATACTAATTGGTCAGCAAATATTGCACAGCATAACGAGCATCTATACGCCTCAAATCACTGCATTCCGTCTCGGAAGTGTTAGATTATGTTAGGCTCTTTTTTTAAACCCTCCCAAAAATAGGAGCCCCGCGATGCGGAGCTCCGTCGACTTAGTTTGATCTCTTTAAAGTTTGCTGGCCATGAGTTGCTGATCAATTAGCTTTTTTTGCTGCGCAATTAGTATTTTTTTGCTGTGCAGTTAAATACTACCCTTTTTAAAATACGCCATGACACTTCATATTTTGAATAATATCTGTTGTAGTATAAAGTCTCACGCCTATAGGTATTTGTGAAGGGGTGGGTAGAGATGTATAACATCCACCTTGGCCAAATATGTTTTACAATCCACAATCGAACCAATAAGTTGTTCTAGTTGCTACCAACTAAACTACTATATACGGATTTTATCGCGTTGTTTATTTGACACTTTATTACAAAATTTTGACATGGTCACGGGGAGACCCCGTGTTAACATAAATATAAATAGTATAATAGTATAGTAATAGTATAAATAGTTTTAATAGTTTCAATAATTTAATTAGCTTAAAATTAGTAAAGTTTAAGAGTAATAGTAGTGTAACAGTTTTTCAAAATGTTGTAATAAAGTGTCAAATAAACAACGCGATCAAATCCGTATATAGTAGTTTAATTTCAATGAATAACATTCGCGTAAACAGAAGACAATATTATATAAATTTGCTACTAAACGAGTATATATATTATATCGCTTGCTTTAACGGTGAAGCAAAACATCGTGAGGAAACCTGCATGTCTGAGAGTTCTCCATAATGTTCTCGAAGATATGTGAAGTCTGCCAACCCGCAATAGGCTAGCGTGGTGAACTATGTCCTAACACTTCTCACAGTGAGAAGAGGCCCGTGCCCAGCAGTGGGACAGTTTAATACATGGCTGATATTATTATAAAGGAGCATGGCGTGTTATTAATGGCAACATTAACTGTCAGTAGCACTGCTTTCGGCTGCTGTCGGAAACCCTCGTGGATGCACGAAGGGTCTTATCTGTCACATTGAGAAGGGTTGCAATAATTAAACGGTCATTTATTTATGATAGTTTATGTTCTTACTTGCTACTGCGTGGATGGTGCAATGGATTAATTGGTAGACTGGCCGCTGGTATTGTACCGATAGTTGTGGGTTTAATTTCTGCATAGGTCAACAAATTGTGTGGTCTATATCTTACTGAGTTTAGAACACAGAAAACAATGAACGACGGTGAATGCTATAAATGTTTTTAAGAATTTTCGCGCAGCAGCTGTGTCCTTAAACTAGTTAATTTGACTTACTTATCAGCAGCTAAAAGGCGGTAGCCACGTGGTACATAGTAGTATCGAAATTGCAACCACGAGTTCGTAGACCATTAACACCTTACGAAAGCCAACTAAAACAACTAAGAAAAACTATAACATATAGATATGAGTCAGGGCATAGTTGTATTTCGTAATGCAAACGAAAACACAAGATCTCAAGATCGAATTAATGTCTATAAAAATAATAATATCAGCCCTGTATATAAACTATCCCACTGCTGGGCGGGTCCGGCCGCTAGGGTCCCATTCCGGTACGCCCCCGGCCGACACGTACCCACAGTTGAAAATTTGTTATTCCGCTACGACCCCGGCCGAGACGCTCCCATTGTAAATCAATCGGAGAAAATACTTGAGCAAATACTGTTGAAAACAAAATATCATGTATTAGCCTTAAAATTAGTAAGATTAGTTTTAAGTATACTTTTTAAAATATATTTAAAAAATGTTGTTGTAAAACACTTTTGTTTCAACAGTGTTTGCTCAAGTGTCTTTTCCGGTTGTTTTACAATGGGAGCGTCTCGACCGGGGGCGTAGCGGAATAAGAAAGTTTTCACTGTGGGTGCGTGCCGGGGTGTATCGGAATGGGACCCTAACGGCCGGACCCTGCTGGGCACGGAACTCTTCTCTGTGTAGGAAGGTCCACAATTTACCACGCCTGGCCCAATGAGGGTTGACATTCTTCACATATTTTACGAGAACATTATAGAGAACTTTCAGATATTATGCAGGTTTCCTCACGACGTTTTTCTTTACCGTTAAATCGAGCGATAATTAACTTACTAAATTGATATCTGCGTTATTGGCAATAGATCCAAAGCCTGTTACGTAGAACCTAAACATAGTTAGTAAAAAGTGATTTAATAACCTACCTGCCCAATAAAATACACTAGCGTGATGCTACCGTATGTTAGGCTTCTTTAAGTTAAAGTACACAATGGTGCCAATTCTGTTGTCACAAAATTCTCTAAACTTAACTAAAAATCACAAAAATTTTGTTTAGTCCTGTCAAAGGACATTTCGTATTCTGAAATCGTTAAAAGTGACAGGACTAAACTAAATTTTAGTGATTTTTAGTTAAGTTTAGAGAATTTTGTGACAACAGAATTGGCACCAATATTTGTCTATTCCTAGCGTATAGTTAGATATTCGCCTCATGAATATAAGTACCTTTTATACCCAAGAGAACTTCGATACGGGTAGTAGGTTATGTCCCTGAGGCATGTATAATCG
Organism: Catocala sponsa; assembly: GCA_963564715.1. NCBI lineage: Eukaryota > Metazoa > Arthropoda > Insecta > Lepidoptera > Erebidae > Catocala > Catocala sponsa. The sequence continues at coordinate 16,279,191 of OY751349.1, forward strand.
GATCAGATAACGAATGAACAGCAATAATTCCCACGACGCAAGGAATCTTATTACCTACCTACATGTACCTAGCGAAGGATACTTAGCTGTTTTTCTTATTTATATTACATAAAAAAAGTCTGATGCCTATCCATATCCGCGAAGGCTTAGGTAGAGGTGTACGAGGGTCACACTGAAAGTTTTTAGAACAGGCCAGTAAGAAAAGCAGCAGATGAAATATTTATTTTGTTTTTACAAATTGGCGGCAATTTAATAAGTTTATGTCGTGCGTCAAAAAGAATTTGACTAGCGAAGCTTTCGCTCAATTATTAAATTTTTCAATCTCAATTATATTGTTATAAAAATATTTTTAATAAAGCCGTGTTTCTTTGAAATTAAAGCGAATACGCGGCATACAGCTAGTGTTCCTATTAATACAAACTACGCTTGCAAAGTGACGTCATTGGACATCTCCCTTGGGACAGTCAAGACTCGCTGAGCCCGTGGTAAGCTAACTAGGAATATCGCCTTGCTCTTATTTCCATCATAAATTAATATAAAAATGGTTCATTGAAATTAAACTACTATATACGGATTTTATCGCGTTGTTTATTTGACACTTTCTTACAAAATTTTGAAAAATTGTTACACTACTATAATCACTATTAAACTTTACTAATTTTTAAGCTAATTAAATTATTGAAACTATTAAAACTATTTATACTATTATACTATTTATATTTATGTTTACACTTTCCCCGACGTTTCGATTGCTTTTCAGCAGCCATGAGAGACTAAGATGGTAGTTGTCTCAATGTTCCAGTGTAGTTATTTCAAAGTACCCGAACATAATTTAATCATGGGTGTTTCTATTTACACAGAATGAGCTCAAAGTATCATGAAGTCTAGCTGTGGTTTGCTTCTTCTTGGGTTTGACTAGTTGAATTACTGGATCCCAAGCTGGTGGTACATTCCAACCATCTTCTCTATTGAAATTAGGATGTTTCAATAGAGTGTGTAGTGTTCAATAGAGAAGATGGTTGGAATGTACCACCAGCTATATAAATAGTTTTAATAGTTTCAATAATTAAATTAGCTTAAAAATTAGTAAAGTTTAATAGTGATTATAGTAGTGTAACAGTTTTTCAAAATTTTATAATAAAGTGTCAAATAAACAACGCGATAAAATCCGTATATAGTAGTTTAATTTCAATGAATACCATTCGCGTAAACAGAAGACAATATTATATAAAAATGGTTTATGGAATATATTTTAGTTCTATTTATGATTGCATGGTAGATGTAATTTAAATGGTCGCCTTGTCGCTGTTACTGCGCCGAGGGCTCACAAGGAACTAAAAGTGTGATCTACAAATGGTTTGTTCCAAGTCTGGCTGTTCTTTGTGTCCGTTGTTTGAATGTTTGGAACGTTCCCCGCGGCATAAGAATAATTATTGTGTCAAAAAGCGGGTTGATGCTTGTTACTTTTTAATTGAAAACTGGCAGTCTTTGGGGACTGCCGATAGAAGTGAAAGCTTTAATCCTTGATCATAAACACTTCTTTATAAACAAAAATAATTCAAAAATGGAAAGCGTTCGGTGACGCGAGTTCCATGATTTTTGTTCACCCAAGAAGTGCTCAACGCGCCCAAAGAAGTTTTCACTTCAAAAATGCTTATTAATGGCTATTCGTGGCACAAAGAATGTGCATGGCAAAGCAGTTCTACAATATCTTTGGTGCATTGCCATTTAATGTGGCAATGTTGCCAGCCTTGTAGGCACGTTACGAGTCAACAGTGATGCTGACGAATTTAATGTAAACCGGATATGTTATGTTTAATGAATGCAACTGCTGTGCATCAGGGTCTGCCTATGAATTCCCATGTTAAAGTATTATTCTCAATAGCTGCACAAAGTCTTATTGACGTGTGGTACCTTAATCTTAGCTATCAAAATATATGCACTTGACTCTACCCCATCGAAAATATAGACGTCAGACAAGGTACGTTGTTAATATAATTTCTCATCTTATTACGACGCCACATGGTATTGATACCATAACCAAACGGTCATCATTGTAAAATTTGAAAGTTGCCTATTGTATCACTAGGTGACCCGCGCGACTTCGCCTGCTTAACATAAGAGATTTTTGCCCGTTTTTGCAACATTTTGATTGATACGCCGCTGCTATTAGTCGTAGCGTGATATTATATAGCCTATATAGCCTTTCTCGATAAATGGGATTGGATATCCGAGTCACACTAAAACAATTTTTCAATTGGAACCAGTAGTTTCTGAGATTAACGCGTTCAACCAAACAAACAAACAAACTCTTCAGCTTTATAATATTGGAATAGACTAACCGACCCGACAGGCGTTGTCCTGTCTTCTCCTTCTGTCAGACGAACAGTCAAACTCGCAAGGCTAGGTTTTCTGAAATTTTCCAATTTCTTAACTTTTCTTTCTGTAAGAACCTTCTACAAATTATAAGAACACCTAAAAAAATTATGAATTAAATCGGTAAAGTCGTTTTCAAGTTACGGCGTGACCAAGAGAATCAGGGATTCATTTTTATATATAAAGTATATAGATATATATAGATTTAGATATTATGTATGTATTTAATGCCATTTATGTATTTTTATATAAACCCAGTTTTATTACTTGGATGGTCGTTTTATTTTCAATACAAGTAATGAAGTATGGCATATATATCCGTGTATGATACAAATCCTAACTAATATTATAAATGCGAATGTTAGTTTGTTTGTTACGCTTTCTCGCCTTAAGTACTCGACCGATTATCATGAAGTTTCGCATACACATTATCAGGGGTACAGAAAAAGACAAAGGGTGCCTTGAAACCAGAAAAAAGTACTGTTCTAAGTGGTAAGATTTACTAACATAATTTACATTAACGTGGGCCAAAATGCGACCAAAATCTAGTATGGCATATTTATATCCCTTTCGCGGATATATCCGATTAGGGTATTACCCTCACATTAGTAGTCAAGTAGTGTTACGCCTAGAGAGTAGGCAATTTCCTAATCCTATAAATTCTATGTAGTATTCTGGATAAATAGATAGAAAACTGAATTGTCTATATTAAACGTGCAATGCGTGTATGTCTACATTATGTTTTTGTTTATTGGCATTCTCAAATGGGATTGAATTAGAGTATTATATTTAAGTGAGGAAGTGTAATATTTTTAATCTTTATCAATTAACTAGCATGATATGATTACTGCTCAGCTTCTGTGGCCTTTGTTATTTCATGATAAATTATCTTTCTAATTATTCTAATCGGTTCAGTAGAGTCAGATATTATGGATTGTTTGTTTTTACTAACAATACTTTCTCTTTATCATATTAGTATAGATGATTCAAGAGCTAAGTCTGCCCACAAATTATTTTGCAGTCTGGCAGAAATCTTAATTGTATACATGTGACGATTTTCACTGAATAAATACTTTTTCATTCATTAATTACTTTCTTTATTTCCTTTCTTTCTAAGTGACCCAAAATGCGTAACGTATGCCTTATGTAAATACCAAACATATAGTTTTTGCGCTGTTTGTTTGTATTTGTTTTTTGCCCCGTCACAAACGTTTGCGTTTTTAAGTTAAATGGAGCCTTGGGAGGGAGAAAAGGGGGGAGGGATGAATAACTAAAGCAGCAACTTTATGCAAGGAGCGCTCCGTAAATATTAGTTATTACTAACAGTAAGTATAGTGTGTCGTTTTAATGTTTGCTCGTTTTAAGTTTCTCTAATATTTGACTTTGATTTAATGAACTGCTTACCGCGTTGGTTTATGCTTAATGGCTTAAACGCGCTAGCGTTTAACCGCGGGGGCGGGTTGTTTGTCTGAGCGGTCCAACCGCTTCACGCGGTTTCATCGCGGTTGGCCGCCGTAGCGGTCACCCGCGATGGCAACCGCGTCAGGCGGCTGGCCGCTCAGACGAGCCACCCCCGCGGTTAACCTCTAGTGCGTTTACTCTCTTAGGCTGGTCGTTAGGTTTTAGGTTTGATTACTTTGGCCAGGAAGCGTTTTTGGGTTTTGTCTTAGTATATTCTAAGTGAAAAGGCCGAGAAATGAGCTCGATAGAAGGCAGTAAATAAATAATAAATAATTTAGATAACAAGACAACACTTATCAAATTTGGCAGAGGCAGAGGGTCTCGGGTACGAACCCACGTCGCGCACCTCTGACTTTCGGAAGTTATATGACTTTTCAAAATTATGTGCGTATTGATTGACAATTATCGCCTGCTCCGTGCCTCGGAAAGCACGTTAAGCCGTCGGTCCCGGCTGCCATGAACATCTATGGCAGTCGTTATTGGGAGAGTGTCGACACAAAAGATCCCACTGGGTCGAAGTGTCGCCGGTCTGCACTGACTGGCCCCCACATAAGATAAGTTAAGATAAGTTTACTGAAGTAAAGCTGAGCCCAACAATATGGCATCTAAATAACTCTCGATATGTGGTTAGGCCACGCCACTGCCTGCCAGAATAAGAGTAAAAGACTGGGGTCTACCTAGTACCATACTTAGAACTATGAATATATTCTTTTAAAGTGCTTTGAACGTCTAAAAATGTTTTAACTAAATCGAAAAGAATAAGTCTCTAGGTAACTCAAAAGTTATTCAACGGCAAATGATTTCTCTTGATTCACATGAGAACGCAAATCGACTGAAAATGTCCTTCATATTAATGGTCTATATGCCATATTTTGTCTAAAGCCGTTTAAACATTCACGCTTAATTGAGTTATAAACATCCAAACATCTTTACAAAGGGTGGCATTAGTTTGTTGCCGATCGCGATGTTCCCGGCAACTAGGCATTCGACTAATTACTGCATTCACTAGTAATCTTTAACTTTTGACGGTTCCATCACACCTTTAAAGCATTGACTTCTTATATATGGTATCTAGTAGTATGGAAGTGATCAACTTTGCTCACTCCCATATTACTTTAGTGTAAGCTACTGAGGTTTTTATCCGCACTCTCGACACTGTAACAAACTAAATTTATCACCAGTGACCTTGAAAAACTGCGTGTGTTCATACTCGTTAAGTACCGTGGAAAGTGAAGCTCTCTTGGAACCCGCAACGAATTCAATCAAACGTATATATAAAGGTTTAAAAAAAGAATTCCTCTGCCTTCTTAGTACACCGATACTATTAAGGAGGACTTGGAAAAGGAATTCCACTTTCCTTCTTAACAAAGCGGGACACAAAATAAAGATGATATAAACAGGCTGTGCTGACATAAGCATTTTACACACGCAGAGGGTTATAAAACATTAGTCCTAAACGTGCCTAGCAAGAGAATTTCAGGGGCGTTGTAATTGGTCGACCTACACCGTTTGTCAAGATATGGCATTTATTTGTGGCAAAGCTGTGAACAAATCACTCGTAATAGATCCACTAGGCACTAATATGATAAGATTGATAAGATATAATAAGTTCACGGGTATTATTGGTTTTTCTATTAGGTAATTCTCAGAAGCAACACAAAATTTAGAAATGTGCTTAAACTATATTATAAAAAAAACCACTCCCGCACTAGGAGTATCTGTATCGCGCACTTTACAAACATTCAAACAACAGGCACAAATAACTGTAAGGGCCTATTCCACAACCTCGAAATAGCATTTATCTATAAGGTAAAAGTCTCACCATCTCTCTTCTTTAACCCAACAAGAGTGAGACAGCATGCGATTTATCTTTTGGATAACTTTTACTTAATAGTTTTGAAACTGGCCAAAATGTTATAACAATGTCATCAAATTTTATCAGCCTTGATGGCGTAGTGGTTAGCGTAACCGACTGCCACGCCTGAGGTCGCGGGTTCGATTCCCGCACAAGTCAAACATTTGTGTGCATGAACATGGATGTTTGTCTTGGTCTGAGTGTTTCTATACATATTATAATGTACGTATTTACAAAAAAAAGTATATATGTATGTTTATCCATTGTCTAGTACCCATAGTACAAGCTCTGCTTAGTTTGGGCTAGATGGTGTTGTGTATACCTATGTAGTAGAATATATTCTTGCCCTGTGTGAATATCGAACCCACGACCCTTGATGCAGTTCCAATGATAATTTAAGCCGCTACGCCATTGGTGCATACACTCAACATTACATGTATATTATACGTAATACAACCGGCTCGTAAAAGTAGTAACCGATATTTACCGGATTCAATTACGTGTCACGCCGTTATCCCCTTCCCGATCGTATAAGGAGATTGCGTGGAAATTGCTATCGGTATTCTCCGTAGAGTTTTATTCTCGCATATGTTCTTATTTCCTGATCTTTGTAGCCATAGGGACTATTATAATATTATTTTTATTCTTATGTGATGTGTTCACATAAGAATACAATATGTTTTAATATTACTTTTTTCTAAATAAACATCTTTACAATTTTTTCATTTGAAATAACACAGGTCCAACCTATTTCTATATCATCATAGTACACTAAAAGGCTCAAAGCCTGTAATTTTTGCTTCAGCTTATAACAGCCCAACTTGAAAGACTGGACCTCCATCCAGATCTTTCACGGCAAATCAAAAATTTCTGTTATAGAAAGTTAGTAGCAATTTGGGTTATAAATTTATTTGTTTATCAATTTGAACATCCAGTAATGTCTTGCTACGGCAGGGAATACGAAGGCTGTGCTTCAGAACTTACTGTCTAGAAATTCTTAGTAACAGTATGGATTACTGCATTTAGGCCGGGACTCCAACAAAGAAGACTAACTTTAGTCCGCAGCTTTGCTCGCGAACAGTACTTTTTTTTCTAGATAAATGGTACCCCATGTCCTTTTCTGTACTCCTGACAACGTATATGCGAAATTTCATCATGATCGGTCGAGTATTTAGGGCGTCAAAGTGTTACAAACAGACAAACTCACATTCGCATTTAAAATATTAGTTAGGATTACGTCCCTGGAGTCGTTTGAAATAAAGGTAGTGATTATCCTACAGGCTTCGAAGCTTCGAAGATCCTTTTACCTGTAATGACTTATAAAATGGCCACTAAAAGCTATAATAGGACGTTGAAAGGTTATACGCTGATTTTATACGCTGTTCTTTTCTGTCTTAAATCGTTTATTAATAATGGGATGATAGGTATTAAGTGCTTTTTAATCGTTATAAGAATTTCATAACGTAGCCTTTGAAATGAGTACAGGTTCGAATCCCATTTAGGACAAAAATTATATGGTCCACAAATAGCTGCTCTCATACTGTCCTTTGTGTCTGTTGTTTATATTTTATAAAGGTCGCTGCGTTATAGCAAATACATATATCTAGTCAAGTCAAGCAATCACCCGCATAAAAAACAGTGAAACATGCTTAAAGTCCACTAACAAAAACGTAGGTACCATACATAGATCTTTACTCTCTAGCCCCGAAAAGTTGGGAATTTCGTTTTAATAAACCCCGCTGAGGTATAGGGGTGAGACTGACTGACGTGTTTATTCGTGTTTATTCTGTTACAGCTTCGATTAGTTTTATTTTAATTATCGCCATTGTATTTTGTCTATATCACATACTAACTATATATACTAATTTTTGAAGACACGATTTTTATTATCTATTGTATCTGTTTTGGAGTTTCTGAGTCTATGGCAATCACCAATCCTTTAAACAGTGAACGAAACAGCTCTCTCAATATAGAGTTTCTTTTGTTTTATGAAGTAGGTCCCCTATCAAAAAGTTTCTGATTGGGTGATCCCTTTAGTATGATCGTTAGGACAAGATAGGACTTAGGTCTAGTCAACATAAACGTGAAACGGAGATATGTTATCAGACACATAGATGAAGGTAAAATTACGATTCAGAATCTACATCAGACGTTGCGTGTTCGATATTCAAAGATGGCATATGAAATTGTCTGAATTGTTTTGACTTTAGAATATATGCATTTTATTAATAGGTATTGTAGATGTAAAAGAATATAAACCGTTTAAACGATGTGCATAAAACTTGGTAAGACTATGTCCGAGATTAACATTTTATCTCGGTAATGCGATCCCGTGGAATTCACAATTAGAATAATAAAAATAAAAGATAAGCTTGTAATAATTGATATCTAAAAATTGCAAAAGAATTTAAGACATTATTATCTTTATATATATAATTCTTCTGTACGTGTGTTGACAGTAAACTCCTCCTAAACGGCTGGACCGATTTGAATGAAACTTTTTGTGTGTGTTCGAGGATGGTTTAGATATGGTTTTTTTTTCTCTTGTGTACAGGACAACGTCTGTCGGGACAGCTAGTTTGCTATAACATACGTGTAAACGTAAGACAATATTTATGAAACTAAACTGGACGTAGCATAACATCGCAGACATCAAATTTGAAAAAAAAAGAATGATTAAGTCCAGATATTCTGACTCTTCTGCTATTATTAATATAGAGATTCTTATTCTTAATGCAAAATATAATAGTTATTAAAATAGTAAAAACTATCCGATTTAAACAAACAAACTGGTGTTCCTCGATTTTATATTGACACGTCTCACCGTGCCTTTAAAAACGATTATTTTTGCAGGATGTAAATGAATCAACATCCAAATAAGGGATTCGATACTTGTCGATTCATTCGAGTACTTTTCAGTGACAATACAGTTCAGTATAAGGAAAATGCTAAACAAGCGCTTCGCTCTTCTCCGTTTAATTCCAAATAAACCTTTACCCAACCAGTTAAATAAAATGAAAGTCGGGCAGTCGTGCCAGGTTTAGATGTCTTGTATAGTACAAGGCTAAAAGTTATACCAACTGTTTCCCCGGTCTTACCGAGAACACCACTAGAAGGTAACGTCCCAACATAAACGTAAAAATTCATCACCAATATACATTTTTATGTCAGTCAGTCCGGACTTCTAAGGAAATACTCAATTTCTTTGAAAGTTATACCGATAATCGTCCTGGGACAGAATTTTAGGTGCGATAGGCAAGTTCTAGAACGAGATAAATTAAGGTAGGGGATGACGGGGTAAAGTTATTGCATATAAATGTGTTTTATTTATTTGAGTCCCCGGATCAGGCATATAAGTTTGCGATATCGTTTAGTACCAATCGTGATCGGTTCTAAAAATTTCCGAAATTTTGCAAGACTACTTTTTCACTTTTAAAATAAATTTTCTTTATCAAAACTTACTAAATAAAGAAAAAGGTGAAGTTCATGTCTTCCACGGAGGTCAAGGGCCTTGGTCAAAGATCGAGAAAGATGTCATATACTCCGCTGACAAGACCAAAGCTCTTAAGAATGGAAAAGAAGATTAAAACTAATCTTTTTTACAATTTTGAGAATTTACGTTAGCCTACTAGATATTATACCTTAAAAATTACCACATCTTGCTGTAACACGCTGAAACTCAAAAAATTAATAAGTACTGAAAGATGAACTTAGTACGTTAAAAATGTAACCCGTTTTTGATGAATCTCATACTTTACTTTCTTGGGCAACTCTTGGCAAAGATTGACATTCCATAACTCAAATATTGGACATTTAATTTGAACTCGTTAATTGCTTAAAGGTTTTCATTAATTATGACAAAAAGAGGCCATGGTAAGAATTCATTCGGTTTGACGAATTTTGGGGTATCTTCTAATTGCTTTTTTTTCTTTAGTTAAGATGGCAATCAAGCATTCGAATCGCCTGTTTGTAGCATATTGCTGCAGGCAACAACTGAAGTATCACCCGTGTTACCAACCTTTCAAAAAGTAACCAAATCAAACAATAAATCCTTTAAGGCGACAAAATAACGTCAAAGTTTAGAGGTTAGTAAAGTTATTTTAGTTATATAGTTATTCGTCCCCTGAGAGACAACGTATATTTAAAGAACTGACGTCACTACAAGAATTCATCACAAAAATGTCTGCCTGCGATTTTCTCCAACACGATAGTATTTTACGCAGTTAACCTGCACCTGTTTCTATAATATTTTTAGCTCAAATATAGATCCGTATTTGATTAATGACTGTTTACAACACCTGAACGTACATAATCTACATAAAGAGTCGCATTATGAAACCCACAGCCGCATATACTACATTTACTGCCTTTAAAACACTTTAAATCGACAGTATATTATTTATTATGCGTAGCTAATTACCGGCTTACCTTTATAACGACCAAAAACATTAATTACTGAGGCAAAAATAATCAACGGTATTGGTTAAGGTAATACCGGCTTTGAGGTGTGATCTGGGGGTGGTGGGCTGCGTGGGGCTGCTCGCCACCCGATCAGCATCAGGTCCGAGAGACGGCGTGCGTGTTCCCATGTGCGCCTCTGTGTCGTGTCTTTGTTCCACCAGGGGGACGGTGGAGGAAGTATTTTTGTGTAGTGGCCTGCCGTTTCACACGGCCGGCCAAAACCATGGCGGGGTCGCGATTGCATGTGAAAGCGATTCGCGTGGCCTCGCCGTCTATGGTTATGTCGAGGAACACGGTGGTAGATTTAGTCGGTATTACCGGGTTATCTTTTCCCCGGTGAGCCCGACATAACCTCTCCGTCGCCTCCCGGAGAGGTATGCGTGAAAGCATTCCCCCACGTAAAAAAATAATAATACACCAGCTCAAATAAATTGTCGCTGGTAACTTTTTCTGTCAAGTTATTGTTAGTAGTAGTATAAACTGGAGTTTAGAACTGTTACAAGCTAGCTGGCAAACGTGGAACCTAAATCAAAGCTGGTCAAATGTGGGCATAATGCAGATAATATAGTCGTGAGACTGAGTGTGTATGTCAGTTATTAAAACCGCAATAATTTGTTTATTTCCGAACTTTGAATCTCATTTGACAGCCTGCACGGCTCGATGCTAAAAATTATAATTATATATTTTCATACATTAGGCTTTTTTATGTCCCATTACTGGGCAAAAGCGCCTCCCTTAGATTGCCAAATCGCTTTGTTGTATTAATAATAACATGCAAATACTTCTTTCATACAAACTTTTAACCCCTATCAATCACAAATTACGGTTTAAAAATTGTACGAAAAAGTAATTTAACTAAAATCTAAAAAATAATTTCAAATTTAAAACTTACTAATTTAAATTTAATGAATTTTTAAAAGTCCTGTTTTACATACTTTATTGCCCTATGAGCCATTGTAAGCATATACCAATAACAAAGATACAGCATCAATGTATTGTTATAAACAATCAACAACGTTCATAACACATAGTATCGATGTAAATCAATCTTCAAGTGTTATATACAGCGCTCGTAAACGATATTCAGGTCATTCTTACGAGACCTATATTGGAGAAGAACCAAGCATTTACTTAAACATAGTACCTATATATTATGTATATAAGTAAGAGTATTCTTCGGCATCCTCTGGCCTTTGTTACCTTTATCTACGCTACGGTCATCGCGAAAGAATCGTACTGGCTGCAGTACTGTACCTGTAAATAGAAGAACACAAGCTTTAAACATGTTTGTAATTACAAAACGAGGAAAAAGGTAAAGCAGGATACAAGTCAACGAGTTCAGAAAATTGAGGTCGTACTTTCCAACTAAGCTATTCATAGTTTTATTTCAAGATAGTAATTTATATTTTTTTATAGATGATAAGATCCTCCAGACTAAATTACGGTACCGACGGCAAAGTTTAATGGAGACTGGATCTGTGCAGAACATATTATAGTGCACAAGTATGTACGCAAATACTTGTGCACTCCCTATTTCCTAAATCACATAATACGATGGGATGACAATCCGACACGACCGCAAAAAGATCAGGTACAGGACCAACGGCTTTCCAAAGCACAGAGGTGTGCAAAACCGCCATGACATATGTATTTTAGGCAATACCTAGAAAACGTTTATCTTTTGTATTTTATTTATCTCCCAATAATTCCACTATGAAGTGTTTCAGCATAAACTATTGTTTACGTTACACTTGTACATATACAAAACATTTTTATTGAACTTTCAACTTTCACGTTCATATACATAGACGACAGTATTTTCAACGGTAACCTAAACTTTTAAATTGGACCAGTTCAATACTTTTTTTGCATGAGCACTTCCAATTACCAGTTCCATTCATTTAAAATATCTCAACGAACGAATCGTTACCGAAACTCCCAACAGTCAATCGTATATATGCCAACAAGTGATTCACTATCAAAGTATAATATAATTATTTATAGACGACTTCACTTAAATTATTCATAATTCAATGAACTGTATAGAAATAGAATGAGCTGGTCATATTATAATTATAATTCATACTTCCGTTTTGGCATTGTCGGTATTAAAATTCTTTATTCTTTTTGTAGGACGCTGGTCAACTTTTAGATCGGCGTTTCCAGAAAGAAGAAAATTTGAAGCTTTTTGTGTTTATATGATACCTGGTAGGTGGAGACAGGGCTACATTATTTTCCGCAGAAGTTCCGACTGGTATTTTCACGACAACAAGTATCGATAATAGTACGAACCCTTTACTTCCTGATATGAAGGCGATAAAGCATGTGCCGGCATCATATTTTCCAATATTATCATATTCTCACAATTATATAGTTTTGTTAAATGTCAAGCCCCTATTAAATACAGAGATAGTTTCGCCGCCTGACTTCCCAAAATGGTAGGCATAATAATTATGTGTATTACACTCACACTTCATCAGCTATATAATTTAACTAGCTGTGCCCGTGATTTTCCATCACCCCTTTTCTCTCTTCCCACAACTTCTCCTTCCCACTTCCTTTCCTAAAGGGTCGGCAACGCGCAAGTGATGCCTCCGTGTTGCAGGCGTCCATGGGCTACGGTGACCACTTACCATCAGGTGGGCCGTATGCTTGTTTGCAACATTAGTCGTAAAAAAAAATGTATTTGGAACACTTGAGCTATCAAAGTAAATATTCAACTCATGCCTTAATTCAATAGACACATTTTCCCCAAATCTATTGTCTTATACACAAACAAAGGTGCTATTTATTTTGCGATTTGGTCAATATAATGTAATTGTATGTCTTCATTTACCTTGTAATAATTAATAAACAATGTTCAAAATAATAGAATACTAAGTTTAATTACGAAGTTTAAACATTGGACATAAAAGGCAACTCGTTTGTAGTTCTAGTCAATGGTAATTATTGTCTATGATTAGTATAAAGGCTGTATTTGTTATTATAAGTTTATGTTTGTAGTGTCCGTCACGTTGGAACTTGGATACAATTACGTGTTAGATGAATCGCGTTAGCCGAAGTTTGTTGAAGTTTAATTACCACGGTTACTAAGATACTAAAATAATAATTTTAATAGTTACGAATGATTATGTTCCTAATTCCTATCTCAATTAGTTCTCTTTCTTAGTTACGCGTTTATACATGAAATATGTAAATTTACATAAGTTGTTTTCGTGGCATAAGTTTACGCTTGTATTTGCGTCTGGCCATGAAGCCCCGAGTTAGATTCCTGTATCGGACAAGCTAGGAAGTTTACGGTAGCAGCGCGGTTTCTGAAAATTCGTCCAGTAGATGGCAATAGGCACACCCTCTATCACATTAAAATAAAAAACATAGCTGGCGATATGCGGATGTATGTAATAAACCTCTGTTTACCCTTTCGAGGTAATACAACCGAGAATCTAAGTATATACATATAGTATTTAGCTGACGAAGTGACACTTTCTTGTCAAAGTTTAGTGGCAATGAGTTTACTGCAGTGATATTTATGTTATTTATGTTATTCGCTAAGAGTTGTGTTATTGTTTTATATAAATACAACTCCCGTATGTCAGCCACTAAATTCAGACAAAGGTTAAGCCTATGAGAACAAACCTGCAAGAAACCCCGCGTCACGATATTTAAATTGCTATTTTAGTAATATCCAACTCATATCTACAAACAATCCTTACAATTGTTACACCATACATTACTGGCTATACAAATATAAGCAATATACCGTCGTAGCTTGTTTTAATATATAATATAATAATAATATATTCTACCACATACACACAACACCATCTAGCCCAAACTAAGCAGAGCTTGTACTATGGGTACTAGACAATGGATAAACATACATATATACTGTTTTTTTTTTGTAAATACATACATACATATTTATACATAGAAACACCCAGACTAAAACAAACATCCATGTTCATGCACACAAATGTTTGACTTGTGCGGGAATCGAAACCGCGACCTCAGGCGTGGCAGTCGGTTACACTAACCATTACGCCATCGAGGCCGACAATATATATATAGCATTAACAATCATATATGTTGATATGTCATATTAGTTAAGGCATCATATATAAGTGGGACGTGTGCAAGTGACACTTCCACAAGTTGGTTTACGAAGGTTGAGCGGGTGGCGAGAGCGTACTTGCCGAAAGTAATTAACACAATCCGGCTTCCGGCAACTTTGGTACACGATATTATTATTATATACAGCTCCACCAGTCCAGTGGCCTATGCATACTCTTAAATTTTAGCATCTAGGAGAACTCTTAGATGTGCAGGCTATCTCACGTTCTTTTCCTGCACCGTTAAAGCATGTGATAATTAACTAATTAATACGCACATAACTTCTAATAGACAGTGGCAATCCAATGGACATGTATGGTGCTAAATATCTACTTGTATTGTATTACACCTTCTTTACACAATCACGTCCTCTACACACTCAAACTATAAAATAAATATCACTGACTAATAAAATCGTTCAAACTTTGCTTTGCCACTTTGTCCTTGACTTTGAGCACATCTTACGCCGATCTGATCGAATGCGTCACAAAAATTCTCGCCAATCTGTTTACACAAGACAAATGTCTAGATTGATAGCCAACAAAAACCACTGAACGATTTTCGTTCAACAAATAACAATAATAAATGGTTCTCAATCAATTGTTTTATTTTATCGATATTTTCAACGCTTTTTACTGCTCTGATTTTGTTTGACATGCATAGATTTAAGGTGAAGATATATTGGTCAGGACACACATGATGAATTTTCTCAATACATAATGCTGCCGAGACATATTTTGATACCAAAGTATGTAAATATTGATTAGTAATATTTTTAATACTTTTATATTTAATATTTTGAGTTTAAATGCCCGAAAAGCGGTGGTATCTTCTTAAATGTCCAAAATACGGGCTGAAAGAAAGAATCTCACAAATCAGGTTCTTCCGTGTTATTTTTTTCAAAATTACATTATTTCGTTATTCGGTAAATTTATTAGTTATTCTGCTTCATAAGAGGGCTTAGGATACCCAAAATTTGTCCGTCCGTCCGTCTGTCTGTCTGTCAAGACCTTTTATCTCGGGAACGCGTGGAGGTATCCAGTTGAAATAAAAAAGTCTAGTCTCTTGAAGCTGTGAAAGAATTTTATGCCGCAAAAAATGTATATTTCGACACTCTCAAAATCAAAATGGGAATCAAAATTAATAGGGTATTTTCCGTTGACCTAGAAGTATGAAAATAATACTGTCTTATACTACAAGTACAGGGAAAAATCTGAAAACTACACATTTGTAATAAAAACATAAAATAACAGGGTCTTTATGCAAGGAATTTGGATCTTATTAATTTGTTCGAGCATATTTGACTTTCCCATGCATGTAGAGATAATTAAAAAGTTTAGCCTGCTCAGATATTATTGAAGCCAATACAGTTTATATATAATTTTGAAAAGGGTGATCACATATTATTGCCTAATGCACAGCATATATTATTGAACCGTTCACATGAGGACATATTTTTGATCTATAGGTTCTATAGAATTTATTGAGCTTTTCAACGCTCACAATATTTTGAATCCTTGACAGTGCCAATATATTAATGAACTCGACTGTACATATGTATGTTATTTAAGACATGTTGTTACTTGTAAAGTTTTGTAGAGACTTGTACCTCGGTTAATTCCAGGTAACATGTGTAAAGGAGGTTGTAGGAAACTTTTGCTTAGTTTACTAACATGCAGTTAGTGAGTATATGTATCTGATTTAATTAAATGATAAAATCTGGGCTAATCGATAAAATTAAATAACTAACTTAAACTATAAAAATAGAGGAAAATATAAATTAAAGTCCAGTAGCGGTAGCATTATCTTAGTTGGGAGACCGTTAGACTGCCACGCAAAGATCTCGTATTCGACTCCAGGGTACCTACGCACCTCACACTTTTCGAAGTCATTTGCATATTAAATTACCCAAAATCTGTGTATGAAAATGAAAATATTGTGAGAACACTACATATCTTCTACATAATGTTTGTTGCGTATTATATACGCACAGGCAACATATAAGTTTATAAGGAACCTGGAATCGAACGGAGCATCATACGTCTAGCCGCGCCGAAACCAACTTACGAACTGAACGCGAAGGTGATCGAACGGAGCATCATAATGTCTAGCCGCGACGAAACCAACTGACGAACTACTGGTGTATAGTGTATTATCTATGGAACTAGCGCATAGACTAGTATATAATATATTATCGGGAACTTGTATGAATTATATGAACTAGCGACGCGCGAAGAGGCCATCCGTTTTTATACGTGGCAGTATTTATACGCACGCACACACGCTCAAGAAATCCTCGTAAAATTGTAGAATTGTGTTTACTTGTCGCTGATTGGTGTAAATGATTATTGTGCACATAAGTGCGAACGTCGCTTGTTAGAACAATAAATGGGATATAAGAAGGCTTAAAAATTGTAAATACATTCTCAGTTGAATCAGTCTACGTGTTTCAATATAACCCTAACGGTTACCAGCTACGGACCTGGCTTATGCCCGCCGGCAGTTAATGCGTTAAATGTTCTTAATGATCTGTGAAGTCTACAAACCCGTACTGGTTACCGTCGTGGACTATGATTCAGTCTTCTCATTCTGCAACACGACTCATGGCATTTATTAGTAAGCTTAATAAATACAAGCAGGGCGTATATGCATATAAAACATGAATATTTTAGAGCTAAATATATAAAAAAGGTCTCTATTATTTTAGAAAATCTTATATTTTCTAAAATACTAACTAATTCTACCAAAGTAAAAAAATCTTTTCAACAAAATATACACGAGACGCAAATAAGTTTTCTACACGAACAAATAAAATCCCCTCCTAACACGAAATGTGGAGAACATTAAATCGTTGTACAAAATCGTGTAGGATGAATGAGAGACTAAAATATTGGTCTACCCTACTTTGTGACGCTAATGTTGTCAAAGTTTTCGTATTTCCCGGGACGTCCCGCATTACTGATATACTTGAGACACTGACCTGGACAGGTGCTGTCCAGTGTTTGCAAAATTTACAGATGGGATTGACTATTCCTAAATAGACGGCTGTCCACGATCCGTGATTCTACGGATTATCACATACTGCGTATTCGTAGAAGCACGCACGGCAAGAAACCACGATAACGTCGTAGCTCACGAATGGCAACTTATGGACTGCTGTGCAGTAAACATAATAGATAATAATCTATCATAGATAGTCCATGACGGCGTTCAAATTAAAGCAAATTAAGCATAACTACGTTTCTACTACCAGAGACAACCGACTTCCTACGGAATGCCAGTGCGTGATCGTGCGTTGTTATCCGTAAAATCACGTATCTGCATTGATTAAATAATATCGTGGCGATATTTAAAGCGAAGCAAATTTGCTTCACTTCGCTCCCTGGTAGTAAAGACGTAGGTTGTATGTATAATTATACACACAACCTACGTCTCCACTACCAGGGATTACCTTCTTACTACGGTATGCCAGTGCGTACTCGTGTGTCGTAGTCTGTAAAGTCACGCACCTACATTGATATAAAAATACTGCGATGGTTTTTAAGGCGAAGCAAGTTACAGATACGTTTGCACTACCTTGAACAAGATTCTTTTTACATTATGTTAGTGCGTGCTCGTCCGTCGTGATCCGTAAAATCACGCACCTGTATTAAAATTACAAAATTTATTTAATTATTTAATAATTTCACGAACTCGCAGATTAGTTGGAGGCGCCTTCTTTTGTGTTGTAAGGAAAGCCTCGTTCGTCTGTCATATTAAATTAAATCGATATAATTAGTTAATTAATTTATTTGAAAACACAGCGTGACTCATTTTTATACAGTTTATTATTATAAAAGTTATCTAATAAATAGACATGACGAATATGACTAAGGCGTTATATACTAATACATAGATACATAGGCTCACGCCTGTTTCTCGGAAGCATAGATATAGACGCTTGCTTCAATTTCTTTCATTATATTTTCCTGATATCTTCTTGTATGCTGAAAATAATTCTTCTACTTCGTACACATGGAATTTGGAAGTAGATACTCATCTATATTTTCGACTTCTAGGCGGCGTATCGAGATGAAACTCGCACCAGGTTTTAAGTTAGACTTCCAGTAATACAACTGTGAAAGCCGCATTTAATTTCGTGCAGTAGTTTCTGCGTGATGTTCGTTGAACCATACAGACAGACAAAAAATATAATATCATTGTTTTGACTTCAAATTAGTTTGTCTTAAAATTCTCGTGTATAAAAAAATCGACTAGTTACAATTTAATTATATTATTATAATTCCTTAATTTAAAATTACTAGTACAATTGTTCACCCTTCAAACTTAGCTACGAGTGGGTTGCTTCCATTACGAGTAGATTCACGTTGGGATTGCAATAGGTGGGAATCCACTTTGGACTTGCAATCAAGAAAGCTCTTCTTTCTCGATTGCAAGTCCAATGCCTTATTCACTGAGCTAATGCCGCCGTTTTGGAATATGTTCATTTAAAACATAATATTCATTAGCCCTTCATTGCATGTCCCTTATACAATAAAATATTGGTTACCCTAACAAAGTGCCTGTCTATACACATATATATTTCATTACGTACCGCCAGTAAGTAGGTCTGTCTGTAACTGCCCATTTAAACCTCGAAAACAACAACAGTTACCAAGTGATTGTCCTATATATATATACAAGGTTATTCTTAGTAAAGTGAAAACCTCTCAGGGGGTGATTGTATGATTGTACTTGTTATTATAAACAACTTTTATTATGGGACATTGAAGAAATCGCGAAAAAAAAAATGAGCTGTTCCATACAAAATTGGACTTGGCAAAATGTATGGAACAGCTGATTTTTTTTCGCGATTTCGTCAATGTCCCAGAACAAAAGTTGTTCATAATAACAAGTATAATCACCCCCTGAGAGGTTTTCACTTTACTAAGAATAACCTTGTATACATGAACTCATGACTTTAATATATCTCTAAGGGCGTAACACTTTTTTACATGGGTTAATGCATATACCCCTGCCACAAGGAGATTAGACGACAGGGTTATGTCGGGCTCTCCCGAGACTTCGAGCCTACCGACTAAAACCACCGCGGTGTGCCAACTCGCTGCTTTTTATGGTGAGTGAGTCGCTGGAAGTGAGACTACTGCAGATCCACCCAGCACGGCCTAATGCAGAGATGGAATGGCTGTGGGCGATGAGTTCTGGTCGACGCACCGGTACAAGAGCCTATACCTATCCTATCCTTTAATGGATAATATAACTAGCTAGGATTAGATTTAGGTCCCACGTACTAAAAGTCGAATATATTGTGTCTACTTGACACTTTGCCCTACTCAGTGTTGCTACTGAGGATTCCCTAACAGAAAGCCTCGATTAACTGACTCTAGAATATAATCCGGGATCTCAGGATCCCGCAAACTCACGAAGAGGCAGTGTTAACCTATTGAGCGGCAGCGGTACATCGACGGCCAGACACCATAGATTTTTAAATTATATCTGGCAGTTCAACAATCTTTAAAGGGATATTAATAATAAGATGAACAGCAATTTAAAAGCCCCAATACATATTACACAAAAATTCAAATTCTAGTTCCTCAGCTTTAGTGTAACTAAAATATTTTTTGTGGAAAATCAACTATCTATTTAATACAAAACTGAAGCAGACAAAATCGTTTATACACGTTGAACAAACCAACGATGCGCGGAATATATCACAGGGAAGACAAATTGCCAAGAAAATGGTAATCCGTGTCTTCAAAATGAAAAGATAAATCACGAACTTGTAGCGAACTCGATAGCGAAATAAATGTAAATCTAAAAGACTTTACGTAACGTCTACTTAAGTTTGATTTACCTGAGCAGAATATCTTTACTTGTCATGACTTGTTTAGAAGAACGGAAAAATAGGTGAAATATATTTTAAGTCATTTAAGCCTAGTGGGAAACTGTTGGACTGCCAAGCAGAGATCTCGAGATCGATTCACAGGCACGTCCCTCTGACTTTTAGAAGTTATATGCGTATTAAATAGTAAACTATCGCTTGCTTTAGCGGCGAAGGAAAATATGGTGTTGAAATGAAAATGTCTGAAAGTTTTATATAATGTTCTCGAAGAGGCCAGCGTGGTGGACTATGGCCTAAACTTTCTCGTACTCAAGAGCGCATTAGAGAGGCAACTTAGCGCGCACAGTACCAGACATGGTGCACTAAATATTTCTTGATAGGAAACTTAATTTATTTAATGTTGATTATATAATATACTTTATAATAATACCAGCCCTGTATATAAACAGTCCCACTGCTGGGTATGGGCCTCTTCTAAGTGTGAGAGCCATAGTCCACCACGCTGGCCTAATACGGGATGGTAGACTTCACATATCTTCGAGATATTCTATCACATACACACAACACCATCTAGCCCAAACTAAGCAGAGCTTGTATACTATGGGTTCTAGACAATGGATAAACATACATATATACCTTTATTTTTGTAAATACATGCATATGCATGTCTCTATGCACAATATTATGCATAGAGACATCCAGACCAAGACAAACATCCATGTCCATGCACACAAATGTTTGACTTGTGCGGGAATCGAACCCGCGAACTCAGGCGTGGCAGTCGGTTACACTAACCACTACGCCATCGAAACCGCCAAATAAATGATAGTAGAACATAATGTACTTATAACATAGCCGAAACAACTGTATACTAACATATGTATGCTCCACAAATAAATGATGGTTGAACATAATGTACTTATAACATAGCCGGAACAACTGTATACTAACATATGTATGTTCCACAAATAAATGATGGTAGAACATAATGTACTTATAACATAGCCGGAACAACTGTATACTAACATATGTATGCTCCACAAATGAATGATGGTAGAACATAATGTACTTATAACATAGCCGGAACAACTGTATACTAACATATGTATGTTCCACAAATAAATGATGGTTGAACATAATGTACTTATAACATAGCCGGAACAACTGTATACTTACATATGTATGCTCCACAAATAAATGATGGTAGAACATAATGTACTTATAACATAGCCAGAAGAACTGTATACTAAGATATGTATGTTCCACAAATAAATGATGGTAGAACATAATGTACTTATAACATAGCCGGAACAACTGTATACTAAGATATGTATGTTCCACAAATAAATGATGGTAGAACATAATGTACTTATAACATAGCCGGAACAACTGTATACTAACATATGTATGTTCCATAAATAAATGATGGTAGAACATAATGTACTTATAACATAGCCGGAACAACTGTATACTAACATATGTATGTTCCACAAATAAATGATGGTACAACATAATGTACTTAAAACATAGCCGTAACAACTGTATACTAACATATGTTCCACAAATAAATGATTATATTAACTGAGCTGACCCGCGCAACTTCGTCTGCTTCACATAAGAGAATTTTCCCCGTTTTTGCGACATTTTTCATTGATGATCTACTCCTGTTAGTCGTAGCGTGATGTTATATAGCCTATAGCCTTCCTCGATAAATAAGCTATCGAACACAAAAATAATTTTTCAATTCGAACCAGTAGTGCCTGAAATTAGCGCGTTCAGCCAAACAAACAAAGAAACATACAAACAAACTCTTTAGCTTTATAATATTAGAATATATATTGTAGTTAGACATCGCTAATACGATATTGGAGATCCAAGACGTTGTTTATTTAAGGAAACAAGTATCTGAATTGTTCGTTATAAGTTTGTTTGTACTTGTTATAATGTATTCTGTTGAATAACATTTTACTTACGAGACTTAGGAACATTTACGTGGAATTAATACATTATATACTTAACTTTAGGTAAAGATTTGAATCATATATGTACATTTATTGTACTTAGATTGCACCTAAAAGTGTCCACTCTAAGATGAATGAGTTCACATATAAGATACAGAACGATTGTGTACCATTTTTAACTGACTTCAAAAAAGGAGTAGGTTCTCAATTCGATGGTTCTTTTTTTTGTGTAGTTCAGAATTTTTTCTTGGTAAACCGATTTTATGATTTTTTTTTTAATTTGAAAGCTGGTGTTTCCCATGTGGTTCCATTTAAATCTGACTAGTAGTTTTTGAGTTATCCTTAATAATGCGTATATGGTCGATTTCGACTATATGGATGATGTTCTCATTTTATTACCTATCTAGATGAAGTCAGTTTTCTTTGTTATTAAAATTTTGGGTTTGCACTATAATATCTCCTGCGCAGATGACCAGTCTCCGTTAAGATTGGCCGCCGTGACCAAAATTCGATCTGGAGGACATTATGAAGAGAAATATGTTGTCACCGTTATTAAGTAAAACAAGGAAACTCTCTCAAAGGACAATGTTCTGTTTGCGATGACACATTTGTTATTCATATTTTGAGTTTCTTTATGTGTGACAGTGATACAGTGTGGTGTGCCGGGTCCGCGAGCGTGTTATCGTTGAGTAAATAATGTGTTTGTAAATTAAAATGTGTGGAAGATTTGTCTTGTTTGATGAAGGTCGTAACTTTATTGTGTCAGTAAGCTAGTTAGCAAATTTTTTTTTTCAATCCGCCTAGCTTGGACATCTTTAATAATTACGAAAAGAGATACTGACTTGACTTTGAAATTTGGTTTATATGATTTCTTAAATAATATTGGCACGCTAAGCAAAGGTATTTCTAAATTTACACTAAGTGGCACTCCTATGGTATAAATACCAATTGTTTTGTTTTTAAATGTTACTAGTAATTTGGGTTATAATTTACAAGCCCTTCCAGCTGAGCTAGAATGTTTGTGGTAGCAGTGGGAATCCAAAATTCAATCCAATCAAAAAACCTTGCTTATGTACGGAATTCAAATTTAGTATACGGCCGTTGGGGCAGAAAGGTTCTGAAGTGGCAGCCACGCACCGGAATACGCAGCAGGGGTAGGCAAGGTGAACCGACGACCTGGTAAGTGTCGCGCGAAGCGGTTGGATGCGGGTGGCCCAGGTCCGGTCTGTGTGGAAAACCTTGGGGGAGGCCTATGTCCAGCAGTGGACGTCTTTCGGCTGAGATGATGATGATGATACGGCAATAGTTGGCTGCTCTGTTATCTCCAACTTTGTAATACGATACTAAGAAAATGTTCATGCAGATACAAAATTACATTAAGTTGTAATAAAGACACTCTTAAGATGGTGAAATAGGGGTCGAAAGTTTGTAATATATGAGTGTCCTTAGCAGTACTTCAGCAGTGCTAAGGGACCAATTTATATACCGGCGTTTTGCGAATGAGGATCGTGATTCGAATATACAATCATATTCGAAAAGTAATAGGTGTCTAGTTTAAAATTTTCTTAACACTATATATTTAGTTCCTATTTGGAGATTATTTTTAACCTCAATTATATCTGGCATCCCAGCAATTGGCAGGTTGATGAATAGAATAATAGCGTAGTACTTAATAAAAACTAAATATTATATTCACACCACGTACATCTAATTATATCAATTAAGACTACCTTCTATCAAATAAATTAATTTTCAATCGACTTTCGCCAACGCTAAAGCGCAAAATAAAACGGCGCAAAGATTTGATGCACATTGCCATACAGTGAAGAGTAATTTCCAACTCATAGTACATTCACCTCAGTTCATTCATCGTAGAAACAAATGAGAATCAGACAAAAAGTTTTGTGTGGGTAGCTACAACTTTCAGTAAGAGTGACGCTTAAGTTTTAATAATATGAATATATAATATGAATAGGTCAATTAACCGTTGTGCAGTTGTATAAATGAGGTAAAAGTAGCCAGCAATAGAAGTGTTATTTTACTCACATTTTTATAAATTGACTAGGTTTTGCCCGGGGCTTCGCTTGCGTAAATGTAGGCTAGGTTAGGTTAGAAACAATATTTTGTTGGGTGAAAGGTATCGTATGTCCATTTGTTTCCTCGACAACGTGTATGCTAACTTTGATGATCATCGGTCTAGTAGATACGGTGAGAAAGCGTAATAAAGAAAAAAGATAAAAATTATAAATAAACAAACTCACATTCGCATTTATAATATTAGTTAGGAACTTAGGATTATTTGACGGCTCATCGGCCCGCTTTGGCGCATTGGGTAACTTCTGCCTATGGATTTATGCCATGTCAGAAGTAAGCTAATCCGCTAACCATCATAACGTTATCTTATCTTATCTTATGTGGGGGCCAGTCAGTGCAGACCGGCGACACTTCGACCCAGTGGGATCTTTTGTGTCGACACTCTCCCAATAACGACTGCCATAGATGTTCATGGCAGCCGGGACCAACGACTTAACGTACTTTCCGAGGCACGGAGCAGGCGATAATTGTCAAGCAATACGCACATAATTTCGAAAAGTCATATAACTTCCGAAAATCAGAGGTGCGCGACGTGGGTTTGAACCCGAGCGCCTCTGCATTGCAGTCTGTTGGTCTCCCCACTGAGCTATCGCTGCTCCATCATAACGTTAGTACACCTTCTTTAAAATAGGACAAAGAAGGACAAGTAGTAGACTGCTATTTCTTGTTTTGACTTGTTAGTTACATCTAGAGCGTGTAAGTATGTTGAAGAAATTATTGGTGAAAGATCGCACCGTGCTGGACGGAAACGTCTCCAGGTGCAAATGGTTGAAACACAGAACATATATTATATTCTTTTAAACTTTCGCGTTGCATGATATATATAATATGTAACGGGTATTATCGCGATCATGCATAATATTTACCTTTTATAGGCCTTTTCACGTGGTCAGCTTGTGACCACGGCCGGTGTAACCTGGTCGAAACGTCAAGCCTATAAAAGGTAAACATTATGCATGATCGCGTTAATACCCGTTACATATTATATATATACATATATATTCTTTTTTACACGGAACATTGTAAGTAGAACATTACATATAACTACTCTTAGGTATATGTTCCGGGGATAGAACTTTGCATCCGATGTGATGTCGAGTGATTTGGTAAGCATATAAAATTACACTGGTAGTATATATCAATCATCATAGTCGTAGCCTTATTCTTTATTACGTTTTTATTTTTATGTGTCAGAAATATTTTTTTACTAGCTTTTGCGCGCGGCTCCGCCCGCGTCGTACCTACATCAATAAAAAGTAGCCTATGTCCTTCCCTAGGTTTTAAACTATATCTTTCATCAAAATTGGTTGAGTGGTTTAGCCGTGAAAGGGTAACAGACAGACAGACAGATAGACAGACAGAGTTACTTTCGAATTTATAATATTAGTAAGGATTATTATTATTCTAAAGATCTCGCGATTTATGATTTTTCTGTATCGCGGAGGACTTTACAGTCATTGAACAACGGACACAAATAACATCCAAACTTGGAACAACTATTTAAAGTCCATAAATACTTGTTCCAAGTCTTACAACAATTTTTTGTCCTGTGTAGTGATCTAAGGGTCTAACCCACAACAATTTGACATTGACGAGACGACCCCTTAAACCACTTCAATTGCGAGGCCTGTGATTTAAAAAAAGAATTGATATTCATTTATCTCTGTGATTCGGTTTAGAGTTATTAGAATCGACTGCTCCGCTGGTTAACTCATCCCAGGTGCTTGAGAAAAGCGACAAGGAGTAAATTATAATATTATTTGCGATACGACGTTTACGTCAACACGGTACAATTATTTACACGTCCTCCATCTTATTTAAACGAAGATGGATAGTATCAGCATACATGATGCGACTATTAACATATAAATCTTATCTAAACGAAGACGGATAGTACATGATGCGACTATTAACATATAAAACGGAACTCCGGATGCGTGCATTGATATACGTGACAGCTTACAGTACATTCAGGCAAGTTGAATCGAATGCTCTATTTGATCGAGCCGGTTGTAAAAGCAATGTAGCGACTAGTAATCTTGTTCATTACTAAGGTATTTTCAGATGATAAGTTGTCTTATTGGTTAATGTATACAGCTGCTGGTCACGAGATCCTGTACTCGAATGGAGGGACGGGTCAACAAATATTAATTGATTGTTATGTGACGAAATTCTCAGTGTTAATAAGTTGGCACTATTTTCACTCCATGCCTCGAAAGAAAAATAAGAGCAAAATCACTCATAGTTTTTCCTTTTGTTTCTTTGTTCAGGCGTGCGTTGAATGGATCGTATGCCTGATTTCTCTTCAGTAGCGACTGGACTGCCTAACCATATACTATGCACAAATTGAATACATGAATAGGAATTACCTAACTATAGGCGTCTAAATCTAACACAAACATGACTTGTACCGTTAAATTATAATAAAATAGATCACAGGAACATTAAATCCTAACTACTTAGTCCTAACTAATATTGTAAAAGCGAAAATGAGTTTGTTTGTTTGTTACCTTTTCACGCCTAAACCACTGAACCGATCATTCTGAAATTTTGCATATGTACAGAAACGGACATAGGTTACCTTTCGTCCCGAAAAAAATAACTGTTTCCGAGGAAAACAACAATAATTCTTATGATAATAGTGGCGCCACGTGTCTTTCGAATCATGATTGAATTATATTATTACAAACAGAGTACAACTCGAATTGATTGTCAAATTCTAAATTAACGCGAGCGAAGGCGCTGGGAAAAGCTAGTATAAGTATAGGTACATTAAAAAAAAACGTAGTAAACAGACTATCCAAATCGTATCGTAAATAATACGTTATTATTTTTATAAATCTAAAAACATATTACTAAAATGTCCAAATCTAATAATCGAATAAGATCGTTATATTATTTGTCCATTCTTCATAAGACCATAATAACATATATTGCGACAGCTGCAAATGAAACACAATAAAAAGTAATAAACTGTATGTTACGAGCGCTCGCTTCTCCATACGTGTTATGCGGCTGTCGACTTGCCACTCAGATTTGTAGCCACTCGCCACCCCTCGCATTATTGCCCCAAATTGAAAATGTAGCCGCATACCCGGTATTCAGGTACATTTATACAATATTGGGGATAAAGAATTCCTACGTTCCTTTATTACATTTCTACTTCCAAAGTCTGGGATTATAGTACCTACTAATATTACAGGTGAAAGTTTTTGAAGATGTTAGATGATTGTTACTCAAGCAAACGTTAACTGTGCACCAGTTTAAGATTATATTTGGCATGCACGGAAAAGCCATGTCCTGGATTAACACTTAGAATACTTTTTATCCCAGTAGGCGTTCCCGTAGGATTAAATCATGCAGACATTAATGTGGTTTCTTTAAAACCTAAAGATCGTGAATGAACCACTATGAGTTCTCCATATTGTTTTCGAGAATTAATATAATATAATAATAATATTCTACCACATACACACAACACCATCTAGCCCACTCTACTAGACAATGGATAAACATACTTACATACTTTTTTTTTGTAAATACATACATATTATATATAGAAACACCCAGACCAAGACAAACATCAATGTTCATGCACACAAATGTTTGACTTGTGCGGGAATCGAACCCGCGACCTCAGGCGTGGCAGTCGGTTACACTAACCACTACGCCATCGAGGCCGACTGAAGCCTGCCAACCTTTATAGGGCTAGCGTAGCGGGTTATAATCTTATCCTTTTTATAAATTGAAGACGCTCATACTCAACTGTAGGTTTGCTTATATTAAACAGAAAAATACAAATATTATTATTTTTGTATGTATTTTAAAGTTTAATTAACCAATATTGGCTTATATGATTGTATGTAAGCTATTGTGAATGGTACTATCGGAAAGGAAAGATTTAGGTAGGTGACGGACCTACATCAAAGTACACTATTCCGTCCGAGGTCGGAGATATTCTAAGAAAAGGTAAAATAACAACTCTTGAATAACGATAGACTAAATGCTAAATCAAGAATAATGTGATTCTCAAATTTTATTTTATACTAGCTGACCGCGTAACATCGTCTGCTTTACAAGATAATTTTTCCCGTTATTGCAACATTTCTCATTTATCCTTTGTTTCTATTGGTCGCAGCGTGATGTTATATATAGTCTTCCTGGATAAATGGGCTATACAACACTAAAAGAATTTTTCAATTCTAACCAGTAGTTCCTGAGATTAGCGCGTTCAACCAAACAAACAAACAAACAAACACTTCAGCTTTATAATATTAGTATGTATTATTCAGTACCTACTGAATAATATAAAATAAAATTTGAGAACACACAAATACAGACAACAGATTAGCATAATACGTATAATAGTCTTAATAGTCAACAATGAGTAAATCTGACATCCAGTTACATTTGTACACAACATTTATAAATTAACATACTCAATATTCAATATTTAATTGCATTCCACAATGTTATATAAAGATGGACTTATAAACCCTGACCATGTCGGTTCATTTACAAATAAAACATTTACAAATAGTTGTTCAAAGGTTTAGTGTTTTTTGTTTGACTTGGCGCTTGTAAAGTCTCTGCGATACAGACATCAGTTCTGTAGTGAGTGATCTTAATAAATTAAATATACCTCAAATATTGCCACAAAGATTTTCCCTCCATAATGACTTTCTTAAAATGGTATTTGATGTCGTAAAATCAGTAATAGATACTATAAAGGCTTAGTAAACAAAACTGTTATATTATAATAATCTAATTACTTGATTAATTATTTCGTGCCAACAGGCTGGCTTCCTTTGTCTAGACACCTGTTGAGATAGCTGTTCCGTTCGTCTTGAATCCGAACGACAAATTACGATGACTAAGACTATTACCGTAAGCCGATTGTTTGCAATAAGTATACAATTATAGTGAGCTAATATATTCTGCGAAATTATTCTGCTAGAAGAGGTATAATTTATATTAATTTTAATAAGTTTACTGTCTCGATGGCGCTACGGTAGTAAACATGACTGTTGTGTATTTCGGGCTTGATTCTCGGTTCGGATATAGTTCTCAGTAGCAGGATGAGGTGTACATTTTCGCCGAGTAAACGGCAATGCTCGCCCTATATTATATTACGTATAATACTAGCTGTATTATACATAATATAATAGAATTATATATATATATATATATATATAATATTCAATCACATACACACAACACCATCTAGCCCAAACTAAGCAGACCTTGTACTATAGGTATTAGACAATGGATAAACATACATACATATTATACATAGAAACACCCAGACCAAGACAAACATCCATGTTCATGCTCACAAATGTTTGATTTGTGCGGGAATCGAACCCACGACCTCAGGCGTGGCAGTCGGTTACACTAATCACTATGCCATCGAGGCCGATTTTACACACACAGCACACGACAGCTATAACTTTACCTCTGCCTACCTCTCTGGGAATATAGACCATATATGTAAGAATACAAAATAACTAAGATGAGAATTGAAGAGAGGAAATGTCTACCCTATACCTAGTCTCGGAGTACACGTTTATGCTTTCGCTTCAAGCCGACTGTGACACCCCGAGTTCGATGTTTGAAGGCAGTTTTATTGGATTTTACTTTTTTATGTGGCGACAGTACACCTCTGGGTAAGGGCGCCATCAAATTTGCCGCGCGGCAGCAGCGCGGCCGCGCTGTACATTGCGGAAAATTTGAAGGCGCCCTAACTCTTCAGACGTAGGCAAAGGTGTAGAAAACTATGAGTGTACGTTTTATAGACCCTCCTAATCATTATTCCCACGGGTAAAGCGATAAATATATCGGATAAAACGGATGGCTTAACCTCTGCATTAAATTGAGATTTCTAGACGACTATAAAATCGATTACTTATATTGAATGTAGCAGTCTATCAATAGAACTGAAAACGTGGGTATCCTTACAAATAGTGATAAGGGTTCAAAGAGGTTTCGTACAAATATGACATACAAATGGCACCGGTGACTTTTGATCATGATTGATGGGTTTTATATACATATAAGGTTCTTTTATTACAATGTATGTATAGGTAGGAACGAAATTTGTAAAGATATAAAACATTTCAAATTATATAAATGGGTAATAAAATTTTGTAGAAGTAAATGATTAGAGGTATTTGTAATGTTGTTTTATTTAAAACTAGATTTTGCCCGCGACTTCGCTAGCGTAAATGTAGGTTTTGTAAATTTTCTATCCATTGGAATCGTACTTTTTAGTAGATAAAACTACCCTGTGTCCTTTTCTGTACCCCTGACAACGTGTATACGAAATTTCATAATGTTTGCTTGACTAGTTGAGGTGTTAAAGCATAACAAACAAACAAACCCACATTTGCATTTATAATATTTATCGCATTTATTGGTAGCGCAGTGTTAAAGAATGTGACTGCCATGACTCATATCAAGAATTCGAATCCCGGGTCAGATAAAAATAATGTTATTGAGTTTTTTATTTTAATATCTGACATCATTAGGTAGGCTGTCAGATTCTATGAGCAGCGATAAACATCATAACGAGATGCTAGCTCATCTCCACCTATAAGCAAAAGGTAATAACAACTTAAAGCAACATTGGGACTGTTCGTTGTATAAAAATACCTTTTTACCCAATTTCCCTTAATTTATTTTACAAGCTTTTTATTATGTATATTTTAGTCTTCAAATATCATTGAATGTAATACTTCAAATAGATTTGTAAGTGCTATTGAATAGAACGTAGGCCTACGCAGACATCTTCCGAAATGTATTTCAGGCAATCAATTAAATTGTGTTACTGGCTTTGAGAAATATTTGATACTATGCTAAATGTTGGCTAATTAAGAAAGAAAGATAAATGTAGTGATCTTGCTTTGTATATTAAAATCTAGCTTTAGCGCGCGGCTTCGCTCGCGTAAAAGTATGTTAGGTTATGCTAGTAATAGTACTATTTTTGAAATAAAATATAGCCTATGTTACTCGGTGATAATATAGTTTTCGAAAAGAGAAGAATTTTTAAATTGGTTGATTAGTTTTTGATTTAAATCCTTACAAACAAACAAACATACAAACGAAAAACAAATCCTTCCTCTTTTATAATATTAGCAGGTATAGATAATAATTATTGTGTACATTGTGACTGAATAAAAAATATATTTAAAGAACAATTGAATAAAATAAAATATAAGTTCTTTAATTGAATTAAATAAAATCAGAACTCTATACTCTCTTTACTAATCCAACAGCTAACAATACGATATTATTCTCAAAGAGCGTCTGTCGTAGCACTGCACTAGCTACGTAATATCACGCTCTCGTAGCGCTTCGTAGCACCCGTAGCGTTCCGCACCGATGCCCCTACGAATCTCGTCTCGTATGCTACGAACATCCAATCGTACAATGGAATGCGATTCTCTGTTCTTGTTTATGTTTGTTGCTCGCTACTTTAAGTTTAGTTTGCTGTTTATTGTCCTTTGTTGATAACTTGCATGGATTTTCCTGTAAAATCTAGATATAAATAAGAAAAATATGTTTGCGATATTAAGCCCGCTTTAACGGTTTTACTTTGGTTTATCTGTATCTATGCTAATATTAAAACGAGGAAAGATTTGATTTTTTGTTTGTTTGTTTGTAAGGATTTAACACAAAAGCTATATAAGCGATTTTAAAAATTCATCATAATCAGAAAGCTTTATTATCAAAAATATTAAAATAGGATATATTTTATTTAAAAAAAAAGGTACTTTTACTAACATAACCTAACCTACTTTTACGCGAGCGAAGCGAAATATTATACATACATAATATGTGACAAGGCAACTTTATCATAAAAATCTATAGCCTATAACGTAGAAGTTTCGAAATCTTATTATTTTTGCTTACAGCACAAACTGATCAACCATTATCTCTTTTATGCAAAATATCTGGCTGGAAGGTCGACTCAGGTAGTGAGTTTATCCATTCAGATATGTCAATTATTTCATACTAGCTTTTGCCCGCGACTTCGCTCGCGTTAATTTAGAATTTGACAATAAATTCGGGTTATACTCTGCTTGTAATAATATAATTTAATCATGATTCGAAAGACACGAGGCGCCATCTATTATCATAAGAACGTTAATATTGTTTTCCTCGGGAACAGTAATTTTTTCGGGATGAAAAGTAGCCTATGTCCGTTTCTGTACACCTGACAACGTTTATACAAAATTTCAGAATGATCGTTTCAGTGGTTTAGGCGTGAAAAGGTAACAAACAAACAAACTCATTTTCGCTTTTATATAATATTAGTTAGGAAGTATTATATTTTATTAATAAAAAATTTAAATTACACAACTCTTACAACCATTTAAAAAAAGTTATTCATAAGGATAAGCGGCAAAAAACATGGTTCTTTTTCAAAATTTGATAAGTAATTTTTTTTTATTTCACCCTCCATGCTGTTACGGAGAACATCTTAACTGAAGAACATAATAACACTGCACGACCCGGGTATGAACCCGAGACCTCATCCACAGCAGTCGCGTTCTCTACTTCTACAACACCACCGAGACATATACATATGTATATATATCTAACCGGGGCTAACAGTTTGTTTCACAGTTGAACCGCCACAAATTGTTTTGTGAATTCCAACTCGAAAATCCTAAAATAGCTTGGTGTCTAAAAACGGAAACCCATTTCACTGTTTGGTGCACATGCGGATTGAATTTGACAATAACATTTTCTACGAGAGCGAACCCACTGCCGCCAACTACACATGTTGAACTGATAGCCACTCGGACGGAAATATGTTGCATTCACTAAATAATACACTGCCAGTAATGAACTTATAATTAAAAGCACATTTAGACAGCTATGTTTACATCATTCTGTAATAGTACAGTAATTTGGTAGTTCTACCTGGAAAGTTACACGGGAGTTTTGAAAATTTGTAGTTTTATAGATTTTGATGTTTCAAAACTCCCGGCAAACTTTCCAGGTAACACCTTTATTTTGGACCAAATGATTGTACTATATACGTAATTCTGAACTTTGTGGTGCTTGTAATTTCTTAACAAAAAAGCTTAATAATAACTAGATTTTGCCCATGACTTAGCTCGTGTTATCTTAGAAATTTATATCGTTTATCGATTAGTTCTGTTTTTCTGGGTGAAAGGTCTGTTCTATGTTCTGTTCTGTACTTCTGAAAACATGTATGCGAAATTTCATCGGTCGAGTAGTTAAGGCGTGAAACTGTCACAAGGATTTGTCCGTCTCGAAAATCGAAGAGATTACCTCACTACTGGCTGTCACCAAACTAAATTACGGATTTGATTTCACGGATAGCGCGCAGTGGTCTCCTCGTCTTTGTCGACGCACTGACTACTGTGGGTTGAATTTAAACAATTATTTGTATAATATAATAATAATAATAATATTCTATCACATACACACAACACCATCTAACCCAAACTAAGCAGAGCTTGTACTATAGGTATTAGACAATGAATAAACATACATACATAGAAACACCCAGACCAAGACAAACATCCATGTTCGTGCACACAAATGTTTGACTTGTGCGGGAATCGAACCCGCGACCTCAGGCGTTGCAGTCGGTTACACTGACCACTACGTCATCGAGGTATTCAAATGATTGTACTAAATCTGAGTGTCGTTTGTGTCCTTTAAATGTATGTTTTTAAAGTCCCACACCACACAGACCTTTAAATACTAGAGTCTAGTAGTCTTTAAAACAAAAAAATAAGCCATACCGTCGTCGTGATAATTAGAATATAAAGAAGCAATTCTCGACACACGTGCCGTTGCGTATAATTGCTACTGCATAGCTGCTGCCTTAAGCTTCCTATATAGCAAGAAAACTTTGGTCTTAATTACTCTACACTGTAATGCAAAGAGTCGCTTAAACACAACGCATTTGTTAAAACGTGTTACTTCCATACCGGCATATAATTTCGTGATTTATGAAATCGTATTCAAACCGTACTCCAGCATTCACCGAGCTAACAAATTTATGTCCCGTGTGGGGATCGAACCCACAACACTCGGCTCCGTGGCAGTGGCGAGGCGACCACTTAAACCACTACGCCATCTGTGCAATCATGTGCTTTGGTATCCTTCTTATCTCATAAATCTTCTAATATACAGTTGTTAAAATGTCTCTTACTCAAACACGATACTACGTAGATTTGAATTAATCTTGACACTCAAATAAACCTTGTTCTGTTCCTCAGTCGACGTTCGGACACCGGCGCCCAGGCACAATGTATTATTCATGTGTCTTTACCTATATAGTTATATGACTTCTTTATATGTGTTCCCATAGGATCTATACGGACAAAGCCGCGGGCAATATCTAGTCAAAATTGAACTTTACAAGTAACTTTGACGACTCAATATTGTAGTATGAAGTACTAACGTTTATTTTACTACACGAAATAGTGTTATAATATTACTTATTATAGCTACTGCATTTTATACTTTCATATAAAACATGAAATATTTTTATGTTATTAGTTTTCATACATATAGGAGGCGAGCATATTTCCATTTACCGCTTTATAAGAATTACACAAAAGATAACTGTAACCTTAAGGGTTCAGATAGGAATACGACAGGCCACGCTGTAGGGGCGTGGTGTCTTGAGGTTATTTTAAGCAGAGATGATTCAAAGATAGTACAACAATTAACACTTTTAATAACAAGAAGTAATTATATAAATTACACTTTAAGAAAGCTACGCGAGCAATACCCAGGGCGTGGTTCTATAAGGCTTCCTACGTGGTTCCTTTAGGAAGAACCACTTAATAGTGCAGCGCAGCGGAAGGAAGGAGGACTCCACCAGGGCGCGATCCAGTTATATAGGCCGCCGCCGCTCGGAGGGGGACTAGTGATGCCACCATCTCGCTCGCCGCGCACGCAACCGTGCGCCGCAAGTCGATTACGTGACATAATAAACTTAATAACATTTTACTCGACTCGGGCATCCAAACCGAGGCCACACCATCTCGGCCTCCAACTAATACCGCGCGGCTAACGAAACTACGAAAACCGTGATAACTTAAAAATATTAGAGGCGATCGTATCTGTTTTCTTGCCCATTAAACAGAGCTAGACGATCAATACAAATAGATTGAAAGATTCTCGATAAATAAGACGTCTACCGAAAATAGATAAACGTATTTTACTTCTAATATTGCTTGAAGTGAATATCAATAACTTTGTAGTATAAAATACAAATGCTGGGAAAAAGAAAATGTTGTCCTTCTTGCACCTGTTACCATGCGCGAGTAGAGAGACTTGCGCAGTTTGTATACATCGTGAAAACAAATGATGCGAGTCACTAACGTAAAAAGCCTGTATGATTAACTTGTAGCCCGCCCCAGTAGGTAGCACATGTAGTTTTTGCATGTAAGTTGCGCATGTAATTTACGCATGTCGCTTGCGCATGTAGTTTGCATATGCAGCTTGCGAATTAAGCATGTACATATTTATTTTACCAGGCAAATGTTGAAAATGCGCTCATGGAGCACGCTAGCTCCCTATCAAAAATACCCCCTGTATCCACAATCTAAAAATGGCCGTTTGTGCTGTATGTCATATGTAAGTTAAATCTCCCACTACACACGCATAACTAGTAAAAATTTACAAAAGTAATAATATCGTAATAATTTTTCTACAATTTTATATATTTTTATGTCCACTTAATTTTACATCTCCGGTAATTCTTCAGTCTCATACTGAACGTAAAAGATGATCGTTCGTCAGATGCAAGGAGGTACTCCTTTTTATATCCTCCGAATATTTTCTCGACAGTTTTACGATCGCAAGTTAAATAAAACTAGTGCCCTTAAATAATGTATTAGCATATTTACATCTTTGTAAAACGAAATTACTTTTTAAATGTAGCAGTTTGCTTGCTGGAGTATTTATGTTTCAAATAAGCGTTATGTTTACATAACGCTTATTTGAAAGATAAAT
Source organism: Catocala sponsa (assembly GCA_963564715.1). Classification (NCBI taxonomy): domain Eukaryota; kingdom Metazoa; phylum Arthropoda; class Insecta; order Lepidoptera; family Erebidae; genus Catocala; species Catocala sponsa. Next base: position 16,315,360 of record OY751349.1, read on the forward strand.
TTGTTGTTCACACAAATAAAGATTTATTAAAATAGATAAAAACCGCCTCAGTAGCGCAGCTGGCAGTGACTACGATTGCTGTGTCACTTTCGATTCCGAAATCGAGCTAACTGTTATCGGTGTTTTCTGTCATGAAATTCTCTATAGCAGACAGGAACCGTGCCTGGTAAATGACTACCGGCTTGCATTGTATAAAATTGCCTCTAAAACATCACTGACAAAATTTAGATGACCTAGATCTCTGCCTACCCCTCCGATAGTACATCGCCGTAAGTCTATAAATGTACTAGTGTACGAATACTTAGAAATGCTACGTCACTCCTTGTCAGTACATCTCAGTTTCCAAAGTCGCTGTTCGTCACATGACTTCGATCGTCACCTAACATAACTTTAGAATTCTAGCTAAATCTGAATATATTGCATTCGCTGGCTCGCATTCGACGAAACGTAATATCTATACTTGAATGCCGATAGATGTCACTACGGATGAGGATCAACTAAATTGGATGACGTCACAATCGAATATCAATAAACCAATCTCAGATTGACTTCGGAATAGTCTATTCTGAGCATTTTTATGACGATTCATTGTATAGCTTATTGAGGTATAGAAATTTCTAGAAGGTGGATTTTTTTAGATGTTTTTAGCGTCCGTGTTACAATGGATACTGTATCAGTAAATTTCTTTTGGTGGTCTTATATAGTAAACAATAATGTATCGGTAGCTAATGACTATACATAGAGACTTCTATGTAATGTCTTTATTATTTTGTCTTCTCTATATATTAGAGTACAGATATTATATTCTGAAAGCAGTTATTGAATACTTTTATAAATGTAGCTTGTGTGTGTAATAATTAATAAGATAACTAAAAAATATATACTATAAGTATAGTTTATAAACCATTGTAATAAGTATGTAACTAGTTTGGTTGCCAAATAAATAAATACATCTGATCTACAATTTTGTCTAGGCTAATTTTATGATAAAACTTACCGTTTTGCTGAAAATCGCAAAATACCCGTTTTTGTGACCTTTGACCCGAGTAAATTTTTCCAGGTATCGGATCGATGAGGACTTTTAGATTTCATTTATAATGGTGTTTTGAACAATCCTACCAATTTTCAGTTGGGTACGAATTATTGTAACTTCACTCCTATTTTTTGGTCTAATAGTACTAATAATAGGACTAATAGTTGAGGGTAGGCATGGGAGGTAAGACATTATTGCATTATACAGTAAACTTTATACTTAATGCAAGAATAATTATTCTTTTATATACGATTTGAAATAATGATTCTTGCATTATACAGTTTACTGTAATTAGTAATTATTATACAGTAAACTGTATAATGCAAGAATATATTTTTCAAACAGCTATATTGTAAATAGTCTCAAAGTAGCCGAAACATAAGAGTAAGCTAGTAAGAAATTGTTATATTACGCTAATTTAAAGTCCTATTTATAAATGTAATATTATTATATGTAAGTTGGCATATTTAGAAGGTAGTAGAGCCTCGCTGATTTGAGCTTGAATGGGCCGGCTCGACCGGGAAAGGACTATCCTCTCACAGAATATCGACGTGAAATATCAGTATTTCTACTGTTGTGTTTCGTTCAGTGAGTGAGAGTGCCGGCGGCCCAATTACTCTCTTTCCCCCTCTCTGCTCCTTCTCCTTCCCACTTCCTTTCCTAAAGGGTTGGCAACGCGCAAGTGATGCCTCTGGTATTGTAGGCGTCAATAGGCTACGGTGACCACTTACCATCAGGTGGGTCGTAGGCTTGTTTGCCACCTTAGTTGTATAAAAAATATACAGCATTATAATGCTGTGTACCTATAGTTAACATTATACTTGTAGAACACGTTTCCTAACCCTATTGTAATAAGTGAAAACGTTATTGACGTTTAGTTAATCTTTTATATTGTACAACTTTTTGTAACGCTTAATGTACAATGGTTTGTTTTCAAATAAATAACATTAACATTAAAAAATACTCTACGAACTTTAGAAGCGGCAGAAAACCGCGTCGTCTAGCAGAAGAACGCTTAATTCATTCGTCTAAACGACGTTAGATATGTTCAAGGGTACCCCACTCCTGTAATAAGTTTCCACCTCGACCAGGTAACGTAACAGATGTGTTTGTATTCGATCCCGACAGTAACTGAAGCTGATTCACTTAACTCACCCACGTGAGGGTATCTCGACGTGAATTTATTCAGAAAATGTTACCAAATGTTAATGTAATTTGTGGTTGCGGGTGGTCCTAATGTTTTCCTGCGGTATAATCGCTAGTCACGCTTGTTCAGCCATGCAAGGGTAGGCAGATGTGTTATATACATCTGCTTCGTTAGATATCTTATCCATCCTTTTACTACTTTAATTGCCATTTCAATTGTAATCGTAATAAAGCAGCACAGGAGAGGCTTGCCAGTGTGGAGCCAATGGATACTGTGTGTTCTTGTACTCTTTTGGTAATAAATATTTGAAGTGAAAACTTCTTTAGCGGCGTTGTGCACTTTTTTTGTGATGAGTAAAAAATGCTAAACTCGCGTCAGGACACGTGACCTGATCGAAAATTCGTAAGACGGAGGGAGAATTGTCAAACTCGCGTCAGGACACGTGACCTGATCGAAAATTCATAAGACGGAGGAAGAATTGTCATGTTCGTGTACGATAGCGCAATAAATGAATATTGTATTTTACATTAAAAATGAAATGAAATAATCACTTTTATAATAGACATGCGGACTAAAAAAACAATTTAGTTTACCTTTTAGATTTGCAAAATATTGGACACGTATTCCTTTTATCCCACAAAGTAATAACACCGAAGATACAACGCGTTTAAATTTCGTGTTACGTTACTTGTAGGTACAAATTTTACAAACGTGTGACGTCACAAGGCCTGACTCCCGAACTTTAATGCGTTATATGTTAGTCAATTTCCACTGTTTTGTTAAAACAAAAAATTATCCAAAGGAATATTTTTTGCTAATCTAAAAGACGGACTAGAAACTTTTTTTAGTCTGCATGCTTATTGTGGCGTGTCTATGGTGGTCGTCTCTTTGTCATGAAGAAGTGTAGTTATTTCAAATCGTCTAATATTCTGCGTAAATAGGAACAGCAGAATTCATTGTAATTTATTTATTAGTGTTCCTATTTACGCAGAATAAGCTCAATTGATCATGATCACAAAAACGCAGGTCATGATACGGGTCCTAAGGATTAGAATAAGTCTTCTTCTTCCTAGCCTTTATTATTCCCAAGTCACTTGGGGTTGGCTTTTCTGATCTAACCGGATTTGACTGGATAACAGTTTTTACACAGAGCGACTGCCACCTGACCTCCGCAACCCGAAGGCTAACGATACCCTAAGGCTAGACCAGTGTCAGGATATTAAAGGGCACTGACTTCCTAATAACGACTGCCATAGATTTTCATGGCAGCCGGGACCGACGGCTTAACGTGCTCTCCGAGGCACGGAGCAGGCGATAATTGTCAATCAATCAAGGATTAGAATAAGTATGCTGTAAACTTCAATCAAATATACCATAGATGCACATTCTCATACAAAAACCGCGTCAATATGTGGCACTGACCAGTACTACTTACTTATAAGTGTCTGCATTTATTATGCAATCCAGGAAACAAACCGGAATAACCATTGAACGCCCACTGAGAACTATTTTGTAATAGTTTACTTAAAACGCGTCAATGTAAAGCGTCCTAAGTGTGTTACTCGCGATACGCAAGCGTACTAAGTATAGAGCACGGTCTCCACCGTAGTAGTGGTGTCGATTCGCTCTCGCTTACGGGCAGCGCACGCAAGAGTGAGTGGGACAGGTGCATAATATAGCGCATAGACTGATTTATGCACAGTTTTGTAGGAGCCGTTTTTCGAGCGACGATCGTGCATCTATGGTATATTTGATCGATGGCTATAAATAATATTAACTGACTGATGGCATAGTGGCTTAAGTGGTCGTCTCGCCACTGCCACTGCCTCGTGTGGAACGCCGTCGCTTTCTTCTGTGAGGAAGTGATTTCCATCAAGGAGACGGCGGAGCGGGAGAGGGAACGCTTAAACTCTCTCCTCAAGCACAGACCCGGATGCCGAAGGGGGCGAGACGACCTCCAGCCACCCTGAGGTTTGACCTGCGGGTGGTGGGCTTCCTGGGCCTGCCCGCCACCCGATCAGCACCAGGTCCGAGAAATGGCGTGCGTGTTCCCACGCGCGCCTCTGTATCGTGTGTCCGTCCCCCCTCAGGGGGACAGTAGGGATAAAATTAGTGGTGCCGAAAGGGCAGGTCTATTTGTGTAGTGGCCTGCCATTTCATACGGCGGGCCGAAACCTCCGCGGGGTCGTGTTTGCATATGAAAGAGATGCGCGCGGCCCCGCCGATTGCGGTTATGTCGAGGAACACCGTGGTAGGTTTAGTCGGTATTACCGGGATGTCGCTCACCATCTTTTCCCGGTGAGTCCGACATAACCTCTCCGTCGCCCCGCGGAGAGTTATTCCGCCACGTTAAAAAAGAAGTAGTAACGGTATTTTTTTCTGGATGAAAGGTACCTTATGTCCTTTTCTGTTTTCCTGACAACGTGTATACGAAATTGTATGGTGATTAGTCAAGTAGTTAAGGTATGAAAGCGTAATAAACAAACAAACAAATTCACATTCGCATTTATAATATTTATAGTTAGGATAATATTAGTTGTATATTTTATAAGGGTTCACTATTGATTCAGTCGATATCGATATACCTATGTAGTGTTGTAGAAGAATGTGTGAAGCAAGTAGTATGAAATATTTAGAAGTAAAAGTCGCAGGTAGGAAACAGAAGTAAGAGAGTTTATTAGAAAGTTCACAGTAGCACAAGTTCACAGTCTATACACATACACAAGCAGAAGGAGTGAAATGGAAGGCGAGAATATTATTTAGTGAGAAAGTCAATACACAAGGAATATGCGCGCGGTAGCGATGACAATAATTATTTCTGTTGAGCGGTTCGCGTCAATTCAAATCTTAGACTGCTCGATGGGCCGGCGCCGCGGAACGGGGCGTGCGCGAGCGGTCAACCGATAGTGTTGTCCCGCTCGCGCAAGCTACCTAGCGAGCCGATGGCCCGCACCTTAAACAAAAGATCGCGTCATCGCTGCGCGCCGTACATCGAGTGACAATATATATATAAAAACATTATAAAATGTTTGCGTGTACAAATTATTATAAATATTATTTTATGCTAGGTACCAAATTAAATTTAAAACAGTATATATATATATATAATTTAAATAATTAAATATAATGCCACTACATCACCCCCCTCCAGAGACCGTCAAGGGCGATAATAGTCGGGAAATCTAACACGACGTCCTGACCGCGTCGTTTTGATGACGCCGTCGTCAGCACGAAGTAAGTCCCGGTTATCCGCGAGTGGGGTGTTTGAGTGAGTGGTTGTGTTGGGTGGTGAGTGTAATATGTTGGGTGTTTGGTGCGAGTCATTGTTTGGGTCACGCAGTATGAAGGCCGGTTTGAGACGGTCTATCGATACTGTAACCTGTTTACCATTTACCGATATTTTAAAAAACTTCTCACCACGAGATATGACCTCATGAGGACCAGAGTACGCGGCTTTTAAGGAACGACCTGTAGTGTCGTCTCGGAGAAAGACGTGTGACGACTTTGACAGGTCCTTAAAAATAAATGTCTTGGTCTCACACTTATGGCGAGACCCTGGTGACGGCTGCAGACGCCGAACGAAACCGCGCAGCCGAGACAAGTAGTCGGTCATGTCCGTCGTTTCGTCAGAGTTTGGATCGAAAAACTCGCCAGGGAGTCTGAGAGGTTGGCCATAGACCAATTCAGCCGACGAAGCCCCCGAATCCTCTTTAAAAGCGCTGCGAATGCCTAATAGGACGAGTGGAAGGGACTCCACCCAGTTAGCAGTTGCATGGCAAGTTATAGCGGCTTTCAGTTGACGGTGAAACCTCTCCACCAGTCCGTTACAGGCAGGATGGTAAGCTGTGGTACGGCGATGTTCAAAGCCCACGGTTTCGGACAAGCATTTAAAAAGTGTTGATTCGAACTGTCCACCTCTATCAGTAATAATATTGGTAGGACAGCCGAAACGAGCAATCCACCCGCTGAGCAAAGCCTTTGCGACAGACTCTGCCGTTATGTCGGCCAATGGGATAGCCTCAGGCCATCGCGAGAAACGATCGACGGCGGTGAGGCAGTATCGATAGCCCTGACATAGTGGCAAAGGTCCCACAAGGTCAATGTGGACGAAAGCGAACCTTGATTGTGGGAGTTTAAATGTTCCTAACGGACTAAAAACGTGTCGCGTGATCTTGGAACGCTGGCAATCTAAGCAAGAACGGACCCAATCACGACAATCCTTTCTAACTCCCGGCCATACGTAACGGTCTGCAACCAGTTTTGCTGATGCCTTGGTCCCTGGATGGCTCAACGAATGCAGACTGCAAAAGACGGCCCTACGCAGTTCCTTGGGTACAAAAGGTCTTGGAGTAGGTCCGCTAAAATCGCAGTAAAGTTGACTACGCGAACCTGGTATACTTACCTGTTTGAGGTTCAGTGAGGTGTCGCCAGCGATCAGTTGCTTTAGTTCGGCGTCGTTTTGCTGAGCTTCTGCGATTCTCTCCGGGTGCACAGGCTGAGTAATCCCCTCCACGCGTGAGAGAGTGTCGGCAACGACATTGTTTTTCCCCGAGATATGACGAATGTCAGTAGTGAATTGGGATATAAAATCCAGGTGACGAAACTGTCGAGGAGAACAATTCTCTTTACGAGAGTGATAGGCGAATGTGAGGGGCTTGTGGTCCGTGTAAATCACGAAGTCACGCGCCTCTAACATGTGCCTGAAGTACTTAACACTTTCGTAAATAGCGAGCAACTCACGGTCGTAAGGAGAGTACTTAACCTGTGCCGGGCTTAACTTACGCGAGAAGAAAGCTAGAGGTTCCCAAGCTCCGTCGTTAAGCTGCTGGAGAACTGCGCCGATGGCTTTGTCTGACGCATCCGTGACCAACGCCATCTTAGCGTTGCAATCAGGATGAGCTAACAGTGCTGCTTGGCAAAGGCTAGTCTTGCAGTTCTGGAAAGCCTCCAACTCTGTTGCTGAAAAATTGACAGGGTGAGAACCCTTAACAGACCCTGCAAGCAAAGCGTTCAAAGGAGCTTGAAACGCGGCAGCCCCAGGAATGAACCTCCTATAAAAATTGACCATGCCAAGGAATCTGCGTAGTTCTCTCACAGTCTTAGGAGTAGGGAAATTCTGCACAGCTTCGACCTTGGATGGCAACGGCCTCGTACCCTTGGGTGAAATATGGTACCCTAGAAAGTTCACCTCGGATACTCCAAAAATGCACTTACTAGTGTTGATCACCATACCGTACTCTTGGAGTCTGGTGAACAGCTGACGTAGGTGTACCTCATGGGAAGCCTGGTCTTTCGAGAAGACCAAGAAATCATCCAAATAGGCGTAAATGAAGTCCAGACCCCTGAGCATCTCATCCACGAAGCGTTGGAACGTTTGACCGGCATTTCGAAGTCCGAACGTCATGAACGGAAATCTGGTTATACGCCTTCACCAGGTCTATCTGCGAGAAGACTGTACAGCCCGACAGGCTGTGGGCAAAGTCCTGGATGTGCCTGATCGGGTACTGGTCGGGGATGGTACGTGCGTTCAGCATCCTGTAGTCACCGCAGGGACGCCAGCCGTCGTTCTTCTTAGGCGCCAAGTGAAGAGGAGAAGACCAGGGTGATTCAGACGGGCGGCACGTGCCGCACTGTAGCATGGTCTCAAATTCGGTCTTGGCGATTAAAAGTTTGTCAGGTGCCAAACGACGTGGTGAACAGGTTACCGGTGGCCCAGGTGTGGTGCGTATGTGGTGGATTGTGTGGTGTTTAGGTATGCGATGTGTACCGTGTGGACGAGTGATGTCAGGAAATTCCCGTAGTATGTGAGTAAATGCGGAATTACCGAGACTTACTTTCACTGAAGAGACATCATCAGAACGACGAGCAGGCGAAGCCGGGGTGGACACAGTTGTATGGCAGTCGATGATGCGCTGATTTCTGCAATCAACCGTCAAATTATAAAAGCATAAAAAATCCACGCCTATTATCGCCTTTGTCACATCTGCAACAATAAATCGCCAGGGGAAGTCACGGCGCAAGCCTATATTTAAATTTAAATTAATGTAACCGTAGGTGTTTATAACGGTTCCGTTAGCGGCACACAATTCAAAATCGGTTTTAGTACGGTGACTCGACAAAAACGATCGAGGGTATACACACAAGTCACTGCCCGTGTCGACCAGGAATCGAACCTTGGTACGACAGTCAGTAATGAACAGGCGACCGGTACTGCGGCAATCATTTGTCGCCATTATTGACTGCCCTTTTCGTTTCCCGCGGAACGATAATCACAGGGTTTGATGCAATGCCTAGCCCTGTCACGGAATCGAATGTGATACCAGCATAGAGGTTGATTCCGGTAGCTTGACGGTGATCTGGTGGAACTGGAGCGGTGCCGACCTCGGCTCGGCTGTCGACTGCGGTCACGGCCTCGGGACATCCTCTCTATCTTCTCCGCCAGTAGCTCCACCTGCTTGGCGAGCGCTGATACCTCCGGAGAAGCAGGAGCGGCTGACGAGGAAGCGACGGCTGCGGATGCTACCTGAGGGACGACCACGTCGTGGATTCTGTCCGCCAGGTCTGCCAAATCGTCCATCGTACTCTTGGCCTGCGACGCGATGATGGCCTGAGTACTGCTGGGTAGACGGCTCGTCCAGATGGTGCGCAGGAACTCCTCAGGAACACCAGGTCCAGCCAAGTTCAGCAGGTGCCGGTAAAACTGGGAAGGCTTCCGGTCTCCTAGTTCTTCATGCACGAGGAGCTGCTTCACCTTCCTCTCCCGGGACGCGGAAAGTCTTTTGACCAGCTCCGTCTTCAGCTTCTCGTATTTGTTCATCGCCGGCGGGTTTAAAATTATGTCTTCCACTTCGGACGCGTACTGGGAGTCCAAGTTGCCCGTGACGTAGTAGAACTTGGTGTCATCAGCCTTGATACCAGCCAGGAGAAATTGCGCCTCCATCTGGCAAAACCATAGCGCCGGTTTTTCGGGGTAAAATGGGGGTATGCGAACACCGACCCGAAAACTCTCCGCTGCTAACTTGTCGCAGTCTTGACTGCTGCGCCCTTTTTCTTCGGCCATCCTCTTGTCGTGTTCTTGTTCGGGGTCACCAATGTAGTGTTGTAGAAGAATGTGTGAAGCAAGTAGTATGAAATATTTAGAAGTAAAAGTCGCAGGTAGGAAACAGAAGTAAGAGAGTTTATTAGAAAGTTCACAGTAGCACAAGTTCACAGTCTATACACATACACAAGCAGAAGGAGTGAAATGGAAGGCGAGAATATTATTTAGTGAGAAAGTCAATACACAAGGAATATGCGCGCGGTAGCGATGACAATAATTATTTCTGTTGAGCGGTTCGCGTCAATTCAAATCTTAGACTGCTCGATGGGCCGGCGCCGCGGAACGGGGCGTGCGCGAGCGGTCAACCGATAGTGTTGTCCCGCTCGCGCAAGCTACCTAGCGAGCCGATGGCCCGCACCTTAAACAAAAGATCGCGTCATCGCTGCGCGCCGTACATCGAGTGACAATATATATATAAAAACATTATAAAATGTTTGCGTGTACAAATTATTATAAATATTATTTTATGCTAGGTACCAAATTAAATTTAAAACAGTATATATATATATATAATTTAAATAATTAAATATAATGCCACTACACCTACACGGTATGAAGATATTTTATTGAATAAGCATATCTTATTTATAAACATAAATTCGACTCCAATATCTAACTCTTAGAGAAAATAAAATCGCATTAGATGGCACAAGAAGGTGTTCGTGACATCGTAAAACACTAAGTGAATTGCTATCTGACCTTCGCGAAACTTTATTAAACTATTAGTTAATTTTATAGGAAGGTCGAATATGCTTTAGCGATGGAATGATAGGCATTATAATATATATATATATATATATATATATATTACCTTTTCCCTTTTTCCCAAAGCTCCAGAAGAGGAAACACTCTAAACAACATAATATAAATATAATATAATATATTCTATCACATACACACAACACCATCTAGCCCAAACTAAGCAGAGCTGTACTATGGGTACTAGACAATACCTAGATAAACATACATATATACTTTCTTTTTTTTTGTAAATACGTACATATTATAAATAGAAACGCCCAGACCAAGACAAACATCCATGTTCATGCACACAAATGTTTGACTTGTGCGGGAATGGAATCCGCGAGCTCAGGCGTGGCAGTCGATTACACTAACCACTACGCCATCGAGGCCGACTAGAATAATAATAGTTAATTAAGTTTAAGTTGATACAAATATGAATAACACTTAAAAATAGGGTACAATACTTTGGACGTCTGTACTACGTTATACTTGAGCCATTAAAAAAGTCGTAAGCATACTTCCAAAAGTATAGACTATTAGGTTTTGCCCGCAGCTTCGCTCGCTTGGGGACAGGACTTTTTTTTGGAAGAGTGGTACCGTGTATCCTTTTCTGAACCCCAGACCACGTGCATGCGGAATAAGTAAGTGAACATTTAAAAATTTAAAAGTATTTTATGAATTTATTATCTTAGTTATCATTCTGATCTTTCAATTAAGATTATATCAACTATCTACGGAATGCCTTTCTACATCGCCCGTTTACACGGAATCGGTAACCAGCTCGCTATGCTATAAATAAGATATTATAAGGAATCGTTCTATTTACGTGTATATTATTCATTTATACATCAATCATATTTCAATGATACAGATTATTATATATTAATGCAGTATTATGTACTTAATAAGCTTGACATGGACTAAAATCCAAACCTAAGAAAAATTTCATCAGCTTTTTTTATATGTCCCACTGCTAGGCAAAAGTCTCTCAAAACTGTAACATACGAATAAAAATATAACATTGCAGATATAACTTAATTTGTTGTTCTAGAGAGCGTGCACTCCATCTCGTGATGCTAACAATTTAGAAAAAGACACTCCTGTGCGACGTATACATCCTGTATCGCGTGAGTCCGTTGTTTGAATGTTACAAACATTCAAACATCGGGCTAACACATTAAGGCGTGTTCAAACCTAAGTGGTATTCGTTACCGTCTGCGGTAGAGAAAACCGAGTGGGTATGCGGTAATATTACTGTTCACACCGAAGTGGATTTCGCTATCCTTGTGGGTAGAGTTGATATTATATACGTGAGCGAAATGCGCGTGGCAGGCACTTCTACCCACAGCGGCAGTGAATACCGCTCAGGTCGCTCTAGCCGCGGAACTTGATACTAAATACCAAATACCTAAACGAAACCCGCGCGGTATATACCTCTACCCACAGCGACAGCAAATGCCGCTCAGGTTTGAATAGACCTTGACTCGGCACAATCATTTGTGAATCACACAGATTTGTGTTGGATTCAAACTCACAACACTCGGCCCTACCTATCTTTGATAATATTATTATTAAATTAATCAATGGTAATCTGTGGATAATGCCGTGGGTGGCGTATTTTGTACATTTAGTTACTAAGTACTATCATAGTAATGTTTAATACGCTGCTGTTTGTTATCCCTAAATAAATAAATAACTCTGTGTTATAAGTAATTTTCTTTGTTTTCATAAAGCCTAAATTGTTCACTGACATTTAGCAGTTCGTAAAGCGTATATTCATACGTCTCTTACAATATAAACGCCTGAACACATGTCTGCTACAATAACATATCTCCTTTAATAACTTCAAGTCTAGTTACAACTTTGTAAACGTAAGTACGTTTGTGTTTCAAAACAAAAGCTATTACTTAGACACTATTTTAATAAAGTTATAGTTTAAATGTAACCATATTATAACAACAAAATTAATAGTCTGACCATAAATACTGTTACAATAAACAAAAACATAATATTACATTTGAATTTGGAATCTGTCATTCTTATATGAATATTCATTGTTTTCTCATTTTCGCGCCCATCGGTGTTAAATATTTTTGTGATATTAAAATGGAGTGGGGTGATAAAAAGAACCGCATTGCTGTGATAGTATTACACAAAGTAGGTATTCGACCAAATGCATTTTTAAACTCTCTGTTTGAAGTAAAACAATTATTGTTGCAGAGTTACACTTATTTCGTTTATTTAATAATAGTTATCAGGACAATACATGTGAATGTAAAATGAAGTTGTTGTAAGAGAGACGGAAAATAGGGATCCCAACTATAACCATAGAGTTAAAATTATGTTGCCAGCACTCTCCATCCGCTTGGTATTAATCGAATGTTTGTGTACCTGGCTATTGATAGGTACAATGAAACCTCCTCTGTTTGTGCGAAAAAAGGTTTGACCGTCCACATAGTATTCGTACGAAAAAGGCGATCAAAGCAGTGTAGGGAAGAATTCGAGAAGCACCTGTCCGAAAGCTAAAGATTTAATCTCGGGAAATGAATATAGCACCTAGAACCATGTCTCGTACCTATATTAAACGGTGACCTAGGACTTGCAGCCTATAAGAGATGCTCTGGTTATTATTTAACTGATAATTTAAAAATGGATAGGGTGGTAAAATCAAAACAACTTCTTAATTAAGCAGTACGCAATGGGAGGTCACAGAAAATTTTTATTTACTGTCAATGTTTATTTTCTTTTACTATGTTTAACAAGCAGAATGACCGAGTTTATGCACAAAGCTCTATAGAAGATTCCCAATTAGTAAGCAGAGTATAACGTGGACACTATCCGACTTCAGTGATGTTTTGGTGACGTGTTAGCTATCAAGGAGTGACTAAGCCATATTTTTCGTTTTCGTCAAAAATTCGGCACAAATGTATCAAGATATGATTTTTGAGAAGGTGATTAAGCCTCTTAACAACACCACACTCTATAATCACAAATTATAAAGCTCGCTCCACCTAAGCGTGGTTGGAAACGAACGTTTCGGACTTCATCAGAGTTTAAGACTGGCCGTCATCTAGTCCCGATCTTAATCTGCTGGATTATGTTTTGTGGTCACTTTTAGGGAGTATGGCATGCTCTAAACGCCATGATAATATGGAGTCCCTAAAACTAACCATAAGATTGGCAGTGAAGAATTTTCTCATGGAGAGAATGCGTGTTTCTATTGACAACTAACCACAACGTTTAAAAAACTGTATTAAAACCCATGGAGATCATTATGAATGATGTTAAATTTTTTTTTATTAATGTTTTAACTAACAATTTTAAATAAAGTATCCAACACTAAATACCTAGGAGTAATTGTCGATCAAAATCTCTCGTGGTATCCTCAGCTAGATCTGGTTTCAAACCGAGCCCGTAAACTTATCTGGGTTTTCAAACATCTTAGAGACATAGCAAACAAGCAACTACTAACGTACGTTTATATAACACTTGTCCAGTCAATACTTCTGTACTGCATATCTGCCTGGGGTGGTACTTACAAAACCAAATTTGTGAGCATTGAGCGCACACAAAGATATTTATTGAAAATAATGCTACACAAGAAGAGATACTTTAGTACCGATAGGTTATATCGCGAAGCAAATGTTCTAACAGTCAGGCAAATATATATACTAAAAAGTGTCCTTAGAACACATGAAAAAATTGACATCGACCCAAACATACATAAAAAACGAACACAACGTGCAATTATACCGTACCCTTTGACTAAGACAGTCTTTTCCACAAAACAGTTCCATTATAATTCGTTAAGGCTATACAATAGTATCAATAAAAAACTAAATATATACAATATGACTTACCTGAAATGTAAAACAGTGGTAACAGAATGGCTAAAAACACTCTCCTACCAAGAAACAGAGGAATTATTAAAAAATTGACAGATGATAATATTAATTAACCATTACGTGCGCATACATCACGCACAGCATCACACACATTATATTATAATTATATACATCACTTATTTGTACAAAAACAAAGCACCCGCGCACACGAACGCGCACACGAACACACACACACACACACACACACACACACACACACACACACACACACACACACACACACACACACACACGCACATGCACACTCACGCATACTCACTCACTCACGCACTCACTCACACGCATACACCATAATAAAATAATCATGTTTTAGTTTAAGTTCTTAGTTTATTTTAATAAAATTATATTTAAGATTAAGATTGTCAAAGCCACAGCCAAGAGGGGACTCCTCTAACACAGGTTGATACAACTTAACAGAAGAGTTCCCAAAACCTGTACAAACCCATGTAAAAGTTGATAAATAAATGTTTTTGTATTTGTATTTTTGTATTAACACAGTAATAGATGTTTTATACAATAGAAAAAGAATAACAATATTTATGGCAAGACTAGGTATATATATGACTGACCTTTAGCCAGTAGAGCAGTTATAGCTCAGTGGGGAGACCAACAGACTGCAGTGCAGAGGGTCTCGGGTTCGAACCCACTTCGCGCACCTCTGACTTTCGGAAGTTATATGACTTTTCGAAATTATGTGCGTATTGATTGACAATTATTATCGCCTACTCCGTGCCTCGAAAAGCACGTTAAGCCGTTGGTCCCAGCTGCCATGAATATGCTATGGCAGTCGTTATTGGGAGAGTGTAGACACAAAAGATCCCACTGGGTCGAAGTGTCGCCGGTCTGCACCCCACATAGGATAAGATAAGATAAGACCTTTAGCCAGCTAAAAGAGAAATTGATGATAGAAAATTTTACACGTCTATAATACTACGACACAATATTACGAGTTCGACTGCATAAAATAAATACATATAATCGCGAAAGCCGTTGCAAGAGTAAATTTTTTTATTAATATCTTTACTAGCGATTATAGCAATAACACATATTACTACTGTATATGTATGTATACAGTGTACAGTGCTAATAGTATGCACTATACACTGTATTGCCGTATAGTCTAGTGCATAGGTTCCCAGACTTTTTTCTCATAGACCACTTTCAAAATGTAGCTGGTGCCGGTGGACACCAGCTAAACAAGTTAATGCTTTTTTTTTGTAATTCTCTACCGAAAAATCGGAAAACCACTGGTACTGTATATGGAATATGCAAGTTTTTACAAGTAACAGTCGCTGAGCTTGTCGAACAGTCGGTGAAGTCAAGCCAACATTTTAGTTTTTCACTATCGTAAGCAAATAAATTTTCGTGGACACCCGCTTACCAATTGTGCACCCCCATTTTTTTATCACGCCAACGTAGACCCCCGTCGAGTATCCCGTGGACCCCTGGAAGCCCACCTGGACCACTTTGGGAACTAATGGTCTAGTGGAAGGTCATTGCATTGATCTCAAATTCGCACTCACGGTACGCGCGACTCCTCGAAGACGAATGATAAATCGTATTGATCAAGTCATATGCAATGAAATTTATAGAGATGCTAAAAAAGCAAGAATTTAAACAAAACGAGATGCAGATCATTCTATGCAAGCAAAAGATGACACGGATTAAAAAAATACTGGCATTAAAAATTACTCCGTATAAAGAGTCTATGTCAAAAAGACTTATGATAAAAAGAAATAAAATGAGTCTACTTAGCGCGGCCCCTCGTCACATAAAGGCGTATTCAAACTTGTTTTGTACTTAGAAAGTCATAATATTTTAGCTTTCTTTTACAAGTCTTAAGTAATGTATGTTACTACCTACCCTTTGTTAAGAATAAGACTTTATTACATTACAGAAGATTTTCTGCGAATATGAAAAATTACGATACATTATTATTAAGTAAGTATAAGACTTACGAGTAAGTAAACTAAAAGTAACAAGATTTGAAGTGCGTTTATGTATACTTTGTAACTTGTACCGTATTGATCGTGATAATTCTGAAAATAGGCAAAAAATGGCGTAATGAACGTAATTGTATGAAACATTTACTAGAATGTGAAAATTTTATATTAGATCAAAAACAAATAGCACTCGATCACGAGTATTCAGGATATATTCATATGCATTCTCGATAAAGCTCGATAATATTCGAGAATTTTCGGCATGCGTACTGTGAGTGTAATCTCTATCAATAATCATCTGTACCTTGAACTTAGCCCCGAGAATATAAAGAAGTGAGTCTGTACCCCTGTACTCCTACTGTACTGTGTACAAAATTTCTGAACCCCTGAAACGAGTATGCGTAATTTCATGGTGATCGCTTGAGTAGTTAAAACGTGAAAGCGTAACAAACAACCAAACAAACTCATATTCACATTTATAATATTAGTTAGGATATACATAAATCGCGCTAGTGTGAGAATTCCGTACTTTATTATATAACTGCATTTACTATTCTGTTATCACACTCTTAGTGCTGAAATGCTGAAATTTCCACTAACAAAAGCTCCTTGCAAAAATCGTCACCTCTTTTAACGTATTCAGTGTTTTGAGCTTTTGCTAGAATACTCCATTTCTACATTTACGTAATGTTATTTTATAGGGGACCGCGTTTCTTTATTTTATTTCTACATCCTGACGACTAATCAGCCAGCTTAGAGGTTTCAGGCAGCTTAACAAATTCCAACATTAACTACTAACCATATAAAAGTATAATTTTCCATCAAGTATGAATGTCTTTTATGGCGTTTGTTCACGACTGCCTTGGAGGCACAGCAGTATTTAAAGCGACTGTTATGCATGAGATCTTGGATTTTTGAGTTATAGCTGGAGAAATGTGTGTGTAATATACCTTATGGCAACCCCATCGGGGATATAGGTATATGTATGCAACGTAAGTGGGTATGCGAGCTACAAGCTACAAGATATCGAGCAAGCACCATGCACAAGATAGACGAGCGAGCTACATGCGCAAGATAGACGAGCGAGCTACATGCACAAGATAGACGAGCGAGCTACATGCGCAAGATAGACGAGCGAGCTACATGCACAAGATAGACGAGCGAGCTACATGCGCAAGATAGACGAGCGAGCTACATGCGCAAGATAGACGAGCGAGCTACATGCACAAGATAGACGAGCGAGCTACATGCGCAAGATAGACGAGCGAGCTACATGCGCAAGATAGACGAGCGAGCTACATGCACAAGATAGACGAGCGAGCTACATGCGCAAGATAGACGAGCGAGCTACATGCGCAAGATAGATGAGCGAGCTACATGCACAAGATAGACGAGCGAGCTACATGCGCAAGATAGACGAGCGAGCTACATGCACAAGATAGACGAGCGAGCTACATGCGCAAGATAGACGAGCGAGCTACATGCGCAAGATAGACGAGCGAGCTACATGCGCAAGATAGACGAGCGAGCTACATGCACAAGATAGACGAGCGAGCTACATGCACAAGATAGACGAGCGAGCTACATGCGCAAGATAGACGAGCGAGCTACATGCACAAGATAGACGAGCGAGCTACATGCGCAAGATAGACGAGCGAGCTACATGCGCAAGATAGACGAGCGAGCTACATGCACAAGATAGACGAGCGAGCTACATGCGCAAGATAGACGAGCGAGCTACATGCGCAAGATAGACGAGCGAGCTACATGCACAAGATAGACGAGCGAGCTACATGCGCAAGATAGACGAGCGAGCTACATGCGCAAGATAGACGAGCGAGCTACATGCACAAGATAGACGAGCGAGCTACATGCACAAGATAGACGAGCGAGCTACATGCGCAAGATAGACGAGCGAGCTACATGCGCAAGATAGACGCGCAGGCTAAAGACGCTAGATAATCATTCTGGTTACTTGCGCATGTTATGCTTCGTATGCTCGCATAGCTCTAGAGCTATGGATGGATACCGCTGAATTAAAAAAAAAAAAAACCTCACATACCTACATGTTTATATGTCAGAGCGTTCGTTTCCTACACTATACAAAGCTACTGAGCTACTGCTTCAGAAGATGTTGCTTTTCATGCGGTTTCGGGTTTATTTCCGGCTCCGGCAGTGTTATTCAAGTTTTCTATCAAAAAGTGCCTAGTAGCAGTACGGAGACTGGAGCTACGCCGGCTAAAGGACCACCCACTACTGGGTGAAATGTGGATGTAATATATTATTTTTCATTTTCTTTTTTCAAATGACAACTCTCGCACTAGGAATAATAATTCCTGTATCGCGAAGGACTTCACAGACATTCAAACAACAGACACAAAGAACATCCAGAATTGAAACAATTTTTTGTCGTGTGGGATTCGACCCAAAACACTCGACGCAATGGCTGTGGTGAGGCGACCTATTTTAGTATAAATCTTGAGCTACCTTTCTTAACGAGTTAAGTGGTTCTGGTCTTTTATATCCTATAGATTGTTTTCATTTATTTGCCTCCGTTATCACGCAGTGCATCAACCTCATGACCTATATAACAGCATAATATAAGCTATATTTAATATCAAATAAATTATTATTCCGTCAGCTTAATAGCCAGTTAGAAGCTTCGTGTTGCCAGCTAAAAATAGTCCAATTTTAAGTGGTAATTGGAAACTCCCTGGGAGATTTAGTTTAGTCGCAAGTTGGTTAGCCCTGACCGCTTTATTTAAACTTTATCCTTTAATGGTAGAGTCACTGTCGCAAGGACGATAACAAAATATTCATATAAATTTAATTAGTTTAGTTTAATATAACATTACGTCATATAAGAGTAAGGCAAATTGACAGATTTCTGAAGTTATGTCTAGATCATAACTTGCGAAATCTGGCAGTCTAAAGTCAGTCGGAAGAAATCAAATTCCTGACAGGCAAACGCTAGTGTTTGCTTGTCAGGCAATTTTTTGTAGCTGCAGGGTGTCTGAAAATATATCCTGGTGACTCCAATAGAATCGCTCTCTACGTGAGACCAAAACACATAGGATGTGAAAAATGGGTAAAATACATTTTTGTCTTCGGCATTTGAAGCCGAATGGCCTAGATGATATTCTAATAATATATGTATAACCCATATTTCTTACTGGTCATATTTAAAACGAAAACAACTCATTATAAAAAGCAGCTGCTGCTTTGTTTTTTTATAAGTAGAGATAGAAAAATACAAAAACTATATGTAGATATATATCTATGTACAGTCTTTAGCTCATGTATGCTATATTAGTACTTCACATAGATTCACGCCTGTTTCCCAGAGGGGTAGACAGAGACTACGGATTTCCATTTGCTACGATCCTGAAATACTCCTCTGGCTTCATTCACTTTCATCACATTCCTCATACACGCTCGTCGGTTTAAGGTGCTCTTAACCTGGCCTTTGTCCAGAACGTCTCCGATCTGATCGAGAAACGTTCGCCTAGGTATTCCTCTTGCGACGGTTCCATTCACACTAGCCTTATAAACTTTCTTAGTTAGTCTTTCCTCGTCTATTCTTTCTACATGCCCAAACCAACTTAACATACCCTTTTCCATTCTTTTCACTATATCCAGTTTCGTGCCGCATCTACTACTACATTATAATTAACTAGCTGTCCGGACAGACGTTGCCCTGTACAAAAGAGAAAAAAAAAGAATATCTAAACCATCCTCGAATCCACTTGAACACACACAAAAAGTTTCATTGAAATCGGTTCAGCTGTTTAGGAGGAGTTCACTGTCAACACACGTACAGAAGAATTATATATATAAAGATATTATAAATGCGCAGATGAGATTCTTTGTTTGTTAGTTTGCCTCTCTCTCTCCGCCTAGGGATCTCGATACCTTTGCGTGGCAGTGCTATAGATTACCACTAGACGATCGCTTTGATTACAGTAAGCACACTTTTTCTGTTTGTTACGCTTTTACGCCTTAACTGCTTGACTGATTATCATGCAGTTTTGCATATACGTTTCGGGGGTAAAAAAAAGGATATTACCTCTTCATCCAGAAGATGATGCTGTCCCCGAGAGATGAAAATTTATTGGTAAAATGTATATAAACGCGAGCGAAACCGCAGACAAAACCTAGGTAGAGATAAAAGTAAAAATGGATTTAAAATATTATTTCTATGTTATGTAGCAGTGATATTAGCAAGTGGAAATCTAATCAAAACCCAATAAAGTTGCAATGACAGTCGAATAATATTATGTATTTTGAAGACAGTAATCGATAAGGTATATGGATCCTCCTAATAAGCGCTCCATGGTCACACATTACCATTTTTATATATCTTTTCTATCACGGAGAATATGTAGGCAGCTTGTTTTCCTTCAGATATTCTTTTTCGCATGGGAATTGTTCGGGATTGTTATTGGAAACCATGTTTTACCCTAACAAGGTATCATGCCCTTATCCTCCCAAAGAGCTAGGCAGAGGTGGAAAGAAATATCATACAATTATTAAGCAAGTAAGAATTTGGTATTAGGTAAAAAGAGCTATCACGTCATAATTCATCATTATTAGAAAAAAGGACCGTCGACAGACCCAATATGTCATGGCTCATGAATATAAAAGCCTGAACAAACGCACACTTGCAGCTTTATTCTGTTTGGTGAAAGATAGGCAACCTGAGCTTACTGCCAGTCTCCAGTATTGGAGTCGACTTAAGAGAGAAAAATAAGATAGATAGACTCACACTTAGGCAGAAGTACCACTCATCTACATATGTATTTCGGCCGGTATGTCCGGCTTTTACACGCCAACGTTTTATAGGCGTCGTGTCGTAACAAAAAAATTCCTTACAGAAAATCCCAATAACTCTTTGCCCGACCCTAGGACCTCAGCCTCAAACCGTCAAGTCAAATTCTTTGTGTATTTTTTCCTGTAAAGCTATTCTTAATAGTAGCACGAAGTTTGTAACTGAACCCGGTAAACAACCACAGCATCATCGTTTATTGCGTTGGTTATGATAGAAAGATAGCTGATAAAATGTGATTTTACACACCTGAGCGGGGCGTAAACACGCGTGAAGCTATTCTCATGCTTTTAAAACCTATGAGAAAGAGAGAGGTGTCTGTGTTTCTAAGTGCACACAAGTACACAAGTCGATGATTCTAAAAGAGCTTCTAAACAAGCATTAGGTTCTGAAATGTGTGGCTTTAATATAGATGCCCACAACGTTGCCATATTTGATAATATTTTATGTATAACCCGGCGGTGCCTAGCTTTGGCTGACGCCGAACCCGTCACATTAAATTTTTGTTGAGATGTTTGGACTATTGTTCAAAATATTGCAATAAAAACTTTACTGTTTAGAAGGCCATTTAAGATCTATAAGCAATGGACGATCACTATAGTTATTACACAAGCTCAGTCAATAACCAAACAGAAATAAGTTTCAGAATATCAAGTAGCTACAAAAATATTGTTCCTCAAGCTACAGTAAAAACCGGAGACGTGCCTCAAATCCGGAACGATCTGGTGGATAGTCTCGTCTCCAATTTAAGGCATAATATTATTACATACATCAGTTGTGTTAAGTGAAATATGCGTCATACATATTTTATCGTCGAATCAATTCTGGCGACACAAATAGTGGCATTTTGCTTTGCTGAAAGGTCTAGATTTCTAGAACATGTATTTTGTTCTCATACAGAAGTAAACAAACATGTATAAGCTGCCCTGCTGCTAGGCACGAGCCTCTCCTTAACATCAAGGCTACAACTTACAAGGCATAGATAATAATCTACTTCGCTGACCCAGTGCTGAATGGTAGACTTTAAACACTAGAGATGGGTCATTGACGGTTTTTTAGTTAATTTAATGTGTTTTTCGTCAATGTTCAACAGGTTAAAAAAGCCGTTAAATCATCAACTGGTTTTTCAATGAACTGATTATTCATTGGATTCGTATAAAGTTAAATTAATGCATATTATGTCAACGTTTTCGATCGCAACTACGAAAACTATTTTGTAGCTACAAATTGTATTAGAACAAAACTGCTTTCGTTATTTTATTAGTTGTTTTATGAGATGAAAATTATTTATACATTATTGCGAGTTGCGACTTGCGTTGCGAAGACGTTCAAAGAATTTATTAGGATAATATTTTCAACAGGTTTTTTTCATTGAAGAAAAACAATTGATTCGTTAAAGAACAAAAAGCCGTTAATTAAAACAGTTTATTGATTTAACGACCACCTCTATTAAACACTGTGGAGAATTTTCAGACATACAGGTTACCCCACGATACTTTTCTTTGCCGTTAAAGCAAGCGGGAGCTATTTATTACAAACGTAAATTATAAAAGATTCAGGTTGCCTTGGGATCGAAGTCGAGACCTTTGCGTGTCTTCACTACCGCTGTGTCACTAAGGTTTATTCTTTGTTGTACATGAGGCAAATATAAATTTCTAAGAAACGACACGTAGCTTAAAAGTTGCGTATATTAACGACTGATTTAAGTCTCCGGAGATCAGACGTGAGATCTACGTAGAGACGTAGAGGTATTGTACTTTTTATTTAATTAATCCAAACGTTTTGTGTATTGTCTGCACGGATGGGGTAATTGTTTAAGTGCTCGCCTCACTATTGCGTCGTGTGTTATGATGTTATGGGTTCGATCCCACACGTGCGATAAAAATTTGTGTATTCACTTAATTATTTCAAGTCTGGGTGATGTTTGTGTCGACACTGGAATTAATTACTAATAGTGCGGGAGTTCTGTTTTAAAATAGAAAAGAAAATTAGTTAAAAATATTAAATAAATAAATCTTTATCTTCATCTTTAAATATAGGATTAAATATAGCCTCAGATTTATAAAAATAATTAAGTTGAGAGAGTTGTCTCTAAAAACCGTATATTTGAATGCATTTTAATGTAATTTAAGTAGTTTTTTATTTGACAAATTTCGATTACCTTCTCAAATCTTTGCGTTTGTAAGAACACGCATCATTTTGTATCTTACCTTAAGTACCTAAGTACTTGAAATATCTTTTTAAGAAATAATCTATTGTACGCTCTCGTCTTTCTATTATCTTCTTTGTAGCTGTAGTACTCAAGTACATTGGAGGACCTTTTGAACGCCTCTCTCGGCAAGTGTAGCAGTATAATGCGCAAGTACAATATAGACTAATGAAGACACAAGTCATTGACACAAATGAAGGAAAATAGGTGATAAGTATAAGAAGATATACTATTTTCTACCCCACTATATGAGGCATGTATTATTTTTAAGATGTCAGTTTCCAAAAAGCAATGTATCATTTCAATACTATCTCGTTCCATTTGTTACATCCTAGAAAGTCAATTATCAGTCTATTATTATACACGTAATGAAATTACGAACAAATAAACACACTTTCACACTTATCTATACTAATATTATAAAGAGAAATGATATGATTTTTGTTTATTGTTTGTTTGTAAGGATTTAACTCAAAAACTACTTAACCGATTATCACTGAGTAACATAAACTATATTATTATGTTATTTTAAAAAAGTGCTGTTACTAACATAACCTACCTTAACCTACTTTTAAGCGGGCGAAGCCGCGAGCAAAAGCCAGTAAAAATATTTCTGACTGTCGACGTTTCCTGAGCCGTGAAACATTATGATTCTAATTTAAAAAATATAACGAGTGATTGTTAATCTTTTTTGGATTAAATTTCAATTATACTATACTATATTCCTCACAGCAGGTACCTAAAGATTTGTGATTGGTTAGTGAGTGTTATTTTGCTTTTATAAGCAAATATAAGCTATGGTATATCTTTTATTACAGTCTATAGATGTATATAAGTTTACATAATATACTATATACCCATACCATACGAGATTCAAAATACCTACCAAAACTTTACTACTCGAAATAAAAATATGTTACTCTACAATTTTCACAGTTAAGTAGCTCTTACTCTTTACTTTCAATAAGCAATACGGCGAAGATACTGCTTATTGAATATATTTTTAGGAAATGTATTACAGAATATATAATAAAACTGCCGTAAACTTCGCTAGTTTAGGGCGGACGTCTCATTAAGTTTATAGTTTACCGATTCTGGGAAACGAGGCGTTAAATTTGTCGCAATTTCTTTGTGGAAAGAATAACAAGTACAGAGATATCGATAACTTAGTGGGAAGACTATTGAACTACTACGTAAAGGTCTGGAATTCGACAACTCAGAACGCACTTTTTACTTTCCAAATGATATGTGAATTAGAGTGGGACAACTTGTAAATAGGGCCAATATTAATGTACTGATAAATATGATAAAGATTAATATAATTGGAGAGAATTACGTCAGACCAAAACATAGATGTCCTAGGAAATATACTGGCAACTGAACAATGTGTACTTCTTAAGAATTTTATAAATGGGTGTTATTTAAATGGTTAGCAGTATTGGTATTTTTGTGAGCAGAAAAATATAATCTGTGAGCAGAAATAGCTAATTGATCAGCAACTCATGGCCAGCAAACTTTAAAGAGATCAAACTAAGTCGACGGGGCTCCTGTTTTTGGGTGGGTTTAAAAAAAGGAACCTAACATAACCTAACACTTCCGAGACGGAATGCAGTGATTTGAGGCGTATAGATGCTCGTTATGCTGTGCAATATTTGTTGACCAATTAGTATTTTTGATGATCATTATATTTTTGATGATCATTATATTTAATCCCTTTATAAATGAACGTTACTAGTGTTCTTGTAAAATCTCCAGCTAAACTAGAATACTTGTGGTTGTTAAGAGCGAAATAAAATATGACCGTATTTAATATCAGCACACGTATATTTACGTTGTAAATGAACAGGTGTGCTTGTACTGTTTTTTACAAGCTTTTCCTGCACATGGCATATTTTTTATTGAAATTTAAATCCTTCTATCATGCGCAGCACTTGTATGTATTATACATGGTATTAATACTTATTGGACCACATTCTATAATAGCATTGTATATAATATACGTCTATATTCAATTTGATGCCAAACTGTTCGGCGTTTAAGCCGTTAAACATTAATTTCAACAGCATTGAAGCAACTTTTGCATCAATGTACATACATACTATCTTGGAATTATAAAGAGAATATCTATTTTAAATTTATATTTTTGTTTAAGGTAAATGTTGATAATAATTAATGTTATTAATTTACTTATTTTAATCTTTACCAAAATACAAATAAAATAATAAAACTGTAAACTTTCTTATAATTGTTTTATTAGTTTTACTAACCACGCAGAAAATGAATAAAACATAGCTTTAATAACGTATTCATTAAAAGCATGTCGTTATGCAAAACTGTTGACATGAATAAACTCAAAAACTATTGAACTGATTTAAAAAAGTCACCTTATTCAAAAGGAACATAGGCTATATACCATCACGTTAAGATCTACGAAATAGGAACAGTCATGATAAATGTGGATGAAACCGCGTGGGACAGTGAAATGTGAAAATCTATTTGGAATCAACTGTTTGGATGAGACTGAACCAAAACAATACAAATAATACGATTTTGCACATCAAGCGAAAAGCTCTAAATGAAATTGTAACGCAGTTTACACAGCTTAGTAGCTTGTAGTTGTACTTAAAAAACGAAAAAAGACGAAGACGTAATATAATATAGGAGAGGTCTACCAGGATCGTAGCTAGTGGAACTCAGTAGTCTCTATCTATACCTTTGGGGAACAGGGGTGAGTCTATATACTATATATATGTATAATTCACGCAACTGGTACCGCAAGTGAATTGCTAACACAGA
This sequence comes from Catocala sponsa, assembly GCA_963564715.1. Classification (NCBI taxonomy): domain Eukaryota; kingdom Metazoa; phylum Arthropoda; class Insecta; order Lepidoptera; family Erebidae; genus Catocala; species Catocala sponsa. The sequence continues at coordinate 16,341,061 of OY751349.1, forward strand.
TGGAGTCAGGGTAATTATTATTTAATATAATATAATTATTATTTAATACAATAATTATTCAAACAATAACATACATATTACAACTTAAAAAGAAAATACTTAATATTCTAAATCTATAATTATATCAGCCCTATATATAAATTGTCCCTCTGCTGGGCACAGGCTTTCTTTCAGTATGAGAAGGGTTAAGCCATAGTTTACTACGCTGACCCAGTGCGGGTTTTCAGACTTCACATATCTTCGAGAACACTATCGAGGTCTCTCAAACATGCAGGTTTCCTCACGATGTATTCTATTGTTCAAGGCAGCGATTATTACCCAATTAGTACGCACATAACTACGAAAAGTCAGAAGTACGTGCGTTGGGATTGAACTCGAGACCCCTGCGTGATAGTCCAACGGTCTTCCACAAGACTATTGCTATTAAATCTACGAAAACATTACATTATAATTCTAAATGAATTTTGTATAGCAATATGCTTTCAATGAATACGTAATAAAATACAGTCATGCTTTATTCATTTTCAGTGTAGTTGGTAAGACAAACAAAATAACTCTAAGAAAGGGTTGAAAGTTGATGGTTTTATTAGTTTAGTTGTATTTTCGTAAAGAATACTACGAGTAAGTCAGTAATATAAATTATTAACTTTTAACTTTTGAGTAAAATAAATATAGGGCGCAGTTCACTTCGTATTCACTTCTTCGGGGGGATGGGCTTCGTTAACATTGGTTTGCAACCTGTCTAGGAGAAGGAAAACTCCGAAGTCAAACCAAATTTCAGGGAGCAAACCCGAGAATAAGCCCCGATCCAAAGTGTTAACCGACCCGTGCTGATGGATTCGTGGCCAAAGGGAAAAGCTGGTCGTGAACGAAGGATGCCTGTATTGGTGGTCACAGGGCACAGGATGGATCCACCATATCTCCGTAAAAGGCTCTGCGGAGGTAGACAGTATTTTCCCTAACAATCGTGGGTACGCCTATGGACTTTATCCGCATATGTGGTGTGACGCTGAAAGATAGAATAAGGAATAGTGTGATTAGAGAGAGATGCGGCATGAAAGTAGATATAGTTACAAGAATAGAAAAGGGTGTGTTAAGCTGGTTTGGGCATGTAGAAAGAATGGACGAGAAAAGTCGAGAGTCTGTTTGTAATGTCAAAATAACAGCTTTTTACTAAATGCATATGAGAGTATATACGGTACTTATATCAAAAAAATAATTTTAAGATGTTTGCCTTTCTGTCTATCTGCTTGTTCCGGTTAATCTCTGAAATGGCTGGACCGATTTTGACGGGTCATTCACTGGCAGAGCTAATGTTATAAGGAGTAACTTAGGCTAAGTTACTCCTTATAACATTAGTTTATATTAGAAAAAAATCACTGCCTACATACACTTTTGTGTTAAATTCCACGCGGGCGCAGTCGCGTGTTACAGCATTTTCATAATATGAATTAAGAAGTTAAAATGTTAAGATATATTGGAATGTGAAAGATTTGTTTGTAATTTACGCGTTTGTTTTCCACACAACCGACTACGTAGACACTTTGGTAAATAGTGTGTACACCTACAAAATATTTGACCAAAAAAATACGAATGACAGACAAGGTATTGTAACGAGTACCGTGAATGGTTGGTACACGTGTTTTTGATTTTCGTAAACTTGGATGTCTTTCAGACCAAAATTATATTGCACAAGTGTGTGCGCTAACATAAGTGCACTAACTGTTCCCTTAATCTCGCAATACTACACGACCGGAGAAAAAACTGGCGCACGACCAATAGCTTTACGTGCTTTCTGAGGCACGGAGTTATTGGCTATCGAATAATCGAGTTGTTTATTAAATTTTGTGATCAAAGTTTATGATATAGGTACAATCGTCACACTACTATAAAAAGCTGAGGTAAGTGACTTCATACGAAATTAATACAGCTATGACTGTCTAATAGTCTTTGTTTTATTATCTATAAAGTAGTTCTATCTAGTATTATCTAAACTGTGAAGATATAACAAACTTACTTTCGCATTTATAATATTGTTGTTCTACACAATTGGATCGTAGAGCGCGTAGCGACCCGCTACGCGGAACATCTACAGACCGCTACGTAATCGTTCGGAAACTTACACAACTATAGCTGTTGATGTTATCTGTAAATAGGAGCTTTATATTATATATGCATTATTGCCTGAGGCTAAAATATTATATTATTACAGGACTAACTCTCGACCGTGTCTTCAGCCTAAAGAGGATTTCAAATAGCGGTATAATTTATGTTACCGTTTTGTTCTCCATTCTGAATGCACGCACCTCTACAGTACCCAAGGAACACACATGTCAAATTTCAGCTTCTTGCGCCCAATAGTTTCGGCTGTGCGTTGTCTGTCAGTCACTCAATAAAGGAAGAGAATCTTGTCGGGCGGTAATTTCACACGAAATCAAAATTCATAGTCTAATGAAAAATTAATACAAGACTACTGCTATAAATAATAATAATAATAATAATATTTTATCACATACACACAACACCATCTAGCCCAAACTAAGCAGAGCTTGTACTATGAGTACTAGACAATGGATAAACATACATATATACTTTTTTTTTGTAAATACATACATATTATACATAGAAACACCCAGACCAAGACAAACATCCATGTTCATGCACACAAAATGTTTAACTTGTGCGGGAATCGAACCCGCGATCTCATGCGTGGCAGTCGGTTACACTAACCACTACGCCATCGAGGCCGACAAAAATGGTCGATGAGAACATAGCTTTTATTTTATTTTATTTTATAAGATATCTCCCACACTAGCAGTCACACAATGTTTTGTCCTATAAACTGTGAGGTCCATAAATAGTTGTTCCGACTCCAGGTGTTATTTTTGTCCGTAGTCTGAATGTTTGTAAAGTCCCACGTGACACAAGAATTATTCTTAGTGCGCAAGTTGTTTATTTTAAAGAAATAATAAGTACAAGAGTATCATTTGCTGCACTTTACCGACATATGTATACCAGATAGTAAGTAAAACCTACAAGTATAATGTAGTTATTGTTCAGATCAGCGTAAAACACATTTGACAGGAGTAAATGAAGCTAAAAGACACATCTTACGAGTATAAAAAAGGGATATAAACATAATACTCAGCATCTCGTACATTCCTGTACAGTCAGCGATTCATATCGTTTACCCTCACCATGGGAATCTGTTACATATAAAAGGAAAAGGGAACTCCCTCCTTCCTAAATAATATTTTACGATTCCAAATTTCCCCGTAGGTACTAAGGGGCGCGGATTTTGTAACTCTAAGCAAATTCCAATTTTACGACGTTCTTATTTTCTTTCGCGAAAATTTTTCGAAGAAGTTTTCAACCTGTCATAATAGTTCACGCTAACGCGTCGAAATGTAAAAAGTTTATTAAGAATGAGACTTATTTATAGCAAGGCGTTGGTTTATTTTTATTAATATGTATTTTAGATGGTAGCCCAATGGATAAGACTGCAATTTGATACAGAGGTAATGGATTTGATCTCTACCCTTATTGATATGAAGTATAGGGTTTAAAAGTATACTAGTAAGCCAAATAATCTTAATAAGTCAAAGCAAATAAAGTGGCAAATAAGAATATAACATGACTAATGGCTAGCGATAACCGTATTCTATGATCGCTGGCAATACTAGTCGTTTTACTCAAACGTCGCCGATCCTATAGATATGGAATGAAAGATCGAGTGAATAGAAAAATTATGAGAGCCTGCGGAACTTATACTCACTAAACAAAGTGTAGTAACAGTGTTACTATTTTATGCCAATAGCTTGTAAGAAGGTGCATATCGTACCATAACTAAACGCTGGAACAACGGCGGCGGGATCATTAAGTCAAATATTTTACTCTGTTACTCGTGCACTATGTTTTTTGTACATAGTAGAGTAGTAGAGCCTCGCTCATTTCAGCATGAATGGGCCGGCTCGACCGGGGAAGGACTACCCTCTCACAGAATATCGACGTGAAATAGCAATATTCCTACTGTTGTGTTTCGTTCAGTGAGTGAGAGTGCCGGAGGCCCAATCAGCCCTTTTCCCCCATCCCGCTCCTTCTCCTTCCCACTTCCTTTCCTAAAGGGTCGGCATTCGGCAACGCGCAAGTGATACCTCTGGTGTTGCAGGTGTCCATAGACTATGGTAGCCACTAACCATCAGATGGGCCGTATGCTTGTTTGACACTTCAGTTGAATAAAAAAAAATAATAATAATAAAATATTCTTTTTTTATTTCCAATTTGTGTTACAAATTTTCTCTTATTGCATTATAATTAAAACCAGACATTAGTTGAGCTTATAATAAGAGGTTGCCGTCGACGACCGTACTAATATTAATTGTGTTATAGTCGTCAGCGTCTTCCACCCTAATACAAATGGTTTCATATTGAAAAATTATTACATATTAGAAAGTTCTTCATAATAATTACAAAAACAATAAATTATCAAATAGATTAACAATATTACATTATAACAATAATGTATTGAAATTGAAAAAGAATAACAGACCGACGACTTGATAAAACTAGCCGAGTTAAACAAGATTATGAAAGGAGACAGACGAGTGCTGCCGGCACGAATTAAAGAGAGCTAAGTCTAACAGCAGACAGTAATAGATTTAGTGAAATTCACTCCGTAGAAAACTGAGTTTTAATCGAAAAGATGATAAAGCCAATACACTAGGCAATAATACATCTTGAATCATCGGTGATATTATTGCAATCTTCAGTTCAGACAAAAATAATTGGTAATTAAACGACAATACTCTATAGGTCGGACAATGTGAAGCCAGGCATATAGACAGCCGGCAACCACTTGCTGTTTCAATAGAAAAACTACAAGTGCTTCACTAAATAGATTGATTTATCGGCCGCATAGCTACTAAAGGTTTTGATTAAAGTAACGATGTAACAACGAAAGCCTAGTAAGTTGACAGATGTCCTGCCTATTCAGATATCTCGAATAACAACACATATTTCTAACGTTTTAATTTACTGTGTATTTATATTACACTTTAGAAGTAGAAGAACCGGGGCCTCACGCCCTCACAAACTTCAGTCCAAACTTATATCAATTAGTTTTTCGAAGTTCTCATATATCTAAAAGTAAACAGTTCAGTATCTTTTTCACGTTTACTTTTGTTTGACAGCCGATTTACTTTTATTTTTTGTTTTTCTCAGTAGCTGTTGACGAACAATACAAAAATGAAAGCAGTTTTTTTTAAGTAACTTTATATGTATTTGTTTTCGCCTAGTGCTCGAAATTCGACCAACTGATATATATTATGTCATGTCATTATACTCGTATATTGATATATGTAACCATAGTTACGCGCTTCGACTGCGTGTGTCAAATGCATGGTTGCGTGCGTGTAGTGTTTTTTCATTAATGTAATGTATTTATTATACATATTTTATATAAATATCAGCATTCGTCACTTCTTCTCTGTATAAACTATAAGTGTGCGAAATTTCATACTCCTCCGTCCGCCCAATTTTCGTAAAAAGGGATCCAAAGTTTTCGCTTCACGTATTAATATATAGATTATAAAGCTGAAGAGTTGTTTGTTTGTTTGGTTGAACGCGTTAATCACAAAAACTACTGGTCCGTATTAAAAAGTTATTTTAGTGTTGGATAGCCCATTTATTAAGGAAGGCTATAGGCTATATAACATCATGCTACGATCAATAGGAGCGGAGCATCAATGAAAAATGTTGCAAAAGCGAGAAAAATTCTCTTGTGTTAAGCAGATGAAGTTGCGCGGATCAGCTCGTTTTTAACACAGATATTGGTTAATTTGCGACCATTGCTGGAACACTAGTCAGTATAAATCTGTAAGTTTGGAAAGATTTTTAGATATTTGTTACTCTACCCGCGAAACGGATTTGGATGAGGTTTGCAGAGACACAACATTTCCTGGATAAACTTATTTCAATATGTGATTTATTTACTGTAATTTAATTAAATTACAGTGCTAGTTTTTATTGTTCTAGTTTTTTATTGTTCTGTTTTTTTTTTATTTTGTGATTTGTATACTTTTTGTTTTTTTTTATCTCTTCGTGTTTTGCTTGTGCCCTTGTGTGCCGGAATAAATATTTTTCTTTCTTTTCTTTCTTTCTTGATTCAATAGGAATCAAAATATAATAAAAAATATAAACGCGAGGATATAATTAGAATTATCTCATGATATAATTACACAAATGCCGACATAATTGTAACAAAAAATATACACGTGTCGCGTTATGGTGACAGTTGGCGGCCATATTGGTTTATTATTTGACATTTCCTGTATCATATGACGCTTTGTCGAGACACATCTTTTAACACCGCATTTATTAAAATCCATCACGCCGTATAAATAGGACGATGCGACGCGAGACGTAATAAATACCTATTCATACAAACACAACAATTTTTTACTGCACGGATGGCGCAGTGGTTTAAGTGGTCCCCCGCGACACAGGAATTATTCTTAGTTCTTAGAATTATTCTTGAACATACGGCGTGACGAGTACCAAATTGACCTACTAATCAAATAGGAATTATGACATTGTTAATTTAAAATTAGTTATGATTGTTTGAAGAGACATACTTTGTTAACTCCATATAACATGTACCTGTATTTGCATGCTATTTGTAACGGCTAAACAGGCTTGTGCTAATTTATTATAGTATGACATCAATGTAATGTACCTTGTTTACAGCAAATAAAGATATTCTATTCTATTCTATTCTAGTACGGAAGTAGTCTTTTTCAAAAGAAAGAGAATTAAAGAAAAAAGTCGATTAAGAAAGAGCAAGATAGAGTAAAAAAGTTACAATTATCAGGAATAGGTACAACGCACATATTTTCGTTTAGTTCCAAATATAATACATATTAACTACTGCCTGCCTTGTTCATGCTGTGGCATAAGTTTGCGCTTATCTATACGGTCAATCACGGTATCACAGGTTTAATGCTGAGTTGTGAAAAACCTTATTATATAGGTATTTCAGTTATGTAAATCTCAGGTGCAACATGAATTACAGCATGCCTGGCAAACGTCAATAGAAACCCTCATTAATAAACATAAAACAATTGATGAAATGTGGGTGCAATACAGCTCTGCCTACCTTATTAGGGAACCACAGGCGTGGGTCTATATGTATATCATAACTAATAAAAAAAATTCGAATGTGAGGTTGTTTGTTACGCCTTAACTACTCCACTGATCATCATGAAATTTCGCATACACGTCAGGGAAATAGAAAAGGGCATAAGGTTCCTTTCATCCAGAACAGCACTGTTACTAACCTAACTTTACCTTACATTCAAACAGTAAAAGGAATTTAATGACAAAATTTAGATTAACCCGAGCGAAGGTGTGGACGAAATCTAGCATTACATCATCATTCATCATCATCATCTCAGCCGACAGACGTCCACTGCTGGACATAGGCTTCCCCCAAGGTCACATAATCACCAAAAAACATAACAAACACCATTCCCGAGCTAGTTCATTATCCTTATAAATAAAGCGAGCTGAGGTTTCTCGTAAATGAGATAATACCAGGCGACCCAAAGGCGTCAGGCGCCTCAATGCGGATATCTTCCTTCAGATATAGTTTGTACCTAACAATCTTATTTGGTTAGAGCAGATTTGCTGACATGATGTTTAAGAGACAAGTTTATATTTATGATGTGAAGTGGTTTATGTAATATGGGATTAAGGTAACAGTTTGCTTTTTTGTGTAATAATAATCCTAACTAATATTATAAAAGTGAAAATGAGTTTGTTTGTTTGTTACCTTTTCACGCCTAAACCACTGAACCGATCATCCTGAAATTTTGCATATACGTTGACAGGTGTACAGAAACGGACATAGGCCACCTTTCATCCCGAAAAAATTACTGTTACCGAGGGAAACAACAATAACGTTCTTATGATAATAGATGGCGCCACGTGTCTTTCGAATCATGATTGAATTATAAATGATTACAAGCAGAGTACAACCCGAATTGATTGTCAAATTCTAAATTAACGCGAGCGAAGCCGCGGGAAAAAGCTAGTATAAGATAAAGCACGGATGGCGTAGTGATTTAAGGTGGTCGCCTCGCCGCTGTCACTGCGGCAATTGTTCTAGGTTCGGTCTCCACACGGGATAATAAGATGTGTGGTTCATATAAAGTAATTCTGTGTCCGTTGTTTGAATTTTTGTAAAGTCCCCGCGATAAAGGTATTATATCTAGTACGGCAAATATCTTTTGAACCAGAATTAGATAATCCAGATTAATATAGAAAGAGCAGAATTTTCTTTTAAATCTGGGATTTAATAAGGGGTCTCAGCCAAACGGATAGATAATCGGAATTGCGGTAAGAGAAGTCATATATTCTATTCCTATCCATTGCACTTCTTACGTAATTTTGCGAATTCAACATCATAAGAATCCAATATTTTGCAAATTCAACATTGTGGTCCAGAAGGGGCAGTCAAACCAAAGATGCTCTATGCTTGGTTTGAATTTCTTAGCTAAATAGTTTAAAGTGAATTCTAGTCATTTGTAGGACCAGTCAGAATATAATTTTAAATACTACTTCTATATTTTCTGACCAATAAAAATACCACAACAAATAAGACTAATTTTAGTACATTATAATATAAAATACTAAAATAAGTCTTATTTATTGTAAACTACAACAAAAAGGTGACTTCTCTGAGATATTTTTTTTTTATCAGCTAATATAAACTCATTTATTATTCATGTCACAATTTACCGATAACATTTTCTCAGACGAACCGGTAAAAATTGTTAAGAGTTTCTTTTTATAATACAATTTTGTTACTACAGATAGACTTTAACATTTTACTTTGAAAATGCAATCGTGGTCTTTTTTTTTTAAAACCATCTGCTACACTATGAATAAATCCTGTGTCGCGGGGGACTTTACACACATTCAAACAAAGGCCACAAGGAACACCCAGACTCGGAACAACCATTTGTGGATCACACAAATTTTTGTCCCGTGTGGGGGTCGAACCCACAACACTCGGCAGTGGCGAGGCGACCACTTAAACCACTACGCCATCTGTGAAGTTTAAACCATAAAGTTAAAGGTAACTACGATTACAAACATATTAATAAGGTCTCTTAACTTTATCTTGTAGTCAAAGGGACTAGGTAGGGTAGTAGAGCAAGGACCTTTCCCGGCTCGACCGGGGAACGACCTCTACCTCCTACAGAATATCGACGTGAAATAGAGTATTCCTACTGTTGTGTTTCGTTCGGTGAGTGAGAGTGCCGGAGGCCCAATCACACTATTTCCCCCTTGCCGCTCCTTCTCCTTCCCATTTACTTTTTCTCTTCTTCCTTTCCTAAAGGGTCGGCAACGCGCAAGTGATGCCTCTGATGTTGCAGGCGTCCATATGCTACGGTGACCAGTTACCATCAGGTAGGCCGTAAACTTATTTGCCACCTTAGTTGTATAAAAAAAACACATTATACATAGTCTAACGGCTATGTTCCTGAAGAAATAGGAAGAAGTGCATTACACCGACAATACACCAGGTATGGTTAAGGTCCCACATAATACCAAGCCAAGCCACGTGTTTCCTTCTTCCTTTAATCTTGGGTCCTTTAAGCGGGGCGTGAAAAAGCACCTTCGCAGGCCGTCAAAGTAGAGTCCTCAACATCGCCTCGGCTGCTATGAGGGCGGTGTGGAGGCCGCTGCTCTTAGATCACACGACTGCTTGCCATCAGGCGGAGTGCGGTCATTTTGACGAGCAAAATAAAAAAATTATAATAAATACGCCCTTTGACGTTTACCGGGCACAGTTACAGATTCTATGCTGTTCCTAAAACCCTTTTCACAAAAAAATCCAATAACGCTCTCCGACATATGAAACAAACTCTAAACGCACGGCAATCGCATACGTAGTGTACATACTGCGCCACTGAGGCAGTCCTCCTAATTGTAACTACAATCAAATCAGCCCATCAGAGTCCAGTACTGCATATAAACTTCCCCATTTTACCCCAAAACGTCTGTTAGGCCACCGTATAAAGCCGGCCAAGTGCGGGATGGCAGACTTCACATATCTTCGAGAACATTATGGAGAACTCTTAGACATGCAGGTTTCTTCACGATGTTTTCCTTTACCGTTTAAGCAAGCGACAATTAACTATTAGTGTTAATATGCACATCACTTCAAAAAGTCAGAGATTCGCGCCTTAGGATCGAACTGCGTAGCAGTCCAACGGTTTCCCACTAAGCTGTCGCTGCTTCCATAGTCTATAATTTTCTAAAATACTACGCCGTCACATTATACTGCGTTAAATAAAAAGTGATAATAACCTTTTACCCGTTTCTTCTCTACATCATACTTTACCACTTTTGTTCTACTACTTTTCACAAAACTCATTACAAACTTATTCCAAAAAACATATTTTAACAAGTTTCAAATTGCATGCGCTTCGCCGCCCGCTCAACAGTTAAAAGCGATTTGTAGTTTGGTTACGCCGCGGCGCTGCTTTCTTTTATGAGCGGGTGGTTTCGCCACTAGAGCAACTAATTTCAATATTTGTATTTCTGTAATAATGAATGAAAACTTAAATTACTAGCTTTTGTATGCTGGATTATGACTTCGCTCACGTAAAAGTAGGTAAGGTTAAGGTAAGGAGCATTTCCCCAAAAAAAAAAGTTATATTAGTAAGAGTACCTACTTTTACAAATAAAATACAGCTTATGTTGATAATATAGCTTTCTAAAGGTGAAAGAATTTTTAAAATCGGTTGAGTAGTTTCTGATTTAAATCCTTACAAACAAAACATCAAATCTTTCCTCTATCGTTATCACCCAGTAACATTTTATATTTTATTTATAAAGTAGTGTTACTAACAAACATAACATAACATAACCAGACCTACTTTCACGCAAACGAAGCCGCGGTCAAGAATTATTAAATTATAAAAGTGGTATAAAAAAGTTATTAAGAAAGGTGTACCTAAGTCCCAGGTTAAATATGTTTATAGTTATTCTCGTGTAACGTGCAATAAGTAAGTAATTCAAGTATGTTATAGTTGAACAATCAAATATTCTATAATATATAATCATCAAATGTAATATTAATTAGAAACGCACATCTAATTCATATATCTAATATTTGGAAGTAAGTATATCTCTGGTATAAGGATATAATCATTGGAAATATTATAAAACATTATAATAAAATACGTCCAGACTACAACCCTATTTAAGAACATCTTTAACCAATCGATTATATTGAAATGCAGGGATCGACATAATAAAAAATACTCAAAATTTGATCGAATCTATGACCTACGTCGCATTAGAATTAGAGTGATGACTTCTATACTACTGTACCATCCACGCAGTCAAAACTACTAATATTATAAAACTGAACGTTTTAGAAGATGTTTGTCACGCAATCTCGCGTAAGAAATTCACACCAACCTAAAATGTACACTCTCTCGGCGTTTATGCTCTATGCATTATGATATTTAGTTCAAGGCGTCTAGTGGGCTTAATGGTCGTTCCGCACGAATTGTGCGTAAAGACACTTTTCAGAAATAATATTTTGTATATTCTTCACATATTTGCTGAAATTAATTATTTACATAAACAAAAACAATAATCATAATTTACTACTTCTAATATTAACAAACTTCTAAATAAAATAAAATATAGGACTGTAAAATTTTGTAACAATCTGGCTGGTTTAGGCAGCCTCGTAAAATTTCTCAGCATCGCTGTGGACCGGGAAAGTGCCCACAAGGCTTGCAGCATTGCCACGTTGAATGGCAATGCTGATTCTTCTTTCATATTATGTTACTTGTTGATTCGCACACATCGATATAATTAGAGAGCGAAACGACCTTGACTGTACTAGTTTTGTACTCAAATTATTTCGATGTTTGCGAATCGGTAACTAAAAAAATATGATTTCAAAAACGTGTCGTTTTACACAATTATTGCGAACAGATTCGTGTAAAACGACCACTAATCCTCGAGTGTCACGCCACGAGCCAACATGATTGTATTCTTTTTAATTTTCCATGTAGTTTGTACCTATGGATACATAGCTTGCACATGAATTTCTTATAAAATTTACTATCTCTCTGTCGCTCCAGCCACAGCGCAAGCTCTTCTTCTTTGATAGAAAACAAGATTTGATCGAAATTTAGCACACCGACCCCGTCCTAGGTACTTTTTATACCAGTATTCGTTTAACACAGAATACTTTTGCCGCGGTATGCGTTTAACATCGACTAAACCGAGCTGCGTAAAAATAATCTAGAAATATGATTTATAATATAAAAATAACGGTGAAAAATTATACTATTTACTACACAAATATTTTGAAATTATCCCGCTATACGTTCAACAACGCCTAAGAAACCAGTATTCATAAAGCGATTTCCCAAATTATATCCATAGAAATTACAACTAGTATCCTAAAAGACAATAGAAGTCTCCGTTCACAGCTACGCACTAACACAAAGTAAGTCGACAAACATGACTAAGTCATAAAAGTAACGATACTTAACTTTACAACTCTGAGAACTACTTACTCGTTGGGGATAAACAACCACTTTGTTTTCCATTATACTGCTTCAGTATTAATAAAGTTATCCCGACGTTATACGCCGAATTTGTGTTACGGATATTCTGTTTGGTGTAGTATTTTAAAGGTGATTTCATGATGATTAAATACTAAATAAAAAGGCTTTACACATTGTAATAAATCTACTGTCATTGATTAGCGGTAGTAAGGATAGGAAATAATAATAATAATATTTTATCACATACACACAACACCATCTAGCCCAAACTAAGCAGAGCTTGTACTATGGGTACTAGACAATGGATAAACATACACATATACTTTTTTTTTGTAAATGCATTCATATTATACATAGGAACACCCAGACCAAGACAAACATCCATGTTCATGCACACAAATGTTTGACTTGTGCAGGAATCGAACCCACGACCTCAGGCGTGGCAGTAACCGACTGCCACGCCTGAGGTCGCGGGTTCGAATCTTCGAAAATTTTCCTTTACATCATTCGATTTCAATGAATATCTTAGGAGATATCGCAGTTTTAAAATAACATTGCAGCAAAATAATTACCCATTACAGACATAGTACAAACGATGTTTCTCCTGGTTTATTCTGCGTGATTACTACTGGTTCGATTTGAAAAATTCTTTTAGTGTTGGATAGCCTATTTGTCGAGGAAGGCTATAGGCTATATAACATCACGCTACGACCCACGGGGGCGGCGCAGTAACGATAAACGCGGGTGAAACCGCGGGAACATCTAGTATGTATATATTTACAAATAAAAAAAAAGGTATATATGTATGTTTATCCATAGTCTAGTACCCATATTACAAGCTCTGCTTAGTTTGGGCTAGATGGTGTTGTGTGTATGTAGTAGAATATTATTATTATTATATTTTAAGGTAAGTAGTATTTTAGAATAATTTTAATTTCAGAATTAGCCCGATCAGTAAAACTCAATAACAAAAGTTATTTATTCATTTAAGCCTCACAGTAACACGTATGGAAGACAAATCGTTATAAATTAAAATTAAACTATATACAAATTAAATATAAACCGCGATAAAATCCGTATAAAGCTGTTTAATTTCAATTTATTATCTCAAGAATTTAAAATAACAATCAAAAACGAAAATATAACCAAGTTACAATCAAATAAATTCTATTCAATCCCCTGGCAAATATAAAACGGCGAATTTGCCGACTAATAACAAATGTAATATATTTTTTATAAAAAAGTCCAATTAGAGAGGTTACGTTGTAACTTGTAACTAATCGGGCGGATTAATTTGTACCAATATCGATTCTTCTATTAACATATATTATATCTACGTATAGAATCTCTTAGATGTACGACATACATGTCCTTAGAAAAGTAGGCTATATACTCTCATATTTCACCAGCAATGGGTTTAGGTCCAACATGATATTGCTATCAAATTGGCACAGTTTCATACTTTGTGTTGTTACTGAAAATGCATAGACAGAAAAACTTAACAATACTTTGAACGAGACAGTAATCGAACCCGAGACTGCAAGCACTGCAGTCGCATTCCGTGGCAGATGTTGTAGCCAGGTACTAAATGTGTCCACGGTTTCATACGCACAAAAATGTAGATATCATCTAAATATCCGAACGCCCTCTAAAATTGTTATTTATAATTGACTTCTGTTTAAATTTAATAAATACAAAATTATTAGCCAAAGGTAATCTACATCACTGAAAACTACATCGAAATTGGTTAGCCCATTGTGGAGCACGAACACACTAAAAAAACCTTCTTGGAAATGTATTGTATGTGAAATAAAATATGTCTAAAATGAGTGTAATTAGCCGCTAAATTACAACGATGTTGAATTTTAAATTTTAAGACTTTATAGATTTATATTTACTTATATTATAATAAGTCCACAATATAGACTTATAGCATAAAATTATGCTACAATTATTAACATGAAATTACGTTTTTTTTTATTTATAAATTAGAAAAAGAAACAATTTTTTTCTCGATCTGCTAAAATTGATACAAACAAACAAGTAATAAGTTCAATTAATCTCAAAAATTTTAATGTCTGGGTATTTGTTCCATAAGTTATGATGAGCTATAAAATACTTTTCTGAATCCATATTATGCTCATTATGATATTATGATCAAAACTCATTTGATATTTCAAGCATTAAAAAAACATTTAATGTTCATTAATTGAAATATAGAAAAATATCCTACATTTATCAAATTCTTACAAATATACATATTATTTAAACGAAAACAAACAAAATTAAATCAATAATAAGGTCGATAAATCTCAAAATATTACAAAACAAGGCTTAATACGTTTTCTTTCGACGCGTTCGATTTAATCTGTGATGGTTTAGCAATGGAACTTGACCTTGACGCCACCGGAAGTGACGAGCAACCGTCCATTATCCTTTACGACGTGACGTCAGGACATAAAAGTGGCATCTTTTTAGGACATACATTGTTCTATCAGATAATAATTTTATATTGATTAATAATCAATAAAATCACAAAACCAACTTAAAACTTTTGTTAAATCATAATAAATAGACAGAGTCATGGCAAAAGCATGATCTGTCAATCAATTAATATTAATTTTATATTACCTGCAAATATTTTAAAATAAAGTTTAGGAAAAGGTATGGTGTAATAAAAACAAATAAAACACTTACCGTTTAGTTACTCCTTTCAGAATAAAAACCGCTTTCAACTGCGCAATATAAAAAAAAACAATTCACATTCACAACACTATCAACCTACTTTTTAAACTAAAGATTTTACAATATTATTTTTAATCATAACACTTGAACCACAGTTCACACATTCTTAATTCGAATTTCCCGCGCGAACGAGATCGGCCGTGCATAAAGGCGGGAGTTGGGTATCACGTTTCGCAGCTAGCATTCGACTGACGGGAGTGACGCTTCGGGAACGTAGCGGGCCGCGAGTTCGCGTAATATCGCGTAAAGTGCGCCAAGTATCGCAGGCGCGATGGACGAAATGAGCCGAGCGCGTAATTAGCGCTTAAACGTAATTAACGCGAAGTACAGACGACTTATGTAACGTCACTATTTACGTGTTTATGGATTTCGCATTAAGGATTTGTTTTTTATGCTATAGATACGTCTCAATTTATGGTAGGATTTAGATGCTACAACATACTTCAGTGGAAGTTATTGAACATTTAGATAAGGACTGCTGAATATAAGGCGGAGTCGTGAAATAATAACATATGATAAAAAAAATTGTCTTATTAAATGGAGAAGGAAAGAAATTAGCATGTTAGTTATTCTATATAGTAAGTCTACAAATTAATCGCAAATCAGAATCATTCGTTTTCGTTTTTCATTTTAAATAAGATAACGCCAACAATGGGTCTTATTCATGTTATTGCTATTTCTATAATTACATGATTTATATCAACAAACTAAAACTATAATAGGTGATGTAAACATGTCAGGTAAAGGCAAAATTTTGGTGTGATACTCTGCATTAACATTCGGAGATATTTATGCTAGGCTTATGTCTGTTTCCTGGAGGGGTAAGGAGACATTACGGATTTCTACTTGCTAGTACAGTCAGCGTCATAAGACGCTAAACATTTGTTAGATTTTGAATTCATCTATCATTAAAAGTAACCAAAGTTCTTATGTTTTACAACAATAATCCTAACTTCCTAATCCTAATCCTATCCCAATCTTAATCCTATTCTAATCCTAATCCTATCCTAATCCTAACTTCCTAACTAACATTATAAAAGCGAAAATGAGTTTGTTTGTTTGTTACCTGTTCACGCCTAAACCACTGAACCGATCATCCTGAAATTTTGCATATACGTTGACAGGTATACAGAAACGGCAGAAACGGACATAGGCTACCTTTCATCCCGAAAAAAGTTACTGTTCCCGAGGAAAACAATAATAACGTTCTTATGATGATAGATGGCGCCACGTGTCTTTCGAATCATGATTGAATTATATTATTACAAGCAGAGTACAACCCGAATTAACTGTCAAATTTTAAATCAACGCGAGCGAAGCCGCGAGCAAAAGCTTGTAATATTATAAAAGCAAAAATGAGTTAATTTGTTTGTTACCTTTTCACGCCTAAACCACCGAACCGATCATCCTAAAATTTTGCATATACGTTGTCAGGTGTACAGAAACAGACATAGGCTACCTTTCATCCCGAAAAATATTACTGTTCACGAGGAAAACAACAATAACGTTCTTATGATAATAAATGGTGCCACGTGTCATTCGAATCATGATTGAATGATATTATTACAGCAGAGTACAACCCGAATTAATTGTCAAATTCTAAATTAACGCGAGCGAAGCCACGGGCAAAAGCTAGTAGTTAATATAGGTAACAAATCCTAATTAATATTATAAATGCGAAAGTGACTTTGTTTGTTTGTTACACTTTCACGCCTTAACTTCTTGATCGACCGTCGTAAAATTTTTGACAACGTGTATCGCTGTCAGGAGAACTGAAAAGGACATAGGGTGCCTTTTATCCAGAAAAAGTACTGTACACTGTGTGGAAATGCTTCTGATGCATAACCGCTACAAGGGGAAGCGAGAGGGTTATGTGGGGCTCTCTCAACTACATCAGCGACCCACCCAGGATTGCTCAATGCAGAGATGGTTACAAATCTATCCTAACCTAACGTACATTTACGCGAGCGAAGCCGTTGGCAAAATCTAGTAAGTTATAATAATTAGAAACTTTTGATTCATAAACTGAGATTAGAAATTGATTAAATGTTTAGCTAGTTATGTCGCTGACTACACCATGGCATTCCTTTTGGTTCATTTACTCTCACTCCATTCATCCTCGTTAGTTAAGAGTACTGTTAACCTGGCCTTCTTCTGAATGTCTCCAATCTTGCCAGAAAACGTTCACTTAGGATATGTTTTTACTTTGACTGCACAGATGGCGTATTTGTTTAAGTGGTCGCCTCGCACTTTGTCTCTGTGTCGAATGGTGTGGGTTCAATCCCCACACGCGACATCACGTGAACCATAAATAGTTGTTTCGTGTCTAGGTGTGCTTTGTGTTCGTTGTTTGAATGTTTGTAAATTAATCCGAATTATACCTAGGGCAGGAATAACCTATTAAAAAAATTATCTCTTGTTTCCTCAGAGGGGTAAGCAGAGATCACAGATTTTATATATATTTGTTACTCCAGACGGCTATTGTTTTATTCACTTTCAACACATCCGACATGCGTGGTCGGTTTGGAGCAGTTTTCACCAGGACTTTTCTTTAGTAAGTGTCCGATCTTGTCAGAAAACATTCGCTTAAAGTCTTCTAAAGAAAAATCTGTGAAACTCAATAAAACTTAGCCTCATCCAGGAATCAAACTCGTAACGTAACAATCAAACGCAAACTAGAGCGAACTCATGCCACGAGACGAACGATGCAGGCGGGCTATATAACTTATATATTCAGCTGAAGATATAAGTATTCAACAAAAAGTTGAACTGACAGAACAACTTAAGAAAAGTCGAAGCAAACTTGGATAACTTTGTGTTTACTTTGCAAAAACTAAGATTATTGGTTTCTAAGGGGTTATTGATTAGTCCGAACGAGTTTAAGGGTTTATTGAGTAGGGGGACACAGTTGGCAATTATTTGGTGAGGGTGTAAGTGCCTATGTGGTGTAGTGGTTGTGGATGTTACTGCTATACATGAAGTCTCGGGTTTGATTCCGAGTCGAGCAAAATGTTATTGGATTTTTTCTGTGAAGAAATTCTCAGAAGCTGCATGAAGTCAGTTAACGGCTAAATGCTCATCCCCTATTACGGAGGTCCTACCTTAGGTGGCAAAATGTAGGTGTAAAACTTTGCCTACCCCTTTAGGGATATTCGTGTGAGACTATGTACGTAACCACATTTAGTCAGCCATGTTTTAAGTCTCCCCTTAAAGGAGATCATCCTATCGCTGTTTACCGGGCACAGTTCAAACTCAATTTCTTTTTATCAACTTTTTTGTATATGCTATTGCTGAACAAAAGTCTCTCCCTTGGACTTCCAAGTTACACTGTTGGTGGATATCGTCTAGGTCCAGAAATGCGTCCAGGTCGTCCCACCATCTCCGTTTAGATCTGTCCCGTCGCCGTCGACTGTGTTGTGGCACCCAATTGGCGATAATTGGTGCCCACCTCTCTGGGTGCATGCGGCAGACATGTCCGGCCCAGTCCCACTTCAACCTGGCAGATATCACACCTACATCAGCTATGCGTGTTTTGAAGCGCAGAGTAGTATTTCGGAAGTGATACGTCCTTTTCACTCCGAGCTATAACAAAAATTTTCCATGCTATAACTAAAAATTTCTGGGCAAAAAATTTCACAACTCCGTGCTATTACTGAAAAATTTTAGACAGAGAAACCCTAGATGACACCTTACCCAACCCGGGCATCAAAACCTGGACCTAACTATCAGAAACATAACCACATACATGCACATTATATCATGAGACCAACGAGGCACCCGTGTAAAAAAATGATAAGAACCTAAATCATACGCTATAGCTACTCTTCTGCTGACCCGCTGCTCAAACATTAGGTTATTAACACAGAAACCGATTAAGGCCAACGAGACAGCCTTATCTCGATATTACGAGAACCGTTTCCGATCCAGAAGGGAAATAGATTGCTAATACAACTTCATAAGACGCTACGCCAAGTGGAAATTGGAAAAGATTATCTTACCAGTCCATACTGTCCTTATAATTATTATATTCTAGCTACTGACCGCAGGTTTGATCGTGTAAATCCTATTGAAACGCACACTAGAATAAAAGGTTATTTATTCGAAGTGTATTAATCCAGGATATATCGTTGTAGGAAACTATAGTATGCTAAATATGTAAATTGTGTTTATTGATTTAATTTACTTTTACGTATAATCCTAACTAATATTATAAATGCGAATGTGAGTTTGTTTGTTACGCTTTCACGTCTAAACTACTTGACGAACCATTATGAAATTTCGCATACACGTTGTCAAGGGAACAGAAAAGGACATAGGGTATCTTTCATTAAGAAAAAGTACTGTTACTAATGTAGGTTAGGTATCTACATTTACGCGAGCGAAGCCGCGGGCAAAATTTAGTATAAATATAATAATATCAGCCCTGTCCCACTGCTGGGCACGGGCTTCTTCTCAGTATAGGAAGGAATAGTGAATGAAAACATTGTTAGGTAATCTGCATGTTTGTGAGTTTATAATGTTTCAAAGATATGGGCCCTGGCTAGCGTGGAAGACTATAATCTAACCTTTCTCGTTCTAAGAAATGTTACATCAAGCCCAGCATTGGGACAGTTGATGAACAGGTTTGATATAAATCCTTACTAATATTATAACTGCGAATGCGAGCTTGTTAATTTTTACCCTTTCACGGCTTAAGTACAGATCACACCGATCGGCATGAAATTTCGCATACACAATTTCAGGGGTACAGAAACCAGGACCTATGGTACTTTTCATCCAGAAAAAAATTTACTTTTCCCGAAAGATAGAAATGTATTGACAAAATCTACATTGACGAGAGCGAAGCCGTGGTCTAAAATCTTGTATAAAAATGTTCATTAACCCAGGTAATGGATTTGAAATACCCATTTTAACCACTGCACCATCGGTGTGCTTTAAATAAACTTTGAACAAAGTAAGATTCACGTCCCTTAGCGCGTCGACCATAAACTTAACCGTTCCATTACAGCAGTTTGTGGTCAAACTTGTTCCACTAAAAGCTCGCAACAATATTTTTTACTTAGTCATTTTGTTTCGGCGACCTTTTTAACCACGCACAGGAAGAAAGTTGTGTTAGATATGGCGGTATTCTAATCAAGGACTAAAAACAGTGTCGCCAAAATAACTATAGATCTCTGCCTACCTGCATATCGCCCAAGGAACAGATGAGTATTACACTCACATTCCAGTAGCCATAATTTAGGTCTATTGCAGTCTATATCACACATTTCCTATAACGCTTTATCGTGAAACCGAACTCGGCACATTACCATCATCCGCAAACATGAAAACTTATGTCACAAACCAAAGGAACGGTCAGTGATAAACATATTATGTGGTAAAATTTTAATTCGTTAAATGTTTCTGTGATTCCAAACGGAAACGCAACATTTCATAGTTTTTAAAAAACACGATACATAGCCGATATGCACATATATTTGCAGCCGCTCGTGACGACCCAGGCTAGATTTCTAGGTAAAGCAGTGTTTCAGTTATAATTTATCTTTATTAATTTACTAGCTTTTGCGCGCGGCTTAGCCCGCATACCTACTAGTGCCTACATCTATAAAAAGTAGATTATGTCCTTTCCCAGGATGTAAACTACCTCTGTTTCAAATTGCATCCATATCGATTGGGTGGTTTAACCGTGAATAGGTAACAAACAGACAGAGTTACTTTCGAATTTATAATATTAGTAAGGATGGCTGCCATTCCCCATTCCCTTAGATGGAGACTAATAAAAAATCCACGGAGAAATAAGTTATCACATTTTTATAATATTGTCTTCTGTTTACGCGAAAGTTATTCATTGAAATTAAACTAAACATAGAAAATGTAAACATAAAAATTTAAATAGTTTTAATAGTTGCAATAATTTAATTAGCTTAAACATTAGTAAAGTTTAATAGTAATAGTAGTGTAACAGTTTCAAAATTATATAATAAAGTGTCAAATAAACAACGCGATAAAATCCGTGTATAGTAATTTAATTTCAATTATCACATTTTGCTAATCACGTCTAGATGGCACTGTTCATGTAGTTTTACAAAATTATATAACCTATGTTCTAAATAAAAGTACTATTTGCATTTAGTCACATTGCTTTATTTTACTTTACTTCGTCTTTATAAAGGCAACTCACGAAATAGGATAAAAATATATTCCTAAACATAAGTGACATAAAAAATATTCCTTCAAATTGGTAGGTACATTTAACCAGAATTACGACACGACATCACATCCTTCCTCGTCCCTATTCGATGATTTTAACAAAAGTTTTAGTCTGTGCCGTACGTAACCTATAAACAAGTCAAAGTAGAAAACAAATAAACTTTTATTTGTATTTCGAAATAAAGTTAGCTTAGATTCTGTACTAAAGACTGATTGGGACTGTAGATTCTTAGATTTGTGAACTCGTATCGGAACATTTATTAATAGTAGGGATAAGCGGAGATGTATTGCAGGTACATATCACCAGCCATGGTTTTAAAACTTACAATAATAATAATATTATATCAGGCAGACGCCATTTTTTAACTATAGTTTGCATTTTACGAAATCATTACCATTAAACAGCCATACCCATAGACCAGAATAATTAGATTCCATATATGTAGCAATAGTCTCCTACACCTGCCGCAGCTAGTATATCGGTAACTGTCCCATCTCACTTTAAATATTTTCCTATCCAGAACAACGCGTGCTGGGCTCAGATGCCATCCTTACACGGTAGAGTCGATTAGAGCGCGTACCAACAAGTTTGGGACCTCATACCTCTGCCGAACGACCAAGGCATGGAATTCTCTGCCAAGGCACGTGTTTCCTTCTTCCTTCAATCCTGGGTCCTTTAAGCGGGGCGTGAAAAAGCACCTTCTCAGGCCGTCAAAGTAGAGACCTCAACATCGCCTCGGCTGCTATGAGGGCGGTGTGGAGGCCACTGCTCTTAGACCACACGACTGCTTACCATCAGGTGGAGTGTGGTCATTTAGAAGAGCAAAGTAAAAAATTTAAAAAAAAATTAAAAAACTCTCGAAGTGCCTCTACATGTTGGACCTATGTCTCCGTGTAAGCCAAGCCAAAGGACCGGGTATTTTCCTAACGTATTACGAAAATACGACCCGTGAAATAGAAACAAATAATATTATAAAGAGGAAAGGTTTGATTTTTGTTTGTTCGTTTGTAAGGATTTAACTCAGAAACTACATCACCTAATTTAAAAATTCTTCCATCATTGCAAAGCTATCACCGGGTCACAGGCTGTATTTTAAAAAGCACTGTTACTAACATAGCCAAACCTAATCTAATTCTATGCGAGCGAAACCGCAGGCAAAAGCTAGTTTTTAATACTATAGAAGTAATTCTATGAAAGTATGGATAAGTAAAGATCTAATGTCAAAGATTTACCAATATTTAAATTTATGTTCGAATAATAACGTCTAAACAGAAAAGTACATACATCGTCTTTCGCCTACCTCCCTGAAATGCAGAATATGAAACCAGCTATGATTTTAGGTCCCGTTTTAGATAATAGGGAGCGTGCCTATTGCAGTGTTACGGGCACGGTATCAGACTCTGTGCTACTAACATTTTGGATAGAAAATAATTAAATGTTTGCGTGACTCAGGCATCAACCCGAGATCTGATTCACAGCAGTCACATTCAGTAGCACTACGGCACCAAGGCAGTAATGTTTAATATGAGTATTTTATTGTTATGAATAGTATTTTTTACATGTTTTATCCTGGTTTGTTTACACTTCGGAATGCCTTGTTCAGCATTTAGGGGAATTAGGAGAACTAGATGTTAGATGTTGTATTTATGTCTCCAAGTGTAAATTATCGCAATGTATCCTGCTAACACAATACAATGGTATCCTCGTACTTAATAATGATAATATTTTATTTATTTTATTTTATCTTATTGTTTTTGGAAAACTTACAGCTAAAATGGTACAATATACATATTTATACGATAAGATACGGCCAATTAAAAGTTTTCACCAGTAAATTATGTTCAATAATAAAAACTTAAACGCTAACATAACACACATTTAGAATTATAAAACAAAATAGAATGTATCTTATCTTATCTTATCTTATGTGGGGGCCAGTCTGTGCAGACCGGCGACACTTCGACCCAGTGGGATCTTTTGTGTCGACACTCTCCCAATAACGACTGCCATAGACGTTCATGGCAGCCGGGACCGACGGCTTAACGTGCTCTCCGATACACGGAGCAGGCGATAATTGTCAATCAATACGCACATAATTTCGAAAAGTCATATAACTGCCGAAAGTCAGAGGTGCGCGACGTGGGTTCGAACCCGAGACCCTCTGCATTGCAGTCTGTTGGTCTCCCCACTGAGCTATCGCTGCTCAAATAGAATGTAACTTAAACATTAATACATAGAGCACACATATTTAAATTAACAAAAGTAGAATATAACTTAACACTAACATACCGCACAGATGAAAATTAACAAAAATAAAACAAAATGACACAAAAAGTAATACAAAATAAAAACAAATTATAACTAAAATTACTCAAAAAATGGATACGGTTTAGCAGCATCCATCACGACTGCTACCAAAAAATTGGGTGCCCAAAATATATATAAACTGTTTTACTGCTAGACACGGACCTCTTTTCAGTACAAGACTGGGTAGTCCATAGTCCACCACGCTGACCCAGTGTAGGTTAGCAGACTTCATCTACCATAACATACCTTTTAAAATTATCATGGAGAACTCTCAAACATGCAGGCTTCTTCACGATGTTATCCTTCAACGTTAAATCGAGCGATAACTAGCCATTATCATATCACATAGTTTTGAAAGTCAGAGTTGAGTACCCTTTGATCTCAAACTCTTAAAAACTCATAGAGTAGTATAATTTATATACCTACCTACTTCCTTACTATTTATCTCCGTGGTATGTCATTAAAATGAAATCTATATATTACTGTAGTATAATAAACCTTTTAATTACTGAAAGCTTAAATCTTTAGAATTAGTTCTGTATTACCCTTTTTAATTACATACAAGTAAACAAATTTTATATTTTTATAATGCTCTTTATTTCTAGATATTATATATTTTAATAATATTATTACACAAACTGTAGCTTATTAATATAATCGTAAGAATATATTGAAAGATCTGTAAAAAGCGACCCGCAATCTTGTTTTGCGATGTAAGTACCAATCACGCGAGCTAACATGATATAAAAAACAAAATTCAAGCAAAAATATTTAAGTTAGATTTTATTAAATTTGTTTTTTTATTTTTTCATAAATTTAATTTACGAAGATAAATATGGATTCACGATCAACTGGGAGGTGAAATTGGAACGCTTTAAAATTAAATACGAACTCTCCGTAGCATTTTATTAGATGATCTTATAAAAATGGTAATAAATATATTAAAGCAGAAGCAGATGCTCGTAAAATATGATACAGTTTTATAGTAACCCGTGACAACGTTTCAAATCAAATCATTTAATTGGTAAAATGTGCTTTATACGTATGGTGTAAGATTAGATTCAGCACATTTGCCATCAAAGTCTTATGGCATTCAAACAATATTTAAGTACTTCACTATCATAATATTTTTTTAATCATAAAGGCAACTTCTATGAATAATTCCTTTGTCGCTGGGGACTTTACAAACGGACATAAATAACACCCAGACTCTAAACAACCATATGTGGATCACACAAGTTTTTGTTCTGTGTGGTGATCAAACCCACAACACCCGGCGAGGGCGCAGTGGCGAGGCGCTCACTTAAACCACTACGCCATCCGTGCAGTCAATCGTACATTATCAACATAAAACGTAACTGTTTATTTACACGTTAAATACTGATTTTAAAAATAGTTTTTATTAATAACTTGATTATAGCGAAACTTATCACATAACAAGATAACAATGAACCTTTGCGTCAAATAAAAATCCATATGTAATTTTCGCTAGTTATATACATACGCTTTTTTGACAATTTGGCCAGGTTGTGCTATCCGTGGTCACTATCAGTGCATCACTTCGTTAACTTCTATTTTCTACTAGGTTTTGCCCGCGGCTTTGCTCGTGTAAATGTTGATTAGGTTAGTAACAGTACTTTTTCTAGATGAAAGTAATATGAAGGAAGGAAGGAATATGAAATCCTATGTCCTTTTCTGTTCCCCTGACAACATGTATACTAAATTTCGTGATGATCGGTCGAGTAGTTAAGGCGCGACAAATAAACAAACTCACATTTGCAATTATAATATTAGTTAGGATTACATATTCTTTGTCCATTACAGAGCTCAGTCAAGCAATATACACTCTCGATAAGCAAATGCATAGGTTTAGACAAAGCGTGATTAGTGTGATGACGCATTATACCAACAGCGCCTGATTCCGACCACATCATTAACATATGAATTGCGAATCAAAATTTACCAGATACATGTCGATTGTGCGACAAATGTACAATATATGACTATAACGCTGAAGATGTCTCAGATGTATGTTTAAACTTTATACAACAGACAGCTGTAAACCTTATTTTTCACAATACAAAATTCTAACACTTCCATCAATATATATTTTAGAACTCGCACTATTTGTGAGAAACAACCCTCAGCTATTTCCAAGACTATCAGATACTGTAGTTAGGAATCGCCGAGATAACACTAAGTTAAGGTTGCACCCGGCTAAAACAACACTTACGAGAAAAAGTATTCTCTGCATGGGACCTACTATTTATAATAAAATACCAAACAATTTAAAAAGTTTAGACTTAACTTCTTTTAAGAAAAAGTTTAGGGATTTGTTAGCTTTTAAGTGTTATTATAATTTAAAAGATTTTCTAACTGACTCACTCTGAACATTTTGATAAAAAATAATATTACTATATGCGTAGGTACCTTTCTTTTTAACAATACTTGACATTAATTATATTATTTGTGTTTAATGACATTTATTTTAATTTTGCCTATATTTTAATTTGATTTTAATTTGAATTTTACTGTCTTTATTCGATTTTACAATTTATATTTAATTAATTACCATAATTTGAATAGTATTCTAATTGTTATTATATATTTCTATGTAATTACTATACTCATTTGTACACCTATTCAGGTAGAACATGCTGGACTTTAAATTTGTTTAACATCAATGCTTCAATTTATCACACATGTTTAATGCAAATAAATATTTTCATTTTCATTTTTCATTTTCATTTTCAAAACGCGATTACGTATGCTGTGCGCTTCGATAGCCAAAAATAGCTCTGGAGAATGACACAATTGAAAATTCCCAATACCTTGGGAATTATCAGTTGTTATATTTTTAGCTTTATAATTAATATTATATAATATTGTGGGTTTGATCGATTTGGGATTGATTGGCAAAAATGTGTGTCATCCAAGACGCCACTGCCACTGCGCCGAGTGTTGGGGGTTCGATTCCCACACGGGGCGAAAATTTGTATGATCTACAAATGGTTGTTTCGAGTCACTGTGACTCATTTGTGCATCAAACAATGTTTTGTCCCATAAATTAACACACATTCGCATTTATAATATTAGTTAGGATTGGATTGCAATGTGAGGCTGCAATATTCTGGCCTGTAATCCAAGTCTTTTGATGTCGAAACGCTAGCGCCATGGGGTCCAAATGCTAGATCTGTTTATAGAGACCTAGCTAAGCGACTGATCGACGCCTCGCGCGACCAGAAGGCTGGTATATTCTTAGCGCAAGGTATAAGCATTGCTATCCAACGTGGCAATGCCGCCAGTCTTCTGGGCACGTAGCCCATAGACAACGAAGCTGAGAAATAACAGGACGCTTTTAATTCTTTTTTGCTTTTCCCTTTTTCGGTTATCCTCATTGTAAATAATTTGTTTGTATTTAATGTGTTATTAATATAGTTATGTAATTGTTTATTTCACATAAAAGGAGTCCTTTTATAATCTCCCTTCTGTTGCTGTATTATACATACTGTATGCAAAATAATAAAATATGTAGTGTACTCTATAGAATACACGTTATTATTTTGCACATGGTTATGCTAGGCAAAGAATTCTATTTGGAATTGCGAACGCTTTCAATTGTTTTTGAGCTGGCCGGGCTACAGTATAAAACAATGCAGCCTCATATAGCAGGAAACATATTGCCCTATAGCTGCTGAAATAATCGAATACAAATTATTATTTTCAAAATTGTTTCAAAAACTTATTTGAATATTTGTAATGATCTTCTAACAAAGAGCGTCCTCTTTTTGAGCCTTTGGTAAATTTCTGTTCGATTACCAAGATTTGCATAAAAAACGTAGCAAAATCATTTAAATCTGTAAGCACTGTGCAGTAATAATTTTATATGAGGTAAAATCGTGGATGATTTATCGTCGCGCGATTTTGCAAACGGAAATATTACTTCGACAATTTAATATCAGAATTCCTGGTATTCGTCTCATATAATGGCTTTCTATTTCATATAAAATTTACTTGTTACTTATATGAAGGTAGGTTTTCAAGTTCTTGTCAAAGGAAAGTTATTGGATTTTGAAAATATTTAATTTAAGATAAAAGTTTTGATGGATTTTGAGGAATTTCTGGAGGGTACGCCAAGGGTATTTCTAAACGTTGGTATTGATTCTAAATTAAATAATGGCTAAGCGAATATTCGACCTTAATTTCTTTACAGATTTTTTATTTAAATTATTATTGCAAGACACGTTTGGAAAGCTCTTTATAATCTCTGTGGTACTAGATACAATTTAATGGAGTCTACACTTCCAAGAAACTGATCTTAAACGAGGGGAGATAATGAGATAATAATAAGGGTTCTCTATTGTGTTACCTAATTTTTTATCCATAATCTAAAGTGCCAGTTTTTTTTGTCCTAATCATCATTTGTCCGAATGATAACTTGAAGGAACTTGATGTCACATAATATCATATGCCATAAAATTGAAATCCCTAAATAAAGTATGCCCTGAATTTGTTTGTCATAAATATTACAATCAATATTATACAAAAAACTTAAAGCCGTTTTCAATAAGAGTTATAAGTGCTAAATTTAAATTATTAAATCTTAATAATGTTTTTAAAACTAATTTGTATACAAAGCTTGACTTTTGTCACGGCTCCAGTCGGGGCAATCCGCCAAAGTGTACAGCGCCGTGTCCTCAACGGCAATCGCCGCAGTGGTGACAACCGGGCGTCTCTTGCCAGCCTATGCGACACAGGAACTGGCCAAAACAGCCATTTATTTATTTTTATTTTTATTTATTTGGCCATGGCCAGTCATTACCTGTGTCAATTGGAAGGTGAGGGCGCCATGCCGCCTCTCCAGCCACTGCTTAAAGACGGGACTCGTCGCCACGATCGTGGCGTGCCCGAGCCGAAACCTATTACTAACCCAACCTTTTTTTTTTTTTTTTTGGTACCCAGGAAAAATGCTTGATGCACTATCCGCCGGCTAGGGGACGGCACCGGCGGGGCGTGTGGGACTCCCCATACTGGTATACCCACTAAAAAACCTGGGGTGTTCCCTCTCTCACCCAATGGAGGGGCCTGTTGGGAGCTCTTAAAAGAATTGAGTCATCCATAGCAGGCCCCCCCGCGTGGGTGCGGGCCGGGTCAAACGGACTTACTAACCTAACTTAACCTAACCTATATTTACACGAGCGAAGCTGCAGGCAAAATCTAGTCTGTATATAAAAGTAACAAATTAAACAAGAAGTCATAGTGCTGGTATATAAGTAATTGTATAGTAGTCTAGTCGTGAGCGCGCGCCGTTAGGCTATAGATGGCTGCCGCACGATTGTGTCGTTTTTGGCGCGATATTAATTGACAATGGACGCACGCGACACACACAATACTTAGACATGGCGCACACTTGCGTTTGTTATACTCTTGAATTATTGAAATTATTGTTCTAACTTTTATAAATAATAAGTAGAGGTCTAAATTCGATCGTTATAGTTACAGTCCGTTTTTTTTTATTAGATACTAGATTATGTCCACGCCTACGCTCGCGTAAATGAAAAAAAAAAAAAAAAAATAGGTTAGGTTAGTAACAAAACTTTTTTATGGATGAAAGGTAACCTACATATGTCCTATTCTGTTGCCCTGTCAACGTGTATGGAAAATTTCATGATGATCAGTCGAGTAGTTAAGACTGCGTCGAGCGAAATGTGCTGAAACAGGCGGTTACAGTTAAGTGAATAAAATCAACTCTTTTTGTTTAATACAAATATAAAATATACATTTACCATAACAATGAATGTGTAAAGTTTACAATTACTCCGTGTAAAAAACTTAAAATAATTCATATTTTCGCCTACAAAATTACCTAAATTTGCACGAAAAATGCAAAAACGTAAGCTCGTGTTACGTAATTTTTAGATTATAACAGTAGAAATCTATCCTATTTTACAGCTTAAACGAAACATAAATAGTTATATTACAATTCGTCCCAAATATTTAAGTTATTGGTTGACAATAAAGATACATATTTATCAAAAAACACTTCAAATCTTCCATACAATTTTACTATGGCGGCCGCGCGCCGATTTGAATATGCGCTGCAGGAGCTCTGTCATTATCTGTCTTACGTTCGGCGCAGTCTTAACTTCAAGCTATGATCCCACCGTGTCATGCATTTGTTCATTTACAAAAAAGGTAACAAATAAGCACATGACTCGCTTGATGATAAGCGGTCACCGAAGGCTATGAACGCATGCTACACCAAGATGATCACTCGGTGTGGTTAATGAATATAAGTTCCTTGACCTCTGCTGAGCACACCATTTCTGTAAGGTAGTAGATCCTCGCTGGTTTCAGCATGAATTGGCCGGATCGACCAGGGTAGTACTACCCTCTCACAGCATACCGGCGTGAAGTAACGGTGCCCGTACTGTTGCGTTTCGTATCGGTGAGTGAGAGAGCCGGAGGCCTAGTTACTCTGCTCCTTTTCCTATCCTTTCCTTTGTCCTTTCCCTCCTCCATTCCTTTTTAAAGGGCTGGCAACGCACTTGTAACTCCTTTGGGGTTGCGGGTGTCCATGGGCGGCAGTAATCGCTCATCATCAGGCGATCCGTCTGCTCGTTTGCCAACCTATACAATAAAAAAAAAATTTAAAAAAAGGAACCTGGCAACCGTATTCATCATAAGAACATAAACCAAGGTGCTGCTGCAACTGCCAGAAGAATGACATAGCTAAGTTGTTAAGGATTACCATTGTTCTTTACTTACTTACTTTAATACCCGCCTGTAGGCCAGAAAGGGTAGACGTGTATGGATGTACGTCGGGAAGTGAGCGTGCCTTACAGCTCCGTCACTATACTGGTGATATGGGAGGCGGCTTCTTTGTCGGCCTCAGCGAGGACATCGTTAGCAACTCTCAGAATTCGCGAGTGGTGAGCGGCTTTATTGCTCCGGTACCTATCTGGACAATAGGTAGTGCCACT
This sequence comes from Catocala sponsa, assembly GCA_963564715.1. NCBI lineage: Eukaryota > Metazoa > Arthropoda > Insecta > Lepidoptera > Erebidae > Catocala > Catocala sponsa. The sequence goes on from OY751349.1 coordinate 16,371,909, forward strand.
TGAGCACGAGGTAGCTCGCTAACGAGAACCGGAACCACTCAGGATTTGGGATTTTGGATTGGGGACAAGGTCTCAGGTTCTTTTTGGATTTGGGAAAAAGACCTGTCTATAACTGATCCCTGAAGGTGCTTTCCGACACTGGAAGGTACAGCGGCTCTCATTATATACCGATAGGTTGGTGAATGGTAACACTATATCATAAACTAAAGTAGCCCGTAGACGAAGGTCTGTTCTTTACTTAAATTAAACCTCAGAGCACTCTTGTTATAATACTTACCATCATTTAAAGCTACTTACAGCTAGTTTTTAAACTAATAACATCAACACTAACTGTGTATAATATTCAAGTACACTTTTTTCTTTCTATCGCTGTCTTTTCCCACAATCAAAACATTACCCGGACAATGGGGTGAATGCATTCACCTGTGCGATATTACTGCTTACTTTTACGGTTATAGTATTTTTATAGGGTGATAGCGCCCCTGAATTGCTTCCCAGTGACTCATTTATATCCTCTTCGTACCAATTGTGGGGAACACTTAATGTGATGGTGTGAAGACAATACTGGGTCTCACCCTTATTTACTAACAGGATAGGCAGGGCTCGAGTTTACACATTTACTGTTAATATTTGCTTTTCCATTTTTCGAGTGGTAAGTATAAGAATTCAATTTTAAGAACCTGCATATATATTGTAGGTATATCTTTGAAGATATTGATACTTTACGTAGGCTTATAGCACTCTCATTTCAGCAAAGGATTATACTTAGTTGGAAAACATCTAAATAAATAACATATAACAAAAATATATAACATACTATTACGCAGTCGTGGTTCTTGCACAATGAAACGCCGAGATACTTTTTACACAACCGGTATATATTTCAGCAGAGTAACGTTCTAACTGACAGTTGTAACGAGAATGAATATTTGTTAATCTCCTACCTTATTTATATATTTTTATCAATGTATCAAATGGAAAGTTAAATATCGATTAATTACATTTTAAGGTGTAAAGTTAGTACAGTAACAAATAACAATGATAATTATTAATTATAGAAATAATCAAATGTAAATATGCAATTATAACATAACAATTAAAACAATATAATACGTCACAACCGTGTGCTACTATTGAGTACTTGATAACAATACATACCTAGAGCTACGCTGATGCATTTCTGAATGGACCAACATTGTCTTAGAATGTCATCGAGTTGTAGACCGCGGGCCCTCTAGCCTTCAACATGTCTTCACAGGTATCTCCATCGAGTTCTCGTTTCTAGAGCCTTTTTATATGAAAATGGTTTATTTACAATCACTGGAGCTATAGCAGGTGAAAAATAAAATGCGTGAATGCGTGCGGATCCTTTAGCCGCTAGTGAAGTCGATTAAGGAAGTCGTTATCTGTACACAAAACAATACTGACAATGGCTGCCGCAAATGAACAACAAATAATATGACACATTTACACTGTTCACTTTCGTATTTAGCTATGTATCTAATTGCTAATTAAAAGAATACAATGTCATTCCTAATCCTAACTTAATATTATAAAAGCGAAAATGAGTTTGTTTGTTTGTTTGTTACCTTTTCACGCCTAAACCACTGAACCGATCATCCTGAAATTTTGCATATACGTTGTCAGGTGTACAGAAATAGACAGGCTACCTTTCATCCCGAAAAATATTTCTGTTCACGAGGAAAACAACAATAACGTTCTTATGATAATAGATGGCACCACGTGTCTTTCGAATCATGATTGAATTATATTATTACAAGCAGAGTACGACCTGAATTTATTGTCAAATTCTAAATTAACGCGAGCGAAGCCACGGGCAATAGCTAGTTAAGAATAAAGTTTACCTAATGAGGATTAAGAGCACCAATAAAATTTAAAAAGCGTTTATATATTATAGTGTTATAAAAATTTATTTGTACAATCATTATATAAGTCCTGTATATAAACTTGGCTTTTACTTGCTTCTTAGTGTGAGAAAGGTTGTTTTGTACTATGAGTTGGTAGATTATACATAAATAATTATTCATAACTAAAAAAATTATAGATATAATCGGAGAACATTTATAAGCATGCAGGTTTTTTGTGATGTTTAGTTTGTATGTGTAGTTTGTTGCAGGAACTACGGGCAGCGTTAAGTCCTCAATAATAACATTAGAGGGAAAATAAATATAATATCATAATATATTATTGGACAAGCTGACCCACGCAACTACGTCTGCTTCACATTAAAGAGAATTTACTTCGTTTTTGCAAAATTTTTCATTGATGCTCCGCTCCTATATGTCGTAGTGTGATGTTATATAGCCTATAGCCTCGATAAATGGGCTATCCAACACTGAAAGAATTTTTCAATTCGAACTAGTAGTGCCTGAGTTTAGCGCGCTCAATCAAAGAAACAAACAAATAAACAAACTCTTCAGCTTTATAATATTAGTATAGATATGGATTGAAGACCTTCCGAAATTATAAAAATCGCACTGTTATGCTGTTTTTAGACATCTATAAAAGAAATCTAGCATAACATACACGGAGCTAAAGTGTTCCTATGTCGGTCATGAAAAATAATTAAAATCGGTTTAGTTTTGGCAGAGACAATATCATTTATTTAATTGATGACCACATTTCCTATTAAAATCTCTCTATACATTCTACACACTGCGAAAAGTTAGAGGTGCTTATACAGAAAACAAACCTTGAATTTTAAGGATTAAACATAAAAATAAAGGCTCATGATAGAAATGTTTAAAAGCAGTAAAATGGCGTTCAGGAGCCATGACAACTTGCAGTGCGTGTCCGTGATAAACAACTTTTTATTTTATCTTAATTTATTCTCAGCTTGACAGCTTTCATCTTCGGCCATGAGCCACGAGATGACCACGAAAACTATGGTGCAGAATAATTTTATAACAATCTAATTGTACGTAACACTGTGTTCTGTGGTTTATATCTAATACTAGATTTTGCCCGGAGTTTTGTTCGCGTTTATGTAGGTTGTTTTAATAAATTTATATCCCTCGTGAAAAGTACTTTTTTCTGGATGAAAAGTGCTCTATGTCCTTTTGTGTACCACTGACAACATGTATGTGAAATTTCATGATGATCTGTCGAATATTTCAGGCTTAAAAGCGTAACAGACAAACCCACATTCACATTTATAATATTAAGTTAGGATTATTAAAATTTAATGAGGATATGTTGATTGTAGAAGTTCAACGACAATGCCCTTCCAATAAATACTTGAAATATAAAAATCTGTAATAGGTCATTAAGTATTATTTACGTTCGGCAAATTGAACAAACAAAACATAAAACAAATAGGTAAACATACTTGAGGAATATGATGAAAGTGAATGAAGGCACAGAAGTGTGTCAGAATCGTAGCAAATGGAAATCCGTAGTCTCTGCCTACCCCTCTGGAAAACAGGCGTGAATCTATGTATGTATGTATGTATTTCGAGTTTTTTAATCTACTGCATTTATACATAGTCTCACACCTAAATACCTTCTCTTATTGCCATCTCCGAATACAGTTCCTTACATTGCGCAGCTACTGAGAATTTTGCCACTGTGGCAGGCGAAAATAATTCACGTCTAGTGAAAAATATTTTAGTTCTAAGATTTAGTATTCGTTACAAAATGGAATGCAAATTTGTACCGGTACAAGAAAAGTCCATCTAGAGCTAAGTGTCGTCGGGCGTGACCATTTTCCGAACGACGGACTCCTTCCTGACCTCAGAGTTACGTATTTTAATTCTACCAAGGTCATAGTTAGCAGCGATAGCCTAGTGGGAGACCGCTGGTCTGCCATGCAGAGGTCTCGAATTAGAATCTAAAAGGCGCATCTCTGACTTTTTGAAGTTACGTGTGTACAGTCTCATTAAACTGTACCTATATTGCATTTTGCTGACAACGGGACCTGTCGGGCGCGCGTCATTTACTTAATCAACAGAAATTATATTATTATAAAAGCAACTCAGTGCTAACTTTACTGTCGCGACGTACAGACATTAGAGAGACGAATTGCCAAAACCTAACTCGTGTTATCGTAACCTATGTGATTATACGTGACTATTTAGTGCAACTTGTGACTTTTCTCTTTTCTCCGCACTCACCAAACCATAACAACTATCAAGTGTACGAAACCGTACAACGTGCGTATTAAATAATTAATTATCGCTCGCTTTTACGGTGACAACATTGTGTGGAAACATGAATGTTTGAGAGTTCTTCATACTGTTCTGTAAGATATCTGAAGTCTGCCAACCCGCATAGGGCTAGCGTGGTGGACTATGGCCTCTCACACTAAGCGGCCCGTGCCCAGCAGTGGGTCAGTTTAATACAGGGCTAATATTGTAGTTAATATCTTGAGATTGTTTCAGTAACGGCGCTTCAGTTTAATTGAGTAGTGCTAGTTTTAATATCATGGCCAAGTAAAGCGTTGATGAATTGCCCTATAAAGGCAAATACAATATACAATATAAATATCGTTTATTTTCTCTACAAATATTCTTCAGTAGTACAGGGCATAAATATCAGTAACATAGTAGCGAATTATGCCTGATAGATGGCAACAGTATCCCTGCCTGCCATTCACTTGGTGCCTGAAGCCGATATGTTTTGTATTACATACTTTTTGAAGAGTTCTTAAGACCTTCTTAGACTTCTTCCATTTCTTTGTACTTACTCCATATTTAAGTTCGTGTTACGGTAAAATGTAAGCCTAATTAATACCTTGCCTTGTTTTACTGGAAATATGATAGACTTAAATTTTAGTCATATACCCGGAACAATACAAAGTTTAAATTACTTTTTTTTATATATTACGTGATTTAATTTTATGCGTAATCCACCAATCGACACACTGAGCAAAACCATTTCGTCTACGTAAATCTTGTGATTAATTACGAGCCCATAACTTTTTTAAATCTTTCAATTTATATCAAACATAGCTCAAAATCATCCCAATTAAACTATCTTTCAAGTAAAACCAATTAAATCGGTTTGGCAGCTACGCCGCCGCCACATACATACAGACAGGTAAATAGTCTCTCAGTATAAACCTTATAATACTCATAGTTTTTCGTCGATAGTTACAAAACCACGAGTTGAAAACTTTATTTTCCACTAGCGCGTGTGCTTAACATACAAAGTTAATATTGAATTTGTAAAGTTTTCAGCGTTTTTTTACAAACTTCTACTGCCAGAATAAACTTAAAACATGTGAATATTACTGTCCATATCCCTCGCGGGTTCAGCAGACTTCATATTGTATTTATGTGTTTAGGATTTGCCTCATGTTTCTTATTTTTAAAATCTTTTTCTTTCAACCCTCTTTTTCACAACATATTTTGTAATGTTACATACAAGAAAATCGTAAATTACATTTGTGCACATTGATTAATTTAATTCAATTATTTTTATACTAACAATTGCCACATTGTGTTTAAAAGGAAAATTTGCATAAACTTAAATTAATAAAATAATTATAATATTTAATAATGTCTGAAACTATTTGGAAATATTTTCGCTGACTTATTGTGATAAACCTAAGCTAGCATTTAGTGTAAGTAGACATTACATAGACACTTACTGTAAGTAAATGCTAGTTCATAAAACCTAGGTATGTTTCATATAAAACTCGTTAATTTGTCGTGTTATCAAATATCAAATATAACTAAAAAGCAGCGATAGCCTAGTGGGAAACCGTTGGACTGACACGCAGAGGTCTCGAGTTCGAACTGAAGGCGTGAATCTTTTACTTTTCGAAATTATATGCGTATTAAATAGTTAATTATCGTTTGCTTTAACGATGAAGGAAAACATCGTTAGGAAACCTATATGTCTGAGAGTTCTCCATAATATTTTCGAAGATATGTAAAGTCTGTCAACCCGCACTGGGCCAGCGTGGTGGGCTATGGCCTAACCCTTCTCACACTGAGAAGAGGCATGGGCCTGGGCCCAGCAGTGGGACAGTTTAGTATAGTGCTGATATTATTAAATGTTTATCACACGGAATAAAAGAATAACAATGAGTCCAGTGTTTTCTGTCCCGAAATCCTTAGTGGCAGTCCGCGCTGCTACAGAACATTTCGTTAAGTACAAAAAATTATGTGATTCACAAGTTGTTATTCTGAGTCTGAGTGTTCTCTGTAGCCGTTGTGTCCATCTCTGTCATTTCCCTGCGACTGAAACCTTCAAATATTCATTTTAAAGATATTCTAAGGGAAGGTACCCTAACTGTTACCAGAGTAGGACTTTAAAAGTCAGGTGGACATTTCTCATGAACTGTGTCACATTTAACCTTAAAAATATTCATACGAAGTGTAAAAGGTTTGAAAACAAAAAGTTCCACACTTTGATACAAGGTATTGCATCGAAATGACAAGCGTTATCAAAAAGTGTTTCTCTCGAAAATATAAGGTTGAGAAAATCGAGCGATTGCCGAAGGTAAAACGTTAGATTTTAAATTACGTTATCAGTCCACTATAGATACCAATTTATTATATTTAACATATTTGTATTATGCAAATAAAAAATTATTTGATTTATTTATTCTTTTAAGTGACATTTCCTGCACAAAAAATAAATTCTGTTTGACGCGGGACTTTACAAATATTCAATTAACGGAAACGAAAAACACACAATCTCCGAAAAACTATCAGGGATCGAACCCACAACACCCAAAATGGCAAGATCACTTAGACCACTGCGCCTTACTCTTATCATATAGCAAAATACATAACACACACTTTTAATTATATTACTGAGTTTTAATCTATCTGATTTCTATATATTTTCTCTAATTAAAGCTATCTCTTTTCTTTTAAATTGCTGTGCCTAATGGGGCCATGATGATATCTTACTAAGAACTTTGTATATTATAGAATGCATTAAATTTAATTCAAATATGACCACACCCTATTGTTACATGCTATATATGTATAATATAATAATTGTTATATGCTATATATAGTTTACTAATATTTGTCTTTCTCAGGTGTATGATGTGAGCGACTACGACGCCACATTTGTTATTCCAAGGGCAATTCTGAAACTTGTCGGTCTACGACTCACCAGAAATGACACCACTTATGTCAGGTATGTCAATATAGGCCTTCTCAGGTCAATGAGGTTTGCAAAGCTTCAAAATCCTTGATCTGAATAACGGTCTATAAATTTTCAAATAAAATTATACAATTGGTATTTTGATAATTGACTCATAACGTAAATAGGTACCACGGTTTTTAGTATATTAGTAATATTTAAATGATATAAATCTTCTAATAAAAGGAAGTACAGACTTTTTAGAAAAAAATTATATTACCTGACAAAATTCTACTAGAAGCTACGACCTTTAAAAACCCGGCGCCTTTGCAAAGCAGTGCACTCTGTAATGCGTTGTGTCATTTTCCCCCATGTAATACCAACGCTATAAATATTGAGGTAAGCCCCTTGAAGATAAATCCTACACTTCACTATTAAAGTGAAAATGTATTTTCCTCTCTTCAAACAGAAATAAAGACATGACATTTCAAAGGAATACTGAACAACGTGTTCAGTATTTCTCCGTAAAAGCGATAATTGCACATACGCTTACAAACGCTGTGTCTAATTTAAATCACAAAACTGAATTTTTAAGTCACCAAAATGACATAATATCATACAATCTATATTTTAAAAAGCTGTTACCGTGGCCTATAGACGCCACATTAGGCTGAACTGGTACCTGGTTGCCATCAAGTCACAGCACGGACGGCATAGTGGTTGAACGAGTCACCTCGCCACTGCCAACACACCCGAGTATTGTGGGTTTGAATTCCACAGGGACCAAATATTTGCGGCATCCACAAATGGTTGTTCTATGAGTGGGAGTTCTTTGTGTCCGTTATTTGAATGTTTGTAAAGTATACAAGTAGTGTATGTATACCAAGTGCCGCAGGTGTGTTTGAAAAAAAAAAGCTCATATCATAACCCTCCCTTTTTTGGCATTATGAAATGTCACGTAATCGACTCGCGGCGCACGGCTGCGTGCGCGGCGAGCGAGACGGTGGCATCACTAGTCCCCCTCCGAGCGGCGGCGGCCTATATATAGTGGATCGCGTCCTGGGGCAGTCTCCTTCCTTCCGCTGAGCTGCACATCAAGTTAAGTGGTTCTTCCTAATAAGAACCACGTGGGAAGCCTTTGAGAACCACGCCCTGATTTCTATTAATTGTATAGCTTGCTTTAAGTGTGTTATACTCATTGTTAATAAAAGTGTTAATTGCTCTAGTATCTTTGAATCATCTCTGCTTAAAGTAACCTCAAGATACCACGCCCCTACAGCGTGGCTTGTCGTCTTCCTAACTAAACCCTAAAGGTTACAAAAAATAAAGATAGCAAATATGATAAAAAAGAGGCAGGTTAATATTAATATAATTATATCAGCCCTGTATTAAACTGTCCCACTGCTGGGCACGGCCCTCTTCTCAGTATGAGAAGGCCATAGTCCGCCACGCTGCCCCAGTGCGCGTGTGGCAGACTTCACTTATCTTCGAGAACATCATGGAGAACTCTCCGATATGCAGGTTCCTCACGATGTTTTTTCTTCATCGTTGAAGCAAGCGATAACTAACTATTAAATACGCATATAATTTCGAAAAGTCAGATTTGCAGAGAGACTCGCTTTGGGATCGAGACCTCATCGTGGCAATCTCAACGGATTCCCACTAGGCTATTGCTGATATTGCTATTCCAGGTTACTTTGGAGTATATTCTACTGGTTCGAGTTCATCAACCTGTTCGTGGTGACGTGGCTGGAGCTGATAAACATCTCGCAGGCCGCCAAGGGAGGCACCTTTCAAGATGCCGTTCAGATCTTCAGCATGATGCCTTGCGTCGGCTACTTGTTCCTAGGTTAGTTACTCTGTATTTGAATTGCATGGAGAATAAACGTTAGTTTTGTAATGTTACTGATCAGTAAACACCTGGGTTTAGTGCCTGTTTTCATTACAAGAGATTACACCCAGAAAAAATTCCTAATAAAAACACCAGGAATCTGTCTTCGGTATACGATGATCTCTTCGATACAGTTCTGTCCATTTTTTTTTTTTTACTTGGGTGAATGCTTCGACGCATACCTCTCCGCGGAGCGACGGAGAGGCTATGTAGGGCTCACCGGGTAAAAGATACCCCGGTAATACCGACTAAACCTACCACGGTGTTCCTCGTCATAACCGTAGATGGCGAGGCCGCGCAAATCGCTTTCACATGCAATCGCGACCTCGCCATGGTTTCGGTCCGCCGTGTGAAACGAAAAAAGATAAGTCCCATACTATGTAGTAATAATCCTTGTGTCGCGGGGGACTTTACAAGCATTCAAAAACAGACACAAATAACACCCAGATTCGGAACAACCATTTGTGGTCGAAACCACAACACTCGGCACGGCGGCCAGTGGCGAGGGGTCGCCTCGCCCTACTTAAACCTAGTTGGTTTAAGAAAGGCGAGGTAACCCATCTGCCTCAGCGACTCAGCTGCCATCCGTGCAGTCGGATATACATAAATGTTAAAATTGCTTCTTAAGATTTTGTGCAAGCTTTGGACCACACAGAGAAGAGACCACACACACAAGATATTCTTATCTTTGTCAGTGACAACTACACAGGCAATATGACGCTTATATTATCGTACTGACGTAGTCGGATGTTACTTCTGGATAAAGCAGCTTTCTAAAGGAAAGAATTATTCAAATCGAACCGGTAGTTTTAGAGTTTATTAATTAATTACAAACAAAAATACATATCTTTCCTCTTTATAATATAAGTATAGATTAACATCAGTCGGGTTATCAATCATATCTTTGTCGCTTAAGTGGAATAACAATATTCCATTCATGGTAGCTCTAAATAAGCAAGCAACGATTCTTTAAAAACATATTCATATTTACATATTTACTTAACTAAAATGAAGCGGTGGTTATGTTACTGTAAAATTAAAATAATACCGTAAAGAACTTCATTTTCACTAAAATTTCATTTATTCAAACAGCATAATATATGATTTATCATTCCATTGATTTAAATATACGAAAATGCGAATGCTTTTAGTCACATATTCATTACAGTTGCCAAATATGCCACTTTTTAAAATAATTACTATATGATATATTAATTATTCATCAAAATTCATTTCAGTGAACAGCATAACCTATCCCGAAACACAACCAAAATCCAGCTCAACTTTATTTTTCATTTTAAAAGTGATCCTTCGCTGTTAAAACAACACAAGTGCTTAAAGCCATATGCATACTGTTATTGCGAATAGAATTTGTATTTCATTTTCGTAGTAAAGCCGCTTATGTGTTTAAAAGCGCAATATACTTAGAACATATTATATTTTCCCGTTATTTACTGTTGAGTTAACATAGCATCGAATTATGTAATCTTTTAATCTATCTATTTTTTATAAATTATAATTATAAGCAGTAAAATCATATTGTAAAAGAAGAATTAAGCCCAGTCCAGTAAGCACCAGCACTTTACAGAAGATCAAAATCAAAATACCTGGCTTGTGATGGTTCTTGTGTTTTGAGAGAGAGTTTTTCTGACCGCCTTAACCCGGAATGGAAGAGCCCATGAACTAGACAACTCAGAGTTCACTCAACATTCATGAGGTTCAAGAGAAACGTCTTAATTGCTATGAGTGAACCTCTAGTGTTGGATGTGTCTACAGACAACAGTAATCGGTCACCTTCTGACAGAAAGTATGCTTGTTTGCCATCTTACCAGAATAACAAAACCAAGGCATTTTTTTTTTGGAAATATATGTTTTTTTTAAACACTCTTGTACTAGTTGATTGCCGTTGATGCCTTGTATCGCGGAGGATTTTATGAACATAAAATTAAAGGACACACTGAATCAGGATGAATCTTTTGTGGAGCACACCAACCATTCTCCCAAGTAAATTTCAAATGGATACACTTACTGCTGCAACAATGCTGATGGAACCCCTTGCCTATTACGCCATCCAGACAGCCATTTCAATAAATCCTATACATACAAGAAACATGATAAATCTTCTTGTTCTAATAGCCATGTCCAAGTCATACATGATCGAGGTGCATCGGCCAGTATACGAGAACCTGGTGAGCGAGCTACGTGACATGTGGCCGCGGGGAGAAGTCTCTGACGCTGAGCACCAGGTCATCAGCACTGCGCTGCGTCAGCTCAACTACGTCATACAAGGTACTATTCAATTCTCTGTAGCGACACATACGCCCGGTGTATTATTATAACTTAGGGTTTTTTCTTCATGTGAAGCATATCAAACCCATTGTACCCAAAACAGTAATTCGCTTAACATAATAATATTACTTTAATATACCTATTTCTATAGATGGGTTGTTACGGCTGCGATTCCAATCGATAGAATGCCCTCGCTAACACTGAAGCAGGTTCACTTAGCATATTTTGAATTATTCCCACATTCTTCCGCTCTAGGTCATGCGTTCTCAGAACCGACTTCCTTTCCACCTCGTTCCTAGTTTAGCTTCTGTACTGTGAGGCATGCCCACGGTATTACAAGCGCATGTAGCGATCCTAAACGACCAGATCATCTATACATTATTATGTTATAGTTTAAGACGTGTATAAGAATAGATGTCTCAGGCAAGTGGCCATTTGCTGTATAAACTCAGTTCATTATATAACTTACTCATCACATCGGGATTCCACTTTAGCAATTACGAGGTGACAGTTAAACAAAATATGGTATGACAAATGGTGTGATTGTATTTATTTTTAAATAATCTCCAGCACTACGTAATATTCCTGTCTCACGAAGGAGTTTACAAACGTTCAAATAACGGACAAAGAACACCTAGACCCGCAATAACATTTTGTGGATCACACAATTTTTCTTCCATGTGGGGATTGCACCCATAACACATGGTGCTGTAGCTATGGAGAGGGGCCCACTTAAAGCATTACGTCATTCATCCAGTAACAACTTAGCTGACGGTAGTAATCGGTTAGCTTGTGTTTCCTTAGCATTATACCCGCTTACTGCTAGATGGACCCCTGGCTCGTTGGCTACCTTAAATCTGAAAATGATTTTTTCATATACATACATTAACGCCCTTATATCCTTGAAGGAGTGAACAGACGCATACTACATTTACATTACGTAAGACACCATAGTTCTAAGCTTATAATGGTACATAATTATTTGCAAACCTTTTATTTTATTAGGTTTATTTTCTTGTCTCCATACATGGCGAAACAGCCGTCTGCCAACTCGTACTGAGAGGTTCCAGGACCTCATAATCGCCCTTAAACAGAAGCATAACCATGTATTTTTTAATTTAATTTCACAGGTTACTACTGGTGTAACAACGCACTCTTGGTGGTGTTCCTGAGCCCGCCGTTCGTGGAGATCATCAAGGTGTACCTCGGCTACGACGTCAATTACATCCTGCCTTTCTTCTACTGGCTGCCCTACGACGCTTTCAAGCCTCTTAATTATGCTGCCACATTAATATGGCAGACTTGGCACGGTAAATGTTATTTTATTTATACATACATTGTTTTACGTCTAATACCCGAAGTGGTTCGCAGACGTGTATTAAACCCTCATTTCACCAGCTATGGTTCTATATTAACTTAGGTGTACGAACTACTCCCTGTCTACATTGGGCTCTGCTGGGTGGCTCGCTGCTGCAGTTTCAGTTCCAGCAACCCACCCACCATACAAAGCAGCGAGGTGGCACACCGTGGTGGTTTTAGTCGGTAGGCCCGAAGTCTCGAAAGATTCCGACATAACCCTCTCGCGTCCCCTTGTGGCGAGGAGGTACGCATCAGGAGCATTTCCCCATGTTTAAAAAAAAACAATAGGTGTACGAACTACTAACGCAGTTCTAGACTTCGTGCTGCTATTGAGAATTTCTTGACAATGAAACTTAATAACAATTTTCCCGACACAGAAATCTAACCTGAGACCTTACACACAACAGTTTTATTTACAACGTTAACACCACCGAGGTTTTATGTTACTTAATCCTAACTAATATTTTAATATTATAAATACAAATATGAGTTTATTTGTTTGCTTCCTTTCACGTCTTAATTACTCGACCGATTATCATGAAATTTCGTATTTTAAGCTTTGTCTGGGGTGCAGAAAAGGACATAGGGTACCTTACATCCAGAGATTCATGATGGTCAGTCTAGTAGTATTGTTCCCGAGGTATACAAAATTTACATAACCACCATATACGCGAGCGAAGCCGCGGGCAAAATCTAATCTTTACATCTATACAAATAAATAAAATTGAAGTGACTGTTTGTAATGTCAAAATAATAGCTTTTTATCTAATGCATATGAAAGTATATAAGGTACCTATACGAAAACATCTATTTTAAAAATTGTTGTCTGTCTGTCTGTCTGTCTGTTTGTTCCGGGTAATCTCCGAAACGGCTGAACCGATTTTGACGGGACTTTCACTGGCAGATAGCTAATGTTATTAGGAGTAACATAGGCTACTCTTTGATTTTAGAAAAAAAAATGGGTTCCGCGGAGTCAAACACTTTTTAGTTAAAATTTACGCGGACGAAGTCACAGGTAACTAGTGTTGCATAAAGTAGAAACAGTTTCCTTCCGATTGCTATGCAAAGACAGTGCACAGCTTACACATAAACTTTTGTCACTAGAAGCATTCAAATATGTTGTAAGCGTACTCTCCGAGACGAAGTTTTCGGAATATTCAATCAGCTTTGCACTACGTGTCGAAGTTTTGCGATAACAAAATATTGGAATCCATTTTCGTGTCTGATTATTTTTGTATAGTATAAAAACGTTAGCAAAGATTTGTCAGGGATTTCTCAGAGGGTATTATTTTTCAGCAATGTGTGGCCGCAATACTGGCCGGCAATAAAACCCATATTAGGTAATACTCTTTCTCTACTTTATTATCCTGTATCGCGGGGGACTTTACAAACATTCGAACAACGGCCACAAAGAACATTTGACATAGCTATCCAAAGAGCTATGCTAGCCGAATTTCCTATTTAGCCGATAGTCGGAATCGTTACAGCCACATATTGCAGTAAAATATTTTCCGTTCAGAAGTTCTTTAACTATTTTGAACTTCTACATAATATTGGATAAGCGTTATATTATTGTATTACTTAACAGTACCTATTTACATACTTATACAAGATCGCACGTGTGTGTGGTCGAGGCTCCTGCCTCGACCACACAAAGGTATTACCACATATTATGTTAGCTATATTTAAGAATCTTCTTAATAGGGCATATTCTTACAGTCCATATATCTTAAAGAATAAAAAAGGAAAGAATCCTTATGTAGAACTTTAAGATTGCACCTGTACAGTCTCATTAAACTGTACATTGCATTTTGCTGACAAAGAGACCGCGCGCGTCATTTACTAAATCAACATTTATTATCCTAACTTCCTAATCCTAATCCTAACTAATATTATAAAAGCGAAAATGAGTTTGTTTGTTTGTTACCTTTTTCACGCCTAAACCACTGAACCGATCATCCTGAAATTTTGCATATACGTTGTCAGGTATACAGAAAAGGACAATTACTGTTCCCCAACAATAACGCTCTTATGATAATAGATGGCGCCACGTGTCTTTCAAATCATGATTGAATTATATTATTACAAGCAGAGTACGACCCGAATTGATTGTCAAATTCTAAATTAACGCGAGCGAAGCCGCGGGCAAAAGCTAGTATTATTATAAAAGCAACTCAGTGCAAACTATACTGCCGTGACGTACAAACATAAGAATGAAGAATTGCCACAGCCTAACTTGTATCATCGGAACCAGATTATACGTGACTGTTTAGTACAACTTGTGTTTTTTCTCTTTTCTCCGTACTCATCAAACCACAACAACAATCAATTGTACGAAACCGTACACATCCATTAATATATCGAATCATTAATTATTAAATACAAACATAGTTTCACTCTGCAATTCTTCTAGTTGGTTCTAACGAATCTTGCAAAACTCCACCCAGATTTGTGATCTAATAGTTAAAATATTAACTCGGTGACTAGGCAATCCAATATTAATGCTCCAGCAACTGCTGCTCTTGTAGAGTTTCTAAATTCTACTTGGACACAATTTAAAGATTTTGTGTCTTCATAAATGTTCGAATAGAATGTCACACCGCAAGCCTAATATTTCACACTTATTCATGAGATGAAAACTACGACGTCAAGTGTCTTTTATAAGTATGATGTGTTTGTAAGTTAAAAATAACGACTGACTTTATTTCCCTGCACGCCTTCACGTTGTCACAGTAAATATATAAGCTAACGTTGTGTGATGCATTTTTACGACATCTACAACGCTGCATTTAGCGTGAAAAGAAACGAGAACACATAAAAATGGTGCTCTGCAAATAATAAAATATGAATAGATACTTTGTATTGAATGCAGTATGGCAGTTATGTAGATTAAAACTTAGAGAGACAAGTTTCGAGTTATAAAGGGCAAGTCTTTACAGCTTGCAGCATGTCTTTCTTCTTTAGAAGAGTAAAATTACATAAAGGATACATAGAAGAAAAGCACCATTTGTATAAATAATTGGCAACAACCGGCTCTATCACATATGAATACATGTATACTACTCACAAGCAAAGTGCACTAACTAAGCTATGACTTTTTGTGGCTCGTCTATTTTTCTAAGTGAATACTTATTATTATTTTATAAATTGATTACTGTTCAAGTATAAAGTGAATGCTTAATACTTTAAAAGGTGGAATTCAAGCTTTGCTAGAGCACCATAGTCACATCAAAGTATCGTGGACTATCCCCACTCGAAACAATGATTATGGTGATCTAAAATTGTTCTAAGTCTACTTTGCGTC
Organism: Catocala sponsa; assembly: GCA_963564715.1. Lineage (NCBI taxonomy): Eukaryota > Metazoa > Arthropoda > Insecta > Lepidoptera > Erebidae > Catocala > Catocala sponsa. The sequence continues at coordinate 16,387,817 of OY751349.1, forward strand.
CATTTATTGTATATTTGTAAAGTGAAAAAGCCTTCTCTCACTCTAGGTATCTTAGTGGAGCCGTAGCCGTTTTCTATATACAAATCGGCAAAAACAAAATAGTTCAGTAGGTACCTTTTTCTCCTCTGTTTGTCAACCGATTTTCTTATTCGTTTTAAAGGGCATTGGCGAGCTTTAGTATTATCAATAAAATAAATTAGAAAGCAGTTAGTTCTTTTAGTTATGTTATGACGGACAATAAAGTAAATTGACATATGATTTTCTAAATTTTTTAATAAAGATTATGTTCGAATTTCAACCACTGGGTACACGTAAATGTACCTAGACTTTTAAATACAACACACTTACATCTATGCTTGTATTTATTTATGGCTGCTTCCCAGCTTACATGCCTCTGTCAAAATACGGAAATCGATTCTTCGATGGCACTTCGCCGAGACAGCAAAATGGCAGCTGCTATATTGAACTAAAAGTAGGTAGATGTGAAAACGTTCAATTCGTGAAGCAAGGCAACAAAACGATTGGGGTGGAAGCTTGGGCGAACGCTAATGAATGTTATGAAGACTTTATTAACGTTTTGAAGTTGACTGAACCTCTAAACTAATGTTATTAATCAATGTCAAAGTTCTAAACATATACATTTTGTACTGAACACGTCTGCTCGTAACAAGGTAACTAGTAAGATTATTTGGACCGTGTTGTGCAGAAATGATCCAATCCACAAAAACATAAATAAAAGTTATGCTGATTTGAAACATAAGTTAATTTTTTTTTGTGACCTATCCTACTACAACCTTGTTACGCGTTACTACCTAAAGGGAATCGCCGATGCAGCACTCGAATGACGCATATCGATTAGATCGCAACAAACATCGCGCGACGGAAACGGCTAGCTCGCTATGCACTTTTGGACATTTTATGACGCACGAAATATTGTGAAATCTTGTCTTCCTAATTTATGCAATAATTTAATTGTTCACTCTATATTCATACTTCGAATAGGAATTTAGGCTAATTAGAAATAACTATATTGTAAAAGTTTTTTATTTTAAATTAAATTAAAGTTTAAGTTTTAAATTGTTTTTTTTTCGCTCCTCCGATCGCAGCTAACGTAATTGGCGCAGTCGGTAGGATATTCGCGGGCCGGTTCGCGAGCTTAGGGATCTCTAATATCGATATCCGTGTACGCGAGTCGCCCGGGCGGCTATCAAGCCCCGTCGCCGAATATCCGAATCTACGGTCCAGCTGCAGTTCCAGAGGAGGAATCCAGACATTGATTCACGAGAGAACCAGATACGAAGTCTATGTAAGTACACTTGAATTGCTCTAGTGTTGCTTCCCCTTTTTATTCCCTAAGTGCGTAATCCTCTTCCAAGATTTTTCACCGGGAAAAACTCAAGCTCAGTGAGCCTACATCGCGTACGGCTCGCAGGAAAACTATAGATTTAAATAGAGATTTAGGTTGTTGTAGCTCAATTAATATTGTTAAGATGGCACATGACCCGGATACCATCTATAAAACCCTCCGAATGGTACCGGAGTTCGATGGCAATCCGAATATTTTAACTAGATTTATAAGTATTTGTGACCAAATTGTCAACCAGTATGTTAGTGCCGCCCCAGGTAACGAATTAACGAATTTATGTTTGATTAATGGCATATTAAATAAGATTAAGGGATCCGCCGCTTGTACAATAAATTCGAACGGCATACCCGACAGTTGGCAAGGTATTAGGACAGCACTTATTAACAACTTTTCTGACCAAAGAGACGAAACAGCCTTGTATAGAGACCTCTCTTTAGCTACGCAGGGAAATAGAACCCCTCAGGAATTTTATGAGCATTGCCAAACTTTATTCAGTACGATAATCACTTACGTAACATTACACGAACCAATTGCAACCACAATCGAAGCGAAACGTACATTATATAAAAAAGTTACTATGCAGGCTTTTGTAAAAGGTTTAAAAGAACCATTAGGGTCCCGTATCAGGTGCATGCGACCCGATACTATAGAAAAGGCTCTCGAATATGTTCAGGAGGAATTAAATGTGATTTATCTGCAGGAACGTAGTGATTTTCAGAAACCCTCTAGTAGCCATAAAACCCCTAGTCAATCCAACCCTCACAGCCATCCCATTATTCCACGGCCCCAACATTTTTCGGGACCAATATCAAATTGGCCTGCTCCTGTAGGAATGAGACCTAGCCAACCACCTCCTCAACCCTTCAAGTTCAACCCTAATACAAACCAGCATCCACAATATCGTATGCCTTCGCGAACTCAGCAAGTGTTCCGTGCCTTACCACAATCTTATAACCCCCAAAGTAATGTCTTCCGTATGCCACCTAGAAACATGCCACCTCAAAATCAGGGCCCGAAACCAATGAGCGGTGTTCAACATTTTACACCTAAACCAATGTTATCTGGACACGACTGGCGTAGGTCAGGGAACCCGCCACCCAATAATTATTTTAAAAGTCGCGAAATGAATATGAATGAATGTGCGTCATACGAAGAGTCGTATTACCCAACGGAGTATTGTTACGAGCCCGAGTATTATAGTAATGATAACAATTATTACGATTATGATTCATACACTACATTAGAGTGCGATTATAATAATGAACCGACCTATAATAGCGATATCAATTTAGAACGCGAATTTGAACCACAGCCTAGCACGAGTCACTCCAGTCAGGATTTTCAGGAGGGGCACTTTGCAAAAAGGCCAAAATAGAGTTAAACCTGCAAACTCAGCGACAATTACCATATATATTAATTTCTAACCCGTCCTTAAAACTTTTGATAGATACTGGCGCGAATCAGTCTTTTATAAGCCCAGAAGCAGTAGAAAAATATTTTGCCGAATTTCCACTTAATTATGACCCTTTCGAGGTAACTAACGTTCACGCGGTTTCTAGAAATAATTACTCTATAACTTTACCGTGCTTTGCAAAGTTTAACGATCCAAATAGTATTAAATTATTTATTTATCGCTTCCATGATTATTTCGACGGGTTAGTAGGTTTAGATTTGCTTACCAAGTTCGAGTCTAAGATAGATTTGAAAGAGCAGAAATTAATTACGCGATCATCGTCTAATCCTATTCATATGTATAATTCTTGCAACGTAAACCTTTATGAAGACATTATACCAGCGCAATCATCCAAATTAGTTAAAATCCCGATTGATGCCCCGGACGGCGCAGCCTATGTTAGCGAACAGACCATATGCAATTGTATTATACGCGAATGCATTACAAATGTGACTAATCGTCGTGGTTATATAGAAATAGAAAATCCGAGTTCTAATGACCTAATTATTTCACTTGACCGGCCTGCGAGCGCTAGTTTATTTCATGCAGAATGCTCACATCTTGAGCAAATCAATAAATCTCGCACTACAGACGTTATAGCACGCTTACGTACGGACCATTTGAACGAAGAAGAGAAAGCCAACCTTGTGGCCCTCTGCTCTAAGTATGCCGATGTATTCCACCTAGAAGGTGAAGGCTTAACGTTTACCAATCAAGTTAAGCACCGAATTAAAACCACAGACGAAGTCCCTATATACACTAAGAGCTATAGATACCCGTTTGTTCATCGCCAGGAAGTTAGGGACCAGATATCAAAAATGTTGAATCAAGGAATAATAAGACCTTCAGATTCTGCTTGGAGCTCTCCCATCTGGATAGTTCCTAAGAAGTTAGATGCTTCTGGCAAGCAAAAATGGCGATTAGTAGTCGATTTTAGAAAACTTAATGAAAAAACCATCAATGATAAGTACCCTATCCCCAATATTAACGATGTCCTTGATAAACTGGGTAGGTGCCAGTACTTCACGACCCTAGATTTGGCCAGTGGATTCTACCAGGTCGAGATGGATCCCCAAGATATACATAAAACAGCATTCAACGTCGAACATGGCCATTTTGAGTTTCTAAGAATGCCGATGGGACTTAAGAATTCCCCTTCCACATTCCAAAGGGTTATGGACAATGTCCTTAGAGGTCTCCAAAATGACATATGTCTCGTATACCTTGATGACATCATCATTTTCTCTACCTCATTAGCAGAACATATGATTAATCTTGAAAAGGTACTTCAAAGATTGCAAGAATCCAACTTTAAGATCCAAATGGACAAATCTGAGTTTCTTAAGCTTGAAACTGCCTATCTCGGACACATTATAACCAGAGACGGTATAAAACCAAACCCAGATAAGATTATTGCCATAGAAAAATATCCTATTCCAAAAACCCCCAAAGAAATCAAACAATTTTTAGGTCTTGTAGGCTATTATCGTAAATTTATCCCAGACTTTGCCAAAATAACTAAGCCGCTTACTTCTTGCTTAAAAAAAGGTAGAAAGATAGTTCTAGATCCCGAATATGTAAATAGCTTTGAGAAATGCAAAACTCTCCTTACAAATGACCCCATATTGCAATACCCCGATTTCAGTAGAGATTTTATTTTAACAACCGATGCTTCAAACGTAGCCATTGGCGCCGTTTTATCACAAGGTGCGGTTGGATCTGATACCCTGAACGATAGCGAATTGAATTATAGCACCATAGAGAAGGAGCTTCTTGCCATAGTGTGGTCCACCAAGTACTTTAGGCCTTATTTATTTGGTCGTAAATTCAAGGTCCTAACAGATCATAAGCCTTTGCAGTGGATGATGAATCTCAAGGAACCCAACTCGCGATTAACGAGATGGAGGCTTAAACTCAGCGAATACGATTTCGATGTCATCTATAAGAAAGGCAAACATAACACAAACGCCGATGCCTTGTCCCGGGTGGAGATTCATAATGAAGAAACTAACTCCTTAATAGAGGAGATCTTTTCTATCATGCCAAGTCCTACAGAAAACCCACCTTCCGCAAACTCATCTACCGCAACTGTTCACACTAGTTTAGAACACCCCATACTAGAAGTTCCGATCACTGACGAACCGCTCAACAAATTCCACCGTCAGATATGTTTCACTATCGTTGACGACGTTAAACGTAAACCAATAGTGTCCAAGCCATTCGAAACTCACACACATATAGCTATCCAAATTTCATCATCGAATTTAGAAAACGACGTAGTTAATGCTATTAAAGAATACGTGAACCCAAAGGTTAAAACTGCAATTATAATAAATCCACCTCTTGCCATGTACGCAATAATACCCGTTATTCAGGATAAATTCAAAAGTTCGTCGATGAACCTCGTACTTACCAAAGTTGAGCTTGAAAACGTCAAAGAATATCTCCGTCAACAAGAGATTATTCAACACTATCATGACGGCAAAACGAATCATCGGGGAATTACCGAATGTTATTTAGCCTTGTCTAGGAAATATTACTGGCCAAAAATGAAAGACCACATAACAAAATTTATCAATGAGTGTATTATCTGCGGACAAGCCAAGTATGACAGACGACCGATTAGACAACAGTTTAACATTGTACCTCCCGCAATGAAACCATTCGAGATAGTTCATATGGATCTATTCACTGTCCACAATGAAAAATATGTTACTTTCATAGATGTATTCACCAAGTATGGACAAGCATATCACCTTAGAGATGGCACAGGAATAAGCATACTCCAATCCCTATTGCAATTCTGCACCCACCATGGTGTACCCTTAACATTAATAACTGATAACGGCACGGAATTCACCAACCAGCTCTTCTCTGAATTTACACGTCTCCATAAGATAAATCACCATAGAGTCTTACCACACTCGCCAAATGATAACGGCAATATCGAACGCTTTCATTCAACTCTACTTGAACACATTAGAATTCTCAAACTACAGCACAAAGATGAGCCTATCGTTAACCTCATGCCATATGCTATTATTGGATACAACAGTTCTATACATAGCTTCACAAAATGTAGACCATTCGACTTACTGACAGGACATTTTGACCCTAGAGACGCCTTAGATCTAGACCTTACGCAACAGTTGCTACAACAATACGTCCAGAATCATAAAGCTCAAATGAAACAAGTTTATCAAATCGTGAATGATTCATCTCTTGCTAACCGAACCGCTTTGATAGAAAGTAGGAATAAAATTCGGGAACCTGAACAGGAATATGTTCCCCAGCAGCAAGTATTTATAAAAAATCCTGCTGCGAGTCGTCAAAAAACCGCTCCCCGATATACGCAAGATAGAGTCTTAGCCGACTTGCCTATTCACATATATACGTCTAAAAGGCGTGGGCCAGTAGCTAAAGCAAGATTGAAAAGAGGCCCTAAAAACCCTACCTTGTTACAGGATTCTACTACTATTAATCGTTCGGGAGATGCGGGCAAAGGAGATAAAACTTGAGAGTTTGGCCAATGGACCAGGAATATTACCCTACAAACTTGGACCAACAAGAATGACTGCTAACCATCATACTTTCCTACAATATATAAATTTAAAAGACATTGACGATCAAGTTGTAACTCTAGAAAATCAGCTTTCAGATTACAGAAGTCGACTTAGTAACGATAATTATGCACTATTTGAATTTCAAATCGATTATCTTACTACGAAAATTGGCAAGGTATCAGCTCAATTAAAATCGTTAGAACCCGATCGTGTTAAAAGAGGTCTGATAGATGGTTTTGGTTCAATTATTAAATGTATTACAGGAAATTTGGACTATACAGATGCATTGAAATATAATAGTGCTATTAAAATTTTACAAAATAACCAATACAAATTAGTAAATGAAATTAATGATCATATTAGCCTCAACAAGGAATGGATGAATAGACACAATAAAGTATTAGTCCAGTTAGTCGAAAATCAAAGAAAAATTAATAACTCTCTAGATACCTTGTTAGTTATTACAAATAAGACAGAAAGTTTAATAAATTATGCGAATTTTGGTCAACTCTTATTGATTATAGGTGAAAATGTAGAAGATTTAAGATTAGAATTAACTAGGATAGAGAACATGTTAGCATTTATTCGCGCATCCAGCACGCATCATTCTATGATAGATATAGATACTCTTAAGTCAATGTTAAATAGGCTAGAAGCAATATATAGTAAAGATGAGCTATTAAGGTTAGAATTAAGAGAATATTATAATATAATAAAGCCAGGTTCATATTTTAATGAAAACCAAATAGTTATAATTTTCAGTTCTCCTATACTTTCAAAAAGCATATATAATTTATACAAATTATCTATAGTACCCAACAGGAATCACCAAGCTCTTATCCCCACCTATCCTTTTATAGCAACCAATGACAAGTCATATGTGTACATAGAAGCTGAATGCTCGAAGTTCAACAACTGGTATCTCTGTGAAAAGGAAACAAGTCATCAAATCCGCACTAAGTCCGACTGTATCCAGGAGCTTATCATAAATCAAGCCCTCAAGGACTCCTGCCAATTCACGAAGACGTTCCTGACGAAAGAAGCACTGGAGAAGCTCGACGACCAACCCTACGTCCTATCATTTCCGCAACCAACGAAAATCCAATTAGCTTGCGACCGAGAAGAATTCGACTCACTACAAGGAAGCTATCTGGCTACCATCCCTGTCGGCTGTTACCTGCGCACCAAAGAACTTACCATTATCAACGAAAATAATGAAATACAAGGTCAGCCTCTGAAACTGATGAATATACCCTACGATGTTCAGAAACAGGACAATCTATCTACCCACATCCAGCTGAGCTCCATTGACCTGAGAGGGCTACACAGCATCCAGAATCAAATCATAATGAGTAAACCTGTACAACTAAATCAAATTGAATCTGATGTGTTCTACCACACTACCATACCTTTCTATGTGGTACTATGTGGTGTTGGAATACTTGGCATAGCAGTATTGAGTTACCGATATTGGTGGACCCGTAAGACCCACGCACCGTCCAACATCGAGGACCCAGCCTACGCAGAACCGGAGAAGAATGAAAGGAAACAGATGACCAGGGAACAAATCCCAGCAACATTTTCTCTCAATGTTCTAAAATAGTCGCTGATCTGCGGGTGGAGATGTTACGCGTTACTACCTAAAGGGAATCGCCGATGCAGCACTCGAATGACGCATATCGATTAGATCGCAACAAACATCGCGCGACGGAAACGGCTAGCTCGCTATGCACTTTTGGACATTTTATGACGCACGAAATATTGTGAAATCTTGTCTTCCTAATTTATGCAATCATTTAATTGTTCACTCTATATTCATACTTCGAATAGGAATTTAGGCTAATTAGAAATAACTATATTGTAAAAGTTTTTTATTTTAAATTAAATTAAAGTTTAAGTTTTAAATTGGTTTTTTTTCGCTCCTCCGATCGCAGCTAACGTAATTACCTACTACATCATGATAAGCATACATAAATTATTTATTTATATTTACATAAACAAAACAACAATCATAATTTACAACTTAACTAATATTTAAAAACCTAACTACTTATAAATAAAACAAAATGAAAAGTAACAAAAAATGGGACTAAAATTTAATAAAAAGAAATGGTTAAGGCAGCGTCGTAAAATTCCTCAGCATCGCTGTCGATCGGGAAAGTGCCCAGAAGACTGGCAGCATTGCCTATAGTTTTATAAAGAATTGAATATAGATTTTTGCATTACTTGATGTTTATTCAAAAGATCTTCATACTTTTAGATACATTAAAATGAACTCCTGGATCATTTCTACACAACACGGTCCAATTTGCCTGATGAACATTTTGTTCAGCGCATATTGCAATGTCAGCAAAACTAATCTATTTTAATTTATTTAGTTTTAGTTTTTATTGTCTAACTAGAAACAAGGACTGCATTCTGAATTTCTTTTATGCTTTTTAATATAAATGATCAACGTAATAGTGATAGTGACCAAAGCTAAATGTAAACATTAGTAGGTAAGCTAACTACAACTAACTTTAGCCCGCGGCTTCCCTCACGTAAAAGTAGATAAGGTTATGTTCGAAACAATACTTTTTTAAATAAAATGCAGTCTATGTTACTCGGTGATAATATAGCTCTCTAGTGATGAAAGAATTTTTTAAATTGGTTAAGAAGTTTTGAGTAAAATTTTTACAAACAAACAAACAAAAAATTAAATCTTCCCTTTTTATAATATTAGTAAATATTGATGATTAAAGGTGATAAATCTTTCAATAAATAATATAATAATAATATTCTACCACATATTATACACAGCACCATCTAGCCCAAGCTAAGCAGAGCTTGTACTATGGGTAGGTACATATATACATATATACTTTTTTTTGTAATTATACATATTATAATGTAATAATTTACATATTATACATAGAAACACCCAAACCAAGACAAACATCCATGTTCATGCACATAAATGTTTGACTTGTGCGGGAATCGAACACAAATTTTTATTTCATTGCGACTTCGCTGGTTTCTCGTTAGTCCTCCTATTTATTTGTGTATATGTTTGCAGTCGCTCGTGACATTCGTTTTGATTTCCCGGCCAGGCATTGTTATTTAGTTTTTGACTAAGAAATTCTCAACAGCGTGCGCGGTGGATAACAATAAGCCTCCTATCACGTGAGACTGGTAACATAGCTAAAGATATGCGGGTGATGTTGATCCCTGGGTACTCCTTATGTTTATACAGTCTAGGGTCTGCGTACACATATACAATTTGCAGACTGCGTGTAGAATTACCACCACACTAAAGATAACATCGAATGAATTAATTAAAAAAGAAGACCAAAGTAAAATTACTTTATTTTCGTAGGCGTTTTACTCTGTTGGCGTAGTGCCTTAATTAATTTGCATTGAAATCATGAAGTTTTCTGGACAGAAAATAAACTCAAAATAGTCGGAAATATTCAAAAAACACAAGTATTAAAAAATAATTAATATATAATTATTTAACAAATATAAAAAACAGTCATATAATAAATAATAATATACTTAATAATATTCTAGCACATACACACAACACCATCTAGCCCAAACTAAGCAGAACTTGTAGTATGGGTACTAGACAATGGATAAACATACTTATATACATTTTTTTTGTAAATTCGTACACGTTATACATAGAAACACCCAGACCAAGACAAGTTCATGCACACAAATATCTGACTGGTGCGGGAATCGAAGCCGCGAACTCAGGCATGGCAGTCGGTTACACTAACCACTACGCCATCGAGGCCGAAATAATTATATAAAGGCGGAAATATATTCTTTTAAAGAAGAATGTTATTAGACGCTTGTGTCGTTGATTTTCAAACGCGCGACTAATAAAGCCGCCTCATAACTTGTCGTTGAAGATATAATGGACTGATTAGTATAGTGGTTTAGGTGGTCGCCTCGCCACTGCTACTACGCCGGGAGAATTTTTTTTTTTTTTGTTTGGGGATTTATATAAAGTAATTATATGTCAGTCCCATTATAACATTATCAGGTTACAGCATCACATAAACGATATAAACTAAGTACTTACATCTACATACATTAACTTACTAATATTACAATTAATGTGGACAATTGTCCAATTCACAAAACATTAATGCTTTTTCAGAGCTTGGGTCACTGAGTATACTTTGTACTATACCAACATCCATACAACTAAAATTTAAATGATTTTTGATAATTTCTCTTTTATTGTTATTTTTAACACATTCCATCAAAATATGTTGAACATCATCTATCTTCTCACATATTTCACATTGTGGTGATACAGCTCGTCCCATTAGATGGTAAAATTTTTTAGATGGAATGTGCACCAAACGTTATCTGTTCATTATTGTTACATATAATAATAATAATATAATATTCTACCACATACATACAACACCATCTAGCCCAAACTAAGCAGAGCTTGTACTATGGGTACTAGACAATGGATAAACATACATATATACTTATTTTTTTGTAAATACATACATATTATACATAGAAACACCCAGACCAAGACAAACACCCATGTTCATGCACACAAATGTTTGACTTGTGCGGGAATCGAACCCGCGACCTCAGGCGTGGCAGTCGGTTACACTAACCACTACGCCATCGAGTCGTCAACATATTTTCGATTAATTTTAGCATTAAGAAACCAAGGTACGCCGAGAGTTGTAGGTTCGAGTCCCACACGGGACAAACAGTTGTGTAATCCAAATAATAATATGGTTGTGCCGAGTCAGGACATTCTTCGCGTCTGTTGCTAGTATGTTGGTATAGCCCCCGCGACACAGGATTAATTACTAGAGCAGGAGATACATTTAAAAAAAGAATTCCTTCATTAGTGCGTGGACTTTCGATGACTAGTAATGTTTTTTTAACCTGCAATAATTATCATAAATTTATACTGTCATAATTCTTGTTAAGCCGGAGAGTGTGCTGAGGAACTGCATAATTTGATTCCTCCTTCCCCATTCTACCATCGGACGACCAGACAAACAGACCAGCGGCACAGGCACATGGTGGATATACCACAGTTACACACGAAGAGCTTTGCTTCCACTTTTATAATGCGTATCGCAAAGGAGTGGAACTCACTACCTAAGTCTGTGATTCCCGATGAGTACAATCTGGGTGTCTTCAAGTCGCGAGTGAATAGGGATCTTCTAGGCAAGCGTGGTCCATCGTCGACTGCATCTTCACTTTACATCAGGTGAGATCGCGGTCAAACGCAAGCCTATCCTAATCCTAACTTCCTAACTAATATTACAAAAGCGAAAATGAGTTTGTTTGTTTGTTACCTTTTCACGCCTAAACCACTGAACCGATCATCCTGAAATTTTGCATATACGTTGACAGGTGTACAGAAACGGACATAGGCTACCTTGCATCCCGAAAAAAATTACTGTTCCGGAGGAAAACAATAATAACGTTCTAATGATAATAGATGGCGCCACGTGTCTTTCGAATCATGATTGAATTATATTATTACAAGCAGAGTACGACCCGAATTGATTGTCAAATTCTAAATTAACGCGAGCGAAGCCGCGGGCAAAAGCTAGGTAACATATAAAAAAGCCCTCTAAGCTAGGCTGCCGTTTGTATTAGGAGTAGGTGTACATCAACAGTGCGATGGGTTGAGCAAGTATTTTTGCTAAGTCCTAGGAGTGTGTTCACGACACTAATAATGAACGACCCTCAGCCACTTGGTTGCAAATTTAATGCCTTATCCATAAGGCTACTGCTGCTTAATTACATAGACGATTTATTCCTGATACAGGTCTAATAACAATATGGTTCATGTTGTCCGGGGATCTCCTGTTCTGCATATTCCTGAGTCACGTCACGACACAGTTCGATCTACTGTCCGTCAGGATACGAAGACTCGTGTACGTGCCTGTCGACAAGCAACTAGTCGTCACGTATCCTTTAGGTAAGTGTACCACTATTGAGTATTATATTACCACATTTTTTATATTTATCAAAGACTAGCTTTTGCGCGCGGCTCCGCCCGCGTGGTACCTACATCAACAAATAGCAGCCTATGTCCTTCCCCAGGTTTTGAACTATATCTGTACCAAATTTCATCTAAATCGGATGAGTGGTTTAGCCGTGAGAAGGTAACAGACAGATAGACAGACAGACAGACAGAAAGACAGACAGTTACGTTCGAATTTATAATATTAGTAAGGAGTAAGGAAGTAAGGATAAGGGTAGAATGCTCACATTTTTTTATTATTTCAATCAAATTGTTAGATTACCTAAACTCTAAATTACAAAAAGTTTAGAAATACAAGTGTTTGAAATGTAGTAGGGGTAATTGTCAAATGACAGAAAAAGGATGCATGATACAAAATATGAAGTACCCGTTATTTAACCGCAGCTGTGCGAGGGAGATAGCGAGACATTCTAACTATGACCTCACTTTTTCTTATATCCAAATTTAGACCAATTTTGATACTGCATTCTCAAATTATTTATTTGGATTGCTTAAAATAATGTACAAAATCAAACATAAGCAACTACCCTATTAATTCGTCCACCGGACGCCGATGTCCAACCAATACCTTTATCATTATGTCTTAACTAGCTGTTACCTGCGACTTCGTCCGCGTAGATTTTAACTAAAAAGTGTTTGTCTACGCGGAACACTATTTTTTTCTAAAATCAATGTAGCCTAAGTTACTCCTTATAACATCAGCTATCTGCCAGTGAAAGTCCCGTCAAAATCGGTTCAGCCGTTTCGGAGATTAGCCGGAACAAACAGACAGACAAAAATTTTAAAAATAGATTTTTTCGTATTGTTACCTTGTATACTTTCATATGCATTAGACAAAAAGCTGTTATTTAGACATTACAAACAGACACTTCAATTTTATTTATTTGTATAGAATAGATAAGATTATCGGCGTGATTGAATATTTGTTATTCGATCACGCCTGGAGGGCTGTTTGACTGCACGGGTGCCATAGTGATTTAAGTGTTTGTCACGGCATTGCCCTTTCGATCTACAATGCGGTTCGTTAAGATAAAAAAACAAGTGGTAGAACCCACGGTTTGCACTTATTTGGTGAAGTTACCAATGAATCGTCTCGCTTAAGGAAGTAACGCTGCCATCTTAAAGAAAAAGAGTGGTAGGACTGTTATCTGTTCCGCTCAGTTAATAAGAGTTCTAAGGCCTTAAATACCTTCCTTTTTTTCCTTTAATCACGTTTTAATATCTTTTTTGTAACTGGTTTGTTGTCGTCAGTAATGGGTATCCTTACAACGCAACGCCATTTGAATGGCTTAGAACATTTTCGCTAAACCAAACACCAGTTAAATTTGCAACATCATTTCCGCTAAAACGTGGCCTTTCTCGCTCCGCTCATCACACTATAAAGCCTAAGTATAAACGGAGAAAATGTTAGACCAGCCCCTTACCTTGATTAAAAGTCAGTTCCGCCCCATGACTGTAAAAGCTTCAGAGATGCAATCTTAACATTCAAACGACGCTCCTTAATGAACTCATTTGCAACGGATCAAAATACTCATCTTCTTTAAATTAAAAATCGTAATTATGCTTAACTTAAATGTACAGTAAAAGAAAATAATTATAGAAACGAATAAACCTAGGCAGTCTTTACGATTGACAGTCATGTTTCAGAAAATAACATTATCAGTCCTGTATAAAAACTGTCTCACTGATAGACACTTCAGGCCTGTTCTCAGTATGAGAAGGGTTAGCCCTTAGTCCACCTCGCTGGCCCAGAGCGGGTTGATAGAATTCACATACAAACGAGAACGCTTTGAAGAACTCTCAGACATTAATATTTTCTCCCGTTGTTTTTCTTCGCCGATAAAGCGAACGATAATTAATTAACTATTTAATATGTACCTACCGTGTACGTAACTTTGAAAAGTCGGAGGTGGTTGCAATAAATTTTCTAAAATAGCAGATTGATATTACGTTATATGTGCCAATTTTGTTAGATTAAGCGACCAATAAATTGGGAATCATATCCCAATTTATTTATTCTTAACTTACTTGCGACATGGATTTAACGAAAGTATGGAACTTATGTCATATTGATTTGTTACACATGCAACACATTGGCCAATTTTTGTAAACCTCCACCCGTATGACGCATAACATAGACTTTCAAAAGCCTACTTTAATATACGTTACGAATGAAACCAGGGGTAAAATCTGCTTTGTAACATTACAACGCAGAGTTGTTCAGAATTTGTCCCTGAATAAATAATATAACAATATTACAAACATATGGTACGTAAGTATCCCGTAATTTTTCATGACTGTCACAGGGAATATTAGAGGGAGTAAAATGTAGGTGACTGTCTCCGGTAAAATATTGGATGTAATCATCAAGCACGTTATAACAAACTAAACGGCGTATTACCTTTATTTTTATTTTAGATGTTATTTGGCGGCATAACCCTTTTGTTGTTATTGCAACAATCGATATTGAAAATTTTAAATCCATCATCCATTTCTACACTTTGTAACTTACATTGCCATAAAAATGCGAGTAGAAATCATAAAAATGTAAATGAAAAGTTTTAGAAATCATTTTCATAATTTACCTTTACGAATACTTATCAAAAATAAAAAAACATCGTATACCAAGTACATGTAGCACTTAACTTTGCAATCAATATATTTTTTATTTATTAAGACACATTTTTAAGCTGCCACACAAGGGATTGCTCTTGTATCACGGTGAATTTCCACAAGATTTTTTTTCACCGTTGATTCATGACCGGTGACGAAAAACAGGCTCAGATTATCTGTCTTTCAAATTTCAAATGAGATCGAACCTTCAACACTTGTTATTATGCAGCGGTTAGGTAAACAACTTAACCAAAGCATCGTTCGTGCTATATTTAAAAATTACCTTACCACCTATTGCTAATTTTATTTGCAAAATAAAATAGAAAACGTTTTCCAACAGGGGTAACTTTGGCCACGCTAGTCGATCCATCTAACTGTAACGTATTGCGGGCGATGTCGCCAGTGGTATCAAACTAATGAATACAGTCCGACGTTTAATTAATTGGAGCACCCGATATTCGAGCTCGATTGTAAATCACAACTGCGAGCAACAAGTCAACTTATCTCGTTTACATAATTACCTAGTCGAACTAAGATACGGTGTTCAGATTCTTATGTATTAAATGTCATTTATCGTTCCATACTTTAGGAGGAATTTAATTACACAGACAAGATTTCTAGCGAACAGCGCGTAATAGTGTCATCATTATCATCATCTTAGCCAAAAGACGTCCTCTGCTGGACATAGGTCTCCCCTAAGGTATTTCACACAGACCGGTCTTGGGCCGGTCGCATGCAACCGGTTCTCATGACCCTTACCAAGTCGTCGGTCTATTCTGTGGAGGGCTTATCCCTGCTGTATCTTCTGAGGCGTGGTCGTCACTTCAGGACCTTTCTGCATCAATAGCCATGAGTTCTGTAAGCTGTGCCCTGCCCATTCATTAATCGTTCTATACTTTAGGAGGTATTTTTATAACAGAGACTAGTTCTATAGTGAATAGCGCGTAATAACACTCAGTACAATACTTCACATATAGATACATAAGTACTTGCATATATAAAGTCACATCAACATATCCCCGAAAAAGTATAATAAGGTGCATATTACCCATATTATTCTTATTTGTTCTTCTTTAGCCTTAATCGACCAAATATTTGGTGTAGGCCTCCTTCAATCCTCTCCACATTCCTCTGTCTTGGGCAATTAGGGTCCAGTTGTCGTCCGCCACTTTTCTGATGTCATCCTTCTATCTCATCTGTGGTCGCCCTCGAGGTTTTTTCTTGTCCCATGGTCTCCATTCTTACACTCTTTTACATCAAGAGTTTTGCTTTCTGGCTACATGACCATATTATTATGTAGATACATTTCGTCAGTTATGTTAATGTTCCACGTAATAGGGCTCAAGACTATTGCTCATTTACTTTATTGCTGCATAAAAGAAAGAGGAACCAATAAACACACAAATGATGTAGGTAGTGGTTAAAGTAGTCGTCTCGCCACAGCCACTGCGTCGAGTGTTGTGGGTTCGATCACCACACGGGACACACATTTAAGTGATTCAGAAATAGTTGTTCTAACGCTGGGTGTTCTGGGAGTCCGTTGTTTAAATGTCTGTAAAGTCCAGCGCGACACAAGAATCATTCCTAGTTTGTAAGGTGTCTTTTAAAATGAATATACTAATATTATAAAGAGGAATGATTTGATTTTTTATTTATTTGCTTGTTTGTTTGTAAGGATTTAAATCAAAAACTAATCAACCGATTTTAAAAATTCTTTCGCCATTAGGCAGCTATATTATCACCGAGCTACATACCTAGACTATATTTCATTTAAAAATGGTTATTTTTACGCGAGCGAAGCCGCGAGCAAACTCTTTTATTTATAATATAAAATTTAATAATGTAGGTATGTACTTACGTTAGTTATATAATTATATATTTAACTGTTTATATCCATGTTTTCTTCTCAGGGGAATACTGCAAAGATTACGCAAACACCCACAAAAACATAGTCGACTCCTTCAATGACAAGGATTGGGACACTTTACAACAACAAGAACTGACAGCAATCGTCTTAAGACATCGCGCACTGATAAGGTACGTATACTGTTAAGCAAATACCCAGTTTGCGTAGATTCTTTGCTACTATCGCACATAATATGAAAATTGTTATTAGACGAAACATTCACATCATTCGAGTATGCGATTCAATAAATCAAGGATCTAAATCCTTGATTTATTGACTTGCAAAAAGAGTTTATTGCTAACAATAAACTCTTTTTTTTTACGTGTGGGAATGCTTTGACACATACCTAACCCTCCGCGGGGGCGGGCGGAGGGGTTATGTCGGACTCACGGGGGTAAAAGAGAAAGATAGTAATTATGGTAATAATGGACCTCCCTACCACGTTCCTCGACACTGTTCCTCGACAAAACCATATCCACGCACTGTCATATGCGGTCGCGACCTCGCCGAGGTTTCGATCCGCCGCATATGAAACGGCAGGCCACTGCATAACAAGACTAGGCTTTGGTCACCACCAGATTTAAGCCCTACTGTCCCCTCTTGTGGGGAGGACGGACACACGACACAGAGGCGCGCGTGGGAACACGCACGCCGCCTCTCGGACCCAGTGCTGATCGGGTGGCGGGCAGGCCCACGAAGCCCACCAAGTCAAACCTCAGGGTGGCTGGAGGTCATCTCGCGCCTTCCGGCGCCCAGTTCTGCGGTTGGGGAGAGGGTTTAAGCGCTCCCTCTCCCGCTCCGCCGCCTCCTTGATAGACATGACTTCCTCACAGAAGAAGGCGACGGCGTTCCACGACCTCTCGCTCCGGACCATAGATTGAACCACGGCCGGGATTGAGAGGGCAGCCATACCGACTGCCGCGATCAACTCACGGCGCTGCGATGCCCAGGCGGAGCAATCCGCCAAAGTGTGCAGCGCCGTATCCTCTACAACGTCGCTGCAGTCGCCACAGTGGTAACAACCGGGCGTCTCTTGCCGGCCTATGCGACACAGGAACTGGCTAAAACAACTGTGGCCAGTCATTACTTGTGTCAGCCGGAAGGTGAGGGCGCCATGCCACCTCTCCAGCCACTCCTCAAAGACGGGATTATAATAGCTATCAGAAAAATAATTTAAAAAATTATGTGGTGTCGTGGGACACCAGGTAGGAACGAAGTTCCTTCGGCTAATATAGAATCGACACAAATTGCAAAAAAAATCGTGCTCAATTTTATGTAGGTTTTCTTGATTTTTCTCTTAAATTTTGCTGATTAGTTTTTATTTAAGTACAAGAAAGTATTTAGGAAATTCAGTATTTTAGGAAATAATAAATTACTTAAAATAAAAATAATCGTAATTCAAATTATCAACTAAAATAACAAAATATGTCTCTTTATTTTTGTTTGACAACATAAAATTACATAGAAATAGAAAATAGAAAAATAGAAATAAAAATGTATCTATAATGTGAGTATTCGCCACGTGCTTGTCCATGAATTCATGAGTATATACTATGCATTGGCGGGGTGGAGTGGTAATAGAAAGAGAATGGATGAGAGAACGAAAAGAAAGAGGGAGAAAGAGAAAGGTATTATACACTACTCGCTTGTGTATGCGACTGTCGCGCCTGCGCACGTCTCATTTAACGGTTTTATTCCACGCACTTTTTTCCACGGATTTTTTCTTACGGTTTTACTATCACATTTTTTTCAGTTCGGTCGCGCAGCAAAATCTCTATCCCCTCCAAGCCTGCCGTAAGGAACTTCGTTCCAAAAATAAGTTACGTATTTAAACATTATAGGCATTTACAAAAAAACAAAATATCTACATCCTGTGACGGTCTTTTCTCACCTGTTACTACAGATATTTACTTTTTGATTTTTTTTTTTTTTTTGTATTGTAATATAGAATAATCGAAAAAAACCGAGAGCTTAAAGAAGCATTATTCGAGATTACTAATAAAAAAAAATCAAAAAGTAAATATCTGTAGTAGGCGTGACGTCGACTTCTGGGACAACCTGTATCTCCGTACAGACCACCTTTACAAGAGTAATGTTGGATCTAAATTTAAAGTGTTTTATTAAATATAATAACTGTCAATTAAAGTTACATGTGTTTTTATTTACTCGCATAAGGAAATTGTGGATTAGCCCATGTTTTCGTCTTTACAAATGTGTATCTCAATACCTGCCACCTTTAAAAGAGCAACGTTTGGTTCAATGCATTCTTTGGAGGTAGCTTATCGCGACGGCCTTGATGTGGGTCGCTCGCTCATTTCCATTGAAAACCACTGAGATAACAAATTGCGATCTCTATATACATATATTAAGGACCTTAATATATGTATATAGAGATTAAGGGCAAAGAAAGACGTGTTTACTCAGGTGTAAACATAACGGCATGGGGTACGGTTGAAAATAGATTTATCTAGCGATGTGAATATGCCATGAAAATGGAAATTTGGATATTTACATGCTTCTATGCCCTTGTACCGCGTGAACATACATTCGTTTATGCTTATGACTAATACGTAATCAAAGAATCAATCAGCATTCAGAATAATAAAAGCATTCATATAATTTTATTATCAACTAGCTGTTACCTGCGACTTCGTCTGCTTCATATAAGAGAACCCAACCTTCAACCATCTTCGAGAACATTACATGAAAGTCCCAGAGCTGCAGGTTTCCACTCAGATATCACTTTTTTTTATTTATTGTACTTCCTTTCTTTTCTTGCAAATGAACCCGCGGGATAAAGCTTTTCAGTGATAGAAATGAGATACGTGCTCTGAATTATTCTAGATTTAAGGATGTTTTGAAAATAATTTTGTATGAAAACATTTTTCATTGCTGCTCCGCTCCTATTGGACGTAGCGTAATGTTATATATAGCCTATAGCCTTCCTCGATAAATGGGCTATCTTACACTAAAGAATCTAAAGACTAAAGAATTTTCCAATTCAAACCAGTAATTCATTCATCATTAGCGCGTTCAACCAAATAAACAAACAAACTCTTCAGCTTTATAATATTAGTATAGATTAGCTTTTGCCCACTACTTCGTACGCATGGAATTTGGATAAGGTATCCTAGATAGGTACCTTATCCAAATATTTCATTTCAATTATTTAATATTTAAAGTATATTTTATTATGCAAGGACTTTTAGGTTAACATTTCACAGGAACTACTTTACTATTTATTAACCTAATGAAAGGCAAGCCTTACCGTCGGCAGCCTATTTAAATAACGCTTTGTCCAACCTAGTAACAGAACCTGAGACCACATGCACAGCGTTCTTCTCATGAGCCCTACACCCTTGCTTTGCTGAACGTGGCAGTAAATGTAAATTAACAGAAAAATTTAGTGTAACTTTGACATTCATAAGTGTTACCTTGTAACCTAACTTGAATAAATTTATTTTTGATTTTTGATTTTCAGCAATCTTATTTATTGGTTACCACTGAACCACCGAGGTAATCACTTGGCAATACTACATTATTGTCCATTAATGTCCAGGCTCGCCGGTGACGTGGAGAACATGTTCAGTTTCGCGCTGCTGGTGAATTTCTTCAACAGCTCCATCATCATTTGCTTCTGTGGATTTTGCTGCGTTGTGAGTATTTTATACAATTATAATGATATCAGCTCTAACCCATTGCTGGCCATTGGCTTCTTGTGAGTACGTGAAGTAGTAAGGTAAATAGTTCCATCTTCAAAAACATTACATGCACGTCCTAGAGCTGCAGGTTTCCACTCAGTTATCACTTTTTTTGAAGTGAAACCTTCTTTAGGCGCGTTGAGCACTTCTTGGGTGAACAAGAATCATGGAACTCGCGTCATCGTCACGCTTCCATGTTTTATAATTTTGATTTAGAATATTAACAATATGTCAGAAATGGTGCGTCCTACGCAAAAAATAACGAAATTCTGACCCCCTTAATTACTCCTAAGAGAGTATCAGGAACTAGCATCTGACCCGCCTCTTTATTTTTGGTTTATAAAGAAGTGTTTATGGTCAAGGATTAAAGATTTCACTTCTATTTTTTTTTTATTGTACTTCCTTTCTTCTCGAGCATGTGACCGCGGGATAAAGCTTTTCGGTGATAGAAATGAGATACGTGCTCTGAATTATTCTACATTTAAGGATGTTTTGAAAATAATTTTGTATAAAAATTTCCGTGCCCCGGGATATCTAAAGATAATTAAATGTCACCAACAATTGTTGTCCTTTTTTAATTTAGAGGAAGCTTATGGCTTATATTATCTTTTCCTACTAATATTATAAATGTAGAAGATGAAGTTAAGGTTTTGGGTGAATGTTACTAAATCAAGCATAAATCGCTGAACAGATTTTGATGAAACTTGCCACACAGGTAGACCATATTCTGTCCAGATAAAGAATACTTTTGTATTCTGGTAATGACTTCCTGTAGAATTTTAAGGTACCGTACCATGTCGCACCGTTTTGTTGTAAAACATACAGGGGTTAATTAAAATATATTAATAATTCTATTCTATTCCATTCTATCACATACACACAACACCATCTAGCCCAAACTAAGCAGAACTTGTACTATGGCTACTAGATAATAGATAAATATACATATAATTGTTTTTTTGTAAATACATACATATTATACATAGAAACACCCAGACCAAGACAAACATCCATGTTCATGCACACAAATGTTTGACTTGTGTGGGAATCGAACCCGCGACCTCAGGCGTCGCAGTCGGTTACACTAACCACTACGCCATCGAGGCCGTGATTAATAATCTTCTACCCATTTTGCTTTACATTATAGTTAACAGCTTTTTAATACATATATAATGTTTTTCGAAAAACATATTTTAACTAGTACATAATACCTGCATTTTACAACGCATCGCCATCGCGATACGTTGTAAAAGTATAAATGAGTCGCGGGTAAGGCGATTATCACACGGCATCGCACACCGCCGGCGCCGCGGAGGGCGGTGTACGTGTGTTGGGCATCAACGGATTTAGTAGAGGCCAATGCGACATGAGATCGTGCCGTGTGTTAATCGCCTAAAGGGTTATTGGCAACGGCACTGGGTGGAAATAGCTATAGGTACACATACATAGATCTCATCACACAACGTAGCGTAGAGGTACCTATAGTGCTACCACACGGTGCCTAGAGGGCGGCCTTACTAACACTACTAATATAGACTATAAGCACATTCTGTAACTAACCCATTACTAAACAACCTATGGACTGTTCATGTACAAAAGTGTTAAAGTCTGAATTAAAGATATTTTATTTTATTGTTATTATGTTATTTTTAAAGTGAAATCTTTTTTAGGCGCGTTGAGCACTTCTTGGGTAAACAAAAGTCATCGTCACGCTTCGTCATCGTCACGCTTCCACGCTTTCCATTTTTGAATTATTTTAGAATATTAACAATATCTCAGAAATGGTGCGTCCTACGCAAAAAATAACGAAATTTTAACCCCTTTAATAACCACTAAAAGAGTATCAGGAATCCGACCCGCCCCCTTTCTTTTTTTTTTGTTTATAAAGAAGTGTTTATGATCAAGGATTAAAGTTTTCACTTCTATCGGCAGTCCCCAAAGACAGCCTCAATTTTATTTTATTGCTATTTTTCAATTAACAAATATCTTGTATTCATGTTATCTTCTCCTGCTAAGCCAAATGCTTATATTACAAGTGGTTTTACGTCGGTAGTGCAATGATTAGTGCCCACACTTATGTATGGAAGTGAAAGTTGGGTATGGCAAAAGAAGCATGAAAGCAGAATAAATGCTGTAGAAATGAGAGCGTTGATAAACATATGTGGTGTGACTCTGAAAGATAGAATAAGAAATAGTGTAATTAGAGAGAGATGCGGCATGAAAGTGGATATAGTTACAAGAATAGAAAAGGGTATGTTAAGCTGGTTTGGACATGTAGAAAGAATGGACGAGGAAAGACTGACTAAGAAAGTTTATAAGGCTAGTGTGAATGGAACAGTCGCAAGAGGAAAACCTACGCGAACATTTCTTGATCAGATCGGAGGCGTTCTGGACAAAGGCCAGGTTAAGAGCTCCTTGAACCGACGGGCGTGTATGAGGAATGTGAATGAAGCCAGAGAAGTGTGTCAGGATCGTAGCAAATGGAAATCCGTAGTCTCTGCCTACCCCTCTGGGAAACAGGCGTGAATCTATGTATGTATGTATGCAATGATTAGTGTTCGAGCCTACGACATCTCGAGCGCAAGTCCTGATTCATTGGAACTTTTACAATACCTAATGCTCCGACATATGTGTATGTACAATGTACATACGTGAGTATCGTATTTTCCAGATCGTTGAGAAGTGGAACGAGCTGGTTTACAAGTCATTTCTGACAACTGCCTTATCTCAAACGTGGCTGCTCTGCTGGTACGGACAAAGGCTGCTGGAATCGGTAATATTCTTTATTTATATATTGTAGCAAATAAGAGTCTGCACTAATTATTATTACTACGTCACTGCCAGTACGGCAAATATTGTAAGTTTGATCCAGAAATATATGATCTAATTACCTGAGTAGTCTTTACAGTGTTTGTACTGTCACCCGTGATACAGAGATTATATCTAGAGCTGCTGCTGCATCCTACAGAAAAAAAAACAACGGGTTGCACTCCGGGAGTGTCGGCAGAAATAAAAACTTGAATATTAACGTTGTGCATTTTTGATATTTTGGAATGGTTAGGGAATAATTTTGCACGAATTGCTTTAATTATCAGTATAAAAGTACTATCATTTATGTGGTAAAATACAATATTCATTTATTGCGCTATCGTACACAAACATGACAATTCTCCCTCCGTCTTACGAATTTTCGACCAGGTCACGTGTCCTGACGCGAGTTTAACATTTTTTACCCATCACAAGAAAAGCGCACAACGCCGCTAAAGAAGTTTTCACTTCAAAAAGTTCCGGGTAATGGTAATAATAATATCAGCCCTGTATTAACTACTAACTGACCCCCTGGCCTCATCTCAGTGTGAGCAGGTTAAGTGGTAAGCGGTTACCGTAGCGTTTACTTGTAAGGTATACTGGGTCGCATAAATAAAAGTATGTCCAATGCAGCAACCAAACTCGGGACTTCATAGAAATTAAACAACGTACGGATTTTGTCGCGTTGTTTATTTTAAACACCATAATTACATAATTTTTAAAGTATAAAGTAGTTCAATTTCAATATATAATATTCGCGTAAACATAACACAATATTCGGGACTTTATGTTTAACATAAAGCGAGACCCATTTATCAAACTCTTAACTCGGTGCCTGCGCCTGAAAGATTTCGATATTTTTTTAGTATATACTTTGCTGGCCCTATTGGAAGTTCCAATTAAGATCTTGACAGCATAAAAATGGATTACCAGATTTATAAGAAGGTAAGAAAACTATTTATTTGCCGCCTAACATAGATATGGCACAAAGTTTTAAAGACAAAAATGCAGAGAGCGATCTAGGCTACTGAATTTTCTCCATTACCCTTTTTTACGATACCTCGCTAATAAAATAGCGGGCAAAATATATTTATTATAAATTAAGATCTATTTATACACAGTCGCCTCCTGGACACAGAACTATTTTCAGTATAAGAAGGGTTATCATTATTAGGTACACTACGTCGCGCGTCGGCCCAATGTGGTTTGGGAGACCACACACTTTCTAGAACATTACTCTCAAACATTAAGTATAAGTTTCCTCACGATGAATATTCTTTAATGCAAGCAATAATGCACAAAATGGGGCACCGTTAAGCTATCACTGCTTTAAAATCCAGGCAAAATTATTGATCAATTAGTTCTCTGCAATTTTCTCGAAGTTATGTGATCTGCCAACCCGCACTGGGCCCGTGCCCAGCAGTGGGAAAGCTTATATACAGGGCTGATATTATTATTAAAAATATAAGACATTGCCTGCAATACAGAATTTTTTTATCAGCATAACAGTTATAAACATAAAAAAATACTAAGGACCACAGATTAATAATTATAATACGTGTAAGTAGGTACTCATCAATTTCATACTAAGAACACCTAATCTTTTTAGAAGATCTATTTGTGGATCAGCCAATGTCACATAGATCCATGTTGACTCATTAGTCACAATTAGTTATGTCAAACATCAACTGGAAAATGTTTATACGGACTGTCACGTTTAGTACTGTGGCATAAGTTGGCGCTGTCGCTAACCGCTAATCATGAGGTTCGATTGCCAGCTCTGGTTAGGAAATGCTTAGTGGCAGCAACAAAGTCTGAATATGTACCTATACAATAATAGGCCTAAAGGCGGGTACAGACGGTTGTAACGTAACATGCAATGTATCATGAAAGGAGCATTTCATAAGTGTGGACGCAGCGCGCGCACGAACCGAGCATGTACCTACTCGCATCTATTTCCGGCATGCGCGCAGCGAACATAGCTCAGTCTGCCGACAACACGCGTTCCGCAGTACAGACACACACGACCCGTCCACACTGGCGCTCCGTGCACACCAGGGGGGGACACTGCCCAATACCTTTCCTATATCCAAAGATAGGACTGACATCTGTGTTTTTGGCCCCGTACTTGTGTTGTAAATCAATCGCAGAAGATGGCGCTTAAACAAATTTTAATTTATTATTTAGTGTCAGTTCTTACCTACCTATACTTTTATATTTTTAATTTATCTAATTTAATTGTTTTATCATAAAAATGTCATAAAATACATATTAGTAAATATGTCGGATAAAAACTATGATTCAAACATCGGAGTCACAATATGGCGCCTGCATCTTGCCCGTACGCACGTTTGTAGTTTTTCGTCCCATATTGTATATTTTTCGGCTGTGAAGGTCTTGTGTAAGTGCGTTGAGTCGAGCTCTGTGTTCCTCCATCTTGTAATGTGTCAATTAATCTTCTCATCGAAAACTGTTGTTATCAGTGTGCGATAGTGACGATTTTAGTGTTTAGTGTGGTGCGGTTTTTCCAACTACAAAAATGCCGAGACGCTGCGCATTTCACTGTGAACTTAGAGTCCGCTGCATAGTTATATTTTAATAAACATAAACATAATAAAATGTTATTTGTTGTTGTTTTATTCTTATACTACGATATGCACCTTATACTTATTGTATTTAAATTGTTTTGTTTGGATCTATTTTTGTAACATTCTACTTGTTCTGTTTGCAATTTTTATGTTACAAAAATACGATTGATATGCCCCTTTGTGTTCGGCGAAAAAACCGACAAATGGCGGATCGCGGCGCGCACGAGTTGTAATGCTCTGTTCGCGCGCGTAGTGTGCGCGGTTCGTGCGCGCAAGGCGTCCATGCTATGGGAATTCTGTTACATTGCATGATACGTTGCGAGAATGTGGACGGCAAATTCTTTCATTGCGTGTTACATTTCGTAAGTCTGTACCCGGCTTAATAGACTTGTCCTTAACTACGTGAAACTTAAGATCAGCCATCTTAAAATGGCTGTAATACACGCCTGTAATAACCCTTCGAGCTGAGCTAGAATGCTTGTGTTAGGTTCACGTCAGTAGTGCAATAGGTGGGATTCGAACGCGTGACCTCTCGATCGCAAGTTCAAAAGGTATGTAGGTATGTAAAACACCCCAGTTTGTAAACCCTTGACTACAAATTTTAGTAACCTTATTTTATGAGCAGTTCGTTTTAATTTTGTCCTGTTACTGATTCCCAAAAAATTTCAAAGAAGGAAGGCAAAGCACGCTCCCCAGGGGTACTCGATAAAAATCTATCTAATGGAACCATCGATGTTTTTTCCACTTTTATATTATAATTGCTTCGTTGGTCTCGCGGCATTAGTTTCCACAACGTTGTTTACGTTATTTACAACGTTATTAAGCTATACACCATATTCCTGTTAAATTTAACGGAATTAGATTAAACCTAAGTTTAATTTTAAATTAAAACTGCATCAAAATCCGAACTGAGGATTTTACATGAAGGTCGAACAAACTGAAATAAAGAAAAATCATAATTTCAAATGTAACTATGATTTTCTTTATGTCTGTATGTTTATTATTACTATTGGTAACTTTTTAGTACATATATACACATAGCAAGTTTAATGGTATACATTTATTTATCATTTATATCGATAGAAACATCGATAGTAAAAGACACCTCTATTACTTTCCTTCCGCAATTCCCTTCATTATTTTGCATTCAAATGAAATGGCCCCTGAAAATTTACACGAACACCGTGAGGTAAAAACTACAGATGGAATTAGTCAATTGCTGTTTACCATTTTTAAAGGCCATGCTCGCAAGTTTATTCCCCAAAGGATAAGCACAGATGTAACTCGCACAAGTTTGTTCCCCAAAGGATAAGCACAGATGTAACTCGCACAAGTTTGTTCCCCAAAGGATAAGCACAGATGTAACTCGCACAAGTTTGTTCCCCAAAGGATAAGCACAGATGTAACTCGCACAAGTTTGTTCCCCAAAGGATAGGCACAGATGTAACTCGCACAAGTTTATTCCCCAAAGGATAAGCACAGATGTAACTCGCACAAGTTTGTTCCCCAAAGGATAAGCACAGATGAAACTCGCACAAGATTGTTCCCCAAAGGATAAGCACAGATGTAACTCGCACAAGTTTGTTCCCCAAAGGATAAGCACAGATGTAACTCGCACAAGTTTATTCCCCAAAGGATAAGCACAGATGTAACTCGCACAAGTTTGTTCCCCAAAGGATAAGCACAGATGTAACTCGCACAAGTTTGTTCCCCAAAGGATAAGCACAGATGTAACTCGCACAAGTTTGTTCCCCAAAGGATAGGCACAGATGTAACTCGCACAAGTTTGTTCCCCAAAGGATAAGCACATATGTAACTCACACAAGTTTGTTCCCCAAAGGATAAGCACAGATGTAACTCACACAAGTTTGTTCCCCAAAGGATAAGCACAGATGTAACTCACACAAGTTTGTTCCCCAAAGGATAAGCACAGATGTAACTCACACAAGATTGTAACCCAAAGGATAAGCACAGATGTAACTCACACAAGTTTGTTCCCCAAAGGATAAGCGCAGATGTAACTCACACAAGTTTGTTCCCCAAAGGATAAGCACAGATGTAACTCACACAAGTTTGTTCCCCAAAGGATAAGCAAAGATGTAACTCACACAAATTTCGCGAGCTGTTTTCGTATACTTATGGTTTTTGCTACCGACAATCTCTTGATGGTAAAAAAACCGAGGAAGCAAAACAGGACTTCACGATTAGCCCAGCTATCTAGGGAACTTCATTCCTTTTAAAACGTATTATTGAAGTTATGTGATGACGTTGGGTCTGAAATTATATACTAGCTGTGTCCCACGGTCTCACCCACGTTTACGATTACTGCACTGCTCCCGTGGCTCGTAGCATGATGTTATATAGTCTATGCTACTTCTGATTAAAGTAGCTTCCTAATTGTGCAAGAATTATTAACATCGCTACAGTAGTATCAGAGTTTATAGATTACAGAAAAAAGAAAGAAAAGATAAAAAAATCCATCTAAACATATAAATTAGTTGGCTGCTGTCTGCATTAGAATCGATGAGGGAATAGAGCGAAGCGATGCTCACTTGACGCGCTACCGGTGACGTCACGCGGCGTACAATTCCACTTGGAATTAACTCGATAATTCCCCAATGGTGCAATTATTTACTGGCAATTTACTCTCGGCTTATCGACCGAAATCACATTACCTCCTAATGTCTATGTTCAAGTACTTCTATAACCTGGCTTTGAAGTTTACCCTCCATATCAAGGACATGCAAGACTGCGTAGTGCGTCCATAGCGGTCGGGGAAACCACAAAACTGACAATGCTTGTCAGAACTAGTGTTGACTTATGTATCTATCTACTGACCTAGGGTCAATGCGACAGTTGGCAGTAAAACTAAGGCTACTGTTCTCTGAATAGGTCAGATTCAATAGAAAGGTCAAGTTGATAGTACCTACTCCAAACCTAAGAGCATTCATGAAGAAAATGAAGAATTCATTAAAGCGAATGAAGCAATATTGTCTTACGACCATGCGAATGTTATTCATTGAAATTAAAGTACGAAAAGGATTTTTCGCGATGTGTATATAATAAAAAACTTATAAACTAGTTACTACTACTGCAGCCTTGTTCACGGGGAGAACATGGCTGCCAAAACATCAGGACAAGTGTAAACCTAAACACTTTAATAATTTAAATAGTAGTAAAGTTAACAGTAATAGTTTCAAAATTATGTAATAACTAGTTTTCACCAGCGGCTTCGCTCGCGTAAATGTAGATTGAAAGCGAAACAAACAAACTCATTTTCGCATTTATAATATTAGTTAGGATTAGGATAATGTTGTTTAAAATAAACAACGCGATAAAATACGTTTCAAATAGTTTCATTTCAGTGAATGAAGCAAGATAATAATTATGCTAGACTCGTAGCAATTGGAAATCAATAAATAGATACTGCCTATTGCCTGAGTCTATGTATAGACGTTTCTTTTATTAAATGGTTTCCAAAGGTTATATGAATGACATGTAATATATGAGGTAATCACATAAAGAAAATTTATAGCCAATAAGCTAATACCGGAGCAAAACAAATATGTTTCTGAAGCCTAAATGTTTCATACCTTTACTAAAGATTATGAGGTACCAGGGTCGAATAAATTGGTATGAGTTTTCTATTAGAAAATTCTCTGTAGCGCAGTGCCAGATTAGTATCTGCCTAAGGGACTTTGCACAACGACGGTACTCAACCCACTCTTAATAAAACAACGACTTAACTCCAAATTTGAAAGTTAGGCAATTTCAACTCTAATTGTGTGACTATAAACTCTAATTTTATATTTGTGTTAGGCAATTGCAATTAATATATAGAAACAAAAAAAAATAGGACTCTGGGCCAGCGGCTAGCTTGTTCCTAAGCTACTTTTAAGAAGCAAAATCGCATCGATCTATTGCTCTGTTGCCGCATGAAGGTACTATAAACTAATACTATACTTCAATAAGGCGAAGACAATGATAGACGGCCAATACGTTACACTCGTGAATGGATGCTACTTGTGATGATTGGTTGGCCTTACTTTTGTTTGAATTCGAGCAATTCATTTGTTACCAATACTAGCCTAGTTCACACCTCATGCAGTGGTCCGATCGCCAGCGAGAAAACGACTAACTATCGGCGATTTTCTCTCTCAACAAACGCACAATTAATATACATTCCGTGTAAACGAAAGAGATGCATATATTAAAAGTTGCTCTCTGACTGTTCACACTGCCGGCGACGACTCGCTTTACTAGTTTTGTCGCTGAGCGACAAGAGCTTTCAAAAATAAACTCGCTCAGCGATACTCGTTCAGCGATGCTCGCTCGTCGCGCGCGCAGATTTGCACACAGAACTGAGCGACCGCGGGCGAGTGGCGCGAGTAATCGCTCGTCGCACTTACACACTCGCTTATAGCCCGGCGACAAAACTATCGAAGCTACACACTCGCTTCCCGCTGATCGTCAACTCGTTTATAGTTTCTAGTTCTACTCGTTTCTCGTTCATCGTCGGCGGTCGGACCCCTGCCTCAAACTGCAATATAATCGCGGGATGTTTTTATTCTGTGTACACGTTGCTGCACCCGTCTTACCACCTATTCTAATATTTACATTGCCTTAATGAATTGTATATTTTGTCACACAGAGCGAACGCGTGTCTGAGGCTTTGTATGAGAGTGGTTGGTACAAGGCATCTCAGAAGATCAAGAGCTCCGTACTCATTATGCTGCACAGGTGACCATTAAATTCACTTCTTGAATTACCTAGTGGTATTAAGATGGACTATTAAGCTTCCCTTTACAACAAAATATCCTGAGCAAGAAATTATGCTCAACATGTTCACATATTTAAAATAATGGGTCTGTACTGTATTTACCTACAGATACATGGCTTTTAATAATAACAGTTTTAACCAAGGCATTTTTGCTGAAATTGTATCACAGGGTACACATAAGCCTTGTATAACACAGCTAGGACACAAATCTCTAAAAGACATACGTTCCATCATTTCTGTATTTTGTTCCAACTACGGTTTTTGTTCCAACTACGATTTTGTATGACATTGCATAGAATGGCTATAATCCGCTTTTAGTCCTCTATATAGCTGCTACCTAAGGGATTAGTGGAAAATATATTTTTAAAGAATACAACCACTATGACTGTAGGTACTATTTAGAAAAGACCAGTAGTAAAATAAAAAAATACAGTGGCTTACGGAACTACGGAACTGTATATAGATATGTTTCATTATTTCCAGATCACAAAAGAATGTCCACGTAACAACGTATGGATTTTCTATAATATCATTGGCTAGTTACACCACGGTAAGAATATTATCAAAATGTTTAAATTATAAAGTTCGTTTGCATGTAAATTGAAAATTAACTAGAAATTATTTATTATTTCCAGATCATCAAAACTTCTTGGTCTTACTTCACGCTGCTACTAAATATTTATAAGAGTTAAAACTTTAGGGCAAAATTATGTTTGACGCCATTATAAGATATTATTTTGAAACAAAAGAAATATAAACTAAACTAGCTTTTACCCGCGTCTTCGCCCCGTTATTCTTATATCCCACAAGAACGGCACATTATTTCAGGATACCGAATACACTACGGAAGTCGCCGACTCACATAGACCACATATACCTACCATACACGGATTGGATTGCACTGCGAATGAGTGTTGGGGGTTTGATTTTATAGACAAACCAGCTGACCCGCGCAACTGCTTCATATAAGAGAATTTTCCCCGTTTTTACAACATTTTTCGTTGCTGCTCCGCTACTATTGGTCGTAGCGTGATGTTATATAGCCTATAGCCGTCCTCGATAAATGGGCTATCCAACACTAAAAATATTTTTCGATTCGAACCATTCCTGAGATTAGCGCGTTCAAACAAACAAACTCTTCAGCTTTATAATATTAGTATAGATTATTGTGTATTCCGCAGATAGCAGTTTGGAGTCCTGGATGTTCTATGTGTCCGTTGAATATTTGCAAATTCTCCGGGGTCACCAGAATCATTCCTAGCGTGGCAGCAAAAATCTAAAAATAAGCTCGATGTCGTATCTCTATGTAAAATTATACATAGGTACATCTATATATCTTTTATAAACATCTATCTAAGTGTGTATGGGGTTGCTGTAGAAACGTTAGGGATCCTACCAATCAATGGACCTACGGGGCGCTACATTGTCACGAGTCTTAGTTGGTTATACATATATTTCTGAAACTTAAAGCCTAAATAAACTTATTTCTTTCTTTCTTCCTTTCTAAATATGCTGAATTTTGGTAATTTCAAATTTATTTAAAACATGTATTAGCACTTCTAAAAGAAATATCCTTATTATTGTATTCATTAGATTAGTAATTAAATAAAATTGTAGTAGATTACATTGTTGACATTCTTTATGTCAAAATATGTATAAAATAAAATATATTTGGCACACACTTCTAAAAGAAATATCCATATTATTGTATTCATTAGATTAATAATTAAATAAAATTGTTGTAAAATACATTGTACACATTCTTTATGTCAAAATATGGATAAAATAAAATGTATTTGGCACACACTTCTAAAAGAAATACCCATATTACTGTATTTCATTAGAGTAGTCATTAAAAAAAATTGTTTTAGAATACATTGTAGAGATTCTTTATGTCAAAATATGGATAAAATAAAATGTATTTGGCACACATTTTATTTTAATCTTGGTTGGAGATCTCGCCACATTAATAAGAACATAAATACAAAGTGTCATACCTATACCTATCCATAAAAGAGTCGGCTAAGGTAAGGTATACAACCTACATTTTTGGTCTGCGTAATATAGGTGAGTCTTCGGTGAAGGCATTAGCCTGAAATAAAATCCTTTTGTAGTTTCTGTATGTATGTTTCTGTGACCTCCCTTTGCGTACCGCTTAAGAAGTTGTTTTGATTTTACCACCCTACTCATTTTTAAATTATTACGTAGTTAAATAATGACCAGTGCGTCTCTTATAGGCTGCAAGGCCTAAGTCATCTTTTAAAATACGCAACATGATTTTAGGTGCTATATTAATTTCCCGAGATAAAAGCTGCTTTCGGACGGGAGTTTTTTCTTTCCTTCACTGTTTTGATCGCCTTTTTCATGTACATGGCAATAGACATTCCGCCGTGTCCATACAAAGATAGTGAGATGAGCTAGACTCGTTTACAGATCGCGCACTGTATGATGACCGGTCTGAACATTGCGCGAGTGCCGTCGCAGTTACAAGTTTTAGGTCTCTTTGGTGACAGGGGGCGGGGGCGGGACGCCTCTTAGCGACTGTACATGCGCAACAATTCGGAGACGCTATGTTCAGTCCGGCCATCACATATTGCGCGATCTATAGAAATATTGGTCCTTAGCGGCATTGCATAGAAACATATGAAAGGTAAGTGGGGAGGCCTATGCTCTGCTGTAGGATATTAATTATGGACTTAGAAAAAATACTTAAGTAGAAGCTGCATGGTATCCATAATTTAATTAGATATCCGCAGCTTTAAATCTACCTATATGTAAAATACCACCATTATCGGGTCCACGATCAGGTCAGTGCACTCAGTGCTTTAGATGTAATATTAATATGATACCTATGTATGATTTGAAATAGCGCGGGTAAATATCTACTAAATCGTCTATGGTTAGTCAACATTGACTATAGACATGGAATTTGTCGATGCCTACCTGTCAAACAAAAACTAATGTCACTAGTGTCAACGATTCATGTTCATTGATTGTCTGTGAACATTGTTTGTGTTTTACTTATTACTTTAGTCTTTTACGTGGTGTGGCTGTGTTGCATCGCCAAACAAAATGTCTAACAAAAAAAATAAAGAAATTCACGCTAGTGACAGTGAAGAAGACCAAGATTCCGCCAGCGAAAGGGATTCTGACTTCGATTCCGACGGAAACTTTGTTGGTGATAAGGTACATCATAACATAACCTATAAAACACATGGCAAGCCGCATATTGCATTTTTTGTTGCAAAAAGCCATTTAGCATCTTTCTATTTTCAATTTATTAAGGTTTAAAACATTAATACGTATTCTTTACAGTCAAATTAAAGATATAATACATGAAAAGAATTTGTTATTGTTTCACATCCCATTGAAACTTCGTATCAATTTCAAAATATTTTGAAATAACAAAGGCACTGCCTCACTTGTAACTTTGGTTTCATGTGAATGTCGATAAGGCAGTTTAGTATTAATTATTTTAGGAGCTCCAAGCTGACTTCGAAGGTCGCAACCCTGAAGACTGTGACTTCCATGGCATCAAGCAATTGTTGAGACAACTGTTTCTGAAGTCTAACGTTGATCTGGGAGGCCTCGCGCAAATTATTATCTGTAAGTTTTATTACAGACCCTTTTTTATCTGAACACTATGGAATTAATTCTTTACTACTATTTTTTCTTTTGAAAAAGAACTTGCTTATGGATGCAAATTGCAAATTAAATTAGATCCTAATGTATAAAAAGATATGGGGTTTTCAATAGAAACATACAAATCCAGGTGAGAGTTAGTGAAGACATGTGAGTCAAAAAGAAGTTTTTGTCTCTTCTAGCATGCGCATTTACCCATATACCAAATTTCTTTGTTCTTATACATATAGATGTGTAGTGAAACTTGATGCATGTTGTGTGAAACTGAATTAAAAGATATTTAACTTTGTTCCAGCACAAAATTATGTGGGCAGTGTAGTCAAACAGTGCTTGGATGATGGTGTGGAGGATGACGATGATGAAGATGATGGCAGTGACGGTGTGTTCGGTATCACCACAATCATTAATGTTACTAAGAGAAAAGTAAGTATCTTCTATACTAACTGTAAACAGCATGTTAATATCCTAGAAATATGCTAGGTATACCAGCCAATAAACATTATAGATTAGGTCATGTATATCCTTTGCCTTAACATCTCATATGCTGCAATCACAGAGACAATAAAAAAACTTAGTGCATTGTGTGGGTTCACATTCTGGCATAGGACTTTTGCCCTGGTTTCACCTGCTCATGAATAGTACTTTTTCTGGTCTGAAAGCTACCTTATATTGCTTTCTGTACCCCTGACAATGTGTGGGCAAAGTTTCAGAATGTTCCATTGAGTACTTAAGATGTGAAAATGTAAAAAACAAACTCACATTCACATATACATACATTAGAGTTAGGATTTTGACAACCTATGAAAAAGAATTATTTCATGTGGTAGGTATTTAATAGCTGTAAAGAATAAATGTTGTATTCTTTCTGTTTGTCCTCCACAAAAACTTAGACTAAATTACTTTGCTGTTTTTAGGATGACGCCAGCATACAACAAATAAGGACGTTGTTAACTACATTGGCCGATGACAATGCAGATGACAGAACTAAAGCGTTAATTAAAAAGATACTGGCAAATGAGTCGGAACATGTGGGACTAGTTATTAATGAAAGGTAAATGCAATATGTGTCTATTATGTTACTGAATATTTTGAAATGCAAAGATACTGATTAGTATATAATTGAATGAAAGCCTAGATCTTTTGTTCAGTAGTAGTAGGTAAAGAACAGAACTACATTATGCAACTGCTATGTCATGCAAATTTAAGTATACTTAATTATATAAAAATAAAGTTGCATTTGGAACCAATTTTTATTCTATGTTTTATTGGGGACTATTATAAAAGGATTTATAAGGAAGAAGAATGAGTAAAAACAAACTTAAGCCATAGGATCAATTAGCAACGTAGTGTCTGTCAGATATATCGACAGACCCCATGCTATTTAGAATTTCTTATTACTTATTAGAAAAACCAAATAACACTGCCCAACCTGGAATTATTTAATATTTTGCTTTTTTCAACTTGACGGAATGTCATTTACGCCCTTTCCGCGAGAAAAGCCGGCGGTTCGGATTTGCCTCACAGATCCGCTCCGCCGCCGCCGCTTCCATCTGCTACATGACGTCCTGGTAGAAGAATGTGACCGCTATCTACTTCCTCTCGCAGTCGATCATG
This sequence comes from Catocala sponsa, assembly GCA_963564715.1. Taxonomy (NCBI): domain Eukaryota; kingdom Metazoa; phylum Arthropoda; class Insecta; order Lepidoptera; family Erebidae; genus Catocala; species Catocala sponsa. Next base: position 16,423,876 of record OY751349.1, read on the forward strand.
GCTATGATCACGGCCGCTAACAATAGCTCATCACCGATGACTCCAATGAGTTCACGGCGCTGCGCCGCCCAAGCAGGACAACCAGGAATTCTACTTCAACCTCTGGTTCATAACTGGTTCACATCTGACTGATATATAGCTAACCTAACCTTTCTGTCTAGAATCCTGAACATTCCAGCAGCGATCAGCGTGCCACTGTTCTCATCGCTGCAGGGTGAACTAGACAAGGCTGTAAAGAAAAATATGCCATACACATTCCGCTACCTCGTGTGGATATGCAAAACATACAACACCGGAGGTACTTATGCCATGTTTTGTAAACATACACCACAATCATGTTTGTATAGCTCGTTCGAAATGTCCACACACATTGTTTTCAGACGATTGTCATTTTAATTTTGGTGTACAGTAATCTATACTAATATTATAAAGCTGAAGAGTTTGTTTGTTTGTTTGAACGCGCTAATCTCAGGAACTACTGGTCCGATTTGAAAAATTCTTTCAGTGTTAGATAGCCCATTTATCGAGGAAGGTTATAGGCTATATATCATCACGCTAAGTTCAATAGCAGCTGAGCACCAATGAAGAATATTTCAAAATCGGAGGGTTTTTTTCCTTTTGAGAGCTTCCGCTGCGTGCGCTGCGTAAACAATTAAAGTTTCGCAAAAATCATGTATGAGAGAATTGTTCCCCTTAAAAAGTTCTAAAAAAAGTCCGCGACAGCATATATCTATCTTTTAAGGTTGGCTCACTATAAACTTTTTTATGCTAACCAAATTTGTTCTAAAATAATGCATTATTTGCGAAGGTATTTTTATAAACATGATATTAATCCTTATCCAAATAAATACATTATTCATCACAAGTATTTAATTTAAAACAAAATTGCCCTTTACATCATTCGATTTCAATGAATATCTCGAGATATCGCAGTTTTAAAATAACATGGCCGCAAAATAATTACCCATTACAGACATACAAACGATGTTTCTCCTGGTTTATTCTGCGTGATTTTAAATTAGCACTATTTATAAAATTTTGTTTAATGGTTCTTATGTGGTTCGTGGATTTAACAAAGAAAGTTTCAGCTCCTTTAATTAAAATTGTATTATAGGTGCCTACGACCCGCTCTCTCTCTTATGTGACGCAGACCAAGTTGCGCGGGTCAGCTATCTATACTAATATTATAAAGCTGAAGAGTTTGTTTGTTGGTTTGAACGCGCTAATCTCAGGAACTACTGGTTCGATTTGAAAAAAGTCTTTCAGTGTTGGATAACCTATTTATCGAGGAAGGCTATAGGCTATATAACATCACGCTACGACCCACGGGGGCGGCGCAGTAAAGATAAACGCGGGTGAAACCGCGAGAACATCTAGTGTAGAATATAATTTTAAAGTTGTTGATGATGAAATGTGATTCATATTTTGCGACGTCTGTACTATAACGTTAATTACGTATTATAATATAAACGAGGCTATCTGTAAATTTTAATATTTAAAAACAGCTAATTTTCATTATTGAGTTAATATGTACTACAGTATGGAGGAAATAACTCATCTTATTTTTTTATAATATTCATTAGTGCTTGTTTCTCTAAATGATGTAAGACTAAGTAGTTAAACCAATCGTTTACTACAACAACATAACACCTTTGAGTACAAAATTATTTAGGTAGGTAGTATTGCAATTCTTTAAAAAGAATTTACAAACATTCACACAAACGGACACAGAACACCCAGACTCTGAACAACCATTTGTGGATCACACAAATTTTTGTTTCGTGTGGGGATCGAACCCACAACACTTGGCGCGGTGGCAGTAGTGAGGCGACCACTTAAACCACTGCGCCGTCCGTGCATTTAGTACACATGAAATCATGTTTGGTATATTAAAATAAAATTAATATTGCATTAAAATGTGTTGTTGCAGGTGATAACTTAGAACCCCCTATTCCACGCACCCTAAACGGTAGTTTTTAAGAAATAATACACTAAATCTCATATACACTTTTCAGAAGAATCATCGGAAGTACTGTTCGCTAACCAAGAAGAGAAGCCAATAGCCGACGAGGCGCTGGCGAGCTTCGACGTGGACGTAACGGAGCAGGCCGACCTCTCGCAGTGGGACTACGAGGGAGGCGCGCTTACGCCCTGCAGAAAGGTAATTAAACTCCCATAGAGTAGAACATTAAAATCACTTATCTTAAAGTATAGTTCGATTCCTGAGGCAGACTGTGGTGCCATCACCACACCCATAACCACATAATGAGCGCTATGTGGGTGTGTTTTAGGACAGGCCAGATATATTATGTAAATTTTACTTAGATTTAAGTCAGTAAATCTTATAAAGTATATGTAGTGAATATACCCATATTTTGCAAGCTGTATACAGATATATTCTCTTCTCTCTACAGGTTACACACAATAGAGGGCTTAACTATTTCTGTATAATAAACATCTATTTTAATAGGCATTCACAGACTCCATGCTCTTACTCTCAATAGATAACCCAAATATTTTTACCTGTCTACCGCAAATATAAGTACAAACTTATGACAACAACAATAGGCAGACCGGACAGTGTTACCGTAATACACCTCTGCAGACCCTTTCAGGACGCGTTTGTTAACCCATTCAATGCGGCGGACGCCGATCGGCGTCTTATTTTTTCATACTCAGATTCGGAGGACGCCGATCGGCGTCATGTATAATTGTTTTATATTTTATCCAAATTTAAAGATATTATATTAATAAAACAACAAATGTGTTTGGAATTTACTAATGAAATGCCTGATATGAGTAGTTTTTAGATATTTTGTTTTTTTTTATTACATCAAGTGCGGCTGACGCCGATCGGCGTTTGCGTTTAATATGAGCCGATTCTGGCTAGTGAAAGCAAAATTTGTTGCCGGATTGAATGGGTTAATTTCTATATTATTCTGTTCCAGGTTTTAATATTCGACGGCAGCAAATTCAACAATCTAGTAAGACTTATTAAAGAGGAAGTGGAGGCCGTCTGAACTCGCTTATCTGTACTGTGACGTATATATTTATGGCATGCCAAGCGCTATATACATATTTATATTTTTATTATTACATTAAACTAAGCTTTACTTATTTTTGTCTTTTAATAACCTACAGTATTGCCCAAAAATTAATAAATGATCTAATTACACTTAAGCCATCTATCTGCCCTATTCAGACATTTTATGATTTAGAGCGTATACGCCTCGCGCGGCGGATCGAGTTTAGGTATTTGTAGAACCGCGGCACCCCGCGCACCGCCAATGCGAAACCCAGGCCTACTATGATGATGTCGCGTGAAATAATGATTTTGATCCTTTTTGCCATTCATGAAAAGTTAATTATTTTCAATGCAAATCCATATAATAATATAGGTATCAAATGAAGCTAGTTATTACTTGTTTAGTAGGAGGATGTTTCTCAGAATAACAACGATTTTTTATAATTTATCTGGCTCAGTTTTTATCATCTGATACTTCTGATGGAATTAATTTGTAATTTTCATATAATTAACTGTCACGTTTTCAAATATACATATATTATTTTATTATGTAAAAGGCATGTAAATCTAATAATAAAATAATTATTCACTTTTACAATTTAGTTACAGAATTTATATGTATTTTACTGATTTTATATTTACACTAGATGTTCCCGCGGTTTCACCCGCGTTTACCGTTACTGCGCCGCCCCCGTGGGTCGTAGCGTGATGTTATATAGCCTATAGCCTTTCTCGATAAATAGGCTATCCAACACTAAAAGAATTTTTCAAATCGAACCAGTAGTAATCACGCAGAATAAACCAGGAGAAACATCGTTTGTACTATGTCTGTAATGGGTAATTATTTTGCTGCGATGTTATTTTAAAACTGCTATATCTCCTAAGATATTCATTGAAATCGAATGATGTAAAGGGCAATTTTGTTTTAAATTAAATACTTGTGATGAATAACGTATTTATTTGGATAAGGATTAATATCATGTTTATAAAAATACCTTCGCAAATAATGCATTATTTTAGAACAAATTTCGTTAGCATAAAAATGGTTATAGTGAGCCAACCTTAAAAGATAGACTTATGCTGTCGCGGACTTTTTTTTAGAACTTTTAAAGGGGAACAATTCTGACATATATGATTTTTGCGAAACTTTAACTGTTTACGCAGCGCACGCAGCGGAAGCTCTCAAAAGAAAAAAATACTCTCCGATTTTGAAACATTCTTCATTGGTGCTCCGCTCCTATTGATCTTAGCGTGATGATATATAGCCTATAGCCTTCCTCGATAAATGGGCTATCTAACACTGAAAGAATTTTTCAAATCGGGCCAGTAGTTCCTGAGATTAGCGCGTTCAAGTAAACAAACAAACAAACAAACTCTTCAGCTTTATAATATTAGTATAGATTTACTGCCACGATCGCAATGCAAGAGGTTGAACCATGAAAAAGAATGGGCAATAAAACTCACGGCCCCTCTTTTTAATCGCCAAAATTAACAATATTTCTGATTTTATTATACACATAATATATCATTTAACATTGTAAGGAGCTGCAATCATTACACCTTTTATTTACTTTACTATGATTATATAAAATAAAGTAGCTATTTTGGGCACTTATCAAGTGAAAATCAGAACAGACAATCTATAGATTCATGTTCATTACTCTTTTGTGCAAAAAATAATAAGACAAGTTATTCATCGTTAGTCCAGTAAGTTAAGAAAATAAAACATAAATATCAAATATATATTTTTTTAATAAATTTCGAGTTGTAAAGATATCACGGTCGCACTATAACTGCACTCAACGCTAAAGTTCACTAGAGGTCACACGCGGAGCTCCAAGCGATACGTCCATTCCTTGAACGGCCTCGCGGCGTACTGCATAGACTAGTATATATTATCGGTAAGCATACTGATTTGCAACGTTTTACGCGCGCGGTTTTATAGTTATTTTAAAATACATGTCTTGAATAAAATTAAACTAAAAAAACCTAATGATGTGAAGGTTTTTGTTACAGAATATATTCTTCTATATACAAAATCTTTATTTTGAAAAAACAAGCAAGATTTATTGTAAAAATAATGATTTTAGCAGCAGCTTTTTGACGTAAATTTCACTTTGATTATAGTATGATTGTTTACGTTTGGGTCTAAATTTTAAAAAATACTATGTAGTTATTTTTGCTAAGGATCTGTACAATCATATAAAATAGATTGATTATAAAATTTACAAGTAATTTCGAATATGTGAAGCTTTAAAAATAGCTCAGTCAGGAAAAAATAGAAAACACTGTTTGTTTATATGGCCATGTCACAAATACTTTCATAATATACAAAATCCTCTCTTATAAGTATAGAAAAAAATATTTCCTATAATAATATGTAATTCACAGTTTTATAAGATATATTGTTACAGAGATGGCATGCTTTGAAAAGTACGCATTTTGTGTCAAGAGACCAAAATCGGCGTTGACACTCTTAATACTAGATGTTCCCGCGTTTATCGTTACTGCACTGTCCCCGTGGGTCGTAGCGTGATGTTATATAGCCTATAGCCTTCCTTATTAAATACGCCAACCAACAATAAAAGAATTTTTCAATTCGAACCAGTAGTTCCTGAGATTAGCGCGTTCAAACAAACTCTTCAGCTTTATAATATTAGTATAGATTAACATGCACAGGGGTTTAAGTGGTAGTCTCCCTGCCACTGCCTAGTGTATAGAGGGTTTAAGTGGTAGTCTCGCTGCCACTGCCGAGTGTATAGAGGGTTTAAGTGGTAGTCTCGCTGCCACTGCCTAGTGTATAGAGGGTTTAAGTGGTAGTCTCGCTGCCACTGCCGAGTGTATAGAGGGTTTAAGTGGTAGTCTCGCTGCCACTGCCTAGTGTATAGAGGGTTTAAGTGGTAGTCTCGCTGCCACTGCCTAGTGTATAGAGGGTTTAAGTGGTAGTCTCGCTGCCACTGCCTAGTGTATAGAGGGTTTTGCTTCCCACTCGGAATACAACAACTAGCCGTTCCGAGCCTGGGTGAACTTTATATACAGGTTTGTAAAGCACCTATGTAGGACAAAGGAATTAGTCCTAGCGCTAGTCTTTACAAAAAGAAACAGTGTTGTAGATTTGATCCCACATGGAATACAAGTCATGGGTTCAACAAATAGTTGTCACATGTCGGACTGTTGTTCGAGTCCGAGTTTAAATGTTTAAAATACTTCCTTCGTGATACATGAATTAATACTAGTACCGGCGCAGACTTTAAAACTCTGAATGTAGCAGTGTGTTTTAAGAAGCATAATAGTGGTACTATTCAGAACACGCCACGACATTAAAAATGCTCACGATCGCTAGTTGCTGCACGAATGGCGTAGCGGTTTAAGTGGTCGCCTCGTCACTGCTACTTCGCCGAGTGGTGTGGGTTCGACTCCGACACGGGACAAAAATTTGTGTGATCCACAAATGGTTGCTCCGAGTCTAGGTGTTCTTTGTGTCCGTTGTTTGAATGTTTGTAAAGACCCCGCGACACAGGATTTATTCCTAGTGTGGGCATAGTTTTATTTTTAAAAAGAAAAACAACTATACAAACAAATTAGCGTAACGTAAAATTACGCGACGTTAACAATTAAATGTTAAAAATAAATAAAACAATTAATTAGAAATTTTTATTCAGACAGCAGCCACAGATCTCTTATTCCTACTAATTAACAACTATTATTACCTCACTTGACAAACTGCGTTTATAGATTCTGCAATATTCTGTTCAATAACATAATTATGTATCTTAAAACTAAATAAGTAATTGCAAAATGTAACTTAATAATATGAAAAATTTGTATATGATTGAATTCTCACTTGATTGAATAAACAAGAATTTGCCAGAAAATTGTGTTATTATCACTACTGACAACAGCGCAAACAAAATTTTATAATACTCCGTGTATATACTAACCTATTGTGTCTGGCCGCCGGTGTGCCGCTGCGACTGTTAACGACGGTTAATCAATATCAATTGAATTATTAATAATTCATATTATGGAACAAGTAGATATAGTCATACTTAAGAGCCGTAGAATAGTATATCTATGTATTATTTCTTCATGGCTAAACTACTTGGATATAATTTGGTACAGAGATAGTTTAAAACCTGGGAAAGGACATAAACTACTTGTTTTTGAAATTGGTACCACGCGGGCGGAACCGTGCATATAAGCTAGTTCAAATATAAGTGAAATCCACAACGAAAAATTAATATATAAGTTTTCGCTGTGAGTTTACACACAAAACAGCTTTTAAACAGAGGTAGGGTTCATACCCTAGTTCGGGCGTAGTCCTAAGCTTCCATTCATGCGAACTTATGTTAGTATTAAATAAGCTTATATTTTCTTTTGAGAAACTGAATATCTTCAGAAGACATTAATATCATGTCAGCTGGTAAAGGTCCACTGTTACACATAGGCCTCCCCTAAGGTTTTCGACACAGAGACACTGGTCTTGGGCCGCCCGCATTCCACCGATTTCCACGACCCTTAACAGGCTGTCAGTCCACTTTAGAGGAGGCCTACGCGCTACAGAATCTTAGAGCCAGAAGACATGAATATTGACTCATGCATGTTGACTCGGCAGAATACTACATTAGGGTGTTACCAGACCAATCGATCGATCGTCGATCGACGGCATCGGTCGACGTCGATCGAAGTTGTCGACGTCGATTGGTCTGGTAGAAACTATCGATCGACGTCGACTAATCCATTCTACCATCGATCGATGCCGTCGATCGACGATCGATCGATTGGTCTGGTAACACCCTTACACAACGCTACGGATTATATAGCATGGTACTACATAGAAGACTCGGTGGTTCTACTTAGAATAACCTAACAGAAGAAATAATTAACACAACGCTACCCGGGAACTAATGATTGTCTTGAAACAACGACCTTTGAATATGACTACTACTACTACTACTGCCTGCCGTTATGCAGTGTTAATATAATATTTAACTAAGGGCCTATTTTCAATCGTCAGATAACTTTTACATTTGGAATAAATATGGCTTGACTTATTTTCTATACAAAAGTTGTGTAAACGTCAAAAATATTCCCCAGATAAAAAATATATGAAACGATTTAAAAATCGGCCATAATACAAGTAAAACTATTTCATAATATAATATTAAATTCCCACAAATAGTGAAATCTATGTTCATAAACTATGTGTATCAAAAGCAGTACAATTAACATACTTCTATATTAGTTTATAGCATCACGCCTGTATAGGATATTACCCAATAGGTTGGGCAGAGTTCTTATACAGTTACATTTAGGTTCCATATAATGGTGGACAGCCAATGGGCATGCATCTTGTCTTCCAGACCTAATTTCGGTCACGGCGGCCAATCTTAACGGAGACAGGCCATCTGCGCAGGAGATAGGCGCACAAGTATGTGCGCCATCACAAGTGCACTCTCTGTTCCCTAACTCTCATGATCCAATGAAACGGCAATCCGACACGACCGGAGAGAAATAAAGCGCAGGGCCAACGGCTTTACGTGCGCACCGAGGCACGAGGGTGTCTAATACCGCCAAAGGCATAACGCCGCTTCGGGCTGCTATTGAGGTTTCTTATCATAACTTTTTGTTGGCCCAACCCGGGAATCAAATTCGAGACCTCATGCACAGCAGTCGCATTCACTACCGGTGCGCCACGGGAGCATTATAATTATATAACCTAAACATTTTCGAACATGTGATATCTACTTAAGACTTCCTTATGCTCAACGGTTTAAATCATTATCAAATATTATGCGCAGTCTTAGACAAGTATAAAGCGTCTTTCATCATAAAGTCTCTCAACGCGCATAATCCTTTCAGAATCTTGGAGTTCTGGTCCATTTTCTGTATGTCTGTTTCAGAGAGACTCTTGTCTTGGGCCAGGTAGCCGTTGATGGCTTCTTCTGTCATCCAGTGGGCGGGTACCTTGTGCATGTTGAACTGAGCGGGGTCTGGGTTGATAGGCATGGGAGTGAGGGACTTCTCCCAGGGTGTAATGTATTTTTGCTCAGAGTGTAAGCCTTCGATGTACCTGTGGAAGAATATCAAAGTATTATATATTGTATATAGACAATTACAGCCTTACTGGTAAATCTCAAATGTTTAAGGTCTAGTAAGTATTAGCGAACTTTAATCAATATAAAATGACGTTGATCAAAGTTAATCATTGATCGAGGATTTGAGAGTTATTCAGTTGAGAGGTAGCGAAGTATTAGTTAGAGATATTTTTATAAGTACGGCTGCTAAAGACCGTAAGTTGGCATTCTGCTTTGGCATCTTAATATAAAATCTATATGGTACCTATACCTATATCTAATAGGAAGTCATTATCGTTTTTTTTTCTTTCTAATGCTAATGTATTCTAGTAATTTCAAATATTTGAAGCATTTAGGATCAATTCAAATGCAATTGTACAACACTGCACATTTATGTGCACAGTGTGTGTTCATGTAAAGTCAGCACCGAGGTGGAGGGAGGATATGTCCTAATATTCAAATATCATTTGATTTTTATTGTACATACATATTATTATGTTGTACATATCATGCCTTGTCAACACAAAAGAAAATAAATAGGAGATGATATGATAAAAAAGGGATAGCAGTGGTAGATGAATCTTCGGAAGTTTTACCTACCAGATCACATACAGTAATCGGGTCCTTATTCTGTGGACGGATTCTTTTTACAATTGTTATATTTATTTTTTTATTGTGCTCGTCAAAATGACCACACTCCACCTGATGGTAAGCAGTCGTGTGGTCTAAGAGCAGTGGCCTCCACACCGCCCTCATAGTAGCCGAGGCGATGTTGAGGTCTCTACTTTGACGGCCTGAGAAGGTGCTTTTTCACGCCCCGCTTAAAGGACCCAGGATTGAAGGAAGAAGGAAACACGTGCCTTGGCGGAGAATTCCATGCCTTGGTCGTTCGGCAGAGGTATGAGGACCTAAACTTGTTGGTACGCGCTCTAATCGACTCTACCGTGTAAGGATGGCATCTGAGTCCAGCACGCGTTGTTCTGGATAGGAAAGGGGAAGGCGGGATAAGGTGTAATAACTCTTCAGAGCACTCCCCGTGGTATATTCTGTAGAAACATGCCAATGAGGCAATGTCCCTACGGAGTTGCAGAGGTTCCAGTGAACTCGTACTCTTATATCAGCATTCACCAAATATGTATACCTGATATAAGCCTCGGAGTGCGTAAGTCTCTGTGCCCTTGGAGGCGCCGCCACAAACAGCGGGTCGAGGGGCGCGCGCCCCGCCACGGCGGGCGCCGGCGCCACCAGCACGGCACCGCTGGAGCCCTCGCCCGCGCCGGGGGACGGCGTGTTGCGCGCTAGTGGCGACATTCCTGATAGCGACGCTGTAACACAACACGGATATACGTCACATAAGGCTGGCGCTATTAGATATGTACCAAACATCGGTTCTATAAAACGCACGAACCGGGTGTAAGAGACACCATAACGAATACTAAAATAGACTGAAACCATTTATCTAAGTCAAAAATCGTTGGAATTTTCCCCGGAAAACATCCCATGCAGTTTTCTGTATTTTTATATTTATAAATCATATCATAAAACATAAACTGTCCATTTTATAAAAAATCGAAAATATCACATACTACTAAAAAAACCAATGTAATTGAATCATATGTGATGTAAACTATTCACAAAATCAACTGTACGCTAAGGCAATCTTAATCTTACTTTTTTATCATAAAGAGATGTTTACGTAGTAGTTACCTATAGGAAAACGATTTATTTGGATGTTTGTAAAGTCCAAAAACAGGTATTATTAAAAAAACCCTATAAAAAAAGGATTTGCTCAATTAAGTATTCATTATCCCATCTCTTAAACCATTAAATTAATTGCTCAATGACGCAGAATCTAAGCAGCAACACGTAGAAATAAACAGCGACCAATTAGATCCGAAATTATTGCACCGCACATGTATACGTAAAGTACATTCGCACGTTATATTGAACTAACTGTCTGTGAAGTTCTACGATTTTTGTTCGCCTAATATTTATCGCAGTGAAACAATCTTGTCATAATATAATTAGAAAAAGAACTTTGAGAGAACTACATTAGAAAATTCCTTTTATAAAGAATACTAGCAATTTGTGTTGCAAACAAACTAGTATTCTTGTTCAATTCGTTCAGCCAATCTAGAATTCTTGCGATAGCACTGGACGTCACGTCACATCACGTTAGTAGTTTATTTACATTTGGTCGTATTCGCACATCGTCGGATAATTATTTCGTCGGAATACAGTTATGAAGAAAAACGGTAACCTTATATTAAAATGTATTTATTAATATTTTAAAAACAACATTTTTTTCACTTTTTATTGAACCCGCGAATTCTCTATCGCAAGTCCAATGTCCTATCGACTGGGTTACCGCCGCTTAGGCCAAAATTTTTTACTTTAATATAATTTAAAACTGTAGACTATAAGCGTTACTTACCTCCTGGTGACATCACTCCACTCCGTACATTAGTCGTGAACTGTTTCGGCGGCTTCTTTGATGATGACACGAAATTTCTAGAAAAACAAATAAACCATATCAAAAAATTAAAGATCAATCCCCACGACACAGAAACTGCCTAATGCATTCGGAGGCTCTTAAAAATATAAGTATAAATAATATAGTTAAATCTTTTTTACATTCTTACAATAATAATGTCCTCCAGACTGAATTTCAGTCACGGCGTCCAATCTTAACGGAGACTAGCCATCTGTACAGAAGATATTGTTGCAAAGTGCATTCTCGGTTCCCTTACTCTCTTGATCCGATGGGACGGCAATCCGACTTGACTGGAGAGAGATCAAGTGCTGGACCAACGGCTTTAGGTGCTTTCCGATGCACAAGGGTGAGTAATACCACAAACTTCGTAATTCCGGGCCCGTATTGAAATTTTTTGTCAGATAACTTCTTAGCCTGACTCGGGGGATTCGCACCCGAGACCCCATGCACAGCAGTATCTTACACTACTACTGCGCAGCGGAGGCCATCGATATAGGTGTAAAGCACATGTTAGATCAAGTCTATATATTTATAAATCCCTTGATAGAACAGCAGCAGTCGTATTCACCACTGCTACGACAACGAAGCAGACATTTTTATAATTAGTAGGTTTTCCATCACACAGGTTTATAACCTAGTTCCTACTTACCTAATCTAGTCTTCCATTACTATGTCGTCAAAACAGTCTATACTTATTAATGTCATGGGAGAAATAAAAATATTATCATTATATTTTACTAGTTGACTCGACAGGCATTAACCTGTCAATCTATACAAAAATACATTTCACGTAATTAAATTCAATATCAAAACGTCGATGAATTTTTTCATATATAAATATCATTTAAAATTTCGACATGTCCCGTGGATTTTTCGCAAATTTTTCTTCATACATACCTTGTCCTAGCACAACAAAAAAACAGCCATATCGGTCGAGCCGTACTTAAGTGATGCTCCGTCATACATGTGACAATAAATTTTTATTTATATTGATTATTAATAGTATGATTACCTGGAACGTTCGTGCACCGCCATGAGTCGTCCGTTGCCCTTATTGACGTGCAGGTCCCGCACGTGCCGCAGCAGGCGCGGCAGGTTGGGGAAGGGCGCCTGCCCCTTGCGCACGCGCGTGCAGTTGCGCCACACGCACGGGTACTCCGAGAACGAGCCGCGGTAGTGCTGCTGCACGTGGCCCGCTGCCGACACGCATGTAACACGGACGACAGGTCAGATTTGTTTGTACCAAATAGACACTAAATAACATAGTAATATCAAAGATTTAAAGATCTTGAAGTAAGTGTCATGGTATATCTGTTTTTAAAGATAGCAAGAAACTTGCTATAGGAAACTTGCTCCCTATGAATAAGCTTAAATGCGCGTGATTGTATTCGAATGATATTCGAATAAGTACAATTGTGTACAACGCGGTAGGTACCTACTTTGCATGGTTTGACCATACAATGCAATCGTTGACATAATAATTTATATTAAGACACAAATTAGTCCAAAAAACCAGTTGAAATCATTCACAATCCAATGTTTATAAACCAGTAAAGAAATCTGTTGGATACACCTAAACACACATATTCGTGAATTGTACCAGAGAGCATGGAATACTGTGTGTCGACTACAGACGAAAGTAGTCATAATATTATTGCTGGATGATTGACGACGCCGAGTCAGAGCCAGCTCAGTCAGTACGACAGTATACCTAAGTGTCATATTTGTATCACGTGAGTCGTTGTCACTGACTAGCTTTGATCATATGGAATATGATGTACGGGATATCTCTAGTGGCGTGTTCCGAGCTCTATGGCGCATACTGTATATTATGTGCAAGTAAATAAAGAAATAATTAGCTACGATACTCACGCTCTAGCTTCGGCTTTTTAGTCTCTACGTATGTACCAATCACTAGCAGCGTTAAAAAACAAACATGTTTCAGTTATTTAACATAGAAAGTGTACTGCTTGCTTACATAGCTGTTGACATACCTCGATTAGTTTATCGGCGTACCCGCTAGGGGAGCTTTAAGAAAATGTATGGAAAGAAATGTCGACGAATTAACGAGTAGTGACATCGACAGCTATGAAAACTTATGATAGGTGCACTAAAAACAATAATATCAGCCCTATATTAAACTGTCCCATTGTTGGGCACGGGCCTCTTCTCAGTGTCAGAAGGGTTAGGCCATAGTCCACCACGCCGGCCCTCTGCGAGTTGGCAGACTTCACATATTATTGTGAACATTATGGAGATCTCTCAGACATGCAGGTTTAGGTAAAAGCAAATACATACATTAAAAACTGGCGTATTGAACCACATAATTGTATTATGATTATGAGATGCCGGGTACGGTTTTCAAGCAGGATATTCTGTACCAGCTCTCGACCCTGTGTCTCGCAGAACACATACATAAATCGATGTTTACAACTGCCACACATCTATGACATCATCTTTTAAGGACACTACGGACAGTTAAATTTTGTCATATATATTTTTATAGAATATGTGTCAAAAATTAACAGTTCGTAAAACAGCTCATTTCTTTTCAGGAACCGTACCTAAACCAAGTAAGGGACCTACTAGCGGCTTGAAAAAGTCTGACGGAAGATCATCGAATAAGAAGAAATAAATACTTACTGTTACCACCATCACCGATGCAATGCTCCATACAATCAGATATCTCTTCGAACTGGTAGTCGCAAGTGTCCCACGCGCACTCGAAAGTCATCTCCATCGGGGTCTATAGCAATAAGCGCGAGTTACGGAATACCAATCAATATTTAAGAACATTAAAGAACTTCAAAATATTTCATATTTATTCATTATTTATTAAGTATGTTGGCTATTTGATTTACAAATTATAATTAGTATTCTTGTCAGCGCCTAAAGTTAAGTGAATGTGTTAGAAATGGGTTCAATTCACCAGTGTTATAGGTGCAGGTTCGATGCCTAAGTATCTTTGGGTTGGATATGTCTATATGGTAAACAAACAACTGTCAAATTCTTAATTACTGATATTATAAATCCGAAATAACTCTGTCTGTCTATAACCTCTTTAAGGCTAAATCACTCAAGTGATTTGGATGAATTTGGTACAGAGATAGTTTAAAACTTAGACATAGGCTACTTTTTATTGATGTTGGTGCCAAGCGGGTGGAGCTGCCCGTAAAAGGTAGTAATACATAAAATTATAGTTGATTTCTCATACAAAAACATTTCCACGTCTGAATAATTTGTAGTGCAAGGCCATAGACGTAGGAATTTACAAACGGCACCTCCCAAATCAGAAATTGTCCCTCTATTCGGCCTAACAAACAAAAACACGAATAATGATAAAAATTAAAACACTAACGTGCTGGGCCAACTCGCGCATCTCCTCTGCGAGTTTAGCGGCAGTCTCCTCATTGCACCTGGCTGCTCTCTCCTCCCAACTCTGCTTGGTGGAGGCCGGGAGAGACCGCCATTCGTTGCCGACTATCCGGGAGATTTCGCCTGGCAACACACACTACGTATACATACATAATATACGTACCTTACGCGACAATGTCTTTCTTGTCTCTGGTCCAGTGTGCGTTAAAAGATACCACATATATGCATCACGACAACGTGTTGCCAGCGCTGTGAGCCGTTTATTGTTGTGTATATAAATTGGATGGATGGTATACAATCGTATTTCTCGGTTGACTTTACGGCGTTTTCATTAAGGCGATGTGTTGTTGGTACGCGATAAGGCTAAAATTTTTATAATGCTAAGTTGGCAAATTAGCGTATGTTTGCTTGCAATACAAGGGGGTAGGTCTCTTGAGGTCTCTTGTGTTATCGACCCTTCAAGAGTCACTGCAGTTCCAGTGCAACGGACAAACATTACTTATTGCTTGCTAACTTACCGCAGGAACACCAGGTTGTCATTCCAAAAACTTCCCCGGTTGGCTGCATATGTTCACTGATTGACAAATAGCAGAACAAAATTTGTTGTACTGTGCAATCATAAAACATGCATACCGCATAGGTATATTCATAACCGTTAAAACCATAATTTGAACCTTGATACATAATAAACTTACTTTTAAAATTTGTAGGAAAGTCATACAGTAGGTATGCCTAATATCATTTTTATATGAGAAATTATTTTCGTCATTTAGTTTACTAATAATTTTCTTTTCACATATTGATATTATAGTTTATATTTTAATGTTCATAATTTAAAAAAGAAATTAATAATAATTCTCCCTATAAAATAAAAAAAGAATACACAACAACACACGTAACTCACAGTAAAGAAGGGCACAGAAAGGACAATAGCGTGCAGTACAATGAGTAAGCCAACTAGAACGAATAGAGGATACACCTACCTAATCTCTGAGATTTGTCCTTGCTAGCTAGATTTACACATAGGTGGCGTTAGGATCATGTACAAAGGACACGTGTAAAAGCTGTGATAACACAGAAATAAGTGGAAAAGACAGTACAAGTTATGTTTTGCTCAATTCTATTTTAGGCGAATTTGAATTGGTGTAATCTAAAAACAATAAATATTTAATAAGTCGATCGGACAGCGCGGTTACACTCATGGTTTTACAATTTAGTCCAGGGTCTGATTTAAAACCTGGGCAACGAAGCAGTGGCAACCCAAATAAATGCTATCAAGATAAAAAATATAACTCTCAAAGTAATTTAATCGAAATTCCCATAGATGACAGTGTTTTTGTGGAAACCCAGGACCGCAACTCTTGTTCTCCTACCCTCATTTATTAGCATTCGCTATTGACGTAAAGTTTACACACCCGCATACGTTTTCATACGTCATGGCAAACCATATCAAAAAACCAATTTGCAAAACCATCAGAGAATGAACACACGCTTAGTAATACTTTTGTATGACTTTTGAGCCAAGGGCGATTAAACTCATCCAGTCTATTAGTGATGTAGGATGACTCTGTCACTAGTTTCAAATTGGCCGTACTTTCTGAAAAACTTTCCAACCCACAAAGTTAACATTTTGAGATAATCGTGATTGAAGTTCATTCCCGTATTGCTTCTTCATACATGTGGGTTGGGCTACTAAGTCATGATTTCATATTTAGAGTGATAGTAGAGCTACCAAATTTTGCCACCTAGTAAATAGTAACCCCGTGACTAATTTGCTAATAATAACCCGATTTTGACCCGAGTGTGGGTTGGAACGTTTTTCAGAAAGTACGTCCAATTATAATATTATAATTTATATATAGATAACAACTGTAACTCAGATTTGTACCATAGAGTTATTAAACACCACACCAGTCATATTTTATTTTCTATTCTTTAAGAATGTTACTTACAATATAATTGACGACTTTTGTATTTTGCATCACATTATATCTATCTGTGCCAGAGTTTTGTATTCAAACAATATCGCGCCATTTAAAGGAATTACACCAAAACAAATTAACCCAGTACTTCCAACATCAAAATATTTTTGTCCGCACTATGTTTGAGCCCGGTTACCAGGGCTTTCAGGTGTTTTACATTCATAACAATGAGTGTTTATCTTTTTAACAAAGAAAGAATTATATATTTCATATGAGACTAACAACTTTTATGAATGAAATGCATCATAGGTATCAGAGAAATCTTTTATTTTTTTGTACAGACATTGAGGACCTTCCTTTAAAAGTTTATTTTATACTAATACTCAATTTCACATTCGTGGTTATGAATGCCAAACGACAGAAAGGATTACAAACATTAAAATACTGACACAGAACACTTAGACGCAGAACAACTAGTTGGAACCCATACAACATTTCTTGCAGGAATTGAACCCACAATTCAACGCACTGGCAAACACTTAACAATATGTCACCAACGAAATTAAATACCAATTTCGTATGTCTATTTAATTAGAATTGAGCAAAATGTAATCCATATGCTTATAACACAGAATGAGAGAATTCATAGCAGTATGGCAGTTCGAGCGATGATTTACATAAAATCTTACCTACCTTAAATACACAGCGTCAATTAATCAACACAAATGCCATCACAATCTGGAAACACGACCAACTGTGTTAACTTAACGTGTACGAATGACTTGTCGCTTTTACTAGCGATGCGTGATTATCATCGAAAATATCGAATGATTCTGTATTTGACTAAAATTATAATAATATCAGCCCTGTATTAAACTGTCCCACGGCTGGACAACGCCCCTCTTCACTGTGTGAGAAGGGTTAGATCATAGTCCACAACGCTAGCCCAGTGCGGGCTGGCAGACTTAACATATCTTCGAGAACATTATTGAGAACTCTCGGACATGCAGTTTATCTCACGATGTTTTCCTTCACAGTTAAATCGTAATTACGTAACTTAAAATCAGTAATACAGTTTTTATATAATGCACTAAAAATAACTAAGGTATAAAAATTACCAAGTCTTTCAAATCAAGTAGTATTTGCTCAGTGACAAGCAAGCAAAGTATAATCAAATTATATAGATACTTTATTCGTTTCCAAATTTTAAATACTATTGGGTCCTTCATATTACAACCAATTTTGATGCTGTATTCACAAAAATATGTCTCTTAAATACTTTTTGCTATTACATATTATTATAAAATTATATCAAGCTTAAATAACTACTATTATCGAATCACTTCAACATTGGAATGTTTAAACGATATAATCAACCATCGCTAACGCGAATAGCATATCGTTTTAAATAAATCCAAAAGTAACTAACAATATAAGATATTTATATAATTATAAATAATATTACATAGTTCTTATTTTTTAGAAAATAAGTAAATATAATATAAGAATAATCAGAACATTATTTACTCGGTTGATTAATTAACGCCGTGTATGTAGACTTACTTAACTTATCAATAACAAGTAAACACAGGAATGGATCGAAATCAAATTTCAATTCGGAAATATAGTTGTCGTCTTATTGTATAGTTTTATAATGATTTCATTAAAATAGTTTCATCAGAAGTCAATTTAATTTCACAGCGGATGTGTTGATAAATGCTTCATTCAACACACATAGTGACTGAAAAGTGTGGTCATCTTTAAGGATTGAGAATAAACAATGTTACCACATGAACACATCACAAGGCCGTCCATTATCTACCGCTACAGATTGATATCTCAGTGTAGCGGAATCTAAATATGTAAAGAAATGACAGCCAGCGACAAAATATGGTTTTGTACACAATGTCACATTACTCCATTCAACTTTTACTGGAGTCTGCATCACGCTACCTAAGTGTGTATTTTTCGACATCAGACGTTAAGAAGCGGCCGGTCGGGTGCATACCCAGTCACTGCTCACAGGATTCTTACTTTGTGTCGGAGGATCATCAAACCTCGTTCTTCTCTCGTTTTCTTCTTGAAGTCAGAGCGAGGGCGAGCTCTGACCTCTCTTTCATAATTACCACTAAATCTGACCACACTTTTCTGGCCCGAGATATACGAAGTTAAAAACGTACATATCACACGTAACATGATTCTCTCAATACCTAAATAGTTAAAGAAACCTGTTCAATACAATACGCAAAGTAGACGCGTACCCACAACAGGCGAGAAATGATACGTCCAATGTAAATACTGACATTTGGCTGACTTCATTTAAAGTAACTACAAGCAATATGCGAGAAACAGATTAGAATTATTAAATTTAATTTATTAATTTAAAATTATAACTTTTTATTATTTAACAAAAGTATTAATAGAATCATCACATTCTAGATTTTTCAGATTACCGTCTGATTGCCTATTGAATTCGAATTTAAAAAGTAAATTTTATTTGGTCTACCTCGCAGAGCTTTTGAATTGATCCCAAAGCACCACACATAATTAAATATTGCTTGCTTTAACAGTGAAGGAAACAACAATCTCAAATATGGTAGTGAGGTTAATTATCAAATAATACCAAAAGGATACATAATACAAGTTGTGATGTTACAGCTAGACTACAACAAGACAAACGGAACGGTTTAATAATTACTTCGAGGTGAACACAATAACATCGTTGACCCTCTGGGGTCTGTCGGCTCGTCGGTGCGCCAAGCTGGTCTAAGTTGGTAAACTCTCAGATGTGCTCGGCCCGCAGGGGTAGTAATTCTTAGTAATTAATATAAGAGAGAAACAAATACAGTTGTCTGAGGGAGATAGCAAGATAGAAGACAAAGAGAAGAAGACCTCTACACACCTTCATTATCTTAAATCCAAATTAAAGTATTAATTACTCAATAATTCTGTAATATGCAATGCGACATATTTAACTTATTGTATTGAACAGGTTATTTGTATGTATGTAATTTGTACCAATGCATATAATTTGTATCTTAAGTTCTTTTATCCAAGTCCTAGAGTATGCATGATGAACTCACCGAAAGTGGACTCAGGGTTACTCGCAATGATGGCCCGGCGCACCTCGCTGGAGTACAGTATGTATCCGGTGACTATCTTCTGTTTAGACGAGTCCTTCTTCTTCTTACTGCTGGCAGGAGTGGCAGTGCTACTGGTCCGCTCCTGACTCGGGGTGGCTGTCATCGATGGATTGTACGGATTGCTGTTACCACCTATTGGTTAAAGTTACGTTATATTATCATTTATGTATAATATTTATTTACTGTTTATAAAGTGTTCACATGACTATATTATACAGAAAAGCCTAATAGCCGAAAAAACTATTTCTCCGATCCAGGCATCAATCCTAACTAATATTACGAGTACAAAGGAGAATTTGAGTTTGTTTGTTACACTTTCACGCCTAAAATCTCGAGCAATCGTCATAACATTTTGCATACTTTTCATTCAGAAAAAAGTATTGCTCTCGAAGGATAGAAATTTGTTGACTAATTTAGATAATAAAACGCGAGAAAAGCCGCGGGCTAAATCAAGCAATTAATAAGTTTTTAGTAGCGGTACCTACATTGAACTCCAAAAGCCCCGCTACCTTTACTCTCAATTTAAATATACAATAGCTTTTTTATTCAATCTAGGACTAGCATGCGTTTAGTGTGCTCTGGTAAGCTCATCCACGACATGCAAATAAAAATAAAAAGGAAACAAGATAGATCTCACTTTACTAACTGTTATATAAATTATATATATTTTCTTTTTCTTTCAAATAACTAAAAAACCAAAAATATACTTAAGTACATAAAAAATATAATTATAATGTTATATAAATAACTATCGGATTTGTCTTATTTTTAAATACTAGGCACGCCATTGCCTTCCTTCCAGCTGATAATGATTTTCTTGAGAGATAATAGTATTACATGTCAGTGAAATAGTACGCTGAAGTCATCTTACCTATGGAGAGTGGGGTAGCAGGCGAGGCGAGCGACGAGTCGTCGAGCGAGTTCTCCAATATCATCTCGACATCCTGACTGCCGATCGTCGTGTTTATCAAGTTAGTGAACTGCGGTTTGCTATCCTGTAACAACCATAGCACCATTCATAAGTAGTCCTATCCCATGGTTATTTAAATCCATGAGATGTTTTTGAGAGAGATAACCAAAGATTATTTACATAAGAGTTCTAGTTCACGTGGTTGGTTATTAAAATCTTTGCTTTCAATTATTTAGTGATGGTACGAATGAACAACTTGGCTAGGCAATGCTCTCTTGTAGGAAACCGGCACGAACACTGTTGCTACTTTTTGCCTAAACGTCGTAACACGAAGAGGTACGCTCACATGCCCACCTCTTTCTTTTCTTTTCTTTTATCCCATCTTTACTAATAATACTATGCCTTTGTTCTAGCGTCGGCAACGCGTGAGTTATACCTCTAATATTGTAAATAATTTTAGGCTTTGCCAACTACCTATTACGCAGGCTGTATGCTAATTTCTAACGTTTCTAAAATTACTACCAATCTTACCAAATTAGGAGAAGTGGTGACGCCAAAACGTGCACAGTTCAATCTCGTCTATCACAAAACTTTCTCGGTTAAATAAGAGTGAATGTTTACTTACCATAGAATCCATATTGACATTGGGATTGAAGGGTTTCTGTGTGAAAGCGCTGGACGTGGACTGAACGTCCTGGGCCGTGGCCAGCGCCGGCGGGCCCAGAGGTTTCGGGAAGAAGTAGATCTGGACACAAACAATATTGTAGATATTATAAAACTGTATCAGCAGCAGCTTATATTACATCATTTGTTTAGATAATTTCGTTTCTGAGTATATTGGTGAGATTTGATGTCACCTAATGTACTATCGACTCCAGCGACGGATGACCACTCCTAAGGTTAAAATCGCACAGCAGGCCAACACTTGGTACGGATGTACCCGTGACACGCGCCTTTCTTTGTTTGAGTTTTTTTTACACTTTACATTTGTTTACTGATTCTAAGGCGATACAAACTCAACTGGTCAACATGTGCAAGCGAAAATTTTTCTGAAATGGTCATCCGTCGCTCAAGCCTACATTAGGTTGATTTCACGATGTTGTAGAGACAAACTTCCTACAGAAACCGCAACCATAATATAACCTTGTGTTATAAATTATAACAATGACAATAGATAAAGCAGGACTTGAGCCTGCGACCTCGACAAACCATGTCGTCGCCTCGCCAACTAAGTTATTCAAGGTCATACGTCAGATGCTATTCTTCATCTATGTGAAGTGGTAATGGCGAGGCGACTACTTAAACCACTTCGTCAAACTAATAGATGTTTGAACTAGTTACCTCATCAACAGTAACCTCCTTAGTGTGCTCAAACTTGCGCAGTCCCGACTTGAGTTTCCGCGCGACGCGGTTCGACTCGTCGTACACCGACTCGCACACGTATACGTCATTCTCTGCTATCTCTGTCAGACGCACTGCGAAAAGAGATGAATAAATATTAAAGAGAGTAATACACTGTAATTATCACGTCACCGACGATTATTTGTATCTGTGAATTAGACATAATATTGAAATAATTGATACAATTTAGTTTGTGTCGTGTCAGTCTAAACTAATTTAAACTTATGCTATTTGGTGTGCATGAAAGAGCCTCGCTGATTTTAGCATGAATGGGCCGGTCCGACCCGGGAAGGACTACCCTCTCACAGAATATCGACGTGAAATACCAGTATCACTACTGTTGTGTTTCGTTCGGTGAGTGAGAGTGCCGGAGGCCCAATCACTCTCTTTCCCCCTTCCCGCTCCTTCTTCTTCCCACTTCCTTTCCTAAAGGGTCGACAACGCGCAAGTAATGCCTCTAGTGTTGCAGGCGTCCATATACTACGGTGACCACTTACCATCAGGTGGGGCCGTATGCTTGTCACCTTAGTGGTATAAAAAATAAAATTTTTGTAATGGAAATCTATACAGGTCTACATCTCAAAATTATTTTAAGGACTGCAGACTCCTTTGAATAATTCTTTGTTCAAATAACCCCCCGCGACAAAGAATGACGACGACGACGAAGACGGACAAAAGAACACCCAGACGCGGAACAAATATTTGTGAATCACTCAACTCTTTCTTTGTCTCGTGTGGACATCAAACTTTCAACACTCAGCAGCAGTGGCACTGGCGAGGTGGGCACTTAAAGAATTACGCATCTGTGCAAAATTAAGGCTGATTTTAGAGTCACGCTGACCGCGTGCTGATCGTCGGCGCTCACAGATCAATATGTATGTAATTAAAGCAGTTGTTCCTGAGTCACGCTGATGGCTCAGCGCTGACATTACATACATTTCAACTGTCAGCGCCGACGGTCACCGCGCATTCAGCGTAACTCTAAAATCAGCCTAAGTAAATTATTGCGCGCTTGTTAAAACTACATTTTAAATGTAATATAGCTCTCTACGACACACGAGTATAATAAGCTATTTGTAATTTGTAAAGTAATCGCAATATAAGAATTTATAATTAATCATAAATCCTATACTTACACTTGAGATAATCGTCATAGTCCAACACGGCGCACTTGCCCACGATGCCCACTAGCGGGCTCGTATCGTGCATCGTCGTCAACAACACCTCTTGCTTGTAGAAAGGCTGGAAATCGAACATGCTCTAAGTTAGACATTAAATTTATATTCTATGGGTTCAAATGCCTTTCGTAGTTAATAGTTTTGTTAAATTATTCGTTATACCTTGTTAATGATGTTGGCGACTTCCGAAGGGAAGATCAGGAATGGTCCGCGGAAATAGCATTTGTTGCTGAAACAAATAATATATTGTTATATACGTACTACTTTCAACGTAGCGAGCAAATGCATGTGTCTTAAGACCATGCTGTTATAGGATATAATAAAATTACTTCAAAACAGCAATTAAGGGATGTCTAAACTCATGCGCAAACATTTTTGAACCATCGATAAACATGATTCCAAGAAATTGAAATGTTACTATGAAATAGGGTTCACATCTGCTATTACCCTACACTACATATTAAAGTTTTCGCGTCGTATAACTAGAGCCAAAAGAGAATCTGAACCTAATATAATGATTGTTCTTGAAGTACTTACTCGCCAGTCTCCCATATGGTGTCGACCTGCGCGATCATCTGTTTACCGCCGTCGGTGACGACGTACACGTAGTCGCCCGTCTTGATGACGCCCGAGCACACGGTGTTGTACTGCTCGTAGTAAGTGTTCTCGTCGTCCGTGCCCAGCGGGTTGTACATCACTACGTCCTGCCAACATAGATAGAATATAAAAATAACGTATTAGCAATTCAAATTTCGAACATTCACTTGTTTCTAATGTTTGATTTAAATTTCGAATATTCAATTGTTTCTAATTTTGGACATGCAATTGTTTCTAATTTATTTGTTTCAAATTCCGAATTTTCAATTGTTTCTAATCTATTTGATTAAAATTTCGACAATTCAATTGTTTCTAAAATGTATTTGATTCAAATTTCGAATATGCAATTGTTTCTAATAAATTTGATTCAAATTTCAACTATTGTATGTATTTGAATAATATTGGTAAATATATTCAAATATAAATTGTTAACTAATTATTTCAATAGCTATATATATAAAGGAATGTAAGCTGTACAGACCTTCAGTATCGGCTCGGTTCCTGGTGTACCGCGCTGCATGTCATCAAATCGAATTTCGATTATTTACATGCACAAAGACACACATTTGCCAGAGGCGTAAGCAGATTTAAGGTGCTTTTAAACGAGTCTACAACTAAAGTGTCTCTAATTTGGTAAATAGTTGTCTGGGACCGTTAGCCTAGGTCACCAAGTTTAGACTATTCTTTAAAAAACAGTAAAAGTAACTTAGAATTATGTCCATTTAATATTTCCATATTTACATAAACATGTGCTATCATGTATGTAACTAATGCCCATTAAATTTATCTGTAAGTCTACCATAAAAATGTCTATCCGAAACTTTAAGCCGAACGAAATAAACTTACAATGAAGTTTATTAGGCTTTTTCTGTCATCATGACATTACTCCGTTGTTCGAACAGATTCATGAATGGGTTTAGGACAATCACGAGCTTACATATCGAATTTCTGGACGATTTTCGTAATAAATATGTTTCACGGGCCGATCAGTCGAACTGAAACTTCGGCATGTACGTTTCATTGTAAGCCAACTGGTTATACGCAACCGACGAGCGTGCATAAAATATCTAACCAGAGTAAATAAAGTTTGAGAGATAGGATCATAGTAAGGTGGTAAAAAGTCTCTGCTTATCCCTCTGTGGAGCAGTCGTGAATCTAATACCCGTATTCACAAACAATACTTTGGTTAGTGTGAAAGCAACACTATGCTAAGTAAGACATTCTTTATGGCATTTATTGTGGCCAGCCCCTTCTCATTCACAAACAAAACTCAAGTGACTTTGCTATACATACGTACATGACATAATTTTTCTATGCATATTTATATGCAATTGTAATCCATAGTTATTATAAAATAAAATACAAAATAAAACGGCAATTTACATTAACTGCCACTTTCATATCATCAACCGACACTAAGCGTTGCTTAATGTATTTGTGCACCTACTTGACCCATACTCCATAAAATAAAGCTCGGTCCTATGACAGATGTCATTTAAATCACGCGCATCAACTTTCATATTTCATGAGAGTAAAATGTAAGCAAAACAATATTCCTCTTTATTGACAGAAGTGCACGAATAGTGACGTTTATTGCGTCATCTTAACTTAATAATTAAAATACGTATGTAAGTTTTCTTAAACTAATTAAATTCCTATCCTAACTAATATCATAAAAGCGAAAATGAGTTTGTTTGTGTGTTACCTTTTCACGGCTTAACCACCGATCATCCTGAAATTTTGCATATACATTGACAGGTGTACAGAAACGGACATAGGCTACCTTTCATCCCGAAGAAAACAATAATAACGTTCTTATGATAATAGATGGCGCCACATGTGTTTCGAATCATGATTGAATTATATTATAACAAGCAGAGTACAACCCGAATTGATTGTCAAATTTTAAATTAACGCGAGCGAAGCCGCGAGCAAAAGCTAGTAATAATAATATAATGTAAAAATTGAATTTTACATTAGATTATTATTATAGGAAAAACATAACACAACATAAAGCCTCGAAACGTTTTAAATTGTATAATGTGTGAAATGTGAAAACAATTTAAAATACGAATAATTAAGTGCAGAAAAATTCAGGTACAGAAATTGTACAAATTGTACAGAGATAATATAATAATAATAATAATAATATAATATTCTACCACATACACACAACACCATCTAGCCCAAACTAAGCAGAGCTTGTACTATGGGTACTAGACAATGGATAAACATACATATATACTTTTTTTTTTTTGTAAATACATACATATTATACATAGTTAATTAATTAATCGTTAATTTTATAATTGAATAAGATCAACGTCGTCCTAGCTCTCGGCATGTGGCAGTTATCAGAGTTGTTAGCTGTGACAGTCCCAATGTTATAATTCACAAACTATACAGTTCCCTTCTATTTATTTATTTATTTATTTATAGACACGCCAACAGTATACATATATAACATTTAGACATTTAGCACTCTATACAATTATTATCCTTATATGTACACCTATAAAAGGCATGCACAGCATACACTAGAATGGACAAGGTTGACATACATACAAGCTATTTAAGATTAAAGATAGAAATACTATAACTAAAACACAGATCAACATATATGAAAATTACAACAATAGACAAATAATAATAATACAACTATATCAAATATAATTAAAAATAACTAAGTTCATATTATTAGAGCTCTTATAATTGGACTAAGAATAACAATTACTAATTAAGCGAACGTTTTCAATATTTTATTTTTGAATGAATACATAGCCTTGTAATGAGAATTCTTCTAATGAACGCATAGCCTTGTCCATCATTCAAGTATTGTTTATTAATAAAAACTAGCGGTCGGCTAGTGGTCGAAATTCGACCATATTTGATTTACATTTTAAGTTTAATAGTTATTAAAGTTTTATTGTCTATAATCAGTAATCACACTTCATTTAAATTTCGATCTACACAGGTTAATTTTCAAACAAAATATTATTTACTTAACTGACATAATTATGTAATTATAGGTATATTGCCATATGTAACGATAGTTACGAAGAATAGTACTACATCAGCCGAACAACACCGAAATACTACGAACGCGATTCGACTGCGTGTGTCAAATGCATGGTTGTGTGCGTGTAGTGTTTTTTCATTAATTTAATGCATTTCTAATGCATATTTTATATAAATATTAGGATTCGCCCCTCCTTCTCCATATAAACTATAACGGTGCCAAATTTCATACTCCTCCGTCCAATTTTCGTAAAAAGTGGCACAAAGTTTTTGCTTCATGTTTTAATATATAGATTACCGATAACGCATTTGGGCGCACTATGCATCCCCATAGTATTGTTTGTGAATACGGTATGTATATGACTTGACAGCCGATTGCAGTTATACTATAATACTCACCGGCCTTTCCTTCTCGTGAACGTTTTCCAAGACTTCTAGCTCGGCGAGTTCGTCCTTGTGTTTCTCGACACGTTCGCGGAACACCGACACCGTCCTGCTTGGCTCCATTGGTACCTACAAGTACATACCATTAATAGCTGACTATTTTTTTTTTTGTTTTTTAAAGACAACTCCCGCACTAGGAATAGTTCCTGTATCGCGGGTTAGTTTACAAACATTCAAACAACGGACACAAAGTATAACCAGACTCGGAACTGCCATTTGTGGATTACACAAATTTTTGTCCCGTGTGGGATTCGAACCCACAACACTCGGCGCATTGGCAGTGGCGAGGCGACCGCTTAAACTACTACGCCATCCGTGCAGTCAGTCGGTCATACTTCAACAATATGGACTGCCTCGTTGGTGTTAATAACAATACTAACATCCTCCAGAGAGCAGCGATAGCTCAGTGGGGAGACCAACAGACTGCAATGCCGAGGGTCTCGGGTTGGAACCTACGTCGCGCACCTCTGACTGTCGGAAGTTATATGACTTTTTGAAATTATGTGCGTATTGATTGACAATTATCGCCTGCTCCGTGCCTCGGAGTGCACGTTAAGCCGTCGGTCCCGGCTGCCATGAACATCTATGGCAGTCGTTATTGGGAGAGTGTCGACACAAAAGATCCCACTGGGTCGAAGTGTCGCCGGTCTGCACTGACTGGCCCCCACATAAGATAAGAACGTCCTCCAGATCGAATTTCGGTCAGGGCGGCCTATCTTAACGAAGACTGGTCATCTGCGCAGGAGACACAGTACACAGGTGTGTACGCAAACGCAAGTGCACTGTCAGTTCCTTAACTCTCATGATCCGATGGGACGGTAATCCGACACGACCGGAGAGATAAGGCGCAGGACCAACGGCTTTACGAAGCACGAAGATGTCTAACACTGGTTACTTCCTAACTCCGGGCTGGTATTGAGATTTCTGAATAATAAAACCCAATAACTTTTTGTTGCCCAATACAGGATTCCGCTGAATCCGAGAGTACCGCTGCGTACGCGTAAAATTTATTATGTTATAGATAAGTATATTTCAGCCCTTAATAGTAAAATCTTACCTCTCTGGGTACGAGTGTGGCCTCCTTCTCAGCGCCCTCCCACACCTTGATCTTCTTGAAACAACGCAACTTTGTGTTGTAGCGACTCTCGCACACATACACGTCCTTGTCCGCGAAACCTACGACCAACATAGATAGTCATTGTATTATAGATATACATTACTAGATGTGCCCGCGGATTCACCCGCGTTTATAGTTACTGCGTCGCTTCCGTGAGTCGTAGCATGATGTTATATAGCCTATAGCCTTCCTCGATAAATAGGCTATCCAACACTAAAATAATTTTTCAATTCGAACCAGTAGTTCCTGAGATTAGCGCGTTCAAACAAACAAACAAACTCTTCAGCTTTATAATATTAGTATAGATAGCATTTAAAATTAAATAAAAACAAGACAGAAATTGATTAAAACTTATATGTGGAGCATTGCCTTATATGCTTGTGAAACATGAATTTTAACCAAAAGAAGTCAGGGTAGATTGGCAGCTTTTGAAATGTGGTGTTGACGCCGAATGGACAATTTCATAGATAGAAAAAGTGCCTAAAGGAGAAATGTTGAGAAGAACTAATAACAGACAAATACTGGTACTTATAGAGAATAGAAGATAAAATATGATTGGTCACTTACTTAGACATGACAAATTATTACCAATATTATAGAAGAAAATAGAGACAAAGAGAAAGAGAGGAAGACCAAGAAGAAAGTATACAGAGTACAGAGTAGCAGATAACAATACTTCCAAATTCAAAATATTTCCATACAAACATAATCTCACACCTCTATCCCCAAAAGCTTAGACAGAGACGTATCACACCGAAATTTTACTAGTATACTTTTTTAATCTCACCTAATAGCGAGCCAGCTTATTGCCCTCTTCCAGAAACGGCTTGAGACTACTACTGCCACTAAGAATTTTTTGACAACAAATCAAATCACCTGACCCGGCCATCAAACCCGACACCCATCACTCACACCCCTTCGCTGCGCTACTGAGGCAGTAGTAAGATACTCACCTTCAGGTCTAAACTTGAAGTACTCCTTAACGTTCATGACGTAGCAGTGTCCCACTATCTGGTCCAGCGGTACAACGCGGTGCGACTCTGTCTTGAACACCTCCTGCTGAAGGAACTTGCGTGTGCGCACGTGGAATGTCTCCTGTGGCCTGTGCAACAGGAATAAAATAATATTATTTTAATTACATTTCCAATAATATAAAGCCTAAGAAAGTTAACAGATATATCTTAGAGTTACCAAACATATCGGAAACAGAAATTAAAAGTAATAATGGTGTTTTAAACCAAAAAGGTTAAAATTGTTGACAATAAACTACGACGCTGCATGTATTTTAATAAAAAGCTTATTTTTTTACACCTTTCAAAATCTATAGTAAGTGTTTAATAACTTGTGTATCCGTAAACATTTAATATCCGTTTAAAATAACAAAATGTTGCTTTAAGTTTCCAGATTACTTGTCTACACAAATATAAATATTTAATTTATAACTATAAACAACTAATTAACCGTTTTACTGAGCACATATGCCGTATAATATAGTCTTTATTCTCGAAATAGCCCAATTATCCCACGTAAAAGAAACTGTTCAATGGAGGGAATACATAAACAAAATATATCAATCTCAACGAAATAAAAACAAACAAGCTATAAATGTAAGTCTTATTCAATATTATTTAATATAATTTGATGTATAGAAATAATAAAAATGCCAAAAAGATATCGCCCAACGTGGGGCTCGAACCCACGACCCTGAGATTAAGAGTCTCATGCTCTACCGACTGAGCTAGCCGGGCTGTTGAAAGCAACTTCATATTAAGTAACCAGATTCTACAACGCGGTGGAGTAGTAATAGACGCTAAGATAAATTTAACAAGACTGTCACGCTTGATTGATTGTTATCTCATTGACAATGTAGACATCGATAACGTTAATACAACATAGTTGCCAAGGTTCTTATGATAATTGACAGCAATTTACGAGACGTATGAACTCGTTTTATGGCTAACATTTATAAAAAAGTTTATCAATACCACTGATAGAGGTATTTCCCAGTATCTTAATTTCAATCTTTTTGTTTTCACATGACACGGTTCACAAACATACACTATACATATGTATCGAAATGTATACTAATAATATATGAAAAAAATTATGTTAAGCATAGTAGAAAAATCTGCTCGCACACGCAAGTCATAGTGCAATAGCCCGCGAGTGACGAGATAAACTATTGAAACAGATCAATCAGATCAAATCAATCAGAGTCGTCTGTACGGATGGCGTAATATTTTAGCTGGTCGTTTCGACACCGTCACTACGCCGAATGTGTTCTATACTTACACGGGAAAATATTTGTATGATACACAAATAATTGATTCAAATCTAGGTATTTTCATGTCCGTTATTTTTATGTTTAATTCATTCTTAGTACGACAGTTGTCTTTTTTTTAAGATAGTAGTACTCACCTAAAGTAGACATTGCAGTACATCATGGGCGTGCCTTCGTTGTTTGTCCAGACCCGGACCACCTGTCCAATGGGACACTCCTTGTTGCCCTTGTCCGGCTGGATGTATACGAAGTCTCCCTTGTTGTACACCGTCTGCTGTAGCGGCGCGCCACCCGATAGCAGGGAGTCGTCTGTACTCGACCTGGTACACACAACGTTATGGTTTCATCAGACTTGTTGTAGCGGACAATCAAACTAACCATTAACCTGTCAATACATGGACTGGTAGACATAATTGAAAACCTAATATGTCTGGCCGTAACTGAATGGATCGATTTTGGTTGCGGCTTACAACACCTACTACTTGTATGACCAAAGATATTTCTTTGGTCATACAAGTAGTATCTTAAGAGCGCCCTTAAAAGCGTTTATGCATTAAGTTCTGTTCCGAGTGGAAAAGTGTCATTTTGATGTTTAAAGTCCAGAAAACTGACCATAATGTATTTAAAGTGGTACATCTATGATTTAAATCTTTAGCTGTCTGTACATACCTAGTCTCATCCTCTTCCTCGTGCTCCTGCAACATCTTGCACTGCTTGACGAGCTCGACGCTGGTGGCCATGGCGTCGCGGGTGAAGGCGAGCGCGGGCGACTGTAGAGTGTTGCGGCACAACTGGTCGCGCTGGTCGATGTAGTAGCTCTGCAGCTCTGCTGAGTCCTCGAATATCTGGCTGTCCGTGCGGGACAGGCGACGGGCCCTGCCGAGTCAAAGATGACACAGGTGTAAGAATGTGGAATTTGGAGGCAGAAGTGCTCGAAGTTTTTGCGATGAGAGTGAGGCAGCAAGACGTGATCTGCCCTCTCGGCAGTACTGAACTGCGCGCGAAATCGAGCCAGTCAGGGCATGTATTATAAGTGGAAGGCGCGGTTGGTGGCGCTCGTGGCCGGTTTCAGAACCATTGGGCTTTTGGAACATCTATTTTTCTTTTGCCCTAAAATATCCTATCCTCTTTATGATCTA
Source organism: Catocala sponsa (assembly GCA_963564715.1). NCBI lineage: Eukaryota > Metazoa > Arthropoda > Insecta > Lepidoptera > Erebidae > Catocala > Catocala sponsa. Next base: position 16,455,997 of record OY751349.1, read on the forward strand.
CTGCCTAAACAGATCCCTCTCCCGGTCAATATAACCTTTCTATTAACTTTGGCACACACCCCATTCATAAAAACTTTATATAAATTCATTGCCCTTAATAAAATCAAAATATAGTCTGCCCCTCTCGTTCTTGTCAATCTCTACGCCTATCGTTGGTTTTCCTTGTCCTCTCCCATATTCTAACCTTACTACTATGTATATATTACTAATATTTGTGTCATTTTTGCTGTAGTCCAAAGAAGAACCATCGATCGGTCTAATTACCGGTCAATGGTCACATTACTACCTACTTATCAAACCACTTATTTATTTATTTTTATGTTTATTATCTCTTTCCTCCCTGATGTTGGCAGAATCATCGATACCTATTCGATGGAGCCATTCGACATCGATAAAAGATAAAGGTGAATATATTTTTTTTAATACGTAAATTGCTGTCAGCTGCTATGGATGGCTGACTGAATTACAACGGCCAATCAAATCAGTTGACGTGGTTTATATCACTTCGTTGATTTGTCTTTTAGTAGTTTGGTGCTCAAAAACGGAATTACCAAAAACTTCCGGCAATTTTTTTGGAATCCCCGTATATCGACGATACCGACGTGCTTTTTTCCAAATTTCACGTTACAACATAATTGTCGCTCGCGCCATCATATTGGAATCATGGCGTCGGAAAGAGCACGTTAAAATCTATAAAATTACTAATCGAAATACCCTCAGAATAGTTTCCAGGGTAAACTACTAAATAACTGGACTATTTTACAAACCGGGTGTTATTACCGCATTAAGAAATATTTTAAAACTATGTAAAGTAATTTAAGTAATTGTTAAAATACATAATAATATCAATTATTGCAGCAGTAACACGGTTCAGCAGCAGAAATAACAAATCCAACATAGATTAACAATTAGTGTACACAAACGTACAGACTGACATAAGCTTACCTTTCGAACACAGCGAACATGTCTTGTTGGAAGTGATCGAGCCTCTTATACAGCCCCTTGTCGAGTCTTCGTTTCACCAGATCCAGCGATATCGCGCGAACTTTCTCGCCGTTAGCCACCTCATCATGTTCTGGCAGCTCCGCCATGCTATCTGAGTAACATCTGCAAGAGACATCTACATATTAATACATGAATCTCTAGCTAGCATTAGAACCTATTCAGAGAAAAGCAGACATACTACATATATTATGGCATCATCCGATAGCGTTGCTAAAATATAAAAAAATATATTAATGTTTTTTGGCAGTAGCGATAGCCCGGTGCGAAGCCGTTGGATTGCTACACTGAGGTGTCGAGTTCGATACCAAGGCGCGCATCTCTGATTCAGTTATGTGCGTATTAAAGACTTAATTATCGCTTGCTTTAGCGCTGAAGGAAAACATCCTGAGGAAACCTGCATGTTTAAGAGTTCTCTATGTTTTCGTAGACATGTGAAGTCTGCCAAACAGTACTGTGCCAGCATGGTGGGCTATTGCCTCACCCTTCTCACACTAAGAGGAGGCCCGTGCCCAGCAGTGGGACAGTTTTATACAGGACTGATAATAAATATTAAACATTTTGGAAATCCTTACCTTCCCTCTTCATCCTGATGATTGTAGACGCTAGTGAAGAGATTGAGCAGTAATTCCTGTATCGCCGCCGGGACATCCGGTATTGCGTCATCATCCTCCCTGCTAAGATACATACAAACCTTTGACATAATATAGGTATAGTAGTTATAAATCTAAATGCACTGAGCAAAACTGCTATATAACTGAAGGCGGAAACATACTTACATGTCGTGGCGTGTCGTGACGCGCCAGAAGCATATCGGTTTCATGCATTTGCATGTTGTGTCGCGACACGACACGATACAAATATGTCCCTAACCATATTAAATGTATGAAACCGATATGCTTGTGGCGCGTCACGACACGTAAGTATGTTTCCGCCTTAAGTGATGCAATAAGACGAGGGTCTATTAAGGCCCGGTTCCTAATTAACTGTCTATAAGTAAAATTACTGCTCGAATATAGGCACCGGACTGTGTATATAGAAAAGCTACTTCAGTACGTCTCCGCCGAACTGAATTAGCATTTTCTAACGATAAACACGCGTAAATGCTGCTCCAATACGTCTCCGAGATTGATGATTCAAATACTAGAAATCCTACGCCAATACGTCACGCGAACTTGACGAATAGGATGAGGGTTTCTAGTACATCTAAATGTGTATTATTTTAGAAAACCTCCTGCAGTACATCACCTTCTGAGACGTATTGGAGCAGCATTCACGCGTGTTTATCGTAAGAAAATGCTAATGTAGTTCAGCGGAGTCGTACTGAAGTAGCTTTTCTATATACGCAACCGGGCCTTATTCGTACCTAAGACGGGAGAGACACTGCCGCGTAGTGCAGGCTTTCTCATACGAATTCATGTAATCAATGAGGATAGTACTCATTGATTACATGAAATCATATGATGTCATATAATCGTTTTAGTGCTCACCAGTTGGCGCCACTAGCGAGTAAGGTATTGTCAATCCTGTCACAGCTGCTGTCTGAACCTTATTTGCCAGTAATAATTGTCGGTTTCTATGATTACTGTTGAAGTGACGATAGAGTATGCTGTCTTAAAAGGTTTTTACAAAGTCGGCAACACGCAAGTGGTGCCTCTGGTGTTGCAAGCGTCCATAGGCTACGGTGACCACTTACCATCAAGAAGGCCGTATGCTAGTTTGCCACCTTAGTAGTATCTTATTATCCAACGAGTACCTATTACTATGATGACTACCTATCTATTATATATATACATATATTATGTAATAAATATAGTACATAATCTAGTAGTATTATTGATGTATTAATGCGTAGTATTTGCCTATAAACACACCTGAGGATGCTCCTTGAAGGTCGGCTGTCCACGCGACAAGGAGCGTGAACATAAAAGAAATACACATTATATGAAACAATCTAGTAAATCAATTATGGAAGTATCAAGCATATACGGATCACGCTTGTACCTGACTACGCCAGTGTAGTATATACGAAATAAGGAAGTGTGTCACACGTGAGGTCGAATTGGAACATGCGTTCAATCGTTTAATAGTTAGGATATCAGTCAGCTTGTTGCAGTCCATTGCTAAACATAGGCCTTGTCCAATTTATTCTAGAATATGTATATCTATTATCTAGGTCTTGAATATAGATAAGATACGACAACATATTATTCATCTACGTGTCTTCACGAAGCGAGTTTGACAATATGCCACATAAACATGGCAGTCTTTGTTACGACTTGATAATAAGCTGAGGTTTATATTGTAAAAGGAACATCTCTGTTATTTGTGCTTTATGTTCCTGTGCACACGGGGCAACAATTTGTGTGATGCTCAAATAATGTTCTTAGTCTGGGTATTTTCAGTGTTTGTTGTTTCCATGACATGACATGACTTATTAATTATCCCTAGAGAGAATGAAGACCTTAGTACACCTACTTTCTCACATTGTATTCAGCGAAGAATCTACAAGTATCTAATTTATGCTGATGAGTACACTCGTAATAATCCTAACTAATATTATAAATGCGAATGTGTGTTTGTTTGTTGGTTACATAATCGACTGATAATTCTGAAATTTCGCGGACACTATCAGGGGCACAGAAAAGGACATAGGGTTCTTTCATCGAGAAAAAGTACTGTTGTGCAAAACCAAATTCCCGATTTGATTGACCAAGTGTCGATTCTTATTGAAAATTGGCAAACATATCGTCGGTCCAGTGGTAAAGTAGCCAATCTGCCATTTTGGCGTTTTTGAGTTAAATATATCAATATTAATGTCTTAATAATAATAAATGAATATTTATTATAACACATACATTAAGACATTTATTTTTTAATACTTAATCTATAACTTCAGAAAGATACGTTAGGATTCAGATTTACAGGACCAATTTCAATCTTCTTTTTGTTCTCCTCAAAAAAATGTTTTTTGCAGATTGGCTACTTGACCATTGGACCGACGATATGCAACAGTCAGAACACTTAATATGAATGCTTACCTCAACATCTGCTTAGTCTGCAAGCACACACGGTGCAATATCAACGCGTCCTTATATATCTGCGAGTCCGGTTCGTTGTACTTGCAAGCGTTGTCGAACATCAGTATGAAGTCCGAAGCCAACTCGTTGACGGAGCCGTACACGGTGTTCTTGAGCTTATGAGCGATCTTCTCCATGTCGATGGGGTTCTTGATTAGCTCGTAGTAGTCTGGGTACTCTATCTTGCTTGGTAGCTTCATGAAGATCAGTGCGAGTTGGCGGTTGGCTGTAGATCATGTATGCACGGTTTATAAATTTTTCCAAGTCTATGTATTGCCTTAAGCCCGACGTATCACGGATGTGACGTTGTAACAGGATTTTAGAATAGTAATTAATAACTTAATACTATAACATTATAGTTGACAATTAGGCGATATAAGTTGTAAGCGCTTGATAACCATGTTTCTACGTTTGTATCTTCCGAAACTCGAATTTTCTGAGAGTAATTGTCAGATGCATGCGTTTGCAAGTTTGATATAAATCCCGGTAAACTCAAGCAGCAATTTGTAAAACCTCCATTTTGTCAGCTATAATTTAAAATCCTAAATAATTGGGAACTAACTTATTATCATCTATAAGTCACATTGCCAGATAACAGTTGAAATTTATATCACATTGTCACTGAATAAAACATACGAATTTAAATATTACTAACCTTTAGGATCCCTATAATCCCTGATAGCATCATACAACGTCCTCAACTTCTGTTCAAAAGGCGACAGTTGCCGCGACTTGGCAGACTTGAAGGTCTTCAGCGGAGTCTTCCTCTCGAAGCTCGCGTGCACTTCCTTTAGTTTCTCGTTCATGACTCGCTCTAGGAGGCTGGCGTCCTCGTATATCATGGACCCTTCCTCATTGAACTGACGGCAGTTCGAGAACATCAGACGGAAATCGGCTACCATCTCGTCGATCGAGTTGTATCTGTCCGTCTGTGGATTAAGATAAATTAATGTAAGTCATATTAGTAATCCAATCAATATTTCTTATTTAAATCTTAATATTTAACGAGGTTCTACTACTAATAAAACAGCTGGCAAATCCACACATTACTGTGCATATAGCGGTAAAAAACAGAATTATATATTATACTTTATTTTTAATTACTTAGATGTGAAACTAGAATACGGCCTGCCTGACTGTAAGCAGTTACCGAAGATTATTTCCAATGTAAGAAATATCACTTGAGGGACGTGTTATGAAATTAAACAATGGATAGGAGAAAGATAGAAAGGAGGTTGATTGGACCTCTTACTTATGGATCCAAACAAAACAGCATGCATACTGGTACTTTACTTGGAGTTTATGTGGTCCAGATCGACCAGGAAAATACTACACATTCCTATCTGCTTAACACTACCCATTGATGCTGAAACCAGCAAGCAACTCAAAACGATTTTAATATACACTAACCTTAATATTAGTCTCAATGGTGATCATATCTATCGGTTTATCGATCACATTATAGTACTCCGGGTATAGCTTCTTGCTTGGTTTCTCCATAAACAGCAGCATAGGTTGACGTCCATCGGAGCAGGTGAACTCGACCAGTTGCTTCGATATGTAGTGCAGTTTCTTCTTTAAAGGGAGATTGGCCTTGGGGACTGGAGGAGTGCTGATCGGTGATGGGGCTGTACTAGGTGCGGGGGTCAGACGTGGACGACCTGAAAGATGAAAAACGTGTAAGGGTAGACTAGACATCTGTGAACAACATTTTAAAGTGTACATATTGTGCTCCTGGATTTAGGCCACGGCAGTCAATCTTAACGGAGGATTGACTGCACGGATGGCGCAGTGAGTAGTCGCCTCGCCATGACGATGAGTGTTATGAGATTCGATCTCCACACGGGACAAAAATTTTTGTTACCTACAACATCTAGTTTAGTTTAAGTTCTGTTTTTATTGAAGTTTATCTCAATTAAGAAGCATGTCTTAATGAGAAGTATATATTATGACAATGTTGTGTTAACTCATAATACGCATATGCATGAGACTATATGTACCACTTCTAAAATATTTATTGTAACATGTATGTATGTGCTGTGAGTAGTAAGTAGTGAGTAAACCTTAATAAATAAATAAATAAATAAACATGTTGTGCCGAGTCTGGGTGTCTGTTATTTGAATGTTTGTAAAGGTCTCCCGCAACAAGGGAATTATTCCTAGTGCGCCAATTGTTTTTTTTTTATAGAAATGCCTGTCCATCTGCTCAAGAGATATTATAGTGCGCAAGTGTGTACACTATAATATTATAGTACACAACTGAACTCTATATTCTCTAACCCACATGATCCTATGGGCCGGCAATCCCACACGACCGAGAAAGATCAGGTGCAAAACCAACGACTTTACGTGCATTCCGTAGCACGGGGGTGTATAACACCGGCAATTCACTAACTCTAGGCTGGTATTGAGATTTTAACAGAAAAACCCAATAACTTTTTGTTGATCCGATACGGAATTCGAACCCGAGATCTTATGCACAGCAGTCGCATTCACTACCGCTGCACCACGAAGGCAGTAATAAAAGTAAAGTGTATAAGTATATGTACAAATAAGTGCACTCTTTCCCATAGTCATGTACGACCGGAGAGAGAACAGGCTCAGAACCTAGTAGTAGTAGACAGTTAAGCCAGAAGGCCCCGGGCGACTTAAAAACAGTTATAGCTGTTAGCATAACTACTAGCAAATATAAAATTATTATATTTACCTCTAGGTCTGGGTGTTGCAACCTGCGCCTGATTCTTTACTGATGATAGGCTCTCGTCGTCGCTAGATGAACTTTGGACTATGTCTAATAGTTCTTGCACGCGTTGTTGCATCAATCTGGAACAGAACATATGTTAGAACGTCTAATAGGGCTTATACATTCCAATCTTTAGCTTCGGAGTGTGTACAAATACAGTTACATGTACTTGTTCATATACTCCTGTATTTCGGAACAAACGTTATTTGAGAAAGTTCGATTTTGTTCTAGAAGATTAGATTACTAAATAAAAAAAATTACGAAAAGGTAGAGCGTGTTGGAATACGCCTGAGTCAGTCCCACGACAAGGCTGTCCTCCTGATAGGTAAGAGGAGATCGGTATTGTCAACCTTTTTCTATTGCTCTAGTTGGAGTACTTAACCCGAGGGTGCAAGGAGGATTCCTTACCTCGTATTTTTTTTTTGCCATGTATTGCAGCCATTTAACAGCTATGTTAAAGTGTGTTGATTAGTTAATTATCGCTTGCTGTAACTGTGAAGAAAAATATCGTCACGAAACCTGCATGTCTGAGATTTCGCCATAATGTTCTCGAAGATATGTGTAGTCTACCACGCTGGCGTGGCAGACTACTTTGCAGCCGTGTAACAGTTTATATACAGGGCTGATATTATTATAATGCCTAATTTTATTTTATACTTGGATTATTAACTTCAAGGTTCTACTATCCTCTAGGAGAAATAATATTAATAAATAATTAAATATAGCTAAACTCACCTCTGTAATTTAACAGCATCTTTGTACAATCTCGATGAAGGCACATTATACTGCTTAGCATTCTCAAACATGATGTTCATATCTCCAGCCACCTCCGAAAGTGTCCCATAGTTGCCTCGCCTGATCTTGTTCTTGATTTGGTTAAGAGACACCGGGTTCTTGATCTCCTTGTAATAGTCCGGGTACTCACGACGCGATGGAAGCTTCCAGAACGGTTCTGACATTGGTGTACCTGCAACATGAAGGAACCTTACTTTTGGAGGCACTTATTTTATTTTATCATAGGTTTGTTACAATAAACTTTTTTCTTGTAACTAATAGCATTGTCCTGAAGATACCTTCCGTAGAAACTAAATACGTGTCGACACATATTTAGCGTTCAAATCAGAATATTGCAACTTGAAGCAGCATGGATCGTGGAACGCGGCTGTCCACCATCATATAAATGAATGTGAAAGCTTTTTCTATTGCTGGTCGAGTTAGTTAATCTGGGGGGAAATAGTGTTGGGTGATATTTAAGTGTTAGTTTTTGAAACATGCTAGAATGCCCAATATCCTTTCCAAACCTTCACAATTTTGAAGTTGTTTATAAAATCGCAAAAACATCCTCACAATTATTTTCATCTTGCCAGTATTAAGTCAACAACCATGGAGTTGTTATACTTCTGAAAGTATTCATGACTAAGTCGACGGCTATAGACGACATAGTCATGCTATACATGTATATACAAAATGATATTATAGGTTATCTTCAAGTCAAGCACCTTTTCTTGACATAGTTAAAATATGGGTTGTATACCTTTATCAAACCCATATTTGAGCTATATTTGTTCCACAGATGTCAGCATCTCTGAAGTACCTATAAGTATTTTAGAAATATACCTAAGTACTATTTTCCTGACCCAAAATGGGGCCTAAGTTCGGTATTGCGCACATGCTCAAGCTTATGTCATTATAATGTTATCTTTATAAAAAGTATTATAACGAAAATGGTTTGTTATGAAAATGCTTAAATAGTCGATAGTCAGTGATGGAGTGAAGTTATCAAAGAGCAAGGGGTAAAAGGCTGAATAGTTGGGATAGCAGGATTTTTATTCTATAAAAGTAAATTAAAGCTGATATTTGTACCATTAGGGCCCAGATGATTCTTGATAGTTTCGAGAAGTTTCCACTGCGGCGAATCTTCGTTTTCATTCTTCTCGTCGTCAGAGTCGCCAGCGCTGTCTTCAGAATGCTATACAAAACAAATATTATTGTTGATAAGAAATCTACGACTATTATACAAGATGTTCACAACGTGTATCACCAATAGTGGGCATTGGACATTGTGCCAAATTAGAGGCTGGAAGAAAAGAAATAGCGAAATATACTTAAAGGAGTCTCAGGGCCGAATTTTATAAAAATTGGTTTCCAAAATATTATTTTGACAAGTTAACGCTTAAAACTGATTGTTTATCGGCTACGAATGGTTTTTTTGGTGAAGAACATATCATAAGGTATTACGAAAATTTAATCATACGACAGGAGTATATTTATTTTGTTGGCAATTCTTAAATAAATAAATAGTTACCTTGACGATCTCGATGTCCGAGCCAGGCGGTTCCATGATGGCGAGTGCCTTACTGTTGGGCACAGGCCCCACGCGGGACGTGCGCTTGCTACGGATGCGCTCTGAAGTCTTGGCGGGACCCGAGCGGCCGTGCTGGTCGATCTCTTGTTTACGCATTTGTATCACCTAAGGAATAAACAACAGTTAGTTATAACTGTGCTGAGGTAAATTATTTTGAAAATGGGACTAAACAATCTTACTACTTATTATGTCTTACTATGTTAAATGGATGAATGGATTATCCAAACAAATAACAAAATTTTGATTTCTTCCTGGAACAAGTTGAACTCTCAGTGTTACTAGCGACCATAAATTTTAATTCTAGGCCAGGCTATGAGCTGTTTAATAACGCGTAAGATATATTTTATTTTTAAATGACATCTCTTGCATTAGTAATGGCTGTATCGCGGGGGACTTTACAGACATTCAAACAGACACAAAGAATATCCAGACTTGGTACAACCATTTGTGGATCACACAAATGTTTGTCCCGTGTGGGTTTTGAACCCACAACACATGGCGCAGTAGCAGTAGTGAAACAACGTTATAAAAATATTCTAGAGACGAACACACTACATATACACATACATAGAGATACATAGGTACATTTTCACCTTAATTATCTCATAGTGTAACTAATATTTTAAATATTTTTCTAGTAGGTACTTATTTATAGAAATGAGTTGAATTTAATTCACATGCCTTTTTCAAAGTCTTAGCATCCTTGTAGATCTGACTGCCAGGCTCATTAAAATGGCAGGCGTTTCTGACCATCAACAGCAAATCTTTCTCCAGTTCATTCAAGTTGGTGTATTCCCCACCCTGGATCTTCTGGGCGATGGTCTTCAAGTCTACGGGAGAGTCGATGACATTGAAGTATTCCGGGTACCGCCGCTTTGACGGTAGGAACTGGAACGCCGGGTAAAGTGGACGACCCTCGTTGTTTGCAGTCATTACCTATAAACATAGCATAAATTAAGCTACAATTTCTTAAGATAATTGTACCGCCACTAAGCTGCCTTATTGTAGCTTTGAATGAATTTAGAGTTTGGATTAGCTAGGATAACAGTGCCGTCATTTAAACGACGCATTGTAGTCTGGAATAACGTCATTCAAATATCCTAACTAATATTATGATTGTGAATGTGATTTTGTTTGTTTGTTACGCTTTCACGTCTTATCATCGATCACCTTAAAATTTCGCTTCCATATTTTCAGAGGTATCTACAGAAAAGGACATAAGGCACCATTCATCCAGAACTGTATACTAGAAAACTATGACGTCTCCTTGATCCTGGATTTTTACGTCAGTTATTATGACTGCTGACTTGCGCAACTTCGTCTGCTTCACATAAGAGAATTTGACCCGTTATTGCAACATTTTCAATTGATGCTCCGCTCCTATTGGTCGTAGCGTAATGTTATTCATATAGCTATAGCTTATTCCTCAATAAATGGACACTACTAAAATTCTTTTAGAATGTCAATCTTAGGAACTACTGTGCCTGAGATTAGCATGTTCAACCAAAAAAACAGCTTTATAATAGTATAGATTATAGCAGGTAAGTAATGTTTAAAATACTTACCGCATTGAATAGTTCCTCAAAAACATTGTCCTCTTCATTGTTAGTTGAAGTTTCTGACAAGTCTTCAGCTACATCAGATCTTCTACTTGATGAGCCGTTGCGGGACAACTTTGGCATTTTTATGTCATCACCTGTGGTATAGAAAAGGCTTAGACTATTTATACTCCATGTGGCTGGAAGCCAATTAGCTTACCAATAGCTGCCGGCATGTGGTTTTCTGGGGTCACTACTTTCAAGATCATAATTACACTCACTATACACTATAAGTGTGATAATACTTAAAAACTCTCAGGTTTGATTACCGGATCAAGAAGAGTTATTGGATTTCTCTTTCTAGAAAATTTTAGTAGCTAGCTGCACAGAGACTAGAACTTTTCCCAAAGTCAAAGTCAAAATTAATTTATTAATTTAGGTCACAAAGTAACACTTATGAACATCAAAGTTAATGAGTTTAGTCACAGAAAATATAATACTACACTAATAGTTTAGTGAAGTTACTAAATTAAGGTTAGTTGCTAGGTTGAGCAAAGCTTTGAGGGATGAACAGCAATATACTTCCTTCTATTATGTGGGACCTAAAATGTTGCTGCTGAATTGTGTGTAACACACCGCTACATGTTTGAGGATATAGATGTAAAACTATGTATGTACTACTTAAAACTCTTACCACTTTCAAGTGTCTGCTTTGTCTGCATATACAGTTTCCACAAATCAATGGCATCCTTGTATTCTATGGTGTCAGGCTTGTAGAATGCTTTGGCATTGTTTACCAACAGTTCTATGTCAGCGGATAGTTCCTCAATATCTTCATATGTGTCAGTTTTCAATTTCTGTTGAACCTGTGACATATTATATTATTATATTTAGGACCTCTATATGATAATCACTTTTATATGTTACATATTGCCTAAATTAGTACTTACTTGCCAATTAAATAATCTAATAAAGTCTTTAGGATCATTGAAACAAACAATTACAAATTTTAGTACATGAATCACATAAATATTTTTGTTGAGTGAGCAGCGTAATTTGTTTCTTCAGTCAACTCCAACATTTGAAATAAATTCTGTGTACAGGGGCCTTTATAAACATTCAAACCACTATTTGTGCCTAACCATCCCATATGGGGATTGAACCCACAACCCTCGGTGTAGGTAGTAGTAGTGCTAATGCAACCACTTATTAATATTGCACCATTTATGATGTCTTACTACAAAGAAGAGATGTATAATTATTTTTGATGGTTATTGGTATCCATTGTTTCTATATTTATATTATCCTCCATCACACAGGGATTGTACTTGACATGGAGTTACTTTAATCCCTGCCATAACAGCAGCACAGTAGTGGCCGGCAACAATGGTTTTTAATGATGTCAGGCAGTCCAAAACTTGGCATATCATGGTCAAATAGAAGATCAAATAGAAGTGTGAGCAGGTACCATTGCCCAATAAAAGAGTTAATAAAATCTACAGACACATAGTTTTATAGACTTACCCTCAACAAGTCAATGGGCTGTGAAACAACCTCATAATACTGCGGCTCTTGACGTCTTTTCGGAGCTCTGATGAATGAATCACATAACAATGTTCCATCTTCCTTCTTATATGATCTGATGGTATCATACAGTTGTTGGCAGATTTCACTCTAGTGATAAGAAAGAATAGGAGAGTTATATACTATAGCTACTAACATTATATATTATACATATAAAGTTAGTAGATATAGTATATGTGTCGCAATTACTGTTTTTATAAAAATAATATTTAGTATGACAACATGACAAAATCACTGTTATGAGTAGATATTTAATACCTCAAGTTGCGCAGTGGCAAGGCTGTATTTAATCCAAACATAGCCTTTCGTAGGCTTTGTTGTCTAGTCTAGTATGAGCCCTAATGACCGTGTAAAAAATATGTGTATGTAATTTCTATGTATCTCCATCTGTTCTACACTATATGGATACATAATTAAATCTATTACTTCTTCACATAAACTACAAAAGTGATTATTGAGGATAAATGTTTTCCAATAAGTAGCGTGTGTTTACACACACCAAAGAGAATTTCTGAATAGTGATATTTTTAAAATTAAATTTACTATGTCACGTATATTCTTTCAGGCCAAAATATTTAAGTTTACATTACTACATTTACGCATCAGCAGTTATGAAGTATTAAAATATAGTCATAGTCAGCGTTTATATGTCGGTTGATACGCCGGTCGTGCTAAATAGTCGTGGCCGCAAGTAATCGGTAAAACTTACTGGATCCAACTTCTTCCTCTTGCGAGATGACGGTGGAGGGCCAGGGTTACTTAACTCTATGCCATCATCGCTATCGTCTCCATCAGCACCGCGGGAAGCCGCCGAAGATGCACGGCGTCTCTTGCTCATATTGCCAATTGAATCGGAATCGTACAAATAACACCAACACCTCTAATTGCAATGTAGTTTTAACATTTCACACAGCAACGATTTGTTTATAACACTAGACTTAACTGAAATAATGGCAAAATATTCATAAAATCAGTATAGTATTTTTAGACTATCGCAAAAAATACACAATCGAACGGGAATAAGAACGTTTCAATTTATGTAGATACTACAAGCATTAATAACAAAAAGAGATGCAATAGTCATATCTAGTATGGTAAGAAAGAGACATATAAAAACATATATCTAACATCTCAGAATGAGTTTAGTACGAAACGCGCTGGTAAAACTTCTAACTGTCAATATAACATAGATAATAAATTGTACAAAATGAACAATATTGAATTTGTACATGCATACAATTCTCTAGGTTACTTTAACTTATTGACTTTTACCCATGGCAAGGAAATATATTATTTTTATAATTACACATCTGATAAATTAACAAAATATAAGTTTAAACCAAGACCTATTTCAATATAATCACTCCTTACATTTTTAGAATACAATGTCATTATTATTAAAATTAAGGCATAAGTAAAACCTACGGTATTCAAAAAATTAAGGTACCCTGCGTTTAATATTAATACAAAAAGGAATTTTCACTTTATCATCTCACTCATTCTAAGAGTTCGTTAAAATACGAAGTTTATTCTTTTGTTTTTTCAATTTAAATATGAATAAATATTATAAAAATTTTATCTTATGTGGTGACTTGGACCAGTATTGCTTGCTGTGCAAGGAGTCATTTCATCTCATTCCAGATATTGAGAAACACATACGATGGGAGAAGCATAGAAAAATTCTGAAAGGACAAAATTTGTTACCGAAATTCCAAAAGGAGTTCATTTACAAGGTAATCTAACTATATCTACTTATCTTGATCAATTTGATATTTATGCTTAGCTTAATTATTATTTTATACTATACATATATCGGGTAATGATTTTTTGAATTCGTCTATACTACGCTTATGGCGGATTATATTTATCTACTAAATTTTATTACTAATAATTGGTATAAAGTGTTCATAAAACTATGAAATACCTAAGTACCTACTGTTTTATAAGTATTACGAATAGGTGCTTACATATTTATTATACAGGTTTATTATACGAAAAATGTTAAACTTTCAAGAAAGGTTAAGAAAAATAAAATACTGGTTGAAGGAATCGCTTCCATGTACCTATCGTTTCCTTCATCTTCGTTCGATTCAGATTCACACTAGTGGTGGTTAATATAGCACATAGCGTCATAACGTAGCGTGCTATATTTACTCAACGCATAGCGCGCGCAATATCGTTTCAATTTCGGCGCTAGAAATAGCGTCGCGCTATATATGCCTAGTCTGTTATGCATAGCGTGGTAAAACGAGTAAAACGGCAAGCGCGCTGCGCGATGACTCGCTAGCGTGAGCGCCGAACGACCCCTAGCGTCTAGCGCGCTAGATACGCTATTTTTTAGCCGCCGCGTGCTACCGCTCGCTGTATGACGTATTATCGTTGTTTATGTTATTGTGCTGATTTGTGCTATTCCGGCCGGCTCATGCGAGTTACCTATTTGTAAACTAGTTTTACTACTTTGTACTGATTGCGTATATAATTGTTTAAATAGAGAAAGAGACTCTTTAAATTCAATTGTTGTATATACACTATTTATTACGACAAACAGTAATTTTTTTTTTTAATTTTCTGGTCTGTACCTAGACTGTAAGTGGGATGACATTTTCTTTTTTTTTTAGTAATTCTCTACCGTAAAATATAATGTATTCTGGACGCTAGTAGCGTGCCCGCGCAGCGCTTTATAACATAGCGTATATTCTAGTCCGTAGCGTGCTATCTTAATATAGAGGATTTGAACACTACTAATTCACACGAACTCACACGTTAACCGCGCAACCAACCAACAGTTAGAAATTTTACATAACTAACGATAATAACAATAAACTAACTAAAAAACTTAACAGTACAAACAAAACTTAACTAGAAAAATAACAAAACAATTAACAACAACAACAAATTATTATGAGCTCGATTGTACGTAGACAAAAAAGCGCGCACGTGTAGAAACGGATATAACTCACACACTAAACATAGATTAGTATTAATACCTGACACTAAATAGAAGAGTCAAGACGCGAAAGGGTGCGCGGGGAAGTGCCCTGCCGCCCCGTGCCGCTACGTCCCGTTGACACCTATTATTGGGTTCTGCTTCTGCGCAATGACTCGCGATCTTCAGAGCCGCCATTAAGTTTGCATCGGGCTGTATGTAACTATGTATGTACCTTCCTATTATATTAGCTCAAATACCTATATAGTGTTATTTTGTAACATTTTATTACACTTATCTGTCCAAGTCGACACGTTATACGATTGGTAAATAAAACCTATCCTGACCATTGAATTAACGTTTTGATAAACCGAGTGCCTTAGTGGCGCACTAGTAATTAATGCGACTGTTGTATATAAGATTCGATTCTCGGGTCGAGCAAAATGTTGGTGTTTTTCTGTCAAGTAATTCTTAGTTGCAGCGTGAAATCTGACACTGTAGTGGACTCACTGTACCCGGAAGAGGGCAATAGGCTTGCCCTTATTACGTGAGACTTTAAAATTAAGTGGGTGCACACATTTCGCCAGCTTAATTTTAAAGTGGTTATGGTTTTAACTTGTAAAGTATTGGTATGGTTGGTATTTTATATAACCTACCCTTTAAGGGATAAGCTGTAAGTCTATGTATATTAGGAGTATAGTAAGTTATTTACCTAAACGTGTTTAACGAATAAGATTTCCTTTAGCTCTTCACTTAGACCACACGACTGCTTTCCATCAGGTGGAGTGTGGTCATTTTGACGAGGAAAAAAAATTAAAAAAAAAACGAACGCGCCTATTTTCAAACATACTAGAATCTATAGTATTAGATCGCGAAGTACTACAAGTCGAACGCTTTAGACATGTCCATGAGTTCATAAATAATAACTGCAACAATAGTTCTACCATCAAAATTGTTAGCTAATACTATTGTAGACATGTTTGTAGATCTACGTATCATGAATTCATGTTCTAACTTACCTATTAAATTATCAACATAGACTCAGGATTAATCCCCAGAAGCGTATGGATTTCTACATTAAAATTATGGCATACTTACATAACTTGATTCATTCACTTTTATGACTTCACTCCTAATCTGTAGGCTTACCATGAACATGTTTATCCGAAACTTCGGGCCGAACGCAAAATCTGACAATTAAGTTTCTTTAGTTTTTCTTTCTAAATGACATTACTCTGTTGTGCGGACAGGTTCGTGAAAGGGTTTAGGACAATCAAGAGGTTACGTACCGAAATCCAAGATGAATAACAGTCGTAGGTACGAACAGTCGGCCCGAAACTTCATCATTTACGTTTCATGATAGGCCTTCATGGTCTTATACCAGAAAATTTCTGTTAGTCAAATGAAAGTATAAAATTATTAAGTGTAATTTGTGCGTTATCTTTCTATAATTTAAGAAAACTAAGTATTTGTTAAATTGAAAGAAGCTAATGTATTTTGTTTCAGATTGAAAACTGTTATTATTGCGAAAAATGCAATTTAGTTGTGTCAGATATTGCTTCAGTAACTGAACATGTCAAGTCTGAGAAACATAAACTCCTTAAAAGTAATCCTGTTGCTGAAATAAAAAAGCCTGCTGGTCTGTACGACTGTGGTTATGTCATTATTAACAAAGTCGTCATAAGTAGACTACAGTGGAATTCAATCGTAGATAATAAATGCCTTATTTGTGAAATTGTTTTTGATAATATGGAAAATTTGAATGCTCATATAGCATCTCATGAACATATAATTAAACTGATTCAATCTGAAAGTAAATATGCAAATAATCAGTATTATCGAAAGGTAGGTGGTACCCTGATTTTTACAGCGAATATACCTGTATTATTATAAATTCAAAGTAAATAAACTCTGTTAACTGTTTCACTCTAATAATATGAATCCTAAACTAATTAAATATTAACACAATACCTCAACATTGCTTTTTTAAAAGACTCTTATGCATAATTTCAGATTAACGAAGAAACGTATCACTGTTTCTCTTGTAAGAACATTTTCTCAGCAAGTAATTTTGCGAATCATTGGGTTAGTTGTAAACATAATGATAAGAAAGAGCTTCAGGAACTTGAAATAACGAAAACGAGTAAATATATTGGAGCCATGACCGAAGACATACATAGAATGGCAGAATTAGAAAAAAAGCTCGTAGAAACATTGCAAGAATTCTACAGTATAGATGAAATAAATAACATATCTACTTGCAAAAAGTGTAATAATGATGTGGAAATTAATTTTGCGACCATGATCGAACATATGAGGCAAGACCATCGAAAAAAGGTACCACTATTGAAGAGCAGTTCTGAATCGTCAGACGATACGGTTGTATTTAGAGAAGTGCCTGACAATGGTAGAAAAAGATCTGACCTTGCGAAGTATGGAAAGATACGATACATAAAATTAAATCACAATGGTGGCAAAGGTTATTGCAAAATTTGTGATAAATATTTGTCAGCTAACAAACCCCTTTTCAGAGATCATGTTAAAGGCGCCATTCACCGAGGTCATTTAGAACTTCTAGGGGTTAAAAAGCCTAAAGTTCGCGAGAATTCTATAAAATATGGCAAACAAAGTATTAAGTCGTATTTATTAAATCTTCAAAGTTTACCAGAAATACTCGCATTTTGGATGAAAGGTGAATTACCTGTTGATGTTAACAGCTTTTTCCTCATATACGTAATACCAAAAGATCCGCATTACAAGAAGACAAAATGTTTTGCATGCGATGAGTTATTTCCACAAGGAAAGGAACGCGAACATTGTCTGACGACGAAACACAGGAATAATTTTTATGCTGCTGAGGTATTATCGAAGACGGATGAATTTGTTCGTGAGGTAAGAACTTTTATTGATTCGATTTGTTTCAAATCATGCTTCAGAGCTCTTTTACATACTTGCATACCGGACCTCAAGCTCACTTTAATAATTGTCGGTTACAGACCACAGTATCAAACTGAGCTTTAGATGGCATGATAACTTGAAAATATGAAGTAGAATCAGTCTAGCTAAAGCTAATTAATTATAAAGATTACTAACGATTGCCTTTTTTTGTTTGCTTGGGGAAATGCGCCTGATGCACCCTCGCCACTGGGGAGGCGAGAGGGTTATGTCCGGCTCTCCCGTACTTTGGGCCTACGGACCAAAACCCCACTGTGTGCCTACTCGATGCCTTGTATAGTCGATGGGCCGCTGGAAAAGAGACTACCTCAGTGACCCACCCAGCAGACTACGACTCCTGGGCGACGCCCCGGCACTTCAGAGGGCGTCGAACCGACTTAATGGTTAGCGCGGGCGGGAGATCAACGTTCTCCCGCCCGCGGTCTTCATTATGGCGCGTAAATGCGCGCCTGCGTCGCCCGGTTCGCCGGCGACGGCTCGGATCCGCAAGGATACTTTCCTTACGGATCCGCTCCGCCACCTCCTTCTGTGAGATGACGTCCCCGCAGAAGGACGCGACCGCTGCTCACTTACTCTCACTGTCGACCATGGCTTTGATCACGGCTGGCAGCGAGAGGTCTTCTTCCACAACCTCAATGAGTTCACGGCGCTGCACCGTCCAAGCAGGGCATTACTCGAGCGTGTGCTGCGCCGTGTCCTCTACACACTCGCAGTGGTGGCAGACGGGACTCGGTTCCCTCCTAGCGATCGTGTGCATGTATTTGCCAAAGCAACCGTGCCCTGTCAACCCCTGCACTAGCTGGAAGGAAAGGGTCCTATGCTGCCGCCCTGCCCACCGCTCCAATACCGGCTGGAGGGCCCCAACGGTCCTGAAACCGGCCAGGGGCGCCTTTAGCCGCGCCTTCCACTTACCAATCATGCCCTGGTGGGCTCGATCGCGCGTGTTCTTAATCACTGCCGGAAGGAGGCGATAACCCGCATCTCCTCACTCACTGTGAACACTTCGGCGAGCATTTCAGCCTCTAAATCCTACGGGGGTGTGCCGGCCAACGCGCAAGCTGCGTCAGCTGACATCATGCGGTAACCTTGTATGACCCTGACCGCTATGACTCTCTGCGGTCTCCGCAAGGAAGTCCTGCACTGAGCGGTCAGAAAGTCCGCCCACACCGGTGCGCCGTAAAGCGCCATCGACCGGGTAACCCCCGTGTAGAGTCACTGGCAACCAGCACTGGGCCCGCCCAAGTTTGGCAGTAGCCGCCCTTCCGAAAAGCTTCGAGGCGAGCTCTCTAAAATGCTCGTTAAAGTGCCACCTTCCGTCCAGGACGAAGCCCAGATACCTACTTCACGTGGGCCTGGACGGGAAAGCGCGTCGAGCCCACCATTATCGAAGCACCGCGGGGAGGACTGCGACAGGGTCCATGAAGGACCAGGGCCTACGTCTTGCTAAAAGTCACCTACTAACGATTGCCCTAAGACAACAGATGGGTTGCGGCACGAGATAGAATAGGCGGTAATCACTGTCGCTTATTAGCTTCTCTTGATATTATTATTACCTTTTTTGCAGTTGCGGCCAAATCTCTATCATTGCGGTTTCTGCAATTCAATTCTGCCGTTTCCAGAAACATTAGAAAAACATCTAGTATCTTTTAGACACATAAAGGTAAAAACTGATATTGAACCGGTTTCGAAGGTGGAAAACTTTTGGCGCAACTTTAATCCAGCTAATCTTGAGATTTCGACCGGTGATGAAGACTTGTATATGGAGCTCATTCGTCATGTTTTTGGATAAGCTTTAAATATTATAAACGTTGATCTTATACTAGGTACTTATATGCATATTAATTTTATATTCTGTTAGCGATGTGTGAATTGCGCTTTAGTTGTATTCGAATATATTATCGATACGTACTAGGTTGTTCAATAAGTTTTGCGGTTCGATAAGAGAGGGAGTTGCTAGTAGCCTAAATTTTCTTTTGTTATGTTGGTATGTACTCTTCATATGAACGTAATGTGAAATTCATTTCAATCTTTCAATAATTCATTCTTTGTTTACAAGCCATTTAGGGTGCGTTCCACTTAGCGTTCACAACGCCCAAGATGCTCATTTAGCCGTTCCACATGACGACTGCGATCGTTGTGGTCGCGGCAAAAACGTCACTCATGACCATAGACTAGTATATAATAACGCTCATGATGTTATGACTCACGCTCACGCAAAGCTCAACGCTCACGACGACCCATCCCGAGAGATGGGTCGTCGTGAGCGTTGAGAAAATCGGCGCCATTTTTTAAAATATAAAGTAACTAAGATGGCGACTACGAAAATATTACTTTATTTGATGCGATTTTTATGAAACGATGAATACTTAAATAAGTAAAAATTTTATAATCTACAGTGTTTCAGTTGTCAGTCTTTTGAATTCTTCATCAAAGTAACGATTAACTACATTAAATTAATTAATTGAATACGTGGTCTAAGTTGACGTTTTTCACGATTTTATAGAATGGTATTCTACTCTTCACTGAACTGGATTATCTAGTACTTTCTGGAGCATTATTGCAACGCACTACCAAATATCCTACTGTTGCCGTAAAATACATTTTGAATATATTTGAGTGTATAATATCTACAATTAATTAAATACTCCACAAAATTATGAAATACAAGATTTTGCCCGCGGCTTCGCTCGCGCTAATGTAGATTTATGTTAAAATAGATTTTTAGTAGCCTATGTTATTCCGATGAATAAACAACAATACTGTAAAGTTTCATCAAAATCCTTTCAGTAGTTTTTGCGTGAAAAGTAACAAACACGCGGCGGGCATCGCAGCGGCGCACGCTCTATTTCAAGCAAATGCGCGTAAAATAGCTTCTTCGTAAACGCACTCATACCCGCCATAATAATTATGTTTGAATTTAGTGCGGGCCGCACCGCGCAATTCCCCGCGTCTCCGTAAATGAGGCCTTAGTATCGACGTGTCACCGTACTTTTTGGCTTATGTTTAACTTATCACCAGATATAGTAAAATGTAACAGTCAAAAATAGTAAATGATCACCAAATTGCGCAGCAAAATATATTTAGAGATCAATATAAGTCGACGGAGCCCCGCTTTGCAGGGCTCCTATTTTTGGGTGGGTTTAAGAAGGAACCTAACATAACCTAACCCTTCCGAGACGGAATGCAGTGATTTGATTGAGGCGTATAGGTACTCGTTATGATATATTTTAGTAGGTAAGCATATTTTGCTGCGCAATAACTATTTTTTTGGTGGTCATTATATTTAATTCCGTATTTTTTTACGATGGAAAAATCAAGTATCATGCAGTGATTGAATTTTTATTTTTGGAAGGTTTAAAAGCAAAGTAAATTTATGAACGAGTGTTAAAAGTGTATAAGGACTCTTCGCCTTCAATTAGTAGATACAGTAGAAAGATAGGTTGCTGAATTTTAAACGTGGTCGGTCGTATAACTCTTGAAGACGATCCACGTCAAGGACGTCCAGAAACAGCAACAACACCAGAAATCGTAGAAAAATATAGGATATTTAGGCATCTCATTGGGCAGTGTAATATTTTGACTGAAGTATTGGGTTTCATAAAGCTGTGTGCACAATGGGTGCCGCATTCGCTAACAATGGCACAAAAACACATTCGAATGCGACTTTCTCAGCAACATTTAGAGCGTTTTCGAAAGGATAAAGTGGATTTTGTGCGTCCATTCATCACTAATAATAATATTCTATCACATACACACAACACTATCTAGCCCAAACTAAGCAGAGCTTGTACTATGGGTACTAGACAATGGATAAACATACATGTACCTATACTTTTTTTTTGTAAATACGTACGTATTATACATAGAAACACACAGACCAAGACAAACATCCATGTTCATACATACAAATGTTCGACTTCTGCGGGATCG
Source organism: Catocala sponsa (assembly GCA_963564715.1). Lineage (NCBI taxonomy): Eukaryota > Metazoa > Arthropoda > Insecta > Lepidoptera > Erebidae > Catocala > Catocala sponsa. The sequence goes on from OY751349.1 coordinate 16,478,120, forward strand.
AACCCGCGACCTCAGGAGTGGCAGTCGGTTACACTAACCACTACGCCATCGAGGCCGACGAACTGTGGATGAGACTTGGGTCTATCACCATGATCTTGAATCAAAACAAGAGGCTAAAGAGTGGTGTGAACCTGGTTCTTCGACTCCGAAACGAGTTCGAGTCCAGAAATCAGCCAAGGTGTTATTATCAGTTTTTTGGGATGCGAAAGGAATTTTGTTTGTGGATTACTAGCAAACTGGTAAAACAATAAATTCTGAATATTATTGTAACCTTTAGACCAGCTGAAGGAAAAAAATCGTGAAAACGACCCGATTTGCAGAAGAAAAACATTATTTTTCATCAGGACAATGCACCGTGTCACAAGAGCATTTTGACAATGGCTAAAATTCCATGAATTAAAGTACGAATTGTTGGAGAATCCACCGTATTCACCTGATTTGGCCCCTAGTGACTTCCATCTGTTTCCAGACCTAAAAAAATGCATGCGTGGAAAGCGTTTTCCTCAAATGATGAGGTCATAACAGCTGTGGAAGCGTATTTTCCAGCCCGTCCAGATTCTCACTTCAGGGATGGAATTCATAAATTGGAACCTCGTTGGAAGTGTATTGATGTTCAGGGAGACTATACCTACTGAATAATAAAGTGTATTTCAAACCGTAAAATTGTGTTTTTCTTATCGAACCGCAAAACTTATTGAACAACCCATATATCTCGCTGTGTCCATCCATGCAAAGTAGCTATATCATATTGTCAGTACCTATTCAAATATCATTGGAAAGCAATTATGTACTCATTTCTGTCACGAATGCGGAATGATACAAATATTGATGTTACCAAGTAACATTCGCGTAGGCATTTCTAAAATTGAATTAAATTTTGTTTTATATATAAGCTATGTATACACATTCGTATTTACCTTTTAAGCATGCGTATCAATTTCGAGGGCTGGCGCTGCACTGCCCCGCTTTACATATCAAGATAATTAGTTCATATTAACCGGTTTGTACCTACTTCATGGTGTTCGATTTAGATATTTATAGTTACTGTCGCAGATTACCGTCGCGCTGCTTTCAAGGTAATGTGGCCAAAATTTGTAGCTGATTGTAAAAGCAGGGCAGTAGCAAAATTAGGTTGTTGTACGGAAATTATCACTAATATCGTCAATGTGCATAATAGACAGCTACAAGCTCGCCTTCTATTACAATTACGTGGGACCTACAGCATTGCTGTGTAATGCTGCACTATGGGGATATCAAGGAGAGACTAAGAATGTATATTACCACCGAGTAGGCTGTTAACCTTTTGCTAAATTCTAGTCTTGCCTAGTTACCATTTTATCACACAATACTTATTTTCACTTTGTACAATACTTATTTTAGCTTTTATTTCTCCTGTTTTGTTTTTTTATTTATCTACTAGGGTTTTGAATTAGGTAAAAAAGGAAAATAAATCTCATAAAAAAATGTATACCATAGATTTTATTTACATATTACCCTACAACAGATAGTCAATAATAACATACTTGAAGACATAAATCAGCTTCAACAAGACATCACACCATCTGAAATAACTAAGTATGGACAACAGAGCTAATGGAATAATAATTTGAAGCTAAATAATCAATGTAATAATTACCTATATGTTAAGAATTTGTTTTACTATGTATCAATTTTCAATCTCCAAGCACTTCACTTCACCAAGAATAGGTATGCTGTCACAAACTATAGCTCATGTGCTGTAGCACCGGCTCTTAAAGTATTGCTATTACATGGTAAGTATAAGACAGCATATTACAGTGTATAGATTAGTCTCATTTCATTTTACAAGTTATATACATAACTGGTTACACAAATCATTGCTACTATGAGATCAGATATAGGTACCGTAAACATTAAACTCTATCAACTAAATACCAATACAATAAATTACACTATATTCTTCTTATCAAAATAAATACTAAACCATTTAGGAAAATGACTCAGTATCATTATCAAATCGCTCTCAGATTCTAATTGCAATTCCGATAAGTATTTTATAGCTAACTCAATATAATTATTTTGTATAGATGTTGGCATTTCTTCTAAGTCTATATCTAAAAGAAGTGCAACATTGCTGATATACGGTGGATATAATATTGAAAATGATAAATGGGGGCAGCTTTGTTTTACATGTGATACAAATGTTTGAACAAACATTTGTATTCTTGCATTAAAGTTTGTCATGACAAATAAATAATGAAGTATACTACAACATATTTGGAAGCAATTGGCAGAATCAGAACTCCTTTTTACAATATTGTCTAGAGATTTGCTTGATACAAAAAGTTCTTCAATATTTAAGTCTGTTTTAGTCAGTATGGTATTGCATACTTCAAGGAGTATAGTTTCAATTTCTGCCTTTAATTTAACAGAAATATCTTCAGTTATAAAAGTGCCAGTCGTCCATAGGTCTTTTAAAATGTGTACATTTCTGTAATCACTATTATTCCAGTGGATAAGGTCCTTCACTACTTTATATCGACAAAATTCGTTGGCATTCAAGTTATTTAAAGCTTGTATGACTTCTGGGTTTAACGATGATTCATAACTGCTGTTGATGTTCATATCCTTCAATTGCCTTATTAAAAATGCGTCCAGATCTTTATTTGTCGTATTATTAACATTTGACTCCATACCTTTTATCTTTTGTTCGTAAACCTCGGTTATTAATGTAGAGATATTTTCATCCACTCTTAAATGATTTTCAGGTTCGACTTGACACATTTTTCTTATAATTTCCAGTATTGATAGTCGCATATTATTGTTAATATTTGAGTTTTGTTGAGATAGCTTGAGAATTTTCACAAAACTTTTGGAAAGTGCTTCAACAACATTTTTGTCTAGTAGTGGATTTACGAAAGCAAATTCAGGGCACGGCAGGTTATTGGATGTAATGATTTTTTTAATTAATTGATTATTCATGTTGAACTTATTTATTTATAAAGGCAAATAAAATAAACTTGTGGTCGTGAAACTTTTGTCTTATTGTTGATATTGATCAGTGATTAACAGTACCTATTCTAATTTCTAATCCTATATACTTTACTCTTAGTTCTTGTTCTAATCCATAAACTAGTAACTTATTTATCGTTCTAATCTATGTCAAAAAATGTATACATACACAATTTACACCATAGATTAGATTTACACAAAAAACACAACATAACTTCCTAGCGTGACCAGGTTTTATACTAAAATTCTACTAATCTGCAGTCTATACTAGACATAATTAAAAATCTATTGTGACTGGCCACCGCTGTACTGCTGCGACTCAATAGGCTAAATAACAAATAATATCTGTATTTTGTCTATAATAAAATTATATTTCAAAATGGACAAGTAGAATAAAGTAGAAATCTACTTGAAGTCATGAAGTGGTCACACTATAAGACAATTATTATTTAGACTTTTATTATTCGTAGAAGACTATAGACCACACTACTACGAATAATAAAAATCCTAGCATTTATTAGAAAGTAATAGATTGATTTTAATAATATGATTTACTTTCTTGCAATTTCAAGATAAATAATATAATAGCGTTAACTGTACAATCTCGAAATAATTATATGTAAAATCATACCATCTTGTAATGGAAAGTACAACTATTTAAGCTGTGCCATCTAGTGGGCAACGAAGATTTTTTGTGAAAGTGCCTGATATATATATATATATATATATAATTCGGCTATTCGATGCTAGATGGCGATACTAATAAGTTATATTGCACATTGTAACTGAGAACTCGGAACTACAATAAAATTGATATTCGAGTCAGCCTAGGATTTATAGTCAATTAGTGAATAGTAATTGCATACTAGCTAGTAATAATAGATTTGCTCCAAGAATCGGCGATTGCATTCGGTTATCAGCAGAGGCTTTCGACTGTTCTGAGAAATGTCACCGAAAGTAGAGGTACCTATTTAAATATCTAATGGGTTCCAACATAAGTAATTATTTTACCCACTTCTATCTTTCTATTTAGTTTTAGAGATTATCAAGTAGCGAGTCCTGCATTAGCTCAATTACACGTCTTTTCGTCAAGTAAATTCCTATAGATACCTACAGTTTTTCGTATTATTCTTTTGTCAGTTGAAACCGAACCGCGAAGATTTTTTGAGTAGGTAACCTTCAGCCCTTCTTTGTGCTGCTAGGCTGCGACTGGCAATCTCATGCATATAAAGGACACCCGGACTCGGAACAATTATTTTTAAAATCACATCTTATTCCATGCTGGAACCACATTAATATTAGTCAAAATATATGGTCCCACCTCGGACTACCTACGTTAGTGTCGTACGTTATTGTCTTTCCTGTAAGGCAATTCTCACTATGTATTGGATTAAAAAAATACAGTTAATGATACTCGCAAAATTAGTGATGTCAGTTTACCGGCGTTTCTGTCTTCGGTCCACTGCACTGAAGAATTGACCAGGAAAATTTTAGCTCCCACAATGGTTAATTCTGAAGTGTCGTGCAAGTTCGACGCAGTAAACGCTTGGAAAATGATCTGTCCAAGCTCTGATTTGCCATCCGATCTATTCTCTCAGAGTCGGTGGGATGGGCCGCTCTGCAACATGGTGAGAGAACATCTCATAAACACTCTCTCACATCTCTTAATGTTGCTGAGCGTGCCCGTTTATTGGCTGTGGGGGAGTGGGAATCGGGTCTTTGGCTCCAAGCACTTCCTTACATAGTGCCTATGTTGGACGATACGACGTTCCGCATCGCTTCTTGCCTTCGTTTAGGTGCTCCATGTGTTTCTCCACATCGATGTCACTGTGGGGAAGCCGTCGATGGCCTTGGCCACCATGGCCTATCATGTAGCAGGAGTGCTGGTCGTTTTTCGCGGCACGCCAATCTTAACGACATTATCCGTCGTGCTCTTGTCACCGCCGGCGGGCCAGCTCATCTCGAACCTAATGGTTTGGCACGTGACGATGGGAAGAGACCGGACGGTATGTCATTGATGCCTTGGAAGATGGGTAGGCCCTTGGTGTGGGACGCAACGTGTGTCGACACCCTTGCGCCATCACATCTTCCCAGCACGGCGGGTTGTGCTGGTGCTGCTGCTGCATCTGCAGAGACTGTCAAACGGCGTAAATACAAAAACCTGGTAGGGGATTATGTTTTTGAGCCGTTTGGGGCCGAAACGCTAGGGTCATGGGGTCCCAGTGCTCGTGCGCTCTATAGAGACATAGCAAAAAGGTTAATCGACGCTTCTCGTGACCAGAGGGCTGGCCTTTATTTTGCAGAAAGAATAAGCATTGCCATTCAACGTGGCAATGCTGCCAGTCTTCTGGGCACACTACCGGTCGACTGTGATGCGGAGGAATTTTATGACGCCTATAGAGGATTTTAGTTTTCTTTTTCTTTCTGTTTTATTATATTTTAGGTATAAGTCATTTTTAAAGAATTGTGGTTATATGTACATATTTGAATTTCTTATAAATAAACATATCAAATTATCCCGTGAAAGAGAAACAAATAATAATAAAATAATAATTAATTTATGATACGTGGTGTAAAACTTGAAATCTTTGTTATTCGCAAATTTCTCAAATAAAGGAATTTTTAATTTGATGAGTCGGTTATTCATACGATACCTAGATGCCTATATTATTTAGTAAGAATTTATTTTTAATAGGTAGTTAAATTTTAAGATGTTACGGTAGACAGGTATCTACCTATTATAAAATTATAATTTAATTAAAGCGATATTTCACTTTTTGATTTTGATACAAATAGGTAGGTTCCTACTTCGGTAGATAAAAATACCTACTTATCCGAAAATTATAGCCATTCACATTTCTATAATTTTAATGATGATATCTTCATTTGACTATAATAAATAAGAATATATTGTCTTGATCTATCCAATATTTCATCAATTCATCATACAAAATAATTGAAATGTGTGTGTCAGTAATATCAGTAGCAAGATTATTACTTAATTAAATAATATAAGTATCTTCGGTAATATGTCAATATAAAGTGAGGTTTTTCTTGTTGGTCCGGATACCTTACCTACTAATACTTGTATTTTATTATTATCAAATATACCTGTCTATGTTAGTTAAGTCCTGTAAGTTTATACAGACATATAAAAGGTTTCTACTAAGATATTATTACGTTATCTCATTTGTATTTAAATATATAATTTTGTCAACACGCAGGGTGCAGCGATTAACTTAAACTTGGTCACCTAGTCATTACATGCCATTTATTTCAATCATAAAAGGTAAAAATATTAACTATCATAGGATTATTTAGGGTCTACTTGTACTGAGTCTAATTTGAATTTAATATGAATATATTACTTGTTATACTTTTAATATCTTTGGTTTAAGCAAATAGTTGCGTAGATGCCGCGCGACACAATGACTGATAGGTACCTATCTACTTAAATATTTTTGTATAAATAAACAAGGATAATCGTGTTTCTATTTTATAAAACATTTGTAGGTAAGATAAATTCATAAAGAATGGCATCTAATTCCTTGCTTTGTAAGAGGGCTGGCGAAAAAAAGAATTTACAGTTAATTTCTTTAACGAAACCTTTGCTTTGAATAACCTGCTTAATAACTTAACTTGAATTATTTACCTATTCCTATATAAATAGGCATAGACAAAATAGTTTAATACCATTGTCACCTGTTTGTTTACCAATTTAGATACTTTAATTTTTTTTTGTATCTATGGACGAGCTTTAAGGTTATAGATAAAACAATTTAAAAATATGTTTGCTCGAATTTTCAACAATGATTAAGGTCGAATTTTGACCGCTGGGCGAACGCTAGGTTTGTTTATACGACGACAAGCATACGGTTCGATCGTAAGATTATCCTCGCGTAAGATAAGATCCCTTGCAATAGATATTCGCGCGTTGTCAAACTTAGGAAAAATAAATAAAAGGTGAAGATTAAAGACTAGGAAAAGGCGGTGAAGGTATGTCAGCTTACCGAAATATTACTCACTGAGCTAAATACAGTACCTACCTAACTATTCCTACTTTTTTGGTTTCCTGTAAGTTAGTAGTAGGTAGCTACTATACCGGGCAAATAATTAAACCAATTAAAACAAAAAAAAACCTAGCAGCGGCAGACTCTCCCTACTTTTTTATTCATATGCCTAAGTCACCAAGTAACATTTATGAACTGCAAAATTTATTAAGCTAGTCTAATGTAGTTGAATAATTGTTATTTACAATTAGATATAATCAACTATGTTCGTTATCATTACGATAAGATACGAGGCAGAAAACAATGATTGCTTATTTGAAATCATCATTCAGTTACAATTATATTGTTAAGATAGAGGTAGGTACCTACTATAAAGGTCTCATACGTCTTTGAAATATTATTTCTTCATACAGACATATACCTCCTTCTGTATTCAAAAGGGATAGGCAGATACTATACTTATTTACATATTTTACATTATTACCGATCGTTTAATAGTCGATGGGGCATAAGATCTCAAGTTAGAACAGCCCTACTAGCAAGATCTCTCTATCCTATAGATAGAAGACCGTGACCAAATAACCTTCTGTTACATAATACCTATATTTAGCGTTTTGAGGTCTTTAATGGGACACTAGGTATGCTGTCACAAGGGGAAACATTGCTCTTTAACTCTCATAATTTGTTCAGAGGGACGTTCCCGTGCGAATGATATTCCAAATATCGCAAGAATTAACAAGATACGATAAACGCCTACTATCAAACAGGCAGAATGCTTTTCACCAAAGCTGTAAAAAAACAATAATAACAACAAACTAAAAGCAATAAAATCACATTTCCGAACGAACCGTGACCTTTCAAATATTTTACAAGTGCACTTTGACACGCCAAAGCCATCAAACGCTTTCACATACAAATAATGACTTAAAAACGACTTAAAATATCACGAGAACGCCATAAACTTAGTAGCCGAAACAAACAAATTCTGAAAATGCACCATAATAACACACCACGCTTAATAGGTGAAAGCCGATGTTTTAAATTCGTGTGTAAATTTAAAAAAATGAGATCGCTCATCAACATGAATAATAGGAGATTCGAATATCTTAATTAGCATGAATTTACACCGTTATAAAGCGTGTAAGATGTAAAAAGTTTAATAATAATTCATATCGCCATTTGTTGGGTATATTTCGAGTCTGTGGGGCCCTGTTATAAATTATGAGACCTCACATAGTGTGGGCTAACAACGAGGGCTTACCGCTGCAAGCTCCGCCCGAGACAGAGAGATCACAGGCTTCCCTCTCGCTTGCCTACCTACTGGTTACAATGCTCGGCTGACGGCGCGGCATAAGACCGGGAATGCGTGTTTACTCTTCGCTTCTATTTGGTGTAGTTTAATTAAGTTTTCTAATTAGAAATGGCTCCGTTTATAGTGGATACTTTACGTTTTCTTATGTTATATTGCTGTGTGTTGTTTCATTCATGTTTAAATGGCGTATCGTAATGTTTTAGTTACTCTTAACGGGAATTGTTAAACGAGAGATCATAAAAATGTTTTGCGGATTGTAAATTTTTATATTTACGGAAATGTCTGGCTCTTGGGTTTAGTGGTGTTAGCGTGAGCTCGCTTGTTGTGGGCTCGATACCGGCTTCGATTCCCTGATCGAAAAATATAACATATTTTTTTTGTAATTGGGTCTTCTTTAGTTTTTTTAGAATTTATTGTGTTGTATCTGAATGTGGCTATCTAGTTATGTATTTGGGTCCTACGTAGCCTAATTGCCGTCTATTAGGCATATAGGAATATAGGAAATGCCTAGCTGCATAGGTACAGTCTTATAATATTTTATGCTGTCCAATATTTAACCCAACATGAAAATCGAAATTGGGACCACACGATCACCCGCAAATATAAGCGTAAAATGCCATGAGAACAGTGATGTACTTAGTCTTTTATACCTGCTGTCTATATATACCTACCTAATAAATTAATAACAATATCTACCTACCTATAAACGAAAAATGATAAAAGCTCAGAAATCTATAATTGGCGGCACACGCTGTGTTTGCTTTGGTCAAAAATACCAAATTTTAAATTTTCATATTTATGTTATTGTATTCTGAGCCTACATGTAATTATCTGATTTAATTGACAATTCAGAGATTAATATTCAGTTATCTTTTTTATATTTTTAAAAGACTGTCCTATCAATGTCTAAATGAGGGCTATCGCGCTTGAATTCACCACTAGAGGTGCTAGTGGACAGTAAGGCCCTTCGTACACAAGCCTACGCAAATCTTCGATACCCGACGATTTTGGTCTCTAAGCGACTACCTTAGCGAATACAAATTCATAGAGCTTCGTACACAGGTACAAATGTCGGCGACGCGTGCCTGTGTACGAAACTATGAATTTGTATTGCGGTAGTCGCTTAGAGACCAAAATCGTCGGGTATCGAAGATTTGCGTAGGCTTGTGTACGAAGGGCCTAAGGTCTCTAGACCTTATACTCTATAGTCACTTCAACAGTAACCATGGAAACCGACAATTATTACCGCCAAATACGGGTTTTGACAGCAGCTGTGACAGGATTGACAGGACCTTACTCGCTAGTGGCGTCGACTGGTGAGCATAAAAACGATAACCCTCATTGCATAATTATTATAACAATTATTGTCTGTGGTTTAAAATATGCAGTTTTAGAGTTCTATGAAAAATAGGGCGGGCAATAGATAACATGACATTGAAAGCATGCTAATGATAAAGGAAATACCTAATTGTCAAGTCTTCGGTATAGACTAATCTGTCATTTTAACGCGCTCTAAATGTTTTGCAAGCGGAAATTTGTTGTATTTTTTTTATTTGTGGCAAGGAATTTCGTTGTAATGATTTCGTTTTGAGACATATAGAAAAACGTCACAATTGGCAGGTCTTTGAGTCTTGACGTTGCGTTAGTTATGTTTACGTTGCGTTTGAAACAGGCATTAGAGAGCATGCTCTTTATCTCACTTAGTCTGAGCCACGCGATTATTGCAACGACACGTTGATTTAATGTTCAAAATATTTTGTTATGGTAACGAAAACCTTAGAAAGAGATACCTTACACCTACATTTCGTCAGATATGTTTAAAAACTTATTAAAATAAGGGTCGTCAATCTGAAAACATCTTTACAGAAAATCCAATATCACATTGACCTGATCCAGGAATCGAATTCAAGATCTTAATCGCCTGATTAACAAACATAAGTGCAAACTCATACCAATAGTCCAATAAGTCGGACACAAGCTTGCATGTAACCTCACCGAAAACGCAGCTAGTAGTAAAAAAGTGACACTAGCCGTTTTTTTACTTTTCACTTTCAAATATGTTAACGTTTGTATATCCTCGAAATAATTGGCTGATATAAATCTTTGTTGGTAAATTCCAATTTCCTAACGGAGATATTTTAGACCCCACATTAGCAAGGCTCCTACAGCCTTCTTGAAGATCAGACTATGTTCAGACCATGACTACTGTTGACTTGCTACAAGAATTTTCTAATGGAAGATTTATAGATATACGTAACTCATTATGATTAGGTAGGGGTGCTATTAGGGAATTTAAGGAAATCGTGGCGATCGGAAAGTATAGAGAAATAGTTTACCAGAACTTATTTGCGCCACGCAGCTAAGTTTAAAATAAACAACAAACTAAATGGTTGTTTATCTAAATTTAAACTGCTAAATGCTTTGGCTACCTTGGTGGCGTAATTTTTATTTTTTATTTATTTTTTATTTTATTTATAAGGTTTACCAACAATTGATTACACTGTTACAAGATGTGATACATTCATAAAACTCATTACTAGCGTAACAATCTCTTACAGGTAAACACAGCATGCATAATTTTTATATCTTAAGTTTACAATTACCAGTTCAAAGACAAATCAATCAATACAAGAAAAAATATGTAGACAGAATTAAAAATAAATAAATACACAAACAAACAAACAAATCAACCAACCAACCCTAATACAGAGAGAGCATTAGGTGTTTTGATAGTCTGAAATCATTTTTTGATCCTATTAAGTGAGTCAGCATGCACGACAATGAGATCACTTAGTCTATTTAACAATTTGCATAGTCGGGGGATCGGAGAATTTGCGCCGAAGACGGTTCTACGGAGTGGAGGATGTAAAGGCGTGATGAGAGCTCGAGGATTTCTGGCGGGGACACGGAGTTTTAAATATTTCGCAATTGGGGACAATCAATTTTATGCTGTATAATTTTAATTAAGAAAAGGGAATCAAGAATATGGCAGTGAGTGTCACTTTACTGTGTATGAGGTTTTGGGTTCGATTCCCGAGTTGGGTGGTGTTATTTGGTTCTTCTGGGAAGCAATTCTATTTAGCTGTAGAACTGTGTCCAGTCGCTATTTAATAAGTAAGTTTAGAAGCGAAAATATTCTTCTCACCTTCATTCATCTTAGAGACATGTATTATAAAATATTATGTGAAAGCAATGGAAATCTGACAGAATTTCTTCAGCGAGAACCGTTATACGACATTATCCAGCCATAGATGAAACGTCGACATGTCCCCATGATTGATCGCCATCCCACCGTGACTTGGCACCATTATACATACTTAACAAACAAAAGAATCGACACCAATCATCGGATATGCCAGGCCGTGCGAAAGGTGACGGTTGGCCCGATGATTGCCGAAGACAGCCGATCATTACCGAAGTTGTGACGTAATGGCGGCGGCGTGACAGCGATTATTGCGCGCGCATTGTTTTTGATATTGCTATTGTGATTCATGTTTTATGACGTCATCTTGGGTGGTTTAATGTCATTTTGAAGAAATTGATGAGGCGCTCTAGATTAAACGGTGATTGGCTATGATTGTTTCATTTGTAAGGCCGGGATCAGATTTAAATATACATAATCTATGTATGTGTAAATCTGAAATTTAGGAGTTAATTATTATCTTTCGCTTTAACGGGGAAGGAATACGTCCTGAGGGAAGCTGCGTGTCTGAGAGTTGATCATAATGTTCTGAAGTCTACTAAACCGCACGGGGTCAGCCTGGTGGATTATAACTTACCCCTGCTCTACTGCTGAGTAGGTACGGGCCTCTTCTTATGCTGAGAAGAGGCCTGTACTCAGCAGTGGAGCAGTTTATGTACAGGGCTGAAATTATATTAATCTGTGTATTGTATATATTGGATCCAAACTGGTAAGCAAAGGCATTACAGCTACATTTTACCAGCTGCAATTTTGCATCGAGATGGCGAGATTATTGCCGCTTATATAGGATACCTAGTACCACATTACTCGTTCCGAAATCAAACCAAGGGCTTCATGATCGCATGACAACATACATGCAAACTTATTTAGATAGCAAGTCAATGCATGCGGAGATAGATCAGGAGTAGTAGGTACCAACAGCTTTACTTGCTTTCCAAGGGTACACGAAATCGCCAACCAACCAACATCGAGCTAGCTATTCAGGATTTCTTGACAGAAACATCCAATAAGTTTTATTACTACGACTAGGTATAGTTGCAAAATACGCTGATAAATTTCAATCTCTGGCGTTTCACCAAGAATAGCATAATTGGCAAAGCGACGACAGGGTTTGTCGAAGACGAAAGTTCAATTCGTGTTTCATGGATTGCCTTATTCTTCAAACTAATCTATACTAATATTATAAAGTTGAAGAGTTTGTTTGTTTGTTTGAACGCGCTAATCTCAGAAAATACTGGTTCGATTTGAAAATTATTTCAGTGTCGGATAGCCTATTCATCGAGGAATGCTATAGGCTACATAACATCACGTTACGACCCACGGGGGCAGCGCAGTAACGATAACCGCGGGTGAAACCGCGGGAACATCTAGTTTAAAATAAGCTCTCGGGAGGAGACTCGCACTCTCCTGTTTAAAGTGCAGGTCACCACGGCACTCCAAATACAGTACTCAAATATTTATTTATTAGTTCAACCGAGACTTACTAATCATTTGATTAATACAGATGATATTGTTGATATTGCAAAGACACGGTTCGTCAGAAAGGCAGGTTCAATTCCTGTCTCAAAGATTGTCAATATTCCAATTATTTTTATAGTCAAAGTCAAAGTTAAAGCCTTTATTTCTATAAAAATGTGCAAACAATTCTTGGACACGTCAATTAACTATTATATTAATAAAAATAAAATAGAAGGAAATAAAAAAATTGCATTGAAAAAGCCTGTTCGAGGAGTAGAGCTTTCATGAGAAGAAGCAGGCAAGAAACATAATTAACAAAATAAAGAAAATATAATTATTGTTTGTAAGCTAGACCTGGGGTTCGAACTCGAGACGGCACAGCAGTCGCCGTTACATTAAAACTTAGTCAGTCTTCAACTACCTGTTATTTCTTTTAATGCTATTTATTACAGGAAAGGTCTCATTATTGTTATCAACTAATAGGTTAGCGCGTGCACAGTCAGAGGTTTTGCCGCGCATGAGCTGCGAAATAAAATAACAGATCATTGTTTGGCGTGATTACTGCGCATGCGCGGCCACCCAGCGCGCGCGCATCCCGCTCACACACGCACGCGCTCTAACACGCTATTAGATCAAGCAATATAGTTTTTTTGGTTTTGTATATAGTGTTATTTTGAACTTAGTTAATAAAAGCACAGTATAAATTATTAGACTGTGATAAAAGTATGTTTTTACGCACTTAATAATATGTACATAGACTCATGTCCCGAAAGGGTAGGCATAGGTATTATAGCACCCACCTTTTCTTAAGTATGATTATTTATTTATAATAGGTACACAAACAGATTACAGTCTTAACATGGTAAGTAGTAATAGTGAACATTTTATATAAACCGGACAGTAATCCTAAAGTAGTGTACACAACATGTACATATTAGAGCAGATTACTCATGCAAAACAAAAAACATTATTAAAATCTTAAATTCGTTAGCGTAGGATACAAGTCGATAATTGTAAGTAGGTTTAGATTATATATCTTATGTACCTAATAAGACTTTATTACTTTCTACCAGAATTCTTACTTCCTACTGTGACCTACTATTGCGAAATTGTTGACATGGAACCCCCACTAACACACCACTAATCTTGCTCGACCCAGGATTCGAGGGCCTGATCTAATGCACAGCTGTCGCATTCACAGACCTCATACCTCTGCGAGACAGTTTGTTAGTTATTCATTATAATAATATAGGTAATAGGTATCTGTGGTAATAGTATAAACAAGGAATGCCAATACGACCTACAAACCTTCAAGACCTTAAACTCCTTTTTAAAAGGCTGGCAACGCATTTGTAACTCCTCTGGTGTTGCGGGTGTCCATGGGCTGCGGTAATCGCTTACCATCAGGCGATCCGTCCGTTCGTTTGCTTCCAACATCATTAAAAAAAAAAAAACAAAATACTTATTCCGTTCGTTTATGTGCGTCAACTGGCTAAGTTTAAAAAAACAACTATACTCCATTTGTTTCGGTATTTAGGTAACTAAAGGTAAACAATCTTGATGTGTCTTTTTTATCACTTTAACTAAAAACTCAGTTTAAAAATAAAATGCTGCTAAAGATTAATGTAAATACAACAATAACTATTACTAAATCAATTGAACCGTTAGTTTAAGCAGTAGTTTATTTGTTTCATATGTGTTTGTGTAAAAAGTCATATCAAGATTGTTTTACCTTTAGTTAAATACCTAACCAAATGAAGTATAGGTAATAAATTAATAATCGTTAATTTCTGTATTTGAATATTACCTAGGCTACCTCGGTGGCGCAATGGTAGTAACTTAGTGAGTGTGTCTCGAGCTGTCCACTGAACAGGAGGTCTCTAGTTCGATTTGGATAGAATTTTATAGGGCTTTACTTTTTTTATTTTGCTCGTCAAAATGACCACACTCCACCTGATGGTAAGCAGTTTTTCTAGAAGGAAATTCGCAGCAGTAGCATAGAGATTGGCAATTTTCACGGTGGTTGGTAATAGGCACGCGCCCTATTACGCGGATACTTTTTTTTTGTGATATCTCCTAAATTGCTAGTGATTTCTGTATCGCGGACGACTTAACAAACATTCAAACAACGGACACAAAGAACACCTGAACTCGGAACAACCATTTATGGATCACACAAATGTTTGTCCCATGTGGGATTCGAACCTTTCGGCGCGGCGGCAGTGGACTCGACTACTTAAACCACAACGCTATCGGTGCAGTCAAATAATAGTTTACCATAGCTGCTGAAACGGGTAACATTATGCCTCTGGCTACCCTTGTGAGGATTTCCAAGCGTGAATATATCGCACTCTTAATAAAACAGCGACTTAACTCATAATTTGTAAGTAAGGCAATTTTAACTCTAATTGTGTGGCTATAAATTGTACTATTATATTTGTATTAAGTAATTGCAACAGAGTTTAAATTTGTTTAATCCATAATACTCAGATAAGTCTCTATTGTATTATAAGTGCGATATGTAATGTAATGTTGCAATAGAGCAAATAATGTTTGTTATTCAGTATGTCAATCGTTATTTCGTTTAAATGTCACTGAATGTCAGTGTTTGCCAATAGCACAAATAAATGTTGAACCTCTAATAATACAGTTGCAGATAAAGTTAACATTAATATCAGGTCTTTAACTATGAAAGGAGACCGTCCATATTCGGCTTGCACGTGGACAAGCGTTTTAAAAACAGAGTTAAATATGAAAAGCTTTGTTTTAATATATAAAAATATTGGTTACTATCCAGTAGTATGAAATTGACTTATTTTATTTATATATTATATCAAAATAAAGCACACAGCCTGGAAGCAATAAGGCAGTTTTACTGCAACTGCATGGTCGGCCGAAGTAATGTTGGTTGCTGTGCTCACATAATGTCTGTAATACGGTACCTAAGCTGGACAAGATATGAAAATGTCACTCCACCAGCCCAGTTTTTAGAAAATATTTTAATAACTTATGAAGGTGATGGTGACACATGAAAATAAATATTTATTTTAAACAATGTGTTTTATTTTATTATTTAACGAGCTTGATACTAAACTTCAAATAATAATGTTTTCTACTTAGTTTAGGTTACTGAAAATTAATATTGTTATTACAATATAACATTTTTCTCGCCCAGGCCAGGATCCCATACATGTGGTCGGTCTCCTTTTAGTGTTTATGTCCTACATCTAATTTTGTTGTTTATATACAAAATGCAATGGATATTTTAAAATATCATTTATATTTCGACTATAGATTATATATATTTTATTTTATTTTATTTATTTAGGATCTTCAACAAAGAATATACCTACACGGCAATTTACAATCAAGTTTTCACTGAAGGATTATGAATATGTACTCCTTCAGTTATAGGAGACCACAGCATGCTATTAAAAGCAAATTTACAACTAAGATTAAAAGTTAAAACAATTTAAAATATATTATGAATAACATGTATTATCAATAATAAATATCAATAACCTTTTATACAATTTGTACCTATTTAAAGTTACATCGCTTAGTGCTAGCCCGTATTCGTTGTTTCAATTCGCCGTAATTACATGATGGTTGATGTTTTTTGTTAATTTAAGACAAATCATAGTGTCCTTAGTACAAACATCTAAAAAGGTTCTTTTTTATTAAATTCGAAATGACCACAACGTTACCGATTTTCTTTATGCAAAGCGGCGACTTCATATTTAAACCCCTATTATTAATAATATTGTTTTATGTTTATGCAAATATGTTGATACATTCAAATTTAAGTACTTACATTAATACGAATTCTGCCGCGGTTTATTTTAAAAAGGAATCTCTTTTAACTATTCTAACGCACATCCGAGTTCTTCAATGTGTCAACCAAATAGTGTTGTAGTTTTTTAAATAAACGGCTATAAAAATACTTATATTTTAAAATCAAATCAAAATCAAAAATATGTTTATTCATGTTGGTCACAAAGTAACACTCATGAACGTCAAATTCAATTTATAGATAATAATGTCGCTGTAGAGTTATTCTCTATGACTAAAGGAAAATTATATTAGAGACTCACGTCTTAAGTAATAAGTAATAACCCTGAAGGGGTAGGATAGAGGTGTGTGCCAGCTATGTTTTAGGGTACGAGGTAAGGAGGGGAGGGGGGGGGGGGACAGGCGGTATATCAATAATGACTGCACGGCTGGCGTAGTGGTTTAAGTGGTCGCCTCGACACTGTCACTACGCCGAGTGTTGTGGGTTCGAATCCCACACGGGACAAAATTTGTGTGATCCACAAATGATTGTCCCGAGCTTGAGCGTACTTTGTGTCCGTTTTATGAATGTTTGCTAATTTCTTCGCGACACAGAATTTATTCCTTGCGCAGGAGTTGTCTTTAAAAAGAAGAATAGTGAATGTGACTGCTATCGATTGTGCATAAGATCTTGGGTTTGATTTCTAGGTCACGCAAAGCGTTATTAAGTTTTTCTGTTGAGAAATTCTTAGTAACAGTACGATGTCTGGCACTGTGCTTGTTAAAACTCAATAGACCTGCCTCCTTACGGAGGGATTTAAAACTATAGCTGGTAAAAAATGGGATATAAGAGATCACCCTACCGTTTTGGGTATACTTGACTGTGTGTAATGGTTTAGGTGGTTGCCTCGCCACTGCAGCTGCCGAGTGTTGTGGGTTTGATCCCCACGCGGAACAAATACCTATATTTTGATTGTGTTGCAATGCTTCATTAAAATAAAATATTTCTTTCTTTCTTTCTATTTAGCTATCGAACTAAAACATTGACAATGTCCAGCTAACCGTTAATACAACTGCGCTATCCGTGATCAAAATCCTTCGTCTTTCAACGTAGAGCGAGCAAATTATTCACTTTCATAACATTACAAGAGGGGAACATTACCCGACTAACTAGCCTTGTGCATGCCAAATGAGTGTCCATATGGCTAAGTACAGTATTCGTACTGTTTTACTTATAAACTATGGTTCGCACTTAACCATCCGCATGGTGGTCCGGCCGATAATGACCATTTACATCTTAAAACCAATCCTTTTCGTTGTAATCCCAGGTTTTGGGGACTTTATAGGGGATGGGACGGGGACGTGACGAGAACCGTGTCAAGTAATCACTCGTGAAACATTAGATTTAGATCTTGCATTCATAATCTCATGTATCTGGTCTATAATCCCCCTAAGAGGTAGGCTATTACGTCCACATTTCACTAGCTATGAATTTATATCCTACACACAGTCTACCTAGCACAGTTCGAGACTGTGCTACTCCTGAGAATCTTGACAGAAAAACTTTATAGCAATCCAGGAATCAAAATCATCAAAATAGATATTCAGGTGGACCCAGAATTTGAACCCGTGACATGTGGTCTTGGATTCGGTTTTCTCGTTCGGCTTTCTCGCGGTCTTATTCTCGCATGACTTTGGCATAATATGCCTTATTTATATGCTATTAAGACGGTGAACTAACATATGACTCCCTTAATGGTAAGTGGTTATTGTTGCAACTTTAGTAGTAACACACTCGTGATTTCAAATATGCAGGAAAGGAATGGGCAGGCAGTTTGCTACGCCCGCGCACTTTGATAACAGTACTGCACATGTGGAGCTCTGGCAAGACTGATTATCGCAAGAATACATTACAAGGTTATCTTCAGTGGGATGAAGGTAAGGATAAGTATAATTAATTTGTATTTGTGGCCATTGTCTCTACGGCAGTCGATTTATGTACAGTCAGTCTATCTCTCTTAACTCATCAATTACTGGTTACCAGACTTAATACGTCTGAGACCCGCGATCTGAGCGTTAGACAGGCAAAACTTACGTATGATATTCCGTCCGTGCATCGTCGACGGCTCGTGTCCAGTTCAGTGTACTATAAATAGCCCTTTATTTACATATGAAATGAAAAATGGCAAATGATTGTTACTTGGGAACTACTCGAGATAAAAAGCGGAGAGTTAAGTCGTCAAGCCGTGTTGTTTCGTTAAAAAATCCCGTTTAAGTATGTTAATAATTTCATCACGGTAATTGAGTGGTGCGAGTTTCAATAGAGAGGGGAAAATCTTTCGAGATTTTAGTCGAGTTTCTTTCTAGTAATCGATACTAATGTTTTTTTAATTAGTTTCTTATGTAAGAATTGTAACAGATCCAAAATGCCAAGTTTACCTCTCGTCATTTCTTATTTTGAGATTAATTTTTGCATAGGTATGGGTGTAATGATAAAAAATAACTTATTTTATTTTAGTTACAGAAAATAATGTTTCCGCAGAAGTATACACAGCATAAAGTTGGGTATAAAAAGGGCATAGAAAAATTTCTGCGATGGGTTCCGTAATCTACCTTCACCTTATTTAGCTACTGCTTAATACTTCACAGTTTAAAAATGCACCGCGGTTTTATATTTATTACCAAGACTGATTATTAAGTATGTACGTAATTATGACATCATGTGAGTTTATGATAAACTAAATAAGTTACAAGTAGAAATTACATTAGTTTTCTTTCAATTTAAATGGGCTATGACTGGCTGGTACGTGTTTAATTGTAAATTTTTATTGAGAAGTCTAATTTTAGATTCGATTCAAATGTTCACTGAACTGTGGTCGGAAGTAAAAAGCAATCGGTATAATTATTTGCTAGGATGAATACTTAGTATAAAGTAAAAAAATTGATAAAAAGCTGTATGAAATTGACTCGTCACAGGCTTTTTGCTGTCGCCGTCAGATACAGTAATTGTATAGTGCATTTAAACAGCCTGCTAGGTTCCGCTAACAATTATTCAAATGCTAAAATTAAACTGTTTATTACCTAGTTTACAGTACATCTGTTGCCGAAAAATATAATTAGAAGATTTTTATCAACTCTAGTTTCTGAGTTTCATCTATGTAGGTATAAAACACAAAAAAAACATGTATTTACTAAGAAAAATTTTACTAAAAAAAATAATTTATCATAGAGTTCTAAAAACTTCGTTTTAAAGCTCTTCTCTGATGTGTAGACTTTGGAAAATGACGTATCACGGACCAACAATAGTCAGTCATCATATTCGTATCCCAGAAACCCTGATAGCGCTCTTCCATGACGCGTAAGTCCTGATGCATACGCTCTCCCTGCTCTTCGCTCATATCTCCTAGATTTTCCGGAAACCTGTCCAGGTGACTATGGAGGAAGTGGAGTTTTATGCTCATATTGCACCTCATATTTTTTAATTGTAGCAGAAGGTCTTCTACAAGTTCAATATAATTTGTAGATTTTTTATTTCCGAGAAAATTCTGCATCACAGAGACGAAAGCTGTTCAAGCCTTTAGTTCTAACTCAGCCATAGTATTTCTAAATTGAGAATCTTTCGTAAGTTGTCTAATTTGAGGGCCATCAAAAATACCGGCTTTAATCTTTTCCATAATGAGCTGATAAGAAAATCAGTTCCCTTCTTTATCTAGTGATTTAACAAACTGTTTCATGATGCCCAGTTTTATATGTAATGGTGGAAGGATAATTTTGTCACGAACTACTAATGAATTCTGGACTATGTTTTGCTTTCCAGTCTTCATATTTTCTCTCAAGGGCCAGTTTCTTCTTACCCATTGTTCTTGTTTAGCTATACTGTCCCAAATACATATACTTAAAACAGGGAAACTTATTGTAACCACTTTGTTGACCGAGAAGAATGTTCACCATTTTTAAATCGACACAAATTTGCCACTTATGGTCATTGTATTTTATTTTGTTCAAGACTAGCGAAATGTTACAATATTCTTCCTTTAACTTTGTACTGTGGGCAATAGGTATTTACACAGCGTATTTATTTCCATTATGTAATAAAATACATTTTAGGCTACGTTTTGAGCTGTCAATGAATAAACGCCAGTCGTTTGGTTCGTATTGTTTCAAGCCCATTTTTATCAACAAGTTTTTGATATCTGAACAGAAGGTAATACCGTTTTCTTCGGCAAAATAACGCCGTAATTCTTTATCTCTTTCACGATAAAAACTTATTTTAGTATCTGAGGAAAGCAATTTTTTTCTTTCAGTCTTGATGCTAACAGTTCGGAAGCTTGTTTAGAAAGATTTAAATCTCTTACAAGATCATCTAACTCATTTTGGGAAAAGCATTTTGGCTCATTTGACATACCTTCAAAATCAGCATCATTTAGTGATGAGCTTGGTCCTTCAATGTCTTGTTCTAAGGGTTCAGATATATTTTTAGGCACTGAAGAGTCAGGTAAACATTGCACTGGACGTTGAACACAGCTAGTACTTGGGCACAGTCATTTAGCTCGTTTTTTAGTGTTTAAACCGTATACGTTCACACTACAAAAATAACAGTCTTCGAAATGATTTCGTGGTTCTCGCCAAATAGTCGGTGTTCCAAATTTAAAGGCACTTCTTTTACCACTTTTCCATAATCTTAAACATTCCACGCACGATTTACAAACATAGTTGGGAGCCCAAGACTTCTCATTTATATCCAAGAGCATCCCAAAATATTCAAAATAGGTAATTTCTCCAACTCTGATATAACTTTTCTACCATCGCTAATTAAACACATATTCTCCGCATATAGCAAAAATGATCTGGGTTGTTTAACAACGTCTTCTTGAACTACTCATGACGCAAAAACTTCAGATACTAATCTTAACACATTAAAATACGCCTGTTATCGATTAATATATACGCTTAAATGATAAAAATCAAAAACAAAATAACTCAAGCTGCTCAAAAAATTTTGAGGGTAGATTTGACTAAAACAAGTCATAAGTGAACATTATCAAACACAAAATTCGCGGCAACAGACAAAAAGTTAAATTTTGTAAATTAGTGATATGATTACATTTTTTGGAACTAGTAGATACATATTAATTAAAAATTATTTTTGTTCGCGGGCAATATCATTTGTAGATTAATTAATTATGTAACATTCGCTTGTTCATAAGACAATAGAATTGAATGGAATTTAATGTGAATGGAACAGTCGCAAGAGGAAAACCTAGGCGAACGTTTCTCGACCAGATCGGAGGCGTTCTGGACAAAGGCCAGGTTAAGAGCTCCTTGAACCGACGGGCGTGTATGAGGAATGTGATGAAAGTGAATGAAGCCAGAGAAGTGTGTCAGGATCGTAGCAAATGGAAATCCGTAGTCTCTGCCTACCCCTCTGGGAAACAGGCGTAAATCTATGTATGTATGTATGTATGTATCATAAGACAATAATAAATAATTCGAATATTTAATCGTGTTCACGTATTATGGTGAAATTATTCATATTATCATCATAACTGTCTTGCCGCTTTGAGCACGTGAAAGCCAGTGTCGCCCAGGGCTTTACTGACATTTACAAGACAGATACAAAGAACATCCAAAATATAAACTTTATTTATATTAAATGCTCAATCTGATTGCATCGGTGGGTCTAAGTTTGTGCTTCTATTTGTATGCGATCATGAGGTCCTGGTATTGCTTCCCGGGTCGAAGTAAACTTTGTCTTACCCTGGTATTAAACCCATAACTATGTACATATGTTCGTATTTAATTTCTAAATAAAATATGTGATATTAAACTTTACTAATCGCCTAATTTGGCTACCGTTCTAACCGTAATCAATTTTCAAACGTTCGGTTGTGTTTAACACGGAGACACTTTCAATCATTGTTTATATTAAACTGTTATACAACGATCACTTAATCAGCCAAAATAATATACAGCGATATTAATAGCTAAACGTAAGTGTCTCCAATTTTATGCTACAAGACCTGTTCTTCCGCTGTCCGCATCCTGCGTCCAATTCAGCCTCGCCAGGTCATCAGTCCAATAAACAATATCAATGAAACAATTGTGACAAAAGCTTGTTACTCGACTTATTTAGCAATAGGTAACGTTATGTACAGCCCAGTAGATAGTCGATATTTAAATTAAATATGAACATACAACACTAGTGATACTGAAATTTTCTAATCGAATAATTTGACTGCGTCAAAAAACATCTACTAAATAACCATCATATCGTACATTCAACAAACGTTGCCAATTAAACGTATGTATATGTATAACACGCATAAAAAACAGTGACTTAACTTACTAATCGATTATACCGCTTACCGGCAACAAAAGTACATCACTATCAGTAATAAGCATCGTGTGCGGTACGTTCGACAACCGTTGCTTAAAATGCTTAAATTAGACGCGAACGAGTAATAAAATAGTAGCTGAAACTAACTAATCGACTATTCGACTACACTAGCACATCTCTATCAGTAATGAGCTTCGTGTGCGGCGAGTTCGTGGATCAATGCCTAAATTATACGTGTAACGGACACCACGCACGATATTACATTGTTATAAACAAACAGTATAAGGGAGAAGTAGGTTTCTTAAATGGCAACACTGGAGAAAATACTTTACGAAATAAGGGTATTTGTATATTTATTTTTAATATTTATTTTGTAACTGTTGCACGTTGGTTTTGTGATGTTATTGTGTTGTTGAATTTAAATAATTTAGTCGCTTTACTATCTATAGGTTAATGCCTAAATTACACGTGTAACGGACACCATGCACGGTATTACATTGTTATAAACAAACAGTACCTATACATTTCTTAAATGGCAACATTGGAGAAAATACTTTACTAATTCAAATATTTGTATATTTCTTTTTAGTATTTATTTTTGTAACTGTTGCGCGTTGATTTTCTGATATTATTGTGTTGTTGAATTTTAATAATTTAGTCAGTTTTCTATAGGATTGTGTTGTTCAGTATTCCTGTAAGCCAATTTTAAGTATTAAAACGGCATCTATCATTTTGCGCATAAATGGCTCGCCTTTGCATAGATTTACGTCTGCATGTCTATGTCTATGGTACTATCGTGTATCAAATCTACATTTCCTTAGCTATGTTTTAGCCAGATATTAAAAAGCGAGCACAGGCAGTAATAGTGCTGTCTTCCTAAAAGGAAAATCCAACAATGTTCGGTGAGATAGTGATTTGAACCCGGGACTGTGCTACGATCGATCGCTAACTTATGTCTCCGAGCCTTTAACTTTTAAGACTATTTAATAATAATTATCGGCACGAGCAATGATAGGGTACACTAAAATATTTTACAGAATGGATAAAATACCTAAATATTATAAATCCTTCCTAACTATATTATATTAATATTATTAAAGCGAAAATGAGTTTGTTTGTTTGTTACCTTTTCACGCCTAAACCACTGAACCGATCATTCTGAAATTTTGCATATACGTTGTCAGGTGTACAGAAACGGATATAGGCTACCTTTCATCCCGAAAAAAATTACTGTTCCCGAGGAAAACGACAATAACGTTCTTATGATAATAGATGGCGCCACGTGTCTTTCGAATCATGATTGAATTATATTATTACAAGCAAAGTACAACCCTAATTGATTACCAAATTCTAAATTAACGCGAGCGAAGCCGCGGGCAAAAGGTAGTATAATATAAAAAAGTAAAGAAAAATATAACATTCATAGGTACCTACATAGGTATCTCACATACTTTTTTTCGTAGGCAGATACTACTAGGCGTTCTATTTGTAGGCTTTCCACTAGCTATAACTCTCACACGACTGTTTGTTTCATTCAAACCCATCATCACATTAATCGTCGGGCATCATAAAACTTTGCCATTGAATACATTTGTACTGGTCTTTTTTTTACTAATTGGCAAAAGTAATGCTTGATGCTATTTGAGTCGTTGTTTTTACGCCTATTTTTTGTAAGGAGTTTGTACTTTCCCGGGTGAGCCGGTTCATTTACAGTTACATACAATGGGTTGCTCTTTATCCCCTTAGGTATATTATATTCACATTTCGCCAGTTATGTTTTTAAGTCCCACTTAATAGGGAGTGATTGCCTATTGCCGTTCATCAGATACAGTTTCAGACTTCGTGTTGCTACTGATAATTGCTTGTCAGGAAAACCCATTAACACTTTATTTGATCCAGGAATCGAACCGAAGAACTCATGCAGCAGTCATTCAGGTAGCAGGCATTCACTGCCACTACGCCATTTCTTGTTTATACGTATCGTCACAAAATGATTACCAGCAATGTTCTAACCCCTAAAATTTTCAATTAATTTTATAATATACTAGTAGTTCCTGAGATTAGCGCGTTCAAGCAAACAAACAAACTCTTCAGCTTTATAATATTAGTATAGACTAGCATTTGCGCGCGGCTCCGCCCGCGTGGTACCTATATCAATAAAAAGTAGCCTATGTCCTTCCCCAGGTTTTAAACTATATCTGTACCAAATTTCATCTAAAGGTTGAGTGGTTTAGCCGTGAAAAGGTACCAGACAGACAGATAGACAGACAGAGTTACTTTCGAATTTATAATATTAGTGAGGATTATAATATTAGTAAGGATAATTTATGACATGACTACATACCAGTAGTCTGATTAATTGTAGAGAACTAGTTTGGAGCCTGTTTGAAACGCCTTGATCATTCAGACAGGGTAATTTTATCAAATTGCGCGTCTATTTAAGGTTCTAATTTTTACCTGAGCTCATTCGCGTACCTTCACGTGAGCTAGGTTTCTGAGCTTTATGTAAGCTTGCTTTACTGAAAGTAAGTTATATTGTATCTAGGTTTCATCAAGCTTTCATAAGCTCTACGACATGCGAGTGAACTTGACAAGCAAACATGAAACAGTATGAATTAATTGAACTTTCAGAAAGCTATTTTAAAGTAATAAAAAGCGTAATACTCTTTATTACGGACCTATTAGCTATTATCCATGGCTTCGTCTACGAGAAGTGAATTGGTGAGCAGCTATATTCTTAGAAAACATGAACACAATAGTTTTGATAAGAACTAAAGTAGGTATTGTTTAACAGGTTCCCTGTCCGATCTATCACATATGAGCATAATAATAGATTTTCTATTGTGTCTATTACGGGACAGCGAAAGGGTTAAATAACATTGAAGTTCAATTATTATTCAACGCTTGGCATCCATTTATCTTATGATAAACGGATCCAATGTGTTAATCCAAGATAAGTCTATCTGTATGCAAAGTTTCATCAATCCGGTCAAATGTAAACCACATTAATTAATTGAGTAATAATCAGCCAAACATATCCACAACTTTTCGCATGTACTTATTATATGAGATTGGATAACAAATAAAATCAAGAACATCATTATTCGATTCAATACGATTGTTCTTATAAATATACAAATGACATCTCGTTAACAACATCAATCACTGTATCAAACGGCGCGGGCGCACGAACTCCTCCAGTTCGAACATACGAATGACCTAATTCGACGCAACCCGTGCGGTCTCTCATTTACACCGGCTATAAAATCTCTTCTTGACACATCCATGGCAAAACTCCTAACAGATATAATCCTTTATAACTTTAAGGTGTTAAGAAAACCTTTTAATATGATACAAAAAACACCCTTGTTTTGTTTAATGTAAGGTTGATTATCGCTTGTGAGCGTAGTCTCGTTTATTAGAGTACAAAGATGCCGCCCGGGCCGGCGGCGCCTTTGAAGCGGCTGGTGGTAATTACGCAAGAACGAGCGGCTTCAGACTCAATACGAACGTACAGGACACCTAGGATTTACATTCACAATGGTACGTAATTGAATTTTTTATATGGTTGATGGTTTTTTGAGTGTGTTGAGGTGTTTGAGGTTCATTTTGGCGGTAATTTAAAGAGTAAATAAAGTATTGTGTAATAAATGAGCAAGTATCCGCTCGGTTACTATAAATGTGTGTGAGAGTCAAAGCGCTGATACCACGTACATTCACTGTGTTTAACGATCTCCTGAGTTTTCCCGGTTTCTGAATTGAGAAAATTAACAAATGTCAACTCATTATTTTAAAATAGTTTTTATATCGCTATCAACTGAGCATTTACTTAATATGATATTCGAATACCTACTCAAATTTGATTACAGTTTAAGGAGAAACAAAAGTAATGTTTTAGTAATAAGTAGAGTTGATTATTTTAGGCTTTCTTAAGATGTAATTCCCAATTCAGAAACCAATAGACTCAGCTTTCGATCTGTTTGTAGATGGCTGAGCGATGATTTCGTTTTATGAGAACAACACATCATCATTTTGTTTTAAATAATTATTTACGTTTACCTTACTCACTCAGTGATCGGCAACTATTGAAGTAGGATGAAATTGGAAGAAAGTGAGGAGACTACTATGACACCGTGTCGCAAAACAGTTGTTATTTGTAGAACATCATGATATAGATTTAGTCACGTAGTAATGGTCTCTGATTCTCGTGACGGACGTAGATATTTTTGTAAAAACGAATTTTTGTTTAAGACAAACAACAAAAATCGTTTCTATGAGAAACGAAAATGGCAAATGTCGTTTGAAATCGTTTAAATTTAGATAAATTGCCATTT
This sequence comes from Catocala sponsa, assembly GCA_963564715.1. Lineage (NCBI taxonomy): Eukaryota > Metazoa > Arthropoda > Insecta > Lepidoptera > Erebidae > Catocala > Catocala sponsa. Next base: position 16,505,535 of record OY751349.1, read on the forward strand.
TATTTCGTCATAATTCATAACATAAGTCTATTTGACAAAAATGTGTACCTACTTTGTGAGAATTACGCTCATGTATATACGTATCTAACATTCATATTAGTTATTACGCTAGCTATATTTTAGAGTCCACCTCATAGAGGTTAAGCGTGTTGTACACTTCTAGACACATATTCGTGCTGCTACTGTATATTTCCTAACATAAAATCCAAAATCACTAGGTATAGGTCCTCGTTTCGGTTCCTGGGCCCAAACGAGACCGCATAATCAATGACAGTCATATGTTATGGTACCAAGGAATTAGCTCAGATTACTTTTGAAAGCTTTCATGCAATTTGTTTCGCAAATTACTGGTAATCTTCTTCATCCCTCGAGCTAAGTTCATATGCTTGTTACAGCTGGGGTTCATGGTGACAGTGCAATGTGTGGGATTCGAACCCAATACTTCTTGATCGCAAGTCCGAGTAAAGAACTATTAATATTCGTATGAGGAAACAGCTTATTCATCTAATATCTCTTTATCGATATAATAATCACGCCATAAACTCAGACCATGTAAGTATCTATATGTGTGGGCTGTTGTCTCTTGACACACATTGTAAATAATAAACTCACAATATGACTATATAACTGTTGCACACTTTGTGGCATCAGCCAGTTTTTAAAGTGGTAGGTAGAACTCTTCTTCTTCTTTTTGAATGGTTAGTGGACAACCTGTTGTCAAGAGTTGTTCAAGCCGCCCGTAGGCCTCTGACATGGCTTAACGACTGCTGTCAATTTGACAACAACCGGGACCGACTTTTTACGTGCCCTCCGAAGCACAGAGACGCTCAGATGAAATACCACTAAACGGTCACCCATCTATAGACTGACCGCACCTAACGTTGCTTAATGTCACTAATCGTTTACCGATCAATGAGTGCAAATGGCTATGAGACTCTGGAATTATACCTATTTATTACTAAACTGATATACCTATTATGTGTACCTATTGCTGCATTTACTGGTAAAAGTAAAAATGACAAATGTTTTGTTTTTCACAGACGTCTACTGCATTAGGAATAATTAATAATAATAATATTCTACCACATACACAGAACACCATCTATCCCAAACTAAGCAGAGCTTGTACTATGGGTACTAGACAATCGATAAACATACATAATATACTTATACTTTTTTTTGTAAATACATACTTATTATACATAGAAACACCCAGACCAAGACAAACATCCACGTTCATGCACACAAATGTTTGACTTGTGCGGGAATCGAACCCGCGACCTCAGGCGTGGCAGTCGGTTACACTAACCACTAGGTACGCCATCTAGGCCGACGAATTGCTGTGGTGTTGGGTATTTTAAAAACAACAGACACTAGGTACTAGATTCGGAACTATTATTTGTGAACCAAATGTCTCGGTGGCTCAGCGGTAGTGAATGCGACTGCATTGCATGACGATTCTCGGATCAGGCAAAGTGATATTGAGTTTTTCTGACCAAATATTCTCAATTATATGATAACTAGCTTTTGCCCGCAGCTTTGCTCGCGTTAATTTAGAATTTGACAATCAATTCGGGTTGCACTCTGCTTGTAATAATATAATTCAATCATGATTCGAAAGACACGTGGCGCCATCTATTATCATAAGAACGTTATTGTTGTTTTCCTCAGGAACAGTAAATTTTTTCGGGATGAAAGGTAGCCTATGTCCGTTTCTGTACACCTGACTATGAATATGCAAAATTTCAGAATGATCGGTTGAGTGGTTTAGGCGTGAAAAGGTAACAAACAAACAAACTCATTTTCGCTTTGTTAATATTAGTTAGGATTAGGATACCAACTAATATGTTCGTACTTAAATCTGCAGTCGTTCGTTAAACCTAACAATGAGCAGCGATAGCTCAGTGGGGAGACCAACAGACTGCAATGCAGAGGGTCTCGGGTTCGAACCCACGTCGCGCACCTCTGACATTCGGAAGTTATATGACTTTTCGAAATTATGTGCGTATTGATTGACAATTATCGCCTGCTCCGTGCATCGGAAAGCACGTTAAGTCGTTGGTCCTGGCTGCCATGAACATCTATTGCAGTCGTTATTGGGAGAGTGTCGACACAAAAGATCCCACTGGGTCGAAGTGACGCCGGTCTGCACTGACTGGCCCCCATATAAGATAAGATAAGATAAACCTAACAATAATAAAAGGTTACTTGAAACATTGCAAAAACAGTAGTGTACTCTTTTTTAAACAACAGGCTGTTTCCTGTATCGTATCGTAATATCGTTTACCTAATTATGTAAAAAAGAATATAATATCACACCTCCATATTCCTAAAATGATGTATCACATCTATTACGAATGATATACATATTATATAGGTATTTAGTTTACGTATAATTGAGGGCGGGCCTATTACCATAAGCTGGGCACATGTTCCAAATAGGGTCATGCTAATTTTGTCTCGACTATACGTAGGTACTATACAAAGGTAGGCCAGCGTGGTGGACTATGACCTAACCCTTCTCACACTGAGAAGAGGCTCTTGCCCAGCAGTGGGACAGTTTAATACAGGGCTGATATTATTACCTATAGTTACTCTCACGCCTATATGGTAGGTGGTGGTGTATTACACCTACATTTCATCAAGTATTTTTCGGTCCCACGTACCTAATAGGAGTAACTTATTTTTGTATATTTTGAGAAGCAGAGCAGAGCCTCCCTGATTTCAGCTTGAATGGGCTGGCTCGACCGGGGAAGGACTACCCTCTCACAGAATATCGACGTGAAATAGCAGTATTCCTACTGTTGTGTTTCGTTCGGTGAGTCAATCACCCTCTTTCCCCCTTCCCACTTCTTCTCCTTCCTACTTCCTTTCGTGAAGGGTCGACAACGCGCAAGTGACTCCTCTGGTGTTGCAGGCGTCCATAGGCTACGGTGACCATCAGGTGGGCCGTAAGCTAGTTTGCCACATTAGTTGTATAAAAAAAATACAAGGTAGATACAGTTTTAGACGCCGCCATGCTGGCCGTGCTGTTATACCACAATAACATTTTGCACGACCTGGGAATTGAACCCGCGACCTTGTAAGCAGCACCTGCATTTACTACCACTGAGCCTCCGAAGTAGACCGACATTCCAAAAATAATTACTCGACCTGTAAAATATAAATTTCAATATTTGTAAGAATTGCCTGTCACATAGACACAAAAATATTTTTACTCGACTCGGGAATCAAACTTAAGACTTCAAAACATAAGTACGAGAGTTATCCCTTCTGCTACTGAACTAATAATATACATAGGTACTTAAACAGACAAACACAATCCTGTACTCAGTTAAACATTTAAACATAAATCCTGTAGTCAGTTAAATATTTCTGTATTTAGTTTCTGTTTGTAATTAAAAGCATTGTGATTATTCTGTGACGAATTAACTACGCCAAGGGGGGAGAGGGGGGCGGGGTCGCCGGGCGTGGCCTACCAACATCAAAGGAGCCGCCGCTATACCGCAAAAGGGAATGCTTATTGACGTGCGAGTGAAACGGAGAGCGTTGTGCGGTGCGAGTGAGCGAGATAGCATGTAATGTGTTTGTGGTAGTAATCCTTATGAACGGGTTGATTCAAGATTGTGAGAATGGCGGATAGTGGTGTACCCAGATATCGATGTAATATAATTTTGGTTTTTATTTTCCATCTAAGGCAAATTATTATTAATTGTTATTATGTATTTGTGTACAAGAGACTATTTAAAAAGCTAATTTGAAAATGTTTTAGAGCGCTTGCTTGATATTTTGATTCATATTTAATAAATTAGTTTTTCTAGTGACTTCACTTGCCTAAATTCCACGGGGACAAATACCGTTTGTGTTCAGAACATAGCAAAGTTTCGGGCTGGCCTACTATGTACTTGTGACTTGTGAGACTTTTGTTATATAATGGTAGGTATAGGGTAGGTATATCAATAAGATACTGTCAATATTTTGGGTTGTAAAGAATCGGTGACAGTTGTATCGTAAACTTATAAGATATGGTCGATGTTAATTAATAAAGGAACTTTCCATTTCTTTTTATTGATGCTCAATTGTAAACTTAGTTTATTATGTTTGCATGGTAATATCAGTTGACTGTACGGATGGCGTAGTGGTTTAAGTGGTCGCCTTGCCACTGCCGCCGCGCCGAGTGTTGTGGGTTCGACCCCCATATGGGACAAAAAATTGTGTGATCCACACATGGTTGTTCCGAGTCTGAGTGGTCTTTGTGCCCGTTGTTTGAATGTTTGTAAAGTCCCCCGCGACACAGGAATTATTACTAGTACCTACGGGAGTATTGTATTTTAAAAGACAATTTAGCTTTTCATTTTTCATTAGGACATTGCCGGACATATTTGAACATGCCAACATAACCCTGTAGAATGATTACCTATAGTTAATTCAAGTTAGGTCTAACTCAATTCAAAATATTCAGCACTAAATTATCACTTCCGGTCAAAACTCAATAAAAATATCGATATCGATAAAACGCTATGCACCGCAGCATCCGTGTCCCATCCCTAGCGATAAATCTGTGCCGCTAAAGAAGCTTACGTCATTGACGTATTGTTTATAAATCAAACGCCGCCTCAGACCGAAACTGACCGGCGATGTTAGCCAACCGAATGAAATAGCACTCTAACTTTACATTGACTCGTGACTACATGTCCCCAAAGGGGGTAGGCAGATGTCTACTTCACTTATCTTTCCTTCGATATGATTTAGGTTGTGTGGGACATGTTTTTTTTTGGTGTAATGGATATAAAACTCATTGCTGTCAACCGGGACCATTTTTAGATTACGTGCTGCTTCTGAAAATGTCGTAGGTAGTACAAAAATAGGGATTCTGATGAGTATGGAATCCGAAATAAACTTAGAATCAATCATAACCTTAACCGGGTTAAGTGAAGTGCTGAAGATATTTTGTCAAGAAAATTTTCATTTGCAGAACGAATTTCGGATATTCGCTCGGTACATGGCTTAAGGTTTGGACTTAAGAAGTTGCTGTCGAAATATTGGAGTACACTTGTGGTTACATTGGGCTCATCCCTAGCTTATTAACTTGGACCTAAAAATAGCAGTCGAAAGGTTTAGGTGTGGCAAACCTCTGGTCACTATTTTGGGGTTATTTAAATAAGAGTTTACGTATATATGTATCTAATTGAAATAGCAATGTGTGTAGGTAATATGATGCATATTTGCTTGCCCTTTGCGGGTATAGAGACGTGTGATGTTATTTATTATAAGTAGCAATTGATAATAAAACATCCCAAAATAAAAAATATTCAGCTACTCAAAAACATTCTTAGAAAATGTGTGAACTAAATACATATATTCATTTAATTTGTTTGAAAACAATTTTATGACATGCTTTTAAGATCAAAATTGTGTTTTATCTATCAGGCGTTTTCATTCCATTTAGCTAAAATTACGAAGACTTGCAGAGATAAATGCATGCATTTAAACCTTTAGTTTCCAATTATTGATATACTTACAAATATATCGCTCAAGAGCGAATACGGCTGATGATATTTTAAGCTCGACTCTTTAATTTGGTCGGTTATTCCGTGTCAGGAGAAATTAAATTGCCACAGTGTTTAATTTAAATGAAGATAAATATATTAAACGGTATCGCTAATTTATATGTTACGCCAAATAGATGAGTCCACTGTCGCCTCGGGACAGAAACCTCCTTAATATACTCGTAGTGTCATGACTATATACAACTATACATACATATTATATAATACTAGCCGTCTCCTACGGATTCACTCACGTTAATAACGGCTGGTCCTCTCCCGTGGCTCGTAGCCTGATGGTATATAGCCTACGTTACTTCTGGATAAAGTTTTTTGTTGGTGCAAGATATTTTTACTTGGATCAAGTCGTTTTTGAGTTTATTTATTACAACCAAAAATGTAAAGGTTTTTCTTTATAATATTAGTATAGATAACTATGAAAAGTATTGATTCTGCATAGATATCTAGTATTGGTTAGCGGTTTAAAACAGTGGGGTTGAGTTTCTTGCCAAATCTTCAAAGAGACACGTCTTCAACTGTGAGATAGTTTTGAAGTTAGAGAGTTAAGGTCCTTCTAAAACGGCTTTTTTTTACTGCAATGGTGGTAATATACTGGTCAGCGATAACATCCATATTGTAGATTACGCATAAATATTTTGCATATACTTGTAGCTTAAGTTATTTTTATGGTGCAGTAGTATTTTCAATGCAATAATAATTTACTGATATTTTGCCTCCAAAACATCCATTCCTATACCTATACACATATATTACTAGGGTCTAGAAAATATGTATATACAAATAAATGTTGTCCCAGTTTATCGATCTATAGACTTATAGTAGAAAGTTTTCAATCACTCAAAAATTACTAAGAAAATGCCGCGTCGTCCACAAAATGGATACGAGAGTCCCTAATTCGATAATTAAACAGGTCTGGGCTATTAAAGCGATTATCTATGACATGTTCACATCACCGGAGAAAACCTAACTACTCATTAGATGTAATATGACCATCTTACCTTGGCCCGCGAAGGATCAAACGACCGCCTCTTCTTACTAGAAAATTGATCGTAGTTAAGAGGCAGGGTAGCTCAAGTTACGTTGGAATTTTGCTACAGAAGAAATGCTGAATCATGGACAGTGCCAGTGGTATTAAAGTGGAGCTCACAATAGATTCCCACGATCGCGAATATGATAACAATATTGTTTAAATTGAAATATAAATGTGTTGGTAGGACTTGACTTTTTTGTGGAGTGATTTAGCGAATATTTGATCGGTTTAGGAGCTTCGGTAATTGATTAATTTGGGTGTTATAGTTTTTGGGTAATGTTATAATTATATGTCTCTAATAATTTGGTTTTATACTGGTTTTCTTTCGCGGTTCTTTCCTGTGGCATTTAATTATAACAATCTACCCTATGTTCAGGAATAGGGTAACTTTTATTAATGAAAGTCATTTAAAGTCGTGGCTGTAAGTTTAGACTTAGCTGTTAGTCTTTCTAACAATAAAAAATGCAAACAGAATTTTACCTATTATTTTTAGCATTTTTTGGTTGCACCAAATTTCCATTCTTTTGTGTACCTAGTATTAGAATTGTCTTTACTTATAACTAGCTATTCTGTGCTGCAATTTGTGGATAAAATTGTGAGTTTGCATTTGTTACTACAATTTTGTACTAAATATTTATTAAGTATATTCAGTTTGTTGTCCTTATTAAATAAAAGTAAACAAGCATACTTCGCCTGATGGTAAGCGAATACCCTTGTTATACCAAGATTATTTTACTTGTGAGTCCACTCTAACGGCAATAAAGATGGAATAAAGGAAACGAATCTGAGTTGCTGTAACTCTTACTTACAGAAAATTTAACGTGTTGAGCTGCAACGACCAAAAGTTTTCAATTATGTTTGGTATTCCAGCAATTATTCTTTTTGAGAAAAATAAATATCTTAAACCATTATTGATTACCAGAGTTCCTACTCTTGCGCCGGTTTGTGAAGATTCTGGAACTTTCTACGGCAGGCTTAGTCAAACTATTAATGCCTAAGAGCGAACAGATAGTGTAGTACCGATGGTTGCAATGAGGATAAAACACTAATGGTATACTTGACTAACGCTCATAGTCAGTTGCACTCACTGATCGGTAAACGATTAGCGAGGTTAAGCAACGTTGGGTGCGGTCAGTCTATAGATGGGTGACCGTTTAGTGGTATTTCATCTGAGCGTCTCCGTGCTTCGGAGGGCACGTAAAAAGTCGGTCCCGGCTGTTACCTAATTGACAGCAGTCGTTAAGCCATGTCAGAGGCCTACAACAGGCTTGAACAACTTTTGACAACAGGTTGGCCACTAACCACACGAAAAGAAAAGAAGAAAGAAGAACTAAATCCAAAGGACGACTTCGGCGTGTAGCAGAAGTAGCCGAGTCAGTGTAAACGCCTAGTCATCTGACGCTTCAGTTTGCAGCTAGTCGACCAAGTTCAAGGCAAACTGAAAGCAGCTGTCACTTCTCCGTGAGCAACGGTTCGACAGAGCCGGAGGACTAAGTGTTACTGGGCATCTTAAGTAAAAGCACGGAGTCTGGAATATGAGAAATGTCACGCTTGCCCTTTATTACGTGGGACCTAAAACATAGTTAACGAAATAAGGTTTATAGGTACACCTTTGCGTACCCGTTTGGGGGATAATATAGGCGAGAGACTATGTATCACTACTTACATATAATAAAACAGAGTCCTCCGCCGCGTCTGTCTGTTCATGATAAACTCAAAAACTACTGAACGGATTTTCATGCAGTTTTCACTAATAACAGAGTGATTCATTTTTACTATAACTTTTCTATTTCTTCTTTCTTTTTAATTTCAATATAATTTCAATTTTAATATTATGTTAATGTATTTAGAGTTTTTTACTTAGTTTTTGTGGCGAATATTTTTATTTTTGTTAGATGTGGTTGCCTGTAAGTGAATGAGCACAAGGCATGTCTGTAAATTATTATTTAGAAGTAAGAAATGTGTATCATTTGTTGGCGATGCAAATAAATAAATAAATAAAAAGATGAAATCTATGACAATGACCTACAAAACTCAGGAGTGGCTTCCTCTAATAAATATTAAATACCATAACGATGACATAGAGTTTGGCCAACACGAAACTTATGTTGATAATATTAAAATATTAATAAATAGAGGTGCGCCGAGGACGATGTCACGCCTCTAATTAAATAATAGCTTGTGATAATTAATCATTGTGTACATTTTAGTGTAAACTACGAGGGTTTATAATCATGAGTGTCGTGTAGGTATAATAGAGACATGTGGTGGGCGGGTATTGAATTAATACCTATAGGATGTAACTGTCGTACTGGAAAATTTTGCAAAGAGTCTTCTTATAAGTACCTACTTGTCTCGACGCAAACTTCAATTCATGGTAGAAAAGTCAGATTGAGATTGGACGGAGAATGAACTTTAAATATACCTTGTTAATTTACAGGTAGTTTCATGGACTGTTTACATTGGGTACGTATGATGCAGTTACATTAATTTTTAGTAGTATATTGTGCTTTGGTTTATAATGTTATAATTCACAACAAGAAAAACGGTAAATCGCCGATAAATATATAGGATTTCTCATAAAGGAATTCCAACGATTCTTACCTTAGAATAATGGTATGTTTCAATTATTTCAGTTTTCGGTACGCTGTCCTTTACACCCAGAATACATATGTAGTGTACTGAAACTATAGTCTTTACCTACCCCTCTGGGAAAATGATGTGAGTCAGGCATGTATGTATATTGTGTAATTGAATTGTACCTAAACTTTAACCATGCGTTGACGTTCCTATAGTTTTTATATACGCTGACAGTTTAACAAATCAGTTTCGTGAGGGAGAGAAATCTCATAGGATGCAACCATCAATAAAGAATATTACATTTTTAAAAATTAATATTTACATATAATCATTCCCTATCTTGGGGTACGTTACAAACAGACGGAACAGCTACTTGCAGATAACACAATTTTTGTGTCTTGTGGGGGGTTTTATCTAAGAGTAACAAAATATGTGCCAATATCTGGTTTTAGCATAAACGGGTAGGTTCGACAGGGGAAGTACTACCGTCTCACAGAATAACCACGTGAAATACTTACCAGCGTACCTACGTATTATAGCGATTCGTTCCCTGAATTATAGTAAAAGTCTAATCACTTCCTCGAGACCTTTCTACTCTGTCTTCTGTTGCAACCTTTCTCTTCTTCCAAACATAGACTACGGAAATTGCTTATCATCCGGCAGACTATGTGCTTGTTTGCCATGTACGTGGTGATACACATAAAAAGTAAACAGACTGTCCATGAGCATCCGTTAACGTTTACCGGTGGGCCAGTGGCCACCGGAGAGCAAGAATTTCTGGCCGCGAACGACGATAGCTAATTTTAAATCAAAATTAAGAAGTTGTCAGTGACAGCCCGGAGATAGGAAACCAAAATCAAGAAATTGTCAGGAGTTAGGAGGTTGCCGTTAATTGTTGAAAGCTACATAAAGCCGTAGGTTCTGCATCTGAACTCAATGTCATGACTGACGGCCATCGTATTGGTCTACGAGAGTGAGGGAAAGAGAATTCGTCGGCCTCGATGGCGTAGTGGTTAGTGTAACCGACTGCAACGCTTGAGGTTGCGGGTTCGATTCCCGCACAAGTCAAACATTTGTGTGCATGGACATGGATGTTTGTCTAGGTCTGGGTGTATATATGTATAATATGTATGTATTAACAAAAATAAAGTATAATGTATGTTTATCCATTGTCTAGTACCCATAGTATAAGCTCTGCTTAGTTTGGGCTAGATGGTGTTGTGTGTATGTGGTAGAATATTATTATTATTGTAATTCACTTTTATTCGTTCACTATAGGTAATATCTCATGCTCAAGTGGCTAGTTATCGTCGAGGTTGGCCATCATACCGAAATAATTTGCTCTCGAGGACATTAGTATTCATATAAAAACACAAGATTATCTTAACATTGTTTTATTTTTTGTTTATGTTACTAAATTATCTTGCTTGCTTTCCTAGTCTTATAATACTAATGTCCTCCAGACCAAATTTCGATCACGGTAGCCATTTTTAATGTAGACTGGCCATCAGCGCAGGAGATATACAGTGCACAAGCGTGTGCGCAAACACAAGTGCACTCTCTGTTCCCTAACCCTCATGATCCGACGGGACGGTAATCCGACACGACCGGAGAGAGATTAGGTGCAGGACCAACCGCTTTACGTGCTTTCTTAGTCTTATAGATAGGTAGAAGTTCGTTGTAGGCTACATTACTTACCTACTGGTTTTAATTTTAAGTGATTCTGTTACTTATATTATAAAGTACAGCTGTTTGATGATGCTTTCTTAATAAACACTTATAATATATACAAGAAATATTCAGCCAGTGAGATGAGCGTAAAGTAAAGTGAAAAACGAGAATTAAATGTTTTTATGTCAATTTCAATTAAAATTACAAGTTTTGAAGAGTCGTAAGTGGACAAGTACCTAATTAATTTTGTTAAATTGATTTATTTGAGAGCCGATATAATCCTTCATCAAAGACGATCATTTGAATGCGGTCCGTTTTTATGTTGCCGATGTTTTAATCGCAATAAACCCTAATTAATGTTTTGTGATGATGTTTCTTAAATAATATGCATATAAGTATAATTTTGTACGTCTGTGTCTCTTTTACAAAATATCTACTCTTGCTTCATAAATAATTTTTGTTTTGCGGGGCGTTTTGTATAAACATTTAAACAACGGACACAAAGTACACTCAGGTTTGAAAAATGTTTTTATGAACCGCTAAAGAATTTTGTTCGGTTTGTGAATCGACTTAGCGCACTCGTGGCGCGCACAGTGGAGAGGATTGCCACTTGCTATGACCCTGGTTCGCGTTGCCGAGCCCAGGGCTAAAATCCTTTAAAAACTGTTGCCATCGACACGATAAGAAGAAGAAGAAGAGCCTGGTTCTTGGTTAATTCACTGACATCATATTCTCTGTGCACGCTCGTCTCTTTAGACAAATTACTTATAAGCTAATTATATTTGTAAAACCTACCTATAGAAAAATTTTAAAGGTAGTTCGTTCTCCAGAATGTTCTACTAATTTACCTTTATCTAACCAAAAATTACTTTAATCGCTCCATAACTGCGTTAAAGTATAGACAACCCAACAAACACTTCTTAATATTATTTTAACCGTCACTTCGCTCTCGTGTATACCAATTACCAAATAAAAAAGACATAATTCCCAGACTTCAAATCCTGAGAAATATACTTATTATAAAATAAAATATAAATATTGAATACACATTCTAAGATCTATAGAGTTTCTGTTAAATAGCTATCACTTGAAAGCTGAATACTCCAAATAACACCCAAGCATCTACTATAAACATAAGCAAAGTCGCACGTTTACCTAGTTTAGGCGAACAGTTGCGCTCGCGAGCGCAGCGTTAGACCGAGTGCGGATTCGTGCCACGCCCCCTCCCGGACGGTTCGGTAATTAGCGATCATTTATCTTTGCGCCTCTGTCAAAACGGTGTCGTTCCAACGAAAACATTTTTAAATATGCCATAATTACCCCACAACTTGATTAATTTGATCACAGGATTCGGTGTTGCTGTGCTTAAAGTTTTGTGCTCCTTAAATGTTGTATTTTTTATTACTTAGCGGGTACACCTACAGCATACAGCTCTTTGGTGACTACGAAGTGAATATGCAGTTACCTTAGCCTATGTACGTTTGTATATCAGAGGTGTCTTTTGATGGTTGTCAACCATTCAGCTTAAAAATTGCTACGCTGCCAGCTGATGGGACAAAGGATACTGATCTCGTGCCAATATCACAACGCCTTCTTAAGAAGTTTGGAAACTCTAGACAACACAAGTGTCTGCGATCTTCTGCCGGTGGAGGTACTTTCTCAATAATTCTGTTTCATTTTCAACGATATTACTGGTTTATTACAAAACCAGGAATTTTATTCCCTCGTTGCATATTATTATTATCTATTATTTATGAGTTCATAAAACTAATAAAGTTAAATTCAGAGGCCAAATACGAAATAGATATCTATGCGAAATTACTAAATGGATTGGATTACCCAATAAGCTATAATATGATGAGAACCGTTATCGGCAGCTAGGTACTACTGTAGGCATAAAATGGGTAAACAATTAATTATTTACCCGCATACTATACAAAATGATTAAAGCTAGGCAACACCGATCAAAATAAGTTCTTCCTGTGTCAAATTTGGGTATGTTTGTAGGTGTGAATTAGACGATTTTTCTCGTTGATAAAGGTTGACGGATGGACGGAAAATGCGCCTTTGTTAAATAATTATTCACGGTTATCTCAGCTAAAATATATTTAATAACATGGCAACATTGGTTGATTGATGAGTGGACATCCAAGCTTTTCTGTGTTCTCCTTATTAATACTTCTTGTTAACCCAAAATATTATGATGTGAATATGTTGGGTTTTAGTGCTATTTTTGTCCCATTTAGTAATCTTATATGTGGCAGAATTAAGATATCTTTATCGCAATTCCGATGGCATAATGCACTGTTTTTTGGTACACTCAGCACGGTGGCATGTATAATAAGAATGGCTCAATTTGTTTTTCTTACTGTTAAAGCAAGCCATAATTAAATAAGCACAACACCTCAGAATTGACCTTGAGGTCTTCTGCCAGTCCGTCTCCTGGCTAATCTCAGTCATACAACTTCAAATTTAACATCAGAACAGTTTCTTATTTGTCACTTAAGTCATTTCCTCGCTACACAACGAACAATAGTGTCGGCTTTGAAAGGCAAAAAGGAAATTACACGTTGCATACAAGAAAGCATTGTGGACGTTAATTTGGGCAGCCCTTTACACATGTGTTCCGATGTGAATCTTTTATACGTTTATAACAAAAGATGGCTGCCATTGATAACGATAGGACTTAAATAACATACTGTATGTGTGTTACTTTAAATATTCCGTGGGTTTACAAGATGTTATTAATGTAATATGATGTTATTTACGTTTCAAATATTTTAAGGTAGTTTCTGGCTAAGGTCGTAGTGTGATTATGTTTTTGGACCTGTTTATTGTAACATTATATGAAGTGTAATAAGTAGTAGCAGTGAAAGACTAGTGGCAGACCATTGGAATGCCACGCAGAGGTCTCGAGATCGGAGTATTCCGCTTTCGGCACCAATTTTTTCGGCACCTAAGCTATTCCACTTTCAGCACCAATAGGTATTTTTGCTTGGTGTCGAATGTGGAATAAAATACCTATTGGTACTGAAAGTGGAATAGCTTAGGTGCCGAAACCATAGGTGCCGAAACCATAGATGCCGTAAAAATCGGTGCCGAAAGCGGAATACTCCTCGAGATCGAACTCAAGGCGCGTAGGTATCTCTGACTTTTCAAAGTTATGTGCGTATTAGTAATAAATAGTTAGGATGACCGCTCACTTTAGAGGTAAAGGAAAAGATTGTGAGGAGACCTGCATGTCTGAAATTTTTCCATTATGGTCTCGAAAATATGTGAAGTCTGCCAACTCTCAATGGGCCAGTGTGGTTGTCTATGGCCTAAGCATTTTCACACTGAGAAGAGGCCCGCGCCCGCGCTGAGGGGCAGTTTAATACAGGACGGATATTAAACACTTTTAAGAAGTGTAAAACCTCCCATCCTAAACCTTACTGATATTATAAATGCAAATGTGAGTTTATTGGTTTGTTACGTCTTCACGCGTTAACTACTCGACTGAATATTATGCAATTTCTCATACACAATGTCAGGGGTACCGAAGAGGACATATTATATCCTTTTCTGTACCCATAGCTGGCAAAATGTTCTACAACTCTGCTGTTTGGTGATATACCTACGCGTCAAACTATGTACATATCTTATATTCAACTCGTATTTGATTATACAAGGAAGCGATCTCAATATTCTTCGTAATAAGTAATAAGAAGGACCGATTAGATTAATATTTTTAATCTGTATTCTAAGCGAGTAATAGAGTAGTTCAGTAAATCTAATAATTATTATTGTGTATCTGTTACAACGTTATTAGCAACCATTAAATTAGCTATAAACGCATTTCATTATTGGATATTATAAGCTTTATAGCATATCTAATTTCATCTGTCGGCTTTGTATATTCTCTGAAATATATCGTAATGAAAAAGAGAAACGGCCTTCATAAAACTATGATGGGAAATTAGCCATGCGAAGGAAGATTTTTTGAAAAATAAATATTTTATCGATGGTTTGTTTAATATCTTTAACAAATACTGCTCGAATGGCGAAATGGGCAAACGGTCGCCTCGCCGCGCCGCTGCCGTCACGCTGAGTGTTCGAATTCCACACGGGACAATTATTATTTGTGTGATCTACAAACTATTGTTTTGAGTCTGAGTGTACTTTGTGTAAGTTAATTGTATGTTTGTAAAAAGCTCTGCAACTCAGAGCTTAACCCCTAAGGCGTGAATTGTACAAATAATATATACGATTTTCGGTTAACCCATTCACAGTCCTGTGATAGACATAATAGAAAATCAATTGTTATGTACCATATGTGGTTCATCGGACAGGGAACGTGTTAAAATGTTACAGCAACAAACATTACGACTTTTATGCTTATGTTATTGATTGAAATGACACTACTTAGAATTTTGCAGTTTATTTTAATTAAAACTATTTAGAGTTACTTTGTTAACTAACATTTAACTGTTTATGACCTAACATTTAATTGTTCACTATGAAACAATTCATAGCGAACATTTAAATGTTAGGTCATAAAATAGTAAGATTGACTATTAGACTTGCAATCAAGAGCTCTCGGTTCGAATCACAGTTAAGGCACAGGTGGCGTGAGCCCACTCCTCACTTTGCTGGAAGGCTTAACAAAAATATTATAGTAATTTGTAGCCCAAATTAGCAGTTATATGAAAACATGGCTGCGAAAAAGCAAACGAAATGTCGGAGAAAGTGTATAATAAAAATATTTCTAAACAGCTTTAATTAAAATAAACTGCAGAAATGTTTTTTAAGTAGTATCTATAATTTGAATCAGTAACTTGAGCGTAAAGGTCGTAATGTTTGTTATTCGATCATGAGTAAACCGATAAACTGAATTAAATAAGAATTAGCACACATAGGTATAGCTTATGTTCTGGGCACAAAGGATTGCGTTCGTAATCACGAGTTGTATTGCTGGGGTGTTTAGCGTATACCCATGCCCTCGACATACGTGTAGAATATCTCTCTAATATCTCTCCAATGCTTCAATTTCCTTTAAAATATATATTTTATGATTTTCAAGATATGGAAGAAAATAAACAAATATGTCTTCGCATTTATAATATTACATACATAGGCTCTCACCTATATGTTAGAATGGATAGGCAAGGGTGAATTATACCCACATTTCGCCAACTACGGCCAGACGCCGCTGCCGTCTACATACAGATCACACATCACGCTTTGTTCCTCATTCGCCCCTACATTACGTCCCACATTCCAAAATGTTCCTCATTCGCTACTCTTTTTTATTTATTCCTTTTTCGTCTTACATTTTGACCATATGGTTACAAAGCAAAATATGTTTAAAAATTATTTTAAGTCTTTTCAATGTCGGGCTCGTGATACTATGTAAACATAAGCCAGTTTCGCCGAGAGATCAAGGAGGTATTTTAAAATATTTTTCGGCTGACGGTACATCAAAATTTCCTATATAAAAAAAACAGGGTCAAAAAAGGAACATAATTTGGGACGAAATAGGAATTACGTTAAGAAATTAATATTTACCTAAATTTCGGGGCATATGAAGAACAATTTTTGGGGCGAATGCTTATTTTTACATTCGGGATGAAACATGAGGGTCGAATGTGAAATAAACCCACATCACAGATCCACACTCCGTACTAGGTTCTGCAAATTTCATGACAAAAAATCCAATAACAATTTGCTCGGCTCAAGATTCGAACCCGAACTCACACGGTGGTGAATGGCTGCTGTGTATGAACACAGCAGCCATTCACCACCGTTGCGCCACAAAGTCAGTATAATATTAGTTAGTTCAATATAACAAACGATAGTATCTCCGTTGTGTTCCAGACCACCCATGATTTCCTACGGATGTGAGTTCAGGCGATTCTCAACGGCGTGTAAGCGTAATCTTTTACCGTCTCTGCCGAGTACCGGGATTGTGGGGCGTGATTATTACGTCATAATCCGCGTTCGTACTGGACTCGAAAGATTTTAGTATTACCTATTTATATACTGTCAAAAAATATCATGTATCTATGTTAGGTCTACCGTACTACAATTATTTTTATTGTCTTCATACATGGTTCGAGTGCACGGAGAGTGTAGCCGCACTGAGTGCTTTGGATTCGAATTGACAAGTAATTGTGTGATTTACAAATAACTATTCTCAGTCTTGGTGGACTTTGTGCGTGTTATGTTTGTGAATATAACTGCGAAAAAGGGCGTAAAGCGGTATTTGTCTTCTTAAAACAGCAACTTTTCTTTATCACCTGAGATATTTTAGATTCGCTCATTTTTTGTATCCTATTTTAGGTTACCTATTCGAATGTGAAATTTATTGTCGGTTTAAATCACATCAACTACTTGATTTGGCATAAAATGGGTTACTCAGTTGTTATTTCATTTAATAGTGCAGTCATTTTTAACGTTTAAGGTATGTATTTTTAAGTATTCAAATAAATCATCGTATTTATTTTTTACAGGTATCATCATAGTAGTTTATTTAAATTAATTAAACATTATTAACAACATTTTCGGTATTAAGACACCGTAGTCCGTACCTACTGTGACTAAAATGTATGCTCGACTCAGAAATCGAAACTGCGTCAATCGCAGAGTTGCCACATATTCTAAATTGGATACGAAGCCATGAAAAATGAAATGAAAAATATTGACTGGCTTTATTAGTCAGTGATTTTCTAACCGACTTAAAGCTCCTTGAACCGACGGGCGTGTATGAGGAATGTGATGAAAGTGAAGGAAGCCAGAGAAGTGTGTCAGGATCGTAGCAAATGGAAATCCGTAGTCTCTGCCTACCCCTCTGGGAAACAGGCGTGAATCTATGTATGTATGTATGTAAAGTTCTGGGAAGGGTTCTGGCAACGGAACTATTTGTAACCTTCTCACGGCTAGACCGCTAAGCGGATTTTAATAAAATTGGGTATAGAATACAGATATAGCTTCTGACCTGGGTATGAAATTAATGTCAAATTAAAAAGTGAAATGTAAGCCACTATTATATAAAGTAGCCAATCACGACAATGACACAATCTCCAGCCACCTCGCCATTTACCGTAAATATGACTTATAAAGACACTTTCTAAAACAAGAGTTCGCGTCCAAATTTCACGTACAGTCAATTCTACTAATTGAAATCATCCATTAATCGTCTGACAACCGCCAATCGGCGTTACGAGCAATCAAACGTCTCTAAAGTGGATGTCCGGACAGAGTATTAAACTGACTTGTCAATTTATATATTGTCTTGGTAAGTAATTCCACATTCCCGCGGCCGATTGTGAGGCGTTATAATGACAGCAGGATGACGTATGGATTTGTCGCTTACGGCGTTTGGCGGCGCGCGCCATCGGCCACATCAAAGAGGTGGCCTCCTTTGATGTTGCCGCCGCGCCGGCTTTAGTGATGTGGCGGTGGGAGAGTTGTGTGTTGTTGTCGATATGATTTTTATTTGTGGTTTGTTGTGGTGGTTGTTTTTATCTGTTTTATATATGGTATAGTTTGTTTTATGTTTATTACAATGAATACAAATAATGGTTTCATAAGATAATAGAAAAATGAATAAGGATCTGTAATAGAGTTTATAGTATCTACAGATACGTACTGAGCTAGCTTTTCTTTATATCCATTTATCAATATACAAAAGTTGCCTTAGATTGTATCACAGAGATTATCCTAATTGAAATTATTTGTATAATAAAAAAGGAATGCAAATACTGATTACAAATTATTTGCAATATTTTGTTATGTAATATTTGCCTAACTGCATCGGAGGCGAAACAGTAAATAAGTTTTGCGAATAAGCTTTCGGGTTCAAAGTATTAGTGGGTTTTTCTTTTAAGAAATTTTCAGTAGCAGCACGGAGTTTGGCACTAGTCCCGCTAAACTACAATAGGCAATAAACTATTAAGTGAGACCAAAAGTAAAAATATTGGTTGTCTGTAAAGTCGGTTTACGGACGATAGTTCAACGTGACGTCATAACGAAATTTCTTTCCCGTAACGTTACAATGAGCGTAACGGGACAATGAGTCATCCTTTTTCGTGCGTGCAGCCGGCGTTCATCGATTTATTAGACGTTGTCACATCAAAAGTAGGTCCCGGTTGTTGTCAAAATAACAGTAGTCGTTAAGCCATGTTAGAGGCCTATGGGCGGCTTGAACAACTCTTGACAACAGGTTGGCCACTAACCACACGAAAAGAAGAAGAAGAAGAAGTGAGACCAAACCCATAGCTGGGGAAGTGTGGGTGTAATACACTTCGTCTTACTTATTCGTGGATATAGGAGTAAGACGATACACGTATATGTTTACATTCGTACATTCAAATGACAAACAAATTATAACAGCCCCTTCACATAAGCATTCAATTGAAACGTTAAGCATCTATATACATATATACGTACATAAATACACAACAAAACGAAACCAAACAAAAACAACAATAAAAATAAATAAAACTATCGATATCGACATATCAGACGGCGTCACCGCACACCGCAAGGTAATAAAACGAATGGAGCACGTATTTTGACGTGGAGCGGCGCTTCTGGTCTTGTATCCCTCTCTAACTGATACACCGCTCTCTGTCTTACCCACCAAGGTGTCTGAGAAGCTATTATAGCGTATAGCTTGGCTCGCCTTCACTATAAATTATGGTGCAATGGTACCTATTCTTTTGGCCATACCTTCGGTTAGCTGAAACGATATGACAGAATGGTACTTGGTTCTGCCGGTATGTACTAGGCTTGTAGCTTAGCTTGGCGTATATACAATTATGTATATGTATATATATAGTTTTACTAGTTACCTACTTTAAGTAGGTTAGGTACAGCGGTATATTGGTACGTGTGATTCTTAGAATTGAACTGTAAGATTAGTATATAAAGAATTATTTATAAGCATTTCTCGTAATCTTTATTTGAGGATTTTTGTTCGTTTATAATTTACATTCTAACATAACATGCCTTAGTAGCGTGGCTCTACGACTGCTGTGATTGATTACCGGATCAATGAAAATTATTATTGGGCTTTTTGTCATAAAATTCTTAGTAGAAGCATGGAGTCTCAAACTGTGTTTGGTAGACAATATTAGGCTGGGGATGTTGACGTTACGTGGGACCTTAAATATCTGGCGAAATATGGGTCTTAAAGATACACCCTCCTACCTATTAATAATACTTTATCATTAACAGCAATTGTTAATTGATTTTAAGTACTGTATTCATGGATAGACTATGCAATAGATGATGCTTAGCATCTTAAAAGCTTAAACATAGGCATGAGTTCAATATCTCACGTAGGGCAATGAATAACTTAGTTGGTGATACTGGTTGGTTATGTTGGGATGGAATAGTTTGACAAGGTGGCTGGCGCAAGTCTTGTCTCTTGGAATGTCTTTGCCTCGTTTATAATTAACCTCCATGTTGCAAAAGTTGCCAGTCGAATAACTAAATTATTTTAATTAATTGGCAAGCACTTTCCACTGAAAACATTATTACGTGGGATTTTATGTAAATAAACACAGATAGCGGAATGTCGGTACAATACAGCTATATCTATCCCTTTGGGTATATATACAGTCATAAGTATACGACTATTATAAGCCTAGATGCTGTTCTACTGCAGAGTAATGTCCTCCCCTTCCTCCTTCCATATTTCCCTATCCTTTGCAAACTGGAACCAATACTTCCCGTGAGTGTCCAGTTAGTGTCTCCACCTCTGCCTGGGTCTTACTCGTCGTCTTTATTCGCTATGAAAATTAATGTAAGTATGTAATTTACTTTTAAATCGATGACTTATACACAGCATACTCGTATGTGAGATTCATAGTAAGCAACGGTGACGTTTAAAATCTAGTCGCGCTGTTTATACTTGTATACAATAAACTGAAAAAATGTTGGCAAATAGCTATAATTTAAACAATAATACTTCAAAAGTTTTATCGTGGCATATAGATTATAACTTAAATACGATTAGCCATTGACTTCTAATTAAGTAGTGGCGTGGAGGGCACGGAAACAATATTCTACTAGCTGTTACCTGCGACTTCGTCCGCGTAGATTTTAAGTAAAAAGTGTTAGTCTCCGCGGAACACTATTTTTTTCTAAAATCAAAGTAGCCTATGTTACTCCTTATAACATCAGCTATCTGCCAGTGAAAGTCCCGTCAAAATCGGTTCAGCCGGTTCGGAGATTAGCCGGAGCAAACAGACAGACATACAGACAAAAATTTTCAAAATAGATCTTTTCGTATAGGTACCTTATATACTTTCATATGGATTAGATAAAAAGCTGTTATTTTGACATTACAAACAGACACTTCAATTTTATTTATTTGTATAGATTCAAGACCGTGGCGCTCAATAATAATGTAATATTCTATCACATACATACAACACCATCTAGCCCAAACTAAGCAGAGCTTGTACTATGGGTACTAGACAATGGATAAACATACATATATATACAGTTTTTTTTTGTAAATACATACATATTATACATAGAAACACCCAGACCAAGACAAACATCCATGTTCATGCACACAAATGTTTGACTTGTGCGGGAATCGAACCCGCGACCTCAGGCGTGGTAGCCAGTTACACTAACCACTACTATTATTTCAGACCAGGGTCCATAAAGTGTTAAAACAAATTAAACAAAATCCTTAACTTAGTGTTAGTAACAGTTCATCATATTATTATCATATAGTATCAAGTATCAATATATTGCAAACCTATGTACCTACATGTGTGGTATGATATTCCTTGTGTTTTATTAAGCTTAGAATAATAAGTATTACACTTTTTTAAATGAGCACGAAAGCATATTCATTGCTTTTTAATTTTATTTAACAGTGTTACTTATGTCGCCTTGCACTAAAGACAAATTATTATTCCAATAGGGCCGGTTTCGAGTGTTTTTAAAATATAATATCATTGTTTTAAAGACATACAACATTTTGAAATGTCATTCATCCCAAGCAGTGCTAACATATCTGCTTCTTTTTTAAATATGATAACATTGTTTTAAATACACATATAGTTTCGAAATTTCATGTATGCCAGCGTGAGTCTAATGACGAAGTTATGCAACGATTTTCAAATAAACTAAGTTTCTTTATGATAACCATTGAATATTAGCACAAACCACCCAACCCGAGTAAATTAAATTAAACTAATCGATACTAGATCCCTCCATTAATATCGATACACATAAAACATAAACAATTATATAAGTCGGGCTTTACTAGAGAATTGGTCCTAATTATGTCGAAACAGGCGTTAATAGGCGACCTAATGGCCACTTTTATGAGCCGAGCGGGCTTTCAAAGCCTCCCGGACTATTTATTGAGGTTTTTTGTGCACCAATCTAAGTTTTTGTGTAAACAGTTACGGCATCAATCCGTTAATTTGAGCCTCTCTGTTTTGAAGTTTCTCATTTTCGGCGTGTCTTAGCTTAGGTATGGATAGTGCAGAGCCTTAAACGGTAATTTTTCTGAGTGTTGTTGCAGGTTTGAATCTAAGGAGCGTGGGTATTATATATAAAATTTTGGAGCATCATAATTATTTGTCATTACTTATAAAATATAGTTACGAGATTTTGTCTGTGGCTTCGCTTGCGTTAATCTAGATTTTGTCAATAAATTTTTATCCCTCGGTTACAGTACATTTATTCTGATTTCTAAGATGAAAGGTACCCTATGTCCTTTTCTGTACCTAGTACCCATCTCTGCAAACGTGTATGAGAAATTTTATGATGATCGGTCGATAAATAGAAAATAGAGAAAAAAAACAAACAAAATCACATTCGCATTTATGATATTAGTTAGGACTGAGCATATATATTATCATGTCACCTCGTATTACTTATAAATTTCCTTAAGTACCTACATAATACTAATAATAATTTCCTCTAGGCTGAAGTTTGGCCAGGGTCATCTTAATAGCGGTTAGCCATCTGCACAGGAGAGATTATAAGGCACGGGTGCGAAAACACGCGTACACTTTCTATTTCCTCACTGTAAAAATCCAACAGGACGGCTATCGACCAGAGAGAGATCAGGCGCAGGACCAAATCTTTTGCGACCGAGGCACGAGGACATGCTACACCGCTAACTGCCTAACTCCTGGCTGCTATTAAAACTTTGGCAGTAAAATCGAAAACTTTTAGTATGCTTGACCCGGGAATAGCAGCTAGGACCTTGCACTCGTATTGTGGTGCAAGCTACATACTATAAGACCACCACTGTTCTGGTGGTATAAAATATAGACGCAGGTACGCCTGACAAGAATAATCCATTAGGGTCACAATTTTATGTCTACTGTGGGTCAAGTGAATAGAAAATCTTCGTAAGCTAATACAAATTGATTCGTTTTGTAAATATTCCATACTGCACTTTCTGCTTTATACTTTTTAAATTGACGCTAATCAACTAAAAGAACTTTATGCTGTTTTTTTGTTTTATTCTATTAATGTGGTAAAGAAGCATACGACTCCGATAACAACAGCTCAAAGTAATCTGCCACTTGTAACACAAGCGAAACAAATGCGCGTTTGCAAGCCCTCAGAAAAGTAGATATTGTGTATTTCGCTTAAAAGCTAACAATTATACTGGTCCTCTTCTTACAGTGTAGCGTTGTATTATGGTGTGTGGATACCTTATTCCTAGCTGGAACACAATGCCCATTTCAGATTGTAGCGGCTCCACACAGGACAATATGTTACGACTCACGGCAACAGTGGAAGAGAGATGGCGCTGTACTTAATTACACAATACTACAAACCTGAATCGCGCAAGCGAAGTTTGCAGTACGACTTACTATACGCATGTTTGCTACATCAACCTTGTCTGAGGATTTCTTTGTGTTGATTGGCTATCGTTCAATGTTTCTCCACAAATTTTTATTCATCCAGATAACAGTACTGTTCTTCATAGATAGAAATTTACCGTCATAATCTAGATTAAAGCGAGCGAAACCGCGGGCAAGCTCTAGTAGATACAAAACGTCTCAACTTCCTTTCACTCTACAATCTACATAAAATGACTTTAGAAATATTAATTATTATCAGAGCATTAAAGCTATAAAAATTTCAATTACGAAAAAAGCGAAGTAGATTGTAGGTACGTTTTTCTTAATGATGTGAACCATTAATGATCTGCATAATGAAGGCATATTATAATCAGTAATAAATCTAGGCACTTCAGATAAAAACAATTTTAAAAGCTCTAGACAATTTGAACAAAATTAAATATAGTATTAATTTAATTACCGAGTTTAAAAAAGGAGCATATTCAACATATAAGTCGATATGTTACTTCGTGTCTCTGATATTCTACTAATCCGAATTGGAATGTTATTATTTAGTTTAAATAAGACATAAGCCTTCACTCTTTCTCTTTAAAGATTTCACATAGAGTAAATTCGTTTGGGAGCTTAGTTAAGACTGAAAATAAGGTTATTTCTTTTTTAAGTTTCTGATGTTCGTACCTGGCGTATATAATTTCGTTCGATGATGATTGTTTATATTTTGGATGTTACTGAATGCTGATTCAATGTTTATAAATCTACATTACAATAATAACATATGGAATCTAATATTATCTTTGCCCGCCTAGCAGGCACCGACCCAGGCTCTGTGCTAATCAGACTAGGTTTCAACCTATTTCCATAACAAATTTCATCAGAATCGGTTAAATAGTTTAGCCGTGAAAACATAACAAACATACAGAGTTTCTTTAGCGTATACAATTTTAGTATGGATACTAACGTCGTTTGAATTATATGGTTACGCCTCTCTGCTTCATAATATACTTATATGAAATAAAAATATGCACCCTTCAGCCACCACCCTACTCTGCCTGGAATAACGTTATATTACGTTTTCACACCCTTATTTCATTTAATTAGTTACCACCCACAAAAGCCTTCTTTAAAGGCTGCAATTTTTCTTGTAGACAGAAACCGTACTAGAAATAATTTCTGCGCAGCGGGGAACTTTACAAACATTCAAACAACGGACTCAAAGAATACACAAACTTAGAACAAATATTATGAATCACACCAATTTTGTCCTGTGTGGGATTGAAACCACAAATATCGGTGTAGTAGCAGCTTATTTTCTTAAAAATCCTTTATTAATCGTATATTTTTCAAATATAAGGACTTCTTTCTTGATATTTTTTAATATATTTATGCAGAAGATATGCCAGCAATAACTGCAGAATATAATATAACTATAAACAATAGAAATAGCTTAATCTAGGTCTGACGTATAACCTTTATAGTTGTGCCTATAAAGATACCGCTTTTATAACGAATCACTTGCGTGTTCAATTTAAAAAAGATAACATTTTATTTTTACTCTTGGATCCAGTGATTCATAAATTCAAACCCATGAAGAAGTAAAATACAGCATGACTTCATGATACTTTGAGTTTACTCTGCGTAAATAGAAACACCAATAATTAAATAATGTTCGGGTACTTTAAAATAACTACACGTCAAGACGTTAAGACAAACACCATCTTAGTTTCGTTGTGAACACGGCTGCGTAAAAGCGACCGAAACATCGAGGATTTTGTAAATTTAAATACTATATAGTTTAATATTATAAAATAGTTTTAAAATAGTGGTGACAACAATTTTGTGTAAAGTTTTATTTAAATATGTAACATTTGCATGAAGGTAAAACAACATTATTTAAATTTTCAATGAAATTTAATTAAGATTGATGCACAATTTAAATTGGAGTATTCCGCTTTCGGCACCAATTTTTTCGGCACCTATGGTTTCGGCACATAAGCTATTCCACTTTCAGCACCAATAGGTATTTTATTCCACATTCGGCACTAAGCAAAAATACCTATTGGTGCTGAAAGTGGAATAGCTTAGGTGCCGAAATCATAGGTGCCGAAAAAATTGGTGCCGATAGCAGAATACTCTTTTAAATTATATAGCTAGATATTGCCAACGATTTATCGTAAGTCTTCGTAGACTGAACACTGAAACAGATTGTTATTGGGGTATAAAATGTTCATAATTATTGAATGATATTCATAATTAACGTGCATTTTAATAAAGAAATTAATATGTAGGTATATTGCGGCCACTCCCAATCTGTTTTACAAAAATTTTTCCGAGTTAAATTATTCAGATAATTACAATTGAAGCCTGGCAATATTTGCATATGATATATTCTCCGTGGCGCAGCGGTAGTATATGCGACTGCTGTGCATACGGTCTCGGGTTCTCGGGTTCGAATCCCGGGTCGGGCCATCAAGAAGTTATTGGGTTTTTCTGTTAAGATATCTCAATAGCAGTGGTGATGGTCCTGCGCCTGATCTCTCTCCGGTCGTGTCGGATTACCTTCTGCGCTGCTGACTGGCAGTCTTCGTTAAGCGCCGCGACCAAAATTCGGTCTGGACGATATTATTTATTATTATACCCTTAAGCATTTAAATGTGTACTTTTAATAAGTACTTATTAAGAGTATTTCTATAATCAGTGGCGCACTGGTAGTAAATTGGATTGCTGTGAATGAAGTCTCGGGTTCGATTTCCGAGTCAGAAAAACTGTTATTGCATTGACTGCACTGATGGCGTGGAGATTTAAGTTATTACCTCGCCATTGCCACTCCGTTGATTGTTATGGGTTCGATCTCCGAAATTCTCCCTAGTGCGGCGGTAGTTTTCTTTTTTAAACCAATATAAAACCATAACCAAAATTGATCAAAGAACTTTTAGTAGCAGCACGACGTCTGGTACTGTGCCTGGTAGGCGACAACACTTTCAGCTCCCTATTACGTAGGACCTAAAAGATAGTTGGTCAATGTGTATGTAATAGACCTCTGCCTACCCTTCCTAAGTTAGAGGCATGCATGTATAATCGCTATTCAGTTAATTCTCAGGATTATATTGTCTTGTGACGGCTGCAACATAACGTTAAAACATTGTCCATACAAACAAGAACTTACAGTTATATATAAATGGGTAGTATTTAACTGCACAGCAAAAACATACTAATTGCACACCAAAATATGCTTACCAAAAATACTAATTGCACACCAAAATATATTTAAAGAGATCAAACTAAGTCGACGGAGACCCGCTTCGTATTTTTGGGTGGGTTTAAGAAGGAACCTAACATAACCTAACCATTCCGAGACGGAATGCAGTGATTTGAGGCGTATAGGTGCTCGTTATGATATATTTTAGTAAGCATATTTTGCTGCGCAATTAGTATATTTGGTGATCATTATATTTAATCCTTTTATAAATAACCATAACTTTTGTATAAATCTATATTGACACATAAATCTATATCTTTATGTACTTACTGATATTATGGCCACTATTGAACGCTACCTTAGGAAATCCTATATAATCATAGCGGGACAAAAATCTTAAACCTAATCTACCACAAGAAGTTTCCGTCGATTGCACGGAGGGCGTACTAGTTTAAGATTTCGTCTTCCCATTGCACTGCGCCAAGTGTTGTGAGTACAATCTCCACACAAAAAAAAAATGTGATCTACAAATATTTGTTCCAAGCCTGGGTGTTTTTTGTATCCGTTTTTTTTTTTTTTTTACGTGGTGGATTGCTTTGGCGCATACCCCTCCGCGGGAGCGGGCGGAGGGGTTATGTCGGACTCGCCGGGGTAAAAGAAAGATGGAATGGGAATAAAGTACCTCCCGGAATACCGACTAAACCTTCCACGGTGTTCCTCGACAAACACTATCGGCGGGGCCGCGCGAATCACTTTCACATGCAGTCGCGACCCCGCCAAGTATTCTTCGTGTCCGTTGTTAGAAGGTTTGTTAAGTTCCTGCGACACATACATTTTAACTAATGCTGGTATTGTCTCATAAAGCTTAACCAAAAATAATTCCTGACATTGAAATCGAACACCACGCGTTAAATTCGCGTAACTTCCACCACTTCTGCAATAAGGCAATCATGGGAGGCATCGCACCTCACATTAAGCAAACAGGTCGTAATTCCTGGCCTATTGATAGGTGATCATGTCTTACATCAATAGAGTCAGCCATGATCAATTACGTGTGACAACGGCAAAAACATAGAAAGTGAGCAATAAAAACTATATTGAGTTACTTATTGAACAATTTATTATAGCCATTACGAGCCAATACTTTCCATGTAATTTTACTTCTAGTTAATGGAGTTAAGCAAAAAATTCTATTGAATTTAGTAATGCTGTAATGTCGTATTGGGTGGCAGTTATTATGTGTTTTTTATTTGGTTACGTGGAAAAGATTGAGGAAAATATTAGTATCGGTTTATAGACTGCTAGATTTTGCCTGCGGCTTTGGTTGGGAGCACTACCACTAACAAAGAGTATGCGAAATTTCATGACGATCGGTCGAGTAATTAAGGCGTGAAAGCGTAACAAACAAACTCAAATTCGCATTTATAATATTACTAGTTACTAGCTTTTGCTCGTGGCTTCGCTTGGAAACAGTAGATTTTAATTGGTTGAAAAATACTATAAGTCCCTTTCTGTATAGGTATATGATGATCGGTCGAGAAGTTAAGCCGTGAAATCGTAACAATCAAATTCACATTCGCATTTATAATATTAGTTAGGATTAAGGATAAGAGCAGCGATAGCTCAGTGGGGAGACCAACAGACTGCAATGCAGAGGGTCTCGGGTTCGAACCCACGTCGCGCACCTCTGACTTTCGGAAGTTATATGACTTTTCGAAATTATGTGCGTATTGATTGACAATTATCGCCTGCTCCGTGCCTCGGAGAGCACGTTAAGCCGTCGGTCCCGGCTGCCATGAACATCTATGGCAGTCGTTATTGGGAAAGTGTTGACACAAAAGATCCCACTGGGTCGAAGTGTCGCCGGTCTGCACTGACTGGCCCCCACATAAGATAAGATAAGATAGGATTAAGGATTAATTTGCGGAATAGATGCTTCGCGCGGTTGCATAATGGATTGAAACTATGTTATGTTTATGAGTTAATCCATAACATGACCATCTCTGTGTCAACTTTTACGCGTAATTGAGAAGCAAAGATCCCAATCTCCAAACATCTTCACAAACTTTCACATTACTTTTTTAGTTAGATAAAGTAATTTAAACTGATGGGTGATGGGTGATGGGTAACTTTGGCCTCAAATAATATAATACTATACTAGTACTTAGGCCCATTCTACCAATTTTTAATGATAAGCTGAGGTATTGATGGCTTACGAGTACGAGGAAGGAAGGAGGTCAAAATCAGTACTGTAATTTGTAGATGCAGCTGGATTAGGTTTGATATACAATCAAAGCTAATCCAGATGAATATAATGATGCCGAGATATAATGTGGTTTTTAGGATGAGAAAAGATGTAACTAGTTTTTCGTATTGATAAAGAAAACAATAACATACATTATGTAGATACGTTGTTTTCTTGGTGGTCAAAGAGAGTCAAATCAAAGCCCAAGGTACAAAAATCCTAATCCTATCCTAATCCTAATCCTAACTTTCTAACTAATATTATAAAAGTGAAAATGAGTTTGTTTGTTTGTTACCTTTTCACGCCTAAACCAATGAACTGATCATCCTGAAATATTGCATATACGTTGTCAGGTGAACAGAAACGGACATAGGCTACCTTTCATCCCGAAAAAAATTTCTATTCCCGAGGAAAACAACAATAACGTTCTTATGATAATAGATGGCGCGACGTGGCTGTCGAATTATGATTGAATTATATTATTATATATTATTACAAGCAGAGTACAACCCGAAATGATTGTCAAATTCTATATTAACGCGAGCGAAGCCGCGGGCAAAAGCTAGTTGTTAATAAATAAACAAATAGTCTCACGATTATATTATGACCGAAGGGATACGCATAGGTATACTAAGCCCACATTTCGTAAGCTCGTTTTAAAATAAGTTCTTGATAGACAGTTATAGCTTCAACCCTATTCTGTTTTTTTTTTGTTTAAAATACACATATTCTGTTTTATGAAATATTCCTGTCGCAGGAGAGTTTAATAAATCTTTTTAACAATGGATGCATTGATCACCTAGTCTCGGAACAAGTCTTTGTGGATGATACAATTGCTTGTCTCATGTGAGGATCAAACTCACAATACTAGGTGTAATGGAAATGGCGACAACTTAAATTACTAAGGCTATCTAATCTATCTAATAATGTCCTCCAAACCGAACTTCGGTCACGGCAGCGAATCTTAACAGAGCCATCTGCGCAGGAGATATTACAGTGCACAAGCGTGTGCGCAAACACAAGTGTACTCTCTGTTCCCTAACCCTCAAGATCCGATCGGACGGTAATCCGACAAGACAGGAGAGAGATCAGGCGCATACGTGTTTTCCGAGGCACGGGGGTGTCCGATACCGCCAACTTCCTAACTCAGGGCTGTTAATGAGATTTCTTAACAGAAAACCCAATAACTTTTTGTTGGCCTTACTCGGGATTCAAACCCGAGACCTCATGTACAGCAGTCGCATTCACTACCGCTGAGCCACGGAGGCTATCTAAACACAGCTAGTAAAAATAAGAATGAGTTGTTATGTGATTGTGAATTTGTAATACACCGCTTGTTGACCTACCCTAAGTCCACTGTGTGTGTCTACCTATCCACCTTATAGGGTAGGTACCATTCCGATGGTTTAAATTTCTTAAGAAAAGTTAATTTGCGGAAATCTACACCAATAATTTTAAGAGAATAGATTTTTATTTTTGTTTTTATTATATAAACTCAAAAACCAATCGACCGATTTTAAAGATTCTTACTCTTTCTTAGTGAAATGCTATATTATCACTGAGTAACATAGGCTACATAACATCACGCTATGAGCCACAAGAGCGGAGCAGTAAGCATAAACGCAAGTAAAACCACGGCAAGCAGCTAGTATAGGATACCTTTACCAGGAGTCATTTACGCAGGTGTTATTTTCTAAGTTACTCTGACCACCAAGATGCATCATAAATATAGCGATTAAAGCTTTACAACACATCATGCAGGGAGTAGGCACATTGGATACTGTTACAGATTTCACAAAACGCATTAACTTCTTAAACGACAATATTAAGCGACGTAAAACACTCGTTGTGTCCGATGATTGCTCTCTGGCGGCAGATTGAGTTAATTATAATATAAATTTTAATTGCGTTTAAGACTAACTTTTATCTTAATGTATTATATGTATATCCTAGAAGAGATAGTCACTTACATCTCTTCAGCCATAATAAAGTAAGATCCGGCTATCCATTTCTGGATGGAACTGTTTTTTTTTCTGCGCGAACACAAGAATAAGAATAATTTATTTGTAAAAAATGTGGTATTTAAATAATATTGTATACATTTTTTTGGCTATTATCTTTTTTTAGTGCAGACAGTGCAGACTTACACGCAGGGGTCGCGAATTCGACCCCAAGACACTCACCTTTAGCTAAATAGTTATTTAACGTTGAAAGAAAACATCGCGAGGAAATCTGCATGTCTACGAGCTTTTCATAAAGTTTTCAAAGATATGTAAAGTCTGCCAACCCGCACTGGCTACTGTGGTGGACTATGGCCTAACTTTGAAAGAGGCCCGTGCCCAGCGGTGGAACAGTTTATATAGAGGGCTTATATTATTTTTATACCTCTTGGGCAGTTCAAGTTTGTCTTAAATTCTTTTAAATGTGGATCTCGCTCTGACCATAATCGTATCTTTTATGATTACCCCAATAAAACAAAAATGGCGATCAATCTTGCAGCTTGCTTGGTCGTAAGCAGTCACCTAGCCTGTAATAGTCGCTCGTGTACTGGTATAAAGTGAGAGCGGAAAAAGGTATTATAGATTGAAGACAGGAATGTGAGAGGGTATCAAGACCCTCGAACTCTTACATGCCGTGCGAAATAGTAATATTGTTTAGTATTCTTAGGTCGGTTTGCTGTTAGGGGATCGCACGTAACCTTTCTCGTACGAGCTTGCATATGCGGACCTTCGCCAAATAATTCCTAATAAAAAAATATAATATCACCATCATCATCATCATCAGTGTATACTGATGATGAAGCGGCCCATGCCCAGCAATGTTACAAATCGTATGATGTGTATGATTGCTGGGCATGGGCCTCTTCTCGTTATGAGAATAGTTAGGCCGTAGTCCACCACGCTGAGCCAATGCGGGTTGGCAGACGTCACATATTTTCAGAAATACTATAAAGAACTATCAGACATGCAGGTTTCCTCAGGATGTTTTCCCTTCACCGGCAAAGCAAGTTATATGCAACTATTTAATACGCACATAACTCTGAAAAGGCAAAGATGCGTGCCTTGGGTTCGAACTCAAGACCTCTGCATGGCAATCCTTAAGATATAATTCATAATTATTTTACTCAAATGTGTTAAAAACTAACAGAGTTCAATAGACCTTGGCCCGTCATAAAAAGAAACGTTTAGATTGAACGTATACTTAATCACTCTACGAGGTTGCCCACACCTATACTGGACCAGCGACAGAAATATTCAAACATATTTTCCAATCACACGTAAATGGGAGGCGAGCTCACCGGGCACATTTCGGCCAAATAAGCACAATGATTAGCTTTAGTTAAAGCTCAGAATTTGCTTAACTTTTTGCCTATCCATTGCGCTTATTACAATCGCAAGTCTATAGCCTTATCTTGCGGTCGCTAGTTCGATTCTCGTCTATTGGTCTATTTGAAGTCACTTCTGATACACATACCTAGCTTTGAGCTTAGCTGAAGGGTTATCAAGAATAGTTAATAGATTTTCCTGCGGCTTCGCTTGCGTTAATCTAGATTATGTCAATATATTTCAATCCTTTGGGAATAGTGCTTTTTTTCTGGTTAACCCTTTGTCTTTTTTCTGTACCTCTGACAACGTGTATGCGAAATTTGATGATAATCGATCGAGTAAAGCGTAACATACAAACTCACATTCGTATTTATATAAGGATTTCAAACCCAAATTACCAATTTCCTTTTTTATATTACGCTAAAAAGGAACACTCTATGGAACAAACGCGGCAGTCTACATAACATTCACAATAAGATGTAGCAATCCATGACGTAGCATCAAACATTTCGCAGAAACTGAAAATTAATAACTTAGCACGAGCTGACCAACCAGGGTAGCATAAAAGTGAAGATTTATATCTTATTTATCGAATCAAAGGCATAACGTTCGTTTTCAAAGGAATATCATAATCTCGGGCTTCATCTACTTTGATGATAATGTTTGTTACGTTTGATAAACACATAATTATTTCAAAAACAGCTGTGATATAACGCAGGTACGTTTATACGCTATAACAGTTGTTTTATGATTAACAGTCGGGACTTTGTAATAGTTTAAACATCCTTTCATGGCTTAATGTGGTGTTAATATTAAAGAGTTATTGTTGGATGGTGTAGGACTCTTTAGCGTTGTCGTTGTGGGGCCCTTTGGTGTTGTGTGGTTAGGTTACTTTGGCCCGGTTATGGAAGAAAAGAAAGACATTTTGTATGAACAAAATTTACATTGCGACACATATTTAGGACGACACTTTTTTTATAATACTCGCGAATTTTGGAGATTAATATAGGAATGGTTTATGAATCGCAGATTAAGAATGTATACGGATTTCGGGCTAAACGATCAACAGGTAATCTTCTAGCGTCATGCACCTCTGGGGTGAGGCATGCATGGACAAGCATGACGAGTGTTTGGCTATCAGCCTTGATATAGCCAAAGCTTTCAATAGAGTCTGCGCCGGTCTCTTCTTTTCAAGCTTCAGGCCTATAGCTTGCCCCCTCATCTATGTACCTGGGTTGCAAGTTTCCTGAAGATGCGTCGAATTCGGGGAGAGGGAGAGGAGGGCTCAGATGCCATCCTTAGTATCCATCCACGGTAGAGTCGAAAGCGCGCACCAACAAGTTTGGGTCTTCATAACACTGCCGAATGATAGGTGTTTTGTTATTTTTATTTTGTTATTAAGCTCTTTCATAGTTATAATATGACACCTTTTTTTTCTAAAATGGCAACTCCTGCACTAGAAATAATTTCTGTGTCGTGGGGGACTTTACAAACATTCAAATAACGAACACCCAGACTCGGAACAAACATTTGTGGATCACACAAAGTTTATTCCCGTGCAGTCCAGTGTTAGTAGTAATATTAATAATATTAATTTACTACTTGGACATGTAAACATTATTTAATACTAGCTTTTGCCCGCAGCTTCGCTCGCGTTAATTTTGAATTTGACAATCAATTCGGGTTGTACTCTGCTTGTAATAATATAATTCAATCATGATTCGAAAGACACGTGGCGCCATCTATTACCATAAGAACGTTATTGTTGTTTTCCTCGGGCACAGTAATTTGTTTCGGGATGAAAAGTAGTCTATGCCCGTTTCTGTACACCTGACAACGTATACGCAAAATTTCAGAATGATCGGTTTAGTGGTTTAGGCGTGAAAAGGTAAGAAACAAATACACAAACAAACTCATTTTCGCTTTTATAATATTAGTTTTTTTTTAAATCTTTTATTGTTTAGGGACTTTTATCTGTTTAGGATATGTCAGTCCCATCAAGCCTTAAACTTAAATATACACATATAACTTATATCTAAATAAAATGAACAGGAATAGACACTCAAACACTGCATACAATTAAGAGCCATCATATTTGTACAAGGCTAGATCATAAATAAGTTAAGCTTCACTGGATGTTGGTATAGACAAAATACTTTGTATTATACCAACATCCAGCCTATTAATGTTAAGCTCCCGTATCATACTATCCCTCTGTCTTTTATTCTTTGAACACTATAATATTAGTTAGGGTTAGGATTAGGATAGGATGATGACTAAAGTTGAATTCGTTGTGTTTGCGCCATTTTGACCCCCTACTCTCACAGTACATAAGTTATGTTTACTGATGGAACAAAATGTGCCTTTCTGTTTTGGTTCATGAGTCCCATTCCTTTTCATTTAGTGCGTGATATGTAAAAATTTGGCTAATGTTAGAGTACGGCGTCGTGTGAATGTCAATACGAAGAACCCTTCAAGACGTTGTCATTGAGGAATTGGGACCATTTTGATTGTATTTTTACCGTGAAATGAAAGTTATATTGCGCCACGGCTAATAAATATTATTACTACGTTTTATTCAGTTCAGCATTCGATACTTAACCGTATTTTTAGCTCTGTAGTGAAAGTTACTACTAATCATGTGGTTCAAGGTTTGATTCTTGGAACAGCCAAAGTGCTATTAAGAAATTGCAGGTTTTAGAATATTGTCAGTAACTGTACGAACTTGGAAATGTACCCGTTGCACGGCAATATGGTCGTCCAGTATTTGTTATGTGTTTCCTAAATATATGTACACATCACCAGCTGTGTTTTACTGTCCGTCGATAATACATCACTGCCTACCCTTTCAAAGATATGCATTCATGATTCTATTGAGAAGCAATAGAGATAAAGTCATTTAGATTCAAAACTATTATCAGTAGACACTTATTATCCTTCACAAAAATTAAACGAGATCAATCGAAATTCCTACCTAATTAAAATATTTTTCAATAAATATAAATATTTTTTAATTTTAAATTTTTTGTTTTATGTTTTGGTTTATAAATCATGTGTATATTTGCTTAGGTACTACCACGGCCAGTGCTTAGCTTATGCGTAAATTCCCGTTTCCAATAACATAAATTAACCCAGGTTCCGTTACACAAAGATACAAGCAACAACACACACAAGTTCACAATACCAGTTACTCAGTACCCTGCTAACTATATAATATTGAATACTATTGGCATACATCGAACATGAGTTCAGACACGTCGGTGTCGCGGTCGGTTGTACCATCAAACTTTATAAGACCCGACACTATTAAAGCTGTTTTAATCCTATAGCAAGGCGACGTTAAATAGATCCGAATAATGTTATTATCAGATTATCTTTATTCAATCTTTAATATAAACTGTATAGCTATGACAATAAGAGTGATTTTTGATTGTGGTGGTGATAAAAATTGTCTAATTCAAATGTGTCGTTAGACAGCATCGTTTGAAGGCACGCCTCATTAGTACTTATGGCACAAATCAATTGATATAGAAACTATTTATGGTTGTGTTGATCACTGTGAGGGTCAGGTGGTACTACTAGCGAGTAAGAATTGACAAGGTATTATTAAAAGAGACACTTTAAACACTTTGAGGCAGGCTTATGACCAGCTATGGAGGTCTTTGGCCTTCAAATATCCGCATCCGCTGATGTAAAAAAATTTGCATCTGCAACATCCCTGAAATGAAGTGTGGAGTCTAATCAAATATTATATTTTAACGTCTAACCTAATATCATATGGCTAGCAAACGACTGCTCGCTTTACATGTCTTATTACTTAGGCATACTTTGTTCGATTTTGTACGTTATTATATATATCTATAAAACAGATTTTTTTGGTTAAGAAATTATACAGCAAGTAATACCTTAAAACCAAAAGGCAAGTTAAGTGAGTTACGTTATTTCCTTCACGCGCCTGCATTTTAACAGCTGTTTGCAAGGTAGAGATGAAGACTCTAAAAGGCATACCCTATTTATTTTAAAGAGTAGGTATTTAAAATAAATGCTTTAGCCTTTTGAGCGCCAAGTCCAACCTATGCCTAACGCAATGTGTGCTCCAGCACCAATCTATAAATCTATAACATTTGAAAAATGTTGGCTTCTTTAATTTTGTGGTTTTTAAAATAAACACAAGCTCCTATTGAATTAAAAATGTATGAGTAGGGTTTTAGGCAATAGTAAAATTACGCACAAAATAATACAAACTATTTTTTAGATGTATTTTTATTAATAAATTTTACGATTATCCATTGAGTTCTAATAAAGTTGTGGCGTGGAAGGCACGGAAACATTTGTCTTCTATACAAGACTGTGATATACTTTTTTTCGTAAATACATACATATTATACATAGAAACACCCAGACCCAGACAAACATCCATGTCCATGCACACAAATGTATCATGCCACCTCAAGCGTGGCAATCGGTTACACTAACCACTACGCTATCGAGGCCTAGGAATAGGTTAATATTTTGAATACCCTGCGATTAACTTCTACAAGTCTTAAGTGAAGCGTGTAGCCCGCTGTCGATAAGACCTTGCTCTAAGGGCGAGTGAGCGGGTCCTTCGCATAAGAGATTAACCGACGCACAACAATACGCCGGCGTGTTTGATACTCGCGTCTCGTTAGACTTGTCTGCTCCACGTCACACGCAGGCTCTACAGATTAGTGATGACGATCGACGAATATCTGACGTAATATTGAAGTTAGGCTATACGTAGTAATGTTGAAAGGGGATATATAATGGCGAAAAAGTATTTTTTGATTTGCTGTGCCCATAATTTGATAAGGGCGAACATGTATGTATGATACATGTGTTATTGGTTGTCTGTCAGGAATCTTGAGAGACTTCTTTCTGCTACTTATATTATCTTGATTTAAGAGATCTTGACTCAATATATTATCAGTAGCAACACGAAGATATGCAGTAGCAACACGAAGATTGCCGGTAGATGGCAATTGGCGCACCCCTTTAAGAATGTTACAAATTATTACTGATCTCCTTGTAGACAACCGAGTATCTTTTTACCATAGCAAAACGATACTTGGTTATTTGGTTCAAGGATGGTCTTCTGTAGTGTGGTACTTTCTAAGCATAGAAGACATATCACAACCATTTTTATTGACTTTAGTGATGAATAAATAATAGTTCAAAAAAACTAAAAACTCGCTTTATTAAAAAAACCAAACTAAAAAGTAGGAAATAATTTAATATTTTTTTTAATAAAGCATGTTTTTTAGTTTTTTAAACTATTATTTATTTTGATTTTAAAATATTTTTTCTAAATTATATTATTGTCATCGGTCCTCGATAAGTGTGCAAAGTTTCAAATCAATCCGCCGGTTTGAAAGGGGTGAAAATCACGTTCAAAGATTCCGTTACATAGATACATAGACACAGATACATACATACCAAACTAATGAAAGCGTGTTAAAAATACAGATGCTCTCTCGATGTTGAGCGGTAACCGTGGGTGGAATTATGCGCATCACTAGCATCGATCATCGATTATTCGATAAGCCGGGGTTCGAATATGCGGTTTGCAAATTCGAACCGGATAAGTTACAATCGTAATAACTTGCTGTGTTTTATTCATTTCATTTTTCAAAGACAATTACCGTAGTTACTCGGAACAATCCCTGTGTTGTGACTGTTGTGAGAGACTTTACAAACGTTTAGTTATTGAACACAGAGAACACTCGAACTTGGCACAATCTTCGGGAAATCTAACAAATTTTTGTCCCTTGAGGAGATGAGCCCACAACACTCCGTGTAGTAGCAGTGACGAGGACGAGTGACGAGTTATATTCATACTACATCTTGTCCACAACTTCGCTCGCGTTCACCGATGGTGATCCTTTTCTGTACCCCTGACAACATGTATGTGAAACATGATGATCGGTCGAGTAGTTAAGGCGTGAAAGCGTAACAAGCAAACAAACTCACACTCGCATTTTTTATATTAGTAAGGATTAGGATGCTACAAGAAGCGAAAGCCTGGTAAGAGGGCGTTGGATTGCCACGAAAACCTCTCAAGTTTGATCTCAGTATACGTATAATAATAATAATAATATTCTATCACATACACACAACACCATCTAGCCCAAACTAAGCAGAGCTTGTACTATGGGTACTAGACAATGGATAAACATACATATATAACTTTTTTTTGTAAATACATACATATTATACATAGAAACACCCAGACCAAAACAAACATCCATGTTCATGCACACAAATGTTTGACTTGTGCGGGAATCGAACCCGCGACCTCAGGCGTGGCATTCGGTTACACTAACCACTACGCCATCGAGACCGTCAACCTATGACAACAATTAATAAACAAACAAACAAACTCACATTCGCATTTATAATACTAGTAAGGATTCCATGCTTACAAGATCACAGACACTCTAAAAGGTATTTAATTGTAACACTATGTTAAATAGCTACCTGTGACATTGTACAATAAATAAACAACATCACTACATAATTAAACAAAGATTGAGATGTAAACACTCCCGCCATTACACGAGACCGTTTATGATGCCATCTTGTGCTATTTGTTTGTACATAATTACAGGTGCGACGTCGGACATACGGTAATTATATTACATTGTAATATAACATCGTATTACGCGTGCATATATGCAAATATTATTTATGTACAAGCAGCGAAAGCCTGCTAAGAGAGCTTTGGTTTACCAGAGCTCTCGAGTTCGATCTCAAAGCACGCACCATTATGTACGTATTAAATAGTTAATTATCACTCGGGTTTCTGGTGGCAAAACACACTGAAGGAAAATATCGGGCGGAAACTTGCATGTCTGAGAGCTCTCTATAATGGGGTCAAAGATAGATGAAGGGCCAACGTCAAGAACAAGAAGAGGTCCGTGCCCTGAATATAATAGTTTATATATTATATTATATATGTTTATATTATTATATTATCAGACGAACTGTGGTTGATCGTGCGTTGTCCTACGAGAAGAGGAATTAAAGATGGGATAATAGGTAGATATCAGAGCCTCTGGAACTCATACTTGCCGGACGAATCCTAGTAACAGTATTACTTCTTCTACGCCAGTTTATGTGAAAAGGTGGTATTTTCGTGGATATGCCAGCTTATTTGTAACGTCACTAAATATTTAATCGACTATTGTGCGCGGGTCCTTCCACCCTTGGTTGCTGTTTATGTCTTTACTTAATAAAATAAAAATATCTTGGTAGAAATGAAACATGTAATGCTTTTGGAGCAAGAAAATATGATACCGTCAAATTATGAGTTTTTTACAATAATTATTAATAACTTGAGTCTACTCGATAAGAGTTGCAGGGACTGATAAGCTTTAACTATAGACGAGACTATTTTTATTGGCTTTTAAAGAAACGGAAATAAAATTGAATGTCTGACTTTTATTGGTTTTTAATATAAATTTCAATACCAATTTGACTATGGTCCGGTTCCTATATCAAAAAACGAGTTGTTTTACCTACGGGCAGTTAATTCTTGACAATATCTACTATTAAAATTTGAAAAAATTAACTGTCTGCGCCTATGCTTGCAATAGCTATATTCTAGGATTCAATTGTTTTTATAAAGGTCTTCAGCTAAATAGTCTAATACTACATGGTACCATAACATTGTATTATTCTATCTTTAGGTATGTTTTAATGTCTCATCTTTGGTTTTTTTAATGTTTCTTCACGTCATATTATTATCCCATTTAGAAAATAGATGTATAAAGCATTTAAGATCCACGTGTCAACCAGCTGCAACCGTGCCCTGACAAAAAGAAAAAGTCATACCCATTGCCCATTTCTGAACAAATCTGTCAGTATAAGGTCTGTAACTCTGTACCTCAATTCAAAACGATAGTTTCACAACACCGTTCGCCTCCATGATCCGTCGGTTGACGCTAATCGTCCAATAAACGCCCATTTATAACATAATTGTGCATTAATATACCCACACGCGGCGAAACTCCTAAAAACATGACAAAAACCACTTCATTAACAACCATTGTCGCGATTTCACTCCACTTCAAATCGCTATTGTGCACCTCGCACAACTTTTGGCGTCTCTTTTTATTTTTTCACCAGGACCATAAAGCTTCGAATCGCATGTTCCATTTTTGAAGTTACACGTGCTAAGTGCAATAGAGATTGCAAGCTTCGCAAATATTTCGATGCTATTTCAACCTTTATACTATTGTAATAAAGACCAGAATAGTGTGCATTCTCTTGACAGTTGTAAGTCATGTGTTGTTTAGTGTACTGGCGTTCGGTGAGCAGTTTTGAAAGATAATAGGGAAGCGAATGTGCGAAACAATTTATCATTCAAG
The DNA here is from genome assembly GCA_963564715.1 of Catocala sponsa. Taxonomy (NCBI): domain Eukaryota; kingdom Metazoa; phylum Arthropoda; class Insecta; order Lepidoptera; family Erebidae; genus Catocala; species Catocala sponsa. The sequence goes on from OY751349.1 coordinate 16,546,370, forward strand.
CGAATTCTCGTTGATTCGATACAGAGAAGGCTGGATTTTTGGGTCAATTCTTTTGCCTCAGGGAGTGCGGTGTGAAAAAATCTTTATTATAGTCATATGGGGCTTAAAGTGATGAATTAGTTAATATTATTTATTGGCGTTGCAATATGGTGTAGTAAAATTATTTATAGCTGTAACTGTTTTTATTATTGAGATAATAGATATACGGTATATTTCTAACAAATTCTAATGTTGTTATCAGTCTACTTTAAAATAGTAATATATTAAAGATGTTTCAAAGTTACAATTTATTATGTATACAATTAAGTTGATTTACTGGACGATATAGTACAATAATTATTGAAGTGATAATTGCTCTTTCAGCCTATTATAATTATAAGGATGCTTGTATTGAGGCCTCATTAAATACCTATCTATATTATACTGCCTGCATTTTGTGGCCGTTATTACAAAATTTGTAAAACCATCGGGACAAAGATCAAGGAATCTCTGAAGCAAAAATTATAAATTATATTAATAAACTGAAATGGCGGTCTTTGTAATCTCTTTTAAACATTATAAAGACAAGTTACTATTTATAGAACGTAGCAGTTTTCAACATACCTATTGCAGAAATATCTAAAAGAGTCTGTAATACTACAATTTAAGTAATTATGATTTATTTTGTACATCAAAACGTATGATGAAGTGAAAAACCGCTAATGACAAGCGAATGAAAAGATACCAAGAGTTAAATAATGAATACAGATTATTATAGCAATTTGTCATTTGCTACATAATATATACCTACACATAGGTACCTACTTTAGTATTTTATTCACTAGCCATAGAGAACTTTACACCTATAGATGTTTTTTAATTCTCCGTACTCTGTTATTTTAAAGAGCATCATCGGTGATGTGGGTGGGAAGTTGTAAGCTGTTAAAAACACAACTGTCAACGCCTAAGGCGGCGCGTGCCGCTCAAATTAATTATAATGACGCTTTAATTATAATTAAAGTGACGTTTTCATTATAGAAACTATTATTTCTAAATTACATAAACGTGTAGCTAACGGCTAAAGGTTTGTGGTGAAATGGTAAATTATCATTAAAATGTGTCGCAGTCTTCCATTATAATTGCAGCAAAAGTAAACAGATCAGAAATAACACGTTTACTTTGTTAATAAATTTGAAAACATGGCCACTTAAAATAATAAACACGCTGGCAACACAAAGCTCCCACCTCTCATTACAATTCCAAAAACAAATGCAGCGTAATAACATCCTATGTACGTGCGCGGTAATTATTTTAAATTTCGTATTGTTGCATTCGAAATCAACAACTGTTATAATACTGCCAGTGTAAGGAGAACCCTTCTTCCATTTGCTTCGGTCTTTGAAAAGATGACTCAGTAGGAGGAGCGTCGACGCCCGAGGGTGTATTTAAATTGGTCACATTTCACAAAGAACATTACACCCCGCCATCACGCGCGTTGATCTCAAAAATTATAGTATTAAATTTCGGACAAAGGGGCCAAAAGCCGCACGTTTGAGTTTTTGAAATCAATAAAAGCCAGACCAGTATTAATTACGTTACAATAGGCAACATAAATTAGCAGCTCATGGCTATATTATTATTACTGGCCTTTCTTCACTCCGAGTTTGAGATAATTATCGCACTGCATGCATAATTTTGTAATGTTTTATTGAGTTTTGTGATGTTTTATTGACTGCAATGTGGTTTAAAACGGATAAAATACGACGGAAAATATATCTTTGGCGAACGGAACCTTAAAATGGCCAAGAAATTGTTTGTAGTTATAAAACGTTTGGTGTGGCTCTTAGACGGTATTTAAGCAATTATTTATTGTTTACGGTTCATCACCTCACGCTTGTGCAAGAATAGTGACCATAGTTAACGTATTAACAACCACGAATTAATATTTAAAATGTGACCGAAACCTTCGTGCGTGCTAACACAGGGACCAGTTTATTAAGACTTCTAAAACTGAACCGGTATCAAGAGCAGGTAGGTCAGGTTATCATGGTGATTACAGCTAGTGGGCGACCAATTAACGTTTAACAAACTTTTGTCCGTAACAAATTCTCGTACAGTTTTAACAATTTGAGTTTGGAACGTCGGTGTAATTTGACAACGGCTGTGTTAGGCTCGGTGTACATATAGGATTTAGGGGTATTCATTAAATAATTAATTAAAATAAAGTATGCTTAAGTGCCTTTTGCTGGTAAAGTAGGAAATTTAGGACAATCCATATGTATATCTCTGACAAAAAAGACAGGTACATGATACGCACATTTCACCTATTTTCTTTCACCTTCACCTTTTATATATTTTAAAGACCCATGTAATAGAGGCCGAGTATTACCTCGGCCTGTATCCGTGTGACTTTGCTTGTGGTGGGGCAATGGTGCTTCCACAGTTCGTTTGACTTTTGACTAACGAGGCGAGGCAATGAAATATTCTTTCAACCTCTCTATCTACATGTTGTGCCCCATGGTGAATTGGATGATCTTTTATTACCCTACTAAGAAGGCAGTAAAACTGTAGCTTAGAAATTACATATAATTTTTTTGTTAAGAGTGGTCGGCAATCTTCATCTATGTGTTCCTAACTTAGGTTGTTCGGCACGCGACGCCTACATCAAACACTCGATACCAAACAAAACTAAATATTTGAGCCTTGTGAAGTAAACTAAGCTATACTAATAACAGTTTAGCTAAAGCCTCTTCATACAGTTTGCTAACGAACGTAGTATAGTATATCAGGCAAGCCAGGGTAGGTACTGACTAATTTCTTGATGAGTTGCCTGTCAACGATCTTTAATAAACTAGATTTATTTATGTCATACTAGCTTTTGCCCGCGGCTCCACCCGCGTGGTACCTACATCAATAAAAAGTAGCCTATGTCCTTCCCCGGGTTTTAAACTATATCTGTACCAAATTTCATCTAAATTGGTTGTGTGGTTTAGCCGTGAAAAGGTAACAGACAGACAGAGTTACTTTCGAATTTATAATATTAGTAAGGATTTTTATTTATTGTTTGAAAACGCCCGCACTAGGAATTACTTGATTTAATCTACTTGGTGGACTTTACAAATATTCAAACAACAAACAAACTGACTTCCGAATGCTTAACAACCACCAGTAGATTACACAATTTTTTTCCAAATAATTGATCTAAACCAAAAATAATTCAGTTCTGGAAGTAATTTAAATGAAATCGCCTGTAAACGATCATTTTATTGTGGAGGCAATGGAAACCTATATTGCCTAACGCCAAATGCCCTGTTAAAACTTAATAGAATCTTTATTATTACAGTGTCTTGTTTGATATGCTTAGGTTCTACGTAACAGGGGCCAGTCTCCTTGATCATAACTTACGCCTGGTTTCTAATCAATGACGTATTAAATTCAAAGTCATATCAAGTTATTAAATTGGCTATTGCTTATTCAATCAGCTAATCACAGCATTTGACAGCGTGTTTACCAATTTTTTATAGCTAGACTGCTTTTCCGAAAATATAAATTTATTACCAGAATATTTGTCTTTGTATCAGCCAGCTGTGTATTATACTCGGAACTTAACGATCGGCAGAGGCACAAGCTTCGACCCTTGCATCAGCACATCGCATCAAACAAACATTAAGGTTATTTGTATTAAGATTCTTCATTCTTTGAGTTTCTTTCTCATCACAAAATCAGTACAATAAAGTAGCTGTCTATGTTTGATTTTACACACATAACAATCAATAGAAATCTTATTGTACAAACAGTATCAAAATGGATACAAAATAATGAAGTAATTAACACAACATTTTAAATTTGGATGCAAGAAAAAATGTAGGTGAAGTGGGGTTATCTTGTTATCTCCCTCGGACAGCTGCATTTAAATAGCGCTTACGTTACAACTTTTAACGTGTATCCTTTTCATTCATTTAACAAGTACCCTCACCACCAGAGGCCCAATTCTGCTATTACAATAATGTCAGAATGGTCTATCATTGATTTCATAATTGTTGATTTTGATAAGTTTGGTAATCTACTAATATCGTCGGTCCAGTGGTAAAGTAGCCAATCTGCCATTTTGGCGTTTTTGAGTTAAATATATCAATATTAATGTCTTAATAATAATAAATGAATATTTATTATAACACATACATTAAGACATTTATTTTTTAATACTAAACCTATAACTTCAGAAAGATACGTTAGGATTCAGATTTACAGGACCAATTTCAATCTTCTTTTTGCTCTCCTCAAAAAAGTGGTTTTTGCAGATTGGCTACTTGACCATTGGACCGACGATATAATGGTGTCATTATGACTTGCCGATGGTCAACCACTGACACTCCATTGAAAAATCCATCTCATCCATCAATACATTTTATCCATCAGTGGGACAGTTTTGATTTGTTTTTCTTTCATGGTTATTTCTAGTAGGTTATGAAAATATCGAGCTCTTTGGGAGGCTTCCATGGGGACATAGATTCAACCTGCTGGGGCTCTTCGATAGTTTTATTTTAGAGTAGGGGTACTTACCAAGAAACTAGCCGCAGTAGATGTAGGTGACTATTGCTACATATCAAACCTAATAAATCTGAGCTGTGAGGATGGGTGTTTAATAGGCTGTCATAATGGAAAAAAGGGATAAAAATCGGCATCTGCCAGACATACTACTTTCACAGTACAAAGTCGGTATGGCGGACGGTGACTCTACGTATCATATTTTATTATTATATATGAAACTGCAGCCACAGATAGTCTAGCACACTTCAAAACAGCTTAACAGACGTACAGTTTACTTTTTAAACCATTAAAAAGCGTATCTTTCGGTGAAGTACATCCACAAGCGGCCAGGCCCGATCTGTGCCGAATTGATTACGTGAACACTAGAGAATACCTGTTTGTGTTAGAAACTATGTCTTGCACGGCACATTTCTGATTAGGTAATAGTTTGTTTAACATATAGTTCCGGTACAACTAAATGTATTTAGTTATGTCTATATCAAACACGCTTCATTAGAACAAATTGATCAACAATTGGTTTTTCCTGTTTGTTTAAGAAATTGTTTTGGTGTGAATACTGGTGATATAATGGGATGACGTAGGTACTGGAAAGTAAAGCGCTATCTACCATTATGTGAAAATAGAAAATTCATTTTGTATCTTGCTTTTACTTTACTATAAGACATACATACATACATAGATTCACGCCTGTTTCCCAGAGGGGTAGCTAGAGACTACGGATTTCCATTTGCTACGATCCTGACATACTTCTCTGGCTTCATTCAGTTTCATCACATTCCTCATACACGCCCGTCGGTTCAAGGAGCTCTTAACCTGGCCTTTGTCCAGAACGCCTCCGATCTGATCGAGAAACGTTCGCCTAGGTTTTCCTCTTGCGACTGTTCCATTCAATACTACTATAAGAATGTAAAGAAATTATACTTGAATCACTTAAAACACAGGGTATCTTGGAGTGCTGTCCAGAGATGTATTTTGTAAAATAGTACATTTAGCTATTCGAATAAAGCTTATTATTGTTATTTTCGCTGTGTAAAGAACGGATGACGGTCTAGGTGGCAATAGTCTTGGGTATGAGCCGGATTACGTGTTATATATTTTTCTATCAAAAAGTTCTCAATCATAGCACGGAGTTTAGAACGGTAGATATGCTGGCCCTCTATTGTCACACAGTAAAAAAAAAACAATAAAGAAAAGTGAGGATAAATATTAAATTGAACATTTTGTATTTTCCCTTATATTCTATCATAGATTAACGCATTCAATTCTCCGTAAAGACATTACACTCACATTTCGCCAGATATGTTTTAAAGTCCTATGTGTCTATTGGCGTCTACCAGGCAAATTGTTAGATCATGTGATGCAACTAATCATTGCCTATCTGAAAAGCTCAATAATACTTTGCTGAACTTGGGCACCAAATTCTCATCACGGTCAAGCCATCATGCTTTCGTTTCATAGGTCAACTTATGCTACACGAACAAAAATGCATTTTAGAAATTGATAGTATATAGTATATGGTTTATATAGTATATGGTATATAGTATATAGTAGTTTAATTTCAATGAATAACATTCGCGTAAACAGAAAACAATATAACATAATATAGATGTTCTAATATTATATAGGTATGGCAATATAATTGCGTAGGTATTATGAAGTCATCAAACAATATTTTAATGGTGTTTTCTTTGTATTCAGCTGTATTAATTTATCATTCCATAAAATAGAATACTGTCAATAGAATAGTTGTTATATTTTAGACTTATGTCTAAAGCGTAAGTTAATACAGTTTCTATTGAGTATGATCAGAAATCCTTAATGTAACGTGTAGACAAGAATAAACTATTGCTTTAAATTGTTTACTTATCCACTATTTTTCTCTGATTTATCTTTTTCCCATGTCTTCATTGCTGACATGGATGACCATAACTGAATTAGCAGAAGACGAATGAAATCAGAACATGAGCTTCTGCTAATTCAGTCATGATGTCGTGTCGAATGTTAACTTCGATACTAGAAATCCTTTGTTGCAATTGCAAGTACCTACTTGAAATTAAATTAAGCTTTTATATTTAATTAGAATACTTATTTCACCTTAATCAGCCTGTGGTGTGCAGTGATATGCCTTATGTTTACAAGAAGAAGGCCCGATGGATGTATTTTACTAAGAAATTAATTAAAGTCCACTTAGCTTGCTCTTTCTTCTCCAATTGCATTTGCATGGCGTGGATGAACTTAGTAAAGCACGTTGAATGCATGCTAAATCATAATTAACTATTACATAACAATAATTAAAAATTATAATGAGTTAAGCAGGACTTTGGACTTACATAAAAGTGCCACCACTGGCCAGTTGGTGTCCTCTTTTGGGCATAGGTTCCCTATTTCTACGTAAGTCCACTTTGCCACGTTTTACATTCAGACCAACCATAGTCACCTCCATCAGGTTGGCGATCTATCTGTCCGTTGGCTGTCCCAGCTTAGGCAGACTATTCTTCAAATATGGCAATATTATTATCAGGATAAGTAAACTTTGGCGCTTTGACAAATAAGCTTGTTCCGGAATTCATATTTTCATGAAAAGCCAAGCACAGATGATTCCATAGCTTGCTGCGTGTCTCGCTTTATACGCAGCTTAAAATGCTACATGCGCATCAGGTTGCGTGCAGAAGATCATATATACATAATGTAATTATAACAAGAGATCTTGTAGATTGATCATCAAGACAAGTTTTGTTGACAGAATTATGTGACTAACTAACTTCTTTTGTATTTGACAGCTGGCAGAATTTCCGATTAACAATAATTGACTTATTTGCATTTGATGTTGGTATCACGGGATCGTCTATATACTTACTTACTTAGTTGACTCAGAGACCCAAAGTGTGGTCCTAAGCCTTGGTCACCGACACAAGACAGCACCATCTTCTTCGGTTATTAATCGTATTCTGTTAGTCGTCTATGTGGTCCTTGTATATGACCAAAGCTTTGTTACACGCTGGTTGAAAGTGTGATACGTGTAGAAATCCTAACTAATATTATAAAAGCGAAAATGAGTTTGTTTGTTTGTTTGTTAACTTTTCACGCCTAAACCACTGAACCGATCATCCTGACATTTTGCATATACGTTGACTGGTGTACAGAAACGGACATAGGCTACCTTTCATCCCGAAATAAATTACTGTTCCCGAGGAAAACAATAATAACGTTCTTATGATAATAAATGGCGCCACGTGTCTTTCGAATCATGATTGAATTATATTATTACAAGCTCAGTATAACCCGAATTGATTGTCAAATTCTAAATAACGCGAGCGAAGCCGAGGGCAAAATCTAGTATCATATATTTGCTTCATACTTACACAACGACACAAACAAATGTATTAGACGTCGCCCACGCCATCATTTGCTAGTTCTACTAACAATTTCATCAATTTAATTTGTGTATTTGATTTTTGTATTAGTTAGAGTATGTAAATTTTATACAGGATATTCCTGTGAGACGATTACTCATAGACCATAGCTCTCTTTTATATCGCATTTCTTGTATATTGTTTAGTTTATACCGTGACTTAGAAAACGTATCGTAAGACATTAAGTATTTTCTGGCAAATAGGAATAACGATATGTGTAGATTATTTGGAGAGTGAGATCGGGTCCAGCATTCCAGCATTATACTACCATAGGCTTAGGATTAATGGTAGCCTTAACATCCTTATTGTGTAGGCCATTTGACATTTTTTTTATTTTTTTTTTATTCTATTACATACACACAACATCATCTAGCCAAAACTAAGCAGAGCTTGTACTATGGGTACTTAGACAATGGATAAACATACATAATTTTTTTTTTGTAAATACATGCGTATTATACATAGAAATACCCAGACCAAGACAAACATCCATGTTCATGCACACAATGTTTGACTTGTGCGGGAATCGAACCCGCGACCTCAGGCGTGGCAGTCGGTTACACTAACCACTACGCCATCGAGGCCGACATCCACCGTTAACATTGGCCTCACCCAAAGCTACAGTTGATGTTGAGCTGATTATATTTAAATGTACATCGGCAATACTATAGTATTTCTAAATGACAATCACTATACTATTATTTTGTTTCTTATCCACACAAGCCAGTTAGACCAGTGTCAGGCAAATCTGAACGAGACAATTACATAGGGAAGTTTTAGCATACTTTTTCTGACAGATGTAGAAATACCAGGTTTTAATTCATGTTCATTCATACATGCTTGTCATTCAGGAGGGATGAATTAAGGGAGATACCATGGTCTTAGCAAAATTTAATATGTGTGTAATTAATGAAACTAACAGGTTAGAACACATAATGTTTATTTACACTAAGTAATATTCACATAGTTTATGAAGCACTCATTATGTGCCGCTATTGTAAAAACGTTACATTAAGTAGTTGTAAGTAATCATAGTAGGAACGAGAAGTCATTATTTGTGATAATATTCACTGCTTTCAAGTTAAAAAGAGTTAATAACTTACAACACTAATATTGATTCAAAGAAACTTACGATAACATAAGTAGCAAAGTGTTACCGATTTTTGTATTCGATTGCTTAGTCGATTTTGACATGGTGGAAGTCAAACTCGACTAAACATGCAATCGATCAAATAATTGAGTACCTACATAGGATTTTAATTAGAACTTGAAAGCGTAAAACCGATCACAGTATTAAGTAATTAACAAATAACTATAGAAACAAAGATGTTAGCGATATAAACATGTTGTACATAATATATTTTTAAACTGTACAATTTCTGTATACAATTAAATTAAAAAGATGAAATTTCAATGACTACAGATACATGATTTCAAGTAAGAGATCGATATCTACTGATTTTATTTTAAATAAGCACTCTTTTCTATAATTTACATTGCCGTTATATTTATTTAGACATATCATTTATACATTTGTCAGACAACACTGAGAATTTATAAAACGTTATTGAATTGTTGAACCTTAGTATTAACGATGGGCGTAACGGACTTATAATGAGTAATATTCACAAAGCATATAAAATTGTAAAACTGTAAAGTAAGTAATCTGCGAGGTCTCGCTTTAAAATCATTGTAACATTTACGGCGGACATTATTATTTTGCACGCAACGGTGTTAAAATCACATGAAATTACTTAGTCATTACCATTAATATTCGTTCTCTATATTGCTGGTAGTTAATTAGTAGAATTCCACAATTTGAACTAATTTTAAATTAGTAATTATTTTACTAATTAAAAATTAGATTTTATAATATACACTTCAATACTCCATACTCTCAGTAAGATTATAAAACTACGCTTCAAGACTTTACGCTAAACAATCTACCTTTACATTAATATTTACAATCGTAACATAACGTACGCTGGGTGTCGTAACTGGCTCACAGATAATGTAATTTTATCTTTATTATTGCACATTTACTGGGAAACTCTTAGTCAGTATCTACACGTTTAGAAAGTAATCTATTTAGCCGATAAACTTATTTATATCTTTTCATAAAATTATTGCTGTCCTACGAGCCAGTTAAAGAACCCAACAAAAATAAATAATTTAAGGATATCACTATAAAATATTAAGTACTTAAATAATAAAATCAACTATCACATTTATTTCGAACGAAGCTTCATAAGTTTTGTACAACAATACACTACGGTCAACTAATACTATTTACAGACGTATTAAATAGTGATGTACTTTATCAGATATTATTAATAGTGAAGATAAAAATATCTAACGTCACTAAAACGTTCGTATTTCAACATTTTAATGGTGTAACACAAGAGTCACTTTTATCGAATCGAACATTCGGTTATTCGATTAATAATCGAGCACGCGTCGATCGTAGGTGACATCGGTCGAGATCGCGCGTGAAGCCTCGTTTCATTTAGACGCGTTGACCACAAGGTTTGTTGCTGCCTCCTCACTCGCTCCTATGCTCATGGCTTTTTTCTTCAGAATGCCCAGATCTGTTACGTTTTCTAAGAAACTCTTATGAGCTGATAATACTTTAGCACTTTCCACGTCTTTCTTTAACTCTTCCATGTCGCGCTTCAGCTTTGCTCGTCTGTTTTGGAACCATGTGATGACCTGAGCGTTAGAGAGACCAAGCGAACTCGCTATTTCGTCTCTATCTGCCGGTGATAAGTACTTCTGGTATAGAAACCGTTTCTCCAGTTCGAAGATCTGGTGATTAGTGAAGGCCGTTCTAGATTTTCGTTTCTTTTTTGGTTGCGGCCTTGAGTTGAAGAGATTCAGGTGATTTGACTGACCATCTGGAACAAAAAAATCAACGAATTAGTTACGGTTATTAAGTTATTAACTATGTGTAAAAAAGAATTTAGTAAGTGGCCAATTGACAAGGTATTAAAAGGAAAAAAGTTGCGTTAAATGATTGTAAAATGATTGTAACAAACTCGTTTGTTGATTAGTCGAATTTCCATATATTTTTTGTTACTAACGAAGTTTGCCTTTCTCTGAGGTCAATGTAATAATTTTCGAACACCTCTAAACGTTTAGCTGTGTTGTAAATGACACTCAACACATTCTTGAGTTTGCCAATCCATACCATTAAATGGCTTCAATGGCTTAAATCAATTTAGGTAATATACCTAATATAACCTTGATTATTATGTAACTGAATCATATTTTACCTACTGTCTCGTTGGTATATTAAGAATTATAAATAACCGCTCGGAGGCTAGGACATAGCTGTTTGATACCTATCGGTAAATTACAAGCGCAATGCAACTCGAATGTCCAATTAGAATTTTATGCATCATAGCTAGAATATAATCTTTATCTTTAGGCGATAATCAAAATTCAATTAAACTTAACTTTAATCTGAACAATAATAATAAAACGTAATAAATACACCACGATGAAAGCAACTTAAACTTTAAGTGGCAGAGGTGTCAACCAAATAAGGTACTGAATAAAAAATCTAACAGAAGAATTAAGTAAAAAATCGGGTTATGGTGCATAGAGATAAACTCCTTCGTTATCAAGCACTAAAACATCGGAGTCTATGACACTGCAATAAAGAAAGAACCCGCAGCGCTAAAATGTTAGTCTCTCGTAAAAAGTACTATAAAACACACCCAGGTATCGTTACATTTTAACGACCAGACAATCACATACGGGCCGTACGTAAAACTGTTTTATAATGATGAAAAAACAATCAAATTGTACAATGTAACATATTACAAGTGTCCATTATCGACTATCAGTGTTTAGTCGATTAGTGACTTCTAGGTACAACATTTTAATTAACTTTAAATAGGTTAAGATAGTTTCAGTATCAGTTTTGCACTCGGTTACATTAAGGTGAGGCCTGACATTAAACAACGGACACAAAACATACATACATACAGCATAAAGCAATACAAAATGTTTTGGTCTTATCCATAAAAGTGATGCATAGCTCTTTTAAATCGTTAATTGGTCGGTGGGTTTCAATTTATTCAGTTGGAATATATTCAAGTAAATTATAAAGCAGCTTTCAAATGCAGATTAATGTGAGAAATTCATTCACGACACAGAATGTAATAAAAATTGGTAACATAACTTAGAGTCACATTTTTAATAGAAAATAGGTACCAACTACGCGAATGCTAAATCATAAAATCATTAGAACTGTAAATCTAAAAATACAAGCTCTCAACTTAAGTGCCAAGGAATTTAACTTTTGTAAACATTTTCTATGCCTGTTAAAACTCAATTTTCTATTTATTGCTCTGGCAATAAACGTAAAGGAAATGAAGATACAACAATGGCGCTATCTCTGCATCCGGCACATTTGTATTATCCGTGCTTTCAAATTGCACAGACAGCGCAATTATTATTTTTAAATTAACTTGTTAATGTTTACATTTTAGTTTAGCAACAAAATTATCTGAATATAACTTATACATACTTACAAATTAACGGTAGCTTGTCCTAGTTTAGTTTTAACGCGAAATCTTATATATCTGCCAATAACATTTGTAAATGTAAACCTTAGCGGTTATTTATAAATGTAAGAAGCAAATAGCTTTAGTAAGTTAGCATGGCTAGAAGATTGGTTATTAATACTATAAAAAGTTACGTGTAAGGTAAATTACATAAGAATTACTGCTATCGGATGGCTGGGCTCACAGTAGGTAACAATCCATAAATATTTTATGCGCATATGATAGTTTATAATTATTATTATGATTTCCGGTGTGTCATTCAGTAATAATTATATTATTTTATCTGATAATCTTACTGTTTGTAACTAATACCTTTTGGTTTCAAATAATAAAACTAATAAAAAGGTTTTCGTAATTCGCAGATAATCTTCGTAAAAAGAAACATTAGATTCTTATAGTCATTAAAAAGTATAAATGCAGAACGCGACCTCCGCGGAGATATTGCGCGCGGTTCACCACAGATATTTAATAAAAATGGCCGTCTTTTTAAATGTCCGTCGTTAAGCAAAACTGCCTATGCATTGTCAGATTATTGGAATCCACAACATTGATGTTAATGTACAATTATATTAACCACATGCTAAAAACAATGTTTTTTATTATATAATAAACTTCGTAGTAATATTTGGACGGAGATGAGTCCGCCATGACAAATGTGTCTGATGATTAACACTTTAGGAAGTCGTAATGAGTCACAGTATCTTTTTAAACAGAGGGAAGTTATAAGGCATTTCGTGCCTATAAAAATATGCCACACAATGTGTTGTTATGACTATGTAGTTGTCTAGGAGCTATGATTAGTACCGCTGTTTATTCGCATTGTTTTTCGCAGTCTTTGGATATTTCAAATTCGTGCTTTGTGTTTGACCGGATCACTGGGCTAATTACAGCATTGAAGATGATCATATCTTCGAAACGGTTGTCGTAAATCCGATTCCTTTAAGACGTGACCAAACGTTTTAGTAGCTGATGTGGTAAAGAAATTTTGCTTTTTACATGTCAATTTTTAAGGACATTGACATGTAAAAAGCAAAATTTCTTACAACACTATTCAGTTATACATATTAAATTGTTAAGTAATAAATACACATTATTGTCCATACAACAAAACTATTTATTTCAACAAAATCTATTATTTCTGCATCAACATACGGCAATTAGTGTTTTTGTCGGCGCACGAAACAAGTTTGCTAAATAACATATTTAAAATAGAATCGTTATGAACATCAAAAGAATCAATTAGTACAAATTCGGCTTGAAGTAGTTAATTAAATAAATCCCTTCGCATTTATAACTGACAAGTGTTTCGGTCACCGTCACGTCAAATTATAAAACGCAAAAGTTATAAAGAATGTATTTTAAAACCGAATGAAGTAACCAGTTGTTCGTGTTTATAAAACGGCGTAAAATATCGTAATTCGTCATATTTTTTTATGAAAATTGTCTTTGAAGGATAGATTGAGGATATGAGAATGTTGTGGAGTAAAGAAAATAATATAGATGTGTATACTTTGGTATCTTTAGAATTTCTTTTAAACGAGGTGGTTTTTTATTAAAGATAGAAAAGGAAAAGTAGGGAAATTTCTGGGCAAAGACCTTGGCAACATACTGATTTAAGAAAAGACGACTAAGCATTAGTGTTATAATACATCCTATGCGGCTGGCGTTGCAAATAATGTTTTACTATTTTGGAGGCAGAACACTACACTGGCAGTAAGAAACGAACCAAATCTTTTCGCATCCAAATTTATAATATGTTTATAATATGAATTCGAGATGAGAACTCAAGGCAATGCCGCTTACATTCCGTTTTACCCAAACAGCGTTTTATATCCCTTCGTATTAATCATCGCCTAATCGCATCCTTATCGAATTCGGACCTCAATTACGTGTGTATAAAACAGGCCAAGTGCGAAAAAAGAGCCGACTCAAAAGACATCGTTAATGCTTTGACAAAAAAGATGGAATCAGTCACGCTTGCCGTGGTCACCTTGTGGAACACCTGACTGAAGCTCTCTGTGTCAATGTGCCTAATGGCGCTTTGACATTTCGGAAATATTTTGGCACCTCCACTGATTTTTTATAGCACGGCCGGCACTGACAGTGTGGAGATTTTCCACTTACACGTTTTCCTTAACTGCTAAAACGATTGGTAGTGACATTTTGATACGAGGAACACAAAATGATTCATGTTTCACCATTAATAAAGTATGTATGTTAAACAAGACGCTTTACATTCATATTTTAATATAGTGGAATATGATGGTTTCAAATACAAGCTGCGAGCGAGATTGGCTAAGAAATTAGCAGTACATAAATTTATCATCCGTATATAATGTCCTCTAGAAATTTTTCCACCGGATTTCTAGAGGTTTCAAAGCCTGGATAGTCTAGTCAGGCTATTGCAAGGCTAATGCATACCTATCATGACTGTTACAAGTGTTCACGACAGCTGGAAACTATAGACAAAACATGCAATACTTCATTTTAGGTAGCATTCTTATGACATCACCGAATTAAGTATAACGTCTATACTTAACCCATGTTATTAATTAAGTATAAACAGAATACAAAATAACAATTTCTGCATCAAATTAATTCATCAAATTAAGGTTTTAAAACGATGTCAATAAAAAATACGAAGAGGTGTCTCATCAGACCGAAAAGGTCGATAAATAATTATTGCGAACGCATCATTTATCAGAATTAAATACAGTGTGTGAATATCGTTAGTTCAGTGGCGTAAGTGAGCAGTAACACTATATAATATCAGCCCTGTATTAAACTATCCCACTGCTGGGCATAGGCCTCTTCTCAGTGTGAGAAAGGTTAGGCCATTTTCCACCACGCTGGCCCAGTGTGGGTTGGCAGACTTTACATATCTTCGAGAACATTGTGGAGAACTCTTAGACATGCAGGTTTCCTCGCGATGTTTTCCTTCACCGTTAAAGCAAGCATTAATTAACTATTTAATACGCATATAACTTCGAAAAGTCAGAGATGCGCGCCTTGAGACCTCTGCGTGGCTATCGCTGCTTTTTTTTCAGTTACACTACTACTAAGAAATACTCTACTATTCTCTACTCTCGATAGCCTAGTAGGAGACCGTTAGACTGCCACGCAGAGGTCTCACCTATGACTTTTTTAAGGTATGTGCGTATTAAATAGTTAATTAACGCTTGCTTTAACGGTGAAGAAGAACATCACGAGGTAGTCTGCATGTCTAAGAGTTCTCCGTAAGGTTCTTGAAGATATGTGAAGTCTGCCAACCCGCGTTTTGCCAGCGTGGTGGACTATAGCCGACCCTACACACATTTAGAAGAGGCCCGTGCCCAGCAGTGGGACAGGTCTGATATTATTGTTATTGCTACTCTCGACACAGAGTCTTGCAATGTGACTCATCCACGATTACTTGGTAGGTACATTTAAAAACAACTGGCGAAATGTGGTTTCCATGCCGAACGTAATACCATTAGTCCTATCTGGCATTGTGATGACACTTATATACCTAAAAACTTAAATGTTCTAATAACTACTTAGTCAAGTCAAGAAATAGGCCAGACCGTGGCAAACCTTCTTATAAAGAAAAATCTGACCCTAGGTTAGCTATTAACTACAAAAAAGAAAGAATAGTCTTAATACCGCAGCATCAAAAGCTGTGGAGAATGGACACTTCCTTGATCGTTTTATTTTGTCATGGTTGTTTCTTTAGGTACTTAATTAATTCCTCAATAACATCACGTAGCCGCTTGTGTGTGAGGGGCATCGGCACTGACCCTTTTCTCCTTCAAAAAACATGAAAACACTAGTCATAATTGTCTCGAAAGTATCCATCGGTTCTTATAAATGGGTGAGTCAACAAAAGTTTTTAGTTGAGCGGGCAATCGATAGCGATTAATCGATCGTATCGTTTGGTGTCGCTATGTAGATTGGCCGTCCGTCGTAATCAATGGAGTTGCGAGTTGTGAACGGATCGATACGCACGTAATGGCGCATTTAAAGCTCGGTTTTGTTTTGTACTGAACTGGGGTTAAGTATTTAACGAGCCGATCAAGTGGCTTCTAGTCAGTTCAAGCGATATCCGAGAAATGTTTATCGCACCTGTTTTGAATGATTGCGGCAAGGTTTTTAATGCTCATTAAAAACTTTGTCTAACTGTGTTGATGTACAAATCAATGCAAATGAAATTAATATAGAAAACAATAAGAAAATATTTTAATACTGTTTCGGGATAGGTTAAAGAATCCTGATAAATTACACCATTTGGCACTTGGTTCCAAGCATGAGGATAGTATGGTAACCAAAAGGGCACGATACTTAAGGACTCAGTGATCCGTTGATCTGGGAGTTTTGCCCCAAATATCAGAGTAACTCGTAGGTATACTGAACGAAGTAGCATTAACAATTGAGATTTTTATTTGTACATTAGAGCATCTTTCGATAATGCGTTTTTGTTATTTTACATTACCACATTAGGTGAAAGCCTGTAGTGATAATTATAAGTTTATAACAAATGATAAACTTTTCTCTTCATCAACGTTCGCATGAGCGATCGCCGCGTTGCTCGCGTATAACAACTGCCATCTTTACAGGTCTTCAATCGTGATGTTTGAACAATAGCTCGGGACAGCTCCTTAACGATCATAAATTGAATGTCCTGTTACTTTTTTTATCGAACACCTTGTTATGCGGAATCCGACATACAATAGAATACGTTCTTTTTCTTAGATTGTACGCTCATTTGTAGCTTTACGCGAAAAAAGCGTGGCGAAATAACTCGCTACGTGGTTCGCATTGATATTTATACCCTGATTGATTAGGGTTCAGGTATGGATACGATTGAATATCGAAAGTTGGGAGATTAGACTCCCGTCGGCCGAAGACTCATACATACAATAGAAAAAAGCTTTGTGATCTGCATTCCAGAGTAAAAGTGGTTGACTGTCTTGTCGATATGTGATGTATGTCTGTGATACCTATCGCCATTGGCGTATCTAGGATTATTTTGCAGGGGGATCCTCAGCTCCTAAGGCCAACATACCGCTCTAGAATTTTGAGAGGAAACCTTACAACCTGAGTGGGTACTACGGCAATCCTAGTAATGCTTATCGAAATAATATGTGGATATTCTTTCTACAAGGTTGTAAGGTATATAACAGCTACAGCCTAGCGGTACTGTTTCACTGCCAAGTAGAGTTTCGATTCTATAGTATGCATCTATGACCTGTAGAAGTGTTTTGGGTACTACATAGTAAATTATTGCGTGGTTAATATAGAAGACACTTGCATTTCTGAGAATTCTTCTTATTATTCCCTCAATGTCAGTAACTAGGTAGATACTTTTGGCTCTTGAAATTTGTAAAAAATAAATGCTCTATTAATAGGATCGAAATTATGCATTATATTATACTAACTAGCTTTTTCACGCGGTTTCGCTCGCGTTACTTTGGAATTTGACAATCAAGTCGGGTTGTACTCTGCTTGTAATAATATAATTCAATCATGATTCGAAAGACACATGGCGCCATCTATTATTATCATAAGAACGTTATTATTGTTTTCCTCGAGAACAGTAATTTTTTTCGGGATGAAAGGTAGCCTATATCCGTTTCTGTACACCTGTCAACGTATATGCAAAATTTCAGGATGATCGGTTCAGTGATTTAGGCGTGAAAAGGTAACAAACAAACAAACTCATTTTCGCTTTTATAATGTTAGTTACGATAGGAATTGTATAGTTAGGTAGGTACACTAGAAAATTCACTAGGTAGGTATCTATAGTTACTTCTCTGTAGTTTTCCTTAGATAGACACATGACAGTTAATTAACCAGTTAATGCTTTAATTGAAGCACCATATAAGTAATTATGTAAATGTTCTAATGAATACTAGACTATGACGTCAATAGCATGATTATACATATTAAATTGATATCATAGTCTACATTAAAGTATGGGCGCCATTAAATGTAGCGCCATTTATCTTAACACTAGATGTTCCCGCGGTTTCACACGCGTTTATCGTTACTGCGCCGCCCCCGTGGTTCGTAGCGTGATGTTATATAGCCTATAGCCTTCCTTGATAAATAGTCTATCCAACACTAAAATAATTTTTCAAATCGAACCGGTAGTTCCTGAGATTAGCGCGTTCAAACAAACTCATCAGCTTTATAATATTAGTATAGAGTGGTCAGAGCGCCATCTATTTGAAATTTGCAAAACTATTTGAATTGTTAAGGCGTATTTTTTTAATTACTGGTACACGTACGTAGCCTGCAAGACCTAAGTATAATGTTTATAGTGTTTAATTACTACGACCATAATCATAATAACAATAAAAGTAAATAGATCTTATATTATGTTTATAAGCATTGTAAACTTTTACAAATAATTTCTAACTGTACATGCGTTGAGAACATTACAAAGGCGTATTAGTCGATAATATCTTAGGTGTTTAGTATGCAAAATGCATTGGTAAACGCAATTACAAATACTATGCATAATAACTGGGTATCAAGCAACCAAAAATAGTAATAAAAGAAAATAAAAATAATACGATCGGCGTTGTTTGATTACATGAATACGAATGAGTGTGCTCGCTTTAATGACTGTTATTTCATATTGTTTTATAAAAACCGTTCATATACTCAGTTTTTGTGGTGTACAATCATGTTAATTTGAAAATGCTGTGACTGGAGAACTATTAACGTTTAGAGAATTGACGCTACATGGTGTACACCAGGTAACTTTATCCCATTGCTTATAAAATTCTTTGAATTGTTTTAAGATTAAGATAATTATCATTTATGTTGCTTATAAAATGTACAGGGGATAGTTGGACTCCTAGCTTAGATGTCTAGGTTTTAAATAAATCACACGTACCTACCCTTAATGTTTTTCACTCAATTCGATCGCTACCTTACTAGATAGTGGTCTATTCAAATTAAAGAGGGAACATCCATCCCGATTTAACTATCCACTTTACTTTTATGTGTGTAATTCAAAATTAACTGTTATAGAAAATATCGTAAAGAATACCTGCGTATTAAGTAATGGTCCTTTGGTCAATTACTCCATGACGCATTTATCCAGGCAGCGCAGTAAGCGATCAATTTAATGAACAGGATTGATCATAGACTAACTTACTATTTTTACGTCAAATATTGTTAAATATAAAGAAATCTTTCTGTAGTCAGTTGTTAAAGATTTTATTACGTATTTTTAAATGTCCCGTTACAAAACGGGTGATTTATATGCATTCTTTGATGTCTGTCTGTCACGCTTAAACATATTTGTCGCAGCGTTTGATATAGGTGAAAAAATATCGTTTGACGCAGTACAGAATGTTCATGACTAATCAAATGAAAGTTCTTAGTAAAGTATTATTGTATGTAAACTTTTACGCATGCCGCAATTGTGTCTTTGGGCCAAAATATGTCAATATGTTTTGAATAAAGGTATATTTAGGTTAAAGTAAAAACTAATGGGATAAAAATAAGACACCTTTATTAGGTCTACCTAATGCTTAAATGATGAAAATCAGACAAGAAACTAACGAACACTCTTCTTAAATACCTACCTAGTTACTCATTATTAGTTTGAGTACCTTATACACTCATGTAGGTAAGTACTTCCATATTTACAAAAACAATCTATTTCTGAACTAATATTAAAAAAGCCGAACAAAACAATGTTTCCACGAGCCGGCTATCATTTCAGCTCCATGCATCCTTCAACACTCTAAAGACATAGTCGTTGGGGTTGGAAAATGCAAGTATTTGGAGATCTATCAATGACCATAGAGGTTCATAATAAACCAAAAAGACGGCATCACTATAAAAAAATTAAAACATTTAGCCTTTGCTTTCGAAATTTAAAACATTAGTATCCAAAGTTAGAAAAGTATCATCACATCTGACAGATTTTAGATACGCGCTCAAAAAAACGTCAAAACAACTGTCATTATCAAAACAAGGTACAAAGACGTTCCGTATGAACGGGTGGTTTGACGCCACGGACTATTTCTGCCGCCTCTCTGTTAGGTATACCGTGTGTGTGCCGCGGCGGCATCGCACCGGCACACAGTCGGCGGTGCCGCGGCATAATGGTGCGTGACATACAACGATGTTTTTGCTTCTTAATTAGGGATAAGTATCCGGTTAAGTCGATTTTTTGTCGAACTAAGATTAGAGCTGTGTTTGTTTATTGAACTATAATGTCAAGTGGACTCAATTGGCTGTCTGAAGTTTTACTTACTGTTTATCGAAAGGCTAGACAGAGACAACACGCTTTTAAAAAAATATATTTTGTGATTATTAAGTAGCTTCTTTTGCCATTCAATTAGATGTCATATTGGATTTGATACCAGAAATAAGAAAATGATTCATATATAGAGGCGACGAACCTGGGTGTAGGTACCTCAAAATCAAATTCAAGCGAAGAAGATAAGAATTGCACCGAATACTATACTGTTGCTAGAACAAAAAAAGAAATTTACTGCGTGAAAATGGCTATTACTGTAGAAATATATATTTATATTTATGAATAGCTACTTTCGAGTGTTAAGTGACGAAAATTGTACTTACAGCAAGAATAAAAAAGCGACAACTGCCAATTTGACAAACGAGTGAGTTGCGGTCGAATCGAATCAAAACGATCACAGACGATTCGGTTTGTTGCGGTCGCTTCTCAGAAACCATGTCAAAATAATATTTCAAATTCGAATTCTTGCCGAGATTGCGTTTTTTTATATAGGTACTTAGCCACTGGAATTGAATTTAAAAAAGAAATTCATATTTCGAACGATGTCATTTGTTTGACATTTATTCAAAAAGAGGGTCAATACTCTTTAAATTTAACTCCTGCCATTAATATACAAAATACTTGGATAACTCTATCAAACTTTTACCAAAGCCAAAAGTCATTTCGCCTTAGCTTCTATTAGAAATGGTCTTCGGTCTTTTACTGTGTGCATCTACCTAAAACAATTCGGTTTTGAAATGCAGGAACTAATTATTCACAGTGAGCTTCGTTCGTGAGTTGCATAATAAAGATCTGGCACCATTTCAATATTCATATGCATTATGATATCGATATGCGAATCGATGTAATAAACTCGATGTTTATTGAAAGATGCATCATCCGAATGAGTTTCTGTGCAGCTATTAAGATATAAACCATTAAATCTTAAATGTGTTAGTTTAGTAGAGCATCACACTCAGAATGATGCATTGCTGCAATATTAAGTTAAAGGTACACAGACTTGAAGCTGAAAAGACTTGGCCATTACGTATGCCTCGGTCATAAAACGCACATTACCACTATCACAAACGTTCAGAGGATTAATCTAATAAAACAATCTTAGTATTTTAACCACATTCTCACGGGTGCTGTTCAATGTTCTCTTGTTCACACGGACGAACATTCGGGTGGTGCACGTAGGACTTTCTGGTTTCACGGCCCGTTGGCCACCAGATTGAGGAAAAAATCAAATCGCTCACAGTCGTCGTCGCGTTCGAAATTCGAATTACATCTCTATTTGCTGTCGTTTATTTTGTAAGATATCGGTAAACCGCTGAGAAATGCTCAATAGAACTCACTGGGCTGTCACTTTTGAATAAACTGTTCTTCTTTTTTTTTGTCGTAACCGTGATTTTAAATTTAGAAATTGGTTGAGAATTTTATTGGATTTGGCTTACTGGTTGGTACTTTGCTCGATTTACCGCTCAGTAAAAGTTAAGAATAGAATATGCGGTATAAAAGTTTGCTTTTTTTATAGAATTACGTTGCTGTCCAATTTCTAGAAATGCCTATTAAACATATTTATGACATCACCGATGTGTATGTTTTAATACACCTAACACAATTTTAAATTAATAATTAGTCTATCTGTATCTACTCTTAAATTAATACATCAAACAGATAATTACTGTTCATTACCTGACGTTAAATTATATTAATTAATTAATGTTTAACTTCAGTGCATGACAAACCATTGCGTACAAAGGCTGTTTGGGCCCACGCCAGAATGCCAACGTCTCATTAGTGGCAATTAGTATGGCATAAATTATACGACATTGTCTTTGGCGCGTTGGAGTTCTATTATTGTCTATGATACAAGATAATTCATAGAGATTAATTTATGGTTGACGTTTGATCCAATCAAACTGAAATATTAAATTGCGCTGTCTGATATCCGGTTCCTAGTACGATTACAAGAATTTCTAAACGGCAAATAAATTGTGATATCAAGACATATATTTTCTAAAGCTTTATCAGATTGAGGCAATTATTGAATTAGTATGTAATGTTTGGTTTTTCCTGATGTATCATGTGAAATGTTACATCAGGAAAAACCAAACATTATAATAAGTTAAAATCAAAAATAATCTAGAAATGATCTATGGATATAGTTTAGATGTTCTGAATATATATAGTTTGTATTTAAAATATATTTTTTTATGATATCATTAACCGTACACTGAAAATAAACTCGCCCAAATCAAATCATTAGCGCTGACATCAAAGATGGCGGCTGGCGCCAAAACGTCAGCACAGAATCAATTACATACTTTTTCAAATTCATAAATCATAGGAATTTCCTAATTGTGCGTATCACTTGCGCATTCAAATTTAGAATTTTGAAACCACAGTGGTACAAAAAGCCGCCGCGTTGGACAAAAACGTTGCACGCGTGGTGTACGGCGGCAGTTAGTGCATCGCCCGTGACTGCATAACGACCGATGTTTATCGTAACATCACCGTCTTCAGTCAAGACATTCGACTTGCTTAAATATTGCTGTAATAACATCTGCTTGATTTAAACACTCGCTCATTACTCATCCTAGTTGATACAAAGATTATTTCAGCATCTTTGTGATGAAAGTCCTGTCAAAGAACCGCTCACGTTACGCTGTTAATGATACTAATTTTATAAGTTCGTAAGTGTGTTTATTTGTTATTTCATTCAATGTAAAATTAGCTATAATAATAAAATATATTTTTACCGAATTTATTTTTACTTATAAAATAATATTGCGACGGGTAGATGGTAAGTCGCAACGATATTGTAAATATATATATTGAAAATCAACAAAAACAATTGTTTTATTTCTAGTTATGTAAAGTGAATACTGAAAGAATTAACTTTGCTGCCTCAATTTACCGACGGAGTACCGTCGAAAATTCAGGCCGGAAGAGTTTACCTTTGTTTTGCATGCGTTAAATGAGCGAAGAAAATATTTTGGTTTTATAAAAAAGCCAAAGAAACGCATTGATATTATTATATTTATTTCTGGCACGGACAATTTCTTCATACTATCAAAGAGGTACCAGGCAAAAGCCGCACTAAATAATAGAAAACGATTATCGTAAGTGCTTGTTGTTAACCCTGTAAATAGCTATTATGTTTTTTTACCCATTCTCTACCCATGCTCTAGAAGTACCATTAACATTATAGAATTATAGTTAGTGGTGACGCGGACGCTACGTTAATTTCTTGTAATTTCATGTGAGTGGATCACAGTTTGTATCTACTAAGTATCCATTCTTACTTAATAAAATGAGGTGAAATACGGGTCAGATTATAAGTTGAATCCCAACCTACATATCTATATTATTCAAAAAAGTTCGTACTTACATAATTTGATGTGGTTCAATCATAGATTGAACTAAATCAAATTCAATAAGTAGGAACTTTTTTGCTTGGTGAAGAAACAGAAAAATATCAATTGTCTTGATCTCTAAGTAGTTGATTTGAAGTAGTACGACAAGAATATATCTAATATGCAGCCATCATGTTACAATTTAAAATAGTAAAGATATAATCAAAGTCGCGTGCTACAACTAGTATTGAATATAATTTGTTAGAAGATTATTACTAAAGGACTTACAGCGCATTATTGCTAACTGCCTGATTGACCTCGATTTTATTAATACTTGATGATTGACAGTACCGCATAATCATTTACCATTTGACACGAGTGGGGGCGATCGAGGCCACGCACTGCACATAAAACCGATATAAATACACGCATACTTTATATACCTCAGTGCTTATGTACATAATTTAGATGCGTATCTTCACGGTGTTGGGTTTATCATACTTCAAGTCTTTGTGTGATACATGATACTACATGTACTTAAATGATTATTTAAATTGGAGTTGTCGACTATAATTTGATTGCAAATTATGGTAAAAACAACTGGCAGTATTAAACGAACAGGGAAGGTATGATTATTTTAGATTCTTATTTACATTCAAAGGAATAAATGTAGTGTCTAAAATAATGCAGATACCTACAACTACAAACACTTTTTTTAGTAGACTTCTTATACATTGCGATATAATAGGTACTATTATACACTTTTGCATTACAACATGGGATAATGTAGAACAATATTACAGTCAAATTTCGTCAGTTATATTAACCTATTGCGTCGCAGCGGCACACCAGCTATAGTAAATATGTAGAATGGTTACCAGACATAATTAAAATCTATTCTGTTTGGAATATCATACTCTGGTATTCTAAGACTTGACAGTAAAATACAACATGTTAGTAAACTTGACAAAATAGCGATGAAACAGCGAATTAAATAAAAAGAAAAATGTAAATGTTATTAAATTAAGCCAATATATCGAATTCTACAATATTAAATAAGTGCCGTAAGTCTGTTTGAAGTTTCAGTGAACCGATATCGTTTTTTAATACCTCTTCAAGGCAGGGCAGTCAAAACAAACCGTTTGGAGCTCATTCAAGACACCACTTGAGTTTATTACCTCCCCATACTTTTATTTTATATCTGGTATTTTTTTCTGTTGACGATCGTTTTGGAACGACTGTGCGGCTCTCAAGTGTTTACTGCACGTGACAATATTTAACTTTTGAAGGGCTCATTTTTAATTGTCGGATAGCCAGAGAAATATTAATTTGACAAGTTTTGTATACAAAACTGTCAAAATGTCACATTTATTCACTAATCTATGTATATTTATAGTCGACTTCAATCCATTAAGATGAAAATGTATACAAACCAAATTGGTATTAAATTTGTTAAATTTATCACATAATTACTTACTAAATGGAATACTAAGTAACACATTTATCCATATTTTCAACGTTTTCACATGATATCTTAGTGTGTTTTAAAGCTATTGGCGTTTGATTAATAAATAATTATTTGATTTGAAAAATCTTAGACGAAAAGTGAGGTTATTTGTCACATGAAAAATATCTAAGTATAATTATTTATGACTAGCTTTTGCTCGCCGCTTCGCTCGCGTTAATTTAGAATTTGACAATCAATTCGAGTCGTACTCGTCCAGAAGTGAGAAAATTTTCATACAAACTTTATCCCCCCTTCCGCCCCTTTAGGGGGGAATTTTATTCATTTCACCTACACAGATATTTTTCAATTGTAATCGAAAACTTATGTACCAATTCTCATACTGCTAAGTCCAGAAATGAGAAAATTTCGTTACAAACTTTACCCCCTATTTCACCCCCTTAGGGGTGGAATTTCAAAAAATCCTTTCTTAGTACACCCCTACAAATTAAGACACACATGCTCTCTAAATTTCAAGTTCCTACGACCAGCGGTTTTGGCTGTGCGTTGTCTTTAAGTCAGTCAGTCAGGACATCTTCCTTTATATATATAGAAGATTGCATAAGGTTGTATGACAAAAAAATTGTTTATAACATAATAATAATAATAATAAACATTTATTTCGGACATTAACTCCATATTTTGTTAGTAACAATTACTAAAACTAGTACTAACTAACTACTTTATGTCGTAAAATATTAGTAATTGTTAATCGAAATTTGTTCAACAAAAAGAAAGTTAAAATTAATTTGCAACAAAATACACGGTATTTAGAGAAATTTAAAATTTAAATTAATCTGTCAATTACTGGCATTAAAGACCTACTAACTAATGGTACCTACACAAGATCTAAATATAATTTAGTTGGCGTTCATAAGTGTTAGTTTGTGGCCTAAATGAGTACCTATACATATTTTTTGACTTTCACAACTTTAATTTTAAGTGGTAAATAACTTTGATTAGTAATACCTAATTACTAATTATTTCTTAGGTTATTTTTTTAACAATGTAAAATGATGTACCTTGCAAATGTTATGTGTATCTACTATATTTTGTTTAGTCAACTGCGGACATCGAATAACGGGCACAATTATAGCGCGGTAAGATATAATTTTAGCAGTGTTTATGTTATATTTAAGTCTTTCGCTGCATCAAATCGAATGATGCGATTAGGTAATTACCTAATTGATTTACAATTGACGCTGCAATTGGACATCACTAAAATGTCTACGGTCATGTCAATGAACCGTTTGTGTACCTTTTGATTTTATTGTATTTGAAATTGACTATAGTGATTGACAGATAAACTAGTAATAGTCCTTATGTTTATTATTCTAAATGACTTTTAGTTATGAGAATTTAGGTCAATCGGCACATAGTCAAATGATGAATAAGGTTAATTTTTTATAAAATTGCGTGAAAGTCATTTTCACAAAGGTAAATTTTATGTATATAATTAATTAATTAACCATAGTTAAGGTATCAGTGTTCAATATCTTCGACCATTTTCCGTTACAGAAATGGCCTTAGGACGGTATAAGGCAAAGACATGGTCAAGGTACAAGTGCCCTAAGAGCTTTATTTTTTAATATTATTAGTACTAACTGAGTCAGTCAGTCAGACCACCTATTTGCCAATAACGTCACTTGACGTCAAGCATCCATCACACAAAAGAGTTGAACCACAGACCACAGATGTTTACAAACACATCGCAACCTATTTTTAAAACAGTTACCTAACATTCACAAAAATGTCCCTTTTTACAGAAAGAAATAGCATTTCCATAAATATGTCAAACGTACGTATTAAAGTAGATATTTTGAGTATTAACCGATGAAATATCCAGTTTCTGCCTACCCACATTTGGATGGTACTGTTGTGAATTAAGATGTATGACTGTTTGCTGTCATTGAAATGAATTTTGAGCTTTATATGCAGGTAGTAAAGTTGATAATTGTTTAGCGGGTAGTTTTTGATGTGAAGTTGTTTGGTGGTTTTTGTGTGAGTGCAGCAGCGCTAATATATCTGTCAGTGCGGTGTTTTGTTGTAGTGTTGAACACATGGCAGTGATTTGTTTGGACCGCACACATATACATCGTATTATTGTTATTGCCCGCCGAAATGTTTGTTATACATTTTTAAAGTATCACTTCATTTGATCGTCGTAAAACTATTAGGAGGAGATTTCATTGTCAACGGGCATCGTTAGACATGCGCATGCCACTGCGACTTGCCAGAATGTGTGCGGTTGTTTTAGTATGATTTATATTTGGATTCAACGAGAATTTGATAGAATGTCTTATAAATGTTGAAAATTGCTTTATTATATCTGTTTATATCATATTTTGTAATTAATCACAGTCGCTTTACTTTTTCAATGTTATCAGGATGTTTTTCCAAATATTATTTATTAAAAACTAAACGAAATGATGACACAAGAAAATGTTTTATTTAAGTAATTATGAAACAAGATTTCAACTTAAAACGTACGTTACCGGTCTGAAATTGTTGGTGGAGGAAATAGATACCTACACTTAAAAAAATAGTGAACAATATATTTTTAATACGTTATAATAACAATGAATTCTATATTCCATAAACGATAGAATGCAAGTCAGCACTTATCTTCTTGGATTAACTGCAATAGCTCACACAACGTAAGTCAAAAAATCTTTGACAAATCCATGACTTAATGACTCCAAATGCGCCATTCATCACACCAGGTCACCCTTACCCCAGGAGTTATTACCGTACAACATCCCACTATTAAAAGATCATCTCTCACACCAGTCACACTTGCAACCTATAAATATCCGTGTGGAACGGTCCCTTATCCCACAGCAATAAGTCTTTATTCCCGTCTAATAACAATTTAGGCAATTATGTGACAAAGGGAAGTGTTTTCGTCGGCGCATTACTCTCGCGGGGCGAAGCTCCCTGGGGCATCGAGCCCACATTATTGCCTCGCTGTGATTTATATGCAACGCTACCAGTTTTTACATTCTTTATTTTTGATATCGATTTTTGATTCTAAATTTGCTTATTGGTTTGTTGTTTTCCACGTGCAAGCTATGTTAACTCGAACACTTTTTTAATAAATGAATATTACTATAGGATATTTAATTTTTATAGCGTGTGTGATGGCATTTAAAATAATGTTTAAGCCTGAGTGCAGTATGCATGGTGCTACTATAAATTTAATAACAATAACTCAACACGTCAAATCGAGTAAACGAATAAGCGTAAATACAAATTTCAGTCATTGCAGCAATGAGACAGCAAAGACACAGTAGAAAATTCTATGTAAAAATAATATTTACATTAAAATAAGAAAGTGCTACTAATATTATAAACTTTACTTTTGATGTAACTTTCTAGATTTTTGTTGTGGTATTTATTAGGGATGTATTTAATACGCAACATGACCATACCATTTAGTTACACGGTGCATAACATCTACAGAACGAATCCAGCAGTATGTTTTTCATTAAATGACTGTGTCCCCCTGTAAGCACATTTGTCGCACTGTGCGTGTCTAATTGTGACACATTGCAGCGGGTGACATTGTCCCGCCACATTAAACAATGGCGACTCACTTTGTTAGCATTATAGTATAACATACGTTTGTTTTTTGTATGTTTGTACATAAATTATAGGAAGGAACACTGCTTCATTTGTACAGAGCGTAGTGAACGTGACTATAATGTATCTGCGTAAGATCTTGGGTTCGAATTAATAATGAGCTGGAAATTGTTGCACCTTTTTATATATTCTATGGGCGTAAAATTAATTACAGGCAGGTGAAATAGGTCAGTCAGATGAAGTTAGAATGTCAGATGGATTCCAAATATCTACCTAAACATTTTCGGTTAGTCGGACATGTTGCTATGTCTCCCGAAAATACAGCTAAGATTCCACCAGATTTTTGCATGTAATAAATAAATAATTCTTGCCTAATTCGCAACAAATTTCAATTTTCTCAAATTCAACTTGCAAATAATCTCGTAAATAACACAGGTGAAAATAAATGGCGACTGTTCAGAGCCCGCAAAGCGTTGGTTTACATTTAACTGGGAACAATCGGTGACAATTTAAATGTCGGCGCCGAATTAGATTTATTTCTTCCCGCGATTTATAGCTTCGGCCCCCGTCGGGATTTGTCGGCTAAACTCGGGCTCTGTTCAACTTTGATTTGGAGGGAAATTGTGGAAAATTGTCTTGGTTTACGCTTCGGTCGCCGATGTCGTTTAGGGTTATAAAGTATTTTGAATATAAGTGCGCTGTTAAAATACGCGGGCAGAAAAATATTGGCTATTGATAACATATTAATTTTATAATTATTATATCTAATGACAGTTTTATGTTATACATTGTAAAGTGTTCCATGCTATAAAATGGTTTCAGTCTATATACTGGTAGTTAATTGAATAGATCCCAAGAATAGTGTTCAGAACCCAAGTCCTGAACACTATTTTTGGGATCTACTCATATGGCGTTTCGTGAGATCCTGTGCTTGGGACACCACAAAAGCAATTTAGAAAACAATTTTACCTAAGTCAAAATAATATATTATTTTCCTTTTGCCAATTATACTTTTTTAAGATTATGCAAGCATGACAAAGATAACCAACCCTGAGCTGTTAAGGAACCAAATTAATATGTAATTTAAATTGTTAATAGCACATCAGCAACATACGTGTCAAT
This sequence comes from Catocala sponsa, assembly GCA_963564715.1. NCBI lineage: Eukaryota > Metazoa > Arthropoda > Insecta > Lepidoptera > Erebidae > Catocala > Catocala sponsa. The sequence goes on from OY751349.1 coordinate 16,576,693, forward strand.
CCAGCTAACCTAAAATACTAAAATTTCGAATGCGTTCACGTTAATTACTTATTTAGTAAATAATCACTAAATACATTATTTTCTCCAATAAAAGTAACAACTCCAAACACAGTCTTGTAAACAATAAATCACACAGCAATACGATGGCCTTAAAAACCCGCCATTTTACAGTCAGATAGTGTCGTACCATCATTTGTCAAGCGCGCAATTCCGCAGTGTTGTCCAGTAACTGGCTCGTTCCAATCGATTTGTCCCCTATTGTTGACAAATTGATAATCGATTGTACCTTGGCAACGAAGAATTAGAAGAATTCGCGTGTGTAACTTTTGAAACTTTCGTTGTTGGCTTGTAAAGAGTTTTATTGTGAATAGGATTATTTACATTGCTGTGATACACCTATTTTCTTCATCTATGTTTTAGACCCAAGTAATAGAGAGAGCGAAACTATTACCATCTATTTTACGTGATCTTCCATCTTTAAATTTTATTAATATTAAAAATAAATCTAATACGAAAATCTAATAACACTTTTGTACTCGACCAACGGATCTTGTAATACTATCTATAGTAATTAAAGATATTGTATGTTTGTTTGAACACGCTAATTAGGTAATAACGTCTGATTTGAATAATTCTTTAAGCAACTAATATCACGCTACGATCCTTACAAACGAAACCAGAGAAACCGCGCTACAAAGCTAGTTTTAAATAAGTCTATATCAAATCAAAACAGTTAAAGTTAGCTTTTCCAGTTATTTTAACATGTTGCAGCATGCAAGTCACGTAACCCACCCCGGGATCCCTTTAGCAAACAAATAGTGCCGATCCCGGGATTAGGGTGACAATTTGAGCGGATAACACGGGACTACGACTTGAGAGCCGTCCCCGCTATTTGTTACAATTACTTCCCGGGATAGGATGGTGTACCTAAATTGTTTTGTTTTTATTGTTACTGTGCTTTTGGCGGGAAATAACATTCGTTTAGATAATTAACTTGAAGAGCTTTTAAGGCTAGAACTGTGTCAGGCAACTCTAGGACTACTAAGAAAATGTTGTTTTGGGGATGTTCTCGTTGGCCTCATGAAGTTTGTGTTACTTTGGTGACTAACCCAAAGCGCCGGGTTCACTTCTTGCGTCGGGCGGTTTTATAAAAACTATGTTTAGCAACACGGAGTCTAGAAATGTATACCCAGAAGGCGGCAGTAGGCTGGCTACCTATTATGTGAGAGTCATAACATTACCTACTTGCAAAATGTAGATGCGATATTTCCTTTATGTGGGCCTATTAGTCCACCACGCTGGCATAGTGCGGGTTGGCAGACTTCACATATCTTCGAGAACATTATGGAGAACTCTCAGATATGCAGGTTTCCTCACGATGTTTTCCTTCACCGTTAAAGCTAGCGATAATTAACTATTTAATACGCATATAACCGAAAAGTTAGAGATGCGCGCCTTGGGTTCGAACTCGAGACCTCTGCGTGGCAGTCCAACGGTTTCCTACTAGGCTACTAATAGCAAATTCATAATATGAATTGAGCATAGGTACGCTACTTCATCTTTTCTAGATAAACTCGCACCTGTACATCTCGGATGGGGAAAACAGCGGTGTATAACACCTATATTTTACCAACTGTTATTTTTGGTCCATCTTAATAGCGAGTTGGTCTATTGCTTTCTGTACATTTGCAGACTCCATACTGCTACTAAGCTTTATATCCAAGCACACTTCGCTTGACTCAGACATCGATACTGACACCTCACGATCACACACAAAATTCGACACCAATCGGTACCTACTCATTTTCATTCGTTATTTAATTTAAACGCGGCTGTACACATCGGGCCAAGGTAGTGGGCCAGCGTGTTGGGCCAACATGTAGAGATCTACTTGGCGGTAACAACATATCGCCAAGCCTTAATAAACACGATCAGACATCCTAAAACTTAATTAGTATTGCAGTGCTTGATTGGCAATAAAATTAATTAACGATCAAAATGTTAGTTAACTCATTGGAACGAATCAGAACGGACACTATTTGCTTTAAATAACAAGCAATCAATACGCCATATTGAACACTAGGTTTCACCCGTGGTTTTACTCGCATTTTGACTTTGAAACATAGCTTATGTTATTCAGGGATAGTTTAGCTTACTATTAGTGAAATAATTTTAGAATCGGTTCAGTATTTACAGATTTTCACCTCTTGATAAACAAGCAAGAGCTTCTACAAATCTTAGCCTTAACCGTGGTAACAAACATTCAGATTTAAAACAAATATGAACGGATCATTTTCCCGGACTATTTTCCCTTGTCGGGGAACAAACGCATATTGCCCGGCATACCGGCACTGCTGTGGCGACTAATTAAACGACTGCACAATTCGTGCAACTGGATAATATTTATTTTTGTAGATATTATCCATTGGTAATTCCGAAAACAATCATTTTGTTTTTAGTAATTCAACAGTGTATCTTGGTTACAGTGTAGGTACTAGTATTCTTGTTAAGTCCTCCACCTAAACTAAATGCAGCTAAACTGAATTTACACCATGAAAGAGTGCAATAGATGAGAACCTAACCGACTACCTTTCTCTTGATCTTAACTATGTACGTTTCTCCTCTTGATCTTACCTTTTTCGATGGAAATCGAACCTCTTTCAACCGCAAGTCCAAAGCCTTATCACTAAACTAGATTTAGCCCGCAGCTTCGCTCGCGTTAATGTAGATTTATGTTAAGATAGATTTTTTAGTAGTCTGTTATTCTGATGTATAAACTATAATACTGCAAAGTTTCATCAAAATCCGTTCAGTGGTTTTTGCGTGAAAAAGAAACATCCATCCATCTTCACAAACTTTGAAATTTATAATATTAGTAGGATATTACAGTTATTCCTACAATGGTCCTACACATTTAAACGGACAAAATTCACTTGGCAAAGTGAAATTTCGTTAGCACGCGTTAAGGGCGATAGAGGGGGTGGTATAGGGGGGTTGTCACTACAGGGGCGTTTTCCATTTCACGCTCCGTTCATCGTTGATGACACCGCATTCCTGTGAGCAAATGGCTCGACAAATGAAGAGAGGGGAGCTATCCTGGACACGCCCAACCTAGTCATAAACGTCAATGTTACTAAAGGGAGACTTTTGCACCCGTTTTCAATGCTCCCGTTCTAACAAATTGATTCGATTTAGCCGCTGTTCTACAACTTGTCGAGTTAGTGGAAACGAGTTTTAATTAACGTTAGTATGAAGTATGAAGGATGCTATTCGAATACTATTGTGTCTGAAGTTTACTTATTTACAAAATAAAGAATACATTGCAAGTGCTCATGTATAAAATATAGTGTTATCAATATGTTTTTATCGGTAAAAGGATACACATAGATCCTGCTAAATACATTTAAGTTTAATAAGAGCACATAGGTATATGTATGTCTCACACATTCGTATCCTTTAGCTTTTATCTTTTTAACATATGAAATCGCATATGTCAGTACAATCTACTTTGGTCACAATATCTGTTAGGCATCTATCATTTCAAGGCTAAATTATCTACGTACCTATCTTAATTGTTCTGCAAAACTTGGTATATAAATAAGGGGTTGTTTGTTTATCTTTCCATATTCTGCTGTAAAGTATAAATACTTCTTGGTATCTATTGCATTGAGTCATAGACAAAAGAAAGCACCATAAAGAAGAACCGTCTTTTATGAACCAAAAACAACGTAGAATTCCCCCCAACGCAATCATTGTTTCCGCTTTTAATTGTTCGCTATAAGCGTTTTTTATAACGTGAAAAAACCAGCTATCTAATCGTGGGTAATTATTTAAAAGAAAGGAAATTAATTTTATTTACAAGTCGTGCTGTTTGGGGTATTAAATGGCGGTTATTTCAGTTTTAAGTGTCGTTTATGAAATAAATTTGTTTATTCGACTGCAACTAATGATTACACGCAAGGCAATTACGAATGTAGGTGAAATAGAATTAATTAGATTTGCCAGACGCTATGTAAAATACGTTAAATATGCAGTAAATATGTTACATGTCATGAATACACGCCGATAAACGGAGAAACTGATTGACTGGCGTATTAAATGAACAAATATAAAATTTTAACCACAGGCTATAATAAACTTGAAATTTTGCTACAGGTTCCATAAATAATCTTAGACTAACTAAGAAATAATTTTGCTAAATTCACTTCCAAGTGGGTAGATTGGTGGTTTGCAATGCTTATAGAAAAATATATAGAACTAGCTGTTACTTGCGACTTCGTCCGCGTAGATTTTAACTAAAAAGTGTTTGTCTCCGCGGAACCCTATTTTATTCTAAAATCAAAGTAGCCTAAGTTACTCCTTATAATATCAGCTATCTGCCAGTGAAAGTTCCGTCAAAATCGGTTCAGCCGTTTCGGAGATTAGCCAGAACAAACAGACAGATAGACAGACAAAATTTAAAACATAGATGTTTTCGTATAGGTACTTTATATACTTTCATATGCATTAGATAAAAGCTGTTATTTTGACATTACAAACAGACACTTCAATTTTATTTATTTGTATATATGTATGTAGGTATAGATAGCAAGACCATTAGGTATATATATTTTCTCTTATAAGTAGATACTTCGTAAAAATCCTCAAGCACACAATTATATAATGTTTTCTATGAAACCAAACTGAAGTTCTTGCATGGGTGACCAAACATTGTAATTTTGTAAAACTGTTAACTAAGTAACTTAAAAGGAAAGGATTCAGTGTGTCACGGTACAAAAGTATAGCACACATACCAGTATATTCTACTAATATTCAAAATGAGCAAGTTTATGAACACGTTTGTTTCTAACACGATGCGATCCACAAATACTTGTTCTAAGTCTAGGTGTTCTTTGTGTCCGTTGTTTAAATGTTTGTAAAGTCTGCCGCGTAACATACACTATTCCTATTGAGGGAGACCACATAAAAACGAAAAAGAAAATATATTTTCCTAGTGAGGGTAATTTTGAAGATATTAGCCGAAAATCGAGAAAGATGGCGTATACTCCACCGATTAGAGCAAAGCTCTAATGTATAAAGAAGTGAGGGAGATGTTTTAAAATGAAAAATTCTTGATATGCGTTACCGGCGGATTAAGGCAGACGATGCCGCGGGAAGAATCTAGTTTGTAATAAAACAGGCGTTGACACGCAGAGGTATTCGTTACAATGCGTGTTTTCTTGTGTCTTCCACGATTGTTAGTGGCTCGTGACAAGTGCCACCTTGCGATGCGGCCGGTTGTCACAAAAAACGGATTCTTTTTGTCCACCTGAGCGAGATATTACATTGCGCGTGCCTTCATGTATCAACTCACAATAACACGTAATACAGACAAATCGATTTAATGTGTTTGGTGTTAAATTATGTCTGTTTGTAATTGGAAGTTATGTCTACTAATAAGTTACATAAAGTCTAAGACCTTTGTATGTTGTTTTGTGTGTTTGATTGAGTAGGCATAAGGTTAAAAAAAATCGAAATGAAAGAAACTTTAAAAATGTATATTTCTATGGCACTTTTCTCATCGCATTCTCGATACAATTAATCAAAACAATTAAATACCTTTACCCCTTAGAACTCAAAAATCAAAAACATTTCAATTTAGATCAAGTAAAATAAAATACGTCTATACAATATGGCGGCCGCTGCATTCAGTAGCAAGAATTACATAGTATTTTCCCTACTGAATTACGCTTCGGCAATTGTACAACGTACAAGATTGTTTTTATTGAGCTAACATGCGAGCAAAGCCACGGGCCGCAACTAGTAGGCTATAAAACTGATATTTAAGTGGTGGTAGCGTAGGTGCGCCTTATTAGCTTATTTAACAGATGTATTAATTTCTTATTTTATGGAACCTTACGGATTGGTGCTGGATTATAAAGTAATAGTAGTATCATAAATATAAGTAATTATAAGTTTATGTTGAATGAAAGTCAATCAATAATACAGAGGCGTCAGCACATCGATTTGATAAATGACTACTTTCTATGTACGTATGTCTCAAAAGGTAGCTTATAAAGTTTTAAGTAGGTAGGGTAATAGAGACCGAGACTTTCGTGCACTTCGAGTTCTTACTGAGTAGGTATTTCTTAACATTAAATCTCAATATGACTGTCCGGCTTCAAAAAAAGCAAACTGCATATTTATGCCACGAGACCAGTCAGGCAGACAAATCACAAGACCTTTATTTAATTTAATGTTTTTAAATACTTTATCCGCCTACACAATTATCAACTAAAGGAGCGATTTCATACTATAACAGATACACTTGTAAATTACTGTCATATTCTGTAAAAGTTTTCATCTCGTATTCAAATGTCAAAGTAACATTACAAATGAATAATAGAGTTTTCACTGTGGGTTTTGATATGAGTTCAATAGTGAGATGATATCTTTTAGACGGATAGACAGTATTTGCTGCTACGAATTTTCTGATTTAATTCAATTTTATTTATTTAACTACAATTATATTTTATTTTTCTTTTTTCTTTTTCACAAGAGTCATGGTCTTGCTTTATTATTATCACAAATCAATAAAGTATTTAGGGAGTGTAGCCATTATTGTTATAAGTAGTTGTAGATAGTTGATAATCATTATTGTTAGATATAATGTCAAGGTGTTTCAAAAAAACGTTCGGGAGTGGCCAGCTCTCTGTGACATTGTATATATTATATTGACTATAATTATATTAGTGACAAATTCAAATGTATTTTTTTTTCACTTTATTTGCATCTTGTAACTTAAACAATAGGTGGAATTTAGCTTATACTTGTTAATTATGTAATCATTGCTTAGCTATATTTGATTCGCTTTAGTAATTTTTATTATCCGCATAACGTTTAACGTTAGGATTTGTGGAAGGGTTGTTAAAGAAAAATATTTACTAATCGACGTTTCCTAACGCACTTAAGACATTTTGTTTTTATTTTTATACTTGATGTTCCCGCGGTTTCACCTGCGTTTATCGTTACTGCGCCGCCCCCGGAGCTCGTAGCGTGATGTTATATAGCCTATAGTCTTCCTCGATAAAAAGGCTATCCAATACTAAAATAATTTTTCAAATCGAACCAGTAGTTGCAGAGATTAGCGCGTTCAAACAAACAAACACACAAACTCTTCAGCTTTATAATATTAGTATAGATAGTTTTAAACATAAATATTAGGCCAAATCTGCACAGCTGTAGAGTGCAAACTGACCATAGATAAGAATATGTACCTACGAACGCACATATAAAAAATCTATATACATAATATATCATTATTATAACCTGTTAACACAAAGCATTTCACACTAGGGCGTAAATATGTTGCTTTACAGTACATAATAGATTATTTAGTTGGATTTACACACATACGTAGTGTATATAATATGCTATGCTATATTTTTACTGTAAATTACTTAATAAATTTATACTTGAAAAAGTCACTTCGCCGTCTATTTCCATTTGTAACCAATCCGACACTATTAACTCCATACCAAATAAATATGTACTATTGAACAGGTGGCTACCGTTCCGCCATTTTATGTAAAACCGCATTCCATAGACAATCGCGTTGTCCCATGATATGCGTCATTGTGATGGCTGATCGAGAGCCGCGGGAGTGCCGCTCCTTGAATACAGGTGCACGCTTGACGCAAACACACCATTTCTCATTCTATACTGATTCGTAATGCTCTGTTTTGTGATTGGATTCTGATTTTATTTACCAATCGTTGGTTAAATAAGGTAAGACTTTTGTATATAGTTAATTTCTAATCGCTGGGGTTGAGGGAAGGACCTTCTATGTAAGTATTAGCTGTGTAAAGGTGACCAAAGAGTTTTTTTTCTGAAAAACAAACATACACTCCGCGTCGTGATGGTTTGGTCTTTGATCGTTCGTAATAGTAGGGCTGTCGACCCTAAAGAAAATGAATTGAACAAGGGATAAAGAGCAAGGAATGATCGTAGAAATTATGTAAGCTTTCGAAACCGTAGTCTACACATATATATATTTATTATTTTCATGTGCTAGGTACTTAAAATTTCAGTTGTTTTAGATTTTTATATAAATATTGTTAAACAAAATTGTATTGATCTTAGTGTGTTTCTAGCCATTTGTAATACACGTTCTTATGATTTGCTACTCGTTAAAACAAAATTATCATTCAATTTATTTATCTGTTTTACCTATAAGTATTCATTTTAAAGTTTCTAACGAAAGAGTTTCAGTAAAACATCTTTTCACCATCTATATTTAGCTACCACGTGGGTTTGTAACCTAGAAAATGAAATTCAAATGAAAAATATTTCAGTGTTGTCATCCTTCACATTAAAACGAAGTACAAATTAAATTTATTTCAGTATGTGTCGAGACGTCGTTGAGATATGTCGCTTGTCTTCGACATACGTTATCAGTGAAGCAAATGACAGCCACTTAAGTGTCGTTTAATATCGGACCATTTGTTTGATGGACGACGCAAATGCGGAGAAAAATTGTGTTTTTAAAGAACTGCTGGAATAAATGTTTTGAGCATTCTTTTATGTTCGACATGTAGTTAATTGTATACCACGCTCTAAAGACGATGGTTATTTTACTGTACCTACAAGGAGTGTCAGAAAAGTTTGTTCATATTAGCTCCTTTGTTGTGACTCTATATTTTAATGCAATGATTATTTAGATAATACATTTTTATTTCGTGATAAGAAAGTAGGTGTATAACATTTATATTATGTATGTCTAATATTCTAGTATAGATTAGTATCTTCCTAGATTCGTAGCTAAAATTCGACATATTTTGTAATATTTGCTCTTTTTTCTATATATATATAATAATATGTTTTTTTATAGTGCGTGTTGTACAAACTATACTTGGCTTAATGTTAAGCAGTGTTACAAAGTATTATCAAATTTAGATTTATCATTAAAAAGCGATAGAAAGTGTATAATAGTTTATTCTCGCAGCAACAAACAAAAACAGTAAAAACAAGAAAAATAAACCGAAAATTGTTAAAAATGTCAATACATTTTTTGTTAAAATAGATATTTTTGCCTCTACTTGCAATCAATTTAAAAATAATATAATACATACGCTTCGTCATCAACAATAGTATAAACAATTGTCAACATTTGTATGAACACTTAGACTTAGATTTAATAATAATATAATATTCTATCACATACACACAACACCATCTAGCCCAAACTAAGCAAAGCTTTAAGCTTTAATTAGGTTTAACTGTACTTCTCAAGGTAATATGTGGAAACGCCGTGGATTGTACATTAATTTATTTTATTATGTACCTAGCCAGTAAGACACAATGTACAATTGCTTGTTTCCCCAATAAAATAAAATAAAAAATAAAAACAACCCTTTAGACCGGCATTATGTGGCTTACCTACTCTGTAAAAATACCTGCAGAATTAATCTTAAGGATTAAAGCAACGAAACCACTGGTAAAACCTAGTCTTATGTCATTTTGACATATGATGTTGGAATTTTTTTTAACATACATACAATCTCTTAGCTAAAGAACAGATCCGCAGACATGGATGCAGAGTCCCTGTATTATCCTTACTTACTTACTAATATTATAAATTCGAAAGTAACTCTGTCTGTCTATCTGTCTGTCCGTCTGTCTGTTACCTTTTCACGGCTAAACTACACAACCAATTTAGATGAAATTTGGTACAGATATGGTTTAAAACCCGGGGAAGGACATAGGCTACTTTTTATTGATGTAGGTACCACGCGGGCGGAGCCGCGCGCAAAAGCTAGTAATTTATAAAGCATCGCAAATGAACAGTATCTGAGCAGCCCCGTTTGAATGTGAATGTGTGCCAGAGATCCGGTCGTTATACCTATTATGGTTGTTTCTTTATAGTCATAGATAATAATTATATTCCATTATAAAAGGCTGATGCAGACTATCAATGAACTATTTTGTCTAATTATCTAATCTTTAACACTATGGTTTCATTTAGTAATCTTTATGGTTATGATAGACATATGTTTATACAGACAAAAATGGAGTAAATAAGAGAAATCAGTTATGTATGTTCTTAGCAACAAAGAAAAATTTGGTAAGTACGTTCTTTTAGCTGTTTTGACAACATTTCTCCTAATTATTTGAAAACTACACGGAATTATAAACAATAAAATGTTTATATACATATATTAGACAGACAGACTTTCTTTTAACTTTACAGCTAAAGGAAAGTCTGTTAAATTATAGTTCGCTATAATTTAAGTAGTATGACAACCCTAGTCTAAATGTTGCCAAGATCATTTCACCGAGATAGCACAAAACGCAAGATTTAGACGTGAGATTTGTGCCGAACAATCTGTTAACTGATGTATTTTAGGATGCAACAAGAACATCCCATGTGAATACAAGAAATAAACGCTCATTAAAGATGTGATTGTGAGATTTAGATAGATTAAACTAATTATCTACAGAAAATTTCGTTTGAACAATAAAGAACAACGAAGCTAAACACTATTTTTAAAAATGACAGTACGTAGGTACCTATATATTTGAATTTAGAAAAGCGCGCCTTATTGTTTTAACTTTCTTGGAATTTAAGTCTTACTTTTCATAATCATGTCTCGCCTCGATGGCGTAGTGGTCAGTGAAACCGACTGCCACGTCTGAGGTCGCGGGTTCGATTCCCGCACAAGTCAAACTTTGTGTGCGTGAACATGGATGTTTGTCTTGGTCTGGGTGTTTCTATGTATAATATGTATGTTTTTACAAAAAAAAACTGCTTAACTGCCTCCGTGGCGCAGCGGTAGTGAATGCGACTGCTGTGCATGAGGTCTCGGGTTCGAATCCCGGGTCGGGCTAACAAAAAGTTTATTGGGTTTTTCTGTTTAGAAATCTCAATACGAGCCCGGAGTTAGGAAGTTGGCGGTGTTAGACACCCCCGTGCCTCGAGAAGCACGTAAAGCCGTTGGTCCTGCGCCTGATCTCTCTCCGGTAGTCTCCGCAGTTACGCAGCTAGAGCCTATGTTTGCAATCTAAAATAAAAACATCACTACATTTTGCTTTTTAAATAATTAGAGCTTCAAATTAAAGTGATTTAACTAATCATCCTTTTAAATTGCCGCGAATATTTTTATAAAAAAGCATATTTTATCCATTGATAATGTTATAAAATCTCCATGAAGCCATTGTTCGCCCTAGTAAAGAGTCCCCTTGACACGTGAGTGTAACGAACGCAATATTTTACGAGACACTAGCTCGAGTGCTTGTGCAAAGTAAATCAGATGAAAAATTATTTTATTAGTGGTCATTGACATAGCTTGGTCCTTGGTGACAATGGATGTGGCCAGCATAAAAAATGACACCATTTGATTAAGTACTATCATTTTAATGTTACGACTAGGTAACATCATTGTTATACCTACAGATAGAGAGCCGTGTTCAAATACCTACTTTCTATTATTACTTTGGATCTCATCATAATTGATGCAGTGTAGATACAGTTCTGCCCAGCCCTTCGATATAATAGGTGTGATAACCGTATAAATAAAATCGAAACAGATAAACAACAGCCATTCATTTACCCCAACCAAAACATCCAAACTAATTCCAGCAGCCAAAAGATCATCCAACCAATTTATGAGCTTAATAAATTTTCCATTGACAAACTTCTTTCTGTATTGAATTCTCGCGTTGAACATAAAACCTAACACTACGCCGCGCCGGGTGTATTAGACCGCGCGACCGCGCGCGCACATCCCGCCATTGTGGAACACTCCCGCTTTATTCCGTCATTTTCCGAACCACTAGGCGAAATTGACAGGTTTATACACAATCCCCGTGTCTACCGAAGGGATTCTTCAATTTATTTTGTGTATTTTCAGCCTTATACTTTGGTTAGTAGTGATGTTTTCGCGCGTCAATGGCGGCCTCTGTACTCTATGGTCCTCAAAAGATACGATGGCGTCGCTTTGTTATGGGTAATAGTTTTATGTTTGTTTTATTAGCTGCGGTTTTTGTTTATTTTCTTTTCTTTTAGATAAACTCGCTTTATTGCTGCGGTGGGTGATGGATTTGATTTTGTTTATTGATTTTGTTTCTAGATCAGTATTTTCATTTCGTAGCAATGATTAATTAATTAGTTTAGGACGGTATGTCATTGATGCCTTGGAAGATGGGTAGGCCCTTGGTGTGGGACGCAACGTGTGTCGACACCCTTGCGCCATCACATCTTCCCAGCACGGCGGGTTGTGCTGGTGCTGCTGCTGCATCTGCGGAGACTCTCAAACGGCGCAAATACAAAAACCTGGTAGGGGATTATGTTTTTGAGCCGTTTGGGGTCGAAACGCTAGGGTCATGGGGTCCCAGTGCTCGTGCGCTCTACAGAGACATAGCAAAAAGGTTAGTCGACGCTTCCCGTGACCAGAGGGCTGGGCTTTATTTTGCAGAAAGAATAAGCATTGCCATTCAACGTGGCAATGCTGCCAGTCTTCTGGGCACACTACCGGTCGACTGTGATGCGGAGGAATTTTATGACGCCTATTAGAGGGTTTTAGTTTTCTTTTTCTTTGTTTTATAATATTTTAGGAATAAGTCATTTTTAAAGAATTGTGATTATATGTACATATTAAAATTTTATCATTTATTAGTTATTAAAGGTATCAAAGAAAATATCATAATATTATTTATGTACTTTTGGATTAATTGTGAATTAATAATAAAACAATTAGTTTAAGGATTAAGATGTTGCAGTCTTATTTAAAAATGCATTTAGAAAACAAGGGTCGGTATACAATAGAAAGCCTATTTAAAAGTTCGAAACAAGAGACAAATAATAGATAGGTATATCCAGACACATGATGACAATGATTATTTAACGCAAGTGTTAAACACATTAATAGTGCTAACGCTAATCAATTTGTTAACAATCATTGAAAGATAGGACAGATAGTACATACCGGCTTATCGTACCGGTTGTACAGTATTGTCAACCAGTACTCTCCTAGCGCTTCTTTACCTACCACTCTCCGCACAATTATTTTAGTGTGATCTTTACCAGATACCAGATTATACTTTTTACCTTTAGCTAGACTGCAGTTAACCATATGCCTAACATAAATAATATCACAGATTATCTAGAGCGAACAGTAATTATTATTCCTGGCATAAACAACGTTAACTGTTGATGACAGCTGTCATCAGCCAACATTATAAGGACACGTAAACAGACAAACAATTAGATGCACCAACTGATAAACATATATGATGATTGCTGTCATAGTGTAAGATAATTGATAGAGGTACACAAACATACCATTTGTGGTAATTATTTGTGTATGCGCGTTGAGACACATGTGTAGGTGTAATTGTGATTAAGTACCTACCTACTGGTAGTTCGTTTGTTGACGTGTATTTCCGGCTGACAATATAATCAGCAACTAATTTCTAGTACTGTTACTAGCTGTGTATCTAATAAAAATAAGATACAATGTCCTATAATTACATACTTTTCTCGATTCCAAATGTCAAATAGCATAAGGTACCTAGGTAGGTACTTATCTAGTTATGAAGCATGTACCTATATTCCTGGATAGAATTTTGCCAAAGCTATTTTAAAAGAACCAATGTTTTAATCTCTAAAATTCTTAAATAGTAAAAATTGTTCTTGTCTAATTTTATAAACAAATATGGTACCTATATTATTATGGTTCCGGCAGCTGAAAACAAAATGCAGAGACCAAATTTTATGTTTTGTCTTTCTTATTTCTATTTATTAGGAAACGAATATGGACTGAAAGCAGTAACCGAATGATTATAAAATTAACTATTTGTTTACCAGATACAGCAAAAATGGTCAATAAAGAAAAATATGTTCGACAGTTTAAAACTACGAAAATTTTTGGCTATCAATCATCGCAATTTTTAAACAACAACATTATCAGTAAAACTTACGCTCAAATCAAAACAAACCGCGATATAATTATGTAGAATGAAACATTCACCAGAACAAAAGCAATACTTGTTCTATAATTAAACGAATAACAAAAAGAAAAAATCAAATATGGAATCACAGCACAGCTGTTTGGCGGCCTAATAGAAGCACAAATTGTGCAATCGCGTCGAAGCGAGCCGAATCACCCCTTTACACGTTACCGACAGATTACAGGCACAACATTATCTTTGACTGAACTCTCACCCCTCGTACGAAGGGCTCATCACGATGTTGACACAAGCAGTGTTAAAAGCTCCATAGCTCAATAAACATTGCAATCATAAGATTTGTTCATCTACGCATAAAATTGAATTCTTTACAATAAAACGATGATGTAATTTTAAGTCTTTGTGCGTTAATTGATTTCCCAAGTGAGGATTTTTTTTTAAAATAAATTTGTTGTTTTTCGTGTCATGATCGTTTTTGTTGCCGCTTGATACAAAATATCAGTTTGTAATATCATTGAAGCTAGAGAGATATGCCAGAACATAGCAAGTGGAAATTTTTAGTCTGGCCCATAGACATTTCATAGACAAAGAAGTTGTCAATAATGTTTTTTGATGATATTATAGATAAAATGAGTTGCCATTTTCAATGCTTCGAGTAATATAAGGTTAATTGCCACACAGAACAATAATTAGGAGTCAGATACTTACATATACCTAGTTATAGGTACCTACTAAGCCTGGCTGTAGTTAGTGCAACGAAAAAAGTTGCATGCTTTCTGCCTAGATTGGGGGAGTTTATTATTATGATTGTATTTTAAAACGAATTTTAATGTCTTAATAACATTGCCGCATTTCTTAAAAAAGTAAATTTTAAATTCTTAATTCGCTCGTTTTTTAGCTTGCGGCAATAAGCAAATTCGCATTGAAAACCAAATAAGAATTAGTTCCGTGCATAATCAAACTGCGGTGCACAATTACGGCGCTCGTACGTCCGGGGTAGTCGCGTGCCGTGTTATCGCGCGGCGATCGCGCAACCGCACGACCGCGTGCGACCAATCACTGAAATTACGAACTAGCCCTCATTAGGCCCATGTATTTCCGTGATTGAGTGGATCAGCCAAATAATAACGACAAAAGCAACAGAATCGACTTAAAACCAAGTGCGCATAAAAAGTGATTTATCTCAAAATATGCTTTAGTTAGCTTTGTTTCATGTTTGATATATTTAAAGCCTAGTGTATGGCTTTAAAATAGTATCTATTTTCCATACATATCGGTTTAGTAGTTTAATAAAAAAGGCATTATGAATGAAATTGCTGAGAATTTTGAAGCAATTTCAATTTCTCAAAAATACACCTAGATGTCTAACAATTATTTCTGGATCACATAAATTATTGTCCTATGTGGGATTCAAACCTACTACATTCAGCAGCACGGCGCCCGCTTGCGCGCTACACCATCCATGCAATTGATACCTAGTGGTTTACATCTTCTAAAACCTTCAAAAAAGTGAATTGATTCAGACAACTGACGCGCGTCTAAGCAACCTTTATCTAAAATTAAGATTTAGTACAGTGAATAGACAGAACATTACAACTTTTACATCAAATAAAACTCCAGACTACGCAACCAGCGTATGTGTGTAATTAACGCGCGGCGGCGGCGCGGCTCGCAATAAACGAAACAACAACACATTGTACACCTCCCACTGTACACAAAACGACTTTTTCATCGTCCTACTCAAATATTAGGAGGACACACACCGCCCGACCAAAAAACAGATAACGAGAGACATCGCTACCGGTCAAAGAGCCCGCGCCGACCGGCCGACGGGGCGTGGCGCGTCACGCGTAAAACAAACTGACGGTACGAACGAGACAAATACACCCACCAGACAGGGACAACACCAGCCCGGTGTACACACAGCTAATTTAAAACTCCAAAATAAATTGATGGTGTGCTCAAAACAAACATATATGGCGGACAAAAAAGGACGGCCGCATACGAAATCTTCATTAGCGAACGAGATAGGAACCTCCGATTTAGGGTTATATCGAAAGCAATCGTGATTCGACATTTTCTTTTTAAAAACTAATTTCTAACTCATTCAGTGGCGATGATTTTATGAAAATTAAAACAAAACGGTGTGACTATGCAGATTGCTGGCAATTATTAGCGAATTGAGGTCGTTAAAACTTATACCTATTTCGATATGGTTAGTAGATAATTTAGTGTCAGTTTTGCAATTAGTCAGAGTGCATTAGTCTTCAAGAGCTTTGTTAGTTTCTACAGCACCATGTCCACTGTTTTAGTACCCATAACACTAAGAAAACCACACGTTTGTGTACTTTTAAGATTGCTGTTTCAGTCTGCGCCTTGTTAAGAAGGCAACAGTTCGATTTTTCTGACGGAAACCTTACCGATGCTTTTCTCTAATCTAATAGAGAAAGGACTCTCCCATATCATGAACGGTGGACGCAAACTACCATTTAACATCTTGAGTTGTAACATCTTCACATCATTTACAAGATACACGTTGTAACGTAATTTTTCAGACAATAATGCTGCTAAGAATATTGCCATACAAACGATATAAAAGAAAATAAGTAGTAACTTCAATTGCAAACATAAATGTGTAATTAATATGTAGCATTTAATGTAGGGTCAAATAATCGCACTGGAGCTCAGTTAACGTAGTTATGTTTTACAAAAGCTACAATTTGCAACAGTTAAAGCGACAATTCTCTGGAATTGTACAGCATACTTATTGAATTCTGAATTGAGCTCTCGATATACCAAGTCAATGGAGAGCTCAATTCGTTATTCAATATTTATATTTTTGAGTCTATTTAGGAACAAGAGCTTTCGCTATATTTGCCATTGTAAAATTTTATGGATTTCAAATTTGTTTTAAACTAAATCGTATAATTTATTATTCTAAAAAGACGAAAAGGAACCAAACAAAGAGTTAGAAAACATAAAACCAATACTAGAATCCACCATCGAATGTTACCGTAAAATGTTTGTTTATATGGCGTATAAAGTAAAAATATATTTAAAACATTAACTTAGTCATAAGCTTCCCAAGATTGCATATCTTTTTTGCCATCTTACTTCAACCGAATAAAAAATTACAGATAAGTTTTTCCCTTCATTTTTTGCCTCAGTATGGCGCCAATATTTTGACAGACCCGCAACGAGGCAACACTAAACAGACGCCGATGTTGCCATGCTATGAAATATTACTAAGTGGTAGTCGAGATAAGAGGTCTTTTGCCTGCCCGCCTGTGTGTGTTCTCCCTTGATCTTTATGTAATAGCCATTACTTGATTTATTGGACAATTATTGTGTAATGTAATTTGATTTATGAGCTTAAAGTGAGAAGTGTATCTAACTAAAGGAATATATAAAAACAACTTCACGTGTAGGTATACTTAAAATGCAATTACCTATGCTTTGTAATAAGACTGAATTATCTCTTACATAGCTAGTGATTGATGCCCGTGCACAGATGTTCTAATGATTAAAAAGTTGTGTCTTAATATAACATACATAATTATAATAATTTTATTATCACATGAATTAGGATAATCTATTCAAGTGGGGATTTAAGGCAGAACTTAGTCAGAAGTCCATATTATGTCGTGCTGCTTCGTCAATAAAATTGGTCATGTTATATCGTATTCTCAATCCTGCGTGTCCTGAAACCTATTTGTTCGAGAAAAATGGACGCCATTGATCATACGACTCGAAGCTAAAATTTAATAAGTAATAAAGATAGAATCAGATGTATTTTTCAAATGGGTAGAGTATTTTCCTCCTTCGAGAGATCTACAGGGAGTCCTTATACTCGTTGTTCAGTTAAGAAAACAATTAATTACTTTTCGTTTCCTCATAACGTCTCCCATTTGTCAATGAACGTTAAACTATGTCTTCATTTACAAATTATCTCATTCGCGTATGTCTGAGATACGTTGTTCATACATTATACTTCGTCCATATTTGCCATATATTTATCACAACTGTCTTAGTATACCTTATTCTATTTACGTAATTATTCTCTTAAACCAAACAACATTCTACTTTCATATTAATATTCATTATATCATACAAAAATAATAATATTTATTTGAATATATTGTTTCGTCTGACATGCTGAACTTCTTCAACATTATTATTTTAGAAATCCACTTTTATACGAACATACAATTTATTGCTTTCACGACAAAACCCTGCTAACTCTTGTTTCAAACCATTCTGTCGTATCCACATAAGGCTTACCACCCACTGCTTCACAAAAAAATCCGGATACAATATATTCAAATGTCGAAACAATATCTATATTGCGTAACTATGTTTACTTTAAAACAAAAACTTAAAGTAAGGGTCACGACCACACGTAAGAGATACCCAGGATACTCCGAAGTTTGAATGCTTTACAACTTTTTGTTTTGTATATAAAATTGGACACAGCGTTTTTTGCATAACTATTGTAATTGTTGTAATATGGTATGACTAATAAAGGCATGGTGGATTAATGTAATCGGTAATTACAAGATGTTCCTAGTTTAAGCATTGAAGAATTTTATATTAAACTATTTCGCCTGTTATCGCAAAGGTTAAAGTAAGTAGCAATGTCGTTAAGGGCGAGTCCATATTTAGTTTAATTGACTTAGCACAGAGCAAGAAAGAAATGTGAATGTCTTATACACCTCTGGCTTCATTCTTAGGAAATGTGTAGGTATAAGTTTATATGTGTATGTATGATTAAAATTACGATATTAAACAAAGTTATTAAAAAATAATCTCCATAATTAAAACTCTTAGCATCACGAGTAGCTAAAGGCCCAAGTACACGAGTAATAAAGAGGCATTTGCGTTTAATGACGGTACATCTTGTTCTGGCGGTAAATTGGTAACTCGACCCCGCGACCCCATGTGTGGGCGTCGGAGAGGGCACTAACAGTACGCTCCACATGCGAATGTGGATTGAAATTTAATGATAACGTTTGATACGTATTTTTAGAAGATGTTATTAGAAAGTATTATCGTACTGAAATAATATTAAGTGTTCATGTTCTTTTCGTGTGGTTCATTAAATGCCAGTGTGGACCTATAATGTGTCATTGTAGGAGTTTAAATTTTTCATATGATAGAATTATAAAAGCATCTTTCAATTTATTAATTCCTCAGGATTTGTGATGTTAGAGCAAATGTGTGAAGCAAACCTGCTAGGCTAATTGTTAGCGGTTCCTGTCGCGTAGGGTCGCTTGCAGTGCCAGTTGTATTGCCTGCTCGTTGTCGACTATAGGGGAAGGGAATTGGAAAGGTGTGTATGTGAGAAAAATAGCCATTATACTATTCAGAGAAAAATACGAATGGAGAGTTCATTATCGCGTAAATATACAAGCAATTTCAGGTAATACGGATCTTATGAAAAATTGCATCTATTTCATGTACGTACTCCCAAAAAAACTAAATACTGCTAGTACCTAATGTAGGTACCTAGTAATATAATATTATATGATTTATAAAGAATAAATAAAAGTATTTTTCTTTTAACAAAAACATAAACTAATCTCATCTATAAGACGACATTATTTGTAATTCTGTACTTGAAATGATATTATCCAACAAAAAAGGGATTAATTCCCTTCAGGACGTCAAACTCAAAATTCTATAAAATGAGAGCGAATTTATTCTTATTAAATACATTTAGAAGCACGATTATTTCTTTACTTTCCCTAACGATGTAAAACAAAATATTCAAATGTATACTCACATTATAATACAAAAGATGATGTAAGAAAACTCTGCGGATCAATTAGACGCATGTGTATTACCAGTAATGAAGGTAGAACTTGTAGTAATGAGATATAATATGATACGCCGCAGTTGTAGACAACCCTTGAATCTGGCGCAAGTCGTACCAACATAGCGGACGCAAATTTTCCAAAGAGTTTGTTATAATATTTTTTTATTTGTTAATGGTTTTGTTAGAATTTTAAATATTAATTTTAGAACATTAGTAGGTATTTTTTTGCTACATAAATAACGCTTCGTTACGCTGTGTTTCAATATCTATCTACTTAATTTATAGTACGTATTTTTATTCGAACAATTTTCGAATACATTTGTGCACTATACAATAACTACTTTGCACACGTAGTTATGTATAGTGTTGTCTATACATTTTAAATTGCCGATATGTAAAATAGTGACATTGACAAGCTCATTAATGACATAAACAAATTGAAAGTGACAATCTATAAATTACTCGTAGGTAGATAAGCCGTCGCTACAATTAGAATTAATTATCATTTGCATGAATTCGTAATAAAAAAATATTGTATTATATTGAAAGAATAAGTAAACGATGCAGTGGTGCCAATTCTGTTGTACAAAATTCTTAAATAAAAATCACTAAAATTTTTTTTAGACCTGTCACTTGTAACGATTTCAGAATACGAAATGTCATTTGAGAGGACTAAACTAAATTTTAGTGATTTTTAGTTAAGATTAGAGAATTTTGTAAAACAGAATTAGCACCAGTATCTAATACCAGTAATTTAAAGACCAAATTATTTAAAACCTAGCTTTTGCCCGCGGCTTCGCTCGCGTTAATTTAGAATTTGACAATCAATTCGGGTTGTACTCTGCTTGTAATAATATAATTCAATTATGATTCGAAAGGCACGTGGCGCCATCTATTATCATAAGAACGTTATTATTGTTTTCCTCGGGAACAGTAATTTTTTCGGGATGAAATATGTCCATTTCTGTACACCTGTCAACGTATGTATATGCAAAATTTCAGGATGATTGGTTCAGTGGTTTAGGCGTGAAAAGGTAACAAACAAACAAACTAATTTTCGCTTTTATAATATTAGTTAGGATTATAATTACCTATTATTATTAATATTAATTATCGCTTGTCTCTTCTCGTTTAAGTTCTGCACATCATAATTTATGCGCAACTAGGATAACCTTTAGAAACGAAGGGCTCTTATACCTCAATTTGCTAACGATTATCATATTGGGATAAATAATTGGGATTTGTTAAACTACGCCGCAAATGTTATTTAACCCCAGGGTTACAACTACGGGTAAGATGTATATTTATAAAACGTCGGTGTAAGTTGCTGCATAAATTATTCAGCTATCATATTCAATTTATGCACTTACTTATGCTTTACTTGTGTGGTATAAAATACGTGTTTTATGTAACGTCATATACCTATGTCATAATTTTTATTACGTTTGTCCTGTGTACTTAAGTCTGTCTTGAATTACCTATCACATTTTAGATGGCCTAAGATATATTTTCAAAATAATTATGTCGATTAAATTGATAGATTTAAAAAAAAAATTGTTTTCGCCTTTTGATGTACCTAGGTACAAAGAAGTATTTTTATAATTTGTCAAAAGTGAATACTTTTTATGGACAGAAACAAAAAGCACAGTAGAACATAATTATGACAGAACAAAAAAATTGTCATTAAATTAATTAAAAAATCCTCAAGTTTATTCATGGCCTGTCATTCAGTTCGTTAACAAGTTGCAATAAAAACCCTGTGTAGGTACTTTTATAAACAATAATTATTTTTCATTGTTTTTGTAGAAAAATGTTAAAAATAAAAAGAGTATAGTTTGCGCGCCGGGGGCTTATTAAGTACGCGTGTGGAAGCCATCTTTAGCGCCGAGTTATGTGACGGAGGCACGCGATGTCATGCCCGTGTCTACTGTTTAAAAAGTTAAAGGTTTTGTCCTCTTTATGGAAGTTAACAGTATTGCTTTTAAGGCTAAAGAGGTCACGTCATAAAGCTTCAAACGTAGGTACGCTATACAACTAAAAATGAGTACCAACTTACATTTTATCTTAAGCAGTCCACACCATTTTTTTTGTCAATCTTATCTAATTATTAATTCAAATAAAATAATATACTTAGTAAATTGCCATAATGCTAAAGTATTTTTCGTGATACGAACATGGATCTGTTTATTAATAGGATGTTATTGACAAATCGAGACGTCATGACACCTAATTATTTACTTGTCAAAATTAGAAGGCAACTGTCAACACGTCACGGCAGACATATTTGTGATTTAGGTCGGATGCACATTGCCGAATGTAATATTGTGATAAGATTACTGGTAGCCTTTCTCCACAAAATCTTAGATTCTAGAGTCCGTCCATATCTTTCTCTATGAAAATCGTTTTATCACAGTTTTCCTCATTTTAAACTATACATACATTAGTAGGTACATAGAAAGTAGACATTTATTTTACTTTCATGTTCCTACTGACATACCTAACCTTTTTTTAGTGTCCGCACTACTTGCGTTTTAGCTTATATTTTAGAGGAATGTATGTATATCCTTGTACTTCAATAAAATCAATTCAGTGCTTCAGCTGTGAATATGTAACTAACACATAGATAGGGCAAATATCGCATAAACATATAATATTAAATACTAATGGTTCTATCTTCCAAAGACACATCACATACATTACAACAAAATCTAAGCAGGGATAGAGAATGTATTATTTGACCGATCAGATCGAAGACCATCACTAGACGTGTTATGCCATTTCTTCCATCAAACAAAAATTCCATTCACATTTTATACATTAAGTGATGTCTTTTTACTTTTGTATAAAGTACAAGAGCTAACCGGTTTGTAAGAACGAAATCCTGATTAATCAAGTTTCTTTAATAGTTATTTATATTTTACGACTCCACTATACTAAATGGCGTTATTTTGCAAACGTGTTTCATTTAAGTAGCTCTGATATACGGGGACGTTACAAGGTTAATGTTTCAATATCTCATTATTTAAGGCAAAACAATGCTATTAGCGCTAATGTCCCTACAATGGAGGATTAACGTTAAATAACTGGTCGCGATGAAACGATATGACAGTACTAGTGATGTGATTGCACCGGACTTCTTGGATTCCCGAAGGCTGAGATCATATTTGTTTGGTAATTAACCACTAAGTCGTAAAATGCACAATCAGTATACGTATTTCTTGAATTAAAACGGGTGTTAATAAATTCTTTTGTTTAGCAAATATCTACCGGGTTGCTAGGGGAGGGGTTCAACTTTGTAAATAAATCGTATTTTATCAATGTATAACCATTCGTAGGTGTTGAATAACTCGTATAAATAATAAGTTCTAATACTGAAGGCACACATGGTAATAAAGTGCATCTTATACATATAAAAAGTAAGTATGAAAAATGTGACATGCTTTTTCAATGTCATGGAGGAACTGTTGTGTGGTCCAGCTATAAATCAAATTTAATTTCGAATTCACGTTATAACATATTAATTAACCCGTCTATCGTTTTTATGGCTATCTTTTAATCAATTTCACTACTAAATATTAATCCCGGCATATAACTGGATTGCTGGCACCAAAATTATGTATAAACTTTCGAAGGCAGTTAATCTGCTTAAGCTATAGCCATAAGAGTGAGCAAAAGTTTTACGAAATGGTTCGCATTCTAGAGAGAGACAGTGAGACTGTGCGAAAATGCTTTACATAAAATCACAACTATTGACTGAACTGTAGCTAATGGTTCTTCTTTACGTCGCCTTTAAGCGGTTTGTATGCATCGTACAATCCATCGAAGTGAGCCATCCGCGCATGTAACCTATATCATAAACTCGTGCATGTAGCTCGCACAGATACCCCGCGCTATTTACTAGCTTCGTGTACAAGTACAATACATATTTTACAGTTTGCCACTTAAAATTATTATTATTGCCTATGTATCAGTTGAATAAAGAACGCTTTCAACCCTTACTCTATGGTTAACCTAAAATATAAATCCCGGAATGCGTACAGTGTTGCCAGCACAAAAATGATAAGGACTTATGGTAGAATTACATGCGACAAGTAAATTACCGCACAATTATACGCCACATACTACGTAATTGGATAAAGAGGCGGCCACTTTATTTTTAAAACTTTTTTTATCGAGCAAAGGCCATTTAACCGAAGAATTGTGTTGACCTCGACCACTGTATCGCGTTTTATTTAGCCTTAATGTTCCACGTTAATTGACAAGATTCGTTTTAGATAAGAATGGCGAACATATTTAACATTTTACTTATAAATTGATAACGAAGTACAAGTGAGTTACAAGGTGTTTTGTTTCTTCTTTCGAAATTGAATTTACCCGAGAAAGAAAGAGAGGAAACATCCTTTGAATAATATGCTTTAAGCTGTAAATGGCTAGACTAGTAAATGGTGCTGGCCTATTAACGCAGGCTTAACTAGAAATAGCTATAGCTATATTCATATGTATGCAAAAGAAGAAAGAAATGTTTGTATGTATGTAAACAATACATATATCGCCAGATACATTTCGAGCCCTGTGCTGCTACCGATAATTTCTTGACAAAATGGGAGTATTCCGCTTTCGGCACCTATGGTTTCGGCACCTAAGCTATTCCACTTTCAGCACCAATAGGTATTTTATTCCACATTCGACACCAAGCAAAAATACCTATTGGTGTTGAAAGTGGAATAGCTTAGGTGCCGAAACCATAGGTGCCGAAAAAATTGGTCCCGAAAGCGGAATACTCCACAAGATGTTGTAACACTTAACGCTTAGGCTTTAATATCGGTTGTTAGCGAGCGTGCCTCAGCTGAATTTTGCAGATAATACATTTCAATTAGTACCACAGTCCGTGCAATTATGTTTAATGGAATCTGCCTACATTCTAGAGCTACTTCCATGAATTTTACACACAGCAATAAGTTAGATCGGCCTGGTAGAAGCCATGGCATTTTTCGCTTAAAAAGACAACTTCGCACTAGGAATAATTCCTGTGTCGCGAGGACTTTACAAACATTCAAACAACGGACACAAAGAACACCCAGACTCAGAACAATCATTTGTTGATGACACAATTTTATGTTCCGTGTGGGAGTCGAACCCACAACTCACAGTCGGCGCGGTGACGGTGTCGAGGCGACCACTTAAACCACTACGCCATCCGTATAGTCATTATTACGGAGTATTCCGCTTTCGGCACCAATAGGTATTTTTGCTTGGTGCCGATTGTGGAATAAAATACTTATTGGTGCTGAAAGTGGAATAGCTTAAGTGCCGAAACCATAGGTGCCGGAAAAATTGGTGCCGAAAGCGGAATACTCCATTATTAAGTAAGAGCTAATAAGCTATTAAAAATAATAATATAATATACACTGCTGCCTACGCCATTTTTGAATATACAGGTGTATCGTTATGCTAATGTCATATTGTAATTAGTTATATTGTGTTATGCTAATCCGTTTTACTGTTTCACACCATTAGTGTTGCGACCTTAAGATACAATGTGGTTAGGAGTAACACAATATGTAGTAATAACTATTTAATTTAACCGTAGACAATAATGACCATAAATTGTCATAATTAAATAAATTATAATAATTTATTACAAGTGTCTTAGTTAAAAGTAGATTTGTAAAGACAATCGGCAATATATTTTTGTATAATTAATTAATTAATATATTTATTAAGCCGGCGTTACTTGTATGTAAAATCTTTATTAACCAGCCGCTTAAATAAGGAGTTAATGCGTTTTGTTTCGTGTGTGACATCATCAAATGTTGCTTCGTCAACGATTCTCGATGTGTTCCTTTTTCAAGGTAAAAAGGATAGGTCCCACCTACAGATAGTATCTCCATTTCCTCCAAGAAAACTCTAATTGTTAATAATACAACACGTCTATGGCCCTCTTATTATGTATGGTTTAGGTACTCTCTCAGTGTACTTGACTCAACGACGTTTGAATAGGGGATTGCGTTTTGCCCTAACCTTTCTTTATTTTACTTAGCTCTACATGACATTTGTCGCCGGCGACAAATTGATTTTCCTTGCGTGTTGCCTAGTTTTAGGTTCATGATATACGTTCTCTGTTAGAGTACTTCACGTTTGAACTGGGGATTCCGTTTCTAATTATATTTTCCTTACTTTGCTCTACTTGATATTTTTTGATGGCAACAAAGGGATTTTCCGTGTGAAAGCTGTTGCTTTCTTTAGGTTTCCGTGAATAGGCGAGTTGGAACTGCGACTCGTTTAACCAAGTGAGGGTCTCGTCGCTCCGACTGATTGGCTGCGAAATCGAGTCGTGAGTAGCGGGTTTAAATGATCTAGTGCACAGGAGATCATGAACGGAGCCCCAGGCCTCCTCATTAAAGCGAACTAACGATGTAATTGCAGCACTTGTTGTTGTAACTAAAGTGCGAAATTGGATAATTGTGGAAATGTCCAACCGTTTGCTCGTAGTAAAACTAAGCAATTTTGTTCTAACGGGCTTACCTACTTACCTACCTACCTACCTACCTGCCTAACGTATAACGTTATTTTGTTTTTAAATAGAGAATGGTAACGTTACGGTCTTTATTATCACGCCCATCGCACGACTTACGTTAAACTACGTGAGGTTCAGTTGAAGAGTTTAACTAGAATACGTTTTAGAACAGTTTTAACTTTTCTACCATTGCTCGTTGTCGGAAATTTTACCTGTATTTTAAATTGGTACGACAAACCTTTCAAATCTTCTAGATCACCCTTTCATTCCCTCATTCCCCTTGTTTAAACAGTAATGAATACCGTATTACGAAATCTCATTTAGGCACAAAGTTCCTCCGAGCGTTTCTACTTACGTAAATCAACTAAATTCTTGCTATTGTATAACTAAATTAATTAATTAGTAACGAGCTTCATTGTTAAACAACTTAGACGCAAAATTACACATAGTTCAAAGACGATAACGAGATAAAAACAGTAATTTCATAAAAATGTCTATTTCACAAATGGACAGCGACATAATGACGTGGCACGCATGCAATCACGCGAATCGTTCACTCTTAGTACCAACAACCACAATGTATGTGAAATAATATACGACTGTTCGTTGCAAATGAGCCGAGCTGAGCTGGTGGTAAACGTTTATATTAAATCTTGTAAGAGCTTCATATTATACTAGTCATTTTCTCTAGTGACTGCATCTATTCACACAAGATATTATCTTTACACACAGCGCTTGTGGTACTCTTTCAGCATTTAGTATAAGCTTAATGACTTACTTTAAAAATATGATGTCCCCATTGATAAGAGTGCTGAGTAAAATACCTTTAAATTTTGTATACTATTTATATGTGTATGTATTTTATTCAAAAGTAGTTACTAAAAATATGTAGATATATTTACATACAGCGTATCTGCTGTGAGATTGCAATAAGTATACTTATATTAATGTCTTTAATATCCAGCATCCAGACACAATAAAAAAGCATCGTATATAAAGCCGTGTGTTCAAGCGTTGGCTAAGAGAATATATTACTAAAAATGTTTTGTTTTTGTTCTAACTGGCATTTAACATATCATTGAACTGAAATTATTATCGCAATCGATATTTCACACAATCAGATTCCTAAAAATAGTCAATATTATAATGATAGTACTTTACGACTTACCTCATCATTACTTCAGAGAAATTATATTAACGAACAAGACACTTCATGTTTGTATCTATTTCACGCCTGTCCTACAATAGTAGCATCACTTAACATTCACTATCGCTACCGGTTGAGTTCGTACTTAATCGATACACGCGCTATTACATTTAATACTGCTTGTATATTCTAAACATGTACAAAGTAACATGTTAATTAAAACACACTTTTTGCGAAAACAGACGTTTTATCAAAGTATGTATTTCACACTTTGAGTGTAACAGTAACAACACGCATTGGAGTCACGCTAAGCGGTACAGTGTCGCTGCACAATGCCATGTCGCCGGTGGCCTGACGTGATCCGACTGTGTTGTAAGTACTAAATTATACGAGCTGTCATGTTATATACGAAATGAGGGGTAAACTGCGAGAGAACCGTAGAGACACGAAGCTCAACTCTCGAATTTGTTTTAATTATATATTGTATTCTTATTTGAACATTCACGGTTTATAGGCAAAAATATACGTGTGTAGTCGAAAAGTGTGGTCTTGTTTCTGCGACTGAATAATTATAGATTAATAATATGTATAAAGTTGTATATTTGTCAATATTAATGAAAAAAAAAATATAAATAAATTGTTATCACTTTGCAATTTGTACCCTCATTATTAGGATCCAAATATATCGCTATATAGATTTTTACATCGGAATGAGGTGCCTTGGACGTATCGCTGAGGTATGTTGATACACAGATACACATCTATTTCAATAAATAAAAATATTTTGGATACCGTAATATAAAACAATGCTGCGGAAATGATTACAACTCTTTATGACCACTGGCTTCTAATATATGCAGCTTATGATGACGGCTCTATACAAAAATAAACGTCAATATTTTGCTGTAGTAAACGATCTATCTATTTACATTTAATCATTAGCGTTAATAGCCAACATAAATTACTTATTAATACACCCTATTATACTACGCCACTTCTTTGCGAACCGTTTCACCGGAAATTAAAACCGTAGACTAACATACGCTTCTTCGATTATTAATAATTAAAAATCAATTAACGACCACACAATATGCCAAAATAGAAAAATAATTTACACTCTATGTTCATAAAGCTGTGAAAGCATTAATTACATAATGTTTTGAATAGGATCGCGAATCATGGGCTATTAGTTGCCAATTATGCTAACGCCAAACAAGCTATCCGCCAATCACCATAATTATCGTATTAGTGGTGAAACCGACACCGTGGCATGTCCGCTTTCTAACCATACATCGAGATGCAAACACTACAATTATTTATAAACACTCGTAAAAACTAGCGTACCACTAAAAGTGTCTAATATTAGACTTTTTAGAAAATGTCCTAATTCGACATTGAGATGCAACAAATTACCAAATGAGTTAAATGTTGAATAATAAATTATAATTTATTATTTAATGAGTAGCAAATATATGTAAATTTTATTTTAAATTTAGGTAGGATTATTTTTAATAACTGACTTTGTTATAAATATGTAATAAGTTATTAATACATTTAGCATAATCATCTATTGAATATGAATCGGCATAATGATATGAAAGCAAAAGGGAACTTACTCCTGATAAAGAAGTTGTTTGTTAGATGTGGTTGCCTGTAAGTGAATGAGCACAAGGCATGTCTGTAAATTATTACTTAGAAGTAAGAAATGTGTATCATTTGTTGGCGATCCAAATAAATAAGTAAATAAATAAATAAATAAGAATACTTTTTTCTTTTTTCTACTTTGAGTGAGTTCGAGGACATGTACTCCGACTGTAGTTAAAAAAAAGAAACATGATATTTTTCCTCTTGTACTTAACACTCAATGAACAACAGCTGTAACAGCGTAGAAACACTTTTCAATCAACCTAATACCATAGAGTACCAACTGCAGGACTCTAGCTATAAAGAAAAAAAAGAAATTCTAAATTCAAAAATGCCAGCCATAACTATACAACCGTAAAATTAAGTAATTACATTCAAATCTAACTAAGCTATTAGAGCGAAATCATCGAGACGAATATTGGGTTTAAAACTTGAAAAGTCGTTATTTTATACGCTGATTGAGTCCTCGTATTAATCTAATAGCAGTTAGCGAAACTGCCATTTACCACAGAACAGGTGTATACAGAACGTCTTGTTTGGTACACTGAGTGCGTATAGCGAGCGAGGAGCAAGTCAAACAAATGCATTTGATGTCTGGATATGAAATCGCTGGCTGCTTGCTTTTGCTTTATGATACTTGTACACAACGCATGAAGCTGAAGCAACTTAAATGCGCAGGCTGTTTGTGTGTGCTTGCATGCTGCATTGCGCAAGCTACAAGTACACGACGCATATAACGCGCGCAAGTACCAATATTTGCGATTGACACATGAGTGCGCCTATTATCTTGTTTTCTATATTTTTTGTGTATTCTCTTAGAAATAGATAATGCAGTCATTCTTAGTATATAGAACGACGACATTCATAGTAGAAGAAGCAATATTAACATTGAAGAAGTCTAAAGGAAATATAGTGCTAAGTTTAGTTTTGGCATATTAATAATAATAATAATATTCTATCACATACACAACACCATCTAGCCCAAACTAAGCAGAGCTTGTACTATGGCTACTAGACAATGGATAAACATACATATGTATATACTTTTTTTTGTAAATAAATTTTGTAATAAAGTGTCAAATAAACAACGCGATAAAATAATTTCAGTGATTGTCATTTTGAAGGTATAACAACGCCCCAGATTTTTCCTTACGTTATATTATATCATTGAATTCATACTTACTACTATAACGTATCTACTTTATCGCCTTGTATTTCTAAACATTGACCTAGGCTTATTTGCGTCAAACAAGGAAGAATGGACAAATAAACATATAATCATATTAGTTACAATAGTAAGGCTGACATTAATCTTATTACATTAATTTTGCATTTAATTGCACTAATTTAAATTAAATTTCGACACTGACACATATTTAGGATATATTTTTATGTACATACATTAATTCGAGGTAAACAACCATTATTAATAGTGGATCGAATTTTTAAATATATATGGAGCATTTAATGTAAGTACCTATTTAAAAGCTCGTTGAATTTATGATTTAAGAGCAATGATGGCGACGTGGTATGACCTCACCTCACCAAAGAGAAAGACATACTCCAATTCCACAAAGGTATTATTATGTGTGTGTGAACCAAATTTGAATATACCATATCTAAGTTTTCTGTGACATAGATAATATTCCAATTAAATTAGCCGTCAAATGTTGTTCATATTTGAAGTTTATTTAAATTTAGAAGAATACCATTTGCGATATTTATAGCACTGAGAACAGATCGTCACTCTATTTTTAACAGTTTTTAATATAAGAATTGGATCTCAAAAAACAGTTCACTTCGTTTTCATTTCTCAAAGACTTTTCCTTTTGGCTGTTCCATTAATATTTAAAATCGTATAAAAATGAATAAAAACAGATATTTAGCTCGAAAACCAGTCGATTATTCATCGTTATTGATTCATCACTTGTTTGATAATTCCCCGAACAGTGTTGAGAGTGGTCTGTGGTCCCCTCGGGCTGACAACCACATTATCGTTTATAAACTAGCTCCAATCACGAAATAATGCGTTTTAAATATGTTAAGTATGGTCAGCACGTCACTCGGACCACGTCATGTTAGGTGCGGTACTTTCACGAGGATTAAAGATCTCCTCCACTTTTTAAAGCTTTGTGGACTACATTTTATTATTTAATTTTTATTGCTTTTTGTAGCGATAGTGTATGCAACAGCTGTACGATGTTTCAGGTTCGATTCTTCGGCCCGGGAATTGAACACAAAACATCGTACCTACACGTATCGTACATCGTAAAAATCTCAACAACACTTTGTCTTTGTCTTACCAAAGCAAAGTGTTGTTGGGTTTTTCCTGATAAGAAATTCTCAGAAGCAACACGGCGTTGGTGCCCGGTAGACGCCAATAAAAATAATCTATATATTAATACGTGAAGCAAAAACTTTGTACCCCTTTTTACGAAAATTGCGCGGACGGAGGAGTATGAAATTTGGCACAGTTAAAGTTTATATGGAGAAGGAGTGACGAATTTTAATATTTATATAAAATATGCGTTAGTAACATTAAATTGATGAAAAAACACTACACGCACACAACCATGCATTTGACACACGCAGTTGAAGCGCGTAACTATGGTTACATATGTCAATATATAATATAATAACATATATCAGCAATATCTTACAGGCAAACTTTGGTCGAATTTCGAGCACTAGGCGACCGATAATATAAATAAATTGCACTTTATTACGTGGGACTTATAACATAGTTGGCGAAATGTTGGTTTAATACACCTCTGCTTACCCCTTCGGGTATAAGTATAGGCGTGAGACTATGTATGTATTTAAGACATTAAAATAGCGCACTCACAGCACTAGTTATATAACAAATATTAAAAGTAAAAAACATTTGGTAAAAATTGAAAATATACACATGCTTGTCCTTTTCCATAACCAGGAAGATATAGACGTAACAAAACTACGTAAATGTTAATAAGTTTTAACGCACATAAATTAATTAAAAAACATGTACTTAACCAAAATAAAAATATGATTATCTTGACATATGGTTTAATTTACATACATAAATTACACAAAATCTTAATCAGTATTACCAATTATCATTTAAAATACCTATGGAATAAACATCAATTCATTATTGTTAAAAAAACGGTTATTTTTACGTTGAGACACAAACAGAATAATAACGACTCCATTTGTATTATAAATAATTCAAACGAGCCCATAGATCACAGGCGATTAGACTTAATTATAAAAACCAATAAGGTACAGGTATGAAACCGATACAGCCAATAGTTTCGAACAGTTTACGATATCGGTGTAATCGATAAAGAATATAAATCGATTTTAATTTTATAAAATGACCGAGATTTGCGAGTTCACAGTTAACTAATTCAAATTTGTTGGATATTGTTATTGGGTTTCGTAAAGAGTATGCAAATGTCATTTATTTTTGTGTATTAATATTAAAGAAAAAGTTATGAGTTTTTTATTAAGCTTCCGCATTCATGGACGCTCGCGTGTTTGCCGGATGGATAAACAGTGCTACGTATAATAATATGTAATTGTCATAATATAATATCATCCTACTATATTCAATCTCACAACATTATTATATTACACACAGTCGAAAAATGTATAAGCCTATAAGATACATTAACAAACAGCTACTTATCGTAAATCTAACAGATCATAACACACTATATTCCTTAAGAACTAAGCAGACTTAAGCAGAGATTCTACTAAGTACTTACATTAGACAGTGCTTTAATTTCCATATAATAGAGGTCAGTACTTTGCCGTTGAAACATATACATCATAGACAAAATTTCAAAAAAAGAACACTCACGAAAAAGTTACAGTAAGACCAGGAAAAAAACAACTTAAATGGCCGCTGTCAAATTAATATTCGGTCAGTTAACTTGAAATAAGTCATAACTTTAAAAAAATAAAGTAACCGCGGTGAAAACTCGCTGTAATTACGGCTCGTATCGCAAAAAAGCCTCCGAAATTAAATAGCCAAGTTATTTCAACAGCGCTAATAAGATATCTTAATAAAAATATTGAGTAGTGGCAGTCTGTAGCGTTTTTAACTAGAGATAAGACCGAAATTCCAAAAACAAAAAAATGAAAGAACAAAATCTATTTTTGTAAGTTTTTATAAATAAACTTTTATGGTAGCAGATTTAAGATGACAGATGACTTCGATTTTGAAACACTGTTCATACACTGGGAATAGGGACCAGGGAATAGAATCCAGGACTGAACGTCCTGATTATAAAAGAAAGCAAATAATTTACAAAATATGTACCTGTATCCACAAATAGTTAGACCATTTTTGTTTTTAATTACTACTGATCGTAGAAAATACTGTCATGTTAAAATAACTTATATTAAAAATAATATTAAGCATATCGCATCTGGTAACCCTAAAGCGACTCTAGTTCATATAATTTTAGTAAGTAGCCATGATAAGCTATAAAATGTCCAGAAATGTCATAAATAGTAGTATTAAAGTGTTAGTTGATGAGGCGGCGCGTTTGATCTGCTCTCGCAAAACCCGCCCGATATGTTAAGGCGAAGCTAGCACAGATATTCATATCTTCTTGTATACATTGTGAAGAGTGTTGTTGTTGTCTTGTTTCATTCGTCGCATATTATATATTTTAAAGTTAAACCCTGTGCTTCAATTAACTACTTAATTAAAAATTTCATACCTGAATAACCTTATTACACTTTAGTGGAGCCAGGCATTTGAATTTGGCTTAACTTTAAATCAAGTAGGTTTCTTTTTAATTATCAAAAGTAGCAATCGTTATATAATTATGGCGACAGGCATTGAATACATATTTAACGAAAGTATCAAAACGAATACGCAGTATTCATTAAAATAAAATTAACAATAAAAGTAACATTCATTCTGAGTACCTAGCTATAGTATTAAAATAAAGACGTACAATATAAAACGCAACGCAACTTCATACAGAACGACGTAATATTATAGATTTTTCACCTCAGACAGTTTGGTAAATTCAATCTTAGGTAAAAATCTATATTATATATTCAGTCAATAACATTGCTAACAAAGCGCATACGCAAGCACTTTCGTCCGCCCGCAGTACTCGGTGTCCAAGACGTAGTAGCGTCGCCTTAATAACGCTAATTTCGTTAAATTAATGCTCCAATCGTATTTGACTCGGTGAGATTATTGACAGCGAGTTTTATAACTGATGTAGATATTATATTACGTACATACTAATGTCGTAAATATCGGTTCATTTAACGTTCTCGCTCATATTTAACTGTTTGAAGTATATTAACTGTTATATTTTATCCGTAATTTTGTTTTATAATATTATGTTGACATCTTAAGTTTTGTGGCGTTATATGGAAATCTCACAATCTTTTTTGGTAAGATAGATATCTAAAATCACAAAGTAAAAATAAAATTACTCAAAAAATAATAAGCATAACATGTTTAATTTCATATCTTTCTAGAACTACAAATTCTAATATTCGATAAAAAAAGAAAGTATCACGTGTGATTTGGTAATAAAATATATGACTAACATATACATCCTACTTCCCTATATATATTTAAAAAATTGTAAGCAGATGTCTGGGTTAAACATTATTAAAATTTCTGTTTTTCAAGCAACATTAAAAACGGACGTTTTTTATTCAATACGCATCCATATTTCTTTTAATAACATGGTAGATAGGCTCGCGGTCCACCTGGTAAGCGGTGATTATACGTGAATTCCACATACCGGGGCAATAAGAACAAATAAACAAACAAACAAACTCTTTACCTTTATAATATTAGTAAGTATAGATAATTAGATATCGTTATTGGGAGAGTGTCGACACAAAAAGATTCCACTGGGTCGAAGTGTCGCCGGTCTGCACTTACTGGCCTCCACATAAAATAAGATAAGATAAATATAGATATCTAAAAATTTACTGTTAAATAATTATTTTAGATTTACCTAAACCGCTATGCTTGTTCAATTGAGCTTATTGCATTCTACTGTGGTTGTTGCCAGACTCTATGCTGCAACTGATCGTTTCCCTGCAAATATTCTGGATCGGGAATCGAACTTGGGAACCTAGGAATGTTCGGCTGTAAACATAAACGTATATACACGCGTGGCAGTCAACTATATATCTTCTAAACAGCACTATATTGTTCTATAGTTTATTAAAGTCTATATAAGTCAATTAACACTTACGTTCGAATATTTTAACACATTTCTTCGCTCTGCCTCGGTGGCTCAGTGGTCGTTAATGCTACTGTTGTTTATTAGGTCTCGGGTTCGATTCCAGATAAAGTTATGAGGCTTTTCTGTCAAGGCATTCTCAAGTAGATGGCAAAAATCTCCCCCTTTATTACGTGGACGTAAACTCTAGACGTCGAAATGTGGTTTAATTAACTTTTGCCTTTCTCTTCGAGGATAAAAGCACGAGAAATATTTAATAGTAAGTACCTATATCATTTTCTCACAGTGAGAAAAGGCCCGTGCCCAGCAGTGGGACAGTTTAATACAGGGCTGATATTATTATATAATTTTGCTATAGTTTATGTTCTAACCTTTATCTACCTGCTGATCTTTATGTTATAATCATGTGTTGAGATGGTTTTTTTTTTCAATAAAAGTAATAAGTATTATATATAGGTATGTTAAGCTGGTTTGGACATGTAGAAAGAATGGACGAGGAAAGACTGACTAAGAAAGTTTATAAGGCTTGTGTGAATGGAACCGTCGCAAGAGGAAAACCTAGGCGAACGTTTCTCGATCAAATAGGAGGCGTTCTGGACAAAGGCCAGGTTAAGAGCTCCTTGAACCGACGGGCGTGTATGAGAAATGTGATGAAAGTTAATGAAGCCAGAGAAGTGTGTCAGGATCGTAGCAAATAGAAATCCGTAGTCTCTGCTTACCCCTCTGGGAAACAGGCGTGAATCTATGTATGTATGTATGTATATACCTATATATATATTTTTTAATAATAGTAGTAAGTAGATTAGAATCACAGTTTAAACCAAAACTGTTTAATAGTTCATAAGTTTTAAACTGTAAGCACTATGTTTTGTTTTGTGTGCCTTATTTAATAAATAAACCATACCTATCGAAATGAAGTGCTATTTACTATTCCTAGTACTTCGAAAGACTTACTCTACAGTATACTAAAGTTTATATAACTTATTTAACACTTAAGCTCAAATATTTCAACACAGTTCGTTTCCCTATCCACGTTCATTACGAATCAGGTGGTGGGTTCGATTTTAGACAGTTGTAAAATCGAAAGTGGGAGCCACGTAGTCTCCGGGGCCGGCTTAATCGCATTTTAATAGCCGCGGCGTTTCACAAAGAGAGGGTGCTTTGCCACTGGGACACTGTGTCGGGCCGACAACTGAGGCTACATCGGTTTATACTACTTTGTTGAATTTGTTTGCTTGTTAGTTGAATAGTTAGCTCGTGCAATTGGCTATCGTATGGAGTACCATATAATACCAAACCCAGTTGGGTTTGGTAATATGCTGCTTTGTTTCGTGGATGTTCTTGTTTTTTTTAATATATATTACTTGTCATGTTGATTGAATGGAGAGGTATGTGCAACTGTCCATGTCATCCGTGGAATACCGGTTCGATAAAGTGTTATTGATTTTTGCTGAAGATGTAATTTTATAAAAGATATTTATGCCCTGTTAATATAATATAAAATAATAATTATTTTTAAAACTCGGCTAACTCATTATGCATGAAAATTCAACAAATAATTTTATTTGTATTTTTAATTAATGGAATATGTATGGTTATTAAGATACTTTTATTTACTGTGAAAATGATCATAATCATAAATTTTTGTCAGCGATAAACATCCTTTAGAAATATATTTTATTGACTTGACATTCTAGATTCGACAGATGGTAGGTAATTAGTTCTTTTCTAAGCGAAATAGTAAGTAACAGAGATGCCGGAATATGGACCTATGCCAAATATTTCAGATCAGATGAAATACCAGATTCAAATTTGGCCGTTTTAAAACGATCAAAGTGTAGAAAAATTCCTAACAATATATCGTTTAAACATAAAAAGGCAACTCCAACTAAATAAATAATGCCTGCAAATTCTTTAAAAAACAATTTTGAAAGAATAAAGAAAACCGTTTTTGTCGGTATACACAATGCATGTAGCTGTAGGTAATATAGGTAGCTGTTTAGTGTCGTGTCGGCATGAATGGAGAACGCGCGAGTGAGTGGGTGTGTGCGGGTGCTTCGACGGTCGACACAAAGGTGTTATGGCCGCCGCGCGCCTCGCACCCGATCACACCGACATACAACACTGGACATTGACGCACTATAAATGTCTTATAGACATTAAATAGGTGTTTATTTCCAAATTAATAACAGTATCAACGGTTGATGAACGCTTAAATTAGATAACATGGCATGATTGTTGACAGGGTTCAATATCCAAATCTGTTAAAAAGTTACCTAGGTACGTATTGGGTTTTTCTTTTAAGAGATTTTAGTAGCACCATGGAATCAGGCAATGTGCCTGGGTAACTGCAACATTCTAGCACCGCGGAAAATACCCACAGAATATACAGAACTTAATATATAACCTACATATTTTAAAGTACGATATTAGAGTCAAGCCATCCGCTACTATACATATTCGTAAGTTGTTCTGTTACTGACAGTTTCCCGACTGTATTAATAAGACTATGCCTAATCTTTGAACCACACCAAACATATTGAAATTTTACACAAATACAATAGAGCACCTGTTTTTTTATCTTCATCCCAAAGTGCCGTATAATATGCCATCTCAATTTCCTTATGACGCAAATAAGGCGCTAATCCCAATCTTTCTTCAAAACGTCATGTCTCTTCTTTAACGCAGATCGCAAATCTACGTTAATTAATCTGTCTATATATAGAATGCGTGTCGATGACACTGGGAAACTCGTCTCATCAGAATTGACATTGTGAATGATCCTGTATTATGTCTCGCGGTCGCAGTGTCTGTTTGACGGCGGGTTTCTTTGGCCCACGCGTCGCGTACTCATTAATAAAATCGAAAGTAACAAACGTAAATTCTATGCACAGTTATAATATATCAATACGCGTATAGTATAAATTCTTAAGAAATAGGCATTTTTGTTTAATATATCCGCCATTATGGTTTTAATTGTTATAAAATGACAGATGTCGTTTAAATTAGTCCGCCATCCAATTCCAGATCTATGAGACAAAAATGTCTTCATTTTAATACAGTTCTATACCTACGTTAACAAAAAATATTACAAATATCAATAAACATATCGTGGTTTGTATTATTTATTACTTTATTCATTGCAACAAGATTCTTTATTTGGATTATTTATTTTGAATAGTTTTCAGCGGTTATAAATGACCACAGAATTATGTCAGGAAATAACAAATTGTAAGCAAAATAATCCATAAACAACTCTAAACAAAGTATTTCTTTTTTATAAACTGAAGGTGGCAGACGGCATACAGCCTGCCTGATATAAGTATTGGTCAGTGGCCAATGATCGCTTGCAATTTTTAGGCAATAAAAATAAAAGGAAATAAAGATGGGATGAAAAGAAAGGAATAGGAGATATTGAAATGTAAGCCTCTGAGGGCCACTTGCACGACAGGTAATATAGGCAGTCATCCGTGTGAAGTTGACTGAGATGCCACGATGTTTTAAATCTATTTAGTGCTAAACGTATTTTGTGAGTTGTCGTGTAAGTGGCCCTAAGACTCGTACATCTACACTAATATAATAAAGAGGAAAGATTTGTTTGTTTTATTATTTAAAAAAATGGAAACTACTTTTTTAGAAGTAACATAGCGACTGTGAACTGGTAACCGGTACTATCTCAATTTTGACAACTTTACAGGCTGAAGAAAAAACGTGTTTGCGTCATTTCTATAGCACCTGGTATATTAAATAAAAATACGTAGTTATCAATATTTTTATTACACATGTTATCAAAAACAATGTAGTTGATATAAGAGTATGATACCTATAATATAAAATTGTATTAAAAAATGAAATCTTCAGAAAATTGACATAGGACCGGTTGCCAGTTAACAGTCGATAGGCTATATAACATCACGCTACGAGCCACGGGAGAAGAGCAGTAATCATTAACGTGGCTGAAACTGCGGTAGATAATGTGTAATATATGTACCTGTAACTATGTATAAAATTATGACAAAAAATATTTGACGTTTGGTAGCTTTGCTGAAGTACCAGTTATATCCACTTAGTCAAAGTAAATTCTCACACAGGGATTATATCTTAAACGGAAGTAATCATTTAACAAAAGCCTATAACCTGCACAAAATTGAGGATAGAGTCGTAAATATACCGTCGTAAGTTAACCAGTTCATATTTGAATTTTTATTTATTGCAGAAGAATGACGTTAAATCTTAGCGTTTCCAAGTCCAGTAGCGATGAATTGTGTGACATTTATTACATTGCTTATAAAATGTTATTGTTAATAGGTTAATGGTACACGCAACCCATAAATTACTTAACGCAATCAGGATTAATGTTGTTCAGAAACGCCGCACAACCGTCCACCGTCAGTCCAAGATTAGCGAATTCGTTCTACTTTTTCATCGATTTTAAATCTCGTAAATCTATTCGATTTCATTCGAAATTTTAATCGAGCATATTTTTTATGCACTAACACCCGCTGATCGTCATAACGTGGCTCTACGTGACCGCGGCACTGCTTTGATATACGTGCGTCCTTTTTTCTCTTAACATTTACACTTTTTCTTTTTTATTTTTGTTATTGGTTACAATATTATCTGGCGGCTACTGGTCGATGTAAAGGGCTGTTATAATTTAGTTTTATTTATGCAAAATAAAAGTGATACTCCTGAGATTTATAGCCCGCGGGGTGGCCGGCGGTCATTTTATTTTAATATTATGTCGGGTGTCATTTGTTTGTGGCGTTTAACATGCCTAAGCTAGTCAGTAGATTTATTTCAGTTATTATTGAACTGTATTGAATAATGTAGAATAGGTAATGTCTATGAGTGTTGCGATTTTTATCAAGTTTGAGAGAAAATATATGTATGTAAGTTGCGCCGGCGGATAAAATTATTAATTATTTGCATAGTGTTTCGTAGCTAATATTATAAATTTAAATTGGACTGATACCAGTCCAATTTCCCGTATATACATACGGGTTTTAATAACCTACTACTATAGGTAAATCTTGATGGCCTCCATTTAGTAGATGTGCCTATTTGATTCTTCATCCTCGCAAAGATATATTCCTGCGACGAAATTAAAAATATGATAACTGATAACGTATGAAAACGTGAATAATATGTAGATACTAATAAACAACAAATATCTTTATAAATAATATAGGTAGATCAACTATATGTGATGGTAATATAAAAGCTTAATTTACCATACCGTTTACAAATAGGAGTAAATAAAAATTTAATAAGTACCTAAGTTAGAATCATTTTAAATTATTATCTACGATTGATTTATATTTCATCCAAAATTAAATTCACATAACAAGACTTTGTATCCAACAAACTAGTAGTAAAAAGACTAATAAGTAAAAAGTATTTAAAAAAGGTATTCCTCGCTTGCCGTCGGTAAGTTTTGCTGCTTGGCAGTACCGACAAGAGCATTTATGTGTGTAAGGACAATAAAATAAATACAAACTTTTTCTTAGGATGAGTAGCCCCTAGGTATAATAAGCATTGCATGTCAGTAGAAAGACCAAAGAGGTATTATTATTCTAAAATATATTGCGACTGCACTGTCTCTGGTTTCTTAGTAAGTATATACCAAAAGCCTACTGCAGAATGTAGGATAGATAAATGTACGATCTAGTAAGTACTTATTGTAACTGCTCGGTGGTGAAGCAATAGTGATTGTGACTGTTATGTATGAGGTCACGAGTTAGATCCCGGGTCGGGTAAAGGGGTTTTAGGCAAGTATGTAGACTACGTTACCGCTATGTAGGTACCCTTTTATTATTTAACATCTTGATAATAAAATAAATATATATTTAGCGAGCTGCTCTACATAAGGTCTCGGGTTCCGAATACCGGGTCATGGAATAACGCTTTCGTTATTAGGATTTTCGGTAAAGAAATCCTCAGCAGCAACTCGAAGACTGTGAACGGTAAACTGCAATAGAATCTTCCCCTATTATCTTATCTTATGTGGGGGGCAGTCAGTGCAGACCGGCGACACTTCGACCCAGTGGGATCTTTTGTGTCGGCCCCAAGATTTAACCCTTCGCTATCTCATTATGAATGTACTGCATAAGCCGCAGTGTACAATTCAGAGGGAGAAGCCTGAAGTCTTTAGGGCTTGGATATGCCACCCCCATCAGACCCGTCCTCAGTCCAGCCAACGCGTCGCATTCACACATTAGGTGCAATATGGACTCGTCCTGTTCACCACAGGCTCTGCAGATCAAATTGTGTGCTTCCCCTATTACTTGGGTGTAATATCTGGCGGAAGAAGTATATGAAGCTTACTGCAGAATGTAGGAGACCTCTGTCTGCAACCTTTTATCAATCGACCGACAAAACACATGACCGCAAGCTTATGCCACAGGTCCAAAAACAGTATTTGTGTTTTACTTTAAACGTGCAAACTTTATTTAAATAGCAAAATAACGCTCAATAAATAATGTAGTTTTAGTGTAGCACTTCAAAAGCGTTTCCTTGTGCTCATACTTAGAACAAACATACGAACAACAATACAACTTAATTACAGACAGACTGTTAGCCCGCAGATTACAAATATTACCAATATTACCATAAGAGAGACTTGTTTCGAACTAAAACTGCCAAACGATCGACCATTCCATGCGCCGACATGAAAATCTATTTAAATATGTTACGGGAACTTCGTTTTAAAGGGATTTAAGGCTTCGAGAAGGTTCTATGCACAAATATGTGATCTTAACCGATGTTAGTGCCGTCAGTCCATGTTCCATGAACCATTTAAAGCGCCGCAAGATCATAAGGAAGGAGAACTAGAACGTGAACGTTTACATAACGAATGACTAAATT
Organism: Catocala sponsa; assembly: GCA_963564715.1. Classification (NCBI taxonomy): domain Eukaryota; kingdom Metazoa; phylum Arthropoda; class Insecta; order Lepidoptera; family Erebidae; genus Catocala; species Catocala sponsa. The sequence goes on from OY751349.1 coordinate 16,618,842, forward strand.
AAATGTTCTGGAAACAACCATTTTGTGGCTTTGAAGATGGCCGACTAGACTCGTGGTATTTTATGCTTATGTGATTCCCAAGTAAACCTGGGTATCAAAGCCGAAGAGACAATTGGCCTTTTACTTTAGTATTTTTCAATAAAGGCCAATTGTCTGGCAGAAAACTGTTTTAGTCTGGCCATATGCCCAGCAGATGGCAATAAGCTTGGACCGTATTACGACAGTACCTACTTATATATTGTTGGCGATATTTTGAATAGGAGCTTGCCCGGCAGTGGACATATAATATATGCCTGCGTATATATATATATATGATAGGTAAATATTTATTTGCTTCGCCATAATTTGAAATCCAACAGTCACTTTTTGGTATACTAGACACACACACACATGTTCGCCTTAGTATAATTTTAAAGTCCGGTCCTCATCCCAGAAGAGGACCGGTCTCTAAAATTATGTTATAAATTATTTCAAAACAATAAATATATCAGTGTTTAATATGTAGTCCACAGATTTGGTTAAAATTAAACCACCTTTTCGTATCCTATATCGATTTATTATAAAAAAGTTACTATTTATATTAAAATGTTAACTTTTTCTGATATTTCAGTTTCTTACAGCAGTCACGGTCACAGAGAAAATCCACGTGACCATGGCTGCTAAAAAGCAACCGAAACGTCGTGATAACTGTTTGGGTAACACTCACATAAACGTAAGACATAATAAGCTTTACCCTATTTCCGCAAAGAAAACACGATGCGGAATATATCTCATCAGAATAAAACGACCAGTTCCTGTGTGAGGGTGGTCTGCCAGACGAGAGCTAGCTCGTCGTAAACTAACGATTAAATGAGTTTTAAAAGATTGCTATATCGGCTATTTTGTATCAGGTATTAGGGATCCGAGACTAATGCCACACGTTAGTGATTCGTCGTGGTCGCGTGTAAAACAACGGGGACTTTACAAAGGGCATCGCGCGGGAAATGATCCTATTACTCTACTACATTTTGCCTGCGGCTTCGCTCGACAATGAGTATGTGAAATTGTATGACGATCGGTCAAATAGTTGAGACGTGAAAGCGTAACACATAGATAAACAAACAAACAAGCTCACATTCGCATTTATAATAGTATATTAGTTTGTATTTGTGAGTTTTTATATAAATTTCGTTTGGGCTTGTAAGGCGATTCCTTACAAAATTATTTAAATTATGGTGAATATTTCTGCCCGACACTATAGGCATTACAGGTGTGATACTAACTAACTTATATATTAGACTTTATTAAAAATGTTAGGTACCTATAGGTATAAAATATACATTAATTATATTTCTTTGTTATGGCTCTATGAAATAGGATCACTGCTTATTACGTTATACCTAAACAGCTAGTTGGCTAAATATAATAATATATACCTAATATTCTATCACATACACACAACACCATCTAGCTCAAACTAAGCAGAGCTTGTACTATGGGTACTAGACAATAGATAAACATACCTACATATGTACTTTTTTTGTAAATACATACAAATTATACATAGAAACACCCAGACCAAGACAAACATCCATGTCCATATACACAAGTGTTTGATTTGTGCGGGAATCGAACTCGCGACCTTAGGTGTGGCAGTCGGTTGCACTAACCACTACGCCATCGATATCGTCGAAATTTGGGTGTTATACACCTCTTTATATAGGTATATTTTATGGTACTCTATGTAATTCGAGACTATTGGACTATGGCCTGACCTTTCTCACACGGGAATAGGCCCGTGTCAAGCAGTAGAGCAATTTATGTACGACTGCTGATATGATTATATTAGGTACCTATATGTAATTTTGTTAATATATAACTTTTTCCAAGCATCAGTATTTTTAATTTGAAATATAGGTATAACTAGTACTTAAGTGGGTAGGAATGCCGGTTTATTATTACAATATTAGACATTCTTAGTTTTATAAGCTTGTTATTCGAACCCGCCAAAATCAAAGACGACAAAAAAGCCAAGCTAACAAGCTTTTATACCACTAATTACTGACCCTAAAACCTCTAATTTAGCCACACAAAACAAGAACAATACTATACCTAAACGATACTTGAAACGTACATAGTTATCCGTGTTTAAAAGTTTTAAACCTGAAGCAAATCCGAAGCCTTTAAAACAACTAAAACGAATGAAACGGCATCGGCTGACGGGAGGGGTGTGGGAGCGAGAGGCGCGGCGTGCGAGCGAGAGAAGAGAGAGCGGCCGGCACAAAGCAGGCGGCGAGCGCCAAAGGCGGCGGCGATTGCTAATTGGAGAGCGGACGAGTTCAAAGCGCGCCGCCCGCGACGTTTATATTAGGCAGGTACACACCCGCGCCTCGATTGATTAATTTCACCGCTATACTGCGAGATCGCGCGGCAATTAGGACACCTTTGTTCATCTCGCGATACGCTTTTTTAGTTGAAGGATGTGATTTTTTATTTAATTCTTATTGGAATGTCTTTGGGTGTGGACTAGAGATCATCCTACGGAGTTGAGGAGGTAGGCTTGAATGAACGGAGATTTGGTTTTCGATCTACTGACGCGCGATGTTTCATTCAAGAAGCTCTAACGCTAAGTTAAAGTCAAGAATCATGGATTCATTTAGGTCATAAAATGACACTTATGATCTTCCAATTTACTTTTTTACTGGATTTCTGTTAGGTGCTAGGTTCAGGTAAAGGGTTGAGCTTACCTATAAGAAGCTTACCAACTGGAAGTAGTAGGTGCGTTGCCATAATCAAGTGGTGGTTCCCACACATTGCATTACCGACGAGCACCCATTCCTAAAACGAGCATTTAATGTGCTCAAAAATAATAGTTATTTATAAATTACTATTAGACAATAATTTATAAAATAATTGCTTACCTACGTATTTAAACGCATCACGCTAAGTACGTAAGGGTAGGTAGTATTACAATTTTTAAGAGGTTTTAACAAAATGTTATGCTCCTTTGAACCACTGTTACACACATTGAAATTATCCTCCTTTTTACATATATTTTGTATTTCTTACTATAAATACTCTACTTCTTATTTTTCCTTCATTTATTACAATGCCTGGAATAGTCTTTAACGTGGATAGTAACTTTACTCAATCCAGCACTGCCTTAAGTGTGATTTGGTCACCAAATTCATGGTCATTCATGAGATGCAAGTAAAATGTATTATTATAAAGAGAATGAGATGAATTTACTTACTGTTAAAAAGATTGATTACTTGTTTTGCCTTAGTTTGAATAAGGGTAGAAAGATGTGGATAGCAACCAATTTTCTCCAGCTATGTTTCTACAATCCATATAATGAAAAGCCAATATATTGCCGCCACCGAGCCGTCAGTAATGTCAGTCAATAACACTTTTCCCAACCCGGGAATCGTACCTGGGGCCTCTCGATCACTTGCCATTACCCCATGGTACTACCGAACAGTCTAGTAACACAATAAATACTTAAAAAACCTCAATTATAATCCCAAAGACAACTAAACCTAAGCTTAAAACAAACAATTTCCTTGACAACTGAAAACATGCTCAAAACTGTATCGAACTCCACAAAGGCAGTCGTCTATTGTCAAGTGACGCGTGTAACTCTATTCTGGAGAACAAAGGGCCCGACTCTTAGCCACCCTTTCCCATTTTACCGCGATCTGTTGACACTAAGTCCGATTTCCTACCCATTCGACACAGCCTTATACATCTAACTTACAAACTTCAATCTGCATTCCGTATAATCTTTATCATTCTAACGATAAAGTTGAATTTCGCGTGTACACTTGTTTCGTAAATTTGCATTTCGGTTCTTTTGATAACGTAAAGGGTTTTAAAAGGGCTAAAGGTTTGAACGCAGTCGATTTGAAAGTATTAATCATGGTGTATGTAGGTTAATAAGATGGACAGTATTTTGTGGTTTGGTGGTTTATTTTTGCAGAATGATTCGACATATTTAAATGCGTGGTTAATGGTTTGACAGGTCAAACTTGTATTTTGTGTCTGTCGATATTTGTGAAGTGATATGATGTGCTTGGAAATACGATTTGATTTTCCTTGTTTTTATTTTTGACCGAATGTGGGCTTAGAAGTAAGAATACTTTTAAAGTAAAAGACTGTTTGTGTTATTGTATAAAAGTTCTAAATAAAATAATAAGAATGCATAGTTAGTCCCGTCGCTTAAGTTTGGGTTAGGTATGTTTATATGAAATCGTAAGGTTACGAATTCGATTCCCATTCGCATGGTGTTATTTTCTTTTTCTTAGTAGCAGCACGTAGTTTGGAGATGGACCGATAGATAAGATAGATAGTAGTATAATTAGGATCTAAAAATATACATGTATAGTCCATTTTATCCTATTTCTTATTTGATAAAGAAATATGGCGTACCGGTAACTAAAAAAATAAATCTGGTAACTAAACCCATCAATGTAAGAGATCGACTGTAGTCTGAAAGCAGTAACTGAATTATTTTATAAAGAGTTTATTTGTTTACCCAACAAAACAAGTAAGGAGAATGGTCTATAGGTACTTTCATATAGCTGACAAAATGTTAGTGTAATTGACCTACGCCGCCCGGTCCGAAGGATTTATCTGCCTATAATAAGTACAACATTTAACAAAACTACAAGCGATTAAGACGAAAAAACACGTCTAAAAATGCCATAATTACCAACTCGGGTATTTATCTCCGTAGCGACTCTAATCCGTAATGAAAGGTTACGTTAAAATGAGTGAGGCAACAAGAAGGTCCGTGATAACATCGGACCCCGGGCAGCGTTGAAATGGCTCAATCGGGATCAACACTGAGGCTCGTGACCGGTACCTATACCGAAACTGCAGCGTTCAATAATGTTAAGTGTGTGAGTAGGTTGCTTATGAGTCAGTCACTCAGTGGTGTAGGCGATCATTGTGAGGTGTCGAATTTGATTAAATTTGATTTGTTTTTTTTATGTTGTTTAGATGCAAGAGGGTGGTTGAATATTGCTGCTTGATAAAGGAGTTTTGAAATTGAAGGTAGCGAGACATTTGCACAACAGTGGAAAACGTAATTGGATAACGATAAAAATTGTCTTACGTTTACGAGTTTTTTTTTTATACTACTATGGAGGCAAACAAGCATACGGCCCACCTGATGGTAAGTGGTCACCGTAGCCTATAGACGCCTGTGACACCAGAGGCATCACTTGCGCGTTACCGACCCTTTAGGAAAGGAAGTGGTAAGGAGAAGGAGCGGAATGGGGTAAAGGGTGTGATTGGGCCTCCGGTATACAATATTACACATTGATAAGCTTACTGATTGTGTAGAAATACTTTACGGATTCTGTAGAAGCTTATTTAATGATTTTAAATAAGCTTCTACAGAATCCATAAACATTGTAGCGTTGATTAGCTTCAAGGAAAACTAAGAATCTAAAAATTAAGTTACAAATCTTTTACTTACATTATGAAACTTCACCCGTTCCACATGTTTCAGTTTAATAGGTACCTAAGCACATATGTAGAATAGAATAGTTTTACACAATAGAGTCGTCAAAGCTTGTCAGAGAAATTCAAGTGGGCAGAAAAAATTCGAACCATCCAAATTAACAGCTAAACATGTACCGTACGATTTATTCAAATATTAATCACAATAAAAGCTCTAACTATCAATTAATCAAGCAAGGCCGATATAAATCTTATTCAATATACTATCTAGTGTCGGTATCGAATGATCGAATACGATCACTTACGATTCACGCCCGTGGCAAAACGATAATCGATTCGCCAAAACATCGCCATTCTATTACAATACCAGCTACTGTTTTAACGGATTTTACCTACCATTCTTTATTTGAAAATTATTATCAAATATAACGCTTCTTTATTGTTTGATATCTTCAATTGAGAAGCCATTATATAAATGCTGCGCTACCAAGTTCGATTTTCAAGTCAAGGCGGCTTTAGTGGGGTCGCTAATCAAGACATGCTCAGTTAATGCATACAAACAACATGGAGTCAGGAATTTACAATAATTTATCATACAAAAAGTAGAGGATCAGAATCTGTTTATGGTTATGTACAAACCCTTGAAAGATATGTTTTATCTCTCTGGTTCAGTAGCGTAATGTCTAATTATGAGATCTATGGTTAGGTTTTCGGGTAACCATTTTTATAAACTACCCTCAAATATTTAGGTGATGAGTATTAACTAGCAATATATTAAAAACTCTGCTATAGACGTTTATCTTATCTTATGTGGGGCCAGTCAGTGCAGACCGGCGACACTTCGACCCAGTGGGATCTTTTGTGTCGACACTCTCCCAATAACGACTGCCATAGATGTTCATGGCAGCCGGGACCAACGGCTTAACGTGCTTTCCGAGGCACGAAGCAGGCGATAATTATCAATCAATACGCACATAATTTCGAAAAGTCATATAACTTCCGAAAGTCAGAGGTGCGCGACGTTGGTTCGAACTCGAGACCCTCTGCATTGCAGTCTGTTGGTCTCCCCACTGAGCTATCGCTGCTCTGCTATAGACGTTACTCACCGTTGAGTTTTAGTTAAATAATAGTTAAATAACAGTGATGGGCCGGTGATCAAATGTCACTCATTGAATAAGGACTTAAAAGCCATTTAATTGAGAGGTGGCAGCTACACATGCATCTATTAACTGTATTTAATAGATGACAGCCCTGTATTAAACTGTCCTACTGCTGGGCATAGGTCATAGTCCACCACGCTGGCGCAGTGCGGGTAGGCAGACTTCACATATCTTTGAGAACATTATCGAAATCTCTCCGACATGTAGGTTTCCCCACGATGTTTGCCTGCGCCGTTACCGCGAGCGATAGTTTACTATTTAACGGGCACATAACTTCGAAAAGTCAGAGCTGCGCGTCTTGGGATCGAACTGAAAACCTCTGCTTGGCAGTCATACGTGCTCCCACTAGGCTATCGCTGTTATTTAGGATACACCAGGATAATATCCTTTATAAATTAATAAGTACTCGCTTCAAAAACACTTAGTTAAAATAGAATAAGTAGTGTTATGTCTGTTTGTTTTTATTTTATGTTTTTGTATTTGTCGACCTAGATGGCGTAGTGGTTAGTGTAACCGACTGCCACGCCTGAGGTCGCGGGTTCGATTCCCGCACAAGTCAAACATTTGTGTGTATGAACATGGATGTTTGTCTTGGTCTGGGTGTTTCTATGTATAATATGTATGTATTTACAAAAAAAATGTATATATGTATGTTTATCCATTGTCTAGAACCCATAGTAGTTTGGGCTAGATGGTGTTGTGTGTACGTGGTAGAATATTATTATTATTATTTATTTTTAAATTTAAAGTTAATGTTAGTTTATATTTAAGGTTAACATTTTTATGAACACTGTTTGCAAACACTTAAGATAACTTTGTTGTGTCGACTAAGAATGCTGTGTCAGCTCGTAAGTGGCGTGATGTACATACATATATTAGAACCCTATCATTTAAATATTTCACTGAAATGTTACATATTTTTATTTGGGATTAAATATATTGACCACCAAAAATAGTAATAGCAAAATATGGTTACTAAAACATATCATAACGAGCACCTATACGCCTCAAATCATTGCATTCCGTATCGGAAGGGTTAGGTTATGTTAGGTTCCTTCTTAAACCCACCCAAAAATAGGAGCCCCGCGATGCGGGGCTCTGTCGACATATTTTGATCTCTTTAAATATATTTTGCTGTGCAATTTGACGATCATTTACTATTTTTGACTGTTATATTTTACTATATCTGGTGATAAGTTAAATATAAGCCTTTTTGTTTTGTAAAAGACCAGTCCGGCACTAGAAATAATTCCTGTGTCGCGGTGACTTTACAAACATTCAAACAACGGACACAAAGAACACACAGACTCGGAACAACCATTTGTGGATCACACAAAATTTTGTCCCGTGTGGGATTCGAACCCACAACACTCGGCGCAGTGGCAGCGGCGAGGCGACTACTTAAACCACTACGCCATCCGTGCAGTCATATTTAAGGTTTAATTTTTTATGAACATTGTTTGTAAGCACTTCAAATATTTTAGTTGTACCAACTATGAATACTGTGTAAGTGGCATGCACCTATATTAGAACCCTATCATTTAAATATTTTACTAAAATGTTACATATATCGCACCCCCAGTGGAATAAAGGCGTAAGTAACTTTAAAGGAGAGCGAAAAACTGCTTGGTCTGATATATTTATTATAGAAAATACTTTTATAATCTTTTGGGCTACTTTGTGAAACAAACACATAATAATAATAATAATATTCTATCACATACACACGACACCATCTACTAAGCAGAGATTGTACTATGGGTACTAGACAATGGATATACATACATAATATATACTTTTTTTCGTAAATACATACATATTATACATAGAAACACCCAGACCAAGATCATGCACACAAATTTTTGACTTGTGCAAGAATCGAACCCGCGACTTCAGGCGTGGCAGTCGGTTACACTAACCACTACGCCATCGAGCTAAGATTAAGTGTATTTTTATCAAATTTTAAGCATTTTCGTAGGTTATAGTTTTTTATGATTGATTATCAAACTTATTACGAAGCGACAATTTTTTTTTGGTATAAGACCTTTATTTCTTGTCAAATCACAAAGAAAATAATTGAGTTTGTTTATCTTTACTTGTACTATTCGAATCTGCAATTGAAAAAATCGACGTATTTGTACTTACTACACCGGGGGTGCGATATATGCTGTGAGTTAACCGAATAAATAAATAAATATTAATACCTGAAATTAAATACCCATGAACTAATACCCATTACGAGAAACAAATACAAATGAACATACAATCCAAAATGGCCGCTCGGCGTTTAATCAATTACAATTTCATATCGCGCGCCGTATCGATTCTATTCCCGTTTCAAATGCGGTTTGGCAGCTTACCTATCTAGATTAGTTAGCGTTATGTTTAATTATGGCGTTAGGGGTAGACTAACTGAATTATATCGATTATAAATATACGGTTGAAAGAGGTCTGTTCGAACTTGCAAATCAAAAAACTTGCTTGCAAACCTGTTAGGAAATAAAAATAATAGTATCGCACTGTAAACTTTAAAAGGGTAAGCAGAGAGGTATAACACTCATTGGACTACATCGATGGCGTAGTGGTTTCAGTGGACGCCTCGCCCCTGCAGTGTCGTGGGTTCAATTCCAATACGGGACAAAAATTTGTGTGTTTTATAAATAGTTGTACAGAGTCATGTTGTTCTTTGTGTCCGTTGTTTAAATGATTGTGAAGTCCCCCGGGACACAGGGGTCATGGCTAGAGCGGGTGCTGTACTTAAAAAATAAATTTTAATCCCATATATTTAGGGGCGAGTGTATTATCGTTTACCAGGACAATTTCAGATGACATGATTTCCAGATTAGAACAAAATATTAGGGGATTAAATATAATGAGCACCAAAAATAGTAATTGCACACCAAAATATGCTTACTAAAATATATCATAACGAGCACCTATACGCCTCAAATCACTGCATTCCGTCTCGGAAGGGTTAAGTTATGTTAGGTTCCTTCGTAAACCCACCCAAAAATAGGAGCCCCGCGAAGCGGCTTATTTTGACCTCTTTGCTGTGCAATTAATATTTCTGGTATTAAAATGCGGTTTTAATTTTGGTGATCATTTACTATTTTTGGTGATCATTTACTATTTTTGGTGATCATTTACTATTTTTGACTGTTATATTTTATTATATCTGGTGATAAGTTAAACATAAGCCAAATATTAGTGGGTTTTCTCTGTAAATATGCATACAGTAAAAGGTATTCTCCTATTACTTAGGACCTAAAAATATACATATATAGCCTCAAGCCTATATTCCCAAAGAGCTATAGAGACGTGTACTCCACTAACATTTCGCTAGCTAGGTATAGTTTTTGGTCCCATGGGGTAAACGACGTGTGCCGGGCAAAGTTCTAGCAATTACACTTTTCCTGTCCCAGTTATCAATCCGAAGACCTCATATGGAGTAATCACATATGCTATCGAACCATAGAGCATAACTGGGGTGTAATACATCACTGCCTACTCTTTCAAACATATAAAGTATAAGTCAATGTTATGATACATCAAAATTTCCCTTGTTTTTGCCGTGCATGTTCCAAAACCATACTTATTCCGTGATGCTTTACAGAACCGGTCACCCCACAAGTGGCGCCGCCGGTGGTCGATGTCGGAACAAATTGTCCTCCATTAGCCTCATTATATTTTGCTCTTACACAGCAATGTTTAAACTCACATTTTATAACATAATTTTTTAAATCTGCATTCGTGAGGTCCTGGGTGCGGTTCTCGGTTCGTGCTGTTTGTCAAGTAACTTTAGTAGCAGCACGATCGTTATTAAATAATGTATTTGGAATGGCTAAGATTTAGCGTACTTACTATTACTAAACTTAGTTAACAGAATGTAAGTATATAGTATATACCTTCAGAGGTAACCGTGAAGTTATATTATTTCAAACCTACTAGGTATGTTTGTTGATAAATGATCGTACATTTTATACTGACAATCCTAATAATTCCAAATAGGCAATATTTTGGAAGAAGCCCTATTGCAAAATGAAGAATAACTACAAAGATACAAACATATCATCATCCTTATCATAATCATTTCTTTTTATTGCAATAATACGGATAACTAATTATTAGCAGCCCTATAGACAACATCTAGTACAAAATAGCTTTTAATCGGTCTCTATGTACTTTTTTAGGTAGACAGCTTAAGGTATAGGCATTTCAATTTAAAAACACAACTATTGCATTAGGTATACCTATATCCTGTGTCCTAGGACACTTTTTAAAGATTCAAACAACGGACACAAAGTCACCCAGAGTCACCCAGACTCGGAACAACCATTTGTGGAACACACAAATTTTTGTCCCGAATCTTCAACACTCGGTGTAGTTGCGAGGCAACAACTCAAACCACCAAATCCATGCAGTCAGCAAAATCCTTGCTAAAACAAGTGACGTTCAACTTCAATGCGTAACATTCGCGTAAACGTAAGACAGTATTTTTGAAGTGAAAACTTCTTTAGGCGCGTTGAGCATTTCTTGGGTGAACAAAAATCATGGAACTCGCGTCATCGTCACGCTTCCACGCTTTCCATATTTTAATTATTCTAAGATATTAACAATATCTCAGAAATGGTGTGTTCTACGCAAAAAATAACGAAATTTTGACCCCCTTAATAACCTCTAAGAGAGTATCAGGAATCCGAACCGCCACCATTTTTTTAAGAAGTGTTTATGATCAAGGATTAAAGTTTTCACTTCTATCGGTAGTCCCCAAAGACTGCCCCAATTTTTTTTAATGCTAACACCTTACTGTTGGCTTTAAAAGATACTGTCTTATGTTTACGCTAATACTTATACTAGTGTAGCAACCCTATAGAAAAACTCTCGGCACACAATACGTGCTAGTTAGTTACTCAATTCTGACTATTAATAGCTGCACAAAACACACTGGACCAAACGGCCGGTAGCACCATGTTTAATTAAAGTTTAAAACCCTGGCTATTACGACCGCTGATTACCCGTGAGCTTTGAGTGTGGCTATTCGATTAGTCAACTCGGGATTAGAACAACAATGGTTTATTTATAGGTGGTATGTTGCTCAGTTATTGTATCGAGCAAATCGTCTGTTTATTGTGAATTGTGCGTACTTAGGTATACGTTTGGTTGTGTGCGTGTATGTGGGCCTGTGGTTGCTTTCTTTTTTCTCTGTTAATGTTGAAACGCGCGAGTTTTGAAAAAAGAATGAGTTTGTTACAACAAACTATTTGGTTACATCACTATTTTTGCAGCCAGTATCTGAAAGGACGATGAACGACGCGCGAAGTGTCAAAATCAAACTCATTTTAAGTAATTTGATTGGCTGTTGCGAGTTTAGTCAGCCAGTTACAGCTGTTGACATGCGCATTGAACGTCAGATAACTAATTATTTAATCTGCCTTAAGAAACTCGTGTTTAATGCAATATCTCTCTACTTGGTAAAATAATATGTGATTTGCCTAGTAGTCACGCATAAAATAGAAAGAGATACATGGTTCAATATAGCGTGCCACAATGGAAGTACACAAGCGTATTCCTGTATACCTATGTGTGTATACAGATCGAAATAGTCTTACACATCTATCTATGTGTAAGTGCGTCCATTTTATTGTCTTGTATTTAGCAACGATTTATTTCTATTTAATCTGCATAATTAATTGCTCCTCATCTGAGATGTCATTAGTGTTTGCCAAAGTTTGTAAAGTACCTACACCTTGATAGAAGAGTTACTCAACGCCACAACTGTATTTAAAAATGTTTAAATTCAAAACGGTACCAAACAATAATCGAAGCGACAATTAATGTTGAAGCAACGTGTCGCTTTGTCGCGTTTGTCGCTAACACAACGCGTTACTCAAGTAAGATGTACAACTAATTCACAAACTAATTATAGCCTGTCAAATATTTAAATTGCTCGCGGCTTCCTACTTTAAGATTGAATGCGGTTACATTATGAAACGAAATAGCCCTCCAACATAATTTTCCAACTACCTACAATTACTTAACTCTGTGTCTGAAATTCCTGCGTTATTTGCAACACGGTACGACACAGTGTAACACTGTGTTAAGTTTAGAATCATCGCTGGAGCTTTGATTTCGCAAAGCATTTTTGTTGTGATTCGAAATCGCGCGGCGTACGAAATGGGCCGTAGCTTAATGTGATTGCATTTTACTTAATTAAATTGTACTTTAGAGTATGATTATAATATTTATTTCGAATAATAAAAAGTAAAAGGTTTAATCATTAAAGGGAACTTGAACCTGTCAAAGTATTTTGCCATTTGCCAACTAAATGAAGTATTTATAGCCTACCGTACTTCAAATTCATTTCTATTGTTGTATAAGCGACTTGATGTTAGAGCCATCTATGTATTAAGTAAACTTTTATAAACTGTACGTTCAATGTCGACCTTTTGATCAAGTAATTAATAACTCTGGTAAAAATTTAATTACGTTTTATAAGACAAACTATAGACAAAGTAAAAGAAACATTAAAAAGAATTGCGTATACTTATGTAAGAATGGCTAATAAAACCGTAGGTACCTACAATCTTATTGGCAACACTAAAACTACTTATCAGCATCCATGTTCTAATTAACAACTTTGTTACGTTTAACCGTCGCATATCCGCCATTGTTCTAAATACGAACGGGCCAATCAGAGCGCCGAGTCTACGCTCCGGTGTGACGTCACACAGCCCATGTAAACATAATTCAATTAAGTGGATTGCGCACGCGCTCTTATCGGCCGTTATCGTGTGTGAAAAATTGTTGCTAATAGATTGCTTTATCAGAGCCGTAACGGTGGCAGAGTGTAAACATATACTGCGGTGTATGGGAAATTAATAGCTGTTTTCATGTTTTTAATTATTATGAAACCTGGTTTTAATAACTCGTGGTAGGAAGGAATTTATGTCACGTTTAATGTAGTAGGCAGCTATAACGACTATGCGTTTCGCTATTTTTAATAAACACATTCAAATGGCATGTAATTTGCATGCTGTTTGCATAGTGTGAAAAAGGACAGGTAAAAACATTTGGCCTTTTGTAGGTCATAAAAATAGAACGCTACTTATTTTAGTGAGATGCCTAGCTAAGAGTAGCATAGAAGTTCTCCTTTATCAAGTCTAGTGAAAATTATTGTCAGACATTGAGCGTGCCTTGTTTTTTTATTATATTTCGGATTTAGTGTGTGAACAGAATAATTAAATAAAAACCAAAAATAGGCCTAGAATTGTTTACTAACATTAAAAATATTGCGTATAGGCACCTATGTAAAAACCGAAATCGCAAACTAATGGCTGAATCAGTTTGCCTTTTATAAATCGATAAACTAATTAATTATTTGTAAAATGTTACCATGATTTTAAATATCCCGAAATATTACTTTAGGTACTTATTTCATATATTTTTGATGCTAATGGCAATATGGTAGGACAAACTAGACGACTATAGCCTACCAGAGATTGACCTAAATCAACGTACTTATAACAGGGAAACGTAAAAAAGGGAGAAGAAGGCATTTGCCCTACAATTAATCAATACAAACTATTATAATATTACCTATTTGATATAATATAAGTAGTTAATTATCACTCTCCATAACGGTGAAGGAAAATATCAAAGGAAATTCGCATATCTAAGACTTTTTCATAATGTTCTCGAAGATATATAAAGTCTGCGAACTCGCACTGCCGGTCAGCGTCGTGGACTATGGCCTAACCCTTCTCAGATTTAGAAGCCATGCCCAGTAGAGGGACAGTCTATATACAGGGCTGATATCTATACAAATAAATAAAATTGAAATGTCTGTTTGTAATGTCAAAATAACAGCTTTTTATCTAATGCATATGAAAGTATATAAGGTACCTAAACGAAAACATATATTTTTAAAATTTTTGTCTGTCTGTTTGTTCCGACTGATTTCCGAAACGGCTGTACCGATTTTGACGGGACTTTCACTGGCAGATAGCTGATGTTATAAGGAGTAACTTAGGCTACTTTGATTTTAGACAAACACTTTTTAGTTAAAATCTACGCGGACGAAGTCGCAGGTAACAGCTAGTTATAAATAAAATGTTAGCTGATGCGTACACAGGTAGCCAGGCAAGACGAGCGCAGTCGAGAAAGTACTTCCTATAATAATCATTGCAAAACGTATCCACACCTAATACAGACACAATACAATTGACACAATAAAATTAGACACCAACACACCTCACGTGCGGAACCCAATCTATTTCTATTGCGAAATAATTATTTCCTCAATAGGTAACAACAGCGAAACGCAATAGACTTTCGAAATCAACAACAAACTCTAAGATGCCGGATAAGTAATTAATATATTAAGTATAGATTATAACAGTAAACAAATAAGTAAGTTACTTTGATGTAGCTTTTAAAGGGCTTATACTAGATACCATGTTATAGCTATGTTAACCTAGATAAGAGGATGTGCCCTTATTGCCGTATTTAGTCCTAGCTAATACGCAGAATATTATTATAGCAGCCCCCTTTATCCGGAAGTCGAATCTGGGGCCTCATAATCTGAATGGGAGTTCTCACACTTACCCACTGTGTACAGAATACAACTGCAACACAATAGGACTCAAACAAAAGATTTACCACAAAATTGAAAACATCAATGAAGTAATTAAATAAAATCGTGCGTACAACATTAAAATAATTAAAAGGAAGCAAAAAAAAATACAACCATATAATAAATAATAAGTCTCGATATCCACACAATCGATTCAGCTTTTGTTCGATGGAACCTTTTATCGAATAATTTTGTACCGCTGTCAGATACATTTGAAACGATGGTCGACGGAGGAATTTTATTTTGTACTTTCATGAATGAAAATGTGGTCGGATGTAATGATGGCGTCGTGACCGACTCTTGAATGATACACAGAAATTTTGGAAAGTGAAGAGTCCGATTATAATGGTATTTTGATCGGCCTAAAGGCCTTAAAAAGTCCTTGCACCCGTAATAAAGGATTATAATTATTTTATTGCAAAATTATTCGACAATTATTTATTAAAAAGGCTGGAAAGCAATGTTATTCGATTATTCGGTTTTCTGGTAATTTAAGAAATTGTCTGCTTCGTGCGATTTTTTTTTTAATTGACCGCATATTATTATGTAATGGTTTAAATGTTTACTATAATGTTGCAAGTGTTGTAAATTCGGAACAAAAAGTATATACAGACAACTGCTCAGAGTGAGGGTATTCTGTCCGTTTATTCAACGTGTATGTATAGGCCCTTACATCTAATGAATACATGAGTTGCCACACAGATAGTAGAGTATGAATTGATTAGAAAACTGCCTTTTAAATGTTGAAGCTAGTACCGTAACTTAATGGTAACATGAGTGTTATTACTAAGCAATAAAGCAGTTATTATGAAATATGCTAAGTTAATTGCCCACGTAATTGTAGCAAAATAAGTGATCCCTGTCAAATTAATAATGACTGTATATATATCCATAATTATTTCAATATGGGACATAATAATATCAGGTGATAATAAATTTAAAGAAATTTTATTACGATATTTTATCATATTGAATCGATTTTTATTAAATTTATTACTTAAATGATTAATATTGTCTATGTTTAAAAATAATTTCTGCATTAGTGACAAATTATTTATCGCGAACGACTTTGCAAATATTGAAGAATACGACACAAAAATCTCTGTCTCTGAGTGACTATATTTAATACTTTTTTTTTGTCTCGGTTGTCCGCCACGCGCCTTTCATTGTGGTAATCGAACTTAGAGTACCTACTTGGCAATGCTAAGGAGATGATTTAAACCACCATGCGCGTATACTGTTTGAGATAATTAGTCAGAAGTACAATAGCAGAAGTAATTAATCCACTTTCTCATTAAGATCTGACACTAAGAAAATAAAATCACAAACTGTAAAGTTATAAATCTTCCTTATTTATATATAATTTTCATTCTAGTTTAATATTATTATCAAACAGTAGAAAGTCACTAATATATCATAAACAGTTAACATATATTTGTGACTTTCTACATAATTTTTTATATTTTCTACTCTGTTAATGAGTAACACGTGGGTTTTTATTAAGAATAAGATAGGACCCACAATTAAACCTTGGGGCACGCCTGCGCCACTGCACCGGACAAGCTAACAAATATATAAAAAAAATTAAGCTATATTTTGAATTAGGAACGGCTCCAATACACAACCTTGAGGTACACTTTATTACACAGAACATGTAAAACCAAAATTGAGATTAAAAGTAAATTATCGTCGCGACTTAACCTTATAAAAAGCAGTTATTAAAAGTATGAAAGGTTTCCAAACGGCTGCGTTTCTAAATACAATTGTAATCGCTAACGGTCAAAGCATTAAACTACTATAAAACGAAGCAGCTCATTCTACTCCGGAACAATAATGACGTATTTTTAGTTAATTAAACGTATTTCGTACCCACGTATATTGTTCCTATTTACCTATCTATCTACCTTTCAATCTAAAAGTCAACGACTTAGAACGGAAGCCCAACGTAATAAATCTTGGCAACTACGTATTCACATATATTTTATGTATATTAATTAAGTATATAAGGTTTAGGTCAGGCTCGTTGGAGCTAAGTAATGTTGTAATAAAACAACGTCCGTAGGTACTTCGGCTTACGACAAGTGGGCTATTTCATTGTCAGTATTTTAAGCTATAAAATTTATATATAATGAGGCTATTAATGTCTGGTAAATTATGAATTTAACTAGGAATATTACTTAGCCTCGCAATTTTATACCAATATTAAGTTTGTGGAGATTATTCAACTTAATAGATATTGTGTTTTAGATGGCGGATGTTCATTGTTCTCTGTGATTGTATTTGTCCATTAGCTGTCGAGTGTAGGAAAGTTTGCCAATTAATTTGTAGGAGTGTCATGGTTTGATGTATTTACGAGGGATTAGCTACTGTAATGAGAAGACATTATTAAGCGAATTGCAAGCTTTTCATATTTGAAAGTGCAGAAGCTTTGTCTTTGACCTGTTTATTGTTAGCGAAAAATCGGGGAGTGTGTTTTTTATACATTTCAGTATTCGACACTCAGCGTCCGACAATTTTAAAACAGGCCAGAGGAGACTTGTAGGAGAATTTTTGCCGGCGGAGTTTTCGGGATATGATTTACGAAATCCAAAATTCTTTGTTAAGAGGGTTGGAAGACTCGACATGTGAAATGCCCACTTTTGCCATTTATTTGATGGCAGTACAAAAGAACCAGCTCTTCTTGCTTGTTCAACCCTTACAGAGAAGTAGGAACACTGTTACAGTAATTTGGGTAAATAAGAGTTCCGTAGGCTCACATACCTATATCCCTTTCCTTTCACCACATACTTAACTCATTTTCTCATAAATAAACAATACCTATCCTACTGATACAGCAATCTGCGTGTACATCATACTGCAAAAACTGTTACAAGCATGTATGACGCTCGTGCAAGGGGAATATAGAGAGTTTAATCTCCCATGTTAGAATACAATAAGCAATTTAAACCAATTGTCATTAAATGGCTGTTGAAACCGTAACGAACTATCAATATCCTATTAATCTTACTTTACTGAACTATGCGAAACACAGTTTAGAAAAAACACAAGTCATGCCCCTTAGAATTTTTAGGCCCTATACATACCTATCTATATATAGTGGTATATACTTAATATTACAATTAACATGTATGTATATAAAAAGGGCTCCACCCTTCAAAGATACATAGTAAAAAACCAAGCACCTTTTATATAAACCGGACCAATTAAAATAGGGCACCTGAGCCAAAACACACAAAACATGGCCCTTGCCGACATCATATAATTATTTGAGTCCGTTAAAAGGGGCCAAAAACTAATTCAATTGATTTTGGAATCGATTAACTTATCTAAATCAATATCTAAAAAACAAAAAACGAATAATGGATATTAGGGAAGAATGACTCTGTGTATTAATTTAATATAGGGGCGTTAGAGCCACTGGTGCGAAACGTATACACTTTAAAATGCGTAAAATATAATTAACTGTGTCGTTCTTATGATGATGTATTTGTATATTGTGCTATAAAAATAAATAATAGAACAGTTAGAAACGTTACAAAAAGAAATTATAATATTATATTAACTTTCACACGCGCCTTCATTTACCCCAGGTTAGAAGGTATGTACCTATCTATCATAAAATAGGATAAAATATAGCCCACGTTACTCTCCAGCCCTTATTCTACATTTATGCGAAATATCACGTCGATCGGATACAACATCGGTTATTGCGTAAAAGAAGGACAAACCAACAAATATATTTTCACATCTCTAGTTAGGATGAGGATAATTATATTATGACATGAACTAAAAAAATAAATAGTTTCTATATCCATAATTAACCCTATTACTATACTTTCATAAGCATACATTGCAAACAAACTGACATTATTTATTAATATAATGCTATAGCTTTGCACCGCGTCTTTTTTCCCATGGTTTCAATTTTTATATAATACTGGCTTTTATTTACGGATTTGCATATGTGGCCACTAACAATTGAAATAACTATTCCACGGGAACTGCTGCATGTTTCGAGATCCGGGTAAGGTACTCTATCAAAAATGTTGTCTATTCGCACTATTGGTTACTGTAAGCAGCAAACACTTCACATTTAAAATATATCTAGAGCAAATGAAACCAAAATGTCGTGCAATGTAAATATTCTAATCAGTCACTTTATTACCATGTTTTTTACCAAAATATATTATTTCATACCTATTTATAGTTATCCGTCTCTTTGCCACGGCTTTCATTATACAAGGATTAAATTTAAAGACATCTACAATTTCTTTGACGTTTCACACCTTACTAATAGGCAAAAATATCATAGACAAGCGAGTCATTACAATCAATGACTTAAAGATACGGCGGCTATTTTTGCTAACACTAAAACGCAAACGGCCGGTCTCTTAGACCGCCAATTTATTTTAAAATAAGATCGAAATCAGCCGCCATGGTTTATTTATAAAAAGAGGCCTATAATTCGGCAGCCAGGGTGTCCGGAACCCCATCAAATATAAGGTTATTTAATAATGAGCCACTGGGAATGATAGAGGGGAATGGTAATCAAAAATGTTTGTGGTCCAGAACTGCGGTTTGTGTATTGATAAGAATGATTGGTCAATTGCTTTTTGTGGGTATTCTGCAGCTTTGCAATTCTTGTTTGCTTTTGTGTGCATGCTTTCGCTGTTCAAAGAAGGGTAGGCAGAGATTACGAATTTTCTTATTGTTTTCGTATAGACAAAAATTACCGCACGGGGTATAATTCCTGTTTCGCGACTCCCAGACTTAGAAGATATATATGCGAATCACACGTTTTCTTGTCCCCTGTGGGATTCGAACACACAACACTCGGCGTAGTGACAGTGGCGAAAGGACCACTTAAATCACTACGCCATCCGTGCAGCCAAATTTCTCTGACTACGATCTAATAATAATAATAAAAAGTTTATTTCAGATTTTAAATCCATACAAAATAAATAAGTAATGTCAAGAGAGACAGCATTATAAAAAAAACATATCGCATACACATAAATAATTATATCAAAATACATTTAATAACAGAAAAAGAAAAAAACTAAGAAATATTTAGACAGAAAATATTATAACATTGAAATTAAAATTGGATTTGCATGTCATACATGAATATCATAAAGAAATTAAAATTGGATTTGCATGTCATACATGAATATCATAAATCAGTGCATTATGGTCTAATGTCAAAATATAAATACTTAGTTACTAAAAGCAATTCATAAAATAAAATTACATAAATTTAGACTAAGCATAACCTTACTATTGTCTTCTGCTTACGCGAATGTTATTCATTGAAATTAAACTATATACGGATTTTATCGCGTTGTTTATTTGACACTTTATTAAAAAAAAATGAAAACTGTTACACTACTATTACTATTAAACTTTACTAATTTTTAAGCTAATTAAATTATTGAAAACTCTCTCCGACGTTTCGGTTGCTTTTCAGCAGCCATGGTCACGGGGAGACTAAGATGGTAGTTGTCTCAATGTTCCAGTGTAGTTATTTCAAAGTACCCGAACATAATTTAATCATGGGTGTTTCTATTTACGCAGAATGAGCTCAAATTATCATATTTACACACACACATAGACACACGTATACACATATACATATTCACACAGCATGCTTTAAACATAGTTGTCAAAATATATGGCACTACTAAATCGTAATTAACAGAGTTATAGGATGTTTTATTTTTGAAAATGTAAAATACCCAAGAAATAAACTAAAGTAATTCGGAAACCATTTTTATTTTATAATAATAGCCTTTTCGCCATATTTTAATATAAATGTAATCCTACTTTATCCTACAAATTTCTACAATGATGTCAAACCTAACCCTACATCACAGATGGACACGAGATACCTCGGATAATTAAATTAACTGCTCGATCACCTGTCCTTGTGTGTCGCCGTACGTGCGATGAGGATGGCAACACACACCTTGCGCGCCCGCGCTAGCATTAGAGGGTTAATTTAAGGGATAAAATTAATACTTAGGTGGTATTTTAAACGTTTTCGCGTAATTATGTGAATTGTAGATTTTATTTTTATAAAAAGGTATATTAAGACTCATCGTCGTAAAGAACATCTGTGTGTGATGTCTATTAATATATTATACTTAATAATATGGCTGCTTTGTGTAGTGTAGCGATGGCAGCGTCAGGTGTGACTACCGAGCGTAAAGTGTTTGGTTTGATTTTCTTAACTGCATTACTGAGATTTTCTTTAAGAAAATTCTCAGCAGAAACGTGAAGGTAGACGAATGGCTGTCTCGGCTGTCATAAACATCTATGTCAATTGACAAGAACAGTTGATTCTGATTCAGTCTCAGTTTTCAGTCAATAGTATTGACTTATCTTTAAAAGTCTTACTGTTAAAGATAAGTCAATACGAAATCTTTTAGTATTACGTTATTTGCTGACAAGTTATGTGAAAAAAGAACAACGCTGTAGAAAGTTTTGCCGATCCTCCCAGACACAAGCGTTATGATATGTTTTACATTTAAGAGATATTTTTACATTAAAACAAAGGACTTATATGGTGTTTTTATGTCCGTTGTTTTAAATGTTTGTTTGTTAGAATATATATGCGTATTGTGTACCACTTTATTTTTTTTGGTACCTATCAAATCCAAAACACCTCTATTGTGGGTAATTATTTAAAGACATGCGCATACAATTATATCCGTAATAGTATAACCTATAGTAAGTTTGGATGCTGTAGCTTCTTTCTGGAACTAGTCATCCGATTAAAATAATTCTTTCATTATTCGAAAGGCACATTACTTCAGATGGATGTACGCTATACACTATTCATCCCGGGCAAAGTGAGAGCAAGCCGCTAGTCTTTAATATACCACAATGATTTAATAACAGATTTTAATATTTTACAGTGATATAAATTGTACGTATCATCGCGCTACTCTCTGGATCGAAGGGCCAACGATTCGACACGGCTACTGGCATCTTATTAAATAAATTCTCATTCAGAAGTTTTCACTTATTTTAAACCCCGTTTTTCTTCGTTTGTAATAATTGTGATTCATATCTTACTAAATATCACGCGTGTATATATACTAAGGGATAACCAGAGATGTGCCGAATCTCAATTTTGCAGATTCTTACTGGGCATACTTGCTAACTTTATGGGATTGCCTGAAGTTTGTCGTATAATAAACCTCAAACGATCTCTACCAGAGCTCGCAATAGAACACAGGAATTCGTTGATAATTGCGCTATGCTTACACTGAAGTAATAAGATAAATAAATCTTTATCTTACGCGCATAAACTACAATTTTCATTTGTATTTACGGATTAATAACTAAAACTAATGGACAATTAATTTCCAATATGGCGAATCAACCATAGACACCCCATCGTTTTCAATTAAATAAAGCGCGCCATTCACAATCAATTAGTCAGCGAATTCGTTTTGAAACTCGCATTATTCGAGTAAAAGCTTACTGTGCCCGCCATCAACGCCGGGTGCCTTTTGGGCTTATTTTTTATATATTTTTTTCATAATGGGGGTAATATAAACGTGTCGGGACTGACACCTTTGCGGACCTCACAGGCCGCCGCATAATTTGTGGCATAATAAAATATAATAATTCTTTGGACCCCACTCTAAGTGTCGACGGAGTCGGATTCGATGATATTTTTTTTATTTGTTCTCTATCTAATGATTTTAGAACGAGTTATATTTATGTTTTAATTTGAAGTATTGATGGTTGGAGTATGAAGACGAGATTTCTTAATGTTTTTATCCATTCGAGAAGTTTATTTTTTGTGGTTATTAGATAACCTAGCGTTGCAATATTATAAGCCAATCTTTTAAAAAGTTCATAGAATATTTTGGGATTACTAAATTCCAGCTGCAGTGCAGCCAACAGCTTGGGTGCTTTATTTTTCCAACTATCCAAGGATGCCTTATGACTTCTTCCAGATTCTGGGTTGCTTTGAAAAATGCAAAACATTTTTGCGATTGAGAAAATAATTTCTCTCGCAGCTTACTGGTCTAAAGGAGCAATCAACCTATTGTCACTAGAACCGTAAAAGTCGCATTAAAACAATTGCTTAACCGCTTGAGGTTTTCAAGTGGTTAGAATAATCATACGTGTTCATATAAAATTGCAAGTTTAACACACATAACAGAAGTAGGTAGGTTACTCGTAAATATAGCAATCAAAACAGCAGATGAGATTGCATCTCGGTAATAGCTGTATTGTTATATTATGTACTAACATTTATATTATATACTAGCTGACCCGCGCAACTTCGTCTGCTTCACATAAGAGAACTTTTTTCCGTTTTTGCAACATTTTTCATTGATGCTTCGCTGCTATTGGTTGTAGCATGATGTTATATAGCCTATAGCCTTCCTCGATAAATGGGCTATCAAACACTAAAAGATTTTTTAATTCGAACCTGTAGTTCCTGAGATTAGCGCGTTCAACCAAACAAACAAACAAACTCTTCAGCTTTATAATATTAGTATAGATGATGCGTACTTATTTTTATGGTAAATCTGCACATTATCATCAGTCCGAGGCCTTGGGAAGGTAGGCAATTTTACAAGTCAATGATTGTTAAATCCTGTACAATTATATATTTTAGATTGTAATGGGAAATTGTAAGCGGTCATTACGAAATTGATGTTGACATTGATAGTATTGAAATTTTTAAATAGTTTGTAATTAGGTATATTAAAATCTAAACTGACTATAAAAAAGGTTTGTAAATAACTTACTGTAAGCCGTAAAGTACTTAAATGTTTGTACACATTCCCGCATGAGATGACTTTACATATGTTACAAAATGAGCATGTTTGCTTCCCCATACAATGCTACTCTCATATATGAAGGAAGGTGTAAATGAATGAATTATGTGTAATCCGCAAATAGATGTTGGACTGTGTGTTTTAGTCTCTGTTGTTTCTATGTCAGAATGTCACTTACACACAGAGTTTATACGCTGATAATAATATCACTATATTTTAGCTGAATAGATAATATCACTATATTATCTTTAAAATAATGATAAATATCATCAACAAATCAGTCAGTTCTCGTCTTGAGTAATTAGTGGTAAAGGGAGTAATTATTGCAATAACTTCATAAATATAAAGTGTACTGCCTAAAATTATAAATTAAAATATTTTCAATAGGTACCCTTAAAAAGATAAACAAGCGTCACAGTACAAAAAAATTGCTTATATATACCTACTGTGACACTTTGAGACTAAAGCAATAATTAGAGAGACACCGACTCTGTAAAAATGTGGCTGCACCGGCGGAAAAGAGAAAGACCACTATGATTCCCCAGCAGCCCTTTCTGAAATCGCAATCCTTTGTAATTTACACTTTAAATACTTATTTACACTTAAGGATATTGCAAATTACATCAAGTAGGTATATTTACCTATAGGATATTCATTAATGTTTGTTGGGACACTAACATCTAATAAATATGTATTTTTTTAACTGGTATCAAACTCGTTATGAGAAAACTGGATCCAATGATAAAAAGCATTAATTTCATCCTTACAAATGAAATGACACTTTTATATCTCACGTAATTATACGTAGGTATCCATGATTCATATAACTCTCTCTAATAATGACATGGACATTTCCCAACTCTTCTAATGTCCCGCGGCAAAGGGGATGTAAAAAAATATTATTTCCGTTGATAGACAAGAAATGACTTCCTCAATCAAGCGTTCACTGTTGCCATTGACAAATGACCATTTTGTTACATGTTAATCTGGTAACACATGGAGCATAAACAATTCCCGCCTTTCCTATTTCGAGTTTCGAACGCTCTTTTTCGTTTTTAATAATGGTTGATGTCTTCTTTTGTGCTTTAACAATAGGTTTTTTGCAGAGTCCGTGTAAATTACTCCCATAGTGCAGTTTTTCATAAAGGAATTAAGCGAATGACTGCGTGTTACTTTGGGGGTCTGTCTGGTCTGAACTCATTAATTTTCGCTTTTACTTTATTAAGTGGTTAATTCGCATAAATTGCGTCCACTGTTGGTAAATGGGCGTTAATTTGAAATAAATTTAGGGTAAATTAAATCATAAGGTTTACAAAAGTGAAAGATTTACTGTAAGATGAGTGGTTATAAGCTTATTAGCAATAATGATCGTGAGATGCCGGTGCCGGTTTTGATATTTATGTCAGGTTTTTTGCACGTTTAGTAGCACGAAGTCCGCAACTGCGTACAGGCCAGTGTCAGTTTCAGATATGTAGAATCGTTGCTTGTTTGAAGCACCATCTTTTTTTAAGAGGCATGTAATACAGCCGGAAACTAATTAACGATCCACTAAACACCATTTCTCCAACGCATATAACATTAATAGACCATAATCACTAGACATATCACTGAATGGTACATCTAATAACACAGTATTGTTACCTTATTGAAATATTTCACAACTAGCGATTACATCCTTGGCAGATTCATCAATACCAAAGACAAATTAAAAAAACAAAAGCTCACACACACACACGCGCGCACTAATGACAGGCCGTGAGGCGCGTTCAGTTCAGAGATCATTCAATTACAAGTTGCCGCTCTGTAATCATATCACAATCATCTATTTCGGCATAACACCCCGCTATGTTTACCAAAATTCGACGTCTTTATCGATCAATAAATTGATATTGCATTGTTGGTTTCGTACGTAATAGCTGCGAGTATTGTGACATTATTGCAACATTTCTTTTTGTTATGTTTCTATGTTAAATGTTGTTAATTGTTGTTTATCTGAAGTGTTTGGTAATTGTGTTTTTGAATATTGTTAGAGTAAAATGTTTTTGTCTATTGCTTTTCGTTTGTGTGAGAATTGTGCGAAGAAACAACTTTTAAAATTTATAATACCTATCTATTCCGATGTGATAAGAAATTTAAATGGTGGTAACCTGTTGTTAGGGCCAGGGTCTACTCATGACTATTGAATGATGGGATGCTAATGGACGCTGCTTTTCTCGGTTAGTCTATATATATACTATGTTATGTCTATGAAGTAAGAAAAAAGAAATATCTAAATATAGATAATAAGTTTTCAACTAAATAAAGAGCAACAAAATGTTTTTATTTAGTTTTATTAAATATATAATAGTTAATTATTATAAAGCCGTACGAGATAGAAGAAAACATAACATGACAGGTATTTAATAAATATCCTAATCTCTATCCTATTCCTAACGTCCTAACTAATAGGTATTATAAATGCGAATATAAGTTTGTTTGTTTGTTTGTTAAGCTTTCACGCCCTAACTAATCGATCGATCATCATGAAACTTCGCAAATCTACACGTCAGAGGTCCATAAATGTACCTAATATGGCCTTTATTCAAAAATAGGCCCTGTTCCCAAGAGATAGAAATTTATTGGTAAAATCTACATTAACGCGAGCAAAGCTGCGGGAAAAATCTAGTATCATATATTTTAAAAAATAAGACGTCTGCATGAACCAAAGACAAACATGTTTATTTTTACGCAATTATTAGGCCTTGTTAGAACGTCAAAATGTGTTATATTTGCATAAACCTATTAAGAGATGTTATTATATTTGATTTTTGAACGATTAAGTTATTAACAATAAATAAACGATTAACAATATGGCGGTGACACCATTAATTCTTTGTTTTGTTAAAAATAACAATAACCTAAATATTTCTAGCGATATTATTAACACAATGGCGCAGTGGTTTAGTTGGTCATATCGCCTCTATTTATGTGCTGAGGTACATAATGATGTATATGTTTATATCTTATTATTTTACTTTTGTCGTCTTATCATTGTAATATGTAGAATGTAATGCACGCTGAATTCACCTATAATACTAGACTAAAATCTTTCTCACATTGTATGTCATATTGTAATACCTAACTGTTGGCGAATCTTAATAAATAAATAGGTATATGTTTGATACATGCACGAGACAAATCTTTTGTATGATATGACTGAGTTTATATTTTCAATGTGCGCTCCATTTTACCTCTATTTAGAATCAATCCCGACATCTAGGAGACTTTACATTGTATTTAAATAATAAAATACACACATAGTCGCACATTCATACACCCGATGGGCTAAGCAGAGATGTATTAAACCCACATTTCACTAGCTTATAGCTTTAGATCTCACGCAGGCAAGCCTAATGCCGTTTATCGGACACAGTTCCAAACAGATCTCCTTGACAGAAAGGCAACACTACTCTACCCAGGAATCCAACCCGAGACTTCGTGCACATCATTCTTATTCATTACCCCTACCACCAGGGCAGTTCACATACATACACAATATTATGGCTTAGTAGTCACCTTCGTGCGCGAATGTACAATACTTTTACTTTTATTAGCATAAAAAAGAAAACGTGCGATTGGACACCTGCGTTTTCAGACGGGAACGATTCGCACGAAAATAATAATCCATGTGTGCGGAACGACAACAAAAAAAATATTATTTTAAAAAAGTGTATTTTCGCACGATTTGTGCGAACAAATTCGTGCGAAAGGACTACTAAGCCAATATTATATAGGTATGCGCAAATACAAAATAGCAAATCTATTAAATGTCAACATTATGACATGTTGCTATTCACGGTAGCAAATGACATTTGACATAAATGAACACGGTTATGTGTGTTTGTGTGTTTGTAATCATCAAATACATATTACCTACGTGGTGTGTTCGCACCGGTAATGGTGTTTCAATCAAAAACGAATAAATAAATCATTATTAAATGTTCGTTAGGTTTTATATTTTCATAAGTGATGCCACGGATGGCGTAATGGTTCGAGTGGTCGCCTTGAGACTGCCGCCAGGCCAAGTGTTGTGGATCGGTCCGCACACGGGACAAACATTTATGTGACCAACAACCAGTTGTTTGAGCCTGGGTGTTCTGTTCTTTGTGTCTGTTGTTTGAATGTTGGCAAAGTCCCCCGCGGCATAGGAATTATTAATAGTGCGCGATCTGTTGTAATTTTAAAATAAATATAAAATAAACACATAAGATAACTTGTTCCGTAATTGTCACAAAGTCACCTTGTTGATTGTTATATACCTAAAACCATACCTGGCTACATGTTGGTGTAAGAAACCTCTGCCTACTTCTTCAGCGATTATATAGACCAGAGACTATCTTTGTATTTTTTCTTCTTACTTATGTTTTTGTTTACTTAATTATTCATAGTGTGGCCTTCTTTTGTTTTGCATTGATGTTTTAATATTTTATGTTTGGTATATTGTTTGTTTTTTTTTTTTTTTTTTTTTGTTGTTTTAACTTATTAACGCTATAATATGGTGCATAGTGTGACACCATAAAATGTTGTGCATTTATTCTTATTACTGTGTAAATTGTTAATGTATAAGCACTAATGTAACAACTATTGGTTGTCCAAATAAATAAATAAATATACCTATATGTACTTAAGTCTTCATACGTGTTATTAGATATTAAAAAGACTACTCCCGCTCTTGGACTAAATTCTGTGTCACGAGGTTCTGTGTGTTCAAAGAACGGACACAGAGAACACCCAGCCTGAGAACAATCCTTTATCTTATCTTATGTGGGTCAGTGCAGACCGGCGACACTTCGACCCAGTGGGATCTTTTGTGTCGACACTCTCCCAATAACGACTGCCATAGATGTTCATGGCAGCCGGGACCGACGGCTTAACGTGCTCTCCGAGGCACGGAGCAGGCGATAATTGTCAATCAATACGGACATCATTTCTAAAAGTCATATAACTTCCGAAAGTCAGAGGTCAGCGACGTGGGTTCGAGCCCGAGACCCTCTGCATTGCAGTCTGTTGGTCTCCCCACTGAGCTATCGCTGCTCGAGAACAATCCTTACTCCTCACTAATATTATAAATTCGAAAGTAACTCTGTCTGTCAATCTGTCTGTCTGTCTGGTACCTTTTCACGGCTAAACCACTCAACCGATTTAGATGAAATTTGGTACAGATATAGTTTAAAACCTAGGGAAGGACATAGGCTACTTTTTATTGATGTAGGTACCACGCGGGCGGAGGCGGGCGCAAAAGCTAGTTATTTGTAAATGGTTGTTCTGAGTCTGGGTGATCTTTGTGTCCGTCATCACACAAATTTTTGTTCCGGGAATCGAACACACACAAGGCGTAGTGGCAAAGACGACGTGTCCACTTAAACCTCTACACCATCCGTACAGTCAACACCTCCGTATCAAAAAACGGTAAGCAGAGCTTACAGATTATCTCTTCCTATACTAATTACCTTCCATATTGGAGGAATATAACAAAAATAACATGTCCATAGTCATCCATTATCAATCATCGCCATTCTAGTTACTTACTACTTAATTAAAATCCCTTAAGTAATTAATATTTGTACAAGATAATTTAGATGGCCCGTCGGACATGCGATACACTACTTATTTATGTAAAATGGCCAACCGTATTAAGGAGTGACACAGTTCTATTAAATTTAACGAGTATTATTATAACATATCGCCCTTGTATGCAGATGTGTAGGTACCTATTACAACCACGGGCGTCGCCAGCATTTAGCATCGAGAGGTTTGAAAAAAAGAAAACAGCAAAAAATTAAATGTACATGAAATTACATTTAAATGCATGTGAAAAAGTATAAAAATTTAATTCTATCCTACTAATATTACCTATAAATGTGAATATTTGTGAAGATGGATGCATGTTTGTCACTCTTCCACGCAAAAACTACTGAACGGATTTTGATGAAACAGTATTTATTATTGTTTATAAAAATATCTATCTTAACATAAATCTAGGTTCATTAAAGCGAGCGAAGCTGCGAGCAAAATGTAGTAATTTATACTCTCTTCTCTCCTAGTCTCTCCTTTTTTTAATATAATACCTACTTATGTTAAATTTTGTATATTTCGGGCGTGGAGTGGGAGGTTTGAACCCCTTATAATATAACCTCTCACGTGGCTGCTCCCGTGGTTACAACCACAGTGAGCAAGCTATGTTAAAGTTTCACGAAGTAGGAGCGACCATATTTTCATCTATAGAACGGCCTCGATGGCGTAGTAGTTAGAGTAACCGACTGCCACGCTCGAGGTCGCGGATTCGATTCCCGCACAAGTCAAACATTTGTGTGCATGAACATGGATGTTTGTCTTGGTCTGGGTATTTCTATGTATAATATGTATGTATTTACAAAAAAAAAGTATATGTATGTTTATCCATTGTCTAGTACCCATAGTACAAGCTCTGCTTAGTTTGGGCTAGATGGTGTTGTGTGTATGTGATAGAATATTATTATTATATTATCAATGATATAATATTTATGCAGAAAAGAAGCACACATGTTACTACATATAATATCAGCCCTGTATTAAACTGTCCCACTGCTGGGCAGGGGCCTCTTCCCAGTGTAGGAAGGGTTAGGCCATAGTTCACCACTTTGCCCAGTGCGGGTTGGCAGACTTCACATGTCTTCAAGAACATTAAGGAAAACTCTGACATGCAGGTTTCCTCACGATGTTTTCCGTCACCGTTCAAAGAAACGATAATTGATTAACTTGGAAAAGTCAGAGATGCTTGGGATTGAACTTGAGACCTCTGTTACTATAGTACGCAAAGAAACATTCCAATGGAGACGTTTTTGTATTGGTCTCAACACAAAATCGGTTAAACAAAATCCTTAGCAACACATTTAAAGCGCATTTGCTCGAATGATAGCTATCTCTTTCATGTAAGCCCTTTCTATATCTGCTGCGCTACTTTTTAGTTCAAATTGTCAACGTATATGCAATTATTAATAAGAAAATAGTATGGGCATCAGATTTTCGACTTCCGTTGCTATGAAAGTAAGATTTCTAGTATATAGTATCTATTATTGCTAAACATAAAGATATTTTATGTTTAACAATGATACTATTTATACTAATATAATATAATAATATTCTAATTTCTATCCCATACATACAACGCCATCTAGCCCAAACTAAGCAGAGCTTGTACTATGGGTACTAGACAATGGATAAACATACATATATACTTTTTGTTGTAAATACATACATATTATACATAGAAACGCCCAGACCAAGACAAACATCCATGTTCATGCACACAGATGTTTGACTTGTGCGGGAATCGAACCCGCGACCCCAGGCGAGGCAGTCGGTTACACTAACCACTACGCCATCGAGGCCATCGCCACTAATATTATAAAGCTGAAGAGTTTGTTTGTTTGTTTGAACGCGCTAATCTCAAGAGCTACTGGTTCGATTTGAAAATTATTTTAGTGTTGGATAGCCTATTTATCGAGTAAGGCTATAGGCTATATAACATCACGCTACGGCCCACGGGGGCGGCGCAGTAACGATAAACGAGGGTGAAACCGCGGGAACGTCTAGTATAGAATATAAACAGAAATCTGAAATTACGTTATCCGGGATTCAAACCCTAGCGGCCGGTGTTAGCGTGCTATTGCATAATTATCTTGTTATATACGTCATGGATACATCTAATTACATAATTATATTGATACATGTAAATATATGGGTTAAATTAAAAAGTTAATTAAGCACTTTAAAGATATCAGCTTTTTACGCATAAATAATATTATGTATTTAAATCAGTTTATATATAATTAGCTGTTTTAATTGTTTACCGGACTAATTTTAATGTCAGTCCATCAATAATATTCTGTAAGATTTCACTGTCTAACTCACTTTAGAATTTACAGTGAAAGCTCTATCTATCATCAGCATCAACTACTTACCTATAGATAGTCATTGGATAAATATGTTATATTCATTCTTACTATAAAAATATAATATTCATAGGGATAAATATTATTATGGTAAGGTTAATTTAAAAATGCGAATATGTATCTATTGTTTTGTCTTTCTGTCACAAAATAACAGACCCACATGATTTTTCGCATAAACATAAAACTACATATGTTAAAATAAAACCTAAACAGGCCTTTGAGCTTGATATTAGGTTTTTTAATTTCGCAAAGTGCACGTTCTTTTGAACTCTTGATAAGTGAAACAACGTTAACAAAAAATACTCAGACTATATAGATATAAATTGTATGTATTTCAAATGGTTGGACATTTGAAATACATACAATTTATATCCCAAAGGTCGAACCTATCACACTCGGCACTTGATGTACGTTTTAACCACTAGTCATCCAGTCAAAACGTAGGCGTCAAAGAACATAATAATGTCAATTAAGTCTCGGCCTATTGGTCCTCAATGGCCAGTAATTAGCACAATTAATTAAACATTAAACAATATATCAGCCTCGCAACGGACCATCTATTCGAACCCGGCCGGTGCAATTTCATCGCGTGCCAAAAATAATCGTTTTATGTTTATTATTTACTAGCTTTTGCCTGCGGCTTCGCTCGCGTTAATTTATAATTTGACAATCAATTCGATTCGTACTCTGCTTGTAATAATATAATTCAATCATGATTCGAAAGACACGTGGCTCCATCTATTATCATAAGAACGTTATTGTTGTTTTCCTCGGGAACAGTAATTTTTTTCGGGATGAAAGGTAGCCTATATTATTATTCGTTTTTGTACACCTGACAACGTATATGCAAAATGTCAGGATGATCGGTTCATTGGTTAAGGCGTGAAAATGTAACAAAAAAATAAACTCATTTTCACGTTTATAATATTAGTTAGGATAAGATTCATAGAACCGTTATTTATACTTATTGCTTGTTGGTCTCGTGGTCAACGGCCGTAAGGACCTAGTTCGATTCCCGATTGTACCTAAAACATAGCTGGTAAGATGTCTAATACACCTTTCCTTTCAGAATATATACCCTAGGCGTGATACTTTCATCTCTGCCCATCCCCTTTGGACATACCTACATATAGGTATAAGTGTAAGTAAGTTTGTTCAAACACTGATGTAGAGTCTTCTCATTGGCACGGCTGAAAAGCAACCGAAATGTCTGCAAAATTGTTAACTATTTAAATTAACTCAGTTTAAAAATAGTTTAATGGTTTTGTTTGTCTAAAAATAAATATAATCCCTATAAAATCTGCGATAAAATCCGTATAATTTTAACGCACAATTATATATCATTGTTAATTGTAGTTAGTAAGGTAATATTATCTAGGTACGTGGATACAGCAAGTTTATCAAATCCTTACTAATGTTATAAATGCGAATGTGAGTTTGTTTGTTACGCTTTCACGCCTCAACCACCCGACCGATCATAATGAAATTTCGCATACCTATACTCTGTCAAGGGAACAGAATAGGACATACGGTACATTTCATTCAGAAAAAGTACTGTTCCCGAGGGATAAAAAAATATTGATAAAATCTAGACTAAAGCGAGCGAAGCCGCTGGCAAAATCTAGCTGAATATTAATTTAACTAATCGTGTTTTTGTAGATAGCTATGTATTGCCACGTTCTCAGAGCTGTTACACATAAGATAAAAAATAAAACTTAGCCGGAATACTAACTAATAGGTACTAAGTATAGCTCAATGAGCCATTTTTATGGTATGTTGAAAGTTTCTAAGGCTTGTTAAAAGTATACTAAACAAAACAGTTTAAAAATAAACACCTAGGTACAAATTTTGACACGCAATTAGTTGGTAAGTAAGTTTATAATACTACAACTGGACCGTGTTGTGCAGAAATGATCCAATCGACAAAAACATAAATAAAAGTTACGCTGATTTGAAATATAATAACATAAATTCATTTTACTTGTGACTGTTATCCTACTACATGATGTTACGTATATAGTTTTATAAAGCATTGAATATAGATTTTTGCATTACTTATGCTTATTCAAAAGACCTACATACATATTATGTATGTAGGTCTTTTGACAATCACAAGTAAAATGAATTTATGTTATTATGTTTCAAATCAGCGTAACTTTATTATATATTATAGATAAATTAAAAAAGAAGACCTGGATTATTTCTGCACAACACGGTCCAATTGTGTGCGCAAACACGCAGTTGTGTTTGCGCACACATTTGCGCATAGACTTAATTTCTTCAATCTCATAGTCCGATGAGCGGGAACCACACGACCGGAGAGAGATCAGGTGCAGGACCAACGGCTTTACGTGCTTTTGCACGGAAGTATAACACCGCCAACTTCCTCAATTCGGACGATTTATTGAGAGAAAATCCAAATTACTTATTATCAGCCCGTCAAGAGAAAATATAATCAAGTGGGTAACAAACAAAATAAACCATGTTGAAGTACATATTAATAAAAAATATTTTATTAAATATTTACTGTTGTTTTGCGTTGCAAATTAGTCAGTTTTTGTTAATTTATCGAATATTTTTTATAAAATATGATATCTGTGATGCAATGGGTGAGTATCAAATCTACGACCTTGATATCTCAAGTCCGAAGCTTTAACTATCCGGCTACCATAACTATAATTTAATTTTTAAATGATTTAGAAATTTATTCACAAATAAATTTACCATTACTTAAAAGAGGAATTTAAATAATAATAATTTATTCAATAATAATATCTAATAATAATACATAGGTATACATTTTTGTCATTAGTCTAAAATAATATTATACTACAATCCTAACTAATATTATAAAAGCGAAAATGAGTTTGTTTGTTTGTTTGTTACCTTTTCACGCCTAAACCACTGAACCGATCATCCTAAAATTTTGCATATACGTCGACAAGTGTACAGAAACGGACATAGGCTACCGTTCATCCCGAAAAAAATTACTGTTCCCAAGGATAACAACAATAACGTTCTTATGATAATAGATCGCGCCACGTGCCTTTCGAATCATGATTGAATTATATTATTATAAGCATAGTACAACCCAAATTGATTGTCAAATTCTAAATTAACGCGAGCGAAGCCGCGGGCAAAAGCTAGTAAATTATAATTGTCCTTCATCTGGTACATGTTTTACTTAGGTATAAGTACTTTAATCGGCCAACATTGTGCATTCTAATTTAATTTCAAGCTCTAGGTTTTATTAAGTGATTGCCTGAACTAGTTTAAGACCTGTGTTTCGGGCTATTTCTTTGCTTACAAAAAATATATGCCAAGTAATATTAGGGTTTAGGTCAATGTAAATATTTTTAATCTTAGGTAAATATTATAACTATACCTAGCACTGGTCTTACGGTTCAAGCTAACTAATTGCATTTAATAAAATATTTGTAAGTAGGTATAGGTACCTGCTCTATAATATTATTAGATTAAGCGTTTGAGTATAATTAATGCTATTTAAATATAAAATAATATTTTTAATATTATACAGGTATTGTTTATAAAATGGCGCCGCTTAGTAAGTAGGTACCTACCTTATAGGTACTTGTAACACAGTTCTTTACCTCAAATGAAAATAACATGTGATCTGATTATTTTTCAACAATCTATAAACTAATAAAATTATCCTGGTATATTATATTTTTACGCAGAGAGCACTATTAAACATTTTTTTTTAATTTACGGTGACGTTTCAGTAAGAGCACTAAATAATATTTTGTTATGTATCTTATATAATGTAAAGGATTTACCTATTTTATAACGTACCTAACCTAGCTACCTAAAATATTTGTGAGCCAGTATTTTTATCTATATTCATAATTTTGAATGTATTTTATGTAATACCTACCTGCATACATATTTTTGACGAAAGTATCATAGCTCTTGGTTAAAACGTTGGGCTATTTATAAGAATTTGTATTTTTTAATCCTAACGTTATTAAAACCTATGGGTATGTACTTTATATTCCTAAGTAACTAATAACATTATTTTAATGCGGATAATATAGAAAAATTAAACTCGAATCTTATAATGGATATAATCAATGCACATTTACATAAATAGGTACATAGCTACTCATATTAAAATGTAATTTGCGATGTAACAAATTATCTGTGACATTAATTTATCTAGATATATAAATACCTACATTTTGACATTAATTACTTACAAAAATATGACTTATAGATTAATATATTACAAAATAAAACTGATAAGGATGACGAACTACAGTTTAACATAGACAATTTCGTTATGTTGCCAAATTATTTAATACCTATGTGAAAATATTAAGAGGAAACCCATCTGTAATATTTTTCTTATAAGACATCTGTAGAAACATAAAATAATTCTTGTTGTATATTAACAATATTTATTGCACTTTAAAGAGAGAAAATAAAATTAGGTATATACTTAAAAAGAGTATCTAGGTAAATAAGTTTTAACTTATAAATAACCGGCAAGGCAAACTTCGTTACTAAAGTAAGCAGCATCATGGCCGCTGGTAGAGAAATAGTCGTACCTATAAGGAGATATCGTAACTTACCTCCGTTGTCAGTATTATTCGCCTCGAAGGTCTTGCTGGTCATGTGGAACAGTGCATCGAGTGGCGTGTGTGGGGCCGCCGAGCCTTGCTGCGGCGCGCGCCGCGGCTCCGAGCAGCAGTCCGACGCCGAGGACGAACGCTCGCTCGCCGAGTCACAGCACTCCGCCGAACCCAGGTCCCGCGGCCGGAGAAGGCCGAGAGCCGCCAAGCGCCACCGCTCGCCATCCAACAACGCCGCTCCCGCCAGTCTCTGCAGCCGCTGCAACCGCTCCAGCCCCGAAGCATCCCACGGACGCACTATACGCGGTGGAGTACGCGGACTGTGGCTCAAAATGTCCAATATAGAAAAACTCTTCACCCCTTCGCCTCTACGCTCCTCCCCTGGCTCCGAAGCCATCTTCAGGCGCTTCAGCGGCCTGAAGTAGTCCTGCGGCGACGGGGACCGCGATGGCGCCGGCGACGGCCGCCCCACACTGATATCGTCCTCCGAACAGCTGTGGCCTGACATCGACTCCTCCTCCATAGTTCACAGATCCATCACACAACAGTCACCAAAATATCGAAGTTCAATTGATTGTGTTTATCTCACAGTAACGGGCAACGCGAGATACGGCTGACGGGTCGACGCGCCTCGGTCAACTGACGTGGCGGGTGACAGCCCTGGTCCGGGCGGTGAACATGGGCGGAGTCGATTACGAGCCGACCAATCACAGCGAGAGGTTTAGGTGCGGGCGGCCTGCGATTGGCTGGCGGCGTGAACAGAGGCGCGCCGGAGTGTCACACTTGGCTCTCCAATAAAACTTTTTAATCCGGACCTGGATTGGGGGCGAGATTCGTGGTGTGATTAATTTAGGTGTGCGCGGGTGGAGGCGGCGGTGGGGGGCGCGGGGTGCGGGCCAGCACGCGGGGGGAGAGGACGCCGGTTAATTACCGGGATGAAGACGCGAGTCTAACTACTCGCTCCATTATTTAGCGTCGATAAGGCCGACGTTTGTCACCGGAGAAATTGCCACTTTCCTTCATTTTAGTTCGTCGGTTAATTTTCCGAAGTCAGTAGTGTACCTACTCGTTATTGCTGAGGGAACTTCGCAGGTGTTGTTCTGTATAATTGCTGTTTGGATGTCGCGACATGTTTCTCTATCAGACACTTATTAAAGTTGGCTTGACACTGCAATTGACTACATCATTAAGAATGCTAAACACCTAGTGGTGTAAAATGTCAGACATTAAAATTAGTAGGTACCTATCTATCTAATACTCCATTTTACTTTTCGATCAACATTTATTGCTCACAGACATTTTTTAAATTTCTTGCTTATTGGACGAATAGTCGTAGTCTATACCAAATTGTGTAGACCTATTATTTATGACAATTATGAAGTGTTTTTACTTAAATTGTACATAGTTAGGTACCTACCTACGTAAACGTTTTTGTTATCAGATAATTAGTCGTATTTTAGTATTATCTAATCCTGTTATTTATGAATCGATAAAACATTTCTTGCCTTTATTATTTACCTGTACCTAAATAAATGCGAGACTGCAAGCAGATGCTGGATGCGGCAAGCTGAAGACACGGCGCTATGGCGCTCTTTAGGGGAAGGCTTTGTCCAGCAGTGGACTATTATAGCCTGATGATGATGATGAAGTAAGTGCAAGAGATACAATGGTGCCAATTCTGTTGTCACAAAATTCTCTAAGTCTAACTAAAAATCACTAAAATTTAGTTTAGTCATCTCAAATGACATTTCGTATTCTGAAATCGTTAAAAGTGACAGGACAAAAAAATTTTTAGTGATTATTTATATATACTATTTATTCCTAAACTTCCATTTGCATTCTGGCTAGTAGAAAATTAGTTGTAGATAGTAGTCGGTTAGTGACAACACTAGACTGCCAATAGGTATTTGTTACCATAGCTATAGTACAGTATACCTACATTAATCTAATCTATACTAATAGGTAGATATAATAAAGCTGAAGAGTTTGTTTGTTTGTTTGAACGCGCTAATCTCAGGAACTATTAGTTTGAATTAAAAAATTATGTTAGTGTTGGATAGCGCATTTATCGAGGAAGGCTATAGGCTATATAAAATCACGCTACGACCAATAGGAGCGGAGCAGCAATGAAAAATGTTGCAAAAACGGGTAAAATTCTCTTATGTGAAGCAGACGAAGTTGCGCGGCTCAGGTAAATTCTATAATTATTTATTACATTGATACAATAATGTACCTAGATGTATAATTTTCGTTCCCTAGACTACCTACCTACTCATTCTAGAGTCTAGAGCTTAAGCTGTAACACTTACCTAACACTCTTTTCTGCGAATTGCAATAAACAGGCTTCGAAGGCTACCGGCAGGGTTGTTAACAAGTAAATCAGAGTTGTTTGTCTTTTGAACTACATACAACATTTTCAGGGTTGCCAACACGTAAGCGTATTACAAGTAGGTAGGTATACAACATGTCACAGATATAACGCACAACCTCAGACACCCCAATTAGATTATTAAATCGTAATAATAATATAATCATTAAAATGTTACTTTTATGTACTGAAATATTTTAATTTAACGAATTAGTTCTCCTTATAGTGCGCGATAGTATGGGTATATTACAATAAATCTAACGTTATTGCATTAAAAACCTTATTGCCTTGAATTATGATACATTTTTGTTTATTTCAGCTGTTTAATAAATGGGTGACTATAATTTAATTCATTTTAATTATTTTAGGGATAAAAAATTACCTATATTAAAAATTGCTGGTATTGATTCAGTAGCTGATTTGGAACAAACTACTTTCAGGATGTGCGTTTATTATGTTACATGTTGTATATTTGTATCATAGATGCGCCCTTCTTAGTTTAAATAGGTATGGTCACCTTTTTAATAATAATAATAATAATAATTTATTTAGCATAAAGGTATTTTACAATAGTTGACATTATACAGTTCCATTCATTACAGGTTTTTATAAATAGTTATGATTAGCAATTACCATAACTACCCGCACTAGGCTGAGCCTGTCCCGCGGGTAGTTCACAATTATGATGAAAGTTGACAATTTATTTTTGAATTTGCTATTAAATACTGAGGCAATGAACGAGCGGACGGTATAGGTATATATCAAATAATTAACTATATGTATTTATTTATCAAAATTATTACAATTATCAAATATAATTTATGGTATGTGTATTTTAAATTCAATTTTGGACGTTAAGTTGTCATGTTGTACATAACCACAGCTACGATTATTATAATCGCTGGCTAAGCCATAATCCTCATCTTACCTTAATATTATAAACGCGATCGTGAGTTTGTTTTCACGCCCTAACTACTTAACCGATCGTTATGGAATTTCGCATACCTACCTACACGTTGTCAGGGGTTCACCAAAGCACATACGGTAGGTACCTTTCATTCAGAAAAAATACTGTTCTCAAATGCATGCGTAATTAAAAGCTAGTTGAGATTAAAATATATTCTTACAGTGGTAGGTAATCTATATCACGATTCACGATAAAAAAACATCACCTGTAAGTGCTATAAAAATACTCCGTCCAGTTTTTTATCCTCTTGTATATTAATAATAGCTTCGATATACCTAACAGGGGATGTAGGTACATAGGTACCTATTTATTTACCTACATTAACTTGTCCACACCTTTGAAAGGAGTATTCCACTTTCGGCACCAATTTTTTCGGCACCTATCGTTTCGGCACCTAAGCTATTGCACTTTCAGCACCAATAGGTATTTTATTCCACATTCGACAGTTTCGACAACAAGCAAAAATACCTATTGGTGCTGAAAGCGGAATACTCCCTTTGAACGCCTGTAAAGCTTTCTTAAATATAGGGACTTAAATAACAGGTAGGTACTTTGCAGGTGTTTTTCCGTGCTCTATGCGAATATCCAACATAAAGCCTGCTCGAGATATGAGTATATAACACATTACTTATGTATCAATTCTAACTACAGTATAACGCACCGACATAGTGTAAGGGATGTACAGGAAAGCAAAAAGAAAAGGAAAATAGAGAAATTTTTATTTGTATCTCCATAACTCATACAATGAAATATAGACATACTAGTTTTCACCCGCGGCTTCGCTCGCGTAAATGTAGGTTAGGTTAGGTTAGGTTTGTAACAGTTATTTTTTCTGGATGATAGGTACCCTATGTCCTATTCTGTACCCCTGACAACGTGTATGCAAAATTTCATGTTGATCGGTTGAGTAGTTAAGGTGTGAAAGCGTAACAAACAAACAAACAAACAAACTCATTTTCGCATTTATAATATTAAGTAAGGATAGGTAGGTACATAACAGTAGGTATACAGTATAGAGATCAAATTAGCTAGTCATCTGCGTCAGCTATTGAGCTATACAACAATTGCACCGCTGGTATTCTCCCAGGTCGCTAAGGGCTTGTCCCACCACCTCGAAATAGCATTTATGTATATCATAAAAGTCTCGCCATCTCTCTTTAGCCTAAC
This sequence comes from Catocala sponsa, assembly GCA_963564715.1. Taxonomy (NCBI): domain Eukaryota; kingdom Metazoa; phylum Arthropoda; class Insecta; order Lepidoptera; family Erebidae; genus Catocala; species Catocala sponsa. The sequence continues at coordinate 16,659,950 of OY751349.1, forward strand.
AAGAGTGAGACAGCATGCGATTTACCTTACTACTAGCTTCTGCCCGCGGCTTCGCTCGCGTTAATTTAGAATATGACAATCAATTCGGGTAATTCAATCATGATTTGAGAGACACTTGGCGCCATCTATTATCATAAGAACGTCATTGTTGTTTGCCTCGGGAACAGTAATTTCTTTCGGGATGAAAGGTACCCTTTGTCCGTTTCTGTACACCTGTCAACGTATATGCAAAATTTCAGGATGATCGGTTCAGTGGTTTAGGCGTGAAAAGGTAACAAACAAACAAACAAACTCATTTTCGCTTTTATAATATTAGTTAGGAATACAGCTGTGAAGCCAGGTTCAGAAGTGGTGACAAGGGTACACCGAGTTTGGTACTCGTGAAGGGGAAACCTGGGGATAAACGATCTTGGCACTCTAATCACAGGTAGGAGTCGGATAAAGAATTAATTTCCCTCCTTACTACAAGACGAAACGAGTGGTATGCACAATAATACCAAGAGTCGTACATTACGCCTTTCGTAAATACTCTCATGAACCCTAGAAGATTTGTGAAAACCAAAAGCTGATGTTTTTCTAAAGTCTTTCGAAATGCCCAAAGGCTACTTTAGAATACGTTGTGTAATTTCAGAGATTACTTATCCATGACATATCCGCATTAGGTATACCTAATATTATAATCTACCTATAAATACATTAATAAATCATTCTAATTTAATTATTGATTTTAAGACGTAATTTAGGTAAGTTATAAATAATTAAATAACCTTTAAATACCCTATAATAACGACCGAGAAATTTCTTGGTGGGTATTTATTTTTGTGCTATTTAAAGTACGCTGCAATCGTAGTGACGTCACTTACTTTAATTCATATCAAATTCAATAAAATGAATAAATGTAATTAAACTTCACCTTTAATTAAAAATAAAACCATTAAACGTAAAGCAATGCAAAATAATTACTTAGGTACAAATATTTAAATTCGTCGCGCGGTTTAATCGGCCATGTTGTGTGACGTAGCTTCCGCGTAAGTTCACGCACGGCGGGCTCAGGGCTCTGGGGGCCCGTGTGGAAAGTAATCTAATTTGACATTGAGTTTAGTTTTTATGAGGGCACTGACTGACGCCCATTCAGCCTGTCAAGTGGGGTGCGTAATGTTTGTTGTTACACTTCGTAATTAAATAACGTAAATGTGTTTTTTTTTAAGAGTTGCATTGAAATTATGGTTGGTCTATTACTACAAAATAAACATTAGAAAGATCTTTAAATGTTGAAGTGTTATTGTAAAATTAATTGTTAGAGTTACTGCTTTTATAATCTTAATCAAATCAATTTGTTTGTTATCTTTTTATTACGTTAGACTATCCTTACTAATATTATAAATGCGAAAATGAGTTTGTTTGTTTGTTTCGCTTTCACGCTTAACTAATCAATCGATCATCGTGAAATTTTGCATACACGTTGTCAGGGGTACAGAATAGGACATAGGGTACCTTTCATCCAGAAATAATAACTGTTGCAAACCTAACCTAACCTAACCTACATTTACGCGAGCAAAGCCGCGAGTGAAAACTAGTTTGATATAAAATATAGGTATCTAGATAGTCAATATTTAAGATACGAAATTATTAAAAACTGCAATGAAAAGATAAATATTGGATGCTTACATAATAGGTATTATGTAGACTTATACCTAGGTACCTTAATACCAGAATGAGTACCTAAGAGTGAACATACAATTCAGTTTTCGTTATTTACTAAGACCCACAAGATTAGGAAAGAGCATATTATGACCATTACCAGTGGGCACATTTACCTATTTAGTAGAGATGAATCTAATAATATACCCTTAGTTCAGCCCGGGGATTGAACATAAGACCGCCACCCCAAAATTATGCACGACACAAATGAAGGAATAACGAACATATTTAGTTAATATCGTGATATATTGGTGTTCTAAATCACAGTATTGATATTAAATAATACGATTAAATCTAATATTGAGAAAGCTAACACAAGGATATCAGTAATACTAAACTCCGTAAAAACAATTCGATATAGTTTAAATTGCAGCAAAGAAAAAGGCACTTTCAATATTTTAAACACACGATGACAGAAGCTAAATCTTGATTTAAGGTTAAAGTATGGGTAATATTACGAGCCCACGTTATTCCCGAGTCCTTCAAGCATAACCTATGTTGTATACGTCATATAATTAGTTAAATTTACATGAACGGAAAACATACCTAGTATTTAATATAACATGCGCGCATAACACAAAAACAGAAATATTTAGTTATAGCTACATCTATTTTATAATTTAGCCAGTAATAAAACAATATAACAAAAAACGTAAAAACAAATATTTCAACAGTTTAATCCGTGTCATTAGTTCCAACGTTATTTCCCATAAACGCGGGCCGGAACAGGCGCCATGTTGCGCGCTTTCCCGCGCGCGCCATCGACCAATTGCGTCCAATTTCCGCCGGCCTTAGACATCGAGTAATTATTGATAATATTTTTCTATTATTCCATTTATTTGGTACCGTGACATTATTATTTTATCCATTATTTATGGTTTCGATTGAATTAGATTTTCGTAATAGATATTTAGGTTTTATAGAGTTATTATGGCAAATGCCCTTCGTGCCGATTGACATGATTGGAATTACATTGCTACAATTTAGTGGCCAGGTATATAAATAATTATTGGTACATTATTTACAATCATTTAGGTGTGGCGAGCATTAGTTATTTTATAAAGACTATGTACCAACCTACTAAAAGCTAAATTATTAGATTGAGTTTTAGATATTTATGGAGATAATGGTGGCCGATAAATTAATAATATGGTTTTGATTTATTTACCTGTAATTCGATTTGTTTTCATACAGCTAAATGTTAGCTGTATGCAAACAGGCACATGCCACGCCTTATGGTAAACGGTAACCGTACCGCCTGTTCAAATCTACGGAGACTTGCTGTGCATGAGGTCTTGGGTTTGAATCCTAGGTCAGGCCAACCATGAATTATTGAGTTTTTCTGACAATAAATTCTCAGTAGCAGCTTGGAATCAGGAAGTTGGCGATGTTGTAGGTACACCTCCGTGCCTCGGAAAACACGTAAAGTCGTTGATCCGGTCCTCCGACTAATCTCTCTCTGGCTGTGTCGGATTACGGTCCCTGTTTGCGCACACAATTATGTCTTGCGCAGATGGCTAGTTTCTGTTAAGATTGACCGCCGAGACCGAAATTTGGCCTGGACGATCTTAATAATTACAAACTTGTAGCTGACATTCCAAGAGTTCCAGAGCCTTGCATACTTTACTCTTATTTTTTTGTATTATACTGTGTTATATGTCCTAAGAAAAGGCCACGCGCGATTTACACTCCTGCATTTACAAGTGATTAGCTTTTGCCCGCTTAGCTCGCGTTCATTTATTACGTTTTGTCAGTACATTTCTATCACTCGGGAACACTTCTTTTTTGATGGATTGGATGAAAGGTGTCTCCTTTTCTGTCCCCCTGACAACGTGTGTGCGAGATTTCATGATGATCGGTCGAATAGTTAAGGCGTGCATGCGTAACAAACAAACTCACATTCGCATTTATAATATTAGTTAGGATTTTGGCTGTAATAACCGCTGCGCCGTGTGGTTGCCACCTTTGCTGTGTTAAAGAAGGTAAAGGTATGCTGCCAGTGCATGCGTAAGGTCCCTGACAGTTCAATGACTCTTCAGAAGCCAGGAAACCCAACAGGAACACAACACAAAGTTTCTTAACTACGTTGTTCGGTAAAGTGGATACTACTATAGACGGACTGTTACAGTTTGCGAAAAATGCCTCCCTGTAAGTAGCCTCCTGCCTCGGTGGCGCAGCGGTAGTGCATGCGACTGTTGAACCTGACGTCACAGGTATGATTTCTGGATCGGACAAAATTTTGATGAGATTGTCTTTTAAGATTTCTTTGGTAGTAGCACGGAGTCTAGAGATATGCCAGTGGTGATATGCTCACCCCTATAAAGTTGAAGCTGAAGCATTGCGTGAAATTAAACTCCGGTTTTTATTGCGTTGTTTATTTTAAAGACACTATTATTACATATCTTTAAAACCATAAGACTACTACTGTTGAACTTTACTGTTATTTCCAGCCATCTAAAATGTAATTACTATGCACTTACAAACTATCCATTGCCAAATCCTTCAATTCTTTTTATGTCTTTACATTTGCTTTATTTTCAGTAAATCTGTACACTTTCCTCTTGGTCTTCCTCTCTTTTTCTTTGCCTCTATTTTGCCTTCCATACTATTAGGTACTTAAGTTATTTAAATTATTGAACTATTTAGATTTACATTTCCTCCAACGCTTCGGTTTTTGCTCAGCGGCCATGGTCATTACATGGTGTGGGTTTTTTGAAGTGGCAGGTCTATACGAATAAACCATAATCGATCGATGCCCTAAACGTGAACATAACCAGGCCATCGCTCAATTTCAGCCGGATCTATGCGGCAGAGTCATTGGACCACTCGGATCCGTTCCACTGTAAGAAGCTGAGGCGGGTATTGAACTATGTGATATTCCACACTAAATGGCATAGATATATGGGTCTTTCAGATAAAAAAAGAATTTTGTTTATACCTCACACACAGCTTGTTTTATTTCATTTCAACATCTACCCGCCCTTATTGAAAAGCTCTTTAGTAGTAAACTTTTAACAGTAGATAGTAGTTCATAATCAATGTATCTATGATGGATAGGTTCATAAACGCTTCCCTATGTTAAGACCACACACCTTCCATAAAAACATAAACAATAATTTTAGAAATTGCAGGACATCCTTTCGCGCCATGAGGTGCTACAAAACAATTTCAGAGCTTCCCTACCCGCCCACTTCCGCACACTGCGATCATTTCATAGACAATATGCAAGTGTCTATGCATATTGTCTATGCAACACTCTATGAGTGTAATTGCATCCGTTTGTGCATTGACTTCCGCTTGTTACTTCGATCTCCTAGATCATTAGAAAAGTCATTTTAAAAGTATTTGCGTATAGAGAAATCATTATTGTATGCTATGGGAACAAGTCGGTAAATACATTTTCCTAACGACAAACTTTCTTTATTTTTCTTCTACTCAGCTGTCTAAGTAGTTTGGATACCTATCGTTAGCGTCTATGATTAAGAAAATATCGATGTTCTACACCTTATTATTTCGAATAATCCCTATCCTTACTAATATTATACATTCGAAAATAACGGCTAAACCAGTCAACCGATTTAAATGAAATTTGGTATAGACATAGGTAGTTGAAAACCTGGGGAAGGACAGGCATACCTACTTTTTATTGATGTAGGTACCTACCCTGTGGGCGGGGCCGCACGCAAAAGCTAGTATAATATATATACGCAGTTTCAAGCCTATATTCCCGAAGGGGAAGGCAGAGGTGTATAATAATAATATCAGCACTGTACTTATATGAACTGTCCCACTGCTGGGCATGGGCCTCTTCTCAGTGCCAAACTTCTTGGCAGTATATGATTAGGTATAAATGAGACAAAGTTGTAGTATAGTCTGGTTATAATTATCCAAAGGTGCATCTTATATACTAACGACTACGTGTTGATCACGGATAGTAGAAACATTTAATAGATATTGAACGTGCGATAAAGATCATAAGATTGCGATGTAGATTGTAGATACAGCACAAAGATATTGTACTGTAACAAGGAGGATTAGGCCATAGTCCACCACGCTAGCCCAGTGTTGCCTAGATTTCTCATATCATCGGGAACATTTAAGAGAACTCCTAGACAAGCAGATTCCGCATGATTAATTTCATTACCGTTAAAGCAAAGGACAATTTACTAATTAATAAGCACATAAGCTAACTTCGAAAAGTCAGAGTTGAGTACCTTGTGATCGAACCCGAGACCTTAGCGGGGCAGTCTAATGGTTTCCCAATAGGCTATCGGTACTTAGTAGCAACTACTTTGCCCGCGGTTTTGCCCGCGTGGACAAAAATTTAATCACTTATAGTTTTAGGTTTAACGTCGGGCGAGTTTACTTGGCACAGCGCCAGAACCCGAACTGCTACTAAATATCCCATAAATACTTTGCCTAACCTGAGGAGCGAACCTGAGACCTCATGCACAGCAATCGCTTTCACAATTGCAGCCCAACCCAGGAGTTCTTGATCAACACAAAGGATATCTAGTTATCTCGGTAAAAGTTCCTATATAATTCACGCGGTTAAAGCCACGGACATAAGTAGTTGATGATAATTAATTAATCTTTAATTAGCTACTTAGCCACTAAAAGTTGTGAAATTAAACATTTCATCGATTCCATTTAATTCTAGATACTAGAAATTAAACAAGCAAGCGCGAAATATTTACGTAATATCCTAATCCTAACTAATATTATAAATGCGAAAATGAGTTTGTTTGTTTGTTACCTTTTCACGCCTAAACCACTAAACCGATCACCCTGAAAGTTTGCATATATATTGTCAGGTGTACAGAAATGGACATAGGCTACCTTTTATCCCGAAAAAATTACTATTCCCGAGGAAAACAACAATAACATTCTTATGATAATAGACGGCGCCACATGTCTTTCGAATCATGATTGAATTATATACAAGCAGAGTACAACCCGAAGTGATTGTCAAATTCTAAATTAACGCGAGCGAAGCCGCGGGCAATAGTTAGTAATGTAATAAATGCCAAAATGTATTTGTTTGTTTGTTCTTTTAAGATATTTAACGTTGTTTTAAATATACATTCGAGTAGAAAAGATTGCCTTTGCAATGTTATTGGCTGATATTAATGTTTCACTGTGTACTTCGCCGGTTTTTTTCCTTTTTACTCATTTTTAATTATTGTTTAAATGTCTGTAACGCGCGATACTGCTAGTATTAAGTACCATCAGGTAACATTTTACATACATAGATTCACGCCTGTTTCCCAGAGGGGTACGCAGAGACTACGGATTTCCATTTGCTACGATCCTGACACACTTCACTGGCTTCATTCACTTTCATCACATTCCTCATACACGCCCGTCGGTTCAAGGAGCTCTTAACCTGGCTTTTGTCTAGAACGCCTCCGATCAGATCGAGAAACGTTCGCCTAGGTTTTCCTCTTGCGACTGTTCCATTCACACTAGCCTTATAAACTTTCTTAGTCAGCCTTTCCTCGTCCATTCTTTCTACATGTCCAAACCAGCTTAACATACCCTTTTCTATTCTTGTAACTATACTAGATAGACTCACCTATTGTCCAAAGGCAAAACCCAGAGCTATTGGAAATACGGCGATTCGTAGCAATTGGAAATCTCTGTAGACAGAGACTCTAGGTTTCCATTTGCTTCGATCCAAGCATACCTCTCTTACTTTATTCGCTTTTTTTATATTCTTTATGCACGCTCGAGTCTTAACCTGGCCTTTCATAAATAAAATATGTCTGATGTGATCAGAGAACGTTCGCTAGTTGTTCCCTAAAACAGGAAGTAAGACAAACATAACTTTTTGGGAGTTAAAAACATAATGGCAAAATTTCGATGTTATCTATACTAATATTATAAAGCTGAAGAGTTTGTTTGTTTGTTTGAACGCGCTAATCGGAACTACTGGTTCGAATTGAAAAATTATATTAGTGTTGGATAGCCTATTTATCGAAGAAAGCTATAGGCTATATAACATCACGCTACGACCCACGGGGGCGTCGCAATAACTATAAACGCGGATGAAACCGCAGGCACATCTAGTGTAACAATACGCGTGAGGCGTGAGTCTACGTATTATTCCATATATAATGTCTTCCAGACCGAATTTCGGCCACAGCGGCGGTGGCCAGTTTTAACGGAGACTGGCCATCTGCGCAGGAGATATTATAGTGCACAAGTAGGTATGTGCGCAAACACAAATGTACTCTCTGTTCCCTAACCCTCATGATCCGATGGAAAGGATAATCCGACACGACCGGTGAGAGATCAGATCCGATATAAAGCACGAGCGAAGCCATGAGCAACTGCTAGTAAGAAAATAAATTATTATTAAAACAACATTTTGTTACCTAACAAGTTTCTTTGAATCCGTAAATGAAGATGCTTTCAAATTAATGATCAATAAGTTAAATAAGTCATTAAATATTTAATAAAACTCTGTTTTCGTTAAAATAGTTAGGTTATATGTTGCCATAAAACCAGAGAATCAATTAAATTTTGTAATATTTAAAATAGAGATTGATATAATCTACTAATTCTGGTGTAATACCTAGGTATAAAATTTTACTACACAATTTGAAATAACTATATTGTTTTTTAACTATACGTATAATAGTTTGTAAAATTGTACCTATGTGTCTTTTGTAAATAAATATTATTATTATTGAAGTTAAAACTTTTTTAGCGGCGTTGTGCACTTTTATGTGATGGGTGAAAAATGTTTAAACTCGCGTCAGGACACGTGACCTGATCGCAAATTCGTAAGACGGAGCGAGAATTGTCATGTTTGTGTACGATAGCGCAATAAATGAATATTGTATTTTACCACATAAATTATAGTACTTTTATACTGATAATTAAAGCAATTCGTGCAAAATTATTCCCTAACCATTCCAAAATATCAAAATTCAAGTTTTCACTTCTGCCGGCACTCCCGGAGTGCAACCCGTTGATTTTTTTTCTTTAAAACCTTTCCATAATACATAATTATGATATAATCACGCTTTCCCCAGAATAGCGGCAAGGCATAGCTGTATTTGACTATATTCTACTATAATTCGGTTAGATACATTACAATATATCTCATTTGCTTTAATTAGGTATCTGTTACATAATATTGTCTTCTGTTTACGCGAATGTTATTCATTGAAATTAAACTACTATATACGGATTTTATCGCGTTGTTTATTTGACACTTTATTACAATATTTTGAAAACTGTTACACTACTATTACCTACTATTAAACTTTACTAATTTTTAACCTAATTAAATAATTGAAACTATTAAAACTATTTATACTATTACTATACTATTAGACTATTTACATTTGTGTCTCTACTTTCCCCGACGTTTTGGTTGCTTTTCAGCAGCCATGGTCACGGGAAGACTAAGATGGCAGTTGTCTCAAGTCAACTCAAGTCTTTCAAAATGTTGTAATAAAGTGTCAAATAAACAACGCGATAAAATCCGTATATAGTAGTTTAATTTCAATAGGTATCTATTATTTTCATATTTATTAAAAAGTAGTTTATTTGTCTTTTCAATTGCAATCTTTATGGCATTCCATAATGTATATAAGATCTAATAGTTAGGTTTGGTAGTAACTATGATCCCTGTCGGGCCCAGCACCAGCAGTTACGTTTAAATAAAATACTTAATGTGTTGGGATGTAATCAATAAAGATTCGAACTTTTAAACGAAAAGTGTACCTATATACTTAAATGAAATTTCAAATATTTGAAATATTTGAAATAACGGGCCAACATTTTTCTTGTACGAAAGGATTTATAGAACGTTCGTAGAGATTTTTATGGATCAACTATTCTACAGTCTACACTGCGCTTTGTCAATATGTTGTGTTCATTCTACCCACCAGCTGAAAAGGTGTTGGTATGTTTAAACATACTTATCATCCTTATAGCTTACGTACTGCTACCCTACATCTTAGTACAAAATAACATGTTATCCGTCTGAGGAATTGAACCTGAGATCTTAAAGGGCGTACGGTTTCTAGCTATGTCTTAGCACTTACGCAAAAGAGGGCGAACCTATCGCCGTACATCACGCACATCCAAACGGATGTGCGTGATGTACGGCGATAGGTTCGCCCTTTGCCACTGGGAGTTTCCTAGCAAAAGACCCAATATCATTTACCCAACTCGGAAATCAAAACAGACTCAAACAGAAGCGCAAACTTATCTCAAAGATACAGTAGAGACTTAGAGAGCTATCACAACTTCTGCAAACACAAAAAATACAACAAAAACTTTAATTTTCCGCAACATTTGTATTTTAAACAACCGTCAATTATAATAGTGTAATTTTAATGAGTGATATCTCCATCGGGTTGGGGTAGCTACCCTGTGGTTAGAGGTGGCGAACTATTTGGTATAAATTGATAACGGAAGCCACCCCCGCGGTATTACGCTCGCTGTCATTAGGGACTCTAGTACCCGTAGACACGAAGATGAACACGCGGTAAGGTGGGCGAGTTGGATACTGCATTTGAAAATTAATATTATATTGATGGTTCTTTTTTATCAACGAATTAGAAAATCCGGCTTTTGTACTGTGAAAGACGCCACTACATAATATATAGTGCTCCCTACGGTGCCAAAGGCAAAAATCTGTTTTGCCATAATAATGTATGAATACTTCTTGAACACGTCAATTCACTTGTATGTTATAATTAAATATATTATTATAATAAACAAAAGCAAAATATTATTTTAGCATTGGAGTAAAAAACTAATTCATATAGCAGTAATAGAAGAATTCAAGCATAAAGGTCTCACAAGGACAAATTGGTAAGAAATTTAGAGCCACTATTATTACGGACTTCTACTAACGCAAGGTATAATATTGACAGTAGGTACACCGTCTTCAAAAATTAGACTCGTTCTAAGACTATTAAATACTAACCCAAATGAAATACTAAGTTTTTTAGATTTAGACACACTTCAGAAATCCTTAACAGCTGCCACGTATTAGAAGATGAAGTTTTGCGTAAGATGGTGTAAAGTTCGAATTATAATCGCTAATGATTATGAACTTTACAGTTCCATCAATGGCATCATAAATTTTATTACTATAAGAAGTAATAGCCTATCATAGTATAGGAGATATTTATGCGTAGATTCAAGCATAAAATTATACTTAAGTAATCCGTAATTTTATGAGAGGCATTTACTACCAATATTTTTGATGCACAACTAACATAATATAATATCTACTTAGATCAGCTTTAATTTTCTTTAGAGTATAGAAGATCTTTATAATATACAGCTTGGACGGAGTGACATCGTAAGCGAATCATTTTAGCATCTTATAAAACTACTATGACTCATTCTCGAGTAAGCATTCATAGACGGCTTTAATCTTGTTTCCACCAGACTAACCGAATTGCTTTGCAATTTATTTTCTCAAAGTTATATTAACAAACTTGTATTTAAACAATCGCCGAACACTAGAATTTCTTATATATTAAAACTGGCAGAATAGTAATTGTTGTATTGTTTCCCTAGAGGGGTAAGAACGTTCAATTGTACGTTTTTAATTATGAATATAATAAAATAAACATCTAACAATTCAGAGTATTTAAAAAGCATATGCAATCAAAAAGTTTAAAAGTCTCTACCTATATTATGTCTCTATACTTATCTAGCTGTAAACTTTTTAATAAATTAAGTCAATCTTTTGTTTCTGAAACGAATTAATTATTACTATATTCTTCTAAAAGTAAAGTACAAAATAGTAATTTGCAATAAAAAAACATTAAACTTCTAACCATTACCTCCCCTTTGCACAGTAATCGGCGAACAACTCAGTATCAAAGCAGCCAACCGCAACGGGAACACTCCGACCTCATAGTCGGTAATTTCGGGTGCGGTCATTATAACACATCTTAATTTAGTTTCAACACATAAATAGTAATAAGTAGACGGTTGAATGCGGGTGGGCTGAGGCCCACATTAATACGACTACAATGCAGTAGGTGATTGACTTGGTGTCGTCATTTTGAACATCTATTACGGAACGTCTTCGTAACTATGTTAAGTACATGTGAGTACCTACTTCGTTATTTAGAATGTTCTACAGTTTGAATGCTGATTACGCTTTTGCGAGTATTGTTTTTTTGAAATTGAGCTATTGAGGAATTTGTCGCGTTTAGTTTAGTCACAAATTTTGAATTGTGATTACCTAATTGGTTTATAATATTGATGCTGGCTTTTTCCTGCGATGTTTCAGTTGTTTTTCAACATCCATGACACTAGTCTTAGTTTTTAGTCAACGAAGTACCTTATTAGGTTTCTAAACACTCGTATAAAGTAATCGTAATACAAGGCTTTGTATAGTTTTTGTTAATAATATAGGAAATCTTTTTAATATATAGATTTCCTTTATTATAAACAAGAACACGTCTGAATATATGTAAAGAAAAAACGTATCCTTGTACCTTTTTAAGCATACTGTATTTTAGAAAAGGTTATAAGTAGGAGTGGTAAAATTTATCTATATAAACAAATTAATTAAGGTCCAATCTTGACTACCTACTATGCGACTAGTATATGAAAGAACAAATAAATTGTTTCCTTAAATACATGTGAATCTATGTCATTCCATCCTTATAATAAATAAAGATAAAAAAGTGATCAAGATTTTAATTACAACTTTTATCCACACTTCTTGCGTCGGTTTGGCAACTTTTTAGTATTCACACGACGAGCTAGCGTGATGAAACCTGAAATTTATATTCTCATTTGAAGTTGCAAATATAAAGCATTTTAACTAAACGAAATATGCATGGAATTGATTAAATAATCTCTTATGTACCGCTAAAGCTTTTTAAAACCTCATTCTTTTCGATGAGTAATATCTCAATTACTAATATCAAAGACATTTCACTCATATTTTTCTATAAAGGCAACGGAAAGTTTGTCCCGTGGGCGTACAGCCGGCAATATCCGTAGGTGTAATTCCAAATCGTTCCAATTTCGTCATTACATCTCTATTTGTGTTCGACACATAACGCGATGTGTGGCCACTAATCGATTATCATAAGTGCTGGCCGGTGGAACAGGAAATAAATGTTGTTCTTTTTGTATTTGAAATTGGAATGTAACAATTTTTTTGTTCGAAAGTGTGATGTTTGGCGCCAAAAGTGAAAATACACCATCTTTACTTTTGATGACTAATTATTATGATTGGTGCCATATTATTGTCACTAGCCTTAATTACCAATTCTTAGTAAAAATATTGTATTAAAATGGAGGAAACGAAGTTAGATACGGTAGATATCTACTCATTTGCGCGCTTTTGTAAGACTAGAGGAAAATTAAGAAATGCGACGGTAAAGTACCTACCCATTAAATAAAATTAAACATTTTTGCTATTTTCACCATCACAGGCGATTTCTACTACTTTTTAAATACAAGTTTTTGATTCAATTGTTAAAAACTACAGAAAAAACCTTTCATTTCGCGTCCTGTAACATTAGGTATGGTTTTGTAGTTATTAGATATTAATACTACACCGTCGAATAGGTAGATTAGCAGGTCGGACATAATATTATAGAGTTTTATGTTCAGCAATCTTAGTAACAGCACAGAATTTGGAAATATTCCGGTTATAGCCTCGGTCATAATACGTTGAACCAAAAACATGGTGAAATGTGTATTAATACCCTGCCTACTCTTTCAGGAATCTACAACCATTTATTCCATATTTAAATGTATAGAGAATTCAATTCCATAGACAAGAATAGAAATATACGCACCAAAGCGGTTCTATTTCAAACACATTATGCCAGTAGAGTATTGACATTAAGCTGCTACCGTAGCCGCGTAGGGGCGAATTACTAGAAATTGCATTCAATTCTATAGCGTAGTGTTTTGTTAGTCAGATTGCGTGTACTGTTGCAATGTGTTGGTGGGGTGAGAGCACTCGTTATCAGCCATCTAAAGAATACTTATTTGGTCCACTAGAAAGAATACTTATTTGGTCAACTAGTAGTACTGCATTATTAGTAGTGTTGGAGTGATGATTCAAATTGTATCCATACCTGTATAAGTACACATCTATATTTAACTAGCGTTTGCCCACGATTCCGTCCGAATGGACTTTAGATGTAACGTTTTTTATCCTATCCCGAGGCAATAAGGTAAATTCTGTAAATAATTATCAGTATATAGGTATCATTATCAACTTATATGCCAATTTTGAATTCTCTATTAATAATATATAACGAAATAGGTAACAAGCTAACTTTAAAGCAAAAGCCTTTTTGCATTAATCGATATTCCACAGGAATTTTGAAAAAACCGGCTATGTTTCTTGTTTACGTCATAAAACACATTCCTTTCTAGGGCCACGGCTTTGGGTTAGGACTGACTCTCCAACAAGTTAGTCGATTAGTGAGTCAGGAGTTCTCTACTTATATAACTATATATTTATATTACAAAATAAAATTGTATTGAAATGATTGTCTCTTTAGTTCTGCGACAAAATTACGCCCTTATGGACGCAAAAAGCGAAATCTCGCAAAGAATTCAAATTCGATTCGCAAGTCGAACAGAATGTAGTTAAAGCCTTCAGATTAATATTATACTCACACTCTCATTATAACACCTTTGTATCCAGTACTGTAGTAGTGACCTGGAAAACGACCAAATTTCGAACCGAGTCCGGGGGCATATTGAAATGTCTTTAGACCCGCAATTAATCACAATTATTATAAGAGTTCAAAAACTAATTCCTCTTCCCTCCTTAGCATAACGAAACGAAATAACAATTAACAATATTTATAAATATTGGCAAAGATCAATTCCACGGACACGAACATCGAGAGGCGTAATTTGAGCTTGATTCCAGTACCTAATATTCAAGGTAGAAATGCCTGAATATGCATGATAGACGCACGGAAATTACTACTTGATACAAAACTCGCATAGTATACAACTCTAGAAGTGATTAGTAAGATATTTCACACTAACTTTTGCCCGCAACTTCGCTCGCAACAGTACTTATTCGGATAAAAGGTTATCCGGAAAAGTATTGTTGCGTTTACGTCCTATTTTGTACCTCTGACAACGTGTATGAAATTTCATGATGATCGATTGAGTAGTTAAGGCGTGAATGCGTAATAAATAAAAAACTTACATTCGTATTTATATTATTAATTAGGATATTGTACATCATACATCAAGTCTATGTACATTTGTGCGCAAAATCGGTGTACTCACCCTCTGTTGTAGTTACCGAAGCTCGTAAACCATATAGAGATTGAATTGTGAGCTATTAAGGACAAAGTTGCACTGTTTTAGTTAATACAATACACTTATATTGAATAACACATAAGATCACGCATATATGTTTATTTTAAGAGGTAGACAGAAGTGTATAAGATCTAAATATAGGCAGCTATGTTTACGTCTCGCAAAGAAGAAGGTTATTGACGTCAACCGGTAATAATTTTATATCGATATTGATGAGAAATGAGTTGTATGTTTTTCATCCTTTCGAAAACTTGCGAAGCAAAATCTTTGTTGCAGTGTTTTAGGTAGTCTTCCACGACCGATGTCCCGAATGTCGTGAGATCAACAATTAAAATATATACGACCGACAATTAACGTGTTTGGTGCTTTCTTAAAACCCTTTTTTTAAGATTACTAGCAATTTGGGTTTCAAATTACTACTTTCTTGTCTACCCCTCCAAATAAGCTAAAATGCTTGTGTTAGGTGTGGGTTCACGTCAGTATTGCAATGGGTGGGATTCGAACCCGCGACCTCTCGATCGCAAATCCAATGCCTTATCCATTGGGCTACCGCCGCTTCACTTTATTATTCACTTGCCTCCCTGATGGGTTAGGCAGATGTATATGACATCTTCTTTTCGCCAGCCACAGTTTAGCCATGGATTAGTGGACAGCCATATTTTGGGACTCATTGGTGCCATGTCGCCCAACTTAATGACACTTTCTCAACCGCGGAATCGAATGCGGGACATAAGGGCAAAATACAGCCAACGAGGCAATAGTAACAAGAATCTATTCCAATCTCAAAATGAAAGCAGCTAATGATGACAACGCCATCCAAATTTACACCTTTACTTACAAGACTATTCCAACAAAAAGTCATCAATATTAATCTTCAAATCTTTTAAAAATCGAACGTCACATCAACATCTCAATATTCAATCGTCAGACCGAATTGGTCACGTTCGGCTGTCAACTTGACACATCGGGTGTGTTCGGGTAAGTTCGGGTGACGTCGGCGTTGACGCGACACGTCGACAAGCGACAGTACTCACGATAGAGTCGTCGCGACATGGCTAATCACTTGTATTGTTGCTGCGCAGATGTTTCAAAGTGTAGGGTGACCACTAATATGAATTGGTGACAGCTTAGTATATTACATTTATAGTACATATTAAGTTCTTAGAGTTGGTAGTTTAGTGAAAGAAAAGACATTTAACGTAACTAGAATTATTATTTTTGTCATTTTTAGTGGCTCGAATTCTATAAATGTGCTTGGGAACGGGGAAACTTCAAAACAGTTAGATAATTGTAAGTACAATACAATTCTTTCTACAGCCGGGTTCCCAACGTCAGGGATATACATACGAGTATAGGCGTGAGGCCATGTACGAATCTTGTTTCTTCAGCTGGTTTGTTGGTTCTCAGTGATTATGTAATTATCTCTACAGATTTTCTCAGTTACTTTGGTTTAAAGCCCACCTCAAGTCTAACTGGAAACAAATCGAATTCTATGTTATACGAAGAGAATTAACGCGATCGCGCTAGACTTTTTTACTACAGAAGTCATAAAAACTCTGTAAAATCATACATTGAGTAAACATAAGTCTCAGCATAAAATTTATGTAGATTAAGGGATGAGTTTTCCATCGCCAGATAACTTTTATCTAGGGAATATATTTGATGTTTGACAGCTTTTGTAAAGAAAATATGACAGCCAGCAATATTTATTCCGCAGGTAAAACATATCTCTCGATTGAAAAATTGGCCCAGCTACAAATCCCATTAATTAAAGTACCAACCTTGCCACCCTACACGTAACAATATGGGCCGTTTAATTATCTGTGACCGATGTACTCGACTTATTTAGTGTCACCATTCATTCCGTGATAGACACGGACAGTCCAACACCCATACAAATTGGGTCTCAATAGCCGATGTAAGTACAAAAACCTTTATGATGTACCAATCTATATGTAATGGAGTTTATGAATTGTTAATTTGAGTTTAATGTTTGGGGTTTATTGAGTACAAGGGTGGGTTCTTGTAAACATATTTATGAAGAAAAGCGTTTGATATTATTGTTCTTACCGATAAAGATAGATATTTAATATAGAGTATCACCGGTGTTCTTGTATATATCCCATTGGGCAAACAAAAGATAAGGATTAGCAGAGATATATGAGAGATACATTTCCAGTCCAGACATGTGTTATTAGTTTCATTTTAATAAAATTGTTAATAGCAGCACAACATTAGAAATCGTGGCCCGGTAGAAGGCAAGGATCACAATCTTTTAAATGGGACCTAAAATATAGCTATCATCATATGGGTTTGATACACCGCTGCCTTTTCGAAAATGTGCAAGAGTGACATTGAATAATTATGTACCCATCTTTGATTGTAACCGTGGGTGCTGTACTAAAGAATCACCCGTACAGCTGACGGAGTGGTTTAAGTAGTCAGTGCACCACAGCCATCACTTCAAGTGCTGTGATTTCTATCCACACACGGGACAAACATCTGTGTGAGCCACAAATATTTGTTTTTAGTCATAGGTGTTATTTGTGTCCGTTCGCGTTGTTTGAATGATTGTAACCTTCCCCGCGGCACAGGAATGATTTCAAGAACGGTAATTGTCTAATTTAAAAATAAATAAAATTACATTTGTTCGATCCACATAATTAATTGACTGTTCTTTGTTTTTTTTTTTACCACTAAGGTGGCAAACAAGCATACGGTCCACCTGATGGTAAGTGATCACCGTAGCCTATGGACGCCTGCAACACCAGAGGCATCACTTGCGCGTTGCCGACCCTTTAGGAAAGGAAGTAGGAAGGAGAAGGACCGGGAATGGGGGAAAGGGAGTAATTGAGCCTCCGGCACTCTCACTCACAGAGCGAAACACAACAATAGGAACACTGGTATTTCACGTCGATATTCTGTGAGAGGGTAGTCCTTCCCCGGTCGAGCCGGCCCATTCATGCTGAAATCAACGAGGCTCTACTACTCTACAAGTTGTTTCCTTTTATATTCTACCACATACACACAACACCATCTAGCCCAAACTAAGCAGAGCTTGTACTATGGGTACTAGACAATGGATAAACATACATATTTACTTTTTTTTTTTGTAAATACATACATATTATACATAGAAACACCCAGACCAAGACAAACACCCATGTTCATGCACACAAATGTTTGACTTGTGCGGGAATCGAACCCGCGACCTCGGGCGTGGCAGTCGGTTATTTCAATGTTTTATAATTATACCTCGGATATCCATGTGCAAGTTGCCTTTTAAATAAAAACAAACTACAACGTCGGTGTACCTCACAGACCGAGGGTCCCGCGTCATTGCTACTGCGTCGCATGTACCCTATAGACCTTTAATATCGAAATACTATTCGCATGACGTGTCATACAAAAGATTCCATCTTTACAACCTCAGTAAGGCCCGCATACTCGAAGTGCTCCGCTAAATTTCACATTGGAACATGAAAACGAGCCAAGAGAACTTAAACATCTTTATCTCAAAGTCAACATCTTACGTTTGTATTCATGTGGACCACCTTTTAGCGCCTCTGTATTTAAATACAATCCTTTTTGCAGACAAAACCAAGTTCAAATGCTGTCTTTTTAACGTAATTTCGACTCTATACCTGTAGGAATAAAAACTAAATTGAAGTTACAGATTTGCAAAGCATATTGTCTTGTTGGTCATCTGTCATCAACGGATGTCACATTAAGACCTTTTTGGTCCACAAAAGATTCGGGCTCCTTTCTAATCAGCTGTATTATACAGTGCTTTTTTATGTATTTCGCATCCATTGCCAGTTTTTGTAGTACGTTCTTGATGTTTCGTTAAGAAAAGTGGCAATGGATGTGTAGAATTGACAGAGTTATCATAGTTATTTGTTCGTCAACTTCAAATAGATGATCGATAATGTTCTTTTTTGGTTGAAGGTATAAATTGACATTGAAATGGAGTTTAATCGATGTTTGTTGTCTATGAAAGAGTTTTTTTTTATATTGCGATTTATATTGGTGGTATACAGTCATAGGCTTCCTTTACGCAGTTATTGAGAGTGATTTAAACAGATACAGGTATATTACTCACTCTAATATAAAAACGGTATGCTTTTTATATTCAAGGGCGTACATCGATAGTAAGCATGACCATTGGACAGCCACGCAGAGGTCTTGAGTTCGATCTGATCTCTTACTTTTCACGAAGTTATGTGCGTATTAAAGAGTTAACGGCGAAGAAAAACATCGTAAGAAAACCTGCTTATCTGAAAGTTCTCTATAATGTGGAGTCTGCCTACCGCCACTGAGCCGGCGTGGTAGGCTATGGCCTAACCAGGCTCACATTGGTAAGAGAGGCGTGCTCAGCAGTGGGACAGTTTAAGTAGAGGGCTAACGTAAAGAAGGCTTTGTTTTTTTTTAATTACTTGTCTTTTATAAATGCTCTAATTGGTTAATTATAAGTACCCGTCGTCGGTTCTTCTGAGGAGCGGAGCCACCTATCACAAGTATATTGTTTGCTTAACAGGTGATTCCAACTACCTAAATTGTAAAAATGTACTTTTTGTTACTGAAAATAAACATTTTTATTTATTTATTTGTTGCTGAGTAGCCATACTGCCGTACGAATAATGTTAAGCAGTTGAAATATAATGTTGGCAGTTGACACCACGTTTATTTATTAATGTTTTAGATACAACTGACCAGCGATAGTACACTACCTCTGCACGGTCTGCCTCTGGTTCGATTCCCTGGTCGGACAACGGTTATTGGGTTGTTGATCATTCTCATGAGCAGCTGGCCTTTGCAACACTCTTGCCGTTTATTACGTAGTATCCTATAAAAGTGAGTGTGGTACACCTCCATTCTCTTGTCTGTCTCATCAGGGGTATTCTGGCGATAGGATATATACCTACCTATGTATGTATCCTAATCCTAACTAATATTATAAATGCAAATGTGAGTTTGTTCGTTACGCTTTCACGCCTTAAGTACTCAACCAATCATGATGAAATTCCGCGAACACGTTGTCATGGCTACAGAAAAGGACACAAAGTACCTTTCATCCAGAGAAAAGTGCTGTTCCTAAGGGATAGCTAGTGTTAAAATAAATATGTTATACCTGATTCTTGAGAGGATAATCAATGATGTGTCAAATTCAAACTCATGTCAAGTCATTTGATTGGAATTCAACACAGAGAATGGAACTGGCACTACAGACATCTCTACGCGCTGCTATAGGGAGCAAGTGTGATTTGCTTTTGTCCCCTCTGTGATATTCAGTCAGCTAGCAGATGACATGCATTTGACCGTCTTCTTTATTTGGTTTATTGATCTTAGAGACTTCATAAAACTCACTAACTTATAAACTATGACGTTCATAAGCGTTACTATGTGACCTACATGAATAAATGATTTTTGACTTATCCACCATTTAATTAGTTTGTGCCACTGTGTCGGCAAACTAGTCCAAACAAGCCAAAGAGTTCTTTCAGAATTCAAAAATTTCCTATTAGCTATTTCTATCTCGGCAGCTATGGTTTTAGATCCCAAATAATAAGGGGTAAGCATATTGCCATCTACCGGACAAGTTGTAGTCTTCGTGCTGCTACTGATAGAACTTGACAGAGCCGGGCGCCTCGAGCCGGGAATAAAACCGGAGACCACGCACAGCAGTCGCATTAATTACCAATGCGTTATCAAAGCATTTCCAAAACTCTCAATTTTGAAAAATAGAATCAGAATTTATGGCGACATTCTTGGTACCTAAATATACCTTATAGCAGCGATAGCTCAGTGGGGAGACCAACAGACTGCAATGCAGAGGGTCTCGGGTTCGAACCCACACCGCGCACACACAAACTTACAATATCACATCCAAGCTAGTAGTGTTGCGACGAGTTTAACCATTACACCATCAATGCAATCAAAAGATTACAAACATTTCCTACGTTTAAAAGAAATCTACTTTGGTCTATTCGGCATCACACTATCGCTCTAATCAATGGCTATAAAGTGATCCGCTTCTGATTCGGCGAGTGAAGGTGGCGGTTTAAAGCGCAGCCCGATTAGTGGCTGTGTCGCTCCTCTCATTACTGAGGGCCCTAATTGCGCCGCTGCGCAAGCCTCAAACGTGCCGCTCGCTTTCATCTCGCCGACAACGGGTGCGCGCGAGTTAGAGGCGCGAGCGGGCGCTGTAGCAGGTTAACTATAGGCAAAATATTTAAATGATTACGGAAGATGATTACATTCTATTAATAGCGTAAAAGATTGTAAAGACGTTTTCATCAAAATTAAACAACTTTATACTTTATATCGGAGAAATAGTAAAGTTAAATATTTCATATTATAATTAAAATAATTAACCAATAATAATATTTTTATAAAATAAATTGCAATAAAGTAAACGTAAGCCTTGCTGCTTATATTATAGCTGCTGCTACTGCTTATATATAAATTACTAGCTTTTGCGCGCGCCTCCGCCCGTATGGTACCTACATCAATAAAAAGTAGCCTATGTCCTTCCCCAGATTTTAAACTATATCTTTACCAAATTTCATCTAAATCGGTTGAGTAGTTTAGCTGAGAAAAGGTAACAGACAGACAGACAGACAGAAAGACAGACAGACAGACAGATGGACAGACAGACAGAGTTACTTTTGAACTTATAATATTAGTAAGGAAGTAAGGATGAATCTATAAGATTCACACGAGCGAAGCAGCGTGCAGGAGTTAGTTAATTATAAATCGATTGTTTAAGAATATCATTTCGTTTTAAAATTATATTAAAACCAAGAATGAAATTAATAAGAAGACCTATTTTAGCTTTTTTTTCGCGGAGTGGAAAATGTTGCCAGTACGTACAACAAATGTCGTATTAACTTTGTGAATCAAAGTCGTAAGACTTATAATTTAATTAGGTCTATCAATCAAAAGAGCCGAAATGTAATGGTGAAGATATTAAATACAATGACAATATATGAGACAGGTGTATAACGATGAATTATTATACATGTGGATGCAATGAAATAGCGGCAAAATCCTTTCTGCCTTCGATGGCTCTGCAACCCAAAATGGATCTTCGTCTTCCACGTTAAAGTACGCCTATCTTTGTGCCAAGTCGGACCAATCGGGAACATTCGTTCCTTTCAGGTATTTAACTATTTCGTTTATTTAGCGGTATCTCAGGCGACCCACCGGACGACGCTCGGTGGGTCGCCCGAGATATGCTCTTTTGGTAGCTAAGACCTCTCCCATTTTTTCGACATGTCCGACCTAGAGAAGTCGGGCTTTTATTTCTCCCATGATATTCGTATCTAGGTAAACGAAACATTATATTCGTATGAAATTACAGTGATAACATTTTCTTGTTCGCTTAATTCTTTCGTAATATACCACAAACAAAACAATCAAGCTACCAACCAATACTAAATAGAAATCCCATAAAAAGTTAATTAACCTACTTAGTACAAACAAATCTAGACACATCCTCCGATATTCAAACAGTAATTACCAGGAAGCTTCTTTCAATAGTTGATTAAACTACCAATATAACAGATCAAAATATTATCAATAACAAATTAAAAATAATAAATGTACCATACAAAAACTGATTTATCATAACTTTACGTGTTTTCTAATTAAATTCTCTGATAGATTTATATAATATACACATATAATTGATATTATATGGCAATTATTAAAACCACCTTGCTGACACTAATGAATGTTGCAAAAAAAGAACTATCGATATTCATAATCGAATAGTTGCAATAAATTTAATAATACGCTCTCGCTTCCGCTTGCAACGTGTCTCCTCTCTTTTCACACAGACATCTCCGCCTAAAATTGCTATGCATTGGGTAAAAGGTGGAATGAATTTTACGTCATAAAATAAACCTTATTCGTTTGACATAAGGGTTATATATAATGTTTAATAGTAATTTCGAGTGTGTAGGTAATTTTGTGGTTGTGTAATTGTTTTTATTCATTTATTGCTCCCATAGAGTGTCTGTAAGGTGGGCTTTATAGCGTATCTATTAGCAGTCGAGGAATTATCATCGCGCTATAGTGGATTTGTACTAATTTTATTATATTCTTAACTTTATTGATATCGACAATGTATTTAATAAAAACGGATGCAATGTAATATTAATTAAATTTTAAGAAGGCGAATGAAATTAACTAGCTATAAACTGTATCTATGAGTTGGCAATCAAAATGGTTGTGATAAAAAATGACAGCGAATTGATAGATTGATTGATTGATTAGCGATAGACCGTTTTGAATAAAATATTGGATCGTAAAAGTGGTAGCATCTGTTAATTTTCTAACGTTAGATGAGTTTTTACTTCAAATGTAGAGTTTTATAAGATTAACTACATGTAAATTTATGTTTTAATCAAAAACATAACAAGATACAATTAAATTATGATTCTTTAAATAAAATCGTTTTCTCTAATAGAAAATTACTTAATTAGAAATTAAGATTGCATTTCAGAACTGCAAAACAAATCTTAAAAAAGACATTCTAAATTCAATATGATTAAAAAAATACAGCTAATAATCGAACTTACTTAAAAAAAGCATTATCTATGGCACACAGATTAAAACGTAATTGATTTCTAGACCTGACTTTTATTTCTAATTTGATGTTTGGATACGTATATATAGTTTTTATGAAGTCTATTACCGGGTGAGTGGTCAAAAGACCACCACGACGCGTTTATATTATAAAGTCGTGATGATATGAGCATTAAATAAATGGCTACATGCGCCTCCACGCTTACTCTGAGTGTAGGCGTGAGAGAAAGTCTGTATGTTTGTTTGTTTGCTTCAATTTAACGAATTATTAAATGGAAATGAGATGTTTGGATATTATAGTACATGGCAAATGTACAATTCACACATTATCTAATGTTCTAATTGGAAAAATCCACATGCATCGGAATGAAATCATAAAAAGGCGGGATCTTATCCGGAGCCATTCCGTGTAGAAGGTAAGATTCACAAGATAAACTTTTCTAAATAAATAAGGCATTTATACCATCACAGTAAAATAATAGATATATAAAATAGGTAGGTACCTACATATTAATCTTTTTGGAAAAGGAGGAGCGACGATTAGGCTTTGCGGCGCTTTGTATGACTGTATATTATATTATCCTATGTTAGATATAGATGATAATAAAGATTTTGATGGTATCTATACATTGGTAAGACTGAAAAGTCGAATTGAATGTTATTTTTGTCTATGGCGCATTTAGTTATTATGTCCCATACTTCTGCCTTAGGTACATACGCTACCTACACTAACATTATAAATGCTGAACATGCATGATGCATTATAACTTCGTGCGTTTCATCCATATTATGGGTACACCGCTTGCCCGATTTTAATGAAATTTGGTATGGGAATAGGTTGTACGCTGGGGAATGACAGGTTATTTTATATAATGTGACGTAACCAATCATTGTTAGCAGTTACCCGCCGTAACGTAGAGCTAATAAAGATTTATTTGAGCTTTTTTCTGCAAAATTGAATTAAATGAATGAATGCATCGCGCATATTCAACAATATTCCGAGGGAGATCAGAATGGTTAAAGAAATAACTATGTTTAAAAAGAAACTACATGATTTGTTAATAAATAAATTATATTATACCTACAGTAAATGATTTCATGAGTGATAAAGCTCTGCTCCATTATACCTCAATCATGACGTGTTCAGTAATCTCTACTTTTGCATTATTATTGCCTGTTTATAACTTCTGTGACATTGTGATCCATATTGACATAATTTATATTATTATTTAATGCATGTACAATTCCAATTATTATAACTTTTGTATGCCCAATGGGCGGGACATAGCTGAACTAAATGATGTAAACTATAACTTCTGTATTATGTACCTATGATCCACAATAAACAATTATTATTATTATTATTAAAAAAGTCTAAGTACATAAATAATCGGTATGATGTTTGTCGTGCTATGTAAATATTTATTGCTCAATATATTGAATTTGTAATAATAATAATCCTTTATTCACAAGAAATGTGGTTACATGATAGTAAGGTAATTGTGGTCCTATCACATTCTACCACAACAATGGTGCGTAAATATATCAAAGTTATAGACAGATATTGTACAAAATATGTAACTTAAAAGCTATGTGTTAAATCAAAATCGAATAAAAATAGTAATCATTTTCCTTTGGTCTCAAGGAATTGCTTCATTAACTAAATGACGCAAGACAAATATGCCAGGACTGGTAAGTGAAAACCCGTAGTCTCTGCTTATCCTGTTAGGAAACACGTGAGTACCTACATACCCATATTATTATGTATTTCATAAACTAACTAAAAGCTACTACCAAACTTACATCTTGATAAAAATAACTATCGAACAAAAGAGAAATACATCTTTATGTAATAAATCATAGTGAAAGCCGAGAATTAGAGGGTTTTACAAACACCAACGTCCAACAGTTCCCATAGAGTCGTAGAGTACGGAGCACAATGGTGCCCCTCTAATTGTACCATAGACCACACACCGTACCATAGATGATAGATGTACGTAGTCGATGGTATTTTTATTAATGAGTGGACGTATTTTATTATTAAGTTAACCAGCTTTTTGTTGGAATTTATGAAGGAATGGCATTTGAAACAAGTTTATTAAATAATTAAGTTGGAAAGTGCGGCGGTTGTTGTTTTTAACCAAGTAGCTGTCGGCTGTAGATTCAGATGCTTTTATTAAATAAGAACGAGTTATTTTAACTCTTATATTATATACATTGGTTATTTTAGCTCTTTGATGCATCTCGCGATTGTGAGGCCCCAAGTTCGATTGCCCAGTTGGACAAACAGTTAAGTGTTTGGGTTTTAAAGTGATATGATTGCATCTTTGGTCTAATGGTACAAGTTTGTGCTTATGCTTGAATGCTGATCACGAGGTCCTAGTAGTGGTCCAAGAGACCAAATTGTTATTGGATTTATCTATAGCATATTCTCTGAAACAGTACGGTGGATGGTAATGTGTCCAGTAGTCGGCTATAAACTCATCCATCATTAGGTACCTGGGACCTGAATCATTATATATACCTGTATAGGTATAAAACACTTTTGCCTATCCATTACCTATATATAAGTACTTACAACTAAATATCCCCAATATATAAGCAGAGACTATAGAAATCGAACTCATTCCCATGCATAAAAGCTACTAGAACAACGAAACAAACAGTAATTAAAGCATAGATAATAATTAAAAAATCTTTAATATCTACTTCTATACACATACAAAAAGTATAAATACAATACCGACTGAATACCACCTACCTTGACCACTCTATTTCTAAATGGCGACAAATAAAAAAACAAACAGAACTAACATGATACCGAAGAATTGATTTCAAAACTATATAATAGTTAATAGCAAAATTGCTGGCATATAGCTAAATAACTTAATGTGCTATAACTGCCAGAATATAAAGACCCCCTTCATTATATTAATACTCACCCCTGCTAATCAAAACAATATTATCTATATCTCTCATCAAGCAAAAGTCAACCTTATACAGTTTAGAATAAGGCTTTTTGGAATGTTTGATAGAACTTTGCCGGGGTATACAGAGCAGGGAATGGTAGGTCTACGTATACTGGTGTTGGATGCCAAAGCGTTCCCATTAAAGCTGTCTATTACTGAAATGATATTACCTACAATTTGGTATCGTATCAGTAATAATACATTTATGAGTAAGTCCACCATTATATGATGAGCATTTACTGTTTGGGTATAAGCAGAATTGTTGTTATGCATGTGTGTGGTTGGGTTATTTTGGGGTACCGTATATTATTTAAATATTTTCGCCATAGAGGCAGTTAATTTACAATGCTAACTAATATTATAAGTGCGAATATGGGTTTGTTTATTACGCTTTCATGCCTTAACTACTGGACCGATCATCATGAAATTTTCCATACACGTTGTCAGGGGAACAGAAAAGGACATAGGATACCTTTGATCTAGAAAAAGTTAATGTTACTAACCTAATCTAACCTACCAAACCTACGCGACCAAAGCGGTGGGCAAAATCTACTACTAGGTACTATTACTATTTTACTGTTATTATATAACATGACTGCCTCCATTTCGCAGCGGTAATGATAGTGATTGCTGTGCATATCTCAGGTTCAAATCCAAAAATAATTTATTGGGTTTTTCTGATAAGAAATCTCCAATAGCTGCTCGGAGATAAGAAGTTTGTGATGTACGCCTCCACTGTGTCTTGGAAAGCACATAAAGCCGCTGGTCCTACGCCTGGTCTCTTTCCGGTTGCCAGTCCGGTGACTATGTATGTATGTATTTCGCTGTATATTTTATCTGGAACAGTGGTTGACTTAGCTATCGTTGTTTGCGGAGGCCGTTAAACTACCTCGCAGAGGACCCAACTTTGAATCCTCTGATGTTTTAAAATTATAAGCTTTAATTATCGCCCGTTTTGTCGGTGATAAATAAATAAGAAATACATTTTGAGGAAATGTATGTGTGAGCGCTTTGTGTGATATTGTTATCGTATGTGATGTCCCAAACTATACTGGATCAGTGTGGTAGCCTATTGCCTAAGCCTTTTCACATTAAGAAATGGGTCGTGCCCACTAGTAAGACAGTTTTTAAATAGGTCTGATATTATAGTATTATCGATACTCAGTAAATGACTACAGACTAAATAAATAGACACAGAAAGAAAAAAATATATAAATTGGTAACGGCAATTAACGCAATCATGCATATTGTTTAGATAACTGGGCAATCATTTTGTGACCACGGCCGCTGTAACCTAGTCGAAACATCGAACACCTAATATGTAATAATATCAGCCCTGTATGAAACTGTCACACTGCTGAGCACAGGCCTCTTCTCAGTGTGAGAAGGGTTAGGCCATAGTCCACCACGCTGCCCAAGTGCGGCTTGGTAGACTTCACATATCTTCGATAACATTATGGATAACTCTCAGAGATACAGGTTTTCTCACGATGTTTTCCTTCACCGAAAAGTCACCAAAAGTCAGAGATCCGCGCCCTGGGATCGAGGCCTCTGCGTGGCAGTCCAACCGTG
The DNA here is from genome assembly GCA_963564715.1 of Catocala sponsa. NCBI lineage: Eukaryota > Metazoa > Arthropoda > Insecta > Lepidoptera > Erebidae > Catocala > Catocala sponsa. The sequence goes on from OY751349.1 coordinate 16,688,086, forward strand.
TTCGCATTAGGCTATCGCTGCTTCAAGCACCTAAAGGTAAACAATATACGTGGTTGTGTTAATAGTACCCTTTACCAAATATTTATAGAGATATTATATTTATATGTATATGAAAAAAATATACTTGTCTTGATAACAAACGAATAAGGCTACCGGTAGGTAGCTAAATCCAAAAGGGTGTTATTTAAGTGGTTAGCATAGTATTGGTATTTTTGTGAGCAGAAAAATATAATCTGTGAGCAGAAATAGCTAATTGATCAGCAACTCATGGCAGCAAACTTTAAAGAGATCAAACTAAGTCGACGGAGCCCCGCTTCACGGGGCTCCTATTTTTGGGTGGGTTTAAAAAAAGGAACCTAACATAACCTAATACTTCCGAGACGGAATGCAGTGATTTGAGGCGTATAGATGCTCGTTATGCTGTGCAATATTTGCTGACCAATTAGTATTTTTGATGATCATTATATTTAATCCCAATCTAAAACATAGAGACCCTTCAAAATCAAAACGTAAAAAACCATCTTTATTCATTTAGATCACAAAGTAACACTTATGAACATCAAGGTTACACTAAACTGTACTATGAACTTACATAAATTACCTCATCTTCAGCAAAGCAAAGGCCTATGCCTGGATCTATATCCAATCTTAATAAAATATTTACTTTTGTCATCTCTATTTATTAGGTATAGAAATAACCGACTGCTACACCTGAGGTCGCGGGTTCTATTCCCGCACAAGTCAAACATTTGTGTGCATGAACATGAATGTTTGTCTTGGTCTGGGTGTTTCTATGTATAATATATACGTATTTAGAAAAAAGAAAGTGTATATATGTATGTTTATCCATTGTCTAGTACCCATACCTAGTACAAGCTTTGCTTAGTTTGGGCTATATGATGTTGTGTGTATGTGATAGAATATTATAATAATAATAATATTTTGATTTACGAAATAATGATTGTAGTACAGAATGAAAAATATACATGGTAGGTCTTACAACAATTTTACGTACAATCCTGTGGGTGAAGTTCTGTTACCCATGAAAGGTTAGTTATTAACCTGTAGTAAGGATTAACAGTCCTCTTCCCTCCGGTATGTATTATATTTATAATAACAATTATTCTCTAAATATTATTATATTAGATACTAGCTTTTGCCCACGGTTTTCGCTCACGTTAATTTAGAATTTGACAATCAATTCGGGTCGTACTCTGCTTGTAATAATATAATTCAATCATGATTCGAAAGATACGTGGCGCCATCTATTATCATAAGAACGTTATTGTTGTTTTCCTCGGGAACAGTAATTTTTTTCAGGATGAAAAGTAGCCTATGTCCGTTTCTGTACACCTGACAAGGTATATGCAAAATTTCAGGATGATCGGCTCAGTGGTTTAAGCGTGAAAAGGTAACAAACAAACTCATTTTCGCTTTTATTTTTTATTTTTATTTCTTTTTATTTTGCTCGTCAAAATGACCACACTCCCCCTGATGGTAAGCAGTCGTGTGGTCTAAGAGCAGTGGCCTCCACACCGCTCTCATAGCAGCCGAGGTGATGTTGAGGTCTCTACTTTGACGGTGGAAGGTGCTTTTTCACGCCCCGCTTAAAGGACCCAGGATTGAAGGAAGAAGGAAACACGTGCCTTGGCAGAGAATTCCATGCCTTGGTCGTTCGGCAGAGGTATGAGGACCCAAACTTATTGGTACGCGCTCTAATCGACTCTACTGTGTAAGGATGGCATCTGAGCCCAGCATGCGTTGTTCTGGATAGGAAAGGGGAGGGCTTTTATAATATTAGTTAGAATTAGGATTAGGATAGTTAAGATTAGGATTAGTAAGGATTAGAAACGAGGATATTATTCATGACCATAGTTTCAATGTCACACAAGACTCTAGCATTATCCGTAGTGTTTCTAAAATATAGCTTAATGTTTAATAGCATAGCTAACTCTAATTTAGTTAGATACTTAATATAATTATGTTAGCATTCACTCGCTGGGTGGTACGAATAGTATGCAATATTAAAATAATTTATTTGATTTTATATATCTCCACATTCTGCCTGCGGCTTATGTCTTAATCTTGGATATAGTCAATCTACGTGCAAAGATTTGTACAATTTCGTTAAACCGTTTTTGCGTGATTGCATAACAAACATATTATATGAACATTCAAATTTTCTAATATTAAAAATGCGAATGTGACTTTGATAAGCTTTCACGCCCTAACTACTCGACCGATTATCATGAAATTTCATGTACAGGTTGTCAGAAAAGACATAGAGTACCTTTCATCCAGGACAATTCTGTTTCCGAACGAACAGAGCCGCGGGAAAAACCTGGTATTTACTAAATTTTCTATCTATCTACTAATATTTTAAAGCTAAAGAGTTTGTTTGTTTGGTTGAACGCACTAATCTCAGGAACTACCAGTTCGAATTAAAAAAAAATATTTAAGTGTTGAATAGCCCATTTATCGAGGAAGGCTATAGGCTATATAACATCACGCTACGATCAATAGGAACGGAGCATAATTGAAAAATGTTGCAAAAACGGGGGACGAAGCATTTTACTCGCATCATATTTTTTATGGACATTCATTGACTTCCTAGTTAGATTGGTAGGTTTTCGGTAGCCCCGGCTTCGGCCAGGTAACCCAACATAACCTCCTCGTGTCCTCGTGACGAGAGGAAATGCGTAAAGTTTACTTCTCCACGTGCAAAATAAGGGAACATTCTCTCAAATGTTTCTGATCTGATCAGATAGGTATATCAATATATTCATTTTATTTTATGACTGTACATATTACGCTTTGATGTCAGTGGTAACCTCGGCATTGCCCGTGCGCCAAATGCTATGCTTTCAATCCCTTCACGGTACAAAAAAGATTTTAGTGGTAAAAATACTTTTAATCATAAATTCATAATCAACATTATAATTATCAAAATTAATGATGAGAATATTTCCGTATTTTATTTCCGTACCACATTTAGACATACCTCTACCATTCCTAACCAACATTTTCGATTTAATTTTCCTAGGATCGGCAACACACATAATCCCTGATACTGCAAGCGAGCATAGTCTATGGTAACTTACCATCAGGTAATATGCTTTGTTCTATAGAAACGATCCATGCCACTCTGATCTAGTAAGTCATTAACGCATTTGTCATCAGCTAGCGGTCTGCCTATCCTCTTATTAAACGCTCATTACAAGGCGTAATGGTATCTATCGTTATACATAAACATCCTGCTGGGTCTAGCTACTTTAAGAAAACTGGTCGCATTCCAAGGGTACCTACGTATTTTCTTGGCCTTGACTCCAAACTGCCATAGATTTTTTAAAGAAAGAATTAAAAATAGCAATTTGCGGTAGAGCCAACAAAAGGTCGATATCCTTTTGTTTACAAAACACTATTCTTTTTAACCCCTTCACTTCAGCCTTACTAGAATGCTTGTTTTATGAGTGGGTGAGTTTATGAGTGCAGTAATTAGGTTCCGAACCCTCAAAGTCAGGATCGCAAGTCCAATGCCTTATCCATCCCATACTGCCGCCTAATAGATTTCCGGATGCCATTTTCCATTGCCACTGTGCCAAATGTTGTGTGTTCGATCTCAATACGGGACAAAAATTCGTGTACCTTGTGTCCGTTTTTTTATGTTTCTAAAATCCTTCGCGACACAGGATTTGTTCGCAATGCGGCAACTGCGGTCATTGAAAAATCCTAACTAATATTATAAAAGCGAAAATGAGTTTGTTTGTTTGTTACCTTTTCACGCCTAAACCACTGAACCGATCATTCTGAAATTTTGCATATACATAGTCAGGTGTACAGAAACGGACATAGGCTACTTTTCATCCCAAAAAAATTACTGTTCCCGAGGAAAACAACAATAACATTCTTATGATTATAGATGGCGCCACGTGTCTTTCGAATCATGATTGAATTATATTATTATACAAGCAGAGTACAACCCGAAATGATTGTCAAATTCTAAATTAACGCGAGCGAACCCGCGGGCAAAAGCTAGTAAAATATAAATATGGTTGCGTCCAACATCTTAGGAATGAACTATCGAAGCCCATTACTAAGTTTTGAATGCGTAAACACAAAAAATATTTGCATTCGCCTGTGCTAGATCTGTATCTAAGACACCTTCCCGATTACCTGGCCGTGCTTCTAACGGCCGGAAAATTTCTGACACAAGCCTGGCCGCTAACCGTTCAAACAAGACGGTTATTATATGCAGTAAACATGACTGAGCTGCCCTATTATTTACAAGTACTTAATTTTAATAACCAGGGCTTCTAGCGAGGCGGTCATTAGAGCCGATATAGGGACAAGTAGCAGGGCGGTGGGGGGTGAGAGGGGGAGGTTAATTGCCCTCCATACACTAACTGGAAGCGATGTAGATAACGATGAAGTATTGCCTGTCTGTCTGTGAATCTGCGCCGACTACCGTTTGTAGCGATGGGAGCAAATTATAAGATGAGATTTTTTAAAGGACATCTCCCTAGCATAATTAAAGACCATAAGACTGCCACACAGATGTTCCTCGGGCCAAAGGCTCTCCTCTGATTCTTCGAAGTTATGTGCAAACAGTTAGTTTTCGTTCGCATAACGGTGAAAGAAAACTTTGTGAGGAACCCTGCATGTCATGTTCTCCATAATGTTTTTGAAGATATGTGAATTCTACCAACCCGCACTGGGCCAGCGCGATGGACTATGGCCGAACTCTTCTCACACTGAAAAGAGACCCGTGCCCATCAGTGGGACAGTTTATATAACGGAGATATGAGTGGATACTCATCCTGCACTCGGGGTAATCCTTATATCGTAGGCGCTTTACATACATTCAAACAATGGTCATAAAGATCACGCAGAATCGTAAAAACTATTTGTAGATCTTACAAAATTTTGTTACATCAGTATTAATATCAACAATGCATGAGGTCTCGGGATCGATTTCCGGTTCGGATTTTGTTATTGAGGTTGTTTGTTAACAAATTCTCTGCAGCAGCATGGATTATGGAACTGTGCTTGGATGACGACAATAGGCTCGCCCTCTTTTGCTTGAGACTTGAAAAGATAGCTTGCAAATTGTGTAAACAGTACCCCATTCCCTAACCCTTCGGCGATAATACATACATAGTGTTAGCACTTATCAGAATCCAGACCTTAAATTTTTGTGCGGACCATACATCGAACCTATCATTCATCAGTCCACATTACTGATGCGTGACGACACTCTGATTTATGCAGTCAGGAATGTCCCAGCTGCTAAGATTACCACGCCGATAAGTGCGCGCGCGCAGACTTACGTCCAGCCGGTATGGCTTAGATCATCAAGTGTCTGATTAAGGGTAATTATAAACTGGTACTGGATCGGTCCTGTGGGGTTTAAACATACGGTTAAAGCTGATCGTGAGGCGTCAGGTTCGTTTGCCGGATTGGGTAACTGTTAAGGCTTATCGCCGATCTCTATGTGAGGTGCGGGTTCAATTCTCAGCGTGAATTTTTCTGTTAAGGTATTCGCAGTAACTGAAAGAAATCCAGCAGTGATTGCAGTAGATATGAATATGTAGGTTTATATGAACAGGTTTACATCCTTTCTGAATCACTGAGATGAAAACCAACTTCGTGAATCCGGAGTTAATTGCCTTAGAAAAGTTATTGAATTTTCTTTCAAGAAACAATCAACAACTATATTGTCTAGATAGAGATACAAACCCAAGATCTTATGATCTGAAACCGTATACTTTAGCCACTAAGTCAAAGCCGCATTTGTAATAACTAATAACACAAAATGATTTTTTAATCTATATTCAAGGAATGCATAGATAATCTACATTTTGATTGGTGCCAACTAATGTTAAGTACCCGGTTAGCCCGGAGCTGTCAATGTTGTCATTGACCTTGGTACATTAGACTGTTCCTGTAATTACAGGGCTGTCAAGAAAATATTACTTATGGTTAAAGTGGTCGCCGGCCATTGATACTCTCAGGCCGTCAAAGTAGAGACCTCAACATCGCCTCGGCTACTATGAGGGCGGTGTGGAGGCCACTGCTCTTAGACCACACGACTGCTTACCATCAGGTGGAGTGTGGTCATTTTGACGAGCATAATAAAAAATAAAAAAAATACTGCGTCGAAAGTTGTGGGTTCATTTTTCAGTCTGAAAAAATATCTGTAACTTTACAAACAACGGAAACAAAGAAAAGAAAAAAGAACCAGACTCCGACGAACTATTTGTGGATCACACAATTTTTTGTCCCGTGTTGGATTCGAACCCACAACACTCGGCGCCGGCAGTGGCGAGGCGACCACTTTAACCACTTCGCCATCCATGCAGTCTTTTACCTCAGTAGCGTAGCGGTATTCAACACGATTGCTATGCATGATGTCACGGGTTCAAATATCGGTTTAAATACTTTAATATTAATGTAGCTGATTTTGTGGACCGAGAGACCTTAAAAGTATACCATCCTTTTACTTATTCATCTTCGATCAATAATAGACTAGATACACAATCCCATACAAAAGTCCTCTTTAAAACTGTCGCCAATTGTGAGTGTAGGTCATTCTAAGAATTCTAGCTGAAATAAACATACATTAATGCAAATTCAACCTTAAATCCAATACTTAAAGTTGCATTCACAAAGCTATGTACAAAAAGCAATTAATTTTACGACCTTTGTTCGCTGCTCAAATCACATCAAAACAATTCTAATCTTATACGCATGTTTTAAAGTCTAAATTACAAAGTGCCAAAAATAGTAATAACAATTTACAATAGTTGGCGCGTTCTCGCAAACGTTGATCAAACAATCATAATATTTGGTAATTGATTCATATTTACTATTTAATTAGGTTTTTACTTTATGAAAAATACTTATTATATAAACTTACCGAAAAAAAGATATTCCTTCCAGAATCTCGATGTTACGGTAGTTATTTGCATAATTTTTGAACGCACACTGCGGCATTTTGACGTCTTAATGTTGGCTATGATTGGATCATACTAATTTGAAATAAGAGCACAACCGTATTTGTGCTCTTATTTTTCGGCTCGTGTTTGAAGCGCTTACCGGACATCTAGTGTATTATTGATCGAAGTTATTCATATACTTAGAATAAAATAGAACTTTCAAACATAGGTAGATACTCCAGGTCTTAAAATACATTTATGTGTGTTATGTTAAAATATAATAAATTAATAGGTAAAAAATATGTAACAAAAGAATTACATTCTTAACACGTTGAGTGCGAAACCAGGTCTAAAACATCTTGTGCATGTCTTGTTAACAGTGCGTCAAAGAAAAGTATAGATTTCTCTGTCGTGCGAAGGGCATAACTTCAATTTATTTACTTCAAACTATACCGAAATAAACAACGCTATCAGTAATATCGATTGGTGTAGTAAACTGTCTGATATGTCTGTCGATGACGCGGTTGACTGTTTTTATTCTTTAATTATACAACTTATTGATAAATACATCGTCAAACGAATGTCATACGATAACAATTCATTTCTACCGTGGTACACGCCTTCACTAAAAAAATGTATTAAAGAAAAACATAAGTACAATAGAAAATTCAAAGTTTACGGCAATCGGTCGGACTACGAGACATTTAAAATATTACGAGAAAGAGTTAAACGTTTGGAAAAACAGTGTTATGATAATTACATAAAATTAGTCGAGGAATCAATCAAGACTAATCCTAAATATTTTTGGTCTTACGTCAAATCACGTCGTAAGTCTTCAACTATACCATGCTCCGTTGCATATGATGGCCAACTAGCAAACACGGGTGATGCCATATGTAATGCTTTCTCTAGTTATTTCCACTCAACATTTTTGCGACCATCTCATACATCTACTCCGCTCACGATCTCTTCCCATTATCACAAAGATGCTATATCGGATATTCACAAAGTATATATAGACACCACAACAGTGACGCAACTTTTAAAATCACTCGATCTGGATAAATCAGCAGGGCCTGACTTAATACCTCCTCTATTCCTATATAATTGTGCCGACACCATAGCTATCCCCATCAGCATATTATTTTAGAAATCTATTGCCAAATGCACTGTACCTTTGATATGGAAAAAGGCATTTATTTCGCCTATTCATAAGAAAGGATCTAAATCAGATGTTACCAATTACAGACCAGTCTCTAAATTATGCATACTATCAAAAATATTCGAAAAAATTATTTATAACCAAATTTACCCGGCTTTAAAAAATAGTTTTAACAATACTCAACATGGATTCCTGAAAGGTCGTTCTACAACTTCGAACCTCATTCTAATTAATGACTACATTACGGCATCTATGAGTAGCGGTAAGCAAGTTGATATAATATATACTGATTATATAAAATGTTTTGATAGAATAGATCACACCGTGTTGATTGCAAAGTTACAGTTAATCGGGATACGAGGAGACTTGTTGAGATGGTTGGCATCATATATAACTAACCGTTCGCAAGCTGTCGTGATCAATAACTACATGTCAGGTTGGGTAAAGGTACCAAGTGGAATTCCACAAGGTTCCCTCCTTGGGCCCTTGTTATTCCTTATATTCGTTAATGATATAGATAAGTGTTTCCAAAATTCCCAGGTTTTGTGCTTTGCTGACGACATGAAAATATTTACAGCTATTTCAACGCCTACGGATGTCCATGGTGTTCAATCAGATCTTATACGCTTAACCGATTACTGCAAACTTAATAAATTAGATTTAAATCCCAATAAATGTCTGGTCATGACCTACAGTAGAAAACCCAGCACTTTATCCTCTGAATACTACTTAAATGGCCAAAAACTACAACGATGCAGAAATGTTCGCGATCTCGGCGTATTACACGATCCTAAATTACTTTTTGATGATCACATTACTAGCATAGTAACCAAGGCATACCAGGCACTAGGGTTCGTAATACGTACATGTGATAGTTTCAAAGAAGCCAAAACACTAAAAATTATATACTGTACCTATGTACGCAGTATATTAGAATATGCAAGCCAGATTTGGAATCCGCGATATAATAACTACATCTCTAGAATCGAAAACATACAACGCAAATTCATTAAATTTTTATGTTATAAACTGAAAATACATTATAAGTCCGATGATTATTTTATTCTCTGCAGAAAATTTCATATACTTCCCTTAACCCATCGCCGCGCAATTGCCGATGTGACTTATTTGTTAAATATGTTATCCGGTATAATTGATTGCCCTGACCTTTTAAACAAAATAAGTTTTAATATACCATCCAGAAGCGTAAGACATTATGTGCCTATACACCTACCATTAGTCTCTACAAACTATCGTCAAAATGCATTTCTCTGGCGAGCAGTTAATACTCTAAATGGACAAACAAAAATACATGATTTTGATATATTCACTTGCAAACCCAGTTCAGTGAGGCGGATGCTCAGTCTTGATTTTTTCCATAGATAACCGCAATAAATTAACACAACAATTTTTTAATTTAGATTTTTTACGTCTTAATGTTTTACATTGTTTTTAATTTTCTTTATTTCGTACATTATTAATATGCTTGTTTGTAAGTTCAGTGTTCACGCATCATTCATTTTTATTTTTATATAAAGTAGCTAAAAGCGGAGACCTATAATTGGCTATCTGTTGCGTATTGTATGCATTTAAAATGTTATTGTTTGCTGTTGGTCTTCCAAAGATTAAATAAATAAATAAATAAATAAATAATTTGGTTCGGTTTAGGAAAGAGATGAATATATATCTAAGGTGTGTTATTAAAATAGAATCCAGTGGTGTGCCTACTTTAATACCAGGTTTCTTAGAACTGGTACCGCACCTAAGAAATAAAGTTTCATCACAGTGCGAAACCAGGTTAAAAGCATCTGGTACCCGGCACACCTGGTACTGCACCCTGCGCCCGCTCCGCGCGGCCAGTGTTGTGATCGTATTCAAAACAAACGCACGCGTCGACATCATGACGTCACGACCGACAAAAAGATGTCGTAAAAAAATGTTTTTTATGTCGATGATGTTCATGAAGAAAGAAGAGAAATTGTGTCAGATGCTATGAAAAACTTCGGATCTTTTTGACAAGTCATATCTGAATGTGCGCAATGTAAAAGAACCTTTTGTTTGGACTGGTTCAATGAAAAACATAAATTAATGTAGTTTTTCTCTTCTTATACAATAAAACTCAATTAAAATTATCGATATGTATATTTCCCATCCCTAAAATATGCACAAAAATACCATTATCCAGTGCGGCACAGGGTGCATAAAACCCTGTATTTTATTATAGCTATACATTTCAAACAATACAAGCTGTTGACGTATGCCTTCAGATTCATGTCAATCAATTCATCATTGATAATATTCAAAGCAAAAAATATATATATCTTTTTCCATGAAACCAAAAAAAAGGTTTTAGTTTCATAAACAATACAAGGTTTAATAAGCCCGGTACCGCCACAATGATAGTTTTATGGCCAGGTGTAAAACGCCTTGTGCCGCAGGAATGGAAAGTATAGAAAAATCCGTGTCGCTTCGAAAGTGTTAAGCCGTCAAAGTAGACTCCTCGGCATCACTTCAGATGTAATGAGGACGTGGTGTGGAGGACTCTACTCTTGAACTACACGAGTACTTACCAGCAGGCGGCGAGAAGACATTTTGACGGCTTAAAATACAAAAAACATTGGTACTTCCGAAATAATTAACAGTATTAATAATAATTAGTAGTGTAACCGTATTTCCACTGGGATTTAAAGAAGAACAATCCCATTTGTGTGAGTGCACGAGCAGCGATAGCTCAGTGGGGAGACCAACAGACTGCGATACAGAGGGTCTCGGGTTCAAACCCACGTCACGCACTTCTGACGTTCGGAAGTTATATGACTTTTCGAAATTATGTGCGTATTGATTGACAATTATCGCCTGCTCCGTGCCTCGGAAAGCACGTTAAGCCATTGGTCCCGGCTGCCATGATCATCTATGGCAGTCGTTATTAGGAGAGTGTCGACACAAAAGATCCCACTGGGTCGAAGTGTCGCCGGTCTGCACTGACTGGCCCCCACATAAGATAAGATAAGATGTGTGAGTGCAGCGATAGCCTAGTGGGAGACCGCTGGACTGCCACGCACAGGTCTCAAGTTCGATTCCATCTCTAACTTTTCAAAGTGGTGTATGTATTACCTAAATAGTTAATTATCGCTCGCTTTAATGGTGCAGGCAAACATCGTGAGGAAACCTGCCTATCTGAGAGTTCTCTACAAAGTTCTCGAAGATATGTGAAGTCTGCCAACGCGCACTAGGCCAGCGTGGTGAACTATGGCCTAAACCTTCTCACAATGAGAAGAGGCCCGTGCCTAGCAGTGTGAAGGTTTAACACAGGGCTGATATAACCTAATACCATTTTGGCACAACTTGGGGATCTAACACGCGATCTCATTTACTGGACGATTTAGACTTAAGATCACTAAGTTATTAAGGACTACGTACTCAAGTATATGACCAGAGCAGAGCATGCACTAATTCACAGATAATATAACACTATACTAGTAACTAAACTCTTTTTAATTTTTAACGTCGTGGAATGCATTAACGCATTCCTCTCCGCGGAAAAGGGAAGCGGAGAGGTTATGTCGGGCTCACCCGGAAAAAGATAACATCCCGTTTAATACCGACTAACCATCAACCTAACCTAATTCATGTTACAGAAATTACTAGCTTAAAATTGACTTTTTGTTCTTAAGCGAAATGTCGCGATGTGACACAGCAACCCTAAATCAGCTGCGTCTTACTTGCAGTGACGATTGACAGATAACAAGACTCTGTTAATTATATGTACGACTATTTATTTGCATCACGATAGATCATGCACGCATCAGTGATCAGTGACGCAAGAGGATAGGTATATTGTAGTAAGTGTATTGCGTGCCTTTTTTAACATTAAAGCAGAGATAGGCAGGTAAGGCAACTATTGGATTACCACGGAAAGGTTTAAAGTTCGATCTTATGGCACGCACCTTTGACTTAATGAAGTGATGTACGTTTAGTTAATTATCGCTCGCTTGAACGTTGCGACTGGATGGATGATGTATTAAGTAGTTCAAATGGTCGCCTCGCCATTCACATTGCGATGACTGTTGCGCTTTCAATACCCAGGCAGAACAGTTGTTGTGATCTACAAATAGTTGTTACAATGTATCTAAAGTGCCTCACTACACTACTCACTATAACTGAAGCAGAAGGTTAATTCAAAATAAAAAGAACAAAGACAAACAGAACAGTTATGCCACAGTATATGCTACGTAACCCAATCTATGTTTCTAGATTAGGCATCTCCAGTCTTTTAAATAAGCCTCATCTAAAAACAGATATTCGTAGCTGGCTCCGCGTTTAAATCTGAAATTTAGATGAAGTTGGTAAAGTCACAGCCAAACAATTAGATGGATTGGCTTTCCAGATTTCTGAAGCTGCTGCTGTGCTCACAGCCTGAAATCTTGAATCTTTGAAATGTAGAAACATATGTTTCGCTTTTAATGGAGGCATCTTCAGGACAGCATGCTAATGATTGAGCCACCGTTATCAGCATAATACTAGAGACCTCATTCTCGTGACAAAATATGTATAGAATCCAGTCAAAAAAGACCGATCTAGTGTCAGTGCAAATTTAGATTTATTTTACAAGCATTTCCCAGGCTAAACTATTTTCCTCTTTCATCATTTACTTATCTCAATGTGATAAATACTTCTTATATGAACATAAATTTCACCACATTTGATATTTATTAGACTACATCAGAACTCTATTACAATCATATTTTATTGGAGAGCTTTCAGTAAGCACGAAATAGTCTGACGATCAATTAGGCTGCTAAGCAAAATCTAATTCTTACGTATGTCTTACAAGAAAACTTTAAAATCACACTAAACAACTTATCATAATTATAATTTCCTTTACCAAAACTTCTTCCATTGCGTGTAACCTAAACAAGTGTGTTAGGAGCCATTGAACAAGATGAGCGATCAAGAAGCCGTCGGGCCGAGTATAAGCTGATCTCATTAGTGGAGAATCGCACGAGCAATTAGTGCGCGTGTGTCGCCGCGCGTCCCTCCGCCCGCGAGACGAACGCGTAATAACTATGGCGACCATGTTGCGACGTACACGCGGATAATACAGGACAAGTATATCGCTTTTTATAGCAGACAAGTCCAAGTCAGTAATCAACTTTGGTATTCTGTTAAATCTCACTACCAAACTCACATTCAAGTCGGCTGCTTTAAATTTTTCTTTCTATAACAATGTCGAGTTCGATCTCAAGGACAGAAGAAAAGAACAAAGGAAAGGTTAGAACACCTCTCTTATTTCAAAGTTATTTGCGTATTGAATAGTTATTATTGCTCGCTTTAATGGTGAAGGCAAATTCAGGAAATCTGCGTGTCTGAGAGTTCTCGATAATGATCTCAAAATATTTGAAGTCTGCCATCCCGCACTGGGCCGGCGCCTCATCTCACACTGGGAACAGGCTCATGCCTAGCCATTGGCCAGTTTATATACAGGACTAATATTTAACTGAATCAATGGCGCAGTGGTTTAGGTGAATGCCTCGCCAGGACTACTGCGCTGCGTGCTGTGAATTCAATCCTTAGACAGGACAAATTGTGTGATTCAACAACAAGTCTAGGTGTCTAGGTCAACAAGTCTAGGTGTTCTTTGTATCCGTTGTTTGAATGTTTGTGGAGTACCCGACATAGGATACAATTTTAATGCGGGAGTTGTCTTTTTTTAAATAATTTTTATTATAATAATGAATTTATTTCCAGATTTGCCTAGATTTCTGTTCCGTTTTCTATTTTTTGTTTTGGTTGACACAATTGAATTACTTATATAATTTTGAATTTGTTACATCGTTGAAAAGCCTTTTGGATACCAGGTTAATGTTGTAATAGTAAGGGTACAACTTTGACATTCTATATAACCTGTATGAGCCCTCAACACGGTGCAAAAGATCTGCACGCACCGTTAGCGAAGAGATTTCCTGCACCGATTGGTAAGTAAATATCCCATCTTATTCGTATTGATGGCGACGACATTAATAACCCGCGCTCGTTTGTTGTTTTAATTTAGCTCTAAATACTCACATGTGTTACTGTCATTCATAAATAGATATAAATTGGGTGGGGAACCTTTTTCGTTAGTATTTTGCTTAATTAGACTTAGTTCGCTCTGCCGTTAAGGTCCGCTGCGCATCGGAACATGTAATTGGTGCAAACTCATTTACAGATGCTTTAGGAATACTTAATTAGTTAAAACGAAGAGTAAATCAGCCGTGTTGTCTTGTATTTTAAGATTTTAGGAGCATTCGGTTACTTTGTTCTAGAGACGGCAGAAAGTAGAGAAATATTTGCGTTCTTATCTATAATAATTTATTTATATCAATTTATATAGTACCTATGAGCAACGATAGCTCAGTGGGGAGACCAACAGACTGCAATGCAGAGGGTCTCGGGTTCGAACCCACGTCGCGCACCTCTGACTTTCGGATGTTATATGACTTTTCGAAATTATGTGCGTATTGATTGACAATTATCGCCTGCCCCGTGCCTCGGAAAGCACGTTACGCCGTTGGTCCCGGCTGCCATGAACATCTATGGCAGTCGTTATTGGGAGAGTGTCGACACAAAAGATCCCACTGGGTCGAAGTGTCGCCGGTCTGCACTGACTGGCCCCCACATAAGATGAGATAAGATACTGAAACTGAGCTAAGATTAGTAACACTATTCTGCGTTTAGCTCCGAAAGTAATTGTTCTGGATGACTTCTACCATTTCTTTCCTTTGATCTGTAATTTCTTTTCCATAGAGCCGGCTACGCATCAGTGTTTGGTATCTATAGTATTGCAAGCGATCATAAGATACGGTACCGCTTATCCATCAAGCAGATCATATGCCAAATTGCCACTTAAGTTGCATAAAAATATTTACAAACATTTCCTGAGAGTTAAAGTTCAGTGGAATGGTGGCTCTACGTGGGATGTCTAAGCTAGGGCAAGAAGTTTTGAATCGAGTTAGGATCACAAAATTATTTTTTCGCTTTATTTAAATCATAGGTTTATTAGCTAGTAAGATATAATTTTTCAAACGCCTTAGAATCTCTTTAAGGTGGAGGTATGCTTTTTAAAAGCGTTTATTACGTCGATCCGAGAAACAAATCTAGGATCTCACGATTGGCCTTAACCCTAAGCGCATATACCACGGGATGAAAAGCGACATTGCCAGAAAAGAGGGAAACAAACTGGAAAAACTAGTGGTCACTGGCAAAGTGGAAGAAAAAAGAGCGAGGGACCGCAGCCCGATGCGTTGGTCCGACCAAATTCGCACCACACTCGACTCCACTGTCTACGATGCTCTCCGAGTGGCCGGAGATAGATCAAGATGGCGTAACATCGTGAGATCAAGATTAATAGATGGAGGAGGTCACGACCCTCAGACATGAGGAATACGACTGACGAAGGAGGAAAAGCGACCAGGAGCCGCTATAACCAGATTAAAATCAATCATTTATATTTAGAATACCGCTAGATCTAAATTGAGTAAATATAAATCACTCAACACTGGTGACAGATGACAACTAGCGCCGCGGTGGCAGCTCGCCAGAACTCAATTACTCGTCAAACCATTTCATTATGTCATTGGCCGCCAACCGAGACTAACGACAAACGCGGACAGGCTTACGTCAAGAATTGCAAAATAAATTACGAACCAACAATGTATCTACCCAGTAATTTTATAATCGTTAAGTTTATAAAGTGGAAGCTACTTTGTGAACATGAATATTGTGGAAAAGTACATGATATCGAGTTGTTTATCAAGTTTTTAACTGAACCTGTTATTTGTTATATGGTAAAGGATACTGACAGTCATTAACTACAATAGTTAGTGTGTAATTGAGCAGCGATAGCTCAGTGGGGAGACCAACAGACTGCAATGCAGAGGGTCTCGGGTTCGAACCCACGTCGCGCACGTCTGACTTTCGGAAGTTATATGACTTTTCAAAATTATGCGCGTATTGATTGACAATTATCGCCTGCTCCGTGCCTCAGAAAGTACGTTAAGCCGTTGGTCCCGGCTGCCATGAAAATCTATGGCAGTCGTTATTGGGAGAGTGTCGACACAAAAGATCCCACTGGGTCGAAATGTCGCCGATCTGCACTGACTGGTCCCCACATAAGATAAGATAGTGTGTAATTTGTACGCGAGATTAGCTGTTTCAATAATGTCAATGAGAGCTTGACGTAAATAAGCAGTATCTACCTACCTTGTTTTATATAGCGGCGACAGCCTAATGGGAGACCGTTGGACTGCAAAAGCAGAGGTCTCGAGTTCGATCCTCAGGCGCACATCATTGACATTTCCAAATTAGAGCGTATTAAATAGTTAATTATCACTCGTTTTAACAGTGAAGGAAAACATCGTGAGTAAACCTGCATGTCTGAGAATTCTCTATAACGATTTTAAAGATAGGTAGGTGAAGTCTGCAAATATGCACTGGGTCAGGTGTTCTGGTGCGATTTCCAGGTCACTTATGGTTATTGCAATTTCCTGTCAACAATTTCTAAGTACCAGCATGGACACGGCAACTGTGCCGGTAGAATGGCGACTATGTTTGTGTGTGTATAAAAGCTCATAATTTTGAACTTTCAGAGGGTTTACCATGAGTTTACATTCAAAGCTATCAACGCAACTTGCCACGTTGATCATCGTCTTGCCATACCATATATTTTAATACGTTTTTAAACTTTGCCACTAGAGCTTTGTATGATAATGTTTAAAAACACCGATGAATAAACGAAGAGATATACGTTCCTCTACAAAAACTTAGAATCCTTGACGTTGACGTTATTAAAGGGATCTCAGTCCCTATACATTATAGAACGATGGACTACACACAACCCCATTAATATCGAATTATACTTTTGAGTTGAAACCTCACTTAATGGGAAGGTCACACTGGACACCAGACAATTCTGGAATGAGCACGGTCCAACTGGCCTACCCCTATATACTTACGCCAATGTCTAGACTTGGGTATCTGCTGTATCGACCACTTTAGAATGATCATGGTTAATTTATTAAACGCATAGAGCAATAGTAACGAGTGCATCATCATGGCCCAAAACAAGACATGCAAGACGGTGGAACTTGCCCACACATGTTAAAGATTTTGTGGGAGAAGTTCAGAGATTGCATAATTTTGTAATGTCACGTGGCCGATAAAATTCGTGAGTAGAATCATACGATTTAACGGCATTGAATTACTTTTGTAGAAATTGGTTATAGGTACTTAAGGCGATAAATCTGTAATGTTTAAGTGTTGAAAGACTATCATCTATCAAATTATGGCTGATGTAAATTTTGAAACGTTATAGGTATTATATAATAAGTGCCGGGATTTACCTTGTTTGTAATGCGGTAAAAAGTCATTAAAAAATTATTTGTGGGTAGGTGCGAAATAACTGCTACGAAAATCAAAGCTATGAACATTTTTTGGACAATGTTTTGTTTGATTGCAAGGACGGCGTAGTGGTCTAACTGGTCGCCTCGCCACTGTCTCTGCGCCGAGTGTCGTGGGCTCGAATTCTACACGGGACAAAAAATTGTGTGATCCACAAATGATTGTTCCGAGTTTGGATGTTCTTTGTGTCCGTTGTTTGAATGTTTGTAAAGTCCCCAGTCCCACACAGAAATTACTCTTAGAACAGGAGTCTTTAAAAACAAAAAAAAACAAGATTTTCTCCCTGTTGGCATACATATTCATCGAGTAACAAAAAAGTAGGATAGTAAACAAAATGTAGGATGCCTGAATTGGATCACGTTAGCTTCTTGACCATTTTTTAAGTCGTTTTGATATGGAGTTAATTTTGCTCTAAAATCTATTTAGTATTTCCTATAAAGAATCTATTTAGTAAAATCTATTTAGTATTTCCTATACAGAATATAATAAACTGTTTTGCCATCTAGTGAGTAGTAGTAAAATTAATTGAGAAAATTATTTGTTTAAGTCGAAGCCTGCCATCTAGCGTCAAATAGCCATACTCCTTCCGTACCCAACTTCATAATTTTGACAGCAGCTATATTGAATTCATGATATACTACTAATTTAAAAAGCTTTCTGTCATGTCTGTAAACTACAAATAAATCATGTAAGTTATCAAGCGTATGTAGCGACACATCAGTGATATTCTATGCTTCGTTGAATGGTCGGTTAGTACTACAGTCGATTGACAGTTTTGACGTAAAAATTCTTTGAAACAGGTATCGGAGCGGGAATGTGGAAATCTCGTTTGTTGATTTGAAGTGATTGTAACTGAGTGATTCGCGGGCTTATAAATATATATCGCCGAACAGAATGCCGCCAAGTAGCTTACGGGTAGTGTACGCGTTCGCCAGAGAAATGCATCCGAAAACTAGTGATGTTTTCATACAATACGGCACTGCCGGATTCCGCACAAAGTGAGTAATTTTTATACAAGTAACAATAAAAATTCCTTTTCTGTCACGCATTATGATCACACAACAACAAAACAAATAATTTATCATGGCACCTTTCTCTCATGCGTCGCTGGAATTGTCACGTAAGCAGAATGTCGCGTACTTAGATATTCAATTCCATAAACAGTAGCAACAATTTGTGACTCATCTGCAATATCGTTTATAGCGAATTCATAACGGGAAGTC
Source organism: Catocala sponsa (assembly GCA_963564715.1). Taxonomy (NCBI): domain Eukaryota; kingdom Metazoa; phylum Arthropoda; class Insecta; order Lepidoptera; family Erebidae; genus Catocala; species Catocala sponsa. The sequence continues at coordinate 16,706,844 of OY751349.1, forward strand.
GCCGACACGACTGCCTATGATTATGGTCAATGACTCTTCGCAATTTAAACAAAACAGTGCAATAGGTTACTGATCCACTCGACCTAATAAGATCGTGTACGTAATTACATCGTAGATTATAGGTCCATTTCATCGTTCGACCTTGTTTGTAATTAAAATGTCACCATTAATGACCTGTGGCGGTCATTATACGACGGGAATGCATTTTTATCATAATATAATATGTATGTCAGATCTATGTGGGGGGTCTAACATATTGCAAAATTATATTCTGATTGTTTATAACTGCAACATCTGTTCAAGTAGTTGTAAAACTAAATACATACTATTATTCATTACCTACCTTGAATCTAGTGAAATATGAACTTAAATATAAGTATATATATTTATATATTTTGTATATGTAGAATTCCTCTTTGTATCAATAATTATACTGCTTTGGAAAGTAATTTAAGCTGGTGAATTATTATTTGAAAGTTTCAAGGCTCCTAGCATCAGTAGACAGCTGGTATGTGCATGACCATTTTTATTGCTCTAGTTATTTGGTTACACAATGCCTTAGATGTAACTGTCAGTTGACATGTACTGTTATATTTATAATATATTTATTCAAATTAAAGTATCCGATGTTGGATATTTTTGCACTATACTTAAGCGTTAATTTAATGTAGATTATTTGTAATCAAACAATAGTCAAATTAATTATTAATGAATATTTATAAACTAGGTCATTTTACGCCTTGTGTTATGAATATTAAAACCCAGCACTAGTGCTAATAACTTATCCATTTAAAAATACATTCAGTGAATCAGAAATATTTTCAACTAAACTGCTAAACCATAATCTTTTAAGACTCTGAATTGAGACACAATGCAAAAACAAATTTGGCATAGACATTGCTTGAAACCCCTGTCAGGACATTGAATATTAAATGAGAATGTTTAATAATCCTAGTCATAGTTTACCTACAAAGAAAGAAAAAAAAAATGATTTCATTTTTAAATATATATCTAATACGTCCTGACATGTAAAAATTAAAAGATTAGAACATTTCTCTGATTTAGAATATTAATATGATTCTTACAAATCCACTCTAAAAGTTCTTATAACAATAAATAGCAGTACTTAACAGCATTGTGACATTTGCCATGTATACCCAAGAGTTCAAGGTTTAAGATACCAGTTATTCAATAGAATATACATAATATTTCAATGTCAGAAACATGATAGGAATGGATATCTACAAATCACAACAGGTATTGTGATTTGTATTATAGAATAAGTAGTAAATATTTTATTAAATACTCAAATTTTAACTAGCTTTTGCTCTCGGCATTGCTTGCTTGGGAATAGTATTTTTTTCTGGATAAAAAGTACCTAATGTTCTTTTCTGAACCGCCGTCAGTTGTTAGAGATGTGAAAATGTAACAAACACAAACTCACATTCACACTTATAATATTAAGATAGGATGGTGGTTCTTAATAAACATTCTACTTGTGGTTTTCCTATCTATCAATAGAAAATTTACATCATTTCTTGTGTGGAAAATCTTATGTATGTCAAAAGTCTATCCCTATTGTAACATACACTGGTTATTAATGAAAGCTTAAAATAAATACATAGATAAGAAAGAAGTTTGGTTTTTCTACTAGCCTAATGTGCCACTGTCGCCAAAAGGAGAAACCAAATGCAAGGGTAACCATGGCTTTTTGGTCATCCTTCCACAGCCAATGTGTATATTGTGGGCAAAAAATTTTTTATTAACTAAATTTTATATTTCTTATGAAATGAGATGTTCTTTAATCTGTGGTTCCAACATTTTTATTTGCCAATTTCTAATAAGAATAATTGTTAGCACCAATGGGGTGGGAAGCACCAATGGGAAGGGCTCATTTAGGATTATATATTATGCTTACTTTTGCTGACAAAGAGGATAGGGGGTGAAGAATGACTAAAGTCTTGCTTATGTAATAATTGAATGGTTCCTAGGAAAGTCCCTTTTTTTAAATGTATGCTCTTGTGGTAAATCCTTTGTTCCAAAGTTCTTAATCAACCTTCTAACTAAGGACACAGCTCATCCAGGCCTAGAAAATCTTTTTGTGGCATAATAACTTTTCTCTCCATTTGGAGATAGAATCCACAAACATACATCCTGGCAACCACTGCGCTCTATCTATGGAGCCAAAATCTACTACTAATAAATAAAAATATCTAAATACCTGTCTATTTTTTCTATAGTACTTATACTATTACATATTCTATGCCCATAGTAACACTGGCTGCAAAAAAAAACAAATCATCAATGCAAATATAAAAATAAAAAATCCCCTTTGATCCATACACCTTTCCAATATATCAATTTTGGCGGGAAGCCAAACACTTAAAGATGGCGCCCCTTTATTGTATGTTATACAAACAGTGTGCTTTATTAAAATGTATGTTTTGGTAGAATATTATTATTATTTACTGGAAATTTGATAGTTAGGTTCTTTATATAACTATTAGGTACTTCTTGTAATTCAATGTGAATTTTATTTTTAGATGCCTATGTAATGTCTCTTGTGTATATTTTACACAATAAGTCTAAAGTATCCATTACCAAATTCCCAATTATCGTCTTATCTTAAAAATCAATAAACAGACAAACTTACTTTTTTATTTACCATATCACAATAAAAAAATTGAATGACTAGCTTTTGCACGCAGCTTCGCTCGTTAGAAAGCAGTGCTTTTTTCTGGATGTAAGATACTCTAAATACTATGTCCTTTTCTGTACTTCTAACAACGTGTATACGCGAAATGACATGATGATCGGTCGAGTAATTAAGGCGTGAAAGCGTAACAAACAAATAAATAAAGTTATCACACACATTTATAAGTTTAGCTAGGATATAAAGAAGCAATCTTTTGTATATACTCATTAAGTCATTATCTTTACTTTAAGTGATTCAGATAATCTAGTCAGTATGCCATCCTTAGATGACTAAATAGAATCGTGACCTGTTTTACGATACTAATCTGCTATACCTATAAAAGGAAAAGCTGAATGACTAACTGACGTATAAACGCGCAATGCAAACACAACAAATAGGTAGATATATTTAAATTTAAATATATTTATCCTGATAGGGGTGAAATATGATCATCCAAATATGAATGAAATAGTTTCTGCCCGCATGAATCCGACGGGATCAAATACGGGATAAAAGGTAGATTATGTCCTTCCTCAGGATACATCATATCATGCCAAATTTCATCAAAATGGGTTCAGTGGTTTAGCTATGAAAGTGCCACTGACAGACAGACCTACATAGTTATAGTTTCGCATTTATAATATTAGTACCTATGGATTAAACAGCTTTTATTTAGTACTTCAATAATATACATTGAAAGGATGTTGCCAAAGTATTTCAGATAGCAATTGCACAGGCGAAGCCGCGGGCTAGATAGTATTAATTATATATTAATATGTGAAGCAAAAACTTTGTACCCCTTTTTACGAAAATTGCGCGGACGGAGGAGTATGAAATTTGGCACAGTTAAAGTTTATATGGAGAAGGACGGGCGAATCTTAATATTTATTTAAAATATGCATTAGACATACATTAAATTAAATTAATGAAAAAACACTACACGCACACAAGCATGCATTGACACACGCAGTCGAAGCGCGTAACTATGGTTACATATATCAATATATAATGACATATCAGCAATGTCTTACAGGCAAACTTTGGTCGAATTTCGAGCACTAGGCGACCGTTAGTAAATATAGGTATGTCACCAGTATGTCTTTGAAGTCGTAGGCATTAATGTTTCGCCAGCTTCGTCTTAATTTCACGTAGGCCTGGTCTATTACTGTCTAGTGTCTACCGCGCACCATTCCAGACATCGTTCTGCAACTTAAAATTTTCTTACTATTTATATTATTATAATGAAGTATCCAACTTTTAGGGACAGGCCACTTTTTAACCGACTTCAAAAAAAGGAGTAGGTACTCAATTGGCCTGTATTTTCTTTTTTTTATGTTTGTTACCTCGTTACTTTCGACTGGGTGAACCGATTTTGATGATTATTTTTTTATTTTAAAGCTGGTGCTTCCCGTGTGGTCCCATTTAATTTTGATCAAGATTTGACCATTCGTTTTCGAGTTATCCTTAATAATGCGTATTTGGCTACATTAATGATGTTCTCATATTTGGCAAGGTGCACTAAAAACCGAGAAATAAACAAAATTTTAACAAAAAAGAAAACCGACTTCAAAAAAGATTATTCTAAAACTTAAAATGCACTAAAAAGTTAATAAATAATTGCATATTCTTGTGAATAATTAAATTATTGTTATTATCGGAGTCGGTGTCAGCCAAGGTAGGTTTGAAACTAATAATAATTAGACATGAGATGTCTTACTATAATCATAACTTCATAACATAACATTGGCATGCACAATTACACACATAGACGTAGCACGCGGCGTGGGCGGCTGACACCGACTTCAAAAATAACAATAATTTAATTATTCACAAGAATATGCAATTATTTTATTAACTTTTTAGTGCATTTTAAGTTTTAGAATATTCTTTTTTGAAGTCGGTTTTCTTTTTTGTTAAAATTTTGTTTTTAGTATGAGAAAGGTTATGCCATAGTCCACCGCGGTGGCGCAATGCGGATTAGTAGACTTTACACATCTTCTATAACATTATGGAGAGCTACCAGAAATGCAGGATTCCTCACGATGTCTCCCTTTACCGTTACAGCGAGCGATAATTATTTAATACATAAAATAGAGGTGCGTGTCCTAGGATCGAACTCAAGACCTCTGTATGGCAATGCTGCCTTCTGATAATAGCACACTATATCCTTTAGGAACCTAAAGTTTTGTACTACTGCAGGTTGTTTGTCTGCTGTCTTCTGTACGAAAGTCAGTGGACGAAAGTCAAGATCTAAGTGTAAATTTCGATTTGCACAGGCATTGACTTGCGTTTAAAAGGTTGTGGTAAATCTCACCCATTGAATCGGCGGTGCAGCGGTGGTGAACGTGACCGCTGTGCTCTGTTCTGGCAATGTGTTATTTCCTTTTGGTATTTTTGTCAATAATGCCCAATAGGAGCTCGGAGTCTGGCACCGTGCACTGTAGATGGCAATAGGATCGACCTCCTATTACATTGAATATAAAACCGTAGGTCGCGAACATGACTGTATACTTCTTCCTATCCCTTGAAATTAGGCATGATGACAAGGTTAAAAATAAGTGATACTTACAAATTAGTCCATTTTTAACCGACTTCAAAAAAGGAAGAGGTTTCTCAATTCGACTGTATTTTTTTTTGTGTGTTCGCGGATAACTTTGTCGTTTATGAACCAATTTTGATGATTCTTTTTTTATTTGAAAGTTGGTGCTTTCCATTTGGGTCCATTTAATTTTGATCACGATCTGTTCATTCGTTACATTGATAATGTTCTCATTTTTGGCAAGAACAATATAAACAACTGTGTAGGATGGTTTGGAAGCCCTTCGTAGTATTTCGAGGTAGCCCTATTCTGATTTAGTGATTTTCTGATGAATATCTTCGGTTTTATACAACGGAATTCTTTGATAAATAACAGCAAATCTGCCGTGATTGCTACAATCACATACATAATTATGTATATGTATTGATTACACAATTCCAAATTGGTTTTTGATAGCATTTAATAGTATGAAGTTATGTGCAACTGTTAAACTAAACAAGGTATACACAAAAAAAATAATAACAAAATTATTTCTATAATACCACTTTTAATATGACGCTGAAGCCATTAGGCACCGGAACCCCGGAATAAAACATATCATCCCAACCGTATTTGGCATTATCATGAGACCGTTAAAACATTTTTCATGTAAACCCGCATTTTTTGAAAACCTATTTTTGCGCTCTTCACAAGTATCTTTTGAAATGGCCCTGGAGGTAGATTTCCTATTTTGGGAGAGGCGTTTCTCCCTTTCTTCGTTTGTCTCATTTAAAAGGCGCTTATCTCATATTATATTGAGCAGCGCGTTTAGTAGGTGTACCCAGATTGAGACAAATAAAATCAGTTATCAAACTTCAGATTCACTAAAAACCGAGAAATAAATAAACTTTTAACAAAAAAAAAGAAACAGATTTCAAAATTTCTTCCTTTTTGTTAAAATTTTGTTTATTTAGATTAGCAAAAAATATTGGACACCTATTTTTTGTTTTAACAAAACAATAAAGATTTACTGAGATATAACGCATTAAGTTCGGGAGTGGAGTTGTTTGTGGGACTAAAGAAAAAATACATGTCCAATATTTTTCGCTAATCTAAAAGATGGACTAAAAACCTTTTTTTTGTCATCATTCCTTTTGTATGTATACTCTATCATCGTGAACCCACTCCTAACACAAGCATTCTAACAAGCTGGAGAGCTTAATAAGAATACTTACTAGTAGAAAACTTTTCTCAAATTGCTATTTCTTTCTTCTTTTTCATGTGGTTAGTGGCCAACCTGTTGTCAAGAGTTGTTCAAGCCGCCCGTAGGCCTCTGCCATGGCTTAACGACTGCTGTCAATTTGACAACAACCGATACCGACTTTTTACGTGCCCTCCGAAGCACGGAGAGACGCTCAGATGAAATACCACTAAGCGGTCACCCATCTATAGAATGACTGCACCCAACGTTGCTTAACCTCGCTAATCATTTACCGATCAGTGAGTGCAACTGGCTATGAGCGCGTCGTTGCTATTAGGTACAGGTATTGTTTAAAAAACAAATTATGAAATATAATTTTATTCATATGCAAATAAAAAACTATTATGCAGGTGCGAGAAAGTGAAAACAAGCACTCTACTGAGACAATGTTAATTGCTAATTACATAACAAGCATAACGTTATGAAATATAATTTCCTTTTGAAGTGTAATATTATTTTTTGTATCAAATTATTAACTTTAACTTATTATGATATTTTTTGTCTGCATTCGGAATAAATACTGTGTCGCGGGAGACTAAGCCTCGGGTTTAATATTAAGACACGAATCGTTTGAGCTACGGACAGTCAAATTTTACATAGGTATGTAGAATATGGAACCAAAATTTAACTGAACGTACCTTAACCCGTCAAGTGTCGGGCGGACATACGCTGTCCGCAAAATTGAGTCATCAAAATAAAAAAAAAAAAAACGACAAATGTATGTCCGCTGCACACTTGACTCGTTAATGAGTCAAGTGTAGAGCGCACATACATTTGTCCGTTTGTGTATTGTTTGCACAATGAATTTTTAATTATTTTTTATGTATTTCACTAGACGTTCAAGAAGCTTGTTCTTTGATAAAGAAACCCATTACAAACATTCATATAGGCCCGGTTTTTGATATAGTTCCTATATCAAAAAACCAATCGTTTGAGCTAGGGACAGTTAAATTTTCACATATTGAATACCTATATGTCAAAACTAGCTTACCCGCCCAACTTTGTCTGCTTCACATAAGAGAATTTGCGCCATTCCATTTGATATTTGTTGCAATTTTGCAACATTCTTCAGTTATGCTCTTCTCCTATTGGTCGTAGCGTGACGTTATATAGCCTATAGCCTATCTAGATAAATGGGCTATCCAACAATGAAATAATTTTTCAATTTTAACCAGTAGTTCCTGAGATTTGCGTGTTCAACCAAACAAACAAACAAACTCTTTAGCTTTATAATATTAGTATAGATTTAACTGACCATAGCTAAGACGACTGGTTTCTTAACATATGCAACGAGCCACAAATAACACTTACACTCAGAACAACCATATGTACACGCATATATTATGTCACACAAATTTTAAAACAAGCAGTAATTGACAATTTAATCCTCATCTATATAATTATAGATGTGGATTTAATCTTAGGCCCGGCGCTCATTATCGGCATCGGCACGGCTGAGAATTTTAGGTGATAAATAGCAATATACATTAACTTTATGGCAATAAAGTAGAAATTTCTGTGATATATGATCGTAGTAACAAAAATACCGCTTCGGTATGCTTGAGGCTACTGCATCGGCAGCTTTGAGGATACTTTGGGATCCTTCGGTACGCCGTCGCCCGCCGTGCCGCCGCCGCCGGCGCCGAAGCAACACTCGGGGCTTGCAAGCTTGAAGACGGTGCGGTATGCTTAAGGACGCCTCGGCATCCCTAAGAACGTTGCAGCATGCCAAGGCATAGTTTCCGACAGTGTGCGCTTGCATGTAGGGATGCCGAAGGATCCCTTTCCTTGCCGATGCCGATAATGGGCGCCGGGCCTTACAATCTTTGGGTGAATTGGAATGATATATACTATTTATATTATAATTTATTTACGTATATTTGGAATTATAATATTGCGCCATTCTTTTAACAATCTATAGTTATATTATTGTGCCATTATTTTTCCGTAAACATTTGTTATTGAGAGATTAGTTTAATTGTTATCTATTATTTATATAACATACTAACACAATAGGTTTAGCGATGACACGGTTGCTTTATCAATAGACGGAGATAACGTAATGTAAATATTGGAAAGTATTGCGTTGTGTACTCGTTGCTATTAGCAACCAGACTTTCACAACGATACTGCACCCGCAGATAGCTGGTTATTTCTATGCGTTATCTAGGTATACTAATTACAGAACTGTAAAGAAAAATGTGCTAGAACTAGACAAAGTTATGTACGCTGTAACGCGCAGTTTCATTTTAGTTCTTGTACATCCTAACTAATATATAAACTAGACGTTCCCGCGGTTTCACCCGCGTTTATCGTTAATGCGCCGCCCCCGTGGGTCGTAGCGTGATGTTATGTAGTCTATAGCCTTACTCAATAAATAGGCTATCCAACACTTATCGTTTAACATCTTTTCATTTACCACGGCGAGTCCGACATAACTCCTCCGCCCGCCCCCGCGGAGGGGTATGCGTCATTGCATTCGCCCACGTAAAAAAAAAAAAAAAAAAGGTTAGGTTAGGTTAGGGTAAAATAATTTTTCAAATCGAACCAGTAGTTCCTGAGATTAGCGCGTTCAAACAAACAAATTCTTCAGCTTTATAATATTAGTATAGATGAGAATGTGAGTTTGTTTGTTTATTAGGTACACTTTCATGTCTTAACTACACAACCGATCATTATGAAATTTCGTAGTTATGTATACACGTTGTCAGAGGTACAGAAAAGATAAATTTAAAAAAAAACATGTAAATAGTGCTGTTCTCGTGATAGAGACATTGACTGACAAAATCTAGATTAACACAAGCGAAGCCACGGGCAAATGCTAGTTAAAGATATTTTAAAAACTAAACTAGATTAAATAAGGGTTTCTGAATTCAAAACTATGACTTTTATATTGATTTGTTTGTTAGCGTTACACGAAAAACCACAAGACGATTTTGTTTGGATCAACATTTTTATAATATAAGGCTAGTAGTGCTTGGTGAATCAATTAGTCTGTAGGCGAATTAGTTCATACATTGACAGACAGCAATAGGCGCGGCCGATACGGCAGTCGGCATTTTATTTAGGTCAATCCATAAAATTGGCATCATTAATAACTTATAGACATATAAAATAAACTGAAAGATTAGACTTCACAGTTAAAGCTTAATTCACATCGAACGTCTATTGAGCGTGCGCGGTTATAGAGCGTTCGGTTAGCGTGTTCGCTGCCAAAAACACAGCTATATATGTATAGAAAGAAGGCTCATTGATATTACACCCGAAAATAGACAAAATGACACACTTATTGATGGGCATATTTTTATTCGAATAATTTTTGTATGCACGCGATAACTTTGCTTGATCAAGGTTGTAAGCTCATGCACTTATGCATAGTACTATGAATATATTCGAATACAATTGTGTAGATTACTGACATAGACGCATGCACTCTTTATGATGGATACACGCTTCTATATATCACTGTCTATTACCGCGGCTTGTATGAAGCCAAACATAATTTTCTACCTTTGTATTTTGTGGACCTATAATAAAAGAAAACGCATGAAATCAATAAAAGGTCATTAAAACAACATGTCTTCCCCGCGCTGTATTCGAGCGCTGCATTGGTTGAAGTGGTTCGCGCGACAACCTGGTACCCATGAGACGCGACAACCCGATACCCATCAGACGCGGCTTACGCGCGAGGGAATGTTTGAGGTTTTACCACGATACTGACTGACATGATGTCTGACATGACTGTACGGATGACGTCGTGGTTTAAGTGGTCGCCACTTCGCCAAGCGTTGTGGGTTCGTATCCCACACGGGGCAAAAAATTGTGTGATCCACAAATGTTTGCACCGAGTCTGGGTGTTCTTTGTGTCCGTTGTTTGAATGCTTGTAAAGTCCCCCGCGATACAAGCATTACTCCTAGTTCGGCAGTTGCCTTTTTTCAGAAAGAAAAGAAAAAAGATCAAAGCTTAGTACGAACGTACTGCCTAAAGGCTAAAGAAACACGCATGCTTAACATATGCTCACGGGTTCATGTCACATCCGCACTGGCTGGCTGCTCAAACAATGCAAACGAGGACTATAGGTGTCTTGTAATTTTATCCTTTGTATAAACTAGGTCATAGCTTTCTAAAATGAAACAATAAAAAAACTACTAAAAGCTTAAATGTGTTTCTAAAGAATTATATTTGTCTTAACAGTCTTATTTCAAATGAATTCCAATTGGCTTTTCAGTCTGACGATATTTAGCTGAATATCAGTATATTCACTTAGCAATTACTAACGGACTTTGGCATCCCAGAGACAACGATATCCTAAGGTTAGACTTTCAGACCTATTAAGTATTGACATTTGTAAGTACCAACTCAGCTAGGTTGAACAACTTTGATCATATCCAAGAATGTAGCAAAGTATTACGTATAACATTCAGTGATTACCAATACACCATGCTTAACGGTGCATTTCACTTCATCATTATTCTCTTCATAAATTATAATATTTATCGACATTATGCAACCAAATAAAATTGATTCATTGGAGCATTATAATGGAAGGAATTAACTGAGTTTATTTAATGCCAGCTGTTACTAGCGCAGTCGCTATTCCACGCTATTCCACGCGGACGAAGTCAGTACTTCGTCCGCGTGGAATATTATTATTATTAGTGAATCTTTTTCTAAAATAAAAGTAGCCTAAATTACTCCTTATAACATCAGCTATCTGCCATGAAGGTCCCGTCAAAATTGGTCCGGCCGTTTCAGCGATTAGCCGGAACAAAAGGCCAGTCAGAAAGAAAAATATGGTATTTTTTTAAATATAATTATAGTATATGCATTTAGTAAAAAGACTTGTGTTATTTTGACATTACAGACAGACACTTTAATTTTATTTATTTGTATAGACCAATTTTGAAATAATCGGTACGAAAACAGCTGTCAAAAGACGGTGTATATGTTACTACGATTATAATGTCAGTGACGTCGATAAACAGTTGAAATTAATAATAATCAATTTAATATGTTATGAGATTAAAGATTAAGAATTCGTTTCGAAGTCGAATAAATTTTTAATCTGAAGTTAATTGATTAGATCGATTATTAATTTCAGCCGATAGTTGGTTGATACCGGAGATGCTTAACTTGTCTATGTTACCTTATTGTGTACACTTATCATCATGACTGCCTCGTTGGCGCAGTGATAGTGAATATGACTGCTGTGCTTGAGGTTAGTGTGACAAGATGTTATTGAGTTTTATGTCAATAACTAGATGTTCCCGCGGTTTCACCCGGGTTTATCGTTACTGCGCCGCCCCCGTGGGTCGTAGCGTGATGTTATATAGCCTATAGCCTTCCTCGATAAATGTGCTATCCAACACTAAAAGAATTTTTCAAATCGAACCAGTAGTAATCACGCAGAATAAACCAGGAGAAACATCGTTTGTACTATGTCTGTAATGGGTGATTATTTTGCTGCAATGTTATTTTAAAACTGCGATATCTCCTAAGATATTCATTGAAATCGAATGATGTAAAGGGCAATTTTGTTTTAAATTAAATACTTGTGATGAATAACGTATTTATTTGGATAAGGATTTATGTCACGTTTTTATCGTTACTGCGCCGCCCCCGTGGGTCGTAGCGTGATGTTATATAGCCTATAGACTTCCTCGATAAATAGGCTATCCAACACTAAAAGAATTTTTCAAATTGAACCAGTAGTAATCACGCAGAATAAACCAGGAGAAACATCGTTTGTACTATGTCTGTAATGGGTAATTATTTTGCTTCAATGTTATTTTAAAACTGCGATATCTCCTAAGATATTCATTGAAATCGAATGATGTAAAGGGCAATTTTGTTTTAAATTAAATACTTGTGATGAATAACGTATTTATTTGGATAAGGATTTATGTCACGTTTTTATCGTTACTGCGCCGCCCCCGTGGGTCGTAGCGTGATGTTATATAGCCTATAGACTTCCTCGATAAATAGGCTATCCAACACTAAAATAATTTTTCAAATTGAACCAGTAGTAATCACGCAGAATAAACCAGGAGAAACATCGTTTGTACTATGTCTGTAATGGGTAATTATTTTGCTTCAATGTTATTTTAAAACTGCGATATCTCCTAAGATATTCATTGAAATCGAATAATGTAAAGGGCAATTTTGTTTTAAATTAAATACTTGTGATGAATAACGTATTTATTTGGATAAGGATTAATATCATGTTTAAATAATGCTTCGCAAATAATGCATTATTTTAGAACAAATTTGGTTAGCATAAAAATGGTTATAGTGAGCCAACCTTAAAAGATATACGTATGCTATCGCGGACTTTTTTTTAGAACTTTTAAAGGGGAACAATTCTGTCATACATGATTTTTGCGAATTTTTAACTGTTTACGCAGCGCACGCAGCGGAAGCTCTCAAAAGGAAAAATACCCTCCAATTTTGAAACATTCTTTATTGGTGCTCAGCTCCTATTGATCTTAGCGTGATGATATATAGCCTATAGCCTTCCTCGATAAATGGGCTATCTAGCATTAATAGAATTTTTCAAATCGGACCAGTAGTTCTTGAGATTAGCGCGTTCAAGCAAACAAACAAACAAACTCTTCAGCTTTATAATATTAGTATAGATTAGGTACTCAGTAGCGGCACGGAGTCTAGCATTGTGCCCGGTAGACCTCACATCTAAACACCTGGCGAAATAAACCTTTACGTGGCTCCTCTGGGATACAGGCGTGAGAGCATGTATGTAAACATCAATCAAAAGTTTCATAAAAAGATCATCACTATCACTACATATTATAAAACAAAGTTCCCCGCGAATGAGGAATGAGATGAAACTGAATGAAACCAGAGAAGTGTGTCAGGATCGTAGCAAATGGAAATCCGTAGTCTCTGCCTACCCCTCTGGGAAGCAGGCGTGAATCTATGTATGTATGTATGTAAGTAAGTTCTCCGCGGCGTCTATCTGTAAGTTAGCGATAAACTCAAAAACTACTTAACGGATTTTCATGCCGTTTTTGCCAATAGACAGAGTGATTCATGAGAAAGGTTTAGGTGTATAATTTGTTAAGGTTTTGTACTACCTACCCGTGTAAAGCTGGGACGGATCGCTAGTACTGTACATAATAATATCTACTAGCTTTTGCGCGCAGCTTCGCTCGCGTTAATTTAGAATTTGACAATCAATTCGGGTTGTACTCTGTAATAATATAATTCAATCATGATTCGAAGGACACGTGGCGCCATCTATGAAGAATAAGAACGTTATTATTGTTTTCCTCAGGAACAGTAATTTTTTTCGGGATAGCCTATGTCCGTTTCTGTACACCTGTCAAAATTTCAGGATGATGGGTTCAGTGGTTTAGCCGTGAAAAGGTAACAAACAAACAAACTCATTTTCGTTTTTATAATATTAGTTAGGATAAATAATATTAGGTATTAGTATGTTTACATTACATTTAAATCATACCCTGGGTCCCAGGCGCTTAAAATTTATACAATGTCGTTTGTATTACATTTTCCAGCAGCAAGTCTACCATGAGCATACAAAGTCTGAAAGAAATGTACTCGGCGCACGAATACCGTTGTTATTTAAGAGGGCACATAACTAATGTGTTGAGTGACACGGGTTTAAGTACTTCCGGAATAATTGTCGTGTGATATACAGACACAGAGATATATACCGATTCTGGTTGTTCTTTGTATAAAGTATAGTATGGTATAAGACCACGCAAGATGATGATTACTGGAAGCCTTTAAAGAACTTTTGTGTTCTGCATTGTTCTTGCGATGTACTTGATTTTTTGTAAGCATCTATAAGTAGTTTGTATGTTTGCCACCTAGGTTATATACAAAAGTTTAAAAGAACAATTTTTAAAATGTATGGAACTCGGAGCGAATGGATATTGTTAAATAATGTTTTATCCAGATCTAAGACGGTTAATACATGCAAAATTCCATAACTATGCGACCTGAGAGGTGAACAAAAAATAGGGTATTTTTATTGCTCCATTCTGAGAACACTGCAAGCTAAGTGGTATTGGTTAATAATTTAAACTACAGTTTGGTTCACATACTTATCACAGAAAAAGTTTAAGCTCTTGAAACTATTTAGTTTACGAGAATCGGAAAAGATAACAAAGCACTTGAACGCAGCAAAAAAATGGCCAGTCGAACTTTAGAGCATAGAACAAAGTCTGGTGAATTTAAGTGACATACAAATTCATATTTTACAATAAGATGATATTTACAGTCAAAACCAACAATTTCACTACAAAATGTACCAAGTACATGCTATATTAGTATATGTTCATACAAAATATAATCTACTGATCTACATTTTAATGCCTATATTCAATTATTGCTTTTAGATAAATTTTGTTGTTTTAGGTAAATTAGTAAACATCTGCGGGTGCGCAGTACTCCTTGCTATTGTAGCTCGGTGACGCTCGTCGGCGTGCGTCAAATTAAAGCATCGTTTCATACAAATTGCTCGCACCTTACATATAGTAAGGTGCGCGACACACGAGTTGATATTTTCTATTTATCCTTATCCTTACTAATATTATAAATGCGAAAATGAGTTTGTTTGTTTGTTTGTTACGCTTTCACGCCTTAACTATTCAACCGATCAACATGAAATTTTGCATACACGTTGTCAGGGGTATAGAATAGGACATAGGGTACCTTTCCAGAAAAAAGAACTGTTGCAAACCTAACTTAACCTAACCTACATTTATGCGAGCGAAGCCGCGGGTGCAAACTAGTTTCTATATAAGTATAAAATATACGTATATGTGTTTTACCATCTATTTGGGTTCAGTATAACTAGTAAATTCACTTCTGTTAAATATAGCAAGAGTAAACAAATATTGCAAAGATTTGATATTTCGTTTGTTTGTTTGTACGGAATCAACTACAAAACTTCTCGACCGATTTTAAAAATTGTTTCCCCATTAGGAAGCTATATTATCAGCGAGTAACATAGGCTCTATTTTATTTACCAAAAATTACTTTTATTAACATAACCTAACCTACTTTTACGCGAGCGAAGCCGCGGCCAAAAGCTAGTCTTGTATATACCCAATAATAATTGCATGTAGCGACATATTTGTTTTATTATCACCAACATAGGGTAATACCATTTGTGGTATAGTTTAATAAGCTTCACTTTACATGAGGTTACCGAGGTTATTACTCTAATATAGAGCATTGCATTATTCTTAGTGGTTCAATTGCTGCACTAGGCTCGGTTCACATTGGACTGCGCGGTAAGACACATTTAGAATTTGATGTCATAAATGTTGTTAATTGAGGTCTACGTCATAGTATTAGCAAAAATAAATACACATTGTTGCTTTAATTTATTAATTATAAAAATATAAGGCTGCACGGATGTCGTAGTGGTTTAAATGGTCGCCTCGCGGCTGCCAATACACCAAATGTTGTGGGTTCAAAACCCACACGGGACAAAAATTGTGTGATCCATAAATAGTTGTTCCGAGTCTGTATTTTCTTCGTTCCTAGTGCGGGAGTTGCCTTAAAAAAAAGGAGTAGGTACGCCGACTATGTTCTGTTCTGTTTAAGTTGCTTCCGTAAAACTGTCGTCGCTTCAAACGTCTGGATACAACATCGTGACGTGGCAACCATAATTATATAATTAACAATCACAAGCATTCATATTTAAGCCGATCACCGATAAATTTAATACATGAATTTGCATTTGTAGTCACATTACATAAGGAACTCGTACTTCACGAGAAACACAAGTTACTTAGTTTGAGTTTTGAGTTAATTGTATGTTATTAAAATTATTTGTAGTTATTGCGCGACTCATTTTTAATGCATAATTCATCTCATTTTCATAATTAGGATGATAAATTGATAATATGTAAGTTTTAAATTCTACACAAAGATTTTTTGTTTTGAATAAAAGACTAATGAAAGAAACTAGGCTTCGCTAATGCATATACGACGTTCGTTTAATAAACGCGCGACCGCTCGGTTAGTGTGACTTGACCCTTACATTACACTATCAGGCATGTTGTCTATCTGTCCGACCAGATCATTATCGTCCAATATAGTCCCCTCCTACGATATTGAAGGGATAAAGGAAGTAGCTAAGCGTCATTGCGTACGATGCACCGATTTGGTCCCACGCAACATGGCCGCGTTTGGTGTCGCATTCGCGTAACTCAGCGATTGTATTCAAAGTGACTCGTAACCTTCGCTATAATGTTCTAAATGCATTTGCAAGACGGTGACATAAAGGTTTATTCAGATCTAAGCGATATACACTACTGCTTGCTATGCATCATCATCTCAAAGACGTCCAATGCTGGACATAGGCCTCCTCCAAGGATTTCCACACAGACCGATGTTGGGAACTAATATTATTAATTTGAAAATATGTTTGCTGGTGTAGCCTTTTATGCAGTAACGGAACGAGATGGCTGTAAAAGCCCAGGATTCAACCTCTTCGTCTTAAATTTAAAAGTAATGAAAAGAAATGACTCCTATATCTCGGGAGTCTTTTGACCCACAGGGCCCATATTCAAACTCGACCGAGGTATGACCCCACGGTGTCTGTACACCAAGTTACAAGTCAATCGATCCAGTGGTGCGGAGTTATGGCGGTCACTAACAGACAGACACACAGACCCACATAGTGTTTTCATTAACCTCTTCGAAGAAAACTCGGAGGTTAATAACACACAATTTTAGGTACACAGATAGCTTATTGAAGCGAGACTGACATATTTACTCATATTATTGTATACATATTACGTTCGTAAGATAGTTAGGTATTAATTTCAATTTCAAACTTCATTGCATTCCATAATGTATAAAAGTTCTTATAGTTCGGTTTGGTAACAATTATGGGCCGTAGAATTATTTCTTATTCCTTAGAATAAGGAGAATGAAGTCATCTATAAAGTTCCCTCCTATAAAATCTAAGAGCTAAAACAAAGATGGCAAAAAGATCACCGCATGGACGTCAGAACTTTTTCACGCGCGCGAATCTGTACTGTAAACTTGGAGTACATAATTTAGTTTCTATAAATCGATTTGGCATAGGTACATAGGAATGTCAATTATAGCGAGATTTGTTACTTGTTTCAGAGCCAACTTGCTGGAGCATGTGGTATATCGCATGGGCCTGCTGGCTGTCATCAGATCCCGGGTGAAGAACGGTGAGATTTATGTCGTTATGATCTTGTACTTAGGGTTGCCAATGCTTTCAATATAAGTCTAGAGATAGTGCAATAAAAGCCTAGAGATAGTAAGACTACTAATAGTCTCTTTTAGTTTTGTGTGCATGATTTGTATGATCAAAAGCGGGCATTAACGCGATCATGCTCAGTATTTACATACCTTTGTGAAAGGTTAGACCTTTCTGCCAGGTCGCAGTGGCCCTGGTCTCAAGCAGATTTTATGGAACGCGGACGTGGGAATATATGCTGTAATGAACAGTTTTACGATCGAATTCATCCGCATTCCTATGAAAAGAAAACTGTAGTAAGTAGGTACATTGTAACTGAATTATTATTTAGCCTAATATTTTTTATTTAAAAAGTTCAGCGTCCGTATATTTATGTCCGCAAAAGTCGAAAAGTAGTCGATGGATTGACTTTAATTTTTTTTCATAATGTTGAATTCTATATACGAGTATATTATAGGCATAGCTTATATGCCAAAGTAAGTAAGTAGTAGTTAGCAAATAATATCAGCTCTCTCTGATAGTTAGATTAGTACAGGGAACGATGGGGCTGACATTTTATTATTAAAATAAAAAAGCTCTAAACAAAAAAGATTAAAGAAACAAAAATATCAGACTGTGCCACAGCGATCCGTAGGCAGGTTTATCTAGTATAATAATTGGGATTTAAATAATTATGAAGTGCCCACTTTGTATAAAGAAAATCGGTAATGTTGTGGTTTTCATACTAAGTAGGTAAACATTACATCAAATGACATCAATATTTTTAAAGGCCAATTTGAATTTAATTTTTTTTTGTATATTATGTTGCTTGAATTGAGGCCACTGCGGTTCGTCTGAAATTAACAAAACACCAGCCACCATGTAATTATGGCGAATTGTAACAACGAATACGAGCAGACACTAAGCGATATTATCTTTAAATATTTTAAAATGTTATTGGTATTTATTATCAAAATTATCAACAATATACATAGTATAGTCTATTCTCGGATTATAATTATATAATTTTTAAAATAAGTAATTGCATTTTGTACGAAGATCACAAAATTAGATGTAGGACATAAACGCAATTTCATAACTCATCATTCTATAGATGCATTTATATTTAAGTAGTTAATAAAGGCTGTGGTTAAACTGAGAATATTTTGTATGGCATGTATGAAAACAATACCGATTTAAAACTAGAATGTTTTGGTAAATAAACAATAACAACCAAAGAAAAATGTATGCAGCTGTTATGCGCGTACCGCAATTCTAAAAATATTGCTATGATTGACGGTACTGACGCACTCATCTACATCAATATTGCATGTATTTTACCGAAACTAGAACTATACATTTTTCTCTTCTAAAATACTTCACGCTGAATATCGGTCGCGGTGGCTAATCTCAACGGAGACTGACCATCTGCGCAAGATATATTATAGTGCACAAGTGTGTGCGCAAACAAACACAAGTACACTCTCTGTTCACTAACTCTCATAATCCGAAGAGACAGCATTACGACTCGATCGGAGACAGATCAGGCGCAGGACTAACGGCTTTAAAAGCCCAATAACTTTCTGTGGGCTCTACCAAGATTTTTCATACAAGGTGGCAAACTAGTCTATGACGGTAAGCGTTTACGGTAGCTTATGATGATACTACAGTACCAGGGCTTTACTCTATACTTGCCAACTCAAGAGAAAAGAAATAAAAGATAGATAATAAAGATACGTAGAAGAGAATAAACGAAAGAAATAGATGACTGTGGTACCTATGAAACGTCGGGACTCTTAACTCTAAAATTCTTTAGCGAGGATATTTTCTTTTTGGCCATTGCATCCTTGTAGAAACGTCAAGCACCTAAACAATATGCATGATCGTATAGATTTCCGTAGTCTATATTAACTGTTGCCCGCGACTTCGCTCGAGAACAGAAGGTTTTATATCCTTTTCTGTACCTCTGACGATGTGTATATGATATTTCATGAAGATCGGTCGAGTAGTTAAGGCGTAAAAGTGTATCAAACGAACAAACAAACACACTCACATTCACATTTATAACACTTATTGATTAGGATAATACGACGCGAGAACTTAAAAGTTATTGATTAAATGTCCTATTTTGTTAGTGGATGCAACGATTGGTTTTATCGACAGATTTCTCAGTATTTCATAGGTACATATATTTATTTCTTAAACGTTGGCAGCCCTATACCTGTATTGATCGTACATTCTATAATAATGAACTGATACATAGTATATACAGACTATTTTATTTACCTTGTCTGAAATTCCACTCTATATTTCAGTCAAGACTAAAATATTTGTAATGTATACATATATATGTATATATGTATACAGGAAGGCGATTTAATTAGTAGAATAACTGAAGGCGTTGAATCAGACCATGATACTCTACCCAAATCTATAAAAAAAAAAAAAAAAAATTTTTCATCAAAATATTTTTATCATACAAAATTGGACTTTGATCTCGACAAAATGTATGGAAAAGCTGATATTTTTTTCGCAATTTCGGCAATGTCCCAGAACAAATTTGTTCATAATAACAAGTATAATCATCCCCTGAAAGGTTTTCACTATACTAAGAAACAGGCAGTATAGGATTTAGGTACTTACGCATGTACTCGTATGTTTCCGAAGATAGGTGGTGGTGTCTTACATCTACATTTTCTCAAGTTTGCTGTTATATTTGCAACCTATCGTAAGGGCCCTGCTTTCGATTTCCAAGACCGGTAAAGCGTTATTGCACTTTTCTGTTAGGAGATTCTCGTCTCTTGCTATTTGGGCTACAATTCATTTGCACCTTTATTACCCTTATGGCTATACTAAATATGCCTTTGTCAGTACTAATTATGCGCATATTTCCATTCGAATAATATTCGAATGAGTACCGTTGTGTGCAAGCAAGTATATTTATTTGAGTACAGTTGTGCACAACGTGATATTATTCATCGTTAGCTCATGCACTTAGAGATCATCCATAAGTATATTACGTCACACAAATTTCATGATTTTTGACCGCTCCTCGTTCCTTGTCACAGCTGGTCACATTTGTAAAAATCCCTCCCCCCTAGTGTGACGTCATATATTTTGCAATTAGCATCTAGAAATTATTAAATCAAAACAGCAGTTCCGAAAGTAGTACCACTTAACGTGAATTTTCACGGAACGTATTCCACGCTTAAATCGGGGTATTACTGTACTTAGATAAATTAGATTTCAAAATGTGAGTCACGAAATTTAGAACTCCTCCCACGCCTGGTCACACAATGTCACATTTCGTCAACCACCTCCCTTCCTCTTAACGTGTGACATAATTTATGGATGACCCCTTATGTGTTGTCATTATTTGTGGGTACATTCAAATATAAATCGAATACGATTGCGCTCATTACTAGTTAAGTCAGTATGACAAAGAATAAAGATCAAAACTAGCACTTGTCGATTGCAAATCCGACGTGTTAACCACTGGCCTGGCTCTTCAATCTTCAGTATGATTTTCATAAGATATGTATTTCAAATGAAACTAGTTTACTGCCGTACCATCAATGCCTCTAGCATTAAACTAGAAACACTAAACTAAAATAGCCCGCAGTTAGACCTACTTACGTTTATATCTCCGCGTTTCCAGGTCGCACAATAGGTATGATGATAACTGCCTCGCATAATTTGGAGCCTGATAACGGCGTGAAGCTTGTTGACCCTGATGGTGAGATGCTGGAGCAGAGCTGGGAGGAGATAGCCACTAGGCTAGCTAATGTCAGGTAAACATACCAGTTAGTAATGAAAAAACAGGATGAAAATATTCGAAGATTGAATGATGCCGCGTTCGAATGTTGATCAATGCGTTGTTACTAATTATAATTCGAATCATCGAATATTCAAAACTTGATTTGATGGTTGCACGATTGATAAATGACTGGACTCTGAACACAGTAATGATTTTGTTCCTCCTATATTGCCTTATCCCATAACCTCGTGTGATTATCCAATTATTCACGGTTGCAAATGGTAATAAGGCATCGAATAATTAATCAATCAATGTCAAAGTTTTATGTATTCGAATGTTTATTAATGTTTTTGAATAATTAGATTTTCATCTGGTTTTGTCTAAAATTATAGCCCTACTACAAAAAAAAATCGGGCAGCCATAGCTTATAAACAGTCGTAAGAGCAGCGTAAAAAGACCCGAGAACCGCTATTCGTCGTCTCTGACGATCATGATCACACACTTCTTCATTTTTTTTATCGCGTGGTGATCGAATCTACATCGCTCGCCGCTAAGCCAGAGGCGAGTCAACCACTCAAATACTGATTATACGAACAGTCATCGCTTAGTGCCCTTATATCACTCACTAGATGTGCCCGCGGTTTCATCCGCGTTTATGATTCCTGCACCGCCCCCGTGCGTCGTAGCGTGATGTTATATAGCCTATAGCCTTCCTTGATAAATGAGCTATTCAACACAAAAAACATTTTTCAATTCGGATCAGTAGCTCCTGAGATTAGCGTGTTCAAAACAAACAACGAACTCTTCAGCTTTATAATATTAGTATAGATTGTACAACAAGGTGTTAATTGTTTCAATTTGTGGAGCTAGGTTATACGATGACAGTGACATCTGCGCTCTCTATCGTTCCACATAGATATGAAAGGGATGTTTTGTTAGGCCTGTGGCAAAAGGTCGCGAACGTTAAACTTTATATTCGATGCCAGGGCCAGGCGAATAGTTCTGTGATTTTTTGTTCATGTTATAAAAGCTCGGTGTCGTATCAGGTATCCGAATACAGAAGAAGCTCACTAAGTGATTTTTGGCGCCCTTTTCACTTTACATGCAGTTAATTTAACAAAATCTTATTATCAGACTATTTTGAAGATTATTCAAAATTAAAAGCAAAAATATGTTCATTCATATCTATACTAATATTATAAAGCTGAAGAGTTTGTTTGTTTGCTTGTTTGTTTGAACGCGCTAATCTCAGGAACTAATGGTTCGAATTGAAAAATTATTTTAGTGTTGGATAGCCTATTTATCGAGGAAGGCTATAGGCTGTATAACATCACGCTACAACCCACGGGGGCCGCGCAGTAACCATAAATGCGAATGAAACCGCGGGCACATCTAGTAGGTTATAAAGTAACACTTATTAATGTGAATTTACATTAATAATTATTTGCCAGGTTTAAAAAACAAAACTTTTTTTCGCGAACTTCTTTCGCATCAGGATAGTGTTGGCTACGATAACTAACTAATCAGAAAGCAGTATGCTTGTTTTAAGAAGTTTTATCAGCAATTGCAAGCTCCCTTTTAATTCAGACATGTTTTTTTTCCATCAATTCCAGTTAAAAATATATTTTACAGTTTCATAAGATCTAGAGACATTGCTGGCGAATTGCGAATTGGACTCTACACAGAAATGTACTGACGCTATTTTCTATAACATTCACAGTGATACAGACTTGGAGTCGACTACAGAACAGGTGATAAAGCAGGTGAACGCAGACATGTCGCTCAAGGCCAGCGTCTTCATCGGAATGGACACCAGGTTAGCGCACACGTATATAACAATTACTATGTCAATATAATATGATGATTTATTCAAGCGGTTGGGTGCACCGTTTTGTGTAGTATGTAGTATTATTTTGTACTAGCTGTTACCTGCGACTTCGTCCGCGTAGATTTTAACTAAAAAGTGTTTGTCTCCGCGGGACCCTATTTTTTTTCTAAAATCAAAGTAGCCTAAGTTACTCCTTATAACATCAGCTATCTGCCAGTGAAAGTGACCGTTAAAATCGGTTCAGCCGTTTCGGAGATTAGCCGGAACAAACAGACAGACAGACAGACAAAAATTTTAAAAATAGATGTTTTCGTATAGGTACCTTATATACTTTCATATGCATTAGATAAAATGCTGTTATTTTGACATTACAAACAGACACTTCAATTTTATTTATTTGTATGTATAGCTGCGTATATATATATATATATATATATAGCTGCGTATATATATATATATATAGCTGCGTATGTACCTATATAAGTCCGTATGTTCTTTATTCCTGAAGGGATAGTCAGAGATATTTCGCTAGCTGTAGTTCTAGGTGCCACGTTAGAGTAATTAGTGCATTTCATTAATTCTTTATTTATTTTAGACACACCAACAGTATATTATATATATACAACATTACACACAATACAGTTCCTTAAAACTAGTTCTTATACATAGACTAACATAGGCATGTGCATTATGCACCAAGATGTTGACTAAACATTTATGTCAGAAGCTAAAGTTGTACACATCTTATACACTAAACAAACCGAAATTAAAATATAAAGAAAAATGACAAATAAAAAAAATATTCATTTTAAAAAAGTATTAATAAGATTTAAGTATTTCAGTATATTTTTAGTATTTTCTTTTAGTATTTTTTTCTTGAATGTCATAAGGGAATCGTGAAAAATATCCAACTGGTCTATATTATCATTCAGCGTAGTTATTCTTTCTTAAACTAGACTTCTGATTTGTAATTTGAATTTAAGTATTATAAGTGTACACAAGCAGCGATAGCCTACTGGAAGACCGTTGGACTGCCACGCAGATATGTGGAGTTAGATTCCAAAGCGTGAATCTCTGCCTTTTTTAAGTTAGTAGAGCCTCGCTGATTTCAGCATGCCGGCTCGGCCAGGAAAGGACTATCCTCTCACAGAATATCGACGTGAAATAGCAGTATTCCTACTGTTGTCTTTTGTTCAGTGAGTGAGAGTGCCGTAGGCCCAAACATCCTCTTTCCCCCTTCCCTCTCCTTCTTCTTCCCACTTTCTTTTTCTCTTCTTCCTTTCCTAAAGAGTCGGCTACGCGCAAGTGATGCCTCTAGTGTTGCAAGCGTCCATAGGCTACGGTGACCACTTACCATCATGTGGGCCGTAAAGTTGCTTACCACCTTAGTCGTAAAAAAAACAGTATTTAATATTTAATCTCTCGCTGTAACGGTGAAGGAAAACATTGTGAGAGAACCTGTATGTCTGAGATTTCGCCATAATGTTCTCGAACATATGAGACTTGCCAACTCGTACTGATCCAGCGTGGTGGACTAAGGACTAACCCTTCTCACATTGGGAAGAGGCCCGTGCCCGGCAGTGGGACAGTTTAATACAGTGCTGATATATACGCTCACTATATTCTCTTTTACAATTAAAATGGGCAATAATTAACAATTTAATATGCATATATCTTATCTTATCTTATGTGGGTGCCAGTCAGTGCAGACCGGCGACACTTCGACCCAGTGGGATCTTTTGTGTCGACACTCTCCCAATAACGACTGCCATAGATGGTCATGGCAGCCGGGACCAACGGCTTAACGTGCTTTCCGAGGCACGGAGCAGGCGATAATTGTCAATCAATACGCACATAATTTCGAAAAGTCATATAACTTTCCAAAGTCAGAGGTGCGCGACGTGGGTTCGAACCTGAGACCCCCTGCATTGCAGTCTGTTGGTCTACCCACTGAGCTATCGCTGCTCTAGTAATATGCATATAACTTCGAAGAGTGAGAGGTGCGTGTCGTGGAATAGAGTTCGAGACCTCTGCGTGGCAGTCCAACGGTCTCCAACTTGCTATAGCATATATTTAAATTATTTGAATAATTAGAATTTTAATAGTTTTTTATGAAATCAATTCACAGTTCATCACAGTTCGGGTTCGATTCTCGCACAAGTCAAACATTTGTGTGCATGAACATGGATGTTTGTCTTGGTCTGGGTGTTTCTATGTATAATATGTAGGTATTTACAAAAAAAAAAAGTATATATGTATGTTTATCCATTGTCTAGTACCCATAGTACAAGCTCTGCTTAGTTTGGGCTAGATGGTGTTGTGTGTATGTGATAGAATATTATTATTATTATTACAGATACACCAGTCCTCGCTTGGCGGCAGCTGCGGCTAACGGCGTAATAGCTCTGAAGGGCACTCCCAAGGAATTCGGTATAGTCACCACACCGATGCTTCACTATTGCGTCAAGTGTCGCAATGATAATACTTATGGCACGCCCACTGAGGAAGGTAATAAAATTTATTTTAAATAATGATTAACAAACATACGGCCAGCCTGATAAAGACGGTCACCGAAGCCTATATACGCGGGCAACTGACGGATGGTGTAGTGGTTTAAGTGGTCGCCACTGCTATGGGCCCGAGTTGTGGGTTCGATTCCTACACGGGACAAGAATTTGTGAGATCTACTAATAGGTGTTACAAAAAATTTCAAAAAATTTGAGCGCTCCCTAATAAATTTTTATTCGAGGTGATCTTTTGACAGGGCTCTTAAAACATGATAAGCTAACATATTTTCACAAGAAACGAGTAAAACAATTATTGTTGTTTTTGGCCACTCAAATGTATATTATAGTTAGTCCTAAATCAAATCAAAATCAAAAATCAACAATAAATTTATTCAAGTTAGGTTACAAGGTAACACTTATGAATGTCAAAGCTACACAAAAAAAATTCTGTGAATTTACTTTTACTGCCACGTTCAGCAAAGCAACGGTGTAGGGTTCATGAGAAGAACTGGCAAGAAATTCATGGCCACTCTTTTTAATCGCCAAGTTTACAATAAAATTTTGTTTACAAATCATAACTGTAAGGTGCTGCAACCATTTCTCCATGAATTACTACTGAACATACTCAAGCACTTAATAAAATTTGATGAAAAAAAAGCAGCAGTATGGTAAACAGGAGCATCCATATCCATCCTAAGTAATATAAATCCTAATTCCAGGCTACTACGAGAAGATTGTCGGAGCCTTCAAGGCTATTCGCCAGAAGCTTCCCGTAGGAGGGAACTATAACACTACGCTGTACGTCGACGGAGCTAACGGCGTAGGTGGCAAGAAGCTGAATATCATCAGGAAGACCTTGGATGGAGAACTGGACCTGAACTTGTTTAATTTAGGAGGGAATGGTGGAAAGTTGAATTTGAATGTAAGAATTGCTTACTTTTATGTATAAGAAAACTTTTAGCTTAAGAATAATTAGGTAATACGATGGCCCTACAAATTTTGTCCTACTTGATGAACAGAAAAATATGATAAAAGTTGATCAGCTCAATATCTATTGTACTAAAAGGAATTAGGTAGACAGCCTCGGTATCTTGGTCCCCCGGCATAAATTTGCGTGCTTTAGTTAGATTTAGGTTTTAATTCCCTGGTCAGCCAAAGTGTTACTGGGATTTTCTGTTAGGAAATTCTTAGTAGTACTTACCACAGAATTTAACAGAAGTAGACACGCGCGCTATTACATGGGACATTTCGAGAGGGATGGAATAAGAATGAGATGAAGATGGATTTGAATTCCACCTTTTGCATTGCTCATGTAATTCAACCCTAACTCAAGTATTCTAGTTAGCTGGAGAACAAACTACAGGTATTCTTGCTGGCCTGCAAGAATACTTGTAATTTGTGACCCAAATGGCTTTAAGTAACCTATAAGGGCCTTTCCATATAGGTCACTTAAAGCTATTTGGATAATTGTATAGACTAGCGGCTGATGTAGTTACTATAGGTACATATTGAATAGTACATAGACATTGCCGATAGTTTTAAACGTTGTGAAAGACATGTCAATGCTCGGACGTTTAAAACGAGAGCAAAATCATTGACTACGCAGATGGCCTAGTGCTCGTCTCGCCTCTGTTACCGAGCGGGGTGTTGTGGGTTCGATCTCTACACGAAACAAAAATTTGTGTCGAATCTTGAAGATTCCCTGTTGCTTTTGTTAGTTAATAATAATTGTGTGACCCTTAATTAAAAGTTATATTTACTTTACAGTGCGGAGCAGACTTCGTGAAGGTATCACAGAAGCCTCCGGTGGGAATCGAACACGTGCCATTCCAACGCGTTGCGTCCCTCGACGGTGACGCAGACAGGATAGTCTACTATTATCTCGATGACAAGTAAGTATACTTATCTATAGTGATAACAAACAGAAATCAGTATAAAATAGGCTAAGTATTATCAAAAAATTATTATAAAAAGGAAGGGCGAGGTCTCTGCCCTACAGTGGGCTGGCATAAATAATCATAAATAAAAAGGGAATATTTACATAATCCTGATCGACAGCTTTGCGTGATCAGAAGACTGGTCATTTCTTGGCCGGAGGAACAGCATTGTTATTAAATGTGGCAATGCTGCAAGCCTTCTTGACATGTGACCAGTTGAAAGCGACGCCGACGAATTCTACGAAAGCCAAAACCAGTTTTGTAAATATGACCTGTTTATTGTTGTATTAATATTAATTTATTTTCAATTTAATGTTTTTATTTGATTTACAATACATATTACAATCTTAAAAACTATCGAAAATACAAAATATGACGCTTATCCGATTGTGGAAAACAGTTAAAAACATTAAAAATAATTATTAACAAAGTTTATTGAGCACTATCAGTATCTCTCTAATCTTGTTGTGGATATATGTATTATCTATATAAATATGTAAAAACTATCTGTCTCTCACGGATATAGCCATGTTTATGATTACCGTAGCTCGTAGCGTGATGTAATACATTATCATATAGAGTATAATAAGAGAACAGAGCATATATCCTAATAGTTTAGTAAAAAAATATCTTTATTAAGGAAAATGCAAAAAACAAAACAACTTAGTAAATAAAACAGCATAATACGCAAACGCAGACACATAACTCGGTCCACACATAGGAAGGCAGACACAAAAAATGAACATCATAATATTAAAATAACTGCAAGTTTATTAATATAATATTTAATTTTGCTACGACGTAAAAAATAGTACTGCGTCATGCAACTAAATATAATTTTAAATATATTTTATTCACTAACAATCTATACTTAATTCCTCTTATCTAACGATAAAAAAAAAATCATAAATTGTTCAATCACAAAAATAATTACAATCGTATTAAACAGATCGGCTATTTTGACAATAATTTCAGATGTCAGGATGGCCGAGCGGTCTAAGGCGCCAGACTCAAGGTTCCCTTGCCTACTAAACGTGGGTAGAGTTGTTCTGGTCCTCAATGAGGGCGTGGGTTCGAATCCCACTTCTGACAAAACTTTTTTTATATCTTAAAACTATTTAATTAATATGTGGAATAAAATGCATTTATTTATATTGATATAATATTAAGTTATAAACAAAAAACATTGTTTTCAATATTTTATGTATAAATATTTTAAATTATTCTATTCATTTTTATAACTTTTTGGATTTTTAAAAAGTGCCATTGTTATTTCAAATATTTTATTACGGCTTTACTAAAGTATAAAATGAAACTGAATTATTTCAATAGATATTTTTATTATTAGTTTCTTTCTGTTATGATTATGATTGAAATGTATAAAAGCATAAATTATTTATTTATTTAGTTACGATAGAAATAATTCCTGCAATGCATGTAGTCTGTTTATAGACCTGAGCAAATTTTAGCACAGACAAGAAAAATAAGGCATTATGGTATAAAAATATATAAAAACACTCTTATATAGAACAGCAACATTCGAAAAAATGCCAAGACTTGAAAATGACAAAACTTACGAAATACTTAATACATACAGTACAAGGTAACGGGTCTTACTCGCAATTAAGTATTTAAAAGGTTATAAATACCTATTTATTGCCCGACGTTTCGACCGACTTCCATCGATTGTGGTTAAAGGTTGAATTTGGTGTGAGCACAGCCTTTTAAATACTTTTAAATAAAAAAGAGAAAAAAATATTAAAAAAAAAAAATTTAAAAATATCAATAGCTAGCAGCTCATACTTTTGACTATCTATCTATTAGCATAATTAGTGTTTAGTAATAAAACAACAAAAAACCGACGGAATTTGGAATTAATGGACGGAGAATGGTAATTAAAAAAATATCATATCTCAGGTAGTAGTTAGGATAGATTTTTTCATATTTTTTCTGAACGGCCATCAGTTCTACTACTTATAAGACATATCAAGGTTATCCATTAATTACCGGACACCCTGCATATATTTATTTAACTAAAAATATTTTCCACTTTATACACTTAGTATATTTACAATATTTTCGTTGTATTTTCCAGACAAAACATGAACATGTTGGATGGCGACCGCATCGCGACGCTCCTGGCATCATACATCACAGAACTGCTACGTTCTTGTGAAGCGAGCGAGCTCACACTGGGGCTGGTGCAGACTGCGTACGCTAACGGCGCTTCTACTAGATACATCACTGAGGAATTGGTTAGTTGCTCTTTTAAATAAAATGAGAATGGAACAGTCGCAAGAGGAAAACCTAGGCGAACGTTTCTCGACCAGATCGGAGGCGTTCTGGACAAAGGCCAGGTTAAGAGCTCCTTGAACCGACGGGCGTGTATGAGGAATGAGATGAAAGTGAATGAAGCCAGAGAAGTGTGTCAGGATCGTAGCAAATGGAAATCCGTAGTCTCTGTCTACCCCTCTGGGAAACAGGCGTGAATCTATGTATGTATGTATGTTAAATACAATGTAAATTTTTGACATTCGGATAGAATAAAAGGACCAGGGAATAGAAGGACCAAGAAAACTCGTCTGTATTGAAAGAAAGATAAATTAATATTTTTATTTGTATCTCCTCACAATACCATAAAATATCAATATATATAGAACAGTATATAGTATGGAGACCAAATTAGGTAAGTACTTGCTATTATTGCAGTTGAAATCGCAACGCTGGTTATTGCATAAATTTAGCGGCATAACGGCAGAAATGTGTGTATGATACATCTCTGCCTGTACCGTCAGTGATATAAAACATGAATAGCTAAACAAGAGAGGTCAGTAATTCACTCTCGTTCTAAATATGTATAACAGGACTTTAATATTTGGCTTTATTAACCAGTAAAATATTTAAGTTGCCTGAAATATGTGGGAAAATACATTATATCCTTCTTGCTTCGCTGCCGTATCCGTATTGTCGTCTAAGACTGAACTGATTTAATAGAGAATCTACACGCCGCCCATTTAATTGTAATATTTACATTAAGGGATTTTTCTGATTTGAGAGGATTTTTATTTATTTCATGATTTATTGTGTTCTTAAATATGTTCATCGTTTAATCACGCTGTAAAGATCAAAAGTATCACGATTTGATGATGATATTATACAATAAATGATGTAATTAGATTTATAAAAGTAACCTGATCATTCTAATATATTATTTTGGAAAATGTTGTTTATTATTGTTTGGTACAGTCAACGAACTAAGTCTAAAAATATTTGTAAGATTAATTTTATTATTATTTTAAATTTTTATTGTTACATATAACAATAAACAGTTTTGATAAACTGATGCTACAAATGAGTTCAATGTTTAACTCCATATCACTTGGTACTTGCAGAAAGTGCCAGTATCGTGTGTGAAGACAGGAGTGAAGCACCTCCACCACGCGGCGCTGTCGTATGACGTGGGGGTGTACTTCGAGGCCAACGGGCACGGGACCGTCGTCTACAGCCACCGGGCCAAGAAACTCATCGCGGACATCGCACTTAATGGGTAAGGATATATTTATTTTTAAATCAGTCTGACGGCTGTACGGTTTTACTGTGCCATAGGAGTAGAAGAGCCTCGCTAATTTCAGCATGAATGGGCTAGCTCGACCGGGGAAGGACTACCCTCTCACAGAATATCGACGTGAAATACCAGAATTCCTACTGTTGTGTTTCGTTTGGTGAGTGAGATTGCCAGAGGCGCAATCACCCCCTTTCCCCTATTCCCACTTCTTCTCCTTCCTTTCCTAAAGGGTCGGCAACGCGCAAGTGACTCCTTTGGTGTTGCAGGCGTCCATAGGCTACGGTGACCACTTACCATCAGGTGGGCCGTATGCTTGTTTGCCACCTTAGTAGAATATAAAAAAAATGAAAAGAATATTCTGAGTTATGGCCATTTATATCACATCACCTTCATCACCTTCTATCTTATGTTGTGAATAGAATCCCATTTATAAATAATTGTCTCATATGCTGGTAAAGATAGATAGATAGATATGTCAATATTGTAAGTACGCCCAGATAATTATTTATGAATTACACCAGTAACTGTCTAAACGTACTTTCGTGTTCGTTAATTGTATGTTTGTAAAGTCTCCCACGGCAGCAGAATTGCTAGTGCGGGACGGGACACATGTTTAAAAATAAAAGATTACACTGGGGAACAGTAATTTTGCGGCGTGGTATGTTGAAGTCAATTTTGTATAAGTTCAGTATGCTGAATACGAGAAAAATATCAGATTTGTTAAATTGACTCTAGTTTATGAGATAAGACTTTATAACTATATGACAGAAAGAAGGTCGAAATAAAAATACAATTACATATTAAATATATATTTTAGAAGCGGCTATATAATAACGACAAGAAAACTTAATACATATGCTATTAACAAAAAATCATTAAAAATATATTTAAAAAAACTTTATCTGTAAGCTTTTCTATTGTGTTTATGTTCAGGGCAATCTCTTATTAAACTCAAGCAAATGTCTGCCATCATAATAATATGGCTGTCCGATGGGACTCTTGGTATCTTTCTTTCATTGTTCTAATGTCCTGATGGAACTGTTCTTTATGTTGAATATCTCAAGAACCAGGGTCAATCCATACAAAGTAAATACATTTCAGGTATGACTGACGAAGGTGTTTATTAAAATCAGTAAGAAAATTAATGACGCAGAAAATTTATATTTGTTTGTTCCGCAGTGTCATTGGTAACCTAAGCCTAACTTTTGTATATTTCAACTTACCTACCATACATTTTTGGCATTATATTATATTTTTGCTTTTGTGTGACTAATTGCTGTGCGAATGATGTATGTCATACTAGTGCTAAATTTTTTTTTTTCTTATGGGCAGTCCATATATCCATTGACTAACAGGGTCTATAATATTCAAAAGTCGATCCAAAAGTTATTATACCACAATTTTTGGAAAAAATTTCGCGAAATATTCTAAGATCATTATTTGATATTTACTATTATCGAAAAAAAATTTAGTAATACATTCTTGTAGTTGTGGCATTATGAGTTACTATGTTATTTATAAACTGCTGTAGTACCTATATATTTTGGAGGCAAAGCAAACCTCCAGCACAGAGATATCCCAACGCCGACGTCACTCACAACTACAGCACAGAACTTGCTATTTCCGATATAAAGCATGGACCTAAAAAGTGTACTGTACTATACTGTATAATAAAAATCTATAATTTATCATTAATACGATTTTCGATTCTGATATAGGATTTTATCGAAACTAGCAAGAAGATCGATTCGTTGCTAAATACTAATTTAATCAGCGCATCTCTAGTCTAGATCATTCATTTGTTTCAGCTCGTAATTTATTTTTACTTACAATATAATGTTTTAATTCCAGCGAACCAGAGCAGCGAAAGGCAGCAGGTCTGCTTCTAAACCTGATAGACATGACGAACGAGACGGTAGGCGATGCCATTTCGGACCTGTTCCTCGTGGAGACGGTACTGTGTGCGCGCGGACATGACGTCACGCAGTGGATGAGCGCCTACACCGATCTGCCGTGCCGACAGCTTAAAGTCACCGTACAGGTATGAAGGAGCTACATATAATTTATATTTATTAATTATAATAGAACTAGATTTTGTCCGCGACTTCGCTAGCGTAAATATAGGTTTGGTTAGGTTAGAAACAGCAGGTACTTCTTTCTGAATAAAAGCTACCCTATGTGCTTTTCTGTTCCCCTGACAACGTGTCTGCGAAATTGCATGAAGATTGGTCGAGTAGTAAAGGCGTGAAAGCGTAACAAACAAACTAACTCGCATAATATTAGCTAGAATATCAGCCCTGTTTATAACCTGTCCCACTGTTGGTCGCGGCCCTCTTCTGAGAGTGAGAAAGGCAAAATTAATCCACTACGCTGCCTCAGTGCGGGTTAGCAGACTTCCCACATTTTCCAGAACATTCTCAGACATGTTGGTTTTTTGTAGGTATTTTTCATTTATCGTTAAAGCAGGCGATAACTAATTCTTAAATAGGTAGTTATCGCTCGCTTCAACAGACACACAAAGCTTCAAAAATTCAGATGTGCGTGTATTGGGATCGATTTCGAGATCTGTGCGTGGCAATCAAATATAAGTAAAGTTTAATTATTAACGTAGATCAGAGGTTCCCAGACCTTTTTCTCATAGACCACTTTCAAAATTTAGCTGGGTCCGGTGGATCCCCTGCAGCTACATTTCTACCATATTCCTTGGCATTCGTATTTATATTGGTAAAGAATCAAAAAACTTTGATCAAATCTCTACGGGCTGACCTTTCTTTTTAGAAATTCTCTATTAAAAAATTGGTAGGTTCGAGACCACTGGTACTGAATATGAAATATGCAAGTTTTTACAAGTAAAAGTCAAGCCAACATTTTAGTTCTTCACTATCGAAAGCAAATAAATTTTCGTGGACTCCCGCTTACGATTTGTGAACCGCATTTTGTTGTCATGCCAACGTAGACCCCCGTCGAGTCTCCCGTGGACCCCTAGGGGTCCACCGGGACCACTTTGGGAACTAAGGACGTAGATGAATAAGTTTGTTCTAGTGTGTTGCCTTGCGGTACGCCGTGTCAGTATTTCATTATAAATCAAATGAGCTTCTATATTAAGTTCGGTCTTATTTTCTAATAATCTACAAGTCTTTTATAGGTTAAGTCATAATATATTTCCAGTCATACCAATACCAACATCAGTTTGACAACAGAAACTGTGTCATAGGCCTTGGATAGATCCAAAAATTGATCGGTTTACTATTAAGAGATTTATACATACCGAGTTTCATACCATTTCGTAACACTTTGTATATGTTTGATCGCCAGGACCGCAACGCGATATCAACAACTGATGCAGAACGCCAGTGCACAGCACCCGAAGGTCTGCAGACGCGCATCAACGAACTCGTAGCTAACTACAACAGTGCGCGATCGTTCGTACGCGCCTCTGGTACTGAGGACGTCATCAGGGTATACTCGGAGGCTGACACACAACAGGTATGTGGCCACTACGCACTACAGAAATCAAAATCAGAAATATATTTCTTCATTTAGGTCATAAAGTAACACTTATGAACGTCAAATGTACTAAAGACACCCTCTAAAGACAAACTTAATAAAAAAAATTTGAACAAAAGTTGTTAAGTACGATGTAAAGTAGAGACGCGTAAAAGTTTATTAGTAACATTCATCTCGAAAATCGAGAAAGATGGCGTATACTCCACCGACAAGAGCAAAGTTCTTAAATACGAAGAAGAAGATGTAAGGAAGGCACGCGTAAAAGTTTATTAATATTTTACATTTAACCCTGTATAGCATGTAATGTAAACTTCGTTTGCGAGATTCTGGTTTGTATGGAGTAGTGTGTAATTGTGTTCAGTGCCATCGCTTGTCATGTATCGTAACTTCTTGGTCTGTTCGGGGCTTGTTTAAAGCGGCGGTAGCCCAATGGATAAGGTATTGGACTTGCGATCGAGAGGTCGCGGTTTCGAATGGGTGGACCATTGCGCTACTGATGTGATCCCACTCCTAATACAAGCATTCTAGCTTAGCTGGAGGGGTTAGCAAGAATATTAATCATTTGAAACCCAAATTGCTAGAAATCATTTAAAAAAGAATTAAGTATGTACACACGGCTACACATCAAGTTAAACACCCTATAAACGCATAACTACGCTACATATAAAATAGAGAATTGTCGGAAAGGGACTGTGCATCGTGGTGTCGATGTAATGGCCTTACCATTACCTCGACCATAGACCATAGAGCGTAGCAAAAATATAACGCACGATTCACAGCGTTCAACTTCTAATAGTTAAAAGTCCAAACAGTCTACGTTGATGTGACGTGACGCTGTGTGTACCAAACCCTCCATCGCATCGATTTGTTAGACGACCAATATTAATATAATACTAAATTGCATAAAATCTCTTTTACCCACAGTCAGCAGACAAACTAGCAGCTGAAGTAGCTCAAGCGGTGTACGATCTCGCCGGGGGTGTCGGAGACCGGCCAGAGGTACCCGCCTAGACCTTCATTGACCACCGCCGGGAACCGAACCTGTCCATCCACGAGAACAAATTGTTACAAACTAATTATAACTAAACAATCAAAATAACTCGCCAGGTTAATGTCACAAGTAGTTATTGTGTATGTGTCTAAAGGTCTATTTTAAGAGATGTAATATGTCTAGCTTCTCGCTTGTATGTCTCTGAAGGGTGTTTAGAGATGTACCAACACACATGCTTAAATACTACACAGTAAAAGTCTGGTACTGTGACCAGACCAGACCACAATTCCAGACTCCACAACTAATAATAAAGTGTATCGAGCATCAAACCTTCACTTCATGATCGACAGTAAAATATGGGCGCTCGATATTCCACTGCATTGACAAGACAAAGATAAGATATTATTCAAGAGTTTTAAATATTATATCTTTGCTTAATTAAGCTCTTACAGATAAGTAAAAAATTATCAAATTGGTTATCTATAAAATGGTTCGCCCATTACATAGATAAGCAATTTGATATTTTTAGGTTTTGGTTATAAACTGACCTACTATTGGGTACGGGCTCAGTATAAGGAAGACTCACAATTTTAAATAAGTTACAAATTGCCGATGGCAAAAAAATCTATACATAGATAAGAAAATAGACCTTTAAACACGAAAATATATCTCGAAGGAATTGTTTAAAAAGAATAATATCCTAGTTGATACTACCAAAATTAATAAAATATCGCACAGCGATTATAATATTGTCATTAAATCTAAATAATATACAAATACATATATATACAATTATTATTAATTTTATTAATTAATTAGTTAATAATATCGAGTCGAACAGTACAACGCCCTACTAGTCTTATTGGTTTCAAATAATTAGGTGCGTATTATTTTGGACCATATTTTTTATATTTTTGACTTATGGCTCACGAATGTAGGTAGTATTATCTTCAAACGAATGTTTCAAATATACTAGACGATTTCTAAAGCATTATTTTACGAACGAATTATACCATAGAACCATATACTCCATACTAATACGCTTACCGTGTTGCGGCTGTATACAACGCCCGACTAAGAGTTTCTGAATAACGCCGAACGCTCAGCGCTGAACAACTACGTGTTTACTAGCTACGCGCTGTCCGGCTACGCGCTGTCCAATTACGCTCTGACCAGCTACGCGCTGACAAGCTACGTACTGACCAGCTACGCGCTGACAAGCTATGCGCTGACAAGCTACGTACTGACCAGCTACGCGCTGACAAGCTACGTACTGACCAGCTACGCGCTGACAAGCTACGTACTGACCAGCTACGCGCTGAAAAGCTACGTACTGACCAGCTACGCGCTGACAAGCTACGTACTGACCAGCTATGCGCTGACAAACTACGTACTGACCAGCTACGCGCTGACAAGTTATGCGCTGACAAGCTACGTACTGACCAGCTACGCGCTGACCGGCTATGCGCTGACTAGTTACACACTGGCCAGCTACACATTGATCAGCTACGCACTGACTACCGATGCCGATGGTCAACGTGTAAAGTATACGCAGCGTAAGCTTTTTGTTTGGAGCATATGTTTCGTGGTCCCCAGGTAAGAATAAGCTAGGCTGTCAGAGCTCTTGTAGATTATTATACAGATTATTTATGTGTAAGCTCTTGCTCACAACAGTGTACCTAGGTGCTACTGGTTAATATTCGGAAATTATACAAACTGTAAAAAATATGCTCACATTTACAAAATAATAAATTATTTACTAGGTGCATTAAAATTTTCCTTCTTCAAATTATTTTAAATTTTGCTTGTTGTCTTAGATTTTGATATATAGCAATTAGCCATTAATGACAAAAAAATAATGTAATGGAGGCAAAAAATACTGCTCAGTTAAAGATTAATAATATTAATTTAAATAAGTCCGAATCCTGTAGAAATAACTATACAATACCTAGTCCCGGATTAAACTAAAGATAATATACCTATAGATAAACGGGACCCCTGCATCGCTTAGGGGCCCCAAAGTCCTTTTACCCGTTTCTTAATATAAATAAAAGTCATGCATATGGCACTCTTAATAAAACAGCAACTTAACTTGAAATTTGGAAGCTTCGCTATTTCAACTCTAATTGTCTTACTATAAACTCTAATATCATATTACTTTTTAGTAATTGCAATAGAGTTTAAATTGGTTCAACACAGATAAGCCTCTATTTTATTAAGAGTGTGATATGTTATAAAGTAAAAAGGAGTATTGGAGCCCCGAATGCATTGTCTAGCGGCCCAATGTCTTAATTCGGTTCTAATAACACCACGCATGTTCTGTCCCTGTTACACTGCCTATTCTAGTATAGGATTAACTTAGAAATACACATTAAATGTAAAAAAGTCGTGTTTGTGTAACTAATTTATTTTTATTACATTAAATGTACTATCGACATGGAAGAACTTTACAAATTTTGTAAACATTGCATGTAAATACGCTCAATATTATATCAGACAGATTTGTCAAATTGAAATTGACAATACGTCCACACTACACCGCAATCATCCAAGTGTTTTTGTTGCAAGGGTTCCTAAGCTCTCTAATGCAGTGCTGCTATTAAAAAAACACTGTTTCTTAGTTATAGCCGGTAAAACGAAATTCCATGCTTTGCAATAACAAAGGATATCTTTGTTATTGCAAGCACTCATAGGCTATAGTTACCAACATGCGATATACCGGTACGCCAGATGGGCTGTATGTTAATTAGCAGTAGTAAAAAATATGTAAACATGTTAGTGAGAGGTTTGTTTACATTATTTGTAAAGTTATTTGCATTAATTTTACCCTTCAAACCCAGAAAGGTGTTCAGAGTAATTGTATATTGGAAACAACCATCAACACTCCGTTGTTTGACTGTCTTGATTGCCATTCTGAAGGAAACATAGTATAGGTCATATCAGATAATGATTACGAATCTGGGTGATAAGATATTTGACCGTTATTTCACTGTTTGTTAAACCATCTGCGATACTGAGACTATTCATAGCGCGTATAGATGTCAATCTCCATATCTCATTAGAAATTTAGTCAGTCATACTCAACTTACAATATTGAAACATCGCAATACGATTCGATGCTTCATCGCCTGCTATATGGGGAAGCTTATGTTGACCCATTTAAAACCTGCTGTACCATATAGCCTGCGTCTAAGGCGATGACCATTTTATAATTACTCAGACGCTTTATGGGTTATATAAAAAAATATGTTGCAATTTTTGACTGTTATATTTTAGGCTGATCTTAGCACTTAATAAACTAATTTTGACTTTAGTAGTTCAACAATCAAATAATATTTAATAAGAGATTATATTGAGAGAATACTATATTTTATATTTGGCGTAAATTAATACTATTTTCTGTAAAATTACACATCAAATTATATTTCAATCTGATAAGAGTTTGCTTGTAATATGGACCAATATAGTTTGTTTGAAAAGACTTTCTGCTTGTATGCCATAGTGTCCTGATACTAATCTATTTGAGTGTGTACGCGAAGAGTTACAATAAGGTATCGTCAAGTTTAAAAATATATTTTATTACATTTATTATATTTACTTAGCTGAATTTCTTATGTAATGAAGAAACTCGGATATTCGAGATTCGCTTGAAGGTGTGAGTAACTCGGATATTCGAGATGGCTGTTTATATCCGATTCTCGGCTATTTGAGATTTATGTCTATATCCGAAACTCGGATACGTGGATATTGTTTTAATAGATACATATCTGTATTCGTATACTTATTCTGAATTGATTCACGTATATAAACCGAAACTAGATTTATCAGTTAAATATTTGAATCTCGGATATTTTCATAAATGTTATAATAAAAACTATGCAACTCCTTACATTAATTTTAATTAACTATTATTTTATTATATACTAGGAATCTTATAATCTTACTTAACCATATATTAACAATACCAATTAAAGAAAATACATGCGTCTAAAAATATTCAGCTATTTCACCCACTCAAATAGAAATATATAAAGTTACCTGTACGGTGTTAGTGAATACCTTAGAAAGAGTTGTGATTATAAATCTCGGTATTGTGATTGTGAGCCCTCCTGATCAGAAGGTCTAAGTAGCTAAATGTCCAACAGCGCGAAACGTCTAATGAGCAGCAAGCCTAATTAGCAAAATGTCCATGTAGCAAAACGTCCAACTATTAGATGGTCTGTATAGCAGAACATCTATTTAGCAAGAAGTTCGTTTTTAAACGTGTACAATCATGATAGAAAGTGAAAGTCATTAGTAAGATAAAATAAATTTACTTGAAAAAAAAATTCGGTTTAAAAGCTAGTAGCCTCTTAAATATTTTTAAGATATTTAATGCACAAATTCCTCTGCTTTTATTCACTAACCTTTTGATAAGGCCAAGGTTTATCAAAAATTCAAAATGTTTACTTTTTGATCATCAAGCTTTTGCAGCTCTTTTTTGTATTTGGCATTAAACATAATATCGATCTTTCTTCTCTTATTTCCTTCAAATAATATATTCTTGTATTTGCGATCTTGCCAAAGCGCTTCTTTTCTAAGAGCTTTGAGAAATAGTAGCAGGATTGGCTTTGATTTTTTATTCGTGTTTAGCCGCCTGTGCCAACCTTCGAGCGCATTGTTTGTGCGAAAATTATAATTGCTAGGACAGTTTATTATATCTGCCAGAGACTCTAACCATTGTCTTTTAAAGTAATTTAAAAAAGCCACCATTTCTTCGCTTTTCGTAGCCTTTTCAACAATGCTAGTCCAACATTCGGTAATGTGTGGAGAAGGTAGCAGAGGTAAATTGGAACATACTCTAACAATGTTTCTGCACTCTCTGTTTTCAGGAAGACCCCAATGTTGACGCTTTTTTCCAAACGGCTTTATTAAGATGATAATAGCAGGCCGTTATTTGAGTTTTCGGAAAAGCTTCTTTAATTCCATTGATAAGCGCCATCTCATAATCGCATTTAATGGCGATCATGTCTATTTCAAAATGCTGCTTGACGAGGCCAAACAAATGTTTGTAGGTTTCTTGTCTCTTGTCTGGTAGTAACGCGTATATAACTCCCATAACACAAGTTAAATCATCACAGCTATTCAAATCAACATGAACTGATAACAGCTGGTAAAATGGCTTGGGTGCAGCTTTAAATATTCCATCAAATAAATATTCAATAAAATACATTTTATTTTTCAATGTCTTAATGCATTGTCTACCAACAGATGTTGAAAATATTAAGATTTTATTACTAAATAAAACAGTAATAAAATCTTAATATTTTTAAGATTATTTCTGGCATTGTAACATCATTCAAGTTTTTTAATCCAGTTTTACAAACATTTAAATATTTGCGACGAGCCCTGAATAGTGTGTCGTTTTTTGAGTTAAAATCCGGTATCTGTTGAATCTCATCCACTTTTCCGAATTCTTTCTCAAAGATTTTCTGGACAGGTGTTGCTTTTTGGCGAACTAATTTCTTGCATTTGTTCATCACTATGCCAGTCCTGTTTTTATCGAAGTTAGCTTTACAAGTATGCTTCATTTAACTGACGAATTATTTTGTTTTCGTCTTTATTAATTGTAACAGATGCACTACACTCATTGCGCTGGGAGTATCTCCATAGAGTTGCCCCTCCCTTATTTGTGATATTTAAATTGTACCTGTGACCATTCAGCAGCAGCACACGCTTCTCTTTTTGACTTTAGATGAAAGTATATTATGTTTGTTCTTCATACATTTTTAGAATTAGCCAGAACTATTGTATTTGTAATCAATAGCAATCTATACAAGACAAAACAAATGAGTAATCCTAATCAAATAACATGAAAATAAATGTCAGTCACCATTTAAAAGGATATGACTCGGACCAATTATCACACAGGGATATATACGCTACGACATAGACCAAAGAGTCTGTATTTACATATTATAATGCTGTGTCAGTTTCCCTCCCGATGCAATGTGTGTGTTAAATTTTGTGCCTGAGTATCCAGTCATTTTGAGAAACGGACTTTTTGCTAAATAGATATTCTACTATACAGACCAGATGGTCTATATAGCAAAAGTCTAATTAGCAAAATGTAATGAGCAGTAAGTCTAATTAGCAAAATGTCTATATAGCAAAACGTCTAATGAGCATTAAGTCTAAACAGCAAAACGTCCAACTATCAGATGATAGTTGGACGTTTTGCTAATTAGACTTACTGCTCATTAGACGTTTTGCTATATAGACATTTTGCTAATTAGACTTACTGCTCATTAGACGTTTTACGCTCTTGGGACATTTAGCTACTTGGAGCTTCTGATCAGGAGGGATTGTTAGGACTGATTGCGAAATAATACATTATGTATCTCGATATTTTTGTGAAATTGTATAGCATGTGCATTTACCGATAAAATTAAACAGAATAAAACCTAAGTGGTTACCGTAAGTTCTTTAATTTTGTATGTATTATGTTACAAATTAGGTAGACATGGATGGCTGGCTGAATATAAGGCGCCTGACCTATAGCACTTACGCATAATTGTGCCGAGAAAGACTTCTCATTAATTATCATAAAAATAATTCTCATTTTCAATTGCTGCAATAGCCCGTTTAACTCCTCGCTTTTATCCAGCTAAGCATTTGATAAATTTTACATAACTATGTCCTATAAAATTATGATTGTACTCCATTTTTGGCAAAAGTAGTACAATTATTGCAGGTCAAATAATAGTAATAACAATTAATAACTATAAATAAAAATGCACTTTATAAAAGTTCATCTACTTTTGTTGCCGACTTTTATTACATACTTACATGTAAGTAAGTCTGTTTTCGTGCGCCTTTTTGAACGGCTATCTTTGTCTACGTAGTTTGTGACAAAGTCATGGGCGCTTACAAACACTAGCAATTTCCGACAACCCCTTAATTTAATATCTGCGAGAGAAATAGATTCTTTTTGCAGCAACATTTTATGTGTAGATTTAGTATTTTGATCTTTATATAGGTGAATAAAGCTTATGTTCGATTGAACGTGCTCTAGCTATATATTGCCTTTAACCCGTCAACTGTATTTTGAATTGGATGTCAATGTCATGATTTTTATGATTATGCCACTATGCAGATAGATCAACAGATTTCTACTTGTTGCATATGATTGTTTGATAATAAAAACCGGTACATATGTATAACGGTTTAAAAAGTAATGAAAAATAAATATTTGTATAAAATACTATACATTGTATGAAAACAACTTTAACTAAGAGACTTACATAAAAAAAATTACATTACCAACATGAATATCATATGCAATGTACAGAAACTAACCTAAGCATTTTAGATAAAATAATTTTATATAAAATTGCTTTAATTACTTCTAAATTTATGATGTGGTGAAAGTTTTCTTAAAATTTTTCATATTTGACATCATCATCATCATCATCATGTCAGCCAAAAGACGTCCACTGCTGGACATAGGCCTCCCCCAAGGTTTTCCACACAGACCGGTCTTGGGCCACCCGCATCCAACCGCTTCCCGCGACCTTTATCAGGTCGTCGGTCCATATATTATATTATATTTATTATATTTGACATTGTTACCCCATATTACAAAAAGCGATTATTTTTTTAATAAGTCATATTAACTCGTATACATACCTATATTGCTAAAGATATAAAGAAAAAAATATAACAGAAACTCACTTCGATTGCATACCTATTTTAAAAATTGAAAATATATAACCATATATAGTTCTGTGGCATAAGTTATTTGAGCTCAAGTTTGCGTGCGATCTTGAGGTCCCAAGTTTGGTTATCGGGTCGAAAATGTTATTGGGATTTTCTGCTAGGAAATTTATACATTTTCATACTAAAAACAGGGAAATGTAGCTGTACACCTCTGCCTAACCTTTTGTTAATATACACACGTGATTATATGTATGTATGTATGTATTTAAAAGGAAACTAAAAACATCAAACATCAATTTTCTTTTACTATGAAGCATATCCTTGCGATTTCATTACAAATGC
This sequence comes from Catocala sponsa, assembly GCA_963564715.1. NCBI lineage: Eukaryota > Metazoa > Arthropoda > Insecta > Lepidoptera > Erebidae > Catocala > Catocala sponsa. The sequence goes on from OY751349.1 coordinate 16,750,660, forward strand.
AAAGACCGTAACATTTTTGCGTTTATTCATTATGTTTTGAAGGTGAACGTTGCGTAATAACAATAATATTTGATATAAGCGCAGATAAGTGGATGCTTATATCATGATTGACGGCTAGTGATAATAACAGCATATAAAAAAATTCCGAAACTGACAAAATGTGGAATGTATTAAATTTTAGAATTTACTTGATATTTCTTTTTGATTCTATACTTCGGTCTATATGGTACATAGAATGGCGTATGTATATTCGTGAAGGGATAAGTAAGCAGCGGTATATTACATACACTTCGCTGGTTTTAAATTCCATCTATCACCACCTTGCATGGTGCTCCCAACAATGTTCTAACAGAAAAATACTGTTAAAGTTGCTCGAACCTAGCATCGAACTTGGGGCCATACGATTGGCCGCAAACGTATGCTGCAAAATCATTGAAGTGGGTAGTTCTATGTACTGTTGCAAAAAATACAGCTTAGCATTGCGTTTGCATAACCGAGGGTAGGTTAGACAGCTACATAATTATGTATGTTAAATTGTCCAAAGAGTGATGTATATCGGGTTTCGGAATAAAGGCAAATTTCTTATAACAAGTTTCATGCTATCCCTGTTTTCACTAAGAAAGACATAGAAAGCAAGACACTTGCTTGCAAAACTTTGCCTTTAAGCAAGCCTAATATGGTTTTCACTACATAACTCAATTTCATCTGAATGTTATAAACATGACCAAGTTATTTTAGTAAGACAAGCCCAGTTCTGGGCTTATAAAAAAAATACTGCCACTATGTCCAGGCACAAATTTGCTCCTTTATAAACGTGTATACATGAAGAATTATTGCTCATTATTGAGTAGAAACTTATTCATATACTTAAAATTCGGCTACATAATTAAATCGGGATAGAAATATTTATGGCCAGTTTTTCAACTAAGTATCAAGTAAAAGTTATCCGAAAGATAAATCGCATGCTGTCTCACTCTTGATAGGTTAAAGAAAAGAGATGTCGAGACTTTTATCTTATAGATAAATGCTATTTGGAGGTGGTGGGACAGGCCCTTAATCTTTGTTTTACTAGCTTTAACGCGGATTCGGATAAGCAACGCCTTCAATTGTCTACCAAACTCTTGGCTCAGGTTGTGAGAATATCGCCAGTTTGATATACATTGCGGGCTCAGTTGAATGATTAGTGATTACATTAGAGTGCTTAGCAGTATAGCGCAATGGTTCTGTCATAGCCGCTTACTAGTTAGTATTCTATCCCGATATAGAACAATATACACATTTATCATTTACATAGACATTAGTACACATTCCTTTGATATGTTTTAAAACTGATTCACAATTTAAATACACGCCTACTTATTTTATTTCATTTTGTGTAGGTATGTTTGTGGAAGTAAGGGAAGGAACAAATGAGTTGAATGACAAACATTTGTTAAGAATGTTAAGATAATGCGAAAAGTCGAATATATTATAGTGATAACATTATTGTATTCTAAATTTACGAGAAACACTGTATACTGTAGGGCTACCATGGAATGTAAATGCAGAAGTTTCGGAACGATTTTTCGTAGGTACCATGAAACAGATTTATTCCGAAATGTTTCCTCCATTTTGGTACGTAACCGCTTGATTATCATAAACTCTTTCGTCAAGTAGTCCGCACAACGGAGTAATGCCATTTGGAAAGAAATAAATGCAGAGAAACTTTATTGCTAGTTTTTTTCGTTTAGCTGGAAGTTTCGGATAGACATTTTCATGGTAGACCTACAGGTTTATCTTCTTATCTTATTGTAATGTAAGATTACAATAATACTAACTGACAAGAAAATCTAAATTTGCTTTACATCCGCATCCTTAGAATTTTCATAAAACTACATCCTTACAACTGGATGTATATCCAATTAACTGCTACTAATTTGTATTACGTTCACATCCTCAAATGAATAGCGATTACTAATAAAGGATGTGGATGTATACAACAAAAATTAACTATGCATGGCGTTTACCAATTAGGATGCATAAAAATCCTTGAACAAAATGATGTCGCAAGGAAAAGTAGAACCGAACGGTGCTGGTTAATGTATGCCTTATTGAAATGTACCCTACTTTGTAGCTTTATCTTGCATGATGTTAGTATGCGTCCACACTTACTGTTGAACCAGTTTTCTAATACGATTTAAACACCTACCACCTTTTGTATTCGGTTTTATCGTAGGTATAGTGTGTAGGTACTCTTATACGTTCATACGCCACTGAAAGCCGTATCAGACAGCACAAAATACTGCAAGCCGCGCCGCGCCACTATACTGGGTGTAAGGGACGGCGTACCGAAAACTTTAGCAAGACGTCTTTCTATAAGTACTTATCACGACCCAAACTTCAATTAATAAAAAAATGCAAGATTAAAATGTTATGTAGAATAACATTATTACGCGGTACGCAATGGATTGCTACCAATACATCGCACTGGACGAATGAACTCTCCGTTCCGCTTGCATAAAAACAGCTGATCTATTTAAACCACGACCATTTAATTACATTGCTGTATTGTAGAAAAATGTGGCATTTTATTATGTTATAATTCACAGTCAGAAAAATGAAAAATTGCAGAAAAGCAATTGTGATTGTTGAAAAAAATACCAACAATTTTTAACTCGGAATAATGGTCTGAATCTACTATTTCAGTTTTCGGTACACCGTACCTTACACCCAGTATATGATACGTAGCGCAGTATACTGACTTAGATGAGAGCGCTTGACAGGAATATTAATTCGTGCCAAACGCAATCATCTAAGTCAGTTCGATAATATAAATATTACATTTGTATTGCCAGTGTTTTTGCCATTATTACACTTGAGCCAAAGACAACAACACAGGTAAGTGAAGTGATGTATGACATGTGAGGCGTCTCTAGTAGAAAGTGAGCGTGTTTTGTGATCTGTCGTAACAGCATACCGGTTCGTGAAACAATAAGTGTGGTCGCACTATTATAGTCCCTGTGAACTGACAATCGTTGAGAATTCTGCGTGCAATCGTTATTCTTGTGTGATTATTATTCAGTTTATGCTATTGTTATAATTTAATAAATCATTAAGTACTACTATGTCTTTTTATTATTTGTAATTTCCTGAAGATTTCACAGGCTTAGCTTAGGCTAATGGTGGGTTCTTCTCTCACCGGAAAACCTGTGGATCCGCTAGAAAAATAAAATATTCGTAGTGGGAAACCGTTGGACTGCCACGCAGAGGTCTCGAGTTCGAACCCAAGGCGCGCTTTCGAAGTTATATGCGTATTAAATAGTTAATTATCGTTTGCTTTAAAGGTGAAGGAAAACATCGTGAGGAAACCTGCATGACTGAGAGTCCTCCATACTGTTCTCTAAAATATGTGAAGTGTGCCAACCCGCACTAGGCCAGCGTGGTGGACTATGGCCTAACCCTTCTCATAGTGAGAAGAGGCCCGTGCCCAGCAGTGGGACAGTTTAGACAATACAGGGCTGATATTATTATTATATTATTATTTATGCCACAGCAGCTTGGTTTAAATCTGGGACTTAGCTAAACTTGGGTTCGGAAAATACAGAAAATCGACCTGATGTCGCGTTCCAGTGGTGATTAAGTTTCCCAGACTCCAAAAAGACTGTCAGTAGAAGCTGTTAAGAATTGTCCTTTACACTGGCCGCATAATAACACCTAATTTAAAAAGTCTTCAACGAGCGAATTTTTAAAGATTACAAGTAACTGTTTACCATAAGTAGGCAACAAACTTATTTGCTAATTAGGCACCAGAAACAAACAAGAAATACTAGGTAATTCTCTTGTCTGGAACTACAAGCATTGGTATAGTCAACACAGCACTCCAAAACTAGGACCAACTAGATAATTATCTACTCGTTATCGAAAATATTAATGCAGTCGTGTAGTTTTACGATATTACTGCTGAAATAGACCTCCACTTTAGCATTTTGTTAATAAAAAATAAGACACCTGTCTTATTCAAAATAATTACACATGTTATGAGGCAAACAATAGAAAAAGGGCCGCGGTCATGTATGACCGGTACGGACATTCAACGTATTAAAAGTATAAAACATAAACAAAAGGTAACAAATTAAAGTTTTTATTAACAAAAACATTAATACTTTCTTCATACATACATTAAAATCGTTATAATTTAGAAGTTCAGGGCACAATTTCACTTAAAGGAAACCTAGTTCAATAATGACTAAAAGCAATGTAACATTCTAGAGATCAGATTAAAAACAATGCAAAGTTACTGAAAAATCATTACCTACTTAGTGAAAAATAATGTTTGGAATGTAATCAATTAATTCACTTTAATCTTAAAACACATAAAATATAGTAACAAATAGTCCAATTACATGACAGTATGAATATAATAAGTATAATAAATTCTTGTAAAAATAGATCACAATTTTTGAAACCAAAAATTTCATTTTTGCCAAATAATAACCATAAAAATGCATAACAGCCTCAAATCCACTTTGACTTGTCATAATTAAAAATAATGGCCTTAATTAAAAAAATACGTCATTGTGATGAATATGAACATAAGTTCTATGATGGCATCTGCTTACCCACAACAATATGTGCAAATATTATGGCAAATACTTGCACAATACTATATAATAATAACACTAAGCAATACTTACTAGTCAACTCAAATGATGTATGAATTTCTAAAAGTTGCTTTTTAAATATCTTTTGATAGTTAGAAAGAAATTAGTTTAAACAGTAGAAAAATCATTATAGTTTTGCTGATCTGTGGTTTAACAGATAACAAGTTGGGTAGATCTCTTGACCAAGAACATTTTTAAATTAAGAAGGCAGACTTGGCAATCTTACTACCCAAGAGGTTATACACAAGACCAAATAAAAAAAACCACTACACCCTTAAATCATTTAAGTAACAGTTTTAAAACATTTTAAACACTGTGACTAAGAATCTTAAAATTGGGACAATCTAGTGAAAGGATAGATGAAGGTGGGGAAAGTAGAAAGATAATAATTATTATTTAACAAGTTACAGTATTACTTAAATAGCATCTACTAAAGAAATAACAGGTGGTGCCGTTGAAATGTTTTATAGCTTCGATCTTGTCAGCTGTTTAAATATAAATGCCAAATGAAAGTGTTTATTTTTTATTACAAACTCTTGTGATTAGTGTGAAATACAGTAGAAATGCTGCAATCCTATATTTAATGGTAACTAATGGCATGGTACACAATACTATGTTATTGAATTAATTACAGACTAACCACAACAATTATAGGTGATAAAATTTAAAATACAGACAATCAACATCATATAATAGAAAAGAAGGCACAAAAACATTTGAACTATAAATCTTAAATTCCAAGTGAATGAGTTGACAGCTGCAAAATTATCTTCACTTAGGAACTTACTTGGACCTTATTTAATTTACTATTTATTCCTTGTCAATTCAAATAGCTACCTAATACTAAATAATTTGTACCTAACTAAGTGTCGGTCCTAAGTATGGTGCTTGATCACAATAGAAACATTTTGGCACTTCAGTTTCTTGTAATTCCACTAAATTAGTGCTTATTTTGTGTGCAACGTGATAGTACCGACATCGTCTTGGCCCTATATTATCGATAAGGGTATCATAAGGCGGTGAGAGAATATCGAAGAATGCTGCAGGTACCTGTAGGGCTTCTATTTCATGGTAATTAGATATAGTTGGTGTCAAGATGCAGGTTTCAGAATTTTCGAGACAGGTACGGTCGCTGGAGATTTCCGCGAATAATCTTCGTTTCTTGTGCACCCCACTTGCGATTCTTGCCGCTTCATGACGCGCGCGAGTTTGGAAGTCTAAAAGTTTTACGGCCTCCTTCAGTGGAAACTCTGAAAACGCCTTAATATTAACCGCACCGGATATAACTTTAAGAAGTCCGTGCATGTGCGGGTGATCGTGGAGGGGCATCTTGAAACCCGGTTTCAACACAAAGATACTCATGTTTATACGACTATTTTGAAACACTTCTATGTACGTACAAGGTGCCTTGCTTGATTGCCTCCAAGTTTCTGGATCATTGAAAGAATTATCGAAGCAAAGGTCTTCAGGTTTGAGTGTATCCATCATAGCCTTTAGTTTAGACAAGTTGTTTGGCAATTCATTTTTATGGTTGTCATCGAAGGTACGCAAAGCTTGCCGGTAAATATTTATGATCGGAGGTACGTTGACGACTTCCATGGTTGACCTCGTTTCATGTCTAATATCCATATGAAATGTACCCGGTTTAGACAAGAATTTTCTCCTAATAGCAAATCTAGAACTATAAAATAATCTGAACGATAACAAAGCACAACTGTCAACAAACGTCATTTTGTTTTTACTTTACGACGTTACGTTTCGTTTTTTACTTGTTTACGATATTATAACATGAATCGCAATAAAAAAGTAAAGGTGAAATTAAAATGAGCCGTCTTGGTTCGTTCTGATGTAGCTATAAAATATTTTAGTCCACTATTTTACTAGATTCTTATTATTTATATTTTAATTTTTGAATACAATAATATAATATATACAATACCTATTATTCCGAAATCTAAGACCTGCAAATTCACACTCTACATTTGTTAATTTTATTATAGAATTGTTGCTTTGTTAATTTTACCTATTTTGCAGCTCTTGGTTGCTTTTGCATGTTCTATTTTATTCACTTTATTTCTAGAGTGGATTAGGATTGACGATTGCTAGCCTTGCTTCTTGATCTCAACAATGTTTAAAACAAAATATTATATACTATTACTATTGCATAATTACTTTCAAAGTGAATGTTGTCACTCTTGTTCAAGCGGCTATTTTTACATAGATTCAATACAATCTTCCATTACAGCTTTTTACAGCCCTCTATTGGCGAATAGCCCTACTAGTTGTACGAATTAAAATGTAATCAGAGGATTATTTATTGGCCAATAGATGGCAGTAAATAATAAAAAGTAGTCAAATATTCAATTTAAAGAAGCACAACGTAAGTACCATACACTTAAAAATGGGGGTCATGGGGTCCCAGTGCTCGTGCGCTCTATAGAGACATAGCAAAAAGGTTAGTCGACGCTTCCCGTGACCAGAGGGCTGGGCTTTATTTTGCAGAAAGAATAAGCATTGCCTTTCAACGTGGCAATGCTGCCAGTCTTCTGGGCACACTACCGGTCGACTGTGATGCGGAGGAATTTTATGACGCCTATTAGAGGGTTTTAGTTGTCTTTTTCTTTCTGTTTTATAATATTTTAGGTATAAGTCATTGTTAAACTATTAATATTGTTTATATAATCTTCAAAATCTGTGCATCTATTATATGATAGTCTGCTTAAAAATGCATAAGCTTTCTCATTTACACAATTTCAAGTTGGATCTGTGTAATATAAATTTTCTTGTAGAGCTGGTTGGTACACATTACAGATAGATGTCACTAGCATTAATTTTGTTATGTAGCTTGCGAAGATTACGTTCAAAAGTAATGTTTATAGTTAAACCTGTGAATAAGTGTCGCTTAATTTAAAAAAAAAAATTGTTTTTACATTGACAATTATTGTAAAATTACTTTATGGCCATAAATTGATTATTATCTGTTTCTCTTATCACAGGTATTTTCTAACAAATTATATTAGGCAAATACCTGGCGCTTTGGGAGGCTTACACGGAGACAATGTAGGTCCAACGTGAAGATTAGCTTGAAGCTACGTATGGATTCTAATAATATATGGGCTATGGGGATGGGTGTTTGATGGACCAGTATAATGGCAACTATGGATGAAAAACAGCGTCTGCCCTGAGTACCTACTCTTATAGCATCAAGGCGAATGTTTAATTATAAATTTTTCTTTCCCCACAGATATCTTCTAATAAATAGAAAAATAAAAATAAAGTAAAGAGGCCTTTTGAGAGTTTTAATCAAAGGTGGGATGAAACACAGACAGCGGCCGCGGCACTAGCCGCAGCAGGCGTAGGACTATTGCTACGTATGGATTTAATATATTATGGACTACGGATATGGGTATTTGGTGGACCGGTATATTGGTAACCATGGATGAAAAACGGCGTATGCCCTGAATACTCTAATAGCATCAATGCAATGCAAAATGACTCGCCATCTCACTAGATGGGCCCCCTGAATACCCACCATAGGCATACAAGCCAGCAGCAGGGGGCAACACCGGTACGAGTAGCTTGAGAGTCCTACGGGTGCTCTTGAAGTTCCACCCGAACCAACCAGTAACGGCAAGCCGAGGACGAGACCCTAACCGACTCTCTGCGGCATTCAGGACCGCAGTGTTGCCACTCACAATCAGCTCGCCACAAGTTACCCAGCGGTTTTATCTATTATTATTATGTTTCTCTTATCACAGGTATTTTTCAAACATATTATTATTATACCACGACCTTTTTTTAGGTCCCACCTATTTAAATAAAAATGTCTAAAAGTATTTCCTAATAAATATAGGTGGATACCTACTTATACTTTTATGTCCAAAGTAAACAGCAAAGATTTTTATTTTTTGTTCTAGGGATTATCCGTTAGTCAGAGGCACTATACAAGCGTTGTTACCACTGACTCGAAGACCACCTAGACCTGAACATTTGTCGAACGCTGCGCTATCAAGTCAATTCTGTATCTCAATAAAGAGGCGTTTATTAACTAAACTTGCATGTGTGTATGAATGGTTTCACCTGTCGATGGTGCTCGTGCCACTTATTTAATGACTCCACCACCGGCATGTCCGGATAATGTTCACCTTCTCATAGGAAACTGAGACCTTCTGCATGGATCTCCTAACTAGACTATCACTGCTTATTCCATAATAATAAAACGGATTAGCTGGTAAAATATGTGACACACGTCTGCCAAACCTCACTAGAATATAAAGCCGTGATACAGCGCATACTCTACATATAAACAGGTCCCGAAATTAGCACAATCGCCGACATTTTAATAAAACAATACAGTGTAAAATCAACACAATAAACGATAATAACTCTGGATATAAAGTCGCGACCAGATTTACGGGATTCGCCGAATATCGGACGATCGCCGAATGCCATGCCGTTACGCTCGTTACATTCGCCAATTAATAGTAAGTATGGTTATGCAGGCTATCAGCGAATACTTGGTTTTATTTTGTTAAGTACTTGTACACATTATAGTCGTGCTAATTAGCTAATTGCACGGCAATTAGCTGAGTAAGTAGGACAGTTATCGTTGCTAGGCGATTAATCTCATTACATTCACGATTATACTCGTGCGAATTGGGTATTTGGTGATAGTATGCATGTGCCGGTTAGCCAGAGTAAAAAACTAATGCGGACCCAGGGGTTAAAAACAAACCACATATAACTTTTAAACTGAATTAATTGAAATCTATATTTTTCTTTATTACAATTGCACGCTAATGAGTTATAAAAGCACACTGAATGCAAGTGTTAGGTTAAATATAATAAGACAGTTTAATAAGGATAGCTGGTCATTTTGAGTTATATTATAAGCTATTACACGCGATTGTAAGCCATTCTAGCCAATGATTCGGCGAATGTTCTACTCGGCGCTCGGCGAACACCACATATCTGACGACACCTTAACACACGGGAGCATTCTATTTGCGTGTTGATTAATTTATCTATGTTTATAATGGTTGGTAGTTAATCGATTTGTTTGTGGCGTTCTCGATAAAACGCAGACTGTGTTGGAAGGTACATAAAACCTCATAGAGCGTTTACACTCGTCTTATTTGTTTAAGTGGTATTATTGCCGCCACCCGTGGTTGCACGCACCTCGCTGTGGGCACAGACCACACATTAAATCTGTACTTTTGTTGAAAAGGGGTACAAGTTGGATATTACAGCTTTTCTGGTTATGTGATTGTAGTGGAGGTCAGGTTTGAGTGAGCGTTTACGTTTACGGGCGATTGTAAAATCTTGAAGCTGGTTCCTAGATCTGATAAAGTGTATATGGCTTTTTTGTAACGAAATAGTAGTTTTAGAGTCCGTATTCGGAAATGTAGGTACCCAGTAAACGGCAGTAATAATGATATTTGTTGGACCCAACATGAGTTCTTCTTTTTCTTTCTTTTTTTATAAAAAGACAACTTCCGCTCTAGGAATAATTCCTGTGTGACTTTAGAAACATTGAAACAGACAAAAGAATACCCAGACTCCGAACCATTTGTGGACCACACGTGTTCCGTGTGTCAAAGTCAAAGTCGAAAATCATTTATTCACTTAGGTCACAAAGTAACACTTATGAACGTCAAAGGGGTTAGTGAGTCTGTTACATTTACTGAATTTACATTTATGTTAGTTGCAAGGTTCAGGCAAAAGGTTGAGCCTATGAGAAGGAAATGTGGAATTCGAACCCACAACACTTGTTGCAGTGGCAGCGGCGAGGCAACCACTTAAATCACTATGCCATCCGTGCACGAATTGTAAGCTAAAATTCCTTAGTTAATACTATTCTATACATCTCTCATTAGGTATGTCTGTCTGCCTGTACGCAAGTTTTATCATATCGACTAAAACATTATCTAATGAAATTAAGAAGCAGGTAGAAATCAGCATCCATGCTCATAGTCCGTTAAATCAAGTTCGTTGGTAATCAGAGTCTATATAAGCATGAATGCCCAATGTGTCGTAAGGGCTTCATAGAAAATACACGGTAACCGCCAATATTTTTTTTATATGTATATATAAGTATATCTTACAGATTATAATAAATATTTGTAGGTAATAATTTTGCCGCTGCTTCAGCAGGTTGATGAGGTTGATTTAACTTCGACTATTGCTTGACATATACTTTAGGTCTCTTCGTGTAGTGGCCTGCCGTTTCATACGGCGGGCCGAAACCTCGGTGGGCTCGCGACCGCATGTGCAAGTGATTCGCGCAGCCCCGCCGATAGTGGTTTTGTCGAGGAACACCGTGGTAGGTTTAGTCGGTATTCCGGGAGGTACATTATTATTATTCCATCTTTCTCTTTTACGCCGGCGAGTCCGACATAACCCCTCGGAGGGGTATGCGTCAAAGCATTACCCCACGTAAAAAAAAAGAATCAATCTGAGCGCATTTCGGTTCTTAACTAAAGTTACGATTTTTAACTTGTATCTCTTTCCGATAGAGGCACAGAACTGTTCACGAGTTTTATTGTAAGTAAAGTACGAGAATTTATTTCTATTCTGATGTTTAAATAGGCTTGTTGCGTGTAGCCAACGAACAGTAAAGGTGTTGTGAAATTGTGACGAGAAAATATTCAGCTAAATACCTACATTCTGGTAATTCAGTAATGTTTCTGCTCAAAACTTGAATGACAAACCGAACTATTTTAAGTTGCGTTAATTATAATAAAAAGTGATTTACATTATTACATGTCGGCCTCGATGGCGTAGTGGTTAGTGTAATCGACTGCCACGCCTGAGGTCGCGGGTTCGATTCCCGCACAAGTCAAACATTTGTGTGCATGAACATGGATATTTATTTTGGTCTGGGTGTTTCTATGTATAATATGTATGTATTTAAAAAAAAAGTATATATGTATGTTTATCCATTGTCTAGTACCCATAGTACAAGCTCTGAGTAGTTTGAGCTAGACGGTGTTGTGTGTATGTGATAGAATATTATTAATATTATATTATGTTTAATGTCCCAACTGCTGGGCCCGGACCTATTCTCGGTTTAAAAAATTACTTTATAGACTGCCACGCTGGCCCTGGCTGACTGTGTGGGTTGGTGGACACATCTTCGAGAACATTATGGATAACTCTCAAATATATAATAACGAATTATATGAATGTTTACAAAGTGCGCCGCAATACAGGCAATATTTTCAGAAAGGTTTTTTCTTCAATATTGTTTTGCCTATACCTATTACCAAACGGGCTGGCAGAGGTGTATTACACCGACATTTCATGGTTAATTTTCAGGTTGGTTCGGTTTTCAGGTTTCATTTTATAATAATAATAATAAACTTTATTTTCCAAAAATAATAGTACAGTCTGTTACAATATTTAAAACTGAAGTCCTCGCTAGGCTACTAAGTGGCCTGTGTTAAGGACGTTCAGCCCTTAGATCCCACAGTATAAGGATTAGGTGACTGTAGCGTTATAAAAAGTTAAATCTGTAAAATATATTAAATTCTAATTAATAGCTATGGTTATTGGAACATGATTATGTGTGTGTGTGCGTGTGTGTGCGTATGCGTGTGTGTGTGTGTGTGTGTGTGTGTGTGTGTGTTTGGTTTTATATCTCACGGTATTGAGGGTGAGCGTGTTGTCATTCACGGAAAGATTCCAGGACCCCGTGGTGCTTCTAAGAGTTTCTTGGCATCCATTATATTGATAGTATTGATAGGAAAATCAAATAACATTTTGCCCGATCCGAACTCAACACTTCGTTTTTAAGGCAATCGTAGTTACTACCCCTACTCTTCCAAGGCTGTATTACTCAATTAATTAGAATTTGCACTAAATGTTAGTTATGAGTGGACCACAATTTTATCCAATCCAGTCACTAACCAAATTTGGTAGCTGAGTAATGGCTGAAACTCTATTCACACCTTAACAACAGATAATGATTTCGATGTGTACCTATAGTTTTTTTTATTAATGACTTACGAACTTAAAGCATACTTAAAAAAAATTCATTTGAAACGTGGCATTTGTGGCACAGGGCTGTCACTTTTAATTAATGTTTATTAAAATATGTGTTCTCTTAACAAAAATTACATTTATATGATATTTTTATTTATATGAGATTTCGTGTTTTTAGAAATAAAGTATGTTTTCTTTCTTTATTTTTTCTTTCTTCTTAATATATAGCTATTTACTAAAAACATTACATTGTATGCCCTCTAAAATAGTGAGCACCACATTCACATGGACTCCGCAGGTTAAAAAATACATTATGAAAATAATATCTACTAAAATAACAAAAAATAAAAAGCAGAGATCAGAAAATGTGGAGATTCTGAGAAGCTTAACCAAAAATAAGATTTTTTTTTAAAGTAATGGCAAGAAACTATAGCAATCTTTATGTAATGGCAAGAAACTATAGCAATCTTTATGTAATGGCAAGAAACTATAGCAATCTTTATGTAATGGCAAGAAACTATAGCAATCTTTATGTAATGGCAAGAAACTATAGCAATCTTTATGTAATGGCAAGAAACTATAGCAATCTTTATGTAATGGCAAGAAACTATAGCAATCTTTATGTAATGGCAAGAAACTATAGCAATCTTTATGTAATGGCAAGAAACTATAGCAATCTTTATGTAATGGCAAGAAACTATAGCAATCTTTATGTAATGGCAAGAAACTATAGCAATCTTTATGTAATGGCAAGAAACTATAGCAATCTTTATGTAATGGCAAGAAACTATAGCAATCTTTATGTAATGGCAAGAAACTATAGCAATCTTTATGTAATGGCAAGAAACTATAGCAATCTTTATGAACGGTGGTTGTCGTTAACCATCAGGTGAGCTGTTAGGTCGTCTGCCACAAAAGCAATAAAATATATCATGATGATGATTTAACATTGTTTTCAAGATTTTTGTCTTCTATATCTCGAAATCATAGGCCGATGTGTATTATCTGACACGGATGGCGCAGTGGTTAAAGTGTTCACCTCGCCACTGCCATCGCGCCGAGTGTTGTGGGTTCGATCCCCACACGGGGCAAAAAAATTGTGTAGCCTACAAATGGTTGTTGCGAGTCTGGGTGTTTTTAACAACGGACTTCTTTGAATGTTTGTAAAGTCTCCCGCGACACAGGATTTATTCCTAGTGCAGGAGATGCCTTTTTTAAGACATAATAATAATTATTAATCTATTTTGCCGTGCCCGACAGGGTCCATATTTGGTCTTTTATTCTTTGTAACAACATGTAATACATATGTGGAGCAATAAAGCATTAAAATTGAAATTAATTACATCCATACTTAACTATGTTTCAGGTCCCATGCAATAAAAGATGAGCCTAAGAGCCCATTACCATACAGTGATATTTGCTGATACCGAGCGTATAAGTGAGCTTAGAGGGAAAGAAATTCAATGCGATCCGGATGTAGAACTCGAGATCTCGCGCTCGGCTGCACTCTCATGTCACAGAACTAACAAAGCATTCAGGCAAATTTATTTTTTTGTTGTATTATGAATACAATTTATTTAGATTAACGTCCCACGCGCTAGGAAAATCCTGTGTTGCGGGGGACATCCATCCGTCTTTCATAGTGATTATCATTTTGCGTACTGTATTACAATATTATACAATAGTAATAATAGTGTGCGTATGTGTGTGTGTGAGGGTGGGTGTGTGCGAGTGTGTGTGTGTGTGTGCGCGCGCGTGTGTGTATGTGTGTGTGTTTGTATGTTCAGTCTATTTAAACGGTGGTTTTATCAAAACCTCTGTTTCCTCATAATTAAATGTAGCTAAGTATTTTATTAATATTGTTTTGCATTCGTATGTATTTCGGGAGTGTATATTTAAGGTGGTGTGGAGTTAGTTGTATAGCAGGGCGGTTAAGTAAGAGTAGTATCGCTGCGCGAAAGCGGTCTTAGTATATACTTTAGGGCAAGCAGGTTCAGGTCTTCTTCTTCGTGTAGTGGATGGAAGGGTTTTTGGTGGGAGATTTGAATGTCTTTTTATGGTAGCACGTAGGATATACATTTGTCGCACTGTCAATACCTTGTACTCAGCATATAGTTTTTGTGTAGGGTATCTAAATAAAATTAGAGTCAATATATCACATAATTCTAATCCCATGCAATCAAAACTAAAACACCATTGTCCACTTAAACCACAGTGCCTCACAGTAAAAGTCTTCAAACTGGCATCAAACACCACTACCGGGAACTGTAAACACTTAACCAGGTTACATCGGTGTTCCATCAGTCAGGGGCAGTTCCCACTAACAAAGAGTTCGGGGAAGACCACACGCGTACCTGACACATAAACAGACAGAATACAGGACACGGTAGCTCTACACTTACTGCTCACACTTTTATTTCAATGGAAAAGTATCTGTTAATGTTACAACATGTAACATTCTTAGAATATACGGAAATTTTCCCGCGGCTTTGCTCGCGTTTAATGGTGGCCTCGATGGTGTAGTGGTTAGTGTAACCGACTGCCACGCATGAGGTCGCAAGTTCGGTTCCCGCACAAGTCAATTTTTGTGTTGGTCTGGGTATTTCTATGTATAATATGTGTGTATTTACAAAAAAAGTATGAATGTATGTTTATCCATTGTCTAGTACCCATAGTAGGTACAAGCTCTACTTAGTTTGGGCTAGATGGTGTTATCACATAGATAGAATATTATTATTATCTAGATTTTGTCCATAAATTTCTATCCGGATACAGTACTATTTTCTAGAGGAAAGTGTGTCGTATTTTGTAGCCTTGTAGTAGTTATGGTGTGAAAGCGTTACAAGCAATCAAACAAACTCATATTTAGACCAGAGTAACTCATATTTATATATCTAGCAGCAAATACATAGGACTTTTAAATAAACTTACTATAGGCATTAGACCCCCTTAATTCGCATCCTTTGCAAAATCTGTTCTGAACTGACGTACCCATAAACTATCTGCTTGCTAAACAGCTTCATAGATTTCGAGATTGTGGAAGAAGAGGATACCTTTCATCCAGAAAAAAGTAATGTTCCGAGGCATAGAATTTTACTGATAATATGTGCAACGCGAGCGAAGCCGCGGGCAAAATCTAATGTAAAATAAATATATTGGTAATAAGATTTTACCACAGAGATGGATGAGGCCGTCAAATAGGTACTTCAGGTTAATTTTATCAATATATAAAAGGTTTTCTAAAATAGGTAAGTGCCCGTATTTGAGGCTCGATAAATATAATTTTCTCTATATTTTCTCTTCGGCCATTTAATGTTTAAGAAATAAACATTCTGCTATGTTGTCCAAGACCTACTTCACAAAATACCTATTTATGTTCTTAGTAACCGAATGACTAGAAAATAATATTATTTATTTATCTGGTTCCTTCTGGGTTCTTGAACAAAGTCCACATGGACGAAATTGTGTGAGCCCCTAGTGTCTCATAAAATCTCATGTAATTAGTCGTTGCATGATACAGCAACCTTTTAATTAACCAGGTTAGGTATAAAGTATCCATTTGAACATTTCTTGCGAAACGCAAATGAAGTCGCGAGAGTCTAGATTAGGAATGATAATGTGCACGATATAGTCGATTCTACTTAATAGATTCAGATGAAACGTAAGTTACAAAACTGTGAAAACCATACATACATACATAGATTCACGCCTGTTTCTCAGAGAGATAGGCAGAGACTACGGATTTCCATTAGCTACGATCCTGACACACTTCTCTGGCTTCATTCACTTTCATCTCATTCCTCATACAAAACCATATATTATCAAAATCCTTTCATACAGACATGACATGATTTGGCATGATGGCAGAACTTAAAGACGGATTAAAGTTCTAGAAATCATTATTAAGAATCATTCAGACTAATAAGAAGTCGATCTCTATTATTATATAAAAAATGTTTTCAATTTACAGACATTGGCTTGGTACAGCTTTTTAATAGTATAGAGAGATTTTGTTGTGTCAATAAGTGGCTAGAATACCCTGCTTCAATTATGTATCTACCCATCAAAATTTCATAAATCTCATAAAAAGTTTCACTAGCTAATAATTTCGTGAAATTTTCATATTTTTATAGTTTCAACTTTATAGGTTGTGTGTAATATGTTGAGCTAATGAACAGGAAGTGCCGTCATTAAACTATGATAAGCGTATAACGTTCACTTGTCGTAAAAAAGTTTGTTAATTTCAAAACGAGGTTGGCTTAAAATAGTTTACATATAATGTACGGAGATGGTAAATTGAGGCGATGGCTGGTGTGCATCTGAAGAAAAATAAATATTTAGGTAATGGTGTATAACTAACAATAATTTGATTGCAATTAAAGATTGTAAGACTGAATCTTCGTAATTCCTGACTTTCCACTTCACAATTTAGATTTCACCTCGGACGACAATATGATTTGACAAGTGGATTCTCCTATTCTACCATAAACTACTATTAGAGGCTAACTTATAAATATTACTTATTGCTTGAGTGTTTCATAAGTAGTAAGTGGTTTAATGGTTGCAGCTCCTTACAGAAAATAATTGCAAATATAATCAATATTGTAAACTTGGCGATGAAAAAGAGTAGCCGTAAGTTCCTGCCAGTTCTTCTCATTGGTTCTACGCCCTTGCTTTGCTGAGCATGACAACAGGTAAATGTAAATTCACATTAATAAGTGTAACTTTGACGTTCATATGTGTTACTTTGTGACCTACATGGATAAACATATTTTTGATTTCGATGTGCACGGTGTCTGCAAGGTTCGGCGTTCGGTAGGTTCGCTTTGTCAACCGAGAGTCAAAAATTACATCTCTATTTTAATATTACTCAATGATCCACAGAAAAGATATGATATGAGATATTATGCTGCTTAGTTATTAGTGCACGCACTGAAAGTGAAGATATCAACGTCCCAATTGAAACCTTCTAGTGGTATCAAAACATATACAACAGAATCCCTTGGAAAACAGTTAATGTTTAAATGACAGCTATAGCAACAGAACAAACGGCACTCAGTGTGTGATATATTTGCGGATGAATGGAAGAAGGTATGGTCGGTGTGTACGAAATATTGTGAAAAGTTTGATAGTTGCGTCCTTAATTACTGTAAGTGGCCTGCGGCCGTTCTAATTAAGTAAATAAATATTTCTTCTTCTTTTTTGTGTGGTTAGTGGCCAACCTGTTGTCTAGAGTTGTTCAAGCCGCTCGTAGGCCTCTGACATGGTTTAACGACTGCTGTCAATTTGACAACAACCGGGACCGACTTTTTACGTGCCCTCCGAAGCACGGAGATGCTTAGATGAAATACCACTAAGCGGTCACCCATGTATAGACTGACTGCACCCGACGTTGCTTAACCTCGCTAATCGTTTACCGATCTTGAGTGCAAATGGCTATGAGCACTAAATAACGAGCTGATGTAAACTGTCGCGGGCTGGAAACAGCTTACGTGAAACATTGACATAAGCTGTTTTCGTTACGTGAATTATTTCCATCTCTATTGCACTACTTACTGGTTCAAATGATCAACACAAATGTTGTTAATAATAACATAATAGTCTGGGCACTAGATTTGCGATTTTCATTACCATGAATTACTTAATAAGAAGAAAGTTAAAGAAATATTATTGCTACTAGTCAATTTCTCGTACTCATCCTGTTGAGTATTCTTTGAAAAGACAATTCCCTCCCTGGGAATAAATCCTGTGCCGAGGGGAACCCAGACTCGGAATAACCATTTGTGGATCATACAAAGTTTTGTCCCGTGTGGGGATCGAACCCACAACACTCGGCGCACTGGCGAGGCGACTATTTAAACAACTACGCCATCCGTGCGCACACACATAGTTGAGTAAACAAATATAGTGAACTGATAGCTAGAGACAATACACCCAACTTTATCTATGGTCTTTATTTATTAGAGAACGTATACCTATAATTTAGAATCAGTAACTGGATGGTTTATAAAAAGTATGTTTGTAAAAAAAATGAAAATAAGGAAAATGGTATATATTATTATAGTGATATTATATTTAGAGAAGAAGCGCAAGAAAAGTGAAGGCTCAAAATTGACCCGATTAGGTGGTGTTTTTATTGTTCTGAGGACTGCGTCGAGCGTAAGACGCGGTTGGACTGAATGACAGAGCTCGATATTCAAATCGGCGCGCGGCCGCCATAGTAAAATTGTATGGAGGATTTGAAATGCTTTTTTGATAAATATGTATCTTTATTGTCAACCAATAACTTAAACATTTGGAACAGAAAAATTGTAATATAACTATTTATGTTTCGTTTAAGCTGTAAAATAGGATAGATTTTTACTGTTATAATCTAAAAATCACGTAACACGAGCTTACGTTTTGCATTTTTCGTGCAAATTTACGTAATTTTTTAGGCGAAAATATTAATTAATTTAAGTTTTTTACACGGAGACTTATTGTTATGGTAAATGTATATTTTATATTTGTATTAAACAAAAAGTGTTGATTTAATCAACTTAACTGTGACCGCCTGTTTTGGCACATTTCGCTCGGCGCAGTCTTAAACCACAATATGTTCAACAAAACTTGCAAAACAGTTAAGCACAATATCTCGGATGTTTTCTTGTTACTTATTTATCAAAAAACAGAAGTTATTATTAAAAAAATTGTATCATATTATCGACGTCTATTACTATGAAAGTGACATATCTAGTGTATGTTATAAGAGAATAAGTATAAATGTAACTGAATTGCAAAGAATACAGGATTGAATCTACAGCTCGCTTTGTTATACGAGACTTCATAAATTCCATATTTTTGTATAAACTTTTTTTTGTCATATATATTTATTATAGAACAAAATATATTAGTTAAAATGCAATAACTAAATGGTTTATAAAGAGTTTATTTGTTTTCCAAATAAGCAATTCTACATTTTTAAACCTTTATCTTCTGTCTCATGACTTCATGAGATATAAAGCGCAAGTTAGTATATGAAAAATATTGCTTTGAATTTTTTTATATGCTTTAGTTTTTTTTATGCTTAGGGTGTATAAACATGTGTTATATTGCTCTGATCAAGCGTATGTAATTGTCAATATCTATACTAATATTATAAAGCTGAAGAGTTTGTTTGTTTGAACGCGCTAATCTCAGGGACTACTGGTTCGAATTGAAAAATTCCTTTTTTGTTGGGTAGCTTATATAACATCACGCTACGATCCACGGGGGCGGCGCAGTAATCATAAACCCGGGTGAAACCGCGGGCACATCTAGTTATATATAAAACTAATATATTTATAAATAAATAAATTATTATGTTTAGTTTTTATTTGCGGCTCAGCGGCTTTGAATACTATGCATGAGGTTTGATTCGGGCTAATGAATAAGAGCGGTAGCTATATAAGTTATTATTGTTATTATAGTTATTTACCGGGCGAAACGCTGTAACAATGTTATTACTCTAACGCCGGTTTCCTGGAATAGGGTAGTCCCCGGGCGAGCCGGCTCATACTGCCATCAAATAACTGGCCAAGGTAAACTCTTCGACTGATTCGTAGCTCTAATATGCTTTAAGCTGATAGAAAACCTCTGAGTATCAAAGTGTCATGTCTATATCCCTTAAGAGGCATGCAGAGGTATTTTACACCTATATTACGTAGGCCACGGCTTAAGGTCCCGCGTAATTGGTGGCGAGTTCATACTTCATTATATGTGTTTTGTTAATTTTTCTGTTTTTGTTTTAGTTTCGCTAAGTTTATGTTTGTATCTAAGTATTTCTTTTTATTTTATACTTGTTATTATGTGTTTGTGGTATGTGTCAAATAAATAATTTTTCTTTCTTTCTTTTCTTTCTTCATTGCCGTCTATGGGGCACAGGCCCAGACTTTCCTAACATTTTCTTTTCTTTTTTATGACATCTCCCGCACTAGGAATGATTTCGCTGTCGCGGGAACTTTACAAACATTCAAACAACGGACACCAAGAACACCGAGACTTGGAACAACCATTTGTGGATCACACAAAGTTTTGTCCCGTGTGGGATTCGAACCCACAACACTCGGCGCAGTGGCAGTGGCGAGGCGACCGCTTAAACCACTACGCCATCCGTGCTGTCATAGTGCCTATCATATTTAAATATTATTATCATTACGGCACTAGTACGACCCGGGTATCGAACCCAAGAACTCATGTACAGCAATCGCATGAACTAACTTCGCGTAATGATTATTAATTTCATTTAAAGAAGCAACCCCCACTTTCACAATTATTTTTTTATTTTCGTCGTCAAAATGACCGCTCTCCGCCTGATGGTAAGCAGTCGTGTGGTCTAAGAGCAGTGGCCTCCACACCGTCCTCATAGCAGCCGAGGCGATGTTGAGGTCTCTACTTTGACGGCCTGAGAAGATGTTTTTTCACGCCCCGTTTAACTCTTCAGAGCACTCCCCGTGGAGTATTCTGTAGAAACATGCCAATGAGACAATGTCCCTAGGGATAAGTCCTGTGTAGCGAAGGTTATAACAAGCGTTCAAACAACGAACACAAACATCCAGACTCAATAACTGTTTCTGAATCACATTTTTTTTTTGCCTGTGTGGGCATCAAACCCACGAAACTCAGGGCAATGATAGTAGCGAAGCGAGCAGTGCAATCCATGCAGTCAAGAGATGAAAAGAATATGAGGAAAATAAGCTTGTTGTGTAATTCCAGAATGTTTCAACACTAATTTCTAATTAATAGATTTATGATTCACAGCTAAAAGTCGCTTGTGCGGGTGTTGGGTATCGCCAACGCGCACACGCACAGTCCACGCGTGGGCGTGGGCATACGGTAAAAGCTATCATTGCGCCAATCGCCATCGTATTTACATCTAAAATCATTTATTTTAGTTCGACTCAACATCTGCAATTTGAGGGGCTCAGATTACTCGAGTTAGAACGATATTAATAGAAAGCGAACCAAGAACAGTATAAGTAATACTAATTAATATTAAAATAATATCAGCCTTGTATTAAACTGTCCCACTGCTGGGCACAAAGGTTAGGCCATAGTCTATCACGCGGGCTACTGCGAGATGGCAGACTTTATATACCTTCGAAAACTTTTATGGAGAACTCCCAGTTATACAGGTTTTGTCATTATTTCGTTTAATTATTTTAATTATAATACTGTCTTACAGTTACGCGAATGTTATATATTAAACTAGATGTTTCACCCCCATTTATCGTTACTGCGCCTCCCCCGTGGGTCGTAGCGTGATGTTATATAGTCTATAGTCTTCCTCGATAAATAGGCTATCCAACACTAAAAGAATTTTTCAAATCGAACCAGTAGTAATCACGCAGAATAAACCAGGAGAAAGATCGTTTGTACTATGTCTGTAATGGGTAATTATTTTGCTGCAATGTTATTTTAAAACTGCGATATCTCCTAAGATATTCATTAAAATCGAATGATGTAAAGGGCAATTTCGTTTTAAATTAAATACTTGTGATGAATAACGTATTTATTTGGATAAGGATTAATATCATGTTTATAATAATACCTTCGCAAATAATGGATTATTTTAGAACAAATTTGGTTAGCATAAAAATGGTTATAGTGAGCCAACCTTAAAAGATAGACATATGCTGTCGCGGATTTTTTTTTAGAACTTTTAAAGGAGAACAATTCTGTTATACATGACTTTTGCGAAACTTTAACTGTTTACGCAGCGCACGCAGCGCAAGCTCTCAAAAGGAAAAAGTACCCTCCGATTTTGAAGCATTCTTCATTGGTGCTCAGGTCCTATTGATCTTAGCGTGATGATATATAGCCTATAGCCTTCCTCGATAAATGGGCTATCTAACACTGAAAGAATTTTTCAAATCGGACCAGTAGTTCCTGAGATTAGCGCGTTCAAGCAAACAAACAAACAAACAAACTCTTCAGCTTTATAATATTAGTATAGATTAAACTACTTATACGGATTTTAACGATTTGTTTATTTTAAAACCACTATTATTACATAACTTTGAACTTTACTACAAATTTAAATAAATTAAATTTAAAAAAATTAAGCTATAACTAGCGAAATGTAGTTCTACTACATTTTTACTCTAAGAATTCCAAAGATACCTCTTTAGAAAACTCTTAGAATATGTATGTATACCTATCTATAATCTGGGTTTACATCGGTTATTATTTTACCCATTATTTAGTTATTTATTTTTACAGATATTTTTCGAGCCTTAGCTAGTTTTTAAAGCACGGGAAACCGTTATCTCCTGCGCAGATGGCCACTCTCCGTTAAGATTGGCCGCTATGACCGAAATTCGGTCTGGAGGACATTATTAGTTAGTTTTTATTTTTATGCACTATAACTCCCGCCCTAGGCACTGGACTGTATCGCAGGGGACTTTACAAATATTCCAACGATGGATACAAAACCATCCAGACGCTGAACAACCATCACTAAATTTTTTGTCGATTCGAACCCACACCACTCGGCGCAGTGGTAGTGGCCAGGCGATCACTTAAACCACTACACCATCCGTGAAGTCAAACTTTTAAGTTTTACCTTCTTGGTGTGATGTGATATAACAGCATCCATTCAGATGTAGGGACAGGAGCTTCACGGAGAGTACCGGGACCAGTTTAACCCATTAGCGATGACTCATTTAATTATACGAGCGCCGTGTGTTTCGATGTCAATGATTACGACGTTTCCAGGAAGGGGACAAACAGTAATCGAAGGGCATTGTGTAGGTGCGAAAACATTTTAGAGGCAAGAAAAGTGGCTATGTAGAGCCTGGAATTGTGGCTGGTAGACTGGAATAGGCTCTCGGGTTGGATTTCTATGTCGGGTACAGAGTTTTAGTATATTTAAGGGCTTTATGTAGTTGCGAAAACATTTTAGAGGTAAGAAAAAGTAGCTATATAGTGTCTGGAATTGTGGCTGGTAGACTGGAATAGGCTTTCGGGTTGGATTTCTATGTCGGGTACAGAGTTTTAGTATATTTAAGGGCTTTATGTAGTTGCGAAAACATTTTAGAGGTAAGAAAAAGTAGCTATATAGTGTCTGGAATTGTGGCTGGTAGACTGGAATAGGCTTTCGGGTTGGATTTCTATGTCGGGTACAGAGTTTTAGTATATTTAAGGGCTTTATGTAGTTGCGAAAACATTTTAGAGGTAAGAAAAAGTAGCTATATAGTGTCTGGAATTGTGGCTGGTAGACTGGAATAGGCTTTCGGGTTGGATTTCTATGTCCGGTACAGAGTTTTAGTATATTTAAGGGCTTTGTGTAGTCGCGAAAACATTTTAGAGGCAAGAAAAAGTAGCTATATAGTGTCTGGAATTGTGGCTGCTAGACTGGAATAGGCTCTCGGGTTGGATTTCTATGTCGGGTACAGAGTTTTAGTATATTTAAGGGCTTTATGTAGTTGCGAAAACATTTTAGAGGTAAGAAAAAGTAGCTATATAGTGTCTGGAATTGTGGCTGCTAGACTGGAATAGGCTTTCGGGTTCAATTTACCTGTTGGGTCTGTTTCTGTCAAGAATTTGTCTGTAGCGGCCCTACATTTGGAACTGTACCTTCTAGATAGCAATAGGCTCGACAAGCCTTCTTCACAGGACCTTAAGCCTTAGCTGGCAAAATACATATAGGGGACTAACCTATAATGAACCGGCGCTTAAATTGTACCACTTCTATATTTCTACCAAATTGACGCTATTTCTTTACATTAGCAACAGAAAAAGAGGCGACTGTGACGCCACTAACACTGTCATTTCCTCAGTCGCCTCTTTTTCTTGCTTGTATCCCCAAAGGGGTAGGCAATAGGTATATTATAGGTACATTTCACCGGCTTTTGTTTTAGATCTCCTGGTATAAAGTGCCGTCTGAAGGGTACAGTTTCAGACACCTTATTGCTACGGAGCATTCATTGACAGCCATATAAACATTACTGTCACTCGAACCTTAGACCTCTGGATCTACCGCAAACAGTTTCAAAGTATTACGCAAAATAAAATTATTCGTAATCCTAAACAAAATTAAAAACTAGGTGTCATTATTTATAACAGGTTTGATTTTTAGCGTCTTTGTAATGTGCCCAATACCGACTACTGGCCACATACATTTTTTAGGTACCATGTAAAAGGTAACATAGAACCTAAAACAAAATAAGCGCAATGTGTATACTATAGATACACTTCTGCTCTTTCTTCTTCTCCCTATCTAGGATTAGCGGCGTGAATCTATGTATGTATAAAACCTTTTAATTATAACGTACTGTGTTACAAAACGCACAAAGCCGTGTGATATCAAATAACTGTTATAATTTCGTCTATAGTATGTACCATAGACACGTGTTGTCTATGGAATCAAAGAGAAACTGTTGCTTTCATCAGACAATGGCCGCGCATCATAATTGACACTTATTCTCGAATGTTCTGTAAACATATGCTGAATAGTTTTATACTAATGTTGGTGACGCAATGGCATGAGTGTTCACCTTGTCACTTTGCCATGCTAAGTATTATCACTACAGGCTTACAATTTGGCATGTAAGCATGTAATTATCAGTCAAAAAACGTCCACTGTTGGACATACGCCACCCCTAAGGTTTTCACACAGAGCGATGTTAGGCAGCCCACATCTAACTGCTTCCCGCGACCCTTACCAGGTCGTCAGTCCACCTAGTGGGGCTTACTCATGCTGCGTCTTCCGGAGTTCCGGATTCGAACCACACATAAAAAAAAATTGTGTGCCATAAATTGTCTTTTTAAACGAAAATACATATTTGCTTTACGTATTGCGTTAGTTAAAGAAGTTGTATAGCTCGAATGTACGGATAGCGCAGTAGTTTTATTAGTCATCTTACCATTACCTACTATTAAGTTCAATCCCCGTACCGGATAAAAATTGTGTAATCTGCAGATACCTGTTCTGAATCTAGGTAGGTATTATTCGTGTTATTTGTTATGTTGAGTACCTCGATAGCGCAGTGGTAGCAAGTGCGACTTCTGTGCATGAGAACTTGAATTGGAATTTTGAGCCGGGCAAAGAGAATTTGGGTCTTTCTGTCAAAAAATGTACAGTACTAGAGTTATCTATTTTATGGGATCTAAAACCGTTTCGTCCACTTTCGCCTCCTCGAAACCTGAAAAAGATTTTTATATTTGACAGGTGTGAAATGCCCCTATAATACGTCTCTGCTTACCTCCTTAGGCCTATGCCTAATTAAATTGTCTTACGTCTCTATAGGCGTGAAGCAATTTAATGATGTATATTGTTTAAAGATTATAAAATAAGGATTATTAATCAACAGTTGCCTTACAATATCAAGCAAATATTTACATATCTTCTTGTTTCCTTGACAATCTTGCACCCGGTAGCCAGTAGCCATAGTCCGTACATACAGTCGGACGGACAGACAGACGGACAGCCGTCGGTAGCATCCGCCTCGGCGCACGCGCACCATGTTTGTGTTACACAACACATTAACCGCTGTTAAAGCGAGACCGCCTCACACATTATACTAAGAACACTAAATTACGCCTTTGTGTGCACAGGGTAGTTTACTGCAGAGATTTATTTTTGTAATAAAAAGAAATAAAGAAAGAAATCATGTTTAATTCGTACACATGTTTTTAATAAATATGTAAAACATCAGTAATTACGGTTTATATCAGTTTACTTTTTTTTCATCTTGCAAGTAATCTAGTTCAGAAAAAGAGAAAGTATTTACAATTTGTTCAGAATGACAGCAACATAGATGATATGATGAGATTCAAGACAGACAGATTTGCAATTCTACTTAAATTTTGGGATATTTTATGAATGGCCGATGCCAGTAATTTGGTGACGATGCAAATAAGCCTGATAGCTGGATATACAACTTTCTTTTTCATTTATATTTATTTAATTCACTTAAATAAATAAGGTTCTTCGAGCGTGTTTACTATAATTGCGGACGTCCAAGTTTGTCAGTTGTCACCTTTACTCAATATCGGATATAAGAAAATTATTATTTATCATAAATGAAATGATCATTTTGTCTACAGACGAAAAATTCGTCGTTAGTTTGGTTTTTAATTAGTAAGATTAACTAAAACAACCGTCATGATTTACAATTATTGTAGATTTTACAAATTACTAAAGATAAATCTAGCCTTTATAAAATAAAATTTATTACTTACAAAATCTTACGTAATCTATAGATAGCTTGTCTAGACTTTAATTTTCTAATCTCTCCTCGTGATAATGGCTGTAAAATTGTATTAGAAACGTTGAAGAAGTGTGAATAGAAATAGCCATCTATTTCAAGATTATGATTATCATGTAGGTAGTTTAATTTCAATGTGATGAGAAAAATTACCTTTATAAATATCTGTAGACTTACATTGCTCTGTATTCATAAGAATCAAAGCTCTGGCGTTCATCCAGGCTGGCAGTCAAAGACAACTAAATCTGTCTTTTGATCAATTGTTGTCCACTAGTGGCCAAAGTCTCTGTAAACCGTGTTAATAAGGCCCACTTTGATGTACAACAGAATGTTTTTGAAACAGTAGTTTGTTAGGATATATGATTTCCATTGATCATTGGGGGGAATATGATAGATGTATTTTGTGAATGGAGGTGCGTACCTACGTCAAAGTTTGCATCTGGTGTTATTTCGGTTTCTGAACGATTAACACGTTCGGTAACTGGAAGATCTCTTTTATTGACGTAACAACTGTTTTGTAAAATCACGTGAAACGCAGTCGATTGCTTTATGACTCTAGTTGTTATTCTACTAAGTCTACTAAGTCCTAGGCGAAAGTCCAGGCACATTTTTAAAAAGCCAGATTAAGAGTTCTCCAAGCTGATGAGCATGATCATCATCAAAATTATTTATTTGCAAACCAAGTGTACACACATTAGGTCTTAAATATCTTATAATAGGTATTTAAAAGTTAACTGGCTTTTAAATTTGAGGGTTCTACAAAATATATCTAAAGTAAGTTCTCATAAAACAGAGAGGGTTATAAATCAAACCATATAAAGCATTGTTTGTCTTCTTGCAGAAGATTGTGATAAGAGTCAATGAGGTTAAAGAGATAGATATATCAAGATCATAGTGAAAAGTTAGAATCTCTGCCGATCCCTGTGCGAAACAGATGAGTCCATGAATGTATGTTAGAATCAGCGGAGCCACCTTTTAATGGTCTGAAACAGTTCGGAATTATCTTACCCTAAAAAAATTGAATTTTGTGTGTTCTTGCAGTGAGTATTATACATGGAAGACATCATTTGACAACGGTATGAATGAGTCGGCTAGCTCTGGGGTTACCACCTCCGAAACCAGCGTAAGAGAAATAACAGGTACTGCGTTTAAGAATAGCATAGCTTCTAGAGTTTCAGAGTAAAACAAAACCGATATGTTTTTACCAGCAAATGGAGTGAAACTTACATATCACAATTGCTCTTTCCCTGTTCTCCAATTTTGCTTGCATATCGCTTTAACTGTGCTTTAGTAAAATCAGGTTATCACACTAAAGCACACTTAATGCATGCCAGTGTGATGTGTGTTCATGTTTCATATAGAAGGTTTTAAGCTTATAAGTACGTACCGTCACTACACGCGTTACTCATAACTCCAACAGTAATTACTTTTTTAAGGTAAACAAACAACAATTTTATTGAGATCTGTATAATTTTTAAATATGTCAGTGCATTCAAAATGTTTCAGTCTCACAATCGTAACGAACTTATGAAAATAAATAACAAAATAGTTAAATACGTAAAACATATTGTTATTGTGAGTCCACAGCCCTAAAGACGTGGTTCCACGAGTTATACGTGTATACATAACACCTTAAAAAAACTTAAACGCCCATTAATAAAACCCACCCCTTACGTGGTACAAGTCGATATGGAAATAAACTTTGACTGTTACTTAGCTGTACATTGGTGGGTACTCAACATGTACATTTTACAAGGATAGTGGCAAATAAGCGTAAGGCCCGCTTTATGGTAAGTGGTAAGCGTAGCATGTGACCGCTTGCAATATCAGTGGTATCACCCCCGCGTTGCTGACGAAAGAAGAATGTACTATTTTATCTTATGTGGGGGCCAGTCAGTGCAGACCGGCGACATTTCGACCAAGTGGGATATTTTGTGTCGACACTCTCTCAATAACAATCGTTATTGGGAGAGTGTATTTCCATAGATGTTCATGGCAGCCAGGACCAACGGCTTAACGTGCTTTCCGAGGCACGGAGCAGGCGATAATTGTCAATCAATACGCACATAATTTCGAAAAGACATATAACTTCCGAAAGTCAAAGGTGCGCGACGTGGGTTCGAACCTGAGACCCTCTGCATTGCAGTCTGTTGGTCTCCCCACTGAGCTATCGCTGCTCATAAGAAGAATGTAAGCATGGCATGAAAGACAAGGTTTCAGTAATACATTCTAACCTTCCTTCGAGAGCCATGAGTGTCTCTGGCGAAATTTACACCAGTTGCAGTCTACTGTTGGGTATTTCCCCGGGCAAGCCAACTCATTCGTATTGTCTCAAAATAATTGGCAACGACGCGACGACGGGGAGCATCTTCACTCAAAGTTCTGTTTGAAGAGACACTGTCTCAACCTGTAGATTTAAGATTAAACAAACAAATTTTAGATCGATTATTAATTTCAACCACAATCAGTATCTAATTTAACTACACAAACAAGGTATTGTACCTTACCTTGTCTGTGACTCTTATATTACGCTCATCAGATTCTGTAAAATTCAGTATATTTGCGGAAAATATCCTGTTTTAACAAATTAGCACATCACTTCAAAATCTGAGCCAGAATTTGCAACTTTTACTAATTTTCGCACACACTCATGTTTATACTTACAATATTTAACAACACCTTCATCAAGACCCGCAATGAACGCGCAACAGTTTCTAAAACATCGTTTCGTTACTACTACGGGTACCTGAAAAACATAATATAAACAATGTCGTTGGAGCGACAAAAAGTATTTAAAATAAAATTAATAGGAGCGCGTCACGTGTGCGTTCTCGGAAACTAGTTGATTACTCGTTGTAAACTAATAAAACGTGATATTATGGAGGAATATGTTGTGGTACCTTGCGACTCAAGGGTTTTAGTGCCTTTTTTATATATTTTGAGTTTTAACTGATCCGTCTGCGTGCGTTGAGTGTGTTATTGGTAGGGTAACACATCTACCTGATGTGGCATCTGTCTGTGTCAGACATACTACCACAGTTAAGCTAATCCATATATTATATAATACTCGCGTTAATTTAGAATTTGACAATTAATACGGGTTGTACTCTGCTTGTAATAATATAATTCAATCATGATTCGAAAGACACGTGGCGCCATCTATTATCATAAAAACGTTATTTTTGTTTTCCTCGGGAACAGTAATTTCTTTCGAGATGAAAGGTAGCCTATGTCCGTTTCTGTACACCTGATAACGTATATGCAAAATTTCAGGATTATCGGTTCAGTGGTTTAGGCGTGAAAAGGTAACAAACAAACAAACTCATTTTCGCTTTTATAATATTATTTAGGATTAATATTAGCATATAAAATGCTACACTGCTGAGCACGGGCCTCTTCTTAGTATGTGTTCATAGTCCACCAGATTTCACGCATCTTCGAAAATCTTATGAAGAACTCTTAGACACATGTCTGAGAGTTTAGTAGAACGCTCACGATGTTTTCCTTTGCCGTTTAACCCGTTGAGCGTCTGGCAAAAAAAAGTGAAAGGAAAGTCCTTGGCGCTTGTGAACACCAGGTGTGCAAAAAAAACACGAGAGCAATTAAGTATCTAATACGCACGTAACTTCAAAAAGTCGGAGGTGCATCAGAGGTGCTTTCCGATCAAACTCGAGAGCTTTGCGTCGCAGTGCAACGGTTTCGCTATCGCTGCTTATTGCTTAATCCACATAAATAATATAATAATATTCTACCACATACACACAACACCATCTAGCCCAAACTAAGCAGAGCTTGTACCATGGGTACTAGACAATGGATAAACATATATACTATTTTTTTTGTAAATATATACATATTATACATAGAAATACCCAGACCAAGACAAACATCCATGCTCATGCACACAAATGTTTGACTTGTGCGGGAATCGAACCTGCGACCTCAGGCGTGGCAGTCGGTTACACTAACCACTACGCTACCGAGGCCGATGTCTTGATGAAGGTGTTGTTAATATAAACAGTTTAATTTTCACTTGGTATGCAATTATATGTGCTGTTTTTATTCCTTTATAAATATTATGTTCGTCGCATTCACAATAAGCAAACAGACATAAAGCAACAAACATATAAGCTGATTATAGTACTTATATGCAGTCTTAATATGATTTCAGAATATAAAACGATCATAAATCTGAATAAAATGAAAAAAATTATATAATTAAATATTTTTGCAAATACGATATTCGCCATGATTTGGTTTGTCCAATTATTATTTATCCTACGACACGAATACTCTAATGTATTCAATAATTTTTTGTTGTATTATTACCCTACTATTTTATTAATGACTAGATGTTCCCGCGGTTTCACCCGCGTTTATCGTTACTGCGCCGCCCCCGTGGGTCGTAGCGTGATGTTATATAGCCTATAGCCTTCCTCGATAAATAGGCTATCCAACACTAAAAGAATTTTTCAAATCGAACCAGTAGTAATCACGCAGAATAAACCAGGAGAAACATCGTTTGTACTATGTCTGTAATGGGTAATTATTTTGCTGCGATGTTATTTTAAAACTGTGATATCTCCTAAGATATTCATTGAAATCGAATGATGTAAAGGGCAATTTTGTTTTAAATTAAATACTTGTGATGAATAACGTATTTATTTGGATAAGGATTAATATCATGTTTATAAAAATACCTTCGCAAATAATGCATTATTTTAGAACAAATTTCGTTAGCATAAAAATGGTTATAGTGAGCCAACCTTAAAAGATAGACATATGCTTTCGCGGACTTTTTTTTAGAACTTTTAAAGGGGAACAATTCTGTCATACATGATTTTTGCGAAACTTTAACTGTTTACGCAGCGCACGCAGCGGAAGCTCTCAAAAGGAAAAATACTCTCCGATTTTGAAACATTCTTCATTGGTGCTCCGCTCCTATTGATCTTAGCGTGATGATATATAGCCTATAGCCTTCCTCGATAAATGCGCTATCTAACACTGAAAGATTTTTTCAAATCGGGCCAGTAGTTCCTGAGATTAGCGCGTTCAAGTAAACAAACAAACAAACAAACAAACAAACTCTTCAGCTTTATAATATTAGTATAGATTTCCATTTTATTACTCGTAATATTTACGTTTTTTATATATTGTGAATATGTTATTTCTAATCAATTAACAAACTTTATTAGAGGAGTATTTAACTATGTACATAATAATATAACCACAATTCTTTAAAACTAACTTATACCTAAAATATTATAAAACAGAAAGAAAAAGAAAACTAAAACCCTCTAATAGGCGACATAAAATTCCTCCGCATCACAGTCGACCGGTAGTGTGCCCAGAAGACTGGCAGCATTGCCACGTTGAATGGCAATGCTTATTCTTTCTGCAAAATAAGGGTCTAATCAATTATATTTGTATTCTGTCTATGGCAAAACATGTTGATACACAACTTAGCAATTTAACTGCCATAGTATGCATTTCCTATAAACTACACATGTTTGAAGCAAATAAATATATCTTTATCCTGAATATTACATAATGTGTTTCTAATATGACAACGTCGTGACATTTTCAAACAAAATTTAGCTTCGTATTATTCCTTAAAAAATATATTAATTTAATTAAATAGCCAATCATATAAAAACAAAGTAAATGAATGAGCGACTCGTCCGCGGCACATTCGTTCCACATTTACATTTCAGTAGCGTAAACTTTTCATATGTTTCCCCTACCTGTTTACCGAGGTCGGAAGTGTGAGGTAACCGTTTAGACGGACCAGTTACTCGAACTAGGCACTGGAAAATAGTAGCTGTAGAAGGTCGAGTGGATTGTTTGCTTGACTGAATTTAGTTTTGTCTGTGTATTTGTATGATTGTGTATGTAGCACGCGATATTCATTTAATTCTAATATCATAAAATAATGCTTTTTTAATTAAGCACATTGTATAGTAGAAAAATATTATATAAGTACCTACATATCCTAAATAATTTCGCTGCGATTAATATCTTGTGTTTTTAACACAACGGTGTTATGGGGAAGTTTTAAAAGGATTCCGCTTGATATTAAGCGGAGCCTGAGCACGCTTGCAATACCAAAAGTATAATTTGTATGATGCCTACCCTAAGGAATAGGAATGTTAGGTATGAAAGACTAAAGGTGAAAGGCATTAATAGTATTACTATTTAGTACTAGTTCTTATCTGGTTTCCTATTAGAGGTTAGTATTTTCCCCGGTCTAGCCTTCATACCATCATCAAACAACAATGAACTTTATATAAATTAAATCGTGTACATAGTTCACGCGGCTGTGGATGCAGCAAATTCTAACACTAGCATTTTATATTACAACATTAGTCAAGTAGATGGCAACTGTACTAGCGCGCTATATCACACTAAACGCTCCTCCATCCTTTCAAACATCTCGTCGAGTCTAAGTCGGTTTTATTTTTAATCAAACGGCACACGTGCGCATTGTTTTGTGCCAGCTATATCTGAAGCTTTGAGCGGCTAATTGATTCCTGAACGAGTTGAGTATCTTGGTGGCTGTCTCTGCTCACCCTTTGATGACGATTGAGTCGTTTGTCTATGGTTTTTAATTAAAAAATATGGATGTTATTGTTATTGTTGATTTTAGTGCACTTCGATTTTAGTTGAAATGGATTTTTAGGGTTGTAAAAATATCGACTTTTATTAAATTCTGATTTTAATGTTACTTGCTTATTATATTTTTTTTCAGTCTTTAAACAATTTAGATGCAAATGAGTAGTATTCTTGTTAAGCACTCCAGCTAAGCTAATACGCTTGTGTTAGCAGTGAGTTCACGTCGATAGCGTAATTACCCATTGCACTACCGACGTACTGTATTCCAGTTGTACCACTGAGAACCAGCAAACATAATTATGATAATATTTTTTAAATATAACTTTCAATTACTATAAGTATATCTAAAGGTTTCTATAGAGCACCAAGTTGCAAGTTTTTCTGTACAAAAAAAGGATTTTTTAACAGGCAATATTTACTGTATTTTTTGGCTGAAATCTATATATTGGCTAACTCAAAAACATGAATGTATCGGTCATGTCAATCATAATTCTTTGGAAAGCCGTATCCAAAATATTGACGTGTTATCTATATTATAACCGGACAATATGTTGTAACTACACATTGCGATAAAAATAATACCCGTTTAGAAGATTTAATACCAAGCTATACTATGTTTGAGACCTAGACGATGTTTCAATTCAAGTGAACGAAACCACGGGCGAAAACTAGTATAAAATAAATGCTAATGCTCCTTCCTAAACTAGGAGATCATTGTTCCTAATATTCTTGCGACACATCTTCATTTAAAACAAAGCAAGGCAACCATTGTTTCAAAACCAAAAAAAATATACCATTGAGTCGCAAAAACAAAGTCTGGTCGCTAAAAAAACGTCGTTCCATACTCTTAATTAAAAGAAAGTTACTAAAAATAGTTAGTTTTGCGTTCAGTTTACACTAAACCCGTTACAGTGGGCAATAAAAGTCAGTTGATAGAAAACCGACGGGCGAATAAAACACGGCGGACAACGTGCGCGAATATATTTATTTGATCAACGTCGGGAATTAGCTCATCATGCAGTTTGAGTGATTATACTGGTTTATACGTAGTCTCAAATCTATATCTAGGGGGTAAGCAGAGATGTATTAAATCCAGACTGCATGGATGGCGAACTGGTTTAAGAGGTCGTCTCGCCATTGCCGCCGTGCCAAATATTGTGGGTTTAATCCTCACATGAGTTAAAAATTGGTGTGATCCACAAATAATATTTCCGGTTCTTCTTAGCATCCGCCATGCGAGAAATGCCTCTTTTTTAATACTACTATAGTGCCAAATAAGCATACGGCCCACCTGATGGTAAGTGGTCACCGTAGCCTTTGTACGCCTGCGACACCAGAGGCATCACTTGCACGTTGCCGACTTTGTAAAAATCATACTGTAGTCCTGTGGGCAAACCTCGGCAGGGAGTTCAGTCCACAACCTGAATGTCCGTGGAACAAAATTTCTTTGGAACCGCTTGGTGCGGCACCAATTAGGTTGTAAGGTGCGAGAATGAAATCCCTGCCGATGGCGAGCGGTGTAATGATAAAAAGTAGCTGCGGGCATCATCTCGATCATGCCTTAAAAAAATATAAAAAAATAATATTTTGTCTTTGGTTATAGCCAACTATGGTTTAAGGTCTCTCGTAATAGGCGACCCTATTCCAGACTGCATGCTTCTATTAAACATTTTTTGGCAGAACCTCCTCTCTCTACGACTAGTCCAGTTTATGATATAGCGTTCCCCTACACCAACCTTCAAGGTTATATGAGGGGAGCTTTTTGACAGAACCCTATAATACTTTGCAGGTCCAAAGAATTGAACTCGAGTTACTACCGCTGGACTACCAAGTATTACGCAGTCGTGGTTCTTGCACAATGAAACGCCGAGATACTTTTTACACAACCAGTATATATTTCAGCAGAGTAACGTTCTAACTGACAGTTGTAACGAGAATGCATATTTGTTAATCTCCTACCTTATTTATATATTTCTATCAATGTATCAAATGGAAAGTTAAATATCGATTAATTACATTTTAAGGTGTAAAATTAGTACAGTAACAAATAACAATGCTAATTATTAATTATAGGAATAATGAAATGTAAATATGCAATTATAATATAACAATTAAAACAATATAATACGTCACAACCGTGTGCTACTATTGAGTACTTGATAACACAAGACTGTTTTAATATTCTATCATATCGGCCGTTGCTAATATGGAAGGAAAGCTGTTACCAATTATTTAATGAGAATAAGAATTACGAATGAGCCGACTCGCCTGGGATAGTAAGTACCTCCAAAAAGATGTATGCGTAACAAAGTTTCATTAAACTGTGTACATCCTAACTTAATATTATAAATCCGAATGTGAGTTTGTTTGTTTGTTACGCTTACACGCCTTAACTACACGACTGATCATCATGAAATTTCGTATACACGTTGTCAGGGGTTCAGGAAAGGACATAGAGTACCGTTGAAAAAAAATCGGTACTGATCCCGAGGGATAGAAAATAATTGACAAAATCTACAATAACGCGAGCAAAACCGCGGGCAAAATCTAGTCTAATACATATAAAAAATATATTGAAACATGTAACTACTGCATATTGTCTGAAAGCAGTAACTGAATGTTTTAATAATTAATTGTTTGTTTACTAAATATGAAAAAAATACTATAGGTAGATAGTTAACTCAAGAAATCACATAACAGAATCCTAAGGTACACATGTGGTTGTTTATTTTTCTTCCAAGTGCGCGTGTGTGTGTCACTAAACGGCCAGTATTTTTATTGTTTTTTACGACATGACAGTAAAGTCGACGCGTTTATTTAATCTGTGCCTTGCGGTGCGATTGCGCGCAATTAAAAAAGTTAATAACAGTATCTGTTGGTTATGGTTCGCTTCGGATAATTTCGAAAGTTTATTATGACGACATGTGATTTTGTTGAGCGAGTGTTTTATTAAATGTAAGAATTTCAATGTTTTATTGGGATGTTTAGAAAAATAATATTTTTATGAATATTTCGTTTCTCTAATTAGGACGATTTTTACGTGGGATGTCTGCACATTTCCTAATGCACTATGACGCGTATGTAGTGTATTCCAGTGACTATAAAAAATTATAACTATAATATGATGAGAGATTAGTCCATCGGTAGCGTAGTTGTACTGAATGCAATCTAAAGGCACCGGGTTTTAGACCAAGGGAAAGCATTAAACAGCGCGTAATCCTGGGATAAAAACTATTCTATGTTAATTGAGAATACCGTTCGTAACCCAATTACGAGTAGGTAAACTTGGCATATATGTTCTGGAAATACTTATTATTTCATTTCTTTATTCTTAAAAAAGACAACACAGGCACTAGAAATAAATCCTGTGTTCAATTCCACAAAGTACATATTAGGCGCTCATAGCCAGTTGCACTCACTGATCGGTAAACGATTAGCGAGGTTAAGCAATGTTGGCTGCGGTCAGACTATAGATGGGTGACCGCTTAGTGATATTTCATCTGCGCGTCTCCGTGCTTCGGAGGGCACGTAAAAAGTCGGTCCCGGTTGTTTTCAAATTAACAGCAGTCCTTAAGCCATGTCTTGAACAACTCTTGACAACAGGTTGGCCACTAACCACACGAAAAAGAAAGAATATTATTATACATTTTTTGTCCTGAATGGGTATCGAACATCACAACACTCGGCGCAGTGGCTGTGGAAAGGCGCCACTTAAACCACTACGCCTTTCGTGTAGTAAATATAGTTCTGGACTAATACATAGGCACATACTTTTGTCGCGATGGCATGTATTGCTCTGCAATTTACGCGGGCGAAGGCGCAGTCCGAAGTTAGTTTTATTAATATAATTACACGTCATGCCCATCAGACTATCTCATAATACCGTAGTACTAAGAAATATGTACTAAACATCCCAACAGTCTGTTTTCCTTGGACATCTTCCTCCTACTGTAAATAAATCTAAACAGCTAATCATTTCATTTCCCGCCTATGTAGACGCACTACACATGTCAAAATATTGGCATAGATAATGTAAACTATTTTTATCTATGCTATGAATACGTAGAAACTTATTTTATATTTCCCCATATCGACGGCAAAAATAAATTGGGTATTCGTGATTGTTTATAGATTTGGTTCTTCAAAAATACTTAATATTTCAGACTTTTACACGACTTGCAATTTTTGACTAGAAATTGTAATTAAATTAAACATAGAAATTAAACTACACCATACGGATTTTATCTTGGTTTAATTTTTAAATACACTGAATTGTTAAATTTTTTTTTTTTAATTTTAGTTTATATTTAGATAGTTTAAACAATCAGTATTTAAACTATTTCTCCGGCGTTAAAACCGTGATATAATCTGTAAATAGTAGTTTAATTTCAATGTATAACATTCGCGGCAACGTAGAAGTGAAAAGGTTGAACAAAGGTAAAAAGAAAGATATATGTTATACATATGTAAACGTTTAAAAATCTGTTTAAACTTCAAATTGTATACTGAGAGCGCTTGCATTTGTGTGTTATTATTATTTTCCATAAAAATGTTACAATGATTACGGTAAATCTTATAGCTTGTCTGAAAATCATATTATGTGACTATAGTAAATATATTATGTAATATCTCTGAGTCTTATCGTTTAATGTCTCTGAATGCAACAGTTATCCATTGAACTACCAGGTTCAGAAAAACCAGGCAAACGTTATTGCATAACTTTTAGTTACCCTAAATAGAAAAAGGGTACTTTAAGTTTATTTTCTGCGAATTACCCAATAATAGTAAAAACTTCAGAATTATGCCCGCATAGATGGCAATTTTCCTGCTCATTCAAACAATACATATACAAAATTGTCTGTGAAGGTGGCCTTAGTAATATAGTTATTAAAAACGTATATAATATATACGTTTTTAATAACTGACATTACTAAGGCCACCTTCACAGATCATTTATTAGAATAGCACAAACTAGATACATCAGATGGTTCAACCAATATAACATACGGCAACAGACGCACTCATTTATCGCCACTTGTGTACGACTAGCAAGGATTTAGTCGAGTTACTAGCAAGTTAAAAAGCAAGCTCGTTTGGTCGTAAGTGGTTACTGAGTGAACGTAGCCTTTGGACTCTTTACCTACAACAACAGAAGAAGCCTTCGCGTGTTGCCGATTCTTCGAAAATGGAGTCGTACCGGGCGATGAGCAAATATCAAACACAACACAAAATTGTTTGGTTATAATCTTATGGCTACTTCACCTGTCGGCTTGCACCTGTTTGAGCAAAAGTTAAAAAGAAGATTCTGCAACACCCTACCTCTCAACACACACATCATCATCTCAGCTGAAAGACGTCCACTGCTGGACATAGGCCTCCTTCATGGTTTTCCACACAGACTGATCTTGGGTCACCGGGATCCAACCACTTCACACGACCCTTACCAGGTCTTTGGTTGATCTATTACGAATATATTACCTCTCAAATGGCATTCAGTCGCCTTTATTTTATTAGTAGCTACAAAGACAAAGCTGCCGAGTCGGCATTTCTAAACTTGCAGATTTTAGTGACCGCTGAGTTTAGGACTGACGGCATTAATCACCACACGCGTTGTATTATGTTTATCTGTATCTATGTAATCTATGAATATAGTATGAGTTTTAAAATAGTGAAATATTTGTTTTGTTTTCAACAGAAACGTTTGGAGTATGGTATTATCTACATAATGTGTTATCTGAGTGACCGTTTGTGAGCAATTAAACATCATCTCACTGACAATGTATAAACTAATAGACATTGATGTACATTCCGGGCCATATTTTCTGTTTTATACACTGATTCGTGTATACAGAATTGTTAATAAAACTAGTGAAACAGAAGTGAGAATATGTAATCAGCTGTGTATTATTAGAATTAGTAGAAATTGGATGTTTACCTCAACTTGCTTTGTGATCTTGTGTTCGCTGTCTTTGTTGGATGTTGTTGAGATGACTTTAGTTTTGCAAGTAGGTTTACTATTTATGTTTTATATAAGATTCGGTGCTTCCGGTGTTTATAGGTTTTATTTTAAGTGTGGTTGCGTCAACAAAATGATTTAATGCGATGAATCAGGCCTAAGTTTATCTCGAAAAAAAATGATGTATAAAGTTTAAACAATAATGGATATTCAAAGAAGTAGAATCTTATAGAAGATCACAAACTAGTAATATATTTTTATAGTGATTAGGTTTTCCAATTAGTTATCTTTATGCGTTGATAGCACAGCGGTTTCTTTTTTAAAGAATCCGTGATCTAGTTTTCCTGCGCCACTTGATGTTTAGAGTGCTTTTATAAAGCTGTAGGTATCCACAACGTTCGTGCGGATCATTGCTACATGAACAATACGTTTTATAGCTGTATATAAATAGTATGATAATTCAAAACCTTTATTTTGTCCTGAATTTTAACAGATTATGTCCAGTAGTTTTGGCGTGATAGTTTGACATTCATACAGCGAAACAGAGGCAAAGGCTTTTAGAGGCGCTCATAGCCAGTTGCACTCATTGATCGGTAAACGATTAGCAAGATTAAGCAACGTTGGGTGCGGTCAGTCTATAGATGGATGACCGCTTAGTGGTATTTCATCTGAGCGTCTCCGTGCTGCGGAGGGCACGTAAAGAGTCGGTCCCGGTTGTTTTTAAATTGACAGCAGTCGTTAAGCCATGTCAGAGGCTTGAACAACTCTTGACAACAGGTTGGCCACAAACCACACGAAAAGAAAGAAATTATTATAATACATTTTCGGCATTGGTATATATTTTAATACCTATATTATATCCAACTTATCTTTATGACATCTTTAAATTTTTTCGAAGTTTAATTCGGCTATCGGTTTGAAATTTAAACATTAAAATCCTTGAAGATATATGTGATATTTATTAACACCCACGATGTTTAGCAGTGTGGTGGTAAGACATTTGATATTGTAATCACAATCCTCTCCTTCCTTCTACATTTCCACCTGCAATTTTTTTCAAAAGGATGTCGTAGATATTGGAAGAACTTTGCCTATTTTTGTCACTACATGTTTAGAAGCAATATTTTTTTTAAGTCAATAAGCATTATCACAGTCAATTTATGAGGAAACAGATATTACACAGAGTTGTTGTGCCAAGCTGGTGTTTTTCTATTTCAATAACATACGTTTACTATTATTTCATTATTTCAGATTTTAATAGATACTTATAAATGATACAATGACGACGTCGCGTTTTTAGATCCCACGTTATAGGAAACAAGTCTATTGCTGGACATATGTCTGAATCTATGCTGCTTTTTTATTAATTCTTAATACCAGACTAAGACTTTTTTAATAATAGATCGCAGTAACATTTTACCTAGCCTGGTAATCAAAGCCCAGGCCTTACCATCGTCTGAAACATAACCGCAAACTCACAGAACGAGACGATGACACGAGCTAGTCTTCCAATAACAGTTTAGGTTGTACCAAACTAGCTAAAACAGTCTCCCTAACCGAAACATCGAATATAACCCTTATTCGTTCATTCATAAACTTAATTAACATTACTCCAATACAAATAACGGAAAGTTTAGCTTACAGTCAGTTAAAACGTCAAAATAATCTAACGTTACTCGTTGAATGGTCAAAATATTTGTTTTCTTATGCTATTTGAAGGGATCATTTTGTCTAGTGCATTAGCAACCCGATGTCTAATGATTGATGGATTGACATGGTTGTTTCTTTTGATAGTTCAATGTTCTTTTATGAAAATAGAAGGCGATGGTGGGGTTAAAAATATGCTTGGGTGATTTATGGGTGGGAAACTGTGGGGGAATTGCGGGATGGTGATACCAACCCGGTGGTAAGAAAACTTTGTAATTACGAAGTCTTATAAGTTGGCAAGACCGCTTTGCCTATTATTTGGTGATGGTATGGATCAATCAATTAGCCCACCGCAGTCCACTGCTGGACATAGGCCTCTCCCATGGTATGATGGTATGGATACGGGACAAAAATTTGTGTGATCCACAAATGGTTGTCCCGAGACTGGATGTTCTTTATGGCTGTAGTTTGAATGTTTGTAAAGCACCCCGAGATATAGGAGGTATAAATAGGGAGGTAGTATAGTCATAATATTGTCTTCTGTTTACGCGAATGTTATTCATTGAAATTAAACTATTATATACCATGGTCTCCCCGTAACCATGGCTGCTGAAAAGCAACCGAAACGTCGGGGAAAGTGTAAACATAAATATAAATAGTATAATAGTATAGTAATAGTTTTAATAGTTTCAATAATTTAATTACCTTAAAAATTAGTAAAGTTTATTAGTAATAGTAGTGTAACAGTTTTCAAAATTTTGTAATAAAGTGTCAAATAAACAACGCGATAAAATTCGTATATAGTAGTTTAATTTCAAAGGTAGTATAGTCTTTAAAAAAATGTCAGGAGAGGTAGAGAACAAAGATTAATTAAACCAAAATAACAAATTACTATGGAGAGAGAACAAATAAGTATATGGTACCTAAAGTATTTAACAACATTATATTAACACTAAACCCTAGAATAAATACCAGTTTATTAAAGAAAAGACTGAAGCATGCTTTGTTGGATGGAATTTCAGTCAATCTTTATCTAATTATCCAGCTCAAATTCGATTCTAAAGTGAATATATTTAGAAGAATGCTGATGTCAGAATGTCATAAAACCAGATCATCTTAGCATAATCATCATCTTCAAACAACGATAGTCTGGCGAAGACCGTTGGACTGCTACGCAGAGATCTCGAGTTTATTCCCAAGGCACACACAACCGACTCTTCGAAATCATGTGCGCTTTAAATAAATTATTATAGCTTGCTTTAACTGTGAAGAAAAACATCGTGAGGAACTCTGTATGTCAGAGAGTTCTCCATAATGTTCTTGGAAATAAGTTAAATCTGTCAACCCACACTAGGCCAGCGCGGCGGATTATGGCCTAATCCTTTTCACATTCAGAAGTGCCAAACAGTGGACAATTTATGTATGTTTCGCTCGCGTAAATGTAGGATATTTTATAGGTATCCCTCGGAAATAGTACTTTTTTTCTAGATGAAAGGTACAGGTCCAGGTCTTTTTCTGTAACCCTAAAAGCCTGTATGCGAAATTCCATGATGACCGGTCGAGTAGTTAAGGAGTGAAAGCGTAGCAAACAAAGTCATATTCGCATTTATAATATTAGTTAAGATAATAATACCCTCAGATCAAAATAATACGCTTAGTTTTTTATCATTATAAGACGTAAGATCACCAGACTTTCCTTATAAGTCTTCAACTACAAGTAGCATTAAAGCCGTAATTGCGCGGTTAGCTCGTGATTTTCTCGAGCGACTCTAGAGCTGAGGCGACTCGAGCGAGTCGAGCGAGGCGGTCACGTCGCAAGTAGTTGTAGAGCACCGACAAATAAAAAGCTGAGTTGTGTCCGCCAATAGCGAACGCTCAAGTAGTCTACAGGCTGTTATAATTATCACTAAGAGATAATTTTCTTAGACTATATTGTTTTGGATTGCAAGCTGGTTAATTTTGTTATATAGGTATTAACGTTTTCGTTGAGTGCTTTGAGTAATGGTTAGTAGCAATATTCTCGTAAACTTAGGACGATATTTCTTTAAAGATAAAATAGGATTATAATTTTCTAAAGATTTCTTAACGTAAAAGATGATAAATAATCTCTTTTTCTTTTTACCTACAATCAGTTAATAAACTGGCCTGATATAATCCTTACTTCCTTACTAATATTATAAATTCGAAAGTAACTCTGTCTGTCTATCTGTCTGTCTGTCTGTTACCTTTTCACGGCTAAACCACTCAACCGATTAAGATGAAATTTCGTACAGATATAGTTTAAAACCTGGGGAAGGACATAGGCTACTTTTTATTGATGTGGGTACCACGCGGGCGGAGCCGAGCGCAAAAGCTAGTACTTTATATTAGCCATGTTTATTAACTGATCCAATGCTGGATGCGACTTTTGATTGAAGAGAAGAGTTAGACTGAAGTCCACCGCATTGGCCTAGTGAGGGTAAGGACACTATACCTATGTTCGAGAACATAATAGAGAACTCTCAGATATGCAGAAATCGTCACTAAGTTTTGCTTCACCAACAAAGTGAGCAGTTTAACTACTTAAAACACATATAACTTCGAAAAGTCCGAGGTTCGTGTCGTGGGATCGAACTTAAAACCTCTGCGTAGTAGTTCAAAGTCACCGCTACGCTATCGCTGCTCTTGCTTACTTACATATCTTCTATTATTGGTCTTTACCACAACTGTAATTTTGTGTCACTATCTACATAATATATTGGTAATTTTTTATACTTATTGGGACCAAATTACTTAGACTTGAAGTGAAAACTTCTTTAGGCATGCTGAGCACTCCTTGGGTGAACAAAAATCATAGAACTCGCGTCATCGTCACGCTTCCACGCTTTCCATTTTTGAATTATTTTAGAATACTGGCGGTCGCCTAGTGCTCGAAATTCGACCAATAATATTGCTGATATAATTATGTCATTATAATTATATTGATATATTATGTAACCATAGTTACGCGCTTCGACTGCGTGTGTCAAATGCACGCTTTCCATTTTTGAATTATTTTTGGTTTATAAAGAAGTGTTTATGATCAAGGACTAAAATTTTCACTTCTATCGGCAGTCCCCAAAGACTGCCCCAATTTTTTTCTGTTTATCTGTCTATCACTGCAAGAGTTTTCCAGTTTCGTAGCTTGGATTACATTTAAATCCCTTGAGCAGAGCCAGAGAAATTATTTGTAGAGTGATTCCCGTAATCGACGCCGCGGGCAATCCGTACTTGACGCGGAAGTAATGCTAATGTTAGTAGAGTGTAATCATCGCCAGGATTTTTATAATGCCAGATGAAGTCAATTTTATAAGCTATCCAGATTTCGTTCGTATGGAACTAGGCTGGTAAGAATATGCCTCGCCGTTAAATAGGTAGCTGGTTAAATTTTCCATAGCATATGCGTTATTATTATAGGATATTATAGACGAATATAGTATAAATTTTCATGTAATATTGATACCTACACTTAAAAAGAAAATGCTTTTCTTGTATGTCTACTCCGTTCTAGTTCATCGTATTTGTTGTATCGTATAATTGGTAACACAAAGAGGCTTCAATTTTCAATATTAACTTTAAGGTTTTATACTTCAAATTAGTATAAAACCCTTAAGTTAATTATAAGATAATTAGAACTCGTCAATTGTGTATTAGATTC
The DNA here is from genome assembly GCA_963564715.1 of Catocala sponsa. Lineage (NCBI taxonomy): Eukaryota > Metazoa > Arthropoda > Insecta > Lepidoptera > Erebidae > Catocala > Catocala sponsa. The sequence continues at coordinate 16,795,402 of OY751349.1, forward strand.
GCGTTCACGAAGGGGTAAGCAGAAGTGTGATTATACCCACATTTCACCGGCTAAGGTCTAAGATCCCACGTAATAGGGGGAGAACCTATTGTCACCTACGGAGCACATTACCGACTCGGCGCTCCTAGTGTAAATTTCTTGCCTAATAACCAAATAACACGTTGCCAACCCAGGAATCGAACCCAAATAAACCACATTTAATACCTATATAACATTTACTACCTCTGTACCACCGAAGAAAACAACCTTCTAACTAAATTGAATCATGCTGTGAATGAAAAGTGCTCACCAATAGCCAATGATAAACGGTTCGGTCAGGTGTGAGTTGTCCGGTGGAGCGGCAGGCGAGGGACGAGGGGCGAGGGAGCTGGAGGGGGCGCGGTGTGGAAGGGGCGCGGGGGGACTAGACGACAATCGCACCCTAATGAGTCGCGCTCTAATAATAATTATCTACCTACACTTTCTGTTTGAAAAGACTTACTGCTAGGGTTGGTAGTACTGATGATACATTTTTTTGTTCGATTGTTTTTGGAAATGTAATGTGGTTTTTGTTTTTGGTGACTTTGGACTACGACTTTGGCGTAGTCGTGTGATGTGAACAGTCGCGTGCCGATCGTGAGGTCTCCGGTTTGTTGACTATTTTTATTTGAATTTGTAATGCCAATGAGAAGCCTGAAATTAAACTTGGTACTTTGCTTGCCCCCAGCGGTTATTTTATAAAAGTAATAATAAAGTACAGAATACAATACATTAATGTATTTGGTAGGTATATAGCTTTATTGTATGTATTTTTATAACACATATCATAAGATTATCTTACCTACTAACGCTCTGTTAGTAGATAAATAAAAAAACTAAAAAGACAACGTAAACTCTGTGGACCACACAAATTTACACCCGTGCGGGAATAGAACCCGCATCACACGACGAATTGATTACCACGTAACGACCGCGCCATACGTACAACCTAAAAGTGTCTCATATTTAAATAGAAGTAGATAAGATTAAGGATTTGATCTGCTATCGTCAAAGAGGATCAGCAGAACTCGTGCCAACCCTAAAAAGCAATAATAGGAAATTTGTTTTCCGGTTCGGTAGCGCGCTCCAATTACGAGATTAACGAATTATTTCCACTTTTTTTCCTCCGATCGGATCCTCCCACCTCCTCCCCGCTCCGCTTCACTCCTGGTAATTCCTCCGGGCGGTTTCCGCCTATTGAATCCCTTTTGATTAGCCTTCTTTCCCGTTTGAGGCTAAATTGAGCTCGCTCCATCACGTCTCAACCGAACCAATTGACTTCGTATTGAGTTTATATTTTTCACAGAGTGTTAGTCAAGTTTTATTTGAGGTAAAATGATTTAGTTCAACTGGCAATATTTTAAAGGAATGATAATTTTGGCTGCAATATTTTGATGTTAAGCTCAGCTAGCTATTAGCAATACATCGTTCATTCCTAACATAATTAATTGTATATTGTAACCACACATTGCGGTAAAAATAATGCCCGTTTAGGACCCAAGTCACTTGGGGTCGGCTTTTCTGGTCTAACCGGATTTGTCTGGATATCATATTTTACACGGAGCGACTGCCATCTGACCTCCGCAACCCGAAGGCTAACGATACCCTAGGGCTAGACCAGGATATTAGAGGGCACTTACTTCCCAATAACGACTGTCATAGATGTTCATGACAGCCGGGACCAATGGTTTAACGTGTTCTGCAAGGAACGGAGCAGGCGATAATTGTCAATCAATACGCACATAATTTCGAAAAGTCATATAACTTCTGAAAGTCAGAGGTGCGCGACGTGGGTTCGAACCCGAGACCCTCTGCATTGCAGTCTGTTGGTCTCCCCACTGAGCTATCGCTGCTTAGGACCACTTTTAAGTAATGGTTCAAATAATGTATTTACCTATACACAGTTTCACGTCTATTACCTCGAATGAGATGGCACAGGTGTATTACACAGTTTCCATCAGCTATGGTTACGGCTACTCGTCATAGAGGTTAAACCTATTGTCGTATACTGGAAACGGCGTGCTGTCACTTAGAATTTCTTGTCAGAAAACCCCCAGTTATACCTACTGCCCGACCCATAAATCGAACTTAGAAGAAGAAAGAAAGAAAGAAAAATAATTTATTAAACACACTAAAAACACAACATATTATCATACAAACAAGAAGAATAAAAATGCAAAAAAAAATAAACAATAATAAAATAAAGAAAATGTTGTGCAGTGTGTCTAAAAGGTTCCAGCTCAGCCTTTGCTGCGGATGACCGCAGCGCTGTTTTTCAGCCGAAACCCAAGGGCTAGCACGGACGATTATTCGGCATACAGTTTATAAACATACTTAATAGATATAGTAAATATAATATAATGTACAATAGACAGTATATGTGTAAAAGAAAATATTTGATGATATTTCCCTAGTTATGATAACGTAGAATAAGCAAATAGGATTAAGAAAATTGTATAGAATTTAAAAAAAAAAAATAAAGGTACCTTCTCAGGCCGTCAAAGTAGAAACCTCAACATCGCCTCGGCTGCTATGAGGGCGGTGTGGAGGCCACTGCTCTTAGACCACACGACTGCTTGCCATCTAGTGGAGTGTGGTCATGTTGACTAGCAAAATAAAAAGAAAAAAAAACAAAAAAAAATAAGTTAAATGTAAGAAAACCATTGTTAAAATATAAATGCATTAAAAATAGTCCCAAACCATCCGCTCTCTTCCCAACCTTAGTAATAAGTAGTAGTAAGAATAGTGATGCAAAGAATGAATGGGAAGGAAAAAAGTGCGAGAGGCATAAATGATAGAACTCGAATGACAAAGAGAATTGGAATGGAAGTGTAATGTCCTGCAGACCGAATTTCGGTCACGGCCGGCCAGTCTTAACGGAGACTGGCCATCTGCGCAGGAGATATTATAGTGCACAAGTGTGTGCGCAAACACAAGTGCACTCTCTGTTCTCTAAGGCTGATTTTAGAGTCACGCTGACCTCGCGCTGACCGTCGGCGCTGACAGTTGAAATGTATGTAATGTCAGCGCTGAGCCATCAGCGTGACTCAGGAACGATTGCTTTAATTACATACATATTGATCTGTCAGCGCCGACGATCAGCGCGCGGTCAGCGTGACTCTAAAATCAGTCTAACTCTCATAATCCAATGGGACGAATAATCCGACACGAACGGAGAGAGATCAGGCGCAGGACCAACGGCTTTTACGTGCTTTCCGAGGCACAGGGGTGTCTAACACCGCCAACTTCCTAACTCCGGGCTCGTATTGAGATTTTTTAACAGAAAAACCCAATAACTTTTTGTTGGCCCGACCCGGGATTCGAACTCGAGACCTCATGCACAGCAGTCGCATTCACTAGCGCTGCGCCACGGAGGCAGTGGAAGTGTTACATAGGAAGTAAGACCCCTTAAGAGCAGGAGTAAAGATTAGAAGCATAAATAAAATAAAATGTAAAAAACTTTTCTGGTCGTATCTTATCTTAGTCGATAGCCAAAAAGGTAAAGACTTGTAAATAGTACACGCTATTCCCTACCGCTGGGTCAATGTAAAATTTTAATTCATATTTTATTGACAACCTTGATGGCGTAGTGGTTAGTGTAACCGACTGCCACTCTTGAGGTCGCGGGTTCGATTCCCGCACAAGTCAAACATTTGTGTGCATCAACATGGTTGTTTGTCTTGGTCTGAGTGTTTCTGTATATAATATGTATGTATTTACAAAAAAAAAGTATATAATATGTATGTTTATCCATTGTCTAGTACCCATAATACAAGCTCTGCTTAGTTTGGGCTAGATGGTGTTGTGTGTATGTGATAGAATATTATTATTATTATTACTATTATTTGTACCCTGAGCTAGCTCTCTGATATGCTAATAGACTCGCATGTACAAAATATTTACTTGATGAACCATAGTGCTAAATAGGTTTAGTTAGTGACAGATAATATTTATTTATATTTCTATAATTTTTCTTACGAATTACTAGTAGCTATGTTTCTTAACCTGTCCAGCCAAACCAATATTCTGTTAGGATGGCAGGTATTGAACCCACAACTTCTCAATCGGCTACTAGGATATCGGCGAGAGACTAAGTATGCATGAGATTCGATGCGACAAAGAAATCATGCAGCGAAGCCGTAGGTAAAGGCAAGTCAAGAAAACTTAATTTTGAATGTTACAGTATTATAACAGTTATGTGCTATAGAGTCGCAGCGGCACACCGGCGGCGGCCAGAGACAATAGTTAATATTGGGTTTAAGTGGTTAGCATAGTATTGGTATTTTTGTGAGCGGAAAAATATAATCTGTGAGCAGAAATAGCTAATTGTTCAGCAACTCATGGCCAGCAAACATTTCAAAGGAGCCCCGCTGCGTGGGGCTCCTATTTTTGGGTGGGTTTAAGAAGGAACCTAACATAACCTAACCCTTCCGAGACGGAATGCAGTGATTTGAGGCGTATAGGTGCTCGTTATGATATATTTTAGTAAGCATATTTTGCTGCGCAATTACTATTTTTGCTGGTCATTATATTTATTCCCGTTAATATTAGATAATTTTCAGTTATGCCTGGTATTACAACAATTAAGTAGTTTAGTTTCAAAATCCTCTAAAATACTTTTCACCAAATAATGGTAAATCTCAAAAAACTATTTAATGACATAATATAAATGGACTCTTTTAGCGGTGTTTGCAACAAACTGCTACTTTTGTATGCTGATTTAATAGAATTTGAGTGGGTTTTGTTGAAAACTATCAGTGCAATGCGATAGAATCAACGAAGAAGCTTCATATTCAATCGGAACATAATTTTTGTACTGATATCGTTTTGGCGGGGTTTTGAAACTATACCTACTCCTCAATTGACAATCAACACGACCATATCTTTTAGTTAAATGGTATATACGATGTCAGTTCCTAGAAACTACTTTAAGCTCTAGGTACAGAGTACACAGCGAGGTGTGTTGAGCCATTAACCCGAATGCACGAGTGTGGGCTAAATGTGGGCCTAATAGACCACTTGAGTTTCGCTTGCCCAATTCAACGGCACTTCTTTACTGTACTGTTCTGTACAAAACTGTAACGATTTGTGTTTGCGAATTATACTTTTTTATAGTGGATTATTTTCAGTATTATTTATATTTGACGGCCTCGATGGCGTAGTGGTTAGTGTAACCGACTGCCACGCCTGAGGTCGCGGGTTCGATTCCCGCACAAGTCAAACATTTGTGTGCATGAACATGGATGTTTGTCTTGGTCTGGGTGTTTCTATGTATAATATGTATATATTTACAAAAAAAAGGTATATATGTATGTTTATCTAACCCATATTACAAGCTCTGCTTAGTTTGGGCTAGATGGTGTTGTGTGTATGTAGTAGAATATTGAAATTAAAGTATAACAATAAATAGTTATTTAAATGACTGTTATAGCCCTAGAACCGTGTCTATATGAATGGTACTTATGGATTGTATAAGTGTATGTAATTTGGACTATTCTTAAACAAGCAAATAAAATCCAACCATCTTAAACTGTTGAAACGATTGAAATTAAACTACTATATACAGATTTTATCGCGTTGTTTATTTGACACTTTATTACAAAATTTTGAAAACTGTTACACTACTATTACTACTAAACTTTACTAATTTTTAAGCTAATTAAATTATTGAAACTATTACTATACTATTATACTATTTATATTTGTGTTTACACTTTCCCCGACGTTTCGGTTGCTTTTCAGCAACCATGGTCACGGGGAGACTAAGATGGTAGTTGTCTCAATAATAGTAGTGTAACAGTTTTAAAAATTTTGTAATAAAGTGTCAAATAAACAACGCGATAAAATCCGTATATAGTAGTTTAATTTCAATGAATAACATTCGCGTAAACAAAAGACAATAGTTATTATGTTGAAACGATATTTATTATACACCTACATGTATGTACCTACATAGGTTATGCAATAAATGTCTTCGTTTTTGAAGTTGATTGAATATTGCGAGCTATTTCGTATATTTGATCACGTTTTTTTATAATAATAATAATATTCTACCACATACACACAACACCATCTAGCCCAAGCTAAGCAGAGCTTGTACTATGGGTACTAGATAATGGATAAACTTACATAGGTATATACGTCTTTTTTTGTAAATACATACATATTACATAGAAACACCCAGACCAAGACAAACATCCATGTTCATGCACATCAATGTTGGACTTGTGCGGGAATCGAACCCGCGACCTCAGGCGTGGCAGTCGGTAACACTAACCACTACGCCATCGAGGCCGACGAATTCATCCAATTATGTGTCACTACCATTTTATCTTGCTTATAACTAAACAGATCAGTATAATCTAGGGCTATATCAGTAGGATTGCTTGCAATCCGACTAATCTAAGTATTTCTTGTGTTTCACGCAAAAACAACACAAATATTAGGAAACATATATGTACTTATAAGTTTGCCCACTGATATTTGAGTTATTTTTTCGTAGGCCAAAGAAGAATGAATCAAATGTCATTTAAGTGGCTGTCCATAAATGAATGATCAATTTACATTTTTTCTGTAGCGAGGGTACATTTTTAACCGACTTCAAAAAAGGAGGAGATTCTCAATTCGAATGTATGATGGTTTGGAAATCCCTCGTAGTATTTTGAGGTAGGCCCATTCTAATTTGGTGATGTTCTGATATGGATTTTCGGTTTTATACAACGGTATTATTTAATAAATGACAGCAAATCTGCCGTGATTGCTGCAATCATATACATATGTAGGTAGGTATATGTAATACCTATGTATTGTTGACACAATTCCAAATTGGTTTTTGATAGCATTTAATAGTATAGGGTTATGTGCAACTGTTAAACTCAACAAGGTATACACAAAAAAGCTAATAACAAAATTATTTCTATAATGCAATTTTTAATATGACGCTGAAGCCATTAGGCACCGGAACTCCGGAATAAAACATATCATCCCAACCGTATTTGGAATTATCATGAGATGCACTATGGCCAAAAATTATTTAAACGGTTATAGCTCGATTTTTTCTTTCCAATACATTATTCATGTAAGCCCGCATTTTCTTATAATTAAATCATTGTTAGTTTTGGAGTCGGTGTCAGCCGCCCGCGCCGCGTGCTGCGTCTATGTATGTAATTGTGCATGACATGATGTTATATTATGATTATAGTAAGACATCAAATGTTTAAGTAGTTACAAATATGCAATAATTTTTAACTTTGTAGTGCATTTTTTGTTTTAGAACCTTCTTTTTAGAAGTCGGTTTTCTTTTTTGTTAAAATGTTTGTTTATTTATTCGTTAGTTAGCTTACCTAAAAATAATTTTGTCACATACATACCTCTTATTACACAAAACCAAGTAAAAATGCTCGTAATTGAAAAGTATATCTATGTCCTCTAAAAAGATAAGTAAGTGATTGTTTAGCTCGCACTTTCGTGAGCGGTAGTACGTTGCTGATTCTTTTGCCAACTGAAGTGGTTCGACCGTGTACTTATGAGTTTTTCCGCCGCACTTACTCCGTAGTTATCGTAAATCATTCGGTACACGAATAAAACAGACCATCATTGATTCATTACGACGCCAACCGATTTGGCATTCAAGCCAGGATTGCAAATGTGTATTTAAGTTATTTGCGAATAAATAAAGTGGAAACCGACCTCGTTGTTAGTCGTATGCAGTGCTTATTTTGAGACCTGTGTTCGATGCTCGACTGAGCAAACTAGTCAAACATTTTTGAAGAAATTGTCTGTTCTCTGTCTTGTACACAGTTAATGTTCAATAAGCTCAGTCGATATTATACATTATAATAGCAAATCACATCAACATCACTAATTACGATTTAAATCTTTACGAACGAAAAAAATTGCAATATGTCAATATTATCCTAATCCGAACTAATATTATTAATGCTAATATGAGTTTGTTTGTAACGGTTTGACGCCATTACTACCTATCATTATAACATTTCGCATATACGTTGTGAGGGGTACAAAAAAGGCCAGGCCTGTTCCCGAGGGATAGATTGACAAAATCTAAATAACCGTAAGCGAAGCTACGGGCAAAACTGTTAAAGCCTAGTATTTAACAAGATCAGCATTTTTTTTTACTTGGTGAAATGCGCCTGATACATACCCACAAGGGGTGGCGAGAGGGTTCTGTCCGGCTCTCCCGTACTTAGGCCCTACGGACCAAAACGCCACGGTGTGCCTTCTCGCTGCCTTGTATAGTTTATGGGCCGCTGGAAAAGAGACTACCTCAGCGGACTAGGTACAACTCCTGGGCGACGCCCCGGCACTACAGAGAGTGTCAGACCATATTAAGCAGCAATAGATAAGTAGGAGAATTTTAGATTGTCACGAGGTCTCGAGTTCGATCTCAAGCCGCGCATCGAAGTTATGTGCGTATTAAATAATGAATTTACACTTGCTTTAACGATGAAGGAAACTATCATGAGGAAACTTGCGTGTCTGAGAGTTTTTTTTAATGTTCTTAAAGATGTGCGAAGTCTACCACCGAAGCGAAGCGAAGTGATGGACTATAGCCTAACTTAAACTCAAATCCACTGTTTGCATAATATACAAAATGGTGTCCCATACAGTTCTGCAAAACTTATTCCCACAACTTACAAGGTAAATTTTTATAAAATTTAAGTGAAGTGTGCTATTCAAAAAGTCATGTTATCGATAAGTGTAGCATTTATTTCGCCACCGTGGCATCTGTGCAATGTCACGAAGATAAGCCAACACAAATATCAGGTGAAGCGCTACTCTACCAAGGAGTTGTGAGAGAGAGGATTGTTTTGACGAATAGTGTTGTATGTGTTTCGATAACTACCAGTTAGATAGATGACGCCAAAATGTTATTTGGTATGTTCAGGTTCAATAAATAAATAAAATTGCGTATCACTGCTATATTACGCTTGCTATGTGGATCCCATGTAAGAGATCGCCTTTTTTACATGGCACCCACATAGCAATCGTATGCGCGCCTTAGAGCCCTTTGCCTATGGTTCAAAATTCGGAACATTCATAGAATTGTAATATTTGTCCAATACATGAATTAATCCCGGTAAATTTACGTATTTTAGGCTCATATTAATTTATTCTTAGGACTGCATGCTTAGCGTAGGTTTCAATATAAAATTGTGTGCGTAAACAATGGTAAATTAAACCATAAGCATTGTCTAAAACCCAACCTTTGATGCCGAGATTAAAAACTGATTGATAAGTTTTAAATTGGAAAATAAAAGTAATAAAAGCCAATAAATGTATATTGAACAGTTATCACTGGAGATGCGTTATTATTACATTAATTTGCAAGGTACATTAGTAAATGTATTTTCTAATATCTTATATCGATGTTAATATTCGCCTACATGATAGCGACGAAGCCTAAACACTTTGCTCGATCCAATAAAAAATCAACAGTTCGCTTTATTTGCTAAAACTTCGATACTTAGACGTAAGTGTATGTGTCCCATCACTAGTGAGTACTCGGTTAAGCACCGCAACTCTTAAGTGGCACGTAACCCATTGACGTATATCTACAACAAGTTGTTCTCTCTGCTTATCTCTTAAGGACATGCATTATACCATCTTAAGCTACACATACGACTTTGAACCAACAATAATATACCTTGGTTTATTTGGGATTTTGAAAATTGTTTTAACAAGTTTAAAAAACTATTGTTAGAGAAATGTTACTACTCTGTAGGGGAATATGTATGTGATAAACTTTAATAATAATTAAACACATTTTCAAGGGCATAACTACGGGGAAACCCGCTCCGGGTCTCCGTTGTCACGAGACCCGTTATGGTGAAACCGGCGCCGCACCGCTCGACACCCCTAGCCGCTCGCACCAGTGTTGCCCTCTGCTGCTGGCTTGTATGCCTATCGTGGCTATTGGAGGCCCATCTATTGAGTTGGCGAGTCACCGTCTGTCCATTCGATTGATGCTATTAGAGTATTCAGGGCAGACGCCGTTTTATCATTCATAGTTAGCAATATATAAGTCCATCAAACACCCATACCCATAGCCCATATATTAGAATCCATACGTAGCAATAATCCTACGCCTGCTGCGGCTAGTGCCGCTGTAGGTGTTCTATCCCACCTTTGATTAAAACTCTCGAAGGGCCTCTTCACGTTGGACCCATGTCTCCGTGTAAGCCTCCCAAAGGGCCGGGTATTTTCCTAACGTATTAGGAATATACCCGTGAAAGAGAAACAAATTAAACACATATAGGTAATTTAAGAGAATACCGTGCTATAAAAAGATTAAGGGCCTGTCTCACCACCTCCAAATGGCATTTAACTATAAGATAAAAGTCTCGCCATCTCTTTTCTTTAACCTAACAAGATCAAAGATCACTTGTTAGTCTCACGACAGCTTGCGATTTATCTTTCGGATAGCTTTTACTTGATAGTTGTGAAACTGGCCATAAGTAGTTTTAAGTTTTATTATGTGTCTTAAAATTTCATAAATTGCATGCCGCGCGGCCTAGTACAGTGCTGCTTAATTATCTATACCTATAAGTACTTAACATCCTATATATCTGTATTTGCAATTGGATTAATAAATAAATGTTTTCACGTGAGCCTAGTTTTCACCTTAGCTAAGCAATTCTGTTAAATCTCTCTACCAAAGTCACTTCCGAATTGTCTGTTATGATTTGGGAGTTTTTAGCGCAACCATGGTAAAGCATAGGTACTATGGTTACTGGCGAGCCGAATTGGAGATACATTTTTATTTGTTGCTTGAATGTAAGATACTGTAAATATTATTGCAGTTCCTTATAAGATTGGGTAGAGCAGCGATAGCTCAGTGGGGAGACCAATAGACTGCAATGCAGAGGGTCTCGGGTTCGAACCCACTTTGCGCACCTCTGACTTTCGGAAGTTATATGACTTTTCGAAATGATGTGCGTATTGATTGACAATTATCGCCTGCTAAATGTGTCTTTATTCTAGGCACACCACAACTGTCTGGTAGTCCAACAGTGTCCCACTAGGCTATCGCAGTAATTGCTTGCAACAAAGATTAATAAAGTCGTAGATATGCCCTCACCGTACTAAGATGGCATGCAAGTGTCCACACTTAGGAGAGTGAGCTCACTTAATATCACATTTACTCAATAGAGAACAATAGTGTACAATTTACAATGAGAGTTAGTGTGATGAAAGGATATTTTCATCACGCTAGTACTATTTTAGGACGTAGTAGAGCCTCGCTGATTTCAGCATGAATGGGCCGGCTCGACCGGTGAAGGATTACCCTCTCACAGAATATCGACGTGAAATAGCAGTATTCCTACTGCTGTGTTTCGTTCGGTGAGTGAGAGTGCCGGAGGCCCAATCACCCCCTTTCCCTCTTCTCACTCCTTCCCACTTCCTTTCCTAAAGGGTCGGCAACGCGCAAGTAATGCCTCTGGTGTTGGAGGTGTGCATAAGCTACGGTGACCACTTACCTTCAGGTGGGCCGGGCCGTATGCTTGTTGGCCATTGTATAAAAAATATATATATTTATATTAAGATGTCATGTTAGCATTGTGTCAGATGACAACTTAACGAACCAAAAAAGTGGTCATCTTTAACTGTGGTAGAACGCATAATATATATGATTAAAGCTTTGGCTTGCAATATTTCAAGGGCTTATTTAATTTGATTCATACATTTGCGTATTATCATCATATCTGTAGGACGTAGTAAAACAATTTTATAAATACAACGCACGAGTGTTTCGACTAGCGTCCATATGGTTGAAGTGGCGCGTTATTGCTATTACTCGAGTTGCGCAAGCGCATCGCACTAAATCATTGTGCTATAATAGTTGCAGGAGTGCTTGATCTATACGTCTAGACTTAGCTGTGTTTAGTCTGCCATTTCTGTTAGAATTGAGGACGGTATACCATGGTTGTATAAAAGTAAAATAATTGTCAACGTTATTTATAAACTAATTTATATAATACTAGCTGACCGCGCAACTTCGTCTGCTTCACATAGAAAATGTTCCTCGTTTTTGCAACATTTTTCATTGATGCTCCGCTCCTATTGGTTGTAGCGTAATGTTATAAAACCTATAGCCTTCCTGGATAAATGGGCTATCCAACACTAAAAGAAATTTTCAATTCGAACTAGTAGTTCCTGAGATTAGCGCGTTCAAACAAACAAACTCTTCAGCTTTATAATCTTTATAATTATACTAGATGTTCCCGCGGTTTCACCCGCGTTTATCGTTACTGCGCCGCCCTCGTGGGTGGTAGCGTGATGTTATATAGCCTATAGCCTTCCTCGATAAATAGGCTATCCAACACTAAAAGAATTTTCACATCGAACCAGTAGTTATCACGCAGAATAAACCAGGAGAAACATCGTTTGTACTATGTCTGTAATGGGTAATTATTTTGCTGCGATGTTATTTTAAAACTGTGATATCTCCTAAGATATTCATTGAAATCGAATGATGTAAAGGGCAATTTTGTTTTAAATTAAGTACTTGTGATGAATAACGTATTTATTTGGATAAGGATTAATATCATGTTTATAATAATACCTTCGCAAATAATGCATTATTTTAGAACAAATTTGGTTAGCATAAAAATGGTTATAGTAAGCCAACCTTAAAAGATAGACATATGCTGTCGCGGACTTTTTTTTAGAAATTTTAAAGGGGAACAATTCTATAATACATGATTTTTGCGAAACTTTAGCTGTTTACGCAGCGCACGCAGCGGAAGCTCTCAAAAGGAAAAAACACCCTCCGATTTTGAAACATTCTTCATTGGTGCTCAGCTCCTATTGATCTTAGCGTGATGATATATAGCCTATAGCCTTCCTCGATAAATGGGCTACCTAACACTGAAAGAATTTTTCAAATCGGACCAGTAGTTCCTGAGATTAGCGCGTTCAAGCAAACAAACAAACAAATAAACAAACAAACAAACAACTCTTCAGCTTTATAATATTAGTATAGATACAATTTTTCTGTACGTGTGTTGACAGTGAACTCCTCCTAAACGGCTGGACCGATTTGAATGAAACTTTTTGTGTGTGTTCAAGTGGATTCGAGGATGGTTTAGATATGCTTTTTTTCTCTTTTGTACAGGACAACGTCTGCCGGGACAGCTAGTATTAGTATATATTATGTAGATTCAGTACCTAAAGTGTATTATGTATAATATAATTTGGCAATTTTGTACCTTTTAAAATTTATGTTCTTATATTTAAATGTGTCACTCATATAGCATGTAGGTATGCTGGTCTATCCACGACTGCCAATCGTATTAGGCCCATAGCTACTCTACAATTAACTTTATTTCAATGTGTTATATAGTTGCCGGGGATAAACCTAAATAAACAAACGTTTTTTAAATAGTATAGATGGCAAACTAGTATATGCAACTTTTCTGTAAATGGCTATTGTAGATTATAGACGAGTGTAGCACCACTCGGACCTCACCGACATCTCTTAAACATTGTCATTGCATGCGGGAGAACGACACAAAACTATATACACTGCAACGCGCTGTCTTATTCTAGCACATGAAAAGATAGTACTTCAGAAATAGTAGTTGGCCCTTAGCTTGGGGAAATGCTCTTTATGCATACCCTCTCGCGATAGGGGCAAGCGAGAGGGTTATGTCGGGCTCGCCCGAAACTTCGGGCCGACTGACTAAATCCACCACGTTGCTGCCAATTCGCTGCTTTGTATGGTGGGTGGGTCTCTGGAACTGAAACTACATCAGCGACCATGGTAGTTGGCCCTAGAGGTATTTCGCACCGTCTCGACTCTACACAAAAGTTTTCAACTGTCAATGAAAAGTCTCACATTTTTTGCCGAGGATCAATGGGCAACATACTAAAAACCATTACAGTTAACACCTCGATTCATAGCTGGCCGACTCAATATTTTTAGCAACGATACAGGAACCCACGTAATAGATTGCCACATATACCGTGATCTGGAAATGTGTATGAACTATGAATATAATACACCCTCTCCATCCCCCCTCGGGGATATTCAGTCATGACTCTATAATATAAGTATGTATTTGATGTAACAGACGTGTGTTGTTACAGAGAGCCTCTGTTCAGTAGTTCAGTGTGTATGATGGTGCATAGATAATTATAATGACAGGGATAAGAACCATTCAGCCGACGGTCATCATGCTGATCCTTTGAGCGCATTAACTGCATCAAACTAACGGCGTAGAGTTATGAACTGTTATACAAGTCAATACTAATTTTGAAGCTATAGTTTTTCTTGCTATTGTAACGAAGAGAGATTAAAAATGTCTAAAGTCTGTCTGTGCATATACGACGTAAACACTATTTTAACTTGAAATTAAATATTTTATTATAGCCGGCTTTAATGAAGGAGGAAGGTCTCAATCAATAAAGTGTTTTATGTTACTGAGGGCTATCGTTTTTGTGATCACCAGGCGGCGCCACAGGCGAGTAAGGTTCTGTCACTTTGGAGCGTTCACTGGCCATTTTGGCACCAACGACTTCCTGTGCAGATTGAGATTGGCACACAATTTGATCTGCAGAGCCTGTGGTGAACAGGATGAGTCCATATCGCACCTATTGTGTGAATGCGACGCGTTGGCTGGACTGAGGACGGGTCTGATGGGGGTGGCATATCCAAGCCCTGAAGACTTCAGGCTTCTCCCTCTGAATTGTATACTGCGGCTTATGCAGTACATTCATAAGGAGCTAAGGGTTAAATCTTGGGTCCGACACAAAAGATCCCACTGGGTCGAAGTGTCGCCGGTCTGCACTGACTGGCCCCCACACAAATAAGATAAGATAAGATAAGGTCCTGTCAACACTGTCACAGCTGCTGTCAAAAGCCGTATTTCGCGGTCATAATATTGTCGATTTCTCTGGTTACTGTTGAAGTGACTTTAAAGTTTGACGTCTAGACCTTACCATCCACTAGCACCTCTAGCGGTGAATACAAGCGCGGTAGCCCTCATTAATGGTGATGATCCTAAATGAAAGATAGATGGTCCGTTTTTTTAAATTACAATTAGCATTTAGGGAAGTATATCCATTTTACCAGGCATAAGGTATTTCGAGTTGTGAATGACTGTTTGTATAGAAAATTCTCGGTACACTGAGAGCCATTTCTTCTTTAATAACAAAATCTAATCTCACTAAGATGCAATAAAGTAGTAGATCCTTGCTGATTAAGCATAAATGGACCTGTTTGTCCAGGCAAGTACGTCTGTTACACAGAATATTATAGATAGCAGTGTCCGTACTGCTGCGTTTCGTTCTGCGAGTAAGAGCGCCGGCAGCTCGACCATAACCTCGGTCTTTCTTCCTTCCGTCTCTTGAGCTATAAATAGGCTAAGGCTCTATACTATAGGCTAATATTACTTGTTTTCAGATTGTGTGCTTGTTTGTCATCTATGTGGTGTACAGTAGGCAGCGACATGGTCGTGGTTCAGTGTCTTAATGGAGTTATTTCTGTGATGTCATAGCCAGTTGCACTCACTGATCGGTAAACGATTAGCGAGGTTAAGCAACGTTGGGTGCGGTCAGTCTATGGATGGATAACCGCTTAGTGGTATTTCATCTGAGCGTCTTCGTGCTTCGGAGGGCACGTAAAAAGTCGGTCCCGGATGTTGTCAAATTGACAGCTGTCGTTAAGCCATGTCAGAGGCCTACGGGCGGCTTGAACAACTCTTGACAACAGATTGGCCACTAACCACACGAAAAAGAAAAAAGACGAAAACACAAATTACACAATATTGTCTTCTGTTTACGCGAATGTTATTCATTGAATTAAATCAAATTACACATCAATGAGTGGTAGTTACCACTTTCTATCAGTTGTGTTGGTAGCTTTCCTGCCACAAACAGCGATACCAAAATGGTTCTCTATCTAATATAATAATCTAAATTCTCTAGTAGATTCTAAAGTCACAAACTGTCAAACATCATCGTGGGAGCCTGACCACCTCAATGCGGTGTTGTGTGTCCTTGGTCCTTGAGAACACCCACAGCCATCCACTTGAAATTCATCCTTATATCTACGGGCATAAAGTCAAAATTCCTTTTTACATATCCGAGACACGTTAATTGGAGAATAAGCTTCTGCAAGTGTGGTAGGAACATAAGTGTTCGGCTGTACTCGTGAGCCTTCGACTGAGTGTCAATCTGTTGCTTTGTAATGAACAGTAAGTAATAATGTAACTATAAATTATAATGGATGTAAGCAAGATAGTGGGTGACTGTTAGGCTGCCACGCAGAAGTCACGAGTTCGATCCCAAGGCGCTCATCTCTGACTTTTTGAATGTATGTGAGTATTTAAATAGTTAATTCGCTTTAAGAAAGTTTCTGTTTTCGAAGGAAAACATCGTGGGGAAACCTGCTTGTCTGAGGGTTCTACATGATGTTTTCGAAGATATGTGAAGTCTGCCAACCCGTAGTGGGCTAGCGTGGTGGTCTATGGCCTAACCCTTCTCATACAGAGGAGAGACCCGAGACCCGTGCGTAGCAGAGGGACAGTTTAATACAGGGCTGATATTACTATTATATTGTTATACTTGTTTTAAGTGTAATAATATAATATTCTATCACATACACACAACACCATCTAGCCCAAACTAAGCAGAGCTTGTACTATGGGTACTAGACAATGGATAACCAGACATATATACTTTTTTTTATAAATACTTACATTTTATACATAGAAACACCCAGACCAAGACAAATATCCATGTTCATGCACACAAATGTTTGACTTGTGCGGGAATCGAACCCGCGACCTCAAGCGTGGCAGTCGGTTATACTAACCACTACGCCATCGCGGCCGACAAATAATGTCGTCCAGTTAAAATTTAGGACACGGTAGCCAATATTTAACGAGACTAGCCATCTGCATATGAGATAATATAGTTCACATGTGCATTCCCAATCCCCTTATTATCATATTCGTACCTACTGGATGGCAATTCCACGCGACCTGAGAGAGAACAAGCGCTACCTTAGGCTTCTAAGATGACTGCAACACTGTCAACATCCTAGCTTCTGGCTTTTTAAGCATTTCTTGACAGTAACCTCAAACTTTTTATAGACTCGATCCGTCCAGGATTAAATTCGAGAAGCAATTAAATAAGTATGAAGTGTGTCCGCTCTTCATTTCGCCGTAGTCTTGATTGCTACCTATAATCATATAAAACTAATAGAAGCTCCTAAAAAATCAAACATGGCGATTGAAACAGTGTAATGCGATGAGCACACAACATTTGCCGGTTCATATAACGCGCCCCTTAAAAGCCGAAGCGGAGTCAAGTGATTGTTTGTATTCGGATCGGAGCCGATCACCACGCAAATCTGTGTGCTCTCCGTGATCCATCACGCGAACTGGTGTACTCTAGGAGGTAGACATATTTAAATTGATTATAATTTTGTTTATAAATAAACATTTACTTCACTGCACGGATGACGTAATGGTTTAAATGATCGCATCGCCGCTACCACTACGCCGAATGTTTGGACTCGTATCCCAAACGGGTCAAAAGATTATGTTATCCACAAAATAGTTATTTCGGGTCTAGGTCCGTTAGTAAAGTAGCCGCGGGAATTTCTTTAAAAAAATATGTATTGTTATATTACTGCTTCGTCGGTTACGTAGCATTAGTTGCCGCTCATGTTGGTGTGAGGTTTCAGATTCAATACTTCGATCGATCAAAGTGCCACATTTGTATTGTTCTGTAAGCATGTTCTCAGTAGCACCTTATAGTGATTTTTGAAAATATTTATTTGTTTGCTCAATACAACGGCTACAACAGGTGTTTTATTTTCTGTTTAATTCAATACTGTAGTTAAATATGTAAGTAATTTTCCACAGTAATAGACTCACCGTAAATTAAACGAAAAATAAAACATAGGCGGTGAAATATATGTCTAATACAAAACGATTACTTTTTACGTCATTTTGTCATTTAACAGCATAGACGAAAGAAACCGTTTGAGTTAGTCACGTGGACTGAAATACACATCGATCTAAACAAAATGTTTCCAATTTAATTATCATGCATGTCCTTAGTGTCATGTCATAAGTCATAAGACAGTGGCATAGATTTATGTTATGACAACAGTATAGATTATAATTGACCTAGCTGTCCCCGTGGTTTTATCCGTTTATGATTACTGCTCCGCTCCCGTCGCTCGTAGCCTGATGTTTTTAGCCTATGTTATGTTACATCTGGATAAAGTGACTTTTCAATGGTAAAATAATTAATTATTAATTAAAATCGGTCGGCGTTTTTGAGTTTATTCGTAATATACAGAAATAATATACAAATCTTTCCTGTTTATTAATATTATATAAGTATTCATGACCTCTAGAGTCTAGATCTAGACTCTAGAGGCCAGATTGTAATATGAATTTATAATATAATTAATATTACAATCTAGCTTACTTTTGTAATATTACAAAATAAAAAAGAGCAGTATAGAGGAATTAAAGGAGTGTTAGACAGAGACAACGAATTGTCACTAGCTACAATCCCGTCAGCTCCTATACTACTTAATATCATATTGAGGGCGAACGGCGTGCCCGCCCGCGCCACCCCGCCCCGCTCGCAACATAACACTTTAATGTGCCATTATTTGCTTACAGTCTCTTTTATAACACTTTATAACAATATAATTATGTTATATTGCAGTTGAAGTAAAACTTTTATTTTATAGCCTAGTTAAGAGGTTATTGGATTATCGAATATGATTGGACTAGCTGCAGAGGCCTTCGTTTGACCCTCGGCACGCACGAAGCTATGTTATTCCATTTTTATATATTAAATTATTTTACATTAAAGCAACTATCTTATCTTATCTTATGTGGGGGCCAGTCAGTGCAGACCGGCGACACTTCGACCCAGTGCGATCTTTTGTGTCGACACTCTTCCAATAACGACTGCTATAGATGTTCATAGCAGCCGGGACCAACGGCTTAACGTGCTCTCCGAGGCACGGAGCAGGCGATAATTGTCAATCAACTTCCGAAAGTCAGAGGTGCGCGACGTGAGTTCGAACCCGAGACCCTCTGCATTGCAGTCTGTTGGTCTCCCCACTGAGCTATCGCTGCTCTTAAAGCAACTATAAAAACTATATTAAATAGTAAATTGTTGGCTTTAACGGTTAAGAAAAACATCGTAGGCTCTCCATAATGTTCTAAAAGTCGTCTCCAAAATGTTGTAAAAGTGAAGTCAGCCAACCAGCGAGGTGGACTAGCGTCTATCCTCACATTGGAAAGGGCTTAGTTAGGAGACAGTTCATAAACAGAGTTAATGCCATCACTATTTTTTTATAACTTTATACTGCTTCAAGAAACCTAATAATAGGAACTTTGGCAGTCCCACAACTTCAGAGTCTCGGGACTGTGAAAGTATTAGTTATAAGGTTTTTCTAATAGCCAATTCTTGTAACGTAAGATAGCCAATTAGCCATGCCTATGTTTTGAACACAGTTATATCAATGAGCATAATATGTGCAAAATTATTGCATGTAGGTAATATTTTTGGCACATATTACGCTGCATGAATTCTTAATGAAATAATAATAAACCAATGTTAATTAATACTTTTATGACATGTAAACTTAATTTATGACTAAATTACCTATATGTTTTTTTTTTATACCACTAAGGTGGCAATCAACCATACCTTATGGTAAGTGGTCACCGTAGCCTATGGACGCCTGCAACAACAGAGCTCAGAGGCATCACTAGCGCATTGCCGACCCTTTAGGAAAGGAAGTCGGAAGTAGAAGGCGCTGGAAGGGGGTAAGGGGGTGATTGGACCTTCAGTGCTCTCACTCACCAAACGAAACACAACAGTAGGAATACTGCTATTCCATATCAATATTCTGTGAGAGGGTAGTCCTTCCCCGGTCGAGCCGGCCCATTCATGCTGAAATCAGCAAGGCTCTACAACTCTACAAATATGTATTAATGTTGTTTAATCTTATGCAAAACATTTCTCATGTTGCAAATTTCTAAATATTTAAGAAACAGCAACACTTGTAAATGTATACTGTTTAATGTGATAGAAATATTATTTATAATATATATGAGTGCCAACCACCGCAGACGATACAAACACCTCCAAAATATTCAGAATTCAGTTCCATACCCTTCTAACAAGCGTCTTTCTTCCCCAAAGCTTCACCGAAGACACCGGATGAACTAAAGCAATGGGGCCTTCCTGTAAAGGAGTTAGTTAATACATATTCGTATCGAGCTATTAATATCATAAACCCTTTACATTAGATGTGCGTCGCACGTCACAGGAACGTCGTCTGTTTGTTTTAACTCAATTTTAGTGTCGAGTTACAGGGCTTTAAGAAAAAAATCCGCGGGGCTTCGACGAGCGACCGACAGTGGATCTCAAACCTACGTCGCAACAAGACATAATTTCTTGTACCTTAAAAAACAGGTTTTATTTTATGAATGAAAGATTCGTAATTAAATAAAACATTGAGTAAAACAATAAAATACAACATTACATAAATATAAACTTACCTTTTCAAAAAAATACTGGATAAAACACGACACAAAACTATCACTTTACACAGGACGACAGAGTTACGTTACGTTACGTTACGTTAGTTTCAAACTGATATTGCTTGATATTTTTTAACGAGAAAGTTTTCTGACGATTGTTTATGATTCGTTCGTTCATTAGGTTGAATTAAAACGATTTTAAACCTTAAGAGTATTTATTTGAAGCTTAAAATTGACGAAAACATTAACCGTTGTCCCAAGGTGCATATCTGCACCAAAGCACCAAGAGCCCTGGAGGATTCGCTCTTAAGCATACGAAAGGTTATTGAAATGAATGAATTATATTATTTAGTTGCAATAAAAAAGGTCACAAGATAATATAAATCTAAATTAATTATACGAAACAACAAGTAAAGTTTGTTGGCGACCATTTTAGTAATAATGTCATGGCTAGAACAATACCATTGTTCTCGTATATCTCTCCATTTTGAATTAATTCTAAACATAAGTTTATCCAGTCCATCCAATAACAAATCTGATGATTATAACCTTTGGCTAGAGTTACTTATAGCAGTACTTAGCAGTACACTGGCACACGAACCAAGCATTGCGCAAACATAAAAAAAGAGAAAACATACGGTGATTCTTATTATATACTAGCTGTTACCTGCGACTTCGTCCGCGTAGATTTTAACGAAAAAGTGTTTGTCTCCGCGGAGCCCTGTTTTTTTTTCTAAAATCAAAGTAGTCTAAGTTACTTCTTATAACATCAGCTATCTGCCAATAAAAGCCCGTCAAAATCGGTTCAGCCGTTTCGGAGATTAGCCGGAACAAACAGACAGACAGACAAAAATTTAAAAAATAGGTGTTTTCTTATAGGTACCTTATATACTTTCATATGCATTAGATAAAAAGCTGTTATTTTGACATTACAAACAGACACTTCAATTTTATTTATTTGTGTAGATATAGATTTGGCAAGGTAACATGACTAAAGAAAATCAAACAAAACATTGCCTATTATCAAAGTAACTGTAAAACGAACAAAAAACGGTAAGTTATTGAAGCTGATAATTATTGAATAGATGATGTTAAAAATGTTAATTTTATTCATTGTCTTGTTAGATTAGCTATGTATTCGGGCACGCCACGATCCTGGCGGTAAGTCCTGTGTTTGAGGAGTGGCTAGAGAGGCGGCATAGCGCTCTCACCTTCCAGTTGACACAGTTAATGACTGACCACGGTTGATTCGGCAGTTCGTGTGTCGCATAGGCCGGCAAGAGACGCCCGGTTGTCACCACTGCGGCGACTGCCGCGACATTGTTGAGGACACAGCGCTGCACACTTTGGTGGATTGTCGTGGAACGCCGTCGCCTCCTTCTGTGAGGAAGTGATTTCCATCAGGGAGGCGGCGGAGCGGGAGAGGGAGCGCTTAAACCCTCTCCCCAGAGCTGGACGCCGGAGGGCGCGAGACGACCTCCAGCCACCCTAAGGTTTGACCTGGGGTTGGCGGGCTTCGTGGGCCTGCCCTCCATCCGATCAGCACCAGGTCCGAGAGGCGGCATGCGTGTTCCTACGCGCGCTAATCTGTTTCGAGTCTGTCTCCCCTCTAGGGCGGAGACAGTAGGGTTTATTAGTGAGTGCCTATAGGGTAGGTCTCTTCGTGTAGTGGCCTACCGTTTCATACGGTGGGCCGAAACCTTGGCGGAGTCGCAACCGCATGTGCAAGTGATTCGCGCGGCCCTGTCGATAGTAGTTTAATCGAGGAACACCGTGGTAGGTTTAGTCGGTATTCCGTGAGGTCCATTATCATAATTTCAACATCTTTCTTGTATCCCGGTGAGTCCGACATATCTCCTCCGCCCACCTCCGCGGAGAGGTATGCGTCAATGCATTACCCCACGTAAAAAACAGCTACCTATTACCAATATGTTTTCTCCTGTAGACATTTTTATCGCTGACAAACCTGTAGCATAGTTAACAATGAGTACATTACGAGATAGGATACAAAGTTTGAGAAGCAGTGCAAGCTATGAGCGCGCGTTGCGACGAACAACTATTAAGTAATAGCTGACGCCGGATGTGACACGTAAATATTGCCGCGCGCTCACCAGAACACTGCACTCCATAGAGACTTACGGAATTGACTATGTTGGCATTTTTTGACAAAAAGCACAAAATGAAAGAGATGATAGCTGAGCCATGAAGATAGCTACATCAATAAGTGAGAATAGAGAATAAAAGGTCTTTAAAAATATGGAAATAACTACACCGTCACTTAAATTTTGGATGGATGCAAAATCTAAACATGATCTAAAAGGTATATCCTTAAAATTGAATATGTTATACTTAACTAAACTAAACATATATTATACTTACCTATATACATTTAAATCAAATATTTGCAATTTTATTTAAGTAAATAGGTATGCATGTAAGTAACAATAAATTAATGACCGCAAGTTTATTTTGTTTCATTTCGACTACAAAAGACCGTCAGATAGATTATAGGATTTAATATTGTGCCCAAATTATTATATTCATCATCTACGTTATACGCTAGCAAAACTTACACAACCAATAAAAAACAGCCTCTCCACTACCTTTCGCTTCCGCTTTAAAAGCGCCAATAAATTAATTACAACTACGTTAAAGACGTCAATCGCTCACCCCGCACATTGTTTACCCATACATCATACACCGCATTGCTCCTACCATGTTAAGCAATTATCACCTATATTATCCATCAAAATTGTCTTCATAGAAAATTCGGCACACCGTTTACGTCTTACACTAAAAATTTATGTAAACAAATATAGTTATTTTTGATGCTTTTTAAATATAAATGGGGCTCATTGAGGACGCTGTGTTCAATGAGATTGAAAAAAATAATTAAAAATAGTGTTAATGATCTTACGGAACCATTTTATGGGTTTTAGACGAAGGAAGTGTCTTGACGACCTTTTTATCTGGACTTTTTACGAGGATAGAGGTTTTATATCCATAATTATGTGTTTTTTTAATGTGCGTAAAGGAGAACGGATAATTTGATCTTAGTTACAAGAAGTGCGCATGCTCAGCAGGGTTGCCAGATGCTTCAATTGTTCATCTCAATTGTCTAAAGTTTTTGCGCAAGTAGGAGCCATATTATGGCCGAATGTTTTGTTAAAACACTATTTCGACCGGATAAAATTCTCATTGCTGATACATTTACTGAAGAATCTGTTATGATTTTACTAATGGGTTGGCATACAGCGAAATTGCGTTGTCTGAATTGTGTTGTATGTAAGTACAGCAAGAACCGAAAACTGCAGATTGAGATCAGTATCAGTCTGAATTAGCGGTAGTGAATGCGATTGCTGTGCCTGAGGTCTCGGGTTCGAATCCCGGGTCGGGCCTACAAAAAGTTATTTGGTTTTTCTGTTAAGAAATCTCAATACAAGCCCGGAGTTAGGAAGTTGGCGGTGTTAGACACCCCCGTGCCTCGGAAAACACGTAAAGCCGTTGGTCCTGCGCCTGATCTCTCTCCGGTCGTGTCGGATTATTCGTCCCATCGAATCATGAGAGTTAGGGAACAGAGAGTGCACTCGTGTTTGTGCACTATAATATCTCCTGCGCCGATGACCAGTCTACGTTAAGTTTGGCCGCCGTGACCGAAATTCGGTCTGGAGGACATTATAATGTGTCAAATAAACCTACGGTCCGCCTGATGCTGGACAGTCACCAATTGCCTTTAATGTATTCGAGGCACTTTCTCAGTCAAATTATATCAGACGTATCACGTACGTGAAGTATTTTTAAAAAAGGAGAGCGGTTGGGCAACTCTTCACCATATCCTACCTCTTTTCTTTTACCATAATATGTTCTTAGACGAGAATATAAAATAGTAATCACAGCCATACTTCGTAGCTTTTACGTTTTGACAGCCCTCACATCGCAATAGGGGTTAATGAGTTATTCGACATTTAAAATATAAAACTGCACGAAAAAATCTTTATAGCTACATAGCTGCCTACTTACTTTCAAAGAGGAGAATATTCCACTCCTGCGCATGCGTTTTGCGCAATCAGTGCTTCAAAAAGCGAACAGATAAAAGTTCTTTTGATTTATTTTTATTTAATATAATATAGATCTAAAGTCTTTTTAGTTTTTGAATGCGAAATTATATAAGTAATAAAAATAGTGCTTTGAACAATAGAGGAAAATATTTTGAGTCTGTGTTTATAAGTCGGTATTTTCAGTTTTAATATTTTTGAGTTACATTTACTATTATTATGTAAAAGAACCTTGATTTATATTCAACTACAACTTATTTAGACACCACTACACCAGTATTAAACATATTCCTTCAACATCAAAAATCCTCTACTACCCACACACATTCAAACAAAGCATATTCAGTCCCGAAACAAATAACTGAGTCTCATAAAACAACACCATTTAAGTATACACAAGAGTACGCGCATGCGCAGTAAACACATAAACCATTGCGCCATCCGTAAATTTAAAAAAACATTCGCAGACCTCTTACTTGTTCTTTTTTGCATAAGGATCCCATTCACACACTTGCAATAAAATTGTAGGGGGTAGAATAGTGACGTGTGGGGTCGTACTTAAGACACATTAGCGAGAGCCGGCGTGGTTGAAGTGACCGCGTCGGTGGGCGACGCCCGTCCGTCGCTGCTGTCTAGACTGGCGTCATCGACATCGGGATACTACTCGATAAAACGTGCGAAAGTTAGACGAGACGGTGGTAGGGGAATTTTGGCCATAATTATGTAAAGTGTATTATATTGACGTTTACTCATTTTAAATAAAATAAATGAGTAAATGTGATTACGTAGGAATAGATGGATTATCCTATCCTAAATAATATTATAAATGCGAAAAGGAGTTTGTTTGTTTGTTACGCTTTCACGCCTTAACTACTCAACCGATCAACGTGAAATTTTGCATACACGTTATCAGGGGTACAGAATAGGACATAGGGTACCTTTCATCCAGAAAAAATAACTGTTGCAAACCTAACCTACATTTATGCGAGCGAAGCCGCGGGTGAAAACTAGTAATTTATAAGTTAATAGATAGAGGAATGATTTCGTCCTTTATATTAAGTATTGTATTATATTTATGCGATAGTTAATTAATTGATATAAAACTGCTTTATACGGATTCTGTGGTCGTTTATTTAATTTAATATTTTCCAATTAATAATATTTAAACTCTAGTCATGGGTAAAGTTAGATGGGGATTGTCTCGACTTATTTTAGTGTAGTTATTTTTAGCATTATTTTTATTATTAATCTTAGTAAATTTGAGATCTAGTATTGTTTTGCTTTCTGTGGGTTAAAGTAAATTAGTAACAGAAGCCTAAGCTGCTAGTAAGAATTGTTATGGTTGGAATATACCCCAACCATAACAATTCTTACAAAAGTTTCAGTCACTATTTAGGTACAGTGACGAGCAGCGATAGCTCAGTGGGGAGACCAACAGACTGCAATGCAGAGGGTCTCGGGTTCGAACCCACATCGCGCACCTCTGACTTTCGGAAGTTATATAACTTTTCGAAATTATGTGCGTATTGATTGACAATTATCGCCTGCTCCGTGCCTCGGAAAGTACGTTAAGCCGTTGGTCCCGGCTGCCATGAAAATCTATGGCAGTCGTTATTGGGAGAGTGTCGACATAAAAGATCCCACTGGGTCGGAGTGTCGCCGGTCTGCACTGACTGGCCCCCACATAAGATAAGATAGGTACAGTGACGATTGAAAATTGTTATTGAAAGAGATAACTACAAGATAATAGATATTTTAAATCTCTATCATATTTGTCTTTAAATGGTCACAACAGTTCTAAACAACATGTAGTTCATCCTTACTTCCTTACTTATCCTTACTAATATTATAAATTCAAAAGTAACTGTCTGTCTATCTGTCTGTCTGTCTGTTACCTTTTCACGGCTAAACCACTCAACCGATTTAGATGAAATTTGGTACAGATATAGTTTAAAACCTGGCGTAGTGGTTAGTGTAACCGACTGCCACGCCTGAGGTCGCGGGTTCGATTCCCGCACAAGTCAAACATTTGTGTGCATGAACATGGATGTTTGTCTTGGTCTGGGTATTTCTATGTATAATATGTATGTATTTACAAAAAAAAAGTATATATGTATGTTTATCCATTGTCTAGTACCCATAGTACAAGCTCTGCTTAGTTTGGGCTAGATGGTGTTGTGTGTATGTGATAGAGTATTATAATTATTATTATTTTATTGATGTAGGTACCACGCGGGCGGAGCCGCGCGCAAAAGCTAGTAATTAAATAATACAACTGATATTTTAATTAACATATTTATTAAATTTAAATCACTTTATGCGTTGATAATATAAAGTAATGCATATATTTATGCATTACTTTATATTATAAACACATAATGCTGTTATTGCATAAATTTTGATTTTAAAATCATAGACTCTAGAAATGTTATATTAACTTATATTGCTGTTTAGTTCGTAGTCATCTCGAGTATGCCTCTCAAGTGTGGAATCCGAAATATGATATAATATGTCAGTCGACTTGAACGAATACAAAAGAAATTTTTGAGATGCATTCAATATCGAGCAAAATTTTATGTTTCTAATTATTTTAACAGATTCAAAAATATTACACCTACTTCCTCTCTATAAGCGAAGAAAAATTGCAGATCTTTCTTATATATTATGTGAAGTGATGAAGGGATCCGTTGACATACCTGAGTTGGTGAGCAAATCGGCCTACGAGTACCATCTGTACTTCTACGCAGATCACACCGGCTGTACACTCCCTTGGCAAGAACAACGTATAGGCAATACTCATTTTTAATTAGAGTTTATCGATTGTACAATGCAGCGAGCCAGGATGTTGATATCGATATTTTTAATACCAGCATCTCTAAATTGAAAAAAATCTGTTGTCACAAAATTCTCTAAACTTAACTAAAAATCACTAAAATTTAGTTTAGTCCTGTCAAACGAAATTTCGTATTCTAAAATCGTTAAAAGTGACAGGACTAAACTAAATTTTAGTGATTTTTAGTTAAGTTTAGAGAATTTTGTGACAACAGAATTGGCACCATTGTGCAATCGTACATTGGAATCAGCACCTAAAGATGACTAATTATTAAGTGTAAATAATAAGAATGTGTCTAGTCTATAGATTGTTTTCGTTTATTATGTAAATAGGTTTAATGTTTACCAATGTAATAGTCTTTTTTTTAAGTAAGTATTTATAATTAATAAAAACTTGTAATTGGCCTTCCTTTTCACATTGTTGTATTTATTACTTTAATAGCTGTAAGTTTTTTAAAATCTATACTAATATTATAAAGCTGAAGAGTTTGTTTATTTGTTTGGTTGAACACGCTAATCTCAGGAACTACTGGTTCAAATTGAAAAATTATTTTAGTTTTGGGTAGTCCATTTATCGAGGAAGGTTATAGGCTATATATATCACGCTACGACCCAGGAGGCGGCGCAGTAACTATAAATGCGGGCGAAACCGCGCATCTAGTGTAAAATAAAATTTAAAAAAATATATTTACGAAGAGCTATCGCTATTCGTAAATTTTATTCAATAACAGTTTGAATGAAAACCAACATAATGGTGCCAATTCTGTTGTCACAAAATTCTCTAAACTTAACTAAAAATCACTAAAATTTTGTTTAATCCTGTCAAACGACATTTCGTATTCTGAAATCGTTAAAAGTGACAGGACTAAAATAAATTTTAGTGATTTTTAGTTAAGTTTAGAGAATTTTGTGACAACAGAATTGGCACCAATATGTACTAACAAAGAATCTTGACAATAACTCATTCGAAACGCATTTTACTTCTGTAGTAAGGGTCGTCACACACTTGCATCAATGTGGTGCGATTTTTTCAGCGTCGCGTCTAAAAGTCATTCTGTTTCCCCTCAGCTAAGGACCCGTAGCGAATCTTTACTAATTTGCTTTTTGCAACGTTTTTTGTTCAAAGGGTTGTTAAAAGGTTAGAACCATTTAAGTTTTAAGTTATTGGGAATGTTTTTTTGTATGACTGCGTTACGTCGTTCTAAGTTACTATGAAAACAAATAGTATAAATGCATTTTTAAATTTTCTGACGTTTTAATGTACCTAAATGTGTTTATGCAGAATGTGAGTACATCATTGGGGTAAGTTTGCGTGATATCTCGGGTTTGATTGCCAGATCGGGCTAAACGTTATTGGGGTATTCTATCAGCATCATTTCATCATCATCATATTAGCATAAACCAACTACTACCCGCAAATCTAAATATTTTTATGAACTTGCGTTTATGCAATTGCTTATTTTCTCTACATCTGTCTTATATTTATTTAGGTGCCAATTATTTATTACGGAATATGCTATTTTTTATGTTTTGATCCTATTTAAAAACACAATTTTCAATATTTTCTCTAATAATTATAGTCGGCCTCGATGGCGTAGTGGTTAGTGTAACCGACTGCCACGCCTGAGGTCGCGGGTTCGATTCCCGCACAAGTCAAACATTTGTGTGCATGAACATGGATGTTTGTCTTAGTCTGGGTGTTTCTATGTATAATATGTATGCATTTACAAAAAAAAAAAGTATTTAAGTATGTTTATCCATTGTCTAGTACCCATAGTATAAGCTCTGCTTAGATTGGGCCAGGTGGTGTTGTGCGTTTGTGATAGAATATTATTATTATTATTATAATTATGAGATTTGTACTTATTTTCCCTAAAAAGCGTGAAATAGGTAAATGCTGTTCGAAAAGGTTTAATATATCAAACAGGAACATATTTTGGTTTTGGTAACTAAAACTATATATAACATTTTATTGTCTGACATTAATCTAAGATACTTTTTAATACTTTATTATATACTTAAATTATTTTAAGTATAATTAATCAATAAACTACCACGGAGGAAATGTTTCCGCTTGGAGCGCGCTCCTAGGTGAATTTCAACCGAAAATAGTAGATATTATTTTTTTGTTTAAGTAGACAACTTCTGCAATAAAAATAAATCCTGTGTGGAGGGATCTTCGCAAACATTAATACAACGGACCTAGAACACCCAGGCTCGGATCAACTACAAGTGGAACACACCATTTATTTTCGTGTGGGTATCGAACCCACTACACTGAGCGCAGTGTCAGCGGCGAGGTGAGTGCTTAACCACTACGCACTACCACACACACAGTCAAATATTAATTAATAATGGCTTTTAGCAAGTAAACCTACTGTGTTGGATAAAATTGAATAAATTAAAATCCGTTAACGCATATCAACTATCATCTCTACTGAAACTAGAATGTGTTTTGAAAGCCGGTTTGGCCAGGACAGTATTATTTATACGTAGATAAAATCGGCGTAAGAATAATAATATTATTATTGTATTTTGCTATTACTAAGCGAGAGAAAGAGTGAGAGTAGTGGCAGCTCATATACAGGTTTTTCTAATGTTTTTCTTTCATCTCAAATTTAATTTCTGCAACACATCTTGTATTGCAAATGATCATAGCCTACGGTTCCCGCCTACCAACAGGCGAACCGTATGCTTTCCGAATATTTTCCACCAACATTGTATATCTTCTAACATAAATCAGAAGTCGATTTCTTGTTATAAAATAATTAATTCAAAATAGAGTTCCGATTTGCTCTATAATATATAACTAGCGGTCGCCTAGTGCTCGAAATTCGACCAAAGTTTGCCTGTAAGATATTGCTGATATAATATGTCATTATATATTGATATATGTAACCATAGTTACGCGCTTCGACTGCGTGTGTCAAATGCATGGTTGTGTGCGTGTAGTGTTTTTTCATTAATTTAATGTATTTCTAATGCATATTTTTTATAAATATTAAGATTCGTCCCTCCTTCTCCATATAAACTTTAACTGTGCCAAATTTCATACTCCTCCGTCCACGCAAGTTTCGAAAAAAGGGGTACAAAGTTTTTGCTTCACGTATTAATATATATGTAGATATCAGCCCTGTATTAAACTGTCCCACTGCTATACATGAGCCTCTTCTCACTGTGAGTAGGGTTAGGCCATAGTCCACCACGCTCGGCCAGTGCGGGTTGGCAGACTTCACATATCTTTAAGAACATTGTCATTTTTCAGGTGGCAGGTTGCCACACCATATTTTGCCGTCACCATTCAAGGGATCGATAATTAATTACTTTATTCGCAGATACCTTCGAAAGTTAGAGATGCGCCTTGGGATCGAATCACTATCATATATGTATAATCGATATCACTAGGCTATTGCTCCTTCTCTCTAGGCCATGCGATATAACCCAAGGCGCATATCTAAAACGACACATGTCATTTAAATACAAATTATGTCCACAATTAAGGTTTATTTTAATTAAGGAAGTAATCTTTATGCTTCACTGAAACTCTATTTTGAAACAATTTAGATAATTATGCGAAATTAATTTTGAATTTATTGACGGCCTCGATGGCGTAGTGGTTAGTGTAACCGACTGCCACGCCTGAGGTCGCGGGTTCGATTCCCGCACAAGTCAAACATTTGTGAGCATGAGCATGGATGTTTGTCTTGGTCTGGGTGTTTCTATGTATAATATGCATGTATTTACAAAAAAAAAGGTATATATGTATGTTTATCCATTGTCTAGTACCCATATTACAAGCTCTGCTTAGTTTGGGCTAGATGGTGTTGTGTGTATGTGATAGAATATTATTATTATTATAATCTCTGATCTAACAATATCATGCGTATGTCTTATCGTTAGATAACAATCACAACTCACATAAGCAGCTACTCCGTAGGTATCTATCCACACATGAGAACCACATCAATTGCGATCCATACCAAATGTGTTCGACATGTAAACATCGCAATGATTCCCATTGCAGCGCGCACATTACGAGCTCGAGCGCCATCAAAATGATTGCGCCCGCGCATTATTGTTGCCGTATGCCAAGTGATAATTACCAAGTGTTTCATTGTTGCCAATGGGAATTAAAAAACGAATTAAACGTATACTTTGTGCTCTGTAAGCAGGGTGTTAAATAGTTATTTTTGGAATGGCAAATTAGTTTTTTGTTTTAGTGATTTAAGGTCTTTATGTATGTAGTAGTAATCGCTATCATGCAAGATAGGTACTTACGTTCAAACGTTCGAAGATCTTATACTATGAATGTTATTTATAATTAAACTAAAGATTTATATCATAGATGTGCTCTCACCGTTCTTATATTGAACGAAAAGCTGAGTGTAGAGTGCTGATGAAGCACGCAAGGTAAGCTCATTCCTCATTCAGAATTAGATCTGCGGCTTTTCTCTCGATGCTTTTCTTCACCGTTAAAACGAGCGGTAATTATCAATTTAATACGCATATACCTTAGGAGGAGTTTCGTAGGATCAAACCCGAGACCTCTCCAATAACGCCAAAGTTGCTTTTCAAGGTTACCCATATTTGCCAAAGTAGCATTATAAACTATTATAAAGGGTTATAAAAAGTTTCTATGTGTTTTGGTGAAACATACATAGGTTCACATTCACATTTCGCACCCTGAATGGGTGTCAAAAGTCATACGCGATTATCACTAGTTACGTTTTAGATCCTATGTGCCCAATGAGGCGAGCCTACTGCCTACTATATTTTTGCACTGAATGCTACTACTGAAAATGGAATAACCCTTCACCGAATTCGGGTACCGTACTCAAACCTCACTGTTTATTAATTTAGCAGATGTGCCCTCGGTTTCACCCGCGTTTATGGTTACTACGCCGCCCCCGTGGGACGTAGCGTGATGTTATGTAGCCTATAACCTTCCTCGGTAAATAGGCTATCTAACACAAAAGGAATTTTTCAAATCGAACCAGTAGTTCCTGAGATTAACGCGTTCAAACAAACAAACAAAAAACAAACTCTTCAGCTTTATAATATTAGTATAGATTTAATAAGGCACACAAAACAAAACATAGTGCTATTGGTTCAACTGTAAACGTAAAGTTTTACCTATTGCGGAAAAAGAGGTAATTTTTAGTAGGTGGTAGACAGAAATCAAGCACTTCAGTCATGTTTACTACCGCTCAAGGCAGTCAACGTTCACACAATTGACAGAATATTTTTTGGGGAATAAAAATGTAGGTATTACAATATACTAGTAATCGCCCGCGCCTTTCGAAGCGATAACACGAGATTTCCACTTTATACCTTCAGCGTAAATGGTTCGTTAAGATTGGCTCCCCTGACCAAAATTCCCGGGATTCAAACTCCCCTCAAAATACATATACACTACCTGTTTTTCTGGCTGAAAGATACCTTATGTCCTTTTCTATATCACTGACAAAATACAGCGAAATTTCATGATGATCGGTCTAGTAGTTAAGGCGTGAAAGCGTTACAAACAAACTTACATTCGCATTCATAATTTTATCTGCCGAATGATTTGCATCACATGTTGTCACGGGTTAACTAATAGCTGTTTTATTTACTTGTATTTACATAAACTGTCTAATGAGTATAATTAGTAGTTAATCGAAGAGTGACGCGTGTTTGTTTACCTGACGACATATCCGGCGCACGTGCTTGTAACCCGAGACACTGTGCGCACGAGTGCGACTGTTCGTGCAAAGTGCTCGCGTAGTGATGGGTAACATCTCTTAGGGTAGAATATCGATAATTTTGAAGTTTAATATTTTAAACTAGATTTTGCCCGTGGCTTCGCTCGCGTTAATGTTATTTTGTCAATAAATTCTATACCTCGGGTCCGGTAGTTATTTTCTAGATGAAATTTACCCAATGTCCTTTTCTTTTCTGTATAAGTTACGGCGTGAAAGCGAAATAAAGAAACAAATTCACATTCATATTTATAATATTAGTTAGGATTAAGCTTGTGACCACAGCCGGTGTAACCTGGCCGAAACGTTAAGTAAACACCTACGAATTATAAATGTAGACTTTACTGATATAGTGGTATTGTTATAAGGAACTGTGTCGCGAAGGACTTTACACACTGTCACAAAACAGACACTAAGAACACTCAGAAATGAAACAAAAATTTTTTGATCACACAATTTTTTGTGCCCTATGGGGATTAGTTCCACAATACTGCGCAGACTGGCGATGGCGAGCCGATCACTTATACCACCATGCAGACGACTTTTAGTGTAAGAATAAAAATCGACTCGAATTTTTATTAGTTACATGAGAGTAATATATTTTGTCATCCTTAACAAATCCATCGATAACTAGTCACGATATGTGGCACATAATTATCATATCCTTAACAAGTACATCGATAACAAGTAATACTGTGGCACATCATTAGTAGTCCTATTGAGAGGATGAGCAGTAATGCACTGTTTACAAGTTAGTACATCGACTATCAGCTAATTGCGTACAACACGTTTCGCTGGAATCACTCCACCGAACTAAATATGTGGCCCTTGTTTACAACTAGGAAATAGCGCGCATGTGTGAAAGTTACATTATGTGGTGAACTGACAGCCGCGTATCGAGCCGTGCAGTTAAGCAACTTTGCCACTGGCGGTTTTTAGGATGGGTGACCAAGTCTCAGCGTTCTTTGCCTACGTCACGTTTCGCTGGAATCACTCCACCAAACTAAATATGTAGCTCTTCTTTACAACACAACCAAGAGTTCTAAAGTACATCTAGGTTATAAAATTGAATTTAAGTTCCTTTAAAGATAAAGATAATTTATTTGTCAAAAAACATGTGTTTACATACAACGTTAAGCATGCAAGATGGAATAGATTTACTGGTCGTACATGTTTTGCCTATCAAAGCGTACAAATAAAAATAAACAAGTTACAATAGCATTTGATAATAATTATATAGTATTGAAATTATTGAGTATTGATGAAAAATTAATTATTTTACTATTATATATCAATTATAGTTATTTAATATACTGTTAAATATAAACTACTACTGTTATTGTTAATGTTTAATATATTAGGTTAACAGCAAACATTAAACTTTATGTGTGGCGAAGGTGGATGTAAATGGAAACCAGGAACTACTTTATAAAACATTTATTTGTTGAAATGGGAAATTAACACAAGAATAAATCACACCAGTATTACTAATATCCTTATTAAAACAGGTTACATCATTCTCAATATTCACAATTTCACATGGCCTAACCTATAACCTAAATGTTATAATATTTAGGTAAAAATTGTTAAATAATACAGCTATTACAGTTAAAATAAAATAGGCTACTTAACTTACGAAGCTTTTGATCCGTTTACTTCTACAGCTCACAACAGAATAGAAAGAAATTCTGCCCGGGAGGGCCTTTTATAATAATTTTACATGTGGGTTGCCATTACTCAAACATACATAGAATCAGACTTGGAAATAATCAAATTAAATAGTACATTTTCACAATAAATATTAAATAGTGTAACATGTTTAACATAATATTTTCAAAACAACAATTATTACAATTAATATTTTATCCTGATCTATTACGCGCATGTGTGAAAGTTACATTATGTGGTGAACTGACAGCCGTATATAATTCTGTGTGGTTAAGCTACGTTGTTAACGCCTGGTTTATGCATGGGTGACCAAGTCTCGGCGTGTTGTGCCATCGCTGAAAGCACTCCACCGAACTAAATATGAGGTCCTTGTTTACAACTAGGAAATAGCGCGCATGTGTGAAAGTTACATTATGTGTTGAGCTGAGCTGACAGCCGCGTATCGATCCAGCCGTGCGGTTAAGCTACTTTCGGTTTTGCATGTGTGACCAAGTCACACCATGCTTTGGATAAAACGTAAAGCTGACGGTCTTTGCTGTCAGTAACAGATTCAGCACTCTTCTATAAGCTCGACCCGAGAATCGAATCTGGGCCGCACCCTGTAATATTCTTAGGTACATAGTCATTACAGCTATATCCTACAGCTAGAAGTAGTTGTTTTACACCCACTTATTATCACCTACTACGTTTTGAGGTCCAACTTAATAGGAACACAGGTCTATTGTGGTCTACTGACAATTTTTCAAGACCCTACTACTACTAATAATTTTAAAACCCAATCACATTTTGCCCGATGCGGTAACAAAACCACAATCGCACGGAAACATCAGCGCAAACTTACACCATAAGACCAACGAAGCAGTAAAATTTTCCCACTTTAAATAAACTCCATTTTATATTCCCACTTTAAATGAACTCAATTTAATCCCACTTTAAATAATCATCATTTTATTCCGTCTATTCAAAAGTTCCGAGTCTAACTGCGCGGAGGCGTGCCAAGCGTCACTCATCGGGACAAGTCTTAGGAAATTCTTCGTCCGGAAGTCGAAGCTTGGCATTTTCATAATGTCTGTGAGTCCCGCCCACGCCCCGTGCCTCTCGCTACTAGTATTCATATGATAATTTTATTGAAGAACATCGCTAAATTGTGTGGAGAACGCTTTATGCAAGTCAAGTAGAATAAAGTTACTCAGTAAAAATTCGAACTTATGTTTTAACATACCTACATACTCATCTCATCAAGTCTCATCAACATCAACTCAAGACTTTACACCCGAATGAGTAGTAGGTACTCAGAGGTGTATTGTGATCACTTTTTGCCAAGCATGGTTTTAGTATTAGAATATTTTTCATGGAATAAACTTAATAGGTAACAAGCCTATTGTTCATTGCCCAATGGCCTCATTTCCATACTCCCTGCTGTTACTTAGATTAACACTTTGTCTGTCCCGGCAATCGAGCCGTTTCGCCACCGAGGCAATCAGATATATGTATTTTAAATGCGTAAGTAATTCTGTCTATTTATATGTTGCAGTAGTGAGGCTAAGATGATGGATTAATAGTTTTTGTGTTCAATTATTACAAACAAACATAAAGACAAATCTTTCCTCTTTATAACATAAGTATAGATTACAATCGGTTAAGTTTTGGAAGAGGAAACAGGGGAATATAAATGGACTATTTTAGCGGTGTTTGCAACAAACTGCTACTTTTGTGAGCTTAATTTAATAGAATTTTAGTGGGTTTTGTTGAAAACTATCAGTGCTATGCGATAGAAGCAACAAAGGAGCTTCATATTCAATCGGAACATTATTTTTGTTCTGATATCGTTTTGGCGGGTTTTAAAACTATACTCCTCACATGTGAAGTCTACTAAGCCGCACTGGGCCAGCGTGATGGACTATGGCCTAACTCTTCTGACACTGAGAAGCGGCCCATGCATAGCAATGGGAAAGTGTATAAGCAGCGCTGATATATTATGATATACCTACTAGTGTAAAGTTTTTGGTGTCAAACCCGCTTTAGAGGCGTGGTTGACCCAGGAATGAACTAAGTGGAGACAATTAAAATATTATTCAATTCGCTATCCGCTCCACTACAACGATTAAAAGGTTATATTTCTGATAACAACTTGTACAAGTATATAAACCGAATTATATAAAACAATCGACTAGATGTTAAGTAGAAAATCAGGGCTTGGTTCGTGGAAGGCTATGTTACGTGGTCTGGATAGCTCCAAAGACCACTTAATTTAGACAGCAGCAGCATCAGAGCGGGAAGGCACCTTTTTTTTTGTTGAGTGTTAGTTGTTGGCCTCAGATGGCCTTCACAACTTTATGCGGACTGTGGGTGAGCGCAAAAGACTCCCAACCCGTCCTAGGGCGCGGTCGGTTTATATGGGGCCGCCGCTAGGGAGGAGAGACTGATAGAGGGGCGCCGCGAACACGGCCGCTCAGGAACAACCGGGCCACGTCGCACTAGGTAAGCGAGTTTAGTGATTTGAAAGGTTTGCACGATAAAATAGAGATAAATAGGATAATAGTACGTAGCAGTAGCGCTATGATTGTACCTGGGATTGTGAGTTGGCTATAACAGTAGGTATAAGAGACGCACTGAGAAGACACCCGTGCCCAGCAGTGTGTCACGTTAACCCATTCAATGCGGCGGACGCCGATCGGCGTCTTATTTTTTCATACTCAGATTCGGAGGACGCCGATCGGCGTCATGTATAGTTGTTTTATATTTTACCCTTTAAAGATATTATATTAATAAAACAACAAATGTGTTTGGAATTTACTAATGAAATGCCTGATATGAGTAGTTTTTAGATATTTTGGTTTTTTATTTCATCAAGTGCTGCTGACGCCGATCGGCGTTTACGTTAAATATGAGCCGATTCTGGCTAGTGAAAGCAAAATTTGTTGCCGCATTGAATGGGTTAATTCGGCTTATTCCCGTGCGCTCCAAATCTATTGTTGTCTAAAATCTAAAATTAATTTTTCCTAAGGTACATTACTTATCAGGAGCTCCAAAGATTTTTATATGAAAATAATAAATAAAGCCACATTTACCAATTTCATTCCCTACAGCTCCAAAACATTCTTTAAGTACCTACTTTGAGATTTTATTTCTAATAAAAAACTAATATTTTAATACTACATGTTTTAATTCTGCTAACCATACAGTTTGTTTTGGAGCTGTCGGGAACACACTAGTAAGTAGGTCTTTATTTAATTATTTGTAATATAATTTGGAGCTACTGGGAATAAATGTATGGAGATCAGAGGTTTTAAAGAAATAAATTTGCGTATGCTTTTGGAGCTCTTGGGAACGATTTTACATAATAATAATAATATATTATTTTAGTCTTGGAGCGCTTGGGAGCAAAATAGCGGAGCGGGCGGGAATAAGCCATTAATTCAGGACTAATATTATTATTTCGATTTGGCCCGGCCCGACAGCTATACGTACAGACCAAACCTTCTCGTCAAATGTTTTGATGAACGTTTTATCTCTTTAAACAGAAGCCAACTCCTTGTCTCTGTAGCTGTGTGAACTAGGTATAGAAGCAATTTGTGCGGCGGCGATGTCGCGGCCATTCTTCACCCGTCGAGCACATCTTTACTTCGGCGCGACATCAGCACAGCGCCACAATTACCGGAGACACTCGGACAAGTCTGAGAGGCGATTTCTACAAGTATTTTTATGTGATTTAGATTTGATCCGCGGCTCGGCTCGCGTTAATGTAGTTTTTGTCTATAATTTTTATCTGTTGGAAACAGTAGATTTTTCTGGATGAAAGGTCGAGTATTTAAGGTAAGTATCTATAATTTTTTTATAATGTCTCATCTTTGGATAGCCAAGTCTTTTGCGAATTAATGATTTCGATTAATAACACTTTGAGCGTAGCCTCCCATGGTACACAAACATAATTTTCGTGTGTTCGTGAGGTCTCGGTTTTAATTGCCAGGCTGGGTGTTATTGGGTTAACTGTAAGGATATTTTCAGTAGCAACTAAGCGTCTGGAAATGTATCTATCCATTGACGAATGTAGACTTGTCCTAGATTTTGTGGGCTTCAAAACATAGCTCACAAAATATAGACCTCTGCCTATAAGGGGAAGGCAGAGGTCTATATATAGGCAAATATAGGAGTAAGTATGAAAGTAAATTTTTCTTACGGCTCTGAATATGACCACACCTTTCTGTTACACGATCATTATAGAATTTAGGCGCCATACAATCACCTCTTAAAGCAATGTTATTGTAGTAATCATACTTTAGAAGAGAAAGAGACTGTTAAACATAATGTATATCACGCCGTCTCGTACTCTCGTACGGTAACATTACAGTAATATTGCTATTTTAAGATATGGCAGAACGGCCCTTGACAGGTTAGGTTTTTCCATTGCACAGTCGGCTAAAATTGTGGTCTACCACCCAAGGTTGAAGTTCATTTGAACGTCATTAAACAAGGTCGATTTCCCCTTGCAATAATATTATGACAGTGACCATTGCTCTTTGTATCATGTATGATATTTACGACATGGCATGTGACAAGTTTGAATTATCACAGCTAAGGGTGATGCCTCATTAGTGCCTTGCGTTGCGTTGCGTCGTCGCAGCATCGACGCTGCATCGTTTTCCATTTACCTAATAATTTTTTGTGACATGCCAGATTAATGCGTTGCGTCGTCGCACGCGACGTCAGATCGGACGTACGAGACGGACGAGAAACGAAGCGGGGGGCAGGGTGCTGTGCTGCACTGTCGGAGCTCTGGTGCGACGACGGACAGTGTTCCTAGCCATTCTGCCGTCATAAGGAAAAAAGACGTATCTAACAGATTTTTTCGAAATTAAGATCTTTACATATTTGGAATCAGTAAAACAAGACGAATCTGCCAGTATATTTATAAGGAATGATTTTTTTTTAGCAGACACGTCTCTTTTCCCTATGACGGCAGCATTGTAGAATGAAGACACAAATCAGTGCGTGCGTCGCCCTTTTGCGCTGCGTCGTCGTGCGTTGTCGCAGCGCAGATGTGGCGTGGCATACAATGCATTGATCCATTGCGACGACGCAACGCAACGCACTAATGAGGCACTTCCCTAACAGCAACACACTTTCTTTACTCACCTCTGTTAAAAAAGTCAACCTTAGCGATAATTAGATCTCACAGAAACTTTTGTCAAAACTGCTAGACCACTTTCTTGGCCGACTGTACATAAAAATAAAATCGCCATAAACTTTTATTGCACCTTTATTAAGCTTCCTTAAGTACTAATTTTGTACTATTTACAAACGTGCCAATGTATTTGACTAATAAAACATTTACTCAACCACCTTACACATTATTTACAACAATAAAAACTAATTGTAACAATAATTCTACTAGCTACGTGCTTTGGCTAACGATGCTTCATCTTTGGTTTCACTCATTGCCACATAAAAATACGTATGTGTGATAGAGATGACAGTTTTTCTATTTGGAATTCCAAATTTGAATATAAAGGCTAGAGCATACATACACTTTGTATCGATGAAAGACTAAATCGAGTTGTGTGTTGCCGCGATTTTATGGAATCTGTTTTATCGATTCTAATGACATGCCTAGGACTATTGATAAGTCATCTTGTCTACATATTTAAACTCTAATACATAGTAACAGGTTAACTGTTTAGACAATATACATTCAGATATCATCTTCAGTTGATTACTCATAAATAGAAAGATATGGCTTTCAATGTTGTCTATTAATAATCCCTGTACTAGTATTAAAACAAAACTAAATACGCAATTTGTACGTTTGTGTAATTTTTATTTAAGTACCGTAAAATTGTGAGATTTAGTGCAATTTGGTAGTTATTATAAACGACCTCAATCAACAATTGAACTAGAATTAGTTTCCTCGCGCAATTATAATTATAAACACAGGGATAGATATCCCTATCATTACAATTATTACAGCACCAACGAAGTTAACCAATCGAACTTTAAACTGTAATTCCCAAAAGCCATAAAGTTTCTGTCAAATCTTTGATACAATTTTAACATGTAACAAAACAGTTTGTTAAAAATCTGTATGTATGCACCTAGCCTTACTTTATTCCGAACCATTTATTATAAGTTACCCGCCATTTTATACTACCTAATACCGAATTCTAAATTCAAATCATAAAGTTTGACGTTCTCTCCAAAACGTGACTTTTTAAAACACTTTTTTAAAAATAGAACAGTTTCACTTTGAAAGTCTACAGTCTACAAAATTGGTGTTCAACCTCATTACACGAAATTCAATGCAAAATTTATTTTAATTTTCTACTTCAATGTTACTCGCCATACTCTCATTACTGTTCTCATTTATAACGATATGAGATTTTATTTTGAGTTCTGGTTTCTCTTTTTCTTTTTCTTCGTAATCTTTGCTGTTTTCTTGACTTCGATCCACATCACAAGGGACAGGCATACCGAAGGTAGAATGTCCAGGGTAATACATATAAGGTAGTGGCAAATTAGGGTAGTTCACACTTAAATGTGGGCCATAAAGCGACTGTAAGACGGCTTGATTGTAAGATTCTTGTAGTAAAGTTTTGTACTCAGGATTTTTGGCGAAGTCAACGCCGTATACTCCAGCAAAATGCTTCAAAATCGGTGAGCTTTCTAGTAAATTCGGTGGCGTAAACAGCGGATTCAGTGTCTTTCCTAACATGGGATTTGAGTAAGGTTTCAGATCAGGTAAACTGGGCTGTCCATTGTTATTTACAAGGACTTTCACTGCCACTTTTCGGGCGTGGTTAGCCGCAGCGGCAGCGGCTGCCAACATACCATTCTCCTGCATCTGTAACTGCTTTCTTTTAGTCTTGTACCTTCGATTTTGGAACCATATCTTGACCTGTGTCTCCGTAAGTTTAAGACTTAGGGCGAGGTCAGCTCTTTCTGGTCCTGAAAGGTATCTTTGTTGGCTGAACCGTCTTTCTAGCTCATAGACTTGAGCGTGGGAGAAGGCAGCCCTGGATCGTTTCTTCCTGCCTCCGTTTTGGGAGTATTCGTTGATGTTGTAGCTGGGAGAATGGATCATTCTGGAGTCATTCGGTGGGGTGGAACACTTCCGTGGTTCGTAGTGCAAGAATGGCTTGTAGGCGATGTCGGAGGAAGGTGATGAGTTGGCTCGGCGAACTGGTGATCCTGTGTTGGATGAACGGGAATCGTAGTCATCTGTAACAATAGAAAGTATAATTTAATTATGATGTATATAAAACCTAAAAAGGACTACCTTTTTTCTGTGTCGTGGAGAGTAGAAAAACAAAACAAATTAAGTAAAAATAAGTGAATAAAGAGAATCTAGTCTCCATTGAATTATATGTATATTGCAGAAATACATGTGCGCGATTGATCCGGCAAAACTTCGCAACAAACCTTCGCCAAGCGAACCACCCTTAAGACTTCAATCACAACTACGTTGTCTTAAAACTTGTTTTTTACTTCAATCAGACATATCAAATGAATGCCTTCCACAGTGGGACAGCTGTACTGAACCCAAATGCTGTGCATGTGGTCTAGTGTTAGATTCACCGGTCGGACAAAATGATTTTGAGTTTTTCTATCAAGTAATTCCCAGTTCGCACGAAGTGAGGCACTATGCCCGGTAGATAGGCAATAGACACTCTATTACGTTGTACATATAATCTCATATCTATTAAAACATAGCTGGTGATAATATTCTTCTATGTACCTCTTCGGAGATACAAAGGATAAGCAAATAAATTTCCGTTTATGTTTGTGCGAATTTTACGGCAATTCCATGACATTAGACTTTTAGTCCACCAACATACACAAGAATACCCGTAAATATATGTAAACGATATTACCCTAGATTTGACCTTACCTTAAAAACGAACTACCCACAAAACTCTAAAGTCATTAAGCGACGTTCACACGAGCAGAATCAATTAAATTGGTTATCGGCACACGCCATCCGCGTATAAAGGCGGGCACACAATAGATCCATTACGCAAATTGTCGCCGGTCATTAGACGCGGTAACGCGCGGTAAAAGGGCGGTAAAAGACGGTAATATACGGTAACGACTGGTAACAATATTTTTGCGTGCGATGCGATCCATTGTCACAAGTTTTGAACTCATTTATACTGTCTGAAGGCAGTAATTAATGTAAGGTGTAAATTAAATGTATTCTTAATGGCTTTATTTTTATATTGGACTAGTTTTCGTACATGGCTTCCCTTGTATCGTATGCCGATACCACAACACTCGTGTTGAGTTTATGTGAGTTTGGTCTGGTTTAATGACATACCGACAGTGGA
Source organism: Catocala sponsa (assembly GCA_963564715.1). Taxonomy (NCBI): domain Eukaryota; kingdom Metazoa; phylum Arthropoda; class Insecta; order Lepidoptera; family Erebidae; genus Catocala; species Catocala sponsa. Next base: position 16,838,586 of record OY751349.1, read on the forward strand.
AAAATAATAATTTAAAACAGTACGCCACCCGTGCAGCATATTGCCGTTTATTGGTCACTATTGGCCTCAGTTCCAGTTTCACCTTCTACTATGAATTTCTTGTCAGAATACACCAATAGCACTTTTTTGGAAGTCGAAACTTTATGTCATAGATATTTATTACGCTTTGTTCTTTATGTAGAGCAATCATTATCGCTGGGCGACCGAGCGAAGTATTGTTTAATCTAGAAATTATTACATACAAAGTTTAATTCGTCATAGCATTAATAATTAGTTAGATGTCTAAGTGAAGGGACTAGCCAAGGATATTTTGAAACTATTATATGTTTACATTTATTGCCATTGGAGCTCAAGAGAGGCTGAATCTGACTGTACTACCTTACGTACCTACTTCGAAAGGGAACGCGGTTAATGTCATCACAGCCTGACTCCAACATAATAGACAATTTTAGTTTTCTCTTCACTTAACTTTGAGGACTTTAAAAAAATTAAAAACGGACACTCTTTGATTTAGAACAGTGGCGTGTGGGTTACATAAATAGTTGTGTGGGGTTCGAACTTCGAACTTATAACACTCGGCGCGGCGGCAGCGATGTGCTTGGCCGCTAAGCCGGTGCAGTCATTTGCTGGCAGGAATAAACGACACACTAACTTTCTACCTCAAGCTATTGTAATAGTGAGCAATTAATAGTACTGGGCATCCCATTCTCGCTAAGAACATATCCAATAAAAAAATCAGAAACTGGGTACTGCGCGATGCCAACCTTAAAAGAGTTACTGCACTTCTAGTATAAGAATCAATAGAACACTCTGGAAAATCCTTAAATCTATACTAACCACAGGATCATAGAACAATATCACAAGGTTATTTAGCTGCAAATGGCTATTTGTTAGATGATAATGATTTAATGTGAAGGAGTATTATTTTAATACCTATGCCGAATTTTGAAATGTAGTAGTTATTGGTAGTTGTAGCTTCATTACCTAGTACAAAAAACGGAAGTTGTTATAGGTACAAATTTTATTGCCAAATAAAGGTACCTTACCGTACCGGGAAGCGGTTGGATGCGAGTGGCCCAAGACCGGTCTGTGTGAAAATCCTTGGGGGAGGCCTATGTCCAGCAGTGGACGTCTTTTGGCTGACATGATGATGATAATGAAAGGTACCTTTTTTAACTCATACTCAGCTTATAATCAACATACCATTGTGTTGATTTTGATAAATGCAGCTGATAACCTTATGTTATTGTAAACATTAGAGGTTTGACTCTTATGCTAAGAGTTATTTTTGTAATAACAATGGAATATGTGACCCACTTATGGTGGTTTTACTGAATGGCCTTTTAACAACAAGTGTTGTGTAAAATATCATAAATAACTATATGATATGATAGTATTACTTATTAAGATATGATATTTTTTATCTTTCTGGTAAGGCAAGAAATAAAAATGACTTAACGGCGAGATATAATATATTTTGGCATAATATTGTCTTCTGTTTACGCGAATGTTATTCATTGAAATTAAACTACTATATACGGATTTTATCGCGTTGTTTATTTGACACTTTATTACAAAATTTTGAAAAACTGTTACACTACTATAATACTATTAAACTTTACAAATTTTTAAGCTTGGCAGCTATTCAATTCAAATATTGGAATAATTAGAATTTATAGTTATAATGATTCATTCAGAGTATTCAAAATTCAGAAAATATGGAATGTGTTTTATATCAGAGACATTTTGGTTAAAACAAAATAGTTACACCGATAATCTCTAGTTTGCGGCCGGTATCACAGATTTATGGTGGTAGAAAAAGTTATAGCTTACTGATTACAAAAGCAAAACTATAATTCAAGATCACACATATTATTGTGGAATATTTCTCAACTTTTTTCATATCACTAAGTAGGCAATAGCGTATGAACACTTAGAACGTCATTAATTTCAAACAAAATTGCATACCTATTATATTGCCTTTATTTGTGTTTATTTAAGTGTCATCCTAAGCAGATGCGTAAGAGCAGTGTCAATGTCTTATAATAATTTAGATACGGTAGTTTTAATCTTGGCGGCTTCGAGATGTATGAACCTATTTTCACTTAAAGCAGCTAGGAATAAGAGGAAAAGCTTTCTTAAGACTAATATGTAACTCGCTACCTTACAACCGGCTGCCAACTTTTCCAATAACAAAAAATAACATTAAAACTGCACAATTTGTCGAACTACAAACCTAGTAATTACTAAATTGAATGGGTGAATAGCTTTTAAGCGTCATCACTTAAACTAATGAGGGTGTCGCGTAATCGGTGGAAGCTCCAAGTGACGACTAAGTGGCGATGTCGCGAGGCGGCACGACGCGGCGTGCGGCGCGCGGCCGGCGCGGTGCGGTGTGAACGCACCCTTACATTGTCACCCGCAGATAATTAGACACATTTGAATTTGGAATTTTGATAGAATCGCCATTTTTATTGTCTATGATTAACGATTTAAATTTGGATGTGATAATGTTGCTTTTGTTACCATGTTTAAATTAAATTTAGCTGCATAAGTAGCTTAAGGTGTCAACTTGCTTCTTGCAACTTGGCTGAGTGCTGCAGGTTGGGCTCGCACACGAGATAATAATTTGTGTAATCCACAAAAATTTGTTTAGAATATGGCAACTTTTTTGTTGTTTCAGTATTTGTAGATAAAGTCCTTTGCACAAATCAAGGACTAAGTTTTGTAATAAAATTAAATATGAAGAAGAATATTCTGTTGTAGATACTAAAAAGCTCCGAGTTTCTATTCTAATTGTTCTCGTGTGAGATGTATCCGTTCTATTCTGTTTTTATTTTAAGTTGTAATAACAATATTGGTTGATATTTTTATATTAATATAAATAGGTAAATGGAATCTTCTGATACAGGTATCCCTCTATACTTAAAAAGGACCTCTACCATATTTGTGTTATAAACTGTTGATAACAAAACAAAGTCTTTTGTAAATTTTTATTTATAGGACATAAGCATTTATTATGTATACAAATATGTCAACAAGAACTATTAAAAAATACATAAACAAGGCACTCGCAATCTCAAATCAGCCATCTTTGAATCACACAAATGTTTGTTTAATGCGAAGAAGTTTACAGGTTTGATAAACACATACACTTTTGCGCTATTCGGGTAGGTACAAGCTAAGTGAGTACTCGAAATAGTTAAACGTAATCGAAATCAAAAATATGTTTATTCATATAGATCACAAAGTAGCACATATGAACGTCATAGTTACACTTATTAATGTGAATTTACATTTATCTGTTCCCATGCTCAGCAAAGCAAGGGCGTAGAACCAATGAGAAAAACTGGTAAGAAACTCACGGCCACTCTTTTTAATCGTCAAGTTTACAGTACCGTCTATGCTCTATGTTACAAATATTTTCTGTAAGGAGGTGCAGTCATTAAACCACCACAAGTTAACCTATTAATATTAGAAACTCTAAAGTGTTTGTTAGTGCCTTGGATTGAACTCGCAGTCTCAGCGGGAGAGACAAAAAAATGTTTATTTGAACAATAAAATAAGTTACAAACAAAATAATTAGGTACAAACTAGTGTTGTTTTATGTTTACAAACGGTACTGGTCCTGTTTCCCAAACTAGACTGTAGCCTGTATTTTGGGAGACAATGCTCAGTCAAAAAGTTTTACGCTAGACACAGTGATGGACGTGGTTTTATTGATGTCGGTAAGTATAAACATATTTTATATCTAAATATAGTTACTATAATTTAGATTCTACATAATATGCAGAATGTTTCGCACACACATTCTGGACGAAAGTTTACTAGTCCCTGCTGACGTATAGTGATTTCTTAGGCTGGTTTTACAGTCATGCATGTGGTGTATGTGTGTGCGTATGTGTATGTGTGTGTGTGTATGTGTGTGTGTGTGTGTGTGTGTGTGTGTATAAATGTATGAGGGTGGTTTTAAGGCTGGTTTTACAGTCACGCTGATCGTTGGCGCTGACAGATCAATATGTATGTAATTAAAGCAATCGTTCCTGAGTCACGCTTATGGCTCAGCGCACACATTACATATATACATATTGATCTGTCAGCGCCGACGATCAGCGTGACTGTAAAACCAGCCTTAAAACCACCCTCATACATTTATACACACACACACACACACATACACACACACACACATACACATACGCACACACATACACCACATGCATGCATGCTTTGTTAGAAATAATTAAATTAAATTAAAATATGTAAACAAAACCGTTGTTACAACCCTAGTTTACATTTACAATTTTTATCTTCTGCTTGTTTATTATTTTTCTATCATTATCTTTGTTGATGTAGTAAATAATATTGTCACTATACAAGGGGAAGACGCTGGCACCTGCAACACAGTCTTTACCAGCGCAGGTATTAGGGAATTCTGTTAAACTGTATCAAACATGTCAATAAAGATTATTATTATTATTATTATTAATAAATTTGAAGACCCAATTCATAGCAGGAACCGTTGTGTTCCTACTGCGAATAGATTGTATAGTTGCAATCTTCTGTAGGATAGAAGTAGTTACCCAAGTCTAGCTGAATATGAGCAAAGTTACAACTCGTATCCCGCTAAAACGTAATGATAAATATATTAATTAAAATTTACTTTTCAATAAATCAATGATTATTGTTTTCAAATATTTGCGATTTGTTCACCTACATAATACAGGAATCTAAATCACATTGGACTTTACGTCTTTTTCATAAAAAAGCCCTGTTAATAGGTAGGTTACCTATGTAGTTCAAATATACAGTTACCTACGTACCTATAATACTTCATTTGGTTAGGCATTTAGGTAGGAGCAGCGATAGCTCAGTGGGGAGACCAATAGACTGCAATGCAGACGGTCTCGGGTTCGAACCCACATCGTGCACCTCTGACTTTCGGAAGTTACTTTTCGATATTATGTGCGTATTGATTGATAATTATCGCCTGCTCTGTGCCTCGGAGAGCACGTTAAGCCGTCAGTCCCGGCTGCCATGAACATCTATGGGAGAGTTATTCGTTATTGGGAGAGTGTCGACACAAAAGATCCCACTGGGTTGTAATGTCGTTGGTCTGCACTGACTGGCCCCCATAAGATAAGATAAGATAATTAAAGGTAAACAATCTTGATGTGACTTTTTACACTAACACATATTAAACAATTAAACTACTGCTTAAACTAACGGTTCAATCGATTTAGTAATAGTTATTATTGTATTTACATTGATTTTAGCAGCATTTTATTTTAAACTGAGTTTTAGATAAAAAGTCACATCAAAATTGTTTACCTTTAGTTAAATATTTAACCAAATGGAGTATAGTTATCTTCTTCTCCCCAGCCTTTATTATTCCCAAGTTGCTTGGGGTCGGCTTTTCCGGTCTAACCGGATTTGACTGGATAACAGTTTTTACACGGAGCGGCTGCCACCTGACCTCCGCAACCCGAAGGCTAACGATACCCTAAGGCTAGACCAGTGTCAGGATAATAGAGGGCACTGACTTCCCAATAACGACTGCCATAGATGTTCATGGCAGCCAGACCGGGAGAGTAGTTATCTAACTAACTAAAAGCTGACAATAGCTCCACTGCTAGAGCTATTAGACTTATAAATGAGTTACTTCAATGTAGTCCAGATACATATATATTGATTCCCAAAACATAATTTTGAAACATATTGATATATATCTGAATTTTAAAAAGTAATTTTATAGTTCCTAAGTTGATAAAAGGTTGTTTTTGTTGATTGTTGTTACAAACATTATTTTATGTTATTTCTTTTGTTAATATAAGTTTTTGTTAAGATTGTATTAATTTGTTGTAATATTATTAGCATAGATACAAGCGATTTGGTGTATACTGTAAGCTTATATTTTTTATGAATAAATAAATAAATAATAAACGTTAATGATAAAGTAATTATCTATGTATATATAAACTGTATGTATATATAAACTATAATTATGTAAACCTTCGTTATCCACAGCGTCTTCATTAGGCATTTTTATAAAAAATATTGGTTAGAGAATTTCTTAAATTATGTTATAAGCTTCTTGTATTTTTCTATACTAATATTATAAAGAGGAAACATTTTGATGTTTTGTTTGTTACGATTTAACTTAAAAACTACACAACCGATTTTAAAAATTATTTCACCGTTTGAAAGCTCTATTATCTCCGAGTAACATCACTACATTTTATAAAACAAAGTCCTCCACAGCGAGCATCTGTTCGCGATAAACTCAAAAATTACTGAACGGATTTTCATGCGGTTTTCACCATTAGACAGAATAATTTATGAGGAAGGTTTAGGTGTATAATTTGGTAAGGTTTTGTACTTCCCCTTGCGAAGCTGGGGTGGGTCGCTAGTAGGCTATATATATTATTAAAGGGCTGTTTCTAATATATCCTAACGTTCTTTTACGCGAGCGAATCGCGAGTAAAATCTATTATAAATAAGACCGAAAATCATATATTAGTGTGAATAAGACAGAAAGATCTTAATAACAATAAATAGCTCTATTCTGCTTTTAGCTTTAGGTTAGAAATAATACCTAACTATAATTATAATTTACAATGGCGCACGGCGTAGTGGTTAGCGTAACCGACTGCCACGCCTGAGGTCGCAGGTTCGATTCCCGCGCAAGTCAAACATTTGTGTGCATGAACATGGATGTTTGTCTTGGTATGGGTGTTTCTATGTATAATATGTATGTATTTACAAAAAAAGTAAGTATATATATGTATGTTTATCCATTGTCTAGTACCCATAGTACAAGCTCTGCTTAGTTTGGGCTAGATGGTGTTGTGTGTATGTGATACAATATTATTATTATACACAATAATATACGTTTAATTTTAAATTTAAAGTATTTAAAGATATATATAGACACCTACTTATATAATATATTTAAATAGGTGCTTCCCAACGCGATAAAGACTCGTATGGATAAAATTGTGTTAAATAAATAATAAATAGTTTAACTAAATACGTGGGTACATATCCATCACATAATGCTTGTATATTCCCTCGCGAATAAGCAGTGGATTATTACACATTCACACACAACGGGAGGACTATTGCCTTCTTAGCTCCGTGCTGCTCCAGAAAAAAAATCTGCCAGCGATACCTTATAATGATAAGGTATCGCTGACAGGTTACTTTAATATTTAAAGAGATTCTATGTTAGATTGCCGGGACCCTTATAAGTAACACAACATTCCCGGCAATCTAAAATAGAACCTCTCTACATTATTTAAATTAGGATCTAATAAGAAAATAAATTTAACCTCACCTGAAAGTTCCGTGACGGGATAGTTGTTTTTCCGTGACATGTCCAACGCGCCATCGCCCCCATAATCCCTGTAGCCACTGCAATCATCATAATACTTCAATCCCTTCTCCAAAGACTCCTTCTTCATCCCATAACCATCTTCCTTCCCATAGCACCCTGGTGGCTTCCCCAAAAAGTTCATCTTGGCGCCAAAATTCTCCGAACAAAACACTCCATTTTCAAAATCGCACTTCGCTTCATTCTCTTTAGTCAAAATGTCATTTATAGAAAATGGCGTATTCAAACTTGTCTTCTCACAGTCTTGCAATGTCAATGTCTCTTTGAAATTCTTTAATTTCGTCTCCATTTTATTAAAAGTCACTTTTTAACACAACACTAGGACTCGCCTCACCGCAAAAGCGTTCCTCAAACGAATAAACTTTGGGTGATAGATTGCCCGCCTGTTTGACGTGTTTAAGCCTTAGAGCGAGACGGGAATAAATAGCTTTTGTTCTCGTTAGTACTGGTTAGAGGGGGATAGAGGTATTTTAAAGCGGTCGTTATTTAAAAAAGCTCGTGAAGTAGCGTAAGTAGTGGGGATCGTTGGATTTTTCTTCGAAGATGTTTACGTGAATGCGATTTGATCGCTTAGGTCACATGCATAGTGTGATGTCTCTTTAAATTGGCCCGTGAGTCAGTTCTTTGCTATTCTTGTTAAGGTTTGATTGGCTTGGATGTTTGCTTTTTATTACAATGGTGCATATGCAATGTATTTTTGAAGTAAAATATTTTGGAGGCGATTATAAAAAAATACAGGTATGCATAACGTTTTTATGGTTGAATGGTAAATGTGAATATTATGTTTCATAAATATACCTAACCGTATAAAATTCGAAATATAGTACTACAATTACGGGTTTATGCATTATTACATTAATGAAGTATATTTTACATACAAAAGTTTGTTAAATGCTTTAACAGGATTTTTAAATAAAGGTTCATTTTGCACGTAAGTACTCACAGTTCACACTAATGCATCCACCAGTTTATTGATAAATATTTTTTACTAGCTGTGCCCGCGGTCTCACCCGCATCGTTGGTGTTTGTGGTTACTGCGCCGCTCCCGTGAGCCGTAGCGTGATGTTATATAGCCTATGTCCTTCCCAGGTTCTCAGGCTATCTTCATTCCAAATTTCATCTAAATCGGTTCAGCGGATTGAGCGTGAAAAGGTAACAGACAGACAGACAGACAGACAGACAGACAGACAGACCGACAGACCGACAGACAGAGTTACTTTCACATTTATAATATTAGTAAGGATTGATAAGGTAAAACTGTAAAATAAAGATATTCTCTTTTAACGATAACTTGTTCTATCTATGGTCTCATCACTTGCGTAATACTAACTCGTAAGTAAGGGGCTAAAGTCGCGTAGCTTCGTTGGCACCTGAGAGGATAATATGATTGGTCCTGCTGCTGTTATCAGAGGAACTACAACTGCTCTAACTGTGTTGCCAGCAGCCATAATCATATTAACTTTATTTATATATAGGTACATACTAGATTTTGCGTGCGGCTTCGCTCGCGTGAATCTAGATTAGTTATGTCAATTTTATCCCTCGGAAACAGTGGTTTTTTCTGGATGAAAGGTACACTATGTTCTTGTCTGTACCCCTGACAACGTATATGCGAAATTTCATGATTCATCGAGTAGTTAAGGCGTGAAAGCGAAACAAACAAATTCAAATTGGCATTTATAAAAGAATGTTAGGACATCATACAGTCAAAATTCCTGAATAAATAGGCAGGATGTGGGTGTAATATATACCGTATTATAACCGCATTCTGCCAGCTATAATTACAGGTCATACTAATGAGTAAGGCTATTGACGTCGACGTATTGGCACAGAACCAAACTCCTTGCTAAGAATTTCGCGACAGAAAATTCAATACCTAATAACTTGAGCCATTTAAAAATCGAACCATCGGAACCGAGAGCTTCTGCACAGCAGTCAAGTTCACTATTAATTTATGTACACCTGAATTTCGGTCACGGTGGTCACCCACCGGCGCAGGAGATCTTATACTATCGGATATGTATTATAGACTAACACAAAACAGTTTTTTGAACCATTGGGATAAAACTTCATAACAAGAACTTATAGGTAATTTATTTACAGTAAACCAATAAATCTTTTTGTTAGCAGGGATTGGAATCCAATATCCTTATGTTCACAGCCGTATATGACGGCCTCCATGGCGTAGTGGTTAGTGTAACCGACTGCCACGCCTGAGGTCGCGGGTTCATTCCCGCACTAGTCAAACATTTGTGTGCATGAACATTGATGTTTGTCTTGGTTTGGGTGTTTCTAATAATATGTATGTATTTACAAAAAAAGTATATAATTATGTATGTTTATCCATTGTCTAGTACCCATAGTACAAGCGCTGCTTAGTTTGGGCTAGATGGTGTTGTATGTATGTGATAGAATATTATAGAATATTGTATACACTATCCACTAGTTCCACAAGGCAGTTAAATACATTGTTTTTACAATGAGGGTAATTATTATTTGTGACCCATATATGTAACAATTTAATATTTACGTTAATAGGTGTTTAAAATAAGATAACAAGAAATTAATATGTGTGTAATTTAACAATAACTGCCCCGGTGGGGCAGCGTCAGTGAATGCAACTGAGTGTGTGTGGTCTCGGGTACGAATCCTGGATCGGGCCATCATACACTTATTGAATTTGCCTGCCAAGAAATTCTGAATAGCAAAGTTGCCCTTGCCTCGGCAAGTAGATAATGCCGTCCTCTGGCCACTATCTATCATATCGAATTGTCGTCACATCAGATTACAAGAGTTACAATTAAGAGAGTAGGTACACTTGTGTTTCCGCACACACTGATGGAGTGTACCCATTGATATCAATGAGTGTACCTAAATAAAACATGGTCCTGCAAACCGATTTTTGGTCTTAGCGGAGATTGACCATCTGCCCAGGAGATATTACCTGTAATATTTCGCAATTTAACACAATGTAAAAATTGTTATGAATAATTAACTTAACACTTTCTTTGTAAGAGACGGTTGTCTAGACTAGACCAACTGTGTCAGACGATATCTCTGACACCATTGTGAAAATGGGAACCTATATTCCGAAATCTTTAACGCGTAATGCCGTCTAGATTTGCGTATCAAAGTACTTTGAAGACAAAGATAGACACAGCTGAAAGTAAAGCTATATATTTTCTTTTTAAAATACAACTCCCGCACTAAGAATAATTCCTGTATCGCGAGGGTCTTAACAAACATCAAACAACGGACACAAAGAACATACATATTCGGAACAACCATTTAATTTTGTGGATCACATAAATTTTTGTTTCGTGTGGGATTCAAACCCACAACACTCGGCGCAGTGGCAGCAGCGAGGCGACCACTTAAACCACTACGCCATCCGTGCAGTTTTATTATACGTACAAAGTAGGTTATGATTATTTAAAGTGCATGTTTACTAGAAGCCGTTATCTCAGCCAATCCACATCAGTCCCACTAACTCGCTGCATCGTCCATATAACTCAACTTCCTTAGGCGCCCGCCGTTAACGCGCGCTTTATCTGTAAGTACTTGACAAGTGTCTATCTATCCCTGTCGCACTTACACTCACCTGTATAACCCTATTCTGTCGTCCCTTTCACTCATTAGAGCCCCATTTAAACGGACCAATCACGTGCGGCTGTGACCGACCAATAAAAGAAGTGGGTGAGTGGAAGTGTCAACATAAATTTTCTTTTTTAATTTTCGAATGCGGGAAATTTGTTCCGATGTTTGTATGGCGGCGAGATTTGTAATTGGAATTGTGCGCGGGTGGCCGTTTCCTTGTTGCGTTATATATTATTTATTTATTTTTGTTAATATGATTAATTTATTGGCACTTCCACGGAAATATGTATTGGGGTAATAAAATAATATAACTGTGATTTATTGATGCAGTATTTTGAGCGGACAGGCAGAGATGCCTATTGGAATTGCTTGAGATTAGATAGGTTTTTGAAATTGCGGTAAATCCTAGATACGAAGAGTTTTACTGACAGCGTGTTCTCAGTATTGTAATGACTAAATAAATTGCTGCAGGTGTGATTAATTATGTAGGTAAATACTTTCTAAATAGTGAAATAGGTCTATACCTAGTCAACAAATAGGTAAGTAGGTATGAGATTGTGTTGTGACTTTAACAGTTAAAAAGAATAGGTATACTTAGGTATCTAATATCTGTATTAGGTACTAGATGTTCCCGCGGTTTCACCCGCGTATATCATTACTGCGCCGCCCCTGTCTGTGTCCGCGCCCCGCCCGCCACGCAACGAGCCATCGTTGCGTGGTGTTATATAGCCTATAGCCTTCCTCGATATATCCAACACTAAAATCATTTTTCAAATCGAACCAGTAGTTCCTGGGATTAGCGCGTTCAAACAAACAAACAAACAAACTCTTCAGCTTTATAATATTAGTATATAGGTATAGTTACCTATATGGTTGGCAGTGTGTGTCAGATGACAATTTAACCTCCAGAAAGGTGATATGATTTAAATCTTTGTGATATATTGATGTAATGATGAGCCAAGTTAATAGGGATTTGTGCACTTTATGTCTATAAATCCTCATTGCGATGTTAATGATAGGTCAATGAAGATTTGTGGGAAAAGTTCACAGATCCCCATTGATGGAGATACACAACTTGGATCTGGGTATGGAAAGTGTTAGTGTCTGCCTATCCCTTCAGCCAAGCCAACAGGTGTGAGTCAATACAGGTATATTATGTAAGTATGTAGTAAAAATTATAAGCAACATAGAAATCAAAACTTTACGCTCAACATGAATTCGCCGCTAATTTTTAGACATTGTTGAGAATAAAAATGTGTAGGTACCTACTTTATTTTCTTTCTATTTACGCACATTTGTTACGCAGTCATCCCATTTTACGCATAAAACATAAAATAAAAATAAACTTAAGTTCAATCAGCAATAAAAAAAAAGTTCAAAAACAAAGACAATAAAAACAAAATTAAAACGGCACTTAGCATCGTCTCGCATAAACGCGGGTACTTAACCCGGTTCATATCGAGTTGATTGATTATCGATATAATCGGATATAACATCGATATAGCTCGCCGCAAACACACCACTTATGAACACTTACGGACACCACTTATAGTGAGCACAGATACTATAATCTGATAGAGGAGGACAGCGGTTTGTTTTAATTACTCTTTATTATTATCTTTATAAAAACTAGTAGTAGAGCCTCGCTGATTTCAGCACGAATGGGCCGGCTCGACCGGGGAAGGACTACCCTCTCACAATAATACTAGTATTCCTACTGTTGTGTTTCGTTCGGTGATTGAGAGTACCGGAGGCCCAAACACCTCCTTTCCTCCATCCCGCTCCTTTTCCTTCCCACTTCCTTTCCTAAAGGGTCATCAACGCGCTAGTGATGCCTCTGGTGTTGCAGGCGTCCATAGGCTACGGTGACCACTTACCATCAGGTGGGCCGTATGCTTGTTTGCCACCTTAGTCGTATAAAAAAAACGCGCCGATGGTGCAGCGCTAGTGCATGGGGGCTGCTGTGCACGAGGTCTCGGGTTCGAAGTAGTGTGGAACTATAGATGTCAATAAGCTTACTCTCCATTATATGGGATATAAAACCATAACTCACAAAATGTTAATGTAACTAATACGCCTCCACCCCCTTCGGGGATATAAGTTTGAGACTAAGTTGGTATGTGTTATAAACTAGCTAAGCTCGCGACTTCATCTGCGTGTGCCTTGTCTAAATGGAAGTATCCTCATTTAATTGACAATTATCGCCTGCTCCGCGCCTCGGAGAGCACGTTAAGCCGTTGGTCCCGGCTGCCATGAACAGCTATGGCAGTCGTTATTGGGAGAGTGTCGACACAAAAGATCCCACTGGGTTGAAGTGTCGCCGGTCTGCACTGACTGGCCCCCACATAAGATAAGATAAGATCTTCATTGCTATCTCAATGATTAACATCCTTTGGATATTTATTTTATAGAAAAAAATCCTTTATGGAACCGTATAACAATTTTATATTCATTTGGATTCCAATTATACCCCTTAAAGGTCTTAAACTGGAAAAGTTATATATGTTATCTGTAGTCTCTGCCTACCCCTCTGGGAGACAGGCGTGAATCTATGTATGTATGTAACATAATATGTTACTTTATTTAAATTACTTTTATGTTGCCAAGCTGCTAAACTTGCAGCTATGCTTATTTGGCACTTGATGATATGAGATTCATCATCTACCGGCGATGGTCGTTTGCAATCTAAAAACTTAAGTTAAACGTAAGATGAACTAATAGAAATATTAGAGATACATAATTTAGTAAGATACATGTACTCATACTCACCGGAAGAAATGAGGAAACAGGGTTAGGTACCTACTACTGAAAACTTCTGCTGCCATATAATATCTCTTGTGCAGATTATCGGTTGAGACGAGCTCAATTTTTTAAGATTTCAATATTAGAAAAAATCATTTTAAGATTTCATTATCAGTAAAAAACATTTTTAAGATTTAATTATCAGTTAAAACATTTTTAAGATTTAATTATCAGTTAAAACATTTTTAAGATTTCTCTATAACTGGTCCAATCCAACTGCCTAAGTAGCATCTTAAATATAGAATAACACACCTAAGCACGCTTGTGCTGTTTTGTTCCTGCAGTGATAAGGTTTTGCATATAGACATTGTGTATGGTTTTCAAAAACCTTGAGAAAGACTTTAAGATAACAAGAAAACTTATTTAATTCCTATTGTACACTGAGTAGAGGCTTAGAAGAATGATCTCTGTCCCTTACGATCATCAACTCGCAACTCGGTTTATATAATATGTTCACTATTACTACTTACCATGTTAAGACCTCATATTAAATCCTAACTAATATTATAAAAGCGAAAATGAGTTTGTTTGTTTGTTACCTTTTCACGCCTAAACCACTAAACCGATCATCCTGAAATTTTGCATGTACGTTGTCAGGTGTACAGAAACGGACATAGGCTACCTATCATCCCGAAAAAAATTACTGTTCCCGAGGAAAACAACAATAAAGTTCTTATGATAATAGATGGCGCCACGTGTCTTTCGAATCATGATTGAATTATATTATTGTACAAGGAGAGTATAACCCGAATTGATTGTCAAATTCCAAAACGCGAGCGAAGCCGCGGGCAAAAACTAGTAAATAAATAAAACCGAATCCCTTGGTGAGCGTCCATAGACTGCTGTGACTATATTATCTTCCAGACCTAGAAAGCCTGGTTACCACCTTACTAGAAAAAAACAAAATTTCTCATACTACAAGTAGTGGTAACACCACTAAAAGTACTGCGTCACCTGTTACCAGTCACAGTGGCACATCTATAGATCACTTAGTCTATGATGGTCCACTCGATGGTATTATATATCGAGTGATCTTAAATGAACATCATCTAAATGAAATATAAAACGCGCACACACAACAGCTTCCTTATTTGTTTGTGTGTGACTGGCTTGTGTGTGTTGTGTGAGGCCTCTGTTTATTCGGTTAAACTTTATACAGTAGGTAATGATTGACCGAATATTCGGTAAACTTTCGATTAAGGCGTTAGTCCAGCGGTAGTCAATGCGAATGCTGTGTCAATGCTGGTTATTCGGAGAAGTCATGTCTCGGGACCGGGACCCAGGTCAGGAATAGGTTATATGGATTTCCTGTTAAGAAATTTTTAAAAGTAGTTAATAATTAATTTTTCACCTTATTTATACCTTAATGAACAACTTTTGTTTTACTACTTTAGGTACATAATTCATTATAGTTAATACTTCTCAAATAAATATGCAAATATTGAAATTGCTTGCTCTATTCTCAAGATTATGAGTTAAGACTACACGCGATTGCAACAGAAAGCAGCACCGTTACCAAGAACTTACCGAGGATGGTGAGGCTTTTTTAGGCCAACTGGGGAAGGATTAAAACAAAAACAACTCTTACTGGGGGCGAAATCACACATAACATATTATATATAAATTAAAATGTAGGTTAGTCCTGTTTAAGTCTTAATTTCTTGTTTACCTACACCAGTAAAAGTATCTGAATATCTTTAAATTAGGTACCGTTTAAATAAATCCACCTTTAAAACACTTAAAATAGGAAAATAGAAAAAAGAGGTAATCTTTTCATTGTACGTACCTGTCTGTCGTTTGTTGATACATAAAGGATTTATTTTATTTTATTCTGTTAACTTAAAATCGCATTAATGTAGGTCCTTAAACAGGTAGGTAACTTTAACATTTTAGAAAACACTTTTATCCCAGATTTGTAGCAGGAAAAGTAGCGAGCGTTAACTAGTAGCTCATTAAACGCATAATCCACCTTTTCCTGTCGGGTAAAATAAACCACTAAGGCACCCTCATGCAAATACATCTCCCCTTCGAACCGCGGCGGTCCACACGTCTCGGTCACAGCATCCGAACAATCCGGAACGCATTATCTCAATTCTTCCTTTTGTGATCACATCATTAAGTCTCGTTTACACAGGGCAAATGTGGAATAAAAATGTTTTATTGAGGGGTGACGCAGTGGTGTAAGTGGAAATTACTTTTTTTTATTTTTTATTGCTATTGGTGGCAGACGAGCAAGTGGCCCACCTGATGGAAAGTGGTAACCGCTGCTCATGGACTTCAGCAATGTGTAATGCACTTATGGGCAGAGTGCGAGTTCGATCGTAATTTGTGCTTATGTTGCGGTTGAACGTAAGCATTCGGGATTGATTGCTGGTTTGAGCAATTCTTAGGTTTTTCTTTTATGGAATTTTCAACTGCTAGTGCAGTTTTAAAATGTGCTCGGTACATAGCAATAGTCTGGTTCTTTGTTATGTGGCACGTAAAATATAGCTGTTGGAATTTGGGTGTACCTAATACTCTTTCTTACCGAGGCTGGCGTTTGGCCCTTGTAAAAAATACACAGCTACACAGAAGTCTTTATCTATATCGTTTCATAAATCATCGGGATGTGTTCTTATTATATCTTGATGGTGTGGAATCATACAGATTGCCTTGCACAAAAGCTGCCTAAATTTGAACAAATGCCATATAGTCTATACTTAATACAACTGAGATATCGTATGTAAAATACAATATTTAGTTAACGTATTTCTGTGGCAGGTCGTGGTCTTTGATCTGGAGCCGTAATAAATATACAAAGCAAATATGACGATTCGAAGCGATCGAATGAAATTCTTTTGTAAAACAACAACCATTTTTTTTTTACACATCGTAGGTGGCAAACAAGCATACAGCCTACCTAATGGTAAGTGGTCACCGTAGCCTATGGACGCCTGCAACACCAGAGGCATCACTTGCGCGTTGCCGACCCTTTAGGAGAAAAAGGAAGTACGAAGGAGAAGGAGCGGCAAGTGGGAAAGAGGGTGATTGGGCCTCCGGCACTCTCACTCACCGAACGAAACACAACAGTAGGAATACTGCTATTTCACGTCGATATTCTGTGAGAGGGAGTCCTTCCCCGGTCGAGCCGGCCCATTCATGCTAAAATTAGCTAGGCTCTACTACTCAAAAAACATTTTTCACTGAAGCCTTTGTCACATAAGAGTGGACGGTGAATTTGTATATATTTGGTTTGACATCACAGTCCGATATCCAATCCGCCCGAAGTAGTTTTCCAAAGAAATTTCTAGGCATGTGTCGCTCCGTGATAATAGTACGATCATTTGAAATCTACGGACACACGGCAAGGCTTAAATGTTACACCTAAATGACATAGCCTTTCAGCATCGTCCATTAAAGCCTGGTACTATATTCAGAAACGAGTCGTTGTAGCTACGAACAGTTCAATTTTGACATATATTTTATATATATAATTCTTCTGTACGTGTGTGGACAGTGAACTCCTCCTAAACGGCTGGACCGATTTGAATGAAACTTTTTGTGTGTGTTCAAGTGGATTCGCGGATGGTTTAGATATGCTTTTTTTTTCTCGTTTTACAGGACGACATCTGTCGGGACAGCTAGTATTTTATAGAATACTAGCGAGCCGCCCCGATTCCCACGGGTAGTACAAAACCTTAACAAATTATACACCTAAACCTTCCTCATAAATTACTCTGTCTATTGATGAAAACCGCATGAAAATCCGTTGAGCAGTTTTTGAGTTTATTGCGATCAGACAGACGCGGTGCGGGACTTAGTTTTATAATAAGTAGTGATAGTTATTTTTTGGTTTCCTAAATATGCCTTGATCTTGAAGTCATATACTCCTGCCATACTGTTTCCCGAACAAAAAAAAATTGCTTGTCTGTAAAGCCGGTTTACGAACGATTGTTTAACGTGACAACGTCATAACATGCCTTTCGCTCGCTCGTGTAGCGCTCTCGCTCCGATCGTAACGTTACAATGAGCGTAACGGGACAATGAGTCATCCTCTTTCGTACGTGCAGCCGGCGTTCTATGATTTATTAGACGTTGTCACGACAAAAAAGTGTAACATGTCACGCGGCTTACTTCATTGCGTTATCATCTAAACGAGACGTAATCGTAACGCGCTACGCAACAACAACACCTCATTGTACAAGCGCCCTAACATTTTGTAAACCGTTTATCCGACTATTCGAATCAATTAGGAAGTCTTTTGTTTGCGAAGTGCCGCTCTCTCGATTGTTTACTAATCGATATGAATAAAGTGAAAGGTACCTAATCGATGTTAATTGATCATTATTTTTACTCGCACGAGATGGACTTGTTCTAATTCCGTTTATTTGATGTCTTTCTGAAGTCTTTCATCGATTAAATTAGTTAAAAGCTTTGTAATTTCTTAATCTTTTTCTTGTTTGTATGATATATGTACCTACATAGACTCGATTGTTTTCTGGGTGGCAGTGATCACGGAATTACACTTCACGATCTTGGTCATATCTCTCTTGCTTTTTTCCGCTCTATACAGTATAGGCATACCTACTGTTGTTAATGGCAGACGTATCGCAGGTTTGCCTGATGATAAGCGTAATCACGGCTAATGGACATGACTGGATTTTCTTGTCATCACAGGAGTAATACCAAGGTAACATCATCAAGCAACAGCACATGGTCTGATGATAAGCATTATGAAGGGGACGAGTGGGAGAGGGTAAGCGAAGTAGAGGGAGTGATAGAGTTTTTAGCGCTCACTTAGACTCGCTGCAAGCCTTTTTAAACTAGTATAGACCGCTCTTGTCTGGGTAGTGGTTTTTTCAATAATGGTTGAATACAAAAATACGCCTGGTAAACAGTCGCCCGCGTTACATTCGCAAGGAAAGGGAAATTAAATTTGGAATGGGCGAGAAAATTACAATATTTTTCATTTAGATGTGACGTAATAATACCTACTTATGAACGATAAAGTTACATAAACTAAACTTTAATAAGAATTTACATTAACCTATTGCAAATTTAAGAATAGAGCCTCCGTTTTCAACGAAAGCGGAGATGAGAGCAGATGTGCGTAAACATCCAAAAGCTGCCAAGCCACAAAACCTATTCTCTGTTTTGGACATCTCTCATCTCCGCTTTCGTTGATGGAAACCGGACTTAATCACCGCATTAAACATAATAATCTTAGGCAAGTTGCCCGAAAGTGGGTGGTACGTTTAAATAAAAGCTAACATTAACTTTTGTTTCGTGTTTTCCTTTAGGTATAGGTACAAATCACGCCGGCTAAATAATTGCTAACAGCTTACCTATCCATTCTTCAGAATATTTCCAATCTGGTCAGAGAACGTTCTGTTTTGTATAGAATATATTTTATTCTATTTCAGTTACATGTCATATTAGTTCTGGTTAGAATAATGTGGTGTAAGTAAGAATAATTACACGCGTCGTGTTTTAAGTAGTCACGTCACCAAAAGTTGCAGGTTCAATATGACAATAATTTGAGTAATACAAAAATAGTTGTGTCTAGATATAAATAAATAATAAATAAAAAATGTTTATTGACACAAAATACATTCAGTGGATACAATATGTACGAGATGTATTACACTAAAGATGCTGCAACTGTGTTCCAAACTAGGCTAATGCCTGTATGTTGGAAACCTGTGTAGACAGTGTTGTTACAATGAATAATTTAGATTCTACGTTGTAATTGTCCCGTTTAGTCTGCTAATTTGAAATTCAATGTTTGGTAGCTAGGTATTAAATAATAATAGCATACTTATTGCCTTTAACTTTTATAAATTAACCAGACTAAGCACTGTTACTACTGTAGTTACACTTTCGCCTACTCTCCTGGTTGGCAACGATTTCCGTATAGAACCTAGGAACCCGTACTTAGTTGACCTACCTCGTAGGAACCTACTGAACGTACTATGGACTTATACATGGACGCATATATGGAGCCCGTTTCGCAAACAAGAGTATTGTCAGTAAAAATATTTACGTATTGAGGTGCAACCACAAATTGCAATAATTAAATTCGATACAAAATATATTATAAACTTAGTATTAGACCTTCAACCAACGACATCTAGTGTAATTTCTTAGTTAAAATTACGTGTTGTTGTGGATAACTTAGCTACATGTTATCATAGTTAAGCTACTCACCACTAGATGGCCTTATTACAAAATGTATTCAAATCAATTTTAAAAGAAGTACTGTCGTTATTTCCATTATAAAAGCAGATAAATATTAACTATAATTCCATAAACAATAATTAATTTATCTTGTTAGTTCAAATGTACAAAATGATATTATTATATCACACGATTTATGTATCTACACTTTTCAACAATAGATGGCGTTATTAACCTTAAACGTTACAGTAAAAATCTTTAACAAATATTTACGATTGAATTCTAAAACTTTGTTTATTAACATTTTATAATAGTACCTATAAATATAATAACAACAAAATAATTCTAAGCTTTCGTATAACATTACAAATATACGCGTATTTATGAAGTGTGTGAGATGGATCCCTCGTGTAGTTTCCCCTGACATGAACCACATGGTACAGCCGTCATGTTTGACCGGCGTTTCATTCTGTGTAATTGATACGATAATCGCCCTCCGTTATGTTATATACGGAGATTTACTTACGTTTCATTGATTTGTCTGACGTCTCTCCGTTACGATGTGCGTTTATGGACATAAATTATTATAACAAATCTTTTTTATTTTACTCTAGCTTTTCCCGCGGCTTCGCTCGCTTAAAAGTAGTTAAGTTAGATACAGTACTTTAAAAAAAATTAAATCTGGCCCATGTTACGTGGTGATAATATAGCTCACTAATGGTGAAAGTATTTATAAAATCGGTTGAGTAGTTTTTGAGTTAAATCCTTACAACCAAACAAAAAATCTTTCCTCTTTATAATATTAGTATAGATGTGTGTATGTATAATCCTTAAGTATAGCTTTTATATATTTTTTTATCATTAAGTTTAGCAACCACGACACGGGGCTAGCTTGATGTACTTAGTGTTCAGCTATGAAGTAGCAGTGACCTGCGATCGAAAGGGCGTAGGTTCGACTTCCACCTATTGCACTACTAACGTAAACCCACACCTAACACAAGAATTCAGCTTTGCTGGAGAGATTAGCAAAAATACAAGTAATTTAAAACTCATATTGCTAGCTAGCTCAGTGGGGAGACCAACAGACTGCAATGCAGAGGGTCTCGGGTTCGAACCCGCGTCGCGCACCTCTGACTTTCGGAAGTTATACGACTTCGTAATTACGTGCGTATTGTTTGACAATTATCGCCTGCTCCGTGCCTCGGAGAGCACGTTAAGCTGTCGGTCCCGGCTGCCATGAACATCTATGGCAGTCCTTATTGGGAAGTCAGTGCCCTCTAATATCCTGACACTGGTCTAGCTTTAGGGTATCGTTAGCCTTCGGGTTGCGGAGGTCAGATGGCAGTTGCTCCGTGTAAAAACTGATATCCAATCAAATCCGATTAGACTAGAAAGCCGACCCCAAGTGACTTGGGAATAATAAAGGCTAGGAAGAAGATTGCTACTTACCTTTAAAAAAGATATGTAGTTAAAAGCCATTTTTTAAAACCTCAAATTTAATACGAAGTCGTCCTTTTGCCTACCAGACACATTTTCAGGTTCGGTATTATAACTAAGAATTGCACAGATAAACCAAAAATCACGTCACCCAGGAATCGAAGCCCACACGATCACCGTCAAACATAAGCCAAAGCAAACCACGAAACCAACAGACAATCAACACAAAAAATATACAAAAAAGCAAAGCATGGTATCAATATGAAATCGTGTTGCTTTTTGCATTATGGCGCCTCGTCGCCTGCGCACCCGGGTGTTAGCAATAACTCAGGCGCATAACACGGACACACGTCATGGCCGTCTGTGGTACATTTTGTTTGGACCCAGGGGGTCGAGGGTCGGATGACCCAATAACTTTTTGTGTTCTGCTATCTGACCTTTCCATTTTTTTGCGTCGATATCAGGAAGTAAAATGTTTATGTTGGTTTCACTGAATTCAGTAGAAATGCGTTGTTTATTGATTTGAAAACAAAGGTCTCTTACTTTATACATAATATTGCATATTAATACGTAGCCTGAGGCCTCTGTATCGCTGAAAGGGTTGGTAGACCTCTGCCTATAAAAATATACCTACCTATATTTGAACTATATTTGGTCTGACTTGGCACAAAATAGGAAAGAATGGCGCACTTTAATGTCGGAGGCTAAGATCCACTTTGGATCGCTGAGCCAGCGAAGTAAGTAAGTAAGTATATTTGAACTCCATTTGCTGTGGTAAAGGTCCAACGTATTAGGGAACGAGCATTTTAGCGTCTTGTTGGTACAGACAATACAGTTATACACGATGCCATGCTGCTAGGGTTCCCACCTTTATTTTGAACGAATAGAGTATTTTTACTACATGAAGTAACAAAATAAAGTACAAGATCTGAAAATAAAGTATTATTTATTGATCCTGTTTTTTCGTTACCATATTTTTATTGCTTCTAGTAACATCTAACAAATATTTATTATCAAGGAACGTCTTAACCGAATATATAATATCTATATTAAGACAGGTATACAATTGTTTTTATTTAATTTAAGGAATCTCTATAGCGTTGCTTTAAGTAAACAATTAAGTAAAAGACGACATAAGTAAAATATAAAAATCTAAAATTTGTTTTCTAAATTATTCCGGTTCGGATTGAATGACACGGCTTGGTACGCGACGATGGCAAGAGACTAGATGGTATGACATTACTGCCATGGAAGATGGCTAGGCCTTTGGTGTGGGATGCAACTTGTGTCGACACCCTTGCGCCATCACATCTTTCTAGCACAGCGGGTTGAGCTGGTGGTGCTGCTGCATCAGCGGAGACGCTCAAACGGCGCAAATATCAAAATCTTATTGGTGAGTACATATTTGAGCCGTTTGGTGTCGAAACGCTGGGGCCATGGGGTCCAAGTGCTAGGTCTGTTTATAGAGACCTAGCTAAGCGGCTGATCGACGCTTCACGTGACCAGAGGTCTAGTATTTTCTTTGCAAAAAGAATAAGTATTGCCATTCAACGTGGCAATGCTGCCAGTCTTCTGGGCAAGTCGCCAATTGACGACGATGCGGAGAAATATTATGACGCTATTTAATTTTGTTGTTTTATTTTTCTCTTTAGTTAATATGTCTGTTTCTAATTTGTGTATATATTATGTTAATTATTTGTTTATTTGATGTGTAGTAAAATAAATTATTTTTACGTACTTTATCTTCCTAATAAAGTATATATAGCACGTTTACCCGAAATAACGTACAATACTTTATTATCAAGTACGGTTGGCAACCCTACATGCTGCTGCTGGTAGGAAACACTCGATACCCGCCCAAAACCCACTTCGCCTGCCTCCGAATATCATAAATGGTAATGTGCGTTTGCTGATTCTTACGCTTTCACACCTCAAATACTTGTGTATCATCATCAATTTTGCACACACGTTACCAAGGCAACAGAAACGGACATAGAGTACCCTTCATCCAGAAAAGAGCATTGTTACTAATCTAATCTAACCTAAGTTACATTTAAGCGAGCGAAGCCGCGGTGAAAATTTTGTATTTCATATTTACACACCTATTTTCCCGAAGGGGTAGGTAGATGCGTAAGTAGGCAACATGGCGTCTACCGGTCACACCACGCTCGTGCACGGAGCGTATACAGCTTAGAGTTTACAGTCTGATTACAGATTTTATTATATACTAGCTGTTACCTGCGACTTCGTCCGCGTAGATTTTAACTAAAAAGTGTTTGTCTCCGCGGAACCCTATTTTTTTTCTAAAATCAAAGTAGCCTATATTACTCCTTAATAACATCAGCTATCTGCCAGTGAAAGTCCCGTCAAAATCGGTTCAGCCGTTTCGGAGATTACCCGGAACAAACAGACAGACAGACAATAATTTAAAAAATATATGTTTTTGTATAGGTACCTTATATACTTTCATATTCATTAGATAAAAAGCTGTTATTTTGACATTACAAACAGACACTTCAATTTTATTTATTCGTATAGATGTATAGATAATCAATTTACTTGTTGAGTATAATATTATGTTATGATGGCGAGTAATTATAATTATAATACTGTAATGAAAGAACTGTAAATCTTTCAGGCGCTTATTTGATAAGAAATCTTTTACAAAAGATTTTAAAGCTTTGTGTCTTGGTATTCATTTTATTTATAAATGCCAGAAAGAAAATCTGGTTACACCAGAAAAGTATACTTATTAGATCTGTTTTTTGTTAAATTATGACAGTAAAGAAAACAGTCATATATAATAAACAATATCTTTTCATAATAATATATACAAGTAAAATCATAATTAGGAATTACTTAATACCTTAGAACAAATGTAGAGACAGAGAGTAGCATAATTTGCTGAACTAGGTCCCGTTTGGCAAAATTTAACAATTTTATATTTAACTTGTTAATATTGTTTTCTTTTTTGTCAAATAAATAAATTTCTTTCTTTCTTTCTAGAGATTCATAAAAAAAATCTGTACCAATTTCGCAGCCATTTAAAATACCAATATGTTTACCACAAGGAAACTAACCGTAAGATATTTAAAAGCATCTAATTTATAAAAAAATCTCTATCCGTGGGCGGGTAGGGGCGTCATATTGACAAGCTAATATAATTTATTGGCCGATCGGCGCCGGCGCGCGGCGGCGGTGGCGTTGCGAGCGTTTTTTGCACTACGACCCTGCGCCCGCGCATCGCGACGATAGATGCGACCTCTACTTGTCAAGTTGATAACGTAACCTTTTTCACTGCAACCGCGTTTTTTACGTCAAAAGACTTTTTAAGTTTTCTAAGCACCGTTATGTGTGGTGCAATAAAGATGGAAGTTTATTGTTGAAGTTTTGAAGTTGTAGATTGTAATGGAAGAAAGAAATACTGCTGTTTGGTACTTATGCATACATAAATTGTTTCACGCTTATATTCGTGAAGAGGTAAGGAGAGATTACATCACCTTCGGTTGTATGAGTATATTCCAGATAATTTATGGCTAGTTCCCGAGTCCGCAGCAGCTGAGGTGTTTTACACCACATTTTACCAATTATAATTTTAAGCCACATCTCGCCGAGTACAGATCTCGACTCTATACTTCTTCCGAGCAATTCTTGTTAGGTAAAAAGGAAGATGATGCAGCGACGGTTAAATTGACTGCTGTACATAAAGCCTCGAGTTCAAGTCATATCGAGAAAAAATTTAGTGCGATTTTCTGTCAAGATATTCTTAATAGCAACACAAAGATCGGGAGATGACAGTAGACTTACCTGGTATATTTGGGACCTAAAGCCCAAGCAGACAAAATGCGCGTGCAATATACCTCTACCTAATCATTCGAAGATATAGTGTCTCTGTGTATTTATGTAGTTTTAAAGCTGATTAGATGGCGATAATGGCAGTCGGCCATGACAGTCTGATTCATCCATTAACTACGTATAAATCACTATACAATTGTATCTCCCAAAATAGCCGATTACAAGCTATAATTCTACGTAATATCTCATTGAATCATAGCCGAAGTTCCCATTAAATAACCATATAATATCATTCTCGGTAACACATAAAACAATTCCGATCATGCATTCGATTTATTATCGTACTAGACTAGGTTTAGACCGCGGTTCTGTTCGCTAATTTATTAGGTTGCTTTAACAAATAGGTAGAGATCAAGATAGACGCAAAGAGAAAGAGAGGAATGCCAAGAAGGCAGTGTACGGACAAACTGAAATAAAAGGAAATATACAGACATTTAGAGAATTGAAGGATTTGGCAATGGATTGATAAACATGAAAATTACTACGACAAATGCCTAGAGCTTAAATTTTAGATGTATGTATTAGAAAATGCTTTCTTTAGGGTAAAGTGTTTTGTATATAATAATAATAATAATAATATTCTATCACATACACACACCATCTAGCCCAAACTAAGCAGAGCTTGTACTATGGGTACTAGACAATGGATATACATACATATATACTTTTTTTTTGTAAATACATACATATTATACATAGACACACCCAGACCAAGACAAACATCCATGTTCATGCACACAAATGTTTGACTTGTGCGGGAATCGAACCCGCGACCTTGGGCGTGGCAGTCGGATACACTAACCACTACGCCATCGAGGCCAACGAATATTATCCATATCATTAGGTCAGAAAATGTAGAGATCGATATTTATTTTCGCTCTTCTTATAAATGTTGTTTTTTGCTTTAATCGTCTTTTATAAAATAAGATTTGTAAAAATTATGTTAATTTTTAGGGTTATGAAGATGAAGTACAATCACACACGAAGGTAACTATATTTCATTTCCAAGAATCATTCGAAACAAATGACACGTCAGTTACGTCATGCAAGAAATGAACGAGATGGGTACCTATTCAAGGAATAAGGGAAGCAAAACATTTATTATTAATAATTTTACTCCAAAATAATCTAGCTATGGATATTAACGTTGACTTTTCTCGATTGTGAAGATATTTTGATTAGTATGAATGCATAGATACCATTTAACGACCTATTCGAAAATATTAATACGGGCACTCTGAGAGCTAACACAACATTGACAAATGATAGCTAAGGTATTTTGACCACTCTGGATGCTTACAACAATTGGAGTGCCATGTCTGTGAATATAAAATTGAATTGATGTTCTTTACATAACTTTGACTCATTAAAAAGCTCAAATCTATCTGATGCTGACTGTAGCAACTACATTATTACAAGTATTCCGATAAAGCACATCTTAAGATAAGTTAAAAATGCACCCGCATGCAAATGTACACACGCGCCACACTAGTATATAAGCTTTACTTTTACTGAAATTAAACAGACTATAACACCATCTGAGTCTCGTTATACCTATTGCCAAAACTTAGGCGAAAAGACTATACTAGCTTTTTCTAGTAAATCCGTTCGCGTGGACTTTAGATGCTTTTAATTATATTCCGAGAGAAATAAAAAAATCTCGTAAATATTTAATATTGACCTAGGTATGTCAAATTTAAAGTATGTGTAATAGATACCTTCTTACTATGGCCAATTTAAATATTCTATTTTGTATGGAACAGCTCCTTTTTTTCCGCGATTTCGGCAATGTCCTGGAACAAAAGTTGTTCATAATAACAAGTATAATCACCCCCTAAGGGGTTTTCCCTATACTAAGAATAACCTTGTATATATATGTAATACATACCTAATATAATAATAATAATATTCTATCACATACACACAACACCATCTAGCCCAAACTAAGCAGAGCTTGTACTATGGGTGCTACTAGACAATGGATAAACATACATATATACTTTTTCTTTTTTTTTAAATACATACATATTATACATAGAACAACAACTATAAAATGAAAATCCGATTTATTCCCTATCCCGTAAGTAATTTCAGCTTTCTAGTTCGAAGGGTTTGAGCTGAGCGTTAATGAGTCAGTCAGTGAGTGAGTCACGATTTGTGTTTTTAGTTTGAAAAATCTCTTATACAACAGCTTTGTCCGTCCGTCTGTTATACAACTTTCAACTCAAGAACTGTAAGAGTTAGAGACTCGCGGTCAACGCCATTCGACTCAGCATAGTCGATATACCCCCGAAATTACTATGACTTTTGACCTCTGACCTCGTGATACCACATGACCTTTGCAAATATTGTTTTTCGAACTCTAAGATTTACGGCAATTCATTGCCTTATCTCATTTGTTATAGTAAGTATATTGACTTGTAGTACATGTTAATTACATGTTTATTAGTTCAGTACAGAAGTGTAAGCGTTAAGATATATGTAGTTCGTAGGGCTCGAGTTCAATTTCCGGGCTAGACGAATGTGGTTTAACGTTTACCTGTAGGTAGACTAAAACTACAATCTTCGGGTGTACTTAACAAATGTTTGTCATCCACTGTAGTCATATTAATTAGTATTACATTTATTTCGCGAATTTCTGTTTTTGTTGAATAACTACTGCTAGTGCAAACTTAACTTTGCCAACTATCATTCTTATTATCACTAAATATCCTAACCAATATTACAAAAGCGAATGTGAGTTTGTTTGTTAAACTCTCACGCCACAGCTACTCGATCGATCATCATTAAATTTGCAGACACGTTATTAAGGGAACAGAAAAGTACATAGGGTACCTTTCATACAGAAAAATTTACTATTACTAGCCTAATCTAACTTAATTTACATTTACGCGAGTGAAGCCGTGGGCAAAATTTAGTCTAGTATAATGGCGCTAATACCCGTTACCTTCCTTGTATAATATACTAGCGACCCGTCCCGGCTTCGCACGGGTGCAATGTAGATACTAATATGGGGCAGTATGGAGTTCCGTAGTACATTAATTTGGTCTATCTCGTAAGGTTAAGCCAGCGTTTGCGATTTAAGCGCACAAAAAAATGTTTGATACGACATCACATTACAAATCTTTGAATTTTTCGGCTTTTCTGTACTATAATATGTATATATTATACATATAAACCTTCCTTTTGAATCACTTTATCTATTTCTGAAAACTGCATTAAAATCCGTTGAGTAGTTTAAAAGATCTAAGCGAACAGATAGCGGAAGCGACTTCATTTTATAATATGTAAAGAAGATAATATGTATATATATACCTACATAGAACTAGTAGGTATATCGCAAAGTTAGGCAAGCGAGGAGAAGAATGCAGAGCTACGTTATAGCATGATTTCGTGAACTATTATTAGTAATTAGTAAGTCCTTTGCCATTCTCCATACTGCAGTGTTTCCTTCCAAACAATAGGCAATAAACTGGTACTCTTTATTAGGAAATTCTAACTCAGGACCCGACGCGTAAATCGAACCCAGGATGTTACCATCGCCTTCAAACTTCAACCACGGCACTCCCAGTCGTAGTCAGCAGCTGAAATAGACATATAATATTAGAATGAGCGGCGTGAGTAGTTGGAAGCCACATCATCGGGCGGCAATTAATCGGACGAAGTCGAATGGCCACATTAAACTGTGCACATGGGCCGGCCGCTGATAACGCTGAGAAAGATCATAGTGTACACTGCGGGCCCGGCGTGCTAACACAGCTAAATATTTATTTTAATTTTGTTTTGTGTAGGTATAAAAAATGCTTGTAGCGCAATGGATAAGGTAGTCGTAGTAGGTCGTACTACGACCTACTACGACTACCGTAGTAGTAGTAGGTCGTACTACGACCTACTACGACTACCGTAGTAGTAGTAGTAAGTACTACGACCGTCGTAGTACTTGCGATAGTGGGGTTTCTATTCTCATCTATTGCATTACCAAAGTGGATTATCGGAGGAGGAGAGGGGTCAATAAGAATATTAGTAATTTTAAACTAAATTGATATGAAACCTTTAAAAATGTACAAGTAAGGTTTCAATATAATTCTTCATGTAGGTATAGGTATAGACTATACCCAGAATGGGTATAACTTAGGTTTAATTTTAGAATGTAGTGACTAAATTTTTATATAAGAACATACAGAAAAACTCAGAATCAAAATTAATATGTCCCACTGGACACCACATTTAGGATGATTCAAAAATATTTTATTAAAACCCATTGATATACTCTGGCTTCTAAAACAGACCAACATTATATTTGTTAACCCACGGTCAAATGCATGTCAACAGCTGTGGTTGGCTGACTGCATTAGCAACAGCCAATCAAATCAATTGACATGAGTTTGATTTTACATTCTTTGACAACTCTGAGAATTTGAAATTATGTTGAAGGCATTTACGGAACCTGTAGGTACGTAATAGTCCACCACGCTAGTCCAATAAGGTTTGACAGACTATTGATATCATCAACAACTTTATGATGAATTCTCAGACGTGCAGATTTCCTCACCATATTTTCTTTCCCCGTTGAAGCAAGCGATAGTTAACTAATTAATACGCGCAAAACTTCGTAAAGGCAGAGGTGCGTACCTTTGGTGGCAGCTCGAACTCGAGACCTCTGCAGTTCAAAATCTTCTTAGCTTTACTTACTCTTAACGAAATAAGATCAAGAAGCAGCAAGTGCAAAATTTGTAATTTACATCTACTCATCAGCAGAATAAGCATGGTTATAATATTTAAACATACATAGTATCACGCCTCTGTCCCGAAGGGAAAGGTAGAGCTATTCTGCTGCCACATTATAACTAGTGAAAAGTGAGTGTATTACATTTTAACTACTATTATAGATCGTTCGTAATAGAGGGCAAGCCTTTGGCAGTCTACCGGTTCTTATTGAATTCCTTGATTGAAAAACTCAACAACATTTTGTCCAACCCGGAAATCAAACCCGAGATCTCACGGACAGTAGTCGCATTCACTATCGCTGCGCCACCGGAACAGTCAGTCATTTAATGTAAGATGAAACATTTTATTTACATATTGCCAAATAGCTAAACATATATATTTCTGGGGAGGTGCTGCAAAAACCATTTTAATAAAACTGGAGCGCGTGCAGAGAGCGGTCATAAAAGTGGCTCTTTTTCTTCCTTACTTGCATCCTACGGCTGAATTGTACCAAGAATTTAATGTTCTAACAGTTCGTCAGCTATTTATTCTTCGTATAGTTTTGATGACGCACGCACAATCGAATTATGACCCTTCAAT
Source organism: Catocala sponsa (assembly GCA_963564715.1). Classification (NCBI taxonomy): domain Eukaryota; kingdom Metazoa; phylum Arthropoda; class Insecta; order Lepidoptera; family Erebidae; genus Catocala; species Catocala sponsa. The sequence continues at coordinate 16,869,133 of OY751349.1, forward strand.
TAACGCGACAAAACGGCGTAAACATAAAATTTATCACAATGCTACGACATACAGAACTACTCTGTCACATAGGTTCCATTGTTTCTTAGGTCCATACTTATACAACAAAGTTAATTCCCTTCTTTCTATATACAGTCTCAATAATTTCAATGTAAAAAAAGTATTAACGTCTTGGTTACAAGACCTATCATATTCTGATACTAAAGCCCTACTTATTCCGTTAATATAATGAATATAATTTATGTACAAATCACACAAGTTAAATGCATGATAGAAACTGTAGCACATGCACGCTAGCACTCTCACACACACACACTCTCACCCTCACTCACACACACACACACACACCCTCACACACAAACACACACACACCAATTTTATTTCTAATTCAGAATATGCATAGGTAGTTTTTAAGTACATGTCCAAATAATCACCACTAAGACTAGTCCAGGAGGTCGGAGCCTGGTGATCTGTAACACAGGTTTTTACCTACTATAGACACCAGCCTCTCACAAAGGAATGAGATTTTTTTAACATGTATTGTATTAGATGATAAGTACTTACCTTTGTAAAGGGGAAATAAATATTTTTATTATTTTGCTAAATAGCTGTATGGTTTATTTGTCCGGTTGTGTAATGTCGGCTGGAACAGGAGTCCGGCGTCCAAATAAAAGCTAACGAGCGGCGCGCAGTGCACGGGGGCGCAGTAATGGCGCACACGTGCAAAACAACATGGAATCACGTCTCACTTTCTTTTTGCAAAAATATTACATATTACACGTAATTAATTACAAGGTTGGTGTAGTGGTTTAAGTGGTCGCCTCGCCACTGCCGCCGCGCCGAGTGGGTTCGACTCCCACACGGGACAAAACTTTGTGTGATCCACAAATGTTTGTTCCGAGTCTCGGTGTTCTTTGTGTCCGTTGTTTGAATGTTTGTAAAGTCCCCCGCGATACAGGAATTATACATAAAGAGGGTACAGTCTATTAAAAAAATAGACGGCGAGAGTATTGGCCATGGACCATTTATGCAGACTCGGGGCTGCTCATAATAAGTACCATACAAAAAAATACAAAAACAACAGCAATATCGGAGTCCCAAGCATCAAAACTACGCTGCATTAAGTTATGCTGTAAAACTAACAAGCATAAATTATTTCCATGGGTTTAATTTTGACCATTTAGTTACGGAACGGAAATCGAGACTGTCCAGTACCATAAAATGTTAATCCCGAAGTTTCAGCCCGACTGTTCGTACTGTGTAACATATTAATTGAGAAATGCGTACTGAATTTCGGTACGTAAACGTCCCTTTGATTTTCTCAAACTCTGGTGATGGTCCGAACATTGGAGTTTTCTTTTTGAAAGAAAGATATCCGAAGCAACGTTATAGAAACTTTATTTCGCTCAGGTTTCGTTCATTGTAAGATTGTAAGCGTATGGTTTTTTCAATTTGATCTGCAGAGCCTGTGGTGAACAGGACGAGTCCATATCGCACCTACTGTATGAATGTGACGCGTTGGCTGAATTGAGAATGGGTCTGATGGAATTGGCATATCCAAACCTCGAAGACTTCAGGCTTCTCCCTCCGAAGTGTACGCTGCGGCTGATGCAGTACAGTCATAAGGAGATGGCTAAAGGATAGATCTTGGGGCCGACACAAAAGATCCCACTGGGTCGAAGTGTCGCCGGTCTACACTGACTGGCCCCCATATATAAGATAAGATAAGCATATGGTTCTCTAATAACACTTTATCAGAGCTGAAAGCGGCACCGCAGACTAGGTGATCGTGTTAATGGCCTTTACTTATTTGATACATATCGCAAGATATTTATTATAAAAATTAAAGATATTTATAGTAAACTAGCTTCTGTGCGCGGCTCCGCCCGCGTGGTACCTACCAAAAAGTAGCCTATGTCCTTCCCCAGGTTTTAAACTATATCTGTACCAAATTTCATCCAAATCGGTTGAGTGGTTTGGCTGTGAAAAGGTAACAGACAGACAGACAGAAGAGTTATTCCACCTTATCCCGCCCTCCCCTTTCCTATCCAGAACAACGCGTGCTGGGCTCAGATGCCATCCTTACACGGTAGAGTCGATTAGAGCGCGTACCAAAAAGTTTGGGTCCTCATATCTCTGCCGAACGACCAAGGCATGGAATTCTCTGCCAAGGCACGTGTTTCCTTCTTCCTTCAATCCTGGGTTCTTTAAGCGGGGCGTGAAAAAGCATCTTCTCAGGCCGTCAAAGTAGAGACCTCAACATCGCCTCGGCTACTGTGGGGGCGATGCGGAGGCCACTGCTCTTAGACCACACGACTGCTTACCATCAGGTGGAGTGTGGTCATTTTGACGAGCAAAATAAAAAAAAAAAAAAAAAAAAAGACAGATAGACAGACAGAGTAACTTTAGAATTTATAATATTATGAGTAAGGATTGGAGATACTTTCGAAATACTAATTATGATCGTGTTTTTAGAAAGCATTTTGGCTGAGAGAGATTTTGTCTATTCGTATGTACCGGCCATCAACATCATGCAAAAAAAACTTAAGAGTTTAGCATAAAATCTAAGACATTTCACTTGGTTCCGTTCAACAGAAGTAGAGATATGATGCATACTTTGATCTACACAGATTAAATCGCGGCCGAGGCGCAGTCGCGGTCCAAATCTTGTTTATTAAATAAACTAGCGACCCGTCCAGCTTCACACGGTTAGTACAAAACCTTAACAATAATACACATATACCTACCTCATAAATCACTCTGTCTATTGGTGAAAACCGCATGAAAATCCGTTCAGTAGTTTTTGAATTTATAGCGAACAGACAGACGGACGCGGCAGAGGTAGACTTTATTTTATAATACGACTAGCTTTTGCCCGCGCCTTCGCTTGCGTTAATTTAGAATTTGACAATCAAGTCGGGTTGTACTCTGCTTGTAATAATATAATTCAATCATGATTCGAAAGACACGTGGCGCCATCTATTATCATAAGAACGTTATTATTGTTTTCCTCGGGAACAGTAATTTTTTTCGGGATGAAAGGTAGCATATGTCCGTTTCTGTACACCTGACAACGTATATGCAAAATTTCAGGATGATTGGTTCAGTAGTTTAGGCGTTAAAGGTAACAAACAAAAACTCATTTTCGCTTTTATAATATTAGTTAGGATAGGATTAGGATACTTTATTTTATAATAATAAAATAAAATAAAAAGCCTTTATTGTTGATCTTAGTTTAAATAATAAAAAAAGTTTTGTAAGTATGCCTAAGAACTCATTACTACTATCGAATTTACTAACAAATATACTAACTTTAATTATTCATGTGTAACTGATTCTAATTCGGCTAACGGTTGTTACTCCTCAATTTGTCTTCCGACAAAGGCCTCCTCTAAAGATCGCCATTCAATTCTATCCCTATTTATATCTATTATTTTATAATACGATACTTTATTTTATAATGTATGTAGTGATACATTGAACAAGGTATCGCCAGTATCGCTTGCAGATGTACAGTGGCATGGCATCGGTCTATCGGGCCAGATCACCTTCCACCCAGCGATAACCTTAAAAGCACCACAATATTAATACATCAAACGCCCACGTGCGCGCACTACACACGCACGCACTCACGCACACACGCACACATAGTATTAGCGTGCCGTATGTGTAACGTTCCCGATTGGTACCGGTTTAGTTACAATTACCTATATGTTAAATATATAACATAGTTTTGCGTTTGATTCCCAGAAGAGACTGGTTTAGTCAACAGGACCCTGGGGTCTAATTTTGGTCCAATACTAACATTATAAATGCGAATGTGAGTTTGTCTGTAATACGCTTTCAAGCCTTAACTACTTGACCGATCCTCATGAATTTTTATATACACGTTGCCTAGGGTACAGAAAAGGACATATAATAATAATATATAATATTCTATCACATACACACAACACCATCTAGCCAAAACTAAGCAGAGCTTGTACTATGGGTACTAGACAATGGATAAACATACTTATATACTTTTTTTTGTAGATACATACATATTATACATAGAAACACCAAGACCAAGACAAACATCCATGTTCATGCACACAAATGCTTGACTTGTGCGGGAATCGAACTCGCGACCTCAGGCGTGGCAGTCGGTTACACTAACCACTACGCCATCATACCTTTCATCCAGGAAAAGTACTGTTTTCAAGCGAAGGGGCGAGTTAAGAAGAGCTAGTAAGTAGACTTATATTGAACTACATGTTCCCGTGGTTTCACCCGCGTTTATCCTTACTACGCCGCCCCCATGGGTCGTAGCGTGATGTTATAGAACCTATAGCCTTCCTCGATAAATAGGCTATCTAACACTAAAATAATTTTTCAAATCGAATCAGTAGTTCCTGATATTAGCGCGTTCAAACAAACAAACAAACTCTTCAGGCTTTATAATATTAGTATAGATTTAAATGGCGGATTTATATCACCTTTATATCACCCTCGTTTATGATCACTGCTCCGCTCGCGTGGCTTGAAGCGTGATCTTAAATAGCCTTTGGATAAAGCAGCTTTGTAATAGTAAAGGAATAATTAAAATTGTTTCAGTTCTTTTTGACTTTATTCATTACAAAGAAATCGTACCTCTTTATAATATTAGTATAGATAACATTATTTCATATTTCTATTGCCAAAAAGAATGATTTAAAAAAGGTAGGATATGGCGTCATTACAAATTAAAATACTTATTATCTAATATTCCTATTTATTTATGCAGATAAGTATTTAAACATCATTGTACCAGTTATAATATTGTCTTCTGTTTACGCGAATGTTATTCATTGAAATTAAACTACTATATACGGATTTTATCGCGTTGTTTATTTGACACTTTATTACAAAATTTTGAACTATTAAACTTTACTAATTTTTAAGCTAATTAAATTATTGAATAATTTAACTAGCTTAAAAACGTTTTCAAAATTTTGTAAGAAAGTGTCAAATAAACAACGCGATAAAATCCGTATATATAGTAGTTTCATTTCAATAAATATTGTACCAGTTGTTAGGCGCTACGTATAAGACAAGCCGATAGGCCTTTACCGGTAATTTTGCTGGATCCTATGTTGTTATTATTACCTATGAGATACTTATTGACACTTTCAACATGTAATCAAACCTGAGACCTTACGTCAACGCAACAAAAGGGCAAACTCATGCCACAGGACTATCCGGCAAAAAACACAGGCGTTACAGGCGTTACACATGTAATTGAACCAAAGTAACACTTCGTAGGTATTGCTGCTGGAGTCGCGTCGCTACGCCGCGTTGACATTAGGTCGGACCGACAGTTTTACAGGAACGACAAAGGTGTCGGATGCAAATTAGTACATGTATTTCAATAACATTACATGTACTAATTTGCATCCGACACCTTTGTCGTTCAGTCAAAATTGTCGGTCCGACCTAATGTGAACGTGGCCTAAGGCGTTCGTGGTGCGAGTCCCGACTTGCTTTCTGCACGTATTCATGAAGGAGGACTTTTGGCCGAAAGGTGTCGTGTTCCGTCGCTTCCCCGGACAAGTGCCACATGAACGCACAACAACAGAGTGCAAGTGAAGCAGTACTAACATAGTTAATAAGTTATATAAATACTAACACAAATTGTATGTATGTTAGTCTATATACGTCTATGCCACGCGAAATAAAACGGTTATTATTATTATTTAATACTAGCTGTGCCCGCGGTCTCACCCGCGGCATTGGTATTTGTGGTTACTGCGCCACTCCCGTGAGCCATAGCGTGATGTTATATAGCCTATGTCCTTCCCAGGGTCTCAGGCTATCTTCATTCCAAATTTCATCTAAATCGGTTCAGCGGATTGAACGTGAAAAGGTAAAAGACAGACAGACAGACCGACAGACAGAGTTACTTTCGCATTTATAATATTACTAAGGATTTTATCTTGTCAAGTTTTTGAATACATTTTATTAGATTTGATTCTGAGTCGTAGTTTTGATTTTCAGTCTATATTGATTATTAAATAGGTTTACCGTGTCTTATGAGTTATGACTGTTTTAAATAAACCTTTATTCTAATTATGAAAACGGCAGTAACATCTGCCTTAGAGGAACGTACCTAGCCTACGTTCAGAGGCAGATTGTAAACACATTAAACATAGTCTCAGACGACATACACTTTGACTGCACAGATGGACTGCACAGTGGTTTAAATGATTGCCTTATCCCTGCGACTGCGCCGGGTGTTGTATGTTTGATTCCCACACGTGGCAAACGTTGTTTAATACACAAATAGTTATTTAGAGTCTGGGTGGTGAATGTTTTATGCCTTTTTAAAAACATACATATATGAGTAGTTCAGTTTCAAAATCCTCTAAAATACTTTTCACCAATGGTAAATCTCAAAAAAACATTTAAAGACATAATATAAATGGACTCTTTTATCAGTGTTTGCAACAAACTGCTACTTTTGTGAGCTAATTTAATAGAATTTGAGTGGGTTTTGTTGAAAACTATCAGTGCTATGCGATAGAAGCAACGAAGGAGCTTCATATTCAATCGCAACATTATTTTTGTTCTAATATCGTTTTGGCGGGTTTGGAAACTATACTCCTCACGTAGGCTCAGGCCTACAAGATGTTGGTTACATGATGTGATGAAAGATAATATTTCTTAAAATTGCCTTTCAATCTCACTTAATTTATATATACGGTGTCTGCATCAAAGGTATACAACATACAACCAATTAAAACCTTACAGTGTTTCAGTATGAATGCATTAATGTATATTCACTAAAGGACTTTAAACTTACCGCGCGTTTGTGTCTGCAAACTTGGAAAGTAGTCGATGGATTGACTTGAAATTTTTACACAATATTGCATTTCTATATATTAGGAGAATTTTATATTCATTTTTCCGAAGTTCCAATGGAAATTTAAACTTCCTTTATAATATATATGAAACTAAATCACAGCGAGGTGTGGCCAAGTTTAGACAGTAAATAAATAATTTTGCGGTAAGCTATGCCGTCGGATTTTACTTTTGAAGAAGTAGAAGGACTTACTAAAACATAATTTCTTTGTCATGTTTCAAACTTGCCTAGACTTGTTAGTAGTTCACCAATTCTTGGGTGATGCCCGCACGCTTAGCACATAAAAGCTTTTAGTGAACAGGTGCCGGGACAATGTTCCCATAGCCGCAGGTCCCAGCGCTTAGCCCAGCCGTGGGCGACACGTGTTACAATCAATATCTTATCCGCTTGGCGCCGCCGGCGCCTGCTGCGACGGGGATGTGGACAACCACACGGGCGGGCGTTCAACAGCGTTTTTGGGATGAACAGCTGAATTTATTGCAGTTTGTTTTGGTATAGTTTTAATAAATTAGAACCTTTTGGTGTATTCAATTTCCCAGATTAATTAGCGAATTACCCGACTGCTACAGAGAGAGTAATTTTTTTAAGTTGACGCTCATGTCTGCAACTCTTGTATACATATTATAACATACTTGATGTTTATTTACGTAGGATATTTGATAAGCAATTACATGATATAATATACTGCTATTAATTATTGAAGCTTTTACTTTACGTAATTTTTGCCAAATCTTTTCAGCAGCCCTTATAATAGAATACAAAAATAGTAAAACAACTGTATTGAAACGGTCTGTAAACTATATTCTGAAATAATATTTGCCATCACTAGCATACTTAGAAGGTTCTTATTTACAACAAAACGAAAGGGCCAAATTATGACCAAGTCTTTAAATTAGGTATCTATACTAATATTATAAAGCTGAAGAGCTTGTTTGTTTGTTTGGTTGAACGCGCTGGAACTGGCTCAGGAACTACTGGTTCGAATTGAAAAATTATTTTAGTGTTGCCCATTTATAGGCTATAATAACATCACGCTACGACCTACGGGGGCGGCGGGTGACACCGCGGGCACAGCTAGTTTATGGATAACCTTATTGATATATTTAATGAGTAAATACTAGAAATAATTATTATTATACTTATTCTAATTGTCACTTTGAAATAAAACATAAATAAGAGTGATTTTATTAATAAATATTCTACCACATACAAACAACACCATCTAGCCGAAACTAAGCAGAGCTTGTACTATGGGTACTAGACAATGGATAAACATACATATATACAATTATTTTTTGTAAGTACGTATTGATTATACATAGAAGCACTCAGACCAAGACAAACATCCATGCTCATGCACATAAATGTTTGACTTGTGCGCGAATCGAACCCGCGACCTCAGGCGTGGCAGTCGGTTACACTAACCACTACGCCATCCATACCGATGTAATGTAATGTTTACAAAGTTTAATTAGTATTTAATGTGCCATAAAATACTTGTGGTTTGTTATAGTCACAGGTATATAAATGTACATATTATATGTGGCTTAATAGCTAAGTATTTTCATAGTCTTTAGTAAATCCTCGAAATGTGAAAATTTGTAAAGATGTTAGGTAATAATAATAATAAATAATAATAATAATAATAGTTTATTTGTTCATATAAGGTGTTTTTACATCGGATTGTGTTTGGAGCCTCCTTTTAGATACTCAATAACTTGTCATATAGTTCGATTATGTCCTTTAGTTCATGGAATTATGGTAAAATGGGCTTTTCTCAGCCATGCGTTCGCGTGAGATTCACGTTGGCAAATCCGCTGGCAGAATCTAATCCTAATCCTAATTATCCTAACTAATATTATAAAAGCGAAAATAAGTTTGTTTTTTTGTTACCTTTTCAGGCTTAAACCACTGAACCGATCATCCTGAAATTTTGCATATACATTGACAGGTGTACAGAAACGGACAGGCTACCTTTCATCCCGAAAAAATTACTGTTCCCGAGGAAAACAATAATAACGTTCTTATTAGAATAGATGGCGCCACGTGTCTTTCGAATCATGATTGAATTATAGCACAGTACAACCCGAATTGATTGTCAAATTCTAAATTACCGCGAGCGAAGCCGCAGGCAAAAGCTTGTAAAGAAATAAACATTTCAGATAGAAAACGCCGCGTTTCACCCGCTCGTCTGCTTCAACCAACCCTCACTCGCCGCGGTGTGGTAGCAATTCAGATAAAAGCGATCCCTACAAATTGAACAGAAAAAACACTGAAACGTTCAGTCGATAGAGACACTCTGTTTTATGTTCGTTTTTTGTACATTTATGTAAAATTTTATGAGTTCGCTTTTATTATGATGAATGTACTTTAAAGTTTTTTGAATATGAGCTTAATTTTATTTGGTACTTATTTGTTTTATGGGTGATAGTGACAGATTATTACATCGAAATTTTGTGACTGTCTAAGTGTCATAAAAGTTGGCTTAAACTATATTTACGTGCTTTATTAATCATTTATTTATTAACTACAATAAATGAAATCAGTAGGTTTAAAGCAAAGTAACTTTCACACTAGTATAAACTTTAATTAATTATATCAATATCTCAAATTAATACATACATAGATTCACGCCTGTTTTTCCTGTCTCAAATTAATTATTATTATCTACAACAATTTTTTTTGGGATTTTGATTTAGTTACATATATTTAAAGTTAGCGTTTATTTTGCTTACCTAAAATATGTATAAGGTTTATTACAGTGAAACATATACATATATAGGCAAAGTGATGATCGCGCCATTTTATTGGTTTTTTGCAACAATCTTTCTTTTAATACGTACTTCACCTTACCTATTTAAGGCTTATTTCTGAGGTAAATAAAAAACGTTGGCTAGTTTGAAAATTTAATAAAAAATAAAAGTAAGTAAAGTAGACAATTTTATTTACAAAACAGTTCTTATCCTAATTAATACTTTGGCATGGCATCCGTCGCTGCACAAACATTCACAGAATATTCTAGAACTAGACAATAACAAAAATAATACTAAAATATAATACTCTTTGGCAATCAGTCTAATATGGCACAAGTTTCAATTAAATCAACAAACAAAATTTAGTGGGAAATATTTTTTTATTTCTGGCTCGTCGTAAATTTCTTTACGGTCGTTTGATATATTTTCGGTCGCATACAACCCTTGCATATTTGACGTGGTACCTACAGACTCTATATATTTTTCGGTTTGATTATCATACGCTAAACTGTCGTCGAAGTATATTGTCGAAGTCAGCTGGTCATTGGTTAAGGGTTTGTCGTGATCACACCTCGCTTCTTTGAAACTATCGTAGCTCGGAGCTGGCAGTTGTATATCTCTGTTCTCCTGCTTAAAAAGCTTCCTTACACTCAAAGCCTTGCTCGGCTTAGCATCCGTCGATGTAGACACTTCTGGTGATTTAATACGTTTGCTTTTGTACCTTCTGTTCTGGAACCAGATCTTTACCTGAGTGGGTGAAAGGTTGAGGGTTACAGCGAGCTGTTCCCGTTCAGGCGCTGTGAGGTACCGCTGGTTTCTGAAGCGCACTTCCAAAGCGTGGACTTGTGTTTGAGAAAATAGAATCCGAGGCTTTCTTTTCGCGCTTTTGTCTTTTCTTTCTTGCTTTTCACAGGTAGGCGTTTCTGGAGATAAAATAAAATAGATTGTTAATTATTTAATAGCTGTAAATGTAATTACTTATTGCTCATAAGGTTATAAGATTTTGACCCGGTTAGGTAAAGATATATTTGCACTTTTCCATCATAATAATCTCAATAACAATGTATCGTCGGCAACAATAGCTAGTCCTATAAGTAAAGCTTAAAATTGTTATCAAAATGTGTATTAGATGCATAAAACTATGCGTAGCCTTTTTGGGATAACAGATATACTAATAATAATGTATATATCTGCCTATAAACTGTACAACTGTAGGGCACCTCTCCTCAACGTGAGAAGGGTTAGGCCTTAGGCCACCACGCTGGCTCAATACGGGTTGGCAGACTTCACATATCTTTGAAAACATTATGGAGAACTCTTAGACATGCAAGTTTCCTTGTATGTAAATAGTATGTCTATAGCCATTTACCTAATTGCTACAACTTTCAATAGTCATTCACTTTCTTATCCCTTTATATTTATGTTTGTTAAACGTTTATGTAATACATAACTTACTTGTAGTTTTTCTACACAGCGCCGTCGTTTTATCAGCCGTTTCCGCCGAAAACTGCGTACAAATACTCTTCTCACTGACGATCCTATTTTGCTCAGGTAAAGAAGAAGGTAGAGCCATATTATGTCTCTCAATATGATCTAATTTCACTTCATTTTCAGCAGTAATATTCTGCGTAGGTGTTTCACTGAACTGTTCATAGTTGTGATGGTACAAATTATGGCAGTATGGATTATAACTATAGTATTCTTCTAGTTTGTGGTCGTGGTAAACATCTTGGTTCCAGTAAGGGTCGATGTTTGGCATGGAGACGTTTGGGTACACTTGGCTGAAGTATTCTGGTGGACAGTACCCTTGGCTTTGGTAGACCGGTTCGTAGTCGTAGCTTCTTCGTTCCCTCTCGTTGTATTTCCAAGCTTCGTTCCTCTCGTAAGTGTAGTTCGATTGGTTGATATTCAAGATATCTTTCACGGAGAACGGCGTAGTCAAATTCTGGTTAGTTTCTTCAATTTTCACTTTGAAATTCCTCTGGTCATAATACTCTTTCTCTAATTTATCCTTATCCAGATAACTGACGTCTACGTACTGATAAAAATTGTCGACATTTTTGCAGTCATTGTAATTGTGTTTCAAATTATTATTGTTATAAGATGTCGTAACTTCGTTGTGTTGTTCGTAAGCGTCCATTTTGAGCACAATCACTTCATTAATCTTGTTTTTACTAATTGTTTTAGGGCACTAATTAACTTGTTGTTTAAAAGGCAAGCGGTGGAAGACTGATTGTGTATAGATTGGTGGGTGAAGCCAATCGTCTGTCCGTAGCGTGTTGTGGGCGGGGTTATGGTGTTTCGTATATCCCCTTCTGGCGTGTGAAGGGCTCGTATGTGCCTGTCTCTGTCTGACATTAGGAGTGTTTACTACTGAGTGTAAATAAAGCGTATGATTTCATTTCGGTGAGATGCCCTTTTGATCGTCTAATGACTTAATTACTTGCGGTTATTATAAAAAAGTGAGACGTGAAATTTTGTGTGAGACATGAAATGAATAATTCGGCAAAATTTTTTTGTTGTAGTGAGTAGACGACATTTGCATTTTGTATGAAACAATTTATTTTTGGTTTATGATTTCATAGGTGGTCTTAACGTACAAGTAATATTTTTATTTGTCATGCCTTATTTGAAAAACTATCATTACCTATATATTATTTTTCGTCTTACAAGTCTATATTGGGCTAATAAATAAATGAACATTTAGTAACGCTTTTATACATTCCAAAGTTCCGTTACTGTAATTAAACCATTTTAAAGATCTCACTCAAATTAATTGTGACGTGAGGTGATCGAACTCATGACGTCATAACCCTCAACCACTACCTACTACTGATAATGTGACTAATTGCCAACGAAATTAATAAATAATAATCAATCCGTCTATTTCAACTCTTTAGTTTCGAACTTAATTAATAATTAGTAAAGATAAACAATGTTTTTACCTATAATTAAGTTTTTGGTTTAAATTGATTGAGTATATTAACTTTGTATGTTAAAATGGCGGGATAACCGCCCTTTTTAAATATTTTCTGCCCGTTTCGTTTGAATCGCACGAGAACACTAGGGTAAAAAATACCATATGTGTTTATCCAGGACACGGACGACCTGTGTGTTAAGTGGTCAAAGCCGTTAAATGGTTTATATGTGATTGAATAACAAACATTCAAACATTTTTGCAGACTTTCATTTATATTAGGTATATAATAGGTGTATATTAGGTATATATATATATTATATATATAATAGTACGCAATATTTCGATTGCATTAGTTAGTTAGCGCTTATATTTGCGAGCTTTTGTAAGGTATCGGATTCGATTCGAGTCGTGTTAATTTTTATCAAAATATTCCTTTAGGACATTGTTAGTAATGGCGCCGCATCTGCCCCGGGTGCACCCGTCATACGAGCATTACAAGTACTAGAGACCATAGTGGTTGAACTGATCGCCTCGCGCCATGGGCATTGGCTTCGATCATGCACTATTAATATTATACTAGTTTTCACCTGCAGCTTCGCTCGCGTAAATGTAGGTTAGGTTAGGTTAGGTTTGCAACAGTTCATTTTTTTGGATGAAAGGTACCCTATGTCCTATTCTGTACCCCTGACAACGTGTATGCAAAATTTTATGTTGATCGGTTGACTAGTTAAGGCGTGAAAGCGTAACAAACAAACAAACTCATTTTCGCATTTATAAGATTAGTAAGGATATACGGCCATAAGCCACGCAGTCAACCCAATTGCAGATAGATATTAAAACAGTGGGGTTGGAACAATAGCAGATAGTCGTTTTTTGTACTAGAGAAAAGTGAGGTTGTAGGTGTTTTTTTTTATAGGTCAACTCCCGCTGTAGGTATATATCCTGTGTTGCGGGGTTTTTCTTTTTTTTTTTTATTTTGCTCGTCAAAATGACCACACTCCACTTGATGGTAAGCAGTCGTGTGGTCTAAGAGCAGTGACCTCCACATCGCCCCCACAGCAGCCGAGGCGATGTTGAGGTCTCTACTTTGACAGCCTGAGAAGATGCTTTTTCACGCCCCGCTTAAAGAACCCAGGATTGAAGGAAGAAGGAAACACGTGCCTTGGCAGAGAATATGGAATTCTCTGCCTTGGTCGTTCGGCAGAGGTATGAGGACCCAAACTTTTTGGTACGCGCTCTAATCGACTTTACAAACATTCAAACAACGAACTCAAAGAACACACAGTATCAGAGCAATCATTTGCGAATCACACAAAGTTTTGTCCCGTGTGGGATTCGAACCTACAACACTCAGCACAATGTCAGTCGCGAGGCGACCACTTAAACCACTACGCCGTCCGTGCAGTCAGTCTATCAGTGCAGTGAGGTCCGTCAATCAAGCTATTTAAATTGTAAAACTATTTTGATTTAATGTTACACTTTCTCCGACGTTTTGTTTGCTTTTCAGCAGCCATGCTCACAGAGAGAAATAGCTTAAATAGAAGTAAACAGTAACTAGCAAAAGTTTAACAATAGTAGTTTAAAGTTTCAAAATTATGTAATAATTGTGTTTTAAAAAATAAACAATGCGATAAAATCCGTATAGATTTGTTTACTTTCAACCTAAATGTTGTTTAGCGAGTCAGATGCGAATCCTGGGTCTACCCAATTAGTATTTTAAAAGAACATAGTCTGTTGAAGCACCTTGACTGTAAATCCACCGTTTACAGTTTCAGACTCTATGCTTCTTTCTAATTTCTTCACAGAAATACCCAAAAAACCTATACCCGACATAAGTTTTTTTGTCCGCACTAGGAATAATTCGTGTATCGCGGGACCTTTACAAACATTCAAACAACGGACACGAAGAGCATCCACTGGAATAACCATTTGTAGATCACACAAATTTTTGCCTTGTGTGGGATTCGAACCCACAACACTCAGCGCAGTGACAGCGGCGAGACGACCACTTAAACCACTACGCCATCCGTGCAGTCAAATTGAACCTGAGACCTCATGTATGACAGTCTTACCGCTGCACCAACGAGTAGACACAAACCTGAATTCATACGCATACATAGATTTAGTCTTGATCCTAATATTATAAATGCGTATGTGAGTGTTTTATTTGTTTGTTACGCTTTCACGCCTAAACTACTCAACCGATCACTAAGAGATTTCACATACATATTGTTAGGGGTACAGATAATGTATTTCCTTTTCTGTACCCTCGACAACGTGTATGCTGGGTACCTTTCATCCAGTACTGTTCCCAAGCGAGTGATGCCGCCGGCAAAAGCTATATATAGCTGCTACGTATATATTAAAAAAGCCGATGTTCGGTGCCCTCATCTGTCACCGGTCGCAGCCAATATACAGGGTCTCCGTACTGATGACTTAAAAGTGTTGACGCTTCAATATAAACAACCATTCGCCGCCTCTCTCACGTAAACACACAATCACGAAAGATTGACTGAACCAAACAATATAAATTAACTCGCATTTTATACAAATAATTATGATTATAGGATTCGTTGAGAATTTGTTTATATTTTTGTTAATAATAATAGTGATTTATTATAAACTAGTTTGTGTCTCTCTGGTGGCTCAATATCCAGAAGTTGACATATATTTCGATAAAATTAATAAATTTGTTAAATACTGTTCACTATTTTTAAGTTATAAATAATATGTTGTGTATGTATTATGGCTCCCTGCACGCGTTGGGTAACTGTAAGTGCAGTGAGCAGTTGATGCAAATAAATAAATAAATAATAAATAATTACCGCCAGCGTGGTATGTAGGTACATATATAATAATCCATAGTAATAATATGGATGCGATGTAAGTTTGTTTGTTAAACTTTCACGAGTTAAATTCTCGACCGATCTTCATGAAATGGAAACGCCCATCTGAGGTCACGAGTGGACAAGAGGCTAAAGAAAAAAATACTTTCCAGTTGATTTTGTCGTAAAAAAATGTATTTACTTTCATTCAAATTGACGCCACTGCAATTTACAAAAAAATGTTAATAGGAATAAGTCTATTGGGCAAAATATGAGTCAAATATATGCCCTCCTGCGCCTTTTCTAGACGATTTGTTAATAGTATATGCCAATGAAGAGAATATAGACGTTTAAAATAACAAATGTGTTTCTGTTTCATACCCTATTAAGTATAACTGGATAAAAATATATTACAAACATTCCTTCTATCATAATTCAATATCACAGCCAGACACATTTTCGTATAGAAAAATAACTTCAATACATTTTTTTATAGGTATTTCTAAAATAGGGGCGTCAAGTTGAATATATTTTTTATATATGTAATACTGTTAAGATCTTAAAACACTCAATTTTATAGTAATTTTTGATGTCCATCTTTGGCCTGAGATACTATGGAGAATAGGCATTCCTTTTCTCTTACACGTCGACAGGGGTACAGAAAAGGACTTAGAGTACCTTTAATCTAAAATTAAGGCAGTTTACCCAAGCGAAACCAAGGGATAAAAGCTAGTTAGTAATAAAAACAAAAATCAATCATTTTAACTGTCTTGGTGGCACAGCGGTAATGAATGCAACTGCTGTGCTTGAGGTCTTAGGTTCAATAGCCGGGTCGGGCAAAGTCTTGAAAATACAAAAAGTTAATCATCATATTCATGGGTAAAGACTTAAGGCGTGAGGCAGAATTAATGAATGGGATTCCCGTTTATGTCAACGAAGGGGTAGGCACAGGCGATATGTCCTATGTGTTAAGGTCCTACGTAATTGAGGGCGAACCTCTTGCTGTTTACCGAGCGTAATTCCAGACGCCACCCGTCCCGTTTCTGAGAATTTCCTAAAGAGAAAAATAACAAATGACCCAGGCAATGAACTCGAGACCTCATGCACAGAAGTCGCAATCACTTCTGCTGCATTTATGACGACGGTATAACAATAAAATAAAGTTCACAAGTAGCTGCGAAATCCTACTCAATTTTTATCAACCTTACGAACTTTAAACACATATTTTGACACTTTTTACTGCAATATGAATGACACTAAACTTTAACGAGAACTACTGAAATGGAGCATAAACATTTTATTGCTCAGTTTTTACACAATCGTAACTTTTGGAAGCTGTTTCATCGTAAAAACTTATAAAAAGTTGCCATCCCGTTTTGTAATATGAAACTTTGTGTTTGTACGAGCGAGAGATGGACTCCTGGGGTGCTGGAATAAAGATACCATTGTCCTTTGATTGATTTGATTGTATTATAATTTGTTTTTAAATATACTCTAATATTTCGCTTGATGATTTTGATTAGATTTAATAGGTAACGAAGTTATTTTTATTTAAAATAAAATACCCTTACCCAGCAGTGGGACCATCCTCTATGACTAATATCAATTTATGATAAAGTGTTCCCTCTATACCAACCTATCGGCTATAATAGAGAGAGCCGCTGTACCATCCAGTGCCCGAGAGCATCTTTCGAGACCAGTTATAGACAGGCCTTGTCGCCAAATGTCGATTTCCAATACCCAATTACTCCAGAGATTCGGTTCTCATTATAGCGAGCTACCTCGTGCTAAGTGACATTACCTATTTTCAAGATAGGTACCGGACAAGTAAAGCCGGTTACCACCCGCAACTCTGAGATTTGCTAACGATAACCAGCAGTGGGGCAGTATATATACAGATATAAATTGTCCAATGGGCACGAGCCTCTTCTCAGTAAAAGAAAGTTCAGGCCATGATAAAAATAATAATAATAATTTAACTATTTTAGTATAAATTATTATTTTACAATTGCATCTTAACAATAACATAAAGTGCACTTATATATATTTGCCCGAACTAGGTTAAACCTGTGTTTCGAGCGACAAACTGCTTACATACTATTAACAGTATAAATAAATTTACATTATAATAACTTTTATAATAAACTAAAGGTAAAAGTAAAAACAATCCTTACTATTTTCCTTAGTTAATAATATTATAAATTCGAAAGTAACTCTGTCTGTCTGTTAACTTTTCACGGCTAAACCACTCCACCGATTTAGATGAAGTTTGGTACAGATATAGTTTAAAACCTGGGGAAGGACATAGGCTACTTTTTATTGATGTAGGTACCACGCGGGCGGAGCCGCGCGCAAAAGCTAGTTTAAAATAACTTTCATAGTCTACTTTAAAACTAAATTAGCAACATTTTATTTACAGATTGCAAGTATGCACTAATTAAGTTTTTACAGCTAAAATGAGTTAATTTATAAATGCTTAGGTTATACCATGGGTTAGGTTATGCCAAAAAAAAAGGCCACTAGGTTTTATAATTGCTATGCTTTAAATATGTACTTACTACATAGTCTCTCATTTATTTCTCCAAGGGCAAAGGTATATAAAGATAATATAACGATATTTCGCCAATGGTTATTTTTTGTCTTGCGTTATAGGAGATGAGTCTATTGCTGTTTAGCACTTCAGAGCATTTCAAACTTGAATGTGATTCCCGGATCAGGTAAAGAATTATTAGATTCTTAAATCACGAAATTATCAGTAGCACTCAGGAGTTTGGAACTAAACCCGTTAGGATATGGAAGGTGCCATTTTATGTGGCACCTAAAACCTTACCTGGCATTATGTCTTCTGCCCAGCCATTTAGGAATAGCATGGACTATGGCCTAACCCTTCTCACACTGAGAAGTGACCCGTGCCCAGTATTATAATACTAGATACACCTGCCTACTACTGTCACTGTCTATTTGTTTGTAGTATGTCAACAGAATGTAGTCTGTAATGCTTTTTGAAAAAAAAACACCTCATTTTAGTTAAATTTTAGTTTTAGTTTTTGCATGTTGTCGATGGGACTATGGGCGCCGTCGCCAGAATTACTTTCAGGGAGGTGCATCTGCATATAAACATTACACTATTAACTGATATAAAATATAGAATTATACATGTAGGTATATTATGTAGATAAATGTAATGTCAAATTCAAATGCGGGTATATTATTGAATTTATTTCGCACATCGAAAATGAAAACATTCTATGTATTTCTTTTCCTGACAGGGGGGTGCCCATGGATGGGACCTGCCAGGGCTGTGCATATTTGTAATTGGCGTAGCACATGCAGTTTGATAATTGTTAATTATATATGAATGTCTGTGATTACACTAAATATGCCTATATAAATAAAGACTATAATACAGGAATGTAAACAATTTATAAGTAACCGTGTGAAGGTCCATTTTTCATAAGAGGTTGTATCAAGAGCCACATTTTGCCAGCATATAGTAACTTTACGAAACCACTTGAACTAGACTCCATCATAAACTTTAAACTTTATTACTTGTATAATTTGACACATGAAAGGTAAACTTTTAGCAATTTGTGAAGTATTCCTTATCTTTGCGTTAAGCGACAACCAATTTTGGTAAAAGTTATGATATTATTTAGTAAAATATGGACGTTGATAAGTTAGAGATTTGTATTTTGAAGTAGTACGTGTACAAGACAGAACGGAGAAGTTAAATAATAGATTTTAAGAAAGATATACATAGGTATATTTTATATTATTTTAGCGATATCAAAGTCATCTAGATCCAAAGAACATGTTCCAATAAACTGACATGACTATTGGTAATTGTTCTTTAAAATAAATAACTATTTAAAATAGAAATTGTATTACGTGGTATATGTATGTATAGTATATGAAGGATGTTTTGGAAAAACAACTAATGTCACTTTGATCAAATTTTACAGGAAATTAATAAAACTTCATAAAATGGATATCTTAGAAAATTTCTACTTTTGAACTTTTAATTAATTTAAGTACCTACATGAAAATATATATTGTAGTATAAATAATCTATAATGACAACTACTGTCAAGCGAGATGCTATTTTTTTTCTAAAACAGCCGTTGTCCACGGGCTATGGTTCTTTTTGCCAGAAACATTATGGACATTGGTTGTACTTCCAGAAACACTCTAACTTTGGAGCTAAATTTTATATGAACGTTGGCTGTTTTTGCAATTTCTCTCAATGACAGATTATAGTACGAACCCTGAAGAATCCATAGAGCTAAAAAACGATTTTTTCAAAAAATGTGACATTGGTTGTTTTTCCGAAACAACCTTCATATGTATGCATGCAACATATAATAATATCAGCACTGTTCATACTATCCTGCTAAGCACTGGCCACTTCCCAGTGTGAAAAGGGTTGGCGCGTTGGCAGAATTCACTTCTCTTCGAGTAGGTATTATGGAGAACTCTCAGACTAGCAGGTTTCCTTACGATATTATATTCACTGTTAAAGCGAGCGATAATTAATGAATATGTACATACATAACTTCGAAAATTCAGAGGTTTGTCTTGAAATCTAAGGATTAATTAATTTAAGTCTGTACTTACAATTAATAATAATAATTAATAATATTTTTTATTGAAAACCTTGTTACATTTTCACAATCAAATTCAATCAAATCAAATCAAATTATTATTACCTTCACCGTTAAAGCGAGCGATAGTTAATGAATATGTACATAACTTCGAAATTTCAGAAGTGTGTCTTGGAATCTAGTTTGATTTCTGGTATCGAGTAAAGGGTTATTTAGAGTTTTTGGCAGAAAATTCTTAGCAGCACAGAGCTATAATATGTACCCAACGGTAACAAAGTCTAAAAATATAGAAAAAATGTGGGCGTAACACAACTATATGGCCATGATGGCTTGATGTCGTTAGATTATTTTTAAGGGATTAAATATAATGATCAGCAAAAATACTAATTGGTCAGCAAATATTGCACAGCATAACGAGCATCTATACGCCTCAAATCACTGCATTCCGTCTCGGAAGTGTTAGGTTATGTTAGGTTCCTTTTTTAAACCCACCCAAAAATAGGAGCCCCGCGAAGCGGGGCTCCGTCGATTTAGCTTGATCTCTTTAAAGTTTGCTGGCCATGAGTTGCTGATCAATTAGCTTTTTTTGCTGCGCAATTAGTATTTTTTTGCTGTGCGGTTAAATACTACCCTATTTTTAATAGTGGTAATAAATGATATATTATAAAATACAGGCTCTTGCCTAGTTTGGTAAACAGTCTGAGTACCTTTTAATGAAATACATAATGTATAGTCAATGTTTAATAACCATGTACCCACAGTGAATGTATTCTCTTTTGTGTCAAACAAAGCTTTTTTTTAAATTCATTTTTGTTTATTATTTTTGGACAAATTAAAAATGGTCACTGCCAGTCGTAAATATGTTTTTTGCCGCGGGAAGGCTATATTATCCAGACTTATGACAGAGATACAGGCTATCTCAGTCATGGTCGTCGTATTGTCATAGGGTCTTGTATTTAAAAAAATATAATAATGATAATTATATCTAGATATATAACAATGAATACCTAAAAAGTTGCGGATTCCATTCCCGCACAAGTCAAACATTTGTATGCATGAACATTGAACATGGATGTTTGTCTTGGTCTGAGTGTTTCATGTATAATATATAGGTTTATACAAAAAAAAAGTATATATACGTATGTTTATTCATTGTCTATTACCCATAATACAAACTCTTCTTAGTTTGGGCTAGATGGTGTTGTGTGTATGTGATAGAATATAATATCTTAATAATATATAAAAAATCTCGTGTCACGATATATGTTCGGGATAAACTCTGAAACTACTGAACCGATTTTGATCAAACTTCGTAACTATATGTAATTTGGTACAACTTAAAAGATAGGATAGTATTTATTTTTTCGTGTATACAGGACAACGTCTGCCGGGACAGCTAGTATTACCTATATATATATGTATGTATATATCATGCAACGCGAACGTTTAAAAGTCATTATTGCGCTCTTTAGTTTGCCTTAGTCTTTGACATTGTAGACATGTTACTATTAATATCAGCTATGTTTATGTGATGTCCCACTGCTGGACACGCCTTCTCAGCATAAGAATGTCAAGGCCATAATACTGGCCTAGTTTGACAGACGTCACACTTCCTCGAGGACGTTATGGAGCACTCTTAAGAATAATAATAATATGGAGTTTTATTTATTTATTTAATCTTAGGAAGGCTTACAGACTAATATAATTCTAAAAAGTATACATTTACTGGGTACACATGTTGCTAATAACAAGCCTCCACATATGAATATTAAAACAACAAAAAAAAAATTAAGAACAAGAATAATCTAACAAAAGTACAAAAGTAAAGAAAATATCAATAACAAATAGCAAACACTTACTACAGTAATTAATCTGTACAACACAGATTAATTACAGTAATAACTGTAATTAATCTGTGTTTGCTATTTGTTATTGATATTTTCACAGTTTGAGTTCCGCTACCAACTATCAAAGAAAAAATTGGCCAAGAGCCTACCTACTCTTCGAGCACTTGTGCAATATGGGTCTAAGGTCTATTTTTAACCGACTTCAAAAAGGAGGAGGTTCTCAATTCGGCTGTATGTTTTTTTTTGTATGTTTGTTACGCCAATTATGAATTGATTTGGATGATTCTTTTTTGTTTGGTAGGTCATACTTCAGAGGTGGTCCCATATCAATTTTATCGACATTGATTTAGCGCTTGTTGAAAAAATCAACAAAAACAAAAAAAAAATACATTGATGATGTTTTGGTCTTATTCGAATCCGCGTGTTATCTCTTAGTCGTATAAATCTTGCCGGCGTAACATCTTCAGTAATCTTCACCCATTAATTCTTCATGACCATCGTCTTCGTTCCATGTTAAGTTGGACACCGTTTCAAAGCGCACAGCAAATTCAGCGAGACTTAAGTCTTCTAGTTCATCTGGGCGTAATGCATACCGGTCAAAAATATTGTTGTAAATGGATGTATTATCACTGTCGAATCGTAGAAGTCTGAAACGTTAATTAAGCTTACAACTGTTTAGAAATACTGTTTTTCGGGAAGTCATTTTTAGCTGTAAATGACACAATCTATATGCGCATTCCGGAGCACTTACAAGGTGTTATAAAAATAATAATAATCTTTATTTGCTAGAATATGGTTCAGGTATAAAGGTGGTCATTTTTTAAATTTGTACTGCATATTCTGCCACATGTGGCGTGCAAAATTTAATTAATTAAATTACATTGGTACAATTTCAAAATTACATGCATATTATTTAAATGACATATTGATATTTATTAATGAATTGTATATAATCCAGGAAAAATAAAATAATAAAATGAATATACAGCACATTAAACATTCATTTAAAATATTAATTAGAAAAAAGAAAGAAAGAAAATCTGATAAACACATATCTTAATCTAGAATTGAAAATATGTTGAGATAGAATGGCCATTGAGACTGCAAATAAATGATTCCACACAGGACCACCGTGCCTCTTGGCCTTCGCAACGGCTTCTCGTACTTCACCTGTATCATGGGGCTCGCATTTACTCGCGTATTTAGCCACATAGTACGCTACTGCTGTGACGTTACCGCACGGCTGCACATCAATGTTTCCTTTCCGTAGACTCAATAGAGTAGAATTGTATTTGTTAACCATACTTTCATCGGCAGTTCGTTTCAAACAACAAAATCGTCCATTGTTTGATAATACTTCATCAGGACCTAAGCAAATAGTAGCCAAATTTGCGGGCCTCGGGAAACCAAAACGACAATAACTATTGTTGCGGTTTTTGTAGCACGTGGCTGTGTGTTTGTGTATGCACGTCTTCAACTAATTTCTGCAATACATTATCATTGGGCATTAAGGAACATGAAACAACCCTTTCGATGAATTCGATACCCTCATGAGTCGAGATATCTGGAATATGGTCACACCACACCAACATATTTTCTGGACTTTCATTACGCCTTGATAAGTTCGTGTATCATCTGAGAAAGTCTATAGGCCCGCTGCTCATCACTCTCATTTGAAATGTTTATCGCAATTCTTTCCCTATTTTTGTTTAATTGTTTAAACGAGCTGCCCTCTCATCATTACTTTCTTCTAAACGGCGCTGTCTCATTTGAGCAGCGCGTTTAGTAGGCCTACCCATATCTATACTAATATTATAAAGCTGAAGAGTTTGTTTGTTTGTTTGTTTGCTTGAACGCGCTAATCTCAGTAACTACTGGTCCGATTTGAAAAATTCTTTCAGTGTTAGATAGCCCATTTATCGAGGAAGGCTATAGGCTATATATCATCACGCTAAGATCAATAGGAACTGAGCACCAATGAAAAATGTTTTTTTCCTTTTGAGAGCTTCCGCTGCGTGCGCTGCGTAAACAGTTAAAGTTTCGCAAAAATCATGTATGACAGAATTGTTCCCCTTTAAAAGTTCTAAAAAAAAGTCAGCGACAGCATATGTCTATCTTTTAAGGTTGGCTCACTATAACCATTTTTATGCTAACCAAATTTGTTCTAAAATAATGCATTATTTGCGAAGGTATTATTATAAACATGATATTAATCCTTATCCAAATAAATACGTTATTCATCACAAGTATTTAATTTAAAACAAAATTGCCCTTTACATCACATTCGATTTCAATGAATATCTTAGGAGATAACGCAGTTTTAAAATAACATTGCAGCAAAATAATTACCCATTACAGAGATAGTACAAACGATGTTTCTCCTGGTTTATTCTGCGTGATTACTACTGGTTCGATTTGAAAAATTCTTTTAGTGTTGGATAGCCTATTTATCGAGGAAGGCTATAGGCTATATAACATCACGCTACGACCCACGGGGGCGGCGCAGTAACGATAAACGCGGGTGAAACCGCGGGAACATCTAGTTATATATAAACAAAATATACTTACTTACCACTAAAAAATTAAAAATAAAGTTATTTTTAGAAAAAAATCAAAAGTCGACTTCAAAACTATATCTACACGTAAAAACTTAAATTAAAAATCCTATAAGCACTAAAAAGTTAAAAATAATACTAAATCTAATAAATCAAAAATGTTAAATAATTAACCTATATAACCTAAACTATCTTTAACCTATAATAAAATTTTACAAATAACTATCAAAGAAAGAATTGGCCAAGAGCCTACCTACTGTTCGAGCACTTGTGAAATATGGGGCTGAGGTCTATTTTTATTAAACATATGTAGTTATTAAGTTACTTGGTGCTTGAATGGCTTCACCATTGAAGCATTCAATAATGAACTATTTAAGACGAATATAAGTTAGGTATTTACCTGGCAGACCTCAGCGAATGTTATATGGCCACATAAGAAAGGTTTTGGACAAAGGTTAGGTTAAGTGTACTACTCATACCCGATTTTAATAATACTACGAAATAATAAACTAGATTTTGCCTCTGGCTTTGCTCGCGGTAATCCAGATTTTGTTAATAAATTGCTATCTCTCGCGAACAGTACTTTTTCCTGGATGAAAATTATCAAAAGTTTGTCGGTCAAGTACCTGGTAAAGACGTGAAGACGTAACAAACAAAGGAATTGCTGTTCATAGATGTTCATGGCAGCCGGGACCGACGTAATGTGCTCTCCGAGGCACGGAGCAGGCGATAATATTGTCAATCAATACGCACATAATTACGAAAAGTCATATAACTTCCGAAAGTCAGAGGTGTGCGTCGTGAGAATTTTATTTGTTTTGTACACACAAAAAATAATGCAGCGTGGAATTCGAACCTACAACAGTTGGCTGGCAGAAGTAGTAAGCTGACCGCTTGCTTGCTGTGCCATTCGTGCAGCCAAATATATTCCTAGCTTATTGATCTGATCATGTAAATCTTATCTGCATTCACATCACAACCGTCCCGGATTCAAATCCTGAGCCGAACGAGAGTGTTATTATTTTCTTTCCTTTTATTATTAATCCTCAATAGCATTAGGTATGTATACTGTGCTTGGCCAATGTAGTTTTCTCTATGATGTGGGACCTAAACCATAATAATCGCTAGTAGTGTACCGTAGTTGTACGTAGCTATTTTTACGTACAACTACGGTATACCTACTACTAAAGATTATTATTTTAAGAATTAGTTTTTTAGTAGTAGAGACTATATATAGAGACCAACTTATACGTATAGTCTCTTGTTTGTAATCTCTTTTTATTAGAGAACGAATATAGTCTGAAAGCAGTAAATGATTTTTCATGCATTTGTTTATTTATCACATAAGACTATTAGAAAAAAGGTCTATATATATGCATATACTTAAATTAAGTTTTGAACCCGAACGTAAACCAAAACATCCTAAATCAATTTCTCATACAATACAAACTTTACTATATCTACAAGCAATAAGATTGAGAATCGCATATCAATGCTATATCATCCGACGTTCATACATATATCTACATATAAAAGGTCAGGGCCAAAAGCTTAGTACACACAGATGACAATACGACCGTGTTTGTTTGTTCCATGGCCTAATGATGTTTACTATAACATAAATCATACACTCACACACACTTCCTCTTACTCACACACACAGTCTTAGGGAAAACGCCCCTTTGATTATTCAGTTGGATGTTTTTTATTGATTTGTATAATACGATGTTAAGAAATACATATCTATGTAGATGTACTGTACTTGCGGTTGTATTTAGAGTGGGCGGATGGTTCAATAGTTTAGATGGTTGGGTTGGGTGGGATGGTTCGGGTTCGATTCCTAGGTGAAACCAAAATTAGCGTGCCTAACCGATATTTACATTGAGAAAAGGCCCGTACCCAGTAGTGGGACAGTCTTATAAACACAGATCTTTTTATTGTTATATGTTTCTCTTTCACGGGTATATTATTTCCCTTGTACAGTCGTAATCGGCCAAAAATGTGGTTTACCAACCTACGGTTAAAATTAATTTGAATGTCATGAAACACCAAGATCGAATTCCCCTTGCAATAATATTATGACAGTGACCATTTTTCTCTTTATCATGTACTAGCTTTTGCCCGCGGCTTCGCTCGCGTTAATTTAGAATTTGACAATCAATTCGGTTTGTACTCTGCTTGTAATAATATAATTCAATCATGATTCGAAAGACACGTGGCGCCATCTATTATCATAAGAACGTTATTGTTGTTTTTAATGTGTAATTTTTTTCGGGATGATAAGTAACCATGTCCGTTTCTGTACACCTGACAACGTACCTATATGCCAAATTTCAGGATGATCGGTTCAGTGGTTTAGGCGTGAAAAGGTAACAAACAAACAAACTCATTTTTGCTTTTATAATATTAGGAAGTTAGGTTTATATTTACGTCATGTCATGTGTCAAGTTAGAGAAGTCGACCTTAGCGATATTTAGATCTCACAGAAACTCTTGTCAAAATTTGTAGACGAGTTTCTTGGCCGACAGTACCTAAAGCAAACTCGGCTCTTCACGTAGATATGGGTCCAAAATGAAGAGGCCCTTCGAGAGTTTTTATATAGTGGGATGGGATGCTTATAAAGACATTGCTTGCAGCAAGTGTAGAACTATTGCTATGTATGGTCTATAGGGATGCGTGTTTGTTAGGCCGGTATAATGGTACCTATAATATTTAAAGAGCAGCGATAGCTCAGTGGGGAGACCAACAGACTGCAATGCAGAGGGTCTCGGGTTCGAACCCACGTCGCGCACCTCTGACTTTCAGAAGTTATATGACTTTTCGAAATTATGTGCGTATTGATTGACAATTATCGCCTGCTCCGTGCCTTGGAGTACACGTTAAGCCGTCGGCCCCGGCTGCCATGAACATCTATGGCAGTCGTTATTGGGAAGTCAATGCCCTCTAATATCCTGACACTGTCTAGCCTTAGGCTATCGTTAGCCTTCGGGTTGCGGAGGTCGGATGACAGTCGCTCCGTGTAATATCCAGTCAAATCCGGTTAGACTAGAAAGCCGACCCCAAGTGACTTGGGAATAATAAAGGCTAGGGGGAAGAAGATAGGTATTGTATTCTTTATTTAAATACTAGTTTTCACTCGCGGCTTCGCTCGCGTAAATGTAGGTTAGGTTAGGTTAGGTTTGCAACAGTTCTTTTTTCTGGATGAAAGGTACCCTATGTCCTATTCTGTACCCCTGACAACGTGTATGCAAAATTTCATGTTGATCGGTTTAGTGGTTAAAGCGTGAAAGCGTAACAAACAAACAAACTCATTTTTGCATTTATAATATTAGTAAGGATAAGGATTTTCAATATACATATGTTACATTTTTAAATATGTATATAAAAGGAATACATAATGAAAATACATGGATCCCCACCAGAATCGAGAACAGGGTCCAAGCTACCGGCGGTGCTGGTTAGTACTCTAGAGACAGGAACCTCTTCATAATGCGTGCCGTGTCTAAAAGCACTGTCTTCTGCATCAAACCCTTGATCCAAGCACCTGACGCGAGCCTCTTTTGGTTGTGATCGAGGCTCTTGGCTAGTAGGTATATTATATTTTACTAGCTGATCCGCGCAGCTTCGTCTGCTTCATATAAGATAAGATAATTTTCCCCGTTTGTGCAACATTTTTCATTGCTGCTCCACTCCTGTTGGTCGTAGCGTGATGTTATATAGCCTATAGCCTTTCTCCATAAATGGGCTATCCAACACTAAAAGAATTTTTCAATTCAAACCAGTAGTTCCTGACATTAGCGCGTTCAAACAAATTAACTCTTTAGCTTTAAAATATTAGTATAGATTAGATGTTCCCGCGGTTTCACCCGCGTTTATGGTTACTGCGTGGCCTCCGTATATATGTAGATATATATACGAGCTCTATTCCTTCTAAGTGTACGAGTGGAAGTACCTTAGTTATTGATAGGGACTTGGTTAGGGTCGCCATCTTTATTTTGGACAAATAGAGTCCATTTCTACAGTCGTCCTCATTGGCGTAGTGGTTAGTGTAACCGACTGCCACGCCTGAGGTCGCGGGTTCGATTCCCGCACAAGTCAAACATTTGTGTGCATGAACCTGGATGTTTGTCTTGGTCTGGGTGTTTCTATGTATAATATGTATGTATTTACAAAAAAAAGTATCCATCCATAGTACAAGCTCTACTTAGTTTGGGCTAGATGGTGTTGTGTGTATGTGGTAGAATATTATTATTATTTACTATCTGAGGTAAAAAGATAAAGTACTAGCTCCGAAAATAAAGTACTTATTATTTATTTAGCCTGATTTTTGTTACCATAATTTTTTGTTGATGGTAATAACATCTAACAAATATTTATTATCAAGGAACGTCTTAACGGCATCTTTACAATAATGAATACCTATGTCTATATTGAGATAGATAAGCAATTGTTTTAGTCAATTTAGGGAATTTCTATATCGTTGCTTTAAGTAAACAATTAAATAAAACCTGTAAACGTTGACATAGGTAAAATAAAGTATTTTTAGTAGGTACTTTATTTTCCTAATAAAGTACATATAAAGTACGGTTGGCAACCTTAGACTTGGTTGGTATTTGCTAACTAAACTGGCAATTTGAGACTGTATTTTCAGTTAAATATGGTTTTAACATCTAGAATGATTTGTTTTATTCAATAATCACATCAATTATACATGAGGAAAGCCGTTCAAAAACGTATAATCAAAATTTGTTTTATTTACGCATGTTTACATAATTTACGTAAAGCTAATGGTCGTTATACTGCCACCTAGTGCCAGTAATATCTAGTATTTATATTGTAAGACATACATCACGCATGCCTTGTATTAGATAGTTTTAGCTACTGCTACAAGATGGCACTTTAGCAAGAAATATTTTATATTATCTGATTTTATTAATACAGAGGGCAATATATTTTGGTTACCTTGTTGACATTAGAAACTATGGGCGCTATAATCTAAACAAGTGACTAATAGGGTTTGGTTATTGATTGCTCATGACCGAGACCCTTATTTTCACCGTTCTCGAGGCATTTGATCGTCTGTGTGTCATCTCTTACATTTCCTTAGGCTGCAGTTAGACGACGACGCAACATTTTTCGCTGGTGTTCGGGGTCCCATATAAACGAGCCCTTAAAGCGCCTTTTGCGGCAAATAAATAATTAAGATTGTATGGAAAGACATCGCGTCACTGAAACTAGGGCCATGGAGAATTATAAAAATTAAAATCGTTAAATTTTATGTGTTTTTTTTTAAATACGGCTGGTCTTTCTTAGAAGCTGCAAACAGCTTTTGTATACGAAAACATGTATACCAAGCCCGAAATTCAATCCTTCAGACTCCTTCAGACTGAATATTGGGCATGGCGGCTAATCTTACTTCTTAACGAAGACTGGCCATCTGCGCAGGACATTTTAGTGCACAATACTTATGTGCGATAACACAAGTGCACTTTTTATTCTTTTACTCTTATAATCTGATGGATTGATAAATAAGATTTTATTGATAGAAAAACCAATACCTAACTTTATTGTTAGCTTGACCCGGGATTTAAACCTTTTACGCCCGTTTTATTATCAGAAGGATATTTGATAATATCTTATTAGCATGCAGTTTACAATGCAAATTTATTAGAAGACCAATAGATTATTAAAAAGAAATATTAAAATTATTATAGACAATTAAAAATAAATAAATATATACTCTCTAAATAAAACTTCTCAGTCAAATAGTGTCTTCTATAAATAAAACATCCAATTTATATATTATTTGACGTTGACAGAAATAAATTTAATATGAACGGTATTTTTTATAACTTACGCTGTTTGCTATCTTGTGGAAAATTATTTTCTAATCGAAATGTATGGAACGACTAACGTGCGTCGCGGAATATAAAAATTTACTCTAGACTTGAGCCTAGAGTCTAAGACGAGCTGTTTGGCAGAGCACAATGAGACGTACACTAAGAAAGTGTTGGCATCTCTACAACCATTACCCTATTATCCGTGGAGTATTGTCTTTCGCGATAACTTGGCCAGCATGCAGTTTAACACAGCAATATTTTGAGGAAGGAAAAACTTTAGCGAACGCTGACTGGCCGCGGGCTGGCCGTTACGCTCTCTTCGGGGGACTATACTTAGGGCCTATTTACCATGGCTGGTTGGTATACACAAAGCCATACTTCAAAGATAAAGGCCTTAAGACAGCTATTGGCAGAACAGTTATTGAAATGTTAGTGTTCGAACCATTTTGTCTGGTGTCATTCTATTTCATCGTACAATTAATGCAAGGTGCGCCAATAAAAGCCTGCGTGAATGAAGTAAGAGAAAAGTTCTGGCCATCTTACATCACCGCAATTGTTTATTGGACGGTGGTGCAGATTGTAAACTTTTATTTTATATCTGAAAAGAACAGGCTTGTGTACGTTAGCATTTTTAATTATATTTGGGTTTTATTTTTGACGCATATGAAGGATACATCACACTAAATGTTCGGTAAGCTGGACATTTTCTTGCTTTATCTCGCTTTGTATGTTATTGTTCCATCTAATGTAAAGATGGCTTCCTGAATACCTATCCAAGTACTCTATTACATATTCCGCCTGTGAAACATCTGCTTTAGTCTTGTTAAGGACGAAGGTTAAATTCCTTTACAAATGACACTAAATTACTTCTGATTAAATCAGTTAGGTCTTTGAAATTTTGAATTCCATATTTCTTGCAAGTATTTCTGTAGTAGATACATTTTTGTAAAGTAATATCAATTTTACTTAATGTCTTTGAAATTTAACATAATTTCTTATGTTATACGCAGTTGCGAAGCCGTATACATACATAACTATGCAATTTATATGTATGTAGACAATGTAGATAATCAATTTCAGTTGAAAATATATTTGATGAGCCTGTTTGATGATTGAGGAAAACCTAGGCGAACGTTTCTCGATCAGATCGGAGGCGTTCTGGACAAAGGCCAGGTTAAGAGTTCCTTGAACCGATGGGCGTGTATGAGGAATGTGAAGAAAGTGAATGAAGCC
Organism: Catocala sponsa; assembly: GCA_963564715.1. Lineage (NCBI taxonomy): Eukaryota > Metazoa > Arthropoda > Insecta > Lepidoptera > Erebidae > Catocala > Catocala sponsa. The sequence goes on from OY751349.1 coordinate 16,900,587, forward strand.
AGATACGTGTGTCAGGATCGTAGCAAATGGAAATCCGTAGTCTTTGCCTACCCCTCTGGGAAATAGGCGTGAATCTATGTATGTATATTTGATGATTATTCCTATAGCTCAGCAAGCGAGGAAGACGCGATGTACTTTTTGGAGACTATTATGTGACTGTAAATGAATATGTACTAGCATCATAAATAAAATATCTTATATATGTAAGTTATGTTTTTTTAATCCTTAGATATATTATGCAGATTATATCCATATGTGCCCAAAAAGGAAAGTTTACACACAATTTTTTTTCTTTTATTAATCACTAGTCTTTATATATATAATTCTACTATACGTGTGTATGTCACTGAACTCCTAAACGGCTGGACCGATTTTGATGAAACTTTTTGTGTGGGTTCAAGTGGATTCGAGAATGGCTTCGATATGTTTTTCTTTTCCTCTTGTGTACAGGACAACATCTGTATGGACAGCTAGTATAAATATATAATTTTTATAATAGATAGGCCGGACAGTCAGACTGCGTGGTGTGAGTTTAGTAATAGGATTCCGTCGGCACTCTCAGGCAACTAAAGGCTCATTGCAGATATAGCAACTGAGACATATTTCAATGTATAAGACAGTGAAATAGAAATAGTGCTGCAATAGGCTGTATCAATGGCGATGTGGCAACCCGCAAACCCACAATCGCGGCAATAAACAGTTACAACAGACGGTGTGGCCAATGACGTCATCATCATTAGCCTCAATATCTGTTCCCAACTAGTTTAAAAAGTTGTAAACAGTTGAGCCAAAGGGCAAAAAAGTCATATAATCCCCGAAGTTTAATCTGTTGAGCGTCTTAGATGAGGCACGGGTCAGCACCAGTCGTAAGGTCTTCGTATTTTGTGAGTAGTAGAGCCTCGCTGATTTCAGCATGAATGGGCCGGCTCGACCGGGGAAGGACTTTTTTATTATTTTTTATTTTGCTCGTCAAAATGACCACACTCTACCTGATGGTAAGCAGTCGTGTGGTCTAAGAGCAGTGGCCTCCACATCGCCCCCACAGTAGCCGAAGCGATGTTGAGGTCTCTACTTTGACGGCCTGAGAAGATGCTTTTTCACGCCCCGCTTAAAGAACCCAGGATTGAAGGAAGAAGGAAACACGTGCCTTGGCAGAGAATTCCATGCCTTGGTCGTTCGGCAGAGATATGAGGACCCAAACTTTTTGGTACGCGCTCTAATCGACTCTACCGTGTAAGGATGGCATCTGTGCCCAGCACGCGTTGTTCTGGATAGGAAAGGGGAGGGCGGGATAAGGTGGAATAACTCTTCAGAGCACTCCCCGTGGTATATTCTGTAGAAACATGCCAATGAGGCAATGTCCCTACGGAGTTGCAGCGGTTCCAGTGAACTCGTGACCTCTGGATCTCCGATGATACGGACAGCCCGCCGCTGTAACCGGTCGAGAGCGTCCAGCAAGTACTGCGCGGAGCCATCCCAAAGATGAGAACAGTACTCCACGCAAGGGCGCACTTGTGCCTTATACAATAGGCACAGTTGCCCAGGCGTGAAGAACCACCTCACCCTGTTCAGAACTCCGAGTTTTCGCGAAGCTTGCTTGACGCTCTCGATATAGGTTTTCTGATTAAGGGAGCGGCAAAGATCCATACCTAAGATGGAGAGACTATCGTATCACCAGTGGAGTGTTCTTCAGAGAAGGGAGGGGAAGGAACGGAGACTTTTTTGTTGAGAACGCGCACGCCTGGGTCTTCTTGGCGTTGAACTCGACCAAGTTCTTGGCACCCCATTCATAGATGCGGTCCAAGGTCTGGTCAAGTTCAACGACAAGATTCTGCCTTTTCCCCTCAACCTCAGCCTGTTTGGCCCCAGGATGTCCGAGATATCGCCCATGCACGGTACTGTCGTCCGCATAACAATGTATGTTGCCGAGATTCAACATATCATTAATATGCAGAAGAAAGATCGTAGGGGATAAGACAGAACCCTGAGGCACTCCTGCATTGACCTGCATAAATTTGGAAGCGCGACCGTCGCAAAGGACCCGAATACGACGCTTCTGCAGGAAACTTGCAATCCAGGTGCACAGTTGAGGTGGCAAGCCATAGGCCGGAAGCTTGGAAAGAAGAGACCGGTGCCAGACTCTGTCGAAAGCTTTGGCTATGTCAAGGCTGATAGCCAAACACTCGCCGTGCTTGTCCATAGCTTAACCCCAGAGGTGCGTGACGAACGCTAGAAGATCACCCGTTGATCGTTTAGCCCGAAAGCCGTATTGGCGATCATTGATCAACGATTGATCCTCCAGGTAGCGGACAATTTGGGTGTTTATAATCCGCTCGAACACCTTGGAGAGCACCGAGGTGATAGCTATGGGACGATAGTTGCTTGGCTCGGAACGGTCCCCCTTTTTGGGAATCGGTTGAACGTTCGCCTCCTTCCAAGCCTCAGGCACAATGCCTGCAGCGTAAGACGTCCGGTATAGGCGCGTAAGCGTGGGAGACAACTCCGCTGCACATTTTTTAAGGACCACAGCTGGGATGCCGTCAGGTCCACTGGCTTTCCGAACATCGAGAGACTGCAGTATCGCACGAACGGTTCGTTGCGTGATACATATATCAGGCATGGTGTAGCCGCAGTTGGCAATGTTAGGCGGCTGCGAACCGCAGTCATCGATTCGGGAGTTGGCCGCAAAGAGATTTGCAAGCAGATCTGCTTTCTCCTGCGGCCGATGAGCCAGTGATCCATTCGGATACCTCAGAGGGGGCAGCAAGGTCTGGCAGAAGTTGGACTGCACGGCTTTGGCCAGGCGCCAATAGCTACGACTGCCCGTAGGATGCGCCATGAGTTCCTGGCCGAACCGTGCGACGCGCTGGGCATCCGCTCTTAAGTATGCCCTCTTGCAGACCTTTGTGGCTTGGTTGAACGCTGTCTTCAGGTGATCCACGTTAGGGTCGTGGAGAGTGCGAGCCCTGGTCCAAGCGCTGTACGCTGTCTGTTTGCGTTCAACAACATTAGCGCATTCACGACCAAACCAGGGCCTTTTCCTGCCGCCACTCGTGACATCACTGTATGGAATATAATATTCCATACCCAGGGTGATTTCACCAGCGACAGCAGTAGCGCTCTCTGATGGATCCCTGTTCTCACCATCTCACAGAATATCGACGTGAAATACCAGTGTTCCTACTGTTGTGTTTCGTCTGGTGAGTGAGAGTGCCGGAGGCCCAATCACCCCCTTCCCCCTTCCCAGTCCTTCTCCTTCCCACATCCTTTCCTAAAGGGTCGGCAACGCGCAAGTGGTGTTGCAGGCGTCCATAGGCTACGGTGACTACTTACCATCAGGTGGGCCCGTATGCATGTTTGCCACCTTAGTATTATAAAAAATCTTGCAGATGACAGGTGTATACAAACTCCTTACTTCTCAATTTTCGTGGTTTATAACTTGTTTATGCGCAGCCGTCGACCATTAGTTTGACTTTGACTTTCTTGACAGCAGCTTTGCAAATCTTCAGAACAACACTTTAAAACTCTAGTATAAAAATACTCTGAAAACTCAATACTGCTGATTTGGCTTCCATAATCACCGTTTCATGTGAAGGGAAATTATATTTCATATACCTTATATTATAAATGAAGAATATTATACACATTTCGCTTCATGCATGTTAAACGTGATATCATTCTCTTCATATTAAATAGGATTCTCAAAAAAGTGCACAAATTCTTTAAGGAATATCCTTTTATGAATGCAACTATATCATATGCAATAACTTGGCCGGCATCCAGTATCGTACAGGAATACGTGGAACACGGAAAACCTTTATCGAGAACTGACTGGAAGCGGGCAGCGCGGTTCTTCATTTTTGGAGTCCTATACATGTCACCTGTTTATTATTACTGGTTGAAAATAACACATCCTTATTTTGAAGAGCAGAATTTTACAACTGCTATCAAACGAGCAGCTTTTGAACAAGTAACTATCGGTCCTTTCTGCTTAATAAGTTTCTTTTTTATCATGAACCTCATGGAAATGCAGCCGCTAGAAGTCTGCTTGAATGAAGTGATGGAAAAGTTTTGGCCGATGTACGAGGCCGGATTTTTGTACTGGCCAGCAGCTAAGACGATAAATTTTTACTTTCTGTCAGAAGAGTACAGGCTCTTGTTTATCAGTATTGCCGGTTTTATCTGGAATATTTATGTAGCACATATGAAGTCTAAACAACGAGAGCGGAGTGGTCGGAGACATCGTCGACGTAAAGCTTATACTTAAGAATATTTAGTGCCTCAAGAAGAAATCGTGTGTCTGTATCTGGCGATTGACTATACCCTGCGGTTTAACGAATGCACTAAATAATTAGTTCTATATTAGTTCTACCGAAATATATATAATAAGTCATTTGTTCCGTTTTGGAATTTATAAAAATTAACGTCAACTAAGTATTAGCCAGCGATGTACTTTTAAATTATACTCTCTAAGAAAATAAAATCTGCTTAGGGAATAATACCAAATCTAATTATATATTTACTTTTTACTCATTGAATTCATTAAATTATCAAAATAGAAAATAGAAAGAAAATTAAAGCTAGCGATGTCCTTCTAAAGAATATAAAGACTATAGGTATAAATTCGTGTACGCGTTTTTAACTTGATGGAAGTAACTCGTAATAAATGAAAATCTAATAAATTTTGTAAACTCACTGCACTTTTCCGACCAGCCGTAATTAAGTATTTTTGCCTGCACTATGCACTTACAACACTCGATCACGCATCAATTTTATTAAAGTTAAAATAGATAACTCATATCCCGTGGTACAAGTGACAAATGTTAATGGTAATGCGAAATGAAAATTATTTAACGCTAGTAGATGGGGCATTCCCGTGCGCTCCAAATCTATAGTTGTCTAAAATTCATTTTTTCATACATTTATTACCAGGAGCTCCAAAGATTTTTATATGAAAATAATAAATAAAGCCACATTTACCAATTTTATTCTCTACAGCTCCAAAACATTCTCTAGGTACTTAGAGATTCTTTTTCTAATAAAAACTAATAATATAATTATTATTATTACATGTTTTAAATCTGCTAGCCATACAGTTTGTTTTGGAGCTGTCGGGAACACACTAGTAAGTATGTCTTTATTTAATTATTTGTAATATAATTTGGAGCTACTGGGAATCCTCAAACCCTCAATAATAAGCTTTTGGAGCCCTTGGAACGATTTTACAAAATAATAATAATATATTATTTTAGTCTTGGAGCGCTTGGGAGCAAAATAGCGGAGTGGGCGGGGAATAAGCCGTAGATGATCGTTTACCCGGGTAATAAGACGAACTTGGGGTAAATACCTATTATACCAATTTATACCAATATTTACCTACCCATTTGTAATATTTAATGTTGATGTCATTCCCATACAAAACTTACACTTAAAACTGTCCTCAGTTGCTTATAGGTAGTTATATTAACTATATAAAGTTTCATTAATGCAAATTAAACCTTACCGCCTTAATTTTAAGTTGAATATACAAGGCTATCTAAAAAAGGTAATAAAATTGTACGAGCAGAGTTCGCACGAATGAATGGAGTCGAATACTGTTTTTACAAATTCTGTGCAATATTCTGTGCAATATTAATTTGTTCTTTCTTCAACACAACTATAATAAAAAAAAAAAAATGTAAGTTAATATTCTGACGTAATTATGTAGAGTTTATAAAATGCACTTGAATGTGTGTTTTAAACACATATTTGTTTTTACTTTTACCTTAATATATAACAGTAATAGATAATTAATACGCACATAAATTATATTACGAGTATGTTTCATTGCTGTTCATATATTTGGTTCCCCGACTTTGAAATTATACGTGTTTGAACATTACGCGAGTGATTGTACATACAAATTAAAGTAACATAAAACGATAAAACGAGAGAGACAATTAAGATTTCAAACTTGAAAAGATACGACATAATAAGATTTTTAATTTCCTTGAAATAAATTGAGTTTATTGTATAATTTTCTTTTTGACGGATTTTAATTTTTCCGTATCTTTCTTTGTTATATTATAATGCAATCTTATCTTGATATATCTCTTGATAATAGATTTAATAGTATTATTTACATGATTGTTGTTTGTTAATATGGCACTATATATCCATTTTGCACATCGCACGGGATTTCAAAGAAAGCTGAAATCCAACATAAGTATGTAGATACATTTTATAAATATCCCACTATAAGGATACCGTAAAGATCATTTCAAAAAAATATTAAGCGGATACTATTATGGTTTGTAATAAAACAAGTCTAGTAATTAATAATATATACAATCGCATTATCATTTTAAATCAAATAAAACATATTTATTTTAAAAAAGTAACAGCGTCTCTATATTAGAACAGAGTCAACGTATAACCCGGACTAATCAAGTAGAAATACAATAGTATGATTAATGCGTTTAGTAAGTGTTCATTTAAATGAGCCGTGTTATATGGTCGCTCTTTGTTACGAAATAAACAGAAAAAAAATATGTTACGTTGATTCCTTGACGCAATAATCAGTATTATAATATAATTATAATAATAACATTATTAGTTACCGAAAATATGAAACACCGTCCTTTTTTAGTGTCCTGGAAGTGTGATTTTACAAGTTTTAAACGAGCTCTGCTACATTTTTACTCTCGGAGCGATCGAACGGTACTAAATTAAATGAGCACCCAAATGTTCAAGTGGGTGCTCATTTGGTGAGGACGTTTTTTGACGCTGAATGTGTATCTAGGGTTTTTATACATCAATGATTGATGTCTATCGAACGGAACGGAGAATTCCCCGTCACTTGTTACAGTTGTTACGGTGGATTTCCCACCGCTTATCGCCCAGCGCAATTTGTTTTTTTTCCCCGCACTTCTGTTCTCGTCGTCATAGTGACAAATTGACTAGGTGGACCGACGAGCTTGTTAGGATCGCGGGAAGCGGCTGGATGCGGGCGGCCCAAAATCGGTCTGTATGGAGAACCTTGGGGGAGGCCTATGTCCAGCAGTTGAAGTCTTTTGGCTAAAATGATGAATTAGGCCTCTTGTACACGCTAAGAAATTTCACCGTGTCTGCTACAGATGGGATTAATTTATCATGTACACGACAAGAATGTTGTCGGATCTAGGCACGGAAACTTATCGTGTCTACTGCAGACATGACGAATAGGAACGTGTAAACAATAAGATTGTTTTCGGGCAGTCGTGGGTAGGGTGTGATAGCCTAGACAAGTCTGTTATTAATTTTCGTTTGTTTGTGAAGAAAATGTTAACTACGTCCACGCAAATAAACGTACAAAAACTACCCGAATCACCTTACCTACCCCGTCCCCCACCGCACCGCGGCAAAACGTCGCGCGTCGTGTCTAGCGCAGATAAGATTTTTTTCTTGGTCAGCGCCGAAGCAGTGTACACAGTTGGTGTATAGAAACGACACGAATTCTTACATAAGCCCGGCGACTTTTCTTAGCGTGTATAAGAGCCCTTATTATTAAAGTCATGGAGACAAAACTGCCCGCATACTGAGCGAGCGAATATAAATAATATATCCTGGGAAAACTCACACATGGTCATCTGATATATAAGCCTTTGCATAGTCACAAAGTGTAAGTGTATGCGCCATCATGCCATCTTACTGTCTATTTTAGATTTATATTAAATAATATATCTTAGCTCAAATTATTTCCTCTCTATAATATTATTAAGTTATTATTGTTATTATCTTTAGTTTTTTATAGTCAGTAGTATATGGCATAATGGCTGTAACACCTTGTTAATCTGAGTTGTAAAATACTGAAATTATATTTAACTGGCGATTTAAAAGAGTGGCCGTGAGTTTCTTGCAGGTTTCTTCTCATAGGCTCTACCCTTTGCCTGAACCTAGCAACTAACCTAAATGTAGCTTCAGTAACTTAGTAAACTCACTAACCTATATACTTTGACGTTCATAAGTGTTACTTTGTGACCTAAATGAATAAATGATTTTTGACTTTGACTTTGACTTTGACTTTGATACCACACTAAGCAGTACTATGGCAATTAGACAACTGATAAACATACTTCTATATAATATATTTCTTAATACATACATATCGTAGATAAAATACACCCATTTACTTAGAAGGACATCGCTAGCTTAAATTTTCTTTCTATTTTCTATTTTGATAATTCAATGAATTCAATGAGTAAAAAGTAAATATATAATTAGAGTTGGTACAGAACTAATTTCCATAGTAGATTTTATTTTGTTAGAGAGAAAAAATTAAAAGTACATCGCTGGCTAACTATTATAGTTGACGTTAATTTTTATAAATTCCAAAACGGAACAAATTACTTATTATATATATTTCGGTAGAAATAATATAGAACTAATTATTTAGTGCATTCGTTAACCCGCAGCCCGCAGGGTATGGTCGATCGCCAGATACAGATACACGAAGATATCCTACTCGCCGCAGAAACAAAATATAAGGATATATTTTAGTACAGTTACTTTCCCAGTCGAGTTTTTAAAGTGAAAACTTGTGAAAAATATGTATAATATTCCTTTTATACAAATAAAACTATAAATAGGTATCATTTAGAATGTCTGGTTTTCATTTATTGGTAGATACAATGTGCTTTTTTATTATATCAGAAAACGAAGAATCAATATGTTTATTATTTTTGGTTCGCAGTAGTAATTTGAACCATATACCAAATTGCGGATTCATGACGATTTCAGCATAATAGGCTAGTTTGAGTTAAAAAGTAATTTCCAATTTCATAATTATTGACAATTATCGCCTGCTCCGTGCCTCGGAGAGCACGTTAAACCGTCGGCCCCGGCTGCCATGAACATCTATGGCAGTCGTTATTGGGAAGTCAGTGCCCTCTAATATCCCGGTAAACGGAACCGTAGGTATAATGTATAGTGAAATCTGCATACAGACGAAGTAGCGGAGTTAAACTAGTGTAAAATATAAAAGCCACTGACTGCACCTCCGTAGAGAGAAGAGAACCGCTATCGACAACTATATCTATGGTTTAATCTCGACCCGAACGTCATGGACGTAATAGACAAACTATTGCGTCCATGCACAATATTTTTGCTTTTACTTCTAATAAACTATTCGTCTAACGTCAACGATTGAAGAAAATTATCCATCGCTATCAATTAATTGACAATATGATTGCCAATAAATAACAATATTTGAAAACATTAGGTATGGCAACAGAAAACGTAATAGAAACGGTAACTGTGTGTAGTTGTAAGGGTTTACTGCAAAGGTTACGCTGCATTATCAAAGAGTACCCGATCCTACGTGGAATGATATCATATGCGATCACTTGGCCGGTGTGCAGTTTGACACAGGAGTACTTACAACATGGAAAAGCGTTGGCGGACGCTGACTGGGCGCGAGCAGCGCGCTTCTGTCTTTACGGGACAGTGTTCATGGCACCCGTTTATTACAACTGGTCGAAATATACAGCACCTTACTTTGAAAAGAAGAATCTGATCACGGCCGTCACAAGATCAGTGATAGAACGAGTGACGTTTGCTCCCTTTGGTTTATCATATTTTTTCTTTGTAATGAGTTTGTTGGAAGGTCAGTCTCTAAGAGCCAGCGTGAATGAAGTAAGGGAAAAGTTTTGGCCGTCGTATAAGACAGGCTGTATTTATTGGCCGGTCGCTCAGGCGCTGAACTTTTACTTTGTGTCAGAAAAGAACAGGCTGCTTTTCAGGAATTTTACAAGCTTCTTATGGACAGTGTATTTAAGTCATGTAAAATCGCAAAAACTCCGTATGGACCCTAGAACAAGAGCCCTGCGGTTATGTCATTGATAAAAAGTTTGATTATATTAGAAATAAGCATATATTTGGGTAAATAGCACAACGTAATGCAGAGATAGCTATGGCATGCGCATGAAAATCTATATTAAAATTATCAAGATGGACAATTAATATTTACAACGAAGTAAATCAAACTGATCATGTAAGCCGTATTAAACTGTCTTAGTAATATAATAAATGTTAATATAAATTGTACTTAATTAAAATAATATCATATAAAATCATTTCTATTTTCTTCTTCTTCTCCCTAGCCTTTATTCCCAAGTCACTTGGGGTCGGCTTTCTAGTCTAACCGGAGTTGACTGGATATCAGTTTTTACACGGAGCGGCTGCCATCTGACCTCCGCAATCCAAAGGCTAACGATACTCTAAGGCTAGACCAGTGTCAGGATATTAGAGGGCACTGACTTCCCAATAACGACTGCCATAGATGTTCATGGCAGCCGGGGCCGACGGGTTAACGTGCTCTCCGAGGCACGGAGCAGGCGATATTTGTCAATCAATACGCACATAATTTCGAAAAGTCATATAACTTCCGAAAGTCAGAGGTGCGCGACGTGGGTTTGAACCCGAGACCCTCTGCATTGCAGTCTGTTGGTCTCCCCACTGAGCTATCGCTGCTGTAAAATCATTTCTATTTTATTGATTGTTTATTTATATGATTGTGAAACTTTTTCTAACTGGATATAATATAACTCGTATGGAGTGAGTAATAATGAAAATGGGTAACGCATTTTATAGCTAAACCACGTAATTGAGTCCTCGCCTGCGGGGTACAGGGGCGCGGGGATTTGACGAGAGCGGGGATACAGAAGGGTGCGGGCGGGGGGCGCTCGTAGTATGACATACATGAGACAAAATGTGCATTGTATAGATCTTAAGATATGTGACGTCATAGTGGGTAAGGGTGAAAAGGTGATGGTTCATTCATTTGAAAGATGAATGACTGCCAAATTATGCGAAACAAAATATTTAGGTAATAAATAAAATAAACGAATAGACTATTTATTATACAAAAAAGAAAACAAAATTATAAATCAATCACTTATGTCCATATCGATATCACTGGAACTTGATTCTTCACTTTCGAACCAGTCCTCATCAGAATTATCGGAATTGTCCTGAACATTAATAATAAAATCTACTACATCATCTAAAATTCCGTCATGATTGCAGTACTCGTCCTCGACTTTCATTACGTGGTTAATACAGTGCTTCCACTTCTCTTCAGAATATCTAGCAAATAAATCCTCTAATATATGTTTTTTTTGTTCCAAATTACTGCCGATACTTTGTTGTGCTAACTGTCCTTTAATATCATCCCAGACCAACTCAATTGGGTTCAGGTCTGGGTGATATGGAGGCAAACGCAACACTTCATGTCCGTTTCTTTTCAACAACTGGTCAATTTTGTAAATATTTTCCGTGAAGTGGGTTTTGATTAATTTAAATAAGTCATCTTTTCTATGCTTACTATCAAAAGTTACGTTATGCCGTCGTAGCCAATCTTGCATGGCTGGCTTGGTAGACGTCATAGTCGGCTTTTTTTCTTCTCTAACCGAATGATATGCTGCGTTATCCATTACTATAACTGAATTTGGTGGTATATTAGGTATTAGTTTTTCATTAATCCATTTACTGAAATTCGTAAAATTCATAGAGTCGTGATAATCACCTGTTTTACTTTTGCATTTAAACATCAAAAGTGCTCCATCTACAAACCCAGTTTGGCCCCCACAATGTACGATGATCAAACGGTCTCCTTTACCGATATGAGACAGTACGCCGTGTTCATCCTTTGATTGCCAACATTTTGAAACATTATGAGCCGTATTAACATAACTTTCGTCAAGATATAAAATATGTCTTCCTTCTCTACGATATTTTTTAATAGCATTTAGGTATTTCCAACGCCACGATGTTATATTTGGCTGTTCGATTAGGAGTTTTCTTTTAGATGCGCATTTTTTAAATTTAAAACCTAGATCATGTAATAAAAGTCTTAAATATTCCCTACCGCAGTGTAATACATTTTCTTCTCTAAGTACAGAGTTCAAAGATTTGAGAGTTGGTATTTTTCTTTATATGGTGTAGAATTGAGTGACTTTTCTTCTTACCACGCTTTTTGGAAAGTCATCTACTTGCACCCTTTTTCTGCGATTTTTTTTTACTTTTTTCGGTGATTTAAATCGTTCGTTGTCTTTCCTTGCTGTACAATTCTAGATACAGACCTTTCCGATATTCCAGTAACTTTTGCTACGGTTTTGTTTAAGGACATATTTTCTTCTTGATATTCAGCAGAATTAGGATTAAGTTTCTTTTTTCTAAAATATTCATATACATTAAAAGCCATTTGCTTGCACTGACTACTAATTTTATGTCCGAAGATATTTCGACTCATCTTGAGAATGTAATCTCTTGTATATCTCGAACAAAGCGTCGGCAATAGACGTCACATGCGATCGCTAGCCGTGTAGCGACTGAGCTGAGTTTTGACAAAAATTTGCCCGCCGCCCGCACCCTTCTGCATTCCCGCTCTCGTCCTCCCCCTTGTGTCGCTGCACCCCGCAGGCGAGGACTCAATTAAATGGTTTAGCTATAATTATTACTATGGGCAATTATTATGATATGTATACAATTTTGGGTATAGCTGTGCCCGCGGTTTCACCCGCGTTTATGGTTACTGCACCGCCCCCGTGGGTCGTAGCGTGATTTTATATAGCCTTCCTCGATAAATAGGCTATCCAACACAAAAATAATTTTTCAATTCGAACCAGTAGTTCCTGAGATTAGCAAGTTCAAACAAATAAACAAACTCTTCAGCTTTATAATATTAGTACAGACTAGCTGTTACCTGCGACTTCGTCCGCGTACATTTTAACTAAAAAGTATGTGTCTACAATATACAATTTTTATCCTATGTGGGAAACGGCAATACTTGGCAGTGGCGATCATTTAAATTACTACGTTCGCGTCGTCCATACAATAAGCTTTCGTATCGTCACCTAATAATGAACGAAAACAGGCACTGACGTTACAAAATTGAAAAAACTCTTTTGTTACGGATACCTCTACATTATCCATAGGCAACATTTCTGCATCTTCCTCTATGCCGTACCATTATTTAGTGTCATGTCCCCATAGTTAAAGTAATATATAGGGAACATATTACTTTACTCTTTGGGGAACATGTTCCCCTATGTAAAAAGTACTCTGTGGTGTCATGGACGTAATAGGAGGTCCATGTATTCTTTTTTTACTTTTAAAGCAACAGAAAAACACCAGAAAACATTCTACAACATCGGACTATCGATACAATAAAAATATGTAAAATTATCAACTATCTAAAGTAAAACAGAATGAGTCGTACACTGAAGACATTCCGCAACCTTTTGAGCCACCATCCGATGGCTCGTGGAATGTTATCATACGCAATGATTTGGCCAGCGAACAGTCTAATGCAAGAGTACTTGGAACATGGAACAACTTTGGTGAACGCTGACTGGCCAAGGGCGGCCCGGTTCTCTATCTGCGGGGCTTTCTTCATTTCACCAATAAACTATTGCTGGATAAAATACACACTACCGTTCTTCAGGCGAAAGACTTTATTAACAGCTGTGTCCAGAGCACTTGTAGATCAAGTAACAATAGGTCCTTTCACCTTATCGTATTTCTTTTTCATCATGGGTCTTCTAGAAAGGCAGTAGGTATGTTGAAAGCGTTGTCACAGAAGTCACAGAGAAGTTCTGGCCGACGTATAAGGCAGGTATTTTGTACTGGCCGACGGTGCAAACGGTGAATTATTACTATGTCTCAGAAAAGAACAGACTTTTGTATATGAGCAGTGTCAGTTTTCTTTGGACCACGTATTTGAGTCATGTTAAGTAAAAAAAACGGCAAAACAATGTGCGTAGCCTTCTACAAATATATTATACTATTGGCCACGGGTTTAGCACCTTTTTTACATAACCATTGTAGTAAACAGGATGATTGGCTGATGGTAAGTGATGAACAACACTGCAAAGAATGAGGCAGTATTACCCACCGTAAGCAACAAGTTACATCAAACTCATAACAAAAACACAACTAAATGTTGTTGAGATTATCTATTAACCAATTAGATTAGTGCAGTTCAGTTCATGGCATATTTATGTTTCTGCCAATTTACGCCACATTTTGTTTTTCGTGGCAAATTTTATTGATTTGCAAAGGTTTAATTTTGTAATTTGCAATGGTTTCATTTCGCCAGGTCTTAGAGTGCGAGCGTATTGCTATCTAAGAATTTCATAATAGAAAAATCCTATAAATCTTAGCCCAAACGTGGAATCGAACACGAAACCTCATACACAGCGGTCTTGCAGCAGTCATATTCACTACCGCTACGCTCGTAGTAGACTCAAAATGAACTGCATAATTGGCTGTAGTGGCGAGAAACACACCGCCTTTGTCAATCTTGCTTGCTATCTAGCTTTACGCTGTTGTATTTACTTATACTAAAACATGGTACCTTAAATCACGAAGCAGCTTACTGTAGTTGAATTTATACGAGCTAACTCCGCCATCTAGAATGAAATAGCAGAACTACTTGCAAATACAGTCGCGACATCTATAGTTTTTAAATACAATAACAAACAATAGGCCAAACATATTAGTTCTAAGAAGTTTTAAGAGATGGCGTGTTACATACTAATATCAATGTTTTTCAATAGATGGCAGACTAAGTTTGTTTTAAGTGGACTGACTTAATAGTATTGCTTTTAATTAAAATAAAGTTAATGAGATTATACCTAGTTATTATAATTTATTCTAGTTAGATAAGTGTTAAGAAAATCATATGTAAAATATGTCAGCCTAAGTTAGATTAAACGTTATAGGTTATTATTTTTTAAGTAAATGCCTTTATAATAATTTAATATCAACCCTGTATTAAACTGTCCCAATACTCAGTGTGACAAGGGTTAGGCCATAGTCCACCGCGCTGGCCCAGTGCGGGTTGGCAGACTTCACATATCTTCGAGAACATTATGGAGAACTCTCAGACATGCAGGTTTCCTGACGATGCTTTCCTTCACCGTTAAAGCAAGCGATAATTAACTATGAGGAGGGTTAGGCCATAGTCCACCGCGCTGGCCCAGTGCGGGTTGGCAGACTTCACATATCTTCGAGAGCATTATGGAGAACTCTCAGACCTGTAGGTTTTCTCACGATGTTTTTCTTCTCCGTTAAGGCGAGAGGTAATTAACCTCTGCGTAGCAATCATACAGTTTTCCTCTAAGCTATATCTATTATTATCTGCTTTAATACGTGCTTCTTAAATGTTTTTAAGAAGCACCAAATAAAGTCATCATTAGGGTTGATATGAGACTGCGGACTGGCTTCTAAGAAGGCAAAAGGGCTAAAGTGGAGAACGGTGTTCAATGAAAGCTGACCATAATGAAGAAGAATGTCTATCATGCCTAAATATAATATTACTAGGTACATAAAACGAGTCAATGTTGCACCTTGATTTAAGTTAGCGTCATGCCAAGTGCCTTCAAAGTCAGCTCAGACTGTTTGCCTACAAAATATAGGTATATAATAAGTACATAAGACATCGTACGAATATATAATAGGTCTGCCAATATGGATTATGTGACAATTAGTGAGAGGTCAGACAATTGTAATTATACAAAAAAATAAATAATATAATTACAATTGTCAATAATTGTCTGCTTGTATTTGCAGTTTCAAGTATTGACTGTCGAAAGTTTTATGTTATTCATATCCGACGGATTTCCTCGTTAAATAAATAATTAAATGATGAATCTGTAGGGTAAAAAGCCGCACTTAGGCTGAAAGTCTGGACCAGCGTTAGCGAGAAGTGTGTGCTATCGCCGTCCCAAACAAAATAAAGAAGAAATAAAGTGTTATTATTATTATTATTAAAAAGTAATTAAAAACGGGACAAGAGAAAACTAATCGGATAGATAGGCATATGTGACTCCGTAACTCTTATGCACCGGTCGAAACCCAGTAACAGTGTTTCTACTCTTACTCCAGTTTCTTAAAGAAATCCGTATGGTTTATGTCATATGACTAGATTAAGAGATGGGATATATCATAATAATTGGGAACGGTAGACTCTTCTAATCTTTAAACAAATGTATCTTACACTATCTTTTGTTCGCGACTTTGTACGCGTAGAATTTGGATGTGAGAGCATATCTATATTATTTCTCCCCGTATAAGAAGCTGGTCTACACACATATTATTCGACTTCTAAGTGGCGTATTAAGGTGAAACATGCACTAGATTTTAAGTTAGACCTTTACCAAAGCAACTGTGAAAACCGCATTCAATTTCCTGCCGTTATTTGTGCGTGATGCGCGTACAAACAACAGACAGACAACAATTCGGAAAATAATTATATTGGCTTTAAAGCATCTTATAAAGACTCCTTACATTATTTTTCTTAAATATTGCCCATGTACAGACATCGCCCAGTTACAATTTTATTATATCAATAGATTATAAAACAAATATCCGAATCAGATTATAACTAATTGACTAATCACGTCGGCACGCACATTCTAAACCGCCAAATCATCGTTTATCTCAAAGGCGATCGCCGAATCGAATCACTCGAGCCAAATAATCGAATAGCTAATAATCAAATTATTCGATTGTTCTAAGAGCCGCACGGTGGGTGGGCGAACGATTGCTGGCTGAGATTACTAAATAGATAATTAAGCGTCACGGTTTGCGTACAATAAATAATCATGTTGGTCCCTATCCGAGATTTTGTCTTACACACTAATTATGTTTGTCAAGTTTAAAGTGTTTAGGGCTTTTACTAAACATGAGTTTCGTAATTAATCTTTTAAAGTTATGTTGAGTATGTCGATTGGTCTAACATTGACGACGTTAAAATGCATTCGTTAACAATTTTACATGTTGCTAAGCTGGTGAATAAGTATCTGTACGGCTTGTTTTAACAGGTAACTATAGCAAATAATAAAATAAAAAAATAGCTTATACGGTAATCAGTATTTAGACACGGGCGGCGCGGCACGGCGTTGCAGTTTAAATAGTCACCACCTTTACGTTGTTTGAATATTTGTGAAGTTCTCCACAACACAATATATTATGTATATTATATTGCTAGTGCGGGAGTTCTTTCAATAGAACTTTTTATTTTCGCTATATATATGTATATTGAAAAAGAGAAAGATTTTTATAATCCAATACCATTATAAAAAATAAAAACTGTTTGTTTTTAAAATAAAATAAATCTATAAAAAGCTCCTGTCTGTACAAAATATCTACTATTTTGAGAAGTTTGAACACAGAATAAAGATGATGGATGTTTTGTCGGTCTATCTTTTGCGACATAATGTAAAAAGAAACGGATTTTATATACCTAGTTTTCGCAGTTTAAAGATAGCTTGAGTTTCAACTCAACATATCCGTTTCATCGTATTCAGTTGAGTTCTTTGTATGCATTGAGTGTTAAAATTAAATATAATAGTGTTTCTTATTCCATCAACAGACAAAGCTTAGTAAGTATATTATTAAGTATGAATAAAAGTTCTAAGTGGAGATGATAAACAATAAAGGAACATAGTTTTATTAATTTTCATTTTGCGTTCCTATTATGAGCTCTCCATATTAGAAACGAAACAAGTAATAGGTATACATAAAAAGTAAAACTTAGATTTTAAACCATAGCCTCAGTAACGTACTTTTTAATCACCACAAACAATGCAAACAGGAACATTCACAACAAAACATTAGCGTTGACACAAACGACAATGAAAGGACCAAGACATGACAAAAACATTTGGAAATTCAATATATTATTAAACCGTGAATATAAATTAGAAATCAATAATGAATTACGCGAAACTACGCAGCCTTCCTGCGCAATACCCAGTACTTCGTGGCATGATATCGTATGCAATAATATGGCCAACATGCAGCATCACACAGGAGTATTTGGAACGAGGAACAACTATTGTCAACGCTAACTGGGCTAGAGCGGCCAGGTTTGGTTTCTTCGGCACTTTTTTCATGTCACCAGTATTCTACGGCTGGATGAAATACACTAGCCGCTTCTATAAGCGGAAGAATCTGATGACTGCAATAACTAGGGCTGCTATAGAACAAGTATCATATTCTCCTCTCGCTTTAGCATACTTCTTTTTTGGTATGAGTCTTCTAGAAGGTTCGTCGCTCAAGATTTGTATTAATGAAGTCAAAGAGAAGTTTTTGCCGACGTATAAAAATTCTGCAATTTTCTGGCCGACGGCGCAAACGCTGAATTTTTATTTCGTGTCGGAGAAGAATAGGATTATATTTGTGAGCGCTGCGAGTTTTGTATGGACTGTGTATTTGGCGCATATGAAGTCTAAGGAGCTGAAAAATGATATGTCGGTGAAACGGGAAAGCTGAATGTGAGGCTGATATTTATTGCTTGTTGTCCGATGCTCTATTTTTTCTTAAGGTATTATATTTTGTTGAGATATTTATGTGAGAATCTTTTACTCTTGTAAAATGTTTGCTTTTAAATAATGTATATTTGATATTTTGATGTAAGTGAGAGCGTTTACGCTGTTGATTTTTAGGTTCCCGGGTGAGTCCTTGGGTTAAATATAATGTTATTAGATCTATAATATTGTCTTCTGTTTACGCGAATGTTATTCATTGAAATTAAACCACTATATAAGGATTTTATCGCGTTGTTTATTTGACACTTTGTTATATAATGTGTAATTATTAGATTTGTTACGATATTCGTAGACAATAAAAGGGCTTAAGACAAATTTTTGTAGATGTAGTAAGTATATGGTAAAAAAAGAGCAGCGATAGCTCAGGGAGGAGACCAACAGACTGCAATGCAGAGGGTCTCGAGTTCGAACCCACGTCGCGCACCTCTGACTTTCGAAGTTATATGACTTTTCGAAATTATGTGCGTATTGATGGCCTGCTCCGTGCCTCGGAGAGCACGTTAAGCCGTCGGTCCCGGCTACCATGAACATCTATGGCAGTCGTTATTGGGAGAGTGTCGACACAAAAGATCCCACTGGGTCGAAGTGTCGCCGGTCTGCACTGACTGGCCCCCACATAAGATAAGATAAGTATATGGTAAAATATTGGCTAAATCTTTTAAACCGATTAGGTTAGGTTCGGGGGGCCTGCTATGGATGACTCAATTCTTTTAAGAGCTCCCAACAGGCCCCTCCATTGGGTGAGAGAGGGAACACCCCAGGTTTTTTAGTGGGTATACCAGAATGGGGAGTCCCACACGCCCCGCCGGTGCCGTCCCCTAGCCGGCGGATAGTGCATCAAGCATTTTTCCTGGGTACCAAAAAAAAAAAAAAAAAAGTTATTCAAATGTAGCAAAGTTTATAACAAAATTTATAACTAATACATATTTTTTACTGACGCCAATAACTCCTTACGTCACAGTTCACTACTTCTGTTTTTGTCTATAAACCCGATATCGTCTGTGACTTACAAAGTATGCAAACAACTTGCATTACGTTTTCAAGGTTAGACTAAATATTAAAAATTTTAAATAATCGTTACACGCGAAAGTAAGCCTTCTTCCTTAATCCTGTATGTATATTGGGCACATGGAAACATATGAGAATTGGCATAGTTAAAGTTCATATGAAGGAGAGCAGGAAGCAAAAATTATATAAGGACGATCAAGTAACGAGCACTAGTATATTTCAAAAGCAATAGAAATCCTATAGCTGGCAAATATTTAAATACCTACTGAATTTTGTCCAATTCGAGAAACTCACATATTGCCGCACTAAACCCGTCCCCTGTACCTTTGTGTGTCTAACGATTTCATTCACTAAACTACCAAAAAACCTTCAAATTCAAGGTGCATTCTTCATTTTTTTGATCACAAAAAAAGGACAATGATATTAGAATTAATAACTTGGATGAATTTTATGTGAATGTTTTTATTGAACGAACATTTATCATGTTTTGTCATCGGGCCGAGTTAATGCGTGGAGTTTATAACCTTAAGCATTTTACAAATATCTTTAAAGCTTTTTTGTTGAAGTATGTTGGTAAGTTTGGAATAGTAAGAAGAAGTATAAGGTCGCTACTTTGTGACTCGTCCTTTGAAGTGCAATTCGTCTCACAAGACTTTATAATACGCGAAGCGAAAATTTACGTAAGAATTTTTTAAGCATATTGCGGGAACGGTGAAGTATAAGATTTGCCATAGTAAAAGTTAATATGGAGGTAATCAGAAAACAAAATTTTGGAAAATAGAAGTTAAATCGAAATTCGACCAGTAGTTTTATATAATTACTAGTTTTCACCCGCGGCTTCGCTCGCGTAAATGTAGGTTAGGTTAGGTTAGGTTTGCAACAGTTATTTTTCCTGGATGAAAGGTACCCTATGTCCTATTCTGTACCCCTGACAACGTGTATGCAAAATTTCATGTTGATCGGTTGAGTAGTTAAGGCGTGAAAGCGTAACAAACAAACAAACAAACAAACTCATTTACGCATTTATAATATTAGTAAGGATATTTGGATTGATGTATATAATTATGTTTGTCCACTAGGGAGACTAATACAGTAGAAAGCGTTAACCGGTATTTTTGTCAGGTTAACTTCATAACAGATGGGTGGCCATTTGAAAAAAACGCACACCACTCCAAGTTTCGGTAAGTATGATTGTTAACGTTACAGCAAGCGTCATTACATTCCTTTTACGTTCGTAAGTATTAGTACTCCTTAACATCAGGCCGGACTTATATTTGCTTGCCACTTTATTGGTAGGTACGCCACTATATCATACATACATACATAGATTCACGCCTGTTTCCCAGAGGGGTAGGCAGAGACTACGGATTTCCATTTGCTACGATCCTGACACACTTCCCTGACTTCATTCACTTTCATAACATTCCTCATACATGCTCGCCGGTTTAAGGTGCTCTTAACCTTTATTCAAAATGTCTCCAATCTGATCAAGAAACGTTCGCATAGGTCTTCCCCTTGCGACTGTTCCATTCACACTAGCCTTATAAACTTTCTTAGTCAGCCTTTTCTCGTCCATTCTTTCTACATGTCCAAAGGAGCTTAACGTACCCTTGTCTATTCTCGTCACTATATCTACTTTCCTGCCACTATATCACTCCACACAATCTCATAATTGGTCTGTTTATCCGTAATCTGCTTGGAACATGATTTAAAACTCAGTTATTTCATAATGTTGGATACGTGCGGCAAGTAACACGCCCATCTTTCCACCATCACTGTAAAATATCTACCATAGATAATCTCCTGTCTCCACGCTAGCCACCGATGTGACAGTGCAACCATAAACAATGCTCTATGTCCCAATATATTATATAAAATATGGACAAAGTTATTTATGCAGTTGGCGAGGACGCCACTGTCTACGTTGTCGTCGGTGAAATGATCTAGGTTTGTCTAGTTCCTGGGTTTTATAACTGTATAGTTATGTTGGTCGTAGGGTAATGTATCTAACAGAAATATGGCGGGTATTTATTTATGTCTTCTTCATCACTTGGTTAAAGCTGGAATACAATTTAACATACCTACAGCTAGCGAATTTAAAAAGAGTAGGTATTGCTGTTAAAATTGTT
This sequence comes from Catocala sponsa, assembly GCA_963564715.1. Taxonomy (NCBI): domain Eukaryota; kingdom Metazoa; phylum Arthropoda; class Insecta; order Lepidoptera; family Erebidae; genus Catocala; species Catocala sponsa. Next base: position 16,922,077 of record OY751349.1, read on the forward strand.
TGGTAGTTGCATGAATTCTTTACTGATTTAGATACAAAAGTGCTCACACTCCTCTATTAGTTTCAGTCACTAGACTTTCGAAAAGAATCTGATCAATCAGGCTACTGCTGCAAGACATAGGTCTTGCAAAGGACAGCAGTCTCAATCAAGCAGCCTCTCTCAATTTGCGTCACAACATACAATCTTCTGTTTTCCACATCCAGTCCTACCCAGTTACTTTCTTAAGGTCAGTAGTCTACCAAGCGATCGTCAATTCGCGGTCTCTAAAATTAGTTTGCTCTGACAGCCAACAGGCATTTCGCAGACATGACCAGCTAGCTTGCTTATTTTGCGAGCAAAAGCCTTAAACATAATATGTATATATATTTTTATCAATAATACAGTTATTCATGGTATTGTCTTCTGTTTACGCGAATATTATTCATTGAAATTAAACTACTACATATATATGAATTTTATCGCGTTGTTTATTTAACACTTTATAACAATATTTTGAAAACTGTTACACTACTATTAAAACTATTTATACTATTACTATATATAAAATCCATATATAGTAGTTTAATTTTAATCAGTTATTCATGGATTAGAATGCTAGACAAAAGTATCGAACTGATTTTCAAAGTTATGTTAGTATTGAATAGTTAATTATCGCTCGTTTTAAGGTCAAGAAAACATTTTGAGAAAACGTACACGTCTAAAAGTTTTACATACTTGTAAGACATGTGAATTTTGCCATCCCGCACTAGGCCAGCATGGTTGGACAATTGCATAAAAATAGGAAATGTTAGAAAAAGGGCCGATATTAGATATATTTATTATTTTATATACAATAATGTTAATTCAAAATGGTACAAAACAAAGAACCAGCAATCCGCCGGACCGGCGGGCAGTAGTGTTTCCGTATATCACCTTCCGACTATCGATATGAAACAGTATTAGTTTACCTAATGGAGCTAATAAGAATAACTACTAGTCATTTTCAACCTAAATTTCTATAATTATAATCTTTCGATAGACTAATGACGAAGCATTAGCACAGCAATTACATGGTTAAAGACCTAATAATTAGAAAAATAACATAGGTATATAACGGTAAAATACACCACAGGACATTAAAAAGCACATTTACACGGCACTTTGAATACGACAAGTGACATATCCGCTCCACAAAACATACAAGTCAATCACACACAAATGTCAACTACCGTTTCACCAATTTGCGTTCTGGCGCAAATTAGCCAAAATTGTCCCCACTATCTCAATCAATATACATTAAAATTCGTTCGGCGACTACACGGCGATTAATTAGGTCGATAAAGCCGGTGTCGTATCGGCTCGCTACCGTCCTAACATTGGCACAAAAGCGCCGAAACGGGTCCTTTTTCACTTAACGATCTCACAACAAGGCGGCGACGCTACCAAAAAACATTGCTAAAAAAATGTTGACTTTTACCTGATGTGGTATGTGATGCAGAGCTGTTGTTACCATCGCATTTTGTTTTTATTTCTTCACACACACGCATTTTATATAGCATCTCTTCTCCTTAGCCTTTATTATTCCCAAGTCACTTGGGATCGACTTTCTAGTCTAATCGGATTTGACTGGATATCAGTTTTTACACGGAACGACTGTCATCTGACCTCCGAAACCCTAACGGTACCCTAAAGGTCACTGTCAGGATATTAGAGGGCACTGACTTCCCAATAACGACTGCCATAGATGTTTATGACAGCCGGCACCGACGGCTTAATGTGCTCTCCGAAGCACGGAGCAGGCGATAATGGTCAATCAATACGCACATAATTTCGAAAAGTCATATAACTTCCGAAAGACAGAGGTGCACGACGTGGGTTCGAATCCGAGACCCTCTGCATTGCAGTCTGTTGGTCTCCCCACTGAGTTATTTTATATAGCATCACGCTTTTATATTACTAAATAATTAGGCAGAAGTATATTGATCAACCAAATTTCGGATACAAGTTACAAGAAATGAGCTGATGGCCATCGACTGTATACATTTCAAGACTGCGTGTTTATCTGAGAATTTCTTAACACTTAGGATATCGTCTAGAACTCCAGACTGTAAAAACTGGGCTGGTGGTCTCCACATTACAATACATTGGAGTTGAAGAACCTGGTATTATGTTACTGTGGAGTGTAGGATCCAGTACTGTACTGTCAACATTAAAGCCGAAGTCTATGATGCAGTTGTCTTCGTAAAATTTACTAAGACAACTGTTACAACAATATTTAATATCGTTTAAAATATAATAGCAGCGATAGCCTAGTGGGAAATCGTTGGACTGCCACGCAGAGGTCTCGAGTTCGAACCCAAGGCGCGCATCTCTGACTTTTCGAAGTTATATGCGTATTAAATAATAAATTATCGCTTGCTTTAACGGTGAAGGAAAACATCGTGAGGAAACCTCCATGTCTGAGAGTTCTCCATAATGTTCTCGAAGATATGTGAAGTCTGCCAACCCGCACTAGGCCAGCGTGGTGGACTATGGCCTAACCCTTCTCACAGTGAGAAGAGGCCCGTGCCCAGCAGTGGGACAGTTTAATACAGGGCTGATATTATTATATTATTATTATAAAATATATTCCTTTTACCGCCAGGCAGCTTAACTTGGTCCGGTTATGCACAAATTATACTTCAATTTTTTTTTAAATAGTGATCACTAACTTGTCAAATACGAACGGCTCGCCAAATGGTAAACAGTTACCAGGTTCTATGAAAGCTCTTCCAGCTCTCATTCCAGTAATTGATAGATTACATACAGGTGTAGAAAGCAATGAAAGGCTAGAGTCAGCAGCAAGACGATGATGCTGGTGATAATCTTCAGAAATATAATTAATCTGTTGCTGTGTCTGAAGAATGAAGGAATTAAAAAATTAGGCGGTCGTATACTTGTTTGTTAATTTAACTGCACAAAAAAAGGCTTAAGCTTGCAGTGGGAGTTTTGGTTCATTGAATAAAAAAACACACAAAGGCGGTTCTAACTCCACCATAAAAGTCTTACAGTGATCTATTTCACGGTACATCCACGACTCTATATTTTGTTAAAAGATAAAACTGACCAAAATCACAAGGACATAAAGTGGGTTTTTTGCTCGACTCGAGTGTCCCATCGTTGTCCCACCCTGTCTCCACCTGCTTAAGAACATTATTTATAGTTTAAGTAAAAAATTGCATCGGAACAAAAGATTGCATCGGAATATTTCGACGGAACACTTATAATCGATTTTATACTTGATGTGATAATTAGTGTGAAATATAACGTTTCAAAGTATCTAAAATATTTCTTTGTAATAATAATGGTTTATTTTTCAGTATTAAGTATTTAGATTTACATTTACATCTTATCAGTTACATAGAAAGTACAATCCTTCCTAACTAATATTATAAAAGCAAAAATGAGTATGTTTGTTTGTTATCTTTTCATGTCTAAACCACTGAACCGATCATCCTGAAATTTTGTATATACGTTTTCAGGTGTACAGAAACGGACATGGGCTACCTTTTATCTCGAAAAAAATACTTTTCCTGAGGAAAACAATAATAACGTTCTTATGATAATAGATGGCGCCACGTGTCTTTCGAATCATGATTGAATTATACCTATTATTACAAGCAGAGTACAACGCGAATTCATTGTCAAATTCTAAATTAACGCGAGCGAAGCCGCGGGCAAAAGCTAGTTATAGATATTTGCTCAAATTAGGTTTTTGGTACCTGTGTTTCGGGCGAAAAAGTGTTTTCAGTTCACTAAATTTCTATTATAATAAACTGGAAGTAAATGATAAAATAAGTTTAAAATCTTACTCTAAAATTAATTAACCAAGTTATAGAGATTGATTTCTGTTTTAGTTAACGATGTTGGGAATTCCGTTTATTTGGTTAGGACTTTTATTCGACCGGTAAGTACTGACCGCGATTTTATCCATGTGTACTTACTTAATTTGGAAAAGGTGTAAAATATTTGATGAATTCTGAACATAAAGTATCAAAGTGCACTCCTTGTATGATCGGTTTAGCTTTTTCAAAGATTAACCTCTACAAACAGACTGACAGACAAATTAAAAACTGGTTGTTTAGGGTGTCAATTTGTGACCGTTCGACGATTATCTATCGACCTCTTAGTATGTGGGGTCTTATGGCTGGGTGGGTGTTTTATACACCTCTGGGTACGTACCCCTTAGGGGTTAATAAGGCCTCATGTTATGTATGTTTATTATCGTTTGCATTCTGTATAGGTAGTTTATTGACAACAGTGGGTTTGATGTTTGTGTGAGAAGTTATAGTTCGAATAAATAATACTTAATTGATCCAGCGATCGTTGTTTTATAAATCTTACCTAATTTTGTGAATTGATTTTTAATGTGTTAAGTTGTTGTTATAGATTACTAATTGTATTAAGTTACGGGTCAAACAGTGTTAAAGCTGTCACCATTAACAATGAATCAAAGTGCAAATAGATGACCGAACATGGTGTGGCCGAACCACGAACGCGGTTCGTTCTCACATTTCTATCATTATTAAACTCTAAGTCTTCTTTGAAGAGCTTAAGCTTTTGACCGCCACAGCATAAAAGTAGCGTCGTGCCCCCTACGCCAGGCGATGATTAAGGTAGTTTTAAATAATAGGTAAAAGGAACACAACAAACATATTTTTTTATGTTTATTTTGAACTGTAAAATAGTCGTATTTTCGACGTGCCATGCCGTCGGGGGCGTCGTGAGCACGGTTTAATTTGACGTGAATGGACGTCCGTGGCGGTCAAAAGGTTAATGAAGACACTCTGTGACTGTCTGTGTGTTAGTGACAAATTGATGTTAGTGACAGACATAACTCCGGAATCACTGGACCGATTGACTAGTAACTTGGTGTGCAGACACTTTGGGGTCATACCTCGGTCGAGTTTGAATATGGGCCCTGTGGGTCAAAAGACCCCCGAGATATAGGGGTCATTTCTTTTCATTACTTTTACATTTAAGACGAAGAGGTTGAATCCTGGGTTTTTACGGCCATCTCGTTGTTATTAATACCGGTACGGTGGTTCGACATCGAAATTGGTGAAGTACCGAAGAATTAATATGACGATTGATGGTGCGGTGTGGTTGTGTGGTGTAAAGAGCTCACCATAGCACCGAACCGTGCGTTGGTTCGGCCGCACCATGTTCGATCGTGTATTTGCACGTTTACGAGTTTTGCGGGTTGTAACTCGCTAGCAAGAGAAAGATGGGTAAGCTAGACAATAACTTCTTTTTCTTTTATTGTTTTTCTTTTATGAAGGCAACTCCTCCAGTAGGAGTAATTCCTGTGTCGCAGGGGACTTTACAAACATTCAATCAACGGACACAAAAACAACCAGATTCGGCACAACTATTTGTGGATCACACAAATTTTTGTCTCGTGTGGGGTCGAACCCACATCACCCGGCGCCGTGGTAGTGGCGAGGCGTCTACTTAAACCACTGCGCCACACCTGCAATATTCTTGTTTGTAAAGTGATACACCATTTTTTATAGTTGGCATGGATGAATATTGAAATTAAACAACTATATACGGATTTTATCGCCTTGTTTATTTGACACTCTATTACAAAATTTAGAAATTGTTACACTACTATTACTATTCAATATATATATAGTATATAGTAGTTTAATTTACGTCCTTTTTAAGTCTAAACATTTTAGATTATATTTTCATTTATTTATTCAGGAACAATATTTACATTGTATTTGAGTTTGGCAATGGCACAGAAATTAATTATACATTATGGCACTTAATGGACTACTTAATTACAATATTTTAAACATTATTCGTAAAGATGTCAAGAGAGTAGATTAAATAATATTATAAAATAAAAAGATCATGTTAATAGGATAAATGTTTCACATTATATAAAAATAAAAATAACAATTTAAATAATAATCAAATTAAATAAAATTAAAAATAATAATCCACAATTAAAAATAATTCCTCAATTTTGCAATTTGTTACTGAAATTGTAATTTAAATATCATTTCAAATATTCTATAATTTCAGGGTATGCTATAAAAGCATTCATTCAACAAAAACTGCTTTAGTATATTATTCACTTTGGCCGTAGACAGTAAATCGTGCCAATACAACTGCAGTCAGAAACTACCTTAAAACCAGCCGATTTACAAGAGTTATGCGTAGAGTCGTACTAATTACAAAGCGATATTTAATTAAATAAATATTCATTGCAATCATAAATGGGGTTAACATTATGTCTTGACGCCAAACTATAAATAATCGAACTGATTATTAAATACAATCTATCTATGCAAATTATAAGCAACTTGTTGGTCCAGCATACAAAACTGATTCTGACTTTTGGCTTCTATATATTCAAGTTTTGAGTAATAAAGGTCGAAGACATTACCGTCTGTAAGCTACATATCTAGACATCGTGCTGTAACTGAAATCTCTTACAGTGAAAGCCAGTAGCACTATGTTCGACACGGGAATTGCAGGCGAAACGTCACGAACTCTTGCAAATATAAGCGCCAACTTATGGTACAGGAGAAAAAGGTAGGAAGATTTACATTAATATTAGACCATTTCAACCCCATGCAGGGAAAAGGCCTCCCTTTCCTATTTTTCCATGAGCTGCTGCAAGTCGAGAACAATTCTTTAAAATAGTTTCAGCTCATACTGTCGTGCTCCTTTGCCGTTGTCTGCCGTTTAGATTCAACAGAAGAAATTTATCGTTCTATTTTATTTATCAACCGATTTAATTAAAACAAACACATTACTGGAAACCCCATCTAAATTCATTCAGTAATTGTGGAGATTAACATGCACAAATGCACAGACAAACAAACAAAAAGTCTGTTCACGATTTTAGCACGAGTGATACCGCAAACATAAACCACTTAATTTAAAACGAATTCAAGCAATCAGATAAAACAGTTATGCCGCGAAAATTTTAATTACAACAACAGAACATGTAACTGCTGTATTAAAAAGGGTTTGGTTTTACGATCAATTTGGCGGATAGCCGGTTCGATTCCCGTCTGAGTATCAACGTTAAACACACAGCGGTTTTATGGGTGCCTTAAGTTTTAATAGTTATGGGGATTTAAGTGGTGTCTTGGTATGATTGAGTTATTTAATTCTTTGGGGATTTTGTTGTTTTATCATGTCAAGTTTATGAGTTTTATATGACTGCCTTATTGGGTGTAAGTGAAAGGGTCTGTACTGATGCTGGGAGCGACTGAGTTTGATTTTCGGCTCGAGTAAAATTTTAGGTAGACTGTAAGCCTGTTTGTCGCTATAGTGCCATAGCCAATTGTGAGTTTAAAAGTCCATAAGTATTTGTTATTTGGCAATTCTTAGTGGTAGCATGAGGCCTGGAAGTGGCCCCGGTGGCATCAGGCATATCCCTTATTTAATGGTATTTGAAAACATAAGTGGTTGAATGTGGTAGGTAGTTGTATAACATATATGATGTGAAGTGTACAATTCTGTTCATCTTATCGAGAATGTTTAGCGTTAGTCTTTATATAAATATGACAATTTGCGCTTCTGTAAGAATAATTTATACAAGGTTATTCTTAGTATAGTGAAAACCTCTCAGAGGTGATTATACTTGTTATTATTAACAACTTTTGTTCTAGGACTTTGCCGAAATCGCGAAAAAAAATCAGCTGTTCCATATATTTTGTCGAGCTCAAAGTTCAATTTTGTATTAAACAGCTGTTTTTTTTACCGCGATGTCGGCAATGTCCCAGAACTAAAGTTGTTCATAATAACAAGGAGAGAGAGAACCCCTGAGAGGTTTTCACTATACTAAGAATAACCTCATATGTGTTAATGACACCCGATTAAAGGAGATTTCAGCTTTGACTTACAAAATAACTTTTCTTTTATGAATTAGTAGTATTTAGTTTTAATGTTATAGATAAATAGATGAATAGCAGCGATAGCTCAGTGGGAAGACCAACAGACTGCAATACAGAGGGTCTCGGGTTCGAACCCACGTCGCGCACCTCTGACTTTCGGATTTTATATGAATTTTCAAAATTATGTGCGTATTGATTGACAATTATCGCCTGCTCCGTGCCTCGGAGAGCACGTTAAGCTGTCGGTCACGGCTGCCCTGAACATCTATGGCAGTCGTTATTGGGAAGTCAGTGCCCTCTAATATCCTTACACTAGTCTAGCCTTAGGGTATCGTTAGCCTTCGAGTTGCGGAGGTCAGATGGCAGTCGTTCCGTATAAAAACTGATATCCAGTCAAATCCGATTAGACTAGAAAGCCTAAGAGGAAGACCTAACTAACTTGGGAATAATAAAGGCTAGGGAGAAGGAGAAGAAGAGTTTCAATGTTATAGATTCAAATTTGTTAAAATTAATTTTAGATTTATGTAGTTTGAGATATAAATGGCCACGTTGCTTTAGTGCTGTAGGTAGCGGCGTGGGTGTCGGCTTCTGCGGAACTAGTGATTTGAGTAGATACTGGGTTTAATATCCGGCTACTCCAACCTTCGATTAACCACATTACCGGTTCTTTTCCCAAAAAATTACTTTTTAGTTAATCAGCAATAGTCGCTGAATCCATTAAAGCAGAATATGATCAGTCTATATTAAACTGATCCTAAACTTAGCTGACAAAAAGGAGTGTTTTACACTACTACTTTATCCTTTTGGCGGTCTCAATGGTGTAGTGGTTAGTGTAACCGACTGCCACGCCTGAGGGTTCGATTCCCGCACAAGTCACACATTTGTGTGCATGGACATGAATTTTTGTCTTGGTCTGGGTGTTTCTATGTACTTATAATATAATTATATTTATTTACAAAAAAAAGTATATAGGTATGTATGTTTATCCATTGTCTAGTAAATACCCATAATACAAGCTCTGCTTAGTTTGGGCTAGATGGTGTTGTGTGTATGTGATAGAATATTATTATTATTATAGATGCTATCTCAACTTTATTTTATGTTATTTTTCTTTTAAATTTATTTATATCGTTCACCAATCGTTAAAATAAAAATGAAAGATTTATAATTTCTCGATATAAATCGACAGCCAAGTTAAACTATTAGAAAAAGATTTGTCTTTCAATAAAAAATGGACAACAGCGGCAATATGCCGGAGCCTTATTATATTTTTATGATAATTAAGATGTCTTAGGAACAAAAAATGGTGGAATTTGTGTTGTGTTCGTATAATAATAGGTGGGCGGGGTCATGGTGGGGGTCCGAAAGTAGTTATCTGACAAATGAAGTCATTGTTCCCAGCAAACTTATCTCGTACAACTGATATACACCCTCCAACGTATATTCAACCTTATCGACATAAGAATAGGGTTCGGTATCATCTAAGTTTGTGGAAATAAATGAAAATATAAGTTGTTATTGTTTATATTTTTTCGTTCGTTTTCGTTTTGTCGATTGACGTGGGTTATAATTAAAAGTAAAAATTATTGTGATTGGTTTTGGCAAATTGCAAATTGGTTCTTAATAAAGTTGGAAGACAGGAATTAAAATTGAGTTCATTTTTTATTATTATTTCTTTTTATTCAAAATCCAGTTTCATTATTTGGTACTAAAAGAATTAATAACCTTTTTTGGTGAAAATGTTTCAAGTGGGAATGGAAAGATATTAATTTTTGATGCGGTTATGATATAATTAGTTGTTTATATGGTTATCCATAAAAGGTATGGTTATGAAAGTTATATTAAGGTCTGATCGGTATTACATTTGGACATATGGTCCTTTTATGAACATAAGCTTCGTTGATGCAGCGGTAATGAATGCAACTGACGCGTATAACTTTGATTGCTGGGCATCGTGGACTTTTCTGTAAAGTAGTTCTCAGTAGCAGTATAAGCAGCGATAGCTCAGTGGGGAGACCAACAGACTGCAATGCAGAGGGTCTCGGATTCGAACCCACGTCGCGCACCTCTGACTTTCGGAAGTTATATGACTTTTCGAAATTATGTGCGTATTGATTGACAATTATCGCCTACTCCGTGCCTTGGAGTACACGTTAAGCCGTCGGTCCCGGCTGCCATGAACATCTATGGCAGTCGTTATTGGGAAGTCAGTGCCCTCTAATATCCTGACACTGGTCTAGCCTTAGGGTATCGTTAGCCTTCGGGTTGCGGAGGTCGGATGGCAGTCGCTCCATGTAAAAACTGATATCCAGTCAAATCCGGTTAGACTAGAAAGCCGACCCCAAGTGACTTGGGAATAATAAAGGCTAGGGAGAAAAAGTTTTCAGTAGCAGCTTGGAGTCTGGTTCCTGTGCCCGGTAGACGGCGATAGCATTGCTCTTTATGACATGGGACTTGAGACCTTAGTTGGCAATTAGTAGTTGTAAAACTTCCATAAAGGATAGAGGCCCGAGTCTATGTATATTCACGACAGTTGCCTAAAAGCACAGTTGCCCGACAGACATCTCGAATTTTTTATTACGGCGATATTTTTTATATAGGTAACAAGAGTGGCAAACGAGCATAGTGCTTGGTTGTTGCTGAACAGTTATCAGCCTTTGATAACTTGTAATATGAGGAATATAACTCACGCATTGTCCATCCTAAGAGAAAAGGAATAATAGCTAGAGAGAAACAAAAATAATGGAATAAGTTTATGTAAGCCACATGGAAATTTTATACAGGACGAAACGGTTTCCTGTACAAGGGTTGTACTTCTCCGGGCGAACGTACCGTCATCTAAAGAGCGAAATGTAGCAACAGTGTTACAATTTTAACGCTGGTTTCCTGTAAGAACGTGGTACTTCCCCGGCCAAAAGTACATTCTTCTAATGATTGGTAATGGGGGCTCTTTCACTTAAAGTACTTCAATGTGATCCAATGTAAAATACGTCTCTTTTGATTCATGCATTTAGTAGTAGCACTGAGTTTGGACAGTCTATTAGGCCAATCTTAAAATCATAGCTGAGCAGTTTCTCTCTGCTCCCAAGACCCGTGTCGTGATATTATATTATGCCTGTTACTTCTGGATAAATTTACTAATGGTGAAATAATAATTAAGTTCGGTTTATCTATCACAAACATAGAAATCTTTCATCTTTATAATATTAGTACAGATTCACCATACCCTTGTTTAAAACGTCAGTCAAAAAAGCAGTGTACTACATTAAAATATCAAAATGTATTTTAAACAACTAATCCTGTCTAAAACCTATCAACACCTCATCAACGGTAGTTAAACATCCAATAAATAATGTGGCACCTATTTAAAACGAAACAACACTGACAGTTCGAAGTTTAAAACAAAACAACAGTTCGTTTATGAGCCGCGTGTGACGATGTGACAAGCGCGAGTGACAGTCGATGTGACGTCAGTGTCATGGCGACGATTTATGACAGCTGTTGAGCGTTAAATTTTGCTTTGTTGTTTGGTTTTAAATTATAAAATATGTTTAGCATATAATGTTGTAATTGTGAAAATGACTGTTTTTTGTTTGTGTTTTGGTGCTATAGTGAATGCTTTGCTCGAATCGCAGGCAAAACGGTTTGCGCTTTTATATCAAAAAATTACTAATAGCATTCAGAGTCTAGAGCAGCGATAGTTCAACAAATAAGGCATTGGATTTGTGATTAAGAGGTCGTGGATCAAATCCCAGCTATTGGACATTCGACGTGATAATATAACCTTATAGAAAATAAAAAAGCCTAGTAGAAGACTATTGAACTGCCGTGCAGAGGTTTCGAGCTCGAATCTGAAGCAATAACCTCCGACTTTTTAAAAAGATGTGCATCTCAAAGCTATACCAATATTATAAAGCTGAAGAGTTTTTCTGTTTGTTTGGTTGAAGGCGCTAATCTCAGGAACTACTGGTTCGAAATGAATAATTATTTTAGTGTTGGATACCCATATACAATAAAACTAAGTCATCCACTGTGTCTAGCGTAAAACTTTTTTTAAGAGCACTGTCTCCCGAAATACAGGCTACAGCCTAGTTTGGGAAACAGGACCAGTACCGTTTGTAAATATAAAACAACACTATTTGGTAATTACTTGTTGGTAACTCATTATTTTTTGTTCAAATAAACATTTTTATTTTTTAATTATTTTTATTTATCGAGGAAAGCTATAGGCTATATAACATCACGCTACGACCAATAGGAGCGGAGCATCAATGTACATTATTTCATAAACGGGAAAATTCTGCTATGTGAAGTAGACGAAGTTGCGAGGATCAATTAGTAGTTCATAATTACTCGCTTTAACAGTATAGGAACACATCGTAAGGAAACCTGCATGTCTTAGAGCTACATACTATTATCGAAGATATATAAATTTTTATTTTTTTTATTTTTTATTTATTTTTAACTTGTCTTACTGCATTAAATCTATCAGCACTATTACATAATCCGCAAAACGAAATTGTTGCAAAGGGGTGGAGTCCTGGTGTCCTGAAACACAGGCCTCGAGCCTAGCTTAGGCACCAGTCTCCCACAATATATGTTGTAATCCGAACTATGTAATATTTTTTAATGCTGTTTATATAATATGTGTATATTGTGGTGAGAAAATAAACGTTTATTATTATTATTATTATTATATATGAAGGTTGCCAACGCTCACTGAGCCAGCGTGGTGGACTATGGCTTCATCCTTCTCACACTGAGAAGAGTCCCGTGTCCAACAGTTGGTCAATTAACTTTTTTTCGGGCGACCTCGGTGGTGTAGTGGTTAGTGTAACCGACTGCCACGCCTGAGGTCGCGGGTTCGATTGTGTGCATGGACATGGATGTTTGTCTTGGTCTGGGTGTTTCTATATATAATATGTATGTATTTACAAAAAGAAGTATATAGAAAGATGGTGTGTGTATGTGATAGAATATTATACAGGATGTCCGATAATTAATGGACAACTTTGAAATGTCTTATAGTAGAACTGATGGCTGTTCAGAAGAAAAACATCTATCCTAACTACTACCTGAGATATGATTTTTTTTAATTACCATATTTAATTTTCTTGTACACTACGACCATAAATGAATGAATTCCATCGGTTTTTTGTTGTTATATTTTTAAACACTAATTATTCTAATAGATAGTCAGTCAAAAGTATGACTAGCTATTGCAATTTTTTTTCATATTTTTTTTCTAAACGGCCATTAGTTCTACTATAAGACATTTCAAGGTTATCCGTTAATTACCGGACATTCTGTATATTATGATAGAATATATATTATAACATGGAAATGTAATTTAAAACAACTAACAAAATGTGGGTGTATAACTTCCATGTAGGATAGAGGCCCGAGTCTATGTATATTCATCTCTCATATAGTCATGTGTATGTATAACTATAGATAATTTTAAAAGGCAACTATGTTATATTTATTTGTTAAGTTTAGTGTATGTGTGGAGAGGGCGCCACTCAAACGCACCTCGTCTCGGCGGAAGAGTATTTTGAGATGTTTTACTAATGCTGTTAGCGCTTTTTAATAGAAAATACAGTAGCGGCTTACATGGTCGCCGGATTTACAAAATGGAGATTAATTATTTTATTAATAGTATTTACCCGCGGCTGGGCTCGCGTAAATTTTAGTTACGTTAGATTAGTAACAACACTTTTTTCTAGGTAAAGGTACCCTATATTCTGTTTTGCCGACATAGTGTATGCAAAATTTTATGATGATCGGTTGTGTAGTTAATGCGTGAAAGCGTAATAAACAAACAAACTTACATTCGCATTTATAATATTAGTCAGGATTAAACATTATTATGTTACACAGTTACACAGCTGTGACGATTAATCACCGTAGCCATTTGTAACGGTATTTAGTAAAAACAGTGTTGTGTTTGATTTAATATCTTTATTATTCTGACTACCAGTGGCGTATAGGCAGTATAAGCGATATCATTAGGAGTTTCTGTCATAAAATTTTCAGTAGCAGTACAATTGTGCCCGATATGGCAATACTATCGACCCTTATTGTTGTTTTCTTTTTTGAAAAAGACAACTCCCGCGCTAGTACTAATGCCTGTGTCGCGAGAGACTTTAAAACATTCAAACAACAGACACAAAGAACACCTAGACTCGGAACAACCATTCGTGGATCACACAAATTTTTGTCCCGTGTGGGATTCGAACCCACAACACTCGGCGCAGTGGCAGCGGCGAGGCGACCACTTAAACCACTACGCCATGGCGTATGACACAGGAATTATTCCTAGAGCGGGAGTTGTCTTTTTTAAGAAAAGAAAAATAAATAGGCGCTAAATTCAATGTTTACGAAATGTGCGTATTGTACGCCTCTGCCTACCGTCAGGAATAGAAGCGTGAGCCTACGTTACTCCTTTCCTAACTAAACTAACATACATGTAAACCTGCACGATTCACACCCACATCAATCGACAGAAAAAAAACTACAGTACTTTAAGAAATAAACGTTAGAAAAACGCCGGCGAGATAAATAGTCACCGTTGTAAGCGATAATTATGTGGCGGCGGGCGGTGGCGGAAACGGCGATATTAGTGGCTTTTAGCCGCTCGTCTTAATGGCTTTGGAATAATTTAGCCAGATTGAGCCATCGAGCGATCGCGTTAGGGTCGGCTCAGAACTGCACTTACGGTTTCGGATTATTAGCTTCTGTTTTGTGGGATTAATTGTGACGTTTGTTTGCTTGATAGACATACCTGAAACATGGAGCTAATCTACTAAACAATAAGCTATGCAGTCCAGTTTTGAAAGCAGCCTGGATAAAATAATTATTTTGCCTAAAGTAACTTTCGCACAAAAGTCTATGCACTTTGTCGCGGTACTTTACACATTTATAATTAATGCTAATATTACAAAGGAAGAGTGGAAGGAAAGATGGTTTGAGCTTTAAGGCTAAGGACTGCACTTACGGTGTCGGATCTTTAGTTTCTGTTTTTATTGTGTTTTGAGGAATTAATTAATATTCTATATATACTATCACCTACACACAACACCATCTAGCCCAAACTAAGCAGAGCTTGTACTATGGGTACTAGACAATGGATAAACATAGATATATACTTTTTTTTGTAAATACATACATATTATACATAGAAACACCCAGACCAAGACAAACATCCATGTTCATGCACACAAATGTTTGACTCGTGCGGGAATCGAACCCGCGACCTCAGGCGTGGCAGTCGGTTACACTAACTACTACGCCATCGAGGCCGGCTACTTTACAAATTGTGCCGTTTGTTTGTTTTAAATTGGGATGAAATATAATGATTACCAAAAATAGTAATAGCGCAGCAAAATATGCTTTCTAAAATATAATTATCATAACTAGCACCTATACGTCTCAAATCACTGCATTCCGTCTCGGAAGGGTTAGGTTATGTTAGGTTCTTTCTTAAACCCATCCAAAAATAGGAGCCGAGACTCCGTCGACTTAGTTTGATCTCTTTAAATATATTTTGGTGTGCAATTAGTATTTTGGTAAGCATATTTTGCTGTGCAGTTAAGTACTACCCTTTTAAATTTATTACTCGTGATAGACTTAGCTGATGTTGAGATGTGTGATGGAGCTTGCCTATTACACAATAACCTATGCAATCAATTTTAGACAGCCTGGATAAAATAATATTCAAATTTACATGTTGTATCATATACATGTATACATCCGTAGTGAGTGCGACTCCGGTTCGAGACTCAGGTCGGGTCAATAAATAGGTTATTGGGTTTTTCGGTTAATTCATAATAGTAGCTCGGAATAAGAAAGTTAGGTTAGGTTAGGTTAGGTTATCCCACCGTCCCCTAGCCGGCGGATAGTGCATCAAGCATTTTTCCCGGGTACAAAAAAAAAAAAAAAGGTTAGGTTATCCCGTGCCTCAGAAAGCACGTAAAGCCGTCGGTCCTGTGCCAGGCTCAGTCCCATCGGACAATAAGAGTAAGGAAATAAGCTGAAATAGAGAGTGTACTTACTTGTGCACTATTATATTTCTAGCACTTTTTTAAGATAGGCCACCGTGACTGAAATTCCGTCTGACCTTCTTTACACACATAAGTAAATATCCTATTAGCTATTTTTAGAAACTTGAGTTTTTTGACCAGGTTGCGGTTACACACTGACTCGTTATGAGAAATTATAGATATACATATATGTATATAGATAGGAAGGAATAGTGTGATTAGAGAGAGATGCGGCATGAAAGTGGATATAGTTACAAGAATAGAAAAGGGTATGCTGGTTTGAACATGTAGAAAGAATGGACGAGGAAAAATTGACTAAGAAAGTTTATAAGGCTAGTGTGAATGGAACAGTCGCAAGAGGAAAACCTAGGCGAACGTTTCTCGACCAGATCGGAGGCGTCCTGGACAAAGGCCAGATTAAGAGCTCCTTGAACCGACGGGCGTGTATGAGGAATGTGATGAAAGTGAATGAATCCAGAGAAGTGTGTCAGGATCGTAGCAAAAGGAAATCCGTAGTCTCTGCCTACCCCTCTGGGAAACAGGCGTGAATCTATGTATGTATGTCTTTTTTGACCAGGTTGCGGTTACACACTGACTCGTTGTGACAAATTATAGATATACCTATATGTATATAGATAGGAAGGAATAGTGTGATTAGAGAGAGATGCGGCATGAAAGTGGATATAGTGATAAGAATAGAAAAGGGTATGCTGGTTTGAACATGTAGAAAGAATGGACGAGGAAAGACTGACTAAGAAAGTTCATAAGGCTAGTGTGAATGAAACAGTCGCAAGAGGAAAACCTAGGCGAACTTTTCTCGATCAGATCGGCGACGTTTTGGACCAAGGCCAGGTTAAGAGCTCCTTGAACCTACGGGCGTGTATGAGGAATGTGATGAAAGTGAATGAAGCCAGAGAAGTGTGTCAAGATCGTAGCAAATAGAAATCCGTAGTCTCTGCCTACCCCTCTGGGAAACAGGCGTGAATCTATGTATGTATATAAATTCACAGACGTTGATAAGTTAATGGCTGGCATGAAGAGCAAGTATTGAGTGTTGTGGGTTTTAACTTAAAATTCAACAAGTGACAATTATTTGCGATAGCTTATGTGGGGATCGAAACCACTACAATATCACCACATTTTAGTCACCAAGCTAAATTTGTGTTACAACAGAAAGTCAAAAAATTCGACGCCGAGCTTTTCCGATTTCTTATGCAATGTGAAAAAGTCAAAGTCATATTCATCAGAGCTGATTTTACCGCTTACTATATGAAAGACAGGCTCGTCAATCCCTAAAATTAATAAAAAAAATTGTCAATGCGGTTGCTTTGCATAGTCTTAGATTTAATTTTCAGGTTCAATAAGGTGTGGTTTTTCTGTCAAAAAATGTTCAATGTCACTACGTAGCACGACGGTTAGACCGCAATAAGCTCGCCCCTATTACGTAGGACTTCAACCTTACTTACTTAATGAGTGTGTATAACCTCTGCTTACCCTTCGATATAGGCAGACACATGTATGAAAATCTCTGACTCAAAGCTAAAACAAGACTATTTTATATCGTTTATTATATACTAGCTTTTGCCCGTGGCTTCGCTCGCGTTAATTTAGAATTTGACAATCAATTCGGGTTGTACTCTGCTTGTAATAATATAATTCAAGCATGATTCTAAAGACACGTGGCGCCATCTATTATCATAAGAAAGTTATTGTTGTTTTCCTCGGGAACAGTAATTTTTTTCGAGATGAAAGGTAGCCTATGTGCGTTTCTGTACACCTGACAACGTATGGGCAAAATTTCAGGATGATCGGTTCAGTGGTTTAGGCGTGAAAAGGTAACAAACAAACAAACAAACTCATGTTTGCTTTTATAATATTAGTTAGGATTTCTAGGTAACAAGATGTAATTCAAGTAACAGGTTGTGGGGCCACGGGGTGGGGAGAGAGGGAGGGGAAGGCGGTATCGTAGCAGTTCATACCGGCTGATGTCTCAATACCTCCCAGTGTGCGAGCCTATTATTTCTGTCCCACACGATGCGATTGCAATGCCATTTTGTATGGAGATGGATTTTTGCATAGGTAGACTAAGCCAGACAATAAGGATTGAGGATAGATTTAGTATACAAGTACGTCTTTGGAATGAGGATTATCGCGCTTAAATTCACCGCTAGAGTTGCAAGTGGATAGTAAGGTCGTTGGACTTCATAGGTACTTTATGGTCGCTTCAACAGTAACCATAGACAACGACAATTATTACCCCCAAATATAACTTTTGACAGCAGCTGTGACAGGATTGACAGGACCTTACTCGCTAGTAGCAGTGCCCACTGGTGAGCTCAAAAACGATAGCCCTCATTGACACGCTCATACGTTTAAAAAATCAGGTAGTATAAAGCCATGTTGATTTAAAGTACCACATAATAGTGAGCAGAACTACTGCCGGCTATTGGGCACAAAAATTATGTTAAGTACCGAAAACTTTCTGTCCCAAAAAATTATGTTAAGTACCGAAAACTTTCTGTCCCAAAAAATTATGTTAAGTACCGAAAACTTTCTGTCCCAAAAAATTATGTTAAGTACCGAAAACTTTGTCCCAAAAAATTATGTTAAGTACCGAAAACTTTCTGTACCAAAAAATTATGTTAAGTACCGAAAACTTTCTGTCCCAAAAACCTAATTTTACTTTGTCTGACTATTGACATTAAACAAACTGTACGGATTTTATCGCGATGTTTATCTATATATTAATACGTGAATCAAAAACTTTGTACCGCTTTTTACGAAAATGGCGCGGACGGAGGAGTATGAAATTTGGCACAGTTTATATGGAGAAGAAGGGGCGAATCCTAATATTTATATAAAATATGCATTATAAATATATTAAATTAATGACAAAACACTACACGCACACAACCATGCATTTGACACACGCAGTCAAAGCGCGTAACTATGGTTACAGTTAATATATAATGACATAAGTATATCAGCAATATCTTACAGGCAAATTTTGGTCGAATTTCGAGCACTAGGCGACCGCTAGTTTTTTATAAAACACTATTATTACATAATTTTGAAACTTGAAACTACTATTGTTAAACACTTTTACTACCTAGTCAATTACCTTCAATTTAAGCTATTTAAATGATACAACTATTTAAATGATATCGACGTCGGGGAAAGTGTGAAATTAAATCTAAATAGGTAGTTGTATCATTGTAATAGCTTAAATTGAATCAAACAGTAGGTAACTAGGTAGTAAAAGTGTTTAACAATAGTAGTTTAAAGTTTCAAAATTATATAATAACTAGCTTTTGCCCGCGGCTTAGCTTGCGTTAATTTAGAATTTGACAATCAATTCGGGTTGTACTCTGCTTGTAATAATATAATTCAATCATGATTCGATAGACACGTGGCGCCATCTATTATCATAAGAACGTTATTATTGTTTTCCTCTGGAACAGTAATTTTTTTTGGGATGAAAGGTAGTTTATGTCCCTTTCTGTATACTTGTCAACGTATATGCAAAATTTCAGGATGATCGGTTCAGTGGTTTAGGTGTGAAAAGGTAACAAACAAACAAACTCATTTTCGCTTTTATAATATTAGTTAGGATAGTGTTTTATAAAAAATAAACAACGCGATAAAATCCGTATAAAGTTTGTTTAATTTCAATGTATAACATTCGCGTAAACATAAGACAATATTTGTCTGACTCGGCAATCGAATCTGAGACCGCGTGCAAAGCAGTCGCATTTACCACCGCTACTGAGGTTTCGAATTTTAATATTAGGCATTAATTTTAATATTGGGCAGCTTTTAAGCTGAAGCACCCAATAGAGGGTCTAAACAAAGTAATGTTGTATTTTCGTGGTGAATAGGTTGTTTCAGGTTCTTAAAGCATGTACCATGCTCGCAACAGGGCCTTTGCCACACGTGCTAACAACAGCTGAAAGAGCGAAATCCTCACAGGAGTGACTGTGATATGACAGTGATTCCTTTCTTAAGGGGCGACAACGCCGTCTTGCTGGATTTCATAGGCTATGGTAACCGCTTACCATTAAGTAGACGGTAAGTTTGTTTGCTAGCTTAGCTCAATAAAACAACTTAAAATTTAAATCGTAAGAACTGTCAATCACAGATGGATGTGTAAGACCCTTAGTAAACATCTTAGTTTCCCTAACAAAAAACGCAATAACTTTCCTTTTAAAATAGGTACTATCGACTCCAGCGATGGATGACCACTCCTAAGGTTAAAATCGCATAGCAGGCCAACACTTGGTACCCGTACCCATGACACGCCCCTTTCTTTGTTTGAGTTTTTTACACTTTACATTTGTTTACTGATTCTAAGGCGATACAAACTCAACTGGTCAACATGTGCAAGCGAAAATTTTTCTGAAATGGTCATCCGTCGCTGGAGCCGATAGTACAATGCCCGCACTCGGACTTATATTTCGGGTATTGATACTAATCAACAAATAGTGAATAAAACGAGATGGGTGTAAAAACCCAGGATTCAACCTCTTCGTCTTCATGTGATCTTGTGACCCTTATATCTCGGGGGTCTTTTGACTTACAGGGTCCATATTCAAACTCAACCGAGGTATGACCCCAAGGTGTCTGCACACCAAGTTACAAGTCAATCGGTCCAGTGGTTGCGGAGTTATGCCTGTCACTAACAGACAGACAGAACCACATAGTGTGTTCATTAACCTCTGAAGAAGACTCAGAGGTTAACAAAGTTATGTTTCGTGTGGGAATCGAACCTACAACACACGGCGCAGTAGCAGTACCGAGACGACCACGCTATCCATATAGCTGGACGTCCTGCTATCCCACAATCGTAACATACGTATACATTCCCAGGACCAACAAGACTACCAATTAACAAATAAAAATTAAAAATCAAGCAATTACGGCGAGCGCATTCTGTAATTTTTTCGAAGTAATATATGCGCAATTAATTTTGTAGCATACGATATATCATTCAGTTACATTTCAGAAGTGTTACATTGTTTCATGGTTCAGTTCTCATGATGTATTAGTGAAATAAGTTGAAGCCGTTTCCACAACACTGATCACCCCCTATTTAGTTTGTTGTACTAAAGCGTAGTGCATGTGTTGTTCTTCATGCATAGCAATCCTAAATATCTAACGTCATAACTTTTATACCGGTCAGATTAAATTCGACTTTATTTTAGTTGGAGGAAGGTTGATTTTCGTTTGAGGTTTTGAATGAAGGCTTTCTAGTATGATGGCAAGCGTATCGCATTTAAATGTTTTTGAATTTGGTACTCTATTACAACGATACAAGAAATAAAATTCTTTGAATGCAATTTGAAGTTATTACGTTTTAAAAATGGAATGCTGATATTCAGATCTGGAATTTATTTATTCTAAATCAGCCTAAGTGATATGGTTGTGAAATGAAATGCAGTCTTATATTTTTATGTTAAGGTGGATTTTAAATTGTAGGTATTTGGTCGATAAGTTGATAGAGGTTAGATAGTTATGTCGCTAGTGTGAGGTACAGTGAATCGCGAGAAAGTAGCGCTATTTGCTACCGTATCGCGCGCCATCGCGGATTCAGGTGTGCGCAACCTTTTCGTAATTGCTTTGCATACAAGTATTCACGAATGACAATAACTAAATTATTTTTAATTTGTAGTTATTTGAAAATGGACTTCCTTTAGGTAGGTATTTAGTTGAAGGCACTATGTAATATTAATTTATCGCCGTATGGATATGTATTATGTTTATACCTATTTAACAGAAAGTAGTATACTTAATTTATTATTATGGCACTCAAAACAGAAGACAGAAGATTTACTCTTGATGCTAAATATCAAGGTACCGCACCTATACCTACAATAAGCTATTTTTCATAAATATGTAATGTATTGTTATTGGAGAACTCACTGGTATTTAATGCGTTGAAATAGAAAGATGGCAATGGGTCGCATAATTACACAATAGGTATTAGGAGAAGTACAAACACATAGGTAATAAGTCTATTATTACTTAGGACCTAAAAACATTGCTTGCAAAATGTAGGTGTTGTAAAATTATTCTTCATACTTTTTGTTTCGATCAATATTTTATATAATTTGATTTCATACAAGTTAAAAAATGTTTGTGCCACCTGTCCAGCGCTTACGATGTCACATCTGCCGCTCTGCATCCGTCCAATCAGCGGCATTATATGTTAATAGCCTATTAGAATATATGCTGCAAGCTTCTTCGCGCCGCCGCGCGCGCCAACCTATCTCCAACACACTATAACAAACAACCAACACAACCTGAACTCCCACAACTATTGTATTTAATACATCCCAAAGCTCACCCTAAAATGGATACCACTTATCATCCAATTAAACTTGAACTCGTGTAACTATTGTCTGTAATATAGTTAAGAGGTCATGTTTGAATGGAGATTCGGTAAAACGTTCCAAAGTTATTTTTCATTTGACGCTTCGGATTTTAGTAACAAATTGTTTGAAATAAAGACGTTTTTGAACGTAAATGTAAGTTTGTGTATGTTTTGCACGGTGGCTTGTTAGGAGAAGTGTTCATTGTTTTTGTTGTGATCTCTTATTGTATTTTATGTAAGTTAGTGCTTTGTTACCCATTGAGTTCGTGTTTTAGTGGGTGGCACGCTACTTAAACTACTTTACTAAGGATTTACTTTACTGATAGCTCAATAGTGGCTCATCTTAGCAATACTGCCAATGTTATTTAACACACAGAACAAAAATTTGCGTGTTCTATAGGTAGTTCAAACGTGTCTGCTTGTACTTCAATTGAATCTCACGATGCGGGCATTATGTTCTAAAATAATTTCAAAACTAACCTATCTATTACTCGTGTATAACAGATACAGAAATTCTAAGAAGTTCCGGCATTAAAATTTCAAGAAAAAGAAAAAATATTGTACGACCCATTCCTAAAACGTATCGGGTCCCGTTCTGTCCGCGGTGTCTTTGCTCCGGCGGCGATAAGATCTGCTTTATAATGTTTCAATTAACCAGTAGCCAGTATTTATTGGGGACACGAGGCGGCGGCGGCCGATTCATTACCTGCCCGCTACGAATTAACAAAAAATGCAAAGGATACGCCGCATTTCAAAGTCAAGGCGCGCAACACTACATGTTTTAATGACCATTTTTGTTCTTAATTTAAAAATTGTTAGATTGCTTCTAAGTAAGAACGTTCATTTGAAATTTTATATAAATAACAACAAAGAGTTTGCCGCGCGAAATGTGAATCAAAAAATAATTTGTCTGACACTAGATACAAAACATAAAACATATAAGTATTATCGTTCTTTATTTAAAAACTGATACATTTATTTCGAAGTTTATGTTCATAATTCAAATTTTAAACTTAGACAACATGGCGTTTCCCGCGCAATAGTTGCTAATTAAAAAAGGAATTGTCTATAATATTTTATCACTATTGAACACAAAATTGTTTGAAGAACAAACATACGGGATCATTATCGTTATTTATTGAATTAAGGTCTACCTTTTAGCTGTATAAGAACAAAAAGTGTAGCGCGATTTGCTTATTTTTTTTAATAAAAAAGCTAAGATGGCAGTGTATTATACGAATTAATTCAAGTGTAATTGGATTTATGGTGTCTGGCCGGCATATTTCCAAATCCACCCTGTGTGGCTGCTAATTATGCCGTTCAATGGTATTTTAACAGTATTTATTGTGTTGGCGGCCATTTTAATTCTGGGATAAGTCGTCTTATCGCCCGATGATATTCGATTATCGATATTGACTACTATGTTGTAATGATAAGTTCTGTACGCTTTTTTTATCATTATTCGTTAAGTCTACATTGTTACCGATCTTTATCGATACTTTTTAAAATGCGCATTTTCAATTTGACAGATACAGTTTTTGACTGTTTTCTTGTAAACAGAAAAAGTTTGTAGAAGTTATGTGATTGCACGACCGACGCAAAATTATATGATCGCTTTATCGGTATCAGGATACGGAATGCGCAGGTTCGATCCCCCGTACAAGTCAATTACTTTTGTAACCGAATAAGTTACCGTTCTTTGATAAGTTAATTAAAGGTAAGTTTCATAAAAAGTGTTGAACCTTTATAAAAAAAATATTTTTGTAATAATCACAGCAAGTAACACACCTACAGAATTTAATATAAATCAAATCAAATCAAAAATAAATTTATTCAAGTTACGTTACAAGGTAACACTTATGAAAATCAAAGTTACACAATTTTTTTTCTGTTAATTTACTGCAGCAAAGCAAGGGTGTAGGGCTTATGAGAAGAACGGTCAAGAAACTCATGGACACTCTTTTTAATCGCCAAGTTTATACCTATGTTATGTTTGTAAGCGATTCTAATTTGGACACCTTACACTTAAAAGCATAATGATACTTTGCCAATATTTATAGGATGTACTTTATCTACCTGTGGTTTGTAAATCAATTTATTAGAATTAGAATTCAAAAACTAATAAGTAATGTCGAAAGTTTAAACCTTACGTCTAGCTTTGTGCGAAGTGTTAGCATAATTATAACATATAGTCAAAGTCAAAGTCAGAAATCATTTATTCATTTAGGTCACAAAGTAACGTCAAAATATATAGGTTAGTGAGTTTACTAAATTACTGAAGCTACATATAGGTTAGTTGCTAGATATATGTAGGTAGCTACACATTGTAAAAATACTGTGCGATCATTTTAATTAATAATAATAAAATCATACTAACTTGTAATCCTGCTAGACTTCTTCTATGTTAGGTTAGGCCATAGTCCATCACGCTGGTCTAATTTAGGATGGCAGATTTATTTTTATCTTGGCTTGCATGCATTTCGCATTGACGCATACCCCTCCACTGGGGCGGGCGGAGGGGTTATGTCGTACTCACTGGGGGAAAGATGGTGAGCGACATCCCGGTAATACCGAATAAACCCACCACGGTGTTCCTCGACATAACCGCAATCGGCGGGACCGCGCGAATCACTTTCATATGCAATCGCGATCCCGCCGAAATTTCGGCCCGCCGCGCCGCGCGCCGTATGAAACGACAGGCCACTACACGAAAAGACCTACCCTATGGAGACTTCACGTAACTACAACAACATTATGTTAAACTCTCAGATATGTTGATCTTGTCTAGATACTAACGAACACTTCTGCGTAAACCTTTGGGGATTCGCGTGATTCTATACATAATCAAGAAATTAGATTTAGTTACGTAAACATTAATGGAATGGATCACAAACCATAAACATAAAAACATAAACTGGTGAGATTTGCCACATTCTTACAAGCTACTTGATATTTTCAAATGTAGATACTTAATTTCAAACTGATCTTTGTACCTGCCATCATATTATTTGCGAAAACACATCAAAAACTTGTCGACATCTCATTTAAATGGCTCATTCTAACAATTCCCGGCGTTGCGCGAACAATCTCTCATTTGAAACACATCCTTTGAGCGTCATTCAAAACTTCGATGTTATTAAACCCATACAAACGCCATCTCCACATAAAATACGATGAAAAACTTATACAACGACGCGGGTATTGAAAATCAGCGTAAGTCAAGAAGCAAGGTTTTCTGCGAAGCGAATAAATTTACCAGTTTTATTTACTTTTCTGTGAGGAGTTTCTCAACAGCAAAAGTCATTAATTGTGCAAATTAAAGGTTAATAGATGCTAATTTGCAAGCTTAATATATTTACCTAATAGAACTAGTGTGCCTTTCTACTATTTCCTTTTTACTAGATTC
This sequence comes from Catocala sponsa, assembly GCA_963564715.1. NCBI lineage: Eukaryota > Metazoa > Arthropoda > Insecta > Lepidoptera > Erebidae > Catocala > Catocala sponsa. The sequence goes on from OY751349.1 coordinate 16,947,775, forward strand.
GACTTCGTGCAAGTGATATCTCCATTGACCTCTTATTTGACTTAAGGGTACTCTTTTACAATCATAAGCTCCGGCGACCGCTTACTTACAGCCTGGCTGTAAGCTTGCTTGCGATCCTTTTTTTTATATCACCCGCACTAGTAATAAAACCAATACTGCGACGGTCTTTGCAAATATTCTAACCTTCTTAACAAAGAACACGCAGCCTTGGTGGCAAAGCATTTGGTGGTGGTTATCAGTAACTGTAGCATAATAATGAACACAACATCATATTTTCGTTCTTAAAAACCTTGCTTTTTGAGTTACCATATTATTCAAACCGTGTGCCGCCAAAGCCGCGTCGAGGGCACACTAAGGGTTTCGTGATGAAGAACAAAAAAGATAAAAGAAAATAAAAGTTAAAAAAGATATATATCGTAGCGCCATATCTCGTTATTATTTGGGAAAACAATAGTGGTTGGGCTGTCACGTAAAGCGCGGACCATGCAAATAATCATAAATAAATAAATAAAAATAAATATGAGCCGACCGACGACGTCTTATTTTAGGGCCGCGAGTTGACTAGCCCTGGCATATGGCGGCACGAAGTGGCATCTTTAAATAATATTATAGAGTTTATTTCTATGCTTTTAAACATTATAGATCAATGTTGGCAGTAGGCATTAGGTTAAACATATTTTCGTAAGAAATACATATTACAAATTATAGACGATATAAAGGTACTATCAATGTCATGCTAAACCATTTTTAATTACATTTATCTTGCGATAAGTTTTGTAAACTTCTTTTTTACCCTATTTTAGACCATTAGATTCCGTTTACATCATTTATAATATTGTCTATTGGGACATAATTATCTCCCAATAGACAAGAACTTTCATATAAATTAAACTACTTTTTAGATGAATTAATCTAAAAAGTAGGTAGTTTAATTTATATGAAAATTCTATACAAAATTTATTATCTATGGAAAAAGCGTGAATGAAAACCAAATTATAAAACAATACTTAAATGATTTACACTTTGTAATCGAAATCAGAATGCCCTATATATTGAAAATAAATTAGTGGTTTATCTGTAATTGCCTGCAAATTATGATACATCATTAATACAAGTATGAATCTATATAAATAAACGTAATTTTCTAAATAATATTAATGTAAAGTCTATTAAGATTGTATATCACAATACCTTAACCTTGTCGTATCTGCACCAATAAATTTTATTACGCAAAGTTTCTCACGCTATTTGACTTTGGAACAATATATTAGTATCTCAATGTTCTTTTAATTAGACTAGTGATATTTATCAAGTCATTCATTTATTTACATCACAAAGTAACACATAAAACATCATAGTGAAGTTACATAATTATAATTATTAATATATTATAATTATATTATTTATTATTTGTTTTTGTAATTATGTTATCTTTTTTAATAAGTTTGTAAATATATATTAGGTTAATTCGTTTTAAAATTAATAATGTAAATATTGTTTGGACTGTTGTTACGGAATAAATTTGTTTTTGTTTTAAAATAGTTTACTGTCAAAGATCGTTATGTTTAACAATTGTAATATACAATCATAAAATATTAATATTATGAAATGAAAATGAAATGAAATGACAAATTATATTATATTATAATATATATATATATATATATATATATATATATATATATATATATATATATATATATATATATATATATATATATATATATATATATATATATATATATATATATATATATATATATAAGTTTGTTAGTTTAGTTGTAATTATAATTTGCAAGCTGTCGTTTCCTATAATTGAGGGACTATACACGCTAAGAACCTTATTATTGATTTATAATGTATGTTATTGTATATTCCATAGTTGGAAATCCTTAACTAAATCAATAAATATTCAAGTTAGTAGCTATATTCAGCCAGATTATTGAAGATACCTATGAAAAGATACCTGATAGAATCTCGCGACCACGGCCACGTTTTATTCTTAGGTCTTTAATGAAATTAAACTACTTTAAATGGATTTTGTCACGTTGTTTATTTAACACTTTTAATACATAATTATACATACACTTTGAAATTATTACACTACTACTGTTAAACTTTCCTACTATTTAAGCTATTTGAATTATTCAAACTATTTCGATTTAAGTTTATATTTTCCCCGACATTTTGGTTGCTTTACAGCAGCCATGGTAACGGGGAGACTAAGATGGTAGTTGTCTCAATGTTCTGCAGAGTAGTTATTTCAAAGTACCAGAACATAATTTAATAATTTGTGTTCCTATTTAAGCAGAATGAACTCAAAGTATCATGAAGTCTAGCTGTGTTTTGCTTCTTGTTCACTGAACAGTTTAGATTTAAGTTTACACTTTCCCTGACGTTTTAGTTGCTTTTCAGCAGCCATCTTCACAGAAAGATTTAGGTCTTTAGCTACGAAGTAACTAGACTTTTGCAAAAGCTGCAATACACGAGTCATAGCGCTCGTATTTTAAGCGTCCTTAGTCTAATCGCTTACCATCAGCCGGACCGTATGCTTGTTTGCCACCTCAGTAGTAAAAAAAACGTCCTTAATTTATTAAGATTACTCACGTAACAAAATGGCTACCTGTAGGTAGGTTAGAAATTTCGGGTCAATTTATTCGTTGGTGTTGATTTTTACTAATTAATTAATTAAAATGCGGCTTTACTTAAGGATTTGTTAGGAATGTTACAAATGTTTTATTCTCAAAATGTGGGAGGGTTCTTTGAAAATGTAACTCAATCTAAATTTTATACATTCTTCTCACAAAGATTATTGAACGCTAAGGTGGCTAATGAGATTTTTGCGTGGTGGCAGATGAGAGGTGGTAAGCGGTAAATGTTGCTCAAGGACATGGTTGTATTTCTTGACATCGCAGAAACAAAGCCAAAAATATAACCACAAGGTCTGCCTAATGCTATAGCTTAGCATGAGGACAGAAAGATGTCAAGTAAAAGTCAAAATCAAAAATAATTTATTAATTTAGGTCACAAAGTAACACTTATGAACGTCAAATGGGTTGGTGAATATTAAATAAGTATAGATTTTTTAAATTTAATTAGTAGCACCATATAATTATGTAGTGTAGTCTCAATTTGTGAAATTATTATTCAACTAGCTTTTGTCCGCAGCGTCGCTCGCGTTAATTTAGAATTTGATAATATAATTCAATCATGATTCGAAAGGCACGTGGCGCCATCTATTATCATAAGAACGTTATTGTTGTTTTCCTCGGGAACAGTAATTTTTTTTGTGATGAAAGGTAGCCTATGTCCGTTTCTGTACACCTGACAATGTATATGCAACATTTCAGAATGATCGGTTCAGTGGTTTAGGCGTGAAAAGGTGACAAACAAACAAACTCATTTTCGCTTTTATAATATTAGTTAGGATTAGGATAGGATTAGGATTAGGATAGGATAGGAAGTTAGGATTATTAAGGATAGTTAGGATTAGGATTGTCATGCATACCTGTTATTGAATAATTACAAATTAATATTCTATTTATTTGTAAAATATCATAATCGTAATCGTACAGCCATTTATGTTGAAACCAGCAAGGCTATACTATTAAAATAGGTCTGCTATCTGTATTGTTTGTATTACTTAGTTAATATCTTTCTCGGTATATTTTGTATCTTTGCATATTTCTAGTGTAAAATCAAGATGATTTGTTTCTAATAGTTTCTAACGCAAAAACGGCTGGTTCTTTGCATTTATAATTTCAGCTAGGATTGTGTAATTGACTTTATTCTCTGTATTGAGCTATTCAAAGTGACGTATCAGGGCGGTTATAATTAAATTACGTGTAGATCGATTAGTATATTTTTTAATTTTGTTATGGACTTTTGTAAGATGCCGGATATATCAGTTCCTTTATACCTTTTTTAATTACTAACAACGTTACTTGAGCTCCTTTTGAGCTACGGGCTTTAACATACATAATTATAAAAGACTAGATGTGCCCGCGGTTTCACCCGCGTTTATGGTTACTGCGCCAGCCCCGTGGGTCGTAGCGTGATGTTATGAAGCCTATATATAACCTTCCTCGGCAAATAGGCTATCTAACACTAAAATAATTTTTCAAATCGAACCAGTAGTTCCTGAGATTAGCGCGTTCAAACAAACAAACTTTTCAGCTTTATAATATTAGTATAGATTATAGAGTGATCAATGATTGTCTTTCATCGGGCTCATTCTACTAAAAAGTGATGAAAGTCTTCCATTTCTCCACACATTTCCCATTTTAGTGAATTAGATGATAATACTCTTTTAAGTGGGATGTGGCTAGATCTAAATTGGAACGCCGTCACACTATTCAAATATAATTCACTAGCCAGACTCCGCCATTCTTCCCAGTGGCTCAGTCTAATATTTTAATTACCCGTTCCCGTAAGAATTTCGGAATAAAAGCCATCCTTACACGGTAGAGTCGATTAGAGCGCGTACCAACAAGTTTGGGTCCTCATACCTCTGCCGAACGACCAAGGCATGGAATTCTCTGCCAAGGCACGTGTTTCCTTCTTCCTTCAATCCTGGGTCCTTTAAGCGGGGCGTGAAAAAGCACCTTCTCAGGCCGTCAAAGTAGAGACCTCAACATCGCCTCGGCTGCTATGAGGGCGGTGTGGAGGCCACTGCTCTTAGACCACACGACTGCTTACCATCAGGTGGAGTGTGGTCATTACAACGAGCAAAATAAAAAAAAAAAAAAAATATATATAGAAACAGACCAATCCCTTAACTGCCTTACGAGTTTTGCGGACACAAATATACGTAAGCTAAATTTTTATATATAAAGATTGGATTTCTTTTTTGTGAGTTTGTTTGTTAAGCTCTCATGCCCTAAGTACTCAACCGATCATCATGAAATTTCACATACATGTTGCCAGGGAAACAGAAAAGGACATAGAATACATATTATCCAGAAAAACATAATGTTACTAACCTAACCTAACCTACTTTACGCGAGCGAATCCGAGGGCAAAATATAGTTTACATACTTTATTGCAAATGTAACTGATACTGCTATTGATATTAGTTACGAAATAATTGATTTACTCCCAGCGTCTAGAAATTAAGATGACTATGTTGTGTAATATCTAGCGGTTCGATATCCGTGTAGGTAACGAGTCCGGGTTGTCCAAACAAGGGACTGTCGCCGTCCTGCGCTGTGCCTAACAAATGTGCTCGCAATCAAAATAAACATATGCGAGATTATTGCACGCTTTTTTATGCTTCTACATGTTATTATATTTACTCATATTGGGGACTTAGCACATAGCACATAGCACAAGGCACGCTAGCTTTCTAATAAGCCAATTCCTATATACAAGGTTCGTTTTACCTGAGGACAGTTAAATTTTGTCAATTGTTAGGTTTAGGTTTAAAGATCTTTATTATCACCAAGATACGTCACTTATGTGATGACGTAACTAATAAAGAAAAAAGTTAATATCCGTCGTCGCATTCACTGTATTTTAGATTTCAGAGCGAGTCGCATGCACAATACGGCATGCCGAAGTGTTGATATTGATATTTTCTTTACTAGCGTCACTAAATTAAAAAAAATTATTGTGTACCTAGTTCTTTAATTAGATATAAAGAGTGATATCCCAATATGTCTACTGTTACGTGTAACTATATTCCACGGTCATATATTTTATCAGTGAAAACTTTTAATTGGCCTTCAACTTATTATAATCATGTTAATAATGTATTTTAGCTGTAAGTTTTCTAAAATGTTAAAATAAATAATAAAGTAAATAAACTAAACAAAACGGGAGATCGGGCCTTGTGGCGCACCCTGGGGGAGGCTTATGTCCAGCAGTGGACTGCAATAGGCTGAAATGATGATGATGATGATGATGAAACTAAACAAATTCACAAACAATTCCGAAGGCAGGCCGAGCCAATTTTTTCATAGAGTATGTGCTAAAATTTAGCAATCCACAGGTAAAACGATAGCAGCAATAGCCTAGAGAGAGATCGTTGGACTGCCACGCAGAGATCTTGATCTATTCTAAAGCGCGCGTCTCTGACTTCGAAGTTATGTGCGTATTAATTAGTTAATTCGGCCTCGATGGCGTAGCGGCTAGTGTAACCGACTGCCATGCCTGAGGTCGCGGGTTCGATTCCCGCACAAGTCAAACATTTTGTGAGCATGAACATGAATGTTTGTCTTGGTCTGGGTGTTTCTATGTATAATATGTACGTATTTACAAAAAAAAAAGTATATATGTATGTTTATCCATTGTCTAGTACCCATCGTACAAGCTCTGCTTAGTTTGGGCTAGATGGTGTTGTGTGTATGTGATAGAATATTATATTATATTATTGTTTAGGTGTTTCCTCTTCTCGAGCTTTGGCTCGGTATACTGAGTACCCGCCCTGAGACCCTCAGGGAAAAGGTGGCTCAGTGCTCCCGCTAACAAAAACTGTATCTCCTAAAACTTTGCTGACTATTGTTGATGTGTGTATTGCTGCCTGTTTTTGAATTATTGTAATGTTTATGTTGGAATCTAATTTGCTACAATATCTATTTATGTTTTTGGCTATTACTCCTGTGGCTCCTACTACTATGGGTATTATTTCTGTGGGTGTTTTCCATAATCTAGTTATTTCTTTCTTAAGTGCATGGTATTTACTAAGCTTTTCTATTTCTTTTGCTCCTATTTATTTATATTATATTATATTATATTATAATTATCGCTTACTGTAACGGAGAAGGTAAACATCATAAGACAAACCTGCATATCTAAGAGTTCTCAATAATGTTCTCGTAGATATGTAAGTCTGCTGCTCTGGGCCAGCGTTGTGGATTATGCCCTAAACCTTCACTAACCACTATGCCATCGGCCTCGATGGCATAGTGGTTAGTGTAACCGACTGCCATGCCCGAGGTCGCGGGTTCGATTCCCGCACAAGTCAAAAATTTGTGTGCATGAACATGAATGTTTGTATTGGTCTGGGTGTTTCTATGTATAATATGTATGTATTTACAAAAAAAAAGTGTATAAGTATGTTTATCCATTGTCTAGTACCCGTAGTACAAATTTAATTTCTTTGGTATGTTTTGGAATAGCTGGATTAGTACAGAATAATGATATAAGGGACAAATATCGCTGCTTTATCTGCTGAGCACAGCGCGCGTTATTAGCGAACTTCGATAATTATATTATACTAGATGTTCACGCGGTTTCACCCGTATTTATCGTTACTGAGCCGTCTCCGTGGGTCGTAGCATGATGTTATATAGCCTATAGCCTTCCTCGATAAATAGGCTATCCAACACTAAAAGAATTTTCGAAATCGAACCGGTAGTTCCTGAGATTAGCGCGTTCAAACAAACAAACAAATTCTTCAGCTTTATAATATTAGTATAGATTATAGGTTATTTAACAGTGATCAACTGTAATGTGAAAGTCATTCTCAAGTAATGCTTCTGGCATCAGTCAGCAGGAATCTCTTGTTTAGTTCAGCACTTTCTTAAAAAGCTCTAATAATCCTATTTAGCACAAGAGCTCGGAGAATAGAGGTTATTTTATTGCGACTTTCTATAATACTGTATCTAATAATTCAGTACTGTAGGTATTAAACTGTCAAACTACTGGGCAAGGGCTTCTTCTCAGTGTGAGAAGGGTTAGGCCATAGTCCATTACGCTGGCCTATTGCGGGTTGGCAGACTTGACATATCTTCGAGAACATTATGGAGAACTCTCAGACATGCAGGATTCCTCACGTTGCTTCCCATCACCGTTAAAGCGAGTAATAATTAACTTTCTGTGATGTGGATCTAATTCTCCAGACAGCCTGGTTCTTTTGACTAATGCAGCGCTTTCTATGAATGCTCTGAAAATCTTATTCATCACAGAAGCATAACACAAGATTATTTAAAAGTGATTCTTTGTGTTTCCTTAATGTGACTGAGTTCAGAAGGATTTTTATAACTCAACAGACTTATCATATATATGTATGTTTTAGAAACAACTTATAAGTCTAAAATATGCAAACAAAAACTAAACTATCGTTATTCAACCAAATAAAAATGCCACAAAAGCTAGAAAGGGATGGCAATAAAAGTAGAGCACACATTTTCACGTCTATATTCGACAAACTTAGCTTTTACCATAACCTTGTTTTAAAATAGCTCTTATTGACTTGTAATAAGGTTTAAAATATGCATATCATGTGTAAGTTAAGAGTGTTAGGTATGTAAAAGTGGCAGTGGCGTGAGTTTTCCGGGCGAAATTGGAAAAATATTCGTATTTTCACAATGGCGGCGCTGCGCGGCGCGCGCCAATTTGAATATAGATTAGAAAATGTGACTACGTGCACTCTAATATGTTTTTTTTAGTGATGCGGTAGAGTTATTGTCGATGAAGTTTGTAATTAATTTGTTTTTATCGTTTTGTATCGTATAAGTCTTCTGTTGTTTATCAATCGTGTGGCTCTTATTTATTTTTATAAAGTGGTAAAAACGCTCTTAATCTGGACTGAAGTATTACATATTTCTTATTTGTATTACTAATATGACACGTTAGTTGATTGACCTAATGGTTAGCAGGTACCGTAGTCAGGTGATGCTTGCAATGACGGAAGTATATTACAAGTTTCCTGTAGGTATATTTTCCTTCTTAAGCTTTTAGCATTTATGTGGATTCAAGTGATATAATTGTAGGAAGGTGGGGCACATCATAGGTAAGTCTTAAATCTGGCTCCAATTAGAGTAGCCTGGCAGAATTAGTAGTGCATTACTGACCCTTCAGTGAACCGATAAAGCCTGCTCACAAATAATCAAGATACTGAGGTGTGTGGACACAAAATTTATAACATATCACTGGCTCTAGTCTCTACGGTAATGGTGAATCATAATCATCGTCATCACCTGTATAAACAAGATTTAAGCTACAGATTGCCATACATATCGAATAATAATAACTAATATTTAAAGCTTATTTCTTGGAATCTTGTAAAATGGCTCAGTAGGCAGTAGCTTGGATTCATTGTCTGTGCCGCTCACCATCAGATGAGCATTTCATTTGTCACTATGACTGAAATACAGTAGAGGCTCGGTTTCAATATCAAGAAACGAGTCGTTTTACCTACGAACCGATAAGTTTTGCCACATATTCTATGAAAAATGTGTCAATATTTAACTGTCTGTAGGTGAAACGACTCGTATTTTTAATAGGGATTAAATATAATAACCACCAAAAATCCTAATTGCGCAGCAAAATATGCTTACTAAAATATGTCATAACGTGCACCTATACGCCTCAAATCACTACATTCCGTCTTGGAAGGGTTAGGTTATGTTAGGTTCCTTCTTAAACACACCCAAAAATAGGAGCCCCGCCAAACGGGCCTCCGTCGACTTATTTTGATCTCTTTAAATATATTTTGCTGTGCAATTTAATGATCATTTACTATTTTTGACTGTTATATTTTACTATATCTGGTGAAAAGTTAAACATAAGCCTTTTTAATATAGGAACCGGGCTTAACTGACTTGAACTTTGACGTTTAGGAGTAGTACTGTTCGAAAGTAGTACTTTATTTTATATGAATTTATCTCGCGATCATTTCGATGAGTAATAATGATTATCGACAATAATGATTATCGACAATAATCCCCCAAGCCCTAGCGCAACATGTCTCTACATAGCTGGCTACAAGCGTCGGGTAATGGATTTCCTGCTCCCGCCCACTTGGCGCGTTCTGCTATTTTTGCGCATACAATAAAACGTTATAAAAACCCATGGATTGGACCAATTTATAGCCTCTAGGTATGCACGTTTTGTAATATATTCATATGGGGGTTATTTCCCCTAAAAAAGGGGGTTCCTCATTGTATTTGGGGACGCAGTTGATTGGTATAATTTCAATTTGATGTTTTCAATTTGGCGTTTGTATTTTTCTTGCCTCCGTTTTACCGGACTGATGTCGAATAGATGTTATATTTTTTTTGGATGTAAATTGATTTGGTGAATACAGCGTATAATAAATAAGAGTTCGATGTTTGTTTTGATGAAGGTGTCAAATTAATAAAAGTGCAGGTAACATTTTATGAAATTAACATTCAATTTACGCTTACGATTAGGATTAATAGTTAGCTCTCGAGTTCAATTCTCGGATTCTGTTAGGACATTTAGTGTCCAGTAGACAGCGATATCCAAATGAAAAACCGTTGGACTGCCATGCAGCGGTCTCGAGTTCAATCCCAAGGCGTGCATCTCTGACTTTTTGAAGTTAAGTGCGTATTAAATAGTTAATTATTGCTTGCTCTAAAAGTTTTCTATAACGTTCTCGAAGATATGTGAAGTCTGCCAACCCGCATTGGGCCAGCTTGGTAGACTATGGCCTAACCCTTCTCACACTGAGAAGAGACTCGTGCCCAGCACTGGGAAAATTTAATACAGGGTTGATATTATTATATTATTTATATAGACAGCCATGCCATCAACCGGTCGCTATAATTATATATAAGCACACCTCTGCCGACCCCCTTGAGAACATATTGATAAATTATCATGCAGCCACACAACTAAAGAACATCCACGAAAAGCTCCATCAAATTTATTTACACACCATAAAAGTCTATAACACGTTAAATTACTTAAGAAAACTATGGGAAGAAAATATTGCTGCAGTGTGAACCTGCCCTTCTAAGGCTTTGTTCACATGAAGGAGGCGCTAGCGGCGGCACCTACTAAGTCTAAAGTCAACAATATGTTATTATTTTACTCTTAACGCATTTCCTGACGACAGAAACGCGTTGATGTTTATTAGGGAGATTATATTGTAAATAAAACTTTATGTGTATTTATATTTTGGTTTTGTAGTAGTATGCGCAAGCGCAGCTCTTCGTATGTCGCCTCGGCATTTGGAACGCGTCGAGTGCTGTGAGTTTGATACTCACACTAAACAAAATTTTTGTGATCTACAAATATCTGTTCTGAGAATTCAGCATATGAATCTGATCAGATATTTGCTGTACAAGTATTTCATAGGGTCATAACCTTATTTCCAAAATATTTACTCTTAGTAAAAATAATGATTTATCAGAAAACATTGCCCGTTTTAAGTTAGCCTCAAGGTTCGACTATATGACCTTAAAACATGACCGCACCTTATAGTTACACGCTGCAAGACAATTTGGGCTTTTGGACTTGTATGACATTACAGTAGTAACGGAACGTAAAAGCGTGTAATTACTCTTGCCGCAAAGAAGTCCCAATAGACGTGGTCCTGCGTTAACGAAACGATTGCAGCACCACTTACCAGGTCCATTTATAAATCTAAACCATCCAGAGACCCACACAAAAACATCAAAAGAAATTCATCAAAATCGATCTAGCCATTTAGGTGTTTAGTGACATACACACGTTGGTACAGAAAATTATATAATTTACCTTTGTGCACCTAGTGGTCGAAATTAAACCAAAATCATTATTGAAAAGTTGAGAAATATATTATGTATGAATTTACAGTACCTAACAAAAACTCTTTCCTCTCTTTAATAATTATTAAACAAACAAAACAATAGAAAATCGGTTCAGAAACAGATGAGAAAATGGTATTGTACCTTTTCGTCTTTGGTTATTTATATATAGACTAGATTTTCTCGCGGCTTCGCTAGCTTAATTAATTATAGTTAAGCTTAGACTAGTAACAGTAGTTTTGCAGGATGAAAAGTCCTATTTTGTAATCCTAATATGTGTCCTATATTACGTGTATGCGAAATTTCATGACAATCGGTCGAGTAGTTAAGGCGTGAAAGCGTAAAAAACAAACTCACATTCGCATTTATAATACTAGGTAAGCCACAGGAAACACAACAAAGTAACAAAAACAGTACATCGTACCCTTTTAAAACCACCAAAGTAGGGAAACCACCGCTCCTTAAGAAGTATGAAACCTTAAGTGAGGGATTTGCCAGCATTATCTATCCGCGTACTTAAAAGGGGCTTACACAGGAAACGCAAAAAATACATAAGCTTTTAACAGGATCTGTCGATATAATGACACGTTTTTGCTGTTTGCTAAATAGATCTAGTTAAGTAAAAATGTTTTGAGGCGATGCTGGTAATTATATTTTTAGTTGAAGTAGATAGTCGATGACGTATTCAAAGCCTAGATAAATTTATGATAGTTTATTGAGAGAAAATATAGGTAATCGAATAAAGGCATCGTAAGAAAACTCGTGTGTCTGAAAGTTCTTCGTAGTGTTCTCGAAGAAATTGTGAACACTGCCATTCCACAATGTCTAGCGTACTGGCCTCTGGCTCAACCTTTCTAAAACTGAGAAGAGACTCACATCTAACAGTTGGACAGCTGATATACGAGTAGATACAGGTCTCGTATTGTTCTTTGTTATGTGGCTGAAATCTTTAACCATAAAATTAACTCGAGTTTAAAAATATTTGAATTCATCAGACATTAAAAAAATAATTCTTTGGAACTCTACATGCTAAATATTGACGTGTATTCTATAAGTTGGTACTCCACGCGGCTCTTTAGTCTATAAGCTTCCTCAAGAATCTTCTCCTTAGCCTTTATTATTCCCAAGTCACTTGGAGTCAGGTTTCTAGTCTAACCGGATTTGACTGGATATCAGTTTTTACACGGAGCGACTGCCATCTGACCTCCGCAACCCGAAGGCTAACGATACCCTAAGGCTAGACCAGTGTCAGGATATTAGAGGGCACTGCTTCCTTAAGAATTGGCAACCAATTGCAAAAATATATTTAAAATCCATTTAGTAGTTTCAGATAATAGCACATTTTAATAAAAGAAACAATTAGACAACGTTTTCAGCTTTTATTTTCTATATATTAATACGTGAAGCAAAAACTTTGTACACCTGTTTACGAAAATTGCGCGGACGGAGGAGTATGAAATTTGGTACAGTTAAAGTTTACATGGAGAAGGAGGGCCGAATGCTAATACTTTTATAAAATATGCATTAGAAATACATTAAATTAATGAAAAAACACTACACGCACACAACCATGCATTTGACACACGCAGTCGAAGCGCGTAACTATGGTTACATATATAATATAATATAATATTCTACCACACACACACAACACCATCTAGCCCAAACTAAGCAGAGCTTGTACTATGGGTACTAGACAATGGATAAACATACATATATACTTTTTTTTTGTAAATATATAAATATTATACATAGAACACCCAGACCAAGACAAACATCAATGTTTATGCACACAAATGTTTGACTTGTGCGGGAATCGAACCCGCGACCTCAGGCGTGGCAGTCAGTTACACTAACCACTACGCCATCGAGGCCGTCAATATTAATATATAATGAATGACATATATCAGCAATATCTTACAGGCAAACTTTGGTTGAATTTCTAGCACTAGGCGACCGCTAGTAAGTATAGATATGTCTATTATTGCCAGCCAGTTGCGGCTACATATTGCAATAAATATTACACGTTTAGAAGCACCTTCACACAAAAAGAAAGAAGACTGGGAATGCGTGTTGACAACAGACTAGACTCATTGTTCTAATGACAATTATACAAATTAATTTTAGAATCTATTAATATAAAAAGTGGTTAAATTTATCAGCACAAAGGCCCTTTGTTTAGTTAATTAGTTGCACGAACTAATTATAACGATATCCAATGCCAAATGAGCTGTCAAATTACCGTTAATCGTTTTAATTTGTCATAATCATAATAATAATCATTTATTTGTGGAATATAGGTTAGTATGGAGTTCTTACGGCTATGTTATAGGTACGCTATGTCCTGTTACTACATGATATGGTGTACAAATCTATACTAATATTATAAAGTTGAAAAATTTGTTTGTTTGTTTGAACGCACTAATCTCAGGAACTACTGGTTCGATTTGAAAAATTCTTTTAGTGTTGGATAGCCTATTTATCGAGGAAGGCTATAGTCTATATAACACCACGCTACGACCTACGGGGCCGGCGCAGTACTGATAAACGCGGGTGAAACCGCGGGAATATCTAGTTATTACATAATTTACAAGCATCTTCAGTCCTGAACAGTTAATTAATATCATTAACAAAGAAAATTACGACTAATTTTATATTAAAATTCAACGCTAATAATAGGTATAGGTATAATATAATAATATATATAATATATTTTATCACATACACAACAATACCATCTAGCCCAAACTAAGCAGAGCTTGTACTATGGGTACTAGACAATGGATAAACATACATACATACTTTTCGTTTTGTAAATACATACATATTATAGAAACACCCAAACCAAGACAAACATCAATGTTCACGCACACAAATGTTTAACTTGTGCAGAAATCGAATCCGCGACCTCAGGCGTGTAAGTCGGTTACACTAACCACTATGCCATCGAGGCCGCCTAATAATGTATTATAAGTACATACAGTACCGACAAACACATATTATTTAAGTCTATCATCTATATTTTAATACGAGAAGCAAAAATGTTGTACGCCTTTTTACGAAAATTGCGCGGACGGAGGAGTATGAAATTTGGCACAGTTAAAGTTTATATGGAGAAGGAGTGACGAATCCTAATATTTATATAAAATATTCATTAGAAATACATTAAATTAATGAAAAACACGTACACAATCATGCATTTGACACACGAAGAATACTTCGTAACTATGGTTACATATCAATATAACATTACATATACATATCAGCAAAATGTTATCAACCTTTGGGTGGATTGGAATGACATATTATTTATATGTAATAAAAAAAAACAAAGTAGCTAGCTTAGGAATATCGTCAACGAAAGAGTATAGTTAATTAAATAATAATGTTTGAAATAGATAGATAAATTAACCTGTACAACCTTGGCGAAATCTAAATTAAATGTGAATATAAGTGTGGGTTATACGTTTTTGATATTTAAATGCTAAATTATTTGTAAACACTGCAATGTATGACTGTTTTTGTCCCAAATAAATAAAACAAATAAGGGTATAGTTATAGACAATAAACCCTTAACATAACGATCAAACTTAAAATTTAAATCAATTATGGTCGAATTTCGACCACTGGGCGACCGCTAGTTTAGATAATAACCAATACAATAGTAAATCTTATTAACCAATAAATTAGTTCAATTTGCTTTTATAAATGTTTATAGTATGATCGGTGCATAGCCGTGATACAAAATATGCTTGCTCGTAACAGCTGAGTTTTGCATGTTACATGTTTTGACAAAATACCGCACTAGGAATAATGCCTGACTTTACAAACATTTAAATAACGCCAAATGAAAACACCCTGCCTGTACAATTTGGTATCGCACACATTTTTGTACCGTATGGGTATCGAACAGCACAACACTCAGGGCAATGACAATGGCGAAGCGACCACTTACACCACTACACCATCCATGCAAAAACAACGAAGCCTTTTTGTTGTTTTGGTGGTGGGTGGATCGCTAGAACCATATCTGCTCTTGGAGCAACCTATCCTAAATAGCAAATAATACTGCTACGCCTGCTTCATTGATCGTGTAACGTAAATTTTCGTTTACGTTTCGATCGTGAGGTGTCGGATGCGATGCCTGAATCAGACAAAGATTTATTTGTTAGGCAATTGAGCGGATACTGGAAACGTGTATGTTAGGTGGCAATAGTTTCGTTCACTGTTATGAAAGATCTAAAATCTCAGCTGGTGAGATGTACATATAATATTCTTCTTGATATAAGTGTAAGGAGACTATGTAACCTAAATGGTGTTAAGAATTTTATGTTGTAACTTGGAGGCATTCATGTCCTTGTCCTTAAATATATTTGACGAAATGTTAGCATATAATACAAAGTGTATTGCCTCTATTTCAATTCTTCTTGAATGCATTTCTTTGTAACACCATTTGTCACAGTATTTTTGCAAATAAATATTCTGATTTCTGTAATGGTTCATACAAAAAAGAAACATGTTCTCCATTCTTCACTCCGTTCCATTCATGCACAAAACTTAACAAACACAGCTTTATACTTCCATCATCAGACTGTCGTCCTATATCAAATTACATTCGCCAATTTCGAACAACCTTAAGCTTGCAGACTAACCGCCAGTTACAAAGGTGTTCAAATATTAGTTCGCTAGTTAAGCTGTCGGCCAAATGAAAGCCGAAAGCCGACAACAGAATGTTCGTATTGAGTTACGGGACTCAAGTGGCGGTGTGAAGTGGCGCTTAGCTCTAAATAAAAAATAACAAATGTGTAACATTCGGCGAGTCAAAGAGATTTTTTTTATGCTCAGCCGAGAGTGGATCCTTACTAATATCGATAAGTAAGTGTTTATTTGTGCTTTCTTCGTGTTTTAATAAGAGAAATGGCTTTGTTGTTTGAAAGATTAACGGTAAAAGTGCTTTGAGGTTTGTGTGATTGTCTTTAGTATTGTGTGACCTTGTTCAAAATCGGAGTCAAGTTATTATATTAACTATTTTAAATAATCTCTGCGTTGTCGTTACCATAGCTTCATGGTGATATCGAGAGATTTTTATTGCTGCTGATGGCAGATGTGCCAGCACACCAACTGATAGTAAACCCTAACTGACGCTCATGAACACGACTATTTTATTTTTTATTTTTATTTTTTTATAATTGGAAAACAAACAGTATTAACAACTTAAAAATAAAAAGAAATAATATAACTAGCTACCAATTACATGTTTTCACATTTAGATAACAATGAGAGCTTACTTGTTTATATAAAAAAAGAAAAAAATGATTACAATATTACAGTAATAAAAGGATTATTATACAAACTGTAACAGTAACAAAACATCATATACAATAATACGTCGTGAAGTGCAATTTAAACAGTTATTGAACCAATTCGTACCAATGTTTGGCAAGTATTTGATTAAATACATGCGGCTTAGTAGTAAATAAGTCAAGTTCAGAAAAGTCAAACAATTTATTGTAACACTTAGCGGATCTTAAAAAGAAAGAATTTTGTCTGTAATTTGTGCTGCTGCGAGGGACGTTAAGAATAAGAAAAGGTATCCTAACAGATCTAGTAGGAGCACGTAATGAATATTATATATTCTTGGTATTACAGAAGCGTTTTCAAGGGAACACAAGGTGGCAAACAGACTACAACTTGCCTGATGATAAGCGGTTCCCGTAACCTATGTGTAGAAGACTTAGATAACGGGATAGGAGAGAAGTAACATGTGGAGTGTGATTGGATCCCCAACGCTGTCACCCATGGAATAAAAGGCGTATACTGCTACTTTACCTGAATGTTCTGTAAGAGAGGCAGTTACCTGGTCCAACTAGGGTATTTATCAGCAAGGATTCTACTACTCTCATTTCTGACCGAAATCGCAAGAACGCTTATGCTCCAACCCCAAAATCAAAACTAAACTAAATCAAAATGGTAATCAGTACTATCGTATCGTAATCGTAATCATAAATGTGAATGTGTGTTTGTTAATTTGTTACGCTTTTAAGCCTTAACTACTCGACCAATCATCATGAAATATCCCCGAAATCCTGTCAGGATACTACATTCACCTCACCGTAAAACAGTTTTAGGCTTTAATTCTCCAATTCCTAAACTTTGCAGGCTTCATAACCTATTTGCCCACCAGATTCATATATTTGGCACTTCTCTTTCTGTATTCAAGCACCAAGTTCATCAAATAACTAACTAAATTTCTATAATTACCATTATAAAAATAAAGTAGCTGTTAATGTAATGGCTTGTAAGTGAGTACATATAATATGCAGTATTGTATGTACTTACTTACAAGACATTGTTTCTTACCTATCCGTTTTTAGTTTGTGAATGTTGTGTTTACTGCTTGATTTTATACGCTTAGATAGTATATAGCATATAGTTTTGAACATGTACATATAATTGTAACAAATGTTGGTAAACCAATAAATAAATAAATAAATTTTGCATAAACGTTGTCAGAACTCCAGAACAGGACAGGGACCTTTCATCCAGTAATAGGTATTGTTACTATCCTAACCTAATCTACATTTACGTGACCGAAGCCGCAGGCAAAATGTAGTAAGAAATATATCCACGAACCTTTACTGAACGGATTTAAAAATCCAAACCATCCATCGGCCGTAAAAAACACTGTCTAGACAAACACGAAGTTTTTCCACAGAAGTAACATTTCCCACAGAGTAGAGACCGTTATGTTTACGATATAATAATGTGTTTAATTGTTTTGAAACTACGACAAAGTACCGCCGGCTATGAGCTCAGCTGCCCGCTCGGACAGAGCAGTGCTGTATTAAGAGATCGCATGAGCTCGCACGGAATGACAGTTTCATTAGGATCTCTCATTCCATATATACTTATTATAATTATTTGCCAATGTTTGATTTTATAATTTATAATAATAGTAATAATGTTTATTTCACCACAGTATAACACTTGTACAAATTATTCTATATTTACGAGTACACAGACGTAATGACATAATAAATAAACTAAAATTGTATGAATTTTTTTTTTTTTTCTTTTTTTATAATATTTTCTTTTTTTTTTTTACACAACACCATCTAGCCCAAACTAAGCAGAGCTTGTATTATGGGTACTAGACAATGGATAAACATACATATATACTTTTTTTTGTAAATACATGCATATTATACATAGAAACACCCAGACCAAGACAAACATCCATGTTCATGCACACAAATGTTTGACTTGTGCGGGAATCGAACCTGCGACCTCAGGCATAGCAGTCGGTTACACTAACCACTACGCCATCGAGGCCGTCAATATAATATAATGACACACATTAAATGGTGACCGGCCCCTTTGCTAAGTTGTTATTAAACAACTTGTACTAAAGAGGCTAGTTTCTACTGAAAGCATATGGGGATAAAGGTACCTACCCTGTAATTTGATCTAAGATATGATCAATGTTTGTGCCGAATTGCGTCCAAATCTGTTTAATAGTTGACGCGTTATTAAGTAGCAAACATCCAAATCCACCTTCACAAACTTTTATTAGATATCTATAATATAAGTTGAATCCTTCTTTTCTTCTTTTCGTGTGGTTAGTGGTCAACCTGTTATCAAGAGTTGTTCAAGCCGCCCGTAGGCCTCTGACATGGCTTAACGACTGCTATCAATTTGACAACAACCGGGACCGAGTTTTTACGTGCTCTCCGAAGCACGGAGACGCTCAGATGAAATACCACTAAGCGGTCACCCATCTATAGACTGGCCGCACCCAACGTTGCTTAACCTCGCTAATCGTTTACCGATCAGTGAGTGCAACTGGCTATGAGCTTGAATGGTAGGCTTATATACATATACTAGCTGACCCGCGCAACTTCATCTGCCTCACATAAGAGAATTTTCCCCGTTTTTGCAACATTTTTTATTGCTGCTCCGCTCCTATTGGTTGTAGCGTGATGTTAAATAGCCTATAGCCTTCCTCGATAAATGGGCTACACAACACTAAAATGATTTTTTGATCCGAACTAGTAGTTTCTGAGATTAGCGCGTTCAACCAAACAAACAAACTCTTCAGCCTTATAATATTAGTATAGATATACATAATACGAAGTTGCGTTCAAAAGAAACCATTTTGTTAAATAGCATCAAATAAATAAAACAATAAAAATATACATATCATTCATTTTTGTATGTTACTGTGTCCCCGAAGGGCTATGCACAAGTTAATTATATCCACACCACCAGCTATAGTTGTAGGTCCCACGTAGTACAGTATATATTGCCGTCTACCGGCCACAATGTCGGATTTAGTGTTGCTACTGAAAATATGTAACATTTTTTTCATAGCAAAGCCCTATAATATAAACTTTCTCCAACCAGGGAATTAACCTGACGCTCAGCTGCATTCACAACCGCTGTATAGTCATCCTTACGATACGAAATAAGGCAGCTGAGATTGACCTAAAGCTCAGACATTATCTGCACATATAATAAAATTGTAGGAAAGTCAAAACTGTACATTGAATATTTTTTTAAAAGAATACTTGGGGCGTGATCTACAATCGATATCGAAGCCAAAAATATAGTTTTTAGAATTTTTGTGTTTGTCTGTATGTATGTCCGGGCTAAACTCAAAAAGTACTGCATGGATTTACTTCAAATTTTGCATGAATATTACTAACAGGTCGGGTCAACATATAGGCTACATATTATCACGCTATCACCTACGGGGGAGGAACTGTGAATCTTTATTTTTCTTACGCATTCTGTGACAGCGTGTTATCTAACGACGCATATTTAAATGTTGTTTTTGAGTAAGCCATGCTATTATCTAGCTTTACACTATAAAAACTACGCCATTTAAGTAACTTGGGCAGGGAAATATAGTTGGGTTCCGCGGCGACAAACACTTTTTAGTTAAAATCTACGCGGACGAAGTCGCAGGTAACAGCTAGTAGATGATAATTTAGGTCAAAGTTTGCAAGCCTATAACTGGATGAATATAAATAAAATTATTTCTAGTTTAGCAGATACCGCGGTTGTCTACTCTACATCCCATAATATCACGTTACCATCAATCAAAGGGTCCTAGTAGCTTAATCGCCCCACAAATATTTGCCTTGCCTATAAACCTTCACTTTAGCGCCCAATGGCAGCCGAAGGTACTTTCACACCCCTCGTGGGGAGTTTTTATTACTTTTAAATATACGTACTGTTTGTGTTTATTATTGTGTTTATACAGTGTATATTTTCTTTGGGATTTTATGTTGTTCTTTACGGTTTTGTTCTAATGTTATGTAGAGATAGACCACCCGTGAGAGTCATGTCATTTTTGTAACTTTTGCTAAAATTAATAATATTCTATCACATACACACAACACCATCTAGCCCAAACTAAGCTGAGCTTGTACTATGGGTACTAGACAATGGATAAACATACATATATATACTTTTTTTTTGTAAATAGGTAGACGAACATCCATGTTCAGCCTCACAAATGTTTGACTTGTGCGGTAATCGACCTCAGGCGTGGCAGTCGGTTACACTGACCACTACGTTTTATAAATCTCTGAGTAAAGTGTGGATCGATAACACGCGTATCTCTGGCTTTTTGAAGTCACGTGCATATTTAATAGTTAATTATATCTCGCTTTAACAGTTAAGGAAAACATCGTGAGGAAATCTGCATGTCTGGAAGTTCTACATAAAGTTCTTAAAGATATGCGAAGTCTCCCAACCCACACTGGGTTAGCGTAGTGGACTATGGCCTAACCCTTATCACATTGAGAATAGGCCCGTGCCCAGCATTGTGACATTTTAATATCTATACTAATATTATAAAGCTGAAGAGTTTGTTTGTTTGAACGCGCTAATCTCAGGAACTACTGGTTCGATTTGAAAAATTATTTTAGTGTTGGATCGCCTATTTATCGAGCAAGGCTATAGGCTATATAACATCACGCTACGATCCACGGGGGCGGCGCAGTAACGATAAACGTGGGTGAAACCGCGGGAACATCTAGTAATAATATATAAATAGATACTATAGTTATCAATAGTTTGACTTATAATTTTGGTACATATTCGAATATTATTCCCGGTAGCTATGAGAAGTTTCTTATAGTTGGTTAACAGATAGACCGATCCGAGAATCCAGTGATCCAGATCCAAGCAGTAATTGCTCACAAATATAAACGTAAAAATCTCTGTGTTGCTGTGTATAGAAACAAGTGCCCGGTAAACGGCAATAAGTTGCTCTCGTTACCTGGAACTTAAAAATATGCATAATATGGTTTAATACACCTCAATCTGCGAATGTATATATCTGTTATATAGATACCCGTCTATTTCTTGGAAGTTACACAGACTACGAATATATTGTAGTAGTAGAGCCTCGCTGATTTCAGCATGAATGGGCCGGCTCGACCGGGGAAGGACTACCCTCACACAGAATATCTACGTGAAATACCAGTATTCCTACTGTTGTGTTTCGTTCGGTGAGAGAGAGAGTGCCGGAGGCTCAATCACCCCCTTTCCCCCATCCCGCTCCTTCTCCTTCCCACTTCTTTTCCTGAAGGGTCGGCAACGCGCAAGTGATGCCTCTGGTGTCGCAGGCGTCCATAGGCTACGGTGACCACTTACCATCAGGTTGCAGGTATGCTTGTTTGTCACCTTGCCTGTATACAAAAAAACACTTGCCAAATCTTGCCATATCTCAATTGCTTCAATTACTTTTATTACATTCTTCATGCAATGATAATCTCGTCAATTTAACGTGGTAACCCAGCCTCTCTCTTCTCTAGATTTCTTAGTTACTTTATTAAGTTTATGGAAAATATTATTAATTTTCCACCTTTTATATTGTCTCCCAAGTTAAAGGTTTGTTTAGTTTGGGGTCAATGTAACACTGTATTTTGCATTATCTTTGGAAATAAACTAACTTTAACTTAGTTACAATAATTCACACGTAAATAAAGCCTTAAAATCAACACAACACTATTGAACCTTTAACAAAGTCTTGTACCTTGAATATGCTCTCGTGTACTTGGAGTGAGGCGTTCAGTCGTCCGTGAAGATACAGCGCCATTGAAAGAGCTGACCTAGGCTTCTAGCGCATGTAAGATTAACCTTTTGTTCTAAGTGTTGAACTCGTATGAGCCTGAACACTGTAAAGGCTGTTTGTTGTGTAAAGTTGATCACTTGTTTTCCACGGATATGTTTTAAACGTAATTTTTACATAACAGTCGCGGAGATAAACTAGATTGTTGCGAAAGGCGAAGAGGAATACACGATAACCAGGTTTAAGTAATAGGTATATCTTGAGGTTATGAAAGTAAGTTCCAAGACTGTTAGTTATAGTTCGCGCTCAAAACTATTTAAACATGTATCAAGTATAATATTGTCTTCTGTTTACGCGAATGTTATTCATTGAAATTAAACTACTATATACGGATTTTATCGCATTGTTTATTTGATAACGGGATAAAATCCGTAAATAGTACTTTAATTTCAATGTATCAAGTATGATTAAGTCGGCGGTGCAACGGTATACGCGGATGCTGCCCATGAGGTCCTGGATCGATTACATGTTCAGGCAAAAAGTTATTGGGTTCCTTAAGAAATTCTCAGCACCTGCGCGGAGTCCGAATGTCCAGCATACGGCGATTGACTCGTCCCCTATTACATGGGACCTAAAACCAAAGAAAACCAAAGGCAAAGGCACCAGAAAGACAAAGGTGCGTGAAGAGTGGCGGCGGATTGTCAAGCATGCTACACAACCTTAAAGATGACCACGACCACTCTGTCAAGAGTGAAATGACGTAGAAGAAAAAGAAAACCAAAGATGGCGAAATATGAATATACTCTTGCCTACATCTAGATGCCTACCACTTTGGGGAAATTGGTAAGAATATGTATAAAAATCGGTATAATTCTTCTTACAGAAAATAGCAGTCAAACGATTTTGATTTGTTATACTGCGGTGAAAAGAGCTATTAGACTCGATGAGAGTTGTGTATCTAGTCTGTATGCTGTTAGTCACACTGGTAGGGGACCAGTGTAACTAACAGCATACACACTAGATACCTTTTTAAGGGTTGACGATATTATACTTTTATTATTTGGAGCTATATGTTTGATGAGCACCCTTAATTATATAGCAGAAAGTTACAAATTGATTTACGGTTGTAAAGTTTTCTAACGTGAGAAGCTCGTGTTGGATTGCCCTCCCAACGGTCTATGAGACCTAGGGAATAGAAAGTGCAATTTTATTTGCGTACGCACTATAACACCTCCTGCGCAGTCGCTGTTAAGATTGGCTTCTGTGACCAAAATTATTAATAAGGTTAATTATACATAAGATCCTCTAGACCGAATTAAGTGAGTACATTAAAGAATATGCAGTATATTACGATAAGTACTTTAACAAGTAATAAGCACTAAATAACGTAACAGGCGTTACACAGAATACCGACCCTTCATAACAAACAAATGCAATATTTTAACACTAGCACAAGTCTGCGGCGTTGTCTGACACTAAGTGTAACACCTTACGCCCACGTATGACGTATGGCGCCGTGGCTTCCGCTGGCGTACTTCCGGTCCACGCCCCCTACAGGATTTTGTAAACACATTCACAAACGTAAACATGCAGTTTACAACATTATCTGTGACAGTTATATCGGGGGTGGCAACTTTCGTGTAACATTCGGAAGGGAAGGCAAAAGAAATTATCGTTGCGGAATTTTGTAAGTGATACGGACTTGTAATCGAGTAAGTTGGTAGGTAATGTTATTATATCTATTTAATTATATAACTGGCTAAACTGATTGACTGATATGTCAATGCAGAGGTGAAACTCCGGGTCTACAGACCTGAAATTTGCACAGAAGAAGGTCAGAAAGCACTAAAAAAAATTATTTTAAATTCAACCCCAATAATATGTTTCAAAGTTTGATATATCAATCAAGGCACGAAACTACCAAGTTAGGAGGTTAGCTTGAAATATCATAAGAACGGTTTCTCATTAAGCGGTATTATCCACCATAAAATGATTTTTGAATACCACTCAAAAAGGCGTGCGAGGTTTGCGAAGGTTTGCGATGTAGCCGAATTCCACGCAGACAAAGTCGCGGGGCAGAGCTCGTGTACTATAAAAATTATATAGCTAAGAGTTCGCCTAGAGAATAATCGAAATCTGACCGTAATCCATTAAATCCTTACTAATATTATAAATTCGAAAGTAAGTCTGTCTGTCTATCTGTCTGTCTATCTGTCTGTCTGTCTGTTACCTTTTCACGGCTAAACCACTCAACCGATTTAGATGAAATTTGGTACAGATATAGTTTACAACCTGAAGAAGGACATAGGCTACTTTTTGTTGATGTAGGTACCACGCGGGCGGAGCCGCACGCATAAGCTAGTTTAAAAGAAAACCCCTTGTTGCGTACATTTTGCCTTGCCGCAATCCTTCTTCATATAAACTGTAACTATGCCAAATAGCACACATCTCCATGCGTATATGCTTAAAAAGGGGTACAAAGATTTATCTTTATGTATTAACCAGCTTTTGCCCGCGGTTTCGCTCACGTAAAAGATGGCTACGCTTTGATAGTAACAGCAATTTAAAAATAAAATGTAGCCTGTTTTTTAAAATCGGTTGAGTTGTTTTTGAGTTAAATCCTTACAAATAAACATATAATCAAATCTCTTCTCTTTATAATATTACTAGCTTTTGCGCGCGGCTCCGCCCGCGTGGTACCTACATTAATAAAAACTAGCTTATGTCGTTCCCCAGGTTTTAAACTATATCTGTACCAAATTTCATCTAAATCGGTTTGAGTGGTTTAGCCGTGAAAAGGTAACAGACAGATAGACAGACAGAGTTACTTTCGAATAATATTAGTATAATATGTAGTTACATAACTTCTTAAGGCGAGGAAAAGCTGTTTCAATTTTATTTTATTTATTAATAACACTAAGGCTCGTCAATAGCTATTAAACAAAACAAAAAAAATAAAAATGCGTCGACAAACAGAGGAGAAAAAGATACTGAATTGTTCTTTACTTACTTATATATATATATATATATATATATATATATATATATATATATATTACTAGCTGTCCCGACAGACGTTGTCCTGTACACACGAAAAAAAAACATATCTAAACCATTCTCGAATCCACTTGAACACTTGAACACACACAAAAAGTTTCATCAAAATCGGTCCAGCCGTTTAGGAGGAGTTAAGTGACATACACACGTACAGTAGAATCAGTAGAATTATATATTACTAGTTTTCACCCGCGGCTTCGCTCGCGTAAATGTAGGTTAGGTTAGGTTTGCAACAGTTCTTTTTTCTGGATGAAAGGTACCCTATGGCCTATTCTGTACCCCTGACAACGTATATGCAAAAGGAGGTATGCAAATTACGGCCTTAGTGGACAAGAATATAATTTATTGTAAAAATGTCTCATAATATTTTATTTGTCGCCATCGTTTTCTTTTAACCGAACCTAGCAGGAAAAAGGTTTCTTTTTTACATTTTATTGATTCAGTAAACCATTGTGGCTCGGGATAACATTGCTAGTGTTGAACAAAAGGTATTTTTATAAGAAGTGAAATTATTACGAAACATTATTATTTATATTAAATTAAGTTTTTACTAACACAAGTAATAATATTACTTGTGTTAGTAAAAACTCCACATATTATGTGGATTAAACATTAATAATGTTGTTATTTATTTTACTAATCAATAGATTGACCAATTCAATGTAATGGCATTATTCAATATGTGGTAGTGGCAACACTTTTCGTTGGACACTCGATCATCATTCGTGATGTGACAATGTTATGAGAGAGCTATCAAGTACAAATGCCTGGATTTTAAGAGGAAAAATACAATCCAGACATGTAAGTCGGAAAGCATACTATGTATGTGTACATTTTAATTGATAACAGCATTACTGTAACTGCATAGTAGGTAGGCAGAAGAACAGTAGGCTGCTATGTACATATATAGGTACCTAATGTCCATCATATGGTATTTCTGTTGGGCAAGGTTTCAAAATAATGTAGCACCTCCTGCACCACACCTCGATAGTATGTTTAGTCATAATGAAGGTAATGTAGTGGTTGGAGACTAATAAACTAATACCAAAATATACTATTGTTTACTGTAGCCTTTGTTTCTTGGACTATTAATAAAGCTTTAACAATAAATGAATAGTAACTATAATTATTTGATTGGTGCTTGCTTTGCAGAGCGAGCACTGACTACCTGAGTTCAATAAAGTAACTAGTTTTACCCTAGTGAGCTCTGTAAACCAGCTATATAAACTTATTCTAGGTTTTTAGATAGAAACAAGTATAATTAATACATTTATTTTGAAAAAATTGCTTTGTGTCAATGTATCACCGGAGCAATTCTGTTCATTTTGGATGCCTTATATATCTGAAACCCAACTAGATAGCATGTTGAAATTACACAAGGTTATAGAATACTAATAGTTCTTCGTAAAACATGCAATTTTTGTTTATGTCCGTACAGGGCGAAGTTGTATGGGTTTGTTGCATATCTCCTTTCATGTTGATCGGTTGAGTAGTTAAGGCGTAAAAGCGTAACAAATAAACAAACTTATTTTCGCATTTATAATATTAGTAAGGATATAAAAATTAATATTATTATCCACTACAAGTCTTTGGTTGCTTCTTACAGATGCACAAAATATATACATTTAAACATCGCTAGTATTCTCTACGCTAACGGTAATATAATCAAATGGTATTCAGCACATATAGTCTAAGGTTTATCACAGCAGATATTACAATAAGCTATAGGTTTCTCATTTTATCCTACAAAATGCGGTGTAGCGAACACAACGCCCTCCGGCGCATATATACGATCAAATTATTCTGATCAAAGAGAGATTTCAAACCGTTTCAAGTGTTTTTTCAGTGACTCTTGAATGACTATTGCGTATAAATGTTTATGGAAATAGATTTTGGAAATGATATCATTGCGACTGTTTATCGTTTTCAGGTTAGACAGAGGTGTATATAGAGGTGACTGCTTTGGCTGTAAGTAGTGGCTACAGTTAACAGCTTAAGTGTTGTGGATTCGATACCCACACGAGATAAAAAAAAATTATGAGTCATAAATACTTGTGCGGTAGTTCGGTGTTCTGTGTCCGTTGTTTCAATGTCGGTGCGGGTGATGATATGTCACAAAAATATGTGACTGAAGGACCTTGTTGTTGTGTTTCGGTTTTTTTGCATTTTACAGAGTTTCTTAGGGAGCCTCCCCTTGGAAGCTCTGAGTGAAGAGGAATAAAAGCTTTTGGGCTTTGTTCCTTGGCTGGCAATTTACCAACTCCTGTATTGCCAGACTACAAACACGCAAATAGTACATCGATTATTGACAGAGTCAATAGTAACAATGCCTGATTAATATATTCGGTAATTCATTCGTTGATAACGAATGAGTCATCGAATATATTTGAAAATTATACGATCTCGCATTCGAATATCAATATTTTATTATGTTGTTAAAATATTCGAATCATGATTTGATGTGGCATTGAGAATTTTGCTATTTAATATTGACGATCTTTCTTTTCGTTATTATTCTGTCTTTTATCTTCTTTGATGTACCACTCGTTACACGTACGCGTTGAAATCTGAATGACATTTTTGAAATCAAGATTAATACATTTGAACCATTTTAGCAATCGAGTAATTCGAATGTTGAATCGATAATAGCTCTTTGTTGTTTATAATGATATAGATGTATTTGTGTTCGTTAATTGTATATTTTTATGTATCCTGCGACACAGAGTCTGATTTTAACAGTGAGAGTTGTCTTAAAAACAATCTATGAAATCTTACGGTCGAAGCCAGATTCAATAGCTTTCTGCTATCGGAGTAATCTCTTTAATTAGATTGCATGTATGGCGTAGTAGTTTAAGGGGTAGCCTCGCCACTGCTGCCACGCTGAGTGTTGTGAGTTCGATTCCCACATGGGACAAAAAATTATGTGATCCATAAATTGTTGTTACGCGTCTAAGTGTCCTTTGTGTCCGTTGTTTAAAAGTTTGTAAGCCCCCCGCGGCACATGAATGATTCCTAGTGCAGTAGTTTTCTTTTTAAAGAAAGAAGAAAATATTGGCTTGTCTCCAATATGGACGGTGTTCAATGCAATCTGGCGATCGACTTCCAGACCAGATTCTCTTTTGATCGCGGATAACTGGCAAGCCTCCCTCGACATATACTAAAACTACTAAACAGTCTAACGGTATCCAAAACAGGTCAATAACACCACAAATCTACGATAACTGTTGGGTATAATGCTATTGTAGCATCAGCCAGTCTATCCTCAATACGGTATCAGCCGGATAAAGCCGGGGACACATTACAGTGAGCTGTGTTATGCGAAACGACGCGTTATGTTAATGTTGCGGTTAATAACTTTGTTTGTATGTCTCGTGCTTTACATGTAGAAAGTATAGGGATTCTGTTGTTATCTAGTTGGATAAAGTGTGGATAATAATAATAATAAAAATATTTATTACGAAAAACACATTACAATATGTACGCAATATCCGTTGGTCCCACACTAGGCAAAGCCTGTCCTGTGGGTACCTACAACGATTACAAATTGGTTAACTTGGTGCTCGGAAACATCAATACAAATTATTTCTTAACTAAGTTAATAATAATAATATTAATATATTATATATGGATCTAAATTAATAAGAAGAGTAATATATAAATTATCATCATCATCATCATGTCAGCCAAAAGACGTTCACTGCTGAACATAGGCCTCCCCCAAGGTTTTCCACACAGACCGGTCTTGGGCCACCCGCATCCAACCGCTTCCCGCGACCTTTACCAGGTCGTCGGTCCACCTTGTGGGGGGCCTACCCCTGCTGCGTGTTCCGGTGCGTGGCCGCCACTCTAGAACCTTTTTGCCCCAACGGCCATCGGTTCTGCGTGCTATGTGCCCTGCCCACTGCCGCTTCATCTTGGCTATCCGGAGAGCTATGTCGGCAACTTTAGTTTTCCTGCGGATCTCTTCATTTCTGATTCGATCCCGCAGGATATATAAATAATAATAATTTTAAATTAAAATGCATATGTATTTTTTTATTATTGTAAATAAATATAATAATAATATACATAATGTGTTTAATGTGATGTGTGAATACAAATATTATAACGTAAGTGTATGTAAACTATGTTATGTTATGCGTTCGAGTTTTGTGTGAAACTGAGATAAAAGTTCAAACTAGGTGTACCAAAAAGTTTTCAGTGGAATCGTAAGTCAAGGAAGAAAGCCATAGCCAAAAAAGTAGTGGTTATGATGTAGGGTGGTAGATTTGACTTGGGCGGTGAACTTGGTCTTTGAGTGGTAGTGTCTGTCGTTGCTAGTCATATGGTGGTGGTATGATTCAGCCAGCTGGCCCGAGAGACGAACTATCGTTTTTTTAGGATATTGGCGCAGTTGTGTAAGCTTTAGTAACAGAATGACTGTCTTTCACTACAGGTGTAAGAATACCGGAATATGTATGTAAGCATACACAATATTTTACTATCTCCATTATGTTCATTTCATTTTTAATTCCTTTTTCCTGTCATCAGCGAAGCTGTCTCTTTTACTGTTTACATTACACGGTTTTCCTACGTGTCTTAAAGAACTTAACATTGAAAGAAGAACCATATACACTCAAGAAGAATCAGAAGGCCTAGGCCTACACAGAGTTATTAGTTTTTAATCATCTGTCGTCACTACAAAACCTGAAAAATGTTTTGTGCAAGCAGCCCAATGACTCATTTTCCAGACTCGGCAACCCACGACTGCTTTCCATGCAAGTATCCATTTGTTTCATTACAGCATAAAACCATTACAGTATAAAGCCATTTCCTCCTACTCACATCGTCTTTTCAAAGGACTTCAAAAAGGTAATAAATACCCGAATATATTTACTGCAAGCCTATTTCAGATAACAGATATTTAATTATCGGCTACCCTCTCGCGAGAGGTCGCTTTCTATGCAGAATTGACGATCAAATGCCTCACTCTATTTGAATGCTGAATATACAAGTCAATCTGAAAGAAATCTCTTCACAATGCAAATGATGTAAGCTCCTAAACGGTATATTAGATAAGAGTTCTTTGTCGCTCGGCCCGATCCAATACTCACAAGTACTTTTATACTCGCGAGAACAGCCCAATACTCGCAGAAGTACTCCCCCTTGCAATAAAATGCTATACGCCTACGTTTCATATGCAAAATTCTTTGAGACCAGTGGAAATTGGTAGGCTTATTCTGGTTCAAGGGTTAGTTTTGTAGGCAACTGTATTTTTTTACTTTTTGAGCTGTATTGCCCCGTTAGCGCAATTATTTTTCAGTTATGTCTGGTACTTCCAGTAATTGAAAAATTAATGTAATATATAACCCAGATGCTTTCTATTTAACATAATATTTTAAACATTGACGAATGAAGAAATGTATGTAATAAAGATAACACTTATTTTAGTTTATAAAATCGAAATAAATGACAGCAATTGCGCTGTATAATATCAGCCTCTTCTCACTATGAGTAGAGTATGCCCAATAGTCCACTACGCTGGCCCAGTGAGTGCGGGTTTGTAGATATCATACTATTAGGTACATATATTCTTCGAAAATGTCATGGACAATTTTTAGACATACAGGCCCTTACAATGTTATTCTTCACCATTAAAGCGAGCGATTAATAACTGTTTTAATATGCACACAGAGTTGCATGTCTTGAGACCAAATCAAAGACGCAGTGCTTGGCAGCTTCGCTGTTAATACAGTCTGTTTGTGTATATAGTAAATAATTACTTAATTGTGAGAAGTTCTCATTATTTAGACTATAGTAACTACAAAAGAAGAATTTTAAATAAAAATTATAAAAAAAGTTAAATTAAAAATAGTTTATTATCGTTTTTTTATAAGCTATTTTATAATCAGTAGTTGGGGTACTCCTGTTAAGTAAATATTACCTGTGTGTTAGGAGACCCCGCTCTTCACATTACAATAATAAAATAATTGCACAAGTTCCACAATATTTTAAACAAATGGTTAATAAATATAATATATTATATACTTAGGTATATAATTAAATTTGTTGAGTAAATAAGTGTGTGTGAATGTGTGTCGTGTGTGTGTGTATGTGTGTGTAATTTTCCATCGATATTTTCGCAACAACCAGAATAGGTTTCCCAATATCACTTCAAATAAAAAGAGTTGATTTTCGATTTGGATACAGCGCCGGCCCCGGGTGGCAATTCCGCAGATTCGCGATACACACGGGGGAAATCACATCGCGACAACATGCAAATACTACGCAACTCACAACTGTTATATTGGAGAATTTATTCTTTAATTTAAAGAAGTAGGTTTTATAAGTACTATAAGTAGATTTAAATATTTCTGTCAGCGGTTATGCGTGAATCCCGTGAGAACCCATTACCTGACTATAAATTGTGTATCAATCTAGGACATGATCCATCTGTATATTTTTTTTTATATAACTAAGATGGCAAGTAAGCATACCTACGGCCCACCTGATGGTAAGTGGTCACCGTAGCCTATGGACGCCTGCAACACCAGAGGCATCACTAGCGCGTTGCCGACCCTTTAGGAAAGGAAGTGGGAAGGAGAAGGAGCGGGAATGGGGTAAGGGGGTGATTGGGCCTTCGGTACGTCTATTTGAATAGAATCCAAAAATGTTTAAAAACTGCTACATTTATGTTATTAATAGCAAAACATTGGTACATAATATATTAGCTCACATAAATTTACCGGACCGCATTATCTTTGGATCTCCAATGGTTATGTGTTATTAATTTTGCTCTATAAATAATATACTTAAGCTAACACTTGTACGTATGTCCTCAAAGAGTTAGGCGGAGAGTATTATACTTGCATTAAAATTTTCTGCTGAGAATTTCGAACATTGAATCCGAGACCGAAATATGACGTGAATATGACATAATATCTTGACAATTAACCTAAAAAAATACACGTGTTTAACAGGTTTAGATAGTTGTCATGAAATTCTATGAGAGTCTAAATAATATGGCGAAACTTGGACTGACAAATAAACTAACAATCTTTTTGTAGGCGTGAGTTTATCAATGTTTTTATGTCATAACATGTACTTATGGTAGGTACATATCGATTTTCATAGATGACGGGACAAGTAAACCATTTCGCAAAGGTTTATTATTATCAGATAACATGTTATGGAACTAGGACCTCAGAGACATTCAAATTTAAATCTATCTCATTAAGTTTCCTGCACCAGTGTTAGATGTTTGTTCAATTATCTATATATTAATACATGAAGCGAAAACTTTGGATCCTTTTTTACGAAAATTGGGCGGACGGAGGAGTATGAAACTTCGCACACTTATAGTTTATACAGAGAAGTGACGAATGCTAATATTTATATAAAATATGCATTAGAAATACATTAAATTAATGGAAAAACCATGCATTTGACACACGCAGTGGAAACGCGTAACTATGGTTACATATATCAATATATAATGACATAATTATATCAGCAATATCTTACAGGCAAACGTTGGTCGAATTTCGAGCACTAGGCGACCGCTAGTAATAATAAACAAATTTATTCATTCTACCTAGTTATCGTCATTTTCTTCGTCATGTAATCTTTGAATATCATAGTTACTTCAAAACATACTAATCTAGTTGCTTAAGTTCCTATATGAAGTTAACAAAACAGGCAGCCGTATCAATGTATATAATTAACAAACCTACACCCGCCCGTTCGTATTAGTCACAATTAAAAATAATAATTATGCAAAACACCCAATTTTCTTTTCTTCAAGAACAATAAAACGTATATAATTAAATTAAGTACAATTAATTAACAAAACAATAAAAGTCGTATTTTAATGTTTTTACACACGGAATCGGAATGAGAAGTAAAGAGTATTAAGTATTTTAACGAAAAATGACTTAATTCTGTGCACCGGGCCTTAATTAAGAAATTAAGATAAGGCCGGGTACACAAATAAAGCATTTTGTAATCTACTCCGGAAGCCGGTCGGAAGCTATCCGAAACGGACACCGAGCTTAAATTTGTGTGCATAATAAAAGCCTTAAATCGAAAACTTTGGCCCCTACTATTTGTTTACTTTGAAATTTTTAGTGCACTCCATTTAACTTAGCTATATAATTAGCTCATTCTAAATTAAACTATTATTAGCTGTTATCTGTGATTCTGTTAGCATATCTTTAACATAATTAGCTTATGTTTTTTCTATGGTTCAAACTATGCTGGCCATTTTGGCACCAACGACTGAGATTGATACACGATTCGATCTGCAGAGCCTGTGGTGAACAGGACGAGTCCATATCGCACCTACTTTGTGAATGCGACGCTTGGCTGGACTTAGGATGGATTTGATGGGATTGGCATATCCAAACCCTGAAGACTTCAGGCTAATCCCTCTGAATTGTACACTGCGGCTAATGCAGTACATTCATAAGGAGATAACTAAGGGATAAATCTTGGGGCTGACACTAAAGATCCCACTGGGTCGAAGTGTGGGCGGTCTTTACTGACTGGCCCACACACACAAGATAAGATAAGATGGTTCAAACTATTTCTATATGAAATGTAATTAAAATCCGTCCATCAATTTCAGTTGATTGATGTTAACATTCACATATTAAATCTGTAATTATTTTTATTGGGAAGATAATATTCACTACATAGCGTTAGCGCTATTAGACATAAGATGTTATACAATGGCTTTACAAAGAATTAAATATAATTTTACTGGTCGCACAATAGTTTAAGTGGTTATTTTTAAAGTCTAAGTCCAATTAAGCTTAGTAAAATGCAGTGCGATAGAGAATTACAAAAAGATGCAAGTAAGATGTTACTTATGCTTCATTATTCTAAGTAAAAAGCAAGTATACATTCGCCTGAATTCTATATTTAATCCGGCGTATCTAGAAAAAGAAATCGTTGCGAAACACACCTTCATTATCATTACTTGCTACTAATTAAAGACACTCCACTATAAAATAACGACACAATTAAAGAAGAAATTTCTATCTCCGTTATCGAATCTCGATCTAATATCGAGAAAGAACCGACCGCACCGGTAGTAGGGGCTCCCGTTTCGATACAGAGCGTCCATCGCATACATAAATTCCAATTAAGCGGAGGTGTGACAAGGCGGTCACGAATATTATCGCACATCAGATTAGAATACATTATCATATAACTTTATTGTTCTCGTTATGACAGGAGTCGGCTTTGTCGAAACGAAAACGATACATCGATTTTATATAGTAGGGGTGTCTGAAATTTTGTTGGAGCGATTAAATGGTGTCGAAATTTATGTACTGATTAGAAATTTACGGCGTTTGCTTTTAGAATTTATATTTGTTATGTAGATTTTAGATTGATTCAAATGGCGGTCATTAAGTCGGTTAAGTTGCTTACACAACTAAAGACAAAAGTTAAAGATGTATGTCATTGGTTCGTTACTTAGGTAGATCAAGGTGTTAATACATTATCTATAAGGATATTAGTGGGATCTAAGACATAGCTGATGAAATACATCTCTGCCTATTTCACAAAAGTTATAAATGCGTGATTAGAGTCTGACTTGTCTCTATTGATAGCTAGAAACCAATCTCTACATTATGTATTGTCTTTCTTTTTGTCATCTCTAATTAAAATTAGAGAACGTATATAGTATGGAAACGGCAACTGTATTATAATAATATTCTATCACATACACACAACACCATCTAGCCCAAACTAAGCAGAGCTTGTACTATGGGTACTAGATAATGGATAAACATACATATATACTTCCTTTTTTTTGTAAATACATACACATTAGACACAGAAACACCCAGACCAAGTTTGACTTGTGCGGGAATCGAACTCGCGACCTCGGGCGTGTCAGTCGGTTACACTAACCACTACGCCATCGAGGCTGACTTTATTTTTATAACGAATTTTTTGTTTAGCAAATAAGACAAGAAAGTATTACAAGAATATATAGCAGCATTAGCCAACGGGGAGACCCTTGGACTGCCACGCATGGGTCTCAAGTTTGACCCCCAAAACAAGTAGCTTTGACTTTTCGAATTTATATGTGTATTAATTAGTTAATTATCGCTCGCTTTAACGGTGAAGGAAACCATTGAGAGATAACTTGCATGTCTGAGATTTCTCCACAATTTTCTCGAAGACTTGTCTCCTAACCTCCACTAGGCCAGCGTAGAAGACTATAGCCTAAACCTTCTCAAAATGAGAAGAGGCAAATGCCCAGCAGTGGAACAGTTTATACCTAAATAGTGCTAATAAGAAAACATTAATAATAATAATAATAATAATAATAGATACAGTTACAGCAAATGTAGCCCTCAAACTGTTTTAGAGAATTCCACTACCAAACTATATTATGACCGAGCTATCCTTACAATAGACCAGACATAACCTTAATAAATAAGACAACTAAAACAGGATACTTAATAGACATTGCCGTACCAAACACACACAACCTACAAACTACAATTGCAGAAAAAATAAGCAAATATATAGAATTAAAGGATGAAATTACTCGCCTTTGGCACCTGCAGAAAGTAACTATCGTCCCTATTGTTCTCTCTACTACAGGCGTCATCCCAAACAAATACACCAATCACTCAAAACTTTAAAACTGCCACCTAAGACCTACTGCCTGCTACAAAAAGCAGTTATACTCAACACCTGTAGAATATTAAGGAAATTTCTACAATGTGAATCAGAAAACTCACATCCAGTTACACAAACAGCCTCTCTGTTTACAACTCAATCACAACCTATTGCTGATGTACACTTGGCTTAGCTGCGTGGCATCAGTTCTCTTTCCGGTTAGCCGAGAAAATACAAGAAAATCAAAATAATATAATATAACACTACATGATAAAAATAGCAACACCATTTATATTATTGACATAGCCATCCCCAACAGTCACAACGTACAATCAACAATAGCCGATAAGCTTTCAAAATACCAAGACTTAGCGATCGAATTAAAAATACAATGGTGAGCACGTACAGTGCATATTGTACCAATAGTCTTGTCATCAACTGGTGTAATACCCTAAACACTCACTCAAAGCCTTGACATCTTACACATGCCTATACACACACTACAACTATTGCAAAAAGCCACGATTCTGAACACGTGCCGCATCACACGCAAATTTCTAACATCATCATCCATATCATCAACTTACTTCATTTAACGTGCTATGCTTGATCTTGGCCCGCATGACACGCCTTTACCCCTTCAAAAAAGGGAGTCAAAAAAAAATCAAAAATAATAATAATGATAATTTATTTCTTAATTTATAAGACACAAGACATTACATGGTGGACAATAGTGGTAGGGAGTGTAACAATGCATAATAAGCCGCTGGCACCCGAACTAGGTAGATTATTATTAGGTAGTATAGTAGTACTGTATTGAATTATAATTATCATAATGGTTGTAATATTAACATAAATCAATAAATAAAAATGGCCTGAAGTTTGTAATTGTTGCCTTTCATTCATTCATAATCAAAGTTTTTATTTACGCTATTAAATAGTACATAATAAAAGAGTATATGGTGTTGTGTGAAAGGTTGTTGATTAGGTTTTTCTGATTTATTAACCAATGTCTAGACATTTTATTAAGAAACCTATAAAGTGTGTGTATGTGTGTGTGAGTGATACAGTATAATTTCTTTACGTTTGTTTATTAATTTCATAGCACGAGTGGACAGGCCCGGATTGTGATAGGTCTAACATTAAGCTTGGAATCTACCACAGCGAAGAAGAGTGGACAAGAAGAGAGTTCTTTCGTAAATAATGTCCTCCAGGCCGAATTTTGATCAGGTTATGTTTGCCTATATTGCATTGTTAATAATACAGTGACCTAACTCGAAATTTGAAAGTTAAGCAATTTGAACTCTAATTTATTTATTTATTTGGACAACCAATAGTTGTTACATTAGTGCTTATACATTAAAAATTTACACAGTAATAAGAATAAATGCACAACATTTTAAGGTGTCACACTATGCACCATATTATAGCGTTAATAAGATAATTATTAAAATATCAAAAATATAAAAATAGAAAAACAAACAATATACCAAACATTAAAACATCAATGCAAAACAAACAAAACATATTATAAATTCAAATATTATAGATATATTTGTTTTAAGTAATTGCAACGAGTTTAAATTTATTTAATCCAAAAGCTCAGATAGGTCACTATTTAATTTAGAGTACGATATATCTGTGCAGGTAATAAATCGCATAGATGTGTGCAGAAACACGAGTGAACTCGCTATTTCCTCACTCTTATAGACAGATGGAATGGAAATCAGACACGACCAGATGAACATTATACACTACCCTACTTTTCATATCAAGTGGATTTGAAACATCCTCAACTTATGAACTCTAGATTGATATTGAGAATCTCTTGATAGAATACCCCAAAAGGTCTTTGTTGGTTCGACTGGTGTTTGAACCCGAGAAACCTCATGATCCACAATAGTATAGTTTCTTTAGTTACTAGACCGACAAAGCAGTTATCGATTAGTGAAATCGACATCCTTTTATTTGCGTCGCCTAAATGATTTGCCATAAGTTTTCATAGCACGACTGCACGGATGAGGTAGTCGTTGAAGTGAGTACTGCCACTGCGCCGAGTGTTGTGGGTTCAAATCCCACATGTGACAAAATTTTGTGTGGTCCGCAAATGGTTGTTCCCAGTCTGGGTGTGTTTTGTGTTCGTCGTTTGAATGTTTGTAAAGTCCCCAGCGACACAGGATTTCTTCCTACTGCGGGCTTTTTTAAGATGAAGATAGCTTGCGAATTTACACGTTGGGTCGTCGTCTTAAAGTTCTTCTAGCGAGACATTCAGCCATTTACACTAACACTAAAATCAACCACAAATAAATTAATTATGAGGAGATAATAAAAGATTAAATTAACAACACCTTACTGACACTATCCTCTAAAACCATTCGCGTATTAAAGAACGACGGCGAGGTTCGACCCACAAAATGTACAAATTAACGAAGAATCATTCAAGTTCAAATATGTTAGTTATAACTACAGGGTTATAAGATTTTTATATAAAAATATTGTGTTATTATAAGAAGAGAATTAAAAGTTATGATGGATTTTAATTTATTAAAAAATGCGTCATTGTGCACTAACCAAAACGCATCTTGTTTGGGATTACGTTCCAATCTACAATACTTTATATTTGTTTTTACTTTGGATGTAATTATGGATTTTTCTATTATTAATTTTAGAAAAAAACTCACTTTCGACAGTAAAAACATGAATATTACATATGTAGATATGTATTGTACGAGTAAAACGTCTACAAAAATATTAAATTATAAACTATTACTATGCTCATTATATAACGTAAAACGGAACGTTTAGCTGGCAATACTGTGTGTCAGTGGTCAATCATAATCTGTCTTATTTTATACTAGCTGTTACCTGCGACTTCGTCCGCGTAGATTTTAACTAAAAAGTGTTTGTCACCGCGGAAACCCATTTTTTTTCTAAAATCAAAGTAGCCTATGTTACTCCTTATAACATCAGCTACCTGCCAGTGAAAGTCTTGTCAAAATCGGTTCAGCCATTTCGGAGATTACCTGGAACAAACAGACAGACAGACAGACAAAAATTTTAAAAATTGATGTTTTCGTATTGGTACCTTATATACTTTCATATGCATTAGATAAAAAGCTGTTATTTTGACATTACAAAGAGACACTTCAATTTTATTTATTTGTATAGATTATCATATTATTATAATATTGTATCTTTTTCTCTCAATTTCTATAAATTACTTTTTATTTGATTTTTTGTTAGTCTTATATTGTTCTACAACTATCAATGAGTTCTTAAGGCATGTTATCTATAA
Source organism: Catocala sponsa (assembly GCA_963564715.1). NCBI lineage: Eukaryota > Metazoa > Arthropoda > Insecta > Lepidoptera > Erebidae > Catocala > Catocala sponsa. The sequence goes on from OY751349.1 coordinate 16,987,307, forward strand.
GATTGGATCCCAAAAGACATGAAATCCGCCATTTTTCTTTGTATCTTAAATTCGTCGCTGTACTAAGTATACGGGCCCACAAATTGAAATTTACAGTCCAATATTGAATTCGTAATCTCCTTACATAGTAATTTATCATTGAAAACACTTAATAAGCTGTTTACAAAACCTGATATCCGTGACAAACTAATTCAATACTGATTAGTATAAATTTTCAATTTAAAATCAATTGTTTTCACTAATAACTTTGTATCGCAGAAATAATAACTTAATATCGTATAAGATAACGTTATAACCGTGGAATAGGAAAAACCAAGATGGTGGGTCGTGCATGTTTCACTTAATTAATTATCCTATAGCCAAATATCGTTCACGTCGGCCATTCTTAACGGAGACTGGCCAAGAGATATTATAGTGCATAAGTGTGTGCGTTAACACAAGTTCACATTTTTTTTTGTGTGTGTTTTAGTTGTTGGCCTCAGATGGCCTTCACAACTTTATGCGGACTGTGGGTGAGAGCAGAAGGCTCCCAACCCGTCACAAGTTCACTCTTTATTCGCTCACTTATATAGTACAATCAGCTGACCCGCGCAACTTCGTCTTCTTCACAGAAGAGAATTTTCTCCGTTTTTGCAACATTTTACATTGATGCTCCGCTCCTATTGGTCGTAGCGTGATGTTATTTAGCCTATAGGCTTCCTCGATAAATGAGCTATCCAACACTAAAATAATTTTTCAATTCGGACCAGTAGCTCGTGAGATTAGCGCGTTCAACCAAACAAACAAACTCTTCAACTTTATAATATTAGTATAGATAATATGACAAACCGGCACAACCAGAGAGAGATCAGGTGCAGGACCGATTTATGGATTTCTGAGGCATGGGATAAATACACTGCCAATTTATTTTAATTTCCGGCTGCTACAAAAGATTTCTTTTTTTTTTTGCTCGTCAATACGACCACACTCCACCTGATGGTAAGCAGTCGTGTGCTCTAAGAGCAGTGGCCTCGACACCGCCCTCATAGCAGCCGAGGCGATGTTGAGGTCTCTACTTTGATGGTCTGAGAAGGTGCTTTCTCACGCCCCGCTTGAAGGACCCAGGATCGAATCTTGACGTAAAAACCTTTTGTTAGCCTGAACCGGGATCAGACCCAGGAATCTTATGAACTGAAGCGGTATACACTAGTCTCTAGTCATTATCATGTGTTATAAGTAGAACACGGGAGTGCTAGGTATATTTTAAGTTTATGTAACCACGTTTATGTTTATTGTGTATTATTATAGCTCCTTGAACCGACGGCCGTGTATGAGGAATGTGATGAAAGTGAATGAAGCCAGGGAAGTGTGTCAGGATTGTAGCAAATGGAAATCCATAGTCTCTGCCTACCTCTCTGGGAAACAGGCAGGTATGTATGTAGCCACCTGGATAGTAAAATTATGGAAATCAATTATTTTTCTATTGAATGTAACTAAATAAATAAATTAGGCGAATAAAGTAATCAAAGAGGCTTCAGTATCAGAGAATCAGTGTGTAACTAAAATACACTGTGTGTGAACATGTGCAACAGGGGACCAACCACTACCTGAGATTTGACAAACTACAGATACTCGCTAAAGAACACCGATTCCTACCAAGGATGCTTCGCGAGGCTATTGAAATCAAGAAACATCCTAATTTCAATAGAGAAGATGGTTGGAATGTACCACCAGCTTGGGATCCAGTAATTCAACTAGTCAAACCCAAGAAGAAGCAAACCACAGCTAGACTTCATGATACTGTGAGCTCATTCTGCGTAAATAGAAACACCCATGATTAAATTATGTTCGGGTACTTTGAAATAACTGCACTGGAACATTGAGACAACTACCATCTTAGTCTCCCCGTGACCATGGCTGCTGAAAAGCAACCGAAACGTCGGGGAAAGTGTAAACATAAATATAAATAGTATAGTAATAGTATAAATAGTTTTAATAGTTTCAATAATTTAATTAGCTTAAAAATTAGTAAAGTTTAATAGGAATAGTACAGTAACAGTTTTTCAAAATTTTTTAACAAAGTGTCATATAAACAACGCAATAAAATTCGTATATAGTAGTTTAATTTCAATGAATAACATTCGCGTAAACAGAAGACAATATTATGTAAAATACACTGCTTTAAATGTAAGATGCTCTTCTGCTAGGATGTACCTACTTCAAAATGTGGAAGTCTTCTGAAACAGATCTGGGTGTCACTACTGCCATGCCATTTCTGTAGATTAAGCTGGTGTGGCTGACATTTAGTTGTTTATTTCATTTGGATTGCCAACAGTAAATATATACTTGCATGTACTAAAAGTGTCAGTCGAGAGAACTTACGGTCATCTTTCCAGGATTCTGGCACGCGTATCCAGCTATATGCCAATTCCATCATCTTCACAGCGCCATGGTTATTTCTTATGGGTAATAATTAAATGGGACTTCGAGTGGGTTTATGGCAATTATTAAATAGAAACTTTATTACTTGCTCTGATTAGATGTTTTATTATTTTTTACATTACCATGGCAATCTGTGCCAATGGAATAATGTGAAATGCGTTTATTAGTTTTAGCTGTTTGCCCTGATTAGACCAAGGTAATTGCATTTAAAAAAATGTGGCTTAAGGCCCAGTTAATCCAAAGTGGAAATGAAAGGAGATGTGCTGAAACAGCTTGGAGTTTGAAATGATATGATAAGATGTTTTTTTTTCTTTTTACTTATAAAAGACAACTCCCGTACTAGAAGTAATGCCTGTGTCGCGGGGGACTTTACAAACATTCAAACAACGGACACAAAGAACATCCGGACTCTGAACAACCATTTGTGGATCACACAAAGTTTTGTCCCGTGTGGGATTCGAACCCACAACACTCAGCGCAGTGGCAGCGGCGAGGCGACCACTTAAACCACTACGCCATCCGTGCAGTGACTATTTACGGAATGCTATTGGATATTTATGAACATGTTCGCATTGTCCGCTCCTCTCCGCTTTTAAGGTAGTAGACTCACATTAAATTATTCAATTAAAAATAAATAAGATACAATTGTTCCGAATCTGATAGTGGGACTATCTAAGGACAAAAAGACGATGCGATTTGCGACGTAACCACTATTTCAATGCATCTATCCGAAAGAATAGCGAGATGTGCCACTACACCACCACTACTTCTTAAATCCAAATTAAAAATATTAATTACTCCCTTATTTATGTTGCAACGCAACCAATTTTGATACTGTTTTCACAGAAAGATTTATATTGATTGCTATTTACTCTTGTGTGTAAAATGATGTACAAAATTCAACATTGACAACTACCCTATTTCAGAGATAACAGTAACACGAGGCGTTACAATGCCTAAAAACCGATACAAAGGACACCTAGACTCGACACTATATCTTCCCATAACAAAACTAGACAGCCTGACTATACAAGATACCCAATTAGCGATTTAAAAGATACCAATTAAATCGTGTGGAAGGTTAGGATCGGCTGCTCAGATAGCGCTGCCTCTCAAATTAATCTTAGGGCCCCACAGGGAAGCATATTTGGACCATCTTTATTTTTGTCAACTGCCAATAGCAAATTACTAAATTATATAGTCATGAATTATGTACAAATTATTCGATGTATTTTTAAATGTATACGAATTATTAGTATAAAGGCTTAGTAATTCATATACATAAACATAATATTACCTACTAGCTTTTGTCCGCGGCTTCGCTCGCGTTAATTTAGAATTTAACAATCAATTCGGGTTGTACTCTGCTTGTAATAATATAATTCAATCATGATTCGAAAGACACGTGGCGCCATCTATTATTATTAGAACGTTATTATTGTTTTTCTCGGGAACAGTAATTTTTTTCGGGATGAAAGGTAGCCTATGTCCGTTTCTGTACACCTGTCAACGTATATGCAAAATTACAGGATGATCGGTTCAGTGGTTTAGGCGTGAAAAGGTAACAAACAAACAAACAAACTCATTTTCGCTTTTATAACATTAGTTAGGATTATTATTGTACCAATACTAGTAATAGGTAATAATATAGTAAAGAGGAAGGATTTGTAATTTTGTTTGTAATGGTTAAATTAAAAAAGTACAGGACTTATTTAAAATTCCTTCACCTTTAGAAAGTTACTTTATCCAAGTAACATATGTTATAAGAGCAGTAATCATAAACGTGGGTGAAAATATAGGGGGAGCTAGTAGGTATATACCTAATATAAAAAGTCTTGCGGTACAGCTTTTTGAACTGTGCCCGGTAGACTATTAAGAATTTCTTGCCCAAAAACACAACAGTTTCCTCGACCAGGGATGTACTAACCTTAGACCTCATGCGCAGTCACATTCACTACCGCTGAGCCACCAGCGCTTAAAATGCCATGCCTAATGAAAATAGGTCTTTAGCCATAATTACATTATTATGCTCTTCCTTACACCTCTCGCTCGAGACAGTTATACTTATTATACAAAAAAATATTCAATAATGTTTCTCAGAAACGTCTTAAGGTCTTTACGGCTACGACCGCGGCGTAAAGCCGGCGTTTTAATGTTGATCTTTATACTGTGAACCGCTTTGAGTGCGCATACGCAACTTAGTGGACATTTATAACTTCATTACTGACGGCGCCCTCTATTGGCCGCTGGGACTTAACTTAGACGTACCACTTGTTAAAGCTATGCTTTTTTTTCTTCTTTTTAATAAGATAATTCCTCTACTTTGAATCATATCGTGTGTGTCGCTTCAAAAACATACAGTTCAACCAAATACTCCCAGGCTCAGAGCAATCATTTGTGGATCACGTAAGTTATCCCGTGCAGGATTCGAATGCACAACAATTAGCCCTGCTGCAACAGCAAGGTGAATGCATTTCTACAGTCAATATGCCAGTAGCCAACAAATGGATAACCTCAAGACGGACATCTCATCAATCTCACGAGATTGTCGATCAGTCGTCTATGGACTGATTGCCAATACCACTACGGAAAGAGTCTCGCTAGACAGCTTTTCTTGGATTTGGATTAAGTCTTTCATGTAGAAGGCCATATTGTGATTGAAGATGTGTATTCTTAGCCATGCTGTCCCTGTTTACATAGTAAAAGAAGTTTTTACGACACTTGCTTTTGAAGACTGACATACATACTGTAATGTGAGACCATTACTGCCTGTACACCTGCTTCCCCGAAACGGTAGGCTTACCATAAATTTATTAAATTACTGGCTGTTCTCGCGGTTTCACCCGCGTTTATCGTTACTGCGCCGCCCTCGTAGGTCATAGCGTGATGTTATATAGCCTATAGCCTTCTTTGATAAATAGGCTATCCAACACTACAAGAATTTCTCAAATCGAACTAGTAGTTCCTGAGATTAGCGCGTTTAAACAAACAAACAAACTCTTCAGCAGATACTATACTAGATGTTCCCGCGGTTTCACCCGCGTTTATTGTGACTGCGCCGCCCGCGTGCGTCGTAGCGTGATGTTATATACCCTATAGCCTTCTTCGATAAATAGGCTATCCAACACTAAAATAATTTTTTAAATTGAACCAGTAGTTCCTGAGATTAGCCCGTTCAAACAAACAAACTCTTCAGCTTTATAATATTAGTATAGATATTTATAGTATTACATCCACAATCCGTCAAGCATGGTTTTGGGATCCAAGTAAGAGAAGGCAGGCTGCAAGACTATTACTGTCTGCCAGAAAATTCCAGATTGCAGGTTACTTCTAAAGATTTCTTGATAGAAAAGCTCAATCACACTTCGTCTGACTCGAGAATATAACTTGAGGTCTCATGCATTGTCGTTGCGGCACCGAAGTACTTTCATTTCGGTGCCTGAAATAAAAAAGCAGCGGTAACCCAATGGATAAGGTATTGGACTTGCGATCGAGAGGTCGCGGGTTCGAATTCCATCCATTGCACTACTGACGTGAACCCACTCCTAATACAAGCATTCTAGCTTAGCTGGAGGGGTTAACAAGAATACTAATAAACCCAAATGGCTAGTAATTTAAAAAAAAACACGTCTTTGGCAGATCGTTAGTCTAGAGACGTTGCCGTTCTTAACATTGGAAAAAAAAGAGGAGAACTGAAAAAGGTTCATACAAGACAGAGTACGTGTGAGTGAAGGGTAAAGAAGTAAGAGATGTGTGTCATTAACGAGCACGTTTCATTTTATTTCGCTCAATTAATGTCTTACCGTGAAATGCTGTAAAACGAGCCAAGGCGACGCCACGCCTCGTACTGTCCTACAGACAAGTGTTCGACAATAAAAACTGTGACGTCACCGCTTTATGATGCACTCTGCCGAATAATGGCGTCAAATCAGTTATTATTTTCGTATTAAAATAACTGGTTGTAGTATTAGTAATATGTGGTTGTTTTAATGGTGGTGAAGAAAATAAAAAAATATCATTGTAATAATCATATCTCGCTTCGTTTATCAACTACCCGACCTTTATAAACAACCATATTATTTTGCGACCTATAACCATATTATATGGCAGCGTATGTAATGATGGTGTAGTGGTTTAAGTGGTTGTTTCGCCACTGCGACCACGCCGACTGTGGGTTCCAATCCCACTCGGGACAAATAGTTGTATAATCCACAAAATATGTATATAATTGTTTCGAGTTTGGGTAAATTCCTCCGCGACAGTGGCTTTATTCCGGAATCATTTTCATACAATGTCACAAAATATAAATTACCATCTATGTTCCCGCGGTTTCACCCGCGTTTATCGTTACTGCGCCGCCCCCGTGGGTCATAGCGTGATATTATATAGCTAACACTAAAATAATTTTTCAAATCGAACCAGTAGTTCCTGAGATTAGCGCGTTCAAACAAACAAACTCTTCAGCTTTATAATATTAAGTATACATATATATACTCGGACAATAATAAGGACCGTAATTTTAATTTACCTCTTATCAAAATGTATTAATGTAACATCGAAATAATGGTTCAAATCTCTATCTCCGAACGGGTAAAAGTGTATTACATCTACATTTTGGTACCTATGTAGTTATGATTTTAGGTCGCAAAGGGAATCGAGCGGTTTGACCTCAACCGGCCACAATACCAGACTCCGTGCTGCTTCTGAGAATTTTTTGATAGTAAACCCAACAACACTTTGTCCTACTGAGAATAAAACCCAAAGATATATGTGCGGGAGAGCCTTTTGGCAAAATTATTAACCTCTGAGTCTTCTTCGAAGAGGTTAATGAAAACAATATGTGGGTCTGTGTGTCTGTCTGTTAGTGACAGGCGTAGCTCCGGAACCACTGGACCGATTGACTTGTACCTTGGTCATGCATCGGTCGAGTTTGAATATGGGCCCTGTGGGTCAAAAGACCCCCGAGATATAGGGGTCATTTCTTTTCATTACTTTTACATTTAAGACGAAGAGGTTGAATCCTGGATTTTTACACCCATCTCGTTATTATGGAACACGAGTATGAGGAGTACGAGAGCCATTCACTACTACAGATCTGCCGGGGTAGTCAACAAAATAAAATTAAAATGTGTCTTACTATACCGTCAACATCGTTTCAATATCCAGTTAATAAAATAGTAACATAATAAAAATAACGTTTCAAAATCAGATACAAAAATCCTATTAATGCGTATCGCTTTACCACCCGACTGTCCTCCCCCCAGTCTTTGTAGTTGCTGAAAGCTCCTCAGCAGATAGTAAAATCTGTTCGTAGACGCCGGCGACTGAAGTCCCGGTTTACGAGCTACCCGGTACAGTCACGAACAGCGGTTCTTTGTATCGGTAACTTTGTACCGGTAACTTTGTTGCCGTTACAAAGTGGGCGGGGCTACGGGGAATAGATAGATTTGTAGTCAGAATTGGCGCCAATGTTTGCTTTGATATTTGATGGCATAATTTAAGATACTATTACGTATTTTAATGGTGTGGTTGGGTATAACTGTGGTGCTTGTTTTGGTGTGGCCAATTTGTTTTGTTAGTTCAATGCCTGTTCTCGACAAAGATTAAATTCAGGAAATGATTTTGGTGTATCTTATTGGTTTAGTGAGATTAGAGTAAGCGAGTCTGTCATTGTAAATAGTTTTGAGATTGCGGCAAGCAATGTGTATTTCATTTCTCTGACATCTAATTGGCTGCATGATTGGTCTCGTAATATAATTAGTAATTAGTAAAATAGTTTGATTTGCGTACGGTTGTGAGGTTTCGGATTTGATTCTCAGGTCGGCAACACGGATAAACTCTCAGTACGAGGTCTGTAAATGTGCCCGGTAGACATCAAATAAGCCTAGCTGTGATGTGGTTTGGTGTGTTATAAAAAATAACTGGCGTAATCTGGGCATAACTGATATACACCTTTACCTACCCTGTCAAGGACATACAGTCAAATTGCAAAATAAACTTGAACCTACATAAATAAAAACATTGCCCCATTTTCAAGTTAGATAATTATTTTCCGGCCATTCCGGCCATACATGTCCGGCCATTGAAAAATAACAAATAAAGCAATAAAAAGTCTCATTACTCTATTGCACTGTAAAATTACTAACAAAAACTCATCATAAGAATTTCAAACAATTATTTTGATTGCAACACCGCATGTATATTTTTAAACAGAATAACTGACACTTGGAATAACAAAACGCATATGTTACTATTTTAACAACTTGCCATATCAATTAACGCTGGCTTCGTGTGGTTCGCGGCTATTTAAAGATGGTTTTACACACACTGGACCCGGCCCGGTCCGGTTTGATAAAAAATTTATTAGTATTTCAAATTGCCTGCAGATTAACGAATCAGAGATATTTGAGAGTATGTGTTTGCGTAAGTATGCATCTGTTTTTGCGACCAATTATAAGGTGAGTAGGCTTATTTTTGTGTTTCCTATGTAGTTAGCATAAAGTCTGTGGAGACCACAATATGCTCGCTTTCCTTGTCTAATATATAGATTTATAGTGCATAATATATACCTAAAACTAATTTCAATAAATTTAAGTGTCATTCATCCCTGGTTCTTAGTCTAAATATCTCTGGTATTGATAAGCTAACTGTAAGATCACTGAGGAAGGTATGCAAACGATACTTTTGTACTTACTAACTAAATTATTAATCGATTTAAAATCATAAGATTTACACGTACCAACAATGGATATATATGAATTTCTGACAAATATTCAAATGCGTTAAACTTTGATACGGATTAGTTATTTAAATAACCAATACCAATACTATACTGCAGGTCGATTATTCACGAGGATACCTGAAAAAGGCCATTAATGTCATGCGAATCTATACAAAACATCGTCGAGTTTCGAATATTCGATTGCAATTCGAATAATAATCAGTCACAACGAATTGATCGACACTTTGATTCACGATTATACAATATTCGAATATTTGTATCCCATTTTTTGTGAAATTGCCCATCGCTTAATAAAAAGTGTGGTATCAAAGCAAATAACTAAGTAAAAAAGATTCTGCGTCGCCGCCGTACGGATCAGGGCATGATTGTATACAATAACCTTTATAAGTATTTGAGTACTAGTCAGCCATTTTACACTGTTGAATACGGGTTATTTTTTAATTAGCCTTAATGAAGGAGCGATGCGGTATCTTTATGTCAGTGCTATGTGTTATAGGACATTAAATGATTCGTTGAAGTGAGAATCCACATTGTTACTTCGTGTCATTTTCTTGTTCATTTATAACTTTTTTTGGCGAATAGGGCGGTGCCACAGTCATTACGGATGCCGTTTTGACATTTATTACTTACTGCCGACGGTAATACTATTTCTTTTTTGACGTTTAGCGGTGTCCACACACAGTCGATATTCTGCTAGCGACACAGTGGCTGTTCGGGGAACTAATAATGACGTTAATGACAGATGAATTACGCTATTAAAAATTGCTGTGTATTTAATTGTCTTCCGTTGTAACCGCGGAGGAAATCTATGTGGAGAAATCGGTATGTCTGAGAGTTCTCCGTATTATTCGCGTAAATATCTGGCAATTCGTCCAGCAAATATTGAATCCAGCGATGTTAGCTATTGTTAAACTCTTTTTAATAGGAAGATCCCGGTGCCTAGTAATGGGTAAGCTTATAAACAGGTCTGTTATTCTACTATTTATGCAACTTGCCGTTATGCAGAGTTGAGGTTGACTAGACAAATTATTTTGGCCTAGAAGACTCCTTCTTTTGTTTTGATCTTGCATAATATCAAAACGTTGCTGCAGTATTCTTTAGACTGCCCTATTAGATAACGAAGAAACAATAGTCATACTACATGCATAAAACATGCATAATCCGTCAACTATTTATCCTGCACACTATCCTAAAACAACATGCGCTACTACCTTTCTTACCTACGAACAAAAGAAGGAAAGACTAAGGGCTACTTGCACAACAACTCACTAAATACGTTTAGCACTAAATAGATTTAAAACATCTTGCTGTCGCAGTCATCCGTGTGCAGGTGACTGAGATGCCACGATGTTTTAAATCTATTTAGTGCTAAACGTATTTAGTGAGTTGTTGTGCAAGTGGCCCTTAGTTTGTGAAAGCTTCCAAACTAAGCATGCTTACATGAAGAGATTTTTCTTATTCTTAGGGCCTTTTCTGTACAATAAATTAAATAAGTTATTAGATATATATACATTAATCATAATCAATGTCACATAGTTTTAACAAAGTACCTAAAAACGCTTACGTATTCAGATACAGAGAATTTGCTAGTAGTTGTAAAATAATTTATTTTTGTTTAAGCAAAAATTGCTTTTATAATTGTTATTGTTTATAAATATTTTAATTGTAGTTATATATAGTTAACTACCTATATATGTTTGCAGTACATGTATAAATGTTAAATGTTTTTTGTAGACCCTTACTTTATTAACAATAGAATAACCATGTAATATTAGAAACAGCCTGAAACACAGGTCTCTGACCTAGTTCAGGTAATAAAATGTAAAAACAGACTATAAACAAGACTTTTTGTGTCCAATTTTTAAATTGTAAAATGTTTTCCTTTAGATTAAATATAGTTTTAATGTGAATTTAATACAATAAGTAGCCTGTAATGTGTTTTGTAAAGACTTTTATTTATTTATTGAATAAAAATTTATTATTATTATTAATTTATAATTAATCTTAAAAAAAAATGTTCGTATAGACCCAGACTAAATAATTGCAGCTCATACAATTTTTGTCCAGTATCTGGATCTAAATCTCAACATTCAGCACTCGGGCAGAGAAAGAAGGACTATTTAAACCACTTCACCATTTATGCAGTCAACTTAAAGGAATAGACATGGCACTAAATTACTGCATAGTTTTGGCGCTGGCAGCACGGCACAAAAATAACGTATACCACCTCTTTGGCAGAAGAGAAAAGAAAACAGTTGTTGCTCTCTATCCATAGACTCTACCTCTATTAAAATTATATTAATAGAAGGCACAGACCTATACGAATGTTCTTTGGTTTGAGAATGAGATAATATATAATAATAATAATATTCTACCACATTCACACAACACCATCTAGCCCAAACTAAGCAGAGCTTGTACTATGGGTACTAGACAATGGATAAACATACATATATTATTTATTTTTTTGTAAATACATACATATTATACATACATAGAAACACCCAGACCAAGGCAAACATTCATGTTCATGCACACAAATGTTTGACTTGTGCAGGAATCGAACCCGCGACCTCAGGCGTGGCAGTCGGTTACACTAACCACTACGCCATCAAGGCCGACGTCTAATAATAAAGTCATACAATCATTTTTCCATCCCTTTTTCTCTTTGAAAATAACTTTTTCAATACTTTTTTTATGTAATTCGCGCGCTATTTGTAATTCCTGTGTCGCGGTGGACTTTACAAACATTCAAACAACGGAAACCAATCAATGAACACCCAGACCACAAACAGTTATTATTTGTGGATCACAGAAATTTTTGACCTGTGTGGGGATGGAAACCTCAACACTCGGCGCAGTGACTACTTTAACCACTGCACTATTTGTCTCTTTCGCATATGTAATGTACCAGTACTTTAAGAGATGCTGATAAGGTCCCAAGATCAGAGACATTATAAAGGTATCCTCTAATATTTGAAAGATTTTACACATTTAAGCTGCTGTAAAGCATTCTAATTGCCATTAAAAGAGTCAATATAAATAGTTTAAAATAATAACTTAACATTTCAAAGTTGCAATTAAAATAAACCGCAATAAAATCCATATAAAATAGTTTGATTTCAACCATTTTAAGAGATTTTGTATGGAGTTACCTTGAACCTTAGAATATAGGATACCTTAAAAAATCGACCAAAGTCACGGGCAAAACTAGTATTACAACTCATAGTAATAATTGTATCGGGAATCAGCAGATGTATCGAAACATTCCATGTAAGCAATAATTCTTCATTATTTTTTTCCTTTGTGCAAAAAAGTTAAAAGTATCCTTATCTGTGTTGTCACAGATACGCTAGCTGACATTGTAAATGGTAATCTTTATAATTTACTGTATTTTTTTGCGATATAAATAACTGGTAACTGGTGACCGTTACCTTTTTACCACTTGAACTTAGGATGTAATTAACATAAGTTTTTGTGTAATTGAATTCTGTTCGTTTGCGATAATCTTCGGATATTGCAGGGTTCGGGTGTTGCAGATCATATCTAACATACGAACAGCTATTACATAAGTACAACCTGCTGACGCTAGCATCTAGGCGCAAGTTATTAGAGGCTAATGTCTTACATAACATTGTACATAACTAATTTGACTCTATTGAACTTACATGCAAATTATTTCGACACAAAAGATCCCACTGGGTCGAAGTGTCGCCGGTCTGCACTGACTGGCTCCCACATAAGATAAGATACATGCAAATTATGTTACACTGTTCCCCGAACTGTAAATAAACGAAGTGTCCGTACAGGTACTCTATTTATTCGCCTTAAACTCATGTCGAACCAACTCGGGATTGTGCTGTCCTATTCGACGAATAGTAGATTCTTATAATCGTAATTTTATTGATAGATATTGATATTTTCATATGTTCAAAATGTAAATTCAAACAAAATGTTATTAAATATTTATCTGATTAATTATTTTTCGCCTACTACAGCGGCACTAGCCGCAGCAGGCGTAGGACTATTGCTACGTATGGATTCTAATATATGGGCTATGGGTGTTTGATGGACTGGTATATTGGAACTTATAACTATGGATTATAAAACGGCGTCTGCCCTGAATACTCTAATAGCATCAATCGAATGGACAGACAGTGACTCGCCAACTCATTATTATTATTATTAATATTTCAATATTTTCATTATTACATTTTAAGTATTCCTATTCCTACTAATAATTTCATTGTATTTATAATTATTTATTAATCATATGCACAATTAATTATTATATCTAAACATACCTATGTACTATTGATATGATGCTTTTTAGTGGCTTTTTTGTCTTCTGTTATACTGTTCTTGTTAAATCGTGGATAATGTGGTGGGCTGCAATATTGTAACATACTATTATGCATCTTCTATATTTAAACATATTGTAGCTGTTTATTATCCCAAATTATAATAAAATAAAAAATATACCCTTCACTATTTGCTGGCGATATGGAATTGTAAGAAAAGTTCGTTTATATCCATTGATTTATAGCTGAGAGGAGAGGTAAGCAGAGGGGTAATACGTTCACAATTCGCGAGTATAAAGGATATTATCTTTTAGGTCTTGTGTAATAGGCAGCCGTTTATCCGACAATGCTAAACACAGAGTCTGGCGTTATCCCCTGCAACTGAGAATGGCCTGATATAAAAACTTTACATTTGGCTGATTTGGGAATCGAACCTGGAAAGTCATGATCAGTCGGAATAGTATAATACAATTCATACTATTAATAATACTACCCATCGCAAATTCGTTTTACTTCAAACCTATATTTTTTAAGAGACAATACTTGATCTAGACAGTTTAACCAACGCAAAGATATATACTTATGTAATATACAGTATGGCAGGAAGAACGCAGTCAGACTGGTGTGGGTTCCGGGGCATGCAGGGGTACAGGGCAATGAGGAGGCTGATGAATTAGCCAGAAAGGGCTCGGAGCAACTGTTTGTGGGCCCCGAGCCATTCGTGGGACTCTCTGAGAGCACCGTAAAGGCAGCTTTGAATGCACATGGCAATGAGAAACACAGGCTAGAGTGGATGGCCCTGAGGGGTCTGGAACACTCCAAGAAATTCATTGCAAACGGAGCCACAGGCTTCACCCGGAAGTTCTGCGGGTATAGCAAGAGCCAAATGCGCCTGCTCACAGGAGCGTTCACTGGCCATTTTAGCACCAACGACTTCCTGTGCAGATTGAAATTGACACACGATTCGATCTGCAGAGCCTGTGGTGAACAGGACGAGTCCATTTCGCACCTACTGTGTGAATGTGACGCGTTGGCTGGACTTAGGATGGGTCTGATGGGATTGGCATATCCAAACCCTGAAGACTTCATGCTTCTCCCTCTGAATTGTACACTGCGGCTTATGCAGTACATTCATAAGCAGATAGCTAAGGGATAAATCTTGGGGTTGGCACAAAATATCCCACTGGGTCGAAGTGTCGCCGGTCTGTACTAACTGGCCCCCACACACAAGACAAGATAATATACAGTATGACTGGTTAAACATTGTACATACTTAAGGACATGATAATTTAGGGTCAGACGTAACGTATAAAAAAGAAATAAAAATAAAATCTGTATAACCTGCAAAGAAAACCTTTATGAAAATTTGTATGAAATATCCATAAAATGTGGACACTGCGCATACAGCTGTCGAGGCTAATGATCTTTGATAAGAATAGGACGGGCGGGGGTGCAAATTCGGGAGAGTGCGGGGTGCGGTAACTGGGGGCGGGGACGGAGGTTTTGTTTAGCTTTGGTATATGCGCAAGAGTGTCCGCACGTTAAGTTTTTATTGGATAACTATGTCAAATTCTAAGTACCTATTTTTTAGATATTCGGTTCTAGAATCGAGTACTGTATAGTGAATTCTTCTTCTCTGTGGTCACACTCTTGGCAGAGTGGTCGTGGTCGTCATGACAGGGGTGATGGCAAGCTTTACAATTCGCCGCCATTCCTCTCGTACTGTTGCTTGTCTCGTGCATTCGTGGAGTGGACCATTTAGTGCAGTTTTGACTTGGTCGGTCCAGCGCATTGGTGGTCTACCGCGCGCCTTTGTGCCCTCAATTTTGCCCTGAACCACGAGTCGCTCCACAGACGTGTCCTCTCGACGTGTAATGTGTCCAAAGAAAGTGAGAATACGACCTTGAACGTTGGAAGAAAGACGTTGTTTTATATCTAGTTCTTCGAGGATTGAGACGTTGGTTCGGAGCTGTGTCCAGGCTATGCAAAACATTCGTCTCCAACACCATATTATAGTGAATACCCTCCTTCAATATGTCCAGTCTTTTACCAATTAGCCTGTCGTCTCCTCCAACTTACCCATTGGTGCATGAAACTTATAATTTAACTTAGACTTTTTGATTTACTTTCTTTTAATTTGTTATTTACTTTGTTTAATTTTATCTACTTACTGATGTTTTTGTTCTTTTTTGTTGTATTTATCTTAGTCGCAATGTCATATTGTCGTGAACTAATCATCGTATAAAATTGTTATAAGTAAACTTATACGTATATTTTCATTTTATTGTTTAACTAGCTGTAAGTGTCCTGAACTTGAAAATAATATAAATGAAATTTAAGATCACACAGTTTAGTCCATTTGGTAAACACATTGCTTTGTGTTTTACCTTAGTAAAGACACTAGAGCAAAAGAAAACAGCTTCAATTTATATCTACTACTAAATATAATTAAAGGCTAAACCTCTTAAAATGTGCAATTTAGTCAACAACCTAATTATTTTTAAAGAAAACTTACCTTTAGAAATATGAAAGTGAATGAAGATAGAAAGAAAGAAAGATATTCAATGTATTCTTTTAATAAAATTGTTGCAAAGGGGTGGAGTCCTGGTGTCCTGAAACACAGGCCTCGAGCCTAGCTTAGGCACCAGTCTCCCACAATATATGTTGTAATCCGAATTATGTAATATTTTTTAATGCTGTTTATATAATATGTGTATATTGTGGTGAGAAAATAAACGTTCATTATTATTATTATTTTAATAAAAGAGTATTTATTATGCCATATTTTCTTTCATGGCTATCTATTTATGTATTATTTATTTTGAGTGCACTATTGGCGGACCAAACGTCAATAATTGTGGTGTTCGCTGAAAATCAGCGCTGTGTAGTGCTTGCAACAATGCAAGTGCCACAGCATTATGCTGAGCGCATCACCGTTGTTTTTGTGCCGTCGGATGGGACGTGCATCTGCACATATTTACATTTTAATTGTTTTTAAAAAAAAATCTTTTTACTTACATATTTTTATTTATTTTTCGTTATACCCGCCGCATTCTATAATAATAATTGATGATGCATGTCATTCATTTAATTTATTTTATCTTTATTCGCCAAGAATATGGTACATTAGATAGTGACATCAAGTAACAGTCCGACATATTCGCCTATAACAGGCATAAGAGAGAGAGATACAAATGGAAATCTGTAGCCCGGCCTATACCTCAGAGAATATGTATACTTATTACGTATCATCCTAACTAATATTATAAATGCGAATGTATATTTGTTTGTTTGTTACGCTTTCACGCCTTAACTACTGAACCGATCATCATGAAATTAGCATATACGTTGTCAGGGGAACAGAAAAAGACATAGGGTACTTTTCATCCAGAAAAAGTGCTGTTACTAGTCTAACCTTGATTTATTATTACTAAAATCCTTACTTAATATTATAAATTTGAAAGTAACTCTGTCTGTCTGTCTGTCTGTTAACTTTTCACGGCTAAACCACTCAAGCGATTTAGATGAACTTAGTACAGATATAGTTTAAAACCTGGGGATGGACATCGGCTACTTTTTATTGATGTAGGTACCACGGGGGCAGAGCCGCGCGCGGAAGCTAGTCTAGTTATAAATATTATCAGAGTGCATGAAGCTACATCGATGCAAGTGGCAAACTGCAGCCCTGCCTATACCTCTGAGAATATATAATAATAATATAATATTCTACCACATACACTTGTGTGTATGTGGTGTTGTACACCATCTAGCCCAAACTAAGCAGAGCTTGTACTATGGGTACTAGACAATGGATAAACATACATATATACTGTTTTTGTGTAAATACATATATATTATACATAGAAACACCCAAACCAAGACAAACATCCATGTTCATGCACACAAATGTTTGACTTGTGCGGGAATCGAACCCGCGACCTCAGGCGTTGCAGTCGGTTACACTAACCACTACGCCATCGAGGCCGTTAAACAACTTATCATATATGTATCTATACAACTTCATCAGAGTTATCTCGTTATTTATCTAAGTTTAAATAAATGTCACATTAAAGTTTATGGGGTAGACTGTGCTGATAGCACGAGCCCCTGCATGTTTCTCTACGTTATGGTGTGAGGGTGTTGACAGGGCCCGCCCTAAGAAAGAATTATTGTCATTTTTCTACGAAGTATTTAAGTAATAATGTCTGTTTTGTATATCAACATGACAATGTGACACATCCGATACTGTTAATTGTCGTTATGTTTTTACTTCTAAGTTTTAAAGGTAACGCTTGAACAGTGATATTGTATGCAACTGTTGTACTGGTTCGATTGCCAGCCATAATGTTATTGGATTCTGTCAAAACACTCTTATTAGCATCAGGAAATGTGAAACGGTGCCTGATAGGCAGTAATTGGCTCAGCCCCTATTATATGGGATCTACGAGTAAAACCATAGTTCGTCCTTTTGGAATATAATATCAGCCCTGTATTAAACTGTGGGACAGTTAGCTACTGGGCACAGTGTGTCAGGATCGTAGCAAATGGAAATCCGTAGTCTCTGCCTACCCCTCTGGGAAACAGGCGTGAATGTATGTATTTATGTATGTACTACTGGGCACGGGCCTCTTCTCAGTGTGAGAAGGGCGTGATGTGATAATCAAAATTTCACCGTATACTTCCCATCAAATAAGAGCAGCGATAGCTCAGTGGGAAGACCAACAGACTGCAATGCAGGGGGCCTCGGGTTCGAACCTACGTCGCGCACCTCTGACTTTCGGAAAGTTATATAACTTTTCGAAATTATGTGCGTATTGATTGACAATTATCGCCTGCTCCGTGCCTCGGAGAGCACGTTAAGCCGTCGGTCCCGGCTGCCATGAACATTTATGGCAGTCGTTACTGGGAGAGTGTTGACACAAAAGATCCCACTGGGTCGAAATGTCGCCGTTCTGTACTGACTGGCCCCCATATAAGATAAGATAAGATACCATCAAATAAAAAAAGCTTACTTCCGTAGTACAAGCGTATATATTTAATTAGATTTTGCCTGCGGCTTCGCTCGCGGTTAGGTTTTGTTAGTAACAGTTCTTTTTTATTATAAGATATAGCCTACGTTATTCGGTGATAATAAAGCTTTCTAATTGTGAAATCTATTTCTAAATCGGTTAAGTAGTTATTCAAACAAACAAATCAAATCTGTCCTCTTTATAATATTAGTATAGACGATATCGTAGTAGTAGAGCCTCGCTGATTTCAGCATGAATGGGCCGGCTCGACCGGGGAAGGACTACCCACTCACAGAATATCCACGTGAAATAGCAGTGTTCCTACTGTTGTGTTTCGCTCGGTGAGTGAGAGTGCCGGAGGCCCAATCACCCCCTTGCCCACTTCCCGCTCCTTCTTCTCGCTTCTCCGCTTCCTTTCCTAAAGGGTCGGCAACGCGCAAGTGATGCCTCTGGTGTTGCAGGCGTCCATACACTACGGTGACCACTTACCATCAGTTGGGCCGTATGCTTGTTTGCCACCTTAGTAGTTTAAAAAATAGACGAGTCTAAAGTCCTAGAAAAGCGTTATTTCACTCTCCTTAGTAGTAGCATAGAGTTTGGCAATTTCACGAATGAGACAGCCCATTATTACCTCCAACAAAGACTGTCGTACTGGCAACTCCGGGCTTTGCTATCTCAAAATAACATTATTTTTTTGATTCCAAGTAAATGATTTTAAATTTTCATAAAGCCTAACTGGCTTATATAAACCTACAAGCTTTTGCCCGCGGCTTCGCTCGCGTTAATTTAGAATTTGACAATAAATTCGGGTTATACTCTGCTTGTAATAATATGATACAATCATGATTCGAAAGACACGTGGCGCCATCTATTATTATCATAAGAACGTTATTATTGTTATCCTCGCGAACAGTAATTTTTTTCGGGATGAAAGGTAGCCTATGTCCGTTTCTGTACACCTGACAACGTATATGCAAAATTTCAGGATGATCGGTTCAGTGGTTTAGGCGTGACAAGGTAACAAACAAACAAACTCATTTTCGCTTTTATAATATTAGTTAGGATTAGGATTAGGATTAAACTTGAGATAGTGATTAAGAATCGAACCTGGCACAATCACTGCATTAACAAAACCACTTAAAGCACTGCACCATCTGTGTCTCAGGATACAATCAAACAGATTTCGAATCCTCTACCCTCACTCTAACATTCCTTTACTACAGCGTTATGCACCACCCGCTGACGTAAGCAGATAATTCTGTCCACTAGGGTCCACCTCCTGAATTATGTTCTAAGGGTGCCATTCCAAACTATTGTTGCTCTTGTATAGATAACGGTAACCACATATTTGTAATATTTGAGACTTTCATTAGTTTGTTTTGACAATGAACTGTCTTCCGGTGTGTTTAAAATGTTGTTAGTTTTACATTATTTTATTTGGGGTTCGACTTATTTGGATTAATAACATCGCGTGATCGACGTTTCACGTGATCAGAAGGCTGGTCTTTGTTTGGCCCAAAGAATCAGCATTGCCATTCAACGTGGCAATGCTGTTAGTCTTCTGGGCACGTTACCAGTTGACAGCGATGCTGAAGAATACTACGATGCCTAAATCTTTTTTGTAAATATT
The DNA here is from genome assembly GCA_963564715.1 of Catocala sponsa. Lineage (NCBI taxonomy): Eukaryota > Metazoa > Arthropoda > Insecta > Lepidoptera > Erebidae > Catocala > Catocala sponsa. Next base: position 17,007,410 of record OY751349.1, read on the forward strand.
TAGTAGTATAATTATTTGTGTTTTTGTAATTATGTTACCTTTTTGAATACGTTTGTAAATATATATTAGATTAATTAGTTTTCAAATTAATAATGTAAATATATTATTACATCAAACAGTTTTACAATGAAATAAAGTTGATTTTTTGTTACCTTGAATTTACAGCTCGGACTGGGGCAGTTGTAGTGTAGTGACTGCTGTGCGTGAGGCCTGGGCTTTGATTCCCAAGACGGGCAGTGTTATTATAGTTTTTGGTCAAGAAAATCTCAGTAGCATCACGGAGCCTGGAACTGTGCCCAAGAAATGACAACAGGCTCAACCTTTAATATCTAATATGATGCAAGATGTCGGTGCTTTTGCCAACCTCTTTGGCATATATATAAGCGTGAGACTAATTGTATGTAGCAGTAGTGAGGCGTCAGCAAACAAGGTTCGAATTCAGTGTCGGGCTAACATAAAATGTATGGAATTTTCGGATAAGAAATACTTAATAGCAGCTCGGAATTAAGGAGTTGGCTGTGTTGCATACCCTCTTGGCTCCGAAAGTATGTGAAACCGTTGGTACTGCGTTTGATCTCTCTCCAGTCGTGTCGGATTGCCCTCCCATCGGTTTATGAGAATGAAGGAACAGAGAGTGCACTTGTGTTTTCGCACACACTTATGCACTTTAATATCTCTTACGCAGATGTCTAGTCTCCGTTAAAATTGGCCGCCGGAACCGAAATTCGGCCTGGAGAACATTTTAATATTATTATATATGTACCTATGTATGTATATATTTACTTACAATTAAAGAAAGTAAACACAATATAACACCACTCTTCAATTTTCAATCGTAGGATCAAAGCTGCCGCTTCCGTCGCCGCCGGCGCTTGCGCACGCCGCGCGACGATTTACGAGCCGCCCCCTTCCGCTGCGACGATATAGATGGCGTGACTGTGACAATGTCGACTGAAATGGTATTATTAAAATATTTAACTTCTTTTTGAAGATGTTAGTGACATATTTTTGTGTGCTTGTATAAGTATTTCGTAAACCTGTGATTCTTTGGTACAATATTTTGTGTCTTCTTCTCACCGTTGTTTCGCGTAGGATTGTAGATCATTAATACGAAACAAAATATGGCGTAATCCACAAATATTTAGTTTGCCGGGTGTTCTGTATGTCTGTTGTTTCAAAGTTTATAATTGCGACACAGCGCTTGTCCCTGCGGTACTTGTCTCTATACAAGAAAATATATTTAAGACGCAATCTGGTATTTAGACACTCGGTGGATGATAATAGGATATACCTATTAATAACTCGCGTGTCTTCCATACACCTTTGTCAAACCCTTATAAGACATTTTACTCCTGGTACTAGTAAAGTATTATATTATATTATCTGCGCCCCTGGTGGAGAAAGATTTTCATCAGCTTCATAAATAATTTAATACCTACGTTACGTAACCAAGATACCAAGATACCAAGGGCAATACAAATAAATAGTTACGTTAACAAAATACACTAATGTTATAATATAGGCAAAAATGTCAACAGTCTCAATCTGAAATTGATCACAGTCCTAAAAATTTTTCGTTTAATAAATGAATGTAATACTGTTTCAACTTGTGGTTTCAACTGACAGGGAAGAACAAAGTCAAGTGTCTTAAATGTGGAAATAGTTAAGATAGTAAGACAAATGATTCTGGAGCTTCATGTCGGTGAGCACCTTAATTGTAAATATGAGCTGACCAAACAAATCTTTGTCCCGTGTGGGGCTCGAAACTACAACACTCGGCGCGGTGTTAGTTGCGAGGCGATGCTTTTTGAAAATGCAAAGCATAAAAAATTAATTTTCTTTTTATACTACTAAGGTGGCAAATAAGCATACGGCCCACCTGATGGTAAGTGGTCACCGTAGCCTATAGACGCCTGCGACACCAGAGGCATCACTTGCGCGTTGCCTACTCTTTAGGAAAGGAAGTGGGAAAGAGAAGGAGCGGGAAGGGGGAAAAAGGGTGATTGGGCCTCCGGTAGATAATATAATATAATATAATATAATAATAATATTCTACCACATACACACAACACCATCTAGCCCAAACTAAGCAGAGCTTGTACTATGGGTACTAGACAATGGATTAACATATTTATATACTTTTTTTTGTAAATACGTACATATTATACATAGAAACACCCAGACCAAGACAAACATCCATGTTCATGCACACAAATATTTGACTTGTGCGGGAATCGAACCCGCAACCTCAGGCGTGGCAGTCGGTTATACTAACCACTACGCCATCGAGGCCGACAAAATAGGTATCTACTTCCAAATTCAACTTTTAATTTCACGTGTAAGTCTAGTTACGTCGCAGGCAAAACCTAGTAGCTTAATAAAGCCCTAGAAAAGCTCTTTAATCTACTTATGATAAGTAAACTAATCCAGGCTTACATCTTATTCGTTTGTACGCATCGTAAACGTCAATTAAGATAAAATCATAGCTTTGTAAATAGCAAAGAACTATGTCATTACTTAGAAAACGTGAACTCAATATCTTAATGTACAGTTTCTTAGTACGGCGAACGATAATCTATTTGGTAATAAAGTTGGATAGCTGTTGTGTGCGTTTGTGATCGTTGATATCGAAAATAGCTGGATCTATAAGTGTGACGGTTGTGATATATTAATTATACCTAATATATAATTTAACTTCGTCTTTTACTTTTATTCTATATTTTGTTTTATTTGTTCTTTTCTTTTTTACATACATACATAGATTCACGCCTGTTTCCCAGAGGGGTAGGCAGAGACTACGGATTTCTATTTCCTACGATCCTGACACACTTCTCTGGCTTCATTCACTTTCATCACATTCCTCATACACGCCCGTCGGTTCAAGGAGCTCTTAACCTGGACTCTGTCCAGAACACCTCCGATCTGATCGAGAAACGTTCGCCTAGGTTTTCCTCTTGCGACTGTTCCATTCACACTAGCCTTATAAACTTATCTTATTTATCCTTAAGTATTTTTATTTAATAATAATAATTGAGTGTATACATATTGTTGCGTTGTAAATATGTTGCGGAAGAGCGGAGTCTCCTAATACAGGCATATCTTGCTTAAAAGGAGACTCCTATCCCTTATTTATGTTAACTGTAACACTGTAAAAACAATATATTATTATTATTATTATTGTTATGTTGGTTTCGATTACGGAGTTAAGTAAATTTTATTAGGATCTTTTGTTTATTTTTCGCCAATTATGTTTTCAAGTTTTACTTAATGGGAGGTGTTTTTACAACCGACTATATTTCCAAACTTGGAACCGCTACTGATAATTTCTTAACATAAAAACGTAATAATACTTTGATCGATCTCTCTCGATCCAATAACCGAATCCGGCACCTCTAGATTGCATGCAAACATAAAAATTACAAAAAAGGTTAATTTATATTTTCTTTTTTAAATACCACACCCGCTCTAGGAATAATGCCTGTGTTACGGTGGAATTTACAAACATTCAAACAACGGATACAAAGACCACGCACAACATTCATTCTCACAAAGAATAGCTACACAATTAAACATAATTTGTAATTATGTAGAATTTTAACTAGTAAAGCTCCATATAAACATGAATCAACCTTACATATTTATCTTATTATTAATTAATAATTAAATAAAAGATACACGTAATTATTTTAACAGCAATATTACATTTTTACACGAGTTTTATCGTCAGAAATGCCATTAAAAATTGTCAATCGCCACTCCGCAACGGGCCCATTGCATCTCTTTGTATGGCGGATGATAAAAAATTCAATTTCCTACAGTACCCCATGCTTTTGACAAGACTTTTTATGATACGCCATGTTGTATAGGTATGTAGTTTATCGCTTAAGTTGATATAATATTTATAAGATATGTTGAGGGTTATGGTTTATTCTATCAGTGTTTGAAAATCGTTCATTTGCTGTAATTTTAAGGAATTTATTGGCCATATTAGATTGGAATCAATCAATTAATAAGGCAAGGCTATTGAAGTCCACTGTTGGACAAATGCAGCTCTTATAAAACGTATAGCATTTACTCTGTTGCTTTTCGCATCAAGTCCAACCTAAAAATACATACATACATACATAGATTCACGCCTGTTTCCCAGAGGGGTAGGCAGAGACTACGGATTTCCATTTGCTACGATCCTGACACACTTCTCTGGCTTCATTCACTTTCATCACATTCCTCATACACGCCCGTCGGTTCAAGGAGCTCTTATCCTGGCCTTTGTCCAGAACGCCTCCGATCTGGTCGAGAAACGTTCGCCTAGGTTTTCCTCTTGCGACTGTTCCATTCACACTAGCCTTATAAACTTTCTTAGTCAGTCTTTCTTCGTTCATTCTTTCTACATGTCCAAACCAGCTTAACATACCCCTTTCTATTTTTGTAACTATATCCACTTTCATGCCGCATCTCTCTCTAATCACACTATTTCTTATTCTATCTTTCAGAGTCACACCACATATGCTTCTCAACGCTCTCATTTCTACAGCATTTATTCTGCTCTCATGCTTCTTTTGCCATACCTAACTTTCACTTCCATACATAAGTGTGGGCACTAATAGTCCTCTATGAACAGCTAAACGTGCCTTTTCGGATACATTTCGAGTGTTCATAAAAGCGCGTAGGGCTCCATTCACTTTGTTGCCAGCAATCGTTCTCCTTTCAATATCTCCGTCATGTTTACCATCCCTTGTAAACAAAGTACCCAAATATACAAACTCTTTCACTTCCATTTAACTTACTTAAATACTTAGGTATAAATATTAAGTCGGGAAGTTCGGCCAAAATGTTACCTAGAAACCCAATAATACTTTGTTCGAGCCGGGAATCGGGTCAGAGACCTCATCCACAGCAGTTGCATATATCACCGCTGCACCAGGCAATATTATGTACTTAGTTATATAACTGAAAGCATAAATACCTAAATAAAATAACAACATATGACAAACAATTGTGTAATCCACAAATAGATTTTTCTATATATAATATATATCAGGTACACGATCATGGTCGAAACGTCAAAAAAAAAGTTAACCATGCATTAATACCCGATGCATTTATTATTTATACGTATATTATGCAACGCGAAACTTTAAAAGTTATTAGATTTTTCCAGTCTTTAAATTTAAAACTAAACTTTCTCGTGACATGTATTTTTATAATGCGACAGATTTGTTTGTAACTACCACATTGTTGTGTTATAGATTCATTGCTTGTAACTGTTAATAACCTAACTTTAACCTCTTAATCTAGCGCGCAATGATATTTATTCACTAGCGATATACTCGTATCGCGAGTAGTGTGTAGGATAGCTTGAGAGTTTGTTCGAATGTAGGCTCGCTAGTAAAACCGTAGGTAATCTAGCGAATGCACTTTGTAAGCGCGGCTTATCGAATGTTATACTCCACTGAAAACCTGAAACGAACTATCGTTTTATATTCGGAGGGTAAAACCTGTATTCCTAAAAATAGTAGTGTCCAGACACGAGGGATTTACATGGCTTTTTCCAATTTCCCCGCGTGCCGCGTATCATGTGTCCACTACACTGAGTCCGCAATTTTTTTGTTCGTTATTGAAAACGTTCGAATGACGGTTTTATTTAAATCTGTCTATGTGTGTGCGGGTGACGTTTGATGGTTTTAAACTGACATTTATGATTGCTTTTTAATGTTTTTGTTCGTAGTATGTATTATGCATATATTTTTACCTGCCTAGAGATCAAGGACGATATTTGAAAACGCATGTATGCAGGAATGTAGTTAGAATTCTTTTATGTCAATGATCAATATCAAGATCATTTTAAATTAAACTTATCGGGCAGGACTTTAGTAAAACAAAGACAGTGACTTATGTCAAGTGTCTATGTAACAGGACTAACAGGAATGAATATGTACACCTAAGTCAAACTTATTGGTTTGTAATAGCAAAAACGTTGCTGACTTATAAGTTATATGTATATATTACTTATGTGTATTACTTACCTAAGAAAATGTAGCTATTATTTTGTTAAACAAGTGTTAGCATCGTTTCAGTAAATTCAGAAATTACTCCAGCATAAAAATTGATAACTTTCATCTCTTTATAATTTTAATATGGTTATTGTATTTCAAGATACAGCAGTGAGTTTTACAGTACCGGACTTCCATGAGAAACACCATTACCAATGTTAAGACCTATAAGTACTCACAATGAAAAAAGTACAATAAACCGATGTAACACAAGCCCAATAAAAACGCAACGATATTCCCATAGATATCATAACATTTTTAATTAAAAAAGATCACCGAACAACAATAACGCTCACACAATGTCACAAATCCCGTAAACCCATTACACTTCCCCTTGGTTGCTGTGCAAACATCTCGCCCTTACCGCGATAACCAGTTGTAATTCATGAGTATCGCATTACGAAGTCACCCGACGTCCGCCGACGTCGCCCGACGTCACACGACGTCGCACGATAATACGCGACACGCGCCGATTATGAAATCCGATGTAATATGTGTAAAGATATGGAGAGGATTAGTGTAGAGGGGTCATTTGGTATTGTGCCTACGCTGACGGTTTTTGTTAACGCATTATACAATAGTGTTTAATATTAGGGCTTCACACGCGGTCTTGCTTATGCTACGGGACCCACAAAGTGGTCGATATTTATATTCTTCTAATGTTTTTCAGCACTAATAACTTAAATTAACTCAAATAAATCAATGGTTTACGAGTAGTAGCTAAAGTATAGGTCGACTGATTTTAACCTGTGCTTATTTCGTGGTACGCAACATTATTTCATGGAATCGCATTATGCATTAGTTTCATAATAATTGACAACAACTATTTATACATACAACTGTAATTGTCAAATTCAGATAAAACTGTGTAACATAAATAGCAACTATTAACAAGCTTTATCAAGAATTTTTTAGAAAATATGTTTTTCTTTTATTATCCTCTGAAATAGGAAATCGTTCGGCAATAAGTTTTCTTTTGTTACTCACATGCTGTCACTCTCTATGATTGTAATCATATCGGAAATTAATTTATTTGCGTAAGACAATAGATACTATCTCTTTTTATTATCAGTAAACATAATTAGATTTCTACGATAACCATATCTTAAACAATCCCTCAAAGGTAAACATGCATGTAGGCAGAAAACTAGGAACTACAGTTGATCTATCTGCACGCCCAACACACTCTGTGCCCCATCCCTCGTTAAGGGTGCACTACCCTTGTAAAAGTCAGCGTGAATAGAGCTAATCCTTATCACAGCGAGGGGTTAGAGTGAATCAATTAAAGATAAGCAAATATGCTCCATTGTATAACGGAGGGATTGAATTTGTTGGTGTAAAGAGAGGAAATTAACTTTTAGCGGATAAAGCGATCCGTCATCGGGTGACGCGCACTTAAATAGCTGTAGCTAAATTATTTGTATTGTTTCCTTTAGTATGTGAGAGTGAGGTTTAGAGGGAATCGTGTGAGAATTCTGAATAACCTATTACACTAGCTATTACCCGCGACTTTGATCGCAATTTTAAAGCATAGTACTTTTTTGGATGAAAGGTAGATACTCTTTGTCCTTTTCTGTACTTCTAAGAAATTTCTGTATGTGAAATTTCATGATTATCGGTCGAGTAGTTGTGGCGTGAAATAATAATAAGTATTTATTGTTCAAAAAGGTTTCAAGTATAACAACTTGATGCCCTAGACCTAACACTAGAATTCCCTTCGTCGTGGGATCTAGTCTCTTACAATCCGAGACATTTATTTTAATCAAACTTAGATTCTGACACATAGGTATATTATATACCTAATCAAAAAGAAAGTAAAATTAAGATGAAGAAAATATATAACAAAGAGCAACAAATAATGTAAAATAACGCTTCACAGTAGCAAATGCTTGCAAAAGAAATAGACAAGCTTACATTCGCATTTATAATTTTAGTTAGGATAAGAATGCGGTAAAGGAGTTAATATAATTACTAGCTTTTGCCCGCGGCTTCGCTCGCGTTAATTTAGAATTTGACATTCAATTCGGGTTGTACTCTGCTTGTAATAATATAATTCAATTATGATTCGAAAGATACGTGGCGCCATCTATTATCATAAGAACATTATTGTTGTTTTCCTTGGAAACAGTAATTTTTTTCGGGATGAACAGTAACCTATATCCATTTCTGTACACCTGAAAACCTATATGCAAAATTTCAGAATGATCGGTTCAGTAGTTTAGGCGTGAAAAGGTAACAAACAAACAAACTCATTTTCGCTTTTATAATACTAGCTTTTGCGCGCGGCTCCGCCCGCGTGGTACCTACATCAATAAAAAGTAGCCTATATCCTTCCCCAGGTTTTAGACTATATCTGTACCAAATTTCATCTATATCGGTTGAGTGGTTTACCCGTGAAAAGGTAACAGACAGACAGACAGACAGATAGACAGACAGAGTTACTTTCGAATTTATAATATTAGTAAGGATTAGTTAGGATTAGGATAAACATCTGCATAGGTACAATACCAAATTAGATCCATCTACACTTATCATATATATTTCTACCATAGATTTATAATTTGAATTTTTCAAAAGATTCCTTGCAGTTTGAGTTACCGATTACTGTTATTCTTGATAACTTGATTAGCTGACCTAAATGCTTGCATTAATAATTATTTTTAATATTGTTACTGTTTGTAATGTAATAGGCCATCCGTAGGGCTGAGGTATAATACGTACTCACTAATTACTTTGATACTGAGCTAACTTTTTTTACTTTGTTAACAAAGTAAAAAACGTACGTGTTTGCTTCGTACGGTTCGCCTGATAATGCGTGTATATACCTGTGTAGAAAACTTGAAGCTAATATGAGTTAGAAAAAGGTATTGGAAGAGATAGTTTTGAGAAAACCAACATCTTGGGCTTCCCGTGAACATGGCGGCCGAAAAGCAACCGAAACGTCGTCGCGTCGGTGAAACTGTAAAATTAAATCTAAATAGTTTTGATAATTTAAAAGCTGAAATAGAAGTAAACGGTAATGAGATCTCAATGTTTAATTAAATTTAGGTATAGAGCACAAAGTTTTTCTCTCGGTCTTGCATAAAGCATATCGTCTGGGAGGTAACTTCATTCTATAGAATAGGGTCATACCCAAACAGCTAATATGTCGTGCTGTGTCGTTTTATGATTAGCATTTTAAAAGCATTTCAATTAAAGAAATTATGATACCTAGTCGAGCCTGGTTGAAACGTCCAAAATGCATAATTGCGTTAATTCTTATCACTCATGATACATATTACACCAGAGCCTTCTTACCTACTAAAAAGGAATTCACAATCAGATTAATGGAACGGAATAAGAAAGCCAGCTATGTAAGTTTTTTACTTTCTCAGCCAAGGCAGGTCATCCATACCATCACTATTATCAATAGCAGCGGGCTCTGACATTCAAATTTTTATTGAGTACAATTTCCCAAAGCTACGGTAATCGCTTCTCATCCGTGCCTTGCTATTTCACCACTTGAGTTCCATGAAAAAGTTTTCTCCACGGAACTATATTGTGCGTTATATAATATTGTACAAAGTGTATCTATTTTTATAAGATCTGTAACAGCAGTTAAACGGTTACGAAGGCTTATTTAGTTCGTCATACTACCGTGGTATTGGAAATTGTAATATGTCAATAACAAAAAAACACAGCAATAATAAAAGGATAATGGTTTATTGTCTTGTAAAATTTCAGATTTGTTTCTATTTCCGCACTATTTAAACTTTTAAATTACATACTTTAAGTTGCAACGAATGTTATCAACAATTTGTATTGTATTGTAGGATATCATTAGAACGGATCAATATAACTCGCGTAAATTGATATTGTTTCAATTTAACATGGATGTTGTTTTTATAGAGTAAAGCTGTACTATATGGGGTGAAAACTATAGGTGTTGCTGGGTTGGCAATATATGAGACTGGACGCTGAATAGCGAGTGACCACGTTACGGTCTCGGTTGCGCAGTCTCGGGTTCGCGTCTCTGGTCGAACAAAGTGCTATAACAATGTTGTTATAGGTTTGGTTCTTCTGTTAAAAAATAAGAAGAATTTTCAGGAGTAGCACAAAGTCTGGAACTGTGTCCGGGCAACGGTTATCTTATCTTATGTGGGGGCCAGTCAGTGCAGACCGGCGACACTTCGACCCAGTGGGATCTTTTGTGTCGACACTCTCCCAATAATGACTGCCATAGATGTTCATGGCAGCCGGGACCAACGGCTTAACGTGCTTTCCGAAGCACGGAGCAGGCGATAATTGTCAATCAATACGCACATAATTTCGAAAAGTCATTATAACCTCCGAAAGTCAGAGGTGCGCGACGTGGGTTCGAACCCGAGAACCCCTGCATTGCAGTCTGTTGGTCTCCCCACTGAGCTATCGCTGCTCCCGGGCAACGGTTACTACCAGCCCTTATTACGAGGGAAAACCATAGCTGTGTATAATAGACCTCTGCTTGCCTCTTCCAGGTTATAGGCGCGAGACTATGCATGTAGGTATATGTGTATAGAGCCAACTTTGAAGGCTTGGAGCCAAACCATAAAAACCAGATAGAAGTTATTTAATTTATATATTAATACGTGAAGCGAAAACTTTGGATTCCTTTTTACGAAAATTGGGCGGACGGAGGAGTATGAAATTTCGCACACTTTTAGTTTATACAGAGAAGAAGTGACGAATGCTAATATTTTTATAAAATATGCATTAGAAATACATTAAATTAATGAAAAAACACTACACGCACACATCTATGCATTTGACACACGCAGTCGAAGCGCGTAACTATGGTTACATATATCAATATATAATGACATAATATGTCAGCAATATCTTACAGATCTTACAAGATCTTACAAACTTTGGTCGAATTTCGAGCACTAGGCGACCGCTAGTATATATAAATGTATAAGGGGACTATTGTATTGTCGTCATGCAAAACTTCTAATGCATTCCACTCAATTCGGCCCTTAAAGTAAATGACATCTTATTGATTCTTGTAGATATCTTATTTATTTTCTAACAAATCTAATGCAAGGACTAACTAATAGAAATTGTTCCTGAACCGCTAGGAATCATTAGATAGTTTTTGCTAAACGCTGTTTTAAGCACAGGGCCACTGATCCTTGTCCTTTATACTGGGTAAAAAGCAGTTATACTTCTACAAGCGACCATAGGTAACCGCTAAGCATTAGACAGGCAGTATACCTATTTATCGTAAAACAAAAAAAAAACAACCATTATTATTATTATTATTATTATATCACATTATTAAAATATGTTTCCGTTCACATTACTAGCAAAGACATGCATTTTAATATCCAATTTTGATGAACTCTAAAAAGTAAGTTAATGTATCTCACTAAGAGTTCTACTTACATTGGATTCCATAAATGCTTTTTTTTATTAAAATCCTATAATGGCCGATAATTTAATGACGTCACCTAAAATGGTTCATCGACATTTGAAATCTCTTTTTAATCCAACGGTCACGGTTTAAGTGCCATTTACATACTTTATGAGTAATTCTGCTAATCTTTTAATATGAAATGCTACGCTCAATACAATTTTCGTTCAGAAAATTACTTCTAAAATAGTTTTATTGGAATCGATTTCCGTCGAATATAATAAAAATGCTTCGGATCCCAATAAATTAATCATGGCTGCCTATTAAAAGGGAGCGCGGCCCCACACTGAATTATTCATAAATAAATTAATAATATTAACAATAAAAGTCATTATCCCGTCCACCGTTTATTATTAACATTATCCGTTCAGCTTTAAGCGGTGATTATTAATAAAAAATTCAAATGTAGGATTACAGGAGTAAGCCATGGATTGGGATTGTTTAAAGTTCTCACAATAAAAAAAGTTAATAAATCGACATATGAGTGTGTGTGTGTTTATGAAAAGATATGTGTGTGTGTCAATGATTGTGAGGGAGTGTGTATGTATATGAGTTGTGCCTGTGTGAGTGAGGGTGTGTGAGTGAGGGTGTGTGTGGGTGCGGTTATAACTTAATAGTGATGTAATGTGGTATGCGGTAATCCCTTGTGTGAATTGTCAATATAGTAGTTTTGGTTTGGGATTTCCGTGATTCATAATCCCCGAGGATTCGGTGGGATATTAGGAGTGTGTTTGATATAATGACTTATGAATATATATGGTTATTAAGATATACATTTATGATGTTTGAGATCTTTTAATCATAATTTATATAAGCTTATGTTGTTTTGCTCTACGATTATTTTCAAGTATCGTAATCGTAACGTGCTCTATTTGAAGGGTAAAGTTGTGATCATTCCTAAATTCGAAAGTGCAGAGTGTCATTAAGTGTGATGTAAACATTTGTTAAAACATTATTAGAGTAAGTTTTGTAGGCGGTAATTACTGAGATCCATAGGAGTGTGATGTAAACATTGCTGCTTAAAGTAGGTGTGATACACCTCGAGAGCGTTGTTTGTGTCATCGTTAATAAGCCAGCGTTGTACCACTGAATATTGACATAAAGTACCAGTAGATATACATGAGTACTGTTGCGTTTTCTTCGGTAAGTAAGAGCGCTGAAGGTAGAGTCACTCTCGGTGCTATCTTTGCCTTTCTAGTACTATATGCTTTCCTATTACTTTTATATAAGCTACGGTAATTATTTACAATCAATCAGCTGTTGCTTGTTTTCCAATTGTGTGTTTATTTTAATTATGTTTTAATGGGTCTGATCATTCCCGCACTTCCATCTGTATAGCCAGGTATAGCAGCGGGAACCATGCTTTGACATTCGGGAAGTTTTGTGTGGTTTATACAAGGCAGCAGTTTGGTAGTGACTCCTTGGATTGCTTCTATAATGTCAAGAAAACTCACAATATCCATCAGCGGTGGTTAAAACCAACAATAACAGCAATAAAAAAATTCCTCTGTTTAATTTTTAAGCATACAGACTTGTCTGTGTTATTAATATCTCATCAGCAGCCAACGTTTGTTTTTGTTCTTTTTTAAATAAAATCCCGGCTCTGATCTTTACGAGTATTAAATCTTGAATATAGCGAACAGTCTTATTGTATTGTATATTGTATTAGTAGACTACACAAATGTTTGGAAAATTGAATCCATAACAGACTGGTAACATGACTACTTACTTTGAGCAATCTGTGCAATCATAAAGTATACGATGTGTGATATTCTTCTGTCTAGCCCGTTAAGACTAAGCCGATATGATGCCTATATTATAACTTTGCCTCAAAATCGGTGTGTTTATTGCTACCTTATTAAGATATTCCCAATATTATTTATTTACGAAACCATTAAGATTACGCGTTACGTGGTGACGCATCAATCCGTCATTACGCGCATTAGCGTCAAGCGGCGGCGCAGCGAGCGGTGCTGATAAACCCTAATACGCGTATACGCGTATATGCGTGGATAATATGCGTACATATACCTCATGGGGCGCATTAATAACATTGACGCGGAAAAATCGCCAAGTGTAGTTATCGGAAACTGTTTTCGTTGTAATCTACGGTACGGCTACAGGTGAGTACTTGTAACTCATATCTATAATAACATATTATAAAGAGAATAAATATAATTTCCTCTTTGTTTGTTTATAAGGATTTGACTCAAAACAACTCAACCGATTTAGAAAATTCTTTCACCATTAGTAAGCTACATTGTCACCGAGTAATATAGGCAAAATTTTATTGTAATAAAGACAGCATTGTTACTATCATAATTCCATAACCTAACCTACTTTTATGTGGGCGAAGCCGCGGGCAAAAGTACCATATAAATTACAAGGAAACTACAAAGCACGGAACCAATTCAGACCAGAGTTTACTGGAGGTGTGTGTTTGTCAAATACAATACAATCCACACGTGTCAATGACAACTATGACACTGCTGCTGCTGTCTGTAATGTAAAGTTTTCGTCATGAGATAAGTAGAGGTATTATAATGTCGTTGATGTAGTCTGATTTCCAGCGACCCACCCACTACTCAAGGCAACGAGTTGGCACACCGTGGTAGCTTTAACCGGTAGTACCCGGGACATTCTATCTCATCCCGGGTGAGCCCAACATAACCTCTTCGCTCCCCTTTCAGCGGAGAGGTATGCGTCAAGGCATTCCTCCACGTTAAAAAATAGTTAGGAGCAAAAAAAGAGATGCTAATTTATTTTCTTATTGTACGCCCAACTGCAGGTGTCATTTGTGAAGGTCTTGTGACACAGCGTTGCCTTATATCCCTACGATTTCTACAGCAGAAGTAGCCAGACTAGTCCAAAATAAAAAAATTAAGGTACTAGACAATGTTCTCCGACCAAATCAATGCGACGAGCGCGCGTCATGTGAGTGAATAAAATAATGAGATATACCAGGATCCTAATAAGTGGAAACGCGTTGACTCCGACAAGTCCATCGAAAAACATGTATAATAATAATATAATATAATATTAGGGAAATATCCGTGAAAGAGAAACTTATAATATTCTATCACATTTACACAACACCATCTAGCCGAAACTAAGCAAAGTTGTAATTCTATGTAAGAACATCATAATCGGCACGAAAGGAATATATTCCCGTGACACATTGGAAACAGCCAATCTTCGACAATATTTTACGCGATCTCGATGTCACAGACTCTCGGCTCGAACATTATAAATGATTATTACCTGAGTCTGCGTAATGATATGTTATACATTGATTACGCACAATGACATAATGTAGAGGAAAGTTAGATAGCCACGCTTTGTTCATTACGCTTTTGGGAGTATCTCTACGTATTGAGTGATGAACTGAATTTTTTTGATATTATTATGGTGGCAGATGTTTATAAAGCTTGCGTCATAGTGAGCGACTGCCTAGCCTGAGAACGATTGAGACAGTAAGCCCTACATTCTAAAATGCAGAGCAACGTAAAAAATTGTTAATAGACGGTCAAACGCATGCCAACTTCTGGGATTAGCTGACGGATTTAGCAACAAGCTTTTAAAACAGGGTATTTTTCAGACAATCGCTGTTTTGCATGCACATAGAACATAATCATACCGATTCCTACTAATAACACGGTGGCTCAATTAAGCTAGAACTCCGAATTTATCTCTAAATAACTAGTTAAAAGAATGTGCTCTTTAGAAGATAGTTACCATCATTGCTTTTTTACATTACCAATGTCTAACAGTCTGTAAATAAAACTATTGAACTGTGCCCAACCCTTTGGAGGATTACAAGAGTGACATTATGCTGTTTCTGTTTATTTTTTTATTGTTTATATGTACATAGTCTCACGCCTTGATCTCTGATAAAAAACAAGAAAAATATATTTTTTTAGGTCCAGCTATGTTTGTTTAGGTCCAGCTATGGTTGTTTAGGTCCAGCTATGGTTGTTTAGGTCCAGCTATGGTTGTTTAGGTCCAGCTATGGTTGTTTAGGTCCAGCTATGGTTGTTTAGGTCCAGCTTCGGTTGTTTAGGTCCAGCTATGGTTGTTTAGGTCCAGCTATGGTTGTTTAGGTCCAGCTATGGTTGTTTAGGTCCAGCTATGGTTGTTTAGGTCCAGCTATGGTTGTTTAGGTCCCACGTTATCGGAAATGAGCCTATTGCCGTCTACTAGCCACAGTTCCAGACTATGTGCTGCTGCTGAGAACTTCGTAACAGAAAATCACAATAACATTTTGCCTGACGCTGATACGAACCTGAGAGATTATGCACAGCAGTCTCTTTCAGTCAAAGTTCCAGACTCCGTGTTGCTATTAAGAATTTCTTAACGGAAATATCCAATAAGATAACACTATATCGAAACGAACCCAAGACCTTATGCACAACAGTATCAATCATTACCATTGCGCCACCGACGATATGTTTTAATGTAACCACGATTAAATCAGAGTTGACCATTTAAAAGTCCTTACTCTAATAATTATGAAGTGATTTGTACAATCAGTCTTTAAGTGTGTTTATTTCTTTTATTGCTCGATTGATTTAGGTCAATGGTTGCTTTCATTGTCCATAGTAATTATTAAAAATAACCATAATATAGATTAGGTGATGAAATATCTCATTGTGTACTGAGAAATTCTTGTGCCGCGTATCTTGCGTGATTTGGTTTTGTGCTTGATTGTCCTAAGGTGAGGCTGTGCTTACAAGGTTTCATTCCTTGGTTTGACCAACTGTTTTCCGTTAGGAAATTCTGGATAGCAGTGTGGTTTCTGGTAATATGGTAAACAATAATAATAATAATATTCTATGACATACACACAACACCATCTAGCCCAAACTAAGCAGAGCTTGTACTATGGGTACGAGACAATGGATAAACATACATAATATATACTTTTTATTTGTAAATACATACATATTATACATAGAAACACCCAGACCAAGACAAACATCCATGTTCATGCACACAAATATTTGACTTGTGTGGGAATCGAACCCGCGACCTCATGCGTGGCAGTCGGTTACACTAACCACTACGCCATCGACGCCGACTTAGGATAGCTATTTGATTTCGCACTAAAACATGGCTGGCGTAAAGAAGATCTAATGAACTTCTTGATAGCACAATTCTTAATGAAATTCTTGTAAGCACAATTGTGGCTGGTAATATGACTGGTAAACTATAGGCTCGCTATTAGAAGAGATCATAAGCTGCTGGCGAAAACCTTCAGGTGTTAGTGAATGCTTTGACAGCAACATGGTGTCTGGTAATACCGCTATAAGATGTGGCATTAACTGAGCCCTCAAAAAGTGAGTGTTATAAACCTTTATATACTTTTTTCAGATATACAGATGTTAATATGTATGTATATCTAAAGGGGTTTTTTAGCGGTCATTATATTTACTGCAATGTCTAGCTGCAACATAATAGCCAGCAACGTGGATAGCAATAACACCCATCTTATCTTATCTTATGTGGGGGCCAATCAGTGCAGACCGGCGACACTCCGACCCAGTGGGATCTTTTGTGTCGACACTCTCCCAATAACGACTATCATAGATGTTCATGGCAGTCGGGACCAACGGCTTAACGTGCTCTCCGAGGCACGGAGCAGGCGATAATTGTCAATCAATACGCACATAATTTCGAAAAGTCATATAACTTCCGAAAGTCAGAGGTGCGCGATGTGGGTTCGAACCCGAGACCCTCTGCATTGCAGTCTGTTGGTCTCCCCACTGAGCTATCGCTGCTCTAATAACACCCATACTGAACAATATATAGCAATGTTGCGAATGGCCCGGCCATTACGGCAGATGCAAGTTGTTAAGATGACCGGCTTATAGCAGAAAATATTGCAGCATTGCAATAAAACAATGCCCATTTAAAATCCTCTTCGTTTGTTCGTTTTTTGGCTTCTATTTGGACATTTCGGGTGCTCTAAATACACACATTATCCCAAAACTATCCGAACTAAACCAACTTAAACAATGTTTGTTGTGTACAAAGTGGTATACTATAGCCCATAATTTATAGTACTAATGAAGGACTCAAATTTGTTCTACCACACACGTTGCGAGCACGAGCTTCGTAACAGGTGACTGGGCACAACAATTTTACCCATTATACGGGTGATATCAAGAGGGCTTACTGCTTTATTGGTGCAGTAAAATATGAGCACTCAGTTTCGATTCTTGAATGATGTAAAGTTTAGTTGGATTTGCTGTAAGAGGACGGCAACCTTTACTGTCTGCTCAGTCAGTGGCAAACGTTTGTGTTTGTCAAACATGAGTACCCAGTTACTTCCTTACTAATATTATAAATTTGAAAGTAACTCAGACAGAGTCTATCTGTCTGTCTGTCTGTTACCTTTTCACGGCTAAACCACTCAACGTGTAAAACCTGGGGAAGGACATAGGCTACTTTTTATTGATGTAGGTACTCCGCGCGCAAAAGCTAGTATATAATATGTAACGGGTATTAATGCGATCATGCATAATGTTTAACTTTTTCAGGCTTGACGTTTCGACCAAGTGACACTGGCTGTGGTCACAAGCTGACTGTTCGAATCTCGAACATTGTAAAGTTGACATAATATTTCTTATGTTTTCAAATCGCGAATTGAAATAAAACGTTCACGGGGAGACTAACATGGCTGCTGAAAAGCAACCGAAATGTCGGTTATAGGGAAAAATAAATTTAAATAATTGTATCATTTAAATAACTTAAATAGAAGTAAACAGTAACTAGTAAAAGTGTTTAACAATTATATTAGTTTAAAGTTTCAAAATATTGTAATAATAGTGTTTAATAAAGAAAAACTGTAGCTGTTCCTAGTGGATGGTTATCTGGGATTAAAAATAAATGCTGCTGGCGTAATGTTGCGCAATATATATCTGCTGATCCCTTTGAGGTTTTAAAAAGGCTTAAGTATTGTGTCAAACGTGCAACTTTATCACTTTTTTGACTGTATAGATGGCGTAGTGGCTTAAGTGATCGCCTCGCCACTGCCTCTACGTCGAATGTTGTGGGTTCGAATCCCACACGGTACAACAGTTTGTGTGATCCACAAATGGTTTTTCTGAGTCTGGATGTTTTTTGTGTCCGTTGTTTAGATGTTTATAAGGCCACACACGCACAGGCTTTATTTCTAGTAGTGATTATGTTTTTAACAAAAATTTTATTGTGAAAATATGTACATATAACCACAATTCTTTAAAATTAATTTATACCCAAAATATTATAAAACAGAAAGAAAAAGAAAACTAAAACCCTCTAATAGGCGTCATAAAATTCCTGCGCATCACAGTCGACCGGTAGTGTGCCCAAAAATTAGGTGACTTTAATTAAATTTAACTGCTATATACTAAATTGCAGCAATGCAAGTGGCACAGCATAATGCTGAGCGCATCACCGTTGTTTTTGTGCCGTCGGATGGGACGTGCATCTGCACATAAACATATTATTTGTTTTTAAAATTTCTTTATACTTCCATATTTTTATTTACTTTTTGATAAACCCGCATTCTATAATAATTGATGATGCATGTCATGATGGTACAAAAATAAAAATCTTTTCGTTTCATTTATATTGTTATTATATTCATAATAGTATGTAAGATCTGAATGTGTATTTTTAATGTAAAATTTTATAAGTGTACATAGATTAAGACCACTCTATCGCATTAGGTGTAAGCCTGTAATGATAGTGTTAGGGAGATAAAAATAAATAAATTAATATATTTCATTTCATTCTTTGCTCGACGAAACTGTTTATATTGTTATTCAAAATTGCATTCTATTCAATTACCGAAATATATTCTATTTGCTTGTAACAAGTATTTTTAATAAAATGATTATGCGCAAAATTAAGACATGTGCTAACTGGCTGTGCAATTTCCTTTACCTTTTTTATAGACCATACGCTTTTTGAATAGTCTTTCTAGCCAGTTCTAAAACAGGATGAGCAGATACATAGTGATGTCCAATAATTTCACACGTTAGAGGCCATTTAGAGCGTTGACCATACTAATTATAGGACGTTGTGGTACAAGTGTGAGTACCACTCTATCATGGAGCGTCCTAATGGCAACAGTCAACAGTAGCGACCACACGCAACGGTCACCTGTAGTGTTGGATAGTAAGGCCGTCTGCTGAAGGGAAAGTAGCTCTTGCCATCGTTTTTATTGCTATATGTAAATTATGCTTGAAACTTCGACAATGGCGATACCGCAGCAAGTCGATTTTTGAACGACTGCTTGCGCACTATGTATAATGCAGCCATTATACATAGCAAGCAAGCTGTCCTTCAAAAATAGAAAATAATAGAATTTATAAACATTCATTCAACAGACATAAAGAACATTAATAATAATAATAATATTCTATCACATACACACAATACCATCTAGCCCAAACTAAGCAGAGCTTGTACTATGAGTACCTACTAGACAATGGATAAACATACATATATACTTTTTTTTGTAAATACATACATATTATACATAGAAACACCCAGACCAAGACAAACATCCATGTTCATGCACACAAATGTTTGAATTGTGCGGGAATCGAACCCGCGACCTCAGGCGTGGCAGTCGGTTACACTAACCACTACTCCATCGAGGCCGACAAAACCAACCAACATTCAAAACCAACATTCAAACTCGGAACAACTATTTGTGGGTCACACAATTTGGTGTCCCGTATGGAGGATCCACAACACTGCGCAGTGGCGGTAGCGAGATAACCATTTAAACAACGTGCAATCAATAACGGGATGGGTGTAAAAACCCAGGATTCAATCTCTTCGTCTTAAATGTAAAAGTAATGAAAAGAAATGACACCTATATCTCGAGGGTCTTTTGACCCACAGGGCCCATATTAACTCAATTGAGGTATGACCCCAAGGTATCTGCACACCAAGTTACAAGTCAATCGGTCCAGTGGTTCCGGAGTTATGCCTGTCACTAACACCAATCTGTCACTAACACACAGACCCACATAGTGTTTTCATTAACCTCTGAAGAAGACTCTGAGGTTAATAAAATTGGTAACCAGGGCAAAAACATATATTGGATATAATATGATAACATAAGTAATTGTTACGTGGTCTAGGAATGCTACTGACGCCTTAATATTGTCCCGCGTAGTAATGGAACCCCCAACATTGGACACGGTCGTTAAGGCAAGGCGATCATCTAAACCAGTACGCCATTCGTGCAATCAATTGAAATGTAATAGTGGCAACTATTATATATTTTTTTATTTTTCTTTTTTGCTCGTCAAAATGACCACTCTCCACCTGATGGTAAGCAGTCGTGTGGTCTAAGAGCAGTGGCCTCCACACCGCCCTTATAGCAGCCGAGGCGATGTTGAGGTCACTACTTTGATGGCCTGAGAAGGTGCTTTTTCTCAATCAGTATCGTTGCGCAAGTGACTTAATAGTCCTTAGCGACCTGGTAAAGTACTTTTTTCAATGTAGTTTAGAGCGAAATTCTCTCTCTCACTAATTACCGTCCTTACCTTAGATTACATTTTATTTAAGGCAGTGGGGAGACCAACAGATTGCAATGCAGAGGGTCTCGGGTTCGAACCCACGTCGCGCACCTCTGACTTTCGGAAGTTATATGACTTTTCGAAATTATGTGCGTATTGATTGACAATTATCGCCTGCTCCGTGCCTCGGAGTGCACGTTAAGCCGTCGGTCCCGGCTGCTATGAACATCTATGGCAGTCATTATTGGGAATTCAGTGCCTTCTAATATCCTGACACTGGTTTAGCCTTAGGGTATCGTTAGCCTATGAGTTGCGGAGGTCAGATGGCAGTCGCTCCATGTAAAAACTGATATCCAGTCAAGTCCGGTTAGACTAGAAAGCTGACCCCAAGTGACTTGGGAATAATAAAGGCTAGGGAGAAGTTCCTTTATTCTAGAAACGAGTCTATTTCCCTACGCACAGTTAATTTTTGGCACAATATAAGTTATGAAAAATATGTAAATAATGTATTTCTACGACGAATCTTAGTCATCTTACGAATCCTTTACAGCATCCTTAAGGAGGTACTAGGCTGTGAGTCTGGCATTACTAACTTCTCTCTCTATCTCTTGCCTTCATCACACAGTGACTTCTTCGTGCGACGACGAGATATACAACTTCTACTGCAAGCGTTCACAGGCAACAGTATATTATGCTTTTTAGTCATTTTAAAAAAAGGTTTCGTGAACAGTCAGCTTTACAGTTATTGTCCAATTAATATGGCTGGTTGTTGAAGTACCAGGTGTTAATGAAACGACTCAGCAGGACTGAATCAACAACCTTATTTGAACACACGACCAACACACTCACACATACATATAGAGATACCCTCACACACACACACATACACGCGTACATTGGTGTTAAAGTTTTATTTACTTGATAAAGAGATAATTGTTTACGCATCATGTTTCATCATGAGATGAAAAATAATACATTTGAGACTAGATTCTTTGCTCACGTCTTTGTAGATTTTGGCAGTAAATTTCTTTCCATTGGGAACATGATCCTTTACATGGATGGAAGGTAACTTATGTTCTTTTATGTATCCTTGACAATATGTGTGCAAAATAGTACATATGGTGATCGGTCGAGTAGTTAAGGTGTGAAAGCGTAACAAGCAAACGAAAAACACCAACCAACAAACAAACTCATCTATGTTCATCTCTCATAATATTAGTTAGGAATGCAGCAAGAGTATAGTGAAACATTTGTGGAATACCATGATATGCATTCTGATACGATTAACACTAATCCTAATTCTAATGAGTTTTATCTCGGGACAATATGTTATTATAATTTATTCCCGAAGTGGTCGGCAGACATGAATAATATTTCAGTATCCACAGAATAGGATACGAGCTTTTGCTGTTTAAGGCACACTGAGCCAGACTTTGCGCTGTTCAGACACTCTCAATAACACATTGCTCGATCCGGGAATCGAACCAAATACCGACTTTGGCAACGATAATACTGAAAAGTGTAAAAATTGCTTAATTAGTCTATCCTTCTCCGAAGTATATGAAACTAACGATTCCAATGTAGCATACGATCATTTCTTAGACACGTTTACAATATATTACACTTTATGACTTCCTGAAAGAACAATATTTATCAGTACTATCAAAACGCCAAAGTGGATATCACGAGGTATTAAAGCATGTAGCAAAAAGAATCGGCAACTTCTGTGGCAACTCCGACGAAAATCAATCTCAAGAACTAATGGCTCGAATTAAAAAATTCCTTTAGTGTTGGATAGCCTATTTATCGAGGAAGGCTATAGGCTATATAACAGGTTTCAGGCCTAAAATCATATGGGAAACGGCAATGTGCATTGCAATTATCGACACAACGTCATAAATCGGAGGTTTTTAGGGGAAGTTTCCGGTACGCTGCAACTAAATGTTGGAACAACATTCCACCCCCGATTAGGAATCTGCAACACATTCAACGTTTTAGGGCAACACTAAAGAAATATTTATTTGATCACCAAAAAGGCCAGGAAACACAGCTGCATGACACAAGTGCTATATAACCACAGTCTAATAAATAGCTATGTAGAGAAATTACAGTCGCGACATAAATGTCTATTTTTAAAATACTGAAATTGTTAGAGTTAACTGAGGCGCAAAAATAAATATTGTATTGTTATCACATTGCTACCGTAAATGCTATTATTATTATTATTTTATATCGTCTGTTATATTACTGGTGTTAAGTTTATTAGCTATTATTATCTACAAACAACGGAAGACCAACGCAATTTTTTTCAAAACTAGCATTTTGCTGAGTTGCGACCAATTTGCAGTAAGTTTTGTTTTTTCTTTTTTTTTGTAATTAACTGTGTCTGATGTATGTAGTGCATAATTCTGCTGCAAATAAATGTATTTTCTTTCTTTCTTTCTTCTTTCATCACGCTACGACCCACAAGGACGGCGCAGTAACGATAAACGCGGGTGAAACCGTGGAAATATCTATCTATGTATATACCTATAGTCAACGCATTTAATCATTATTTTATTGACAAAATCAAACCAATACCTAATAGTTGCAGGGCTCATCACAAATCGATAATAAAGTAAATTCATGTTTTATGGCTCCATGTCTGCCGTACTTAGAATAATAAATAACTTAAAAAACACAAATAGCCACGACGGTATACCCACAAAAGTTATAAAGTCTGTTGCTGGAGGTTCACAATTAAGCCATATTATTAATCTTAGCATCAACACAGGTATATTCCCCAAAGCACCAATGACCAATATTTAAAATAGAAGATTTAATTTTTAAGAACTCTTGCAGAAGAGTCATTGGATCAATGAAGAAGTCGAAATGATTCATCTTTAATACAATATTATTTGGATTATATATTTATCATTTTTATTTCTTAATTATGTCATTATTTTTTACTAATTTGAATTAGCTGTCAATAGAATTAATAGCTTGTAATTTCCTTTTGAAAACGGATTTATTATAATTAATTATTCTTATTCATCCGTTTGAATAGGTTTATTAGCACATATAAATTAATTGCCTGACATTTTAATTACTTTTATGCTTATTTTAGTCTGCCCTAAATAGTCTACCTACTTTGTCGAGTAAATACATATAGACCTTTTTACAATACAGCCTAGGTGTAGGCATATGGTCTGCCTTAGGATAAGCTGTTTCTATAGCCCTTAGCCACGAGTATATTAAAAAAAAAAGTCCCTGTACTGCCAATACAAGGCACAAAGATTACTGATTTTCTTCTACCGCAGAGATATCAGGCGTAAAACCAACAGCATTAAGTGCTTGACAAGGCACAAGAGAGTGTAACACTGCCAATTTTCTAACGCCGGGTTGCTAATGCGAATTAACTTACCAGAAAATATTTTTTTATTATTTCTCGGTTTTTTAACTACCACTGTATCTTATCTTATTTTATGCGGGGGCCAGTCAGTGCAGACCGGCGACACTTCGACCCAGTGGGATCTTTTGTGTCGACACTCTCCCAATAACGACTGCCATAGATGTTCATGGCAGCCGGGACCAACGGCTTAACGTGCTTTCCGAGGCACGGAGCAGGCGATAATTGTCAATCAATACGCACATAATTTCGAAAAGTCATATAACTTCCGAAAGTCAGAGGTGCGCGACGTGGGTTCAAACCCGAGACCCTCTGCATTGCAGTCTGTTGGTCTCCCCACTGAGCTATCGCTGCTCAACTATCACTGTAACACCGAGGCAGTATAAATAAAATGAAAGACGCACTAATTCTAGTCCACCGCAACTACAATCCTTTCCAATTCCCTCTTACAAAGACTACGCTATTATTTTGTTAACGCTGCCAGTTTTCCAATAGCCGAGATCCAAATCTGCGCTTTCCAAGTATCTATTACACTATTAAAGAGCACTAACATGTACGAACAAGGTACAAACCCAAGGCGTTATAAATACAGCTCGTATGATGCGATAGGCGTTTGCGCACATGTTTCAAAGCATGCGGCTCCGTAGTGCATGCGCTTGCGCACCGATGTCATAAATACTTATACATCGAACCGTAAATATAAGAAACAAAGCGGTACAAACGTATAAACGACCCCTACATCTCTTAATGATATGTAGATTCTCTGCATTAGTAACATGGCTGTGTTCTCAGTGAAAACATCTCGCAAACTCTCCAATGAAACCTTATCCTTATAAAACAAGTATACTACTAGCCAAAATCGACTCTATCACTACTTGTCAAAGTCTAAACTCAAATCTAGCTGAAACATACTTACGATCTTTTGGTTTGTAGTACGTATCGACTCATTAAACAAGACATAATTTAAACGTATCCTGTACCAACATTCAATTTAGTGTTTTACAACTAACAATACAAGTGTCAGTTTCCTCTGTAAACAATAGCCAAAGATACTGCATTTGTGAATTGGAAGTTTAAGCTCGTGTATTTTGATCGCCGAACGAGATTCAACTGTATTTTGATAGAAGTAAGGTTGATATTAAGATGGATGGAAGTTGAAATTGAGACATTAGAAATCTTCGAGCGACTATTACCGTGTTCTTTTAACAAATGCACGACGTCGTATAGAGTAAGATGTAAGTTTAAACGGCGTGCATAAATAAGACTCGGAGAGGTATCGGTTATTTTAATACTGGGGCCCCAGGTGGGCGTAGACCCATCATATATCATCGCCGACAATTATTAAATTATCTTTTTCGTTGACATTAAGTAATTGTTTCGGTTCGTTCATGCTCATAACCGGCGCTCCGAGCGATGAGCTATCGTTTTTAAATAGTCGTTTTTAACTTGTGCTTAAATTCCTTTTGGTTTTAGTTTTTATTTGTAAATGACAACATTATTAAAAATATCGACGTATTATTTTAATTGGTATGTCGGTAATGTGTGTTGGTTTGGTGTACTGGGATGAGAGCATGATCGTCTCGTATTTAATTTTGAATAAAGATTTAAAGACTATTGAGCCGGTCTAACTCCATTTATTTGCCACGTTTATACGTCTAAACTGCTGACCTGATTTTAATTAAATTTGAAATGCAGTTAGCTCTGGGAAAGGACGTAATTATGTTTCATGTTTGTAGTCGCTCAAAATGTTTAGTAATAAAATTATATAAGTACACACCATTAAGGCCCAATGGCAGATATTGTATTGTGTGTACAAATCGCGAAAGTAAAAATCATTTACTACAGGGATCGCATGCACATTGTCCATGATTTAAAAAAGTAGTCACCGTAATAATAGCGCGAGGGAACTCTGCAAACCACCCAGAAAACTACACAAGGTTGTTTGGCTGCCAAATACTGTAGTATGGAGTATCTACACCAATTGGGCGCCTTAGATTGAGAGAAATCGAGGTTTTTAAACCAGGAAACCTACTGTGCAGTCGACCCTGCAAACCACCCGAAAAAAAAGCAATAGGTACAAGGTTGTTCGGCTGCGACATTCTGTAGGGTGGAGTAATTAAAAAGCCTACTGTGTAGCCTCTCTTTAATGACTAATTCATCTATAGAGTCGCAGCAGCACACTGGCAGCCATACACAATAGGTTTTTAATTATGCCTGGCGTTCCAAGACTTGATATGTTAAAGAGTTATTTATTACCAGCGTTTTGCCCTCAGCTCATCTTTGAAGCTTCCTATGCGAGAATAAAATTTTCCAATTAATATCCTGTTCTAAGTAATTAGATAAAACGTGGGTTACATTTTAATTTTAATTACGAGCCGTTAATTGTGTAACTACATCAAAATCCATATCATAGCTTTTGCGAAATGCAAAATAAACAAACAAACTAAACAGAAATTCACATCAGATCCCTCAGATAAACAGTCATTACCAAAGGTCTATAAAAATATCTATTACTAGATGTGCCCGCGGTTTCACTCGCGTTTATGGTCACTGCGCCGCTCCCGTGGGTCGCAGCGTGATGTTATATAGCATATAGCCTTTCTCGATAAATAGGCTATCCAACACTAAAAGGATTTTTCAATTCGAACCAGTAGTTTCTGAGATAACCGCGTTCAAAGAAACAAACTCTTTAGCTTTATATTATTAGTATAGATATGCACAACCTTCAAGTTTTATAATAGTCTAAGCTCGCAAAAACAATCCACTTAATCTTTGGAAGACTTTCGTATGACAAGGGTCCAACGAGCAGAGAGTCTTTGAGAGTTTTCGTCTTAAGTGGGATGGGACTACTCCCGAGACATTAGCAGCGGCGGGTGTAGGATACTATTGGTATACGTAGAACTAATTATATTTACACTTTTCCGACTTATTAGAATCGGTATACTTACATACATACATGCATAGATTCACGCCTGTTTCCCAGAGGGGTAGGCAGAGACCTCGGATTTCCATTTGCTACGATCCTGACACACTTCTCTGGCTTCATTCACTTTCACCACATTGCTCATACACGCCCATCGGTTCAAGGAGCTCTTAACCTGGCCTTTGTCCAGAACGCCTCCGATCTGATCGAGAAACGTTTGCCTAGGTTTTCCTCCACACTACACAGTAGCCTTATAAACTTTCTTAGTCAGTCTTTCCTCGTCCATTCTTTCTACATGTCCAAACCAGCTTAACATACCTTTTTCTATTCTTGTAACTATATCCACTTAGTATAAAAATAAATCTTAGTATAATTAATCGGTATACTTAGTATACATAAATGAAAATAATTTAAAATGTAATGTTTAAAATAAACTGCAATTTTATTGTAGTTTAATTTTAAAGCATTTCAAATTATTTATATTTACTCTATTCTGATTTATTTTACCTAATTAATACGATTGGCCAGGAACATTATGGATAACTCTCTGAGTTGCGGGTTTCCTCACAATGTTTTCCTTCACTGTTTGAACGAGCGATAATTAACTATTCAATATGCATATAACTTCAGAAATGCGCGCCTTAGGACTGAATTTGAGACCTCTGCGAGGCAGTCCAATGGTCTTTCAAGTCGACTCTCGCTGCGTACTTATCTACTTATAAATATAATCAAAAGTGAATCCGGGAAATGCGCACAAAGTAGTGTAATTTCAAAACATCGGTAATTAACTTTTTGCATATTTCACATTCGGCTGTCGTTACAACATTGAATTATGAGTACCAGGCGATTACCGATAAACATCAAGTTTGCAATAGATACGATATAATTGTTGCGCAGAAATTACGTTTAAATTCGAAATGTGTATTTAGCTGGGGCATTAATCATGTAAGGCAGTGTAATCGGGTCAGTTCGTGTAATGAATCAAGGGGTAATTAACTAACTAATACACTTATCACGACAAGCAGTGTACATGTTGTATTCGAATGGAATCGGGGTTGGCGGAGCTTGTAAGTAAAATGCTCGAGTTTAGAGATTGGAAGGATAAATAGGGAATGAAGCAATCATTTGGATTTAAGTTTCAGCTGTAGGTAATGATTGATTGTATGGATAGCGCAGTGGCTAATATGGTCATTTTGTGAGTATAATAATAATAATAATATTCTATCACATACACACAACACCATCTAGCACAAACTAAGCAGAGCTTATACTATGAGTACTAGACAATGGATAAACATACATATATACTTTTTTTTTTTGTAAATACATACATATTATACATAGAAACACCCAGACCAAAACAAACATCCATGTTCATGCACACAAATGTTCTCGGGACCTCAGGCCTGGCAGTCGGTTACACTAACCACTACGCCATCGAGGCCGTTTATATATATAACTAAATAGCTGCACGGATGGCGTAGTGATTAAAATAGTCTTGCCATTGCCACTGCGAGTGTTGTGGGTTCGATCCACACGAAACAAAAGTGTAAGTGATCCACAAGTAATTGTTGCGAGTCTGAAGGTTCTTTGTGTACGATGTTTGAATGTTTGTAAACCCCCGCGACACAGGATTTCTTTCTAGAAAGGGAGGAGTCTTATACAAAAAAAGTGAAATGAAACAGCAATCCCTAGAGGGGAAGTCACTAGGGATAGTCATTCTCATCTCATCTCGTCGTCCATTTGGCCACAGCGTAAAACATTGCAGATTTGATTCTAGGTCTAGCAATTATTTGAACTGTTGTTTGATAATTTTTAATAGAAAGGTAGAGTCGGGCAATGTGCCCGGTCGACGAGTACGAGACGAGACGGTAGAGTCCTAAGAGGAAATAATGTGGCCATCAAAACTTTTAAAGAAAATGTTTATAACACTGTCTCGCTGGGCTCGAACGAAATGTTAATATGCAAAAGTGATAACTATTACTCATATTCCTTTGTTTTCGCCTGTGTAACTTAATTGAACTCAATTTATTTTTCAGTAACTATATGGTAAAGATTTTGACTATGATTACCAATTTAAATATATCTTCAGTATATCATATATACTAAAGATATATTTAAATTGGTTGCCAAATTTATGCAAAGGTTTGAGCCTATGAGAAGATATGTAATAAACATTAAAACGATGGGCACAAAGAACATTCAAACTCGAATACTTATTCCGAATCTGGCTATCTTACGATCTAACTTTTTTGAGTAGTAGAGCCTCGCTGATTTCAGCATGAATGGACCGGTTCGACCGGGGAAGGACTACCCACTCCCAGAATATCCACGTGAAATAGCAGTGTTCCTACTGTTGTGTTTCGTTTGGTGAGTGAGAGTGCCGGAGGCCCAATCACCCTCTTTCCCTGTCCCGCTCCTTCTCCTACCCACTTCCTTTTTTTCCTAAAAGTCGGCAACGCGCAAGTGATGCCTCTGGTGTTGCAGGCGTCTATAGGCTATGGTGACCACTTATCATCAGGTGGGTATGCTTGCTTGCCACCTTAGTTGTATAAAAACAAAAAAATAACTAATTTTGTTCCACATAGGAACCGAACTTCGAATTAACAATGGAGTGGTGTTTATTTCAACCACTGTGATATATCTACCACTTTGTAATTTTTTTTTTCTACAAATTGCAACTATCGCACTAGGAATTGTCGGCCTCGATGGCTTAGTGGTTAGTGTAAGCGAATGCCACGCCTGAGGTCGCGGGTTCGATTCCCGCACAAGTCAAACATTTGTGTGCATGAACATGGATGTTTGTCTTGGTCTAGGTGTTTCTATGTACAGGTAATATGCATGTATTAACAAAGAAAAGTATATATGTATGTTTATCCATTGTCTAGTACCCATAGTAAGCTCTGCTTAGTTTGGGCTAGATGGTGTTGTATGTATGTGATAGAATATTATATTATTATATTATAACAATTCCTGTGTCGCCGGGGACTTATAAACATTCAAACAAAGGACACAAAGAACATTCAGACTGTTCATGTCGTGATGGATTCGAACCCACGACACTCGGCCTAGTGTTGAGCCGAATAATTAAATTCACTACATCATCCATGCAGTCAAATTTCTTTTTTTTTAAAGCGTCCTCCATCGCAGGATCTCCATGTTGTGCTTATTCCCCTGACATGGGGATCAGGGACCTTATTTAAGTAATTGTTCATAACAAGCTTATAATTATTGTTCTTATTTCTAAATACATTTTTTAATTATTACGTACACACATTTTATCACATTTAATTTCTATCATATTTTACATATATATATTTTACTTCTTATTCTAATTTAAAGCTATGTATTGTACCGTGAGTTTGTGTTTGTTGTGTTTTGTTTCTGACGTTAACTTTGCTTGCTAATAATTTGCAGTAATCTATGAAAGGCAGTCATATAAATTTAGTTATGCAAAGTTTCTCTGACATTAGAAAGTATGACAGATGATATCAATATTTAATATTTCCTATATTTTATCTGTATAGGGAAGATGGCGTGTTAGATCTGTATTAAGATCGGTAAGCGCAATAATTGGTATGTGGTATTGGTACCCGGTATCAAATTCCAATCGATCGGTTACATTTATGCGATGAAACTTTCAAATATTATGTTCATTTCATTTTGTATTACATGACTATAAGCTTAAATTATAATATAGTATTACGTTTGTAATGTTAGTAGATTTTGCCCGCGGCTTTGCTCGGGTAAGTGTACATAGGTTATGCCAATTTTCTAGCTCTCAGTCAAAGTACTTTTTTCAAGATGAAAATTATTATCCTATGTATATTTCTGTATAATACAATTAAGAACGTGACCTCCGACCCGTATTAAGAATGAGAACGAACTGGCTCTTGAATATTGGCGTCTATTCTCAAAAGAGCTGACATGGCAACAGAGCATGGTGGAGACAGTGCTCAGCCGAATCCATAGCATGTCAGGGGGATAAAAAATTTAAAAAATAAGACCTAAAAATGTAAACTCACTTAGTAGTTTTAAGTGTCAACTGTCTCGGTATGTATTTGGGCATTTTTTTAGACTGCCTCCCTGGCGCAGCGGTAGTGAATGCGACTGCTGTGCATGAGGTCTGGGGTTTGAATCCCGGGTCGGGACAACAAGAAGGTATTGGATTTTTCTGTTAAGAAATCTCAATAGCAGCCCGGAGTTAGGAAGTTGGCGGTGTTAGACACCCCGTGCCTTGGAAAGCACGTAAAGCCGTTGGTCCTGCGCCCGATCTTTCTCCGGTCGTGTCGGATTACCGTCCTATCGGATCATGAGTATTAGGGAATAGAGAGTGCACTTGTGTTTGCGCACATACTTGTGCACTATCATATTTCCTACGCAGATAGCTAGTCTCCGTTAAGACTGGCCGCCGTAGCCGAAATTCGGTCTGGAGGACATTATTATTATCATTATTATGTATTTGGGCACTTTTCGCCATGAGTTACAGGCATAGCCTGCATCGAGTGGTGGGTGACCAACTGTATGTAATCTTAATTACTTTTAACCAAATTAATTAAACTACTAAAGGTGTGTTTGGTGACAATTATTTGTATTTCACTAAATGACGTCTTGTTATTTTCATGTAAGTGACATATAGTACAAGCTCTGCTTAGTTTGGGCTAGATGGTGTTGTGTGTATGTGATAGAATATATTGTATGTTTTTTTTAAATTAAATTCTTTAACCTCATAACAGCTCGCGTAAGTGTAGGTTAACGGGAACAGGACTTTTTTCTGGATGAAAAGTATCCTATGTACTTTTTTGTGCCCCTGACATCGTGTATACGAAATTTTATGATGATTGGTCGATTAGTTAAGGCGTGAAAGCTTAGCAAATTGGTATTTATAATATTAGGTAGGGTGTTACAATAAAATAAATAAAATAATATAAAATAAAAAAAAATATTGCCAAGAAATATTAACAATGTTAATTTTATTTTATTAATTTAATCTTAGGAAGGCTTACAGACTAATATAATTCTAAAAAGTTTACATTTAATGGGTACACATGTTGCTAATAACAAGCCTCCACATATGAATATTAAAACAACAAAAAATAATTAAAAAAACAAGAATAATCTAACAAAAGTACAGAAGAAAATAAAATATCAATAACAAATAGCAAACACAGTTTAATTATAGTTATTACAGTTTCACTGTTTGAGTTCCGCTACCCACGATCAAAGAAAGAATTGGCCAAGAGCCTACCTACTGTGTAGCACTTGTGCAATATAGGTCATATATTAACAATGTTAAGAGCAGAGACTGTTGGACTGCTACGCAGCGGTCTTTAATTTTTATCCCACGGCACATACCAATAAATTCATTAAATAATCTCTATAATGATTATTGCGTACCAATACATACGCAATAACATAGGTATAGGTAAATATTACACACATACATACTCTCGCGTATGTCCGCAAATGGTGGATAGAGGTGTTTCACACCCTTATTTCGTCAAGCTTAATTAATTTTAGGTAACGACGGACCTATTGTCGTCTACCGAGCACAGCTGCTACCAAAACACCTTAAGTAAAAGCTCAATATCACTGCACGACCCAGGAATTGAATTCGAGACAACACGGCAGTCGCATTAACTATCGATCCACAAATTTCCTTTAAAACAACAGCCACACAAACTGAAACAATATCTCTCAATCGCAAAAAATAGCAACACAACCTCACCTATACCTACATAAACGCCAGTCTATCTATCCAAGCAATTAGAACAAAACAAAACTTCAACCTACCTTCGAAGCAAGTATTTATACCTTTCTTTTTAGCACAAGCGCAGACCACCTAATTATCGCCTCGACCACGCACACTCATAGCCTAGCGCCTTAAAATACCATTCCACAATTTCCACCTGTAAAAAGTAACCACGGATTAAGTTAAAGATATTATCTTTACCAGACCACATTATTGCTTTAATTGATACGTTTTGTTCTGCCGAGGTAGATTAAAATAGTTTAAATCACTAATTCTCCGATTCAAGTCGGTGTTCTGCGCCTGAGTAATGAGATCCGAGATTGGGAGAGATTTATTGCGCGCGCGCACTCTCGTAATGGTTTTAGAGTTTAATATTATTGTGTGTGTGTCTGTTAATTTCGTAATTGATGTTTGTGTTAGCTAGTTAAGGATTGTTTTGGTATTGATTTATTGATTGATGGGTACTTTTGCTAGGCATTTTTGATGGTTGGTGATTTTTTTATATGGTGCTTCGTTGGTGTTTTTAAATTAAGTTCCTGCTTACGTTTTCTGTTAATAAATTTTTGATCGAATATCTGAAAAGGAGGCATCATTTATTCGCACGAAATATCGTTACAATGTTGTTGTAAAAATAAATTGTCCACAGTAATTTTAGCCTTTTTCAGGCATGCGAATATTTATTATAGGTACGCTTAAACTAAACACATTTTATTTACTAATATTTAAGCAGTCTCGATCTATTCTTTCCTTTTTATTAGTTTAGAAATGTGCCCTGTAAGCTTAAGAGTGTAGTGGGCCTGAAACAGTCCATTTTGTAACACTTATGCCTATCCCCTCAAGAGTGTACATATAGACGCGAGAGTATTCACCTAAAAATTATTACATGAATCAATCAATAGCTGTTTATCAAGTATATTTATATTGATAATATCGAACAGAAAATATTTATCAAAATATTTTTGCGCAATTCTTTAGTTAGTCTTCTACTTATAAACGTAGCGTTCCCAACTTTCACACACTCCTATACACTTTCATTCCAACAACCGTCAAGTTTACGAAATATGAGGACACGTAAAACAATAACACGAAACTATTAATCGTGTAACAGGGGATCGAGATGGCAAAAATGGCGTCTGTTCGCGGCGTATGTCATAAATTTGAATATTCTGGAGAGGAGGATAATATAGTGGGGTATTGTCATGACCGGCGCGACGGCGCAGGAGAAATAAAACATGGGGAAAAATCGCGGATTTTGTGTACCATCTACGGCACACAGAGCATTGAGGATAAATAGAGAGTTCTGGTAAAACTATCTACTAATTATAATGTTCTCACCACCATGATCGGTGGAAGTCGGTCGAAACATCAGGCAATTAAAATGTTTTTTTTTAAAGACTACCTCACTAGGAATAATTCCTGTGTCGCGGGGACCTTACAAACAATCAAACAACGGACACAAAGAACACACAGACTCGGAACAACCATTTGTGGATCACACAAAGTTTTGTCCCGTGTGGGATTCGAACCCACACCACTCGGCGCAGTGGCAGTGGCGAGGCGACCACTTAAACCACTATGCAATCCGTTCAGTTTAATTCCTTTTAAATTGCTACAAAGTGACTAATGAAGAAATATTAAGCAGAGTAAACGAAAACAGACAATTACTAAAACTTATAGAGAATAGAAGAGGAAACATGATTGGTCACTTACTTAGACTAGTAGAGCCTCGCTGATTTCAGCATGAATGGGCCGGTTCGACCGGGGAAGGACTACCCTCTCACAGAATATCGACGTGAAATAGCAGTAGTCCTACTGTTGTGTTTCGTTCGGTGAGTGAGAGTACCGGAGGGCCAATCACCCCCTTTCCCCCATCCCGCTCTCTTTCCTTCCCACTTCCTTTCCTAAAGGGTCGGCAACGCGCAAGTGATACCTCTGGTGTTACAGGCGTCCATAGGCTACGGTGACCACTTACCATCAGATGGGCCGTATGCTTGTTTGCCACCTTAGTTGTATAAAAACAAAAAGATATGACAAATTTATTACCAATATTAAAGAAAGAAAAATACAGGCAAAAAGAAAGAGAGGTAGCCCAAGAAGAAAGTATACAGATCAACTAAGAGAAAAGGAAAAAGTGGAAACTAATCGAGAACTGAAGGATTTGGCATCGGACCGAGAAAGATGGAAATTGCTACACCGACAAGTGCATAGCTTTTTAATATTGAATAGATGGTCTTTTAAATATTATAGCCTTTTAAATATTTAATTGTGAGTAAGAACCATTATTAAATATGATATTAAGTATGTGTACAAATCGCGAAAGTCTAACGTTAACAGTGACCCTATCTTAACAAAGATCAACCATGATGCAGTAGATGTTAAATATATTATCCGCTTTCTCTATTACCATATTTCCATATTATTCTGATGGGAAGCCACGTAGATACGTTCAGAGAAAGATGCAGGACCAGCGGCTTTAATTGCCCACACATGAGAAGCTACGTCACCAACTTTCTAGCTTTGAGATGCTACTGAACATTTCCTGATTAAAACTGTCAATAACTTCCACAACTGAGATTCGAATCTAATGATGCGCAGCCAGGTATGGAACACTTGGTATGAGACCAAAGAATGGAAACAAATTAATAATCAATTACCCTGTTCCAATTTATACATCATTAAGATTTACCTTGAAATCCCCGAAGGGGTTGACAAATATATACCCACCTACATTTCGCTAATTATGTTTTTATTGCTACATATATATAATAATAATAATATTCTACCACATACACACAACACCATCTAGCCCAAACTAAGCAGAGCTTGTACTATGGGTTCTAGACAATGAATAAACATACATACATACTTTTTTTTGTAAATACATACAAATTACACATAGAAACACCCACACCAAGACAAACATCCATGTTCATGCACACAAATGTTTGACTTGTGCGGGAAACGAATCCGCGACCTCAGGAGTGGCAGTCGGTTACACTACCCACCACGCCATCGAGGCCGACAATAGAGGAGAAAAGAATACTCCATGCTGCAACTGACAATTTTTAAACAGCAAACCATCAAAGCACTTTACTCAACTTAGAAATCGAATCCGAGACCTGTTGGTCTGCTGCTTGATAACTTGGGTTACCATGCCTACCACACGTACACCGCGAAACCGCACGAGCGGAGCGTTGCTCTCACCGCCACCGCCCCTCCGCGCTGCCGTCCGCGCGGAGGGGCGGCGCCTCACACACGGGACGCCACATAACCGCGCGGATCATAATTGGTGCAGGACGTGCTCCAATTTAAAAATGATCAAACTGGTCAAAACCGCGTTAAATCCATCTGCGCGTACAGGCACGTAAACCGCCTTACCGCGCCGAGCACCGCTACGAAATCCGCATTACCGCCACTGCCCTCCGCGGCGGTGCGCGATGCCGTGTGATATTCGCCTAACTTCCATAGATATATAGACCAAAGAAAGATCAGGTGCAGAAGCAACCATTATACGGGCTAAGCGAGGCATGGGTCTGCAACATCGTTAACTTCCTAATTCCAGGCTGCTATTAAGAATTTCTTGGTAAAATAACTTAATAACTTTTTGTTTGTTCCGGGATTCGATCTGGAGAGCTGATACACAGCAGCCACATTCTACCGTTGCGTAAATTATCAGTGAAAAGCTGGTATAAAAGATATCATTGCTCTGTATCAGAATTGAGATGTCTCAGTGAGGCGCGGCGGCGCGATGCGCGGGCGCAGGCGGGTCCCGCTCGGAATGTTAATATGCAAACCCAAGCTCGGCTCCCGACAATAAATACTGCTCATTTCTCAGCGCACCGCCGCATTTTTGTGCCACAGCCGATATGAAAGACAATAGTGGACAGAAAACTAATGATTAGAGACGGCTGCACGTATTTGGTTAACACGAAGCGATATTCAATGAATAAATGATTGTCTTACTGGGAATGTTTACTGTAGTCAATTATTTGGTGATGGTTCGAATGTTCCAGCTTACTTTCTTTGAGCTGCTTGGATGACGTAGTGGTTTAAGGGGTCGGTCGCTTCACCACTGCCACTTAGGTGAGGGTTGATGTTTCAATCCCCACACGGGATAAAAATATGTCCCGCGTCTGGATATTCTTTGAGTCCGTTGTTTGTTAAATCACGACTAAGGCATTATGTATATATTAATACGTGAAGCAAAAACTTTACACCCCTTTTTACGAAAATTGGGTGGACGGAGGAGTATGAAATTTGGCATAGTTAAATTGTACATGGAGAAGGAGTGGCGAATCCTAATATTTTTATATTATATTATAAAGTTGAAGAGTTTGTTTGTTTATTTGTTTGTTTGGTTGAACGCGCTAATCTCAGGAACTACTGGTTCGAATTGAAAATTATCGTTATTATATTATCGTTAGTGATAAAAATGAATTGCATAACGTCACATCCCTAGTGGTAGGTACTGACAGATGTCAACGTCATACAGGCAACTGTCATCCGCACCAT
Source organism: Catocala sponsa (assembly GCA_963564715.1). NCBI lineage: Eukaryota > Metazoa > Arthropoda > Insecta > Lepidoptera > Erebidae > Catocala > Catocala sponsa. Next base: position 17,044,990 of record OY751349.1, read on the forward strand.
GCTACAGCGCAAAGAGTTTAGGCGGCCGCTAGTTGTATATTATTAGCGCAGGAGATCAGAAGAGATATAATAATATTTTATCACATACACGCAACACCATCTAGCCCAAACTAAGCAGAGCTTGTACTATGGGTACTAGACAATGGATAAACATACATATATACTTATTTTTGTAAATACATACATATTATACATAGAAACACCCAGACCAAGACAAACATCCATGTTCATGCAAACAAATGTTTGACTTGTGCGGGAATCGAACCCGCGACCTCAGGCGTGGCAGTCGGTTACACTAACCACTACGCCATCGAGGCCAGTAAAGAAAAAATACAGGCAACAGATGACAATACTGTTTATATGTCTCACTCGGTAAGTAAGAGACCCGTAAGCTCGCAGTCTGACCTCTCTCATCACTTTTATTTCATGCCATGTTTCTTTCTTTTGCCCTAGTGTCAGCAATGCAAGTAATAGCTCTGGCATTACAAGCAATCTAATTAAACTTATATACCGCTTATCAGCAGGCAGGTATGTTTGTTTGCCAACCTTATTGTGTAGTCAGAATACCAGACATAAATAACAATCTATATTTTCTAGTCACTGGAGGGCCGCTATGCATCAATAGTTTAAAAAGATCAACGGTTTGCACTCCGGGAGTGCCAGCAGAAGTGAAAACTTAAATATTAATGTTGAGCATTTTTGATATTTTGGAATGTTTAGGGAATAATTTTGCACAAATTGCTTTAAAATTATCAGTATAAAAGTACTATAATTTATGTGGTAAAATACAATATTCATTTATTGCGCTATCGTACACAAACATGACAATTCTCTCTCTGTCTTACGAATTTTCGATCAGGTCACGTGTCCTGACGCGAGTTTAACATTTTTTACCCATCACAAAAAAGTGCACAACGCCGCTAAAGAAGTTTCACTTCAAAAAACTCTGGCTTATGAAATTAATCTCTTGTAATATTACAGTCTAGCTAATGTTAATCCATACAGTCTATAACCAATTGTCAATGATCATTGACAGGTTAAATTAAGTACCAATTATCAAGCTATTTAGTCGGTTCATTTCCAGGGTTCAATTGTCTCAGTGAGGTCATTAGCTATATAAACTAGTCTGTGGATATATCTGTCATTATTTGAACCTCAAGTATGGTTTAAACTTCAATCTTGATACATACATACATACATACATAGATTCAAGCCTGTTTCCCAGAGGGGTAGGCAGAGACTACGGATTTCCATTTGCTACGATCCTGACACACTTCTCTGGCTTCATTCACTTTCATCACATTCCTCATACACGCCCGTCGGTTCAAGGAGCTCTTAACCTGGCCTTTGTCCAGGACGCCTCCGATCTGGTCGAGAAACGTTCGCCTAGGTTTTCCTCTTGCGACTGTTCCATTCACACTAGCCTTATAAACTTTCTTAGTCAGTCTTTCCTCGTCCATTCTTTCTACATGTCCAAACCAGCTTAACATACCCTTTTCTATTCTTGTAACTATATCCACTTTCATGCCGCATCTCTTGATAACTTACTTAAAACTTTCAAATATCTTTTGTAGTTAATATAATAGCTTCATTCATTTATTTTATTTCTTATAAAAGCCATCTCTTGCAATATAAATAATTTTTTCCCAGTTCCAGCGACCCATTATACAATGCAGCAAGTTTGCACACTGTGGTAATTTTAGTCGTTGGGCCCGAAGTCTCGGAAGAGGCTGACATAACGCTCTCGCCTCTCCTCGTGGCGAGGGAGTATGTGTCAGCAGCATATACCCAGGATAATAAAGGGATCAGGTCTTTATCAATATATAATTAATTGATACAAAGTGCACACAGCGACACATCAACCTAGACTGTTTGGACTTTGAACTATTAGAAGTTGAACGCTGCAAATCGTGCAAGAGAGTGCGCGTTATATTTTTGTTAAGCTCTATCCTTACCATTACATCGACACCACTATGCACTTTCCGACAATTGTCTATTTTGTATGTAGCGTAGTTATGCGTATATAGGGTGTCTAACTTGATGTGTAGCCGTGTGTACCTACATTTAGATTCCGCACAATCATTTGTGGATCACAAATCAATCTCGGAGGCTAAGCAGAGACAGTTTGCGATATCCAAAGGTCCTTTTTGCAAAGTCATTAAGTATTACAAACTTCCATAGTCTACAGTAACTTGTTACCATCTGTAACTTAATCATCATCCTCTTGCCCTAGTCCCAATTTATTTGGGGTCGGCGCAGTATGTCCTTCGCTTCCATACTTCTCTGTCACCCGTCATCTGATCAATTACCCCTTTCCCTTTCATATCCTTCCTCACACAGTCCATCCATATTTTCCTTGGCCTTCCTCTCCCTTTTCGTCCCTCTACCCTCATATTCATCACTTGCTTAGCTACATACGTATCATCTCTTCGCATAACATGTTCATACCATCTGTAACCTAATACTTACTAAAAAAACACTGTTACGTAAATATTTCATACAGATCGACGTACTAATCTTCTTAATTATAAATGAATGATTTGACTCACAGGTAAATATGAATGGGGGCTTAATTAAAACACATTTCATTGATATTATGAGCTGCCGGAAATCACTTAAAGGCTATAGGCTTCCAGTCACCCATTCCGCCCGTTATTACCACTATAAATAAAGAAATTATCGTCAAATCGACAATAAAAACTAAATCCAATTAATTTTATCTCAAATAAGATCATGAATTTGTTTTATTCATAAATAAAAGAGAATATCTTCAGTTAAAATCTGTCCCTGGACTTTTTTGATTGAAAACTGAGTTTTGTAATACCAACCTGTGTGGAGCTGTTAAACTGAGTGTTATTCGAAATTCGACTTTAATGCGATGTAATACGGTGGTTTGGTAATATTTTTGTATGTATTTAGGGCTGTATGGCAGTTGGCATTGTTATTTCCATACGTCACATCAAGGGTGGATGAAGGGAACGCAGTTTACTATAATTAGTTTGTTTGTTATCTCGATCAGGATTATTCGCAATAGAGATAATTATAGAGTTGTTTTTGTTCATAGCTGTTTATTTTAATGTGATTATTTAATCATGTCGTTGATATAGTTATGATAAGCTGACGATAAAATAAACTTAGAACAGGTATTTGTCTAACTGAGAAAATTGAAAATTCTGGATGAATCAATTTGATAAGCAATTTCGAAAATTATTAGAAATTCTTTCTAGAGCTGATTTAAGTCAAATATCTGCTTCTACGATTTCCTCACTTTCATCCTATCTTCAATTCCTTTTACCAAAAGTCAACAATAAAAAATCACGCCTCTTATTAGTAGTGGTAGCCGCCTACCGCGGAACACTTTAATAGTATAGAATAAAACACACAAAACAAAACAGGACTAAAACTTTATTACAAGTGGTATCAACAACTCCGTACGCTACTTATCAGGTCTCCAATCACATCTCTTGATGTGCCTGATGAATGACCGTTTTGTGATGTTAATACACAGATTATGTATTAAAACTACTGTTCCAACTACCCGCATACAAAAGACATAAACGACATCCGTTTTGATCCAAAAATAGACTCTACATTTCAAGATATAAAATCGTTTTTCGGATGTTATAAAATTGGTTTTTATTTAAAGTTTTGTAGGTTGTGTGGGGTAATGAGGTATAGGTTAGTACACGTGTTTTGTTATCTCAGATTAGTGCTAAGGACGCTTTGTCGAAGGGTTGTTGTAAATTGACTGTGAATGATTTATTGTTGACGTTGACAATGATCCCTGATTAGGTTTTTCAAACTGGTGTGTAAATATTGCTTGTAAATTGTCAATGGAGATTGGCGATGTGTAAGAGCACTTTTAGATGCTGTAGATTGCACTTAAGTTACTTCTTTTATGATATTATACAAAAAAAGTTGTTTTGTTGGACTGTCCTTTCTTTATATAAAAAGGCAAAACGAAATTGATATGATTTTGCATAAAGATAGTTTATGGGTAGAGCAGGTAGAGTGATGTAGGCTTTCATCATGTCAAAATTATATAGATTTGTAGTATTTTTTCGAATCACTAGAAGTAGAAAGAATTAGCGGTTCATAGCTGCTTCATAGATGATAGAGCTTTTGGCCGCGGCTTCGCTCGCGTAAAAGTAGTTTAGGTTAGGTTATGTAAGTAATAGTACTTTTTATAGAATAATGTGTTTCCTATGTTACTCTGTGACAATATAGCTTTCTAATCGTGAAACAATTGTTTAAATCAGTTGAGCCGTTTATTAATTAAATCGTCACAAACAAACAAAATCAAATCTTTACTCTTTATAATATTAGTAAAGATATAGGTAAGAAAAATAGTGCTTTTAAAGTTAACGAAAGAAATTATTAAAGGAGTATACATATAGGTTACGCTCATCTCTGAAAAAAGGAAAGGTAATTTAATTGTGAATTAAGATTGCTTCTTAAAACGTTCAGTTATTTTACAGGCGGCCTCTAAAACGGCGATGGTGTAAATCCCGATTTGAAAATTTGGGTTGAAATCTTATTACCTTATACCTATCTGTAGGGTTGAGCCCGGTAGAGATAAATAAAATCCGTAAGAACGAAATATATGTATATTTATCACTTCTACATTTAAATATTATAATTTACGAACGTAGGTACATAATAACATATGCTTCCATATACAGTTTTTACCGAACTGGTGAAAACGTCGCGGTTGACACCTTTTCACATACATAGACATGTAGCTACGTATAACGTACGTGGCTATGTATGTGTGTAACTGTGTCCCCACACTATCTATATCCTAATCCTAACTAATATTATAAAAGCGAAAATGAGTTTGTTTGTTTGTTACCTTTTCACGCCTAAACCACTAAACCGATCATCCTGAAATTTTGCATATACGTTGTCAGGTGTACAGAAACGGACATAGGCTACCTTTCATCCCAAAAAAATTACTGTTCCCGAGGAAAACAACAATAGCGTTCTTATGATAATAGATGGCGCCACGTGTCCTTCTAATCATGATTGAATTATATTATTACAAGCAGAATACGACCCAAATTGATTGTCAAATTCTAAATTAACGCGAGCGAAGCCGCGGGCAAAAGCTAGTAAATCCTAACTAATATTATAAATGCGAAAATGAGTTTGTTTGTTTGTTACGCTTTCACACCTTAACTACTCAACCGATCAACATGAAATTTTGCATACACGTTGTCAGTGGTATAGAATAGGGTACCATAGAGTACCTTTCATCCACAAAAAATAACTGTTGCGAACCTAACCTAATCTAACCTACATTTACGCGAGCGAAGCCGCGGGTGAAAACTAGTTATAAATAATTGTTATGAAGCTGGGTGTTCTTTTTGTCTGTTTTTTCTGTGTCTGTAAGGTTTCTGTGTCTGTAAGGTTTCTGTGTCTGTAAGGTTTCTGTGTCTGTAAGGTTTCTGTGTTTGTAAAGTTTCCCGCGACTCAGAAATTAATCTTAGAGCTGCAATAGTTAAAAATTAAAATGTTATAATTGCTAAGTCCACATCCCTGATGTCACTAATCTCGTGGCTCACCAAGCTACTGTTATTATTATCAGAATAAAAGTATGTATGTTTGTTACCTCGTAGTCTATACTAATATTATAACGAGGAAGGTTAAATTTTGTTTGTTTGCTTGTAACGATTTAACCCAAAAATTACTTAAACGATTTTAAAAATTATTTTGTTGGGCTTCTTTTACGGGTTGTAGCCAATGAAGAACATATGTTGTAATACATATATACAATGTGTTTGGTGAGTGGTGTCGGAGATTTTAATGGCATAATATATGGTCATTTATATCTACAATCCATGCTTCAGTATTAATTTTTATGTTACTTGGGCGAAATGGCGGCCATTTTGTTTATTTTGTTATCTAATCACGGACACACGTGGTAATTTAGCGATATAGTCGCTTGTGATAGTCCAAAAAAAACAAAAAGGTCTTGTTTCATAGCTCATAGTATAGCTAACATGTTTATGATAAAACATTTTTAGAATCTAATTCAGTTCAATTTTAAAAAAATATATGATAACTGAAAATTAAGAAAATTTCTGCTGTTATTTTTTGTTATTTCACTTTTTCACAAAAATAATGTAACATAAAAAATAGTACTGAAGCAAGGATTGTAGATATAAATGACCATATATTATGCCATTAAAATCTCCGACACCACTCACCAAACACATTGTATAATTGACTGCTATCTTTGAGCAGCGATAGCTCAGTGGGGAGACTAACAGACTGCACTGCAGAGGGTCTCGGGTTAGAACCCACGTCGCGCACCTCTGACTTTCGGAAGTTATATGACTTTTCAAAATTATGTGCGTATTGATTGACAATTATCGCCTGCTCCGTGCCTCGGAAAGTACGTTAAGCCGTTGGTCCCGGCTGCCATGAAAATCTATGGCAGTCGTTATTGGGAGAGTGTCGATACAAAAGATCCCACTGGATCGAAGTGTCGCCGGTCTGCACTGATTGGCCCCCACATAAGATAAGATAAGATACTGGTATCTTTTACCGAAATATTATTATAAAAATGTTATATGTTAACGAATCGAGTGCGGGTAGGCGACTGGTGTGCAGCGCTCATACAATCGCGCGCCTGTATATAAAATTAATGCGTCTGCAGTCAGTCTCTACATAATATGTGTCGCTACAATTTAATTATTAGAAAGGTATATTATCACCGAGTAAGATAGGCACATTTTTTTTTAAATTGTTTTTCTATCACGTACACACAACACCATCTAGCCCAAACTAAGCAGAGCTTGTATTATGAGTACTAGACAATGAATAAACATACATACATATATATATATATATATATATTTGTTTTAAATACATACTTATTATACCTACATAGGAACACCCAGACCAAGACAAACATCCATGTTCATGCACACAAATATTTGACTTGTGCGGGAATCGAACCCGCGACCTCAGGCGTGGCAGTCAGTTACACTAACCACTACGCCATCGAGGGAGATTATTCATACGAGATACATTTTATTAAAAAAAATACTGTTACTCACATAACCTAACCTACGTATACGCGAGTAGAGCCGCGGACAAAAGCTAGTGCAATAAAAATGTACTGGTACTTTGCCAGCTTCACCCAATTTCATCTGAGCGAAATTAAAAGCCCATCTCTATGAAGTAAAAAGTCGTTGGGTCCGCTTCAGGATCTGATGACGTCATACATCACGCTATCTGATCTGGCCACCGATTGATTTTCGGAAATCGCCTCCGAATAACCCACGCGATAAAGTGATTTACGTTGCTTACATATGGCTGAGTTGTTTGGCAAGCAAAGCATTGTAGTATTAAATAAATGCATATACTGAACTAAGTTAGAATAACTAAGTTTGAATGTAGTGCATGAGATTTCGGATTTCATTCGAGTTATTACCTTGTTGTTATTATATTTTTCTGTCAAGAATTAGCTGACGAAATATTTCTTACCGAGTTCAGATGAAGCAAGAAAGTTGTTCGACTTTATGGCCCTGATACATTGATCTCCTTTCCTTTATATTGTTTTAGGTTACGATGGGACTGACATGCGCTGTGCGTCATAAAAGTCCCTGAAATTTAAAGAAATAAAAAAAAAAAAAAAAAAAAAAGAAATATTTCTTTTTTGTTTGAGGTAAATAAACATATGGTTTTCAATAATTTGTACCAAATAAATATAGCATAACTGTGACACCGGTGACATTTACCACATATTAAATACAATACATTAATGGGTTACAATGAGAACCAGTAGACATGTGCAATATTTAGTAAACATACTTATGTTTTTTTAGAATTAAGAATTTTCTCGTATTTTTTTATATAATATAATAATATTATATAATAGCAGCGATAGCCTGGTGGGAAACCGTTGGACTGCCACGCAGAGGTCTCGAGTTCGAACCCAAGGCGCGCATCTCTGACTTTTTGAAGTTATATGCGTATTAAATAGTTGATTATCGCTTGCTTTAACGGTGAAGGAAAACATCGTGTGGAAACCTGCATGTCTGAGAGTTCTCCATAATGCTCTCGAAGATATGTGAAGTCTGCCAACCCGCACTAGGCCAGCGTGGTGGACTATGGCCTAACCCTTCTCATAGTAAGGAGAGTCCCGTGCCCAGCAGTGGGATAATTTAATACAGGGCTGATATTATTATTTATTTATATTATATCTTCGGGTATAGTAAGTGACTATTTATATAAGTCTGGATATACAAACGTGATTCTATGTACGTGTAGCCAGATTATAAATATTGCTCCTATACTTAGCCAAATATGTGTTTAGGTTCCAGGTAAGCCTTTACAATATTTGTCAAGCCTTTTGGCGTCTACATACATTGTCAAACTTCGTGTTGCTACTTACTAACGACACAACAGATAGGTCAAACTTTAAAAAAAATTCTGTCTTTGGGGTTCGATTCCCAATTGCACCCGGATGCCACGGAACAAATGAGACTCTGTTCATTATATTTACGAATGTGACATGATATGTAGTGAGTTAATGACAAGCTCGTCATTTGTGAGGTTTGTGTGTCCGGTAATTTTATCGATATTGAATCAGCGCCGCCGATTGGTCCGGTAATGGCACGATTATCGTATTAGGGCGAGCTGATTATTTTACAATTTTCCCTTTCTCTTTTCGCATTACACAAATTGTTTGTTTGCGCTCTGATAAAGCTGATTTAAAGCTTATATTGTTGGGTTCATTTCTACTTCATCATGAACATAAAATTATTTAAAGAGAAGATGGATCTTACATACAGGGCATTATCATCCAAAGCTAGATAAACCGACTATCCGAAATGAAAACCATAAGATAGCAGTCAAATAACATTGTTTTTTTTTATTTAAAAATGACTACTCCCGCAATAGTAATAATAAATAGGCAATAAGCCGACTACTCCGGGAACTACCACCATCTATACTAATATTATAAATCTGAAGAGTTTGTTTTTTTGTTTGTTTAAACGCGCTAATCTCAGGAACTACGGTTCGAATTGAAAAATTATTTCTTTGTTGGATAGCTTATTTATCGAGGCAGGTTATAGACTATATAACATCACGCTACGACATACGGGAGCGGTGCAGTAATCATAAACGCGGGTGAAACCGCGGGCACAGCTAGTCTTACATAAAACTGACACAAGTGTACACTTTTACTGCGCTTCGGCGGTGATTTAGATTGTCAGAGTCTCACGTATTGATCTTGACCACTCCTTTCTTTTCAGCTCATATAATAATTTACCTAGATGTTCCCGCAGTTTCATCCGCGTTTATTGATACTGTGCCGCTCCCGTGGGTTGCAGCGTGATGTTATATAGCCTATAGCCTACCTCGATAAATAGGCTATCCAACACAAAAAGAATTTCAATTCGAACCAGTAGTTCTTGAGATTAGTGCGTTCAAACAAACAAACTCTTCAGCTTTATAATAGTATAGTATATAGATAGATTAGATACTTCTTTTTCTACCGCGTCCGCAACATGCGTGTGATATCACTGGTATTGCCAGCAATCATAGGCTATGGCAACCGCTTACCATCTGTGCTACTAGCAGAGGCCTTTATCTCAGCAAAAACAGAGTCGCTAGCGGCGTAGTATATCTATCTCGCAGGGTCGTTTCAATCCAATTAGCAGAAAGATCTCTGCAATATGCAATAGTGACCTTTGTCTTTGCAAAAATGGATTCTCTGGCAGAAGGCCGCCTTCTTTCCTGCAGGCTCTTTTCAATCTAATTCAAGACTCTAATTAGCACAAGAATATCTACTATTATTTACTTAAATACAGCTCCGTTTTGCTTCCTTAAACGCGCATATCTTTTCAGAAGAATAACTTTGCAATAAAAAGACATTGTAAAGCTAACTTTAAAAATTCAGGAATACTTAACACAATATACAATTGAGTGCGACAGAAGGCAGTAAAGTGAGAAAAAGGTACTGAAAATGGAACAGGTTATTAGTTGAAAATTACCGTTCGTCCTCCCTGTAATGTCGCCTGCAATAAAGTCTGCTGCCGGCCGAGAGCCTTCATAGACGTATAATGACGACTAGATGTGAATACTGCTTGTTTATTTTATACCATACTTTAGGAAGCGGTTTTGCCCGCAAGAGTCTTATGGTATACTGAGATAAGAAAGTATATAGGACGTGGTCTATTTGTGTACCAAGTTTCATCTAAATTTGTTCATTGGTTAGTGTGCTTGAGTAATAAACAGCAACATTTTCACATCTTCAAAGGATAGTAAAAGAAAGAAAAGAAAAAAAAAAAAAACAGTTTATTTTGTCCTCTACACTGGCATAAAACAAAAAAATACAACAAAAAAATTAAAAATGTTAGATAATATTATACAAAAATAAAAAAATACAACATAAGAATAAGCAATTTATATAATTAATCATACCGCAGTGCGAGACAAAGACAACTACGAAGATTGTCGGCCTCGATGGCGTAGTAGTTGTGTAACCGACTGCCACGCCTGAGGTCGCGGGTTCGATTCCCGCACAAGTCAAACATTTGTGTGCATGAACATGGATGTTTGTCTTGGTCTGGGTGTTTCTATGTATAATATGTATGTATTTACAAAAAAAAAAGTATATATATATGTTTATCCATTGTCTAGTACCCATAGTACAAGCTCTGCTTAGTTTGGGCTAGATGGTGTTGTGTGTATGTGATAGAATATTATTTTTATTATTTTATGTCAGACAGACGATCATAGTAAGATTATTATGATCGTCTGTCCGACGTTAAATCTTCGTAGACCAGCCGATTACGTCCCGAGTGCAATTCCCCGGTCGGACGAAATATACTTGGATGTTTTTGTGGAATTTCTCAGTAACATTACGGGTTTGTAGAAATCAGTCCGATAGTTGGCAGAAATGATCACAATAATCGCCCTTTAAATATAGTTGCTAGTTAAATAGTAGTTTGTAGCCAATGTTGTTGTAGGTACGACACTACATACATACATACATAGATTCACGCCTGTTTCCCAGAGGGGTAGGCAGAGACTACAGATTTCCATTTGCTACGATCCTGACACACTTCTCTGGCTTCATTCACTTTCATCACATTCCTCATACACGCCCGTCGGTTCAAGCAGCTCTTAACCTGGCCTTTGTCCAGAACGCATCCGATCTGATCGAGAAACGTTCGCCTAGGTTTTCCTCTTGCGACTGTTCCATTCACACTAGCCTTATAAACTACGACACTAATGATTCTATTTTCTAAGCTTACTTCAAAATATATGAGTTACCTACCTACTTTACTTTATATTATACTAGCTTTGGCACGCGGCTCCGCCCGCGTGGTACCTACATCAATAAAAAGTAGCCTATGTCCTTCCCCAGGTTTTAAACTATATCTGTACCAAATTTCATCTAAATCAGTTGAGTGGTTTAGCCGTGAAAAGATAACAGACAGACAGATAGACAGACAGAGTTACTTTCGAATTTATAATATTAGTAAGGATTAGTAAGGAAGTAAGGATAGTTTACCCTCATTTTTATTCTGTACTTTTAGTTATAATATTAATAGTAGTATGTTAAATGTATAGGTAATTTAACGGAACGAATCTAACGTCTAAAGGCGGCTGTACACATTGGGCCAAGGTAGTGGGCCAGCGTGTTGGGCCAACGTGTAGAGATCTACTTGGCGGTATGTTGATACAGCCAAGTAGATCTCCACACGTTGGCCCAACACGCTGGCCCACTACCTTGGCCCAATATGTACAGCCGCCTTAAGACACAGGCTCGGCCTAGTTTAGACGTTAGAGTTCATTGAATATTGTATACATACAGTTATTGTATTGTACGTTAAGAAGTTGTATGTATGTATGTATTGTCATCTATTTGGTATCAATAAATAAATTATTATATTATACAGGGTGTGTCGTAAATAGTGGTCCAGAGTAAAGGAGTCGATACACTGTATTCTTATGTATCACATACCGAAATTTTAACCATTTTCAGATAAAGGTCTCCTAACAAAAAATAAAAGTTTTTTTTTTAAATTTCTGCACCTTGTTTCGCGAATTTGGCTGTCATTTCAACAAATATCAATATTTTTTAATTCTGTTTTTTTATTATTACTCTTGAATATGTGTACTATCATATCCAAACCCTTTTTTATGTTTTAAAGTCAAAGGTACTTAAAGAAATTAATCTGTTTCCAATTTCAATACTCATCTTCAGCAAATCATATGACTTTAGGGGCATAAAAAAAATGGTTAAAATTTCGGTATGTGATACATAAGAATACAGTGTATCGACTCCTTTACTCTGGACCACTATTTACGACACACCCTGTATGTGTGTGCAATAAACTACTGCCTACTCGTCGTACATCTGTAGTATTAGCCAAAACACTATATAAAAGAGTAGATGACTCTTAAACATGCGAGATACTGTATAAACACAGAAATTACAAACATTAAGTATAACTTAGACTTGGTATAGCTATCTATGGTCCACACAGCTATTTGGACCGTTCAAGGATCAAATCAACAACGTATGGTACATTGGATACTGCGAGGTGGATACTTTGGTTCTTAGTTGCGTGTCCAACACTGAAAGTACGCTGACATATTATTTTAAGCCACGCTCTTGCACCTTCCAATCCTAAAACATCCATCCAGCTCATTGAAAACAGGGTGGTTGTGGAGTCTAAGCCCAACCCCCCTGGGGCCGGAAAGGGGGAGGGTTGCAGCGGGTAGGAGGGGGGAGTACGGCCTTAATTACCGCCGCTTTTATAGTTTTAATGAGTTCATTTTGGACCGGGGCTAACAAGCGGCGTAATACCTATTTAAACCAATTTTGAAATTAATATCGTGAAGTGCTGGACGTTGTATATATCGATGTTTTATATTTATATCATTGTTTTTTATGTTTTATTTATAACAGCTATATAATCATATACTTATCTTATCTTATGTGGGGGCCAGTCAGTGCAGACCGGCGACACTCCGACCCAGTGGGATCTTTTGTGTCGACACTGTCCCAATAACGACTGCCATAGATGTTCATGGCAGCCGGGACCAACGGCTTAACGTGCTCTCCGAGGCACGGAGCAGGCGATAATTGTCAATCAATACGCACATAATTTCGAAACGTCATATAACTTCCGAAAGTCAGAGATGCGCGACGTGGGTTCGAATCCGAGACCCTCTGCATTGCAGTCTGTTGGTCTCCCCACTGAGCTTTTGCTGCTCAATCATATACTTAGTGGGTGAGCAGGGATGTAGAGTACTCACATATTGCATTTCTTCCTAAGTCTTACGTCACAAGATATCACGGTCGCTATGTTGCTAATGTAAATTTTGAAACTCCCAATTACTTTGATCAATATAAGCATCTGGATGTATGATATCCTACTTTGCCTACTAATATTATAAATGTGGTAGTTTGTGAAAACGTTTGGATGCTTGTTATTCTGACAGTTATTCAGTATATTCAGATAGATCATGTCCTGGATTAATACAAGGTAAAATTTTTATCCCGGCATTACCGTGGATATTACATGGACCAAGCCGGGCAAAACATACATTGTCAGAAATTTTTTTCATATGTTGTCGTAGATGTGTGAAGTCAAACGACCCGTATTGGACCAGTCTGGTCGACCATAATCCACAAGACTGGTCCAATATTTCTTATTTTTCGAGAAGGGTTAGGCCATAGCCTAACACTTCTCAAAACTAAGAAGAGGCCTGTGACCCGCTGTGAGACACACGCCTCTTGTGAGTTTTTAAGAAGTATACACGGGTCTGATATCATTATAATTTCCCAAAACGTATTATTATTTTATATACTTACTATAATTTCATCGATAAAACTAACAACATCACTAGAAACTTTTATCAGGAGCTCGCAACTCGCGGTCGCGTCGACTATTTTGTCGATATTAATTAAAAAGGGGTCCGTACAAGTTTATATTAAAGAAAATTAAGCAATCCCCTTCTAAAGTTGGTAATGAATTTTCACAATAAACGTTGATGTTGGATCGTAAACCGCTTGATGATATTTTGTTATTTTCTTTGATAAAGACCTCGTTTAGGCCTAAATTGAATTTCGCTACAATTTGTGTCTGTCGATTGTATAGAGGCTTATTTTGTTGTGTTGAAGTTTATGTTAACATCACGACTACATCTTGCCGAGAAGATCTGTAGAGGTTATCTCACTTATTGGCTATTTTATGTTTAAATTGTAAACCTTATACTAGAATTAGGATGCTACTGATAATTTCTTTTCTAAAGAAAGCATAATGATTTACTTACATGCCACAAGGATTTATATGTTGTATTACTAAATAATAAGAACCTATAGCATGTCGTGTATTGAACCCGGGATCTATATGGTTAAGTCTGTATGGGTAAATGCTAAGCATTTTGTCATCAACAAGCACATTTTCTAAATCTATGCGATTTATTAGTAGCTTGCAGCCCAAATATCTAGTAAGTAATTTTCTAAATGACTTGTAATTTATCCCCCTGCAAATTTCGGAAGAAGGTATGTGGCAATAGAGCAGTTATAAGTAGATGTTTTAGATGGTCATTAAATTTTTTTACCATATTTCAATTATAAACACAGTTTATTATGTTTACATGACAGTATTCCTTATTTAGCTTCCTAATTTTATTTGTTGGTTGGACAAGACCAACGAACAAATAAAATTAGGAACCCCCTCGAAAATCATCACTTACACTAAATTATAATCAGCTTTTCTATATGATGAGATATTCATTACATCAACATATTTCAAGTTTATATTTTGCTTCACAATTTCTTTTGTATTAAATATTAAGTTTTATATTTTACCTATTTTTACACCTTAATATATGACTACTTCTTATAGATACACGCTATATAGCTCAACATATGGTTAGGTACCTACATAGATATATATCTCTAATAATATATATATATATATATATATATATATATATATATATATGTCTATTGTCTATGGTATATGTTGAAGAGACACTTTTCAATAATAATTCAGATCTCAAATAATCTTTCCATTACGCTTGTTAAAATCTAATTAGACATTACATACCCGTATAAAACTAATGCTCTTAATAAAGCCTTATGCTCCCAACTATCGTTTGTAATTTGCTATCCGTGGCAACCTGTAATTAAGGCAGCACCAATACTTGTAAACCACTAATTTTGAAAGTGTGCTTAGCTTTTAAGGTGTATTTTCTTGTTGGTTGTCCAAATAAATAAATTATAAAATTCAGTTTAACTATTACTCTCCTACAATATAGTTAAGAGACGTAAAGCCAAGCCATACATATGGAATAGCACCTCCGTACAACCACACACCCACCCTCTATCGTAGGGTAGTATGGGGTGGGGTCCGTAATAGTCCCGCAATTATCGCCCTATTAAGTAGTTTGGGACCGCCATTCTACCCTGTGGGACACCTTTTGGGTATAATACCGTTAGTTTATATATGAAACTTTTAATATATGAAGTGATATGCTTAGCAATTAGTTGCTTGAGGTATTGTTATAGTTTTTTTAGTTAATGACTCGTAGTCACACTATTATGTGCCCTAAGGGGCATGTAAATTCGATGAACGCGACGGCGCGCGGCGCCGAATTTCGGGCGTCAGTATTTGTTCGAATATATTTACCAGTTTACATATAGTCGGCCGCCTCGATGGCGTAGTGGTTAGTGTAATCGAGCGCCATGCCTGAGGTCGCGGGTTCGATTCCCGCACAAGTCAAACATTTGTGTGTGTGAACATGGATGTTTGTCTTGGTCTGGGTGTTTCTATGTATGTATTGACAAAAAAAGTAAATAATATGTATGTTTATCCATTGTCTAATACCCATAGTACAAGCTCTGCTTAGTTTGGGCTAGATGGTGTTGTGTGTATGTGATAGAATAGAATATGAATCCCATGGCATGCATGTATCCTATGGGGTAGTCTAGGTCATGCTCTATCAGTATGCTAAATTATCCCAATCGGTTCAACGGATTGGGTATAATTGCGTAACAAACATACGGACAAATACAACATATATGTTCATCTAAATACAATAACCATATATGTTCATCTAAATAAATAAATACGGTAACAAACAAACAACATATATGTTCATCTAAACATCTAAACATCTTCACAAACTTTCACATTTACTATCTTCGGAGGTGAGCTTGATTTAACCATGTACATAGAATCAGGGTTTATCAGAACTGACTGCCCGGATTGCATTGTGGTTTAAGTGGTTGCCTTGCCGCTGCCACTTAACCGAGTGTTGTAGGTTCGATTCAGACAGGATAAAATAATTGTGTGATTCACAAAATATTGTTTCGATTCTTGGTAAGTATTCTTTGCATCCGGTAGTCAAATGTTCATCAGGTAAATAATAAATGTGTTTTAAATATGGATCGCTTAGGATACGTAGTTATTTATAACGGTTAGGGCACACTGACATTTTTACTTAAGCTTGGGGTTTTAACCCTGTAGTCGTTTATCAGACTTCATGATTGGCCTTACGAACGACCTTATATGGCTAACCCAACCCAATACTTCAATATTCGTGAATTACCACGTGACAAAAATGACTCCCAGTTATACACAATATATCTGGCTATACTGAAGTGAATAAGATGAACCGTCGCTTATATTTTAGGTTTAACAAAAATACAAAATCAATTTAGTGTTTTAATACGTTATGTTAAAAAACAGACAAAAGTTCAAATATAAGAAGTCTTGGGTTTATATCTTTAGACTATATATCTTATCTTATCTTATCTTATGTGGGGGCCAGTCAGTGCAGACCGGCGACACTTCGACCCAGTGGGATCTTTTGTGTCGACACTCTCCCAATAACGACTACCATAGATGTTCATGGCAGCCGGGATCAACGGCTTAACGTGCTTTCCGAGGCACGGAGCAGGCGATAATTGTCAATCAATACGCACATAATTTCGAAAAGTCATATAACTTCCGAAAGTCAGAGGTGCGCGTGGGTTCGAACCCGAGACCCTCTGCATTGCAGTCTGTTGGTCTCCCCACTGAGCTATCGCTGCTCTTAGACTATATAAATAGTATTTTAAAAATATTTATAATGTAGCAGCAAAAATATAAATATATACATATATATATATGGACAGTAGTTGTAATATATGTAGAAGAAAATGAATATTGCTATCTTCTGTGAGACAGTAATTATTTTTACTAAAAATACCGTTTATTTAAAATTCTCAGAAGACCTTATCTAAATACATTTAAACTCCGGTGTGTTCAAAACCATCTCAACTATTTACCATATTCTTGTAAAAGTAAAAGGGAAGAAAATATGCAAATTGACGGCAATAAGGCTGCGTTCTTGCGCCACTCAAACGTTTAACCCAAAACGTACCTAAAGTTTATGATATTGAGATCAAATTTTCATTGCATTTTTGTTGAGTTTTATTACTTATTGGAAGAGAAACTGAGGGGCTATTGTTATGACTTCATTTGCTCTTGCAATCTCACATATTGATTCAAAGTGGGTC
Organism: Catocala sponsa; assembly: GCA_963564715.1. Classification (NCBI taxonomy): domain Eukaryota; kingdom Metazoa; phylum Arthropoda; class Insecta; order Lepidoptera; family Erebidae; genus Catocala; species Catocala sponsa. The sequence continues at coordinate 17,062,538 of OY751349.1, forward strand.
GTAAGTAAGAATGTGGAGTATTTTTACGATTTGCTACCAGAATATGAGCAAAAAGTATTATTTATATTGTCAATTGTTTTGTTGCTAGCAAATATTACAGGGAGACCAATAAATAAGGATATTTTTATAGCTTTTATTTCTTTAACATACCCGTGACTGCGACTGGCGTAGAAGTTTCAAGTACCGTGCCGTCTCAGGTTTACATCACAACTGGAGTTAAAAATATCTGCTCGACAAACGTATAATATATAGGTGAGTAAAAGACCCGGAAGCTCATATATCTATCTGTTTCATTACTATCCTTTACACCCATCCTTTATATTGTAAAGATAGCAAGAGAGTACGTTCTTGTTTCTTTTAAAACGCGTACTGTCTGTTTATTCAAAACCTTAATACTATTATTATTTCAGCCTGCATTGTCAGTCCACTGCAGAAAAAAGGCCGGTCTCTCGCTTTTCCACATTTCACACTAGTTTCTCCAGTCAATGTCAAAGTCAAAAATCTTTATTTCCATAAAAAATTGCAAACAATTCTTGGTCACGTGAATTAACTATATAAGATATATTAATAAAAAATAGAATAATAATAGTCTCTCTCGTAGCTATCTAATTCGTTCCGCCATCGACGCGGCGGTGACGCCTCCAGTCCGTGTACCGAATATTATCTATACAAATAAATAAAATTAAAGTGTCTGTTTGTAATGTCAAAATAATAGCTTTTTATCGAATGCATATGAAAGTATATAAGGTACCTATAGGAAAACATCAATTTTTAAATTTTTTGTCTGTCTATCTGTCTGTCTGTTTGTTCTGGCTAATCTCCGAAACGGCTGAAGCGATTATGACGACACATTCACTGGCAAATAGCTGATATTATAAGGAGTAACTTAGGCTACTTTAAATTTAGAAAAAAAAAGGGTTCCGCGGAGATAAACACTTTTTAGTTAAAATCTACGCGGACGAAGTCGCAGGTAACAGCTAGTAATTAATGCGAATGCGACTTGTTTGTTTGTTTATTACGCTTTCACGCCTCAACTACATAACCGATCATCATAAAATTTTTCATGTTACGTTACAGGGGACCAGAAAAGGACACAGGGTACCTTTCATCCTAGAAAAAAGTAGTGTTACTATTCTAAATTGACCTGCATTCACGCGAGCGAAGCCGCGGGCATAATCTAGAAGTATATGTATATAAGAAACATGCTTGTTTTAAAGCTTTTTATAATCATCTCGAAGATGTGTAAAGTCTGCCAATACACAAAATATAACAATTATTATCCTCTGAGTCTTCTTCAGAGAAAATAAAAACACTATGTGGGTCTGTGTGTCTGTCTGTTAGTGACAGGCATAACTTCGGAACCACTGGACCGATTGACTTGTAACTTGGTGTGCAGACACCTTGGAGTCATACCTCGGTCAAGTTTGAATATGGGCCCTAAGGGGTCAAAAGACCCCCGAGATATAGGGTCACAAGGTCACATAATGTACATTTATAACGAAGAGGTTGAATCCTGGGTTTTTACACCCGTCTCGTTATTGTCGATATATATAAGCTGGTTTATATGAAAGGACACTGATATATAGAGAACCAATCTAAAGATTCTAATTGTCATAAGAATGACTGTGCAAATTACAATCATTAGCAGATAGCGGTGTTTGAGGTCAATGATCCCAAATTTATAGTTTAAGAAATATATACATAGACTGCCGCTTATATAGCACTTAGGGGATAGGCAGAGATGTATCAAAACCACATTTTGGCAGCTACAACTTAGTTCTCATGAAATAAGGGACCAGCCTAGTGCCGTTTGGCAGACAAGTTACCAGATTCCATACTGCTATTGTAGGTGTACATCTTGTAAAAAAAGAACATAATAACACTTTGTTCGACCTATAAATTGAACCTGAGATCTTGCGGTTGCATGCAACCTCTGTTTCGAGACCATGGGCAATATTTTTTTAATTCAACCTGACTTTGTCGACGTGACTTCGTTGGAGTTACCGTTCGTACAGTTCGTGACGCAATTTTAGTGTATCACACTATGCACCATAATAATACTATGTCCGGGTCTACTAAACGGTATTAAGTACAACTTTAAATACCGCACTTAATTCTGCTACGTAGACTACCAATTAATGTGCGCTCAACTAGACCGATAGACCGCCCAAAAAGACAGGGAGCAAACTTAGCAAACCCAGCAAGTCAGGTCGCACAAATCCAACTTCCTTGAAACTGAAAATTTCTCTACAGCTAACACAATTACATTCTGCTTAGCTCAAGAACCAAATCCGGAACCTCATGATCGTCACTACCATAACCGCAAACTAACACCATTGCAGCATAATTAATCAAAACAAGTATCTACCATACAGACAAAATAAAGACACCATATTGAACTCAAGATATCTGCAAATTGCGTGGGTCAATATGGAAGTAATAAACTTAATGTGTTAGTGATTCGTTCAGCGGGGGGCCAATTGTGGAGCGGCCGGGGCCCCGCGGCTAATGGGGCCCCGCCATTATGCTATTAGCTATAAACGCGTTACGACTTTGTGCGGGTAGATTGGTTTTATATTGATATATTATGTGATGTAATTTTTTGGTGCTTGAAGCTTGGTTTTAGTGTGTCAAGGGTTTACGCTTAGGAAAGCTTTGGTTGCTCAGCGGTTGTGTATGCGATTGTTGTGCTTGAGGACCCGCGTTTAATTTCTGGACTAGGCAAAATGTTATCAAGTTTTTGTGACAAAGAGTTCTTTTTCTGATAAAACTGGGGCTGGTGGTGACACAAGGAGTGCTCAATGTTACGTGGGACCTACAATGACAGGTGGTGGAATTTGGGTCTACTACATTTCTGCCTATCCCCTCGGTGATATTGACTCTGAGTCTATCAATGTATACCTTATATGTGTAAATTTGATTTTAGTATTTTATCAATTGTATATACAAGTGATAAAAGATTATATTATGCAATTTCTGGCAGCATATGCCCCAGTAACTGTATCGCCCAACATGTACGGTCGGTTTCTATATCAAGAAACGAATCGTACTAGCTACGGGCAGTTTTGAAATATTATTATGTCTCAACGGCCTCGATAGCGTAGTGGTTAGTGTAACCGACTGCCACGCCTGAGGTCGCGGGTTCGATTCCCGCACAAGTCAAACATTTTTGTGCATGAACATGGATGTTTGTCTTGGTCTGGGTGTTTCTATGTATAATAGGTATGTATTTACAAAAAAAAAGTATATATGTATGTTTATCCATTGTCTAGTACCCATAGTACAAGCTTTGCTTAGTTTGGGCTAGATGGTGTTGTGTGTATGTGATAGAATATTATATTATACAATATGTGTCAAAAATTTACTATCCGTAGATAAAAGAAAAGCGGCGGGAGACCAATGGATAAGGTATTGGACTTGCGATCGAGAGGTCGCGGGTTCGAATCCCACCCATTGCACTACTGACGTGAAACCACTCCTAATACAAGCATTCTAGCTTAGCTGGAGGGGTTAACAAGAATTTAAACACAAAATGCTAGTAATCTTTAAAAAAATCACTACGACTGGTTTCTTGATATAAGAACCGGGCCTAAATGGTATTAATCATGCCCGTAAAGCAACTCGTAGGCTAGGCTAGGCTGTAGACATTGGCAGAGTAGTTACTGGATTTTCACTCTCAGTAGAGGGATTCTAAGGGAGTTTGGCAGTATTCCCAACTTTCGGCAATAGTCACATGCTCTTTTAAGTAAGACTGATTTCTGATGAAATTTGGGCACCAGCTAATTCAGCCTTTCGGAGTCATATACATACCTATGTGATTCTATATCATTTTCTCAAAGTTACAACACAAGCTGTCATGTCATTCAACTTTCAATAGTAGCTTTGATCATTTGACACAGATACACAGTTGCCAAATATCAAACTGCACAGAGGACTCTATGTCTAACCGAACAATATTTTATTAACCCCTCATCAATACACATAATAACAATTTAATATACACCGATTCATCTCTCTACAAAACCAATATACTTTTCTCTATATCTCAAAGAAGTTAAGCGAATCTCAATCTTATGTCAATAAGAATAAGAGATAAAATAGTGTTGGGGGAGTGTCGATTAATTTTGTATGTCGATATGAGAGTCATATCATCGTCATATTTGAATCGCGTGCCATGATTCGGCAGATTCGATCAAAGAGACGCCGGACCACCTGAGTGAGTCGTGTTAGAGGTTATTCTAACTTATCGATAGGGTTGTTTACTTACCTTAATATTTAAATTGTACTTCAGACTATCTTGTTGATCAATAAATTTCAACTAACGTTTATGTACGATCGTAAGGTCATGCAGTGTTTAATATATCACAAGACTAAGATTATTAAATCTCATTTTTAAAAGAACGCACAGTACTTATTTGTGCATTGTAGTGGTACATGAACAAATTATAACTTTAGTTCCTAAGTATAATATGAAGTAAGGTTCATAATAATATGTTAACATTTTATTTAGGGAAATAATTGCATTATTATAAACTGCGTTTTAGAACTATGAACGACTTTTCAATCTACAGTCTATCTCATGTACGTAAACAACGATTTAAATAATATTATAAAAACAATATACAGAAGCTCAATTAGATATAAGCTAGTAAGTCATAAGGCTATAGTTGCAGAATCACCATGGGTGAGTTATACTCCTAGTCTAGGTTAAGCTACGCACCACCGTTTACCATAAGGCAGAAAACAGCTTGCAAAAAATAAATGCAATTTATTACTCATACTTTGATTTTATCGATATCGACTCCTACACATCACTATCTTACTAAAAAGCGTTTCCAAGAGGCACAATCAACACACATTGAATATTTCTTTGTTACGCCGAGTGATTTATTGATTGCGTCTCTGTCAACACCGGCTGGCACTTTACACCAAGCTGAATACTTCATTTGATCCGGATTTTTATCGATAATAAAACTCGATCATGATTCACACCACTCGTTAAGTATATTTAGTATACAAATGATTTGATCGTTGCGGTTGGTACTTTCGAATCTGTTGTAAAGGTGACTTTCTTTACTATTAATGATGATTTCACGTTTTATTATCGATATAGAAATGTGTGCGGGATTGCTTGTTAGATTCAAAAGGACTTTGAGTCACAAATACAGTTAAATTAATAAGTTTCAGATATTTAAAATGAACTACATAATTATCTTAAATACACCACTTTTATCCTATTTAAGTTTACAATTTAATATTACTAACTATTTAAATTTAGAATTGCTCCGTCAATTCAGCAGCCATATTTATCGCTAATTATAATAGGATTTAAATATGGCAGTTCAAAGTATTAAAGTAGTGTATTACAATAATGAACCGCGGTAAAATCTATTTACAGTAGTTTTATTTCAATGTATAACATTTGCATAAACGAAAGACAATGTTAGTTTCATAGATATTTTCAAACTGATAAAGAATCTATGGCGGCTTTATGGATACTTTTTAACAGACTTCAAAAAAAGGAGGAGGTTCGTTTCGAGGAGGTCGACTGTATTTTTTTCGATAATAATATTATTATTATCATCGAAAAGTCAGCCCAGTTTACCACTTTCAATTTTATATGTGATAAGAGTAAGGCTATAGTCCATCGCGCTGGATCAGGACGTGATGGTATACTTAAGAAGTCTTTAAGAACATTATGGATGTCTCTCAAACATACAGGTTTCCTCACGACGTTTTCAATCACTGCTAAAGTAAGCTATAATGAACTGTTTAATACATACATGTCTGAGGAAATTCAAAAGTCCGTGCCTTGGGATCGAACTCGAGACCTCTGTGTCGCAGTCTAACGGTTTTCCACTACACTATCACTGCTACTTTTCGTTAGGCTATTTAATTTTTTTTAACAAGTACTCTACCTGCTTTCTTTGTAATTTCTGTATACAACGGACATCTAGACTGGACAAACGCTTTTTGTCCCGTGTGGGCTTTGAACCCACAACACCCAGCACAATAAGAGTGTTTTTATTTTATATATTTGATGCAACGTGGGTGTTTATGACCTTAATTTAACCTTTAGGATGTATACGCGCGTGATTATATATTACGCCAATTAAAAACACAAGCGCTAAGAAAACTAATCCCATTAATCACAAATGTTTTTTCCTATGTAGTAGGTATTCGGATTACAAAAGAAAACTTCAATTAACACAATAGGTGGTCTCATTGCTACTTAATATGGCATTTTATTCTATGCGTAGTGTTGCCAAGCTTTGTGGAAAATTGTAGACTGTTTTTATATGTGACTAGCTGCTAGTAACGACTTCGTTGGCGTGGAATTTAAAAAGAAAACTATCTAAAATAAAAGTAGCTTGAGTTAGATATACCTTATAACATTATCTATCTGTCAGTGAAAGTCCCTTCAAAATCGGTCTAGCCATTTCAGAGCCGGAACAAACAGAGAAACAAAAATTGTAAAATTGATTTTTTTATATAAGTACCTATACTTTGATATAGGTATATATATATATATATATATATATATATATATATAAAAAATGAAAATCGGTCGAGCCGTTTCGGAGCAGTTTGCCCACAAACACCGTGATATCAGAATATCACAATATAGGGCCTGATCTTTACAGCAGAAGATGTGTATGAAAAAATAAGAGAATGTGTAGTATCTTTTAATTATTTTGACGCAACTTAAAACATTATCAGTAGCTTAGATATAAACCGATACCATTTGTTAGTAAGAATTTAAATTAGTTGCGGTAATTACGTACACGGCTTATCGGCATTGATAAAGTAATTAAAGGATCAGCTGCCCACGCACGAGCCGGTGTGCCCACTAATAGATATTTTAATTACTATATAACTTGTTTGCACGGGCGGCACCGTGGTTAAGCGATCAGTTCGCTAAATGTTAGGTGCGCGTTTGATAACCTGCCGAAAAAATTTGTGATACACAAATTGTTGTGGCATGCCTGGTTTTTGTTTATGTATAAACTATGTCACTTCTGTTCGTGACTTTGCCCTCGTGAATTCCACGGGATCACATAATAATCCTGTAAATAAACTGATCCACTGCTGGGCACGGGCCTCTCCTCAGTTCGAGAAGGATTAGGCCATAGTCCGCCATGCTGGCCCAGTGCGGATTAGCGAATTTCACATATTATCTTCGAGAACATTATGGAGAACTCTCTGATATGCAGATTTCCTCACGATATTTTCCTTCGCCGTTAAAGTAAGCGATAACTAACTATACGCACATAACTTCGAAAAGTCAGAAATGCGTGCCTTGGGGTCGAACCCGAGATGTCTGCGTAACAGTCCAACGGTATTATATTGCATGTCGGGCAAATGAAAATGAAAGAAACATGTAAAACACGGCTAATCTACGTGCTATCGGCACAAGCTAACATATTTATTATATTCATTTATTTAATTAGTCAACAATATCAAAACGTAAATAATAAAATTAGTAATATGTAGCATCCGAATGATGGCGATGGTTAATCACAACATATTATAAAAAAAAGTTCCCCGGCGCGTTTGTCTGTCTAGCGTCAGCGATAAACTCAAAAACTACTAGACGGAATTTCAAGCGGTATTCACCGATAGATAGCGTGATTCATGGAGAAGGTTTAGGTTATGAAGCCGGGTCGGATCGCTAGTTAAATAATACAAATATAATATTCATATAATACTAGCTTTTGCGCGGGGCTCCGTCCGCGTGGTACCTACATCAATAAATAGTAGCCTATGTCCTTCCCCGGGTTTTAAACTATATCTGTACCAAATTTCATCTAAATCGGTTGAGTGGTTTAGCCGTGAAAAGGTAACAGACAGACAGACAGACAGACAGATAGACAGACAGAGTTACTTTCGAATTTATAATATTAGTAAGGATTTTACCACATACACACAACACCATCTAGCCCAAACTAAGCAGAGCTTGTGCTATGGATAAACATACATATATACATTTTTTTTGTAAATACATACATACATATTATACATAGAAACACCCAGACCAAGACAAACATACATGTTCATGCACACAAATGTTTGACTTGTGCGGGAATTGAACCCGCGACCTCAAGCGCGTCAGTCGGTTACACTAACCACTACGCCAGCGAGCAAAGTTTCTAACCTATACCTATCCTAAAGAGGCAGACAGAGCTGAATTAAACTTACGTTACTCCACCTTCTTTTTTTTTAGTAGTAGAGCCTCGCTGATTTCGGCAGGAATGGGCCGGCTCGACCGGGGAAGGACTAGCCTCTCACAGTATATCGACGTGAAATAGCAGTATTCCTACTGTTGTGTTTCGTTCGGTGAGTGATAGTACCGGAGGCCTAGTCACCCTCTTTCCCCCTTCCCACTCCTTCTCCTTCCCACTTCCTTTCCTAAAGGGTCGGCAATGCATAAGTGATGCCTCTGGTGTTGCATGCGTCCATAGGCTACGGTGACCACTTACCATCAGGTGGGCCGTATGCTTGTTTGCAACTTAGTAGTATAAAAAAAAAAGCTAGTGTTTCCTATTGTCCTAACCTATTGCCTCTAACGAGGAGTTTCAGACTACTACTGCAACTTTTCTTAAATCGGTTCGGCCTTTTATGAATATTTCAGTAATAGACTGTGGGAGAGCCACGCTTTGGCACGAATGGGTCAGCTCGACCGGAGTGATACCACAGCCTCACAGAAAACTGGTGTAAAATAGCGCTTGCGTTGTGTTTTGTCGAGTGAGTCAGGGAGGGTACCGCAGGCCCAACCTCCTCCCCCCTCTTCTGAGGGAGCGGGAGGGGTGGCAAATTTAAAAGGCCGGCAACGCACTTGTGAACCCTCTGGTGTTGCGGGTGTCCATAGGCGGTGGTAATCGCTTACCATCAGGCGATCCATCTGCTCGTTTGCCGCCTATACCATAAAAAAATTTGGGGTAGTCTTTGGGGACTGCCGATAGAAGTGAAAACTTTAATACTTGATCATAAACACTTCTTTATAAACCAAAAATAATTCAAAAATGGAAAGCGTTCGGTGACGATGACGCGAATTCCGTGATTTTTGTTGACCCCAGAAGTGCTTTACGAGCCTAAATAAGTTTTCACTTCAAAAAGAAAACATACATACAAGGGTACAAAATAATTATATAAATCACTAAATTTATAAAACAATGTTCCCAGCCGCCGTCTGTCTATCTGTTCGCGATAACCTCAAAAACTACTGCACGGATTTTCATGCGGTTTTCACCAATAGACAAAGTAATTCATAAGGAAGGTTTAGTTGTATAATTTGTTCATGTTTTGTACTACCCGTGTCAAACTGAGCGTGTCGGTAATAAATATAATAATTATAGCTAACTATACATTTAGGATTAAAAAATAGATACAATGTAAAAAAACTTCAGTTAAAGCATTTTACACCAAAATGATCTTGCACATTTTCCTCCTTAGAGGGACGTCAATTAGACCAAAGAATAGCAAATTTTTTACTTTTAACATAGTGTAAAAATATTAAAACTGATGTAAGTCAAGATGTATCACTTTTTACTGAAGGTACAGAACTGTAGTGTCATGGCCGCCCTACAGCCACGTAACGGTCGCTCCCACGTCTGACAGTAATTACCATTAGAGCCGCGTTGTAATTGATAGTTTTTACACGAATGCATTACGCGTCACCACACACCACTTTGTAATGGCAGCCATTGATTGGCGTCATTCTGTTGTCTCAAATAAATTATACGTTTGTGGAGCTTTTTTGTGTAAATGTTATGGTTCGTGGTGAACTAGTGATCGAAGTTCTTGACTGCGAGAACTATAAGTCCACCCGCGTCACAGTGCTCCATATTTTTGTTCTATCTAACAGAATTAGTTTATTTTAATCTTTATTTATTTGGAGTATTTAACAAATATATTATATGCCTAAAACCCATTGATGTATAAAAATCCTAGATACACAATCCCATACAAAACTTACACTTAAAACTGTCCTAAGTTGCTTATAAGTAGTTATATTAACTATATAAACCTTCATTAATGCAAATTAAACCTTACCGCCTTAACTTTAAGTTGAATATACAAGGCTATCTAAAAAAGGTAATAAAATTTTACGAGTTCGCGGTAGAATAAAGAATGAATGAATATTCTTTTTACAAATTTTAATGTAAGTTAATATTCTGACGTAATTATGTAGAGTTTTTAAAATGCATGTGAATGTGTGTTTTAAACACATATTTGTTTTTACTTTTACCTGTAGGTATTTTACCACGTTTGTGTCCTATGATGTTCAATAAAATGAAACTAATGTACTGCCATTATAATTTATATGTGGCAGCTGTAAAACAGATGGTAGAAAATCTTTTATTATTTTACCAGACATAACAGTAATACTTATTTAACAAAATAGACAAGACAAGTAAAACATTGTTAAAACAGCATGCTTTTAATATCTAACAGTAATAGATAATTAATACGCACGTAAATTATATTACGATTATGTTTCATTGCTGTTCATATACTTAGCTGCCCGACTTTGAAATTATACGTGTTTGAACATAACGCTTTCACGCCTTAAGTTCATAATCGATCATCGTGAAAATTGAAATACACTTTGTCCGGAGTATAGAAAAGTACATAGGATTAAAATTTATCGACAAAATCTACATACAGTCAACGTAAGAGCTATAAATCCAACCGAGTCATATACCATTATGCCTCATATCTATGTATGTAACATAATTAGACCTTGTCTTAATTATTTTGGTTACTTAACTAATAAAGATATGTCAAGCAAATAAATACAAAATAAATAAAAAAGTTGCCTAAATTTTATTAGGAATTATAAGTTATGAAAATTTAACAATATCTAATGGTATTAAATATAATGACCACCAAAAATATTAATTGCACACCAAAATATACTTACTAAAATACATCATAACGAGCACCTATACGCCTCAAATCACTGCATTCCGTCTCGGAATGGTTAGGTTATGTTAGGTTCCTTCTTAAACCCACCCAAAAATAGTAGACTTAGTTTGATCTCTTTAAAATATTTTAGTAAGCATATTTTGGTGTGCAATTAGTATTTTTGGTGGAACAAAGGCAAAAAATTGAGGAACAGTTAAATACTACCCATATCTAATTAGTACTTTTTCACGGTAGACAGACAAAAGTTTGACATGCCTAATATTGCCTTACGTTTACACGAATGTCATTAAACTTAACTTGAAACGGATTATATACCGATATATTTCCAATTACATTATTGATGTTTCTGAATTCAAAGTAACACAACAAGACTTCATGATGCTTTGACCTGACGTGACCATGGCTGCTAAAATGCAACCAAAAGGTCGAGGCAAATGTAAATTTGAATAGTTTATGAGTTTCAAATTATGTTACCACGATAAAATTCGTATAACGTAGTACTACATGCTATTGCTTTGGGTTGAGATACCTTTAGATAATCGTATATAGTGTTGTTTTATTGTCTCCAGTGGTAAATGAACCGGCCTACCTGGTGGTAAGTGATAGTCGCCATCCATCGATTAGAACAATGTCAGGAGAAGACGCAGCTTAGCTGCTGATTATCGTGATATCACTATTCCTAATAAGAACAAGAACAAATCATACCGCTGGGGTAATACTTTTTTATTCCAGAGCCTGCAAATAAGAAACTGCAAGGATGGCATCGTGGTTTAAGTGCTCACTCCGCCACAGTCGATACGCTGAGTGTGATGATTTCGATCGCTACAAGGGATAAAGAATTGCTTCGAGTCTCGGTGTTCTTTGTGTCCGTTGTTTGAATGTTTGTAAAGTTCCGCGTGACACAGGAATGAAAAATAGTGCAAGCGTAGCACTATTTAAAAAAAACTAAAGCTGTAGGTAAGCGTATAGTGCTAGACGGAAATGTTTCCAGGTAGAAAGAATAAACCTAAAATGATTTTAGCATATCGCCATTGCACGGAGTTGTACAACCTAGACTGCCCGTGACCATGGCTGCTAAAAGAAACCTAAGCGTTGGGGAAAGTGTAAATCAAAATTGATTAATAATTTCACTAGTTATAGAATTATATAAAAGTAGGTAGTACTCAAAAATTTGTGTGATTCAACGTGCTCTACAAATAGTTGTTCCAAGTCTGGGTTTTCTGTGCTTGTTGTTTAAATGTTTGTTAAGTCCCTCATGACATGACACATACATAATTAAATATATATGTGTTGTAGGACATATGCCCGATTCCCGGGTCAAGCTATAAGTTATTGTGTTCTTCTGTTAAAAACACAATTGAAGAAGTTTAAGTCTGTAAGTATTGCGTAGAATATGATAAAAATATATTTTACGTGGGCGTATCGTGCCCGTTATCGCCATAATGTATATATTATTTTGCCAACTGTGGCTAAAAGAAAGAGTGTCATATTTATGGTATGAGAAATTACCTCAACGAGTTACCTAAACCGAACACTTCGCTTTTTATAATCCGTTTAACAATCGGTTGTCATAATCTATGTTCTCACATTAATTATAACAGTTTTTGTTGTTAGTAATAGCGCGAACACCGAGAATCTGTATCTTGAGAATATAAGATGATTTATAGAATCACTCCTATTTATTCATGAAGGGCAGGCAGAGGTATCTACAAGGCTTACGACCGTAGACTGCTGACATGGCTTAACGATCGGCGCTCAGCGCTTATTTTCACAGCACCAAGATATATCTCCATTTTACCAGATATATTTTAAATGAAATAATAGGAAGGAGTGCTCTGTTTGCCTTTTATCGGGCACATAATATATGTACGTTGCTGACAGGAAAACTCAATAATATTATGGCCCGATCCGAAAATCGCAACCGACGCACGAGCGCTGTCTGAAATGACACTTCCGTAGTTAAAATGGAGAAATGTAATCTTATAAAAGATGGAGCTCAGCATCTTCATTTAAACTTGGGATTACGCTTAAACTAGGGAAGTCGGGTAAAGATATTAAAGGTGTTCCAAGATCGGTCTGTGTGGAAAGTCTTGGGGGACGCCGGTGTCCAGCAGTGGACGTCTTTCTGAGATCATGATGATGAAAGCTGTCCCACTGGGAATGGACCTCTAACCTATAGAAGAACGCAGTCAAGCAATCTCGTGTTGTATTCCAGTGGTGAATAAGGTTTCCCGTAATAGAACATTGTGTTGTAAGCAGAGGGCAGTGTGACTTTCCGTTATGGCTAAACAGTGTTTCCTGTCAAAACTACTTAGGGTCAGCGCCGACGGAGGGAGTGGCGGCGAAGAGACTAATCCAGTAACAATTTAAATTCAACCTAAAGTGCTTCAGAATTCGATTGTATTTGGTACAACGAAATAAAATGACCGCGCTTTGAGTCACTCGGCGTCATTTTATTTCGTTGTACCAAATACAGTCGTATTCGGAAGTACTTTAGGTTGAATTTTAATTGTTACTGAATTAGTCTCTTCGCCGCCACTCCGTCCATCGGCGCTGACCCTTAAGCTCACTACTTACATATTTTTATCTTATTAGCAACTTCACCCCAAATAAGCTGTTGTTTAATAGACCTGTAGTAATTAAAGGGTGCAAGTCGTTTTTAAAACGTTTATTCGTAAATAATTCGACTTTGGTCAATCAAATTAAACTATTTTATTTTAAAATCAGTGTTTAAAAACAAAATGGTTTCGTTTCGACATATTAGACAATATTTTCAATGATCTACTTCGTAACAATGAGTCACCTGGATTTACTAGCGATTTTGATTGTTTTACTAAGTCCTTGGCGTACGGTATCCGCAGAGTGTCTTGCTAAGCATAGTGAACAAACTTGGACAATATTGACTCCTAGTCCCAAAGAGGTAGAAGAGGTAACTACCTCAGTGGCGCAACTGTAGCAAATGCAACTCATGTCCCGAGTTCTATTCCTGGATAATAAAAAGTTAAAGATCTTTCCTATGAAGAAATTCTCAATAAAAAGCCTTGGAAAGGATCCGTGCATCGATCTATGAGTGAATGAAAAAGTGAGTGCACTTGTGTTTGCGCACAAACCGGTGCACTATAATTTTTTTGCTAGTCTCTGCTTAAATTGTAATCGAACTTAGTACCCTACGTTCAACCATAACCGAAAGCGCACTCACACCAACAAGGAAATAACACATAACTCAATTTATTTATATTCCATTTGCTCCAATACACTTACTCAATTAACCATAAAGTTAATGCAGCATTACATTTGGCGTGGCAGATTTGCCGGCATGATTGCCTTGCCGTGATTGCCGCGGCAATGATTGCCGTATTGTGTCCACCCGGCGAGGTGCGAGCTGTCACTCAAACAAACATGGGTTTACTTGTAAACAATGCTTTTGATGCTTTTGTCGTTGAAACTTAGTGGAGAAGGGGTATAAGTAGGATTTTGAAGAAATTAAGTTCTATAATCAAATCAAATCATTTATTAATTTTCAGAAAACATTGTTACAGTGGTGTTATAAATTGTCCAACAGGTACAAGTATCAAATGTTCCTACCTTTAAGTGGCATGCAAATAATTATAATTAATTAACATATATTCATTAAAATGGAATGTCATCTGTATAAATGGGAATAAAACACAATTAGAATAGATTAAGATAATAAATTAATAAATAAACAACCAAAATAAAAAATAAAAGCAAAAATAAAATTAAAATTAAAGTTAAAATTAAAGAAAAAATAATAAACAAATAATGGTGGGGGAATTTATTTGAATGTTATGTTTGTTTGGTTTAGGTACGCAAGTCTTGTATAATTCGCGTATTTTACGAAGATTGAATCAAAGAACATAAATAATACCAAGACTTGAAACACTTATTGCAGAGCTCATACCTTTTTCTTGCATGTCGCGATCAACTGACAGTGCCATGTGTCCATTTAAAGCACTGCGCCATCTGTGCAGTCAAATCGTTAAATAACTATTTGGTCAATATTAACTTATCAATTAGCCGGCAATTAAAAAAGTTGATGTGATTTTTGGGCGAAAGATGTTTATGGTAAATATTATTGTTATATTTGCATTTACTTAAACGCAAATATATAATGTGATATAATACGCAAGTTATTGTAAAACTTTATGCTTATATGGTACCCGCAAAATGGTAAGCAGAGGTGTATTACATCTATATTTCACCAGCTATAATTATTGCAGCCTTAGTTTAAAACCCAACAAACTCCATCTTAGATTAAAAGAGCAAATCAACCAAATACCCAACCCATGAACTAATTCTAGAACTCCATGATCGCTATTCACACATCCACACTACACCTAGATGTACAAAGCAACAATGTATCACAATTATTATCGTATTTTCACGCATGAATAAAACAGACAGGTAGACAGCACATCACGCAACTAGTATAAGTGAATAAATTGAAAAACGAAGGCTCAATGTACAAGATATCTAGATAATAGACAATAAAACACGCCACTACATTCCACATTACATTGCTTAAATTTATTAACTCTCTACTTGAATGCCGAGCTTGATAAATGTCGGATAACTTAAACGCAAAATCGTATAAAAGAAACTTCGACTGCGAGTGCATGTGTAATTGGTGATTGTGTGGTCTCAAGTTTGATTTCCAGACCGCGTGAAGTGTTTTTGTGCCAATTTTTAGTAGCAGAACGGAATTTGAAACTGTACTTATAGATAGCATGCTGTTTTTACTGCAATCAAGTTCCTAAAACAGGCGGATACAAAGAAAACATGACCTGAAATAACAGATAGAATTCTTTTATCCCGTTATGTATCACCAATATTTACGGGATAAGGCCAGTATCGCTCTGAATATTACTAACATTAGAACCAACGGACCCAAAGTTTTGTCATATCTAGTTACCTTATTCAAATTATTTAGAGCATTGATAGAAGCCAGATGATTAATTACACACAGTTTAACTAACTCCAATAACTACTTTAAAAAAATCTAACTTATACCACTTTGGTGCCGGGACCTAACCGCCTACACATTCACTAAAATTATCCAATAAAATTGGATTTTGTCCGGTACGATGCACTGGGGACGAACAATGACAAGTCAATCATTTTAACATTACGAACTGACTACAATACAAGTTTCACGAATGACAGACAAATTTTAATCTCGAAATGATGGATTTATTACAAAAAGTGGCAAGATCGAGAATTGAATTGCACTTTCGAGAATCGATTTCGCAGGTGATGTTTAGGAAGGATTACCGATGTGCTTGTCAGTTTTTTTATTATGATTGATAGTAAGGATATGTGTAATATAAACACGTTATACGATATTGTGGGAATATCATCGAATGGGAAGGTATTTTTTTCGAAGACTTTTTTTGCTGTTTGTGAAATGAACATGCCGTAATTTATATTGATAGGCATGTCTGTATTACCACCCATGATAATATTATCTATTGGAAGCTTGTAGTCTATTATGATGATGTTAAACTGACATTAACGATATTATTTTGCTTGTATAGTTCATACAAAATGCAGTTGATAAAAGATCATTTATAATGTGCTATGTCTTGATTGGGCGTCGATGTTAGTAGTAAATCAGTAGTAAAAAAATTAGATATTATTCTGCTACGAAAATCTTTCTGCCAAATTATCTAATAGCCTTGTTATTAATAGTTAAAGTAAATGAAAATAGTAAGACTTATACTTACTAAAAACTAACTTTTGTACTACGACAATAAATTTGTAGCTTCACTATGCTTTTATTATTTTAAAAGACAATTCTCTCTAGGAATCGCTTATGATCAGTTTTATATAAAGAATACTCGAAAAGGGGCATGCCAAGACGCCATAGTAATTCGGGCCCACAGTGCACACTTATAAAGCCTAATGATAATAATAGTAAGCAATGCCAATAAATGATTAGCATAAAAGGTGATTAACAAAAGCTTGGCATTTTAAAGTTAACAAAACTTTTGTATATCAATAACATTTTTAATAAATATGTACTATATTATTTTACACATTATTTTAATTTATTTATGAGTACAATCTATTAGGAATGAAATAAAGTCGTCGATATTAACCGCGTTAAATAAACACTAACCGTCACAATGGAGTTACAAAACAAGCAATGATATTGATATTTACGTTTTCCGGCGTCGTACAAGTTAGAGATGGTGTTTCCATAATAAACACAAAACCTTGATACGTCGATAATAGTACAATATACATAATACTTTAAGTTAATCAAAGCAATCTTGCAAAAATAAAACTAATAATTATTATTAGTTTTTGTATTACTTTTGTATAAAAAATGAAATGAACGATTAAAATAATAATTATATAATGTAGTAATGGTAAATTACTATTTCGATTAATTACCTGTCAACATATTTTATGTAATGGCAACATTTTCACGTTAATGTACTTGCTTGCAAGTTCTATTACATAGTTTAGTCGTTATCTTGTTTAATATTTTAGAAAATATTACCGACTTGTACAGAATAATAAATACAAGGGAAAAATAGGATAAATATTAATATATTTTTTTAGTATAGCCAATTTCTTGTGCATCTCTGGGCCTAATACTGGCATTCCCCTATAAACAGGACTTTTATCAATCGCAATCACGTATAAGCTTTTAATTTCGCCATTAGGTATACCAACTAAGGAATAATTTTACTCAATTTGAACTCTCAGTTAAATATATTTAATAATAATAATTAACTTAATTCCACAAATCCTAATATTATATATTTCCATAATGCTTAATCAAAACAGCTCTCAACGTTTAAAATACACTCGATTTCCTCTTTCCTTCCTCGAACCTTATTCAAACCTATTCAACTCCAAGCCCACATACATCGCACTTGAAAATACAAATAACACAACTGCGTTATTTAACAAAAACAAATTATATTATCCCATTGACTCCACAAAACGTCTATTGTGCACCCATCACTCCCGCTGACTTAGCTTTAAGTCGATTATCATCACAAAAGATAGAATAAGACTTATGCATGTTTGCCACAAGGTGTGTTAATCCTTTTAGTTAATCGGCTTAAAAGTTTTTTGGGGCAACACCTCACTTTTGTGGATGGAGTTGTCATGTAAGAGCATTAAATTTGTTCTGTTTAAGTGATTTAATAAAAACTTTAGCCGGATTTGTATTTCTTGAATTGAAACTGCCTTGTTGGCACAATGAAATTGTACTGTACATGAACTGTCGGATTCGATTCCCGGATCAGCAATTTTTTTTGTAATGTTTGCTGCTCTGAGATTTATTCGTGTGTCGAAGGAGACTTTAGAAACATTCAAACATCGGACTCAAAGAACACCCGGTCTCGGAACAACCATTTATGTATCACACAAATTTCGTCCCGTGTGGGGATCGAACCCACAATAGAAGCAGTGGCAGTGGTGAGGCGAACACCTTAACCACTACGCCATCTGTGCAGTCAATTGTTGGGTTTTTATAGCTAAAAGAAATCAGTAACAGCAACGAGTATGTAACTGTGACCGCTAGATGCATCGATCAAATATACCATAGATGTACGGTCGTCGCTCGAAAAACGGCCCCAACAAAACTGTGCATAAATCAGTCGTATGCACTATATTATGCACCTGTCCCACTCACTCTTGCGTGCGCTGCCCGTAAGCGAGAGCGAATCGACACCACTACTACGGTGGAGACCGTACCATATACTTAGTACGCTTGCGTATTGCGAGTAACACACGTAGGACGCTTTACATTGACGCGTTTTAACTAAACTATTACAAAATGTTTCTCAGTGGGCGTTCAATGGTTATTCCGGTTTATTTCCTGGATTGCATAATAAATGCAGACACTTATAAGTAAGTACTACAGGTCAGTGCCACATATTGACGCGGTTTTTGTATGAGAACATGCATCTATGGTATATTTGTTCGAAGGCTAGATGGTAATATTTTCGTCTCGTAGACTTGGACCTAAAAGCCTGGCTGACGAAATTTGGGTGTGAAACACTGTCACGTGGACCGCTAGCCATGCTGCCTGCGCGCGACCCGACGAGTTAGCAGCGCTTTTCCTTCCCTGCCGGTGCTCGCCGCCGTATATAAGAGGATCGCGCCTGGATGCTGGGGCGGTCGACATCACGCAGCTACCAAGTTAAGTGGTTCTTCCTTACAAGAACCACGCAGCAAGTCCCTTTTACGAACCACGCACTGACTACTGTTCGCGTAGAATTTTATAAAGTCTATATAGTGTAATACATATATATTATGTCTATCTTTATTGTTTTAATTAAAGGTGTTAATTGTTGTACTATCTTTAAATCATCTCTCCTTAACTTAACCTCAAGAAGAAAGAAGACCTACAGCGTGGGTCGTCCTATTTCTAGATCAATCTGATCTACAGAAATAACTACATAAAAGGTCACAACACCTAAGTCTTTATCTCCGAGGATTTAAACGTAACTATGTTACTTACGACACGAGGAGCCGCGATAGCCTAGTGAAGACTAATGGACTGCCACGCAGAGGTCTCAAGTTTGATCCCAAGGCATGCATCATTGACTTTTATTTATTTGATTTACCAACAATTCAGAGGCGCTCATAGCCAGTTGCACTCACTGATCGGTAAACGATTAGCGAGGTTAAGCAACGTTGGGTGCGGTCAGTCTATAGATGGGTGACCGCTTAGTGGTATTTCATCTGAGCGTCTCCGTGCTTCGTGCTGACGTAAAAAGTCGGTCCCGGTTGTTGTCAAATTGACAGCAGTCGTTAAGCTATGTCAGAGGCCTACGGGCGGCTTGAACAACTCATGACAACAGGTTGGCCACTAACCACACGAAAAGAAGAAGAAGAAGAAAAGAAGTAGACCAACAATTCATTTACACATAATACAATTTATAGATTTAAAACTAATTGCATAACTAATAATAGGTGAATACAGCATGCATTTCAATGTTAATTAAAAATCTATAATATATTTACTTAATAGGAATCAATCACAATTATAATATTATAATATAATAATTTGAAATGGAATATTTAAATAATCACAAAATTTAAGTCAAAGTAATACCAATATAATCCATTATTTTAATCAATACATAAATCCATTAATTTGCTTATAAAATAGTAAATTAATCGCTCGCTTTAACAGTGAAGGAAAATAGCGTGAGGAAACCAGCATGTCTGACAGTCCTCCATAATGTTCACGAAGATATGTTAAGTCTGCCAACTCGGACTGGGCCAGCGTTATGGACTGGCCTGGCCCTTCTCACACTGAGAAGAGGCCCATGTCCAGCAGTGGGACAATTTAATACAGGGTACAATATCATCATCATCATCATGCTACTTACAGTAAGTTGATTGTCCAAATAAATATCAGGTTTATTGGTTAGTTCAATAAACCTGATATATCTAATTGCTTGAGTTTAAACTGTTATTATACTGTAACAAGGCTGTGTTTACACGTTGAATATATTATTGAAAAACGAATTGCTATCGACTAATGGGTAATTATAATCAAAACAATTCTTCTTCTCCCTAACCTTTATTATTCCCAAGTCACTTGGGGTCGGCTTCCTAATCTAACCGGATTTGACTGGATATCAGTTTTTACACGGAGCGACTGCCATCTGACCTCCGCAACCCGAAGGCTTACGATACCCTAAGGCTAGACTAGTGTCAGGATATTAGAGGGCACCGAGTTCCCAATAACGACTGCCATAGATGTTCATGGCAGCCGGGACCGACGGCTTAACGTGCTCTCCGAGGCACGGAGCAGGCGATAATTGTCAATCAATACGCACATAATTTCGAAAAGTCATATAACTTCCGAAAGTCAGAGGTGCGCGACGTGGGTTCGAACTTGAGACCCTCTGCATTGCATTCTGTTGGTCTCCCCACTGAGCTATCGCTGCTATAAATAGTAAAAACCAAAGGAATTATATATAGAATTTTTGTTTGTGTGTTTATTGCGGTAACTCTTCATACTTCAGTTTTTGTAAAGGCAATTACTGCGCTTGGTGTCTTGCTTGTATCGCGGAAGATTTTATAAACATTTAAGTAACGGATACAATTATTCTTTGTGTTACCTTCCGTCTGCGATAGAAATAGGACAAGCCACGCTGTAGGGGCGTGGTGTTTTGAGGTTAACCTCACCTAACTTAAGTTAAGCAGAGATGATTTAAAGATAGTACAACAAATAACAATTTTAATTATCAACAAATAAAGATATATGTGAATTACACTATATAGAAAATTCTACGCGAACAATAGACAGGGCGTGGTTCGTATAGGCTCACTACGTGGTTCTAAATAAAAGAACCAACTTGGTTAGTGCAGCGCAGCGGAAGGAGACTGCACCAGGGTGCGATCCACTTATAGCTGCTGCCGCTCGGGGGGAGGAAACTAGAGATGGCACCTCCTCGCTAGTCGCGCACGCAGCCGTGCGCCACGAATCGATTACGTGACATTTATTACCCAAACCCAGAACCACTATTTATATATTATACAATTTTTTGTCCTGTGTAAGAATCGAATCCACAAAACTCGGCAGTGGTAGCAGCGAGATGATAAATTGAACCACTATGCCATCAGTGCAGTCATAGTCGTCATAATATCTTACTGATTAACTCAATGAACTATCTTAATGATAATAATTGTTTATTTTATTTTTTATTTATTGTCTCACACAGTACATAATATTTGACATCTTAAACAAACAGTCCATACGAGAAAGCAGCGAATGTATAGTCTGTGTGGGAGACTGGTCTCTGTACTAGGAGGTCCTGTATTACAGATAACCAGCCTCTCCGTGCTCTGAATATGTGGAATGTGTATGATTGTGGCTAGTATGTTCGTGTTGAGAATGTACGTCAAACTGAAAATATATAATCCACACTGACTTTTGAGAGTGTCGGATGCCCAATCACACTCTTTCCCCCTTCCCGCTCCTTCTCCTTTCCACTTTCTTTCCTTAAGGGTCGGCAACGCGCAAGTGACTCCTCTAGTGTTGCAGGCGTCCATAGGCTTCGGTGACCACTTACTTAGTGGGCCGTATGCTAGTTTGCCACCTTACTCGTATAAAAAAAAAATAAGTTGATATTAGCCCTGTATTAAACTGTCCCACTGCCAGTGCCTCTTCTTAGTGCGAGAAGAGTTAAGCCATAGTCCAGCACCCTGGCACCCTGACTTCACGTATCGTCTAGAACATTATAGAGAAGTCTTACACATGCAGGTTACCTCACGATGTTTTCTTTCACCGTTAACAGCGAGCGATAATGATCATAACTTCTAAAAGTAAGAAACCTTCCCTTCCCCTCCCTTCCCTGAAGAACACTCCACTGGTGATTCGTGACAGCCTCTCCATCTTAGGTATGGATCTTTGCCGCTCCCTTAATCAGAAAACCTATATCGAGAGCGTCATTAAGCAAGCTTCGCGAAAACTCGGAGTTCTGAACAGGGTGAGGCGGTTCTTCACGCCTGGGCAACTGTGCCTATTGTATAAGGCACAAGTGCGCCCTTGCGTGGAGTACTGTTCTCATCTTTGGGATGGCTCCGCGCAGTACTTGCTGGACGCTCTCGACCGGTTACAGCGGCGGTCTGTCCGTATCATCGGAGATCCAGAGGTCACGAGTTCACTGGAACCTCTGCAACTCCGTAGGGACATTGCCTCATTGGCATGTTTCTACAGAATATACCACGGGGAGTGCTCTGAAGAGTTATTCCACCTTATCCCGCCCTCCCCTTTCCTATCCAGAACAACGCGTGCTGGGCTCAGATGCCATCCTTACACGGTAGAGTCGATTAGAGCGCGTACCAAAAAGTTTGGGTCCTCATACCTCTGCCGAACGACCAAGGCATGGAATTCTCTGCCAAGGCACGTGTTTCCTTCTTTCTTCAATCCTGGGTTCTTTAAGCGGGGCGTGAAAAAGCATCTTCTCAGGCCGTCAAAGTAGAGACCTCAACATCGCCTCGGCTATTGTGGGGGCGATGTGGAGGCCACTGCTCTTAGACCACACGACTGCTTACCATCAGGTGGAGTGTGGTCATTTTGAAGAGCAAATTAAAAAAAAAAAAAAAAAAAAAAATTGCGCCTTGGAATCGGCCTTAAGACCTCTGCGAAACTCAATTCCTGCCAATAGGGTGAACGGCGTAAAAGACGTCCAAAACTAAAGCCTTCGCAGGCTATCCCTGAGTTATACTGTGAAGTACCTTAGTAACAGATACTGTCATTTAGCGGTAAATAACAAAGCTATAGCTATAACTTCTTTGACCCTGAATGCGTTTGATTCTCTGACTATGTAACGGTTTACCTACTACACTATTGCTAATAATACTCATTATCGCCTATTTATACAAAGCTAATTAATATCCAATGCGTAATCAACATCAGTTCCTAGAATTACGTTTCGCTACCTACGCTTTATATGTGTGCGTTCCGATAAATAAACTTTTATTTGTGTGCGTGCATTGCATACGCATTTATGCGTAGCTTCTTTGCATGTGTGGGTAAGAGTATGTGTATGGTTGTGTGTGTAAAAGCGTGCGTGTGTTTGTGTGTTGATTGAATTTAGTAACGCAATCACTTTTATTACCTGCAATTACTATTGAATGTATAATGTTGCCTAAGTATCCATTTATGAGATGGTTAAGCGTGAATCTATTTCGAATAGAAATTTAATCTTCTTTATAAAGTGTTATATTCGCATTTCTAGATCGATAACCAGCATGTTATATAGATAGATAAGCGTCTAGCCGTGCTCGTATTATTTACTCATTTACATATTTACTTAATCCTTTGACTGGCACTCGGAACCCGGGGCATGACATGATTATTCTTTCATGGTGTTTTTTAGAGTTATAGATGTGTCGAAAAGCTTAATATCATAGACAAATGTAATTCGTATATATGATAAAAGAATTTATAGAGGTGTAAGAAACAGCGAGATTAAGTTTAAGCGTGGTAATTCGCTCAAATTGTAGGAGCATGGAAGAATAAGCCACTCCATTCTACTTCATTCCTTTCCACTCCACCTCACAGAAGATTGCAGAAAGACAACCTTGTGTTGTGTTCCTGCGGTGAATAACACCACAGAAACACGAGACAAACTGACCTCGAATCTTTTCAGGCTTCCTTGAAAAAAAAAAATTGGTGCCAATACTATATGAGCCGGTGAACTAACCTTGTATCTTAACCTAATCCTAAAATCCTAACTAATATTATAAATGCGAATGTGAGTTTGTTTGTTACTATTTCTCGCTTTAATTACTCGACCGATCGTCATGCAACTTCACATACACTTTGTCTGGGGTACAGAAAAGCACATAGGGTACCTTACATCTTAAAAGAGAAGAATAGAAAATTGACATAACCTAATCAATTAATTTCACCGATTATATTATCATCATCATCATCAATCAGCTCGTTGCAGTCCACTGCTGGATATAGGCCTCTCCGATCTTACGCCTTCAACATCCGGTCTACCGCCTTCTGCATCCAGTCTTACACACTACATTATATAAGAATCCTATCTTATCCTATTTTATCTTACTAGCTTTTGCCCGCGGCTTCGCTCGTGTTAATTTAGAATTTCACAATAAATTCGGGTTGTACTCTGCTTGTAATAATATAATTCAATCATGATTCGAAAGAAACGTGGCGCCATCTATTATCATAAGAACGTTTTTGTTGTTTTCCTCAGGAACAGTAATTTCTTTCGGGATGAAAGGTAGCCTATGTCCGTTTCTGTACACTTGACAACGTATATGCAAAATTTCAGAATGATCGGTTCAGTGGTTTAGGCGTGAAAAGGTATCAAACAAACAAACTCATTTTCGATTTTATAATATTACTAGTTTTCACCCGCGGCTTCGCTCGCGTCAATGTAGGTTAGGTTATAGTTATATTTTCTGGATGAAAGGTACCCTATGTCCTATTATGTACCCCTGACAACGTGTATGCAAAATTTCATGTTGATCGGTTGAGTAGTTAAGGCGTGAAAGCGTAACAAACAAACAAACAAACAAACTCATTTTCGCATTTATAATATTAGTTAGGAGTAGTCATCACCCGCGGCTTCGCTCGCGTAAATGTAGGTTAGGTTAGGTTAGGTTTGCAACAGTTATTTTTTCTGGATGAAAGGTACCCTATGTCCTATTCTGTACCCCTGACAACGTGTATGCAAAATTTCATGTTGATCGGTTGAGTAGTTAAGGCGTGAAAGCATAACAAACAAACAAACTCATTTTCGCATTTATAATATTGGTAAGGCTATACTATCCTAGTCAGGATTAGGATTTATTGGAACAAACAAACAGTTATACAGTGTAAGTTTAGGTTAGTAGGTACTACAGCTACGGTTCACGAATGTACAACCAACGACGTTGTCCATATGTTACAATCTACAGGTTTTCTTAATGCTAGGTGATGCTTAGCTAAAATACATTATAACTGTTAATACTATCACATAAATATGATTTAATTTAATTTCGGTGTAATACGGCTTATTAATATTTTTTTGAAGTTTTGTGGTGTCATGGCAAATATATCAATATCTTCAAACTTTTTATTATAAATATCAACAATACGTCGCAAAGGTGATCTCAGACCGGCATTAGTTCTGCACTTAGTCGTAAAAAAGAGGCGTCGTTGTCTAACCTCACGGATATGCATGGTTCTTGGTACAATATAGCAGATTCTGTTTGTCAGTGTGTTACAGTCGAAAGCATTATTACATAATCGGTAAATAATTAATGTCTGTTTCTAGAATGCAAGTCCAATACCATCATGCCAACCAAGCATGACCTTTGATTAAATGTTGTATGGCTTATAAAATTACTAACGTTTTCTCTACCTACCCGCTTAACCCTAAAAAGGCTCGTTAATTATAAATACCAATTCGCGGATTAGTCGATAATGGCTCGCTGGATGATTTTTTCCACGCAGACAATTACCTACAATACGGCGCAATTATTGATACGTTCGCGCCATTGCAATCATTGTTTATTTATGTACTTATGCACTTATTGTACCGTGCCGCGACTTTTCTTGGGCGGAATTCGATTTTTAAACAACGATGTGAATCACCATTCGTATGACTTTTTGAATAACGATTATTCGAATTATTTACGGGCAATCTTCTTCTTCTTTTCGTATGGTTAGTGGGCAACCTGTTGTCAAGAGTTGTTCAAGCCTGTAGAGTTGTAGGCCTCGGACATGGCTTAACGACTACTGTCAATTTGACAACAACCGGGATCGACTTTTACGTGCCCTCCGAAGCACGGAGACGCTCAGATGAAATACCACTAAGCGGTCACTCATCTATAGACTGACCGCACCCAACGTTACTTAACCTCGCTAATGGTTTACCGATCAATGAGTGCAACTGGCTATGAGTATATATAATAATATATTCTATCTATATATATATTCTATCTCATACACACAACACCATATAGCCCAGACTAAGCAGCGCTTGTACTAATAAGGTTATGTATTTATTTATTTTAAGGTACATCAACAATATACATATACAAAATCGGTTTACATAAGAAGCTGAAAATAAAAAGTTATATGTATATCTAATATAGATGTACACAACATTTTCTGTACACAATTATAAAGAATAAAAATTAAACATAAATAAAGAACTTAATACAAATTTAACAAGACATAATTGTTAGTTACAAAATAGAAGAAAAAATAAAAAAAAAACAACAACAGTCAACGAGATCTAGCACAGCATTTTCTGCACTATCTTTCGCTTAAATACTGTATTGCGATTATCTCCTTTAAAGCTGGCTCGAAAAAGATTAGTGACATCATTTTGTTTATTTCAGTTACCAAGCAAATTAGCTTTTTAATTGGCAAAAAGAATAGCTGTTTATCTACACTCTTATATTAGCGTAGTCTGCAGCCTAGAGGTGTCTAATTGATATTGACATTCTTATCTTATCTTATCTTATGTGGGGTCAGTCAGTGCAGACCGGCGACACTTCGACCCAGTGGGATCTTTTGTGTAGACACTCGCCCAATAACGACTGCCATAGATGTTCATGGCAGCCGGGACCAACAGCTTAACGTGCTTTCCGAGGCACGGAGCAGGCGATAATTGTCAATCAATAGGCACATAATTTCGAAAAGTCATATAACTTCCGAAAGTCAGAGGTGCGCGATGTGGGTTCGAACCCGAGACCCTCTGCATTGCAGTCTGTTGGTCTCCCCACTGAGCTATCGCTGCTCTTGATATTGACATTACTAGGGAATATAGCCCGCTTAACATAAAGTGGGTCGAAAGGTGGTCTGCCATCAAAAGATTTGTATGATTTCTCGTATTATCAAACAAATCTTTTTCTGCAACACACATCTCACGCCTAAGAGATAGACAGAGGTGTTTTCCATCCGTATATCGCCAGCTTTAGTTTTCAATCCTGCGTATTAGAAGCGAGCGTAATGCCATCTACTGATCACAGTTCCAGATCCCTGCTGATGAGATGCTGCTAAGAATTTCCTGTCAAAAAGCCTAGAAAAGTGACATTGGGTTTTATTGAGATGAAATTCTTTCCCTTAAAATCTTATCTCAAAACTTTAACCTAAATTAAAGAGACGATCACACAAAAGGTACCAAACCGATTTTGAAGTTGTACTAAAATCACTTTAGCAATTTTCGAATAATCAGACAGACGGACAAACAAAAAGCCTGCAACCAATGAACCAATGTACAGACACACTTTATGTACTACCTTGTATGTATGTATGAGTACACATGTACTGGCTGCTTAGTCGGCTGTGTGTTATTGTTAATTAATAGCAGTATTTAAACGCTCGTTTTCACTGAGTGAGAAGTATTTATTTACTTACAAGAATTACTGGTATCATGACTGAGGGATATGAAACCACATAGCTGGCAATATTGCTTTTACGTTGAAGAAAGTTCATACATTTTTCTTTATATTATTAACTAGCTGTTACCTGCGACTTCATCCACGTAGATTTTAACTAAAAAGTGTAGGTCTCTGAGGAACCCTATTTTTTTCAAAAATTGAAGTGACTCCTTATAACTTCAGCTATCTGCCAGTGAAAGTCCCGTCAATATCGGTTCAGCCGTTTCGGAGATTAGCCGGAACAAACAGACAGACAAAACTTTTAGAAATAGATGTTTTCGTATTGTTACCTTATATACTTTCATATGCATTAGATAAAAAGCTGTTATTTTGATATTACAAACAGACACTTCAATTTTATTTATTTGTATAGAGTAAAGATAATGTCGTCCAGACTGAATTTCGGTCTCGGCAACCAATCTAAAGATTAGTCATCTGTGTAGGAGATATTATAGTGCACAAGTTCACTCTCTGTTCCTTCACTCTCATAGTGCGATGGGATGGCAATCTGATACGACCGGAGAGAGATCAGGTGCAGGGACTACGGCTTTACCTGCGCGAGGGTGTGCAACACCGCAAACTTCCTAAATTCGGGCTGTTATTGATTAATTTTTGTCAAAAACTTAAAATTATGATTATTCTTATACGTCACTAAGTAACACTAATGAACGTAAACGTTACACTTATCAATATGAATTTACATTTATGTTTTGCCATGCTTAGCAATGCAAGGATGTAGCACCTATAATATCGTAGTGGTCAGTGTAACCGACTGCCACGCCTAAGGTTGCGGGTTCGATTCACGCACAAGTCAAACATTTGTGTCCATGAACATGGATGTTTGTCTTGGTCTATGTATAATATCTATGTATTACAAAAAAAATATTGGTTGTCTGTAAAGTCGGTTTACGGACGATAGTTTAACGTGACAACGTCACGATCGTGCCTTTCGCTCGCTCGTGTAGCGCTCTCGATCCGATCGTAACGTTACAATGAGCGTAACGGGACAATGAGCGTAACGGGTCAACGAGCGTAATGGGACAATAAGTCATCCTTTTTCGTGCGTGCAGCCGGCGTTCATCGATTTATTAGACGTTGTCACGTCAAAAGTAAATATGTATGTTTATCCATTGTCTAGTACCCATAGTACAAGCTCTGCTTAGTTTGGGCTTGATGGTGTTGTGTGTATGTGATAGAATATTATTATATTAATGCAAGAGAAAACTTTCGCGTATTATCTCTCTGAAAATGGTTCCTTCTTAAGGACTTTGGATACCATATCAACAGCAGAAATACTTCTCAAGTATTCTATAACAGGTAAACCGTTTATCTGGTCATTAAAATCCACCCATTGATCCTTGCTAAGTCCTAACTAATTTTATAAATTCGAATGTAACTCACACTTGCATTATTTGTTACGTTTCGACGGCTTAACTACCTACTAGACTGTAGGACTACCGTGAAAATGTCTTGCCGAAACATCGGGCCTACGACAATAACTTACAAAGATGTTTCTTCAAAATCCTTTCTATAAAAATGATAGTACTCCTTTGTTTGGAAATCTTCATGAAAGGGTTTAGGACAATCAAGAGGTTACATACAAAAATTCAGGATAAATTTCAGAATAAATGAGTATCAAAGTACGACCAGTCCGTCGGAAACTTCATTTACGTTTCATGGCCTTCTGATCATCATGAAATTTTGCATACATGTCAGGGTAAAGAGGACATAAAGTACCTTTTATACAGATAAAGGCACCGTTCCTGAGGGATGGCAATTTATATGGCGATGAAATGACCCTTAAATTTATAAAGTATGATTGATATTCCAAGCGTAGGTATTTGTAAAATCAATACTCAATTTTAAAATGAAACTGCAACATGAGGTAAACGCCAGAGTAATTAAATACCAAAGCAATAGAGCTATAATATATCAAGTAATGACTTAACCCTGCGCATACTCAAGTGACCGCTAATGACATTGACTCGATAAAAACAGATGAAGAGTTAACGTAAAAATTAAAATTCAAAAGAAAAAAGTCCCTCGCTACACGACGCTTGTTGACACAAAACCACAGAAATGGGGCCGAGAGTCTCTTAACTAATTTCTTCCATCGCTACCGTATACAGAGAGTGTTAATTGCCTTGTGTGACAGAGATAGAGGTATAAATTTGTTGCGTGTGCGATAAGGAGGTAGGATAACACGGCAACAAAATAAAAAGTTGTTCGTACCAGTTGGGGCACTCACACAGTAGCAATAGCTCGTTAAGGCAGTGCTTTTAACCCTTTAATGAGTGTTTATGTTTGATTAAAAAACACGATTTTAGTGTAACTGTTTATTTTACTGTCCGTATATCGACGTTAAGTGGAGAATTTTAATAATTTGTTTAATTGTTTTTATATGCGTAATAAATTTGCGTTGCGAATGTAAAGCATTTTGTAATTAGGGTTTTTACTGTTTAATTTTATTAGAGTTGTACTGAATTCTGAACTTTTGTATTTATTGTCTAGATTGAAGTCATCAAGTTTATAAACATCAATGAAAGGATTACGACATTTCTGTTGTTAGTGTTACTTATTGTGTTTCTTTTATCATATTTCTCTTTTCTTTCTTTTTGTATTTGTGATACGAAATTACAGGCTCTTTTTACCCTTACAATATAGTATTTTCTACATTTGCTTAAAGGGCTATTCCAAATATTGTAATATCAATGTGTATGTATAAGAAACCGAAATAAATAATTTATTTATTATTTATTGAAGTGAAACTTCTTTATCGACGTATGGGAGAAATTTTGTAGCAGTGTAAAAAAAAATCGTCACGTTTTTCGGTTACGCGCCATGTTGCTTTTTTATCAAAGTTTAGTATAGTGACGTAAAGAATATAATGTAATATATTTATAATAATAACAACAATATATTAGTTTTGAAGTTTGGTTTGAAATAAGAATAACAATATATTAATTTGAAAGTGATAAAATAAAAAGACTTATTCTAATTTAAGTGAATTTACAAGAAAAGTGAGAGTGATTATATATTTCGTTTTATAAATTCAACACGTATGAGCATGATTTTAATATTTATTTGAGGTTAACCTCACTTTTTGATTGTAAGTATCAGTGAATGTATATAAATCTGTTAAAATTAGCAAGTATTAATAAATATGACTGTAAATCTAGTGAACATTATTAATTCTAAAAACAATAAAAAATATAAATTAAATAATAATTTAAAAATAAAACAAAACACGATTAGAAAATAAAAATATGTATACGTACATCTTTTTTAATTATTCCTTTTCTAATGATTTATTTATTCATTTTTAATTTTATAAAATCGTTGCATTTCTACAAGATTAACTGTCATCATATAATTGTATTACTTTGAAAAGATAATTCCAATTATGCATGTCTATAATAATAAAATAGCTTTAATTTAATACGGAAAAAATTGTTTTTCTTAAGGCTTAAGCCTTATCTACTCCATTTTCGTGAAGTTGCAAATAGTAGAAAAATGATATGTCGTAAAGAAGTTTCACTTCTTACCTGTGTACTCTGGTACACACACACATTTTTTTTATTTTCAATTAGTTAAATGCTAAAGTTTAAATTAGCTAGATAGATATTACATTATTGTACAACGAACTATTTATACCAAGCTAGACAGAGTATAATATAACAAAAGTAATGGTACTAAGAGCGATTTTCCAAGTATAACATAATTATCGTAAAATCAAACTCAAAAAATGATGTATTCTTATAGGTCACAAAGTAACACTTATGAACGTCAAAGATATAATTATAAATGTGACATTTGCCTGGTGCCATGTTTAACAATGCAAGGGTGTAGAACCTTTGAGAACTGGCAAAAAATCTCACGCCCGCATATACTCTACTCTATTCATTTCAACATACATTGATAAGATTCTATTTTGTTTTAAACAGTAATTGGAAGAAGGCACTACTATTCCAGTAATTTTATTCATATTTATGATCGTTCTATAAAATAGGAACTAATAGGTTTTTAAAAAACTACTTTTATATTTATTCTTGATGCTATCTGCTTAGACAGGGCCTGTACTGAACTTGTAATACGTAGTACTTGATATTGTCATTTTATTAAATAACAACACAAACAAACAAGCACGTTTCAAAAATAACAATTATTCTCTCAAATACTTAACAAAAATTATTTAGTATATAAAAGTTCTTCAGGTCAAAAAGACCCCACTCGCATTACAGTGTTACGTCAACCCGTTGACAAGTTGAAGGCGATTGGCACGGCGCGGCGCACCGGCATCCGCGATATGGTTAATTAGTAATAAAACCCTGCCTTGTTGGGTCAGAACGACCGTGGCGCGCGCAGGGTTATCTCGCTACTTTGTTACAGATAAATGCATGTAATAACACTATAATTGTAAATCGATTAGGATATACGCCATGTTGCTTTTGATTCATATAAACTCTATGATTCTATCTGGATACTCGTTTTGAAATGTCGATAGGAATAGCAATAAGAAGTAATGATAAAATGTGGTCAAACGTAATTATTGCATTGATTTTGTACGAATGGCGTATTGCTGCTTTGTATGCTGATTTTTTTACCTTGTATGTCAGCGCTGAATGTTATGGGTTCGAGGTTCGGAACCTATGTGGGACAGAAATTTATGTGATCTACAGATAGGACAGATATTTGTTTTACTTAATAAGACAGACTCCGCTCTCGGAGTAAACTTTGCAAACTTTTAACCAACGATACAAAGAACATCAAGACACAGAAGCACTATTTGTGGATCATATAATAAAAGTAATTTTCAGTCCCAAGTGAACTCACTTACTTCCCTAGGCATAATAGGGTTAACTATCCCTATTATATCTAGGTAGATGATGATATTAAAATACTAGCTTTTGCCCGCGGCTTCGCTCGCGTTAATTTAGAATTTGACAATCAATTCGGGTTGTACTCTGCTTGTAATAATATAATTCAATCATGATTCGAAACACACGTGGCGCCATCTATTATCATAAGAACGTTATTGTTGTTTTCCTCGGGAACAGTAATTTTTTTCAGGATGAAAGGTAGCCTATGTTCGTTTCTGTACACCTGACAACGTATATGCAAAATTTCAGGATGATCGGTTCAGTGGTTTAGGCGTGAAAAGGTAACAAAGAAACAAACTCATTTTCGCTTTTATAATATTAGTTAGGATTAGGATAGTTAGGATGAAGATTCTTAAAATATATCACAAATGATGTCTCTTATCATGGAACCAATATACTCTTTTAAGTCAGCATCTAGTAGGGAACTGTGCCCGGCGAACGGTAATCGGCTCGCACTTAATTAGTTGGACCTCAACCATACCTGACGAAATGTAGACATAACTGTAAAGAAGGAAGGTCTCTTTGGGAACAGGTGAAGCCTATGTTTATATGTATAAAAAGTATTCAGATCCGTTTAATATGAACCCATCGTATCCTAATCCTAATTAATATTATAAAAGCGAAAATTACTTTGTTTGTTTGTTTGTTACCGTTTCACGCCTAAACCACTGAACCGATCATCCTGAAATTTTGCATATACGTTGTCAGGTGTACAAAAACGGACATGGGCTACCTTTCATCCCGAAAAATATTACTGTTCCCGAGGAAAACAACAATAACGTTCTTATGATAATAGATGGCGCCACGTGTTTTTCGAATCATCATTGATTTATATTGTTACAAGCAGAGTACAACCCGAATTGATTGTCAAATTCTAAATTAACGCGAGCGAAGCCGCGGGCAATAGCTAGTATTATTTTATTTAAATGACATTTTGATAAGCGTGTAACCATTTCTTAAGGTAAATAATATAATTATCATCCGTTTCATTAATAAGTTTTTCGAATCATCATTGATTTATATTATTACAAGCAGAGTACAACCCGAATTGATTGTCAAATTCTAAATTAACGCGAGCCAAGCCGCGGGCAATAGCTAGTATTATTATATTTAAATGACATTTTGATAAGCGTGTAACCATTTCTTAAGGTAAATAATATAATTATCATCCGTTTCATTAATAAGTTTTTACTGAAAGTTTGTGAAAATGTTTGGATGTTAAATCACGTGTTAAAGAGATAATATAATATTACTACTAGAGATAATATAATATTATTAATATATACACATCAGCTCATATAGGATAAATAATTATATTCTTGTAAACTTGTAAATCATTGGCAATTGAAATGAGTGGCCATGGGTTTCCTGCCAGTTTCTTCTCACGAGAGCTTATACATTGTACACTTGGTTAACAATAAATGATTTGATTTTTGCCCTCATTTTCGAACAGGCTTCTTTCGATATAAAATTTTATGTGCTGTCATGTTATATAGTTATCTATATTAATATTATAAAGCTCAAGAGTTTGTTTGTTTAATTGTTTGTTTGTTTGGTTGAACGCGCTAATCTCAGGAACTACTGGTTCGAATTGAAAAAATATTTTAGTGTTGGATAGTCCATTTATTGAAGAAAGCTATAGGCTATATAACATCAAACTGCGACTAACAGTAGCGGAGCACCAATGAAAATTTTGCAAAAACGTGGAAAATTCTCTTATGTGAAGCGGACGAAGTTGCACGGGTCAGCTAGTGTTATATATGTATATATATAATTATTCTGTACGGGTGTATGTATCACTACCACTAATCTTCTAAATGGCTGGATCGAATTTGATCCAAATTTTGTTTGTATTTATGTGCTACAGGAGGAGGCCACCTAGATTCCAATTTAGGCGAGGCGACCACTTATACTTATATCCATGCAGTCATTTTATCTCTATATTATTATTTACTAGTTTTCACCCGCGGCTTCGTTCGCTTAAATGTAGGTTAGGTTAGGTTAGGTTTGCAACAATTATTTTTTCTGGATAAAAGGTACCCTATGTCCTATTCTGTACCCCTGACAACGTGTATGCAAAATTTCATGCTGATCGGTTGAGTAGTTAAGGCATGAAAGCGTAACAAACAAACAAACAAACTCATTATAATATTAGTAAGGAAGTAAGGATTTCTGTAGAATTTAGTTAAGCAAAACCACGGTCAGAAGCTAGCTATTTATAATTTAAACAGTAGCAAGGCATGATGTAGTATTGATATATGTAATTAGTGAATTCTTGCTGAAGACAAGTTAATGACTTCAATAACATTTGCATAAATGCGATAAGTTAGGTTAATTAGTAATATAACGATGTTATTTCCGACAATCATTAATATGGCAGTTATGAAACTACAAAAATGTGACGGCTTCAAAATATATACTTTTGCCCGCGGCTTCACTCGCGTTAATTTAGAATTTGATGATCAATTCGGGTCGTACTCTGCTTGTAATAATATAATTCTATCAAGATTCGAAAGACACGTGGCGCCATCTATTATCATAAGAACATTATTATTGTTTTCCTCAAGAACAGTAATTTTTCTCGGGATGAAAGGTAGCCTATGTCCGTTTCTGTACACCTGTCAACGTATATGCAAAATTTCAGGATGATTGGTTCAGTGGTTTAGGCGTTAAAAGGTAACAAACAAACAAACAAACTCATTTTCGCTTTTATAATATTAATTAGGAAGTTAGGATAATAAGTAACAAGAATAGAAAAGGGTATGTTAAGCTGGTTTAGGCATGAAGAAAGAATGGACGAGAAAAGATTGACTAAGAAAGTTTATAAGGTTAGTGTAAATGGAACAGTCGCAAGGGGAAAACGTAGACGAACGTTTCTCGATCAGATCGGAGACATTCTAGGCAAAGGCCAGGTTTAGAGGACCTTAAACCGGCGAGCGTGTATGAGGAAGATGATGAAAATGAATGAAGCCAGAGAAGTGTGTCAGGATCGTAGCAAATGGAACTCTGTAGTCTCTGCCTACCCCTCTGGGAAAAAGGCGTGAATGTATGTATGTATAGGTAGTTGTAGATCCTCACTGGTTTCAGCATTGAATGGGCCGGATCGACCGGGGTAGTACTACCCTCTCACAGAATTCCGGCGTGAAGTAACGGTACCCGCACTGTTGCGTTTCGTATCGGCGAGTGAGAGAGCCGGAGGCCTAGTTACCCCGATCCTTTTCCTATCCTTTCCTTTGTCCTTTCCCTCCTTCATTCCTTTTTAAAGGGCTGGCAACGCACTTGGAACTCCTTTGGGGTTACGGGTGTCCATGGGCGGCGGTAATCGCTTACCATCAGGCGATCCGTTTGCTAGTTTGCCCCCCTAAGACATTAAAAAAAAATGTATCCCCGAATGGGTAGGCAGAGGTCTATTACTGCCACATTTCGTAGAATATAGTTTAAGGTCCCATAAAATAGGTAGCCTATTGCACTCTACTGGTTTGAGAGTTTCTTAATAGAAATCAAAATAACACTTTTAATAACCCCGGTACCCGAAGACTTCTTATCAGTAGTTTTCACTAGCGCTGTGCTACAGAGCTAGTTACACAATAAATAGTCTTCTCCCTAGCCTTTATTATTCCCAAATCACTTGAGGTCGGCTTTCTAGTCTAACCGGATTTGACTGGATATCAGTTTTAACACGGAGCGACTGCCACCTGATCTCCGCAACCCGAAGGCTAACGATGCCCTAAGGCTAGACCAGTGTCAGAATATTAGAGGGCACTGACTTCCCAATAACGACTGCCATAGATGTTCATGGCAGCCGGGACCGACGGCTTAACGTGCTCTCCGAGGCACGGAGCAGGCGATAATTGTCAATCAATACGTACATAATTTCGAAAAGTCATATATCTTCCGAAAGTCAGAAGTGCGCGACGTGGGTTCGAACCCGAGACCCTCTGCATTGCAGTCTGTTGGTCTCCCTACTGAGCTCTCGCTGCTATAAATAGTAAAATACATTGTATGTCTGTCTGCGTATAATAGAATATGTGTCGTAGATGTAACAGATACGATTACATATATATATTTCACCGCTGTATATCTCCAGAAGTGAAGATAGGTCTGCCTAATCGAAATGGGTGTAGCACATACATTTCGCCAGATATATTATATAGATATATTACATAGTGATAGGTACTAGTCTTATATTTTGCCACATGACCTACGCCACATGAATAAACGAATGAAGATGACATATTCGTATTAGCGTAGAGATAATATATAGGTAATCAAATAATCTACTGATATCCATTGACGCATTCGAATATTTTGATATCGAATATATGAGATTCGAATAATTCAAGTTTTTCACAATCGGAATAGACGTAGAGCCTGTTCTTCTACTATTAGTAGGTACTATACATACAGTTCCTTCCATAAGGCTATAGAAAGTTTCGTGATAGAAAACCCAATAACACTGTCCAACGTGAGAATCATACCCGATACTCCATCACAATCGTCCCACCTGCTACGCTACCCAAGCAAATTTTACGCCAATTAAATAATATTTATTTAAAAATAATCACTCAACTGCTCGTAGACTAACCGCAAATCGTTATCTATAAACATAAAAATTATACAGAATATAAAAACTGGTGCGTCGAGAAAAACAAACATTATCTGTTATCGTTTTAAAGGTGTAATAAAACGGTAATTGTCTGCAGTAATTGCAATAAAAATTAAAAATTATTGCAATGTGTTATCTGTGGGTCAGCGATACGTCAGACGATATAAATAGGTATATACCTACCTATGTATATTTTAACATATTATTAGCTTATATCAAGTGAGAAACGGCAATGAGTTCGAAAAAATGGTTCAAGTAATATGCAAAGGTCACGTGTTACCACGTGACCTTGAGGTCAGAGGTGAAAGGTCATAGTCATTTCGGGGGTATATCGACTATGCTGAGTCGAATAGCGATGACCGCGAGTCTCTAGCTGTTACAGTTCTTGAGTTGAAAGTTGTATAACAGACAGACGGACGGACAAAGCTGTTGTACCTATAAGAGTTTTTTCGAACTCTAAAAAGCAGCGATAGCCCAGTGGAGACCTTTGGACTGCCACACGTTAATGGGTGCTACTTGTAGTGACTGGTCGGCCTTAGCTGACAGCAGGGATGATGTATTGGCCTAAGTAGTCGCCTTCGATCCCTACACATGACAAAACTTTGTGTGATCCATAAATGATTGCTCCGAGTTGCTGCTTTGTATCCGTTGTTTGAATGGTTGTAAAGGCTACTGAGTCACAGGAATTATTCCTAGAGCGAGCGCCATCTTTTTTATAAAAGTAAAAGTAAATATTTTTTTGTATTCTAGCAATTAATTGGTCACTTTTCTTAAATCTCTCGGGATACAATATGGTCTCGCTAAAATTAGATGCTTCTTTTCCATCAAAAACTACTTTATAGTAGTTAGGCCATCTTTTAAATGTAGCTTATTAACGGGTTGGGTTGTATGGTCTTCTGTGCTCACCCACAAGCCCCGTAAAGTTGTAAAGGCCATCTGAGGCCAACAACTAACACAAAAACAAAAAAAAATATAGGTTATTATTTGAGTGTAGTTTTTCAGGAGTGGTAAGTGGTATCATGGTTGCAGCTTCTTTACCATACTGATTTGATGTATAAATAATATTGTAAACTTGGCGATTAAAAAGAGTAGTTATGAGTTTCTTACCAGCATTTATTATTTTGTTATTTTGCTCGTCAAAACGCTACGTACATATGCTTGCTTTTTCACGTCCCGTTAAAGGACCCAGGATTGAAGGAAAAAGGAAATACGTGCCTTGGCAGAGAATTCCATGCCTTGATCGTTCGGCACAAGTATGAGGACCCAAACTTGTAGGAGCGCGCTCTAATCGACTCTACCGTGTAAGGATATATAGCCCAGCACGCGTTGTTCTGGATAGGAAAGGGGAGGGCGGGATAAGGTGGAAAAACTCTTCAGAGCACTCCGTGATTCTGTAGGAACATGCCAATGAGGCAATGACCCTACGGAGTTGCAGAGGTTCCAGTGAACTTTGAAGTTTAGTGAACATTTGCCAGGTACATGTAAATGTACATTTACATTAATAAGTAATAACTTTGACGTTCATAAGTGTTACTTAGTCAATTATATGAATCAACATTTTTCTGATTTTATTTAAACATGAATATTTTAAAGTAACATTATGACAACAAATGTTGAAAAAACTAATAGTAAAATTAGAATTAAAAGAAACGGATAAGTATTATTTTATACAAAGTTTCAATATTATTCCTACACAATAATACAGAGGCAATACCACCTTCTCTTATAAGAAGTATTAATATGGGTTAATTTACAAAAAAGCGAGACATCTATATCCTATATATAGCGCAAGCTCGTTCTGTCTTAAGGTATGACCATAATAATACAGCTATACGAGACGCTGGTACGGCCGAGCTGTGTCTAATAAACATGTTTTTATAATTTTTATCGATAATTTTACTAGCTGGGTTATCAGCTAATAAAATTATTGATCTCTATATCTTCCATGGCGCTTGGTGCGCAAAAATAACAAATTAATTAAATAAGGAATTAATTTTTAGCGCACCGCGTAGATGCGCTTTGTGGAATACTCTTGGTGCGCTTCAAACTGGTGTTTTAGACGAAAGGCCTCTGCCAAGTTGGATAGAGTATCACCATTTATTTTTAACGCTTTCACATCACATGTTTTAGCACCACATGAGTGCGCTACGTGGAATTCTTCTAGTGAGTTTCAAACTGGTGCGCTACGTGGAATTCTTCTAGTGAGTTTCAAACTGGTGCGCTACGTGGAATTCTTCTAGTGTGTTTCAAACTGGTGCGCTACGTGGAATTCTTCTAGTGAGTTTCAAACTGGTGCGCTACGTGGAATTCTTCTAGTGAGTTTCAAACTGGTGCGCTACGTGGAATTCTTCTAGTGAGTTTCAAACTGGTGCGCTACGTGGAATTCTTCTAGTGAGTTTCAAACTGGTGCGCTACGTGGAATTCTTCTAGTGAGTTTCAAACTGGTGCGCTACGTGGAATTCTTCTAGTGAGTTTCAAACTGGTGCGCTACGTGGAATTCTTCTAGTGAGTTTCAAACTGGTGCGCTACGTGGAATTCTTCTAGTGAGTTTCAAACTGGTGCGCTACGTGGAATTCTTCTAGTGAGTTTCAAACTGGTGCGCTACATGGAATTCTTTTAGTGCGCTTCAAACTGATGCTCAATATGGAATGCCTCTCTCCAATAATTTCACTCGATTTTGTATAAAAGCGTATCCCGTATGATATGTAACCCTTTACATTCATACATTTAAAGGACACAAAGTACATTTAGAACATTTACAATACTTTTTTACATTTATAGATCACAGAAATAATAATTGTCTCGTGCACCGTACTCAAAACACGCGGTGCAGTAATAAAAGCCAAGTGACTACTCAAAGCACTACACCATCCATGTCAATAATTTAGAACGCAGAAAACAGTTTTATATGTCTGTTAGTCTATAAGCGAACAAAGTAAGACACCAGAGCAATGTCCTCTACAAAGAAACATATATAAACTACACAAACTAGAAACAACTATCATTGAACCACCTGATTATTGCCTCATTCAAGACTCAAACCACAACACTAAACGCATAAAGTGACTTCATAAACCACTATACTATCTGCGCAGTTATATCATCGTAAATAATTATCACTTAATAATAAATGATAATTAAAATACAACATTCGCACGTAACGACACGACATTTCACGCAAAGACAGTAAATAAAACTTTAAGTGAGAAATATTAATTGTTTAAAGTCCTTAGAAAACTTGTTTCAGTCTATAAAACAACATGTCTATAATACATTGTTGACCCTAACATTATTCTCGTTAAAAGACAAAAACCAGTTTAGATGGACCTTTGAATATCTATAGAGGATCGCTTAGTACAGATACAGGCTCTAATTCTATGACTTCCATCTGTTTATTTTTTTAAAAGCCTGGTTTCGATCGAATACTAACT
Organism: Catocala sponsa; assembly: GCA_963564715.1. Classification (NCBI taxonomy): domain Eukaryota; kingdom Metazoa; phylum Arthropoda; class Insecta; order Lepidoptera; family Erebidae; genus Catocala; species Catocala sponsa. Next base: position 17,103,295 of record OY751349.1, read on the forward strand.
ACTGTACCAAACGGAACTTGCAAACATGACGGCCTCGATGGCGTAGTGGTGAGTGTAACCGACTGCCACGCCTGAGGTCGCGGGTTCGATTCCCGCACAAGTCAAACATTTGTGCGCATGAACATGGATGTTTGTCTTGGTCTGGGTGTTTCTATGTATAATATGTATGCATTTACAAAAAAAAAAGGTATATACATATGTATGTTTATCCATTGTCTAGTACCCATATTACAAGCTCTGCTTAGTTTGGACTCTTCTGCGGGTATAGCAAGAGTCAAATGCGCCTGCTCACAGGAGCGTTCACTGGCCATTTTGGCACCAAAGACTTCCTGTGTAGATTGAGATTGACACACGACTCGATCTGCAGAGCCTGTGGTGAACAGGACGAGTCCATATCGCACCTACTGTGTGAATGCGACGCGTTGGCTGGACTTAGGATGGGTCTGATGGGATTGGCATATCCAAACCCTGAAGACTTTAGGCTTCTCCCTCTGAATTGTACACTGCAGCTAATGCAGTACATTCACAAGGAGATAGCTAAAGGATGAATCTTGGGGCTGACACAAAAGATCCCACTGGGTCGAGGTGTCGCCGGTCAGTACAGATTGGCCCCCACACACAAGATAAGATAAGATAGTTTGGACTAGATGGTGTTGTGTGTATGTGGTAGAATATTATTATATAATTTAAAAAAAAAAAAACATGCAAACAAAGGTCACAAAAGACAACCAGACTCGTAAAAACTGCTTGTGAATCACACAATTTTTGTCCCGTGTGGGTATCCTGATTCTGGTCAACACAATTTTTTGTCCCGTGTAAAGATCAAAGTGATAACACTTGGCGCAGTCTCATTGGATAAGCGACCACTTTAAATACTACGCCATAGGATCCTTAATAGCAGTCCGAAGTTATGAAGTTGGTGCTGATGCACAAACCTATGTGCCTCAGAAACCACGTAAAGCCGTTGGTTTGCGCCTGATCATTCTCCGGCCATGTGCTTATCGTCGAATAGAGAGTGCACTTGTATGTGTACATACACAAGCAGCCGAAATTTATACCCTCTAATTAGTTATTCGAAGTAATGAAATATTAACGACTTCCCAATATTAAAAAACAAAGGCTGCCCAACACGGGGTCAGAAGCTGCGACCTACTTATCGCACCGATACGGTAAAAAGTATAGCTTGAACAATTTCTTCTGAGCACAATTATTATTATAATGTATTGATAACCTTTGATTTCTGTAGACCTAGTAACTTATAGACAGGATTATTACGTATATTGTTACTAAAAAAAGTTTTATTTTTACCTGACTACGGCGTAGCCAAAGGAAAGGGTAATGATTTTGGCAGTCTGGGTATGTACGTTTGTATGTTCCAACGTAGCGCCTAAACTACTAAACCGATTTTAATGAATAAGGTGTCAATAGATTCGTAATAATGGCCCGGGTGACATAGGCTATATAAATGTTAAATTTGTCCTTTTCAGACCCTTTTTTTTTACGTAGTCGGGTTATAGTTTCTTAACTTTTATTATTGACTACCTATCTGTACCCGTCATCCGTTGCAATGCTGTCAAGTAAAAAAGTGTTTAATTAATATAGATTTTTTGGGCCAGAAACGGTCGCGGGCTACCGCTCTAACAATGTTTCATCACAATCTGATCAATGGTTTAGGAAGGCATAGAGAACAAACATATCTTTATATATATAATTCTACTGTACTTGTGTATGTCACTGAACTCCTCCTAAACGGCTGGACCGATTTTGATGAAACTTTTTGTGTGTTCAAGTGGATTCGAAAATGGTTTAGATATGTTTTATTTTTGTTTTTTTTTCTCTTGTGTTTAGGACAACGTCTGTCGGGATAGCTAGTTTTGTATATTATTTTACACATGAGCAAATAGCAATCAAAAGAAATATCGAGTGCAAACAGCATCCAAATTGGTTGCAAAATAATAGAGCAATTATTAATATTTTAAAATTGGATATAAGAAAAGTGGGCTGTAGTGTAGATGTCTCGCTATCTCCCTCGCACTGCTGCATTTAAATAGCGTATACATCACAGTTTGTATCCTGCATACTTTTTCCGTCATTTGACATTTACCCCTACTACCAGATTTAAATGCTTGTATCTTATTTATATTTAATAGATTTCAAAATTATATTTAAGAAGATTTTAAAATTCTTTGTAGGTATATTAGAATTTGGGTAATAGGTATATTTGACTAAAAAATTATTAAAAAATGAATGTCAACTACCTGGGCTATCACTGGGTGATGCTAATAAGATTTGGATTAAAGGGTTTTCTGTCCTGCCCTTTTTCTCATACATACAGCCATGCCTATTTGTCCCGAAGGGGTAAGAAGAGATGTGTTGAACCCCTATTTCGTCACTCATATATCTGGAGATTAAATATAATGACCACCAAAAATACTAATTGCGCAGCAAAATATGCTTACTAAAATATATCATAACGAGCACCTAGATTCCTCAAATCACTGCATTCTGTCTCGGAAGGTAGGTTATGTTAGGTTCCTTCTTAAACCCACCCAAAAATAGTCTCCGTCGACTTAGTTTGATCTCTTTAAATATATTTTGGTGTGCAATTAGTATTTTTGGTAAGCATATTTTACTGTGAAATTTGTATTTTTTTGCTGTGCAGTTAAATACTACCCATATATCTGAAGTCCCACGTAATAGATAAAGTGATTTAAGTCATCTACCGAACACGTTTGCAGACTCTGTGCTGCTATTGAGAACTTTCTAATTAAAAATCCTTACAATATTGCCCGACTCGAGGTTCGAAACCGGGCTAGTACAATAACCCACAGCCATAACCACGTAAGTGACCGACGAGAAGGGTTTCTCGGTTGCTCATATCATCTCACCTGCATTCAGAAAGACAGACTTTACGTACTATTTTATTGCCGCGTCTATTCCTTACGCGAGCCTGCGCCTGCGCACCCGTTGCACATCTGTTTCGTAGAAGCCGATCCTTCGCCCAATAGGGATCAATGTGTTGATAGTAATTATTTATTGCGCATTACTATCACATTAAGAACTTTCTCTACGACAACTTTACTTATTGCCATTAATTTGTATATAATTTCTGTTATGATTTAATGTTTCCTTTTGTGATAGCCAAAGGACTTGTAGATGCATTTGTTTGTCTTCGGGACGCAATAGTTTAGATATCTCGCTACTGTTGGTACGTATAGTAATGTGGGTTTGATTTCCACACAGGTAAAAAAAGAAACTATTTACAGGTAGCTGTACTGTTACGGAATGCTTTTCGTCAACGTTATTGAAGTCATCCGCTATAGGAAAAAGAACCAAACTGTTTCCAAATATGTTTTATCGATAACTCTTAAGTCCATCAAAAGCAACGAAACAAAAAAGAAGAAAATCCGTTGATAATATAACGTCATCAAAGTGATCCGCTATATAAAATAAAGAAATTACTGTTTCCAAATATTTTTTATTGATAATTTTTTAGTCCATCAATAGCTACAAAACAAAAAAAAAAGCAAAATCGTTTTACAAACAGAAGAGAAAATGATATTGAACTGCTTTGTTTCTGTCTATTTATATATAAATAAAGATGGACTTTAGGTACATTCGGCAGCAGCGATAGCCTAGTGGGAGCTAGTCTGTTAGACTGCCATGCAGAGGTCTCGAGTGCGATTCTAAGGCACGCATCTCTGACTTTTCGACATTAGGTGCGTATTGAACAATTAATTATAGCTCGCTTTAACAGTAAAGGAAAATATCGTGCGAGAACCTGCATATCTGAGAGATCTCCATAATGTTCTCGAAGATATGTGATATCTGCCAACCCGCAGTCGGGCCAGCGTGGTGGACTATGGCTTCCTTCTCACACTGAAAAAGGCACGTGCCCAGCAGTGGGACAGTTTAATACAGGGCTGATATTATATGATATCCTTAGATTGTATGACAAGACCATAATGCCGACGATAACGCGTGTAAGAGGCTCAATAACACCAAACTAATATGCTAAACTTACTGGTTACCTAACAATAGATAGAAATCGAACAAATAGTAAAAAATCCGTAGTTGTTATCCGCATTAAATACAATACAAAGTTGCTGTTTACAACACCACTACCAGCAATTAACGATAATCAATTAAAACAATTAGCCTATACTTAAATAGAAATCAACGGAATAGGCCAAAATTAATAATTCATGCATTTTTTACAGTAAATCAGGGGTAATAAACATGTCAAGCCGGCAAAAAGAAGTTTCTGTGCTGGCAACACCAGAGATAAAAACTGTCGGAAACATTACTAACGGCTAACTACAAAACATTGTTTTGGCAGTAATCTTTTCTGTACGTTCATCATCTCCGATTTATTTTTACTTTATGCTATACCTACTAGATTTTGTTCGCTACTCCGCTCGCATAAATATAGGTTAGGTTAGTAACAGAACTTTGTCGGGATGAAAGGTACCCTATGTCCTTTTCTGTTCCTCTGACAAATGACTGTGCTTGCGAAATGATGTTACTTGTTAAGTGCCTGTTAAACTTTAACAAATTATACACCTAAACTTTCGTCATAAATCACTCTGTCTGTTGCACATAAAAATCCGTTCAGTAGTTTTTGAGTTTATCGCGAACAAACAGACAGACCGACGCGGCGGGGTTATTGTTTTATAATATGTAGGGATAGTGATAATAGGCAAAAAATAAACTTTAAATTGAAGTGAATTTATAATAAATATTCGTGAGATCTATCAAGTTATAAAGCTTTGGGTGAGGATAAGACGATCAGTAAGTAAATCAGGACTTCTCATTTTCTATATGTTTATTTATTTATTTTGGAGATCCAACAGCTATAAATTACGAAAAATAGAAAATAGCACACCAGAAAAGCCAATTAATCATTAGAAATTTAGTAAAACATATGGAATTTCTGTATATCTGGAGTATAAGCAGTTGGTACCTTTCCAGACGAGCTAATTGACTCGTCGTCGTCACCAAATGATTGTTAACGTCTGACCAATTATTTAATGACGATTTAAATAAGTCAGCTAATCTAGAAATGCACTATCCTCTTAAATGAAGAAACTAGCGTGATAGAAGTAACACTGTTACTGATTTCTTTAGTGAGAAATATTCCGGAGGTTCACATATCTACGAGTTAACAACGCAAGATTTATACTTCCGATATTGCGAGTGATCATAAGGTACAGTAACTGCTTGCAATGAGACGGGCAATAAGCTTATAAAAATTACTTATACAACCTTTTTTATTTCAGCTAGCACGTATAGTCTAGTTGAAAAGGAAAGCAGAATACTGACATATGTGGCAATTACTCCACCGACAAAAGCTACAGCCTTAAATTCATGAAGAAGTGTTTATAGGATAAATCGAGATAGTACGAGTAGACTAAAATATGTTTATTTTCATAAATGCAAAAATAATTTCGGATAACGCCAAAACCTGACTTTTTGAAAAACAATCCTTGTCCAAATTAAACAGACAAACTTTATTGACCCCCGACATTTACTTATCTTATTCAGGCAATCAATCTTTGGAGTAGACGCTTAAACATTTAAAACGGTCAGTTCATTTATGCGTCAAACGACGAATTTGACGGGAATGCGTTAAACGCACCTGATGAAGTATAAATGAAACATGCGCTTAAAAACCAACGGTTTACCATTGTGCTCTAAAGATACGGAATTGGCACCATATTTTCTGTGACATTTACCTTTGTGGTCAAAAACTGTTAGCTACTCACTTTTCTAGTACCTACATGGTCTAACTTTAATACTGGGCTGACTGCCTTCTTGATCAAGTTACATCTGGCCGTGAATCAAGAGGGCGCTAAGCCAACAAAAAACTTCTGACTTTCCTTTCGAAACATCCCAACATCCGAGGTATTTATTTTCACGTCCGTGCCTCTGAAAACACGATTATGTATGATTGCCATCCTTTCGGAATATCAAACTGAAGGAATAAAGAGTGCACTTGTATTTACACACACTTATGCGCAACTATATCTCGTGCGTAATCGAACGCAGGACCTTAGCCTAACAGAGATAGGTATTGGCCAAATAATCGAAAGATAGGTTAGGCAGGATATGACACTGAAGGTGCTTTTAGAAAATAATAGTAGTATGACAAGACATGGTGATGACAAAGGTTGTTGAGGTTCGTTAAGGTCTATAAATGATTTCGATAGCGCCTTAGATATAAGCAGATGTGACAGCACATTAGTCTTACGCCTTTACAAAGAATTGGCACTAATGCATTACAATATCGCCTGCATAGATGGATAGTTCCCGTTGAGATTGGTCAACAGGAAGTATATGTTTTATACATACATTGCATTTATACAACCAGTTGTTATGTTCCATGTCCAGTTTTTATTGATTAATTGAACCATAATTACTTACGTAAGAATGCAATTAATATTGATTCTATGATAAAGAATGAATTACAGATAATTTTGAAACTAGGTTATCCGTCAAACACCAACATAGCAAGCACGCAAGTTACCAACATAGTTGGCAGGTACAGCATGATAAAGTGAACGTGAGCTGGGCATATTGGTTGATAGACTATTGTCCGATAGATTATTGGAATGGAGATTGCGTATTGTCAAACGTTACACAGGACCACCAGATTAAGTTAAACTAACAACTTGAAAGATATCTCTGGTTGAGACTGCTTGCAACGGATGTTGTGATACAATTTGAGAGAGGCCTATGCCCAATGGATTGGCGATATCTGCAATAGGACTTATGTCTGCTGAAAGAAATAATTCTTGGAAAGTAGATCGGAAATTGGCAAATGTTACATAGGATTGCCAGCTTAATTAATGACTTGAAAGACATTTTTGGTTGAGACCTGCATGTAGGAGATGTTGTGGTATCATTTAAGAGAAGCCTATGCCTAACTACTTGAAAAGGTTTCTGGTTAATATTGCATGCACAAGGTGGAAAACCGGCGGTTGCAGTACAATCGAGAGAGGTTTATGGCCAGCAATGAGATGATTATTGGGATTGATTTATTCTTCAGACCAACCTCGGCGATACAACTAAAATATGTTACAAATGAAGAATAAATCAGAAAAACTTAAGTGCACTCATCCGGTACACTGCTGTTTGAAAAATCAAGTAAATCAATTTAATTGCACTAATAAATCATAAACGATGAATAAATTAATGTATGTATGTATATAACTGATGTAGCGCACGATACACCTATTAGCGAGGCTTAAGGCAGTGAATACATGCAAGATATATTACTTAAACGACAGCATAATTCAATCATTTGTTAGTAAAAATATAACAAAGTCGGGCCATTAACGTTTCAACGTTTGAATGCCAGATATAATTGAAGACATATATTGTATCTTGCTGCCGCTGTGCCACTGCAAATCAATATGATAATAGTTTAGATATTAAGTCAGCGGCTCTGCTCGCGTAAATGTTGGTATTGTCAATTTTCTATCCCTCGGGAACAGCATTTTTCCTGGATGGTATTACCCGTTCATCATTGTCCTTTTCTGTACCCTGACAATGTGTATACAAAATTTCGTGGTGATCGGTCGAGTAGTTAAGGCGTGAAAGCGTAACAAACAAACAAACTAATAAACTCACATTCGCCGTTATCATATTAATTAGGATATGAACTGACATAAATAATTACACGCAGGCGTTCTCTGAAAACACTCGAAGACACTCTGAAGAAAGCTAAGTTAAGAGTATACTAAACAACAAGCATGTATGAAGAATGTAATAAAAAATTATGAAGCAAGAGAAATACATACATATGTCAGATCATAATAGTAGTAGTAGAAATTCTTAGTGTTATCCCTCTGGAAAATAAGCGTCAGTTTATGTATTGTATATAACAGTAAAAGAAATAAAAAGTTTATGGCAATTGCACTAAATTATAAATGACTCGAAAATTACATATCGGTCAAAATTTACAAATAATGGTGTACCTCAAGGAAGTGGTCTTGATCCCTAATTCTTAGTGTGAACTAGATAAATGATTATAAAATGGTATACCAATAGCTGAATTGAAATACTAAAGTTTAATAGTTTTGTTTAAATGTTTTAAATATATTATTAATGATGATTATGATTATGAAACAATAACAGCAATTATTTATACGTTAAACACAAGAAATAAACATAAATTAGAAGCTACGTCGGACGCATCATCGTTTACACGGAATCCATAATACTTGCGGTACTCTACGTATCGCTTTCTAATGAGCTCCCATTAACATTATAAATCCATTCTAATAAAAAGCAACTTACTGTTTAGAACCATTTCAAACAAAAGGGTATAAAAATAAACTTGGGACTAGTTCAATGGAGGATTTATAATAAAACTAGCTTTCAGTTCTGTGGAATAAGATATATCCCATAGGAACCACGTACTTTTAAAATATTGACTATAACGCTCTCCAGGCTACAAATGATCACAGACTGGATACATATACCATTAGACAACCTGTATGTTTTTACACCTTATAGTATTGATAAATATATATAATTTTTTTAATTTAACAATATTTTAATATTGCTTCTCTTAATAATATCAGCCCTTTTTATAAATTGTCCTTCTCCTAAACAGTCATTTCTTCAGTATAAGAAGGGTTAGACTATAGTCAAGCACACGAGCCCAGCACGTGTTCGTGGACATCACACATCTTCGATAACATTATGTCTCTTAGTAATGCAGGGTTCCTCACGATGTTTTCCTTTACCATTCAAAGCGAGTTGTGCATGTTTTACTATTGACCGTCAACTTACAAAGTGGAGATACTAAATGTAATACGGTATGTTTATTTTGTTCACATTCACATTCGCCTTAACGGTAATTGCAAAGAAATCAGGGTAGCACGATATGTGTACGGGAAGCGTTTTAACAGCCGCTACTAGGTACTAATAACCCACTTAGCCGGTAATTACTTATCGCGTAAATACGCGTATTATCTGTATCAATGCGATATCACGTGATGCTGAACAACACGAACCGATATTCAACTTCGATATCCAATGCAGATAATCCTCATTTCTGTTAAACAACCGCCGAATAAAATCGGTAATGGTTATGGAACTATAAATACAAAACGAAAAACAGGATCCAATTCCTTAAATCGATATTCATTGCGAATTTTGTATTGCAAAACATTAAATTCACGCTACAAAAATACCAATGGACGTCGAAGTTTAAGTGTCTAGTGTTTGCATTGTAGCAGCAGACTTGACTGCCAAAAAGTCTTCGATTAAAATAAGTGTAACGAGAAAAGATAATTGCCTTAAACATGACAATAAAAATATCAAGTTGTGAAGACTTTAATTAAGGCTTTTGAGCAAAAAGATTACCATACATACCTATATGGTAGTGAAATTAACAGTAATTAAGTCACCGTAATAATTGTTCCCACAGTATTCAATATATTACAATCTGGTTTGAATAAATAAGTGTATATCGGTAAGAGGAAACGCAGGACATTTACATGCCGACATATTAAGTTAATTTCGCGGTGTGTTTGAGAGTAATCTGTGAATGATGTGATTTTTATCGGTGATAGTAGTAAAGTTAAGATGCATATCTAGGTAAGTGTGTATTCAAGACCAAGTGCAAACAATTTTCGATGTATGGGCTATCGAAAATTCAAAGTACGAGTTCTACTGTAGTTGCATTAAAATTTTATTCGAATGTACATACATCTTATCTTATCTTATGTGGGGTCAGTCAGTGCAAGCCGGCGACACTTCGACCCAGTGGGGTCTTTTGTGTCGATACTCTCCCAATAACGACTGTCATAGATGTTCATGGCAGCCGGGACCGACGGCTTAACGTGCTCTCCGAGGCACGAAGCAGGCGATAATTGTCAATCAATACGCCCATAATTTCGAAAAGTCATATAACTTCCGAATGTTTAGAGGTGCGCGACGTGGGTTCGAACCCGAGACCCCCTGCATTGCAGTCTGTTGGTCTCCCCACTGAGCTATCGCTGCTCTTAATGTACATATATAGTTTTAAGTATCCCCAAAAGGTTGAGCCAAGGTATATTAAAATCACATTTTGCTAGCTTTGTTTTTAGGTTGTTTCACCAGTTTAGTAGTTTCAAACACTATTGCTGCTGAACTTCTTGACAGAAAAACTGGGCTTGAAAATGGAAACCGATATCTAATGCACAGCAGTAGCAAATACTAGCGCTGCGTCACCGGGGTAGCAAGTAAAGTACCGAGCAGGCTTGACCTGTCTTAATCTGAACCAAATTCCAGGTTTTAAATGATTTCAATTTATTTAAACAAGTTTAGTCAAAGTACTGGCCACATACATTCCACAAACAAAGTTTTGAAATGAAGATACACATCATTTATCGTCAACGTCATATTGAAACCTTGTTGGGCGGTCGGCCTAAGTCTGGTTATACTGGATCTCTCTCCCAAATTATGTTAAAAAAGTTCTAATGATAATTATTATTATTATGTCTAGGGACACAACAACTTCATTTCCCCAAACCGTCGAAACATAAAACCAGCTCGACGCGCCACAAAATAAACATAAATAAAGTCGCTTATTTCGCTTACAAATTGTGCTCAACTCATCTTTATAGTTCATAAAAGTAATGTGAGATAAACCAGTGAATTTATAATTAACATTAATGGCTTTAAACTATTAACGGCTACCGGAAAAAAGCCGAATAGAGACATTAAAATAAATATATATGTAGATTGGACGATAAACGTTTTTATATTGAATAAAGCGTCACCACAATCAACAGTGTTTTGTTAAGATGAAATTCTCCCTTTGACCTAAGGCTGGAAATGGTACCTCGTTATCCAACTGCGTGACGCAAAGAAGGTAATGTGTTTATGATATGTATTTATGTTTGTCTTGTGGCGCTCGAAAGACCAAACGCGATTATTTAGACAATGAAGTTGATAAAGAAGTATACGGTCTGGCTGATGGTAGGTAGTAACCATATCCTATAAACGCTTACAATAACAGGGATTTCACTAGTAGGCATATTGCCACCTCTAGTTAAAGAAATAAAAGCTAAGATGAAAGGCAAGAAATAGAAATGAAATGTAAGCTTTTAGTTATGGGATGAAATGCAATAATGCTACCACAGAAAAGCTTGTCAATTCTACAAATAACTTTTCTGAACCTGTCTGCATTTTGTGTCTGTTGTTTTATTGTCCCTAGCGATACAAGACTTATACCAACGCCAGATACCTTTGGAAAATTAAAGACATAGAAGTTTCGGTTAAATCTTTTCGACAGGCTTGTTCACTATTTTGTTTTGTAACCGACAAATTATGCAGATTTCGGCTCGTAATAAGGTCACAAATGTCAAGAGCCAATGCACTCGTAAAACAAGATATTTTTAATAGCACGCTATTCTAAGTGATTATTTTTTCAATTTCAATTATAATAATCTTCTGATAAAATCTCTAGTAGGTATGCAAAGGTATTTTAATTCTTATAATTAAATATTTAAAGATATATGCAATTTTCACTATGTTATTGTTGTTCGTATGTAAAAAAAATTGACGCATTGTGTTTTTAACGCAAACTTTATTATTATATATATGTTTTAAATGTATAGTTGATTTATTTTAATCATTGTATTTTGTATATGAACTAAGAAATGTTATATTCGTCTATGTTTTTAGGTCTCATGTACTGACTGACTAAGTAAAACACATAATTTAAAAAAAACATTATTTTGGGTTCAGACTACGATAACTAGTTGATCCTGATTAATTTGGACAGACACTCGAGCACATATATAATAATTAAGTATTTATCTCTTTCACATAGGTAAGTATACATAAGATAACAGTACAGATATAACAATTCTCAATCCTTTGTGAAGAGACTGGTGTCTATGGTAGGAAAACCTGTGTTACAGGTCACCAGGCTCCCACCTCTTGGACGTATAGTAGTAATAACGTTAACTAATTGCCGTATACTTAGGTAATCTCATATTTTATTTTGTAGTACTTGAAATATAAAATAGCCTAAAACTTCACAAAATATTTAAATAGATCACAGATAAAAAGGAAATCAACGTTCACTTAATAAACCCAAAAGAGGGTATATTTAAGATCACTTCACGACATAACTATTAAACCGAAATGTACGAAACTTGGTAAGCATATACTTCAAAACGTATAAAACGACATAGGATCCATTTAACCCTAAAAAACGCAAATAAGACCACGTCTGAACACCGAAGAAATACAATCAATATTATTTTTCTCGCAACGCCTAACCCTTAACTACCGGCGGCGATAAGACGTTTTCGGGTATATTTCTCAGTTAATTGGTATAACGAGAGTCGCGGCTCTACTAGAAGGTCTTGTGTTGGGTGGGCACCCCACATGCATGCGTAATACGGTTGATAACATTACCGGATTGACCCCATATGGGGCAATAGTTCTTAAGTAATTATTATTGAAAAGATATGAAATGGAGTGAATCAATTTGGTTTGAATATCTTGAAAATTAAGATTTCTTTTCTGTGTCGCGGTGAACTTTATATAATAATAATATCAGCGCAGTATTATACTGTCCTAATGCTGGTCACGGACATCGTCTCAGTGTAAAAAGGTTTAGGTCATAATCCACCATACTCGCCCACTGCGGGTTGGTAGACTTCACATATCTTTGAGAGCATTATCGAGAACTTAGACATGCAGATTTTCTCACGATGTTTTCCTTCACCGTTAAAGCAAACGATAATCAATATTTTTTCTTCATACGATGAATAAAACTGGTTCGTCTGATTTTGAGGTGTGTGGAGTTGTGGAGGACTTACACCATTTGTTGATGGAGTGTATCAGATATGAGTCTAGCAGAAATACTTTAGTGTCCGACTTGAATTTGAATAGAGCTGATATAGGGATGTTACACAAAATTTTATCGGAACCTAATAGCGACGACGCGAAAGGTTTGTTCAAATTCATGTCGAATGTATTAAAATAGTTAGATATGTGGTTAGTATAGTGTTTAGGCGATGATGGAACTAACATACGCTGTGCGTAAAAGTTCAAAAAAAAAAACAATGTTTTAATACGCACATAACTTGATGAGATGAAATGCACGCCTTGGGATCAAATTCAAGGTTTCTGCGTGGCAGTCTAACAATCTCCTATAACGCTACCGTCGCTAGGGTTAGGCTGTTCTGAGTCTGAGTGCTATTTGTGTCCGTTGTTGTTTGTATTCCCGCGATACAGAAATAAATCAAGGAGCGGAAGATGTCTTAAAAAAAAATTATAACGTCTCTATAAATTGGTAGTTAGAGTACTATCGCTGCCTATCACTCCAAGCAAAAAGCGTGAACATATTCATATTATCTATCCACATAATTATATCCATTGAAGTGAATGCTTAAATATTAATGAGAAAAAGGCAATTAAAATGTAATAAAAAATTTATGAACCCAATTGGTTTTATGAATCATCATTCAGAGGTTCATTATCAAAACTATAATGGCCCCCTGGCGGAGTCCGAATGTCTTTATAGAGTGGAAAATACAACTGTGGTTTCAATTTATAGACTGGTTTTAGGTGCAAACAGGCTAATGATGCTCTTAGATATAGTGTTGCAGTTTAATTCGTTCGCTACTGTTGATTGCTCGGTCATGAATTTTAATTTAAAGTTGGGTATAGTTGTTAGTTAGTCTTGCTTGAAGTAAGAAGTGTTTCTATATATTTCAAACCTAGTTTTGCCTGCGACTTCTTAGGCGTGGAATGTGGAAGTAGATATGTAAATAAACTAGCTGTTACCTGCGACTTCGTCCGCATAGATTTTAACTAAAAAGTGTTTGTCTCCGCGGAACCCTATTTTTTTCTAAAAGCAAAGTAGCCTATGTTACTCCTTATAACATCAGCTATCTGCCAGTGAAAGTCCCGTCAAAGTCGGTTCAGCCGTTTCGGAGATTACCCGCAACAAACAGACAAACGAAAATTTTTAAAATAGATGTTTTCGTATATGTACCTTATATACTTTCATATGCATTAGATAAAATGCTGTTATTTTGAAATTACAAACAGACACTTCAATTTTATTTATTTGTATAGATTCTTTATTAGCATGTAAAAAGAAGCTGATCTATTCGCCTAATATTCGACTTCTAGGAGGCGCATCAAGATCAAGATGAACTATGTAGTAGATTTATTAGATCTCCAGCCGTAAAAATAAAAATATTTTTTGGCGCCTATAACTATATAAAGTATAAATCACATATTTTATCTTAAATATCACCTATCTACAGTCATTGACCAGTTGCAATTTTATTATAGATATGTATAGATTTACTTTTTTAGAAGTTAAAACCTGGTGAGAAATGAATACGTGTTTGATTTCTGGTTTAATCAATTTTTCATAAGCTTGTTCATATGTCCCAAAGCTGGGCAAAATCTCTGCTTTGGACTTCAAAGTCCCTCTGTTGGTAGATATTTCCTGGCAGTCCCTTTCAAAGGCGTCCAGGTCTTCCCGCCATTACATCGGTTTAAACAATGTTATTAAAATTTCGATATTTTTTTTTTTTTTATGGTGTACGGGGGCAAACGAGCGGATGGATCGCCTGATGGCAAGCGATCACCGCCGCCCACGGACACCCGCAACCCCAAAGGAGTCACAAGTTCGTTGCCAGCCCTTTAAAATAGGAATGAAAGAGGGAAAGGACAAAGGAAAGGCTAGGAAAAGGATCGGGGTAACTGGGCCTCCGGCTCTCACACTCACCGATACGAAACGCAACAGTACGGGTACCGTTACTTCACGCCGGTATTTTGTGAGAGGGTAGTACTACCCCGGTCGATCCGGCCCATTTATGCTGAAACCAGCGAGGATCTACTACATAGAGTCATACATCATTCTCAATAGCATCATAATTTCAATTGTATTCACCTCTGCTCTACTCCGTTCGTCACCGCGTCGCACTGGCGGGATATCACAATCCCTATGTCATGGGTATCTTTCTAACTATTCAAATAACGGACATAATTACATTTTCTCTCTTGTGTGGATTGAGCACATTATATTCGGCGCATTGGCAGTGGCAAACGACCACTTTAACTTGCCTTTGCAAAAGCTACTCAATGTATGCAGTCAAAGCAAAGAAGCAAAGCATTAAAAAAAAATATTTTAAGCATTGAAAATCAAATTCTTCCAACGATCATTTCCCAACAGATGCAAGAAAGGAAGCTGTATATCATCTTTATACAGTAGGCTATATAACCATAAAAATTATAACCAATAACTACATCACATTTTACTCACAATTCTTTTCTATAAACTGTCCAAAAAGATCGGTTTATTACGTCATAATTACAAACTATATCTCAAATATTCATAAAATATAAATATCACACATAATATAAAAAATATATAAATAAAAAAGTTAACCCTCCAAAAGCCATAGGTCACAGCGACCACTAAATAAAGCTCGTAAAAATTTAGTGTCCATTTTTATGTTTGTTTGCGGCCAATATCGGTTTAACCCTCCGAAGTGGATTTGATTGCCCGCTTATTGACGGATGACCGTGGGGTCTAAGTCACAGCGAGTTAAGGACACTTATCAGTAGATTCATAATAACACACGGCGTCTATACCTATTCCTGAAAGCATAGGCGCAGATGTAGATGAAGTTTTACAATCCTGCATTCGAATTTATTTATCACTAGCTATTGCCCGCGGCTTCGCTCGCGTTAATTTAGAATTTGACAATCAATTCGGGTTGTACTCTGCTTGTAATAATATAATTCAGTCATGATTCGAAAGACACGTGGCGCCATCTATTATCATAAGAACGTTATTATTGTTTTCCTCGGGAACAGTAATTCTTTTCGGGATGAAAGGTAGCCTATATCCGTTTCTGTACACCTGTCAACGTATATGCAAAATTTTAGGATGATCGGTTCAGTGGTTTAGGCGTGAAAAGGTAACAAACAAACTCATTTTCGCTGTTATAATATTAGTTAGGTAGTTAGGATTTATTATATTTTACTTATTATTGTATATACGAGTATTTATCATAAGGTACCGGGCTTGATCCCTAGAAAGGCAAACAAAAAGCTGTTAGATTTAGCTTTCAAAAAGTCTGAACAACAACTTACAATTTTTAAAACAATGCAAACGGAAGAAGTTTTCCTCGATGTTTAAGCGTTGCCTCGGCCAGTAGTATACTAGCGTAAAGTCGTTGCTCTTGCCCGCAGTGGTGTCGATTTGCCGTCCCATCGAATTATAAAGTGAGTAAATAGAGAGTGTTGGCGCTCACTTTTGCGCACTACATTTTTTCTACGCAGCAAGTATTTATTATATAAATTTCATAGCTGTGGTCAACATTTTAGATATATATTCCGCAATAATATTAACTCTAGGACAGAAGGTATTCAAATTATTTTCAAAACTATTTTATTTTTGGTAAAATAATGGGTACAAAGAATAATATGAACAGCAACTATTTGTGGAGCTCATAACTACATAGTTTATCTCGTGGTCAAAGCACTTGGCTTGCTGCACCTTTACTTCAAAAACTAAATACATTATATTTTAAATATTTTTGTCTTTAACCCTCCGCTGGCACAGAGGCCCAACCATCCACCGGTCTAAACGACCGCCATTCACGGTTGCACAAAGACGCCGACGATCACCGTGTTAGACGTGTCGCGACTCCTAACGACGTATAAACGGTTAATAGGCCAAAAGTTTTATTTAATAGCGTTTAATATAAACATATTGTTATTCTAACGGTTAATAATGAGTATTAAAAGGCGGTTAACTTAGAAATCAGGGCAATAGGTATAAAAGTATTTATTGATCGTTAATGTGACGCTTCTGTTGGAAGTCGAAGATAGTTTTTGGTGCTAGTAACAGAAAGTCGTGGTCATGGTTTAAGGGTTATATGAGTGGTCTTCTTGGCTGAATCTATTATGCTGGTTGGAGAGACGGGGTGATTTGTCCTGTTAAAAGATTATTTAATACCATATTCCGACTGCGACTTTACTTGTGTAGTATGTGAATGTAGCCTGTGGTAGTTATATAGCCATATATATTATATAGCCTATTGGTAACATACCAACAGCATCATCAACAGAGATGCTGAGCATTTGCTACCATCCTTAGAGTTCCAAGTCCTTCTGTCGACCAAGACCAAAATAAATGTCTCTCTATTTCCGTTTTCTTTTTTTTGTATAGGCACCCGTCATCACAGTGTGTTATACTTATTCCCCTGACATGGGTATCAGGGACCTTATTTTCGTTCTTTATTTAATGCAAGCTTATAATTATTCTTATTTCTAGGTTACATTTCTTATTATTTACACATTTATATTACTTATAGTTTTTGTCATTTATTACAGAGTTTTATTTTCTATCTTAGTCTTACTTATCACTACATAATGTTACCGTGTTTTTGTGTTTGTTTTGTTTCTTGTGTTGATTTTGCTTGCAATTTGTTTACAGTAGTCTATGAACAGGTTCCTTGTCATTTTATTAGTTAGCAGGCTACGAAAATTCTTGGCATTTATATATTATAGGGGTCAGTCGCCTCGAGGTAAGCCAGTTTCTTTGAGCTGGTCTAACTTGACGAACAATCAGATGTACTTGTACTCGAAAGAGTAATAGGTAATATGAACGTTGAAGCATTAATAGCAGTCCAGAGTATTTTCTATGTCGTACCTCGGCTTTCCCTACAGGGGACTCTATTTCCGTTTAGGTCGTTCTTTATTAATGAAAATATATTGAGTCCCGTGGCATCTGCTTTTCCTTATGTTTGCATCCGTTTGTAAGGTAGGTGCAGGTCAATGGGGCATTCGGTACAACGTGCTCTATATTTGTTCGGTAGACGGTAATAGGCTCGCCCTCTACGTGTTGCCTAAAAACATAGCTGAGTTATCAAAATGTAGATGTAATAGATACACATCTGCCTACCCTCTCAAGGATATAGATGTACTTTAAAGCATGTCGTAGGTCCAGGGGTAGAAGCTTGTGTTTATATTTCTGTGTAATTGTGAGGTTCATTTTCCGGATCGAGCAAATCGTTATTACGGTTTTCTGTTATAAAATTCTCAGTTACTATACGGGGAGTGCAAATTGTACGCGGTAGGTGGCAATAAGCGCTTCCTATTACGTCTGACCTAAACTGATCTGTCGAAATGTGAGCACGATAGTTTGGGTCCTCATACCTCTGCTGAACGACCAAGGGATGGAAGTCTCTGCCAAGGCACGTGTTTCCTTCTTCCTTCAATCCTGGGTCCTTTAAGCGGGGCGTGAAAAAGCACCTTCTCATGCTGTCAAAGTAGAGACCTCAACATCGCCTCGGCTGCTCTTAGACCACACGACTGCTTACCATCAGGTGGAGTGTGGTCATTTTGACGAGCAAATTAAAAAAATAAAAAAGCGATAGACCTCTACCTACCCCTTAGGCGACAAGCATACTAAATAGCAATCCATCAATTAAGATTCGTAAAGATAGAGCGATCATTCATTACAATCCGTTCATTCATTCATTCAGTGGTAGAGTTTAAAATAGCGCGTTTATCTGTCAGTATGTCTGTCACTATCGACGGAGGAAGTTATAAACCACTCAGTTTTACTGACTATATCACTCATTGGCTCTGTCAACTACGCTTTTCTTTATTGTAAAGATCTTAATGAGTATATGGGAGGATGGTAGAAGCGTTTTTAATCGATTTGAAGGATATGTTTTTCGTACATATTTTTTCGTCTGTATAGCCTCGAGCCAGCTGTGGAATATTACTAAACTGAGTGCACCCACATGTGCATGAGGGCTTGCGTTTGATTCCTGGATTGGGAAATTGTTTTTGGGTGTATTGTTTATACAATCTCAGCAATAGCATTTTCTGGAACTGTGCTCTCCGTAGTACAAATGTTACAGCGATATTATTGGAATTGGAAAAGTTATTAATCTATACTAATATTATAAAGCTGAAGAGTTTATTTGTTTGTTTGTTTGCTTGAACGCGCTAATCTCAGGAACTACTGGTCCGATTTGAAAAATTCTTTCAGTGTTAGATAGGCCATTTATCGAGGAAAGCTATAGGCTATATATCATCACGCTAAGATCAATAAGAGCGGAGCATTAATGAAGAACGTTTCAAAGTCGCAGGGTATTTTTTCCTTAAATAAATATAAAAGGAAAGGAATATTGTGAATTGTCGGCCTCGATGGCGTAGTGGTTAGTGTAACCGACTGCCACGCCTGAGGTCGCGGGTTCGATTCCCGCACAAGTCAAACATTTGTGTGCATGTACATGGATGTTTGTCTTGCTCTGGGTGTTTCTATGTATAATATGTATGTATTTACAAACAAAAAGTATAATGTATGTCTAGTACCCATAGTACAAGCTCTGCTTAGTTTGGGCTAGATGGTGTTGTGTGTATGTGATAGAATATTAAAAAAATAAATATATTTTTAAATTGTGAATGGAGATATGCCTGATAGATGGCCATAGGCTCTTTACCTATGTAACGGAAGGGGAGCTGAAAATATATATCTGAAGAAAAGTGGACACGTAATAACTACCCCTACAGAAGAACCTTACTATTGTAACCAATCTTATTATAAAAACCATTAACCTGTCAATTGTTAGAATGCGAGACATAATTGAAAACCCACTGTGTCTGCCTGGTCTGACTGTCCGCCGGTGTGCCGCTGCCAATCAATACGTCAATAGTATAGAGCAATTTATTAATTAGCGCTTTATATGTCCTACTGCTGGAAAAGATCTCTTGATCTCTTTTACTGACAAACAGAGTAAAGGACGCATTAGTTGTAAAAAATATATTCATCTATGTCACGTCCAAAATAGCTATATCCTCCTAAGACCCGGCGCTAAAATATTTTTATGCTGGAAACTACAGATAACATGCACTAATAGGATAGGTCATGTTATGACTCCCGCGAAAATTCAAAAGTCATTTAAATAAATATGTACAGAAAACTGTACACTGGGTCTCAATGACTATAAGGAAAAGTTTGTGGTCGGGACTGACTGACCTGAAATATTTTGTACAGAAAAACGTACGGGGGGTCTTAGGAGGATATACCGTATCCATACTTTTATTATTCCATGTACCATTGACGTATGAGTGAGCTACATACACATATAAGTAACAGTCGCCCGATAGGATATCTTAATGTGTTCTTAACGGAACAATTATTATTACAATATAATTATTACGATACATCCAATAAATTATTGTGTCTACCATTCATTATAATTATTTGTGATTGAGAAATGCGTCTTATGATAATGGACGTCGTATTCCTATTAAGGTCGGATATAATAATAATATCAGCCCTGTATTTAAACTGGCCCACTGCTGGGCACGGGCCTCTTCTCAGAAGGAGAAGGGTTTGGCCATAGTCTACCACGCTAGCCCGATGCGGGTTGGCAGACTTCACATATCTTCAAGAACTTGATAGAGAACTCTTAGACATGCAGGTTGCCTCACGATGTTTTCCTTTACCGTTAAAGCGAGCGATAATTAATTATTTGTTACGCACATAACATCGAAAAGTCAGAGGCCTTGGGTTCGAACTCGAGATACGTATTAAATATTATTACGCTTAGATAGTTAATTATCGCTCGCTTTAACGGTGACGGAAAACATCGTGAGGAAACCTACATGTCCGAGAGTTCTCAATAAGGTTCTCGAAGATATGTGAAGTCTGCCAATCCGCACTGGTTCAGCGCGGTGGACTATGGCCTAACCCTTCTCACACTGAGAAGAGGCCCGTGCCCAGCAGTGGGACCGTTTAATACAGGGCTGACATTATTAATATCCGTATAAACTAGTTTAAATTCAATACAACTAAAGGTTACTCTACATTATTTTCGACCGCCGTTACGAAGAACTGTAATTAACTACTTAATATACATCGACCCAGTGGGATCTTTTGTGTCGACACTCTCCCAATAACGACTGCCATAGATGTTCATGGCAGCCGGGACCAACGGCTTAACGTGCTTTCCGAGGCACGGAGCAGGCGATAATTGTCAATCTATACGCACATAATTTCGAAAAGTCATATAACTTCCGAAAGTTAGTGGTGCGCGACGTGGGTTCAAACCCGAGACCGTCTGCATTGCAATCTGTTGGTCTCCCCACTGAGCTATCGCTGCTCTGCTCCCGTACTAAGTATAATTCCTGTGTCGCGGGGGACATAACAAACATTCAAACAACGGCCACGAAGGACATCCAGATTCGGAACAATCATTTGTGGATCACACTAATTGTTTCTTATCTATTTATTTTGTGAAGATACATGCATCTTGTGTATACATATTTTGTGAAGATACATGCATCTTGTGTATACATATTTTGTGAAGATACATGCATCTTGTGTATACATACTTTGCTCGACAAACTATATTTATTGTTCTACGAGCAGGCACTAGTTAGGATTATCACCCGTACTTGATAAAGAACTAGTTATCCCTCGGGAACAATACTATTTCTGGATGCAAGGTGTTATGTACTTTTCTGCATCCCTGGAAACGGATATAAGGGATTTCATGATGATAGTTTGAGTAATTAACGTTTATTAGTATGAATAAAAAATAAAGTAGGTAGGTATGTTTTTTTTTATGGATATGGCAAACGAGCAGACGGATCGCCTGATGGTAAGCGATTACCGCCACCCATGGACACCTGCAACACCAGAGGAGTTAGAAGTGCGTTGCCAGCCTTTTAAAAAGGAGTACGCTCTTTTCTTGAAGTGTTGAAGGTCGTATTGGTCCGGAAATACCGCAGGCGACAGCTCATTCCACAGTTTTGTTGTGCGAGGCAGAAAATTCCTGGAGAAACGCACAGTTGTGGACTGCCAACCACTAAAATGTCTAAATGGGAGTGAAAATGTTGTCGCGTAGGACGATGGCGAAAAGAGGCGGCAGAGATCATTCCGAACAATTCCTCGGAAGACTCCCCATAGTATAAGCGATAGAATGTGTTGATTGATTAAACTAATAAACTATATTCGACAGAGAAACGGTTGTTAATGCGACTGCTGTGCAGGAGATCCCTGGTTGGATGCCTGGGTCGGTTAAAATGTTTTTGGGTGTTGCTGTCAAGAATGGAGTCTTGAACTGTGCCCGGGGTATGGCAATAAGCTTGACCTTTATGACATAGTGCTTAAAACCGCAGCTATCCACCTCTTCGTAGATATAACGACCGTAGCTATTAACAAAGTCGGTACTACAAAAGTGCTACTTTTCAGTACGGGCTAATAAAGTTTTGAACTTGCACCAAATTGACAAATCGCCATATATTGAAACCAAATTTTGCATAGCGCTATGGTTTTTAACGTTTGTGAAGATCGTCATGTAAAAAATAAAATAAAATAATAAGAAATGTTAGAAAAATCAGATGTTACGCTGTTAACCGAAACAGATCATAGCAAATTTGTGTTAAGTGTCATATCCTACAATGTTTCACGTACTGTGAAAGTCGAAAGTGTCACATCCTACTATCTTATTCAAAGTTTAGCTATGTAGTTGTGTGGGCACTGCCATATTATACAATTTTTTTTGGTATGTAGTTATAAAATGATGTCGCATGTGGGGTATTCTACATTAAATAGACTAAAACAAAGGCTTGAAGAAACTTATTATTGTTAATATCCAATTAAATGTATAATTATAAAAGGCACCTTTAATAGACTTTTGTCTTATAAAATAATGACTAGATAGCGTGAAGCAGCTGTTGAACACTTTAAAAATAAATTCAAAAATAAGTCTCATAATATTGAACAAAGTCTGACACAGATACTTTGCAGAATATCAAAAATTTATATGTAGTATAATCTATATAAATATCTTTGTTCACTGTTGCTGTGACAGTATTTGTTGACTTCTAAAGTTTAAGTTAATTATTTACTCGTAGAACTTTTTAATATTAATTGAGATCACTGCGACTCAGATTTTAAATTAATTACTACCTTATACGTAGTACCTACCTACAATAACACAGCCATTAACACAAAAAAGAATTGATATCAAAATAAAATTAAATCAGTCTATGTTTCATTAATGTAATAGTTTCGTACATAATTATGTTTTACACATCTATTTAAGAATTGCCTACTAGATATTAAAATCACAGGAATATAAATTAGATTATAATATTCTGAACATTAATGCTAAGATCACTGCAACAAATTATACAAATTATAAACATAACAACCTTAAAGATTAAAGACACTGTTAATTATTAACCAATTCTAAACAATAAAATATAATTTTCGTAAATATATTTTTAGATTTTTCTATTGTTACATAGACTTTCTAATTTCACAAAGTATTGTTAGAAATATTTTGTAAAATTTCGGCAAAAACCCAACTATGATAACTAGAAAGTTTAGGTAACAATAGAAATATCTTAATTGATACTATCGGGTTAAAATTCATGAAAATATTTTTTGTTTGTATTTAGGAAAACAAATTTAATTTTCGGCATCTTCTTGGTCAATCTTAATAGCAGAATCAGTGTAAGATAAGTTAAAATAAAAATCGTGGTAGCGGGCAGGTATGATCTCAGTTTTACAAAGGTCCGTCAAATCTTTGTATTTATCTTTGGTGATAGGTAAAGGACCATTATAGGCCTTCTTCAGATCAAATTCCATCTCCAAACGTTGCTGATTTCGCCTACCAGATCTAACCACAATTATTGTGCATAGTTCCTCATCCAAATCGTACTTAAACTCTATTCGACCGTACTGTTTAGCACTCACTTTAACCTCCATTATTTTTGTCCGTACAACTTTCTCATTTGCCGTATTTTTGGTCCAGATTTATAAGCTAGCTAAGCTTTAAAGACTTCCTCCTGCTTTAACTCCTTTACTATATAGGGGTAATTTTCAGTCTTAGCCCACCGAGCCAAGCAATACCACCCTTCTGAAAACCAAATAGATTTACGGCGGCAGGATCTTTCGATTGTGGCGTGAACACTGTCACCCTCGTTTTGCGTGTGACCTTTTTTCCAGAAAGCGATGATTGACAGATACTCCAAATTTTTTGGCCACAAAAAGATATAGCGAAAATACAATACGATTGCGGTTTTGGTCCGACAACTGTGCAGATCCCATGTCTGGAGCGGCCGGTAATTATGCTTGGTAGCTTATAAAATCTACATCATGGGAAAAATCGTCTAGTAGGTCTAGGTCTTACTATTATCATTAAATACATCAGCTCCTAATAGGTCTTGCAACTGTATAAGATCCTCGTGAAAACCTATGGAGCGTGGAGATTCTTCTCCTAGAATAATAAAGATACAAATAAGTATACAAAAAAGCATTTTGCTGCCTTCTACGCAAATTAACTGTCGGTAAGTCTGTATATAAAGCAAATTGTAATGCCACTAAAGTAGGCACATAAGGTATTTAGTGGGTATGTAGGTATTGACTGCCTTGTTGGTCTAGTGGTATAAACTTGTTACGCTTAATCGTGATGTATCGGGTTCTATTTCCTGGTCGAGTCAGTTGATGTTGGATTTTTCTGTTATAAAATTCCTGTTATAGCCTTCGGGCTATCTGACTTCGGTCAGGAAGTTGGCAGTCGACTGATTCCCGTGCCTCGGAGAGCAAGTTAAGCCATCGGTCCCGGCTGTCATGAACAATAATGATAGTCGTTACGGGAAGTTGGTACTCTCTCAAATCACCTGACGATTACCTAACCTAAAGATGTTGTTATCCCTTTGGGTGGCGAAGGACAAACGGTCACTCCATGGAAAACACCATATTTAGCCAATTCTGGGTTAAATCATTAGTGGCGGACCCCGGCCTTGAAGGCGAAAGCCTTGGCCCCTAACCCTTGAATGCAACTGGCAATAACACTCGGATGATGATGATAAGGTTTGAAGTGAGGTGATGAGGTAAAAGTTTATGTATATTTTAAGAAGATATATACTATAAAATAGAAAACATAGTACCTAACTACTATAAAATGTCACAATACAGAAAAAATAAGCCAAACCACCCTTAACTTTGCAGTATATGCCATACCCGACCTATGTTTTATTACTGTTTTTGAAAGGCCAAAGTCGGTACTACCACATCCAACATCAAAATTTTATTATGCACAATGAAAAAAGTTGGTAGTACCATATCCAACAAAATATAGTGTAAGTGGAACAAGGATCAAAGTTGGTAGTTCCATATCCAACAAAACCGTGTAAAAGAGAAGCGAGTAACAAAGTCGGTACTACCATATCTGACAAAAATGTACGCACTCAAAGCGCGCAATAATGTAGAATGTGGTACATCCGACACAAACAATAAAATGATAATCCGTTAACAATGTAGGATCTGGCACATACTACAATCTAAACCGTTTAATCCTCAATTTAACATTTTTATAGCAAATTTTAAAGTATTTCACTATAAACTAAGAATTAAATGCATTTTATATATAGGTTTGCGGTTAAACTAAGCTTATAATAAAAATATTAACTTACTTTTCTTCCTTTGGCTGGAACGCGTTGGAACACCAATGGAATTATACTTGATTCAGCAAGATTTTTTTTAGCTGGGACGTATGTTGCACTAAATCTAACATACGTCTAGATCGAGACTTTGATATTTATATTAAATATTGCAATATTTACGGTAAACATTTAAATAAAAACAAGACACTAACGCGTGCAGTCGGCCCGTTAACAATGAATGAAATGGCAGATACGCCCGGTGCGCGGGCACCCGTGCCCCTCCCTCGCCCCGTGAACAGCGTTGTAACATATCTACCTACATTAGTAATCGGACGCTTTTAAAAGTTCCAACTATATTAATCTAGAAAAACCATGATAGCGATTAGTTTGAAATTTGAAACTTTGCAAGGTCATAGATATGGATTATTTAGGACCTTAGGTGCAATAAAACAAAATTCGCCAAAATGTAGTTCCGACTTTGTTAATAGCTACGGTCGATAACTTTGGGAGTGTTGACGATGCTATTTATTTTGTAATATCTTGTGCTGCGACAGCCTTTATTTGTTGTTATATTGCTAAGGACCAGTTAAAAAGCAGTGATGTGCATTGCACGCATGTACAGCAAATTGTCTTTGTAAAGCGAAGTTTTTAAATCGATATATCTATCTTACATTCAATATATCAACACGATCCTTCTAGAATTGGTAAAAGTCGACCTCGCCGTTTCATTATGGCGCAAGAAAAACAAATGTTATACCAAAGAATAATTTCATCGATAATGCAGAAATATATAAATGCCTTGTGTAAAAATGTAAGATTTAAAAAAAAAACGATTTTGGTAAATAAATATTATTAAGTATTATTATTTATTTAATTAGTATATGGACTTTTCTAATTTCATTTGTAACTACCTCAATATTCTCAATACCAAATTACATTCAAATTGGCTTGACTGTTTCGCCGTAAAACTTAACAAACATACAAAGATACATTCACATATATAATAATGAATACTATAAACGTCATTCTCTTAACATTCAACTAAAACATCAATGTTAGCGCTCATGTGGGTCATTACGTCACATATTTACTGCAACTAATGAATGAGATCATTGTAAACAATAATTATTTGAGCATTAATAGTATAGACTTGAAGGTAAACAACAGCTTATCCTCTTGTCGGCCGGAATCTTAGAAGTAAGAAAAAACATAATGACTTGCGTATAAAAACGTTCCGGTATACAAGGGCTTACAACTCCCAAAAGGAAATCTAGTATATTTATGATATAACTTTCGCAGTATTTCAATAGGCTTTACAAAAAATGTACTCTTCAGTGCCCGAAGAAACCTTTTTGGCTCATTCACACTTGATGGTCGACCGACTTCGGCAGACAACTTCGGCGTGTTGAAGGTGGCTCGGTTGCAGAATGCTGCCAAAAGTCGACCAAACAATGACAATGAGTAAGTATTGTAGTTATATAAGACGTGGCATGCAAGTTTTCAGCCTGTCTTATGGTAAGCGCAAGAGGTGGTACTTGCGCGTTAGTCGACCATTCAAAGATAGGGTTTATATGCAGCTAGTTCTGCAAGCTTATTTACCGCATGACCACAACAGGGGCAGTCATCTGTAGGGTAGATGTATTCTTGTATCTGGGATTGCCTGGATTGAGCAAGATCTCAGGATATTAGGATCTCGCTGTGGTTGTACCAACACGTGACATAGATATATTTAGATGCATAGCTATACACGGTATCCTATCCTAACTAATATTATAAAAGCGAAAATGAGTTTGCTTGTTTGTTTGTTACCTTTTCACGCCTAAACCACTGAACCGATCATCCTGAAATTTTGCATATACGTTGTCAGGTATACAGAAACGGAAATAGGCTACCTTTCATCCCGAAAAAAATTATTGTTCCCGAGGAAAACAACAATAACGTTCGTATGATAATAGATGGCGCCACGAGTCTTTCGAATCATGATTGAATTATAATATATATTACAAGCAGAGTACAACCCGAATTGATTGACAAATTCTAAATTAACGCGAGCGAAGCCACGGGCAAAAGCTAGTACAATATAAATTTAAGAAAATTCTTTTATCCAACGCCTTTTCTATTTAGCTCTGATTACATACGTTGCGGTTTTCAAGCCAGTTTAGTTTTCCCCATAAGACTTCACAAATGTTGAAACTTGGCGCCTGCAATGGTCACCATTGCTGAACCCCTATAAAAATGTTATAGTGGTAGGATTGTGAATAGAATTAGTCCCATTTCATAAATAGTTATAAGGTAGACACGGGAGTTTAATATATTTTTGGACGCTATTCTTTTAGGTCCCACATAAATTGGGCGCAAGTCATTTGCTGTTTGCTGAACAATAGTTTGAACTCCAGTTTACTATGTGACAAAATAAATACTTAATTGATCAATACTTATAAATATATTTAGACGCGAGGTTGTAAATATGGTAAAATATGTGTACTCAACAGATTGAATAATACATACATCCTAATCCTAACTAATATTATAAAAGTGAAAATGAGTTGTTTGTTACCTTTTCATGCCTAAATCACTGACCTATCATCCTGAAATTTTGCAAATTTCAGGTATACAAAAACGGTCATAGGCTACCTTTCATCCCGAAAAGAAATACTGTTACCGAAGAAAACAATAATAACGTTCTTATGATAATAGATGGCGCCACGTGTCTTTCGAATCATGATTGAATTATATTATCACAAGCAGAGTACAGCCCGAAGTGATTGTTAAATTCTAAATTAACGTGAGCGAAGTCGCGGGCAAAAGCTAGTAGTTTCATAAATCCTAAGAGAGGCAAAGATGTATTGCGCCTGCATTTCATGAACTATGCATTAAGTCGTACGTAATAGAGAGTGAACCTGCTGAATCACTGTGCTACAACTGAGAATTATTTAACAAAAAACCAACCACACTTGGCTCACCCAAGGTTCGAACATGGACCAGCGAGCCAAAAAAATCTGGTATTATAATACATGGTGTTATTAGCCATAATTATCGATGTAATTACATAAGTATAAATAATTAATGACATAGTTTTAACTTTGTTTAAAAACATGGCTGATTGATAATTCAAGCGATTAGTGTTTTATTAGATATAATTAATTGTTTATATGTGCGGCTTAAGTCTTTAATGACTCCATCTGTTTATATTATGTGGTATTAGTTGTAAAATATAATGTTACAGGGTGTAATTATAATTTCATTTTAATCGTTGATTAATTTTACATATTAATATTGTCTTACGTTTACGAGAATGTTATACATTAAAATCCCGACGTTTCGGTTGCTTTTTAGCAGCCATAGTCACGGGAAGATGCTACGCTGAAGAAAGTATCTAATAAGTTTAAATAGCTTAATATTTTTAAATATCTAAAAGTTGTGTTATTAAAATAAACCGCGCTAAAATCCGTTTTTAGTAGTTAAATTTAAATTTCCATATTAGTTTATAAATTTTATAACATACTTTGCCCACGCCTGTGTGAATTTAACAGGAACACTTATTCATCATCATCATCATCATCATCAGGCTATGATAGTCCACTGCTGGACATAGCCCTCCCCCAAAGAGCGCCATAGCGCCCTGTCTTCAGCTTGCCGCATCCAGCATCTGCCTGCAGTCTTTCGCAAATCGTCATCCCACCTGGTCGGAGGGCGTCCTACACTACGTTTGCCGAGTCGCGGTCTCCACTCAAGAACACGCTTACCCCAGCGGTTGTCTGTTCTTCGCGCGATATGGCCAGCCCACTGCCACTTCAGCTTGCTAATTCTCTGGGCTATGTCGATGACTTTGGTTCTCTGTCGGATGTATTCGTTACGAATCCTATCCTTCAGAGAAACTCCGAGCATAGCTCTCTCCATAGCTCGCTGAGCGACTTTGAACTGGTGGACCAACCCTACCGTGAGTGTCCATGTCTCGGCTCCGTAGGTCATGACGGGTAGCACGCACTGGTTGAAAACTTTCGTTTTCAAGCATTGCGGTATGGATGACGAGAAGACTCGGCGTAGTTTCCCAAACGCTGCCCAGCCCAGCTGGATCCTTCTCCTGGCCTCCCTCTCGAAATTGTTTTTACCTAACTGCAGAATCTGCCCGAGGTAAGTGTATTCGGAAACGATTTCGAGAGGGTGACCATGTACGACGATCGGTCCCGGATCAATGTGGCCATTGATCATGACTTTGGTTTTATCCAAATTCATGCCAAGACCGATACGTCGCGAGGCTGCAGCTAGGCCGTCCAGCATCCGGTTCAGCTCCTCTAGCGACTCCGCCATTAAGACTATGTCATCTGCGAATCGCAGGTGTGAGATGTAGTCGCCGTTTATGTTAATACCCTTTCCTTTCCAGTCCAGAGTTATAAACATATCTTCCAACGCGCTTGTGAACAATTTCGGGGACATAACATCCCCTTGTCTCACTCCTTAAAACACTTATTAAAAAAGTATTTTGTGTGTTATCCAGGACATGATAAACCGTAGAGCATAGAACTGATAGGCCTCTTTTTTAATGTATGGGAATGCCATGCCATTTTGATATTCGCCTTCGTAGTATTTTCCAATTTCATGTATTTTATCAGGAATAAAAGTCATGCCAAATATTAATTGGACTTGCGTTTTTATTCACGAGAAATATTAAGCAGATTTTTCTCTAATGTATGGCGGCCATTTTGCATCTTTATTCTGTTTTAAACTTCGTATTGTCATGAATACTAAACAAGCATGCAAAGTAGTAAGACTAAAAGAAATAAAAGCAAGATTTGACCAAAGCGAACTTACTAAAAAACGTTGCAGTTTAAATAAAAGCTTGTAAAATTACATTCATTTTCTAGCTGTATCAGCAAATAGCTCCGTAACAACAGTCCAATATTAAAATACTAAAATAGCGAACAGTTCACTGGCTATGTGGCACATCGCAACAAAAAGACAATACCACCAATAGATCATCGCCTACTCTTATAAGAACAAATGAATCACTGCAGTTACGTACCGAACAAATAAACATGCGTATTTGACTTCGAATGGCATGCCTACGTGACGTGTAACGTTCCAACTAAACTGCATGTCCTGTAACGCATGCCAGGATTACTATACGCAGGGTATAAGCAGTAGTCTAAAAAATATTATTCTCTAGGCTAAACTTAGTTAGCATGAAATCCATAGAAAGCAACGCAACATACAAAATCAACCTACGTTAACAGCCAGAATGGTCATGAGGTCAATTACATGTGTGCTAAGTTTCCTACAAATCCGTTCAGTTGTTTGTTACGGAGTTAGAGATATCTAAACATCTTCGATGACTTTTATATTAATTTATAATATTAGTATATAATATCAGCCACATGGCACACATAATGATAATAGATATTATTATGTAGTCTACCAAATCGCTCTGAGCCAGCGTGGTGGACTATGGCGTAGCCCTATTCACACTGCAAAGTCTGTCAGATCATATATGTATATGATCTGACAGACTTTTCAGAATGCTTTGTGAATAGGGCTACGCCATAGTTCACCACGCTGGCTCAGTGCAATTTGGTAGAGTTTACATCATAATATCTATTATCATTATGGGGAACTCTCAATCAGGCAGGTTTCTTCAAAATGTTTTCCTTAACCACGTTAGTAGTTTTCCCATATTTTTAGTACCTATGTTAGTGTATCTACTCGCAGATATGCGAGTCGCGTCAAATCTTGTTGGATTTTCTGTCAGGAAAGCTTGAATAAACTTAATCGCTTGTTTGAACACATAATAGAGATTTTTGCCGTTGACTTTTCAAATTCTCAACTACTCCACAGAAACTGGAAATGCAAAAAGGTAGATCCTATAAAAACTAGTTAGCAGAATTTGCTAAAATAGTCGTAGATAATTATGATAAATATATGAAAACTTGGGCAAAGTACACTTTAGCTTTCCAAAGTATCTCTTCCCTAAGAAATCACATCCATATTTACCGATGTTATTTTTCTGCTATAACTAGGGTTTAATGAGGTACGTTTGGAGGCCATGTGCTGTTAGTAGAGCGACACATTTTGTCAAGTCCGCAATACGGAACTGAAATACCTATGAGCTCTGGTAACCGATTGTTATAACTGCATGACTGCACGGATGGCGTAGTGGTTTAAGTGATCGCCTCGCCACTGCCATTATGCCGATTGATGTGGGCTTGAATCCCATATGGGACAAAATGTTGTGTTATCCACAAATGGTTGTTCCGAGTCTGGATGTTCTCCGTGAAAAAAGCGTAAGCGTTAGCCATCATAGTTATATAAACCACTTCACAAAATCCAAGCTAACTTTATATGCTAAACTAACTCTGTCGACCTTTACCCGTCTAATTTGCCGAAACAATATTGGGGTGATTTTCAACAAGAGATTTTTATGTGTAATTTCGGTGAGATTATTTTATAACAATGTCTAATATCTACATATATTTAGTAACAAATAAAACTTTAACTTTATTTGTAACATGTGCGTGAGTGGATATCAAATATCATCAAAACTTACTTAAATATTTAAGGTGGAATTTTTGTGAGTCCACTGAAATAAGAAAGTGTCCACTGAAATGATAAAAATGACAACCGAAATGATAAAAATGTCCACCGAAATGACAATTACGCCAATTAAATTAAATGAATCTAGCACGAGTTATAACGGCCACCGAAATGAAACCATTTTTGTCCCCATATCACTGAAACGATAAACTTACTTTTTGGCGGGAATCTACAATGACGTTGTGATCGGTCGTGGGCTCCGAGGAGCTTGAGACGGACTGATCCGAAGTGAGGAAAGGCAAGGAGGGCACAAAAACGCAATGTTGACGGGGCTATTCTACTAAAACTTACTGTCCTCTGAAATGATAACTTTTTTCCGGACAAAAGATAAACAAACAATAGTAGTTTTTGTTGATAGACTATATTATAGTTTAATAAATAATGGTACCTACTAAAATCGATTTAAATCTAAATAATTAATGTAGTTGCAGGGAAATATATTTTATGCCCGGAATTGGGTTCAGGACAGGTGATGATCAAATGACACTTTGAAATTTTTTCTTGATGTAATATAGGCCATTACTCAATGTTTTGCCAAGGTAAAAAATATTTACTTTACTAAGAAAAAATTACAAAATCATAAACCAAGCACATTGCACTACCGTTCTCAGGATTGCTGTGTATTTTGTTTGCTTGGGCAATTCACCCATTGATGAAATTGGCAAGACATAAGCTACAAACGTCCACGAACACATGGCCATCCAGCAGTCTATTATTATGTTTTACAGCTAAACTTGAGAACCGCTTTGATGAAAGCGGGCAGGATTGTAGGCAAGATAACGCAAAACATGAGGAAGAACATATGCTACAAAATGTACGCACATGAAGTCATGGCCATCCACTAGCCTCCACTAACAAAACCAACGCGACAAATAGAGCGAGTACATACTAATCCTAACTAATATTATAAATACCAATGTGACTTTGTTTGTTACGCTTTCACGCCTCACCTACTCGACCGATCATCATAAAATTTCGCATAAACGTTGTTAGGAATACAGAAAAGGACATAGAGCTTCTTTTATCCAGGCAAAAAGTGATACTACTTTTTGTCTGGATGAAAAGAAGCGGGGGTTAGAAATCTGTTGGCATAATCTACAGTAACGTAAGCGAAGTCGCGGGCGTAATCTAGTAACAAATATTTCGGCACATCACACACAATCAATTCAATAAACACACAAAAATAAAACGCACCAATCCTTTGATCTATCTTGATTACAATTAATTGAGCCGTCGTAACGTACCGCGGTCTGTTGGCTCGTAATGAGCGTGCCACCACAAACAGTTACTGTAACAGAATTAATCAAAAAGTATGAGAAAATTAGGCGATCACTTACACGAGATACCAGTACGCTCGGGGTGTTCTTAATGGGCGTGTAGGATGTGTGCAGTCGTGGGATTATGAAGGCAAGATGCAGTAATACAGCTATAGAACATCGTCGATGATGGCGGACACAGATATTGTCTAGGTTACGTAAAAAATGCAAGAAATTGAAGCAAGCAAGAGAATGCCAAGTTAATAGTTGCCGGTTGAAGTGGCAAAGCAGCAAACGTTTTCTTCTTCCTTTAGTCGAGGGCTGTAAAACTATATTTTGAAGCCGTATCTCAAAGTGAGGACTCGTATGCCACTTTTGTAATTCAGTAAATGGATGTGGCCTTGCAATAGGACTACACTACCTATTATCGAGCGTAGTGAATCGATTTTGACAGCCTACGCTTGCGATATCAACATAAAAGCAAAAATGCTATGGTAACCATCAGAAATGACAAGAAGAAATCTACTGTCATTACGCTACCAATAAACTACACAAAACGTTAGAGATTGTACTACTTCATTACTTTTATATTATTTAATAGCTTTTGCCCGCGGCTTCGCTCGCGTTAATTTAGAATTTGTCAATCAATTCGGGACGTACTCTGCTTGTAATAATATAATTCAATCATGATTCGAAAGACACGTAGCGCCATCTAATATCATAAGAACGTTATTGTTATTTTCCTCGGGAACAGTAATTTTTTCGGGATGAAAGGTAGCCTATGTCCGTTTCTGTACACCTGTCAACGTATATGCAAAATTTCAGGATAATCGGTTCAGTGATTTAGGCGTGAAAAGGTAACAAACAAACAAACTCATTTTCGCTTTTATAATATTAGTTAGGAAGTTAGGATTAGGATTAGGATTTCATTCATTTTATTTGACAATTTCTTTAGTATTCATAATTCAATGACTGATCTCAAATTGCATACATACTTATTTATGTTATTCCAGTCGTAATTTTACTCAATAATTCTTTATTATATTTCTTTATAATTTTGTGTTTGTTATTATGTAAAATCTTAAATTAGACTTAAGTATAATTATTATGTTGTCTCTAAATATATACTGTGCATATTTGTAATTGGCGTAAGCATACGACCTAACCTTAGAAAATAATTACGATTGTAAATGTTTGTGTTTACTTAGTTGATATGCCTAATAAATAAATAAATAAATTACATATAACATATTAAAATCTTACTCATGTCGTCAACGTTAAAATATCTAAAGAGTCAACCCATTTAAACCTTCTGTTTTCCATCTGTATAATGACAAATATATATCGGAGCGCCTCACCACGATTCGTCTGAAACAAAGCCAGCGTTGTGGCCTGAAAACGAACAGGCATGCTACATTAAAGTGATTAATTTAGGCAATTAACAAACCGCCGCGGCTCTTCAAGCTAAATGAATAAGTTATTTTTAATTACAGAGTAATTGCAAGCCACAGATTAATTATTATTATGTAATACGATGACTGCGTGGCTACGTAATGTATGTATTAAATTAGTTTTCGTCTTGCTTCGTAGGATATAGCGTTATACATCCCCAGAGGGGTAGGCAGGGATGCCACCCAGATTTCGATATTCTAATAACTGTTAAACTGCCGTGTAGCTTGATATAGGTAATTAGGTATAAATATTTTATAACAGGTCTCGCGATCATGCATACGTATCTATTGTATAACTTAACTTCGGCCAAAATGGTTGAAATGGCCGTGGCCACAAGTTGACTGGTCAACGTCTGATTTGTTAAAATGTCACATTAATAGCCTCCTAGAGGCTAAGTTCCAATAACAGACCTATTATTGCTGTCTACTAGACGCTTTTCGAGACTCTATAGGTACTGATTCTAATAATCTCTTGACAGAGAGATCCAAAACATTGACGTATTCGGGAATGGCATCAGAGAAGTCATGCATTACAGTCGTATTCATTACTACTGCTGCCAATATAGTCTAGGTAGGCATATATCCCACTATCATATCGCTAGCTACGTCGATGCTGCGTCATAGAGAGTGAGACTTGTACCGACTAAGACTCATTTCTAAACATCAAGCATTGCTGAGAATTGCTTAAAGGAATACTGAATAACAGTTTGTCCGACTCAGCTATCGTATTTAAGACTTTCTGATCACCCCTAATCGTAACCGCAAAAAATACTGAAACAGGAAATAATTTAAATCGAAATATGTTAATGCATTTAGGTCACAAAGTAACACTTATACATTTCTAAAGTTACAATTATTAGTGCGAATTTACATGACGTAGAACCTACGAGAATAATTGGCTAGTAGAAAAATAGTTTTGCTCACGTGGGTTTCGATCCCATAACACTCGGCGAATACGTCTTGAAGGTAAGACTCGACTTTAACCATTGCGTCATCCCTACATCATCAATTACGGAAATTAAGGTTCTTTCCACGTTGTTATGTATTATAATGATCTAACGTTATCCGTATAATACTCACGATTATACAAAAGGTCAAGCACCATTAATATTTTACTTTAGAATGCTCAACCAATATTAAAGTTCATACATATATATATTTCACCCCTATATTCCCTGAAGGGGTGTTTTACACCCATACTTCACCAATTACCGTTTTAGGTCTCAAGGTTGAACCTATTTAGTGTCTAGCTAGTACAGGTTCAAATTCTCTGCTAATTAAGAATTTCATCAGCAAACCTCAAAAAGATTGTTTGACTTGAGTATCAAATCCTATACCTTTTACACAGCAGTTGTATTCAACACGGTCGCGCCCCCGACCCGAAGGTATCAAAATGTGCTTTAACTAAACATATTTTTCCTGCCATTATTCTCAGAAAAACCAGCGGTTGTATCTTTGATCTCTCATCTGACACATTACAAAAAAGTATTCCACTAATAGTACTGCTCAGTCTAGATGTCCTTCGTGTTTGATCTTTCAAAGTTTGCAAAGTCCTTTACGACACAGTTTTCAGTCACAGTTTATCACTAAATAATACAGGAACAAACTTTTTAATACTTACATAACAATATTTTAAACAAGTATTGATTACATCGGCACACCAGCGTTCAGACACAATAGGTTTACAATGTCTGGCATTCTATCAATTGATAAGTTAAAGACTTAGTAAAAGCTGAAACATTCAAAGCCCTGACGCCCTTAGACGTGGCAGACTAACCACAAAAACTAAGTGCTTATGAACTAGATACACGCCTGACTATAGCATTATAGATATATTTGTAATTACATCATACAAACTACGTGATATAATGATATGAATGTTTATTATTTTAATCATTAGTACGCGCACGAAATGTGGGCCAGCGTTGATGTAGGTAAATCGTACTCATAAATTTAAATGATAAAAATTGTTTTCGGACACAAAGAGTTCAAGTGTTTTACCAAATCTATGACTACAGGGTGATATTGTATTAGTATTTATATTTAATTATACACACACATACTCTCACCCAGAGTTAACATATACATACATATACATGTCTACACCCCCATATATATATATATATATATACAGCAAACAGGCATACAATCAGCTTAAAAAAATGTAAGCCCTTACTAACATCAGTTATCCTAACTAATATTATAAAATATGTGAATGTGAGTTTGTTTGTTTGTTACGCTTTCACACTTTCACTACTCAATCATCAGAAATCATCAGATCATCATGAAATTTTATATACACGTTGTCAGGAGTGCAGAAAAGGACATAGGTATTATGTTACCTTTCATTCAGAAAAACACTGTTACCAAACTAATCTACATTTACGCGAGCGAAGCCGCGCGCAAAATCTAGTTTAATATATATTTGGATGTGGGCGTTAATAGCTACGACACAGTTTATACTCCTGTAGTCATTATCGTTTAATTATTGTGAAAATGTAACAAAATTTTCAACAAATTATTATTATTTTAATTTTATTCATGTTTAAAATAGTCGCTAGCGGTAGTCTATAGACTATACACATAGACACAGTAAATATATATAGCTTATATATTTACTGTGACATAGATGTGTCTATATAGGCATTTTAATACTGGTCACAAAGAGTGCCACCACTCAACGATTACTGATCAGGATCACACCATTTTTTCCCGTGAAGGGATTGATGTCACAGTATTCTTCTCTTCGTAGCAAGTCGACCACTATTAAAAGTCTATTGCTAGATACAAGTTTCTCCTAATTTGTCAATACAATTATCGTCGTATCGTCTCGGGTTTCTATCTCGGGTCAGGGCAACAAAAAGTTATTGGGTTTTTCTGTTAAGAAATCTCAATCTGTGCTGGTGCCCGGAGTTAGAAAGTATGCGATGTTAGACACCCCTGTGCTTCGGAAAGCACGTTAAGCCGTTGGTCCTGCGCTTGATTTCTCTTCGGTCGTGTCGGATTGCCGTTCCATCGGATTATGGGAGTTAAGGAACAGAGAGTGTACTTATATTGTCGCACATACTTGTGCACTATATCTCCTGCGCAGATGGCGAATCTACGTTAAAATTGGCCGCCGAAGTCGAAATTCGGTGTGAAGGACATTATTATATCAGACAATTTCTTCAGGTTGTTAGTCTGCAGATAGAGAGGTTTGGTCAATCTAGAGCTATTCGACTGCAGAAGTACCTGCACTCGGCAAAACATCGCCGCGAAACTACCTTTAACCGTATCTTGACTGATAGTATTTCCAGGCTGCGTGATAAGACGCTGTCGATACATGCGCCATTATAATCGCCACTCTCTGGCAGCGCAGTAATTTATTTCTTTGAGGGTTTGACTCGAAGGATACTACTGTTAGGATCTGATATTTCGAGAGTCCGTCCAATTGGAGTTATAATATTCTGTCTGCGTCTGTCATCGTTCGCATCCAATCTATTCCAGACATACTTATCAAGTGAACGTCAATGGTTGGCTATATTTCTTTCACTATATCCTGGTTGAGATGACTACTTAGCTCATATATAATATCAGCCCTGCTGGGCACGGGCCTTTTCTCAGCGTAAGAAGGGTTAAGCCATAGTTCACTAGGCTGGCGCAATGCAGGTTGGCAGACTTCACATATCTAACAACACTATGAAATACTTCCAGACATACAGGTTTTCAATGTTTTTCTTCACCGTTAAAGCAAGCGATAGCTAACTAATTAATACGCACATAACTTCGGAAAGCCAGATGTATGTACGTGCCTTGCCCTCTGCTTGGCACTCTAACAGATTCCTTCTAGTCCATCACTGCTAGACAAATGTTATATTCTTAACTTACTCAATTCTGGCTTGGCGTAAGGGTCTACCATACGGCAAGCCTGAAAGAAGTAACTTTGGAACATACATGTCTTTCGCTGTGTGCTGGTTGAGATGACCACTTAACTCATAGCAACCATGTAACAAAAGCTAGTTACTTGATATATATTAGCAACCCCCTGTGTTTCTACAGTCCGTTATCAGTACATATCGGCGCGACCCGACCCCGCTCACTATCAGACAATTAACTTTAATGGATATATTTAAATTAGTGCTCCACACTCAATTGACAACATATTATCATTGCTTATTGTTAAGGTATACGTCCACTATGCTTGAGGACCAAATGTGTCAGTACAGATTCTCACACTATCTCAGGGCTGATATTATCATAGAACACACGTAGATATTGAAC
Organism: Catocala sponsa; assembly: GCA_963564715.1. Taxonomy (NCBI): domain Eukaryota; kingdom Metazoa; phylum Arthropoda; class Insecta; order Lepidoptera; family Erebidae; genus Catocala; species Catocala sponsa. The sequence continues at coordinate 17,142,311 of OY751349.1, forward strand.
GCGTGTGTTCACGTATCAACCGTGAGTAGTTTAGCACTGGTGTGAACATCCCAAATCCATTTATTGCCATTAAATTTCGTAACGGTAACTTGTATACAAGTAAGTTACGAAATTGGACAGCCGCACAAACTAGGTAAGTTTTATATTCACCATGCATCTTGACATGTTTAATTGTTGCCATGTATTCTGTTTATTTTGGTAGTTCATCGAGGTTTCTGTAAGGGATGATTTTAATGAAAATTGCTCTTTCGTTTTACATTCCCAAGGAAGAAATTGCTTCGCACTAGGAATAATTCCTGTGTCAGGTGAGACTTTACAAACATCCAAACGACGGACAGAAAGTGCACCAAACTCTGCAAAACTATTTCTGGATCACTTAAATGTTTGCCCTGCATGGAGACCGAAACCAAAACACACTCGGCAGTGCCGAGGTGACCACTGTATCTACTATGCCAGCCGTGCAGTGTATGTATCTATAAGTATTTATATTATGCAAAATAATTCTACATCTAAATTGAGTTCTCCCGTAAAGAGACCTAATATTAATAAAATTACAAATTTTACCTTTATGAGTTCCAAAAAAAGAGGTTCTTTGTAGTTTGTCTGTTTATGAATAAATATCTGTATATGGGCAATAAAGAATTCATATATCATAAATACCCTAAAATCTGCGAAAGTTTATAAGCAATGTGTGCTTGAATTTGCCTACAATATATTAATTTAACTTTTTACTCTGCTCTACGACGCATTACCCAATGACCGTAAATAAACTTGCCTTGTGACTATGGAACACTTTTGGTCCGCTAACATAGTGTAGATGCATCTTTATCTATTTACGACAATCGAAAATTATATTTTGAACTTTAACTCAAGAGAATAAGGTCGGGAACTAATTGAACGTATGTCGCAATAGGTTTCTAGAAGTTAATCAATGAAATTGTTATGATTATTATATTTGTATTTTAATCATGTCTGCCTTATTTATCTATAGGTCATTCTGCAAAATCATTATATCTAACGTACGTGATTATGAACGTAAATATAATTATAATTTATAGCGGCGATAGTTCAGCGGTTGCGAGTATCGGTTGTGCCATCAAAAGATGCATTATACCTAAATAGATTTTTATTTGCAATAACAATTCCTCGATGGCGCTACAGCAGTCAACGTGAGTTCTCGGGAAGGGGTCACTATTTACATGCCCGGGTGGAGTAATGTGTCACTAAGTGATTCTTTTCAAAAATGTTCAGTAACAACATGGTGTCTGAAAATGTGCTTCATAGATGCCAATAGACTCGCTTCTTATAAAGTAAGGCCTGGAAACATATCTGGCGGAATGTTGATATATTCATCTCTACCAACACTTTCGGGGATATAACCGTGATATATTTCGGTTTATATGTATAATATGTAACGGGTATTTACGGGCTCATGCATGTTTACCTTTTAATGCTTGACGTTTTGACCAGGTTCCACCGGCTGTGGTCGCAAGCTGACTTGTGTGGCGATGTCATATCTCCGTTTGTGAGGCAGAAGAATCTTAATTTTACTTTCCAAATGTTTTTGAAGAGAAAATTTCTTTAGGCGCGTTGAGCACTTCTTGGGTGAACTAAAATCATGGAACTCGAGTCGCCGAACGCTTTCCATTTTTGAATAATTTTTGGTTTATAAAGGTGTGTTTATGATCAAGGATTAAAGTTTTCACTTCTATCGGCAGTCCCCAAAGACTGTCCCAATTTTTTTTATTTACGAAGCCTATTCACGCGCTTTGCATAATTCCCCTGTCGCGGGAGACTTTACAAACATTGAAACGATGGACACAGAAAATACCCAGACTCCGAGCAATTATTTGTGGATCATATGTTTGTTCCGCGTGGGTATTGAACCCACAACACTCGACGCAGTGCAGTGGCGAGATGACCACTTTAACCAATGAGCCATCCTGGCAATGGACATTATAAGTGCCTTATTTATTTATTTACATCTCTTATCTAGTTGTCTCGTTTGTATTGAATAGGATATGTCAAGAGTAAGACAAGAAACCTTCACGTAGCAAGCAACTAGTGTGTTCTCTGTAGAGAATTATTGTTTGCCCTCAATATTGCAATACTTGAAAAAGGCACTAAGTCATAAACACTCATATTATTGTAACTCCACCTTATGAATACTTAGTTGACAATCAATGACCTGATTTGATTTGAAAATATCTATGTGTCAAAATACGTCACACCGTCAAAATGTTGACACTGTTAGCAAAAGAATAAAAGGCTTTGGTCAATATGAAAGAAATATATTTTAGATTTACTACAGAATAGATATAACAATGTACAAAATAAAAACTCTATTTACATCAATTACAATTATACTGATCTCGAAACATCTGGTGAACATAATTTTGTACTGGGTCCGTCAAATAAAATTTTGGTAAAAAGTTATCTACGACAAAATTATCAATTAAATTAACAGTTAATTAATTCTAATACACGGTATTGTCTAAATCCCATTAAAACTATATTTACATAATAATTTACATTATTTTCTTAATTTTTGTCCGATTCACTGCACTCACAACCATTAGGTAGCGACAGCAGAAAAAGTTATAATTTATTTTTATCGATGTCATTTTTATTTTTCTTGGAACTTGACCACCATTCGATATTTGAATACACCGTTCCAAATTTGAATTATCACGTTTATTAACGTCTTTAGTTGTTTCACTGTTGGTTTGTTTGTGTGCTTGGTGAAGGGGACCCGCTAGACACAGGTGGTTGGACCATGCTTAGATGCGGAGGCATGCCCATGGGAGGCAACGGCCGTCCCCCTGTCATAAGGGGGTGCGGGTGGAAGTACTGCTGCAGTGCTGGGTGTGGGTACAGGTGGTGAGGGTGGCGGGAAAACTGCGCCATTTTGAGTTTTTCGATCTCCGCCTCTTGGACACGCTTCGCTTTCGCTCTTCGGTTTTGGAACCAGATTTTTACCTGTAGCAAAAGAAAATATGATTAGTTATAAAATATACTAGAAGATTTTGCCTGCGGCTTCGCTCGCGTAAATGTAGGTTATGACAATTGTCTACAACTCGGAAACAGCACTTTTTCGGGATGAAGGTACTCTATGTCTTTTTCAGAAACGGCCCTTGATGATGTGTATACAAAATTTAATAATGATTGGTTAAGTAGTTAGGCTGTGAAAGCATTACAAACAAAGAAACTCACTTTCGCATTTATAATATTAGTTAGGATTGAATTCGAAAGTCTACTATTTCTGGAAAAGAGACACAAGCGCCAACTTTAGCGAGATCAACTTAATATGAAATCAAAACTATTTTCTTCAATGTAATGTTCAACGTTCATTCATTCATTACTATTGAACCATTCATCGCATAACATTAAGACCAAGACGCAATGCATTTGCCCCATGTATTAAAATCTACTAGAAGGTACTAAGATTGTCTATATAAGATAATATATATTATGTAGAATCTTACCTGTGTTTCAGACAATCCTAATGACGAAGAGAATTCCGCTCGTTCAGCAATGCTTAAGTACTGTTTCTTGGCGAACATGCTCTCGAGCGAGCGCAGTTGTTGCGCAGTGAATGGCGTGCGCGGCTTGCGGTTGGGTTTGTGCTTGCGAAGGTTACATTTCAACTTGGCAGGCTCACCATTGGCATCTGTGGAAGAAATATACTCATCAGTTAAAGTCATACATACAAAGATTTATGTATTTTTAAGAGATTAAGGCTTTCTCTTTTGTTGTTCACTTTCATTACACTCTTAATTTGATCGTCGGTCAAAAGTCAATTTTCGGCTTTTTCCATAGTGTCATAGTTTCGGTCAGGGACGAGTACGTATGTTCCGTAGTCGTGATCAAAATTCCATCTACCTCAAACGTGGTTCGAGCTATAGAATTAATTATAAAATTTAACATATGAAATACCACTATATTAAATGAAATAGCCACAAATATTAATTAAGCTAATTTGTAAACGTATAAATCCCTAATGACATTTCGCAGTCATATGGATATGTCATAAAATATTGATTTTTAAATGTTCGACTGATGCATACAGTAGATAACATTCTAATAAACATAAATATTCTTGAGTGGACCTTAAAATGCAAACGCTTCTGGGTTACCTCAAAAAGTATTTTACGACTACTTAATAAGCAATAAAACCTCCAGATATTTTCATTCGATCACATTTTTCTTGACGAAAACAATTTCAAAATAGTCAAAGATGGAAATCGAATGAATATTAATAATGATAAACGGGAACATTTATCTGAAGACATGCCGAGCGCAAGTATGAATAGCATGAACTTTACTGTTACATCTCAATAACACAAAAGCGACCGAATGACGATCGGAATGCCGCTCCGTTCCTGCGCTGGATTAATAAATCGCATAATAAAACTCATCTAAAATAAAGCCCAAAGGAAATGAACCGCGATCCGATCACGATAAAATCTCCTCAGGGTAATTTTTAAACTTATTTAGCGACGAAAACAAGCGTATTAGTACGCAAATCGTTGGTTTTATTGCCTCAGCTGGTTAGAAAAGAATTGATTAACACCCACGCGTCCAAGATGCGAATAGAGATAACATTATATTTAGTTACTGAGTAAGTGGCCAGTATGTGGAGTCGAGATTGTTGAAAAGACGCTTTGGGATATTTAGCATTTCCATCTTAGTATGTCGCCCATCAAATGTTTTGTTATTTTTCTTTCTCAACTCATTTAATGTCACCACGTCCTTGCTTTAGCTTCGTATAATTTTACGACCAACAAATTCATCAATCAAATTAATTCGTGATTGGATAACAAATTTATGTCTCCAAGTCATTATCCGTCCGTCTATTAGTGAATCCGTCAACAAATTTTTGGTTTTTATTAGTAATTTGAGTGTAGCTCTATTAAAACTTGCTTCTAAATTTATTAGTAGTTTATATCCACTTTAATAGTCTCCAACCTACATCATTATCTCAATATCAACTAATTGGTATTTAAGTACTAATTAATGCTACTGAACGTTGATTGATCGACGAACACGTGTCTTGTAAACTTTCGTTTTGTTGTGATTATGACACGATTTCATTCACACGTCATTATGATATATTACCAAGTAACTGTTTACTGACAGATTTAAATAATAGAATTTTCTCGATGACGCTTTTTTGGATGCGATGTTTATACATTTAAAATATGTTGTCGTAAATTAATCTTTTATGTTTCACTTGTCGAAATTAGACGTTGTAAAATTAAATAACAACTTCTACACGAGTGCAGCAATGAGTTATATACAATTTGCATCAGTAATATTAAGACATTAGTAGCGTGGCGCTTGAGACGTCGACGTATTAATCCCAATGTCAAACAGTACACTCGCTTAATAGCTAATGGCCCACAAAAAAGTAAAGGAAAAAAAGAGCACGTAAATTATGTGACAGTGGAAAAAAAGCTAAAGTGTATTAATGTCGTGTTTAGCAGACGTCAAAGCAAGTACCGACGACGAGACGGAAATAAAGCTAAGAGCCGATACACACTAACGATTTAAGTGCCGCGTTTTTTAACTACCTCACAGAAATAGATCGTTTAAGTTACCACATTTTTCTACAAGAAAACATTCCTTTTTTCATGATTTATTCGTCGTTTCTTTTGTTTAATAATCGCTTCTGTACATCGTTACGAAATTTCTTGCATTATTAATGACGAAAAAATTAAACATCAGATGTATCGTTTACGACGCACGTGTGCAGCCGCTTCTTAAAATTATCTGGGAGCTGTTAAATTACCTCCTTTAAAAATACTTATATGGGACTGTCTGCTCTCGTCCTCTTGTTAATTGTATAAAGAGATATTGACTACAGATGTTACACCGCTGAGTTATGTCTGTGTTGTGACTCTCTGAGCGACGAGAGAAATATGAGACGTTTTAAACGCGTTTAAATACATTTTCCATTGTTGTACATCGCCGTCGTTGTTCCATCTTTTTTTTGTAAAAGGAATGTCTAGGGAATGAATTATGAAAAGTGCCGCAGAGATTTTTTCTGTTAGTTTAAAAATGGAAATCAATTCAGATCCTTCAAGTCCGTGCTGATGGTACCTAATGTTTCAGTGCGCTGCTAAAAAGACAGTTGATATATTAATGAGCATGTTTGCTTTTTGTGTGCGCACCACCATTAATCGTGCGAGGCGTGGTATGTCATTCATTCCAATATTTTAAACGGGCACCGTATACTTGACGTTTTTGTTGTCTGTACAAGAGAGGCGGGCATTCTTTGCGTCTCGCGGAATATTTAACATTACAAGTTTCTTTTTAATATGTGGGTACGCAATAATATACGAATAAATAACACAAATAAATACTATAACGATAATATACAACAATTTCTTTGCAGTTCAAAGATCACGCTGCATTAAAATTTATATTTCAGTTATCGTGTGTGATATATTATCAACAAAAAAAACTTGGAAGACTTAAAAGAGAATAATAAAAACAAAATTTATTTTGTCACGATTGCGGTTTCTTAAGCAATAAACAATCATAATAACATAAAATAAAGTTAAAAATCCACTAAAAACTCATTTGCCGATTTCTACCGCACGTGAAAAATTAGTTGGAAATACAAAATAATGTTGTGTTTAAAAATTAATAGGATCATAATGTAAGAAATATATCGTGATGGGTTGAACATAAGTTATGTTAAACACAAAGAACTATTGAGGCTATTAGCCGATGTTCCCGGATTCCTTTAGACTACGCCCACAATATTTATCTGGTGATCAAACGGAGTCCTTAACGTTGGCCATTCATCAGCACTCAATCTTTACCTCATAAAAGGGCCATAGAAAACGCGGAAGTGAATCGCTAGCCGTTAAACTTTAGATTTATGATTGTGAAAACTATTTTGTGATTGCCGCTTCTAAATTTGGGGACTATTATTTACTATTCGAATAGACATATGATAAGATCAAACTTTAAAACTGTATTGCATGGAATGAATAGATTTCCTGTGTTTATGGTTATTCAAAGCAAAATATTATTAATTATTTAAAAAGATACCGATTCGAGAGATTTTAGTCGCCAAACCTCTTATTGTATTCACAACTTCGCTATCGTTAAAAATAAAATAGATCTCAAATGAGTTACCGAATATTACGAGGTTTGAGTGGTAGTTTATAATTCATAAAATATCTATCATTATAGCTTCTCTTTGATGTTTTCTTCATATGATTTATAATATAACATAAAAGTCACATAAACAACCCATTAATAATTGAAAGAAAACATAACCTCAATATATTTCACATCCATCGTTAATAAACTGGTTCATAGCTTTAGTTATAAAAGATTATACAATAAAATAAAATTTATTATTTTCTTTAATACATTTAACGATATCACCACTTTAAAATTAAGATAAAACTCACAGGGACACGAGAAAATTCGTTATTAGTCTTTCAATCACATATGCAATTTTCAGACATCGTAAAAACTATGGTAAATTGCCTGATAGTTTAAGCCAAGTAAGCTTGATGCAAGTATATGATATATAGATAAACTACACACACTTTGAAAGTCGAGGCAAGTTCAAAGGCGAAATAGAGAACCTTGCATGGTCATCATAAACTAAAAATTAAAGAAGACCCAGATTTAAAATAACCAGCCATGTTTACTATTTTTGACACAAAGTTTAAGACAATACAAGCAAATAAAACAGTTACGCTCTCATGCGGTTTTAACTATTTGACTCCACCATATTCAGAAGAATCGAAAATATCAACTGAACCGCTCCGCTTTTCATACAATGAACACAATTTAGTATTCCGCTAGTTCCGTTGCCTCGCCTTAAATGATCTATTAAGAGCGTCGTCGGTTGGAGCCGTGTTTATACTCGTCCCGCTCCGCTCAGTTTACAAATAGCACTATTCAATGGAACATTAGTATTTTGGCTCGCGGCCAGCGCCTGACAACGTCTGACTACTTGTTAAACACCTAACGTCATATTGCTTCAATTTTGATATTAAACCATACATAGCCTCATGTCTGTACATTTCTGAAAGATTCGGCAGAAGTACTACATCGAAATCTCGGCAGCTGTTTTAGATTCTACGTGCAATTCAACGCATAATTATCCAGACGTATTGCTGCTTGCTACAGAAAAATCCAAAGACACTTGAACTCTACTTGAAAATCTATCCTAGGTCCTCATGATTGAGTTTAAAGCTATGCCATGATTCAATGATTCCCTATATGCACCATTGCTGGCCATCGCCTATAAATATTTGCAACACGTGGGATATCACTCTCATGTTTACTTTCAAAGGCGGAGACGCTAGTGTTGCGAATGATGGGACAGACACTACTGTTGTATTGCACCTTAAAAAATATATCGCTGTGCTGCCAGTAAAGGGACAAATATTACTACTATTCTCCTGCGCCATAACAAGTCTGGAATCCTAACTCATCGCAGGAACATAACACAAGATTGTTTGACTGCCATCTTCTTTAAAGTGAAGAGATACTTCTCGATTTGGTCTATTTTAGTGGGGATGCCACTGTTTCCTTTCTTTCATACCCAATTGTCGGACGGAATCACTGATACTATAAAAATGCATTGTTTTGTTAATAAGAGTTTTAGAACTTAATGGCCAATTACAATTAAGTCTCCGTATAACACGCGTTTAAGACTGACTCTCTCGTTATTTTGTTATAAGTAATTAATTTAATCAATTTAATTTTTGATACTCGAATAAGGATATTTTAATTGAGGCCAAATATCCATGTTTGTTAATATTTAATATTTCCTCAAAGTTACTTCACTATAAGGCAATAAAATGTAATTAGTTATTTTATCGTAATATAGTTATATCCGTAAAGCGTAGTTATTCTATTAAAATAAAATATAATAATATAACCAAGCTGACGGAAAATGCAGACCAGGTCAACAGTTTTTAATCGAATCAGAAACATTCTGAAAAAAAAGTCAGGCAAAGAATAGCCTAAAACTACAATCGTTATATAAATTAAACAGAATTACTGACAAAACCTAAATTGTTTATTAAATTATAAACCTAACTAATATTAAAAATGCGAATGTGAGTTTGTTTGTCAATTACACTTTATAGGCTGACGTAAGCGCGACTCAGCAAAGGTTAAACGCCTTAACTACTCGACGGATCTTCATGAAATTTTGCATACATATTATCAGATATTTAGAAAAGGACATAGCGTACCTTTTCCCAGAAAAAGTAACGTTCCCGAGAGAGAGCTGCGTGCAAATGCTAGTATTTCATAAATTGACATGAATAGTAATACTTGTCTAAGTAAGTTGACATTGTACTTATTAATTTAATATTTGCACACCAACATGGCTCAGATAATAATTTAAATAACATCTTAAATTGTACCTTTGTTTAGCAAATAAATTAGATTTGATTTGATTACTTTAACAAACGTTTTAAAACGTTCAGTCAAAGCAAATTTGGTAAATGAAAAATATACTGCAAATCATTAAAAAAATAACATTTAAATAAATATGATTTGATTACTTTATCAGACGTATTAAACCGTTCACTCAAAGCAAACTTGACAATTAAAAAACTACCTACTGCAAATCATTAAAAACTTAACGTTATAATTAAGTTTTCTGCTGACCGTAGCCCAAATGAAGTGGTCGGGACAGTTTTGTTGCGCATACTCGGTAATTGATTGGGAATGCTTCTATAATTAGGAGCGTGACTTGTTACTGACCGTACTTACACACACATACATGTGTGTATGTGTGTGTGATGTTTATATACTCAATATAGAGTTGCTTGGATTACTCGACGAAGTATATGTAAAAATATACCATTCAAAATGAATGCAATGAAGTTTTGTCATGTGAAATCTATACTAAGTAGATTTTGCCCGCGGCTTCGCTCACGTTAATGTAGTTTTCGACAGTATATTTATATTCCTCTCAAACAGATTTACGGTTTCTGTACCCTATGTCCTATTCTGTACTTCTGAAAGCGTGTATGCAAAATTTCATGTTGATCGGTCAAGCAGTTAAGGCGTATCAGCGTAACAAACAAACTCACATTCGCATTTATAATATTAGTTAGCATATAATAAAGCTGAAGAGTTTGTTTTCTGTTTGAAGGCGCTAATCTAAGCATATACGCAAATGTAAATACAAACATTTATATTATTTATTTAATTTAGAAGACAACGTCCGCACTAGGAATAATTCCTGTGTCGCGGGGGACCTTACAAACAATCAAACAACGGACACAAAGGACACCCAGACTAGAAACAACCATTTGTGGATCACACAATTATTTGACCCGAATCGAACCTACAACACTCGTTGCAATCGAGGTGACTACTTAATCCACTACGCCATCAGTACAATCTTATATCAATAAAACATATATCCAAGTACACAATGAATTCGTATCTGCACTTGTTTAAACAACCGATTTATTGACACTTGAAGGAAATAAGACTAAATAGATATATATATGTATATATATACAAGAAATATAAATACTTTGAGCTCATTCTGCGTTAATAGAAACACCAAAGATTAAATTATGTTCGGATATATATATATATATACAAGAAATATAAATACTTTGAGCTCATTCTGCGTTAATAGAAACACCAAAGGTTAAATTATGTTCGGGTACTTTGAAAATAACTACACTTCAGAACATTGAGACAACTACCATCTTAGTCTCCCCATGAACATGGCTGTTGTAAAACAACCGAAACGTCGGGGCAAAGTGTAAACTTATCTTATCTTATGTGGGGGCCAGTCAGTGCAGACCGGCGACACTTCGACCCAGTGGGATATTTTGTGTCGACACTCTCTCAATAACGACTATCATAGATGTTCATGGCAGCCGGGACCAACGGCTTAACGTGCTTTCCGAGGCACGGAGCAGGCGATAATTGTCAATCAAATCGCACATAATTTCGAAAAGTCATATAACTTCCGAAAGTCAGAGGTGCGCGACGTGGGTTCGAACCCGAGACCCTCTGCATTGCAATCTGTTGGTCTCCACTGAGCTATCGCTGCTCAATAAGTGTAAACTTAAATATAAATAGTTTTATTTAATTTAAATAGCTTAGATTTTGTAAAGTTCAATAATAGTAGTGTTAGACTTTCAAAATTATGTAATAAAAGTGTTTTAAAATAAACAACGCGACAAAATCCGTATAAAGTAGTTTAATTTCAATGTATAACATTCGCGTAAACATAAGACAATATTAAGACTAAATAAAACAACAAAATGTACTTAAACAGTAATAGCCCTCGAATAACATTGTAAGTACGAACAATTACCATAATTGTTATTCGTAATTACAATGTTGTTATTGCTGATTTATAAACGAAACTCTGCATAATATAAATATCTTGTAATGAGTTACTTGAAAGATAGAACAAGGAATAGTGTGATTAGAGAGAGATGTGGCATGAAAGTGGATATCGTGACAATAATAGAAAAGGGTATGTTAAGCTGGGTTGGGCATGTGGAAAGAATGGACGAGGAAAGACTGACTAAGAAAGTTTATAAGGTTAGTGTGAATGGAACAGTCGGAAGAGGAAGACCTAGGCGAACGTTTCTCGATCAGATCGGAGACGTTCTGCACAAAGGCGAGGTTATGAGCACCTTAAGCCGGCGAGCGTGTATGAGGAATGTGGTGAAAGTGAATGAAGCCAGAGAAGTATGTCAGGATCGTAGCAAATGGAAATCCGTAGTCTCTACATACCCCTCTGGTACACAAGCATGAATCTATGTATGTTCACGCTTCACGATATCCCTGAAGGGGTTAGGCAGGCAGAAGTGCATTAGAGTCACATTGTGCCTGCCCATTAGGTCCCGCTTAATAGGGTCGAATACTGGCACAATACTAGACTTCGTGTTTCTGCTGAGAATTTCTCAGTACACATATCTAATTTTGTGATAAAAAAGAAAACTATACAACTTCACCACGAAAACTCATTTTAAACGGTGTTTTTAATTTATTAACGACAATATCTACCAGTGACAGCTACAATGACTGAAATGTTGCCAGTATCAAAATCTTATATTAATTAATCACATTCAGAACACTTATTTGTATTTAAGAACCGTGACGTAAATCGCCAATTGTAATATTTTCCATTATATTGCGATTATTTTATATTCTTTTTGTATTATCGTAAATACGATATTTGTACTTGTGTTGATATTCAACAGGAAAACCAAATTCGACCTGGGAATTGAGCTTGCGACCTCATGTGCAGTTTCATTCGCTACCGGTATGGTTGTATATCTTTGAGGAGGTAGGTAAGATTGTATTATAGTTTGCAGTCTGAAGTTTTCTAGTAGGTAAACATAATAATAATAATAATATAATATTCTATCACATACACACAACACCATCTAGCCCAAACTAAGCAGAGCTTGTACTATGGGTACTAGACAATGGATAAACATACATATATACTTTTTTTTTGTAAATACATCCATATTATACATAGAAACACCCAGACCAAGACAAACATCCATGTCCATGCACAACATGTGACTTGTGTGGGAATCGAAACAGTAACAGATTTGCCTTATAATATACTAGCTTTTGCCCGCGGATTCGCTCGCGTTAATTTAGAATTTGACAATCAATTCGGGTTGTACTCTGCTTGTAATAATATAATTCAATCATGATCCGAAAGACACGTGGCGCCATCTATTATCATAAGAACGTTATTGTTGTTTTCCTCGGGAACAGTAATATTTTCGGGATGAAAGGTAGCCTATGTCCGTTTCTGTACACCTGACAACGTACATGCAAAATTTCAGGATGATCGGTTCAATGGTTTAGGCGTGAAAAGGTAAGAAACAAACAAACTCATTTTCGCTTTTATAATACTAGCTTTTGCGCGCGGCTCCGCCCGCGTGGTACCTACATAAGTAAATAGTAGCCTATGTCCTTCCCCAGGTTTTAAACTATATCTCTACTAAATTTCATCTAAATCGGTCGAGTGGTTTAGCCGTGAAAAGGTAACAGACAGACAAACAGATAGACAGACAGATTTACTTTCAAAGTTATAATATTAGTAAGGATTAGTTAGGATGAAATCTGAAACTTAGCTAACGATAGATATAATACCAGACGGCACGTATGGCGTAGTGGTTCGAGTGGTCGCCTCGCCAATGCCACTGCGTTAAGCGTTGTGGGTTCGAATCCACACGGGCAAAACTTTGTGTGATCCACAAATGGTTGTACCGAGTCTAGGTGTCCTTTGTGTCCGTTGTTTGAATGTTTGTAAAGTCCCCCGCGACACAGGAATCTCCTAGTGCGAGAGTAGTCTATGTAAAACAAAATGGGATCTGTGCCCAGCAGTGAGACATCTGCCAACACGCTCTGGAGCAGCATGTCGGACAGCGTGGTGGCATATGCCACACTGAGAAGAAAGCCATGCCCACGAGTGGGACAATGGACAGTCACCTGTAACTACAGCGCTGATATTATTACTTTAAATAAAACAGCTTAATAACTGTGTTGTATAATAAAATAAGGATGTGTACGCATTATCGTGTGGTTAATTGACAAGTGGTATATTAATTAGCCTCGTGTAGCCGTTCCACTTGACTCGAGCCACCGACTGTCTGTGCGCGGCTTTATGACTTTACGTTGAACATCGGCCTGAGAGCGTCACGGGGTGTCTTATGGGCATAGTCTTTGGAAGATAAGATAGGACATAATATTTGTAGTTAAAAATGTGTTTTTTTGTTTGACTGTTTGCTTGTTGGAATTAGTGAAAGAATGTTGGTTTACAGTTTAGTGCCTGGTTTAGGTTATAAAGTTATAATATAATTTTTAGTAAGGACAGATTTGTTGTTTGAATGATGGCTGTCGTCGTCTTTATAGATGATTGTGAATTTGGTTTACAGGTTGGGAAAATATTTGTTAAATTTTTCTAGTTGAAAATTCGCAATGGGACGGAGTCTAATATATGACCAGGGGATGGTAACAGGTTTGCTTTAAACGCGAAAGTGGAATTTTAGACGACGGTAAACGTTTACCACCAGGTAGGCCATACGCCAGTTTGCCACCTTTGTTATAAAAAAATTTACTTGAGAATAATATACCTCTGTCCTACACGTGGAAAATGTAAATATTAAAAAATAATGGTTTATTTTGCTTAAATAACTCATTAACACCTTTTGCCTTAAAACTTGTGATATTAACATAAACTTACAATTTTATGAATATATTATAACACAGTGTGATAATGATTGATCAAATGTTTAAACTTTTAAGTTGTTATGCGTTGCTTGAGTGCTAAAAAATAAAACAAAGAAAACCATATGAAATATGGTGTTTGTGTTGCGGCTTTAAGATTTTTAATCAGTAATCCCAATTACAGCTTATAATTCCTGTATTTCAAACTCTTAAAAACACACACACAATGTTTGTTTAATTTTAGGGTTACAAATGACTAGTAAGTTTGTTAACCCCTTTCAGCTCAACTAAGTGCAAGATCTGTTATACAAGCATTATCTGTTAGGTAGGAACCTATCGCGTCAGTAGTGTAACAGGGAGGGAATCGTACCCGAGACTTCTCGATCTCAAGTTTACCCCTTCAATTCCATCTTTTATCTTCAACGCACGAATTAAATCGCTGAAATTGCAAGCTAGCAAAGGCTATATCAATACATCGTTACTAATATTATAAATGCGAATGTGTTTGTTTGTTTATTTGTTACGCTTTCACGCCCTCACTACTGAACCGATCATCATGAAATTGTGTATACACGTTGTAAGGTATACAGAATAAGATATAGCGTATCTTTCATTCAGAAAAAAGAACTGTTACTAAACTAATATAATGTACATTTCAGTGAGCGAAGCCGCGGGAAAAATCTAGTAGGAGATATTTAAGAAAATAATCTAAGGCATTTATAAGAGCTATAGAAACCAAAACAAATACTTCTATTATTTCGAGCATACAAAGCAGCGGGTAGAAGCTAGTTTTTATACTAAAATTATAAAGCTGAAGAGTTTGTTTGTTTGTTTGAACGCGTTAATCTCAGGAACTACTGATTTGATTTGAAAAATCTTTAAGTGTTGGATAGCCTATTTATAGAGGAAGGCTATAGCCTATATAACATCACGCTACGACCTATGGGGACGACGCAGTAACGATAAACGCCGGTGAAACCGCAAAAACATCTAGTAATATTAAAAATTCGAAAGTAGCTCTGTCTGTCTGTTACGTTTTCACGGCTAAACCACTTGACCGATTTAGATGAAATTTGGTACAGATATAGTTTAAAACGTGGGAAAGGACATAGTTTTATTGATGTAGATACCTTGCGGGCGGAGCCGCGCGCAAAAGCTAGTGTTATATAAAAAACATAGAAACACCGTAGCTTAATTAAAAACACAAAGCTACCGATGGAAGTGAAAGTCTTCGATAATCAATATAATCATTGTCAAGTATTTAGGTCGCGTGTCAATATTGACAACTGTGGCGTATTGGACCTACTTTTAAAAGTTGTAGTTCTTGCCCAATATGCTTTTTGTAATATAATTATATATTTTTTGTTAATTATACAAAGAAAATGGCGTGTAAAGATATGCAGGGTTATCAGGTAATTGATATATCTGATGTTACAAGTGACCATTTTATTGCGATATTGATACTGTTACATTGCGATATTGATACTGTTACATTGTGATATTGATACTGAATTGGTACATTACTAAATTAAAGATTTATTATGGCAATATCTTGCGACTTATAACGACTGGCCAAACCTAACAAAGAATAGGATAATTTTTTTTTTTTTTTTTTTTTTATTTTGCTCGTCAAAATGACCACACTCCACCTGATGGTAAGCAGTCGTGTGGTCTAAGAGCAGTAGCCTCCACATCGCCCCCACAGTAGCCGAGGCGAATTGGAAATTTGGCTAAGAATACTTCTTTGCCCAGCAGTGATAGGTACCTACATATCGAAAAACATAACATACAATTACTTCGGATCAAAGTCATCGCAAATCCATAATCCATTTTGCTTATGTTTATTTTATTTTGATACCACACGAAAACACCACGGCGATTACAAAAAAAAACGCTAACTTATAATAACTTAGTCTACTGTCACAATTATTTTGATTTGAAAACAAATTCTTACAAGTAAGCACCACATCACACAAAATAAAATTATAAAATATTATGTAGAATTGTTACCATTAAATTGACATTGAAATTTTTTTTATAAAATTTTCGTCATTAAATTCCGTCCTCGTCTAAGCAAGCATAGCTCTACCCTGTATATTAATAAATGAACACGTTAATGCGCACGAGTCGATCGCCGCGGGGCGTCCGCCGGACTCCCACGCCGCTGCCCACCTACCTTAAGACATAGCGCAATGGTATTAAGGAATGGTTTAACGATGTTAGCTTCTCGGAACGTTTTCGAGTAGTATGACGAGTAGTTTGAGATTGCCGTGGTGGTACCGTGGTTAGAGCGCTTGTTTGTTAATAGTGAGGTCTCGTGTTCGGTACTCGAGTAGGGTGTTTTTTTAGTTTTTAATCAGGAAATTGTTTGATTCTGTTAATGTGTCCGATAGATGGCAAATAATTACTTTTATTAAGTGTGATATGAAACATAGGTATCGAAATGTAGGTGTAATAATATGTTCTCTATAAGTACGTACATATGTATGATAGTACAGTGCTTTAAATAGTCATTGCCAAATTAGGAGCTATGGGTTGTATAAAACACGGGCTAAAATATTGTATGTACCAAAGATAGGTGCGTAAAAATACGTTGTATCAATGTTTGTTATTACGACACTAGCTGACACCTGCGACTTCGTCCGCGTAGATTTTAACTAAAAATTGTTCGTCGCCGTGGAACCCAACTATTTCTCTTCCCAACTTACTTAAATGGCGTAGTTTTTTATAGTGTAAAGCTAGATAATAGCATGATTAACTAAAAACAACAGTTAAATATGCGTCGTTAGATTACACGCTGTCACAGATTGCGTAAGAAAAATAAAGATTCACAGCTCCTCCCCCGTAGGTGATAGCGTGATAATATGTAGCCTATATGTTGACCCGACCTGTTAGTAATATTCATGCAAAATTTGAAGTAAATCCATGCAGTACTTTTTGAGTTTAGTCCGGGCATACATGCAGACAAACAGACAAAAATTCTAAAAACTATATTTTTGGCTTCGATATCGATTGTAGATCACGCCCCAAGTATTCTTTTAAAAAATATTCAATGTACAGTTTTGACTTTCCTACGATTTTATTATATGTATAGACGTTCAATATGCTTTATGCGACAATTTTTTAAAGAAAAATTAGACGTCCAAACTTTATGAGGAAATAAATCAAGAGCAGGCGCCATATTTATTTTATAATTCATATATTAAAAAGTAATTATCTAGATTAGAGCTAGATAATGACATGAAATACACCTATCTAACAACAAAGCACGAAAAACTGCACTTCAACACTAACCCAAAGTTGCATATACAAAACTAAAGCCGTAATACCTTGAAATTGTGTTAAATTTATGCTGAACGGCTAAAAAGCAATTAAGAACCGAACCTACTGCCTCCGAATAACTAATTTAACTAATTACCCTCTAATAACTCACACCTATTACAATAAAACACAATCAGATGACATTCAAATTATTAAAAAAAGAATCACCATACTATATTCAATCGGACATAATGAAACAAGTTTTTCTAAGATTTCAAAACCACTCATTAATTCTGTAATAAAATTATAACTTAGCCACTATAATAATTATGAAGTGAATAATTTACTTTTAAAGTTTAAAGGAATAATTTATTGAGGTCCGCTAATAAATAAAATTTTGTTAGGTACACTATCCATTTAAAACTATAATGTTATACTAGTTAGAAATATATCAATGCTATGTAGTTTAGTCTAAGACTGGCTTTTGCCTGAATTACTAATGGTACCTATTATATACCGGCTGTTGTGGCGTAAAATTGGAGAGGTCTATGTCCAACAGTGGACTGCGGTGGGCTGATTGATTGATTGACCTTTATATATATTTTCCTTTCTTTGTAGACCAGCTTGGCAAAAACACACGTAATACTCGACTTCTAAGCTGCGTATCGAGATGAAACGTACACCAGATTCTAAGTTAGACCTCCAGTAATACAAGGTTTAAAGCCGCATTTAATTTCGTGCAATAGTTTTTACGTGATGTGCTTACAAACATACAGACAGAACGACACCATTTCTAAAAACAATTGATGTGGCTTCGATAGCTCTTACAAAAACAACACACACATTTTTTTAAATATCTTCTATAACTTTAATGATGTTTGCAATTCTATGAGTATTCTATTAGTGTCTACAGACTGTGATCACCTACAATTTTATTATATGTATTGATTTACAGCTTAGAGAAAGGTCGGATATGTTTATAGGCAAATAATGGACTACGTATGCCCGGAAATCAAAAACCACAAATTGCAGTCGTTTTACACAAATCTAAAAAAAAGTTATTATACTTTCGAGTGAAGTGGGGCACAGCGGGATGTCCGCTTACACTGAGAACCGCTTTCTACTGTTAGATACCTTCATACAGAAGCAACAACCTTGAGTTATTTTTGGATAAGTTGCGATTACTAAGAACCTTAAATAAGATGCTGTACTGGCATTTGTCAGTTATGGGGTAATGAACTGATGTTTTTTACTCCTTTCTCTGGTAGAAGATGTGTGGCTGGTAGATAATGCCTTATGGCATTACGTTCGCCTATGTAATGTATATATGCTTTGTGTTTTTTTATGTGCATAGAGTTTAATAAATAGCTTCCATTGTAGAGACAGCAACACCTGGTAGCATAGTGTAATACTACCACGTATAAATGATGGCCATTTTCCATAAGATAGGCATAAAATTGTTGCTATTTTGTGACATAAAATTATGTAGTTCCATGTGATATATTTGAAACATTTAAAATAAAAATTGTTATTTACAATATAAGTATAGGAAAGTTAATTTACTAACTAATATTTTAAACGCGAATGTGAGTTTATTTGTTTGTTATGCTTTCACACCTTAACTACTCGACCGATCATCATGAAACCAATAAACGTTGTCAGGAGAACAGAAAAGGACTGTTACTAACATAACCTAACACATTTACTCGAGCGGAACCGGAAGCAAAACCTAGAATATACATATAATAATCCTAACTATCCTAATCCTAACTAATATTATAAAAGCGAAAATGAGTTTGTTTGTTTGTTACCTTTTCACGCTTAAACCACTGAACCGATCATTCTGAAATTTTGCATATACATTGGCAGGTGTACAGAAACAGACATAGGCTACCTTTCATCCCGAAAAAATTACTGTTCCCCAGGAAAACAATAATAACGTTTTTATGATAATAGATGTCGCCACGTGTCTTTCGAATCATGATTGAATTATATTATTACAAGCAGAGTACAACCCGAATTGATTGTCAAATTCTAAGTTAATGCGAGCGAAGCCGCGGGCAAAAGCTAGTAGACTATATTTGCAACGTTTAAAATAATAATGATTATTAACAATATGCGTTCAGGAAACTTACAGAACAATTATTGATAAAATATTCCTGTTGGGTGATAAATTTAATTATTATAACTAGGTTTTATAATTATTAACATTCCAACAATGTTATTTGATATATGACCGTTGTGGTTTAAATTAATTTTAGTATTGATGACATTATTTATGTTGTGGGCAAATCCTTTTGTGAGTCAATTCTGTAACCTAGTTGGGTTTAGTAAGGAAAGGCTGGTAATACTCTGATTAGAGCACAGGAAAGTAAGGGTTTAAATGGAGTGAGTGAAAACCTGCAATCATATCTAAAACGAAAACAACATAAACAGGTACCATTCACGAGCATGGGCACGTAGGCAATTATATCTGTCCCAGGAGCGAGTACAATAATATCTGTCTGCAAGAACGCAGCACAAACATCTGATCGTTCATAGGCATCATATTAAAATGACAACTTCCCAAAGCAAAAATATGTGGCGATATTAGTTCCAAAAATATGTGGCGATATTAGTTTCAAAAATATGTGGCGATATTAGTTCCAAAAATATGTGGCGATATTAGTTCCAAAAATATGTGGCGATATTAGTTCCAAAAATATGTGGCGATATTAGTTCCAAAAATATGTGGCGATATTAGTTCCAAAAATATGTGGCGATATTAGTTCCAAAAATATGTGGCGATATTAGTTCCAAAAATATGTGGCGATATTAGTTCCAAAAATATGTGGCGATATTAGTTCCAAAAATATGTGGCGATATTAGTTCCAAAATAATGTGTTACCTCTTGGAGTGCAAAAACATGTGCCGTTTACTAATTCTGTGTGTCTGTCAGTATTTGCATTGATTCCTCAGTAACTTGCATAAATATATGACGATAAATAGATGGCAAAAAATATCTGAAATAATACTATCTTCCTTTTTAACTTTCATATTATTTTTGAGTTTGTAACATTATTTTATATTGGATAGATTTTGATACTCTACTTATATATCGACAAATTAAAAATCAAAATTCAATTATTATATTTTTGTGGGTTTTATATTTTTCATTTGACGCTGCCGTGTTTTGCTGGTATAAAGTCAGTGGTGTTTGAGACGATAGTTTCATACATTTAAAATAGTAATATATTTATGCTCGTGACTGTACAATTATGTACTTAATAGGAATTAGTTTATACGGTTTTCATCACAATTGATTTTGATTACCCCTTACATAGCCAACAGTTTTCTCGATAATTATTTAAAAGCCCTAAACGTTAAAATAAATAGGTATAATTACGAAGTGTTAACAAAATAAAGTTCTTAAAGTACATTTTTTAAATGAACTTAGATAATACTAATTACTGGTTTACATAATACAGCATTGTAATACATAGTACTATAACTATATTTAAGATCTTACCTAATAGAGAACGAGCCTATTGCTTTCTACCGGGCAGTTGCAGTCTAAATGCTAGTACTTAAAATGTATTACGAGAAAATCCCAAAAATCGATTCGGGAATCAAACTCAAGACTTCATCAACAGTAGTCGTATTCATTACCACCAACTCACTGACAACTATAGCGAAACAACTATCTAGAACTTTCCCATCCATATCTAAACAGTCTCAAATCAGTATATACCATTTCTATTCGCCAAACAACATCGCATTCAATACATCAATAGCAAATTTATTGTATTAAAAGCTGTGTATTAGCTGGCATTCTTGCTCGCGGTGGATCGGCAACCTTATTCAAAAGTTCCAAGAAGGCCCGAGATATTGTAATTTATGTTCCAAACAACAATAAGGTCCTGAGAACGAGCGCAAGATGACAAATTATCTAATTTGCTGCGCTCTGTCATATTAATTAACTCGGAACCAAATAATAAAGAAAGATATTAATTCTACTAAATTATATTTTAGTTTTTTTGGTTTAGTTTAGGTACTGACTGGTGTTGTTGCATCGAGCGCTGTTGGGTTCTAAATAAAGGTTTTAAGATCCGGTTTGATAAATGCGACTGTGTTTAAGGTGTCGTGTTTGGTTCCTTGGACAGGATATAGAGCTGTCTTATCAAGATATACACAATAACTACATAAAGTCTAGTACTGTGTCCGAAAGACGGCGACAGGCTCCCATTTTAAAACCTAAAAGCATAGCGGGTGAATTGTGGGTTTTATTTCTACAGTCCTACTTACTCCTTCAGGGATATAGGCGTGAGTCTATATTTATTATTTTTTTAATGATTATTAAAGTCCTAGCTAGCCTGTATAGGTAGGTAGGCAGATGGTTAATGAACTCACATTACACCTACTAAGTTTCAAATCGCACGGGGCACCCTGTTGCCGTTTTTCTCGTACATTTCTAGCGTCCACGACGCTAGCGAATATTTCCTCACATGCAAAAGCTAACAACATCTTGCCTGCCCTGGAAACTGTACCTAAAACCTCAAACCAGCTTCAAATTCACCACGAAATCATTAAACAAACACTTATTACCTAACAGAATAACTTAAACATTATCTCAATCTGAAATCGAAACCTAAGACTTCACAACCAGCCTCAAATTCACCACAAAACTATTAAACAAACATTTTCTTTCCTAACAGAAAGACCTAACCACTTTTATCAACCTGAAAATCGAACCGACGACCTCACAACCAGCCTCAAAATTACTACGAAACCATTAAGCAAACACTTTATTTTCTAACAAAAAGACATTTCTTTTCTCAACCTAGAAATCGATCCCAAGACCTCGCGAGCAACCTCAAACTTACCAAACCAATTAGCCAAACATTTTAATAGACAACCATAACACATTCAACTATAACTTTTCTCATAATAATAAAATGGTTTCTACAGATTACATCCGCTTGTAACGCGATACATTCAAACAAATTTTCTTTAATATTAATTACGTTGGATATGACACCAAATTTTATGTTCCCAACGTAATAAAAAACATAATTATATTATCTTAATATTATCTTTAAATAGTTATTTGCCGAATTGTATTTATTAATACAGTAATCATTTGGTTATTTACTGTTATTAGTCTAATAAACTTTATTTTTGAATCTCGTTGGCGTAATTGACTGAGCAGACGTTCCGGCTTTGATTTTCTTGTCGGATAGTGTGTGATGACCTTTTTACACTCAGGATACTTATTTATACATTATTTTCTTTAGATGTGTGTTGTTTTGCTTAAGGCTAGCTAATAACACCTAAATTTTGATACCTATGATTTATACCCGCGAAGCTATGTTAAGGTTCTATGTTATAAGTTTTTTTGTCTATTGAACACATTTTCAGACTTTGTGCTTAGCCCGAAAATCTAATCCAAGACATTATGATCGTTCGTAAACTTAAAAGTAAAGTCTATTTTAGTATAGACTAGCTGTTACCTGCGACTTCGTCCGCGTAGATTTTAACTAAAAAGTGTTTGTCTCCGCAGAGCCCTATTTTTTTGTAAAATCAAAGTGTAAGGAGTAACTTAGGCTAAGTTACTTCTTATAACATCAGCTATCTGTCAGTGAAAGTACAGTCGAAATCGGTTTAGCCGTTTTGGAGATTAGCCGGAACAAACAGACAGACAAAAATTTTAAAATATATGTTTTCGTGTAGGTACCTTATATACTTTCATATGCATTAGATAAAAAGCTGTTATTTTGACATTACCAACAGACACGTCAATTTTATTTATTTGTATAGATGTATAGATTACTAGCTATTCGAGTTACAAATTACTACTTAAAATCAAACCCTACTACCCAACCCAGAGCATTTGCGTTATGACTGAGTACACGTTGGTAAAATAGGTGAGATTTGAACCCGCGATCTCTCGATTGCAAGGGCGACGCTTTACGTATTGAGCTACCGCCGCTAGGACCAAAGGCTCAAGTAGGCCGAGCAAAAGAAGTCTGTCGAACATACAACAGCTTGTATAGTCAACATAATATTAATTTAATTCGGAGACACATTTGATAAAAATTAAGATAAGATATGTAGGTTTATTGCCTTACGTTTGAATCTCGATAGCTATAATGTCATTCAGCTACTGTTTCATATAAAGATTGTCCGATAAAACCTACTTGGTTAGAAAGTTGAAACAAAAGTACCTATCGGCATCTCTATTAGGCATTTGGTTTATTAACAAAATATACGTGGGTTATGAAGAGATTTAACTGGTTTTTTTTTATTGTATAAAATGGGAAACTAGTATAATATTCGCTTTGTAAGCGATTACCTACGATTACCTGTTCGGAAACAAGCATGCGTATAATTTATATACATATTATTATGTATAGTATATTATAGTCATATGCAATGTGATAAGTGTCGTACATCTCCTCTATTCCAGAAAGTTCAAAAATTCCTTTTCTTATCTTTTCCAGTCAATATGACTACACTTCGCCTGATGGTAAGCAGTCGTGTAGTCCACCAGCAGAGCCCTCCACGCCACGTCCTAATTACAGCTGAAGTGTGACAGTCTCTAGTTTGACGAACTGAAGAGGTACTTTTCACGCCTTGCTGGAAGGATTTAACTATTTTACTTTAAAGATGCCTATTTCAAGTTCAAAAGTGCATGAAATGACTCCATTTTGAATAACCGTAGCGACATTTGGGATTATACATAGCACAGGATCTGATTTCAAAAAAGAACGACCGTCAACTTAATGACGGTAGGTACTAACTTTTAGAACGCAAAATTCAATTGAAGCGTTCCATTTTCAAAAGGGGCTACCGTTGGCGGTTTTGTTCGGTGCAAATTGACGGATTAAATTGCATCGCTTGTTTTCGTGAAAGAATGCGCTCGGCGAAAGAACACGAACTTTGCCGAATGGTTTTAATGGGTGTTTCTAATTGGTCAACGCGTTTGTCGAGGTCAACGGTTACAAATTCGGCCCAAAGAAAGTGCACCGTTTTAAACAAGGTATTGGCTTGATGGTTTAGAGGTGTAAGTTTGAGCGTATATGGAACTGTTGATCGTTAATTCGATTTTCGATTTTTATAAAGACCTATTGAGTTCTAAGCATGTTATGATATAACTTTACGCCTGTATATAGGCAAACTGTTAAGCAGAGGTATCTCAGGCCATTTTACTTCAGATATGTTGTTTTAGGTCCTAGGTAATAGAATTATCTATCAATAGTAAGTCAATACAGCTTGCATACAAAAGTGCATTTTCTTCTTTCATAAAAAAGGAAAAAATTGGCGGTCTAATAGACCTAAACGTAAGACGCTTGAATAGATTAAATCCAATAAAATCAAAATCCTAATACAGTTTTGTCGATAAACTTCTGCTGTCCTCTTCAGATATACAAACGAGATGATACATTAAAACGGGCCACGGAAAACGCGTGTGGTTTACCGTGAACGTTTAAGTTCAGTAATAACTCCGCTCCGAATGTAACTGAACGTTAACTAGCCACTTAAACGTCTAAACTGTTGTTCTGTTCATTGTCTACTGTACGGAGCACCGGCGTTAACTTAAAACGTCCGATTCTGCGAACTACTAAAAATATATTCACTGTTCTAAACAACCATTTACTATCTGCACTCAATGTAGAGACACTCAATCAAATTTCAACCTTAATGCTCTAGGAATAAGAGCACAGTTTTAACAATCATTAGCATCATTGTTTGTAGGTGTTTTACTAATTTGCCCGTGCAGGAAGCACGGATGGCGTGATGAGGACTCAGTACCGTATAATCTTCGCCTCTGATGTTATCTAAAGATTTATTATTTACTGTCATCGTCCGAGAGATGGCAGCACGCGTCACTGGCTATGCCACTCGACTTATCTCCGCGCAAACACTTTCAACCTTAGCTTTTGGCACTAAGAGTTACACGTTTCATCTTTTAAGACCTCCCATACCGCGATAGATATTGAAACTGGAACATTTTTCATGCGTACACGTAATTACGATTAATTATCTAGTAGACAACCTTACTTAGTCCACACAAACAGAATAAACGATAGGCATTATTCATTATGTTTTATTAATGACAAAATTATAGTTCCGAACACCGGCGACAGTCTAACAAATTAAAATTTAATTCAAACACAATCGCAATACGCACATGGCGGGCCCGACCAGAATAATAAAACAAAACTAAAGAAATATTTGTTCAAAAATCGAATAATCGAGCAATACACTCGATGGAGCGACTCGCACGCAAACGAATCGATTAATCGCTTCGTTACACCAGCCGACTGCCAGGCGGAGCCACGCGTCAATAAAATACTTGTAAAACTATCGCAAAATGAATTAAAACAGATGGCAAGCCAATTAGGAGAGGCAATCGTGCGCGTACTAAGCGAAAAAAGAACTTAAAACTGCCGTCAAATTGATTTGTACCTTAAGTCGAACGTCTTAAGGTGTCTATTTGACATTTCCAAGTGGTAGTAATGGGGTTTCAGCTTACAAGCGCTAACGAGTGCATTCGAAACGATAAGCCTTTCCAGTTATACTGATAGACAAATATGGATATATTTATCATTTAAGTTTGCACTGAAGTGTACGCTTAGGAGCGCGTTATGTCATTATACAGTGCTAATTAGCTTAGGGAAAGACAAATTCGTGAGCCAAGATACACGACGGGCCAAATAAATAATTCATTTTGTTTATTTGTTAGTAATTTTGTAATGTTTTGGTTCGATTTCACTGATACAAATCGATTGCATAAACCGAGGTTCAATATAAGGTATACTATCATGAAATGGTTGGTGGTAATTGGAAAAGGAGAGCTGAGGATCGATCGGGTTACTAGCCAGCACGGAAGGCGCAATGGCGAAGTTTATGAGGTTACTTAGCGTATGTACTGGCTTCGATTACGAAACGCGACAATTTGTGTGATACACACATAAATGCTACGAGTATGACTGTTCTCTGTGTCCGTAAAGAACTTTAAGATGTGTCTCTTATGACGTTTTCTATCACAGTGAGCGATAATAATACGCACATAACTTCGAAAAGCCAAATGTTTACGCAATGGAATCGAACTTGAGACTTCTGTATTTCTTCACAAAAATATCGCAGCTGCAAATTACATTATATACGGTAATTTTACGCTGCAGCCTATAGGAATGTAAACGTCTATACCTAATATAGGTATTCAAAGCATATAAACATCCATTTACCACATAATAGGTACAGAAATCAATTGGAGTTTTATTATTCTAAGAATAATGGCTTAACGTTATCATGGCTATAAAAGCTGGGTGCACATATCAATCACTACAACTGGGCAATAGCAGTCAATAACTGTGAAATTAAACGTTGGATACTTATTAAATGTTATAAATACGGCGCAAACCCGGATGGCAATAGTCACCGCGCCATCCGGGTTTGCGCTAGGCGCTACGCGATACGGGTTTGTTAAGGGGGAGAGTTTGTTCGCTGGAAAATGGTTTGCGAATGCGCTAAGGCTTCTTACTAACATTACGAATGCGACTATCTTCGCTTTGATAATATTAGTGAGAATTTATGTTTTATTTTTGTTGCGTTTTCATGGCTAAGTTACTGAACCGATTTAGTTGACATTTGTCGTGGAGATAGCGAGCATAATATGCTCATTAATAACATTTATCATGAAGAAAGCCGGTTTTCATTTCTATAAAAGTATAATAATTTTAAAATGCGCGAAGTTGCGTGTGAGTTTATGTGTTTTTAATTCAATACCTAGGTAGTTCAATGTCTAGGTGTAGCATGCGATAAATGTGCATGAGGTCGCAGACTCGATTCCCGGGTCGGACAAGGAGTTATATTCTCTGTCGAGAAATTTTCAGTCGCAGCCCGGAAATAACACGATCTTACAGATTTTTGATTAACCCGCATATAATTATGTAGATTTACGATTTTATCAAAAGTAACTAAATGATTTTGATTATATAAAGAGAAAATAATAAAATAAAATACTCGTGAACATAATAAATAAAGATTGAAAATTCTAACACTAACATTAAGCCTGCAAATTTAATATTACGATAATGGATTTGTAAACGGCCATTTTAATGCCAAAGTAGAGTCGTTATTTCTGCATTATGAGATTTTAGCACAATTTTAAAATATACATGTAGTTTATTTTGCTAAATATGTTACTTTCATAGTAATTGACCGACGACCTGGTAAGGGTCGCGGGAAGCGGTTGGATGCGAGTAGCCTAAGACCAGTCTGTGTGGAGAACCTTGTTGAGGCCTATGTCCAGCTGTGGACGTCTTTCAGCTGAGATGATGGATAGACGTCGAACTTCTGTCGTCTATACTATTTTATTACTTATAATTGCATATGCGTTGGCAATTTGAAATAATAAGTAGCGCATTACATAAGAAAAGAGCTTACGCGATACAGATAGTTCTCATTCAAGCAATTGCGCTTCAAATATTTTGTTAAACCAATTTTGTTTTGTAGACTAACAAAAAAGGCCTTAGTTTGGACATTTTGACTTTGCGGTGCGATATTTAATTAACTATTATTTTTATCCCGCACTACGCATAATTCCTATCTCGCAGGGGACTTTACAAACATTCAAACAACGGACACAAAGAACACACAGACTGGATTCAGAATTGTTATCCCGTGTGGGATTTGAACCCACAATATTCGGCATAATGACAGTAGCGAATTTCGAGTCCTGTATTTCGTTTTAAGGCCAACACGTGTGGCATTTTCGCTTTTATAATATCAATATACATATATATATTATATATATAATTATAGTGACTGTGAATGCCTCCGTGGCGCAGCGGTAGTGAATGCGACTGCTGTGCGTGAGGTCTCGGGTTCGAATCCCGGGTCGAGCCAACAAAAAGTTAATGGGTTAAGAAATCTCAATAGCAGCCTGGAGTTAACAAGTTGGCGGTGTTAGATACCCCCGTGCCTCGGAAAGCACGTAAAGCCGTTGGTCCTGTGCCCGATCTTTCTCCGGTCGTATCGGATTACCGTCCCATCAGATCATGAGAGTAAGGGAACAGAGAGTGCACTTGTGTTTGCGCACACACTTGTGCACTATAATATCTCCTGCGCAGATACACAACAAAACGCCACAATTGGTACGTTTTCGAGTCTTACTACGCGTGCACTACTAACATATCTGCTTATTTTTTATATAATACAATTGTATGTAATAGTAAAATTCGTCGTCACGCGATACTTCAAGCTGTAAGATAAGGCTCAGTGGCTAATTACAGTAAAATGGCGTTCATTTAACTTATTCACAAGGATATCGGTAACTGTATAAATTAATAGGTTACTTTACGCCTGCCAATTATAATTGCACAAATGGTTTGTGGCCATAGATACTATCGAGGCACGTCGCTCAGTCAACGGGTCAAATTTTGCGTGATCCATAGATAGCTGTGCTGGGTCTAGGTGTTCTTCGTGCAAGATTACTTAGATGTATCACGCGTATATAGTCAAAGTTGTAAGTATGAGTAGTAGAGCCTGGCTGATTTCAGCATGAATGGGCCGGCTCGACCGGGGAAGGACTACCCTCTCACAGAATATCGACGTGAAATGTAAATAGTATTCCTATTGTTGTGTTTCGTTCAGTGAGCGAGAGTGCCGGAGGCCCAATCACCCTCTTTCCCCCATCCCGCTTCTTCTCCCTCCCACTTCCTTTCCTAAAGGGTCGGCAACGCGCAAGTGATGCCTCTGGTATTGCAGGCGTCCATAGGCTACGGTGACCACTTACCATCAGGTGGGCCGTATGCTTGTTTGCCACATTAGTTGTATAAAAAAAGGTGTCTTAAACCTACACCTCACCAGTTACAGTTTTAGCTAAGCCTTACAGTCTATCCAGTCTCTGTGCTGTTATTGAGAATTTTTTGACCGAAAATCTTTACCCGATCCGGGTAGCGAACCAGAAACCTCGTGTACAGAACTCGTACACATAATCGCTGTGCTACTGAGGCAGTTCAAGATTAAATGGGTATACACCTTACAAATTAAGTATAATATGGTATTGTATAGAGTTTTACTTGAAAATTACAATGGAATAAATAGCATAATGAAATTAAAATGTGTTTTAGTTCTAAATGGGTCCCTACTTTAGTTACGACGTCGTCTTATAATAATAACATTATATCAAAAATCTAGACGTAAAAGGCAAAATAATTGGACCAACATTATTTTAAGACTAGCTGTTACCTGCGACTTCGTCCGCATAGATTTTAACTAAAAAGTGTTTATTTCCGCGGAAACCTATTTTTTTTCTAAAATCAAAGTAGCCTAAGTTACTCCTTATAACATCAGCTATCTGCCAGTGAAAGTCCCGTCAAAATCGGTTCAGCCGTTTCGGAGATTAGCCGGAACAAACAGACAGACAGACAAAAATTTAAAAATAGGTGTTTTCGTAAGGTACCTTATATACCTTCATATGCATTAAATAAAAAGCTGTTATTTTGACATTACAAACAGACACTTCAATTTTATTTATTTGTATAGATATAGATATAGCCCTATTACATATTATACACAACTCGCGTTTACCTGCCCTCATAGAATTTAAGCTAACTTAATAGCAAATTGCATTAAAAACAATTCAGCGGTTTAGACATGAAATCGTTGCAACCGAACATCCAAACACATTGTTCAAGACATAAGTATGGTTGTTCTTATAGACAGTACATTATTATGAAAACTAATTGCCATCCCGATGCATGACAAAAGCCTTAACTTCCTTATTGCCTTTGGCCTTTTCGCTACAACGTAAATCCATTCTATACTTTTCGATAAGTGACTGATTCACATCACATCACTAATTCCAATAAATTTCTAACACATTCTAATCTTAAAAAAACAAAAGTGCAACGGCTACCAATAGCAACAGCCGCAAAACAATTTACCTAATCAGTTGAAAAGTCGCATTTTAGCGTTAGCAATTTAACATTGTTAATAGACCATTATTCTTGACCATAAACAAATAGAAAACGGGTATTAATCGTATTAACGCTTAGTTCATAAAGCTGGCAATGCCTCCGCGTCCATTGTGCGTTTGTGGACGCGATAAGAGAAACCAGTTTTGTTCTGTTTTATTTTTCAGTGGTCCAAGTAAACTAGGGATGTTCGATTGGTGTGTTTTGTATCGATGTTTTGGTAATCGTAACGGAGTAGAAATCCATTGTAGGAAACCGCATCGATTTTTCCATATATTGCAAGAATAGAATGGGCACTATTTGCTTTTCATATCCTTAGATGCAATTATGAGAAAATTTATCAATTGATTCGAAAATGTATTCAATAGATATCTGCTTTTATTTCATTAACGGTAAAAATAAGGTTGAGGATCTGATACACTTTTCTGGAGGACCAATATTTAGTTGCCTCGTTGCTACGTTCTTGAGTTAGGTGATGAATAATAATGGGTTTATATTTAGAATTTCTTTATAGCATCACGTCAGTCTAGATATATGACATAGCAAATGCTTTATCATTATTAAATGGAACTTTAACGTAAACCTAATCGTAAATATACCAATATCCATGCATGAAGCTATATCCGACCCGCTAATCGGTGGTATATCGATACAAGAATCGGATATATCGCCAACGCATCGATACACGAGAAAATTGATCAGGAACGTGCATCCCTAAAGCGAGCCCTTTTGTATTCCGATTCCTCTGATATGCAAGCGTACGGCCAACTCAAATATGAACGCGCGAATATTTTAAATATAAGGCTCTTTTATGTGGACGTAGTTTAATTTGTACATTGCTTTGTTCGATGTATTGTTGAAGTTTAGTGGGGGAATCGATATTGAATTTCTTTTATTGTTAGAAAAATCGATGTGACCGCTTCTGTGGGATTTTAAAGGCGCTTTCGAGCGCCTTGTTCTTTTCTAAAAATATTTTCATGATTTTATTTTTTGTTTTTAATGTATTTATTGTATATTAAATGATTTATTATTATTTAAATGCATTTTAAGATTTGTGACATACATTTTAATGGTTATAAAAGTGTTTAATTTTTGGCAAAGTGCTGTTAAGTGCTGAAATATTTATTCTACTTTAAAAATAACTATTATTTATTAGAAACTAATTTTAACCGTTGTTTCGTTGGAGTGAATACCTCGGCAACCATAACAGCATTAGTGTCCTATGGATTAATTCAATACATAATCTATCTAATTACAAATTTTCATCCAAATCCGTCCAACAGTTTACGCATAATTGAGTAACAAATATACAAACACAAAGTTTTACATATACTATATAAATTGTATATAGACTTCAGGATCCATCTTCATGATGATGCTGAGAATCCATGACAGTACCCTTTATAAATATTCAAACAATAGTGAAAATGATATATGAGAAATTTTACTTTTTGTATCATACGGGAAGCGAACACTTGACACAATAATTATGTTCCCTAAACCTCAGTACTATTAGTCTAATTATTCATAATTAGTTTTATAGATAAATCATAGACATGTCAATGGACAGGAAGATGTCACAAGACTATTATTTTAAAATATTCTTATACTAAACCATAAAAAAAATTAAAAAAAAACTCAAGTTAATTTGACGCCATCGTACCTGCAATCTATCTAATTGAGTACTAGTTGTATTTATTATCTTTATTATAACTTCATAATTTGCTTCATAAACACTTCGCCAGTCATAAAATGGACGCCATTTGCATATTTAGTTATTATATTGTTATGTATATAGAAACATTGATACACGTGTATAATATCAGGTTTTCTTTGTATCCGTTGTTTAAATGTTTCAAGTAAAGTCTCCCGCGACACAGGATTAACCCTATGGCGAGAGTAGTCTTTAAAAAAAAGTATGTGTATTGACAATTCAATAATCAATTTAAATTACGTTTTTCTACGTATCCCATTAATATCACAATTTTTAAAGGTAAGCCCGCAACTAGGAATTATTGCTGTATCGCTTTACAAACATTCAAATAATGGACACATATAACATCCAGAATCGGGAAAACCATTTATCACACAAATTTTTGTCCCGTGTGGGATTCGAACCCACAACACTCGGCGCAGTGGCGGTTGCGAGCCAGCACATAAACCACTACGCCATCCATGCAGTTATATATGTATTGATATGTGTATTGACAATACATTAATCTACTTAAATTAACTTAAATTAACTACAAAGAACATCTAGACTCGGAATTACTACTTATGGCTCACACAAATATTTGTCCCGTATGGGATTCGAACCCACAATACTAGACGCAGTAGCCGGCATATAAATCACTGCGCTTAAGTAGCCATGAAGATGTTTGTATATATGTTATTCAATAACTCGTAAACCGTTGAACAGATTTGTATGTAACTTGACATACAGTTTCTTTTTCCTATATTTAGACCTGCTATCAGTCGCCTAGACTATAATCAGGTGTGTTGCAAGAGGTAAGAGTTTGTAGAGGTAGAGTCACTGCTCCATCTCCCCTCAGTAAGGCAGCACATCAGTTCTCTTGAGTCTTCTAATTGGATTGGGCTTCAGGAGCATACTGGATAACGGGTTTGGGTGAGTTGTCAAGAGGTCCTTGTAGTTGGCTGAGACATACAGATACGAATATACTATGTCCTATTCACATACGATACTTTTTATGACAGTAGGTATGCTTTCCTGTGATGTCAATCACACACACACGCATTCTCACCCTCACACACATACCTATGCGCGTGCGCATCACACTCACTCACACACACGCATCTTTCTAATTTTGCATGTAATAGTCATAATTTTTATCAATTGTAACCACATCTGGCTAAACAATGTACCTCTATGTGTTAAATATTTGAGAGACCTGGTATCCATAACACAAGTTGAATCTTACTCTGAGTACCAGGGTCAAAACACATTACTTACTACCTATATAATATAGTTAGTGCTTCATTGTATTTTAGCTGTAAGTGGTTTATTGTACAACTTACTGAAAATAAATATATTATCTACTAGCTTTTGCCCGCGGCTTCACTCGCGTTAATTTAGAATTTGACAATTAATTCGGGTTGTACTCTGCTTGTAATAATATAATTCAATCATGATTGGAAAGACTCGTGGCGTCATCTATTATCATAAGAACGTAATTGTTGTTTTCCACGGGTACAGTAATTTTTTTCGAGATGAAAGGTAGGCTATGTCCGTTTCTGTACACTTGACAACGTATATGCAAAATTTCAGGATAATCGGTTCAGTGGTTTAGGCGTGAAAAGGTAACAAACAAACAAACTCATTTTCGCTTTTATAATATTAGTTAGGAAGTTAGGATTAGGATACTAATATTATAAAGCTGATGAGGTTGTTTGTTTGTTTGAACGCGCTAATCTCAGGAACTACTGGTTCGATTTGCAAAATTCTTTTAGTGTTGGATAGCCTATTTATTGGGGAAGGCTATAGGCTATATAACATCACGCTACGACCCACGGGGGCAACGCAGTAACGATAAACGCGGGTGAAATCGCGGGAACATCTAGTTTATTTATATATAGGTACGTGAGTAAATCTGCGAGCTGAACCTAGTATTGCTCCTATCAAAAATTACCTTACAAAAAAAAAAATTCAAATCTTTGCACACTTTTGCAGCCCACGTATTCGCTTTCATTACTGAGCCAGCAAGCCAATCAATAAATTACCACTGCTATTTTTCACGTGATATCTGGGATAACAGCCAATTGGCAGACACTTGTGCGTATACGCCTTTTTTTAATTACTCTATTATAATTAGCGCCGAATCACAGTTGAGTAATTTTCTTAATCAATTTGAAGCAAATTTGTTTATATAATAATGTAAATGGCAGTCATTATAAGAATTTATGTAGCTAATTAGTTGAACTACTGCGGAGTATATAAGAAGTTAATTATATTATTATTTGTTTTGCTTTTCAAATACATACGTGTATACACAAGTCTTAATGTTTTTCTTTTTAAAAAAGACAGTGACAAGGTTACTTAACACCATCGGTGAAGTGTATATATGTATAACCAGTAGATGGCGATAGCTTCGTTTCCTATTACAAAGGTCTTAAACATAGATAACACAACATATATTTATGGATGGTCACAGCAGATTCATTGAATCCTTACGCAAATTGAATGGACCTTAACCTAATGTATATTACACTCCTAGTCTCAACTGTATTGTTTGTAACTTATTTTTGAAGTGAAAACTTCTTTAGCGGCGTTGTGCACTTTTTTGTGATGAATAAAAAATGTTAAACTCGCGTCAGGACACGTGACCTGATCGAAAACTCGTAAGACGGAGGGAGAATTGTCATGTTTGTGCAGGATAGCGCAATAAAAGAATATTTTATTTTACCACATAAATGATAGTACTGTTATACTGATAATTAAAGCAATTCGTGCAAAATTATTCCCTAACCATTCCAAAATATCAAAAATGCACAACGTTAATTTTCAAGTTTTCACTTCTGCCGGCACTCCCGGAGGGCAACCCGTTGATTTTTTTTATTGTAACGTTCACTTACATATTTGAAGCTGTATAAATTCTGAATGCTGTGTACAGTAGTAATTGGAGTGCAGATTTAAAAATGTTTTCATGTAAAGTAATCCTAATCACTACTTGGTCTGTATTCTGTAACTGTACCTTTTATAAATAAATAAATAGCTGGGGATATGTGTAAAGCTCCCTATTGAGTGGGACTAAAATGTAACTTAAAGATGGTTGTATTATTCATTTGCCTACCCCATCAGTGGTATTACTGCTCGGATGGCGTAGTAGTTCACGTGGTCACTTCGCCACTACAGCCGCGCCCAATGTTGTGGGTTCGATCCCCACACGGGACAAAACTTTGCGTAATCAACAAATGGTTGTTCCGAGTCTAAATGTTTTTTGTGTCCATCGTTTGAATGTTTGTAAAGTCCCTCGCAACATAGGATTCATTCATAGAGCAGGAGGTGCCTTCTAAAAAAAATTATATGCAGACTCTGTGCTTCAACTGCCTATTTCTCAATTACATTTTGCTTGACCCGGGAATCAACCGCAAGACCTCACGATCAGCCGCAAACATATCACGGCGTCAACAAAGAAGACACGGTAGAGCACTTGCCATAATATTATCTAGCATTAGTTACTATATTATCCACTGCACCATCCGTGCACTACATCACAAAGTGCCTATAAAAATGCACAATTTACTATGTAATGTGCATGAAGTGCAGGAAAAATGTAAAACAAATATTTCGCCAGTGTAACTGTTGTTTGATAAGCCATAGTTTGCATGTTGTGGAGCCATGGAAACTAATATTAATTGCTATGTTCCCTCGTGGAAACACTACCTTTTTTGTTAGCTTAAGGTAGGTTCCTAGTCAAAGATGAACTGAGCGAAGATGTGTTTTGATTGGTGATGTGCAATTGGGCGAGAAAGCTATGCTAAGTTGTCCCTGCTGTTAATAATCAAGTCAAAGTCAAAGTCTAAAATCATTTATTCATTTAGGTCACAAAGTAACACTTATGAAAGTCAAAGAATATAGGTTAGTGAGTTTACTAAGTTACTGCAGCTACATTTAGGTTAGTTGCTAGGTTCAGGCAAAGGGTAGAGCCTATGAGAAGAAACCTGCAAGAAACTCACGGCCACTCTTTTAAATCGCCAGTTAAATATAATTTCAGTATTTTACAACTCAGATTAACAAGGTGTTACAGCCATTATGCCATATACTACTGACTATAAAAAACTAAAGATAATAACAATAATAATATAATCGAGCAACGGTATAGTGTTTGTATTTATCACATTGATTATTTAGTAGATACAATAGTAAATGTTTTGTTAGTGGTTGTAACCAGCACGGTGTTCAATGTGTTAATCAATATATTATTCGAATATTTGTCATTGTCAAATATTTTTATTTGCTCAAAGATTCGAATTTTATCGATAATCGCCTATTACTAGTTTATTAAAAAAAACTCACGATCTAATTGATGGAGCCTTAGTGGAGCCTATGGATGCTTGCTATATTACTCCTAATACTCACCCATATCCAACAGGAATATTATAATATGATGGATCATACATAATTTAATTCCGTATGGGAATTAAATTAGGCACTCTGGCTTATTGATAGCGACAAAACTACATTTTAAGCCCCTGTGTCATCAATGCAGTCTTTCAATAGGATTGTATACTAATAAGAGTGTAGTATAAATTACAATATCACTCACTCAAAAATGCGAGATAGAACTAAGCGGGAAATGAGCCATCTGTAGCTCAGTTCTGTTAGCAGTAGAGCCTCACCTTTACCGCGATGGCGTCATGCCAGTAATCTTGGCATTTGTATGAGTTAACTTTTTTAATTGCACGTAATCTTCTACTTTATATTATGAATATTATGATTAACAAGAAACTGCAAGTTACGTGAATTGTATGCAATTATGTTGTTTTTTAAAAGTTATAACATTGAATATGCATTGTATATCCATATCCAACTAATGTTATTAAATATACGGAAGTCTGTTTGTATGTTACTTAAACACGCTTAAACTGCTGTACGGTTTAAAAATAACTTTAGAAATATGTATTGAACAACGAATAAAAGGGCAGGTATTTATGAAAATAATATACTTAATATATTAAATAATATTGTTTTTATTTATATTATAACTATATGTGTAAGTTTTATGTAAG
Organism: Catocala sponsa; assembly: GCA_963564715.1. Taxonomy (NCBI): domain Eukaryota; kingdom Metazoa; phylum Arthropoda; class Insecta; order Lepidoptera; family Erebidae; genus Catocala; species Catocala sponsa. Next base: position 17,179,507 of record OY751349.1, read on the forward strand.
CAAATAAATATAGTTAGATTTTTTATTCTGTTAATTCTGCATTCATTATTTTCCTGCTCTGTTCGTTAACTCTACCCGCCATAAGCATTAAGCAGTGTCTCATTAAAATTGTTGTGTTATTTATTATCACACCTGTACATCCAGGCAAAATTAAGTAGAGGCGTATTACACCCATATTTCGTCAAATATGGCTTAGGTCACATATAACAGTCGGCAAGCTTATTGCCGAACACGGTACCACACTTCGTGCTACTAACTTTCCTAACACAAAAACATTTAGCCGAAGAATCGAACCCCATAACCTCGCACTACCACCGAAACATATTTTTAGATCCCACGTAATAATACGCGAGTCTGTCACCTGCCGATCACAGTATCACACTCTCTGCCACTATCTTATCTTATCTTATGTGGGGGCCAGTCAGTGCAGACCGGCGACACTTCGACCCAGTGGGATCTTTTGTGTCGACACTCTCCCATAACGACTGCCATAGATGTTCATGGTAGCCGTGCTCTCCGAGGCACAGAGCAGGCGATAATTGTCAATCAATACGCACATAATTTCGAAAAGTCATATAACTTCCGAAAGTCAGAGGTGCGCGACGTGGGTTCGAACCCGAGACCCTCTGCATTGCAGTCTGTTGGTCTCCCCACTGAGCTATCGCTGCTAAGAAATTTCTTTACACAAAAAACAATTATCGAGAATCGAACCTCAAAACCTCACACTACCACCGAGACAGAGGCAGCACCATTAACACATTTACCATAATTACAATATAATAATAATTATCACAAAGAAGTTCGCTACAAGCCTGAATGGCCGAATAGCCAATCGGGCGATTAGCCCTGTTAATTGAATAACCGTGTAGAAGGGAGCGAGATCGAGACGACGCGGTATAATGCCACCGTTGCACGCGACAACGCAACATATTGTTGCCTTATTTAAAAATAAAATTGTTTTTACTGTAATGACTGCCTTCTGGTGCTGAAGGTGTTTGCGTGCGGCGTGAGGTAACTGGTTTGGTGCTCGAATTGGGTATTAGTGTTATTGGAAATTTTGCAGTACGAGTGTAGTCTGTAAGATTAAATGTGTTTGGTAGACGATATTACGATCGCCCGCTGGCAGGTGAAATGTGGGTATACCTAATATAAGTCTGCTTACCCTTCCAGGCGTTTACACGTGTAATTTCTATGGTTAAATATTTATTTAGTATTATTGTTTAAATAATAAATGTAAAAAATCGCACCATTTATTACACTATTAATAACAATAATAAGTTATTTAACCCTTGAATGCTCGTGTATTTTTATTATTATATCGACTTATTTAATAATTTTAATCATGTTTTATTTGCAATAAATATAAAGAAATTGCACCATTAATAATGATCATAATTGATTTAACACTTAAATGATCATGTATTTTTATTATTATTTATATTTATTAATTACATGTTAATTTTTTTAGTATCAACATAATCTTTCCACGTACAATTTAAGAGGCATATTTCACAAAGATTAATCTAAACTCATTAATAGATCGTCGTAGGAACAATACTAGGAATGACAAAACGATAGGCGTATATGCCGGCCGATTAGTTCGGCCGTAATTGAATAAGCTTGTATGCGTCGATCGTGACCGCGTCTCATGTACCACGACTATAGCTTACGTATATATTAAGCTATTTATAAAACACCCCTGCTCGTGTTTTCTTTGCATGTTCGACAAAATAATTAATTAAATTGCATTTAATTGATACAAATATTGATTTTCAGATTTTATGTCGGTAAATACAAGGTTTGTTCCAACTTTGTTTATTGAAATAGAATATATAAAATTACGTTTTTATTAAAAAGATAATTATAATACTAATATTAATTCCAATATATGTATGTAGGACTTCACAAATATTCAAACAAAGATGACAAACAAGACTCAGAAGTATTTGTAGATCGCACAAATGTTTGTTCCATTTAAGGATAGCCTACAGCACGCGGCATAGTAAGTTGTGTCTATTTAGGGATAGCTTACAGAACACGGCATAGTGAGGTGTCTATTTAAGGATAGCCTACAGCACTCCGCATGGTGAGGTGTATATTTAAGGATAGCCTGCAGCACGCAGCATATAAGTTGTGTCTATTTAAGGATAGCTTACAGAACGCGGCATAGTGAAGTGTCTATTTAAGGATAGCCTACAGCACGCCGCATGGTGAGGTGTATATTTAAGGATAGCCTACAGCACGCGGCATAGTAAGTTGTGTCTATTTAAGGATAGCCTACAGCACGCTGCATGGTGAGGTGTATATTTAAGGATAGCCTACAGCACGCGGCATATAAGTTGTGTCTATTTAAGGATAGTTTACAGCACGCTGCATAGTGAGGTGCCTATTTAAGGATAGCTTACAGCACGCTGCATAGTGAGGTGCCTATTTAAGGATAGCTTACAGCACGCGGCATAGTGAGGTGTCTAATTAAGGATAGCCTACAGCACGCAGCATAGTGAAGTGTCTATTTAAGGATAGCCTACAACACGCGGCATAGTGAGATGTCTATTTCAGGATAGCCTACAGAACGGGGCATAGTGTGGTGTCTATTTAAGGATAGCCTACAGCATGCGGCATAGTCAGGTGTCTATTTAAGAATAGTCTACAGCACGCGGCATAGTGTGGTGTCTATTTAAGAATAGTCTACAGCACGCGGCATAGTGGGGTGTCTATTTAAGGATAGCCTACAGCACGCCTCATAGTGAGGTGTATATTTAAGGATAGCCTACAGCATGCGGCATAGTGAGGTGTCTATTTAAGAATAGCCTACAGCATGCGGCATAGTGGGGTGTCTATTTAAGGATAGCTTACAGCACGCGGCATAGTGAGGTGTCTAATTAAGGATAGCCTACAGCACGCAGCATAGTGAAGTGTCTATTTAAGGATAGCCTACAACACGCGGCATAGTGAGATGTCTATTTATTTCAGGATAGCCTACAGAACGGGGCATAGTGTGGTGTCTATTTAAGGATAGCCTACATCATGCGGCATAGTCAGGTGTATATTTAAGGATAGCCTACAGCATGCGGCATAGTGAGGTGTCTATTTAAGGATAGCCTACAGCACGCGGCATAGTGAGGTGTCTATTTAAGGATAGCCTACAGCACGCGGCATAGTGAGGTGTCTATTTAATTCATTGCTCCATCCGTCTAAAACATCTAAGTTATTTTGTACTAAGCCTATTTTAAATATTTAATGTATATTTGCATGGTTGCTTTTTATTGATATTGTTTCTTCCGTGAGAACTTATCGACGTGTTTTTATGTATATTATCGAAGCAATTTCACGCGTTTTAACCCTCAAGCCGCGCCCACCGTTCATACTATTATAATAATACAATAGAATAATAATATATTACACTTACAGTTGAGTTCAAAGATGTAGAATCAAAAACCGTGTAAGAGCTTACCTGTATCGATTTATGTGTTGACAGTATAATTTATTTGGCGGTGACTGGGCGTGGCAACACAAGTACCTATTGTATGTGAGTATTATAAGTTTTATGTTGTTTATGTAGCGTAAGATCTGTACAGTGAATAATGTTTTTATTTTGGAGTGAATCCCGTAGCGATGTCCATTTTAAAATATTATAATATATAAGGCGGCGAATAAGCTTATAATCCGGTTATCGTGGCCTGTGATGGCTTGCAATACCATAGGCGTCGGGCAATGAAAGATGACATCGAATTGGAAAGTATTGTATGCGTACCTTCGATACTCATACTTACCGGGTAGAAGAATTTCAATTATTACGCCGGTTATCTGTAAGAGGTTGGTAGTTTTCAAGGTACCTGATAAGCGCATCGGCTTCGTAAATCATCATAATTAAAACAATCAGCTCTTACAATAGGTATAAGTATTTAATGCGTTAAAATACTAAACACAAACAATTTCTCAAATCGACCATACAGTCTATGGATAAAATATTATTTAGCCCCAAGCGAGGATTGACCCCACAACACTCCATTTCACGTGATAATTACTTATAGGTACTACTTTGCTGACAGTACATTAATTTCTAATTGTTTTGGCTTATTATTTTGACAGTCGCGTCATTCAATTTAAATAATGACTTATTATACATATTATACATTACTATGCTATTGCTATTCAATTACTAAGTCATTAGCTAATTAGTACTAAATCATAGTATTTTCGACTAGATTATCGCTTAAAATATGAAGATATATTTTTATTCTGCGCCGCATAAACATAAAATCTACAATAGGTAGCTATGTTTTAATGCCACTAATAGCATAAATATTAATATTAATAAAATTAGTGACGACATTTGTTACAAAATCACGTGCCACCCGTTGAATGAATTTCACTCAAAATTATAAGATTCACGCGGGCGAAGCCGTGTGTATCAAGTAGTGTTATTGTAGGTATTATTAATTAGGTATAATGATATACCAATATAGTAGGTAGGTACTTATTTTTTAAAGCAATAATGATTAGAATTTATAAGTCCTCGCGTAAAAACCGCAGTAAACTCAACGACCGGCGGCGAATGAATTTTCTGTTTTTTATTCTTGTTTAGCCATATTTCAAACAACTTTAAGAAATTACGTTTCGGCATACAATCGGATTTCCTGCACCGTTTCCAACAAGCGAAAAACAAATCTATTTCCTTATTAGAAACTTATAACGATTAATAGTATCGATTACAGTTTCGATTAATCGTTCTCCAAGACATTTATGATAGGTCTATTTTTTATTCATTTGTGTCTAACATACTAAGAAATTAATACTTAATGCGAATACAAGCGGTTAGAATTGCATCGATTTATTATAAAAATGGATTATTACTCGATATATCATATATGGGTTTCTTAATGTGTTTAAAATGGCAATAATTGCTGTATATCGTAATTATGAATAATTGTGTCGTAAATATCGTAGGATATGATTTAAAGTTTTAGTATTTAACAATAGCCATCTGTTATGTTATTTATAACGTTATTGTTATGTTAAATTATTGAACGATTATTATCTGCTTAGCACGTTGTTATAAATCATTATTGTTACCGGACAATAAATGTACCTATTTAAATGAAACAGTTTTGTTTATTTATGGCGTAAAAGAATTTCTGTATCGCGGGAGACTTAACAAATATTGTATCAATAGACACATGGAACAGCTAAACTCTAAATAGGTAATTTAATCGATCACACACAACAATTTAAAGTAGTAGAGCCTCGCTGATTTCAGCATGAATGGGCCGGCTCGACCGGGGAATGACTACCCTCTCACAGAATATCGACGTGAAATAGCAGTATTCCTACTGTTGTGTTTCGTTCGGTGAATGAGAGTGCCGGAGGCTCAAGCACGCCTTTCCCCCTTCCCGCTCCTTCTCCTGCCCGCTCCTTCTCCTTCCCGCTCCTTCTCCTTCCCACTTCCTTTCCTAAAGGGTCGGCAACGCGCAGGTGATGCCTCTGGTGTTGCAGGCGTCCATAAACTACGGTGACCACTTACCATCAGGTGGGCCGTATGCTTGTTTGCCACCATAGTAGTATAAACAAAACACAATTTTTTGTGGCTAGTGGTAAGCTAATCACTTAACACAGCACCACAACGCCACCAACCACAACGCCAGCTGTGCAATCAAAGAGCTTATAAATATGTAGTCACATAAGAGTTTTCTGAAGTTAACTTAAAACCACAACTGAGGTAAGCCTGAGAATGTAGGTACTATGATGCATTATATACCTATGTATATAATTCATTAAAATAATAATGGCCGCTTCGCTAGTCCCGTGACAAGATGTCACTATGAGGTCAAGCAAAACAATATTAAGTTGTTCTATTGACTGTGTGTCCGATAGATGGCATTAGGTTCATTCGATATTACGTAGGATAACAATAAAATGTGGGTACGTGGGTGGTACGTACCCCGTATTACGAGGTCATTATTTAATAATATATATCCTGAATCTATATAAGTATCTTTATATTATACTAGTTAAACCCGGCGACAGTTTACTGTAGCTCCGTCTGATATTTTTAATTACCTACCTGTTTCTGAAATTTCACGATAAAAGTTATATAAAAATAATCCTATATAGAATGCAACGTTGAGTAAAAATATCAAGTGCATCCATTGAGAATTTTCTAATTTTTACCGTGAAACAATTTGTGAAACTGATTATTTATATACCTACAACAAAAAGCCTCATATTAAATAAACAGGTATGTATTTAATACCAGCTGTCCTTACGCGGTATCAATCACGTTTATAATTACTGTTGCGCTTCCGTATTCCGTAGCGTGATATTATATAGCCTATGTTTCATCTAAATAAAGTAGCTTTCAAATGGTGAAAGAATGATTAAAATCGGTTCAGTAGTTCCAGAGTTAATTACAAACAAACAAATCTTCTTCCTTATAATATTAGTCTGGCTAACAAACATAAAATATTCATTCATCTTACCCCTTTGACTTAAAGAGAATTCGTTTCGAATCCCCGCGATCCGTTGGGTTGTCACCTCCTATAGCCTATTGTTTACGCATTTCGACTGATCCGTTATTTATGTGGGCTTTGTCCAACACCGTGGCTGATACCCGGCGAAAGAAGGGTTAACGGGTTTACCGAACACCATGTCTCAGTGTAAATAGATGACTTTAAATTCAGATGTTAGGTTTGAGTGATGGTGTTATTGCTTGAGTATTAAATATCTTTTGGTGGTAATCTGTTGTTGTTAATGTCTTAATTTAGACTTAGTTGAGTTTGTAATATAACTGTTTGGTTGTATTTAATGCTGTGTCACGCCTTTACCCCAAAAGGTACCTATATGCAAAGATGTATAATACTTACAATTAGTCAGCTGTGGATATGAGTCCTAATAGATGGAGGTCGATCCTTTTGTCCTTTCCATTACATTCAGAATTGATTAATACAAAAATCTAATAACACTTAGCTCGACTCAAGCTTTGCACATAGAGATCAACATACCGCCAAGTAGATCTCTACACGTTGGCCCAACACGCTGGCCCACTACCTTGGCCCAATGTGTATAGCCGCCTTTAGAGGCACATGCAACTTCTAAACGTAACTTAATTTAATCATAATAGTATAAGAGATGCAAAACAGCTGTTTGGTTTATGACTACTTATTAAAGATTTCAACGCTTGGTTTATTGCTGTCTATATCGGAGAACAGATTGACAATAAAATATTAGTGTCTCGGGGTGGAGACCTGGTGTCCTATAACACAGGCTCCGGCCTAACTTAAGCTCCAATCTCTCACAATATTCCTTGTGTTTTATTTTAATTTTATGCAATTTGTATCTTTTGTCAACATTGTAAATATTGTGGAGAGAAAAATAAACATTATTATTATTATTAATCTTAACCTGTCAATTGTTGAAATGCCAGATATCATTAAAAACCTATTGTGTTCGGCCGCCGGTGTGCCGTTGCCACTCAATAGGTTAATTAATAGGTGTTGATTGATACATGCGCTTTTTTCCACTATGTTAACAAAGCTGGTGAACAGCCTTACCTGATAGTAATTGGTTACCTATGAATGCATGTAATACCAGAAGTATAATTCACGTTGCCAACGATGCATAAGCATTTTATGCGTTTTTAGATATGCTTTATGTCTTTGATGTATAATAACAGCTTTATCTACTAATATTTATCAATCAAGCAAATCGCCAACATGCTTTAAATATAATATGTAATTCGGCTTCGATAAGTGACAAATACAGACACACAAGCTTTGACTCATTAAATGTGAAGATGTTTGAAGGTTTGGATGTTTATTACGCAATCAGGCGTAAACCGTTGAAAAGATTTGAAGGAAACTTGCTGCAACGATAGACTACGTTTTGGATCAAAGTATAGAAGACTTTTTATCTCGGTATACATCTCCATTGGATTCACGCGAGCGAAACAACGGGCAGAAACTAGTCCTAAATATAATTATATCTTCTGTACAATATAACATACATTATATATCCGCGGCAGTTAACAAACTAGTCGTTATATGTATACTTACGATGTATGCAACATACCTGCATTCGTTACTCAAACAATTAGATAAATGGCAAGTATTGTAATTAATACTTAAATACATGAATATGCGCATATTGAAACTGGCCGTTATAATATGTCTATCGTCTTAATAGTTTCATCGAAACCTAATAAAATTGCCTCATCTTTATTTAATTTGTTGTGTAGATACATTGTGGACCGCACCCGCTTTACATCAGGCGAGCTAACATGCAAGTTTAAATGCAAGTTAGTCCTAATAAAAATAAAACATGTTCAACTATTTCTATACTAATATAATAATACCTGCGGGCGGCTTTTTAAATATTAAAACACAGGACACACAGAATACCTAAACTCGGAATCACTATTTCTGAATCACACAAATGCTTGTTCTGTGTGGGGATCGAACCCACAACATAAGGCACAGTAGCATTAGCTAGACGACCGCTTAATCCACTACACCCGTGAAGTAGGTAACACATAGGTATATGTACATAGAAAACACGTTCTATTATTTTTATATTATAATTTACACACCGCATACAAGTATAGATACTATTATAATATCTATAATGTTACTAAGAAACTTGTTTATTAATCAACTACATTAAACATATCTCCAGTTAAATGCAGATGTCGTCTTTAACCCTGCTAATAGACTTATTAATTGGCAATAATAATAAATATTAATGTGCTATTATTACTTATATTTATTCATGCTTAGTAATAATGCGGTTTGAATATTAAAGGGTTAACCTATTAGCCGAAATCAAAAATTTAGTCTATTAAATAAATTAATAATTTTACATTGTATTATTAATTTATATAATAGTTGTATATTACATAAATTAATTATGTAGTGTAGTTATCTAACGTTTGTGTCGACATAATTAAAATATAAATAACAACTTTATTGTAATTGGGTAGGTAGGTACCTACCGGAATAATACATTTAATTAATCGTAGGTTCAGGAAAATGTGATAATAATTATTGAAAAATACTTACGTTAGTCGGTTATCATTCATTATGACACAATTTTCCTCGTTATTAATATAAATTAATAAGGAATTTCCGAATTTTGTTTATTTAGTTAAAACTTATATAGTATTTATAATTATCGAAAATAAATTAAATACCTACTACCAATATATTGTAGCCTTAATTAATAAGTAATGTAAATTCCATTAGTCCCTTGTGTCGCAATCGCAACTAATTGGTTTAGATTTAAGAGAAATAAGTTCATAACGTTAATTATCAGATCAAAAATATTTTATGTAAATGACCACTTCTGTAAAAGTAACATTTACTTATTAAATTATCCGTGGCAAACTATATTTTAACAATTAAACTAAAATATAAATATAATAAATACCTCGAATAAATTCGTAATTTTCGTAAAATCTTTCAGTTCAATATTTGGAAGAGGCATGTCCGTTCCAAATACAATTGAAATCGATTCAGCATTTAAACAATGAAAACTTAACAAACAGACAGTTATTTTTGATGTTTTGAGACTAATATGTGCAGTTAGAAATTACAAAACAGCCAGAGTACCTAGCATGCAGTTCAGCATGAACTATATGCTTATTAAAAAAAAAAAACTCTATAGTTTCCAGCTATAGTAAATAGGCAACTAAAACGATTGCCAACGTAAATACTAAGACAAAATTATTAAAAAAAAACCAGAATGTAAACGACATTATGATCCACTAAACAAAATCAATACTGGAATTTAAAAAAATACTAAATCTGACAAGTGACGTCTAATAAAATGCATTTTCTTTTGGATAGTTTCCTTCTATCTAACAGAAACAACTGTAACTACAGAAGTTCTAATTAAAGTACACAACACTAATAAAATTAAAATAGGAGAACTAACCTGTGATGCCAACAGGAAAATGTGACGGGAACAGCGGCCCGAAGGATGGTACGACGGGAGGAGGCCCAGGCCAGGCTAGGCCGTACGCCGCTGCCGCCAACGCGCTGAACGTAGGCGTCGGTCGCACCAGCCTTGACTTCATGGCCGGCCGCTCTTCATCCTCGCTCTGAACATCATGCGGAAGATCCTCAACATCTACTATACTGTTCTCCTGATTCAAGTCTTCATACTCATCGTCTGACGACGCTACTGTCGCTGACACGTTCAGGTTTAAAGGTGGAGTCTGAGAAGACGGTCTTGGAGACATGGACTTGTCTCCTGGTAACTCCGGTTGCGCGGAAGGAGACTGCCTCAAAGGAGACTCTGGTATCGTTCTATGATGTCTCAGGATCTCCGCCGTCTCGTCAACCTGACTCGCCTTCGTGTCGGCCAGTATTGACGCGACGCTGAAGCTGATCCGTGAGGTCTTCGGCGGCTCCGTCGCCTCCGCGGGGCTGCTCGGGTATCTTGACACACTCTGTATCGCCATATTCACTTCTTTGTCCTCGTAGCTTTGTTTCTTTAACATTGAACGCTGGTCAGTTCCATTTAGCACAGTTGGACCGGTCACTGGGCGCGATCGACGGATCGTGTACGCATGCGGGCGCAGTCGGAGGTTGACTGGCGGTGCGCGGCGCGCCGGGGACCTCGCCAGCGGCCGAGGCGTGGCGCGGAGGCTCCGCCCAAGCCGCAGCCTGTCGCTCCGCCAATCGACCGCCGCGGGGCGATTGATCCGCGCGGGGCCGGGAGGACGGAGGGGGCGATTCAGCACGCTCTTATCTCGTTAGTCTCCTTTGTGATACTCGATTTTTTTTGTAGGAATCAAAACATAATTACCTTTTGTAGGGGTTCGCGCGTTTTGATCGTGCACTTTATGCCCGCCACCAGAGGTATAAAGTATAAAAATATAATGAGCAGTCGTGAATGCCGCTTGTTAAATCCTTTTGAGTTGTCTGCTGGTCCCTTTGTGAGATTAGCGCCGAGGGCCCGTTTGATGAATTCTGGTACTCTGGATCCGTGTTTACGGATCCGTTTCAAATTAGCACAAGTGATTTACAACGGCACCACTCACTGTTATTTATATTATTATTTATTTCGGCTTTACTGTTAACTGTCATATTTGCGTTATTTAACGTGTTGTGCGCAAAATATCTTTGATAACATTTTGGATATAAGAAAATAAGGATCTGCATCTTCTAATTGCCTATTTATATCAACAATGAAGGTGATTAAATATTGATTTGTATACAACTACACCTTTTTTCAGTACATTAGAATATATTAAAAAATAGAATATTATATATATTTTCGTAGGTATAATTAATAGGCATATCTTTATTTCTGAGATTTTTTCAGAAGTAGGTATTTGAGTAGCAAAGAATTTTAGTTTATTGCCTTATATATAAAAATTGCCCATAAAAATCTTATTACGGCTATTACTCCTGATTGAAACTTTTAATATTACCTATACTCAATTATTTAAGCATTATTTCATTAGCAGATTCTGCAGATACAAGAGTTAGTACTAATGTAAATAATGATTAGGTATAGGTATACATAATTTAAATTTACAGTGTCTGGCACTGTTCTCGGTAACCGCCAATAGATTCATCCCCATCACGTGGGACTCCTGTACTGTATTAGTTCAGGGAGATAGGCATGACTCTATATATATTATAAACATTATAAATTTGCGAATACTTCTAACATCACCGATTTAATTAAGGCTCACGTTTAACTTATCACCAGATATAGTAAAATATAACTGTCAAAAATAGTAAATGATCACCAAAAATATTAATTGCACAGCAAAGAGATCAAGAAAGTCGACGGAGCCCCGCTTCGCGGTGCTCCTATTTTTAGGTGGGTTTAAGAAGGAACCTAACATAACCTAACTGTGTAATCTTCTGTGACGGAATGCAGTGATTTGAGGCGTAAAGGTGCTCGTTATGATATATTTTAGTAAGCATATTTTGGTGTGCAATTACTATTTTTGGTGCTCATTATATTTAATCCCTTTAATTAATCAGGATTAACTCATATCAGTTGCTCTACGTAATTTTATATATCCATACCTACTTATTAACAAAACATATTAGTAAATACAATTTTACTAATAAAATAAAGATTTAACAAAAAAGTAGTACCTAGACATTGATTCACGCTTGCACCTCTCTTACACCATATTTTTTTAGGTATGGTAATAGGGGACAAGCCTATTGTCTTCAGCACATGTCCTAGCACTTTGCTGCCACTGAAAAAAATCCTTACAGGAAAACCTAACTGCTGGGTCGGTTTAATGTTAGGTACATTAAACCGACCCAGCAGTAGTAGTAACCAGGACCTCGTGAACAGTTATGAACATAAGCATAAATGTAAGCACTTAAAGTAAATTCCTTTAAATAAATCACACTAATAACAATTAATACTATTGATGCGATTAACTCAGTTTACGTTACACAATATCCCATAAATACGACTACATCTTTTAGTCACGCGTTAAATAATAAATGTGTGAAACTCCAAACACCAAACTATTTTCAATAGCTCTCTAAACTTAATCAAAATTAGATAAGGGTTGTTCAAAAATAAACAGAACGCATCTTCACAGGCGGTTAAACGTCCCTACCGAGGGACATCTCTGCCCACCCTTCGTCATAAGCAAGCGTGAAACGGGACGATATCTATTACATCTACCCTCCTTTTCCCACCCACAATAAACCCCATTGTTGTCCTTCTCTAACCAGGATACTCGGTACTAAATAGGTATTTAGTATTCGGAAGGGAAGATAGTTAATTATGTGGGGTGAAAAGGAAAAAATGCTCTACTGTTATTCTAAGTTTGAACGAACTTGAGTCTTATTTAACCGGGTTAAAGTTTATTTTAGAGTGGGTTTCATGAAGGGATGGTTTGTATGAATTCCCTAAGGGTCGGCTGGGATCTTCCTTATTGAATGTGTGTGATATAAATATAAATGTTATTAATTATGATTGACTTTATTGATTTTGACTTACTGTGGTATTTTCGGCTTTTGGTGTTATAACCGTTATTACGGAGTTACGTGGTTAGTTTTAACCAACTGTAATTTAACTGGTTAATGTGTGATAAAGTTATTTTGGCTATACAATTAATTTACATTAAGAACAACTAACATAAATAGAAGTTATATACTTTACTTGATTTTCTTTAACTGACTAAAAGTTATTTAATTGTAACTACGCATGGTGGTGTATGTAAATATACCTACATGAGTTATCGGGTTCGAATCGGGGTTGAGGTAAATTTTATTGGTTATTCTGCCAAGAAATTCTCGTATGCTTACAGAGTGCAGTAGGTACTGACCTAAAACTATGGTTGGCGAAATGCAGGTATATATGTATATATATAGGTACCTCTACCTACTATGTATGTTTATTTTAAAGACTCTATTCTAAGTAGTTCTCTATGTAATTATGTATTGTGTAATAGAATATTTTTATTACGTTTTTAACGACAATACCTAATATTATGGCATTTTACACACATATAGGTATATAATATAGGAAAATATTAGTGGAATCACAAAAAAATGTTTACAATTTGATGGCTACTTTTGTGAGTAGTAAGTACCTAAGTGATAAAAAAATACAGAAACATCCATAAACACCCGCCATTTTATTGCGTTAATTAAAGTCATAAATATTTTAGTTGTTAGTTAATTAGGGCGTGTTTTTTTAATTGCCTTGAAAATTTATTTTGAAGGTATAATTATATATGTAATATCAATGGTAGCTATTTATATAATGGAATGAATTTTGTTTCTGATTTGATATATCAATATACGTAAATCAAAGGAGATTGGGCAATCGCATTATCACCCTTGAGAGTTTTCTAAAAATCTCGGCGCTTTTCGTAAATGATATTGATTTTTCTTTAAAGTATTTATTATACCCTATACAATGACGTAACTTTCATCTTGGCACAAAAAATATTTATAGCAATATAAAGCGATACTGGAATCCATACAAGCCAGCGCATTCTCCTTTGTAATCTTCAATGCAAGACATATTCATTAATTGTAACATCCCTTCATCAAGAACAAAAAATCTATGTTTATTTCTGATTTCTGAATTTAAAAAACAAAGTTGGCAAAGGAGCATACGGTCTGCCTGATAGTAAGCAGTGACAGCAGCCTGTGTATAACCACCGATCCAAGTTGGCATTTTGACCAGCGGCAACAAAACGATATCATAGTTTTTTAATGTTGACAAAGTGACTACTAAGAACTAATTTAAAGCTTTAAAATAATGATTTCTTTTTATCAGCTGCATACAAAGATGGGAAAGTGTTTTTTTTTTTGTATTATTGTCGTTATTGAGTTTCGTGTCAAAGAACTTTCAATAGCAGTCCGGCCTTAGGAAGTTGTTTTCTAACGCTTGACCTCCCAAAGCACAAAAAATCGCTGGTCCTGCGTCTAATCTATCTGCGTTTATGACAGATTGCCGTCCCATCAGACTATAAGAATGGGGGATAGAAAATGTAGTTGTGTTGCCACACACTTGAGCTCTATCTACTACACCGGGAACGGAATTCGGTCTGAGGACGTTGTGAGTATTATTAGAATAAGCGATCGACGCAGTCGTATCAAATTGGTTACTGAGACATTGGTGGTAGAAATCATAACTAATATTTTAAATGCAAATGTTTATTTGTTTGTTATGCTTTCACCGCCTAACTCAACGATCAATTTTGCATAGGTACACGTTGTCAGGGGTACAGAAAAGGACAAAGGGTATCCTTCATGCTGAAAAAGTGCTGTTTCCGAAAAAAAGAAGCAGCGGGCAAAAACTATTAGTATTATATTAATTATATAGAACGTTTGTATCTTCGGTAAACATACTGAACTTGGCCGATACCGTCTTCTTGATCGGGACTAAACATAACTTACCATTAAAATAACCTTACTACTATCCAAACTATTCTTAATTTCAGTTCAAATAAATTATTTTATAGTTCATCTGTTACCTAATATTTCATTTGGGTATATGTCAATTAACTAATATATACAAGGATCCTTATTTTCTCTATTATTTTGCATCCATTTTCTATTAGATATTAAGTATTAAATTTTAATTATTTTATTTTGTATATTTTTGCTTTATATACACATTGCTACATATTGTTCTATTAGTTAAGAAGAGCGGAGCCTCCTAGCACAGGCATTTTCAATACTTAAAAGGAGAGCCCTACGTAAGATATACTGTAGTAGTTGTATACTGTTTCTGAAAAAAACGTATTTCTATTTTTTTAATGACCATTTAAGAAACGTGTCCTTGTTTTTCTAGCTAGTAGATAAATCTAGCAACTAATCTATATGTAACTTCAGTAAACTTACAACAAATCTTTTAGGTTCATATGTATTACAATATGGCGTAAATTAATAAATGATTTTTGACTATGGCTTCACTTTGGAATATTGTTTAATTAATCCTTTTTTATGTGTATTGGAAATTATCAGTGTTCATGTTAACCTCCAGTGATATGTTTGTGTTCGCTCGCGTCGATGGAGCAATGATCGTCTCGGGATCGAATCCACGTTGTCTTGTATATCCGATGCCATAGCTATTAGGATGCCACCGTATTGTAAAATAGGTAGAAATTATTAAAAATAATATACTTAGTGTATATATAAAATTTTAATAGGTACAAATTTGCATTCAGTCAAAACCTAAGTGCCTAGGAACATCATAGTTTGTCTCATAAAGAAATTGTCTTGATATGCTAGATTACGATAATACGGCAGTGCTCCTCAAATTCATAGATTAAAAATTCACTTTATACAGTTATACACACACACCTTTTAATTAAATTGTAAACAAAATTTTTGTGTTAACACAAACACTCAAGCACCCTCCCTCACACACACACATATACACCCTCACACAAACACACACAAACATGCACACGCGCGCACACCATCACGAACATGCACACACCATCACGAACATGCACACACACTCACACACATTTTGCATATTATGTAGAATTTTATCATAGTAATTATATTATTATTTAGATATAATGTATGTTTATGACTTACCGACATCAATAAAACTAAGTCATCCACTGTGTCTAGCGTACAACTTTTTGACTGAGCGCTGTTTAATAAACATTTTATTTTTTTATTTGCTTACCTCATCGGCTGTAATGTGTATACTTACAAACATTATGTACTAAGTAAGTTATTAAGTAGGTACATATGTATGTGCTTGTATAAATGAGATATAATGAGGTAACATAATTGCTATGCATCGATGGATTTATTATCATAGACATTGTTTGAAAATTGACAATTTACTTTGACATTATTGTATGGAATTTTGATTTAATTTAATTTACTTTGACATTTTTATTATTATATCTATTGAATATTTGCACGCCTAGCAAAATGTAGAGGTGCTTCATTTTGTATAATAAGAACATTTTATACCTATATTATTGCAAATAAACTGATTTGATTTGATTTGATTTGAGATATCGTTTTATATCTAATGATGCTGATTTATTTATATCTCAATATTATTATTTACCATTACAGAAAATTTATATTGTAAATGTGTTTTATGCAAATAAAAAACTTCTTCTATTTTTATTTACTTGAAAACCACGCGAATGTTAGTGCCGTATAACAGTTAATACACCTGCATCGGTATAAAAAACTAATGGTATCAAAAAATATTAAAGTAACATCTACAAAAGGTTCTCCTAATTAAAAATGGATAATTAGTAAGGCACCTCCACTAATGACACTACAGACACGTGTCGGTATACAAATGATGTGGCATTCTGAACATCGACGCAAATATGGCGCCCAAACGCACGCGAACATGCTGCGCAAGCGCATGCGAATATTTCACGGAAAGAAAGAAAGATGCACATATTTGTACAACGGCGAGACAAGAAGAATGTTTGGAACGTAAAATTATGATTTAGAACTTTTGTTGCTATTTTGTTTCACTGCCTAGTTTGAAAAAAGAAAATAAATGTGTTTCGGAACGTCGCTGTCACCGTTCTAATCGACTTTAAGACCTTAATGGTCTACTGTCGTATGTGTTGCTGTTTACTGTTGACGGCAAGATTTTTTCGATCATGAGTTTGATTTCCGGGTTAAGTAAATTTTAATTTCATAGCTCCTATTGCAATAGCCCCACGAGGGCTAAATTTTATCTGAAACTTTAAACCCTGAAAACCTGGTGTTATGGTCTGTACGCTTAGTTCCAGATCCTAGTACTACTTACAATTGTTTAGTATAGAAATTATTTAGCATTGTCTGAACGGAGACATGTATCCGGGATTCCAGAAATGCCTGTTACAGAACCAGCAAAATCGTCACCATAATAAGTACTTTGAATAGCCTTACCTAAGCTTTATCCGGCTTGGGAAAGGAACTCGGCTTTTGATTCGATAACTCTATTGCATCGCATCAATGCAGTCTAAAATATTATGACCTAAAAGTAAGCCTAATTTAATAAATTATGTGGAATTCCAAACACGGATGTAAATATGATTCCCAAAAGCCGAATATCTGAGGAATGTGCAAATATGAAACAAAAACTAAGGGAATGAGCGAGGTGTCGCCTTTTTGGACTAATAGTTCTGCTGAGCCGCTAATGATGGTAGTGTGATGTATCTATACCTATATAATAATATCAGCCTTGTACATAAATTGTCCCGCTGCTGGGCACAGGACTCTTTGTTCTCTTTAGTGTGAGGGTTAACATATGTTTAAGAACATTATGCAGAAATCTCAGACAAACAGTTGAGGAGTATAGTTTCAAAACCCGCCAAAACGATATCAGAACAAAAATAATGTTCCGATTGAATATGAAGCTCCTTCGTTGGTTCTATCGCATGTTTTCAACAAAACCCACTAAAATTCTATTAAATCAGCTCACAAAAGTAGCAGCTTGTTGCACACACTGCTAAAATAGTCAATTTATATTATGTCATTTAATGTTTTTTTGAGATTTACCATTATTTTGTGAAAAGTATTTTAGAGGATTTTGAAACTAAACTACTCAGTTTTTCTCACGATGTGTTCCTTCACCGTTAAAGCGAGCAATAATTACGAGTAGCTATTAATACGCTTATGGTTTCGTGAAGTCAGCGGTGGTGCCTTGGGATCGAACTTGAGACCTCTGCGTGGCAGTCCAATGGTCACCAACTAGGATACTGCTGCTATTTAGGGTCTATATTATGAAGCAAACAAAAATAAGCGAAATGGTAATTTGAGTCCTTCACACACATTTTTGCAGCTATAGGTACACCATACTATCGTATGCCTGGGTAAGCAGGTGTGTCTTAGAGCCACATTTCGCCATTTTTGTTTAAGTCCATACCTATTGCCATCTATCGGACACATTTATACATTCTGTGCCAATTAATTTTTTTAACAAAGGCACCATTTTCTCTTATGCGGCAATCGATACCAGGTACACAATAGGCCAAAAGCACGTGCAACAAAGTCGTTATTAATAAACTGCGATATAATACCTACATTAATTATTATTTTAGGAATGTATTATAAGGTGCACTTGTTTGTTTCGCAGGTTATGGTAATTCCGATCGATAAGAAGCCTAAAAGCCTATTAGGATTATTAGTGTTTCCCCAAAAACAAGGCTATATTAGGCAATAGCCTAACACCTATAATCCTTGTTTTTAATCTAGGACTGTTTAACAGTCGGATGATTACGTGAGAATAATTTGCGCTTACGTTTATAGCCAATTGTAGCCGTGATTTCGATTCGATTCTCGAGTAAAGCAATGTGGTTTTGCTATAATGTTCTCTTAGTAGCAGTTAAAAGGTCCAGTGATTCAAATATATACTATTTCTGCTATAATAATAGAAATCGGTACGGGTACGGTCGTCTTCTCAGTGTAAGAATGGTTAAGCTATACCTAGCCCACCAGGCTGGCCCAGCGCGGAGTGGCAGATTTCACATATCTTCGAGAACATTGTGGAGAACTCTCAACATGCAAATTTTAACTCACGATGTTTTCTTTTACTGATAAAACGAGTGATAATTAACTATTTAATATGCATACAACTTACGAAAAGTCAGAGCAGTGATAGCTCAGTGGGGAGAGCAACAGACTGCAATGCAGAGGGTCTCGGGTTCGAACCCACGTCGCGCACCTCTGACTTTCGGAAGATATATGACTTTTCGAAATTATGTGCGTACTGATTGACAATTATCGCCTGCTCCGTGCCTCGGAGAGCACGTTAAGCCGTCGGTCCCGGCTGCCATGAACATCTATGGCAATCGTTATTGGGAGAGTGTCGATACAAAATATCCCACTAGGTCGAAGTGTCGCCGGTCTGCACTGACTGACCCCCACATAAGATAAGATAAGATACGAAAAGTCAGAGGTGCGTGCCTTGGAATCGAATTCGAACCCTCTGTGTTGCGGTCCAACGGTCTCTCACTAGGCTATCGCTGCATCGCCTCTATGTAAAAATAGATACAGCCAAATTTTATGGGATGAACTTCGTATATCCATCATGGGTTATATTTAATATTAAAATAGTGATAATATACGGTTTGCTCATAAAAATATCAACCGAATCGTTTGAGCGGTGAGTAAATTAAAATAGATTTATAAATCAAGCTTGTAGCGCTACCGTAGTTACCGCAGCGTAGGCGCACACTCACCAAAGACTAAAATAGTATTTACAGAAAGTAATGTCCTTTAAGAATGAAGGCAAGGAAGTTGCGGTAGCCCAATGTATAAGGCATTGGACTTGCAATCGAGAGGTCGCGGGTTCGAATCCCACACAAGCATTCTAGCTTAGCTTAGTCAATCAGAATACTAGTAATTTGAAAGCCTAATTGCTAGTAATCTTTTAAAAAAGAAGAAAAGAAGGGGAAGATAGGTATTAAGCTCTCTAGCTATCGCCTGTATGGCTCCAGAAGAGCTAACTAAAGCTTATTACATGTAAAGTTTAATAGAACGTGATCTTATTGCCATGTACCAGCCATATTCTGTGCTGATACTGACAATTACCTGAAAAAAAACTTCTGAAATATTTTGTTCTGTTCGGCCACACACTTGAGCACAAATTAAACATAAAAAGTTCTGGTGACAGCAAAACTATTGCTTGACATAGACTCGTAATTTGTTTGATTCAGAGATTAAGAGAGAGAGAGAGATATTATTTGATTAAGAGTTTTATTAATACTAAAAACTGGTGGATTGGTCGCATGTAATAACAAGAGCCAATCATCTTGTTATTTCATGTAGATAATCCCAGCAGTTAGTACAAACTTTCGTTTGACATGAGTCGCCATGAGATCCCCGGTTAATACAGTTTTGTGTTGATTTGACTTTCAGAATGTGGGGATTTATCTGAAGTCTTAAAACTACTTTATTCAAAACTATAACGACATTTATTAATTTAAAAAAAAGTAAAATTTTAATGTAGTTTTAAGACTTCGAATACTTCTCAACATTCAAAATGTATAAACTAGACTTATAAGTATTTTAAGACGTAATACATAGTTAACTGCAAAGTGAATTAAACTAAGTTAGCAAAACTAATGTAACCTTGTGATGAGTTCTAAGTTTCATTTGTATTTGTAATCAATTCGTTACAGAAACAAATAGTTACGGTTATTTAGATATACGGGATAATAAACTTATTTAATTTAACTTCTTCTTCTGATTAACATTTGGATTAACTGATAGAGTTACTGAAATTGCTAGAACGCCACTGGCTTGACTAATAATTGTAATATTTCGAGGCTAATGTTTCTTTACATCTCCAGCAATAATAAATTACATACTCGCCACAAAATATATAAAAATGAGAAGTTTTTTTTTTTAAATGTACCTCCATTTAAAAAAAAAAAACTTACTAGCTTTCAGAAAAAACTCCAGTTTGAGCAAAACTCTAGCTTTATACAACGGTCGCGTTACCTAACTAAAAGGCGTTTATAATTATTTATTATCGAAATCGGCAGCTTAACGTTCTAGCTAAGCCAAGGAGTAGGTGTTATATTCTGTATCTAGACTCGTATCTACTTTTAGGACGAATATTTACTCCTTAATTTTAGGTATTAATTTTTAAGATTCTCCTTTCTCACATTAGGCATCCTAACCTTAACAAAATTTACATTAACGTCACTGATCCAACGATTATAGGCAGTAATATAATCATAACTGTCTCTAATTAATCATATAGGTAGATAACTTGCATTTTATTTCACGAAAATGCAATAAGTAAACTTTCTGTCATGCATAGTCTATGGCCCATCGTTGATGAACGCATAACCGCGATATAATGAGACTAATGAATCCAGGAACACGTCAATTAGCAGACATTTTGCCGTTTACGCTTTTTGCCGCCAAAAAAATATGATTTATGAACGAACCGCGTAACATGACACTCGTTATAACCGTTACAAATTGTCTATGGGTTTAGTTTTGATTGTTTAAATATGGAATTAGTTGAGTGGTGCTCGGTTTTGATTTTTGGTAGGTAGTTTAAGTTAGTTTGGAATAATTTCATTATTTTTATTTGCCTTTTGGTCACCTAGCACCTATTTGCTTATTTCTATGTACACTGTGATGTCATGGGTTCAATTCCCCGATCGACCAAAATGGTATTGCATTTTACGAATAGGTGGTAGCAACATGATGTTTGGAAATGTGTGCGATAGATGGCAATAGATTTGTCTTTTATCAATTAAATTTATAAATTATTATAAAACACCTCTGCCTTCATCGAGGACACAAGCGTAAGTCTTTTTATGTAATACTAGGTTTTGCGCGCGGCTCCGCCCGCGTGGTACCTACATCTATAAAAAGTAGCCTATGTCTTTCCCCAAGTTTTAAACTATATGTGTACCAAATTTCATTTAAATCGCTTGAGTGGTTTAGCCGTGAAAAGGTAACAGACAGATAGACAGACACATAGACAGACACATAGACATACACATAGACAGACAGAGTTACTTTCAAATTTATAATATTAGTAAGGAAGTAAGGATAATTATCGGCAAGTATGAGAGGGCTTTATTAAAATATTTTGTAAGAACACAGATCATGATATCAAATGTATAATTATATTATATATTATAATTTTATTTCTCAGTCCTATTATGGTATAAATTACTAACCAAAATTGTATATATGTAAATACATACGTCGGGAATCAAGACAAGTGGCAATGACCGATCTGTCTGCAGTCTCTTATTTTCTTAAATGTTGACCTTCTGGTCATAATTTGGAGCTCTGGTGTCCTGTTCGCCGTAGGAAAACAATACAAAATGGTTTAGATTGCGACCATATTGTCAAGCTATATTGAGTCAAGATACCGTTATATCTAGCCTATCCTGCAGGGAAAGTATTAAGATATTCCTACCAAGAAAATATAAATAAATCAATAATACATAGCACGAAGATGGAAAAACATAATAAGGACATTTTATCATATACCTAATAATATATTTATGTTTATTCTATTGCGAGCACCCCAAGATCGATATGTGTGGAAAATCTTGGCAGAGGCCTATATCTAGCAGTAGATATCTTTCGGCTAACATCATGATACTCTATTTATGTAATATTTTTATGCACATATAAAAATATAATAATAAAAGCATTCCAGCGGTTTATACTGAGTGTGATAAAGCACAATCTCCCTTTGGGCATATGTAGGAGTAAATTTAAATCAAACACACGCAACACTGAGAAGTCCCAAACCACACATTCCCACATTTTTTATTAATAAAAACAACTTCTATTTTAATTTTTAAATATCTAATGTAATATTAATCACCTATACGTAATTATACTTTAGTCGATGATATCGGTAAAACTAGTCCTTTTACAACCAATCACCATAATTATACCATTAGTCGATAATCGATTCGATTCGGTTAAAGAAATCTCGCGTTATCGATATCTTTTAGACTACTGCCATAAGTGTATGCCTTCACTAGTAATTAAGTCGCAATGTTAAACAGATTTATAACTTTGCACTTGAGAAACTCCATGCAGTTCAAAAATAGAGTTTGTGTTAAAAGTAATAAGGTCGTAAAACTTCGAAGTTGATGGTAATGTGTTTGTAGTAAAGTCTTGTCTCCCGGTTAATTTAGCTCGGGAAGGAAATATTTTAGTTCAGATTCTATTTTGACATTCTTGTTAATCGCCCGCAGGTGGGTCCCCGGTATTTGAGCTATGTGTCTTTTGAGCATCGATGCATTCATCATTTTAGTTTGATTTTAAACCATATTTGAGTAAGCTACAAAAAAAGGGGGGCTCGGGGCCATGGTGGTTTGTGTTACTAATTATTCTATTCAGTTATTTCAGTAGTACCACGGAGTATTGTCATATGTCTGGTAGATAGCAGCTGGCCCGTTATGACGTAGGACCTAACAACATACAATCCAATCAAAAATAAAATCTCTCTTTACACACACATCGATAACACATTCAATTCTTACCATCCAATCGAGCGAACAATAAAATCTCTCACAAAAAGCTCATTCGGATAAAACAATCGCCTAATTTCCGCGATCCTTCAACATGTCAACCAGCGCCATTTTGGTGGCCATTAAAAAAGTGTCCGCGTCACTGCGCAGGCGTGGTTCGACAAAAACGAACCTATTTGTTCGATTTTCAAACGGAATTTTAATCGACGCGAGATAAAAGTTTTTGCGCGCCAGTCACTGGCCGCTTGCCGTTAAAATATACCGCGAAAGCCCTTTATCGTTCCAATTAAAATTTCGAACGCAAAATGGCTTCTTTCATCCGCCATTTTGATGTTGTAGAAAAAAATTGACAGGGCAGATGGGGCTATTGTTTAAGTGTTTACTTCGCTAATGCTACTAAAACCGTTCGTTTCGTACCTTTCTACCTCACACACTCACGGTACAATTAATCTGGTTGATCCAGTTTATTCAGTATGTTGGTGTACTATTTGTCTATATATTATTATTTCTTACTATGGGCTACTTGTCAGTTGTTCCCAGTGAAAGCTGCACACCGTTCAAAAGGCACCTTTTACCTACCTTGGCACTCTGGGTGATATCTCAAGCACATCATACCCTAAAACTGCCTCTGCAGCTCTTTCTAGTCCTTGAAAAAAAAGTTTATAGACATAGTAGCAGGTATCATAGAGTAAACATTACAAATCTAATTCATACTGTTATTCAGAATTACGCTTCATTAATAAGCAGAAAATAGGCTCATTATAAATATTATTCTATAATAAATAAATAAATCTGTCTACATTATAAAGATTCTCCATTTTACGAATACCTGATCCGATTACCTCCTACGCGCTCTCATTATTTATTTAATGTTGAAATCCTTTTATTTAAGCACAACCTCATCCCTCTTTTCTACGAAATTCATGAGGTAAAGGATGTTGACTTTTATAGTTCTCAGTGAAACCTTGTAGAGTAAGTTTCTTTTTTACCAATAGACTAAGTGATTAATGAGTGAGGAAGGTTTAGATGTATAATTTGTTAAGGTTTTGTATTATCCGTGCAAAGCTGGGGCGGGTCACTAGTGTATTTTAATGCAGCAATGTCTTTTGGCTGCGATGTTTTGTAGCTTCGAGCTTCTTTCACAAGATATTCTAGGCGAAATTTCAGTTTTAATCAAAGATTTCAGTCTTAATCTAACTGTGTCCTAAGTATCTAGGTACGATGTGCGACGCCCTCTGTTGTGCTCGGAGTCGTCCAGGAGTCGTCGCCTGCAGACACTAGATCTCTGCATTGGGCACTGCTGTAGTTTCAGTTCCAGCGACCCACCCACCATACAAAGCAGCGAACTGGCACATAGTGGTGGATTTAATCAGTAGGCCCGAAGTCTCGGGAGAGCCCAACATAACCCTCTCGCTTCCCCTTGTGGCGAGGCGAGGGGGTATACATCAGGAGCATTTCCTCACGTAAAAAAAGTTGCATGTGCTTTTAGAGTTCGTAAAAACTTTTATACAACAGCTTTGTCCGTCCGTCAGTCCGTCCGTCCGTTTGTCTGTTACAAGTTTCAACTCAAGAACTGTAAGAGCTAGAAACTCGCGGTCAACGCCATTTGACTCAACATAGTCGATATACCTACCCCCGAAATGACTATGACCTTTGATCTCTGACCTCAAGGTCACGTGGTATCACGTGATCTTGAGGTCTTGAATGTCTTACTTGAATCATTTTTCGAACTCTAAGGCCCTTCATACATAAGCCTACGGAAATCTTCGATACCCGACGATTTTGGTCTCTAAGCGACTACCGCAATACAAATTCATAGAGGTTCGTACACAGGCACGCGTCGCCGACATTTGTACCTGTGTACGAACCTCTATGAATTTGTATTGCAGTAGTCGTTTAGAGACCAAAATCGTCGGGTATCGAAGATTTGCCTAGGCTTGTGTACGAAGGGCCTAAGATTTATACTAACTCATTGTCGTTTCTCACTTGTTTTATACAAAAATGTTGAGAAACAAGCATCCTATCAACCTAATGGCTATGGTTATGGGTTGCAGAACACTAAAAACATGGAATTAAAGTTGACTCCACGCATATCGTAGTGGTTTAAGTGGTCGCCTCACCATTGCCAGGACAAAAGAGTCTGTTCTTTGGGTCCGTAGTTTCGTCCGTAGTCCGTAGTAGTCACAGGCATTATTGCAGGTGTGGAAATAGTAGAAACGGGTATAGTGTATAAGGTTGACATTTCTCTGGCGATCCAGCTCCTTTTTAGTGTCACCAAATAATTGGTTACCGTGGTCTCTTCCACTCATATCTACAGAGATAAATATATTTTGGTGATACTAGTGCGCATATAACTCTACTACCACAGCTTCTCAGTTAGTTTCAAATACCTACAAACTACAGTACTCTCCACAATACAAAGAATACAAGTCGCGAATATAAAGGAGAATAAAACTAACTACATAAAGATATCATTAAAACCTCCTTTACGATGTATTTGCTACAAAAGTTCGCGTTCAAAGGCATACGCTTGTTATGACAGTATACCAACAGAAGCTTTGTGCGACTGTTCGGTACAAACGTATAAAAGTGTACTTAGTTCTGTGATGTGGCGACTCTTTATTCTTACTTCAAAGGAAAATAGTATATTTTATGTTAGCACTAGATTTTGCCCGCGGCTTCGCTCGCGTAAATGTAGGTTAGGTTGATTAGTAATAGTATTTTCTAGATGAAAGGTACCCTTTATCCTTTTTTGTCCTCCAGGCAACGTGTATGCAAAATTTCATGATAATCCGTCGATTAATTATGGCGTGAAGCGGTACAAAGAAACAAACATACTCACTTTCGTATTTAAAATATTAGTTAGGATTTTAGGTATAAGTTAGTTCTGAAGAATTCTTTAAATGAGATGACCATGAAAATATTAACTATAGGTGACATCACGTCCTTTGATACTGTTTGTTGTTACATAACAAAGTCTCTTTGTTGTAATAGAGAGCCTTGTTTTAATAAAGCAATCAACATATACATGATAATGTCTATATCATCGGTATATAATACTTTATATTATATACATAGCCTAACACACCTATATATCCGAGAGGGCAGACAGATGTGTATAACTCCCAAATTTCACCAATTATGAAATTAGTTACGCCACCGAAGGCGAACCTATTCCCGTTGACCGAGCACAGTTCTAGATCCCGCTTTACTACTGAGGTTTTCATAACATATAGGTAAATCAAATCACATACCACATTATCAGACCCCGTGCTGCTGGTTCAGGTGAGTCTAATAATATGTAGCAAAAAAATTCTTGACTAAAAGCCTAATAACACGTTTGGCGAACCTGAAATCGAACTTGAGACGTCATGCTACTAAATTGTCAGAATCCATACCGCTACTAGGCATAATTCCACGACAGAAAATCCCAATAACACTTTTGTCAACTCGGGTACCCTCATGCACAGAAATCACATTCACCGCTGCGGCAGCAAGGCAGTCTGCCATAAAGACTGACCAAAACTGTTTATGTCCCCAAAAACGTTGGATATTAGGCACAGTTTTATGTCTATTTAATGTTGTTGGTCGGCTTTCACAAAGACCACGGGGGCGTGCCGGCTATTCATTAGAAACAAATTCGTGTATTGTGCTCGATCGAAGCCTGTTGTGTGCGATCGCCGCTGTGTCTCAGAACAGCTCAAGCCCACTTGAGATCCTTACCTAGTATATGCAATGTATCAGATATAAAATGTACGGCTTTTTTGTATTTTTGTCAATCAAAATGATGCTAGGTTGACTCATGCTAAGTATTAAGTGAAGTTTAACCCGTTGAATGCTAGTAAAAAAGTGAAAGGAACGTCCTTCGCGCTTATGAACACCATGTGTGCATAAGACACGCGAGGAGGCGAAGTGGTTAGTGTAACCGACTGCCACGCGTAAGGTCGCGGGCTCGATTCCCGCACAAGTCAAACATTTGTGTGCATGAACATGAATGTTTGTCTTAGTCTGGGTGTTTCTATGTATAATATGTTAGTAAAAGTCTGAAAATGTTATAGAAATCGGCACTTTGATGGCTTTAACATAATTTAATGATATAAAACTGATTTGAAATTGATGTCTTTATATCCAAATTGACGTATATACCGATGGCATAGTTACATAATTGGTCAATTTACTATACCATAAAAACTACTCAAGTAAAAAAAGGTTGTATCATATTTAAATTTATTTACAAAATCCTAATTACAGTAAATAAAAAGATTAGTGTGATCGATAGAGGCAGGTATAATCCTTAATCCTTCACTTCGCGCCGATTGTTGTGGGTTCGATGCCCACATGGGGCAAAAAGTTGTGTGTTCCTGAAACAGTTGTTTCGAGGCTGGGTGTACATCGGGTCCGGTGCTTGAATGTTTGTTAAGATCCATGTGACATAGGATACATTCCTAGTGCGAGAGTTTTCCTAATAAAAAACAAAGATAAATGACAGTCATTCTGTTTCAATTTGAGTCAGAAAAGTTAATCAAAATAGATAGCTTAGTATAACTTTGTCAATTATCTCTATCTTCTACATATACTGTGTTGGTCGAATAACTTGATAGAACAGACCACCACATGGAGCCTACTTCACGGTCTCAATGAATTATGACTCAGACTCGCCCATTTTGCCCCATTTCACGCCAATAGACCTGAGTCTAATGACTACCGAAAGTGAGGCTATTGTGCGAAACACATTTTGTTAAGCATTCAAGTAATTGGACAATAGTAACCGAGAAATACGTCTTCTTATGAATTATGAGGCAACTTTTGGATTTTAGTCGACAAACAATGGAAGAAGAAATGAGTTATTGTAATTGTAGAAATAATTTATCAGGATCATGCGTACATTTCTTAAAAGCATCGGTATTTCATTGGAATATGACTACGTAGATGCTGCATTGTGACTCTTGGCAATATTTGCCATATATCGCATGTTTTGGTATCTAACTTTATATAGAATCGTATCGCAGGTACTCGATTCTGTTGGCAATAATTAAGATACTGCAAAGTGTCTAGATCGGCGCGATTAGTCTTTCTATCACCTTTTAATAAAATTAAAAAAGATGACATGTTTTTTAGTCAAAAAGTTGCGTCGTAACATAGCCTGAAAAATGTATACCTACATACCAAGTTATTAGATTTAGAATGGGTGTCGGAACTGAGCATCACAGGAAAGTGCAGCTTGAGCTTAAACTTATCAAATGAAAATATACTAATACACACAAAAGGTATAACATCGACCACTGTTATAAGGTTCAGAAAGGCAAATCCTGCAATGTCGATGGCGTAGTGGTTAGTGTAACCGACTGCCACGCCTGAGGTCGCGGGTTCGATTCCCGCACAAGTCAAACATTTGTGTGCATGAACATGGATGTTTGTCTTAGTCTGGGTGTTTCTATGTATACCTAATATATATGTATTTACAAACAAAAAGTATAAATGTATATATATATGTTTATCCATTGTCTAGTACCCATAGTACAAGCTCTGCTTAGTTTGGGCTAGATGGCGTTGTGTGTATGTGATAGAATATTATAATATTATCAACCATGTTTATAAAATGTTTAACTGGCACGGGCCTCTTCTCAGGCCACAATTAAAAGTGAAAGAATAAAGAATTTTGTACACATTCAACTAGAATTACGTACCTACTTCAAAAATATCTTTAGCAAAATATACATTAAATCATGCGATCCAAAAAAATCAGCCATCATGGCGACCATACGCAATGTTTGACCACAAATTACTAACATTTCATGTCGAATCACCAAAAAAAAATTCACATTTAATTGACTCAGAAGACAGCTGGTACTAATATAATACCAAAGCTATTGCAACGGACATTGGAGTTAAAAAAACACCATTCATAGGTGACCACAATGGTGTATTTTGATGGTGCTACTAAGGTGGTCTTATTGTCAATGGCTATAGACTACGGGATGAAGTATTACTGTGCAATAAAAGTCGAATTAGTCGTCTTTGTGTGAGCAGGTGACGCTTATACAAACTCGAGCACGGGTCAGTCCTTCTTGTTGTGATTTTAATAAAATATTAGTGAAAAAAATAAGCTATTTTATTTTACTTGGAAGTACCTACAAACTATATAAGCAGCGATAGCCTAGTGGAGGACTGTTAGACTGCCGCGCAGAGATCTCGAGTTCGATCCCAAGACACGCAACTCTGACTATTCAAAGTTATGTGCGTATTAAATAGTTAATCATCGCTCGCTTTAACAGTGAAGGAAAACATCATTAGCAAATCTACATATCTGAGAGTTTCTCCATATTGTTCTCGAAGATATGTGAAGACTGCCTACCCACACTAGGCCAGCGTGGACTATGGCCTAACCCTTCTCACACTGAAAAGAGGCTCGTGGTCAGCAGTGGGACAGTTTAAAACAGGACTGATATTATTATACCTACAAACTAGATCAACATTTGTTATTAGTTGCTTTAAGCGTTTAAGGTAGCCTATGCACACTAACCTACCCTTCAAAAGAGTTGTTGCAGACATTATGTCGTCAGTGTAATAGTAAAGATTTAACTAAATTTGCTAAAACCACACCTTCCAACTTGGAAATCTGAATCTCCAAAAGAATATGATGTGTCCTCCTCGACGTCTCCGTCGACAGCGACACCCTGGCTATCTTCTGCCATGTGCCAGGATGTGACGAGCGAATCCAAACTTAACACGAGGTTGTGCAACAATCGCCTGTAGAAAGTGCTTCCGGTGCAACAAAATTAGTATTAGCAGAACATGGCGCTGACTGTACCCAACTTTTAATCATTTCATAAGTCACCGGCTAAGCATTGTGGTCTGTTATCTGGTAATTTTTGATAGCCACCACACATTTAACACTTGGAATTGTTTTCGATAGTTGTTTATTTATTTTAATGGCACCTCGGTCTACTTTTTCAGAAGTTAGTTACTACCAATTTGGATTACAAATTACTTGTATTTGTAGGAGTTGGTTCACGTCTTTAGAGCAATAGGTACAATTCGAACCCAAACTCAATGCTTTAGCCATTGCGCTACCGCCGCTTTATAAAGTTTGAGCGAACGTCCAGATTTAAGTGAAGTTATAAAATATTTACTTTGCTTGAACATAGCTGCAATAAATATCTATAACTCTAACAAATGTATGTATGTAGGTAAATAAAGCTGCCAGTATACTTTAAACTGTACTTTGAAATAACTAAACTTCAAGACATTGAGATGACCACCATCTTAGTCCCCTGTGACTATCGCTGCTAAAACCAACCCACAATTGAAACGTCGAGAAAAATAAGAGTTACAAACACTTACATCTATAACAAGCTGCGATAGAATCTATACAAAGTTTTTTTGATTTCAATAAAAAAATAAATAACTTCAATTTATTCTTAAAGGATTTCGTATATAATTTAATAAAATGGCTCAATAATTTTATTTATATAACGGTAACGAGGACTGGGAGGTTTGCTTCTATAATATATTCAGCCGGACGTGTTTTAGAATAATAAACTGTCTAATTGATTGCGAAACACACATTCATTAGCCTAAACTACATTTTTACATCACCACCAAAACTATAGACTTATCACAAAATATATGTATGCTTATAAATATTATAATCGGTGTGTGTATTATTTTCTAGTCTAACCAAAGTTGGTCGGTTATGGACCCTGTCGGGCAAAGAGAAAAAAAGAGGGTTTGTACAGTGTTGTTTTTAAATATATCAATTTTTCAAATGATTCGTTATTCAATAAACTATCTTTGATAATATTTTTTATCTGCTTAGCTTTATTTATTATGTTTTCAATCAATTTATTGCAACATTTTGGATTTACTTAAGACCTGGTATCAGAATATTTATGGTAATGGTAAGTATAGAATACAGTCTGGATGATCCTGTGGTATAAGTTTATGTTTGCGTGAACGGAATTCGAATTCTGCGTTGAACAAAGTGTTATTTTGTTTTAATATTAGGACATTCTTACCTGCAGCTTGGCGGTTTGAAATGTGTCTAGCGGCCAGTACGATCGCACCGTTTTCGATCTAAAAGCTTAGCGATTGAAAGGGGAGTGTAATACACCTTTACTCCTCGAGAGTTTTACGAGACCATGTCCAGAATTTGCATTGACTGTCGTTACGCGTGCGAAGCCTTCACAGCCAGTACTCGAGATAACCACTTAACTACAACATCGTTCCAAAACAACTAAAAGGCTCAACTGCACAGCATCAGTAGTCACCACATCAACAGAAGCCATTGGCGTCGGCACGTCACGCTGTCTCCCTCCAGCTAATTGCCGTGACGACCAATATTTGTCATCAATTAAATACGTAGATTTTTTAATTATAAGCCCTTACGGCGAACGTTTTGTTTGGCGGCGTCAACGGAGTTGCTCGCTGGTGCGTAAGTAAGTGCACTTGAAATGTTAGCCTTAAGGTTTGTCGGGTCTTTTTAATGGTGTAGCGATGTGTCATTATAACTGGGAGGTCGTTGAGCAATGTAGATGCTAGCTGTCCCCCTACGTTTATGATTACGTGGCTCGTAGCGTGATGTTAGGCTATGTTACTTGTGGATAAAGTAGCTTTCTAATGGGGGAAGAATTATTGAAATCGGTCCAGTAGTTTTAGAGTTAAATTATTACAAACAAATATATAAAATTACAAATCTTTTCTATTTATAATATTTGTGTAGAAGTGTAAATAGGATGTAGCGTGAGTAGTTTCATAGTGATGCCAAAGATTTAAATCAGCAAATACGTTACTCACGCCAAGTGAATACTCTAAGAATATGATGTTTTTTTAAATCTAGAACAATATACATAAAATAACATGATTCTCTTTTTTTTTTAAATTATGTCGTCGTAATATCTATTTATTTATTCGTTGGTACACCAACAGCATTACATCTACATAAATCTTACAATAATGAGTCAGTTCTGACATGCATACCTATTACACACACACAGCAATCACATTAAGACAACAATCTGTTCCTAGTTGCGTACTGTCGTATTTAGGTGTGTATAGGTATTTTTAAAAGATCTTTAAATCACTAACTTAAATTTTTCTATTAATACCAGTTAAAATTTATCAGAGGTAATACATTTGGCATTGTAATAGGTGTTGTTTAAAAAGTCTGCATATTACCCGAAAAGATGAAACATCTAACATATTGGAAAATCATGTACCTACCTAAATCAAATAAGTCATAATGAAATCGATTAAAAGTAAAGATGTTAATTAATGTTTATAAATATAATGATTTTATGTCAGATACATAAATCGATATGCCCTTGCGACATTGTATTGTTCTGCCTAACAAAATTAGGACAAATATTTGTTTTACGGTAGTTATCGTTAGAATATATTTCTTTCAATCTGAATTAAAAAACGCAGAGTAATAATTAGAATCTTTTATTAAAAAAATCTATTGACTTGATAAGGCGATTAACAAACGGCACCGCGCACCGCCGCGGTAGGCGGTGAAGCGGATCTCATGTCGCATTGGCTCTACTAAATCCGTTGATGCCAAACACACGTACACCGCCCGACTGCGCGGTCGAGCGGTGGTCTTTCGCTTTATCGCCACCGCCCTCCGCGGCGGTGCGCGGTGCCGTGAGATATTCGCCTAAACGTTCAACTACTTACATTCCTGACTGCACATATCTGTATCATTGTCCAGCTTATACACCTAATCTGTTATACAAGATCCCAACATCACAACCTCACAACGCGTCGCTACGTATAACGCTAACTAATCTCCAGAGGCACGGTAAGGACAAATACGATACAATAGCGCCCGCCGAGGCTGTGTACGCAGCACTAATAACCGATATCGACAGATATACGTGCAGCTTATACTAGTATGTGCTGACGATTTAGCTTAGTTTATGAAGCGATGGTGATCGCATCGAAGGAACGGTAGATTTGTTTTGGTACAAACTACTAAGACTTCCATCTGTGTAGGTATATCTGAATACTAAAGGGGTTCACAGCGATAGCTCAGTGGGGAGACCAACACAATGCAATGCAGAGAGTCTCGGGTTCGAACCCACGTCGCGCACCTCTGACTTTCGGAAGTTATATGACTTTTCGAAATTATGTGCGTATTGATTGACAATTATCGCCTGCTCCGTGCCTCGGAGAGCACGTTAAGCCGTCGGTCACGGCTGCCATGAACCTCTATGGCAGTCGTTATTGGGAGAGTGTCGACACAAAAGATCCCACTGGGTCGAAGTGTCGCCGGTCTGCACTGACTGGCCCCCACATAAGATAAGATAAGATAAAAAGGGGTTCAGGTATACCTACCTATAAATACCTATACAGGCGTAACTCATTTTGGCATAGGTATATATCAATATTGTATTATCTATTTCTATTATAAGTGTATTTGCAGCAATCGATCGGAATTTTCAGATAATTTATTAAGAATTATATTTTCAGAATTTGATATCTGTGACCTTTATTATAATTTGCTTTTAAGGTTCCATCCCAAAATCGAAAAACGGATCCCTAATAGTGAGCATGCCTGTTCGGTTGCTCTGTGCTTTACAGATGGTTATCGCAGTAATTGCAAACGCATTCGCACTGCTGCATAAAAACTACGTTAACAAAGATGCAATTTTTAATAGTTAAAAATATATTTATTATTTTACAAATGGTCTGATGTGTCTTTTTTCTCGCTCTTTACTAAACTTTTTATCCATATAGATTTAATTTGCGTACTACTCCATAAAGACAAACTGACAAAGTTGATCTATGTGAATATATCACCATTATTAGCCATTCTTGTGTTGTTCCTGCTATAGCGTCTTATCTTTCTTCTTTTATTAAAGAAACGGACGGAAAATACTGGAATTAAAATATGAATCTGCAGATGCGTGCAGTGTGACAGTGTGAGACGGCTATGTCGGCACACACAAAGGTCCGTTGTTGGCTTGTTTGCTCGTCGGCGCCCGCGCAGCGCACACACTCCGGTCACAGCGGCCGCCGCGCCGCCTCTTACGTTTTTATTTTAATTCGTAGTTATTGTTAGACCTAAGTGAGTATTGTAATGGTCATAGTTTTGCTAAAATAATAAATAAATTGCTAATAATCTAGAATATATTTTTGTCTTCTTTTTTGTTTTTTAAGAGATAACTTCCGCACGAGGAAAAGTTGCTGTGTCGTGGGAAACTATACAAACATTCAAACGACGGACACAAAGAACATCCAGACTCGTTACAATAATTTGTGGATCACACAAATTTTTGTCCCGTGTGGAATTCGAACCCACAACACCCGGCGTGGCAGTGGCGAAGCGACCACTTAAACCACTACGCTATTGGTTTAAGGTCCCGATTAGAGCAGCGATAGCTCAGTGGGGAGACCAACAGACTGCAATGCAGAGGGTCTCGGGTTCGAACACACGTCGTGCACCTCTGAGTTTCGGAAGTTATATGACTTTTCGAAATTATGTGCGTATTGATTGACAATTATCGCCTGCTCCGTGCCTCGGAGAGCACGTTAAGCCGTTGGTCCCGGCTGCCATGAACATCTATAGCAGTCGTTATTGGGAGAGTGTCGACACAAAAGATCCCACTGGGTCGAAGTGTCGCCGGTCTGCACTGACTGGCCCCCACATAAGA
Source organism: Catocala sponsa (assembly GCA_963564715.1). Classification (NCBI taxonomy): domain Eukaryota; kingdom Metazoa; phylum Arthropoda; class Insecta; order Lepidoptera; family Erebidae; genus Catocala; species Catocala sponsa. The sequence continues at coordinate 17,214,607 of OY751349.1, forward strand.
TAAGAAGGTCCCGATTACATCAATTGCCGTGAGGTCGCGGGTACATTTCGCATTTGGACAAAGTATCGGAAATTTAACCAAATAACAGTGGCATAGCACAAAGCCTGGTACAGTCCGATCCGGTGTTTGCAGGTCTAGCAGTCTACTTAAAAAGCCTAAGCCTAGCCTAGTATTATATTAGACTAGCTACCCCGCGGTTTTACACACGTTTATTATTACTACTCCACTCTCGTGGCTCGAGCTTTCCAATGGAGGATATAATTATTAAAATCGATTCAGCAGTTTCAGATTTTATCAATTATGAGTGACGGTTACAAATTTTAGTAAGGGTGTATTTTTTTTTAAATAGCTGCGTCTATCCTTATCTAAATGGATTGACACTCCGATTTCTCATGAGTATACATAAATACCCTTAGGGGCAACTATCTCTATAGCTTTGGCTGTACTTTGCATCGCAAAAGTGGTAATTAATACCACTTTTGTTTTAAGCATGCCTCGTAAAATATACCTACGAGAAAGATTGGTGCTCGTCCGTGTGCTAAATCGACAAAAGAAAATTTTGTAAAAGATTTAGATGAAGTGCGGAAAGGCATTCTTAGCATCAACGACATATTAATAAGATATGGAATTCCATTTAGAACACTAAGGTTGTTGTTTTAATTACCTCTGTTCTATTGAAGGCGGTGATTCTAATCACCTAACTGCTCAACTTATCCTAATTGTAAACACATGAATAAATCGTAAAAAAGAAATCAACTTTCTATAGTAGACGGACAACATTTTTATTTATAATTAAAATCGAAATAAAATCAGATGCAGTTTTATAGAAAAGTGATCAGTAAGACGAGTAAGGGGTTGACCCGTTCATAGTGCGGGTAATTACAAAAGTGATCAGTAAGACGAGTAAGGGGTTGACCCGTTCATAGTGCGGGTAATTACAAAAGTGATCAGTAAGACGAGTAAGGGGTTGACCCGTTCATAGTGCGGGTAATTACAAAAGTGATCAGTAAGACGAGTAAGGGGTTGACCCGTTCATAGTGCGGGTAATTACAAAAGTGATCAGTAAGACGAGTAAGGGGTTGACCCGTTCATAGTGCGGGTAATTACAAAAGTGATCAGTAAGACGAGTAAGGGGTTGACCCGTTCATAGTGCGGGTAATTACAAAAGTGATCAGTAAGACGAGTAAGGGGTTGACCCGTTCATAGTGCGGGTAATTACAAAAGTGATCAGTAAGACGAGTAAGGGGTTGACCCGTTCATAGTGCGGGTAATTACAAAAGTGATCAGTAAGACGAGTAAGGGGTTGACCCGTTCATAGTGCGGGTAATTACAAAAGTGATCAGTAAGACGAGTAAGGGGTTGACCCGTTCATAGTGCGGGTAATTACAAAAGTGATCAGTAAGACGAGTAAGGGGTTGACCCGTTCATAGTGCGGGTAATTACAAACATTATGTATAATAATTTTACATAATAAGTAGGTATATATATAGTTTACTTATAAGATTATAATGATTAAAACAAAAGTGTTGTGTGCCATTGATAAAAATTGAAAATAAATATTAGTAATTATAATTTTCTTTTATTAATCCCTAAGGGCAGCTATCCTCATAGTCATAAAATCATTGAGGCGTCTTTCCCATAGGTACAGTAGGAATCTATCCCCAAAATAGTACTGCAAAAAATAATGCTTATAATTATTATAATCGTTATACTCCATTAACCATAATCGTAACGTAGGTAAAAGACGTGCTTTTCAATATAAATAATAACTAGTTTTAATACTATGACTGTTTGGAAATAATGAGCCAATTTCAAAATATCAGGGTCAAGGGCATCTATCCCACTTTTACCCTATACTTTGCCAAGGAATCAAACCAGACACGTTCGGTAATCACTACCGCTATACCACCGAAGCATTCACATATTTATATTCATAAAATAGCATTAAAAATAATTCAGTGCTTAGCTATTCATGACACTGAGTGAAAACAACTAAACTAATAATTATACATTTAAGTACCTATCAGCCATCTTCATAAAATGGCTGAATAAACAGTAAAGTGTATAAAATAACGGTGAAAAGCAATTCGTTTGATGGCACGCCAGGACTAGAGCCATGGTATGGTATATAATTAGAACCCCATGAGGAAGCCATGCGCGTGGATTGATCACCTAATACCATCACCTATTATGGTGGTAAGGTTGTGGGTACACTGCGATTGAAGGGAATCTAAACCCTTTATTTTTTTTTTATTGAAAGATTTTCGTCTAATGCTTTTATCGAAAGGCTCAAACCGGTTGTCGAAACGGTTGCATATTTCAACTGTTCCTGTAGAAATAAATTTAAAATTTAAAATAAATTCAATTCAAAATATTTAAAAAAATGAAAGCATATTAAATCCTTACTAATATTATAAATGCGAAAGTAACTCTGTCTGTCGGTCTGTCTGTCTGTTACCTTTTCACGCCCAATCCGCTGAACCGAATTAGATGTAATTTGGAATGAAGATAGCCTGAGACCTTGGGAAGGACACAGGCTATATAACATCACGCTACGGCTCACGGGAGCGGCGCAGTAGCCACAAATACCAAAGACGCGGGTGAGACCGCGGGCACAGCTAGTTTAATATAATTTTAATAGCCTACTATCGCACTAGGGGCCACTTGCACGACAACTCACAAAATAAGTTTAGCACTAAATAGATTTAAAACATCGTGGCATCTCAGTCACCTTCACAGCACGATGTTTTAAATCTATTTAGTGCGTATTTTGTGAGTTGTCGTGCAAGTGGCCCTAGATGTCATTCCTGTATGGCGGAGAACTTTACAAAGAATCAAAGAACGGATACACCCAGATCCGGCACAACCATCTTTTTTGTTTTTTCATACGACTAAGGTGGCAAACAAGCATACGGCCCACCTGATGGTAAGTGGTCACCGTCGCCTATGGACGCCTGCAACACCAGAGGTATCACTTGCGCGTTGCCGAGCCTTTACGAAAGGCAAATGAGAAAAAGGAAGTGGAAAGGAGAAGGAGCGGGAAGGGGGCAAGAGGGTGATTGGGCCTCCGGTACTCTCACTCACCGAACGAAACACAACAGTAGGAATACTGCTATTTCACGTCGATATTCTGTGAGAGGGTAGTCCTTCATAAGTCGAGCCGGTCCATTCATGCTGAATTTGATATATGAATTATAAAAACTTTTGTCTAGTCTCGAGACAGCGAGATCGAATTTACACCTCATCAAAATCCATGCTTTCAAGACTTACGTGACCAATACGTATTACGTAAAAATCAGACCAACACAATAATTGGTTAATAGACTGTTTGTTTGTTTGCTTGAACGCGCTAATCTCAGGAACTACTGGTCCGATTTGAAAAATTATTTTAGTGTTGGATAGCCTATTTATCGAAGAAGGCTATAGGCTATCACAACATCACGCTACGACCCACGGGGGTGGCGCAGTAACGAAAAACGCGGGTGAAACCGCGGGAACATCTAATCTGCTACTAAAGCGGATGGCATAGAGGTTAAGGTGGTCACCTCCACGCTGGCACTGCGCCAAGTGTTGTAAGTTCGATCCCCACATGGGACAAAAATTTATGTGATCAACAAACAGTCTGTTACGAGTCCAGACTCGGAACAGACTGTGGATCACACAAATAGCTCTTTGTGTCTGTTGTGTTGAATATTCGTTAAGTTTTTCGCGAGACTGGAATTAAACCAAGTGAGCAAGTCAACCTTTGTAAAACATGTGAGAAACGGCAATGAATTTCCGTAAATCTTAGAGTTCGAAAAAATTATATCACGTGACCTTGAGGTCAGAGGTCATAGTCATTTCGGGGTATATCGAGTATGCTGAGTCGAATGACGTTGACCGTGAGTCTCTAGCTCTTACGGTTCTTGAGTTGAAAGTTGTATAACAGACAGACGGACGGACAAAGCTGTTGTATAAGAGTTTTTTCGAACTCTAATAAAAACGAAAAAAGATATAGGTACTAATAAAAACGCTAATAAAAATGAAAAAAGATATAACCATGGCTGGTTTATGCAGCATCGTCGCGTAAATAGGTATCTTAGTTCAAAAACAATAACAACTAAACATATTACATCTATACTTACCTACTAACTCATATGAGAATTCTTGTACATTTATTATTAAACAATTTATTCCACAATGTAAAAATATTCATATCTATAACCGCAGAGTAAACCAATACGTAACCTATATTCTCATTAATTAATGTCATTTTAATTATATTATTATGAACGTCATTCTTAAGGATATTTGTGTTAATCAACTACTTTCTGCCTGCGGCTTTGAATGCATCATCAGGATTATAGGTATCCTGTGTTTAGACACAGATGAGGCGGTGGTTTAAGTGGTTACCTCGACACTGGAACTTGGGTTTGATCCCCATACGGGGCAAAGATATTTGTGGGATTAACACCCAGAATCAACTCTTGTTTGAATGTCTGGAATATCCCCCGTGACATAAGAGTAATTCGTAGTGCGGTAGCTATCTTTTAAATCTTTGTGCCAAGTGGCATTTAAATTCGTTGAGTGGTTAACGGTGATTGAGAAACAAACATGCAAACGTCCTCACAAACTTTCACATTTATAATATAAGTATAATCCTCAACACGTAAGGTTTTAGTAATTTTTGAGAATACGTGACTCTCACAAGTATATTAATTAATGTATACAATGTGTCAATTGAAATAATTGATTATTCTCTATCCTCAACACGTAAGCACAAACGAAATACGTATTTCTTTTGTGACGTAAGTTTTTAGTCATTTTCGAATATACAATGTGTTAATTGAAATAATTGATTATTCTCTGTGTGGTTATGAACAAAAGCTTATGGTTAATGTAACCTACAGTACGCAAGATTGCGGGTTATTACAGTTAAACTTATGTAGCAAGTGTAACTTCAGTTATCCTAATCTTCAGGCACTCCACGATCGTGGCGGTAAGTCCCGTGTTTGAAGAGTGGCTAGAGAGGCGGCATGGCGCCCTCACCTTCCGGCTGACACAGGTAATGCCTGGCCACGGTTGTTTTGGCCAGTTCCTGTGTCGTACACGCCGGCAAGAGACGCCTGGTTGTCATCACTGCGTCGACTGCCGCGACCTTGTTGAGGACACGGCGCTGCACACTTTGGCGGTTTGCCCCGCCTGGGCATAGCAGCGCCGTGAGTTAATCGCGGCAGTCGGATCGGTTGCCCTCTCGCTTGCGGCCGTAGTTCAGTCTATGGTCCGGAGCGAGAGGTCGTTGAACGCCGTCGCCTCCTTCTGTGAAGAAGTGATTTCCATCAAGGAGGCGGCGGAGCGGGAGAGGGAGCGTTCAAACCCTCTCACCAACCGCAGAGCCGGGCGCCGGAGGGCGCGGGACGACCCCCAGCCACCCTGAGGTTTGACCTGGGGGTGGCGGGCTTTGTGGGCCTGCCCGCCATCCGTTCAGCACCAGGTTCGAGAGACTGCGTGCGTGTTCCCACGCGCGCCTCTGTGTCGTGTCCGTCTAGGGGGGGACAGTAGGGATTATTTTTCGTAGTGGTGACCAGTGGGCAGGTCTTTTCGTGTAGTGACCTGCCGTTTCATACGGCGGGCCAAAACCTCGGCGGGGCCGCGACCGCATGTGAAAATGATTCGCGTGGCCCCGCCGATAGTGGTTTGTCGGTATTCCGGGAGGTCCATTTTATCATTTTAACATCTTTCTTTTACCCTGGCGAGTTCGACATAACCCCTCCGCCCTCCCCCGCGGAGGGGTAGGCGCCAACGCATTCCGCAAAGAAAAAAAAAAAAAAAATCCTGATCTTAATACTAACTAATATTATAAATGCGAGGCTTTCACGCCGTAACTACTCGACCGACCATCATGAAATTTCGCATACTCGTTGTCAGGGGAATAAAAAAGGACATACACTACTTTTCATCCAGAAAAACTTATCTACTGTTACTAAACTAACCTAGCTTTGATTTACGCGAGCGAAATCGCGGGCAAAATCTAATAAGTATATTATATATTTGACAAAAAAAAATTTGCTTGGAAACCGCCGCTGCCAGGTACATGAATCAGCTGGCTAACTCGAGGTCCGAGGTAGCATGAAACACTTACCGCCATGAAACATACTCACACAGTATACACAGTTTCACAACTAGGTACATCCCCTGATTTTTACGATTTTTACGTCTTCTACCGGACACATATCGAGATAACACGTTGGTACTGAAACCTTCTCGAGTCAGGCTGTGCACTGAGAGTTTCTAAAAAAGAAACCTTTATCATTTTGCCAAGTAACTCTGAGCACACTGTCGCAGACCTTGAGCCCGCACACACAGCAGCCGCATTAAGAAGAGATCTATTAAAAAAATAATGCAAGGACTAATTTTAAGAGCTATTGAAGACTAAACTGTTTTTATTGTCTATTTCTATGTCTGTAAAAAACGATTACACGAAATTGGATACGGTTTACAAAGATGTATTGCTAGAGGTCTAACTTGAAATCTGGTGCATATTTCAGCTTGATATGCTGCCTACAAGTCGAGTATTATGTGTGTACCTCAGCTTCCTCTTACATGCAACAAAGCAAAATATAAATGGGCCGCGGCCAATTACGGACAAAAGATTGTAAAGTATATCTAAAACCTAAAACGTCAATATTCCTAGAGCCATATGTGCCCATGCCCTATTAGTGCACACGCGTTTGAAGGCATTACTCAGGCAAATGGTTTGATCAGTACGAGCGCGTCGAATTTTATGCTCCATAACAACCAGCGTGGAAGATAATGTTATTTTACAAGCATTATTACTAGACACGCAATTAGTAATAGATTAAATCTAAACACTAGGTTTTATGGACTAGAAATAATGGAAATGGGGATACCTTTTTTGATACAGATAATAGTTTTATTGCTGTTTTTAATGTAGACGGTTGCTGTTTCAGCATGTATGGGCCAGTTTTACCGGACTACTAACCTCTTTTTTATAATAAAGCTAGATTTTGCCCGCAGCTTAGTTCGAGTAAATGTAGGTTTGGTTTAGTAACAGTACCATTTTTGTGGATAAAAGGTGTCCTATATCCTTTTCTGTTGTTCTGACAATGTGTATGCGAAATTCCATGATGATCGGTCGAGTAGTTGAGGCTTGAAAGCGTAGCGAAAAACAAACAAACTCACATTCGCATTTATAATATTAGTTAGAAATACCTTCTATAAGTATCAAAGTGGGTGATGTGAATACGGTATTTCCCATAGTCTCCGCTAACTGGTCTAAGTGGTTGTCGTACAATGTTCTAAGGCTTCGATAGCCCTTCTCGGCGACCATTAACACTGGTTAGGGAAATTAGAACATTATGTCCTAATAACCACATGAGCTGTCATTCTTGATTTGCTTCGTATTGAGTGTTTGAATGCGTGAGAAAATGATAGACGTGGAATTAACAGCATTTAGAGACTGATGCCTCGGTGGCGTAGTAATAGAGTACGACTAGTTTGCGGGAGATTTCTGTTTAAAAGCTGGGTCTGGTAAAGTGCTTTTGGGTTTACTTGCCAAAAAATCTTAATTGGAACATGAAATCTGAAACTGTGTCAATCAGGAGTACAGAAAAGGACATCTTATCTAGGAAAAAGCACAGTTTCCGAACGACCGAAGGCGCGTGAAAAGCTACTACTAAATAAACCAGTGTTAGCTACTACTAAATAAACCAGTTGTGGGAGCAGCGATAGCTCAGTGGGGAAACCAACAGACTGCAATGCAGAAGATCTCGAGTTCAAACCCACGTCGCGCACCTCTGACTTTCGGAAGTTATATGACTTTTCGAAATTATGTGCGGATTGATTGACAATTATTGCCTGCTCCGTGCCTCGGAAAGCACGTTAAGCCGTTGGTCCCGGCTGCCATGATCATCTATGGCAGTCGTTATTGGGAGAGTGTCGACACAAAAGATCCCAGTGGGTCGAAGTGTCGCCGGTCTGCACTGACTGGTCCCCACATAATATAAGATAAGATAAACCAGTGTTTAATAATTGCAAGTAGTTTCAGTGTTCAGTGTTCATTGCAAGTTTTTTCATTCCAGGTACTCATACCTGGATAAAAATGATTCAAAGAATTAATTAAGATATGGTAAACTTGTGTGTTAAGTTTTGTTCATAATCATTGAGCAGTTGCACCGTGATTGAGTACCAAAATATCATATAAACATTGTCACCAACTTCCACATTTATATATAATCTTAGTATGTAGAATACCATTGCAACGAGGTTGTCTGAACATTGACTGCACGTATGGCGTATTGGTTTATGTGGTCGCCTCGCCACTGCCGCCGAGATATGCGGTAAGTTCAATCTCCACACGGGACAAATAGTAATTTTGAGTCTAAGTTTTCTTGGTGTCCGTTGTTTGAATGTTTGTTAAGTCGCCCGCGATACATGAATTATTCCTAGTGCGAAAGAAGGCTTTATTAAAAATTGGTTGTCTGTAAAGTCGGTTTACGGACGATAGTTTAACGTGACAACGTCATAACAAAATTTCTTTCTCGTAACGTTACAATGAGCGTAACTGGACAATGAGCGTAACGGGACGATGAGTCATCCTTTTTCGTGCGTGCAGCCGGCGTTCATCGATTTATTAGACGTTGTCACATCAAAATTGTTTGACTGTAAAGTCGGTTTACGGACGATAGTTTAACGTGACAACGTCATAACAAAACATTAACCTAACAATGAGCGTAACGGGACAATGAGCGTAACGGGACAATGAGCGTAACGGGCCAATGAGCGTAATAGGACAATGAGCGTAACGGGACGATGAGTCATCCTTTTTCGTGCGTGCAGCCGGCGTTCATCGATTTATTAGATGTTGTCACGTCAAAAAAGGCGTCAGAACAGAAAAACAAAAATTTGTTGGTCTGTTTGGTCCAGCTTCACGCATAAAGGTAACATAATCCGCTAGCGTACTGCCAGTTTACAAGCTGCAGGTGCAGCTAAAAATTTATTTTACCTGACATCAAAACCATTCGAAACTATGACCTGGCGCATAGCATACTCATTTACTACCACTGCGCAACGAGGCTATTTTCACAAAAACGGCTATTTTCTTTACAGTCTCTAAAGGCTAGCCACATAGAAAAACACCGGCTAATATCTATAATAATAAAATCACACACAACTTTTCTATGTGGGAAAACTATCCACTCGTACAACGGAAGAAAGTACCACTAGCGACTAATGTTCTGAGTTTCCATTCGCACGCATCCTATACTTATAATAGAGTACTTCCTATTGGCCAGTTAGGCCCCAGCGAATGAGGCAAACAGTTTGTGTGCTGACTATTTGCCTGATTAATGCATTGATATACAGCAGCGATAAGTTAGTGGGGAGACCAACAGACTGCACTGCAGAGGGTCTCGGGTTTGAACCCACGTCGCGCACCTCTGACTTTCGGAAGTTATATGACTTTTCGAAATTATTTACGTATTGATCGACAATTATCGCCTACTCTGTGCCTCGAAAAGCACGTTAAGTCGTTGGTCCCGGCTGCCATGAACATCTATGGCAGTCGTTATTGGGAGAGTGTCGACACAAAAGATCCCACTGGGTCGAAGTGTCGCCGGTCTGCACTGACTGGCCCCCATATAAGATAAGATAATGCATTGATATAGTTATTTTTCTCTTGCAGAGTATGTGGTAGAATCTGCCGCTCTAGAATTGGCTTACATAGCCACGAAACTAAGTGCATGTCCAAAGGACAATGACTAAATCGTCTGGTACAGACATAAACGGCCAAAGAAATGGCCAATGGTTAGCTAGCGTTTGGTTGCATTTATGTGAATTCATTATTATGTCTATAAATACTAATATTATAAAGAGGAAACATAGGCTATATTTTATTATTAAAAAGATAGATTCAGCACTGTAAAAGATAAGATGTTGGAAAATAAATCGGTGAAGTTTTAAATAAATAAAATACTTATATACACATATTAAAATACATATATTAAAAATTCATGTACATATTAAAGACTTTACAAATATAGGAACAAAAACAAATAAATACTAATTTATTTCCTGAATCAAACCTAAGTCACCTGGTTAACGGCGAAAAGATCTTTTACGAACTTAGCACTAAGCACTATCATCTGTGTAATTCAAAAATATATTGATGTCTTTTGCTGCAATTACGACAGCCAAGCACAATTTACTTTCTATTAATCCAGCAATTAACTGATTGCTATTAAAATGCGTTGATATAATTTTTTTTATTTTTTTTTATTTTGACGTGACAACGTCTAATAAATCGATGAACGCCGGCTGCACGCACGAAAAAGGATGACTCATTGTCCCATTACGCTCATTGTCCCGTTACGCTCATTGTCCCGTTACGCTCATTGTGACGTTACGGGAAATAAATTTTGTTATGAGGTTGTCACGTTAAACTATCGTCCGTAAACCGACTTTACAGACAACCAATTTTTTACTTGGGGGAATGCTTTGACGCATACCTCTCCGCGGGGCGACGGATAGGTTATGTCGGGCTCACCTGGGAAAAGATACCCCTGTAATACCGACTAAACCTACCACGGTGTTCCTCGACATAACCATAGATGGCGAGGCCGCGCGAATCGCTTTCACATGCAATCGCGACCTCGACATGGTTTCGGCCCGTCGCAGTCTGCAACGGCAGGCCACTACCCAGCCATACATAACCTAAGTCCGGTAGCAAATTACGAAAGTATTAACCATAATAACACAATAGTAAGCCACATACCGTTTGCAGCAAACGCTTTGCTGCATCACTTTGCAGCAAACTCTTTGCTGCAATCAGTTTGCTTAGTCAGAATCATGCATTTAGTAGAGTAAACATATAGACAGTACCGTGGGTACTAGTTAAGTAAACTCTAAGTAAATTATATTAGCAAATCGGTAGTAGCAACGTGTGAAGCCGCCATGGGAAATGAAGAAATTGGTAGATATTCAATTAATAAGGAATAATTAACATTGTTTATCTGTAATTAACCATTTTTTTTAAACAATTCTGTTTAGAAGCAGTTCTTAACAGGCCTTCGTAGGTCTGATTCAACAGACTGAGGATGTTGATCGTTTATTCCATGGCATAAACTTATTTGGGCAATCCCTACAGCCGATTGTAATGTCCCAGATAAGATGCCCGGGTCAAGTAATATGCTAGGATTTTCTGTTGGGTAATTATTAGTAGTAGTACGGAGTATGGAAATGTGTTTGTCTGACGGCTTGACTTGCACATATTATGTGTGATCTAAAATAGCAGGTAAATGTGGGTGTATCACTACTGCTTATCCCATCCACGATTTCAAGCGTTAGTCTTTGTATGTATGATGTCCTAGGAAAGTTTGGAAAAGTATATATTACGTCGACTTTTTGCTAGCTGCGTTTTGTCCCCTCGTCATAGGGAACTTTAATACCATACATTTAAACGGTTCCAACTTCAGGAAATTTACAATCTTATCTTATAAGACCCAATAATTTAAATTGAAGGCTTTATTATTGATAGTTAAGTTGACCATCACAGTATCAAAACAATGTTGGTTAACTACTTCCAAAAAATTACAAAGTCTTTTCGAAGGCCTGTTTTAAACTAGTTATAAACCTACGCAGGTTGATAAACATTGAAACGGAAAAAGGCTCGGGATAACTATTTGTGGAATAATTTTATCCCATAAAGGATAGAACCTGTTACACTTAGCGAATAGTAGAAAGTGACTCAGTAATTACTTTAACCATTGTTTCATCTAATCAAATGGCGTAGTGGTTTAAGTGTTCGCCTTGAGCAGCGATAGCTCAGTGGGGAGACCAACAGACTGCTATGCAGAGGGTCTCGGGTTCGAACCCACGTCGCGCACCTTTGATTTCCGGAAGTTATATGAGTTTTCGAATTTATGTGCGTATTGATTGACAATTATTATCGCCTGCTCCGTGCCTCGGAAAGCACATTAAGCCGTTGGTCCCGGCTGCCATGAACATATATGGCAGTCGTTATTGGGAGAGTGTCGACACAAAATATCCCACTGGGTCGAAGTGTCGCCGGTCTGCACTGACTGGCCCCCACGTAAGATAAGATAAGTGTTCGCCTCGCCACTGCCACTGCGACGAGTGTTGTGGGTTCGATCCCCACACGGGACAAAAAATTGTGTGATTCACTAATGCTTGTTCCGTATCTGGGTGTTCTCTGTGTCCATGGTTTGAATGTTTGTAAAGCACCCCGCTATACAGGCATTATTCACAGTGCGGGAATTGTCTTTAAAAAAAACCTGAATTGTAACAAAAGTACCTGAAAATATGCTAAAGATTATTATAAATTAATCGTAGGCGGGCCGAGGGCCTTGGCAATCTCTAATACTATATATGCCAGCCGAAAAATCAATCTTACTAATTATGTTAATTATTTGTTTATTTGATGTGCAATAAATAAAAGAAACTCAACTTAGTAATTCAAAAAAAAATCTAACTAGTTTAATTTAAAAGCTTGTTAAAATAAGTCAGAAATCTACTAGCGGCCTGAGAATCTCTGACGCTTCATTAACCATTAGCCGGTAGCAAGATCTCTACCTGTTCACACTTATACTGATAATTACTAATTACCTGAGCCATTTCTTCCCGAGAAACGTTGATACAATCTCAGCACATATAAACGGGCAGCGTTGTGAGTCAAAACAGATAATTTGTGCCATGGGCTGTGTCCCGGCGCTAATGAGTTATAATAAGTGCCACCCACGGGCCTGGCTGGCACACTGGTAGTGTAGAGGAGGCTTTGTTAGGCCAAATTGTGTCCTGTAGTTCTTTAAAAATATGTCAGTTTCCTCGTCATCTCAGCCAAAACACATCCACTGCTGGACATAGGCCTTCTACAAGGGTTTCCATACAACCCAGTTTTGGGCCACTAGCATCCAACCGCTTACCGCGACCCTTACCAGGTCATCGGTCCAGTTTCCTCACTAGGGATTAATTCTCCTAAATAAGAGGCCTCGATGGCGTAGTGGTTAGTGTAACCGACTGCCACGCCTGAGGTCGCGGGTTCGATTCCCGCACAAGTCAAACATTTGTGTGCATGAACATGGATGTTTGTCTTGGTCTGGGTGTTTCTATGTATAATATGTATGTATTTACAAAAAAAAAGTATATATGTATGTTTATCCATTGTCTAGTACCCATATTACAAGCTCTGCTTAGTTTGGGCTAGATGATGTTGCGTGTATGTGGTAGAATATTATTATTATATTATAAAAATTCTTATGAAATAGTGTCATTGTAATAATATATTCTTATCATTGTAATTCAGTGTGGATGTTTACTAATGTTCAAAGAATATTAATTATATATTTTTGCTTTAAAATCACAACACCATCAAGGACTAAACCCTGTGTTGCTATAACAACACCATCAAGGACTAAACCCTGTGTTGCTATCGTTTAAATAATGGACACAGACATGTCGCTGTATAGTTTTAAAGTGTACATGTTGTAATATTATGATGTAGTTGAATATAGGTTGCTTTTGGTGTGACGAAATTGAATTGATGTTTATCATGTTTATAATGTGACATAGTGAAATTCGAATTTTTTATGTTACGGCAAGAAACGTAAATTAACGTAAAAATATACTAAAATTGGACTGGCATACAAAAACAATGTTTTAAGACATATTATCTCAGTTTTAGATTATGTTTATTTTATTTTATTAATTTATTTGGATCGCCAACAAATGATACACATTTCTTACTTCTAAATAATAATTTACAGACATGCCTTGTGCTCATTCACTTACAGGCAACCACATCAAACAAAAATAAATTTTCGCCACAAAAACTAAGTAAAAATCTAAATACATTAACATAATATTAACATTAAAATTATATTGAAATTAAAAAGAAAGAAGAAATAGAAACGTTATAGTAAAAATGGGAATGTTTAATGTTCAAATGTTTAGTCCATAAAAAAATAATAATGAACTATTTATGCTTTTGGGTGGCAGATCCCGTGATTGCCAATTGCGGTAACGTACAGGTAATACCTCTGGTATTACCTATAAGTTGTCATAGGCTGTACAAGTGGGTCTAACACTATTGTACTAAAATAAATTATGTACTAGAAAACCGCTCCCACATACACTTAGAAATAGATAATAATAATGTCCTCCAGACCGAATTTCGGTCACGACGGCCAATCTTAACGGAGGCTAGCCATCTGGCTACCCTCCGTTAAGATTGCACTATAATATCTCCTGCGCAGGTGATATTATAGTGCACCAGCGGAACAGAGAGTGTACATATGTATGTACACTCTCTGTTCCCTAAATCTCATGATCCAATGGGACGGTATTCCGACACGACCGGTGAGAGATCAGGTGCAGGACCAATGGCTTTACGTTCTTTCCGTAGCACGGGGTTTTCTGACAAGGCCAACTTCGTAACTCAACTGCTGTTCTTAATCCGGGATTCGAACCCGAGAGCTCTTGCACAGCAGTCGCATTCACTACCGCTGCGCCACGAAGGCAGTTCTATAGTAACTTTTATAAGATAATCTTTTAAAATAAAGCCTACTCTACACTAAAGAGCAAGCAAGTCGATGTGTGCGAGCCAAGCAGGCCTTACGACTTCATTAGAGCGCGTCAACCGGCCAGTCACGACCGGGCCTAACCGCGACACTATCCATATCCACCACAACCCAATTCCAACCATAAACACAATGAAATAACGTTCAATTTAGCTTGGCACTTATGAGGAAATTTTACTAATGCAATCGTTGTAAGTTGAACTGTCGGTGAAGGAGTTAAGGTGTAGTTTTCTTTTCAGTGTGTAATAATGCATTTTGATTATATTGAGATTCGAATGTAGCGAGATGGAATCACTTCCCTGAGTTGCAAGTTCGAATATGTGCACGATAATTGTTGGCTTTTGTCGCACAATGCAATGATAGGTTTTTTACATTAAATTTAACTTGCTAACCATTCTATATTAGTTTAAAATATACAATAAAATTGCAGTGACTGACTCGGTGGCTTGACTGACTCAGTGGCTTGACTGACTCGGTGGCCTGACTGCCTCGGTGATTTGACTGACTCGGTGGCCTAATGGTAGTGAGTACGACTGCTGTGCCGGGTAAAGTGTTATTGGGTATCTATACGAAGTATAAAACTGTCCTCGGTACGACAATAGGGTCGTCCTCTTTAATGTGGGATAAAGTGTCTGGTCACCTAAAAGTCCAGCAACCTCGTTTCGCCAGTTAACGTATTCTATAGCTGGCGAAATGAGGATGACACATCCAAATACCCCTTCAGGGATATAGGCGTGAGACTATATATGTATTACAGTACCTCTGTAAACTCTCTCTAAACTGCAAAGTTACGGGCTGCTACATAAATAGTGTTACTAGAAAATCCAATAAAACTTTATCCAATAATCAAATAAAACCTAGAACCTAATTATTCTACTAAGCGTAGCTATAAAAATGCGAAAGTTTATGAAGATTGTTTGTTTCTTAGTCACGCGTCAACCGCCCATCACAAGTTAATGAAATTTGGCACAAAGATAGACCTAGTATTCTATGTACTAATATTGAAATCTGTTTTATATAATTATGTTCCCATAGGATTCGCAAGTGAAGCTGCGGCAGAAAACTAGTCAGTCATACGCGTATGCACATGTATCTATATATATCTGTACTAAAATTATAAAGAGGAAAGATTTGATTTCTTGTTTGTTTGTTTGTAACGATTTAACTCAAAAACTACAGAACGGATTTTGAAAATTCGTTCAATATTAGAAAGCTATATTATCACCGAGTAACATAGGCTATATGTTATTTTAAAAAAAAGACTGTTACTAACATAACCTAACCTATTCTTAGGCGAGTGAAGCCGCAGGCAAAAGCTAATATGACATCAAATATGCAACAAGCAGCAAGGCATTTAAGTAAGCTTGTAAACTCTCTTAAGCTTTTAACGCATCTCTTATTAACCGGACCATTTAACTACCTATAAACATTTTTCCTAACACTCTATAATCCAGCCATAATAATATAACTAGCATTTTCCTGTTATTCCGTCCGCTTAAACGACGATTTTCCAGCGATTTCATCTGCGTTAATTATCTTATCCTAATTCTAACTAATATTACAAATGCGTATATGAGTTTGTTTGTTTATTACGCTTTTACACTTTAACTTCTCGACCGATCATCGTGAAATTTCGCAATCATCATAACTGTAACGTAGTACCTTTCATCAAGGAAAAAGTAGTAGTTTTCGAGGGAATGTTTTATATTTACCTAACTCCAAAAACATGTGTACACCAGTTAATGGTAGAATATGGACAGAACTACTTACTATGTATTTTTATCATCATTTTTGTACTCATATTCTGAAAAATAAATGATTTATTATATTATAACAGAAAACGGATCATAACATCTTATATAACATCTTCGGCCAGGTTGCAGTGGTCGCAAGCAGACTGGCGCGGTGATGTCAGACCTCCGTTTGTGTAATAGATATTGATTTTAGCTACGTCATTCAAATCGCTCGTCCATCAAAACCAGCTGACGAAATCCTTATATTTGAAGTTGAACTCTAAGGTATGCCGTATCAAAATCCATTCTGAGGTTCTTCGTACTGTCAGAAGAAACAAACAGACGGTCGTAGAATCTACAAACCATTGTTTTCGGTTCAAGGGGCAAATCCTCACGAAGTAGACATTTTTGTCTGAAATACATTGTAATAAAATGTCGGTAGTTCGCAATCGTTGAATCTTATATAACGCGGCCATTTTAATTCGACAAAACAGTCTACAGTGTCAAAATTTGCACTCGATCACTCTTAGACTAACAAAAACTCTTTAAACCATGGTTCAGTTTGTTGAATTCTCACACCACTAAACACTCTATCCTAACAACTGTATAAAAATATCTATATTATAAACAAGACAAAGCCACGTTACAACTTTTAAGAAACATACATTTTCCAAGAAAATTGTTGCAGTACCTAGTAGTAATTTTGCGCATGCGCATATAGTCGCCGGTGTGTGCGCATTGTCGCGTCGGTAATAACTTAATAAGCGCCATCTAGCGCCGTAATTACAAATTAGATGAGGTGCGCAAGAGTTGAACGCTGGCTAGATCGTTATATAGATATCTGGAGTTATTCTGCAAGTTTTATAGATCAACCATTGACAGAAATTTACAGACATCTTGTTGACAAAGTTTTGACGTCATGAAATAGTATTTTTTTAGTTATACCTACATTACGTATTTTAGTGATACAGAAACAAGATGACTGTATGGTTGGCGTTTAAGTGGTAGCCTTGACACTGCTAATGCGCCAAATGATGTAGGTTCGAATCCCACACGGGACAAAAATTAATTGTGTGATCGATGATCCACGAATGGTTGTTCTAAATATGGATGTTCCTTGTATCCGGTTTTTGACTGTTTGTTAAGTCTTCTACGACACAGGAATTACGATCAGTGAGGAAGTTGTCTTTAAAAAAAAACAAAAATAATTAATTACCGACTTAAGAATGCTCAATTTTTATATTTTCCTTAACAAATAAAATTAATTCAATTTTAATACGATGCCGTCGTATCGCGTATTGGTGGTTGGTCGGCCGATTTGCAGTAGTGTGAGTGTGTATGTACGAGCGGTCCGGCCGACTTGAGAGGAGACAACCGAGACAATGTCTAGTTTGAGAAATGCCGTCCGTGAATTCCTACGTCTATGAGGTAAACATTACGAGACTAGGTTAATACACAATATATGTATTTATTAGCATTTTACAGTGTGGAAACTTTGGTGGTAGGTACAATATTTTGATTACTGTGGACCCTGTTGAAGAGAGTAAAGTTATACTCAAAGCCAGTTGCATTCACTGATCGGTAAACGATTAGCGAGGTTAAGCAACGTTGGGTGCGGTCAGTCTATAGATAGGTGACCACTTAGTGGTATTTCATGTGAGCGTCTGCGTGCTTCGGAGGGCACGTAAAAATTCGGTCCCGGTTGTTGTCAAATTGACAGCAGTCGTTAAGCCATGTCAGAGGCCTACGGGCGGCTTGAACAACTCTTGACAACAGATTGGCCAC
Source organism: Catocala sponsa (assembly GCA_963564715.1). Classification (NCBI taxonomy): domain Eukaryota; kingdom Metazoa; phylum Arthropoda; class Insecta; order Lepidoptera; family Erebidae; genus Catocala; species Catocala sponsa. Next base: position 17,232,716 of record OY751349.1, read on the forward strand.
TAACCACACGAAAAGAAAAAAAAAGACTTCTTAAATGTTTTTCTTGCTGGTACAAAAAAAGCAGATAAGCAAATATAATAATAAGCAAATTATGAACAAGAGAAAAGACAATCCATGAAGCAAAACTTGAACCCCGTCCCAGAACAGCCATGTTATTGCTTTACCAACTAAGCTCTTCAGTCTTCCTTCGTACTAGAAATTTTGCTTCTAGAAGTGCACCTAAGACAAACTTAATTTTATGATACATACAAAGATAGACTCAGATCTGTATATATCTACGAGGTTTATTGCACTCTCATTTTGCAAACTATGTTTGTAGGTTCCAGGTAATAGTGGTCAAGCCAATTTATTGGGTTCATTTTTATGTTTTAAGACTTTTCAAAAACAATATTTCACATTGAGTTTTACACCAGTCTATTAATTAAATAACCAGAGTCTTAAACTCAGTAAACTTACGCCCATAATGCTGTATGACACCTTTTTTTTACGTTGTGGAATGCTTTGACGCATACCTCTCCGCAGGGCGATGGAGAGGTTATGTCGGGCTCACCAGAGAAAAGATACCCCGATAATACCGACTAAACCTACCACGGTGTTACTCGACATAACCATTAGGCGATTATCACACAGCACCGCGCACCGCCGCGGAGGGCGGTGGCGATAAAGCGGAAGAGCACCGCTCGACCGCGCGGCCGGGCGGTGTACGTGTGTTAGGCATCAACGGATTTAGTAGAGGCAAATGTGACATGAGATCCGCTTCACCGCCTACCGCGGCGGTGCGCGGTGCCGTGTGTTAAACGCCTAAACCATAGACGGCGAGGCCGCGCGAATCGCTTGAATGCTGTATGCATGACACCTGTCATCTATATTAAGTCAGTTACATTTTTACATCCCATGTAATAGGTCGAACCTATTGCCGTACACCGGCCACATTTCACCGTTAATTCTTCCACGGAAAGGAAAACTGAATAGCCCGACCCGGAGCACGACAAATGCATGCAAACGTGAGCAGAAGCAAACAGGCTAACATTTAGTCAATTTAAATATTCTTTCACAAATAAAAAGCTTTCTTATCTCAAAGTAACATAGGCCTACATTAGACTAACCAGGCCGAACGCAGAACACTCGAAATAGTAGCAGTGGCCACTTAAACCTCTACTCCATCCGTGCAATCCACAACCAATACAACCATTTAAACTACCAAATAAACGAAATAAAATCCAACAAATAGCAGAATAGCCCTAGGTCCTAACCCCTCAACGTGCACGTTCAAGAGAAATCCTTAATGGGTTTAATGTACCCTCTCTTATCGATCGCTTCACAAGTTTACTTGTTAATCTTAACCCTAACAATATCGGGTATTGGGCAATTTCTTATTTATCGTAGTCTTGGGCGCTGTTGGTATTTCAAAGGCGATAAGAGGTTGGGCAGAGGTCAGATAAATGATACTATTAAAATAAGATCACACTTTGCTTACTATTTTTTAGCTGGTGGCGCAGCGGTATTGTGTGCAACGAAAAGTTATTGGGTTTTTCTGACAAGTATAATTTTCAGTAGTAGCCCGGAATTGAGGAAGATGGCGGGTGTTGGCTCGGAGAGTACGTAATGCCGTTGGTCCTGCGCTTGATATCTCTCCGGTCGTGTCGAATTGTCATCGCATTATGATTGGGCAACAGAGAATGCACGTGTATTTGCAAACACTTGAACACTCTACTGCTGTCATAAAGGGAAAAGACTTAGGTATGTAAAGTATGAGTATTTATGTATTTCGAACTAGTGAAAAAGGCGCATTTGCCAGCATATTTATATAAATGTAAAAAATTCGGCAGATGCGTCTTTTTTCCTTATGACGGTGGTATAATATCTCCTACGCTGATGGCCAGTTTTCGTTGAGATTAACCTTAAGATTTAAGACCAAAATATGGTCCGGAGGACCTTATTATTTTTTATTTTCTAGATTTTGTAATTTTCAGGTAAGTACAATGGATGCAACACCTGTATACATATGAATAGTAAAATTATAATTGAATTATTATTAAAAAGAATGACCGTGAGTTTCTTGCAGGTATTTTCTTATAAATGAATAAATTATATTTGATTTTAACTTTACTATTTAGCGGTAATAGTTCTGTGGATAGACCGTTCGACTGCCGACTCACAGGTGTAGAGTTCAAATTTATATGCGCTATGAAGTTAGTAGTTATTATAACACGAATAATATGTACCTATGTTTTTAATAATGAATTAGATAATAACCTAGAATCTGACCTTACGAACTTTGTTATTTAGGCGATGTGTTTAATTTAATTTAGTATTTAAGTTTTTACCTATGTAAATGTATATATATATATATATATATATATATATATATATATATATATATATATATATCACTATATTTGAATATATCTTAAGTCTGTTCCTTGCGTTAATTTACTGAATTTGTTGTATTGTAAGGCCCCGTCACCTGTGATACAGTTCTTTAACTAGTACAGGGATGGGTGACCTTTCTACTCGTTTAATCATTTTGTACTTATAATTTTAATATGTTTACCTTTACACAATATTTTTAGTATTGATTATGGAAATAAAATTATTATTATTATATTATTATAGTTGTGTGAGAGTGTGCCCGCCATTAATTAATTAATTAATTTTTTTAATAACTACTTGGTGACTTTTCAAATGAGTCTCACAGTCACCGGTTGAATGAGGAAAGGATTGCTAACATTATTTGTTAATCATTGCGAAAACATTTCACGGAATGATCTTCACTCTATACAATTCCATGAATTTAGACAAACAGTGTCTTATTTCTTAGTATTACGTCACCATACAAACATACACGCTAATATCTAACTCCTACTTATTGGATCATCAATGTGTAAGAAATTAATCATTGACATTATTTTTAAACGGCTTATGTAAGGATTTTTTTCGTTTACTTTACTTTTCCCGTGATATCTTGCGCGTGAAATTTGAAAGTAAGTACCTATCTATATTTATTTTTTTGCATGTAAGAAGCAGCTGATCTACACACTTGATACTCAACTTCTAGGTGGCATATCAAAAGGCGACATTAACCAAATTTTAAATCCTCCTAACCCCTCCAAGCTTTCAGCAATACAACTGCAAAAACTGCATTCAATTACGTGCAATAGTTTTTGCGTGATCCGTGTTCAAACCTACAGACAGACAGACACAAAAATTAGAGAAACAGGCTGTATGAGTTGTGATATTCACTCAACGGCTTACAGTAGCTGAGTAGTTAACATAAACATAATATATAGATTTTGCCCACGGCTTCGCACACTTAATTGTAGGTTTTATAAATGTTCTACCCTCGAGAACAATACTTTTGTATAAATGAAAGGTAACCTAAGTCCTTTTCCGTATCTCTGACAACGTGTATACGAAATTTCATGATGATCAGTCGTGTAGTTAAAGCGTGAAAGCGTAACAAACAAACAAACTCACTATTATACATAGCTTTTAATTTAAAAGAATATCAATTAAGTTAAATAGTAATTTGGAACCCAAATTACTAGATATCTTTAAAAATACATATGTTTGTTGTACAAATTCCTAGTACTAGGAATTATCAGCTAAGCTTATTAGAAGCCGACGAGGTTGAAATGAAACATATGACCATTCCATCCCAAATGCTATGTCTTCACTATCGGCTACTGCAACTGAAACAGGAAAACACAACTACTTCATTGATATTATGTAGTAATAGCAGTATTCTGAAAATTGATGAGTCGATATTAATAGAACTTAGAATTATAAGTAAATGACTATTTCTATTAGAATATAACGTAGTTTTCTTTGTAAATTGCTATAATTATTATTATTAGTCTAGTAGACGCCATATTACCGCAATAAACGGAACTAAGTACTAACATACAATTATTCTAAGTACAGAATTTTACATAAAAGCTGGTATAAATTGATGTATTACGTCCTATCAAATGAATAAAGTTCAAATCAAAACAATGTATGGGAGGAATGATGTGTTAATGACATTATTGCTGACACATTTGGGGTCTCTGCTTGATTTTATTGTGTATATGTTACGGGTAATGCTAGAAGAACGAGTAAACTTAGGTTTACCCAGGTTTACTTAGTATTACCCAAGTTCCTGTCGGTGTCGCGGTGAATGCTAGCACGAATTCCGTGACAACGACACTAGGTACTGGGTAACGTCGTCAGGGGTTTAGTGGGTATGGGGCCGACCTCTCTGGCTCGAGTCCCACACACCCGCGCCCAGCCCGGGCGCGGACGGTGCGTAAACGCATTCACATGAAGTTAAAAAAAAAAAAAAAAAAATGTTTTCCCCAAGTTCTTTGGGTAAAGTTCGAAAAATCAATCAAACTCGAGTTGTATTCGGTGTTTACCCATTCACGCCTATGTCTTTTTCTGTACTCCTGTCAACGTGTATACGAGATTTCATGATGATCGGCTGAGTAGTTTGGGGTAAGTTGACTAACAAACAAACTCACATTCACATTTATAATATACTAGCTTTTGCCCGCGGCTTCGCTCGCGTTAATTTAGAATTTGACAATCAATTCGGGTTGTACTCCGCTTGTAATAATATATAATAATATAATTCAGTTATGATTCGAAAAACACGTGGCGCCATCTATTATCATAAGAACGTTATTATTGTTTTCCTCGGGAACAGTTTTTTTTTTCGGAATGAATGGTAGCCTATGTCCGTTTCTGAACACCTGCCAATGTGTATGCAAAATAACGGAAACGAATCATCATTAAATGATTCGTCTAGTAGTAAAGGCGTAAAATCGTAACTAATAAACGGACTCACATTTACATTTATTTATTTAATTATTTACATCAATTGCGCCAATTACACTATTTAATAATATAATATATAAATTTAAAATTAAGCATTCATGCATTCTGCTCACATTACCTCATACATTCTAATAATAATACTTTCCATTCATCCGCAAAAATATCAACTTCTGGGTTAAAGTCCAAGAGAGCGTTAAGCTGCTTTAGTGACCGAGGTATGGGTGAGTTACAGCGTGCCACAGTACGGCACGTTGGAATCGCCAGCAATCGGTGCTTTCTACCACGACAATAGTTGTTAGGCACAAACAATCTGCAACATTTGTAGTGAAGAATCGGTGCCTCGATCATACCCTGATGATAATAAGTATAACTTTAAAAGTAAAGGGCATGGTAAGCTGTACAATTAGCGAAATGTTAAGCGAGGCTTTGTCTACGTCGCTTGGCTTCAGTCAAACAATGCGAGCTGATTTGAGAGATGAGAATAGACTTCTCTCTGTAAATAGTGCATTGTTTGGTTATTATTTAGTTTAGAATTGAAAATCTTGCCGACTTAGTGCTGCTATCTATATTTATTACTAGATTTTGTCCGCGGCTTCGCTTGCGTAAATGTAGATTTGGTTGGGTTACTTTTTCTGGACGAATGGTACCCTTTGTCCTTTTCTATAATATTCCCCTGACAACTTGAAATTTCATGATGATCGGTCGAGTAGATAAGGGTGAAAACGTAACAAATAAACAGAAAAAAAACTTACATTTGCATTTATAATCTTAGATAGGATTATAAGGCTCATAAACAGAAAGAGAAGTGAATAACTTTAAACCTATCTCTCGTGTATTTAATGGACGACTTTCCTTTCAATTTATTTTGCCGGACCCACGACGGGTTTAGTTTATTCTGATAGGGTAACTAAATCTTATCTTATTACATTTTAATTTAAAATACCTAATCCAATTCCAAATTACAAAGATTAAAATTAATAAAAAAAATATATATATAATATAATATGAAACTTAAATCTCGTAAAAGGATGCCTGTACCTACTTCGTTGTGACGTAACTGGTATTTGAAGTCAGCTGCGCAACAGCGATAGCAATATGTCCTCATGGGCATGGGTAAAATTACAATTACGCATTTATTTTCTAACCAACTTTAAAGCTGATTTCTTTTAAATGCTATTGTTATATCTTGGTGCGTAAAATAGGGTAAAATGTTAGGCATTAACCATATTGCAATATCAACGCGGATTGTTAATATATTATTCGATTAACGATCAATATTCTTGATTGCATTCGATTGATAAACTTTCGGATCATTCGAATATTCAATCGATAATCGTTTAAATCCTATTACATTCATAAATAGAGAGGGGTAAACCACAGCAAAATCGCCACAAAATCCTGTAAATTCGCTTTCTGACATAACCAGTTGAACTTTTTACGTTTGGGACTATAAGCTAATATAACTCGTATTATATGTATTTTTACGACTTAAACCACGGAGTTTGAAGTGGTGTCTAATTTACGATTAATAATGGCTGTCAAAACATTACATAGAGTTTATTTACCGTTACTATTAACAATAATAACATCATTTATGCGCACTCCGCCAGCTCTCACATACTCCATAGAATTTCGAACAATAATTTCTATTACACTATAACTCATAATTATTGATACCAACGTCTACTCAAACGACTGATTGTTGGCGAAATGAAACGGACATTTTGCCTTCAGAGCCTTTCTTTTCTACCTTACCTTGACTTATCGATTTCTCTTGTAAAATTTATGAAGATTACTACCAACAATCACAGCAACTCTTCATGAAATCAATGGACACTCACTTCGCCCGTAGCAAAGATTTATTAGTCCCTATTCGAACATAATCTCAGCTAATTCACCGTAGAAAAACCTCGAGTTTATAGCCACCTGGACAATTGCTCTTTTGTCGTTTGCCTCAATATATTTTAAATGACTGGAGACGGCCTCTCGTGAAGCCGATCCTATTGTGACTGACTATGGCCGTTCCTTTTAAGTAATCGAATGGTGGATATTTATTTTGAATTAAGAATAATTTCTTTTTTAGCTGCCGTCTGTGGACGTGTGCCGCGCATTAGTGGCCTTTGTTAACCTTATATTAATGAACTTTGAATATCGAATGGGCTTTTTTCTTTTACGGTCGTGGACTACCACGTCGCTGTTGTATTTATAAAAAGAATGTCACGTGGTAAGGTTTTTCCTTTTTAAAATAAAGAATATTCAGTTATGATATTCAAAAAACGAATCATTTTGCCGCCAGCCAGTTATATTTATAACTGGCTCTATTAAAAATTACCCGTAAAGCAAATTACTCATGGCTTGCGGTTATGACGTGTGCATTAATTTTCTAACCTTTATGGTAAAAATAATTATTACCTATTTTGAATAAAGAATGTTGTTTTGCCTATTTTCGATCGTGACTGATAACGCAATAGGCTTTCTTATGAATTAATAAATACCTACTTAAGTATTATACGTAAGTAGTTATTAATTTCATCGTTGTTATAGAATATTGATAAAAGTAGGACTCACTCACTCATCGTTGTGAACTGAGGAGAGGCCCGTGCCCAGCAGTGAGACAGTTTAATACAAGGCTGATATAATTATATTTAACTCACGTTCTAGGTCTTTATAAGATACTATGACGTGGTGGAACAGCCGTAGTGTTTGCGAGTGCTGTGCTTGAGGTCCTCGATTCTATTATTAGGTAAAACAGCGTGTTATTGAGTTCTCTTGTCAAGAAATTCTAACTGCAGCACGGAGACTTGAACTGCGTTCAATAGACGGCAAAAGGCATAGCCTCTATAACGTGGGTACTTAAATAATAATAATAATATTCTATCACATACACACAACACCATCTAGCCCAAACTAAGCAGAGCTTGTACTATGGGTACTAGACAATGGATAAACATATATATATATACTATCTTTCTTTGTAAATATATCATACATAGAAACACACAGATAAGGCAAACATCCATGTTCATGCACACAAATGTTTGATTTGTGCGGGAATCGAACCCGCGACCTCAGGCGTGGCAGTCGGTTACACTAACAACTACGCCATCGAGACCGACAAAAAAGCAACATAGAAGTACTGAACCTTGTCCAAGAAGAACGCAACATTTTAACGACAATTAAAAACAGAAGAGGAATGATGTTTGGCCACCTTCTAATATAATATATAATATAATATTGTATCACATACACACAACACCATTTAGCCCAAACTAAGCAGAGCTTGTACTATGGGTACTAGACAATGAATAAACATACATATATACTTTTTTTTTGTAAATACATACATATTATACATATAAACACCCAGACCAAGACAAACATCCATGTTCATGCACACAAATGTTTGACTTGTGCGGGAATCGAACCCGCGTCGGTTACACTAACCACTACGCCATTAAGGCCGTTCTAAGACACGATGACTTCATAAGAAACATCATAGAAGGAAAAGTGGAAGGAAAGAGAAGAAGAAGCAGATCCAGAAGGACATTCACTGACCAAATAAAAGAAAAGGCGAAGGTCATGTCTTATAAGGAGGTCAAGGAATTGACCGTAAATCGAGAAAAATGGCGTATACTCCACCGACAAGGGCAAAGCTCTAAAATATGAAGAAGAAGACGATCTGTGGATCACACATTTTAATCGAATTCATAACACAGCTCTAGGAAGGTGACCACTTAAACTACTACACCATAGCACATAAATAACGGCCCAGCACCGAACCCACAACACGCACCAAACATACCATCCTCTTAATTGGCTATTTAGACGTTTAAAAAGCTACAAATCTAATTTGATCTCTATTAATTAGGGGACCACCGCGTTCCATAGTCAGAGATCAGTGGGCAACGCCGGGGGATTAGCATAAGTGTTGAGAGGTACAACTAATGCGGTTATCTCCCGCCTCCGAGATTATTCCCAACACCGAGCTTAATTGCTCATCAATATTCGACCTAATAAGCTTGCACGGGCGCAAGAAAGTACGGTCATCTGCGTAGCGGCAGAAATACACCGATTTGCATTTGCCTCTTATACACACAAACTTTTTTTACTTATATATATAGATAATACTATATTCTACCCGCGGCTTCGCTCACGTAAATGTAAGTTAGATTAGTAACGAACTTTTTTGAATGAAAGGTACCCTATGTCCTTTTCTGTTCCCCTGACAACATGTAGGCGAAATTTCATGTTGATCGGTCAGGTAGTTAAGGCGTGAAAGCGTAATAAACAAACAAACAAACTCACATTAGCATTTATAATATTAGTAAGGACGTAACGGGTATTACCGCGATCATGCATGTTTATAATTAATATTAATACCCATTACACATTATATACATATATATTTTATATACAAAATGATTTTGAAATCGTGTAATTTTGAAAAGTGGCTTCGAAATTAGCCTGTATAGTGCAACGCGTAAGTATACTTTTTTTTCCTTTTTGCATTATGTTGTAAACTTCTTCTTTATTTGTCACTAATAAATAGAGATGACAAAAATAAAGACAAGATAGATTTGGATCTCTACGTATTGTCTTTTGGGGCTTTGGCCATTACTGTCCATTGGGTGTATTTACAGAATATAGCTCTAGCTGACCCGCGCAACTTCGTCTGCTTCCCCGTTTTTGCAACATTCTTCATGGTCGTAGCGCGACGTTATATAGCTTATAGCTTTCCTCAATAAATGGGCTATCCAACACTAAAATATTTTTTCAATTCGAACCAGTAGTTCCTGAGATTAGCGCGTTCAATCAAACAAACTCTTCAGCTGTATAATATTAGAATAGATTAATAATGAAGACAAGGAAACTTTTAGCTTGTAATTATGTTTTCAACATTATCTAACCACAATTACGTACAATTACGGAAATATATACCCATATATAAATATATGTTTGCTTAGTTACTAACTAATTACCTTGCTATGTCGTCATCTGCCTATCTGTGACGTCAGTTAACATAAGCATACTGGCTAAGTTATGCTATCTTATCTTATGTGGGGGCCAGTCAGTGCAGACCGGCGACACTTCAACCCAGTGGGATCTTTTGTGTCGACACTCTCTCAATAACGACTGCCATAGATGTTCATGGTAGCCGGGACTATAAGTTATGCTAAGTTTAGCCGATAACTTTTGACGTTCATAAGTGTTTCCTTGTGGTCTAAATGAATGATCTTTGAATCTTGACATAATCTTTAGCTAAACACTTTATTCTTAAACTAGATGTGCCCGCAGTTTCACCCGCGTTTATGATTACTGCGCCGCCCCCGTAGGTCGTAGCGTGATGTTATATAGACTTCCTCGATAAATAGGCTATCCAACACTAAAAGAATTTTTCAAATCAAACCAGTAGTTCCTGAGATTAGCGCGTTCAAACAAACAAACTCTTCAGCTTTATAATATTAGTATACATTAAGCCAAGTAGTAAAAATTACGTATATGCATTTTATTCGTAAATTGGAATATTTTAAATTGTGTAATGATTAAAACTATTTTATTGATGACTCATGTCTGTTTATAGTCGAAAGCGTAGGCATATTAGTATTACGCCTACGTTTTGCGATCTATCATTTAGCTTTTGGACAGATGCGAGCCTGTTGCTATATATACCATACCATACCATATGAAACACATTTCATATGGTATGGTATGGTGCCGTACTGTGGCACGGTGTAACTCACCCATACCTCGGTCACTAAAGCAGCTTAACGCTCTCTTGGACTTTAACCCAGAAGTTGATATTTTTGCGGATGAATGGAAAGTATTATTATTAGAATGTATGAGGTACTGTGAACAGAATGCATGAATGCTTAATTTTAAATTTATATATCATATCACGCCCTCCGACCAGGTGGGATGACGATCTGCGAAAGACTACAGGCAGATGCTGGATGCGGCAAGCTGAAGACAGGCTACGGCGCTCTTTGGGGGAGGGCTATGTCCAGCAGTGGACTATTATAGCCTGATGATGATGATGATGATTGAAATTAAACTACTATATACGGATTTTATCGCGTTGTTTATTTGACAAACAACGCGATAAAATCCGTATATAGTAGTTTAATTTCAATGAATAACATTCGCGTAAACAGAAGACAATACGATGATGATGATGATGATATCATATTATTAAATAGTGTAATTGGCGCAAGTCGTTCTATTTGATGTAAATAAATAATAATAAAACGACGTGCTGCTACTGAATGTCTACGAAACACATGTCTTGACTCCACGCTACTACTACGCTTTATCCAAAAACACTTTGCTCGACTTCAAATCGAACTGAAACCCTCAGTCCGGAGACATAAACATTATGCCACAGGACTAACAAGGCAGGTCAATTAAGCTCCGTACTTTCTTACACCCGTGCCGTGTACCGTACGTCCCCTTAATTAAGATGTAGCCAGAACGCTTGTTCACTAACGAGTGGCTCACACATCTACCCGCGGAACCCTACTTACACATCTATAGATTATAGGTACTAAACACATTACTTCACCGACCGACGCGATAACACGAAGAAATACCACCGACAACATTGATAACTTTAAACTACATTGAACGCTAAGCATGACTACTTTATTACTTCACGAAGTAAACCGGCAATGGATTTGAGCTACACTGTAAAAGTTGTGTGGATAGTACGGACGGGTGCTAGGAGTAAATTAGAATGATAGTAATATCGAGTACATCTCTAAGATTACGCTACATTGAATACTGCGTTCGAGTATATTGTTTTGAGTAGCGAAGTTAATCGTCAATGGATTAAGTTTTAAAGATCAAGTTGTGAGGATTGAAAGCTTGTGTGTCTGAGGTAATCTAGAGAGTATTGCTAAATTTAAGTTACATTGAAGGCTGGGAATGACTTTGTTGTGTATGTGTAAAAATTAAGTCGTCAATGGATGGCAATTTTGTTGTTAAAATAGCAAAGATGGTAGGTGCGAGGGTTGGGATAAACAAGTAATTTCTTGGGCTTTAATTAAGAGAATTTCTTGTAATTAGACATAGGTTTTTAGTTAGTAATGAGGACTGATAATGTGCTTAGTAGTAAATAATGGTCGATGAACATAATCTATGAGTTGTTAGATTTTTTATCTCTGGACATTTTTAACTTGTGTGGCGGGAAATGCCTAGTTGGTCCAGTGAAGTAAGGATAAAAAGCTTACATATTGGCTTTTTATTAATATTATAATTAAGTGTGTGTGTTTCTTTGTCCTTTATTACACACAGTATTGAACTTGTTTTGTGGAATAGACTTAGTTTTGCACAGGAGATTACTTTGTCATCCAAGAGTTTATGGTTCCTAGTTATTTTTTAACCGACTTCAAAAAAAGGTGGAGGTACTCAATTCGTCTGTATTTGTTTTTTTTTAATGTTTGTTACCTCGTTACTTTCGACTGGGTGAACCGATTTTGATGATTCTTTTTTTATTTGAAAGCTGGTGCTTCCCGTGTGGTCCCATTTTTTGATCAAGATTTGACCACTCGTTTTCGAGTTATCCTTAATAATGCGTATTTGGCTACATTGATGATGTTCTCATATTTGGCAAGGTTCACTAAAAACCCAGAAATAAACAAAATTTTAACAAAAAAGAAAACCGACTTCAAGAAAAATATTCTATAACTTAAAATGCACTAAAAAGTAAATAAATAATTGCATATTCTTGTGAATAATTATATTATTGTTATTATTGGAGTCGGTGTCAGCCAAGGTAGGTTTGTAACTAATTAAACATGAGATGTCTTACTATAATCATAACATAACATTGGCATGCACAATTACACACATAGACGCAGCACGCGGCGCGGGCGGCTGACACCGACTCCAAAAATAACAATAATATAATTATTCACAAGAATATGCAATTATTTATTAACTTTCTAGTGCATTTTAAGTTTTAGAATATTCTTTCTTGAAGTCGGTTTTCTTTTTTGTTAAAATTTTGTTTATTCATTAGAGCTTTGGATTTAATAGGCGTGTAATTGTTTATAATTATAATGATTTCGTCTTTTACCGGCATGGCAACAACATCTCGCCTCCTTGTCTAAGATCTCTTACACTCTGTTAGAAAATTTAACCTTAGAGATAATTAGATTAAGATCTTAATATCGCTAATGTTGACACAAGTCAACATTAGTGATATTATATTTACGCTTGTTATAAGCAACCTTATTATTAATGTTTAAATATAAATGTATTATTAGTCTGTAAGCCTTCTTTAAAAATAAATAAATAAACAAGTTTATGTAAAACTGGTCGACCATTTTCTTGGTCGAGTGTACCTACCTATAACTTTTTGTTGTCATGTGCGTATTAAATAGTTTCTTTAATGAAATTATGGCTCGCTTTAACAATGAATACATCGTGTGAAAACGTGCATGTCTAAGAGTTGCATATTATTGTAATGTTCCCGAAGATGTTTGAAGTCTATATACAGGTTTGATATTATAGGGAGGCCATTTCACGCCGCAATCTTTATCATACTATTCCTCATTCCATTCCATAAATCTATACTAATATTATAAAGCTGAAGAGTTTGTTTGTTTGTTTGTTTGAACGCGCTAATCTCAGGAACTACTGGTTCGATTTGAAAAATTCTTTTAGTGTGTGGATAGCCTATTTAAAAATCTAACGTAACCTAACGTAACACTTCGTCAAAGTCGGGATTCAAATCTGAGACCTCATAAACAGCATTGAATGCTCACACCCGCCGCGCCACCTAGGCTATCTCTGGGTGTCTCTCATTTTAACAGAATTTATTATATTTAAAGTTATATAATTCCTAATTATATCCTTTTATATTTATTCATTAACGCGTCATATATTTAATATTAAAAAACAACAATAAAGTAGCACAGATAACTCAGTAATGAGCGTATAAAAGAGTTTGTTTTATATATCAATCGATTCGACTCGGGTGCCGACGATTAATGACTCGCATCGATGCGGTGTGGTCTCGATAATCGTTAGAACACTATTGTCAAGTGAGAAGTATGTTTTTATAGAGTTTTTAGGGTACCGATAGAAAATTTTTAATTTAATGATGTAAAGGGTTATATCTGATAATTTATTTAAGTATAACAACGTTATATGTTACAATATTTTTATACGCGGCTCCGCTCACATAAAAGTAGATTAGGTTAGATATTATTAACAGTACTTATTTCTGGATGAAAGGTACTGTTTGTACTGTAAAGGTATTTCCGTTTCTGTTCTATTGACAACGTGTAAGCCAAATTTCATAGTAGTTATGGCGTGATAGCGTAACAAACAAACTCACATTCGCATTTATAATATTAGTTAGGATGCTGCTAGCCCAAAGGTAAATGCGACTGCTGTCTTGGGTTTTGTGCTCGAGTCGGGCAAATTGTTATTGAGTTTTTCGGTCAGGAAATTCTCAGCAGCAGTAGGGAATCTGGGATCTGTACCCGATAAACGGTAATAGACTCGTCACCTATTACGTGGGACCTAAAACCATAGCCGGTGCAATGTGGGTGCAAAACACCTCTTCCTAGTTCTTCGGAAATATAGGCACAAGACTATGTATGTATATTTTATAAAGGACTATTCTTCTTCTCCCTAGCCTTTATTATTCCCAAGTCACTTGGGTCGGCTTTCTAGTCTAACCGGATTTGACTGGATATCAATTTTTACACGGAGCTACTGCCACCTGACCTCCGCAACCCGGAGGCTAACGATACCCTAAGGCTAGACCAGTGTCACGATATTAGAGGGCACTGACTTTCCCAATAACGACTGCCATAGATGTTCATGGCAGCCGGGACTCACGGCTTAACGTGCTCTTCGAGGCACGGACTATTTATAAAGGACTATTATTTATGAATGGTATTGCTTATATTTGCTTGCTTATTATCCAGCGGACTGTACAGTTTTTACCACCTTTGTCATCTATATAAATAAAAATCAATTGCCACATTATGACGGAGGACCACGAACGGCTCGGCCTATTTGGCTGTTTTTTTGTTGTGTATGTAACTGATAGGATAGTAATTGATAGCTCAGTGGGAAGACCAACAGATTGCAATGCAGAGGGTTCGAACCCACGGCCACGTCGCGCACCTCTGACTTTCGCAAGTTATATGACTTTTCGAAATTATTATCGCCTGCTCCGTGCCTCGGAGAGCACGTTAAGCCGTCGGTCCCGGCTGCCATGAACATCTATGGCAGTCGTTATTTGGAAGTCAGTGCCCTCTAATATCCTGACACTGGTCTAGCCTTAGGGTATCGTTAGCCGTCGGGTTGCGCAGGTTAGGTGGCAGCCGCTCCATGTAAAAACTGATATCCAGTCAAATCCGGTTAGACTAGGAAGCCGACCCCAAGTGACTTGGGAATAATAAAGGCTAGGGAGAAGAAGATGTCATTGATAGGACAAGGTTTGTATAATTTTGATGTTAAATTTAATTATGTGAAATGTAGTCTTGTATAGATTGACAGGACAACGACTTTCGAGTCAACTAGTATAAAATAAATACTTTACAATACGGAACCAGTCTCTCATAGACACACGCTGCCACATCAGATTGTATTGAACCACAAACAAAAAAAGGTTGAAAATTAAAGGTTTCATTAAACGTAACTATTTGTTCTAATGAACCGTTGATTAGTCTGTTATTGAAATTGAAATATATAGGTAGGTATGTGTTGGCAATTAATATATCTATTTAACTGTATATTCCTGATTATATAAATTGAATATAATTATATTGTAAGTACTGTATGAAGTGGCCAAACAAATAAAGGAAGAGTTTCGGTTACACCAGTTTAATAAATTATTCTACAAATCTAAATATCTCTGTTGCTCAACTGAGTTTCGTTATTTTTTGGATAAGTAGCTTTAGATAAACAAATGTAAAAAAATGTTGAAAACATGTTGATTCATATAATTATGATTTTATGTTAATTCAAATCTGCGATAATGATTATAGGCGAAGACTAATGAACAATCCCGCACGTATGTCTAGTCTGGCCTAAGCCGTTTATTTTTATTCGATTATAGGTTATAATAACACAACTTACCATCAAATAACTTTGGCCTTAGGTCAGTTGTATTTTTGATCAAACACTTAGCATATAGCCAGCTGAAACCTCTACAACCATTGCCCCTCCCCATCAACTCATACATACATTACATTCTTAAAAGCTTAAACTTTAACACGAAATAAAACCACAATCACACAAAAAAATATGTTGATTTTACCCGTATTTTGACAGCCCGCCATTTAAACGACAAGTAAAATCGGCACAGGCAACGGTCACGGTGCCATACAACCTCATTAACCGCACATTAATCTCAGGAATCACTTAACGAGCCTCCAGGATTAGCTTCCTTGGCCGAAAATGTAATAAAAAAGTTCTGCGGGTCGTTAGCGAAACGCGGCAACCCTTTTGTGTGTAAAAATTAAATATTGTTAAGGCTAGGTTATACTGACAGCGGATTAGATATTTATGTATTCTAATGTTAGCTCTGTTTAAAGCTTTTATTTTGGGGACTTCGTTCGTATGATTTCAATAAAACTGCATTTTTAGCTATGGGTTTCATCACACGGCCAGTCTGTGAGCTAAGTTCCATCCAAACTAGAATTCCATAATCATTAACACGTGAATGAGAAACAGTAATTGGTTGCATGACTGTTTCTCATTCACGTGTTAATGATAACCATATTTACAAAAACATTTTTTTATGAGTGTCGCTTTTCTATATCATGGGAGATTTTGCAAAAATTCCAACAAACAATACCCAGACTCGTAACAAACGTTTCTGGAACAGACTAATTTTAGTTCCATGTGAGATGCGAGCCCATTGCACCTGGCGTAGTGGCAGAGACAAGTTGCAGAAATTGTATTTAAGACTATCTGACACAAAGATTATGAGCGATCCTTTTATAGACATTAACGCGTGCGTTATGGTCTGGACTTAATAATCGAGTGACGCAGTTAGAGGCATGCCGTTAACCATTAAAGCACTGGGGTCTACCTCTCGTGATATGATTCAGTCCACTCTCTCCGCTATCAGTGGAACGTACCCCACAAGTAATAAATATCGCTGAACACGTTAAATATTGAGGCGGTGGTCGATCCGACCGACTAACTCTTTGTCGCCGATCGCCAGTGAATGGGTGAAAAATGACCCCGAGCCAAATATTAATAAGTGATTCTATTCAGTGGCGCGTCGATGTAAAGTTTAACATTTCAACGACAATTTGTTATCTGGCAACCCAGCCGATGTGCGGATAAATGAGCGCGTTTTGAATTTATGAGGAAATTACGGGTTTTAAATTTGGAATTTGGTACGTTTTTTTTATGACATTTTAAGCATATAATGCCACCTACTCAAATTATCACGCTGGCAGCCATGTAGGAAGTCTTACGTAAAAGCGTGTTTTACATGTATAATCATTAAGTGGAATATACTTAATTTTCATGAATGTGATGATTTACAGATATCATAATATTTTGCTACGGCATATTTTGCCCATATTGGAATGTATTGCGTACAAAAAGCGCTTGTTACCAGCTATCAAAATATATTATCAAGAGAGATGTATTGTATTGATCCGCGAATCAAAACTAGAACGGTAAATTCGTAAGCGTTTACCATTGGTCAAACGAGGCAGGCAGATATAATATAACATGAAAGTAATACATAATGTATTGAGAAATAAACAGTGTCTCAAATTGCATATGGTAGCCGTGCGCGGGAGCGCAAATTGCGCAGGTAGCGCATGCGCACGCGCAAGCGCGACACACTTCGTTATTGGATTTGCGCGCCGACGCCGCACTCCAAATTTGAATTATTGCCCGTTACGTTCCACGTACGACATTCGGCCCTTTTCGGTAAGTCTCGTTTGAATGTTGTTACGATTTAAATATGGGTTTGGGTTTGTTAAGATTATTTTATTATGTCGACAATATTTTTGTCGGTATTTGATTATGACAAGGTTTATGATGGACAGTATAGTCAGCAATATAAGAAACTGAACACAACAAAATAGGAGAAGTATTTTATAATATAAAAATCCTAGTTAATATTTTGTACTTTTAAACTGTGATATCAACTATCTTTTTAACTACTTCTTCTATTAAAATCTAACATTCGTTATAATTTTGAAAGGTAGAGGATATCGAAATCTAACAAGTATGCCTACAGCGACTTATGTAGATTAAAGATATGCTTTTGCATTAGTGAAACATAATATTTGTATTTAATTTTATTAATCATCTGATTTAAATCATTAGCAATCAATCATTAGCTGTTGATATAAAATATCCTGGTTACTATCCTCATGAAGCAAAAATAACAATAACTACACGCGATTTAAAAACAATAGCTACACCCTATCAAAACTAAATCGGTAAATAAAGAGAATTGCTCACGTGTTCCATTTAAAACGTTGTTAAACAACATGTAAAACACTAATATTGAACAATAACAGTTACCTGCAAACTAATAAGCATTTGAATTAACGTGTATTTTTCCGTAGGTAACTTATTTTCATTGTTTTGTTGACGGGATGTTTTTCGTTTGCTTCTAACAGTGAGCAATGCGCGAGCAAGCGGCTGATATGAATAAATCGCTAATAATTGACTGAGTAACAATCTTCTGACATCTTCACAAATGCAAACTTAAAGACTTTTTCTCAAAGAACAATTCCTTTACCTCGGGGCACTTTACAAACATTCAAACAACGGACACAAGAAGACCCAGACTCGGAACAACCATTTATGTATCACACAAACCTTTGTCCCGTGTAGGATTCGAACCCCTCAATGTCTGGAGAACGAAAGAACACAGGCCCATGTGTTTTTAAACTGCAGTAGCGTGAGCAATCAACGAGCAAAGCTTTTAAGCACTCCAGCAACGATGAAGACAGCTCTGAGCAACATCGATCACCTACTGTCCTTCTGAGTAGGGCTGAAGTGGTGTAATAGCCCAGTTGCGCCCAACTGAAAATAGGTTCGGTCAAACAAAAGTAAGTATTAATGTAAAAGTTAAAATAGACCTAAAAAAAGGATGTTAGTTGCTTAAGGAATTCTTATTGGTAGAGCCTCGCTGATTTCAGCATGAATGGGCCGGCTCGACCGGAGATGGACTACCCTCTCACAGAATATCAACGTGAAATACCAGTATTCCTACTGTTGTGTTTCGTACGGTGAGTAAGAGTGCCGGAGGCCCAATCATCCCCTTGCCCTCATTCCCGCTCCTTTTCATTCCCGCTCCTTCTCCTTCCTACTTCCTTTCCTAAAGGGTCGGCAACGCGCAAGTGATGCCTCTGGTGTTACAGGCGTCCATAGGCTACGGTGACCATTTACCATCAGCTGGGCCGTATGCTTGTTTGCCACCTTAGTTATATAAAAAAGACGAAGTTTGGAAGGAAGGAAGAGCCATAGAGAAAGTTTTCAGTCGAGTTATGCCATAATTCACCACGCTGGCCAACTTTACACATTCTGAGAGCATTATGGAGTACTTTCAGATAAGCAGCTTTTCACAAAATGGTTTACTTCGCCGTCAAAGCAATGGATAATTAACTTTTTTAACCAACAATATGATATTGGTTTAATTTGTCAAAAAATTCTCAATAGTAGCCCGGAGTTTGAATGTCGGCAGTGTTATACACTCACGTGCTCCGGTGCGAAAGTAAAACTGTTAGTCTTGCACCTGATCTCCCCCTGGTCGTATCAGACAGCCGTCTCATTCACTCTAAAACTGGCAAATAAACAATGCTTGTGTTTTCACAAACTTGCGCAGTATAATATCTAGGCAGATGGCCAATCTCCGTTAAGATTGGCCGCTATTACCGAAAATCGGTCTGGTTCTCATAACTGTCTTTAGACACGGTATACAAATATTGTCTCTAGTCACGAGGGTCGACGTAGGTATTAAAATGCATAAAACTTTAAAAACTTAAAAGCTCTATAACATCCATGTATACATACCTAACTGCGTCTAAAGTCAAACACTATATTTACAACATCCATTTAAACATACCTAATTGTACTGAATTTATTCTTAGCCTCGATGTTTCCCTCAGTTAACGTAATTTCCCATTAATTTCCTATAATAACGTTGTTTTGCAGCGGTTATGTGGTCACCATTATTATATATAGATGATAACATACGCACTTCCTGGAATTAAAAACAACATACCTAAAACGTAGTGTTTTGTCTAATTACGCACACGTGTATGTAATTTTACACAGTTTTATGAACCTTGTCCATAATTTAGCAACCGCGTGCTTAAACTGCCCCACAGTGGGTCACAGTCCTCTACTCAGTATGAGTAGGGTTAGGCCACCACGCTGCTCCAGTGCGGGTTGGCAGACTTCATATATCTTCGAGAACATTATGGAAAACTCTTAATCATGCAGGCTCCCTCACGATGTTTTACTTCACTGTAAAAGAGAGCCATACGCACATAATTTAAAATCAGAGGCGCGTACAAATCAGAGGTATGTTACGCATATTTTTGGCATATTGCTAGTAACAATTTTTTTGTTCAAATAAACATTTTTATTTATTTATTTTGCCCACTATTATTGTGTGCCTATATAGCAAGAGCCAAATGCGCCTGCTCACGGGAGCGTTCACTGGCCATTTTGGCACCAACGACTTCCTGTGCAGATTGAGATTGGCACACAATTTGATCTGCAGGGCCTGTGGTGAACAGGACGAGTCCATATCGCACCTATTGTGTGAATGCGACGCGTTGGCTGGACTGAGGACGGGTCTGATGGGGGTGGCATATCCAAGCCCTGAAGACTTCAGGCTTCTCCCTCTGAATTGTACACTGCGGCTTATGCAGTACATTCATAAGGAGATAGCTAAGGGTTAAATCTTGGGGCCGACACAAAAGATCCCACTGGGTCGAAGTGTCGCCGGTCTGCACTGACTGGCCCCCACACATAAGATAAGAAAAGATTGTGTGCCTACTGTACACTAGAATCTACGTTGGTACTGAGAACTAGGTACCTTACAAAACAGTAATAATAACTACATTAAAAATAATAAATAATAATGTCCTCAAGACGAATTCTGATCACGGCGGACAATCGTTTCTTTTTTTTTATTGCATTCATCGGTGGCATACGTGCCAGCGGCCCACCTGATAGTAAGCGAGAACCGTGGCTCATGCACATGGCTGTTTTCTTAGCATTACAGAAGCAATGTCAAAAAAACACAACCAAGTCGCTGCCTACCGGAAGGAAAAGGGAAATAGAGCAGGATGGGGTTTTGGAAGGGAAGGGTGATTGGGCCTCCGGCGCTCTCACACACCGAACGAAACATAACAGATACTGTTATTTTACGTCGATCTACTGTGAGAGGGTGGTACTTCTCTGGTCGAGCCGGCCCATTCATGCTGTAACCAGCGTGGCCCTACCACTCAACAACACAATCTTAACGGAGACTGGCCATCTGCGCAGGAGATATTATAGTACAGAAGTCTGTGCGCAAACACACGGATAATCCAACACGACCGGAGAGAGATCAGGCGCTGGACCAACGGCTTTCAATCAGGGTTATATAGGTACTAACATTACTAACATAGAAGATAAGCACAAAATTGTTACTAACTTATAACTTATTACTAACAATTTATGGACTGTAACGTCTGAAATAAATGATTTTTATTTTATTTTTCTTTTTTATTTTACGTGTTTTCCGAGGTACAGGGGTGTCTAACACCGCAAACTTCCTAAATCTAGGCCTGTATTGAGATTTCTTAACAGAAAAACCCAAAACAGTAACACTCTATGCGACGATATCGAACCCAAATCTTACTTTTCCCAATCTAGGAATCCAAAACACTCACGGCACTAACCATTCACATAAACATACTACAGCAAGTAACAAACCGAAGCAAAGACTGTCAAAACCCATAATTCAATCAAGATAAACGCCAAAATTTATCAAACATCAAAGTCCCGGCATTAACAAGAAATCGTTACCTTATGTTCCCGACATTTTGTGCATATGACCGCAGGATGTGACCCGATCGCCACGGTTCATTAGTGCGGTGTTATTGACTCATGAGCGCCGAACGTCGGGGGCGTTGGATCTGACCCGTGACATCCCGGCGCCAATGTTTTTTCTCGTCTATATTTTAATTCTTACGAGAAATAACTTATTTCGGCGGTGTCATGGCCGTTTTCGTAATATTTTGTTACTAATTAATGTTTACGTAATATTGATTGCAATTTAAACCACAGATAAGAGCTTTATATTTTTAGACAGTCGTTGTCATTAAAACGTTTTTAACAGCCAACTACCGCACTAGGACTGATTCCTGTGTCGCGGGGGTCTTCACAAAATTGTCAAATAACGCATAACGATCACACAATTTTTTACTCCGTATGGGAGCCGAACCTACGTTACTCGGTTCTGGTGAGGCTATCCCTTACATTATTGCGCCATTCAAGCAGTCAATATTACATTTATGAGCCGGGGTCCCTAAAATATAACACTAAATACTCGAATGCATTATCCCTCAGGTTAGCGAAAAGTAGGTTTAATACGACTCTACTTACATTTATTGGTAGATGTGCCAAGTAAGCCGCGATAGCCTAGTGAGAGGTCATTGGACTGGTACGCAAAGGTCTAGAGTTCGATCTTGCGGTGCGCATCTTACTTTTCGAAGTTACTTGCGGATTAAATTGTTAATTATCACTCGCTTTAACGGTGAAGGAAAACATCGTGAGGAAACCTGCTTGTCTGACAGTTCTCCATAATATTCTCTAAGATATCTGAAGTATACCAACCCGCACTGAGTCAGTATTGTGGACTACGGCCTTTCACACTAAGAAGAGGCTCATGCCCAGCAATGGGACAATTTAATACAGGGCTGATATTATTATCTGTCTATAAGAAAGAAGAAAGAAAGAAAACAGTTTATTTTGACCTCTACACTGGCATAAAACAAAAAAAAACAACGAATAAATAAAAAATTTTAGATATACAAAAATAAAAACAAAGAAAACATAAGAATAAGCAATATATGTAAATACATCATACCGCCAGTGCGAGACCAAAAATGGCACTTATCTCAGCATAATGCTGCAGCACCGTGGTAGGTAGTGCAGCGCTGATTTTCGGATAAATCCAGTGAGGCCACGGACAGCTACGCTTGCTAAATAACATAATAAATGTAATCCAAAAAAAAAATAACTATACGTATAAAAGCTTCAAGGTAATCAGCCAGTGTTTTAATAATCTATAGGTATATTACCTAAAAGGTAAAATGCTAATTAAAATAACCGTTAATAATAGTCATACTGTTTAAAATAACATGCGTTTCCAACGTGACTAAAAGATTAGATTAAAATGGCTATTTACAGTGTTTTATAACCAGTAATCGAGATATACATGAACGGGATATTTACCTTAAATCTTTTACCTGTGTTAGATAAACGTGTTTTATCATATATGATATCATTTAAAGTTTAATTAAACTGCTATTTATATATAATCACGTTGTTGCTAATGTGAAATTACACGCTGATGCTCCAATTGTTACTGATAGGTGTCCTACATATATCAGTTTAGTTTAAGAAGCAACGAGCATTTAAAAAAAAATTGGGGCAGTCTTTGGGGACTGCCGATAGAAGTGAAAACTTTAATCCTTGATCATAAACACTTCTATTTAAACAAAAAAAAGGGTGGGTCGGATTCCTGATACTCTCTTAGTGGTTATCAAGGGGGTCAAAATTTCGTTACTTTTTTGCGTAGGACGCACCATTTCTGAGATATTGTTAATATTCTAGAATAATTCAAAAATGGAAAGCGTGGAAGCGAGACGATGACACGAGAGTTCTATGACTTTTGTTGTATAAAGAAGTGCTGAACGCGCCTAAAGAAGTTTTCACTTCAAACATAGATAACTTAACTATAAAAAAATATAAGTCAGTAGTCTTTTTCTGGCTATTTTCTTATTGAGAATAATAATAATGTCCTTCATACTAAGCTTCAGTCATGGTGCCTTACTTAACGGAGACTGTCCATCTGCGGAGGAGATATTATGGAGCACAAGTGTGAGCCCAAACCCAAGTGCACTCTCTATTTACTACTTTCATTGTCATCAGTCTATGAGAGGTGTTAAGAAATAAAGACACTACCGCAGAGAAATCAGGATATATCAGGCGCAGAAGCAATGGCTTTGCTTGCTTTCTATGGCCCGGGATGGGTACCAACTGCCCAACTCTGACCTGCTATCGATAATTCCTTGGCAGAAAAATCTTTTATGGAGGTCTTTTCCTTCTGCCTATACCTTTGACTTTTGTCTTATATTATACAGTTTTATAAAAAATTCTGTTAGAAGTTCTTTTTGAATGTACTAACCATTATAAAAACACATTTGCCGATTTAAATTTAAAACTCCAAATTATAATAAACAATACTTTAACAAAAAAAAAACCGACTTCAAAAACGGATATTTTAAAACAAAAAATGCACTAAAAAGTTAAAAAAACAATTGCGTATTCTTGTGAATAGTTAAATTATTATTATTAATGGAGTCGGTGAATGATGATGATATACGCAAACGTATCAATAGCTTTAGAAAATATATGAAAAACATTGTTAATACCTATAACATTTGAGGGTTGCCCTCGATTTCCCTAGGACTCCATCATCAGATCCTGACTTGGTGCCAATAGGACCACCTGAGGAGTATACTCTTTCAAATAAAAAAAGAATTTTGAGAATCGGTTCATAAACGACGAAGTTATCCGCGGATACACATAAAAAATATATATACGGTCGAATTGAGAAACCTCCTCCTTTTTTGAAGTCGGTTAAAAATATTATATTCCTTAAAAAAGTAGTTATAGCTTTCTTGCCTGTTTATTCTCATGGGAGACCTAATCCTTCACAGCCTTTTTGCAATAATAAGTTACATCCATAGTATTTTTTAAATGTTGATGGTATTTCGTTTCGATTGTAAAAGGTTTTCATTTGATATACTTTTAACACGTTGAATGCGAGACTTTATAACTACAACTTACGTTCAGTGCTATACATACCAATTTTGACATGTACCGTTTTTTATTCTGGTGCGATACAAGACGATAATGGTTTGTAAACAAATGAATAAGTTTTGCCTAATAAATCTTTGTCTTTTATAAAAATATATAATTTTATGGTTGCAATAGCAAGTTGACATATTCAATTAGATACACTTGTCGTCGCCACAGAATACAAACTTTAGTTTAGTAATTATATGACATTTAAATAACAATACGGATTCGTCTTGTACCGCATCACGGCGGTAGGGCAAGGTTTGTTGTGTCGATAGTTTTATAGGGAAGGGAAATATAGTGAAACAAAATATCGCCATCGATGTTTATAATTATTAAAGGAAAAATAAATTCACAAAACCTAAATATTCTTATGCGATTTGTTGTAGCATTCCAAAAACATAGTTTTGTCGCATTCTTTGCAGTAAGTATTAACTCTTCTTACTTTCTTGTCGGCATCTCTGCTATTCATTGTTTTTCTTGATTGTTTGTAACATTCAACGCACATTTTTCTTTTTGTACCTTTTCGAAATGTGTGGACTTTCTTTTTCTCGGCAAAATTCCATCAATTAGTTTAGTTTTGGTCAGAGCTTCTATTATAGACTCAGTGAAATTCAGCAAGTGAACTTTTTTATTGCATCTTGAGTTATAGACGATCCATGCATTTACTATAGACAAACCGAAGAGAATACTCATGACTGCACTAGCCTGTACTGACTAGCTCCTGTGGTGCGATATAAGGCGGTAGCGTACAAGACAGTTTTGGCTGGTACCGCACCGATTGTAATTTTTTATCATCTGGTGCGGTACAAGTCGAATTTGTCTTGTATACTTTAAACCTACCGATTGGATACAATTTGAAGTAACAAACCTAAACGTATACTTGTCACTTTCTGGAGTAAAGGATTTCAATGATAAATCACCCCCGGACAGAAAACACCTACTTTCAACGCCGCATCAAACGAGACTTTCATTTGATGCGGCGTTGAAAGTAGGTGTTTTCTGTTAATACAAGTCAAAATTGGCATGTACCGCATTCAAGGTGTTAATCTAAACTAATATTATAAAGCTGAAGAGTTTGTTTGTTTGTTTGAACGCGCTAATCAAAGGAACTACTGGTTCGAATTAAAAAAATATTTTAGTGTTGGATAGCCCATTTATCGAGGAAGGCTATAGGCTATATAACATTACGCTACGACCAATAGGAGCGAAGCAGCAATGAAAAATGTTGCAGTAACGGGGAAAATTCTCTTATATAAAGGAGACGAAGTTGCTCAGCTTGTCAGAAAGTCAGCTTGTCAATAATAACAGTGGAGTTAAAATATATTTTTTATTGAAAATGGTAAGGACGGATGCTTTTTTTTGTTATTTTCAATACGAATTAGACAAAGGCGTCAAGCTACGAGGACGGGTGATTAGCGACGAAACACATTTTCATAATTATACCCCAGTTTTAGGACCCCAAAATATTTTTTATCGCCTATGGTTTTAATTTATTGCTCTGGATTTATTTAAATTAGTTTTGGTTTTAAGAAGTAATAAATTGGTTTTAATGTTGTGTAAAATGGTCACATTTCAGTAATGCTACATTTATAGTTTTACTCTACACTATGTGACTGCCTCAGTGGCGCAGCGGTAGTGAATGCCACTGATGCTACGTGAGGTTTTAGGTTCGATTCTTGGCAAGCAACGTGTCATTGTGTTATTTAAAAGAAAAAGTATGTAGGTATGTTTATCCATTGTCTAGTACCCATAGTACAAGCTCTGCTTAGTTTGGGCTAGATGGTGTTGTGTGTATGTGATAGAATATTATATTATTATTTGTAGTTTTATTTCTGCATGGATTTTGGAACTATGCTTGGTATCTACGCGGATTGTATTTTATTATTTTTATTGTATTTTATATTTTTATTTTTCTGTCGTAGGTATATCTGTGTAAATTACTAACATAGATTTAAGTTATCATATCCTATTGTAGTACTAACACTCTCTGGACCGAATTAGTCTGAAAATAAATGTTTTGAATTGAATTTGAATTGAATTTACTGAGTGCACTACTGATTGTCTTTAAAGTTACGGACACGAAAACACCCGGACCCCAAACCAGTACAACTATTAGTGAACTACACAGATTTGTGTCCCGTATGGAGATCGAACCCACAACACACGGCGCAGTGACATTGGTGACCCAACCACAACACTATTCACACAGACAAAATTCACACAACATTGATACACCTACCTTTTTAAAAAAAATGTAATCTATTACAGCATTATAATTCAAAAAGAAGGCAGAAAGAGTTACTCTAATATAGATCCGTAAATTATAAACCAGTACGGAAGTAACAGAACAATATAATGAAGGTAACATAAAGCTTGAAAACCTCTGGCCGCCTGAGACTCAAATAATAAAGTAACCTGGTTCAACGGTAGCACAATGCCTGATGCTCTATAAACTATAAAATATTGTCACAGAGTACAGTATACGCTGAATCAACAGATAAA
The DNA here is from genome assembly GCA_963564715.1 of Catocala sponsa. Taxonomy (NCBI): domain Eukaryota; kingdom Metazoa; phylum Arthropoda; class Insecta; order Lepidoptera; family Erebidae; genus Catocala; species Catocala sponsa. The sequence goes on from OY751349.1 coordinate 17,260,127, forward strand.
AAATTTAAAGTTGTCATAATATTTCTTTATATTAGCTTTTTGTCTTTTTATTTCTGGCAAGTTGTAGCTCAAGAAAGAGAGAAGTGATAAGAGGCTAGGGAGGCCTTTGCCCTGCAGTGAGACAGATTAAGCTGCAAATAATAATAATAATAATATTAGCTTTTCTCGCGTCTGCACTTGCGTCAAAGTAGGTTAGGTTATGTTACTAACAATACTTTAAAAAATATAGCCTATGTTACTCGGTGATAATATAGCTTTCTAATGATGATAGAATCTTTAAAATTGGTTGAGTAGTTTTTGAGTTAAACCCTTACAAACAGACAAAAAATCAAATCTTTCCTCTTTATAAATTTAGTATTGATGTATAGTAACTAGTTTTGCCCGCGTTTTCGCTCGGGAATAGCACCTTTTTCTAGATGAAAGGTACCCTATGTCCTTCTCAATATATCTGACTACTTGTATGCAAAACTTCATGATGAACGATCAAGTAGATAATATTAGTAAGGATTTAGAAATAAGCAGCGATAACTCAGTGGGGAGACCAACAGACTGCAATGCAGAGGGTTTCGAGTTCGAACCCATGTCGCGCACCTCTGACTTTCGGAAAGTCATATGACTTTTCGAAATTATGTGCGTATTGATTGACAATTATCGCCTGTTCCGTGCCTCGGAGAGCATGTTAAGCCGTCGGTCCCGGCTGCCATGAACATCTATGACAGTCGTTATTGGGAAGTCAATGCCCTGTAATATCCTGAAAGTGGTCTAGCCTTAGGGTATCGTTAGCCTTCGGGTTGCGGAGATCAGATGGCAGTCGCTCCGTGTAAAAACTGATATCCAGTCAAATCCGGTTAGACTAGAAAGCCGACACCAAGTGACTTGGGAATAATAAAGGCTTGGGAGAAGATTTTGAAATAAGTTGACACTTTCCCCGACGTTTCGGTTGCTTTTCAGCAGCCATTTTTATGTTTGTGAATATTGTAAAAATTATGGCTATGAGGAAGAAAGTATAATAATATATTTAATCAAAATAGTAACGTTTATGTGTTATTATAAATAATGAGCAGCTAATGATAAGCGTGATATGTTCTCTTTCCTGTTGTTTTTAATACCCATTGTAATTAATACAGAGCATGGATGCCTAAATAAGTGACGTAATTAAAATACACCGGTAAAACATAACAACATTATATTATTATTTATAATACCTATATCCATGGGCGCCGCCAGAATTACTTTCAGGGAGGTGTATCTGCATCTAAACATTACACTATTAACTGATATAAAATATAGAATTATACATGTATATTATGTAATAATATCAGCACTGTATTAAACTGTCCCACTGCTGGGCACGGGCCTCTTCTCACTATGAGGAGGGTTAGGCCATAGTCCACCACGCTGGCCTAGTGCGGGTTGGCACACTTCACATATCTTCGAGAACATTATGGTGAACTCTCAGTCATGCAGGTTTCCACACGATGTTTTCCTTCACCGTTAAAGCAAGCGATAATCAACTATTTAATACGCATTTAACTTCGAAAAGTCAGAGATGCGCGCCTTGGGTTCAAACTCGAGACCTCTGCGTGGCAGTCCACCGGTTTCCCACTAGGCTATCGCTGTATATTATGTAGATAAATGTAGTCAAATTCAAATGCGAGTATATTATTGAATGCATTTCGCACATCGGAAAAGAAAACATTCTATGTATTTCTTTCCTGACAGGGGGGTGCCAGTGCACCCCCTTGCACCCTGCTGACGGCGCCCATGTCTATATCATAGTTCTCGTCACGTCTTCGGAAGGAACGGGCAGGGAATATCTTCGGACAGAATGGTATGCAAGTCCAAGGGAGAGGCTAGCAGTGGAACTTAACAAAAGGGCTAAGGAAAAAAATATCATAGTTTAAATCTAATGCCAAACGATGTTTATAGTTTGGTAATCAGACATCTTCCAAAGAGGTGGTAGGTATATTACACACACATATCATTGGGTAGGTATGGCTTTAGGTCCCATATCATAGAGACGAGCCTATGGCAGTTACTTGCACAGTTTTAAGCTCGTGCTGCTACTGTAAATTTTTCAGTTAAAATTCCTGATAAGCATTTTTTGGTTTCTGTTCGCTGATCACATAATATAGCCAATTTTTTGACAATTATGAAGTAAACAAATAAATCCTTTCTTTCCTTACTTACTTACTTATTCCGTTGGCTCAACAACCCAAAATGTGTCCTGGCCTCCAACACTAGAGAGCGCCACTTACTTATATAATATTATAAATTCAAAAGTAATTCTGTCTGTCTATCTGTCTGTCTGTCTGTCTGTCTGTTACCTTTTTACGGCTAAACCACTCAACTGATTTAGATGAAATTTGGTACAGATATAGTTTAAGCCCTGGGGAAGGACATAGGCTACTTTTTATTGATGCAGGTACCACGCGGGCGGAGCCGCATGCAAAAGCTACTATGGATATAAAACAATAATATCTATATTTATTTGTTTACTTAATTATAATACTATTTAAAGAAAATAACTCTTATTGCTATTTAGTCCTCTTCATTTCTCCTAATTTGGTGTCCCCGACAGAGTCCATAATGATCTCATTAATTTATAACCCAATATACCAAAACATATAGAATACAATAAAGTATTGAGTTATATCATATCAGTATTGATTACTTTTGTAACTAATAAGAAATGTGTAACATTATTGTTTTCTGGAATCTGATAACTGTAAATTAATATTGATTTTTTTATAGGTCATGACATGACAAAACCTCGCCTCTGCCCGTCTGGAATACGTCACGGAATAAATGATAGTAGTACGTAGCAGTTCTGAGTTTGATGCCTGCACGGAACAAAACATTTATTTATTTTATTTTTATTAAATAGGTACAATAACAGACAACAGATTAAATATTTACACATTACTCAATCGAACATTAAATAGTTGCCAACCTCAAATCCAATGAAAACTATACATTGTTTACCTATATTATTCAATGCTGTTCTCAGTCAAGCTGTTATTCGTGTGTGTGTTTATATATTTGTGCATTTCCTATACCTTGGCACTTCCACGGCGTTAAACTTTGGAAAGAAGATAAGAGCAAACCCTTTAAAAAAAATAGAAAGAAATGTGCTTTGGCAATATTAGGTATACTTTAATCTATACTAATATTATAAAGCTGAAGAGTTTGTTTGTTTGTTTGAACGCGCTAATCCCAGGAACTACTGGTTCGAATTGAAATCTTCTTTTAGTGTTGGATAGCTCATTTATCGAGGAAGGCTATAGGCTATATAACATCACGCTACGACCAATAGGAGCGGAGCAGCAATAAAAATGATGCAAAAACGGGGAAAATTATCTTATATGAAGCAGGCGAAGTTGCGCAGGTCAGCTGGTTACCAATAACGTTGATATATAACCTACATGTCCTTTCTTTGGTATTGTTCGTCGAATCGTTGAGCTCCTTACGTTCTGAGTTGAGCTGCACGATTACTAACAAATGCGTCTTGTCAGGTCCACTCAATCTGTGTGGTTCTTTCCTCAAAAGACCATTTCAGACACCAATCTGCATGGTCTTCACATGATCTGACCAAGATTATGTCTGGACTTTAAAAGAGACAGTGACCTCTTGTGTTTGTTTCGGCCTTTCTTCTCAGAGTAGTCAGATACGAAACGCCAGCCGGCCTCATCTAGTTTTCAAAATGTGATTGACATGTAAAAGTGTTTCTACAAACCTGCTTACAGAAATAAATCATTATTATTTGTTTCTCTTTCATGGGTATATTCCTAATACGTTAGGAAAATACCCGGCCCTTTGGGAGGCTTACACGGAGACATGGGTCCAACGTGAAGAGGCCCTTCGAGAGTTTTAATCAAAGGTGGCATAGAACACCTACAGCGGCACTAGCCGCAGCAGGCGTAAGACTATTGCTACGTATGGATTCTAATATATGGGCTATAGATATGGGTGTTTGATGGACTAGTATATTGGTCACTATGGATGATAAAACGGCATCAGCCCTGAATACTCTAATAGCATCAATCGAATGGACAGACAGTGACTCGCCAACTCACTAGATGGGCCCCCTGAATAGCCACTATAGGCATACAAGCCAGCAGCAGAAGGCAACACCGGTGCGAGCGGCTAGGGGTGTCGAGCGGTGCGGCGCCGGTTTCACCATCACGGGTCTCGTGAAAACGGAGACCCGGAGCGTGTTTCCCCATAGTTATGCCCTTGAAAATGACACTTCTACCCCTAAGCATGTAGCTCTAGCGACCCCCCTCTGACCGGCTGATCAAGGCAAGCCAGAGTTGAGAGTCCTACGGGCGCTCTAGAAGTTCCACCCCAGCCAACCAGTAACGGCAAGCTGGGGACGAGGCCCTCACCGACTCTCTGAGGCATTCAGGACCGCAGTGTCGCCACTCACATTCAGCTCGCCACAAGCTGCCCTGCGGTTTGTGCGCTTTTATTTAACCTGGTGATACATTTTTTGCTTATATCACAAGGCGAAGGTGGTAGTTTAAAAGCTAGTATACTATGCCCTCCGGTATCGCGTTAGTCTCATGAGGAGATAACGACTGTCCCAGAGGGGTTCATTATTATTATTATTATCATATCATTGATATATAAAAGTAATAGTCTATACCCAATTTTCTTTTTATAAAATACTGTTACATGTATACAACCATGAATTAACACAATAAATAAGTCAATATCGCAAAATACGGCGATCAAATAACCTTCACCATTTATCGGTGGATACAAAGCTACCCTCTCTAAACAATATCATCGGACCCTCCACATTTTTTGTGGTCTATTCTTCCATATACTACACAACAACCGATGCGTACAAACATAAAAACTCACACAATAAACCTAAGTGGAGTCCGTCACAAAATAATAAAGTTTAACGACACCTTATTAACAATTTATTTGTTGCTACTCCCGAATTATTCTATAATTTATTACAAATAACATTTTTAACATGGAATAATGATAATATTGCTATGGAAGCGGTATTAGACTGCTTTGGAGAGAGGTGGTGTTGCACAAAGCTACATTGCAATATAGCCTAAACGGAATTTAGCTTTAATTTGGTGTCTAATTCTCATAATAAAAACTGTTCAAAATAGAGTAGTTTTTTTTTAATATATATAACTAAGGTCGCTAACAAGCATACGGCCTACCGGATGGTAAGTGGTCACCGTAGCCTATGGACGCCTGCAACACCAGAGGCATCACTTGCGCGTTGCCGACCCTTTAGGAAAGGACGTGGGAAGGAAAGGGAGCGGGATGGGGGAAAGGGGGTGATTGGGCCTCCGGTACTCTCACTCACCGAACAAAACACAACAGTAGAACTACTGCTATTCCACGTCGATATACCGATTTAGTCGCAGCATCATAAATATTACAAATAATATTCTTCTAAGTTAAATAAACTTTAATCTGTACTAATATTATAAAGCTGAAGAGTTTGTTTGTTTGAACGCGCTAATCTCAGGAACTACTGGTTCGATTTGAAAAATTATTTTAGTGTTGGATAGCCTATTTATCGAGGAAGGCTATAGGCTATATAACATCACGGTATGACCTACGGGGGCGGCGCAGTAACGATAAACGCGGGTGAAACTGCGGGAACATCTAGTTGCGAAGATAAATATCATTTCATTTTACATTTGACGTATGTATGTCTATAGACCATATCGCCACTCTGTTCCGATCATACTATATGAAGCTTTCTGACTATGTTCGACGAAATGAATAAACATTAGAAATTTTAAAACACGTGTCTATTTACTTTTTATTGACATGCTATTTACATGTATTTTTGACAATAATGCGCTTCATAGAACTGTATCACGTTCACATCATAAAGCTTACTACAGCTTATCTAAGCCATACTGCTAGCATCCAATGGCTTTCGATCACTTTGACTAGGTCATACTGTCATCTAGTATAAGCTTACAATTAATTTGCTTGTCGTCACCATTAAAACCTTTCTTCCTTCGTTGTCATATACTAGTACCACAATACGTTTTACTGTCACTTTTCTTATGCCAGTTGCCTGTAAAACAATGAAACTCCTTACGGCAAGCAGCATAATTTTACTGTCAACAAATAGCGGCGGTCTATTGAACTGCTTCGTTTACGGATATTGTTGTATCCCTACGTTGTTATCAATTATGCTCGCTTGTGCATAATCATGACACGCGTACGGTAAAATCCAATATTTGTTATATTCAGAACTTCATGATTCAAACCACTAAACTGTTATATAACAAATATAACAATAATAACATTTCCGTGTACATTTGTTATAGGATTTGATTTTAATGATGCACCATTCACGTTTAATGCTGCCCATTCATGCATCCAACTTGTTTAATATATTGGGTAATTTTTAATGGGATTGCTTTAGATTTATTTGGATATATAAATCGATATTATATTAAAAGTTAATGTTATAAACGGGTTAAATGGGAGTTGGACGCTTATATCAAAGGTTTCGTACATATGAACCCGACTCATTATTGTCCGGTATTTAATATTTGTTATTTTCCTTCAAATTCAAGTTTTAGTAAACAATTTGAGACTTTATTATTTGAAGTGAGTAAGCTTACGCTGTAGCTTACCACGCTAGCCCAATGCGTGTTGGCAGATGTTGCATGGCGTAGCGGTTAGTGTAACCGACTGCCACGCCTGAGGTCGCGGGTTCGATTCCCGCACAAGTCCAACATTTGTGTGCATGAACATGGATGTTTGTCTTGGTCTGGGTGTTTCTATGTATAATATGTATGTATTTACAAAAAAAAAAGGTATATATGTATGTTTATCCATTGTCTAGAACCCATAGTACAAGCTCTGCTTAGTTTGGGCTAGATGGTGTTGTGTATACGTGGTAGAATATTATTATTATTATTATTATTATTATTACATATCTTCGAGAACATGAGGCATAACATATTTATTACTTAAAAAGTTAGAGGTGCGTGCCTTAGGATCGAACCCGGGACCACTGCGTGTCAGTCCCACGGTCTCCCACTAGCCTAAAATTGTATTAAACTCCTAAAGATAATTATTAGTTTAAATTTTTTAATAGGACAGACTGACAACGTAAGCTTAATAATAAGGTCCCATTGGCATTTGCTACGGACCCCTAATAATTGACAATACATCAGTACTGAAATGAAAAGACCACCAGCGAGAAATACTAAAATGTCTAGATATTCATTTTGTTGTGGCTAATCTTTATTTATTATCTATGTTATCACTTAAAGTAATATTTATTATTTTCAACTATAAAGCTAAGTTATTATCCAACTCTATTGTGATCTATGGATTTATAAAATTGTTTTAAATGTAATACCTACTCATAAGTTTGCACTTATGACTGCGCTCAATCTTGAGGTCCAAGCTTAGTGTCCCAGGCTAGGCACAGTGTTACAAATATTTATGTTGGGGTGTTTTTAGAAATAGCATAGAATTTGGAAAAATACCGTTAGAGGCTAATATGTTCTACCATTACTTAGGACCTAAACCATAACTTGTATAATGTGGGTGTAGTTCTCCTTCCAACTTCCTTTCCTAAAGGGTCGGCAACGCGCAAGTGATGCCTCTGGTGTTGCAGGCGTCTATAGGCTACGGTGACCACTTACCATCAGGTGGGCCGTATGCTTGTATGCCACACTAGTTGTATAAAAAAATTAAAAAAAGTTACACTATATACCTCTTCGGGGCTAAAGACCGAGTCTACGTATAATAATTTATTTCATTACTAGCTTTTGCCCTCGGCTTCACTCGCGTTAATTTAGAATTTGACAATCAATTCGGGTTGTACTCTGCTTGTAATAATATATAATTCAATCATGATTCGAAAGACTCGTGGCGTCATCTATTATCATAAGCACGTAATTGTTGTTTTCCTCGGGTACAGTAATTTTTTTCGAGATGAAAGCTAGCCTATGTCCGTTTCTGTACACCTGTCAACGTATATGCAAAATTTTAGCATGATCGGTACAGTGGTTTAGGCGTGAAAAGGTAACAAACAAACAAACAAACTCATTTTCACTTTTATAATATAAGTTAGGATTAACTAATGATTATTTAAAAACATTCCTGGTTTCTGATATTTGTAAAGGGCTGAAGTAATAGGTAGGTATATGACAGCTCAGCCAGACATACAAAAAATATCTCTAGTTGACCTATATTTATATCTTCATGGTAGTTAAATTATAACTTTACTGAGAACGACACTAAAGATGTACAGAACTATCAAGTTCAATGAAAAGAAGCCGATCATAGTATACTATAGCAATTCATATCTATTCTAAATTCGAGTTCATTGAAAAGTATTCTATAAAGTAAAATGTTGCAAATGCATCCTAAATATGACGTAAAATGACATCTAATTGTAATAAAATCTATGTAAAATTATGAATGAACGATCCCAAGAGACACCCAACCCTTTAAACCTCAATGAATTTTACAAAATCATTATTCCGCTAAACGTTTATAAACTACCTGCAATCATTTCACACCATACCACAGACAAGCCGACGCCGTATTCCAAATTCGAAGTTCAACAGAAAATCCGTTAAAGGATTCGGCCATTCATTCAACAACTGTAAAATTCAAAATTGGAAACATAATTAATCATTAATTGTATCATTAGCCGTATCATATTTACTTTTGTGACGGAGCTATCACTTCATTTTCTCTCTCTTTAAGTCTCGTTTTAATGATTGATGATGGAGTTGTGATAAATGATGGGTAGGCGATGAAAAGGCTAGCAACCATGTGTTGCGCGTTGCTCTACGGACTTCAGATGTTTGGTCGGTCTATACAATTTTAGGCGGTCATTCATAACCCGTTATTAATGATTTGTAGATGATTCGATAATAGATTTTAAGAGTGGAGCTATTAGTAGACCTTAGCAACTGTTCATTATATTGAATATTGACAGGGGAGATATTTTTTTGGATAGGTGGGGTTATGTTTTTTATAGTGACATAGATGTACTTGTTGGTTTTTATGTAATTGGCAATAGTTTGAACTCTGGGTCTATTTGAATTTTTACGTTAAACTGGAAAATCGTTTTTGATTAAAATTACGGTTTTTATTGCGGTTTATTAAAAAACACTTATATTAGATAATATAATTGTAAGTACTACTATTTAATATTTTTAGCAGCCGTGGTCACAGCGAGACAGTGACCATGGCTGCTGAAAAGAAACCGAAACGTCAAGAAAATTGTAAAAGCAGTGGACGTCCTCCGGCTGAGACGATGAAATTTCAATGTATGACATTCGAGTAAACGTAAGTCAATATTACTTAACATCAATTGTACTGACAGGGACGTGCTTTAAGGTGCTGTTAATGAGTTAACTGTTGTGGGTTCGATGTCCAGTTCAATTATGTTTCTTGTTTGTTAAAAAATCTTTGTGTGCGCTGTTTCAGTAGTTATGAAATCCTAACTAACATTGGGATTAAACCTGGAACGAAAGTAGACATTTTAACATTTTATTTTTAATACTAAATGCATGCGATATTTGAGCGTGTAGTGATAAATTTAGAAATATATCTACAATACCATACCTGTTATCTTTCGTTTAAATAAATGTTATAGATGGCAAATATAGCTTAACATTTTTATAATAATTCATTTTTCAATAAATAGTGACTGCGGTAAAAGCCGTGAGTATGAAGAAGTTTAATTTTAAAATAACAATACCCAGAACCCGGTTCCTAACGATTGGCAGAGATGACTTCCTTTCTTCGCTAAACCGACAACGCAATCAAAAAATAAATTCCCGTATTAAATCTCGCTCAATTTATTCACGGCTATCGTTCCGAATCAAATTTCATCCCCCGGGATAAATCTGCAGCGGAAATTAAGAAAAAATCACATCGTCCCACCCGTGGGCATAAGGCAATATACGACAGTTTATGACTTTATGACAAATGCATTAACGAATGAATGAGTGAACGATATCGGAGGGGAGCCATGTTTATTGTGCCCTGACGTCGCGGAGTTAGTTAAGCTTTGGAAGTTAGGATGGTTTTATAAGAGAGGTATAAAAGCAACCATTTCTATTTCTTACTTTTGTAAAGGTCTCGAGTTCGATCCCAAGGGTCTCGAGTTTGATTCCAAGACGCGTATCGCTGACTTTTCGAAGTTATGTGCGTATTAATTAATTAGTTATCGCTTGCTTTAACGGTGAAGGGAAACATCGTGAGGAAACCTGCATGTCTAAGAGTTCTCAATAATGTTCTCAAAGATATGTGAAGTCTGCCAACCCGCACTGGGCCAGCGTGGCCGACTATGGCCTAACCCTTCTCACACGGAGAAGAGGCCCGTGCCCAGCAGTGTGACAGTTTAATACAGGGCTGATATTATATTTGTAAATTTATAAAAGAGAAATATGATAATCCATAAAGCAAGACTTTTAAGTATCCTGTTTACAGTTTCAGTCAATTATTTCATTAAAAATACATTTTTGGAGAAATATAAGACCACACATAATATATGATACATTACTCTTAGATATCCTAAAGTGACATAGGCAGGGATGTATTTTTGTTCAAAGTCTGAGTGTTATTGTGACTGTTGTATGTAAAATCTTCTGTAAGGAGTTTGTATGTAAACGAAAGTTGACCACATCACTTTTACCATCAAAATAAAAGCCACATCTACATGTAAACTTTTTTTAAGATAGGTAATCATCAAATGTCCCCTTTGCTCTAGTCGAAATTAAGGAGTATGTCAAACATCTACTGGCCAAAAGAACACCTATGTTCCATCTAGCCAAAAGAAAAACGAATTACTATTTTCCAGGTATAGAAATTTATCGACAAAATCTACATAGCCGCGGGCATAATCTAGTATCTCATATTTTCGTTCGTCGTATCTAATATTTCTAAAAAAAACCTCTAGCATAAAACGATCCCCATCTCCCCAATCCCGCACAATGATATGGAAAAATATCGTATTTAATAGCGAGTTAACTAAACGGGATTCGAACCGCACTATGAGGGTGCTTTATTAAATATGTTCCCGACACATATTTACATATGCCGCTAACCCTCTGTGACTGATCGGATTTTACGGACCTCGTAATAAACGGGATTCTTACATGAAGCGGCGATAGGGCGAGGATGGCATTGGATTTGCGATTGAAAGGTCGTGCGTTCTATTCCCACCTATTACACTACCAATCAGGCTAAGTAAGCCTACCTATAGACAAGCATTTAGCTAAACTGAGAGGTTAATAGTAATTTGTAACCAAAATTCCTAGAAACTTAAGTATAATTTCTGTAGATAGACCAGGCACAGTTCTAGTCTTCGTGCAGCTACTTTCAATTTATTGACGGCAAAACTTAACTCTTTGCTTGACACGGAAATTATATCCGTGACATTTTTTTTTATTGTGTAGGTTGCAAACGAGCACACAGATCGCCTGATGGTAAGCGATTACCGCCGCACACGGACACTCGCAACACCAGAGGAGTCACAAGCGCGTTGCGTTACCGCCGCACACGGACACTCGCAACACCAGAGGAGTCACAAGCGCGTTGCGTTACCGCCGCACACGGACACTCGCAACACCAGAGGAGTCACAAGCGCGTTGCGTTACCGCCGCACACGGACACTCGCAACACCAGAGGAGTCACAAGCGCGTTGCGTTACCGCCGCACACGGACACTCGCAACACCAGAGGAGTCACAAGCGCGTTGCGTTACCGCCGCACACGGACACTCGCAACACCAGAGGAGTCACAAGCGCGTTGCGTTACCGCCGCACACGGACACTCGCAACACCAGAGGAGTCACAAGCGCGTTGCGTTACCGCCGCACACGGACACTCGCAACACCAGAGGAGTCACAAGCGCGTTGCGTTACCGCCGCACACGGACACTCGCAACACCAGAGGAGTCACAAGCGCGTTGCGTTACCGCCGCACACGGACACTCGCAACACCAGAGGAGTCACAAGCGCGTTGCGTTACCGCCGCACACGGACACTCGCAACACCAGAGGAGTCACAAGCGCGTTGCGTTCCTTTTAAACTTGCCCCCACCAGAAGGGGGGACGGTTGGGCCTCCGGTTCTCTCACTCACTCGACGAAACACAACGCAAACGCTATTCCACGCCGGTTTTTTGTGAGGCCGTGGTATCACTTTCCGCCAGCAGTCGCTTCCACTTACACTTCGTTTCTGAGACAGTCATAGAAGTATGGTGGTATTAGTACCTATAGATATAAATAAATCAATATTTTTTCGCGGCTCATTATATTTTAGTGCATCATCGTCATCAAAGCAACCTCCATCAAGCTCCAATTTCAGCAATTGGCTAGCTGAATTAGACTTTCAGGAACCGAATGGTGGTCTCTATGACCATAAATGCTTAAAAATCATACAAAACATATAATAATAATAATATCAGCCCTGTATTAAAGTATCCCACTGCTGGGCCTCTTCTCAGTGTCTCTTCTCAGTAAGGCCATAGTCCACCACGCTGGCCCAGTGCGACTTGGCAGACTTCACATAATTATGTATATTCGAGAACATTATTGGGAACTCGCAGGCATCCAGTTTTCCTCACGATGTTTTTTTTTTCACCGTTAAAGCGTGCAGTAATTAATTACTACGATATAATTGCGAAAATTCAGGCATGCACGCCTTGGGGTTGAACTCGAGAACTCTCCGTGGCTGTCCAAGCAGTCTCTCACTAGGCTATCGCTGCTTATACAAAACATTATAATAAAAATACTTATAACTTACACATACAATATACAAATAGTAGTGTTCCATTAATATTCAACAGCTCCACACTATTACAAATGCGCATCGAGATGCCACGCATTAAACAATTTAATTCAATAAATTCACAGTTTAATTGTCGAATCATTGAGTGAGTTTGTCCCGACCCTAGTTATTTGAGTGCGTACTCTACACAGCAAACACAATCAGTGCATTGCCGGCCCCTACCAAAACTGTAGGGTTAGCACAACACTGAATTATGATAATTTATTGATATACTAACTTTTTCCAACGCTTCACTTGTAGGGGAATAGTACTTTTTTCTAGATAAAAGGTACCGCATACTGTTTTCTGCTAGCGTAGTTTGGCGTCAATGGCACTGCACTAAGTATTGAGGTTTCTAGCTTTGTGTGATCCAGATATAGTAAGTCCCCGTCATACAGAAATTGATTGTAATGCGGGCCTTTCTTTGCTAGCAACTTCGTTCGATTGTCTTAAAAAAAACTAGTAAAATCTGCCCGAATCAAGATCTCTTCCATCCCAAGTATCTTCAAAATTGGTTTAGTAGTATCGGTATAAAAACATGTTTTTGATTAGTTTTATTACTGCGATTTTCTTAGAAGGAACAATTATATTTATGTATAATTATGTGTTTAACTGATAAAATTAGGGCGTTTATGAAAACGTTCTTGACATGGAAGCAAGGTTAAGGTACCTAACATGTAGTGCGGGTATTGCAAGAAGAGTTCTTCGGAGTAACAATTAAGTGATCGTTATAGTATAGTATAAAAACTAAAAAGCTCAATGACAATGAAATAAAGAAAGTTCTTGTTGCATACCTGAAATCCCTAGATTATGAGGCTACTGAATATCTTTTAAAAATACCACGATGACAATAGAACACACACACACAAACACACACACACACCACACACACACACACACGCACATATACACACACACGCACACACACATACACACACACACACGCACATATACACACACACATACACACACACACACGCACATATACACACACACACACACACACACACACACTTACACACAGAGAACCCCACACACACACAATTACTATTTACACAGTGTCCTATTTATGTTCCTAGTATTGTAAGTAGTTATAAGTTAAAAGTCCATTTGTAATTTTGTATTTTTTACTTTAGTTCTATTTTTGTTTTTTTAGTTACTTAGTTGAGTTTTATGTTTATTTTTTCATGTATATAATTAAGATGTAGCGCACTATCGTATTGGGGTTACCTGTAATGATAGTTGTAAGTTTAAAAATGAATAAATAAATAAATAAATTTTGATATTTTAGTTTTTGCTTTTACCTTTTTAATTTATAAGTTTTTACCATGGTCCATTAATACAATATTGACATTATTGTACACTGTGTTATTAAGAATAAACTGACTCCTGTAATACAGTATTTAACTAGCTCAGGGGTCAGGGATTCAAATTGTAAAACAGACTTATGTCAATAAAGATATTTTTATTTTTTATTTAATTTTATTTTAGTAAAAATAAATAATCTTTTCCCTTGATGACCGGGCGTTCTTTCAGCATTAGACAAAATATTATTGTAAAAAAATTGCCTGAAGCAGCACGGATTCCATACCCGGTAAGCGATAATTGGTACCATCTAAATTACGTTGCGATTGCGTTGTATGTTTAGACATATGACAAAATGTGAGTGTGATCCACCTTTGGCCTTTGATAAAGTACAGTCATGACGCATTACCTATTTTATTATAATAAATAACATTCCCTTTAAGGTCACGTAGCTAACGCATATTTGGTCAGACTCTCCACAAACATGCAAACTATTCATTATAACAAACCACAGACAACCATGTTTACACCGCAAGATGATTGTAAAACATCAATGAAACAATTCCACATGAGTAATTATAAATTATACCTATAGCATTGTTTATTCATTAATTTTATTATTGCTTTGGTTGCAAAGTAATGTACCTATATATGACCACAGTAATGTCGTATGATTGTTTGATTTGTGGTGTATAAAATGGAGTTTATCAAATAACTAGCTTTTGCCCGCGACTTCGCTCGCGTGGTAGAAGTAACCTACTTCCGGCATTACGGTTATGTTAGTAGCAGTACTTTTTTCAAATAAAATATAGCCTATGTTACTCGGTGATAATATAGCTTTCTTATCGTGAAACATTTTTAAAATCGTTTGAGTAGTTTTTGAGTTAAATCCTTGTAAGGATTATACATATACACACAAACGAAAAATCTAATCTTTCGTCTTCATAATATTAGTATGGACTTATTTGCTAGAATACATTACAATTAGGTACTAAAGATAAAGTTTATGTCAAATTTATTCGGTCTGCAAGTAAGATATTGTAAAATTTTTATTATGTCTATTTTTTATGTAGTCCATAAAATCCTTGACATTACAAAAACAATGCTATTAGATCCACTTTGTTATTTTTATCACAGAATACATTGCCTTGTAAGATTTTTATGTTATCATGTATGTTGTTGTTAATTGTAATACATCATTCATTTCAATTTACAATCATTTATCGATCAACCCAGGGAAAACTACTGTCGTGCCGTTTACTAAGAAGAGGGATCTCACGGAGTTGGGAACTCTCTCCATGTATGGTACGCAGTTACATTGGTCCACGGAGGTGAAATATCTAGGTATGACCTTAGATAGCAAACTAACGTGGAAACCTCATGTAGACAAAGTCATAGTAAAGGCCCAGCGGGTCTTGGGCATGATTCGATCTACTTATGGGAAGACCTGGGGGCTAAAGCCCAAGGTCATCAAGTGGCTATACATGATGATGATAAGACCCATACTCACGTATGGAAGCATTGTCTGGTGGCCAAGAACCAAACTAGCTACATGCAGGAACGCGCTGTCGAAGGTGCAGCGATTGGCCTGCATGGCTATAACAGGGGCGTTTCCGACCACGCCAACGGCAGCGTTAGAGATCCTGCTGGATCTAATGCCGCTACACATTGTAATCGAGTCAGAGGCGATAAAGGCGCTACATAGGCTATCTGTGCATGGGCTGTGGAGTGTCAATATGCCGGTAACTCGACACACAAAATTGGAGATCTCAAAGGATCTCAAAAGGATTATGAGCATGGGATGCGACAAAATGCAACCATTGCACATATTCAAAAAGAATTTTAAGATAAAGGTCCCCACGAGGGACGAATGGAGACAAGGTTTACAATCCCCTGACAAGGATTGTCTCAACTGGTTCACTGATGGTTCCAAAATGGAAACAGGATCGGGCGCTGGAATCTATGCCAACGACTGTAAGGTGAGCCAAAGCATGGGCAAATATGCAACGGTCTTCCAAGCGGAAACCTATGCTATAATTGCCTGTGCTCAGGAGAATATCAACAGTGGTGTCACTGACAGGACTGTGTATATTCGCAGTGACAGTCAAGCTGCTCTCAAGGCTCTGGGCTCGTGTAGGGTGGACTCCAGACTGGTCCTGAACTGTGTTAAGCTCCTTAACAAACTAGGCAGGAAGAACACAGTCAGACTGGTGTGAGTTCCGGGGCATGCAGGAGTGCAGGGCAATGAGGAAGCTGATGAATTAGCCAGAAAGGGCTCGGAGCAACTGTTTGTGGGCCCCGAGCCATTCGTGGGACTCTCTGAGAGCACCATAAAGGCAGCTTTGAATGCACACGGCAATGAAAAACACAGGCTAGAGTGGATGGCCCTTAGGGGTCTGGAACACTCCAAGAAATTCATTGCAAACGGAGCCACAGGCTTCACCCGGAGGTTCTGCGAGTATAGCAAGAGCCAAATACGCCTGCTCACAGGAGCGTTCACTGGCCTTTTGGCACCAAAGACTTCCTGTGCAGATTGAGATTGACACACGACTCGATCTGCAGAGCCTGTGGTGAACAGGACGAGTCCATATCGCACCTACTGTGTGAATGCGACACGTTGGCTGGACTTAGGATGGGTCTGATGGGATTGGCATATCCAAACCCTGAAGACTTTAGGCTTCTCCCTCTGAATTGTACACTGCAGCTAATGCAGTACATTCATAAGGAGATAGCTAAGGGATGAATCTTGGGGCTGACACAAAAGATCCCACTGGGTCGAAGTGTCGCCGGTCAGTACAGACTGGCCCCCACACACAAGATAAATAAAAAATAAATAATAATTGTAATACACATGCTTATACATTTCTCCTATATATATCTTCTAAATTTGCAGTGATGGTATAAATGGCCGTACGGTGCCTTACGGGGAAAAACCGTCTTTTTACAGGAAAAAGACATACCTACTACGACCATTAGTACGGTTACAAGGCTTATCCTGGTAAGTAAACTTCCGGTGTCTCACATACCTAACTCACGTATGCCTTTCCTCTAACTTTGATTCCTTTTCCTCAGTGAGCTAGTGATACCCCTTGTAAGAGTACTTCTACGTTTAGTCGAGTTCCAGGGACTCACTATCTAATCTCACTTTGTCATAAAATCATGTTAAATAAAAGGGAAATTAACGTGCTCATGCTAGATATTTTATATACTCTTTAGAAAGCCAGGTTACACTGGTTGACTTTGCAAGCAGACTGGCATGGCAATGTGAACAAAGTTCGGCAAAATATAAGTAATTATAAACATAACAACATATTTTTTTAATTAGTAACTACAGACACTTTTCATTCTTATGAAGAACATATAATTAGGTCACATAATATATCGTATGTGTTGCTATATAAATAAATATTTTTTGAAATAAGAATCTCAAAGTCACAGCCCTATAAACGGATTGTTGTCATCCTATATTTCGGATATCTCGCCAGCCCTAAGCGATTCGATTGTATAGGGGTGCCAAAGTGGCCTATAATAGCCCAACATAATGTGTTTAAACGAATGATCATCGAATCTGACTCGATACAACGCGCCGCTGTTTATTACATTTATATTTAGAACATACTACTCCATTATTTTTCTTTTTAAAGAGTGTTTATTAGAGAATATTGTTTGTGGTGAAAAGAACATCAGCTTTTTAACAGCTAATTAATAGTTTTTATGAGTTTTAAGTTTAAAGCTACTTAATAATAGTTATATGCAGTAATCGATATGTTAAGAGGATGCAGAAGTAATGTATAAAAATATTAGATTTTGCCCGCGGTTTCGGTCGAATAAATGTAGGTTAAGTCAATTTTCTATCCTTTGGCAATACTCTTAACTAGCTCTTTCTGTATGAAACCCTACGTCTTTTTCTGTACCTATGACAATTTGTATTTAGATAGTAACATTTATTTGTGGAACTTACTATTCCATTTTCTGTACAAAGTGTTTTTATTATGTAAGTTCATTTTGAAAGAGGAACAGTATTCTTTTTTTCTCATGTCAAGTGACTTTACTGGCTATTGCTGAACCAGTCAACGAATCACAGCAGTTGACATGCGTTTCACTGTCTATTTAGTCAATTAGTATTGATGTGCCTAAGTCTGGCAGGGATAGAAATTTGTTATAATGTGGTTTTTATCGCTTGAAACATAATTGTAGCCAAAATTTCAATCATATTGCCGTACTACGTTTTAATATAGTCTTTTCTCAACGTTATGTTGTCATGTAATTCACAATGCCAACATATAATGTAAATAATAAATATAGAACTATCATAGTCACTCATACTGAATATTATGCACTACCGTTCTCTACCAAATCACATGTCAATGTAAAGACGTGTGAGTTCACTTTTCTTAGTGTGGATACTTTTTCGTGACACCTAAGTACGATGAGGTCACATCTACGATTTAAATATATCGGATCTGCTATATTCGTAGCTATTGTATCGTTACCAAGTGATTTTAATTAGGCTTATTGCTTTAAGGATAAAGCTCTTAGTTATATTTGATATTTTATCACTTAATGAACATGTGGCTAATGCCCTTGGCAAAAATTTTGTCAAATTATTAATAATTTATTTTATTTTCCTTAACTCGTTGATATAATTAAAGCTTAAACACGTGATTTTTAACACGTTGATGTAGATAACTGTTACTTTGTCAAGAAATAAACGTGTTTGAATTAATTTAGCTTTAACTGTTAGTACCGTGGCAGAGGCTTTCGTGACTTTATGACCTGGGACCTCCTGGGACCTGGGAATTCTCTGCAAGGAAATAGGGTAGTTGACCAACTTTTTTATTATTTAAGTAAAATAAGTACATTATCGCTGATTTCAGCATGAATAGGCCGGCTCGACCGGGGAAGGACTACCCTCTCACAGAATATCGACGTAAAATAGCAGTTTTCTTACTGTTGTGTTTCGTTTGGTGAATGAGAGTGCCAGAGACCCAATCACCCTCTTTCCCCCTTCCCGCTCCTTCTCCTTCCCACTTTTTCCCTAAAGGGTCGGCAACGCGCAAGTGATGCCTCTGGTGTCGCAGGCGTCCATAGGCTACGGTGACTACTTACCATCAGGTGGGCCGTGAGCTTGTTTGCCAAATTCAAATTAAATTTATTGCATTCCATAATGCCCATTTATAGGTGGTAGGCTTAAAAATAAGTAACAAATTATGGACCCTGTCGGGCACAGCACTATTAGGAGAGAGGAGAAGTTATTTACATAATTATTGTGTTATTTGCCACCTTAGACGTATAAAAAAAACAATCTAAAACAGAAAGAATTATTGAAATCTGCTTAAAAAGAAATAACATACAAGCGTTTTAAATCTAGTAGTAGGAGTAAATAATAAGTAGTGGGGATAATTGTCAATTGACAGGAAAAGGATGCACGATACAAACTTTGACGTAAACGCTATTTAACCATAGCAGTGGCGAGAGAGATAGCGAGATATCACTACTGCACCCTACATTTACTTATATCCAAATTTAAAATATCAATGACTCCCTTATTTTGCAACCAATTTTGTTACTGTTCGCAAAAAAAGACTTGTTTTAATTGCTATTTGCTCCAAGCACTATAATAACGAGGCAATATATACTTAAAAAGGGTAGGTACCAAAAATTGGTACAAAAGGGTATATTAAAGTGTTAATCATCAGTTTATAACAGTAATCAATATTTACGATGATTTTCCTTTTAGAGCATGGCGTTATTAAAATATCTAACACATTTAACTTAATTGAAAAACAGTGCCGGTGCTACATCATAATTATTAATAATGACATTTTTAGCCGTTTGGGGTGTAGACGCCAGGTTCCTGTGCGCTCGTGCGCTTTTCAGAGATATCTTTAAGCGGCTAATCGACGCTTCCCGTGACCATAAGGCTGGACTTTTCTTGACTTAAAGAATCAGCATTCCCTTTCAAAGTGGCTGTGCTGCTAATCTTCTGGGCACTTTTCCAATCGACAGCGATCCTGAGGAATTTTACGACGCTGCCGCGCTGCCTGAACCACCCATTTTGATTTATTTTATACGTTTTGTTAATATTAGTTAAGTTATATGTAATGATTACCTACTGCCTTTGTATATTATTTAATTTTCTACCAATAAAGAAATGAATTATAACAAAAAGTATAGTAACTTCATAAACTGCTTTGTTGGTGCAGCAAGACCTACGGAAACAACAGCGCTGAGGCGACCACTTAAACCGTTACGTCATCCATGAACCCATAGAATACTGAGCATTTAAGCGAAGAGTCTAAAAAATCCTAAATAATTATAAAGTTACCGAGATAAAATCGGTTTAAAGTCGTTAAATTCAAATAATATTGCTGGATTTAATTACGAAATAGAGCGTTTACTATTATAACTTTTATTTATAATTAAATTTTTCCTGTAATTAATTCCAACCAGTTAGTTGTTATCGTCGTTAGTAATAACAAATAGTTTCCTCTTGCGATAACATTGCTAAGTTTAAATAAACGGATTTTATTGTTACTAATTTATATTATTACGTATTATTTTTAATGTTTGCTGTTCGACAAACTGTGTTTGCTGTTTATAATATCATGCGTCTGGATGTTCAGCAGTAGTATTATGACAGCTAATAGCTTTTAAAATATCTTAAAATATCCGACTTAAAATAAAATTGTGTTTTTTATTTGGACGTACTTTCTGAAAACGTTCCAACCCACAAAGTTAACATTTTGAGATAATCGTGATTGAAGTTCAATCCCGTATTGCTTCTCCATAAATGTGGGTTGGGCTACTAAGTCATGATTGCATATTTAGAGTGATAGTAGAGCTACCAAATTTTTGCAGTTAGTAAATAGTAACCCCGTGACTAATTTGCTAACTCGATTTTGACCCGAGTGTGGGTTGGAACGTTTTTCAGCAAGTACGTCCATTTGTGCTTGTACATACAGCGACACATCAACCTAGACTGTTTGTACTTTGAACTATTAGAAGTTGAACGCTGCGAATCGTGCGAGAGAGTGCGTTATATTTTTGTTACGCTCTATCCTTAGGCTCAAATCACACTGGCCCAGAGTCGAAGCGACGCGACGCGTCATGTTTTTCGCCTACAGCATATTCACCTCTATTTTCCTATTATTAAGGTATAAATTTGTGTTATGCAAATATGCAATCGCGCGTCGACGCGTGACGTCGCGCACCTTCGCGCGATACAGATACGCGCTACGCCACGCGTTGCAATTGAGAAATCTTCGACTCTGTTCCAGTGTGATTTGAGCCTTACCATTACATCGACACCACTATGCACAGTCCCTTTCCAACAATTCTCTATTTTATATGTAGCGTAGTTATGCGTATATAGGCTGTCTAACTTGATGTGTAGTCGTGTGTACTACGATTTATTAAAAAGTAAATTCTTCGAATTTAAAAACCTTTGAAATAGGAAAATGTTTCTTACATAGTAACGCTACCTAATTTATTTTTAATATTTTTTGCTTTTATTTAATTGGTAAAATAACTGTCAACACAGATGCCTCATACGCGACAGGTATACATATATGTTGACCAGGATTTTTGTTTCCGCTATTAGGTTTTTAATTGAGTTTGCGCCATTTGATGATTAAATGGTTATTTTTCCAAGTGGCAACCCTATAACAGATATAGGTAACACATACTGCACGAAAACATTCTCCCCACAGATAATAAATATAAATATCACAGCTAATACAAAAACCGGTACGTATCAGATTGCATCTAGCGTCACCGTCGCACTGAATGAGTGAATGATTGTTTAATGTACCAGAAGTGAGCAAATTCGTTTTTAAACGGCTATCAGCCGGTCATTATGACGACTCTCAATGGCATTTACGTACGGCTTTGACGTTTTTGTAGTAGGGTGGCTATGTGCCATTCATTTGTAATATTGTATTTTTTTCTATCTCGATTGTCAAGCACAAAAATATACGCAAAGTTTCATACTACTTTAGTGTGAATGTCTACTCTATCATTTTTTTTACAACTCAGTTTGTAGACGGGCCTACGGTCCACGTGAGTGGTAAGCGGTAACCGATGACCTGAGAAAAGGAATTGAGAATTAGATTGAAGTGAAGATTTGGATAAAGTAGACTGGTTATCTGTAGGAGGGTGCCTTGGCTAATCGGTTTATTTATACCGTCGCAAAAGATTAATTAAAGTGTTTTTCATATCAATTATTGTATAGACGACTAAAAGTTGTACCTCAATAATCGACATATTAAATAACATTACATTAGTAACGTTTTGGTACCTATAAAGTCTTTATTACGTAATCGAAACGTTCTATGCAGAATTTTTACCCATTTGATAGGGTTGGTGACTTTAAGAGAATAATAAAATTTTTATTTCAGAAAATAACTAAATATTTAATTATCAAAAATATATACAATTACCTCGCACACAAAACCTCAGACAGCAACCACAAACAAAAATCAGTCAGCAACAACATTTTAAAACTCTCACTTACAAACTTCCACAACAATTTTAACCACTTATAGATTTAAACGACATATTAAACCACTCTACTTATAAACTCCACTTAACGTACACACCCTACGTAATAGGTAGTATATTAAGGATAGTGGGACAATAGAGGTACGTTTGTCATCTCACACAAAGCAGTACCAACTCGCAGTCAATTGTTGTTTACACATCTGGGGTTCCGCCGCTCGAAATATGGACACCCTAACTATTCTATTTTTGAATTTAGCTACGTCATTTAAGCGAATGAAGAATGTGGTCGCATGCTTCATTTCTATATTTAAATACAGTTCTTTTTAATTTCGACGAGTACGTAACCAATTTAAGAAGTAAGTTAATATTATTATGTCTTTAACTATGAAATTGTCGCTTATGTTCTACATCTAATTTCGTGGTTACTGTACAAAATTCAAAATTTATCTTTAAATATTTCAAGAAAAGTCTCAAAATAGTATTTTATAATATTATGAAAACAGGTATTATTAATAATAAAATATATCAATAACATTTGGCTTATGTTTAACTTATTACCAGATATAGTAAAATATAACAGTCAAAAATAGTAAATGATAACCAAATTGCACAGCAAAATATATTTAAAGAGATCAAAATAAGTCGACGGAGCCCCGTTTAGCGGGGCTCCTATTTTTGAGTGGGTTTAAGTAGGAACCTAACATAACCTAACCCTTCCGAGACGGAATGCAGTGATTTGAGGCGTGTAGGTGCTCGTTATCATATATTTTAGTAAGCATATTTTGCTGCGCAATTACCTACTATTTTTGGTGGTCATTATATTCAATCCCGTAACATTTTATACAATTTATATGCATAGTTATATCGTTTAGTGTGTGTCTGTACTCGTTATTTCTATTCACCATAATTACATAATGGTTGTTTAATTAGATTTATTTTAATTTAAGATATAATATAGTGGCCTTGATACAGCCAACTATACATGAAAAAATGTACATAATTACCTAAGTTAAATTCGAAATAGCCATTAAAATATTGATGGAATAGTATGTAAAGCTATGATAGGATAGTAATTGATAGCTCAGTGGGGAGACCAACAGACTGCAATGCAGAGGGTCTCGGGTTCGAACCCACGTCGCGCACCTCTGACTTTCGGAAGTTATATGACTTTACGAAATTATGTGCGTATTAATTGACAATTATCGCCTGCTCCGTGCCTCGGAGAGCACGTTAAGCCGGCGCGTCGGTCCCGGCTGCCATGAACATCTATGGCAGTCGTTATTGGGAGAGTGTCGACACAAAAGATCCCACTGGGTCGAAGTGTCGCCGGTCTGCACTCTCTGGCCCCCACATAAGATAAGATGTAAAGCTGTTACCGATTTGCTTAATATATAACCAATTTACACTAAATTTTCTATAAATTAGGATCAGGATTAGGATTTATTTTTCTTAATTGTCGTATTTAGTAATTAAACAATTAATTATAAAACGCCTTGCATATCTAACAACTGCAATGATGTAGCTATGTACATTTATGATTTGTGATCTTATAAATTATCACTAGATGTTTCCGCGGTTTCACCCGCGTTTATCGTTACTGCGCCGCCCGCCTGGATCGTAGCGTGTTGTTATATAGCCTTCCTCAATATATAGGCTATCGAACACTAAAATAATTTTTCAATTCGAACCAGTAGTTCCTGAGATTAGCGCGTTTAACCAAACAAACAAACTCTTCAGCTTTATAATATCAGTATAGATTTAGTTTAAACTATTGCTTCAACTGTGCTCTTACTTACTTTTAGGTATATTTAGCCTATGGACTTTCAAAAAGTAATAAAGTATGATTAAAATTAATTGCATTTTAAAAATAAAACCAAACAAAAGCCATCTTTAATTCAAACATGTAACAGCTCCTAAATTACACAAACAATCACCTACATATATATATATATCTACTTATCACCCAATTTTCAAACTTGTAGAAAACAAACTCGCTAAACGAGAAACGGGCATTAAATTTGAACAGGCCAGTAATCATACGAACACTTTAAACCACCCTACCTATAATAATTATCCATTTAAAATAGACCCTTTATAAGACCATTATTTACCCTCCTCTCTATGAATAATCACCTGTGAAGAGAGGGGAAGTAGCTCATTTTATAATGGTTTAAGGCAAGCTCCCTCGTTCCTGGCTACCCTATTAAGTGATGGGTAATTTAGGAATACATAAAGTACATAATAGGGTCCTTAACTTGGGCTAAATGAGGTGAAAACGGGACCATTTGCGCTGTTGGCGTCGCGTTAATGTACGTCCAATCGTTCAATGTGCCAAATATAGAACATTTGGTTCAATTCACGTGATATTTCAAATCGATAATTCGAATCGATAACGTTTTGCGATATCGAGAACTGAAATTGAATGGCGTAATTTGAATAGATTATGGAATGGCTGTTAATGAATTTTAATTGTGCAATCAGGCGAAGGTAAATTTACATTCAGACTAGTTTATGTAGAGAATTTGATAAAAATTAAAAGACGGCGAATTTTATAATACACAAATACAGATTTTGGAATGTAGAATTCAAAAATTCGAAATTTATTTTCTTTTTTATGTATTTGTGTTTCGTAATATTAATTGGAGACGGAGAATTTAAAGCGCATTATTCGCCAACCATTTGGACATTTGTGATCTGCGATTAGTTGCTTTGCATATGTGTACCTATAGTAACTAGCGGTCGCCTAGTGCTCGAAATTCGACCAACTGATATATATTATGTCATGTCATTATAGTCGTATATTCATATATGTAACCATAGTTACGCGCTTCGACTGCGTTTGTCAAATGCATGGTTGTGTGCGTGTAGTGTTTTTTCATTAATTTAATGTATTTCTAACGCATATTTAAAAAAAATATTAGCATTCGTCACTTATTCTCTGTATAAACTATAAGTGTGCGAAATTTCATACTCCTTCGTTCGCCCAATTTTCATAAAAAGGGATCCAAAGTTTTCGCTTCACGTATTAATATATAGATGACAAGAATAAGTTTCATTATAAAAACCCAAATTATGCCTAGGTGTAGTAGATAATAATAATAATATTTTTAATAATATTCTATCACATACACACAACACCATCTAGCCCAAACTAAGCAGAGCTTGTACTATGGGTACTAGACAATGGATAAACATACATATATACTTTGTTTTTGTAAATACCTACATATTATACATAGAAACACCCAGACCAACACAAGCATCCATGTTCATGCACACAAATATTTGACTCGTGCGGGAATCGGACCCGGGACCTAAGGCGTGGCAGTCGATTACATTAACCACTACGCCATCAAGACCGACAAAATATGTAGTGCCGAGATAAACATGTAGGTAGTGATTTGAATATCCTAAATAAGCATTTCTATAAAACACTGGCATACCTATATTAAAATTTAATGATAACTATCACTTTAATGTCGTATTTTAAATAAAAGGAGTAATTTCAACAAAAATAATCATAGACAAATAATTCACAAACTATATTTAGAAAACTTCAAGAGTTCCTCTCTTTTAAAAAGTATTTTACGTGCTATTGTTAGTCCACGTTTTATACTAGCGTTATATTGAACTACCACGTCAAATCACTAACCCTTTACCAAACATTTTTAAACATAAATCTTACAATAGATTCCAAAAGGTTGTCCGTGCAGATGTTCACAACACTTTATTACGTTTTAATACCATAAATAATTTGATTAGTCGCGTATTTATCAACTTAGAAGCATCTTCATGGAAAAACGTCATCCATTCACGTCTTCCCTCGCTCTAAAGACTTTTTATATGGAACTATAGAACCATTGAAATGAACGAACAACCGTTTATAAGCCACTAATGTTATCTAGATATCTTTACGGAAAGGAAGATGTCATATAAAATGCTTTGCCAACATTAATTTACAGCTATACAATTTAGAATTAAACTATTTTAGCTCTTAATATCATAAAAATAAAGTCAAAATAGTAAATTGAAAACTATAATCCTCATTTTTGCACCACCATTCATATTCTTTTCCAACTTTGAAAAGATCATTCGAATTTCAAAAGGTGTAATGGTGTCCTTTGTTGACAAAAAATGGTTATTTTTGCACACATGTTTGCGAGCACGCGTTGAAAATTGACTCAATCAATGCGATTTTAAAATCTTTTTGGATTATCTTGTCGCCTTTTGTATAAATATTTATGAAATCACTTTTGCAAAAAATACTTTTGTCGTTGATTTTTAATAGTCTATATATTATATTTAGTCTGTATATCTATGTGATATAAAATTTATTAAAGACTAAATGTTTAGTGTTCATTCAATTGGATTAATATTTAAATTATAGATCTGGGTCTATTTAAATCAACTTGATTTAAACGAAATGAATTTGAAAATTATATAGGTATATAGTTATTAAATACTATAAATTCATTTCTTACTATTAAATTCGTTTATTATTATTAGAATTGACGTTAATCGTATTCGTCATCCATCAAGGAAAACGCATATTGAATTACCTACTTATATTTTGATTAGGTTTTATTATTACGACAAATCACAGTAGGACGATTAAATACTTTAAATAGTTGCTAATAATAGCTATATTTAGTAATTAATAGTTTATGTACTGAACTGTAGTTAAATTTAATATGCTTAGATATATATCTAAGCATATTAAATTTATTATAGGTACATATGTACCTAACATGTCTGAGCGTTACGTCACATACGTAACATCTATTATATACTGTTCTCGCCAACAAAATCATAGGAAATGAAATTGTAATTAATATTACTAAAATTTATTTTTATATAAGTACCCTTTGGTAAGATCGCTATAAAACTTATTATTATATATGTGACTATCTACTTATACAAATAAATCAAATTGAAGTATCGGTTTGTAATGTCAAAATAACAGCATTTTACTAAATGCTTATAAAAGTATACACAGTACTAATCAAATAAAAATCAATTTTAAAATATTTTTTGTCTTTCTGTCTGTTTGTTCTGGCTAATCTCTAAAACGGCTGGACAGATTTTCACAAGACTTTCACTGGCAGATAGCTGAGGAGTAACTTTTGTTTTGGAAAAAACGAATCCGCAAGAAAACAAACCATGCGGACGAAGTAACGAGTAATAGAGACCTAGTATTAATATAAAACCATAATTATTATTGCACGTTATAAATTATAATTATTTATTAATTAGAAAATGTTGGGATTAGGATCTGGTGTAATCAAACGTAATGAAATAAACAAATAAAATCAGATTCTGCATTTAAAATCAACAAACAAAATTACTCAATCAAGTAAGGAGCTAATTCAGAACGCACTTCGCGTCTCGGTAATCAGTCGCGCGGACCACACACGACGTTACCGAACGAACGTATACTAAAAGGTGCTAACATGAAAACATCACACCGTTCCATTTTCGAACACAACAAATACAAAATGGCGCTTAAAACGCCATAATCTCCTTTAACCATTGGCGCCAAATAGAACAGATATTTGAAAATCGAACTAGTTACACTTTATAAAAAATTGTTACACGTTCTTTGTTCAGTTAATATTTGTTGGGCGTATAATGCATCCAGATTAATTAGAGCTCCCTTATTTGAAAGTTTCGTTTAAAATCTGTTGTACGCAGGTGTCTTGTTAAAATGGTTCAGCTAAGTGATGTGGTTAAGTGGCGACTTGATGTTTGGTTGTTTTAGGGAGCGCTGTTTGTTTTCGGGCTTTAAACATGACTCGTCTTAACAAGGTGGGGTTTATTTTTATCTGTTCCACAACAAAGCGGTGGTAGCAGATATTTTTTTTGTCGTTGGGTGCCGTCTACAATGTCTACATCCTTTACCTTAATGCTATACGTACTTAAAGATTTGTCACAACACTACACTTAGTGTTGATTTTAGGTATTAAAGTCAACTTTTTTAGTTTTGTGTACACTTTTTACAAGATCTAAGTACCCCAAGAATTTTGTATATTAAAGTAAATATAACTAGAACTTTCTATAATAATTATTTTGTTACTGGGTAGGTAACTATATCTAAAAAACTGAGTGTACGTTTATTAAATGTTTTTTTTTTAAAACAACTGAATTTAATTTATTGTCTTGTCATGCTTTGACATTATAAAAGACGAATAAAAAGTCTAGGATTAGTTTTCAACTGTCAAAGCTCGCCGTTGCAAATGATGTGTTAACGGTAGAATTAAGACGGTGGCTCACGCAGTCGAGTAATATCACTTGTGCAGAAAGCCTCAGTTTTCTATTTAAGAGGGTAGTAGATAAAAATACCTAATGCTCTCACCTCCTTTATTCTTTCATCTCATCTTTAATGAAATGCCTGAATGCGAAGTTGTTGAAGTGGTCACCTTGACACTACCACGAGTGTGTAGTTGTTGGGTTCGACCTCCGGGACAAAAATTTTTGACATAATAATTGTTCTGAGGGTCTTCGTTGTGTCTCTGATGATTCAGGAATCATTTCTAGCGCGGCTGTTTTATTTTTTAAATAAAATAAAAATCTGTTTTTCTAGGGCTTACAAAAGCCGCCTGACGACCTCTGGTATTGCAAGCAATCATAGGTTACGGTAACTACTTACCACCAGGCGAACCAAGTATCTACTTCTTTGGCTCCTTTAAAGAAAAAGGCGATCTACACAATTCGGCATCGTGGATGGTGTAGTGGTTAGTGTAATCAACTGCCACGCCTGAGGTCGCGGGTTCGATTCCCGCACAAGTCAAACATTTGTGTGCATGGACATAGATGTTTGTCTTGGTTTAGGTGTTTCTATGCATAATACCTATGTATGTATTTACAATAAAAAAGTATGTTTTTCCATTGTCTAGTACCCATAGTACAAGCTCGGCTTAGTTTGGGCTAGATGGTGTTGTGTGTATGTAATGGAATATTATTATTATTATTCTTTTTAATAATTTTTCTTTCTGATAATTACATTTTTAAATATAAATATAAAAACTATACATATTAAAAAATAAAAAATACTGAAATGACCCACCGACATCGGAAACAGAGTCCAAGCTGCCGGTGGTTAGGGCCCCAGAGAGAGGAATCTCCTCACAATACGCGCCGTGTCGAGCAGTACTGCCTTTTGGATCAACGACTTGATCCAGCCATCTAACGCAAGCTTCTGCAGGTGATGTATTATTATTATTATTATAATTAAAAGGTTCAATATCTTACTTCTTAGGTCGTTTAATTATAAAAAACAAAGAATTAAAACAAAAAATTTGACATTAAAAAATATGGCGACGTCCCGTTCCGAATATAATGGCGGGAAAATGAACGCGCGGCTACCCTCCAAATTATTATTAGCATTTATCATCGTAAACTTTCCAATAACATTTATTATTATTTCGCTAACAAATAAGTTATTATTGCTTCGTTGTTCTAGTGGCGACAGCTTTAACAACATTGCATTAGTGAAGTTTCGGGTTCGATTCAAGCGTGATGCAAAAAGTGTACCTCTGGGACAAACTTAACAAACATTATAACTATAGATGCAAGTAAGAATTACGATCATTTTTGTCCCGGCTAGAGATCGAACCCATAATACTCGGCGATGCGACTACTTAGACCGCTACGGCATCATTGCTGTTGTACTTAATATAAATAATATAATAATATTCTATCACATACACACAACACCATCTAGCCCAAACTAAGCAGAGCTTGTACTATGGGTACTACACAATGGATAAACATACATATATATATATATATATATATATATATATATATATATATATATATATATATATATATATATATATATATATATATATATATATATATATATATTGTTAGAGTCGAACAGTATCAACGGAAGTAGTGATGGGCGTGGCTAACCCCACCGCTACAACGTCATCGCAGATGGAACGACAGCGGCGCGCGCGCTACGGTCGCTCAGTTCGTTTCGGGCACGCGCAGCGTTCACTTGTTAGGCGGAGCTCTTGTCGGTTGACTGTAGAAATCGCTATATTCGTTGTTTAAATTATTTGAATAGTTTTATTTTGATTTAATTGTGATTAAATATAATCCTATTGTTTTACTGGTAGTTTTTTTTAAATAAAATATAATCCCATCGATAAAATCAGAAGTGGGATAGGACTTCGTTAGTCCTATCCGCTCTTGGTATTCCTGGCAATACAGTCAATTTTCAAGTGTCTGAAAAATGTCCGGTAGGCGTATAACTAGGAGTAGCGCGGGTAGGAGTGACACGACGGATCTCCGCGATCAACTTGAAGTGATTTTGGCTCGTCTAACTGCATTGGAAAACGTTACTAGTGTGAACGCTGCACGTGATACAGAGCCGCCGTGTTGCCTCCTGCTTGTGCTGGCGCCGAGCATACGGTGGGTTCCGGCGCTGTGGTACCCGCGGGTGCCGCCGTGAGTGCTGTCTCTCCGCCGCCGGAGTCTCATACGAGCGCTGGCGCCGCGGTGGCCACAGCGTCAAACTTCGATGCTACGGACAGGATCATCGGAGCGTTAACTGCCTTGTCAAAAGTAAGATCAAACCATTTTTACATCTCTAACTTTGACCCGAGTGTGAACGATATCGATTCGTGGTGCGATGAAGTCGATAGGGCCCGCGACATAAATGGTTGGGATGATAATGAGTGTTTGTCTAGGATCGCTAACTGTCTCAAAGGTGACGCCAAGTCCTGGCTTAAAGAATGGGTAACAAATGATCGTAGCTGGACAAACTTCAAAATAGAATTTAAGCCCTTGTGTGCGAGACGAATCGATACCGCAAGCATCCTATACGATGTGATGAGCACGAACTCGGATCGTTATCCCACATACGCCGATTATGCGAGGCGTTCATTACTGCGTTTGAATATTGTCAAAGGTTTGAGCGACGAATTAATAGTTTCAATTATTATACGTGGCGTAACGGACCCTCAGATTCGTGCAGTTGCAACTAATTCAAAATTATTGCCAAAAGACTTAGTAGAATTCTTCTCTATTTATGTAAATTCAAAGCACTCCCATGATCCTGTGCGTGACGCGCGTGTCGATCAAAATCAGAGAAAACGGCCGTTTACCCGTAACAGTGGTTCTAGAGGCGTGAGATGTTATTCTTGTGGCAAATTAGGTCACCGATTAGATTCGTGTTCTAAACGTTCTAAAAACAATAATTCCGCAAATTCGGATAACGTAGACACACCTAGTACTTCATCTAGTAAACCTGGTAGTTATAGCGCACAAAAAACGTTGTGCTCCTTCTGCAAAAAACCAGGCCATGATATAAGTGAATGCTTCGCTAAACAACGTTCCGAAGCACGTAAACAAAAAGTTAACTTTTGTCGCGAACTAACTGGAAGGTCGACTGATAACGACGTTGTGACTGCCGTCATACAGGGTGTGCCCACTGACGTGTTGATAGACAGTGGGTCTCGCGTCTCTTTGATATCCGCAACAATGGTTAGATATTTTAAGTGTCATCAAATACCTACTATATCGCTAGAAATAGATTTTCTCGTTGTACCCGCATCCTGTATGAATGTGCCCGTTATCATTGGAACGGATGTCTTACATCGGGAAGGCGTCGCGTATATACGAGTTAATAAACAACAACGTTTGACACGTGTTGACAAGTCTACTCGCGTGAACAGTGTGTTTTATGTCCAGTTGGATGAGCAATTGTCTATCAGCACACCACTTGAGGGTGGTCAGCGCGAAAAACTTTTAGCTATCATAGCAGAGTTCAAAGACAATTTAATAATTGGTACTGCTGTGTCGACCGTCAATACCGGTAGCATGCACATCGAGCTGACAAGCAACACACCAGTTCACTACAGACCGTATAAACTTTCCCTCGACGAGAAGATTAGGGTGCGCGATATTATCAAGGATTTGTTGGAGAAAAATATAGTCCGGGAATCGGAGTCACCTTACGCTAGCCCTATTATCCTTGTCAAAAAGAAAGACGGCTCTGATCGCATGTGCGTGGACTACCGTGCATTAAATTCTATTACGGTAAGAGATCGTTATCCATTGCCTCTTATAGAAGATCATATTGACCAACTTGGCAAGCATAAATACTTCAGCTGTATTGACATGGCAACCGGATTTCATCAGATCCGGATTGATAACGACTCCATACCAAAAACCGGTTTCGTTACGCCCGAGGGGCATTATGAATACTTAAAAATGCCTTACGGGCTTACGAATGCTCCTATTGTATATCAGCGGATTATATCGACAACACTTA
Source organism: Catocala sponsa (assembly GCA_963564715.1). Classification (NCBI taxonomy): domain Eukaryota; kingdom Metazoa; phylum Arthropoda; class Insecta; order Lepidoptera; family Erebidae; genus Catocala; species Catocala sponsa. Next base: position 17,293,021 of record OY751349.1, read on the forward strand.
GATCCTTGATAGATTCGGGCAAGGTACTAGTATACGTAGATGACGTGTGCATACTGTCAAATTCGGTTGATGAGGCTCTCACAGATTTACGCGAAGTTATGTTGACGCTAACAGCTGCCGGATTTTCGGTTAATTTAAAGAAAAGCACATTTGTGGCTACAGAGGTAGAGTATTTGGGTCGTAAGATTAGTCAAGGTCAGGTTAGGCCGAGTGATAGAAAAGTGCAAGCCTTGGTCTGTTCACCTGTACCCACAAATGTGAAACAAGTTCGGCAGTTACTAGGACTGGCCGGTTACTTTCGCCGTTATATTGCCGGATACGCCTCTAAAACCGCGCCTATTGCTCGACTTACGCGCAGTGGAGTCCCGTTTGTGTGGACCGAGAAACAAGAGTCAGCCCGTAAATATTTAATTAATTGTATGACTAATGAGCCAGTTTTGGCTATATTTGACCCGAGCTTGCCCACGGAACTTCACACGGACGCGAGTTCCATTGGATACGGTGCCGTATTAATCCAGGAGCATCCCGATAAGAAGCGTCGCGTAATAGCGTACTTTAGTAAGACCACACAGGGTGCGGAGCCTCGTTACCACTCATACGAACTGGAAACCCTAGCAGTTATCAAAGCACTTCAACACTTTCGACAATACTTGATAGGAATCAAATTTAAAATAGTTACTGATTGTAACGCTCTTAAACTCACCGAACGCAAGAAGGACCTCCTTCCTCGCGTCGCGCGTTGGTGGATGTATATGCAGGATTTCCAGTTCACAATCGAATACCGTAAGGGTTCCCAAATGTCCCATGCTGATTATCTCAGCAGGAATCCTATTGACGTTCGTACTATTGATAAGCCAAAGAGCTGGGCACAGATAGCACAATCTGCTGATGAAGAGACTCGTATATTAATAGACAGGCTTAATAACAATGAAATCGACCAGTCTCGCTATATAGTACGTAACGATTTATTATATTACAAATATACCCCCACTGGTCAAGAACCTAGGTTTTTATGTTTCATACCTAAGGGACACAGGCTTAGCTTACTCCGTATATTTCATGATCAACATGATCACATTGGTTTTGATAAAACAATAGATTTAATACTAAGACATTTCTGGTTTCCCGGGCTACGAACTTTTGTTAAAAAGTACATAGGACATTGCCTGACATGTATTTCGTCAAAAAGAGTACCAAGAGCCCCACACCAACCAATATCATCATGGGTTAAACCAGATTCCCCTTTCAATACCATTCATGTAGATATCCTAGGTGTTCTCCCTGAATCAAACAGTTTTAAGTTTGTTTTCATTATTGTCGACGCTTATTCAAAATTCTGTTTACTATATGCAATTAACCGACAGGATTCTGACGAAGTGATCCGTGTTATGACGAATGCGCTCTCTTTATTTGGGGCACCTAAATTAATTGTATGTGACCGTGGTCGCGCCTTCGAAAGCAGTCCTTTTCGTAATTGGGCATCTAACATAGGCAGTGAAATCCACTTTATTACACCCGAAATGCACGGTGAAAACGGGCAGGTTGAGCGCTACTGCCGAACGGTATTAAACATGATAAGAGTTGAAGCCAATAATAAAAGGAACAGCTGGTCTGAGTCACTCTGGAGGATACAACTAGTTTTAAACTGCACCAAGCACAAGACGACAAATACGTCGCCGATGCAACTACTCATTGGTGTCGATGGAACGACGCCTGTTATAAGATCCCTTATACGAGACGTTGCCCTTGATAACCCAAGTCCAAATCGTGAGGCTCTAAGGGAATTAAGTCGACAAATGGCATCCGAACGTCTGGCAAGAAATAAGGAGACGCAAGACGCATATGTTAACAAACACCGAAAAGCCACCCGATGTTTTAAAGTGAACGACTTGGTATTTGTCGCTAAAGCTGCTCAGATCACTGGCAAATTGGATGCTGGTATGCGCGGCCCATACCGCGTCATAAAAGTGTTACCTCATAATCGCTATGAGTTGCAGTTGCTTGGAGGTTCCTATGGGAAGACAACACGTGCTGCCGCTGAATATATGGTGGCTTGGCGTGGCGAATGGTCGCCCGAGTCCTGCGCTGCATTCTTTCACAGTTAGTTGTACTGTTTTGTTTACATTTTGTTCGCGGGCATTACATGGTAACTAACTTGTTATTATGTAATGTCACGCATCATGACATGAATGTAACGTTAAGCTTAACTGTTTGATAATACCGATATGTTAACTGGGTCATATCGAGGTTCTGGTTGGCATGATAACTCAAGCCATGACCAACGTCTCTAGTGTAGCAGATATGTTAACTGGGTCATATCATTCTGATGCTTACATGTTAACTGGGTCATGTAAATTCATAATACCGATATGTTAACTGGGTCATATCGAGGTTCTGGTTGGCATGATAACTCAAGCCATGACCAACGTCTCTAGTGTAGCAGATATGTTAACTGGGTCATATCATGCTGATGCTTACATGTTAACTGGGTCATGTAAGTTGATAATACCGATATGTTAACTGGGTCATATCGTGGTTCGGATTGGCATGTTAACTGGGCCATGTCAACCTCACTATACTCTGACACAACACACACCGACATGATAACTTGTCCATGTCAGTTGACATAAATAACTTAGCTGAACAATTGACACTGCACAGATATACACCGGAATGCTACATAAACACATTGCTTGTAGACTAACTTGTGTCATTAAATAGAATGCTTTATTTGATTGATTAACAACAGTCTACTGGTCTATTTACAGCTGATGATGACGATAAATCCGAAGTACATATGGGACCTTCCACGTCAGCTAGCGCAGCGCCTGGCCCCAACATACAGCAGGTGAACGTGGACGTTCACATGTCAGGAGAGGCCGTGTTAGAGTCGAACAGTATCAACGGAAGTAGTGATGGGCGTGGCTAACCCCACCGCTACAACGTCATCGCAGATGGAACGACAGCGGCGCGCGCGCTACGGTCGCTCAGTTCGTTTCGGGCACGCGCAGCGTTCACTTGTTAGGCGGAGCTCTTGTCGGTTGACTGTAGAAATCGCTATATTCGTTGTTTAAATTATTTGAATAGTTTTATTTTGATTTAATTGTGATTAAATATAATCCTATTGTTTTACTGGTAGTTTTTTTAAATAAAATATAATCCCATCGATAAATATATATATATATATATTGTAAATACGTACATATTATACATTAACAGTAATTATGGTTAAAACGTTTCAGTTAACTCTCAACAGCAATACAAAATATGAAACTTTATATATCTCTGATTTACCCCATAAGATTGTTCTGTAATAAATCTTTTGTTTATATACTGATTCAGTGAATTCTATAAGGTATCGTTTAAATAAAACCGGCCAAGTGCGAGTAGGACTCGCGCACGTAGGGTTCCGTACCATTATTTATAAAAACGGCAAAAATATCATGTCTGTTGTATGGGAGCCCCCTTAAATATTTATTATGTTCTGATTTTAGTTTTTGTTGTTACAGCGATAAAAGAAATATATCATATGTGAAAATGTCGACTGTCTAACTATCACGGTTCATGAGATACAGCCTGGTGACAGACGGACAGACAGACGGACAGCGGAGTCTTAGTAATAGGGTCCCGTTTTACCCTTTGGGTACGGAACCCTAAAAATAACCCTACCTATAAGTACTATAGGTATGCGTAGGTGAAAAGGCTGTGCTTCAACCATGCAAAGAATCTCATCACTCAGTTGTATTCGATGACATTCGAATGAAATTTTACACAACGCTAATTCGAATTATTCACAATCGATGTAATCGATGTAAACACGCCTCTAATTCTATATGGGATTAAATATAATGACCACCAAAAGTAGTAACTGCACACCAAAATATGCTTCCTAAAATATATCATAACGAGCACCTATACGCCACAAATCACTGCATTCCGTCTCGGAAGGGTTAGGTTATGTTAGGTTCCTTCTTAAACCCACCCAAAAATAGGAGCTCCGCGAAGCGGGGCTCCGTCGACTTCTTTTGATCTCTTTGCTGTGCAATTAATATTTTTGGTATTAAAATGCGGTTTTAATTTTGGTGATCATTTACTATTTTTGACTGTTATATTTTACTATATCTGGTGATAAGTTAAACATAAGCCATTCTATATTGATGAAATTTATATTATATTATAACTGCTTGTATAATAGCGTACCTCGCGTACTCTTAGTTTAAATGAATTGTGAATTGGATATATTTGGACTAAATTGTAAATATTTTGTTTATATAATACTAGATGTTCCCGCGGTTTCATCCGCGTTTATCGTTACTGCGCCGCCCCCATGGATTGTAGCGTGATGTTATATAGCCTATAGCCTTCCTCGATAAATAGGCTATCCAATACTAAAATCATTTTTCAAATCTAACCAGTAGTTTCTGAGATTAGCGCGTTCAAACAAACAAACAAACTCTTCAGCTTTATAATCTATACATCTATACATATATTTATACAAATAAATACCATTGAAGTGTCTGTTTGTAATGTCAAAATCACAGCTTTTTATCTAATGCATATGAAAGTATATAAGATACCAATACGAAAACATCTATTTTAAAAAATTTTATCTGTCTGTTTGTTCTGGGTAATCTCCGAAATGGCTGAACCTATTTTGACGAGACTTTCACTGGCCGATAGCTGATGTTATAAGGAGTAACATAGGCTACTTTGATTTTAGAAAAAAGATAGGGTTCCGCGGAGACAACACTCTTTAGTTAAAATCTACGCGGACGAAGTCGCAGGTAACAGCTAGTCTATACTAATATTATAAAGCTGAAGAGTATGTTTGTTTGTTTGGTCGAAAAACAAACAAACAAACATATTCAGCTTTATAATATTAAGTAAGTATAGATTAGACCAATTCTCTGTTAGTATAATTTGTGCTGTAACTAAAGAGGTACAAAAACAGTACGGATATAGGCGTCATCTCACAGCTATTCTTCCATCCTGACAGTGCTATGAAAACAATAGAGCTGTCAAAACGTCAAAACTATCCGATCTGAGATAGCATATTGCATTCAGGTCGATCTTGTTCCTATTCAAGTGATAACCGACACATTATGAAGTATTTATAGACTAACTAGCTTTTGACCGCGGCATCGCTCGCGTTATTTTAGAATTTGACAATCAATTTGGGTTATACTCTGCTTGTAATAATATAATTCAATCATGATTCGAAAGACACGTGGCGCCATCTATTATCATAAGAACGTTATTGTTGTTTTCCTCGGGAACAGTAATTTTTTTCGGGATGAAAGGTAGCCTATGTCCGTTTCTGTACACCTAACAATGTATATGCAAAATTTCAGAATGATCGGTTCAGTGGTTTAGGCGTGAAAAGTTAACAAACAAAGAAACAAACTCATTTTCGCTTTTATAATATTAGTTAGGACAATACGAGTAATATATTAATTTAATTTTTTTTTGAGCAGCGATAGCTCAGTGCAGAGACCAACAGACTGCAATGCAGAGGGTCTCGGGTTCGAACCCACGTCGCGCACCTCTGACTTTCGGAAGTTATATGACTTTTCGAAATCATGTGCGTATTGATTGACAATTATCGCCTACTCTGTGCCTCAGAGAGCACGTTAAGCCGTTGGTCCCGGCTGCCATGAACATCTATGGCAGTCGTTATTGGGAGAGTGTCGACACAAAAGATCCCACTGGCTCGAAGTGTCGCCGGTCTGCACTGACTGGCAAAAGATAAGATAATATATTAATTTTACTAGAAATTCTAATAAATTATAATTCTCATCATCACTATCTCAGCCGAAAGACGTCCACTGCTATACATAGCCAAAAGGATTTCCACACATACCGGTTCTAGGTAAAAATCCTAATCCTAACTAATATTATAAATGTGAATGTGAGTTTGTTTGTTACGCTTTCACACCTTAACTACTCGACCGACTAACATGAAATTTTGGATTCATGTTGCTGGAGGTACAAAATAGGACATAGAGTACCATTCATGCAGAAAAACTACTGTTGCCGGGGATAGAAATTTATTGATAAAATCTACGTTAATACGAGTGAAGCCGCAGCAACATCTAGTATAGAAATAAAAAGAAACACTGCTACAGTGTTTAACCTGGTGAGACAGAATTCCGAACGATTGCAAGTAACAACAAACAAAGACAAAGACAAGATAAGTATATCTCTCCCATTCCTTTCCTTTTATCCTTTCTTTAATTCCTTTTACCTAGGAACATCTCAGAATTGCCTAATCTCTATAAAACTTTTCTCGGCCAAGGAATCGAACCTGGTTCCTCAAGATTAACTGCCAACAAACCACAGATCTTATAAGGCATATGCTACTTTAAAAACATTTCTAAATCAAATGTCTGAGAATTTCCTAACAAAAATTTGTATACTTACCACATTTCCTGACTAAGAAATCGAACCTGGTACCTCAAGGTCGACTGCCAACGAGCCACTGAGTTTACAAGGCGTTGTTTAAAAACACTTCTAAATCAAATTACAAAGTAACAATCGTAACATTAAATGAATCATCGCAGCATCTTTAGGGCCGCGTACCTGAAGTGGCAATTGCGGGATATTAAAGACGGTAATGTGTTTACGATGACAGCGGTAAGACGGTAAAATGGTAACGGTAAGGCGTGGTAAGCGGTAAGGCCCCGAACGCACGTTTTATTGCATTACCGCGTTTCTATGGCTGGATGTACAGGCTGTTCTAAATCGAATGAATTTATTTTTTACTAGCTTTTGCCGGCGGCTTCGCTCGTGTTAATTTAGAATTTGACAATCACCTCGGGTTGTACTCTGCTTGTAATAATATAATTTAATCATCATTCGAAAGACACGTGGCGCCATCTATTATCATAAGAACGTTATTGCTTTCGTCGGGAACAGTAATTGTTTTGGGATGAAAGGTAGCCTATGTCCGTTTCTGTACACCTGACAATGTATATGCAAAATTTCAGAATGATCGGTTTAGTGGTTTAGGCGTGAAAAGGTAACAAACAAACAAACAAACTGATTTTCGCGTTTATAATATTAGTTAGGATTAGGATAGTATTTCTTGCTTTTTGCTTTGATGGTCCTTTGGCGTAATCCTGGTGAATATCTCAGGGATGTGATCTTTGAGATATACAGGCTTGACTCTACGTGCATGCGATCGTAGGCTTTCTCGTTGCTATTTTGGCAGTGTTTAATAGTCAAATATTGTTCATGTGGACACCTCTCACATTACAGCGCCTCAAGCACCCCGGCAGTAAGTATAGACTTACTGCTGGAAAAATATAATATAATATAATATTCTATCACATACACACAACACCATCTAGCACAAACTAAGCAGAGCTTGTACTATGGATACTAGATAATGGATAAACATACATATAATTATACTTTTTTTATGTAACTAGGTACATACATAGAAACACCCAGACAAAGACAAACATCCATGTTCATGCACACTAATGTTTGGCTTGTGCGGGAATCGAACCCGCGACATCAGGCGTCGCAGTTGGTTACACTAACCACTACGCCATCGAGGCCGACAATACAAGGTTCTTTGGCTACGACCTTCTGAAAAGTCGTAGTGGCATTTTTACTGTAAGTTACCTCTACTGCGGGTATGTTGGTAGTTTGGACAAAATACAAGGTATAAGACAGTTTTAGAATTCAAGCATGCTTTTGTCAATTCTTTTTTATTCAATAAGACGTCTCCTCACAACAGTCACAACTGCTGCCGTGCCTAGTTTTTTATTTTTTTATTTTTTTATAATAATTATATAGATTATATTATGCAATATTTTTGCTATGTACACGTTGCCTGCCACGTCTGAGGCACAGATTTAAAACTTTAAAGTCGATCGCACGTGACGTGCAGTCTCTATGAAGGTATAGATAAACAATGTATATCTATACCTTCATGGGGGTTTGACTTGTGCGGGTTCGATTCCCGCACAAGTCAAACATTTGTGTGCATGAACATGGATGTTTGTCTTGGTCTGGGTGTTTCTATGTATAATATGTATGTATTTACAAAAAAAAAAGGTATATATGTCAAACAGGTTAAGACAGACCCTACAAACAAAATATTGAAGAAAACCAAAGACATCATACATAAATACTCCGAAAAACTGGATCTAGACGTTAAACAATTAATACCAGCTTGCGTAAAACCTCCAAAGCTGTATGGGTTACCAAAAATACACAAGGAAAACGCTCCCCTACGTCCTATTGTGAGCCAGATCGACACACCAACTTACAGACTGGCTCAGCACGTAGCGAAGATACTCTCACCACTCAGAGGCAACTCGAGAGCACATGTGAAGGATTCATACCATTTTGTGAGTGAGATTAAACACCTACGTCTCACAAACAATGAAACTATGGTTAGTTTTGATGTACAGTCATTATTTACATGCATACCTGTACATGACTGTATTGAAATAACTAAAAGGAAGCTAATAGAGTACAATATGCCTGAGGAATATGCAGAACTACTTAAGCATTGCTTAACAACTGGCTATCTGTTGTGGGACAATAAATTCTACATACAAGTCGATGGTGTGGCAATGGGCTCCCCAGTATCGCCTGTTGTTGCCGACATATATATGGAAGACTTTGAGGCTCGAGCATTGCAGACTGCCCCCATCACACCCAGGATTTATAAGAGGTTTGTAGATGATACTTTTACAATATTACCAACAGATAGTGTAAGTGTATTCCTAGAACATCTTAATTCCCTTAATAACAACATACAATTTACTATGGAATTAGAGGCAAATAATTCATTAGCTTTCTTAGATGTCCTTGTCATCAGGAATTCTGATCATACTTTGAGCCACACTGTATATAGGAAAAAGACCCATACAAATAGGTACTTAAACGGTGAATCTCACCACCATCCTAAACAGTTAGCTACCGTGGGAATGTCTTTGTTTCAGAGAGCCCACGGGATCTGTGACAAGAAACACCTGGACGCCGAGCTTCAACATGTCAAGCAAGTACTGCAAGACAACAAGCTCCAACAGCCGCGCCGCTGTCACAGATCCCGAGAAAAGCCAGCCACAGTCGAGCGCCAGCCTGCTATACTACCTTATGTGAAGGGTGTCACTGACAAGATTGGCTACATCTTGAAGCGAGCTTCAATCAATACATACTTCAAGCCGCCAACGAAGATAAGTCAATTTTTACCATCTGTCAAGTGCCAACTACCTTTACAAGATGCAGGGGTCTATAAAATAGATTGTGACTGCGGACTCTCATACATTGGTCAAACCAAGAGAAGCATAGGCACCCGCATAAAAGAACACATAGCTGATGTAAAACACCAACGCTCGTTGAAGTCTGCTGTGTGTGAACATGTGCAACAGGGGACCAACCACTACCTGAGATTTGACAAACCACAGATGCTCGCTAAAGAACACCGATTCCTGCCAAGGATGCTTCGCGAGGCTATTGAAATCAAGAAACATCCTAATTTCAATAGAGAAGATGGTTGGAGTGTACCACCAGCTTGGGATCCAGTAATTCAAATAGTCAAACCCAAGAAGAAGCAAACCACAGCTAGACTTCATGATACTTTGAGCTCATTCTGCGTAAATAGAAACACCCATGATTAAATTATGTTCGGGTACTTTGAAATAACTACACTGGAACATTGAGACAACTACCATCTTAGTCTCCCCGTGACCATGGCTGCTGAAAAGCAACCGAAACGTCGGGGAAAGAGTAAAAATAAATCTAAATAGTATAATAGTATAAATAGTTTTAATAGTTTAAATAATTTAATTAGCTTAAAAATTTGTAAAGTTTAATAGTGATTATAGTAGTGTAACAGTTTTTCAAAATTTTGTAACAGTGTCAAATAAACAACGCGATAAAATCCGTATATAGTAGTTTAATTTCAATGAATAACATTCGCGTAAACAGAAGACAATATTATATATATGTATGTTTATCAATTGTCTAGTACCCATATTACAAGCTCTGCTTAGTTTAGTTTGGGCTAGATGGTGTTGTGTGTATGTGGTAGAATATTATTATTATTATTATTATTATCTATACCTTCATGGCAATCTCGTAGCGTAAGCGGGTGACCAAAGTTTATTGATATGTACTGGTGGCACATTTGAAACGTGGCATTTGTGGCGCCGTGCTGTCACTTTTAATTAATGTTTATTCAATGTGTACTAATGTGGTCGCTTAAAAAAGAAATTATATATTTACATGATATTGTGAAAGTTTTTGTGTTTTTAGAAATAAAATATGTTTTCTTTATTCTTTCTTTCTTCTTCAATTGTAATGGGTTCAAGCCCTTACACGGGACAATTCACACAATTCTCAGTTTCATATTTCTTGAATATATAAATAGCTACTCGACAAAACCGACTAAAAATAAAACCACGATTTACCCATTAAACCATCAATGAAACTTTAAAAGCTGCTAATTGTTAAACAATCGCAAATATAGCCAGTTAATTCGCAACACCCACGACTTGCAAATAAAAAGTTATATTTAGCCACAGAATAATTTCTGAGTATTTAGCGTAAGCCAAACATTGATCGTTCGAAAACAAGCATGAAGGTTGCATCATAATATGCCTAGGGCTTTTTGTCATTGAATCCCGTTAAGTTAGGTAATAACTAAGTATTACAGATCCTAACTAATATTATAAATGCGAATGTGAGTTTGTTTGTTACGCTTTCACGCCGTAACTACTCGACCCATCATTATTAAATTTCGCATACACGTTATCAGGGCAACAGATAAGAACAAAGGGTATCTTTCATCAGAAAAAAGTACTGTTAATATCCTAACCTAACCTAAGCTACATTTAAGTGAGCGAAGCCGCGAGCAAAATCTAGTTAGAAATAAACCTTAAAAATAGTATAAATGTATAAACTTATGAAGATGTTTGAATGTTTGTTACTCAATCATTTGTAAATTGCTAGGCGGATTTGGATGAAACTCGTATAAATAGACCATGTCCTAGATTCACACATGTGTTACTTTTTATTCTAATATGCGTTTCCATGAGATTCACGCGAACGAAGCTATTCATCAATAAAACAAGAAAGAGTGAGATCAATAAAAAAATTATTATTTTTTGCGCCTTTCTTCTATATTCTATAATCTATCATAATTTTCTGCCAACCACTCCGTGATATACCTAAACGTGATTCAATATTTTTGTGTATGAATTGAAAAAAACTGGTCTACGATCGAGGCGTAGGATATTTTTTTCATCATCATCATGTCAGCCAAAAGACGTCCACTGCTGGACATATGCCTCCCCCAAGGTCTTCAACACAGACCGGTCTTGGGCCATCCGCATCCAACCGCTTACCGCGACCTTTACCAGGTCGTCGGTCGACATTGTGGGGGGCCTACCCCTGCTGCGTGTTCCGGTGCGTGGCCGCCACTCTAGAACCTTTTTGTCCCAACGGCCATCGGTTCTGCGTGCTATGTGCCCTGCCCACTGCCACTTCATCTTGGCTATCCGGAGAGCTATGTCGACAACTTTAGTTTTCCTGCGGATCTCCTCATTTCTGATTCGATCCCGCAGGGAAACTGCGAGCATAGCTCTCTCCATCGCCCTTTACGTGACCTTGAGCCTTCTGATAAGGCCCATAGTGAGCGACCACGTCTCAGAGCCGTAAGTCATCACTGGCAACACACCCTGGTCAAAGACTTTCGTCTTGAGACACTGCGGTATATTAGATTTTCTTTTACTCTGACTTATTTAAAGAAAATTGCTTGACATCTTTCAACTAACGTATAGTTACTTATTATATAATTTTTCATTCAATTCACACATACGTGAAGACTATTGGGTATGTGTTTTGTAAAGGGTAGGCAGGGACTCCAAAGTATCGTTTTATTTTGTTTTATTGATAGTGGTATTAGAGATGACAGCGGTTCAGCCGATGGTAAGTGCTATCCATGAGCAGCGATAGCTCAGTGGGGAGACCAACAGACTGCAATGCAGAGGGTCTCAAGTTCGAACCACGTCGCGCACCTCTGACTTTCGGCAGTTATATGACTTTTCGAAATTATGTGCGTATTGATTGACAAATTATCGCCTGCTCCGTGCCTCAGAGAGCACGTTAAGCCGTTGGTCCCGGCTGCCATGAACATCTTTGGCAGTCGTTATTGGGAGAGTGTCGACACAAAGGATTCCACTGGGTCGAAGTGTCGCCGGTCTGCACTGACTGGCCCCCACATAAGATAAGATAAGTGCTAACCATGACTCATAGAGACATAGCCTAGGCGCTGACTACTAAAGTAATGCTCTATTTTGTTCTATTTAATCGCAGTAAATCTTTAAGGTCGCTCAACTTAGGCTTTTTCACAATCCTAACTAATCCATACAAATTACTAATAATGTTATAAATACGAAAGTAGCTCTGTTTGTCTGTTACACTTTGACGGCTAAACCACTGAACCCATTTTGATGAAATTTGGCAAGGAGACAGATGGGTATTTCCTGCGGAAAGACATATGACTTTTATACTGGTATGTTGTGAGTAAGATGCCTGCGGTTTGTTTGTTATACTTTACCTACTCAACAGATCATCATGAAATTTTGCTTAAAGGTTGTCAGGGGTATAGAAAATAGTAGCGAGAAAAGCTGCGGTAAAAGAGCTATACTGTTTATACAGTTTATACAGCCATCATCCTGTACGTAACATAAAAAAACGGCAAACTGAAAACTCATTTCGCAGAGTAATGGCCGGTCCCCCACTTACTATCGTTGTCATCGCGGCGACTTTTTAATAAAAAATAATAAAAAAAACTCGGAGAATCCCTCATCTCCTCTAAATTGTCCCCCCACTCGGAATATGAAGGTCGTTATTTAAAAAGATGGCGTTTCCCGCGTATTATTTCTGTGTAAATTTAACTTAAGCCCCGCGAAAGGTTCTCGACTGAAACTCTCTCACATTTTATTGCGTACCCCGTAGGTTTTCTCTTACAATTTATTTATGTTAATATAAGCGTTAATTAAGTACGTCTTAAATTATCGAGAGGCTGGCTTTGAGAAAATGGGGAAAAGTTTCACGGATTTTTTTGACATTGAGTTAATATGTACTCCACAGAAGACAACTCATCTGGACTGTTTAAAACACGTGTTGAGATATTTTTTTATTATTGTTTTGAAATTAAACTATTCTATACGGCTGTTATCGCGTTCTGTATTATAAAACAATTTTATTACATAATATTATTATGTTAAACTTTACTAATATTAGCTATTTAAATTATTACAACTATTTATATTTAAGTTTACATTTTCACTGACGTTTTGGTTTCAGCAGCCATGTTCTCGAGGATAATAAGATGACGGTTGTCTCAAAGCACTGAAGTGTTATGTAATAAAAGTGTTTTGATATAAACAACGCGATAAAACTCATATAAGGTAGCTTAATTTCGATGTAAAACATTCGCGTAAACATAAGACAATATTGTTGCCTATCAAAGGGATTACATTACGCCTTTTGGAAAGCAGTTCGTGTATTCCATGAGCCCTCCACGCCACGTCGCGCGTCGTCACGTGTAGTGGTGCTGAGGTCTCTACTTTGATCGCCTACGGAGATGCTTTTTTATGCCCCGCTTCAGAGTTTCAAGCGGCGCATTAATGCGCTTAAAGCACTTTAACCGTTCTTTAAACGTTTCTAACACATAATCTGACCCACGCGCTTACTGACAGGGAAGGATTTTTCAGATTAAGACGACTGAATGTAACATATCGTTTTCTTTTCTTTCTTAAAAATACAATTCCCACACTAGGAATAATTCCTGTATCACGGTGGACATAACAAACATTCAAACAACGGACACAAAGAATCTCCAGACTCGGGACTACCATTTGTGGATTACATACATTTTTGTCCCGTGTGGGTATCGAACCCCACTCGGCGCGGCGGCAGGGGCGAGGCGACCACTTAAACCACTACGCCATCCATGCAATCGTTTGATCTGAACATACAGTAAGATTATTAGTACAGAAGGTATCGGATTCGATCCTCGGATCGAGTATCAAATTCAAATTCAAATTCAAATAATTTTATTTTGTGAACACAGGTTTACAAGATGTTATACAATCGTTTATATAGTGCGCTCCATGTCCCGCCGATAGGCATACAAAATATTAGATGGCAACATTAAAATATAATATGTTATAGAGATAATATTCAATTATCAGAATGTTGTTTAGTTTTTCTGTCAAATACTTTTAAATAGCAACCCGGATTGAGGAAGTTGGTGGTGATGCACACCCTACTGGCAAGCATGTAAAGCTGTTGGTCCTGCGACTGATCTCTCTTCGGTCGTGTATGATTGCTGTCACATCGGAATATGAGAGCGAAGGAATAAACTTGTAAATAAATATATAAGAAAGTAAACTTGTGTTTGAACAGACACTTGTGCACCATAATATCGTCTGCGCAGATGGCTAATCTCCATTAGGATAAACCACACATTTTATTCGGAGGTCATAATTATCATTTTCGTTCAGATTATTTTTGCTTCTATTCAAAGCATTCGCAGGCCAATTTCATCGCGAAAAGATATGTTTCCGGACAATAAAATTAAACATTACGTACATTAAAACTGCCATGATTTTCTGTAAGACTCATCTTGCACACGTTTGTCGCCATTCCAGGTACCATAGCAACCATCTATTATTGTCACAGTTACTGCAGAAAATTCAAATTATGCCAATCAACTCGAATATGAGTTTGCTAGTGAGATTTGACAGAATTGCACAGCTGAATCGAGTTTATCATGTCAATCTTTAATATCGATGATTAATAAAAGTTTATGAACATACTGCATAATTGGCAATTATGTCTTCCTATTACCTTATCTCTGATGTCAATAAGCCATCTACAGATAGTACACGAAGGATTGCAACGAGTACTGTTTGATGTCGACCCTTCGACATCGTCTTACAGCCCATTATTCCTGTATCTGACAAGATGATCATGTTTTGAGTATTTTTAATGATAATCCTAGGATAAACTGCGCGCGTCATTACTGGGGACATGTTGAGGTTACGTTACGTGACGTTAGAAAAATATGCATGATGTTTTCTGAAATATTTTTCTATAAAAGTTTACTTTGGCTTGCTGTTACGATCTTAGCTTGCTTAAATCGTATATATATATATGTAGGTACATAAATTCTAACTTATATCATCAAAAATGTAGGCAGATGTGTAAGATATTTTAATTTACTAAAGATTTTGCTCATATTGGTACTGTTAGCCAACCACCACTACTCTTCAGAAAATGATGATATTCTTAAGAGACTCACAGTCAGAGAGACTCACAGAGTGATTTGCCCTTGTAACAAAATGATTACTTTTTAGAAGGCTTTTAACTTGAGTCTGATGCTCCTGATGCTGATTTAGTAAATAATACCAAAAGCAGTGACTTATAGTCAGTGAATATTATCATTACGCAACTAACTATTATTTCCATTCTAATACCTCATCGTTCCATTTTGAATACACAAGATGCCAAAACAGCTTTCCGTCGAGTTGTACATTTTTCTATGAGAATATTCTCAGTATGTATATAGGTAGATACAGCTACCAAAATATAATTTATCTACTTGTATTTTTAACCCTGGAAAAAAAGACAATTAAACACACTCTCGCATATATATTATAATGAAAGCACTTATACCATTACAGACTTGCGAACGTCCGCGTCCTGTAACGTAACGTAAGTATGTCTTTATACTCTTTCAATTAAGGCAAACGTTAATCTCTCTGCGCTATTAAATTACATTAATTGGGCGAGGGGACATGCGTTCAACTATACAATCTCCTACAAACCTTATCGCTACAAAAATAAAGTCTAATTTCCCTTAGCAAAATACAGGGATACATCGTCTTTTGTTAATATTCGCGAATTGAAGCTGTCAATTACTTATTGTATTGGATTTTGAGTCTTATTTTTGTTGGAGTAAGGTAGATTATAGTGTGGTGTGTTGAAGGGAAATCTTTTTGGGCGATGTACAAAGAGATTGTAGATATCTGTATAATGCGATTAAATGTTAAGTGACATGGTGCTAATGATTTGATTCTGGATTATTTATTTTTTTGTTATCGTTTTTGGATAACTGTCTGTTAGCGTAAGTGTGAGTTCGATCGTAAGGTCGAGAGTTTGTTTCTCTGTAGCAATAATTGGTTTTTCAAAAGGAAATTTTAGTAGATTAAAGCTAGGTTCTCGTACTAAGGTTAAGGTAGTGTCACAAGGAACTTTACAAACATTCAAACAACGGACACAAGCAATACCCAGACCAGAAACAACTATTTGTGGATTGTGGATGGCACAATTTTTGTCAACGGAGATTGGTCCCATTATACTTAACCATTTTAACCTAAAGCTATTCGTACAATCAGAATTACTTGTCTGTAGGAATAGTGTAGTGCTTCAAATGGCTTAGGATGATCTAACTAATATTATAAATCGACCGATCTTCACTCAGCCGATCATCAGGAAATTTTGCTTACACGTTGTCGGAGGTACAGAAAAGAACATGAGGGATAGCTAATCCTTACTCCTTACTAATATTACAAATTCGAAAGTAACTCTGTCTGTCTATCTGTCTGTCTGTCTATCTGTCTGTTACCTTTTCACGGCTAAACCGCTCAACCGATTTGGATGAAATTTTGTACAGATATAGTTTAAAACCTGGGGAAGGACATAGGCTACTTTTTATTTATGTAGGTACCATGCGGGCGGAGCTAGTTACAAATAAAGCAAATATTACTTCAGTCCACGCCTTCTCTCAAACATATCGTACTTACCTTTAACTAGATAAAATAACTTTGCAATTTGGCTTTTCATCTCGGAACAAAAGATTCGGCTATATCGAAGAGAAGACTCCGATAACTCATGATAGAGACAGCAGGCCCTGGCTCAGCAGATGCAGCATCTGGGCAATACGTGAAGTTGTAGTTGGTAACAAGCTCAGTAACAAGCTTTAAAAGGCCTAAGTGGACTTGATATAGGTCGATGATGATAATGACTACGCTCTTTTCTGGTATTATGATCATGTGTTCTTAATTTTTTAGTATACTGACATTCATACCTATATTGTTCTCTATGTAAGCCATAATCTTTCAGTAATTTCATCATTAATATGACAGTTTTTAGAGTAGTAGAAGGACTACCCTCTCACAGAATATCGACGTGAAATAGAAGTATTCCTACTGTTGTGTTTCGTTTGGTGAGTGAGAGTGCCGGAGGCCCAATCACCCTTTTCCAACTTCCCGCTCCTTCTTCTTCCCACTTCCCATCCTAAAGGGTCGGCAACGTGCAAGTGATGCCTCTGGTGTTGCAAGCGTCCATAGGCTACGGTGACCACTTACCATCAGGTGGGCTTTTTTGCCACCATAATTGGATAAAAAAAGTCAATGACGCCATTGACTTTTTTGTTTAGTTGTTAAATCGTCATTGCTAGTACGCTGAATGTTGGGTATCACCAAACAGAACAAAAACTTGTATAATCTGAAAATAGTTGTAGCAGGTCGAATGTATTTATGTCCATTGTTTGATATTTGTATTGTCAGGGATAAACACTAGTGGACAAGAGAGACGTCTTTTAAAAAATATAAGTACCTTTTATACTAGAGGTCGACAGCCTCTGTGGCGCAACTGTGGTAGTGGTGTCGGTGGTATGGTCTTAACCTCTAGTGTGCCAGTGGCTCGCATGCGAGCCAGCAAAAAGCTCTTGTTTATATTTTACTACGTAGCTGACATCATAACAAATTCTGTAGTACCATTTTTTTGATTCTACGAGCTATGAGTGGGCCGGTAATTAACAATAACAAAATCTCAAGTGGCACGCGGCGATAACGGGCGATAATGTAAACATCCCGCTGTCTCACAAGAGGTTAAATAATATAAGTGCCATTTATACCAGATGTGCGTAGACAACCACTGCGGCCCAGCAGTGGTGTATGCATTTGCTTTACAAGAGGTCTCAGGTATAATTCCGGGGTCGAGCGAAATTTTATTGGATTTTTAGAGTTCGAAAAAGCTCTTATACAACAGCTTTGTCCGTCCGTCCGTCCGTCCGTCCGTCTTTCCGTCTATCTGTTATACAACTTTTAACTCAAGAACCGTAAGAGCTAGAGACTCGCGGTCAACGCCATTCGACTCAGCATAGTTGATATACCGAAATGACTATGACCTTTTACCTCTGACCTCAAGGTCACGTGGTATCACGTAACCTTTGCATATTACTTGAACCATTTTTTCGAACTCTAAGATTTACGGCAATTCATTGCCGATTCTCACTTGTTTTCAGTAACAGCACAAAATCTGAAACTGTCTCCTGTAAACAGCAATAGGCTAGTATCCTATTACGTGGGACCTCAACCCACAGCTGGCGAAACACGGGTGTAATTGACCTCTGACTATGCCTTCAGGCATATAACTATGATGCTACATACGTAGATAGGTACCCATTACACTGTAAATCCCGCTTTAATAAGAAGAAAATCGACTAGATAAAAAAATACTAAAGAATTATATAATAATATCAGCCCTGTATTAAACTGTCCCACTGCTGGGCAAGGGCCTCTTCTCAGTGTGATAAGGGTTAGCCATAGTCCATCACACTGGCGCAGTGCGGATTGGCAGACTTATATATAGACATATCTTCGAGAAGAACTCTCAGACATGCAGATTTCTTCACGATGTTTTCCTTCAACGCTAAAGTGAGCGGTAACTAACTATTTAATACGCACATAACTTTGAAAAGTCAGAGATGCGGCTTGGGATCGAACTTGAGACCTCTTCGTGAAAGTAAAACGGTCTCTCACCAGGCTATCGCTGCTTTTTATAGATACTAAAGAAGATCACAGCTAAACAACCTAGAGTTGATTTTCTGCGCTGAGTAGAGTTTCCAGACACTGTAAAAAACGCTGAGTTACTTATATGTACAGACTTATTATATGTCCGGTTTTAATGCAATATGGCGATACACTTTTAAAGAGTTGACATTGGTTAACTCAATGGCTTAGTGTTTCATTTGACTATAGGATACGGTAACCGCTTTCTATCGAAATTAAATGCGATTCTTTTCTTTAAATGAATAACATGGATTTCACAATCAATTGAGCGGAGGAAGGTGTAATGGTTGAAATCGTCACCTCGCCACTGTTTCGTGGCGAGGGATGTGGGTTTGATCCCCACACGAGTCATTGTTTGTGTGATCCACAAAAAATTGTTCTGAGTTTAGTTTCATTGTATCAGTTGTTTGAATATTTGTAAAGTGCCCAGCGACACAGTAATTCTTCGTGATGTGGAAGTTGAATCTAAAGAGGGAAAACATTGTACTCTTAGGAACCCCTTAAGCTGAACTAAATGCTTATCTTAGACAAGGTTCAAGTCAGTGAGAATCAAACTAGTGACTTCGAAATAATCCGATCAGCAATGCTTGGTTCTCAGAAACTAATCATTTAAACAACTGCGCCGTACTTCAAAACATATTATACAAACCCTAAAACCCCGCCATCCAAAATTCAACTCTACAACCAGAAATTAAACCGCACTTCGGTAATATTAAACAAAATGTCGTATTCCGTAACGTCACACCCCATCTCCGTTTCGGAACTTGACAACAAGCCTTCACGTCTCCTCACCTACTCGGTCTGTGTCATAAACAAATCAACATGGCCGCCCCTCCAGAGATATTAATGAGACAATGAGACATTAGCTCGCTACAAAATGCCTCCGCATTCGCGAATAATTAAATCGTAAAGTCCCCTCTACGCCGCCGCCTACAGCACCGCTCTATTTACTCCTTTTTCATTCAACACAATAGCCGCTGCAATCCAACTCGTTTGATAACAAAACATCGTTTTATTGTTTACTAACACATGCGGAATTCAACTTTAAGCAACTATAATAGAGTTGAAATTTGTTTGTATGTACCGTATTGTATAAGGCGTATTCCGTAGAGACTATTAATTTGAGCGCGACGGACCCCGCCTACTCAATATCGCGTTTACACACATGTCGGATTGTATCGTCGTCTCGTTCGCTCCGCGCCGCTTATTAAAATTCCTCGGTCGGTAGCTGCATCTCTGTCGGTGACTCGGCGCGCCGGGAGGAGAGGCGGTCCGGCCGACAACTGCGCCCCAATACTAGCGCGATTTTCACCGCGCCGCCACGCGAATCCTACCGCGGGAGATATCGCTCGTTTCCGAACACATTCGCAAGTTTACGAACGCGCCGCGACAACACGTTCCAAATACAAATTCAAACGCACACCATTTTGAAAAAAAAAAAGACTAGTGTTGCTAATCTGTACTAAACTAGTGATGTAGGTACTGACTCGACTAATCAAACTATTACGTGAATAGTGCTAATTAGGCTGAGTGTTGTATACACTAAATCGGAAGGGGAAACTTGCAAAATAGCCGCACGGAATCGATTACTAGAACTCAACCGGTTAAACAATGGGACGAATTAACGAATACAAATTAGTTACATGATTAATTATTGTCTTACAGTGGGACATATGGACTTCATTACTGGAGTGTATTTAAATTGCTGATTTTGGTCGAAAAACTGACAGTGACATAAAAAAATATAAAAAATAAAGATGGTGATTTGAGCCGTCGGTGTGATCGTAATGTTATCGAGCAGATGAAATGAAGACTTCGCTCGAATGCGAGCGAGCCGAGACCGCCGACAGCGGCGGGAAAGGCAGGATATCTTTTAGCGTCGACTCTTTACTCGGCAGTAAAACCGACATCCCTCCGAAAGAAACCGTTGACACTAACAGCAATGACGCCGAGAGTACTGACGCCGCGCCGGAAAGCGACGACAGTGACGTGGACATCGAGGATGTGGACTCTAACGTCGATGAGAGAGAAGAAAGAGATACAGCTGGAGATGGAGAGGAGATGGAGACAAGAGGAGGAGTGGTGGTCCCTCAACCACTGCTGCCTCGCCTGTACCAAGGCCCGCCGCCTCCTTCCTGGCCTTTCGGAGCATTTCCTTGGATGGCGCCGAATCCCATGTTCAGAGCTGGATCACCAAACAGTAAGTTACTTTAGCCCTAAGAATTTTCCAGTACAACGATTTTCAACGAAATAAATATTGATTGCAAATTTTCTTTAAGTCAAAAACGGTTTTATAATTTATCCGTTTAATCGTTATATGTTAAACCTTTGTGTTAAACCAACTGAATGTTTAAATAAACAGGCAGCGAAAATTAAAATAATTATATATTAATGAAACATTCGAATCATTTTTAATCATATTAGCAACGATTGAAATAAAATGCAAATGGAAATGCTTACACATTTTTTTTCTTATAAACAGGTAAAATATTTTCCAATAAATGCATAATTGATACTGCAAATTTGAAGCCACATCTACAAAGAAGATAAACAAAAGCAGGTTTATACCTGAGGGAAAATTATTTAGAATAGCACTGGCCAATATAAAAGAAAATGGATATCATCTTAAATTGTAAAGATTTTATCTTTTTATTGGAAAAGGAAATTATATGGTACATATTAAATAATTCATTCCGAAAAATAATCAGTAAAAAATTCTATATATATTTATTTTTAAATAATATAGATCACCGATGTTCTTATCTATGGCATTACTGACAGCTACTATAGACTTAATTCTTACGTCACGATTTTATAGCGCCGTCCTTGTCTAATGATCAATATAACGTTTTTAGCATCGCTATTATTTTTTAATCGCGTTATAATACTGTTTAAGCCATCAATGTCATAAATAAAACAAATATAAATAAAAAATAGAGTCTTATAAGAATCCGATACGATTCTTTAATGACAGTCTATATTCAAATATTAAAGCATGTGCATAACAACAGAATAAATATTTTAGCTATACTAAACCTTAATGTTAATTAAATGTTTATATATTTTTCTTGATTTTAAATACAATTCTTGCATTGTTTTATTGTAGTTTAATAAAGACTGGTCATTAGCAACTCTAGATAGAGAGATAGAAAGAAATTGGATAGACCTTTGCCCTTCAATTTGATATTTAATCTTATGAAAACGATAACTAAGAATAACTCATGTGTCTTGTACACCCAAAACATCAATATATTTATAATTCTTGATGTTACAACTACTTGTTAATTACACAATTTTTTGTCCCGTATGGGGCTCAAAGCCAGATTACTTATAAGTTATAACGCAGGCAATAGTGTTGCAAACACTACGCAGCTATAATGCAAAAATGTGCAAAATATAAACAGGAAGCAGGATTTGAACTGTTACCTCGGCAATCTGCGCCATTTGCCCTCAAGTACCAGCCTTTTGAAATTTTCGCCGCGTTTACAAAGATTATAGACTTAGGACCCTTTGCACATAAATCGATACTATTAAAAAAAATCTAAGAGGCTGTATCTAAACTTTGTGCATTGTGTAATCTGAACAATACTCCACGAAAGCAAAATCACGATCACAAACTAATCTAATAAGAGTATTGAATCACTTTCCAAAATAATTAAATGCTCTTGAACCTGAACTTCTACTAATTACTTATTTTAGTTACAGTTTGATTTGTACCACTTCCGAACGAAGGTTTCATATTATGAGGTATTATAGGTAAGTAGGTCATATTTTGAGGATTATTTAAGTAATTCAAATATATGACCTATATTTTATTAGCATCCATGCTGGCACAAAAGGGATCTAGTTGAAAACCAGTGCCAAGCTTAGCCTGAAATATGCAGAACTAGGTACTATTTGGCATTGAAATTAAACTACTATACACGGATTTTATCGTGTTGTTTATTCGTGTTGTCATATAAACAACGCGATATAATCCGTATATAGTAGTTTAATTTCAATGAATAACATTCGCGTAAACAGAAGACAATATTATACTATAATAATAATAATAATATTCTATCACATACACACAACACCATCTAGCCCAAACTAAGCAGAGCTTGTACTATGGGTACTAGACAATGGATAAACATACATATATACTTTTTTTTTGTAAATACATACATATTATACATAGAAACACCCAGACCAAGACAAACATCCATGTTCATGCACACAAATGTTTGACTTGTGCGGGAATCGAACCCGCGACCTCAGGCGTGGCAGTCGGTTACACTAACCACTACGCCATCGAGGCCGACAATATATATGGCAATCATTTTTTTACTAGATTTTTCCTGTGGCTTCGCTGGCGTAAATGTAGATTAGGTAACATCTTTTTTCTGTATGTAAGGTACCCTATGTCCTTTTCTATTTCCTGACAACGTGTATTGTGTGAAAGCGTAACAAACAAACAAATAAATAAACAAGCAAACAAACTCACATTCGCATTTATAATATTAGGTAGGATTAGGTATATTTTGCTCTTAATTTTGCTTTTGTCCACATAAATTTACTTTTTCTTCTTCCTTTCATATTTTAAAAATGTTTATAATATACTCTTTAGACTAAGTTAAATTTTAATTGTCAATTTGCATTTTACTTTGTATCTTATGAGTGTTATTGTTAGTAAGTTTTTAGTCTATGTTCTATGTAATCTACATAGTTGTTAATGACCAAAGTATTTGATGTAGGACGTAAAGAAAACCATAGAGTTTTAGGCCATATACAGCAGCTTATAAAAGTTTCACAATGATTCTCTAAAAAGTTATCTCTGGTCGTCAGAAGGTTAAGCTCAACCTTAAGTTATTTAATCCCTTATTCCTAGCGATTATAATCGATCGATGTTGCAGAATATATCTAATGATAAACATGAATCAAATATTACGAAAATAATTGCGGTTTAATTAACCATATTTAGATTAGCTAATTATTGTTTGGGTGCCTTTGCGGCAGCCATAATGTATGCGCCTAATATGCACATACTATTATTGAGTTATTCTGTTAAGAAATTGAAACTCTTGGTGATATATGATTATTATATATCTCTGACTACCCCTTAGTGGATATAAACGTGAAACTATCCATTCAATTATTGTTTATTTTAATGTGTTCTTAATAAACACATCGTATTGAGGCCGGCTTTTTAACACACGTATTGCACTACGAAGATGGAAAACTTACATACATAGATGTCCGTCTGATGGTCTTCTTCTTTTCGTGTGGTTAGTGGTCAACCTGTTATCAAGAGTTGTTCAAGCCGCTCGTAGGCTTCTGACATGGCTTAACGACTGCTATCAATTTGACAACAACCGGGACCGACTTTTTACGTGCCCTCCGAAGCACGGAGACGCTCAAATGAAATACCACTAAGCGGTCACCCATCTATAGACTGGCCGCACCCAACGTTGAGTGCAACTGGCTATGACATATGATATGCGTCTGATAGTAACGAAAGGAATAAAGGCTATGGCGACATGTGAATACTACCACCCAGTAGTACATTATATTTAGACCTAGTTTCTGAATGCCAGATCAACACAAATAATAAATAACAGACGTAAAACTGGCAAACACATGTCTAATGCTGTGGTTGCCTGACCGAATTAGCAATAGCCCAATCAAATCACATGACATGAGCATTACTTTGACATGTCATTTATTAGTTTTTTAGAAACCGGGTGTTAGGTTAATGTAATCACTCACGGTTTGCCAACTTTTCGAATATAGAGTCGCTGTACTCCTGGCATAGGTCATACTGGCCTTTCTTCTAACACATTCATTAAGGGGCTCGGAAATCCTGACCTCTGTAGAAAACACTTGGTTGTTTGTCTGCAATCTTCTGCAGGACGGAGATATTTTGCCAGTCGGACAGTCGTAATTTGACCTTTAAGAGGAGACTGCGTCTGTTGTATAGCTCTACAATGATCTTAAAGATGTGTACAGGTAGCTAAATTGCACTGGACTATTATATACTTCTAATATCCACATCACCGATAGCAATTTTTAAATCTATTTATAAAAGAACTAGTATCCAAATAGTCCAAGTTCAAACATATTTTCAATAGATTTTAACATTTGCTTTTCTTCGCCATATAAAAGTTAAAAGCACTCACACTCCTCAATGTGAAATTAAATAATTTTAAATAGCTTAAATATGTTCAGTAGTAAGTGTAATATTTCATAATTTTCATCAAAATTATGTAATAAAAGTGTTAATAAACAACGCGATAAAATCTGTATAAAGCAGTTTAATTTCACCGCATAATATGTTTAAAAAGAGGTACGAATTTCTATATTCTAATTTTAATTCATAGATTACAGAGCTTATATAATAATAATAATAATAAATTTCATTTATTCGAGTAACTTAAATAACTTATAATAAAAATAATTAAATTGTTAGTATTCCTTACAAACTATGTTAGTGTGATAATAATAAACAAACTATAAACTATATTATCTAGTCGGCTGGACCGCATACACGCGACTCACCGCTGTATCACTCCGTGAGAGATGGCACCGCAGCGATTCACGTATATACAGTCCAACCGACTAGCAATCATGTTTAGAATGCTATTGGGGCTACCCCGCACCCTGCACACCAGAGACGCACACCTCTTTCGCATAATCGTATAGAAACAATTGACTTGAGCGTCAGCGAACATCCCTGATGCGCTGCAGAAACGAGGCAGCCCCACATCATATATCTTTGGCGCCCAAATGTCAGTTTGGTAGCCGAAAATCCTCGAAATCTATATATAAATAGACAAAGATATAAAAGTTTAAATCATATTCTCCTCTCTTTGTCTATCAATTTTCGTTTACTTAGTTTTATTTAGTAGCTACCGACGAGCTTTAGAATTCTCAATAAAAAAAATAAAAACAGGTAGGTATATTTTAATGTAAATATATATATGATTTCTTCTAATTTTCAACAATGGTTATGGTCGAATTTCGGCCACAGGGCGAACACTAGTACTAAAGAATCAAATTACATCCTCTATAAAGATCAACCTCTATCTAACGGATACAACTCTAAAACTATTCAATACCTTATTACAAATGTTCTGCTGTTTCATTGTATTAGGTAGGTATATTAAAGGCAGTTTTCCTCTAAGATAAAACAAACGTTTTGTATAATATATTATGCGCTACAAGCGATAAATGTAAGATAACAAACACCTAATTGTTCGTGATATAATCGTTTAATTATAATTTATATTTACATACCAACTAATGATGTAATCAACTATACATATTTCTCTTCTCATTGTATTTTGCTAGCAGTTAAGGTAATAACATTTGTCGGTAGGGTAACATAGGGTCAATACTTTAATAATAACGTGGAATGGGATGTCTACTCTAAAACTAATAAAGTACAAGTACATACATACATAGATTCACGCCTTTTTCTCAGAAGGGTAGGCAAAAACTAGGGATTTCCATTTGCTACGATCCTGACACACTTCTCTGGCTTCATTAACTTTCATAACATTCCTTATACACCCTCGCCGGTTTAAGGTGCTCTTAACCTGGCTGTTGTCCAGAACGTCTCTGATCTGATCAAGAAACGTTCGTCTAGGTCTTCTCCTTGCGACTGTTCCATTGTGAATGGTGAATGAATGAAAAATACAAGTGAAATCTAATAAAGCTGAACTATAGGGATGGGTGTATGACATATATAAAGTCGCTCGCCTATATTCTCGACAGGGAAGGCAGAAGTGTATTATGCCCATGTTCCTCCAACGATGATTTAAATTCCACGTAAAGAGCAGCGATAGCTCAGTGGGGAGACCAACAGACTGCAATGCAGAGGGTCTCGGGTTCGAACCCACGTCGCGCACCTCTGACTTTCGGCAGCTATATGACTTTTTGAAATTATGTGCGTATTGATTGACAATTATTGCCTGCTCCGTGCCTCGGAAAGCACGTTAAGCCGTTGGTCCCGGCTGCCATGAACATCTATGGCAGTCGTTATTGGGAGAGTGTCGACACAAAAGATCCGACTGTGTCGAAGTGTCACCGGTCTGCACTGACTGGCCCCCGCATAAGATAAGATAAGATAAGTTCCACGTAATAATAATAATAATGTTTTTAACTATAGTTTGCATTTCACCAAACCATTAAATACCCATCCCCATAAACCAGAATAATTAGATTCCAGTAGTAGTGTAAGTCTCCTACGCATACCGCGGCTTGTGTCTCGGTTAGTGTCCCATCTCACTTTAAACTAAAACTCTCGAAGGGTCTCTGCATGTTAGACCTATGTCCCCGTGTAAGCAGGCGCGTGCGCTTCATACAAGCAAATAATCACTGCATACCCTAGTCCGCTGGCCAATGGTGCCATGTTGAAAAGTCGCTGAATTGAATTTGGTAAGATATTTCATTTATTTATTGTACACAGATATATATACACACAAAAACATTTATAAATGAAATGTAGTGCCCTCGCAGAGGTTTCGGGTAGGGCGTGCATACCCTACCAGAAATCTTTGTGCACGCCCCTGCGTGTAAGCCTCCCAAAGGGCCGGGTATTTTCCTAACATATTAGGGAAATACCCGTGAAAGTGAAACAAAATAATAATAATAATTATTTATTTATTTTTCTCTCACATAATTGAGCGCTTTTCACGCTATAAAGAGGCCCCTGCCCAGCAGTGGGATGGTATATGTAATTGACATTATAATAGGGAGGCGACTCTTTTGCTGTTTACCGGGCACAGTCCCAGCCTCCGTACTTGTTATTAGCATTTTTGACAGAGATATAACATTTTGCCAGAACCGAGAATCGAACACAAGACCTCATGTCACAGCAGTCGTTTTGCCTACCGCTGAGTCGTCAAGGCTATCTATATAATAGATAGGTTATGCAAGCTATGGATACTTCTGCAATATGTATACGTATAAATATTTAGGGAGTATACAGCTCCTAAATAATAATACGTGTACATACAGACGTTATAGCCTACCCCTTTGGGGATAGAGAACATTGAAGCGGTAAGAAGACAACTTCCTACTATATACCATACCATACCACACTATGTAATGAAGAACCAGGGTAGGTCTATACCTACGTCTGTCTACAGCCGTCTACCGGACTCTTTGAAAACATTTATTTTGACCACACACATCTTATCTTATCTTTTGCGGGGGCCAGTCAGTGCAGACCGGCGACACTTCGACCCAGTGGGATCTCTTGTGTTGACACTCTCCCAATAACGACTGCCATAGATGTTCATGGCAGCCGGGACCAACGGCTTAACGTGCTTTCCGAGGCACGGAGCAGGCGATAATTGTCAATCAATACGCACTTAATTTCGAAAAGTCATATATCTTCCGAAAGTCAGAGGTGCGCGACGTGGGTTCGAACCCGAGACCCTCTGCATTGCAGTCTGTTGGTCTCCCCACTGAGCTATCGCTGCTCGACCACACACATACAATTATATAAAAACAAAACATAGCCAATATGTGCAAAAAGGTATTTAGCTCAGTATACACTGCATAAAGACACAGCACTAATTTTCAGCTAGCCCATTCATTTTTAAATCGGGTAAGACTTTCCTAACTGAAAAATCCAATGATACTGAAAATCCGGCAAATTAAACGATCACACGCAAACAAGCGCGAAGTTTTGCCACGCGACCAACGAAGCGGACATTAATATTATTATAATAATCAAGAAGCAAATTAATTCAATGATTATTTACTACCTAAATCAGGAATAGCATACAATTTGAATGACATTATAAAGACAGCTGTCATAAATTGTCACAGTTAAGAAAATGTGTGTATGTAAATTATCATGCTAAAATCGTTCACGCCTTGTGTTCTTTCAAATGACAACATTGGAAATAAGTGTTATATTTTCAGCTTTTTAAATATAATTAATTAATTTGGGCTTTATTTGCCATGTTATTATTATTATACATGGAATCCTAACTAATATTATAAATGCACATGTGAGTTTGTTTGTTGCGCGTTCGCGCCCTAACTACTTGACCGTAAAAAGACATAGGGTACTTCATTCGGAAAATAGTCCCGCGTAAAACCACGCATAGAAACTAGTCCTTACTAATATTATAAATGTGTGTGAAAAAGTAACTCTGTCTGTCTATCTGTCTCTCTGTCTGTCTGTCTGTTACCTTTTCACGGCTAAACCACTCAACCGATTTAGATGAAATTTGGTACACATATAGTTTATAACCTGGGAAAGGACATAGGCTACTTTTATTGATGTAGGTACCACGCGAGCGGAGCCGCGCGCAAAAGCTAGTATTATATAAATTAAATAAGGTTGTCGTCTCGCCACTGTCATTGTGCCAAGGATTGTGGATTCGATTCCCACACAAGACAAAAATTAGTGTGACCCTCAAATAGCTGTTCATTATGAAATTTTGCATACACGTTGTCAGGGGTACAGAAACGGACGTATGGTACTTTTCATCCAGAAAAAAGTACTGTTCCCGAGGGATAGCCAGTTACATAAACGTTACTTGAATTTTTGTGTCAGGATGGTCTCAACGGCAGCACGTTCAGTAGACTATACAGCTTGAACTCTATGAGATCGCGTCTTATCAAACGTACCGTATCTACCTTCAGCTGGATGCAGTAATTTACTCTTTGGATATTCTAGATTCTAGACTATTAAGTAAAGTACACAAAATCTATATTTTCGCGAACCAATAAGCCAAAATCATTTTTAAACCATTTAGTTATTATTTTCAGACTATATGAATCTATACTAATATTATAAAGCTGAAGAGTTTGTTTGTTTGTTTAAACGCGCTAATCTCAGGAACTCCTGGTTCGAATTGAAAAAATAATTTAGTGTTGGATAGCCCATTTATCGAGGAAGACTATAGGCTATCTAGGGTCTCTAGGTATTGTTTTTAGCTACCAGTACGCCCTATTTAATTACTATATTAGACAAGTAAGTCTGGCTGCGTGGATAACGGATGGGTCTAAGTGGTCACTGCACCGAGTATTGAAGGTTCGATCCCCACCCGGGCCAAAAATCTTTGTGTGCCACAAATATGTATTCCGAGTCCGGACACTGTGTAATATATATCTGTTATATAAATGTTTGTAAAGTCTCTTGCGACATAGTAATTATTCCAACTGCTGGTGTAGTCTTTTATAACAAAACTAAACCAAAAACATACATTAAAAATTTCGTCTCATTTGGTAAACAAACAAACTTATTATAAAAACATTCAGTTACTACAAATGCTAATTAATAAATATGACAAAGACAACACAATTTTTTAGGTAGTAGAGCTTCGCTGATTTCAGCATGAATGGGCCGGCTCGACCGGGGAAGGACTACCCTCTCACAGAATATCGACGTGAAATACCAGTATTCCGACTGTTGTGTTTCGTTCCATGAGTGAGAGTGCCGGAGGCCCAATCACCCTCCTTCCCCATTCCCGCTCCTTCTCCTTCCCATTTCCTTTCCTAAAAGGTTGGCAACGCGCAAGTGGTGCAACTCTGGTGTTGCAGGCGTCTATAGGCCACGGTGACCACTTACCATCAGGCGGACCGTATGCTTGTTTGCCACCTTAGTTATATAAAAAAAAAACACAAAGAGATGGCTCTCTATCAATCGTCTTTGTTGTCACCACATATTTGTTCACTTAATAAGACAAACAAGAAAATCTATAACTCTGTATGGAGATAGCTTACCCGCTTACCCCCTGAAGGTGGTAAGAGGGAGGTAAAAAGCGGCAAAGCTACGGGAACCTAGTCAAAAAAAAAATGTATAACAATAGTTAACTAAGCAATCGGTAGATACTGATTTAAAACCACACATACATATTGTATGAGTTAAGAACAGTTAAGTAGGTATAAGTCCGTACAATAGCAAAAATTTGAATAAAATTGCTTAATTCTCGTACACATGTCAATGAATATTCAATAAATACCAATGCCATATGTAAATTATTGTTATAATTAATTAATGAGAATAATTTGACTACAATTAATTTGATTTGAATGACAATAGTTTAATGAATAGCGATTTAAATGTAAATATTAATTTATTGCACGGCTGTCTTGGTGATTAAGTCGCTGTCAGTATACCGCTTGTTGTGGATTTGATCTTATAACGCATTAGTTCCCAAAGTGGTCCAGGTCTACGTTGGCGTGACTAAAAAATGGGGGTGCATAATTCGTAAGCGGAGGTCCACGAAAATTTATGTGCTTTTGATAATGAAGAACTAAAATGTTGGCTTGACTTCACCGACTGTTCGACAAGCTCAGCGACTGTTACTTGTAAAAACTTGCATATCCCATATTCAGTACCAGTAGTTTTTCGACTACCGTGATAGCTTCAGCTCCGAGAATTTCTAAAAAAAAATGTACTTACATGAAGTTCTTTAGCTGCAGAGGTCCACCGGAACCAGCTAAATTTTGAAAGATGGTCTATGAGGAAAAAGTCTGGGAACCTCTGCTGTAAGGTAACATAATGCCTATACCTTAAAGAGAAAAGCGGAGGAATAATGCCTGTATCGCGGGGACTTGACGAACATTCAAACAACGGACTCAAAGAACATCCAGATTCCGCTTAGCTATTTGTGGATCATAAAATTTTTTATCTCATGTGGAGATCGAGCCGATATCTATGCGCGTATTATGTAATACTAGATTCTGCCCGCAACGTCACTCGCAGAGTTCGAATATCAAACCCTTAGGAACAGTACTTTTTCCTAGATGAAAGATACCCTATGTCTTTTTCTGCACACCTAACAACGTGAAGGTGAAATTTCATGATGACTGGTTGTAACAAACAAACAAACTTATACTTTATAATATTAGTTAGGATAAAATGATTACTCGTCCTCTATTCTGCCGCATGAAGCAGCACGCTGTAAATGCAATTGCTATGATGCTACCTCGGGAAAATTTATCCGTCTAGGATTTTTGAGTAGCAGCTTGAAGTATGGAATTGTGCCTAGTACACGACATTAGGCTCGCACCCTAACAAATTGTCATGTAATTTAGAAAATAATTCCATCTCTAAACCAATATTTTGAAGTATTACAATTGTATTGTGGGTTCAAATCCCACACGGGGCAAAAAATTGTGTCATCCACAAATGGTTGTTGGAATTTTTGTAAAGTTCCCCGCGACACAGAAGTTATTACTAGCGCGGGAAGTGCCTGTTAAAACAAAAAAAATCTTCTGGATTAATTTAGGAAAGTTTCGAAAATAAAAGTGAAATCCTAACTATTATTATAAATGCGAATGAGAGTTTGTTTGTTATGCTTTCACGCCTTAATTAGGTACTCGACCGATCATCATGAAATTTCGCATATACGTTGTCACGGGTACAGAAAAGGACATAGGGTATCTTCCTTCCAGAAAAAGTACTATTCACGAGGGATAAAAATTTACATAACCTACATTTATACGAGCAAGCCACGGGCAAGATTTAGTAGTATAATATTGTGAACCTTTACCTGGTAACAAATCTGTTGAACCTTGCCTGGATACAGGAAACAATAATTGTCATTCTGCATACAAGAAAAATTAATTCTAGATTGGTCTAGAAACCGAAAACCGAAAAATAAATAAGTTGTTTTGCAAATTTAAGCCATTTGGACTTAAATTTGCAAGTCAATTTATTTACTTTTAACAATTAAAGTGAATTACAATAATATGTAGCCTTGACATAATGCGACATTGATTAGGTTCTAATTAACATACATACTTTTTAATTACAATGCGTTTGTCATTAGTTAGTGTTTAAATTAGATTCAAGTTTATAACCGAATGAGTAGTTTGGAATATCAATACTAACGGAGTCGACAGACTTTGCCCAATCTAAACGATTTTTTCCTAGAACCCGATTGCAGCGCCACATGCCAAGTCCAATTGTGAATCTGATTCGTCCAAATAACCTTTCAAATACACAAAAAAATATTTATCAAAATTAGCACACCCGTTTAGTAGTAATTCAGTGACATACATACGTACAGAAGATAATACTGTGAAAAAAGACTGTGTTTATAAAATGGACATATTGTTTTTGAAAACTAATTGGGATCAATTACTTCAACCCAAAACAATCATAAGATGACGCATCACTAGTAAATGCGACTGCTGTGCATGAAGTGCCAAGTTCGATGCCTGGTTCAAGCAAAGAATTATTGGTTCTCTTATCAAGAACTTCTTGTTAGCAGCACCGAGTCTAGAGCTGTCCCCAGTACTGCTAGTCGTACTGCTAACGTTATTCAGTCGTCCCCGCGCGCGAACGAACAGCACTGTTACTTATAGCGTATTACTTGTCCCAGTCGATAAGCTCAGCCCTACGATGGTAAGCTTGGTGCTTCCGTAATAGTAATAGTATTCGCGTTAAGACGTAAGGTCTAAGGGGTCGACTCCACTGCCATTACGCAAAAAAGTGAGGTCCATAAATAGTTGTTCAGACTTGGAACAACTTATTTCTGGATCACACAAATTTTTGTTTGTTTGAGTATTCTTTGTGTCCGTTGTTTAATAATCCTAACTAATATTATAAAAGCGAAAATGAGTTTGTTTGTGTGTTACCTTTTCACGCCTAAACCACTGAACCGATCATTCTGAAATTTTGCATATACATTGTCAGGTGTACAGAAACGGACATAGGCTACCTTTCATCCCGAAAAAAAGTACTGTTCTCGAGGAAAACAATAATAACGTTCTTATGATAATAGATGTCGCCACGTGTCTTTCGAATCATGATTGAATTATATTATTACAAGCAGAGTACAACCCGAATTGGTTGTCAAATTCTGAATTAACGCGAGCGAAGCCGCGGGCAAAAGCTAGTATAATAATAAATAATATTATTGTTATTATATTTATTGCCATTTTTATAATTTGTAAACAATATCCAGTACAAAAGTGCATCTTATTCTAAATTGTAGTTTTACACAGCAGTTATAACCGACATCCAAGCTAAGATTAAACTTGTGTTTTGGATGTCAGGGCTCTCACAAAGAAAAAGTAAATCATTGAACAAGATGACACTTGAAGATTATGACCTAGGGTCTAGCGTAAGGGATTGCGTAAGGTAGTTTTACAATAATGTTTTATAAATTAGAAAAATACTAAAATGGTATATATATAAAGGACAAATATATTCCTTTCTGTGTATGTGTTTGAATGTTTGTAAATTCTTTAGCGACACAAGATTTATTTCTAGTGTTTGCGATATAATAAAAAAAAAAACATGTTGTATACGGTCCCGTAATTAAATATCACGGATGTGACAGCGCCTTCTTAAGGAGGTTGGAAACCCTACTAAATGCAGAATCACATCACAAGACTGCTTCTGTAAGGTAAAGGAACCAAGACGGACTTATTTTTTGAAGGTAGAGTTGGGTTTGACCACAATTTTCCTTGAAGATTAATTAGTAGTAGGCAATCATAAGAGTGTCCAATATTAAATATCTAGGTGTAATTATAGACAATACACTTAGCTTTAATCAACATCTCGACCTATTATCTGCTAGAACTCGTAAGTTATCAGCTGTGTTTAAAAATCTTCGTAATGTAGCTGACAAATCAATAATTAGGACAGTATACATGGCGTTATGCCAGTCTATTCTGTCATATTGTATCACAGTATGGGGTGGCGCGTGTAAGACAAACCTGATAAAATTAGAAAGAGCTCAAAGAGCTGTTCTAAAAGTCAGCCTCTCATTGCCCTTTCTGTACCCTACTAAAGACCTATACGAACTCTCGAATGTACTAACAGTCAGACAACTATATATTTTACACATCGTCTTGAAACAGCACGCTGCATTCAAATTTGATCCATTGCTGAACCAACACAAACGCCTTAAACAAAAAGTATGTTTTTCAGATAAACATTGGTCTACAAATTTCTCCAACAAATTTTTTGGGCTTATGGGAGGATATCTTTATAATAAAATTAATAAAGAAATTAAAATATACCCTCTAACAAAAATTAAATGCAAAGAAGTGTTAACTAATTGGCTAAAGTCATTGAACTACGAAGATACTGAAATATTGATTCTAGTAGGTCCGTAGTACACACATACGCACACACACACACACACACGCACGCACATGCGCGCTCGCGCTCACACACACACACACACACACGAACACACACACACACACACACACACGAACACACACACACACACACATACATACGCACGCATACATACACACGCATACATACATACACTCACACACACAAACACGCACGCATAAACACACACACTCATACGCGTCAACTGTAAGCGCGCTCACACATGAGTTAAGTAATACCTAAGTACACTCTGATAAAATGATACCATTTCCATGTCCAGAGAATGGAGAGGCTGGTAATTTGTCATACAGGTTCTCCTAGTGCAGATACCAGTCTCTCACATAGATAAACTGATGCACTATATTATTTTATTATTATGTATGTACATTCAACCTGTAATTTCTGTGTGAGAGAACAAAATAAAGAAATTTATTATTATTATTATTATTATTCTGATACAGGCATTAAAATAGATTTTACTATATACAGATTTCTGAGCGGCTTGTTTAAACTACAATATAATATTATGTTTTTCTTTTTTATATACAACTAGCTGTTACCTGCGACTTCGTCCGCGTAGATTTTAAATAAAAAGTGTTTGTCTCCGCGGGACCCTATTTTTTTTTCTAAAATCAAAGTAGCCTAAGTTACTCCTTATAACATCAGCTATCTGCCAGTGAAAGTCCCGTCAAAATCGGTTCAGCCGTTTCGGAGATTAGCCGGAACAAACAGACAGACAGACAAAAATTTTAAAAATAGATGTTTTCGTATAGGTACCTTATATACTTTCATATGCATTAGATAAAAAGCTGTTATTTTGACATTACCAACAGACACTTCAATTTTATTTATTTGTATAGATAATAATATAATAATCTATCACATACACACAACTCCATCTAGCCCAAACTAAGCAGAGCTTGTACCATGGGTACTAGACAGTAGATAAACATACATACCTAATATATTCTTTTTTTTTTATGAATACTTACATGATATTGTACATCCAAACCAAGACAAAAATCCATGTCCATGCACTCAAATGTTTGACTTGTGCGGGAATCGAACCCGCGACCTCAGGCATGGCAGCCGGTTACACTAATCACTACACCATCGAAACAGTCAGAATATACAGTTAGAATAAGGTTTGTTTTTTGAATTCGCCAAGCTCTATCGAGTTTTCTGTCAAGAAATTCTTAGTAGCCTTACATATTTTGGAAATGTGCCTCATAGACCGTAATGCATGCTCAGTTCAGGTTATATTTGACCCAACACATAACTAGCAAAAAGTGGGTATAAACACTTCAGGTTACCGCTGCTGAGATGTACATACATATATTTTTAATCACATTATTTAAGCACAAGCCTCTTTTTAATACACAAAAGACAAACCAACTCACCGGCGTATTTCCTTACAATATTAGGTAGTAAGAACAATTTATTCTGTAATTCAAAAACAATATTTAAATAGGTATAGACAATTAGACTTACAGCGACTGAATTAATAAATATTAATTTTCTAGAACAATAAGTAGGAAATACTTTGTCCTTAATTTATTTTATATCGGCATTTCATTTTTATTTGGTCACACTAAATCGTACCTAGGTAGAGTTATGTCTGTTCCCGGAAGAGGGAGGCAGAGACTACTGATTTCTACTTACTTTATACCTATCACAGGTATGGCGTATGAAGGTTATTTTCCAATATTATTATAATAGCTTTAGCGTGCGGTTTCACTTGCTCGAGTAAAAACAGTAGATACTTTTATTCTGGATGAAAGCTAGGTATATGTCCTTTTTTGTACCCCTCACAAAGTGTATGCTAAATTTGATGATGATCGATTCAGTAGTTAAGACGTGAAAGCGTAACAAATTAGCAAACTCACACTTGCTTTATATTACTAGCTTTTGCGCGCGGCTCCGACCGCGTGGTACCTACATGAATAAAAAGTAGCCTATGTCCTTCCCCAGGTTTTAAACTATATCTGTACCAAATTTCATCTAAATCGGTTGAGTGGTTTAGCTATAAAAAGGTAACAGACAAACAGAAAGACAGAGTTACTTTCGAATTTATAATATTAGTAAGGATTAGTTAGGATTATTTTCCATTTATATACAGAAATACTCCTAACACAAGCTTTCTAGCTTAGCTGGAGGGTTAACTAGTAATTTGAAACCCATATTTTTTTAAACAAACACAACTTTAGAATGTTGACTTGAAACCTAATAAGGTTTCAAGTCAAAATTTGAGTTTGACAAGCGTTGTGTTTTTTGACATTTCCTGGAGCGCGTATCAGACAATTCTGAAGTTAGCATAGCTCATCTGGCCCCTTTTATGCGCCAACCTCATTTACTCTGACACTTTCGTACACTTCAGTTCAGTGTACTCCTAACACAGCTTTTCTTTAGAATTGCCCTGATCTGATTAAAGAACATGGCATGTTTCTACAGAATATACCACGGGGAGTGCTCTGAAGAGTTATTCCTCCTTATCCCACCCTCCCATTTCCTATCCAGAACAACGCGTGCTGGGCTCAGATGCCATCCTTACACGGTAGAGTCGATTAGAGCGCGTACCAAAAAGTTTGGGTCCTCATATCTCTGCCGAACGACCAAGGCATGGAATTCTCTGCCAAGGCACGTGTTTCCTTCTTCCTTCAATCCTGGGTTCTTTAAGCGGGGCGTGAAAAAGCATTTTCTCAGGCCGTCAAAGTAGAGACCTCAACATCGCCTCGGCTACTGTGGGGGCGATGTGGAGGCCACTGCTCTTAGACCACACGACTGCTTACCATCAGGTGGAGCGTGGTCATTTTGACGAGCAAAATAAAAAAAATAAAAAAATAAACATTATCCAAAAAAGAAAAACCAGAGTATATACGTTGCCAGCTTACAGAAGTATCAACTTCGAACCTTACAGTACAGCGCAGCTACACAACCTTATATTTTTTGTGGCTGTGATGAGTCAGGTTACCAGACTCCTTAAGCCTTAAGAAAGCGGTATACTGTCAGCTCTACAACTTGAATAAGATTTGAGATATCTTTATTTCTCATAAAAAGTTACATTCACTTACATGAGAAAATTTAAACACATACCAGTATGCGTTTTTCCCTTTGGTACTCCAAAGCAGTTTGGTAACAGCTTACCTACAGGCAACACGTTTGAAACTTTACCGCCATAGTATTATATAATAACCGCATCCAAATGCTCTGGGGTTATGTTCCTAACATAAGTAGGCTTTTTTACAGTGGGACTTGTCTTTTAAACAGAGAAAGAAATATTTTATTTCCTGTTCAGGAACTGAGGACAATAGTCCATAGACTTCAGTCCCTTTTTACAGTTCGGTAAGCTGTATATTTGTTCGCCACATCAGTTCTATGAAAACGTAAATACGTAGTTCCTACCTACCCTACCATAATAAGCGTGGACAGTAAAAACTGTTTGTTATTAAAAATATTACGCTCGAATACATATTACTGATATGTAAAATGGAACAAAACTATTTTATATATTAAATAAAATAATAATATTATGTTATACTATAACTAATCAGTCGTTACGGCTGGATTATGCTGTTATAATAGCTCATGCGTTTATTTAATTGAATCCAATCACATTTTGTTCAGCATTCACAGTTCGCCGATAACGTTATTATTACACTGGTTATTTTATTCAATTATGTAAGTTTTACTTTACATTAGGGTTTACATACCCAAAGGTATTTGAGAGCTCAACACAAATATTTGTTAACAGACGATCAAACGCAAGTCAACTGTTAGGATTGGCTGTCTAAAAACAACAACTTTATTTTGACACACCGTTGATGAGCCTTTCAGAATACGGGTGACAGTCTCGAACCCTAATTAAGAAGAACAAAAACATCAAAATATGAAGACATAGCTGCTAGTCGGTAGGTCTGCTATGAAACTGACTATCCGAAACTTCAGGTGAACGAAATATTAATATCATAACGATACGTTAGAACGAATTAACGAAATATTTCTAAGGATTTCGTTCTTTCATAATGACATTATCCTGTTGTTAAGACCACTTTACTGTAGACATTAGGAAGATCGTTACTTCGTGTTTCAGAGTACTGAACGTACTAACTAAGAAGCTCGTTACTTTATGTGTGGTACTTATAATACTAACAATAGGCCCGGAACTTCGGTATTTTAAAGCAGGCATACTGTCTTTAAACAGAAAAGGTCGCAAAAAATACGAACCGACTAAAAGGATGCATTTGCCATAGCCATATGATAGCTTTATCTATAGCAATTTAACCAGAGTAAGAAATGAGAGAGGTATGAGGTATGAGTATGAGTATAATAATAGTATAAATAGTTTTAATAATTTCAATAATTTAATTAGCTTAAAAATTAGTAAAGTTTAATAGTGATTTTAGTAGTGTAACAGTTTTTCAAAATTTTGTAATAAAGTGTCAAATAAACAACGCGATAAAATCCGTATATAGTAGTTTAATTTCAATGAATAACATATTATGTAACTCAAATGACCAATTATTAGAATAATATTTCGTTTTTAAAACGAAAAGAAGAATTATTATTTTGTTCATGCAAACACTTAAATGTAGTTTTATTTAACGAATGACACATTCATTTTACTCGATTAAAGTACTTCAGACTGTCGTATAATAAGTAAATAGTAGTATTTCTAAACTGTTATTTAGTAATAATAATATTATATAATTATGCTAAAGTAACTCTGTTTATACAAATAAACATCTTAATCTATTTGGATAATATTTGTTATAGGGATAGCCAGAAATCTCTTTCACTATATATTTTTAAAGAAATATGTAGAATAGTCTTAACGGAGATGGTGGGCTGACTTACATGCCTTTGAAAAGGACTGGCTGGGGAAATAAATGCACAGAGTGATTTTAAAGTCGAAGGAAGAGGCTTTGCCCAGCAGTGGAGCACACCAAAAAGTTAATAAAAATGAAAAAGATTTGGGATATTACTGGTTGCTTCCATTATATTATATATATAAGTATATAAGGTAGGATAATGCGTAAGTGATGAAATGTAGCTGTAATAAACCTCGGCCTATGAAGGATTCAAATATAAAAGGACTTGAGGACACATTTGTAATTTTCTGATAATACTCATAGAATATTAAAATCTATCAGCAAGCGGTATTCAATAGAAAACCTTTACTTTTCTGTTTATTTGTGGCTTCGGCCATGATGGATAGTAAAAGCTACTCTCTGACATAGAAGATGAAAAAGCATTATCTATTTAATTGCAATTGGTAATCCAAGAGCTATACAAAAAAGAACTAACAAGTAAACTATAAAAAAGAAAACCAAGAACAGGTTTTCACGGATAGCAATAGAAAAGCACACTTACTTACGGTTCAGGAATCATACATTTTTAACACACGCAATACAGAATACTAGGTAATTATAATTGAAGAATAGGTTTTACGGATCACGTGCTTTTGGAATTAAATGGATCCAGGGATTATTATTTACATAATTTATTAAAATCATTGCTCGCTCGCACAGTATCAATCTCACAGGCAGTTGAAAGATGAAAAAGGGACAGATGTAGTTGAATTAAATCTTATTGACCTTTAGTGAACATAATTAAATGCGAGAAACCAATTGTATCTGGCCGCCAGTGTGCCGCTGCGGCTTAATAGATTAAAATGCCGTTCTTTTTACCAAAGAAACACAACCAAGCTACTGGCTGACGTAATTAAAAGGCGAGCGAGGACAGTTTAATATAATATTCTATCACATACACACAACACCATCTAGCCCAAACTAAGCAGAGCTTGTATTATGGGTAC
The DNA here is from genome assembly GCA_963564715.1 of Catocala sponsa. Taxonomy (NCBI): domain Eukaryota; kingdom Metazoa; phylum Arthropoda; class Insecta; order Lepidoptera; family Erebidae; genus Catocala; species Catocala sponsa. The sequence goes on from OY751349.1 coordinate 17,333,813, forward strand.
TAGACAATGGATAAACATATATACATAATTTTTTTTTGTAAATAATAATAATAATAATCTACCACGTACACACAACACCATCTAGCCCAAACTAAGCAGAGCTTGTACTATGGGTACTAGACAATGGATAAACATACATATATACATTTTTTTTTGTAAATACATACATATTATACATAGAAACACCAAGACCAAGACAAACATCAATGTTGATGCACACAAATGTTTGACTTGTGCGGGAATCGAACCCGCGACCTCAGACGTGGCAGTCGGTTATACTAACCACTACGCCATCGAGGCCGACATTCCGATTTTCGGTCCTTCAGGCAGAACGAAACTTTTCTCGGCGGCTGAAATTGACAGATTGTTTCTACTTTACTCAGTCGATAATGATTATTGAGTCACTAACTGTCCAGTTTAACCCACGTGTTTTCACCCACCCTTATGTTACTTCTGGATAAAGTAGTTTTTATGGATATATCGCTCCTGCAATTTTTGAAGTGAAAACTTCTTTAGCGGCGCTGTGCACTTTTTTGTGATGGGTAAAAAATGTTAAACTCGCGTCAGGACACATGATCTGATCGAAAATTCGTAAGACGATGGAAGAATTGTCATGTTTGTGTACTATAGCGCAATAAATGAATATTGTATTTTACCACATAAATGATAGTACTTTTATACTGATAATTAAAGCAATTCGTGCAAAATTATTCCCTAACCATTCCAAAATATCAAAAATGCACAACGTTAATATTCAAGTTTTCACTTCTGCCGGCACTCCCGGAGTGCAACCCGTTGTTTTTTTTATTATCATTACAAACACAAGAAAACAAAGCTTTTCTCTTTATAATATTAATATCATAGATATAGATTAAGTATACTTCATTGGCGCAGCGATAGTGAATGCAACTGTTGCGCATAAGACTCCGGTTCGATTCCTGGATAGAGCAAAATGTTATTGGGATTTTATATATCTATTAAGTGTATATTTATTTTATATCAACGAATTACAGTAGCCGCATGGATTTATTTATTTATTAATTGGTTTACCAACATTTGTTACACTTACACATGTTCAAAACTATATGCTATATACTATCTGAGCGTACAAAATCAAGCGGTAAACACAACATTCACAAACTAAAAACGGATAGGTAAGAAACAATGTATTGTAAGTAAGTACATACAATATTGCATATTATATGTACTCACTTACAAGATTCCAAAACTGTGTGAGAAAAAAAGGAAAGATCCCGTACTAACATTGATTGCTCTATCATACACAAACAACAGATAAATAGAAAATCTAGATTCAGAACATCTATTCGTGGATCACACAATGTTTTGTCTCGTGCGGGATTCGAACCTCCTGTGCAGGGTAAGTGCTGACGCAACACCACTATATGCAGTCTACACAATATAATAATAATATCAGCCCTGTATTAAACTGTCCCACTGCTGGGCACGGGCCTCTTCTCACTATGACAAGGGTTAGGCCATAGTCCACCACGCTGGCCTAGTGCGGGTTGACAGACTTCACATATCTTCGAGAACATTATGGAGAACTGTCAGAAATGCAGGTTTCCTCACGATGTTTTCCTTCACTGTTAAAGCAAGCATAACCATTTAATATGCATATAACTTCGAAAAGTCAGAGATGCGCGCCTTGGATTCGAACTCGAGACCTCTGCGTGGCAGTCCAACGGTTTCCCACTTGGCACATTCATCGTATGTGAGCAAGTTGCAGAAACTACCGTTTAATTATAATTACACTACTTTTTGATATAGTAGGCAAGTATACCTAGTCATAATTAACATTGGAAAGTTATGTGCGCTAAGGTACTATATAACATACCTACATGAGTTGCCACGCCTCTTTAATAAAGCTAATATGGAGGATCTATATAACAATGACCTAGGTATATAAGTACTTATAATAGTACTTAATAAAATCAGCCCTGTATAAAAACTGTCTCACAGCTGGGCACAGGCATTTTCTCAGTGTGAGAAACGTTAGGCCATAGTCCACCACGCGTGCCCGCCAAGCCGCAGGGCTTGGCAGGCTTCAAACAGTTTCGAGAACATTATGTAGAACTCTAAAACAAGCAGGTTTCCTTACGATGTCTAGAGCCAGCGATAATTAACTATTTATTACGTACACGACTTCGAAAATTCGGAGGTGCCTCGCCTTGGGTTCGAACTTGAGACCTCTGCCTGGCAGTCCAACGGTTTCCCGCTAAGCTATCGCTGCTTTTACATACGTACTTTACGATATTAAATAAACAAAATATAAAAATATCGTTATTTAATCAATGGTCCATGCTAATACAATAAGGCTAAAGAGCTAAGCTCTGTTTAACGGGCTAATCTCTGCAACTACAGTCAGTCCGATATACAATACTCGTAATCAAATACATAATAATATGTTCAAATAAAGCGCCGATATAGTCTTATCAACTTCAATCGTGGACTAAAATGCAATGTATGGTCAATTTTGACGTTTATTTGGAAAGAGAAAACAATTACCGATATTAATGGCATTATTAATACTAGATCGGTACTCTATTTTGAACAGATTTTACAACAAAAATTGACTCTCTAATTGTTGAAATACTTTTTTTAGAGACAATATTCAATAATTTTTTCGTAGAACCATTCTAGCGTTAATTCCTGTATCGCTTAGGACTTTATAAACATCACACAACGAATACTAAGGACACCCAGACTCGGGACAACTATTTGGAAAGCATACTAATGAAATATAAATGTAATATAATAAAATGTACTGAAAAATGTTTCCTTCTACTATTGTTAATAATACAGTTGATGTCAATTAACAAGGCACCCAAACAAAATATTAGGAGGTCCTACCGACAATGTGATTGAGGAGCTCGGGCACCCGCAGGCTCTATGCAGTCGGCGCCAGTGCCCTTGAATACAGGCAGCAAAAAACCCACTGCTATGGAAATCTCAGGGTCAGAATTTGATGACATACGTCTCTTAATAAACTCTCAGAAAAACAATCATGATGCAACATATATACAAATAATTTACACGAATTAAAATGGCGATCGCACCTACTCATACACTATATGTCATAAATGTGTAGGCGCATTCATCCGGGTCAACATTCCAAATTCAAAATTCCGTAACTGTCATAAATAACGGCACAAAACAACGCTAAGTACTTGTTTCCGAAGTGTAATTTAAAAACATGGATCGTTCGGAAATTCTTAGAATGTGTGGAGGTTCGTTTGTGGACGGAATAAGGCTGTGCATTTGTTAATTGTTGTGATGATTAACGAGTCCGTGTCGACATCTACCGTCCCACTGTATTAATGATCACACTCCTTTTGGGTAGGATAACCATCATTTTGGATTTTCAGGGATTTGTCCTGGCTACGTTTTTTTTAATATAGCTAATTACGTTTCTATAAAGTACGTAGACAATTAAATAATAAACACAAAAAATACGTAGATTGATCAATTATTTGTGGGTTACATTATTTTGTTTTTTTGTATGGATACGATATCGATTACGTAGTACTTGGTGCTCTCACATTAGCGAGGGTCAACACATGAAATATTTCGAGTTTAACGTTAATTAATATAGCTAAGACTACTGAATTTGGTACAGATGGCTCAGTAATTAAAGTGGTCATGTCGCCACTGTTACTACGCCAAGTATTGTGAGTTACAATCACCATTTCCACAAAATTTATAGGCTCAAAAAATTATTTCGATTCTGGGTTTTAATGCCCGATGTTTTAATTATTCAAAATGATACCCAACTATCAAACTGCGAAAATCACATCAGAAACATTTTAACAATATTTGCGTAAAGCCGGAAGAAACTAAACAGCAAGCCAAACAGGCAAATTTTCTAAAATCCAATATTATCAACCATTTTTATTGCTAAACTAATAAGGTTTTAAAAACATTCCAGATGTACAGGCAATCATCTCACAATTATACAATAATTTAAAAATTCAGATTATTCAATTCAGAATATTCAAAACAATCTATTATAACCATAAACAAGAATAAAATCTACTAAAATCAAATGATTGCTCGCTTATTTGTGGACTGCTAATGTGTTCCCATTAAATTTTATCGACACTTATATACTAAAGTAATCGCTAATTGTCATCTTGGCTAGAGAACTAATTTATATAATTTTGCCATATTTCAATCTTTATAGGCATCTTTTGGATTTGTAAATGCATTGAGATATTAAACTTAATCATAAAAAATTTATTAGTGTTGTTTTTGTGGTTACGAAATAACTTTTGTATACTTCGTGCCATCGTCAATATATCAGCCTTAAACCTCGAAACGAAACTTATTTTCTTTTTTAAAAAAGGCGACCTCTTGCGCTATGAATAATTCCCGTGTAGCGAGGGACTTTACAAACATGCAAACAACGGATACAAAAATACCCAGCCCCTGCGCAACTATTTGCGAATCACACAAAAATTTGTGTGATTCGCAAATAGTTGTGTGTGTGTACCCAATATGGGTATCGAACCCGCAACACTCGGCGCAGTGGCTAAACTGCTAATTCATTCGTGCAATGAAAATAATTGCATATTGTAACGTTTCTTTTTGTCCTGTACACGGTCCTCGACCCACATTAATCAGACGCAATGCCATTAAAAGACCAATAGACTTTTTACTATAAAGTAGGCAAAGCACGGCAGTACGTCTATAATTGCAGACACTACGATAGCCAATTACTAGACAGGCCGTATGTTTATTAGCCACCTTAATAATAAAAAACGGTAATAAGCGCCACTTGTCTCGTATTTCACACTTGCAAGATGGCCACCCTACAGGCGGGTGACACGCGTGCCGACATGCGCCCGCGCATGCGTCCTCGCACTAACGATCGCTCCGAGATGTGTTAAATTGTAAAAAATATAATTAATAGTACCAATGTCGAACTGCATGTCGGTTAACTATTTGTTTGATCTTCATAAATATTTGTGACGGAAATAGCGCAGTCGACAGTTGGCAATACAATCAATCAATATCTATTATGACGGGGTCGACTCTCGAGTTATATCTTTTACGATTGGTGTTTCAAAATTCGGATGTCACCATCATTTATATATCTCCGAAAGGTAGAACTTACAGAGTGCCAGTTATGGGTTTTAGGTCCCAAATTATTGGATACGAGCCTTTTGCCGTTTACTGTGTACAATTTCAGCCTCTGCGTTACTCCTGAAAATTTCTTGACAAAACACCTCATAATACTTTACCTGCTTTGGAAATCGTACCCGAGACCTCATACATAGCAGTCGCACAGACTATTTATTTAGTTTATGCACAAAATAGTACATCGGCGAACTTAATGCCAAGGGCATTATCTACCAGTCAATCGTAGGGTGAGGCAGAGATAAAATATTTGAGTAGTAGAGCCTCGCTGATTTTAGCATGAATGGGCCGGCTCGATCGGGGAAGGACTACCCTCTCACTGAATATCGACGTGGAATAGCAGTAGTCCTGTCCTACTGTTGTGTTTCGTTCAGTGAGTGAGAGTACCGGAGGCCCAATCACCCTCTTTCCCCCATCCCGCTCCCTTTCCTTCCCACGTCCTTTCCTAAAAGGTCGGCAACGCGCAAGTGATGCCTCTGGTGTTGCTGGCGTCCATAGGCTACGGTGACCACTTACCATCACGTAGGCCGAATGCTTGTTTTCCACCTTAGTTGTATAAAAAAAAATAAAGAATATCACAATAGTAATGATATATTATTATATAATAAGAATAATGTCCTCCAGACCGAATTTCAAGTCACGACGGCCAATCTTAACGGAGACTGGCCATCTGCGCAGAAGATATTATAATGCACAAGCGTGTGCGCAAACACAAGTGCACTCTCTGTTCCCTAACTCTCATGATCCGATAGGACGGTAATCTGACACGACCGCAGAGAAATCAGGCGCAGGACCAACGGCTTCACATGCTTTCCAAGGCACGAGGGTGTTTAACACCGCCAACGTCCTTTCTCCAGGCTGCTATTTTATATATTACGTAATATATTATACATACCAAAAGATTACCGTTGCACCACAAGACATAGTCAGTCAAAAGTGATAATACCTACAAGAGTTAATCCTGAAGTTGTCTTGTGCCATTTTGTGCTATAGATCTGTGGATTATCACTGATATTATCTATTAATCGAGGTCACAGAAGAAATGTAGGTATTATTGATTCAATATCAATCAATAAGACCACCATTATTTGTTAATAGTGTCATGATTTCTTATTTTTGTTAATAATTCTGTTTGGGAGTTTTTATTTACTCGACTGGCAACACAGCCGGCCATCATTTTTAAATAGTAGGGTTATTGTGGAAGGAAAAAATAACTCGGTCTCTCGACGAAAGATCGCTGAGCAGTGCGGAACTAGCATTTAACTGAGTAAGACGTTCTCAATAGTCCGTGTAATTGCTGTGAATTTGGTAATATAGTCACAAAATATTTTAGACGAGTGAGTTTCATTATAATAGGAACCGATCGATGAAAGGGTCAATGGCAAAGACCATTTATTGCAGAATAACTAACAGTCAATCTAGGATTCAGATAAAGTCTTCGTAGATGGTAACTCCATACTCGTTGATATAAACTGACTGTTGACTGAAACTGATGGCGTAGTGGTTTAAGTCGTCGCCTCGCCGCTGCCACCGCGCCGAGGGTTGTGGGTTCGATCAACACGGACAAAAATTAGTGTGATCTGCAAATAATAGTTCTGAGAACGGGAGTTCTTTGTGTCCGTTGTTTGAATATTTGGAAATGCCACCGTGACACAGGATTTGGGCGTAGTACGGGCGTGGTCTTTGTAAAAATAAACAAATATAAAAGAAACTAAAAATAATCTAATACAGCAATACATAGATAGATTCATGAGCCTTATATACATGGGCATCTATGTCAAAGATGCTACGTTATAGATGGCAAGTCTATAGTCTTATAAGAAAAGTTTCTAAATGAAAACTGGTGTTAGTTTTTCAACCAGAATATGTTCAATGAATTAATTTATGTTACTTGCCAAGTTCATAGAAAAAGTCGAAGCTTACCTACAAGGAACTCACGGCCACTATTTTCAATTGCCATTAAATTATAATTTCAAAATTAAATATACTTTACTACCTTTATGTATAAGGCGTTTCAACCATCATACCATAATTATTACTGACAATTAGTCAGTAATAATTATGGAATAATGGCTGAAACACTATAATACTACAAAAAATAAGAATAAATACTATACAATATTAATGGCATAAAGCAATTCAAATTTTGAAGTACTATTTAATAATAGTCACTACATATTATAAAACAAAGTCTCCCACCGCGTCTATCTATCTGTCTGTTTGCGATAAACTCAAAAACTACTGAACGGATTCTCATGCGGTTTTCACTAATAGATATAGTGATTCATGAAAAAGGTTTAGGTGTATAATTTGTTAAAATTTTGCTATCCGTGCGAAGCCGGGGGGGTCGCTAGTAATGTCCTTCTTCAAACGAGGTTTAAAGAGAGTTCTTCTTTCACGGTAGACAGCGGCTTTGCTGTGTCCTGACATTGCTGAAGTCCATGAGCAGCGGTTACCACTTTCCATCAGGTGGGCCACTTGCTCGTCTGCCACCAATGGCAAAAAAATAAAAATCTAGATAGATGCTAGCTTAGTTCTATAATAAACTTACACTTTAGGCCAAATGCTAAAGTAATTCGTGACAAATGTCATTAAAGACATTACGTTATAAAGGCTTTTGGGACCGGGACCGTCGTCCCGAATTCCACCTATAGATACATTGTTAAAAATAAAATAATAATTAATTAATTCCATATTAGTTTTCTTTTCTACTTGTCAAAATAAAGCCTTGAGATTTTATACATTGAAAAATTTGAAGCGATTGCTATATTCGAAGTCTTGTAAATATAATTATATAAAAATAATAATAAAAATGATATAAAACGCTATATGTAAGGCAAATTTAAATCGAGAATATTCTATACTCTCTATCCCGTGGGAATTTTGATAAATCCGTCATATTCTTGGTTGACATCATAAAGATTTGGTGTTAATAAGTCAGTCAGTGAGTGAGTCACGACTTTTCTTTTTTAACCGCCCTTACAACAGGAGAAAGTTACCTATTTGCACTAGAATTTTCTATAACTTAGTTTTACTTTTTGATTTTGATTATATTGCTGCTTTTCTTTTTTTAATAATTGATAAGTACCAAATTATCGTAAATTTAATTTAATTTTTGATCGTAGCAAATGGAAATCCGTAGTCTCTGCCTACCCCTCTGGGAAACAGGCGTGACTCTATGTATGTATGTATGTATGATAAGTACCTACTGTTACAAACGGGCACCAACCTCAAAGAAAACAGTAGGACCCTAATATCCTTTGTACCTACGATTAATTTTGTTTCTGTTGGTTAATTTCGTGTATAATTACATAAAAATATTATTTAATAACTTTGAGATAGTTTCTTGTTAAAATCGTATTTTAATTACTTTTATATAAAAACCTAATCCTTGACAGCAGTAGATCGCATATTATTACGAGACCCACACTTTGACCATAAGATTGCACAAATCGAATTACTACGTGACTCATACTTTGGCCATGGAAACGTACTCGAGACCTCTATAAGTCTCCCCAATACGATCTTTCTGTATTACATAACAACATAACTGAACTAAATACACATTAAAATAAAGAAACGAACGCAATAAAGTTCAGTACATAGTTCGATAACATTGGCACCGATGCATGCCAGCTACGCCAATTATACTATTTGAACCAATCGACAATGCTGATTGCCCCTCGCCATAGAAATTATACGATAAGAACAATTTTTACTATCGTCAATTGTCAAGAGAGGCATAAAATCTTTTGCGCTTTAAATTAAAACGTAAAATATATACAAAGTCATACGCTTATATACTTGAAGGTAGGCAGGGGTATATAATAGCCACATTTCTAGTATGAATCTACTTGTGATATATATAAGAAAACATTGTACGTTAGCTATTATTTTAGACAGCCACGGTTTTTGGTCGCATGTAATAAAAGGTTAATGCAGTATACTAGGTACATACATACATCTATAGAGTCACGCCTGTTTCCCAGAGGGGTAGGCAGAGAGTATGGATTTCCATTTGCTACGATCCTGACACACTTCTTTGGCTTCATTCACATTCCTCATACACGCCCGTCGGTTCAAGGAGCTCTTAACCTTGCCTTTGTCCAGAACGCCTCCGATCTGATCGAGTAACGTTCGCCTAGGTTTTTCTCTTGCGACTGTTCCATTCACACTAGCCTTATAAACTTTCTTAGTCAGTCTTTCCTCGTCCATTCTTTCTACATGTCCAAACCATCTTAACATACCCTTTCTATACTAGGTACAGTTCTAGACTTAATGAAGCTTTCAAGAATTCCTTGACAGTAAAAACCAATTACACTTTGCTTAATCCATATATCGCCGTAGGTACCACGAGGATAAACATATCAGTGTATGTGTGTATGTGACAACAACACAAATGGCCAATCGTATTTTGCCTCGGTGAATACGACTTCTTCTCCCTAGCCTTTATTATTCCCAAGTCACTTGGGGTCGGCTTTCTAGTCTAACCGGATTTGACTGGATTTCAGTTTTACACGGAGCGACTGCCATCTGACCTCCGCAACCTGAAGGCTAACGATACCCTAAGGCTTGACCATTTTCAGGATATTAGAGGGCACTGACTTCCCAATAACGACTGCCATAGATGTTCATGGCAGCCGGGACCGACAACTTAACGTGCTCTCCGAGGCACGGAGCAGGCGATAATTATTGTCAATCAATACGCACATAATTTCGAAAAGTCATATAACTTCCGAAAGTCAGCGGTGTGCGACGTGGGTTCGAACCCGAGATCCTCTGCATTATAGTCTGTTAGTCTCCCCACTGAGCTATCGCTGCAGCGATAGCTCAGTGTATACACCGAGAATACGGTGAATAGTCGTATTCACCGTATTCTCGGTGAATACGACTGCTGCGTATAAAATCTGAGTTTCGATACCCGGATCAGGCTAAGCGTAATTGGGTTTACCTGTCAAAAGACTTTAAATATCAGCTACCGCAAAGAAAGTATATCCACTCTTCGTGAACTGCCTCACTGATGCAGCCGTAATAAATGCATTTGCTCTACATGAAGTCTCAGGTTCGATCCCTGGTCGACCACGTCAATGTTTTATTAGGTTTTTCTGACAAAGTATTCTCGATAGCCGCACGGAGCCTGTTGAACAGTGCCCTCTATACAGCAATAGGCTCGCTTTCTATTACGTAGAACCTTAAACCATATCAGCGAAATATTGGTGCAAAACACCACATTTTCCTTTTTTTTATACAACTAAGGTGGCAAACAAGCATGGCCCACCTTATGGTACTTACCATAAGGAGGGCCATGCTTGTTTGCCACCTTAGTTGCCACTTGGCCACCGTAGCCTATGGACGCCTGCAACACCAGAAACATGCCCGTTGCCGACCTTGTAAATACCTTTTAACATCCTTTTTGAAGAACCCCATACACTAGTCTTGTGGGAAAACCTCGGCATGCTACTTACCCCTTCGAGGACACAGGCGTGAGTACTTCCACAAAGTAAAGCGAAATACATATTTGTAAGTATGTATTTTCTATTTAATATCGCGCGGAGGAGTGATAAGGCTCGTAAAAACGTCGATTCACCATTCAATAACGAAAGCTATAAAACTAATCATAAAATCGTGCTAATACCGTAAGAACTGCTCAAGCGATATATATATTCTATACGTGCATTACTGATTATTTTACAGATTACTTTAAACAAATTCAATTATATATATAATAAAATTGAAACAGGTATGGCAGATATTTAAGAAAACTGTATGTGAGGAATCTTTATAACAGGTATTGAAGCCAAAACAATATTTTAGAATATTCGTCAGTATGTTTATAAGCGCATCACACAAAAATTACTGCACAAAATTTAATGCGATTTATAATAGTTCAGCTGGTCAAAATTCAATTTAAAATAAAACCAATAGTCAGCCAATTGTTGTAATCGAAATTTTCATTCACATCTTGTTCCATCATCCAATATTTTCTGGTCATCAGTCCATCTATCTAATGGCCATCCTAATTACCCAATTACCGATGTTCACCTCGAGACTCGTTTTTAACCGACTTCAAAAAAGGAGGAGTTTCTCAATTCGTCGGAATCTTTCTTTTATGTATGTTGACCGATTATTAAAATATGATAAGAACCCACCGTGTAAGCAGCTATAGTCAATGAGAGACCGTTGGACTGACTGCAGGGTCTCGAGTTAAATCCCATGACAAGTACTATCGACTGTTTGGAGTGATGAGCTTATTAAATATTTATTTATCACTCACTTTAACGGTGAAGGAAAACATCGTTAAGAAATCTCCATGCCTGAGAGTTATTATAATGATCTCTAAGATATGTGAAATCCGTAGTAGGTTAGCGTGGAGGACTATGTAACCCTTCTCGCACTGAGAAGAGGCCCGTGTCCACAGTGGGACAGCTTATATAAAAAAGCAGGTCAGTTGTAAGAGTAGAGCTCTAAAAAGGATCGGCCAGAATCCCATGTCCGCACTTGCTAGTTTCAGAATAAATAGGCGGTGTCGCACGTTAGCTTTAAACATATTTAGTAACATGTCGTATAAGTCGCCCTAAGTCTGTATTATTAATCACACATATATTTGACTACTGACCTCTTGCATGTGAAAGAAATCCCTGGATGAAATCTGGTCATGTGACCAGACCAGAATAGACAAACTAGACGTTTGTTTACGTTGTATTAATTTAGGACCTGACGGAGAGAAATAATAAAGGCCGACTAGTAAATTGTTTACGGCCAATGACGTTATTTAGATGAAGGTCCAAATATAAAATTAAAAGTGTAATTGATTATTATTTCCGTAAAGACATTCTCAGTAGCAGTTTGGCACTTGTTTCTCTATAACATATCTAATGAGGGCTGGTGGAATATAGATGTGATATATCTCTGAATACCTCTAATAGGCTATGCAGAATTGGTATCATACTCGAGCCAGTAAGTTTTGATGGAAATCATCTTAGACATTCATTGCGCACCATGCTAAGAGTACAAACTAAGAATGTTTAACAATACAGGCGTAATGTATATAAAACAACATACAAGCGTAAGTGCCTGCATTGGAGACCACGCCTTCTTATTCCTGTACCGTAATACCCACACGTTTTGTGACAAAATCTACAATTTGATGTCCACTACGCGCTTAGTTAAGAGACGAAGTAAAATCGCTGAATATAACAATGCAATGAATATCAAACTTACTACCTTAAGAGCCCTCAAATATGCGCATTTTGTCTCTATACCATACTAGCCACACGTTTTGTGAGAGTATCACCAATTTGATGTATACTGCGTGCTCAGCCAAGAAACAAAGTGAAACCGTTGAACACAACAAAGCAATGAACAACAAACTAAACAAAAATATAGAGGATATGAACGTCACATAATACATAGAATCACTAAAGCTAAAATATAAAATAATCCCAACACGTGTTCCATACATTTAATCAATACATATTATAATCGGTGATGTTGTTAAACCGTGGCAGTCAGATTAGCAGTAATTATCTGATTGGCCGCCCAATGAAACAGACGAGTGATATCGAACGGGCAGCTTTCGACACGGCTACGGTCACGGTTAGAACATTAATAATATCACTGTGAAGTATTTTTGTTGTACTGAATTACAAGTTCTTATGTACATATTTTATAACTACCTACTGAGATTTTTCTAGAAAACTTTCATTAGTCTCTTTTGATTTTTAAGAGCGATTTTTACATTCACTATATGCAAACCATGGAGGCAAATTTTAATCCCAGACGTAGAACGTTTAATAGGTTAGTTGGCAAAACGAGGACACGGTTTGTCGTTTGCAGGTTCAAATCGTCCTTCATGACTTTCTTTTTCTTCTGTTATCTTATCTTATATATGTTGGCCAGTCAGTGCAGACCGGCGACACTTCGACCAAGTGGGATCTTTTGTGTCGGCCCCAAGATCTATCCTTTAGCTATCAACATCTTATAAATGTACTGCATCAGACGCAGTGTACACTTCAGAGGGAAGAGAAGCCTGAAGTCTTCGGGGTTTGGATATGCCAATCCTATCAGACCCATTCTCAATCCAGCCAACGCGTCACATTTACACAGTAGGTGCGGTATGGACTCGTCCTGTTCACCACAGGCTCTGCAGATCAAATTGTTTGCCAATCTTAATCTGCACAGGATTTCCTCTGTTAAGATTAACATATTAAGGATTTTACGTTTATATCATTCGCTACTTGCCTTAGAAGGACAGCGGTAGGGAATACAACTGCTTATTTATTAATTCTATAAAGAAATTCGTAGTAGTAGCATGGAGTCACAATCTGCTCGGTTAACACCAAAAGACTATAGCTACGTGGGACTCAAAATCATAACTTAACAGCAAAAGACTATAGCTACGTGGGACTCAAAACCATAACTTAACAGCAAAAGACTATAGCTACGTGGGACTCAAAACCATAACTGACGTAATGTAATTTACGTCTACCTACTTCTTTATAAATGTAGACGTGAGACTATTAAATGAAGCAAAAGGACAGAAAATAATAATAAGTTAAAAGGTACCAAAGGAGCCAGCTATAGCTGAACTAGTAAGTCTTTTTCTTTTTCTTTTCGTGTGGTTAGTGGCCAACCTGTTGTCAAGAGTTGTTCAAGCCGCCGTAGGCCTCTGACATGGCTTAACAACTGCTGTCAATTTGGCAACAACCGGGACCGATTGTTTACGTGCCCTCCGAAGCACTAAGACGCTCAGATGAAATACCACTAAGCGGTCACCCATCTATAGACTGACCGACACCCAGCGTTGCTTAACCTCGGTAATCGTTTACCGTTCAGTGAGTGCAACTGGCTATGTTAATATTGTTTAATTCTTCTGTAAGTTTTATATTCACTTACATCAATTCTGAAACACGTGTTATCTTCTTCCTTCGTTCCTGGGTTTTTCAAGCGAACCGTAAAAAGCATCTCCTGAGGCCGTCAAAGTAGAGAACTCGGCACCACTTCAGTCCTAATAAGGGCGTGATGTGGAGCCTGGAGGGCTCTGCTCGTTGACTAAACGACTATTGACCAGTAGTCATTTTGACTGGCAACAAAAGAAAAAAATAGTAATATCCGTTTTTTCATTATCGACCGCCGAATAACTACTGTTATACCTTCAATAAAACAATTGCTTTTATGACAAGCGATAATTAAAAATACTTTAATTGCGGTTCCAAGCACTATTGTTTGTCAACAGATTATCGTTTAAACAATGTTTAAAGCACGCTAACAATTAATTACGTAATTGTCGTCAATTCGTCATTCTGCAATTACTAGAAATTATTAATGTACAACAATTCACCTTTAACTGCTTCTAATTAATCTACTTAATTTACTAAAACACTAGTTTAATCATCGATTTTCTGCTTGATTGGCTTAATTTCTGAAAATAAAGCGATGCCCTACTGAAAAAGCGACTGCCAAGCCAAAGCCTCGAGTTCAATCCCAAGGCACCTCTGACCTTTCAATGTTATGTGCTTATTAATTAGTTAATTATCGCTCGCTTTAACGGTGAAGGAAGACATCGTGGGGGAACCTGCATGTTTGAGAGTTTGACATAATGTTCTCGAAGATATGTGAAGTCTGCTAATTCGCACTGGGCCAGCGTAGTGAACACAAACTTCAAACTGAGAAGGGGCTCAACAGTGGGACAGTTAGTTCACAAGACTGTTATTATTCTACCTTGTTTTGACAGTATTGTTAATCCTTTATTTAATTCGTGCGCATTGACGGCCTCGATGGCGTAGTGGTTAGTGTAACCGACTGCCACGCCTGAGGTCGCGGGTTCGATTCCCGCACAAGTCAAACATTTGTGTGCATGAACATGGATGTTTGTGTTGGTCTGGGTGTTTCTATGTATAATATGTATATATTTACAAAAAAAGGTATATATGTTTATCCATAGTCTAGTACCCATATTACAAGCTCTGCTTAGTTTGGGCTAGATGGTGTTGTGTGATGTAGTAGTAGAATATTATATTAGAGGAAGTATTACTCCCAAAAGAGGATCACAGCTAAACAACCTTGTGTTATGGTTCTGCAATGAGTAGATAGACGCACCCGCATGTGCACTTTCAAAAAACGGACACGAAGAACATCAAGACCCGGAAGAACTTTTTGTCAATCAGACGTATTTTGATTCGCGTCGGGATTAAACACACTTGGCGCGGCGGTACGGGCGAGATGACTACTTAAATCACTAAGCCATCTGTGCAGTGGAGACGATTTCCACATAATCCACTCAAAGATATGTGCAACCAGCCAACCCAAAGCTGGCCCAGCAGGACAGACTATGACCTAGATCTTCCCAAATTAAAACATTGGGGCACAGTTTTATACAGCTGAAATTATACCAGACAAAGGGTGCAAATACCAAACTTGAAGTCTGATAATTTTACCTAAATCTATTAACAAATTGTCCAATAGTGCACCTAACTTGAAACAACGAGACATTCAGATCTATTTATGCGTTTATAACAAGATCAGCATTATTCAGTACCTTATTGTCGTGATAAATTCATAGCTAAGTATCAGACGGTATCGTTCGCCATCTTGTCAATAATACCAATGGGTATTTCATGGTGTCAGTCATTGGCGGTTAAGGCTCATGATATTGATAGTTCTAGCTACCGTTTGTTGTTCAACATGATACGGAAAGATGTGGTCATATTAAAGAGTTGTATAGTGCATAATATAATAGGGACATGACGCATAAAATATATCGCTTTTAACTTTTTTAATAAAATTGATAATTGTACCATAAATTCCGATATAGCACTAGGAAATCACAGATAGAATTTAGGACGTAAAACTAAATTTGTATTTAAAAATATTTTCTAGTAACGTTATGTAAGGAAGATATAATTTATATTTTACATAATCCATGGCTCGCGTTAACTTACGATATGATGTAAAACAGAAATGTTACAATTTAAAATTAAACAACATTCATACAGATTTTACCGCTGTTTACGAGTATTTTGATGACAACTTTCCACTTTCGATTCCTTTTCAGTAGTCACAGGGTCACAGCCAGCTATGGTGTTCATATCTATATTAAAGTAATTTAAATTAAATCAACACTTTAGGATTTAAAAAGACATCCTAATTTTAATCAAGACAGAAGAAAACATATACAAACAAAACATAAACAATTTATAACACCAGTTGGGATTTAAATAATTATTCTATTGCAACCCAAGAAAAAGCAAACACAGCAAGAGTTCATAATTCTTGGAACTTATTCTACGTAAATACCACAAATTAAATAATGCTCGGATACATTGAAATAACTATTATATCTTTACTTTTTGCCTGCACGGATGAGCAGCCGGCAAGCAGTCAAAAACTACTGCGACTTCAAATCCCGCACGAGATAACAATTTACGAGTATGTAATCTCCCAATGTTTGTACCTATTGTATGTTTCCTGTGACATATACCATGATCCTTACCAAGGCAGCCGTCTCTTTATAGCATTTAAAAAGCGATGAAAGAAGTTTCAATTCTCTTCCTGGCTAAATTACAAATATTAAGTCATAGAAAAGCTTGTCTTCAAACCACATAATACTTTAGCACCCACTTTTAACATAACATTCCAGTACTAACCGACTGCGAACATAATAAATATAAGTTGTTTATACAGGGTGTGTCGTAAATAGTGGTCCAGAGTAAAGGAGTCGATACACTGTATTCTTATGTATCACATACCGAAATTTTAACCATTTTTTTATGCCCCTAAAGTCATATGATTTGCTGAAGATGAGTATTGAAATTGGAAACAGATTAATTTCTTTAAGTACCTTTGACTTTAAAACATAAAAAAGGGTTTGGATATGATAGTACACATATTCAAGAGTAATAATAAAAAAACAGAATTAAAAAATATTGATATTTGTTGAAATGACAGCCAAATTCGTGAAGCAAGGTGCAGAAATTTTAAAAAAGAACTTTTATTTTTTGTTACGAGACCCTTAACTGAAAATGCTTAAAATTTCGGTATGTGATACAAAAGAATACAGTGTATCGACTCCTTTACTCTGGACCACTATTTACGACACATCCTGTATATTCTTCCTTTAGTTCTGATGAATGGAGCGAAGCAAAAAGCACGTTCATCTTCCATTAACGAGCCTTCTGCCTATCTATACTTATTGTAGTTATAAAACAGTCAAGTGCGCGGCTAAAATATGCACATATGTGTTTTTTGTTAGCCACGGCTACTGGCCAGTTAGAAACTCGTTTGAGAGACAAACAGCGTCAAATGTGGTGGGGGTAACAAGATGGCTTTATTTTTAACTGATGCCTCGTGATGAAGAAGAACTGGTCAGGTTTAAGTAGTAGGTTAAGGCTTCGGAATTGAACTGAGTAGTAAATAAAGGTATCGGACTTGCAATTGAGTTTTAGATTTATTTTACCAAAAGGTCTAATTATAAAAATTATGTTGCTGTATGTTTGTGCTTTTAAAACTTGAAAAGTAGTCGATGGATTGACTAGATTCTTTTACACTGCATTGCATTTCTATATAAAAGTGTTCTTAAATACGTTTTGTCCCAAAGTTCGCACAGAAGGGAGTATTACTTCCCTGATAATTTATACCAGACTAAACTATAGTAAAACGTGGTCGGGTACAATTTTTTTGTTTCTTACTTGTGCTTTTCTATGTTATGAGTATTTTAAAAGATACAATTAAGGGACACAAAATGCAACCCTTGTCGCTGCGACAGTGATAAGACTGCCGTTTCCTCGCTCCGCCAATCTAATATGTAATATTCTAAATTTTGGAAAAATGTTCCACAAATAGATATTCCAACCCTGCCCAAAGAATATTCTTGAGACTCCTTTTGAATGTTTGTAAAGGTTGCCGCGACTTAGGGACCAAGGGAAGGACTTTTTTTTTATTTATCTTGTTGCTACATATGTATTAATTCCTGCACACTCTAATTACATAAGTACTCGTGTAACGACTAGTATTATATACGGAAACATATCTCGACCACTTTAAAAAATGCCAATTAAACATATAGACAGGTATCTAATAGATTTCGCTCTAATTGAAACTAAACACACAGCAGTATTTCATGTAATCGTGCTGCCGTTATTAAAGAACATATCTCACTAAATGATATAATTATATCAAGTTCTGATAACTAATATCTGAGTTTTATAAAGTTTTAAAGGTACTAATTTATAAAGGCAGAGCGATAAGCGGTTAATTGATTGATAGGTTATATTATTATTAATTTTGGCAATAAATCGAGCACCAGAAAATCTATATGCGATTAATTGTAATGAATCGGGAATTATAGATGTCTCTTTAGTTTGCCATGATCGATTCTGAATTAGATTTCATCGATAATGGAGGTATGTCAAAGTAAGTGGAAACTTATTCCACTTGTCAAAGACTACCTCGTAATCTGACTGTATTATTATACAGTCTATTTATTCATATATAGTATCATGGCTATAGGAATATAGGCATGATACTATCTATTAATAAAGGGGTTCAGGGGTTACAAGAACTGTATAACTCTTCAAGTCAAGTCCCCCAAAATAGAAGGCTAATCTATGGACCTCTACCGGGCACAGTTACAGTCTCCTTGCAGTAAATAAATTCTCATTTCTTGACAGGAATACTTAACAACACTGTCCTATCCGGGAGCTCTCATGAACAATCATCGTATTCACAACTCCTATGCTTCTATGATAATCGAGTATCGAAATACATACCTAAGGAGAAAATCAAAGCAAAAATTCGAGAAAATCTCTATAGCTAGTTTTAAATGATCCCTCAGAAGTAGGTAGAGGTCTATTATACACACATTTCACCACCAATGGTTTTAGCTTCCCCAAAATAGAGAGCATATCTTTTGCCCTCTATTGGAAACAGATCCAGGCACCGTACCGCTACTGCGTATTTTTTACAAAAACACTTTTTTGATCCCAGAAACGAAACCCGAGACTTCATGTACTTAGCATACACCAACAAACTTAACTAACACTTGAGAATCTCAACCGGAAATTTAAGACAGCAGTCGAAGTCTCCTAATACAGGCATTATTTGCTTACAAGTAAGGCTCCAATCACGAACATTGTTATACACATTTCGCTGGTCCAATACCTCAAGATAGTCCGTTACTTTAAAAAAAAAATGAGTTATGAATATTGCATGGTTCTATATGTCATTCCTTTTTGTTTAGACTAATATAGTAATAGATGGAAGCACTTACCACCTCACAATATTAAATCGCAAATAGTTCTAAGTTACTATTTAAGTTATTTTTACTGATATGCAAATTTAAAACCTCATTTCCAGAAAGTTAAAAAGAAAAAAACATAGAACCTTGTAATAGTGAGCCAGCGATTTTTGATAACGAAATAAAACACTTTGTATTTGTACATTCATTACCAACAAGACAGCCACGTAATATCTATGTAACAATTAGTTCAAATTGCTAATCAGCAAAGAACAACAAGCAATAGTTCTAAATAACTAAACTAGAATGAACTGTCGCCTGCGGTATTTCCGGACCAATATGACCTATAAACCTTCAAGAAAAGAGCGTACTCCTTTTTAAAAGGCCGGCAACGCACTTGTGACTCCTCTGGTGTTGCGGGTGTCCATAGGCGGTGGTAATCGTTTACCATCAGGCGATCCGTTTGCTCGTTTGCCTCATAACTCATAAAAAAAAATATCTATCGTAATAGAAACAAATCAAGCTACTGGATATAGTTAATAGAAATCGCTACCCATAACCGATACGCAATTATAGATGCCGGCGAATGACCAGTCCAGTTAGCGAGAAACGATTTTAATTTAGAAAAATATGTTCGAGATCCGTGTGAACTGTGTCTTGGCGTAAGAAAATGTTTGGAATGGAGTACGTTGAATATTGGATCTGATAATAATGTTGTTTGTGTAGTACGTACGATTAGTTTGGAAGTCTAATACCACTGTACAGCAATTCTAAGGAGGAATAAGTCGTAACCTCATAGTCTATCAAGTTTTAAAATACCTGACATATTGTTTTTATTTTATGGGCTGAATTTCTGTTACTTTTACAATGATAATAACCAGATCGGAGGCGTTCTGGACAAAGGCCAGGTTAAGAGCTCCTTGAACCGACGGGCGTGTATGAGGAATGTGATGAAAGTGAATGAAGCCAGAGAAGTGTGTCAGGATCGTAGCAAATGGAAATCCGTAGTCTCTGCCTACCCCTCTGGGAAACAGGCGTGAATCTATGTATGTATGTATGTATGATAACAATGACTAAAGAATGAATATTTGTATGTCTAAAGTAAGGGACCAAGCCAAGAAACCATAGTATGTAACATCAACTGTACACATATTTTCACAAATAAACCTATCTTATCTTATCTTATCTTACCACGTGATCGCTTACCATCAGGCGGAGTGTGGTCATTTTGACGAGCAAAATAAAAATAAATAAATAAATGTTTATCCCTCGGGAACAGTACTTTTTTGGATTAAAGGTACCCTATGTCCTTTTCTGTACCCCTGACAATGTGTATGTGAAATTTCATGATGATGGGTCGAGTAGTTAAGGCGTACAAGCGTAACAAATAAACTCACATTCGCATTTATAATTTTAGTTAAGACTAGCTATTGCCCGCGGTTTCGCTCACGTAATAGTACGGTTAAGTTATGTTATGTAAGGACCATTTCAAATATTATTACTCGGTGATAATATAGATTTCTAATGGTGAATTAATGTTTTAAATCGGTTGAGTAGTTTCTGATTTAAATCTATACAAACAAACAAACATACAAAATATCAAATCTTTTTCTTTGTAATATTAGTATAGATAGATTAAAGAGTGTTGGTTAGTATGTCCATCCTATATACAGTAACGGATCAATCAGATTTTTTGCATACATCAAGTTTATAACTGGGAGAGTACCTACATTTGCAAAATTCATAGTTTCTAGTAAATAAATTCCTAAGGCCAAGGAACCCTCGAGAACGTGGCTGCAACCCAGAAATAAATAATTCATTCCATCGCTATTACTGAAATAACAACTTTCTTGCGACTTTCCCTAACTATCCGTAAATGATACATCAAATAAATGTCAGACATGTTTTTACGAACAACTAAAATAGCTATTTCTGCTGTACGGTGTAGTCTTTACAGACGAAGTAATTGAAATAAATTCAACACAGTTAAAATACTGTTATAATGATAATTGGTGTTATAGTTTCTTATGAGGTATAAGACTACCACCTATAGTGTAAGGTGGTTGATCTTTCCGACCACCTTTTAATTTGTTTATGATTACTGCGCCGCCCCCGTGGGTCGTAGCGTGATGTTATGTAGCTGAAGAGTTTGTTTGTTTGAAGGCGCTAATCTCAGGAACTACTGATTCGATTTGAAAAATTCTTTTAGTGTTGGATAGCCTATTTATCGAGGAAGGCTATAGGCTATATAACATAATGCTACGACCCACGGGGGCGGTGCAGTAACGATAAACGCGTGTGAAACCGGGGGAACATCTAGTTTTTAATATTTCTGGCCCTTTTATTTTTTTTAATTTACTTTCCTATATTTTGTGCCAATTAATTTTGTTTTACTTATAGGTAGTTAGATTGGTAATATTAGTTATGTTGTAAATTATGATTGTTGCTTTTTTGATATAAATAAAAGAAAATAAATAAGATACAATAATATACCAGATAAATAATTAATAATAATAATATTCTACCACATACACACAACACCATCTAGCCCAAACTAAGCAGAGCTTGTACTATGGGTACTAGACAATGGATAAACATACATATATACATTTTTTTTTGTAAATACATACATATTATACATACAAACACCCAGACCAAGACAAACATCCATGTTCATGCACACAAATGTTTGACTTGTGCGGGAATCGAACCCGCGACTACAGGCGTGGCAGTCGGTTACAATAACCACTACGCCATCGAGGCCGACAAATAATATATAGTAAGATATTAAATAGGTACTTAGCAATGCCGTGCGCGTATCGCGGTTTTCACCGCGGCTCACCTATTACCTTTTGCACCACACGAACATTTCTTCTCAATGAGTTCCGTCAGTCTTCAAGTGATAAGGTTAGCTGGTACCTACTCTAAGCTATCACACTTAATCAGACGTTTCTCTTGAAGCAAGGTAGACGTACTCACGACCGTATATCTGTGAAGGGTAGGCAAAGATCTGTTACTACCGCATTTTATCAACTATCTATGTTTTATTTCCCACTGACTACGTCGGTGGCGCAGCGGTAGTGAATGTGACTGCTATGCATGAGGTCTCGGGTTCAAATCCTGGATCGGGCCAGCAAAAGTTATTCGGTTTTTAGAAATTCTCAATAGAACCGAAATGTCGATGACCTTGATGAGTGTGAGTCTATCGCGAGAGAGTCCATTATAATTTTGTGATAATCATATCTATATTTAGTACTAGATGTTCCCGCGGTTTCAGGCACGTTTATCGTTACTGCGCCGCCCCCATAGGTCGTAGCGTGATGTTATATAGCCTATAGCCTTCCTCGATAAATAGGCTATCCAACACTAAAAGAATTTTTCAAATCGAACCAGTAGTTCCTGAGATTAGCGTGTTCAAGCAAACAAACAAACAAACTCTTCAGCTTTATAATATTAGTATAGATTTGTATAGATACCTAGAGGTCGACTGTAGGTCAAGTCCGATTTATTTATACGTTGTATAGTAAAGTTATTGTAACTCATTTTTATGAGTACAATTTAAAACTAAAGTATTTAATCTTACTACGAGCAGCGATAGCTCAGTGGGGAGACCAACAGACTGCAATGCAGAGGGTCTCAGGTTCAAACCCACACCGTGCACCTCTGACTTTCGGAAGTTATATGACTTTTCGAAATTATGTGCGTATTGATTGACAATTATCGCTTGCTCCGTGCCTCGGAAAGCACGTTAAGCCGTTGGTCCCGGCTGCCATGATCATCTATGGCAGTCTTATTGGGAGAGTGTCGACACAAAAGATCCCACTGGGTCGAAGTGTCGCTGGTCTGCACTGACTGGCCCCCACATAAGATAAGATAATAATCTTACTACTATTATAAATGTAACAGTTTCTGTATATGATTGAATATTCGTTACTCAACACGCGTAAAATGATAAACAGATTTTGCTGAAACTTGGTAGACAGGATACTTTTTATTCCGGTTTGAGATCCATTAAAATTCGTACGGTTGAAGCTGTGGGCTGAAACTCGTATATATTATTAAGTCACAGATGGCACATTGGTTGAACTGATCACCGCCGCCAGTGAGGCGAGTTATAGGAGTTTAATTGTCAACCTAGGAGTTCATGGGATGAACTTTATGAATAATTCCGTGATACAGGACCAACGAGATGTAGGTACAGTGATACACTAGTAGGTAGATTTATATAGTCACGGAGGGATAGGCGGAGACTTGATTTCTCGTTGCTGCGATCCTGAGGTATCTCTTCTACTATTTTTGTTAGCCCGTCTACTTAAGATAATTCGGCTAACCCCTAACTAGGCCATTCACCAAAACATTTTCGAACTGGTTTGAAAATATATATATTACAGATTGCGATTCAGTCAATATGTATATTCCATTAAAGAAATTTGCCTTATATCGTATAGGTATCCGCTGCAGTGTCACCCACGCTTATGACTAATACCTTGCTCCCCTGGCTCGTTCCTTACGTTACGTCTGGATAAAGTGGCTTTCTAATAGTAAAAACTTTTTAAAATCATTTGATTCAGATTTCGGTTAGAAACAAACGAATCTTTTCTCCTTATAATATTAGTATAGATTTAAAAAGTCATGTGCTCTTTTAAGCTTAGAAGCCAGTCCTAGTCCTCATACCTATAAATAATGGCATAGTCAAGTTGATTATGTAAAGATAACAGGGTAGCGGGCGAGGTACATATGTACTTATATACAGATAGCCATCCGCCCCCCATATCGAGATATTGAAATTCACCAATTAAAGTGAACAGTAAAGCTTAATAAATTTCAACAAAAAAATGTCCGACATGTTTCCGGATAGGGAGCGTCATTACCGTATTTATTAGCCGCTGAGAGGCATTAAACCGTCCTTAACACTCAACAGAAATGGCGACCGAAAAACGTTTAATGCGGTATGTGAATTGTGCCCAAATGCGTACACATGCGGACGATATTAAATAAATAATTACACATTTGTCAGATAGTCCAAAAAAGCAAAATGTCCGCGACGGGCGGGTTGCCATATTTGGCGCGGTTAGCCGGCCGCTGCGCCCGCGCAGGTGAGCGCCAATTACTGCGGCGCGCAAAAAGCGCGCGGGGACAAATTGTGAAATTGTAAGCGTGTTGAGCTTAGCCAACCTCCTCTTTGATACGTTCACCTATTATGCACAAGATGGACGACTCGAGGCGACACCGATGCAACAATGTTCGTTTTAACAGACAATGATGAACGTTGTACTATCTACCGAATACCTACTTCTTTACCACATACACAAGCTTGTCAAATAATACATAATATTTTGACAATAAAGTTTTGATAAGGTGCCAGTAATAACGTATGTTTTAACATACGATCGTTACTTCTACATAAAAAGGTCACAATTTAAATAACATTTTGACAGCTGTTCTGACACGACACTGCAATATACATATATGGGACGAAGTCTAAAGAGCTTTTCTTACAGTATACCAGGTATACCTACTTATCATACTAATTAACCATTCTAATTTAGAACAGATGTCAAAATACTGTCACTGTAGGTACAACATATTTATATTTGCAAAATATTGCCTATAACCTATCGCTGTAATGTATATTTCAACTAATATAATCACATTTAAATTTACCGTATTCCCATTCAACATGCCAAAATGAGAAAAAGACAACCAGAATATTTACTTACACTATTTTGACAGGCATTTTGACATGACTCCACAACGGTCACTAATTTACCATGCCGATTATAATCCACCGTAAATATTCAGCACACGTATTAAACTGTCAATGATCATTATTTTATATACCATATAATATTTTGACAGCAATTTAGTAACATATTGCTGGAAATACGCATTCATAAGGTGGCAACTTCAGCAATTTTCGCCGTCAGCATTATTGCGGCTGTGAGGTTGCCATATTTGGTCGAAGATGTAGCTTTCGTGATGGATTGATTGATTTACTCCCTTTCAATACAAGTTATTGGCACAGCAACACATACACGACTCCACATAGCATGGAACGAGTAAAAAATAAATCCAATTGACTTATAGAGTTGCTACTACACGGTGTACTTCTTGTGTCAGAAAGATTGACAATTATTAACATTAGGTAGCTTTGTAAGGAGTGATAGCTAACAATTTGAAATAAGTATTACAACGCGTGCAATAGTATCTAGTATTAAGTGTGATTCTGAGTGTGGAGGAACGTGGTGTATATGCCCCTCAAAGGGAGGCTCCTTCCGCTAGGCTGGGTGATCGTGCCTGGTGGGTCGCGGCCCGACGATTGATGTCAGGAACTATGTATTATTACCTCGTCGTCTTAACTTCGCTTGCGAGATTCAAAATTGTATGGAGTAGTGTGTAATTGTATTCAGCGCCATCTCTTGTCGTGTGTGGCAACTACTTTACCTGTGTAGAGTCGTTACAAGTGTTTTAAATCATAGGCAATCTTCATATCTTTAGGTTTTAGTTACGCGATTAGAGCAACCCATTTCAATATAAGTATTTCTGTATGTAAAAAATCAAATATTATGAAAAGTGGTAGAACAAAAGTTGTTAAGTATGATGTAAACAAGACTTACGTGGAAAGTTGTAAGTATTTTCAATTAACCCAGCATACATACATAATTGCTTTTGATTCGATTCATAAAACAGCTCTTGGACTCCAATGCGTAAATCGGCGCAATCATACAAGACTTTCTAAGAAACGTGAGCAATTTTCTTTACGATGAATTAAACCCAGATCTATATAGATCTAAGCTTAATTTTCGCATCGTTATAACCATTAAAATAGAATAGAACTAAAGCAATATCGTAATTATAATAAACTGCGTAATTTTAACTCGCCTCCTGGTAACGTTTCGTAGAATAATCTAATGTCTTCATTATCTGCCGACGCTCGTAAACCCTTTACTGGATAACCGATAATTAACAAACAATAATATCGTAATAAATTATGAGAGGGTAATACTAAATTCTGTCTCTGGCTTTGTCCGCTTGATGTTCATGAGAACGCATAATATTCTATGCGTTAATGCATGACATGACCTGTCTGTTTGGGCAAGTTTCATGTGATACTTTTAATTCTGATATATATACATTCCCGTGAAATTCACACGGGTGAAATCACAGTCACAACTAGTAATATAATATCAGCCATGTATATATACTGTCCCACTGCTGGGCTCGGGCGTCTTCTCAGTGTGAAAAGGGTTAGGCCATAGTCCACCACGGTAGGATGACACACTTCACATATCTTCGAGAACATAATGGAGAACACCGAAACATGCAGGTTTCCTCATGATGATTTCCTTCGCCGTTAAAGCAATCGACAATGAACTATTGAATACGCACATAACTTCGAAAAGTCAGAGATGCGTGGGATCGAACTCGAGACCTCTACGTGGCATTCCAAGTGTCTCCAACTAAGCTATCGCTGCTTTATTGCCTAAAGTAGTTAAGAATAATTTTTGTATTGTATATCCCACGTAGTATTTACGACTAATACTATCCGGTTAATCCGACGCTAAATGATCTGTGCTTTCGAAGGAGTTGATGCTCATTCTAGGCATACGTCTACATACGTGTGTCTACGTAATTTATGTAATTTCTATCCAATCTCGATAGAGCCTCACCCGGAAACGCTAATAGCCTCACGCTTATTACGTCGAAGGCTGGCGAAATGTGGGTGTGAAAACCTCTGCTGCAACCATCGCCGTCGGGGAAGAGGATAATGATATATTACGATTGGCGACACAAGATGGGCTGGCGAGACCATCGTGCAAAGAAACAATAGGACAGTTTAAACTGACGGAACAATTAAATTCATTGGCGTATAGAGCCAGTTCAGAACGCAGCAATTTAACATTTGAAAGAAACTAAACGCACCATTCATTGCATGACAGGTAGCCATCAGTAATCGTTTGGAAATTAACAAGTGACTAATTAGTAGGAAAATGCGATCTCCAGTCATTTTCCGGTGGATAGTTGTGGATGCTTCGCTAGTTGAACGATAGGAATGTTTTTCTATGTCTCTTGGAAAACGGGTTTGCTATTATAAGATGATACACGATTTATCTATTTGTGTGAGTATTTTAACGATCGATTTCATGGATTATACGATAAAAGCTGGTGAAGTGCGAATTGGAATCATATCGAATACAATCGAATAACGTATAGTTATTCAATTGAACAACGGCTGTATAATTAAATTAATTCGTAATCGATTTATGTTGGTTTCTTATAAATTACGTTAGTTATTTATTATTCCTTATATTTGCGTATACTTTTATTCCTGAGATTTACATATGAAAATCTCAGTAATAAAAAATATTAGTACGGCAATATATTTCAAATTGATAGAAAGTTATATAACTTTCTATGAATTTGAAATATTTCAGAATGTCGATTTCAGAAACTTCGTAGAAAAGAGGATGCAATTGTAGTCTTATTTATTTTTATCATAATATTTTTTTATACATCTATGGTGGCAAACAAGCATACGACTCACCTGATGGTAAGTGGTTACCGTAGCCTATGGACGCCCGCAACTCCAGAGGCATAACTAGCGCGTTGCCGACCCTTTAGGAAAGGAAGTGGGAAGGAGAAGGAGCGGGAAGGGGGTCATTGGGCCTCCGGTACTCTCACTCACCGAACGAAACACAACAGTAGGAATACCTACTGGTATTTCACGTCGATATTTTGTGAGAGGGTAGTCCTTCCCCAGTCGAGCCGGCCCATTCATGCTGAAATCAACAAGGCTCAACTACTCTAAATCTTACTAGGCGGTACAAAAAATCTAAAATTTAATATATACCTATTTTCAAGTACTGACTGATAGCTCCAGCGATCAGCACGTTCAAACCAACAAACAATCTATTCAGCTTTATAAAAAATCTCGTATCACAGTGTTTGTGGTCGCACTCCTCCGAAACGGCTCGACCGATATTTATTATTTTTTTAATTTCATGTATGAGAATAGGTCTGAAATTATATTTCATACCGGTGACAAAATCTTCACTAGAAATAATTTATATTATGCAGAACAACGTTTGCCGGGTCAGCTAGTATTTGTATAGATTTCAGCCCCTTTGCAATAAATAAAAAACAAAACGTTGTTTTTTTCTTTCGAAGTTATGTTGAGGATAGGTATATGTTTTTTATTGATCCATATATCAAGTTGCAAGCGTTATTATTGAGGTGAACAGATGTGATGAGGCTGATAAGCAGATGGACAGACTAACAGACAAAACTGTAACATTAGGGTTCAATTTTTATTATTTTCGTAGGGATCCCTAAAGACAAACATATTGACATTTCTATTCGATAGGTTAAAGAATGAAACGAACGGTGTTTATTGACCATAGACAACTAAGTATTTATGTAAAATTGACGTTTATTAACCATAGACAGTACTACTTTACATTGTAGATCTACACGCTAATTATAATTAGCTGATTGTATATTTCTTTTAATTTAATATAATAGATGGTTAGATATGTTTTATTCATTATTTCTATTCCAATAATAAAGAAACAATGCCAATTAAAATTGTAATTAAATACACGCTGGGATACACTTATTACAGTTATTACATAGGTTAAGTAAAAAAAAATGAATAAATAAAAATAATTGGATTTTCTTATTAAGTAATATAACAATTTTAATAATTGAATAATTACATTAATATTTAACAATAAAATAGCCGGTCAGGTGCGAGTAGTTGTTATCATCTTTATGATAGACCAAATTATAATACTAGATTTTTCCCACGGATCGCTCATGTAAATGTTGGAGACGTTAGGTTATCTAACCTTTTACTTTTAACTCTTTTTCTGGATGAAAATTACCCTATGTCCTTTTCTATTCCCCTGACAATGTTAGCTCAGGCTTGAAAGCGTAACAAACAAACTCACATTCGCATTTATATGTTTTTTGTGTCCGTTGTTTGAAAGGTTGTTGTTATTATTGTACCCCATGATACAGGTATGCAAAGTATGATAAGTTGCCTTTTTAAATAAAAGAAGAATAAAAATGTCTTCAACGGTGAAGAGAAACATGATGTCTGAGAATTCTCTATAGGTACAAGATATGAGAAATCGGCCGTCTCGCACTGGACCAGCGTGGTGAATGTTTGCCTAGGTCCAGGTCCAACAGTGCTTCTGTTTATATTCAGGGCTGATATTTTAATTATAGGTAAACTATGTTTAAAGAAGGGCTGAATGACTAAGGGTTTTCTGTCACCCTAACCGAGAGTGATACAAACGAGTAGATGAAATATAATATGTATAGGGTATTAAGTACCGTCGATACCATGCTTAGAAAGGTTTGAAATTGACCATTTTACATTTATTTGTATAATAATAATATCAGCCCTGTATCAAACTGTCCCACTGCTGGGCACGGGCCTCTTTTCAGTGTGAGAAGGTTTGACTATAGTCCACCACGCTGGCCTAGTGTGGACTGGCATAATTCACATATCTTCGAGAACATTATGGAGAACTCTCAGACATGCAGGTTTCCTCACGATGTTTTTCTTCACCGTTAAGGCGAGCGATAATTACCTATTTAATACGCACATCACTTCGAAAAATCAGAGATGATCAATGGTATCAAGTTCGAGACCTCTGCGTGGTAATCCAACGGATACCCACTACGCTATCGCTGCTGATTTATTTGTATACAGGGAGACAATCCTAATCCTAATCCTAACTAATATTATAAATGCGAAAATTAGTTTGTTTGTTTGTTACCTTTTCACGCCTAAACCACTGAACCGATCATCCTGAAATTTTGCATATACGTTGTCAGGTGTACAGAAACGAACATAGGCTACCTTTCATCCTGAAAAAAATTACTGTTCCCGAGGAAAACAACAATAACGTTCCTATGATAATAGATGGTGCCACGTGTCTTTCGAATCATGATTTAATTATATTATTACAAGCAGAGTACAACCCGAATTGATAGTCAAATTCTAAATTAACGCGAGCGAAGCCGCGGGCAAAAGCTAGTTAAAAATAGATCTTCACCCACTTAGCCCTACAGCAATACGGTACCCTAAAAATAACGATTAATACAAGTCCCTAACAAGCAGTATTATCACAATCTACAACCATAAAATGTCAGCCATGATTAGATGCACTCAAAACAGGATACCAAGCAAAAACTGTTCACACTTCATTGCACCAATGGATTGCTTTTATTACCGTTCTTTGTAACTAATCGATACCAATTATAGAAGTTACAATACGAAATGTCGAACTGAACTGTCATAACCAGTTCACAAAGTCTTTTAGTAAAAAGATATGTATCATATAGTGTATAATTTTGAATTGAATGAATGCTTGCAGCGTCTGTAATGCTAATTATTGTCAAAGATAAGAAGAACGAATGATTTTGATGGAATGTTTGCGGTTTTTTGTTTATATTTGTTAAGATTCTGTGATTGTTCTGCTATTGAGGGTAGTTGACTTTTATACCATTTACGCCCGGCTCCTATATTTAAGAGACATGTCGGTTTGGCTACGGGCAGTAAAAGTTCTGACATATTTTCATAGAATATGTATCCAAAATTAAATACCCCGGTAATAGGAACCAGCCTAATGGCCAAATAACCGCTTGGCGGTAGAAGCATCGACTTCAAAAAATATTGCATTGGCTTTAATATTAACAAATATGATAAATGCGAAAGTGAGTTTGTTTGTTTGTTCCGCTTCCACGCCTTAACTACTTGACCGATCATCGTAAAATTACGGGTAGGTACACTTTGTCAGGGGTACAAAAAAGAGGACACAATATACCATTCTTTTAGAAAAACTACCGTGGCTGAGGGATAGAAATTATATTGAAATAATCTAAAGTGAAGCCGCGAGCAAAATCAAATAGAAAATAAAATGTGGGTACCTAATCCAAAATGTCCATAGTAGTAAACGAAAATTGACATATCTACATAAATATTTCCTTTCGCCAATATTCATACAGTTAATGTTAATTAACCAAGGGCACAAGATAAATTTTTGGGTGGGCTCAGACCTACCGAAAATGTCATTGGAGGTCTCGGGCACCCCTGGGCTATATGCAACCGGCGTCAGTGCCTTCAAGTGGCCTGAATACGCCACGGTTAGACTTTATCCTAGCCTAAAGTTGGAAGTAAAAGGAAAAAAAATTTGTCACGCAAGTTTTTGTCATGTCATTTTATTACGTATACAATAGATAATGACACGAAAATTATAATGTCGTCTTTACGTCACGGGTTAACGAAAGCTTTGTCATAAACGTGTTTGTCAATATCTAGTTTATTCTATATAAAATTGATTCTCCGCACTAGGAATAATTCTTGTACCGAGGCAATTTAATATTTAAACAATAGACACAAAGAACATCTAGACTCGTATCTACTGTTTGTAGAATACACAAATATTTTGTCTGTGTAGGGACTGAACTCGCAAAACTCAGTACACTGGCTGCAGCGAGAGGGCCATATAAATCCATCAGTGTAAAATCTTGATTTTCATGCTCAAATTGTTGAGGCCATTATATTTTATAATGACTAAATTAAATTTAAATTATTAGTTAAAGTTTTATGGCAGCAAAGGAAAACAGTCCAGACCAAGTTGAAAACTAAATCAGAAATTTCGCAAACAAAGCTTATTCTAATAAAGCCTAATCTGTGCTAAAGGCACGCAAGTAGCGTATTTACATACGCCAGATTCTCGCGCAGGCTACATGCGCAAGAGCTCATGCGGGCTACATGCAAGAATAAATCATACAAGTTTCTTGTGCTAGTAACTTGCGTCGGACGCTTACACGATGCATATCACTAAATTGTTAAGCAAGTGTCTCTTGCGCGTATTACCTGGAACTTGTACAAGAGCCATAAGTGTTTAATGTTGTTATTAAGCAACTACAAATACAGTATTAGAACAAATTATCATAATGTCCCAGCAACAACCATTTCAGCAATTCGTGTTATGCACTTAATTATTGTAAATGTTTAATTAAACACGACTCAAACATTTTAACGTGTGTTCAATACTTATTGGTATTTTGCCACATTAGAAACGAAATATTAACTGGGACTTGGCGTTTTTATGTGACTACCTTATGATTGCGGCTTGGCTCGCGTAATACTCGTAATAATCGGTTTAATAGCTGTAGAGATTGTCCATAATTAGAACATACATATATTTAATATTGTCTTCTGTTTACGCGAAGTAATAGTATAAATAGTTTTAGTATAGTAATAGTATAAATAGTTTTTATAGTTTCAATAATTTAATTAGCTTAAAAATTAGTAAAGTTTAATAGTAATAGTAGTGTAACAGTTTTCAAATTGTTGTAATAAAGTGTCAAATAAACAACGCGATAAAATCCGTATATAGTAGTTTAATTTCAATAGATATATTTGTTTTAAAAACAATAATAACAGACGCACGTACAACAGGATACTCAGCTAAATCTGTTTACACTTCATTGCACCGAAGGATTGCCTTTATTATTCTTCTCCAAAACAAATCGTTGGGATAATTCCTGTGTCCCAGAAGACTTTGCAAATGACGGGCATAAAGAACACCGAGACTCGAAGCAATTGTTGGTGGATCACATAATCTTTGGCTCGTGTGGTGATGAATGATGATGAATCCAGAACAGTCAATCTTATGGCAAAGGCGAGGCAACAACATAATCCACTTCAGTGTCCAATAATAATTTATCGGTCATATACATAGATCAAACATACTGGGTGTAAGGGACAGCGTACCAAAAACTTTAGCAAGACGTCTTTCTATAAGTACTTATCACGACGCAAACTTCAATTAATAAAAAAACGCAAGATTTAAATGTTATGTAGATTAACATTATTACGCGGTACGCAATGGATTGCTACCAATACATCGCACTGGACAAATGAACTCTGCGTTCCGCGCGCATAAAAACAGCTGATCTATTTAAATCACGACCATTTAATGACATTGCTGTATTGTAGAAAAATGTGACAGTCAGAAAAATGAAAAATTGCAGAAAAGCAATTGTGATTGTTGAAAAAAATTCCAACGATTTTTAACTAAGAATAATGGTCTGAATCTACTATTTCAGTTTTCGGTACACCGCCCCTTACACCCAGTATAAGTATCGCAAGCTCGGCATTTAGTTACGTATACAATTAACCTCAGTTAGCAATGCGGCGAGTCGGCTTCACTTATGGGTACGATTCCTACTCAGCGATTTGATTTTCCTCATTTATCATTTAAGGTCACATCACCCATATCAACTCGGAAAGGTATCGTCACCGTATCGCCTTTCGCCTCGCCGTCAAACAGGCGTCAACCTAACGTAACCAAGCAGATCAACAGCTCCGGTACGTCGACTCGGCTAAGGCTAGGCGACGCCGCACTTACGCCGCGCTCACTTAAATCATATTAATATGGACATTTTCTCACTTCTTCAGTGATCCCTTTTCATCGTTATTTTTTGTTTGAAATCTAACCTACAAATTCAATCAAATACGCGCGCAACACGACTGTTAGTTGTCTTGTGAATGACAACAAACAGCAGCAGTAGCGCTCGGAGAGACGTAAGCGCGGGGACGACGAGCCGTAAGCGCGAGGACTCAAAGCTTGTCTCGAGGCGAGGCGATTACGTTACGATTCCGATTAGTGTGCGTTGCAGTAGGGAGTTTCATACAAAGAATACTGTACGGCTCGAGTTGATACGGTGACGATCCATTTTCGAGTTCATATGTGTGCTATGACCTTTACCAGCGACCCGCGCCGGCTACGCACGGGTAACCTTAACAAATTATACACCTAAACCTTTCCCATGAATCACTCTGTCTATTGGTGAAAGCTGCATGAAAATCCGTTCAGTAGTTTTTAAATTTATCGCGAACAGACAGACAGACAAACGCGGCAGGGGACTTTATTTTATAATATGTAGTGATTTTGTTGCATAACATGTGCAATGCTCAAAAATCCATAATACCAGATGTAATTCCAAACTACATGTGTTGCTAAGGTACATTTCCTGACAGAAAATGCAAAACCACTTTTTGCCTGACACAGACGTCAAACCTGATAGCATAGACAGCTGCATCCACTAACACTTATCACACTGGACCTCCAGGACAGTCTTCAAACGTATACATAGATAATAGAAACATTAATTATTCAGCACACACTTTAAATGCACGTTAACATAGAAGCTGACACATTTTAATTAGTAATTAATTATAATAATTCACGACAGGTGTATAGGTTAAAAATTTACAAACAACAATGTCTCTAATTACATTATATTCACATAACAATGTAAACAAGTTACGAACCCAACTAACAAGTCACGGCCTCTACATAATAAGTCCGTACCTAATAAAAAGAATTTATACGAAACAAAAAGGTATATACCAACATAAACATGTAGTAATTTATTCAATAACAAACAGAGATTACAACAATCCAATTAAAATCCCGACATTGACAACTAAATCCTATTAAATAGCCCAAACGGCGCGCTTAATTGGCCGCCATTACACAAAATGCTCTATGGTCTGTCATCGGTGCACAAAATGGCGCGCGCGCGCGGGAAAATAAATACGTTTAAAGATGGATATTATATCTTCATTAACGTTCGGTAGCGCGCATTGATATGTCCGCAGGTGGGGCCATTGAAATTGTTGTATTTTATCACCGGAGCGCAGCGGATAGGCACTCGCGGATAGTCTTTGCCTTATTGCTTTATGTATAGTCTGTATTGAGTCGTTGAAGGTCGCCAGAGAGGGATTATTTCTTTTTTTTGGCTTTGTTCTTCATATGAGGGCTATGAGTCTTGTGTGTAAAAGCTTATCCATTCTTAATAATATTATCCTGTAGACGACCTCGTTGGTGGCATAATTTTACGCTTTAGAGTGCTAATATAGTGAAGTCTCGGTTCCGATTTTCTGGCAAGGTGTTATTGGATTTGCTGTTGTTCTCAATAACACTACGGTGCGGTGACTGACTGAACATGGGTTCGATGGTTCAATATACGACAATAAGATCTTATCCAGTTGGTTCCCTATACGTATATACCTACAACCACTGCACGGATGGCGTAGTGGTTTAAGCGGTCGCCTCGCTAGCTAACTCGCTAGCTCGTTGAAGATTTAAATCCCAGACGGGACAAAAAATTATGTGATCCTTATATGGTTTTTCCGAATGTGGATGTTCTTTGTGCTCGTTGATTGAATGCTTGTAAAGCCGCTGCACAGGATTGATTCGTAGAGCGGGATTTGTATTTTTTAAAATTTAATTATATGATATAGGAAAC
This sequence comes from Catocala sponsa, assembly GCA_963564715.1. Taxonomy (NCBI): domain Eukaryota; kingdom Metazoa; phylum Arthropoda; class Insecta; order Lepidoptera; family Erebidae; genus Catocala; species Catocala sponsa. The sequence goes on from OY751349.1 coordinate 17,369,541, forward strand.
TAATCCAATCTTTTTTTCAATGTATGCATGCATACAATGTACATTGTATTATATTGGTAATAGTATGACATATAATATAGAATTAGTGTCTATAACTCATATAACTTTTGTAAAATTTGCACGCCATTGTATGGCAAAACATGTGAAACACAAACCATGTATCGATCAACTTTAAGCCCATGTTTTATGCAAATAAAGATTTATTATTATTATCAATGAACATGACTGAACTGAACCCCTAATAAAATTGAAACTTTCACCTCTGGTTTGAACCTTGATCCCCGATTGCACATCTAACTTTTCAAAATTATGTTCGAATTTTATAGATAACTAGCTTTTTTCCGCGGCTTCGCTCGCGTTAATTTAGAATTTGACAATCAATTCGGGTCGTACTCTGCTTGTAATAATATAATTCAATCATGATTCGAAAGACACGTGGCGCCATCTATTATCATAAGAACGTTATTGTTGTTTTCCTCGAGAACAGTATTTTTTTTTCGGGATAAAAGGTAGCCTATGTCCTTTTCTGTACACCTGACAACGTATATGCAAAATTTCAGGATGATCGGTTCAGTGGTTTAGGCGTGAAAAGGTAACAAACAAACAAACTCATTTTCGCTTTTATAATATTAGTTAGTTTTATCGCTCGTTTTACGGTGAAGAATAACATCGCGAGGCAACCTGCATATTGAAAGTTCACAATAATATTCTCAAAGATATGCAACTCTGTTAACCCGAACAGTGCCAGCGTGGTAGACAATGGCCTAACCCTTCTCATATTAAGAAGACACCCATGTCTAACAGTAGTACAGTTTATATTCAGGGCAGATATTTCTATTATTTCAGCATGTTTTGATTACATTGTTTAAAGCATTAAAAGAAGCTTGCAACTTTAGTATTATTTATTTAGTGTATATTTACTGAACTGATATTATGTTTAGTACTTATAATTTCTGTAATTTGTATCCCGGTACGTGTTGGGAAACGAAGAGTTTAATAATACATAATTTCAGCACTTGAAGTTGTTATAAGTTTTCCGGAGAATTTCACTGGTGGCAGAGTACTGTATAAAATGGAATACACTCAGTCATATGCGGTTATTACTTACCGTTTAGTAGACCGCTGGCTCGGTTAGCATAAGGGGCAATAAAAAGACCTTGTACATAGCTTTTATATACTTGTTTGTAAAGAGAAACAAGTACATAAAAGTAGGTAGTAGGTAGGTATTTTCCTAACGTATTAACATTAGGAAAATACCCGGCCCTTTGGGAGGCTTACACGGGTACATCAGTCTAACATGCAGAGGCCCTTCGAGAGTTTTAATTTAAAGTGAGATGGGAGACTTACCGAGACACTAGCCGCAGTTGTAGGAGACTATTACTACATGTGGAATCTAATTATTCTGGTCTATGCGCATAGGTGTTTAATGGTTTGGTGAAATGCAAATTATAGTTAAAAAGGCGTCTGCCTGTTATACTGTTTCAGTACAAAGTCGGAATGGCAGACTTATGTACTTTATTATTATAAAATAAATATTCTTGTTTTATTGGTAACAAAATAAATATATAGTCTCACGGTCATGTCCCCGAAGGACTAAGCAGAGATGCATTACATCCACATTTCGCCAGCTATAGTTTAAGGTCCCACGTAATATTGCCGTTTATATATACTAATATTATAAAGCTGAAGAGTTTGTTTGTTTGTTTGTTTGTTTGAACGCGGTTATCTCAGGAACTACTAGTTCGAATTGAAAAATTATTTTAATGTTGGATAGCCCATTTATCGAGAAAGGCTATAGGCTATATAACATCGCGCTATGACCAATAGTAGTGGCGCAGCAATGAAAAATGTTGTAAAAACGGGGAAAATTCGACCTTCCTTCAGTCATATAGTTATAAAGTCTTATCTCATAAACTAGAGTCAATTTAACAAATCTGATATTTTTTTCGTATTCAGCATACTGAACTTACACAAAATTGACTTCAACTTACCATGCTGCAAAATGACTGTTCCCCAGTGTAGGAAAGAGCACCTAGTCTCGAAATAAAGTTGGACACACAGTCACACCGACAACGTTTTATATGATAATAGAGGTCCAATGATAATAATAAGGTCACCCAACTAACATTCATGATATTCAAACTATCCCCAAAGGAAATCGAAATATTATTCAAATTGATTAAATTAAGAATTAACAATGTACATTTATGTATTAAGGCTGGTGATTTACATTTATATTTAGTTAATTAATATTATTCATCAAATTGTTATTAGTATCTATTGTTTATTTTCTGCAAATATTATATAGTATTTTCACGATATTACGTGAAAATGCCGTAAATATAGAAAACTTTAAGAACCAATCCTAGCAAAAACGTCGATAAACAATTTTTATGCATTTAAGATAGAATGTGGAGTGGTCGGATACGAACCCAAGACCTCTCAATCGCAACTTATTTAGTTACAATGCTATGGAGCATACTATAACATTACTAAATTCTGCACTGAAAAAGTAAAATGTCATGAATTTTTTCGGACGTTTGCATGCCTGCTAATAAAATATGGCTGACTCTGTTTATATTTTTATTTAACACCATGCACTGCACCCATATTTGCAAAGTAAAATATATTTATCTCAATAGAAAGACTTATCGACGATTAAACGTGTCGAGGAGCTATAAAAACTTATTGCCTAATCGCACAATCAAGTTTTGCCGTCGTCGTGCGAAACTTCACGGCGCATCTCGTAGTATGTCTGTGCTACATCATCGGCATTAGCACAGCCAAATAATTTTATATAATGTTTCAGCTTAAGAAACTAACTTAAGAAAGTACATAACCCACTGTACAGAATGTGTAAAAACTATAATTCTATCTGCTCTCAAACAGATATTTCCACAACAAATTCAGCACATTTAAATCTTTTCGAGAAGATGGTTAAATGTTTGTTACTCAGTCACGCACAAACTGTTAAACAGATTTGATAGAAACTTAGCACACAAATAAACCATGAATTTAGATATGAGACATAATATCGCTGGTCCAATATTACAAGGGTCAACGTTACATTTTTGAAAAAAATGAGTTGTGAATATTGCCTCGTTATATATGTCATTCCTTTTTGTTTAGACTAATTTAGTAATAGATGGAAGCACTTACCACCTCACAATAATAGATCGCAAATAGTTTTAAGTTACTACTTTTTAAGTTATTTTTACTGATATGCAAATTTTAAACCTCGTTTCCCCAAAGTAAAAAAAATAACATAGAACCTTGTAATAGTGAGCCAGCGATATTTATGCTGTTAATGAGTTCTATAGATTGCGTGGGCAAAGATATGGGCCACAGCTACTTCTTCAATAAACTACTTATAACAAAAAACCATGACCATAATCATCACCATAACAATAAAATCACGTGAACACCCCGAATATCGATGTTTATTTATAAACGTAATTAAAGTTTGAATTAATCGATCGATTTAGCAGTTAATAGGCTATTCGCTCCGGACGGAAGTAAGACAATAGCCCACCGGTTAGTGATTATACAGTCCGATGATTCGATGTTTTAATATTCAAATCGATTGCGCCGATTCAGCATCGATGCATCGATAGTATCGAGCTAATGACCGCGTTTGGGTTTAATTAATGGTGATAACAAAGGGTGATTGTAATGTATGGTAATGTATACTAATATTGTGAATTATATATGTAATTATGTATTGTTTACACTCTGTGTTTGTTAGATATGTGATGTAGTGTGGATGGATTTTGTGGTTAGTACGTCTGTATACGCGTCTGTTCAATCCCTTTTCCGGAATCGGTTTTTAAACCGTTTTATATGGAAAACATTAGCTTACTGTTTATAAAGTGTGTACTCTCTAATCTATGAGATATATAGAATAGTATATATCTCTATATAGAATAGAATTAGGCGTTATTTGGCGGCAATCTATTGTCATAATGGGAAGAGAGAAACCGACCACGCATTCTGCAATTGCTTACCTAACTATTGCAATTAATAATGGCGAGGCTCGTCCTCTGTAACGTGGGCCCTGGGCCTGCACACATAATGGTCGAAATATAGGTGTAATACACCTATGACCTACCCCTTCGGGGCAATACAACTAATGTATAAATATTTTTATTCGCGTTGAAACATTGTTATTATCTCGTACAACTACAACCGATAATAAAAACATTTTACCTCGCGTAGATCTGCGTTCCAGCACAAGATACGATCATAGCTGACAATGATTATGATATTCATAAGACTATAACCTTAAATCCTAACTAATCCTTACTTCCTTACTAATATTATAAATTTGAAAGTAACTCTGTCTGTCTATTTGTCTGTCTGTCTGTTACCTTTTCACGGCTAAACCACTAAACCGATTTGGATGAATTTTTGTACAGATATAGTTTACAACTTGGGGAAGGACATAGGCTACTTTTTATTGATGTAGGTGCCATGCGGGCAGAGCCACGCGCAAAAGCTAGTATTATAAATGTGAATGTGAGTTTGTTCGTCTGTTTATTTTTTACGCTTTCACACCTTAACTACTCGACCGATCATCATACAATTTCGTATACTCGTTGTCAGGGGTAAAGAAAATGACTTATTCTCCAAAAAGTAAATGCTGTTACTGAGGGATAGAAATTTATTGACATGACCAACATTAACACGAGCGAAGCCGCGGCCAGAATCTAGTAGCTAATAGACACCTATACTATTAATCTGCAGTTTGATGTTGATTTTTTTATACTACTAAGATGGGAAACAAGCATACGGCCCACCTGATGGTAAGTGGTCACAGTAGCCTATGGACGCCTGCAACACCAGAGGCATCACTTGCGCATTGCCGACCGTCTAGGAAAGGAAGAGGGAAGGAGAAGGAGCGGGAAGGGGGAACGAGGGTGATTGGGCCTCCGGGCCTCCGGCACTCTCACTCACCTAACGAAACACAACAGCAAAAAAACTGCTATTTCACGTCGATATTCTGTGAGAGGGTAATCTTTTCTCGGTCGAGCCGGTCCGGCTCATTCATGCTAAAATCAGTAAGGCTCTACTAGATTTATAACTAGCTATATAACCATCTTTTTCAAGGCATAATGGAAATACCGCACCATTATAAATACGATATTTCCTTCGTCCGTTCTCCGTGTAAACTCCAATACAAATTATGATGGCATAGCTACAAGTTACAACAAACGAAGTATGACCAAACTGTCCGCGCTTAAGCTAAGTTAAGCACCTGCCGAGGTGGTCCATGACCGCTCACATTAAAATTCAACTACCGTACCATCACACATTTAGTTTCTTAAGGGTATAAGCAGGGCTATATAACACCGACATTTTGCAAGCTGTGAAAGAGTCCTACGTAACTGAATGTTTAAAACATTAGTAAAGACATTCAAGTTATGTGGTCAATTTTATAATATTGTCTTACGTCCTGTAGTACTTCTTCGTTTACACAGACAAATGTCGCTTCAAATATAGCTACAGCGTTCAATGAAAAATAGATAGGTACTTATAACCTTCTTTCTGTGCCTCCTTTATATCATACTTAACAGCTTTTGTTCTACCACTTTACTTAATTTAATACTTTATATTGTCTTACGTTTACGCAAATGTTATTCATTGAAATTAAACTAATTTATACAGATTTTATCGCGTTTATTTTGAAACTACTAAAATGCTACTGACGGTTTCCCGCCTAATGTTTCTTTTATTATTGATTGGAACAAAAATCTATACAAATAAATAAAGTTGAAGTGTCTGTTTGTAATGTCAAAGTAACAGCTATTTATCTAATGCATATGAAAGTATATAAGGTACCTATACGAAAACATCTATTTTTAAAATTTTTGTCTGTCTGTCTGTCTGTTTGTTCCGGCTAATCTCCGAAACAGCTGAACCGATTTTGACGGGACTTTCATTGGCAGATAGCTGATGTTATAAGGAGTAACATAGGCTACTTTGATTTTAGAAAAAAATATGGTTATATGGTTCCGCGGACACAAACACTTTTAAGTTAAAATCTACGAGGACGAAGTCGCAGGTAACAGCTAGTCCTAAATAATATTGTAAATGCGAATTTGAGTTTGTTAATTTGTTTATTTGTAAACTTTACTACTACTTAAACTTTTTCAATTATTTTATTTTCTGTTTACACTTTTTTAACGTTTCGGTTGCTTTCCAGCATCCATCGTCGCGAAGAGACAAAAAATTATGTTTTTCATGGCTGCGGATTCCTCATACATATTCTCACGTACCTAATTTCACGGTCCCAAGGTAGAATCATATGTGTTTTACCTATATACTCATATATTGCTATGTAGCTATAGTTTATTCTTTGGGCACGTGTCAAAAGACAATACTGACTCTATAGAGCGTCTGGTCGTTCAAGGAAAGTTGGAAGGCGGGAGAGCGCGCGGAAGATCACCCATGAGATGGACTGACCAAGTTAATTCAGACGTGGGCGTTCCATTGCATGAGTGTACAAGACATGCCGCTGACCGGAAGAAATGGCAGAACATCGTGAGGCGTGTGACGTCGACTCTTCCGGACACCTAGACAGCATGATGACCACGACCATTCTGTCAAGAATGAACGACTAAGAAGATAGTTTATATCTCACGTAATAAAGTAAACCTATAGCTGTCTATAGACTATTTTGGCTATTGAGAATTTTCTTTTGGAACCTGTTGGCTATTGAGAATTTCTTTACAGAAACCTCACCAACATTTTTTTGACTGAAGAATCGAACCAAAGATCTCATGTCTCCACTACCACTGTGCTTCAAAAGCAACCTCTTAGTAACTGTTAGCAATAATTAGTTCAAATAGCGAACCAGCACATAAACAAGCAATAGTTTTAAATATCTAGCATAACAGAAAACGGAATATCCTCTTACACTGCAATAACTGGGATTCAATCTCGGCACCTCAAGATCCGCCGTAAGCTTAAGTTATGACACAGTAGCAATGAGGCACACAAAATGTTTGGTTTGCATACGTAAAGATACATTCACCTGCTAGTCTTACTTAAGTCAATCTGAAAGTCAAAAATCATTCATTAATTTAAGTCACAAAGTAACACTTAATAAACATCAAAGGGATTAATGAGTTTACTAAATTTACCTAACTAGCTGCGCCCCGCGGTTTCACTCGTATAAGTCCCGATGCCGTGGGAATATCGGGATAAAACGTAGCCTATGTTGTAATCCAGGTCTCCAGCTATCTACATACCAAGTTTCATCGCAATCGGTTCTGCAATTTTTGCGTGAAATCCATCCATCCATCTATCCATCAATCTATTCATCATCACAAACTTCTACATTTATATTATTAGTAGGATTTACATGTCATGAATTTACTTCTCCAAAAGTGTCAAAGCCCACGCCATAGTTACTACTTTTCGCCAACAGATGGAGCTTTACAAGCGTCACAAATTCTCAACGTCAAACAGGCTTCCGTCGTCAAATATGGCGCGTCTAATATTAACCAATGTGTGTCAACGTAACTAACGTAACTAGGTGTTAGTTCCAGCGAGGCTATAAAAGTAATGGTCGAATTTCATGGTGAATGCGGAAACGGATGTTTACTATGGTGGCCATTGGTCTAAGGTCGTTGTGTTATTTTACATGTCTATTTTGAAATTCGAACGGTAACCTGTTATTGTACGGTTTGACATCTGTCAGATTGACATATATGGTGTTGCTTTTTTCTGCCACCAGGCGTGCTAGTAGCGCAATGATTTAATAATATAATAATAATAATATATCTATATTTCGGACCAAAGAATCCATAGACTGTTAGTAATACAATTTAACTTATTTCCTAGCGTTAGTATAAATTAACCTAGAGACAAACTTTATTAAAAGTGGAGAATGAAAATTCTCAGCAACAGTTCTCAGGATGCTGTTAGGACTGTCTCTCACTCTCCTCAGTAGCGAGGCCGTTTTTTTGCGCACAATTGCTTAAAAGCCATCTGTTCGTGCTTGCGCGAACATTTCCGACGCACTGCAGTAACGAGACAATCCCAGCAACATCCTGAAAGCATTATTATATTGGATGCGCAGGGCGTCCAGCGATCTCTTAGTACAATTGACCCATAGATTACTCGTGTACAGACTCTGGCAGTAAGCTTGAAAGAGTGTAATTTTAACTAGGCCTGTACACCGGGCAAATCTACGAGCCAACATATTACTCCGCACCGCTAGAGCTCTACGTTCCCTCTCAATGTCTACATCATCCTTAAGGTCGTCGACAAGGAAATGCCCTAGATATTTAAAAGTAGACACTCTTTTAATTGGTGACCCGTATATTGTTAACTCGGGCCCATCTTCACGGCATTTGCCACCGACCTTAAAAACCATGTACTCACACTTCTTCACATTATATATTAACTCATGTGCGGCAGTGTAGGCTTCACAAACTTTAATTAGCACTCTGATAGCTCCCACCGATGGACCCAGCAACACTATGTCATCCGCATAACTGATGTTGTTAATAAACTGATGTTGTCCTGAGCATAATCTTCAAGGTAACTTAATATGACGTAAAAAGACCATGAATGGACAATTTGGCAGTAAATTATAGGCACAGTACTTAGGAGATAGTTTGAATCCCACTGGTTAATTACTTAACATTTCCGATTTTTCGACTGTATAAACATAAGTCATTTCGCTAGTAATATTTGTACACATACAATAAGAAACGTAGTCCCTAATGGACCGATTTCGAACAAAAATCTAATAGCACATAGCCCAATTTAACACCATAATATGACCATCAAACGCACTTACACCTACGCTTCCATAAACAAACCAACAAAGCAAAATCCCAAAAAAAAAAAATTAAACACATACAAGCATTGGCAATTAACAACGGAAATTACATCACGTTAGTTGCTTGCCAACCGCTCTTTGCTCCCAACGGAACTTACAACACGGACCAAAAAGGCGTGATTATTAAGTTTATAAGAGAAACACTCGTTAATAGGTGTTGGCGCGAACTGCGGGTCACTTTCAACACGAGCACAAGCGGCGCAGCTTGAACTCTGCCATAGAATACGTAGGTACAGAACCATCGAACTCATAAACGCGTATAGTAATTTCAAAACAATTTAGCTAAGCAAAACAAAGTTATTGTTGTTGTCGAGCTTCTAGGAAGACGATATGTCCACAGCCGGACTGTAAAAGTATCCAGGTGGACTAGATTTATTTGGGGATCCTGGTCTGTCCTACCTCTCTAAAAATAAATTTCTTTGCAGACTATGTAATAAACAAAAAACCTGTCTAAATACCCTGACTGGATTTTTTTAACTTAACAATCAAGTAACATAATTTTAATTATTACCGTATTTATACAAACATACAGACATAGTCTGACGTCATATCTCCGAAAAGGTAAGCAGAGGTGTTACACCCACATTTCACCAGCTAAGATTTTAGGTCCCACGTAGTAATAGGCGAACCTATTGGCGTCTGCCGTTCACTCACTCAGCTCCAGACTCCGTGCTGCTATTGAGAATTGATTTACAGAAAAATAATAACACGACGATCGTACCCAAAATCTGCACAGCAGTTACATGAACACACAGCGACACATCAACCTAGACTGTTTGGACTTTGAACTATTAGAAGTTAAACGCTGCGAATCGTGCGAGAGTGTGCGTTATATTTTTGTTATTTTGTCTCATTCACGCTGAACGGGATGCGACGCTCTATCCTTACCATTACATCGACACCACTATGGACTGTCCCTTTCCAACAATTCTCTATTTTGTATGTAGCGTAGTTATGCGTATATAGGGTGTCTAACTTGATGTGTAGGTAACCGTGTGTACCACCGAGGAGTACCATACTATCCAAACTAATATTATACATGCGAATGAGAGTTAGCTGTTTGTTGCACGCTTTAACAACACGAACGATCTTAATGAAATTTCTTATACACATTATCAGGGGTACAGAAAGGTCATAGGGGTACGCTATATCCTTTTCTTAGGGTATTTCATCCAGGAAAAAAGAACAAGAAGATAGCTAGTTATTAAATACCCTCTCCTTCTTCAGCAGGTTCCCCGTCAGGTCCTCCGGTGGTCCGCTGCCAGCTGCGCAAACACAAACCGAACAGGAAGCCCCGGACGCCGTTCACAACGCAGCAACTCCTCGCGCTGGAGAAGAAGTTCAGGGATAAGCAGTACTTAAGCATCGCGGAGAGAGCCGAGTTCTCCTCCTCGTTGAGGCTCACTGAAACACAGGTGAGATTAACTGTATAAACTATCTATACTAATATTATAAAGCTGAAGAGTTTGTTTGTTTGTTTGTTTGAACGCGCTAATCTCAGGAACTACTGGTTCGATTTGAAAAATTATTTTAGTCTTGGATAGCCTATTTATCGAGGAAGGCTATAGGCTATATAACATCATGCTACGACCCATAGGGGCAGCGCAGTAATGATAAACACGGATGAAACCGCGGAAACATCTAGTCTGATATAAAGATCCGCAACCCCATCGGCGAAAGGTTAGGCAGAAATGTATTTCACCCACATTTCGCACACTATGATGCTAGGTTCCTCACAATGGGGGCGAGCCTAGCCTGTGTTTTTTGAGAGTAAGCGCTTCTATCCTTAAAAGTGTAGGCATAGGAGTTAGAGAAACATCAAAATATCGCCTAACTATTCTGTTAGGTCTCACGTAATAGGGGGTAGCTTACCGGACAGTTTCAAACTCCGTGCTACTACTGTGTATTTCTTGACAGATGACACTGTACCCGTCCTGAAACCTCGTATAAAGTAGTCCCATTCTACCATTAGTACCACTGGTACACCGTAAAATTAGCCATTAAGATAGCATAGACCGCTTCTTAATGCTATCCTAATGGCTAATTATTAATTGTAATAATTGGACGAACTTTCTGAAAAACGTTCCAACCCACACTCGGGTCAAAATCGAGTTATTATTATCAAATTAGTCACGGGGTTACTATTTACTAGCTGGAAAAATTTTGTAGCTCTACTATCACTTAGAGTGATAGTAGAGCTACTAAATTTTTCCATGAAATTTTTTTATATGAAATCATGACTTAGTAGCCCAACCCATATGTATGAAGAAGCAATACGGGATTGAACTTCAATCACGATTATCTCAAAATGTTAACTTTGTGGGTTGGAACGTTTTTCAGAAAGTACGTCCAATTATTATTACCGTAATTACGCATTCAATCACTTCAAGCCTCTGGAATAACGAGACTGCGTTTATAATACAATAATATTCTATCACATACACACAACACCATCTAGCCCAAACTAAGCAAAGCTTGTACTATGGGTACTAGACAATGGATAAACACACATATGTAAACACTTTTTTTTTGTAAATTCCTACATATTATACATAGAAACACCCAGACCAAGACAAACATACATGTTCTTGCACACAAATGTTTGACTTGTGCGGGAATCGAACCCGCGACCTCAGGCGTGGCAGTTGGTTACACTAACCACTACGCCATCGAGGTCGTGGTTTAGTTAGTCTTCATGTCTATAAACTAAAGATTACTGAATTAAAACACGTTAACTAATTTAAATATTGATTTCAGGTGAAAATATGGTTCCAAAATCGACGCGCCAAAGCGAAACGGTTACAAGAGGCCGAAATAGAAAAGCTTCGGCTATCAGCTCGGCCACTTCTGCCGCCATCCTTCGCGCTATTCGGCGGGGGCGGAGCTCCACCACTCTTCGCGGCCATGGCAGCCGCTTCAAGACCTCAGCTAAGCTTTCTAGGAGGACCCCCTAGTCACCAGCATGCAATAAACATGAATATACTAAACTCCTTACAACCACATTGACGAATGGACAACGCGGCCCGTGACAATAACGACCGGCCGCCATCTTGAAACGGGTTCCAAATTTAAAGAGTAACGGTCCCTATTTAATTATAGAATTGTGACGTATTAAAATATTTAGGCACAAGTTATTTTCGAGTATTTGTATAGCTTAGAGTTTCTTGGTTTAGAAATACATAATTCCATCAGAAATGTTTTAGAGACAATATATTACTTTTAACTGGCTAAATGTATCAGTCAATCGAATCATAATTAGAAGAGGCATATTAAAGATCATAGAGTATAATAATATATTCATAGATACTGCTTGATCGCTCATGACATTGACACGCAAATTAAAGCGTTATTGGATTAAATAGGTCGACTGCCAGTTACTGCATTCGACTTGATCTGATATTGCTATTCAATTAGCTACATCGATGTGATTTCTTATGTGTTAAGCCAGCCATCTGTATTTGTCTAATATGTGTTTATAGTCTATGATAGTTTGCAACATTGGTCATGGGAACAACTTGATTGAGGCAGCAATTTTATGATTCCGTTTTTAAAATTATTTTTCTTTTGTGTTCCTCACAGTTTCTTTTGTGTTTAAAACATGATCGTGTTAACTGTCGTGTCGTTTGCCTTTCTATTAAGCCTCCTAAATTATATTATCACAATCAGTAATTAAATAGGGACAAACATCTGTATTCGGAAATCAAACTGGCAATTATAAAGTGTACCATAGATAATTTTATAAATACAATGCTACCTGTTTAAAAATCGAAATGAATTGACAGTTGATTTTGTACTGGCAATATATAAAGTCATAGACACTAAACTTCTGATTTGTAAATTAGTTTATTTTATCGAATAATATCGTTTGCTCTATTTAGACCTTAGACAAAGAACCTATAGACAGAGTAGTAGTGTGTCCGTGCATGAAACAACTATAGTTTTTGTAAAGTACTGAAATCTGTCATCGTGGAGTAGGTATACGATGTACACATAACACATATTAAGTAATAAAGTCTATTTCTTGTAAATACTCACAACAATCACTACAATTGCAACAGCTGTTTCTAATATTTAAAATAATTCGAGGAAACGGACACGTGTTTGGCGAACTTTAAGACGCCAAAATCCTGCACGCCACATGAGAAGAAAGACGCGATGCTTTGTCTCAGTTTTCTTACTGAGCTTCTATATATTCTTCCCACTTGCACATTACGTAATCATGCTACATCTAGAGGTACTTAATCTAAGGTACAGACCTTATGTAATGGAGGAAGGCCAGTGTAATTTTATAGCGTATACAGCCGAATTATTTAGAAATCTATTATATTCACAGGCGATTGGCTTTGTTGCGAATGCGGTAAAGACGTGAATGAATATCATATAAATTTAATATCAACAAATTACGGTCACTGATAAATATATCGCAAGGTTCTACCTACACAAAGTTCAAGAACTGTTCCCACAAAATATATACATACAGATATCCAACAATACAACGTTAGGAAACTGAAACACTCGCACTTAGAAGCGTCTGTTCACTGATTAATTATTAAGGACTTAGTTCATTTACGCGTTAAACGCAGTCACGGCGCGGCGTCCGCATTCTATTTGTCGCGCCTGCGTTGATTAAGTTGACAAGCGGCGCACGCTGCGATTGACGCTACGTTCAAAGCAAAAACCAAAGCGTAGCAATTGCGTTATATGTAATTTAATGGTACGCAGCAGTCGCAAGGCGTTGAACGCATAAATGAAACGACGCTTTAACGTACAGAGCAAGTCGGCCGAATAAAACAATTGACTTTCGAACTTCTTAAAGGCCCGGTTCAAGAAACGAGTACATAGTTTCAGCTGCGGATTTAAATTCTGACATATTTTTCATAAAATATATAATATAAAATATGTGTTAACATTACATGTCTGTGCATAGGTAAAACGACTAGTTTCTTAAATATAGGGACCGGACCTTCAATGACTTATACGCGCCGACTACGTGTAAGTGCTTCTGTTTTCGCGTAACATGAATGAAGAGCTGATTATCTGTGTCTGTTTAATTTGGGACCTCATAAGTCCTATGGCGCTCTTTGGGGGAGGGCTATGTCGAGCAGTGGACTATTATAGCCTGATGATGATGAAGTCCTAGGGCCTGTTCCACAACCTCCAAAAAGCATTTATCTATAAGATAAAGGTCTCGTCTTGGTCTTTAACATAACAAGAGTGAATCAGCATGCGATTTATCTTTCGAATAACGTTTACTTGATAGTTGTGAAGCTGGCTACCAGAGTTTTAAGATTAACAATATTTATTGCCGTCTTTCACTGCATTTGATTACAATGATTTTCCACTAAATCCTGTATAGAGACAAGGTGTCAATAGTTTCTTTTTAATAACATATTGCTATGTGTACCTCCAGCCTTTAATTAATAACCTGTTGACCACAATCCAGAGATGTTAACTAAAATTCTATAAGTGCAATTTGTCAAATTAATATTAAATGCTAAAATAAATAGCAAATTGTAAATAAGTTTATAAGATTGTAAGTATTATTTTTATTAATGCTTTATATATCAGTTAAACACCGCAGTATTCTTGTAAAGTATTTCTTGATGTATCAATAATGTTTTAAAAATAATCCTTTTTATACCAAAAGGTTAAAATTTCCACATAAAATTAATTTGTCTTGTTTACACTGATTTTAAACGTCACGCGCCAAAACAAGACAAAACTAAATCAACATTGATTATTTATTTAAATGGATATAATCATACAGATATAAATCTATAAGTCAGTAAATTTGGTATAAGAAGGAATGGAACTAAAATGTCTTTTCGAACTAGTGTGCACGCAAACTACACATCGCAAATGTCTTAAATTTTTGACCCCTCTCTTTCTACCAAGTAACGCAAACACCTGGACCCCTGGACTCCACGCATAGAAGAACTGTAAAGAATGTACAGACCCTGTCTCCCTAAATTGCGTTACGTAATTTGTGTTTATCAGCTAGCTATTCTTTCATTTCCAATGAGAGAAAACCCTAGCTTCTTGGGATAATAAAATTAGAGAGAAAATATGAAATTCGAAATAGTTTCACTAACTTTTATTAGTTTATACGATTGTTATTCTATTTTTAGTTGATATCCTTAAATTACTTTTTTAAGATGTTTTCCACAGAGTATGTATTGTCTATAGACTTACGCCTTTATTTATCTACAATAACATCATATCATAACCTATAGTTTAACTTAATTTCCTGTTGCTAAAATGTTTTATTTATTCTTTATTGTATCAGCTAATATTTATTGTCGAGAATTTTGTCGCGAAATTAATAGAAATTTACCAGTATTTATGGGCATTATGTGCAAAATGGATCATAGATCCGTACTTAATAGTTCAAACTTTGGAAAAGGATTTTTTAAAAATTAATATGTTATAATATTATTTACTTTAACAATGTGTATGTATTTTGCACGTTGGCAGGACTTTCGCAAGATCGAGAATTTTAGCTTTAATAATTAATTTGCCATTTCACAAGACAATGATTTTTAGCACACAGATTATTCCCTACTAATGGCAGCAACTAAAAATATAATATGGAGCCATAAACATAGGAATTAATAAAATTAATAAGTTAATTAATAGATTCCTAAGTCAATGTTTAGAGCCAAAATGACATAAAATTACACAAATTGAATTTGTATATGTCTTCAGGCGATGATAATCTTCTTAGACTCGAGTTAATTTGAACTATTATTTGCTACAAGTGCATATAAAACGAATAAATATTTAAAATGAACATGACAGCTGAACCATGTTCTTTTATAAAAAGAAACAGGTAAATAAGACATTTTAGCTACCAAATTCCTATTTCAAAATCGATATAAACCTCTCTGTACTTAATTATAATAATTAATTATAAATGTGCAAATAGGTATGTAAATAATATTTAAATAAATTATTGTATACGTAAGTTCGAGTACATTTATTAAATAAGTGGTATTTCTAAAATGTTAGATTTTTTAATACGAATCCCCGATCTAGCTATGTGGACTATTGTTAAGGCATAGTTTTATCACAATAAATACTTCAAAGTATTAATTTTAATAGCTTTTGTGTCATATAAAATAAAATGCTTATTTATTTCTTATTTTCTATATAACTAGTTTATTATGAACAATTCAGATATGAATTAATAAACTGCATTCTTTATAATGGCAATCTTTATCTTATAGATCATAGATAATAGAACCGACTAGGCTGAATATATGTTGTCTGTGTATAAAAATGGCGGGCTGCGTTTAAAAGAGGTTTTATTAATTTATGTGAAAGGGTAATGGATATCGAGGCGTTGTTCATAGCAAGCTAATTATCATCGATTTACTGTACAAACCTAGAAATTTTACAGTAATCTGGATTAATTTTGATCTATGTTATAATCCCTTTATAGTTAAACATAGGAAGAAATATGGAACATTTGTAAATTATTGATTAAATTATAAATTCGTTATTAGTACAAATATGCTGTTTTCTTTTTTTTATTTGTCTTTGTGTGGACCTTGGATTTAGTTTGTACTGGAGCTATCCGACCAGGCATAAACCTCACTTCGTGACCCGACACCGGGCCACGACAACAAAATACCGGGGTGAAAGCATTGTCTTATTGTTAACAATCAAATCTACTCCATTCGTGATCAAGAGACATGTTACTTATGTGTCAACGCGAACGCTCGCTTCGCTGTTGAACTGAGGAGTGAGGGGTGGTCATGACCCGTCCTGCGTAGATTTGTGTGGACATTAAAAAATGTTTTCCCCATAAAAACTTCTAGGATTCACGGTGGAAAAGCATTAAAAGAAAGGCCAGGGCATGATAAAGTTTCGGAAACGTTGCTCTACCCTACAAAAGATCGCAGCCAAACCTTCCTTCTTTTGTGCTTCTGCTCTGTTGCTTCCTTCATTTCTTTACATAGACTTTACAGAGACTACTCTTTTTAAAACAGAGTATCAAGCGAAAGGCGTAATGGATTACCACTGCCGCCGCGCCGAATGTTATGGGTTCAATCCCCATCCGGGACAAGTATTTGTGTGATCCACAAACAATTGTAAATGATACTATATTGAAAATGTAGGCGAAGTCTCACAACCAAAGCCAGTTAATCTATGGTTAAAGGGCATGTACCAGTAAGGTGTGGTCTTCTTCCAAGATCGAACACTGATCCCTACTATAGTTTTTAATACAGGAAGGAAAAGAAAAAGCCGGCACAGCGAAAGTCTTATCTGATGATTAACTAAAATTAATATTTCTGTAGGTAATAGCATGAGTGCAAATAAAACAAATACAAAGTAAAAGTAGTATTACCGTGAAATCATTAGGTACAAGTGATTTTTGGATGAACATCCCAAAACATCGTTTCAGCTCGCAATGTTATTTATCGCCAGAACTTTGCAATATCAGCCTTGTATACAAGGTTATTCTTGTATACAAGGTTATTCTTGTATACAAGGTTATTCTTGTATACAAGGTTATTCTTAGTATTGTGAAAACCTCTCAGGGGGTGATTATACTTGTTATTATGAACAACTTTTGTTCTAAGACATTGCCGAAATCGCGAAAAGAAAACAGCTGTTCCATACAAAATTGGATTTTGAGCTCGTCAAAATGTATGGAACAGCTGATTTCTTTTTCGCGATGTCGGCAATGTCCCAGTACAAAAGTTGTTTATAGTAACAAGTATAATCACCCCCTGAGAGGTTTTCACTTTACTAAGAATAACCTTGTATAAGCTGTCCCTCTGCTAGGCAAAGGCTTCTTCTCAGTTTGAGAAGGTTAAGGGTATATCCATCACGCTATCCCAGAGGCGAGTTGGCAGACTTCACACATCTTCGAGAATATTATGTATTACGTACATAGCTTCAAAAAATCAGAAGTGCGTGGTTTGGGATCGAACTCGGGACCTCTGAGTGGCAGTCCAGCGGTCGTCCACTAAGCTATCGCTACTCCAACGAATACTTTACGAGTCTATATTACTTTTACGCAATGTATCCTAATCCTAACTAATATAAAAGCGAAAATGAGTTTGTTTGTTTGTTACCTTTTCACGCCTAATCCACTGAACTGATCATCCTGAAATGTTGTATATACGTTTTCAGGTGTACATAAACGGACATAGGCTACCTTTCATCCCTAAAAAAATTACTGTTCCCGAGGAAAACAACAATAACGGTCTTATGATAATAGATGGCGCCACGTGTCTTTCGAATCATGATTGAATTATATTATTACAGGCAGAGTACAACCCGAATTGACTGTCAAATTGTAAATTAACGCGAGCGAAGCCGCGGGCAAAAGCTAGTATTTAATAAATCAGTGATTATTTTAAGTACCTGGCAAAACTTGGGTCTATTTTCCTAAATGGTCATATCTGACGTATTCCTGCTTTCAATTCCAGTTTCAGTAACTGCCTTTGAGATTCTATTGGGATTTCCTGATAGATAAATTTTTGGTAACAACATGCTGTCTCAACTGTGACTGCATAGATGGCATAAGTGGTCGCCTCGCCACTGTGGGTTCGATCCCCAAACGGGAGAAAAATTAATTAAAAATAGTAGTTTCGTGTCTTTGTATTCTTTGTGTCAGTTGTTTGAAAGTTTATAAAGACCTATACACAAGCATTATTACTACTGCAGGAGTTATCTTTTCTAAGCAAAACAAAAACTTTCGGTTATTCCCTCGATGTCCATATATTCACCTCTATTACGTGTAACATAAAACATATCTAGCTAAATTTTTTGTGCAAGCCACCTTTGCCTACCCCATACGATATGTATTTATCTATATATTAATACGTGAAGCAAAAACTTTGTAAGTACCTACCCCTTTTTACGAAAATTGCGCGGACGGAGGAGTACCTGTGAAATTTGGCACAGTTAAAGTTTATATGGATAAGCAGAGGCGAATCCTAATATTTTTATAAAATATGCATTAGAAATACGTTACATTAATGAAAAAACACTACACGCACACAACTATGCATTTGACACACGCAGTCGAATCGCATTCGTAGTATTTCGGCATTGTTCGTCTTACGTCTTACAATTCTTTGTAACTATGGTTACCTATAGGTAACCATAGTTACAAGTTTTCTTTATTACAATAATTAGTACCTTATTTATATGTAATAAAGAAAAAAGAACTAACAAACTAGCAAGCTTAGGAGTTTTGGTTGAATTTTGACCACTAGGCGACGGCTAGTACCAATAAATAAAAGACAATGCATCATATACACACAATTTACCATAAAACTTCTACTCCCATTGAAACTCTATGAAGACATCGACTAATAAAATTTATTAAAGAGCCCTTATAAGTCTTTATGATAGGCAGGGAGCCAGCCCGGGCACCCATCACTTCCTGTACCTCACTAATTGGTGCCTGCTGGTAAAAACTGGCTTCCAATAATGAATGTTAATACTTTTAAATGCAGAGATTCGTATGCCGCGTCTGTTTGTCCGTCCCATCATTAATTACTTGCGTACTTTGTTATTTGAAGACTAGCAGCTGCCTTTGGATTGGCTTAGGGGTAATAAAACTATCATTGTATCAGTGATAGTGCAGTGAAAAGGTCGTCGGACTAATGTATAGAGGTCTCGAATTCGATCACTCGACGGTCTGATTCCTTTTAAGTTATGTCTTCAACGGTTAAAGTCAGCGATATGCTACACCCTCACATTGCAAATTGCTGTTTAAGGTCGAAATTTCTATGAAGTCTGAGCCTTTTGCGGTCTACGGAGTACATAGCCAGACTCCATGTAGCTACTGAAAATGTTCTAACAGTAAAACTCAATAACATTTTACTCGACACGAAACTATTTGATTTAATAAGGTTTACCTTATTTTTTATAACAGACGTCTTCTGTTTGTTATAATATCTATAAACTGTCCCACAACTGGGCACGGGTCTCTTCTCAGTGTGAGAAGGGTTAGGCCATATAATATCTGACGATCTGCGAAAGACTGCAGGCAGATGCTGGATGCGGCAAGCTGAAGACAGGGCGCTATGGCGCTCTTTGGGGGAGGGCTATGTCCAGCAGTGGACTATTATAGCCTGATGATGATGATGATGATGATGATGATGATGATATAATATCTATATCGCTTAATAAACATCGAAACAACAAACACGAAGAACACAGATTCTCTAAACAACTATTAATGGATTTACTTAATATTGTGTTAACTTCACGCTTATCCTAACTATCCTAATCCTAACTAATATTATAAAAGCGAAAATGAGTTTGTTTGTTACCTTTTCACGCCTAAACTACTGAACCGATCATCCTGAAATTTTGTATATACGTTGACATGTGTACAGAAACGGACATAGGCTACCATTTATCCCGAAAAAATATACTGTTCACAAGGAAGCAATAATAACCTTCTTATGATATTGTATTATATTATTACAAGCAGAGTACAATCCGAATTGATTGTCAAATTCTAAATTAACGCGAGCGAAGCCGCGGGCAAAAGCTAGTGTTATAATTATAATACATTGAAAACTGCTTTATATAAATTGTCTAGTGTTGTTTATTTTAAAGACACTATTATATTATACTATTAAAACGTGGAGACTCCTTGTGACCATAGCTACAGAAAAGCAACCGAAACTTCAGGTAAAGTGTTAATCTAAATAGTTTAATTATTTAAATATCTTAAATTAGTAGTAATTTAATAGTTTCAAAATTATGTAAAAACTAGCTTTTGCCCGCAGTTTAGGTTGGAAACAGTACTTTTTCTGAATAAATGGTACCCTATGTCCTTGTTGTATCGCCGACAACGTGTCTGCGACTTTCAAGATGATCGGTCGAGTATTTACTTATAATAATAATAATAAAAGTTTATTTGAATAACCGGAGGCCCAATCACCCTCTTTTC
The DNA here is from genome assembly GCA_963564715.1 of Catocala sponsa. NCBI lineage: Eukaryota > Metazoa > Arthropoda > Insecta > Lepidoptera > Erebidae > Catocala > Catocala sponsa. The sequence goes on from OY751349.1 coordinate 17,390,318, forward strand.
CCCTTCCCGCTCCTTCTCCTTCCGTAACAACGCAACAACGTGGTCGGCAACGCGCATGTGATGCCTCTGGTGTTGCGGGCGTCTATATGCTACGGTCACCACTTACCATCAGGTGCCTTATGCTTGTTTGCCAACTTAGGCTTATAAAAAATAAAAATAGTTTCGATTTACAATCATGAACACTGTCACTTGAACTAGGTTAACCTGTGCTATGCCGCGGGCGGGAGAACGGGGATCTCCCGCCCGCCAGCCATTGAGTTGGTCCAACGCCCTATTTAGTGCTGTGGCGTCGCCGAGGAGTTGTAGACTGCTGGGTGGGTCACTGAGGTAGTAACTTTTGCCAGCGGCCCATCCACTACAAGGCAGCGAGCGTGCACACCGTGGGGTTTTGGTCCGTAGGCCCGAAATACGGGAGAGCCGGACATAACCCTCTCACCTCCCCTTGTGGCGAGAGGGTATGCATTAAGCGCATTTACCAACGTAAAAAAAAAAGGTTCACCTGTGCTATAAGTAACAGTTACCTTTGTATTTCGCATAGGTTACATTACATCCATTTGTACAGGATTGTGTAAAATTTAAGGCGTGAAAGTAAAACGTACTAACAAATAAACAAACAAACTTACTTTCGCATATATAATACTAGCTTTTGCGCGCGGCTCCGCCCGCGTGGTACCTACATAAAAAAGTAGCATATGTCCCTCCCCAGGTTTTAAACTATATCTGTACAAAATTTCATCTAAATCGGTTGAGTGGTTTAGCCGTGAAAAGGTAACAGACAGACAGACAGATAGATAGACAGACAGAGTTACTTTCGAATTTATAATATTAGTAAGGGAGAAAGGATTAGTTACAATAGTGTTTTTAAAATGAGCAATGCGATAAGATCCGTATAAAGTAGAGTAATTTCAACTAGCAATGGCTCAAATAATTTGTCTTGTACGGGGAACGAACACCCTGCAGTACCACACCATAATTATACTAATTTAGCAATTGAGCAGCGATAGCTCAGTGGGAAGACCAACAGACTGCAATGCGGAGGGTCTCGGGTTCGAACCCACGTCGCGCACCTTTGACTTTCGGAAGTTATATGACTTTTCGAAATTATGTGCGTATTGATTGACAATTATCGCCTGCTCCGTGCCTCGGAGAGCACGTTAAGCCGTCGGTCCCGGCTGCCATGAACATCTATGGCAGTCGTTATTGAGAGAGTGTCGACACAAAAGATCCCACTGGGTCGAAGTGTCGCCGGTCTGCACTGACTGGCCCCCACATAAGATAAGATAAGATAAGATACTAATTTATATCACATACAACTTCACTATTGTTATAATATGTCACTCATATAACTAACTAATCGTGTCACGTCAGTTAAAACTAATTTTGCCTAAGGCCTTTCGTGATAGGCCACCAAGAGAGTTAAGCCATTTAAGTCCTTTATATTAATTGTTATCATAATTTACATGGCTAATTATTTTTAAGTAGGGTTGTAAATCATTAAATTTATCGGTAATAAACCTACTAATGTTATAAACTAGTTTTTGCCTGCGGCTTCGTTCGCATTAATTATTATGTTAATAAATTTGTATTACTCCCTGTGCCCTTTTCTGTACCCCTGACAGTGTGTTTGCGAAATTTCATGATGTTCGATCGAATAGTTAAGGCATAAAAGCATAACAAACAAACTTACATGCGTATTTATAATATTAGTTAGGACTAGGTTCTGCATGCGGCTTAGCTCGCATAAATGTAGGTTAGGTTAGGTAAGTAACAAAACTTTTTTCCGGTTGCAAGGTACCTTTTCTGATTCCCTGACAGGGTGTATGGGAAATTGCATAATAATCGGTCAAGTAGTTAGGCGTGAAAAGCGTAACAAACAAATTAACAAACCTACATGCGCATTAATAATATTAGTTAGGATTTTTTTTTGCCTATTGGTGGCAAACGAGCTGACCGATCGCCTGATGGTAAACGACACCCGTCCATGGGCGGCAGTAATTGCTTACCATCACCCGCAACACTAGAAGAGTTACAAGTGCGTTGCCAGCCTTTTAAAAGTACGCTCTTTTCTTAAAGGTTTGAAGGTCGTATTGGTCCGGAAATACCGCAGGCGACAGCTCATTCCACAGTTTTGTTGTGCGAGGCAGAAAATTCCTGGAGAAACGCACAGTTGTGGACTGCCAACCATCTAAATGATGGGAATGAAAATGCTGTCGCGTAGGACGATGGCGAAAAGAGGCGGCAGAGATCAGTGCGAACAATTCCTCGGAGCACTCCCCATAGTACAAGTTTAATGTTGAAATTTTGTGAAGATGTCTCGATGTTTATTACTTCATAACGCATTAACCATTGTACGGATTTTCATGAAACTTGGCGTACACATAGAGCATATCTTGTATTAACACATTTGAAACATCCTTACACGGTAGAGTCGATTAGAGCGCGTACCAAAAATTTTGGGTCCTCATATCTCTGCCGAACGACCAAGGCATGGAATTCTCTGCCAAGGCACGTGTTTCCTTCTTCCTTCAATCCTTTGTTCTTTAAGCGGGGCGTGAAAAAGCATCTTCTCAGGCCGTCAAAGTAGAGACCTCAACATCGCCTCGGCTACTGTGGGTGCGATGTGGAGGCCACTGCTCTTAGACCACACGACTGCTTAACATCAGGTGGAGTGTGGTCATTTTGACGAGCAAAATAAAAAAAATAAAAAAATATATATTTTATATCCTGGTATGCGATGCCGTGGGATGGATGCAGGCGACGCTGCAGGCAGAAGCTAGTGATATCTATACTAATATTATAAAGCAGAAGAGTTTGTTTGTTTGAACGCGCTAATCTCAGGAACTACTGGTTCGAATTGAAATTTTTTTTTGTTGGATATCTTATTTATCGAGGAAGGCTATATAACATCACTACGACCCATGGGAGCGGCACAGTAATCATAAAAGCGGGAGAAACCGCGGGCACATCTAGTATTTATATAAACAAACCGCCCAAGTTGGTTGGATTGGATGACTCGACTCATGTCGTTGTGTCGTGGTGCGTGTGCGTATCGCATTTGGTTGGTTTTTATTATTTAAGGTTTAATTTAGACCTTACATTATTATAATCACTCCAATAAATTAAACTTTATACTGTTAGCTGTTTTGAAAATAAACAATAATAATAATCTTTAAAAATGATGTGTCTTGTATGTGGAGCTTAAATTTGAACTAAGTATTTGGTTCTCTTTTTTTAAGGATTTTGTAAATATAAATTTATAAAAAAGCTTTCATAAATATAATATTTCATATCTCGCCACGACATATTATTATTATTATAATAATACATAACATATGCATGTCAAGTAGGTAATAATAATATCAGCCCTGTATTAAACTGTCCCACTGCTGGGCACGGGCCTCTTCTCTGTGTGAGAAGGGTTAGGCCATAGTCCACCACGCTGGCCTAGTGCGGGTTGGCAGACTACAAAATTCAAGTGATTAGATTTCTTTATCTATAATAATTGCTCACAGATAATTGTTTAAACAAACGGGCATTCAAAATACATTACGTTAGAACAAAAATGCAGTAATTACAAATATACGAGTTCACCCGTCCATCTTTATTTCGTTCAAAACTCATTATTGAAGTACCAACGAAAGAAAGAGGTAAGTATAGAATAACAAACTTGCCACAGAGGCTAACCGTTATAAAAAACCTTTCTATAGTCGATGGCAACACAACAGTTTTATTACAAACACTTACGTATATATTTACCAAAATGGCGTTTTTTATTCTACGACTTAAGCAATTTATTGTAATTGGTCATTTTATTCGTAATGACAGAACGACTGACTCACTCGCCGAACACATCGACCAGCATAGCTTGAAACTTGCGCGCCATTTTCACTTAAATTGTCTATATTATAATTATTATAAAAATTCAAATTTTGTTTGTTTAAATGTTTTTATTATTCTCTGACAAATAGAAAGACATATTTCTTTAAATGATAAGTATAGCTATATTTCACACGAATAACGTCGCGCGAAACAAAGCTTTAAATTATAATCTATACTAATATTATAAAGCTGAAGAGTTTGTTTGTTTGTTTGAACCCGCTAATCTCAGAAACTACTGGTTCGATTTGAAAAATTATTTTAGTGTTGGATAGCCTATTTATCGAGGCTATATAACATCACGCTATGACCCACGGGAGCGGTGCAGTAACTATAAACGCGGGTGAAACCGCGGGAACATCTAGTATAAAATAAATTCGAAATCGATATATTAAATTTTATTTCGTTTATTAATTTATTTAACGTTTATAGGCGAAGTTACTGTGCGTTATGTTTTCACCAATTTGTGTAAATTATATTTAGGCATTCTGAGAGATTTTTAAATATACATAGGAACATACCTAACGTTATGTCACGGATGGGAAATAAAAATATTATACCGCATTAGGATTTTTTAAATAATATAAATAAGAGGAAAACAAATGATATCTATACTTATTTGTCAACCTTGTTGTTCAAATTATAAGCTTGTCATTATTAATATGCTGTGGTATAAAATTGCGCTTACATTTGAGGACGATACTGTAGTCTAATCATAAATGCGAGTGAAACCGCGGAGCATAGCTAGTCTATAGTAATATTATAAAGCTGAAGACATTATTTGTTTGTTTGAACGCGCTAACGTCTAGACCTAAATTTTGGATTAAAATCATTGACTTAGTATGTATTAAAGGAAACATCTCAAACACATTGATTGTAACACGCAATATAGTGCAATCTCCCTAACTCACTTAAAACATATCTTTATAGGTACTGCTTAATGAATATTGCACTCAAACGTGTCGTTTCTCTGACCACCAGACTCAGACTAAGTGAGTTAGAGAGCACGCACTCTAACGCATGTTACAAACAATTTATTGAAGCTGTCTCCTCTAGTTTATATAATATCAGCCCTGTATTAAACTATCCCAGTGCTGGGCACGGGTCGCTTCTCACTGTGAGAAGGGTTAAACCTTAGTCCACCACCGCAGCCCGGTGGGGGTTGGCAGACTTCACATATCTTCGAGAACATTATGGAGAACTCTCAGGCGTGCAAGTTATCTTACGATGTTTTCCTTTACCGTTAAAACAAGCGATAATTAACTATTTCATGTGGTCACCACTTTCTAATAATATTCTACCACATACACACAACACCATCTAGCCCAAACTAAGCAGAGCTTGTACTATGGGTACTAGACAATGGATAAACATACACATATACTTTTTTTGTACATACATACATATTATACATAGAAACACCCAGACCAAGACAAACATCAATGTTCATGCACACAAATGTTTGACTTGTGCGGGAATCGAACCCGCGACCTCAGGCGTGGCAATCGGTTACACTAACCACTACGCCATCGAGGAATTTTTTAAATCGCATCGATAGTTTGAGTTAAACCCTTACACACAAACAAATAAAAAATCAAATCTTTTCTCTTTATAATATTAGTATAGATGTATAAGACAATATATTAACTCAATGGTTCTTGTATAACTGGTGACTTTTAATATAATATGAATTGGAATAAACATCAGTATGACTAGCCTGTTTGTTTACTGTTTTGGTATAACTTATGGCAGCCATTTGCAAAAGGACACTGTTACTTTGTTAGTTGCTTACATAACGGTTTCACTTTTTATTCAATTGCCAATTACCAATAATGGTGGTAGGCGGTTAAGTAGATATTTATTGATAACTAGTTTCTGTCGCTGGCTTCGCCCGCATAAATTCCACGGGGACGCGTGGCTGGATAAAAGTTGCCTTTGTGGTAATTTAGGACTTGATCTAAATTTGTGAGAAATGTCACCTAAATCGCTTCAGCGGTTTACGTATTATTGTGTAACAAACATACAAAAACCTTCCCAAACTTACAAATTTATTATATCAGTAGGAATAGGAATTAGTAATATGCGTGTTACAACAGCAAATAAATAAATCCTAACTAATATTATAAATGCGAATATGTCTTTGTTTTTTAAGCTTTCACGCCTTAACAGCTAGATCGATCATCGTGACATTTCGCATACACCTTGATAGGGAAACAGAAATGAACATAGGGTACCTTTCACCTAACCTACATGTACGCGAGTGAAGCCGCGGGCAAAACTAATACACAGATATGAATCAACATTCAAATACACTTATCATACCAGTCGTTTTTATCACTAGAGCGGTGGTCTAAGCAAAAGACATAAAAGCGATAAAAGGCAGGGCTTGGGCGAGGTAGATCTGTGACTCTCCAGCACTTACACCCGGAATGACGAAACGGGGTAACCCTGCTGTCGCTGCATCTGTACCGTCACTATGTAACTCAATGGCTCTTTCACTCAAAGATCACTGAATCAGGTGAGTTACTACTCACTTTTTCTACCTCTTAATAACCAGCAAGCGGCCTCAAATCACTCCACCAACCGTCCAACCAAAAACCAGTCCACTAATTAAGCATATTTAGCCACTACTGACAATTTGTCATAATTAAATGCAAACGGAAGCTTCGTAAAAAACATTAACACGAGTAATTGGGTACAAAACATGAATTATACATTGGTTACTTTTAATTATCTGATCGCTCGCATACCAAGGTAACCCTTTGGCTCCAATTTAGATTCTTCGAATATTTCCCCCAAGTCTAAACAGCATACGGCAGTGGTCGTATGTCACTAATGCTTCTGATATTATCTATGGCGAAAGCGTTATGTAACCTTATTTTTTAGAGGCACAAGTTTATTTTTAATACTGGCAAGGTGGCAAACAAGCGTGCCTGCCAAAAGATAGGCTGTATCGTAGACTATGATTTGTAATGCCAAGGATATAAGTCACGCTGAATTTAAAGAAAAAGTATTTAAAATATAATGAAAACAGCTGAATCTTTTCTCTTTCCTCATAAATAATGACATCGTGGGCAGTGGCGTAGCATGGACTAATATAGACGTGGGCAAAGTCGCATCAGCGAGGCCCTTTTTCTTTCGTTCCCAAGATCTACCCAATAAATCTATCTTACTAAACATGCTTTGACACGACATACCTACTTATGATAGTGAAAAAATATAAATGCGCGATGGAAGAATATTGAAAAGCATATAGATTTGAAAAAAGGTTTTATTTTGTAACTTAAGTGATTAAATTTTTTACAAAAGTAATGTTCTTCGGCTCTTTGCTTTACAGAAGTCCTCTAGTAAGGATTTTATTTTAAGTCTGGTGGCATCGCATTTAAAGAGGCCTCGCGAGGCCCCTTTAAGTGCGAGGCCGTGGGCGAGGACCCACTTCGCCCACGCCTAGCTACGCCGCTGATCGTGGGCACTAAGAGTAACTAATTTGCCACATTAAAACAACGTACCTACACAAAGACCATCCTAACTCGGAACAACTACTAGATGATCACACAAATTAAATTGTGGCAACGACTGTGGCAAAGTGACCACTGAAATTACTACGCTATATTTGAAGTCAAATGAATGAAGGAATGGCAGAAGAGTGAGTCTTGGAACGCCATCTGTGCTGTCAAATGCATGAAGGAATGGGAGAAGTGTCAGTCTTAGAGACTCTTATTTAGTGGATGAAACGCAATAACCAGTTTACGATTCTTACGTCTGTCTCATGCAAGATGCATTTGTTGAACTCGATGACGTAGTGGTTAGTGTAACCGACTGCCACGCCTGCGGTCGCGGTTTCGATTCCCGCACAAGTCAAACATTTGTGTGCATGAACATGAATGTTTGTCTTGGTCTGGGTGTTTCTATGTATAATATGTATATACTTATAAAAAAAAGTATATGTGTAAGTTTATCCATTGTGTAGTACCTACTCATAGTACAAGCTCTGCTTAGTTTAGGCTAGATGGTGTCGTGTGTATGTGATAGAATATTATTATTTGTTTCTCTTTCACGGGTATATTCCTAATACGTTAGGAAAATACCCGGCCCTTTAGGAGGCTTACAAGGAGACATGGGTCCAACGTGAAGGGGCCCTTCGAGAGTTTTAATCAAAGGTGGGATGGAACATCTACAGCGGTACTAGCCGCAGCAGGCGTAGGACCATTGCTACATATGGATTCTAATATATGGGCTATGGGTATGGGTGTTTGATGGACTGGTAACTATGGATGAAAAAACGGTTATTATATTATTATTATACTCTTAAGAAAGTGATACATCTCGAGGGAACCGGCTCACTTGTACCGTCACCTAACTACATATATAGAAATGGGCCCTTCCACTAGTAAATAGTATCTGTAAGATGTAGAGCAGCGATAGCTCAGTGGGGAGACCAACAGACTGCAATGCAGAGGGTCTCGGGTTCGAACCCACGTCGCGCACCTCTGACCGTCGGCAGTTATATGACTTTTCGAAATTATGTGCGTATTGATTGACAATTATCGCCTGCTCCGTGCCTCGGAAAGCACGTTAAGCCGTTGGTCCCGGCTGCCATGAACATCTATGGCAGTCGTTATTGGGAGAGTGTCGACACAAAAGATCCCACTGGGTCGAAGTGTCGCCGGTCTGCACTGACTGGCCCCCACATAAGATAAGATCTGTAAGATGTAAATCGCCTGCACGGATGTCATAGTTGTTTACGTGGTCGCGTCTCTACTGCCAATGCTGGAAATGTAGTTTATTTGGGATAAAAAGTTGTGGGATCCACAAATAGTAGTACCGAGTCTAGGTGCTGTTTGCGTTTGTTATTTTGTTCCCGGGATGAAGAGAAAATACAGGAGCCTCTTGAAAAAAAAATATCCTTCTTTTAACGGATTAGCTTAATATACAGATACCCGTGGATTCAAAATAAGTTTATATATGCTGTCAACCACACAAGTAGACTAGTCAGTAGAAGAAGTAGTAAGAGATAAATATCGCCAAATATGTTTTATGTCCGACGCAATAGACAACAAACCTATTTTAATATCACTATCTGGTATACCAGAGTATATCACGGGTATCACGAATCTGAAAATATATTTCCAGACTTCGTGATACTATAAAGAATTTCCTAATAGAAAACCCAAAACAACAAACTTGCTCGACATGAAAATTGAATTCAACACTTCATGATTGTACACAAACTTACGCAAAAGGACCAACTCCGCAATCTTCAATTAAAATTGTGCACAAATTATACATAAAATAATACAGCGACATCATCATTATGTGTGCAAAAGAGACTACAACATCATCTGTCCCGTTTCATTTAAATGCTCGAAGATTGAGAACATCAATTATCGTATCCAAGTCCCATCAGATCGCATATAACATCGTAACATATTAATAACAGTTGAAAATATAATCATTCTCTCAGCAATAATAAACAACGAGTGCCAATTATTTATTTTTATAAAACCACAAAAAAATATTCGCCGCGGAATCGAAATATTAAAACCTAAATCATTCTTATTTCTCGCAATAGTCGATTAATTTCATAAAACATTGCCCCTACTATCAGCTCCAATTCATTTATGTTAGTTTAAAATATAAATAACCGAAGCTACACTGCGGGCTAAAGCTAGTTCTTCGTTCGGGTTAATGTAGAGTTTGTCAATTTTCTATTACCGAACAGTACTTTTTACAGGATGAAAAGTCCCCATGTCTTTTTCTGTACCCTTGACACCGTGTGTGCGAAATTTCATGATGACCGGTCGAGTTGTTAAGGCGTGAAAGCGTAACAAACAAATAAACTCATATTTGCATTTATAGTATTAGTTAAAATTATATCCAAGTCTATATGCATTTCTTTGAAATGTCACCCATGTCATTAGCAACTCTCTATACATAATTCAACACCACAATCCCCAAAGGGAAGGCAAAGGTGTATAACAACCACATTTCGCCAACTATGACGCTAGATGGCACAAGGTGGGTGAGTTGCCGTCTTCTGGGCACAGTTCCAAACTTCGTGCGGCTGCTGACGATTTATCAAATTATATGTTATAATACCAAATGTCAATAAAAGTCATTCATAACTTGTGCGTTGCCGATCTAATAAGAATCTAGTGGCTACGTTGCCAGTATAGAAGAAACGGACTACTTGTCTCCCTGCTGCCAACAGCACAGTATCTCTTTTTGGATGGAAGGGGGCAGTCACCTCTGCATAAGCAACGCTTCCACCGAGTGATCTTCGGCACACCGAAGAGGTCTGCCAAAGTCGACAGACAGCTAAGAATAAATTAGCAATAAGGACCTTCAGAAACTCTAATCAACAAGGTTTATCTATCTGCTCGCTCTTAACTATATCCATAATATTGTCCCCCGATTGTTAGAAACAGATTATATAGTCCAAGATATTTTTTAAGAACTTTTATGCATGGTTTACTCTCGATGTGTGTGTTTAAGCTTTATTTTTATATTTACATCATGCGACCTAAAAAGCGCTGTCGTTATACTTATACTTACTAACAAGACTTAACAACTAAAAAATACTTATAGTACATGTAGTTTTACAACTCCATGCCGTCAAAATCAAAAAATTTACTACCGGTAATAGGTATTAAAACCTTAGTAGAAGGACAAAACGAACGAGCTAACTGTTCGATTAGCCACTGGCTAAACAAATAGTTACGTTACCTGACAACGATCGATAGCAATAGAAAACGGACTAGCATTAGCTAAATTTAAATTTAAATTAGGTAACAAAACTCGATACTACTCGTACTCGAAATAATTCTGCCTACTAAAATGACATTTTCTTTCTCTTGCCAGTATTCTGTCTCATTTACTAGACTGTCTTAAATTAATACGTCAAACACCAACCAGTGATATCTTTGTTTAACGATAGGTTCTACAACGGATGTAACAATTTGTTTTAATGTCTTTGATGTCAATTTAATAATAAAAATAGGCTAACGCCTTATTTGAATTAGCTAATAACAAAAACCTAAGTCTTATTCTATAGGCAATAAATACGATAATTATTATTCAATATTCCTCTATCAATTATTCAGAGCCTACCAGCTAACTATGTATATCGATATTGCCATCGATAAACTCACGCTAAACTCGTTTCTACAATTCGAAATCGCAATCTAAAACCCCAAGTACGGTGCGAAGTTAATTTAAATTCAGTTGTGAGCGGGCGCGGCCGCGTAATGGCCAAGTGCCACCTATAACTAATCAGCGCACGCCCTCGATATCGATTCATTTGTCACTCGCAAAGGTCTGCACTATAACTAGAGCCGTGATTGAACGTTACTCTTGGCTGAATGTTGTATGTGCCTGTGCATTAGATTAGATGAAATTATGGCGGTTGTTTTATTTTCATTGGTTCGGTTTTTGAATGCGGTATAATTTTGTTGTGTGTAATATTGATATGATTACATCAAAATGCCTGCAAGTAATACTTCAAATACAGGTATAATAACTGAATAAAAACACAGAATAATTAATAGATAGCTCTGTCATTCGCAAACGTCCGCACTATAATTAATGCGATGATTGAAATGTTACGTCTGAGTTTAATGTGCTTAGGCACCTCCTACCTCTATAATTCGATATTATTGTAACTGGCGCACTAAAGTGTAGTACCTATATAAATACACCTGTCATAAATTTGAAATTGGAAGTTATAAGTTAAAATAACACAAACGTTTCCAAATTTGGTCGATACAACAACAATATTTTGCATTCTTACGACTTACATCATTATAAGCCAAATAACGTTTTACTTATATCTTTAATACCACTTAGTTTAAACGTACAAGTTGATCTAAACACAATTTTATAACTGAGTTACTTAATTTATTTTGATCGTCTTCGTGTATAGTACATTAAATTAAATTGCTTTCTAGACAATTAATTAGAGAGTAGGTAATGTAACGGCAAACTATTTCAAATTACCCTACCTAAAGAACAACAAAATTAATGAAACAGGATACTCAATTTATTTTGTTTACTTTGAGACACAGCAGGCAAAATACCTTACATCAATAATTATTGTACCTGCTGTTTGATAGTTTATTATGAATAGCAAGTATTAAGCCTAAAGCTGAATCTTACACGAAGTTTTTTATGGTATTATTATATTTTCAATAATGTTTTTGTTTTTAAATCTAGTGTGTAGCCTGTATGTGTCTCGCATAAGTTCGAAAATGCTACTATTGGCTGAATGTGCAGTGTACCTTTGCCTTGTTTTTGCTCGTTGTCTTTTGGCGCCAATTTGGTTTTGACATTCAACATTTTTAAAATTTTCGTATTAATGTTGACAATGTTGACAGTTATTAATTATGGCTGTGCTATTTAAAAAAGTGACCATTATGTCTCAGTCATGTATTAATTGCATAGCTCAGTAAGTTTAATTATTGCAAATAGGTTGACAAAAACTGAGATGTAGTGCTGCCATATGCAACAATGTTACAGAATAAAAATGAGACGCTTTCTTTGTGCCTTTATTGAATCAAGAGAAAAAGTAAGTAATTATCTTTGGTAATTATGTATCTAAGAACTATGATCTGAAGGGCTAAGAGAATTTGTTTTTGCCATGTAATGAAATATTTTAAGCAAATTATGTATGAAAATAGACTTACATCTATTTTGAAATTAAACGCATGTGTATGAAACGTGTTAGCAATTATTAACCATTTAACACAATGTAATTTGTCTCATCTATAACCTTTTTTTAACCTGCGTTTACTGTAAACTTTAGTTTAGTGTTATGTAACATCTGTCTCCTAAAATAAGCGTGGAACTGTGGGCAAATGTCAGAAGTAAACTGTCGAATTCGATGCACGTGTAAGTTTTTAATATTTTCTTGTTGGAGGTTTTTGCTTGCAATTGGCTTTGGCTTAAGCATACGCTGGGCCGTTGCTTTACTAGTGGTAAATGGTGACTGCTAATCATGGACTCCAGCAATGTCAGAGGTATACATAGCTAGGCCTTTGCGTGCCGTAATAGTAATACACAGATTATACATAGGTAATTTAAAGAATGACAATTCATAGCGGTCGGGGAACATCGGTAAGTAACTTATTCAGCCGTACGAGGTAGGAGTAATCGCTGAAAGTGTGGGAACTGCAGCACAACGATCTCTAGCGAAATCGTTGAAGAAGTATTATGATGTCTGGCAAGTCTTTTATTTTGTTTTAGGTACTTACCTCGTTGTTGGACTTTAATTTTACCGAATCTATTACCTAGTGATTTTCAACATAGTTTATAAACTTAAATATAGTTTGTTTGTTTATGTACTCGCTGTTATGTACAAATTCAGTTGCTCGGTTTTCGGGACCTCAGTTTTCTTTATACAATGTTTCGATACAATTGGTTTTAGGCTTAAGTTTACAGACAAAGAGTGTTAGATTTGCAATATTAAAATAGATTAAAAATAATATTGTAGGTGGTGGATGCAATGAAAATAAAAATGAAAGGTGCAAACGAAATTTTTCGCGGATATGGATGCCATTTATACTTCGTCATTATTTATTGCCAGGTTGGCCGTAACTATGCGCTCATACCCTTTCAGACTACAGGTTTGAATCCCGAGTCGAACAAAATATGACTAGATTTTCTATTATGAACTTCTTGCACCATGACGGTTTATAATATGACGGTATTACCTTGCCTTTATTAATCAGGACCTAAAACTGAACCGTCAAAATATGAGTGTGATTTGTCTCTGCACCTAACCCTACAGTCATATACATTTATTTATTTATAGGATTAAAATAAATCTGCACCAAAATAAAAAAACAAGAATAAATAAAAATGGCTGCCAGTTTCCAGTTCATTAAAGGACAGGTAGACTAATTCTTAAAAGCACGGTCTGGCTCCAAGCTAAGTAATGTGGCTGCTGATTCCCCAAAGGCATCGTTTGACAGCCAAGACAAAATATGAAAGATTATCTGTCGGAGGCAAAATGGCCGCTGCCTGGCGCTGATGTTTTAATTAGCCCACAGGCAACGGCACTTAGCCAGACAGCCAATTGGAGCCTCGCGTAGGGCTGACGCTGGCAGTTTACAATCTAATACAGACTATTTGATCTTAATGGTAATATATTTGTTTATACTTACTTAAAGTGCTTATAACTTTAAGTGATGGGCAGAAGTGTTCAAAATCCAGATTTGACAGGCTATGTTTTAACTTGCATGCAGTAGGAAGCGAACATATTAAAAACATATGTGAATGGAACGGAAAAATTAATTTAATAGGAAGACCGAATACTTGGTAATCACATTTGTATTTATAAGGTACAAGACTAGACAAAAACTTTTAGTTGGACATCGTGAAATCCTTCTTAAGTGCTTGTGCGGCAATTCGGCTAAAAGTAGTCATCTAACTTTTTAGATATCATTCACAACACTTATCACACTTTAACAGTCTACTGCTGAACACAGGCATCTCCTAATTTGAGCTACAATAAATAGTCATCCGCCTGCCGCATCCAACTAAACACACCCATCTTTTTCAATAGGCTACCCTCATTCCAGTCTTAACTCCAAGACTTGTAGATATAGTAGCATTTCATTGCCGCGAGTGTATCATCTAGGTATCCGAATTTAAATAGACATTTCTTTTTTATTTGTCCAGCGATTTAAAGAAAAACTCAAAATGCAGCTCTAGCGAAAACATCTCTCAATACATCTCTGAAAACTGCATTCAAAATTGCTTCAGCCATTTTGGAGATTAGCATGCACAAACGTACAGACAACAAGTTTCTTTTATTATAACTTTATTCACCCATATTTATTATTAAGTCACCCATAATTAAAAATTCAACCGTAATTCATCACTTTTTCATATTCTTAAACTTTCTGCGTTCCTTCTCTATATAAGCTTAAAATATAGCAAATTCTTGCAATTTGCCATATCAGGAAGGAAATTGCTGTCCTTCCTGCGCACAATATTCTTAAAAATAGTAACAAATTTTTTATCATCTATTTTAATTAGGGATTAAATATAATGACCACCAAAAATAGTAATTGCGCAGGAAAATATGCTTAATAAAATATATCATAACGAGCACCTATACGCCTCAAATCACTGCATTCCGTCTCGGAAGGGTTAGGTTATGTTAGGTTCCTTCTTAAACCCACCCAAAAATAGGAGACCCGCTTCGCGTCCGTCGACTTATTTTGATCTCTTTAAATATATTTTGCTGTGCAATTTAGTGATAATTTACTATTTTTGACTGTTATATTGTACTATATCTGGTGATAAGTTAAACATAAGCCTTTTAATAATATAGATACGCATTCTAAACAGATAACCATCGCCCTAATTAAAATAAAAAGAGAATCAACAGAATAAACCCTAAGAGTACTTAAACACCGTATTAAGAAAAGAAAAAGCGTAGCATGTCCTATTAAACGGGATGAAAAAGATGCATTTGTTAGCGTAACTGTTACGGAGTCAGCCCTAACGCGGACTCGGTTTGTTACTGTTAAGGGGCCATGAAAATTGTTTTACGCCTTTCCAGTGTCGGTGGATCTCTTCATTTAACTTGCTAAATTGAAAGCTAAGTGCTCAATGCGAGAACAACGTCGGCAAGCAGACCAGTGTGGATTGGAGACGTATTTAAAAAACCTAGTTTGGTCAATCGTATCAATCGTATTAATAAAATTGTAACTGGTTGATGTCTACATTGGAAATATTTAGGCATATTAATATTTGACTCTATATTCGAGCTATAGAAACCAAGGCAAATATTTTTAGTGTTTTATGCGCATCACGCAAAAATGTATTGCTGGAAGTTTAACTTAAAAGCTAAACCATAGTCATCGTCAGTATATATAATCGATGGCGTAGTGGTTAGTATAACCGACTGCCACGCCAGAGGTTGCGGGTTCGATTCCCGCGCAAGTAAAACATTTGTGTGCATGAACATGGATGTTTGTCTTGGTCTGGGTGTTTCTATGTATAATATGTATATATTTACAACAAAATATATATATATATATATATATATATACAATTATTATGTCTGTTTATCCATTGTGTAGTACCCATAGTACAAACGCTTCTTAGTTTGGGCTAGATAGTGTTGTGTGTATGTGGTAGAATATTATTATTATTATTATACTAGATGTTCTCGCGGTTTCACCCGCGTTTATAATTACTGCGCCGCCCCCGTGGGTCGTAGCGTAATGTTATATAGCCTATATATAGCCTTCCTCGATAAATAGGCTATCCAACACTAAAATAATTTTTCAAATCGAACCAGTAGTTCCTGAGATTAGCGCGTTCAAACAAACAAACAAACACTTCAGCTTTATAATATTAGTATACATAGATATAGCATAATAATAATATATTTATACAATCAAGATCTGTCCTAGATCAATTAATAATTAAGACGGCTCTAATAATGAGAACACACACGTAACCAACATACAATCACGAATGGACCACAGAACGATTACGACATCCGAGTAATCGTTCTAAATCGATTCATACATACCGATTCCAGTATCGAGTAAGTTATCAGAGCCAATGTTTTACGTCCGCGCAAAGCAATTAACCATTCGCCGCTCACTTTATTATTTCTCAGCGAATTAATCGATTCCACTGGCAATTTTAATAATATCGATACCGATCACTGTCCAATGAGTTATGCTTATTTGTTTTTCGTATTCGCGCTTCGTAATCGATTTTTTTGATGATCGATTATTCGCCTTATATGTTGGGATTACGCGACAAGATTCGATTTATTGTAAGGCGTGGGTAATAAATGAGTGGTATTAATATTTGTGTACGAGTTTGCGATTTAATTGTTGTTGCAACATCTCTTTAATTTGCGGTCGCCATGTTGGAATTCTGCTTAAATGTACGTCAATGCTTCTATTTGAGATATAGTATTAGTATTTATTATATACTAGCTTTTGCCCGCGGCTTCGCTCGCGTTAATTTAGAATTTGACAATCAATTCGGGTTGTACTCTGCTTGTAATAATATAATTCAATCATGATTCGAAAGACACGTGGCGCCATCTATTACCATAAGAACGTTATTATTGTTTTCCTCAGAAACAGTATTTTTTTTCGGGATGAAAAGTAGCCTATGTCCGTTTCTGTACACTTGTCAACGTATATGCCAAATTTCAGAATGATCGGTTCAGTGGTTTAGGCGTGAAAAGGTAACAAACAAACAAACTCATTTTCGCTTTTATAATATTAGTTAGGAGTTAGGATTAGGATTAGGTAGTAGGATTTTGCTGTAACAAATTTTTGTGACTAGTATACAAAATGCGATTATTTTGGAACTACATTGTAACTTATATTATATAGTTGAGTATACACCTATTTTTTATGACATGTATAATTTACTTATTTTTAATGACATGTATAATTTACTTATTTTTAATGACATGTATAATTTACTTATTTTTAATGACATGTATAATTTACTTATTTTTTATACAATTTGTACTGTATTTTTATATCTTCTTTATTTATATGTAGTCTTTGGTAATACCTATGTGTTTTTTTATAAATGTCTGTTTGTCTGTATAAAAACTACATACTAAAGACTAATGCGTGCTCGCCTTGCCGATAGGGCAGGACAGAACGCGTACAGAGGCTAGTACCTAGTAAAAAGGTTCTATTGCACTGTCTGTGTAGGAAACCGCGGCTTTACAATCGAGCGCATATAAGTAACTTACGCTACGGAACTTACAATAGTATACTCATAAGCCTATCAATTGTTGTAATGCCAGACAAAATTGAATAACTATTGTGTCTAGCCGCTTGTGTGCCAGTGCGACTCAATAGGATGAATAATAATAATAGTAGATATTCTATCACGTACTATGGGTACTAGACAATGGATAAACATACATATGTATATACTTTTTTTTAATAAATACACACATATTATACATAGAAACACCCAGACCAAGACAAACACCCATGTCCATGCACACAAATGCTTAACTTGTGCGGGAATCAAACCCGCGACCTCAGGCGTGGCAGTCGATTACATTAACCACATTAACCACTATGCCATATATATATATATATATATATATATATATATATATATATATTTATGCTTACTAATATGTAATGACATAAAGCTAAAGAAACTGTTTGTTTGCTTGAACGTGCTAACCTCTGGATCTACCAGTCAGATTTCAAAAAATCTTTCTACCTTCTGTAGCCTATTTAATAAGGAAGGTTACCTAACATCACGTTACAACCCTTAGGACTGAAGCAGATAAAACCGCGGCACACAACTAGTATAATAATAAAGTAATCATACAACACACAAGCCTGCTCGCACTAGTCCAGTCTACGTCCTATAAAAGCCATATTAAACTTTCGAAATGAGTAATGCCGCCGATATGGAGCGGTGGACAAAAAGACAGAACTTGTCGACTTTTACTATAGTTATCTTGCAGACAGACGACTTTCCAGGTAGCGCCCCGCTGCGCTCATGTCGCACGCCTACCTCACCACTGAGTACCGATAACACACACAAAAAGGGAAATTATTAATTATATTTTCCCTATCAACGGTATATTTGTGAATCCAATTTAATTATAGATTCAAAAATAAATATCGACATACAAACACATATTTCTTTTTAGCTTATGTTTAACTTATCACCAGATATAGTAAAATATAACAGTCAAAAATAGTAAATTATCACCAAATTGCACAGCAAAATATATTTAAAGAGATCAAAATAAGTCGTCGGAGCTCCGCTTCGTGGGGCTCCTATTTTTGGGTGGGTTTAAGAAGGAACCTAACATAACCTAACCGTTCCGAGACGGAATGCAGTGATTTGAGGCGTATAGGTGCTCGTTATGATGTATTTTAGTAAGCATATTTTGCTGCGCAATTACTATTTTTGGTGGTCATTATATTTAATCCCATTCATTTTTAAAGACTATTCCTGCTCTAGGCATAATTCCTGTATCGCGGCGGTCTTAACAAAAATTCAAACAACAGACACAAATAACACCCGGACTCGGAACAAATAAATGTGGCTCACTCAAATTTTTGTCCCGTGTGGGGATCGAACCCACAACACTCGCCGCGGCGACACCGGCGAGACGACCACTTAAACCACTACGCCATCCGTGCATTTAAGTTTTTTTTCATTTAAAATATTCATTAACTGTTAGTTTGCTATACTTTCACGCCTTAACTACTCGACCGATCACCATGAAACGTTTACACGTCCGGGGTACAAAAAAGAACATAAGGGTACCTTTAAACCAGTAAAATACTTCTGTTCTCGAGCAATAAATGCTTATTAATAAAATCTACTTTAACGCGACCAAAGCCGCAGGCAAAATCTAGTACTTATCTGATATTTTTATACATACATACATAGATTCACGCTTGTTTCCCAGGAGGGGTAGGCAGAGACTACGGATTTCCAAATTTACGGATTTTATTTTTATATTTAATATATTTATCGTATTTGAATTTTCATACTTATTATTCTATGACGATTTATTTTTAAACCTATTATTTAGTTGTTAAGTAGAAATCAAGAAGTCTTTAACAGTAGTTCCAGACTTCTGAACATCTACCGGGTACTCCTGGTACAAACACCTGATGGTAAGTGGTCACCGTAGCCTATGGACACCTACAACACCAGAGGCATCACTTGCACTTTACCGACCCTTTAGGAGAAAAAGGAAATGGGAAGGAGAAGGAGCGGGAAGGGGGAAGAGGGTGATTGGGCCTCTGGCACTCTCACTCACCATGCTGCTATTTCACGTCGATATTCTGTGAGAGGGTAGTCCTTCCCCGGTCGAGCCGACTCATTCATGCTGAGATCAGCGAGGCTCTACTACGTGGATAACGTGGATTAATATTACGTGGACGCTAAAACCGTAACTACCGATATGTCCATACCGATGCCTAGACCTTCAAGGATATAGCCATGAGTATAACCTCCTGACACCTCGCGTCCTTTACAAAATGCTAAATAAACCGTACTCTAAAAGCCGAATATTTTTGAACTTCTTATTTCGACAACGGACGACCGACCTTCAGGTAGCAACAAGTTTGTTTTTTCCCGCTAAAAAAGTATTATACACGTGGTTGCTTGTAGCCAATGAAATTTAAGCAATGGCGATAGTTTGTCCATGAAAACATTTGTTTTAGTGAAAACTCGGGCAAATCTTAGTTTATGTTTTATTCATCGATCAAATATATCATAGATACACGATCGTCGCTCAAAAACGGCCCCAACAAAACTGTGCATAAATCAGTCGTATGCGCTATATTATGCACCTGTCCCACTCACTCTTGCGTGCGCTGCCCGTAAGCGAGAGCGAATCGACAGCACTACTACGGTGGAGACCGTACCATATACTTAGTACGCTTGCGTATCGCGAGTAACACACTTAGGACGCTTTACATTGACGCGTTTTAACTAAACTTACAAAATGTTTCTCAATAGGCGTTCAATGGTTATTCCGGTTTATTTCCTGGATTACATAATAAATGCAGACACTTATAAGTAAGTAGTACTGGTCAGTGCCACATATTGACGCGGTTTTTGTATGAGAATGTGCATCTATGGTATATTTGATCGAAGGTTTTATTCAACAGGCAAGGTCTCGGCCTTTGCAACAAAAACAGTTTAATGCTTTGAAATGTACATTCGGCCGTAGTGGCAAGTGATTTCAGTAAATGCTTCGGTGTCAGGAGGATATTTGTATTAAAATTAATCAAATGTGTTTGCTGACGCTCCTTAGCCGATACAAGTGTTGTGAACTAACTGTGCACTCGTCCATTCGCTAATTAGTCGGGTTCGATTCCCAGTAGCGACATACCGTCTACTTTTTACACAATATCATTTCAACCCAATAGAAGTCGTTATCATACTACAATTAAAGGCTTTACAATTGCGAATACCTGTTTGTCCTTGTCTTACATATTAATTTATTAATAATAACGTGAGATAGGATGATTATGTTTTTCATTTAACACGTTTTGTAAAGGTGGCATTCTGAAAATAGCACTAACTTTTTCAATTAAGGTACAATGAAAAAGGGCGGCGATGTTTTTTTTTAATGTTTATTCTACTAATAATATTACAAATGTGTATGTTTGTGAAGATGTTTAGAAAATATTTACGTTAACTACTTTATTCGGATTTTATCGCGATTGCTTTCAAAAACACTATTATTAAATAATTTTGAAACTTTTAACTACTATTGTTAAATTCTGTTATTAGTTACTTTTATACAAGCCATTGAATTTATAAAAACTATTTCGATTTAATTTTTATTTTACACATTGCCCTATCTTATCTTATCTTATCTTATGTGTGGTGGCCAGTCAGTGCAGACCGGCGACACTTCGACCCAGTGGGATCTTTTGTGTTGGCCCCAAGATTTAACCCTTAGCTATCTCCTTAGGAACGTACTGCATTAGCCGCAGTGTACAATTCAGAAGGAGAAGCCTGAAGTCTTCAGGGTTTGGATATGCCAATCCCATCAGACCCGTCCTCAGTCCAGCCAACGCGTCGCATTCACACAATAGGTGCGATATGGACTCGTCCTGTTCACCACAGGCTCTGCAGATCGAATAGTGTGCTAATCTCAATCTGCACAGGAAGTCGTTGGTACCAAAATGGCCAGTGAACGCTCCTGTTAGCAGGCGCATTTGGCTCTTGCTATACCCACAGAACTTCCGGGTGAAGCCTGTGGCTCCGTTTGCAATCAATTTCTTGGAGTGTTCCAGACCCCTGAGGGCCATCCACTGTAATTCACACATTCCCCTAAATTTCGGTTGCTTTTGGGCAGTAATGTTCACGGAGGGACTAAAATGTACTGAAGTGTAGTTATTTTAAAGTACCCAAACATAATTTAATTATTCGTGTTTTGCGCAGAATGAGTTCAAATTATTATAAAATCTATCTATATTTTGCTTATTTTTGGGTTTGACTTATTGAATTACTGGATCCCAAGCTGGTTATATATTCCAACTACCTTTTCTATTGAAATTATGTATATAATTATGTCTTTGATTTCAATAGCCTTGCGAAACACCTTTGGTGTTCTTTTGCGAGTATGGTGGTATTGTCAACCACTACCTGAGATTTAACAAACCACAGATACTCGCAGCTAGACTCCAAGAGCACTGTTGCCAATTTAGCGACTTTGTCGCTAGAAGTGACGACTTTAGTTGATGTCTTAGCGACAAAAAATAAAATATGTCGCTAGAAATATTTTAGCGACTTATCTGGCGACTTTTGGAGTACAAATGAAAAGAGTTTTAGGGCACAGAATTATACAGTGCGAAGAGATAAATCCACTCAACGATCTCACACTAATTGAGTAACAAACGTCCTAACATATTCACTAAGTTACAAATTCCCAAAGACGTTAAACATTTATAATATTAATAGTTTAAATTAATCCTAGCCAACATTATAAATGCAAATATGAGTTTGTTTGTTGAGCCATCATAAAATTTCGTGTACAGGTTCTCAGGGGTACAGAAAAAGACATGTACCTTTTATTCAGAAAAATAGTACCTACTGTTCCTGAGGGATAGTATTGATATTGACAATATCTACATTCAGAAGAGCAAAGCCGCGGTAAAAAACTAGTATGTAATATATATTTAGTAAATAGCCTATACCTATAGTCTATTTTTTATTACTTCTCCTATTTAGTAAATAAACAAACTCATTAATATACAATCATTCGTAGTAACAAATAATTGTATAATGAGTTTGTTTAAAACAGTAGTTTTCGGACTATATTCGTTCTCTAATAAATAGAGATAATAAAAAAGACTGACAAAACATTGAGTTAGATATATATTGTTGATAGCGCGGGAGATGACTATAAAAAAAAGAAAGCATAGATAAAATATATAAATGGCATATTCAATACTCTTATTTTTATGTATTCTTAAAAAAACTGTTTTACACTTGAGTTCTGATTTTTATTTTATTTGTTGTTTAATAGATAAAGTGATCACTTAAAGTAATGTCCTTACAATTGATCCTGGCACAATATTCAGTGCCATAATCATGGCATTCTGTAATACTGAGCATATAAAAGTTCGTTCTATTGTCTCTAGCTACTAGTACGCCATATTTGTTTACTTAATAAGATAATTAGAAACATAAACAATGTAATAATCTCTCAAAATAATCCACTGTACAGAATGTTTAATCAATGTAACGCTGTTTGCTCACAGTATGATGTATCTTTCACTACAGAATTTATACATTCGAATCGTTTTTACTCTTGAATAAAATTTTACCTTCAAATATTTTAACTACGAGAAAAATAAATTTACATTTTTTAAATGTGTAAACTAAGTACATTACAGTAAAGGAACCTCCATTTCCTGGGGGATCGGGCTAGGGGATCCTGGTGGACAACATTCCGAATTCAAGACACGAATCGTTTTAAGTAGGTACCGACAGTCATTGACATTTCATAGAATATGTGTCAAATATTCGATTCCTTTCTTGATAGAGTAACGGGGCCTAAGGCTATCGTAATCGCTTACCATCAGGCTGTTAGCTTGTTTATCGTATAAGTATAACAAAAAAGTGTAAAACACCTTACCGGCATACCATTATTTTTAATAACATTACTATTGGCATATCTAATGTCATTTTTCAGCGTGGGCCTGACCCCTAAACAGCGAGAACCTCCAAACAACTCTAAAGTTTTTCGTTATAACCTAACCATCTAGAGGCACCAGACGATTTTTGGCACGGTTCACCTGCCCTTCCTAGTATATTACCAAGGTTACAAGGGGTAAGCAAAGGTGTATCAAAATCAACGATCGCCAGCTTTGTTTTATATTCTGCGTAAGTTTAGCCCGCTATGATGTCTATACGTTTTAAATCCAACGTAACACGCTCACTCGCTATAACGAGACTATTGCTGGCTTTCAGCCACATTTCTAGACAACCTACTAATACTGCGAATTTTCAAACAGGAGAATCCCATAACACAACTTTTGCTACACAAGGAATCGATTTCAAGACCTTATAATTAGTCGCAAACATAACTCAGTCTCCTACGATTCTGGGCAGTCTACTTAAAGGGCTTTCAAATTCCTATCAAACTCACGACCTTCCGGTAATTAAGTCAAATTTCATTTCGCCACTATATCTTATTATCCCAGTTTTGTATCTCCGCTCTTATTCCCGACTCCTCGCCATACCTACACCTTTTAAACAAACATTCTTTAAACAAAAAAGACCACAAATCGAGCGTCGAGTTTGTCTGAAATCGCCTCGTCGAACGACACACACACTTTAATTGACTCCACTTCTAAGAAAGTAATTTCACTAATTACTTTGAGCTACCGGATTTTAAGATCGACACTCGACAACACTTACAACCCTGTCGCATCAAAACCCAATAAGTTATACAGTACAATATCTATACGTTCCACCATCCGTTTTCATTTCGATAGGGTTGCTTCAAGACCGGTTGTCACAAAAAACGTGTATTTGGTTTAAGTTTGTTCAGACGATGTCGTGGGCGAGTGAAATTTTATACTATTTGAAGTATGTTTAGTTTATTAAAGATATCATTAAATAGTTAAGTACACAATAAATTATTATGAGAACGTTTAATGAATTTTGATGGTAGCGCAGTCAGCGCGGTGACTGTTGGAATGTTTCTGTATTTGTCATATTATTTTATATTGCCGTGTTAATTTTTATTACTAAAGATGTTATTTAAGTAATAGCTTTAGAAATATTTAAGTTATATTTTTATAAGTTTTGTCATTTATCTATAATTTGATTTCAGTTTTGACTGCTGTACTAAATATGACTTTCTTTTTTTTGTTGCTTGTCAAAATGCCCACACTCCGCCTGATGGTAAGCAGTCATGTGCAGCTGAGGCGATGTTGAGGTCTTTACTTTGACGGCCTGGGAAGGTGCTGAAGATGCCGTGCATGAGACTTCAAACAGTTTTCTGGTTTCTTCTTTCAAGAATTTATCAGTACGAAGTAGTGTGAAACTGTGTCGGATAATGGGGAATACGCTAGGCACTCTTGACACTTAATCTAAATTTATAGTAGGCGAGATGTAGATGTAATACAGCTTTGCCTGCCCCCTTGGGGACACAGGAGGAAGACTATGTAATCATTTATGTTGATAGTGCCATGAACAAAGTAGTCTATTGATCCTAATGGCTTATAGCATCGCATCTTTAAAAGATCTTGCAACTACGTCTCTCTTCTTACACGACACAAGAAGATTTAGCTAAGATCTTTTGTAGACTGGTATTACTACCGGCTTCTAAAAGTAGATACATCTTTGCCTTTAATTTTTTTAACTGACTGTCCGGTAATGATACTATCATGTATACAAGGTTACTCTTAGTATAGTGAAAACCTCTTAGAGGGTGATTATACTTGTTATTATGAACAACCTTAGTTCTGGGACATTGCCGAAATCGCGAAATAAAAATCAGCTGTTCCATACAAAATTGGACTTTGACCTCGACAAAATGTATGGAACAGCTGATATTTTTTCGCGATTTCGGCAATGTCTCAGAACAAAAGTTGTTCATAATAACAAGTATAATCACCCCCTGAGGAGGATTCCTTGTATATGCTCATGTCGCTATGTAGCATACGTAGCTATAGCAAAAGCTATAGCTACTCTGTTGGATGTATGCAGGTATGAAGATATCCCAAAGAAATAAGCGCTGTATTACACCCATCGGGTTGTAGAAGCAATAAAAGAGGCGAATCTGTTGTCATTTACTGTCTTCGTCAACCCCGTGCCTTTATATAAAACGACTTGAGAGACAATTCCTACACTCCATCTAACCCAAAAATTATACCTAACACCCTATATGGCCTCAATCATAAGTGAAGACTCATACCACAAGATCAAAAAAACATCTAGGAATAACATCATTTAACATTACATTAATAAAAAAATTTACCGCGCGTTACAATTTCTTTTAAACCTAGTCGTTTCGCAAACTGCCAGTATAGAAACTTAAACGGCGACAAGGCGTATCACCAAAAAGTATCGTATAAGCAGTGCGGCCAAATTAAAATTCGTGAATTCTGTCGTGTAGAGCAACACGGTCAGCTCGACGAATAAATATCTTTGTAATTAAATATAATTTTTATTTACTATCAAGAAAAGACAATTTAAAAAATGAGGTTACTGTTAAAGCAATTTTCTTTTTGTCTTTTCTGAGAGTTATATACATTGTGAATTTTTACTGACATATTTTAGCTACTTAATTTAAACTACTTATGTAAAAATGTTTTCGGCTTTTTAGTCTTAGTTTAGTTTTCCTAAGTTTTTTTTTATTGACGCAGTAATTATATTGTTATCTCAATCTCTCGAACTCTTATTCTCTAGAATAAATAATAATAACAATATCAGCCCGATATGTTAACTGTGCCACTGCAACTTCTCAGAATAAGAAAGGTTAGACTGTAATCCACCACGCTGGCATGGTGCGGGTTAGCCGACTTCACATAATATCTTCATGAACATTATGGAGAGCTCTCAAACATGCATATTGCCTCAAGATGTTTTCCTTTGCTGTTAAAACGAGCGATAATTAACTATTTAATACGCACATAACTTCAGTTAACTAAAGTCAGAAGTGTGTGATTTTATTTTTTTTTGATCTATCTCAAGACCTCCTTGTAGCAGTCCGGCGGCTGCCTCACTGGGCTTTCCATTATTTTATTATTTTAATCTAGTTTTTGTTATAATACTTTTACAAATGGTATATGTATCTTCGCATAGTACATACATACTCTCACGCCTATATCCCTGAAGGGATAGGCAGAGGTGCCTTACACCCAAATTTACCCAGCATTTTGTCCTTTACCGGTAACGGTCTGGTAATTTTCTACACATATAACGAAAGCTTTTATTGTACAAAAGAAATATTTAAAGGCAGTAACTGGCGTCTCTTCTCTAACAAGCTGTAGACCTATTTTTAAGATGTTAGGTGTGCTGACTTTGGTATCATTATATATTATGGAAATTGGCAAGTTTATTAAAAATAATAAAAGATTCTTTACAAACGTTAGTGAAGATAGTAAATTCTTAAAAAGGGACCCAACTAAACTAAGACATGAGTTGTGTAAAAGTACTCTTCGTTATAGAAATAGCTACATAATGTCAATAAAAGTTTATAACCATATCCCTCAAGTAATAAGAGAACTACCTATGCAGCAACTCAAATCAAAATTAAAATTTTGGTTACTTGAAAAGTGCTTTTACACTCTGAACGATATTTTTGTTTAAGGGTTTTTAACTTGTTTTTCTTTTCAATAATGAATAATTGAATTATTATTAATATTATAGTTTGTTTTTCAATACAGGTCGAAAATTGTTAATAGATACCTTATAAAATGTAATAATATATTAAGCAAATATTCGCATGCCTATTATAGGCGAATATGTCGGGCTGTTACTTGATATCACTATCTAATGTACCATATTCTTGGCGAATAAATATCTTTCTTTCTTTCTTTCACGGTTCCAGATACGGATTGCTACTTAAAAGTTTTTGACAAAAACGCGGGAATCCAACCTAGAACTCATGCACAGAAATTGCATACACTACTAAAAAGCTTAAGCTATTTCTAGTTAATAAAGTACGCAAACATTTGCCGCGCAAGATGCGTAAAAAGCGACGAAAATAAGTTTATGACTGCGCATTATACGCTGTTATAATTATCTGCGTCCATATACCTAAATTAAATACGTAACTAAACAATAACTTACAATAATGGCCACATAAAAACACATTCGCAATTCTATTGTACAATTAAAATTGTTCACGAATCGCTCATAATTAGGCACCAGTCGTAGCAAGCCATGAAAGTCAGACATATTTATTCGTTCGTCCATTCACTCACTCATTCGGAAGTCGCCATTTTGTGTGTAATTATCAAATTAAATACTTATTAATTTTGTAATTACACAATGTTTTTATATAATTTATTATTTGTTAATTAGTGCTTTAAAAGTATAATTGGATCTTATTGGAATGGGTGTGGATTGTCTACCTTTTAGGATCGATCATGTGTGATTGTTTTTTAAGTTGCTAGCAACCAAAGGCTACGGAACGGCGTCAGGAGAGCCGTATGCTTTGTGCTACCTGAGTATTATTAAAATTCGACCATAATAACCATTAAGTATTAAACATTTGAGAAAAACGTACCTAGATATATAAATTAACATGTTTCCAACATTCATCAAGCATCTATTCAAATCATGAATCATAAATTCAATCGTAATCATAGAGAGCTTACGAGCTATAATACGCACAACTGCACAAAAATTTAGTCCCAATTGAAACTATTTTTATTCTTCTCTTTGAGTGCACTGGTAACATACCTACTTCATTTCTGTATATATTAATAATATCATTAGTTATGGGTGTAACAAGTGGCATTATCATAAGTCCCGAGGTATTCTTACATACTTTCTGGATATATAATAATACTAGACGTTCCCGCGGTTTCACTCACGTTTATCGTTACTGCGCCTCCCCCGTGGGTCGTAGCGTGATGTTACATAACCGATAGCCTTCCTCGATAAATAGGCTATCCAACAGAATTTTTCAAATCGAACCCGTAGTTCCTGAGATTAGCGCGTTCAAACAAACAAACAAACTCTTCAGCTTTATAATACTAGTATAGATAGAGTAGATCCTTTAGGCATGGCGTATCTACGTATTATCAAAAATAGTCAGCAACGATCTTTCCTTGGTCGTGCGTCTGTGCGTTAAAACGCACACTATTTATTGCCGAGACAGTGTATAACGCACATATTTCATTATGTCGGTGGCACAGGCGGTAGTGAATGTGACTAAGGTTTCGGATTCGATTCTCAAGGAAAGTATTATTGGTTTGTTTTTTCATTGAATTCCCAGTACCGGTGAAGAAAAACATCGTGAGGAAACCTGCATTTCCGAGAGTTCTCCACAATGTTCTCGAAGATATTATGTGAAGTCTGCCAAGCCGCACTGGGCCAGCGTGGTGGACTATGGCCTAACACTTCTCACACTAAATGAGGCCCGTGCCCAGCAGTGGGACAGTTTAATACATACATACATAGATTCACGCCTGTTTCCCAGTGGGGTAGGCAGAGACTACGGATTTTCATTTGTTACGATCCTGACACACTTCTCTGGCTTCATTCACTTTCATCACATTCCTCATACACGCCCGTCGGTTCAAGGTACTCTTAACCTGGCCTTTGTCCAGAACGCCTCTGATCTGATCGAGAAACGTTTAATACAGGGCTGATATTATTATTATATTATAAATTCCGAGTAGCAGCATGAAGTCTGGGAGTGTACCCATTAGACAGTAATGAGCTCGTCCCATTAGAACCGAAAACCATGGCTGGCTAAATGTGTATGTAATACATCTCTCTGAGTAGAAAGAGAGACTATGAATCAATTTTGCTGTTTACGTTCTATTGATTACCTACTATCACACAATATGAGTTAAAATAAGTGGTGTTTATAAGTCACTAGTTTTACACGTCACTTCGTCCGCATGGACTTTGTTAAGTGCGTTGCATTCGGTTTGGACGGTTGATATCAGTTTGAATATCTTAATATATTAAAATTACGTGTCACGTTGTTTGTCCGCTATGGACTCCTAAACTACTGAACCGATTTTGATCAAACTTCGTAAACATGAGTAATTTGGTCCAATTTAAAAGATAGGATAGCTTTTTTTTTAAACTGGCAAAAATTTTCTAATTTGAAGCAGACGAAGTTGCGCGGGACAGCTAGTCTTAACATATAAAAATCTCGTGTCACGATGTATGTTCGGGATAAACTCTGAAACTACTGAACCGATTTTGATCAAACTTCGTAACTATCTGTAATTTGGTCCATCTTAAAAGATAGGATAGTTTTTTTTTCTGGTATACAGGACAACCGCGTCTGTCGGGACAGCTAGTAATAAAATAAAATTATAAATATTGATAACTAAATTGACTTGAAACAATGCTATAATAAATTCGTAAAAAAGAAACTTAGTATCAGGTAGTCAGTATCGCTTGCTGGCTTGGTTACATAAAAAGAAAACCGCCTAAAAAGCGAAAAATAAACTTAATGAAACATTTAATTCAAAGGATAGAAATGTGTAACAATTCTCTTCTACAGATTTCCAATTTCGTTTAAAATAACTTACCTACGTAAATACTAAATTATTACAAAATCTTAATAAACGAAAAACTTTACTTCTGTGAACTGTGCCCTCCTACCTATTAATATATTATTCGAGAAATACCTATAACAATATTATTTTACTTCTCAATTATGTAGTATTTAGTATGTACAAATTATGATGACTTATTTACACAATTACATTGACAATTTATGTCTAAACTTCTTAACTATTACTTTAAATAAAGTATTAAGTCGGTTAAAAAAAGATGACAACTCTTAGACTTTCTACACTCTAAGAAAAACTATCCCGTATCAATAACAGCCGCATAGCAAACACGCTATCAATTTCCGTCATTAAACTCTAGATGCGACTTAAAGCCCCGCTCACGTCGACAAAATCACGATAATAAGTAAAACTAACCAACGTATAACATAGACAGGAACTTCAACTTTTTCTCAACAAGAATGTTAATATAAATACCACAACGACAATCTACTAATGATTCTCGTTATATCTTTGCAGGCAAGTTTTTTGTCGTACCAAACAGACGCCATCGGAGAACTCGAGAAATTCTGCAATTATAAGTATTAAAACAATCTATAGGAAGTCTTAATGAAGCATTGTGAGATTCATTGATATTGAACTAGAAGATTAATTGTGTGAAGTTATCTTGCTGCACGTCTATTTGGTTAATGGTTGATGGGTGCCGACATAAGCATGTGATTAGAAATGGCACAGATAGCATAATACTAGAAATGGTATGCTTTTCTCTTGTCGATTGGATAATGGCTAGTTTCTATCCAGATTAGCGTTGAAAAATCAGGAAAAAATTCCGTTTCTTTCCAATTCCGTTGTTTTTTTCAATGTTTCATTCGAAAGTTTCAAGAAAATTTGCCAGTATATATTTCATGTTTTTTCCAATAAAACCGAAAAAAAACGAAAATATTGAAAGAAACGGGAAACTTTTCATGTTTTTTTTATTTCAAATCCGTACTTACTATAAGTACGGGATTTAACTTAAGATATTCTATGCTTTAACTCTTTCCATAACAATACCTACGTACCGATAAAATGTAGGGTAGAATGAAAAAAAAAACTAGTTTTTTTCTACTTTTCAAAACATCAAGTGAAACATTCGAAAGAATCCTGTTTCTTTCCAAAGGATTCCTTCTGTTAATTTTTCTATGTAAAATGCGAAAAAAACGGAAAAAAACCACAATTTGTTTTTTCGTGAAAAACCAAATTGTTTTTTCGGCATTTTCAACTCTAATCCAGATATGTACTTACCTAAATGTTCTTTTTCTTCTTCTCTACAAAAGACAACTCCTTCACTAGGGATAATCTCTCTCCGGTCGTGTCGAATTACCGTCCCATCGGATCATGAGAGTTAGGGAACAGAGAGTGCACTTTATTTGTGCAAACACTTGTGCACTAATATCTCCTACGCAGATGGCCAGTCTCCGTTAAGATTGTCCGCCGTGGCCGAAATTCGGTTTGGCGGACATTATAAATTAGGTAACCAATATTTCCATAGTTATAATATACCAATACGTCCAGAGTTTATACAGTTAATGTAAATTATCTAGAGGCACCGACGCAGAGAACTTGAGTTCAATCCCAAGGCTCGCACCTCTAACCTTTCGAAGTTATGTGCGCATTAAATAGTTATTTATCGCTCGCTTTAACGAAAGAAAACATTGCGAGGAAATGTTCATGTCTGAGAGTTCTTCATAATGTCCTCCAAGATATTTTAAGTCTGCCAAACCGCACTGGCAGCGTGGTCAACTATGCCCTAACCCTACTCACACTTAGATGTATGCGTTCCCGTATTTATTATACCTACAGACAACGCCACGAGCAACAGCTCATAATAATCTTTAAAAAACAAATACCTTTATTGGCATAGGTTTGTTTTACAATTATTTGAATCCCTGACCCCTGAGCTAGTTAAATACTGTATTACAGGAGTCAGTTTATTCCCCATCTCATTCAATCTATTTAAAGAAAATAAATTGTTATGTATTGTATATATGTATTTCCATATTGTTTTTAATATAGTATCACAGTTCTTCTTCCATATGTGAAAGGTTATAATTAGCATGTACTCATTTCATTCATCTGTTTTGTAATTCACAAGTCACGCACTACAAATAATTCCTGTGTCGCGGGGACTTCGCAAACATTCAAACAACGGACACAGAGAACACCTAGATTAGGCACAACCATTCGAAGTTCACACAAATGTTTGTCCCGTGTGGGATTCGAACCCACAACACTCGGCGCAGCGGCGAGGCGACCACTTAAACCACTACGCCATCCGTGCAGTGTAGTCTTATCTAACCGAAGAACCTAATTTATGGTCCTGATTTTATGTTTTTGCCTTGTTTTAATACAAAATCATTAATTTGCTTCCATATTATGTAGAAAGTTAGAAGTAGCATGTTGAGCAAAGCCGCGGGCAAAATATAGGTAGGGTACAAATTCAAAATAAAAAGTTACAATCTACAGTCTATCCCAATAGAATTTTGTGAAACAACTTTTAGTGACTGTCATCATAAAATATTTTACATAAAATAAATTTATGTATATTTATCAAAAGAAGGACTTTCATACAGCTTATTGTATTCATTTACTACTTTTCAAACAGAGTTTGAATTTTCTAAATGACTATATATAATTAGGCATGAAACGATTGTTTACATAAAATAATAATTCTATTGGGACAAACTATACATAGGTGTTCTTTGTTAAATGTAACAACTTAATAATACAGTAATGTTGCCAATAGCCAGACAGTATGTCTGATAGAAACGTTGTATTGCCAATATTTAATAGTGGTGCACTTCTGTGAATGGGTTTCAAGACGAAACCCGCAAAGTCATTGTGTTCGTTCATTCATTCACGAACGAAACCATAGATGTTATAGACTGTCCATGAACTAAACGTATTACAATTGTACGATGGCTAATGTGTCTTGATCGTTATGTCACTATTATTTATTACGTTTTATTTAGATGTACAAAAGCACAGGACTGGCTTGTCTAGTATGGGGCCAATGGATACTATGTATAATATGGTACTATTTTGGTGATAAATATTCTAATTTTCATTTTATTTATACACCTTAACTAATATTAACAAACCTAACTACTTATAAATAGAACATAATAAAAAGGAATGGCACAAAATATATGATTACTATAGTCACTATTATAGTTTATTTATGATATAAATAAGTATAAATAATATCATATTATCATACTAAAATATGCAATATTGTAGTGTGTGACGCGCCTTCCCTACTATATAATATAAGGATTCTATGTAAGAGTATGCATTACACGATAGTTTACTGCCAAAGTAACACCTTTTATTTCGTCACTTACATCCAACATTGCAATATAAAATAAGGTTTTCTTCAGTTATCTAAATATTCAATTCAATTCAATTTGTTTATTGCACTCCATAATGTATATACAGGTCTTATAAATGGAGAGAGAACAATTATGGAACCCGTCCGCGTCGGGCACGGCAAAATTAGGAGAGAAGAACGAACATTCTATTATCTTATATCATATTGAAATAAATTTTAGAGCTTAGTTGATATTTATTTAATTACTCACGTATTATAATTATCTATTATAGTTTATTATTAATTTATTATAAAGTAAGTTTTAAACTTATTTTCTAAAATGTACCTACTTACATAATTTAAATTATTAAAATTTATCGTTTAAATATTGGTTTATATCATAGTAACATTTTTGTATTTTACATTTCATTCAAGCTAAAGTATTCGAATGCATTTTATTTTGTTTAGAATTTGTTTGTTCCAACGAATTCGGATTATCAATGGTCTCTTTGCAACCAACTACAACAACTTTGTGGTATATGTACAATATGTACATACTTGGGTAGGTATATAAACATACTTCTATTAGAACACCATGCTTATTTCTTGTCAATGTCAGGCTTAGTACATAGTCTTGGCGGCGGCCTCTATGGCATTGTAGTTAGTGTAACCGACTGCCACGCCTGAGATCGCGGGTTCGATTCCCGCACAAGTCAAACATTGGTGTGCATAAACATAGATATTTGTCTTGGTCTGGGTGTTTCTATGTATAATATGTATGTATTTACAAAAAAAAGTATATGTGTATGTTTATCCATCGTCTAGTAGCCATAGTACAAGCTCTGGTTAGTTTGGGCTAGATGGTGTTGTGTGATAGAATATTATTATTTATTATTAGGTATAGTATAACAACTCAAAGGATGATGCTGATGACCTTCGCAGATTTTTATTTTAACGCTTAAACCATTATTTGTAGCAGTCATATTTATTATATACTATATTTACTACCTGGTTGGCGTATTCGTCGGCTGTCAATGCTACGATGCTGGCTGCGCATGAGATCTCGGATTCGATTTCCGTTTCGGACAAAATATTATTGGGTTTTTCTGTCAAGAAATTCTCAATAACAGCACAAAGTCTAGTGCAATGCCCGGTAGACGGCTCATCCTCTAATGTGGGACTTAAAACCAAAACTAGCATAATGTGGGAGATGTAATCCTGTGCCTACCTGTTAGAGGACATAGGCGTAAAACTATGTCCAATAGAGTCTATGACTGTATTGTACGATGTAACTACGATATAACACAATTTATAAATTCCCTATAAAAATAATTATCAAGGATCAAGATCTCTCGTTCCAATAATACATTCTTAGATAGCAATATTTCGATATTCGCAAAATATTGTGCGCCATTTTTTTCTGAGAACACTTTAAGTGCCTTTAACCCATGTTTTGACGACGACTGCCCACAGCGTTACTTGTAAGACGACAGTCGTTTGACTTATTACCTGTAATGACGAATTGGTCTTTTGACATTATAAATAATTGTCCTACTCTATGGCCGTAATAATAGGAACTTTAAATGTGCTCACCATAATGGAAAATTGTTTGGTTTTTTAAGCATTTTTGAACTAGGTTAGTCTCGGAATGCTTTATAAACATTTATGAACAGACAGACTCATAGTAACTTTTGGAAGAAGCAAATAATCGGCCCTTAAAGACCAAATTTGCAAGATCTGATGCTGGCTAATACTATAATGTCGGTCTCGATGGCATAGTGGTTAGTGTAAACGACAGCCATGCCTGAGGTCGCGGGTTCGATTCCCGCACAAGTCAAACATTTGTGTGCATGAACATGGATGTTTGTCTTATTCTGGGTGTTTCTATGTACAAAATGTATGTATTAACAAAAAAAATGTTGGTATATATGTATGTTTATCTATTGTCTAGTACCCATAGTACAAGCGCTGCTTAGTTTGGGCTAGATGGTGTTGTGTGTATGTGATAGAATATTATATTATTATTATTATATTAATATTATAAAGTAGAAGAATACTTAAGCCACCATTATGCTATCTATGTAATTAAATTAAATTTAATTATGAAATGAAATTAAAGTATCTTGAGATACGTTTACGCAACATACATTTAATACTCTTTCGTTTACGTGAATGATATTGTCTATTCTAAAAATTGACAGATTAATGAATCTGTAAATTTTTAGAATAGACAATAGTAAAAAACTTTTATGTCTAACCACCGGTGTGCCAGTGCCACTCAATAGATTTAATTCAACTACTGTGTTTTTTTAAACAAATAGACAAAAGTTTGTATATTCTACTAATATCTATCTTCTTTTTAAAAAAGACTAGAGAAAAAGAATTATTTGTGAATCCTATGTCGGACATTAGAAACATCCAAACAACAACGGATACAGATAACACCCAGACTCGAAAAAAATATTTGTGCATCATACAAATTATTGCCCTATGTAGGAATCGAACTCAACCAGTTGGCGCACTGGCAGTGGCGAGGCAGCCACTTAAACCACTACGTTATCATTGCAGTCACAAAACCTAATGACTTTTTTCTGTTTTTATTATTTATACAAACAAATTGCGGGCAATTCCAAAATTTTCCAACGGCACAAGGCACGCCGTATTCTATCTATTCAAAAAAAGAACGACTCAGTTTTCTGTGAGTTGGTAGTATTGGAGCCTCTTGACATTTCTCCACATTGTCCCCGCGCGGCAGCGAGTGACGCGCCATCTCATCGATTTTATTGGCAACAATTGACGGGCCTTTGTTTGCAAATATGCACTTTAGTGTTACTTCTCTTTTGGTTTTACAAACAATTATCGATAAATAATGGCCCGACTTTATTGATTTTAACGATATGTTCTCATTTCCACTGAAACCAAGCAACAAAGGACAATATTAAGCTGTAGTTGACTCTTTATTATTCTCATAAAATAATATTATGGTTGTAGTGGAACGCTTAAAAAAAACAAAGAATCGAATTATTTTGAAAGTAAAATTCCCTTCCATGATCCATTTGCATAACATTAATGATGTTTTCATTCGAGTTCATTCTGTATATCGATGCTAACTTTTTCTGTGTATGCAAAGCATCGCATTTGCATTCCCGACCACATTCGGCCTAATTTGGATGCGTCCGCTATCTCAGTCGAAATCGTTAAAATGCACGCACGGTAGCGAGAACGGTTTTAAAACACAAAACAATAAATAAATAAGGAGAACAATAAATATAATTAAAAACGACAAAAAGCGTTCGTTCGCATGACGCGGGTACAAACGGGTGCACCCGACGACTCTATACTAACGATGTGGATACAGCCCAAATTATATAAAGGAATATACGCTTTATCGACTCATGTTACGATTCCATTTAGTCTGTCGACTATCGATATCCCTTCAACATTTTGTCACCCGCACATCACATCGCCGAACGCTCCTCATTAGAGATTTTTATTTTTAAATACTCGCTGTAGAGTCCAGTATCCTGTGCATCCTGCTGGGAAACTTTTTTTTAATGGAATTTAAACGAGATGACGTTTCTTTATTGCGTTTCGTTTCGGTTGAAGCGATTTTAGACGCGTCCGTGTTTTAATTAGCGTTTATAGAGACGAGAATGGCTTGTGGTGCGGATCAAGTTTGACAGATCTTTGGTGTCTGTAAGTTTGGTCTATGACAGGTCGGAAGCCAGAGGTCCTAATAAGGTTCAAGATTGTGGAGTAATGGGTTACCTGAGTTGTCGTGGTGTCCCAAATTTATTGCACCAATTAGTAGCGTCCACGTGAAGGGGTTTATCAGGAGTTTCGATCGCGCTCTATTTGGGAGGTAACGGTCTATAATGGCCGGTTTTCGGGGAATGATCCTTTGATTTTTTTCACAGCTATCGAAGAAATTTTCGGAAGCGAGAATATAACAAGTTAATTGGGTAAAAATATTCCGATGGCAACATATGGTGGTGTGTTTATAAAAGTAATTTAAGGTACAGATTAATTAGAGAGCTGCCCCATGTTGATCTTATAACTGGGTTTTTAGATAAGTGAGTATAAGTATGTAACCAATTATCACGTATGTTATTATTACGTCCGTTTCTAGAATTGTAGGTGCTTCAGAATCTTATTTTACATGTCAACATCAAGTTTAATGTGAAAACGAGGTTAAATTAAGATTGTATCGGCATGTTATATTTAATCAGTTATGATTTAATAAATAATATAGACATTCGAGAGTTATTTTTACTTTTATATTGCTATTATACTTGTTGATCTCTTCTTCAAATGCTTATTGTACTAAGAATTATTTTAAGTCAGTTTTTCTTATTACCATTCTTAAATGGATTGGCACAAAATGGTTACATAAGTAAAGAGAAAATGTAATATTGTAAAACTTTATAAACTAACTAGATTTTGCCCGCGGCTTCGCTGACGTTAATATAAATTATTTAACAGTAGTTTCTTCTTACTATGTTCTTTTCTTTCTGATGAAGTATAATATTATGCGAAATTTCGAGATGATCGGTCGAGTAGTTAAGGCGTGAAAGCATAACAAACAAACTCATTTCGCATGTATAATATTAGGTAAGATTAGTAATTTTTAAATGAATGATTGTTTACTCTATAAATGAATGATTCAGGACCTACGTCTGCCAAAAAAAAAGCAAACTGTTTTGCAGTTTCGCAGAAATCTATATATTAATACGTGAAGCAAAAACTTTGTACCCCTTTTTACGAAAATTGCGCGGAAGGAGGAGTATGAAAGTTGGCTAAGTTAAAGTTTATATGGAGAAGGAGGGGCGAATCCTAATATTTATATCAAATATGCATTAGAAATACATTAAATTAATGAAAAAACACTACACGCACACAACCATGCATTTGACACACGCAGTCGAAGCGCGTAACTATGGTTACACATATCAATGTATAATGATGACATATATCAGCAATATCTTACAGGAAAACTTTGGTCGAATTTCGAGCACTAGGCGACCGCTAGTATTAATTATTGTACGTTTGATGTCCCTTACTGTAAATAAATACTTTCTTTTCTTTATTTTTATAGAACTAACGCCAAAAAGGGGAAGGACAAGCCAATAACGCGGCACTGCTTATCTGGGTATTTATATAATCATAAACCTATTGTTAATACTCCTATAGCTGTCAAGGGCGATGATGAATGAAAGATTATTATCTATAGAAAATGTCTCTATTGATTTCGACGGACAATACCATTTCTATGATATTGCAAATGACTACTACTTATTGTAAGACCAGCGCTATTTTTTTTTTTCAAAACTAGCATTTTGCTGAGTTGCGGCCAATTTGCAGTAAGATTTGTTTTTCTTTTTTTGTAATTAACTGTGTCTGATGTATGTAGTGCATAATTCTGCTGCAAATAAATGTATTTTCTTTCTTTCTTTCTTATAATTATTGTAAAAGTTTCTAAACATGTTTCGATATTGCATATATTAATCAATATTACTAGCAAAAATGTATAAAGAATGGACGATAAAAGACTGACGAAGAAAGTTCTTCTTCTTTTCGTGTGGTTAGTGGTCAACCTGTTGTCAAGAGTTGTTCAAGCCGCCACTAAGAAAGTTTATAAGGCTAGTGTGAATGGATCAGTCGCAAGGGGAAGACCTAGGCGAACGTTTCTCGATCAGATCGGAGACGTTCTGGACAAAGGCGAGGTTATGAGCACCTTAAACC
This sequence comes from Catocala sponsa, assembly GCA_963564715.1. NCBI lineage: Eukaryota > Metazoa > Arthropoda > Insecta > Lepidoptera > Erebidae > Catocala > Catocala sponsa. The sequence goes on from OY751349.1 coordinate 17,429,507, forward strand.
GGCGAGCGTGTATCAGGTATGTGATGAACGTGAATGAAGCCAGAGAAGTGTGTAACGATCGTAGCAAATGGAAATCCGTAGTCTCTGCCTACCCCTCTGGGATACAGGCGTGAATATGTACCTATTACTGCACAGCAATGACATTATTATTTATATTACAAACTATGAAGATTAGATAATTATGATTTTAATGTTGCATGTACCTAAATATATAATACTAGATGTTCCTGCGGTTTCACCCGCGTTTATCGTTACTGCGCCGCCCCCATGGGTCATAGCATGATGTTATATAGCCTATAGACTTCCCCGATAAATAGACTATCCAACACTAAAGGATTTTTCAATTCGGGCCATTAGTTCCTGAGATTAGCGCATTCAAACAAACAAACAAACAAACTCTTCAGCTTTATAATATTAGTATAGATTTGCACACTTCTTTTGAGGTTATAATTCGGCATATTATTATTCTAGATTATATACCTACCTACAATGTACCAACATGAATACCTCAGTTATGCAAATAAATATTTGAATTAATTTGAAGTTTTATAATTATTAACTTTTATCTATACAAGTTTAATATTATGTAATTTATAAGAACAAATAAAGGCTTTTTAATTTTTTAATTTTTTATTTTTTTTATATATCTATACAAATAAATAAAATTGAAGTGTCTGTTTGTAATGTCAAAATAACAGCATTTTATCTAATGCATATGAAAGTATATAAGGTACCTATACGAAAACATCAATTTTTAAAATTTTTGTCTCTCTGTCTGTCTGTCTATTTGTTCTGGCTAATCTCCGAAACGGCTAAACCGATTTTAACGGGACTTTCACTGGCAGATAGCTGATGTTATAAGGAGTAACTTAGGATAATTTGATTTTAGAAAAAAAAAATGGGCTCCGCTGAGACAAACACTTTTAAGTTAACATCTACGCGGACGAAGTCGCAGGTAACAGATAGTTTGAAATAAAAGAGTACAGGTTCATGTCTTATGTCATGAGAGAGACTAACGTCTAAGATACAGGCTCGTTTACGTTTGTGTTTACATTGAATTATTATTATGGCACTGCATTATTATTTGTAACATAAGCATAACATATTGTTGTATGAACTCGTTACAAAAAAGTTAGTTCTCTTTTAAATATAACTAGCTGTCCCCACAGACGCGACGTTGTCCTGCACACACGAAAAAAAATATTTTAATAAACCAAATCTAAACTATTCTCGAATCCACTTTAACACACACAAAAAAATTCATCTAAATCGGTCCAGCCGTTTAGGAGGAGTTTTATTACAAACACACCCACAGAAGATTTATATATATAAAGATTAGAGTGCCAAATTACTAGTATTCTCTTTATTATTGTTAGCAAACCTTGTAAAAGCATTTTAGCTTAGCTGGAAGCTAAAATGGTTTTGTTACGGGTAGGCTCAAGTCCGTCGTTAGAGCAATGGATAGGATTGGAATCCGCGATTTCACGATGGCAAGTGCAATGCCTTATTCATTGTCGGCCTCGATGGCGTAGCGGCTAGTGTAACCGACTGCCACGCCTGAGGTCGCGGGTTCGATTCCCGCACAAGTCAAACATTTGTGTGCATGAACATGGATGTTTGTCTTGGTCTGGGTGTTTCTATGTATAATATGTATGTATTTACAAAAAAAGTAAGTATTTATGTATGTTTATCCATTGTCTAGTACCCATAGTACAAGCTCTGCTTAGTTTGGGCTAAATGGTGTTGTGTGTATGTGATAGAATATTATTATTATTGGGCTAGCGCCGCTCATACCAATATTTGGATGTTTGTTACTCAATTACGCGGTAACAGATTAGGAGACAGCACAAAGCTAGATAACATTTTTTATACAAGGTTATTCTTAGTATAGTGAAAACCTCTCAGGGGTGATTGTACTTGTTATTATTAACAACTTTTGTTCTAGGATATTGCCGAAATCGCGAAAAACAGATCAGCTGTTCCATACATTTTGTCGAGATCAAAGTCCAATTTTGTATGGAACAGCTGATCTGTTTTTCGCGATGTCGGCAATGTCCCAGAACTAAAGTTGTTCATAATAACAAGTATAATCACCCCCTAAGAGGTTTTCACTATACTAAGAATAACCTTGTATATGTCGCTGGTAATTTGTATGATTCCGCGTTTTGCAAACGGCGTCGTCCGTTTAAAAACGCTCGTTGATTATTATAGTAGAGTGACCGTCGACGGAGCCCCGCGAAGCGGGTCTCCTATTTTTAGGTAGGTTTAAAAAGGAACCTAACATAACCTAATCCTTCCGAAACGGAATGCAGTGATTTGAGGCGGATAGGTGCTCGTTATGCTATCGAATTGTCTACCTAATGTTGTGGCATATTATAAAGTGACAAGGCAATTTCCATTTTGCCTTCGGCATATTTTAAAACAGCAATCGATTTTAAACGGACCACGCTGTTTGTAAAACGCGGAATTATACAAATTGCCTGCGACATATATACCAGATTTCGCCCGCGGCTTCGTTTGCCTAAATATAGGTTATATAAAAATTTTCTCAAGAGAACAGTACTTTTTTTTGGATGAAAGGTACCCTATGTCCTTTTCTATACTCCTGACAAGGTATATGCGAAATTTCATAATGATCGTTCAAGTAGTTCAGGCATGAAAGCGTAACAAACAAAAAAAAAATACCCATGCGCATTTATAATATTAGTTAGGATGCATTGCTGTGAGATTTAAGCGGGTAAAGCATGTCGTAAATAATTTTGGAAGAAAATATAGAATTTGCTTAGCATCCATAGTTAATATAATAAATGCAAAAGTAAATCTGTCACTACTGCCAGACTGTTTGTTATGAAATTTGATGCAAGAAGGATAGAAGCATCTAAAAGAACCCCAAAGAAAATCGCGTAGCCTAAGTAATATTATAAATGCGAATGTGAGTTTGTATGTTTGCTAGGCTTTCACGCCTTAACTACTTCACCGATCATCATGAAATTTCGCATACACATTGTCAGGGGTATAGAAAAGAACATAAGGTATCCAGAAAAAGTACTGTACCTGACGGATAAAAAATTGGCATAGCCTACATTGACACGAGCGAAACCGGGGGCAAAATCTAGCAAATATAAAAGTGATAAACTTTAAATGGTTTGGCCCCAAGGTACAGCAAAATGGGATCATCCACTTACATTTATGTGATATGAAACATGCGACAATGTTGTAGTCCAAAGGGAAAACTGAGTTATTATGAGTGACATGTCTATTACCCAGTCCATGATACTTGCCTCTACAAAACATACATATGTACATAGTCTCACACGTCTGTCCCCGAAGGGGTGGGCAAAAGTAATTAAGCCTACATATTGCCAATTATGATTCTAAAGATAATACGTCAAGGTGGTGTTTATTTTTAGAGTAGTAGAGCCTCGCTGATTTCAGTATAAATGGGCCGGCTCGACCGGGGAAGGACTACCCTCTCACATAATATCGACGTAAAATAGCAGTATTCCTACTGTTGTTTCGTTCGGCGAGTGAGTGTGTCGGAGACCCACTCACCCTCTTTCCCCCTTCCCGCTCCTTCTCCTTCCCACTTCCTTCGTCTCTTCTTCCTTCCCTAAAGGGTCGGCAACGCGCAAATGATGCCTCTAGTGTTGCAGGCGTCCACAGGCTACGGTGACGACTTATCATCAGATGGCCCGTATGCTAGGTTACCACCTAAGACGTATAAAAAAAATTGGGGTTATATCGACCTAAGTACAAACAAGTGCGACTGCGGTGCTTCTGCAGGAAATGGGTCATTTGCTGACGTGCCCTACGAGCCCAGAATTGTGCTCGCTTGATGACATATACCAAGCAAAGCATAATGCGATTCGCGTTGCCGAGCACTGGGCTAAAACCATTAAAAAACTGTTGCCATCGACGCGATAAAAAGAAGAAGATTTTGGGTTCCACGTATTCCATGCGAAACTTTTGCCGTTTTAGACAAATTTCGTGTTGCTTCTGAGAATTTCTTGATAGGTAGAATAACCGAATAACACTTTACATGACCCGTCTATCACACCCGAGACCTCATGCATACCAGGCGTATCTACTGCCGTTGAAAATAGCAATCATTCACAAGTATGACTTATGAGCTGGCTATGTTTTTTGCCATATTGCAAAAAAACGGATGAACAAATCACTCACAAGTATTAACCTTAAAATACATAGATTAACATGTATATATCCACAAAAGGGTAAGCAGAGATGTTTTATAGTCACATTTCGGTAACTGGGTTTACAGGTCCTATTAGGGTCTACCAGGTGGATGAACTTTCTAGAATCTAGACAGCACCGCTGTTACTGAAAACCTAACAAATATCAAAATAATCGTTCTTCGACCCAGGTATTGAACCTAGAACGTATCCTGATCGGCCACAAACGCCGGTGAAGCAATAAGGCACCTCAAGAGGCTTTAGAGTGACCATAAAGCCTTAGAGAGAAATCTTAAAATTCTTTAATAAAATTGAAACATTGGAGAAGATCCAAAATGTTATCCAGATAAATTAAAAAAACATTTTTAATATTATATTACATCTACAAAAGCTTATGAATCCTCTATAATACTTTGAAAACTCATAAGCTAAGACTAAACTAAGTGGTATTACCAACTACCAAACAAAAATGTTATTTCGTGCGGTTGGCACCAAACGTATGGCCAAAATAATGAATGAAATAAAAAAGGTCAATAGACGTTCCAAATATGAAATCTATTATATTATCTATAGTGAAATTCATCATCACATTTAAAAATCCCACGGGATAATAAAATGAAGACATTATGAACTGCGTAACAATAAAATGTGTAGGCAGAGCACTCGGTGGATTTTTTTTTGCATTCACTAAATGAAACTTTTATGAATGTTTCTATTTACGACGCCTTTTTTCCACCTGTGCAATAGAGTTCTCGGACTATAAAAATTTGTATTGTTGTTAAAATTATTTATGGTCTTCGAACTTTTTTTGTGAGCAAACGTATGGTATTTGAAGAATGAACGAAAAAGTTTGAACTATTAACGGTGTAAAGAATTATGAATGGAGCCAATGGATTAAAGATATTATATTTTATTGCTTAATAAAATCTATTAAAATTTGTACTATAATGGCTGCCTTTTTTTGTTATAGATGTAATGAATAGAGGATTAATGATTGGATATATAGTTATGTGGACTTGTATTATTTAAATTCTTATTACTATTTCTTGCCTCGGTGGTTAAATGCCAGTTTTGAACCTGAGGTCTCAGGTTCTGTTCCCAGTTTGGTCTATGAGTCATTGAGAGTCATTGAGTTATTCTGGAAAAAAAATTGCCAACACGGAGCAGGAAAATGTGCCCTGTGATCGGCAATAAGCTTGCTCGGGAAGGCTAGGGGAATGTTAAAATACATAATTATATACAAACATTTCAACTTTACGAACATTTAAGCAATGGACGCAATGAATGCCCAGACACGAGACAACTAGATTTAAGAGAACTAGTAGATGGCACACTAATTTTCGTCCCATGTGGGGATCGAAGTCCAGGGATGTTGCGAATAATCGCATCCGAATCCGTAATTGCGGAGCTGCCGCATCTATTTGGATATCTGCATCCGCATCCGCAATAATCAACGCGGATGTTAATGCGGATCCAGATATAGCGCAGGTTGCGACAAGAAAGAAAATGGGTGGGCCGATGAATGGCGCGATAATTTTTCAAGCGAAGATGAGAATCAAGAAACACTAGAAAATGTATGTACCTATAGCTACATTTAAGAAACTTTGCAAAACAGGCTTGAACCTGCAGAGGTGATATTAGATACTTTTTATTAAATAAGATACGCAATTTTTATCAACATCTGCATCCGCAATTGCAGATCTGCCGCATAGATTTGGACATCCGCATCTGCATCAGCATTTGCGGATGTGAGCTTTTAAATATCTGCATCCGCATTCGCTGATGTCAAAAAATCTGCATCCGCAACATTTCTAGATCGAACGCTCGGCGTAGTGAAGTGTAGCGAGGACATCATTTAATTCACTACGACATTCGTGCACTCAAACATGCGTTTGATTGTCAGTTATGAAAATTTGTGTTGATCTACGTTTTATAAATTAAGGGACAGACTGGCTTGTTGATCATAAGTTAGCGCTTTGTTGCCTTGCTATCGTGAGATTTCGATTTCTGGGTTTGGCAAAGTAGTATTTGGTTTTACCATCAAGAAATTATCAGCAGCAGTACAGTCTAGCATTGGGTGTTTCCCGAGCGCTATGATATTATGTCCTTCTTCAAACGAGGTTTAAAGAGAGTTCTTCTTTCACGGTAGGCAGCGGCTTTGCTGTGTCCTGACATTGCTGAAGTCCATGAGCAGCGGTTACCACTTTCCATCAGGTGGGCCACTTGCTCGTCTGCCACCAATGGCAATAAAAAAGTTTAAAAAAAGACTAGCTCCCCATTATATCTGACCTAAAAGCATAACTAGCGAAATGTAGGTGCACCTCCGCCTACCTCTTCAGAGGTAAACCAGCGGACGAATGTTAGCTACAAGTCAAGCTAATAAAAGCACGTAAAAAAGAATTACCATTGCCAACTGCCTATATTCTCACGGAGGTAACAATACCAACTGCACAACTAATAATGACAAATCTTGACCAGTGACGTACCAACCGCAACACACAACCTTCGTTTAAAAACCAATGACGTGTAAGTAATCGGATTAACGCGCCGCCAATCGTAACGTGACAGTTTCTAAACGTTTCCCACGTGACAAAAACGTTACAAATGTTTAAAACTGCAATGTTACCTGATCGATGACATGCTTTTGTCACGGGTAATTTGTTCGAATTAAGTGTTTTGCACTTCATCCTTGTTTTTTTATTTAGAATCTTTTTATTAAAGGCCCTCGTGAGATTATGAAAAAGGACACTTGAGGTATAATAATTATAATCTGATTATATAGATGGCACATTGGTTCCGAATTCACCTCAACATACTTATATAAAAATTGCGAGTTCAGTTTGAATCATCAAAAGTTTGTATATTCATCTACAGTTGTTTCAGAGCTTGTCTAGTTGGCTCATGGCATAAACTTACGATATCATGAAGTCCCGCCGTAGACATCTGAAACAGCTGAAATATTGCTAGTTTTCTGTTAGACTTGGAAATCGAATCTGAAACCTCACTATCGCATGCAAAAACAACCGCACGCTTACGTCACGAAACTAACAAGTCATCCACACTAAAAGCCTATATTCAATTACCTATCAAAAATGTTTACAGTAAGACAATCGAACCACTTCCACATTGATATACAATCAAAAGAAAAATTAAACGGGAACAGAAAATATCATATTCATACTAAAATTGTGTCGGCGTAATCTCGGTAAACGACGGAGGCTCACCCTCATGAATAAAACTAGCTGGTGTATAAATTCAAATTTCCTCTTCTCCACACGCTTATTTCCATATCTCGGCCGCTCTCCCCCTATGCTTTATTATTAAAACTCCAGTGCAAAAACCGACACCCAAGTTATTCGCTATCTACGTTCGGAAATGGCATTATCGGCCGTGCGGCCCGAGGCGCACACGTCTCAGCCAATAGGGCATTCTTATCAGAAAATGACTCATTTCAAATGACAGAGTGTTCTAAAACACATTTAAATATAGAACGTTGTAACGGTCAAACAGCTTACGTTCCGAATTTAAACTCTGTTCAAAAGCCACTTCGGTACAATTCGGGATAACGTTCGGCTGCTCAGTTAAGGCCCGTAAAATGGAGACTCGGGTACCGAGAGGAAATTGGAATAAGAAAATTTGGGGTGTAAAATGAAAGATAGACGAGTGCTAATTTCCGGCTATTACTACGTCTCTTTCTTTCCCGCACATTTATTGCGGGGAACGCGAACGTATTTGGGGGTGGGCTATCACTGTCTTTTTCTAACGTATAGGGACTTTACTATTTAATAGAGCGTATGGTATAATGTAATGGGTATTTAGAAAATTTTGTGTATCGAGATCATGGGTAGGTTGTTTAGCATGGGGTGACTTTTTTATCATTGTGAGGTAGCAATCACTTGCTCTCCCTCATATGTAGTATAAGAATATTACGTTTACCATCAACTAAAATTTTAATTAGCCTTGTATCTTTTACGTAAGTAGGTTACAGTAATTATAAACTGAGACATTTAATAACATCTTTAATATTATTATGATAAATGAACATGGTTTACTGCTATTTCGTTAGTCGCAAGGCATAAATTTACCTTTATGTTTGCAGACGATCGGTCTCTCTCTCTCTAGTTTGATAGCTGGGTACCTAATATTCTTTTGCAAACTCCGCAAATCTTAAGAATCGTGACCAGTAAACGGCAATAAGTTTGCCGCTATTAGATGAGACCTAAGCGGCTGGTGAAATATGTATGTAGATGTAAGAAATCTATGTGTATAATAAAACTCACATTCAGTCGTTATATTTAGGTCTCATTTAATAAAACTCGAGGCTATTGCAAATAGCACCAGTCATAAACAGCCCAATCCTAACTATACTTTTACTAATATTATAAATTTGAAAGTAACACTATCTCTCTGTCTGTTACCTCTTCACAGCTAATTCACTCAAACGAATTTTTATTTTTATGGTATAGTAGGCAAACGAGCAGACCGATCGCCTGATGGTAAACGAATTACCGCCGCCCATCGACAACTGCAACACCAGAGGAGTCACAAGTGCGTTGCCGGCCTTTTAAATAGCTCCCCCACTCCCCTCCAGAAGAGGGAGGGGGGTGCCAACAAAACAACGCAAGCGGTATTTCACGCCGGTTTTCTGTGAGGCCGTGGTATCACTCTGGTCAAGCCGGCCCATTTGTGCCGAAGCGTGGCTCTCCCATGGTAGAACTTGCATGAGATTCCGTACAAATATATTTAAAAACCTAGGGAAAGATATAGATAACGCAGGCGGAGCCACACTCATAAGCTAGTAGATAAGTATTATAAATGTGAGTGTGTTCATATGTTTGTTTTTACGCTTTCACGCTTTAACCACTCGATCGATTATCATGAAATTTCACAGGCACGTTGTCTGAGGTACAGAAAGAACATAGGGTACCAACATCCAGAAAAAAGTAGATACTGTTCTCAAGCGAAGCCGCGGGCAAAAGCTAGTATCCTATAAAGTAAAAACAAACTGTTTATATCAAAACCGCTAGCTCCATTTCGTTCCACTAAACTTGAAGTATAAAATCGAAGCTAGCTTCAGATATCTTTATTTAGCGGCGCAATAATATGATTGAGCGTCACTATCGGAGCGGTCCGCTCCGGCCGAGTTCTCAATAGCAAATGACGACTGCGACCGCGTTGCGTCAAACGCTACCGGAATTTATCGACTACCCGCAAACAATTCGCCTCGCTGCCGACTGTAGCCTATTCAACTAACTTCGGTAACGAAATTGCATAGAGGATCCACTGCGGAACAATAGCGGTTTAATATTGTATATTACTTTCTAGATGTTCTTGTGACATAAAATGATTATATTAGCTGTCAATCATGATATCCTGGGTTCAATTTTAAGGTACATATGTATAGTTTTATAGCGTTTTTCTGTTAGGAAATTCTTAGTACCAATACACGGATACAATACACGGATTGTGTAGTGGTTTAAAGTGGTTACCTCACTGCCGCTGCGCCGAGTGTCGTGGGTTCGATCCCCACACGCGACAAAACTTTGTGTGTACCACAAATGTTTGTTCCGAGTCTGGGTATTATCTGTGTCTGTTGTTTGAATGTTTGTAAAGTCCCCGCGACACAGGACTTATTCCTAGTGCGGGAGTTGAATTTTAATTTTAAAAAAAGAAAAATTGTATTTACACAGGGTCTGAAAATATACCAGATGATGTCAAAAGAAAACGCTCGCTGATTATTGGGTGGGTTGTAAAAACAAATGTAATGAGTATTATACATATCTGACCACCTCCTAGTTGACATAAAAGTGTGCGTCAATGAATGTAATTTATTATGTTTATTAGTTCAAAGTATGAGTTATTTGAAGCCATAAATATGATTGAAATGAACTAAACAACGCGAGACAATAAAGGTTTACTTAAGTTTACAGTGCAATTGACTGACGAACGCTTTGTATATGGCGTCTGTAATGGAGATACTGTGAACCGTTCAGAAACAACAGACTCGCCATTGTTCTTAGTTTAAACTTTTAAAGCTAACGGATATGAATATCGCGTTCGGTTTTCGAATGAACAACTTTGCACTAAACTGACTTCCATTAACAGATTAACACTTAAATTATTGTTGTAGTCGTAAATTTTAATGTTATTTACGTGAATATAATGTAAAGGGGGGGAAATCATACCCCACAATGGTTGTATCTTAATCGGTGCCCCGTGTAATGCGATACGAAGTTATCGAGGAGCTATTAACACGTTGTATTGGGTCGATAAATGAAATCCCGTCACCCCTTGTTTGGTTTCTATTATCGCCCTTAATGTGATTATTTTAACGGTAATATTTGTTCCCATTATAAAGCAAATAAATGGAAAATATAACGTAAGCATGTGTGATAAAAGTCTTATGATAATTTTAAAAGTAAAATCAATTCTCAGCTGATGGCAATTAAATTATAATAAGAGCAACAAATCTTATCAAATTAAAGTTCTTGTCCGATAAAAAGGCGGGCGCTACAATTAATTCAAATCGATTTCCACTTAAGCAAACGTTCGCCGCGAATGATCAGAATTTCAAATTCAACTTTCAGAAAACGCGGCCAGCATGGTGTAAAGGTTCTTTTTTGATTCCAATATGCCATTTAAACGGAACGCGCCAAAAGAAATAGTAGTTGCAGCCGAGTTAGGTTGGCCAGTCTGATACTATCTTGGCAGTTGGCACACCTGACCGACGCTAATTGGACAATAAATCAATTCTTCCCCGCTTCTTATTGGCGAATCGTGGCATTCCAATATTGAAAATTTGGCCGCGCGATATTGACAACATGATAAAAAACAATAGGCGGTTATCTTTTTCTTTTGTGTTCATCTCTGGACTCCGGTTCTTATTAAGGCTGAATCGTTTTATATTTTGTTTGTGTCAGACCCAATGTCTTATCGGTTAGACAATTTGTTTTTGGAAGCTCGTTATTGAATTATTAATATTGATATTTTATACACTCAATTGATATTAGATACGTTTGAAATAAATCACGTAGCATTGGTTAATAAAATTGTAGGCGCGTTATAATCAGAATAAATAACAGCAAAGAGCGCAGGCGTCATCCATTATTAGAGTTATTAACAAAACGGAACGCGCGCCCGGCTAATCTGGGCGAGCTCTGAGCGTAATTAAATTCTCAGAACAAGCGAGCTATTAAAGCGAAACGGTAGCGCGACGCCCATTACGAAACGGAACGTGCATAATTATTTCGTTCCCGCCTTTTTTTCTTATTCTCATTTTGATTTTCGAAAGCCCGCGCTAATGTAGCGTCGCTGCCCTCTGGCACGAACCCTTGTAAACAATGTTCTCGTAAAATCTTATTCAATTACCCTCCGCGTTCACTTAATATACTGATTAGTTTTCCAACTGTTAATTATATACAGACTCAAAGGACCGTGAAAATTAATAAATACTTTGTTACTTAAGTCAATGAAATTTAAGACTGTATCGAAGACAAGTTGGCTATGTAAAGTCAGGTCGTGCAAGCAAAAACTGTGTAGTGTTTTTCTATCGAGACCACCAAGGTATTCAAATGAGGCATATCATTAGCCGTATATAAACAATGTTGTAAAATGACAGGTAGCAGCGCTTGTCACAACCATCGTATTTATATTCATGTGGTGTTATCGTTCGGAATCATCTACGGTTGGTAGTACTGTTAACATGTATTTTGACAGATGACATAAGTTTGTCGCCGTATCGTCGGTTTGTCATCTCGCTCCGATGAAATACAATTCGGATGTAATAATAAGCCCCCGTCTTACGTCGTTTGATAAACGGGCCGGTGTAAATCAATGTAATCGCGTTGTTTTAACGTTAGTTTGGGTTGGTATACACTAAATGGGTTTTGTTACCATTCCACGTGTTTTGTTGTGTAATAGATGTGATAGTAATAGATATCTTTATTATGTTGCTCTAATGTTTTAGAGGTGGATTCGCCGCGGCAAGCATTTGTGTATCGTATAACGGGTAACCGATGATCGGGCGAACAAATCATTAGATTTGGATGAGGCTGTGTTCAGTAGTAGGCTGAGAGAATAAGTAGTTATTAATAAAGTTATATGATTTTTGAGATTTGGAGATCTACTTTGTAAAAATATATTTTATTTATAAACAAAATTAATTGAGAATTTTTATTAAAATTCGCAATAAATTTTAAGTCGAAAACTTTTTAGTTATATTTTTTCAAAATAAGTAAAACATTTTTAAAATATAAAAATGTTTTACTTATTTGTTAACTATTTGAATATATTGACATAAGTTGACATACATAAGCACCCATACCTATTTTATGTATCAAATTGTAAAATACATAAATACATATTTATAATTCCTAAGTATCTTACAAAAATCTATATTTTGATAATAATGTTTATAGGTATACCTATAACTGGATAACTCTTTATATATCTATGTAATATATACCTATTTACAATTATTTAAAAATATTTCAAGACTTTTTCGTATTCCAGTTTGATTAATTTTATTGATTTAAGTTGTATTAACCTATAAATTAGAAAATAGACTACTAATCAGCTTTTGCGATTTTTAGTGGCAGTTAAAGTATAAACGACTGGCACCCTTATTGACAGCACAGGTCTCCTTCAAAAGACTCTGGAAAAGCCGACTCATCGCAGGAACACAAGGCAAGTTAATGGGATTGACTAGTCTTTTTGGATGGACAATTCCCCAGTCACTCAGTTCCCACTCTGAACCCTATCGTCTATAATTATTGACATGGCAACACAAAATCGAAAATGGAATGAAACGGTTTAAAACTTTTGTCGCAAAGTGACACTTCGATTTTCAAAGTAAACAACTTTAACAAACAGGCAATTTTTTTAAATTGTTTTGTCTGTTAAGGCTGGCTGGTTTTACTTCCAGCAGCCAATATAACAATATAAAATAAACGATTATTATGTTCGTATGTCCATCTAATTCTTTAGTTTGTTCCGATGTTTATCGCTCAGCGCACGAGTCAAACCGATGGGTGTCGGTACAAAGAATGATGGATCCGAGTCCATGGCTGCTCGCAGACAGGTATGCTAAGAATGCGCCTTTGACAAATATGTATCGGGGCACAAGTGACATCTGTCCACCGATGCCTTTAAAACAATTATTTAAATTAATAAAGGCTACACTATGACGACATATTTATTTAGAACTTGTTTTAATACGAGTAGTCTTATTGTCTAACATTATTTTTATTGTTTGATAAGAGCAAGAGCGTTTTTAAGATTGCTTTTATAGTTAAACACGAGTTCGGATCTAGGTATAGAGGCTAACGATCAGACGGATCACCTGATGGCAATCGATTACCGCCGCCCATGGACACCCGCAACACCAGAGGAGTCACAAGTGCGTTGCCGGCCTTTTAAATTTGCCCCCACCAGAAAGGGAGAAGGAGGAGGGGGTTGGGCCTCCGGTACCCTCACTCACTCGACGAAACACAACGCTATTTCATGACTGCCTTTTTTGTCCCCATCCGTCGTTTCGATTCCTGGGCCTGAGTAAGTGTTGGTGGGCAATTCTTAGTAGCAGGGAGCCTGAAAATGTGCTTGTTAGATGCCTGAAAATGTGGTGGTCAATAGGCTCGTTCTGTTTTACGTAGTACCTAAACCAAATATACCTTATTGCCTTGTTGGTCCCATGGGATATGTTTGCGTATGATAGTGACGTCCTGCTTTTGATTACCGAGTCCGGCAAAATGTTGTTGGATGTTTCTGTTAGGACATCCTTAACAGCAGCACGGCGTCTAGAAGAAATAGGCTCGCCCTCTTTTACGTGGTACCTGAAAACATAGAAAGTGGAATGTGGGTGTGATAACTAGTGTAATAACCTTTTCTTCAGTGGAGAAGGGGTACAGGGTGTAATGCCATAGGTATTGTAACTTAATTATCAGTCCTAGACTCTTATATCAGTGCTTGGACTTGGCTTAAAACGATCGTACTATTTACTTATGGCGTGAATAAATGAAGAATTTTTGCTGAACCTGGAACATACCAAAAAATTTCGCTTCGCGTAAGTGTAGTGTTTTTATTTTACGTGGGTTAATGCATTGGCGCATACCACTCCGCGGGGCGACGGAGAGGTTATGTCGGACTCACCGGGAGAAATGGTGACTAGCGACATCCCGGTAATATCGACTAAACCTATCACGGTGTTCCTCGACATAACCAGTCGACGGAGCCGCGCGAATCATTTTCACATGCAATCGCGACCCCGCCAAGGTTTCGGCCCGCCGCCGCCGTATGAAACAGCAGGCCACTACACGAATATACCTTCCCTATTTAAATTTAAAAGTATACATATGTATATATATTTTCCTACTGTCCCCTAGTGGGGGGACGAAGACAAAACGACATACAGGCGCGCGTGAGAACACGCACGCTACCTCTCGTACCTGGTGCTGACTAAGTGGCGGGCAGGCCACCACCCCCAGGTAAAACCTCAGGGTGGCTGGAGGTCATCTCGCGCCCTCCGGCACCCGGTTCTGCGGTTGGGCAGAGAGTTCAAGCGTTCCCTCTCCCGCTCCGCCGCCTACTTGATGGAAATTACTTCCTCACAGAAGGAGGCGACGGCGTTCCACGACCTCTCGCTCCGGACCACAGCCTGAACTACGGCCAGGAGTGAGAGGACAACCAATCCGACTGCCATGAGTAACTCACGGCGCTGCAATGCCCAGGCGGGGCAATCCGCCAAAGTGTGCAGCGCCGTATCCACAACGATATCGCGGCAGTCGCCGCAGTGATGACATCCGGGCGTCTCCTGTCGGCCTATGTGACACAGGAACTGGCCAAAACAACCGTGGCCAGTAATTATCTGGGTCAGCCAGAAGGTGAGGGCGCCATGCCGCCTCTCCAGCCACGCCTCTAATACGCGACTTACCGCCACGATCGTGGCGTGCCCGGTACTAGGTTACACAAGTCGTTCCTTCCATTCTTCTACCAGGACCTAGCGGAGTTCGGACCATGCCGCCTTTAGAGCGGGAAGAGTAGGTCCTTCGCCCCGAGCTAGCGCCTCCTGGCGCCAACGATAGAGCGACGCCAGAAGTGCCGCTTCCAGGTCCCATGGTGTCGATCCGGCGACGAGGCTCGTAGATATCCTCGAGGCTCGTAGATCGTGCGGTATCCTCAAATCAAACTGACGGCCATAGCGCGCTGTGGGGCGCACGAAGCGCCGAAATGTTACGGGCCGTCAAGTTGTCTGCCTAAACTGGGGCCCCGTAAAGGGCCATGGTCTGCACGACCCCCTCATAGACCCACCGGCAAAAAAGTGTAAAGAGATAGGTAGGTACAGCAAATAGAGATCATTGGCTACATTCAGGTTTAAAACATTGATTGATTTATAAACTGCTATTCCGAGATTGTAAATCAGGGCCTTAAGTTTTATAAGATATAATTCCTATTTTTGCACTCAAACATGTCGTTCCGGCAATCGCCTGGCTCAGGTTGAACGAGTTAGAGAGTATACACTCTAACTCAAGCCACACAAAAATTTACTTGAGATTTATTTATTTATTTATTTTAGATGTTTACATTGATAAATTATATATAGGTAATTGCAACAGAAAAGTAACTTAATAGCAAAACAATAAGAGATTGAACCAACAAAGTTACATCTATAAACTAAGATAGGTACTTTTTTAGGTGATAGCTATTTAAAAATACTTGCAACTCCATCTAGCGAACGTCGCCGGTATTAGATTTTATAACTTATTCTTTTGGGATAATTTTGCCATGACTGTGACGGTTGCCCTTCTGTTCATCTGTTTTCATACTTTTAACACGAAGTAAAAAATATACAAATAATAAACACATAAAACTCGATTAATTAATATAATTTACTAAGAAAATATATGTACCTATTATATACTAAGAAAATAAGATTTGTTAAGCTAGTTAGAACCAATCCGAGCATATATAATTATGATTAACGCAAAAATTGTAAATCGTAGCAGGCAGGCTTGCCTAGTGTGGGGCCGCCGGATATATTGTAATGTTTTTTGTTTACTGTTAATAAATATTTTTCTATTTCTATTTCTAATTAGGTGTATTGATTAGACTATTAGAACTATACCTATTACCGTTTACTAAACACAGTTCAAGAATCTGTGGAGGAACAGCATGTGATGACCCTCCAACACAAAGGAAGGATCCTCTGACCAGGATGGTTGATCGTGCCTGGCGATTTTTATTTATTTTCATTGCTTATAAGTGTTTAAAATATTTCATTTTAATGATTGACCATTTAAAAATATTATTACTTAATCTGTTGTACGTATAAAATTTGTCATTGAATTAAACTATTGACAAATTTTATTTTTTATTTAATTGCTTTTTTATCAGATATCTAATTAATTATTTGTTACATATTTTAATAATAATATTTTAAGGGTACTGTATATCAATGAGTAACATATTAACTTATCTTTTACAATGAATTTAATTAGACCGATTTCTATTTAAAATTAAAGACCACAAAAAACGACATCCGCCCGGCAAGTGGTGTAACAATAGTTACGATGAACTTAAAGAAATAAGTCCCTATTTCTTAATATAACGTGCATATTCAAACTTAAATAATTAAGTTTTAAAATATTACTAGTTGACAACCCTTGCAACAACAACGACATGTCTAACATGTTCTCAAGAAACATAAAAACATCGAACATTCCAAGCATACTAATCACCGCTTATGTAAAATTGTAATTAAGTAAATAAAAACAAATAGCAATAGTATGTTATGGAAACTTGTCATAAGAAAATAAAAGGCGCTTACGTTACGTATTAAACTGATTTCATTGCGTACGTGCGTAGATACAGGCAGCGTTATTTATTTACACAAATAAACAACATCACAGTGTAAACCAAATCATTGTACAGTTCAAAACTCTAGTATAAGTATTCGGTGGTTCAAATTAATATCATATTTTTCTTAAGATACCTACTTAGTACTTACCTAGGTACATAATCTTATAAACAAAAAAATATATATTGCCATAACATAAAAAAAAAATTTACTAAACATCCGTCATCTCATAAAATCTCAAACAATCCAACAACACATCTATCCATCCCTAAGCAAACAGTCCACACATTTACAGTTATAAGTAGTTGAAGTTGAAACGTAACAGTATTTATGAATGAAAATATACTAAAAGACGGTGTTTGTAAAATAATATTGTCTTACGATTGTTGTACATACCTACATTGCGTTAATTACCATCTTAGTCTCACCGTGATCATGGCTGCTGTAACAACCGAAACGTCGGGAGAAAACTGTAAACTTCAATATAAATACCTATAAATACATAGTTTTAATGGTTTTAATTAATTTAAATGGCTTAATTGTAGCACAGATAATATAATACTATAAGTACTAGATTGTAGTAAAGTTCAATAAATTTACCTATTGTTATAGTTTAAAATTATCTAATAAAAGTGTTTTAAAATAAACAACGCGATAAAATCCGTATAAAGTAATAAATTTCAATGATTGTAAAATGTAAATAAAACTTTATAATTTACTTTTATAAACAGACTGCGCTCTTTCAGAGCCTTTGAACTTAGCGATTACAAAGGCGCCATCTATAATTAAGAAACGAAACAAAGATTTTGGATATCTTATTTTATTTTATAATAATCTACCACAACCGCTAGATATTTCAAAATCTTTTGCTTTGTTCATAGAAATATTCTAACTGCTATAGACTGGAACATTTACTTGTAATGAGCATTCTAGCGAATGTTACATTACAGAAAAATAAACAGGAGCGTTTTAGCAAGTATTCTAGCGAGCATTCTAGCGAGCATTCTAGCGCGCATTCTACCGAAACAACAGAAATTTGCACTAATAGCTTTTTGACGAGCATGAGCAAGTCTGACATCTTCGTGAAAAATATTTTATTAACGAGCATTGACTAGAGCGTTCGCTAGAATGATCGTGAAAATGTTCATAACGATGTTTGGTTTTATGTTTGGCTCTGTTCGTTGTTCAGTTCAACAATTTAAAAACGGCGAAGGCTCGATGTTCTGTTACAATTAAATGCTCAAGTCTATCAGCACCATAATATGTCGAATTACATGCGTTGTGCCATGGATTTAAATTATCTCTAATACCGTTTAAATATTTATTGAACTGTTATACGATACTGCGTACCTATAATATTAGTACAATACAAACAAAATACACTTAGTAATTCTACTAAAATATATAAATTATATTTAGTTGGCAGCACGAAAGTTGAAATGTCATTATATAAAATTAAATTGTCTCAATTGACAAGTTGACAGATAACAAGCAAGCGATTTGTTTGTTGCCAATTTCGTATTTATAAACAATTTATAACAAAAAAGCGCAGTTAAATGTTGATTATATATAAGCAATACATTGAAATAAGTTTGTCTGTGCCTATAAAATAGTTACTTTTATCCAGATTCTCTAAAATGGCGGACGACGAACGTAAGTTAACCTATATCACACATCGGCTTTTTTTTAAATAAACCAATATAAGTGCAACTGCACTAGTTGCTATTATTTTGTGTCGATAGTATCTTAATGTGGAATATTACACACAAAGTGTATGTTAGTCCTCACATTCGAATTTTACGCATTATTGTGGTATATGGATACCAGGCCTTCATTATCACTCTTTACGTTCGCTTTACTTTCTACAAGTTGTACAATATAATATCATTTGCTTAAATAGGCAGGTCTTTGTCTCTGGGATATTTGTTAACCTGATACTCCCTTGATTATTATTTAAACTCTAAGCGTGACTTTATTCTTAAATCAAAAAGAAATAAATTTTTAACAATGAAAAAAGGGATTTCTGATCATTATCATTACTTTTACTTTAAATGGCATTTTCATCTGCAGTGAATCTTCTAGATTTTTATTCTAACAAGACAAGTTCAGTTCTAAACCAGTAATAGCTAACTCTATGTACAAAGATTGAAACAATGAACATAATAATATCAAACATTAAATTTAGAATTATTATTTTATATCTGGCTCAGACAAATCCAAAATGACTAACTCCATGATATACATTTTTTACAGGGAATGAAATTAATATACTAAACTAGCTGTCCCAATAGACATAGTTCTGTAAACCCAAAAAATATATAATACAAATCTAAATCATTGTCAAATACACTTGAACACACAAAAAACTTCATCAAAATCCTTCAGCTGTTTAGGAGGAGTTTAATTACAAACACACGCACAGAAGATTTATATATATAAAGATATACTTATCCCTTTATTAAAATACATTATACATGTTTCTTTTTTTCAGAACCATCAGACAGCAGCCTACTAGTGATCATAGTAGACACAAATCCGAATCAGCGCTACATCACTGAAGATCCAAAGGTGCTCACACACTGCCTCGACTCTGTCATTGCTTTTGCCAACTCACACCTGATGCAGAAGTCAAGGAATGAACTTGCTGTTATTGGCTGTCATTTTCATAAAAGGTACATTGAATATTGTCCTATTCATTATAATAAAATAAAATCTATTTTTATATCAGAGTAGATGTTCCCGCGGTGTCACCCGTGTTTATCGTTAAGGCGCCGCCCCCGTGGGTCGTAGCGTGATGTTATATAGCGTATAGTCTTCCTCGATAAATAGGCTATCCAACACTAAAAGAATTATTCAAATCGAACCAGTAGTTCCTAAGATTAGTGCATTCAAACAAACAAACTCTTCAGAGACGAATCTTTATAATATTTATAACAAAATAAACAAAAGATACTAGACTGCTAACAACTATTGCTTGATTACAAACATTGGCCAGGAATTATTGGTATTACTATAATACTTGAATTTGCATGTCTGTAAAAGTAATCAAATATTAAAATTTTCAGTGAATATCTGTATCCATCACCTGGAAAACCATTAGATGTCAGACAAATAGATGGGCAGTATGAATTGTTTACATTAGTAGAGAAAACTATTAAAATGAGGTAAGATTTATAACAATTATCTAGGCAAGTATAAGATACAGTAAATAAAAACTACAATTTTCAGCAGAATCTGAACTTTGATAATTTCAAGTATTATGCTGCCTTTAATATTGAAATCCATGCCTTTTTTAAATTTATTTATTTGTTTATTAGAAACTCAACAGCTTGTTTTCTAAACACATGAATAAGAAAGTAGATAGCACTAGTAATGTTGAACAATGCCTTAAACACTAGGCTTATCATAGACCTTATTGCTAGACCTACCTATAACAAAAGGTTATACTTAAGCTAATTACAGAGTTTCCTGGCATGTTTCGCGTTAAGAAGTGAAACGCAGAGACAAACAATCAATCAGTAGTAATTACTAGAAACTCACACTCACATACACACACCCTCACATACATTCACACTTACACACACACCCTCACACACACACATACTGCACTAACACACAAAGATTGCATGCATTAATTTATATTTATATCAATAGTAATAAAATTGCAAAAAAATAAGTTTTTAATCAGTTTTGTATCTACTTACTTTATTTGCTATGTAATTTTACGGTATGGAAGAGCGGAGCCTCCTAACACAGGAATTAAATGCTTAAAAGGAGACTCCACAAACTAACTTAAGCATATGTATGGTTAAAACGAAATAAAATATTTGATATTTGATTTGACTAGAGCCAAGCAATACCACAATGATATGACATGACATGATGTATTGTGACATGCTGCGTGCACTTATGCTATAAGTTAACAACCAACAACAGATTGTAGGATATGCACACGGTAGCTACTTTTAGAAAGGTGGAATAGGTCAATATTGGAGAAACTAGCATTGTAAGTTCGTGGCAACCTTGTCATAACCGCATTTCTTCCATAATTGGTATGTCGTAATGGGACATCAAATCATTTGGTGTTACGAGTGCGCTTATTATTTTGTTTCAATTCAATTAACTATATCCTAAAAAAGATGCTTCTATAAGTTAGTAGTGGCTTTTAGTATCAAAACTGACGTTTGATTAATATGTACTTATATTTGTATATTTTCAGAATAGTAAATCTAATAAAAAGTCAGCCACAAGAGGACAAGCCTGGTGAGTCCCTGCTGGCAGGGGCTGTGGCCATGGCACTATGCTTCATAGCTAAGGTAATATACAATCTTCTTCTCCCTAGCCTTAATTATGCCGAAGTAACTTGTGGTCGGCTTTCTAGTCTAACCGGATTTGACTGGATATCAGTTTTTACACGGAGCGACTGCCGTCTGATCTCCGCAATCCAAAGGCTAACGATACCCAAAGGCTAGACCAGTGTCAGGATATTAGAGGGCACTGACTTCCCAATAACGACTGCCTTAGATGTTCATGGTAGCCGGGACCGACGGCTTAACGTGCTCTCAGAGGCACGGAGCAGGCGATAATTGTCAATCAATACGCACATAATTTCGAAAAGTCATATAACTTCCGAAAGTCAGAAGTACGCGATGTGGGTTCGAACCCGAGACCCCCTGCATTGCAGTCTGTTGGTCTCCCCACTGAGCTATTGCTGCTAAGGTACAGTCCGATGCAAACTTAATGGCGGCTCTGAACATCGCACGAGTCATTGCGCAGAACCCAATATTAGGTGTCAGCGGGACGTAGCGGCACAGGGCGGCAGGGCACCTCCCCGCGCGCCCTTACTTTCACCCGCACTCGCCTTTAGCGTCTTGTATTTACTGTGTGTGTAAGTTATACCTGCGCACGCCTGCACTAACTTCCGAGCTGCCATTAAGTTTGCATCGTACATATACAATATCACTATATAATAATAATAGCCTTTTATTCCGATAAAAGTCCTTTGTAACTTAACAGAACAATGTTATTGCTACATAAAAAATATTATTATAGCATGAGCAATTGAGCATAGTGCTATTATTATTGTCAGGTCTACTGGTGTGTCTGGCATCAAAGGCTAAAAGGGCTGTCAGATGCAAATAGTTGCTTATTTACTTCCTCCTTTGGCTCAACGACCCAAAATGTGTCTTGACCTCCGATACAACTTTTATAAATATGTACACAATGACATGTCTTCATGTCTGCCTGGCAGAGATATGTATTTCCAAAGGGATTAAATAATATAATGACCACCAAAAATACTAATTGCGCAGCAAAATATGCTTACTAAAATATATCATAACGAGCATCTATACGCCTCAAATCACTGCATTCCGTCTCGGAAGGGTTAGGTTATGTTAGATTCCTTCTTAAACCCAACCTCAAATAGGAGCCCCGCAAAGCGGGGCTCCGACGATTTATTTTGATCTCTAAGCATATTTTGCTGTGCAATTTGGTGATAATTTACTATTTTTGACTGTTATATTTTACTATATCTGATGATAAGTTAAACATAAGCCAATTCCAAATGCATGTAATTTGAATGTTGTTGTGCATATAGCTACTACGAATCTCCAGTCTATACAACTTCATATGAGTTTTATAAACAAATAGATATTAACTTTACGACGCGACCAGAAACCTGCTTCAAGACGCCTATCTAGTAGCAAGATAGGCGTCAATAATAAGACTGGTCTATGGACTAACCCTTCTCACATTAAGAAGAGGCCTGTGGCCAGTAATGGGACAGTTTAATACAGGGCAGATATTATTATTAATTTTATTATTACGATTGAGACGTAGCCAGCTTGCTAACAGAATTCTAGATTTGAGACTACATTTCAAGTTGTATGTCCCAGAGCCGGCGCGAGGCGCCCCCAGGCCTCCGGCTCAGCAGTCGCATACTCATCGTGACGGGGAGCAGCGACACCGCTGCGCAGTACATCAACTATATGAACGTGTTCTTCACCGCACAGGTACATCCTTTTTTTTATTATATTTTCTTATTGCAGTCTGTCTCTTCATGGACATCTATACTAATATTATAAAGCTGAATAGTTTGTTTGTTTGAACGTGCTAATGTCAGGTACTACTGGTTCGAATTGAAAAATTATTTTAATCTTGGATAGCCTATTTATCGAGAAAGGCTATTCTATATAACAACACGCTACGACTCACGGGGGCGGCGCAGAAACGATAAACGCGGGTGAAACCGCGGGCATATCTAGTTTGGCAATATTTATACTTGTCATATAATAATCGTTTGTGGTCCGGGTCCAGTGACTCGCCCACTTTGTTGAAATAGAAGCTTTCTAGTTGGAGTTTATGGTCTTTGACATAGATCAACAGGTATTTTTCTTACCATCAAACTCATATTATAACATATGTGTGTCAGTACCTTTCCCCAGCTATTTTTAGGTTCCACATGATAGGAATACAAAAATGAACAGCATATTTGGGTATTTAAAATTTTTAAACTTTTGCATAAGGGTATAAAGGTTACACACCATAGTTTTGTCCCAAACCTTATAATCTCATAGTATTATGTGTACCCGCGCTTATTATATATCGAATCTTTACAATAATTCTAGATATGATGCACAGAACCTAGTCTTTTGATGATAGCACTTTGCCACAAAACAGTTATTTTCTTAAAAATCGCTAAATCTAGTAACTGCCAGGCAGCCATAATAAGATTATTATATATCTGGCTGCTATCTCCTGCAGGAGAAAAGGTACATTTCAAGTCAGTGTAGCCAAAATATGCAAGAACAAGGGTTTACTTAAATTCGAATATTAAATTAAATGTATAGTCAATTTCTTCTTACTTGTCTTATTTAGCAAACATTAGATTATCAAATCATCCAGTACCGCTTTCAAACCATAAAGATTCTCAAATAAATTGACATGAAAAAAAAGACAATATTTAGCTATGGATCTCTATATATTGTATTTAGCTAACGGTACGCCATATTCCTTTACTAAATAAAAAGAAATTACCTAACAAATATTGCCACACGGTTTTTTTTATACCATTATGGTGGCAAACAAGCCTGATGGTAAGTGGTCACCATCAGGTAGTCGTAGCCCATGGACACCCGCAACACCAGAGGCATCACTTGCGTGTTTCCGGCCCTTTAGGAGAAAAAGGAAGTGGGAGGGAGAAGGAGCGGGAAGGGGGAAGAGGGTGATTGAGCCTCCGGCACTCTTACTCACCGAACGAAACACAACAGTAGGAATGCTGGTATTTCACGTCGATATTCTGTGAGAGGGTAGTCCTTCCCCGGTCGAACCGGGCCATTCATGCTGAAATCAGTGAGGCTCTACTACTCACAAAACCTTGCTTCTACACAATCCTTAAAATAGTTAAAGTAACACAAATAATGTTATATTCACAGAAACAGCAAGTGATCATCGACGTGTGCTCATTGGACAAGCACCTAAGTCTACTGCAGCAGGGCTGTGATATCACCGGCGGGTTATACCTCAAGGTGCCCTCGCTCGAAGGGTTACTGCAATATCTCCTGGTCAGTAATCATAAATAATAATAATATCTGCCCTGTATTATACTGTCCCATTGCTGGGCACGGGCCTCTTTGTGTGAGAAGGGTTAGACCATAGTCTACCATGCTGGTCCAGTGCGGGTTGGCAGACTTCACATATCTTCGAGAACTTCATGGAGAACTCTCAAACATGCAGGTTTCCTCAGGATGTTATCCTTCACCGTTAATGCAAGCGATAATTAACTATTTAATACGCACATAACTTCGAAGTCAGATGTGTGCTTTCGGCTTGAACTTGAGAACTCTCTCTGGCAGTCTAACGGTCTCCTACTAGGCTATCGTTGCATCTGGCCAGTAGTTAATTGTACATGACATCATCATCATCATCATCAGGCTATAATAGTCCACTGCTGGACATAGCCCTCCCCTAAAGAGCGCCATAGCGCCCTGTCTTCAGATTGCCGCATCCAGCATCTGCCCGCAGTCTTTCGCAGATCGTCATCCCACCTGGTCGGAGGGCGGTACATGACATATAGTAATTAAATATATATATTGGATAGTTACATATATTTCAATACGGGTTAAAAGTTGACTTCTCGTTTCGGGTAATAATGTCCACCAGACAGAATTTCGGTCACGGCGGCCATCTGCGCAAGAGATATTATAATGCTCAAGCGTGTGCGCAAACACAAGTGCACTCTCTGTTCTTTTTCTGTAATAATTATAAAGTTTCTGTTGTTTACAGTGGGTATTCCTGCCGGACAGTTCGGAGCGGACAAAATTAGTTCTGCCCGGTCGAGGCAGGGTGGACTACCGCGCTGCCTGCTTCTGTCATAGAGAGTTACTTACCATCGGATATGTGTGCTCGGTGTGTTTAAGCGGTAAGTACCATTTTCATTTATCCATTCTCATATTACAAATGTTTTCACGGCGGCCAGTCTTAACGAGACTGGCTATCTGCGTTGAGATATTATAGTGCACAAGTATGTGCGCAAACACAAGTGCACTCTCTATTCCCTAACACTCATGATTTGATGGGACGGATAATCCGACACGACCGGAGAGAGATCAGGCGTAGAACCGACGGCGCAACGTACACACCGAGGCACGGGGGTGTCTAACACTGCCAACTTCCTAACTCTGGGCTGCTATTGAGATTTCTTAACAGAAAAGCCCTATATCTTTTTGTTGGCCCGACCTGGGATTCGAACCCGAGACCACATGCACAGCACTCTCATTCACTTATATTACGCCAGAGACAGCAGCGATAGCCTAGTGAGACACCGTTGGATTGCCACGCAAAGGTCTCGAGTTCGATCCTAAGGCACGCATCTCTGACTTTTCGAAGTTATGTGTGTATTAAATAGCTAATTATCGCTCGCTTTAACGGTGAAGGAAAACATCGTGAGGAAACCTGCATGTCTGAGAGTTCTCCATGAAGTTCTCGAAGATATGTTAAGTCTGCCAACCCGCACTGGACCAGCGTGGTAGACTATGGTCTAACCCTTCTCAGACTGATAGAGGCCCGTGCCCAGCAGTGGGACAGTATAATACAGGGCTGATATTATTATACGCTAGACACAATCAACGACTGGCGAAATAAATGTGTGAAAAAATTACATAAGTAGACATAATTATGCTTGACAATTTTTTTTTTCTAATTATATATTTTCTTTATTTCAGTGTTCTGCAAGTTTAGTCCTATATGCACAACTTGTCAGTGAGTATTATAAACTTTTAAGTATCATATATTTTGATTTAGTTAAGATAACTTGGGTTTGAAATTCTTGACTTTTTTTAAATAGTTGTTAACCCTTTAACCGCTTACGTTGTATTAATCCGACAAATATTTTCGTGTCCATTTCGCCAGCGTCGTATATTTCCGACCAGATACCACAGCTCGTTTAAGCTGCTTTTTTATTGAATTACGGTGTTTTATATCAAAAAAATGTTTATATTGTGTAAATGGATAATTAAGTAATCATTTACAATTTAATACATTTTAGTCTCATAATTAGAAGTCCTAAAAATAGGTATTTATTTTTGTAAGTATTTATTTTAGATTCACTGTGTCGGGCGCTGGGGACACAACTGTTATGAAGTCGGGCGGTTAAAAGGTTAAACGTTATGTGGGTTCAATTCCTGCTTGAAGGATTGTCAATTTTCTGGATTATTATATTTTAAATACTGTTCAACATTCCATTTTGCTTTTTTTAAATAAAACATTTTTTTTATTTACAGTACGGTGTTCAAGATTGGAGGTCCCCTGCCCATCAAGCCTAAGAAAAAGAAAATTAAAGTTTGAGAAATTATATCTGTAACTGTAAATATAGAAGCTAAGATATTTCTATTGAAAGTATTTTATTTACACAAGAATAGTACTTGCAATCAATTACACAGGTCTGCAATGGTTTTCCTCTCTGAGATCTGATTAACGTTTTCTATAGTTTCTAATGTGCTGATTACGAGAAAAATAATAAAAAAATTCTATCACGTCAGGATTCTTTGATATTGAATATTTAAGATTTTAACTAAAAATGTCTGAGCGCATACATTTTAAAATCTATAAAACGTCACTTAATTACTTCAGCTTAATTTTTATTGCATTTAATTAGTTTAAGACGACATAGAAATGAATGCAAATCAGTAATTTGTTAATTACTACATAATAAGTGTAAGTAATTCGCATTAACCATTTCGAAAACGGGTCATTTTGGCTTCATTTAGTAATGAGCTCATTAATACACGATGTTTAGGTGATATTGCCTAATTGTTGTTAATGTTGTTCAAAAAGGGTATAATGAAGAAAACAAAAGGTTTTTTTTGTATAAGTACCTACTCTGAATTAGAAAACTAACAGTCGAAGTGCGCATCTTGCAACCTAAACTTTAAAATGTCGTCGCGAAGTTGTTTAAACTCTTCGAATTGTTTTTGTTATATTTGCGGGAAATTCATGGTGATAAAACAACGAAACAACATTACAGACTATGTGAAAAATATTTACAAAAGTTATTTTGGACATTCTATAAGTAACCAAGACAAAACTTGGACACCTCAAAAAGTTTGTTCGACTTGTTTACTTGAACTTCGCAAGTGGTCAAAAGGACAGAAAAATAGCTTCAAAATCGTTTCGCCCATGCTATGGAGAGAGCCTAACAACCATGTTGAAGATTGCTACTTTTGTTGTTGTGACATAACTGGATACAATTCTAAAAATAAAAGTGACATAAGCTATCCAAATGTGTCATCAGTTACGCCTGCAGTTTTCGGAGATTCAGAAATGGTGCAGTATCCAGCTATACAAATTGAAAACTTTTTGGGGAACAATAAAAGCTCGGACTATAAAGAAATAGTAGCCAAAATGATAACGAATTTTGGTGTAATGGGTTGTAATATGAGCGTTAAACTTCATTTTCTGAATTCACACATTGATTACTTCCCAGAAAATCTAGGAGCCGTTAGCGAAGAACAAGGTGAAAGATTTCACCAAGATTTAAAAGAGCTTGAAGTCCGGTATCAAGGAAGATGGAATGTCAGCATGATGGCGGACTATTGTTGGTTGTTGAAGCGTGATGATCCAAACCGGAAATATAAGCGAAAATCGCACAACAGAAGCTTCCAGGAAAAAAGGACCAGGTTCCACAAATAAAATTTAAGTGTATTTTAACCCAGCAATAAGTTGTTATTACGTGTTAATAGTTTTTTAAGTTAAAAATTAAGTACTTTTTTAAATATATAATTTTTTAAGTGAAAACTTGTCTTTTTTCTCAATTTTCTATCTGTAGCTTTTTTGAAAAATCAGGAGGTGATGGAGAAAAACTAAGTACATATTCGTAATCAGCGCATCAAAATACTCCAGAATCAGCTATCAAATTCCAGAGAGGAAGTTATGACCTTCATTTTGCAGGCCTGTGTTACTCATGACACCACCAAATGTCACCCCCAGTGGTGTCAAGCATAGATTAGTATACCTGTTATAGATGGGTAACTCTAGCCTCGCTCGAGGTCTGCATAAGTGCTGCCGCCAAGTATCAGTATTATGAACTAAACTGAAGACGTCAAACAAAGCAACCTATACATACATAAGTGTATATATGTATATAGACATCTGCATAATTCCTTTAGAATTTTTATAGTAATTTATATGCTGCCTATATTTGTATGCATACAAATATAGGCAGCATATTAATCAAATTACAAAATGGGATTATACACCGTGAATTTGTTGTCGTTTTGGAACCGAAACGTGGTAACTTAAGATAATTAGTAGTATCAATAAAAAATAGTAAAATAATTGTACTGCGTATAATAAAAAAGTTGGAATATAAATAATATTTTTCACTTATTCGAGTTTGATCGTAGTAACGCACGGACAATTCATTCACAAACGCATGCATACGTCACCGGCGCGGCGTCCCCGTTGCCGCGCCGCGCCGCCGCGCACAGTCGAAGTTATGAACGACGCAAGACGATAGGTAACTACGTATATCAGCTGATACCTATCCAGAACCTCGTGTACCACGACCGAGTCCTATGCGTCATTTAAAAACTAGTGAAACTACACAAGTATTATAAAATTAGGTAAATGCAATAGCGACGAAATTGATAATAGGCTTAGCACAGTTCAGAATCAGCTGATACGAGGCAATACGTTTTCTCTTTTTACTATGTAATTTCTGCATTGTGAAACATCACAATTAATACGTAAATGGATACTCCAATTTCTCCTTCATACTTTACACGGGCTTAGGACCGTCGGAAATACTTTATCTGAACATTACTTTTCGATAAATAGCTAACTTTATTTATTATGTAATAAAATAAACACAGGTGAATGGACTGTGAGTATTTCGGGCGTATTTCAAAAATTGGAGCTATTTACAAAATAATTAACTTACATACCTATGGACAGTTTATTAAAGGCCTCCACTATTGCACTACGTAGCTCCTCACGACTTTCACGTTCACGAAAATACACAAGTCTTTTTATTTCCGACATTGATGCTTGTCTGGGCTTCTCGGTGGCCAAGCCACGGGACCGCCGCGGCCTATTGTGTACCTATGTGATAGGTATCACGTATCACCAAACTGATTGTTGAGATAGGCACGTACTGCACTTGCATAATGAGTGGGACAGCCGTTGTGCTAGTAATACATATCGTGTATTGATAATGGCACTTCCTCCAATAGCTCGGATATTAGTTTGTAACATTTCTAAATACGAGCTGCCCGTTAGATGACCTTCAATAAAAACAGGCCCTATTAAATGGTCGTTTATAATATCGGCCTAAACATTCACACTGAACCTCACTTGGAGGTGGTCTTCCTGTATTAAGTGAGGGTTTACAGCGTTGCGATTATAGCGTTTTACAGTCCCACTCGAGTAAACAATGACTCATCTGTCCACAGTATGTTCGCATTCGTATTATTTAACAACCACTGCACTGACATGGCGATCCTTGCTGGTGCATCGTTGTTGTTAATTACGTGAGCCCGACAAAAATGATAAGGGTGTTATCTATTAGTATTTAATGTTTTCCATACAAAGTATTGGCTAATATTAAATTCTCGAGCCGCCATTCCCGTGCTTCGCCGCGGATCCCGCTCTAATATCCTCTTCGATCTCCGGGGGTCATTCAGGAGTCCTCGGCCTTGCGCATGAGTCGGCGTACGGAATTGTCCATGGTCGAGAAGGCGCTGAGTTGCAGCTAAGATGGTGGGAGTGGTCGGAACTTGAGGACTTTCAATCCCTCGTAGCCGCAGCACATTCAAATGCTTCAGCTGGGAGTACAACCGTCTGGCCTCTTCCAAATTGTAATTGGCAACAGCATACAGCTGAACCAAGTAGTCAAAGAGTTTTCGTACTGACGACTATGTAATTTTCGCGTGACAATAAACAATGCATTATGCAACCATTTCGCGCGTCGGTTGCCGCGGTACTGAAGGGCGGGCGGAGGGGTGCGGGGTCGGGAGCGCTCGCCGCCGTGCCTAGGCGCCTCGCGTCTGGGGTACATTAGGGTAGTTAGTGAACGCGGATTGGCGGGCGGCGCGGGCGCGGCGGTTTCTGTGTTGTTATTGGCAAATGTTTTACCGCTTAGTTAAACATGAATGATATCGATCGTAGTGACACGCGTAATCGTAGTACGTGAAATTGAGTGGCGTTACCACGAGTTCTCATTTATTTTTCGTAAACGACATTAAATTTAATGTTTATAAATAAATATATTTTTATTTTATTAAAATAATCACTTTTATCGATTCTATGATTGATATAGAGTATAGGATTTTCGGTTCCAAAACGACTACAAATTCACGGTGTATATATAAAAAATAAACAAATATAATGTGTATATTTTTTATTTTCTCTTATGTTATACAATAATTATGCGCTGCGACTTTAATAGCATCAACACAGTTCCAAAAAGAGGTCATACCAGGGAGTACTTGGTTTACATCTTTACACCAGTTTGTACAGAACTTGTTGAAGGGCACTCAGCGACAGGTACTTCAGCAGTCTGTGTCTCAAGATGCTTGAGGCCACATCTCCACTCATCTGAAATGTATAGAAAACTTATTTTAATTTGTGCTTAGACATAGTTTTAATATCTTTTTGATATCAGTAATACTGATATCAAAAAGCCACAGAAAATCTTTTTTATAATTTAAACTGACCATTTAGTATCTTAAATAAATTAGCCCAGGTGTTGGTAATATACTAAGTAACAGATAAATGTCTCTTAATTGCTCAGTTAACATAGGCACATATCATGAAATATATACAGAATTTTACATCATTTGATATGCTTCTATTTCAAAGTACATTGTACAGAATACCACCATACCCACATTAGTTGTTAAAAATTATTTGTATTAATTTGGCTGAAGTACCTATCTGTTTGTGTGCTTTAACCATAAGCTGTTGATGGCTGGTATATTAATTAAAATTTATGCTAAAATGACTGTGTACTATTTTCAATAATATTACAAAAAATAATATTATAATTACCGTCTCCAAGCTTCACCAAACATCCTGGTACACAACATGATCTTTGAGTCATGGTGACAAAATTGACCAAATTCACCACAAAATATAAGCCTTTAGCGTTTTTAGGTACTCTCGATGCCTGGCCGGATGAACTAATTTCAACTCAAACTTGTACTAGGTTGTAGAAAACCACAAAAACACAGAAAACAAGAAACTAACAAAATTAGTGACGCATAAATCGAAAATTTTCTTGTTAAAATCCATAGATTATACACAAAGTGTTGTTAGATGATCTCACTATTTCTACTAAATCTTATTCAGTTAAATATTTTAATCTGTATTGATATTACCTGTTTAGCTCTATTGTACTTTTACATGGCATTATTACTGAGATTTTAGATATTCTTTATACAAATTATCATCTTCATTGATTTAAGTTGTTGTAGACTAAAAGAAAATATCCTACTGGATATTTACTTTGGCACACTAAAGTAGACGCGACCGCAGCAAAATTTTGTAATATCGCCATCTATTGAAAACTATATAGTAACACAATTAAACACAATTATTTCATGATACTGCTAGTAGAGGCGCGCGTGTCGAAAAACGTACCCGTACGTTTGTTCGTAGTTACCACTTACCACACCATGGTGTCAGGGAGAATTTTCATTAGGCTGTAACACATTACACGCATCGCGACACGCCGTCTTTGTTCGTTTTTTGTACCTGAGTTTTGTTTTGAATTTGGAATTAACTTGTAAGGCGCAAGTCATTTTAAGATGTTAAAATAAAAGTTAAGTAATTACTTTTATTTTAACATCTTTAAATGACTTGCGCTTGCGTGACTTGCTTTTAAATGAGTAACTTAAAATTCACGGTTTTGTAGAAAATAGCGAATACTTCTTGAATAAAATGGGCCTTACAGAGCTTGAATCATGTTTTTGACACATTGCGCTTGCACGACTTGCTTTTAAATGACTAATTAGCTTAAAATTCACGGTTTTCTAGAAAATAGCGAATTCTTCTTGAGTAAAATGGGACTTACAGAGCTTGAATCATGTCTTTGACACATTTTTTTGAAATCTCAGAATTTATTGTTAGTAAAGCATACATTGTAATACCTTTTTAGAATCTATACAAACTAAACATGTTTTTGAGACAATGGGCAGCTATCATGCCGTACATTTTTTTCCACAGTCGATGGATAAAAGATGAGGTAAAGAAAATAGTTGCCTAAAATATTAATTTTGATTATGTTTCACATTAATAACGCCCGAAATGGTAATTTAATTAAATAGTACAAGTATTTACGAGTACGATACAAAAAAAAGTATGGTGAAATGTCTTAATTTGAAGAAATGGCAAAAAATAGAAGTAAGAGCAAAGTATCAAAATTCTGAAAAAAATTGTACACCATTTTCAGACCGTTGGTAACCCTGACTTAGAAAAGCGATTTTCTTACAGTCTAGCCTCAGGGCTACCACCTACTAACGGGTTATCCATTATTTACGACAGACCCTGTATACGTCTTGTTTTATTTCATTTCAACAGCTACCCGCCCTTATTGGAAAAGCCTTTATAATACATCCTCAGAACTTATTGTAGTAAGTAGTTGTAAGAGAAGTATACGCAAAATTAACGATTATTTTTTATTGAGATTTAAAGATTTTGCCCGCATACCTTAACTAAATTTACAGTACCTATCTAGGGCAAAATCGACATATCACATTTTGTTGTTTATTTCAATGGCTACAAACTCGTTCTATCATACTGTTCTATATAACTACCAGAAACTTAAGGAAAACATAAACATCTACCATAAAAATTACATAAAACATAAACATCTACCATAAAAATTACATAAATAAACTAAATGGGCCTTTCTCAAAAATCCTAATTCCATATTTTTGGGGCAGTTACTAGTCAGTGAACAGCATTGTGTATATGGTGTTAGATGTAAACGCCAAGGCAACTGTAGGTATTATAAAGCAATTTATCAAAATATTAGGCTGGCGTCTAATTTGCGTAATTATCACCAATAGATCGTAAGATTATTAAAAACTTATTACTATAAAACATATCTAATCTAAGTAATAAATGAGTTATCACACAAAGAATAAAGTTACATCTTAACGCGCAATCTACAATCATAATATTATAAATGTGATAGTGAGTTTGTTTGTTTGTTTCTTATGCAGTGGTCCGACCGCCACCGCCGGCGAGAAAACAGGTATACTAATCTATGAAAACGACTAACTATCGGCGATTTTCTCTCTCAAGAAACGCACAATTAATAGGTATACATTCCATGTAAACAAAAGAGATGCATATTTATATTAAAAGTTGCTCTCTGACTGTTCACACTACCGGCAACGACTCGCTTTACTAGTTTTGTCGCTGAGCGACAAGAGCTTTCAAAAATAAACTCGCTCAGCGATACTCGTTCAGCGATGCTCGCTCGTCGCACGCGCAGGTTTGCACAGGACTGAGCGACCGCGGGCGAGTGGCGCGAGTAATCGCTCGTCGCGCTTGCACACTCGCATATAGCCCGGCGACAAATCTATCGAAACTACACACTCGCTTCCCGCTGATCGTCAACTCGTTTATAGTTTCTAGTTCTACTCGTTTCTCGTTCATCGTCGGCGGTCAGACTACTGCCATACGCTTTCACTCCTTAGCTAGCCGACCGATCATCGTGAAATCTCGTTGTCAGGGATGCAGAATAGAACTTAATATGACCTTTCATTCAGAAAAAAGTACTGTTGCAAACCTAACCTAACCTAATCTACATTTACGCGCCAAATCTAGATCAAATAAATGGATAAATCAAAGCAATGTAGGAACACCCAGAGTCAGGCAAAACATTTATAATGTAACTAGCTGTTACCTGCGACTTCGTCCGCGTAGATTTTAACTAAAAAGTGTTTGACTCCGCGGAACCCTATTTTTTTTCTAAAATCAAAGTAGCCTAAGTTACTCCTTATAACATCAGCTATCTGCCAGTGAAAGTCCCGTCAAAATCGGTTCAGCCGTTTCGGAGATTACCCGGAACAGACAGACAGACAAAAATTTAAAAAATAGATGTTTTCGTATAGGTACCTACCTTATATACTTTCATATGCATTAGATAAAAAGCTGTTATTTTGACATTACAAACAGACACTTCAATTTTATTTATTTGTATAGATAATAAATTCTTCTATTTGATGGGGACTGATTGCCAGCAGATTGTTAACATAAATATCTATCATACTACTAGGCTTCCAGTCTTCCAAACATAAGCTCGGCGTAGATGAGGAACAAGACGGGTCATATGATGAAGCCTTGGGGGACACCTATGTTGACAAACTCTCAGTTACCATACATACTACATTCACGCCTGTTTCCCAGAGGGGTAGGCAGAGACTACAGATTTCCAGTTACCAGTACTACTAGTATAGTATATTATTTTTTTATTATTATATTTAAGAATTAAAAGAGAAGAGCTGCTAAAAGAAGCGAAGCTCCGTCGCAAGCTAGATAGTCAAGAAATAGTAGGATCGGGGCCACAAAGAAAAGTTTTTGTAAATGAACGCCTTACTCATGAAACCCGACAACTTTTTCGCGCCGCACGTAATTGGTCTCGAGAACACGGCTACAGGTACTGCTGGGTGCGAAATGGTTCTGTGTATGTCAGAAAAAGGGAGGGACGTGAAGGCTCGCCACCGATACATATCCAACAGATGGCAGACCTGGAAGCACTATCAGGCAGTCATACCGCAAGGGATTAGACAGAAGGCGATAAATAACCAGTTAAGTTTAAACGCTTTATGTTCTTACACTCTATGTTTGTTATTTTTAATATTTTTATTGTTTCTTAATTTTTTCCTAATGTTTTCAATGCGTGGATACACTAGCTTTGCATTCGGGTTATACAAAATTCTCTCGAATACATTACATTACATAACACTTCCTCATTTAAACACAAACACTCATGGTAGGAAATATAATTGCCAAATATTAATCATACTGATGCTTCTTACATACACTGCTCACATTAGACCATATTTCTATCCCTCACTCCCTTCACTCAGTAAGACAAAAATAATATTCGCTATCAAAAGTAACTTATTAACAATATCCCAATTATCATCTAAAACCGATGGCTACACTTGATCTATTGACCGATATAGACAATTCTCTTAATGTAGAATGCCACGTTATACCATGCACAGAGGAGTGTGAGACTATTATCAATAAGTACAATATAAAGGGTCTCAATGTTAATATTCGGAGCATGCAGCAAAACTTCGACAACTTTTTAATTATTCTGGCCAGACTAAATATTACGTTCGATTATTTGGTCTTAAGTGAGTGTTGGTTAAATGAATCTTCTATTATCAAGCAGATTGATGGTTACAAATCATACAATACAAAGAAATACATAAATAAGGCCGGAGGCGTCATAGTGTACGTCAATAGCAAATGGTCAGCGAACGCTATGGAGCTGAACATAGACGATGCGAATGTGCTATGTGTTGAAATACCAAATATTCTAACTGTAATAGGTGTATATCGTTCACCATCCTTTAAAAATCCCTCAAGATTCTTTACTTCATTAGATGAAAATCTCAGCACGCTCAAACGCACGCCATGTCTTATTGTGACAGGTGATGTAAATATCAATATCATAGGATCATCTGTTTATGAAGAAAACACAGCCACCTATCTCACGCTTATGGCTGAGCATGGTTTAACTTCGAGTGTGAACAAACCAACACATGGTGATTCTTGTATTGACCACATATTCGTACCTTACAACTCTCAAGCCGAAACAGTGGTCTGTCCCGCTGATCTCACTGATCATAGCATTACTATGTTAGGTATAATAGCTAAAGCCTCCAAAACAAACTCTAGGAATAGATATAGGTTAAAAGTAGACCATGATGGTCTCAAATTGGAACTGGAAAGCACGGACTGGTCCCGCTTGAACGCTTCTTCCCTCGACGCTATGGTATCTGATTTCACATCCATACTCACAAATTCAATTTTGAAACATTCACATACAGTCAGAACCAGTCATTCAAAATTTAACATTCTGCCTTGGATGACTCCAGGATTAATACGTTGCAGTAAAACTAAAGACAAATTACACCTCGATGCTAGGAAACACCCAAATGACACCACTAAAAGACTGATCTATTGTAGATACAGAAACTTCTACATTCAACTTCTCAGAAGTCTAAAAGCTGATCATGACAGTCATTTAATAAACAAAAACAAACATGCACCTAAGAAACTTTGGGAGTCTGTAAATAAAATTTCTCATAGATCATGTAAAAATGCAAATAGTTCTGTGGACGATATTGCTAATATTCGGGGATCTCTGGAGGAATCGTTGGAAGCATGTAATGAACACTTCGCAACAGTGGGCCAAAAATTGGCCAGGACCATATTAGACGAACTTAATATCACTCAAAAATCTCTTATAGAGAAAACTGTAATTGACAGAAGAATAATAGATTCCATGTTCATTTCTCCCACTGATCCGCAAGAAATAATACTACTCATAAAAAACCTTAAACCAGATAGTTCGCCCGGTCTTGATAATGTAAGCAACAGGATACTTAAGAGTGTAGGACACTTACTAGCAGAGCCCCTTTCGACAATATTCAATTTAAGTATAGAATCTGGCTTATTTCCTACGATGTGGAAGACTGCGGCCGTGGTACCCATATTTAAAGGTGGACAAAAAGACGATCTCAGCAACTACCGACCAATTTCCCTTCTGGGTAGCATCCCAAAACTGTTTGAACGCATTATACACAAAAGATTAGTGAATTTCCTAAGTAAAAATAAAGTAATTACCGACCGCCAATTTGGGTTCAGACAAGGACGCTCTTGTGAAGATGCTGTCTCTCTTCTCACTAACACCGTAGCCTCCCATCTAGATAGAGGATCGAAGTGTATCGGCGTTTTCTTGGACCTCGCCAAGGCGTTCGACTCTATATCAATCCCTATTCTCTTAAAGAAATTGGAGGCCTATGGCATCAGAGGAACAGCTCTTAGTTGGTTTACTGATTATTTATCAGAGCGTTGTCAATGCGTCAAACTTGCAGACGTAAAAAGCAGCTACAAATCAGTGACTTTTGTCATTCCACAGGGAAGCATATTGGGTCCAACTTTGTTCCTGCTTTACATGAATGATATCGCTACTCTTCCAATACAAAAATCTGAAATCCTGTGCTACGCTGACGATACTGCCTTAATCTTTCACGACAGCTCTTGGGCTAAGGTCTGTCAAAGGGTAGAAAGGGGCATGGCGACTGTATCAAGTTGGTTGCAACAGAACCTATTATCCCTTAACACCTCAAAAACAAAGTTCTTATGCTTTTACAAAACGGGTGCATCTGCACCTGTCTCAATAACCGCCCTAAAGATTCACTCAAGTGACTGTAGTTTCGAAATGATACGAGATAATACATGCAATTGCAGAGAGATCAGTCGGCAAGACTCTCTTAGGTATCTTGGTGTGGTCTTAGACGAGAAGCTCACTTTCAAAGTGCATGTGGAGGAAATGTGTAAGAGGGTGAGGAAGGTCATATACGTAATGAAAAACTTACGTGACGTATTACACGGTAGCCTCTTGAAATTGGTGTATACGGCTCTCTGCCAGCCCCTTATTAATTACTGTATACTGGCTTGGGGTGGATCGAGTACTACGTTCATCCTACCTCTCGAAAGAGCACAAAGGGGAGTATTAAAAACTGCATTGAAAAAACCCCGTCGTTATCGTACCGATACTCTATATCAAGAGGCTGGCGTGCTGAGCGTCAGGAAATTGTATATTGTTAGGGTGGTGACCGCTGTCCATAAAACTGTGATAGACTCCGACGAATACAAAGAACTATCCAAAAAACGTGTACCCAAATTACCCAAAATTCGCACTGCTACTTCTTTTGCTCACCGTTTCGGAAGCTTTCTGTACCCTTTCATTTATAACAAAAACTCTAAGATTTGTAAATTTAAAGACTGTTCTGTCAAGGAAACCAAAGCGATGGCCACGACTACCCTATTGAAGTGGAGTTACACTGATACTGAAGCCGTGCTAAAGGTTATTAAATGAGGATGCGGTAATCGTACCAATTACACACACACACGCACACACACACACACAATCATACACAACACGCACACATACACACACGCATGCACATTTCTTATCCACAATATAATTTTGTTAACCTTAAGTTTTAGAAATCTTTAAGTTTTAGAAATTCATTGCACATTAATTTTGTTACTGTTGTTTTGTATTCTGTCTTTGCTGTTTTCAAATGTAAATCGTTTAATTTCCCCACAGGACAGGCCATGCCTAGTGTGGGGGACCGATATGTTTTATTTTGTAAACTCTAATGGCAAATAAAGATTATTATTATTATTATTTGTACCAATACTAATACTGTTTATTTTCATATAGTAGGTAGATATATTTTGAACGCTTGCGTAATGTATTTCACAGTATTGCGCTGGCTATTTCAGGTAATAAATTGTAATCCTAACTAATATTACAAAGCGAATGTGAGTTTGTTTGTTAGGCTTTCACGCCTTAACTACTCGACCGATCATCATGGAATTTCGCAAACACGTTGTCAGGGGTACAGAAAAGGACATAGGGTACCTTTCGTCCAGTAAGAAGCTCTATTGCTATCCTAAGCTTACCTAACCAGAATCTAGTGTCATGTATATATGGAATTGCACGTTTATTACATGAAATTCCTGAGTTTTATGTATATTTAAGCTCGTCCTACCGCCCTGGCCGCCTGGCCCGTGCCCAGCAGTGGGACAGTTTAAAATAGGGCTGATATCATATTATATATCTATACATACATATCATAATACGAGATATCATCTCTCATCATCTAGATAATCGTCTATCATCCTTATATCATCTGTGTAGGTATGGGAACATAACGCATATAGCAACTCACGAAAATTCCTGGCTTTGCGAAACAGCTATTGGGACACTACGAAACGACCAAGCGGTAGCAATAAACGCTGAAATTTTGAGCTATGTTTCGGAGGAAAATGTAGAGTATTTCTTCATTAATAGAGTTATGGAAGAAGAACAATCTACCAACTATCCACTAGAATTTTTAGAATCTCTCAGTTCTCCTGGATTGCCAGCTCATAGGATAAATTTGAAGGTAGGCGTACCTATAATGCTCCTTAGAAAGCCAAACAGACCAAAACTTTGTAGTGGCACCAGATGAAAAGTGACCAATTTACAGCAAAACGTGACAGAAGCGGACATTTAATAGGTTGCGGAGCAAGTTATAGTGATTTTATAAAGCCGACCCCGTTGTGTGATCGTTTTTAAAATACCAAACACCTCTGGAAGGTGTTTATAAATTAAAATCCCACGGACGAACGCGAGTATTATAATAAAACCGTAACCAGACTTTGTGCATGCTAATCTCCACCATCTCCAATTTAGTCTGTTCTCTGTGCGTAGAAACAACATGGAGGTGATATTTAATAAAATATTAAAATAGCTAAGCTAAACTAATACATATTTAGAACTTATAAATCAGCTAACATATAAAAAACGTACCTAAATTATATTTTGGCGTATAAAATCGTTGGCAGAAT
Source organism: Catocala sponsa (assembly GCA_963564715.1). Taxonomy (NCBI): domain Eukaryota; kingdom Metazoa; phylum Arthropoda; class Insecta; order Lepidoptera; family Erebidae; genus Catocala; species Catocala sponsa. The sequence continues at coordinate 17,469,701 of OY751349.1, forward strand.
TAGGTAGTTGGATGTAAAATAAAACCAAAAAATTTCAACAGTCAGTCTTTAATTTTATACAAAATATACTTAGACATATACGAAGACTTTATACATAAAACCTACTTAAAATAATCCGGTAGACACTTAGGTACCACAAACGATAATATCTCGCACACAATCGCTTTCTGCTTTATTGCTCTGATAATATACACACACATACATATTATTTATATATAATAAACTACTTAAGTAATACTTTTTATGATTAGGTAGGTGCGATAATTTTTGCACATATTGATGACCTAGATGCGATATCTTAAATTACACATGAACAAAAACGATAGCAGAATAATTATGTTCTAGAATTCTAGATTTTAAATTAATTATTTATGATTAAGGTAGGTTTTAATCTGAAAACAATGACAATAAAATCTCATAATATGTTTGTCAATTCCATCTTAATGGAGAAAGTTAGCAATACCGTCAAACCTTGTACAAAGTTACCCAAATCGGTATATTCCGCTATTAATGCTCCCTATAATATTTACATAGCAGATTGCAATGCAGTGGGTCTCGGGTTCGAACCCACGTCGCGTCATCTTCGGAAGTTAGGTTTGTTTTCGAAATTATATGCGTATTGATTGACAATTATCGCCTGCTCCGCGCCTCGGAGAGCACGTTAAGCCGTCGGTCCCGGCCGCTATGAACATCTATGGCAGTCGTTATTGGGATGTCAGTGCCCTCTAATATTCTGACACTGGTCTAGCCTTAGGATATCGTTAGCCTTCGGGTTGCGGAGGTCAGATGGCAGTCGCTCCGTGAAAAAACTGATATCCAGGCAAATCCGGTTAGACTAGAAAGCCGACCCCAAGAGATTTGGGAATAATAAAGGCTAGGGAGAAGAAGAAGTTCATATCAAATGTATCCATCACATCAAATATATATTAACAAACACGAATAAATATTACAACCATGTAGGTAAGCCATCTTTGACATGACTCGTATTAAGGTTTCTACCTTCACGACAGAGATTAACGATACTGTGTTAATAGTATAATATTCTTACACGATGAGACAATCAATAATAATTGATGATTCTCCGTAGTGGACTACTTCACCACCGACCGTCGCATAGAAAGATAACCAATAGATACCTAAAAGTACTTGTCCTCATAGAAAGCTCTCTTGGAGTAAGACATGTGGGTCTACCAATACGTTTCCTAGGTTATTAACTGTTGTTTTTTCATTCATTTTGATTAGTTAACAAACGTTTTCATTAGAGGTGGTTTTTAATAACATGGCTAACGAAAAATAACCTAAAAATTAATTTAGAAAAAACCAAATACATCTCATTTGAACAAAGGACAAATTATAAAAGTCCAAATATTCGATACGGTGACAAGAAAATTAATGAGACTGGCGAAACAAAATTCCTAGGCATAACGATTGATAAACATGTGAACTGGAAAGCACATATTAATAATGTATGCATCAAAGTCAACCAATTCTCATACGCTCTTTACAATTTAAGAAAATCCGCAGATATAGCAACGCTTGTAACAGCATATCATGGATATGTCTCATCAATATTGCGATATGGAATTATATTTTGGGGCAACTCGACCGACAAGGAAAAAGCGTTTAAAGCACAAAAGAGATGCGTAAGGGCAATATGTGGCATACCAAGTACGGAAAGCTGTAGACCACTTTTCCAAAAGCTACAGTTACTACCATTTCCTTGTCTGTACGTATATGAAGTAGCTAAGTATGTCCGAGAAAACCTCCATTTATATGAGCACTTAAATAGCACACGTCATAAAAACAAAATATGCATGAAACGCCATAAAAAGCTATATTTAATAAAAAATTTATGGGTATGGCATCTAAAATATACAATAAATTGCCAAAAAATATCCTAGAAATTAATGAACTAGAGGCATTCAAAAAACATATACATAAATATCTCAGTAGCAAATGTTACTATACAATTGATGACTATTTAAATGAAGGCAAATCCTAACAGATCCTATTTATTAACTCTGATCAAATTAATTACACATCAATATAATTTATAATTTATTATGTATTACATTATCAATAAAGGGCATTGAAATATTGACATTGTATAATTTATGTGACATTTTATAATTTGTATGACATTTTAATTTAAGTAGGTATATGGCATTTTAAAGTTGATAATTATGTTTTTTGATTAATTAATTATTGTTCATAAGTAAATATTAATTTATTGTTAGTTGAAGTTATTATTATTATTATAAGAAATGTAAACTTTATTAGAATATTATTGTTTAAAGCTTAATTCAGGGGTCTAATAACAAAGGCGGCAAAGTCCCCTAAAATGTGAAACGTCGATTTTAATTTTATTGGTTGTGGCAACATCTTTTTTACCAGAACACGTTGAGAGATTCGAACAAATCCGGCCTAATCCAATAGATTTCTACGCATAAACGAAACGTTTTATAACAAAATCGGGAAAGTCCCCGGCCGACATAACAAAATTAGTAATGTCCATTTCAACCAATCAGAGATGAGCTGTTTCCATGGCCGCTTGTAATGAATTGTAATGAATTCTAACAAATATGGCAAAGTCCGTAACCATTAATAACAAAACCGGTAAAGTCCTTGCTTTACTAACAAATGTGGCAAAGTCCATAACATTATTTAAGTTTCTTGATTAATTGGCGTGTTTTAGGATGAAATTAGAGCTTAAATTAAACGGTATTACAATTTAACTTCTATAAATACATTACAGCAGTAAATATGTGATATCCTTGAAACGTTATTCGTTTATTGTAAGTGACTTAAAATTTCTTCAACTGGACTTTACTGCCTTTGTTATTAGACCCCTGAATTATGGTATCAAATTTGTACGCTTCAATGCAAGACATAGACAGACATATCCATTTATTGTAACATCCTATGTATTACCTATGTTTACAAATAAATATTTCTGATTTCTGATTTCTGATTAGAAAATGTATGGAATCTGGTAAGATTTTCCGCCGCCATGATCAGACATGTCAAAGTACATCACGTTGAGGACACATATGTAGCGAGCTACGAATATAATATCCCCCATGTATTTTTATTTAAAATCAATACGTAAATGTTTTGATTTGGTTGTATAACATTATTATTTTTTATATAATCGTTAAAATCAATCAAAGATCTTAAAGATAGTTAGACATAACATTCTAATTAACTTATAAATATCACACGAATCAATGTCATTTAAATATGACCAAATTATACGTAAGTAATTACCTACCTGAAAGTTATCTTTAATTATCTGTAGGTACTGATTAATAGTCTATGGACTGTTAACGGCTGATAACAGTGAAAGCTTAACAATGTTTTTGAATAAATTAAAATTTGCAGACAGAAAAATAAAAATTAGATAAAATGATATAAAAATTTAGTTCTTGAACTAGTTATCGGTTATTTACGTAGTTTTACTTTCACAAAGAAAATTACGCCACATTTTATGCGTGGTTTCAATATAATTGTAATGCTCAAGTTAATATCGTCTCTAGTAAAATTACTGCACGGACGGCGTAGCGACGTGGCTTTTACTGCAATAAATCTCTGCCTACAGTCTTAAGGATATAGAAGTGATCGTGAATATGGTCATTACATTAAAAATACATCTACCACAGGGAAATCCTTAAGGGGCAAGACAAACAGAATTGACGTAAGACGAGGACGCGTCGCAGACGCGGCGCCCCTTCAATAAATTTTCATACTAAATGTCTATACATTTTGTATGAAAATTGATTGAAGCGTCGTGTCCGCGTCTCGTCCGCGCCCTGTCTTTTCTGTTTGTTTTGTGTCGCGACGCTTCTATACATTTTGTATGAAAATTTATTGAAAGGGCGCTGCGTCTGCGACGCGTCCTTGTCTTAGGTCTTTTCTGTTTGTCCTGCCCCTAAGTATTCAACACGAATAGAATAGATTCGAACGTTTCTTGCCCGTTCTTCTCATTGGTTCTACGCCCTTGCTTTGCTGAACGTAGCAACAGGTACATGTAAATTAATATTATTGTTTACTTAGTGTAATCTTAACGTTCATAAGTATTATTTTGTGACCTAAATTAATAAAGATATTTAGATTTTCGAAAACACGTAATTTCTAAAATTTGCTTGGTAGTGCTACACGAATGGAGTAAACAGATGAAACACTTTTGTCCCGTGCGGATATCGAACATGCAAGATTGGTATTACGGACATAACTTTATCAAGTCAATTAATATTCGTAAATCCTATGATTTATCCGTTTTATTATTTAATCCTGCGATTGGCGACCATACTTACATTGGTCGAATTTTCTATTATTGCTATTAAACCCATATTTGATATATCCGACACATAGCCATGCTTCCTAAGAGAAAACCCACACTTTACACGATCAGCCAAAAGCTGGACCACCGTATCGTAAAAATATTAAATACATTGTGTCTGCTTATTATCATTAAGAAAATACTAATTATATAATTTTGAATAGCAAATAAACACAAAATATATTTAACTGATATACAAATATATGAAATAAAACTGCTATGGCTGACTACACAATCACTTGACATAAGCGTCGATTAAACTTTCAAAAACTGGGTTTAATCAAGTTTATGTATTAAAATAATATTATACGACTGAAATAGTAACTAGGCAGTAAGCCATTAATTAAACAAAAATTTGATTTGATTAAAATATCAATAAACTTATTTGCTAAATTTGCTTGAAACGCAAAACGCAGGTAACTTTTGTGTGAAGCAAAGCCATGTGCTGATGCGAGTAATCAGCCAACGCAATAGAGACGTGACTCGTTTGTAGATCGTATATCATTAAATCATGTTTGCATATCTACATAACTATCATATACCTAAGTATTATGTACAATTCTATGGACGGGTGATCGAAATGTGGCCATTTTTCATTAGATTTCTTTGTCTCTTGGTCTCAAAACAAAATCGGTTCCACGATATCCCTTGAGAAATATTTAAAGCACAATTGTTAGAGTTATAGCAATTTCTTTCAAGTTTTCTGTTTCAATATTTATTGCGCTAATAGTTAAATAACAAACACAACTGCAACAATTAATAACAATATGGTATAGGCATCAGAATTTCGACGTCCATCTGTAAAATGTTTTCAACTATGGCCCGGCAAGTCTTGGGATAGCCGTATGCAAAATATTGACTGGTATTCTATAATATGGTTATTACTTCCGACCAGTATAGTGTAGCCAAACATTATAATTGGTTTTCTTTTATTTTAGAATGTTATTTTATATGGAATAATAATATGTGGCATAATGACTGCAACATTATGAGAGTAGCCGTGAGTTTCTAGCAGGTATATTCTCATAGGCTCAACCTTTTGCCTGAACCTAGCTATTAACATAAATATAAATTTAGTAAACTCACTAATCCTTTAGACGTTCATAAGTGTTACTTTTAGATCTAAATGAATAAATGATTTTTGACTTTAGTAAAAATTACCGCCGCTTAGAAGCATCTCGAACACAAAAACATTCTCACAGACACAATTAACATTACTATTATTTAAACTAAGCACAGATTAAACTAAACACTGGCATAAAAACTCCATATTGCACTATGACTTGTCTATGATTTCAAAAGCGTTGTCTATTTCTTCTTCGGGTGATTTGCTACCGTTTTCTGTGGATAGAGCTTTTAGTTTTTTCTCTAGATCTACTTGAAAGGTTTTGTCTTGTGTGTCTGTATCTGGTTGTGCCATTTCTATGTCTGAGTCGTCGTCGAGTCGGTTGTCATCATTGAAGTTGAATGCCACAGGAGTCTTCTGCCTCCCTAGACTGTTCACGTGATACTCCACTGATTTAGGCTTCTCCACTGCGTCTATGTGTATCGTCTGGAAAATAAGATTTACCGTTAGATTTCTGAAGTAACCTCTACACTTTATTTTCAGTAAAACGCTGCCTCATTCAATGACAGGGCTTTATGTTATGGTAGTAATTCTGGCAATATGTATGATTATGATTTTAAAAGTAAATAAGTAAATTCCATCTGGTGTCTCTTTAATCTTAAGTACCAAAGTAAATATGTATAAATAGACGGCTACGTTATGTAGTACCCATTTATGTATTCTGTGACTGATTGTAACGATACTTCTGATATCCTAACTAATATTATAAATGCGAAAGTGAGTTTGTTTGTTTCTTACGCTTTAACACCTTAACTACTAGACCTATCATCATGAAATTTCACATAGGTACACGTTGTCCGTGGTAAATAAAAGAATATAGGGTACATTGCATCTAGAAAAAGAGTACTATTACCAACCTAAACTTTTTTTTTTTTGGAGGCGGGACATGTTCCTGGTGTATACCGCCCCACTCGGGGAGGTGGGACGGTTACGTCGGGCTCTCCGGCCTAGAGCGAACGGCCGGCATACCGACTAAAACCCCCCTGTGCACCGTCGCCTCGCCTTAGCGGGTGGGCCACCGGAACCTGATACAACATCAGCGATCCACCCAGCGACTCCCCACGACCCGCGGGCACCAACACTTGCGGCGGCGTCTGGGTGCACCAGAGACGCTGCGCCTACACGTAAGGGTGCGGGTGGGAGAAAAAATACCCCGATCTCCCACCCTCAGCCATCGCTAGGGGGCATCAGATGCGCATCGGCGCGCCGAAGCCACCCAGTTCGACGGCGACGGATCGGGTCAGCGAGGAGACTTTCCTCCCTGGCCCGCTCCGCCGCCTCCTTCTGCGAGATAACGTTCTCGCAGAAGGATATTACTAACCTACCTAACCTAACCTACATTTACGCGGGCAAAATCAAGTACTAAATAAATACCTATGTATTTCTGGTTACGAGCTAAATGCTGATCGTAACGATAGGGATTATATAAACTATAATAATATGTATGTAATTACACGGCACGCATCGTGATGAGGTTCCTCTCTCTGGAGCCTTAACCACCGGTAGCTTGGACCCACTTCCTAATGCAGGTTGCTCTTCATAGCTTATATATTTTAAATGTGTTTTTCTATAATTATATATTTAAAATATAATTATTATTGTAAAATTAGGCAATAAAGAGAATAATAATGTAATATGATGTCTAAGTTTATAATGACGACAAAGTACTTCAGCTAGATTGCACCATGTAAAATTGTAAACAATTATGAAAATTTCATTATACAGATATGATTTTATGCAAATTCCATTGGGGCACGTTCCATCTTCAGCATTAGTTTTCCATGCCGGCTGAGTTTACACGCATTCTACCGAAGAAAATTAAATTGTAGACATGCAATTCTACCTAAAAGTCTAATATGAGTGCTGCGTTTTTGAAACCGAGATCTTGATGCAATCCCTTGCTAAATTGTCACTAAGCAACACTACTAAGGGCTACTAACAGAGGTTCCCAGACTTTTTTTCTCATAGACCACTTTCATAATTTAACTGGTTCCGGTAGACCCCCTGTAGCTACAATCTCTACGGGCTGACCTTTGTTTTTTAAATTCTCTGGACTGAACCTACTCACGGTAGGCGGGCTGACCTTATTTTTATTTTTATTAATTCTATATCAATAAAGCGGTAGGTTCGAGACCACTGGTACCTACTGAATATGGAATATGCAAGTTTTTACAACTAACAGTCGCTGAGCTTCTTAAAATATTACCAACATTTTAGTTCTTCACTATCGAAAGCAAATAAATTTTCGTGGACCCTCGCTTACGAATTATTGTGAACCCCCATTTTTTTGTCACGCCAACGTAGATCCCCGTCGAGGCTCCCGTGGACCCCTGGGGGTCCACCTGGACCACTTTGGGAACTAAGGCCCTAGACAGATAAACTGCATTTTAACTGCACTCCGACTACAAATTTGCAACTTGAATACAGTTTATACGACTGCAATAAAAAATAAGGTTAGTTAAGTAACAGAACTTTTTATGGGTGAGGGTTACCTTATGTCCTTTTCTGTACCCCTAACAACCTGTATGTAAAATTTCACGATGATCGGTTGAGTAGTTAAGGCGTAAAAGCATATGAAACAAACAAACTCACATTGGCATTTTTAATAATAGTAAGGATTTGGCTTTGTTATTTTAATGTTAGAACTTCTGTTATTAAAACTGCATAAAAGTAGCAAAAATTTAAATAAAGACTAGAAACAAATTTTATTAAAAAAAATTTGTTTTTGTTATTGTTTCATGCTATAATATATTTGGGTGGTAACTACCGCATCAACCGTGACATGAACTACTTGAATTACGACAATTTGAAGACAAGCAATCTTATCATCAAACGCATGAAAGCAATGAATATTGATCTACTAGGTATTTAACAAGTGTTATGAAGACGTAATCTTGATTCTATATCAACATCCATAATAATATATACATTTAGTACCTAATGAAAGCGCCGTGTGATAATGCGAAAAAAATTAAGTCTACAGCTGACGAAATAATAAACTATATTAGAGTACATATGTGTTCCATCCCACTTTAGATTAAACCTCGAAGGGTCTCTTCACGTTGGACCCATGTCTCCGTGTAGGTCTCCCAAAGGACCAGATATTTTTCTAATACATTAGAAAAATATCTGTGAAAAGAGAAACTCTATTAGATAGAACAATTACAGTTGAATACTGTCAAAGTGGCGCCCTCATCGATGGTAGATCTAACTTGGTCGTATCATATTTTATCTATTTAAATTCTATTATCTTTGAGTGAAGTTGTCATAGACCGTGAAATGATTGCCAATCATTTAGGTCAATCTTACATGGAAATATTTATTTCAATTTTAGATATTTTGTTAACACTACACACAACAATGTATAACTAGATGTTCCCGCGGTTTCACCCGCGTTTATCGTTACTGCGCCGCCCCCGTGGGTCGTAGCGTGATGTTATATAGCCTATAGCCTTCCTCGATAAATAGGCTATCCAACACTAAAAGAATTTTTCAAATCGAACCGGTAGTAATCACGCAGAATAAGTAAACCAGGAGAAACATCGTTTGTACTATGTCTGTAATGGGTAATTATTTTGCTGCAATGTTATTTTAAAACTGCGATATCTCCTAAGATATTCATTGAAATCGAATGATGTAAAGGGCGATTTTGTTTTAAATTAAATACTTGTGATGAATAACGTATTTATTTGGATAAGGATTAATATCATGTTTATAATAATACCTTCGCAAATAATGCATTATTTTAGAACAAATTTGGTTAGCATAAAAATGGTTATAGTGAGCCAACCTTAAAAGTTAGACATATGCTGTCGCGGACTTTTTTTTAAAACTTTTAAAGGGGAACAATTCTGTCATACATGATTTTTGCGAAACTTTAACTGTTTACGCAGCGCACGCAGCGGAAGCTCTCAAAAGGAGAAATACCCTCCGATTTTGAAACATTCTTCATTGGTGCTCAGCTCCTAATGATCTTAGCGTGATGATATATAGCCTATAGCCTTCCCCGATAAATGGGCTATCTAACACTGAAAGAATTTTTCAAATCGGACTAGTAGTTCCTGAGATTAGCGCGTTCAAGCAAACAAACAAACAAACAAAGTCTTCAGCTTTATAATATTAGTATAGATTTTTTATATACTTATACATAGCAGCGATAGCCTAGTGGAGGACTGTTAGACTGTGGCAGCAGAGGTCTCGAGTTCGATCCCAAGGCGCGCATCTCTGACTTTTCAAAGTTATGTGCGTATTAAATAGTTAATTATCGCTTGCTTTAACGGCGAAGGATAACATCGCGAGGAAACCTGCATGTCTGAGAGTTCTCCATAATGTTCTCGAAGATATGTGAAGTCTGTCAACCCGCACTGAGCCAGCGTGGTGGTGTGCTGTGTGTAGTTATACAATACTAGCTGTTGCGCGCGGCTCCGCCCGCCTGGTTCATACATCAATTAAAAGTATCCTATGTCCTTCCCTAGGTTTTAAACTATATCTATACAAAATTTCATCCAAATCGTTCGAGTGGTTTAGCCGTGAAAAGGTAACAGACAGACAGACAGGCAGATAGACAGACAGATAGACAGACAAATAAACAGACAGATACTTTCGAATTTATAATATTAGTAAGGATTGTAATGTATGTAGTATGTAAGAATATAATCAAGTGTAATCGAGCTAATAAACTCAGTCTTGTATCAACTCTTAACGCGTTTCATTTACAAAAGACTCCCGACCTTACATGGCGACCCTGCCTTGAAAGGCGCGCTCGCGTGATAGGTGGCCTGTGAAGCCTAACCCTTCTCACACTGAGAAGAGGTCCGTGCCCAGCAGTGGGACAGTTTAATACAGGGCTGATGTTATTATACACACTGCCTCAATAATGCAGCGATAGGAAATTAGACTTATAAGACTGACTGCATGAGATATCGGATTCGATCCCATGGGTCAGGCAAAGGGATTTTCTGTTAAGATGTTCTCAGTAGCAGCACGGAGTCAGAAAGAGTCAAAAAGAAAAGAAAGAAAAAGAAAGTGTGAAAAGTCAGACAACAATAAGCTTGGCCTATTATGTAGACCTTAAAACCATAACAGATGCAGTCAGGGATAGGGACTTTTAGGGACTGGCAGGGAATACCTACCAATAGAGTGATTTGGATGTCGAAGGCTTTAGCCCAACAGTGGGACAAACCAACAAGCTGATGAAAAATTACTGACTGCACGAATGCCGTAGTGGCTTACGTGGACGCCTCGCCGCTGCCACTGCGCCGAGGTTGTGGATTCGAATCCCAGACGCAACAAAATATGATGCGATCCACAAATGGTTGTTCCTTTGTTTGAATGTTTGTAAAGTCTCCCGCGACGCAGGAATTAATCCTAGTACGGGAGTCTTCTTTAAAGAAAAGAAGCATACCGCTGCCTATGCCCCTTTTGGACTATAAGCGTGAGTCTATGTATCTCATGTAGGTATGTATAAGTAGTTCTCAGACACGTGTATTGTTAATACTGATAAAAACTGCTGATAAAGATCGAGTGAAAGTCAATTTCAACAATTTAAACAAAAGAAAAACTTTCAAATAGAGGTTGTATATCCTTATCCTTACTTTCTTAATAATATTATAAATTCGAGAGTAACTCTGTCTATCTGTCTGTCTGTCTGTCCGTCTGTCTGTCTGTCCGTCTGTCTGTCTATTCGTCTGTCTGTCTGTCCATTTGTTACCTATTTACGACTAAACCACTCAACCGATTTGGATGAAATTTGATACAGAGGTAGTTTAAAACCTGGGAAAGGATATAGGCTATTTTTTATCAATGTAGGTACCACGCGGGCGGAGCCACGCGCAAAATCTAGTCTTCTATATAGTCAAGATTGCTTCATTGGTTATTCGCGATGTGTTTGCCGGATCGAGAGACGAAATATGTCTGTGAAATTGTACGCTTGCACTTATTACGTTAAGATGTTTTTAGTTTTGTACCTAAAATGTAAAACTTTCTGATACAAGTAACTTAACAATACTTTATATTTATTTATCACGTCGGGGTCGCCAGTTTAGTGATTATTCACTCGGCTGTATGTGTGCGGGGGTTCCTACTTAAGGTTCTTCAATGAAATACCGAAATACGTTCTGTTATTTATTTCTGTGACACAATGCGACAGTACAACGGGTATTGATCGACTGGTTATACATATACAATATTAATTATGATTACATTCTAGGTACATCTGATGCAATATCGATTGATGAGTAACTATACCAAAATAGGAAATGTGCTGCAGGCACATACATATATATTTCGCGACGCAGTATTTTTATACTAGCTTTTGCCCGCGGCTTCGCTCGCGTTAATTTAGAAATTGACAATCAAGTCGGGTTGTACTCTGCTGGTAATAATATAATTCAAATTAATTCAATCATGATTCTAAAGACATGTGGCGCCATCTATTATCATAAGAACGTTATTGTTGTTTTCCTCGAGAACAGTATTTTTTATAGGGATGAAAGGTAGCCTATGTTCGTTTCTGTATACCTGACAACGTACCTATATGCAAAATTTCAGGATGATCGGTTCAGTGGTTTAGGCGTGAAAAGGTAACAAACAAACAAACTCATTTTCGCTTTTATAATATTAGTTAGGATTAGGTAATGATCGCTGGCTTGAACGGTGAAGGCAAAACAACAACCTGCATTACCTACTGAGAGTTTTACATAATGCTCTCAAAAATATTTGAAGTCTACCTACCCGCACTTGAACAGCGTGGTGGACTATGGCCTAACCCCTCTCTCACTGAGAAGAAGTCCGTGCCCAGCAGTGGGACTTTATTTAAATGGCTGATATTATTTATCATATTATTAAATATAACAAGTACACAAATAACAACAATAAATGAGAAGAATAGAAAAGGGTATAAAGGGTTAAGCTGGTTTGGACATGTAGAAAGAATGGACGAGGAAAGACTGACTAAGAAAGTTTATAAGGCTAGTGTGAATGGAACAGTCGCAAGAGGAAAACCTAGGCGAACGTTTCTCGATCAGATCGGAGGCGTTCTGGACAAAGGCTGGGTTAAGAGCTCCTTGAACCGACGAGCGTGTATGTGATTTGAATGTGATGAAAGTGAATGAAGCCAGGGAAGTGTGTCAGGATCATAGCAAATGGAAATACGTAGTCTCTGCCTACCCCTCTGGAAAACAGGCGTGAATCTATGTATGTACTCGTATGTATGTAAATACAAGCGATCCGTCTATCTATTGGTGAAAACTACATGCAAATCCGTTTAGTAGTTTTTTGAGATTATAGCGACCAGACAGTCGCACGGGGTACTTTGTTTTAAATATGTGGGGATGTAGTGATAGTCACATCACCAAATCACTGGCTCACTATTAGAAGGTTCTATGTTATTTTTTTAACTTTGAGGAAATAAGGTTTAAAATTAGCATATCAGTAAATATAACTTAAAAAGTAACTTAGCACTATTTGCGATTTAATATAGTGAGGTGGTAAATGCTTCCATCTATTACTATATTAGTCTAAACAAAAAGGAATAACATATAGAACCATGCAATATTCATAACTCATTTTTTTTTTCAAAAATGTGACATAGAACCTTGTAATATTGGACAAGCGAAATATAATATAAACTTAGTTTCCTTTCTTTCCCTTCTTTAAATAATATTAATTGAAATAAATCACATGACTTGCCAATACTTCATGTAATAAAAATATCTGCTATTATCGATTTCTGATGTTTATCTAATTTATTAAATTATCGACCGACTTTGTTACCATCGATTATTATTGTATGCGATTCCATGAATTGCATATATGCAAATTATCATTGTTTGATCAAGATAACAATGCGATACCTATTTCTTTACAACGTAAACATATTCGGTAATAAAGAAGCCGCCATAGATATATGGATACCATCATGCGAGATAGTGAAACGACAATCAAATAGTCTATGACATACGTATTGCTAGGCTTGGCTTATTTTCAATTATCTGTTTGAGTGATTGATTCTAGAAAAGACAACTCTTGCAATAGGATTATTCCTTCCTGTATCGCGTGTGAGTTTACAAACATTCAAACAAAGACACAAAGAACATCTAGACTCGGAACAAACATTTGTGAATCACAAAAATTTTGTCTCGTATGAGATTTGAACCCACAACACTCGGCACAATGGCAGTGTCGAGGCGACCATTTAAACCACTACGCCCTACGTGCAGTCTAATTTAGAAATAGTAAAAGTACAAAGTCAAAGTCAAAAATCATTTATTCATTTAGGTCACAAAGTAACACTTATGAACGTCAAAGAATATAGGTTAGTGAGTTTACTAAGTTACTGAAGCTACATTTAGGTTAGTTGCTAGGTTCAGGCAAAGGGTAGAGCCTATGAGAAGAAACCTGCAAGAAACTCACGGCCACTCTTTTAAATCGTCAGTTAAATATAATTTCAGTATTTTACAACTCAGAAAACAAAACAAAACGTTTACTATTTTTAAAGTTGATAAGGTGAAAACTATTGGCACTGGTGAATACGTTTCAACCATGTTTTGTAAACACCTGCTGAGTGTGTAGTTGAGTTGTAGTGTAGTAAAAGATAAAAACTCAAGCAGTTCTGTATTGTATTGTTGGCAAAACACTTTACTTGTATTGCATATGACCTTAGAGAGGAAACGCACTAGCGGTTAACCGCGGAGGCGGTTCGTATGAGCGCGCGGTCCAACCGCTTTACGCGGTTTCGTCGCGGTTGGCCGCCGCGGCGCCGCCCGCCGTAGCGGTGGACCGCTATGGCAACCGCGTTGGGCGGCTGGCCGCTCAAACGAACCGCCTCCACGGTTAACCGGTAGTGCGTTTACTCTCGCATGGAAAACTCTCAATTATTATATAATAATTTAAATCTATACAAATAAATAAAATTGAAGTGTCTGTTTGTAATGTCAAAATAACAGCTTTTTATCTAATGCATATGAAAGTATATAAGGTACTTAAAGGAAAACATATATTTTTGAAATTTTTGTCTGTCTGTCTGTCTGTTTGTTCCGGCTAATCTCCGAAACGGCTGAACCGATTTTGACGGGACTTTCACTGGCAGATAGCTGATGTTATAAGGAGTAACTTAGGCTACTTTGATTTTAGAAAAAAAAATAGGGCGAACCGAGGAATCGGAGACAAATACTTTTTAGTTAAAATCTACGCGGACGAAGTCGCAGGTAACAGCTAGTAAATAATAATTTTAAAAAATCTCACTGCTGAGCAAGGGCCCATTCTCAGTGTGTAAAGGGTTAGCGTTGATAGACATCACATATCTTCGAGAAAATTACGGAGAACTCTCAGACATGCCGGTTCCCTCACGATATTTTTCCCTCACCGTTAAAGCGAGAGATAATTAACTCACAGAATATTCTGTATTCTGGGAATTATTTCATACAGGACTTTTCTTTCTTATAGAAAAATCTGTCTCGTTTTCACGCAACTTAAGAAGGGATGGGTCATAGTCTATCACACTGCCTAGTGTGAATATAACAGACTTCGCATATGTTCGAAAACATTATGTAGAACTCTTAGAAATGCAGGTTTTATCGCTTATACGAACAATAATTAGGAAATGCGTATTGAACGCTAGTATTTTCAAAAAGTTAGAGCTGCGTGCAGTGAAATCGAACTTGAAGTCTCTGAATGGCAGTCCAACAACCTTTTCATTAGACTAGCGGTGTTTCTTAATTTATTTCGGCTTATGTTTAACTTATCACCAGATATAGTAAAATATAACAGTCAAAAATAGTAAATGATCACCAACAATAGTAAATGATCACCAAAATTAAAACCGCATTTTAATACCAAAAATATTAATTGCACAGCAAAGAGATCAAGATAAGTCGACGGAACCCCGCTGCGCGGGGCTCCTATTTTTGGGTGGGTTTAAGAAGGAACCTAACATAACCTAACCCTTCCGAGACAGAATGCAGTGATTTGAGGCGTATAGGTGCTCGTTATGCTGTGCAATTAGTATTTTTGATGGTCATTATATTTAATCCCGTTAAATAATAGGAGTTTAAATATGAAGTTGCCGCTTTGTATGAAGACAATCGGTAATGTTGTGGTTTTATAACCAAGTTCGGTCTAGCAAGCCATATTAGGGCTCACCAAAGAAAAGATCCGTGACTTCAGAGATCGCCGTCATTGAAATCGCTGAGGAGGACTATACTTATATACTTACTAACTATTTCATCAAAATTTTTTAGCCAACTCGATATCTAAGTTTTTTTTTTATGTATAGTTGCTTGTATTTAGATCACTTTGGTTTTGTTTTGTCTTTAAAATAAACGTTTCATACTCCACATAATAAAAATAATAAAAAGAATATTGAGTCCAAAACATATGAATTTAAACATTTAAATCCCACTAAACTGCTTAACAGTTTATCGGTAAGAACACTCTCATTTATAATAACTACATACACTTGGATTATTATAAAATAAAAAACATATCGCATTAGGTACCATTACACGCATTACAGCAACTTGAGGATCTAAACGTAACAGTTATCTTTGATTTCAGCAAGTAGTAGTTTCTTTAGAGATAATTTACTTATTTTAATATTCATGTCTGTAAGCCATCTACGTTTGTTATATACTGTAGGGATTAAATACTTATTGGTTCTACAGAAACCACTAAATTTCATGTAGGATATAAACGGCAATTTCATACATAAAGACCTAACATAATGCAGTATTTGATAATCTTGTACTTACATCTCCATACAATTCCAAAGTTAAGGAATGTCTCTTCTTGTTCGCCTGTCGCATCCTCCCAGATCTGGAGATGGACAGCTGCCTCCTGCCGTCCATCGGAGGGGAGTCCGCCGATTTCTCCTCTTCGCCTTCCTCTTCATAGGATTCTCTAATATTGTCCGGCGTATGGAAGATGGACTTTAAGAATTTTGCCATTTTTTTGCTAGACTATTCGTAAGCAAGTCTGGAAAAGAAATGTTTGTTCAAGTTTAGGAGTTGAGTCTAAGGAAGCTTCAACATTTCAGAAGAATCTTCTCCTATAATATTTTACTTGAGGTTCTACGACCGTGTTTTTAAAATCTATCCAACAGTAAATGTGCATTATAGTTGAGTAAACGTTGCCTACAAACTATAAACTAACTCTATTACTGAAGGAAAGAAACACACTTTTGCATTTTATAGGGATTAGATACCTACTAGTCTCTAACACTGAGGATCCTACGGTTTTGCTCGCGCAGCTTTTGTCTCAAAACGTAGGCTTCATAAAATATAAAAAATATATTTAAAACTTAATGATATATTTCAGAAATTAGCGTTCAAAGTTCAACACTTGCTCAGTGCGTGAATAAAAAAGCGGTCACACTAAAGAGACCCTCTATTTAGTGTGACCGGCACCGCCGTTTTCTCGTTAATTGTGGTAGTTTTAGGAGCTGACAAGTTCAATTTAGGTTTAAATTTAATGTCATCTAATTGATATAAATATCCAGACACCCAAATCTTACGTTAAATCTTGGCTTGGAGTAAGATCCTTCACACTCACACTGACATTTAATTTAGATGTAGGATCAGTAGGTACATAGTTATTGCAACAGAAAACACTGTCTCTCTTGTAACACTAGGAATAAAAGCAAGTTTTTTAAGACTAGGTACGTGATACGATTTCCGTCCTAAATGAAACAGAATCGCTATCAGCTGACAGATAAGTACGTTACAAGCTAAAATAATGGCCGCTACTCACAGTTCCACGTTTCACGATAAGCTTGTTTGAAATGCACTCTTTTCGCCAATTTGATAACACGCGCGAAATAAAATAAAGACATCAACACACTGCAAAAGTGTTGTGTTCTCGCCTTCTATTTACCATAATTTCATCTAAGATAAGATACAATATCGTCGATAGCGCCTTTTATTTGATAACACTTATCATATCATTACTAGGACTAATGGATATTGTTAATTTGATTTTAAGATATTGCATGTGTGATTGTGGTACATTTAATAAGTATTCATGCATAATTGTGTTTAATTTTGCATGATTTAGCTAAGTTTTTAATCACTTTTCTACTAGGTAATAACGTATTCTTATATAAATTACTAGATGTTCCCGCGGTTTCACCCGCGTTTATCGTTACTGCGCCGCCCCTGTGGGTCGTACCGTGATGTTATATAGCCTATAGCCTTCCTCAATAAATAGGCTATCCAACACTAAAAGAATTTTCAAATCGAACCAGTAGTTCCTGAGATTAGCGCATTCAAACAAACAAACAAACAAACTCTTCAGATTTATAATATTAGTATAGGCTAGCGACCCGCCCAAGCTTCGCATAGGTAGAACGAAACCTTAACAAATTATACACCTAAACCTTTCTCATGAATCACTCTGTCTATTGATGAAAAACGCATGAAAATCTGTTCAGTAGTTTTTGAGATTATCACAAAGTCCCCCGCCGCGTCTATCTGGGACTAGATGTGTCCGCGTTTTCACCCGCGTTTATGATTACTGAGCCGCCCCCGTGGGTCGTAGCGTAATGTTATATAGCCTATAGACTTCCTCGATAAAAAGCTATCCAACAAAAAAATAATATTTCAATTCGAACCAATAGTTCCTGAGATTAACGCGTTCAAACAAACTCTTCAGCTTTATAATATTAGTATAGTACGGCGCGGCGAGGGGATTTGTTTAATAATATGTAGTGATAGTTTTGTTTTAAATTGTAATCGTGTTCAATAGATCAGCATACCTTGACAACCAAGGTAAGCGATTACAATCATTTTAACTAGATATCTAACTACTTAGTTTAACTACGACTCTAAAAGAATTTCCCAAAATTTTCCAGATTGTTCGTTATACATTGCTTACTTACGCCAGCATCTTTGCTAACCTAAGTAGGTAATTAAAATATAGGCATAGGCAGCCAATATATACAAGTGATATAACTACTAATGATCGTGTAGTTCATTGATATATAGTGTAGTTTACTAATAGGCATTAGTAAAGAATTGTATAGTTAGTAGTTTTTGAGATTAAGTGCCTTGTATATACATATGTATAAACAAATAAATTTATCTACATCATAATTTTTTTTTAAATTCTAGCTCCTGTCATAGACAGAGCCTAAACTTAACAAATGGAGGCAGTTGTCCCATCGAAGGGGCACCTGTTCCTCCTACTCTAGTTATTTTACACGCGCCTTGAAAGGGCTATTATTTTGTTACTAAAAACCTATTCACGCTCTCATTCCAGTCCTCTAGTACCATTCTAGTTCTCGCTTTTTTGCCTCTCGTACTTTCATTCTATTCCTTTCATACTTGGGGGATAATAAGGATTTTACCTATAAAAGCCCACTCTTCAGAAGACCACAGCAAACTGCGTCAGCAGTGAATAGTTCCAGTTCATACATAGAGAGTGGCGCCATCTATATCTACAAAATGGTAGATACCTACTGTAGGTAGAGGTGCAGGTATTATACAAGGTGTACCTTAGTAGTAGACCAAGGGATTTAGGTGATAGAGGGTGTTATTATATAACAAAAACACAGAAATTTGTTGTCCTAGGTCTTGCAGTTTTAATGTTATGATTTTTTTATATTACATTGTAATTGCACTATGAAGACTAAATTAATTAATAATTTAAGGTTGTCAAGCGTAATTATTCTGCCGTGGTAATCGAGAGGGCAGTAAGTCAAAGATGGCTATTTTTTTAAATTACTGATTTGGTATGCTTCTCTACTGTAACAACAATTTTTTTCCTTTCTTTTGACATATAGAACATAAAAATCGAGTATATAGTTTTATCACAAACGCTAAAATTGTAACAAAATCTTTGCGCGCTGTTCTAAAACTGCCTTTTCTGGCTTACTGCCACGACAGTACCTATTGGTAACATGCAAAATGAAAGGAGTAACACAATTTCTCAAATCTTTAGTGTTTTTGTTAGTTAATAGCCTGAGAGCAGCGATAGCTCAGTGGGGAGACCAACAGACTGCAATGCAGAGGGTCTCGGATTCGAACCCACGTCGCGCACCTCTGACTTTCGGAAGTTATGACTTTTCGAAATTACATATGTGCGTATTGATTGACAATTATTATCGCCTGCTCCGTGCCTCGGAAAGCACGTTAAGCCGATGGTCCCGGCTGCCATGAACATCTATGGCAGTCGTTATTGGGAGAGTGTCGACACAAAAGATCCCACTAGGTCGAAGTGTCGCCGGTCTGCATGACTGGCCCCACATAAGATAAGATAAGATAGTTAATAGCCTCTCTATCACACAAACCCTGTTGGTCCATTACATACGGGACATTCTGCATAGACTCATTAGTTAAAGAGGAGATCAATGTGACTCAGTTTTGGTTTTTTCGTCGTCATCAAAGCGCCACAAATAAAAACTCGACCTTGCGTGAATGATATCCACGGTATCACAAGACCATATGCTCGACCACTATGATAAAAGAGGGTTAAAAAAACACAAAATGAGACTCAATAAAAATACTTATAATCTGTTTAAAATGTACAGTAGACAAAGTAACAAGTATAGGTACGTCAAACAAGCGCTGTTTACACGGAACCGAGCTAGAATTACAAAAGACTAGCAAAACTAACACTTACAACCACTTGAGCGATAAACTATGTACCAAACTATAGAGACTCGAACATTAAACATTAGTATAACTGATGCCAAACCTTGCCTTTCAGTTCTCTGTGAAGTTGCTTTGAGTAGCGTCCCGACTTGCAGTGGTAAAAACAAGTGTTCGAGCTGAATGTGGGGTGCGGAATGGGTGAAAGTGCGCAGACTTAGCGTCAGATCGAACTAATAGTTTGACGTAAGGTGTACCAAAACTGGTAGACAAAATCTTTAGTACACAAATAATAATAATATTAATATTCTATCACATACACACAACACCATCTAGCCCAAACTAAGCAGAGCTATTGGGTACTAGACAATGGATAAATATACATATATACATTTTTTTTGTAAATACATATATATTATACATAGAAACACCCAGATCAAGACAAACATCCATGTACATGCACACAAATATTTGACTTGTGCGGGAATCAAACCCGCGACCTCAGGCGTGGCAGTTGGTTACACTAACCACTACGCCATCAAGGCCGACGAATATTATGTGAACCATATTCTCTCGGCCTACGCTGAGACCTAAGAGCCTAGACAATGCCTTTGCCATCGTGTCTAGAACAGCTTAATTATTGATGAGCTAAATACCAGTACCAGAAACCAGTGGTCATTGGCATATCTAAGATTATTTTCCGGGCCCATAAACGGTGAAGGTCACATACAACCCTAGATGTAAGTTGAAACCTAACATCTTGGGGTGGGTTTCAGATATTTTTGACGGCATAGCGCACCACTTCTTATACGACAATGCCAGTGTTTAAGCTTATTTTATTTAGTACGGAAACCAGTGGTTAATTAATTTATTAAGTTAACCAAAGGTTCGATTTCTTTGGTACAGTAACAAGTGATAAATTTTTATTGGTTGGTAGCATGGATTGATTCCATTCGTAAGGGCCTTATGGTTGAGTTTTATCTAACTTTGCACTAGTCGAGCTTACAATCAGACTAATTAATCTTCGTTAATCCCCGTTATTAGTTGTTAATCACTGATTACACTTCTATGATACCTATTTACGAATTAACATAAATCAGTATCACTATACAAAGTTATTCTTAGTATAGTGAAAACCTCGCAGGGGGTGATTGTACTTGTTATTATGAACAATTTTTGTTCTGGGATATTGCCGAAATCGCGGAAAAAAAAACAGCTGTTCCATACAAAATTGGACTTTGACCTCGACAAAATGTATGGAACAGCTGATATTTTTTTCGCGATTTCGGCAATGTCCCGGAACAAAAGTTGTTCATAATAACAAGTATAATAAACCCTTGAGAGGTTTTCACTTTACTAAGAATAACCTTGTATATATAGCCGAACCAATATATAGTCGAATATAGTTTTGTTGGGATAAAAACAATACATAATTTAAATATGGTCACCTTTCTAGACGATAAGTTATGTCATCATGACATCTAAATTATAAATATAGTATTATCACGTACACTCATAGAAAATTATTGTACGTTCTGTATCATGTAAATTTAGTGTAAGCTCTCTCTTCCTTGTGTAGAATTTTTCGTTTTAAAGTACGGTTACTGCACTGATTTAAATCGTAGTATTATAACAATACGCAAGTGTTGCAAGCAGCAATAGACCATAAACGGTTAACATCGACCATAAGTTAAAATAACTCTATCAACAATGAACTTTTGACATTTTCGTAGTGTACCTATCTGTATTGTCATTATTCGAGCCAAATTATTGTTTCACCTGATATTGCTTCGAGTAGCGTCGTAATTATATAAGACAGTGCAGGGTGAATGAGGGGTGCGGGCGGGATGAGACTACACAGACTATAGCAACTTCAGAATTAACAAGAAGGTTGACGTAAGGCGCAAGATATACCATAGCGCTTAGTTACTGTTATCAATAGACAAAATTATAAATGTATTATGCTCAAGTGACTATAAGTTTAACATTGTTATTAAAAAATAAACCAAAATATTTATATAACAATTATACAATTTATATTCTAAGAACGTATTCTAAGTTTAAGTTAAGACGCCATGTTTGCAAATGAATAGATTATCATAAAAATATTTAATGGCATTGGCAAGAACGTTAGTATAATTATGATTATAATTAATAATATTATATTTATAATATTAAAATTTACAATGACGACAAACTGGTATAAGAATCTTGTAATATTAGTTTGAATATAAAATGTATCGATTAAATTAAATCGATTTAACCTAACAGCCCAAAATAATTGACTACGCACCGTAATCGAAATCGTTATATTCCTCATAACTCTATTGGTGCATTTTTGTATTACTGAGCTTGTAGCTGGATTTTTTAAATTATCATGATAAATATTTATAGTGATAATTATCATTCGTAATTAAATTAAAAATCCTTAATATCTGACGAATATATATTTATACAAACGATTAATAAACTCTAAATAAAAAATCTTTGATACTTTTATCAACATTATTATCGACTTGTATTTATCATGATAATTAATTATCATATAATAATTATAAGCTATGATAATTGTCATTTGCAATACTAACGTGCGGATTAATAGTATTGAGTAGCGACACATATTAACAAATATTCTAGTTTTATATCTTTATTCCACACTAAAAGGCACTCCATTATATCATTTTATTTATCAAATCATTGGGACTCAATTGTCTTATATATAACACTCCAAATATTACAATATGACTATCACTAACTATCATTTCTGCCCGACGTCCTATCACATAACGGTTAAATAATACAACTATAGCCCACTATATCACAAAAACGAATTAATTCAGTTACGAACTTTAAAAACGTAAGTCTATACCACAAATTACACAAGCACAAGGCCAGCGTGCCACAATGCGAGGAAACAGTTGCACTCACACAGATGTAAGCGTACAGCGAGAACGCAAGTCGAAAGCAGTAAGCGACATGCAATCAACCTTTTCTCGCATCGTATGGTTATTTAAATATAATAATTGCCTTTCAGATAGATTTTAGTAAGAAGGTATAGACTTTAGCTTTTTATTATTAAATATATGAATAGACTCACGCTTATAAATCCCTTAAGGGGCAAGGAGGAGTGTATCATATCTACAATTCGCAAGCTATATTTATAATCCTAAGTATTATGCAGTATTCGTAACCAAAATTACTCGTTTTTGAATTAAAAACAAAGGCATAAAATCTAATAAATTTTCATATTTACATTACTGGACTTTAAGCTAAAATAGTAAGTATAGTTAAAATGCATTTAAAATGAAGTCCTATTAGAATTATTATAAGGTCGAATTTGGCACGCTTTAGGATAGCTGATGGGCATTGCAAGTCAAGGACTAATCTTTTATTAGGTACATTTGTGATAATGTTTCTTAGTTATGTATATAAGTGTGTTATTATGAATATATTTAAATGAATTTGCTAGTAATCTTGCTACATTTAGAATAGATGTGTGGTCTTCACCCCTTGGGGGATCTAGGGACAGGCAGAGTTCTATTTACACCCACATTACTTTACAGCCGCAGCAATTTCCCAACCCGGGAATAGAAATAAGAATCTCGTACGCAAACATGAGTGCAAACTTATGGTACGGGAACAAGCAATAAAATAAAGTCCTCCAGACTGAATTTCGATCATGGTAGCAAAATTAAAGGAGTTTAGCCAGTTGGCACAGATGTGCAGGAGATATATTGCACAAGAGTGTGCCCAAACATAAGTACCCTCTGTTCCCTAGCTCTCATAATAACATAGGTCGCTGATCCGACACGACCGGAGAGAGATCAGGCGCAGGACCAGCAGCTATACGTTCTTTCCAAAGCATGAGTGCTACACGACCAATATTCTAACACTGGGATTGATATTAAGAATTAGATTGATACTCAACAATGACTTCAATAACTACCGGTCACTAGAAAGATGCTAATAGTTTTTGTTGGCTTCACAATCAAACCCGACATCATGTTTGTTTGTGACTGGTAGGCTAGTTCAATACGTAACAACTCGCGATTCTGCGACAAGATTACTAAATATCAATCACTCGCTGTCCGTATATAGTCGATTTTTCTTACTTATCTTATTTAGAAAACAAATATGGCGTACTGTTAGCTAAAGACAATAATAGAGACACATCTCTATATATCGTCTTTCCTTTTTTGCCATCTCTATTTATTTGTAAAAAATAAAGTCTGAAAGCAGTATCTTAAAGACTTTAAAATTAATTCTTTGTTTAATAGATAAGACAAGAAAAATTGATTATGTAATCTTTTATTCGCCGGGATATCTGTACTAGTGTATTTTGTGGTAGGCTGGTGTAGAATGATCTCACACTGCTCGTCTTAAAACGAAACCTTTGCAAGAAGAACGATTCTTTGAACGACGCGCGTCAAGACGCATTTTACAATACGGTAAAGAAAAATAAATTCTGTATACAGTATTTAAAATCCATATTTGTATGAAACTTTTATCTCTTAGAGCCTGGTCGACACCACGGGGATCGTTCGGGTCACATCGACCATGTTCTCTGAGTTCAAGTCGTAGCAGTATGTTAGGGGATGCATTCGAAATCCTGCGTAATTTGGCAAACGCATGCCCACACATCCGTTATAATGCGAGCCGACGCGCGACGTTTGATGTGGATCGGGTTTAACAGTTAGATAGTTATTGTTAATTGAAAAAGAACTAATTGTTATTAGCTGTGTTTACAATAAAGTTTAGGATAATAATAAAATATATTCCTTCTAATATTACTTGACAATATTAACATTCAAACAGTAGGGTGAAGAGTTAGATATCTAACCAATATAGATATAGATATTTTATATATAAAAAAACGACGGGTTGCACTCCGGGAGTGCCGGCAGAAATGAAAACTTGAATATTAACGTTGTGTATTTTTGATATTTTGGAATGGTTAGGGAATAATTTTGCACGAATTGCTTTAATTACCAGTATAAAAGTATTATCATTTATGTGGTAAAATACAATATTCATTTATTGCGCTATCGTGCACAAACATGACAATTCTCCCTCCGTCTTACGAATTTTCGATCAGGTCACATGTCCTGACGCGAGCTTGACAATTCTCTCTCCGTCTTACGAATTTTCGATCAGGTCACGTGTCCCGACGCGAGTTTAACATTTTTTATCCATCACAAAAAAGTGCACAACGCCGCTAAAGAAGTTTTCACTTCAAAAACCCCAAGATACATATTTAGGTGACCAAAGACGACCTCAGAAGTCAAATACGCACAATGCTCACACTCCGTACTGAGAATTTCTTTGAAAAAAGCCAATGACCGGTTACCCAAACCGACAGTCGAACCCAGATTGCCGAGGCACTAACTAACAGTAGCTTAGCGATAGACTTTAGTTTTATTTCTAAAGTAAGTAGTAGTTTTATTTCCTGCGCTGGCAACATTAACTTCTAAATTTGAAAAGATTTTAAAGGGCCGGCTGTGACCGTTAACGAAGCTAAGCGATCATAGGTTACGGTAAAAGCTTAACATCAGGCTGGTATAAAATATAACTATTGCTCCTAACGCTGTCCGTTTTAATTTAAATTTAGAATACTAGCGCCATCTGGCGTCATAATGGTTAAATTTCAAGTAATTTTGGGATGTCATCGTCCTACTCATATAATAAATGTGAATGTTTGTTACTCAAACATAGAAACCCGTCGAACAGGTTTTTAACGAAACTTGGTAAAAATATGGAATTTTGCCCGGTATGCGTTAGGATTCTTGCGAGCAAAGTTGCGGGCAGAAATTAGTTCAAATTGAAACAAAGAGTTAATTCCATTAGAAATTAAGGAATTAACTCAGTGTTCTCTGCCTATTTGTCACAGTCGTTTGTCTTAGAGATTTTGCGTAGATAATTTATATGTACATACATACATATAACTTGTGGAACCGGGTTACTCTGTTTTTCAACTAGACATTATGTCAAACTGAGATGAGCTACATCTATTTCGACATAAGAAATGACATACAAACATACTATTGCAATTGTATTTATTAAAACAAAAACTATAGTTATTCTATTTCTGAACGCCATTTCAAGAGTATATTAGTTTCATATACAATTCATTTAAGTATTCTTTACAGTCATGGACACACGTTTTAAAAAAGAACATGCCAATACAATAAGCCAATGGATGACATAGATTTAAAATAAAAATATACATCGCGCATATTTTGGAGGCCTTTAAAATTTATCTACAAGCCTATTATATCATTCCAAAAATGATACGTCAAAATTGGAAGACATACATTCAACCGGCAGAAATTCGGGTTAATTTTTATTTATTACACTAGCAACACTATATATTACGTCACGATTTTGTATGTAAAATTGTTGCCATGCTCTCGACTCCACTGATCTCGGGTAAAAGAAATAAGACTTTGCCTTCACCCTACGCAATACGGTACTTAGAAGCACTGTATACTATATATACAAATGTTTAGTTTAAAGATATATAGCTAAGTTTATACGACTTGTTCGGTGTCCTCTCTCGTGCTCGAAACAACATCAGTAGTGGTCGAGGTGGCAGTACTTCTGTACAATTTGAGATTAGATTCTGTATAATCTAAAATTTTTCTACTGGAATGTCTGATATATAGCATTTGCTTGTGGTAGATTTTCAGCGCTCCTTTGATAGTGATGTATGTAAGACCGCCAAGGATAGTCCTATGAAGGTTGTTTTGTATGGAACGGAAGAATATCTTGCCTATGATTGTGGAGATGGTTGGTAGGAGGAGTGCTGAGCAGAATATCCTCGTGGGCGATAAGTGGTTGTTGCCGTTCGGGTTCTGGTTGTTCCCGTGGCCAGACACTATTGCGCCTCTGTCGCCGTCCACACTGAAAAGGGAGAGATTCATAAATAAATAGTATAGCTAAAAGTTATTAATCATTTTGATGTATGCCTCGGTGGCTCAACGGTAGTGGATAACTGTAACCTGACGATTAGCGTCCGTTGTTTTAATTTTGAATATAATATATAAAAATATCAGGCCTGTATACTGGGTGTAAGGGACGGCGTACCGAAAACTTTAGCAAGACGTCTTTCTATAAGTACTTATCACGACGCAAACTTCAATTAATAAAAAAACGCAAGATTTAAATGTTATGTAGATTAACATTATTACGCGGTACGCAATGGATTGCTACCAATACATCGCACTCGACGAATGAATGAACTCTGCGTTCCGCGCGCATAAAAACAGCTGATCTATTTAAATCACGACCATTTAATTACATTGCTGTATTGTAGAAAAATGTGACAGTCAGAAAAATGAAAAATTGCAGAAAAGCAATTGTGATTGTTGAAAAAAATTCCAACGATTTTTAACTCAGAATAATGGTCTGAATCTACTATTTCAGTTTTCGGTACACCGTCCCTTACACCCAGTATAAACTGTCCCACTGCTGGGCAGGGGCTTGTCTGTGAGAAAGGTTACCCCAAAGTCTTCCCACACTGGCCCAGTGCGGGTTACGACTTGACATATCTTCTACAATATTATGGAGAACTCTCAGACATGCAGATTTCCTCACGATATTTAACCTTCGCCGTTAAAGCAAGCTTCAAATCAATATGTAATAGACATATAACTTCGATATGTTAGAAGTGCGTGTCTTGGTATCGAACTCAAGATAAATGCCTGACAAGACCAAAACACTTGTTCCACCTTGAATTATTAAAGCTTAATAAACATATTTGACTTCTTGGATGTCGTGCTGGACAAGCGGCCGCTGCCACAGCGCTCAGTGTTGTGGGTTCGAATCCCACATGGGACAATTACTTGTGTAATCCACAAGGATGTTCTGAGTCTAGATTTGCATTTTGTTCGTTAATTGTATGTTTGTAAAATACCCCGCGACACAGGAATGACACATGAACCAAACGTTTTTTAAGAATATTAGAACTTATACATAAGTACATATACTCTGACGCCTACATCCCCGAACGGGTAATCTTGTTTAAGAAAGAAGAAATCTGGATGGACGCTCAGCATACACTGAGTTGGGCATAGCAAGCAGAGCTCTCTATTACACCTACATTTTGTGTGCTATAGTTATACGTCCCACATAATAGGTGTCGAATCTATTGCCGTCTAACGGACCAGATTTCGTGAAACTACTGAGAATTTGGTGACAAATAAACCCAATAACAATTGCCCGACCCGGGAATCGAAGAGACTTCATGCACAGACTGCACTGTATAGTCGTGCTGTCAGGCAAATTCATATTGAGTTTACGTGACAAGAAATTCTGCTGTGGGATTTACGCAGACAAAGACACGGGCAAGTCGTACATGGTCGTATATCGTCAACCAATAACTTAAATATTTGGGACGGACAAATTGTAATATAACTATTTGTTTCGTTTAAGCTGTAAAATAGGATAGATTTCTACTGTTATAATCTAAAAATCACGTAACACGAGCTTACTTTTTGCATTTTTCGTGCAAATTTATGTAATTTTGTAACTAAAAATATTAATTATTTTAAGTTTTTTTACACGGTCTAATCGTAAACACATTCATTGTTATGGTAAATGTATATTTTATATTTATATTAAACAAAAAGTGTTGATTTTATTCACTGAATTGTGACCGCCTGTTTTGACACATTTCGCTCGGCGCAGTTTTAAAAGGAAACTTTGAATGAAATGTATTATTTATTATTGTAAAAATGATATAAACATTTTTATGCTTTATTTTTTTAAATTGATATCTGATTCTCATGAACATTTGAAAAAGCACACTTACTTGCCAAACGGTAGTATATAAGCGAGGGCGGGTATCTTCGTGCAGTATTTTCTAAGGAACAGCAGCACCGAGTCCTCCCAGTTGTACATCTTGGCGCTGATGAGGGTCACTGGGATGGTGGGCAGCAGCACCAGCAACACCAGCGGGTCGGCCGACTCCATCATTTCTAAGCCTTCTCTATGTCCCACCACCTGGAATAGAAAGTATTTCTTCATGAGACGAGCAAATATGGCGGCTGTGATGGTTTAGCAGTTCCGTCAGTTCCAGTGTGCAGTGTAGGATCGATTGCTATACAGGATAATTTAAGTGGTCGCCTAGGCACCGCGGTAAATTTGTGGGTGTCGTTCACCACACGGGACTAGGATGCAAACCATAATATATGGATGTTTCTGAAACATCGATATTTTAATAGTTAGTTAACATCGATGTTTATCTACCATTATAAATCATCGATGTATCGATTTTTTTCTAAACGATGTTTTGTCGTCAATGTTTTTAGAAAAACGGTAGATAATTTGTTTGAATTTATTTTAATCAGCAACAAAGAAACCGTTTAACGGGTTAGGCCTTTCCAATCTATTATTTCTAAATTCTGTTACTAAAAAGCTTGCTCTGGTTTTGAAAAAATGTCTAGAATAATTCAGACTGACCTTATTTTAGGACATATAAATAAGAAATAACAATTTAAATGACTGTATATTATTTCATATCTACCTGATGAGTTTAGGTAAAAATATAATATACATTTTTTTAATCTACTCATTCGTCGCAATGTACACAAAAAAGAAATGTCATTACAGTTAAGTTTAAAAAAAAAATTGAAATATCAGCGATGTTTTGATACATCGATATTTTCTTAACGATGTTTTTATATATCGATGTTTTTATCTGATGCATCATGTATCGATACATCGATGTTTTTTATTACGATGTTTGCAGCCCACACGGGACGAAAGGTGTGATCTATAAATGGTTGTTCCGAGTCTAGGTGTTCTTTGTATCCGTTGTTTGAATGTTTGTAAAGTCCCCCGCGACACAGGTGCCACTTAGAATAAATAAAGCGAGAGTCGTCCTTTAATAAACAGTTTGCAGGCAGTATTAAAATAAATAAATTATATCTAAGTTTCATAATTAGATGTCACGGTAAACGACGAGACATTTCAATTCGTTTTCGTCACACCGTTCAGTCACACGTCCAAAGTGACAACAATCACAACCATCTAGCCAAGACATGGTCAACACACGGAATAACGAAGACGTGAGCACGGCATTTGTCTGAGGAATGCGTGGCTTTACTGTAGGCAGATGATCATATTACGAAGTTGTAAGTTGTTCAAGTGTTATTAGGACACGTCACAATACAAACACAAAAGAAAATGGAGATTATTGATTAATAATATAAAAGTTAGTTCAAGGAGAAGAGCTCTCATAGGAAGATGTATTATTAGGACACGTCACAATACAAACACAAAAGAAAATGGAGATTATTGATTGATAAAATAAAAGTTAGTTCAAGGAGAAGAGCTCTCATAAGAAGAAGCAAGCAAGAAACTTAAGCATCGTATCCACTAGGCAACAAGTGACGCACAACACGTGGCGCTCAACAAGATTATCAATGTTGCACAACAACGCGCGTCGTAGCTAGCTGACGCGCAACATGACGCGCGGCTTGTTGTTTGTTTCCGTGCAAGTGCACTTAAGCATCAAATGTTCTCAAGTGGAGACATTAAAAAGCCGCTGAAACAACACTAGTTCCTCTGGCGACATATAAATATATATTTTATTTATATATATTTCAAATAACAATATGTGTCAGAGATCAGTTCAATGACAGCAAGGATGGTGTAGTGGTTTATGTTGTCACCTCGCCATTACTACTATACCAAGAGTTACGGGTTCGATTCATACACGAAACAAAAAATTGTGTTAATCACACTTGATCCGAGTTCGTTGTGTCTGTTATTTGAATGTTAAACAATAAATTTTTAGTGCGGGACTCGTCCTTTATAACAAAAATATGTACCTATTGTTGTTTTCTTTTTAGTCTAATTCCGAATA
The DNA here is from genome assembly GCA_963564715.1 of Catocala sponsa. NCBI lineage: Eukaryota > Metazoa > Arthropoda > Insecta > Lepidoptera > Erebidae > Catocala > Catocala sponsa. The sequence goes on from OY751349.1 coordinate 17,500,615, forward strand.
GTAAACTTTAAAACATAATTTTCTTATCATGTGGTTTGGTGTTAAAAAAAAATTAAAAATTAATTTAAAAAAATTAAAATGCATTTAATTCGGACAACAGGGATCCATATTGTGTTAGTATCACAAATAGCTTATATCTAGTGTTAGTAGCGTACGTAGAACAAAACAAATAAAATAAAATAAAATAAAACAGTAATGCAAGAGGATGACCAAACAGAAAAACATGTTTCCTATTTAATAAGCCTCCGCACAAAATGGCTGATGTTCGGAGTATAACTCTTACTTAAAAGCCTGGCTCATCTCAGGAAAACATTGTTAAATTTTTCTGTCAACAAATTTTCAATAACCGCTCCGAATGTAAAAACGTATGATGGCGTATTTATAAAGAATTTCCGTAATTTTCCATGGCCTAGTCACACAGATGTTTGAGCTAACAATAAAATTATACTTACAATTGTTTTAGTCTCTAAAACTCAAAGCTAATGTTATTTAAATATTAGAATTATTTTATTGTCTAAGCGTAAGCTAAAATTTACACTAATATTGTAAAGAAAATATTTGTATTTTAATTTGTAACTAGCCAGCGGCTTCGCTTGAGAACAGTACTCTTCTGGATCGCTGAAAACGTATATGCGAAATTTCATAATGATCCGTCGAGTAGTAAAGGCGTTAGGGCGTAACAAATAAACAAACAAAGTCGCATTCGCATTCATAATATTAATTAGGATTTAAGGATTAATAAACTCAATAAGTACAAGATAATTAAAAAATATTTTACTTCTTCCGCAGTCGTTTTGATATCAATTACGACGACACAGAGAATCTTCTTCATCCAACAACTTAACACAAACACCTACACACACACACACACACACACACACTCACACACTTACACTCTCTCTCACACACACACACACACCCCCTCACACACACACCCTCACCCACACACCATCACACACACACACACACACACACACACACATACACTCATATACTGACACACTAAGATATTAACTAACACACAAGGTAATTAGTTAGGCTTAGTAAATTATTATGCTCTAGTTCCTTAGATTGTTGTATATTTTTTATTTTGTTTTGTTTGTTTTGGAAGTTTTTATAGACAATTTTGTAAAATGTAAATGTACCCACGTTGTTTCAACATTATGTTATATACGTAATATGTCAGTTTTATAAATCTACTGTATCATTGGAAGGTTGCTGGTACTTATGGCACAGGTTTTACCTATTTTAAGTACCAGCCGTAAACAATTTGTACCTAACGTGACTGATATGCTTACATTTAAAATTGTACCTTATGTATGTTATGATCAATGAAACAAATAAATTCATTCATTTATTCATTCAATTCATTCATTCAATTTCAAAATTTGTATCAATTTAAATATTTAGCCAATTTAAAGTAGGCAGTTGGCAGAAAGGTTCTAAAGTGGCGCACCGGAGGACGCAGAAGGGGTAGGTCCCCCGCAAGGTGGACCGTCGACCTGGTAAGGGTACCATTTTAGCAGCGATCGAAAGGTCAAGGTTGGAATCCTTCCATTTGCCCTACCGACTTGAAACCACTCGTTACACAAGCAAATTAAAAAGACAATTGGTAGTTTGAGACACAGAGACCTTAATTGCTAGATAAAATCCATTCGATCGATCTTAATTTATTTTACTGTGCTAAATTATTGCTTGTAAAGTTCACTTATGGCATTAATTATAAGAAAATACCATTTAATTTTGTGATATTTATACCTAATGCTGAGAATAGACCGGATCTCTACTTTTACTATTATTTTTACGTTGAATTTGCATTCTATACTCTGTATTAAATATTTACAAAATTCAGCGGAGACAACGAACACCAAGACTTGAAACAACCATTCAAATTATTAATTTATGTGGGATTCGAACCTAAAACACACGGGCTAGTAAATATGCACAGGGAAAAAGGTCCACCACCAAACCACCCGTGCCAAAAGAGCTGAGATAATTGAATTGGACCGAGTGTGCGGAATTGACGTCTCGTCAAGCAAGAAATACCTACACCAAATCACCTAAGAGCCGCGGTTTCACCAGCGTTTATGATTACTGCGCTGCCCCCGTGGATCATAGTGTGATGTTATATAGCCTATAACCTTTCTCGATAAATAAGATATTCAACAAAAAAATATTTTTTCAATTCGAACCAGTAGTTCCTGAGATCAGCGCGTTCAAACAAACAAACTCTTCAGCTTTATAATATTAGTATAGATTTTCGCTATATATGTTTTACGTTATAGGCTACAGCGTGTTAAACACTATTATTATAACGTACTATATAATAACAAAAACAACGTTGTAACTAATGTAGCATATGTGAATGCTACATGTAACAGTTTAGCGTTAATCGTTCGCTTTGATAGTACTAATTGCAATAATTATAAACAAAATGACCGTGCTTAAGACCTTGTAGTACAAAATGAACTATGATTGCTTAAGATGTTTATAAACGTATAATAATTATAGTAGGTACATACTAGCTGTTACCTGCGACTTTGTCCGCGTAGATTTTAACTAAAAAGTGTTTGTCTCCGCGGAACCCTATTTTTTCTAAAATCAAAGTAGCCTAAGTTACTCCTTATAACACCAGCTATCTGCCAGTGAAAGTCCCGTCAAAATCGGTTCAGCCGTTTTGGAGATTAGCCGGAACAAACAGACAGACAGATAGACAGACAGACAAAAATTTTAAAATAGATGTTTTCGTATAGGTACCTTATATACTTTCATATGCATTAGATACAAAGCTGTTATTTTGACATTACAAACAGAAACTTAAATTTTATTTATTTGTATAGATTAACAATGTCTACTAATCGTAGAAAAACAACATCCTAATATCTATGCTAATATTATAAAGCTGAAGAGTTTGTTTGTTTGATTGAACGCCCGAATCTCAGGAACTACTGGTTCGAATTAAAACATCTTTTAGTGTTGGATAGCCCATTTATCGAGAATGGCTATAGGCTATAATATAACATCACGCTATGATCCACGAGGGCGGCGCAGTAATCATAAACGCGGGTGAAACCGCGGGCACATCTAGTCTATACTAATACATATTATAAAGCTGAAGAGTTTGTTTGTTTGTTTGATTGATTGAACGCGCTAATCTCAGGAACTACTAGTTCGAATTAAAAAAATATTTTAGTGTTGAATAGCCCATTTATCGAGGATGGCTATAGGCTATATAACATCACGCTACGACCAATAGGAGTGGCGCAGCAATAAAAATGTTGCAAAAACGGGGAAAATCTCTTATATGAAGAAGACGAAGTTGCGCGGGTCAGCTATAGTCTGTTTCAAATACGAAGTCCCATTTGACAGATGATCGTTAAACTGACTCATACATAATATTCTTTCTTTTATCTCGATTGTTGCTAGACAAATTAAATCTAATTTGGAATATATGAATTTGTAAATGAAGATACAGCTGTTTCTGTATTATCAATACTGAAATGCCTCCGGGGCGCAGCGGTAGTGGTTGCGACTGCTGTGCATGAAGTCTCGAGTTCAAATCCCGGGTCGGGCCAAGCAATCTTATTACCAGCCCGGAGTTAGGTAGTTGGCGGCGGTATTAGAGCACGTAAAAACGTCGGTCCTGCACCTGACTTCCATCCAGTCATCGGATTGCCGTCCCATCTGACCATGAGAGTTATAGAACAGAGATTGCACTTGTGTTTGCACACATACTTGTGCACTATAATATCGCCTGCAAAGATGGCCAATCGCAAATGAATAATTCTTTGATTAGTATACTATCTTCTATGTAGTAGCTCAGCTAGTATAACAATAATAATAATAAGCCTCCCAAAGGGCCGGGTATTATCCTAAAGTATTAGGGAAATACCCGTGAAAGAGAAACAAATAATAATAATTGATTGCATAAAATAGTATCTTACGCCTGCCGCGGCTAGTGTCTCGGTAAGTGTCTCATCTCACTTTAAACTAAAACTCTCGAAGGGCCTCTGCATGTTGGACCCATGTCCCCGTGTAAGCTTCCCAAAGGGCCGGGTATTTTCCTAACATATTAGGGAAATACCCGTGAAAGAGAAACAAATTTATTGCATAAAATAGGTACACTGTATGACCACCATGCGCTCTATATTTACTGGCATACTATCCTTATATATAAGGCTCACTGATCTGACTGCCGTTCGTTATAACCTTAGATACTAATACAAGACACTATCCTAGTTTCTAGTTCAAACTGACCGCGCGATTAGCCCAGGTTTTAATATATTAAATCCAGGGAAATCCCGGAAATTCTAGGGGAATCACGCGATAAAATCCTGGTTGCATTACGCCTCACCTCACTAAAAACTACACTCGAATAGAACAGTGCACTTTAATTAATGTTAATTTCTGGAGAAAGCGGTGATATAACTTCACAGTGGGTCAGTAAAAATATTAGTCGAATACGTAACACGTGGCGATTTTAGCATAGCATGGCGTCAGCTTTAGGCCTAAGGCTGAGGCTACAGTAGGCAGCGATTCGCGATGCGACTGTGAAAGCAAAACGATATAAACATGGTATGACTACATTATAAGCGAAAATTTTTTATGAATTCGTTTCAATTTCGCTGACAAGTTGATGTAGCCGATGCCGTGATTACACTAATGCTGTTTCTATCGCATAAACAAATCAAAGATAAATAGCGATATATGGCGTACGGTGTAGCCATAAACGTGAATATGAACTATTTGTTTTTATCGCTTACGTATCGAAGGTCGTGTCGCGGACTAATGTAGCCTCAGAATATTAGAAATGCGAATGTTAGTTTGTTTGTTACGCTTTCACGCCTTAACTACTCGACGGATCATCGTGAAATTTCGCTTACACGTTGCTAGGGGTAAAATAAGTACATACATATATGACAGCAGTGTCATTAAAAAAACTGTTCCCGAGTAAAATTGCTGGCAAAAGATAGTGTTTATTTAATTACTTGTCACATACTAGTTATAATTACACTGTTGTAAATGGCTAGTTTAAATATCCAAAAAAGAAATCATTTAATTTTTTTAATGAAAAATATGTGTAACTATAAATAGTTATACGACTCGTTTTTATACATATATTGCAACCCATCTCTCTGATGATCATTTCTGTGATGAATCATGGAAATAACGGACAGAAAGAACACCCACGTCCCAGACTTAAAACAAATAATTGTGGCTCGCACAATTTTTTATTCCTTGGGTACTAACGCACAACAGTAACAATTACGGTGTGGTGTATGTATGTCTTTATACCTAGGCATGTGTGTGTATCCTATTAAATCAATGTATCATGTCATATTAGTCAGTAATAAATGTTTACTCATGAAGAGCAGTGTTTCCTTCAAGCATCCTGGACGTCCAACCTTATACCACTGCGTTACCCGTGAATATAAGGCAGCAATCGCTTAATCAAGGTCATTGACCTAGACAGTAAAGTCCAAGCTCGAGGCTTAGTAATGAGCGGTGGAGAGCGTATTAATACGTCCAAACAAGGTCGGCCACATATTTTCATTTTCCTGATTCGGTAAACCACATAGAAGCCACTATCACACACTCTCTTATAACGCAGTATCTCGTTCTCGTTTATGCAATCACAATGCTTTCAGAAAGGGTTGTCAGCATTAGCGTAATTAGAATTATTTTCCAGGAGGAGCTCGGCCTCTACACAGCGATGGTCTACACACAAACCTAGAATTTCGAGACAAATCCTAGCATCTGGAGTGGGCATCAGACAATTCTGGAGTGGGCAGCAGACAATTCTGGGGTGGGCACCAGACAATTTTGGAGTGGGTACCAGAAAAATCTGGGGTGGGCAACAGACAACTCAGGAGTGGACTCTAGACAATTCTGGAGTAGGAACTAAAGAATTCTGGAGTGGGCACCAGACAATTCTGGAGTGGGTACCAGAAAATTCTGGGGTGGACAACAGACAACTCTGGAGTGGACTCTAGACAATTCTGGAGTAGGAACTAGAGAATTCTGGAGTGGGCACCAGACATATGTTCGTAAGGCACTATGCAACCGCAATATCGCAATATCGCTATCACATACACACAACACCATCTAGCCCAAACTAAGCAGAGCTTGTACTACGGGTACTAGACAATGGATAAACATACATATATATTTTTTTTTTGGAAATACATACGCATAGAGTAATTTTTCCGCCAAGGAATTGCAAGAGCTTCATGTAAGAGTATATTTAGTGCCTTTTAATACGATGTTATTATACGTAGAGAGCAATTGTCACTTAAGGTTAACTGCCCATAAAATGATATAGATTCACACTAAGGGCCAAAGCAGACTTGACTTTTATAATTATAAGTAAAACGCAATAAAAGCAAAACGCAGCCGCATAATTTTGGTTTTAGCTACGTAGCGTTCTTGCATCAAAATCGCCGAAAACTATGCAATAATAACGGTCTTAGTAGGACTATCAACACCTAAAAAAGACTTTATAAACTTGATCAGATTTAGGTAGGTACCTTAATTTTTCGTCACTATAATATGATTGGATCCAAACACCATATCCTGTGACGTCATTCTTATATAGTAGCAGATCATATGTATGTACGTGATATTTAAATCAGCTGAACCATATCGAGACACAATTACAAAAGAATAACTACACTCGTGAACAGTACTTTTTCTGAATGAAAGTTACCCTACACCCTTTCCTGTTCCCCTGACAACGTTTATGCAAAATTTTATGATGATCGGTCGATTAGTTAAGGTGTGAAAGCGTAACAAATAAACAAACTAGCATTCGCATTGATAAATAATATTAGTTAAGAAGCAAACCACAGCTAGACTTCATGATACTTTGAGCTCATTCTGCGTAAATAGAAACACCCATGATTAAATTATGTTCGGGTACTTTGAAATAACTACACTGGAACATTGAGACAACTACCATCTTAGTCTCCCCGTGACCATGGCTGCTGAAAAGCAACCGAAACGTCGGGGAAAGTGTAAAAATAAATCTAAATAGTATAATAGTATAGTAATAGTATAAATAGTTTTAATAGTTTCAATAATTTAATTAGCTTAAAAATTTGTAAAGTTTAATAGTGATTAAGTGATTATAGTAGTGTAACAGTTTTTCAAAAAATTTTGTAACAGTGTCAAATAAACAACGCGATAAAATCCGTATATAGTAGTTTAATTTCAATTAGTTAAGAAGTTAGGATTGTGTCTGGACGTAGTCGGCGTGCGTGTGATGGATAAATTAAGTCTGATTTCTGCTTTAGTCCTAAGGCGATCTTTGATCGTTTCATACCTCATAAATGCTATATACATAGTATTTTCTCCTATATGTAAACAAGCACGTGTTTTATATAACACACGAACGTAAACACGTGATGTTTTATCACGATCTGCAGTATTATAGTTACTATGTACTATAATGGTCAACGACATGAAAACTACAAGCAAATTAATCAAAGTTGCTGATGGATTGTGTCAGGAACAGGAATGAAAGGGAATTTTTGATCCGAAAATTCGAATTGAATATTTTGAATGTTGGGCTTAGTCAAAGTATTTTGGCGAATCCAAAGTCGGAAATTGCAATGCGATTTTGTTCTTTGGTTGAAGTCTGCCGCATTAATCGTCAATAATTCCCTTATCTGGTAAATATTAAGATAATGTTGTGTTGTGTACGATAAGGTACGATGGGGTTGGCGTATCCTTGTGGATAAAACTCATTATTTAAAAAAAAGAAAATGAATGAATAATATTGTCTTCTGTTTACGCGAATGTTATTCATTGAAATTAAACTACTATATGTATACGGATTTTATCGCGTTGTTTATTTGACACTTTATTACAAAATTTTGAAAACTGTTACACTACTATTAAAACCGTAACCGATAAAAACCGTATATAGTAGTTTAATTTCAAAAAATGAATTGAAGTCAGTGCATGGCAGTAATAATGTAGTATCAAGCGATGCTACATTTATGACTGCCTCCGTGGGAAAGCGGTAGTGAATGCGACTGCTGTGCATGAGGCCTTGGCTTCAAATCTCGGGTCGAGCCAACAAAAAGTTTTTGCGTTTTTCAGTTAAGAAGTTTCAATACCAGCCCGGAGTTGGGAAATACCCGTTGAGTGTCTGGCAAAAAAGTAAAAGGAAAGTCCTTGGCGCTTATGAACACCAGGTGTGCAAAAAACACACGAGAGATCAACCCCGTGCCGTGAAAGCACGTTAACCCATTGGTCCTGCGCCTGATCTCTATCCAGTCGTGTCGGATTACCGTCCCATCGGTTCATGAGAGTTAAGAAACAGAAACTGCACTTGTTTTTGTGCACTATAATATCTCCTGCGCAGATGACCAGCCTCCGTTAAGATTGGCCACCGTGACCGAAATTCGAAGACATTAATACATTTATAAAAACAATTTTTTTTCTAGTCAACCTGTGATTCGGATCCGTGGTATCATCACGATCGCTGATCACAAGTCAGAGAGCCAATAAAACAATACTCGTATTAACGTAACTCGTTGACTGCGTTTAATGTTTGCTAATTTCACTGAGCAGGAAATTGGCATAGTGCAGCGCAACTGTTTACAATTCTATCGGCCGGTTTCGAAGCGCGTTACGGGTGAAGTAAGTTTATTACAAAACTGCAACGTACATGCACAACTCTTTATATAGCGAACTTTAAATTAAATATGTTTTGTTTATCTTGTTTACGCCTTAGGGCTGAAATAATTACTATATCTTTCAATGGTTTGATTTACTACACTTTTTTTTAATATTTCTATGGAATGGAAATACCCAGTTTATAAAGGGGAATGCCTATTCTCCATAGTGTCTCAGGCAGGGTTGGCATGATTAAAACAAGTTGTTTTAAAACACATGTTTAAATCAGTGTTTAAAACAGTTTGAATTAAAATCGTGTTTTTAATCATGTGTTTAAAAACAAAGATTAAAACAAGTTTTAAACAATGTATAAAACATTAAGAAAGAAACAAACTTTAAAACTACTTTTCATGGCGAATGAATGGAAATAAAATTAATATTTAGGACTCTAAATAGCTTGACATAAAACCAGTTGAGTCTATGCTATTTATTTTTTGTATTTATATAATTCTTTTGGCATTGTATAATCTTAAATAAAACATATTATTTTTATGACAAGTAATTTATTCATTCAAACAAAGTTTAAACTACCATTAATTAACAAACAATATTTGGTGCATGTATTTATAGGAAAAGACAATACGTATTTTTAAAACATACATTATAATATTCAGTTCAAATAAATCAAAGTTATAATGATAACAATTTCAATTAATAAACAATAAAAAGTAGTTATTATAAAATCAAAATTGTGTGTCTGTCAGGTCAGTGAGAGTCAGACAATATGACAAGAAAACAATTACTTTTTCTTATGGTATAGGTATTTAAAAACAGTGACAAGTTTTGCAGTTTTCTCGGTACCCAGTTTATTTCGTACGTCAGAATTAATAAATCCAAATATTGAAAACAGTCTTTCGATTCCAGCACTTGAAGCTACAGCAGTGTGAAGCTGAGTCACTAAGTCCATTGTTTTGCCATTCATTTGTTTTTTTGATGACAGCCAAGATGTTATCAGTCACAGAATTACATAATAATGAAATTAAACATTAGAAAAAAGGCACTTCTATTTATAGAATTCATAGGTAATTCCCCGCCGCCGGTAAAGTTCCGCTAGGAAAGTCCCTATGTCGGCCGTCGAAAGAAAGTAATTCAATGAACTAGTGGGTATTCCCCTTATTTAAATATAAAATAATATAAATATTGGGGTTACAATTGCGAATTTGAAAATACCTAGTCTAGACATAAATTAATATAGGTCTATTTGATTTGAAATTAATGGCCTAAACTAAAAAGAAAAAAAAACATAAAAAACAAAAAAAACACTTGTTTAAAACAATTTGAACTGTTTGTTTTATAAAATTTAAAAAAACTGTTTCTTCCAACCCTGGTCTCAGGCCAAATATGGACATCAAAAATGACTATAAAAATTTAGTGTTTTAAGATCTTAACAGTATTACATATATAAAAAATATATTTAAATTAACGCTACTATTTTAGAAATACCTATGAAAAAATGTATTGAGGTTATTTTTCTATACGAAAATGTGTGGCTGTGAGATAATTCAAATACGTCTCTTTTCTCAATGCTCTTTTATTATATTATGATAGGAGGTGTGTTTGTAATATATTTTTATCAAGTTATACTTAATAGGATATGGAAAAAAACCACATTTGTTCTTTTAAATGTATCTCTTCATTGTCATAATATACTATTAACAAATTATGTATCTAGAAAAGGCGCAGAATATATTGGACTCATATCTTGCTCTATAGACTTACTTTTTAACTATTTTTTGTAAATTGCAGTGGCGTCAATTTCAATGAAAGTAAATACATATTTTTTACGACAAAATCAACTGGAAAGTATTTTATTCTCTAGCCTCTTGTCCACTCGTGGCCTCAGATGGGCGTTCCCCATTCAACCGCTCTTAATCGTCCTCCTTGTCCAAGTAAGCATTGCGATAACTTGAAAAAAAATGGCTTTTCGCTTTCGATAAAAAACTGGTAGGGTTTAATTCAGACTACACGGATGATGTAGTGGTATAAGTGGACGCCTCGCCACTGCTACTACGCCGAGTGTTGTGGGTTCGAATCCCACATGAGACAACAATTTGTGTGATCCACAAATGATTGTTCCGAGTCTGGATGTTCTTTGTGTCCGTTGTTTGAATGTTTGTAAATGTGGCGGGGACGCAACACAGGAATTATTCCTAGTGCGGGAGATGTCATAGAAAAAAACTAACTTTACAAAAAGTAAATAAATAAATGCTGACGCAATCACCATTCGCATCCCTCCCTCCCCCAAGTCGTCAAACATAAGCAAAGCACAGATCCCAAAAACCCCATCGGTGCCTACGTAATACTTGAACGTCCCATGTGTTTCGTACTTGACAAATTAAAATAGATATCGTGTTAATTATTATGCAGAGGTAATTTTATTGCAACATCATTTAAATGCACTAGCATCAATAGTATCATAGTTGCATTCTGTTACAGTTGGCAGAAGAGCCAGCGGGCTGTGGAATTATAGAAACAATGTCAAAGGAACATAGCCTATCAGAAAGGAAGAGGAAACAAGAACGGCTATTACATCTTCAGTAAGAATGCTAATACTTGGCGAAATAGACAGATTAGTGGTATTCGGTACCACGTTCTCAGAATCAAATAGGACATCCAATAGATAAAACCACCTAAGATGACTCATGAGATTTGCTAAGACATCATATAAATTTCAAATCGTAGTAAAAAGGTAATGCTGTGTGTGAACACGTGCAACAGGGGACCAACCACTACCTGAGATTTGACAGACCACAGATGCTCGCTAAAGAACACCGATTCCTACCAAGGATGCTTCGCGAGGCTATTGAAATCAAAAAACATCCTAATTTCAATAGAAAAGATGGTTGGAATGTACCACCAGTTTGGGATCCAGTAATTCAAATAGTCAAACCCAAGAAGAAGCAAACCACAGCTAGACTTCATGATACTTTGAGCTCATTCTGCGTAAATAGAAACACCCATGATTAAATTATGTTCGGGTACTTTGAAATAACTACACTGGAACATTGAGACAACTGCCATCTTAGTCTCCCTGTGACCATGGCTGCTGAAAAGCAACCGAAACGTTGGGGAAAGTGTAAACACAAATATAAATAGTATAATAGTATAAATAGTTTTATTAGTTCCAATAATTTAACTAGCTTAAAAATTAGCAAAGTTTAATAGTAATAGTAGTGTAACAGTTTTCAAAATTTTGTAATAAAGTGTCAAATAAACAACGCGATAAAATCCGTATATAGTAGTTTAATTTCAATGAATAACATTCGCGTAAACAGAAGACAATATAAGGTAATCCCTCCGCAATCACAGTGTGAACTATATTGAAACACCATATTGGGGAAAACCTCAGTGTAAATTACCGTAATTATTGGTAAATTTAGTCATCATAAAAACGTTCAAACCTGACGTAAAAATAATCACCTGGCCTTCATCATTTTTTAAATGGAATACCCCGCTGTCACGTATTCTAGAGGATCCTAAAATACCTGGTTAAGCCGGACCCCAAACCGGAACCGGAACTTTAACTGTAACCTGTATTAAGCTTTATTTTACCGGTTCTTCAGACCGAAACATGCACCGCAAGTACCATAATATTATAATATATGAATATGCCCGGTAAACGGCAAAACCCATGGCATTTTAACTCTGGTGCAATGTAGGTATGATATCTCTTCGAAGTTATGTGGAAGTGAAGAGAGGAGACTTCTTCTTACGAAGTATTAATTGAAAGTAGATACCTACCACTACCTCTCTCCTCTTTCCTCTCTACAAAAGAGGAGAGAGGTAGTAGTAGATACCTACATTACCTACTTAATTACTTTTTTAATTTCTATGCCTTTGACTCAGTAATACGCGAGTATACCGCTGGTATTGCAGTTGATCAAGCTTACGGTAACTGCTCACCATCTAGTGGACCATGTGTTATTTGTCAGTCCATTAAGTTTGCGCTAAAGTTTTGTCTGATCCGATCATCAAGGATTCAATTCCCTGGTCCAGTAAAGTAAGAGGAACATTTATTTATTTAAATATATGGAAACTCAACAGCTTTTACAATAATCAACATGCAATCAGCCTAAAATCGGTTGCATTTACAATAATCTAAGCCAATTAAAGAGATAAGAATGAGGCAAACATTAAAGGTAAATAATAACAATAAAAAATATTGGTTGTCTGTAAAGTCGGTTTACGGGCGATAGTTTAACGTGACAACGTCATAACGTGCTTTTCGTTCGCTCGTGTAGCGCTCTCGCTCCGATCGTAACGTTACAATGAGCGTAACGGGACAATGAACGTAACGGGACAATGAGTCATCCTTTTTCGTGCGTGCAGCCGGCGTTCATCGATTTATTAGACGTTGTCACGTCAAAATACATGTCTACAAATAGATTTTATCCTAGTCATTAACAACAACTAATAAAATTTAACAACTAATAATAATGACTACATTAATGATTTCCATTTAATATTTAGCACACAAGATGCACGCCAGATAAACTCTAGTGTAATTGCGGCCTTAATACAGGGTGTCCCAGAAGTCGACGTCAAGCCGGAATCAGCTAACAGGCTAAGTTATAATAGCTATCAGTAAATTAAAAAAAAAATCTACACCGTGTGACGGTCTCTTCACTCCTGTTACTACAATATTTATTTTTTTATTTTTTTTTATTTAATTTCGAATTATATACTTCTTTAAGCTCTCGATTTTTTTCCGATTAAACTTAGCCTGTTACCTGATGCCGGCTTGACGTCGACTTCTAGGACAGCCAGTATAAATATTTTTGACGTGAAAACGTCTAATAAATCGATGAACGCCGGCTGCACGCACGAAAAAGTATGACTCATTGTCCCGTTACGCTCATTGTCCCGTTACGCTCATTGTAACGTTACGGGAAAGAAATTTTGTTATGACGTTGTCACGTTAAACTATCGTCCGTACCTAAACCGACTTTACAGACAACCAATTTTTTTAAATTATTAACTTTTAATAACATAATAGTAAAATATTAAGTTATCAAGTTGGCTCAGATTATATTTGTGGAAATCGTATACCATTCTTGCTTAAACGATCTTATACTTCGAAACGATGTTTATTTTTTCAAATAATTTGCTTTTTTGTACACTAACCTAAATTTAAAATAGCAGAGAGGTAATTTAAAGTAAATATTTCTTTTCTGTCGGTTTTTTGTTTGGTATGGTCGTAGACTATGACATCATAATAATTTACTATAGCACTATACTATAACACTTTTAAGTTTTTGCGCCCCAAATAAAGATTTTAAGGACTAATACTGCGCATCACGCGGAGGATTTTTTTTAAAAATCGAACATCCGCACTATTAGTTATATATTAAAATAATAGTTGTTTGTGTAAAGAAATTACTAGCTGCTACGAGAGTTAGTACGAATTATCAGACTGTGTGATTTCTAAGTCAAACAATTTTCAATTAACTACAATTTTATATTTATAACTAAGTTAATTTCTTTTTTGTTAAAAAGGAAGGAATGATTTCTGTATCGCTTTACAAACAGTCAGACAACGGATACAAATAACATAGACTCTGCACATCTATTTACGGACCACACAAATTTTGTCGCTCTTCAGAGTCGAACTCAGGACCCATGATGTGAAACTGCAGACCTCAGCTTAAGCAAAGGCATTTTGCGTTTAAATGTATTATTTTGTCGCTCTTCAGAGTCGAACTCAGGAGCCATGATGTGAAACTGTAGACCTCAACTTAAGCAAAGGCATTTTGCGTTTAAATGTATTATTTTGTCGCTCTTCAGAGTCGAACTCAGGACCCATGATGTGAAACTGTAGACCTCAACTTAAGCAAAGGCATTTTGCGTTTAAATGTATTATTTTGTCGCTCTTCAGAGTCGAACTCAGGACCCATGATGTGAAACTGTAGACCTCAACTTAAGCAAAGGCATTTTGTGTTTAAATGTATTATTTTGTCGCTCTTCAGAGTCGAACTCAGGACCCATGATGTGAAACTGTAGACCTCAACTTAAGCAAAGGCATTTTGCGTTTAAATGTATTATTTTGTCGCTCTTCAGAGTCGAACTCAGGACTCATGATGTGAAACTGTAGACCTCAACTTAAGCAAAGGCATTTTGCGGTTAAATGTATTATTTAAATGAACGCAACTAACCGAGAAACATTTTACGAAATCTTTTAATGTCAACTGCATTTTAGAGATATTACTCAATAGTTCACTTAAATAACTGAACTTGTGACGAAACTTTGCACAGTCTACGGTAATAGATACTGATAGTAAGTTTATAACACAAAGACTGTATTTTACTGGTAGATAGGCAGAGCTATACCTAAGTATGGTCCTCCAGACAGAATTACGGCCACGAACTCACGACAGCCAATCTTAACGAAGACTGGCCACTGCACTAGAGATTTTATTGTGCACTAGCTGACCCGCGCATCTTCGTCTATTTCACATAAAAGAATTTTCCCCGTTTTTGCAACATTTCTCATTTATACTCTGCTCCTAATTGTCGTAGCGTGATGTTATATATGGGCTATCCAACACTGAAAGAATTTTTAAATTCGGACCAGTAGTTCCTAAGATTAGCGCGTTCAACCAAACAAACAAAAAAACACTTCGGTGTGTGTGTAGACACAAGTGCACTCTCTATTCCCTATTTCTCGTATTCGGTTGTAATGATCGCCTACGTACACTACTGAGTCCAAAAACACTAACCAACTCTGCAGTGCACCGAGTGTTGTTTTTTTCAATTCCTTCACGGGGCAAAAATCCCAATCACCCACCCTCTTTCCCCCTTCCCGCTCCTTCTCCTTCCCACTTCCTTTCCTAAAGGGTTGGCAACGCGCAAGTGATGCCTCTGGTGTTGCAGGTGTCCATAGGCTACGGTGCCCACTTACAATCAGGTGGGCCGTATGCTTGTTTGCCACCGCGGCTGTATAAAAAAAAAACCACAAGTAGTTCCGACTCTGGGTAATCTTTATGTCAGTTGTTACAATGCTTGTACAGTCCCACGTGAGAAATAAACACCAAGACTGACAAAATAAAAAATACTACCGGTAACCAAACATCAGTTTAGTATGACACACAAAAGAATAAGTAATAATGACCCATCCGTGACAAAAAACCATCGCAATCAAACACGATTTGTGTCTTTTTACATATACTTCACACAAGTAACACCTCAAAACACATAAACTGTTAAATATGACACGGTCACGTAAGCACAAAGGAATCAACCACAATGTGACCGTTATGCCACGCTAATTGATTAACAAACTTAAGGTCCACTTACACAAGGCAAGATTCTTGAAGCAAGTCGTCTCTGCCAAATTGGTGGATGACAACCCGGTGTACAGGTCTTGTTAAAATTACACTCCTTCAGGCTTACTGCCAGAGTCTGTACACGAGTAATCTATGGGTCAATTGTACTAAGAGATCGCTGGACGCCCTGCGCATCCAATATAATAATGCTTTCATGATGTTGCTGGGATTGTCTCGTTACTGCAGTGCGTCGGAAATGTTCGCGCAAGCACGAACGGATGGCTTTTACGCAATTTTGCGCAAAAAAACGGCCTCGCTACTGAGGAGAGTGAGAGACAGTCCTAACAGCATCTTGAGAACTGTTGCTGAGAATTTCCATTCTCCACTTTTAAAAAAGTTTGTCTCTAGGTTAATTTATACTAACACTAGGAAATTAGTTAAATTGTATTACTAACAGTCTATGGATTTATTGGTCCGAAATAAAGCTATATTATTATTATTATTATAAAGAAAGACAGTAAAATAATCGTGAAGACAGGACCCACCAATTGCCCACCCAACTATTGCAATAGAAAATAGGTTAACAATCCGGTAATCATCTGATGATGGACAACCACGGATTCATATATTCTCAATTATTCTATTACAATGTATTGCTTCCAAGTAACGCCTAGTGCGGTTCAATATGAAACCGACAAATCATGACACATCTATACTAATACTATAAAGCTGAAGAGTTTATTTGTTTGTTTGGTTGAACGCGCTAATCTCAGGAACTACTGATTCGAATTAAAAAAATATTTTAACGTTGGATAGCCTATTTATCGAGGAAGGCTATAGGCTATATAACATCACGCGACGACTCACGGGGGTGGCGCAGTAACCATAAACGCGGGCACATCTAGTGCTTTAATAAAATTGTCTCGTGTAAACGTGTCTTTAAAGAAGTCGTGACCATCATATAATGAAGAAGATAATATATAGAGACGGTCTCATTCATACATCACGTTAAGGGTCAACCGAGTTCAAGTTGAAATAGAAAATTTAACATTACAATTTTCGTGTAGCCGCGAATTTAGAAAATTATAACGGGGCAATAAATGGATACAGCGAAATAAACGTCCGTAGTTTGGTACATATGTATATAATCTCACACCATATCCCCAAAGATGTAGGGCATAGATGTATGACTGCCAAATTTCAAGTCAAATTATAGTTTCAAGACAAACTTAATAGAGGGCAAGCCTATAGCCATTAAATTGCACCCACCTAAAATTGTCTGACAGAAAAGCCTAGTAATACTTTGCTCGACCAGAAAATCGTACTCAAAACGCACGGCAGTCTCATTCACTACCGCTACGTCAGCAACGCAGCAAGCAAGCAAAGAATTCCTCAAGAATAAAAGCATAAAGGGTTTATCTCAATATGGTAACCATAAATAAATACATAAGCCTATTGACCCACAGTCGACGACACTATCTTCTACTAGTCTTTGTGATACCCTTAGAAATGTCGTTACAGAAAATCTCGTCAAGGACCGCTGTCCGTTGACGGGACGGCATGGCAAGACAGTTTTAGGTGACAAATAGAAAAGCTTAATAATTAATTCGGCGCTACAAAACAGAAATGCTGCCAATTCGGAATTTCTAAGCTTAAAACAGATTAGTTGGAATTTGAACTATAATGATATAGTATTTAGTTATATTATTGTTCATCATCATACTGTGCCGTGCCGCCAGCAGGCGCCAAAAACCCAGTTTTCCCCAATTCGGAAAACGAATCCAGATCTTCGCTATCGCCAGGAGCCTACTTGTTGTACAGCTATGCAAGCGGTCACAATAAACCGACAAATTAAACAAAATAAATTAAGATTGAGAAGCATTGCCTAAGATAATTTTTCAGACAAATAGCCCTAATTACTGATAAAGTCTGGCCTACAATCCGATTATCTAAATATCACAATGTTTGTATTAGTATTCTTAACACGTTTACTAGGTCAATAAGATATGCGTATTTATGTTAATACACCGCTTAAAAACCGGAACACATTGGAGTATTTGATTTACCTTCAAATACGTGTAAACTACCTGGTTTAAAAACATTGTCACGGTCGCTCTCAGATTATTAAAACCAGTATTTTGCATAATATCGATTCTGCAACTAGACACGTAGGCAACAACGTCGGATTTAGGAATGCATTGAATTTTATAAAACCGTTTACGGCAAAGTAGCTTGTAGGTTGAAAACATGATAAGGCGTAGGTGATTCGTATTATTTGTGTGGTGGTTATATTCCCCAAACAGTGGCAGCATATATCCTTATTAATATTATAAATGCGAATGTGAGTTTGTGTATTTCTTTATTATGCTTTTACGCCTTAACTACTCAATCGATCGTCATAAAATTTTGCATACACGTTGTCAAAGTACCCTTTATGCAGAAAAAAATACTATTCCCTAGGAATAGAAATTTATTGACAAAATCTAGGTTAACGCGAGCGAATCCGCGGGCTAAATCTGGTACCTACCGAACGGCTTGATTTACTAATTTCCATTTACTCACATTAAATCTAGCGCTGAAGCGTCTTTAGTTTAATTTGGTACCAAAACCCGTAAGTGGATATTAAAAATAAGAATCTGGTAAATAGAACATATTAGCCCCATTACACGTCCCTGTGGAACACCTTTTGAACCGAAGTGCATATTTACGAAGTATTGTTAAGAACATATACAGTTTGTTTATAAATATTATTTATGTTAATAGATACTTATATAATAAAATTGTTGCAAAGTAAACAAACACGTAGTACATACATACATACATAGATTCACGCCTATTTCCCAGAGGGGTAGGCAGAGACTACGGATTTCCATTTGCTACGATCCTGACACACTCCTCTGGCTTCATTCACTTTCATCACATTCCTCATACACGCCCGTCGGTTCAAGGAGCTCTTAACCTGGCCTTTATCCAGAACGCCTCCGATCTGATCGAGAAACGTTCGCCTAAGTTTTCCTCTTGCGAGTGTTCCATTCACACTAGCCTTATAAACTTTCTTAGTCAGTCTTTCCTCGTCCATTCTTTCTACATGCCCAAACCAGCTTAACATACCCTTTTCTATTCTTGTAACTATATCCACTTTCATGCCGCATCTCTCTCTAATCACACTATTTCTTATTCTATCTTTCAGAGTCACACCACATATGCTTCTCAACGCTCTCATTTCTACAGCATTTATTCTGCTCTCATGCTTCTTTTGCCATATCCAACTTTCACTTGCATACATAAGTGTGGGCACTAATAGTCCTCTATGAACAGCCAAACGTGCCTTTTCGGATACATTTCGACTGTTCATAAAAGCGCGTAGTAAGTCATACATATTAAAGTCTTGTAGGGTATAATTAAGTTGAAGGGGTCGAATGCCTGCTTTAATATTTTTATAACACTAACTTCTATACTTCTATACCCGGCAAGTTCTTTTAATAGTCACGTACAATTTTTATAACTTCTTTTTATTCAGTAACCAGCTGTCATTCGCGACATGTCTCCCATTATTAAAGTAAGTAATTACTAGTATAATCTCCGTCTGTAGAATACGAGCAACTTCATTAAAATTTTCTTCGGTGCTGGGTAAAGTGTTATTGGGTTTTTCTGTTAGGAAAATTTCAGTAGCAGCACGGAGTTTGAAGACGCCGGATGACAGAAAGCATGCCTATTGCCATCTGCGATCTCTGTAAAGTGGGACCTAAAACCATAGTTAGCGAAATATAGGTGCAATAAACCTCTGCCTGTCCTCTGCGAATGATACTAGCTTGAGGGGATGTCGACAAATTCAATATTGATTTTATAAACAACTTATTTGGATCTTCGTTAGCACCATTTGTTGTTATACGATTAATTTAATACGAAACTCATGCACTAATAGCCAATGTCAATAAGTTCAAGTAAATAAATATTTATTTGGAAAATATTACACACAAAGACTTAAATCATTGATGTGACCTAGCCGTACTTAGACTACACAATTGTTTGTTAAGTATCAGACTTAAATATTTTAATAATAGATAAGTTGATAATCATCTATACTAATATTATAAAGCTAAAAAATTTGTTTGTTTGTTTATTTGTTTGTTTGGTTGAACGCGTTAATCTCATGAACTACTGGTTCGAATTGAATAATTCTTTCAGTGTTGGATAGCCCAATTATCAAGGAAGGCTATAGGCTATATATATATAACGATATATAAATACATCCAAGAAGCATTGGATATAATAAATAACAAAAAATATGCCGTTGGATATGACGAAGGCCTACGATAAAGTGCAATATAACTTACTATTAAATAAATTGCAAACAATAGGAATCCGTGGTATAGCTCATCAATGGTTTACATCATACCTTAAAAATAGAGAACACCAAGTAGAAATTTAATTCTTCAACTACCAAACGAAAGAAATACAAATATCTCGCTCAAATACTAAAATCATAAACGCCTCAATTCCCCAAGGAAGTGTAATAGGATGTCTTCTCTTTTTATTATATATTAACGACCTCCCCAAGATCATAGAAGGCCCGTGTGTTTTATTCGCAGACGATATTTCACTCTTATTATCATGTCAAAATAATCAAAACATTAATGGAAAAATTAACGAAACCCTCAAAAAAACAGTCACTTGGATGAAAGCACATAATCTAGAAATAAACTTCTCTAAAACTAAAATAATGTCGTTTCACCCCTATCAAAAAGCACCATTAGATATATCCTTTTCCTTTAATAGCCAAGCAATAGAAGTCGTGCCAGATTTCAATCTTCTCGGTGTAACAATAGATTGTCACATAAACTGGAAATCACACATCAAGAAAATAAAATTGAAAATTTCCAGATTTTCATACGCACTATATGAAATTAAAAAAACAACAGATCTCCATACTGCCCTTGCCACTTACTACGCGTATGCCTACGCATGGTTAAGCTATGGCATCATATTATGGGGTAATAGTACAGACGCACCAACTCTTTTCATACAACAAAAGAAACTTGTCAGAATCCTAGTAAACATAAACAATACCGATAGTTGCAAACCCTATTTTCAGGAACACAAAATTCTAACCCTATCGTGCATCTATATTTTAGAAATCTGTAAATTTGTACACAAAAATCAACACCTTTTTACAACACGAGAAACAATACAACAAAAATATAACCTTCGCCATAAAAATAGACTTAACCTACCATCATCACACCTTAAAATGCACTCAAACAGCACTTACGTTATGTCAATTAAAATCTACAATAAATTACCTCAAACTATAAAAAACGAAAATAAATTTAATTCCTTTATAAATAAAGTAAAAAGTATCCTTTTAGAAAAATGTTATTACGATTTAAACGAATATTTTAATGACAAATTAATTTAATAATTATATCTCTCTTCCTCTCTCCTACTATTGCTGTGCCCGACAGGGTCCATGATTGTTCTCATATTTTTACTATACCACCTAAGTATATACATTGTGGAATGCAATAAATGATTGATTGATTGATATATAACATCACGCTACTACAAATAGGAGCAGAGCATACATGAAAAATGTTACAAAAACGGGAAAATTTCTCTTATGTGAAGCAGATGATGTTGCGCGGGTAGCTGTGCCCGCGGTTTCACCCGCGTTTATGGTTACTGCGCCGCCCCAGTGGGTCGTAGCGTGATGTTATATAGCCTATAGCCTTCCTCGATAAATAGGCTATCCAACACTAAAAGAATTTTTCAAATCGAACCAATAGTTCCTCAGATTAGCGCGTTCAAACAAACAAACAAACTCTTCAGCTTTATAATATTAGTAATAGATTCAGATGTCATGTTGGCATTCACATGACAACTTAACGTCCAGAAAGGTGACCATATTTAAACTTACTAGGGTGCATCTATCATTTAAATATTTAATGACACATTAATAATTACTTGACATTGATTATACATAATAATGCAATAGCATTTAAATACAAATAAAACTAGTAAGTAAGCGGTCAATAGGTCTTATATATACAGTGAATCTAAGGTCAAAGATGTAGTATGCATTATGAAGTATACAGATATGGTATTCATAGAGAATACTAATGATATTTATTAATCTTGTCAACCTCGTATTGCTGAAATTGAATGAAAACTGGTGCTAATATAATAAGTTAATAAATACATAGACTAGCTCCTATATTCTCTGAGGAGTGGCTGGAAAGGCGGCATGGCGCCCTCACCTTCCGGCTGACACAGGTAATGACTGGCCACGGTTGTTTCGGCCAGTTCCTGTGTCGCATAGGCCGGCAGGCGACGCCCGGATGTCATCACTGCGGCGACTGCCGCGATGTTGTTGTGGACACGGCGCTGCACACTTTAGCTGATTGCCCCGCCTGGGCATCGCAGCGCCGTGAGTTGATCGCGGCAGTCGGATTGGTTGCCCTCTCGCTCCCGGCCGTAGTTCAGTCTATGGTCCGGAGTGAGAGGTCGTGGAATGCCGTCGCCTCCTTTTGTGAGGAAGTGATTTCCACCAAGGAGGCGGCGGAGCGGGAGAGGGAGCGTTTAAACCCTCTCCCCAACCGCAGAGCCGGGCGCCGGAGGGCGCGAGACGACCTCCAGCCACCCTGAGTTTTGATGTGGGGGTGGTGGGCTTTGTGGGCCTGCCCGCCATCCGTTCAGCACCGGGTCCGAGAGGCGGCATGCGTGTTCCCACGTGCGCCTCTGTGTAGTGTCTTTGTCCCCCCAGGGGGCCGGTGGAGGAAGTATTTTATGTAGTGGCCTGCCGTTTCATACGGCGGGCCGAAACCATGGCGGGGTCGCGATTGAATGTGAAAGTGATTCGCGCGGCCTCGCCGTCTATGGTCATGTCGAGGAACACCTTGGTAGGTTTAGTCTATTGCCGGGGTATCTTTCCCCGGTGAGCCCGACATAACCTCTCCGTCGCCCCGCGGAGAGGTATGCGTCAAAGAATTCCCCAACGTAAAAAAAAAAGAGCACCTATATTCTCAAGTGGTAAGCTGAGATGACTGACAGCCATCAGTGCCGAATTAACCACGTAGCAAGAGTAGCAATTGCTACGGGCCCCGCGCGAAAGGGGGCCCCGCTTATTTAAGCCTCTAAGATCTCTGCCTGAGCGTAGTTTTTTAAGTGAAACTTATTACTTAAGATGTGGCATATTGAATTTACTTGATGCTACAAAAACGTGAAATGTTACAACTTTTCCTACTAAGACATTCCACGTCAGACAATCGATAACTGACTATTTCCTTGGCGTATATAAAACACCGAATTTCATACGGTAAACGCACAAGTTCTATAAAAGGTCGCTCGTATAAATGTGTAGAATTTCAGTCGGCCCAATAATCAGCTCTACAAAAAGTCTGATGTATGCAAGCGCTCTTACCCGAAAGAATTTTGCTACGGGCCCCGCGCTTGCTTAATCCGGCGCTGACAGCCATATTTTGCTTTCTATAGTTTAAGGTCCCAACAAATAGGAAGTCACCCTATTGCCGTCAACCGAGCACAGTTCAGATTCCGTGCTGCTTCTAGAAATTTCTTGGAGGAAACCTATTAACACATTGCCCAATCCGGGAATGAATCCCAAGACCTTATGCGCGTCTTAATATACTGAGTAATTATTTACATTAGGTACTTATCTGATAAGTCGCTATTGAGAAGTGTATTGTAAGTATCAGAGCTTAGAAATATCTTAGCGATTACTCTCAAAAGATTAAACCATCGACCAGAAGTCCATTACACCGACATTTCGGCAGCTATGTTTTACACAACTGCACACATGGCGTAATGGTTTAAGTGGTCGCCTCGCTGCTGTGTTGTGGGTTCGAATACCACACGGGACAAAAATTTTGTGTGATCCACAAATGGTTGTTCCGAGTCTGGGTGTTTTTGTGTACGTTGTTTGAATGTTTGTAAAGTCGGGGACTTTATCCTAGTGCGTCCTAGTGCTACCTAGTTGTCTATCTTAAATTTGTGAGATAGGTAGGTACATAATTATATGGATTGAGTATATTCCCGTCTACCATTTTGATTATGAAAATTGCTTAACACTAAATTCCAAAAACCCTTTGTCGGACCCGATAATTAAACCTGATGTCAGGATTGGTTGTAATCATAAGTGTAAACTTATAACACCGACAAGGCAATATTATGCTATGAAAACTACGAAGAAAATATTATATTAAGAAAATATAAACATTAAAACATACCGCTATCGAGTCGTAAACATAGGAATGCACTTCCATGCCCATTAAAGTCTATGAACTTATTTCACCTCTCACACGTCCATGACTCCTACGGTGGAGTCATAGACGTTGAATTCGTTGCGTGAGCCTTACGAGGGAATCAAGAAAATCTTTGGTAATCTTTCTAACCTAACTACATTTCATTATTGACACCACAACTACTTACTCAACTCTGCTAATCTAAAATGGACTTTACTGTTAACGTGGCAAGACAGATATTAGCTGTTCTGAGTGCCTAGTGCGAGTTTGTTTTACTATACGCGATCAACACTTTTATGACGTTCGGCGCTCTGATTGGTCCGCTGCAAGCTCTTAACCAATCAGAGCCAAGCGCGATTAACGTTTCGATCGCATTAATGTTACAAATCGCAGTAGGCACCTTGTTTTAGTTTATTTACTTCTTGTTTTTACTTAATGGCAAGAACTTTAAACCCATTGATATAATTATACGTTACTATAGCGACACGGCTTAGTTTTATTAAGCTCCGCCTACTTTGTGTAGATTCCATCGTGCCATTTTTGGGAGAATACTTCCATGTTTTATTTCCGTTCACTGGCTTACACTTATTAAAATCAGAACCAGTCTAAAGGAGCATGCCCATTTCTGGGCCCACGTGTTATAGCCAAAATTTTTACTGCAAAAATAGTGTCATTTCATCACTAAACAAAATTAAAAACAATAAATTGAATTTACAATGGTTAATTGGAGAAAAAAAATAATTTATGTTAATTAATTACGACTTAATTTGTAGTTAAAGCCATGTGCTACAATCAATATTTTAACTGTGAACTGTTTGTTATTTTATCAATACACAAAATAACAAAGAACTGTATTCAATTTACGATGATAAAATAATATTTTACAATATTATTGTAACTGCATTGTTGGCAGACGTAGAGTAGCCTGTTGTACCCATGTAATGTCGATAATCTGGTTTTTGAGTTGGGCTAAAAAAAAAAGGTATCAAGAAAATATTTCTGCTCTTGCACAGTTTCTCGACGATATTTTGATAACCTATGAAGAAGAATAACATAGTTTTTCTTATATATCTTAATGAATTCCTGTACATGTACTAGATAAACAATTATATTGACAAAGTATGATTTTGTTCTTTTGCACGCATATCGGTATTCTGTTTTAGGTTGATCTATTATGTATGTATGAAAATATTTGTATTTCTGGTTAATATGTTAACAATCTAGACAAAAGGTAAAATAAATAAATAAAGTAATGTTTTTCATTTTAAACAACCTATTACCTGCACATAATCAATGTTGTAACGTGGGTGGTGCCCCTGGCACAGGACGCAGAAATAAACAGCCCTCTGTTTCACAAGCATTCGATTGAACCGCGTTCGATAATCGTAATATTATAGAAACAAAATGCTATAGATGTTAACGATAATGGGACTGAACTGATGCATACCTTTTTTTTTCTTTTTACGTGGCGGAATGTATTGACGCTTTCCCCTCCGCGTGGGCGGGCGGAGGGGTTATGTCGGACTCGCCCGGGCAAAATAGAATGATGAAATAAGAATAATGTACCTCCCGGAATACCGACTAAACCTACCACGGTGTTCCTCGACAAAACCACTAACGGCGGGGCCGCGCGAATCACTTGCATATGCGGTCGCGATCCCGCTGAGGTTTCGGCCCGCCGTATGAAACGGTAGGCCACTACACGAAAAGACCTACTCTAAGATCACCTACTAAAAGTGATCCCTACTCCAAGAGGGGAGACAGACACGACACAGAGGCGCGCGTGGGAACACACACGCCGCCTCTCGGACCTGGTGCTGAACGGATGGCGGGCAGGCCCACAAAGCCCGCCACCTCCAGGTCAAACGTCAGGGTGGCTGGAGGTCGTCTCGCGCCTTCCGGCGCCCGGCTCTGCGGTTGGAGAGAGGGTTTAAACGCTACCTCTCCCGCTCCGCTGCCTCCTTGATGGAAATCACTACCTCACAGAAGGAGGCGACGGCGTTCCACGACCTCTCACTCCGGAACATAGACTGAACTACGGCCTAGCGAGAGGGCAACCAATCCGATTGCCGCGATCAACTCACGCGCTGCGATGCCCAGGCAGGGCAATCCACCAAAGTGTGCAGCGCCGTGTCCTCAACAACGTCGCGGCAGTCGCCACAGTGGTGACAACCGGGCGTCTCTTGCCGGCCTATGCGACACAGGAACTGGCCAAAGCAACCATGACCAGTCATTACCTGTGTCAACCGGAAGGTGAGGGCGCCATGCCGCCTCTACAGCCACTCCTCAAAGACGGGACTTACCGCCACGATCGTGGCGTGCCCGATCCATTTCCTAAACTAACATAACCTAGTTACACATTCGAATAAAAAAATCTCATTATTGCAATTGCCAATTTTAATGAAATAAAGCAGAAGTATAATTTATGTATTTATCTAACAAATGCCACCAATTTTATGACTATAACAAGTAGGCCCAAAGATGTAAGAAAAATGAGCGATCTTCTTTAGTTCTGCATAAAGATTTATACTATAGTTAGATATAATCGTGTTACGTAAACATGCCAAAACACAAATTCCTAAGAAATAAATAATTAAAAATAATATCAGCCTTATTTATAAACTGTTCTACTGCTGGGACAGATTTTCGAATATAGAATCGAGATGATAAGATAAACTAGCGAGCCAGGTTTCCCAGCATCAATCAAATTAGAGCGAAAATATTAGAATTATTAGAACTAGCGGTTGCCTAGTGCTCGAAATTCGACCAAAGTTTGCCTGTAAGATATTGCTGACATATTGTCATTATATATTGATATAATTATGTAACCATAGTTACGCGCTTCGACTGCGTGTGTCAAATGCATGGTTGTGTGCGTGTAGTGTTTTTTCATTAATTTAATGTATTTCTAATGCATATTTAAAAAAAATATTAGCTTTCATCACTTCTTCTCTGTATAAACTATAAGTGTGCGAAATTTCATACTCCTCCGTCTGCCCAATTTGTTTTCGCTTCACGTATCTATATACATACTAGCGGTCGCCTAGTGCTCGAAATTCGACCAACTGATATAATTATATTATGTCATGTCATTATGCTCGTATATTGATATATGTAACCATAGTTACGCGCTTCGACTGCGTGTGTCAAATGCATGGTTGTGTGCGTGTAGTGTTTCTTCCCTAATTTAATGTATTTATTATACATATTTTATATAAATATTAGCATTCGTCACTTCTTCTCTGTATAAACTATAAGTGTGCGAAATTTCATATTCCTCCGTCCGCCCAATTTTCGTAAAAAGGGATCCAAAGTTTTCGCTTCACGTATTAATATATAGATAATAAAATCGTAGGAAAGTCAAAACTGTACATTGAATATTTTTTTTTAAAGAATACTTGAGGCGTGATCTACAATCGATATCGAAGCCAAAAATATAGTTTTTAGAATTTTTGTCTGTTTGTCTGTATGTATGTCCGGGCTAAACTCAAAAAATACTGCATGGATTGATTTACTTCAAATCTTGCATGAATATTACTAACAGGTCGGGTCAACATATAGGCTACATATTATCACGCTATCACCTACGGGGGAAGAGCTAAGAATCTTTATTTTTCTGACGCATTCTGTGACAGCGTGTAATCTAACGACGCATATTTAAATGTTGTTTTTGAGTAAGCCATGCTATTACACTATAAAAACTACGCCATTTAAGTAACTTGGGCAGAGAATTAAATAATAAGAACGGAAAACGGGCTAGAATTTATTTACTATCGGTTCCGTGGCCATGGTCCATCGGCCAAGAAAGTGGTCTACCAATTTTGACAAAAGTTTGTGTGATCTAACTATCGCTAAGGTTGACACATGGCATGACGTGAATATAATCCTATCCTAACTAATATTATAAAAGCGAAAATGAGTTTGTTTGTTACCTTTTCACGCCTAGACCACTGAACCGATCATCCTGAAATTTTGCATATACGTTGACAGGTGTACAGAAACGGACATAGGCTACCTTTCATCACGAAAAAAAGTACTGTTCCCGAGAAAAACAGTAACAACGTTTTTATGACAATAGATGGCGCTACGTGTCTTTAGAATCATGATTAAATTATATTATTACAAGCAGAGTACGATCCGAATTGACTGTCAAATTCTAAATTAACGCGAGCGAAGCCGCGGGCAAAAGCTAGTTAATATATAGATAAATTAAGTCTTAATTAGAATTATTAGAATAAATTAATCTTAATTAATTATAATTTTATAAGCAATACGTTCAAAACCTCAAAAGACTTAACGACCGTGCACAAACAGCAGCATATTTAAACAACAACAATAAAAAACGTCACAATCAGTCATACCGAAACGAAAAAGATATCTCGTACGTTTTCGTAAGTGATCGAATCGTGCATTTGAATACTCGATTGTTATTCGAATGGAAACTAATCAATCGACGAATTACATAATTCGCTCGACCTTTTTCAACACTAATATTGAAAGATCTTTTTTATCAATAACATAGTCGATTTCGCAATAAATCGTTAGTTGAAGATTATTTCTATGTATGTATGTATACTATGTATACACGGATAATATATCCGTGTAATTATTTGTTGTTTTAAAATAACGATACATACTTGCATGACTGTGACAGCTCCATACGTGATAGCGATCCAATAAATTGACCCCAGAAGCACACCACCGGCGATGAAGGGGCATATCTTGTGGGTGACCTCCTCCATAGCGTCTAGAAGGGCAACGAAGGCACCCATTGAAGGGAACACCACTATGTATTCCGCTTTGCACTGTGGGCACAGGACCTTACGAGTAATGTTGCCTCTTTGTTTCTCGTCCACCCACCGTTGAAGGCAACTTTGGTGCACCTAGAACAATAAATGAAAAATTGTTACAATTGCTAAATTCTAGACTGCTTTGGCAGAATGAATTGATGTTCGTAAAGTGATGAAAGGTTGCACACCAATTACTTCAGTCATGGTAAAAATCACCTTGTAAATTTGTATGAAATCACAAATTCTGTGCAGACGACGTGACACGATAGCGACAAAAAGTTTCGCTGGCGACAGGTCGGCAACAAAATTTTGTTATTATGGTGTCCCTTTTAACTGTGTGTGAAAATGTGTCTATAACTTTATTTGACACGACAAAAAGTCACTGATGCTAAGCGTTAAGTGAGTTTTTTGTGAATTAGCTAAGACCTCGAAAGTGGACACACCACGCAAGGAAGTGACGTTATCTCGTATCTGAATGCAAACTTGTTATTAGGCACTTGGATTACATCATTAATTAGATTCAATTCTTGTAAAATAAAATAAAATTCGGTCTATAAGGCCTTGGCCTGTCAGACAAACCACAAACTCAACTTCAGTATTTTTGATCTTAATCTAGTAATAATTTATAGCTTTTTCAGCGTCGCTCGTACGTATTTACTAGATAGATATGAATATTAAAATAACAAACCACTAAACTGCGTGTCAGATATATGTAACGAAGAATGACGTCGAAAACCTGAATTCTATCAACGAATTGGATGCACAGCGCTACTCGTAACTATTATTCGTATAGCAGGTTTTTAAACTAACCAATTTTTTTACTAATCACTATGATACAAGGTTAATCGGAAGCAGATTTTATATTAAATATTCATAAATAGTTTTAATATTCATATACATTTGATTCAACCAGTCTTTTTATACAATAAAGGTGGCAACCATACGCTTCCCGCATGCTAAGGCGTACCACAGACGACGGACAGCAGCGGACCGGATGATTTGGCCGGCATTATAGAACATGGAATCCTATACGACAACGAACACGAAGAGCAAGGAAGTATCCGAACGAGTCCAGAGACGTCGACCGATACAACAAACCGCACTATAGCGGCCGTACCCGCGGGCAGCCGGAAACGACAACGGACATAGACGGACTTTATTGTACGTTGGAAAATAATTCCGTAGTCTGTAAGACACTAACTGTAACCTATGATACTTTGCTATACCAAGAGTAACGCGTTGCTGAATAAATGGAAAAGTTGACAAAGTCTGATATGTGAGCCTAAAACTCTTACTTACCGGCCGAAACAGAATACCAGTGGTTCTTATCTTACGCTGGTTTCCTGTAAGACGACGGTACTGTACTTTCGAGCGGGCTTATTTAAGCCGTCGCCGAATTACAGGTTCTTCCAAAAATAACAACATTTATGAGTGACGTTGATAAATTTAATTGTAATGTCTAATTTACGTCAGCACTTGATCTAGTCGGCAATGTATATAATATAATAATATAAACTAATTAAGCAACTATAACCTTCATTGCATTAATTACTCCTGGTAATGACTTTGAATAGTGCATGAATATTTTATATCATAGGCAAGTAGTAACATAACAAGTCCGCCATTGCCAATTTTTCCTTCTTGCGGACTACACTTTGCATGATAGTAAGCAATCGTGTAGTCCACGAGCAGAGTCCTCCACACCACATCCTCATTACAACTGAAGTGGTGCCGAGATCTCTACTCTCTCTACTTCAAAGCAGGTGCTTTTTCACGCCCCGCTTTGACGGCCTAAGGAGGTATTTAGGCCGCTAAAGCAAGACGTGAAAAAGCACCTGCATTTTTTAACTCTCGCTTGATGGACCTAGTATCGAAGGAAGAAGGAAACACGTGTTTCGGCAGATAATTTCAAGTTTTAATAGTTCGGCATAGACATGAGGTACCATACTTTTTTATTCGCGCTCTAATCGGCGCTATCGTGTAAGGGTGACAACTAAGCCCAGCACATGTTATTACGAATAAACCAACTTGACATTAAAAGTACCATCTTCTAGAAGGAAACCGGCCTTAGTGTCATTGTTATTGCGTCTTACTCAGTTACCTATCAAGCACGACAAGCAAATACCGTAGCAAATGTGGTATAAGAGGATAGCAGTACTTCACTTGGATATTTTGTAAGAGGGATAGTCCTTTCCCAGTAAAGTCGGCCTATTTATGTTTACTTTAGTTTAAACATAAATAAGCCGACTTTACTGGGACTACTTTACTACTCACTTATAATAATACAATATCAGCCCTGCACGTGTCCCACTACCGAGCACGGGCCGCTTCTCAGTGTGAGAAGAGGTAGACTCCATGCTAGCCCAGTTCGGTTTGGCAGATTACACATATCTTCGAGAACATTTTAAGAACTCTCAGACATGCAGGTTGCCACACGATGTTTTCGTTCACCGTTAAACAAAGCGATAATTAACTAATTAATACGCACATAATTTTGAAAAGTCAGACCAGACAGGTGACCTTAGGTGCGAACTCGAGACCTCTGCGTGGCAATCCAACGGTGATCGCTGATACTACTCACAATACAAATAAGCCAAATTCATGAAAAGACTATATTTTGCTCGCGGTTTCGCTCGCGTAAATGTAACAGCTATACTTACATACTTTTTGGATGAAAGGTACCCCCCTATATCCTATTTTGTACCCCTGACAATGTGTATGCTTAATTTCATAATGATCGGTCGATTAGTTAAGGCGCGAAAGCGTAATAAACAAACAAACTCACATTCGCATTTATAATATTAAGGTAAATATATTAGGATGTAACTATATTCAATGTGATCGAGAACAAACACATAAATATCGTACTAGCGAGGTCCAGATCTCTACCGATGCGCGCGACAAGAATGCGCCACTACGCTTCTTTACACTTAAGTAACTCATAATATAAATATTTATCATTCCGTTCGACGGAAAACAATCAATAATTATAACTAGATGTTCCCGCGGTTTCACCCGCGTTTATCGTTACTCCGCCGCCCCCGTGGGTCGTAGCGTGATGTTGTATAGCCTATAGCTTTCCGCGATAAATAGGCTATCCAACACTAAAATAATTTTTCAAATCGAACCAGTAGTAATCACGCGGAATAAACCAAGAGAAACATCGTTTGTACTATGTCTGTAATGGGTAATTATTATGGTGCGATGTTATTTTAAAACTGCGATATCTCCTAAGATATTCATTGAAATCGAATGATGTAAAGGGCAATTTCGTTTAAAATTAAATACTTGTGATGAATAACGTATTTATTTGGATAAGGATTAATATCATGTTTATAAAAATACCTTCGCAAATAATGCATTATTTTAAAAACAAATTTGGTTAGCATAAAAATGGTTATAGTAAGCCAACGTTAAAAGATAGACATATGCTGTCGCGGACTTTTTTTAGAACTTTTAAAGGGAAACAATTCTGTCATACATGATTTTTGCGAAACTTAACTGTTTACGCAGCGCACGCAGCGGCAGCTCTCAAAAGGAAAAAATACCCTCCGATTTTGAAACATTCTTCATTGGTGCTCCGCTCCTATTGATCTTAGCGTGATGATATATAGCCTATAGCCTTCCTCTATAAATGGGCTATCTAACACTAAAAGAATTTTTCAAATCGGACCAGTAGTTCCTGAGATTAGCGCGTTCAAGCAAACAAACAAACAAACAAACTCTTCAGCTTTATAATATTAGTATAGATTATGATGTCATAGTTTTATAATGCAGATGTTTATGTCTATTGGAATCTGTCAAATGAGTTTACATCAACGGATAGTGCTTGCTTGTTATTATAAGAAAAATATATTAACATTTCTTAACATACTGTCAAGAAATCACTGTGATGGATACAATTATACGTATTTGAATTTTTATATAAGTACTAGCTGTTACCTGCGACTTCGTCCACGTAGATTTTAACTAAAAAGTGTTTATCTCCGCGGAACCATATTTTTTTTCTGAAATCAATGTAGCCTAAGTTACTCGTTACAACATCAGCTATCTGCCAGTGAAAGTCCGGTCAAAATCGGTTCAGCCGTTTCGGAGATTAGCCGGAACAAACAGACAGACAGACAAAAATTTTAAAAATATATGTTTTCGTATAGGTACTTTATATACCTTCATATGCATTAGATAAAAAGTTGTTATTTTGACATTACAAACAGACACTTCAATTTAATTTATTTGTATAGATGTATAGATAAGACATAATATTATAAAGAGGAAAGATTTCTTAACATACAGTCAAGAAATCACAGTGATGATAGGAATCAAACTCTCATCTGAAGACATTTTGCGACCTGTACTTAGACATTTTGAGAAGTGGACATTCTGCTACTTAGCGCATAGATGTGACATGTGACCTAACCTTACCTAGATTTGCACGAAAAAGTGTGGTTTTCAATTGTGTCTGGTATTTCAAGAATTGGAAGGTTAAATATAAATGGAATGTTGAGTAAAATTTCATGTCAATCCATCGACTGCTCTCCAAGTTTTGCAGACACAAATATACGTATTTGAATTTTTATATAAGTATATAATATTATAAAGAGGAAAGATTTTTGTTTGTATGTAAGGATTTAATTCAAAAACTAGTAAACCGATTTGAAAAATTATTTCACCATTGGAAAGCTATATTATCACCTAGTAAGATAGGCTATCTCTCTCTTTCTTCTCCCTAGCCGTTATTATCCCCAAGTCAATTCGGGTCGGCTTTCTAGTCTTACCGGATTTGACTGGATATCAGTTTTTACACGGAGCGGCTGCTTACTGACCTCCGCAAACCGAAGGCTAACGATACCCTAAGGCTAGACCAGTGTCAAGATATTAGAGGGCACTGTCTTTCCCAATAACGACTGCCATAGATGTTCATGGTAGCCGGGACCGACGGCTTAACGTGCTCTCAGGCACGGAGCAGGCCATAATTGTCAATCAATACGCACATAATTTCGAAAAGTCATATAACTTCCGAAAGTCCGAGGTGCGCGACGTAGGTTTGAACCCGCGATCTGCAGTCTGTTGGTCTCCAAAATATAACTTTTATTTTTTTTACGTGGGGGAATGCTTTGATTGCTCCGCGGGGCGACGGAGATGTTATATCGGGCTCACCGGAGGAAACATATCCCGGTAATACCGACTAAACCTACCATGGTGTTCTTCGACATAACCATAGTCGGCGGGACCGCGCGAATCGCTTTAACATGCTATAGCGACCACGCCGAAGAAATAAAATATAACCTAACCTACTTTTACGCGAGCGAAACCAGGGGAAAAAGCTAGTACTAAGATAAAATAGCAGTCATGATGCGTTAAACACGACGTTTGTCGCATAAACGAATGCAGCACTTAAATCTGTCGTATCCTTAATTCCCTCCAGAAACATACGCGTGCAAACAATTGAACGTTTTATTTTGATGATCTCCAATGATATTTCATAAGAAAAACTGTTGGTTAATCAATTAAGTGCAGAGGTCACGGCTACAAATAACAATGGACTTGTCGGCGCGTATTCAATGGATGCATTGTGTAATTAAACTTAATTCATGTTACGAACACTGGCGATTTGTATACTATATACTAGCTGTTACCCGCGACTTCGTCCGCGTGAATTTTAACTAAAAAGTGTTTGTTCAGTTCGCAAAGTTTACAAAACCTTAATATTTCTGTATTCCTCGTATTGAAATACCGATGCTAAAATTAATGTAATTCTTCTACTTTGTGGGTCGATTTTAATTTATTGTATAAGGATTTATAATGGTTGTATATATATTAAAATTATTATTATTTTATATACATTTCTCTATTTGAATCGGAAATTGTTCACTATTTCATAGCCTTTAATTTTTTTTCCCGCGGATTCCTTAATTTTTTTCTAAAATGAAAGATGCCTTAGTTACTTCTTACAAACTATCTGCCAGTGAAAGTTCCGGCAAAATCGTTCAAGCCATTTCAGAAATTACCCCAAAACAAACAGACAGACAGACGGACAATCAGACAGGGAACAAATTTAATAAAACAACTTTTGATGTTAGAAGTTAGACCCTTATATACCTACTTTCATATGCATTAAGTAAAAAGCTGTTATTTTGACATTACAAACAGACACTTCAATTTTATTTATCTGTATCTATAGATGAATCAGATATTGTTTACTATTTCATTGGTTTTAATATTTCACCTCGGAACCCTATTTTTTTTTCTAAAACCGAAGTGCCTAAGTTACTCCTTATAACATCAGCTGTCTGCCAGTGAAAATCCCGTCAAAATCGGTTCAGCCGTTTAGGAGATTAGCCGGAACAAACAGACAGACTATGTAGGTAAGGTTAGATTACTAACTCGCTTCGTGGCGAGGGAGTACGAATCAGGAGCATATACAGACGCAAAAAAAGAAATTGTCCGGTTTTTTTTTCTGTATCAAAGAGCAGCATGCAGATGGCACCATGTAATCTCGCAACATGCTTGGTATACGATAATAGGATTACCTTATATCACGGTGGGACCTACAACTGGTGTGTTTATGTCTACCATTTCAGCGACATGGTATGAGTCTGTGAGTCTATGATAATACATACTGCAAATAAAATTATTGGCATAACTATGCTTACCTCCAGATGGAAAACTATGAATGAAAGTTGATCCAACAAGTAATCGTTATAAAAAATATATTTTACATAGGGCAACGACCGGCCCTGTGAAAGGCCTTAATACAAAGTTCAACTCCTCATAGCCCGTAAAGAGTTCAGACTTAAAACAGTTTTAACACCTAGCAACACTCAACAGCCAAACCACAACACATTTTTTTTAATATACTTTTTTACAAACACTGGCTGTCTAAACGCACACAGTAAAATTAAATACTTAATTTTATAGAAACGTCAGGTAAAAACAAAGACCACACATAATATGATCGTGTGACCGTGAATAATATCGGTTACTCGTACTAACTATTATATTTTATTCACCTTGAAAATAATTATTGCCTCACTTATACATTGTATTATTTGTACTTGCTGAGAGCGTAAGCGAGACTGCCAGTTGTCAGTTGCAGGCTTGAACTTTTCGAAACGCTTAAGTAATATTTTTTTTGAAAGACCTCTCCCTCTCTAGGAATTTTTCCTGTGTCGCGGTCGCGGGGGACTTGACAAACATTCAAACAACGTACACAAATAACACCAAGATTGACAATTATCGCCTGCTCCGTGCCTCGGAGAGCACGTTAAGTCGTCGGTCCCGGCTGCCATGAACATCTATGGCAGTCGTTATTGGGAAGTCAGTGCCCTATAATATCCTGACACTGGTCTAGCCTTAGAGTATCGTTAGCCTTCAGGTTGCGGAGGTCAGGTGGCAGCCGCTCCGTGTAAAAACTGATGGACAAATCCGGTTAGACCAGAAAAGCCGACCCCAAGTGACTTGGGAATAATAAAGGCAAAGCAAAGGAGAAGAGTTGCAAAGTAAACGAAAAGTCTTGTAGGGTGTAATTAAGTTGACAACAAAACAATGCAAAACAATGCACATTATGCATCGTTTCCTATAATGCAGCTCTAGTACACATAGTTTCAATCGTCATTCGACATCGATTGATGCAGTTTTATGCGGGCCATTCACGATCAAGTTTGCAGCGGACTTGATGCGGCGTCCAGTAAACTTGACGATGTATGGCAATGGGTGTGCATGATAAGTCTACTTAAAGCGAAAATAGAATTTCGTTCTGCCGGCTTGATCAAGTTTGCAGCGTCATGTAAACTTGAAGATGTGTGTGAGCGTTCATGTATGCATGGTTGAACACTAACCACACGAAAAGAAGAAGAAGAAGTATGCATGACGTAAATCCATGTCTTCTTTCTGAATTAGGAGAGTCACCAAGGATAAGAGTTTTAAATAAGTTTCTTCATTCATCCGTACATGATTCTGATAGTCTTTTGGAGTAATCCTCAATTCTTTTATTAAATTTACATGAGATAAACATTTTCGTTTCAGTAACCAGTTTTTGCACCATCGATCGATCTTTTTTTTCTGTTTTCTTAATTGCTAGTACTAAGCCTAAGATGGCAAAGGCGTCGTCGTCCGTCACTGGTGACGCCACGCTTCAACTGGCAGCCATCAAGCAAACTTGCCGGTAAACTTGATCGTGTGTATTCTATATGGACGAACTGCAAACTGGACGCGGCTTCAAGTCCGCTGCAAACTTGACGGTGAAGGCCAGCATTACAATTTATTCAATGTGTTTGCGTATTTACGTAAAGCCACGGGTTTGATTCCCTGGCACAGTATTTTAGGGTTTCTGTAAGGAAATTCTCAGTAGCAGTTTGGTGTCTGGGATTGTGTCCGTTAGACGGCAATAAGTTTGCCCTCCTGTGAGGTAGGACCTAAAGACTGCCAACTATGGCACAATGTGGAGGTATGCCTATATCACTTGAGTAAGATATGTGCGTAAATGTATGAAGGCAGTACGATACGTTCCTAGCTAGGATAAAGATGGCGCTGCTAGCATTAAAGAGTAACAAGTTCTTGTCTAGCTCAGATACTAATCATACACAGCAGCTCTCGTCTGTACACAATTAATTTTAATCTTTTAAAGCCTAGTGGGAGACAATTACACTGCCACGCAGGTGTCGAGTTCGACCCCAAGGCGCTAAACTCTGATTTTTCGAAGTTATATGCGTATTAAATAGTTCATTATCGCTCGCTTTAACGGTGAAGGAAAATATCGTGAGGCAACCTGCGAGTTCTATATAAAAGTTCTTGAAGGTATGTGAAGCCGGCGCGTGGACTATGACCTTCTCACAGTGAGAAGAGGCCCGTGCCCAGCAGTGGGTCAGTTTAATACAGGGCTATATTATTATTTATTAAAAATCTCATAGAAAGATATCGATCTTTCTATTCGATGCATCGTCAAATGATGTCCTGAAACACAGGTTTATCCTAGTTCAGGCAGGCTTAAACATAATCTTTTGATCTTCATTTATTTTGTATAGACTATAAATTAACATAGTTTAAGAATTAATTTTAATTTAAGCTTAAATTACTTAACACTGTTGATGTAATATGTATGATATAGTGTAAGGATGTATCTTATTTTTTCTGTCAATAAATAAATATTAAGTATTATTATTATTATATTATCGATATATTTTCAATCGATGTTTCTTGAACTACATAGGTATGTTTATTAATGCTGGAAGCCAGTGTTTGGATTCTTCTCAATCTTATAAAAAAATAAACAAGCTTTTATTTGTTTATTTTATTAGATCGGTCTATCCATTTGTGAGCTAAGGAATAAGCCACATAAACAAACATTAGCGTCAAATTTATAATGTTCGTTGATAGTGAATCGTATAAACCTTGCTGAAACCACAGATTGCTTTCTTACGTTCTTTTTAGGGTACCGTACCATAAGGATGCCAACGGGACCCTATTACTAAGTCACTGCTGTCCATCCATCTGTCTGTCAGCTGTATCTCATGAACCGTAATAGATAGAAAGTCGATTTGTTCATACAGTGTTCCTATTGCCGCTACAAAATCAAATAATAAAAAGTATAGTGTTATAACTAGTACGACGCGCGACAGTACAGCACCCTTTGTGTGCGAGTTCGACTCTTACTTGTCAAATGTTTTTTTTAAATATCTCGATCACCAATTATTATTTTTAAAGATATCTCGAGCACCAATTACTATTTTAAAAGATATCTCGAGCACCAATTACTACACTTGTGTCGCAGGGAGCTTTACAATCATACAAACAATGAACACCTAAACCTGGAACAACTACTCACGGATCATAAATATTTTTGTCCCTTGTAGGGATCGAATCCACAAACTAGCGATAGTGGCAGTAGCTAGACAAAGTATTATAAGCAGTGATCGGATAATCGGGCGCTTATATACCTAAACTTGTTCCCACGAAAGAATAATATGGACATTCCTTTTTGAATAAATAAGTAAATTCCTTTTTGAATAAATTCCCGGGATTGTAAAATTCTGTAAAAACAACTATAACAAACTTAATGAAATTATAGCAGTGGTTATTTTCACTTAGAAGGTAGTAGAGCCCAGCTGGTTACAGCAGGAATGGGCCGGCTCGACTGGGGAAGTACTACCCTCTCACAGAAAATCGACGTCAAACAACAGTGTTTCACTGCTGTGTTTCGTTCGGTGAATGAGAGCGCCGGAGGCCTAAGCATGAGGTGACGATTCTCGCAGCTTATGAGGGACCTGCAGAGTATCCGTAGAGTCATTGTGTGGGTGGCGCGAGTCGACCCGGCGGCCAGGGAGAGCCGTAGAAACGGTGCTCTGCTGGCCGCCCGCGGTATAGTCTAGAGGCCCAACCGAGTCTAACCAACTAGGTTGGCTGCCTTATCATGCCGCGCATAATCTCGAGGTGGCTCGTCGTGCCGGATGGTGACCGGAGGGTGGGTCCCGGCGACCACTTTCGGGAGGGTACGGGGGTCCTTCCGTCCGTCGGATCGGCTACCGCCATACCATACAGTTATATGACAAAACTTGCTCTGCGCCTTGCCCCACTTTGCTGCGAGAATAGCCGCCTCATTTTTTTTTCACGTTTCCCCTTCCTTTTGCTCTATGGCAGTACGAACAAAGCATTGTCGTTCAACAGCAGCCAATCGCCGAAACCCCACTGCTGCTTCCTGTGTCGTGGAGTTTATTAACATCAGAGGACTCCACGCTAACCTTAATGCCGTCCATCACCACCTGGAGACGGCTCAGCCGGCAATGCTTTTTCTAACGGAGACACAAATACGCCGTCCTGCAGACACGAACTACCTGCAATATCCCGGCTACGTGCTAGAGGAGTGTTTCCTCGCGAAAGCCGGGGTATGCTTGTTTGTTAGGGCGGATATTTGCTGCCGCCGTCTACAATGCCTAGAGGGGGTCCTCTAAGCATTGTAGACGGCGAAAGCAAATATCGCATCGAAAGAGCCATGATCTACGTGTACCCAAAGGACAGAGCAGGAAGGGTTTCCTTCTCTGTCCTTTGGGTACACGTAGATCATGGCTCTTTCAGCCAAATCTACATGTGCCTCTACCGATCCCATTCAGGAGACGCTGAGACAACTTGACTCTTCAATTACCTGAGTCAGGCGGCAGACCACGCGCAGGAGCGGTTTCCGAACGCTGATTTGGTGTTCTTGGGAGATTTCAATGTCCACCATGAGATCTGGTTGGGATCTCCCAAAACAGACCACGCGAGACGAACTGCCCATGCGTTCGCTCTCACGCATGACCTGTCTCAACTGGTACTCCAGCCCACCCGGATACCAGACATTGCAGGTCAGGCGCCCTCTCTGCTCGATCTGCTGCTGACGAGTAACCCGAACCGGTACAGTGTGTCGATTCGTGCTCCTCTGGGCACCTCAGACCACTGTCTGGTTTGTGCCACAGCTGTTGTTGTTACGCCCCCACGACTCGAGGAGGCAAGACGACGACTGTGGCACTACTCGTCAGCAGACTGGGATGGAATGCGGGAGTACTTCGCATCCATCCCTTGGGCTCAACGCTGCTTTGAGAACAGGGATCCATCAGAGAGCACTACTGCTGTCGCTGGTGAAATCATCCTGGGTATAGAATATTATATTCCATACAGT
Source organism: Catocala sponsa (assembly GCA_963564715.1). NCBI lineage: Eukaryota > Metazoa > Arthropoda > Insecta > Lepidoptera > Erebidae > Catocala > Catocala sponsa. The sequence goes on from OY751349.1 coordinate 17,541,257, forward strand.
GATGTCACGAGCGGCGGCAGGAAAAGGCCCTGGTTCGGTCGTGAATGCGCTGATGCTGTTGAACGCAAACACACAGCGTACCGCGCTTGGACCAGGGCTCGCACTCTCCACGACCCTAACGTGGATCACCTGAAGGCAGCGTTCAACCAAGCCACAAAGGTCTGCAAGAGGGCATACTTAAGAGCGGATGCCCAGCGCGTCGCACGGTTCGGCCAGGAACTCATGGCGCATCCTACGGGCAGTCGTAGCTATTGGCGCCTGGCCAAAGCCGTGCAGTCCAACTTCTGCCAGACCTTGCTGGCCCCTTTGAGATATCCGAATGGATCACTGGCTCATCGGCCGCAGGAGAAAGCAGATCTGCTTGCAAATCTCTTTGCGGCCAACTCCCGAATCGATGACTGCGGTTCGCAGCCGCCTAAGATTGCCAACTGCGGCTACACCATGCCTGATATATGTATCAGGCAACGAACCGTTCGTGCGATACTGCAGTCTCTCGATGTTCGGAAAGCCAGTGGACCTGACGGCATCCCAGCTGTGGTCCTTAAAAAATGTGCAGCGGTGTTGTCTCGAGGCGAACGTTCAACTGATTCCCAAAAAGGGGGACCGTTCCGAGCCAAGCAACTATCGACCCATAGCTATCACCTCGGTGCTCTCCAAGGTGTTCGAGCGGATTATAAACACCCAAATTGTCCGCTACCTGGATCAATCGTTGATCAATGATCGCCAATACGGCTTTCGGTCTAAACGATCAACGGGTGATCTTCTAGCGTTCGTCACGCACCTCTGGGGTGAGGCTATGGACAAGCACGGCGAGTCTTTGGCTATCAGCCTTGACATAGCCAAAGCTTTCGACAGAGTCTGGCACCGGTCTCTTCTTTCCAAGCTTCCGGCCTATGGCTTGCCCCCTCAACTGTGCACCTGGATTGCAAGTTTCCTGCAGAAGCGTCGTATTCGGGTCCTTTGCGACGGTCGCGCTTCCAAATTTATGCAGGTCAATGCAGGAGTGCCTCAGGGTTCTGTTCGCTCTTTCTTCTGCATATCAATAATATGTTGAATCTCGGCAACATACATTGTTATGCGGACGACAGTACCGTGCATGGGCGATATCTCAGACATCCTGGGGCCAAACAGGCTGAGGTTGAGGGGAAAAGGCAGAATCTTGTCGTTGAAATTGACCAGACCTTGGACCGCATCTATGAATGGGGTGCCAAGAACTTGGTCGAGTTCAACGCCAAGAAAATCCAGGCATACGCGTTCTCAACAAAAAAGTCTCCGTTCCTTCCCCTCCCTTCTCTGAAGAACACTCCACTGGTGATACGTGACAGCCTCTCCATCTTAGGTATGGATCTTTGCCGCTCCCTTAATCAGAAAACCTATATCGAGAGCGTCATTAAGCAAGCTTCGCGAAAACTCGGAGTTCTGAACAGGGTGAGGCGGTTCTTCACGCCTGGGCAACTGTGCCTATTGTATAAGGCACAAGTGCGCCCTTGCGTGGAGTACTGTTCTCATCTTTGGGATGGCTCCGCGCAGTACTTGCTGGACGCTCTCGACCGGTTACAGCGGCGGGCTGTCCGTATCATCGGAGATCCAGAGGTCACGAGTTCACTGGAACCTCTGCAACTCCGTAGGGACATTGCCTCATTGGCATGTTTCTACAGAATATACCACGGGGAGTGCTCTGAAGAGTTATTCCACCTTATCCCGCCCTCCCCTTTCCTATCCAGAACAACGCGTGCTGGGCTCAGATGCCATCTGTTACAGTACAATATCTTTGTGCTGTATCTACAATCTACATCGCAATCTTATGATCTTTATCGCACGTTCAATATCTATTAAATGTTTCTACTATCCGTGATCAACACGTAGTCGTTAGTATATAAGATGCACCTTTGGATAATTATAACCAGACTATACTACAACTTTGTCTCATTTATACCTAATCATATACTGCCAAGAAGTTTGGCAAATTGGTGACCCCGACGAACGAATACGCAGCAAGAAACATGGCACAATCACCATGCAAGGCGAACATAAATCAGCAAGGAACACTTGAAGTAGCTGCTGGCACCTCGGTTTTATCTCCCATTCCGGAATTTTGGAAAGACCAACCAAGATTATGGTTCACGCAACTAGAAGCCATATTAGCACCACAGAAGCAAGGAGACGAATACAAATACTGTACAGTAATAGCAAAATTATCCAAGGAAGAAATACTACAAGTTAGTGACCTAATCACTTCACCACCGACTACAGATAAATATAAAAACATCAAGGAACGTTTAATTGATTGTTACGAAGAAACAGAACAGCGACAGTTTCAAAAATTAATATCAGAGACAGAACTCGGTGAACAAAAACCTTCGCAGTTATTACGTCAAATGCGAGTCCTCGGGAGAGGAAAAATCAGTGACGAAACAATTAAACTACTATGGTTCAGGCTTTTACCAACATCAGTTACTACGGTTCTAGCAGTTACGGAAGACATGGAAATTGACAAACTGAGCCAAATTGCAGACAAAATAATAATGAATTCAAAAGTAACCGAAATATCAGCTGTTAGCAACGACACTTCAAACGACAACAATACAGCATGCATTTTAGCCCAGCTAGCAAAATTACAGATAGATATTGACGCAATTCAGCAAGGTCAATATGGCTATCGACCCAGCACGCACAATCATTTCAAGAAACGTCAACAATTCCCGATTATGAGGCCGAGAACAAACTATAGAGGAGCAAATCGATTTTGTTACTACCACGAAAGATTCGGAAAATATGCAAGGAACTGCATTAAACCATGCGGTTGGAAACCAATGACTTACGTACGGAACCAGGGAAACGAATAAGAGCACAGACAACGGCGAAACTCTGTGCAATCCACCCATCCAATCGCCTCACCATTACCGACCGAAAAAGTGGTATGAAGTTTTTGATTGACACGGGCGCAAATATTTCAGTCATTAGCAAGCAACAGAGATATTCAATTTTACAAAATGAACAATACACACTATACGCTGCAAATGGGACTAAAATTAGGACTTACGGCGAGAAGACGCTTACCTTGAATTTAGGACTACAACGATGTTATAAATGGAATTTTATAATCGCCGATGTTACACAACCAATAATTGGAGCAGATTTTCTAGAGCACTATAAACTATTAGTCGACATAGCAGGTCGCAAACTTATCGACAAAGTTACAGAGCTGACAACGCATGTAACTTCAGAAAAAGCGACACAACAAACAATTCGTACTATCGCAGTGGGAACGAATTCACGTATTACGCAACTTTTAAACAAATACGAAGACATCACGAAAGAGTCCTCTCTACGCAATGCGCCCAAACATAAGATTGAACACCACATTATCACTACAGGACCACCCGTCGCAGCTCGGGCAAGACCATTACCTCCAGAAAAATACGACATAGCCAAAAAGGAATTTCAAAATATGATAGAGCTCGGAATTTGCCGACCGTCAGATAGCCCATGGGCAAGCCCATTACATATGGTAAAAAAGAAAAATGGCGAATGGAGACCGTGCGGAGACTATCGAATGCTCAATAGCACGACAGTACCGGACAAATACCCACTACCAAGATTAACTGACTTTACATACATATTAGAAAATAAGAAGATACTAAGCAAGATAGATATACGCAAAGCATACCACTGTATTCCTGTTAAAGATATAGAAAAAACAGCCATCATCACACCTTTCGGACTTTTTGAGTACTTAAGAATGCCTTTCGGATTACGCAATGCGGCACAAACATTTCAACGATTCATGGATTCCTTATTTAGAGATTTAAACTTCGTATTTATATTTGTAGACGACTGTCTCATCGCATCGGACAACGAAGATTTGCATTATCAGCATTTAGAAACGGTTTTCAAACGTTTACACGAGAATGGAATAACCATTAATCTCGAAAAATGCGAATTTCTCAGAAGGGAAATAGATTTCTTAGGTTATCATATAACGAGCCAAGGAATACAACCTACCGAAGAAAATTACAAAGCAATCATGGAATTTCCCAAACCGAAAACAATTCAAGAATTAAGACGATTTTTGGGCATGGTCAATTTCTACAGAAGTAATATTCCACGCGCAGCGGAAAATCAAAGAATTTTAAACGAATATCTACATGGTTCAAAAAAGAACGATAATTCACCTGTTCCTTGAACAACGGAAGCAGACAAAGCTTACGAAAAATGCAAGGAAAGCATGAAAAACGCAGTGTTAACAGCGCATCCTTCCCGCAACGCATCACTAGCGCTCATGACCGACGCTAGTGCTACTTGCGTTGGTGGAGTTTTACAACAAAAATCCGGACGCAATTGGGAACCATTAGGTTTTTTTTCACAAAAATTGAGCGAAACTCAACAAAAATATTCTACGTTTGACAGAGAGCTGTTAGGAATATACATGGCCGTCAAACATTTTCACAGATTAATCGAGGGAAGAGAATTTACAATATTTACGGATCACCGACCTTTGACATACGCATTCTCCCAAAAACCATCATCAAACGATACACCGCGACGGGTCCGGCAGTTAGATTTCATTTCACAATACAGTACCAACATTCAACACATAAGCGGACGTGACAATATTACCGCCGATGCCTTATCTCGAATAGAGGAAATATACGTGCCATCACCTATCGATTACGCTGAATTGGAAAAATGTCAATCAACAGATAATGAACTAAGTAAATTACGTGACAATAAAAGATTAAAATTCAAAAACATTACGCTTCCGGGTTCCACAATAAACATCACCTGCGACACGTCTACTGGAAAAAGCCGCCCCTACTTACCAAAGCAATTTCGCAAACAAATTTTCGATACCATTCATGGTATGAGCCATCCAGGAAAAAGAACTACGAGAAAAATGATAACCCAAAGGTATTTATGGCCGTATATGAACAAAGATATCAATAATTGGTGTAGATCATGTATAGCCTGCCAAAAATCAAAAATACAACGACATACGATATCACCTCCTGGTACATTTATGACAGCGCAACGTTTTGAACATTTACATATTGACATCGTCGGACCACTTCCGATTTCACAAGGGAAGAGATATTTAATCACAATCATAGATCGTTGTACGTCATGGCCCGAAATATTTCCGGTAGAAGATATAACTGCAGAAACAGTAGCCAAGACACTTTTCGAAGGATGGATTACTCGTTTTGGATGTCCATTGCGCATTACTACGGATCAAGGCCGACAGTTTGAATCAAGAATATTTGAGTCACTCTCACAATTTTTGGGAATACATAAAATTAGGACAACACCTTATCATCCGCAATCCAATGGAATGATAGAGAGATTTCATAGAACTTTAAAGGTGGCGTTAATGACAAGAGAATCCAACGAAAATTGGTTAAAAGAAATTCCAACAGTTTTACTCGGGTTGCGGAGTAGCTTGCGAGAAGACACAGGTTATAGTTCAGCAGAGATGACATATGGAACGCCAATACGACTCCCTGGAGGATTTTTTGAGTCATCAGCAGCACAGTTATCAACGCACGAAGAGTTTGTAAAACAAATTCAAAAGGACATCACACAAATGACATCAATTCCGAAAAGAAAAAACCACAACCAAGCTATATTTGTGCATCCCGAACTCAAAGAATGCTCACACGTATTTGTTCGGTGTGATAGAATTAAGAAAGCCCTGACACCGCCGTATGAAGGACCCTACCCAGTAATTAGTAAAACAGATAAAACATTTTGCATTAGAATTAGGGATAAAGAGACAGTGATATCAATTGATAGATTGAAACCAGCATTCATAATCAATGACGAATCAAACTACGTGCCAGATTCAAAGGATTTCTACAGACATTCACACACGTACACTACACGATCAGGACGTAAAGTAAAGCCAGTAGTACGTCTATAAAAAATCGCTGATATAAGCAAGCTATTCGTATATATATTAACATAGATCTTAACATATACCATTAATTCACAACTACTCGTAACAACAAGACATCTAAAATGGGAAATCAAAGTTCTAAGGACCAGATAACATACAATACGGACAGTTGCCTCAATCAAAACGAAGCGGACAAACTCCGTAACCTGATCCAGGAGGACTTACGGTGGACAAGAAATGTTGCAATGGGACAGATTATTTTAACAATCGGCGTGATCCTACTTTACGGCATAATGAAAACACTGGACAGAAGAATGAAGAGTTTAACGGAAAAAAATAATAAACACTCGTGCAACAGCTAAGTCAAAATTACATACGTCAGCAAATCACACCACAACAGGCGTCATCAAATTCCACCGCGTACAATAGCATTATTATTTATATACATCAGCAAATAACTAGTAAGGTCTAGGTCAAATTTATATTGTAAACACTATTACCATAATAATATTTTTTTTTTTTAAAGGGGGGTGTACTGTTACAGTACAATATCTTTGTGCTGTATCTACAATCTACATCGCAATCTTATGATCTTTATCGCACGTTCAATATCTATTAAATGTTTCTACTATCCGTGATCAACACGTAGTCGTTAGTATATAAGATGCACCTTTGGATAATTATAACCAGACTATACTACAACTTTGTCTCATTTATACCTAATCATATACTGCCAAGAAGTTTGGCAAACCATCCTTACACGGTAGAGTCGATTAGAGCGCGTACCAAAAAGTTTGGGTCCTCATACCTCTGCCGAACGACCAAGGCATGGAATTCTCTGCCAAGGCACGTGTTTCCTTCTTCCTTCAATCCTGGGTTCTTTAAGCGGGGCGTGAAAAAGCATCTTCTCAGGCCGTCAAAGTAGAGACCTAAACATCGCCTCGGCTACTGTGAGGGCGATGTGGAGGCCACTGCTCTTAGACCACACGACTGCTTACCATCAGGTGGAGTGTGGTCATTTTGAAGAGCAAAATAAAAAATAAATTAAAAAAAAGTATCTTTATTTTATTCAAAACAAATGGAATATCAATAAAAAATGATAATGTGCACAATGTGGTCAAGTAGTGGAAATTGATTTATCTATCTAACAGATTAGTGATCGAATCGACTAATTTATTGTATTTTATTAATAATTAATACAGAAGACTAAAAAATATTACTTGACATGACATTCTGAAAGGCATGTCCGTATTATTCTTTCGTGGGAATAAAAGTGAAGTTTAGGTCTGTATATTAGCGCCCGATTATCCGCTCACTGATTATAAGCAACGATTGTTCAAGTATACGGAAAGGATAGTTGACAGTATTGACACGCCATATAAACTTTGCCGATCAGTATAATATTACATAACATGCATAATTTTCTAAAGCAGAAAACAGGCTAGGCACCAGGCAATACTTTAATGTATTAAATTGATTATACCCGCAGTACATGCAAACAATATTCCACGGCATTAATGAAATTAAATATGTAGCTAAAACGCGATTTGCTCGTGAAATTACATACTTGTAAAAACATAGACTCTGTCACCGAAGGTACAAAAGGGCAGGCAGAGACCACGAATATCCATTTGCTACGATTCTGGCATGTTATCTTGCTTCATTGACTTTCACTAGATCTTACAGGCACGCTGGTTGGTTTAGGTTACTATTAACCTATTGCTGAAATAATTCCAGGTTCAGCGACTCACTCACCATTCAAGACGTTGAGTAGGTACACTGTGGTAGGTTTAGTCGGTAGGACCCGGGACTTTCCATCTTGCCCCGGATGAGCCCGGCATGCACTCTCTGCTCCTCTATTCCCTTGGAGAGGAAAACGTAAATGGCATACTCCCAAGTCAGAAAAAGAAAATACAGATTACTCTTAACCTGGCCAGGTATTAGGTAACTACTTATTTTTATTTTTTTTTCATTTTGGAGAAAGTTCTTTCTCGAAAATGATTTTGATGTGTTCAGAATAGATCAAGTGTTCTCTTTCATGATATCCCATTAACATTTGCTTTAAACGAATATGTAGTCGAACAAGTGATTCATGGGACATTTGTTATAATGCCCCGGCGGACTAAAAACTGTAAATGTAACGCTCTGAGGCGGACGTGTGCAGCGAATATAATAATTAATATTATTATTGTGAGGCGCGGCGCGAGCCGACGCTCGTTATTTGTGTTACCATGAGTGACACACTCGTGGCAAATGAACTGCTGGCGTTCATGCAGCAGAAGCTGGACGTGATGGACGAGGTATCCGTCATCCAGATCTGCGCGTCGAACTTTAGCGAGGAAGAGATTGCAGCTGCTAAGCAGCTGGTGTTCCGGTTGCTGAACAAGAGCGACCAGATGGTGTCTCGTCGACGTGACGGGACAAGGAAGAGTCTGCAGGACGTCATAACGCTGCTTAAGGAAACCGATCCAGATGACGTGCCGACATTTGTGGCGAGAGACTTACACAAGTTACCTCCCGTCACTACCTCCCGTCACTAGCCTTTTAAAAGACACCGTCTTTTTAAAGGCAAGTTTGGCAGAAGTGCAGATGAAGTTGAGTGCATCGGAGGTCACTGTTGCAGATTTGTGCATCGAACTAGAGGCGTTGCGCAAGTCTGTGCCAATACTGGGTCACCGACGCGTGTAAACAATGTGAACATGCGTCGAGGTGCATGCCTCAACACATCGGCGACGAGTTATGCGTCAGCGATTTTGTCGCCGGCGCCGACTGCTGAGCCTGCGTTATGCGCCGCAAGCGCGTCACGCAGCCCCGCTCCCGCACCCGCAGCTCCTCCCCGCTGTGCTGCGCGAATCGTAAGAACAGCTGATCCCACGGTCACTGCGAGCGCCCCGGCTAAGCCCTTGCCTACAAAAGCAACGAACCGGGCTACAGAGGATGGTTACGTGACGGTGCAACGGAGGAAGCGCCGGTCGCGAAACATTAAGAACGGTTGTGGCAAGGCACCTGTGGACCCCAACCTAAAGGTGCGTGCCGCGTCCCCGAACACGCCGGTGTACATCTCGCGCCTGCACTACACCACTGAGGCGGAGGACATCGCGAAGTACGTGTGCCAAAAGCTGAAGTACGTCCCGAGAGTGCAGCTGCTAGAGTCGCGCCGCAACGTCAACTTTAAAGCGTTCGTCGTGCGCGTACCCGACTGCTACCTGCACAAGGTGTTAGACGAAAGCTTTTGGCCGCAAGATGTGGTATTCCGTCGCTTCCACGGACGAGTACCGGCCGACCGCACTAGTATTAAGTGTGCGAAGTGAAATTTTACTAACATAGTATTAAGGTGTATTTACTAACATCAAATCGGCCTCGATGGCGTAGTGGTTAATGTAACCGACTGCCACGCCTGAGATCGCGGGTTCGATTCCCGCACAAGTAAAACATTTGTATGCATGAATATGGATGTTTGTCTTGGTCTGGGTGTTTCTATGTAGGTATGATATGTATGTATTTATAAAACAATAAAAAAGTATATATGTAATGTTTATCCATTGTCTAGTACCCATAGTACACGCTCTGCTTAGTTTGGGCTAGATGGTGTTGTATGTATTATAAAATTATATAATATGTAAATTTAGGTTAAGGTATTTATCTATGGGCCTATGCAGCCCGAAATAAATGATTTGAAAAATGATTATGAGAGGATAATATACTAGCTACAAATAAAATAATAAAATGGATCGTTGTTAATTATTAACGTCCTTCACCTATTCGACTGAATATGAGATGTTTTATTACTTAAATTATTTTAATGTATGATTTTATCATTATAAAATAAAAAATAAAGTATTAATTTTAAATTATAAAATTTTAAAAAATTAAAACGTCGGTAAGTATGTTAGTTTTATGGATAATCAGACATGATTAACATAATTATAATGAACTAGAAAGGAAACCACATAATAATATATTATTTTGAAACAGTATTTTTATCTTTGCTAGGTATGACTTTTATTACTCAGGTCTTACGGTCCTAGAATCTCAATTTTATGTTTATAAGTGTTACTTTGTGACCAAAATGAATAAATAATTTTTGGCTTGACTTGTCAAACAGTAATTTTTTATTATTGCTAGCTAATATGGCGGCACTCCGCCTGACCGTAAGCAGCCATGTAGTCCACAAGCTGAGCCCTGCACACCACGTCCTCATTACAATGGAAGTGAAGCTAAGGTCTCTACTTTGACGGCTTAAGGAGGTGCTGTTTTAAATTCCGCTTCAAGGACCCAGGATCGAAGGAAGAAGGAAACACGTGTTTCGGCAGAGAATTCCAAGTTATAAAAGTTCGGCAACGATATAAGGAGCCATTGAACCTGTGGTCCACGCTCTTAACGACTGTGACATTTTGACTAAACTACTACGGACAAGTATTCCTAACTAATATTATAAATTCAAAAAACAAACAAATGTGAGTTTATTTTTTTGTTACGATTTCTCGTCTTAACTACTCTACAGATCATGATAAATTTCGTATACGCGTTGTCAGGGAAACTGAAAAGGACATAGAGTCTTTTCACCCAGAAAAAAATTCTATTTCTAACCTAACATGCGAGCGAAGCCGCAGACAAAATCTAGTCATTAACTTGACACTATTCATGGATATCCAAGACTCTACACACAAAAGTGCATCTATATACTTACTATAATGGTTGCCAATAAAACAAACACACCGACAAGATTAGTTTCCTGTAATGAAGTGATGGTTCCCCGGCCAAGGCGATTCGTCCATATCGTCACTATAATTGACAATTGCGTGGTGCCGCATGCCGCGGCGGTCTCTACCAATCGTTAACTGGGAATTCCCCTAAACGAATGCAGATGTTGATGTACCCTACATTCAAATATAACTAGCACGTTTCTTGTGACTTGAGGAATGGTACAAGGATTTAAGTGGTAATCTGCCATTTACAGCTCAAGAGTTGTGTCCGAGATCCACAAATAGTATGAGCCGAGTCTAGATGTTTTTTGTGTCCGAATTTATGGTTTCCTATTGCGGGAGTAGTAATTAAAAATATAGTTATTATATTAAATCGTTTATGTATTTATTTTCATATGATCTATACATATAATAAAATCGTAGGAAAGTCAAAACTGTACATTGAATATTTTTTTTAAAAGAATTCTTGGGGCGTGATCGACAATCGATATCGAAGCCAAAAATATAGTTTTAGAATTTTTGTCTGTTTGTCTGTATGTATGTCCGGGCTAAACTCAAAAAGTACTGCATGGATTTACTTCAAATTTTGCATGAATATTACTAACAGGTCGGGTCAACATATAGGCTACATATTATCACGCTATCACCTACGGGGGAGGAGCTGTGAATCTTTATTTTTCTTACGCATTCTGTGACAGCGTGTAATCTAACGACGCATATTTAAATGTTGTTTTTGAGTAAGCCATGCTATTATCTAGCTTTATACTATAAAAACTACGCCATTTAAGTAACTTGGGCAGAGAAATATAGCTGGGTTCCGCGGCGACAAACACTTTTTAGTTAAAATCTACGCGGACGAAGTCGCAGGTAAGGCTAGTGGCTTTAATAAAATAATAAGTATGTATTATGTTCTAAGGACGTTCTAAATAAAAACTACTACCTACCTACAGTATTTACCAAAAAAGCATATTACGAATATTTTTATATTAGTACTTATGCCATTATTGTTTATTTAATATTTTGTTTTCCCTTTCAGTATCTCGTTTGTAACAAGCTGGTTTATGCGTAATTGGCGATTGTACGATCCTAATATATGTATACATATTTAGTGATCGATTGTGATTCTGATGTGCACATAAACAAACAAATAATAGACCTTATTGGACATATCACTAAATATGCTTCGGTCTGACCTTCCGCTGTCGATACAGGCTATTATGTTCAATAAATTATGGCTAGATCCTGTATCATGATTGATGTAGTGTATACTTGGGTCAATATATGTAGATATATATACTGCCGTTATAAGGAAAAAAGACGTATCTAACATTACTAGCGGTCGCCTAGTGGTCAAAATTCGACCAACATTCCTAAGCTTGCTACTTTGTTTTCTGTTTTTCATTATAATATAAGGTATAGGTAACCATAGTTACAATAAATTGTACGACGTCAGACGAACAATGCCGAAATTCGACTGCGTATGTCAAATGCATGGTTGTGTGCGTGTAGTGTATTTTCATTAATTTAATGTATTTCTAATGCATATTTTATAAAAATATTAGGATTTGGCGCTCCTTCTCCATATAAACTTTAACTGAGCTAAATTTCATTCTCCTCCTTCCGCGCAATTTTCGTAAAAAGGGGTACAAAGTTTTTGTTTCACGTATTAATATATAAAGTTTTTGAAATTGAGAATTATACCTATTTAGAATCAGTAAAAAAAGACGCATCTGCCCGTATATTATCTACTAGATGTTCCCGCGGTTTCACCCGCGTTTATCGTTACTGCGCCGCCCCCGTGGGTCGTAGCGTGATGTTATATAGCCTATAGCCTTCCTCGATAAATAGGCTATCCAACACTAAAAGAATTTTTCAAATCGAACCAGTAGTAATCACGCAGAATAAACCAGGAGAAACATCGTTTGTACTATGTCTGTAATGGGTAATTATTTTGCTGCGATGTTATTTTAAAACTGCTATATCTCCTAAGATATTCATTGAAATCGAATGATGTTAAGGGCAATTTTGTTTTAAATTAAATACTTGTGATGAATAACGTATTTATTTGGATAAGGATTAATATCATGTTTATAAAAATACCTTCGCAAATAATGCATTATTTTAGAACAAATTTCGTTAGCATAAAAATGGTTATAGTGAGCCAACCTTAAAAGATAGACATATGCTGTCGCGGACTTTTTTTTAGAACTTTTAAAGGGGAACAATTCTGTCATACATGATTTTTGCGAAACTTTAACTGTTTACGCAGCGCACGCAGCGGAAGCTCTCAAAAGAAAAAAATACTCTCCGATTTTGAAACATTCTTCATTGGTGCTCCGCTCCTATTAATCTTAGCGTGATGATATATAGCCTATAGCCTTCCTCGATAAATGGGCTATCTAACACAGAAAGAATTTTCAAATCGGGCCAGTAGTTCCTGAGATTAGCGCGTTCAAGTAAACAAACAAACAAACAAACAAACAAACTCTTCAGCTTTATAATATTAGTATAGATTAAAATATTTTTTTTTGTAGTTTGTTTTTCCTTACGGCATACGGCAGTATAGGCAAAAAGTGGTTGTGTTTGACTTCTGTACATGAGGTTTCGGTTTCGATTTCCTACTCCAAAAGTGTTATTGGGTTTTTCGCCAGAAAATGACAGCATGAATAGGCTCGCTCCTATTACGTAGGAACTTAATTACTGGCAAAATGAGTATGTAATACCTTTCTACCTACCCCTTCGTAAATATAGATGTGAAACTATGTACCTATGTATGTAAAAACGTATACGTCATCAAAATCCCCAGGCCTACATAGCTCAAAGGACGACAGTGCAAAATTTTCCATAGCAAAAATGCCGTCTGAATGTTTCATATCGTGACTTGAGTAATGGCCAACGAAGCGCGATAGTTAACTCATTAGTGTCACACCAATTAAGTGCTGTTTTATGTGACGGCTTTTGTAAGATAATAAACGAAAGCAGCACTACTAACCCAGAGGGTGTCTCCTGGGCTGCTATGCAGGGGTCTAGAGATGAAATCACAGCTGACCTACTTTTTAAAACAAATGTGTATTTGAGCATACAGCGATCCTACACAGAGAAAAAATGCAGAAATTTAGAACTTCACACACATTTGAACATTTTACGAAAGGGACATTCTGCGAAAGCGACATTTTGCTATGGATACGTTCTACGACTGAACGCTTTTTCTACTTATCTTATTTTTACTGCCTCGTGGATCTCGTGTCCTTTTTTTATAAAATACAATTGATCACCTTACTAGAAATATTTCCTGAAGCACGGCTACTTTACATATATTAAAAAAAATGGACTGATAAAGCACCCAGACTCGGAACAACGATTTGTGAATCATAACATTTTGTCCTGTGTGGAATTCGAACCCACTACACTAAAAGTGTGGCAAAGCGACCTCTTAAAACCACTACGCCATGCGCGCAGTCCATCTGCCCAAAGCCATCTATCTGTTCGACATTTGAAGAAATCCCACAATTAGCAAAATTTACGTGTAACAGATCTCTGCCTACCCCTCTGGGGTTACAAAGACGGCCACGGCCTCAATTCTTTGCGAAAAATATAAATTAGCGTGGTCACCACCATTACTGCAGATAGATTACCTACGTATTAAAATCAATAATACATATATCGGCTATCGTTCATTTATCTGTGATAAACATTTTCGCTCAGCATAGAAATGGTATGTTGGTCATGAATGAATGAAATATATATTTTATATCGACTTCAAAATCCCAACCCTTTGTTTCGACAATTTTTTTGTCACAATATTACGTTGATATATAATAGTTTTTTGGCATCATTTCAGTAGGCATAAATATCATTTAGGCTAATGCTTTTTGCCCTAATTTTGATGGGCATAAAGTTATAAGGCATATATATAACTTGGGTACAATAGTGTAACAATAGGTTAGGCTGCGGCGAGGGTGGCCCTTGGGACACCGTTAAGCCGCCAACATGTTTATTTTATATACGAAAAGTATTTTATTAAAAGCAAACACAACATTTACAAAACTTTCAATTCGACTATATTTTTTTTTATGTCTTTCACTTCGAAACTTTTTTCTAGGTGAAGCGATTTTGATGATTCTGATTTTTTACTTGAAAGCTGGTGCTTTACATGTGGTCCCATTTAAATTTGATCAAGATCAGACCTGTAGTTTTTTAATTATATTAATAATTATAATGCGTATTTCGCTGACTTCGACTACACTGATGTTCTCATTTTATTACTTGTCGATGTAAAATGAACAAAAAAAAAACGAACTTTAATACGAATATATGCTTAAACCTCACGTTTAAGTAGTTACAAACCTACTTTGGCTGACACCGACTCTTACTAATACCTAGGTGAAAAGAAAACGTTGAACCGCTTTTTATGCAAATTGCTGTGTGAGATTTAGCATAATTAAAGATATATATGTACTTGATTTTGCCCGCGGCTTCGCCCGCGTAATTTCATGATTAGTTAAGGTTGTCGATTATTTGAGGCGTGAAAGCGTAACAAACAAATAAACAGAAAAAACCAAGTAAACCAACAAACTTACATTCGCATTTATAATATTAGTTAAGAAGGAAAGCAGAAAACAAAAATCCATAAAAAGAATAAGTGAATGATGGTCGGACTTCGACCACTGGGCAACCAACAGCAACTCTCACTGTTCGCTAGTCTGTTTGTTTGTCCTACCACCACGCAAAAACAACTAAACGAACTTTAATACGGCAAACAATGTTTAGTAGCTTGGATTCCATCTTAATATCTAAGCCCAGTTTATTTTTATTGCGTTCAGCAAAACTGTAGATTTGGAGCATAGCGTTATCTTTGTCTATGAAATCGATAAACAAAAACTGTCATTTCGCACGATATTACTATGTATTTTCATTTAAAATTCGACCAATAAACCAAATTATTAATATAATTTTAAATGTTTCTGGTAAATTTTTGATATTTTTTTCTTAATAACGCGTAAATCGTTCAAGAAATTTGAATCATACTAATTAGCAAAGAGACAAATCATTTCCTGGATATTAATCTACGAAATATCTTATGTGTTAACATAAGATATTTCTTACTCATACACTGAAGACACTAACGAGCAACGCACTTTTCACTAGAACAAAAATCAGAGGATACAAATTTTTTTTATATTTTCTATATGTTAATAAATTAATCTTTGTGTTTACTCGTGAGGGATTTACACGGGCGTATCTACAGACATAATATGTATTATAAAAGCAAATGTGAGTTAGTTTATTTATTACGAATTGCACGCCGTAACTACTCGACTGATCATCATGAAAATTCGTATTCACGTAAACAAATACAGACAAGGACATAAGGTACCTTTCATTCAAAAAAGTATTGTGCCCGAGCGAGAGAAGCCGCGGAGAAAAGCTAGTCTACTATAATCTAAAATTTATAAAAAACAAGTCGCAAACACAGCCAGTTTCTAAAATTAAATAATACTATTGTGATCTGTTGAGTCTGTTATTATTATGACCTTAGCTTTTTGTTTTTATTCGTCTAATCTAAGTATTTATTTTTCATAGGAACTAACACTAGCTTCTAAAAGCAGAACAAAACTTACTGAATTATTTATTTATATTAATAATAGCTTAAACAAAGTGGCGACTGAAAAGAATAGCCTTGAATTTATTACTAATAAACTGTATGAAACTTTTCTTTTAACTAGATTATGACCGAAATTTTGCCCGCTGAGATAAATATTTTAAACTAGCTTTTGCGCGCGGATCCGCCCGCGTGGTACCTACATCAATAAAAAGTAGCCTATGTCCTTCCTCAGGTTTTAAACTATATCTGTACCAAATTTCATCTAAATCGTTTGAGTGGTTTAGCCGTGAAAAGGTAACAAACAGACAGAGAGATAGACAGAGTTACTTTCGAATTTATAATATTACTAGCTTTTGAGCGCGGCTCCGCCCGCGTGGTAACTACCTACATCAATAAAAAGTAGTATATGTCCTTCCCCAGATTTTAAACTATATCTGTACCAACTTTCATCTAAATCGGTTGAGTGGTGTAGCCGTGAAAAGGTAACAGACAGACAGACAGACAGACAGACAGACAGAGTTACTTTCGAATTTATAATATAAGTAAGGATAAGTAAGGATGTCTGTTTCTTACATTTCATCAAAGTACTTTGTTTAAGGTTTTATACCAGCCCAATTACATATTACACACAGCTCAATGACGTCCTAACCAATATTACTTAACATTTCCTGACATTTCGCATGTAACAGGTTGTCAGCCGAAAGGGTATGTTGGACCCCGGGAAAGATGGAAAATCGCCAGTACAAGTGACTAAACCTATCACAGTGTGCCTACTCTTGCCTTGAATGGTGAGTCGCTGGAACTGAAAGTACTTCAGCTACCTATCTAGCAGTGCCCCATAAGATGTGAACTCAATGCCAACAAAAGCATTCCAGCTTAGCCGATAACAAGATTACTAGTAATCTGCACAACAAAAAAATGCAATTCGTAGAAAATCTTAGTTACAAGGGCATTGCATATCTTGATGTACTGATAACCTTGTTAAGTACACTGACCTGCTTCATAACAAGGGATAAAGTGATACATCAGCCATTATCACAAATATGCATCAATGTCAACGCATCACCACACCCAATGTTAGTTCAACAGTTCGATGTCTTATTAATTCTGTTTATCACAAAGGAATTTCATATTGAATGTAGGTAATTGGACACACACACAGACAGAACAAATATATGAATTTACGAATAGTGCCCACAATGGCCATATTGTAAGTAGATGTATGTTTCACAAATAGTTCCACCAAGTCTAGGTTTTTTTGTAAAAGGTTGGTCACAGTACCATTACATGCCATTATTGAATATAATCCGTAAATTAATAATAATTTATTCAATAATAATACATAGGTATACATTTTTGTCACTTAATAAAAACCATAAATTTGTTTAACATCAATGTGTACATTTGTGTAAATATAAGGATAAACTACAAATGTAGGTTATCCAAATGTATCCATTCATAATCGCAATGGAAACATTCATAATAATTACTCAGCTGATAATGTAGAACAGTGATTATTATAATTTGATGTTGTTTTGTTTTATCATTAATACAGATAATTATGGAATCTATTAGGAACTTTATGGAGAAGTATGTCACCACAATGTATAATTTATAAATTGGCATACCCAAATAAAAACCATTTCAAAGATTAAAATTAATTCCTTTTTGTAGAGTACATTTTGAGACTCACATACCATTATCAGAATATAATGTGTAATGTAATAAAATATATTTTGATAATATGTGTATGTAAATAAAACATAGCCACACAAACTTACTACTTACAAAGTCACTTTCAAAAAAATATCTTGTACTTATTATTTCATTTGGGATAAAATATATGACGGCCTCGATGGCGTAGTGGTTAGTGTAACCGACTGCCACGCCTGAGGTCGCGGGTTCGATTCCCGCACAAGTCAAACATTTGTGTGCATGAACATGGATGTTTGTCCTGGTCTGGGTGTTTCTAAGTATAACATATAGGTATTTACAAAAAAAAAAATGGGGTATATATGTATGTTTATCCATAGTCTAGTACCCATATTACAAGCTCAGCTTAGTTTGGTCTAGATGGTGTTGACTGTATGTAGTAGAATATTATTATATTCTCATAAAAAAATTGCCCACAGTAATTGTTTACACAAAATTAAACAATAGCGGCAATGAGAATGAAATAATGCACTTTCACTTCCTTACATGTTTATATCACGAATCGGCAGTAACAGTTACGCTTGTCGTAATCTAGAACAGAGCTGATTGCACTTACCCATTTTGTTGTGCCAATGCATTTGCACGGCTGTACCCATGCTGCTAGTCTGTCATCCGCCTCCGTCGCAAAACACACCCAACATGACTTTATATTATCATCCTCGGTAGGCTGTAAAACCTGCACATTAGACTGGTGCCCGGCCACTTTTTCACTAGACCTCGGACCAATGATGGTCTGAGAACTCTGAACACTAGACATGTTCAATTGCGTCTCCGCAGCTCCGTTAACTCGACGACAATTACAACAGACGAACACACTCCGATACTTATCAATGACAAATGCCAATATCCGTGACGTTATTATAATAACAAAACCATATTTTTGTCCAGAAACGATAAAAATACTTTTGTCAACAGCTGTTTTAGTCTTGCAAGGTTTTTTGGAAATTTCGTTCGTTTTGACAAGACAGACTGTATGGAATGAAGTGAATGTCTACTGAGTTACTGACTAATGAATGAAGTGGAGAAAATGTGTGTATTCTCTTTGTTCAACAGTATGAATGAAACATAAAGGAACGTTTCCACTGAGCGAACAAAAGCAGCGCATGACTGGGTGTGACGCATACAAACCTGCCGTGTGGTACGTTGCAATATTCTGTAATATAGTTGAATATTATTATAACTCCAAAAATAAATGTATATACTTAATTAAGAGAAAATTTAATTTATTGATGACTAGATTTTGCCCGCGGCTTCGCTCGCGTTAATTTAGAATTTGACAATCAGTTCGGGTTGTACTCTGCTTGTAATAATATAATTCAATCACGATTCGAAAGAAACGTGGCGCCATCTATTTATCATAAGAACGTTTTTGTTGTCTTCCTCGGGAACAGTAATTTTTTCGGGATGAAAGGTAGCCTATGTTTGTTTCTGTACACCTGACAACGTATATGCAACATTTCAGGATGATCGGTTCAGTGGTTTAGGCGTGAAAAGGTAACAAACAAACAAACTCATTTTCGCTTTTATAATATTAATAAGGATTAGGATAAAGTAAAATATTTCAGCCATTGCACAATTCTAAAAATATAAGATTGACTTCTATCTGCAGCTTAAGGTAGCTGCCAAAGACGATCCGTCCACGCCTTAACTTCTCGATCGATAATTATGAAATTACCCATACGCGTTGTTAAAGGAACAGAAGAGGACATACGGCACTTTTCATCTAGAAAAGGTAATAATATTCTATTCTATTCTATCACATACACACAACACCATCTAGCCCAAACTAAGCAGAGCTTGTATTATGGATACTATACAATGGATAAACATACATATATACTTTTTTTTTGTAAATACATATACATATTATACATAGAAACACCCAGACCAAGACAAACATCCATGTTCATGCACACAAATGTTTGACTTGTGCGAGAATCGAACTCGCGACCTCAGGCGTGGCAGTCGGTTACACTAACCATTACGCCATCAAGGCTGTCTTTTACCTTTTCAAAAATCAAGTCAATAATAAATTAGGCAGTTTTTGTAATATGTATCATGGTAATAGATTTAGTCTCAATTTCCACAAATAAAATGTCAAATTAGTAAGGGTGACTAATATTATACTAATTATTTAGTGCAACAAGTAAACAAATAATGACTAAGAAGGTTCACTTCTACACCCGCACTTATTTCTATGTATTTTTTTATGACCACATAATTCCAATCACAAAATCTACTTTATCTAAAACTAAAATGCTCGCAAGGTCCTATATTAATATAAAACGATCGCGACCCGATCGGTGCCGATTGTGGATTTAGTGAGAACGGTCCTTAACCAGTCTGGCAGATTTACAGTGTTACCAGTTGCAATATATTCCAGGACAATCAATCAGTTTCTTCTAAGTAGGAAATATCCAATTGTTAATGCTAGAAAAAATAATACCTTACACACGGCGAACCTCACAAAACATATAAGAGTAAATGTTTTGTAGTAAACCTACAAGCTATCCGACGCTAATCCTGTAAAAATTCAACAATAAGTTATACCTCTACTAATACGTACTTCAAAATCTTCAAATACGTGTAGCAACTTGTGAATATTGCATACATCACTTTTTGGAAGTTCATTGAATCTTTTAGTCTTCTTAAACTCATTTATAAAATATCACCAATTATGGTCTTATTGTTATGTCGTATGAGACGATGAATTTTTGCGGCAATCTTGTAGTACCTTAACCAGTTGCAAATTATGACATATTTTTAGCATTAATATCTTAGTGTCTTAGTGTTACCAGTCATGTAATTATTACCTGTAAAATGGTAAAAATATTGTAACTAGTCTGTTAGTGATGATTTTTATTACAATCTTACCTAATCTTATTTTTTTTAACCTTAATGTCAAACTTTTAAACTTGAAAGAAATTAGTAAGTTGTATGTCTTAGAGTATATTTTGACTTTAGACAACTTGAACTTGAACGAATGCTTAAGTTTAAACGTAATATCTGAAATAGCTGGCCTTATTTATCAAGTGTGCACAGATTCCTCTGTGTATGCAGTTATACACCCATATTATGTAACCATTTATAAATATTAGTTTGACTAACTGAAATATATACCTAGGTATTTCCCAAAACAAATGTTTCTAGAATGCGTACTTTTATAGACGATTAACAAAAGTTGCGGGTGATCGCTATCGTATCAACAATTGGGCTTAAAATAGTACAGCATTTCTTCAGATCGTCCGATTTTTAACAATGATGTACTATTTCAGGTGGAAACCTCACCACAACATCCCTGTTATACCATATTTTACGTAAGTAACTTTATAATCTTCATGGCATCTTATTGTTGTTCCAATTATATTAGTCACGTGTTATCAAACAAAATGAATGCCGAAAATGTCGTATCAACGCTGAGGACAAATATCTTAGAAGCTGGCAATCCAGTAAAAGTCAAATGAATGCTAAACATGCCACAGATTTCTGTAAAGACGCGACTGGACAATCTAAAGTTGGATAGCTATAGTACAAAAAATGTCCTGTGAGCGAGGTCAGCTGGTTATTTAACTTGTGATTCCATGTGAACAATTTGTGATTATTTTATGAATGGGCAGCGATTTATAATCTGGTTATAGGAGTGTGTTAACAATCCGCATATAGGCAAAGTTTGAAGAAATAGCAGATTAAGGTAAGTTTGACTATTGGCACTAGTTTGCAAATTGCAATACTTTCATAACTTACGAAACTTTTACAGATTAAATAGATATAATGCATTTGGCCTTTTGCAATACTGTTACCTTCTAAATGTTACTTTCGACAAACTAATTATCGGTTTATTTTCGTTATTTCCGGGTTTGTATTAAAATCATAACCATCATCATTTACATAACAATCACAAGATAAATTTGACCTAGAACGCTAAGAAATCAACTGTACGATTTTTAATTAACAGTACCCACATACTTAATATCTTAATGTTTTTTTTATTCGTGCAAAACTAACGTACGTACCTGCCTGTCTCTTTTAACTGTCCTGAAACATGTTTCGCAATAATGCTTATAGAATAAAATAAATATTTAAAATGTATTTAAAACTGATTTTCTGGAATATTGTCTTCAAAGTTCAGACTATGGCTATGCAAATTTTTGCATATTTAGTAATTTTACCTCATCACATATTTATGTAACCATATGAATGAAAACATGAGGTGAACTGCAAGATAAACATTTTTTTTTTATACAATGGTTTGATTTTCATTATTAATTTATTAACTACATGTACATTTATCACAGAGCAAATCTTTGTATTTTACATTTATAGTATCTTGTGTGTGGGGCTGGGGGCCAGTCAGTACAAACCGGCGACACTTCGACCCAGTGGGATCTTTTGTGTCAAAACATTTATAGTAAGTGTAACATGTTTTCAGTAGAGCTGGCAGAGTAAAAATTAATCTTGCATTCTTTTTTTTTATTTATTTTTTATCGAGCTTGGGATACAGGTTTTTTGAGTTTAAGATGAAAAGGGTAGGTAATAAAAAAATAAGTAATTGTTAGTGAATATTAAACTGTTTTGTTTAAATTTCTAACTATGGTACTATTTGCCTTGATTCATTCAATTGATAGCTTGGTATGATGTCTTACTAAGATCATTCATAGTCAGTTTAACCATTAGACTATTTGGACTCTTGTGCATGTAACTTTTTTATAAAATCTGTGTGGCTCACTCACAAGTAACCAACTGTCCATCTATATCATAAAACTAGAAGTGCCTGCGGTTTCACCCGCGTTTATGATTACTGCGCCTCCCCCGTGGGTCGTAGCGTGATGTTATATAGCCTATAGCCTTCCTTGATAAATGAGCTATCCAACACTAAAATAATTTTTCAATTCTGACCAGTAGTTCCTGAGATTAGTGCGTTCAAACAAACAAACAAACTCTTCAGCTTTATAATAACAGTATAGATTAGTTCCATAATATTTTATCTGTTAATATAATTATTATGATTGTTGTCGGAAATTGTATTAATATTCTCATACAAAATAGTATGTGAACTTAAACCACTGTGCCATGGATGTTTATTAGCCTTGATTGCTTTTATATTCACTTTAAAATACACAAACAAGTTTCTGTGTTGAGTAAATATTGTAATCCAAAGATTTAAGTTTTATAATTATGTTGTAACCATTTTAAGTAGGTATAAAAAATTACAAAACTGTACATTTTTTATCAATAGCAACCCACCATAAAATGTGAAAAATATTAATATAAAAGTTATGTCTTGATAAACAAAGTTATCAGTCTGAACTCTTAATATGGTTTAACAAAAAACAGTTCATGCGTTACATAATATGATAAAATACCATGTGTGTACTATGGAATTGTGCATTTACATACTGATTAGTAAGAATATAGATAAAAACTCAAGTGTACCTATATCTTTTTTATCAATAAAAGTCAGAAGAGCAGGCATTACTTCTTCATTTATAGTAATATATTTTAGTTACATACTTTTTTATATAATTTTGCAAGTTATTTGTATTACAAATACTAGTATTCTTGTTACAAATAACCTTCTATAGTTGTGTGCACACAATTGTAATAGGTAGAGTGGAACCCACAATCTTTCAATGAAAAGTCTGATACTTTAATCATTAGGTTACTGCCACTTACTGAATCATAATATATTTTCTAAGCTTGTGTAGACAGTTTATCGAGCACACAGATCTAATGAGCGTATACAAGCTACGGTAACCAGATATCCTTGAAATCTTACAAACTAGAAGGGGTCTAACACGAATGTGACCTGTTGAATGTGTAGCGAAACCGTGCGAAACGTTACGTCACTACTCCTGTCATAACCTCGACTCAGTCAGTATCCGCGAGAGGCGCGTCACTAGCGCGTGTGTTCGTTACTCGGTGCGTTCCCGCGCATTTTCAATCTTGGAACAAGGTACTTTATTGTTACTTTCACAAAGTTTCGATATTGCATCATTGCAAACCAAACTTGTTCACATACGGCGCGACATTTGGATTTTCGTAATGTTTATAATCTTTTATATCTTGATCTAATGGATTACATATCTTTTAGTTATCTGTACCTACGTGTTGTGAACGTCTTATTGATATTAGATTGTTTAGTTGTTGATTGTTCGTCTTGTTTTTATGCATGCCGGTGGTTGTGTCTAAATTGATGATTTATTAGCTGTTGCGTGTTATGTGTGACTAATATTTGAGTATTAATGTTGTAGGTTTTGCTTACAACTGTTATTTATACGTTGGTATGTTTATAAATTGTTACCTTGTTGCATCACTGTTGTTGGAATGTTTGATGACTTTGATGCAAGATAATAGGTATGCACTGACTTTCCAATTAGATACCTACTTGTAACATATTATAGGTATCTACAGTCAGATACGTACGTATTATACCTTTTTATATTCTTTTTTAAAACCACTTAAACCACTGCGCCATCCTTGCAGTCATTATTCTTGGTAGGTACATATAAATTATTATCTTACTTTACTCTTTGATATAGATACATAGACTCAGGCAGGCATATTACTCGCAGGGATAGATAGACACTGAATTTTCACTTATTAGAAATCGTAAATATATCGTGTCACATTAATTTAAGAGACTGGATTTCACTTATTAGGTACGATCGTAACACATTAATTCAAAGATTTTATTTTTATAATGCTCGTACATCGAAACTCGAAAGCACGTGTTCTAAAAGTCTTGCAGCGCCATCTATGTAACAATTTCTTCGCGAAGCTTCTTTCGTAAGAGTTTTGAGGTAGGTACCTACATAAATTGTATAAATTTAACGCAGGTTTATCTGTAAACTCTGTATAACGACACTCAAGGAACTGTGCATATTTAGAGAGTTGTCGTTAAATGGAAAGAAGAAAAATTAGTAATTATAAATTACATAATAATTATAAAATCAATTCTTATTTCAACGCTATTGCGTATAGTCGTTATTTTCGTCTGACGTCTTTTGCTGCACCAGTAATTTTGTTGTATTTTTTTCAATCCATGACTCCTACTAACAACAGTCTACACGTGCAAGCAATCCCAATTTATAAACAAAAGCACGGATTTCTTAGAAAGTTCCGTATGTATGATGCCGATAGTCGAGTTTATTGTTTATTACGGGCTAGGATAATAAAGCGACAATAGAACGTACACAGCTGTGCAGTTTTTACTAATTTTGGCAATGTACTTTTTATTATTTAATTGTTGTCGTTATTGAGAGTGGGTGTAATGTTATATAGGGTGTATCATTGTATGGGAGACAAGCTAAACCAACCAAAGCCGAGTGGTTTCGACGCTTTAGGGAGTTGTCATTAAATCGAGTGACGTTACATGGAGTTTACACTGTACTTTATTTTCTTAGTTAGTTAAATACTAGGAGTAGTGTACGTGAGTCGTACGTAATACCTAGGTAGTATTGCATAACCCAGGACCCAGTCTGTATTCGGAAGGCGTCGGACGCAAGCAGATTTTACTTGTAAAAAATGCTACCCGTCTCGTCAGCTGCCTCGTTAAAACAAATACTTATGCGTTTTTTTGCTCCGTGCTCAAAAGCTAGAGGTCTGCTTCTCATAATTTCGCAGGACCTCACGATAGACAGCTAATGTGAATGCAAGCTATACCACGGGACCAATTAAGCTTTTGTAGCAAATAGTTTTTTCCGAATTACTAAAGACTCATTGCTACAATCCTCAACCATTTTTAATTTCATTTACATTTCTGAATGAAAAATAAAGTAAAATAAACTAAAATTAATAAGAATGTATGAATGTTGTATAGTTAATTGCACGAATGGCGTAGTTTTTTAAGTGGTCGCCTCGAGTGTTGTGGGTTCGATCGGACAAATAATTGTGTGATCCACAAATGGTTGTTCCGAGTCTACGTGTTCTTTGTGTCCGTTGTTTGATTGTTTGTAAGGTCCCCGCGACACAGGAATTATTCCTAGTGCGCGAGATAAAAAAATATAGGATAAACTTAAGATATCCTTAAAATTAATAGGTACGCAATTACCAAGAAACTAAATACCTGCTTGCTACGCATTTTAATGATGCACGTTTTTACACTAAGCAGATCAAAATTCCAAGAAATGATATCGCAATACATATTCTGATCAATAAAATTAAATAATAATAGTACTTATATTAATTTTCGATCAGTTACTTACATAATCGTGAATAATGTTTGAATTAAATAAAAATAATATAATAGCTTGTTTTAACATTAGAAACTCGGTTCTCCTTATATAGTGTAAATTAATACATAATAATCGAGTTATACATAATAATATAGTATATTTAAATATATGACGTAGGCGAAAAAAGCCTGAGCACGTGTTGGTACCTATTTAATTTTCTGTACATTCTAATCCTAACTAATATTATAAAAGCAAAAATTAGTTTGTTTGTTTGTTACCTTTTCACGCCAAACCACTGAACCGATCATCCTGAAATTTTGCATATACGTTGACGGGTATACAGAAAAGGACATAGGCTACCTTTCATCCCGAAAACAATTACTGTTCCCGAGGAAAACAACAATAACGTTCTTATGATAATAGATAGCGTCACGTGTCTTTCGAATCATGATTGAATTATATTATTAGAAGCAGAGTACAATCCGAATTGATTGTCAAATTCTAAATTAACGCGAGCGAAGCCGCGGGCAAAAGCTAGTTTCTTATAAAGAATTTTCAGGGGGTATCTAGTAACCTACCCGACGGCAATAAGCTCTTTATTATCTACGTGCGACACATCTGACTACCTTCGGAAACATAAAATAATATTACTTGTTTATAAAATCTATGTTAATAAAAGAAAAACTGGCTAAAAGTTTTGAGAATGTTTTAACAGTCCACCTTAGTCGGGATAACTAACTGATAGATATTGAAATAACGATAAAATTGTCATTTTGACCAACCAATTGACCCTTATAAATCAACGCGGAGGAATCATGCAAACGATTGTCTCGCCTCTATATCCGAAACATTACGGTACAATTATTTTTCGTGATCAGCAAATTCTTGTTCTAAGTCCGAGTATACGTCATGGCCATTACTTACGTCTTCAGACACAGAACTTGACACATAGTGCGGGAATTGTCTTTTAAAAAAGTAAGATACGCATACACAGCGTGTATCGGCGGAAGTCTAGTGTACCATAGTACAATCTAGAAACAGAGACAATACTCACTCATTCTGGACAACAAATAGGCTCTGATAACAATTCAAATGTCTGACAATTATGAAGCACCAATATAGATTGGCACTTTCAATTGAACCATAATTATTGGCGTATTAGGAGAATAGAGAGGGTAAGGGGAGAGGGTGCTGGTAGTGGGAGTGGTACTAGGGGTGGCCCAGGATGAAAGCTTTCAACTCAGTTTCAAATTCTAAAGCGCTATGTAGGCCATCGTCGTTTAGGGGCCGATGACTGCATGGAAAATAACCCTTAATACGCCAATGACCACCATCTTAAAACCTACGTAAGTATTTAGTTATTTTGATACGTTTGAATAATTCTATAGATAGATTTCAAAGATCATATGCGTATCTTCTTATTTTAAAAGTGAAGCTGCCAAAGAAAACTTACCGGTACAGGTAGGGTTGCCAAGCATATTTTTTTTGCTATATAATTCTGTTTAATAAAAATAAAGTATACCATAACTAGCTGTTCGCGGTTTCACCCACGTTTATGGTAACTGCTCTGCTCATGTGGCTCTTAGCGTGATGTTATGTATGGCCTATGGTATTTCTGGATAAAGTGGTTTTCTAATGGTGGAAGAATGATTATAATCGGTTCAGTAGTTTCTGAGTCTATTAATTGCAAACAACACAAATTTTCCACTTTAAAATATTAGTAAGTCATAGCCCAGTAGGAGACCCTTGGACTGCTACGGAGATTTCTAGTTAGGTTCCAAGGCAGGCTCTGACTTTTCGAGATTATTTACGTATAAGTAATGATCGCTCGCTTTAACAGTGTTAGAAAAGGTTATGCAATTTTCGCTGCATGTCTGGAAGTTCTCCATAAAATATTCTCGAAGATAGTCTGCTAGCCAGCACTGGTCCAGCGTGTTAGACTATAACCTAACCCGTGCACTCTTAGAAGAGGCTCCTGCCCAGCAATAAGACAGTTTACAAACACAGCTAATATTATTACCATTATTATATAATGTTTATTTCCTGCTTCGATTTCTAGATATACATTCGCATCTGCATCTCCGCGTGATGTCTGTGAAGTATACATATTATATGGGGTAACACGCATTATTGTTACCACGTGGCCATCTTTGAGAGTAGGAACGTGGGCCACGGCACGTATACACTCGAGTTTTGGCACGGAACTCAGGTAAGTAGGGCTGTAGGACATACTTACCAGATTTCCGTGCCAAATTTTTAAATGACGGCTCGTATGGCGCTTCTTTTTTAACCAAGGGTTTGCAATGATTTTTTACAACGTCGGCGTCGTCGGTTGATCCTTACTTAATATTATAAATTCGCAATTAACTCTGTCTGTTACCTCTTCACGGCTGAACCATTCAACCGATTTCAATGAAATTTGGTACAGAGATAGTTTAAAATTTGGGGATGTACTTTTTATTGATGTAGGTACCACGCGGGCAAAGCCGCGCGCAAATGCTAGTTTACTATATTATGATTAATATATATTATGATACTTACTTACTTCGCTGGCTCAGCGATCCAAAGTGGATCTTGGCCTCCGACATTAAAGTGCGCCATTCTTTCCTATTTTGTGCCAAGTCAGACCAATCGAGCAAATTCATCTCTTTCAGGTCTTTAGCTATTTCGTCTTTCCAGCGGTACCTTGGACGACCCACCGGACGACGCTCGGTATTATGATAAATTAATATATTATTTAGTTTGATTAATATATGATAAAAGTATATAGCCATAAGTTGCTGGTCGGTTTCTTTTCATAAGAGCTGTAATTCTTGAATTGGCTTTTATAATGCATTTTTGCAATTTGTAAGGATGTCATGTTTTTGAAGAAAGGTAACTACATAGCATCACGCTGCGATTTATAGGGACATAAATAATTACACGGAACAGCGAGTTAATAATAAAATTGGAAAATTAAATTTAATTATTTATGGTACTTGTAGTTGTAATTTACCCGACCCCGGAACTAAATGCTGCGGTTGCGGTCACAATTACACAAAATTACACAGCAACCGAAACTCTCATGTAGTATTTTTACGTTTTTGGACAAAACTTGTTTAAATATTTTTTATTTGAACTTAAATTTGTCAAGGTATGGACCTTGTTTCTGTCCGTATTGCAAATTTGAATGGTGAATATGTGCATATTTATACTGTTGCAAGTTGCGTAGTGAGGATTCGATGACGTCAGTGGATTTACCCAAGTGAACTATTTATAGGAATCCTACCAGTCTTAATATGTATGGCCATATTGAAATTCTTGCTATGGAAAAACAAAAAATATTTTACAAAGCATGATAAAATAAAAGATATTTTATGCAATGTTTTTTTGTTTCATAATGGTTTTGTTGACATATAACCGGACATTATCATAATTACTAATACCTAAATTCTGTTAAGCGTATAATAAGTATTTATATAAAACTAACTGTTCTGTTACCTGCGACTTCGTCCGCGTGGAATTTAACAAAAAAGTGTTTGTTTACCTCGCAGAGATTATTTTTCAAAATAAAAGTTACTCTTTATAACATCAGCTATCTGCCAGTGACAGTCGGTCCAGCCGTTTCAGGGATTAGCTGGAACAAACAATCAGACCATCAACACCGTATTAATATAGTGACAAACAGACACTTCAATATAATATTGTCTTCTGTTTACGCGAATGTTATTCATTGAAATTAAACTATATTATACGAATTTATGTAGTTTAATTTCAATAGACACTTTAATTTTATTTATTTGTATATTATATTTAAGTAGTCTGTCCCGGAACCGCAGCCGTCGTGATTCATGCGACTGCTGTGTATGATTATTCGGATGTGAATCTTGGGTGTGTCTAAAGAGTTATGTATTTTTCCGTCAAGAAGTTCTTTGTAGTAGCACGGAGTCTAGCACTATGTTCGGTAAAGAGCTATAGACTCGCCTTTATTACGTCAGATCTAAAACCATAGCTGGCGTTGGATACTGTACTCAGTGGCGTAGCGTAGTATAGTTCTTGCAACTTGTGTGTGTAAGTGTCGCTCGCAACTGACCGCTCTATCAAACACGCACACTACCGCACTGTGCATGTACACGTAAAGCCCGCTCGCCTTCGTGAGTTGCAACTGTTGCAAGAACTGTAGGCAGGAGCGGCTCACCGGGCCGGCACTTTTAGAGGGCGGCATAATTTCACAATAAATAATAATAATCTTTATACGAGTATATATAAATCTTCTGTGCGTGTGTTTGTAATTAAACTCCTCCTAAACAAACGGCTGGACCGATTTTGATAATTTTTTTTGTGCGTATTCAAGTGGATTCGAGAATTGTTGAGATTTGTTTTTTTTTTAATATTTGAACTAGAATACACTATAATGATGACTGTTCTTATCATAATAATCATAATATTACCTATCGACAAGTTCTTTATAATAACTAAAAATTATAGTCCCTTAAATTGAAATAGGTACCTAAATAAGAGGGTGGCAAAATTTTTGCCGCCCCGGGCGGCTTACATCCACGCTACCTCACTGACTGTACTCCTCTTCCTATCCATTCGAGGCGTGGGACCAAATGGGTACGCAGAGATATAATACACCCACATTTGACTGCATGGATGACGTAGTGGTTGTGGACGTGGTGAAGTGGTCGCCTTGCCAATACCGCCGCGCCGAGTGTGGGTTTGTGTTGTTTAATGTGAGCAAACGAGGCAAGAGAGATATGCAAGTGACAATACCTTCATCTCTGCCTACCCTACGAGAACCAGGCGTATAAGTGTGTGCGTGTATGCTATATCCATTCTAATAGTTATACTAACAGACAATTATTGTAATATAATATCTTTTTGATAACAAAACCATTTTAAACGCGATGATAGTAACAAGACGCTCGATTTGTGTAATGTGGTTTTACATTGACGCACTTTAGAGTGATAAGGTGGAATTTTTTTTTAAATATATCTTCTTCTCCCGAGCCTTTATTATTCCCAAGTCACTTAGGGTCGGCTTTCTAGTGTAGCCGGATTTGACTGGATATCAGTTTTTACACGGAGCAGCTGCCACCTGACCTCCGCAACCCGAAGGCTAACGATACCCTAAGGCTAGACCAGTGTCAGGATATTAGAGGGCACTGACTTCCCAATAACGACTGCCATAGATGTTCATGGCAGCCGGGACCGACGGCTTAACGTGCTCTCCGAGGCTCGAAGCAGGCGATAATTGTCAATCAATACGCACTTAATTTCGAAAAGTCATATAACTTTCGAAAGTCAGAGGTGCGCGACGTGGGTTCGAACCCGAGACCCTCGGCATTGCAGTCTGTTGGTCTCACCTATTTAAAAATAAAAGGAAGGTTTTTAAACGAGACATATAAATTTGTGTGCTCCATAAATAGTTGTTTCGAGCTTGAACGTTCTTTGTGTCCGTTGTTGAATGTTTGTAAAGTCCCCCGCGACACAGGGATTAAGTGAGACGTAATATTTAAAAAAGAAAATTGGGGCAGTCTTTGGGGACTGCCGATAGAAGTGAAAACTTTAATCCTTGATCATAAACACACCTTTATAAAAAAAAAGAACCACCAATTCTGAGATATTGTTAATATTCTAAAATAATTCAAAAATGGAAAGCGTGGAAGCATGACGATGACGCGAGTTCTATGATTTTTGTTCACCCAAGAAGTGCTCAACGCGCCTAAAGAAGTTTTCACTTCAATAACTTCACCTATATCGCTGTACTAACCTAACCTAACTAAACTAAAAACTACGCATCGTAAATGTAATCTTGCCTTAGTATCGTTTTTTAAAAACAGCAATGATAATGATATCTGGGTACATTCCTCAGATTCGTCACACATATGAATCTCGTATGTATCTATCTAATCAAGAACGACAAACGACAACTATCGGCATTCGAACTCCTCGGAACGTTTCTTTGTGAATCTCTTTCGCCATCCTTAGCTTTTATCAGCCTGTAGATAATAACTATTTTATTATATTGATATCTTTACGACTGCACGAATGGCGTAGTGGTTTAAAAGGTCGCCTTGCCGACTGCCACTGCGGCAAGTGTTGTGGGCTCGAATCGATTTTTTTTTTGTACACCTGTGGTGGCAAACAAGCATACGGCCCATCTGATGGTAAGTGGTCACCGTAGCCTATGGATGCCTGCAACACCAGACTTATCACTTGCGCGTTGCCGACCCTTTAAGAAAGGAATTGGAAGGAGCGGGTATGGCCAAAGAGGGTAATTGGGCCTCCTGCACTCTCGTTCACCGAACGAAACACAACAGAAGGAATACTGCTATTTCACGTCAATATTCTGTGCGAGGGTAGTCCTTCCCCGGACGAGCCGGCCCATTCGTGCTGACATCAGCGAGGCTCTACTACTCAAGCAAACCAACACGGGGCCTAAGTTTGTGTGATCCACAAATAGTGGTTCCGAGTTGGGTGTTCTTTGTGACCATTGTTTAAATATTCGTACAGTCCCCCGCGACTCAAGAATCTACGCGCGTCTGTATGCGATAAACTCTCAAGCTACTGAACGAATTTTCATGCAGTTTTCACCAATAGACAGATATTCAGAAGAAAGGTTTAGGTCTATAATTTGGTTTGGTACTACGTGCGCAGCCGAGGCGGGTCACTAGTTATAAATAAAATGTTAATATTCAAAACGCCTTATCTACATCCGCCCATTAATTAATATACCTACTATATATGTAATTGGTGACGGGAAATAATAATGTCCTCCAGATCGAATTTTGTTCACGGCGGCCAATCTTAACGGAGACTGGCCATCTGCACAGGAGATATTATAGTGCACAAGTGTGTGCGCACACAAAGTGCACTCTATATTCCCTAACTCATGATCCGATGGGACGGATAATCAACACAACCGGAGAGAGATCAGGCAGGACCAACGACTTTACGTGCTTACCGAGGCACGGGGGTGTCTAACAACGCCACCTTTCAAACTCCGGACTCGTATTGAGATTTCTTAACAGAAAAACCCAATAACCTTTTGTTGGCTCGACCCGGGATTCGAACCCGAGACCTCGTGCATAGCAGTCGCATTCACTACCGCTGCGCCACGGAGGCAATTAATAATTATTATGTGCATGATCGCTTTAATTCCGAAATCGGTTTACCTCTCTCTTGACCACGTTGCGAACGTGATGTGTTCAAGAAGTGTGTACACATTTTTATGCAAATATAAATGTTTGATGTTGTCTTTTAGTTAGAGGACGGCAGTAAACTGTGGTAACAAGTTAAATAACTAAACTAAAAAAACAATTCTGACCACGAAAAATTAAACTCAGTCAAACTATTTTTAAACTTATTTTGTTCAGGTGGAAATCATATATTTAGTAAACACAAGCGGAAATCCACTAAAGAGTTTCAAACCTAAAGAGGATTTTACCTGTTGTGAATACGCGTTAAACAAATATCTAATTACTAGATGTTCCCGCGGTTTCATCCGCGTTTATGGTTACTGCGTCGCCTCCCCGTGGGTCGTAGCGTGATATTATGTAGCCTATAGTCTTCCTCTATAAATAGGCTATCCAACAATAAAATAATTTTTCAAATCGAACCAGTAGTTCCTGAGATTAGCGCATTCAAACAAACAAACAAACTCTTCAGCTTTATAATATTAGTATAGATTATAATGTAGCTAAATTACTATAAAGTATTTCGAGAATGTAATGTTAAGGAAATACTTCTCATTATTTAAAGAAGATGTTGTTCACGTGGCGTTAGATCATTTGCTAATCAACGACATAAAAATCTAGTAGTCATTTCCTAAGATTGAAGACGTCTCTATACTTTAGTTCGAAATAATCAGTTCAACAGTTTTGCTGTGCTGGTGTTATATGTAGGTACATAGACAGATAGATATTAACATTGGCATGCATAATATTCATTAATCTAAATGTATGTAGCAGTTTTCAAATACATACATACATAGTCTGATGCCTAAATATCCAAAGACCAAGCAAAAGTTCATTTTGCATATTGATCTATCGTCTATTGGGAATGGTTCCAAAGTCCTTACTTCTATTAAAATTGCATGACAGGAATACCCAATAACACTGCTCGAATCGGGGATCGATCCGAGACCTCAGCAATCACATTCACTATCGCTTCTAAAAACAGTGCTCCTCTTTAGCTTTTTAATTGGAAACTTCTTTTCTAGAGCGTACTTCTCCATGACTAAAAAGTGTTTAGTTCGTCTTTTAGGTAATCAAAAAATATTGGGCACCAAATTTTTCTTTTGTCCCACAAACTATGTAATAACAATGAAGATACAACGCGTTATATTTCGTGTTACGTCATTTGCGGGTACAAATTTTATAAGAGTGTGACGTCACAAGCCCCACTGCCGAACTTTAATGCATTACATCTTAGTCAATTTGTTGTTAAAAGAAAAGATAGGTGTTCGATATTTTTTGCTAATCTAGAAGATGGATTAATTAGAATTACTTATTTTAAACCCTGTCATCACGTCTATTGGACTGCACCTGGTTTAAGTGAATTCCTAGTTCTTAAGTGAACATTTTTTTTGCCTTACTTTTCATTAAGCATACTGCTGCCTATCCTCTTTAGATATACAAGCTTGATGCTATGGTATGTTTTGTTATTCTATAATTGCATGCAGCGTCTCATTACGAAAGAATGCTATGTCATCGTATTAACATCTGTCATTAAATAAACGAGTTTTTATTCACGTTGTACCTACATATATTGAAATGCTGTTTGAATGACTATAATATGTATTAAGATTTATTTATATATTATCACGCATGTACCGTAGGGGTGGGCAGAGCTAACATTTTACTTACAAATATGAAAAAGGACGATAGGAAGTAAATGAGAAATTAAGCAATTACTACGATGCTAAGATTTGTACAAACTTTTTGTTTTACCAATTTTTAAACCATATGTGGCGTGTTGCCTATCCCTTCAGAGTTAAATCCGTGATATTATAAATACATACATAGACTATATCGTCGAAAGAGTAACCAGGGGTTTATAATTCCACCATATTTGCATGAATACATAATAATAATAATGTCTGAGTCCAAAACAATGGATTACCGTGACTTGCTGTTTATACTTGCTAGCTTGTACTCGCGACTTTGCTTCCATTTTCAGGCATACTAATAAAGCCCACTAGATTTTGCACGCGGCTTCGCCCGCGATTGTCAATAAAGTGCTATCCCTCGGGAACAACACTTTTTTCTGGGTGAAAGGTATGTTTGTCCTTTTCCCCTGACAACGTGTAAGCGAAATGTCATGATGATCGGTCGAGTAGTTACGGCGTGAAAGTGTAACAAACAAACTCACATTCGCTTTTATAATATTAGATAGTTATTATAGTTAGGATATACATTCTAAACATAGATCCAAATAAAAAATTAAATCCGATGAGCAGTTTCGGAGGTTACCTCCCACATCCAAATATACAAAGTTTTCCTCTTTCTAATATTTGTGTATGTACTCGTATGTACAACGGAAATAGCTTGTCCGTTTAAATTCATGTAATTATTGACCTTAAACTACCATTTTATTGTGTACTAAAGGAAGTGTTAGTTTTGCTTTGACCATGTCATAGATAAGTAATAGGTGTCATAAAGCAGAATAGTTGACATTGTAATTTTTTTTATTATGTCCTGCAGACCGAATTTGGGTCACGGCGGGGAATCTTAACAGAGACAATTGAGATCAGATATTTTAGGGTACAAGTGTTACACAAGTGCACTCTTTGTTCCCTTACTCTCGACGGCAATCCGACACAACCGAGACAAGATTAGGCGCAGGACTACCGTCTTTTCGAAGCAGGCTGATATCTTACTCCGCCAACTTCCTAACCCTGGGCTGCTGTTAAGAATTAAAGAAAAGGCTTTAAATATCTTAGGTTACATAGCGCATTTACTGTACATATGTCTAGAGTGCTATTAATCAGATATTCCAGTCAGTAAAACCTCATTACCACTTAGCCAAGAAAGACCCTGGGACCTCACGATGGCTACTAACATGACTGCAAACTTATCTTATCTTATGTGGGGGCCAGTGAGTGCAGACCGGCGACACTTCGACCCAGTGGGATCTTTTGTGTCGACACTCTCCCAATAACGACTGCCATAGATGTTCATGGCAGCCGGGACCAACGGCTTAACGTGCTTTCCGAGGCACGGAGCAGGCGATAATTTTATTGTCAATCAATACGCACATAATTTCGAAAAGTCAGAGGTGCGCGACGTGGGTTCGAACCCGAGACCCTCTGCATTGCAGTCTGTTGGTCTCCCCACTGAGCTATCGCTGCTCTTGACTGCAAACTTAAGCTACGGAATTAACGAAGCAGTATGATAATATACCGTTTTTTTATAACGGTGGATAATCATCAGAATTCCACAACCAGACTGGTTTATCGAGATTTTAACATAAGTCGGGTTTGGATGCAAAGTAACGTTGTAAGAAATTTTATCCATACAAGTATTAATACAATTCAAAAGAAAAATATCAAATTTGCAATAAGAAGTAGTTATAATGTTATGATTATACGTGTAAAGCAGATGTTCCCAGACATTTTTTCTCATAGACCACTTTCAAAACTTAGCTGGTTCCGGTGGACCCCCTGCAGCTACATTTCTACCATATTCCTTGACATTTGTATAAATCTCTACGGGCTGACTTTTTTTTTGACGTTCTTGGTACTGAAAACCTACCAAGGTAAGTACATTGATAGGTGAAGTCAAGCCAACGTTTTAGTTCTTCACTATCGAAAGCAAATAAATTTTTGGTGGACCCCCGCTTACGTATTGTGAACTCCCATTTTTTTTGTCACGCCAACGTAGACCTCCGTTGAGTCGCCCGTGGACCTTTGGGGGTCCACCTAGACCACCTTGGGAACTAATGGTGTAAAGAATAGCCTAAATTACTTAAAAAATAAACATACGCTACGAATATTATATATACCAAGACTCTCCTTCTTTTTTAACTCAGTTAAATAGCGGTTTTATATTTAACTAGAGGATGCCCGCAGCTTCGCCCGCACATGTTTTTTTATTTATCCATTTCTTCCCAATCCCGTGGGAATTTCGGGAAATCCCTTCTTAGTGCACCCTTACAAGTACCCAAGGAACATACGTGTCATATTTCAGCTTCTTGCGCCCAATAGTTTCGGCTGTGAGTTGTCTGTCAGTCACTCAGTAACGGAAGAGTTTTATATATATAGAAGATAGATAGACTAGGTAATTGTTGATAATAATGTGAATGTAATACAATAATTTATTAGTAAAATACTTAAAAAATAAACCGTCATAAAATACGTATTAATTAGTTCAATTTTAATGTGTAACATTCGCGTGAACGTAGGTCAATTTCATAGAAATAAAGTAAAAAAGGAAATTGAAGTAACTTTTTTAAAATTAAATAAGTGTTGTTGGAACCCTCCTAAATAACTTTATTTGAAGTAAAAAAAGAAGGCTATATTGTCACAATGAAAATAGAAATTCTTTGTAGAAAGCTTTTAACTGAAAATAGGCTTTCTCCCGCACTGGGAATAATAAAAAAGTGTGGCGGGAGACTTTACAAACATTCAAACAACGGATACAAAGAACACCCAAATTCGGAACATCCAATGTGGATCACAGAAATGTTTGCCTCGTGTGGGATTCGAACCCACAACACTCGGAGCGGTGGCAGCGGCGAGGCGATCACATAAACCAGTACGCCATTCGTGTATTTAAATCAACCGTTTTTTTTTTTCATTCCCCCTGAACAAAGTCATAAAAGGCAAAAACTACTAAGTTTATCTTGTATAAAGTTAAAATGTAATCTGCAAAGGTTTTCGACTCTCAGAAAAACTTAGGAAGTACGTGTACATAATATTTGCGGTGTCGCTAGGTTCAGCTCATAACTCGATATGAGACCGCAGTTTCGGATGTTGCCAATTTATTCGCGTCAGTCATCCGTTCACCCGCAATCAGGATAGGATTGCCAACATAACTTTTTTTAATAGTACAGTAAACATACAGTACTATTTAAAAAAAGTACACATAATACTGTTTTCATCATTGCTGGATCCGGAGCGAAAAATGACTACTGATTTATACTGATTATTACTGATACTTAACTACCATAACTAATATACTATCCTAATCCTAACTAATATTATAAAATAGAAAAAGAGTTTGTTTGTTTGTTACCTTTTCACGCCTAAGACACTGAACCAATCATTTTGAAATTTTGCATATACATTATCAGGTGTACAGAAACGGACATAGGCTACCTTTCATCCCGAAAAAAATAACTGTTCCCGAGGAAAACAACAATAACGTTCTTATGATATAATCGATGGCGCCACATGTCTTTCGAATCATGATTGAATTATATTATTACAAGCAGAGTACAACTCGAATTGATTGCCAAATTCTAAATTAACGCGAGCGAAGCCGTGGGCAAAAGCTAGTATACTATATTTCTTATAAAGTTGGCAACCCTCAGTTTTGCGTGAGGTCGTGGATTTGGTTTCCAGATCCATACAATGCATTACTGGCTTTTTCTCGCAGCAGCAGTCAGTCCACCACGCTAGCCCACTTAGCTTAGTACCATGTTAATTATATAAGGAGGCAACCATACCATATTTAATTAATCGTGCAGCTCAGTATGTTTTAACTGACACACGATATCATTACATCAGCCTTATTGCACCGGTGTGTGCAGAACAATGCTCTATTCTCATATTTTATAGACAGTACGTGACTTATATGTCTGCTCCATCAAATTACTACTAAATTGTCACTGGGGCTGGTGCAAAATTAAAGACAAAACGTCAGCAGCAATAAAAGCCCTAATCCTAACTATATACGTTATCAGGGGTACAGAAAAAGACATAGGAAAACGCACAACGTTTCACCCAGAAAAAAGTATTGCTCTCGAGTGAGTAAAAG
This sequence comes from Catocala sponsa, assembly GCA_963564715.1. Lineage (NCBI taxonomy): Eukaryota > Metazoa > Arthropoda > Insecta > Lepidoptera > Erebidae > Catocala > Catocala sponsa. The sequence continues at coordinate 17,580,316 of OY751349.1, forward strand.
CTAGTTCGAAATAAATTCGAAAAGCAAATTTGTACAGGGTTTCATATATGCAGCCAAGCAGAGTTCGTAAGGATGTTTGTTACTCAATCACGTATAAACCACTGAGCTGATTTGGGTGTAATTTATTGACAAAATCAATATTAAAGCGAACAAAACCGCGGGCAAAATGTAGTAAATAATATTTTACGACTGCGACTGCAAGCTTAAAGGTTAAAATTAACTATTGCGCCATTCGTGTGGTCGATAAACAACATTTATATGTGCATACAATAAACATATTTAACACACATAACTCAAAGTGTTCGTAGTAATTGTATTTGCGCGTTATAAATCGTGTTATGTTAAAACTAGCTGTTACATGCTGCTTCACTCGCAAATTTTAAAGAATATCGAAGGCTGCTCTAAGTTATAATATCACTTGTTACGCTAGAGTGTATATACTCGTAGTAGATAAAAAGTATTATATGTGTAATACAGACTTGGCCTATTAGTGTGCCAATTTCAATTTACAATATACAAGTAAATTTACAATATACAAGTAAATTTACAATATACAAGAAAATTTACAATATACAAGTAAATTCAATTTACAATATACAATTTACAAGTAATAGAGTTATGAGTAGGTACCTACGTAACAAACATCATCATAAAATTTCATAATATTTATAATTCAATTCAATTCAAATTCTTTATTTCAGACAAGTGCCCATAGTAGTAAGTTATTTTATAAAAAGAAGTAGAGGATATACTAGATTTTGCCCGCGGCTTCGCTCGCGTAAATGTAGATTTTGTCAATAAATTTATATCCTTCGGGAACACTATTCAAAATGAAAGATTCCTTTTCAACACGCTTTTATTAGCTTGGTATGTATCTATGTAACGGAATCTTTAAACGTGATTTTCAACCCTTTCAAACTGACGGATTTATTCGAAACTTTGCACACTTATCGAGGACCGATGACAATACAATAATTTAGAAAAAAAAAATTGTTTAGAAAACTAAAACACACACTTTATTAACAAAAAACCTAAAAACACGCTTTATTATAAAAACCAAACCACAAAAGTAGAAAATAATTTAATAATTTTAATGTACAAAAGCGTGGGGTGCTTTCTAAGATATTTTGATAACCCCCACCCCACGCTTTTGTACATTAAAATTATTAAATTATTTTCTCCTTTTTTTTTTTTTAATAAAGCGTGTTTTTCCGTTTTTTTAACTATTAAGTATTTATTTGTAGGTACCCCTGACAACGTGTATGCTAAATTTCATGATGAGTAGTCGAATAGATAGGCGTAACAAACAAACTCACATTCGCATCTATAATATTATAGTAATAGTATAATATATTCACGACATTAATTACGCTTTTAAGTACTCTAGCTGCCCCTATATTACAAGCTAACAAATAATAATAACAAATTGCATCCAAATCGCTTGAGCAGTTCTGCCGCAAAATCTATCAAATGGACTATATCACTTTCATAATATTAGTATGTCTTGTATGTACACATACTAAACTCGTATAATGTTGCAACGTGAACCACCACAACGTTAATTATATATACTTAATATTAACTAGACGGCCTTGTTGTAAGTTCTCATGACATATATCTTGATATACAAGCATGGAACTAAAAGTTATGGTCATACGAATAACACGTATTTATTTATTGAAATCACGGGGATACTCTCCCCGTGACCATGGCTGCTGAAAAGCAACCGAAACGTCGAGGAAAGTGTAAACATAAATATAAACAGTATAATAGTATAGTAATAGTATAAATAGTTTTAATAGTTTCAATAATTCAATTAGCTTAAAAATTAGTGAAGTTTAATAGTATGATAGTAGTGTAACAGTTTTTCAAAATTTTGTAATAGAGTGTCAAATAAACAACGCGATAAAATCCGTATATAGTAGTTTAATTTCAATGAATAACATTCGCGTGAACAAAAGACAATATTGCGTATTTATTTACTAAATCATATTTAAAAGGATTTTCTAAACGCAATCGTATGAAATATGACCCAATTTTCAAGTTTACTATATTTTTCAGGAACTCTAGTCATTCTTCCTGCATCGCAATGGCGTAGTGGTTAGTGTAACCGACTGCCACGCCTGAGAAATCGAACCCGCGACGGGTTCGATTCCCGCACAAGTTAAACATTTGTGTGTATGAACATGGATGTTTGTCTTTGTCTGGGTGTTTATATATATAATATGTACCTATATATTTACAAAAAGAAAAGTATATTATGTATGTTTATCGATTGTCTAGTACCCATAGTACAAGCTCTGCTTAGTTTGGGCTAGATTGTGTTGCGTGTATGTGATAGAATATTATATTATTCGAAAACCTGTATGTTTGAGAGCTCCCCATAATGTTCTCAAAGTCTGCCAGCTCGCAATGGGTTAGCGTGGTGGACTATGGCCTAACCCTTACATTCGAAAATCTGCATGTCTGAGAGTTCTCCATACTGTCCTCCAAGTTGTGGTAGACTATGGTCTTACCCTTCTCACACAGAGAAGAGGCCCACGCCCAGCAGTGAGACAATTTATAGAGCTTATACTATTATAGTAGTATATTATGTATATAGATAATGTTTAAGTGTACCATGGCTATTAACATGTATGTCAGTACTCAGTACCTTAACTTAAGTTTGTAACTTCAAGGTCATTTCGAAGGCCAATATAGAACGTCAGTCGTGCGCTCAATAGCTCTAACTTAAAACTACCAAATAATCGTGTGGAAGACATATTTGATGCTTTGACCAAGCTGAGTTATTATTGACCAGCTACTGTTGTTGACATTGGTCGAAAACTCAAATTATAACACCCGATTCGGATGTGAAATTGGTAGCGAGATTTAACAGAATTAACCGGTTGGTTCGCCTATGTCAATGCTACGGGAACGCTACTCAGAATAAAAAAAATTGCAGTCTTTAGAGATTGCCGATAGAAGTGAAAACTTTAACCCTTGATCATAAACACTCCTTTATAAACAAAAAAAAAGGGGTGGGTCGGATGCTAGTTCCTGATACTCTCTCAGGAGTTATTAAGGGAGTCAAAATGTCGTTATTTTTTGCGTAGGACGCACCGTTCCTGACATATTGTTAATATTCTAAAAAGAAATTATAAAGCGTGGAAGCGTGACGATGACGCGAGTTCCATGATTTTTGTTCACCCGAGAAGTGCTCAACGCGCCTCAAGAAGTTTTCACTTCAAAAAGTATTCAGGACATTGTCTATCAATGTAGCAAGTTGTATCCAAATCCGTTCAGTGATGTAGACGTGAAAAAGCATCTTCTTAGGCCGTCAAAGTAGAGACCTCAACATCGCCTCGGCTGCTATGAGGGCGGTGTGGAGGCCACTGCTCTTAGACCACACGACTGCTTACCATCAGGTGGAGTGTGGTCATTTTGACGAACAAAATAAAAACATAAAAAAAGACGTGACAGAATAACAAACAAACATCCTTATTACTTTGACCCCTACTTTGACTGGCACTAAGCCGAGTGTTATGGGTTCGAATCACACACGGGATAAAAATGTATGTTGTGTACAAATAGTTATTTTGAGTCTGGGTATTCCTTGTGTCCGTTGTTTGCATGTTTGTAAAGTCTCCCGCGACTCGGTAAACATGCAGTGCAGGAGACGTCGTTTTTTAAAAGAAATAATATTTCTTTACGTTTGCAACACTTGAAGAATTTGTGTAAATAAACTCGTTGAGTAAATATAGGTACCTATTTTAGTGTTAAATAAATGCAAAGTGACATGAATACCAAGGTGAGCTGTAGCATAAAAATAATGTTAACAATTACATATATTTTCGACTATAATAAGTGGATTTCATTTCATTTATTTATGCGGGCAATGTGGCATGCAGTCTGGCTACTGTAATTATATTTTAATCCTAATCCTAACTAATATTATAAAAGCGAAAATGAGTTTGTTTGTTTGTTACCTTTTCACGTCTAAACCACTGAACCGATCATCCTGAAATTTTGCATATACGTTGTCAAGTGTACAGAAACGGACATAGGCTAGCTTTCATCCTGAAAAAAATTACTGTTCCCGAGGAAAACGACAATAACGTTCTTATGATAATAGATGGCGCCACGTGTCTTTCGAATCATCATTGAATTATATTATTACAAGCAGAGTACAACCCGAATTGATTGTCAAATTCTAAGTTAACGCGAGCGGAGCCGCGGGCAAAAGCTAGTTACATATATTTTTGACTACAATATGTGGATTTCATTTCATTTATTTATGCGGACAATGTGGCAAGCGGTCTGGTTACTGTAGTCTGTGGACGACTTAACTAAAACTTGGAACCTTACTAAGCAAAGTCTCACGTTTCTAACCCAAAGGGATAGGCAGACCTGTTTTACATCCATATTTCACCAGTTATGTTTTAAAGTTTTGTGAGCCTACTGCCGTCCACCGCACATACTTCCAGACTCCGTGCTGCTACTGAGATCTTCACAAGAAACCACAAAAGCACTTTGCCCGGGAAATCAGACTGACAGCACAGTAGTAACTTGTCGTGGAATAAATAATTACCAAGTCTATCCGATCGGTAGGGACATGTCGAGAACTGATGGATTTTTTATCGGACCGAGGGTTATGGAAATTGCTACACCGACAAGTGCATAGCACTACATATATAGACATATGCACTTAAATATTGGATGGATGGATTCGATTGGTAACATTTTCAACATTACGTTTAGTGATCTTTTACCAAACTATGACGTAACTGACGCCATAATTCTGAAGTTACTACTTAAAAAATGCAACAACTATTGGCTAATGTTTATTACAAATAGCCTCGGATAGCATAAGTTTGCGGTTAAATTTATGAATGATGATAAATATGATAATATCTTAGGTTGGAGAAAGCGTTTTCGAATATTCTGCACAGAGATTCTTAGTAGCAATACGAATTTTGGCAATGTGACCTATAGACTGCAATACTGGTTCTCTATTACGTAAAAACTTAGCTGGCGTTTGGCTGAGACATGTTTTTCTAACGTGGGGAATGTCATTTACGTTTCCCTCTTCGCAGGAAAAGGTGAGCGGAGAGGGTATGTCGGGTTCACCAGGGGAAAGATGACAAGTTTCGGGTCCTACTGACTAAACCTACCACGGTATAAACTGCCTTGAATGGTAGATGGGTCGCTAGAAGTGAAATAACTATAATTGGTGTGATACATATCTTTCAACTCCTTCGGGGAGGGCGTGGCTCTATGTTTAATAATTATTAAAATTTGATTGCAACTTGAATCTGTTTATATTTATTTAATATATTGGACTTATTAACTCATAGGATTTACAAAAACCATAGACTACTAATTGTATAGATCATACCTTATTTATTTTTAAAACCAGAATTTTCAAGTCGCCCAAAATCTGATACAAAATAAACAAATGAAAATCAACACTTTCCTTGCTTCTCACCTTCAAATAACATAGACTCTCGCCTTGCTATTTCAATTTCGATTTCAAAGTATTGCATTCTATAATGTACAAACGATATAGTTAGGCTTGGTAACAATTATGGGCAAAAAAAGCAAAAGCAGTATGCTTAGTGGGGAGACCAACAGACTGCAATGCAGAGGGTCTCGGGTTCGAACCCACATCGCGCACCTCTGACTTTCGGAAGTTATACGACTTCGAAATTATGTGCGTATTGATTGACAATTATCGCCTGCTCCGTGCCTCGGAGAGCACGTTAAGCCGTCGGTCCCGGCTGCCATGAACATCTATGGCAGTCGTTATTGGGAAAGTCAGTACCCTCTAATATCCTGCCACTGGTCTAGCCTTAGGGTATCGTTAGTCTTCGAGTTGCGGAGGTCAGGTGGCAGCCGCTCCGTGTAAAAACTGATATCCAGTCAAATCCGGTTAGACTAGAAAAGCCGACCCCAAGTGACTTGGGAATAATAAAGGCTAGGGAAAAGAAGGTAACAATTATGGGCCCTATATGCTACTGAGAAAGTAATAGAAAATTGCAATAACACTGCTCAAACTAGTAATTGAATTCTGTAACGCCGTAATCAGCCGTGCCACGAGACCGACGAAGTAGTGATAACACAAAAATGTATTATATCACTTTCACGTTCACACATTGATAACCTAATGACAGTACTTGTGTATTTACAAACATGTTTTATCGATATTGAAGGGTACCCTTTCAACCTCGCGCGTTTAGCAGGTTAACGATTGGATTGAGGTCGATTTAAAATATCACATACACATAAGAGAAACATTTTTAGTCTAACCAATTGTATAACTAATTACATGTGAATTCAGCATGCATTATATTTTAAATGCTACATAAATAATATGACATAAGAAACAAAGATAAATATTAAAAGTGAAGAAATATCAATTTAAAAGTTAAGTTTAAAATTAAATTATATCTCATTATATCAAAATCCAGTAAATTTAATTTGTCTTACAGTCACATAAATTTGTATAAATTACTTTAAATAGGTAATAAATTCTAAAAATTAAAATATATTTATATTATTAATTTTATATTTTAATTTAATATAATATTCTATCACATACACCATCTAGCCCAAACTAAGCAGAGTTTGTACTATGGGTACTAGACAATGGATAAACATACATATATATTCATTTAAATTTAAAAATGTTTAAAAGTCGTGGCCTAGAATTTAATAAAGAACTATTTAAATATTATAGAACCAAAGTAAAAGAACTTTTAAATATAGCATTTAGAAATTACATGATAAAAGTAGAAAATAATATAGCACTCGACCCTTCAAATTTTTGGAAATACGTTAAAGACAAAAGAAAGAATAGGCAACAAAGTAAAGAATTTATATATAATAGCAGAACTATAGAAGGGCAAGAGGCTATTGATGCATTTGCCCAGTATTTCAGCTCAGTTTTTCAACCTGACACTCCGTTGTTAAATGCAGAGGCAGCAGAGCGCGATGCAATGTACACAAATGTCAGTATTAATACTATTAAAGCTTCAGATCTACGATGGGCGATAGGTCGTCTGAAGGCATCAGCAGCCTATGGCCCCGATAACAAACCGGCTTTTTTAGTGAAAGACTGTATGTTAGTTTTAGAGGACCCGTTACTGCATCTCTACAATCTTTCACTTCAACAATGTCTCTACCCCAGTGCATGGAAAGTGTCCAGGGTAACTCCTGTACCTAAATGTCATTCGTCTGCTGATATAACTAACTTCAGGCCTATTGCAATATTATCAGTATTTGCCAAGGTGTTTGAATCCATAATAAATAAATCCATTTATAAGCAAATAGGCAGACTGCTTAATAACTCTCAACATGGATTCCGGGTTGATCGCTCAACTTTGACGAATCATATACAGTTTGTGAACTACGTAAGCACGCGGGTTAAGTCGGGGTGTCAGGTTGACGCAGCGTATTTTGATTTTAAAAAGGCGTTTGATCTTGTTGATAACGATGTTCTTTTAGTGAAATTCGCAGAACTAGGATTCTCAACACCACTTTTAAAATTTATGGCAGATTATCTTAGGGACCGTAAGCAATTCGTCAAGCTTGGAGGTTATAGATCTCAAGAATATTACACACGCTCGGGTGTAAGTCAAGGTAGTACGCTCGGTCCAACTCAATTTTTAATTATGATTAACGATCTACCCCGTACTATCTCAACGGCAAAATGCTTAATGTTTGCTGATGATTTAAAACTTTACCATGCGGTGAGCGGGCCTGAAGACTGTGTAGCACTACAACGTGATATAAACGCAGTGGCTGAATGGGGTGTAAAAAACAAATTGACCTTTAACATCTCAAAATGTAAAACTATAACTTTTTCTCGGTCACGCATTCCAATCACAACGACATACCAGCTATCGGGTACTCCATTAGAGCGTGTCTCTGCAATTCGCGATCTAGGCTTAATCATGGATACTCATTTAAATTTTCATGAACATATAACTAAAACATGTAAGGAAGCGAGTAAAAGCCTAGGTTTCATTATTAGAACTTCTTACCACTTTAAAAATATTCAGGTGATAAAACTCCTCTACAATGCTTACGTGCGGAGTAAGTTAGAGTATAACGCCATAGTATGGAGTCCCCGAGAGACCTTGTATAAAATGTTAGTGGAAAGAATCCAACGCAAATTCGCCAGATATTTGTACAAACGCCAGTATGGATATTACCCCTTTTTATACCCGTCAACATTTGTAACAGGCATGGTCGGGATAGATACTTTACAGTGCAGACGGGAACTCATGCATATCATTCATTATTATTTTTTGATAACTGACAAAATAGATAACCCAGAAGTTCGTGAGTCCATACATTTCTATGTACCGGACCACTACACGCGAGGTATTGGTAGGCGGCAGCACAATCTTCTCTCCTGTCCCCCAACGTGGCGCTCCCCACACGCAGATAACAGCCCCACTTCCAGAGCCGTTAAATTAATAAATAGTTTTCTCAAGGCCAATCCAGAAGCAGATATATTCTTTGACAAACCTAGCATAATTTATAAAAACGTGTTCCTTTACTTAGATAAAATAATTAGATAATATATAGGTATGATACTCAATAGATATTATAATAGTAGCCTTTAATTTAAATATTGTAAGTTAATGTAGAACTGTTCTTTGTATGTTATAAGTAAATTTTAATTTAATTTTTTATTTTATTTTGTATAGAAATAGTATAGATATAAGCGAATTGGATAACTCTGTAAGCTTATATTTTTATGAATAAATGAATATGAATATACTTCTTTTTTGTGAGTACATACATATTATACATAGAAACACCCAGACCAAGACAAACATCAATGTTCATGCACACAAATGTTGGACTTGTGCTGAAATCGAACCCGCGACCTCAGGCGTGGCAGTCGGTTACATTAACCACTACGCCATCGAGGTTACATTGTTAATCAAATGTTACAATCAAATTAAAATATAAAATTAATAATATAAATATATTCTAATGTTATATGTATTACTAATAAATCAAATAAAATTAGGTACTGCAATAAAAAAATAAAAATAAAATATAAGAATTATTACAATTGGACGTACTTTCTGAAAAACGTTCCAACCCACACTCGGGTCAAAATCGAGTTATTATTAGCAAATTAGTCACGGGGTTACTATTTACTAGCTGGAAAAAATTAGTAGCTCTACTATCACTCTAAATATGAAATCATGACTTAGTAGCCCACCCCACATGTATGAAGAAGCAATACGGGATTGAACTTCAATCACGATTATCTCAAAATGTTAACTTTGTGAGTTGGAACGTTTTTCAGAAAGTACGTCCAAATAGAACTAATAATAAAGTGAGTATATGAACTCATAGTTGAGTATTATACAGAGTTAATTAAAAAATACTAATAACAGTAATACTAATAACCTTTTACCCGTTACTTGTTTATACCTTATTGAATTACTCTTGTACTACCACTTATTATAATTTATTATTTGATATTTCATACAAACATAATATAAATATTGAAATTGGTTGCTCTAATGCTATACTTAAAGCAGAAAAATTAAAAACATAATTAAGCAACACACGGGAGAGGAGAGGCGGTGTGCGGGGGCCGGGGGAAGCTTAAAGTACCTACTTACATATATTTTGAACAGGAACAGTCCCAAGGGGAAGACCTAGGCGAACGTTTCTTGATCAGATCGGAGACGTTTTGGATAAGGCCAGGTTAAGAGCACCTTAAACCGGCGAGCGTGTATGAGGAATGTGATGAAAGTAAATGAAGCCAGAGAAGTTTGTCAAGATCGTAGCAAATGGAAATTTTTTTGCAACATTTATTGCAAATATCTCGTTTCCTATGTGTTTTATGCTATTTGTATTTATTATAAATATTGTACAGGATTAAATTCTCTACAACTTTTGTTTAAACTTTTTTTTTATATCTTGCACCGTTTTCGAGATAGAGGGCAGAGCGCGCGCAGTGTTTAACTATTTAGAGCATCATTCGAGGTAAAACTATAGTCCCGATTAAAAACACGTGGAAAGTTTATAAATTATTAATAAATATATAATTCTAAATAATTTGCATTTTTTGTTAACTATTACGTACATAGATTCACGCCTGTTTCCCAGAGGGGTAGGCAGAGACTACCTCTGCCTACCCTTCTGGGAAACAGGCGTGAATCTATATGAATCTATGTATATATTTTGAACGAAGTCTAGACATTTATAAAAAATGGCAGACTAAAAGTTGTTAAGTATTATGTAAATGTATTACATAGTATTTTTCATGCCCGTACATTAGTCTAACTATGGTTTTGTGTTCCACGTAGGCGGCGAGCCTATTACCATCTATCGAAGACAGTTTCAGACTCCGTGCTACTCTTAGATATTAAACCACTACCCTACCAGGCCTGGTAATCACTGTATAACCGAAACTGTAATAAAACCTGCTCGACCTGGGCATCACTATGCAACAAATCCTTACTTCCTTACTAATATTATAAATTCGAAAGTAACTCTGTCTGTCTATCTGTCTGTCTGTCTGTCTGTTACCTTTTCACGGCTAAACCTCTCGACCGATGTAGATGAAATTTGGTAGAGATATAGTTTAAAACCTGGAGAAGGACATAGGCTACTTTTTATTGATGTAGGTACCACGCGGGCGGAGCCGCGCGCAAAAGCTAGTGCTTTATACCTATTGTAATTAGCTGTATAGCTAATGATTAGCTCAACAATTTCTGCTAGAGATTATCATCCTTATTTTTAGGTGTACGGAATTAGGTCAGACATTTCAAATGAACTATGGAGTACGCTGCCGTGTTGCATTAACCTCAAGTAGTTGATAAATACACTGTTACAATTATCTTATCAGATATACTGAATACTGAAACAGTTTATAAATAGTTCTTGTATATCGGTGTTATGCAATCAAGTTAAGAGAGTACAATGTTTGTATGGGTTAGTGATGCGCGTAATTGCATTCGAATATTTCGAATCCTTGCTAATATTATAAATTCGAAAGTAACTCTGTCTGTCTGTTACCTTTTCACGGCTAAACCACTCGACCGATTTAGATGAAATTTGGTACAGATATAGTTTAAAACCTGGGGAAGGACATAGGTTACTTTTTATTCAAGTAGGTACCACGCGGGCGGAGCTGCGCGCAAAAGCTAGTATTATATAATTATAATTGTGCTTCACGCGGTGTACAACTATTCGAAAGGTATTCGAATACAATGTTGCAGAACGCGATATCTACTTTACTTGGATACAGGATTAAATAAAAAAAAACTAATAACTTGACTTCAAACTTAACAACTTTTGTTCTACCAGTTTATTATATGTACTAGCTTTTGCACGCGGCTCCGCCCGCGTGGTACCTACATGAATAAAAAGTAGCCTATGTCCTTCCCCAGGTTTTAAACTATATCTGTACCAAATTTCATCTAAATCGGTTGAGTGGTTTAGCCGTGAAAAGGTAACAGACAGACAGACAGACAGACAGATAGATAGACAGACAGAGTTACTTTCGAATTCATAATATTAGTAAGGATAACTCAATGTAGGTTCCCAAAAAATATTTTACATGTTAGAAATTGCAAGTGCCTCAGCGCCCCCACAACGCCTTCCTTCCGCGGGGTTTGGTTACGTCACTGCTTTCTTTTGCGACTGCGTATAGTCTTATAAGTCTTTAGTCGTGCGATTAGAGCAAACAATTTCAGTATTTGTATGAAAAATCAAATAATGAATTGTTAAAAGTGTGAGAACAAAAGTTTTCAAGTGAGGTATAATTAAGTCATGGGTGAAAGGTAATTAGTGTTTTCAATGAAACCTGTATACATTTGGTTCTTGAATTTATTTCGAACTAGATGTTTCCGCGGTTTCACCCGCGTTTATCGTTACTGCGTCGCCCCCGTGGGCCGTAGCGTGATGTTATATAGCCTATAGTCTTCTTCGATAAATGGGCTATCTAACACTGAAAGAATTTTTCAAATCGGACCAGTAGTTCCGGAGATTAGCGCGTTCAAACAAACAATACTAGCTTTTGCGCGCGGTTCCGCCCGTGTGGTGGGTACCTACACATCAATAAAAAATAGCCTATGTCCTTCCCCAGGTTTTAAACTATATCTGTACCAAATTTCATCTAAATCGGTTAAGTAGTTTAGCCGTGAAAAGGTAACAGACAGACAGACAGATAGACAGACAGAGTTACTTTCGAATTTATAATATTAGTAAGGATTAGTTAGGAAGTTAGGATTGTCATCCCAGAGCTACGTTAGCAAATCTTAGAATTCTCAATTCGCATGTGTAATAATATAATAAGAATTGGAACTAAACGAATGAAGAAGAATCTAACCCGGAACACCTTAAATGGAAGTAGATCAACAAGGAAATCGATAATATGCATACCCACATAGTTATATCGATAAAATTACCTATAGTTGGTACGCGGAACTTTCCCTATCAAGTGGGTAACAATATCCGTAGTTGACACAAATACGAAGCACTTCATACAGGTACCCACAGTGTTATCGGTTGTTCATACGTATGTGAAAGTTTATATGTTGAGATGTATTAAAGGAAACCTAAATTACCGGACAATGTTTACAGATTAAGGATACCGCCCCGATGGCGTAGCGCTGGTGAATGCGACCGCTGTGTGCGCAGACGTGGCAGAAGCCATCAGGATACCTAGTGCGAGTTGTTTTTATGTTAATGCGATTGAAACGTTTACTGCGTTTGGCTCTCTGATTGGTTAAGAGCTTGGAGCGGGCCAATCGGAGCGCCGAACGTCATAAACGTGTCGATCGCGTTAACGCTTGCACTAGGCACTCTGAACAATTTAGAGACCATGAAATCAAGAGCTGATTGATTGCTGGGTGCAATTCTTAGTAATAGCTTGAAATGTGGAACTACCCAGGCAACGGTAATAGGTTCGCCTTCTATTAAGTTTTTAGTGGCTTTAATTAGTAGGTATTATTGATTAGTTCATGGGGCAATTAGATCACTTATCTAGCTTGTAACTTGTTAAGTAACTGTAAATGATAAAATAATACCTTTTCAACCTATTGAATGGTAGTGGCGCACCAGCAGCCATACATAATAGGTTTTTAATTATGTCTGGTAATCTAGCGATTGACAGGTAATAGTAGGTCGGTGTGACTTCTGAAAATAATAGTTCTTTTTAGTCTTTACTAAGATCCTAATCGTTCTAAACAATTTAGGAGACCGTGTCAATTTCGTTTTAAAAACATGTTACAGAGTTCAAAATGCTATCTATACAAATCCAACTTATGAAAGGCTATCAGTCCGATTAAGTAATTTACGTACATACATATACATTGAAATATATAATGAGGCACTTGTCCTAACGCGGACTAAAAAGCGAGTTCACCCAAAGATTTAAATCATAAATGCGTCCATACTACGTTTCAATATAATCACCTTCCTGGTCGTTAAGTTGTCATCTGAAACACATTAATTGACATGACACATTATTTAACTAATATTAAAAATGTGAGTTGGTTTGTTTGGCTTTCATGCCTTAACTTACATAAATCATCATGAAATTTCGCATACATCATACGTCATTGTGTATCTTTCATCCAGAAAATAAGTACTGTTCCGGAGTGTTATATAAATAGTTATAGTTCTATCATGCTTATTATTTTTTAACATTGTAGGTACACTATTATTATCTATCTAAGGTCTATAAAATAGATTAACAAACAGGTTTAATACCACTAATTATACTTTTCATGTATTTGCTGCTAACAAACGTGTCGTGTGCGTACACAGCTTGTAAATTTTATGGCGGGTCTGAAAGACCCTTGCTTGCACGCTCGCAAACTAGGAGAATTCATACGAAATTCCTTAGGATCGAATATTATAATTAAAGTATGTGCATTTATTTCTTGTTTTGTTGAAATTTGTTGACAATATCGCTGTACTTAATAGTTTTAATTGTATTAATTCTAATAGTTGCATGTTTATTTTTCTGATTTGTTTGTTTAATTATTTAAATATTGTCATTTATTCATATTGGCAAATTGTAATTTAAAGCTTTCCTGCGTGACAGGCTTTGCCTAGTGCAAGACGCTTTGCAAAATCTGACATAACAGGTTCTTTTACAACAATATTTAATTTTTGATAAGCTGTCACTTATTATAAGAACTTGTATATTATGTACTTATTGGCAATAAATTTATTATTATTATTATAAAATATAACATTTTTGGGTTTTTGACGACCGGTGTGCGTAATCGCCTGGCACATTCGCACATAATGCTTGCCGTTTCTCGACATAGCTGTTACGTTAACTCGCTTCTGCTAAACGCCGGCGGTGGGACAGAGCTTTATTCGACTTATATACAGTTTTGATACTACGATGTCTGTAGTAACAGATATAATATCAAAAATGTATACAAACAAAAAGAAGCGTAAAAATCGATTTACACGTGATTGAGTACAATCACGTGTAAATCGATTTTTTGTTTGTTTAATGTATTTTAAAATATGCCGGCATATTCCTGTGATGCGGAAGACTTTACAGTTACTCAAACAACGGACACAAAAAAACACCAAGACACGGAGCAAACATTTGCAGATCACACAGATTGTTGTTCTGGCAGTAGCGTGGCGAGACGGCCACGTAAACCACTACGTTTGACAGGTGTAGATAGAAGTTTGCACAAATAAAGACTATGGCCTGTATCCGTAGGGATCACGCAGGCCAAGCCACCGGCAAAACATAATATAACAACAATCCTACATTATGATAATCAACCTTTTATTATACTATCATTATGAGTCTGTCAGACCGCCTGCTGCGGACTGTAACGTACCCACGATGGATGGCTATTGCCACTCAATGTGTTTTGAACTGTAATTTTAACTATTACTTAATTATGTGTCGACCTTGTATATGGATCCCAGAGTGCGAAATAAAGTATTATTATAATTCTAATCTTGAGGATAACTGTTTTAATTGGATTAAAGTTGCATTTGGATTTCCCCGCCAATGAAGTAAATAAATTATTATAGAATTTGCGCGTGGTAGAGGTTATCAGTTCATAGTTCACGGTTAATTTATATGACCGATAAGGAGCTCAAGGGATAATCACAAAAATGGGAAAGTCCCTCTACCCTACAGAAGATCACAATTAAATAACCTAGTATTGTGTTCCTGTGGTGAATAGGGGGCTCAGTGGTCGTTTTGTACAAATCTGTTCGCACGAATACGCACACGAAACACTACCATCGCTTCCGGACACGGTCGATTCGTGCACAATTAAATTTGTTGAAAGCGAAACGACACCTAAAATATATTATTTTTAAAAAGGGAACATTCGCACAATTCTTCTTGCGAATCGATTCGTGTAAAACGACTTCTAAGCCGAATAGTGCTACCAGGCTTCTTGTATTTTTTTCATAAGGCACGACCCTCGCATTAGGTTTTACGTCCTGTGTCACGGAGGACTCAAATTCATTTGTAAATCACACAAATCATTTCCAATTGTTCGTTATGGGATTCGAAGGCAACACACCTAGCGCGGCAGCAGTTTTGAGGCGACCGATACCTCGGTCCGTCAGCCATGCACTCTGAGGACGCTGTATCCTGTAAATGGGGGAATTGTGAGTCTTTCGCTGGCAACACAGTGTAAGGCTCGCAAGCGTTCATGTGCTACGGTAACTCATTGCAATCCAACTGGGCTGTAAGCTTGTTTATCATCTTAATATAGAAAACATAAAAGTATCAAAATAAAAGTATAAAAAATACAACGCGATAAAATCCGTATAAAGTAGTTTAATTTCAATGTAAAGAAAAGACAAAAAGATTGCGTCGGTGGCTCCGTAGCATTTGTTGGCGCTTGCGCTTACTTTGCGCTTCCTGCAGGTCAGTGATATTTGGTTCTGTTTTACGAAATTTTTAGCAGCTCGGAATTTGACCTAGCGGGATGTGGGTTCCAGCATCACTGCCTACCTCCTATATATATGTCGGAGACGGTCATTAGTACAGTTACGAAACGCGGTGCGAGAGTCGAGATATGGCAGCACTGTTGCGATGAAAGGCAACACGCATCTCACTTCGTGCTACGTCAGAGCCTACATAAGAGAGGCGCACGCTATATTTGACGGATCTTTCTACCGTCGTCGAGTGCGGACCTCCTCGCTAGGAACTGTCATTCGTTTCGTGCAAGACATTCGAGGTAATTTATTGTGAAGACATTAAAAGTGATTAGTGTACCTACATTTATTGTTTCACTTTGCTCGATCACCCTATTGATCACCGTATTATGTCAGTCGATGGTGTTAACGACGCACTCTATCCGACATAATATACGTATTGAGAACTACATACATTCATTGCTAAAATCGATTCTCCTTATATTGTGCGCAATTCGACGCCTCGGACATTGATTACTTGATTCGCTAAAGCTATTGTTATGGTAATTATGTAGGTATCGTCATTGACCCCTCGACCGAAACGTGACGCTGAGTACCTACCGTCCAACGTTATATAATACTGATTACAGGCCATTGCCAAACTTATACGGTACATTATAAATTTTTGTGCTCTATTTTAATGCTATCGCAATCGAAATTAAACTACTTTTATGAATTTTATTGCGATTTATATGAACTAGTTTGGTCGAAATTCGACCGCATTTTTATGCGTTCTGCCGTGCGCGCAATATGCTTAAATATTATGGGGGTAAGTATAACGTTTATTTACGTATATACCTCAAAGATTTTTTTTCTTTTATACTACTAAAGTGGCAAACAAGCATACGACCCACCTGATGGTAAGTGGTCACCGTAGCCTATAGACGCCTGCAACACCAGAGGCATCACTTGCGCGTTGCCGACCCTTTAGGAAAAAAAGGAAGTGGGAAGGAGAAGTAGCAGGAAGGGGGAAAAAAGGGTGATTGGGCCTCCGACACTCTCACTCACCAAACGAAACATAACAGTAGGAACACTGCTATTTCACGTCGATATTCTGTGAGAGGGTAGAACTTCCCCGGTCGAGCCGGCCCATTTATGCTGAAATCAGCGTGAATGGAAGATTCTCTATGCTAAATATATTAAAATCTCGATAATAAGAACTAAAACAGCTATTGTCTCAATAATTTTGCATATATTTTCCAATTTTTCGGGCGTTCACTTGTCAGTGATAGCCATTGTATTATCGTAGTCTTTTATTTTAGTAGTGATTTGAAATTTTAATTTGCATTTGTACTCATAAATTATTTAATCATGACAATGATGACTGACGCAATATTTTTTTAAATTTATTATATAATAGATATGACATTTTTGCCTTGACATCGTCATTTTATTATTGAGAGTCGTTTATCAAATGGTATTGATACTAACACTTATTTCTTTACACATGTATAAAACTATGTAGTCTTGTCGGTACCATGTTAAATTGAATCGAAATACGACGTCAAACACAATTTGAAATATTATACGGATGGAAATACAAGCACTCCTTAACTAATAATAATCAAAGATCAGTACTTGGGTCCAAAGGTACACAGCCGGACAAAAAAACACGCAGGCTCAAAAATAATATGTACCTATGAATTAAACGGCGCTAGCTAATGCATAAAGCAGTGGATCGAGTGGTCCAAGTTTCAAATTCCATCCTTTGCATTACTAACTTGAACCTACTCCGAACGCAAACATTATATCTTAGCTGGGCTATATTAAACAATTTACAAAAATCCTTTAAAAGCCTTTGATACTTCAAAGTCAAAGCACGTATAACTTAACTCTTATAATAATAGATCTTAATTCGCATAAAACATGGTTTAAAAATTGGTAGATAGATGGTTTGTGTTTCATATGTTTTGCCATCGTTTGCCGTAGTCTAACGTTCGCTCGGCATCTAGACACATTTAATCTTTAGCATCTTTTCTTTTCTATTTTAGTAGTTCCTTTATTCCTTTTACTAGATGAGCAAAGATGCGTTGTTAAAACCCTCATACGTTCGACTCAGAAGTTACTCTTTTAGTTTTTTACATTGAAACCTCATAGTAGACTCCGATTACGTATCGAGATCTCACTTTCTCATTCTGTTTACTTACAACGATAACAATAGGAAGCGCTGTTCCCATCGAGTCGTTATATCGATTTACACAATGGTTGCATTTAATCGATTTAAATAGGTATTGTTCTGTCTAGTACCCAACGTCGTGCCTGTCATGATAATACATTGTGATTTTTGCAATATCACAATCATGTTTTCTCATAAAAACGGTGAAATTTTTGCTGTAATTTTTGATTTTTGTTGATTTTGGAAAAATCCTTCTAATATTATAAATAGGAATGTTTATATAAATGAGTATAGTTAATGTTTATAGGTGTACAACTTAGACCTGATAACTGTTTTTTTTTTGGTCGAAGACGTTAGGAAACATCTTTGGTCAGACTTACTATAAACTTGAATCTAGGTACTAATCGTTTTAAAACAGAAAAATAATACACTTTTACGCCTAGTAGGTAAAAGGCATTTTAAATCTAACTAACATTATAAAAGCGAAAATGAGTTTGTTTGTTACCTTTTCACGCCTAAACCACTGAACCGATCATCCTGAAATTTTGCATATACGTTGACAGGTGTACAGAAACGGACATACGCTACCTTTGATCCCGAAAAAAATTACTGTTCCCGAGGAAAACAATAATAACGTTATTATGATAATAGATGGCGCCACATGTCTTTCGAATCATGATTGAATTATATTATTATATATTATTACAAGCAGAGTACAACCCGAATTGATTGTCAAATTCTAAATTAACGCGAGCGAAGCCGCGGGCAAAAGCTAGTGGGCTATATTTTATATTGCTGTTATTTGCTTCAATGTTTTTAACTGTAGCCAAAACATTTGTGTACACGGTCTTCCCAAACATCATTCTCTGGATAGTCATATGCATAATATTTACGTGTATTATTTTTTTTTTTTTTTATTATCGTGCTCATCAAAATGACCAACTCCACCTGATGGTAAGCAGTCGTGTGGTCTAAGAGCAGTGGCCTCCACACCGCCCTCATAGTAGCCGAGGCGATGTTGAGGTCTCTACTTTGACGGCCTGAGAAGGTGCTTTTTCACGCCCCGCTTAAAGGACCCAGAATTGAAGGAAGAAGGAAAAACGTGCCTTGGCAGAGAATTCCATGCTTTGGTCGTTCGGCAGAGGTATGAGGACCCAAACTTTTTGGTACGCGCTCTAATCGACTCTACCGTGTAAGGATGGCATCTGAGCCCAGCACGCGTTGTTCTGGATAGGAAAGGGGAGGGCGGGATAAGGTGGAATAACTCGTATTTTAGCATGTTGGCTGTTATTGCCGTCCAGCACTCCAGCCACACATTCCAGTAATATAACGCCTGGCTATAAGACCATTTTTTGCATGTTACAAACGTTTTTTATATGGTAGTCTTTAGCGCTGAGGACATAGCTGACAATGGGATTACTAATTATTTCTGTAATTAGTTTCTCTGCACGTGTTGGGAATGAAAGTGTTAGATACATAGTTCATTTATGAGTAGTAGAGCCTCGCTGATTTCAGCATGAATGGGCCGGCTCGACCGGGGAAGGACTACCCTCTCACAGAATATCGACGTGAAATAGCAGTATTCCTACTGTTGTATTTCGTTCGGTGCGTGAGAGTGCCGGAGGCCCAATCACCCTCTTTCCCCTTTAACGCTCCTGCTCCTTCACACTTGCTTTCCTAAAGGGTCGGCAACGCGCAAGTGACGCCTCTGGTGTTGCAGGCCTCCATAGGCTACGGTGATCACATACCATCAGGTGGTGCCACCGTAGTCATATAAAATAAAAATAAATAATTTCAGCATTTGAAGTGGTTAGACGTAAAGTACTCTATGTTTTCCGGAGACTCACTGGTGCCAGAGTCCCGTATAAAATAGAATCCCCTCAGCCATATACATGAGCGCCGGTTTCTGCTTGCCATGTAGGAGGCCGCTGGCTCGGCCATATTCAAACAACTGATTCAAAGAATACCTAAACTCGGAAAACATATTTCTGGATCATACACATTTTTCTACCTTGTGGAGATCGAACCCACAACACTCATCGCAGTTGCAATGGCGAGGCGATTACGTTCGTAAATTAAAATAGTATAATAATTGAGTTATTTGGAAAGATATGGCGACGCTTAAGTATGTAGACTGCGGAGTTGCCGATGCTTTTAACGTTTAGGCTCTTAGTAAATATACTAAGTTTATTAGTGGAACTTCGGTGTTACAAACGCGGTCTACAGTCCCTGCTCACCATATGAGCTTGCGATGCCACCTTAGTAATATTAAAACAAATTACCCAACAAGTTGAACGTTCTCGAAATTCAAGGCGAAATATGAAATGCAGGTGTACATTTATTAGTTTCATATCCGCTCATCGCCCTCTTTCGTAATTATTTAAGACACGACATCGTTCGTTTGATGGATATTACCTTGATGAACGTACTCATAAAGGCGTATTGTCTTTTCACGTTTTCAAATAACACTCAGTTTGTTTTATTACGTTGGGTATTTATTTACGCAGTTGGGGATTAATGGATTTTAGATTAACTGTTAGGATTGATGGGTTTATGGACGATGCAGTCATTACGGTAATGTGTGTATACAACAATTTTAAAGACCATAGATAGATAATAAGTTAATAACGCTTCGGGAATATGATGTATATTATTACGCAGAGGTATTATGGATTACTAGATTTTGCCCGCGGCTTCGCTCGCGTAATGTAGGTTAGGTTAAAATAGTAACAGCACTTTTTTCACGAAGAAAGGTACCCTATGTCCTTTTATATACTCTTAGCAACGTGTATGTATGTAGTTAAAGCACGAAAGCGTAACAAACAAATAAACAACCAAACTCACTTTCACATATTTTATAATATTAGTTAGGAAGTTAGGATTAGGATAAGATCGCGCGTAATGGTGGACAAGACTAAAAATGTCGTACATTTCAAGAATAGTTATGCTCGAACAGAGAATCAGTAGTCCATATTACATGAAACATGACACATAGTGGCATGTTTGTCTAATACCTTTTACCAAACTTTCTACCACTTCAAAATACACATGTGTCAGTCATGGAAATGGAAATTCTTAGGGAACGAGAGTCACACAAAAGTGTTTTTCTTAAGGTAGTTACACTTTTAAATGGAAAATAAACATATCTTTTGACTCCCACCGATTTCCCTACCAACATGAATCCACTCCTAACACAAGCATTCTAGCTTAGCTGAAGGTATTTAACAAGAATACCAGTAGTAGGTAAACCTAATTGCTAGTAAATTTTTAAATTATAAATATATTTTGCTAGCTATCCCTCGTGAACAGTACTTTTTTTCTTGACATTGACCTTATGTCGTTTTTTGTACCCCTGATAACAAGTATCCGAAATTTCATGATGATCGGTCGAGTAGTCACGGGGTGAAAGCGTAACAAACAAAAACACAGTCATTTTTTTCTTGACATTCGGTACCTTATGTCGTATTCTGTACCCCTGGAAACGTATATGCGAAATTGCATGATGATCGGTCGAGTCGTTGAGGGATAAAAGCGTAACAAACAAACTCTCATTCGCATTTATAATTTAGATTAGTGTTACTTTATAAGCTTAATGTATCTGATAAGATATAAATGTAATACCTATGTAATATATTTTGATATGTACGCGTGCCATGCGTGGTTGCATCATTATCACTTTTTCTGGCAGCTGACGCGTCCACGACCGGTTCAAGGTCTAAACCATTCACGTGACTACCAAACAAATAGTCTTTAGAATTTTTTTCTACTGGACCTTTTATATAACATCAGATTGCGCTCGCGGCTTCCCTCGCGTTAATGTAGATTTATGTTAAGATAGATTTTTAGTAGCCTATATGCCATTCTCATGTATAAACAATAATACTGTAAAGTTTCATCAAAATCCGTTCAGTAGTTTTTGCGTGAAAGAGTAACAAACTTCCACCTACCCATCCATCCTCACAAACTTTTACATCTGTACATCTATACAAATAAATAAAATTGAAGTGTCTGTTTGTAATGTCAAAATAACAGTTTTTTATCTAATGCATATGAAAGTATATAAGGTACCTACGAAAACATCTATTTTTCAAATTTTTGTCTGTCTGTTTGTTCCGGCTAATCTCCTAAACGGCTGAACCGATTTTGACGGGACTTTCACTGGCAGATAGCTGATGTTATAAGGAGTAATTAAGCTACTTTGACTTTAAAAAAATAATAGGGTTCCGCGGAGACAAACACTTTTTAGTTAAAATCTACGCGGACGAAGTCGCAGGTAACAGCTAGTTTATAATATTTGTAGGATTAGATTGCCCGCGGCTTCGCTCGCCTCAATGTAGATTTTGTCAATAAGTTTCCATCTCTCAGGAATAGTATCTATTCATGCATGAAGGATACCATATGTCCTTTTCTGGTCCTGCTGTGACAACGTGTATGCCGAAACATGATCGGTTGCATTTATAATATTAGTTAGGATTTGTTCGCTCCACTCGACACGCGCTCTCATTCCAGAGGGCGAGTCCAGTAGTGTTACAGTCTTTTTACCAGCAAGATGGCAAACTAGCATACTGCCCGCCTAATAGCAAGCGGCTACCGTGCTAAAGATATCACTGACGCGTTGCTCATCCAGAAAGCTTTCAAGGTCTTCATGTAAAACTGCATTCTGTAATCTCCTTAACCCATTCAATGCGGCGGACGCCGATCGGCGTCTTATTTTTTCATACTCAGATTCGGAGTACGCCGATCGGCATCATGTATAGTTGTTTTATATTTTACCCAAATTTAAAGATATTATATTAATAAAACAACAAATGTGTTTGGAATTTACTAATGAAATACCTGATATGAGTAGTTTTTAGATATTATGTTTTTTTTTATTTCATCAAGTGCGCCTGTCGCCGATCGGCGTTTACGTTAAATATGAGCCGATTCTGGCTAGTGAAAGCAAAATTTGTTGCCGCATTGAATGGGTTAAGAAACTATGAAAAGATGGCATGATTTCTATGGAGAAACCATGCATTCCTTGCTATAGTTTTCCCGTAAAGAATCCACAGAGAAGAGACCTCCATGGCAGCCACATCCTAAGCTTCCTTGAGAGAAAGATGGCGACGAGGTTTGCCAAAAAAAGCAAGATTGTAAGACCTATTATTCTCATATTATTGTAATGACATAATCAAATTGATATACGTCTTCTAATGATTCATAGTGTTACGGAAATTGTATCAGTTGACGTAATTGGTCACGATATACATATTATTATGTAGATAACACTATTTGATTATTATATTTACAGTCTAGTACCTGTGACGTGGATCTACCTACATTTCTGTTAAAATTATTCTAATAATAAACTGAATATGACTGTTTACTCTTAACCTATTGACTTGCAACGGCACACCGGCGGCCAGACACAATAGGTTTTAAATTATATCTGGCATTCCGACAATTGACAGGTTAACACTTAAGTGTAGGATCTACGCTGCCACATAAATAGGAAAATTATTAAAATTAAACACAGGTCACGTGCGATTCGGACTACACCACCGAAGGTTCAGTATCTTAGAAAGAAATAGGTAGCCCAACGGCCTCATCAGTCATGTGGGGTGAGTTGTGCTTATGTTTGCAGCAGGTTTGATTTCTGGGTCGGACAGAATTATAGATGTTTCGGTTAGAAAATATTTGGTAATACCATGGATACTGGAAATGTGCTCTGCAAACGGCCATAGACTTGCACCTATAACCTTGGACTGTAAAATATAGCTAACGAATTGTGATTGTTTTACATCTCTGCGGTCCCTG
Organism: Catocala sponsa; assembly: GCA_963564715.1. NCBI lineage: Eukaryota > Metazoa > Arthropoda > Insecta > Lepidoptera > Erebidae > Catocala > Catocala sponsa. Next base: position 17,604,167 of record OY751349.1, read on the forward strand.
CCTATCCCTTCTAGGATAAACTGGCGTGAATGATATATATAAATAAACAAAAAAGTGCTCGGTAGATTGCAATGAACTACACGTATGATAGAGTACTTTCTTACTTCAATCCTGGGTCTTTTAAGCGGGGCGTGAAAAAGCACCTTCTCAGGCCGTCAAAGTAGGGACCTCAACATCGTCTCAACTGCTATGAGGATGGTGTGGAGGCCGCTGCTCTTGGACCACATAATCGCTTAGCATCAGACGGAGTGTGGTCATTTAAAATGAAATGTGGGAAACACAAAGTGCATGTAACTAGCTGAGATTCTGTTAGAAACAGTTACATATGACTAGTAAAGTTCTAGAACTTTACTAGTCATATGTAACTGTTTCTAACAGAATCTCACGTCTAGACGTATTACATTGTTAACGCCCACGTCTGTTCTGCAGTCGTCAAGAAATAAGAATAGACTTATCTAAGTCTGTGGGCGTGTTACCTAACTAAATCTCACCAGCGCAGTTTTTTATAGCTTTTGACAGAACACGAAGTACATGATCACACTTGTTACCCGGAAAGGGACTACAAATATCTGTTCTTCGATTCTGGTATATCTCCCTTGCTTTATTCCCTGTTAATTGACTGTTCATTAACCCATGTCGGGATAGGGTTTTCTAGCTGTTTCACTAAACGGCCTCTGATTTGTTCAAAAAACGTTTGCCTGTGTCACACGGGAATGATTAACTCCAGAAAGAATTACTATTTGCCAGCTATGAGTAAGGATCCTACTGGACTCTGGTGCATAGCTGGCAAAATCTTATTTGTATTTGTAGTTATGCTGTTTCATGCAGAAAATTTATTTTAACTCAATAGTCAATAAGCTTACACAATGCCTCGATAGATGGCGTTGTTAGGTACAGCTAAATCGCGCTATGGTTTCTTTACCGAGCGAGGTATATTATATCGAGAAATTTAATGAATTAAATGTCTACGTTTCTGAGATCGTGGTGTATTTATTAGAATAGTCAATCTTAAGGTAGGTATAGTGCGAGAATCAGATGCATGCTTACAAGCGATGCTTCCTTGACCATGCAATTTAGGTATCGTTTTGTAACAGCACGGATAGCTTAGAGGGTCAAGTTACCATTGGCTATGCTAAGTGTTGTGTGATCCAGAAGTGAATCTACAAATGACTCCGCAATGACGATTTTCAAACGATTGTACAGACAGCATTCAATAGTGCCGAATATGATATCAAGGGCACATTTCTATCTTATTCCAATGTACAACAGCGGGCTTTGTTGATCAATAGCCTGCCTACCTTAATTAACAAGGAGAGTAGTCTATTGTGTCGCGATATAACCGGCGATTAAACCAGCCACGTGGCCTCGAGTCAAGGACAATCGTCACCAGGGCTGACACCATTCATATAAGTGTTTGATTGATAGGTAGTACTTGTTTGTAGTGTTGGTATCTTTTGAACACACACCTGAGTATCGTAGTCAAGAAGTATAGTCGAGTTCAATCCATTTGGATGGAAATGTATACAAACCAAATTGATGTTACATGTGTTAAATTTATCGCATAATTACTTACTAAATGGAATAAGTAATACATTTATCCATATTTTCAACGTTTTCACATGATATATTTGTGTATTTTAAAGCAATTGGCGTTTGATTAATAAATAATTATTTGATTTGAAAAATCTTAAACGAAAAAGTAAGTTATTTGACAGATGGAAAAATATTTATAATTTATGGTTGCATAAGGTTGTATGTCAAAAAAAATCGGTATTGTCGTAACATTTTTAGTAATTGATTAGTTAATCGAAATTTGTTCAACAAAAACTGCCAAACTGTCATTTTGTTCACTTTTCTTCGCTGATTTTTATAAGATATTATATATATAATATTTATATATATTTTTTTAAGATGTAATTATAGCAGTGTTTATGTCATTTCTAAGTCTTTCGCTGCATCAAATCGAATAATTCGATTAGGTAATTAATTGATTTACAATTGACGCTACAATTGGACATCACTAAAATGTCTATGGTCATGTCAATTAACCGTTTGTATACCTTTTGATTTTGTTGTATTGAAATTGACTATAGATACTTCTACTTGTTATTTATAGGTTAGAGGAGATAAAATTACACTACATCAAAGATTATTATTATTTTTATGTTATGGTGCAGACAAAAAAGAGATACGTGAAAATAGTCCAACAATTATTGTATTCCGGATAAGGTTCGGCGCTGCACGCTGAGATACAGGTTTTTTTGCCTAGTTCGGCTGGCAGATGCTCCCAATACTTTGTTACTAATGTTAGATTATTTTTATAACCTAGTGTAACTCTGTAATGTTGTATTTTTGGTGCAAATAAATTTATTAATTTATTATTTATTTATTTACTTTGTATCAGTTTAAGTCTATGACTCAGTGTGTAAGTTAATTTCTATTATTTTAATTATTTTTTCTGATGCCTGAATTTTTCTTAGATCACATTTCCATTTCCTACTGACTGTATTATTCTGAACTTGCATGCTGTGGTGTCCTTTAACTGAGGACCGAACGGAAAACGAAACACGGAGTCTAATTTTGGGGAGAGAGATAGAGATCCGATATATTTTTTTAAATTCTGCTTTTTCTTTTAACTTTTACGCACAGCGTATATCATTTCCATCGTATCCTAAACATTATGCTACACACATATAAAACTATTTTAATACATCCGACATAAAATTGAATAGAACTTTCGCGTCATCTCTAGCCGCTAGTCGTCGGACAGCTTGCATTCCCTTTTGTCTCTCTACACTACATCGTTCCACCTTGTCTTGAGTCGGCCTCTGGATTTCCGACCAGGGATAGCAAGCTATAGTTTCTATAAGTAAATAAATTGCCTATTGAAATAGACTCATAGGTACAGGTGTATTAGGCGAACGGAGTCGCGAATGGAGGATTTTATCTAAATTCAATATCTCAATAGAAAGCGTAATATCATAAAATACTAGACACAGCCCTAATTTCAATCATGTTTCGATACGGCTGAGCGTTTCAATTTGCGAGTACGGAATTACAATCAATGCCGATTGTGTCAAAACAAAAAAACTCAACAACACTCTGATCTTGCGACCATTTTTAATCGCAGAAAGCCTAAGTTTGGTGGGTTTTCCTGTACACCAAGATACAACAATCTTATCATTGTACGTAAAGAAATTTCTTGTCGCTCACGTTTGGATTACTATAGATTTTATCTTACTCACTGCAGGAACAACCTCGTATTAAAAAGCGTTACTAAGTTAGTACGTTTTAAAATATGTATTTGCAAACTTTGATGCAGATGCACTGAACAATCGAATCGGAGATGTATGTAAACATTCTACGATGTGCATATAAAGCTTCCATATGATATTTTACTTGACTTGGCCTCTTGTAAACTCAAAAACATTGCAAAAGGTTATCTGTTATCTTCTGTAGGGCCAAGGCATATCACCCATGGACAGTTTAACAAAAAAAGAAAGAAAGTACAACTAACAAAAGATTAAGTAAATACTGAGCACGTTTATATTTACGGCCTCGATGGCGTAGTGGTTAGTGTAATCGACAGCCACGCCTGAGGTCGCGGGTTCGATTCCCGCACAAGTCAAACGTTTGTGTGCATGAACATGGATGTTTGTCTTGGTCTGGGTGTTTCTATGTATAATATGTATGTATTTACAAAAAAAAGTATATAAGTATGTTTATCCATTGTCTAGTACCCATAGTACAAACTCTGCTTAGTTTGGGCTAGATGGTGTTGTGTGTATGTGATAGAATATTATTATTATATTATTTCTTTAACACTTATATATTCTGACGTCACAAATTACATATGATGGACTAAGAACTAAGGTGTGTTCACACCTATGTGTTTATAAAATATTCTAGAATCTAGTGGCGGCTAAATACATTGATTTGCATGGACCGCGCCTCTATTGGTCCGCGTTTTATAAGGTTACCTCTTTGTCCGCAATTAAGTAAAATATTTTATTTAGAGCAAATAAAATAAATTATACATATTTATTTAAGTACAAACTAAACACAGCGGTCCACGTGACACATCGAAAATAGTTTCCAAACTATAACTTGCAATTTGTTATAACATTTGTGTAACCGTTCTCAACACTCCGCATGCCTGTCTGTATCAGAGGTAGGGTAGACAACTTATTTTAAAATAAATAAGTTATATACGGGCTGAAAATCTAAAATGAACTGTATTTTAGATATAATAACAATACTAACCCATTCGCTGTCCCGTGATAGACACAATAGAAAATCTATTGTTATGTATCATATGTGATACATAGGACAGATTCTGATAACCTGTTAATTTTTAGAATTTTAAGGCCTAAGCCATGGAGCTTTTTGCACAATTTAATAATCTGTAGTCATTGTTGGCTCCGTATGCAGCGATGATAAAATCAGTAATTTAGTAGACTTTTAGTGAAACTGTACAGTATTTTAAAGCAATTTTAGTACCGTTTTTAACAGTATGGCTGGTAACCCTATTCGTAGGGCCTCAAGGTCGAACAGGAAATGTCATCTAAATCTAAAGCGCCTAATCATAACATCAGATTTCCAATACATACTTATTAATTATAATATCTAAATACTTTGTTATCATCTTTATCTCTACGTGACCGAAACCACGAGATAGTATGCGACCATTTTATCTAAAGCATTGAATTATCTGCCTTAGCACCTAGTAATAAGGATTATCTCGTTAAATATCGATTGTTGGCTATCGGGTTAGTTGGTATATCGTTGAAGAAGTTTAATTAATATATGATGCAGGAATTGCGTGCAGTCTGCCTCAACCTTGCGCGGTGAGTGGTCGGCAGTGCCCGACATTTAATTTTATTGTGAAATGAATTAAATATTGAGGTCTTCAATAAATTACGGTTGATAAATAATGTGTGAGACGGATTTACGGTTTTATTTCTTGGAATAATTATTTATGATATTACGGTTTTTTGGATTGATCCTTAAGTTAAACTCACGTCCACCTCTGACTTTCTTAAGCTATGTGTGTATAATTAAATTATCGCCCACTTTATTAAAGCAAATATAGTGAGGAAAGTTACATGACTGAAAGTTCTCTGTAATGTTTTTAAAGATATGTGAAGTTTACTGCTTCTGATCTAACCTAGGGTTAGAGCAGAAACCTGATAGTCGAAACAAACTAAGGCAGATATTATAATGTCGGTTATATGATTTAAGTGTAATGAAAATTAAAGTTTACAAATACAGACCCTAATTTTGACATCACTAAAATTACAAATTAAACGAAAAATAACATTTTTATAAATATTCGACATAACAATATCTGAGTATTAGGTATTGTGACGCTCTTATATTATAACCAATGGTAGATATATTATATATATTTTTACTGTAGCCTTCATTTCCAATAAACAAGTACACAAGTGTAATAATTAACATAATATAAAAAAACATATTATTTACAGCAAGGTTAACATAAAGAGAAAAACAAGAATTAATATGGTAGATATATATTTACATCACGAACGAAAAGAAGGCCACTTAAAAATAAATTAAAGTATTTTTTATAATGTGCATATAAAGCTTTCATAAAACACTCCGTACTGATTTCCATTTAAAATGTTTTACACCCTCTTGGTCACATTGCAATAGATATAAAATCATCTGCCGAAACTGCCGCTCACAGACCTGGCTGTGTTACCTTCTTACAGCAGAAGCACAAACAAGCTAAACTATTCTACCTTTCAACATTTTTCCAACAGTAATATTTCTGGTACTAAGATCTGATTGTGGAATTCTTTGTCAACAGGCCAGTGTAAGAAACCTCGGCCAAAATGTGTCCGATTTGGCCGCTTCACCTGATCATCATATACCTGCTGGCGCTATGCCCACTGTGGATTGTCTGCCAGGCTCTGCCGGAGCTCACGGCGAGCTTCCAGCTCTCAGACACAACCATCCACATGGACGACTCTCAATACATCGACTTCAATATCGAAGGTACTTTTAATTTTATTTTACAGTTTTAGATATTACTAGATTTTCTCCGCTGTTTCGGTCGTGTAAATGAAGATGCTTTTGTTTAGCCTATATTGCTCGTCAATAATATAGCTTTCTAATGGTGAAAGAATTTTTTAAATCGGTTGAGTAGTTTTTGAGTTAAATCGTTACAAACAAAAATCAAATCTTTCCTATTTATAATATTAGTAGACACTAGATTTTAGATTATGTTTCCCCCCACAAGGGAACAAGTAGGGCATAACGCAGATTGTGTTTTTGGGAAGGTTAGTTTCGCGTAGAAGTTTGTCGTTTCATAGCGCGCGGCGGGCCGATACCTCGGCGGGATCGCGATTCGCTTGTGAGAACGATTCGCGCGGCCCCGCCACCTCTGGTAACGTCTAGGAACACCGTAGTGGGTTTAGTCAGTAGGACCGGGACATCATCATCTTTCCCCGAGTGAGTCCGACATAACCTCTCCGCCGCCTCGCGGAGAAATATGCGTCAACGCATTTCAAGAAGTAAATAATTATGGTTATGTTAGTAACAATACTTTTTTCTGGATTAAAGGTACTCTATGGCCTTTTCTGTTCCCCTGAGAACGTGTATGCAAGATTGCATGGTGATGATCGGTCGAGTAGTTAAGGCGTAAAAGCGTAACAAACAAACAAACTCACATTCGCATTTATAATACTTATTATAGTTAGGCTTGTCTTACGTTTATGTCAATGTTATACATTGAAGCATAAGGAATACTTTTTATTATAATGTCCTCCAGACCGAATTTCGTTCACGGCGGCCAACTTTAATTGAGTCTGGCAATCTGCGCAGGAGATATTATAGTGCGCAAGTGCTGTGTGTGCAAACACAAGTGCACTCTTTACTTCCTAGGTTGCATAATCCGATGGAATGGCAATCCGACACAACCAAAAAGGCTTCAGGCGCAAGACCCAACGGCTTTACGTGTTTGCCGAGGATCGGGTGTCTAACACCGCCAACTTCCTAACACCGGGCTACTAATGAGAATTTGTTGGCTTGACCCGTAATTTTAACTCGAAACCTTATGTGAGTGCCGATGCGCTACTGAGGCAGTTAGTTATTTTAAAGCGTGTAACAAAAAAGCACGTTCATATTTAAGTAAAGCATAGTAGATTCAAGTCACCTGAAAAGATAAAATAACTTTCCTTTTTCATTTGCCTACTAAATAGGTATACATGATATCAATACAATTTTAAATCCATATTATCGATTTCTAATTGGTTTTCATTAAAAACAAACCAATGAGATTTGCGTTATGCATGGAATGCATATCGCAGAATACATTTAGGTACTTATTTACTTAAATGTAGTTATTATTTATCATTAAAATTATAATTAGGTATGTACTTAACATTATCTTACATTTACGCGAATGTTACACATTGATAATAATCTACATTTTATCGCGGTTCAATTAAATTACAACTTTAGACTATTCATTATTTAGAATCTATCCAGCTTTGTCGTGAAGACTGGAGTCTCCACGACAAAGCTGAAAAGTAATTGAAAGATCAGGGAAAGTATAATACCTATATAAATAGTTTTAGCATAACCTTAAACCGGCGAGCGTGTATGAGGAATGTGATGAAAGTGAATGAAGCCAGAGAAGTGTGTCAGGATCGTAGCAAATGGAAATCCGTAGTCTCTGCCTACCCCTCTGGGAAACAGGCGTGAATCTATGCATGTATGTATGTATGCATAATAAATATGGCCTAATCTTTTCACACTGAGAACCCGTGCCTGATAGTAGGACAGCTTATTTACAGGGCTATTATTATAATAAAGTAGTTTCATTTTAATGATTAGTATCTAATATTCTAATTTCCGGCTGTCATGAGCATCTATGGCAGTCGTTATTGGGAAGTCAGTGCCCTCTAATATCCTGACACTGGTCTAGCCTTAGGCTATCGTTAGCCTTCGGGTTGCGGAGGTCAGATGGCAGTCGCTCCGTGTAAAAACTGATATCCATTCAAATCCGATTAGACTAGAAAGCCGACCCCAAGTGACTTGGGAATAATAAAGGCTAGGGAGAAGAAGAAGTATCTAATATTCTGGCTTTGTTAGTATCTAATATATTGCCCTTAAGGCACGTTGCCTTAAGGTCAATTATTATCAGGTACACGGCCTTTTGAGCAGTAATTCCACTCCATTTATTGAACGCCTTCATTTACTCGAAGGGCAGAAAGATAAGACGGAGATTAATGAGACATCTTGGCATCTGCTCCTATTTTGCGGTCGACCATTTATTGACCACCTTCATTGACTCGCAAGGGCAGACAGATACAATTAATCACACGTCTTGGAATGTGCCCCTATTCTGCGGTCGATTTATAACTTTTTTTTCTGGTTTCCAGGAACAGGGATGCAGGCTGGAGACCAGTTCACGTTGATAACTACAGACCCACAAGTGGCCACAGTGGACTGGAACTCGACTTACGAGTTAACACAGAATGACGTGGTCAACAGCAAGTTTGAAGGGAGAATGCGAGTCAACGGAGTATTTCTTGGTAAGTAACAATACCTTCTTTTTTAATAGATATCTCCCACACCAGGTGACAAAATTTTAAAGACGTTACACACACTAGGTTTCGAAATTTTAAAGACTTCTCCCACTTAAGAAAAAGTTGTCCTGTTCCACGTTGTACTTAACCTTTTGACCGCCACAGCATAAAAGTAGCGTCGTGCACCCTACGCCAGGCGATGATTAAGGTAGTTTTAAATAATAGGTAAAAGGAACACAACACACATATTTTTGTAAGTTTATTTTGAACGTATAATAGTCGTATTTTCGACGTGCCATGCCGTCGGGGGCGTCGTGAGCACGGTTTAATTTGACGTGAATGGACGTCCATGGCGGTCAAAAGGTTAACAAACATTTAAAATAAATAACGGACACACCTAGACTCGGACTAAAACAACTATTTGAGGAGAACCTGTTTTTTTTTTTATCGAACCTGCTGCACTCGTGCAGGGGCATTGGCAAGGCGCCATCCGTGCATTTTTCCTCTTTATAATTAGTGTAAAGTTACGTATTATAATAACTATTTTCTTTTTAACACGCTTTTATTAGCTTGGTACATATCTATGAATCTATTTAAATATGTAACGGAATCTTTGAACGTGACTTTCACCTCTTTCAAACCGACGGATTTATTTGAAACTTTGCACACTTATCGAGGACCGATGACAATACAATAATTTAGAAAAATATTAATAAAAAATAAAAATAAATAATAGTTTAAAAAATAAAACAAATAATAGCTTAAAAAAGTAAAAAACACGCTTTATTTAAAAAGTAGAAAATAATTTAAGAAAAAGCGTGGGGTGCTTTCTAAGATATTTTGATAACCCCCACCCCACGCTTTTTTACATTAAAATTATTACATTATTTTCTACTTTTTTAATAAAACGTGTTCTTTGGTTTTTTTAACTATTATTTACTTTTATTTCTCTAAATATTATTTTTAAATATAAAAAATCATCTCGCCGATTAGTATCGGCAAGGTAGTCCTTGATTCGTGCGCAGGCGCACACCTAACACTGTTTCTCAGAATCAGTTATTTATATTAATTCTTTTTTCATTAGGAGGTCGTTGTCCGTTTGTCCGTCCGCCCTTTAGATTAACATAAACAACATTATTTTAATAATCTTTGTTCAGCAATATTATTGTTATATAGGCCATGCCCGCGGTTTCGCCCGTTAACAGTTTTTTTCTGAATTAAATGTACCCCATGTAAGGACACAGGGTGAACTCGACCGATCTTCCTGTACCTACCTCTTACAACGTGTATGCGAAATTTTATCAAGATCGGTCGAGTAGTTAATGCGTAAAAGCGTAATAACAAACAAACTCACATTCGTTTCCTAACTAATATTATAAATGCAAATGTCAGTTTGTTTGTTACGCTTGAGTCTTACTAAACATATTGAAGTACTTTAAGAAAATGTATAATTAAAATAATAGGTCATTGACCACCGACGGTCTCTGATAACCTCTAAAACATTAATCTGTCGTGTTTATACATGTAATACAAAGTAAAATTGTAACACGTTTACCGCACAATCGCAATTGAAAACGACAGAGTGAAAATTATATATAGGTAGACTTTCGCCTGTATCTTGAAGGGACAGGCAGAGGTATATATAGGGTTGCCAACCGTACTTTATAATAAAGTATTGTACGTTATTTCGGGTAACAGTACTTTATACTTTACTAGCTGTCCCGACAGACCTAGTCCTGTAAACAAGTGAAAAAAAACCTATCTAAACCATTCTCGAATTCACTTGAACACACACAAAAAGTTTCATCAATATCGGTCCAGCCGTTTAGGAGGAGTTCAGTGACATACACACGTACAGTAGAATTATATATACAAAGACTAGCTGTCCCGACAGACGTTGTCCTGTACAAAAGAGAAAAGAGAAAAAAAAGCATATTTAAACCATCCTCGAATCCACTTGAACACACACAAAAAGTTTCATCAATATCGGTCCAGCCGTTTAGGAGGAGTTCACTGTCAACACACGTATAGAAGAATTATATATATAAAGATTAGGAAAATAAAGTACGTGAAAACACTTTAACCTATGTCGACTGTTAAAGGTTTTATTTAATTGTTTACTTATAGAGATTCCCTAAATTAAATAAAACAATTGTTTATCTATCTAAATATAGACATTATATTGTAAAGATACAGTTAAATAAATAATACTTTATTTTCAGATCTCGTACTTATTTTTTGAAGTGAAAACTTCTTTAGCGGCGTTGTGCACTTTTTGTGATGGGTAAAAATGTTAAACTCGCGTCAGGACACGTGACCTGATCGAAAATTCGTAAGACGGAGGGAGAATTGTGAAACTCGCGTCAGAACACGTGACCCGATCGAAAATTCGTAAGATGGAGGGAAAATTGTCATGTTTGTCTACGATAGCGCAATAAATGAATATTGTATTTTACCACATAAATGATAGTACTTTTATACTGATAATTAAAGCAATTCGTGCAAAATTATTCCCTAACCATTCCAAAATATCAAAAATGCACAACGTTAATATTCAAGTTTTCACTTCTGCCGGCACTCCCGGAGGGCAACCCGTTGATTTTTGAAGTGAAAACTTCTTTAGCGGCGTTGTGCACTTTTTTTTCCTAATATAGTAAATATACTCTATTCGTTCAAAAAAAATAAAGGTGGCATCCTTAAACACACGGGACAAAAATTTGTGTGATCTACAAATAGTTGTTCCAAGTCTGGCGTTTTGTAAAGTCCTTTGCGACACGAGAATGACACATAGTGCGAAGACAGTCTTTCTTCTTCTTCTCCCTAGCCTTTATTATTCCCAAGTCGCTTGGAGTCGACTTTCTAGTCTAACTAGATTTGACTGGATATCAGTTTTTACACAGAGCGACTGCCACCTGACCTCCGCAACCCGAAGGCTAACGATACCCTAAGGCTAGACCAGTGGCAGGATATTAGAGGGCACTGACTTCCCAATAACTACTACCATAGATGTTCATGGCAGCCGGGACCGACGGCGTAACGTGCTCTCCGAACCAGTCTTTAAAAAAAGAAAATATTTTGTGCTGCATTAATAATACCGTTGAGTATTATTACTAAAATTAGTTGATAACATTATGACTACACATGGCATAGTCGTTTAAAATGACCGCGCTTTGAGTCGCTCGCCATCATTTTATATCGTTGTACCAAATACAGTCGTATTCTCAAGCGCTTTAGGTTGAATTTAAATTGTTACTGAATTAGTCCGTTGGCGCTGACCCTTAGTGGTCCCCGAGGGTAGAGGCTTCGACACAAATATAAGGGAGAACTAAAAGTATTTGCTCCGAGTCTGAGTGTTCTCTGTATCCGTTGTAATCTTTGCCACTATACAGGACAGTGCGTATTGTTTTAATAATTGTTTGTTCTCCAGGGAGGACAGATGTGGAGCTGTCCGGTAAGCGTGATACCCAGGAGTTCAATGTAACGAACGGCAGACTACCAGTCATAGTGGTCCGGCCGGAGAGAGTCATAGATACTGTCTTCACCACATCTGTTGCTCTTTTCGTAAGTATACACATAAGACATCACATAGCAGTAACTACTACTAAGTAAAGAAACGAGCAGCGATAGCTTAGTGGGAGACCGTTGGACTGCCACGCAGAGGTCTCGAGTTCGATTCCAACGCGCGCCAACCTTTCCGAACTTATGTGCGTATTAAATTGTTAATTAGCGTTCGCTTTAACGGTGAAGGAAAACATCGTGAGGCAACCTGCATGTCTGAGAGTTCCTCATTATGTTCCCGAAGATGTGTAAAATCAACCTACCCGTAATGGGTCAGCGTGGTCGACTATGGGCTAACCCTTCTCACACTGAGAAGAGGCCCGTGCCCAGCTGCAGGACAGCTTAATACAGCGTTGATATTATTATTATATATTGAAATTAATATTTCCATCCCAGGTGTCTCTGATCTTCATAAACTTCGGTTGCGCGATGCACTGGCCCACAGTCAAGGAGGTGGTGAAGCGACCCATCGGTCCCGCCATCGGTATGCTTGGACAGTTTCTGTTTATGCCTCTCGTAAGTACACACACCATATAACCAGATATACAAGCACATCAGACTGATTCATCATTATCACATCAAGTTATGAATATTATTCGCATAATAAATCAAAGATGACGGACATAATTGTCTTACTTTTTCACAAATGTTTATTAAAACTAGCGGTCGCCTAGTGCTCGAAATTCGACCAACTGATAGGTATATATTATGTCATGTCATTTTACTCGTATATTGATATATGTAACCATAGTTACGCGCTTCGACTGCGTGTGTCAAATGCATGGTTGTGTGTGTGTAGTGTTTTTTCACTAATTTAATGTATTTATTATACATATTTTATATAAATATTAGCATTCGTCACTTCTTTTCTGTGTAAACTATAAGTGTGCGAAATTTCATACTCCTCCGTCCGCCCAATTTTCGTAAAAAGGGATCCAAAGTTTTCGCTTCACGTATTAATATATTAAAATAAAACTACCTTTATACGCATTTTATCGCGTTTACTATACGCGATAAAATCGTTAACGTTATACTTTAAAACATTGAGAGAGCCAACATCGTAGTCTTCCCGTGAACATGGCTGCCGAAAAGCAACCGAAACGTTGGAGAAAGTATAAACTTAAATCTAAATAGTTTTAATAATTTAAGTAGCTTAAATAGTAGTAGTGTAATAGTTTCAACATTATGTAATAAAAGTGTTATATAAACAACGCGATAACATCCGTATAAAGTTGTTTAATTTCAGGAATGACATTTTTGAACTTTTGATTTCGTTTTTCGTTCCAATTGCACATTATCCATTCGCTGTCCCGTGTTAGACACAATAAAAAATCTATTGTTATGTATCATATGTGATTCATCGGACAGGGAACCTGTTAATAAAATCGATACTTTACTAAATATTAAATCTTTTTTTTAGATGTCCTTCGGTCTCGGGTTCCTGATCTTCCCGGACTCTCCTGCGATGCGCCTGGGCATGTTCTTCACGGGCGTGGCTCCCGGAGGCGGCGCCTCCAACATCTGGACCTTCATCCTGGGGGGAAACCTCAACATGTCCCTCGCCATGACTACCATGTCTACCATCGCGTCTTTCGGTCAGTACGCATACTCTTCTATCACCGAAAGAAAGAAAAAAATATTTTTAGTTGTATCTCCACAACACAGGGAGGATTCCCTACAATACAGGCTTGCCTAGTGTAGGGACCGCGTTTACCTGATAAGCTCTGCTACACTAATTTTAAGTTTTGTTAAGCACTTTTATAACTTTCTTTTACTTCTCGGCCTCGATGGCGGAGGGGTTAGTGTAACCGACTGCCACGCCTGAGGTCGCGGGTTCGATTCCCACACAAGTCAAACATTTGTGTGCATGAACATGGATGTTTGTCTTGGTCTGGGTGTTATACTATGTATAATATGTAAGTATTTACACAAAAAAATGTATATATGTATGTTTATCTATTGTCTAGTACCCATAGTACAAGCTCTGCTTAGTTAGGGCTAGATGGTGTGGTGTGTATGTGGTAGAATATTATTATATAGAATATTATATTTGTGTTACTAAATAAACATTTTTCATTTTCATTTTCAACACAATACAATAAAATATAAACATATACAGCACAGTATACAGTATGGAGATTAAATTAGGTACCTGCGTCAGCTACTGTTGTAGTTGAAATTGTAACGCTAGTATTGTCGCAGGATCTATGTGAGCAATTCCAACAGGTGAACAGCAATCTTGTTTTAGTTTCATTGGTGATACAAGACACAACAATTACCGCTCACCTGTTGTAATTTTAATCAGTAAATCCTTTCATCTTAATCAATATAAATAAAATAGAATTTGTCTTTTTAAATAACAAATAGGCAAAAGTGTATTACGCTACATTTCACCAGCTATGTTTTAAGGTCTTACGGTATACCTAGCCCAGTGGTCGGCAACCCGCGGCTCGCGAGGCGCATGCGGCTCTTTAACTCCTCGGCTGCGGCTCTTCCACGAAATGTTTAGTGCAGGCACGGAATATTACTTATTATCTTGCCAACGTATGATACCAAATTTAATTTAATTTTCTGTTAGTTAAACTAAGACTTATTTGGACAAAGGCAAGATCGAGAGTGTACTTTCAATCAAAATTTTTCCGTAATAATGTCCCCTGCTACAGTAAAGCTTAAGAAAAATGGTTGTTTGACTAGATTTCACTTGTAGATTGTCTATATTTGGCTCTTTTGGACATAAAGGTTGCCGACCACTGAACTAGCTTAATGCCGCCTACCGAACACATAACGAAACTCCGTGGTGCTATTTTGAATTTTAATTTTTTAAATTACCCTGCCCTACTCGGTAGTCGAATACAGTTGACGCTGTGCCACCGGGGCGGTGAGGAAAGTCAACTCTAAATTTAAATAGAGGGATTAATAATCGTCGTACTATGAAATTTAATAGGTTTAGACGCACATTTCCTAAAAATGCCTCTAACTGTGTCCCTAATGTTTAAATAACTCGTTGGACAGACGTTGTCCTGTCTTAGACGAACTGTCAAACTCGCGAGGTTAAAATTTGTTTTCTGTTTGTTAAGTTTAATGAAATTATCTAATTTACTGCGTAATTTTCTTAACTTTATTTATCGTAAGAACCTTCTACGAAGTATAAGAAAACTTAAAAAATAATATGTATGGAATCCGTAAATGTGTTCTAAGTTATGGCGTGACCAAGAGAAAGAGGGATTAATTTTTATATAAGTACACATATCGCACTCTTAATAAAACAGGTACTTATCTGAGTATTTTTGGATTAAGCAAATTTAAACTCTATTGCAATTACTTGACATGAGTATAACAATAGAATTTATAGTCACGTAAATAGTGTTAAAATTGCCCTACTTCCAAATTTCGAGTTAAGTCGCTGTTTTATTAAGAGTGCGATATATAGGTCTGGTAACGTCTAAGTTATGTGTCCTCATCACAGGTCATTTACATTTAATATTAATTTAAAAAAAATATTTAAAGAATTGAATCTTTTTTGAAGTCCAATCGAAGTCCAGCTAAGACTCACGCTGAAAGTTCACATCCTTAATACGTTTAGGCACCGAACTCACTCTTTAATCTCAAACTCCTTCACCAACTATACAACCTCTTTTTTTCAGGTTTCATGCCCGCATGGCTATTCTCCCTTGGCCAAGTGGTATTCCGTAATGCGAACATCCGAGTTCCATACACTCGCATAGCCACTTTCGTAATAGGTCTGGTAGTTCCTCTGGGCATTGGTCTGGGCATGCAGAAGTGGACTCCACGGCTGGCCGGCTTCATGGTCAGGATCCTGAAGGGTTTCTCCACCAGCCTGTTGCTATTCATCATTATATTCGCCATAGCAACAAATATTTATATATTCCAGTTATTTAATTGGAGGGTAAGTTTAAATCTTGTTATGTATGTATAATCTCACGCTTACATTCCAGTGGATGTAGGTTAAAGTGTATTTCACATACATTTTGTCAGTTTAATGGGTGAATCTATAGAAAGAAAGAAAATTTTATTTTAATGTAACATTGCAACACACAATCAAAACTATTTTATAACAAAATTAATGTGTAACAGTAATAAAAAAACAAAAAAGAAAATTATAAATAATTTATATATATATATATATATATATATATATATATATATATATATATATATATATATATATATATATATATATATAATAAATTAAAAAGTGATTATCCTTTTCTATTAACCTGTCAATTGATGGAATGCCAGACATAGTTAAAAACCTGTTGTCTGGCTGCCATTGTGCTGCTATAACTCAATAAGTTAAAAATACGACAATGATACACATGTATTTTCATTAAAAATCACTGAAAATATAATCTTATATCTACTTCTATTAAAATGACTAAAAAAATCCATACCTACATCACTTATCAATGACCTCTACAATATTTGTTGATCCCCAGATCGTAGCAGCCGGCATGGGTATCCCATGGCTGGGCTACTGCGCCGGGTACGCCATGGCGCGCATGTTCAAACAGCCGCACCCCGACGCGCTCGCCATCTCCATCGAGACCGGCATACAGAACACCGGCATCGCCATCTTCCTGCTCAGATACGCACTGGGACAGCCCGAGGCTGATCTTACTACTGGTAAACTTATGTTATCTATACAATAAGCATGATAACTCAAAAAAATGGTTTATTAGCCGAAAATAATGGATCTTTTTTTTAGAATAGAATAGAATAATATATATTTTATTTGCATTGATTGTAGGTACATGAAGTATATATGTTAACAAGTTTCTGATCCTTATTTAATCTACCTGGAATAGCCATACAAACATTTAGATAATAGATTAAAACGCATCAAGATATCAACAATAATTAAACAAATTAATAAAGTTCGAAATTAGTCTACAAATTAGCGAATGAAATGTTTAGAATTACAAATTACAATTCATAATAATATTACAAATATTATGGTAAATATAATTATATAAGCAATGATAATTAAAATTAGGAAAATAATCAAATAAGCGTAAGTAATGTCAAAGTTTATCATTTAAAAAGTTATTAATTGAATAATAACATTTATTTAATAGAAGTTTAGTCCCACCAACTAATAACGAAGATACAACGCATTTAAATTTCGTGTTACGTCATTTGTAGGTAGAAATTTTATAAGAGAGTGATGTCACAAGTCTTTACACCCGAAATTTAATACGTTATATCTTAGTAAATTTCTATTGTTTTACTAGCTTTTGCCCGCGGCTTCGCTCGCGTTAGTTTAGAATTTGACAATCAATTCGGGTTGTACTCTGCTTGTAATAATATAAGTCAATCATGATTCGAAAGACACGTGGCGCCATCTATTATCATAAGAACGTTATTGTTGTTTTCCTCGGTAACAGTAATTTTTTTCGGGATGAAAGGTAGCCTATGTCCGTTTCTGTACACCTGACAATGTATATGCAAAATTTCAGAATGATCGGTTTAGTGGTTTAGGCGTGAAAAGGAAACAAACAAACTCATTTGCGCTTTTATAATATTAGTTAGGAAGTTAGGATTAACAAAAAATTGGTGTCCAATATTTTCTGCTAATCTTAAAGATGGACTAATTAGAATCACTTATTTTTAACCCTGTCATCATGCCTATTGTGTTCAAATGATTTAATTACTATAAGGTAGATGATTCAGATTCTTTATTATTCAAGACAAATTAAAAAAATCTTCAATATTTAATTATCGCTCGCTTTAACGGTGAAGCAAATCGACGTGAGGAAACCTGTACATCTGAGAATTCTCCATAATGTTTTCGAAGATATGTAAATTCTGGCAATCCGCACTGCTATCTGCCAATACTGTCTTTCTGATTTTATAAATATCAGTTTATACTCACAAAACATTTAAAAAAACTGTCTTTGATAGCTATATGTGATAGCGATTTGATATATATAAGCAAAGGTTTAAATATTCAAAAACAATGTTAATATATTATTTTGAAATTTGCTTCAATAATTGACATTGATTATTATTTACTAATCGATTTCTTTCATCAATGTATCGAAGAGGATTGCTATTCATAATCGATGTTTCAACTATCTACGCATGTTTCCAGTAATTCCTGTGTCCGTGGCCATTATGACACCAGTCCCGATGACCATGATCTACATCTATCAGAAGATCAGAGCTTGGTGAGTACCACAATAGTCTTCTAGAATTACCTTTCTAGAAAAAGAAAAAAAAACACAAATCTTGGTATAATCTCTGTGTCAGGAAGATTTATGGCCAGTTGTAATGAATTGTTTAACAAATAAGACAAGTAAACATTAAAGAAATCGTGATACAACTATTTGTGAATCACACAAATTTTTGTCACATATAGTATTCGAACCTAGAACCCTCGGTGTATTGGCTGTGAGTACATAGACCACTATGCCATCCGTGCTCTAGTGAATCGCAGCCAATTATACCAATTGTTGTGTTCCTACCAAGTGTAAAAGGTACCGACTAACTGCTTGATTAGCCGGTACTGTCAACGATCATTGACACTCGTTAATAGACTGTATGAATTTGTTTTAGCTAGACTGTCATAACATGTCTTTGTTCTGTCCTTTTTTATTAGTGATCTTCGCAAAAGCATTCGAATAAAATTTGAACACACAGCACACTTGTGTTATTGGTACAGTCAGCAATATAAGTAGCTGAATATTTAACAAATTTATAAATTAAAAATCCTAATATAGCCTTACGTTTACGCGAATGTTACACATTAAAATTAAACAACTTATACATGACTGTACATTCTAATACTTTTCGAATGCAGTTGTGTGTATCGCCATTTTTAAATGTTCTTGCATCCGATAAAGATTGAGATATAGCAATATTTTCAACGTCGCCGTCGTTTATAAAGATATACGCTCATTGACCTCGACAGGTGATTGTTCAAATTATAATTAGTTTTAATAAAACGGTGATAAAGTATTTTTGATTGCCTCCAGAAATTATTATATTTCTAAACATGCGTCATTTAAATTTTTACGCTATATGCTGTTATTTTTTATTATTTACTTATAATAATAAAAAATGCTAAATCTCACTTAATGGTTACTGCTCAGATCCTATAAATCTTAGCGTGATATTATATTATAGTCTATAACCTTACTCAATAAACAGGCTGTCTAACGCAACTTACTATAATTTATTAAATCGGTCTGGCAGTTCCTTAGATTAACGCGTGCAAACAAACTCTTTAACTTTATATTATAATATTATTATATTTTTAATTTAACATTGTTCGATCGTTGAATTCTTACTTATATAATTATTATAGTTATTTGTATTATAATTAACCGAGGTTAAGTACGCGACCCGCGGCCTATCTTTAGATGGGTGATCACTTTACAAAATCGAGTGCCACAATACTGCTATATCTCATCTTATTATGTTATATTTAGAACAAGCGAGTTTACAATGTATGGTTAAAATTATGGGATCATACCATGAGTTATGTTAAACTTGTGAATAGAGGGAAATACATCACTGTCTAACCATTTGGGGACATGGTCGTGAAGATGTGTTATGGGGAAGCATATCAGTTTGTCCGTCCTGAAAAAATAGTCATATATATTATGTAATTTCTCGATATGCAACGTGTCATAGAAAAGTACGGTTTTATTTTGGCGTAATGCGTGGCTTGAGCCTGTGCTTTTTTTTAAAGCATTTTGATTGCATCTGCAAGAACCAGATAGTGCTTATAGCTTTATCTTGATCTCGCTTTACTACATGCAAGGCTTAGGCAACAAAAATACACATATTTTGGTTTATAAAGTGTTTGAATATGTATTATTATTACTTTTTTACTTACGTATACATTTCCGAGCGAAATTAGAATTTTGTATACATTACACATTTTTGTTTTGCTCCTGTATATTTTTTCTTTGTTATTTTAACTTTTCAATGACACGCTGTGTATAAAAATCTGGGGCAAATACATACCTAAATTTCATATTTTGTACAATTAGTCCAATTTTATGCAACTGCAACACTGAATTGGAAATTGTTAGCAATTAAATATATATTGATTGTTTCGTTAGTCCAGCGGGGTCTGATATCTTGGGTAACAATCGATCACGATGTCTCGGGTTCGATTCCTGAAACGTGCAATATAATTGTGTTTTAGCCGCACTGTATCTGAATTTATAACGATAAATCTGATTACAAAAATTTTTAGTCATTGTCATTTTGATCTTAGCCCATTTTCCAAACGTATTAGAGTTGGCTTCCTAGTTTAACAAGATTCGGCGGAGTCCATGGAGTTTATGCCCTCAGACCGTCGGCCATTCTTAAGTTAGACCAGATATGAGAAAATTTAAGAATACTGAATCTTCATATCGGCTGTCAGTGTAGTTCATGACAGCTGGAACCGATGGCTATGTGATCTTAATGTTGAGTACCTATGTGCAATGGCGTAACGTAGGTTTCAGCCACCCACCCGGGGCGGAAGAAAATTTTACCGCCCTCTCATTTAAATATTTCAATGTAATAGACTATAATAATACAGTTACTCTGAAGAACTTTTTGGCAAGAACAGTCATCATTAATGTGCATTGTTCATGTGCCCATTCCTTTCGTTCGTAGTGAAATGGTTCAAATATTTACAAGATATCTATTATTATTTATTGTGAAATTATGCCGCCCACTAAAAGTGCCGCCCCTGCCGCCCCTACTACGCTACGCCACTGCAAATACGTAACATCTACTTTGGATAGTCAAGGACGCAGCGCACGCGTACACTCAATACATTCGAATAAAAACGCGCACATCACTACTCCGAAGTATAGCAACACCAACATGTATTTCGACATGGCAACATTCTAAATTATGTTATTTTTATTTTTTCATATAAAATGTTACATCAACATCATTGGGTATGTCGTCTAGTACGGGAGGTATGTTCAAATGTTCGCATTGTTTGTGATGCGACTGTTGGTGGCGGGTTTCCATTCATTGTGAACACGTGTCTATGGCATGCGATGCTTATTTAGATATAGATGCTTTAATGGGCTGTTTGAATGCTTGCTATATAAAAAGAAAGAAGGCGTTATTTAAAATAGTTGTGTGATACTGTTATGCGCCAACGAGCATATCCGCTAACTGTATAAAATATTATAATATATTATTGTTAAGTTATCTTATCTGATATTTACAGAATTACAAGTGTGTTTTTTGATTTTCTATAAGTAATTTCTGGCAAAAAGGACATTAGTTTATTTCGGTAAACACGCTACGAACTGTAGTGAGAATGCTTGAAATAAATAAAAATATATTTTTTTTTTATTTGCTTATGTCGTTAATAATAAGTCAAGATAAACATAAGCAACTAGATTTCATTTCGAGTACAGTATTTGCAATGAAATTAAGGTAGAAAGTAGAATTAAATATAAAGCCAATGGACAAAATTATATATTTATAGAAAGTGCGTTTACGTTGTCTTAAAGAATGCAAAACTTATGATTTTTGTAACCAATGGTTTGGTTTTCTTAAGGTTAAATACACTTGGGATCGATCCACGTAAAGTATTATTATTATAATATTATTTTGGCGATTAACATAATTCAGAAGAATAAAAATAGATGACACTAATTTCGGTGTGGGTTAAAGCTACAATATGTAGCGAAGATAGCCACGTGATGAAAACACGGATTGTGTTTTCACGAATCCATATTAAACGTTAAAATATAACAGCCTTTTTTTATATCCATTCTTTGCATGTTATGTTTAGGTATTAACATAATTACTCAATGGGTTATGCCCCGAGTACCCCGATCCCCAAGCCCCCGTCCCACAGGACCGCGATTTATTTTATCTTGATTACCTCAATTAAAAGTCAGTTTAGCTTAAAAGTATCGTTAGCAGATTATATGTTAAATAAAATGTTATTACTATCTACAAATATAATACTTAACTTGAAGGATCAGCAAAATATTGTTAAGGTAAATATTATAATTAGAGAATACAATATAGAGTCTCCTAGAGTAATCACAGGTTTTTAAATATTATCAATAGTTCCTTTCTCAATACAGAAAACATCAATATAGCTACTCTGTTGGTTATTATAACTGATTGGTGGCTCAGTTAAAATATCTGCAACCCTTTCCTGTGCTGTGCTTCCTGAATTAAAATTTTTATTGTCATAAATTTTAAAATATATTTGTTAAGTATGATTTGATAATATTGTAACATTTATTTTATACTAGCTTTTGCCCGCGGCTTCGCTTGCGTTAATTTAGAATTCAACAATCAATTCGGGTTGTACTCTGCTTGTAATAATATAATTCAATCATGATTCGAAAGATACGTGGCGCCATCTATTATCATAAGAACGTTATTGTTGTTTTCCTCGGAAACAGTAATTTTTTTCGGGATGAAAGGTAGCCTATGTCCGTTTCTGTACACCTGACAACGTATATTATTATGCAAAAATTCAGGATGATCGGTTCAGTGGTTTAGGCGTGAAAAGGTAACAACTCATTTTCGCTTTTTTAATATTAGTTAGGATTTTTTATACACTTTATTCAAACTGTAATTAAATTTAAAATAAACTATTTTCGTCTTATGTATTTCAAACACATAAATTTAAGTACTTTTTATGTCGACCGTACAAGTTGAAAATAATATAAAAAAGAAATGTAGTCATATGTATCGTATTCGAGGTTCTCCGGGACGGGGTCTTTGGAGATTGGGGGGGTACTCAGGGAATAACCCAACTCATGCATTTCATATACATTTAATATCGGTTTAAAAACATTAGTTAAGTTTGTTCATCTAATACTGACTGTGAGTTGTACTATTAAAAATAATAGAGTTGTGTGATACTACTTATACTATAATTAAAACCGTTGCAGATATACATAAATGCTGTTTAGTAATAATTACATTGTTAATATTATTTATTAAATAATCAAGATGTCATTTTTTTACTTTAATTGGTTAATCATAATATTTTCTTTTCACTACAGAAAAAATAAAATTGATCAGCAGTATAGTTGTTTTGTAATTATGAGACGCTGCGGCAATGGATTCGGCATTGGATTTGCGATCGAAAGGTTGTCGTTTCGATGTACAACCATAATACTATCGATGTAAACCGACGCCTAATACAAGAATTTAGTTACATATTGTTATTTTTTTACGTTTTACGGCATCGCTTTAGGTCTAAGAAAAATGTAAAATAGTTTAGGTTCTTATTTTATACTTTCTAAATCTTTAAATTCATGACATCATGACCTAAGAACTACCTAGAAAATTCTACTTCTTCAATCTTTTTGATATTGCATTATTTGTACAAAATACATTTTACTTTCCTTTTACTTCTGTTTATTAATTCGTCACGAATTCACAATTCTAGTTTGAAAGGCAATTTACAATAAATATTAGCGTCAATGTAACAATAAATAATGTTTAAAATTTCGATTATTAAACAGCATTTATTATGTATTATAATTTATTATGTATGTAAATATTCTGATTCAATGCTTTGAGATGCCTTTTGTAACTACTTCACGTCAAGAACCTTTCTGAATTATAGATGTTGTTAATCAATAACGATAAAACTGTGTTTGTACAATTTTGAGCTCTATGATTGAGTATATAAGGATGTTGGTATGGGGTGTTTGAGCCTAGTTGTCTTGTATGCTGAGTTATAGTATATATTTGAATAAAAATTGTTATTTAAAGTTATAAACAACATTTATGATTTATTAAATCTCTAACTATTTTCTAACTATCTTTTGTGGATTACTTCTTTCTAATTCTTCTTCTTGTAAGCATGTTTTCCTATGTATTCTGAATTATAATATTATAGGGTATTGTCACTATACGACACAGACCCGTGAGAGAGGTGTGTTCATATTTATGGATCGTATGGAAAAGGGCCTATGAAAATCTAGAATAATTTATTTAAGAAACATTGTCTGTTTCAGCAGTTCTTGGACTGGCGGCTAATTGTCCGGGTTCGATTCCCAGGTGGTACA
Source organism: Catocala sponsa (assembly GCA_963564715.1). Taxonomy (NCBI): domain Eukaryota; kingdom Metazoa; phylum Arthropoda; class Insecta; order Lepidoptera; family Erebidae; genus Catocala; species Catocala sponsa. Next base: position 17,628,312 of record OY751349.1, read on the forward strand.
GTCTAATTGGGTTTTCTTTAACTTTAATATACATTTAGGTGTAATATCTGTTTGACAAAATCCTGGGTATAATGCTGCTAAATTTAATTATAGGTACTAATTCAATTTAAGTGCCGGCGTAGGGGTTGTTCAAATATTACGTAAGCACCAATAGGGGATGGGAGAGTCTTTGCTTTGCTTATTTTTGGGGATATAAGGGTTTGAATGGCGATTATGACTTTAATAATTATATTCTGATTGAACTTTTGTATACCTACGTTTTGTAAAATTCAATGGATTCTAAATTGAACATGAATGGCAACTCTCCTTGTCTATGCCCGAAAGCGGCAATGATGTTAGGGGATTTCCCGAATTTGAGTGAACTTATACCAATGCTTACGTTAGCATAGGATTGGCAGGTAAGAGCTTCGCTTGCTGAAAAGGGGGGAGAGAGAGGGGTTAAGACTTAGAGCAACTCTGTTTACGTAATACTTGAACGGCCTTAGCAAAGGAATGCTGATGATATTTACTTTTGTAAATCTTATCGTGTAAGCAGCTGATAGAAAGAAACTATAACATAAGGTTAATAAAACACCCTAATTTCCATTATGATAATAGTAAATCTACGAATTATGAAAATAAGGTCTTTTGTTGTGACACGAATATGAACCTTGAATATGACATCACCTCTTATAATTTTCAACAAAAGCATATATTCAGAATACAGATACAGAAACTTAACCTCCAAAATACTAATGTGTCATTACTTTACAGCTTTGACAACCGAAGAAAGCACAAAAAAATGCTGGATGAAGACCTCACTCCCAGAGGAGAAGGACCACAGCCCTCAATCATCTCACCCCCTGATCTTTACGGAAAATCCCAAGGTCTAGAGGCTGGGAGTATTTCCGACACTGGGAATGGGGGCATTAACGCTGAGGGTATTGATAATAAGGGTAGTGACGTCAACGAGGTCAATAACATCGCGGACGGTGACGTAAGCACGGGCGATCATAGCGCCCCCACGCTCGATGTTAAGTCGTAAAACGTATAACAAGATTACTCTAGTATAGGTATTGTTGATTTTAATTCGCATTTTCTTTAAATTATTTCACAAAATTTTATTGCGTTATTTATTTTCTTTTTGTTTTCTTCTTTTGAGTATATCGTGTTTGTGTACACGTAAAAAATAATAAGAGATGTTATTTATTTGAAAATATAAAATGTGAAATATGCAGTTATCAACTAAAATGTGTTAGATACGTAAATATTTTTTATAAGTGGTCTTGTTATACGTAATTTACCACATTTTTTTAAAACTGTCAATTATGTTTTTATGGGTAACCCACTATTACAAAGGACTTTACACTTTTTTAATGGATGAATTGGCAATCTGAACAACTTGAAATTTCTTAATATTTATTACGGCACGGGCCTTCATATGTTTTGGCTTCGTGCTCCTGTAAAATATTGGGCTTATTATTGCTTACTATAGCATTATATAAGGTTTGTGACCTCTGAAATCCCATATTTGGTAAGGGTCGTTAAGATAAATATACTATAATTCTGAATATTGTACAATAAATCGCAATTTCTATACAATATATTTTGTCTTAAATCTATTTTATGAAAAGGACTACATATTCTATATTTCGGTACCAATTTTTTTAATTTAATAAAATTTTGGTATTCCGTATTAATAATACCTACTATACTACTGATTTATTTTTTGGAAGGTAAAAGTATTTTTGGGAACAGACTGTACAAAACAGGGTATAAACTGTGTTCTTTCCTTGGTATTTTCGGCACAAATTGGTAGGTGCGTCTGGTTATCTCATTATATGTGATTAAGCCGCGGACAATATATAAAAAATCTCGTTATAGTAGTTCTTTTATATTTTCTACAGTAAGTGAATAGTGTGCCCAATTATTTTTGACTTCTGTCAATATTTTTAATTTCACCTATAAAATTGTACGTCACCAATAAATGTTTTATTTTATTTTGTAATTTAACTTTAGCTTGTGATGCAGGTTTAGGTCTGCAATGTGCTTTTATAATTTATGTGTGTTAAGTTGCCAGATTGGAAAATGTCATTATAGAATATAATTGGAATGAATATCAAAATGTAACACTAATTTCAATCGTCGAATGCATTTTAGATTTGTTTTTGTGGTATAATTTGGTAGAAATTGAATAGAAGTCGTCTGGCAACATTAATAATTAGTAGAAATAGTTGACGCTTACTTAAATTTTTGCAAATAACTTTATGTTCACTTTTAATTTTGTCTTTTATTTTGTATAAACGCGATCTCCGGGTTCGCTTGTTATATTTTCACAGACTCGTTTTATAGGTGAAACAGATGTGAAATGGCGTTGTTTGTAAGATCAGTATTTCGTTGCGTTGTGAGAGATCGATTTATTATGTTAATAATCAAATACAAACGTTTTTATGAATATTTAGTTTTATTTTACCCCCAATTAATCTCAGGTAGCAATAGCCTAATAGGCCTCCGCTGAACTGACCCGCAGAGACACGTGCCAACTCGAGACGAGTTCAATACCAAGGCATGATTGATTGATTATTGATCGCTTTAACGAAGGAAAACAGCGTCAGGAGACTTGTCTGAGAGGTCTCCATAATATTCTCGAAGTGATGTGAAGTCTGCTAATCCGCACTGGGCCAACACGGTCGACTAATCTTTATCACACATAACAGGCCCGGCCCAATACTGGAACAGTTTATATACAGAGCTGATGTGCCTTGTTGCCAGCTTGCTAACGGTCATAGGTTCTGAGAAATCGTCTTTGTCACAACTCTCCTCTGTCACAACTCACCTCGGTCTCCCCTACTTGCACAGACATTACCAAGTAGCCAGGATTATTCACCAGCAACTTGTTCTGAAATACAAACTTGTAGATGTTGAAGTGCCATACTGTTGTGGCCAACAAACCTGACATTGTGGTGATAGATCGATCAGAGCGTCGCGAAATGATTATCGATGTCACCATTCCTCATGACGGCAATCTCGCGAAAGCTGAAAAAGATAAACAAATTAAATATTTCGATTTAGCTCGCAAGGTTGTCGATATGTGGGATGTGGACTCAGCAATCATTGTGCCGATAGTCATTACTGTCAATAGTCTAATAGCCAAGAGCCTCGATCACCATCTAAAGAGGCTCGCGTTAGGTGCTTGGATCAAGAGTTTGATGCAGAAGGCAGTGCTTTTAGATACGGCACGCATTGTGAGGGGGTTCCTGTCTCTGGAATCCTAACCACCGGCAGCTTGAACTCTGTTCCCAATGTCGAGGGGTAGCATACATTTTATATTTAAAATTATTTTATTTTTATTTTCGTATTTTTTTATATATTTACCTATCTACCTTATATTTAAAATAAAAAACGTATTGACAATATTTTAACAAAGATGATAATAATGTAACACCAGGCCTGTATTTAACTGTCCCACTGCTGAGCAAGAGCCCTTTTAGTGGGAGAAGGGTCAGCAGGCCATAGTCCACCACGCTGGCGTAGTACGGTTGATAGACTTCACGTACCTTCGAAAACATTATGGAGAACTCTCAGACATGCAGGTATCCTCACGATGTTTTCCTTTACCGTTAAAGCAAACTATAATTACGCCACAATACCTACATAATATAATCAACAGAGTCACTTAAAGCTAGGTAGTAATGTAGACATAGCGATGCTCACAGGCAACCATTAGGTTAAAACTAAGATACATTTTATGGTAATACTCACTTTTGCCCGCGGCTTCGTTCGCATAAATGTAGGTTAGGTTGACACCCTAATCTCTTAGTGGTGTGAAATACCTATACTTTACGACCTATTGTTATACCTACCAAATATACATAAAAAATCATAAAAATCGGTCGAGCCGTTTCGGAGGAGCGCGACCACAAACACCGTGACACGAGATTTTTATATACTTATATTATATAGATTTGTTAAAATAACGTATTTTATGTATTAAATAGTTAAATAAAGCTTGCTTTAGCAATTAAACCTGCATGTCAGAGACTCGAATAATTTTATAATAATAATGAATCGATCATTTTCTTTAAATGTTAACGGGTGTTCCGTCCGGTTTGTGTGTTCAGGTTAGGCCATAGTTCGCCAAGACCAGCGTGGTGATCTATGGCCTAACGCCTAGCCTGAAAGAGGCCCGTGCCCACAAGTGGGACAGTTTCTACATATATGTATACCTAGGGTTGATTATTAGGTACTATTATTATCACATATTGAGTAGGCGAAGTAACTATTTAGTCATCTGTGGAGTAGGTAACAAAGAAAAGAAGAAAGAAAGTCTCCGGTTTGCCTTATAATAGACACTACCTTTTGCCCGCGGCTTCGATCGCTCGGTAACTGTATGAAAGGTAAGGCTTTTTTGTACCTATCCCTGACAATGTGTAAATTTCATGTTGATTGGTTGAGCAGTTAAGGCGTGAAAGGTAACAAACAAACACACATTCGCATTTCAGGATTGTACCAAATTTGTCATCTTACGTTACCTACGGCCGCGCCGCGCCGTTCGCATTCGACAAGGTTACGGAATCGAGACATATTTCGAGCATAGACTAAAATTGTATAGGTAAGTATGTATAGGCACTCAATTAGACTTGTCATTTAAACAAACGTCAAAACAGACAACCGTAATGCCAAAATAACACAATAACACACAAGTCACAATAGCAATAAAATGGACTTAAAATAGATAAAATGAATACAAATAAACAAATTCAAACAACAATGTAAACCAGGAAACAAACCCAAACTACCTCTGTAACTCTCTGAACAGCTAGCAATTATAAACCGACAAAATGGGTAAACCTAAATATGATCCACCGACCCATAAATTCCCTTACAAAATATCGAAGAGATTGAATATGTTGAGTGTTCCAATGCCTCGTATTGATAATGAGGACGAGGAGGGTCTGCCAGCGTACACCCCTAGGGGAATCAGATTGTCAGCATTGCGTGGCCAGCCATCTGACAGAATTACTGATGTCGCTTGGCCGTACATGAGGTAAGTGAACCATCTAGATTTGATGCCTATAAGGTGCACAGCGTATGGAAGCAGTTACGAGACTTACGACAGTTTATTAACGCTTGCAGCACCGAGGGCAGGCTCATGGTTTGCTATTGTAGGAAAGTACTGGCCGTACGTAGCCCTCCAATAGGTAGGATGAAATAAGAATGCTGTTTACTTTTAGTAGTAAACCGCATTCTCAATTTGTGTTTGCTAAACACAAGTTTAATAATGTTAAAAGGTAAACATTATGCATGATCGCGTTAATACCCGTTACATGCAACGCGAAAGTTTAAAAGTTATTATTTAATAATGTTGTATTCCAAGGTTTTCCATCTACCTATAACTTGTAAATTTATAGATTTTAAACTATCATAATGGATAAATATTTCTGAGATCGCATTAGCAATTTTCTGGCCGACCCTGGCGATGTATTTGAACATTTGCTTTATGTGGCCGACCCTGGCGATGTATTTGAACATTTGCTTTATGTGGCCGACCCTGGCGATGTATTTGAACATTTGCTTTATGTGGACAAAGATCTTCGCTATTTTGCTAACTGCGCAATGCGTCTTTAACTGGCTTGAGAAGTTTTACTTAAGGTTTGCGCAGACGAGGAACAACGGCGGACAAAATGTCCGCGGTGCGCTCTTATTCGTAGTAGAATAAGGTTGCACTTTGTCCATATATTCCACTAGGCGACATGAGGTATTACGCTGACAAAGTGCAACCTTATTCTAGTATTAATAAGAGCGAACCGCGGACATTTTGTCCGCCATTGTCCCTCGTCTGCGCAGGCTCTAAGGGTAAGCAAACACAATGAAATATCCGTTAAAACATTCGGTACCTACCTATACCTATGTCTATTGTTTGAGCGCGTATAACTCAATTTAGGACACTCATCAAAAGCCGTTAAGTACTTGAGCTTAAATCCAAATCCCCTTAAAAAGCTTCTTGCAACAACATACCTACATCTCCAAGCATTCACGAGATTATGGATTGCCACTTTTAATAGGTAATATCATATATATACCTACCTCTTGCACCATGCACTCGTTCTTCGTATAATTTTTATTTAGGTACTAATCCCTAGTGTTCGCTTTTTTATACATCGTGTTATCCTAAATGGGGGCTGGACCTACCAACACACGGCGCACTGGCCATGGCAAGATATTATTATTATAATCTATTCTAGTAATTATTCGTTCTATGGTAGTATTTTTTCTCGGAACAACGGGCTTGCACGTGTGCAGTTCAGTGAATTGGGTAATGCGTATGCGCACAATTGATGTGCAGTATTTAATGTTCATGGGGTACCTATCAGTAATTACGTGTAGTTACTATAATAATATTCCAATGCATTATTTATTGTTAGACAACGACACAATTAATAAAAGACAAATATTACTAATATACAAAATAAAATTAACTTCATACCCAAACTTATTATCTCACATATATTACTTACTTATGTGTTAATACAGTATATATATATATATATATATATATATATATATATATATATATACAGCCATGCTTTTTATTCTCTTTATCACTCTCATTACACAAAACATATTACTCTAACTATGTTCAAACGAAACAGGGGAGTGCACTGTCACAAAGCGTATGTAGTTTAACTTGTAGTAAACAACTTCGCAGTTCTAGGAAGGCTATTGTAATAATTTTTGCATTTAATATTATAATAATATCACCTTATTTAAAATTATGAAAAACCAGTATTTGTACGTTATGTCTATACTCAATCTGCTTTGTATCTATTTATTCTACGTAATTACATTGTTATGGCGCGATCATATATTATTTGTAGACTTTATTATCGTTATGGCGCAGTATAACTTAAAAATATACTACCAGAACTGTCGTGGGCTGAGAACCAAGACGTTGCAATTTTATCATAACGTTGTGTGATAATAATCATGACTTGATAATAATAACGGAAACTTGGTTACACAGCGGAATATTGAATGGAGAATTATGTGACGACAGGTACGACGTATTTCGAAGAGATCGCGATTTAATTGCCACTGGCAAAAGTACTGGAGGTGGTGTCATGATTCTCGCATGTCGTGGACTTGGGGCGCGGGCTTGTGAATATACACAGAGCTCATCCGTAGTCCGTAGAAATGCTTACTATAGTAATACCTTCTGGCGCGTTGTCAGCTGTATCAGACCTTTACATCACCGCTGTCTACATTCCACCGGAAACTCGTCTTATACCAACAAATATTAATCTCCTATTGACAAATATTACTTCCACACAAGATACTAGAACATATAATCATTTACTTGTAGGTGACTTTAACCTTCCTTGCATAGATTGGCAATCGAACAGCCCTAGATTTAAAAACAAGACGCGGTGGAAGTGCAAGATGCAGGTATTCATTTAGTTAATGAACTGTCCATTTTCGGCTTCACACAATACAATACTATCAACAATACATTAGATCTTATGTTTTGTAGTCTGCCTTTGATTGTTAGCGAATGTTTGTCGCCCCTCACTAACGTGGACCCACCACATTCAGTACTCACTGCAGAAATTCTAGATTTAACTGTCACTCCATTTAAAGAACTATCCAGCCCAAGATCTAATTATCATAAAGCAAATTTCGATATGTTAAACATTCATTATAATGACATTGATTGGCCGTCAGAATGGATCAGTGGATGGAAATGGATCAGTGGATGACATCGTGTCAAAATTTTACTATTTAATTCAAGAAGGTATCGATAAATACGTTCCATTGCGTAGTAAATCAAGGACACATAGATACCCACCTTGGTTCAATAAACCTTTAATTAAAATCATTAAAGAAAAAAATAAAGCCCATTCGCGCTGCAAAAGATACAACAACTTGCTTGATTATGATGAATTTTCTATTTTGCGTGCCAGACAACGTCTAGTCCAAAAAATGTGTTTTAACAAATACATACAAGCAACAGAAAACAGTCTTAAAACAAACCCAAAAACATTTTGATCTTATATCAAGACCATGCGTGGCGACTCAAACTACCCAAACTCATTAAGTTATAACAAAATTAACTATTCAGACGGACATAATATTTGCGAAGCGTTTAATAGTTTCTGCCATAGTGTATTTGATCATTGCAATAGCCGTTCCGACAGTTTCATAGATTTTCCAGATTTTCCAGAAAGATAATAAAAGGTAGGCAACTACGCCCAACTTAATTTCATCGCCTGCTATTCTTATGTGTACAACCAATGTGTTTATTTTTTATATTTATAAACTCACAAAGTTTGTATTATATTCCATGTTTATATAAGGGGTTGTAAGTAGTGACCTATTTATACGCTGAATTTGTTTAAGTAGGTATATTAAGTTATTTAGGGAAACCTGTTATTGGCCATATAAAATTGTACTATACTCGATTTGTTAAACAAACTGTATCGCTGTTGGTTTTCTTAATAAAAATAAGTAAATAAATAAATAATCGTAATCTGGTTTTTCTCGATATTGTTTGTCAGAATACTCGGTAGTATTGCATTTGCCTCGCGCATTATTGCATTCGAATACAATTGTACACAACGCGATACCTACTTTTAATTGTCGCAGATGCACCACACATTTCTATGCAATGTCTTGTCAATATTTGAATGCAATATACATCGCTACTAATAATACTACTAGTAATACTACATTCGGCTAACAATTGATGACTAGCAACATAAATGTTTTGCAGACGCATAATTCAATTAAAAAAACAATACAAGCACTTATTCAGCCCGGAACGTTTGGAGCAAATAGATCGCATGATCGAACTGGTTAATGGCACCATGTATACCAAAATGGCGAAATGTACGGTCGACCTCAGGAAACCGGACTCAAAAGATGTAAAGAAAAAACGTGCTTGGACTGAGAGCGACTGGAAGAAACATATGGAGTATATCGGACTGATGGCTGCGCCTAAGAAGATCTTTAAGCCACCGCCCGTTAAGGTACGTCAAAACTTTTCGTTGAAAAATGTTTAGGGTCTTATTTTATTTTATTTAGAATCTTCAACAAGAAATACACATTTACTACAAGACAGACTTACACTAAAATAGGACATGTGGTTCCTCAATAACAGGAGATCACAGCATGCAAAATAAAGAACATATAGGTACTATAACGGCAATACAACAACGTCAATTAATATAATTAGAAGGATACATCAATTAATAGAAACAAACATATAAAACTTACAATACTGTGAAACTCAATGAAACAAATAAATTATGCAAGCAATGGATTAGAAAATTAAAAATTACGTACGTAATAGGATTATAATAAAATACATAAAAAATTTCAATAATTACCTAATCAAAATATTTATAAAAGATAGAACACTAAATTAATAAAAGAAAGATTATAATTAAAAAGAAAGAGTGAGATACCCATCAAGAGCAGCGATAGCTCAGTGGGCAGACCAACAGACTGCAATGCAAAGGGTCTCGGGTTCGAACCCACGTCGCGTACCTCTGACTTTCGGAAGTTATATGACTTTTCGAAATTATGTGTGTATTGATTGACAATTATCGCCTGCTCCGTGCCTCGGAGAGCACGTTAAGCCGTTGGTCCCGGCTGCCATGAACATCTATGGCAGTCGGTATTGGGAGAGTGTGGACACAAAAGATCCCACTGGGTCGAAGTGTCGCCGGTCTGCACTGACTGGCCCCCCTATAAAATAAGATAAGATAAGAGATACCCATCTACTCCAGGCGTTTCATGAAGACATGCCTTTTGCATTAGCGTATATACGAACGTACTGCAGAATCGGCTGCTAGGTACACCAGGACCTTATGCTAAAACTGCAGGCGTGTTTTATGTTGGCTGACGCTGCTTAGGTCCGGGTCCTCCTGGAATAAAACTCTAGTTACGCTAATGGTCGTTTGAATAGATGGGCCATGGCCAAGCGTGACTTAGGGCTGAACCATGTACTTAGCCTATAAGGTAAGCAAACTGTGTTCAAAGGTGCCATAATATAATATTTCTTATAATAAAAACTTATATTTTCAGAGTGCTTTAGCTCTCAACGTAAAACAACGTCGGAACTTCAAGAGCGGTCTATTTGATTAAATTACATACATACATAGATTCACGCCTGTTTCCCAGAGGGTGAGGCAGAGACTACGGATTTCCATCTGGAATCAGGATCGTAATCCTGACGCACTTCTCTGGCTTCATCCAATTTCATAACATTTCTAGGATTGAACATTCATTGATTAAATTAGTCATTAGTAAAAATGTTTTGTGCGACTTCGATGGCTCGAGAAACCAATTGCATAGGTACCTGAGTCACTTGTTACCCGACAGTTTACGATCAGGATGATACTCTAAATACTTATTTTATACCCATTGATCTCAATCATCCTAAAATACATTTAGGATGATTGAAATCAATGGACCGACAGTTCTCTCGCATTACCAAATTGCTCGAATAGTTGCAATAATTATATAAAAGATTATTGCTACTAAGTACCTATACTAATTACCTATGATTTAATGACACAGGTTCAATAATATCCTAAGTCTAAAAGTGTAAACAATTGCAACATGTTCGAATGTGAAGGGATACCCCTTCGCATTTTGTATTTCAGGCTATAGGTACTAAATATGAGTGCTGGATGACAATAGCGTTTTGAACAAAAGTTGTGAAGTTTTCCTGTTATATTTACAGAAGCCATGTTTTTGACATTCCTACAATGTTATTCGATTTTCGTTATTTTCATTACAGCGTGGTCAATCGATGGCTTTGGATGATCTATTGCCAAGAATCAACGAGATAGCCCTGCGGCCTAGCTTCAAGATATACAAAAGATTGTCACAAGAGGATTGGTACAGAGATCCCGAGAAGGTTAGTACATAAATATTTCTTCATCAATGGCGATTTATGTTTTACAAAATTGTTTTATGAAGGAATAGAAATTGAGAGCACGCGTTGCCCGCATTGCTAGAAAATGGTCGCAATATCGAACAGACATATAAACAAAGTCAAATTCGATAGTAAACTATGTCCTAACTTTTGCAATGAACTCAACTCTCTACCTCGAATTGCGTAAAGTATCTACCTACACCGTGAATGAGATAGCACGTTACAAAGCGTATATGTATTTGTTTTGTTTCCGCCATTGATGTATAAAGTTTCCGCGCATGCAATGGCAATGCTAAGGGTACAGAACGCGATAGACTGATATAGCGACGTTTTGTCAGAAAGGCTATTAATTAATTCTAATCAGATACTACTACTAGCGAAGATTCTCATTTAATGGAAAAGAAACTAATTTGTTCAAAGTTCCTTAAAAAAAATTTAAGAATTTAAAATTTGCTTTTCTCTGACTGAATGACACTTTATAAACTAAGTAGGTATGTAGTATATTATCCTGCACTGAAAATTCGTCGTAGAATTAAAGCGCATAACGCCACTGGCCTGGCTATTGACAATACAGCGCCTTCTTGATTGGCTTTAAAATCTTTCCACACAAGTTTTGTTTGTACCTAGCTGCGGTCTACTGTAAGGTCAGAGACACCACCAGTCGTACCATGCCATGTTTGCAATATTCCAGTGTTGTTTAATCTCTAGAGTCTTAGAATACCAGTATAATAAAAATCTATTATTTGTTATTGCTGCTGGTGTGCCGCTGCGACTCATTGAGTTTTTATATAAATAATATTAAAACCATCACTTTTGATTACAGGTCTCACCCGCTGCTCTTAAATACGAAATAACCGAGAGGACGGAAGCGCTAGCCGTTGCGAGAGCTATAAAGATGGAAGACTAACCATTTATCCACCGAAGTTTAAACATCAATATTTTTAATACAACGATATGAAGGTAGTTGCAAAAATATTAAATATATAGGATTGTATATTTTGAAAATATATACTATAGAATATGAGTTTTACTATGGTCACTACTGCTAAATCTTGCTACACAGGCATTAGTGGCGGGAATGCGGGAGGAAATGTGGGTTTCTTCGTATCATAGCATGTGGAAAACCATAGACCCTATTCACCCCTTAGAGAAGGAGTCTTGTGTCTATATATGTCAAACTGTAGTCTAGTATTGTATTTTTAAAACTATGTATGCTATGCTTGGAGTAATAATTATATACATAGGTACATGAAGTAAATGCTTGTAACAAATATGGAATAATTAACAACAAACAGATTTGGAAATCATTGCCCATAGAGAGTTACATTTACTTGCCAGTCTATGTCAACTCTATTTATAAATATCGATACATATTTATTAGAATTTTTCGATTTGGCGCTAATTTAAAATATATCTGCAACTACCTTCATATTGCTGTTTATTATTTTTTGAAATCAGTTTTATTTTAATAAGTGATCAGCGACATAAGTTACTGTTGATTAACAAGATTTTGAATTGTTACGTCACAAATTAAAGGGTATTTTTTATTGCATAATTAACTCTAAACCTTAGGGTAGATTTTTGCATCACATTATAAAACTTAACTGGACAATAAATTTGAAGATTTTGTATAAGGATATCTTTCAAATTTATTCCTATCACAAAATAATTAAAATACAACAATAATTAGAAAGCATAAGGTAATAAAACTTTTTATAACTTTGTTTAACTGCTTATGTCACTGACCTTACGTATCAGGGATGTTGCTGGCTGTAATACTGTTACTTTGCGATAGCTACTTCGTTAACGACTGCTATGCAGATAGAGATGTACCAAATACAAGTTTTATACATAATGTTAAAGACTTTCGTCAATTCTAACGGACTTCACTAGCTTGCTAATATATAGCTAAAGTCTGAACTATTTAGGCCCGGTTTATACAGCGTGTAACTGAAAGCTGTGGTCATATTTAAGTGTCGTGTATACATATAGCTTCTGTACAATTAAAAACGTTTTTATATTATCTAATCAAATTTGTTTTCTGGATGTTTGAACACAGCGGAAAATCTGGTAAATTTTTGAAGTTTTTGAAGGCTTGTCTCTTTTAATAATTAGTTTATAAAAAAAAGGAAAACATAGGGACATGCCAATAGAGCCCATACATTTTTTGGAAAAAAATATTGCTCTACTGACATTATCCAGGGAAGAAACAGGGGACTACGTTTGTATGAAAAAACGGCCCTTGTTTCGGCCGTTTCCTCTTAATTCGTCAATATAATCATACAGACATATGACAGAAGCACTGTCTGAACGTCACCGTCTACTTAGGATTTTTTTTTTTTTTTATATATAATAGTAGTAATGATTATTTTTATATACTTCCGTTTCCGCATAAAATATGCGGAAACGGAAGTTGTAATATTACTAAATCCCGTAACATCCCTGAAACGAATGAAACCCTTAATTGATACATTTCTAGTTTTAAATAAAATAGTATTATGCAATACATAGTATTAAAAAACCTGTCATTCTTCATTAAGCACACTAACACTAAAAAAAAACATCAAAATAAAACAATATAAATATCGATTTTCCTTTTATTTACGTATTTACAATTTTAGCTGAATTTATCTACATATATACTTAGAACTCAGAATACAGAATAAACCAGAAATCGCGTTCAGTATTATTTCCTTCCAAAATAAAAACTTAAGTATGTAAAGTTTTATAAAGTTCATTTATAACAGTAGGGTAAATTATTTTTTATATATTGGCAACATCACTGAACGTCAAATACATTATTTTTGAAAATAACGGAATTTTGGAATATTTAACGTATAATTGTATATTGATGCGTTAGTTATAAATGAAATGTAATCCCATCCCATTTTATTTGAGCCTGAAAAATCGTAAAATCAAACTATTTCGGTGTGATTGTTATACCTCAGTTTAATGCGCGCTGGCTTCTGCTTTATTCTGTATTCTGACAATTAGAAATACTGTTTTATTTAATAATAATTTCACTTTGTCTCGCAGATCGCTGGTTTACATCAATAAATAAACTAGGAATTAATTATTCTATTTTGAAGGAGTTATTTGAACAATGGTAACTTCTAGAATAAATAAGAGTGAATATGCTATGGTTGTTTAAGATGGTGGCACCAAGCTGTGGATGATGGCGTAGGTGAAGTCTTTAGTGGTGTTTTGCCCGCCGAGGTCCTTAGTTCGCACCTTACCGTCACTCAAGACCCTGAAACACATCATTTTATTTTTATTAAAGAAATAGTAAGAACTAGGAATAATTCCTGTATCACGGGGGACTTTACAAACATTCAAACAAAGGTCTTAAAGAACATCCAGACTCGGAACTACCATTTGTGGATCACACAATTTTTTGTCCCGTGTGGGATTCGAACCCACAACACTCGGCGCAGTGGCAGTGGCGAAGCGAGCACTTAAACCACTACGCCATCCGTGCAGTCAAATCATCATCAATCAGCTGAAAGACGTCCACTACTGGACATAGGCCTCTCCCAAGATGTTCCACACAGCCCGGTCTTGGGCCACCCGCATGTAACCGCTTACCGCGACTCTTACCAGGTCGTCGGTCCATCGGGTGGGGGGCCTACCCCTGCTGCGTGTTCCGGCTTGTCATAATGGGAGATCGGATAATCGGAAGCATATTTACCTAAAGTTAATTTTCGGCTAACATAAATTATGGAGACGGCTACTGAGAATAATTTTATCTATACTAATATTATAAAGCTGAAGAGTTTGTTTGTTTGTTTGTTTACTTGAACGCGCTAATCTCAGGAACTACTGGTCCGATTTGAAAAATTATTTCAGTGTTAGATAGCCTATTTATCGAGGAAGGCTATAGGCTATATATCATCACGCTAAGATCAATAGGAGCGGAGCACCAATGAAGAATGTTTCAAAATCGGAGAGTATTTTTTCCTTTTGAGAGCTTCCGCTGCGTGCGCTGCGTAAACAGTTAAAGTTTCGCAAAAATTATGTATGACAGAATTGTTCCACTTTAAAAGTTCTAAAAAAAAGTCCGCGACAGCATATGTCTATCTTTTTAGGTTGGCTCACTATAACCATTTTTATGCTAACGAAATTTGTTCTAAAATAATGCATTATTTGCGAAGGTATTTTTATAAACATGATATTAATCCTTATCCAAATAAATACGTTATTCATCACAAGTATTTAATTTAAAACAAAATTGCCCTTTACATCATTCGATTTCAATGAATATCTTAGGAGATATAGCAGTTTTAAAATAACATCGCAGCAAAATAATTACCCATTACAGACATAGTACAAACGATGTTTCTCCTGGTTTATTCTGCGTGATTACTACTGGTTCGATTTAAAAAATTCTTTTAGTGTTGGATAGCCTATTTATCGAGGAAGGCTATAGGCTATATAACATCACGCTACGACCCACGGGGGCGGCGCAGTAACGATAAACGCGGGTGAAACCGCGGGAACATCTAGTTAAAAATAAAATGTTGGAATACCGGAATTGCTTAACTAGTCAGATGTATATTTACTTTACATTAATGTCATTTGTGTCAAATCAAGTTTATTGCCGCAGAATTATTAGTTAATAAAGTGATTGCCATCATGCAATTTAGTTAATGTTTTCGAATAGCCAATTATCTCATGGAGTATATACATTAAAATTTTGTAAGCCCGGAGTCTTCGATCAACAATAGCAACTAGATATCGGGTCACGTACAAAATCAAAGCTAAATGCTGTCCGCGTGACAATACGTATAACAATATTTACAAACGGAGAGAAAAGTTTTAAGACAGTTTTAAGTTCAACCTAATTACAACCATGGCACCTAGTAATAAAGTCACAAATCTTCAAAATATTATCTAATACTTACGATCATTCGTCACATAAAACTAGCAAAGTAACAACATTTAGTGTGAAATCAACCTTAAGCGGCAACAAATAAAGTACTTTTTCCCGTTATTGCCTTGAGAGCTACATTGTTTTGTTTCGTTTATTTTTGTTATGAAAGTTTGTGCGTGTGTTGGCGAGTCTTGGCCAAACATTTGTAGCAGTGGTTTAAAATCGGTAATTTTGTTCAAAATTTGATATTATTTGTTAGTTTAAAATATAACTTATTCTTCATGTAATTACCGAAAGTAAGATACGACGACCGTTAAATTGCTTTTTCGGGCATTATTTTTGAAACTTTTGAATATACACTGCAGCATTGTGAGACGTGTTTACATTGGCTGAGTTTCAAGCGACCTAAACAAAATAAGAGCTCACGTCTAAAGTGAGCTGTTATTTACCGAGACGTATATCTAGTTGCTATTGTTGATCGAAGCACGGCGCCCGGAGTCCTGGGAGTGGATAAAAAAGCGCTTTCCATACATGTATGCTCGCTTTCCTAGCGTCTTATAGTTGTAATCGAATGGTAACCTGTGAACATCGCCGTGGTTTACATTACTACCTAGTTTTAAGTTGATTCTGTTGTTTTTAGAGTTGGAAAACCCTTATACAACAGCTTTGTCCGTCCGTCCGTCTGTCTGTTATACAACTTTCAACTCAAGAACCGTAAGAGCTAGAGACTCGCGGTCAACGCCATTCGACTCAGCATAGTCGATATACCCCCGAAATTACTATGACCTTTGACTTCTGACCTCAAGGTCACATGATACCATCTTTCAACTTAAGCGTAAGAGCTAGAGACTCGCGGTCACCACCATTCGACTCAGTATATACACCCGTAATGAATATGACCTTTGACCTCTGACCTCAAGTTTGAATCTGACTTGGTCACGTGTTACCATTTTTTCGGACCCTAAGATTTACGGCAATTCATGGCCTTTTCTCACTTGTTATTTTGTAGTGTGGCTGTTTGATGTACTTTTCTTAATAAAATAAAAATAAATTAAAACAGGCAACATCTGAACTTTAGATAAATATGCATCCGATTATTCGATCTGTAGTCATTAATACATACTTATTGATAGCGTTCTTGATCATCCTGCAGTAGGAGTGTAGGTTGACGTGCGCCAACAAGTT
This sequence comes from Catocala sponsa, assembly GCA_963564715.1. Taxonomy (NCBI): domain Eukaryota; kingdom Metazoa; phylum Arthropoda; class Insecta; order Lepidoptera; family Erebidae; genus Catocala; species Catocala sponsa. The sequence continues at coordinate 17,645,288 of OY751349.1, forward strand.
GGCCGACGCGCGGAGCATAGCGGTTGGGTTCGCGATGTTCTTGCCCACGGCGCCGGAGAAAATGTGCCGAGCACCCTGTAATGACACAAGTATTATTTAAAAAATATTGCAACAATCTTTACTAATATTATAAATGTGACTGTGAGTTTGTTTGTTACGTTTTCACGCCTTAGCTTCGCTACTTGACTGATCATCATACAATTTTGCATTCACGTTGTATATAAAAGGACTTAGGACAAAAATATTATTATTTTTTAATGGTGTAACAAAATGGTGGGTCTGATGTACGTCTCTTCTTTTCCTGTTCGGAGCATTGAAATAAAAACTCGTTTTAAAATGTTTCCTTTAAATTATTTTTCTTTCAACATCTTTTGACAAATACTCTTACGAAATTGAGAAAACCACGCTCTTCATTTATTTCCGGTCAGTAATATAAATCTATTTGTGGGATTTCTGGACTAAATCGATTTTTTTGAGCAATTCTAACCGATATAATTGCGAATGTGAGATTGTTGGTTTATTTGTTTGCTACGCTTTCACGCCTTAATTACTCAACCGATCATCATGAAATATCGCATACACGGTGTCGGAAGAACAATCGGAAAAACAAAAGCAAATAGGGTACTTTTTATCCAGAAAAAACATTGTTACTAACCTAACCCTAAACCTATATTTACGAAGCAAAATCGAGTAGAAAATTAGTTTAATAAAAAAAAAGAGACAATTCCAGCATTAGATATAATAATAATAATAATAATAATATTCTATCACATACACACAACACCATCTAGCCCAAACTAAGCAGAGCTTGTACTATGGGTACTAGACAATGGATAAACATACATATATACTTTTTTTTTGTAAATACATACATATTATACATAGAAACACCCAGACCAAGACAAACATCCATGTTCATGCACACAAATGTTTGACTTGTGCGGGAATCGAACCCGCGACCTCAGGCGTGGCAGTCGGTTACACTAACCACTACGCCATCGAGGCCGGCAATAATCCGGTATCGCGGAGAACTTTACAAATATTTAAACAACGAACACAAATGTCGATCACAAAAAGTTGTGTTCCATGTGGGATTCGAACCCACAACACTCGGCGCATTGGCCGTGGCGAGGCGACCATTTAAACCACCACGTCATCCGTGCACTCAAAATAAATGAGTCAAATATGATCGTATTACCTGTTCGAACACAGCGCACTCAGCACTATAGCTGGCTCCTGCGACGACGCCCGCGCCCCCCACCAGCCCACTGGCGAGGTTGTCCACGATGTTGCCGTACAAGTTGGGCGCTACCATCACATCGAACTGGTTCGGGTTCGCCACCATCTGCATCGTGCAGTTGTCCACGATCATCTTCTCGAACTGAATACGTGGGTATAGCTTGGCCATCTGCAAATATAAAAGGGTAAATCTACAACTTAGTGCCAGACAGTTGGACTGCTACACAGAGTTCCCGAGTTCGATTCCAAGGCACGTAGCTCTGACTTATTCCATTATGTAAGTTAATAATCGCTCGCTTTAACGTTGAAGTAATACATCGTGGAAAACCTGTATATCTTGAGAGTTCTCCATAATGTTCTCGAAGATAAGCAAGGAACCGTATTATTTACGGCCTCGATGGCGTAGTGGTGAGTGTAACCGACTGCCACGCCTGAGGTCGCGGGTTCAATTCCCGCACAAGTCAAATATTTGTGTGCATGAACATTGATGTTTGTCTTGGTCTGGGTGTTTCTATGTATAATATGCATATATTTACAAAAGAAAAAGTATATATGTATGTTTATTCATTGTCTAGTACCCATAGTACAAGCTCTGCTTAGTTAGGGCTAGACGGTGTTGTGTGTATGCGGTAGAATATTATATTATTATTATCTAAATATCAATGGATATCGCTTTGGCACGCTCTGTAAGATCTCTTTCAACATATGACAGCAAGCTTATTGCTTACTGGGTTCATGTCGTAACACAATGGGTGAGATTCGAACCCACGACCTCTAAATTGCAACCTCCACGTCACAAAGAAGAATGTCCAGTTACCTCTTCGCAGCTCCTTAAGAAGAGTCCATCGCCTAACTTCATGATGTTGGCCTTGTGCACAGCGGTCACCTTCTTGCGGTTGCACTTCACCGCGTAATCGAACGCGAACTTGGCGATACGCTCCGACTTAGCCGCTGTGATGATCTTCAGACATTCCACCACACCTACAAAATAAATTTAACAATAAAATATACATGAATAGTCACGCGTCTATGTCTATGTTTTCACCGTTGAAGCCAGCGTTAATTTATACATAAAAAAAATCTCGTGTCAAGGTGTTTGTGGTTGCAAACCTCCGAAACGGCTCGACCAACTTTTATAAAAATTTTCGTAGGTATGAGAATAGATCTTAAAGTACACATATTTCATACCGCTAGGTGATTAGGGTGTAACCTAAACTAAATTTACACGAGTAAAACCGCGGCCAAAATCTAGTATTATTATAAGTGTAGAATGTTTGAAGACTTACCAGGCACGCTCTCGTGCTCCAAAGCGGAGTACTCTCCTTCAGTCTGTTCCCTGATGATGATGCAGTCCACATCCTGGTGTCTCGACTTGACGTTGGGGAGAGACTTCACGTGCACTACGTTGGCGTACAGATCCAAAGCGTTGCGCAACTTCATGTTCAAGGTCTGCAGCTCACCGGTGTGGGAAAAGTCAGGGGTCGCTAGGATACCCTGGAAAATATAAGGCATATTTGTTGGAATAATAAAATGAAGTTGCTGCTTTGTATGATGCAAATGGGTAGCGTTTGTTACAAGCACCGGCTCACTCCACTAACACGTCATATAAATAAGATATAAAATATATTAATATAAGATAGGATATATAATTAATTATTTATTTGTTTATTTAATTAACCTTGAGCTGATATATATATTTTGGTTGTAATAGACTGTTATTTGATTATTGTGACGTCACTACTAATATTTGTATAAAACGGAGTGTTACTGTAAAATCGGGCTCACTTTTGTTATCGCTTGATTGCAATAAACACTATATCTTACTTGAGTTTACACGTTATTTTCGCCACCTGTTGTTTTGTTGTGTAACCCTACGTGTTTCACGTTGTGGTTTTCATAATTTAATACTTTAATACTAACATTAGGCTAAGTTGTACTACTATTAATAATATATGGATGTAAATCTGAAATAAATGATTATTATTATTATTATAATAACTATTATCTAATAGGTTTCTCTCCGGTCGTGTCGGATTATCGTTGTGGTGTTTTACCATAATACAAAACACAGACGAAAATTTCATTGACGTAGGACTATGAATAGCTCGCGGATGGCGGTTTGTCAAGGTCACAGGTTCAAGTCCTGCTTCATAGATTGTCTTTTTCCGCTGTTATGATTTACATTCTAACATAGCATGGGTAATGCTTATAAAATAAATCTAAATACATATTGTTCAAAGTCAAAGTCAAAAATCATTTATTCACTTAGGTCACAAAGTAACACTTATGAACGTCAAAGGGTGAGTGAGTTTGTTACATTTACTGAATTTACATTTATGTTAGTTGCAAGGTTCAGGCTAAAGGTTGAGCCTATGAGAAGATACCTGCAAGACACTCAAGTTCAGTACAACAACATATTTAGGACGCTGATGCGGCTGCCTCCCTACTGCAGTGCATCGCTAATGTTTGCTGAGGCACATACCGATGGCTATCAAGCGATAATGCGTAAAAAAGCAGCGTCATTGTTAAGAAGATTGAGAGACAGTAGCAACAGCATCCTAAAGATGATTGCCTCACGTTCGGACTGTCCGATCCAATACAAATGGATAAAAATTATTATCGGGCAACACTGACATGATATTGTGTATTTTATTATTATTGATTTATATTTTTAGACTATAAGTAATTAATTAACTACAGGAGGGACTGGTGCAAACTAGCGCATAATAGGGATATGTGGAAAAGCGAGAGGGAGGCCTTTGCCCTGCAGTGGGACAATACAGGCTGAAAATAAATAAATAATAAGTAATTATGAATTTATTCGACATTGACTACGTAAGTTTTAATTTTATTTAATTTGTATTTAATAAATGTAATTTTTTTATATAGATTTTATCTGAAATAAAGTTATTATTATTTGTTTCTCTTTCACGGGTGTTTCCCTAATACGTTAGGAAAATATATTTATTTATTTCAGAAAATAATTTTTACATTGTATGCGAATGTTTTATTATTAATAATAATTATCATAATGTACCTAAGTAACAATTTCAGCTATATAAATTTAATTAATTAAGTATAATATATGACTGCAAGTTGGAGTACTCCCAAATCCCATGACGCAACTGTCTCTATCGAGAGGAGTTCAGTATTGACTACATTTTCTGTTGCAATAGTTGGGATGAGCAAGTCGAAGGTACGTGGCGGATTACTTTCTTCCCAATTATTTTATGACATAAAAATATCGCTTTAATATACATATAAAGTACCGATATTTTTCTAAAAAGGGCACTAGGAATAATGCCTGTATCGCGGGGGTCTATACCAGAGGTTCTCAGACATTTTTTCTCGTAGACCACTTTCAAAATTTAGCTGGTGCCGGTGGACCCCCTGCAGCTATTTTTCTACCATATTCCTTGGCATTCGTATTTATATTGGTGAAGAATCAAACAAGTAAAACATTTAATCAACCTATCACGGTAGGCGGGCTGACCATTTTTTTTTTAGTAATTCTCTACCGAAAAATCGGTAGGTTTGAGACCACTGGTACTGAATAATAAATATGGAATATGCAAGTTTTTACAAGTAACAGTCGCTGAGCTTCTTCAAATATTATCTGCCTACATTGATAGGTGAAGTCAAGCCAACATTTTAGTTCTTCACTATCATCGAAAGCAAATAAATTTTCGTGGACCCCCGCTTACGAATTGTGAACCCCCATTTTTTTGTCACGCCAACGTAGACCCCCGTCGAGTCTCTCGTGGACCCCTGGGGTCCACCTGGACCACTTTGGGAACTAAGGGTCTATACAAACATTCAAACAACGGATACTAAGAACACCCAGACACGGTACAATGTTTGTGGACCAAAATTTTTCCGGTGTCGGCATCAAACCCACAACACTTGACGTAGCGACAATGGTGACAACTTAAACCACTAAGCCATCCGAGCAGTAAATTTAATCACCTCCAATACGTATGATGTAGTATGGGTATCACGAGATAATGTAATTACTAATTCCAAACGGAGGCAGATAAGATGCGGATCTATCTGTCCATTGATCCGATGCATTGTGCCTTTGGCCCTTGACCGCACGCCGTAGGCGATAGGCGCGGGTCGTTGTGCGCATTACCGGGATTGACTGCGTATTAGAAAATTAAGCTGTCTTCCCAGTCATTGCTGAAATCCCAGATATAATTGAAAACCCATTGTCTAGCGCCGGTGTGCCGCTGCGAATCAATATGTTAATAGATATTTTGATAAGGAGTTATGGTAATTTATTGCTGATTTCAGTACTACATCATGGTCTGATTCACCTCTTTCTATTTCAGGTTATTAAAACGGCATCTTATATTTCGCTGGCTCACTATTACAAGGTTCTATGTTATTTTTTTTAACTTTGGGGAAATGAAGTTTAAAATTTGCATATCAGTAAAAATAACTTAAAAAGTAAATTAGAACTATTTACGATTTAATATTGTGGGTGGTAAGTGCTTCCATCTATTACTATATTAGTCTAAACAAAAAGGAATGACATATAGAACCATGCAATGTTCATAACTCATTTTTTTAAAAAATGTGACGTAGAACCTTGTAATATTGAACCAGCGATTTATAGCCATCCATAGATATATGCTTGTATAGCTAAATTGAAAAATAAGATGTTTCCATAACACTTGTTGAGTTTACCAAGACTTAGGGCGCCTTCAAATTTGCCTAAATGTACAGCGCGGCAGCAGTGCTGCGGCCACGCTGCTTTGTAAATCCATAGAAATAAAAACGCATTAGTTCATCGATAGATTAGTGACGGCTGCGTGGCGGCAGCGTTGCAGCCGCGCGGCAAATTTGAAGGCGCCCTTACTAAGATAATTTTATTTTTGCGCGAGCTAATATACTCAAGCCCCGTACTTCACTTGCGCGGGCTCCAGTTGTGCAAAGGTCCGTACGTATCCTTATACGTACGGACGGACGGTAACATGTGTTTTGCATGCTATAGCTGTATATAGCTAATTCAGCACTAAATAGGTCGGCAACGCGCAAGTGTGGTGTTGCAGGCTACGGTAATCACTTTTTTTTTTATTTTGCTTGTCAAAATGACCACACTCCACCTGATGGTAAGCAGTCGTGTGGTCTAGGAGCAGTGGCCTCCACATCGCCCCCACAGTAGCCGAGGCGATGTTGAGGTCTCTACTTTGACGGCCTGAGAAGATGCTTTTTCACGCCCCGCTTAAAGAACCCAGGATTGAAGGAAGAAGGAAACACGTGCCTTGGCAGAGAATTCCATGCCTTGGTCGTTCGGCAGAGATATGAGGACCCAAACTTTTTGGTACGCGCTCTAATCGACTCTACCGTGTAAGGATGGCATCTGAGCCCAGCACGCGTTGTTCTGGATAGGAAAGGGGAGGGCGGGATAAGGTGGAATAACTCTTCTTACCATCAGGTGGCTGTGTGTGTGTTAGCCACTTTTGTATTATAAACAATACCTATATATATATTACCTTGATGCAGCACTTGTTCTTTGCGATGGACTTGACGACATCTTCGAGGGGTGCACTCAGCGTTGGGTTCACCTCGGAGAAGAAGAACGACTCGAAGTCCACCGGGATGTTCGCCGCCTATCGATAGATAAGTACACACCAGTAAAAATTATGTAGCTGACCTGCGCAACTTCGTCTGCTTCACATAAGAGAATTTTTGCGGTTCTTGCAATATTTTTCACTGATGCTCCACTCCTATTGTTCGTAGCGAGATATTATATTAAAAATGTTTAAGCGTTCCTGCACACGATGCCGTCATCGCGCCGTCGCCGCGCAACTACACTGTAGATACGAGTCGCGCGAAGCCCGCCACCGCGCCGCCTCCGCGCGCGTTCCCTGTTTGATTCATTCCATTACCGGCCGCGTACGAACGTGCACGTGCGTAACGGCCGGTAATGGAATGAATCAAACAGACAGGGAGGGGAACGCGCGCGGTGGCGGCGCGGCGGCGGCGCGGTGGCGGGAGTCGCGCGACTCGTATCTACAGTGTAATTGCGCGGCGACGGCGCGGTGACGGCATCGTGTGCAGGAACGCTAAGAAACATAAATTAGATTTAAATATATGTATATTATGATAGATATGTCTCGGACTGTAAGAGACTAGATCCTACGACAGAGGGTATCCTAGTGTGGGGTCTAGGGCATCAAATTGTACCTTTCTTGAACAATAAATGCTTATTATTATTATAGGTACTCTTTATTTAAATCTTTACAATACATTTTTCATTTTTAAATATAGATATACTTATAAAAAATACATTTAAAATATAAAAAATAATATGGTACGCCACCGGCGGCATCGGGAACAGGGCCCAAGCTGCCGGTGCCGGTGGTAGGATTCCAGAGATAGGAACCTCCTTACAATTCGTGCCGTATCTAATAGCACTGCTTTCTGCATCAAATTATTATTATTATATAGCATATCCTATAGCCTTTCTCGATATATAGGCTATCCAAAACTAAAATTAATCCAAAACTTATTAGCGCACGCACTAATTACAGTAAAAAAACCATATTGCTTGAAGGAGCACAGCTGTTTAATAGATTACCGGCCGATGTTAAAGCATGCGATAACGTAAACACATTTAAAAATAGACTTAAGCAATATGTATTAACATTGTAGCTTCTAAATCTCTAGAGATAATTTTAATTTTATTGTTTTTAACTCTGTGTATATCTCATTATAAGTGGGCTATTATGTTCTTATAAGAAATAAATTTCTTTAAACCGAAAATAATTTTCCAATTCGAACCAGTAGTGCCTGAGATTAGCACGTTCAACCAAACAAACAAACAAACTCTTCAGGTTTGTAATATTAGTATAGATAGTACCTATAGATAAATAGTAATAATAATTTAAATAGCTTAGTAGTAAAGTTTAATAGTAGTAGTATAATAGTTTCAAAATGAACCTAATAAATGTGTTAAAAATAAACAACGCGATAAAATAATTTAATTTCAATATATTACTAATATTCGTTAACCTGCTGGTTCAATTGCTTATAAAAACAGAAAACATACCTTGAAAACTTCCTGAACGGAGTATACAAGTTCAGGACCGACACCATCTCCAGGAATCAAAGTGCATTTGATACGACCCTCCTTCGATACGGATTGCTAAACATAAGACATACTATTGTAATAACTATATTAATTTTAAATTATGATAACCACTATATAATAAAAATATATAGTTCTCCATAATGTTCTCGATGATATGTGAAGTCTGCCTGCACTTGGTGTAGCCTAACCCTTCTCACACTGAGAAGAAGTCCATGCCCAGTAGTGGGGCAGTTTGTAAACAAGGGCTACTATTATATGTCATCGAGAACCTAATGTGCAGTCCGTTGGATCGCCAAAGCAAAGGACGCAAGTTCGAACCCCCGGCGGACCTTTAACTTTCGTATTGTGTATTGATTAAAGCTTAAAAAAAGGAAACATCGCGAGGAAAGCATGTTAGAGTTATTCTCTTTTGAAAGACGAGTGTGGTAGATTATGGTTTAATTTATTTTATTCTGAAATTTATGCCCAGCAGTGGGACAGTTCAAAGACTCGTCTGATAATGTCATTGTGTTGTAATATAGTTATAAGATACATGTAACTTCCATATTGTTCTAGAACACTCTAAAAACATCTATAGTCGAAGTCGATTAAAATCTTAATATCTTAGTGAACTTGATAGGAAAATGTCTAAAATTGTAACTATAGTGTGTATTCTTCTTAGCTAAATTATTCTAACATACTTACGCCTGAATACCCGTAGGCAGAGGTCTATAACACTTACATTTCGCCATTTTGTTTTAGGTAATAGAGGACAAACCTATTACTGTCTATAGGGCACCATTACCGGACCCTGCGATGGAGAACTTGCTAACAGAAAATGTCAACACAATGCCTGACCGAGCATCGAACTTGGGACTTAACATAAGTGCCAACTTATGTCATGGGACCTTTGATACAGTTTGAAATATTTCCTTAATTTATTTAATACACTAGATATTCCCGGGGGTTTACCCGCGTTTATCGTTACTGCACCGCCCCCGTGGGTCGTAGCGTGATGTTATATAGCCTTCCTCAATAAATAGGCTATCCAACACTAAAATAATTTATCAATTCGAACCAGTAGTAGTTCCTGAGATTAGCGCGTTCAACCAAACAAACAAACTCTTCAGCTTTATAATATTAGTATAGACTTATAAAAACATCGTGAGGAAACCTGCATGACTGGAGTTCTACATAATGTTCTCGAAGATATATGAAGTCTGCCAACCCGCACTGGGCCAGCGTGGTGGACTAAGGCCTAACCCTTCTCACACTGAGAAGAGGCCCGTGCCCAGCACTGGGACAGTTTAATACAGGGCTGATATTATTATTATATATACATAGCATCTGGCCTTTAACTCTGTAAAGTAGGTGTCTTACACCCACATTTTGTCAGATGTCTTTAGGTCCCATATAATAGAGCATATTGCTGTTTAAAATAAATAATAATAGTAAAATGGCCCACAGTGTTAAAGTTAAAAGAATGCTTTTGGACAACACAAACGCTGCATTGAAATGGGGTTCATGCTTAAACTTGGTGCAACATTTTAACCCTTTAACCTTAATATATTACCTTAATAATGAACCCTTAATATATTTTTGAACCTAATTTATCCTATGTTATGCATTCCCAAGTGTTTTTATAGGTTTATGCTAATGATATGCATTGAAATTAAACCATGGATTTAATAGCAGTCAATTTTACTTAATCTTGTTGATATTATTTTTACTACGAAAGTGGCATACAAACTTTCTTTTTGTTTAACCTTTTAACCGCCCCACTTCATAACAGTTGTCGTGCCCCCAGCGCCCGGCACAGTGAATCGAAAATAAATACCTACAAAAATAAATACTTATTTTTAGGACTTCTAATTATGAGACTAAAGTGTATTAAATTGTAAATGATTACTTAATTATCCATTTACACAATATAAACATTTTTTTGATAAAACCACCGTAATTAAATAAAAAAGCAGATTAAACGAGCTGTGGTATCTGGTCGGAAATATACGACGCTGGCGAAATGGACACGAAAATATTTGTCAGATTAATCCGACGTAAGCGGTTAAAAGGTTAAAAAAGACAACTGCCGCACTAGGAATACATCCTGTGTCGCCGAGGACTTTACAAACACTTAAACAACGGACACAAAGAACACCTAGACTCGGAACAACCATTTGTGGATCACACAAAGTTTTGTCCCGTGTGGGATTCGAACCCACAACACTAGGAGCAGTGGCAGCGGCGAGGCGACCACTTAAACCACTACGCCAGCCGTGCACTAACTATAACTGTAAGCAGCCGTAGCTTAGCATTGCAGTGTTGCAAGCAAAAGGAATGACTACTAGTACACTACATACAAAATACATACATAGATTCACGCCTGTTTCCCAGAGTGGTAGACAGAGACTATGGATTTCCTTTTATTACGATCCTGACACACTTCTCTGACTTCATACACTTTCATCACATTCCTCATACACGCCCGCCGGTTCAAAGAGCTCTTAACCTGACCTTTAATCAATCAAAATCAAAATCAAAAATAAATTTATTCATGTTAGGTTACAAGGTAACACATATGAATGTCATAGTTACACTCAATTTTTTCTGGGAATTTACATTTACTGCCACGTTCAGCAAAGCAAGGGTGTAGAGCTCATGAGAAGAATGGGCAAGAAACTCATGGCTTTGTCCAGAAAATAGTAAAAAATAGTACCACATACAAAATAGTACCTTCTTAACCTATGGAGTCACAGAGGTACATCAGTGGCCACACAATAGGTTTTTAATTATGTCTGGTTTTCCTAGGTTTGAAAGGTTTAGGCACCTGCAATAGTCCTATCTTAACCTATTGAGGCACGGCGCCACTCCGGTGGCCAGACACTAGGTTCCTTATTATCAGGTTTTCTAAGAAATGTCAGGTTAAGGAACATGTAAACCTTACTCAGTGTGTAGAGACAACAAAAGATTGATTGGCTGCTCTATTTTAAGCAAAATTTTATGTATAAACTAGTACTTTGTTATTCTGGGATATCAGATTCCTACATGACACACTGGTTATAGCGGTAACATTATACCTGAAGACCTACAATTGGATTCATTGTATAGAAATGGAAAATAAACTGCTATAAAATCTATGCACTTAGTTTAAGTTCAATAATTCCTTGTTATATTACCCATTTGATGGTTTTTAAATTATACATTTCCTATGTAGATAATTTCCCAATCAAATTTGGCCAGTTAAAGGGTTTTCTAAATCTAGAATCTAACATATAACAAAAATGTTAAACATCATGCTACATACTAAAACCATCCTATTCTCTCTGTGTAATTGTGTGTATGTGTGTGTTTACATATTGTATGCTAATGTTCTTAAAAATTTTAATACCTTTAGAAGAATGGAAATTATTTTCTTAACATGTACCTATTGCCAATAAAAACTGAAATTCAATCAATTTCTGTAAATTGATATTTCAGTATTACAGTTTTTGTTGAAGAATAGAATGGTATCTACAAATACTAATTAAAACACATAATAAAGATATGCACATGCATTCAATAGCTTACGGCTTCACTTCAGGATGGACATTTTGTAACTCTATAACTTAAAATTCAAAACAAAATATATGAAAAATAAAAATAATGGTACAAAATTTTGATGCCAATAAAATTGTTGTAATTTAATTTAGATACCAATCTATGACGTCATAAGACAAAGCATATAAAATAAATTGCACTTTTAATAAAATTTTATTTTTAATAATACTAATACCATCTTTTGAGTAATGAAGCAAGTTTTTTTATTTTTGTCAATATGGTAGACTGGATAAATCTTTTTTATTCACTTTGTATAACATGAACATAGATATAATGAATACATTTCTTTATAAATTGACTTTACAAACAGCAGATGACAGTACAATGTTGTAACAATATTACATCCACAAACATTTTCTTTCAGTCCTTACATTGTTCTGATTCTCATTATCTAATGACAACTCTCTTGAAATATGACTAAGCTAATTTTAGAATGTAAAATGTAATATACATCACATTATCAATTAACATTTTCAACTTCAACTTTTTTGTGTTGTATGGCTCCATTGAATAGGTACCGAGGATACTGCCAACATCAGGATGGAAAGATAAAAATAAAAATAATTTAATAAGTAAATTAATAAGCAGACAGCAAGATGACCATTGACCAGTAGTTAGAGTGTTGGTTCTTCTTTGGGCAATTAACATTTGGAACCCTTGCATTTTGTTGTCAATGTTACCAAATTGACAGCTATGTAATAAGATTTCCAATAGAAGTTAAATATCTGTCATATGTATTCAGCACTTTGTTGGACATGTATAATATAGAAAAAATGGACAGAAATATTTGACATATAAATTAAATGCTGTTCATATACTAATGCTGTACTGTCATCTATTATTTATAATCCTAATGTACGAACTTGCTTCATTACGGGGTCAAGCATTATTAGTAGACAGTTAGTATTCTCACCATGGTGTTGATATTGTTGGGAGTATAACATACGTTTTTGTCGGAGTTTACCGTGCTTGTGTGTACACCCTTGCCCACATGTTGGGAGCCCTGTAACACATAAAAAATAATAGATATTCATTTTATAATATTGACTTAGTTTTATATTAGTATATAGTTATTCATGACTACTCTTTGCAAACCATTCTCAAGATTTTAACACTTTGAATGGTGTCCCAGAAACGCAATACAGTAAAAATTTATTGTCTACATGACCAAACTGTCTTTTCACTAGCCTTTATTATCTGTCGGCTTTCTAGTCTAACCGGATTTGACTGGATATCAGTTTTTACATGGAGCAGCTGCCACCTGACCTCTGCAACCTGAAGGCTAACAATACCCTAAGGCTAGACAAGTGTCAGGATATTAGAGGGCACTGACTTCCCAATAACGACTGCCATAGATGTTCATGGCAGCCGGGACCGACGGCTTAACATGCTCGCCGAGGCACGGAGCAGGCGATAATTGTCAATCAACCAAACTGTAATAAATGGAATTAAATTCACTATGTAGATGATAATAAATATAATATGATTTCAGTATTGTATAGAAATATCTTTGAAAGATATTTAATTTATATATCATCCTATTTTAATAAGTAAAGCAAACATTGATATTATAATAAATATAGAAAATTAATCTTAGAAAATATAAATACAGATCATTACAACATAAACAGTTTACAAATAGATTACGACGAAATACAATTGCTATTAGCTCTCAATAATAGTTGTTAGTCTACATAAAAGCGAATTAATTTAATTGCTACTCAGAATTATCACGTTTCATTGAGGAAATTTATACGCATATGTGATACTATGTACCTCGATTAGGTATTATTAGCGACTGATCACGTGAGGTAAAGTTCTTGGCAAGATCTTCAATATATTTAGACTAGAAACAGCATTTTCGTTATTAAACGTCATAATTAATCGGTATTTAGGTAAAATATGAACATTTTTTATTCAATAAACGCGTTAACATCTTTTCATAACACAAGTTACGAAACACTTAGCACCCGACTTCGAGAACAATTAGTAATATTTATGGATATAAAGTAATATTGTACCTGCGCTAGGGCTCGGCAAATGTTCCTAGTAAGAAGCGACATCATTGATTTTGTATAATTGTATTAAAACCTTAATTAAAGGTTATTTTAATTTAAAATTATTTTTGGATCGTCTCGTCTTTGCTAGCAAAGACGTAAGTCGTAAGTACCGATAGTCCGTATTACTGAATATGACAGTTATTACGTCAAGATAAAAAATTTATAGTTTTATAGTTTCGTATCATTATGGTAAAATAATGAAAATCACAGATATGGCATATAAATAATTCATAATATTTAATACAAACTAAATGAATAATAACTATGAGCAGTAATATATATTTTGAATGAGAGTTATGTAGATTTAACTAGGTACCAATATACAGTGTATAATGCGTGCAATGGAATCTCTCTGAGTTTATGTGTTCTGTGAATGGAACGCTTGAAATCTGGAAATACTTGCCAGGTTGTATATTTTTTGAGGATCTAGTACGATTTTATTTATTTTCTAGCGCGTATTACACCCAGTAATAAGTGACGATGCACTATTTTTATTAATTGTTTTATATAACTTACGTGGCAAACAAGCCATCTGACGATAAGCTATTGCCGCAAAATAATAACATAAGTGCACATAAATATATATTAGGTATATTAGTTCGATACCTACATTATATTTTATATACTTAAAACAAATTATTTTAATTGCTATGTAGCCCTTTTCTTCTCTCCTAATTTGCTGTACCCGACAGGGTCCATAATGACCTAATTTGTTTTATAAGTCCATCTTTATATCATTGTAGAATGCAATAAAATATTGAGTATTGAGTAATAATGTTGTCTATTTGATGCCACAAAAAGCAGTTACTAGACAGCAGTAAGTTCATTTATTATTATTTTAAATAGATTGAATTAAAGTAATTATTTAAAAGTTCGTTAAAATATTGCTTGCAAACACCAAAATCGTAATAAAAAGAAAGGCTACACTGGCATCCCTGTCAAAATTATCGAACCAATGCCATATCAAGAACTCAAGACGGATAGAATTTTGTGCTCCGCCAAGTTATACAAACAGAAAAAAACTTCGCCAGAAAAATTGTCGGAATTTGTCAAAGTAGAAGGGAACAAACTAAAAATTTGTCAAAGTAGAAATAAAGAAGTTATATGGATTTAAAGTTGGTCGCGCGAACGTAACGTCCACGATTGCGCGGCCATGGAGATCTCAGCAACTGCTTGGGTTATTGATCTAATTCTTTTTGTCAATTGAAGACTGAATTTGTCAAAAATTGTCGAAAAAAGAATTACAAGCTTTAGATCAATATTTTACGAATTATCCACCTTGGAAGTTATGGCCGCGCAATTGTGCACTTGTTGTTTCTTTATTGTTGATTATTTTTTAAAATTTTAAGACTTCATACAGTAAAACTGTTACAAGAAGAAAGGTCTTAATTTGTCAAAACTAATGAAAGCAATAAATACTATCAAAGTTTAGTCAAACAGACGAAATCAGTCCAAAACAAAAAGTACGTGACCGCGCGGTCGAAACGTTACTTCGTAGATTGATATCTCATTATCGATAACTGCTTGGATTTCGTTGTGAACATCCATGTATTCGACATATTAACCTCACTAGAATGACATATCGTTTTACCCTCAGAACAGTTTTCAACACGTGTAATTTCAAAAATAATGTGATCTCAAACAATGTTTGTTCAGGGTAGCCATAATTTCGATTTTATTTGGAAATATTTCTAACTGAAGACCAGCAATTATATTAGACAACATGTAGTTCAATCTGCAAAATGTATTATTACTAAATCCTCTCGATCGCAAGTTCAATGCCTTATCCATTGGGCTACCGCTGTTTATAAACTGTTAGGTGCTACTGAATCGATTCCTCCAAACCTTGGAACAATAGCTCACTACAAGTGTCAGTTTTCAAGAAAAGCCGGGCTATTTTGCTACGATGACAACAAAAGTAAATTATGTAAATGTTAAAAAAGACTGTTTCCATCCATTTTCTCACATATGGTTTTATAGAGGTGTAACTAAATTATTATTTTTATTATTTGATTGGTTCATTTTTGTAAGTACTTACAGATTTTTAATTTTTATAAAAATGGTTTTGTAGATGTTTTTAAAGAATTTTATTTTATTTGTTAAATTATGTTTGTTCATTTTGCAAGCTGTGATGAATAGACATATCAAATGATTGAAACACAATTTTTTTAGTTAGAAATATTTCCTTATAAAATCGAAATTATGCTTACCCTGCACGAACATTGTTTAAGATTACTTTTGAAATTACACGCGTTGAAATCTGTTCTGAGGGTAAAACGATATGTTTATTTATTTATTGTTGAGGCACTTCAACGACTTATTCACTGAATATTAAGCAAGGATGACATACATAAGTTATAACCACAGTGAATTTGTCACTTACAGAAGTGCACAGCACTTGCAGAAAAGGTAAGATATATTTGGAAAATACATATTAAATAAGTTATGCGTCTCTAAAGTAAAATTACAGACTATTTGACATATTAGTAATATAAACCAACAATAATGCGTCTTGGAATTAGGTACAACAGAAGATACAATAATATCAAAATGTAGGTATATTTTATTCCAATGAGGTTAATATGTCGATTAAATGGATGTTTACACCGAAATCCTAGCAGTTATCGATAATGATATATCAACTTACGAAGTAACGTTTCGACCGCGCGGCCACGTACTTTTGTTTTTGACTGATTTCGTCTATTTTACTAAACTTTGGTAGTATTTATTGCTTTCATTAGTTTTGACAAATTAAGACCTTTCTTCTTAAAACAGTTTTATTGTATGAAAACAATAAAGAAACAACAAGTGCACGATTGCACGGCCATAACTTCCAAGATGAATAATTCGTAAAATATTGATCTAAAGCTTGTAAATCTTTTTTCGAAAATTTTTGACAAATTCAGTCTTTAATTGACAAAAAGAATCAGATCTCTAACCCAAGTAGTTGCTGAGATCTCCATGGCCGAGCAACCGTAGACGTTACGTTCGCGCGGCCAACTTTAAACCCTTATAAGTTCTTTATTTCTACTTTGACAAATTTTTAGTTTGTTCCCTTCGATTTTGACAAATGCCGACAATTTTTCTGGCGAAGTTTTTTTCTGTTTGTAGAACTTGGCGGAGTAATCGTAACGCACACATAGAATTTACTATAGTGTCTTATCTATAGAATTTACGTCACCAGATACGAGCCGTAATCGCGGCGCAATATTTAAATTCTGACTTGTAGATAGGAGAAATCAATTTCCTCCAAGGGCAAAACGTTATTAAGTAATTCTGTCTGGGAAACAGTTGAAATACGGAGTTTAGAGATGTGACTGGTCGATCACAATAGGCTCGCCCGCTTTTATGCGAATTTGATGATTCGGCTCGTGATAATTAGAAAGAAGAAAATATACTATTGGACGTAGTGAAATAAATATTAAACAACTATTCAATCAAGGTACGTTTTTATAAATGAGTCCTAAAATAGACATAATATACAGATTTTATTTAAAAACTATTGGCATATAAAATAGTAACACCTGCCCATCATTTTATTTATATCATCAAACTGACAAACTCGGAGCCCACCTGATGGTAGTTAATCGGAGTAGTGACTTACTCCATTTCTTATGTAGAAAAAAAGTTCCTTTTCCAATTTTTCTATGTAAGAAACGGAGTAATTGTTCTACCAGCGTTAGACATTTACACTACTGTTACAGTTTCCACATCTTTTACTAAAAAAGCTCTGGAAACTGGACTCAACGTACCTACCAACAGGTTATTTTGGCTGCGATCTCCTTATGGTAGAGATTATTTCCCTGTTGTGCTGAGATATTGAGAAAAGTATGATATGATGTGTAAGTAGGTATGTGGCAAGGATGCATGTAAAATAATTACAAAAATGTCTTAAAATAAGTGTAATTTTAATAGGACAATTGGATTTACGAGCAGTAGAGCCTCGCTGATTTCAGCATGAATGGGCCGGCTCGACCGGGACAGGACTACCCTCTCACAGAATATCGACGTGAAATATCAGTATTCCTACTGTTGTGTTTCGTTCGGTGTGTGAGAGTGCCGGAGGCCCAATCATCCCCTTTCCCCCATCCAGCTTCTTCTCCTTACCACTTCCTTTCCTAAAGGGTCGGCAACGCGCAAGTGATGCCTCTGGTGTTGCAGGCGTTCATAGGCTACGGTGACCACTTACCATGAGGTGGGCCGTATGCTTGTTTGCCACCTTAGATGCAAAGAAAAAAAAATGGACTCCTATTACATAAACAAAGGTACGAACAAAAAAGCTTGGTGGAAAGCTTTGATTGATGGATGATTGAATCAAATACTAATTGTACGTGCACTTTCTGTTCTTTCTATAAAAAGGAGGCGCAATTGAAAGCATAGCCACCAATAATTTGTTCTTGTTAGTAATTACTAAAATCTAAACAATCTTATCAAAATCGTTGGTTTTCTATAGTTTATAATGAAACTATTCTCGTGACAGAACAAATATAAAATAAATTTGTTGTACATAATAAAAAGCGTATCTATTACAATAATTAGATACGAAGTATTTACTGGTTGATAACGAAACTGATTTGTAGTGTGATTAGTGATTACGTTTTTATATCAGTTTTAGATAGCGATTAGCACTATCTAACGAGTTTGTTTTATAACTGCTAATCCCAAAGATTTGAAGTATGTAGGTAATAGGTGCGCTTGGATTTGTGTATTTGATTCAGTATTTAAAAATATTTATGTCATCAAGATCATTCCTAGCTAGTTCATATCAAACGTGTCATTTCGCACTCAGTAGGGTTTTTACGGAGTTGTCTGTATTGGAGGCTTCTTCCGCAGAATGTGAAACGTGAAAAATATGAATGGGAGTTAGGTCAAGGTAAAGATGATAAAATTTAGGTAAGTACATAGTTATTTAAATATTGATAGCAATTCATAACATAAGTATACAAAATGATTCTGATTCACCTAGGAATCACACTCATATTTTAATACTAGATTTTGCCCGCGGTTTCGCTCACGTACCTACCTACATGTAGGTTAAGTTAGATTAGTAAAAGAACTAAAAAAGTTAAAAACAAAACAAATTAAATACAAAATGCTCATTGGCACATTTTTATTTTAAATTTAGTACCTGACGTATTACTAACTGCTTGTGTTTGCCTGACGGATTTTGCAGATGTAACTCAATTAATGCACGTTAATTGCCGGCCTCGCCTTAATAATGCAATCAGAGTTTTATCTTATCCGCTGTCGCAAATCTTCACAATAGCTATAAGTATAATAAATATATTATGACACCATATTAGTCATTTAAAATGTAGCTTTGATAAAAGCATTCACTTGTAGTAGGTACCTATATACAGAAAATAAGCTTATATGTATGTTATTAGTATATATTATCGCACGCTAAATAAAAGAATTTTGTATTAACCAAATTTAAACTTTATTGCAATTAACTTAATACAAATGTAATATTAGAATTTTAGTCACATTTGAAACACACATTTGAGTTCAAATTGCTTTACCTACTTCCAAATTTCGAGTTAAGTTGCTGTTTAATTAAGAGCACGATATACTGGTGCACGAAAATTAAAGACACAAAAACGTCCCAATTGGGTCGTAAAACGATGCTGTTTTGAGGAGATTAGAGAAACTTATAACTTTCTTAACATGCTTGCCACCTTAGTTGCAAAAACGTTATTTAAAGCGCAATTGTTCGAGTGATAACTATTTCTTTCTCTTATGGCCTTTCGTTGTCTATAAACGCTAACTGTTTAACACAAGTGCATTTTTTAAAGCAAAATATTCTGGATTAAATTTTTGATGTCCATTACTATGAAAGTGACATATCTAGTGTATAATTGCCTGTTGGTGTTATTGGCCAGTATATAATTATGTTGATTAGTACCGATAGCCTAGTGCGAGACCGTTGCACTGCTACGCAGAGGTACTCGAGTTCGATCACAAAGCACGCATCTCTGTATTTTCGAAGTTATGTGCGTATTCAAATAGTTATTTGTCGCTCGCTTTAACGGTAAAGGAAAAATTGTGAGGAAACCAGCATGTCTGAGAGTTCTCCATAATGTTTTCGAAGATATTAAGTGAAGTCTGCCAACCCGCACTGGGCCAGCGTGGTGGACTGCGGCCTTATCCTTCTCACGTTGAGAAGAGACCCCTGCCCAGCAGTGGGACAGTTTAATACAGGGCTATCATTATTATGTTGATTAAAAATCTTTTCATTTCCAAAGCATTCCTTAGTATCATTAAGATGAGCGGGAAAACGAAACGAGTTCGCCATTATAGATCGTAGGCATCTTAAACACGTTTTAGCGATGTAATAATTATTGTTTTTCTTATTTTGACGTCTTCGCTTTGAGGATATTTGATCAATAAACGATATTTGAATTATTGTCATATAGCTTAACCATTGGCTTATGTAGGGTTATTTTTCAGGGGAGTCCCCGAAATTTTAACGGCGGCGATAGTCTTCATAACGCGCTAGAATTTTGAGTCCTGGTACTTCCTACCTAGGCCCCCTCTTATATAAACTAATGAGATTGATTAAGAACGACTTATTGAGACAGAGAGATAAAAAGTTAATATTTACTTAAGATACCGTTCCTATTTATCAAAATGATTATGTTCTCAAACGCCATTAAATACGAAAAAGTAGAGTAGGCAACAAAGTTACGGTCGTATTCATAAAATATATATTATTGAAGGCTTAATAAGACGGACAGTTAAAAAAATAGTAGGTACTTATTTCTAATAAATACTTACATTACAAAAATATTTTATTAATATTTTTTTGTAAACCTTTATTATACACAGCATCTTTATTAGGGAAGCTAGCATTATTGTGAACAATACTTTTTAGAATTTTACTTATAACGACTAGGTATATAACTCTCTTGAAGTTTTATGAATATGGCTGTTTCAAAATAAAAATGTCAATTTTGTATTTAGAACGACGTCAAACTAATACTATTTTCGTACCTAATTTTTTATATTTGTATGAATGTTTTAATACGTACATATATTATATAGTTTATTATTAAAACTTTTACAGATAACTTTATGTTTTAATTGAATTTTTTGTTATTGGAACACAAAAATAAGGAAATTCACAGTGCATGTAAGTAATATTTCTTGTTTGTAGGTCACCAATGTCATAGTAGGGTAATTTACCAGGCTTTTGACTTCAAGATGATTTTGTTGTATCTATACTAATATTATAAAGCTGAAGAGTTTGTTTGTTTGTTTGCTTGAACGCGCTAATCTCAGGAACTACCGGTCCGATTTGAAAAATTCTTTCAGTGTTAGATAGCCCATTTATCGAGGAAGGCTATAGGCTATATATCATCACGCTGAGATCAATAGGAGCTGAGCACCAATGAATGTTTCGAAGTTGGAGGATAATTTTTCCTTTTGAGAGCTTCCGCTGCGTGCGCTGCGTAAACAGTCAAAGTTTCGCAAAAATCATGTATGACAGAATTGTTCCCCTTTAAAAGTTCTAAAAAAAAGTCCGCGACAGCATATGTCTATCTTTTAAGGTTGGCTCACTATGACCATTTTTATGCTAACGAAATTTGTTCTAAAATAATGCAATATTTGCGAAGGTATTATTATAAACATGATATTAATCCTTATCCAAATAAATACGTTATTCATCACAAGTATTTAATTTAAAACAAAATTGCCCTTTACATCATTTGATTTCAATTAATGTCTTAGGAGATATCGCAGTTTTAAAATAACATGTGCTGGAATACCGGCCGTGTACCAAGTGATTGGCGCAAGGCCGCCATAGTACCTTTATACAAGGGAAAAGGCTCACAGCAAGAGTGCAAAAGCTATAGAGGCATTAGCTTGCTCAGCGTCGTCGGTAAATTGTATGCAAAAGTGTTAATTGAAAGGATTGTGAAAGTAACCGACAAGAAAATATGGGATGCACAAACGGGATTTCGAAAGGGTATGGGATGTACGGATCAGGTCTTTTCCTTACGGAGCATAGCCGAAAAAGTTTTGGCCAAAGGTCAAAAGGTCTATTGCGCATTCGTGGATCTGGAAAAGACTTATGATAAAGTGGTGAGGAATGAACTTTGGTCGGCATTGTCCATGTATGGAGTGAATAGCAACCTCACGCGAGCTCTGAAATCTCTTTATGATGATTCCAGAGCTTGTGTTAGGATAAACGGGACCTACACAGAGTGGTTTAGCATCGATAAAGGTGTTAGACAAGGATGTGTAGCGTCACCTTGGCTGTTTAACCTATACATGGACAATTGTTTGAAAGATTTAAAAGATTGTGAATGGAGATTAAGAATGAATGAGTTACTTGTCAAATGTCTTCTTTATGCCGATGACCAAGTAATACTTGCGTCATCGGCGGAAGAGTTGCAGGCGAGGGTAACTATTATGCATGGTGCTTTAGAGAGTAAAGGAATGAAAATAAATGTAAGCAAGACGAAAGTAATGGTATTTGAAAAGGAAGAGTGCGTGACGATGTGTAATATTATGATTGATGGAGAAAAAGTGGAGCAAGTGAAAGAGTTTGTATATTTGGGTACTTTGTTTACAAGGGATGGTAAACATGACGGAGATATTGAAAGGAGAACGATTGCTGGCAACAAAGTGAATGGAGCCCTACGCGCTTTTATGAACAGTCGAAATGTATCCGAAAAGGCACGTTTGGCTGTTCATAGAGGACTATTAGTGTCCACACTTATGTATGGAAGTGAAAGTTGGGTATGGTAAAAAAAGCATGAGAGCAGAATAAATGCTGTAGAAATGAGAGCGTTGAGAAGCATATGTGGTGTGACTCTGAAAGATAGAATAAGAAATAGTGTGAAGAGATGCGGCATGAAAGTGGATATAGTTACAAGAATAGAAAAGGGTATGTTACGCTGGTTTGGACATGTAGAAAGAATGGACGAGGAAAGACTGACTAAGAAAGTTTATAAGGCTAGTGTGAATGGAACAGTCGCAAGAGGAAAACCTAGGCGAACGTTTCTCGACCAGATCGGAGGCGTTCTGGACAAAGGCCAGGTTAAGAACTCCTTGAACCGACGGGCGTGTATGAGGAATGTGATGAAAGTGAATGAAGCCAGAGAAGTGTGTCAGGATCGTAGCAAATGGAAATCCGTAGTCTCTGCCTACCCCTCTGGGAAACAGGCGTGAATCTATGTATGTATGTATGTAAAATAACATTGCAGCAAAATAATTACCGATTACAGACATAGTACAAACGATGTTTCTCCTGGTTTATTCTGCGTGATTACTACTGGTTCGATTTGAAAAATTCTTTTAGTGTTGGATAGCCTATTTATCGAGGAAGGCTATAGGCTATATAACATCATGCTACGACCCCCGGGGGCGGCGCAGTAACGATAAACGCGGGTGAAACCGCGGGAACATCTAGTGATAGATAAAAAAAAGGCTATTGCTAGTCGTCCGCTAAACGGATTAATTAAAATAACTTAATCGTCCGATTACCGGATGAATAAAATAATTTAATCGTCCGATTACATCTATTTATTGTTATACTAAATTATTAAAACATCTGTACAATATTTTTTTTTTTCTAACGTGACCTTTCTGTAATATGTCCAGTACTCATAAAAAGCATAGAACTACGGTAAATTAATGTAAATTTGCCCTATAAGAAAAGTGGCGTCAGCGTCAGCCCAAAACACAACCTAAAATTATTCGCTTACTGTACTACGCAATTAATTTAATCAACCTTTTTTTTGTAATTGATACCAATTCAAAATGTTGACGTTCTTCATCGATATTAATTGCCTGATTTTCAGTTACAAATGAATTATCCTGTATACTTGACGATATCGACTCTACGTATATTATTTTTTTTTGTAAATGATACCAATTTGAAAGTTTTATATAAGATAAATTAATGGTAAATTACATAGTCGATATTTCGTGATTTATTATAAAACCTAACCTAACCTACATTTACGTGAGCGAAGCCGCGGGTGAAAACTAGTACAACTATATATCTAAAGGTTATCTGGTAATCCGAATAATCGGACGATTAAATTATTTTATTCATCCGGTAATCGGACAACAAATTTATTTGATTCATCCGTTTAGCGGACGACTAGACACTTTGTAAAAAAAACTTGGTTATGAAAATATTATTTAATCGAAAGATAATGTAGATTTCAAATACTTTGCCACTATCTATCTATACTAATATTATAAAGCAGAAAGATTAGATTTTTTGTTTGTTTGTCTTCGATAACATAATTATTTAATCTATAAAAAATATAATATCTAAATAACCGATTTAGCGGTTATTCGGCCAACTGTTTCAGTTTTCGGCTGCTAATTTTATTAGTTTTCGGACAGTATTTTGAAAGTAAAGTTACATTATAAATTATATTAGGTATATGTAATGTTCACATATTAATATAGCTTTTTATTTTGATTTTCTTTTTGAATAAAAACGAAGTCAATATAATACAAATAGTATTAATTAATATACATTACCTATCTAACAATTTTCTTAAAATAATGATAATATATAATCAGACTTTGAACCTAAGTAGGTATCTATAAGTCTTAAATTAGTGAAGAAAGTGTTATGCTATCTTTATCTTACTTAGTAAATAAAATAGGGATAGTTTTAAAGCTATGTCCTTTTTGATGACTTGCTTCATGAAATTTGCCTTGTGTACAGGCTTAAGACACTTGGTGTGGCAAGCGTTATTTTATGGATGATTCCTGGAAGAAGCGTTCCTGGTATCAGATCCATGGCTTTTTATTTTTAAATTTCTTGTGTAAACGAATATTATGTAGCAAAAAGGAGCTAATTACGTTAGCTGCGATCGGAGGAGCGAAAAAAAACCAATTTAAAACTTAAACTTTAATTTAATTTAAAATAAAAAACTTTTACAATATAGTTATTTCTAATTAGCCTAAATTCCTATTCGAAGTATGAATATAGAGTGAACAATTAAATTATTGCATAAATTAGGAAGATTGTCCTGTTTCTGAACATCGTAGGGTATATTCATCAGTTTCAGAGGCTGACCTTGTATTTCATTATTTTCGTTGATAATGGTAAGTTCTTTGGTGCGCAGGTAACAGCCGACAGGGATGGTAGCCAGATAGCTTCCTTGTAGTGAGTCGAATTCTTCTCGGTCGCAAGCTAATTGGATTTTCGTTGGTTGCGGAAATGATAGGACGTAGTGTTGGTCGTCGAGCTTCTCCAGTGCTTCTTTCGTCAGGAACGTCTTCGTGAATTGGCAGGAGTCCTTGAGGGCTTGATTTATGATAAGCTCCTGGATACAGTCGGACTTAGTGCGGATTTGATGACTTGTTTCCTTTTCACAGAGATACCAGTTGTTGAACTTCGAGCATTCAGCTTCTATGTACACATATGACTTGTCATTGGTTGCTATAAAAGGATAGGTGGGGATAAGAGCTTGGTGATTCCTGTTGGGTACTATAGATAATTTGTATAAATTATATATGCTTTTTGAAAGTGTAGGAAAACTGAAAATTATAACTATTTGGTTTTCATTAAAATATGAACCTGGCTTTATTATATTATAATATTCTCTTAATTCTAACCTTAATAGCTCATCTTTACTATATATTGCTTCTAGCCTATTTAACATTGACTTAAGAGTATCTATATCGATCATAGAATGATGCGTGCTGGATGCGCGAATAAATGCTAACATGTTCTCTATCCTAGTTAATTCTAATCTTAAATCTTCTACATTTTCACCTATAATCAATAAGAGTTGACCAAACTTCGCATAATTTATTAAACTTTCTGTCTTATTTGTAATAACTAACAAGGTATCTAGAGAGTTATTAATTTTTCTTTGATTTTCGACTAACTGGACTAATACTTTATTGTGTCTATTCATCCATTCCTTGTTGAGGCTAATATGATCATTAATTTCATTTACTAATTTGTATTGGTTATTTTGTAAAATTTTAATAGCACTATTATATTTCAATGCATCTGTATAGTCCAAATTTCCTGTAATACATTTAATAATTGAACCAAAACCATCTATCTTTTAACACGATCGGGTTCTAACGATTTTAATTGAGCTGATACCTTGCCAATTTTCGTAGTAAGATAATCGATTTGAAATTCAAATAGTGCATAATTATCGTTACTAAGTCGACTTCTGTAATCTGAAAGCTGATTTTCTAGAGTTACAACTTGATCGTCAATGTCTTTTAAATTTATATATTGTAGGAAAGTATGATGGTTAGCAGTCATTCTTGTTGGTCCAAGTTTGTAGGGTAATATTCCTGGTCCATTGGCCAAACTCTCAAGTTTTATCTCCTTTGCCCGCATCTCCCGAACGATTAATAGTAGTAGAATCCTGTAACAAGGTAGGGTTTTTAGGGCCTCTTTTCAATCTTGCTTTAGCTACTGGCCCACGCCTTTTAGACGTATATATGTGAATAGGCAAGTCGGCTAAGACTCTATCTTGCGTATATCGGGGAGCGGTTTTTTGACGACTCGCAGCAGGATTTTTTATAAATACTTGCTGCTGGGGAACATATTCCTGTTCAGGTTCCCGAATTTTATTCCTACTTTCTATCAAAGCGGTTCGGTTAGCAAGAGATGAATCATTCACGATTTGATAAACTTGTTTCATTTGAGCTTTATGATTCTGGACGTATTGTTGTAGCAACTGTTGCGTAAGGTCTAGATCTAAGGCGTCTCTAGGGTCAAAATGTCCTGTCAGTAAGTCGAATGGTCTACATTTTGTGAAGCTATGTATAGAACTGTTGTATCCAATAATAGCATATGGCATGAGGTTAACGATAGGCTCATCTTTGTGCTGTAGTTTGAGAATTCTAATGTGTTCAAGTAGAGTTGAATGAAAGCGTTCGATATTGCCGTTATCATTTGGCGAGTGTGGTAAGACTCTATGGTGATTTATCTTATGGAGACGTGTAAATTCAGAGAAGAGCTGGTTGGTGAATTCCGTGCCGTTATCAGTTATTAATGTTAAGGGTACACCATGATGGGTGCAGAATTGCAATAGGGATTGGAGTATGCTTATTCCTGTGCCATCTCTAAGGTGATATGCTTGTCCATACTTGGTGAATACATCTATGAAAGTAACATATTTTTCATTGTGGACAGTGAATAGATCCATATGAACTATCTCGAATGGTTTCATTGCGGGAGGTACAATGTTAAACTGTTGTCTAATCGGTCGTCTGTCATACTTGGCTTGTCCGCAGATAATACACTCATTGATAAATTTTGTTATGTGGTCTTTCATTTTTGGCCAGTAATATTTCCTAGACAAGGCTAAATAACATTCGGTAATTCCCCGATGATTCGTTTTGCCGTCATGATAGTGTTGAATAATCTCTTGTTGACGGAGATATTCTTTGACGTTTTCAAGCTCAACTTTGGTAAGTACGAGGTTCATCGACGAACTTTTGAATTTATCCTGAATAACGGGTATTATTGCGTACATGGCAAGAGGTGGATTTATTATAATTGCAGTTTTAACCTTTGGGTTCACGTATTCTTTAATAGCATTAACTACGTCGTTTTCTAAATTCGATGATGAAATTTGGATGGCTATATGTGTGTGAGTTTCGAATGGCTTGGACACTATTGGTTTACGTTTAACGTCGTCAACGATAGTGAAACATATCTGACGGTGGAATTTGTTGAGCGGTTCGTCAGTGATCGGAACTTCTAGTATGGGGTGTTCTAAACTAGTGTGAACAGTTGCGGTAGATGAGTTTGCGGAAGGTGGGTTTTCTGTAGGACTTGGCATGATAGAAAAGATCTCCTCTATTAAGGAGTTAGTTTCTTCATTATGAATCTCCACCCGGGACAAGGCATCGGCGTTTGTGTTATGTTTGCCTTTCTTATAGATGACATCGAAATCGTATTCGCTGAGTTTAAGCCTCCATCTCGTTAATCGCGAGTTGGGTTCCTTGAGATTCATCATCCACTGCAAAGGCTTATGATCTGTTAGGACCTTGAATTTACGACCAAATAAATAAGGCCTAAAGTACTTGGTGGACCACACTATGGCAAGAAGCTCCTTCTCTATGGTGCTATAATTCAATTCGCTATCGTTCAGGGTACGCGATGCGTAGCATACTGGCTTATCAGATCCAACCGCACCTTGTGATAAAACGGCGCCTATGGCTACGTTTGAAGCATCGGTTGTTAAAATAAAATCTCTACTGAAATCGGGGTATTGCAATATGGGGTCATTTGTAAGGAGAGTTTTGCATTTCTCAAAGCTATTTACATATTCGGGATCTAGAACTATCTTTCTACCTTTTTTTAAGCAAGAAGTAAGCGGCTTAGTTATTTTGGCAAAGTCTGGGATAAATTTACGATAATAGCCTACAAGACCTAAAAATTGTTTGATTTCTTTGGGGGTTTTTGGAATAGGATATTTTTCTATGGCAATAATCTTATCTGGGTTTGGTTTTATACCGTCTCTGGTTATAATGTGTCCGAGATAGGCAGTTTCAAGCTTAAGAAACTCAGATTTGTCCATTTGGATCTTAAAGTTGGATTCTTGCAATCTTTGAAGTACCTTTTCAAGATTAATCATATGTTCTGCTAATGAGGTAGAGAAAATGATGATGTCATCAAGGTATACGAGACATATGTCATTTTGGAGACCTCTAAGGACATTGTCCATAACCCTTTGGAATGTGGAAGGGGAATTCTTAAGTCCCATCGGCATTCTTAGAAACTCAAAATGGCCATGTTCGACGTTGAATGCTGTTTTATGTATATCTTGGGGATCCATCTCGACCTGGTAGAATCCACTGGCCAAATCTAGGGTCGTGAAGTACTGGCACCTACCCAGTTTATCAAGGACATCGTTAATATTGGGGATAGGGTACTTATCATTGATGGTTTTTTCATTAAGTTTTCTAAAATCGACTACTAATCGCCATTTTTGCTTGCCAGAAGCATCTAACTTCTTAGGAACTATCCAGATGGGAGAGCTCCAAGCAGAATCTGAAGGTCTTATTATTCCTTGATTCAACATTTTTGATATCTGGTCCCTAACTTCCTGGCGATGAACAAACGGGTATCTATAGCTCTTAGTGTATATAGGGACTTCGTCTGTGGTTTTAATTCGGTGCTTAACTTGATTGGTAAACGTTAAGCCTTCACCTTCTAGGTGGAATACATCGGCATACTTAGAGCAGAGGGCCACAAGGTTGGCTTTCTCTTCTTCGTTCAAATGGTCCGTACGTAAGCGTGCTATAACGTCTGTAGTACGGGATTTATTGATATGCTCAAGATGTGAGCATTCTGCATGAAATAAACTAGCGCTCGCAGGCCGGTCAAGTGAAATAATTAGGTCATTAGAACTCGGATTTTCTATTTCTATATAACCACGACGATTAGTCACATTTGTAATGCATTCGCGTATAATACAATTGCATATGGTCTGTTCGCTAACATAGGCTGCGCCGTCCGGGGCATCAATCGGGATTTTAACTAATTTGGATGATTGCGCTGGTATAATGTCTTCATAAAGGTTTACGTTGCAAGAATTATACATATGAATAGGATTAGACGATGATCGCGTAATTAATTTCTGCTCTTTCAAATCTATCTTAGACTCGAACTTGGTAAGCAAATCTAAACCTACTAACCCGTCGAAATAATCATGGAAGCGATAAATAAATAATTTAATACTATTTGGATCGTTAAACTCTGCAAAGCACGGTAAAGTTATAGAGTAATTATTTCTAGAAACCGCGTGAACGTTAGTTACCTCGAAAGGGTCATAATTAAGTGGAAATTCGGCAAAATATTTTTCTACTGCTTCTGGGCTTATAAAAGACTGATTCGCGCCAGTATCTATCAAAAGTTTTAAGGGCGGGTTAGAAATTAATATATATGGTAATTGTCGCTGAGTTTGCAGGTTTAACTCTATTTTGGCCTTTTTGCAAAGTGCCCCTCCCGAAAATCCTGACTGGAGTGACTCGTGCTAGGCTGTGGTTCAAATTCGCGCTCTAAATTGAT
Organism: Catocala sponsa; assembly: GCA_963564715.1. Lineage (NCBI taxonomy): Eukaryota > Metazoa > Arthropoda > Insecta > Lepidoptera > Erebidae > Catocala > Catocala sponsa. Next base: position 17,675,289 of record OY751349.1, read on the forward strand.
ATCGCTATTATAGGTCGGTTCATTATTATAATCGCACTCTAATGTAGTGTATGAATCATAATCGTAATAATTGTTATCATTACTATAATACTCGGGCTCGTAACAATACTCCGTTGGGTAATACGACTCTTCGTATGACGCACATTCATTCATATTCATTTCGCGACTTTTAAAATAATTATTGGGTGGCGGGTTCCCTGACCTACGCCAGTCGTGTCCAGATAACATTGGTTTAGGTGTAAAATGTTGAACACCGCTCATTGGTTTCGGGCCCTGATTTTGAGGTGGCATGTTTCTAGGTGGCATACGGAAGACATTACTTTGGGGGTTATAAGATTGTGGTAAGGCACGGAACACTTGCTGAGTTCGCGAAGGCATACGATATTGTGGATGCTGGTTTGTATTAGGGTTGAACTTGAAGGGTTGAGGAGGTGGTTGGCTAGGTCTCATTCCTACAGGAGCAGGCCAATTTGATATTGGTCCCGAAAAATGTTGGGGCCGTGGAATAATGGGATGGCTGTGAGGGTTGGATTGACTAGGGGTTTTATGGCTACTAGAGGGTTTCTGAAAATCACTACGTTCCTGCAGATAAATCACATTTAATTCCTCCTGAACATATTCGAGAGCCTTTTCTATAGTATCGGGTCGCATGCACCTGATACGGGACCCTAATGGTTCTTTTAAACCTTTTACAAAAGCCTGCATAGTAACTTTTTTATATAATGTACGTTTCGCTTCGATTGTGGTTGCAATTGGTTCGTGTAATGTTACGTAAGTGATTATCGTACTGAATAAAGTTTGGCAATGCTCATAAAATTCCTGGGGGGTTCTATTTCCCTGCGTAGCTAAAGAGAGGTCTCTATACAAGGCTGTTTCGTCTCTTTGGTCAGAAAAGTTGTTAATAAGTGCTGTCCTAATACCTTGCCAACTGTCGGGTATGCCGTTCGAATTTATTGTACAAGCGGCGGATCCCTTAATCTTATTTAATATGCCATTAATCAAACATAAATTCGTTAATTCGTTACCTGGGGCGGCACTAACATACTGGTTGACAATTTGGTCACAAATACTTATAAATCTAGTTAAAATATTCGGATTGCCATCGAACTCCGGTACCATTCGGAGGGTTTTATAGATGGTATCCGGGTCATGTGCCATCTTAACAATATTAATTGAGCTACAACAACCTAAATCTCTATTTAAATCTATAGTATTCCTGCGAGCCGTACGCGATGTAGGCTCACTGAGCTTGAGTTTTTCCCGGTGAAAAATCTTGGAAGAGGATTACGCACTTAGGGAATAAAAAGGGGAAGCAACACTAGAGCAATTCAAGTGTACTTACATAGACTTCATATCTGGTTCTCTCGTGAATCAATGTCTTGATTCCTCCTCTGGAACTGCAGCTGGACCGTAGATTCGGATATTCGGCGACGGGGCTTGATAGCCGCCCGGGCGACTCGCGTACACGGATATCGATATTAGAGATCCCTAAGCTCGCGAACCGGCCCGCGAATATCCTACCGACTGCGCCAATTACGTTAGCTGCGATCGGAGGAGCGAAAAAAAACCAATTTAAAACTTAAACTTTAATTTAATTTAAAATAAAAAACTTTTACAATATAGTTATTTCCAATTAGCCTAAATTCCTATTCGAAGTATGAATATAGAGTGAACAATTAAATTATTGCATAAATTAGGAAGACAAGATTTCACAATATTTCGTGCGTCATAAAATGTCCAAAAGTGCATAGCGAGCTAGCCGTTTCCGTCGCGCGATGTTTATTGCGATCTAATCGATATGCGTCATTCGAGTGTTGCATCGGCGATTCCCTTTAGGTAGTAACGCGTAACAAGCTTAAAAACAAACCATTCTGTCAATGAGACACTCATGTAAACATAGATTCGAAAAAAAAGAAGTGTTTGTTTTGTATCGAGTTCTCGACATGGACGTGACCCACCGTATCACGGATCTGACGTAGTGTATAAAACACACGGCAACATCGCGCGAGAGTCGTTTATTTGAAAGAATAATAAACGAAATTGTAAATAAAAGATAATTTTATTAAGTAATCATAATTTTTATTCGCTTTAACCATTTCAACACCAACTACTTGTATAGAAGTACATAAGAAACTTTCGTGCCCTCAGGGCCACGACTTTATTAGAAGTAACTAGTGTAATAAAATAAATTTACGATATTTAAAGGTTTCTGTTTGTTTTTTAAAAGATGTCTCTGTCTCCAGCCATATTTTTCTAATTTTTCGTACAAAAAATGCTCTAGTTTTTTTATATTAACGAAAACAAAATCGCCTCAAAAATTTTTAATGCCCTCAGCGCCAAGCACTTGATATAAAGTAGGCTAGTGATGGGACAAAATTCACACAATAGTTACTACGTTATGATTCATCTCTTCGAAATGTTTATAAATAGGTACTATTATTGAAAAAAATGAGGTCAATAAATAACATTCATAATTATAATAAACTGCAAAATTTTAACTAGATTTTCCCTCTAAATCAAAATTTATGAGTACGTTTTATCTCACTTAACTATTGTCGATAATGAAACTCCGTTTGAAACACCCATCCCTACAAAATGGCGAATTGTTAGTGTCCTCAACGCCACGAGCTTGTATTACAAGTAAATTTGTGACGTAACAAGCGAGCCGGTTTCAAGGTCAAAGTAACTTAGTGTAGTGCAGCGTTGTAATATTACGTAGACGCATGTATCTTCACAGTGCAAAATGAGTGGCGAATATTATAGTTCTGACGAATTATTGCGAATACTGGTACCAACTACTTGATATGAAGTAAAAGGATTACATTTAGAAACAAGGGATGTACTCTATATCACATACCTCTAATAAATGAATCTATGACTCTTTTCCTTTATTACGGACAAAGTATTTTAAGTTTTCTTACAATTTTTTTTATAAAATAAAACAAATTATGAAAATACCATATCAATTTTTATTTGTCTTCGTAAATTGACGATTAAACTTCAATTTAAACATGTGATTATTTTTAATCGATAGAAAGGCATCCCATACCTACGTTTTAGCTGTATGTAGTCATACATTTGTAGCGTGGCGCTGGGCGAGACATTGTGCATTATAGGCATGGGCGTCTATCGAAAAGGTTATAATCAATTACATTATTATCAAAATCAACACAAGTTAGATGAAGTTTGAACCTTGTTTTAATTCTTAGAAAATAATCTCTATCTACTTAGTCTTCAAAAACAGCCATGATTACTTACAGATAATAATAGACAACGATCACAATTATACGTAATTATTATCAAAAAATATGAATATCCACCTCGTAAACCTATTGTTTTAAAATTTCAATAATCTACAAAAACAATAGGTACATAGTGAAGTTCTGTCTACAATGTTTGCAATAGTGTAAATTTAGTTTTTAGGCATTTCGACATCTACTTAGACAGGATAGGGTCTATATGAGTATTGAAAAAGAGTCTCGCAAGCATGCGAAAGCAAGGATTAAAACACAAATAATAATAATTTTTAATCACTAAAATCAAAATGTTGAATCCAAGTACTACCTACTAATATAGTATTCTTTTATCTGTGCTAGGTAAATAATCAACATCCATGTCCAAATCATCTAAGCTGCAGTCCAAGTCATCCTCAACGACATCACTGTTTGAACGTAAGTATCAAGAAGATCTCCCGCACCGGAGGCCCATCTCCTGCACCATATCCTATCCCTTCCTTCCATCCCATCCTCTCCTTTCCTCTTACTTCCCCCGTTCTCCTTTAGGGTCGGCAACGCGCGAGTGATATACCTAGTATTTGCAGGCGTCCATAGGCTACGGTAACCACTTATCAGTTGGGCCGTATGCTTGTTTGCCACCTTAGTAGCATAAAAAAAAAGATATTGAACAAATGGTATAGGTACATGAACTATCATAAACATGACTGCCTCGGTGGTCCAGCGGTAGCGTAAGCGACTGCAGATCCGAGGTCCCGGGTTCGATTCTCGGGTCGCGCAGTGTTATTGGGTTTTTCTGTTAGGAAATTCTCAGTAGCAGCCCGGAGTCTGGAAATGTGCCCAGAATAGGGCAATAGGCTCGCCCCAATTACATTGGGATCGATAACGCAACTAGCGAAACGTGGGTGTAATACTACACCTCTACCTACCTCCCCTTGGTGTTACAGGCGTGAGACTATATATGTATGTATCATAAACAATACTGTGACCATGTAAAAAACTGGCAGGGTCATCTTTCATTAGCCAGACCGAGCCAGACCGAGCCAGACCGAGCCAGACCGAGCCAGACCGAGCCAGACCGAGCCAGACTATTCCTTTGGCCGAGCTCGCCGGCATATATGAGATCATCCCCAGTGCCGGATTAAGCAAGCGCGGGGCCCGTAGCAAATTCTTTCAGGTAAGAGTGCTTGCATACGTCATACTTTTTGTAGAGCTGATTATTGGGCCGACTGAAATTCTACACATTTATACGAGCGACTTTTGTAGAACTTGTGCGTTTACTGTATGCAATTCGGTGTTTTATTTACGGCAAGGAAATAGTCGGTTACCGATTGTCTGACGTGGATTGTCTTAGTTGGAAAAGTTGTGATATTTCACGTTTTTGTGACATCAAGTAAATTCAATATACGACATCTTAAGTAATAAGTTTCACTCAAAAAATTACGCTCAGGCAGAGATGAGTGGGTTTAAAAATGCGGGGCCCCCTTTCGCGCGGGGCCCGTAGCAATGCAATAAAATTGCTATTCTTGCTACGTGGTTAATCCGGCACTGATCATCCCCATGGTTTAAATCCACGGATCTTACGCCTACGGATTTGACGAAAATTTACAAATGCTCATCAGAAAAATCGAAACACTTCCGTTTTTATGATTTCTGTTCTAATTTAACACAAAAGAGTTTTCTTTCCATGAAAACAATCACATGATTGTATAGCTGGCAGTTTAGCCATTACAGTGATAAGCGAAAATTCTAAATAGATTTTCATTTGTTTATCCTATAAATGAAATGATTCACTGTTTTGAGACAAATGTGTGTTTAGAGTTGGAGTACGTTTCACCTTTGAAAACTAAAAATTAGCGCTTATCTTAAAACTTTTTGTTCTGTGTTCTGTATACTGCGTGTGTACTGTGACTTTGGGACGTCTGAAAATGTTTTTTTTCTATAACATATGGATACTTCGCCCGCAGAAGCCGCCCAAGTGGTGGCATTGCTGGATTCTGGACTTAGTCAGCGTGTTGTGGCTGAAGGTTGCATCTAAGCCTGTCGTCTGTTCATAGAGTCTACAAACGCTATCGGGAGACTGGTTTGTTCACGCGCCAATCAGGATCTGGCAGGAATCGGGTCACTTCTGAGCGAGATGATCGATTTATTGTAACAACATCTTTACGAAATCGACGCCTTAATGCTTTTCAACTGCAGCAGCAGCTTCATGTTGTACGTAGGGTGGCTGTAAGTGACTCTACAATTAGAAGAAGGTTGAAGGAACGTGGACTGGTACCGCATAAGCCAGCAAGTGGGCCGAAATTAACTGCAGACCATCGAAGAGCGCGCCTTAACTTTGCACGTGAGCACCTAAATTGGTCATACCTCCAGTGGAACAAAGTCCTCTTTTCTGATGAGTGTAAAATTATGCTGTATGGTAACGACGGAAGGAACAAGGTCTACAGAAGAGATGGAGAACGCTTTGCACAATGCTGCATTGAAGAAAAGGTCAGCTATGGTGGCGGTTCGTGGTCGGTTTGGGGAGGAATCAGCGCCGACGGTAAAACAGAGCTTGTCTTTGTGTCTGGGCCACGTCTGCCTGCACTAAACAGTCATCGGTACATCGAACAGTGTCTTGAGCTTCACGTGATGCCCTATGCACATTTTATTGGCAACGGTTTCATATTCATGCACGACAATGCTAGGGCTCACACCGCTAGCGTCGTACGAGATTATGTTACCGAAGTAGGTATCTCCATTATGGAATGGCCAGCAAAAAGCCCGGACATGAATCCGATTGAACATCTATGGGATGAATTAAAGAGACGAATTCGTGCAAGAGATCCTGCCCCAGAAACACTTAGCCAGCTGCAAGATGCAATCCAAGAGGAATGGAATGGAATGCCACATTTGATCGTGACTCTCATCCGATCGATGAAGAACCGTATGGAAGAGCTCGGGGAGGGAATACAAGTTATTAAATAAACGTTTCTTAGCTTTTTTTTCATTTACGTGTTGTTTTATCAATTTCCTTCATACTCCATACAGGGTAAAAATGACTTCTAAAACAAAATACGAAACCTATGAACATTTAATTTGTATTTAGAATATTAACATTATGATTTGAAAACTCATATTATTCACTATTAAACGACATTTGACATATATTCCTAAATATATACATTTTTCTGATAATCCTTACAAAACATAAACTTGCAAGGTGTTTCGGTTACTTATACGTATTGATTTTAATCAGTAGGCCCTCATTACTATAACAGTCAAGGAAAAGTTTTGAGTGCTACTTTAGTCATGTATATCGATTATTATAGATAATATTACGATGTGACCCTCGAAATCAAGATTCCCAGGAATTACCCTTATACCTACAATATACAATAATAATTTTGCGGTGTAGCGGGAGACTCAACAAACATTTAAAATTTTAAACAACGGATGCGAAGAGCACCGAAACTCGGCACACGATACCTACCTACATAATTATTTGTGGATCACACACATTTTTGACGTGACAACGTCTAATAAATCGATGAACGCCTGCTGCACGCACGAAAAAGGATGACTCATTGTCCCGTTATGCTCATTGTCCCGTTATGCTCATTGACCCGTTATGCTCATTGTCCCGTTACGCTCATTGTAACGTTACGGGAAAGAAATTTTGTTATGACGTTGTCACGTTAAACTATCGCCCGTAAATCGACTTTACAGACAACCAATTTTTTGACCCGTGTCGGGATCGAATCAAAAAACCTCGGCACGCTGGCAGTGTTGCGACACCTACTTACACACCACTACACTATCCTTGCAATCGAGTATACATGTTTGATATAGGTACTTATTAAAATTATAAATATAAATAATGCAATGATTTCAAAAGAAAGGATACGCTCATCTAAACAATTTACATAAATTTTCTTTAAACAACCAAAATGTAGTGCCATCTGTTAACTCGTACAAATTACGTGAGTGCCGCGTTGCACAGGGTGACGACGCGGACATAACCTTGTACGTGCGTGCATGATTTTTTATGTTAAACTTACCACCAGATATAGTAAAGTATAACAGTCAAAAATGGTAAATGATCACCAAATTGCACAGCAAAATATATTTAAAGAGATCAAAATAAGTCAACGGAGCCCTATTTATTGGGTAGGTTTAAGAAGGAACCTAACATAACCTAATCCTTCCGAAACAGAATGCAATGATTTGAGGCGTATAGGTGCTCGTTATGATATATCTTAGTAAGCATATTTTGCTGCGCAATTACTATTATATTTGATCCCATTTTTTATTAGGTACATTTTATCCGAAATAAGTCAGTTGCATGGCGATATACGTAACCTACGTACGTTTACTTACACGCCACGACACGTAAGTATGTTTCCGCCTTTAAGTCACCGTTGGCCCTAAACAGACATTCTAGGCCAGCGCACTGGTACCATTTATTCGCTCGATTGGTCTGATCCTCACGCCAATGAAATAATGTTTTATCGTTACATATATTCTAGCAACATGGACTTGTCCCGTCCCCGATATGACACATCAACTTACCTTGGCCGTGCGAAGCACTTCTTTCTGGTCACCAACCCGCTCAACATCCTAGCTACCGAATCTCAGCTCGACGAAGCCAAGAGGGTAGTCGACGAATTTAAGTAAGTCAAATACCTTTAACCTTTGACTGCCACGTCAAAATAGCTCTTGGCGCCAATCTATGATTTCATCCTTTAATTTGTCACATAGTCGTGACCGTGGCGTGCTGGACAAATTTTGCTTTGTCATGTATGAAATGACTGTGGCGGTCAAAACGTAAACCACACTATTCTTTAAGTGCCGACGTCCCTTGCCCGAACGGCACGGCTAGGGAATCCAATCCTAGGTAACGAATAGTAATATGTAATGGACATTAAAATTTCAGAAACAAAATCAGCCGTCTCGGCATTCCTAAGCTTTTACCATTTTGTTCACTTAATCTTTAAAGCTCATAGCTCACGGGCCATTGCACTTACCGTGAGCAGCTTTTGCAACTGTGCACCAAAATAATAGTAATTTGCTTCTAATCATTGTTTTTGATGCACTACATATAATGAAAATTTGGATTTAAATGGAAATATGGATTGGATGGATTTCAATGAAACACTGTATAATGCATCTAATCCTGATTAGATGCATTATACAGTGTTTGACCTATTGTGTGGCAGTGGCACACTGGCAGCCAGAAACAATAGGTTTTCAATGATGTCTGGCATGCCAGCAAATGAATACCACTATTTTTAAGCATAGTTACCTCACCGGGAATATGGGAGCGGAGAGGTTATATCGGGCTCACCCGGAGAAAGATGGAACGTCCCGGACACTACCGATTAAACCTATCACGGTGTGCCAACTGGCTGCCTTGAATGGTGGGTGTGTCCCTGGAATTGAAACTACATTAGCGATCCACCCAGCAGTGGCCAACCTAGCCAAGAAATGCCTGCCGGCGACGATTTCTGAGCGACGCGTGACGGCGACGCTCCGGTACGTTAAAGGGCGTCGCGACGTCGCCGTCGGTCGCTCCGACTTATTGGCTTTCGAACGAGAGATCCCCATTCCCTCGCAAATTAAATATCACCTGCGCAAAGCTCCCAACGATACCTACTCTCTGTATATCTTTTGTAGTCTTAAAAATTATAATAATAATATAATTATGTTACATTACAAAAGGGTTTCACATAAAATCAGGACTACAAAGGTATTTTGTAAAACAGGAAAACACGGAAAATGCCTCCTGGATACGACGAAGACAAGTTATGGGCGACCAAGTACTTATATGACAGTGCGTTCCACCCAGACACGGGCGAGAAGATGTTCGTTATTGGAAGAATGTCTGCGCAGGCACCCATGAACTCGCTTATCACTGGATGTGAGTATCTATAACTACAATTTTATTAGGTACATAGATAGGTACATCTGTCTGACGCCTATTTCTTGTAAGGGATAGACAAACGTGTATATTAATATAATATAAGTTATTTATTATATAAAGGTAATGTCCTCCAGACCGAATTTCGGATACGACGGCCAATCTTAACGGAGACTGGCTATCTGCGCAGAAGATAGTATAATGCACAAGTATGTGCGTAAACACAAGAGCATAGTGTACTTGTGTTTGCGCACATACTTGTGCATTTGATGTTCTCTAATTCTCATGATACGATGGGACGGTAATCCGACACGATCGGAAAGATCAGGCGCAGGATTAATGGCTTTACGCGCTTTCCGAAGCACGAGAGTGTCTAAAACTGCCAACCGTGTTAGGCACAGACACCGTGGTATAGAAATTTTAACAGGAAAACCCAATATATTTTTGTTGGTCTAATCCGGGATTCGAACCCGAGACATCATGCACAGCTGTCGCATTCACTAACGCTGCACCACGGAGGCAGTTATATATAAAGTTTAATTAAATACTTAGTTAATTATAGCGCGCATTCGCGAAGAAGAAAAACATCGTTCTTCATAATATTCTCATCGATAAGTGAAGTCTTTATCAGCGCGGTAAACTGCGGCCTAACCTCCTCATTCTGGAATGGCCCGTGCTCAGTAGTTGGACAGTTTACAAACAGAGCTGATATTATACATTTTTACTTCTTGTTTGTTCCACAGGCATGGTAGTGTTCTACAAGACGAGAGCATCTATAATCTTCTGGCAGTGGGTCAATCAAACATTTAACGCTCTTGTCAACTACACAAACCGGTCTGGCGACGCGCCACTTTCTCCTCAGTTAGTACCTCTATACCTATTTACTAATATTATAAATTCGAAAGTAACTCTGTCTGTCTATCTGTCTGTCTATCTGTCTGTCTGTCTGTCTGTCTGTCGGTCTGTTACCTTTTCACTGCTAAACCACTCAACCGATTTAGATTAAATTTGGTACAGATATAGTTTAAAACCTGGGGAAGGACATAGGCTACTTTATATTGATGCAGGTACCACGCGGGTGGAGCCGCGCGCAAAAGCTAGTAATTATATAATTATATTCAAAGCGGCGCCGGCCCTAGCCCTTGATAGAATAGAGCGAGATTGTCTTTCGGCGACTTTTAGTAGATGTTTTTACTTCAAGTATATTCTACTTTAGTTTTATGTTGAACAAGCGACCCGCCTCGGCCACATGAGTAGATAAACGGAACAGAGCTTCTTAAGAACATCCAAAATTGTTACCTATTTTGGTAGGGTTGTCACAATAGATGAAGACAAATTAAACAAAACATTTTTTTAATAGTTTTATTATTTAGTATGATAGAATACTTTACAAATTACTTACTCTTATAATTTTCTTTTTATAATTTTTGTTTTTTAATAATTGTAATGTTTCTTTTTAATGGTGTGGTAAATTCTTAATCTAACATAAAGTTTTTTCAAGAGTTCCCTCGTAAGGAGACAATGCTGGCTGCAGCAGCAGTTCATGATAAAAATCTTGTTAAACTATCAAAATTAAACTAACACAAAATTTCGTGACCGTGATACTACCCGTTGAAGAGTTCCCTAGTGAGGAGACAATCCTGGCTGCAGCATCAGGTTATATTTATCATATTATTGCATTGTCACTGAAGCTACGGTATACAAAATTTCAGCTCAATCAGACTTTGGGAAGTGGTTCAAATCTTACTTGCAATATTTGAACTTAACACACATACCTACTTCATACCAACCCTCCCACATACCTACAAATGTTTAGTAAAAGCTTGTAATAACAATAAAAAGGTATAAACACACCGTGTAGTATCGTCATCTTATTAAAAAAGGATCATAAAATAAAGGTACTTACTTGAAAAAGTAATAATCCAATATTTAGTTACCTATTGTACTCCTTCGGATAGTTAAAGTATGATATATTTTTATTTTTCTAGTATTATTCATACACACAGTACAATAAACAACCATTATTAATAATAAAATACCACGTTTTTATATTAAAATGTTCAAACTTGCAACTAACGACCACTAAGAGACCATACGAAAATTAACAATAAATAATAGAACTGTAACTGACCTAATAAATATAGCTAATAGTTTTAATGATTACTATATAGATAAAATCGTACCGACACCCGGAAAAGGAACAAACGCTACCTCGTTGATAGCACATAAAAAACATTCTATGTTCATGGCTCCTAGTACACCTCAAGATATATTAGCAATAATTAAAAATCTTAAAATACAAATAGTGTAGGCTACGATGGCATTTCCATGAAAATACTTAAATCGGTAGGTAGCTTTATTTGTGGTCATCTTAGTCACATACTTAATGTGTATATATCAGGGAGTATTCCCGGATGGTCAAAAAAAGTCTATAATAAAGCCACTACATAAGAAAGGAAATAAAGATATAATGCCAAACTATAGACCTATAGCACTTACACCGATATTTTCGAAAATTTTTGAAAGGTACATCTATAAAGAACTTTATAGATACTTAGAGCTGAATAAAATTATTTGTGCTGAGCAGAAAGGGTTCAGAGAAAAAATGTCGAGTAATATGGCTATCTATGAATTTTACACAGAACCATATTAAACATAGATAAGAGAAATCCAGTTTGCGCAGTGTACTACGATATGACGCAGGCCTTTGATCACGTAGATCACACTATCTAAAAAATAAACTCGAGTGCTACGGTATTCGAGGAAATGTGCTAGATCTGCTTGTGTCATACATATCGAACAGAATACAGTGCACGGCCATAACAAAGATAGATTTGGAAACAAAAAAAGAAACGACGTTTTACTCAAATGAGCGTGTAGCTATGTTTGGTGTCCCACAAGGAAGTGTCTTGGGCCCCTTACTCTTTAATTTATATATCAATGACTTGCCCAAAACAACTGACCAACCTTTGACTCTTTTCGCAGATGACAGCACACTCACAGTAGTATGTAAAACATTTGACTTGTACGAAAATGACATTAATAAATCACTATCTGACATTATTTATTGGACGAATAATAATAATTTAAAAATTAATATTAGCAAGATGCAAATTATGCATTTTGGCCAAAAGGCTACAACTTTGCAAGACAACAAACCTTGCATAAAGTACAATGATGTAAATATATACATATGATGTTGATAATGCTGTTTCTTGGTCTAAATATAGACATCAAATTAAATTGGAAACCGCATATCTCACACTTATCAACAAAAATAAGCAGCCGAACCTCCAAAAGCGCTGCATTAGAGCAATGTATGGTCTACAAGTCACAGACAGGTGCAGACCGTGCTTCGTAGAATATAAAATTTTAACGCTTACATCATTATATATCTACGAAACAGCTGTATTTGTGAAAACCAATCCACAACTATTTAATAAACTATCAGATGTCACTATTCGCAACCGACGCGATAATCATAAACTGTGCATGCAAACTGCAAAAACAGCGCTTTTGGGCAAGAGCATTTTCTGCATGGCACCCAAAATATACAATAAAGTACCAAATAAATTTAAGGACCTTAACATTAACATATTTCAACGTAATTTAAGAAATCTTTTACTGCATAAATGCTACTATAATATTAATGATTTCCTATGTGATAATCTTATGTAATTTATTTTTTTCTTTTAATAATCATTTATCAGGATCTAGTTTAATTTGACATGTTCTTAATTATTGACATCTTATCTATTACTATTATATTATTGGAAATGACTTATTAATTAATTATTTTTATATTCATTGTTCGAATTTAAATTGACCTACTTATAATATATCTCACTTCATTGTTAAGAAACGTTTAATTGAGATGTTAATTATTGTATTAGATCCAGCATAATTTTAAAATTACTTATTAAGCACATACATTTGCATGTCTGACCAGACAGAGCATGTTGAGACAAAATAACTGTAACACCTGATTGTACACATGTTAAGTCAAATAAATTTATCTTTATCTAACAAAACAACGTGCGTCGCACTGACCCTGAGATTGTCCACTGGCTTTACCAGCGTGAACTGGTTTTTCCAGTCTCGCCGCGCATGCGTCGAGCGGCCAGTGGTCACATACACATGCCCCGCGTGCTTGTAGTAGTGCCACCGATTCGAACGGTTGTATGAAGCTTTATCTCTGTTCCGTTTATCTACTCGTGTGCCTCGGCTACGCACGGGTGTAACAAATTATACATTTAAATTAAATTATATAAATATTATTTAAATTATACTTTCCTCAAGAATCACTCTGTTTATTAATAAAAACCGCATGAAACTTCGTTCAGTAGTTTTTGAGTTTATCGCAAACGGACAGACAAACACACAGACGTGGCGAGGACTTTATTTTATTATAATTTTGTAATGATAAATAATAGGTATACCCAAATTTTCGCATTGTTTCAAAATATGGCAATTATTTTTCGCATTTAGCTTTTTGGCGCTCCTTGCCATCTGGCGCCGCTCCTCTCACTCTACCCCAAAGCTGGCGCCGTTTCAAAGATTTAAGGCAGAGACCTATTACTCGTCCATTTTGGCACCCATATTATTAAGTCTCCGGCAATAGCGGACTAGCCTACAGGCTACCGGGTACCATGACACACTCCGTGCTGCTAGGAAGAATTTTTTGGGAGAATGAACCAGTTTCACTCTTCCGACCTGGTAATTGGAGTGTAAACGTAGCCCTTTGGACCAATCGACTAAACCGACGAACGACCGAAGAATATTATCTTATATTTCTCTTATCCTATTGAGTCGCAGCGGCACACCGGTGCCCAGACACAATACAATGTCTTGTATTATAAGACTTGACAGATTAACTCTTATAGCCCAATGGTTCGGCAACAACCGGAGAGAAATTAGACGCAGGACCAATGGCTTTACATGCGCAAGGGAGACACGGGGTGTGTAACACAGCCAACCTCATAACACTGGGCTGCTTTTGAGAATTTCATTTGACAGATAAACACAATAATTTTTTGTTGACCTATTATTTTAAATCCAATACCTCGTGATCTCCCAGGCTAGGTTTTAAATATAATTTAATTAATTGAAGTACCGCAGTTGGGAAAGCCCTGTATCGTGTAAGACTTTTTAAATTCGTAATCAACACAAAACTTGGGTGTTGTTTGAGTATACCAATGGTTTTTTCGAATCCAGACAGAGATCGCACATGCCTTTGTTCTATATGGATCGAAGCCACGACACTAGGCATAGTGTGTTTCGGCGAGGTGACTACCTAAAGTACTGCGCCACACGTACTGTTGAAATCTATACTAATATTATAAAGCTGAAGAGTTTGTTTGTTTGTTTTCTTGAACGTGCTAATCTCAGGAACTACTGGTCCGATTTGAAAAATTCTTGCAGTGTTAGATAGCCCATTTATCGTGAAAGGCTATCATCACGTTAAGATCAATAGGAGTGGAGCACCAATGAAGAATGTTTCAAAATCGGAGGGTATTTTCTCCTTTTGAGAGCTTCCGCTGCGTGCGCTGCGTAAACAGTTAGTTTCGCAAAAATCATGTATGACAGAATTGTTCCCCTTTAAAAGTTCTAAAAAAAAGTCCGCGACAGTATGTCTATCTTTTAAGGTTGGCTCACTATAACCATTTTTATGCTAACCAAATTTGTTCTAAAATAATGCATTATTTGCGAAGGTATTTTTATAATCATGATATTAATCCTTATCCAAATAAATACGTTATTCATCACAAATTTTTAATTTAAAACAAAATTGCCCTTTACATCATTCGATTTCAATGAATATCTTAGGAGATATCGCAGTTTTAAAATAACATCGCAGCAAAATAATTACCCATTACAGACATAGTACAAACGATGTTTCTCCTGGTTTATTCTTCGTGATTACTACTGGTTCGATTTGAAAAATTCTTTTAGTGTTGGATAGCCTATTTATTGAGGAAGGCTATAGGCTATATAACATCACGCTACGACCCACGAGGGCGGCGCAGTAACGATAAACGCGGGTGAAACCGCGGGAACATCTAGTATATAATAAACTATATTTTATTCATTATTCTTTCAGGCATTTAATGGCATCCTACTGCGCTGCGTGTGGCGGTGCCCTAACTACTGCTATATACCTCAACAGTAAAACAAAGGTAGGTTCTAAAACTATATGTCACTAATAACTGCATAGCTTACATATTTCCCGGTTACTCATGGGCAGATCAACACAAAAGGTAACAGACATTCAAATGCATGTCAACTGCTGTGATTGGCTGACTGACTTAGCAACAGCTAATCATATCACTTGACATGAGTTTGGATTTAGAATGTCGTTGATTAGTATTTATACAACGGGTGTAATCTAAAGAGAGAAAGGTTTGATTGTTAAAACAAAAAAATCTATGTCGGAGAGTAGGACGCCAACTCGCTTTTGACATGACGAAGCAACAAAATATAGGTGTGGTATTATACTTCGTACGTATACTAATGATAGGCAAATACAAGAGAAATAAAACAAAGGTTGACTGTGATTATCTCTGATCCATAACGCAGCGATTTCATCACACTGAATGTGTCCGCGCACGAGTCTCCGGCGCTTATTTAACGTCAATATGACACTGACAGTTATAACTGTCGCTCCAACTGACACATTGGCTCTGTGGCGACCTCAAGCAAGCTTACGCTTGACGTTCCGAAACGAACCAATAGATGGCGCTTTATTCAACTCCAATTACAGAAATAAATTACATTACATTCCAATGATTGTTTTCTTGATGCACCGACATATATTTAATTATTTCCTTGGTCAAGGGCGTCAATAGGATAACCTAACCTTTTTTTTTTGACCCAGGAAAATCCTTTGTGGATACCCCCTCCCCCGGGGGGGAGGGAGCGTGGTTACGTGAGACCGCACCTAAAGGGGGTCGGTATACACACTAAAAACCTGGGGTGAGCAGTCTTTCCGCCGACGGGGTGGGGCGGGATGGAGTCGCGTTAGCAATCACCATCCCGCCCCGGTGGTTGGCCCGGCTGATGGTAACTGGGCCTCAGCACCTGTGGAGGGGTGGCCTTGCTTACCAAGGCCACCCCCTGTGACGTGTGGGGCCGTGCAAGCCGGTAGAGAGTCCCCCGACTCTGTACCAGTGACCCCACTATTCAGGGGCGAGAAGGCGGGCAAATCGCCTCCTCCTCGCGCCCGTCCGTCTGCGCCGGATAGGGTCAGCGAGGGGATTGTTCTCCCTGACCCTCTCCGCGGTCTCCTTCTGCACCATGACAGCCTCGCAGAAGGAGACCACCGCCTGCCACGACCTTTCGCCGCCGAGCATGGCGTTGATCACGCTCGGCAGGGAGAGATCTCCGCCTATTATGGCCGAAAACGTGTGCCGCTGCGGCCCCCACGCGGCACACGCCTCCAGCGTGTGGAGGGCCGTGTCTTCCCGCGCCCCACACTCGTGTCAGGCCGGGGTCGCCTCCCGTCTCGCGATCTGGTTCAAATACCTTCCGAAACATCCATGCCCGGAAAGCACCTGCATCAGTCGGAAAGTCAGCGACCCGAATCGCCGCCCTATCCACCCTCGGAGGACCGGGCGAATGGCGTCCACCGTCCACTGGCCCGGGACCGGTGGAACCAGGTCTTCCGTCCACCGCCTCAACAGAGCGGCCCGCGCCTGTCGCAGCATGCGTGCGACCTCCTCCCACCCCGGGGGTTCTATGAATTATGATGAATCAGCGTAGTGGCAGCGAGGTGACCTATTTTTTATAAACAAGGTACTCGTATATTTATTTTTTTATAAAATGCGTCAATGTTTATCAGATTAACAATACTATTATTTCAAAAGGAACCTATAAGTCTATCGTCCCTACATGACGGTTGGAAAAGGACTAGTAGATTAACAAGAGGACGAAATTCAATTCTTAAAAAAAATTTACACTTATATATACTAATATTATAAAGCTGAAGAGTTTGTTAGTTTGTTTGTTTGAACGCGCTAATCTCAGGAACTACAGGTTCAATATGAAAAATTATTTTAGTGTTGGATAGCCTATTTATCGAGGAAGTCTATAGGCTATAATTATAACATCACGTTACGACCCACGGGGGCGGCGCAATAACGATAAACGCGGGTGAAACCGTGGGAACGTCTAGTTTAATATATTAACCTAGAACATAGATTATACGCGCTTGTTTGCTGAAGATAGCGATGGCTATCATAGGGTAGGATTAGGCAAGAATCTCACGGCTTAAGACTCCAGACGCGGCGAAGTATAATTGAATGCCTTAGTTCCCAAAGTGGTCCAGGTGGACCTCCAGGGGTCCACAGGAGACTCGATGGGGGTCTACACTGGCGTGACAAAAATGGGGGAGCACAAATCGTAAGCGGAGGTCCACGAAAATTTATTTGCTTTCGATAGTGAAAAACTAATTGGTAGAAATGTAGCTGCAGGGGGTCCACCGGAACCAGCTAAATTTTGAAAGTGGTCTATGAGAAAAATAGTCTGGGGACCTCTGATTTAATGGAAGAGTAAAATCTAATAAACATTTAAAACGTAAAATGTTAAATTCGATGGAAAAGCTAATGTTAATATAGAAAAAAAGGGGACGATAATACTAACAATAACAATGTAGGTACTTAAAGGGCTACATATATGAATATTGGTTGCCTTCTAATTTTATTTTTTATAAATTTTTTGTTGACGGTCTTTTTTTTACTTAGGGCATGAATCCGATTTTCGCGCGGTTGGTACCCTTTGCAGCTGTCTGCGGCGCTAACTTTATCAACATACCTATGATGAGGAGCAAGTGAGTGTACCACTATTACTAGGCTCTTTATAAAAGACACTATACGACCTTTTGGTTTCAAAGTAATAATGACAGTTGTATTCTCATGTTACCACGCAGAAAAAAGCTCTATTATAATGTAACCAAAGCTAGAAAGAAAAATGAGCTATTTTTATATTATCAAAGCAAGAAATAAAGCTTTATAATATACTTACCAAAGAAGGATAGGAAGAAAGAGCTCTGTTTTAAAGTTACCACACCAAAAAAGATTGCTGAATTTCAAAGTTACTAAAGCAAGAAATAACGCTTTTTTAAACTAATGTGTTTTTAAGCCCTTAATGCCATTTCTTAAAGCAATGTCATCGCGGTAACATGATTTCTTGCTCTCGTGCATGCAAGTGGTAAGGCTCCTGAGTACAGTCTATTACATTAGTCAGTAAAAAAGTGAATATTAACGTTGACTTTATGTAATTTTGCAGGGAGTTGATAGATGGTACTCCAGTATTTACGGACCCCGAGGGACATCGAGTGGGCGACTCGAAGATAGCGGCGCGCACTGGGATATTGCTCGTCTGCCTATCCCGTACCTTCATGGCAATACCTGGAATGAGTAATTATTTTCTAAAATATTATTGTAATGACTGCCTTCGCGATGCGGTAATGGCTTTTTGTTGTTGGACTTCTCTGTCAAGAAATGCTCAGTAAACAGCACGGTGTTTGGAACTGAACCTGGTAAACATCAAAACGCTTTACGTGGGATCTTAATCATGCTGGCGAAATTTGGGTGCGCCTCCACCTCTACTTACCTCTTCGGAAAGAGAGGCATGAGTTTGTCTGGGACATAATTTTTGAGTAAACTACGTTGAGTTCTGCCCTTTCTACTTGTTATACCTAAAGAATATGGATTTTCAAGAAACCTGCCCATGATGTGATAGTAGCTTATTTATCTATACCTACTAATATTAAAGGATTTTTCTATAAGGGCGGCGGGTAGATGTTGAAATTAAATAAAACAAGCTGTGTGTGAGGTATTAACAAAATCCTTTTTTTATTTGAAAGGCCTATATCTATGCGAAGCCGGATGTATACGGAAGAGTAATTGAAAATTGGACCACTCGGATCCGTGCCACTATAAGAAGTCGAGGCGAGGATTTGCACGATGTCATATTCCACACTAAATGGCATACATGGGTCTTTCAAATAAAAAAAGAATTTTGTTAATACCTCACATACAGTTTGTTTTATTTCCTTTCAACATCTACCCGTTTTGTTTGTAAGGATTTAACTCAAATACTACTAAACAATTAAACATTCTTTAGAAAGCTATATTATCACCGAGTAACACGGGCTATATTTTGACTGTATGATCAGTGCGGTATCCACTGTACATATTCCTA
This sequence comes from Catocala sponsa, assembly GCA_963564715.1. Classification (NCBI taxonomy): domain Eukaryota; kingdom Metazoa; phylum Arthropoda; class Insecta; order Lepidoptera; family Erebidae; genus Catocala; species Catocala sponsa. The sequence continues at coordinate 17,694,621 of OY751349.1, forward strand.
ATCCTAACGCAGGTTTAAGAACACCTCTTCGACAGCTTGTAGATAATTACAACTATTACTATTACTCATGCATACTGCCAATTGGTAATAATGTTTATACCACCGAGACACTTAGGTACCTGACATTCTTGTACTGCATGAATCCAGTTCTTGGAGAGGCTGGTAATCTGTCATACAGGTCTCCTAGTACAGATACCAGTCTCTCACATAGTAGCAAAAACATGTCTAGATTGTTTCTTTTGTGTAAATTTGTATTTTGTAGCTATGTGAGAGAGAAACAATAAATTATTATTATTATTTTAAAAAAATATTTAAATTTTCATGCATTCTGCAATTAAAATATACAGAAAATGTTTACTGGACTCTTTAAATAACGCAACTGCTCTCAAGTCATGTGCCTTATCTCCATAGTCTATATACATCTTACGTTAGACATGCACGTACGATATAAATAAATGATTATTCATTGTAAAAGTATATTAATTAATGGGATTAAATATAATGATCATCAAAAATACTAATTGGTCAGCAAATATTGCACAGCATAACGAGCATCTATACGCCTCAAATCACTGCATTCCGTCTCGGAAGTGTTAGGTTATGTTAGGTTCCTTTTTTATGCCCACCTAAAAATAGGAGTCCCGCGAAGCGGGGCTCCGCCTCCGTCGACTTACGTTTGATCTCTTTAAAGTTTGCTGGCCATGAGTTACTGATCAATTAGCTATTTCTGCTCACAGATTATATTTTTCTGCTCACAAAAATACCAATACTATGCTAACCATTTAAATAACACTCTTAATTAATTAATTAATTTATAACTAATGTATTGAATCCATCCATTTATAATTATGATTCTTTGTTTTTCATAGCATGTAGCATGCTCCATTTTTATATAATTTGTGTAGTAATAAGTGGATAATGCTGTTGGTAGTATAATTAGCACATTTATATCTAATGATAATATGTAATCTACACTAATATTATAAAGCTGAAGAGTTTGTTTGTTTGCTTGTTTGTTTGAACGCGCTAATCTCAGGAACACTACTGGTTCGATTTGAAAAATTCTTTTAGTGTTGGATAGCCTATTTATCGAGGAAAGCTTTAGGCTATATAACAGCACGCTACGACCTACGGGGGCGGCGCAGTAACGATAATCGCGGTTTAAACCGCGGGAACATCTAGTGATATATATTTTTGTATACTTATACATATATCAGTATATCAGTATATTCGAATATCACCATAAATACATTCAATTTATTTATTTCTAATGAACATTGTTTCTGTTGTGTTTAGCGTTCACGCCAGTCCTAACGCAATGGGCGACCAGGCGTGGCTGGTTCTGCCGCTTCCCCTGGTCGGTGGTTCCCTTCCAGTTTTGCCTGGTGGGTTTCCTCCTGACGTTCGCCACGCCGTTGGGCTGTGCGTTATTCGACCAGCGGGCCACATTACACCGCGATAACTTGGACGGCCACCTGAAGGTACCAGCATACGTTTTAATCTATAAGTATTAAATAAAAATCAATTGCCACATGTATGACGCAGCATCACTTAAGAATGACTCAACCGATTTGGCTGTGTTTGTAATTGTCAGGACAAGGTATGTATGAACGAGAATATGCGTAAAATCCGCGGGAACTATGATAAATTAAATGGTATTTTTATATTGAAAAATGATTGACGCTTGGATATTGAATTTAATTACTTACGTGAATTGTATTTTTGTATACTAGATTGACAGGACAAGGACTGTCGGGTCAACTAGTAGTCTAGTAGTGTATAATAATCTGCGCAGAAGATATAAATAGTGTAGGTACAAGTGAGTGCGCAAACACAAGTCCACTCTCTGTTTCCTAACTCTCATGATCCTATGGGACGGCAATCCGACACGAGCGAAGAGAGATCAGGCGCAGGATCAACAGCTGTCCGAGGCGCGGCGGTGCTCTGGGCTGTTATTGAAGTTTTAAGTGAAAACCCAATAACTTTTTGTTGGTCCGACCCAGGATTCGACCCTGAGACCTCATGCATAGCTGTCGCATTCACTCTGCGCTAATGAATGCGTCTGTTGTCCGCCAAGGAGGCAGGACGGAGGTGTACAACACGGAGTCTATGAAGCTATAGAAACATGTTAGCGGTGTAACTAGCATCTTTGAGAGCAGCGATAGCTCAGTGGGGAGACCAACGGACTGCAATGCAGAGGGTCTCGGGTTCGAACCCACGTCGCGCACCTCTGACTTTCGGAAGTTATATGACTTTTCGAAATTATGTGCGTATTGATTGACAATTATCGCCTGCTCCGTGCCTCGGAGAGCACGTTAAGCCGTTGGTCCCGGCTGCCATGAACATCTATGGCAGTCGTTATTGGGAGAGTGTCGACACAAAAGATCCCACTGGGTCGAAGTGTCGCCGGTCTGCACTGACTGGCCCCCACATAAGATAAGATACACGCACACACTCACGTGTATAAGTACACACACATATCTATTCATTCCTCCTAAAACCATAGATAGGTATACAATCTACTATGACAATGCTTACAGTCCCTTTATTGTCATACTGTTTCTTATCCAAACTTAAGTCGTGTCGCCGGTCTGTACTGACTGGATAAACTAAGATAACTAGCATCTATTAATTATTTATAGGCCAAAACAGGCGGTCACAGTTAAGTTGATAAAATCAACACTTTTTGTTCAATACAAATATAAAATATACATTTACCATAACAATGAATGTGTTTTATTACTCCGTGTTAAAAACTTTAAATAATTAATATTTTCGTCTACAACATTACGAAAAATGCAAAAACGTAAGCTCGTATTAAGTGATTTTTTAGATTATAACAGTAGAAATATATCCTAGTTATCAGCTTAAACGAATCATAAATAGTTATATTACAATTATCAAAAAGTAAATTATCATATTAATAAAAAAATATCTTCAAATCCTCCATACAATTTTACTATGGCGGCCGCGCGCCGATTTGAATATCAAGCTCTTTCATTCAGTCCAACCGCGTCTTACGCTCGGCGCAGTCTTATAGGAATTAAATTCAGTGTCGAGTGATGGCTCAGATGGTGTATCTAATAATAACTTTATTTACTCGATAAAACTTATTTTTAAATCGCACTAGGTATAATTCCTGTGTCGCGGGGACTTACAAACATCCCAACAACGGACACAAAGAATATCCACACTCAGAACAAACATTTGTGGATCACACAATTTGTTTGTCTCGTGTAGGATACGAACCCACAAGACGGCACAGTGTCAGCGGCGAGGCGACCACTCGAACCACTACGCCATCCGTGCAGTCTTAGTACATTGAAGCACTGCAGTCCACAGTAGGATTCACTTTTCCAGTCTCTTCTGTCACGTGATTTCACTTAAGTTTGGATAAGAAACAGTATGACAATAAAGGGACTGTAAGCATTGTCATAGTAGATTGTATACCTATCTATGGTTTTAGGAGGAATTAATAGATATGTGTGTGTACTTATACACGTGAGTGTGTGCGTGTATCTTATCTTATGTGGGGGCCAGTCAGTGCAGACCGGCGACACTTCGACCCAGTGGGATCTTTTGTGTCGACACTCTCCCAATAACGACTGCCATAGATGTTCATGGCAGCCGGGACCAACGGCTTAACGTGCTTTCCGAGGCACGGAGCAGGCGATAATTGTCAATCAATACGCACATAATTTCGAAAAGTCATATAACTTCCGAAAATCAGAGGTGCGAGACGTGGGTTCGAACTCGAGACCCTCTGCATTGCAGTCTGTTGGTCTCCCCACTGAGCTATCGCTGCTCTATGTGTGTGCGTGTAAAATGTGTGTAAATTGAGATGACGTGTAATTTAACAGCGTATAGACATGGGTGAGATTGATTCTAGTGTGTCTGTCTGATCTTTCATGATCTGTAATTGCAATCTGGTTAAGTGGTCGCCTCAACACTGCCATTGCGCGAGTGTGATCCACAAATAATCGTGCCGAGTCTGGGTGTTTTGTGTCCATTGATTTGTGTCCATTGTTTTATGTGTCCATTGTTTGAATGTTGGCAAAGTGACACAAAAAATCGCGTCACAGAATATAAGCCAGAGATTTGCCTATTTAAATTGGAAAAAGTAGTTTCGATCGAAAGAGCCCGCTGTAAATTTTTGGTAACAGTAATAATAAATCAGGTAGTCCAGTTAGGACAGGAAATGGGCGTCCGACGAGCCATAACTTTTCTTTATCCCCTCGTTAAATCTCTTTTTCTTTAAGTTGGTGGCTCACGAATGAGACATTTGTTGTTGCAATAGGCTACAGTACAGATAATATAGCTACGGTACCTTTTCACCAGCAGCGATAGCTCAGTGGGGAGACCACCAGACTGCAATGCAGAGGGTCTGGGGTTCGAACCCACGTCGCGCACCTTTGATTTTAGTAATTTATATGACTTTTCGAAATGATGTGCGTATTGATTGACAATTATCGCCTGCTCTGTGCCTCGGAGAGAGCACGTTAAGCCGTCGGTCCCGGCTGCCATGAACATCTATGGCAGTCATTATTGGGAAGTCAATGCCCTCTAATATCCTGACACTGCTCTATCTTTAGGGTATCGTTAGCCTTCGGGTTGCGGAGGTCAGATGGTAGTCGCTCTGTGTAAAAACTGATATCCAGTTAAATCCGGTTAGACTAGAAAGCCTACCCCAAGTGATTTGAGAATAATAAATGCTGGGGAGAAGAAGAGCTTTTTACCATCAGGTGTCCTGATTGCTTGTTTGCCAACTGCATAAAGTTGGTGGTTTCTAAAAAAACTGCTATTGAAACAATCTTAAAATGTGCGCTTTACGTGTTAATAGGACGAAGTTTGTTAACTTATAAAAAACCAGTTCTGAAACTCATTTCAAAAAGATGCATTTTTCGTGCTATAAGCACGCAAACTGTTACTCGCACTTAATAGTTATGTGAGACTAAATATTCCGTGATTTAATTTAAATAAAAATATGTACTTATTGATTTTTCAGGACATCATGAAGACAAAGTATCCGAAGACCGAGCAGGTGTATTACAATAAAGGGTTGTAAGCGTAAATTTAAACCGTTAGGCAACCACTCGCTGAATATATCCAACTACCGCCTTTGCTTGTAAGAGGATACTTTAAAAAAGGACGACAACTTGGACTTGCAAATGGAAGCCGGAGTATGTAATATTTACGGACATAAACTTTCCGGTAGCCATCTAGTTGCGTGAGTTGGAAGTCATGAAGTATCTGAGTGAAACTGTGTACCAGTGTACCCATTAAATATTGGGTAGTGTATTTGTCTATGTTACAAAAATGCTAGTTCTCAGCTGTACCAATTATTATTGACAAAATAAATGTGAAAGTTTCGTATAATTTGGTCACACTGTGCAAATTTTAATAAAGCATTTTAAGGAGGTTTTAATAAGTTGGCAAAAACAAAGGCCTAGTGTTCAGTGTATCACCGCCAGTTTGTTTTCGGATACAAATGTTGGTAGTATTAGCCCAGCATTTCTTTATTATGTAACGGATAACACAAAAATAAATTCTCACCACAGTCAAGTGCTGAAACTAAGAATCTATATAGATTCTAAATAACGAGTCACAGAAAGGTGTGGTTAATTATGTTATATCCGAACAAATCAAAATATCGTTAATACTACTAGTAAGGTTCTCATAGTGAGAATTGTTTTCTTTACTATATTACAATTCCACTGGGGTTTAATAACATACTTAAATCTTTATTTTTTTTTGCGAGTTGACGGTAGTTTTTGAACAGTTATATGAACATACATGAGCAAGCACCTTGGAGAATTGCCACATTGTGTAGGTACTTACAGGTTACTTCACTCCGATTGTCCCTTTAATTAACTGACGAGACAATCGAATATACGCCATTTTAATAAATGTGGTAACTTGCAATCGCGGCTATGTGCTTCTGTAATAAATTGTTCTCAGAGATTTAGACGAAGATTAACCACGTGCTATCTTATTCGCGTACTTCTTTTATAAATACATAATTATGTTCATTCTATTTTGTAGAGGTTATTCTGCTGCAATTTTAAAATATTGTTTATTGAACATTGTGTATCTTTATGATGAACACTATATACCTACGTGATAAATTATGTAAGTACTAAATAAATTAATAAATGTCATCACAAATATTTCAATGTAAGAGACTGTAAATAGACAATATTATTTATATCTGTGATTTGTTTTCAATCAATTAAGTCACACTACATCGCTCACACCTAGTAAGTAGTAACTAAATGATCTAATAACAACCAAACAAGTGACATTTCCTTCGATCAATAATAGACTAGATACACAATCCCATTCAAAAGTCCTCTTTAAAACTGTCGCCAATTGTAAGTGTAGGTAATTCTAAGAATTCTAGTTGAAATAAATATACATTAATGCAAATTCAACCTTAAATCCAATACTTAAAGTTGCATTAACAAAGCTATGTACAAAAAGCAATTAATTTTTACGACCTTTGTTCGCTGCTCAAATCACATCAAAACAATTTTAATCTTATACCCATGTTTTAAAGTCTAACTTACAAAGTGCCAAAAATAGTAATATCAATTTACAATAGTTGACGCGTTGTTGCAAACGTTGGTCAAATAATCATATTTGGTAATTGATTCATATTTAGTATTTAATTAGGTTTTTACTTTATGAAAAATACTTAATGATATAAACTTACCGAAAAAAAGATATTCCTTTCTTAATCTCGGTGTTACGGTGGTTATTTGCACAATTTTTGAACGCACACTGCGGCATTTTGACGTCTTAATGTTGGCTATGATTGGATCATACTAATTTGAAATAAGATCACAACTGTATTTGTGCTCTTATTTTTCGGCTCGTTTTTGCAGCGCTTACCGGACATCTATTGTATTACATAGTATTGTCTTCTGTTTACGCGAATGTTATTCATTGAAATTAAACTACTATATACGGATTGTATATAGTCTCCCCGTGACCATGGCTGCTGAAAAGCAACCGAAACGTCGGGGAAAGTGTAAACACAAATATAAATAGTATAATAGTATAGTAATAGTATAAATAGTTTTAATAGTTTCAATAATTTAATTAGCTTAAAAATTAGTAAAGTTTAATAGTAATAGTAGTGTAACAGTTTTTAAAAATTTTGTAATAAAGTGTCAAATAAACAACGCGATAAAATCCGTATATAGTAGTTTAATTTCAATCTAGTGTATTATTGATCGAAGGACATTTCAAAACTAATGTCACTTGATTGCCTGTTGTTACTAATTCAATAATCATTTCTGGAAGACTATTAGTCTTTCAGACACCTGGTGTAACTGCCGCACTCAAGAGACATTAAGGCATTACTTAAATTTTGATGATTGTATTACTTATTCTATATTTAAAGACTTATCGTCAACTCACGAGCGTGCAACTCGCGAGTGCGCGCGAGTTGGCACCTTCCGATTTTACCTATCTTTTTTGTCGTCAACTCGCTTGATCGTGAAAATTAGACGTATTTTTATGTACAATCATGTACTACAACGTTTAAATTTAATATAGGTACCTACCTGCTTTAAATAAAAGACGATATAGTTTTTGAGATAGTAGTACATATTATAATATAAAACAACATGATAACAGTTTATACTTTTATCATGTTGTTTTAACTTAGTATTTTCCTAATAATTATCAATAATATCACAAATCAACATCACAATAATTCAATAATTTGGTTTATTACCTTACTTAAATTATCTGAAACTAAGCAAAGAAACAACAATATCAAAATACGTGAGTGAACCAAAATCGCTCATTATCATCTAAATATAACAAAAATAGTAATCAACAAGTACTTATAGCATTTGACTAATTATTACTTACTAATAAAATTATCATAGTCTTAGAAACTATATATATACTTAAATTACAGATCAGGGTTTGTTATAATGTCTATTTAATTATTTATAATTTTTAAATTTGATTTTAATTTCTTGTACATTTTTTATTAATAATGTTTTTTATAAAATTATTATTTTATTAATTTCCTTATTATTATTATTTATTTTTTATTTATGTTACTTACCTATATTTTGTCATGTTCTTTTATATTATATGTATATTTATTTATTTTATTAAGGTTTACCAACAGTTATCTATAACAAACTATATTGTCTTTTATTTTAAACTCGAATCGTATAGTGTCTTATACATTTACAGTAGGTTCCTATACAAGTTTAATTAAAACCATTTTGTAAATGACTGTACACGCGAGTTGACGACAAAAAAATCGGAAGGTGCCAACTCGCGCGCACTCGCGAGTTGCACGCACGCGAGTTGACGAATAAGTCATTTTTAATATCAATCCTCATGTGTAGTTGGTCTTAGCTGAAAAAGCACATGGTGTAAAGAAGTTTGTTCGTTGGATTTCACTATTCTTGTGGGGGTTTTTGTAAAGTAAAAGTAATTTAATAATGTGCATTGTGCAGTAACATTCCTAAGATTCAATAAAGGTAAAATTACAATGAAGACGTTGTGTAGGGATTACTCAGGGAAATTATGGTAAAGAAAAACAATTGGTTATGTGTCGATGTGGTGAACCTTTAATGACCGAATGAATTTAACAAAAGTTTATGCCAAAACGATAGATACTCGAACTAATAAGTGAGCAACTAGGCTCTTTACGTTGTTGCTATGATATTAAGGTTAGGCGCTTCAACATGCCCCCGGGCGTTGAAGTTACACCTTCAACTAGAACACGAAACAGGCAAAGGGCAAATCTTATTGAATGCCCTCCTCAAGACACCAGCAGACGTCCGGATGTCAGCCACACGAATGATACCATCTGATCCAGGGTGGACTGCAACAACTCTTCCCATTCGCCACTTCAAAGGAGGAAGATTCTCTTCTCTCACAATGACCAGCGATCCTATCTTTAAACCATCTTTACATGAACGCCACTTCGTCCGTTGTTGAAGTTCGGCAACGTACTCTTTACTCCATCTAACCCAGAAATGCTGGAGGAGTTGTTCTATCCTGTGATAGCGAGACAACTGATTCGTAGAATGGTCTTGAAGATTAGGTTGTGGCAAGGAAGTAAGTGGCTGACCAATGAGGAAATATCCTGGCATCAACGGTGTGTCGTCCTCAGGATCCGAAGACAGCGGTGTTAATGGACGAGAATTTAAAATCGCCTCGATTTGCGTTAGAGTGGTGTAAAGTTCTTCAAAGGTTAAGTAACAATTTCCCAACACTCGTTGAAGATGGTACTTTGTTGACTTCACACCCGCCTCCCAAGTCCGCCGAAGTGAGGACTATATGCAGGAATAAAATGGAATCTTATCCCATCATTGGCCAAACTTTCGCCTAAAGAAGTTGCATTTGATTTAAGAAATTTTGAGATATCATTGTATGCGCCAACAAATGAGGTACCGTTGTCGGAATACATGTTAACAGGTTTCCCGCGTCGCGAAATAAATCTGTACAAAGCTAGTAAATAATTATTGCTAGTTAAATCACCCACTAGCTCCAAGTGAATAGCCTTGGTGGTAAAACAAATGAATATAGCTATATACACCTTTACTAGCCTGCAACCACGACCTTGTCGACTAGCACACATTATAGGGCCAGCATAATCTACGCCTGTGCTCTCAAATGGAAAACCTGGAACAAGCCGCTGCCGTGGTAAGTTCCCCATTAAAGGAGTAACTACAGTTCCTTTCATTCTACGGCAACGTATACATTTATGAAAGCAAGCTTTCGCCAAGTTACGGCCACCAATAGGCCAATATCTTCCCTAATAGAGGCTAACAATAACTGTGGGCCCGCGTGCATCAATCTGTTATGCTCAAAATCAAATAACAATTTAGTGAATTCATGAGTGGACTGTAATAAAATGGGATGCTTTTTAATATACATAAAATTCGAATTATCAAGACGCCCGCCAACACGCATTATGTTTTTCTCATCCAAATAAACATTAAATTTTAAAAGAGAGCTTTTCTTTGGTAAGCTATTTTTATCTAATAATATTTATGCTCGGGAAATGATTCGTGTTGACTATGAAAAATTACCACATTTAATGCATTTTGTAAATCATTTTCTAAAATAAATTTATCATTAACTGAAAGTTTTCTACATAATTTAATAAAACGAAGCACGTAGGGAACGCACAAGTCTTAAATAATTCGAAAAGCGTCTTGAGCTATTACACTCACTATCACTAAGAACAGCGCTCAACGAAACATCAGAACGAGTTTCGGGCAAAGTTTCTTGACTCAAGTTGAGAAGGCCAACCGCTCATATTCAGCTTCAAAAAGTCTGGACTCGACCACCACAGAGCATAATTTTGCAGAGTATTAATATCGACGCCTCGCGATATTAAATCTGCAGGATTTTTATCGGTTGGGACGTGTCTCCATGTACAGCCAGCCGCCTTATCTAAAATTTCAGCTACGCGGTTGCGTACAAAAGGCTGAAGCTTGGAAGGCAACATGTGTAACCATCCCAACACGATGGTCGAGTCAGTCCAACAATAGGTACGACTGATATTTGCTCGAAGAGAGCTGTGGACGTTCTCATAAGGACGCGCTCCTACTACTGCGCCGCACAACTCCAGTCTTGGGATAGTTGTGGGCTTGAGCGGCGCAACCCGACTCTTGGCCGTTAACAGGTGAACCATGTACTCACCTTCATCATTAATGCTTCTAATATACAGGGTGTGTCGTAAATAGTGGTCCAGAGTAAAGGAGTCGATACACTGTATTCTTATGTATCGCATACCGAAATTTTAAGCATTTTCAGTTAAGGGTCTCCTAACAAAAAATAAAAGTTCTTTTTTAAAATTTCTGCACCTTGCTTCACGAATTTGGCTGTCATTTCAACAAATATCAATATTTTTTAATTCTGTTTTTTTATTATTACTCTTAAATATGTGTACTATCATATCCAAACCCTTTTTTATGTTTTAAAGTCGAAGGTACTTAAAGAAATTAATCTGTTTCCAATTTCAATACTCATCTTCAGCAAATCATATGACTTTAGGGGCATAAAAAAAATGCTTAAAATTTCGGTATGTGATACATAAGAATACAGTGTATCGACTCCTTTACTCTGGACCACTATTTACGACACACCCTGTATACGCACGCACCGTATGCGCGCTCGGAAGCGTCGGTGAATATGTGAATTTCTAACTCCTTGTAACACTCGCAAACTACAATACGAGGGATTCGAAAACTATTTAACAAAGATAAACATTTAATAACGGTGTTCCAGCTAATCTTAATCTCCGGGTTCAGTGGTTCATCCCATGACAACTTGTCTAACCACAATTGCTGCAACATCATCTTCATAATAATTACGTAGGGAGATAGAAGCCCTAGTGGATCGAAGATCCGAGCTATTGCTGAAAGTAAATCTCGTTTAGTGCAAGCATCGGAAGTCATATTATTGGTTATTGAGAAACCAAGCCCATCGGAACTGGCATACCAACTGAGGCCAAGCAGCTTGTCGGGCTCCCTAGATCCCATGTTCAAGTCAAGCGGTGAGTCCACAGACTCAGACACCAACTGAGGTTCGTTCGACTTCCACTTTCTCAATGACATGCCAGCTGATGAGAGCGCCTTAGTGACTTCCTCGCGAATAAATTTTATCTCATCTAAATTCATACTCCCAGTACATAAGTCAAAATATCATGCTTGATGACTTCAGCAATTTTTTTATTCCTGCATTCAATTCCTATTTGCTTGAGTTATTTATTATATTACGTGACGGTATTTAATTCATAGACCTTAATAGGTTCGTCAGTATTACTACGCCAAGCTATTCTTTGCAAGTGCCTATCACATGGATGTACAACCACTTGTCTGTACATTTTTCGACGTCAGCAGCCAAGACGTACTTATGTTGCCTAAACCTAAGAAGTATAGACAACAAATCGTCCTGAACTGTTGGGCCAACCATCTGCAAATCATTTAAAGAAACGCCAAAACAACACGGAGCTTGGTCGTGGTACTACATTCACGTAACACCCCATGATGTGGTATATAATATCCATCAGAAACTAAATTAGTGTTTTTAACCTCAGTCATATGACCTAACTGTTCATACTCTGACATTAAATCATAGTACATTTTACTAAAATCAGGTTTAGCCTTTAACCTCCGTTCTAAAGAGTACAAACATTGTGTTGCCCTTTTAAAGGAATCTCCTAGAACAGAGGGATTTTGTTTGAGAGGTACACGCACGCAAAAACGGCCATCACTCAGTCTGGTCGTATTTTTTATAAAATGATCCTCACACAACTTCTCCTCGGGTAAATAATGAGAAAGATTAACATTTGTCTCTTCTAATTGCCAAAACCGCGACAATTCGGACCTAATTTTGCCCCAATTATTATCATTACTAGTGATGTTCGCAAAATGACATCTTATATCATTTGATAGTAATGTAAAATAATTATGACTAATAGGACCGGCGACTATCCAGCCTAATTTGGTTTCACAAAGTAATGGCTTTCCGGTACCTAATTTTATTCTTTTTGATCCTAACAAGTCCCAAAAAAGGTCAGCGTCAATCAATATATTTATATCACTGGGTCTGTAAAAGGTAGGATCTGCTAAGCAAACGTTATAAGGTATATTAAGCTCAGAAACATCAATTTCACGACACGGCACAGTACTGGTAATAAATGACAAAACGAAACAATGAAGTTTACAACTAAAACTATCATTTAATCATATCATATCATTAAACATTCATTTCATTATCATTTAACTATCATTTTATTCCACCTTATCCCGCCCTCCCCTTTCCTATCCAGAACAACGCGTGCTGGGCTCAGATGCCATCCTTACACGGTAGAGTCGATTAGAGCGCGTACCAAAAAGTTTGGGTCCTCATATCTCTGCCGAACGACCAAGGCATGGAATTCTCTGCCAAGGCACGTGTTTCCTTCTTCCTTCAATCCTGGGTTCTTTAAGCGGGGCGTGAAAAAGCATCTTCTCAGGCCGTCAAAGTAGATACCTCAACATCGCCTCGGCTAATGTGGGGGCGATGTGGAGGCCACTGCTCTTAGACCACACGACTGCTTACCATCAGGTGGAGTGTGGTCATTTTGACGAGCAAAATAAAAAAAAAGACGTCATGTTAACACATGTTTTGCCTACGTGCGAAGACACGTTATTTATGCCAAGAATCGACCTGTCTACCTGATTTGTAGTTAATTATAATAATCTATACAGCTTCTCTGTAATAAAACATGATGTGCTACCGCTATCGAGTACCGCTCGAACTATATGCGCATGATTATTATGATCATATAATTTGAGCAAAGCGGTTGACAACAACACATCGCGCTGTTTACGTTCGCCACAGTAAAATGCAACGCTTGCCGACAATGCTACATTACTTGTATCGGAGGTGGGGGAAGTTATCGACGGAGAAGACACGTTTATATTAGTATTTTGTGCGCTCTCATTATTGGTACTCGTAACACCTTTGAGTTCTGATAAGTGTATCAGTGTGTTATGCCTACGTTTGCACAATTTGCAACCTGGTTTCTTACAGTGGTTTGCAAAATGACCTGTCTTTAAGCAATTAAAACAAACCTTGTATGATGGCAACAACTTAAGACGTGCTTCATTACTTAATGAGAGGAACTGTGAACAATTAATTAAGTTATGGATGCCGTTACACTTGGGACATGTTTTCTGTATCCATACTGTATCTGAATTGTGAGGAACTTGTGTTGTTACCATAGATTTAATTCTCGGACGCGAGCTAACGACAGACTGCATCTGATTACGTCACAGTTCTATAGTTTCAATCAAATCAGAGCGAGTGCGCAAGAATTGAATGAATTTGTCGAATGTTATTATGCTATCCTTGTCCATACGACCCTTAAACTCCTCCCACTCCCTATACGTCTTCCGATCTAATTTAAGCGTAATAATATAAATTAAGTGTCCCAATGCTTGACTGACTCACCTAATGATTCTAGTCCACGCAGGTTTTTATTTAATTGGTCGATTAAACCCTTCAAAATTGTAGAGGACCCTTCTAAATTAAATAATGCAGATACATGATTTTGCACCAATATTCTTTTATTGTCGAAGCGGTCGCATAATAAATTTCACGCCACAGTATAATTATTGGCTGAAAATTCTATAGATTTAATAACCACGGCAGCAGATCCCTCCAGAGATGCTCGCAAGTAATGAAACTTATTCACTTGATCAATATCGTCATTACAATGAATTAGACTAGTAAAGGTGTCACGAAATTCCAACCAATTACAGTAAGAACCGCTGAATTTTGGTAATTATATAGTGGGTAACTTAACTGGCTTATGTGTGTTACTGCTACGTGTATTCTTATCACTGCTAACAGATTTCACATCTTGATTAAACTTACTTAATAAAGTTTGTGCCCTAGACAGTGACTTATAATACAAGGACTCAAACTCTGAACGTTCTGTTAACTGTAACTTGTCATCTTCCACGATGCATTCTAAACGCAACTGTATCTCATCGTATTGCTCATACAACGACTCCATTCTCCCAATACGCAACTGCAGCTCGGTGACATCACAACTAGTTGTTGCTTTATCAATCAGCTGATCTAAATAATTAATAAAAGCAGTTAAGCGGCCTTTGAAACTCCCACGCTTCTTAATCAATTCCCTTTCTTCAGACATTTTGGGAGATGAGTATTGTCAACCTGGAATTTATATAAACAAAATAAATTAACACAACACAACAACTTGTACTTATCACAAGCTAGCACAGCACTAAGTACCTAACTACCTTGGTCTACAATTAGATACTCTGCAGTTACGGCGCAACACTTTATTGGATATCTATATCTATACTTATAATAAAACTGTAGAGAGGTCAATTCTGTACATTGAATATATATTCAAAATTAATATTGGAGGATGAATGGTGATCGATACTGATGACAAAAATGCAATCAGTAAATTTTTTGTCTGTCTGTCTGTATGTGCACGCATGGGTCAAAAACTACTGAAGGGATTTTAACCAAACTTGGTACGATTGTAGTCCATACTCCTGGGCAGGTTATAGGCTATATAACATAACGCTAAGACACATAGGAGCTGAGCAGTGACGATAAATTTGAAGCAAGTCGGACGAAAATGCGCTTTCGAGCTCTTATCCTCGCATACGTTGATCATACACCAAAAGTATGTATTACAAAGATGATGGTCTTCAAAAGATCTACAAAAAAGTCCTTAATAGTATATATCTATCTTTTATAAATTAGCCACAACGTGTTTAATCGTTAGGCATTTCATCAAAGTGTATTAAAATACATAAATATATTGTATTTCACATAGATATATCTTTATCGAACTCCCATATTCAAAAAGTACACTTTAATATTTATATTATAAAAAAATATAGGAATCAGTTTATAAATACACAAGATATAGATGAAATAAAACTTCCAAATCTCGCCGCGCCAGTATGGGTACGGCTATACGGTTGATTGTTGTTTAACGCGCGAAACGGCCATCCGCTTCATTTATAAAAAGGCGGGGGCGCTCACGCGCCGACTTCACTCACATTTTGTTCGTTTGGTTGAACGCGGTAATCTAAGGAACTACGGGTAAAAATTAGAAAAATATTTCAGTGTTGGATAGCCCATGTATAGAGGAAGGCTATAGGCTATATAACATCACGCTACGACCAATAGCAGCGGAGCATAAATGAAAAATATTGCAAAAACTAGGAAAATTCTCTTATGTGAAGCAGACGAAGTTGCGCGGGTCAGCTAGTTCAATAATAAAGTTACAGAACTGATCAATAAAATCTAATAAGCTTGCTTACAAAGTTTTTAAGCAAATGTTCTAGAAAAACGTGCTCAGTGACAATTACACAGTATTTACTCGTACATATGAAATGCAAGCAATTAACTACATGAGTTTAACAGCAATAGTCATTAATTTACTGTAGCAATCTGCAGTAAAACAATAATTAATAATATCTACTCGTTAAAACTTTATCTAAGTACTATATAAAATACCTTTCTATGAGATTATGTGAATACAATTATTGTAATATCAATCAAACAAAATAATTAAGCAATTATGTTTATTATATTGCATTATTTTACAGTATAATTTTATTTAATTGCATCTAACTATCACAATAAATGAAAATATGATATTCACAAAACTCGGTATTCAATGAACCTAATGGAACGATACAATAAAATAAGCAATACCTATATAATTTACTGACCTTGTAAATCCTTAAATAACTTATATACTTCCTTACTTCCTTAATTAACTTTTACACCACAAAACTTCCAAACCGGTAAAATGACCTTCGTCAAGGTTGATCGGCGAATTAATTTCTTCGATTTAAATAATTAATCCTTCAACTCCTCAATATGTAATCCACCGTATAGCTTAAACTTCGCTAATTCAGCATCCGTCTCGATAAACGACCAATATGTAGGGATTACTCAGGGAATTTATGGTAAAGAAAAACAATTGGATATGTGTCGATGTGGTGAACCTTTAATGACCGAATGAATTTAACAAAAGTTTATGCCAAAACGATAGATACTCGAACTAATAAGTGAGCAACTAGGCTCTTTACGTTGTTGCTATGATATTAAGGTTAGGCGCTTCAACACGTTGTCAATTGTAGATAATTATTATTGTTGAAGGCGCCGGTTTTCCAAATACCAGATTTAGGTAACTGAAATGCTGAATTAATTTGGCGTTTTGACGGTTTTGTTTATGGGAACCTGTCAAATTTATTGTTTAGAGTCTGTCAAGCGAGTTATGTCCTATGAAAAAGGCGTCAAATTTAAAAAATCGTGGTATGGTATCCCTGATAGTACTATAAAAAACCGTCTTGATACTAGAATTCACACTAGAACTAAATTCACAAAAATATATATATATATTAGTAGTATCAAGACGGTTTTTTACAGTACTATCAGGGATACCACACCACGATTTTTTAAATTTGACGCCTCTTTCAAGGGACACGAGTTGACACGACTCGCTTGACAGACTCTAGATTCGCTGTCTGGCGATTGGCAAATGGGTCCTTAATGCAAGCATTTCATGTTGCACTGAATGAAATTTAATTATGTAGGAAATAAATTTACATGTGTTGTAAATTGTTGTAATATAATTGTATCAATACCAGCGAAGTCTTCAGTCAGAACTAGAACTTAAAGGTAGCATAATTATGTCCGTCCTTAGAAAATAAGCTATTTACATATCAAATTACATACATGAAAATCGGTGAAGTGGTTTAGTCGTAAATAAATAGGCAGGCAGTAAACAGTTTGACTAACGACTCGTTCGACTTCGCCTGGGTTAAAAATAGTCTAGCTTAGACCATCTGAAATGATGTACCTTTCAAATTCTGAGAGAATTATCTAAATCGGATAAGTAATTCCGAAGATAATCTACTACATTTAGGGCTTGTCCTGGTCCTCCAAATAGCATTTATCTATAAAAGTCTCGCCATCTCTCTTCTTTAACCTAACAAGAGTGAGGCAGCATGCGATTTATCTTACGGATAACTTTTACTTGTTAGTTGTGGGACTGGCCATTAAACTTACAAACTTTACCTCTTTATAATATTAGTATGTATAAGTTCCTAATACATAGGTAATTAGAAAGCAAAATCATTCCCTGCCAATGTTAGCGGAAAGGTTGACAGTTTCTTTCGAGCAAAATATTATGCTGGTGGGACTAACAACCAGGCTGCT
Source organism: Catocala sponsa (assembly GCA_963564715.1). Taxonomy (NCBI): domain Eukaryota; kingdom Metazoa; phylum Arthropoda; class Insecta; order Lepidoptera; family Erebidae; genus Catocala; species Catocala sponsa. The sequence goes on from OY751349.1 coordinate 17,712,378, forward strand.
GGAATTGACTTGTCGATTCAACATAACAATGACAGCATTCCACTTACCAGGGAACTTGAACGGCATCGCAGATTGTCTATCAAGGGGAAAAGCAGTACACGAGTGGCATCTGCTCTCACTAGCCACGGAGGCTATATTTAGTCAATGGGGCATTCTCGAGGCTAGACCTCTTTGCTACAAGAGAAACTGCCGTCGTTCCAAAGTATGTGTCTCTAGACTCAAGAGATGGCTTGACGCTTTTCTGCGACGCTTTCAGCCAAAGATGGGTATTTCAAATAGCATGGGTATTCCCACCGCCCAGCATGATACCCAGAGTCTTGGCACGCTTAAACAGTGCAATAGGGACATACCTAGTGATAGCGCCTCGGTGGACCCAGTGCTTCTGATTCCCAGATCTCCAGGCACGCGCGTTAGCCCCTTCCGTGCCGATAGAGAACATGCGGAAGGTTCTAATAGACCGGACAACGGGGTTCAGCCCTCCTCAAGTGGACAAGCTGATATTCCAAGCTTGGAAAGTTGGGGGTGGGAAGATCAAGTAGTGGAGTGGACTAGAGATGAGCGGCAGTTGTTAAAAATGAGCTGGCGTCCCTTTACATATATAGTACAATTCTACTGCATAAATCAGCTATTTTAACATACTGCGCTGCAACAGCTGAGAAAATATCAAGTAATATTTTTTGTGCAACAAGTTTTAAAAGCTGTCTCTCTCTCTTATCCACATCCAACTAAACTCCCTGTATGAGATCTAAATATTTTGTTTGACTGGCTAAAGACAGCCACTACTACAAATACAAATTCTCTTTTTGAACAAAGCAGATGAACGGCATTGATCCTTTTACTGGCCTCTGGTCGAAGATTACATGATCTTACACTCTTAGAACTCGGTTAACAAGGGTTTGTAGAGACTGAGAGCTCAATGACATTCTGGCCAAGATTTGGTTCAAAGACTGACACAGGTTCACGCAGGCAATCAGGATGGCTTCTTATACGACATCATGACTTACTATTTCCTGATATGCCGCGCAACTCACATAAAGGAGTTAATTAGGAAATAAGAAGCTAGACGCCGTCAGGACAGTCAAGTAAAGTCGCTTTTTATCTCCATCACGGGAGTGATCAGGTTAGCATCCAAAACTATAATTGCAAGTTGGGTGCGGTCAGCATTTAAGCTTGCCAAGATTGATGCCTTCCCAGGTAGTATAAGGTCAGCTGTAGCTTCCCAGGGATGGCTGGACAGTAGACCAGTACAAGAGATTTTAGAAAGGGAAAATTGGACATGTGTAGAAACATTTTCAAAATATTACTGTAAGAAGGTAAATAGATTAAATACGTCTGTTAGTCAGCACGAATCAGAAGAGTTGCTCTATAATAATATCAAATCGGATTAGTTAAACTCATGATTAATTATTAGGATCTCATTATGTGATCTCAATGAAACTAAGGTTCATTTTAATTTTAATTTAAAGACTAAGAAATGTTTAATATTTTATTTGATTTTGTTCTATTTCTGTTAACTTTATGTTAATAATGTTAAGTTTAAATATATTTGTGTCGCATAGGCCGGCAAGAGGTTGTCACCACTGCGGCGACTGCCGCGACGTTATTGAGGACTCGGCGCTGTACACTTTGGCGGACTGCCCCGCTTGGGCATCGCAGCGCCGTGAATTAATCACGGCAGTCGGTATGGTTGCATTTCCGTCAAGGAGGCGGCGGAGCGGGAGAGGGAGCGCTCAAACCTTCTCCCCAACCGCAGAACCGGGCGCCGGAGGGCGTGAGATGACCTCCAGCCACCCTGAGGTTTGACCTGAGGGTGGCGGGCTTTGTGGGCCTGCCCGCCATCCGATTAGCACCAGGTCCGAGAGGCGGCGTGCGTGTACCCACGTGCGCCTCTGTTTCGTGTCCGTCTTCCCCCCTCTAGGGGAGGACAGTAGGGATTTTAGAAGTAGTGGTGACCAGAGGGTAGGTCTTATTGTGTGGCCTGCCGTTTTATATGGCGGGCCGAAACCTCGGCGGGGTCGCGACTGCATGTGAAAATGATTCGCGCGACCCCGCCGATTGCGGTTTTTTCGAGGAACACCGTGGTAAGTTTAGTCGGTATTATCGGGAGGTCCATTCTTATCATCATTACCATCTCTTTTATCGCGGTGCGCTCGACATAGCCCCTCCGCCCGCCCCCACGGAGGGGTATGCGCCAATGCATTCTCCCAGGGTAAAAAAAAAAGTTTGAATATATTTAACTTTTCTTTAAGTTTTAATATGAAAGTTATTCATAAATGAGGCCTTACTAAAACGGCTTTTTTATTTTAAGCTTAAGCATTCTTGTGTTTTATTATTTCTGATCACCAGCAGACATCAAACAGATCTTAATCTCATTGCTGTGTTTTCGAAGACATATAATATGACTGTTTTGCATTAAAACAAATTAGGTATTATATGTTGGAGAAAAAACAGCAATGAAACAAGGAGCTTGCTGATGATGAATACTGCAATGACGCTTGACAGAAATATTGGCGGTCAAGTAACTAATGTAACTACAGCGCCCTCTGACGTCAGAAACAAGAAAGTATGAACGATTTTGATTATTTCGACTGATTTCAAGTATATTTCACAAAATCATAAGGACTGCTTCTTCATCTCATTGCTGTGTTTTCTCCAACATATAATACCTGTTATGTTTTAATGCAAAACAGTCATATTATAACTGCTAATGTGAATTTGTTGGTTTGTTAAGCTTTCACGCCTGAACTACTCGATCGATCCGATCGTGAAATTTCGCATACACGACATAAACGTTGTCAGGGGTAGGTACAGAAAAGGAAATAGACTACCTTTCATCTAGAAAAAAGTACTGTTCCCGAGGGATAATCCAGTGTGTGGACGGGTCGGGACTCAAAAAATTTACATAACCTACATTTATGTCAGCGAAGCCACTAGTGAAATCTTATTTTGTACATATATTTTGATCCATCCATCTGTTGGCATTAAAGTGCGTGACAGAAAAAGTCGTTGTACAATAATTAATTATTGGTAGTCAGGATGTCTAGGCATTACCACCGAGCTCCTTCGATGTCAGAGTGATTATATGATTTGCAAGTAATGTGCGAGTCGCGAAAAATAATAGATGCAAAAAAAAAGTTTATTAAGATAAGTTTGTAAAAATAAATATTATCAAATATTGCACAGAAAACCCAATATATGTTATCCATCCAGTTTTCGAACCTGAGGCTTCATGGGCAGTCCCATTTGCTACAGCTGCAACGCCGAGGAAGAATTTGGTTCTTGCTCTAGGGATAAATATCTGTTTCGGGATTTGCTAAGTGTGCATTCTTCACGTTACGACAGAATCTTTTTGCAGCAGATTTATGACATGGCGGGTATATAATTATAAATATCATTCACAAAAGTATGAAAAAATAGATTCGGGCTCAATGTGCTACTCTCGCAAAACTATATATAGGTAGTGTACCGGACGGGCGAACTCGGGGCTGAGGTTACTATATGATGATGGTTACAAAACAACCGTCGAGTCGCTGACGTCCTGTACACGATGTGTAGACTGTACTATAGTGATGACTGGTTACGATGTCGGAGGCTCTGAAAGGCGTGTTGTTGCGGGTTCGATGTGCGGGTCAGGATCAGGACTTTAAATGAATAGAAACAAGCTTCATAGTTCAGTTGGTTGAAGGCTTCTGGCTGGCTCCGTTCGGTTCTTGAGGCTTGAAGATGAGGTTTCTTGAGCACCTGCGGTCGATCGATACTGTACCGCTTAAGTACCTCTAATCTTTACCGTAACGAGAGCCGGCCAAAAACCTTGGTCTACAAGTTTATTTTTAACTATATATTGTACATATTTCTGCTTATATCTACGGAACTATACTAGCTAGCGTGATGATACAAAAACTGCCGCGTAGGGCACGATAAGACCTATCTATTGATATCTGTTTTATCTATCGGAAGTTAGGTTAGTAGTTATTCTAGGTTTTAGGCTAAAAATCTATTTTGCTGTAACATTTATATCAGAAAAAGTGTAATAACTTTTTAACTATACTATGTAGGAATATGATTCCTTCAGTATGTTGTAGTGCTTTTAGTAGTGTACAAAATAAAACACACAAGTGAAACCTTTTATTAAAAACTTAAGACCTAGGAACCCTAACATACCTTTTTTTTGGCTTTTTTTTTTTTGGTACCCAGGAAAAATGCTTGATGCACTATCCGCCGGCTAGGGGACGGCACCGGCGGGGCGTGTGGGACTCCCCAAACTGGTATACCCACTAAAAAACCTGGGGTGTTCCCTCTCTCACCCAATGGAGGGGCCTGATGGGAGCTCTTAAAAGAATTGAATCATCCATAGCAGGCCCCCCCGCGTGGGTGCGGGCCGGGTCAAACGGACCCGACCACCTCTCGTCCCCAGGGGAGAGCCTCACCGCTCTCCCCTTTCGACATTGGAAGGCGCGCGGGAACACCGCGCGCGCCCTCTCGGGGTTCTTAATTTGTGGGTGGCAGGCCCCCCTGAGCCTTGCCACCCGGAACCCTTACGTGGGGGGCAAGAGAGCGACATAAGCGCGTCTCCTGCGCCCCCTCCTCCGGCGGCGTACTTCCGGGGCGTAAGGATCTTCCTCACGCCCCCGCTCCGCCGCCTCCTTCTGCGAGATGACAGATTCGCAGAAGGACCTCATTGCGCCCCAGCACCTGTCGTCGCCGACCATCTTGGATACGACGGTCGGCAACGAGAGGTCGGGGCCAATCGTAGCGACCAGGGCACAGCGCTCCACGGCCCACGCCGGGCACTCCTCCAGCGTGTGCTGCGCCGTGTCCCGGTCACACTCCTCACAATGGTGACACCTGGTTGTAGGCTCCCTACCGGCTATCTTGCAGAGGTACTCTCCGAAACAGCCGTGTCCAGAGAGCACCTGAATAAGCCGGTAGGTGAGCGGTCCGCGCCGTCTGTCCGTCCATTGTTTTAGTACCGGACGGACAGCCTCGACGGTCCTCACCCCGTAGCGGGGCTGGGCCAGTCTAACTTCCCACTTTGCCTTGAGGACCAGTCGAGCCTGGGACCTTCGCGTTTCCACCTCCCTGTACGTGGGTTCTTCACCCTGGAGCCGGAGGTCAGCGCGCCAGTAATACACTGACGCTTGGACCTCCGCCTCCAAATCCCAGGGCGGCGATGCCGCCAAAACGCACGCCGCCTCAAAGGAGACGGTGCGGTACGCCCGTGACACCCTGATCGCCATCGCCCTCTGAGGTCTCCTGAGGAGGGCGACGTTACGGCGATCAAGGGCGTCGGCCCAAATGGGTGCCCCATAAAGGGCCATCGACCGCACCACCCCCAAATAGAGGCGGCGGCAGACAACACTGGGCCCCCCGATATTCGGCAGCAGAGAGCTAAGCGCTCCCGCCGCCGACATCAGACGGGGGGCCAAGCGACTAAAATGGACGCGAAAGTTCCAGCGGCCGTCGAGGTGGAGCCCCAAGTATTTCATGCTCGATTCCACCCCGATGCGGACCCCTCCAACGATGATGTGGGCATCGGGAGGCGGCGCCCGCCGAGGCCCGTGGAATAACAGAGCCTCGGACTTTTCCAGCGCCACCTCCAGTCCCAACATCCTAATCCTGCCGACAACCAGGGCCACCCCGGCCGTGGCAAGACGGGCAGCTGCCCCGTAATCCTCTCCCCGGGCCGTAACCAGCGTGTCGTTGGCGTAACAAGTAACGCCGACACCCGGGGGCAGGGCGCCCCGCAGAACCCAGTCGTAGCCGATGTTCCACAGGATAGGTCCGAGAACCGAACCCTGCGGAACACCGCACGACATCTCCCTCCGGAACGTCTCTCCGTTCCGCCCCACACAGAACACACTCCTCTGGTGCAGGTAGTCCCCGACTATTCGGCGCAGATAGGGAGGCACCCCATGAAATCGGAGCGCCTCCCTAATAGTCGCCCACGGCAGGGTATTGAAAGCGTTGGCGATGTCCAAGGACACCGCCAATACCACCCCGCGCGAGGCGACCGTCTCTTCCGAGAGGGCCTTGACACGACTGATCGCGTCAATCGTCGATCGCCCCTCCCGGAAACCGAACTGGTGTTCGGACAAGTCGGGGCCCACCCGCACCAGATGCTTGGAGAGGCGGGCAACCACTACGCGCTCGAAGAGCTTGCCCACCTCATCCAACAGCACTATGGGGCGGTACGCGGAGGGAGAATTCGCGGGGCGGCCCTCCTTTCTCAGGAGGACCAGCTTACCCGTCTTCCACATGGAAGGGAACCGTCCCGACTCCAAACAGGCGCTGAACAGCCTGAGGAGCCGGTCCCCTAGGGCGTCGAAGGCGAAAACCCAGGCGCGGGCAGGAATTCCGTCCGGCCCCGGGGCAGTGTTTTTGCCCCGAAGCCGCAACATTGCCGCGCCGAGCTCCGCCATGGTAACTTCTGGCGCCCCGGCATCGGTACCGTCCTCCTCAATTTCGGGCGGCGCCATTTCGGGAGGCGTGTGCTCCGCTCTCGAAGGAAAGAGAGCGGAGACCACCTCCTCTAAATGCCGGGGCTGAAGACTCTCGGTGACCGGCGGGGCCCAGGGGCGCAACTTGCCCCTGACCGCCTTATACGGACGGCCCCACGGATCTGCCTCGAGAGTCCCCAGGAACTCTTCCCATCTTCGGGTTTTGGCCTCGCTGATGGCGGACTGCAGGGCGTACTTCCGCTGTTTGTACGCATCCCGCAGCCGTGCCTCCACGGTCAGGTCACGGTACCGCCTGCGTCGGCGGTACCTAGTGTACTGGCGACGCGCCGCAATGCACGCGGCGCGTTTCTGACTGATGTCGTCAGACCACCAGTACACCTGACGCCTTGGAGGTTGAGTACTGGCCCGGGGCATCGACGCGTCGCAAATCAGCGTCATCGCGCCCCGGAACCACTCCGCCTCTATCTCAACCTCCACAGGCCCTTCACCCATCGGGGTCCAGGCCTGGACGATGGAGGCTTCCACCAGCACGTCTGCATCGAGACGTTTCAACGCCCATCGTGGGGATGACGGGGTGTGCGCTCTCCTCGGGCGATCGTCCGGGGTCGCCGACGAGGCGGAGATGTCGAACCGCACGTAACGGTGGTCCAACAGGGACTCCGCCTCGACCAGCACTTGCCAGTCCCGGACGCGGCGCGCTACGGCAGGGCTTGCGAACGAAATATCCACAATGGACTCGCCCTGCCAGCGCACGCATGTGGCGACCGACCCCCGGTTAAGAACCACGAGGCCGGTCGCAATCGCCCACTCCTCCAGCGCGTCGCCGCGAGCGCCGGTGACAGGGGATCCCCAAGCCGTTGATTTGGTATTGAAGTCCCCCGCCACCACGACCGGACGCGATGGGTACCGATTAATCACGGCCCCCACCGCGCCCAAAAATTGCTCAAACTCGGCGAGGCGCCGGTTCGGAGAAAAGTACACCCCGATCAGGACGGTTCCCTTCCAATCTACACATACATAACCCTCGCCCCTGTCTGTCATCACCAGGAGCGAGGGTCCGGACGAAACAATGGCCGCCAAGCCCCCGAGGTCCCCAAACCAGTTGTTTCGGCTGGGGACGCAGTAAGGCTCGGCGACCACGGCGATGTCTATTGACCACTCCGCCATGTGCTGCAGCAAGATATCCTGCGCCCTGGCGGAGTGGTTAACGTTCGCCTGTAGGAGGCGATGGGCCATAGTTAATTAGTGTCCATCGCCCCCCTACTGCTCCCTGCTTGGGAAGGGGCCTGGGCGGCCGGAGTCCCTGCGACCGCCCCTCTGGCCCTGCGTCTTTTTGGTGGGGACCAAGATTTGCTCCCCAACCGGTGCTCCGCCGGCTTTCCTGCAGCCGAGCATATGCTGCAGGAAGCTTTTACGGCGGAGCAGGCGGCGGCCTTGTGGCCGGGCTGGCCGCAGCGATAGCAGAGATCGCCGCGATCAGTTTCGGCGGTGCATTGCTGCCTCACGTGCCCCGGTTCGAGGCAGCGGTAGCACCGCCTGGGCCTCGGCTCCAGGAGATTCACCTGGGCCGAGACCATCCCGACCAGCAAACGGCCGGCCGCCACCTTCTTCGCCGCGGCGATGGGGCAGCGCACCACCACCGTGCACAAACCATTCTCGCCGCGGCGCATCTCCCCCACTCTGACCTGCGCCTGAGGGCAGGCTCCAGCTTGTGCCACCGCAGCGGCGACATCCTCAGAGGAGGCCGAGTCGTCCAGCCCGGTTACTCGCATTTCTGCGGACTTGACCGGGCGGGAGACCCTGACCTCATCAGGCGTGAATAGGGACCGTAATGTGGCTGCTATCCTGTCCGCCTTGTCGCCGGAGGTGGCACCTGGTACCTCTAAAATCCTGGCCCCAGTGGCGGCAACCTTAAACACGACGCCTCCGGCAAGGCCCATCTCAGCAAGATTGCCTTTCATGGCCTGAGTGGCCTGCCGGAGGACGCCCGCATAGCTGCCGCCCCGCCGGAGCCCCTCCTCCGTCAGCTCCACCACAACGGCGGTGGAGCGCGGGGGCCGCAGGTCGGCCGGGCGGATGCCCTTCTTTTTTATATTGGCGACCGGGGGCGCCTGGGAGGCCTTCTTCTTCTTCTTTTTCCTCTTCCTCCTGGTGACCTCCGTCCACGGCTGTTCAGCCGAGGTAGAGGCCACCGTGCCATAGTGCAGTCGTGGCTGTCTCCAGTGCCTCCTGACGAGGGGGTTGATGCTGCGGCGGGTCGCATTCGTGTTGCGCTTACGCAGGTGTGCGATGCGGCCATGCCGCGCGTCCGACGTCGGCCTCCTAAGAGGGAGGTCTACTGGTGGTCCCGGGAGTTGGTGGACCTCCGCGAGGCCTGCATTCGTGCCCGGAGGTCCTACACCCGCAGCCGGCGGCGACGCCGCGATGATAACGGGGAGGGCCAGCTGTACGAAGCGTACCAAGCAGCGCGTGACGCTCTGAAGCTGGCCATCTGTCGCGCCAAGGAGCAGTCGCGGCAGGAGATGCTGGAGGGTCTCGATCGTGACCCCTGGGGCCGCCCATACCGCGCAGCGCTGAGCAAGCTCCGCGCGACGGGCCCCCCCCTTACCGAGTCCCTTCAGCCTAGCTTCCTCACCGAAGTGGTCGAGAGCCTATTCCCGCCACAGGCGGAGCACACGCCCCCGGCGATGGCCGCAGAGGCCGAAGTCCGGGAGGCCGACGAAGAGGTGGTGGTTCCGCCTGTCACGGAGGCGGAGATGGGGGCGGCCGTTCTGCGTATTCGATCGAAGCGGACCGCCCCCGGGCCGGACGGAATTCCGGCCCGAGTGTTGGCCCTTGCCCTTGACCACATGGGCGACCGCCTCAGGGAACTGTTTGACGCGTGTCTGTCGTCGGGGAGGTTCCCTGAGTGCTGGAAGGTGGGGAAGCTGGTGCTCCTGCCCAAACCGGGGAGAGCCCCGGACTCGGTCGCGGCCTACAGGCCTATCGTACTGCTGGACGAGGCGGGGAAGTTGCTGGAGAGGATTCTCGCTGCCCGCATCGTCCGGCACCTCGAGGAGGTGGGGCCCGATCTGTCGGACGCCCAGTTTGGTTTCCGCGCCGGGCGTTCGACGATCGACGCCATTCTGGCTCTGAGGACCGCGACCGAGGAAGCCGTCAGGGGAGGCGGCGTGATGTTGGCGGTGTCCTTAGACATCGCCAACGCATTTAATACTCTGCCATTCGGCAGCATCAGAGAGGCACTCCGATTCCATGGGGTGCCCGCATACCTGAGGCTGCTGATGGCAGACTATTTGGAGCGGAGGTTTGTGTTGTGCGAGGACCGAGCAGGCGACGAAGTGCGCAGGGCTATATCGCGCGGTGTTCCACAGGGGTCCGTCCTTGGCCCTCTCCTGTGGAACATCGGCTATGACTGGGCCCTGCGCGGAGTCTTGCCCCCTGGGCTGAGCGTGTTCTGTTACGCTGACGACACGTTGGTAGGAGCCCGGGGACGCAACTTTGAGGAGGCGGCTCGCCTGGCCACCACGGGGGTCTCTCAGGTGGTCGGGCGAATAGAGACGCTGGGGCTTAAGGTGGCCCTCAACAAGACGGAGGCCCTGTTGTTCCATGGGCCCCGTCGCGGGCCGCCTGCCGGCGCCTCGATCACCGTCGGCTCGGTCCTCGTACCGGTTCAGGCTCAGATGAGATATTTGGGCCTGGTGTTGGATGGGCGATGGCTCTTCGACGAGCACTTCCGCCAGCTTGAGCCAAAACTGGACGGCGCGGCGTCCGCCCTCGGGCGATTATTGCCCAACCTGGGCGGACCCAGTTTAGCGTGCCGGAGGCTTTACACGGGGGTAGTCCGGTCGATGGCGCTGTACGGCGCACCGGTGTGGGCGGGGTCCCTGACCGCCCAGAACCGCGCGCGCGGTTATGCCGACCGCAGCGCACTTTGGCGGTCAGGGCAATACGCGGGTACCGCACCGTGTCCGCAGACGCGGCATGCGCGCTGGCCGGTACACCCCCGTGGGATTTGGAGGCGGAAGTGCTCGCCGACGTTTATCGGCGAACGGCCGAATTTCGAGCAGGCGGAGGCGGTCGCCCTCTGCTCGAGCAGGTGCGCGAGTGGCGCGAGGCCGCTCGCCGAGCCATCGTGGCCCGATGGTCAGCCCGGCTGGAGGCTCCACGTGCGGGTCTTCGCACGGTGGAGGCGCTCCGGCCGGTCCTTTCGTTGTGGGTGTGGCGACAGCACGGGACCCTTTCCTTCCGGCTGGTGCAGGTGTTATCCGGGCACGGGTGCTTCGGATACTACCTGCACAAGGTCGCGAGGAGGGAATCGAGTCCCGCCTGTCACCACTGCGATTGTGGCGAGGACACGGCGCAGCATACGCTGGAGTTCTGCCCGGCGTGGGCGCAGCAGCGTCGTGCCCTCGTCGAGACCATCGGTGTGGATCTCTCGCTATCGGCCATAATCCGCTCCATGGCCGATAGCGACAGGAATTGGTGTGCGGTCGCATCCTTCTGCGAGAACGTCATCTCGCAGAAGGAGGCGGCGGAGCGGGCCAGGAAGGAAAGTCTCCTCGCTGACCCGATCCGTCGCCGGCGAGCTGGGCGGCGTCGGCGCGCCGATGCGCGTCTGATGCCCCCCTAGCGATTGCTGAGGGTGGGAGATCGGGGTATTTTTTCTCCCACCCGCACCCTTCCGTGTAGGCGCGGCGTCTCTGGTGCACCCAGACGCCGCCGCAAGTGCTGGTGCCCGCGGGTCGTGGGCAGTCGCTGGGTGGGTCGCTGATGTTGTATCAGGTTCCGGTGGCCCACCCGCTAAGGCGAGGCGACGGTGCACAGGGGGGTTTTAGTCGGTATGCCGGCCGTTCGCTCTAGGCCGGAGAGCCCGACATAACCGTCCCACCTCCCCGAGTGGGGCGGTATGCATCAGGAGCACTCGGCGTCCTGCCCAGTCGGGCGGTTTTGGGGCGGGTGGATCGGTCCAGTATGGACCCCCATCCGGCCTAACACGGGGTGGGATAGAGGAAGACAACCTCTCTAAAAAATTACTAGCGGGGGCCGTTAGGCCGAGGTAGGAGGCATAGCTTTCCTGCCCAGGCGGGCGCTCTTGGGGCGGGTGGATCGGTCCAGCATGGACCCCCATCCGGCCCAACCCGTAATTCTGAACTGACAGAACCGGGGGCCTTCGGGCTGCGAGGAAGAAAACCTCTATAAAAAATAACCCAAAGCTTAAGCTTTGTGGCCCGGCGAGGGGCTGTATGGCTGGGGGAACTCAGCCATTAGGGCCACCCAAACAAAAATGATGAAATGTCGGATAAAAGTCAAAGACTACCCCAGGAGGGTACCGGGCGCACCGCGCCCGGAGAATCCCTCACGGAGCCATCTGGCTCCGTCAGCCCCTCGTACTCTGGGGGGGGCAACCGCCATTCCAGCGCAGTGCCGCGCGAAATATCTGGCACCGAAACCCCTGCAAAGGGGAGAAAGGAGAAGGTTGGGGGGGGGGTACGATCCCGCCGACAGTCGGGAGTAGTGTCCCGGGCGTGAGGACAGGGTCGAGGTGTCGGGTTGCGGCGCTGGCACGCAACGACTCCGTGTCGAGTGTGTTCAGCGCCGGCACCGGCACTGATATGGACGTCGAGTTGCGGGCGGGCTCGGGCTCGGATGCCAGTCGGCCTCTGAGCCGATGCTCGTCGGCGGCTCGACGGGAGAGGGAGGAGGGGAGGGATAGCCCAGCTTCCCTCTCCTTCAAGCTCTATGTGGCGCCCGGCTCTTCCGCGAAGTGCCGGAAGACGTCACACCACGCGAAGTCCGATTCTGGCTCGGACACGGAGGTGGAGGTAGTGGAGGGGACGCCCTGTGGAGGCAGGGCTGGTTCCCCGATGCCGCCTCCCTCCGCGAGGAAGCTCCTCGGGCAGCCTTTGCCTGCCCGTCGAGACTTCCTCAAGAGGGCTGGGGTCCCGGATGCGTCCCCCTCCGGAGGGGATTCGGTTGCCGACCTCAGGCAACGGTTCGAGGCTGGCGCCGAGACCGTCCTGAGGGTGGCGGCCCGGTCCGGAAATCTAAAGGGGGGGTTCGTGCGGGACCTTAAAACCGCAACGGAAGATATGAGGGAGGCCTTCTTCCACATGTGGGGGCAGACCTCCTCTGACCTCCAGAGGCGCTGGAGGTCGGAGAATGAGGGGCTGCGTAGGCAGCTGGCGGAGCTCCGGGCGGAGATGACGGCCATGAAGGCGCCCGCTGCCACTGCCGCTCGGGCCGTCGCCGCAAAGGCGCCCTCGGCCGCTGCCGGGGCGCCAGCCAGGAGGCCGCGGGAGGAGTTTCCGCCCCTCCCGCGGCGCGCAGCGCAGCCCGTCACTCCCGCGGAGAACCGGCGTCCCGCTTGGGCGGAGGAGTTAATGCGGGCCACGGTGGCTCAGGCGCGCAACGTTGTGGAGGCGTGCCTGGCCAACTATGGCCTCGAACCCGTCCCGACCCCGGGCCCTCCACTCGGGGGCCGCCCCCGAATGGTCGGGGGCACACCGGTTGGCCCAGCCCCAACCCGCCGTTCTGGGAGACCCCCACGCGCCGGACTTTGCGTTGAAGTCCCCCATCACCAGGACGCGGCCTGATGCCAAACGCCGTATCGAGGTCTCCAAAGAGGTGAGGAAGACCTCGAAATCAGCCAGACTCCGATTGGGGGAGAAGTACACCCCGAAAACGAGTAATCCCCCCCATTCGGCCGCCACGTATCCCGAGCCCCTATCTTTGAGCGACAAGGGCGGGGAACGCGGGGCCGTGGAGCTGATGACTGCCACGGAGCCGTCCCGGTCACCCACCCAGTTTGGGCGGGGAGGAACATAATAGGGCTCCGCGGCTACGGCCACACCAATCGACCACTGCGCAATGGATTGCAGGAAGAGATCCTGCGCACCGGCGCAGTGGTTGAGGTTCGCCTGGAGGAGATGGGTGCAGTCGTGGTCCATTATTGGGCCGAAGTACTTGCAACCACATCCTCCTCCATCCGCGACGGAGAAAGAGCGGCGACGACGACGGGGGTAGCCTGGGTCGATTGGCTACCCGCGACGTTCTTGGGCTTGGAAGCCCGGGGAGGGTTGCATCCCCTTCGCCCCATAATATGATTGGCGGGCAATTTACCCGCCGCACACGCGGGGCAATGGGGGGCGGCGGAACAATCCGTCGCCTTGTGCCCCGGCTGGCCGCAGCGGAAGCATAGTCCGCTGCAGTCGAAGCCACTTCTGCATGTGGCGCGCACGTGCCCCTCGGCCATGCATTTATGGCACCTCGCAGGCCTGGCCGCCAACAAAGAGACCTTGGCGGAACTCCAGCCTACGAGGAGCCTTCCTCCAGCAACCAAAGTGTTGGCTGCTGCGACGGGGCACTGCGCTACCACAGCTCCGACACCGCCAGGACCGGGGCGGATTGCGCCAACCTTGACGTTGTCCAGGCTGCATCCAGTTTTAGCCTGGATGGCCTCCCGGACATCATCAGGCGTGATCGAATCGTCCAGGCCAGTGACACGGAATTCCACGCACTTCACGGGCCTGGCGATCTTTACGCCTTCCTCCGCCCCGAACAACCCTCGCAGCCTTTCCGCGATTGTGTCCGCCGTCTTTGCGCCCTCCGCACCGGGGAACTCAAGAATGCGAGCCCCCGTTTGGGCAAGGCGGGTCTTGATGCCGGTGGGGCCTAGGTCCGCCACACCGACGCTCTCCCGCGCCTTCTTAAAGACGGCGGCGTAGGAAAGGCCGCGCTCCGCCGCCTCCGGCGACACCGTTACGACCACGGCGGCCGATCTTGGCGGCCGGAGCTTCCCGGGCCTCTTCTTTTTCGCCTTCTTGCTCTTCTTCACTTCTTTTTGCCGCTCGGCAGCCGCAGCCCTTGCAGCGCTCCTGCGTTCGCGCCTCTTCCGACGCCGAATCTCCATTTTCTCCCCGGCCGTCTGCCAGCCCTCATTAGAAGACGCAGACGGACCAGGGACAGAAACCAGTCTTGGCGCACCCGTGGTTGTTGCGGGTGCCCGTTCCTTCGGCGCCGGGGCGCGTCTTAAGCCCGCAGGTGTTGAACTCAAGGGCGGGAAGTCCCTCTGGGACTGGGAAGGGGCTTTGGAAGTCCCCTTCTTCCCGGCTGCAGGTCTCGACCCCGCGGGGACGCTGGCCGACGCTGACGCCGCCGTCGCGTAGGACCGCTGGCCCGACGTGACCACTGGGTCCCTAGCAGCGGGCGCGTGGTTATCCGCTGCGAGTGGTGGACGGCGGCGCGGTTCTGGAGGTAATCTTGCCTCCAGACTCCCCAGCCGCACGTTGATCATGGTCCCAACGGACGACATGACCTGGCGCAGCTGCGCGTCGGTCAGCAGGGAGCACTGCTCCTCTCCTTGCCGAGGTATGGCATTTGGCTGCCGCAAGCACTCCTTAAGTTGGCTGAGCTCAGCACGGAGCTCAGCCACCTCCCCTGCCAGGCGGTCGTTTGCCGCCCGCAACCGCCTCGTCTCGTCGGAGGTGGTGCGATCCGCGAGCGTTTGCACCACCTCCTGCAGGTGAGAGGCCGCCTTTTTGAGGGCATTAACAAAGGTGCCCTTCAAATTTTGGCTTTTTGTGGCCACCGTGATTATGGCGGCCACAGAGTCTGCGGCGGACTGGACGAGGTCTACATCAGAGCTCGAGCTCTCGTCCAGGAGCTGCGCAACAAATTGCTCTGCTGCGCGCTCCCCCTCTTGTCGGGTGCGGGCGACCGATTCCCGCCTACTAAATGGGTCCTGGGACACTGACCGTGACCCATGTACCGGCGAACTGGGGGCGGGCACCTTGATCGCTGGTGCGTTGCGCTCCGCCTCTGGCGACCTGCTCCTGCTACGCTTCCGGGTCCTAGAGACCCGACCGCTGAGGTCGCGGGAGTCCAGGTCCTCGGACTCGGACTCGACACCGAGGCTCACGGAGCTCCTCCGGCTTCCGTTCGGCGTCGACGCCAATGACGTCCGGCTCTCTGAAGGACACGCACTGGTGGGCGTGCATGCCCTCATTCTTCCGCCATCGCTGGCGCGTGGTCGTAAAGGGCGCTTAAAGCGCCCTTTGGAGTCGCGCAAAAGGACTCCTTGCTCCTCCGTCTTCTTCTCCTCCTTCTCATCGAGTTTTTGGTTTTGTACTGAATTATCCATTAAATTCCCACGAGTAGAGACGATCTATAATCGACCCTCGGGTGACGCTCATTCCGAGGCCTACATACTGCTGGGGGACGGCAGGTACCCAGAGGTTTTTACAACTTCGCTGTTGGGTGGTCTGAGTTTTCCTTCTCGCGGGCCGGCCAACTAAGGCAAGCCCCTCGGTCCCGTTGAGCCGCTAGACGTGATCAACGACACTCAACGGGTAACGATGTGAAGACGGAGGCAGGGTTAGGTTTCCCTTCCCCTATGTGCCACCGCCTAATGCCAGAACTACTGGCAGCCCTCAACTCTCAACTCCACGCACAATCCATCCATATCAGATGTGGTATCCGACTACAGGCGCTTGTGTGCTACTAGTACTACTAGTGCAAACAATGTAAACAAAATAAATAAAGTAAAAATTAAATAAAATATACTAAAATAAAGTAAATAAAATAGAAAAAAGTAAATAAAATAAACCGCCCCGGCCTTACGGCCCCCACTGGTGATTTTTTAAAGAGGTTTTCTTCCTCTATCCCCCCCGTCTCAAATCCACGTGTACTCTGTTAATCAGAGGAACACGTGGAGAGACCCCCAAACGCGGCCCTCGCGGGCCGATAACCCCGAGACAAAACGTCTCGGGTTCCCTACGCGCGTGCCAGAGTATTAGCCACGAGTAATAATGCCCCCGAAAGGACATGATTACCCGTGTTGCCCGGGGTGTACCGGCCCAACGTCTGCCGTTCCCATCCACGAAAATGTGGAAAGGACTAGCAACCGTCAGGCACACTAGGAGGTTCTCTCTGGCCACACACCCCACCCCAACCTAACCCTAACCTAACCTAACCCTAACCTTTTTATGCCTCGGGTTCCCTATGCGCGTGCCAGAGTATTAGCCACGAGTAATAATGCCCCCGAAAGGACATGATTACCCGTGTTGCCCGGGGTGTACCGGCCCAACGTCTGCCGTTCCCATCCACGAAAAATGTGGAAAGGACTAGCAACCGTCAGGCACACTAGGAGGTTCTCTCTGGCCACACACCCCAACCTAAAACCTAACCCTAACCTTTTTATACCTCGGGTTCCCTATGCGCGTGCCAGAGTATTAGCCACGAGTAATAATGCACCCGAAAGGACATGATTACCCGTGTTGCCCGGGGTGTACCGGCTCAACGTCTGCCGTTCCCATCCACGAAAAATGTGGAAAGGACTAGCAACCGTCAGGCACACTAGGAGGTTCTCTCTGGCCACACACCCCAACCCTAACATACCTTTTTTTTTTTTTTTTGGTACCCAGGAAAAATGCTTGATGCACTACCCGCCGGCTAGGGGACGGCACCGGCGGGGCGTGTGGGACTCCCCAGCAAGAAACGCGCTGGTATATCCACTAAAAAACCTGGGGTGTTCCCTCTCTCATCCAATGGGGGGGGCCTGTTGGGAACTCTTAAAAGAATTGAGTCATCCATAGCAGGCCCCCCCGTGTGAGTGCGGGCCGGGTCATTTTTTTTTTAGGACCCGACCCCCTCTTGTCCCCAGAGTAGAGCTTCACCGCTCTCCCCTTTCAACGTTGGAAGGCGCGCGGGAACACCGCGCGCGCCCTCTCAGGGTTCTTAGTTTACGGGTGGCAGGCCCCCCTGAGGCCTTGCCACCCGGAACCCTTAAGTGGGGGGCAGGAGAGCGACATAAGCGCGTCTCCTGCGCCCCCTCCTCCGGCGGCGGACTTCCGGGGCGTAAGGATCGTCCTCACGCCCCCGCTCCGCCGCCTCCTTCTGCGAGATGACAGACTCGCAGAAGGACCTCATTGCGCCCCAGCACCTGTCGTCGCCGACCATCTTGGATATGACGGTCGGCAAGGAGAGGTCGGGGCCAATCACAGCGACCAGGGCACAGCGCTCCGCGGCCCACGCCGGGCACTCCTCCAGCGTGTGCTGCGCCGTGTCCCGGTCACACTCCTCACAATGGTGACACCTGGTTGTCGGCTCCCTACCGGCTATCTTGCAAAGGTACTCTCCGAAACAGCCGTGTCCGGAGAGCACCTGAGTAAGCCGGTAGGTGAGCGGTCCGCGCCGTCTGTCCGTCCACTGCCTTATCACCGGACGGACAGCCTCGACGGTCCTCACCCCATAGCGGGGCTGGGCCAGTCTATTCTCCCACTTTTCCACGAGGACCAGTCGAGCCTGGGACCTTCGCGTCTCCACCGCCCTGTGCGTGGGTTCTTCACCCTGGAGCCGGAGGTCAGCGCGCCAGTAATACACTGACGCTTGGACCTCCGCCTCCAAATCCCAGGGCGGCGATGCCGCCAAAACGCACGCCGCCTCAAAGGAGACGGTGCGGTACGCCCGTGACACCCTGATCGCCATCGCCCTCTGAGGTCTCCTGAGGAGGGCGATATTTTGGCGATCAAGGGCGCCAGCCCAGATGGGCGCTCCATATAGGGCCATCGACCGCACCACCCCCAAATAGAGGCGGCGGCAGACGACACTGGGTCCCCCGATATTCGGCAGCAGAGAGCTAAGCGCTCCCGCTGCCGTCATCAGGCGGAGGGCCAGACGGCTAAAATGGACGCGAAAGTTCCAGCGGCCGTCGAGGTAGAGCCCCAAGTATTTCATGCTTGGCTCCACCCCGATGCGGACCCCTCCAACGATGATGTGGGAATCGGGAGGTGGCGCCCGCCGAGGCCCGTGAAATAACAGGGCCTCGGACTTATCTAGCGCCACCTCCAGTCCCAACATCCTAATCCTGCCGACAACCAGGGCCACTCCAGCCGTGGCAAGACGGGCAGCTGCCCCGCAATCCGCTCCCCGGGCCGTAACCAACGTGTCGTCGGCGTAACAAGTTACGCCGACGCCCGGGGGCAGGGCGCCCCGCAGCACCCAGTCGTAGCCGATGTTCCACAGTATCGGACCCAGAACCGAACCCTGTGGAACACCGCACGACATCTCCCTCCGGAACGTCTCTCCGTTCCGCCCCACACAAAACACACTCCTCTGGTGCAGGTAGTCCCCGACTATTCGGCGTAGATAGGGAGGCACCCCATGAAATCGGAGCGCCTCCCTAATAGTCGCCCACGGCAGGGTGTTGAAAGCGTTGGCGATGTCCAAGGACACCGCCAATACCACCCCGCGCGAGGCGACCGTCTCTTCCGAGAGGGCCTTGACGCTACTGATCGCGTCAATCGTCGATCGGCCCTCCCGGAAACCGAACTGGCGTTCGGATAAGTCGGGGCCCACCCGCACCAGGTGCTTGGAGAGGCGGGCAACCACTACGCGCTCAAAGAGCTTGCCCACCTCATCCAACAGCACTATGGGGCGGTACGCGGAGGGAGAATCCGCGGGGCGGCCCTCCTTTCTCAGGAGGACCAGCTTGCCCGTCTTCCACATGGAAGGGAACCGTCCCGACTCCAAACAGGCGCTGAACAGCCTGAGGAGCCGGTCCCCTAGGGCGTCAAAGGCCAAAACCCAGGCGCGGCCAGGAATTCCGTCCGGCCCCGGGGCGGTGTTTTTGCCCCGAAGCCGCACTATTGCCGCGCCGAGCTCCGCCATCGTAACTTCTGGCACCCCGGCATCGGCACCGCCCTCCTCAATTTCGGGCGGCGCCATTACGGGAGGCGTGTGCTCCGCCCTCGAAGGAAAGAGAGCGGAAATCACACCCTCCAATTGCCGAGGCTGGAGACTCTCGGTGACCGGCGGGGCCCAGGGGCGCAACTTGCCCCTGACCGTCTTGTACGGCCGGCCCCACGGATCTGCCTCGAGAGTCCCCAGGAACTCTTCCCATCTTTGGGTTTTGGCCTCGCTGATGGCGGACTGCAGGGCGTACTTCCGCTGTTTGTACGCATCCCGCAGCCGTGCCTCCACGGTCGGGTCACGGTACCGCCTGCGTCGGCGGTACCTAGTGTACTGGCGACGCGCGGCAATGCACGCGGCGCGTTTCCGGCTGATGTCGTCAGACCACCAGTACACCTGACGCCTCGGAGGCTGAGCACTGGCCCGGGGCATTGACGCGTCGCAAATCTGCGTCATCGCGCCCCGGAACCACTCCGCTTCTTGCTCAACCTCCACAGGCCCTTCGACCATCGGGGTCCAGGCCTGCACGATGGAGGCTTCCACCAGCACGTCTGCATCGAGACGTTTCAACGCCCATCGTGGGGACGACGGGGTGTGCACTCTCCTCGGGCGATCGTCCGGGATCGCTGGCGAGGCGGAGATGTCGAACCGCACGTAACGGTGGTCCGACAGAGACTCCGCCTCGACCAGCACTTGCCAGTCCCGGACGCGGCGCGCTACGGCAGGGCTTGCGAACGAGATGTCCACAATGGACTCGCCCTGCCAGCGCACGCATGTGGCGACCGACCCCCGATTAAGAACGACGAGGCCGGTCGCAATCGCCCACTCCTCCAGCGCGTCACCGCGAGCGTCGGTGACAGGGGATCCCCAAGCCGTTGATTTGGCATTGAAGTCCCCCGCCACCACGACCGGACGCGATGGGTACCGATTAATCACGGCCCCCACCGCGCCCAAAAATCGCTCAAACTCGGCGAGGCGCCGGTTGGGAGAAAAATACACCCCGATCAGGACGGTTCCCTCCCAATCAACACATATATACCCCTCGCCCCTGTCTGTCATCACCAGGAGCGAGGGACCAGACGAAACGATGGCCGCCAAGCCCCCGAGGTCCCCAAACCAGTTGTGAGGGCTGGGGACGCAGTAAGGCTCGGCGACCACGGCGATGTCTATTGACCACTCCGCCATGTGCTGCAGCAAAATATCCTGCGCCCTGGCGGAGCGGCCAACGTTCGCCTGTAGGAGGCGATGGGCCATAATTAATTATGTGTCCATCGCCGTCCCACTGCTCCCTGCTTGGGGAGGGGCCGGGGCGGCCGGAGGCCCGGCGATCGCCCCTCTGGCCCTGCGTCTTTTTGGAGGGGAGCAAGATTTGCTCCCCATCCGGTGCTCCGCCGGTTTTCCTGCAGCCGAACATATGCTGCAGGAAGACTTTTCGGCGGAGCAGGCGGCGGCCTTGTGGCCGGGCTGGCCGCAGCGATAGCAGAGATCGCTGCGATCCGTTTCGGCGGTGCATTGCTGCCTCACGTGCCCCGGTTCGAGGCAGCGGTAGCACTGCCTGGGCCTCGGCTCCAGGAGGTTCACCTGAGTCGAGACCATCCCGACCAGCAAACGGCCGGCCGCCACCTTCTTCGCCGAGGCGATGGGGCAGCGCACCATCACTGTGCACAGACCACTTTCGCCGCGGCGCAACTCTCCCACCTTTACCTGGGCCTGAGGGCAGGCTCCGGCTTGTGCCACCGCAGCGGCGACATCCTCGGAGGAGGCCGAGTCGTCCAGCCCGGTTACTCGCATTTCTGCGGACTTCACCGGGCGGGAGACCCTGACCTCCTCGGGCGTAAATAGGGACCGGATTGTTGCAGCTATTTTGTCCGCTTTGTCGCCGGAGGTGGCACCTGGGACCTCTAGTATCCTGGCCCCAGTGGCGGCGACCCTAAATACGACGCCTCCGGCAAGGCCCATCTCAGCGAGACTACCTTTCATGGCCTGAGTGGCCTGCCGGAGGACGCCCGCATAGCTGCCGCCCTGCCGGAGCCCCTCCTCCGTCAGCTCCACAACAACGGCGGTGGAGCGCGGGGGCCGCAGGTCGGCCGGGCGGAAGCCCTTCTTTTTTTTATTGGCGACCGGAGGCGCCTGGGAGGCCTTCTTCTTCTTCTTTTTCTTCCTCCTCCTGGTGACCTCCGTCCACGGCTGTTCAGCCGAGGTAGAGGCCACTGGAGCGGGTTGGGGCTGAGGGGCAGGGCGCGGTGGCGCCACAGTGGCAATCGCCTTCCCCCTGCCCTTGCCCTTCCCTTTCCCCTTGGAAGAGGAAGCAGTGGCCCTCAGTGTGGGGGCAGATATCTGCCGTGCCCCCGGTTGGCCGGAGGGCGCCGGGCCAACCGGTGTGCCCCCGACCATTCGGGGGCGGCCCCCAAGCGGAGGGCCCGGGGTTGGCACGGGCGCGAGGCCATAGTTGGCCAGGCACGCCTCCACAACATTGCGCGCCTGAGCCACCGTGGCCCGCATCAAATCCTCCGCCCAGGCGGGACGCCGGTCCTCCGCGGGAGCGACGGGCTGCGCTGTGCGCTGCGAGAGGGGCGGGAACTCCTCACGTGGCCTCCTGGCAGGTGCCCTGGTGGCGGCCGAGGGTGCCTTTGCGGCGGCGGCCCGAGTAGCAGTGGCAGCGGCCGCCTTCATGGCCGTCATCTCGGCCCGGAGCTCCGCCAGCTGCCTATAACCCTAACATACCTAACTTGAGGTAAAATGCATTTTATTGGCAATATTTATGCTTTAAACATGATATTCTTATAAACTATATAAAAGAAACATAATATTATATTACTTACACTATTTATCTACACTTTTCAAGTCTATATATGACCTAATTCGGCACTATTATAACGATAAACTTTATTGATACGTCACACTTATGTATTCACACTCACAATAACACGATTCAAGTCAATATTAACGTTGCGCGTTGTCGCGAACAGGTAGATTCTAACTTGAGCAAAATTTTTAGATAGCATTGATTCTGTTATACCGAATTTTACACACGATACAAGTTTCTTGCGGCAACAGATGGCGCTGTTATCAAAATCCATCACGGTAAATTAGACGAGTTAAAATAGGTACCTACGGTGTTACCTTTTACAAGTACCAGATTTTAAATGCGGAGCTGCCGCCATTTGTGTGTTAGAAAAACCTCACATCAAGTAGGTAATTATTATAAGTATAAATATATTTTGTCACAATACTTTTATATTTATTTATTATAAACTTATAATTATTATAATTATAAACTTATAATATAATTATATTTGATAAAACACTGAGGTGATATGCATGGAATAGATTAGCAATGCACAAGATTTAGCCAGAAGAAAACGATCCTGTGTAACTGCCTTGCCCATTTTCAAACCCAAAGATTCTGAAACCAGCACTGGGCACCCAGTTACACTTTTGATTTCCCAAACATAAATTGGCGCAGCCCCGCTGCGCCAATTTATGTTTGACGACATCCATATGATCCTTAAAATTTATTATACTACCATATGCTTAACTTGTTTTTTTTTTTACGTTGGAGAGTGCATTGACGCATACCCCTCCGCGGGGGCGGGCGGAGGCGTTATGTTGGACTCACCGGGGCAAAGAAAGATGGTAATGATGATAATGGATCTCCCGGTATACTGACTAAACCTACCACGGTGTTTCTCGACAAAACCGCAAACGGCGAGACCGCGCGAATCATTTTCATATGCAGTCGCGACCCCACCGAGGTTTCGGCCCGCTGTATGAAACAGCAAGCCACTACACAACAAGACTACCCTTTGGGCACCACTACATTTAAACCCTACTACTGTACTACTACTACTTGACGGGGGAACGGACACACGACACAGAGGCGCGCGTGGGAACAAGCACGCCGCCTCTCGAACCTGGTGCTGATCGGGTGGCGCGCAGGCCCACGAAGCTCACCACCCCCACGTCAAACCTCAGGGTGGCTGGAGGTTATCTCGCGCCCTCCAGTGCCCGGTTAGCTGCAGTTGGGGAGAGCGCCCGTTTAACGGCGTTTCACGACCTCTCGCTCCGGACCATAGATTGAACCACGGCCAGGAACGAGAGGACAACCATACCGACTGCCACGATCAACTCACGGCGCTGCGATGCCCAGGTGGGGCAATTCGCCAAAGTGTGCAGCGCCGTGTCGTTACCAACGTCGCCGCAGTGGTGACAACCGGGCGTCTCTTGCGGAACTGGCCAAAGCAACCGTGGCGAGTCAATACCTGTGTCAGCCGGAAGGTGAGGGCGCCATGCCGCCTCTGCAGCCACTCCTCAAAAACGGGACTAACCGCCACTTTCGTGGCCTGCCCATGCTTAACGTGGCTGCCTCAACCACTTCTGATAGGAAGCTGACCCAAGTTAACCTAACCAAACTGTGAAAACCGCATCCGTTCACAGGATTTTCATGATGCAGGCACAAATAGACGGATAAAATTCTTAAAACTATAATTTTAGGTAGAAGTTCCTGTATAGTCCAACCAAAAATGATTTATAATGTGGTTATCTCTAATGGATATTTTATTATGTAAATAGACAGGATTACATGGACATCGTACAGGACAAAATGCTTTTCGTGTGTTTTATTATACATAGGTACTTAAAAGTTACATCATTTAATTAATTTTAATGACTTCTTTCTGTCAACACAACATTATTGCGTCGTATTTCCTTGTCTTGTTCGCGTGATTATTATAAAACAATCGAACAGTTATAGTTCATAATATTATCAAGTAAATCTATTTAAACCGATAATAAGTCTTGGTCAAGGCAAAAGCGGATTGTTGCTTGTTATTTTTTCCAGTCTCAATGACATTTAACCTCTGATAAACAAAGCTTTATCTGACGGCAGCTTCTTATTATTTCATCAATCTATTTACCTACTATTCGCATCAGAAATATAACGACGATTCGTACAACAGATCGTATAAAATAAACAAAAAATATTGCCAACGAACAAAATTTGCTACTATTCAATGGGATAGTTTATGGAAAACAACATTGAATGTCAAAATTGTTGTTACTAATAGGGACCTCACTAATTCTCTTGTCGCGAGAGACTTTAACAAACATTGAAATAAAACATTGAATGCCCTAATTAGGAACAATTTTAAACAAAATTTGTGAATCACTGATTTTTTATTCCACAATATTGTTGAACATAATTATTGAACAATATTGTTTTGTCACAAAGTAATGTCATTCCGTTGAATAAAAAAATAAAAGGCAATTTTTATCCATATTTTAATCCTTCTCTAGATAAAATATATTAAATGAACGTTTAACTTAATACACAACAATTTGTAACTTACTTACATGGTATAAAAACAAACTTCACTCTGGCAACTCTGTTATGTTCTACCAAAAATATCGAACCAATGCCAAGTCTGGCCGAATTGATTTTACGTCACCAGTCGTGGTCGCGGCGCGCAACATTTAAACTCCGAACGCGAACGCGTTTAATAAGATGGTTTATAAGAGTGTTCCATTTATGTGAAAAATTAAACTAAGAAGAGAATAAGTATTAGCGGCAGTTAGTGATATTAATTTTACCTGATTAGTGTGAAAAATAGATAAGGTGTGTATAGTTAATTGTATTTTAATTAATTTTAATAACATTTTTCTCGTAACTATATTTTTTAAGTATGGAATAAGCCTCTGTATAGTAAATAATAATAATATATTTATATTTGGAATACCGTTATCGTTTTGTTTTTTGCTTTTTTAAGCGAAATCAGATGTTGTCGAGAGAAAATGATAAAGTTATTGATCAATCTCTTTCAATTTGTGAAGATAAGTACAGATATATCTATTTCGGAACAGCGAGATAAATTTAATATAATGCGGATAAGAAGTCGTGGGTCACTTTTACAGTATTTATTACATAATCCACAAATTGAACGGTCATTATGCAAAGGCTTATTCATATGTGTAAATTCATTTGTTTGTACTTATAATTATTATCATACAGAAAATGGAAACACATTCACCCCGAATTTTTAACCTTTAATTTTTAATTTATTCTTTGCAAATTCAGCTTAAGGCGGCACCCTGTCAATTATGCGGAGGTTATAATTCAATTAATTTAATATTTTATTTGCGGTAACATAGGTATTCGATTATTTTATATTGAATAACTAATTAAATCTGAGAGTAAATATATTAAAAATCATATGTGTTGAGTTATTACATAAAAAATTATATTCAATCGTTTATTATTGAAATTAGTATCTACACACATGAGATTTTATTATAAAATGCTACGACTTATGTTATAAATTGCGCATTTATTATGAATATTGGGCGATAAGGATTGTAAGACATTGTAACTGATTTGCACATTAAAGGAAAATGTGTATACCTACAATTTAGTACCGGGTCTGTAGTCGTCATTTTACATAAGAAAAAACGTGGAGTCTTAAGATATGTTATGTAATGTCAAAAAAGAAATTTAGCTTTATTGAAATAAAACTAAGTTTAACAGTTTTTATTGAGGGTTATGAGGGTTACTTAATTTTTTAATATATTTATATTTACACTTTCCGTGAGTAGCATTTCGATTGCTTAAATGCGACCATGGTCAAAGAGAGACAGCAGCCGTGGTCACAGGGAGACCTGTTACGTAAAAAGACAGTAAAAATTGTTTCACTTCAATGTGTGACATTCGCGTAAACGTAAGACAATATTATATAAATTGTAAGTCAAATTATTCATGTAAACTAACTTTGTGTGGAGCATACTTATTACCTTTTACCGTGCAAGAATTTTTCGACAGAAAATCAAAGAAGGCAAAAAAAAAAACAGCTGTTTCATACAAAATTGGACTTTGACCTCGACAAAATGTATGGAACAGCTGATTTCTTTTTCGCGATTTTGGCAATGTCATAGAACAACATTTTGTTCATAACAACAAGTAGGTATAATCACCCCCTGGGGGGTTTCCACTATACTAAGAATAACCTTGTATAAATTACTGGTAGTTGTTTTGGCTCTACCTAAGTTCGAAGCCATAGTCTGTATTAAATCACATTTTGTCACAAAAGGTTATTAATCTATCATCTCTTACCTTAACGTAACTCAAGACTGTATTTTATAGAACACACTAAAATTATATAGAATCTCAATATAAGTGAATTGTAGCTGTTCTTTTTGAGAATAAAAAATCTTTAACCAGAAATCTTATAAAAACATTGGATAGTCGGTTTTGTGTGGTTTAACTAGAAGATAACTTTAAATAAAGAAGGTAGGTACCCTGGAAACAAATTAATAAAAAATAAATATATACTAATATTATAAAGCTGAAGAGTTTGTTTGTTTGAACGCGCTAATCTTAGGAATTACTGGTTCGAATTGAAACATTATTTTAGTGTTGGGTAGCCCATTTACCGAGGAAGGCTATAGGCTATATAACATCACATCAAAATGTTGCGAAAACGGGGAAAATTCTCTTATATGATGCTTCAACTTAGTCTGCTGACTAAGTTGCGCGGGACAGCTAGTATCTTATAATTATAATACAATAGATTGCGAGAGTCATCTTAAAGAAATCCTTACTAATATTATAAATTAAAAAAGAACTGTCTGTCTGTTACCTATTCACGGCTAAACCACTGAACCGATTTAGATGAAATTTGATAGATATAGAGGTAGTTTAAGCCCTGGGAAAGGACATAGGCTATTTGCGAATCGATGCGGAACCGTAATAGAAGTGACGGCTTTTACTGTTATTAATAAATATTTGGGTGGGCTCAGTCCTACCAAGAATATCATTAGGAAGGCGCGGGGGTTGACGCTAGTGGACCTACCATCTACCTGACAAAGATTAAAACAACGGACACAAAGTACACCCAGACTCAAGTTACTATCTGAGGATTACATAATATATATGTTACTAGCTGTTACCTGCGACTTCGTCCGCGAAGATTTTAACAAAATCGGTTCAGCCGTTTCGGAGATTAGCCGGAACAAACAGACAGACAGACAAAATTTTTTAAAATAGATGTCTTCGTTAATGAAAATAGATACCTTATATACTTTCATATGCATTAGATAAAAAGCTGTTATTTTGACATTACAAACAGACACTTCAATTTTATTTATTTGTATGGAGTATAGATGTGTGCGAGGCTCGAATCCGCAGTATTCGATGTATTGACACTGGTGATGTCATTACTGCGCCATCTGTATCTTTGATCTGTATCGACAATTTGACGCACTGCTAAATGTCTATTATTTCAATACTTAAAGCTTTTGTGCGCGGCTTCGCCCGCGTGGTACCTACATCGATAAAAAGCCTATGTCCTTTTTCATGTTTTAAACTATATCTGTACTAAATTTCATCTAAATCGGTTCAGTGGTTTAGCCGTGAAAAGGTAACAGACAGAGTTACTTTCGAATTTATAATATTAGTAATGACTAGTTTTTGCTTCGTTTAGGAACAGCACTTTTTCTTGGATTAAAGGTGACAACGTGTATGCGAATTCATGATCATCGATCGAGTAGTTAAGGCGTGAAGACGTAACAAACAAACTCACATTCGCATTTATAATATTAGTTGACTGATTTTATTACTTCTTTCACCATTAGAAAGCTACTTTATCCAAAAGTAACATTATAGGCTATATAACATCACGCTACGAGCCACGGGAGCGGCGCAGTATTCATAAACGTGGGTGGAATCGCGAGAGCAGTGAAACCTAACTTATATTATAAATGCAAATGTGAGTTTGTTTGTTTGTCAGGCTTTCACGCCTAAACTACTTCAGCGATCACTATGAAATTTCGCATAGTCGTTGTTAGGTCAACAGAAAAGGACATAGGGTACCTTTTATCCAGGAAAATGTACTGTTAGTAAGCTACATCTACGCAAGCGAAGCCGCGGGCAAAATCTAGTTTGATATAAATTCAAGAAGATTTTACGTCTGTCATGTATACATTTCATGTACAGTTAATTTATTCAAAGCGTTTTTATCGATTTTATGTATGTAAATGTAAAACGTGAGGTCAAACATAGGTACTTCACAACGAAGATTACCCAATAATTTATTTATATATAGGTATACACATATGTATAACAACTGATACATCTCGTGTAATATCATTTAAAGTTATTATCTATACTAATATTATAAAGCTGAAGAGTTTATTTGAAAGAAGAGAGGAAGAAAGAAAGAAAATACATTTATTTGCAGCAGATTATGCACTACATAGTTACATACTTCAGACACAGTTAATTACAAAAAAAAGAAAAAAACAAATCTTACTGCAAATTGGTCGCAACTCAGCAAAATGCTAATTTTGAGAAAACTAGCGCTGGTCTTCCGCTGCGACCATGTTTGTAAATAATATACTTAACACAACACAAAGATGACAAACGATATAAAATAATAATAATAATGTTTGTTTGAACGCGCTAATCTCGGGAACTACTGGTTCGATTTGAAAAATTCTTTTAGTGTTGGATAGCCTATTTATCGAGGAAGGCTATAGGCTACATAACATCACGCTACGACCTACGAGGGCTGTGCAGTAACATCTAGTTATTTATAAATATTATACCCACGAAGGGGAAGGCAGGTTTGTGTTACTGACATATTTCGCAAAGTAAAAACCTCTACCGAACACCATCTTCTCAGTACTGCTATTCTTGTGTGTCTTGTAAGAAAATCTCAATTACACTGTGGGACTCGGGATTTCAACCTGAGATATTATGCATAGTAGTTGCCACCGAGTCAAAAAATAAATTAACCAACCGGCCACTTTTTAGGGTCGGTACAGTTACGGAGATACCTACCACAAACAAAACAGACACCTACAAATCCAAGAGAGATTACAATCGATAGTAAACGGAATCGCTAACTATACCGACCAATTACGCATTTTTTTATCTAAGCTTTGCACGGTTTTAGGTTTTTGTACTTCGTTCAAATTACTTCCGTGTTATATTGATGGTAATACAATTTGTTAATGATCAAATTGTTTGAGCAGCGATAGCTCAGTGGATAGACCAACAGACTGCAATGCCGAGGGTCTCGGGTTCGAATCCACGTCGCGCACCTCTGACTTTCGGAAGTTATACTTATGACTTTTCAAAATTATGTGCGTATTGATTGACAATTATCGCCTGCTCCGTGCCTCGGAAAGCACGTTAAGCCGTTGGTCCCGGCTGCCATTAACATCTATGGCTCTCGTTATTGGGAGAGTGTCGACACAAAAGATCCCACTGGGTCGAAGTGTCGCCGGTCTACACTGACTGGCCTCCACATAAGATAAGATAATGATCAGATATAACTATAATAAGTCGCAATACAAGCGTAATTCGACCACTGGTACTCTGGTTAGAACCCCCAAAGAGGACAAGAAGAATTATGTGATCCAGAAATAGTTTTATCTTCTTCTTTTTTCAATTAAAGACAACTCTCCCGCACTAGAAATAATTCTTGTATCGCGTGGTATATGCCAAGTGCGGCAGTTGCCATAAACAAAAAAAAATATCTACAGTTTATGCATTATGATATGAGTTCCTGATATTATCATATACTAGATGTGCCCACGGTTTCACCCGCGTTTATGATTACTGCGCCGCCCCTGTGGGTCGTAGCGTGATGTTATATAACCTATAGCCTTCCTCGATAAATGAGCTATCCAAAACTAGAATATTTTTTCAATTCGAACCAGTAGTTCCTGAGATAAGCGCGTTCAAACAAACAAACAAACTCTTCAGCTTTATAATATTAGTATATATATTATTATGTCTACATTATAAAACTACAATTATTTACAAATGTGAACTATCTTTATATTGAGACCTATTGAAATAGCAACTTACGGACATATTTTCAATTAAATAGATAGCTAGGCACATTTTGTACAATCTTCACTTTGAGACGTGCGGTCCCTTTGAGAAATGAACCAATTGCTGAGCGCACGTTTTTCGGTAAGTGTACATTTGGCGAAGTGCACTTTTTGTGACGATGACATTAGGGCTATATTGCGGACACTTTGGTGTAAGGAAATCCTTAATCCCGGGTTATTCCACATATGAATTGCCTCATCAACGGGGATCTGTGAACTTTTCCCCATAAATCCTCATTGATTGATCATCAATTATTTATCCCTATTTACCTCTTCGGGCAGCAGGCGTGAATTTATAGGCAGGTATATGTATACCTATCTCTATTGGCTTGACGACCAAACGACTAATATCAAATAGGTACCACTAATGCTTTTTTTACAGGAAAGGCCTTGAACTTTACATAATAATGTTTTACGTTTAGGTACTCGAATGTTATACATAGCGTGCGAAACGACTAAGCCAATTAAACTACTACAGCTAAAACACAATATACTTTTACTATTTTCAAATCTATTTCTATTTCAACGATGCTTTTTAGCCATGGTCACGGGAGACTAAGATGTTGGTCATCTTAGGCCCTTCGTACACAAGCCTACGCAAATCTTCGATACCCGACGATTTTGGTCTCTAAGCGACTACCGCAATAAAAATTCATAGAGGTTCGTACACAGGTACAAATGTCGGCGACGCGTGCCTGTGTACGAACCTCTATGAATTTGTATTGCGGTAGTCGCTTAGAGACCAAACTCCTCGGGTATCGAAGATTTGCGTAGGCATGTGTTCGAAGGGCCTTATAGTATTGACGAGATAAAACTTGCATATACTTGGACTTCGGTGATCGATCTTAGGTACCCAATTTTATTTTGGTACATAACCGTACAGATAACTAATAATACATGGACTCTTCTATTCTTGTATTAAAGCTAATGATCCTTGAACATCAGTGCGGCCTATGTTGTATGATTAATTACCTAATTGCTCGTCTTATCTTGTGTAAAACAAACAATATAAATAGTGAGCGACTAAGATAACGTCGCCTCATGTAAATTATCGAGATGAATGAATGGTATTTTATATACAATAATAATAATTTAATTTTGATGTTACCGAATATTTGTGTTATTTATTAGGTAAATATTTAATAGAGTTGTTTTATATTTATTTATTCAAATTCATGGTTGTCTTATTAGTTCATCATGTATCGTCACAAAAAGAAAACAATTGTCGGCCTCGATGGCGTAGTGGTTAGTGTAAACGATTGCCACGCCTGAGGTCGCGGGTTCGATTTCCGCACAAGTCAAACATTTGTGTGCATGAACATGGATGTTTGTCTTGGTCTGGGTGTTTCTATGTATAATATGTATATATTTACAAAAAAAAAGTATGTATGTTTATCCATTGTCTAGTACCCATAGTACAAGCTCTGCTTAGTTTGGGCTAGATGGTGTTGTGTGTATGTGATAGAATATTATATTATATATTATATAAATTTTTACAAGATATGTAGCAATCTGTTGTCTTCGTAATTTAAAAGACTACCTATGCGTTAGATGTCAAGGTTTAATCGCGAAGGACTGTACAATTAACGAACACAACGTACCTACACCCTGCCGCGGAAAATAGAAGAATACCACGCGAGACAATAATTTGTGTGATTCACATATTGTGCCATGTGAGATTCGAACCCATTCAACGCAGCGGTACCGACGAAGTGACCCAAGCGGCCTCAACGCTTTGCCATCCGACTGTGCCCGTACTATCCAGTAAGCATACGAAGTGCCTGTTGGCATCGTAGTCTATGATCGCTTGCATTGCCTTTATCAATCTCGTTATGCTGGCTCTTGGGCAAAGGAATGAAATATGGGATGAACGAAACGAATAAGAGAGGGACTGATGTTAGCCAACGAATCTCTTACATGTCGGGCGCAAAGGCCGTAACAGTCTTACCTATTAGTCTTAGGCGATAAGTTTTCTTTAAGAGGCTAGTGTTTTCTGTAAGAGATTAGTGTGTAAGTACTACCATAGGCATATCTAAGCTTATTTTTCAGTGTGGTTTGGTTCCTAAACAAAGATGGTCTATATACAATTCTAGAATTTTGCGATTGCTACTAACATTCTGAGGTAGACACAGTCCACCTTACTATATTTATTTATACTTATTTATTATTTATACTTATATTATATTATAAATTCTCTTGTTCCAGAATATACCAGCACCATGGGCACCATCGATCTGACCCGTCCTCGATATGACATGAGCACCTACATGGGTCGGGCCAAGCACTTCATGCTGGTCACCAACCCGCTCAACATCCTGGCTACCGAATCTCAGCTCGACGAAGCCAAGAAAATAGTTGATGAATTTAAGTAAGTCGCGTAAAAGTAGGTAACGGCACTATTTATTAAATAAAATATAGCTATGTTACTTGGTGATAATGTAGCTTACTAATGGTGAAAGAATTTTTATAACACAGATATTTTTCAATTGTAATCGAAAACTTATGTACTTACCAATTTTCATACTGCTAAGTCCAGAAATGAGAAAATTTCGTTACAAACTTTACCCCGCATTTTACCCCTCTAGGGGGGAGTTTTGTCCATTCCACTTACATAGATCATTTTTGTTTGTAATCAGGACCCAATATGCCAATTTTCATACTTCTAAATCCAGAAATGAGAAAATTTCCTTACAAACTACCTTTTTAGGGGGAGTTTTGTTCATTTTACCTACACAGGTCATTTTCAATTATAATCAATAACTTGTATACCTATTTTTATACTTATAAGTCCAGAAATGAGCAAATTCCATATAAACTTCACCCCCTATTTCAGCCCTAGGGGTGAAATTTCAAAAAATCCTTTTTTAGTACACCCCTACAAATTAAAACACACATGCTCTCCAAATTTCAAGTTCCTACGACCAGCGGTTTAGGTTGTGCGTTGTCTCTAAGTCAGTCAGTCAGGACATCTTCCTTTATATATTTAAGTAGATATCAGCCATGTATTATAAACTGTCCGAACTGGGATCGGGCTTCTTCTCAGGTATAAGAATGGAGAAGGGTACGGTCATAGCTCAGAATGCTGGCCCGGTGCGGATTGGCAGACATGACAAATATTTGAGAATATAATTCCGATCTCTTTGATATGTAGGTCCTTAAGATTTTTTCTACATAATTAAGACCTTAATTACATTTAATTAAGCGCATAACCTGGAAAAGTCTTGAGGAGGCTTACGCTTTAGTTTCGAACTCAAGACCACTACGTAGCAGTCCAACGGTCTTATTACTACATAGTTATGACGTTTTATTTTGACAAAAGTTTATCATTTATATTCATTGAATTTGGTTTGAATATAACATTGCTAATTATAACTTAAATTACAATTAACAAAGTGATTTAATAAACCAATTTATATGTGCGTATTAAAATGCAAAACGTATTAAGTATTCGCAAGTTCGACAATTCGTTTTAAAATCTACGCCATACGTAAAGGTATTACTCAGTAGCTAAATTTGTTAGATACGTACATAATATCACGCTTCTACGCCTGATAAGGTAAGTAGAGGCGTATCACCACATTTGGGCAACTATGGCTTCAGGTTCCACGTGATAGGGAACGAGCCTATTGCCGTTTACGTTTAGACCATGCTCGGGTCTAAATTACATGCCAGACTCTATGCTGTTTCTGACACTTGCTTGACAAAAACTCGTTACCACAGCATCATATCCCGTTGTGACAAAGCACCCTAATAAAAGGGAAGTAAAAATAAAAAATATCATATCCCGTTAATATTTTCTCATATGATAATATCCTCAAGATTGCATTTTGGTAACGGCGGCCGATCTTGACCGGACTTGACTCTGCGTTGGAGGCACTATTTAAGGTGCATTCTATGCTCCCTAAATTTTATAATCCGATACAAGCAGAGAAAGATCAGAGCAGGAATTGTCCTGCGCTGATCTTTCTCGTGTCTCCTGTGCCTCGAAAAACACGTAAAGCCGATTGCGGCTGTAATTTTCTAGGCAATTTAAACACATTAGGAGGATGAAACCAGACTCCGATGTTAATTCTTATATGCGCCACAGATCAAAGTTAAAACCACTATCTCATAATAACACATCGCAACATTTAAACCAATTTTATTATCAGCCGCTGTATTGTGTTTATTATCACTAGCTGTCACCCGCGTTTATGATTACTGCGCCGCCCCCATGGATCGTAGAGTGATGTTATATAAGCCTATAACCTTCCTCGATAAATGGGTTATCCAACACTAAAAGAATTTTTCAATTTGAACCAAATAAAAAACAAACTCTTCAGCTTTATAATATTAGTATTATCATAAGTAATAGCCACACAATATACAAGTATTTCATAAGAAATGGACAGTAAAATATAATGCCTAGTTTACGTAAATATTTATCTAATCTGAGATTGTTTAACGAAACATTGTAAGTTTATGCCGTTGTTTTCATAATACATATTGTACCGACATGACAGTCAAAGAAGATGCAGAATAAACTATCTGCGTCTGAAGTCGTCAACTTTATTAAGTGGTGTCAATATATGAAACACAATTGATCTATTGATTGAAACGTCATTTTATGCACTTAATGTTTCATATATTATAGGTAGGGCTAGATATTTCCCGCGGGTCTGCTTGCGTTTATCTAGATTTTATCAATGATTTTGTATTATATATAAGTTTAAAAAAAAGCGCTGTGAGGACTTATGGCATAAATGTACCACATTCTCAAAGATTGAACATTTTGGGGATTGAACACTTTGGAAATTGAACATATTGGGAATTGGACATTTTGGGAATTGGACATTTTGAAACCGTTGGACATTTCGGGAATTCGACATTATGAACTTGAACGATGCAAGCATAGCAAATAAACAGACTCACATTCGCATTTATAACATTAGTTAGGAATTAGAATGACGTGTATTGGTGGCACTGCCGGTACAGAAGTAGACATTGCGATTGCTACGCACAAGGTTTGGACTTCTAGAAGATGCTAAGTTTTTTATTGGATTTGGCGACTATGACTAGTAGACGGTGATATACTCGCCCTGTATGTATTACTTGAGATCTAAAACGTGGGTGTGATACACCTCTGACTACCTGACTGACCCTTTTCGGGAGATAGGCGTGAAGCTATGTATATTAAGTTACATATAAGTGTATTGTTCTTCAGAAGCAATATAGCTATATGCTGGCAAATGGTTTTTAGGTATACTTACATAATTCAACCCAGAAATACATATTATGCAGAGATAGCCTACTGCAGTGGTCGTCAATCTTCTCGACAAAAAGGGCCAAATATAGATAATACACAATTGAAATATATTTAAAGAGCCATTTCTTGAAGTAAGCAGCTCCAGCAGAAGACTTAATTACGGAAATAATTAGGATTAAAGGAACAGCTCTTGAGCTTGCCTTTGTCAAATAAGTCTTAATTTAATTAACAGAAAATAAAATAAAATATAGTATCATATTTATAAATAATATTCCGTGGCTGCACTAAACATTTCGTGGAAGAGCCGCAGCCGAGGAGTCAAAGAGCCGCATACAGCTCGCGAGCCACGGCTTGCCGACCAGGGCGACCAATGGCCTAGTGGGAGACCGTTAGACTGTCACGCAGAAGTCTCGTGTTCAATCCCAAGGCACGCACCTCTGATTTCTCGACGTTATGTGGGTATTTAATACTTAATTATCGCTTGCTTTAACGGCGAAGGAAAACATCATTAGCAAACCTACATGTCTGAGAGATGACAGATTTGTGAACCTTACCAACCCGCATTGGGCCAGTGTGGTGGACTTAAGTTATTACAAGCCTTAGACTTATCATACTGAGAAGAGGTGCGAAGCCAGTGGGCAGACATACAGGGCTACATACTATTATATAAATATATACATATACACATGTTTGAAATAAGCAGAAACGCATTACTAATTATGAAGTTTTGGATCTTTCCATAGTTATAAACATAATTGAAATTGACGTTTAATAAGACTATGTTGTAGGTATAGATACTTCGTCTCTGACTGTAGCTAACTTTCTTGTCTATCTAGGTCATCTGAGATAGCAACAGATTTGTCTTAATTTGTCATTTAGTGCTTATATAGATCTATCTATACATCTCATGTTTAAATATGTATTCAGTATTAATTGTAGGGATTTCGAATTTTATTAAACTTTCTATATATATATACTTATTAATGCGTAAAAAGTAACCCTTTTCTGCTCGAAAAGAGCATTTGCATGCACAGAGGAATGTGTTTAGCATAATTAAAGTTTATATGGAGAAGAATAGCAAAAACTGAAATTAATAGGCAAACAAAATAAATTATGATCCAATTTCGACTACGGGGTGACCAGTTTTGATTAATGCGAAATGCACGTTTCAGTTATATTATTAACATCACATACATACATGGCTGTTTGTGTGTCCAGCGGGTACTAAACAATTTGGTTGAAGATATCTGCCTAAGTTCAGATTGACGCGAATCTGTGTATCATTATTTTAGAAACAAATCTTTTTCAACAGACAAACTAAGAAAATGCCTCCTGGATACGATGAAGACAGGTTATGGGCGACCAAGTACTTATATGACAGTGCGTTCCACCCAGACACGGGCGAGAAGATGATCTCTATTGGAAGAATGTCTGCGCAGGCACCCATGAACTCGCTTATCACTGGATGTGAGTACAATCACCATTATTTCTCTTCTTTTTTACAAAGATAGCGCTTTGCTGACACAGCTGTATTGTCTGCAACTGTTGTGCTTGAGGTCTTCAATTGCCTAGTCTTGCGAAGGATTATTGGGATTAAGTACCTGACACATTTTGTTAGTAGTGACACGAAGTTTGGACCTGTGCCCGGTGAACGGTCACAATCACATGGATATAAGTATATTTAATTCGTAACGTTTGGAGTTTTGGACCAGGTTACACAGGCGCTCATAGCCAGTTGCACTCACTGATCGGTAAACGATTAGCGAGGTTAAGCAACGTTGGGTGCGGCCAGTCTATAGATGGGTGACCACTTAGTGGTATTTCATCTGAGCGTCTCCGTGCTTCGGAGGGCACGTAAAAAGTCGGTCCCGGTTGTTGTCAAATTGATAGCAGTCGTTAAGCCATGTCAGAGGCCTACGGGCGGCTTGAACAACTCTTGATAACAGGTTGACCACTAACCACACGAAAAGAAAGAAGAAGACCAGGTTACACATGTGCATGAGCGTATTAATACCCGTAATTACTTTGTTAAACTACTACTGTTAAACACTGTCACGGCTTACTTATAATTAAATTCCGACTGCCATGCCTGAGGTCGCGCGTTCGATTCCCGATTTGTGTGCATGAACATGGATGTTTGACTTGGTCTGGGTGTTTCTATGTATAATATGTAAGTATTTACAAAAAAAAAGTATATATGTATGTTTATCCATTGTCTAGTACCCATAGTACAAGCTCTGCTTTGTTTAGGCTAGATGGTCTTGTGTGTATGTGTGAAATATTATTATTATAATATTTATATTTTTTAAATCTATTTATATTTCCCCGATGTTAGACAGTCTCTCCGTCTCTAAGCGTAGACGGTCTTCCAGTGAACATGGCTCAGCAGCCATGTTCAAGGGGAGACTGTCCTTATGAACATGAAAATCTGGTGAAAAGCAACCGAAACGTCGGGGAAACTTAAATCTAAAGAGTTTTAAAATTTAAATATCTTAAATAGAAGTAAACACTGAGTAGTAACAGTATTTAATAGAAGTAGTTTAACAGTTCCATAATTGGACGTACTTTCTGAAAAACGTCCCAACCCAAACTCGGGTCAAAATCGAGTTATTATTAGCAAATTAGTCACGGGGTTACTATTTACTAGGTGGAAAAATTTTGTAGCTCTACTATCACTCTAAATATGAAATCATGACTTAGTAGCCCAACCCACATGTATGAAGAAGCAATACGGGATTGAACTTCAATCACGATTATCTCAAAATGTTAACCTTGTGGGTTGGGACGTTTTTCAGAAAGTACGTCCAATTATGTTACAAAAGCAATTTAAAAATAAAGAACTTTTTAAAATTCGTATAAAGTAGTTTAATTTCAATCTATAACATTCGCGTGAACGTAAGTCAATAGTTCCCGTTACGTATTAAATATATACTTACCTATCATGGAACGCGAAAGGTTACAAGTTATCGCTATTATATGGGTCACCGGTGATGGGTCCTAAAACATTGGGAACAACGGAATTTGGGTGCAATACCGGTGTATCACACCATTTCTCCGAATCCGGGGATATACGATCGATTAAAATTATGTAGGTATTTATGTATAATAAAAATTATATTTTGTGTGTTTACAGGCATGGTTGTATTCTACAAGACGAAACCAGCTATAGTTTTCTGGCAATGGCTCAATCAAACGTTTAACGCCCTCGTCAACTACACAAATCGGTCTGGAGATGCGCCTCTCACTGTCACGTAAGTATTGCTACGTATAAAGTGTTAAAATGCAAATAGACGATCGAACATGGTGCGGCCGAACCAACGTATGGTACGGTTCTACGGTGCGCTCTTCATACCACACCACCGCACCAGGACCGTCTGAATATAATATGTAAATTTAGGTTAAGGTATTTATCTATGGACCTATGCAGCCCGAAAAAAATATTATTATTATATATCCTAACCTAAACCTACCTTGGAAAAATGTTCCATGAAACTGGTAGGTTACACATTTATCAGAAAAATTACACCATTAGAAAAAGTCTTCAGGCCTTTTTAAATGTTATGCCCATATGGCATATGGTCACATTGCTGGCAGCACACCGCCGTCTAAAGCACTATGGAGTCAATAATAGAACTATAGAATCACAACACAGGGACTGAACGAATTTCGTAGTGGTTTAAGTGGTCGCGTCGACACAGCCTCTGCACCAAGTATTGAGGGTCAAAGTCAAAATCAAAGTCAAAAATCATTTATTCACTCAGGTCACAAAGTAACACTTATGAATGTCAAAGGGGTTATCACCGATCACCGCACGGGACAAAAATTTGTACGCTCCACTAATAGTAGTTCCGGTTGTTCCTTCTGTCCGTTGTTTGAATCTTTGTAAAAACCACCGTGACACAATAATTACAGGCAAGAAAAAAGTTATTAAGCAATGAATGGAGGTTCAACGCCGTCTCGCTCGAGATTTGAGCAGTAATACCACTGTCCATACTTCTCATACGTATGGAAAAGATAATTATCTGTTAGTAATGTGACGTTAATTTTGTGTATCGCAAAAAAAAACTACCGACATGGACCATTCGACTATGGTGTTTGTCAGCATAATTTAATATCCAGTTATCGTTACATATAATTAAGTTTTAACTGGTCTTAGAACTCAAAACAATTATCATCATCATCATCATCATCAGGCTATAATAGTCCACTGCTGGACATAGCCCTCCCCCAAAGAGCGCCATAGCTTTCAGCTGGATATTTGAGTAGGTATTTGAACATTAGGTAGTAAAAGGGTTTGAGATATCTTTATTTCTAAGAATTTTACAATAATTCACTTACATGAGAAAGTTTAAACACATACAAACAAATAATTATCTTATCCTAGGTAGTAAAAGACAGACTCTAATTATTTTAATTATGTTTTTAGACATTTATTCGCATCATACTGCGCAGCGTGTGGTGGTGCTCTGGGTACTGCTTTATACCTCAACAACAAAACTAAGGTGAGAACATAAAAAAATGCTTTTTTTCTAGTTTATGAGTTATTTTTTTCTAGTTTATAAGCTATTTGGGTTACAAATGACTCGTATTCTTGATAACCACTCCAGCAAGTATGCTTATGTTAGGAGTGGGTTCACGTCGGTAGAACAATGTCATAAGCGTGATAAGAAAAAAAGACGTATCTACCACATTTTCGAAATTGAGATTTTTACGTTGGAGTCACTAAAAAAGAGGCATCAGCCAGTATATTTATATAAAATATATTATTTTTGGCAGATATATCTTTTATCCCTATGACCGCAGAATGGGTGGGATTCCCAACCCATGATCTCCGATCGCAAGTCCAAGCTATCGCCGCCGCTTATATGTATATTTATTCACTTTGATTAAGACTACATGAATGGCGTAATGTATTAGGTGGTCAGCTCGCCATTGCATTAGTGCCAAGTGTTGTTGGTTTCGAATCCTATACGGCACAACAGTTTACGGAACCAAATTATTTTTTAAATTGTGCATTGGCTGTGATAACTACGTACGCTACTGCGGTATTTGTGAAAACTCAACACAAATCCCAAATAACAACTAGAATGATATTATAATCATACCTATCTTTAAAAAAAAAAACCGAGTCAATATAATCGATTCAAAACTTGTTCAACAACTTTACATACCAGACCTTTTTCATTGTTGAATATATTTTACTTTGGCGATATGCTAAATTCGACTGAAGGTCATGATTTACATAATATTTGAATACCTACGCTATGTAGATACGTCATTATGGAGGTGTGTCTGACGTTTGCAGAGGCACATCGTTACGGCTTATGTGTTTACCACTTAACACATAACTTGAGTCTGTTGACATAATGTCTTATGTGTGTAGTTTGATGGAGAGTATCTATAAATAAAAATGTGAAGGTAGGGACACGTTATCGTGTTCTATGATTATCATAATTAATGAGCCTAAGACCTGTTTTGTATTAGGCTTGGGTCCGTCAATATAGGTTCGGTAATCAGTTGCCAAATACTACTCATAAGGTCCTATAGATAGGCAAAATTTGATGTTAAGCCGTGTTTCGTAAAAGCGCCCCTACGTGATACGAGATTGGACTAATTAACTACGTCTGTCTGTCTTTTCACGATAAACTCAAAAACTACTGAACAGATTTTTATGCGGTTTTTACCAAAAGACAGAGTGATTCATGAATGAGGAAGGTTTAGGTGTATAATTTGTTAAGGTTTTATACTACCTATGCGAAGCCGGGGCGGGTCGCTAGTGTTTAAAAGGCTTATAACGCGCGTATGTTTGTTGCTCGCGCCTATCCGTTTACCATCAGGGGTCGAAATATGACCTGTTTTTATGATTTACATAGACGTAAATATATTATGCAAAACAACATTTGACAAACATCAATAAGTCGCGTTTATAACTCAACAAACATCAAACATCGTGTCATACGAATTGTATGCGCCATGAAAGTTCACTTATCGTTGACGATTTAATGCGACGACAAATATATGACGTCATGAAACATTGTAGGTATTTAAAATATTTCTTTACTACATAATGCCTTAAGATAATAAGCATCCCAAACCTGCTACTATGAGTTTTCATAGCTAGATTTTGTTTCGCTCAAGATTTTGCGTAATAAAGTGTATCCACCATTTGAAAAGCTAAACTTTCACAGTTTCTTTATGTTTCTATTATAGTGTTTTCGTACTTACCTACTTCCGAACTCGACTTCTTTACTAGTACAAAGATTCAGCACTTTTGGCGAAGTAGCTAGAGCGAAGAAGAGCTGTTAATATCACACTATAATGTTAATTTTACACACTGGAAATAGCAAAAGATAATTGAAATTGTACATAAAAATTAAAATGTACTAAAACTAGCAATAATATTTCCCGCGAAATTTAATTTAAATAGTTAACTCTCGCAAATAGGGTTGTGCTGTTTTATTAGTTTTCGGTTTCTATAGGACAAAATCGAAAATAAATAATAAGCATTTTCGTTTTTATTAAATCTATCATATTTTATTTTTACAGAAAATGAGCCCAATTTACGCGCGGTTGGTACCGTTTGCAGCTGTCTGCGGCGCTAACTTTATCAACATTCCTATGATGAGGAGCAAGTAAGTGTAACATAGATTATAATTTATAACCAAACATACAGTAAAATTTAATAATAGAAAACAATATTCACTTCCATTGAGATACTACCACCAGCTGTGGCGTTAAACTATATTTTGTAAGCTGCTGCAGCTGTGTTTAATGCATTTTTTAATACATTATATTATAACAATACATATAACAAAAGTAATAAAAAATAGATTGTAATAAGTAGTTATTATGTGGGCCATAAAATGATTTTACGTTTTTGGTTTATATTTACGTTATGGTAGCTAAAGGTAATATAATTAGCAAGAGACAGTGTAACCATTGGCTTAACTCGTGTCTAATGTTACAGTGAATTGATGAACGGCACACCAGTATTCACGGTGCCTGATGGAGACCGCGTGGGCGACTCGAAGGTGGCAGCGCGCACTGGGATATTATTTGTCTGTGTTTCTCGTATCTTCATGGCTTTTCCTGGAATGAGTAATTATTTTTATATTTTTATTCCTTATGTGAATCTACCTATTAAAAAACATTACTGTGCCACAGCCATCCAATAATAGTGCATCAGTCTTAATCAGATTAAAGATCTCATTTGTATTAAGTCCGATTTCCAGGCCAAGTAAAATGTAACTTCGATTTTCTGTTACAAAAATATTAATCGCATCATGGAAATTCGAAACTGGTTGACAATCGTAACTAAGTTTGCCGTCTATTATCTAAAACCTTAAACTATAGATGGCGAAATACGGAGTAATAAACCATAGCCTAACACGTATGGAATTTACAAACATGAGCTTAGATATGCATAGTTGACGCATATGGATGTTTTTTGTTAATCTAATTAAGTAGTAGGCGCCTGGTTTGGTACAATAACCGGTTCATACTTTAAACCGGTACGCGGTGGTCTGTCTTTAGATTTGATAAGAGTTATTTTCAATTCGTGTTGTAATTTACTGATACCTTTATTAATTTCATCAGGTATATCGACCTGCATTATATTACATCAGTAATAAAATATGGGGATCGACATTTGTATAGCAAGTCTATAATGCCTTAATCACTGAGCTAGAGTATTTCTGATGCCATTTCAAATTGAGGTATGAAGCATCAGCTAAGAGGTCGTCAGTACGTACTTAAATTCTGAGTAAAAATCGATCAAATAATCTTTATTTCTTATAGGTACTTAATATGTTTTCTTGCCTTTAGCAATCACACCAGTTTTGACGAACTGGGCGACCAAGCGTGGCTGGTTCAACCGCTACCCCATGGCCTCGGTGCCCTTCCAATTTGTATTGGTGGGTCTCTGCTTGACATTCGCTACGCCACTAGGCTGCGCACTCTTCGACCAGCGTGCCACACTTAGCGTCGATAAACTTGATAGCGAACTTCAGGTATGTATTTTTACAGCGAATATTTATGTTGGCTTTGTCTTGACTCTGAAGATTACTTAGACTTTTCATGGTTCCGTAGATATAAGCTTATTCATATTCAGTCAGACCTATACGAATTTGGACAGTTGTCAGCTCTTGCTGGTCACAATATTGCCACTTAAGGGTGGTCCAACAAGTGCTGATAGCGCTGTTAAGCTATATTGCGAAACCTCAGTAAAATTATAATAAACTAGCTTTTGCGCGCGGCTCCGCCCGCGTGGTACCTACATCAATAAAAAGCAGGCTGTGTTCTTCCCCAGATTTTAAACGATATCTGTGCCAAATTTCATCTAAATCGGTTCAGTGATTTAGCCGTGAAAAGGTAACAGACAGACAGACAGAGACTTTCGAATTTATAATATTAAGTAAGGAAGTCAGGATTACCTGGTTTGCACATAGTGATCTAATAAAAGAGTGGGTTTTCTTTTACACGATGCTTTAAAGAATACAACTTGCCTAATGATACATAAGCAGTAAACGTAGCCTATCTTATCTTATCTTGTGTGTGGGGGCCAGTCTGTACTGACCGGCGACACTTCGACCCAGTGGGATCTTTTGTGTCAGCCCCAAGATTCATCCCTTAGCTATCTCCTTATGAATGTACTGCATTAGCTGCAGTGTACAAGGGGGAGAAGCCTAAAGTCTTCAGGGTTTGGATATGCCAATCCCATCAGACCCATCCTAAGTCCAGCCAACGCGTCGCATTCACACAGTAGGTGCGATATGGACTCGTCCTGTTCACCACAGGCTCTGCAGATCGAGTCGTGTGTCAATCTCAATCTGCACAGGAAGTCTTTGGTGCCAAAATGGCCAGTGAACGCTCCTGTGAGCAGGCGCATTTAGCTCTTGCTATACCTGCAGAACCTCCGGGTGAAGTCTGTGGCTCCGTTTGCAATGAATTTCTTGGAGTGTCCCAGACCCCTAAGGGCCATCCACTCTAGCCTGTGTTTTTCATTGCCGTGTGCATTCAAAGCTGCCTTTACGGTGCTCTCAGAGAGTCCCACGAA
Source organism: Catocala sponsa (assembly GCA_963564715.1). Classification (NCBI taxonomy): domain Eukaryota; kingdom Metazoa; phylum Arthropoda; class Insecta; order Lepidoptera; family Erebidae; genus Catocala; species Catocala sponsa. The sequence continues at coordinate 17,756,713 of OY751349.1, forward strand.
TGGCTCGGGGCCCACAAACAGTTGCTCCAAGCCCTTTCTGGCTAATTCATCAGCTTCCTCATTGCCCTGCACTCCTGCATGCCCTGGAACCCACACCAGTCTGACTGTGTTCTTCCTGCCTAGTTTGTTAAGGAGCTTAACACAGTTCAGGACCAGTCTGGTGTCCACCCTACACGAGCCCAGAGCCTTGAGAGCAGCTTGACTGTCACTGAGAATATACACAGTCCTGTCAGTGACACCACTGTTGATATTCTCCTGAGCACAGGCAATTATAGCATAGGTTTCCGCTTGGAAGACCGTTGCATATTTGCCCATGCTTTGGCTCACCTTACAGTCGTTGGCATAGATTCCAGCGCCCGATCCTCATAATCCTTTTGAGATCCTTTGAGATCTCCAATTTTGTGTGTCGAGTTACCGGCATATTGACGCTCCACAGCCCATGCACAGATAGCCTATGTAGCGCCTTTATCGCCTCTGACTCGACAACAATGTGTAGCGGCATTAGATCCAGCAGGACCTCTAACGCTGCCGTTGGCGTGGTCGGAAACGCCCCTGTTATAGCCATGCAGGCCAATCGCTGCACCTTCGACAGCGCGTTCCTGCATGTAGCTAGTTTGGTTCTTGGCCACCAGACAATGCTTCCATACGTGAGTATGGGTCTTATCATCATCATGTATAGCCACTTGATGACCTTGGGCTTTAGCCCCCAGGTCTTCCCATAAGTAGATCGAATCATGCCAAAGACCCGCTGGGCCTTTACTATGACTTTGTCTACATGAGGTTTCCACGTTAGTTTGCTATCTAAGGTCATGCCTAGATATTTCACCTCCGTGGACCATTGTAACTGCGTACCATACATGGAGAGAGTTCCCAACTCCGTGAGATCCCTCTACCTAGTAAACGGCACGACAGTAGTTTTCCCTGGGTTGATCGATAAATGATTGCTGCTGCACCATTTTTCGACCATAATCAGGGCCTTCTGCATAACACTAGATACCGTACTCGGAAACTTTCCATTTACGAGTATCACCAAGACATCCGCATATCCGACCGTTAAGTACGGACCTTTGTTGAGTTGTTCTAGGAGTGAATTGACTACCAAGCACCATAAGAGTGGTGAGAGTACTCCACCCTGAGGGCAGCCCTTGGTTGTCGTAGCATACATTTCATCTCCTAACAACTCAGACCTTATGATTCTACCCCTGAGCATACAATCGATCCACCTGCAAATGGTTGGCTCTATGCCGTGATTTGCCGATGCCACACTAATGGCATCAAAGGTGGTCCGATCGAAGGCTCCTTCAATATCCAGGAATGCAACAATGCATACTTTCCGGTTATCTAATGCATGTTCTGCCTTATTTACCACAAAATGTAGTGCCGTCTCAGTGGATTTTCCCGACTGGTAGGCACATTGTAGCCTGTGGAGGGGGAATTTCCATAACGCTCCCTCCCTGACATGTCTATCTACTAACTTCTCCAGGGCTTTCAGGAAGAACGACTCAAGACTGATAGGTCTGTATGCCTTGGCTTCTTCGTAGTCTGCTTTGCCCGGTTTCGGTATGTAGATGACTTTAACACGTCTCCATATCTTTGGAATATATCCAAATGCTATATATAATCTGCACAAATGCGGAACCAAGAGTGCAGCTCCCTGCTGTAGGATGATGGGATAAACCATGTCTGGACCAGGTGACTTGAATGGTTGAAAACCATTTAGAGCCCAGCTGACCTTCCCTTCATCCACTACCTTCCTAGCAGTAACGTAGCCTATAAACACTGTAATATAAAATAGAAATAAAAGATGGGATGGATGTAAAGGAATGAGATAATTGCGAGCCACTGGCAATCTCAGTTCTTTAAGTGCTCTGTATCACCTTTGCATCATTGGCTCACCTAACTAGGAACCAATCTACCTGACAGGCGAACTGTCTCAGATTTTATGTGTAAATAATTTTACGTAATTTTATTTTGCAGGAAGTGGTGAAGGAGAAATATCCGAAGACGAAGGAAGTGTACTATAACAAAGGATTGTAAATGTAAACCTAGATCTTGTTTAGGCAACCTGTTGATGTTTGCTGTACCGTACTACCGCTTATTCCCAACGGAGGATTATTTCGAAGATATTACAGACCATCTGTCTTAGCATTATTAGTATAATATTACTTTGCGACAGTATAAGGTATACGCAATGTTTGTATGTGTATTATTATCTCGTGAAGTAATATTATAATAATATTGCTTTATACAATAAAAGAGAGGCGCCTGGTACCTTGTAGATGGCATCCGCAATCGGATTCTGCCCAGTAGACTCACCCTGATAGCTAACTTATAATTATGAATAAGCGTGAGTAGAAACGTATCGAAATTTCTCGAAGAGGAAACTAGATAATATAACATGCTACCATCTTTTATTATAATATAATTATAGATTATTTTTCCTTTGCAGTGTTTTGGAAAGTTAAAACACTAGTCTACTGGCCTTATTTTAGTAAAAAGTTTAGTAGTTCAAAGCGCTGAGTCGCCGTTTTTAGAGTCATTTTAATAAGGAGGCGTTCGATTTATACTGTGCATTTATTCTTATTAGCGGCTTGGTATTGATCATTCCAATTATTTTGCTTACGTAGATAATTTCTCTAGAGAAAATATTGATATGAAATATTATTCACAATATATTGGTGTATGTTGTATTAATTAATTCCATTAGATTAAGTATATTGCTTCCGATTAATAAAAAATAAATATTAGCAGTTCATTAACATAAAATCTTATATGACTATGATGATAATACATGTTTGTATTCTATTTCTTTACTTTTATATTTCATTGTATATTACTATTTTATTAGTGGGCCAATTTTAAGTCACTTCTAGAAGAAGGTAAATATAAGACGTTATGTTTGTTATTAAACTATTTATTTTTAATCGTTTGTATAAATAAGTGACTTCCTTTTTATTAAGTGGAAAATTTACACTTTATTAGATGTATAGCTGTACGTAAATCGTTTAATCTCATGTAAGTGTTATTATTTATGATAAGGATTCTGGTGAATACATAATTTCTTATATTATTTTCCAAATTTATTTTAGATTATAATTCACAATCACAAATATACGTAAGCTGCTACTCAAATTGTCTCTTCAAATGTGCAACTTGGAATTCGATTCTTGCGTCTTCGTTGTGACATCACTACGCGAAGCGGAGGGAAAAAGTTTGGACGCAAACGTCATGGTCCATATTATATTATTCACAGGTTTACTGTAACTGACGTCATTTTGTATCAAAACTGATCAGAACTTTTATTGAATATATTGATAATGCTGTGTAAAACTTAAGAAAAATGATGAGCATTTAAACAGATTATTATTTTTCTTATTTCGTCATTTGTTTTATATTTATGTCCGCATAATTTCGGTATTTATTTATTACGCAGTTCTAAACTAACTAACTGGGAACTGAGTAAGGTGGACTAACATTCCAAATATAATTATTTATTAAAATGTCAATTAACCTAAAGGTACAATTACCGTAATGACAATAATTACTGCTGTAAATAATTATTCTATAGTGTAAATATTAATGCTGTGATAAGAGACATTGAATGTTGCAATGTATGCTGTATTGTATGAAATCATGAAATAAATATGTATGAGTTGGAAAATGAAAACCAGTTTTTAATTTAAAGTCTGAAAATAATTCGATAGACCAAATAAATTACATATTACCTACAGGATCTTGAAAATTTACCAACTTTTTTAAGAAAGTAACATTATCATTATGTCACACTAGATGTTCTCGCTGTTTCACCCGCGTTTATCGTTACTGCGCCGCCCCCGTGTGTCGTAGCGTGATGTTATGTAGCCTATTATAGCCTTGCTCGATAAATAGGCTATCCAACACAAAAATATTTTTTCAAATCGAACGAGTAGATTAGCGCGTTCAAACAAACAAACAAACTTTTCAGCTTTATAATATTAATATAGATTAATTGATTTAATGTTCAATAAAGCAACGAGAATTTGGTAATTATAATATAAGTATGAAGTCCGTTGTATAGTAATAGATACTTTGAATTGACATAAAACCTTCATGGTGTGAGATTTTCGAGTGAAACTTTTTCACATGATACCTATAAGATTTTGCAACATTTGTTTTTCGACTTACAATTGTTTTTTTTATTCAGCTTAGATGGGAAAGATGGATACTTTGAAAATCCGAGTCCTTTTTGAATACGTGTTTTCAACGCGGAACTAACGCGGTTAGAAATCATACGTCATCCACCGTACTCGCCAGACCTTGCTCCAACAGACTACCATATTTTTCGTGATTTGGACAATTTTCTACGTGATAAAAAATTTTCTTCCCAGGAGGCAGTACAAAATGCTTTCACACAGTTTGTCGAATCTAGATCCCCAGAGTTCTATCGTAAAGGTATACCTAAATGAATTTCCGTTTAGATGGCAGCAATGTATAGATAACGAGGGTAAATATTTCGATTAAATAGGGTAAATATTTCGATTAAATAAATATGGTACATCTTAGAAAAAATCGAGTTTCAATTTTTGAGTACAAATCGGCAATTTCATATTTTAACCCCTAATACAAGACTGTCTGTGGATTCTTTGTATAAGTTCGCTTATATGCCTGTATTTCTGTGTTCTAGTTCAATTCGAGGGTCAGATTTAATAGTGTTCAACAATTTTAACCGCTTCCTTCCTTTCTTTCCGCTTGTGGATGATGAACTTATGTAATGGAATTTAGTGCATCTCTGATAGTGATGTACATAACTATGGTTATGAGAAAGGGACTCTCCTGAAATCGTTCTATGTATACATCCAAATAGACGTGTTCCAAGAACGATGATGTGATTAAACACAAATGAACGTGTGAATGTAATATAATATGCAAACGTTTTATTTAGCTGATTATCTGTTTCTATTCTATTTGTACTCCCCTATCTGTTGTAGTGAACATGTAGCGGATGTTCATTAATGACATTAGGTCGACTATAACCATTTTGAAAATACGTATTGTGTATAAGAGTAAGTATTAAAACAATCAAAGTAAAGAATCAAATCAATTTGATTACTACAAGCGATAAATAGTTCGCGTTGAACGCGAGATTCTAGAAAAATATAGCTCCATATTAAAATATTAGGTAAGTGTGACTTTACACTTCATTTAATGTAATAGGTAGGTGTCGGTCGCATTCGTCAAATCGTCAATATTAAAAATAGTGCATTGCATGATTAAAAATGATTATAAATATTATAAAACCGTTAAATGCATTTGTCAGGTTAAGTAAACTTCAAATACGGACATCTCTAGACGAGACAGAAAGTAAATCGACGGCTTATGTCATTTATGTCATTCCTTCATAAATTGGTTAGTTATTGTCAAAAATGCTTCGAGTTTTGATCATATTTATTTACAAATGAATTTTGAGCTAAATAAATAATATAAGCAAAATGTACGATCTAAAAGCATGTGCGGTGTGTTTTAGCACTAACGTTAAACTATTCAGTATGGACAGTGGCCAGTTAAGACATGAATTCCATTTGATTTCTGGTCTTCGGGTATGTATTGTTTATATATAAAATACTTAAAAATAAGTTAAAATTTTATATAAACACTTAGAAAGTCGTTCAATATATTTATATTTAAACTTCATATGGACACCATTAAGTTTACTTTTTAATTTACAGACAAGCAAAAGCAGTGGTTTGCCAAATTATTTATGTTACCAATGCTCAGCATGTGTAAGGAGTTGTAAAAAGTTTCGCGACAAATGTCAACGAGCTCATTACGCCTTACAAGAGATATTAAACAGAAATAAAGAGGTAATTAATTCATTTTATAAAACATCCAAAGTTGTATATGTAGAGGTTGTGTGATTCTTCTGGATTTTCTTAACAGAGAAACTGTATGTAACAGTGAAACACATTAAGTTTATTTATATACCTATGTAATATGCAGCATATAATATATAGGTTTTGACTTATTAGAGTTGTAGGCTACTGTAACCAGCTTAACTATATTAAAAACAGTGGCAAAAGCAATGGGTCCGTTCCCATCCCGATACATCCGGAAGTAGGCTTCCAAATTGTTATTAATGAATTAAGACAGGTATTGCACAGCCACCTTGCATTAATCTGAGATTAAGCTTAAACTGACACTGTCTGGTTGGAGTGTCACTACAACAGAAGCTAATATTATACATTTACAATCCCAAATGTATGTGACTGAATGCATGGCAATAATTAACATAATCACCCCGTCATAATGCTTTGCCAAATGTGCGATTGGGCATGTACAATGTACATGTGTGTGATTCAATGAAAGCAATGAATTACAAACAAAGAGTGAGTTAGTTTAATTTATATTTTAATATTAATAGTTTTGTTTCTTTAACATTACCTAATAATGGTATGTTTAATCAATCCTTTGCAAGATTATTAAAGAAGTTATAATCTTCCACATAATTTCTTCCATTTGAATATACTAGGTGTCCTGTAAAGAATAAATAATCCTAAAACACTTTATAGAGATATAAGATAATGAGGGCCAAAAATAAAATAACTACAGAAAAAGAGGAGTAAATTCAATTTCAGATACTACTGGGTGACATGTTTTTAATATTTTACTTTGGGATCCCAATAACCCTTATATTAGGTGGTTCATCCATTGGTGGATTGTCCATTGTTTATCAACTATATATTAATGTTGCTAAAGTGCCATGTTCCTCAACCAGCCTCATCAAAGTCCCCTGCTATACATAGGCCTCTTCCAATTTGTGCCTCAACAGCGTATCCTTGCCTTTCACACACAGATGACTGGGAGATCAATCAACATTGACCAACAGCTAAACAAATTTTCTCAATAAATCTTTTGGTTTTAAATAAAAATGAATATTTTCTATGTATATGGTAACACCGTTTCCTGAGATAGCATACAGAGTTAGGTGTTGCTCTGAAACATAATCCTTAAATATGACTTTCTCTGTTAAGTATATGTTATTCAATTTACAATTAATATGTTCACAGATCAAAATATCCAACCTTACCCACTTTAATCGCAGTTTATTTGACATCATGCCACCATTATCATTTATGGATTTGGAAGGCTCCCAATACAAAGAAATTAAGTTTCAGTGGACAAGACATAACCGTGTTGGACAATGTAGTGCCCTAAAGTTTGACACTATCCCACTTATTCACTGTAGCACCCTGACTCCTGAAGACACATTCAATGCAGTAACAAATAATTATAACGAAGCAGACGTCAAAGACAGTGATATAAAGAACGATATTGACATGGCAGCAAATGAAGTTGCAGTTTGTAATTCAAGTTTTGATTTAGAGAAAGACAATTATTTAGTGGAGTCCACGTCAAATGTGGATATCACAGATTCATTTATGGATAATGATGATACATTTATTAGTGATAACGAGCATGATGCATCAACAGGAATGAATAGTATTGTATGTAAAGAAGAGAATGGAGAAAGTGTTGATGGATCTAATTTAGACGAAGAGTATGCTATGATGATTCCTATTTCAGTTAAAGAGGCTAAGGCTGCTATAGAAGTGTACAAAATGTTTAGTCATGGGAAATTTCATTGTGAGATATGTCATAAAGCATACTTTAATGAGAACCGGATGAAAGTGCATATGAGGATGCATGATAAGGTATTATTTCTATAGTAAAGCAGCTACTAATTTAGGGTGCCGATTTAGTTACCTGCCATATTGTAATGTTTATCAAACTATTTATTAATTTTCTGTTTATATAATATATAATACCTTGTCAACCCTGGCCTGGCGACTACCCGCGTTGGTCACATGATCAAGGGCACAGATACAATGTTTTGGGTCATTTTAAAATTGATCTAATGGGTGCACATCTTATATGCATCTTTATTATGTGAATGAGTACTAATTACATTATAATATGATTACTAGCAATACAATTATGAAAAGAATTTTGTTTATAATTATTTAAATATGTACGCTGACATCTTGAAGTACCGCAGGTGATTAAATCTGCATCGTGTTCATTACATAGCTATATTTGTCTGTTTTTTATGCCTAAGTGGATGTAACAATTTTTATGAAAATTGCCATGGAGCAACCTCCATTCAGCAACCTTAAAAGCTAAAGAAGGAAACTTTGTAAATAATTTTGCAGAGTGTTGTATTCCTTTACTTATTCATGTTCAAATAAGCAGTTTAGACATCTCTGTAAAATGGCGAGAATGTATATTAATCTTTTGTTATACTCTACTGCGACGTCAATACGAACTTAGTATTTACTGTCTTAAGTTTACGTGAATGTCATACATTGAAATTAAAGTCACTAAGTAAGCATGGCTGCTGAAAACCATATAAATGATGGGAAACATGTAAACTTGAATCTAGATAGTTTAAATAATTTGAATAGCTTGAATAGAAGTAAACAGTAATAGTTTAAAAACAAATAAAATATTAAATATAAACATTGCTATAAAATATATTTAAGTAGTAGTTTTATTGAAATTAAACTACTATGTACGGATTTTATCGCGTTGTTTATTTGACATTTTATTACAAAATTTTTAAAGAACTGTCATACTACTATTACTATTAAACTTTATTAATTTAAGCTAATTTAATTATTGAAACTATTTATACTATTACTATACTATTTATATTTGTGTTTACATTTAACACACTAATAGTAATAGTAGTGTAACAGTTTTTTAAAAATTTTGTAATCGTGTTAAATAGACAACGCAATAAAATCTGTATATAGTAGTTTAATTTCAATGAATAACATTCGCGTAAACAGAAGACAATATAGTAGTTTTATTTCCATCAGACAATCTTATTATCTTTGTTATAATGTTTTCAGCATGTAAGTGGCACTTTTCACTGTGGACTCTGCAACTATTATTACAAAACCGAGTTTTTATTAAAAACGCACATGACTGAGAAACATATGTACAAGTATGTCTGTAGGAAATGTCCTGAAGTCAATTTTGATAGGTAAGTGTTGATCAAATTATGTTTCTCTTATCACAGGTATTTTATAACATACATACATATATTAGGAAAATAACTGGCCCTTTGGGAAGCCCACACAGAGACATAGGTCCAATGTGAAGAGGCCCTTCGAGAGTTTTAATCAAAGGTGGGATGGAACACCTATAGCGGCACTAGCCGCAGAAGGCGTAGGACTGTTGCTACAAATTATTATTCTATACTAGATTTTGCCCGCGGCTTCGCTCGCGTAAATGTAGTAAACAGTATTTTTTTCTGGACGGAAGGTACCCTTTCAACTTTTCTGTCACCCGTGTCAACGTGTATGCGAAATTTCATGTTGATAGCTTGAGTAGTTAAAGCGTGAAAGCGTACTAAAACAAACTCATATTTACATTTATAATATTAGTTAAAATTACATCGAAATTAAAGGGAACCTGTGTACATAATTTTAGCTATATTGGCTCTATAATCTAAGCTCTAAGCGCTTTAGACTGGTTGTTGATGAGACATAAACTAAACTTCTCTGTTTATGCATACTGATTGTATTTCCAGAACATCAGCCAAGCAGCACTACATATGGTCGCATTTACAAAAAGGCAACAAGAAACATGCTAACTGGTACGAGTCCCGGCCGAGCTGGTTAAGCACCAAAGGTGGGAAAAGAGTCAAAGGGGTCGTCACATTGAAACCGGTTAGAAAGATGAAGAAAGTGCCCGAAGACTTTCCTATCTACTCCCCCGTTCAACATGAAGAACAATATACTTTGATACAGGAAAGAAAGAACTCAAAGAATTATAGGGAGGCGAAATTCAAGTGCAATCTGTGTTTCAGAGGTTTTAGAGAAATGTTGACTTACAATAAGCATATGAAGAAACATAGTGCGGTGAGTACATTTTCTTTTAATTTTCGCTCGGTATATAAACGCGGGTCTAAGGCCATAGTCCACAATGCTGGCCGTGTTTAGATTGGCAGACTTCACATATCTGCAAGATCATGATTGAAGAACATGTCGCCTCCCTACTGCCGCCACGCCGAGTATTACGAGGGTTCGATCTCCACACGGGACAAAAATTTGTGTGATACACGAATTTGTTCCGAGTCTGATTGTTCTTTGTGTCCGTTGTCTGAATGCGTGTTGTCTGTGTGAAGCCTCCCACGACACAGGAATGATTACTAGTGCGGGAGTTGTATCTATACTAGTATTATAAAGCTGAACAGTTTGTTTGTTTGGTTGAACGCTCTAATATCAGGAAGTACTGGTTCAATTTGAAAATTATTGTAGTGTTGAACAGTTTATTTATCGAGGAAGGCTAGCCTATAGGCTATATAACATCACGCTACGATGAATAGGAGTGGAGCACCAATGGAAAATGTTGTAAAAACAGATAAAAGTCTCTTATGTAAAGTAGGCGAAGTTGCGCGGGTCAGCTAGTTAAAGAATAAAAAGGAAATTATGAAGAGCTCTCAGACGTACAGGTTTCGTTACGATGTTTACCTTCACTGTTTTAAGCATTACAAAATTATGCATGTATTTGCCTTTTAAGCGGTTATGAATGTGATTTCTGTGAATGAGGTTTTGCTTTGTAGTCCCATGTTGTGCCCAATGTTATTCGGTTTTAAGGTCTAGAAATTCTGTTTAGCTGGATGGAGTCAGAAATTACCTGATAGTCGGCAACTGGCGCGTCCTTACTTTTTTGTGAGGTCTGAAAGCATAGCTGGTCAATGTGTATGTTATCTTCCTCTGCTTATCCCTTTTTGTATATACTTAGACGTAAGATGATGTATGTATATATTTTTTGACCAAAGAAAAATCCCGCTCTAGGTATAATTTATATGAATGCATTGCGTATTAACACATTCGAATATCTCGCGGCACATCCGATTATCATTCGGGTCTTTCGAATACTTTCGAAACATTCGAATACTTTCGAAACATTCGATACTTTCGAAACATTCGAATACATTCGTCACATTCGAATACAAATCGAAGCTAATATTTTATGTTTATTTTATTCCAGCTACACTCTGGCCTCCTACAATGCGATATGTGCAAGCTACACTTCAGAGATCAGCGCAAACTGTACAAACATATGAATATCACCCATCTGTTCAAGTATTCCTGTCAGATGTGTAGTTATGTGTGTTATAACAGGTAATAATATTTTATTTATTATTATTATTATATTTTAATTAATACATCAGTTAATTGGCGTGTCCAAAAATTTTTTACACATTTTTGTATATTTTCTATCACATACACACAACACCATCTAGCCCAAACTAAGCAGAGCTTGTACTATGGGTACTAGACATTGGATAAACATACATATATACCTTTTTTTTTTGGAAATACATTCAAATTATACATAGAAACACCCAGACCAAGACAAACATCCATGTCCATGCACACAAATGTTTGACTTGTGCGGGAATCGAACCCGCGACCTCAGGCTTGGCAGTCGGTTACACTAACCACTACGCCACGCCATCGACTTTGAATAACGTCGTCCAGTACGACTTTCGGCTACAAAGCACACGGTCTGTCTACTTTTACCATAGCGTACGTGATAGAGACGGGTGAACGGAGGTAGGAGAAAGGAAGAATGGGGTCTAAGGAATGACTGGCCGGAGGACATAAAAAACGATATGACCCTCTATTCCTGGTGAATAAACATTTCTGTTTTGTTTTCAGAGGTCAAGCTCAAATGCACTATAGGTGGCACAAAAATGTCAAGTATCAGTGTCCACATTGTAAAATGGAATTCATGTGAGTATATTTTCACTTCACATATTTGTCTAGTCTCACGTTTAGATAAAAGGTAGATAGGCAAATGACTTACATGTCGACAGCCATGGTTTAGGCCTCATGTAATAGAGGCGAGATTATTATTATTTTTATTTTTATTAAAAAGGAACGCCCGCTTTAGGAATCATTTCTGTGTTTTTTTTTATACAACTAAGGTGGCAAATAAGCATACGGCCTACCTGATGGTAAGTGTTCACCGTAGCTTATGGACGCCTGCAACACCAGAGGCATCACTTGCGCGTTGCCGACCCTTTAGGAAAGGAAGTGGGAAGGAGAAGGAGTGGGAAGGGGAAAGGGTGTGATTAGGCCTCCGTCACTCTCACTCACCAAACGAAACACAACAGTAGGAATACTGGTATTTCACATCGATATTCTGTGAGAGGGTAGTCCTTCCCCGGTCGAGCCGACCCATTCATGCTGAAATCAGCGAGGCTCTACTACGAGGGACTTTACAAACATTCAAACAACGGACGCAAAGAACACCGAGACTCGGAACAACCATTTGTGGATCACACAAACTTTTGTCCCGTGTGGGATTCGAACCCACAATACTCGGCGCAGTGGCAGTCGCGAAGCGACACTTAAATCACTACGCCATCCGTGCAGTCACATTTGTTAAAACCCGTTAATACCTTGCCCGACCCGGTAATCGGCACTTTATTCTTAAATACAGCCGTATTCACTACGGTTACCATATTTTATAACTTTTTTTATTAAATGTCAGAGCCAGCTACTTTGTAGCAGGGACTTTGCAAACGTACATAAAATGCAGATTATGGGTCAGCGCCGACGGACGGAGTGCTGGCGAAGAGACTAATTTAGTAACAATTTAAATTCAATCTTAAGTACTTCAGAATACGACTGTATTTAGAAAAACGAAATAAAATGACGGCGAGCGACTCCAAGCGCGGTCATTTTATTTCGCTAATTTCGCTAATATTATAAGTTCGAAAGTAACTCTAGTCTGTCTATCTGTCTGTCTGTCTGTCTGTTACCTTTTCACAGCTAAACCAATCAACCGATTTAGATGAAATTTGGTACATTGGCACAAGTTATAGTTAAAATCTGGGAAAGGACATAGGCTACTTTTTATTGATGCAGGTACAACACAGGCGGAGCCGCGCGCAAAAGCTAGTATATGATATATGAAATGCTACGTTATAACAATTATAATTTATCTATACTAATATTGTAAAGCTGAATAATTTGTTTGTTTGTTTGGTTGAACGCGCTAATCTCAGGTTCGAATTGAAAAGTTATTAACCTCTGAGTCTTCATCGAAGAGCTTAATGAAAATACTATGTGGGTCCGTGTGTCTGTCTGTTAGTGACAGGCATAACTCCGGAACCACTGGATCGATTGATTTGTAACTTGGTGTACAGACACCTTGGGGTACCTCGGTCGAGTTTGAATATGCGCCCTGTGAGTCAAAAGACCCCCGAGATAAAGGGGTCATTTCTTTTCATTACTTTTACATTTAAAACGAAAAGGTTGAATTCTGGGTTCTTACACCCATATCGTTTTAGTGTTGGATAGGCCATTTATCGAGGAAGGTTATAGGCTATATAACATCACGATACGACCAATAGGAGCGGCGCATCAATTAAAAATGATGAAAACACGGGGAAAATGTGAAGCAGACAAAGTTGCGCGGATCAGCTAGTTATAATATAAAATCAAATGAAAGTACACCGCCATTGTTGTTACAGGAAAGCATCGACGCGGCTCACACACATCAGGATAAAGCATCCGTCCATGAACATCTGTAACTTATGTGGCCACAGTTTCGTCAGCGAAACTGGACTCTACTGTCACAAGCAGATCGCGCACAGCAGAGAGGTGAGCACTGAATCTTGTGACATGCGACATGTGACTTATGACACGTGACATTGGACACGCGGCATGTGACAAGGGACATGCTACATGCGACACGTTTCTTTTTTTATTACTTGATAGGCTTGCGTTTGACGGCAATTTCACCTATTGTAAAGTGACGATGCAGTCGACGATGGAGCACGCTTGCCTAGAAGATACCTATTCACTCGCGATTTGATGACACCCAGATTGTACTCATCGGGAAACACAGACTTAGGTAGCGAGATCCACTCCTTTGCGGTACATTATAAGAGTGAAAGCAAAGTGCTTCGTGCGTAAATGTGGTATATCCACCATGTACCTGCCGCTGGTCTGATTGTCTGTCCGTCCGATGGTATGACACGTGTCACATGTGACAAACCACATATGATACGCGATATGTGACACTCGTCACAAGATACGCGATGCGTGATATATGACATGCGATACGATATATGCGCCGCGTGCAAAGTAACAAATGACACACGACATACTGCATGTGACGTGTGACACGTGGCATGTAACTCGCATTGGAAATTTATTAAATGCTATCTTATATTCTGTTGTTATAGGAAATAGAGTTAAGTTCAAATGTGAGTGTCGACAAATCGGACCCAGCGTACTGCGCCGACTGCAACATACAGTTTGTGAACGAGGTCGCTTTCAACACTCACCTCGGCAGCTCTTACAAACACGCCACTACCAACCTGTGAGTGTGCCAGTTATGTATTATATAGTACAACATACAGTTCGTGAACGAGGTCGCCTTCAACACTCACCTCGGCAGCTCTTACAAACACGCCACTACCAACCTGTGAGTGTGCCAGTTATGTATTATATAGTACAACATACAGTTCGTGAACGAGGTCGCCTTCAACCCTCACCTCGGCAGCTCTTACAAACACGCCACTACCAACCTGTGAGTGTGCCAGTTATGTATTATATAGTACAACATACAGTTCGTGAACGAGGTCGCCTTCAACACTCACCTCGGCAGCTCTTACAAACACGCCACTACCAACCTGTGAGTGTGCCAGTTATGTATTATATAGTACAACATACAGTTCGTGAACGAGGTTGCTTTCAACACTCACCTAAGCAGCTCTTACAAACACGCCACTACCAACCTGTGAGTGTGCCAGTTATGTATTATATAGTACAACATACAGTTCGTGAACGAGGTCGCCTTCAACCCTCACCTCGGCAGCTCTTACAAACACGCCACTACCAACCTGTGAGTGTGCCAGTTATGTATTATATAGTACAACATACAGTTCGTGAACGAGGTCGCCTTCAACACTCACCTCGGCAGCTCTTACAAACACGCCACTACCAACCTGTGAGTGTGCCAGTTATGTATTATATAGTACAACATACAGTTCGTGAACGAGGTTGCTTTCAACACTCACCTAAGCAGCTCTTACAAACACGCCACTACCAACCTGTGAGTGTGCCAGTTATGTATTATATAGTACAACATACAGTTCGTGAACGAGGTAGCCTTCAACACTCACCTCGGCAGCTCTTACAAACACGCCACTACCAATCTGTGAGTGTGCCAGTTATGTATTATATAGTACAACATACAGTTCGTGAACGAGGTCGCCTTCAACACTCACCTCGGCAGCTCTTACAAACACGCTACTACCAACCTGTGAGTGTGCCAGTTATGTTTTATATAGTACAACATACAGTTCGTGAACGAGGTCGCTTTCAACACTCACCTCGGCAGCTCTTACAAACACGCCACTACCAACCGGTGAGTGTGCCAGTTATGTATTATATAGTACAACATACAGTTCGTGAACGAGGTCGCCTTCAACACTCACCTCGGCAGCTCTTACAAACACGCCACTACCAACCAGTGAATGTGCCAGTTATGTATTATATAGTACAACATACAGTTCGTGAACGAGGTCGCTTTCAACACTCACCTAAGTAGCTCTTACAAACACGCCACTACCAACTTGTGAGTGTGCCAGTTATGTATTATATAGTACAACATACAGTTCGTGAAAGAGGTAGCCTTCAACACTCACCTCGACAGCTTTTGCAAACACCTCACTACCAACCATCACTCTCTTTAAACGTAGTTTAAAGAAGGATATGTTATAGCGTTTACAGAATATCGCCACATGTCTTTTATTTCAAAGCTTACACTTAACTTTTACAAACACGTCAGTGCCAATCCGTCAGTGTATCAAAATTAAAAAAGTGGAATTGAATAACAATGAAAATACAGGGAAGTTTTCTATTCATTTACTATTCTTATTCTATCCCGAAGGTATAGTTTTAGTATTAAGTTCTGAGCCAGTGACTGAATATATGTCTTATTACAAAATATTCGTGTCTTAACTAGGAAGTAAGATAAAGCTGATAGGACGACTCTATCATGTCTTTTTTAAAGACAATGACTGCTTTAGAAATAATTCTGTGTTGCAAGGGTCTTGATAAACATTCAAACAACAAACACAGAATACCCAGACATAGAACAATTATCTAGGATCACACAATTTTTTTTGTTCCGTGTTCAACATTTATTCTTTTTTAAAATTTTTTTTTTATGTTTTTCTCGTCAAAATGACCACACTCCACCTGATGGTAAGCAGTCGTGTGGTCTAAGAGCAGTGGCCTCCACACCGCCCTCATAGCAGCCGAGGCGATGTTGAGGTCTCTACTTTGACGGCCTGAGAAGGCCGCCACGTATTGTGGCGAGTGACGAGGCAGTCCGTGCAGTCAAAGATTTAAAACTTGGTAAAATGAAGTTAATAGCAATAATTTATTTCTTAATTTACAAGACACAAGACATTACATAATGAACAATAGTGGTAGTGCGTGCGTAATTGTTTTCTGCTTATTCTAAACAGAGTTGTTTTTAATTTGATTAATGCTTCTGATGTATGATATAGCGTTACCGTTACACTTAGTGCTGTTGGCCAGGTCGAGCAAGCCAAGCCGGCGGGCGATGAAGTGCGAGAGTACGCGCAAGCCCCGCGGCCGACCGCGCCGCGGCGTCTGCTCCGAGATCGTCAATAATGGCGTCACCACCTCCAACACCTGCGAAGTGGTAACTTACCTTCACTACTCATCAAATAAACCAGTATGCGATCAGTCAGTTGCCCTTTGTTTTGATACGTCATAAGTGTACTGAACTTTACTATTCAATCAGATTAACTTGTATATGATGCATGATGACCTTTGGGTCAAAGATGATGCCATGAGTGTACTGAATGTGTGTTAAAATTATTGACGTGAAAAATACGATAGATGTGTGGATATTGTCGTTTATAACGATATAATTTATTATTTCTGTAATCGCTCCAAAGCTATATTCAATACTTGTTTTGTTGAGTAGCTAAATAAGAAGTATTAATAGCGAAATATCGAAGGACATACTTAAGTAAGTATGTCTGGATTTCGATATATTTTGCGACTTATCCAAAGCTTTTGACTGTGTACACCATGATACTCTCGTCAGAGAATTACATCATTAATCACAGAATAAGAAATAAGGCTCTCGATCTACTGACTTCTTATTTAAACATAAGAGTTTAAAAAGGCGATCGTAATGGTGAGACATTTGCAGGATCTGCGATATTAATAGGAGTACCGCAGGGCTCAAACTTGGAGCCATCTTTATTTAATAAATATATAGAAGATTCACCTCGCCATGTAAAGATGAGTTATTCCGTTCTGATCTCCTGAATCTGATCCATTGGTGGATCAGATTTGTTATATATTATTTTTTATTCCGATCTGATCACCTGCGTAAGGAATCAGAAAAAACTAAACACAGATTTTGGTACAGTTAGCAACAAAATTATTTTGTTTTAATAGTTTACCTACTTACAGACAGGCAATACCGACAATTAAAAATAGTAAGACCAAAAATGTGTCCTTTGATGACGAATGTTTTATTATATTTGGATCTTTTATCTTTTTTCCTTGATTGTATCTTTTTTAAATTTGGGAATCCGTTTTAAGTTATAAGTTTATTACTTCATAAGAAAAACACTTAAAAACTTTTGAATTTACAAAGTGGATCAATAAGACAAAGTAGTAATAATAATTAGCAGTGGATCCAATTTGGGGATCAGATCGGAATAACTCGTAAAGATTAATCATTGTTTTGTGCTGTACGCGGATGAAATCTCTTTTATATAATTATGCTGAAGTTAACAATGCGTTCTCTTAAATTGTCCATTGGTTTAATATGAACAATCTGCGTCTTGAAGTTTACCCCTCCAGACGCATATTATATCCTTCCTCCTCCTCGCGTCGTATTCCTCATTACTGAGGGTCGTGACTCCTCCGCGGATATTTATATCCTTACTAATATTATAAATGCGAATTTGAGTTAGTTTATTTGTTTGTTACGCTTTCACGCCTTAACTAATCGACTGATCATCATGAATTTTCGTATACACGTTGTCAGGGGAACAGAATAGTTTAAAGGATACCTTTTATCCAGGAAAGTTACTAATCTAACCTAACCTACGCAAGCGAAGCCGCGGACGAAATCTAGTTACTATATATTTTTCATGTTGCAGTGTAACATCGTTCTGGCCAATGACGTGCAAGCTCGCAAGCACTATGAGTCGGAACACCCTGAGACGGAGTTCCTGAAGCGATACATGTGTGACGTGTGTGGACATACCACTAGAGTAAGTACATCCATGTTCAATGCAGAATGTTTTAATAGTGCCAAACCTCGCGGTCAGTGGCCTTGGAAGAATAGGGTAGTTGACTCATATTTTTTTACTATTTAAGTCAAATAGTTATATTATCCAAACTCTAATGTACAAAGAATTTTTAAAATCTTTCCACAAACTTATATGGTACTAGCTGTCCCGACAGACGTTGTCCTGTACACAAGAGGAAAAAACAAACATCTAAACCATTCTCGAATCCACTTGAACATACACAAAAAGTTTCATCAAAATCGGTCCAGCCGTTTAGGAGGAGTTCAGTGACATACAGACGTACAGTAGAATTATATATATAAAAATAACCGTTTCAAATCTGATTGTGGTATATGTTTAAATGTAGTTGTCCGAAAGAGTTAGCGAGATATCCCCACTTCAACCCATTTTGCTTATATCCAAATCTAAAATATTTATAACGCATTCACGCTTTAACTACTCTACCGATTTCATTCAGAAAAAGTACACTTTCCGAGTGATTGTTAGTAATTAATAAAGCAGGGTTGATTAATGAACGTTTGTTTGCAGCAATACGCTAACCTGATAGTGCATATGCGGACACACACGAATGAGAAGCCGTACGGCTGCCCGCACTGCGACCGGCGGTTCAACATGCCGAGTAACAGGGACCGCCACCTCGTGGTAAGTCACTTCATAACCTGTTAGCACATGTAGCTTCTCTTTTTCCTTTTTCCATTTCTTTTAAAGAGTATTCTAGTATATCGTTTACTAGATGTGCTTGCGGTTTCACCCGCGATTATGATTACTGCGCCGCCCCCGTGGGTCGTAGCCTATAACCTTCCTTGATAAATAAGCTATCCAACAAAAAAACATTTTTTTGATTCGAACCAGTAGTTCCTGAGATTAGCGCGTTCAAACAAACAAACTCTTCAGCTTTATAATATTAGTATAGATTAAATACCTTTTTGGCTCTGTTTGCAATGAATTTCTTGGAGTGTTCCAGACCCCTAAGGGCCATCCACTCTAGCCTGTGTCTACCATTGCCATGTGCATTGAAAGCTGCCATGACGGTGCTCTCAGAGAGTCCTACGAATGGCTCGGAGCCCACAAATTTACACCCGCATTCGAAATAATTCCTGTGTCGCGGGGGAAACAAAGAAAACCTACACTCGGTTGTAACCATACGTGGATCACACAAAGTTTTGTGTCCGTGTGTGATTCGAACCCACAACACTCGGCGCAATTGCAGTGGCGAGGTGACCGCTTAAATCACTATGGCATCCTTGCAGTCAATTTTAACACCCTCACCGCCAAGCCTCAATCGACTAAAACTCAATTTTTTATAATTTATTTTTTGCGCTAACATAGGTCATAACCCAAACCCAAATATACCATTTTGTTCGTGCAGGCAAGGACATTTTATTTCTTGTACAAAAAGTATGAAACTCGAGTGCATTTAAGATACACAATGTGCCAAACATTATGGGCCCTGTGTATCATTTTTGATACACAATGTTATAACAAGTGTGTGCAAAAATGATAAAATTGAAAATGATATTCCCAAAAACCCTAAAGCTTTCTGGCGTTTCATAAAAGATAAACGTCGTGGAGAATCTTGCATACCTGCTGATATGTTTATGAATGATAGGGCGGCTAGCAGTGGTCCAGAAATAGCAAACCTCTTCGCTGATCAATTTGTTTCCGTCTTTAATCAAAATCCAGCCATTGCTTCTATTAATACCAATAGATTTTCAGGCATTGACTCTATCTTAAGCACTATTAAGTTACGGAAAAACAAATTTTCAACAAACTCAAAGTCATAGATGTTTCCAAAGGTGCTGGACCTGATTGTATACCACCTTTGTTTATAAAACGTTGCCCCCAAGAACTCGCCCTACCTTTGCAGATTATTTTTAATTCTTCTCTTGTTGAAGGAATATTCCCTGATGTATGGAAAAACGCAAAAATTGTCCCGGTTTTAAAAAAAGGAGATCCTGCTAATGTTCAAAATTACCGCCCAATATCAATATTATCATGTTTTTCAAAACTATTCGAGTCTCTTGTTTGTCCAATTATTACCCGCCACATTGAGATAATTATTTCACCAAGTCAGCATGGCTTTAAAGCTGGACGCAACGTTGAAACAAACCTCGTCGAGTTTGTGTCGGATGTGACTCTAGCTCTCGACAAAAGACTAGAAGTAGATGCCGTGTACACGGGCTTTAGCAGTGCGTTTGACAAAGTTGACCATTCTCTGTTGCTGCTGGCTCTCTTTTAAACTGGTTTAAATCTTATTTAGCCCATAGATCGCAAACTCTTGTTGTTAATGGTTACGAATCCTATCCATATTATGCCGACTCAGGAGTTCCTCAGGGTTCTCACCTTGCACTGGTTTTGTTTTTACTGTTTATTAACGACATTACTACCCAAATCCATCATTGTAATTATCTAATGTTTGCTGACGATCTCAAAATTTATAAAACTATAACTTCAAATGAAGATTCTACCCTAATTCAGGAGGATTTGGATAGAATAGAGCACTGGTGCAGCCTTAATCATATGAAGCTTAATGTACATAAATGTAGCCACATACGATTCAGGAGGAAAAATAAATCTAATACTGTCTCATATAATATAAATGGAGCGTTATTGGAAACTGTGAATGAGGTTCGCGATCTCGGCATCACCATGGACAGCAAAGTTAACTTCATAAGCCATATTAATAACATTGTTACGAAATCGGCACGGCTGCTAGGATTTGTTAAGAGAAGCACCAAAGGATTTAAGCTTGTAAGAACATAAATTGTGCTATATAACGCCTTAGTTCGGAGCCACCTTGAATTTGCCAGCGTAGTGTGGAACCCGCACTACGCAGTACACTCTCAAAGAGTTGAAAGCATTCAACGGGCCTTTACAAAACACCTAGCATATACCTTCGGTGATGTATCTTCCCGGTGTCCATACGAACAACGTATCCAATGCTTCAAAATGATAACTTTGCGCGACCGTCGACTGGTACAAGATCTCATGTTCTTTTACAAATTAGTTAACAATAAATTGGACTGTAATAAATTAATTGAACAAATTGGAATAAAAGTCCCATATAGAATACCCAGATATCCCATTACCCATTTATTGGACACTAAAGTTTCCAACACAAATATAGCAGAAAACTCACCTCTCAATAGGCTCAGTAAAGAGATGAATTCCTATGTAAAATCAAATCCAGATGTTGACATATACCATAACTCTATGAATATCTTTAAAACCCATATATTAAATCACAAAGCTCCAAAGGATTAATTACATAGTTTTACAACCTCTTGTCTATAGAATTATTAGTCTAATTTTTTATCTCATGTTTGTTTAATTTTATATAATAGATATATTTATAATATTTTTTTCCACTTAATATCTAGTACATTAATATCTAGTAAATTAGTTTTTAGCTTAAGTTATCACTTATTTTGGTGAATATTGGCTCACCTGTTATTGGCAACTGTATAAGCCTATTACTTATTGCAACTTTATTTTATAATTTATATACAGAAGCTGTTGGTGTACCTTTATTAAATAAATAAATACACTGGCGCTGAGGGTGTTAATCACAATTCATTACTTTATAACCATCCTACATTGTAAAAGCGTGAGCAACCAACGGGCAAAACTTTTAAACAGTCCAGAAACGATGAAGGAGGTACTGCGCAACATCGGTCTTATCTTTTGGATGAAGCCGAGGTGGTATGAGTAACCGAACAATATTTCGCGTCGGTTACTTACGCACAATGGCCCAATTGTGGGGCTAAGTGCGGATAACATACGTCCAACTAACTAACTAACTTTAGAACTATAGTTAGTAGCAAAATTAATAATTTAATAATTTATTTCATAAAAAGCAGAAGTACATGATTAAACAAGTTTACATTTTCAATTTTATACATAATTTCAGATATCTTTATGGCGTTTGTGTCTGTACTAGATAAATTATTATCTGTATTTCAGACAACAGCGCTCTCCCTGGAAATGATACATTTAAAACAAAATAGAACAATATTTTTTTTTTAATGTTCAGCATTTTATATCACTGTCGAATATTTATATTTGTCTTATATATAAGCTTGGTTTCTTCCTGTTACGTTAAGCATACCTTCGATTATATGACGTCCGAGGGTGTTTCATGAATGACCAGGTCTGTGTGATGATAGGTACACACAGGTGAGAAGCGGTACCAGTGTCAGCATTGCAACAGGCGGTTCACACAAAGCAGCGCCTGCAAACTACACATCCAGACTGTACACCTTAAGATCCCCTACGCACCCTGGAATAAGAAGAACCGCCGACGCAGAAAGGTACCCATTCTATTTCCTTCTTTATTTATGAAGCAGCGATAGCTTAGTGGGAGACCGTTTGATTGCCATGCAGAGGTCTCGAGTTCGATAAACGCGCGCATCTCTGACTTTTCGAATTTATGTGTGTATGGTGGTGAAGGAAAACATCGTGAAGAATCCTGCATGTCAAAAAGTTCTCCATTACTCATTATAACTTTGCCCCACTGCTCGGCCCGGCTTCTTCTCAGTGTGAAAAGGGTTAGGCCATAGTCTAGTCTGGCCTACTCGGTGTAGGCCAGACTAGAGTATGGCCTACTATGTGAAGTCTGCCAACCTGCACTACTCTTGCAGGTTGGCAGACTTCACATATCTTTGAGAACATTATAGAGAACTCTCAGACATGTAGGATTCCTCACGATGTTTTCCTTAAGCGATAATAACTATTTAATACGCACGTAACTTAGGCAAATTAGAGATGCGCGCCTTGAGATCGAACTCGACACCTCTTCGTGGCAGTCCAACGGTCTCCTACTAGACTTTCGCTGCTCTCATAAGCCGCGTACAGATTTGTGAAACGTAGCATGCAATGTAACATGAAAGGAGCATTTCATAAGTGTGGACGCAGGGCGCGCACGAACCGAGCATGACGTGCTCGCATCTGTTTCCAGCATGCGCGCGGCGAACATAGCTCAGTCTGTCGAGAACACGCGTTCCGCAGTACAGACACGCACAACCCGGCCACATTGGCGCTCCGTGCACACTGCGCGCCCCTTTGTGTTCGGCGAAAAAACCGACAAATGGCGGATCGCGGCGCGCACGAGTTGTAATTCTCTGTTCGCGCGCGTAGTGTGCGCGGTTCGTGCGCGCAAGGCGTCACTATTGGAATTCTGTTACATTGCATGATACGTTGCGAAAATGTGGACGGCAAATTCTTTCATTGCGTGTTATTATTTTATTTCATGTTACATTTCGTAAGTCTGTACCCGGCTATATGCTGGGTGTAACGGACGGACGTACCGAAAACTTTAGCAAGACGTCTTTCTATAGATACTTGTCTCGACGCAAATTTCAGTTAATAAAAAAAACGCATTATGATTTTATATTGATTATTATTATTACGCAATGGATTGTTACCAGAACAACGATTTTTCTATAATGACCACTGCGCTTCGCGCGCATGAACAGCTGATCTTTTTAAATGACGCTGATTTAATTACATTGCTGTATTTTAGTAAAATGTGATATATGTATTTTGTTTTTATTTAATAAAATGTATCGTTTCGCTGGTTTGGTTATGTATTATGTTATGATTCACAATCTGAAAATGAAAAATATGCAGACAAAAATGTAATTTTTCCTGTAGAAAATTCCATCGAATTTTAACTTAAGAGTTTTTTTTTTTGTACCTTCTAGCCCGAACTAAGCAGAGCTTGTAGTATGGGTACTAGACAATGGATAAACATACATATTTTTTTTGTAAATACACTCATATTATACATAGAAACACTCAAAGACAAACATCCATGTCCATGCACACAAATGTTTGACTTGTGCGGGAATCGAACCCGCAACCTCAGGCGTGGCAGTCGGTTACACTAACCACTACGCCATCGAGGACGCCAAAGAATCTGAGTCTATTATTTCAGTTTTCGTTACGCTGTCCCTTACACCCAGTATATGATTTTCTTGTTTCAAAATTATATCGTTAATATGATATCGTTTCTCAGGAGTTGGAGAGCGCTAGTATGGCAGCTACGTCGATGTTACCGACAACACCGCACAAGCTCACGTTCGACACCCAGGGCGACTACCTCAACGCGTACATCACTTACAACGACGAATGAGGCCGCATCAATTACACCATCTTCCTTTCTTCTTACAAAATTATGATGATACATAGTCTCATTTCTTTATACCCGAAGGGGTAAGCATAGATGTGTTGGGCCTACATTTCGCTGGTTGTTGGTTTAGGTCGAAACTATTAGAATAATAATAATATTCTATCCACACCTCAGGTTCCACGATCCCGTTAAGCTAACGCTAAGAAACTCTTAGTAGAACGCTAAGAAACTCTTAGTAGCATCCGTATATGTGGCCGATAGATGACAATGAGCTCCTATTACGTGGCCTATTAACTGCCTCCGTGGCGCAGCGGTAGTGAATGCGACTGCTGTGCATGAGGTCTCGGGTTCGAATCCCGGGTCGGGCCAACAAAAAGTTATTGGGTTTTTCTGTTAAGAAATCTCAATCTCTCTCCGGTCGTGTCGGATTACATTCCCATCGGATCATGAGAGTTAGGGAACAGAGAGTGCTCTTGAGTTTGCGCACACACTTGCACTATAATATCTCTTGTGTAGATCGCCAGTCTCCGTTAAGACTGGCCGCCGTGACCGAAATTCGGTCTGGTGGACATTATTATTACATGGGAACATAGCCATAACTGGCGAAATGTGGGGGTAATTTGTCTCTGCCTACCCTCTCTTGTGTATACATGTGTAAATCTATGTACAGTAATAAATAATAATCAACTGTAAATGTTTCCTAATATACCAATATTTCATTTAATCGCACGTCACAAATTTATATAGAAAATCGTATTTTTACTTCGATCTCAATATTTTTTTATACAATTTATTTATTTGAACATTCTCTCATATTATTTGAAACTTGTTGGTACATTCGGCTACACATCAAGTTAAGCACCCTATATACGCATAACTACGTTACATACAAAATAGAGAATTGTCGGAAAGTGGTGTCGATGTAATGGTAAGGATAGAGCGTCGCGTCCCGTTTAGCGTGAATGAGACAATAACAAAAATATAACGCACTCTCTCGCACGATTCGAAGCGTTCAACTTCTAATAGTTCAAAGTCCAAACAGTCTAGGTTGATGTGTCGCTGTGTGTACATGTAGTATTAAAACTATTGTAATGTTGTGAAAATAGTTTACTTATAAAATGTAAATATAATAATAAGCTTTGTTGATGAACTGTCCCAATGTTGAGCATATGGGACTTTTATGTACTTATATTAATTTTTATTAACAGACGTATAATTATAAGATCATTTAGTTAATGTTTTCAAACTATATTTGTTCAACAAGTATAACGTAAAGACTACAAAGAGATCCATCTTCATACTCCATAAAATATAGGATGGGTCTGTGTCAGATTTCATCAAATGAAGGCTATCGCGCTTTCGAATACACCGCTATTTTTGCGGTGAGTCGGTTTGATTTTGATAGTGTGGATGTGTGTTTTTGTGTGTTCGTATATATATGTTCCTTATGCGTATGTATTTGCCTTATCTATCTACCCTACTTATTGAACAGGAGGATGAACAAAAAAAAAGTGAATATTTTTATACAACTAAGGTGGCAAACAAGCATACGGCCCACCTGATGGTAAGTGGTCACCGTAGCCTGCGACACCAGAGGCATCACTTACGCGTTGCCGACCATTTAGGAAAGGCAGTGGGAAGGAGAAGGAGCGGGAAGGGGGAAAGAGGGTGTTTGGGCCTCGGGCACTCTCATTCACCGCACGAAACACAACAGTAGAAACACTGGTATTTCACGTCGATATTCTGTGAGAGGGTAGTCCTTCCCCGGTCGAGCCGACCCATTCATGCTGATATCAGCGAGGCTCTACTACTAAAATAAGTACGAAAAAAAGCAGTAATTAAATAGCCAAGTATAGATTACTTTTACATTATCAAAAATTTACAGACATTGAGTTCCTCACAATGTTTTCCTTTAGCAAGCAATAATATACTTAAAATTATCAACCACAGGTGCTTCCCATGAAATCAAAATCCACACTTCGGTAAAGCGGTAGTAAATGCGACTGTTTTGATTGAGGTCTCGCGTTTGATTCTCGAGTCGGGTTATTGGGTTTCTCTGACAATAAATTAAATAAATAAAAATAAATAAATAAATTATAAATTTTCAGTAGTAGGTCGAACTGAAGTGACCAGTTTGCCTTCCACTACGAGTTACCTTAAAGCAAACCTGGAGAAATGTGAGTGTTGAACACCAGCGTAAGGAATTTAGTCACAATCTATGATATTTAAAACTTGATATGTTATTGTCATAGTAATGGCTGACAAAAATCTGATCCAGAATGTATTGAACATTGGAACTTAAAAGCAGCGCAGTATATAACGAAAGAGCTTACGTGAAAAAGATAGTTAACATTCGAACAATAGGTATGATGACTAAAAAAGATATTAGTCCGTCTTTTAGATGAGCAAAAAATATTGGACACGTATTTTCTTTTGTCCCACAAACTAATAATAACAACGAAATACAATGCGTTTAAATTTCATGTTACGTCACTTGCCAGTACAAATTTTACAATAGAGTGACGTCACAAGCCCTTACTCCCGAACTTTAATGCGTTATATCTTAGTAAATTTTTATTGTTTCGTTGAAACTGAAATAGGTGGCCAATATATTTTGCTAATTTAAAAGATGGACTTATTAGAATCACTTATTTTTAACCCGGTCATTATGCTTATTGCACATTAACCGATTATGTTTTGTGAACAATAAAATAAAGTCGCAATGGGAAAGTTTTAAGTCTTCTCTCTACCTATGCTATTATATCCGTAGGTCTACCTTGATAATGTCTATCCGAAACTTCAGGCCGAACGAAAAAAGCTTACAAAGAACTTTCGGATTTCTTTCTTTTAAAATGACATTGCTCCGTTTTAAGGACTGCTTAATGAAGGGGTCTAGGATAATAGATTATGTACCTAAGGGGTAGTCTATTAATTATTTGAGGCTTTCAGGGCAGGGAGCGGAGGTGTCGAGCCGAATCTCATCTAATCTTACTTTGGGGAGAGAGGAGGATTCGGCATATATTACGTAATTTTCTTTATCAGAATTACTTTTTAGAAGAAATCCGCGGCATTCACCCTAGAAACACACCTGAGAAATATTTTTTGAGATCGGAGAATGGGGCAGGGTGTTGAGCCAAATCTCAGCCTCAGGGTTGAGGTTGAGAATCGCCAAAAACACCTCACGTAATTAAAGGACGCCTCCTAAATTCAGTACGAATTTCGGAATAAATGTGTTTCACGGTCCGAAACTTCGGCATTTATGTTTAATGGTATATACACTGTTTATTTTTCTGTATATAATATAACTGATTCATACTTAAAATTTAATTTATATGCTGCTATGTATTTGTGGGCAAATATGACGTATTGACGAAGTTTGTCGACATTATAATCGGCTTTACTGTTGAGTGACGCCGCCGGTCACGCGTGACCGTGAATAATATATATGATAATAGGATATATTGCAATTCAATTCAATTCAATTGGTTTATTGCGCTCCATAATGTATATACAGGTCTTATAAATGGAGAGAGAACAATTATGGCGGGCACGGCAAAATTAGGAGAGAAGAACGAACATTCTATTTATCTTACTCGTATATCATATTGAAATAAATTTTATAGCTTAGTAGATATTTATTTAATTACTCACATATTATAATTATCTATTATAGTTTATTATTATTTTATTATAAAGTAAGTATTAAACTTATTGCTCGCAGTCAAAGTGGCTGGGAAGACTGCCGTGACCGCGCCGGTCATGAGTGACCGCGTACAATGTATCGCGGTTATTCGTGTTAGCTATAGTGCTTAATTTAAAGGTATATAGATGCAAAATAAAAGCATTTTTATAAATAAATTAATTTTTAATATAATTTTTTTTTAAATAATATTGTTTTGTAAATGTGTTTAGATCGTAATTTAACGGCAACTTATTTAGTTTTGCGTGTGTTTGAAATTAATGTGTGAATTAGCGATGTGCTAATATCGATGAAAATCGAGTACTTATCTAGTTGTTTCGGATATCGATTATTCGAATGTTTTGATATATTGATTATTCGAATGTTTTTAAATTTAGTATTAACTAGTATTACGTACAATTGTCAGCTAGGTATGCGAAGATAGAAGTCTTCCAATAATTATCGACGTGTCATCAAAAATACTACTAAATCTTGTTTCGAATAATTATCAGTGAGAGCGATTCGATCTGCAATTGATTTCGGGATTATACGAATCCCGGTTCGTACAATATCTTCCATCCGTACATCGCCATTGTAAATTTTAAAAAGGCAGTATTTATAAGAAATATTTTAATCGTAATATTATGTAGGTAAGGTATTGTGTATTGCGAATATTTTTAATACATGAAAATAATTCGTGGGATTGTTTTTATTTGAATTCACCTGTATTACATTTTCTTTTACGTTAATACGGTTAAACCACTTAACGAATTTTGATGCAATAATAATAATAATACATATGCATTTATTTATCAGAATATTGTAACAGTGATGTTACAGATACAGTATAGTCCATAATATTATAAACATATTTTATTATTTTATTATTTATTTTATAATATTCTGCCATTGCTGACGTACAAATATTTGTCAGTTTATGAATAATAATTATATTAGACTAGCTTTAGCCCGCGGCTTCGCTCGCGTTAATTTAGAATTTGACAATCAATTCGGGTTGTACTCGGCTTGTGATAATATAATACAATCATGATTCAAAAGGCACGTGGCGCCATCTATTAACGTTATTATTGTTTTTCTCGGGAACAGTAATTTTTTTCGGGATGTAATGTAGCCTATGTCCGTTTCCGTACACCTGTCAACGTATATGCAAAATTTCAGGATGATCGGTTCAGTGGTTAAGGCGTGAAAAGGTAACAAACAAACAAACATACAAGCTCATTTTCGCTTTTATAATATTAGTTAGGATTACAAGTTAAGAATGTCAAAACACAAGAGTATTAATACATTAACTATAAATTATTATTATTCACTTCAAAATTAAAATTAGCATTTAAAAAATATCATTCAGAAAATCGTTAGTTGAGTAGTAGCACTTGTCTATAAGAAATAGAAACAATTTATTGGAATGGAACCCAAACGATATGTGGAGGAACGTGGTGTGATGTTCCTCCAACTCAGAGAGAGGATCCTCCGACCAGGCTGTGATGTTGGGAACCTGTATATTTACTTAGTCGTTGTATAAACTTCAGCTGCCTGATTCCGGATTGTATGGCGAGTGTGATTATAAGCGCTTATTATGTACAACACCATCTGTTTTCAGTGCGAGTTTGTTTTACGGTAACGCGATCGACACGTTTATGACGTTCGGCGCTCCGATTGGCCCGCTCCAAGCTCTTAACCGATCAGAGAGCCAAATGCGGTCAACGTTTCGATCGCGTTAACGTAAAACGTTAGCTTTCTAATGTTAAAATAACATTTAAAATCGCTCCAGTAGTTTTTGAGTTTATCCTAACTAATATAAAATCGAAAGTGAGTTTGTTTGTTTGTTTGTTACCTTTTCAAGCCTAAACTACTGAACTGATAATTCTGAAATTTTGCATATATGTTGTCAGGTGTACAGAAACGGACATAGGCTACCTTTCATCCCGAAAAAAATTAATGTTCTCGAGGAAAACAACAATAACTTTCTTATGATAATAGATGGCGCCACATGTCTTTCGAATCATGATTGAATTATATTATTACAAGCAGAGTACAACCCGAATTGATTGTCAAATTCTAAATTAAGGCGAGCGAAGCCGCGGGCAAAAGCTAGTTTATTATATACAGAAATACAACTCTTTCCTCTTAATAATATTAGTACAGATTTACTGTAAAAGCTAATCTGCTGAAATGACGATGGTTTGACGTCTCTGGTATGTATCTTACAGTTGCTGTGCATCAAGGGTCAGTTAAAACAACATATTTTAATAAGGATGTTATTTAAATTGTTAGCATAGTATTGGTATTTTTGTGAGCAGAAAAATATAATCTGTGAGCAGAAATAGCTAATTGTTCAGCAACTCATGGGCAGCAAACATTTCAAAGGAGCACCCCTTCGCGGGGCTTCTATTTTTTGGTGGGTTTAAGAAGGAACCTTACATAACCTAACCCTTCCGAGACGGAATGCAGTGATTTGTGGCGTAGCGGGGTTCCTTGGAAATGTTTGCTGGCCATGAGTTGCTGAACAATTGCCTATTTCTGCTCACAGATATAGGCGTTTAATTAATATGAAGTTGCCGCTTTGTATGCAAAAAATCGGTAACGTTGTGATGTATCTACTAACTAACAGATTTTGTGAAAGGTAATGGTGGGCGTGGTTAACATTAATTATATGAAAATAATGTTTGTATAATATGTGTTTTTTCATTGATTCATGATTAGAATAAGCAGTAAGTAAGTAACCTATAGTCGCCACTGTCACATAGCAAGATAGCAGTTCAATACTTTTATATTAACACTAGCTGTTACCTGCGACTTCGTCCGCGTAGATTTTAACTAAAAAGTGCGGAACCCTACTTTTTCTAAAATCAAAGTAGCCTAAGTTACTCCTTATAACATCAGCTATCTGCCAGTGAAAGTCCCGTCAAAATCGGTTCTGCCGTTTCGGAGATTAGCCGGAACAAACAGACAGACAAAAATTTTAAAATATATGTTTTCGTATAGATACCTTATATACTTTCATATGCATTAGATAAAAAGCTGTTATTTTGACATTACAAACAGACACTTCAATTTTATTTATTTGTATAGATGTATAGATATAGATAAGGTAGGTACTTAGCCTAATACCTACATGGACAACTTATACATATTATTATTATCGATGAGCTATACATAACTAATGTAATATAAAATACAGGTTTTCTTTTAAATGCACCTCTCGCACGATGAATAATTTCTGTGTCGCGGGCAGAAACAGCGAACTATGAAGCAGATGTCTATTACTATAGATTTTTGAAGTGGTATGAATGTGTTTTCATGGAGATCTAGCTGTTTTAGTGCTAGGTACATTTGGATTTTTTGCTACGATACCAGTCGAAGAAATGATGATGGGGATGATTTTAACGGTATCTTGGTGTCACATTTGTTTGATTTCGTCGACTAGTGTTATGTTAGCTATGTATTTCTGTATTTTTCTGTATGTTTTTGTTTAAGGTTGTGTGTGTTTGGGACAGGAATGTCTATTAAGTAATTATTAATATAAATATGTGCGGATGATTAGACTCCCCGTGACCATGGCAGCTGAAAACAACCGAAACGTCCGCGTCGGGCAAAGTGTAAAACTAAATAGGTAATTAAAAAGTAGTAGTTTTTAATAGTTGTCAAAACTATATAAATGTAATGATTTTAAATAAACTGCGACGAAATATGTACTAATCTATATATAAATATGTGAAGCGATAACTTTGTACC
The DNA here is from genome assembly GCA_963564715.1 of Catocala sponsa. Classification (NCBI taxonomy): domain Eukaryota; kingdom Metazoa; phylum Arthropoda; class Insecta; order Lepidoptera; family Erebidae; genus Catocala; species Catocala sponsa. Next base: position 17,788,660 of record OY751349.1, read on the forward strand.
CCTTTTTACGAAAATTGCGTGGACAAATGAAAATTGGCACAGTTAAAGTTTATATGAAGAAGGAGGAACAAAACCTAATATTTTTATAAAATATACATTAGAAATACATTAAATTAATGAAAAAACACAACACGCAAACAACCATGCATTTGACACACGCAGTCGAATCGCGTACGCAGTATTTCGGCATTGTTTCGACTGATGTCGTTCAATTCTTCGACTGATGTCGTTCAATTCTTCGACTGATGTCGTTCAATTCTTCGTAACTATGGTTACATACCGTATCTATCATCATCATACTTAAAATTTTAATCAATTATGGTCGAATTTCGACCACTAGGCGACCACTAGTTGTTTAATTTCTTCGCTTCGTCGCATATCCTAATTTTTGTCAATAAATTTCTATCCTTCGGAAATAGTGCCTTGTTCTGGATGAATGCTATCCTATGTCATTTTCTGTATTCCTGACAACGTATGTATACCAAATTTCATAATTATCGGTCTAATAGTTAGGGCGTGAAAGCGTAACAAACAAACAAATTCACATTCGCATTTATAATATTAGTAAGAATATGGCTAGTGTCAATTATATATACTCCGTGAGTATAGCTGCTAAAAAGCAACCGAAACGACGGGGGAAGTGTAAAACTAAATCTAAATAGTATTATAACTTTAATAATAGTTTCACAATGATGTATGTATACACGGCTACACATCAAGTTAGACACCCTATATACGCATAACTACGCTACATACAAAATATAGAATTGTCGGCAAGGGACAGTGCAAATGGTGTCGATGTAATGGTAAGGATAGAGTGTAACAAAAATATAATGCACTCTCTCGCACGATTCGAAGCGTTCAACTTCTAATAGTTCAAAGTCCAAACAGTCTAGGTTGATGTGTCGCTGTGTGTACTAATAGTGTTTTATAAAATAAACAACGTGATAAAATTCGTATAAAGTACTTTAACTAATTGCCATATTTATCTTTTAAAATAAAATGCCTGCACATTTGTCTATGGTGACTAAATTGACAAAAGTTGAACGCATCCACTGTTGCCAATTTAGCGACTTTGTCGCTAGAAATGGCGACTTTGGTGTACGTCTTAGCGACAAAAAATTTAGCGACTTATCTGGCGACTTTTGTAGTACAAATGAAAACAAGTTTAGGGCATGTAATAAGTACATTGTTTGTTAATTTGACACAGAATTATACAATGCGAAGAGATATATGTGGGAAAAATTATAAAATCTCCATGTTTTCGGCAGAAACAACCAAAAAAAAAAAAGTAAGGTCAGCCGGCTTACTGTGACGCTTCACAGGTAGGCAGGCTGACCTTTTTTTTTTAGGATTTCACTATCAGACCAGAATCAGTTTTAGCGACTTTCTGGCGACTTTTCATATTGAATCTAGCGACTCGACTTCACAAGAATTGGCAACACTGAACGCATCCATAACCCGTCACTACAACACTCAGTCTATATACTCTATGGCCGGGGGTATTCTTCACGCACTATAATCGCTGAGTTTGAACTGATCACGGAGATGGAGAACACTCAGGGTCTCACTCCGACAGTCAGTCAGTGTTTTATCGCGTATCAGCACGCACTTATCACAGAGCACTCTTTGTAATTATATGTAAGCAATCTTCGAAGGCAGCCGATGGTAACTACTCGTGAATAGCACATAGCACACATTCTCCCGACGCGAGCGAGTGCTAAGTGTGTACTTGTACGAGTTGCTAGGCCCACATCTTCATTGCCAGCACTAGCGGTTAGTTGAAGAAGCCACAAAGTAAGTGCATACTGAATTAAATATCTAATAGTATTTCGCTTTACATGTTTTGATTTACGTTAGTGACATTACCGCTATTAGCAATATGAGCGGTCGTTTGACAAGAAAGAAGACGATTGCAATCGTCTTCTTTCTTGTCTAACGACCGCTCATTTATATTGAACTGACACTACTGCAGTTGACCGTCAAGCTGAAATTAGTCGATGCAACAGCATCATATCGACGGTTAAGTATCAATATGTAATAAAACCAATACTTAATGTACAGGTAATTACTAAATTATTTTATTTTGTCACGCATAATACGCTCTCGCCGTATTTTTACGTCAAAACTTAGTTAACAAGATGGCGTCCATAAATTCCTAAATCAATGATAATGAGATATTAATTAATTATACTTCGTTATTGACACATGCAGAAGTACTTTTGTAAAAGCACTCGTGTTCAGAATGTACTTGTGCCTACATATAATTTTAAGCCCGGTTCCTAAGTTCCTATATTAAGAAACGAGTCGTTTTACCTACGTACAAAGAATATGAACAAGAATAGGTATACTTGACGTATCGAGACATATTCTTTGAATTTTTTTTTATTTTTATTTATTTTTTTTATTTTGCTCGTCAAAATGACCACACTCCACCTGATGGTAAGCAGTCGTGTGGTCTAAGAGCAGTGGCCTCCACATCGCCCCCACAGTAGCCGAGGCGATGTTGAGGTCTCTACTTTGACGGCCTGAGAAGATGCTTTTTCACGCCCCGCTTAAAGAACCCAGGATTGAAGGAAGAAGGAAACACGTGCCTTGGCAGAGAATTCCATGCCTTGGTCGTTCGGCAGAGATATGAGGACCCAAACTTTTTGGTACGCGCTCTAATCGACTCTACCGTGTAAGGATGGCATCTGAGCCCAGCACGCGTTGTTCTGGATAGGAAAGGGGAGGGCGGGATAAGGTGGAATAACTCTTCAGAGCACTCCCCGTGGTATATTCTGTAGAAACATGCCAATGAGGCAATGTCCCTACGGAGTTGCAGAGGTTCCAGTGAACTCGTGACCTCTGGATCTCCGATGATACGGACAGCCCGCCGCTGTAACCGGTCGAGAGCGTCCAGCAAGTACTGCGCAGAGCCATCCCAAAGATGAGAACAGTACTCCACGCAAGGGCGCACTTGTGCTTTATACAATAGGCACAGTTGCCCAGGCGTGAAGAACCGCCTCACCTTGTTGAGAACTCCGAGTTTTCGCGAAGCTTGCTTAATGACGCTCTCGATATAGGTTTTCTGATTAAGGGAGCGGCAAAGATCCATACCTAAGATGGAGAGACTGTCACGTATCACCAGTGGAGTGTTCTTCAGAGAAGGGAGGGGAAGGAACGGAGACTTTTTTGTTGAGAACGCGCATGCCTGGGTCTTCTTGGCGTTGAACTCGACCAAGTTCTTGGCACCCCATTCATAGATGCGGTCCAAGGTCTGGTCAAGTTCAACGACAAGATTCTGCCTTTTCCCCTCAATCTCAGCCTGTTTGGCCCCAGGATGTCCGAGATATCGCCCATGCACGGTACTGTCGTCCGCATAACAATGTATGTTGCCGAGATTCAACATATCATTGATATGCAGAAGAAAGAGCGTAGGGGATAAGACAGAACCCTGAGGCACTCCTGCATTGACCTGCATAAATTTGGAAGCACGACCGTTGCAAAGGACCCGAATACGACGCTTCTGCAGGAAACTTGCAATCCAGGTGCACAGTTGAGGGGGCAAGCCATAGGCCGGAAGCTTGGAAAGAAGAGACCGGTGCCAGATTCTGTCGAAAGCTTTGGCTATGTCAAGGCTGATAGCCATAGACTCGCCGTGCTTGTCCATAGCTTCACCCCAGAGGTGCGTGACGAACGCTAGAAGATCACCCGTTGATCGTTTAGCCCGAAAGCCGTATTGGCGATCATTGATCAACGATTGATCCTCCAGGTAGCGGAAAATTTGGGTGTTTATAATCCGCTCGAACACCTTGGAGAGCACCGAGGTGATAGCTATGGGACGATAGTTGCTTGGCTCGGAACGGTCCCCCTTTTTGGGAATTGGTTGAACGTTCGCCTCCTTCCAAGCTTCAGGCACAATGCCTGCGGCGTAAGACGTCCGGTATAGGCGCGTAAGCGTGGGAGACAACTCCGCTGCACATTTTTTAAGGACCACAGCTGGGATGCCGTCAGGTCCACTGGCTTTCCGAACATCGAGAGACTGCAGTATCGCACGAACGGTTCGTTGCCTGATACATATATCAGGCATGGTGTAGCCGCAGTTAGCAATGTTATTTGTCGAAATTGAACTGTCTGTAGGTAAAACGAGTCGTTTCTTCATATAGGAATACTTTCGTGCTACATGAAATTAACGCGAAAATGCATAATTTTATTTTTTAGGCACGGTAGGTAATGTTATCTATCAGTATTCTATCTTCATACAAACGGTCGGAACTCGAGTCATACTTACGCGCCTCGAGTTCGGTATACACTCGGTACACAACCAATCGCGAATGCGCCGCAGTGACGAACGAGCGGTGTGATAGTTTTGTAAGCAGTAAGAATAACTCACAAACATTTTTTTAATGGTACCTAGTGATGATTTCGTGGAATATGTAGAAAAATGGAGGAAATATTCTGGACGTCATTTAAAACAAAACATATGAATTGTAAAGTAGCTGCAGGTATTGATCCTCGCACGGGGCAACACTTTGTGTGATCCTTAAACTGTTGTTCCGAGTCTGGGAGTTCTCTGTGTCCGTTGTCTGAATGTTTGTAAAGTCCCCCGCGACACAGGAATTATTCCTAGTGCAAGATTTGTCTTTTTTAAATGTTCATTTCGTTGTGTCCATCATATCATGTTCTTTCGATGTGTAAACTTGTAACGTTGTTCTTATAGATTAACTAGATGTTCCCGCGGTTTCACCCGCGTATATCGTTACTGCGCCATCCCCATGGTCGTAGCGCGATGTTATATATCCTATAGCCTTCCTCGATAAATAGGCTATCCAACACTAAAATAATTTTTATTTTAGTGTTAGATAGCCTATTTAAAATATATATAATATTTTTTTTCCTGAGATTAGCGCGTTCAAACAAACAAACAAACTTTTAAGCTTTATAATATTAGTAGATATAGATGTGACAGGGCGATAGTTTGTCATGCTCACTTGTAACTCTCAAACTAATCGAAATATAATTGTTGTTGAGCACACAAGTAGCTTATTTAATCAAACTAGCGGTCGCCTAGTGCTCGAAATTCGACCAAAGTTTGCCTGTAAGATATTGTTGATATATGTCATTATATATTGATATATTTAACCATAGTTACGCGCTTCGACTGCGTGTGTCAAATGCATGGTTGTGTGCGTGTAGTGTTTTTTATTAATTTAATTTATTTCTTATGCATATTTTATATAAATATTAGGATTCGCCCCTCCTTCTCCATATAAACTTTAACTGTGCCAAATTTCATACTTCTTCGTCTGCGCAATTTTCCTAAAAAGGGATACAAACTTTTTGCTTCACGTATTAATATACAGATTTAATCAAATAAGATTAAAATTAATGTTGTTAGTATTTAAACAAATATTTGTGCGTATGCGTGTGTATGCGTGTTCGCATCTGCGCGTGCGTGCGTGTGCGATTGCGTGTGCATGCGAACGTGTGTGTGAATGTGGGCGTGTGCGTGTCTAATGTTATTTATTGTGTGTCAGGATGCCGTCGATATTTTCGAAGAACTGCGTGTTCGGGGGCGAAGTGGACTCGTACTGCCTCGTCTGCTGTAAGCACCTGCCTGCTGAACACGATGTACTGGCGCACATCCACGACTCGAAGCACAAGCATAACTTGAGCTCTAATGGTTATGTCGACAAGCTACGACATGATTGTATCAGAAAGGTGCGTTTTGTGTTTGTTTGTATTTCACGTGTAATTAAGTGCACTGCTCGACGGATGCAGTTGAACGGCTGTATTTAGAAACATTACATATATACACGAGTGACGCTTCTATACTACATCCGAGGGACTCCGAGGGCTTATGGGTCTGAGCGTAGGCCAAGACATTGTGTAACTATTCGTGCCGGGACAGTCTCTTATAATCATAACTAGCTGACCCGCGCAACTTCGTTTGCTTCATATAAGAGAATTTGCCCCGTTTTTGTAACATTTTTCATTGCTGCTCCGCTCCTTTTGGTCGAAGCGTGATGTTATATAGCCTATAGCCTTCCTCGATAAATGGGCTATTCAACACTATAATACAATACTAATAAGGAGTTAGAATTAGATTTACTTTTTAAACAACATAATATTTAAATATGTTGCATAACGGAACATTGGTTAAGAACTAATCAATTAATATTTAATAACGAATATTATTCAATTGTAAGTGCGTTTGTAAGAAAGAATTCTATACATGGTGGCTCTCTAATATATGTATGTAGCAATCTAAAATGTAAAGAACGTAAAGATATAGTAAATCTTTCTATCGAGCGCACTGTTGAACTATCCTGTGTGGAATTAGAGCAACATGTCATAGTTTGTGTATACCGACCACCGCAAAGTGATTTTAGTGTATTTGAAACCGTAATAGAGGATATTTTAAAACGCTTGAGTTCTAGTAATAGGCATATAGTAGTGTGTGGTGATTTTAATGTTAATTTACTTGAGCAGTCAGCTGTCTCTTTAAGACTTATTAGTTTATTTAGATCATTTAATTTATAGCATTTATTTTCTGAACCCACTAGGATCACTTCACATTCTGCTACCTGCTTAGATAATGTATTTTGCGACTGCCAATTTCTAAATAGGGCCATATTGAGTGAACTTACATCTGACCACTGTGGGCAAAAGGTAGTATTTCCTGTGAGTACAATTCATATAGAGAATAAGGTCACATGTAGACCGATGACATCTAATCGCTTAAAGGAATTTAATAATAACATAAGTCTCAAAGTTGTCAATATGGACCTTTCTCTGGATAGTCCAGACGAACTATATGAGTCTTTACTTAACATAATTACTTTAGAATATAATAATATTTTTAAATGTAAGACTTTTAGTCAGAATAATAGGATTAAGTTTTGTGACTGGGCAACATCTGGGATATATAGAAGTAGAGCAAAACTATATGAATTATATGGTATGAAACAATACAATTTCGATCCAAATTTTATTCAATATGTTAAAAATTATTCAAAATTATTTAAAAAGGCTTGTGCCAAGTCCCTTTACCTAAAAACTAAAATTCACAAATCTAATATTAAAATTAAAACTACATGGGACATTATTAACAATGAAACAGGTCGCAGCAAGGTGCGTGATAATAAATTTGAACTGAATATAAATAATAGCGTAATTTCAAATAATTTGGAAGTAGCCGAACATTCAATAACTACTTCGCAAAAATACCTTTAGACATAACTAGTACCCTTAGGTCTTGCCCAGCTCGAGCAGAATACTTGGTTAGGGGCAACGTGGAAGAGTGCAAGAAACTATTTAGTTTTGAGCGTGTACATCCGTATGATATAATAAAAGTATTTAAGTCGCTTAATTCAAAAAAATCAGCTGACTACTGGGGTATTTCGGTAAAATTAGTTAAAAGTATTGTTGTTAATATAGCGCCACACCTAGCCGCAATATTCAACGGATGCATTGATGTGGGCATTTTTCCAAACTTAATGAAATGTAGTAAAATAATACCTTTATTTAAAAATGGTTGCAAAAGTGACCCTAGAATTTTAGGCCGATTTCAATATTACCTGCTATTAGTAAAATATTTGAGAAGATTATATTACAGCAATTAGAGAGCCACTTCAGTGTAAATAATTTATTTCACGCAGATCAATATGGGTTTAGGAAGGGCCGTTCTACGATAGATGCGGGTGTTACGCTTTTAAAACATATATTCAGTGCCTGGGAGAATTCGCAAGATGTCATTGGCGTATTCTGTGATCTCTCTAAAGCCTTTGACTGCATTGACCATCAAACGCTGTTGCGAAAACTCAGGCATTATGGCATCCGAGATACTGCACTTGACTTAGTTGATTCCTACCTAAGCGATAGACTACAACACGTTGATATCAACGGAAGTAGATCTTCTGGATTAACTAAATGATTTGCCGTTCTTTGTTCAGGATTTGTGTGACATTGTTTTATTCGCGGATGACACATCCCTTATTTTTAAAGTTGACCGAAAAGCACCAAATTTACGTGCTGTTAATGATTCACTCGCGGAAGTCCTGAACTGGTTTACGACGAATAATTTACTACTCAACTCTACAAAAACTAAATGTATCAAGTTTACATTGCCAAACGTAAAGAGTCCTAACGTGAATATAATTTTAAATGATGAAATTATTACTTTTGTTCAATCTACAGTCTTTTTAGGATTTATTTTAGATCATAAAGTTCAGTGGGGCGCTCAAATATCGTGTCTTGCAGGGAAACTTAGCTCAGCCGCATACGCAATTCGGAAAGTAAGACAGCTTACTGATATAGATACTGCAAGACTAGTATATTTCAGTTACTTTCATAGTGTCATGTCCTACGGTATATTATTGTGGGGCAAGGCAGCTGATATTGAGACAATTTTTATTCTTCAAAAGCGTGCAGTACGTAGCATTTATAATTTAGGACCACGAGTTTCCCTGAAAGATCGATTTAAAGAAATAGGCATACTTACTGTTGCGTCGCAATATATATTTGCTAACATTATGTTTATTAAACATAACATTTACTTATATAATAAGAATAGTGATATCCATAACGTAAACACTAGAAATAAGCATAAGTTAGTAGGCCCATATCATCGTTTACATAAAGTTCACAATACATTTGCGGGACTCGGTATACGTTTTTTTAATAAATTACCTATTAATATGATTAATTTACCATTGTTTAAATTTAAAAACGCCGTTAAAAAATAACTTATTCGGAAGGGTTATTATTCAGTCAACGACTACTTAAATGACAAAAACTCATGGAGCTAGTTGCTTGTTGCATACAGGATTCAAAGATCTGTATAACTTATAAGTCAATTTAAGCCTTTGCATAGTCACAAAGTGTAAGTGTATGCGCCATCATGCCATCCTACTGTCTATTTTAGATTTATATTAAATAATATATCTTAGCTCAAATTATTTCCTCCCTATAATATTATTAAGTTATTATTTTTATTATCTTTAGTTTTTATAGTCAGTAGTATATGGCATAATGGCTGTAACACCTTGTTAATCTGAGTTGTAAAACTCTTACTACTACTGAAATTATATTTAACTGACGATTTAAAAGAGTGGCCGTGAGTTTCTTGCAGGTTTCTTCTCATAGGCTCTACCCTTTGCCTGAACCTAGCAACTAACCTAAATGTAGCTTCAGTAACTTAGTAAACTCACTAACCTATATACTTTGACGTTCATAAGCGTTACTTTGTGACCTAAATGAATAAATGATTTTTGACTTGACTTTGACTTTGACTTGACTTTAATATAATACTGCAAAAAATGCGACCGCCCCCTTCAATTTCGCCAGCCTTGTTCAACTAACATCGTCTTCTGCAACGCAAGTACCGTCACAACCAACATTTTCTTGCTCCGGCTGTGGTGCACCGGGTGTAGTGCGCTCAAAATGCTCGACTTACCTGAATAAAACTCCAATCAAGCAGGAAGTTAGCTTTTGTGCTATCAGTGTTAAGTCTGATGCTCGACCGAGACCTATAATCGAGATCAGCGTAGGCAAGATAATGGGAACAGCGTATGTAGATTCCTGTGCGAAGACTAGCGTGGCCTCATATGGATTTTATCAATGTCTACGTCAACTGGGTTTTCATTTCAATCGGCAGCAAGTTATGGTAACACTAGCTGATGGTGGGAAGACGCAGTGGGATGTGCTAATGGTCAAAGTCCCAATCAGTCTTTGTAACCGAGTGATTCCCAGTACCTTTATAGTATTCCCTGAATCACGAGAATCACGCACCTTGTTAGGCATTGAGTTTATTCAAGACGCCGGCATGGTTTTAAATTTCCCACACATGTGCTGGAGCTTTGTGGATAACCTAGACGTCACCTATGATCTGTACACAGAGGATACAGAAGAGGTATCTATATCGCATGTCGAGACAACCCCTTTATCAAGCCCATCACGAAGGGAATTCCTAAAAGAGATACAATTGCCGGAAATTATTTCTCCGTTACCAATCACGCCGGAGGTTCATGGCCAAGTTCGTTGATGTAGGACCAGCGTTGCCAGAGTCGAGTGCCTGTGGCGCGATTGATCTACGAAAGCCAAGCAGTTCTCGAGAAGCAGCACTAACCGAGACAAGTGCCCTAAGAAACCCTATCGGGTGGTACGTATTGATCTGCCAACGCCACCTAATACGAAGAGAGCATTTTTTGACGGGTATTCACCGAGCTTTATTGACTTCATGTACCGGGACGCCCCAATAAATACTTACTTTGCTGAAGCGGACCTATCTCCGCACTCCAGGCTTCTATTTTCAAGCGATGACGGTAGCGATGATGTGGAAATTGGGTCTATTTCGGTTGACGAGGTAGATTCAGAGATCCTGGACGCATCACAGAAGATGCAATTAAGTGAAGTTCCCTATAGAAATAAGGAAGTATTTGAAGAAAGCGATAAGCCGACGACAATAAGTTATTATTGTTATAATCTTTAGTTTTTTATAGTCAGTAGTATATGGCATAATGGCTGTAACACCTTGTTAATCTGAGTCGTAAAATACTGAAATTATATTGAATTGGCGATTTAAAAGAGTGGCCGTGAGTTTCTTGCAAGTTTCTTCTCATAGGCTCAACCCTTTGCCTGAACCTAGCAACTAACCTAAATGAAGCTTCAGTAACTTAGTAAACTCACTAACCTATATACTTTGACGTTCATAAGCGTTACTTTGTGACCTAAATGAATAGATAATTTTTGACTTTGACTATGAATAGCGGAGCATAGCATCGACACGGAAAATCATAACCCTATATCTGTGCCTCCATATCGTTTATCACCTCCACGGCAAGCATTACTGAAGCAGGAAATAATAAAGATGCTAGACAAGAATATAATTGAGTCATGCTCTTCCCCATGGTCTGCACCTATTGTGATGGTCCCAAAGAAAGATGGATCAACGCGAGTTTACATCGATTATCGAAAGCTGAACGCCATAACAGTACCAGACATTTATCAATTCCTCGAATTGACGACTTACTACATGCAGCTAAGCCAACGCCGTTTATGTCGACGCTAGACCTGCAATCAGGTTACTGTCAAGTGAAGGTTAAAGAATCTGATCAGGACAAGACAGCCTTTATTACGCCGTTCGGTATATACAAATTTCAGCGAATGCCTTTTGAACTTCGTAACGCTCCTGCTACGTTCTAACGACTGATCGATAGAGTACGGGTTAACCTGGAAGTCGTTAAAATGCTAGCCTATTGAGATGACTTGGTCATTATGTCATCTAGCTTTAGACATCATTTGGCGGATCTAGGTAAAGTTCTGCTAAGGCTAAAGGAACTTAATCTTCAGGTAAACTTCCGCAAATGTAAATTTTGTTTTTCAACTATTAAATAGTTAGGCTACCTCATTACCCTAGATGGCTTGAAGGTTGACCCACAGAAAGTGTCGGCCATTCTTGAGTATCCAGCTCCGATAAATGTCAAGCACCTACTAACGTTTCTGCAAACATGCTCCTGGTACAGACGATTCATACCGAATTTTTCTCAAATTAGTAAACCTCTTACTCGTCTTACAAAGAAAAAGGCAGTATGGAACTGGACCACCGAACAAGAATATGCCTTTAATCAATTGAAGTCCCATTTGACTACGGCTCCTATTCTTCGCCAAGCTGGCAGCACCGAACCTTACATTATCAAAACAGACGCCAGCAATTATGCTCTGGGAGCTGTTTTGGTCCAGGGGGAGGGAGATGATGAACATCTGGTTGAATTTGCCAGTAGATTACTAAACGCAGCTGAAAGGAACTACTCAACTACTGAGAGGGAAGCTCTGTACGTAGTTTGGGCTATTACAAAATTTAGGAGCTACATCCAAGGACTCCCGATTACAGTGATAATGGACCATCAGGCCTTGAAGTGGCTTATGTTCTTACGGACTCCTACATTACAGGCAGATTAACGAGATGGGCTTTGCATATACAAGCCTCTGACATCACTATCAAGTATACTCCGTGAAGGACAAATGTAGTTGCAGATACGCTTTCAAGACCTAGTTGTGACAAGGCCCAAGGGATCTACTAAGCAATGTGGAATATGTAGCGTGGAAGTAAATATGTCCAAACGATCTCCTGAAATAAGAGACGAGCAATATTAAAGGATGAACAGATACGTCACATTGTGCTGACTCTAGAAGATGCTGAAAAAATTGAAAACGCTGTGTATTGGAGCAGTAAGGGCTATATAATGAATAACGGCATACTACACCGATACAGCCCAAGCACTGACTTAGAGGAATCTCAGCTCATCGTTTCACAGCATGAGTGGGCCAACGTTTTAGTCGCGTATCATGACGATCCATTAGCCGGACACTACGGTGCTGACAAAACGTATCAAAGCATTGCCAGGCACTATCATTGGAAAGGCATGACGAAGTACGTTGAAGCGTATGTCAAAAACTGCATTCCTTGTCAGCGATATAAACCCTCAAATATGAAACCAGCCGGACTACTTCCTAACCACCCCGATCAATCAAAGATTTGAGACTGTCGCATTCGACTTATTTGGACCATTGCCAACTACAGCTAACGGCAACACGTGGATATTTATAATAGAAGATATAGCCACAGGCTGGGTTGAACTTTTTGCAATGAAGACTGCTAGCGCCAAGTTCTGCGCGAAGATCTTGGTAGATGATGTCTTTCTACGATATGGGCTTCCTAGAAAGGTCATAAGTGACAATGGGCCACAATTTGTGAGTGCTGTTATGCAGAAGCTTACTTACTGCCTTAATATCAAGCATGGTTTAACGCATTTTTTTTTTATCATGAAATGTAGTAAAAATGTTATTTTATAAAAAAAATTGCAGTGGCAAACAATTACCAAGATTTTTTTGAATTTTATAAGGTGTTTCAGGATTATTTACGGGATGGATGTATATTTTATTTTATTTTATTTATTCAGGAGAACAAACAATTGTACACTATGCTAAACCAAACGACTTATTACCAAAGTACTTAAATATATGCACAACCAACATCGTTGTCCGCAAAATTAATATTAGTACAAAAATGATAGTGTTACATATATTAGTTCTGGCATGACAAAGCAATAATTAATTTATTACTTTATTACAAATAAAATGAAATTCAACATCAACTATGATCATTAGCCATTTCGTTGAGTCTCTCAATCACGCACTTCTTGAGTTGCCCAGGAGATAGTATAAACAAATCAATATCTGTGAAATATTTATTATAAAGTTTCATAATGCGGCAAAGTGGTGCTCGCTCGCCCGCATTCGTTCTGCACATCCTTGGTGCAAAAAGGCACCAGTTATGTGCAGCGCGTATACGATGCTGGGAGCTGCTAGGGATTCTTATTTGTATTTGATTCATTAGTTATTGCAGTCATACTTATTACGACAAATGTTATATATCGCAGATAAGTCCATTAGCCATCGTCTCTTTTTTAATGTCATTAGAGAGAATTTAACCAATGTGTCATGGTATGAGCTTCTTTTGCGAAAACATCTATAATTAACGGCACGGAGGTATTTAAGCTGTACTACTTCTATTTGATCAATATACTTTGTATTTTTTTTTTTTTTTGCTCGTCAAAATGACCACACGCCACCTGATGGTAAGCAGTCGTGTGGTCTAAGAGCAGTGGCCTCCACATCGCCCCCACAGTAGCCGAGGCGATGTTGAGGTCTCTACTTTGTCGGCCTGAGAAGATGCTTTTTCACGCCCCGCTTAAAGAACCCAGGATTGTATAATATGGATTCCATGTAACAGTGGCATATTCTAATTGTGATCTAATGAGTGACTTGTAGAGCAGCAAGTATGATGCTGGCCTTTTAAAGGGTACACATGTGCGCATGACAAATCCAAACATTTGAAAAGCTTTCTTTACTATACTGTTAACATGAACATCAAGATGGAGTTTAGAATCAAGATGTATTCCAAGGTCTCTAATCGAGATTACTTTCTCAAGTGCATTGTTACAAAGGAAGTACGTTTGATTAAATGTATTATGTTTTTTTGTGAATGTTATTGATTTACATTTATTAATATTTAGCTGCAATTTATTGTCGGTACAATAACTGGTAAAGCGATTCAAGTCTTCCTGTAATTTATTGCAGTCACTTTGCATCTTAATGTCTCGATAGATTTTTAAATCATCTGCATACAAGAGATAATGACAATGTTTAAAACAATTGCCAATGTCATTAATAAATAAGACGAAGAGCAAAGGTCCTAGAATTGAACCCTGGACTACACCTGAACTGATTTGTATTTCATTAGAGTAGAAACCATTCAGAGCAACCCTTTGTGTTCTCTTAACTATATAGGACTCGAGCCAGCGTAAGAAGTTTCCATGTATACCATTATATGCAATCTTCTTTAATAGTATTGAATGATCCACTTTATCGAATGCCTTGCAAAAGTCGGTGTAAACTGCGTCCACCTGCAAGCAGTTGTCCATAGTTTCATACAGATAATTCGTATAAAGCAACAGGTTGGTTACAGTAGACCGACCCTTAACAAATCCATGCTGCTCAGGAATAATACATCTGTGTAGATGTGAATAAATTTGGCTATGTACTAAACGCTCAAGAGTCTTTGCCATTGTTGATAGCAAGGATATGGGACGGTAGTTGGTAACATCTGATTTACACCCACTTTTATATACAGGCGTTACATTAGCAGTCTTCCAAACCTGTGGCATTACGCCTCATGTCAGACTATTATTGTATATAATAAACAAGAAAAAAGGAGGTAAAGAGTATAGTAAACAATAAGATTTTATACAGGATAAAACATGTCGTTTAATATATTTATATTACATATTCATAAGTAGCTGTATATTTGTGGCTGACTGTATGTTGGCTGAACAACTGAAATGATTTTAATGAAATTCAGTTTAAATAAAATGTTTAATTTCAGGTGGCAGGCGTTTATTTCTGCGAGTTTTGTAACATGACGTTCCCGACTACTGCGAAGGTGGGCTTGCATGTGACACAAGATACTCACGTGGAACGTAAAAGAGAACGAATGAACGAACTAAAACGCGCCGGCAAGTGTATCGTCTTTCACGAGAACATTTTGATAACAGAAGATGCGTGGAATGGCCTCGTCGGTGATACCTGTGTGCTGTGCAATGCTGAGTTTGAGTACGAGGCGATTCACAAATCTGAGCAAAAGCATATTTTGAATTTGATCGCGAGTAAGGTGACCGTCAGCGCTGACAGCGACATCTACCGGCACGTGAGTGAGGCTTCATTGTCAATCCACTGCTGCTATAACATACTGGTGCTCAGCCCCTCAATATTGGGCAACATTATCGTAACATTTACTAGTAGACGGTACTTTCTTCGCAACAAAATAACAAATAACTAAGAACTTTATTTCCAGGTGGATGGTATCTATCAATGTTTAACTTGTAATAAAGTAGTATCTGGAGACGCACTCACGGAACATTTGCACTCGGCGCAACACAAGAGTTCAATAACTAAGTGCGATCGACGTCAAGAAGACATCGTTAACAAGAACCGTGAAGGCGAATGTTTAAAATATAAAACTGCTGAGAAAGATGGCGCACAAGGTGACGCCGATGTCAGCGACAAGTCCTCTCACAAACATCATCTCAATACTACATCACTGACAGGTACGTGACAGGCTCTCCCGCTATCTCCTACATGCATAACCATAACTCATCTGAGGGTCTGTATTCTTTTCACCTTATGCTACTCCTGAGCAAGATGGTACATCGTCCGTCTATTGCAGCCGTTTAACATATCAGCGTTTTGGTCGGAAGACGCAATAAGCTATACCTGATCGTCCATACATTATAAGAAGACGAAGACGTAGTGTACATCACGTGACTTACACACATAAACAGAATCTAGGGATATTTTATATTTCATCAAATATCTTAAAAATCTATAAAGAATTTTCTGATATAGTAAATGGAAGAATGATAGGTTATTTTAAGGACTTAAAAATAAAACGCATTTCGTGATTTTTTGGTTTTAAATAAAAATGTAAAATTTTTTAATCGCCGTAGAAAATTAGTATGATAAAAAAAAATCATTTCTTCTTACAAAACTATTAATTTTAATTTTAAAATAGAAAAATCTTATAAAATTTAATTATTAATAATCAGAGTTGCCACCTCTTAAATTAATTATACATCGACATCGATTGTTCATACTTAAAATTAAATTGTCAATGTCTTGCTACGGTATGAGGTCCCATGTTCTTTGCAAGTGTCCGTAAAGTAGTTGTTTCATCGTCAAATTTGCCGAGAATTCTCTCAAAGCTTTTCGTTGTAACATGTCCCAGGCATGCTCGATAGGAATTTAGTCGGGCCACTGTGCAGACCAATCCAAAACTTGAATATCGTGGTCTCGGAGAGCGGCCAACACCAGCCGCGCCGTAAGGGAAGAAGCATTATCGTGCATGAATAGAAATTCCTGGCTCATTTGGATTCTGTGTGGGACAATAACAGGCACTACTTCCTCCTCGTGGCATTTTTGTGCAGTCATTCTGCTTTGGATCCAAACGAGCTGGGTTCGTCCGCCAAAGTCAAAGTCAATAATCATTTATTCATTTAGGTCACAAAGTAACACTTATGAACGTCAAAGTATATAGATTAGTGAGTTTACTAAGTTACTAAGTTACGCCAAGATGAATTCCTGGTATGAGTGGACTTCCTGAGGGTGCCGTAGTAGGCTAACTCTCCCTGTAGTTCTCCAAACGCGTGTTCTTCGTGAATTCGGATGAAACCCAAACCGGGACTCATTGGTGAATAGTACCAAAGACTATTGTTCGTCACTCCATGGTAAATGCTCCCGAACCCACGAAAGCCACCGACCCGGATTGCTACATTGAAATGCTGGAACACGTAGCAGTTTTCGAGCATGAAGACCAACTTCATGCACGGTTCGCACGGTTTGGTCTCTTACCAGCATCTGGTGTGGTCCTCCTGGAGCCTTTGTACTAGTTGCATCGGGTTGTCTTCTGGCGGTCATTTGGAGAAATTGATCCTGTCTCTGCGTAGTAACACGATGTCTACCCGTGTGCCGTTCAGCCACATCCCCAGTACTGAGATAACATGACCACAACTTTGATATCACGTTTTGGCTGGTGTTTAGGGCCTCAGCAACGACGTGTTGAATAGCACCATTTTCATTTGACATTACTCTTAAAGCTCACACGGCACGTTAAATTAAAAAAGAAAAACAATCTAATCCCTTTTCATTAATTAATTTCAATAAAACAATTTTAATTTCCTTGTCGTAACGAATTACTAACAATTTTGCTGCCGTATTTTGGTTTTTCTTTTGTTTCTTTTTATTTACATTTTTTAATTTTGAAAATATAATAAATAAAGTTTCAGGCTGTATATAACCTTTTTATGGCAACTAAAAAGATTTTAAACTAGAAAATATTTTGAAATCAAACAAATTTACTTTTTTACTGTTTACGTAAAGTTAAATAGATTTTATAATTAAACCATATCATTACAGTACAGATGCTCTTTACAAACTATACGACCTTATAACAGTAATAAAATTATATGTTTAAATGGTATTAAAGATTCGCTCTAAAAACCGCGAGATAAAAATATATTTTGAGGGATCATATCGATATCTAGAGTCGTGAATAATTTAGGATTAAGGTATCCCTAGATTCTGTTGGTGTGTGTATGTTTAGATGTTAGTACTGAACAACACGTGCTCAGTAAGCGTCAGTAATTGTTATTAAACATGAGTACAGAAGCGATTGGAAGGCATTTTTGTACTGACTGATCTAAAGCTAGCCGCAAACATACGGTTTCCTGATCGGAAACCTCCGAAACAGGGATTCAGATTCGTCATTCCGTCAGCTTTGCGCAGACGTTGGTTTTTTTCATCAGGAATTAGTATTACCAGTACGTACGGTAACGCCACCGTGTTTAGCTAGCTCTGAGTGCCTAGTGCGAGTTTGTTTTACGTTAACGTAATCGACACGTTTATGACATTCGTCGCTCCGATTGGCACCCGCTCCAAGCTCTTGGCCAATCAGAGAGTCAAACGCGGTAAACGTTTCGATCGTGTTAACGTAAAAACAACCCCGTTGCATTCAGAATGGAAATTTCCGTTCGTGTGCGGCGGTACTTACAGAAGGTTAGAGAGCGCTGCGTTCGGAATGACGACATTCGGTTTATTCCGTTCTTCATTCAGAAGTCACTAGCGAGATTCTGAATCGAACGACGGGAATCATTTTCGCATGGAAAATATAAGAATGTGTGCGGTATATAGCAAATTCGTATAAAAAGTGTGCTTTCGGGTATCCGAATCTGAATCTCTGTTTCGGAAACCTGATCAGAAAACCGTATGTATGCAGTCAGCTTAAGGCGACTGTTGTCACAGCGCACAGCGCTAGTCAAATGCAACAACCCGAGGTGTTGTATATACTTTGTGAACAGCCGTTGCGAGAGAGACACAAATATAAACTTGATTGTAAGTTGTTTACAAGAAATGTTAAAATATCTAGTTTAATACTAAAGTAATCTGTTCAATGTGTCCTTACCCTTCCAGACGTGCAGTCTAAGAGTACAGATGGGAACTCCTTGTACACCAAGTCTGTACTAATGAAGCCACAAGAGAAGGGCGAACGTTCGACATCTATGCCGAAAGACGTGGAGAACTTCGCGAAGCAACATGGCTTGTCTGTTATCACGAACGACAACAAAGTTTATTGTAACACGTGCAGCTCAGAAGTGGCTGCGACGCTACACAGTGTCAGAGAACATGTGGCAGGGAGCAAGCACGCAGCGAAACTGCCCAAACACTCGGCCAATAAACAGACATCCACTAAACTAAAGAAAATGCCGTTTGTTAAATTTGTTACTCATGAGAGGTTTGTTATGACTCGATCTACAATACCTAGTATAAACGAGGTATTGCCATATGCAATCATTAATAATACTTTTCTTCTAAATATGTTCAAACTTCTGGGCATTATGAAGTTACACAGCAAATTAATTTGTCAGTTTTGTCACGTAGACCTGAAGACTCTACAGAACGTGGAGAGTCATATTAACACAAACTCAAAACATAAGGATATGATAAAAAACATCTTTGTTATCACTTCAGTGGAAAACGAATTCATAACACAGGTAATTACTAAATTTCTAATCTATAGTTGGGTACTTTGTTTACAAGGGATGGTACCTACACATGAGGGAGATATTGAAAGGAGAACGATTGCTGGCAATAAAGTGAATGGTGCTCTACGCGCTTTTATGAACAGTCGAAATGTATCCGAAAAGGCACGTTTGACTGTTCATATATGACTATTAGTGCCTATACTTATGCATGAAAGTGAAAGTTGGGTATAGCAAAAGAATCATATTTCTTCATTTCTGTACCGATTCAACAAGGCAACATAAGTTTCAATACGCATTTCTTTCTGCAAATCAATCAAATCATGAGGCACCCATTTTTCATGATTTTTTATCTTATTGATTTGATGCAAATGAGCCAATATTGTAGGTAGGGTAACGTTAAACTATGGCGCTAATTCCTGGGTAGTTTGACTCGGATCGGCTTCCACCATCTCCTTAAATTCAGCGTTATTCACCTGTGTGGGCAATCTACCACGTGGTTCGTTCTTTAAGTCGAAGTTTTCATTACGAAAGCGTTTAAACCAAAAACGCACCGTGCATTCATTAGCAGTTTCCTCTCCAAACGCAGCGTTGATATTGCGAGCCGTTTCTGCTGCATTATTTCCGCGTCGGAACTCGGATTTTCGAAGTATCCATTGGTATCATTTGAAAAAAGTTTCACTCGAAAATCTCACACCATGAAGGTCAATTCAAAGTATTTATTACTATACAACGACAACTTATACGTTAACCCCTATTATTAATTTAATCCTTCAATTCTATATTATTCTTTGGTGGTACTTTGTAATTATATACGCTTCTTATATAATATCCTATAACATTTATTTTCAACGTTAATTGGATAAGTATACTAATATTTAAAAGCCATAACAAGTACTCTGTAGTATACAAACCATAGAATATTTACATAGATGAATATATTTTTCTTTATTGAAATTATTTGTCATTTAGAATACGTCACATTGACGTCAATTAATATTTTCAACTAATAGGTGTCAATTTCAAAATAATGATTTTACCAACATACGCAGCAGAACGGGCGGTGCGGTGTAGCGATGTAGCGGCGAGTTCCGTTCTTCTTGTGGTCAGAACGCCACGTACACTGTGACGATACAAATGTAAATCTATACTAATATTATAAAGCTGAAGAGTTTGTTTGTTTGTATGTTTGTTTGTTTGTTTGTTTGCTTGAACGCGCTAATCTCGGGAACTACTGGTCCGATTTGAAAAATTATTTCAGTGTTAGATAGCCCACTTATCGAGGAAGGCTATAGGCTATATATAATCACGCTAAGATCAATAGGAGCTGAGCACCAATGAAGAATGTTTCAAAATCGGAGGGTATTTTTTCCTTTTGAGAGCTTCCGCTGCGTGCGCTGCGTAAACAGTTACAGGTTCGCAAAAATCGTGTATGACAAAATTGATCCCCTTTAACAGTTCTAAAAAAAAGTCCGCGACAGCATATGTCTATCTTTTAAGGTTGGCTCACTATAACCATTTTTATGCTAACCAAATTTGTTCTAAAATAATGCATTATTTGCGAAGGTATTCTTATAAACATGCTATTAATCCTTATCCAAATAAATACGTTATTCATCACAAATAATAATAATATTCTACCACATACACACTACACCATCTAGCCCAAACTAAGCAGAGCTTGTACTATGGGTACTAGACAATGGATAAACATACCTACATATATACTTTTTTTTTTTGTAAATACATACATATTATACATAGAAACACCCAGACCAAGACAAACATTCATGTTCATGCACACAAATGTTTGACTTGTGCGGGAATCGAACCCGCGACCTCAGGCGTGGCAGTCGGTTACACTAACCACTACGCCATAGAGGTCGATAATATTTAATTTAAAACAAAATTGCCCTTTACATCATTCGATTTCAATGAATATCTTACGAGATATCGCAGTTTTAAAATAACATTGCAGCAAAAATAATTACCCATTACAGACATAGTACAAACGATGTTTATTCTGCGTGTTTACTACTGGTTCGATTTGAAAAATTCTTTTAGTGTTGGATAGCCTATTTATCGAGGAAGGCTATACGTTATATAACATCACGCTACGACCCACGGGGGCGGCGCAGTAACGATAAACGCGGGTGAAACCGCGGGAACATCTAGTACATATATATTTATGACAAACATAATAATGTCCCGCTCAGTCATTGCAATAATTTGTTTGGTAGAAACGCCTAAGCTTAGGCAATGCGTACTACTTGATAGAAGATCTATCTATACTAATATTATAAAGCTGAAGAGTTTGTTTATTTTTTGTTTGAACGCGCTTATCTCAGCAACAACTGGCTCGATTTAAAAAAAAATTTTTAGTGTTCGATAGCCTATTTATCGAGGAAGGCTATATAAAATCACGCTACGACCCACGGGGGCGGCGCAGTAACAATAAACGCGGGTGAAACCGCGGGAACATTAGTAATATAATAAAACTCCAGATATGCCTTGTTAACTGTTAAACCTATAGTTGCATATAGTCACATAATTTAAAATGTGTCTGGCCACCGGTGTGCCGCTGCGACTCAATACGATAATTAATTATTTAAATTAATATTTATATGTATAGGTATTTACATTTAAAATAAAATGATTCGAAATAACTACAATAAATTAAAAATAGAATAAATACAAAAAATAAAACAAACTTAAAGAAGAAAACATAATATATTCTCATAGTACTTCAAGGAGAATTACATTTTTTGTATCTTTTTTTGGTTTTATAAAGACAAATCTTGCACATTCAAAAAACGGACAGAATGAAACTATTCGTGGATTACTCAAATTTTGTCCCATTTGGTAATCGAATACACAACATTCGGCGTAGTGGCAGGGGCAAGGTAAACACTAAAACCATTGCTTATTACATCGCATACAGGGTCGCCGTCCAAACGCGTGTCGAGTGCGGAGAGTTCGAGCACCACGTTTACACTGCAAACGCTCTATGCTTTCGGTTACGCCTGCAATTCAAAGGGATAAACAGTTGGCACACAATGTCACAATGTCAGAAAAATATAAAGGACTACTTTTATATTTTTCTAACATTGTGCTCATTGCCACAAGTGTGGACACAACCTGAAAAATAGAAACCGAACGACTCATTGAATCTGTGAGCAAAATACCCAATTTTACGGGTTGTGCTGGTGCTGCTGCTGCATCTGCGGAGACTCTCAAACGGCGCAAATACAAAAACCTGGTAGGGGATTATGTTTTTGAGCCGTTTGGGGTCGAAACGCTAGGGTCATGGGGTCCCAGTGCTCGTGCGCTCTACAGAGACATAGCAAAAAGGTTAGTCGACGCTTCCCGTGACCAGAGGGCTGGGCTTTATTTTGCAGAAAGAATAAGCATTGCCATTCAACGTGGCAATGCTGCCAGTCTTCTGGGCACACTACCGGTCGACTGTGATGCGGAGGAATTTTATGACGCCTATTAGAGGGTTTTACTTTTCTTTTTCTTTGTTTTATAATATTTTAGGAATAAGTCATTTTTAAAGAATTGTGATTATATGTACATATTAAAGTATAAATAAACTCTAACGCCCATATTAATAAAATTTTATATGATTTAGATTATAAAGACTAATAATAAAAGTATAACTCGAAAATCAATTGTGTGGGATTCGATAGCAAAAGAATTTAATCAAAACAGTAGGCTTCATGGTATAAATACTATTTATATTTAACTCTTGACACAGCGTATGATATTCACCATACACATGACGCGATTAGTTGAAATCGTGAACCCATATCCGTTTGCGTTTTTTAACGTTAGCTATAGCAAACATAAGCAGAGCAGCGGCCACGTCTGAATCGCTCGACATCAGTAATTATTAATTAGGTAGGTACTAGGCTTTCTATCGTTTTTCGTTTTTATCCTTTCCCACGCTCACTGGTCACTGATGTGTTTGTAGACTAAGTCTTGCCTGGATCTTGAGCAGGTCAGCGCGACGTGTACCTACACACTTCGATGACTGTGACAGCGGCAGCTTTATTTAGTAGTATGGGTCGTACTGCGCACGCCTTGTGTCACGCCGAGCGTGGCGTGAGCGGGGCGGGAGTGACGTCACTGCGGGCTCGCCGCGGTTTGCCGGCGTCACGCGTGTGCGTTCAATAAATATAAAACTGCCAACCCATAGCGACGGTGATATTGTTTAACACAGATTGTACTTTAATGTTATAAAGGCGTAGCACAACTTTACGGATACTAAAGTACACCTACTTTAGAAGCAGATATTTTTATTTAAAGCGGAAGTAAACAAAAACGTGTGTTGTTTAGTTGCGCGCGGACGGGTAGTAACTAGGTAGTGAAAAGTGTCATATAGTAGTAACTAGTGAAAAATGTTATTATTTTCAATTGACACGGTCGCCGCTCCCGCACCGCGCCGGCCCCGTGCCCGCTCTACTGCTAGCTGTGTGAACACTGTGAGCGCTCTCATAGTTCAGTACATTACAACACGACGGTACACGCGCACGCCCCGCTTACGCCGGCTGTTTGACCGCGCCTATAGTTAAGCACCCAAAACTTTATTACTTTTATAAACTGTTGCAAAGAGTCGTGATCCAATCAAACCGGCTTCACGGTTTTGTTGAGCTAAGAAATACAAGAGTAATTTGGCATGTGCATAAATAAATAAAATAGAACGGAACACTTAGCTCGAAAATTGAAGTGAGAGACTACACATCTGTGATGTCTTGAGACGCCAAAAAGAATTTCGCGCGGACGAGGTCGCGGGTACAACCGGCTACCTATACGATTTTGTTGGGCTAAGAAATATATAAATGTTTGAATAATTTGGCATGTACACAACGTAATAGCTCGCCAACTAATGAGTGACAACGATACTTCTGAGATGTCTTTGGAGACGCCTTACGCATGTTGAAATAAACGTATGACAATTTTGAGTTATTGAGAAGTATATCAGCGCTATTTCTGTGTTACTTTAATATAGAATAATTATAATTTCAGATGAAGACCGACTTGTACAACTGTGTTTACTGCGGGCACGTGGAACATGACTGGGAAGACATGATGGAACACCTCGTCACTGACGAACATAAGAGAAGCAGACGTGAACACGAGGAGTTGTTACTTGAGTACAAGAATAATGTGTCTCTTGACGAACACCACGCACAGAATTCAATGTCGTTCGATATCGCCGCCATGATGAATCACATGTGTCGTTTCTAAACCGGAACGTTTACATAGAGTTAAATGTTCCAATCAATGATATCATACACTTGATAGATCACTACAATATTGATATTTTGTTATTAATTACTGCACTGCATACAATTTTGAACTAGTAAGTAGCTTAACAGATATGTATGTAACATAACTGCGTTTTCTGTACCTATATGATAACATTGATTTCAAGTAATGTTTACATTTAACCGACTTGAAAAAAAGGAGGAGGTTATCAAGTATGCTGTATTTTTTTATGTGTGTTGCCTCATAACTTTTTCCTAGGTGAACCGATTGGATGACGACGGCTCCAAAAATAACAATAATTATAGGTACATTATATTATGCTCATAATTTTGTTGTAGACGTAAGAAAACGCAATATTTATTACGTTTTGGTGCATTTTTTGTTTTATAATATTGTTTCGAGGTTGGTTTTCTTGATTGTTAAAATTATTTTATAATATTAATTAATAATCGTATCATTAAGATTAATTGTATAACATAAGAAATCTCATCGCCATAGGATCAATCATTAATAAATTATCATAATTGTGCTTTATTCATTTTTCTACTGTACCTACCTACCTATCTTTAATTTTTCTAATTTAGTTATGTCTCTTGAAAACAAAAAATAACAGTACACGTAGATTAACCATACCACATTACATTAATTTACAAATAACAATGAACTGCGCCGTACCACAGATTACTAAATGACATCGTTGTTTGCCTTTCTGAACGATTTTAACAGACTTACTTACTGCAACCTCCTTTCGTAGCACATACAAAAGACACTAAATACTTAGAAAATGGAGTCTATTTATCATAAATACATTAAAAGTATCACTGTAGTTGCCGAAACTGTTCAATAAAGTTAAAATAATACGAAGAAAGCAGCGCTTGTTATGCTTCTGTCACCGTGAAGAAATTTTGTGTGGCTAACAGTATAAATAGGTACAGTATAAAATTGTGTTGTACTCTGCTTGTAATAATATAATTCAATCATGATTCGAAAGATACGTGGCGCCATCTATTATCATAAGAACGTTACTATTGGTTTCCTCGGGAACAGTAATTTTTTTCGGGATGAAAGGTAGCCTATATCCGTTTCTGTACACCTGTCAACGTATATGCAAAATTTCCGGATGATCGGTTCAGTGGTTTAGGCGTGAAAAGGTAACAAACAAACAAACAACCTCATTTTCGCTTTTCTATTATTAGTTAGGATAGGTTTAGGATTAGAAAGTTAGGATTAGGATTAGGATAGTTAGGATTAGGATTAATTACATCGCCACTTCATCCAAAAAGGTACTGCATCATTTGTTTGACCGTTCTATTATTAATTTATTACGCACACGTCATTTATTATCGTCACTGCGGGGATGCCCCGCGACATAAGTGATAGCGATCTTTGCGTGCTTACGTAGAGCTCTAGGACTTTATGGTTAATAAGGGCCAATCTCAACTGCAGTTAGTTACGATGTACACCGTTATTAGCTATAAATTATAATATATAGTATAACGGCGAAAGAATTATTATTAAAATCGATTCAGCAGTTTTAATGTATAAAAGCCTTTGTCCTTATAATATTAGTGTTAATATAGAGCGAGATATATTATGAGTGTGTGTAAAAAAACCTGTCTTTTTCGGTAAAAATAAATAAAAAAGTAATTTAAAGATGTGCTGATGAGTAGACTCCCCGTGAGCATGGCTGCTGAAAACAACCGAAACGTCCGCGTCGGGCAAAGTGTAAAACTAAATAATTAAAACTATATAATTGTAATAATTTCAAATAAACTGCGATGAAATCTGTACTAACCTATATATTAATACGTGATGCGATAACTTTGTACCCCTTTTACGAAAATTGCGTGGACAGAGGAGTATGAAATTTGGCACAGTTAAAGTTTATATAGAGAAGGAGGGACGAAACCTAATATTGTTATACAATATTAATTAGAAATAAATTTCTATCCTTCGGAAGCAGTACCTTGTTCTGGATGAAAGCTATCCTCTGTCATTTTATGTAATTATCCCTGAAAACGTGTGTATGCCAAATTTCATGATATCGATTGTCTAATAGTTAAGGCGTGAAAACGTAACAAACAAACAAACTTACATTCGCATTTATAATATTAGTAAGAATATGACTACAGTGTCAATTATATGTATACCTACTCCGTAAGTATGGCTGCTAAAAAGCAATCGAAACGACGGGGGAAGTGTAAAACTGAATCTAAATAATATTATAACATAAATAATAGTTTCACAATGATGTACTAATAGTGTTTTATAAAATAAATAACGTGATAAAATTCGTATAAAGTAGTTTAATTGCCATCTTCATCTTTTAAAATAAAATGCCTGCATATGCTACTCAAAACAAAATAAGGGCCACTAGTTTATTTACATTTAAGTGCACTTTAGTAAACTGAAAGTAACTAATAAGTAGCATTATATTGATATTACGAACTCTTTGGTGTTTGATTTCTTTTATGCTGGTGTTCGTGTTCCTAATTTGAAAAGTATTGGCCATCATTTTAAGAAAAAAAATAATTGGATGTTATTCTTATGTTTTTCTTCGATTGTCTTCTTAACTTGTTTCGGTTATTTTAGGGAAAAAGTTTTACTTTTTCAATTTTAATTGATTCATTTATCATCTCGCGTTAATCATGCCACCAGTACGAAGGCACATGGATACAATTACAGCAACCAGAGCCATAACTATGATTCAAGAAGGACGTTCTCAGCGTTACGTGGGTTTGCAGTTGAGTTTTTCTCGAAGAGTTGTCCAAAATGTATGGAATCGCTTCCAAGAGACCGGCAGTGTTGCCAGGAGACCCGGTTCAGGTAGAGTTCGTGTAACAACGGCGCACGAGGATCGGTACGTCCAACTAAGTGCTCGTCGTGATCGTACAGTAACGGCGCGTAAGTTACAACACCACCTACGGCTGATAACGGGTACCCGTGTCAGTGATCAAACTATACGTAATCGATTGCACGAAGACCAGCAAATGTCAAGACGACGAGTTGTTCGAATTCCTATGACCAGGGTTCAACGTGACTGCAAACCGTTTAAGATTCTCTTGTCAGTATTTGAACGGGGTGATTAATCAGTGGGGCAAGGTGCTTTTTACAAACGAGTGCAAAGTAAAATTATTTAATGATGATCGGCGTGATAGGCTGTGGCGACAACGCGGCGAGCGGTTTTCGGAGTCCTGTATCCACGAAGTTGACCGTTTCGGTGGTCCCATCGTAATGGTTTGGGGTGGGATTAGTTTACACGGTAAAACCGAGCTCACCATTTTAAATGCGGGTACCGTAACTGCAGAACGTTACATCGAGGACGTCATCAGGCCTCAAGTGATCCCATTTGCACAGCGAGTGGGGCCTGGATTCATCCTGATGCAAGACAATGCCTGTGCACACACAGCTCGATCGACCCAAACTGTCCTAGAAGGGTCTCATATTGAGGTATTACCATGGCCAGCTAACAGTCCGGATTTAAATCCAATCGAGTAATTGTAGGACCAATTGAAACGAAGGGTTAGAGAGAGTGAGCAAGGGGTCTACAACCAACAGCAGCTGATTGACGCTTTAAAACGTGCCTGGGAGGAGATTCCAGATGAAAACGTGAGGAATTTGATCCAGAGTATGCATACGAGGCTTCAGGAGTGTATTGCTAAGAGAGGAGGACATACTCGTTACTAAAAAGAAGAAACAAAAGTGACAAGAACAGTATTTTGTCTTTTGCCGGTGATTTCTTTTGTTCATGTTTTTCATTTAAAATGGCCAATTTCATTATGAACTTAAAAAAAAACAATTCATGATCATTATTTTAAACAATTGTTAGCCTATATTATAACCAATAACATTATTTTGTAGTTACATAAGTTAAACAATTTAATGTCTTTATTGTTTTCATGGTACAACAAAAAATCTTAGTGGCCCTTATTTTGTTTTGAGTAGTATATTTGTCTATGGTGACTAAATTAACAAAAGTTGAACGCATCCATAACCCGTCCCTACAACACTCAGTCTATATATACTCTATGGCCGGGGGTATTCTTCGCGCTCTATAGTCGCTGAGTTTGAACTGATCACGGAGACGGAGAACACTCAGAGTCTCACTCCGACGACCGACAGCCGACAGTCAGTCAGTGTTTTATCGCGTATCAGCCCGCACTTATCACAGAGCACTCTTTGTGATTATATGTAAGCAATCTTCGAAGGCAGCCGATGGTAACTACTCGTGAGTAACACATAGCTTTCTTCCGACGCGATCGAGTGCTAAGTGTGTAGGTACTTGTACGGGTTGCTAGGTCCACATCTTCATTGCCAGCACTAGCGGTTAGTTGAAGAAGCCACAAAGTAAGTGCATACTGAATTAAATATCTAATAGTATTTCGCTTTACATGTTTTGATTTTGAATAGTAGGTAGATATTTCTACATTAGTGATATGACCGCCATTAGCAATTGTTTTCTTTCTTGTCAAACGACCGCTCATATATATACTGAACTGACAATACTGCAGTTGGCCGTCAAGCTGAAATTACTCGATGCGACAGCATCATATCGACGACGGTGAAGTACCTATCAATATAAATAATAACCAACATTTTAGCGATTTTTACTTTATTGCATACTATCTTTTACTCGCGGGTTCGCTCGCGTAAAAGTAGGTTAGGTTATGTTAGTAACAGTAACGTCTTTAACTAAAATATAGGCTAAGTTACTTGGTGATAATATAGCTTTCTAATGATGAAATTATTTTTAAAAGGATTCTGTTAGTAGGTTTTGGGTTAAACTCTTACCCCGAGACGATTAAGTGCACTTGACAAGTCTCACGTGATTGACTGTTTTACTTGATGGTGGACTTGAAACTTGAAACCCATTGAAGGTGCCGTCAAGTCTGGTCAAGTGGTACATCCTTACACTACATAGGTACATCATACATATTACATCAACAGTGATAAAGCATACCTGCCTTAAATAATTTTAAGCTTATATTAAAATTAATTCTTAGACTATGTTATTTTATAGTGTATACAATATCAATTAAGTTCAAAAGGTTATGTTGAAGCCTGCCTGAACTAGGATAAACCTGTTTCAGGACATCACTTGACAATTTAATTTTACACTAGCGCATTGTTAATACAAATATTTAGTCTAAAGTACATGTACGATTAAAGGTGTTTAGTAAGTAATATACTTACAACCATCGATCAAATATACCATAGATGCACGATCGTCGTTCGAAAAACGGCCCCAACAAAACTGCATAAATCATCAAGTATGCGCTATATTATGCACCTGTCCCACTCACTCTTGCGTGCGCTACCCCTAAGCGAGAGCGAATCGACACCACTACTACGGTGGAGACCGTACCATATACTTAGTACGCTTGTGTATCGCGAGTAACACACTTAGGACGCTTTACATGGACGCGTTTTAACTAAACTATTACAAAATGTTTCTCAGTGGGCGTTCAATGGTTATTCCGGTTTATTTCCTGGATTGCATAATAAATGCAGATACTTATAAGAAAGTAGTAGGTTCTGGTCAGTGCCACATATTGACGCGGTTTTTGTATGAGAATGTGCATCTATTGTATATTTGATCGAAGCTTACAACTTTAAATTTACCTACTATCAATATCATTTTAAGACTTCTAGCAGTTTTTCTATGTCCGTATAATTTAATTTTCCCAGGTATTCCATTAACATGATACTACATTTTTTATAACTAACATTATATTATATATTTAATGTATTTAACTTGTTATACAAATACGGTCCTAAGAATACGCAGAATTTATAACAAGATGGCGTCCTTGCCTTTTGTCTTTAGACGCAAGAAACGCGCCAATGTTGGCTGCGCGGATGGCGTAGTGGTTTAAGTGGACACCTCGCCACTGCCGCCGCCACGCCGTGTTGTGTTCGATCCTCGCACGGGGCAACAATTTGTGTGATCCATGAACTGTTGTTCCGAGTCAGAGTCCTTTGTGTCCGTTGTCTGAATGTTTGTAAAGTCCCCCGCGACACAGGAATGATACCTAGTGTGGGATTTGTCATTTTTAAACAAATAAATAACTAAATTTAAATAATGTTCATTTCGCTGTGTCCATCATAACATGTTCCTTCGTTGTGTAAACTTGTAACGTTGTTCTGATACATCAATGTGACAGGGCGATAGTTTATCATGTTCACTTGTAACTCTCAAACTAATCGAAATATAATTATATTAATTATGTTGTTGAGCAGACAAGTAGCTTATTTAATCAAATACCTACTATTAAAATTAATGTTGTTAGTATAAATAAATATATGAATGAGTGCGTGTGTATGCGTGTGCGCATTTGTGCGTGCGCGAGTTAAGTGTACGGAACCCAACAATATCAGCTTCGCCAGCACATCTCTCCCCACCAAATGCTCTAAATAAGCATATTGTCATCTTAGCATTAATTTATTATAAATACATTTGTAAATCTAGTTTTAATGATTACTATTTTATATCTTAACATAATTGTCACGCTGTAATAATTAAATAAAGTATTTTTTTTATATTAAATCCGAGTTCAATCACTTAATTGGCGCAGCCGGTAGGATCTCTGCAGTTACTCTGTACCGTATCAAAATCTACAAGTACAGTTTGACGTCTGTTTCTACGGTTTAGCAGAGATCGCCGAACAAATAAATTTATTAAGTAAAAACTCGACAGGCTGACGCAGTGTGTGATCATAGTAATCCAGCAAGGAGATGGGAGAAGCTACGGGACTGTGAGTAAAACTTTTCACTATCCTTTCAGTTTTCCTTTATACTTTATCCTCTTTGTTTTAAATGTATGTGTATGTGTGTTATTAGGGATTAGAAAACGCCGTAATAACATTTCATTTTGCTACGATATACTTCTCGTAGTAGAATATTTTAGGATATTTTTTTTTCTTTGTTGTTGTATAGTATCGTGTGTGGAATATTTGTCTAAAAATGGATCGTATTGATAAAGTACCAGCTGAATTCGTAAAAATTATCCCAGTATTTAGTGGAGATGCGAGGCAGCTCCCACTTTTTATTAAGAAATGTGAATACATTCTAAACACCTTCCAAGGTGGCGAGGTACAAAACGAATATCTGTTTCATGTGATTACTAGTAGGCTCACAGGAGAAGCAGCTAATTTAGTAGGAGAACGGGACCAAATTGATACTTGGCATGAATTAAAAACGTTATTGTCACAACATTTTGGTGACCCTAGAACCGAAGAATGTTTAGTATTAGAATTAGAATCGTTAAAAATCCAATATAAAGAAAGTTATTTAGATTTCTGTCATAGAATTCAGAATATTCGCAGTATATTGATCGCTAAAGTAAACGAAACAATAAACGATGCTACTTTACGACAAGCTAAACACCATATTTATAATAATTCTTCACTGAATGTTTTCCTTTACAATTTACCGTCTCATTTAGTTAAATTGGTACGTTTACGAAACGTTGATAACTTAGAAAGTGCATTAAGAATTGTATTAGAGGAAGTAAACTTTGAAACGGTTTATGACTTGAAAAACCCGTTTAAAAAATCATTCCATAACAATTCTCAACGGCAAAACTATCAGCCGAGGCAGTTGTCTAGTACACATGCACTTAATAAGCCCCAGGTTAGCAACAATCAGTCGAATTCACAGAACGATTCAAGTTATAGTTCGCATAATAACTCGTCGCAATTTAGAAATAATAATTTTAGATATAACAATGCTCAAAATAATGTGAATCGGTGGCCGCTTGTAACTAGGTCAGCGCAGTGGCAGAGTCCGCATATTCCGTCGCCGTCGTCGCCGGCGCATAATGCACAGTTTGCAAAGACAGGGTCAAACACCGATGTTACGATGCGAACTGCCAGTTCTAGACGCGTTAATTATACAAATAATGATTCATTCATTATGTATAATAATAATGAAATAGATTCGGAACCACAGCCAAGTACGTCTAACGAAAGCAATTCGGTGCAAAATTTTTTCATTCAAGCCTCAAGCAGAGAGAGAGAATAGTTTTAAATTGTAATAATTATCGCTCATTACCGCATATTATTATACCAGAACTAGGTAACGCAGTATTTATGATAGATTCAGGCAGTACTAGGTCGTTTATCAACCCAGGCTTAGCTATAACATATTATAAGAATAATATTTATAAAGAACCCTTCGAGGTAGTAAGTACCCATGGGAATAGCTTACATTCTGAGGTGGCCCTTGCCCCTTTGCCAAACATTTTTAACTGTAACGAGACGCATAAGTTTTATATTTACACCGTTGCTAATAACTACGATGGTCTGATAGGCAGTAATTTATTAAAACAGTTAGATGCTAAGGTCGATTACAAATCATTGACTTTGTATACTAAATGCGGTAGTATACCGTTTGTTTACCCGCTAGAAAAAAAGGAAACATATATTATACCGCCCAGGAGCGAATTAAAAGTTAGTTTACCGGTAACCCTAAAGAACGGTGATGCCCTATTGGAATTTAAGGAATTAACGGAAGGAGTTAGGATGCCATGTGCCTTAGTTAATTGCCTTAATGGTTACGCGTATACAGTTATTCAAAATTGTAAAGATATTGAAATGACTTTGAACGTTACGAGTCCATTTAAGGTTGAACCTTATATACCGGCCGAGATTTCGGTTAATCATATGGGTTCTGATAGGTATAAGCTGAATGAATTATTATCGAATAATTTAAATAAGTTGCGGTTGGACCATATGAATGAAGAAGAAAGAAAGGCGATTTGGGACATATGTTATGAATATAAGGACATTTTTTATTGCGAGGACATACCGTTATCTTTTACAAATGAAGTAAAACACAAGATTAGAACGATCAACGAGGACCCTGTTAATGTTAAGGCGTATAGATTGCCGCCATCTCAAACAGAAGAAATTAGGCGTCAGGTAGACAAGCTGTTAAAGGACGATGTAATCCGAGAATCTCACTCTCCTTGGAGTGCACCGGTCCATTTAGTAGCAAAGAAGTTAGATGCATCCGGGAAACAAAAATGGCGAATGGTAGTCGATTATAGGCGTCTTAATGAAATAACAATTGACGATAAATACCCTTTGCCAAATATTAATGACCTTTTTGATAAGTTAGGCAAGAGTATGTACTTCTCAACGCTAGATTTAGCATCAGGGTACCACCAATTAGAAGTAGAAAAAGAGGATAGGCAGAAAACTGCATTTGCAACACCATTTGGCTTGTATGAATTCAATAGAATGCCCTTTGGTTTGAAGACAGCTCCTGCTACTTTTCAAAGAGCAATGGACAATGTTCTTAGAGGCTTACAGGGTATACACTGTCTTATATATTTTGATGACGTCATCATTTTCTCCACTAGCCTTCAGGAACACGTAAACAAACTTAGAGCAATTTTTTACCGTTTGAGAAAAACTAATTTAAAAGTCCAACTAGATAAGTCCGAATTTTTGCGTAAAGAAGTAATGTACTTAGGACATACCATAACTAAGGATGGCCTTAAGCCTAATAACGATAAGATAGACGCCATTTTAAAGTATCCGTTACCCAAAACAGTTACCGAAATCAAAAGTTTCTTGGGATTGATAGGATATTATAGGAAGTTCGTCAAAGACTTCGCTAAGATAACAGCACCTCTAACAGCATGTTTAAAAAAAGGTAGAAATATTGTTTTAGATGATGCTTTTAAAAAAAGAGTTTCGAGACTTGCAAAGAGTTGCTAACAAACGCACCTTTGCTACAGTTTCCTGATTTTAGTAAACCTTTCATACTAACCACAGACGCATCAAACGTTGCAGTCGGAGCGGTATTATCGCAAGGTATTGTAGGATCAGATAAGCCAATAGCGTATGGCAGTCGAAAATTAAGTGATACAGAATCTAGGTATAGTACCATAGAGAAGGAGCTTTTAGCCATAGTATG
Organism: Catocala sponsa; assembly: GCA_963564715.1. NCBI lineage: Eukaryota > Metazoa > Arthropoda > Insecta > Lepidoptera > Erebidae > Catocala > Catocala sponsa. The sequence continues at coordinate 17,822,991 of OY751349.1, forward strand.
GGCAGTTAAATACTTCAGACCCTACTTATATGGTAGAAAGTTCATCATTTATACTGATCATAGACCTTTAGCATGGTTAAACTCACTCAAAGAACCTAATAGTAAATTAACTCGTTGGAGGTTAAGGTTACAAGATTACCAGTTTGATATTCAGTATAAAAAAGGTAAACAGAATACAAACGCCGATGCTTTATCTCGCGTTAAAATTAATGCTTTAAATGAAGATTGTGAATCAGTCATTGTAAATGTAGACGAAAAAGAACAACAATTACAAGAACATTTGAGAGATTTAGAAAAAGAAATTACACGTCTTAGTACGAAAGAACCGGAAATCGAAACCATAGAATTATCGGATTCAGAAAGTGATGGTGCTACCGCGAATTCTATTTCTAATAGAGAACATGAAGGTATACCTATCCTCAATGAAGCGATAGATACCAAGGCTAGACAAATTCATGTTTTTACCTGGTTTAAAGATGACATTGGTGTAAAAGATATCTCGAATTCTAAGCAAAATATACTGGAGGTACATTTACCTTTAAATAATAGCGAATTAGTAAAACGTTTCCTTAAGGAATACATAAATTATAAAAATAAATATTTCATTTACTTTGAGGATCACGCTTTTAGACCAACCTTCACAAATGTCATAACTTCATTATATAAAAAAGGAACACAGAATTTCGTAGAATGTACTGAAAGAGTGGTGAATGTAACGGATGAAATTGATCAGAAAAATTTAGTAATAAAGTATCATCAGGGAAAAACTTGTCATAGGGGAATTAGAGAGACTCTAACGAAACTAAAAAGAAATTATTGGTGGAGTAATATGAAAGAAACTATTAGTGCTATCATTAATGCATGTGAGGAATGTCGTAAGATGAAGTATGATAGAAAACCCATAAAACCATTTATTCAACTAACGCAAACCCCAGATAGTCCTTTACAAGAAGTTTTTATAGTTTATATATTGAAAAGAATCAGTATTTAACAGTTGTCGATTCATTTAGTAAGCTTGGTCAAGCAATATACATTCCCAATAAAAGTACCCCTGAGATAGTGAGAGCTTTGATAAAATATTTTAGTATGTACGGAATACCAAAGAAGATAAGTAGTGATTCAGGTACAGAATTTAACAACGAGCTAATAAAGGAAATGTTAAATTTGTATAAAATTGAGCAGCATATAGGGACCCCCAATAACCCCAACTCGATGGCAATGGTCGAGCGATTCCATTCAACAATAATTGAAATTTATAGGCTGGCAAAATATGAACAAAGTAATTTAGACGCTGCTTCTGTCATGACTTATGCAATTTTAGGTTATAACAACACTATTCACAGTGCCACAAACTTTACACCATTCGAGGTTGTTTTCGGGCATACAGAATCGGGAAATGCTTTCGATATAGATAGAGACAAAAACTTAATGCAAAAAATTTTGCAAGATCATCGTAAACGATTAAAAACCCTTTATGAACATTTAAGCTGTCAAATGATAGGTAATAAGTCGCAAGTAAGGGACAAGAAAGGTGGTGAGGAACCCCCGACAATTAAACAAGGTGAAACTGTCTTTATGAAAAACACGAGAACTAGGAAAGCTAAAGAATTACCACGTTATGAGAAAGCTGAAGTTATAGGTAATGTAAATAGAAATATTGTTCCAGTAAAACTTAAAAATAGAAACACTAGAGTGGCAATAAAAAACGTAAAACGCCCTCCACAGATGGTGGTTGATCCTGCTCGCCCTAGTGGATCAAGGGACAACTTTGAATATCCAGAGGATCGATCAGAATCCCGGGATAGCTCCGATGAAGATTGGAACGGCTCTGATGAAGAGTAGTCACTGGAGTATTATTAAGACTATAGATTTAAATTCATTAGTTTTACAAATAGATAACAATATAGAGGAATATACTAAATTAAAATTAATTACTACTAGCAATAGTGAAACATATAGAGAACTTATGGGATTATCAATTCAGATAGAATCTTTTATAGAATTAACTAGAGATAGGTTACATCAGATTATGCCAACTACTAGAGTTAAAAGAGGTATTCTTAACCCGCTTGGGTCAGTTATTAAGGTAATTACGGGAAATTTAGATTCGGAAGACGCTAGAAAATATGATTTAGAGATAAGTAAACTAAATAACAAAGAACACTCAGTGGAACGAAAAGTTTCATTAATGCAAAAGGCTTTTGATAAATTGGTTAACGTTTCAGATGACATTAATTTTAATACTAAACATTTAAACTATAAAGTAAGACAATTACAATCAATTCTTCAGAATCAAACCAAGTATTCGAATTTAGTCACGATAATGAATAGTTTGAACCAGATATTTAATAATTTTCGTACTATTTATACAATTATATATGAGATTGAAACTGCTATAGCTTTCAGTAAAATGCATATATTACATCAATCTATAGTAAATACAACTGAGTTATTTGATATCTTAAAAGAAGTTGAAAAACATAGTCAGTTAATTTATCCAGTAAGTAATGAGAATTTAGTAAAACTAGAAGGAACTGTAGAAATAAAAGGGTATGTAGATAGTAATAAAGTAGTATTTATATTAGAAATCCCGTTAATACATAAAAACACATATATTTACTATAAAGTTGTTCCCATTCCAATATACAACCCTTCTAAACATAAAACCTTCACCATTATTCCTAAATACCCATACCTTATAGTGAACAGAATGAAATACAGGTCCGTAGTAGACACCTGCAGAGAAATAGATGATCTACAATACCTATGTACAGAGGAGAACATACTACAGTACCACACTGAAACGTGTATTGAACAACTAATGCTGTTAAAAGGAAATTTCAGCGAATGTCAGCAATACCAGGTGCAGATTGAGGAAACCAAAATTCAGCCTGTATCGGACAACCATTGGCTGATCTATTCTGAAAAGGAAACCACAGCAACGGAATACTGTGACGATGAGACACGGAAGTACAACATACGAGGCACGTACATTCTTCTGCCAAGTCAGCATTGCTCGTTGCAGATTGCCGATACTTTTATCACTACACCTACCAATGGCAGCTCAGTATTCTTCAGCCTGCCGCCAGTACAGATGCCTGAGCTTCGTGGTGACGCTGTCCCGCCAGCCAAGCAGATGGACCTTCGGGGTGTGGACCTCGGTGACATCAAGGACTTGTTAACGAGAGCGAAATATAGTACAAGTGTTAGTGAGACCCAAAGTTATATTATAAGCGACCAGATCAGTGTATGGACTCTAGGAATATATGTAGTGATAATAATTTTAATAATCGGTTTTTTAATGTATAAATGCGGTTTCCATACCAAGGTAGTTAGTAGTCGAAATTCTCTAGAGCCAACACAGCTTCCTCTAGATAATTTCTCACCTAGGGAGGGAGGAGTTAAGTGTACGGAACCCAACAATATCAGCTTCGCCAGCACATCTCTCCCCACCAAATGCTCTAAATAAGCATATTGTCATCTTAGCATTAATTTATTATAAATACATTTGTAAATCTAGTTTTAATGATTACTATTTTATATCTTAACATAATTGTCACGCTGTAATAATTTGTGATTTTGATCGCGAGTCAGGTGACCGTCAGCGCTGACAGCGACATCTACCGGCAGGTGAGTGAGGCTTCATTGTCAATCCACTGCTGCTGTAACACACTGGTGCTCAGCCCCGCAATATTGTGCAACATTATCGTAACATTTTGCTAGTAGGTAGGTTCTTTCTTCGCAACAAAATAACAAATAACTAAGAACTTTATTTCCAGGTGGATGGTATCTATCAATGTTTAACTTGTAATAAAGTAGTATCTGGAGACGCACTCACGGAACATTTGCACTCGGCGCAACACAAGAGTTCAATAACTAAGTGCGATCGACGTCAAGACGTCGTTAACAAGAACGGTGAAGGCGAATGTTTCAAATATAAAACTGCAGACAAAGATGGCGCACAAGGCGACGCCGATGTCAGCGACAACTCCTCTCACAAACATCATCTCAATACTCCATCACTGATAGGTACGTGACAGGCTCTCCCCCTATCTCCTCCCTGCCAACCCCTTACTCATCTGAGGGTCTGTAGGGTGCATCGTCCGTCTATTGCAGTCACTAAACATATTAGCGCTTTAGCTGAAAGACGCAATATGCTATACCTGATCGTCCATACATTACAAGAACTCACAGACGTGGTGTACGTCTCGTGACTTATGTTTAGATGTTAGTACTGAACAACATTATTGAACAACGTTATTAAACTTGCGTAGAGAAGTGATCGAAATGCATTTTTGTACTGACCGAACTAAGGCCGACTATTGTGACAAGAATGACGTCACAGCGCTAGTCAAATGTATCAATCCGAGGTGTTGTACTTTATGAACACTATGAACACCTGTCACGAGAGAGACACAAATATAGACAGGATCGGGTATACAGTTGTTTACTAGAAATGCTAAAATACCTAACTTAATCTTCTGCCTTGCCTTTATTATTCCTAAGTCACTTGAGGTCGAATTTTCTAGTCTAACCGGATTTGACTGGATATCAGTTTTTACACGGAGCGGCTGCCACCTGACCTCCGCAACCCGAAGACTAGCGATACCCTAAGGCTAGACCAGTGTCAGGATATTAGAGGGTACTGACTTTCCCAATAACGACTGCCATAGATGTTCATGGCAGCCGAGACCGACGGCCTAACGTGCTCTCCGAGGCACGCAGCAGGCGATAATTGTTAATCAATACGCACATCATTTCGAAAAGTCATATAACTTCCGAAAGTCAGAGGTGCGCGACGGGGGTTCGAACCCGAGAACCTCTGCATTGCAGTCTGTTGGTCTCCCCACTGAGCTATCGCCTAATAAAATAAAACTTAAGGCGCCGAACACATCGCCCCGGCGGTCTGCGTTCTACGGTCGAGTTTGGCGTTCAGCGTTCACAGTTGCCCACACAGCGAGAGGTCTAGAAATCTGGAGTTCAGTACGTTTGTCTCGCACTAATTCAATAAACTTTTCAATTTCGTCAGACATCGTGACCACTTTTGAAAAAAAATGGAACTCCGACAGAACGTGCGTTCTCTTTGACCGCCGCGGTCTGACTGCTTTTGTGTGTGTAGGATTCTAAGACACCGCATACATGACAGTGAACGCGGAACGCAGAACTCGGAACTCTGACCGCTAGACCGCCCGCAGTGGGGCCGGCGCCTAATACTGAAGTAATTTTAATGTACCTATTTAATAAAGAACCTGTTCAATGTCTTCTTACCCTTCCAGACGTGCAGTCTAAGAGTACAGATGAGCACTCCTTGTACACTAAGCCTGTACTGATGAAGCCACAAGAGAAGGGCGAACGTTCGACATCTATGCCGAAAGACGTGGAGAGCTTCGCGAAGCAACATGGCTTGTCTGTTATCACGAACGACAACAAAGTTTATTGTAACACGTGCAGCTCAGAAGTGGCTGCGACGCTACACAGTGTCAGAGAACATGTGGCAGGGAGCAAGCACGCAGGGAAACTGCCCAAACACAACACCAATAAACAGACATCCACTAAACTAAATAAAATGCTATCGTGGGGATTTGTTACCGATGTGTTGCTTATGGAAGTCAAACCGAAACAATCTCGTACGCATCCATTGCATGGCCCACATGCGATTATTAATAATACTATTATTGTCAATTACTTCAATTTTATATGCATTGCGAAATTGAACAACAAGATAATTTGTCAGATTTGCCGCATAAATCTGTCTCTTGTGGACCTGGAAGTGCATGTTACAAGCACCCAACATACGGATAGACTAATGACTACCTATGTAATCACTTCATTCAAAGACGAGTTTATAAGACAGGTAAATATTTTACACTAATCAAGAATTAATTTTACTTATTGACAGAGGTTATATTTAGTTTAGAAGGTGCAGTCTGTGGGTGCGTGCGTACGTATGCCTATACAAGAAAACAATTTACTTTTATACTAAGTTATTTTTGTATAGTTTTAACGTAAAACCAATACCTATTATTTTCAGTTGGAAACCGACCTGTACCACTGTGGTTACTGCGGGTGCATGGAACATGACTGGGAAGATATGGTGGAACACCTCGACACTGACGAACATAAGAGGAACAAGCGAGAACATGAGAAGTTGTTATTTGAGTTCAAGAAGTCACTTATCCATGATCACTTACGTAATTCAATGTTTTTTAATTTAGAGTATCACTGTATGTTTTAATATTAAAAGAGTTTATATGTACTATATGCTAAAGGAGATACCTCAACTAGGTTGTTTGTAACACGACATGCTTTAAAACTTACCAGATTCCTATATCAAGAAACGAGTCTTTTTAGCTATAGATAATTACATATTGACATATTTTTCATAGAATATGAGTCAACAATTAGCTGTCCGTAGGTAAAGGGACTTCTTTCTTAATATAAAAACCGGACCTAAGGCGATTACTGCAACGACACATTTGAGCGCATTATATAAAACATGCCATCGTGCGTATTACGCTGCTGTTTAATTTAAACGTGTCGCTCTGTAACGACTCCGCACAGACCAAGAAGTTCCGACTACATCAAACAGATGGCGCTGTGCACAATAAGCGTTTCCCATACAATGCTGAATCGCACTAGTGACATTTACACAGCGACTAAGTATATACAAGTTCCCGGCATCAGCATAAGCATCAACAGTTGGGCCGCCACCCGCCAGATACGATCACCCAGCCTGGTCGGAAGATCCTCCCTTTGTGTTGGAGGGACATCATACCACGTCCCTACATAGTTCCAATACTCGCCTGGTTCAGACTAAGTGAGTTAGAGATCATGCACTCTAACGCGTGCTACAAACAATTTAGTTGGGATGTCTCCTCTAGTACGTAATAACTCAATAGTAATTACTGGTAATTTGAGCGAATTGTGACTCTGTTTATGTGGCATGCTGGTTTTTCGCTTGGCATCTTTAGTTCAACAGACGCATCGGTTTCTTTGTATTATTTTAACTTTATCGTACAATTGCGATAATAATTGTTTTGGGTATTTATGTTAAATAGACTTCATTAATTATATCGCACCATCGGTAAGACAGGCATAACTGCACCTTTTCTAATTTTACAGAAAAGCCATTACCTACAATTTTTTTTACATTCCGTGTCGTATTCTTTTGGTCATACTGCCTTTTTTAAGTACTTTTTTTTGGTATGCAATAAGCATGGCAATCTCAATACTTTTGTGATTTGAGCATGATCTTTACAAGAGATAAATATTTTTATTTATTACTAGCCTTTGCCCGCGGCTTTGCTCGCTTTAATGCAGGTGCTTGTTTTTATTTATTTTAGTAGGTATGAGAATAGGTTCTGATAGGTGATTGAGGTGTCACCTACACCTCAATCACCTAACAGAACCTATTCTCATACCTACTAAAATAGATAAAAAAATCATAAAATCGGTCGAGCCGTTTCGGAGAAGCGCGGCCAGAAACACCGTGACATGAGATATATAGATGTATCTTTTATTTATGGCTACATTTATACCCTTGTCTTACCGAAGGTGCGATATAAGTATTTGAATGATTCTGATGGCCGATTGCAGTCCATTGCAAAGTTTATAGCTGTTTCATACGCGGCAACGCAATGGCTTTATCTATAGGTTTCTTTGTCTGTGCATGTTGGCATTATGTGTCAGATGACAAACCACAGACCAAACGTTCAGAAAGGTGATTCAATTCTTGGTTGCCAGCAATCGCATATATTTTCTCTTAGACAAATCGCTTTTCTTGTCAGAATCTAACAAAGTGTTCGATTAGCGCTAAAATATATTTTAAATAAATATCTTAGTCGTAAGCATTATGGTTTATAAGTATTTTGGTACTGAACCTTATTTTTTTTAAATTCTTTTATTATGTAACAATTTCTCTTGTTAATAGTTGTATCTCCACACAGCATAGCCAAACCGCTATAAACGAGAAAAGAGATATCATATTCGAAAAAAATCTGTTTGAAATAGAGTACCAAACTAGTCTAATAAACGTCAATGTGAATTGAAATGCAATTAATGTTCAAACTACATTTTGCCCGCGGCTTCGCCCGCTTCAATGTAAGTAACTTTATAATAGTAACAGTACTGTTTTCTTGATGAAAGGTACCCTATGTCCTTTTCTGTTCCCCTGGCAACGTGTCTGCGAAATTGTATGATGATCAGTCGAGTAGTTACTGCGTAAAAGCGTAACAAACAAACTCACATTCGCATTTATAATATTAGTTAGGTTTTAATTATAATTAATACTTATTTTTATGCTACGTTTACATGCTTGCCGGGGCTTGGCAAACGTTCACAAGCTCCAAGCCTTTACCAACGCTTGGATGCTATTTACACGCTTGTGAGTGCGTTAGTGTGTTTTGAACACGCAAGCATGGCAGACGTGCAGGCTGAAGTTGTGTCACCTATGGCGTTTGGCTTGACATATTTTTATTAAAAAGTATTATCATTCCTACTATTATAGAAATGCGTTGTATAATATATTTTCTTTAGAATACAATAAATTTATTTCTTTATGTTAGTTATAAAGTCGTCCTAACCGATTTCGGTCACGGCGGCCAATCTAAACCGAGTTATTATAGTATATTATAGTGCTCAAGTGTACAAACACAGGTGCACTCTCTGTTCCCTCACTCTCATAGTCCGATGGGACGAAAATCCGACACGACCGGAGAGAGATTAGGCGCAGGACCCACGGCTTTACGTGCCTTCCGAAGCATGGGGTTGTAAACACCACCAACTTCCTGACTTCGGGCTGCTACTAAGTAATTCTAAAAGGGAAACCCTGTAACTAATTACTTGGCCCCACCCAGGATTCGAACCTAGGACCTCGTGTTCAGCGGTCGCGCTTCGCGACCATTAGTCCAACGAGGCAGTCATACTCGGTCGTATACAGCGAAGCGTAGCAACACCCGTTCGGCGCGAGCTCCTGAGCAACACTAAACACGCGCCAACGTGTAAATACGTCGCAAACTCGCAAGCGCTTGCCGTAAGCTTCCTTTGATTTGTGTTCAAAAACCGACACCAGCACGGATCGGCGTCAAGCTCACGCAAGCCAAGCCCAACACGCCGTTTACACGCTTGTGTTCGTGAACACTTGCCGAGGCTTGCCAAGCGTGTAAACGTGCCATTAGGATGTGATGTTTATTTTAACTCACCCGAATACCATCCTAAGTGATATAATAAATGCGAATGCGAGTTTGTTTGTTACGTTTTCACGCCTTGACTACTCAACTGATCATCATAAAATTTTGCATACACGTTGTCAGGGATACAGAATAAGGACAGGTAACCTTTCATCCAGAAAAAAGTATTATTGCTAACCTTACTTACATTTATGCGAGCGACGCCGCGGGCAAAATCTAGTTGGCAATATTTTTGACACTGAGATCAGATCGGATTTCTATTTTGAACAGTTTTTATTATGTGAAGAAATATTATTGGCTCTGCGGAATGAGTTGTGATAGGTGTGCAAGTTATAGTATTGTTAGGGACTACTCACACTTATTGAGCCCCATTCGCGCTTTGCTGAACGATTTTAGTCAATTTATACAGTTCTGCTTCTATCAGCCGCGTACAGCGTCGTAAGAATGAGAAAAAGCGTCATAGCGTGTTATCTCCGCTGAAACGCTTCTATCTACTGCGTACGACGCTGAATATGCTGCGAAGACGGTAATAAGAATATTTTTGCACTAGCAATATAAGTTTTTCTTCGTCCATAATTTTATTTCGTAAACATGAAATATTTACTTAAAAACACGTCCGAACTCTCTCAATCTTTGCGTGCATAATGATTACGTAATAAATGTAATATTCAATCAAATCTATGCAGAACCTATGCAGATCGCAACTTGTCGACAAGGAGTCGGGAACCATCCGTGTACCTACAGCGCTGTTCCGCGTTCAGCGCTAAACGCGGACGTCCTCGTCGACAAGTTGCGACCGCGTACAGAGCCGTACAGCCCGGAACGCGGCGGAACAGCATTGAATGCGTCGGGACAGCGCTGAACAGTGCTGAACTCTACCTATAGAATTCGCATGATAAAAACACATTTGTTCTCATTTTATGCCTATTTGCCGCGAAAGCTGAATAGACGCGGCAAGCCGAACGGATGCGTACGCGTCTCCATACAAAATCGTTGTTTTCTATGGACAAAAGCTAAACAGAGCAGAATAAGTGTGAGTAGTCCCTTATATGTAAGTTTGGAGTGCTATTTGTGTGTATGTGGTAGAATATTATTATTATTATTATTGTAAGATTAAGGCCATTAAGTATTTTAATATCTTATAATTATCCTAAAATCTATTTGTATCTTTAATACTATTGTTATATCGTATTTCTTTAAAGGTAATTAATTAATACACTCATTTATTATAATGAAATATACGTTTTATTGAGACCCGCACACAACTTAATAAAAATTATCTATGGTGCAACCATAGATTGCACAACTAAACATTATATATAACACTCAACCCCTCTTTACCAGAAAAGAAACTAACTTAAACATTTACTGACATATATAGCAATATATTAAATAAACAGGATATAAGTAATATCCTTAATGAAATGACATAAAATTATAATCTTATTCTAAATTTTGGCTATATTCCAGAAGTTGATTGGCATGTCGTTTCCATTTAAGACCATCCACTTCTACCATGTAAGTAACACCTGGTACTAAGATATCAATAATTTTACCTAATGACCAATTCTTTTTATTTTTTCTTGAGTCTTTTACCATTACTTATTTATTGTTAATTTTACTTGTTCAAAATCTAATTTATCATTTAATGGATTCGGTCTTAATAATGAGAAACGATATCTCAACTCTCTTTCTTCTCTTCCTGTGGTTTTGTGAATAGTACACCTATAATCAAAAAGAAATAAATTACTTGCATACTCAAGTTTTTTGCCACTCTCTACAGTTTTTGTTACATGTGACTTGAATGATTCTACAAAACGTTCTGCTAGACGGTTTGTTGCTGGGTAGTATGGTGGGGTGAATGTCTGTTTAATTCCCACAAATTTACAAAATTCTTAAATTCCTCACTAGTCCATGTAGGTCCATTATCAGTGACCAAATGTAAAGGATATCCATAACGAACAAATATACTTTTAAATACCTCAATTGTTTTTTGTGCTGTTATGTTACTCATAACAAATGCTTCTGGCCATTTTGAATAGGCGTCCACTATTACTACAAACATTTTTGAGTATAAAGGCCCCAAGAAATTTGCATGTAACCTATGCCAAACTGTTGGAGGTTGAGGCCACATTGTTAGCTTAGTTTTTTCTGGATTTTTATGATTTTGCAAACAGTTAATACAATTTATTGTTATGTTCTCTATTTCGTTATCCATACCTGGCCACCAAAAATATGACCTTGATATTTCTTTCATGCGGGTTACATCTAAATGACTTGCATGTAACTCATTGCCAAATACAATAATCCAACGACCTTATCAAAAATGTTGTATTGCATTGCCTAGCTGGTTGTTACAGGAATGTTATTATACGGTTGAAGAGTTTTTGCAACAACATCCATGCAAGTTTTATAATTTGGAACGTTCATTGAGATATAAGCACAACTAATGAATCAACAGTCGTGTTTTTTAATTTAAGATAATGTATCAATTTGGAACTTTATTCTTGCATGCTGTATAACGATCAAATATGTGATACAAAATAATTGTAATTAATACCTTTATACCATACCATATTTGACGCAATAAATTATATTATTATTATCAGTCATGATCATGACACTGTCTCTAAGATTCCTTGGTATTATAACTCTGTATATACCATAACAGACATTCCTTTTCTACACTGATTTCATTTTTTCTTTTAAAATATGATTCAGTCTTCACCCAAATCATTTTTAACCGACCAGCCATCTCTACAATATCGTATAACATTACATAATATTTTATCTTTTTTAGTTTCATTTTGAACAGTTTGCCAATTTAATGTTTTTAACTCTGATTCAGTTATATAATTCATAGTATTACATTCGAAACTTTTATCAGACTTGTCTTGACAATTGATGGCTATCCGTGACAAATAGTCTGCTGGATTATTTTTGGATTTTATGTGCTGAACTTCATAATTAAACCCACTCAAGAAAATTGACCAATACTGTAATCGCCTTGCTGCCATTTTTGGTATACCATATTTTGGTCCTAATATTTTTGTTAATGCCTCATTATCTGTTTGTAAAATGAATTTATGGCCAAATAAAAATTCCTAAAATTTACTCACTCCGAAAACAATTGCATAAGCCTCTTTCTCTAAAATTGGATATTTTATTTGAGTATCATTTAACTTTTACTTGCAAATGCTACTGGTCTTATGGTATTATTACTGTCTTTTACAGATAGTACAGCTGCTACCCCAGTATCTGCAGAATCACAAGTTACTATAATTATAGCATTATGATCAAAATGTGATAGAGAGGTTGTGTTTGCAAGAGCTCTTTTTATTTCTTGGAATTTTATTTATTTTATTTTATTTTACATGTTAAGAAAACTTACAGCTATTAAAGTAATAATTCAAGTAATATAAAAAGGAAGGCCAATTACAAGTTTTCACCTATGATACTATGAATAAAAAAAAAAATACAATGGTAAACATTAAATGACAAACATGATAAAAAAAAACAATTTATAGACTAAACATATTAATATTATTTACACTTAATAGTAAGTACATCTTTAGGTGCCGACTCCAAAGTACCAATTGCACAATACCTTTTTCAATTTAGAAATGCTAGTATTAAAAATATCGATATCAACATCCTGGCTCGCTGCATTGTATGATCGAGATGCTCTAATTAAAAATGAGTTTTGCCTATATGTTGTTCTTGCCAAGGGAGTGTACAGCCGGTGTGATCTGCGTAGAAATGCAGATGGTACTCGTACGCCGATTTTGCTCAACAACTCACTTTACACAGAAAAGAAAGATCTACAATTTTTCTTCGCTCATAGAGAGGAAGAAGGTTAAATTTTTTGCAACAGTTAAAGTAATTAGAAACATACAATTTTGCCCGATATTGAATGCACCTCAAAAATTTCTTTTGTATTCGTTCTAGTCGACTTACATATATATCATAGTTCGGGTTCCACACTTGAGAGGCATACTCGAGATGACTTCGAACCAAACAGCAATATAACATTTTTAGTCTTAATGTTTCTAAAGTCTGATGAAACTCTGAGAAGGAATCCCAGCGCTTTAGAGGCCTTACTTACTAAACTATCTATATGCTTGTCAAATAAAAGCTTAGAGTCGAACACCACTCCCAGATCCCTAATGGTGTGGACTCGGGTTAAGGAAGTGTGGAATAGCTTATAATCATAGTGAATGGGACTAGGTTTGCGTGTAAATGAACACACGTAACACTTAGCGACGTTTAGTTCCAGTTTGTTCAACTGGCAATAGTCTTGAAAGCGCATGAGATCGTCCTGTAATAAAAGAGTGTCTACAGGAGTGGATATTTTTTTAATTATTTTGATATCATCCGCATATAATAATATTTTAGAGTGTGTAAAGCATGAATTGATATCATTAATAAAAATGTTAAACAAAAGAGGCCCTAGTAAGGAGCCTTGAGGAACCCCTGAGGGAATGCAAGTCACTCTGGAAGAGTACCCATTCAGTACTACAGTTAGACACCTATTGTCAACATAAGACGAGAACCATCTGAAGAGATTGCCGCGAATACCCATCGACAATAGCTTTGACAATAGCGTAGCATGATGTATCCGATCAAAACATTTACGGTAATTAGTATATATCACGTCAATTTGCGCTTTTTGAGCCATAGAATCCGTTAGGTACTCGCTAAAAACAATAAGGTTCGATGTGGTAGACCGACCTTTTAAAAAGCCATGCTGATGTTCGATGAAATTGAGTTTAAGAGCAGCTTATACCTGTTTATGAATAATTTTTCGAACACGCAGAGCTTTGAGATCAGTCTGTAATTTTCAATGGAACTTTTAGAGCCCTTTTTATGTATTGGCGTTATATGTATATGCCAGACTGCCGCCATTTCACCCCCTTCAATTGAGAGCTTAAAAAGGATTGAGAGTGGAACAGTGAGACTTTTCGCGCAACTCCTTATATACACGGGTGGAATATTGTCTGGGCCCGCTGATTTGTTTAGGTCTACCTGCTTAAGGAGCATGAGAATTTGGTCTTCACATATATCAATATCTGAGGTGACACATTCAAAACGCGAATGACGTTCGCGCACACTTTGGGACGAAGAAGCGTTGTTAATATCTGTCTCCTCAAGAAAATTAGAGCAAAAGTAATCATTAAAGATGTTTGCAGTTTCATCTCCATTACTCGAGTAACGTTGACCAAAATGTAGTACTGAGGAGTAAGAGTTTAATTGTCTCTTTGACTTTACATAACGCCAAAAAGCTTGCGGGTTGCTACATATATCCTTTTCAATTGTAGCTATGTAGTTATCGAATAGTTGTTATTCTAAGATTTTAGCCCGATTTCGCAAAATAACAAAGGACAGATGGTCAGAAATGTTTTTATATTTTTTGAACTTAGCGTGAAATTTAGATTTTTCTTTACTAATTTTAACAAGCGGGCTTTTCTACCAGGGTGGATAACGAGACCGAGAAACGACAGACTTGGTCGGTATTAAGGTATTCCGTAACCTCTCTAATGTCATAAAAAAAAGTTAACGCGTCTTCCAACGGTCTCGAATACAGTTCACTCTGCCAGTCTATTTGGGTAATTTCATTATTTATTATGTCAAAATCGGCTGAATTATACAGGTACTTAATATAGGGACGCATAGGTAGCTTATGCAGTTGCACAAAGTCCGCCGAGATACACAGTGCTTGGTGATGAACGTCTTCGAGCACCAGTGTATCTTTAGAGTGAGTGACCGAAACTTAATCATTGGATAGCACTAGGTCTAATATCCTGCCGTTATCATTTGAATGCCAGTTGTACTGTTGAAGATTATAGATATTAAGGTTGTCTATCAGGTCAGTTTGCGAGTCGCCTTGCAGATTATCAGGCAACAAGGAGCAATCTTCACCCGCAGTCTGCCAGGTTATGTTGGGCTGATTAAAATCACCGACAATGATAAATTTATCAGAGGGATGCCTAAGAACTATGTCAGATAAACTATTAGAAAAACAACACAATTGAGCCGAAAGTGAATTGCCTAGGTGTTGATTGCAAATTTAGGCTACGCAAACGTGTATATTATAGGTTACTCGGGGATTTATGCAATGTAGCTTTAAAGTAATCCATAAATCTTCGGCGGATGAACTCCAATCCTCGTGAACATCAACGGCAAGTTCTCGTTTAACAGCTATTAATACACCACCACCCATAGCTTGACCTGTCATGGCATAATTCCGATCCCGTCTCCACACCAAGTATATGTCATCTAATAATTCGGTCTCAGAAATCCCATCAAAAAGCCATGTTTCACACAAGCAGATTACATCATAATCGTTTATGCATGTATTTCTATAAAAAAACACCTGTTTTAGTTCGTAGTCCTCGAACATTCTGATAATAAATGCTAATAGGCGCCATCATAAATCATAATGAAACGTTAGCACTTAAATAACAAAAAAATAACAAAGCACATTCAATTCGTAGCAAAAAATAAAATTAACTAAGAATGGGTACATTTGTATACGAAAGCAAATAAAGGCCTTAGCGACATATAAATTAGATGCATACACTAATGAGCAAGAATAGGCATTAAAACATAAAATAAATTTACTATTATTTAAATGTATGAGCATAGAAAAGCGAATTGCGACCTTAATTACCTGCAAATAATGTTCAAACTTAAAAAAGCTAACATGTGCGGTTGACACCCAGCGACAAGAGAACAAAAGGCCGGCGAGCGTTAAATGAATGCAAAAAAATGGTACCTTTGTTTCTCAACCATAATAGGCCAATGTGTACAGAGAACGTGCCAGCACGTGCATCGATATATTTACGAAAAAACAGTTTTAGGTCTTGCTCTGTTTTGATGTGATGATCGGCGTGGTTAGATTTTTTCTAACAAGAATTCTACATCCTTTGACCCACACGTATTCAAAACCACGTTCTTTAGCTCGTAATTTGGTATTGTTTATGAGTTTTTTATTCTCAAACGTTAAATGGTCATTAATATAAATCCTGTTCTCATTCGAAAGACCTAGATCGGTAGCTTTAAGACATTTGTACTTTTTTGCGGCCGCCAAAAAGTTACTTTTCACATAACTACTATGCACTGAGCATATGATGTTTTTAGTATTCTTCTCGTTACGCATTGGCACTCTGGCAATATAGTTGATTTGGTCTTTCGGAATTGTGCAGTTCATGACGTCACCAAGCTTGGCCATAATATCAAATAAGTTTTCTGAGTTGGACATCGGCACTCCCTTGATTTCTATATTGTTTATCCTGGACCGCTGCTCACATTCTCGATGCAAGCTCTCTAGTTTGCCAACACGTTCGCTTAACAAAGACAAATCCTCCTTTGTCTTCTTCAACTGGGCCATTTCCTTTTCCAAAGAAGATACCTTGTTTGTTAAGGTTTCTACGGCATCATGAACAAAATCAATGGAGGACTTAATATCCAAGAATTCCGCTCTTATAGCCTTGAGTTCGATAAGCTCAGCTTGTATGGCCTTTACGCTGTCCACCAATGCTGGTAGTGACTCCATTTGGGTAGACAGTCTCTTTAATTCAATTAAGATATTCTCCGAATCTGCTGATGAGGCTTTGAGTGATCCGGTGCGCGGACTAGCTGCCACTAATGATTTGCAGCTTGCACACTTCCAAGTTGTTTTGCGGTCCCCAAGCTTTCTCCAACCACCTTCGGTTATGCCTGCACAGGGAAAGTCGAACTGTCCCGCGCACAAAGAGCAGGTGACTCCATCGCGAGCTTCAATTTCACATCTTTTACAAGTAAACATTTTGTAGTGAAAACTTTGAGCAACGTTGACAATTGTTAAGTACCGAGCGGGTCTGAGCGGCAACACGGAATACACAGGTGACCGGTTTGCTGTCTACTGATGTACTGATCGCATGCCTCTGTCCACTCAAACTTATCTTTTGTTAAACACTCATATAATGGCTATAATATTATTGCCATGTTTTGTAAAAATTGGTTATAATAGTTAACTTTTCCTAGGAATGATCTCAGCATTTTTACATTGTTTGGCCGAGGCGATGACAATAAAGGCTCAATTTTACTTTTTATAACTGTAACTCCTATTTTGTTTACTTCAAATCCAAAAATATCCAGCTTCTCCTCGAAAAATTTACATTTATTAATTTTAAATTTTAATCCTGACTCTAGAAGTCTTTGCAGTACCTGTTTTAATTTCTCATTTGTCTCTAATAATGTTTTTCCATATACATATATATTATCTATGTAGACAATTATGTCTAATCCACTTAATTTTTGTGAAATTAATCTATGGAATGAGCCTGGACCAGTACTAACACCAAAAGGTAAATATAAGTATTTGTAGATACCCTCTTCAGTTAGTATTGTAACTAGTTCCTGAGATTCTTTGTCTAATGGAGCTTATAAATATGCCTCCTGCAAATCTAATACACAAAAATAATTATTGCCCTGCATTTTCATCAAATTCTTATTAATAGTAGGTAAAGGGTAATGATCAATCTGCAAATACCTATTTATTGTGATTCAAAAATCACCACACAAACGAACTGTTCCATCTGATTTTAACACAGGTACCACTGGAGTACCCCACTCCGAGTACTCCACTGGTTCAATTCGTTTATTTGCAACTAATCTCTCAATTTCTTTTTTAACTTTGACTTTTAATGCAAATGGAACAGTCCTCACTGGCATGAATATTGGTTTTACACCTGGCTCAATAGACAAATGAATTGGCTCTCCCTTAAAATCTCCCATACCTGGTTCAAATAAGATACAATATTCCCTTTTTATGCTGCTTATTAAAATTTATCTTCAGTAATTTTTTCACAAACTTTTTGCTCAAATCTTGGAGGCCATAATTGCAATGAAGAGAATTTTGGGCAGTCCGTCCTTTACAACAAACAATCTTTGATTCATTACTTTTACATACTCATAGCTGATATTTAAATTTTCAATAACCCCTAAAGGTGTTGAAGTTGACTGATCAAAGTTGGTAAATATCACATTACCTACGTTGTTTAATTTTTAGATTTGGCAAATATTGTTAAACCACAAACAACAAACAACAGTACTATTACCTTAACTGACAAACGTCAGCTAAGGTAATAGTACTCACATCTGCTCCAGTGTCAACCTCAAAGTCCACAAGCTTTCCATTTACACTAACCTGCAATGTTGCAGCTGGAATTTTGTTTTTATCACTGAAATAAAAAATATCAAATACTTCTGTTCCTTCTTCTATACTTTTGTTTTCTTCAACATCCTTGACATCTAGATCTGTAGTTTCTACCACATTCATATTTTTCACTTTGTATGCCTTATTTTTACCACAAACTTTGTAGATATGTCCCTTAACACTGCACTCACTACAGAATTTTTCTCGGAGTGAATATTGTGCTTTCATATGTCCATATTTTCCGCAACAAAAACATGATCCATTTTGTTTATTCACAGGTGTGTTTGAGCGAAAATTACTTTTTTTATTCTTATTGATGTTTTTCCCTTGTAATTGAAACATCTGTGTTTGTTCATGTTCTTTTTCTTGGTTAAAAGCTAGTTTGTAGGCTATCTCCATTGTTTTTCCAATATTAGTCAACCTTTCCAATGGTTGATCAGCTTGTTTCAATAATTCAAATTTTACTGAATCACAATAAGTGCCATTCAATAATCTTTCCTTTATTTCGTCATCTAAGTTTTGAAATTGCAGTTTTTTGATAACTTTTTTAGTTCAATTATGTACTGTTCTATTGATTCATTTTGTTTTTGACATCTTTTACGGAATTCTGCTTCATATAGCGCGTCGTTTTTTACTGGATGGTAGTATTTTCTCAGTTTTCACATATATTTTCGTATGTTTCGTTCACTGGTGATTTTGGTATACATATAGTTGTTAACAACTCATAAACATTCGTACTTAATTTTGTGACAAGCAAAGGCACTTATTTTTCTTCTTTTACGTCATTCAATAATATGAAACATTGTAATTGTTGTTGATACGCAATCCAGTTTCCACCTGTAAATACTTCCAAACTGGTGATCGTAGTGATGATGGTGCCCCGCGAACAATCTTCTGTTTTTATTCTGTCTACGTATTCACGTAAGAATTTCCTTATCTCGTCAATAGAATGCGTTTCCACAAATATAATTTTTTGTGCTAGTCTATTTGCTATCTGAATTAATTCTGCTTTAGTTTTCTCTTGTATCCAAGCTTTTTTTCCTTGTTTTATTTGTTGTTCGATCAGATCCATTAACTTTACAAAACCCACGCTTTTCACTTTGAGGTTAGATTTATGAGACTAATTATTTATATTGATAATTTGAAGTTGTTACACTTGTAGTTACAAAATATGGTTCGTTTCAAGCTCGTCGCCAATGTTATATCGTATTTCTTTATAGGTAATTAATTAATACACTCATTTATTATAATGAAATACTATGCGTTTCAAATAAGAATCGGCGCGTCAATGACCACGATCCATGGTGTGGTAACTACGAACAAATGTACGGGTACGTTTTTCGACACGCGCGCCTCTAGTATCAGTATCATGGAATAATTGTGTTTAATTGTGTTACTATATAGTTTTCAATAGATGGCGATATTACAAAATTTTGCAGCGGTCACGTCTACTTTAGTGTGGCAAAGTAAAAAATCCAGTAGGATATTTTCTTTTAGTCTACAACAACTTAAATCAATGAAGATGATAATTTGTATAAAGAATATCTAAAATCTCAGTAATAATGCCATGTAAAAGTGCAATAGAGCTAAACAGATAATATCAATGCAGATTAAAATATTTAACTGAATAAGATTTAGTAGAAATAGTGAGATCATCTAACAACACTTTGTGTATAATCTATCTATGGATTTTAACAAGAAAATTTTTGATATAATATGATTATGCGTCACAAATTTTGTTAATTTCTTGTTTTCTGTGTTTTTGTGGTTTTTCTCAACCTAGTACAAGTTTGAGTTGAAATTAGTTCCTCCGGCCAGGCATCGAGAGTATCTAAAAACACTAAAGGCTTCTATTTCGTGGTGAATTTGGTCAATTTTGTCACCATGACTCAAAGATCATGTTGTGTACCAGGATGTTTGGTGAAGCTTGGAGACGGTAATTATAATATTATTTTTTGTAATATTATTGAAAATAGTACCTGTGTACTACTGTGTGTCATTTTAGCATAGCATAAATTTTAATGAATATACCATATAATATAATATACCATAGCCATCAACAGCTTACAGTTAAAGCACACAAACAGATAGGTACTTCAGCTAAATTAATACAAATAATTTTTTAACAACTAATGTGGGTATGGTGGTATTCTGTACAATGTACAGTGTACTTTGAAATAGAAGCATATCAAATGATGTAAAATCCTGTATATATTTCATGATGTGTTAACTGAGCAATTAAGAGACATTTATCTGTTACTTAGTATATTACCAACACCTGGGCTAATTTATTTAAGATACCAAATGGTCAGTTTAAATTATAAAAAAGATTTTCTGTGGCTTTTTGATATCAGTGTTACTGATATCAAAAAGATATTAAAACTATGTCTAAGCACAAATTAAAATAAGTTTTCTATACATTTCAGATGAGCGAAGATGTGGCCTCAAGCATCTTGAGACACAGACTGCTGAAGCACCTGTCGCTAAGTGCCCTTCAACAAGTGCTGTACAAACTGGTGTAGAGATGTAAACCAAGTACTCACTGGTATGACCACTTTTTGGAACTGTGATGATGCTATTAAAGTCGCAGCGCATAAATATTGCATAACAAATAAAAAATATACACATTATATTTGATTATTTTTTCATGTTCCTTATCCATATAATCCCATTTTGTAATTTGATTAATATGCTGCCTATATTTGTATGCATACAAATATAGGCAGCATATAAATTACTATAAAAATTCTTAAGGAATAATGCAGATGTCTATATACGTATACACACTTATATATGTATAGGTATAGGTTGCTTTGTTTGACGTCTTCAGATTAGATCATGATACTGATACTTGGCGGCAGCACTTATGCAGACCTCGAGCGAGGCTAGAGTTACCCATCTATAACAGGTATACTAATCTATGCCTCGATCTGTCAAATGTCCATAGAGTAGTATAAGTATATAGGAACAAATCAGTTGTATACACAGACCTATTAAACTATATGGACCGGCTATACCTACGAAAAAACCGTGTATACCTACAAAAAATTGGGCGCATAATATGGCCGCCTAATAATAATAATAATAATAATAATAATATTCTACCACATACACACTACACCATCTAGCCCAAACTAAGCAGAGCTTGTACTATGGGTACTAGACAATGGATAAACATACCTACATATATACTTTTTTTTTTTTTTTAAATACATACATATTATACATAGAAACACCCAGACCAAGACAAACATTCATGTTCATGCACACAAATGTTTGACTTGTGCGGGAATCGAACCCGCGACCTCAGGCGTGGCAGTCGGTTACACTAACCACTACGCCATAGAGGCCGACAATAGGGCTGTGAATGTGAAATACGTATGATCAATAATATCGACAATAAATTATAATACTGGAACAGTATGTAATATACAATGTAAAGAATGGACGACTTATCGACTTTCTTATATTAATTTATTTTAATATTACTTGATTATTAGTTTGTTTGGTTTGTCACCATCCTGAATTAAATGTGATGGTTTGTATATTCATAAAGGAGTTGAAATAGCAATAAGCATTAAATAGCATTTGAAGAGTGGTAATGGCTTTTCAAGCAGTGATATCCTAATCGGGAGACCGGTGGACTGCCACACAGTAGACCTTGTGTTAGTTATTCATCGCTTGTTTTAAACGGTGAAGGAAAAAGCGGTTTAAGGATTTTCCACAATGTTCTTGAAGATATGTGAAGTCTGCTAACCTGCATTTGCCCAGCAGTAGGACAGCTTATGTAAAGGGCTGGTATTATTATATTATAATGGCCTCTTAGGTATCTCATAAATAAAGCAGACCATCAAAGAATTAACTATTACTTAGCAGTGACGACAGAGCTATGGGAACAATGGGATCAATTTTTAATTATTTTGTCCAAGTTCGACTGTCCCAATCAATACGACTAGACCAATGGAGACAACGGGCGATGGAGACAACAGGACTACACGAATGAAATTTTAATGTTCATAAGGGAGTCACCACATTTTAACGCAGCGTTTGGCATTTTTACTTCACTCTATCCCTTAACAGGAACGTCATGGTCTAAAATAAAAAGTTAATTTGGTTAGACGACTGACGGAGGTCATCTGCATCCGTACGCACTAGGTACCTATACAACCCATTTCGTTTTAGCGCATGACGTTCAACGGTTACAGTGCGATAGAAAGGGATGGAGCTAAATAAAAATTATGTATGTTGTGACTCTTCCTTTGTAACCTATATGAAAAATATTTTGACTTGGACATCAAGCTAAAAATTCTCTGAACTTACAGTTAATAAACCTATTCAGATCCAAGCATGGTTCAAGATTTTCAGCAGGACGTACCAAACATTGATAAGTAATATACCTACCTACCGTAAATAATAATTAACTATGGCAGGTGATTTTTATAACATAAAATAAAACTCAATACCTATGTACAATATTATTTATTAAAATCAACTTGAGTCGACTATAAAAATTTTATTCATTTCTGAACAAAATTATTTTATTCAAGTAATTACGGAAGGAAACTTTCTCATTGTGTTTATTTCCATAGTATCTAAACCTAATGTCAGCATACGTTTTAATCACACTTTTAATTAATAACAATCTGTGATTATTGTTGTGCTCTTGGTGATCTTTCAAGAAAAACAATTTTTCAGTGTTATAATAGTCATACATATATTTAAATATATGTAAATAATATTGTTCCGGTTTGGACTGGCTTAATAAATGTGGTTTTATAATTTTTTCTGTTTTCTTTATTATGTCGACCACAGCAAACGATGCATAAGTAAGACCACCTCTGGATTTCAGGGCAATCAAACTATTGATTTTTTCGACTCGAAGCAAAAGAGATAAACATGTGTCACATCTTATTAAACGACATAGCTTTTTTGAGACAAACCCGGCAATATATTCTAGCACTGACTGTATATTGGTCTAAGTTATTAGTAATTAGATCTGAGTACATTTCAAATAAATCATTTTCATCTTCAGCGATCTCTACTATATTTTGACGATCGCTTAAATCATTAATATTTTTAATTGGATTTTTACTGGTACATGTTACATGTACTGGTACTGGTTATTGTTAAACCCGCCCCTCGCTCGTATTGAGGAAAAAAATAATTCCAAGTGGTCTTGGCTGACCTTATACATTGGTAAATATTTTGAAACTTGCATTCCGTGTACTAAATGATTAAAAAGTGACAATGCGCTATTCATATTAATTAACATACTTATAAAACCAGTTTTCCTACGAAAAGAGATTAATAACTCTCCAGATGGAAGCTTTAGAGTTTTTAAATAATCAGAAGCGGAATTGAATAATTCCCTTATTAAGCCTATATATCATGACACATAGCCTTTTTCAATCCTGGAGGACGAATAGAATGGCTATTGAGGACATCAAAAATGTTATTAATAATATTTATAAAATTAACAGTTCCACTGCAGTCTTGGAATTCTACCAAATTTAAATTAGTTTGACAGTATTCTAAGGCATCTGCAACAGAATTACTAAAAAGCTGCGTTGCTCAACGGACTTTCATCTTCTGTTTCTGGAAGAAGATGTGTGATTTTGTAAGTCTGTTAGCCAGATGCAAATCCTGTTTCTATTGAAGATTTAATAATAATTCTAGATATTTAAAATTTATATCTCTACCTTGAAAGTCTTTAAATAGTCTCAGTTCACCAAATGCATTTCTAATTAACTTTAATGCATGGCAGGGGTCAATAAAAGGGTGTATTATACTGTCATGACATATAAACGGATTATTTTCTTGGTTTTTGAGTAAATCACTTCCCAGACAAGCAAACATGCTGAAATTTGCAGCGGGACCATCACACGTGACGCTGACTACTTTGACTCCCACTTCCTTACACATGTTTATAGCCATCCGTGTCAGCAAACTCTTCTGTTCCCCAGAGATTGCTGTTATAAGAAAGTATCCAATGGGTAACTTCCATGAGCCATTGATACAATTTAATATATTATATACAAGGGCTTGATTGGCCTCATCCACACAGTCACTGTCAATATTATGAACGTAATCAACATGACCTTGATATTTTTGATTACGTGGGTACCAAATTAAACCTTTTCTTATAGCCATTTCGTCTAAAATTAAGGCACAAATTAACGGGCGGTCGGATTGTTCTACCTTTATTTTTAAGGTATTAAAAGCTTCTTGTGTAAATCCAGGTTCCGTATGTACACTTTGATACCACTTACACAATGTACGTGGATGTGGAAGACAGGTGTTATAAGTTTCTCTTACAAAGTCATATGCTTTTGGCGATAGAAAATGTAAGGTTAAAGAAAATTTACGAATTTCTTCAGAATACTTTTTTTCTAAAGGTAATATTTTAGTTTTATTCAGCTGCCTTTTCAAGAAGTCCTGTGGTCCTGCACATTCTTCTAAAAGTTGAGACTCTTCCATACTAATACTTCGATTGCTTTTCAAATCTTGAATTATATTATTTAAATTAGCAATTTTTTAGTTTCTCCTTCGAATAGCTTCATTCAAAACTTTAATTTTTTTCCTCAGCTCCTCACATGTTTTTTTCTTACTCTTGTCACATTTTTGTGAGATCTGAAATTAAAAATAATGTTACCGAATAGAATAGAATAGAATATTTTAATTTGCATAAAATGTAGGTACATAAGTTGGAATATTATATAATTGGAGCCATATACATTTTGTCAAACTGTGACATGCAAATCTTAATTAAAATCAAAAACATTAACATCATAAATTATTCTTAATTTGTAAATTATTGATAGACTAATAAATTGTTATATACACATGCACATATATTAAAATAATAATAACTAATTTAACATAAATATAAAAATAAATTTTACACATTAAACAAAATAATAATATAATAACACAATAATAAAATAATCTTATGTAACATTTTCACATAAGAGATGTTACGGAATATAAACAATTTTGGAAATGCCATTAGGTATAATAAATGGTAGAATTTAACACCAGGGTCATCATTACGAGATTATAATCTAATAAGTTCCATGTAAATCTAAATATCAACATTACAAAAAATACTAAACAAATCTGTACCTGAGCTTCACAGACAACACTTGTTGTAATTTCGCTTCCCAAAGAACAGGTGGGGAAAATTGTAGTCTGAAAAGTTGTAAAATTATTATAAATATAGCTTTCATAATAATGAAGAAATATTTATTTTTATTACAATTTCACATACCGCATCACCAATAGATTTTTCTTGAATATTTAATTCGCTTAATGAAGATTGCTTCTTAAAAGGAGCACTTGATATTTTACATTGCTGAAATAAAGATTTTGTTATAGTAATTTTATTTACAGTAATAAATTATCCTTTTATTAATTCTATGATGAGCCACTGCATTGCTTGAGTGGTTAGACAAATAATACTTACAAATACAATGATACACATACACACCTTTGATAGATTAACTTTTAAAATTAGAGGTCCAGTTATGTTCAAACATGTTTATAATTTTTATTGTTAGATGTGTGTGGTATGAAAAAAGTAAGAAATAATAAGAAAGGTAAGGTGGCTTGGAAATGAGTAGGATTAACATGATCAAATTGTTTAAAACTTATGAAATAAATACTAATATCTTTAAATATAAATTAAGGTTAACTTCTAGCACAGATCAGTGTGAGACACAATGTTTTTTCTATTGTGTCTGAGATACTAGCTGATGACAAATGTTGATATACATGTGAGGCACCATTTAATATATAGATTTATTGTGGTCTACTTTGTAGGATGAAGTAATAAGAAAGATACACAAAATAAGAAATAATATTATGTATAAATAATTAAATTTTAAGTATGTAGCAGATGGAAATCTGTGGTCTCTGCCTACCTCTACAGGAATCAGGGTTGAGTCTATATTTATGTATCATCATCATCAGCCTTTAGCAGTCCACTGATGGACATAGGCCTCTTCTAACAAGGAGGCTTAGAGCTGCTACACCATGCTGGCCAGACGGGTTGGTGCAGGGTTTATTTCAGTGTTGTCTGCTCGGTATGCTCCCTTAATCGGCTCTTACGACACCCATGGGATGAAATAGGGTGGTGACACTTTATGTTTAATCCATCACCACACAGATCATTACGTATGTATGTAAATGATAAAAATGTTTCTTACCAGAAACGACGAGGGTACTGCATTGTCGTGTAATCTTATCACATCAAGAGTTCTGTTAAAGCTCGATTCTTCAAAGTGCAATGAACAAACATACCAATTTTTATGTCGCGGGTTTATATTTTCAATACCAATGGCTTCTAACCATTTTAGCCTTAATGATTCTTTTTTGGGAAATCTGTGAAAGATTGTCGACAGTTAATCGTTACATCACTATTTGAAAATACTTTACTTTAGGTAGGTACTTAACTCAAATACATACATACTCAGAAAATCAATCAATCATATCTAAAATCACTATAACGACGAAGCTAATGCAATGTATATTGTTTGTATAATAATACAGATTTATATTAATGAGTACATGTAACAATTGGATTTCCGATACTAACCTATGTAGAGTCAATTGAGGTTGATTTTTGTTCTTTTTGGCACCACATTGTATAATGCAGCACACCGGCATATTTCTATCAACCTTCTTTTTACGTTTCGCACACAATAACTTACTTAGCTATTTACGTTTATCACAAATACATTAAGAATTTGAAAAAAATACAATTAACTGACAGATTACGTACTGCAACAGATGTATATAAACCATAGACAAATCTGGTGCATAATATGGCGGACGGACACGGTATCTGTAGGCATCATAGCATTTATTAGAAATGTTGCCATTTCCAGAGACAACAAACATTTAATTGTCTTTTTTGTTATATGAAGTTTCTGGGTAGTTAAAAAGAGACAAAAATATACTTTTTATTTTCATTGCGATATTTCTAGTATATCTATAATTAATAGTATTTATAGAACAATAGGGCCAGTCCATTCGTTAACATGTCAATGGTCTGTACTCTATGTCTATGGCCGGGGGTGTTCTCCGCGTTCTATAATCGCTGATTTCGCCGAGAGTGACTAGTGAGTTAGACTGATCAAGTGATCACGGAGGACACTCAGACACAGCCGATGGTAACTACTCGTGAATAGCACATAGCTTTCTTCCGACGCGAGCGAGTGCTAAGTGTGTACTTGTACGAGTTGCTAGGCCCATATCTTCATTGCCAGCACTAGCGGTTAGTTGAAGAAGCAACAAAGTAAGTGCATATTGAATTAAATATCTAATAATATTTCGCTTTACATGTTTTGATTTTTAATAGTATTTCTATATTAGTGATATTACCGCCATTAGCAATTGTTTTCTTTCTTGTCAAACGACCGCTCATAATGGTTCCTTTATCTACGGCTCATTTATAATATACTGAATTGACACTACTGCAGTTGGCCGTCAAGCTGAAATTACTCGATGCGACAGCATCATTTCGACGGTGAAGTATCAATAACCAATATTTTAGCGACTTTTACTTTATTGCATACTAGTTAGTAATACAAAAGTACTCTGTGATACTAGCTTTTGCTCGCGGGTTCGCTCAAGTAAAAGTAGGTTAGGTTATGTATAATGTACCGTTTTTAACTAAAATATAGCCTATGTTACTTGGTGATAATATAACTTTCCAATGGTGAAATTATTTTTAAAACGGAATCGGTTAAGTTGGTTTTGGGTTAAACTCTTACAAACAAACAAACGAAAAATCAAATCTTTCCTCTATATAATATTGGTAGGTATAGATCATATCTACATACATTTATCTCCCTAATCTAAAATATTTGATTGCAATTATTCTCATCGTCACAAGCGTTTCCAAATTGTTTTAAATATAAGTAATATTTATATTTAAATGTTAAAAAGTATAGAAATAACCTCTTTTAATTCGCGTCCTGTAACATTATGATTATTAGTTATTATGGCACGTTTACACGCTTGGCAAGCCTCGACAAGTATTCACGAACACAAGCGTGTGAACGGAGACGTCTTTTTAAAAAAAGTAAAAGTAAGTAGTAAGTAAAGTCAGTCATTGATACGTAGGTAATGTAAAAATAATATTTGTCATGAATATACTTAATCTACAGGTAATTACTAAATTATTTTATATTGGCACGCATATTACGCTTCCGTCATAATCGTACGTCAAAAACTCAAAATAGTTAACAAGATGGCGTCCATAAATTCCTAAATTCCTATTCTGTGCCCTACGGGTAGCGACTAACTCTACAAATCGGAGTGGTTGGCGAAGCGAGCTCGGAATAAGCTCACTCAGTAAATATAACAATGTGTCGCCACAATTCCTTTTTATTTTTTTTATTAAGTATATTTATTTTACCTATATTTTGTAATTTTCTGTTATAATATGAATATCTATAACAAAAACTATATTGTCTTTTATTTTAAACTCAAATCATATAGTGTCTTACCTATACATTTATAGTAGGTTCCTATACAAAATTTATTAAAAATCATTTTGTAAATTACTGTACACGCGAGTTGACGATAAAAAAATCGGAAGGTGCCAACTCGCGCGCACTCGCGAATTGCATGTTCGCGAGTTGACGAATAAGTCGACAATTTTATTCCATCATGTGTAAAAGTGACGGGATAGTATTGTTTATTATTATTTAATAGGTAAGTATATATTTCGTGGCGCGCTGTCTATTTCCAACTGGTACCTTTTGTCTTTAGAACATTTTATATATCAATGCTTTAGACGCAAGAAATGGTCTCCGCGCCAATGTTGGCTGCGCGGATGGCGTAGTGGTTTAAGTGGACACCTCGCCACTGCCGCCGCCACGCCGAGTGTTGTGTTCGATCCTCGCACGGGGCAACAATTTGTGTGATCCATGAATTGTTGTTCCGAGTCAGAGTCCTTTGTGTCCGTTGTCTGAATGTTTGTAAAGTCCCCCGCGACACAGGAATGATACCTAGTGTGGGATTTGTCATTTTTAAACAAATAAATAACTAAATTTAAATAATGTTCATTTCGCTGTGTCCATCATAACATGTTCCTTCGTTGTGTAAACTTGTAACGTTGTTCTGATACATCAATGTGACAGGGCGATAGTTTATCATGTTCATTTGTAACTCTCAAACTAATCGAAATATTAATTATGTTGTTGAGCACACAAGTAGCTTATTTAAATTAAAAAAATAATGTTATTAGTATAAACAAACATTTGCATGTGTGCGTGCGTATGCGTGTGCGTGCGCGCGTGTGCGATTTCGTGTGCGTGCGTGCGCGTGTTCGAATGTGCGCGTGTGCGTGTCTAATGTTATTTATTGTGTTTCAGGATGCCGGCGATATTTTCCAAGAATTGCGTATTCGCGGGCGAAGTGGACTCGTACTGCCTCGTCTGCTGTGAGCACCTGCCTGCTGAACACGATGTACTGGCGCACATCCACGACTCGAAGCACAAGCATAACTTGAGCTCTAATGGTTATGTCGACAAGCTACGACATGATTGTATCAGAAAGGTGCGTTTTGTGTTTGTTTGTATTTCACGTGTAATTAAGTGCACTGCTCGACGGATGCAGTTGAACGGCTGTATTTAGAAATCCTAACTAATATTATAAAAGCGAAAATAAGTTTGTTTGTTTGTTACCTTTTCAGGCTTAAACCACTGAACCGATCATCCTGAAATTTTGCATATACGTTGTCAGGTGTACAGAAACGGACATAGCCTCTTATAATCATAATAATTGTAAGAGGCTATCCATGAATGAATCATATTCATAAATTAATATTATGATTATAAGAGGCTGTCCCGGCACGAATAGTTACACAATGTCTTGGCCTACGCTCAGACCCCTAAGTCCTCGGAGGCCCTCGAATGTAGTATGCCAGCGTCATTCGTGTATATATGTAATACTAGCTTTTGCCCGCGGCTTCGCTCGCTTTAATTTAGAATTTGACAATCAATTCGGGTTGTACTCTGCTTGTAATAATATAATTCAATCATAATTCGAAAGACACGTGGCGCCATCTATTATCATAAGAACGTTATTATTGTTTTCCTCGGGAACAGTAACTTTTTTCGGGATGAAAGGTAGCCTATGTCCGTTTCTGTACACCTGATAACGTATATGCAAAATTTCAGGATGATCGGTTCAGTGGTTTAGGCGTGAAAAGGTAACAAACAAACAAACTCATTTTCGCTTTTATAATATTAGTTAGGATTAGGATTAGGATACCAATAGATTAGTAAATCTAATGAGTAACTGTTGTAATATTATTGTAAAAACACATATTTAAATAAAATTTTTATCATGAAATTTTTATTTTTATTTTTTTTTTAATTTCCATAATCAATACTACAAATATTGTGGAAAGGTAAACATATTAAAATTATAAGTACAAAATGATTAAACTAGTGGAAAGGTCACCCATCCCTGTACTAGCTGTTAAGAAACTGTATCACAGGTGACGGGGCCTTGTAAATGTAGTAAAAATGTAATTTTGTAAAGTTTTTGCAGTCGCAAACAATTGCCAAGACTTTTTTTGGATTTTTTGAGGTGTTTCAGTATTATTTACGGGACGGATGTATAATAAACAATTAGATGTTATACAGGATAAAACATGTCGTTTAATATATTCATATTACATATTCATAAGTAGCTGTATATTTGTGGCTGACTGTATGTTGGCTGAACATCTGAAATGATTTTAATGAAATTCAGTTTAAATAAAATGTTTAATTTCAGGTGGCAGGAGTTTATTTTTGCGAGTTTTGTAACATGACGTTCCCTACTACTGCTAAGGTGGGCTTGCATGTGACACAAGATACTCACGCGGAACTTAAAAGAGAACGAATGAACGAACTAAAACGCGCCGGCAAGTGTATCGTCTTTCACAAGGACATTTTGATAACAGAAGATGCGTGGAATGGCCTCGTCGGTGATACCTGTGTGCTGTGCAATGTTGAG
Source organism: Catocala sponsa (assembly GCA_963564715.1). NCBI lineage: Eukaryota > Metazoa > Arthropoda > Insecta > Lepidoptera > Erebidae > Catocala > Catocala sponsa. Next base: position 17,854,392 of record OY751349.1, read on the forward strand.
TTTGAGCACGAGGCAATTCACAAATCTGAGCAAAAGCATATTTTGAATTTGATCGCGAGTAAGGTGACCGTCAGCGCTGACAGCGACATCTACCGGCAGGTGAGTGAGGTTTCATTGTCAATGCACTGCTGCTGTAGTACACTGATGCCCAGCCACGCACTGTTGTGTCAATTGCGTGTCGCCTTTAACTGATAATAGATGGCGCAGCCTATGCTCCTCGCAATGTTGTGCATTATTGTCGTAACATTTTACTATTTTCTACCAAACGAACTAACAGATAACCACTTTATTTCCAGGTGGATGGTATCTATCAATGTTTAACTTGTAATAAAGTAGTATCTGGAGACGCACTCACGGAACATTTGCACTCGGCGCAACACAAGAGTTCAATAACTAAGTGCGATCGACGTCAAGAAGAAGTCGTTAACAAGAACGATGAAGGCGAATGTTTAAAATATAAAACTGGAGACAAAGATGGCGCACAAGGCGATGCCGATGTCAGCGACAAGTCCTCTCACAAACATCATCTCAATACTACATCACTGAGAGGTAAGTGACAGGCTCTCCCCGTATCTCCTCCCCGCATCCGCAAAGTTATCTGAGGGTCTGTATTCTCCTCACTGCGAGCTACTCCAAAGCAAAATCACAAAAAGGTATAGTCACCTGTAACAGTGCATGGATACCTTAAGGTCGAAAATCCTGTGAACATTCGAAATAGAATGATGTAAATGAACTAGATGGCGTTGTTTTATAAATATTGCAACGCGTACTCATTTTAGCAAATAGATGACATTTATAAGAAATTATAATCTCAATCGAAAAAGCACTCGACAGGGACAGAATAATGTTTGCGTACGAATAGAATAGCGAGTCATCGAAAGTATCTATAAAATAAGCCAGCCACTATAAATTTAAAATTAATTTGTAATTATTTTCTTCTTGTTTAACCATGAAATGTGTTTAAAAAAAAAATATACTATTGTGAATAGAGATAAAAAATTTGTTTAAAGTAAATTTATCAGAATTAAGTTATTAAGAAATCTAATTCCTTTTATTTTATAGTAGTGCACCGCTATCTATTACGATATAAATAAACTACCTACTTAACAGTTCTTGTATCGATTTCCGTTTGATGGCGTCAAGTACCGGCTTATACCATTTTAGTTTTGAAATGGGTATGCATTTTTGCAGCTCACTGTACATATATCTTCCGTATATTACAGCCACAAGATTACAGCCATTAAATAGATTAGATCAGGTATACATATACCTGTTCGTCCATACATTATAAGAAAGGACAGACGTGGTGTACTTGTGTGTCGTTACTTATGTTTAGATGTTAGTACTGAACATGGACAACACGTAGAGGATCGAAAGGAATGAACTAAGGCGACTATTGTGACAAGAATGACGTCACAGCGCTAGTCAAATGCAACAATCCGAGGTGTTGCGCTTTGTGAACAGCCGTCACGAAAGAGACACAAATATAGACACGATTGTGTATATTATATAGTTGTTTACCAGAAATGTTAAATTACCAAGTTTAATACTGAAGTCATTTTAATGTACCTATTAAATAAAGAATCTGTTCAATGTGTTCTTACCCTTCCAGACGTGAAGTCTAAGAGTACAGATGGGAACTCCTTATACACCAAGCCTGTACTGATGAAGCCACAAGAGAAGGGCGAACGTTCGACATGTATGCCGAAAGACGTGGAGAGCTTCGCGAAGCAACATGGCTTGTCTGTTATCACGAACGACAACAAAGTTTATTGTAACACGTGCAGCTCAGAAGTGGCTGCGACGCTACACAGTGTCAGAGAACATGTGGCAGGGAGCAAGCACGCAGGGAAACTGCCCAAACACAACACCAATAAACAGACATCCACTAAACTAAAGAAAATGCTATTGAAGGAATTTGTTACTGATGAGTTGCATATCGAAGTCAAACCAAAACAACCTGATACGCATCCATTGCATGGCCCGCATGTGATAATTAATAATACTATTGTTGTCAATTACTTCAAATTTACATGCATTGCGAAATTGAACAACAAGATAATTTGTCAGATTTGCCGCATAAATCTGTCTCTTGTGGACCTGGTAGTGCATGTTACAAGCACCCAACATAGGGATAGACTAATGAATACCTATGTAATCACTTCATTCGAAGATGAGTTTATAAGACAGGTAAATATTTTACGATAATTAAGAATTAATTTTACTTATTGACAGAGGACATTTTTTAGTTTAGGAGGTGTCGTCTGTGGGTTCCTACGTCTGCCTGTACAACAAAACAATTTACTTTTACACGGAATTATTTTTGTATAGTTTTAACGTAAAACCAATATTATTTTCAGGTGGCAACCGACCTGTATGACTGTGGTTACTGCGGGTGCATGGAACATGACTGGGAAGATATGGTGGAACACCTCGACACTGACGAACATAAGAGGATCAAACGAGTACATGAGGACTTGGTATTTGAGTTCAAGATGTCATTAATCGAAGATCACTTACGTAATACAATGTTTTTCAATATGTTTGCAATGAAGAATATGCGTCTATTCTAAACCGAACGTTTGCTTACAAGTTAAAGTTGCGTTGTAGAATATACTATTAAAACAGTTTCTATGTACTATATGCTAAATAGATATGGACATGGAGATACCTCAACTAGGTTATTTGTAACACGAGAGAGCATGCTTTAAAACTTACTAGATTCCTATATCAAGAAACGTGTCTTTTTAGCTATAGATAATTACATATTAACATATTTTTCATAGAATGAGTCAACAATTAGCTGTCCATAGGTAAAGGGACTTCTTTCTTAATATAGGAACCGGACCTAAAGCGATTACTGCAACGACACATTTGAGCGCAAAATGTTATGTATAAAACATGCCACCGTGCGTATTACCAGTATTACGCTGCACACCTACACCACAATATACCACCCGGTCTGGCCGTAGAGTCCATTTCTCCAAGCCTTTCGACCTACGCTCCCAGAGGGTATCTCATAAAGTTCTTGCCAGAGCTAAGGACGGTAAGACGATGTCAATAGAGGTCAAAGGCAAGCCGACGACGGTAAGTGTCGACAGACTCAAGCCAGCTTTCGTCGATAGCGAGGACTGCAGCATATAATATGATGGGGTCACCAAGCAGCGGGCGTATAGCTTTGAGCCTACTGCAATCCACCTCTTAATCTCCTCATCAGCAGGATTATATAAACCCAGGTGACGGAGTAAGCTCTTCCTTTGGCTGTCAGTGTTGAGAGGTCCATTAATTGCTGCGTTAACAAACTTCTCTGCAGACTCCAGTGTTTTGGACATTGGCTCATTCACCACGTTTCTTTTGGCACTAGGCATCTGTAGAGTAACGGACTGCTCAATATTGAAGAAGTAACAGAAGCGCCTCAGCTCCATTAGCTCTGGAGTGTCAGCCTTTAAGAGGATTGATGGTATCAGGCCATGGGTCAATACAGTGTGACCCGCGTTAAAGTGCAACCCCGAAAATGGGTGAAATTAGATCGAAAACTATCGACGAAAATGGGTCAAAAAAAAACTAATTTTTTTATACGCCACTGAACATTTGTTTCCCGAATTTTGACCTCTATGTACAAATAAATTTATTCCTCCCAAACTAGCTGGCCGATTTTGATGAAATAAACGACAAATCAATGCCAAGTATTTAGCGATGAGAATAAAACAAAAAAAAACAACAAAAAATGGCTTTAAATACTTCATTTTTTTAAATACTTGTGAAAAAAGTCACTATTTTTCACTGTTTTTTTCAATCAACTCAAATTTCTATGAAATAAACCCCTACATCTTGATTTGTTTTATAATTTATTATTATTCTTGACTGTATTAGCTTTCAAAAAAAAAAATAATCAAACATTGTATCTCTAAAAATACAGGAGTTACGAATTTTTAAAGTTCACTACTCAGAATGGGCAAATCCAGGTAGAGACCCTTTTTTTATTCCTTTGTTATACCGGTGGCCAGCTGCTATTGTATTTAATGCTTGGGGTGTATAACAAAACGAAATAAGCTTCCAATGAGCTTATTCCGTTTTAGTTGACAGTTGAAATAAAACAAAAATTAATCAAAAACAATGATTTATTATTAATTATTGTTGACTTAGATTATAATGTATTAGGTTTTCGAAATGTGCTCCGCGTTGTTGCAAACACATTGCCACGCGTAATGATATGTGTTGTGTGGCCCTCCGTATAAGTTGCGGTTCATTTTTCAATTCTTCAGCGCACCTCATGATGCGGTCATGAAGCTCAGCCTCTGAATTCACAGGTGCACTGTACACCTTTTGCTTCATGTGGCCCCATAGAAAGTAGTCGAGCGGCGTCAGATCAGGAGAGCGGGCTGGCCAGCCCACTGGGCCTTCGCGCCCAATCCAGCGATTGGCATAATTATTATTTAAAAATTCACGGACATTGCGCCCGTAGTGAGCAGGGCAGCCGTCCATTTGCAAGTACATGCCCTGTCTCGATGCCAGCGGCACATCCTCTAACAGACGGGGAAGCTCATCCCTTAATAAAGTTAGGAATCGTGCCGAATTTAATGTCGCTGGTAAAATTACTGGTCCTATCAACATGTCGTCGAGTAGACCTGCCCAAACATTTATTGAAAATTGCACCTGGAATGACGAGGCCCTCTTCAGATGTGGATTATCATGTGTCCACTCGTGCAAATTCCTAGCGTTCGTGATGCCATTCCTGGTGAACTTCGACTCATCCATCCATAAAATCTTTTTTAAAAATTGTGGATTGCGACGAATTTGTCGTTGTAGCCAGATCGACATAACGCACCTTGATTGGAAATCCATATCCCCGTGCAAATCGTGGACTCTTTGATAATGATATGGATGTAGACCTTCTTTCTTCAAGATTCTCCACGCTGAGGCTTGTGATATGCCGTGGAGTAAAGCTAAACGCCTCGTACTAATAGTAGGAGTGGCAAAAATGGTACTTAAAACCGCTTCTTCTATCGCTGTGTCGATTACAATGGATTCTTGTTCACGTCTTGTGTGTTGTAATCCAAGTCCGATGTCGGAGAGCTTCCGATGAACTTCCTGGAAGTTCCTTGCCGACGGTGCAAGTCTGTTCGGAAATGCATTTACGTATGCCGATCGAGCGACTGTTGTGCGTCCACCATACATTCTATAATAATAATGGATGTCAGCGATTTCTCGCGGGGAGAATGCATTTAATCGCGGCATCTCAACCCAGCACAACCACGAAAACAGTCGAGTAACGTAACAAACAGTCAATAACAAAAATGTAACAAGTAGTCAATAACGAAAACTCAACGAAAACCTGTAACTTTAATGCGAGAACAACAGCTGACGTACAGCAGCAGCGATGTGATCGGAGCGGACTAGCGCGGGTGACTGCCGGACTGTACCAATACCCCTTCCCTTTTCCCCAAGCATTGAACACAATAGCAGCCGACCACTGGTATAACAAAGGAATAAAAAAAGGGTCTCTACCTGGATTTGCCCATTCTGAGTAGTGAACTTTAAAAATTCGTAACTCCTGTATTTTTAGAGATACAATGTTTGATTTTTTTTTTTGAAAGCTAATACAGTCAAGAATAATAATAAATTATAAAACAAATCAAGATGTAGGGGTTTATTTCATAGAAATTTGAGTTGATTGAAAAAAACAGTGAAAAATAGTGACTTTTTTCACAAGTATTTAAAAAAATGAAGTATTTAAAGCCATTTTTTGTTGTTTTTTTTTGTTTTATTCTCATCGCTAAATACTTGGCATTGATTTGTCGTTTATTTCATCAAAATCGGCCAGCTACTTTGGGAGGAATAAATTTGTTTGTACATAGAGGTCAAAATTCGGGAAACAAATGTTCAGTGGCGTATAAAAAAATTAGTTTTTTTTAGACCCATTTTCGTCGATAGTTTTCGATCTAATTTCACCCATTTTCGGGGTTGCACTTTAACGCGGGTCACACTGTATAGCGGGGGCTTCTTTGATGTCTCCATAATCAAGGCGGTATTGTAAGCTCATACATGTTAAATCGACTTTCTCCCTTACCTCTGTTTGCCTCACCACAGCTAGAGCAATATGGGGGAATGAAGCTGCTACCCTGCTTAATGTTATGTCCTTAGATATCAAGTCTATCTTCTCGCTTCTCTTCCTTTTTGCAAGCTCCTCATCGGTGTCACTTTTAATCCCATATGTTTGTATTTTGACTAATAATGGAGCCTTAACAGTCTTGTCAATGCTTGCTAATATCTTCCTAAGATTGTTCCCTCTTGTCAAGAACAAAGTGCAGAAGAATAAAACATGGTAGGCAAGATCAGCCTTCTCTGTCATGACAAAGTCTAAGCCATCCAATGACAAAGTCCAAGATGCTGGCCTCTCTGTTTTATTCCATCTCTCAGCTCTAGCTGACATCTCAGAGATCACCGTTACAGGGTTAAAGCCTTCATAAGCAATGATCTTTTCAGACGCCTTAGTGACTTGTGCGGTACCAAGCGTATTCGCACTACCAGCTATCATCCTTGTGCCAATGGGCTCGTTGAGCGCATGCACAGGCAGCTTAAGGCTGCTCTAATGTGCCACGGAAATTCTTGGCTGAGTGCATTAGCCTTGGTCTTGCTTGGGATGCGCTCTGCTTACAAAGAGGATATTAAGGCAACTGCAGCGGAACTGCTCTATGGAGAATCTTTGACGCTCCCTGGGGAATTATTAGTATCCTCCGGAGAATCGGGTTTTGAGTACCCATCGGACCTGGTCTACAAATTACGACAGCACATGTCTAGTTTGAGACCCACTCCAGCTTCTCAACATTCAAAGTCATCTCCCTTCGTTTTCAAGGAGCTTGCCACCGCTTCACACGTCATGCTTAGGGATGATACTGTTCGACGTTCTTTACAGCCTCCCTATTCCGGCCCTCATAAAGTTCTTGCCAGAGCTAAGGACGGTAAGACGATGTCAATAGAGGTCAAAGGCAAGCCGACGACGGTAAGTGTCGACAGACTCAAGCCAGCTTTCGTCGAGCATACGAGCACTTCAGATTCTTCAGTTTCGGCATCATTACCACGTGTTGCTGTGCCTCAACCTATGCAAACGAATCTTGCTCCCTCCCTGCCTTCCCCTCCTGTGCCATCTGCACATACGCCTGCTTCTTCTTCCCCACCTACACCACAATATACCACCCGGTCTGGCCGTAGAGTCCATTTCTCCAAGCCTTACGACCTACGCTCCCAGAGGGTATCTCATAAAGTTCTTGCCAGAGCTAAGGACGGTAAGACGATGTCAATAGAGGTCAAAGGCAAGCCGACGACGGTAAGTGTCGACAGACTCAAGCCAGCTTTCGTCGAGCATACGAGCACTTCAGATTCTTTAGTTTCGGCACCATTACCACGTGTTGCTGTGCCTCAACCTATGCAAACGAATCTTGCTCCCTCCCTGCCTTCCCCTCCTGTGCCATCTGCACATACGCCTGCTTCTTCTTCCCCACCTACACCACAATATACCACCCGGTCTGGCCGTAGAGTCCATTTCTCCAAGCCTTTCGACCTATGAACTCCCTTCCTTTTGTACGGATTCTCCTTCTCCGTAGGGGGGTGGTGTAGCGTAATATTTCCGAACGCTTCTGTCATGTTTGACAAGTGAGCGCGCCAAAAAGTTCACATTCACAGAAATGAGTTAGAAAACTCAGATCGGTCATCTAATACGACACACAGTTTTTTTACTTCAGTTAAACCTTACATGTAAAGCAAATAAATACTGCTTAAACAAACCGCCACAAGTGTTATCAATACTCCTGCTGCACGTTTATATCTACAGACGCATCGGTTTCTTTGTAGTACCTATTTTAACTTTATCGTACAATTGCGATAATAATTGTTTTGAGTATTTATGTTAAATAGACTTCATTAATTATATCGCACCATCGGTAAGACAAAGGCATAATTGCACCTTTTCTAATTTTACAGAAAAGCCATTACCTACAATTTTTTTTTACATTCCGTATCGTATTATTTTGGTCACACTGCCTTTTTTAAAGTACTTGTTTTTGGTATGCAATAAGCATGGCAATCTCTATACTTTTGCGATTCGAGCATGATCTTTACAAGAGATAAATATTTTTATTTATTACTAGCCTTTGCCCGCGGCTTTGCTCGCGTTAATGCAGGTGCTTGTTTTTATTTATTTTAGTAGGTATGAGAATAGGTTCTGTTAGGTGATTGAGGTGTCACCTACACCTCAATCACCTAACAGAACCTATTCTCATACCTACTAAAATACATTAAAAAAAATCATAAAGTCGGTCGAGCCGTTTCGGAGAAGTGCGGCCACAAACACCATAAAACGAGATATATAGATGTATCTTTTAATTAAGGGCTACATTTAAACCCTTGTCTTACCGAAGGTGCGATATAAGTATTTGAATGATTCTGATGGCCGATTGCAGTCCATTGCAAAGTTTATAGCTGTTTCATACGCGGCAACGCAATGGCTTTATCTATAGGTTTCTTTGTCTGTGCATGTTGGCATTATGTGTCAGATGACAAACCACAGACCAAACGTTCAGAAAGGTGATTCAATTCTTGGTTGCCAGCAATCGCATATATTTTCTCTTAGACAAATCGCCTTTCTTGTCAAAATCTAACAAAGTGTTCGATTGGCGCTTAAAAATATATTTAAAATAAATATCTTAGTCGTAAGCATTATGGTTTATAAGTATTTTGGTACTGAACCTTATTTTTTTTTAATTCTTTTATTATGTAACAATTTCTCTTGTTAATAGTTGTATCTCCACATAGCATTATTGCCAAAATGCTATAAACGAGAAAAGAGATAACATACTCGAAAAAAAATCTGTTTGAAATAGAGTACCGAACTAGTCTAATAAACGTCAATGTGAACTGAAATGCAATTTATGTTCAAACTACATTTTGCCCGCGGCTTCGCTCGCGTAAATGTAAGTAATGTTATATCAGTAACAGTACTGTTTTCTTGATGAAAGGTACCCTATGTCCTTTTCTGTTCCCCTGGCAACGTGTCTGCGAAATTGTATGATCATCGGTCAAGTAGTTACTGCGTAAAAGCGTAACAAACAAACTCACATTCGCATTTATAATATTAGTTAGGATTTAATTATAATTAATACTTATTATTAGGATGTGATGTTTATTATAATTCACCCGAATACCATCCTAAGTGATATAATAAATGCGAATGCGAGTTTGTTACGTTTTCACGCCTTGACTACTCAACTGATCATCATAAAATTTTGCATACACGTTGTCAGGGATACAGAATAAGGACAGGTAACCTTTCATCCAGAAAAAATTATTATTGCTAACCTTACTTACATTTATGCGAGCGACGCCGCGGGCAAAATCTAGTTGGCATTATTTTTGACACTGAGATCAGATCGGATTTCTATTTTGAACAGTTTTTATTATGTGAAGAAATATTATTGGCTCTGCGGAATGAGTCGCGATAGGTGTGCGAGTTTATAGTATTGTTAGGGACTACTCACACTTATTCAGCCCCATTCGCGCTTTGCTGAACGATTTTAGTCAATTTATACAGTTCTGCTTCTATCAGCCGCGTACAGCGTCGTAAGAATGAGAAAAAGCGTCATAGCGTGTTATCTCCGCTGAAACGCTTCTATCTACTGCGTACGACGCTAAATATACTGCGAAGACGGTAATAAGAATATTTTTGCACTAGCAATATGTTTTTCTTCGTCCATAATTTTATTTCGTAAACATGAAATATTTACTTTAAAACACGTCCGAACTCTCTCAATTATAAATGAATCAAATCTATGTAGGAAATATGCAGATCGCAACTTGTCGACTAGACAAGGAGTCAGGAACCATCCGTGAACAGCGCTGTTCCGCCGCGTTCGGCGCTGAATGCGGACGTCCTCGTCGACAAGTTGCGACCGCGTACATGCCCTACACTGTACAGCCCTGAACGTGGCGGAACAGCGCTGAACTCTATCTATCTATAGCATTCCCATGTACGTTCATAAGTGTTACTTTGTGACCTAAATGAATAAATGATTTTGACTTTTACTTGACTTTGACATGATAAAAACACATTGTCCTCATTTTATGCCTATTTGCCACGAAAGCTGAATAAACGCGGCAAGCTGAACGGATGCGTAGATACGCGTCTTCATACAAAATCGTTGTTATGGACAAAAGCTGAACAGAGCTGAATAAGTGTGAGGAGTCCTTTATGTGTATGTTTGGAGTGCTAGTGAAAGATTAAAGCTGTTTATCTTAAATTTTAGATACTTGTAATGCCTATCTTATAAGTAATAATTATCCTAAAATCTCAATTTGTATCTTGAATATTATAATATGTAAGCTATAATAAATCGTATGATTGTCTCAATAAAGTGTTTGATATCTACGAATCATGGTTTTATTTTACAGAAAATCTACATAAATAGGTACTTTGAATGACGAGTACAGTACCTAATACCTCGGCTTAGGGTATCCCGACTTACGCGAACTCGGAGTTACGCGCTTTTCAAATCTCGTCGATTCGTCTTTTGTTTGATCATCGCGCAACTCTCAAATTAAATATTGATTTAAGACTTACTGTCCCTATACTATTGTTCAGGAATTGAGGAAATATTGCAGGAGAAAGTCTTTGAGTCGTCAAACTACATTCTTAAATTTTATGAAGCCTACATCACAGTAACGACAGTTGGCGATCTTATATTTGTAAAATCCAATATGTATTTACATGCTGAACTATACCCTTACGCGAATTCGACTTACACGGTTATCGCTCAGTCTCACCTATCGCGTAAATTCGGGATATTACTGTAAAACTATTCCAGGCGGGGTAAGGTTAAGGACTTACTATACGCCAAGCTAAAACTTCTGAAGCAAATTTCATGAAATTGACGATAGATAGGAAGGAGTAGGTATATGCAACGTCGGGGTCACCAATGGTACCTACCTATGGTATATGCAAAACATACAAATTTTTTAGTGTCTCGGGTAAAAGGAATGATCAACGTCTTGTCTTTTACTCCGTATATTTGCGACTGACTGTAGACCTTACTAGGCGGGCACAGTTTAGTGGCAATCCATACAAACAGTTATTACGTGACATCAGGAAGCCTAGTGAGAGTTGTTTTTATGTTAATGCGATCGAAACGTTTACCACGTTTGGCTCTCTGATTGGTTAAGAGCTTGGAGCGGGCCAATCAGAGCGCAGAACGTCATAAACGTGTCGATCGCGTTACCGTAAAACAAACTCACACTAGGCACCCTGATACGTGTCCCTACAGATAGTTTTTATACCAAAAGCACTCGCTCTAGTAAGATTTTGAAATTCAAACCCTGGAAAAGGTAAAGAGTGAAAACAGTTGTATGAAATATGTCCATATTTACGTGAAAACCATGATATTTTGTACTTGTTACATGCTATCTTTATTTTTAATTGTAAGGCTAAATACTATCTACATTTCATGGATTTTCTCTTTCAACCTTTAATTTAGTTAGACAACAGTTTGTATGAGACCTTTTACTTAGAAATAATAAAATGCGTATATTAGGGTTTTTTGTAAATTTGGATTCAACAAGTAAAATAATTTTAGAGTTACATACATGAATTAATAAGTGCTTACTTACGTAATTAAATAGTCAAATAACATGGATTAAGACTGCGCCGAGCGAAATGTGCCAAAACAGACGGTCACATTTAAGTTGATAAAATCAACACTTTTTGTTTAATACAAATATAAAATATACATTTACCATAACAATGAATATGTTTACAATTACTCCGTGTTAAAAACTTTAAATAATTAATATTTTCGCATACAAAAACGCAAATTTGCGAGCTCGTATTATGTGATTTTTTAGATTATAACAGTAGAAATCTATCCTATTTTACAGCTTAAACGAAACATAAATAGTTATATTACAATTTGTCCGTCCCAAATATTTAAGTTATTAATTGACAATAAAGATACATATTATTTATCAAAAAAGCACTTCAAATCCTCTATACAATTTTACTATGGCGGCCGCGCGCCGATTTGAATATCGAGCTCTGTCATTCAGTCCAACCGCGACTTACGCTCGGCGCAGTCTTAAGTACTAGACTTTTTCTTAAATCATGTTATTGACATTTTAATCTATACAACATTAGCCCTTCTCTCCAAGGTGATGGAGCGAGTGATCAACTCTCGGCGCCTGAGGTACCTACCTTGAGGCTCACGATTTGTTTAGTGACCGACAATACGGCTACCGACATTGTGCTCAACCGGCGACCTTCTCATGTATCGTACACACCGATGGGCACTAGCCATTGAAAGCCAATGTGAGGCATTGGCTGTCAGCCTGGACATGGCGAAGGCCTTCGATCGGGTCTGGCACAAAAGTCTTCTATCGAAGTTATCATCGTTCGATTGCTCTAACCGTATGGACATAAATGCTGGCGTCCCGCAAGGCTCTGTGTTGTCCACGACGCTGTTTCTGCTGCATGTCAATGATAATTATGTTGTCAATTGACGGCATTCATTGCTATGCGGATGACAGTACTGGGGATACACGGACCGCGCTATTATCCCTCGGTCCACAGTGGAGTAAAACGGCTTGTGTCTGAAATCGGGTAAACTCTGGATAAAGTATCTGAATGGGCAAGACTAAATTTTGTCGTGTCTAATCTAGCTAAGACATAAGCCTGCGCGTTCACAGCTAAGAAGACCCCATTCACTGTGCCTGCACAACTCCAGAATACGTCTCTCACAATCTCCAAGAGTATTGGAATCCTCGGTCTCGACATCTCATGTGATGTACAGTACCGTAGTCATTTAGACAGCAAGGTCATGCTGGCTTCCAAAAAGCTTGGTGTGCTTAATAGAGCTAATCGGTACTTCACTGCAGGGCCAAGACTGCATCTATATAAGTCGTAAATCTGGCCTCATATGGAGTACTGCAGTCATCTCTGGGCAGGAGCACCAAAATACCAACTTGATCCTTTTGACGCGTTACAGAGACGTGCCTTGAGAATCGTCGATGAGCCCAAACTCACTGGCGGTATTGAGCCACTAAGTCTCAGAAGAGACTTTGCTTCCCTTTGTATGTTCTACCGCTTGTATAATGGATTGTGTTCTGAGTAGTAGTTTGAGATGATGCCCTCAGCTACTTTATATCATCGCACTGCTCGCCATCGGCAGGGATTTCATTTTCACTCCTTACAACCTAATTGGTGCCGCACCAAACGGTTCCAAAGGAATTTTCTCCCGCGGACGCTCAGGTTGTGGAATGAACTCCTTGCCGAGGTTTTCCCACAAGATTACAGTATGGGGTTCTTCAAAAAGCGTGATAAAAGGATTTTTTTTAAAGGGTCGCCAACGCGCAAATGATGCCTCTGGTGTTGCAGGCGTCGGCTACGACATAGGCTACGGTGACCACTTACCATCAGGTAGGCCGTATGCTCGTTTGCCACTTTAGTTGTATAAAAAAATATGTATTACACCTTCACACACTTGTATTAGATCCTGTGTACCTAGCGGGTGACATTACAATTATTCAAACGACGGACACAAAGAATATAGACTAGACGAGGAAAAACTAATTGTGGATCACACAATTTTTTGTACCGTATGGGATTCGAATCTACAACACCTGGCGTGCTCGGCGACCACTGAAACTGCTGCGCCATCCGTGAAGTCAATATTGCGTCATCGTTTTCAAAATCATCTTGTTATAATGACAAGGGTACAAATTGGCAAGTACACAAACCGCAGGGCAGCTTGTAGCGAGCTGAATGTGAGTGGTAACATTGCGGTCCCAAAAGTCTTAGAGAGTCGGTCAAGGTCCTATCTTTGGTTTGCATTTATCGTCTAGCCGGGATAACATTTTAAAAGCAAGAATCACAAGCTTCAAAGCTTTGGATCGCCTTAGTTAGGTTAGATCCTAACTTAACAATTTTCAGGCCGCGTGAAATTATCAGACGTGTAGCGCATCACTATCAAATAACACTAATTATAAAAAAAATCCCCCGCCTCGTCTGTCTATCTATCTGCTCGCGATAAACTCAAAAACTACTAACCGGATTTTCATGCGGTTTTTGCCAATAGACAGAGTGGTTCATGAGGAAGGTTGAGGCATATAATTTGTTAAGGGTACCCCTGCGTAGCCGGAGCGGGTCGCTAGTAACATTATAAATGCGAATGTGAGTTTGTTTGTTACGTTTTTACGCCTTAACTACTCGACCGATCATCATGAAATTTCGTATACACGTTGTCAGGGGAACAGGAAAGGACATAGACTATCTTTCACCCAGAAAACAGTACCTAATCTAACCTAAACTAACCTACATTTAAGAAAGCGAAGCCGCGGGCAAATTCTAGTCACCAAATAAATAGCAACGACACACTTCACTCGAAGAGCTGTGTATTGCTCTTCGTATTTGGCACTTTTGGCAGGCGTTTTATTTTAATGCATGGTGCAGGGCTGCAGACAGTTATGTAATCACCTCGCAACTGCCAAAGCAGTGAGTGTCCCAGGTTATATTCTCGCAATGGACATTGAATTTTTTAATCGAACAGGGTCATATCTATACTAATATTATAAAGCTGAAGAGTTTGTTTGTTTGAACGCGCTAATCTCAGGAACTACTGGTTCGATTTGGAAAATTATTTTAGTGTTAGATAGCCTATTGATCGAGGAAGGCTATAGGCTATATAACATCACGCTACGACCCACGGGGGCGGCGCAGTAATGATAATCGCGGGTGAATCCGCGGGAACATCTAGTAATTAATATACACGATACACATATACCTATTTGTTCAGAATCTGGATGTTCTTTCTATTCGTTGTTCTAAGTTTGTTGCGGCACCTACCTGTTTTTTTTATGTACTCGTAACTAATATTATAAATGCGAATGTGAGTTTGTTTGTTTGTTACGCTTTCACGCCTTAGCTATTCGACCAATCATGAAATTTCGCATACAGGGGAACAGAAGGGGACATCCTCATTGCATGCTTATATAATTGTAAACATCATTAAAGTTCATTATAATTATTATATCTTAAAACAAGACATAAGGTATCCTTTTTCCAGAAAACAGTACCGTTACTAATCTAACCTAACATACATTTAAGCGAGCGAAGCCGCGGGCAAAATCTAGTCACCAAATAAATAGTAACGACACACTCCACTCTCAGATCTGTGTATTGCTCTTCGTATTTAGATATAGACGACCTCGATGGCGTAGTGGTTAGTGTAACCGACTGCCACGCCTGAGGTCGCGGGTTTGATTCCCGCACAAGTTAAATATTTGTGTGCATGAACATGGTGCTTCTATGTATAGGTAATATATTATAATAATATGTGTTTACAAAAAAAAGGATGTATGTTTGTTTATCCATTGTGTAGTACCTACCCATAGTACAAGCTCTGCTTAGTTTGGTTTAGACGCTGTTGTGTGTATGTGATAGAATATTTCCCTAATACCTACGTTAAGAAAATACCCGGCCCTTTGAGAGGCTTACACGGAGACATGGGTCCAACGTGAAGAGGCCCTTCGAGAGTTTTAATCAAAGGTGGGATGAAACACCTACTGCGGCACTAGCCGCAGCAGGCGTAGGACTGTTGCTAGGTATGGATCCTAATATAATTAAGAGCTATGGGTATGGCCCAAGTATCACAGTAGCGCTGTATATTAGCTGAATCACTGTTCACAATATAATCCAAAGCTGTACTAGCCTGCTGAATAAGAGCGTTAGAGGCGCTGTAATAGAAGATAAAACTCTAATTTGGGCACAAGTTAAACAGCTGTTAACTGAATAACTGTACCTAATTGCGTTATATCAGCATTATATCACCGACTAACACAGGAGTATTTTATTTAAAAAATACTGTTACTAGCCTAACCTGATCTACTTTTACGCGAGCGAAACCGCGGGCAGAAGCTACTTGATAAAACAGTTTTAAACCACAGTTTGAATCAATGCAGCGTAATTTTTTTAACTAGAATTGTTTATAAAAGGTACATGACACCCACATTTCCATTTATATTTCTGTAACGTGCTGGATTCGAGGAATAAGAATTTAAACAATATTACCGACTAAAACACATTTTATTATAACACACAATAAAAATTTTAAACGCCACACACAGACTACTTAAACACTTTCCCACTGTAACTGCTTTAAAGTCTGTGATATTTTCGCTTCCGTTCGCTCCGATGAATACTTGACCGCTTACGATTGTAAACTAACTGGCAGCTTTTTTATTTTTATTTTAGTTGTTGGCCTCAGATGGCCTTCACAACTTTACGCGGACTGTGGCTGAGCGCAGAAGGCTCCCAACCCGTGCGCGTGCTCCAGCTTATATACGCGATTCAAGCGTTTCTGGAATTTTCTAGAAGCGCCATAGTCCGCGTATAACAGTACGAGAAAGTTCTAGCGCTCTCTCTACTCTTCGCGTACTGACAAGCTACGTAGTTCAGTAAGACGTCAATAGATGGAACTGTAATAAATTATTAGAAGGAACTGCCGAGTCTTTCCCATAGTGCCGAGAGATGGCACTGGTTGTAACATTACAAAGTAATTGGGTGCGATCCTATTAGGCACTTTTTCAGACTGCGTGCTGCTAGGTACTAAAAATTACTGAAAAGAAACCCCATAATAATCAAAACCTCAGATAAAGATAAGCGCAAATACATCACTGGATTAATAAAGCAGTCATATTTTTGTACTAGCTGTTATCTGCGACTTCGTCCGCGTGAAATTTAACAAAAAGGTTTTGATATTATTCACGCAGGCCTAATTTTTTTCTAAAATAAAGGTAGCCTTAGTTACTCCTTATTATATCAGCTATCTGCCAGTGAAGGACCCGTAAAGGAAGGTCTAGCCATTTCAGAGATTAGCCGGAACAAATAGACAGAAAGTTAAAAAGTTTGATATTGATTTTTTGGTATTACATACTTTCATATCCATTTAGTAAAATTACTTTATTTTAATTTTATTTTTTACAAACAGACACTTCAATTTTACTTACATATTTGTATAGATTTATACAGATGATTTATTTAAAGTAAGTTTGTAAGTGTGTTATTCCCACAATATGAAACCATTGATTCAAAGTCAGATTCAAAATTCAAATTTATTTATTTCCTAGAAATACGGTTGATAATCTTTATATAACTCCTAAACGGCTGGACCGATTTTGATGAAATTTTTTGTATGTGTGCATTCGAGAATGGTTTAGATTTGGTTTTTTTCTTTTTTTTCGTGTGTACAGGACCTGTACGTCTGTTGGGACAGCTATTGTTGTTAAAAATAGTCTTAAACTTATGCTTGTCTGGCGGCATGCAAATGTGAAACTACATATTATGTTATTAGTTAAATATTACATTACTAACAGGCATTTGTTCTTATTACTCTTTATGTAGTACATTAATTAATTATTACAACTGATAATTAATTATTTCAATTTTACCTTCATAAAGATTACCATATTACTATGTGAGTACTGTACTTTCCTAAACGCATTATTTAACTACATCTCTTTCCTCGTCTTGTTTACATTTCTTACAAATCCACGGATTGACGTCACTGGAAACGAAGGATAAATCATCCAGCCAGGTACATAAAACGTATTACAAATACAGTACCGCACACTTACTAATAAGATCAACAAGAAAATACAATAAATTAAAGACACAATCATTAAATTTGATGTAATTTAATAGAAACATAACTATTGCATAATTTTAATATGTTTTCGAACGTAGTCGTAGTCGGCACGCATAGACAGCGTAAGCATACGGAACTTTTTAAATAATTCGGCCAGTGCTCTGAAAACCCGCGAAGAGTGCGCATCGTCGCGTCGCCGGCAAGACAGTCTGTGGAGCGCGCCAAATTCATGTCTGACATTACGTAATTTAAAAAAGGAGAATCAAATTTGCTTCCATAATTACGTGTTCAGTGTTTTGTGAATTGTTAAAGTTACATATAAAATATACATTATTTTCATTGACATTTTGGTGAGTATTACATTTTTCTTACTAATGTAGGTAGGTATGTAAAAATATTGATCTTTTTAAACAGCACCTTGATTTAAAAACGTAGTTAATTATGTTTAACATTATGTAGGTAGTTCATTCTATATCAAATATTTTATATTTTAGGTATTGGTATATGATAATTATAATAAACAGTTCAAATAAAATACATTCATAATAATTAGATTATTTTACATAAACATACACTTATAATTTACTGGACAACATGAGAAACGTGTCCAATCTTAGTATAATTTACAGATAAGATTATAAAAATCTGTACGATAGAAAAAAAAATCGATAAATCTTTATAGGACCAGTAAAAAACAGATAATAAAATGATTTCATATCTGTTGTACGTTTAAAAGTATAGATTAAGATAATTAACTTTTGATTTATTGATCAACTACCGTCAATTTAAACAAAATATAAAACAGTTATTGTATTGGAGAGTATATAAATATAATATATTAAGCTTTTGGACATTTTCGGACGTGTTTCCACCATTTTTGATCAATCATACAACCTATTGCAGTCCACTGCTGGGCATTGCTATCTATTCATTTGCGCTTCAATACCCCGTCTTCCCCCTTAGTATCCGTTTCTACCGAGTGAACTTAATCGCGGGTCTATTATTAATTTATTATATAATAATTAATTAGTTCAATTAGTTGTTATTTCTATACGCAGATATATTTATTTGCAATACCTGGAAAACATTAACCTCAGTCCAAGATAATAATAATTATATTATTTAAACAGGCGGGTAGTTGACATTTTTTATATTAAATATTTTGTTATTTTTTATATTTCAAAAGCAATGCAATTTCTAGTACTTTTTATAAAAAAAATTAAGCTCGGCTTCGTTTGTGGGTTCGAATTGCCAAAATGTCTTATCGATATTTTTATTGTTAGGAAAGTACGCAATATTTTGTTAATTAAACGAAGCCAATATCCGCACTAGCAAATAATGCCTGGATTGTGGATAGCTTTAAAATCATTCATTATGCGTCGTTAGATTACACGCTGTCACAGAATGCGTAAGAAAAATAAAGATGCACAGCTCCTCCCCCGTAGGTGATAGCGTGATAATATGTAGCCTATATGTTGACCCGACCTGTTAGTAATATTCATGCAAAATTTGAAGTAAATCCATGCAGTACTTTTTGAGTTTAGCCCGGACATACATACAGACAAACAGACAAACAGACAAAAATTCTAAAAACTATATTTTTGGCTTCGATATCGATTGTAGATCACGCCCCAAGTATTCTTTTAAAAAAATATTCAATGTACAGTTTTGACTTTCCTACGATTTTATTATATGTATAGAGTCTTCTGCCTACTGCTTCGAAGCTATCCAGTATCAGTCTTTGTATGTATGGTATTATAGCCAAGTATTGTAGTAATCTCCCCTATTGTTATTAATACTTTATTGTTTATATACTTAATATTGTGTTACGTTTTCTTTGACGTGACGACGTCTAATAAATCGATGAACGCCGGCTGCACGCACGAAAAAGGATGACTCATTGTCCCGTTACGCTCGTTGTCCCGTTACGCTCATTGTAACGTTACGATCGGAACGAGAGCGCTACACGAAAGAGCGAAAGGCACGATCGGCTTGTATGACGTTGTCACGTCAAACTAACGTCTGTAAACCGACTTAACAGACAACCAATTTTTTAAATTTTTTTTATACAACTAAATGGCAAACAAGCTTAACCTACACCTGATGGACGCCCGCAACACCAGAGGCATCACTTGCGCGTTGCCGATCCTTTAGGAAAGGAAGTGGGAAAGAGAAGGAGCGGGAAGGGGGAAAGGGGTGATTGGGCCTCCGGTACGTTTACGCGAATGTTATACCTAGATTAAAATTAAACTACTTTATCCGGATTTTGTCGCGTTGTTTATTTTAAGACACTTTTATTACCTATGTAATTTTGAACTATGATACTACTATTATTGAGTTTTACTATAACTTAACAAGCTATTAAAACTATTTATATTCAAGTTTACACTTTCCACAGATTTCGGTGGCCTTTCAGCAGCTATGTCTCCTCGTGAACGTGGCTGCTGAAAAGCAAAGCGAAGCAACGAAACGTTGGGGAAAGTGTAAACTTATAAAGCAGTTTAATTTCAATAGTCCTAGTTATATTATTAATACTTACGTCTATGATCACACAATATTCTTTAATTTAGTCTTTATTTCATAAAGCTAGGTCAGGTACTTTTGAAGATATTGAAGATTTTCTAACCGACCCTTTTTCTTTGCGGTCCAGTGTAATATTAGTTAGAATATTGAAATTAAACTACTATATACGGATTTTATCGCGTTGTTTATTTGACACTTTATTACAAAATTTTGAAAAACTGTTACACTACTATAATTACTATTAAACTATACAAATTTTTTAAGCTAATTGAATTATTGAGACTATTAAAACTATTTATACTATTACTCTACTATTATACTATTTATATTTATGTTTACACTTTCCCCGACGTTTCGGTTGCTTTTCAGCAGCCATGGTCACGGGGAGACTAAGATGGTAGTTGTCTCAATGTTCCAGTGTAGTTATTTCAAAGTACCCGAACATAATTTAATCATGGGTGTTTCTATTTACGCAGAATGAGCTCAAAGTATCATGAAGTCTAGCTGTGGTTTGCAGCTAGACTTCATATATAAATGCGCGATAAAATCCGTATATAGTAGTTTAATTTCAATGAATAAAATTCGCGTAAACAGAAGACAATATTAGTTAGAATAGTTAAGATTTTATTATATTACGTTGAGATTTATTTAATAGTATAAATAATATGTATAATATTATCTAAGCTATAACATCGATATTGGGCCATATTTTTTACTATCACGCTTATCATTCACGTGTTGTATCAGCAGATAACATATATTAATTCAGTGCACTCACTAGGCTGAATGAACACATCCATCCGTTGCGAGTAAAAAAAGATAAAAGGAAATTACGTCAACGCTTAGAACGCTTACGTCATAGTATATGAGACCTTAAGGTAATTTTATCAGACGTGTGGTTCTAGGAATTGAACTCGAGACTTCGTAATGACGACAATGTAATCAATTCGTTTGCATCATCATCATCATTATCATCATCAGGCTATAATAGTCCACTGCTGGATATAGCCCTCCCCCAAAGAGCGTATTCGTTTGCATACGTTACCAAAATAATATCAAAAAAGAGAATTGTTAAAAGCAGCGTTCTTAAAAAAATCTATGATTTATTCAATCTAGAAATAAATAAAATTGAAGTGTCTGTTTGTATTGTCAAAATAACATCTTTTGCATGCAATGCATAATATGAAAGTATAGACAATACTATTATAAAAAAAAATGAAAAAATAATTCTGTCTCTTTGTTCAGACTAATCTTTGAAACGGCTGGACCGATTTTGACGGGTATTTTACTGGCAGATAGCTGATTTTATAAGGAGTAATTAAGGCTACTTTTATTATAGTTTTTTTTTTGTTAAATTTCACGCGGACTAAGTCGCTGTTAGTAAATATAATAAATAGTTTTGGATATAGAAAAATTGTTTCAATAATAAACGTAGTTTGTCTTTATTGTTATTCTTATTACCGTACACTGGTTATCATAGTAGGATACTGTTGGACTGCCACGCAGAGGTCTTGAGTTCGATCCTGACTCACGCACCTCTATTTTTTCAAAGTTAGTCTGTATTAAATAGTTAATTATCGCTCGCTTTAACGGTGAAGAGAACATCGTGAGGAAACCTGCATGTCTGAGAGTACTCTATAAAAATCACGAAGAGATGTGAACTCTGCCAATCCGCACTGGGCCGGCGTGGTGGACTATGGCCTAACTCTTCTCACACTGAGAAGAGGCCCGTGCCCAGCAGTGGGACAGTTTATATACAAGGCTGATATTATTATTAGGGGCCATCTATAAATTACGTCACACCAATTTTATGATTTTCGTCGCTGTGAGCAAGGACACAGCGGGTCACATTTTTGAGACTCTTCCATCTCTAATGTGACGTCACATATTTTGCTTCTATCAAGACACCTCGCATTAATTTTCCTAATTATTTCCTACTAGCTTTTTCCCGCGGCTTTGCTCGCGTTAATTTAGAATTTGACAATCAATTCGGGTCGTACTCTGCTTGTAATAATATAATTCAATTATGATTCGAAAGACACGTGGCGCCATCTATTATTATAAGAACGTTATTGTTGTTTTTCTCGGAAACAGTTTTTTTTTTCGGGATGAAAGCAGTAGCCTATGTCTGTTTCTGTACACCTGACAACGTATATGCATAATTTCAGGATGATCGGTTTAGTGGCTTAGGCGTGAAAAAGTAACAAACAAACAAACTCATTTTCGCTTTTATTAGGTTAAGAAGATAAACAGACATCGAACAAATATATTTTTGCTATATGTATAAATTAGTATATAATTTGTGATATATTAGGGAAGTTGTATGTGTGTAATAAATAAAATAAATAAACAAATTATTTGAATCAATAAGTTGTCTTAAATGTTAATACAAACAAACTTTAAGACCCTTATATAAACAAGATTTTATTTACATAAGGGTTTTTAAAGCCTATTTGTTATTGCCTTTCAAGAGTAGGCACGAGTAATTGTCAAATCACGTTGTAAGTTAAATAAAAACGCTGTTAAGTGTGAGTCGAAATCGCACAATCATTGAACCGTATTACGTAATAGTCTGAACTCATCATACATAAGGCTAGCTGCGACCTGCGACTCCGTCCGCGTGGAATTGTTTTATTCTGCGAAACCCTAAAGTGGTTTAAGCTGCTCTTTATAACATCAGTTATCTGTCAGTGAAAGTTCAGTCTAGCCGTTTCAGAGATTAGCCGAAACAAACAGACAGACAAAAACTTTAACAATTGATTTTGATATAAGTACCGTATACCTATACTTTCAGACGTATTTAGTAAAAGCTGTTATTTTGACATTATAACTCGACACTTTTATTTATAAAAATCTATTGTCACGGTATTTGTGGTCGCACTCCACCGAAACGGCTCGACTGACTTTTATGATTTTTTAATGTATATTTGGTAGGTATGAAAATAGTTCATAAAGTATTTTTGAGAGTAGTAGAGCCTCGCTGATTTCAGCATGAATGGGCCGGCTCGACCGGAGAAGGACTGCCCTCTCACAGAATATCGACGTGAAATAGCAATATTCCTACTGTTGTGTTTCGTTCGGTGAGTGAGAGTGCCGGAGGCCCAAATACCCTCTTTCCCCATCCCGCTCCTTGTCCTTCCCACTTCCTTTTTTTCCTAAAGGGTCGGCAACGCGCAAGTGATGCCTCTGGTATTGCAGGCGTCCATAGGCTACGGCGACCATTTACCATCAGGTGTGCCGTATGTCTGTTTGCCACCTTAGTTGTATAAAAAAAAAATGTACATTTCATTCTGCTAGGTGATTAGAGTGTCAAAATAACCTACATTTACGTGAGCGATGCCGCGGACAGAAGCTAGTATTATCAAAGATTTATTTATCGTATCGTGTAGTATTAAATCCTGATAAGTGTTTAAAAGATGTCGGTAAGTGAGTGTGCAATCGGCGCCAAATCTCTTCGTTATTTGGTATCAGTGATAACTGGAAATGGATGGGTGGCAGCTGTCGAGAGCTCAACTCAAGTGCCCTTACCTTCAATAGATAGCCACGAGACTTGTGGGGACCAACAATTACTTATAACAGAATAATTCAAATCAAATCAAATCAAATCATTTATTTCGGGCTGCATAGGCCCATAGATAAATACCTTAACCTAAATTTACATATTATATAATGTTATAATACATACAACACCATCTAGCCCAAACTAAGCAGAGCTTGTACTATGGGTACTAGACAATGGATAAAACATTACATATATATTTTTTATTGTTTTATAAATACATACATATTATACCTACATAGAAACACCCAGACCAAGACAAACATCCATATTCATGCACACAAATGTTTGACTTGTGCGGGAATCGAACCCGCGATCTCAGGCGTGGCAGTCGGTTACATTAACCACTACGCCGTCGAGGCCGATTTGATGTTAGTAAATACACCTTAATATTATAATATTAATTCTATGTTGTTCCTTTTTTATACATTGGCACAGGACTTATTCCTAGCACAGAAGCACTAACAGTAGCCAGTGTCACGGAGGAATTTACAACCATTTAAACAACGGAAACAAAGAATACCGAAACTTGGTTCAACTATTTGTGGCTGATACAAGATTCTTGTCAGGGTTTCAGTGGCAAGGCCTGCCGACTACTTAAACAACGAAATAATAATAATGATGTCCTCAGACCGAATTTCGGCCACGGCGGCCACAGTCTTAACTGGACTGGCCATCTGCGCAGGAAATATTATAGTGCACAAGTGTGTGCGCAAACACAAGAGCACTCTCTGTTTCCTAACCTTCATGATCTGATGGGACGGTAATCCTACACGACCGGAGAGAGATCAGGCGCAAGACCAACGGTTTTACCTGCTTTCCGAGGCACGGGGGTGTCTAACACCGCCAACTCCCTAACTCTACGCTGCTATTGAGACTTCTTAACAGAAATCCCCAATATGGGCGGGTGAAACCGCGTGAACATCTAGTATTATATACAAGCCTAATATGCCTTACCATTATACAAGATGTGCCCGCGGTTACACCCGCGTTTATAATTACTGCGCCGCCCCCGTGGGTCGTAGCGTGATGTTATAACCTTCCTCGGTAAATAGGCTAACCAACAGTAAAATAATTTTCAAATCGAACCAGTAGTTTCTGAGATTAGCGCGTTCAACCAAACAAATAAACTTTATATAAAATAGTTCATATGTATCACTTTCGCCTACAACTACTTATCTGCCTAAATCAATATGTGTGGATTAAACACTATTGTATGTATTAGTTTTATCCTTGAAATAGATTCCGAGTGTCTGTGGTTTAGCATTGATATTATTCGTAATAATAGCTGGTTGATATCGAATGCAATATTACTAATATTATAAAGAGTTAGCGTTGTTTGATCTATGTAGGGATAATATCTCGAATAGCGATATCATTAATTTTAATCCATACTAATATTATAAGGGATAAAAAATATGATGACCACCAAAAATACTAATTGCGCAGCAAAATATGCTTACTAAAATATATCATAACGAGCAGCTATACGCCTTAAATCACTGCATTCCGTCTCGGAAGGGTTAGGTTATGTTAGGTTTCTTCTTAAACCCACCTGAAAACTCCGTCGACTTAATTTGATCTCTTTAAATATATTTTGGTGTGCAATTAGTATTTTTGGTAAGCATATTTTGCTGTGCAATTAGTATTTTTTTGCTGTTCAGTTAAATACTACCCATATTATAAATGCGAATGTGAGTTTGTCTGTTTGTTACGCTTTCACGCCTTAACTGCTCGACCGAACATCATGAATCTTCGCATACACGTTGTTATGGGTACAGAAAAGACAGAGTACCTTTTATCCAGAAAAAGTACTATTACTAACCTTACATAAACTAACCTACATTTACGTAAGAGAAGCCGCTGGAAAAATCTAGTTTAAAATAAAGCTACAAGTCTTGTACAGTCAGCAACATAAGTCGATGCACAGTTGATATAATCAAAACTTAAAAATACAGAATAATAATAACGTTTTTTAATTAATAAAATCCTAACTAATATTATAAAAGCGAAAATGAGTTTGTTTGTTTATTACCTTTTCACGCCTACACCACTGAACCGATCATACTGAAAGGAGAACGACCACCTTGTATGGGACCCTGGCCTAGGCGTGAACAATTTTATATTGTAATAACAATATTAATTTTTAGTAGCCTAAACTAAGTAGAAAACATTATTCTTTGTAGTTTAGTATCAAGTTCGTTAAATAATAAAATAAAACACATTGTTTAAAATAAATATTTATTTTCATATGTCACCATCACCTTCATAAGTTATTAAAATATTTTCCAAAAACTGGTCTGGTAGAGTGACATATTCATATCTTGCCTAGCTTAGGTACTATATTACAGACATTATGTGAGCACAGCAACCAACAGTCCTTCGGCCGACTATGCACTTGCAGTAATACTGCCTTATTGCTTCCAGGCCGTGTGCTTTATTTTGATATAATATATAAATAAAATACGTCAACTTCATACTACTGGATGATAACCAATATTTTTTATATATTAAAACAAAACTTTTAATATTTTACTTTTATTTATAAGACGATTGTCCACGTGCAAGTCGAATATGGACGGTATCCTTTTGCATATACGTTGACAGGTGTACTGATACAGACATAGGCTACCTTTCATCCCGAAAAAAATTACTGTTCCCGAGGAAAACAATAATAACGTTCTTATGATAATAGATGACGCCACGTGTCTTTTGAATCATGATTGAATTATATTATTACAAGCAAAGTACAACCCGAATTGATTGTCAAATTCTAAATTAACGCGAGCGAAGCCGCGGGCAAAAGCTAGTACTTTTATAAATTAGTATACGTTCAGCTATTTATATTGCTGACTGTACAAAGAATACAAAACGACAGTCCAGCCGCTATCGCAATCCGGGCTTAAGATAACTTAATGTTTGGCTACTGTATTCGATAACACAGTAATCTTACATAAGACTCGTTGATTAGCACAATAACACACGGTGCCACCTAAGTCCTTTGATAATACTCAATAAAATATATGTTTTAATCGAGTGGGCTATTTGCGCTGGCAAATCGTAAATCAATAGTAATTATTATGTTTGATACATAGTGAGTAACAATTAGGTGTGGTTATATGCTTGGTGTATAAGGCCTAGCGCGCACTGCCTTGCGTTTTTGTAACGCTTAATCTGTGAAGTATATAGTGTCATAGAAGTGCGCGCATTGCGGTGAAATAAACTCAATGGGTAAAGTCGTCGTTGGCCTCCCGCTGCAAAGGAGACCGACCACCTTGTATGGGATCATGGCCTGGGCGTGAAAAATTTTATATTGTAATAACAATATTAATTTTGAGTAGCCTAAACTAAGTAGAAAACATTATTCTTTGAAGTTTAGTATCAAGTTCGTTAAATAATAAAATAAAACACATTGTTTACAATAAATATTTATTTTCATGTGTCACCATCACCTTCATAAGTTATTAAAATATTTTCCAAAACCTGGGCTGGTGGAATGACATTTTCATATCTTGCCCAGCTTAGGTACCATATATTATTACAGACATTATGTGAGCACAGCAACCAACATTACTTCGGCCGACTATGCAGTTGCAGTAATACTGCCTTATTGCTTCCAGGCTGTGTGCTTTATTTTGATATAATATATAAATTAAATAAGTCAATTTCATACTACTGGATGGAAACCAATATTTTTTATATATTAAAACAAAACTTTTAATATTTTACTTTATTTATAAAACGATTATTCACGTGCAAGCCGAATATGGACGGTCTCCTTTGCGGTGAATCTACCGCACATATTTTTGTATCGCATAGAGATCTCAAGAAGTGCCGCGCACTGCGGTGAAAAAAAAATGCACTGAGACACTCATTCAGTTGCTGTTGGAACGCGACATAGATATGTTACCTGGCGTTTCTCCGGTGATGGCGAAAAACTTTTTTGGATACAAACGTAGATCGTTATATCTTACGAAAAAAAAGCCCTTCATAGACCTTAAGGCCGTCAAGGGACGAAACCAATACCGTTTGGGTACCCTTTTTTTACGCAATAATAAATATATACAGATAGCAACTCTTGTATCGTAGTCCATAACGATGACGTGTATGCACCACAGTTGGAGTTCGAATGATAAAACGTGCGTTTTTTTCGCTGCAGTGCGCGGCCTCGTCAATGCGTTTATTTTACCGCACGGTAGAATAAACGCACAGCGTTCCACCGCAAGGCAGTGCGCGCTAGGCCTAACCTGGTTACTTTCAGAATGTATACCGGCTTGTCTGGAGAGGTAGGTATTGCTCTCATAGAATAATGTGTCACAGAATATCCTCTCGCAGAATAGTCTCTCACAAAATATATTCACATAAAAAAACTTCTCACAGAATATTCTTTAACGAATATCCTCTTATAGAGTATCCTTTCACAGGACATGCGCTCACAGAATATGCTCCCACCGAATATTTTCTCATAGAATAACCTTTCGCAGAAAATTTTCTCAGAATAACCTCTCACGGAATATACTCTCACAGAATATCTTCTTACAGAGTATCCTCTCATACATAGAATAACTTCGTACAGAATACATACTCACCTACCTACAGCCTTAACCTAACAACTAATCTAAATATAACTTCATGGCCAGTCCCACAACTAACAAGTAAAAGTTATCCGAAAGACAAATCGCATGCTGTCTCACTCTTGATAGGTTAAAGAAGAGAGATGGTGAGACTTTTATCTTGTAGATAAACGCTATTTGGAGGTGGTGGGACAAGCCCCTAGTATCTAAGTGAACTCATTTATCAATACATTAAACTTTGGTAAATGTAACTTTGTAACCAAAATGAATAAAGGATTTCAGACTATGACTTTCATGTTATGAAAATACAATTATTGTTCTGAGTACCTTATCTTATGTGGGGACCAGTCAGTGCAGACTGGCGACACTTCGACCCAGTGGGATCTTTTGTGTCGATACTCTCCCAATAACGACTGCCATAGACGTTCATGGCAGCCGGGACCGACAGCTTAACGTGCTCTCCGAGGCACGAAGCAGTTGATAGTTGTCAATCAATACGCACAAAATTTCGAAAAATAACTTCCGAAAGTCAGAGGTGCGCGACGTGGGTTCGAGCCCGAGACCCTCTGCATTGCAGTCTGTTGGTCTTCCCACTGAGCTATCGCTGCTCTGTTATGAGCAGTTACTAACTAATCTTCCACCAGCAGTAATCAAAACTATAACAGCTGTAAGTCCTGCTTGATAAGTTATATTATCAG
This sequence comes from Catocala sponsa, assembly GCA_963564715.1. Classification (NCBI taxonomy): domain Eukaryota; kingdom Metazoa; phylum Arthropoda; class Insecta; order Lepidoptera; family Erebidae; genus Catocala; species Catocala sponsa. Next base: position 17,883,427 of record OY751349.1, read on the forward strand.
CCCTGTATTAAACTGTTTCACTGCTGGGCACGGTCCTCTTCTCAGCGTAAGAAGGGTTAGGCCATTGTCCGCCTCGCTCGCCCAGTGTGGGTTGGCAGACTTCACATATCTTCGACAACATCATGGAGAACTCTTAGATATGCTGGTTTCCTAACGATGTTTTCCTTCACCGTTCGAACGATAACTAACTATTTATTAAGCACGTAACTTGGAAAAGTCAGAGATGCGTACCCTGGGATCGAAGTCGGGAACTCTGCCTAGCAGTCCAACGGACTCCGACTAGGCTAACGCTGCTTGATAACTTAGTCATGTTATGTAGGATGAAGGCAGGATTCTATACCTACCAGTCCTGGTTGCCCTAGGGTCAGCACCGCACGTGTGATATCTCGTAGGCGTTTCGTATGCTTGTTTAATACCTTGCTAGTTTGAAAAAGATCTATCAATTCTTGGTATGTTAGAAATAATTGATATCCTATTGTGTCTCGCCGCCGGTGTACCGCTGCGACTCAATATGTTAATGCCCTATTATTTTCACACCAGCTGTACCCCGAGGTACCAATGTTTATGATTACTGCTCTGCTTCTGTGGCTTGCAGTGTGATGATAAATAGTCTATAACGTTCCTTAAAAATATTGGGCTATCAAATGCAAGTATATTGGGCTATCAAATGCAAGTATATTTTCCGAATCCGACTAGTAGGTCCAGAGATTAGCACGTTTAAACAAAACGATAACGAATTCTTCAGCTTTATCATATAAGTATAGATTACTCAAGTTACTTTGTTTTACTGTAGTATCTTCATATGATTCATCTATTCTATATTATAAAGAGGAAAGATTTTATTTTTGTTTGTTTGTTTGTAAGGATTTAACATAAAACTACTCAATCGATTTCAAAAATTCTTTTGCCATTAAAAAAGCTTTATTATCACTGAATAACATATATTTTATTTTTAAAAGTACTGGTACTAACGTAACTGAACCTACTTTTACGCGAGCGAAGCCGCGGGCAAAAGCTAGTAGCAAAATATAAAGGCTGTAGCAGAAAGGTGTGGTCTTCGAATTTTTTCGATTAATTGTAGACTTAATTAGGACGTGATGGTTTTGAAGCAGGTTCATCTTATCTAACAAAGACGGTAATCATGATTTTAATCTATGTAACACGGACCGTCAATTTCGATATTTTTTTTACCAAAACTTATTTTTTTTGTACTTTATAATAACTAACGTGTTTAATAGCAATGGCGAAAAATTTACAACATATTGATAGCGTCAAATTTGTTATTAGCCTGTTATGTTCCATTGCAGGGCAAAGGCATCCCTACTCAGGTTCCATCTATCTCTCCAACGCTGCTAAGGACCAATATTTTATAAAAGAGTCTAGTTCATCTCGCCATCTTCGTCCACCGCCGCTTTGCCGACCTGTCGCTTGCTGTCTTAAGTGGTCCATATTGTTGATCCCCTTTATCGTTTGACATGCGGCAGATATGTCCAGCCTAATTCCATTTAAGTATAGCAGCTTTTTGAATAACATGGGTGACGTTTATGATGGAACGGCAACGTCAAATACAGTAAATATTTTTTATTGATTTTAATTGAATCGGAATATTTATCAAAACCTAGTTTACGCAATTTTTGTATCAATCTTGATTGATTTACTATCCGCTTATGTTTATGTTCACCATAAAAATATCAAAGTTGATAATCAATCTCTATTTAATTTATTAATAATACATTTTAATACAGATAATAATGCTTATAGTAGTTATTTTAGTGATAAGATAACATTGGTAATAATATATATACCTACGTTCATTTTTAATACCGTCACCGTCATTTCATTTTGATAACAATTACAAATTTTTATGCACGACTATAATCCAAAATATTAGGTATATGTATTTGTTATATTTACCTACGGTGCCCAAACATGGTCCCTGACTGAGAATCAGAAGTCCAAATTGAAGATCTACCAGAGGGCTATAGGGCGTAACATCCTCGGAGTGAAAAGGACGGATCACGTGCGAAACACTACTCTGCGTTCCAAAACACGCATAGCCGATGTAGGTGTGAAATCCACCAGGTTGAAGTGAGACTGGACCGGACATGTCTGCCGTATGCACACAGAGAGATTGGCACCAATCGTCACCAATTGGGTGCCACAAGACAATAGACGGCGACGGGGCAGACCTAAACGGAGATGGCGGAACGACCTAGACGCATTTGATAGGGATTGACAGGAGATATCCACCAACAGAATTATTTGGAAGTCCAAGGGAGAGGCTTTTGCCCAGCAATGGGACACATAAAAGGATGAAGAAAAAATATTAAAATGTTTACCAAAAATTATTGATATATTTAAATTTCGCCACGCATTGTTTGACGTTTTTATAACTTCGCGCAACGTGATTGCTATATTACAAAGCAAATAACAAGCTAGCGCGTCTGTACATTGTATTTGTAAATGAACAAACCCAAGAGCACATTTTAAGTGCATTTTAATAGAGTACATAGACCCCTTAGAGGTCTCAGGAAACCACCAATTACTGCAGGTATTCAACATAAAATCTATCGACTGCGATCTCTTTCGGTGGAAGTGTGCACTTGGCCAGTCACAGTCAAAAATTGTTATTTCGATATTTTTATTTATGGTTTATTTTTATTTTCATTTACATGTCTTTTTTCGTTTCGTGTAAACGGGTTAAAGTCATACGTGTATTGAGCTTCTTCCTGTTGATCAAAACTTGGAGGAAAGCCAAAAAGGCGAGATCAATAAAACTCGAACCAGAACTGATCCATGCGTTGAATATAATAACTTTGTATGCACGTATCGTTAGTGTAACTATTAAAATACCTAGAATAAGACTATCTATTAACTGTTTCCTACTAATACATATATGTAAAAGTTTGTGAGAATGGATGGATGGATGTTTGTTACTCTTTTACGCAAAATCTACTTAACGGATTTTGATAAAACTTTACAGTTGCAGCGATAACCTAGTAGGCGATCGTTGGACTGCCACGCAGAGGTCTCGAGTTCTCTGACTCATCTCTGACTTTTCGAAGTTATGTGCGTGTTAAATAGTTAATTATCGCTTGCTTTAACGGTGAAAGAAAACATAGTGAGGAAACCTGCATGTCTGAGAGTTCTCCATAATGTACTCGAAGATATGTGAAGTCCGCCAAGCCGCACTGGACAACGTGGTGGACTATGGCCTAACCCTTCTCACACTGAGAAGAGGCCCGTGCCCAGCAGTGGGACAGTTTAATACAGGGCTGATATTATATATATGTATATTACAGTATTATTATTTATACATCAGATTAACATACAATTAACATAAATCTTCATTAACGCGAGCGAAGTCGGGTACAAAATCTAGTTTTATAGTAACACCTGTATATATAAATCTCGTGTCACGTGGTTATGGTCGCACTCCTCTGAAAAGGCTCGATCGATCTTTATGTATATGTGGTAGACCTATGAGAATAGGTCGTGATTTCGTGAAGTATATTTCAAACCGCTAAGAAATAATTTATAGGTATGGCAAACGTTGTTCTTAAACTGCCGGAGGCCCAATCACCCTCTTTCCCCCTTCCCGCTCCTTCTCCTTCCCACTTCCTTTTATTCCTAAAGGGTCGGCGACGCGCAAGTGATGCCTCTGGTGTTGCAGGCGTCCATAGGCTACGGTGACCACTTACCATCAGGTGGGCCGTATGCTTGTTTGCCACCATATTAGTAAAAAAAGAAATATACTAAACGTTGTTCTTAAGTTACGCTTTGTAATTAAACTACTTATACATAATTATGTATAAGTACTTTAAGTTATAATTATAATTTGTAGGTACAGATATGAAGGGCGTCGCAGTTAACCAACTCAGACCTACAAATCGAAGACGCTTATAATATAAACGGAAACTGAGTATTCCGCTTTCGGCACCAATTTTTTCGGCACCTATGGTTTCGACACCTAAGCTATTCCACTTTTTATTTCCGAAATCATAGGTACCGAAAAAATTGATCCCGATAGCGGAATACTCCACGGAAACTTAGAGTGGTTGTTATACCCGTGCTTGCATCTATGAAAGAAGAAGTTTTTCATTGTTTGTTCCACCAGAATCTAGTCCAGAGGCTCCCAGACTATTTTCTCAAAAACCACTTTTCAAAATTTTGCTGGTTCCGGTGGACCTCCTGCAGCTAAATTTCTACCATATTCTAAAAAGACTTGATCAATTCTTTATGGACTGACTTTTTTTTAGTTATTATCAACATTTTAGTTCTTCACTATCGAAAGCAAATAAATTTTCTCGTGGATCGACGCTTACAAATTGTGCACCCCCATATTTTTGTAACGCCAACGTAGATCCCCGTCCAGTCTCCCGTGGACCCGTGGTGGTCCACATGGACCACTTTGGGAACTAATAGTTTAGATTATTGTATAAACTGCCCGCGGCTTCGCTCGCCTAAAAGTATATTAAGTTAGGTTATGTTAGTAACCCTGGGGGTCTACCTGGACCACTTTGGAACTAATGATCTAGCCGATAAACTTGAGAATACAAATTTTGTATTGTTTATGAGTAGGTATTAATGAAAATGCGTAAAGGTAAAATAGAAACATATAAGTATGGATGTTTGTCACTCAATCACGCATAAACCGCTAAAACTTTTCATACTAAATACAAATAGACCACGTTCTGTATGCAAACATGTTTGTATTCGATTCAACCGAGCGAATCCGCGGGCAAAGGTTAGTTAGTTAATATATATAATCTACTTACACTTGTCCTGTGTGTGTTAAGTGATATAATATAATAGCGATAAAGTGTAAAAAATGGCACCTACAAGTGACAAAACGTTGCTTCAGCTGTAAACCTATTTTTAAATCTCGGTTTCCTTATGTCCTACATACAAACACTCACGGTTGTTTTCAAATGGGGCAGGCAGAAACAACAAGTTATTTTACCGATAAATTATATTTTTATTTGGGTACTATCAATAAATACGATTCTTTAAAACTAACTTGTACCTAAAATATTATAACGCAGAAATAAAAAAAGAAAAAGAAAACTAAAACCCTCTAATAGGCGTCATATAGAATTCCTCCACATCAGAGTCGACTGGTAGTATGCCCAGAAGACTGGCAGCATTGCCACGTTGAATGGCAATGCTTATTCTTTCCGCGAAATAAAGGCCAACCCTCTGGTCACGAGAAGCGTCAATTAACCTTTTTGCTATGTCTCTATAGAGAGCACAAGCACTGGGACCCCATGACCCTAGCGTTTTGACTCCAAACGGCTCGGTCGGTAGGTAAGGCGTGAGAGCAAACAAACAAACTTATATTCGTATGTATAATATGGCTAGTATTTAACTGAACAGCAAAAAAATACTAATTGCACACCAAAATATATTTAAAGAGATCAAACTAAGTTGACGGAGCCCCGCGAAGCGAGGCCCCTATTTTTGGGTGGGTTTAAGAAAGAACCTAACATAACCTAACCCTTCTGAGACGAAATGCAGTGATTTGAGGCGTATCTAGGTGCTCGTTATGATATATTTTGGTGAGCATATTTCGGTGTGCAATTAGTATTTTTGGTGGTCATTATATTTAATCCCTTACAATATTAGTTAGCATCACGTCCTATCATATTAAAAATAGGTTTTATCTCGTATAGGGCTCGAATTCATAACAATCGGCAAGGCAACCATTTAAACTGCTGCATTTGTGTAGTCTTTAAAATATTAAGTAGTTAATTAAATTGAAATGAAATGATTTTTTTTAAAGACATCACTCGCTCTAGGAATAATTCCTGTATCGCGGTGACTTTACAAACATTCAAACAACAGGCACAAAGAACGCACAGCTCGGAACAACCATTTGTGGATCACACAAATTTTTGTCCCGTGTAGGGATCGAACCCACAACACTCGGCGCAGTGGCAGTGGCGAGGCGACCATTTAAACCACTACGCCATGTGTGCAGCCAAAGTTAAGATGTGTATCACACATTTTAGTTCAACTACATATTGTTACAATGTATTAGAAACTATAGGCGACTGATTCATTATGTTATCCTGTCTCTACGTGATGATAACACACGTGGGCGTTGTAATATAAATATAGATACATATAAAACATCTAGGTCGACGAACAAACAATGACAGACAGACTAAAGGTCGGTTAATACCGTCGCTATCGGAATAGTCCATTTCTTTCTTACTTGTCTGGCGGATTCGCTCGCATAAATGTAGATTAAGTAGGGTATAAACAGTTTTTTATAGAAGGTACCCTATGTCGTTTTCTGTACCCCAGACAACGGTTTATTCCGCATTCGATTCTAATGTTTCGTCCCGAAAGTAAAAATTCACCCCAAAAATTCTTCCTCATATGCCCCGAAATTTAGATAAATATTAATTTCTTAACGTAATTTCTATTTCGTTCCAAATTATGTAGCTTTTCTGACCCTGTTTTATTTTGTATAGCAGATTTTGATGTACCGTCAGCCGAAAAATATTTTAACATATCTCCTTGATCTCTCGACGAAACTTTGAGCTTATGATTGCATGACACCACGAGCCCGACATTGAAGAGATTTAAAATAATTTTTAACATGTTTTGTTTTTCTAACCATATGCTCATAAATGTAGGACTAAAAAGGAATAATTAAAAAAGAGGGGCGAATGAGGAACTTTTTGGAATGTGGGACGTAATGTAGGGGTGAATGCGGAACAAACCCTGACAACATATATGCATAAATTTCATGATGAGCGGTCAAGTAGTTTAGGCGTGAAAGAGTAACAAACAAACTGACATTCGCATTTATAATATTAATTAGGATGTATAGACATCGATCACTTATAATTTTATTGTACTTATGTAAGATTGTTTGTTTGCCAAATAAGCAAGGAACAAACATTGACTATAATAATGTTACTCTATCATGCTTTAAACGTTTAATGGATTCATACACACAGATTATCGATAATATATCCTGATTATCCTGAACAAGCACATAGGATACTTATCCTAGATTTTTATAACAGTTATATTTCTATGGTACCAATTCGCAGGGGCGAAGCTGCGACCAGAAATTATGAGCAAACTAGCTGATCCGCGCAACTTCATCTGCTTCACATAAGAGAATTTTCCCCGTTTCTGCAAAATGGATGCTCCGCTCCTATTGGTCGTAGCGTGATGTTATATAGCCTATAACTTTCCTCTATAAATAGGCTATCCAACACTAAAATAATTTTTCAATTCGAAGTTTCTGAGATTAGCGCGTTTAACCAAATAAACAAACTTTTCAGCTTTATATATTATAATATTAGTATAAATAAATTGTTCTGGGACAATGTTTCTAGAACCTAGTTTATACAAACTAGAATTAAACCTGAATCGAATTCTATTTTCTATTACAAGATCTGTTTTAAAGTGAGCTTACTGATTCCATGACAGTACTAAGCAATTGAAGTATATTTGTATGAGGAAAATAATCGTGAAGGATTGTTAATAAACTGTCATGGCTCTTAACACACACGTACATGGTCACATGCACATATTTCCGAGAGACTAGACTTTTTTATTTTATGAAAGACATCTCCCGAACTAGGAATAGTTTCTGTGTTACGGGGGTCTTTCAAGTATGGTTAGAATGACCGATGCATTCTAATGCTTTGAGCTGGTCGTGCTATAGTTTGAGTGATAGCAGACACATATGGTTATAACAACAATACCTCTTTAGAAACCTCTATGACCCAATTAACTGCCTCCGTGGCTCAGTGGTAGTGAATGCGACTGCTGTGCATGAGGTCTCGGGTTTGAATCCCGGGTCGGAGAAAGTTATTGGGTTTTTCTGTTGAGTAATCTCAATAACAGCCCGGAGTTAGAAAGTTGGCGGTGTTAGACCAAGCTCCTTGAGCAGATTTCTTCTCGCCCTCGGCACCGCCAGCAGTGGTGGCCGAAGTCGGCGCCAAACGTATCTGTTAGGAACACATAGCCACAACCATTCCAACAAAGCTGTATTAGAAAGCTTTCCTCGTAGTACTTTAAAAATGTAAAGCACAAGAGCAAGTTCCCTTCTAACCCTAAGTTCATTATAGGCCAACATGCCTAAGATAAACAAGGTGGGATAATAATAATAATGTCCTCCAGACCGAATTTCGGTCACGGCAGCCAATCTTAATGGAGACTGGCCATCTGCGCAGGAGATATTATAGTGCACAGGCGTGTGCGCAAACACAAGTGCACTCTCTGTTCCCAAACTCTCATGATCCAATGGGACGGTAATCCGACACGACCGTAGAGAGATCAGGCGCAAGACCAACGGCTTTACGTGCTTTCCAAGGCACGAAGTTGTCCAACACCGCCAACTTCCTCTCCGGGCTGTTATTGAGATTACTCAACAGAAAAACCCAATATATTTTTCTTGGCCCGACCCGGAATTAGAACCTGAGACGTCATGCATAGCAGTCACATTCACTACCGCTGCGCCACGGAGGCAATTAGAAGTTTCTGATTACTAACTATTTAATACTTAGCTTTTAAATATTTCAGTTTTGTTTTTTTGTAAGGATGTCAATGTTCAGCCATTCTCACACATCATTGCGATACTGAAGGCACAATGTATGGAATAATAAAATTGTATGGAGCTGTCAATCGTCAGAATGATTCAGGCATCACCTTGTTCCCTTCATTGAATCTCATTACTGATGCACTTGTTTGAACCGCATTATTAAATGGAAGTGTTTACTTCAGGATATATCGCTACTATTTATATAATTTCGTTTGTTCTGTGGCTAGGTTATACGATGGTGAAGACCCGGATTCGATTCCCGGCTTGGACTTTGGGTTTTTTGTGGTGATTAATTTAGTCACAGATATTATGATATTAAGTGGGATCTAAAATATAGGTTTGATTTTAATTTTTTTATACAACTAAGGAGGCGCATACGGCCCATCTGATGATAAGTGATCACCGTAGCCTATGGACGCCTTCGACACCAGAGGCATCATTTGCGTGTTGCCGACCCTTTGGGAAAGGAAAAAGAGAAAAAGGAACGAAGGTGGAGAAATTTGTCTGTAATTGCCTATCTTTGCGATCAGCGATAGCCTGGTGGCTCGAGTTCGATCCCAAGGCAAGCACATCTGACTTTTCAAAGTTATGTGCATATTAATAAGTTTATTATCACTTGCTATAGCGGTGAAGGAAAACATCGTGAGGAAACCTGTGTGTCTAAGCGTTCTCATAATGTTCTCGACTGATATTATAATAATACTAGCTGTTACCTGCGACTTCGTCCGCGTAGATTTTAACTAAAAAGTGTTTGTCGCCGCGGAACCCAACTATATTTCTCTGCCCAAGTTACTTAAATGGCGTAGTTTTTATAGTGTAAAGCTAGATAATAGCATGGCTTACTCAAAAACAACATTTAAATATGCGTCGTTAGATTACACGCTGGCACAGAATGCGTAAGAAAAATAAAGATTCACAGCTCCTCCCCCGTAGGTGATAGCGTGATAATATGTAGCCTATATGTTGACGCGACCTGTTAGTAATATTCATGTAAAATTTGAAGTAAATCCATGCAGTACTTTTTAAGTTTAGCCCGGACATACATACAGACAAACAGACAAAAATTCTAAAAACTATATTTTTGGGGTCGATATCGATTGTAGATCACGCCCCAAGTATTCTTTTAAAAAAATATTCAATGTACAGTTTTGACTTTCCTACGATTTTATTATATGTATAGGTAGATAATATAATATTCTGTCACATACACACAACACCATCTAGCCCAAACTAAGCAGAGCTTGTACTATGGGTACTAGACATACATATATATACGTATTAACATAGAAATACCAAGACAAACATCAAAGGTATATATTTATATTATAATTTTATACCTGTGTGTACCTCGGCAGCAGCGACAGCTCAGTAGGGAGACCAACAGACTGCAATGCAGAGGGTTTCGGGTTCGAACCCACGTCGCGCACCTCTGACTTTCGGAAGTTATATGACTTCGAAATTATGTGCGTATTGATTGAAAATTATCGCCTGCTCCGTGCCTCGGAGAGCACGGTAAGCCGTCGGTCCCGGCTGCTATGAACATCTATGGCAGTCGTTATTGGGAAAGTCAGTGCTCTCTAATATTCTGACACTGGTCTAGCCTTAAGGTATCTTTAGCCTTCGGGTTGTGGAGGTCAGATGGCAGTCGCTCCGTGTAAAAACTGATATCCAGTCAAATCCGGTTAGACTAGAAAGCCGACCCCAAGTGACTTGGGAATAATAAAGGCTAGGGAGAAGAAAACCTGTATGTACCTCTTCGGTAGGTTACTAAGTATATATAGGTATTAATAAAGTCACATACCACGTTATTATATTAATAACTAGCTGTTACCTGCGACTTCGTCCGCGTAGATTTTAACTATAAAGTGTTTGTCTCCGCGGAACCCTATTTTTTCTAAAATCAATGTTGCCTATGTTACTCCTTATAACATCAGCTATCTGCCAGTGAAAGTCCCGTCATTTTGACGGGACTTTTACGGTTTAGCCGTTTCGGAGATTACCCGGAACAAACAGACAGACAGAGACAAAATTTAAAAAATAGATGTTTTCGTATAGGTACCTTATATACTTTCATATACATTAGATAAAAAGCTGTTATTTTGACATTACAAACAGTCACTTCAATTTTATTTATTTGTATAGATAGTAGCTAATATTCATTAGTACTTATAGCAATAAATAGCAAGAATATTTTATACCATTATCATATCTCACATATAAAATAATAATGAGGAAATTAATATACATAATTATACCTAATAAGTAATAACAAATAACGTAAGATCAAGAAAAACGGGTAATGGAAATTTATAAAATTTAAATAATTAAATGTCAGACGGCCATTTAAATATTGTTGGTATAAATAACTTATAACTTGTACCTATGTAATAACTAATAATGTTAAACTAGCTTATGCTCCCGGCTTCGCTCGCGTAAAAGTAGGTTATGCTAGTACTTTAAAAAAAATATATAGCCTATGACACTCGGTGATTACATAGCTTTTTAATGGTGAAAGAATTTTAAATTCGTTTGCATATTTTTTGAGCTGAATCCTTATTTGCAAACATTCAAACAAAAACTCAAATATTTCCTCTTTATAATATTAGTATAGATATATAGAGAGCATACAAAATGTCAATTGAACCGTATTATATAATAAATAAAATAGATAAGACTATTCAAATGTTAATTTAATTAAATGTCAGATTTGTATTAGATGTTTATAGTTAATTTAATTACCGTGACCATGTATTATTATTATGTGTCTGGGTACACATAATAATAATATAATTAACTAATGCAGTAAACAGGAACATTGGTCATTTCACGCATTGCGAAAAGGTTCCTTTCTATGAAGTCCTAATTACCGGCAGCTTAGATCTTGTTTCAAATGTATAAAAATATATCGAATCCCGGTTTAAATATCTTAACTAATTTATGGTATAAATGTGGATGTGAGTTTGATTGGTACGCTTTCACTCCGTAACAACTCGATCAATCATCATGAAATTTCGCGTACACTTTGTCAGGGGTAAATAAAATTAATAGCGGCAGGCGTGATATCGGTACCGATGACAAGTGGACACTGTCATTGTCTTCGGCAATGTCAAGGGCATATCTTTGTATGCCCTTGACATTGCTCACCAAACCACTGCCTATCGAGATAGTAACGCCTAAATATATACGAAAAAAAATAAGTCCATTAGTTATTGACGAGCCAGCAACATAAATAGCTGTACAATGAAACAATTTACAGCACCTTTTAATCATTGAAAATATTCTAATTATTATTATTATTCAATTCAATTTAATCGTCAAATTTTGAATTGCAATTTAATATTCTGGAGTGGCCATCAAATAATTCTGGGATTGACACGGAGCATCTGCCCCAGTCCCTTATATTATGCCAATGCCATCGCGTTTCCGAACGCTATGCTCGGATAAAAAGTAGAAAGGCAGGTTATTCCAAAGTCTGCACTACTAATATGATAGCTGGCAACAAACCGTGCTGGATTTTCAGGTAGAACATTTAAACCTAATTTTACCATCGAGTACCTACAGTAAAATGCCTTTGGTAAATCCCTATCATTTTAACCTTAGGTTATCGAAACATTAGCAAATATCTAGGGGCAACAATGCACCTTTAATACGTGGTTACTTCAAAGGAACAGTCCTTTGAAGAAGCCACGTATTAAAATGATGAATGGAATTTTCCACGAATGTTATTGCTAACATATCAATAGGTTTATGTTGGCAAGGGATATCTAAACATTATAATTCGTTAAGCATCTCGTAAGTTTATTGCCAAGGGCAAGGCAGAAGTAAATTAGACGTAGATTTCACTAGCTATATTTAGTTTCCACGTAATAGGAGGTGAGCCTGTTGTCGTCTATAATAATATCAGCTCTTTATTGAACTACTCTATAGCTAGGCACGGGCCTCTTCTCAGTGTGAGACGGGTTAGGCCATAGTCCACCACGCAGTGTGGGTTGTTGTTGGCAGACTTCACATATTTAAGAGAACATAAGGAAAAACAAGCTTATTTGCCACCATATTTTTATATAAATAGCTTAAATATAAGTAAACAGGAACTAGTAAAAGTGTTTAACAATAGTAGTTTTAAGTTTGAAACTCTAAACTTCTATACTAATATTATAAAGCTGAAGAGTTTGTTTGTTTGTTTGAACGTGCTAATCTCAGGAACTACTGGTTCGATTTGAAAAATTCTTTTAGTGTTGGATAGCCTTATAGCATATCTTAGGTACTGTAACAGAAAAAGTCTTGAAAATGTAAAAAACGTATAAAAGGTTACCTATTCATAAATTGAAACAACTTTATACGGATTATATCGCGTTGTCTATTATTACATAACTAGATGTTCCCGAGGATTCACCCGCGTTTATCGTTACTGCGCCGCCCCCGTGGGTCGTAGCGTGATGTTATATAGCCTATAGCCTTCCTCGATAAATAGGCTATCCAACACTAAAATAATTTTTCAAATCGAACCTGTAGTTCCTGAGATTAGCGCGTTCAAACAAACAAACTCTTTAGCTTTATAATATAACTAGATGTTCCCGCGGTTTCACCCGCGTTTATCGTTACTGCGCCGCCCCCGTGGGTCGTAACGTGATGTTATATAGCCTATAGCCTTCCTCGATAAATAGGCTATCCAACACTAAAAGATTTTTTCAAATCGAACCAGTAGTAATCACGCAGAAATAAACCAGGAGAAACATCGTTTGTCTGTAATGGGTAATTATTTTGCTGCAATGTTATTTTAAAACTGCGATAGCTCCTAAGATATTCATTGAAATCGAATGATGTAAAGGGCAATTTTGTTTTAAATTAAATACTTGTGATGAATAACGTATTTATTTGGATAAGGATTAATATCATGTTTATAATAATACCTTCGCAAATAATGCATTATTTTAGAACAAATTTCGTTAGCATAAAAATGGTTATAGTGAGCCAACCTTAAAAGATAGACATATGCTGTTGCGGACTTTTTTTAGAACTTTTAAAGGGGAACAATTCTGTCATACATGATTTTTGTGAAACTTTAACTGTTTACGCAGCGCACGCAGCGGAAGCTCTCAAAAGGAAAAAATACTCTCCGATTTTGAAACATTCTTCATTGGTGCACCGCTCCTATTGATCTTAGCATGATGATATATAGCCTATAGCCTTCCTCGATAAATGGGCTATCTAACAATGAAAGAATTTTTCAAATCGGACCAGTAGTTCCTGAGATTAGCGCGTTCAAGCAAACAAACAAACAAACAAACTCTTCAGCTTTATAATATTAGTATAGATAAGTTTATTAATAATAATAAAATACATCATTACAAAGTTCAAACAGTTACAAAAATGAATATTGTGTGGAACAGTGAAACTTTGTAAACAGCTTGGGAACATCTGCAACCGAACTAGGTGGTAACCTGTATCCTCGGTATGTAGCTCATCCCCTTGCAAAAATTGTACAAATTTAAAAGCCAGTTTCTAAACGTAATGGTATTTACTTATAACAAAGCATAGGTATAATGTATGTATAATGTGTGTGTGTGTGTGTGTGTGTGTGTGTGTGTGTGTGTGTGTGTGTGTGTGTGTGTGTGTGTGTGTGTGTGTGTGTGTGTATGTGTGTGTGTGTATGTGTGTGTGTGTATGTGTGTGTGTGTGTGTGTGTGTGTGTGTGTGTGTATGTGTGTGTGTGTGTGTGTGTGTGTGTGTGTGTGTGCGTGCATGTGGATCATGTATGTCCTGTACAACAACAATAATATTTAAACTACTCTGGAATACTGATTATTGCCTCAGTTTCATGATACGAGAGGCCCATTACATAGTGCTGTATTCTCTTTTTGCTACTGAATTTATTAAGTGAATAGATATCAATAGCTTTGTTAATTTTATTGTATAAGTAAGGTCCAAGGAAAACAAAAAATCTTCTAATAAATGAGGTTTTTGGGGAATGCTTGCGTAAGCACACGTTATACTGTCTCTGTTTAGTTGAAACGCTGGAGTCGTATATTAGTTCAGCATGTTGTTTAAGCAGAATACCTTGAATAAAGAGTTGACGAACAGAGAGAACTTTACAAGATTGATACAGTAATGAAGTGGGATAAAGAATAGATTTGAAGGTCATTATTTTTAGTATAGCACGTTGGGCAATTTCCACATTTATCATTAAAGATTTTGATGCACCTCCCCATGATGAAATGCAATACGAAATAATAGATTGGCACAGAGCAAAATATATTTGTTTTAACAAAGTATAATCCGCAACATGTCTGAGATTCTTAAAAACATATATTAGTTTCCGTACTCGACCACAAAGTTGTTCAATATGATTTTTACAATTCAGGTGATTATCTATAGTGGTACCGAGATACTTTATGTTGTTCACACGCTCGAGAGATGTACAAGAGCATACCGCCCCAGTGAAGCAGTCATGTGATACGATGCTATGATTATCGTTAATTAAATGAGTGCGAGCACTGAAAGTAACATATTTTGTTTTAGCGACATTTAGGGTCAGAATGTTCCTACGGAGCCACTTTCTCACCACATTGTACCCCCCTTGTGCAGCATTAAATACCTCTTCCCAAGTATCGGCGGAGAAAAGAAGAGCAGTGTCATCTGTGTAGGAGATCAATTCGCCTTGAGAAAGATTAAGGTTGCATAGGTCATTAATAAACAAAAGGAATAAAGTGGGCCCCAAACTACTACCCTGTGAGACTCCGTAACTGACTGGCAGGTCGCTACTAATATGGGTACCTAGTCGTACACACTGCTTTCGTCCAGAGAGATAGCTTTTAAAAAGCTTGAGTTGAGTGCCCCTGATACCAATTTTTTCTAGCTTATTTATTAGTATGGAGACAGAGATCGTATCAAAGGCTTTACTTAGATCAAGGAAAATAGTCAGACATTTCTTTCCTTTATCTAGGTTGGTAGATATATAAGTGGTGAGAGAATTCACTGCCTGATCTGTAGACATACCCCGACGAAATCCAAATTGTTTATTTGACAATATGTTATTTTTTTCAAGGAAGCCGACTAATCTACTATTAATAATTTTTTCTAAAATTTTTGACATTGCGGGCAAGATTGATATTGGCCTATAATTGCTTATTAGATTTTTGTCTCCACCTTTATGTATGGGTCGTACTACAGATTTTTTTAGCTGTTGAGGGAAAATGCCAGTTTCGAGACATGTATTGGAAATGAACGCAAGTGAACGAATCAAATAGCTTTTATTTTCTTTTAATATTTTGTTAGAGATATTTATCCCAACCTACTGAAGAACTAGCTTTAAGTGCAATAATTAGACGTTCAATTTCCTCTTCATCAACACTTGACATCATAAGTGATTTAGAGTTATTCGAGAAGCCTGTATGAACTGGGTCAGATTCTTGATTATGACCCGATAGAATACAGGCCTCCGCTAGATGTTTACCTACAGTATTAAAATAATGGTTTATGTCATTTACAGCTAATTGTGGTGACGAACGTAGTTCTAAAAGCTCGTCATGATAATTAGTGTCTTTACCGGTATTGGTCAAAGATTTAATTGTTTTCCAAAGAGATTTAGGATCATTTCTGACTTTTTCAATTTGGGATTTATCATACGCCCTTTTTACATTTTTGAGAATTTTTGTGCAGTAATTTCTGTAACGAACGGACGTAGTCTTTAAGATTTCATTATTAGGAGCTAATTTAGATTTATGGTGCAATACATCTCTATTTCTCATACATCGTATGAGTCCATTTGTGATCCATGACTTAATTATTTTTTTACGTCTCGGCAATATAGTAGTTTTAGTACATTGTTTCAAAGCTAGTTGTATGTTAGTTATAAGATAATTCATTAAAAACTCTGGATCTTGAGATGCAAAAACAGGGTTCAGGTCAATTTTAGATATGGTTATTTTTAAAGTTTCACAATCTATTTTAGTTATGGACGTAGTAGCAAAGTGGCGTGGTTGTTTAAATTCGATGCATGTAAGAACTGGGTAATGGTCGGTAAGTGTTGCATGGGGAATGATAGTGAGCACAGGATATTTAGTTTTAACCAGAATGTGATCCAAACAAGTCCCACTGGCTTCACGTGTAACTTTTGTATGCGCAGGTAGAAGCCCATGAGACGCAGCTAGAGTAAGGTAGCGTTCACCAGAGGAATAAATTTTCTCAAAGTTGATAGGGATGTTGATGTCCCCAATTACCATGACATTTTTAAAAGTAGTATGTTTTGACAGGACATCATTTAATGATGTTAGAAATGCATCAGTGTTTTTTATTGAAGGCGAACGATAAATGGAAATTATTGCTACGTGACAGTCAGTCATAATCAAACAGTTACTATCTACAAACTAAGGCTCTATGACTTTGAAATTGAGATAATCTTTGAAATATATAACAACGCCATCATTTTGCTCACAATTTTTTACAGTAGCATATGAACGATAGCCTGGTAACTTTGGAATGATAGTAGTCGATGATATCCATGATTCAGTTAGAACCAATACATCACAATCTATGTTTAATCGCATTAACATAGTTTCTAAACCATGAATATTACAACTAATACTTCGGATATTCTGTGTAAGAACAACTAACCTCTTTGATTGGGAAAATGGTATCAATTTATGGCAGTTATCAATGTCACAAGAAAATACCTTAGATACATTCACGTCATCGATCTCTGAAGATAATTCGTGTATATTACCGAATTTTACTGTATAAACGTTGTAGGGTCAAGACTATGTGTATAAGATATAACGATAATATAACAATTATATGTATGGATGCAGTATGTTTATTATTATTCAAGCCATTTAGTAGCGTCGCATAGCCTTTATTACATGCATATAATATTAGTATAGATTACGGGAATAGCAACTAGAATATTTAGCCCATTAATACTATCACCATTCTACTTGTGGTAAAACTTATGTGGTTTGTCGAGTCGAGTTTCGCGGGTTCGATTCCCGCACAAGTCAAACATTTGTGTGCATGAGCATGGATGTTTGTCTTGGTCTGGGTGTTTCTATGTATAATATGTATGTATTTACAAAAAAAAAAGTATATATGTATGTTTATCCATTGTCTAGTACCCATAGTACAAGCTCTGCTTAATTTGGGCTCGGTGGTGTTGTGTGTATGTGGTAGAATAGAATAGAATAGTTTGGGTATTTGTAAAACATGAGTTTGCCGAGTATGGGTTTTTTTCTTGTTCCCACGACGAGAGTATTAAAACCTGGTTTCTGAAAGGCTATTTAATCAAACACATGTTAAGTAATTTAATTGGCTGTTGCTAACTCATTAAGGCAATCACAGCAATTGACACGCGTTTGACCGTTTGTTACAAAGTTTTTGTTGCTAAGAACTGGATTATGAGAGGATCCGCCTTTCAGAATACGGTTGTTATCAAAGTAAAAGCCAAAAATAATTAATTCATTTAGGTCACAAAACACTTATGAACATCAAAGTTTATAAGTCAGTGAGTTAAGTAAAGCTACTGAAAACATTTATTATTGCTAGCCCAGTAAAAACCAATCTCTATGAATATGAAGTCAGTATCTAAACCATTAATTCCCAAGATCCCATTAATTCCCATTAGTTCCAGGTGGACCCCCAGGGGTCCACGGGAGACTCGACGGGTGTCTACGATGACGTGATAAAAAAATCAACGGGTTGCACTCCGAGAGTGCCGGCAGAAGTGAAAACTTAAATATTAACGTTGTGCATTTTTGATATTTTGGAATGGTTAGGGAATAATTTTGCACGAATTGCTTTAATTATCACTATAAAAGTACTATCATTTAATTTAATTTGTGGTAAAATACAATATTCATTTATTGCGCTATCGTACGTACACAAACATGACAATTCTCCCTCCGACTTACGAATCTTCGATCAGGTGACGTGTCCTGACGCGAGTTTAACATTTTTTATCCATCATATAAAAGTGCACAACGCCGGTAAAGAAGTTTTCACTTCAACAATGGTGGTCCACAATTCGTAAGTGGGGGTCCACGAGAAAATTTATTTGCTTTCGATAGTGAAGAACTAAAATATTGGCTTGACTTCACCTATCAATGTAGGCAGATAATTTTTAAGAAGCTCAGCGACTGAGGTTACTTGTAAAAACTTGCATATTCAGTACCAGTGGTCTCGAATCTACTAACCGATTTGTCGGTAGAGAATTACTAAAAAAAAAAACAAAAGGTCAGAGATTTGATCTATTTTTTTAGAATGTGGTAGAAATGTAGCTGCAGGGAGTCCACCGAAATTTTGAAAGTGGTCTATGAGGAAAAAAGTCTGGGAACCTCTGATCTAAACTATATTACTGTTGTAGCATAGTCAATCTTTATATGGAGAACAAATTAACACAATTAGTGGTGTATTAGCATTATGACAGCGGCTGTCTGAAGGTCATGCGATAGGATCATCTGTGCTATAATCGTTTGTATACTTATGTAGATAATACTGGACTAGGTTTTATTTTCTTTTAAAATATTGCTAGCTATTTGGGTTTTAAAATACTAGTATTCTTGTTAAACCCTCCAGCTAAGCTAGAATGCTTGTATTAGGAGTGGGTTCACGTCAGTAATGCAATAGGTGGGATTCGAACGCGCGGCCTCTCGATCGCAAGTCCAATACCTAATCCATTGGCATATCTATATTTTTTAAATGAACTTCTCGCTTTAGGATTAATGTCTGTATCACGGAGGACTTTGCAAATATTCAAACAACGGACACAAAAAACAATCAGACTCGGAACATTTTTGTGGATAAAACCCGTCACTTGTCCAAACCCACAACACTCGTGGCGGCGGCAGGGGCGGAGCGAACACTTAAACCATTACGCCATCGGTGCAGTCAAAGTAGTAGATACTAGAAAGCGGAGAGAAGCGGTGCAGAGATGAACTGTGCCGAAATGAGCAGTGCTGAGATGACACGGAGTCATAACTACCGAACCTTTTTCGCATTCGGGTTCAAAAGAAAAGTTGAATATTATTAGTAAATGCATACAGATTCTGTAAATTAACTTTATACATATCTTATTTTTATTTTATTCTTCTTCACCTTAGCCTTTATTATTCCAAAGTCACTTGGGATCGGCTTTCTAGTCTAACCGAATTTGACTGGATATCAGTTTTTACACGGAGCGACTGCCATCTGACATCCGCAACCCGGAGGCTAACGATAACCTAAAGCTAGATCAGTGTCAGGATATTAGAGGACACTGACTTCCCAATAACGACTGCCATATATGTTCATGGCAGCCGGGACTGACGGCTTAACGTGCTCTCCGAGGCACGGAGCAGGCGATAATTGTCAATCAATACGCACATAATTTCGAAAAGTCATATAACTTTCGAAAGTCAGAGGTGCGCGACGTGGGTTCAAACCCGAGACCCTCTGCATTGCAGTCTGTTGGTCTCCCCACTGAGCTATCGCTGCTTATTTTTATTTTACTGTATTAAGGAACTAAAACAGCGGCAATAGCCTAGTGGGAAACCGTTGGATTGCCACGCAGAGGTCTCGAGTTCGATCCCAAGGTGCGCTCTCTGACTTTTTTTACAATCTCTGACTTTTCGAAGTTATGTGCGTATTAAATAGTTAATTATCGCTTTCTTTAACGGTGAAGGAAAACATCGTGAGGAAACCTGCATGTCTAAAAGTTCTCAATAATGTTCTCGAAGATATGTAAAGTCTGCCAACCCGCACTGGGCAGCGTGGTGGACTATGGCCTGACCCTTCTAACACTGAGAAGAGGCCCGTGCCCAGCAGTGGGACAGTTTAATACAGGGCTGTTATTATTAAAGAAATAAAACGTTATCAGTGTTATATACATTGCCTAAACTTAAATAATACATTTTTCTTGTTAGTAATTAATGCAATAACCACAGCATTTTTAACAGATTAGTAACAAATATTAAAAATTTTAACCGCAACAAAAATATACGTTTCTATCGCAATGCGATCCAAAAAAGACAACTATTAACAAGCTTATCTAAAAGTAAAGTATGTAGATACATAATATCTTCATGCTTACGTATATCCTCAATGGGATAAACAATTATGACAAAAGAGACATTCGCATTTCGATCGCAGATAGAGTTTTAGGTCCCAGTTGTTATATTAAATTTTTACCGTCTGCAGGACAAAGTTTCGGATGCCGTTGTTACTACAATTTTGTATCGTTACCCAGCCACACTTTGCCCGACCCAGTAATCAAATCCAAGATCTCATACATTCAAGTGGCGTTTACTACAGCAATGCCACCACAGGCATATACTTTAAAAATGACTAAATCTGCCTTTCACTTGGTTTCATGCCTTCATCCTTGAACAGCTACGCCAACGTTCCAACGTTCTTAACCAAATAAACTATACAGTATTCAAACCTGGTACCTCACGATACGCATTAGGGTCCGTTCACACAGACCGGCTCGGAGAGCATTGGCCCGCTTTTTTCTTTTCACACAGACCGGATCTTATACGCTTGGAATTGGCCGGAGTGGAGCTGCCAACTATTGCACATAGACCGGCTGGAAGAGATCTGAAAGCTGCGCGAGCGAGAAAGAGCACGTAATCGGAGCCGACCGGCTCCTCCTATTATTTCACACGAAGCGCGTTCAAGCATTCTTAATGACAAAAGAAGTGCACATGCAAAAATAAACCTAACTACACTTAGTAAAAACTCTGTTTCCAACGTGATAAAAATCTGCTCTCCTCTCCGAGCCGGTCTGTGTGAACGGACCCTTAGCCGCTTATACTTACACACTGAACCAAAAAGAAGTTGCAGAGCTTGTTTACTCAATTGGATCAATAATACTTAAAATCGATACTAAATTAAACCGTATTGTCGATTCGTTAACAGTTGCTTTATCGATATTTTTATAAACCTAAATCGAATAAGAACTTCCTATACGATAACGAGCTAGTATTAATATTGGCGTTCTAATCGCAGTGCGATTGAAATAATGTGGATTACATTAACAAAGTACTCCAAAACATATAATATGAAGGTATACGACATAAACATAGGCATTTACAGACGGGACCTCTTTTTTACGCTAATGCATTTATTCATGCCCTCCTGAATTATCTAAGTCGTAGTAACGTTAGAAGTTTTTTTCACTAAAAAATACGTAATGGTATATACGGTAGAATACTTATTCAATCAACGTACTTACGCTCCCGCCATATTTGGATGAAGTCTTTGCTAACCAGATGATTTCCGTGGTAAACAATATGTTTTGAGGGAGGTTTCAAAACATAGTAAGCATATATTTTCTAGTATATTAACACTTATGTTAATTAGGACGTATTCTCCACGAGATTAAATAAATACATGCTGTAGTATAGTAATACAATACCTTTCTTTATCTGAAAGCTATCTTTTTAAACGTGAGGTTAATGTCCCTTCTCTAGGCGGTGGAGAGATCTTCTCTCCAGCCGTCGGGCTTTCCCGGCCGGAGCTGGGTATACTGACTGAAATTACTACGATTGCCGATCGTTCAAGGCCTTGAGAAGGACACCGGGAACGCGGGTATGCTTTGCCGGTGACTTTGTTCACCAAAAAGAATAATACATAGTAGTGGCCCTCTCATGTGCTGGATTATGCTGAGATAGCATAGCGTATCTATGCTAAAGCTGTTCGCTAATTTCCGGGCATTCGTAAGTGGGTCACAGTGCCCACTTCTGGCTGCCCCTGACCCCCCTAAACGAGTTGACTATGACCTTTCAACATTCTATAATATGTTTCGCCTTGTTTCAGAATGCGAGTACCAGGATAGCAGAACCAATACAAGATGGAGAAGACTACGATGCATATGCTCTCCGTGCAGGAGAAGGGAGGGCAGACAAGAAAGACTAATCAATACATCGCTGCTGTTGCAGGTACGATATCATAAACTCCTTCAAGACTTTTTAATCTCTAGAAAAGCGTCATATATTTATATGCCAAGGCCGCCAGAATCACGACATTTTGGCAATAAAGAGATTTTTTCGTAAAGGATCTGTGTTATATGTAGGTAAACAATGTATGCATACTTACTAGTTCATAAACTGAACTGATTATTTTGCCTTAGGCCTATACGCCCTTATTGGTCTGGACGCTAATTAATGGTCAGTCCAGCCGTTTACAATTGTTTAGTTAATATAAACAAATATAATTCATGTTTATTAATATAATAAGATAGTAATATTGGTTAAACATCTGGGGCCCCAGTAGTGACCCCGTTAAAATGAACGAAGCGAAGTGCGGGCGCACTACCTACCTTTTCTCGAAGCCCTTTATCGTTTTTTTTGGATCCGGCCGTTAGGGTCCCATTCCGGTACGCCCCCGGCCGGCACGCACCCACAGTGAAAAAATTGTTATTCCGCTACGGCCCCGGCCGAGACCGAGACGCTCTCATTGTAAAATAACCGGAGAAGACACTTGACCAAATACTGTTGAAACAAAAGTGTTTTTACTATCATGTATTAGCTTTAAAATTAGTAAGATTGTGCGTGCCGGCCGGGGGCATACCGGAATAGGACCTTAACGGCCGCAACCGTTATTTTGAACCCTCATAACTTGGGTTTAGAATATGTCAAATAAACAAAATTCTCAGGATATCATGTAAATAGTGGACTTATTAAAAAAACGTTTCAACTGCATAGCTCTTATACTTTAGATTTTGATGATATCTAAGAAACTCCGATTTCCTCACTAACTCACTTACTGATACTGTCCCCCGCTGCGTCTGTTCGCGATAAAAGAACTACTCAACGCAATTGCATGCGGTTTTTACCACTAGACAGAGTGATTCATGAGGAAGATTTAGGTGTATATTTGTTAAGGTTTTGTACTAACCATCCGAACCCAGGGCAGGTTGCTAGTATATTATAATTTAGGTTAACTAATACAGTGGGATGTTTTATTGGTTCCACATTATACAGAACTTCTAGACATGTTTTCTTTCCCTTCCTCTCGGAGCTTATCGGCTCTAAAATAGAAAAGCAACAAGATCTGTCTCCTGCCCCGGGCCTTTATGCAACAAACGTGCATACTGTCTTCACGATTTACAGCGTTCTATAATTACTAGAGCCAATATAGCTCGCGTGCGTAGTCTATATTTGTATAATCTACACATAATAATATTGAAAACTTTGTCTGTCTTGCTATAAAATACCAAATTGACTCTTTGGTTGTGTTAAATAAGTTTGGAGTCGACTGTGGGATATTCGATTCCTACTAAATAAAATTATTGGGAAGAAAGGATCCCGCCAAGCACCCTCCGAGTGCCCGCCCCAACTATTGCAACAGATAAAGGTTGACAATACGAAACTTCTCTAAATATGGCTAGGCATGACGTGGGACCCGGGCGTACTCCAATTTGCAGTAATCTGCTTTGATTATTCCTACTTGACCTGCAGTATTCCGATTCCTATTAGTATTTTTTTATATTAACATGTAGTCTAGAAATTTCAGACTTGTTGCACCCTTAAAAATAGCTACTGAAATGTGGATGTAATGTATTTCTGCCTGCCAGAGAAACTACGCACGTACCAATAGCAAACTTTTTTACTGATCGTATTGAGTATACAAACAGTTAATTATAAAATCATTTAGCTACTGTTTACAGACTATATTCGTTCTCTAATAAATAAAAATGGCCAAGAAAAATAAGACTAGTAATAAAAATGGACTATGGATACTCACGTCTGTTTTCCTGAGGTATAAGTAGACAATATTTCCACTAACTACATATTTATTATGCAAATTATTCATATACGCACATCGGTATAGGATCTTAATCTTCCCCTCTTTCAGAATAGTAGACAGAAAAGAAGTATCTAGGTTTTCCTTCTCGGATTTTGCAATTCCTATTTGTGATTGATCAATCTTTTGTCGTCCATTTTTCCCACATCAACCAGCCTACGAGTTCCAATACATCATAATATATATATTGTGTTCATTTCTTATTATTACTATGTCTCCTTTAAAACTTCAAACAGGGCATTCTTGTCATAAAGTTTCTTAAAACCTTGCAAAGGAGTAATGGCTGAATTAGAAGACTGTTGGTAGTTTTGATTTCGATCCTACAGCTGGCACATCTGCCTTTTCGAAATTATGTGCATATAAAATGGTTAATTACCGCTCGCTTTAACGGTGAAGGTAAACATCTTGTGGAAACCTATAGGCATTATGCATTAGGCATTTTATAAACAGGACTGATATTATAAAAACCTCTTTGTGGGCACACCAATTGATAATAAAATGGTATAAATTAACAAAGTGCGATTGCTATTCGATTTTTTTTCGATTCGAAACTTGTACGATTGTAACGATTCCGTACCGAATGTTGATTACATAGTCGCTACTGGGATTATAATCGAATATTTAGAATTTAATTTGATAGGCAGGTGGTGGTCAATTCAATCGATCGTGTGCGCAAAATGTTTTTTTGTTATTTTATTTTTAGACCCAACTCGTAGTATTTTTGTTGTCTCAGTTTCCCTCGAACTGCATTACGATGCTCTCATTCGTGGTAGTTTAGGTCGACGTGAATGACAATATAATAGCAATATCTATATTCGTTTTACGTAAAGCTAATACGTATTCAAATAAATAATCAATCAATATCGAAGTTTAGTCCATACGAATCTTAATAGAATTTTCGATATTTCGATTTGCTTGAAGTCAGATAATTCGATGTTTTATCGGAAATAGCGATGGGCTAGTATGAATAATAAATTCTTTATAATAATAATAATAATAATAAATTCTTTATTGCAACAAAAAGTTTATACATTTACAGTGTCAGCCCTGATTCCCAAACTAGCGTGAGCTGTATGTTGGGAAACAGCCCTTCCCAAAAACAAATTATACAAAATTGTTAAAAATGAATACGAAACGAAGCCACGTGAAACAGCTAGTGACACAAACGAGTAATGACCTCCAGCGACTTTGTGTATAGACAATAATATGATGTTCAATAAACACGCTACCATTTTGTTGGGATTAAAATAGAATCACCTCGCTCACCACACGAAAATATCTACGTAAAGTCGTCAAAACATATGACAGTTTGTGCATAATGCTTGTTTACAGCGTTTGGTAAAGAGGTGCCGTTATATTTATTTATTTATGTCATATTTATCTTATGATACGTGACTATAATTGTAACTAGGCCATTTGCATAGGACCTGGTCTAGAGATCCTGGTAACATTTTGTGTTGAAACCTGACGTCCTTGGGTAGGGGCCAGATAGTTCTGAGGTGGGTACTAGACAATTCAGGGCTGGGTCCAGACAATTTAGGAGGGGGCACCAGACAATTCTAACGTGGGCGCCTGACAATTCAGAGGTGGGCGCCAGACAATTAAGGGCCAGACACTTGACAATTCTGGGGTGGGCACCAGACAATTTTGGCGTGGAAACTAAACAGTTCCGGCGTGGGCGCTTGACAATTCAGGGGTAGGCACCAGACAATTCTGACGTGGGCATCAGACAATTCTGGTGTGGGCATCAGACAATTCTGGGGTGCATACGGCTCATTCGGCCTCTTCCTATGGCTAATTGGTTGGTCTCTTTATGCCATGGATGGCATCTTATTGCACTTCTATGGCTTTTCACGAGCTCGAACTTTTCTTAGACGTGGACCATGAATAGCTCAGTTGGCAGAGCAACGACCCGGTTTGTCAAAGTCGCAGATACGAGTCCTGCTTCACGGATTGCCTTTTTTCTCTGTTGTAACTTACATTCTACATTAGCATGGGATAATGCTTATGAAATGCTATATACAGGTTGTAGCGTAAATAATGGATAACCCTGAAACTGTCGACTGACCAGATTATCATCTATCATTTACCCCACTTGTATCACCACACAGTGTAGTACTTCTTTTTTCGATACAGGGGCCCAAAACTGCATAATTCCTTAGAAAACATGTTAAAATTTGAGAATAACTATTATTTGCGAAGTTGTCTTAGATTGTAACAAAAAAACTTGATACTGGTCTGATGATACAAGTATCCAGAAGTGACATAAAAAACAGAACACGAAAATGTCGCCAATTGTAGAAATGGCAGCTGCTTTTGCCATGATTAAATTATGTTCAGGTACTTTGAAATAACTACACTGGAACATTGAGACAACTACCATCTTAGTCTCCGCGTGACAATGCCTGCTGAAAAGCAACCGAAACGTCGGGGAAAGTGTAAACATAAATATAAATA
The DNA here is from genome assembly GCA_963564715.1 of Catocala sponsa. Taxonomy (NCBI): domain Eukaryota; kingdom Metazoa; phylum Arthropoda; class Insecta; order Lepidoptera; family Erebidae; genus Catocala; species Catocala sponsa. The sequence goes on from OY751349.1 coordinate 17,910,227, forward strand.
GTATAATAGTATAAATAGTTTTAATAGTTTCAATAATTTAATTAGCTTAAAATTTTGTAAAGTTTGATAGTAACAGTAGTGCAACACTTTTCAAAATTTTGTAATACAGTTTCAAATAAACAACGCTATAAAATCCATATATACTAGTTTAATTTCAATGAATAACATTCGCGTAAACAGAAGACAATATTATGTAAACCTATGATTTATTTCTTTGGGCTATTGTTAACTACGCTAGTTAAATGTTATACAAAATATTTACACCTTGACCTAAAACATCTATTTAATTTTGATATTCGTTGGTGACAAGGCAACCATTAGCTGCCAAATAATTATTAAAATAAAGTATAACATCATCTATATAATTAATCCGTTCAGGTTCATATCAAATAGATCATTGACTATTGGCGCATATTCATAACGCTATAAATACTAGCTATGTTGGCTGATTTAAAGATGAGGTGGTGAAAAACAGAACTAAGATAAATATGAATGTAGATGTTGAAATGGCGTTGACAGTAGCGCCACTCTTGAGAACGGAATAATTATGCATTGCATATAGGTAAAAAGCAGTCGTGTGGTCTAAGAGCAGTGGCCTCCACACCACCCACATAGCAGCCGAGGCGATGTTGAGGTCTCTACTTTGACGGCCTGAGAAGGTGCTTTTTCACGCCCCGCTTAAAAGACCCAGGATTGAAGGAAGAAGGAAACACGTGCATTGGCAGAGAATTCCATGCCTTGGTCGTTCGGCAGAGGTATGAGGACCCAAACTTGTTGGTAACATTTTCTATAAAAACTGCGTGAATGCGTAGTAAATTACTATTACTATACATTAGGTCCCGGCCGATTCCGGGAAAGCGTAATTGGAATTTCTCTCCCTTTGGGGAAATACAATCGGGCGATGATTAATGTACACATGCAATTGCAGTTCTAGTCATCAAACATGCCTCCTATTTAGTCATCATTTCGTCATTTTAGGATGAATGAAATATAATGTCAAGCACTTATGGGTATAAGCGCATTTTGTTCGCGGCTGCGCTAATAACAAAAATGACCATCATCATCGCAATCGAAAGACGTCCACTGCTGGACATAAGCATCCTCCAAGGATTTCCATACAGACCGGCCTTGGGCCATCCGCATCTAACCGCATCCCGCGACCCTTACCAGGTCGTCGGTCCAATATATATAAAAAATATATTATGACAGTAAGCCATCTGCCGGCAAGTGAAGTAACAAAAATCCTTATGCAGAGGTCGAAACCTCGAGGTCATACGCCTATGTAATACTTAAATTGCATTAGTAAAATATGTCATGGTTAATATCATTTTTCCTTCTACAGCGGCCATTGGCGCAGTCATAGCCGGGACAATCCTAGCGTGGACTTCGCCTGCCAACCCTCAGCTCACGCCATACGTGCCACCTACCAATGCCACACTCAATGGCACCGTTCTCAATGTCACCGTCGTTGACAGCGTGAACAGCACTGCCAACGGCAGTCAGCTCATCAACTCCCTTCAACAGCCGGCTGCCTTCCTACTTACTACTGCTGAAAGTAAGTTGCTTTAATTATATAGAAAGAAAGAAAACATATTTTTATTTCTAAAAAACACGAATGGCTTCACAATATCATGTAAATATTATGTACATTATCTAAGAGGATACATACATCTATACAAATAAATAAAATTGAAGTGTCTGTTTGTAATGTCAAAATAACAGCTTTTTATCTAATGCATATGAAAGTATATAAGGTACCAATATGAAAACTTCTATTTTTAAAATTTTTGTCTGTCTGTCTGTCTGTTTGTTCCGGCTAATCTCCGAAACGGCTGAACCGATTTTGACGGGACTTTCAGTGGCAGATAGCTGATGTTATAAGGAGTAACTTAGGCTACTTTGATTTTAGAAAAAAAAATAGGGTTCCGCGGAGACACACTTTTTAGTTAAAATCTACGCGGACGAAGGTAACAGCTAGTATTTAATAAAGACTAATTAATACAAGTGACAGCCCTACGCCACAAATGCCACGTTTCAAATGTACGTCATTAACAATCCTCGGTCACCCGCTCACGCTACGAGATTGCCATGAAGGAAACAATTAAACTATGTTTATCTATACCTTCATGGTACCTAGCAGCGGTGCCGAAAGAAGATGCATAGACCGACGGAAAATAAAATCCTATGATACGATTGCATCAGTTCTAATTGTGAATCTAAAGCCTCCACAAACACTTCAGTGCACGCACGTACAGAGGAATTATATAAATGTACTAACCTTTTTTTCTTCTTCTTTTCGTGTGGTTCGTGGTCAACCTGTTATCAAGAGTTGTTCAAGCCGCCCGTAGGCCTCTGACATGGCTTAATGACTGCTATCAATTTGACAACAACCGGGACCGACTTTTTACGTGCCCTCCGAAGCACGGAGACGCTCTGATGAAATACCACTAAGCGGTCACCTATCTATAGACTGACCGCACTCAATGTTGCTTAACCTCGCTAATCGTTTACCGATCAGTGAGTGCAACTGGCTATGACTACTACTACTAACTGACCCGCGCAATTTCATCTGCTTCACATAAGAGAATTTTCCCCGTTTTGCAACATTTTTCAGTTATGCTCTGCTCCTATTGGTCGTGGCGTGATGTATATAGCCTATAAGCCTTTCTCAATAAATGGGCTATCCAACACTGAAATAATTTTTTATTCGGATCAGTAGTTCCTGAGATTAGCGCGTTCAAACAAACAAACAAACTCTTCAGCTTTATAATATTAGTATAGATTATTCTCTTTCAATTAAATTCAATTACTACATATTTCACCTTTTGATAGTTGTAAAGCCACCAGTTTTATAATTTCTGTTTTGTTTGTTCTATTGTGTCTTAATGTGTATCTATGCAAAATGTTTTTCCTTTTTGCTTTCTTATCGCCGAAACAACTAGATATATGAAAAATAATTATTTATAACATCGCCAACAGATGCAAAACATGATATATGAGTAACGGCTATCGTATCGAAAACTATGGCAAATCTTCTTACTATAAGTACTTAACTCAACGCGAAAGATTCAAGATACAAACGCAAGATTCAAGCCGTCTTAATTTTGTGTTATTATCATGAATAAGGCAAGCACGAAATTTGCTGTATGCTAGTGTACAGCTGATTTTATCACGCGTGAACTGTTTACATCACATTGCTTTTTTTTATTAATATGATTCTTATAATACAGATTAGAGATAAGACGCGTTATAATATAAATTCACAACTAGAAAAATGTTAAGGATTAGTCCTACGCTTACGCGAATGTCATACATTGAAATTAAGAGAGTTTTTTAGAGTAGTAGAGAGATTTTTTAGAGTAGTAGAGAGATTTTTTAGAGTAGTAGAGCCTCGCTGATTTCAGCATGAATGGGCCGGCTCGACCGGGGAAGGACTACCCTCTCACAGAATACACAGAATATCAACGTGAAATAGCAGTATTCCTACTGTTGTGTTTCGTTCGGTGAGTGAGAGTGCCGGAGGCCCAAGTACCCCCTTTCCTCCTTCCTGCTCCTTCTCCTTCCCCCTTTCTTTCCTAAAGGGTCAGCAACGCGCAGGTGATGCCTCTGGTGTTGCAGGCGTCCATAGGCTACGGTGACCACTTACCATGTGGTAGGCCGTATGTTTGTTTGCTACCTTAGTAATATAAAAAATTAAACAACTTTATACGGATTTTAGCGCGTTGTATATAAAAATACCTTTATTACATAACTACTACACTACTATTAATAAACTTTGCTATATACTATTTAAGCTATTTAAATTATTAAAACTCAAACGTTTTAAAATAAACAACGCTTTCAAATCCGTATAAAGTAGTTTAATTTCAATTTTAAGGACTTTTCCTGAAGAATATTCCAACGATTTTTGTCTCAGTTTTGGCAAACAAGCATACGGCTCACCTGATGGTGAGTGGTCACCGTAGCCTATGGACACCTGCAACACCAAAGTCACCACTTGCACGTTGCCGACCCTGTAAAAACCTTTTAACACCATTTTTGAAGAGCCCTATGCTGTAGTCTTGTGGAAAAACTTCGGCAGGGAGTTCATTCTACAACCTGAGCGTTTGCAGGAGAAAATCCCTTTGGAACCGCTTGATGCGGCCCCAAATAATAGTCGGAATCTACTATTTCAGTTTTCGATGCGCTCTACACGTATGCTCACTTATTTCTGTGAACCATACGTCACTGAATAATATGTATTCAAACACGTAGTATCAATGTAAACAAGACTTGGCAGGAAATACCCATAAAGTACAAACACAATAGCACTCTTGTCATCAACCACACCTCCGATTCAGTCATCAATTTCATCATATTTACGACGAATACCATCATATTATGTTGACGTGACATTGTAGATTACATTACGCACACCCTTCTGCATTTAATACTTGTTCGTGTTAGTCAGCTTGACGTCATAACTTAAGACATACGAGGAAAGATCAGGTAGGTATTTAGGTATCCTAGGCTCGGTCCTTTTATCAAGAAACGAGGCGTCTTAGCTACGGACTGTTATATTTTGACATATTTTATAGAATACTAGCTTTTGTGCGCGGCTTCGCCCGCGAGGTACCTACATCAATAAAAATGCCTATGTCCTTCCCCAGGTTTTAAACTATATCTGTACCAAACTTCATCCAAATCCGTTGAGTGGTTTAGCTGTGAAAAGGTAACAGAGTTACTTTCGAATTTATAATATTAGTAAGACTAAGGACTATTTGACGCGTGCAATTCCGTCTGCGTCACATAAGAGAATTTGCCCCGTATTTGCAACATTTATCATTGCTGCTACGCTCCTATTGGTCGTAGCGTGATGTTATAAAACTTATAGCCTGCCTTTATAAATGCGCTATCGAACATTCAAATTATTTCTGATAAGCGCTTTTAACCAAACAAACTTCATACATACATAGATTCACGCCTGTTTCCAAGAGGGGTAGGCAGAGACTACGGATTTTCATTTGCTACGATCCTGACACACTCCTCTGGCTTCATTCACTTTCATCACATTCCTCATACACGCCCGTCGGTTCAAGGAGCTCTTAACCTGGCCTTTGTCCAGAAGGCCTCCGATCTGATCGAGAAACGTTCGCCTAGGTTTTCCTCTTGCGACTGTTCCATTCACACTAGCCTTATAAACTTTCTTAATCAGTCTTTCGTCGTCCATTCTTTCTACACTCTTCAGCTATACTGGGTGTAAGGGACGGTGTACCGAAAACTGAAATAGTAGATTCAGACCATTATTCCGAGTTAAAAATCGTTGGAATTTTTTTCAACAATCACAATTCCTTTTCTGCAATTTTTCATTTTTCTGACTGTCACATTTTTCTACAATACAGCAATGTAATTAAATGGTCGTGATTTAAATAGATCAGCTGTTTTTATGCGCGCGGAACGCAGAGTTCATTCGTCAAGTGCGATGTATTGGTAGCAATCCATTGCGTACTGCGTAATAATGTTAATTTACATTACATTTAAATCTTGCGTTTTTTAATTAATTGAAGTTTGCGTCGTGATAAGTACTTATAGAAAGACGTCTTGCTAAAGTTTTCGGTACGCCGTCCGTTACACCAAGTATAATATTAGTATAGATATGTTAAAAATTAACTGAAAGTAAAACAACTCTTCTTTTTGATATAGGAAACTGGTCTTAGACCACAATAGTAGACCATTATACAAATACCCAATGGTGCAAAATATAATTGCAAAAACGAATTGTATTGTAAATGGAATATTCTAAATATAAGACAACACTTTATCATACAAGCAATTCTTCTACAACACCACAAAACTCCATATAGGACAATCCATAAACGTAGAAAAGACAAAATCTGTACCCTCCCACATGCACGTTCGTCATTCATTAAAAGATTCTTTTATTTTCTTGGTCCTTCATTATACAATAAAATAAATAAACAATGTCCAGTATACGGCTTAACATACTACAACTGTAAGAAAATCATTTACTCATTTCTTCTACACCATTCATACGAAGGAACAGAACAAATGCTTATTTAATTACAGACAGCTGCATAGCACTCAAGATATGTAGCACAACAACCACACATGCACACATATACACCATACACACACACACACACACACACACACACAAACGCATACACACACACACAAACGCATACGCAACACACACACACACAAACGCATACGCAACACACACGCACACGCAACACACACGCACACACAACACACACGCACATATAAAAATACACATATACACACATACACATAATAGTTCTTAGTCATATCCTATTTCAAAATTTTGCTCACTTATTTTTATTTTTGTCATTATTTGTAAGTTTTTGATTATACCAAGGTTTAGTAGCAGTAAAGTACAAATTTACGTAAATAATAATATTACATTATGCTTGTAATCAAATGGGGGAATCGGAACTGTCACTCCTTCATACAAGTTATACTGTAACCTAGTTAGGAGATCAGAACTGCACCCACTATTAATTGTAGCAAATCAGTAATCTTACCATGTATATACCGTATCCCATGTACTGCAATATTTGAAAATGATAAATAAACTTTATTATTATTATTATAATAATATCAGCCCTAACATGCTGGGCACAATCCTCTTCTCTATATTGTGAGAAGGGTTATGTCATAATCACCACGGTGTTGTAGTGCACGTTGACAGACTTCACATATTTTCAAGAACATTATGGAGAACTCTCAGACATGCAGGTTTCCTTACGATGTTTTACTTGACCGTTGACCTTGAATAAAAGAAGAATTGCAATTTTATTGATTTAAGAGTGACATAAGCATTTACGACATCGATAGCCCAAGATATACACGGTTCCTGTGGGATATATAGTCAGAACTACGGCAGCAAATATGCGAGTAGAATCTACTAACTCATAAATATAATTTAGCTAGATGTGGTGCCCGCGGTTTCACCTGCGTTTACGATTACTGCGCCGCCCGCATGAGCCGTAGCTTGATGTTATAGGCTATAACCTTCCTCGATAAATAAGCGATCCAACAAACGAAGAATTTTTCAAGTCGAACCAGTAGTTCCTGAGATTAGCGCATTCAAACAAACAAACTCTTCAGCTTTATAATAGTAGTATAGATTATTCCTTCAATGCTATTTTTGTATTATTGTCATGTCAGACTATCTTAACTAATACTATAAATGCGAATGTGAGTTTGTTACGTTTTTACGCCTGAAGTCCAAGACCGGCCATCATGAAATTTCACATACACGTTATCAGGGGAACAGAAAAGGACAATGGGTACCTTTCATCCAGCAAAAGTACTGTTACCAACATTTTTTTTTTTTTTTTTTTTCCTTAACTAACTTACATTTACGCGAGCGAAGCCGCGGGCTAAATCTAGTATGTAGAATGTACACGTGCATCACAACATGTCCGCTTACGGGGTAACCCCGACTACTTGTATTATACTATCGAACAGGTAAATTAACCATTTTGAACCTGCAATACATTTAATTAGTAGAACTTCGCTGTTATTTTTGTTATTTTCCTGTTATGTTAAGTAATGTAAGTGCTTTTGTCATCTATATATTAATACGTGAAGCAAAAACTTTGTAGCCCTTTTTACGAAAATTGCGCGAACGGAGGAGTATGAAATTTGGCACAGTTAAAGTTTATATGGAGAAGGAGGGGCGAATCCTAATATTTATATAAAATATGCATTAGAAATACATTAAATGAATGAAAAAAACACTACACGCACACAACCATGCATTTGACACACGCAGTCGAAGCCCGTAACTATGGTTACATATATCAATATATAATGACATATATCAGCAATATCTTACAGGAAAACTTTGGTCGAATTTCGAGCACTAGGCGACCGCTAGTTAAAGTAAATACACATAAGCTTGTATATCCTAGAATTGGATAGGCAGCGGTGAGTAAACACAGTTCGGTAGGTATGATTTTAGATTTTGAATGAAGTCGGGTATATAGTTATATAATAATAATAAATCTTTATTTCGGAATCTTTACACTCCATATTTTACACAGAAAAGGAACAAAAAAAAAACATATCCGTATTAAAAAGAAAATAAATGAAGTTACATAACAAACAAAATGAATATATACAACCTCTCTACGCTATTACTAAAAATGACGCTATTAGATACAATTATTACGCTGCAATCTGTAACCATTTATTGTACATTGTGGTAGTATACAGTCTTTCAGAAAACTCTTTGATAATACTGTTCGTACACGAACCAACCCTCGACATGAATCCAGCGATTCGTTTTCTCTGGATGGCATTAAACGTATCCAGCCCAGCTTCTGCGAACATACCCGATGCACTACAATGCGGCGTAAGACGCATTAGCTGTCTAAAGATGTTATTGTACTGGACACGAATACCATCCAGAGACCTCTTCGTGTAACGCGTCCAGAGTTGGCAAGTGTAGAAACACTGACAATATGTCCTAAAAAGATGTACCTTCGTCTGAGTGTTGGCTTTAAAAAATCTCCTGGCTATCATATTGCCCACTACTGACAGCGCTCTGCGTTGCCTGTCTATATCGGCATCGTCTTTGAAGTCTGACGTCAGTATATGACCAAGGTACTTAAACCTCTCTACTACTTTGACTCGCTGACCTCCTATCCAAACTGGTGGGACGTTTTGTTGACCTCTTCCTGACCTAAATATTAACAATTCTGTCTTCTTTGCATTATACACCAAGTTATGTTCTCTAGCGTATCTCTCACAAATTACCATCAGTTTCCTTAAACCCTTAATTGAGGGGCTGAGTAGGACCATATCATCAGCGTAGCTCAGGTTGTTGACATACCTGTCTCCAAGCCTAAGCCCCACCGCAGTCCCACTCAGCTCCTCAATCAAGTCATTCATATAGATATTAAATAGGTCAGGAGAGGTTAACCCCCCCTGCCTAACGCCACAGGATAGTTTATAGCTATCCGACCTAGCTGATTCCCACCTGACATTGTTCGCCTGATTAGAATACCAATATCTAATCAGTCCAACAACTCCAGGCGCGATATAAGTTTTATCTAGTTTCTCCCATAGCAAGTCATGATTGATTGTGTCAAAAGCACGGCTTAGATCAAGGAAACAAGCGTAAACACTTGTCTCCTGTTCCACATATTGCGATACAACGTGTTTCAGGGAGAAGATAGCCATGTCTGTTGAAACTTCATGACGAAAACCGAACTGCCCGTCATTTAGGCTAAGTGCGGGACTTAACTTTTTATGTAGCAGGCGCTCAAGCACCTAGGCCACAACCGTTGCCAGCGAAATGGGTCTATAATTCGACATGCTAGTAGCATCCCCAGTTTTATTCTTAACTATAGGTACAACCAATGTACGTATAAGTTCCTCAGGTAAGTATTGGTGCCGTGCACAAAAATTGAACTGTAAAGTTAAGGTATCAGCAATATACTTTCCTGCGTATAGCAGATGCTCAATACTCAAGCCATCGTGCCCTGGGGATTTCCCTCGCTTCATTGTCCTGAGAACCTCAACAACATCATCATTCGACACCTGGAAAGCCCCCTCCTCAACACTTTTACAACAACTTGACGAAGGCACAGGTACTGCTGGATTAATTAAAGTCTGTTTTACATTAAAATGCGTACTAAAGTTATTTGCAATAGCTCTCTTGTCAGATTCACCCTCTACACTGACTGGTGCGCTGGTTTTTGGGTTGAGCTTTTTAACTTCCGTCCAAAAACCCGCGAAATTTTTAGACGAAGCATGATGCGCCAACATATTCATTTTAATCTTCTCCTGGTTATTTTGAACATATTTCAAGGCAGCTTTAAAGTCTTCACGCGCTGTACGCATTATATCGTAATAATATCCTGAACTAGGCCTACCACATGCTAGCTTTTGCCCGCGGCTTCGCTCGCGTTAATTTAGAATTTGACAATCAATTCGGGTTGTACTCAGCTTGTAATAATATACAATAATATAATTCAGTCATGATTCGAAAGACACGTGGTGCCATCTGCGAACGTTATTATTGTTTTCCTCGGGAACAGTATTTTTTTCGGGAAGAAAGGTAGCCTATGTGCGTTTCTGTACACCTGACAACGTATATGCAAAATTTCAGGATGCTCGGTTCAGTGGTTTAGGCGTGAAAAGGTAACAAACAAACAAACGAACAAACTCATTTTCGCTTTTATAATATTAGTTAGGATTACTACTTATTGTCGAGATCTTTAACCTATTGAGTCGCAGGCTACTACGACATAGAAATGTTTTGTGTGCTAACACCGGTGGCCACACACAACAGATTCCATATAACACCTTATATAGTGCCCTGAGTGCCCCAACAACAGCACGTATAAGGACTTGATGATTGCTTCAGACAATGCAATCAAGGTGGCTGCGTTCTGGGCTGCAACCATACAATACAGAATAGTAGAGCCTCGCTGATTTCAGCATGAATGGGCCGGCTCGACCGGGGAAGGACTACCCTCTCACAGAATATCGACGTGAAATACCAGTATTCCTACTGTTGTGTTTCGTTCGGTGAGTGAGAGTGCCGGAGTCCCAATCACCCCTTTCCCCTTTCCCGCTCCTACTCCTTCCCACTTCCTTTCCTAAAGGGTCGGCAACGCGCAAGTGATAACTCTGGTGTTACAGGCGTCTATAGGTTACGGTGACCATTTACCATCAGGTATGCTTGCGTGCCAATAAAAAAAAATTAAAAATATTGAGCAACGATTGCCACCGAAACGCTAAGAAGAACATTTTTAATATGTCTGGTATTCTAAGACTACAAAAAAAATTAAACATTGATCAGGAAAATCGTTAAAAGCTGCACTGACCCAGATTTAAATTACGTAACTAGTGATTATGAAGCTACAAGAAAAACAAGAAGCAATAAAAATGTTTATACAATTTTCGAAAATAAAGACAGTGCGAAAAATCCGTCGGGATACGTTTTATTTACAATGTTTGTTGCCAAAGTGTTTTGTGGGCGCTTGGCTAGAGTTCACGTCTATTTCTGGGGTGCCTACGCGTGAAACACGCCTTCCATTAACTAAAATGGTTCAACAAAAGACGCCACTAGATATGTTTTTAATTTGCGGTGAACCGTAGGAACCAGTAATAAAGAGAAACGAAAACCTGAGTAAATTTAGACAAAAGATGTTTTTAAAATAACTGAATTGAAATTGAAATTACACTACTTTATAGACCAGACTTAGGACTAAGATGATAGTTGTCAGACAATTACCATCTTAGTCTCCTCGTGAACATGGCTGCTGTAAAGCAACCGAATCGTCGGGGCAAAGTATAAACTTAAATATTAATAGTTGTAATCTATATATTAATACGTGAAGCAAAAACTTTGTACCCCTTTTTGCGAAAATTGCGCGGCCGGAGAAGTATGAAATTTGGCACAGTTAAAGTTTATACGGAGAAGGAGGGACGAATCCTAATATTTTTATAAAATATGCATTAAAAATACATTAAATTAATGAAAAAAACACTACACGCACACAACCATGCATTTGACACACGCAGTCGAAGCGCGTAACTTTGGTTACATATATCAATATTTATAATGACACATTATAATTATCAGCAATATCTTACAGGCAAACTTTGGTCGAATTTCGAGCACTAGGCGACCGCTAGTTAATTTAAATAGCTTAAATTGTAGTAACGTTCAATAACAGTAGTGTTACAGTTTCAAAATTATGTAACAAAAGTGTTTTAAAATAAACAACGCGACAATATCTGTATAAAGTAGTGTATAACATTCGCGTAAACATAAGACAATGTTAACTGAATTGAAATCTATTTATTTACTTGTTTTTTATTCATCTAGATTTTGTCTAACTAGATTTGTAAAGTTTGTGTGAAATTTTATGATGATCGCTCTAGTAGTTAGGCGTTACAATTAAACGAACTCACATTCGCATTTATATCTAATACTAAATGTCACCGGTATCGCTCGCGAAAATGTAGGTTAGGTTAGGTAACAGTATTTTTTTTGGATAAAGGTACCCTATGTCACCTGACAACGTGTACGTCAAACTAATTGGTGATTAGCCGAGTACGCGTAGTGAGGCGTGCAAGTGACGACGTACAAACAAACGCACATTAGCATACATAATATTAGTGAGGTTTAGGAATTAGCACAATAAAAAAAAAAGTCAAATAAGTGGCCCCACACTAGGCAAGCCTGTCCTGTGGGTACCTGACGCGACTAAATTATTTAACATACATTGTTAGCTCGGACAGCACAGCATCATAAAGTATATCTATGGCTTATAAATAAAAAAATAGGTACAACAAACTTATAATTACTATAACATGCGATGTTTATAATACTAAAATAAGTGCATTGGTCTCGATAATAGTATGTATACATCCTTACTTAATATTATAAATTCGAAAGTAACTCTGTCTGTCTGTCTGTCTGTTACCTTTTCACGGCTAAACCACTCAACCGATTTAGATGAAATTTGGTACAGATATAGTTTAAAACCTGGGGAAGGACATAGGCTACTTTTTATTGAAGTAGGTACCACGCGGGCGGAGCCGCGCGCAAAAGCTAGTAATATATAATAATAAACGACCCTACTCCATTTGGATAAGTACTTAACTAAAGGTAAACAATCTAGATGTCTCTTTTTATCTAAAAACTCAGTTTAAAAATAAAATGCTGCTAAAGATCAATGTAAATACAACAATAACTATTATTGAATTAATTGAACCGTTAGTTTAAGCAGTCGGTAGTAGTAGGGCACATCAAGATTGTTTACCTTTAGTTGACTAGGTACCTAACCAAATGGTGTATAAGTGATCTTATACTAACATTGATCGAATGACATCATTTGATTTCAAGGAAATTCAATTACATGTGTAATTAATGTAATTAGGTATATTCATACCTATTTTTACCGGAGGAAATGGCCGTAGTGGCAGTTTATAAGCACGCCTGATATTATACATCTATACAAATAAATAAAATTGAAGTGTCTGTTTGTAATGTCAAAATAACAGCTTTTTATCTAATGCATATGAAAGTATATAAGGTACCTATAAGAAAACATCTATTTTTTAAATGTTTGTCTGTTTGTCTGTCTGTTTGTTCCGGCTAATCTCCGAAACGGCTGAACCGATTTTGACGGGACTTTCACTGACAGATAGCTGATGTTATAAGGAGTAATTTAGGCTACTTTGATTTTAGAAAAAAAAATAGGGTTCCGCGGAGCCAAACACTTTTTATTTAAAATCTACGCTGACGAAGTCGCAGGTAACAGCTAGTCTATACTAATATTATAAAGCTGAAGAGTTTGTTGGTTTGGTTGAAAGCGCTAATCTCAGGAACTACTGGTTGACAACAATGACTGCTTCCTCTATCACGTGGATCGTAAAGTTGTTATTTGGTTGTGATACATCTCAGGTTATCCCTTCAAGAATATAAGCGTAGAACTATGTATGTAATGACTATGTATATATTTTATTATCTCACTATTTGTACCCGCGGTTTCACCCGCGTTTATCGTGACTGCGCCACCCCCGTAGGTCGTAGCATGATGTTGTATAGCCTATAGCCTTCCCCGATAAATAGGCTATCCAATACTAAAATAATTTTTCAATTCGAACCAGTAGCTCCTGAGATTAGCGCGTTCAAATAAACTCTTCAGCTTTATAATATTAGTATAGATTCCAAAGATTATAAGACTGCCGCGAAACAGAGAGTAATTCCGTGGAACAAATAATAAAGGTTTATTATCTCTTTCGTTATCAATGTTCGGGGTTGGGGTGAGAATAAGATAAACTAGGATAAAATATTAAAAAGATAACTATATTTCAGTACATATTAAAATTAATGAGATGAGTGTGAATCGCGTGCGGACGATAACAAACTACGTACTACTTAATTTTATTATTGCGCAAACGATTGAACGACGTGCAGCGGCGTCGCAATTCTGCTGACTCCAGTTTATACCTATTGTACGGTTGATAACCCGTACAATCAATCTTATGTATTAAGAAAAAGCATCAACATTTTCACTAGAGTTACGCAATCAAGGTCAACCGATGACGTTAAGGAATAGTCGCACGTCTAATTTATGGATGCCTAAACACATGTATTGACCATTAAATCCAGTGACGTGGTCTAAGGCATGTCTTACGTCTATCCCAGTCGGCTTGAAGATCTCTGACGCAAGGTCAACAATGGAATCTTTTACTTTCAACAGGGAATTCAAAACATCGACATTTTTGTTGGGAACATGCCATATGACGTCACATCACGCGATGAAATCACGAGACACGCCCCCGTAAATAAACATGCTGGTTTATTGAAAAACAAGCAACACCTGCCTCTATATTAATATAAACTAGATGTTCCCGCGGTTTCACCCGCGTTTATCGTTACTGCGCCGCCCCCGTGGGTCGTAGCGTGATGTTATATAACGTATAGCCTTCCTCGATAAATAGGCTATCCAACACTAAAAGAATTTTTCAAATCGAACCAGTAGTAATCACGCAGAATAAACCAGGAGAAACATCGTTTGTACTATGTCTGTAATGGGTAATTATTTTGCTGCAATGTTATTTTAAAACTGCGATATCTCCTAAGATATTCATTGAAATAGAATGATGTAAAGGGCAATTTTGTTTTAAATTAAATATTTGTGATTAATATCATGTTTATAATAATACCTTCGCAAATAATGCATTATTTTAGAACAAATTTGGTTAGCATAAAAATGGTTATAGTGAGCCAACCTTAAAAGATAGACATATGCTGTCGCGTACTTTTTTTAAGAACTTTTAAAGGGGAACAATTCTGTCATACATGATTTTTGCGAAACTTTAACTGTTTACGCAGCGCACGCAGCGGAAGCTCTCAAAAGGAAAAAATACCCTCCGATTTTGAAACATTCTTCATTGGTGCTCAGCTCCTATTGATCTTAGCGTGATGATATATAGCCTATAGCCTTCCTCGATAAATGGGCTATCTAACACTGAAAGAATTTTTCAAATGGGACCAGTAGTTCCTGAGATTAGCGCGTTCAAGCAAACAAACAAACAAACAACGTAAAATAGCAGTCGGCTCCGGAATGGACCGGGCAAGGACTACCCTCTCACAGAATATCGACGTAAAATAGCAGTATTCCTACTGTTGTGTTTCGTTCGGTGAGTGAGAGTGCCGGAGGCCCAATTACCCTCTTTCCCCCTTCCTGCTCTCCTTCCCACTTCCTTTCCTAAAGGGTCGGTAACGCACAAGTGATGCCTCTGGTGACGCAGGCGTCCATAGGCTACGATGACCACTTAACATCAGGTGGGCCGTATGCTTGTTTGCCACCACAGCTGTATAAAAAAAAATAATGAATATTGTACACGTTTACTTTTACATTTTAGTGTGGACACTAAATGATGATAAAGGTTGATACTATATTAGTATATCAGTCTTTTTCTATATTTTTCCCTTAGAAATGTGTAAACTTCAGTTATAGTGTCTCATCTATGGCGTAAACACTTCTTGGACACGTCAATTATTATCTTATATATTACCTATTACCGTAGTAAATAATATAATAAAAAAAAATTTGGGGCAGTCTTTGGGGACTGCCGATAGAAGTAAAAACTTTAATCCTTGATCATAAATACTTCTTTATAAACCAAAAATAATTTAAAAATGGAAAGCCTTCGGTGACGATGACGCGAGTTCCATGATTTTTGTTCACTCAAGAAGTGCTCAACGCGCCTAAAGAAGTTTTCACTTCAAAAATAAAAAGTAAGCATTGACAAAAGTTCCTGATAAGAAGCAGGCAAGATACTACATATTAATTTGAGATGTCGTTTACATTGGGTGTTAGGTGGTAACTTAACGTCCAGAAAGATGACCACACTTAAATGTAGGGAACATCTATGATTTACATATTGACGTATAACATATGCATACATAAGTATAAGTAGTCTACTTTTTACTTATCTTATTTAGTAAACACATATAGGGCCTTATCAGTAAAGAAAAATCGTCAGGATATTTGCATGTCTAAGAGTTCTCCATAATGTTCTCAAGGATGTATAAAGTCTGCCAATCCGCACTGGGCCAGCGTGGTGGACTGTGGCCTAATCCTTCTCACAGAGAAGAGTACCAAACAGTGGGACAGTTTGTAACGGCACCCTACCACCCCGTTACTGAGAATATCTTGACAGGAAAACCCGATAAAATTCCCTGAACCGGGGATTGAACCCGAGTATATAAGAACAACTGTCATAACCACTAAAGTAGTCACAAATGTCCACTTACAGTCTCGCATTAAGACGGAATCTCCAATTTTATTGATGTGAATTACTCTTTTGTCCGTTTATTAAACAGCGTCTCATTGCACTTAAAGGGTCCATGAGTGAACAATAAACGTCTGATAGATTCAACACCGCTTGACCTCAACGACCTTAAGTGGATAATGGGAATGAAACGGAAGACAATAACCCACGTACACTCTCTCTGTCTATATTATGTAGTTTATCGTTGAGCTATTTTTATACAAGTGGTATGAATTTTATATTATATACATGTACATGTACATATATTATGTACATATAAGTGGATGCTCCTGTTTACCATACTGCTGCTTTAAAGGCTACCATCAAATTATTAAATGCTTGAGTATGTTCAGTAGTAATTCATGGAGAAATGGTTGCAGCACCTTACCGTTATGATTTGTAAACAAAATTTTATTGTAAACTTGGCGATTAAAAAGAGTGGCCATGAGTTTCTTGCCCGTTCTTCTCATGAGCCCTACACCCTTGCTTTGCTGAACGTGGCAGTAAATGTAAATTCACAGGAAAAATTTAGTGTAACTTTGACATTCATAAGTGTTACCTTGTAACCTAACTTGAATAAATTTATTTTTGATTTTGATATTGAAGTTGTCAGTACATTTGCACTCTTAACTTTTTTGAAGAACAGCGAGATTTCGGCATCGAATGTGTCCTTTGCCCAGCTGTTGGACACACGAAGGGATTAAGAAAAAGAAGTACTATAACTGTATATTATAACTGTATATGTCGATAAAAGGATGTTACAGCTCTCCGCTTAGGGTACCTCATCTAGTATTTAATAGCGCGGTATTATGTTAAAGTTTTTATCTAAATAATCTGGTGTCATGCCAAGATAAACTCATATCCGCCGCATAACATGGTTCTGGGTGAGTGATGTTGTTTACAATGCCGTCAAAACGCTATTGTCTAAATCACGAAACGATCGTTTGGGTAAAGCTTTAATAGATGTACGAGTACGGGAAAAAAACGGGATTTGCAATATAAAATACAATATAATAGCTCTGTATACAATCTGTCGCAGTAGGCACGGACCTTTTCTCAGTATGTGAAGGGTTAGGCCGTACTCGACCACGCTGTCCCACTGAGGTTGGCAGACTTCACATAGGTACCTTCGAGAGCATTATAGAGGAGCTATACATGCAGGAGTCCTCACGATGTTTACCTCCACCGTCAAAACAAGCAATATTTACATATTTAATATACACATAATAATAATCTATACTGTATCTATGTAATCTATACTAATATTATAAAGTTTGTTTGTTTGTACGCGCTAATCTCAGGAACAACTGGTTCGATTTGAAAAATTATTTTAGTGTTGGATAGCCTATTTATCGATGAAGGCTATAGGCTATATAAGATCACGCTACAACCCACGGGGGCGGCGCATTAACGATACACGCGGGTGAAACCGCGGGAACATCTAGTACCTACTAAATATTAACTAAAATGGTTCAAGCGTGGTTAGAATTCGTCAGCATCGCTGTCAACTGGTAACGTGCCCAGAAGACTGGCAGCATTGCCACGTCGAATGGCAATGCTGATTTTTTTATTCAATCATTTTATTCACGTAATATACATCCTAACTAATATTATAAATACGAAAATGAGTTTGTTTGTTTGTTATTACGCTTTCACGCCTTAACCACTCAACCGATCAACATGAAATTTTGCATACACGTTGTCAGGGGTACAGAATAGGACATAGGGTACCTTTCATCCAGAAAAAATAACTGTTGCAAACCTAACCTAACCTAACCTACATTTACGCGAGCGAAGCCGCGGGTGAAAATTAGTAATATATAATATCATAAAAATCAGTCGAGCCGTTTCGGAGGAGCGCGACCACAAACACCGTGGTATGAGATTTATATAATATATTAAGCTTATGTACAATACATGAATGTACAGGCAGACCTACTACGAATAGGCATTTTTTGCTTACTTATATAAAGATATCACATTCATGATGTTGTACTATGAAAACTCATTATTCTTTGCCTCAGCGACCACCAAAAGCGACTACGTAAAATGATAAGCGTTATCAGTATTTTAAACAATAGCTTATCATTTATGCAGATAAGCAGTAGACCTTTTGACCAATCATGTAATGCGACGTGTTTTTTAGCCTGCCTCGCCTACGAGCCAACAAGACCATAAACAAAACCAAACCATTGAGAATCTATCTATAAGTTTGTTTGTTTAGTTGAACGTGCTAATCTCAGGAACTACTGGTCCAAATTGAAAAAATATTTTAGTGCTGGATAGCCTATTTATCGAGAAAGGTCATAGGCTATATAACATCACACTACGACCCACGGGGGCGGCGCAGTAATCATAAACGCGGGCGAAACCGCGGATACAGCTAGTAATTAATAAGATTAATTTGAAGTTTTATAATTAGTCAAGCTGATATTTGTTTTAGTGACGACTGAACGGATAGCGTAGTGGTTTACGCGGTCGCTTTGACACGGCCGGCGCGCCGAGTACTGTGGGTTCGATCCCCACACGAGACAAGTATTTGTATGATCCACAAATTATGGTTCCGAATCTGGATGTTCTTTGTGTACATTGTTGGAATGTTTTAAAGTCCTCCAGGAAATAGCATCGGCACACCGGCGGCCAGACACAATAGGTTTTTAATTATGTCTGGTATTCCAAGAATTGACCGGTTAAAATAGAATTATATACCTATATAATTTTTTGAGTAGTAGAGCCTCGCTGATTTCAGCATGAATGGGCCGGCTCGACCGGGGAAGGACTACCCTCTCACAGAATATCGACGTGAAATAGCAGTATTCCTACTATAATAGCAGTATTCCTACTATTGTGTTTCGTTCGTTGAGTGAGAGTGTCAGAGGCTCAATCCCCCTCTTTCTCTCTCCCCGCTCTTTCTCCCTCCCCGCTCTTTCTCCTTCCCACTTCCTTTCCTAAAGGGTCGGCAACGCGCAAGTGATGCCTCTGGTGTTGCAGGCGTCCATAGGCTACGGTGTCCACTTACCATCAGGTGTTGGCAGACGTGGCCACCTAAGTTGTATAAAAAAAAACGTCAGCCCAATTGTCCTCTACAAAACACAGTTCTGAACTTCATGCTATTACTGAGAATTGCTCGTCATGAAAACCTTATAACATTGCACGACTCGGATATCGAACCCAAGATCTCGTGTATAGCTGCTGCGTCACCCAGACAGTTTTATCCCTGTTTAAGATAACATATAAAGCATAAGTCTTGGAACTATGCCAGAACGTTAATGTCAGTGGGATGTTGTTATCGTGACCGGATGGACCTTTTTATCTCATTTTTTGTAAATAGACGCTCGGTCAGTAACCTCAAATCATCTAATTTATCAGTTACTACATGTTTACTAGTAAAATAATCATATAGTCTACACTAATATTACAAAGATGAAAGATGTTTTTTTTTGTTTGTTTGTAAGGGTGTAACTTGAGCAGCGATAGCTCAGTGGGGAGACCAACAGACTGCAATGCAGAGGGTCTCGGGTTCGAACCCACGTCGCGCACCTCTGATTTTCGGAAGTTATATGACTTTTAGAAATTATGTGCGTATTGATTGACAATTATCGCCTGCTCCGTGCCTCGGAGAGCACGTTAAGTCGTTGGTCCCGGCTGCCATGAACATCTATGGCAGTCGTTATTGGGTGAGTGTCGACACAAAAGATCCCACTGGGTCGAAGTGTCGCCGGTCTGCACTGACTGGCCCCCACATAAGATAAGATAAGGGTGTAACTTTAAAACCACTCAACCGATTTAAAAAAATCTTTCATCGTTAGAAAGCTATATTATCATTGAGAAACAGGTTATATTTTATTTAAAATGCGTACAGTTACTAACATAAAGTAACCTAACCTAATCTAGTTTTACGCGGGCGAAGCCGCAGGCAAAAGTTAGTACCGAATAAACTCAAAACTAGTGGACCAATTTGAATGATTCTTTCAAAATTAGTAAGCTACTTTATCCTAAAGTAACATAGGCTATATAACATTAGGCTACGAGCTAAGGGAGCAGAGCAGTAATCTTAAACGTGGGTGAAACCGTGGGGGACAGATAGTAGGTATCTACCTACATGATAAGTTAAAAGATTGGGATAATGACCGAAAGTAAAGTGCAAAGGCGAATGCACAAAAACGAAGTATTCTTTATTCATGTTTTCTTTAAATATGCTATATTTAAAGAAACGTGAATAAAGAAAACTTCGTTTCGTGGAGGTTTTATATAAATATTGTAACAAGAAAAAGAAAAGAAATAACGTTTTACTTGAATCTCCATATATACATCATAATTTTACAATATCCTATATCCTAATCCTGATCCTATCCTATCCTAACTATCCTAATCCTGACTAATATTATAAAAGCGAAAATGAGTTGGTTTGTTTGTTACCTTTTCACGCCTAAACCACTGAACCGATCATCCTGAAATTTTGCATATACATTGTCAGGTGTACAGAAACGGATATAGGCTACCTTTCATCCCGAAAAAAGTTACTGTTCCCGAGGAAAACAACAATAACGTTCTTATGATAATAGATAGCGCCACGTGTCTTTCGAATCATGATTGAATTATATTATTACAAGCTGAGTACAACCCGAATTGATTGTCAAATTCTAAATTAACGCGAGCGAAGCCGCGGGCAAAAGCTAGTATAATAATATATGCATAACAAAATAAGTATCCCAGAAAATTGTTCCAGCTTAAATATATTTAAGAAAAAGATAAAAGAAACATTGTTACAAATATTTAATGATCAAATTGAAGATTAAACAGCCTTACTATTGTTAAATGTATCTCTTCTTAATTTTTTCTGAATTTATTTTTTTTGAAAATTTTAATTTCATTAACAATAACTATATTGTACCTAATACTAAACTAATGTGTCTTAAAAGTGTGTATACATAATTTTAATTTGTTAAATGAGTGCAGTATTCGCCAACAAAATGTTACACAGTTTAGCGAAGTTATGTAAAAGGATAATTGTAGCACATTTTCTTTGTGTTCAATAAATAAAAAAATAAAAAAAATATTAAGCAGAAAACGGTACATGGAGATCAAATTAGGCAACTGCGTCAGCTATTGTTGCAGTATAGATTACAACTCACTTAGTATTATTTACTCACTTTGTAACTAATATTTTGACATTATTAACGGCCTCAATGGCGTAGTGGTTACTGTAACCGACTGCCACGCCTGAGGTTGCGGGATCGATTCCCGCACAAGTCAAACATTTGTGTGCATGAACATGGATGTTTGTCTTGGTCTGGGTGTTTCTATGTATAATATGTATGTATTTACAAAAAAAAAAGTATATATGTATGTGTATCCAATGTCTAGTACCCATAGTACAAGCTTTGCTTAGTTTGGGCTAGATGGTGTTGTGTGTATGTGATACAATATATTATTCCTTGACATTGTAATTTAATTGATAATATTATGACATTTTCATTGCTAACTATAATATTATCTATATATTAATACGTGAAGCGAAAACTTTGGATCCCTTTTTACGAAAATTGTGCGGACGGAGGAGTATGAAATTTCGCACACTTATAGTTTATACAGAGAAGAAGTGACGAATGCTAATATTTATATAAAATATGCATTAGAAATACATTAAATTAATTAAAAAGCACTACACGCACACAACCATGCTTTGACACACGCACCGTAACTATGGTTACATATATCAATTAATGACATATATCAGCAATATCTTACAGGCAAACTGGTCGAATTTCGAGCACTAGGCGACCGCTAGTATTAATTTAATCGTTGTACTATAAAATTAATTGTCTACTCAAGGAATGAAATCATAATTTTAATATTTTTACACCAGCAATGATAGTATCTATGTGTGAATCAATTTTGAATATATATGACCCTAATGTACCATATACTTATAAATAAATGCTATTCTATTTTAACTCTGGTATTCTCGCGGGCATAACACATAAATTGCATTAAAATTTTATCTTGAAGTTTAGTCTGTTCTTAAAATGCTTGCTGTTAGTTATAGCTTCTACTTAAAAAGGTAGTTATCTCGGTTTGTACGCACACAAGGACAGTGATGTGTCATTACTCATAGAGCGTTAAGACTGCGCCGAGTGTAGGACAGATAATGACAGAGCTCGTGCGGCGCATATTCAAATCGGCGCGCGGCCGCCGTAGTAAAATTGTATGGAGGATTAGAAGTGCTTTTTCGATAAATATATATCTTTATTGTCAACCAATAACTTAAATATTTGGGTAGGACAAATTGTAATATAACTATTTATGTTTCGTTTAAGCTGTAAAATAGGATAGATTTCTACTATTATAATGTAAAATTCACGTAACACGAGCTTACGTATTTGCATTATTCGTGAAAATTTACGCAGTTTTGTAGGCGAAAATATTAATTATTTAAAATGTTTTACACGGAGTAATTGTAAACACATTCATTGTTATGGTAAATGTATATTTTATATTTGTATTAAACAAAAAGTGTTGATTTTATCAACTGAACTGTGACCGCCTGTTTTGGCACATTTCGCTCGGCGCAGTCTTAAGCACTATACAGATTTAGTACCTTTCGTGATCTAAAATTCAGCCATTTCGAACCTAACAGTATTTTTTGCATAGTATGATTTAAATTGCTGTTTAGTATGCGTGGACGTCAGCTTCGCTAAGGGTATTGAGACACGGTGTTTGAAGTACGTAACATAGACACATTTTTGTCGGTGTAAAATTCGTTTAGTAACAAACTTTTTTTATGTTGGTCCATTTAATTCGAAAGTTATCAGAAATAACGACTTCAAATGCAAAAAAAATCTGTATTTGCGCCTACTAAAATGTAACTTTCGCAACAGACAAACTGGTAATACTTTCCAACCATCTACTCTATTGCAACTAAAATGGGATGCATTGATTCATTTAGTCAAACTAGTGATACTTTGAGCTCATTCTGCGTACTTTAATAGCTATACCTTAAGACAAGAAGACGACCACTATCTTAATCTCCCCATGACAACATGGCTGCTGAAAAGAAACCGGAATATCGGAGAAATTGTAAATCTAAATTTAAATACAAAAAGTGTGTGGGTATTTAAGTAATATACTGCTATAAAATTATTATAAAGTATAATTAGTACACTTTATTCTGCTATCTGTGAAAACTTTTAATTGGCCTTCTGTTTTCGTATCAAATCTGTCTATGATACTAATTTAGCTGTAAGTTTTCCTAAAATTGTAAAATAAAATAAATATTTATTATAAATAAATATTATCAATTTGAACAATACTTTGGAACTAACATATATATTATAATACTAGATGTTACCACGGTTTCACCGGCGTTTATCGTTACTGCATCGCCCCCGTAGGTCGTAGCGTCATGTTATATAGCCTATAGCCTTCCTCGATAAATAGGCTATCTAACAATAAAAGACTTTTCAAATCGAACCAGTAGTTCCTGAGATTAGCGCGTTCAAACAAACAAACTCTTTAGCTTTATAATATTAGTATAGATAAAGCAGTTTCATTTCATGTGTAATATTCGCGTAAACAATATTATTCGTCAATCCAAAAACTATAAAATTGTGTATTCTTTGTCTTCCAGCTTCCTTAGTATCATCGATCCTGGCCATCGGAGCGGCTCTCGCCGCGCTGCCCGTCGGCTTTCTAGTCCAGAAGGTGGGCAGACGTCCCACGATCCTGCTCCTCGCCATACCGTTTATGCTTAACTGGCTTCTTACCATATTCGCCAACGGAGCTGGTATGCTGATTGCTGCGAGATTCTTCGCCGGATTAAGTACTGGTATGATACTTCTTTATTTTATTAATTGCTTCTTGCCGTGGTTAAGGGCGTCACTTAAAAGCATACTAGGATAAAAAATATCCTATACTGATCTAGGATACGGACCATCTGTATGTTAAGTTTGGCATATAAAGTATACTATACGTTAACCTATTTAGTATATACGTTATTATATAACAGAAATTTCATTCCGAAATAAAAATGCCGGGTATGCATTAATCCAGAACATGGATTATCTGTGTGCCAAGTTTTATCTGAATCTGTTTAACAGTTTACACGTAAATGAGTAACAAACATCTAAACGTCTTCCCAAACTTTCACTTACATAATATTAAACTATATCTGTATCAAATTTCATCTAAATCGGTTGAGTGGTTTAGCCGTGAAAAGGTAACAGACAGACAGACAGAGTTACTTTCGAATTTATAATATTAGTAAGGATTAGTAGGATATAATACGAAGATATGCTTTCTATTTTCCAGGCGGTATCTGCGTAGCTGCTCCGATGTACATCGGTGAAATCGCTGAGACCTCTATCCGAGGCACTCTAGGGGCGTTCTTCCAGTTGTTCCTGACTGTGGGCATCCTGTTCACTTACATAGTGGGCGGCTGGACCCACTGGAGGGTCCTGTCCATCGTCAGTGCTGTGTTCCCACCTCTGCTAGTCGCTGTATTCTGGTGAGTTTCCAAGGTCTTCTAGAGGTCATTATTTACAGCTCTACTTATGATTATAGGTGATAAATAAATGTGAATAGAATATCGACTTTAAATATACACATACTTAGGATTATATCTTTATAACCCCAATGAGATGGGCAGAGCTGTATTATATGCAGATTACATGACATTAACTTATACATAGTAGATAACAAGCCTTTTGACGTCTGCTAAACATTTCCAGAAACCGCACTGTTACTAAACATTTCTTAGAAGAAAAATCTATGACAATTTGTTGTACATGAGTATTCATTCTCGATGGAAAGATGCCCTTAATTCTGGTAAATATTATCCTGACGTTTCAGATATACTAAAACAGTAAAAACGGGTATTGGCGTATACAAGGGAGCCCTAATGCCACAGTGTTTTGGGTAGCGTCAAAGCCAAAATCTTTAAAAAAAGAAATATCTACGCCAATGGAGACGGGCAAATTGACATATACATATACCTACCGCTCCCTCTCTTTCTTAAATTCTTACCTTCATCCCAACTTAAATGGCATGTCAGCATGAATGGGCCGGCTCGACCGGGGAAGGACTACCCTCTCACAGAATATCGACGTGGAATAGCAGTAGTCCTACTGTTGTGTTTCGTTCGGCGAGTGAGAGTACCGGAGGCCCAATAACCCCCTTTCCCCCATCCCGCTCCCTTTCCTTCCCACGTCCTTTCCTAAAGGGTCGGCAACGCGCAAGTGATGCCTCTGGTGTTGCAGGCATCCATAGGCTACGGTGACCACTTACCATCGGGTGGGCCGTATGATTGTTTGCCACATTAGTTGAATAAAAAAAGAAAATGGGATTTCAACTCGCAATTGATACCATTACCATATACCAAGGTACACCAAGCGATAATAAGCTACTATATGTACCTGCCATCAAGCGGGCCCTATGACAGCTTGCCATCATTGTATAAAAATAATTACGTAATATGAGCGTAACCGTAACGAAATACAACAACATTTGAACATAAATTAAAATCCGTTTTAATTAACATTGTTAAATCAGTTTTAATTTATTACAATGAATGCAGAGTTCAACGGTTGTTCTGACTTATAAATAACTTTGTGCCTTTGTATTGTATTGTTCATTTTTTGGACCTTCGTTAACCTGCAGTCCAATGTGTAAGTCGTAGGATAGTTGGAACACCAAATCTTTGCGGTATTCCTTATATGGTTGGAAATGACCGGATTTTTTTAGCAAGTAAGGCGATTATCACTCGTCACCGCGCACCGGCGCGGAGGGCGGTGGTGGTAAAGCGAAAGAGCACCGCTCGACCGCGCGGTCGGGCGGTGTACGTGTGTTAGGCATCAACGGATTAAGTAGAGGCCAATGCGACATGAGATCCGCTTCACCGCCTACCGCGGCGGAGCGCGGTGCCGTGTGTTAATCGCCTATAATAGATTTTCGCAATCGTACGAGTGAAAATCATTTAATTGGAAGAATCTCAGATCGTTTCGCCATCAAAACTATTATAGAAAAGGTTTTGACTGATTTATTGCTGTTGGTCGCCTCGCCACTGCCACCGCGTGGAGTGTTGTGGGTTCGATCCCCACTCGGGACAAAAAACTGTGTGATCCACAAATGGTTGTTCCGAGTTTGGGTGTTCTTTGTGTCCGTTGTTTGAATATTTGTAAATACCCCCGCGACACAGGAATTACACCTAGTTTCTTAAGAAAATTACAAACAACATTGAAAAAATACATTTATAATATTAGAAGGATAAAAGTTGCTTAAAACAGTTAAAGCAGAATGTTGGTCTGATCTCGACAGGTGGATGCCTGAGACTCCTCAGTACCTGCTGGGCAAGAACCGCAGGCGTGACGCGGAGAAGTCACTGAGATGGCTGCGAGGACCTGACGCTGATCTCTCTACTGAGCTTGAGGAGATGCAGAAAGAGGTAAGATTAAATTCTTAATTTAAAGAAGAAGTACGTGTATACTAGTCCCAAGTCTATAGATCTGAAGGGGTTGGCACTGTTGGCAGAGATGCATTATTTATTTATTTATTAATAGGAAACTCAACAGCTTAATTACAGTGTACATGGAATTATAGCAATGACTTTAAAATCTTAAGCCAATTACAGAGTTTCACGACATTCGTATGAAACTAGAAAAACAGAGTTAAGTATACATATACATTACAAGTTACAACATGAAATTAAATGATAAAATAGAAATAAAAAAATTAAAAAAGAAATTAAAACATCTCATTTATCCACTGGTGAGCACATTCGCGACTTGTTTTCGATATGACTCCTTAGATAATTGAAATATATCAACACTTTGATCCCACATTTCCTCTATTGTAGTTTTAAGTACCATGTAGTAGAGAGCAAGCTTACGTGCTGCTTCTGAAAACCTCAATTACACTTTTTCTGCCATGGTGATTGCCATGGGAATCAAGTCTCAGATCTCATATACCGCAGGTGGTTTAAGTGGTATTTTCGTCACTGACAATGCGCCGAGAAATGTGGGTTCGATTCCCACACGAGAGTAAAGTTTGTACATAAATAGTTGCTTCGCGTTTGAGTATTCTTTGTGCCAGTTGTTTAAATGTTTGTGAAGTGCCTCGCATAACATTTTAAATAAAATGGTACCTAATTCGTAATAGTGAAACATCTTGTTAACTACTGTTGTGCCACCAAGGCATTCACTAATCTGAATAAGAATTTAGTCTGCGAACAGCTTTGTGAATCAGAAAAACATTATCCCGCTTAGGGGTCGAACGTACAACACTTGCCATAAAAGCAGGGGTCAAAAGCAGATCACTTAAACTACCATGCAGCTCTCTTCTGCCTACCCTTTATTATTTCCAAGTTACTTGGGGTCGGCTTTCTAGTCTAACCGGATTTGACTGGATATCAGTTTTTACACGGAGCGACTGCCATCTGACCTCCGCAACCCGAAGGCTAACGATATCCTAAGTGTCAGGATATTAGAGGGCACTGACTTCCCAATAACGACTGCCATGGATGTTCATGGCAGCCGGGACCGACGGCTTAACGTGCTCTCCGAGGCACGGAGCAGGCGATAATTTTCAATCAACTATCCTACAGCTATAACGCTAAAATACTGTCTTGCTTCAGGTGGACGACGCATCCCGCACAACCACAACAGTCATGAGCATGTTAACCAGCCGCGGACCCCGCATGGCCCTCATCTGCGGCTTGGGCCTCATGTTCTTCCAGCAGTTCAGTGGCATCAACGCCGTGATCTTCTACACCAACGACATCTTCCGATCAGCTGGTTCCAACATCCCAGCCGTCATTGCCACCATCATAGTCGGAGTCGTCCAGACTATCGCCACCGTCATGTCTTCAGTCCTCGTCGACAAAGCTGGCCGTAAGATCCTCCTCCTCCAAAGCTGTGTCATCATGGGCTTATGTCTTATAGTTCTCGGAATCTACTTCAAGCTCAAAGACGATGGTTATCAGGTCGCTTCTCTTGGCTGGCTTCCTTTAGTCTGTATGGTTCTCTTCATAATTTCCTTCTCAATGGGCTTCGGACCAATTCCTTGGATGATGATGTCCGAGCTGTTCCCTGTTGAGTTCAGAGGTGGCGCCACAGGAGTCACTGTTGTGACTAACTGGATTCTGGTCTTTATTGTGACGCTGTGCTTCCCCATCATGAAGGATGCGATCGGTATCTACAGCTGTTTCTGGTTGTTCGCTGGTATCATGTGTGTTTGTGTGTTTTTCGTTATATTTGTTATTCCTGAGACGAAAGGGAAGTCTATTACTCAAATCCAGGCTATCCTGGCTGGGAACTAAGAATGCTTAAGATGCATCATGTTCAGTGCCAAAGGAAGTAAGTTAAGAATATTGTTACTGCCATATTGGTGTATGTGTAATGATGACGTGGGATTTGAATAATATCGTAACTCCAAATACTTGGTTTTTGAAACAGCAAAATTTTATTTGACATGCTTTATTTTTATATGCTGGGTGTTTTAGGATGTCATTCCACTATAAGCGGTGTACAAAGTAAAATCTAAGCTACAAAACTGTGTCTACTTCCACCAAAGTTGAGTGATATAACAAAGAAGATAAGATATGCTATGATGAAAAAAAATATAGTGATCAAATCAAAACAAAAAGATTTTGTGTTATACATGTTATAAAAGATCTTATAAGTACAATGAGAATAATTATAAAATCACATTTTCAAAGATGAGCAAACATCGTATACAATACAGAATTGCTCATACATTTAAAAATCAACATCTTTGTATGCATGTTTCTCAAAAAAAACTTTGCCCGTACATTACATACTTAGCTAAACTTCACGCTCCTCGATTGAAACTACGCTTGAGAATAAGGTTAGTGGCACAAAACTTAATTTTATTAAAGCCCTTCACAGCAGAGGTAAGCTAAACTAGGCTATGGAAATCAAGCAACCCTATAGGTTGATTTAACATGTATTCGTAGCTTAGCAGCGTAGCAATTATTGGTGGAATGTCAGCCTTACCAAACTATACCAGATTGCCTAGTGCGAGTTTGTTGTACGATAACGCGATCGACACGTTTATGACTTTCGGCGCTCTGATTGGACCGCTCCAAGCTCTTAACCAATCAGAGAGCCAAACGTGGTCAACGTTTCAATCGCGTTAACGTAAAAACAACTCGCACTAGGCACCCTGAAAAGTCACATGTTTTTTTAATGTTATAATTTGAGTTACGATGTTATTCGTGTGGCGATGCGGCATTATATTGTTATGGAGTTTTAACGCTTGTCAATATATACCTACAATATTTTAGGTCGAAGTTTGCTCAGAAAAATTGTTAAATTTGTATATCATAGATACGAAATGAAAAGCCTAGGCTAATGTATATAATAAAGCGAATATTTAAAAGAACAAGCGACTCCATAAATATTTTTATATAACGACATAATTTTTGCGATGTTCATATTATTATTATTGGGATATTAAATTAATTTTCGCCAATGATTTTTTAAAGAAAATCTTTCTGTATAATAATAATTGTAATTGATGAATTTATGTGTGAGTATGTTTTTGTTAATTGTAGTAGATTTATTTTTAGCTGGCCTAATAGTTTCTCTATAGACTTCTTTGCTGTTTGCACATTTGCGTCTAATTGCACTATTCGCCTATGGCCCGTTTGGTCAGTTATAGTCTCGCTGCTTATTATGTGGGACCTTAACATTATCGGGCAAATATAAGTGTTATATACTATTCTAACCCTTTGAGTAGAGATTCAGTCATTTAAATCACTTACTTTCACAAATGCGATTATTTACTGCGATTAGTCGCCAATGTGTATGCAGCTTAATCTTATACATATTATTTGTCATAAAAAAATATTTTTAATTTAATAATTAAATACCAAAGATATTTATTTTATTAAAATTATACACCAATTGCAATGAAAATATTTTTTATAACAAAATTATACTTTTGCATTAGAAATTTAATTAAAATGTTTTATTTATTTAGCTAATATTTGTATAATTATAATAACAAGATTTTGTTTTTAGAATACTCGTATTGAACTATTATGGTGGAAGGCTGTGATCAAATGAGGTTATAAGTGCCTGAAAACCTTTTAGAATAAGTAGTTGATGACAAAAAATATTAAAATCAAGAATAAATATTATTAAAACAGTAGGCTCAACGCACAATAATTGGCCAAAATTTAATAAAAAAATATTTTTTATTTAGATAATAAAGTTGACAATTAAGTAATATTATCAATAATTTCGATTAATTTATAAATATAATTGATTCGCTTTTTAAAATATTTATGCGATTTTTATAAAATGCCTTAACTTGCAAAGAAATTAATAATTACATACATTAAGATATGCCCAATATTTACTTTAGGTAATTAATTGTAAAAATTGACAATATAATAACTTATTTTTATATAAAATCTGTTGATCAGTATAATACAGAGATACAGAATATTCTTGTATATTAAGGCATTGGCAGAAAATGGCATGATTTAGCGTACTGCCTTATACAATCGTAAAATTAGCAATTTTCTACCTAATCTGTAATTACCATTATTGCCAATTAAAAAATACCTTGCTTTTAGTTAGACAAAATTAACAGTAACAAAAATTAAAAAGTAAAACATTTAAATTACTAAATTAGGTTTAAAATGATGAGCAAAGTAATTATGAACAAATATTGGTTGTTTTACATTATAGGAACTTGGTGCATTTGTGCAAATATTTGTGATATGTGTTATCAAAACATTACCAACTAGGTATATATATATATATTATATAGTGTCGTAACGAACAACAACAATCGCAAACGTTTGTTCAAATATTTCAAGTGCTATCATTAGAGCATAAAAGCAGAATAGTGACTCTTGTCTCCAAAAATGTTTCTTATAATCTACAGCCAAAATGGACGGAAAATTTTGATGATTGTTGTGTAAGCAACAAAGAAAATTTAATTTTTTTGTTATTTGAAGGTAGCATACAAATATTTTTTGAGTTCGTGTAGTTCTTGAAGATTCATACAAACACACACAGACGTGCATTAAATCTGTGAGAGAATGTTACTTTAAAATTCAAACGTTGTTTTGTTCGAAATTTAAATATTTCTTTGAGCTCCTTGCTTTCGCACACATATACATCGTATACAAATATATACCACTACCAATAAAAGATACCTGCTTTGTAATACTACCCTCAATTTTCAATTATTAATTTACTTTTTTGGTTGTACTAGTATCTGCCAGAGATGTTCTAGCGGCCTGAATCCATCTAACTAGGCTTGTGTAAGGCATTTAATATGTATTCCGTTTTTATGTTCTAAAGTATTAGTTGTAGGTACCTAGTAGAGTAAGACGAAATATGCCAAATGTTGTAATTATATGTCAGATTTAGGTATTTTTATATGTCAGTGATCGTTATTAATGTTATTCTAACGTAATTTAAAAATAATTTAGTATAATAAAGAATATTATGTTAGATTTATGTTTCATTTTAATTAATGTCCTCCAGACCGAATTTCGGTCACGGCGGCTAATCTTATCGGAGACTAGCCATCTGCGCAGGGACATATTATAATGCACAAGCGTGTGCGCAAACACAAGTGCACTCTCTGTTCCCTAACTCTCATGATCCGATGGGACGGTAATCCGACACGACCGGAGAGAGATCAGGCGCAGGACCAACGACTTTACGTGTTTTCCGAGGCACGGGGGTGTCTAACACCGCCAACTTCCTAACTCCGGGCTGCTATTGAGGTTTCTTAACAGAAAAACCTAATAAGTTTTTTTGGCCCGACCCGGGATTCGAACCCGAAATCTCATGCACAGCAGTCACATTCACTACCGCTGCGCCACGGAGGCCTGCTTAAGCCTAAGTTTGCCCTGAAATAGTTATCGTTTGGTAAATGGAAAATTTTGAAATCCTACTTATTATACAGCATGTATCATAAAGGTGTGGTCATATTTTAGGGCCGTAATGTATATCAGATAAATAACCTTTGTGCCCTATCAACGGATCAAAAATCATTTGAACAATTTTATTTCAAACTATATATTTATTCATTACTAGCTTTTGTCCGCGGCTTCGCTCGCATTAATTTAGAATTTGACAATCAATTCAGGTCGTACTCTGCTTGTAATAATATAATTCAATAATGATTCGAAAGACACGTGGAGCCATCTATGTATTATCATAAGAACGTTATTGTTGTTTTCCTCGGGAACAATAATTTTTTTCGGGATGAAAGGTAGCCTATGTCCGTTTCTGTACACGTGACAACTTATATGCAAAATTTCAGGATGATCGGTTCAATGGTTTAGGCGTGAAAAGATAACAAACAAACAAACAAACTCATTTTCGCTTTTATAATATTAGTTAGGATTTCACCATCACCATCCAAATTGCGCCTGGTCATATTCGGGTTCACAGAAATCACCCGAATCAGCTGTTAGTGTTATTTAAGTATCGACTAAAATGGACGCTTTTGATAAGTCGATAAAAAGTAAATTCTATATCTTAGTAAAAATTATGTATACGGATTTCATTGTCTCGGTTTTCTATTGTACAGGGGCTATATTTTGAGACACTTAAATATAACCACACTTTTCTGTTACACGCTGTAGATCTTTTTGCCTCAGTAGCGAAGCCGTAATAAATACGACTGCTCTGCATGGAGTCTTCAGTCAATTACCTGGTTGCACAGTTGACAGTATTATTGGCTTTCCTGTCAAGAAATTCTAAGAAGCAGCAAGGAGTTTGGAACTGTTCCCGATAGATGGAAATAGGATCACTCTTTATTAACCTCTGAGTCTTATTTAAAGAGGTTAATGAAAACACTATGTGGGTCTGTGTGTCTGTCTGTTAGTGACAGGCATAACTCCGGAACCACTGGACCGATTGACTTGTAACTTGGTGTGCAGACACCTTGGGGTCATACATCGGTCGAGTTTGAATATGGGCTCTGTGGACCAAAAGACCCCCGAGATATAGCAGTCATTTCTTTTCATTACTTTTACATTTAAGACAAAGAGATTGAATCCTGGGTTTTTACACACATCTCGTTACATGAGACCTTAAACCATTCGTGATTAAATGTGGTTGTGATACACCTCTCCCTTCCCCTTCCAGTATAATAATAATATCAGCCCTGTAATAAACTGTCCCACTGCTGGGCACGGGCCTC
Organism: Catocala sponsa; assembly: GCA_963564715.1. Classification (NCBI taxonomy): domain Eukaryota; kingdom Metazoa; phylum Arthropoda; class Insecta; order Lepidoptera; family Erebidae; genus Catocala; species Catocala sponsa. Next base: position 17,943,758 of record OY751349.1, read on the forward strand.
TTCTCAATGTGAGAAGGATTAGGCCATAGTAGAGCACGCTGACCCAGCGCGAGTTGGCAGACTTCACATATCTTCGAGAACAGTATGTAGGACTCTCAGACATGCAGATTTCCTCACGATGTTTCCCTTCGCCGTTAAAGCAAGCGATAATTAACTATTTAATACGGACATAACTTCGAAAATTCAGAGATGCGTGCTTTGGAACTCGAGACGTAGCAGTCGAACGGTCTCACACTAAGCTATCACCGGGTGATGTGAAATAGTATGTAATAAAATGAACAAATATGTTTAAATGTTTAGCGATACACGAACGCCTGAAAAATGTTTAAGAGAATATTGACTTCGTATAATCTGTGTCTATAATATATTATTCAGGCGGACCAACATATGAATTAAAATAAATATAAAAGACCATTATGATTACAACCAGTAAGGCGTAAGAATGTTCGTTGTGGCATAAATTTACATTATATTAAAACCATATAGGTACTTAATTATAGCTGTGGCAGAATGTGGTGTGGTGTTAAAGGTACTTTTCTCGACGTTTCAGTGGATTTTAAGCAGCCATGGAGTCCCGGGGAGATTGTACACAGGTGTGTGCTCTTTAGGTGTACCAAACTGCTCAAACTCGGTGCTTTCGGCCACGAGTTCGCACTCTATTTATGTATTCTATAAGGCCTAAGTTTAAGCCAAATACCAGGTTAAACCGAGGAATATATATAATTCCTCTCTTAAAATGATGTTATATAGCCTATAGCCTTCCTCGATAAATAGACTATCCAACATTAAAATAATTTTCCAAATCGAACCAGTAGTTCCTGAGATTAGCGCGTTCAAACAAACACAAACTCTTCAGCTTTATAATAATAATAATAATAATAATAATAATATTCTACCACATACACACAACACCATCTAGCCCAAACTAAGCAGAGCTTGTACTATGGGTACTAGACAATGGATAAACATACGTATATACTTATTTTTTTGTAAATACATACATATTATACATAGAAACACCCAGACCAAGACAAACACCCATGTTCATGCACACAAATGTTTGACTTCGTAGGTATTAGTATAGATTATTCAGACCCAACACACTACCCAACATGGCAATTAAGCTCTGAACCTCACAATCATATGCAAATATCAGCGCTAATTTCTGCTATGGTACCAATTAAACAGTAAGTAATTAAGATAAAAGCATTTCAAAATCGTAACTCATGGAAAAATTATACGATTGCATAATAAACAAGCACTTCTTAAATGTACTCTAAAATACACTCGAAGGTAGGTGGACTTATGTCAAACAACACATGTCATATTATGTACATAAGTCAGGCCTAGCGCGCACTGCGCGGTGGAACGCGGTGCGTTTATTATACCGTCAACCCTGCGGTAGAATAAACGCATTCACAGGGCCGCACACTGCCGCGAAAAAAACGCACGTTTTATCATTCGAACTCCAGCTGTGGTGCATACACGTTATCGTTATGAACTACGATACAAGTGTTGTTATCTGTATATATTTATTATTGCGTAAAAACGGGTTACCCAAACGGTATTGTTTATCCCTTGACGGTCTTAAGGCTTATGAAGAGCTTTTGTTCGTAAGAGATAACGATCTTCGTTCGTATCCAAAAAAGATTTCCGCCATCACCGGAGAAACGCCAGGTAACATATCTGTGTCGCGTCCCAACAGCAACTGAATGAGTGTCTCGGTGCGTTTTTTTCACCGCAGCAGTGCGCGGCACTTCTTGAGATCTTTATGCGCTTCGATCAAATATACCATAGATGTACATTCTCATACAAAAACCGCGTCAATATGTGGCACTGACCAGTACTACTTACTTATAAGTGTCTGCATTTATTATGCAATCCAGGAAATAAACCGGAATAACCATTGAACGCCCACTGAGAAACATTTTGTTATAGTTTAGTTAAAACACGTAAAGCGTCCTAAGTGTGTTACTCGCGATACGCAAGCGTACTAAGTATATGGTACGGTCTCCACCTGTCCCACTCACTCTTGCGTGAGTGGGACAGGTGCGTAATACATGCATTTAAATTTAAACGAAAATATATTCAAATATATTGTTGAAAGCGCCATATTCAACAAAATATAATAAATATTTCATAACAAAACTATACTTACCAAAAGTACGACATTCCATCCTTTTTTTGCACTTTTAGAGTATAGTTTTTGCATTTTTTCACTACACACTTTGGCATCGTGTAACGTGTGACTGCTAACGCGGTCGTAAAGTGTCTGCGAGCGAAATTGCGCATACGACTGATTTATGCACAGTTTTGTTGGGGCCGTTTTTCGAGCGACGATCGTGCATCTGTGGTATATTTGATCGATGTTTATGCGACACAAAAATATGTGCGGTAGATTCACCGCAAATTTGCAGCGGGAGACCAACGACGACTTTACCCATTGCGTTTATTTCACCGCAATGCGCGCACTTCTATGACACTATATACTTCACAGATTATGCGTTAAAAAAACGCAAGGCAGTGCGCGCTAGGCCTTAGCACTGCGATATTCTACTCAACGTACATAATATACATAGGTACTTGATTCACGCCAATATAATAATATTCTATCACATACACACAACACCATCTAGCCCAAACTAAGCAGAGCTTGTACTATAAGTACTAGACAATGGATAAACATACATATATACTTTTTTGTGTAAATACATACATATTATACATAGAAATAGCCAGACCAAGACAAACGTCTATGTTCATGCATACAAATGTTTGACTTGTGCGGGAATCGAACCGCGACCTCAGGCGTGCAGTCGTTTACACTAACCACTACGCCACCGAGGGCTCCCTTATAGGTAGTCAAAGTTGTATTACAGAATACAAACAGTACATTATAAGTTTACTAGCGACTCGCCCTGGCTTCGCACGGGTAATACAAAACCTTAACAAATTATACAACTAGATGTAGTTCCTCATGTATCACTCTGTCTATCACAGAAAATCGCATGAAAATCCTTTCAGTAGTTTTTGAACTTATTACTAACAGACAGACAGACAGACGTGGCGGGGGATTTTGTTTTATAATATGTAGTGATAAATAGGATTTTCTTGAGCATAAAACTAAAAGTAAAATACTTCATTTCAAGCTCAATACCTAATAAATAAATTAATTACGATGTTGACTTATACGATAAACTATCTTATACAAATTACAATTTATCTCTGTATCTTATCATCACGACTTCTGATTGGTGGGTCAGTGGGTGAAATGCATCGTCATGGGTCACTGGTACCTGATACGTTGACGTTTACAGAAAAATAAAACAGACTCAATGCTCATATATATATACTCATGGCTTTATATTTTCATCGACGAGGTAACCAGAACTATTTGCCACGTACATTTCACTTACTTTATTAAAAACCTAGATGTTATTTTCTACGCTTAAAGCGTTAAACGGTGAAAAAAAATTATGTGAGAAAACTTGCATGTCTAAGAGCGCTCCATAATGCTCTGAACGATATGTGAAGTTTGCCAACCCACACCAGGCCAGCTTAGTGGATGATAGACTAACCCTTGCAATACTGACAAGAGCTTCGTGCCCAACAGTGGGAGCATTTATAAATAGAACCGTTATTAAAGTAACAACTAGAACCAGAACAACTATTAGCAGAAAACACAATTTTTAGCCCCATGGGGTGGAACCCATAACACTCATGTTTCTACAGAATATACCACGGGGAGTGCTTTGAAGAGTTATTCCACCTTATCCTGCCCTCCCCTTTCCTATCCAGAACAACGCGTGCTGGGCTCAGATGCCATCCTTACACGGTAGAGTCGATTAGAGCGCGTACCAAAAAGTTTGGGTCCTCATACCTCTGCTAAACGACCAAGGCATGGAATTCTCTGCCAAGGCACGTGTTTCCTTCTTCCTTCAATCCTGGGTTCTTTAAGCGGGGCGTGAAAAAGCATCTTCTCAGGCCGTCAAAGTAGAGACCTCAACATCGCCTCGGCTACTGTGGGGTGATGTGGAGGCCACTGCTCTTAGACCACACGACTGCTTACCATCAGGTGGAGTGTGGTCATTTTGACGAGCAAAATTAAAAAAAAAAAAAAAACTCTACGTACTGGCAGGGGCAAGCCTACCACTTTACGACGATTTAAGCCTGGAGCGCCTATTTTATGGCGTTCATAAAAGAAATAAAACCTACTTTATATTTTTAATAATAAAATAATATAATAAAAGAAATAAAACGACTATTTAATAAAAAGCAAATCACATAAATCAAACTGACATTAGTAATAAAATATTTTGGGCAACGAACGCAATCTGTTGTGAAAATGAACGGTGTTTACTCAAACCTTAAATTATTTCGTGTACAGATACCAAAAAACTGAAACATGGCTAACGAAGTGAAAGCCGCGAAGATGAGCGAAAGTGAACTAGCTATAAAAGGCGCACATCTATTTGGACCAAGCCTTGAGTCAAAATTCGACGAGTTTAAATACGAACTTCTTCATAAAATAGAGAAAGAATTGGTCGATTCTAATACCGCTAGAGATTTTATCACGCAGAAATACGATAAGCTGTGTACTAAGATTCAGAGTTTGACGAAGCTGCATTCGACCATGTCTGAGTTCCGCAGTGACGTGAAGGCCATAGAGAAACATATCTCGGAATTGTCTATGCGTGTGGATGTCATTGAGAAGCGAGCCATCACCAACACGTGTCCGTCCTTGACATCATCTATATTTTGAGACTAACTAAACTAGTAAACAGTCTTTATTAAAGTCTGTTTTTTTTTATTTCGATGTTTTATATAAACTTAACCTTAACTAATGCTAATCCATATAATATTAACTTACATATATATATATATATATATATATATATATATATATATATATATATATCCATATAACATCTCGTGACAACGGGAGACCCAAAGCGGGTTTCCCCGTAGTTATGCCCTTGAAAATGACACTTCCACCCCCAAGCATAGAGCTCTAGCGGCCTCCCTCTGACCGGCCGAACAAGGCAAGCCAGAGTTGCGAGTCCTACGGGCGCTCTTGGTGTTCCACCCCAGCCAACTAGTAACGACAAGCCGGGAACGAGGCTCTTACCGACTCTCTGAGGCATTCAGGACCGCAGTGTCGCCACTCACATTCAGCTCGCCACAAGCTGCCCTGCGGTTTGTGCGCTTTTACTTAACCTGGTGATACATTTTTTGTTTATATCACAAGGCGAAGGTGATAGTTTAAAAGCTAGTGTACTGTGCTCTTCGATATCGCGTTAGTCTCATGATGAGGTATTATTATTATTATATCCAGAATACGTTCGTGTTTGTTTATTTATTATATATATTTGTAAAAGATGGCGCTTATTCTTTCACATAAGTGCATAATATAGTGTTGATAAAATTGAATTATTATGAAGCTATTTAATAGATAGTTATCGTGTGTGCCACTTGTAAACCTTAAGCCACCCACAAGGACCTCGCTGAAGTGGCTGCCTCCACTACTGAAAATTGTTCCACCTGAAACTGATTATAACAATCGTTTTACCTTCAATTGTAATATGGTTTGTATAAGTTTGTACTTTCCTAAAATTTATGTAAATTGTTAAATGCGTAGGTATATTACATTTATTTACCTTGAATCATAACTAATATTAACCCATTCGCTGTCCCGTGACAGACACAATAGAAAATCTATTGTTATCTATCATATGTGATTCATACACCTTGTCAGGGCTACAAAAAAGGTTATAGATTACATTTCATCTTTAATCTTCTTTTTCTTATGTGGTTTTACGGGCGCGCAAAAGCGTTAGGTTATGTCGGACTCACCCGGCAAAAGATGGCGATATCCCGGCCATACCGACTAAATCTACCACGATGTTCCTTAACATTACAAGTCGATGGTGCCGCGCAAAACTTTTTCAACCCCGACGAGGTTTAAGCCCGCCCGCCGTATAAAATGACGGGCTCTCCTACACAAAACTACCTACCCAAAAATTTATTCAAAATTTCAGTGATAAGGAGGTTATCACTGAAATTACCAGTCCGATTTGAAAATTATTTTTGCATTAGGTCATCATTTTATTGTGGAACGATATAGGATTTATAACATGACGCTGCGAGCCACGGGAGCGATGCAGTAATCATAATTATGTGTGAAACGGCGGGACACAGCTAGCGTCTTGTATTATAAAACTTATGCTTTATTAAATTTGAAACTGATTTTCTCGCTTTTCTATACGTAGCAACAGAGAGCAGAAGAGAGGACATTATATTTTGCTGTTTTTGAATAATTCCGGCGAATAAAAACCTTAGATTTCTTCCTATGAAATCGCTTAACATAAGTATCAAAACACAGACAGTAAAATAAAGTTCATAATTCCTAAAGAGAGTGTGCGCAATTGTACCGTTTCTGTCTTTTTGAGAATCAGTCCTTATGAGAGTCTGTCCTTTTGCGAATCTGCCTTTTTGAGAATCTGTCCGTATGAGAATAAACCGCCAATTTTATGTATATGCATGTTTCGGGATAAAATTAGCTACCTACAATATATTCTTTAAAACCACGACAGTAAAGTCACGCTTGAAAGCTAAGCTAAGCATTAACGATATCCTAAAGGTAAAACAAGACAGCATTACCGAATGTATAGCTTTTAGAGATGGAAGGGATGGGTGGAAGGGCCACAGCGCGGCTATACAACGTCACGAGCCCTCTAAACACACAATCTATAAATAGGTACCTATAAAATAAGTTAAAGAGCAACTATGGTTGTAATATTCAACGATGCCTAGTAATTATAAAACCAGATAATTATCAGTCACTTGAAATTATCAAACTCTTCACTACCGCATAATCTAGGAGATACGTATCACAGCGAGGGCTGTAGGTATATTTGTATGTTTAATAATTGTAATTTTCCTACACCTCACAGTATCAGCATGACATAGTTATGTATAAGTGTACATATACTTCACATTCTTGCAAATTTTAATCTCGAATATTTGCAACAATATACTACTTTTCTTTTTAACACAATTTTATTAGTTTGGCCTGTATAGTTCTTGCAACTCACGATGGCGAGCGGGCTATGTATGTGTGTGTGTAAATGTCGCTCGCAACTGACCGCTCTGTCAAACACGCACACTACCGCACTGTGCATGTACACGTAAATTCTGCTCGCCTACGTGAGTTGCAAGAACTATATCTATCTATGTAACGGAATCTGAACACGATTGTAACTTATCACCCACTTAAAAACAACAATTAATTAACTTTAAACTTTGTATAGATATCAAGGACCGATGACAATATAATTACTTCATAAGTTTGTCCTAGCATCCTGGCCAGTATCACCAGGGGTTCCGTGTCCCGTTCACCCGCTAGCATCACCCACCAGTGGGACCATGGGGAATTTCCGTTTACCCGTGCACGATGCACCCACTGCAACCTTTTGACAGATATAGGTGAATGTAGAGTCATTATGAAAATACCATATAAACCACACAAGACTATTTTACAACAGAATGAATTATTTTGCTAATCGCTGTATTTCATACATGAGCACTGGGCTAAAACCATTTAAAAACTGTTGCCATCGACACGACAGAAAGAAGAAGAAGATGTCATACATGTCATACAGTCATACATGGAGGATGTATTTTCTTTCCTATCCAGAACAACGCGTGCTGGGCTTGGTCGACTAGAGCGTGTACTAACAAGTTTGGGTCCTCATACCTCTGCCGAACGACCAAGGCATGGAATTCTCTGCCAAGGCACGTGTTTCCTTCTTCCTTTAATCCTGGGTCCTTTAGCGGGGCATGAAAAAGCACTTTCTCAGGCCGTCAAAGTAGAGACCTCAACATCGCCTCGGCTGCTATGAAGACGGTGTGGAGGCCACTGCTCTTAGACCACACAACTGCTTACCACCAGGCGGAGTGTGGTCATTGTGACGAGCAAAAAAAATAAAACATTTTTGTCAAGAACGAGAGACCACGACAGAGTATAATAATCCATAAGTTTAAATTGCAATAGCAATAAAAAAGAAAAATAAACTATTTCTTGTCTAAACTTGTTGAACATTATTTATTTTAAATATGGTTTTTTATTAAAACGTGTTTTTTATGGTTCCGTACCTCAAAAGGATAAACCGGAACCCTTATAGGATCACTTTGTTGACCGTCCGTCCGTCCGTCCGTATGTCTGTCTGTCAAGATCCTTTATCTCGGGAACGCGTGGAGGGGAGGTATCGAGTTGAAATTAAAACGATATACTCAGGTCTACAGTCTCTTGAAGCTGTGAAAAAATCAAACTTCTAAGTTAACGTAAAAAAGATACAGCCGTTTATGCCGCAAAAAACGTATATTTCGACACTCTCAAGGGAATCAAAATTTATAGGGTATTTTCTGTTGACCTAGAACTATGAAATTTGGCAAGTAATACCGTCTTATACTACAAGTATAGGGAAGAATCTGAAATCTAATACATTTACTACGTGTACGATAAGTGTTACCTACTTTAAAGTTCATAATTGTAACCTTGTGATCTATATGAATATAGGTACCTATTTTGACTTTGACATTCACATTTTGTATCTAAGGAATATACAAGCTACAATATTTTTGTATACCAGCTTATGTTAATAACAAAGTTTTGGTATCTCGGATAGCTAAAATCTACGTAATTCTGTGGATAATTTATTATGTTTCCACGTTTACATTCTTAATTTTTCGTTTTTACTTGGACATTTCCGGATAAATTCTGACATTCCAGTAGTTATTATAAGTAAAATCATTTATTTGTTAAGAAATTTGCGTCATCGGCAACTTAAAGTTTCAAGTACATGTTCAGTCCAGTCATGTTCGAAATATTTCTTCTGAGTAAACAACTGTGATTGACCATAATATTTTAAATACATAAAAACATCTTACTGGTGGCTTAATACGACATCTACCCACTTAAAATACTCAGTATCTATACTAATATTATAAAGCTGAAGAGTTTGTTTGTTTGTTTGTTTGTTTGAACGCACTAATCTTAGGAACTACTGGTTCGATTTGAAAAATTATTTTTGTGTTGGATAGCCTATTTATCGAGGATGGCTATAGGCTATATAACATTACGCTACGACCCACGGAGGCGACGCAGTAACGATAAACGCGGGTGAAACCGCGGGAACATCTAGTGTCTAATAAAAGCACTGTAAAAATACATTATTCATTAATTATCTGAAAACTTTTATTATATACAACATCGTTATTAGACAAGGTAGCATTCTTATGAGTTATTATGAACAATACTTTTAAGAGTTTTAAATGATAACGACGTTATAACCCTCTTGTTATAACGTCGTTATAATTGATAACCCTTTAAGTTTTATGAATATAGATAAGTGTTTACCGTTAGTCACAGTATTTGTCACGGGCAAACAATCGAAGTCAAAAACCTTTAAACACTTCTTGGACACGTCATGTAACTTACATATTAATAGTGAATTATTATAATAAACTAGATGTGCCCGCGATTTCACCCGCGTTTATGATTACTGCGCTGCCTATAGCCTTCCTCGATAAATAAGCTATCCAACAAATAATATCTTTCAATTAGAACCAGTAGGTCCTGAGATTAGCGCGTTCAACCAACCAAACAAACAAACTCTTCAGCTTTATGATATTACTTAGTATAGGTATAAAAAGAAAGATTTAAAAGATTGTGAATGGGGATTAAGAATGAATGAGTTACTTGTCAAATGTCTTCTTTATGCCGATGACCAAGTAATACTTGCGTCATCGGCGGAAGAGTTGCAGGCGATGGTAACTATTATGCATGGTGCTTTTGAGAGTAAAGGAATGAAAATAAATGTAAGCAAGACGAAAGTAATGGTATTTGAAAAGGAAGAGTGCGTGACGATGTGTAATATTATGATTGATGGAGAAAAAGTGGAGCAAGTGAAAGAGTTTGTATATTTGGGTACTTTGTTTACAAGGGATGGTAAACATGACGGAGATATTGAAAGGAGAACGATTGCTGGCAACAAAGTGAATGGAGCCCTACGCGCTTTTATGAACAGTCGAAATGTATCCGAAAAGGCACGTTTGGCTGTTCATAGAGGACTATTAGTGCCCACACTTATGTATGGAAGTGAAAGTTGGGTATGGCAAAAGAAGCATGAGAGCAGAATAAATGCTGTAGAAATGAGAGCGTTGAGAAGCATATGTGGTGTGACTCTGAAAGATAGAATAAGAAATAGTGTGATTAGAGAGAGATGCGGCATGAAAGTTGATATAGTTACAAGAATAGAAAAGGGTATGTTAAGCTGGTTTGGACATGTAGAAAGAATGGACGAGGAAAGACTGACTAAGAAAGTTTATAAGGCTAGTGTGAATGGAACAGTCGCAAGAGGAAAACCTAGGCGAACGTTTCTCGACCAGATCGGAGGCGTCCTGGACAAAGGCCAGGTTAAGAGCTCCTTGAACCGACGGGCGTGTATGAGGAATGTGATGAAAGTGAATGAAGCCAGAGAAGTGTGTCAGGATCGTAGCAAAGGGAAATCCGTAGTCTCTGCCTACCCCTCTGGGAAACAGGCGTGAATCTATGTATAAAAATTTAGCATTGATGAAAGGCTGTTCGAGGAGTAGAGCTCTCATGAGTTCGTCTCATGAGAGCTCTACTGTTCGAACAGCCTTTCATCAAGCAATGCAGGCAAGAAACTTATTGCCACTCTTTTCAATCGCCAATTGTTTAGAATATGGTTCTTAAAATACAAATTAGTGTATTTACGTACTAAACTTTGCCTGCACCTTCGCTCGCGTTAATGTGAACTTTGTCCATAAATTTCTACCTCCAGGATGCAAAATTTTATGATAATCGGTTGAGTAATTAAGGCGTGAAAGCGTAACGGGGTGTCCTGCGTGAGCGACGAATACGACGCGACGCGACGCTGCGAACGCGACAAACGCGATCAAAACAACGACCTACCCATCTTGCAGCCTTTATGGCAGACTGCGGCGACACGCGATGTAACGCATCCCTGTTTTGTGGGCGACCAGACGCGACACCACGAACTACGAAATAGTTGATTCTCAATTTTAGACAAGTTAACAGCAGCAAATTGTCGCGTGTAGCATCGCGTCGCATTGCATCGTGTAGTGTCGCGTCGCATCGCGTCGCGTTCGCAGGCCACCCCGTAAGAAACAAACAAACGCACATTCGCATTTATAATATTAGTTAGAATTTCCTATATGAGCTGCTGTATGTGGTAGTAACCTAAAATCATGGTTAAATAACTCCTAGCTGTGCCGAAGCAAACGTTCAGCTTCGAATCCAAGGCCAAGTGCTATTGGTGCTTCAATATCACGTGTTGCTTCGATAACAGTTATGTTTGAGGAAATATACTTGAGCATTCTTAAGGCGTGAATGTAGCGTGAGTGAAGTATGTGTAGACGTGATTAGACATTTTAACGTCAAGGAACAGCTTTGACGAAGGGATAGGTCAAATTTACTAACTAGTTAAAGAATCTTAATAATATCAGCTTTTTTTTATAAAATGTCCCTCCATTGTCGGCCTAGATGGCGTAGTGGTTAGTATTTCCGACTGCCACGCCTGAGGTCGCGGGTTCGATTCCCGCATAAGTCAGAAATTTGTGTGCATGGACATGGATGTTTGTCTTGGTCTGGGTGTTTCTATGTATAATATGTATGTATTTACAAAAAAAGTATATATGTATGTGTATCCATTGTACAAGCTCTGCTTAGTTTGGGCTAGATGGTGTTGTGTGTATGTGATACAATATTATTATTATTATTGGGCTCGGACCTCTTGTCAGTAATGAGATGGGTTAGGTAATAGTCTACCACGCTGGCCCTTTGCGGATCGGCAGAGTTCACACATCTTCGAGAAAATCATGTTGAACTCTCAGACATGACAGTTACTTCACAATGTGTTCCTTCACATAACTTCTAAAAGTTAGAGGTGCTTACTGGGGCCTTGGGTCGAACGCAGAACCTCTGCGTGGCAGTGCATCGGCTTCCACTAAGCTATTGCTGCTTTAAAGAACCTTATAGTAAACTAGCTTCTCACTAGTTAACGAGCCCATGGTTTCTGCAACGTGAATGCTATAAGAACGCATCACAGAATAAAAAGTATCAGTAGAAAAATTCATTGTGTATATGACAGCGATGAAGAGGCCAAAACTTAGACATCTTTAAAAGGACTGATAGAAGTCACATTGCTCGGTAAAGGCCTCGTATTTGAAAATCTAAGTCTTTGCCCAGCAATGAGGTATACCAATAGGCTAACGAAAAAAATAGTATTAATCAAGAAGTGCACACGTTTAAGCGTCTGTCCTATCGGATTACAACAGTTAGGGAATAAAGAGTGAACTTGTGTTAGCGCACACACTTATGCACTATAATATCTCCCGCCCAGATGGCCAGTCTCCGTTAAAATTGGCGGCCATGACTGATATTCGGACTGGAGGACATTCTATTCCAATCAATATTATAAAGGGAAAAGATTTGTTTGTAATCGAAAATCTCTGAAGCTACTCAACCGATTTTAATCATTTTTGACCATTCGAAAGCTACTTTATCCAGAAGTAACATAAGCTATATAACAGGCTATGAGTCACGGGAGTGGAGGAGTAATCATGAATGTGGGTGAAACTCGACGACAGCTGGCTATGCAGAAGAAGTATTTTCTTTTTATTTTAAAAGATAACATCATTTAGAGAGAGAGAAGAACTCCTGCACCAGGTTTTTAATTTAGTGTCGCGGGGCACTACACAAACATTCAAGGAACAGACACAAAGCACACCCAGACTCGGAACAACTACTCGTAGATCACACATTTTTAGATTCAGATTCAGATTCATTTATTTTTAGATTCAGATTCAGATTCATTTATTTTTAGATTCAGATTCAGATTCATTTATTTGCCAGAATGTAGTACATACAACAGATGCCAATAATTACAATAATGGTTCTGTACATTCTACCATAACAATGGTGTGCAAAAGGGCTTATTCCCGCCCGCTCCGTTATTTTGTTCCCCAGCGCTCCAAAACTAAAATTAAATATTATTATTATTTTTTAAATCGTTCCCAAGGGCTCCAAAAGCTTATGTTAGTTTATTTATTTATAAACTCTGATCTCCATACATTTATTCCCAGGAGCTCCAAATTATATTACAGCATTAAATAAAGACCTACTTACTAGTGTGTTCCCGACAGCTCGTGGTTTCTTATATTGAAGTATTGACTTTTTCTTGGAGCTGCTGGGAATAAAATCTCAAAGTACCTAGATAATGTTTTGGAGCTGTAGGGAATGAAATTGGTAAATGTGGCTTTATTAATTATTTGAATATAAAAATCCTTGGAGCTCCTGGTAATGAATATATGGAAATATGAACTTTGGAGAACAATAGATTTGGAGCGCACGGGAATAAACCTGCAAAAGGTCTTATTATATAATTTTATAATTTACAGTATATTCTGCCAGAATTATATTATTATTGAAGTTCTTTTATTATATAAATACTTACAAATTATGAAATAAGAATTATTAATACAAAATTGATAATAATAATAATTACATTATGTCATCTTTGTACATTATTATACATTAAATATTTATTATTATCTATTATATAATTATATTGTATATATAAATGTCTAAATACTTCGATCAAACATACCATAGATGCACATTCTCATACAAAAACCGCGACAATATGTGGCACTGACCAGTACTACTTACTTATAAGTGTCCGCATTTATTATGCAATCCAGGAAATAAACCGGAATAACCATTGAACGCCCACTGAGAAACATTTTGTAATAGTTTAGTTAAAACGCGTCAATGTAAAGCGTCCTAAGTGTGTTACTCGCGATACGCAAGCGTACTAAGTATATGGTACGGTCTCCACCGTAGTAGTGGTGTAGATTCGCTCTCGCTTACGGGCAGCGCACGCAAGAGTGAGTGGGACAGGTGCATAATATAGCGCATACGACTGATTTATGCACAGTTTTGTTGGGGCCGTTTTTCGAGCGACGATCGTGCATCTATGGTATATTTGATCGATGTCTAAATAATAATTTTTCTCCCGTGTGGTTATCGAACCCACCCAGTGCGGTGGCGAGGCGACCACTTAAAACTACCACGCTACCCGTGCATGTTTTAATTTTTACAACTTGCATGTGTAACACAAGTGGTAGGGTTTCGAGGAAATGGCACGCGGTCACGTGCCGCAGTTCTGTTAACGCAGGCGACGGTAATCGCATGTTCAAGCATCCCGCATTGTTTACCGCTTACAAAATAAAGCACTTCAATTTTAGAGTTCCATTGGCAGTTTCTAGAAAGGTGTATGTAGATTTCATGATCATTATCGGGTATTGCTACGCTATGGTGACCATGGAAGCTTTGTATACTGTATGTAGCGCACAATTGGACTAATGGCGTAGTGGTTTTTGCCAGTTTCTAGAAAGGTGTATGTAGATTTCATGATCATTATCGGGTATTGCTACGCTATGGTGACCATGGAAGCTTTGTATACTGTATGTAGCGCACAATTAGACTAATGGCGTAGTGGTTTTTGCCAGTTTCTAGAAAGGTGTATGTAGATTTCATGATCATTATCGGGTATTGCTACGCTATGGTGACCATGGAAGCTTTGTATACTGTATGTAGCGCACAATTGGACTAATGGCGTAGTGGTTTTTGCCAGTTTCTAGAAAGGTGTATGTAGATTTCATGATCATTATCGGGTATTGCTACGCTATGGTGACCATGGAAGCTTTGTATACTGTATGTAGCGCATAATTGGACTAATGGCGTAGTGGTTTAAGCTCGCCTTGCAGCCACAGCGCCAAATAATGTGGGTTCCATCCTCGGGACGAAAATTTGTGAGACCTATTTTATTTTTATTTATAAAAAAGACTACTTCCGTACTAGGAATAATGCCTGTGTCCCGGGGGACTTTACAAACATTCAAACATCTAGACCAGTAACAACTATTTGTAGATAATATTGTCTTTTGTTTACGCGAATATTATTCACTGAAATTAAACTACTATATACGGATCTTATCGCGTTGTTTATTTAACACTTTATTACAAAATTTAGAAACTGTTACACTGTGCAGCCATGGTCACGAGGAGACTCCCTGTGACCATGGCTGCTGAAAAGGAACCGAAACGTCTGGGATAGTGTAAACATAATATAAATAGTATAATAGTATAGTAATGGTATAAATAGTTTTAATAGTTTCAATAATTTAATTAGCTTAGAAATTAGTAAAGTTTAAATAGTAATAATAGTGTAACAGTTTCTAAAGGGAATAACTAGGTACTTTCGGCTTTGCGTGGACAAACTGCTCAGTAAAAAATCTATTTACAAATAATTATAGTTAATTAATAAAAAAATATTAAATAATACCTCGTTGCAGGAAATGTTTCGGTAAAAAAGAACGCATAAATAAATATTTAATATGATCCTAACCCTGATCCTGCCTAATCGTTTGACTAGATAGGGTGCGAAATTATTTTCTAATAGCTATTATGTATTCAATTTTGAGCGCATTCTGGAGAAAAGCGAGGTTGAGAGTACCCTAAGCTGAGGAGTGTGCTTGAAGAATACCATGAAAGTAATTAGATGTGCTAGGAACGTAGCAAGTACAAAGCCGTAGTATTAAGGCCGATTTACATCAGATAAGCGAATGCTCATTCTATCCTCTCTCCGTCAAATTCTATTAGTGTAAACAGAGACAGGACATTCCTTCGTTGTTCTATCTAGCTCGCATAGATTCTATGGAATATTCTAAGAATGCTCGCTCGCTTAATGTAAACGGCACTAGAGCGCGCGAACAGTAGCTTAGAGCGCTCTTACGTGTTTGGACGTGCGCGGTCTCTTCAAAGTGTTCTTGTGTTCTAGCGATTTGAATACATACTTATGAGCAATGAGCATTCGTTCGGCTGATCTAAACATCTATTGTGCAAGAATTCTAGTTCTTGGTTCTCATTCTTGCTCGTTGATATTTTGGTGTAAACGCTGAAAACCAGCTTTCGTTTACACTAAAAGATCAAGAAAGAATGCTCTTGTTCTAGCTCTAGCTCTGTTCGTTTGGTCTAAACTCACCTTTATATGTATGTATTCTTGAGTTTGCTTCATTACACGACTAATCCAGTGTATAGAGCGTCACCTCTTCGCCAATCGCCAGGTTATTAATGAGATGGCCGCTGTACCAATCAGTGCTCAAAGGCCCTTGACCTAGTTATAGACCAGTCTTGTCCTTGTATTTTTGAGAATTTCTTTCCTCTATGACTAATACTAGTGTATGATGTAGCTATTCCTCTATTCCAACCTGTCAGCTATAATAGAGGGCCCGTACCATCCAGTGCCCAAGAGTACTTTCCGGGACTAGTTTATAGACTGTGCATTTTTGAGCAGTCATAATCTTACCAAGACCGTTGGACCAGGTAGAGGCCTCAAGTTCCATCTTATGACGCCCTCCTCTGACTTTTCTAAAGAATGGTCATATAACGATACGAGTGACAAATATTTATTTAATATGGCTACTAAAGGTGCTGTTTGGGCAACCAAAAAAACATATAAAAAGCAATGAGAAAAGACTGACTAAGAAATTTTATAAGGCTAGTGTGAATGGAACAGTCGCAAGGGGAAGACCTAGGCGAACGTTTCTCGATCCGATCGAAGACGTTCAGGACTAAGGCCAGGTTAAGAGCACCTTAAACCGGCGAGCGTGTATGAGGAACGTGGTGAAAGTGAATGAAACCAGAGAACTGTGTCAGGATCATAGTAAATGGAAATCCGTAGTCTCCCTCTGGGAAATAGGCGTGAAACTATGTATATATGTATGTATATTAAAGTTATTTATTGCTAGCTTTAACAGCAAAGAAAAACATTGTCAGGAATGTCTGAGAGCTTTCTATAATGTTTTAAAAGATGTGGGAGAGTAGAGTAGAAGACAGGTGAGCTGCAAACCTTGAGTACGATCCCAAAGTACGTACCTCTAATTTTCGAAGTTATGCGCGTATTACATAGTTCGATAATACTTGCTTTAACGGTGAAGGGAAACACCGTGAGAAAATTACGAAGTCTGTCATCCAACCCTGGACAAGTCTGATGGTCTATGCCCTAACCCTTCTTAGACTGAGAAAACTGCCCACCGTGCCCAGCAATGGAACAGTTTATAAATAGGGCTGGAATAGTTATTACATAGAAGCATCTAATAAATATTTAATAAACAGTTGTTTATTAAATATTTATTAGATGCTTCTATGTACACACAGCGACATATCAACCTAGACTGTTTGGACTTTGAACTATTAGAAGTTGAACGCTGCGAATCGTGCGAGAGAGTGAGTTATATTTTTGTTATTTTGTCTCACTCACGCTGAACGGGACGCGACGCTCTATCCTTACCATTACATCGACACCACTATGCACTGTCCCTTTATGACAATTCTCTATTTTGTATGTAGCGTAGTTATGCGTTTATAAGCTGTCTAACTTAACCGTGTGTACCTGACATTCAATAACATTCGCTGCTATCCCCTTTTTATCTAGTTTACATATTTTAATAACTAATCTTACTAAATATAATAAACCAAATATTTATCTCACGGAACTCGTCAATAAAGAGTTGATTCACGCATCGTGTCACCCTGGAGAGCAATATTTATTTGTTTTATATAAAGTTTAGTGCTAGTTTAGTTCTAAACCTGATTGTGATCGGAGCTCTCCGGTTTATAAAGTGAGTACATTTATTTACAATTTAGAACTTCTTAATTAACTTTCGTTGGTTATAAATGAACTTAAAATGTTTTGAGTTTTTTATAATCTGCATTTATTTATTTATTATACATTATTTACATAAACAAAAGCAACAATCATAATTTATAACTTAACTAATAATATTAACAAACTTATAAATAAAACATAATAAAAGGAAACAAAAGATCTTATAAATTATTTTGGATATTGTAAAATTTATTTTATTGTGAAAATAAGTAACAAGTATTTTAAACGCGGTTTATTTATTTTTGTTTTTCAAGTGCATTTAAATTAAACTTCAATATTTAATACATTTTAGATTATATTTTGTATTTCATAATTGAATCAACAAAGTGATGTTATAATTGTTTTACTTGAATGTTGTATAGTATTCATAGGATATATTATTATAACATATATTTTTGATTCAGTGCATTTTGTTTTAGTATATTCGTTTTTATTTTAACAAGCTATAATATGACGTACATCTAGTCTAAAAGGTTTCTAGAACATTCACGAGTGTCTACAGGGCAAATAAGGACAAGCCATCTTTGAATCGTCCTTCAAACATTGGAACTCATCTGTGGGAATTTCCAACTGTCTGTGGAAAGCTTTACCAATTGAAGTATTTACTTCTGTTCACTGTTTCTTGCTATCAACACGGTAAAAGACAATTTTATTATAAATACTACTGAATTTTGGTCTATCGAAATGCAAAATAGATTAAATAAACATCACAAATACATAATTAAAAAAACTAATTGAAAGTTTGATAAAGGATCATCACTGCTTTATAAACAGACTTGACAAATTCTTTGAACACGCAACGGTTTACTAAGCTCACTGAAATAATAATCTTAATCTTAACTAATACTAGATGTTCCCGCGGTTTCACCCGCGTTTATCGTTACTGCGCCGCCCCCGTGGGTCGTAGCATTATGTTATGTAGCCTATAGCCTTCCTCGATAAATAAGCTATCCAACACTAAAATCATTTTTCAAATCGAACCAGTAGTTCCTGAGATTAGCGCGTTCAAACAAACAAACAAACTCTTCAGCTTTATAATATTAGTAAAAATTATAGTTTCGCACACACGTTGCCATAGGTACTGAAATGGACATAAGGTTCCATTCATCCAGATAAAGTACTTAGTTACCAAGCGAGCGGATCCGCGGGCAAAAGCTATTAAAGTTAGGAGCTGTGTAGTTGAGCTAGTAATTATACAGGCTGATTGGTAAAAGACTGGACATATTAAAGGAGGGTATTCAGTACTCGATTCTGGACCCGAATATCTAAAAACTACGTACTTAAAATTTGACCTAGTTATCCAATAAAAACTTAATGTGCGGACATTCTTGCGCATATACCAAAGTTAAACAAAACTTCCGCCTCCGCCCCCAGCTACCGCACCCCACACTCTCCAATTTGCACCCCCACCCGTCCTTTTCTTATCAAAGGTCATTAGCCTCGACAGCTGTATGCGCAGTGTCCACATTTTATGGATATTTCATACAAATATTCATAAATGTTTTCTTTGCAGGTTATACAGATTTTATTTTTATTTCTTTTTTATACGTTATGACTGACCATAAATTATCATGTCCTTAAGTATGTACAGGCTTGAGCGACGGATGACCATTTTAGAAAAATTTTCGCTTGCACATGTTGACCTGTTGAGATTGTATCGCCTTAGAATCAGTAAACAAATGTAAAGTGTAAAAAAACTCAAACAAAGAAAGGGGCGTGTCACGGGTACGGGTACCAAGTATTGGCCTGCTACGCGATTTTAATCCTCCGTCATCCGTCGCTGAAGTCGATAGTACAATGTTTAACCAGTCACACTGTATATTGAAAAAAAAGGTATCTGGTTTTTCATAAGTGAATTTGCAGAAAAACATCATATCATATAAAAATATGTCGGTAGTCATTAGATTCGATTTACCTGATACCAATCAGATGTTCCAACGTGTATGTGCCACGGTGGCGCTCGCGCTGCGCTGATAAACACCGGTCAGTGTGTAATTAACTGATTAACTTCAATATAGTAAACAAGATTGTTAAAAACCACATTTAATAGCATAATAATAATAATAATAATTCTTTCTTCCACCGGTATCATTCCTAAGCATCTTCGCCTTAGCCTAAAATTAATTGATCTCAAAGAAACCTTGTACATTAGCCTGCAGAAAGCCGCAATTTTGAACACATGCAGAATAGTCAGGAAATTCATGTCCCTTGATGAAAACGACACAACACAAATAACACCTCCAACATAATCTTTACACATTACACACTACATTTTACTTGGTTTCGGCCCGTAAATGTAGATAAAACCAGCCACGAGCTGAGAAAAAAAGAAAACAGAATAATAATAATAATATTTATTTGCATCAAACATGGTATATAAAGATGTTACAATTGTGAAATAAGTTACACATGTTTAGCTTAACATAGCACGCAATACATTTAACACATAGTCTGGTAGGCACAAAGTTACAATTTATTTTCAATAAATTCTTTTAGACAATAAAAATTATTTTCATTTAGCCATTTATATAAATGTATTTTAAATAATCTAGTATTTAACCCTTTTAAGTGACAAGGTATCTTATTAAATATGCGTACACACATCACTAGACAGCTTTTATTATATTTAGTCAACCTTGCAACATCACTAAACACAAGTCTATGGGGGTCTCGTCTACTCCTTGTATAATATCATATATAATAACTGGATGTGCCCGTGGTTTCACCCGCGTTTATAGTTACTGCGTCGCCATCGTGGGTCGTAGCGTGATGTTATATAGCCTATAGCCTTCCTCGATAAATAGGCTATCCAACACTAAAATAATTTTTCAATTCGAACCAGTAGTTCCTGAGATTAGCGCGTTCAAACAAACAAACAAACTACACTTGTCGGTACAGCAACGAATAGAAATGTAATAAAATGACCGACACTTAATGTACGTACTTGACCCTGCGTTAGGAACTTGGTGCAGTTAAACTAGAAAAAACAATACAAAAATTCACACATAGTTCAACGGCTTAACGAACGAATAACTTTGACCAGAAACAAACATATATTTGACTAGTTATATCTGTCAGATACTCTTAATAATAATAAATTTATTTCCATAAAATGTGGTGGATACAAAGATGACAAAATAACAAAGAGCACAAAAGGACTAGTAAAGGACGTTTATTGCCAGCAAGCAAAAAATGTTAAAACAACCTGTTTTTCTCAAACAAATATTAAAAATAGAAAAAGGAAACCAAGATGGTAGGTACGATTAAAAATGGTAATTAGAAAAACTTCTATGCAACTGCATTAGGCTATAATAACGTAGGTAGTTCTGTAATAAAACCCCAAAAGTCCGGCTTGTCCTAGTAAAATGCTCAAAGTCAAAGTCAAAAATCATTTATTCATTTAGGTCACAAAGTAACACTTATGAACGTCAAAGGGTTAGTGAGTTTATTACATTTACTGAATTTACATTTATGTTAGTTGCAAGGTTCAGGCAAAAAGTTGAGCCTATGAGAAGATACCTGCAAAGCTAAATAAATAAAATTGAAGTGTCTGTTTGTAATGTCAAAATAACAGCTTTTTATCTAATGCATATGAAAGTACATAAGGTACATATACAAAACATCTATTTTTAAAATTTTTGTCTGTCTGTCTGTTTGTTCCGGCTAATCTCCGAAACGGCTTAACCGATTTTGACGGGACTTTCACTGGCAGATAGCTGATGTTATAAGGCGTAACTTAGGCTACTTTGATTTTAGAAAAAAATAGGGTTCCGTGGAGACAAACACTTTTTAGTTAAAATCTACGCGGACGACGTCGCAGGTAACAGCTAGTATAATGTATAAATTTAAAATTTAGCATTCATGCATTCATTTAATATGTCCTGGATTACCATATAAAACTATCAATTCTATACCGATATGCATTCCACTCGGATAAATAAAGGCGAAGTCGTGAACAGTACGAAACAAAAAAAAGTACTTCGGTTTCAAAACGGTCGTTCCAATATAAAACAACGATATTTCTACTAAATGTTATAAGTGCAAACGTGATAGGCACTGAGAATACTTTGTAATATGTATGTGATCACTGATCATTGATCATTATAGTAATTAATTATGGATGTTATTTATTTTATACTGCCTTTTTGTTTGTATTACTGTCAATATCCTTTCTGTTTAATTTAAAATTCAAAACGATTTTTTTTTTCGTTTATTTATGAGAAAGTATAGCATCAATAATTTTAAGATAAATAATTTAAGGATCTAGAAGCTACATCTGCCAAAAAACTGCTGTGCAGTTTGGCAGAAGTATTAAATTATTGTAATATGTTTTTAAACACTAAATTTATAAACACTTTTTCATTTCATTTTCATTTTTTTTTCAAACTATCTATTCATGCTACCACACTTAAGCGTATCTACATATCTATCTTTCAAGTGCCGAAAGCTTTCAGACATTCTAATAGATATACGTGTATATAAGTTAACAACATTTTGACATCAATTAATATTATTATTTTATCTATCAGCGTTTGCCTGTCCGATAGGAACAGCGTGTGATATCATTTACACTTCAACGCCGACGCAGTGACCATCCATATCTAACATAAAAACTGAAATTAAATTACGTGCTTCAACAATATTGTGAAAATAAATGTAAGTAGTTTTATTATTACATTTTTATTCATTTCTGTGTTTAGAGAATTAAATTAACGTGTTTAAAGCATTCTAAAAGTCTAAGTAATTTTATTACATTTATATTCATTGCTGTGTTTATAAAATGTTCGCGTTAAACTTAAATGTAGTTTTTTTTTTATTTAAATGGATTTCTATTTATTATTGTTTAGTTATTATTTTTATTAATGTTATTCTGGTAATGTGTAATATTAGTAATCTTGTCGAGTGATTTATAGGTTATAATAAAATATCAGTGATAGTGGTTTGTGTATATTTAATTAGTCAAAAGTACCATAGACAATTATAATATATTCTACTATGTGAGCAAGGTTGTGATAATTCTAACATTTCGTTGTTTACATAACAAAAGTTTATAAGTATATTTATTTGTTTTGAAGGTTAATTAGGTATTATAAGCTTTTATTCATCTATATCTATACTAATATTATGAAGCTGAATAGTTTGTTTGTTTGTTTGAACGCGCTAATCTCAGAAACTACTGGTTTCATTTGAAAAATTGTTTTAGTGTTGGATAGCCATCACGCTACGACCCACGGGGGCGGTGCAGTAACAATAAACGCGGGTGAAACCGCGGGCACATCTAGTTTATAATAACACTGAAAGTCAAAGTTTAGGTATCAGTTAGTGAGTTTACTAAACTTACATTAGGTTAGTCACTAGGTTCAGGCAAAGGGTTATGCCCATAAGAAGACAGGGTAGAGCCCAAGAGAAAAAGAGTCCAGCAAGAAACTCTTTTTCAAAACTATCAAAATAATTTCAGTATTTACAACACATATCTGCGGCCCTTATATCAGTTACAGCTAATATACAATATATTACTTTACTAGCTATTGCCCGCGGCTTCGCTCGCGTTAATTTAGAATTTGACAATCAATTCGGCTCGTACTCTGCTTGTAATAATATAATTCAATCATGATTCGAAAGACACGTGGCGCCATCTATTATCATAAGAACGTTATTGTTGTTTTCCTCGGGAACAGTAATTTTTCGGTATGAAAGGTAGCCGATGTCCGTTTCTGTACACCTGACAACGTATATGCAAGATTTCAGCATGATCGGTTTAGTGGTTTAGGCGTGAAAAGGTAACAAACAAACAAACAAACAAACTCATTTTCGCTTTTATAATATTAATTAGGAATTAGGATTAGGATTAAGTATATAATATAATTGGTATTTCCCGATAACCCTAGCACAATAATAGCACGTGTGTATGATGGATACTTTAGCCCAACCTATCAATAGGATTATTTAATAAATAAATAATTCATATAATTATCTACTATTTCTTTTACGTACTATCTTGATTACTCGTAACAATTAATCTAAATTGTAATTTGGACTTCAAATCGAGATTATATCATGATTAAAGGATTATATTAAAGTGCTTTTCCTAAAAAAAATATATTATATCTATACGTGCAAATCGAAAAACACATTCTGGTATTACACCACTATCATTTTGACGTAAACGACCTAAGCTTAATTTTTACAAATATAGTCTCATGCACGTATTTCCGAACTGCTATACATCAGGGATGTTGCGGATGCATATTTTTTGACATCCACAAATGCGGATGCGTATGTCCAAATCGATGCGGAAGCTCTGCAATTGCGGATGCGGATGTTGAAGAAAATTGTGCATCTTATTTAATAAAAAGTATCTAATATCACCTCTGCAGGTTCAAACCTGTTTTGCAAAGGTTCATAAATGTAGCTATATGCCATTTTCTAGTGTTTCTTGATTCTCATCTTCACTTGAAGAATCATCGCGCCATTCATCGGCCCACCCATTTTCTTTCTTGTTGCAACCTAGCGCAGGTTCTGTGTATCTGGATCCGCATTAACATCCGTGTTGATTATTGCGGATGCGGATGCAGATGTCCAAATCGATGCGGAAGGCATCGAACTTGTAACGTTATGCACACAACTTTTATACTGACTTATCTCTTCGGTTGTCACATGATTTACTTATATAACCGCCCTATAAAAGTGCTATTTACATAGGTAATATTTTCTTACGTTTACGTGAATGTTATATATTGAAATTAAACTACTTTATACGGATTTTATCGCGTTGTTTATTTTTTATAAAACACTATTATTACATAATTTTGAAACTTTAAACTACTATTTTTAAATACTTTTACTAGTTACTGTTTACTTCTTTTTAAGCTATTTAAATTATACAACTATTTAGATTTAATTTTATACTTTCCCCGACGTTTCGGGGAATTTCCAAAAATATTATTTTCTAATCTTATTGCAAAAAATATTATATTCTAACCGGACAGCAGTTTCTGAGATTAATTCGTTCAAACCTATAAATCTTTGGCAAATAATGTTAGTATAGATATCTAATCACAAATTTAAGGAGGATAGCCTTCACAGATAATTAATGTCCTTATAAACAATAATATGTGAACGTCAATATGCCGATAATATTAATTAAAGTACTAATCGAGAAATTTATGATAAATATTAATCAAAAAGTATTTAAGTGAAGTTGATATTGTTTTAGCGGAAATCAAGGATTCACTTAAGATTTGCAATCAAGTGTCATATTTTGGGGATTTATAACGTAATTAATCGATGGGGGTTTTGTTTAAAATATAATAATAATAGGCAACAGCGATAGAGGAGACCGTTGGACTGCCACGCAGGTCTCGAGTTCGATCCCAAGACAAGTTATGTGCGTATTAAATAGATAAATATCGCAGGCTTTAACGGTAAGGGAAAACATCGTGAGGAAACCTGCATGTCTGAGAGTTCTCTGTAATATTTTCGAAGATATATAATATTAGTTAGGATTGAGTAATGATGTGTGTATAATGTATATTCTTATCAACAAAACGCCCACATTATGTAGGTATATTACGCAGTATTAGAAATCTAATGTGCATCTGAAACCTGGTAAAAGTATAACCAGAGAATTTGGAAATATTAGCCTAAAGGTGTTTGGTTGTTTGTTTCTTAATCTCGCATAAACTCTTGAACGTATTTGAATGTAACTTTGTCCAATGATAGACTATGTCCTGGATTAACACATTAGATATTAGGTATTCTCTCTTCTTGTAATCTTCTATTAACTCATTTTGATAACTACACACAGCAGCGCATACAAGAAAAAGAAAGTAAATAAATTGTTTGCTTGTTTTGTTAAGAATCTTATTTTAATTGTTTACCAATTAGCGATTGAAAAGAGTGGCCATGAGTTTATTGCCTGTTCCTTCTTTCGAGATCTCTATTCCTTGAACAAGCTGTTTCAAAGTTACAGTTCTATTTGATTATTTATTTTATTATTAACCCATTCGCTGTCTCGTGATAGACATAATAGAAAATCTATTGTTATGTATCATATGTGATTCATGGGACAGGGAACCTGTTAATACTATTGCTTGACTTGCTAAACTATCCAGAGACCCAAACACGCACAAAACATTATCCACCAAAATCATTCCAGCCGCTGAGGAGTGCATTGACATACTCACGTACAGAAGAATTATATGTATATAAAGATGAGTCACTTGACGCATACAAGAAAGTCTACGTAATTTTATGAAAATAAAGTTCAATAACTTTGACCTTGATACATTTTATTATGCACTAGCTTTTGCCCACGGCTTCGCTCGCGTTAATTTAGAATTTGACAATCAATTCGGATCGTACTCTGCTTGTAATAATATAATTCAATCATGATTCGAAAGGCACGTGGCGCCATCTATTATCATAAGAACGTTATTGTTGTTTTCCTCGGGAGCAGTAATTTTTTTCGTTATGAAAGGTAGCCTATGTCCGTTTTTGTACACCTGACAACGTATATGCAAAATTTCAGAATGATCGGTTCAGTGGTTTAGTCGTGAAAAGGTAACAAATAAACAAACAAACAAACAAACTCATTTTCGCTTTTATAATATTAGTTAGGAAGTTAGGATTAGGATTCCCCTGGAATTTAAGCAACCGAAGCCGCGGGCCGCAATTAGATAATATACTTATAATAAAGATGTAAAATTTGTATATTTGTTTGCGACGGTAAAATAGCTAGACCAATTTTCAAATTATTTCACCATTGGAAAGCTTCTTTATTCGGTAGTAACACAGACAATAACGCTACAAGTCACGAAAGCAAAGCAGCACTCATACACATGTATTACACCTAAGTGGACAGATAGAAACAGCATGACTGTCTTTTAAAACTGTCGCATTTTAATGAATCATCGTCATAACATTATCAATATTGCACATTAATACATAAGTACTTTGAACCTATGATACATTCTACCAAACGACATAATATCACAATATGAACTAGTTATTATAATCTATTCTGATCATATGCCTCACGACTGTTATTCCAGATAGGGTAGGCAGAACTGTACTCGTTAGGATATCGGGCAAATCCTGGTTTGTCTGATTATCTAGGCCCTAAGCAGTGAGATCATATATGCAACTATGGAACTTTAGACTTGAGACCTCATATCCTGGGTTCAACCCCAGACAATAAGGTAAGCAACTAGCTATCTTTCTGAGCAAGCGATATCAAAATTGGTTACAAAACATACTTTTGCAACTAATGACAGGAAATCTGGCATAATTGGTATAGTACTCAAAGTTTAATGATAGATTTAAATAGGGATTAAATATAATGACCACCAAAACTACTAATTGCGCAGCAAAATATGCTTACTAAAATATATCATAACGAGCACCTATACGCCTCAAATCACTGCATTCCGTCTCGGAAGGGTTAGGTTATGTTAGGTTCCTTCTTAAACCCACCCTAAAATAGGAGCCCCGCGAAGCGGGGCTCCGTCGACTTAGTTTGATCTCTTTAAATATATTTTGCTGTGCAATTAGTATTTTTTTGCTGTGCAGTTAAATACTACACATTTAAATATAACTTTTCTTATTTCTGAAGCTTGCTTATCTATTTGCCATCTATACTATAATATTATAAAGAGGAAAGATTTGTTTATTTGTAATCGATAAACTCTATAACTACTAAACCCATTAAAAAAATTATTTCACCATTAAAATGCTACATTATCCAGAAATAACATAGGCTATATAACATCACGCTACGAGCTTCTGAAACGCAGCAGTTATCATAAACGTGGGTGAAACCGCGGGAAACAGCTAGGTGATAAGTTTGATGGTGGACTTCATAGTTGTTTGTTTAAGAGACAACTCCAGCTCTAGAAATTAATCATGTGTCGTGGGGAACGCTACAAACATACAACGACGGACACACAGAACACTTGAACTCAGAACAATCATGTGTGGATCACTAAATATGGTTCACAAATGGTTTAATTATAGTTCCGTGTTGGATTAAAATCCATAACGCTTGGCGTAGGGGCAACGCGACTAAGCCGCTACGCTAATATGACGGTTTTGGTAGAACAGCAGTAGAGATTGCAACTGTTGTGGTGGAACAGGCTCTTAGGCCGCACTACGGCTAAACCGCCACGGTTTTTAACCGCGTAATTGTGTGAATCAAGGGAACTAATGCAAGCGGCCGCACCGGCGGTTTTTCCCGCGACTGATATTGTGTGCGTTCCGGGCGGTTTCGCGGTTTAGTGGTTTACCGCTTGCAGGAAAAAACCGTAGTGCGGCCTAGGCCTTACGGCTAGTTTCACTACTATCAAGTAAAAGTTATCCGAAATATAAACCGCGTGCTGTCTCACACTTATTAGGTTAAAGAAAAAAGATGAGAAGACTTTTATGTTACAGATAAATGGTATTTGGAGCTTCTGGAACAGGCCCTTACAGCCGGTTTCACCACTATCAAGTAAAAGTTATCCAAAAGATAAATCACATGCGGTCCCACTCTTGATAGTTTATAGAAAAAAGATGGCGAGAGTCGAGACTTTTATCTTATAGATAAATGCTATTCCGTAGTTGTGGAACAGGCCCTTACGGCCAGTTTCACCACTATCAAGTAAAAGTTATCCGAAATAAATCGCATGCTGTCTCACTCTTGTTAGGTTAAGGAAAAAGATGGCGAGACTTTTATCTTATAGATTAATGTTATTTGGAGGTTGTGGAACAGGCCCTTAGTATAATATTGCAAATTAGTATAATATACTAATATTATAAAGCTGAAGAGTTTGTTTGTTTGTTTGTGTATTTGGTTGAACGCGCTCATCTCAGAAGCTACTGGTTCGAATTGAAAAATTCTTTCAGTGTTGGATAGCCCATTTATCGAGGAAGACTATAAGCTATACAATATCACGCTACGACCAATAGGAGAAGAGCGTAAATGAAAAAAGTTGCAAAAACCGGGTAAATTCTTTTATGTGAAACAGATGAAGTTGCGCGGGTCAGCTGCTAGTATGAGAATGTATCCAAGTTCTTTTTGTCCTTTCTAGGAGATGCAGGCATGAAGATAAATTATGATTGCATCTATTTACAATCCAGTATAGTTATATTTAAATACGCCTACATTCATGAATGTATTACGACTGGTTTTAATGTGTGTTTGCCATACATGGTGTAATTATTGAAGAGCCTGTTACATGTGCATATTATATCTACATGTTACTAGTAAACACAAGTCTCGGTCATTTGATAAAATATCAATTTTATAACTGATAGGGAGAACATTGGGCTGTAACTCTTGGTCTTGATTTTATAACTGATAGGGAGAACATTGGGCTGTAACTCTTGGTCTTGATTTTATAACTGATAGGGAGAACATTGGGCTGTAACTCTTGGTCTTGATTTTATAACTGATAGGGAGAACATTGGGCTGTAACTCTTGGTCTTGATTTCGATCATACCTCTGACTTTTTGAAGTTATGTGCGTATTAAATAGTTAATTATCGCATGCTTCAACGGTGAAGGTAATATACAGGGTGTGTCGTAAATAGTGGTCCAGAGTAAAGGAGTCGATACACTGTATTCTTATGTATCACATACCGAAATTTTAACCATTTTTTTTATGCCCCTAAAGTCATATGATTTGCTGAAGATGAGTATTGAAATTGGAAACAGATTAATTTCTTTAAGTACCTTTGATTTTAAAACATAAAAAAGGGTTTGGATATGATAGTACACATATTCAAGAGTAATAATAAAAAAATAGAATTTAAAAATATTGATATTTGTTGAAATGACAGCCAAATTCGTGAAGCAAGGTGCAGAAATTTTAAAAAAGAATTTTTATTT
This sequence comes from Catocala sponsa, assembly GCA_963564715.1. NCBI lineage: Eukaryota > Metazoa > Arthropoda > Insecta > Lepidoptera > Erebidae > Catocala > Catocala sponsa. The sequence goes on from OY751349.1 coordinate 17,973,459, forward strand.
TTTGTTAGGAGACCCTTAACTGAAAATGCTTAAAATTTCGGTATGCGATACATAAGAATACAGTGTATCGACTCCTTTACTCTGGACCACTATTTACGACACACCCTGTATAATTATTGTGAGGAGACCTGCATGTCTGTAAGTTCTCTAATCTCTCCATCTCCATCTTCTCTCTCTCCTTTATTATTCCCAAGTCACTTGCGATCGGCTTTCCAGTCTAACCGGATTTGACTGGATATCAGTTTTTACACGGATATTAGAGGGATATTAGAGGGCACTGACTTCCGAATAACGAGTGTCATAGATGTTCATGGCAGCCAGGACCGATGGCTTAACGTGCTCTCCGTGGCACGGAGCAGGCGATAATTGTCAATCAATACGCACATAATTTCGAAAAGTCATATAACTTCCGAAAGTCAGAGGTGCGTGACGTGGGTTCGAACCCGAGACCCTCTGCACTGCAGTATGTTGGTCTCCCCACTGAGCTATCGCTGCTCATTGCTGATCATGCTCGATCTCTCCATCTCCATAATGTTGTGAATGATATGTGTAGGCTGCCAACCCGCATTGGACCAGCGTGGACTATGGCATAATCGTTCTTACACTATGAAGAGACCCGCGCCCAGCAGTGGGACAGTTAAAAGGTCTGATATTATTGGATATAACTAGGAAGAGTGCACAATGTTTTATAGCATAGGAAAGACTTACTTCGGGTTTTGTGCGTCCATGAGAACTCGCTTGTACGAGTACGTTCGCGATTGATTCACAATTTCAAGCGGTACACATATAAAAATTAGAAGCTTATGTTATGTGAATGCAGTGCTATGCATGAGGTTTGTGTGTGATGTGATGTGGTCCAAGATATGTGTTCTGGAGAATTTTATCAAGAAATTCTTAATTTAGCACGGATTCTGGAACCGTGTCCCATAGATAGCGAAAAGCTTGCCTCTTTCTACGTGGTTCCTAAATTATAGTTAGCAAATACCATATTAAATAATTTTTTTAACCAAATAATTATTTAATATGGTATTTGCTATTCCCACTGCGCCGAGTGTTGTGGGTTCGATTCCCAGACGGAACAAAAACTCGTGTGGTTTACAAATAGTTGTGCCATTTGGGTGTTCTTTGTGTCCGTTGTTTGAATGTTTGTGGGAAACCTCGCGACACGGGAATGAAATACAAGTGCGGGGAATTACTTTAAAAAATATAAGCGTAAATGAATTAATTACATAATTAATTATTGCTAATCAAACAAATCAGTCCTTGAATTGCCGCAGTATCAATATTTTCTGATATATCTTCATAGATATAATTGTATTTCGTCATCATTTCGCCAGGTATATCTAATAATAAGTAATACCTACCATGTATAGTTACCCTGTTGCCTTATACCGGGATCTATCTACTTCTTTTATGTCTGTGTCAATGAATAAGATGATATACTGCATCAAAGAATTTAAAAAAAAACGTTGAAACAGCTTATTTTCTTTTTATCTATGGTATAATATAGGCCTAATCACCCTCTGTCCCCCTTCCCACTCCTTCTCCTTCCCACACTCTTTCCTAAAGGGTTGGTAACGCGCAAGTGATGCCTTTGGTGTTGTAGGCGTCTATAGGCTACGGTGACCACTTACCATTAGGTGGGCTGTACCTATGCTTGTTTGCCACTTAACCCATTCACAGTCCCGTGACAGACACAATAGAATATCAATTGTTATGTACCATATGTGGTTCATCGGACAGGGAACGTGTTAAGTTGCATAAAAATAATAAATTCTTGCTAAAATGTCAATGTCATTCTGATAGCAATACAATAATGTTCAGTATTTTTATGCATTTTAGACCCTTTATGCGTACAGTAAGTTATTATTTAAATCAACTTTTGCCTAAACAGTTTAGTTTTATTAACGCTTTCGTCATGTTTGAAGATCTAAACCACACAACGATTACGCGCCTAAAGTAAGACTTATAATCCATTTAAAATCACTTTGGACTATTATTATGTTATCACTAGAATAACAAATTCAAACATGGAACATGTGCCACGCGCGGGCAGGACGCGACGGGACCCGAGTCTTTTGTTCTGTCATAGAAAAAAAAGAGATTCGCGCCATTCTTATACCGCAATCATTTCTGCTTTCTGGATGTGACGTGATCATTATGATAGAATTAAATTCACATTTATTCATTAATTATAGTTGATTATCGCTTGCTTTAACGGTGAAGGAAAACATCGTGAGGAAACCTGCATGTCCAAGAGTTCTCCATAATGTTCTCGAAGATATGTGAAGTCTGCCAACCCGCAGTGGGCCAGCGTGGTGGACTATGGCCTAACCCTTCTCATAGTGAGAAGAGGCCCATGCCCAGCAGTGGGTCAATTTAATACAGGGCTGATATTATTTATTATTTTTTGTTTTTCTTTGCAAATGTCAATTTGCCGCACTAGGAATAATTCCATTTGGGATTTTACAAATATTCAAGCAACAGACACAAAGTAGGTATACACCCAGATTCGGAACAACCATTTGTGGATCACACGCGACATTGCCCACTAGGCTATCGCTAGTGGGCAATGTCGCGTGTACCGCGTAAACCGTAGGAATGCCACGCATAGGTCTCGAGTTCTATCCCAGGGCGCGCAACTCTGACTTTTCGAAGTTATATGCGTATTCAATAAATCAATAGTTAAATATCGCTCGCTTTAACGGTGGCTATGGCCTAACCCTTCTCACGTTGAGAAGAGAGCCATGGGACAGCTTAATACAGGGCTGATATTATTATTATCAAATAGACTGAATAATACTTTGTCAGTAACATAAGACAAATAAATGTTAACAAATTGCATTACTATGTTGTATAATTAATACGCAAATATGCAATAAGCAACGAGAAAATAGAAACCAGGATTATTCCGCTTTATTATTAGCCATAGTGATGTAAATCTGTTGTTTATGGTGAGTACCGGTTTTCTTGTTGTTGTTGGATGTCTCATAGCAAGAAGGTTATATATCCTTGAGGGATAGACATAGGTGCTTTATACCATCATTCTGCTATCAACGTTTAGGTATGCCTGCATGGATGGCATAGTGGTTTAAGTGGTCGCCTCGCCCGTTCCACAGCGCCGCGTGTTGTGGGTTCGATCTCCACACGGTACAAAAATTTGTGTAATCCACATATAACAGTTATTTGTGTGGATTACACAAATTTTCCGGCTTAAGATGTTCTGTTTGTCCGTTGTTTGAATCTTTGTAAAGCCTCACGAGACTTAAGAATTATACATAGTGCAGGAGTAGTCATCTTAAAAGTGAAAAAAAAAAATGTTACCTAGCACTGTTATGTAGCGAGTTGTTACCGAGAATTTTAATACCAGTGGTTGTCAAAAGGTAGAAATTCGTTGCAAGTCGAAAATAAAATAGGTATATAAAAGGTTATTTTAATATAATAACAAGTGAGAAACGGCAATAAATTGCCGTAAATCTCAGAGTTCGAAAAAATGGTATCACGTGACCTTGAGGTCAGAGGTCAAAGGTCATAGTCAGTTCGGTGGTATATCGACTATGCTGAGTCGAATGGCGTTGACTGCGAGTCTCTAGCTCTTACGGTTTTTGAGTTGAAAGTTGTATAACTAACAGACAGACGAACGGACAAACCTGTTGTATAAGAGTTTTTCGAATTCTAAAAATCCTCTTCATATTATCATGAAGAGATTATATTAGTTGAAAAATTTTTACAAATGTAACTAGGTACCTATGTAATATTATAAATATGATTGTGAGTTTGTTTGTTCGACACGGTTTCATGCCTAACTATGCGACTGAAACATCATAAAATTTCGCATACAAGTAGTTAGGGGAATATAAAAAACATACCTTTTATCCAAAAAATAGTATTAAACCGAACCAACATTTATGCGAGGGAATCCGAGGAAAAAATTAAAATAAAAAAAATTTATTAAAAATATATAATTAAATTTCTTATACGATATTATTATAGATATTATACTACTGATGTCACAATATATTACGCACAATCGAATGCAAACACTCCACACAAGTGTCCTTGGTAGGTACCACAGATAATGCATAATAATTTGAAAAAGGCGGCCAATCTAACATTGATAATAGTTTTTTTAAGTTTCTCGAAACTATTGGCGTATGTACCAATTAGCTATTGCCCGCGGCGTCGCTCGTTCGGGCAGCGTACTTTTTTCTGACAGGGGCACAGAAAAGGATATATAAGGTATATGCGAAAGAATTATGGCCACTTTGTACCGGAAAATATCAGAAATTGTTATCGACGAAGGAATATCACCAACGTGTAGATAATTGTTCATGTAATTATCTGATATCAACATTTTATTTTTAAAAGTAGGGAGTCTTTAGATAAACGTCTTCAAAAAAAAATATTTTTAAACAGAACGCAGTATAAAACAACATATATATGAACGCATCTAAAAGTATTTGCATCACTAGAGATGTCCATGTTTTTTTTCTTAGTTTAATCTGTTTTATTTTATAACGGTAATAAATTATAACAGAGATGATATTAAACATACATACAATTTAGTAAACTAGTAGCTTTTAATACAATTTAATGCTCATAAATAATATAACCATTTTTAAGACCATATTTTAAAAAGAAAAATTGATTCAGTTGTAAATCGATTGATTAGGTACCTCCCTATGTGTTGTTGTGTTGTGTTATTTAAAATTATAACGACTTCTAACTTCATAACCTTAAAAAGACATATTACTTACTTAATTACTTCTTTCTCCGGACTTTGAAAAATATACTTAATATGAATATGTTTATATTTCTCGCTGGTTGGTTGCAAGGAGGGCACATGCAAATGTTGCCGCTCGCATAAATAACAATACTGAAGTCCGAATTTACTTATATTTTTATAAACAAATAGGACGAAATATGTTTCAATAAGTTACTTTTCTTATGATTTTTCTGGTACAAGCATGTTAGGAGAATGGCAATTGTTCTTTCATTATGATCGGTCGATTAAATAATCAACCGACCATCATGAAATTTAGCGTAACAAACAAACAGTCACATTTATATTTATAATAGATATTAGTAAGGATTAGGATTGTAATTTGTAATACCCTAGTTTGGATTACGGGGTCTACAATGGTAGTTTTTTGTTAATTAATTCTCATTAGCAGCACATCAGCGATAGCTCAGTGGGGAGACCAACATACTGCAATGCAGAGGGTCTCGAATTCGAACCCACATCGCGCACCTCTGACTTTCGGAAATTATATGACTTTTCGAAATGATGTGCGTATTGATTGACAATTATCACCTGCTCCGTGCCTCGAGCACGTTAAGCCGTCGGTCCCGGCTGCCATGAACATCTATGGCAGTCGTTATTAGGAAGTCAGTGTCCTATAATATCCTGACACTAGTCTAGCCTTAGGGTATCGGTAGCCTTCGGATTGCGGAGGTCTGGTGGCAGCCGCTCCGTGTAAAAACTGATATCCAGTCAAATCCGGTTAGAATAGAAACAAGTGACTTGGGAATAATAAAGGCTAGGAAGAAGAAAAAGCAGCACATGGTCCATGATTTCACGGATGGCGTAGTGTTTCAATTGGTTGCCTTCTCACTGCCAATGAGTGCTGTCGGTTCGTTCTATAAATACTGCCATCATGAGGGAAAAAACGTATCTATCAATTATAACCAAATGTTGTATTTTACTTATTTGAAATCAGTAAAACAAGAAGCATCTACCAATATTTTTATATAAAAATACGTTAATTTTCCTTAATACGTCAGATTAGTTGTCGACTTTGGGTAATCGTTGTTTCAATGTTTTTTGTAAAAGCCCCCGCGAAACAATACAGCCATAAATTCTAATGTCGCAATTATATTTATTAATTAAAAATAAAGATATAAAGACAGACGGCGTAACATTAGAAATATAATTAAATATGGTTGGTAAAAGCGTCGTAAAATTTCTTAGTATCGCTTCTAACTGAATTATTCTAGTTTTAATTTCGTATTTTACTATCTTATATATTACTAGCTGTTACCTGCGACTTCGTTATTTCTTTCTAAAATCAAAGTAGTCTAAGTTACTCCTTATAACATCAGCTGTCTGCCAGTGAAAGTCCCGTCAAAATCGGTTCAGCCGTTTCGGAGATTAGCCGGAACAAACAGACAGACAGACACACCAAAATTTAAAACATAGATGTTTTCGTATAGGTACCTTATATACTTTCATATGCGTTAGATAAAAAAGCTGTTATTTTGACGTTACAAACAGACACTTCAATTTTATTTATTTGTATATATAGCAAAGAACAAATGTATTTGGCAATTCAAGGTAGAGGCCTTTGCCTAGCAGTAGGACATATCAATAGGTTAAATAAATTTAAAAAATATTACTAAAGCGCCTGACAAAATTGTGATCACCAATAGAAAAATAAACGTTTTGTATTATATTTATGGTAACTGCTTGCTATAACAAATTTTATTTCGCTTTAAGGTTTCCTCAATCTCAATTCAACATGAATTCCACCGCAAATAATTGTCCCATGTAGGATTCGAACGAACAACACTTGCCATAGTGGCAGTAGGTAGGCGACCATTGAAATCACTACCCTATCTGTGCATTTTATTGTAAGTGTACCGATAAACAATTTTCAGTGCAAATTGGGGAAAACCGAAGCGCTGAATTAAAAGATTTGGGAACTGTTATTTTGCCTGCGGCTCCACTCGCCTAAATATATATGTAATACTAGCTTTTGCCCGCGGCTTCGCTCGCGTTAGTTCTAATTTGACAATCAATTCGGGTTGTACTCTCCTTGTAATAATATATAATAATATAATTCAATCATGATTCGAAAGACACATTGCGCCATCTATTATCATAAGAACTTTATTATTATTTTCCACGGGAACAGTAATTTTTCGGGATGTAAGGTAGCCTATGTACGTTTCTGTACACCTGACAACGTATATGCAAAATTTCAGGATGATCGGTTCAGTGGTTTAGGCGGAAAAGGTAACAAACAAACAAACTCATTTTCGCTTTTATAATATTAGGAAGTTGGGTTGTCAATTTTCTATACCTTGAGAAGAGTACTTGTTCTGGATTAAAGATACCTTAAATCCTTTTTTGTTCCCTTGACAACGTGTAAGCGAAATATCATGATGATTGGTCAAGTAGTTAAGGCGTGAAAGCGTAACAAACAAACTCACATTCGCTTTTATAATATTAGTCAGGATACTTATACAAGGCTGCACGAACTACTTTGAAAGTGAGTGCAGAGGATTTCTATATTATCAATGGTTTCTAGGAACCAAGTCTTAAGAATTTATTGTACTAGACAGATTTTTCCTTATACCTACTTGTATGACTATACCTACATACTTGGTCTCACGTGTGTTGTGCGTTCGTTCCCCACACGGGACAATTTTTTTTATTTTGTTTCGAATGCCTGTCGCGACACAGAAATTAGTCCTAGTGCGGGATTTGTCTGTTTTTAAATAGAAATTGTTATACATATAGTTACTAAATTCATAAACGCCTAATATTTTATTCTACGCAATAACAATTTAGGGTCAAATGTTAACAATTTTTCCTTGTCACGTTTTTGCCATAAGTATAATAAGGTTGCTAAAGGAAAACCTACTGCGAACGCGCCCAGTGTCTTAAAGATTTGAGGAAGGAAGTATTCTTTGAGGAAAGAAATAGAGATATGTTCTAGAAGTAGGATCCGTGTGGTATAGGCATTTGTAATTTAATTAATAATAATAATAATAATCATTTATTTTGTGAAACATGAGTATACAATACAAGTTACATTAGCTTGCATGCAAGGTGGTGAGTTATAATAAGTTCTACATGTTTTACCATACGGCGTACAAAATTCAATAATTGCAATAAGCATTATACATTAATATTATAGAAAAAAGGTTAAAAGAAAAAAGTAATAATAAAAATAATTTTAAACAAGAAACAAAACAATAATAATATAAATGTCAATAGTCAATAGATTATGAAATGTCATAATGTGGAATTGGTATAATAATATGAAATAATTATTTTATTCTTTACTTTAGAACGTTACATTTACGAGTCATTCAGATATTCCGCTAAACTGTAATAGGTTTTATCAATTAGGTACTTCTTTAAACGTATTTTGAAAGATGAGACATTTAGTTGCTTAATTTCTTTTGGCAGTTTATTATAAATAATCGGCGCCATACAAAAAATACTTTTATGCATTAGGGTGGTACGAGATTTTACAACACACAGTCTCTCATTATCTCGCCGATTGCGACGGTTAACTTCGGATAGCTTGTTAAATAAGTGTGCATTTGATTTAGTAAATACTGCTACCTCATATATATACAGCGAAGGTACTGTCAATATTTTATATTTGTTAAAATACGGTTTACAGCTATCAATAATGGTAAGTCTAAACATGGCTCTGATGCATTTCTTTTGCGATTCAAATATTATGTCCTTGTTTGTAGAATTGCCCCAAAATAAGATTCCATATCTTAATATGGAGCCAACCATACCGTGATATGCTGTAATTAGGGCATCGGTATTAATAGTAGTGGTGAGTTTATAAAGTGCGTAGACCAGTGAATTTACCCTCTTGCTTAATTGTTCAATATGAGGTTTCCAATTTAGATTTTTGTCAACAATTAAACCTAGAAACTTTGTTGAGTCTACTTTCATGATTTCAGTTCCTTGATAAAGTAGCTCAATATCAGGAGTTGGTACGCGCTGACTAAAAAACATGGCTTTAGTTTTTTCTAAATTTATTTGTAAATTATTGTTATTCATCCACGTAATAATTGATAGCACTGTGTTATTTATCTCTTTTTGAAAGATATCTTTATTAGCAGTGGCATGAATAGTGACAGTACTGTCATCTGCAAAGAGAGCCATTGGATGCTGTGTAACTTTTGGTAGGTCGTTTATGTAAAGTATGAATAAAAGCGGACCTAATACGCTTCCCTGAGGAACACCGTACATAACAGTATGTGTGTCAGAGGCATATGTGACCTCTCTTTTCGTAGAAATATTGACAGAAGATATCTCAGTATATTGCTTACGACTTTTGAGGTAAGATTCTAGTAGCCTTAAAATGTTGCCTCTAATACCATATGACTCAAGTTTCTTAAGTAAGATATCGTGTTCGACATAGTCAAATGCTTGAGTCATATCGCAATATATAGAACACACGGGTATTTTGTTATCCATCTTAGTAATTACATTTCTAAGAAAATCAAAAATAGCCATATTAACCGTTTTATTTTTTCTGAAGCCCTTTTGGTAATCTGTCAATATATTAAATCTTTCTAAGTATTTGTAAATCTCATTGTTAATATACTTTTCAAATATTTTAGATATTATAGATATGAGAGCGATTGGCCTATAACAGCTCATTTTCTGAACATCGCCTTTTTTAAAAATTGGTTTTATTATAGACGTTTTTAAATAATCGGGATAAGTGCCCTCATAAACACACATATTAAGTATATGGCTAAGATGTTCACATATTTGAAAAGCGACATGCTTAACAACTTTAGTCGCTATACCGTCGTGTCCGACACTTTCACAGTTCTTTAGAGATCTAATTATAATTAGAATGTCGTTGGGAGTACTGGGTGCCATAAACATAGATTTATAAGTCTTGGTAAAATTTAAAGATTCTGGTTGCTTCGTGACGGGAATCAGTTCTCTTTTTTCGATAAAATACCTGTTAAATGCGTTAGCAATTAAACTTGGATTACTAATAGTTTTGTCTTTGTGTTGAATTGACGAAATTGTATTTTTTGGTATGTTAAATTTTGATTCATTTATTATCGCCCACGTAGCTTTTGATTTGTTGACAGATGTTGCAATTTTATAATTGTTTTGAGCACACTGTGTTAATCGAATTATTTTTCGATAGAGTTTAGAATCGTTTTTAAGCTTATTTTTAGTTGATTCATTGTTGTTCTGTCTGAAGGACCATAAAAGTTTTCTCTTATTCTTGCTGCATGTCTTTATACCGCGTGATATCCATAGAGGTTTTATATTAATTTGTTTTTTGATAAGTCTGTAAGGAAAACATAAACGGTATAATAAAGTAAATATTTCAATGAATGCGTTATAGGCTACATTTGGGTCATTGGTGCAGTAAATTTCGGAAAAAGTGAGACTTTGTACGTAATTCTTAAATTTATGGATGTTATCGAGACTGTAATCTCGTCGTTTAATAAACCAATGGCTAATTAGACTTGTAGTATTTACCCGAAAATTCAGAATCTGTGAGGTATGGTCTGATAGACCAAATTCAACTATTTCCGATTTACACTTATTGCCAAGATTGTGAGCAAAATTATCTATACAGGTGCCGCTTGCGAGCCTCGTTGGTTTTTTCTTAAGTTCTAACTTTAAATTATAGTTCAGCAAAAGACACTCTAGTTCCAATAAAGTATTACTAGATTTAAGTGAATCAATGTTAAAATCACCAGCGATTATGACATTTCTTTTATGTTTTTTAGACAATAATTGTAGCACTATCTGTAGCCGATCAAAAAACATATTCAAATTATTAAACTTAGGTACTCTATAAATACATACAATAAGTGTCCGATAGTTTACAAGTTCAACGGCACAACATTCGAAGATGCCTTCAATGGAGAGGCTCGCTATTTCCGTTAGTTCATTACATTGGTTTTCCTTTTTTACAAGGATACATACTCCTCCTCTCTTGCTCGCTTTTCTGCTAAAACATGCTACAATTTTGAAATTAGGCAACAACAAAAACTGTTCACTACCAGCCCTCATGAAGTGTTCGGAAATACATACAACATCGATTTCTTCTTTTTTTGCTTTTAGTTCTTCAAGGCATACCGCTAGTTCATCTGCTTTGTTTAAAAGTCCCGCAATGTTTTGATGCATTATAGCTATTTTCTTATGAAAGAAAAAACTTATTTTCACACTCTTCGTTTGTGTACTCTAATCGTGTGTCACTGTTCTTGTCAGAAGATATATTATCACATAAGTAGTATTCATTTGTTGCTGCTGCCAATTTTATGTAATGTATGAGTTCTTCAATGTCCCAAAAAATGGTTTGTATACCATAGTTGTTTACCGTTCCTTTATTATAGGTGAACATGTTGTAGTCGTACGTTAAGTTTTTATTTGACTCGAGGAAGTATGCATGTTCATGAGATATTATGTCCAGATAGAGTAGATTATTAAAATTTTGTACTCTCCAGTTATACATATTAGCGGAGTTTGAGTATTTGTAAGTGGGAGTACATAATATCACGTTTGTATGTTTAATATGTTGCAGCAGTTAACGTATGTTGGCTATCAGGGTAAAATAGTCCTTTGTAGTTGTGAAGTCGGTCTCTCCAATTAGTACAACACAGAAGTCGTTTAAAGTAAAATGTTGCAATTTTTGTTCTATGTTGAGAATCATCTGTTGCAATCCACTGTTCGGTGTAATGTAGTGGCATAGATCAATATAATTACTAAGGGTTTTCGCCGCAATATTCAATATTTTGTTACGTTTATTCTCGCTAATTATACATATTTTACTAGGTATTACTGATTGTGGGTTGTCGGGCTTCCTAACATCTATATTCATGGAAGATGTATGCGTATTATTCAGCGTAGTTTGTGACTGGGGTTTAGAAGACGTAGTAGGGGTAGTACTCGTCTGGGTTTCTTTATTTTTCAGTAACTGAGTGGTTATATTATCAGTCTGTGTTTCTGCATGTATACCACAGATAGCCGCGCAATTTTCAGCATTTATTATTTGGTTAGAGTGGGCTATTCTAGATTTCTGTGATCTATATGTAGTGATTGCCTTCTTTTTACTACCTGATACTGGGGTAGATATTTTTCTTTCGGGCGTGGTGCATATTTTTTTGTAAGTAGTCACAGTTTGTAGTGCATTTTGTAGGTCAGTTTTTAGACGCGTGTTTTCACTATTTAAATTTTCTATTTCAAGATGTGCAGTCAAAGAGTTTATTTTGTCATTTAAATCAGTATTATTATCGTAGCTGTCATGCAGACTGTCGGGTATGCTCATCATAGTAGTGTCAAATAAACCAGATTGGTCAATAATCATCGAAGTTGAGACTGTATGTAAATCGTTCAGTGAGTTACTCCTGCGTGGTTTACGTTTAGTTACGTTATTAAATTCTAAGTCCATTTGATTCATTGTCGTCAAGTTCGTACGAACTTGTATTTAATATTACAACTAGCGCCCTCTGTTGCCTCTGACTTAATACTTTAGACTAGATAATCTCCTATCTTTTTCACACCTCACAATAATACTTGTAGTGCTGTTACACTTATTTGTAGAAAATGTTTTAAATCTTTCACAAAAAGTGTTCGTTCGACATGGATCGGTACCGGCATCTAATATAATGAGCACAGTTAGGTTCACCTCTGCTGTACTGAGCCACAGTAACGTTAATGTATTTTGACGAAATTGGTTATGGCATGTAGAAATATATGACGTTTTAAATAAGCCAGTCGGTTGGTGTGACTCATAACTTAGGAATTTGACACTTTGTTGAATAGTGTTGGAGACTTATTATACTTTGTTAATGTTTCTCACTATATACACTGTGTTGTCACTTTTATATTGCAGTTTATAAATTTATTGATAAATAGTTGTTGTATTTGTTTAATTAACGATGTTTTTGTGGGTTTTTATTGTTATTCACTGAGTTGTATGTCACACTTAATATAGGTGGTTTATATTTTAATCACAATATAGATTAAAAGTTTTGAAAACGTTAACACACTTAATACAGACTGTTATGCACTTGTTTATAACTTTTTTAATTGGTTTATAGACTTGGAATTAATTAAAAAAATAAAAATAATACGGAGCTCTTTCTAAGCAGTGTTTACTAGATAGCGCCATCTATGAAGATATTAATTGAAGAGGTTGTTTTTATGTGGTTGTTTCGTTACTGCCAGTGGGAGTGGGTAGTGTAGGTTCGATGCTCGTATGAGACAAAATACGATGTGATTCACAATAAGCTGTTTAAAGTCAAATTGTTTTTTGTGACTTTTATTATATTATACTAGATTTGCCAACGGCTTCGCTCGCGTCAATATAAATTTTGTTAATAAATATTTAAAACACTTTTATTAAATAACTATCTATCCCAATAGAATAAAAATTTTATGTAAACAATCGTTTTATGTCTAATCTATACTAATATTATAAAGCTGAAGAGTTTGTTTGTTTGTTTGATTGAACGCGCTAATCTCAGGAACTACTGGCCCGAATTGAAAAATTATTTTAGTGTTGGATAGCCCATTTATTGAGGAAGGCTATAGGCTATAATATAACATCACGCTACGATCCACGGGAGCGGCGCAGTAATCATAAACGCGGGTGAAACCGCGGGCACATCTAGTATAACATTATATACTCGATGGCGTAGTCGTTAGTGTAGCCGACTGCCCGCCTGAGGTCGTGGGTTCGATCCCCGCTTAAGCCAAACATTTGTGTGCTTGAACATGAATATTTGTCTTGGTCTGGGTGTTTCTATGTATAATATACATGTATTTACAAAAAAAAGTATATAAGTATGTATGTTTATCTATTGTCTAGTACCCATAGTACAAGCTCTGCTTAGTTGGTGCTAGATGGTGTTGTGTGTATGTGATAGAATATTATTATAGAATATATTATTATAATTCATCCAAATTACGCATAAATATATTACTGCGGCCGTGTACCTCGTTCAATACGCGAATAGATCGGGTGAGAGGAGTCTTTGCCAGTAGCAGACCTAACCTACCTTTACGCGAGCGAAGTCCCGGGCAAAGTTGTAACAGATAGACCTAACAACATTTAGTCCAACTCAGAAATGGAACCCGAGACCTCATAAACATGAGCAAAGTGTTGTGATATAAAAGACTGCTCAGTAAAAGAGGCAAAAATAAAGGTATCCAAATGGCTCAATACAATGACATATGACAGCACTGAACATCTTCTTTTGCACTTTAGTTAAACACTAAATAATATATAAATAATACACACATATATAAGTATTAAATATATAATATACAGTCATATATCTAGACTATATATATTATATATCTATACTAATATTATAAAGCTGAAGAGTTTGTTTGTTTGTATGTTTGTTTGTTTGCTTGAACGCGCTAATCTCAGGAACTACTAGTCCGATTTGAAAAATTCTTTCAGTGTTAGATAGCCCATTTATCGAGGAAGGCTATAGGCTATATATCATCACGCTAAGATCAATAGGAGCTGAGCACCAATGAAGAATGTTTCAAAATCGGAGGGTATTTTTTCCTTTTGAGAGCTGCCGCTGCGTGCGCTGCGTAAACAGTTAAAGTTTCGCAAAAATCATGTATGACAGAATTGTTCCCCTTTAAAAGTTCTAAAAAAAAGTCCGCGACAGCATATGTCTATCTTTTAAGGTTGGCTCACTATAACCATTTTTATGCTAACGAAATTTGTTCTAAAATAATGCATTATTTGCGAAGGTATTTTTATAAACATGATATTAATCCTTATCCAAATAAATACGTTATTCATCACAAGTATTTAATTTAAAACAAAATTGCCCTTTACATCATTCGATTTCAATGAATATCTTAGGAGATATAGCAGTTTTAAAATAACATCGCAGCAAAATAATTACCCATTACAGACATAGCACAAACGATGTTTCTCCTGGTTTATTCTGCGTGATTACTACTGGTTCGATTTGAAAAATTATTTTAGTGTTGGATAGCCTATTTATCGAGGAAGGCTATAGGCTATATATCACCACGGGGGCGGCGCAGTAACGATAAACGCGGGTGAAACCGCGGGAACATCTAGTAATTATATATACATATATACAAATATTCATAATTACACATACACCACCCGCGGTTATCGTACAATATATTACGCTTTCTATTTTCATCGTTAATGTATAATAAATAAGTGTTAAATGTTAGTTTAGTAGTATAAAATTATCTCACAAGTGTTAACTTTAATAGATGTCGGCCGAGCGATGTGCCTAAACGTAAATTGTAATCGTCACGGTACCCACAGGACAGGCTTGCCTGGTGTGGGGCCAATGGATAAGACCATACAATGGTGCCAATTCTGTTGTCACAAAATTCTCTAAACTTAACTAAAAATAATATTGTCTTCTGTTTACGCGAATGTTATTCATTGAAATTAAACTACTATATACGAAAGGTCTCCCCGTGACGTGAAAGTGTAAAAATAAATCTAAATAGTATAATAGTATAGTAATAGTATAAATAGTTTTAATAGTTTCAATAATTTAATTAGCTTAAAAATTTGTAAAGTTTAATAGTGATTATAGTAGTGTAACAGTTTTTCAAAAAATTTTGTAACAGTGTCAAATAAACAACGCGATAAAATCCGTATATAGTAGTTTAATTTCAATTAACTAAAAATCACAAAATTTTTTTTTGGCCTGTCACTTTTAACGATTTCAGAATACGGAATGTCATTTGAGAGGACTAAACTAAATCTTAGTGATTTTTAGTTAAGCCTAGAGAATTTTGTGACAACAGAATTGGCACCATTGTAAAGTTTTTGGTAATACATTTATTTTATTTCTTTTATTTTTTATGATGCTTATTCACCACCGAACCAGTGGAACATGGCAACTATATTCGCCTAACACGATCGTTTGAACGCGAAATACCGAGTCCTTATTAGGAGCTAATGACAAGAAAATTAATAATAATCCGTCTAATATAAGACACAATATATCATTATAATACCTTCTGTCTCTTTTCTTTAGCAGCTCACGTGTCCTTATCATCTGGGTTTTGACAAATGATTTATTTAATTACATGATTATAGAAGGCTAATTGTTTTAAAAATACATTATGTTTTGATAATTACACTGACAACTTCATGATACTATCATCAAATCTATTATCTATATAATAGATTTTATCTTGGACTTCTTGAGTCCGTGATTTCAAACAGTATGATATGTATCCAACAATTTAAAATATGTTAATTTCTTTTCAACGCCTCCTAACAAACAAACACACACACTTTTGTATGTATGTATAATTAAATAGCTTTTGCGCGCGGCTCCGCCCGCGTGGTACCTACATCAATAGCGTATGTCCTTTCCCAGGTTTTAAACTATCTCTGTACCAAATTTCATTCAATTCGGTTGAATGGTTTAGCCGTAAAGAGGTTACAGACAGACAGACATAAAGACGAATTTATAATATTATAATAAACTTTTATTTCAGGCTATTGTCCATAAATGTTAGTCAAACAAATTCCTTAAAACTATGTTAGTAACAAATAATAATAAACCTAATTTAGAAATCTGCGTCCCCCTCCTGGTGCACTCGATCCGTACATAGGCATACGGGGCCAGTGCCACCGGAACGGGCTGTCCAGTCTGCTTGCAATAATGCTAAGGATGCTGTTAGCGCTCCCCCGCAACCGAGACATCAGGGATGCAGTTCTTTTTTTTAAAATAGCTTGAAAGCTATCTATATGCGCTTCAGCAAACATCCCTGATGCACTACAGAACCGAGGGAGCCCCATCAGCACCCTATTCGTAAGGAAATAAGGATTAAGCAACCTAACTAATATTATAAATGCTACTTTGAGTTTTATTACTATTTCACACCTTATTTAAGTAACCGATCATCATGGAATTTAATTTCGCATACGCATAGACAGGGGTACATAAAAGGATAAGTACTTTTTGTTTAGATATCTTTAATAGCACAAGAATTAAACCAGTAAAACAAAATATACAAAGATTCGGTTTCCGTATGTTTGTTGCTTTAAATCTTGTAATATACACAATGAAATGAGTTAATTTCTTGTTCAAAACGTTGAGTTTCTTTAGAGGAGTGTTTTTATACTGGGTGTAAGGGACGGTGTACCGAAAACTGAAATAGTAGATTCAGACCATTATTCTGCGTTAAAAATCGTTGGAATTTTTTTCAACAATCACATTTGCTTTTCTGCAATTTTTCATTTTTCTGCCTGTCACATTTTTCGATCATACAGCAATGTAATTAAATGGTCGTGATTTAAATAGATCATCTGTTTTTATGCGCGCGGAACGCAGAGTTCATTCATTCGTCGAGTGCGATGTATTGGTAGCAATCCATTGCGTACCGCGTAATAATGTTAATCTACATTACATTTTAATCTTGCTTTTTTTTATTAATTGAAGTTTGCGTCGTGATAAGTACTTATAGAAAGACGTCTTGCTAAAGTTTTCGGTACGCCGTCCCTTACACCCAGTATACGTTTTATCCCAAAATTCCATTGGGAACGGGCATTTCTACCCTATAACTAATACTAAACTGTGCCACATCGATTCGTAGCCGAGTTTAGCTAGTAATCGCATAAGGAAGTACGTATAGATGTCGCTACTAGCAGTAGAAATAAACAAGTAATGCAAAATAAATTAATAGCAGTTATTGACTCCATTTCACGGCCTTTGTCGCAGTTTATTGTCTTCCAAAAGGAAGTCTTTGTCGTGTTGGAAAATGAATATGTTATTTGCGTAACGTCACTTTGCGCACAGACAGATTCGTTTAACAACGTTATAAGTCGGTCAAAATGAAAATGTATCTTTCTGGCATATATCTAGTACTAGATGTTCCCGCGGTTTCACGTTTATCGTTATTGCGCCGCCCCCGTGGGTCGTAGCGTGATGTTATATAGCCTATAGCCTTCCTCGACAAATATGCTATCTAACACTAAAATAATTTTTCAAATCGAGCCAGTAGTGCCTGAGATTAGCGCTTTCAAACAAACAAACAAACTCTTCAGCTTTATAATATTAGTATAGATGTGTACAAAACGGGATAGCCCTAAAGGCTATTTTTTTAATTATATATATTAATTCCTGTACCGCGGTAGACTTTACAAACATACAAACAACGGACACAAAGAATTCCCAGACTCGGAACCACTATTTGTGGATCATACAAATGTTTGTCTCATGAGACTCGAACCCACAACATTCAGCGTGACGGCAGTGGCGAGGTGACTACTTACACCACTGCGCCATCCGTGCAATCTAAATATATCAGTATACACATAAGTCAAGGAGTACAGTGACGTATGACACGCACATTTTGGTCTATAACACGTACTTTTCCTATATGCTATAACTTTATTAGTCACTAGCTGTTACCTGCGACTTCGTCCGCGTAGATTTTAACTAAAAAGTGTTTGTCGCCGCGGAACCCAACTATATTTCCCTGCCCAAGTTACTTAAATGGCGTAGTTTTCATAGTGTAAAGCTAGATAATAGCATGGCTTACTCAAAAAAAACATTTAAATATCGTCGTTAGATTACACGCTGTCATAGAATGCGTAAGAAAAATAAAGATTCACAGCTCCTCCCCCGCAGGTGATAGCGTAATAATATGTAGCCTATATGTTGACCCGACCTGTTAGTAATATTCATGCAATATTTGAAGTAAATCCATGCAGTACTTTTTGAGTTTAGCCCGGACATACATACAGACAAACAGACAAAAATTCTAAAAACTATATTTTTGGCTTCGATATCGATTGTAGATCACGCCTCAAGTATTCTTTTAAAAAAATATTCAATGTACAGTTTTGACTTTCCTACAATTTTATTATATGTATACATAAGGACTAACACATTGCCTTCTACTGAACACACTTCCATAATCCCGCTAATAAGAATTTTGTGACGAAAAATACAATAACATTTTGCGAAATCAGGAATCAAACTTCGCGATCCCACGCAAATATAAGTGCAAAATATCACAGAGCTAAATAAATATATGCTAAGGAAAGATCTCAAATTACGTGCAAAGTGTGTCGAATGAATGTTCTAGAGGAACGAGGAAAGCGGAAACTAATTGAACGCCATTACTCATCTCGTGCCGTCACTTCCGTGCGCGTCTATGGAATGTTTACGAGTTATCTATGAATAAGTTTTTAATTAGAGTATTGTTTATTGTTTGTTTTGTCTATGATACTTTGATTTTGTATTCATAATATAATTATGGTTTAATGACAGTATTAAGTTTGTTTTTATGGCGACTTCTGTACATACCTACTCGTATCTATCCTAATATTACTAAAAAGATTGTTTATTTTGAAACAGTAATCTCTGGAAATATCAATCCAATTTGCAAAATTATTTTTAGATTTCATAGCCCTTTTAAAGGTGCAGGTTATAATATATCTGACATTAAAGCCCTTAAAAGAAAGGAGCTGGCCAACGGGTCAAACATTTGTGTTATCCTTAAAATTGTTGTTTCGAGTCTAGGGGTCCGTTCACACAGACCGGCTCGGAAAGCATCGGCCCGCTTTTTTCTTTTCACACAGACCGGATTGTATACGCTTGGAATTGGCTGGAGCGGAGCCGCCAACTATTTCACATAGACCGGCTGGAAGAGATCTGAAAGCTGCGCGAGCGAGAAAGAGCACGTAATCGGAGGCGGTCGGCTCCTCTTATTATTTCACACAAAGCGCGTTCAATGACAAAAGAAGTGCACATGCAAAAATAAACCTAACTACAATTACTCAAAACTCTGTTTCCAACGTGATAAAAATCTGCTCTCCTCTCCGAGCCGGTCTGTGTGAACGGACCCTAGGTGTTCTTTGTATCCGTTATTTTAATATTCGTAAAGTTCTCCACGAGGCAGGCATTATTCTAGTGTAGTTTCCCGCGGCTTCGCTCGCGTTAATTTAGAATTTGACAATAAATTCGGGTTGTACTCTGCTTGTAATAACATAATTCAATCATGATTCGAGAGACACGTGGCGCCATCTATTATCATAAGAACGTTATTGTTGTTTTCCTCAGGAACAGTAATTTTTTTCGGGATGAAAGGTAGCCCATGTCTGTTTCTGTACACCTGACAACGTACATATATGCAAAATTTCAGGATGATCGGTTCAGTGGTTTAGACGTGAGAAGGTAACAAACAAACAAACTCATTTTCGCTTTTATAATATTAGTTAGGAAATTAAGATATACATTTTCTTACCAAAATATATATGCACATTTATACTTACGTAAATAAAAATATACAGATTCTTACTGTAGGTGGCTTTTGTAATTTAATTATTAACGGTGTAATGAACAAAGCAAGATGCAAGAACAAAAGAGATATAATAAGCCAGAGTATAGTTACAGCGTGTGTAAGAAGGGTATCACTATATTTACGCATCGTTTTGTCTTATATGAAGCAGGACACAGCATCTTCTCTAAAGCACTGGTATGTATATTTATTAAGCATTGTCGTCTTATGAGTTGCCTCTCACAAGACATCTTTGCTGAAACCCAGACACTGGGGAACTTTACGCAGCACTGGGATGTATATTTAAGCATTCTCCTTTATGAGATGCCTTTCATAAGACATCTTTGCTTAAGCCCACACTGGGGAACTTTACGCAACACTTCTTCTTTTCGTGTGGTCAAGAGTTGTTGAAGCCGCCCGTAGGCCTCTGCCATGGCTTAACGACTGCTGTCAATTTGACAACAACCGGGACTGACTTTTTACGTGTCCTCCGAAGCACGGAGACGCTCAGATGGAATACCACTAAGCGGTCATCCATCTATAGACTGACCGCACCCAACGTTGCTTAACCTTGCTAATCGTTTACCGATCAGTGAGTGCAACTAGCTATGAGCGCCTTACTGGAATTATACATAGAGCAATAATTATCTTTGAATATTTTTTTTATTTTATTAATATGTTTAAGTCTGTTGCCTTGGTTGCGCAGAGGTACTGAATACGACTGCTATTTTAGACATCTTAGATCTCTCTTTCTAGATTTTAGTCAAGAAATTCTATTTACTTATCAGTACGGAGTCTGTAACTATGACCGGTAGATGGCAACACATTCGCCTCTATTACGGTGTTACTACCTAAAGCCGTAGATGTCGAAATGTGAGTGTAATACACTGCTTTAGTGTCTGCTTACCTCTACAAGGGCTTGTAACTATATGTGTAAGTTGTTATATTATTTATTATGTAAAAAGATGTATATGTATAATTTGTGTCGATTATTCTTTGACTTGAACTTGACTATATTCAAGGGATCCACGTGACCATTAGAAGTCCTACATTTATGTTACATACTGTATATAATAATGAGTTGCAAAAATATTTGCCAGACAATATGAACACTGTCATTGTAATGAAGCGACTTAAATTCACGCTATCTAAGTGAACTTGACCATTTACGGCGCTATTTTTGCGACTGTTATCTAAATATATAAAAACATATACTGACTGATTGGATGAATTAATACTTGAAATTTTTGCGATGTAACCAAATTTCACGCGAGCATAATCTTGGGCAACATCAAGTAAGAAATAAAGCATAAATTAACACCAGCCTCTTAAAAAAATTCCCTGAAAAGTAAAAAAGAATAACAAACGTTCTTCTTCTTAGCGTTTCGGTGGCAATCATTGCTTTATATTATATGGTTGCAGCTCAGAACGGAGCCACCTTGATTGCATCGTCTGAAGCAATCATCAAGTTCTCATGCGTGCTGTTGTTGGAGCACTCAGGGCACAATATAAGGTGCGACATTGTTTGGGTTGCACCGTACAAACAGCCTAGATTGGGATAGTCTATAAATCCCCACCTGAACATAAACACAAATATAAAGAAATATTAAGAAATTTACATTGGCCGACCTGATTTCGAAGCCTGTTTAGTGACTTCCAGACCGGAACCAAACAATCGTTTATGTATTAACAATCAAACTTATTAGAAAAATACTCTCTCTAATACCCACACTTACAAAGGTATTGAAAATTTAAAAAAATAACAAGCATAAAGAACACCAGACTCGGAAGAACTATCTGTGGGTCACACTCGGAATAACTATTTGTGGATCACACTCGGAACAACCATTTGTGGATCACACTCGGAACAACCATTTGTGGATCACACTCGGAACAACCATTTATAGATCGCACTCAACACGACTATCTATTGGTGTTCCTAGTCTGGTTAAGCGTGGTGTCATAGCCAAGTTCTCACTTAAGCCATTGCGCCATTTAAGCTTAAATATCATTTAAAGACATGTTAACTATGCTGTATTCTAGCGCTTAAAATAACTATCACTCTGAACTCCTTACTAACTGCATTAATTATTAAAAGTAATACAGACATTAATCTAAATTAATACCTAAAGCATGTCATACTTATGTTTTAATTTCTCGTTAGATTTCTGCATATTAAAAGAAGAAAGTGCATCTCTTCACTGATTTATACCGTTTGCTTATCCTATTATACTGTGACTGTTTGCTTGAAGCCGTGATAGTTGCTGTTTAAGTTCGGTCGACTTCGGGGTCTCAGGTTCGATTTACAGATTAGGCAATGCGTTTTTAGGCTTATACTTATAGGGTAGTATTTAACTGCACAGCAAAAACATACTAATTAAATTGCACAGCAAAATATGCTTACCAAAAATACTAATTGCTCACCAAAATATATTCAAAGAGATCAAACTAAGTCGACGGAGCTCCGCTTAGCGGGGCTCCTATTTTTAGATGGGTTTAAGAAGGAACCTAACATAACCTAGCCCGTCCGAGACGGAATGCAGTGATTTGAGGCGTGTAGGTGCTCGTTATCATATATTTTAGTAAGCATATTTTGCTGCGCAATTAGTATTTTTTGTGGTCATTATATTTAATCCCATACTTATATAGAAATCAACAAAATAGTAATATCAGCCCTATATAATATAAACTAATAGATTTCGCCCGCGGCTTCGCTCGCGTAAATGTAGATTACGTATGTCAATTTTCTAACTTTGGGAACAGTCCTTTTTTGTGGATGAAGAGTAACCTATGTCCTTTTCTGTACCCCTGACTATTATTATTATACTCATGCGAAATTTCATGATGATCGGTCGGGCATGAAAGCGTAACAAACAAACTCACAAATGGATAAAAGCCACAATTATGCAGTAAAAGGTATTATTGATCTAATTACATAATTTAACAATAGTAAATGTAGTAGCGTTGTCGCAAATAAATGAAACAATGATGAATATTTATCTCAATACAATATGTATTTAATTTTATTATCGTTAGAACATACTTGAAGTGATATTGTCTGTTTCATTTTATTATGTTTATATTTGTTTATTTACATACGTGTTTTGTCTCAGGCATATATTTAAGCGGTAGCTCAATGGAGAGATTGTACTTGCCATTAAGAGGGGTCCCGGGTTCGAATCCTACCTACTCACGAATTGAACTTAACACAAGTATTCTAACTCAGTTAGGGGGATTAACAAGGTTATTAGTAATACACCCAAATTGCTAGTAATCTGTAAACAAGAACCCCAAAGGTGTAATAAACCCATATTTCGCGAATGGATTCAGGTTCCACGAAATAGGAAGTTCTATTGTCGCTGCCAGTTTCTACTATTAGGGGTGTGGGGGCACAGTTACACACATACATAGCCACGTACGTTATACGTAGCTACATGTCTATGTATGTGAAAAGGTGTCAACCGCGACGTTTTCACCAGTCCGGTAAAATCTGTATATGGAAGCATATGTTATTAATGTTATTATGTACGTTCGTAAATTATAATATTTAAATGTAGAAGTGATAAATATACATATATTTCGTTCTTACGGATTTTATCTCTACCGGGCTGAACCCTACAAGGAGGAAACACAAGGGCCGTTTTTCCATACAAACGTAGTCCCCTGTTTCTTCCCTGGATAATTCCAGTAGAGCAATAAGTTTTTCCCAAAAAATGTATGGGCTCTATTGGCATGTCCCTTTGTTTTCCTTTTTTTTAAATTAATTATTAGAAGAGACATGAGCCATCAAAAACCTCAAAAATTGACCAGATGTTCCGCTGTGTTCCAGAAAACAAATTTGATTAGATTATATACAAAAAGGAAAACATAGGAACACAGCCAAAGTCGTTAAATCGGTCAAGTTTTGAAGAAGGAATCAGGGGACTACGAAACGTTGATGTTGTGTACTTTTAATAGGTATTTTCGGTCCAAGCTGCAGTTGTCACTATCGCGCTCATGATACTATACAATATACATGGCACTGCGCGACAGCAATAGATTTTACAAATACCTATTTTCAATTACCTCGCCCTTAGTGTTTCCTCTTAAAAATATCTTGAACAAAAAGACCCAATAACACTTTTGCGCCATCTTTGCCCATGTATATTGACGAAGAACGTTGTGGCTCAAGGCGTTTCCTCATCTATGCCACTACACCAAGTGTTTTGACTTCAAATTCCACATGTGACAATAATAATTGTGTAATCTAAAATGTTTATTTTGAGTCTGCATGTTCATTGTATTTTTTAATGATTGTAAAGAATTATTCGTAAAGTGGACAGTGACTTTTAAAACAAAAAGAAGTATATAACTGTAATCGGAAACTAGTAAACACTGCCTGACCCGGGCGTCATATCCGAGACCTTACAGCACTCGTATTTACTACCGCTGCGCCTCAGATGGAACCAATATAAGTTTATATCAATATTATTAATCAAGTCGGCCTCGATGGTGAGTGCTTAGTGTAACCGACTGCCACGCCTGAGGTCGCGGGTTCGATTCCCGCACAAGTCAAACATTTGTGTGCATGAACATGGATGTTTGTTTTGGTCTGAGAGTTTCTATGTATAATATGTATGTATTTACAAAAAAAGGTATATGTATGTTTATCCATTGTCTAGTACCCATAGTACCTACAAGCTCTACTTAGTTTGGACTAGATGGTGTTGTGTGTATGTGATAGAATAGAATAGAATAGAATATTAATTGTTAAACTATTAACTTTGACCTAATAAACGGCAACGTCATAATTATGTTATCTAATTTGTTTATCCATATTTAAGTGTACGTAATCGCGAAATTAAATAACCCAGACCCGTGATAACCCGGCCATATTTATATTTTAAACATAATATATACATGTGACAAAACAGTTAAATATTTTACTTTATTATCGAATAACATCGTAATACTCTGCCTATACCCGCGAAAGGTTAGGCAGAGGTGCGTAGCACTCAAATTTCACTGACTGTAATTTTATGTCAGGGGCTAAACTATTGCCGTTTACTGGGCACAGTTTCACAATCCGTGCTTCCATTGAGAATAAGAGAAAAAACACCGCTCGTCTTTGGTTTTGAACCCGAGACTTCATCTATACATCTATATCTATACAAATAAATAAAATTTAAGTGTCTGTTTGTAATGTCTAAATAACAGCTTTTTATCTAATGCATGCAAAGTATATAAGGTATCTACAAGAAAACATCTAATTTTAAATTTTTGTCTGTCTGTCTGTTTGTTTGTTCCGGCTAATCTCCGAAACGGCTGAACCGATTTTGACGGCACTTTCACTGGCAGATAGCTGATGTTATAAGGAGTAACTTAGGCTACTTTGATTTTAGAAAAAGATATGGTTCCGCGGAGACAAACACTTTTTAGTTAAAATCTACGCGGACGAAGTCGCAGGTAACAGCTAGTCCTAACTAATATTATAAATGCGAATATGGGTTTATTTATTTATTACGCTTTACGCCTTAACTGCTCAACCGATTACCATGAAATTTCCCATACACGTTGTCAGGAGCACAGAAAAGAACATAGGGTACCTGTGATGCAGAAAAAGCACTGTGGTGCATAGAAATTCCTTGTTAAAACGAAGCCGTGGGAAAAATTTATGATACAATAAAAGTTAGATACGTTTGCTACAGTGAAAAATAACTTACATTTAAGTAGTTAAGTAATTGGCTTGTTCTATACACTTTAGTTTCAATCTATGTCTATTGCAGGATAGTAATGGCGCCTAAGGGAATTGCACATAAGAATGACCATCGTTTTTGTAGCCATCCATTTATGTAGCACATAGTTCGATGATATAAATATCAGCCCTGTATATAAACCGTCCCACTGCTGGGCAAGCCTCTTCTCAGTGTGAGAAGGATTAGGCCATAGTACCTACACCACGCAGACTTAGTTCGGGTTGGCAGACTTAACATATCTTCGAGAACATTATGGAGAACTCTCAGACATGCAGGGTCTCTCACAATGTTTTCCTTCACCGTTAAATCGAGCGATAGTTCTTTAATACGCACTGTGTAACTTGTAAAAGTAGAGATGCGTGTTCTGAGATCGAACTCTAGACCTCTCGTCAGTATAAAAAGGGCTTAGGCCATGGTACACCACGCTAGCCCAGTTCGGCATAGCAGACTTGACATACGAGGAGCGGCTGATAAGTTCGTGGCCTAAGGTACTTAATGAAAAAAAGTATACTTTTAAATTTTTATTTTTTAATATAATCCCCCTCAACTGCACTTTTCACATCGTGAGTATAATGCCTTTATACTATTGAAAAAATATTCTGAAGATTTCTCTTGAAAATGTTTTTCCACGGCCGTCTTCATCTCATTGTCGTCCGGAAATCTTCGCCCCCGTAAATCCTTTTTCAAGTTTGAAAAAAGGAAAAAGTCATTGGGTGCCAAATCCGGACTGTTGGGTGGGTGGTCAATTTCTGTGAACCCCGTGGCTTTTAAGGCATCTCTCGCCTACTGCCTCACGTGCCTGACCCAGTCAATTTGCATAACATTGGCCATTCATTGTAGTCATTTAGACAAGTAATCCATTCGTAAAATTCCTTCGCTATCCCAGAAAATGGTTGCCATAATGCCGACTTTTCCACCTTAAACTTCTTTGGCGGCCTTTCCCCTTTTTTATCCACTGCATCGATTCTTGTTTGGACTCGGGATCATATTGTCGTATCCAGGTTTCGTCTACGGTCACTATGCGGTAACAAATTTCGTCTAAATCACTTTGACACAACTCCAAAAAATCTTTACAACTCGCTAACCGTCTGCTTGCTTAAATTTGTTCGCGGTACCCAACACGCACAAATTTTTTTCATATGCAAATGTTCATACAAAATTTCTCCAATTCGTTCTTTACTAATTTGTAGCTCTTCTGCTATCTGCCACAATTTAGTTCTACGATCGGCCAGTACTAATTTTCAACTTTTTGAACACATTCTTCGGTCACTACCGTCACTGGGCGGCCCGGGCGGGGATTGTCTTCACAGCTCTCTCTTCCTTGTTGAAATAGCCGAGCCCATTCTTTACCATCGTGTATGAAAGCCCAGAATCCTGAAGAACCGATGACATTTCTTCATAAATTTATTTTCAAATTCAAATTCAAATTCATTTATTTGTTTGCGAATATGGGTACATGAAGATCTTACATAGTTTACAAATGTGCATTGACCATATCCTACCATAAGGCATGCAAAACTAATAATAAACAGTTTAAAATGTACAAATTGAGGTTAGTAGTACCTCAATGTTATATAATAAATTAGGTACAAAACTGAAAATACAATTATAATTTATATAATAAATTAGGTACAAAACTGAAAATACAATTATAATTATAATTTATCTTTATCTTTTGGCGTATTCCCTTTTTTTACAAGGAATTTAATCACTGAGCGGTTTTCAAAATTACGAGAATTTTCAGTTTCCGTTGACATGGTGTTGCTTGTTCCAGGGATGAAGTGTTAATGAACCAAATAAAAAAGGGGCTTTATTTATACTACTAATTAGTCAGGCAATTAGTGTTATCAGTACGAGTTGATGAGTCATCGCTAAATGCCCTAGGCCGCGAATTTATCAGCCACCCTTCGTATCTTCGTGAACATTATCGAGAACTCTCAGACATGCAGGTTTACTCGAGATGTTTTATGGCACTCTAATTGTCTTGCACTAGGCTATCGCTGCTTTGTATAATGATATTATGTATAATATACCTTTAATGGTTATGCATACCAGACATTTATGTACCTAATTTAAATATATATACAGCTGGCATATCAATTAAACAAATACCTATCTTAGAAGTTTGTGTTTGGGCAGACTCACTTGCAATATACAAAGATACCTAATTTGACTATTATTGCACAGAAATATTGATCCCATCGCCTTTTTAAAGTTAGTATAAATAGCTTAGCATATAGAATTAATCTATGGTCACAATGACACTTTTTAAATTCGGAACCAAAACCAACCACCACTGACCACAATGGTGTTTTGAGTGATAAAACCAAAATGGTATTATTATTATTGTGATCGAAATAGGATTTAAACTATGTAATAAGATATTTTTGAAAAATTAATTTTGTTTTAACAATGTAATAATTATTAAATGGCGATTCAATTCATGTTTTTATCTATTATCTCTTTTCTTATCATCTGCCATTGGCTGTATAATAAAATACATTCCATTGATATGCCGACCAACAAATTTATTGCTTTTGAATTACACTTTTACAACGTTTAAAGCATCCCGTGTTAATGCATCTGGTTTAGGCACGAGACAAAAAGAAATGTGTTACCGACAAATTTTGTATTTGTCAGTTTATTTTTCTAAACGGCAACTTTCGCACTATGATTTCTTGCTCTAGAAATTTTAAATAAAGAACATCTATGTGCAGAGTTTCTGCGTTAATTATAATAACAGATGATTGTAATGACATGGAGACCCGTCTCTTATGGCAATACCCTTAACAAGCCAGAAGCCAGGCTTCGCTGAATATACATATGTATGTAAAATAGTTTATTATATTTAATCTAATACTAGCATGTCTTCAATGTGAAATGATAATGAAATCGGGGAAAAATACTTTTCAAAGTAAATGCATTGATCTGCTAACTAATAGGTCTATGACCCTAACCTTACTGGCTTGTTATTATTATTTTTTTATTCATTGTTTTTTTTGTTAACAGTTCTGGCGGCGGAACCACGGGCGATTGCCGAACGATCACCCTGACGCCCTGCTTAACGTAGACAAAAGCGTAGCACATATCTTGTGACGTCACGTGACGTATGGCAGAAAGAAGTTACGCCTACGACCCGGTCGGTACCGGTGTGCCTTCAGTCAATCAGCAACACTACAGAATGGAGGAGGGACAATTGTGGCGCCAATTTATCATCGCTGGCATCGGTACGTGATTTTATAATTAATTATAATTTTATAAAACATATCGTCTCTTGTGCCAAAGTGAAAAAAAGTGGGCAAATGTTTAGTGGCTATGGTTCCAATTCGAAAATTAAAAGAAGAACGCGTGCGAATTTCTATTTCATGTTGTGTTTCTTTATGGTGTTGGTAAGTGTCTTCTTTTTTTTAAAGTGACTTTGTAATAAAATTATTTCAGACTATTAACAATTAAACTATTTATAATGAAATACTTAAAATATATTAGCTACAGTTCTTATACAGACCAAGTGTTAATTATGAACAACATGTAATTGTTTTTTGTATAATTATTATTGCAACAAATGTTCAACAATTAAATTCTAAATACAAACTACATGTTTACGTCAAATCATGAAAAACAAAAAGGAATTCAACCGCGAAAATTATAATACGACCGGTGTACGGAGTGCTAAATTTACTTTTAAATTCTGCAAATGTCTGTATATTTAATTGAATCGGTTAATAGGATACGGTTTAAGATATAAAGACGTACTTTAAATACTCGTCCGATTAGTGTTGGTTGTTTCTATTTACAATGTAAAAAAATACTTGTGTATTTTTTATTTTATCGCATTACACTCGTAATTTTTTTATTGACATTAAATTTTTGTAGTGTAATTATGTAAATGTATAACCATTAAGATTTTATATACTTTGTATTTTCTGCACAGATTAAACCTGTTTCTATGTGAAAATTGTTTTTGTTATAATATGATGTGGTCGCGATTTTATAAGTGCGAATCTTAATCGACGTAGGTATCATAAAGTTCATAATGCGCATAACATATTTTATTTATCAACTGATTTAAATAAAACAACCATGAAATGCTGACCCACGCTTATCTCAATACGCAACTGAAAATAATATCCAAATCGGTTAAGTCTTTGTGAAGGTTAGCGTCCACAAACAGACACAAAACTTTTATACGATTTAATTTGATATCTATTACATTAACTAAGTACGGTGAATGTGAATCGGATAATCTGTAGGGGAAAACGTAGGCATACTTTTTCTGACCAGATCAGAGACATTTTGGATAAAGGCCTTGTTAGGACTTCTCTATACAAACATAATAAGCCAGGATTGTAGCAAATGAAAATAGGTGTACTGTATCAGTCACAGAAAAAGGGGCTGTACATTTTTTATAAAGTGTTTTTTTGTTGCCAATGACGCTAATATACGGAATGTTATTAAAATATAGTAATAGTAATGATCATTTTCATCCATAGTTACCAATATACCAGTCCATCAAACACCCCTACCCAAAGCACATATTTAGAATTCATACGTAGCAATAGTCCTACGCCTGCTGCGGCTAGTGCTTCTGTAGGTGTTCCATCCCACCTTTGATTAAAACTCTCTAAGGGCCTCTTCACGTTGGATCTGTCTCCGTGTAAGCCTCCCAAAGGGCCAGGTATTGTCATAATATAATATGTTAGAAAATATCTGTGATAAGAGATACATAATAATGCTTTATTTTCTCTTCCACAAAGGTGGTGAATTTATTTTCTTTTTCACAAAGTATAGAAATAAATACACAGCTACCTATTAGTTATGTTAATAATTTTAAACTCCTATCCTAGTTATAGTATAATCTCTATCGATGATAAACCCAAAGGGGTAAATATATAACATCCGCATTTCACCAGCTATGCTATACCTAATCTCTCGGATAAGTGCGATCATATCGCTACCAAGAAATTATCTGCCAGATAACTACTATTACCGTAAGGTTGACAATAAAAAAGCCACTGGGCAATTAAGACAAGCCATGCTTATCTGATTTATAAACACTTTAAAACACCAGGGTGTAAAACAGATCTGTCACACTCTTACTAAGAATTTATCAATCAAGAAATCGACAACACTAAACCCGACGCGACAATCGAATCCGGAATGTCTCAGTCAGCCGCATACTAATACCACGGACGAGACATTAGCTCTTACTAAAAATAATAACTATGAGATTGAGATTATTTCAAAAAGATTTATCACTACATATTATAAAACAAAGTCCCCCGCCGCGTCTGTCTAGGAAGGTTTAGGTGTATAAATTGTGAAGGTTTTGTACTACCCGTGCGAAGCCACTGGGGCGGGTCACTATAGTACATCCTTATCCTTACTAATATTATAAATTCGAAAGTAACTCTGTCTGTCTATCTGTCTGTCTGTCTGTCTGTCTGATACCTTTTCATGGCTAAACCACTCAACCGATTTGGATGAAATTTGGTACAGATATAGTTTAAAACCTGGGGAAGGACATAGGCTACTTTTTATTCATGTAGGTACCACGCGGGTGGAGACGCGTGCAAAAGCTAGTCTTAAATAAACGGCATGACTACATCACTATTATTTCACATCAAAGATGGCTCTCGTATAAACAAATTACGTTCTAAATTATTTTCCCGCCATAATTTGACATCTATTGTTAAACGGTGACCTGAGATTTATTTAATTAAATACTCGATTCCTACGTTTTACATATATTGTTATTTATTTATTCTATATTTCACCTATTAAGGAGGAAACTGATTGTCGTACCTACTCATAGCGCAAACTGAAGTCTTTTAAACGGAGTATTCCGCTTTCGGCACCAATTTTTTCGGCACCTATGGTTTCGGCACCTAAGCTATTCCACTTTCAGCACCAATAGGTATTTTTGCTTGGTGCCGAATGTGGAATAAAATACCTATCGGTGCTGAAAGTGGAATAGTTTAGGTGCCGAAACCATAGGTGCCGGAAAAATTGGTGCCGAAAGCGGAATACTCCGTTTAAACTTGATATTTTGTAGGTACACATACATACATAGTGTCATGGCTATGTTGCTAAAGGGGTAAGCAGTGGTGTAGGTATTACACCCTCATTTCTTCAGTTATGGATTTAGGTTCCACATAATAGGGTGTTACAGCCCAGTACAATTTACCATTCCGCTTCTAAGAATTTCCTAACAATAAAGCTAAATAATACTTACTTTGTCCGACTCGAGGATCGGACACGAGACCTTTGCACCGTCGCTTTCATTACCAACATAGTCATTTTGTTTTTTTTATTTTAAAAAGGACAATCCCGCACTAGTAATCATTCCTCAGTCGCGGGGGACTTTACAAACATACAAACAACGACACAAAGAACACACAGACTCGGAACAACCATTTGGGAATCAGACAATTCTCAGACTTTTTTTCTCATAGACCACTTTCCATTGTCCTTGGCAGTCGTAATCGCAGCGGGCTGAACTTTTTTGTTCTTTTAGTAATTCTCTACCGAGTAGGTTCGAGACCACTGGTACTAGAGAATATGGAATACGCAAGGTTTTTACAAGTAACAGTCGCTGAGTTTCTTAAAATATTATCTGCCTACATTGATGGATGAAATCAAGCCAACATTTTAGTTTTCCACTATCAAAAGCTAATAAATTTTCATGGACCTCCGCTTACGACTTGTGAACCACCATTTTTTTGTTACGACAACGTTGACCCCCGTCATGTCTCCCTAGGAGTCCACCTGGACCACTTTGGGAACTAAGAAT
Source organism: Catocala sponsa (assembly GCA_963564715.1). Taxonomy (NCBI): domain Eukaryota; kingdom Metazoa; phylum Arthropoda; class Insecta; order Lepidoptera; family Erebidae; genus Catocala; species Catocala sponsa. The sequence goes on from OY751349.1 coordinate 18,006,043, forward strand.
TTAACACATAAGGCTGTGTACAATTTCCTTGGTCCAAAACCATTCAATCATATAAAAGTTTACTGTGTCCGTTCCCGCGCAAAACGTCATCAAAGAGCAATAGCGTAACAAACAAGTCATAACTTTTAATTAATCTGTGGTGATAAGATATACACATTATTGCTTGTATATCCTCAATAATGTAGGCAGAACTGTATTACTAACCAGTATTTATACCAGCACTGCTCAAGTTATAATTTTATTATTATGCAAAATTTATCGACGCCATATTGGCGCTGTATGTAATACAGAGTGCTCAAGGAACTAAAAACAATGACAGCAATTGTAATATTAGTTCCAAAGACACTTGCATATTATGTTGATGCAAATTAAATTGTATGCTGTCTTTTATATGAGATAGCTAGTGCAATGTTAATTAAATGGGATGAAAGATAATATTTAAATCATAGACGCGCCCTACTACATTTAAAAATGGTCACCTTTCTGGACGCTAACTTGTCATCAGACACACAATGATGTCAAAATGATATCCTAACTAATTTATAAATGCGAATGTGAGTTAGTTTGTTACGTTTACACGTCCTAACTACTAGACCGATCAGCATGAAATTTTGCATACACGCTGTCAGGGTTGCGGAAAAGGACATAGGGTACCTTTTATCCAGAAAAAAAGTACCTAATGTTCCCGAGGGATAAAAATGTATTGACAAAATCTACATTAACGCAAGTAAAACCGCGGGCAAAATCTAGTCTGAACTATAAATATAGTATTATCACGCTCTTTCGTATTGAAAATTGTACACTTTCGTTCACTATCTCATGTGTTAGCTCACTCTTCTTCTTGTGGACACTTTTTAGTGCGATCTTAGTACATTGAGGACACATCTTTAATTTTAATCTGTCAAGTCTTAGAATACCAGATATAATTAAAAATCTATTGTGGCCACCGGTGTGCCGCTGTGACTCAATAGGTTTTTACCGTAGGTACAGTAGGTATAAAGGTGTGTACTTATTATAGTGGAGGTATATGAGTTTTACAACACGTTTATTGATAATGCTATCGTTCAACGTGATCCCTCAGTCGTACTACACAAACATTATTTATACTCCAAGTTCACATATAAATATCATAAATCCTTTTGAACCGTACCGACGCTAATGCGTACCTCTCCATTAGTTGCGTAGCCTCACGCTTCTATAGCCTGAAGGGTAGGCAGAGATGTATTTAGTGATAGGTTAAGCCGGACAGAACAGCCAGTTTAGCCGGCCATCCTTAAGTTTTAGTCTTAATATAACGGTGAAGAAAAACATCGTAAGGAAACCTGCATGTCTAAGAATCTCCATAATATTCTCAAAGTTATAATAGTCTATCAACTCGCACTGGGCCAGCGTGGTGGACTTCAGCCTAACCCTTCTCTCATTGAGAATATGCCTGTTCCCAGCAGTGGGAGTTTAATACAGGGCTTATATTATTATAACACGACCATTTTTTAGGAAAGGATTGTGTTAGTTCATTTGAACTATTACTTTAACATTTTTTCGTTTGACTGTACTGTTTTTGGCTTGAACAATAGATTTTTGTATTTATTTATGGGTGGTCCCAGTTGCCGGAAGAAAAATATTAAAGTTAAATGGATCCAGCAACTGGGACCGCGGTCCGAGTTAATTGCGGTCCCAGTCGCCGGAATCCTCCCTAAGTGGGGAGGCATTAGAAGTTGACCCCTAAACGAACATGTGCTCGTAGAAAATGTATTAATCATTTAATTAATTAGGAGAAAATAAGACCATAAGATGTTAACTGAACTCAATATAATTATAATTATTACTAAACTATGTACATTTTGCCCACGGCTTCGCTTGCGTAAATGTACGTAAGGTTAGGTTGGATTGAAGACAGTTCTTTTTTCTGGATGATGCCCTTTTCTATTCCCCCGACAAAGTGTATGCGAAATTTCATGATAATCGGTCGAGTAGTTAAGGCGTGAAAGCGTAACAAACAAACAAACAAACAAACTGACATTCGCATTTATAATATTAGTAAGGAGTAATGAGGATGCAGCGATAGCCTAGTGGGAAACCGTTGGACTGCCATGCAGAGGTCTCGAGTTCGAACCCAAGGCGCGCATCTCTGACTTTTCGAAGTTATATGCGTATTAAATATGTAGTTAATCATCGCTCGCTTTATCGGTGAAGGAAAACATCGCGAGGAAACCTGCATTTCTGACAGTTCTCTATAATGTTCTCGAAGATATGTGAAGTCTGCCAACCTGCACTGGGCCAGCGTGGTGGACTATGGCCTAACCATTCTCACAATAAGAAGAGGCCCGTGCCCAGCAGTGGGACAGTTTAATACAGGGCTGATATTATTATATTATATAATGAGGATGAATCAAATTACAAAAGTCACAATCCGTCCGGGGCGTGGCTTCCCGGTGATACGAAGATTCCAGGCTGGATCTGAAAATTGCACTTCGCAACTGCCAAGGGTCGAGTCAGTGTAATTTGTGTCAAGTGGCCACTGGTTGATGCTAGTTGGTATATTTTCTATCCATTGTTTAAATTGTAAAGGGATTGTTACACTATACACCTGGTTGATATACCACCTGGGTAAACAAACTCTTTTTTGTGATGTCACCTAGGTGTAATTAAACATAGACACAACCTTTCTTTATTTATTATTAATATTATAAATGTAAAAAATTGCGAAGATGCCTGGAGGTTTTGATGTATGTTGCTAAATGACGCGTAAACCGCTGAACGGATTTGGATGAAATTTTGCATACAGACAGACCTTGAACTATTCACATAGGACTGTTACTATCTCAGTATGAGGTGTCATAGGATCAACACAATCGATGGCGCAGAATCTAGTCAACAAACACAAATAAATATTTATTCATTAAAATGTGCAGTTATTACGTCAATATGAACAATAATAGGAATAATTAAAATATAACAAGATCATATATCAATTAATAATAATTAACAATGCTAGGTCGTCATAAATTTTCGCGGAAAGACTCCGTCCAGAAAATGCATCTAGTGATTGCAATGACACTAATGACATAACATTTTGATTATCAATTCGATTATTAACAATTTAATCGATATTCAAGAACGATAAACGATCATATCGATTAAAAGGTTCAGTTTTTATGTATAATTTTTGTTTTGTGATATGATGATGAATGATAAAACTAAAATTTAGTTCAGAACAGAAATAAATCAAAATATTAAATTAGAATAGTGTTAGTATTACGCAGCATGGCCGTTGGAATGACTTTTCGAAGTTATGTGCGTATTAAATAGTTTATTATCTGAAGGAAAACATCGCGAGGAAATCTGCAGGTCTCTAAATTCTCTATAACGTTCTTAAAGATATCTGAAGTCTGCCAACCCGCACTCGGCCATCATGGTGCACTATGGCCTAACCCTTCTCGCACTGATAAGAGGCTGTGCCCAGCAGTGGGACAGTTTAATACTGGACTGATATTATTATATAAGTGCATGATATATTTTCATACGTTACTGTAAGCCGATTCTAAAAACCGTAATATGATGAGCTGTCAGTCATTGCGCCAATCGTAAAATGTAATAATCGTAGGATTTGTACGGTAAATGTTAAAAATACTTATTTACACAATGATAAATGTGTTACGTGTTTAAATAATATAGGTACATATAGAGTGTGGTATTTTTAAAGTTATCTCTATAGTAGGTTAGTAACTACAGTCATAAAAATAAATCTTTAACTATAGATGCATGTGTTTCAAAACCATATAGAAATTTCAAGCAAATTAAGAACTAAAATCAGGCTGCATTTATACTGCCACGCCTGAGATCGCGAGCTCGATTCCCGTACAATTCAAACATTTGTGTGCATGAACTTGGATGTTTGTCTTGGTCTGGGTGTTTCTATGTATAATATGTATGTATTTACAAAAAAGAAGTATGTATGTATGTTTATCTATTGTCTAGTACCCATAGTACAAGCTCTGCTTAGTTTGGGCTAAATGGTGTTGTGTGTATGTGTGGAATATTATTATTATTTACTATATCTAAATCCTCTTTTTATATCAGACATAATACGTAACACTTGATTTCAAATAAATATACGTTTGCGAAAACAACCTGTATATCTGTGCAAAACTGATAACTATATCCGTGACTAATATTTTCGCTAGTATAATATAATATTTTTAAACTTACATTTAATTTATTTAAACACTCACGTGTCAAGATAATGTCATCAGTGTTTATAAACTTAAATTAAATAAATACTTATATCACTTTTTGGCTAAGAACTAATCTATACTTCAATACTAATATAATAAAGAGGAAACATTTGTACCTTTATTTGTCATAAATATAGACAAAAATAGACAAAAACTATAGACATAATTTAAAAAAATCTTTCACATTAGAAAGCTAGTATATCCAGATGCACGGCGGCCAATGTTAACGGAGACTGGTCATCTACGCAGGAGATATAGTGTCCAAGCATGTGCGTAAACACAAGTGCACTCTCTATTCCCTAACTCTCATGTTCTGATTACGACCAGAGAGATCAGGCGCAGGACCAACAGATTTACGTACTTTCTGAGGCACGGGGGTGTCTAACACCGCCAATGTCTTAACTCCGGGCTATTATCGAGATTTCTTAATAGAAAAATCCAAATACTTGTTGCGACCTGACCCGGGATTTGAACCCGATACCTCATGCACAGCAGTCGCATTCACTACCGCTGCGCCACGGCGGCGTCCTATGACGTAAGACCTAAAGATAATATAATATATAATATAATATTCTACCACATACACACAACACCATCTAGCCCAAACTAAGCAGAGCTTGTACTATGGGTACTAGACAATAGATAAACATACATATATACTTTTTTTTGTAAATACATAGATATTATACATAGAAACACCCAGACCAAGGCAAACATCCATGTTCATGCACACAAATATTTGACTTGTGCGGGAGTCGAACCAGTGACCTCAGGCATGGCAGTCGGTTACACTAACCACTACACCATCAATGCCGACATGACTGGTAAAATGTGGTTCTTAAACACAATGTATCACCGCACATTGTTCTATTCTTTAACCCATCACATACCGTAATAATACTAAATTACGTAAAACCAGTTTCCGCGTCACAAGCCATCGACTAAGAAAACAAATTGTAGAATAATTTGTTAAAAAAAATGGTGTGAAACAATAATAGATCTATGTAATTTGTTGTCTATCGTTTAAACCTTTTTGTCATGCATAATTTATTTACTTAACAGTCATTCAACTATTGTGGAGTGTTAGTAACTAATATTTGATACCGTAAAATGGTCCTACTTTGCTCCAAAATGTGCTCCAAATTCCAAAATTCCAAAAATGAATATGTAAGGGTGTCGACCCACGACATGCGTCAGCACACTTACCATTGTACTGCGTGCATACAACGGAAATTATAGCCAGTAGGTTCTGTACCGCGGAGTCAGGCAGTGTTGTCTCTAACATAAGAACATTTACCTATAATATAGGTATGTGTGTACTGTGTTGTGAACAATATAGACTTAGTGAACAGTTTATTGCCGTATCATTTCCCACCCTGTAGGACAGAACCTACTCCACAAATATTTTTTAAATTATTAATTATAAAATATAGTAGTATTTATATAAAGAAGAACATTTTATCTACCACATTCTTATTGATAAATCAACATTATGAAGTATTTTATTATATATATAAAACAATGAATAAGGAGCAGTTACCCATTGACATGGGTATTTTTGCTCCTAGATACAATTGTCAACCAATCTCAACTGTGAAAGTATTAGGAGCAAATTTACGCTTTTCTGATTACATATTTCCTAATAACATATTAGGCGATAAAACAGAGGAGCATAATTACCCATAGGGGAGTAAAGTAGGACCATTTTACTGTACTTAACTCTTCCGAGTAGAAACGTCACAATTATGAATCTCTAGATTTTGTCCGCAGCTTCGCTCACATAAATGTAGGTTAGGTTAGGTTTGTAATAGTACTTTTTTCTGGATGAAAGGTCTATGTCCTTTTCTATTCCCCTGACAACGTGTATGCAAAATTAAATCATGATCGGTCGAGTAGTTAAGGCGTGAAAGCGTAACAAACAATCTCACATTAGTAAGGATTTAATATAATAAAAAAATCACAAACATTTTAGGTTTATCTGAGATTCGAACGATGTAATAGCGGTGGCCAGTCGTCTGTCAAACTGCTGTACATATAGACGTCAGTATTCTTGTACATTTAAACTTACTTAAGACTGCGCCGAGCGAAATGTGCCAAAACAGGCGGTCACAGTTAAGTTGATAAAATCAACACTTTTTGTTTTTAAATACAAATATAAAATATACATTTACCATAACAATGAATTTGTTTACAATTACTCGGTATTAAAAACTTTAAATAATTAATATTTTCGCCTACAAAATTACGCAAATTTGCACGAAAAATGCAAAAACGTAAGCTCGTATTAAGTGATTTTTTAGATTATAACAGTAGAAATCTATCCCATTTTACAGCTTAAACGAAACATAAATAGTTATTTTACAATTAGTCCGTCCCAAATGTTTAAGTTATTGGTTGACAATAAAGATACATATTTATCAAAAAAGTACTTCAAATCCTCCGTACAATTTTACTATGCGCGCCGATTTGAATATCGAGCTCTGTTATTCAGTCCAACCGCGTCTTACGCTCGGCGCACTCTTAAGTCGCTATGCCATCCGTGCCAATACGAAATCAAGATTTAAGAATTGTGATTCCGTTTTATCCTTTTAAACAGACTATTGCCTCACTAGGAACAAATTCTGTAACACAGGGTCCTTAAAGACATTCAAACAACAAAGAACAGCCCTATAGATAAAGGAATTTGGTACAAGACTATCCAATCCAAACCCTACCGGTAAGGTATGAGAAAAGCAAAATAGGTAGAAGGTCTATAGTTACTGCTTTTAGGATTCGATCTGGTCATATTCTACTGAACAAATTTGGGTTTCTTATGAAAAAAGTACCGTCTCCAAATTGTTCAGAATGTGGTATTATAGAGGACGTACATCATGCCATGGTAGGATATGTCCAGAACGAGGCTCGCAGGGTTACTTTATTTAACAACATAATAGGCAACTCTTATAATGTCGGTGTTTGCAACAGCATACTGCCTCAACCAGACTCTTAGGTTGCCCAAATATTGTATAAATTAGTGGACTTTATTTTGAAATCTATGCGTTAAGTTTTAAGTGAATTGTAATGTAGTAATACGAGAACGACATGGTCGCTTTTTTGTGAACCAAGTTCTTTAAAAATAAAGAATAACAAAGACCAATCAAACTCGGTACAACCATTTATGGATCACACAATTTTAGTCTTGGATGGGATTCGAACAGCATGGTAGCGGTGGCCAGGCAGCAACTTAAGCCACTACGTATATTGTTTGCATCGATCAAATTTGTTATCACAAAATGTTATTTATGACTTGATGATGATACGATTGTTAATTCGTAGTTGATAGTGCTGTCAATGTAATTATATTAATACCTTGAAAATATCTTATCTTAAAAAAACAACAACATGACAACTCCTCTACTACCAATTATCATGTTATTTTTATTTTAACTTCTTGAATGTCTAGTGGAAATATATAAAAAATAATGAAAAGTTAATTGTGTAAACAATACACAAATGGACAAATGTATGTGCGCTCGACACTTGACTCATTAACGAGTCAAGTGTGCAGCGGACATACATTTGTCGTTTCTTTTTTTTGATGACTCATTTTTGCGGGCAGCTTATGTCCGCTCGACACTTGACGGGTTAAAAACGACAACTCTCGCTAGGAATAATTCCTGTGTCGCGGGAGACTTTACAAACATTCAAACAACGGACACAAAGAACACCCAGACTGGGAACAACCATTTGTGGATCACACAAGACAAACATCCATGTTCATGCACACAAATGTTTGACTTGTGCGGGAATCGAACCTCAGGCGTGGCAGTCGGCAATGCCTGATTAACCACGTAGCAAGAGTAGCAATTGCTATGGGCCCCGCACGAAAGGGGGCCCCGCATATTTAAACCCACTCATCTCTGCCTGAGCGTAATTTTTTGAGTGAAACTTGTGTGATAAGATGTGGCATATTGAATTTACTTGATGCTACAAAAACGTGAAATGTTACAACTTTTCCTACTAAGACATTCCACGTCAGACAATCGGTAACTGACTATTTCCTTGGCGTATATAAAACACCGAATTTCATGCGGTAAAAGCACAAGTTCTATATTAAGTCGCTCGTATAAATGTGTAGAATTTCAGTCGGCCCAATAATCAGCTCTACAAAAAGTCTGACGTATGCAAGCACTCTTACTTACCTGAAAGAATTTGCTAGGGGCCCCGCACTGGCAGTCGGTTACACTAACCACTACGCGATTGAAACGACAATTGTGCTAAAAAATCGTTTCTCCCACTGCACTATAATGCAATAATAAATTGTATTCACGTCTTTATGTAAAATTGCTTATGTACCTACGTAAGTTGTATAATCTTGACCTCTACGCACGATAAAGGGGTGAGCAGAAATTATCGCCATTAGATAGTCCCCATATAATAGGTCATCTGTATAATACGTATAATTTACTGAAAAGGTCAAATGGATTAACCCATTCAATGCGGCAACAAATTTTGCTTTCACTAGCCAGAATCGGCTCATATTTAACGTAAACGCCGATCAAAAAAAACAAAATATCTAAAAACTACTCATATCAGGCATTTCATTAGTAAATTCCAAACACATTTGTTGTTTTATTAATATAATATCTTTAAATTTGGGTAAAATATAAAACAACTATACATGACGCCGATCGGCGTCCTCCGAATCTGAGTATGAAAAAAATAAGACGCCGAACGGCGTCCGCCGCATTGAATGGGTTAAAAAGAAAAATAAAACCCGATTATTATCGAAAAGTAGCTATCCCCTGCGATTTCACCCGCGTTTATGATTATGAAAGAATTTTTGGAATCAGTTGAGTAGTTTTTGAGTTTATTAATTACAAACAAAATACCTACAAATCTTTTTCTCTAATATTACCTATATTAGTCTAGATGACGGCGGAAAATAAATCATATCAAACTGAAAGTCAAAAATAATTTATGTCACAAAGTAACACCTATGAACATCAAGGTTTATGTATTAGTGAGTTTAGTGAAGTTACTGAAACTACATTTAGGTTAGTCGTTAGTTTCAGGCAAAAAGGTTGAGCTTATGAGATTTATCATATTTAATACTAGATGTTCCCACGGTTTCACCCGCGTTTATCGTTACTGCGCCGCCCCCGTGGGTCGTAGCGTGATGTTATATAGCCTATAGCCTTCCTCGATAAATAAGCTATCCAATACTAAAGAATTTTTCAAATCGAACCAGTAGTTCCTGAGATTAGCGCGTTTAAACAACCAAACAAACAAACTCTTCAGCTTTATAATATTAGTATAGATTATTATTTATACTCGCAAGAAACTCACGGCCATTCTTTTAAATCGCCATTCAATTAGAACATTTTCTGCACGGATGGCGCAGTGGTTTCAGTGGTCGCCTCGTCACTGCCACTGCTCCTAGTGTTGTGGGTTCGATCCCCACACGGGACAAAACTTTGTGTGATCCACAAATGGTTGTTCTGAGGGTATTCTTTGTGTCCGTTGTTTAAATATTTGTAAAGTTCCACGCGACACGGGATTTATTGCTAGTAGTTTTAAATAAAGAAAAAGTGAACTATGAGCTTAATCTTCTTACACTGAGAAGAGGCCCTGCCCAGCAGTGGGATATACAGGGCTGATATTATTATAACTAGCATTATATAGTATATGACCGCTCGCTGGACCATCACAACAGTGATTTATATAACTGCAAAAGGAACGATCGCTTATCGCTGATGATCTTGTGACGACGCGACGTTAGATGAAGGTGGAAATTAATCATTAAAATGATGACTGTTGATAGTTATCTGCTATTGCTAAAGTAATTGTGTATATATGTTACATTTTTATTACTAAACTGCTGAACATATTTTCATGACTTGTTTATTTTTAAAAAGGCAACTCTTCTAGAAATAATACCTTTGTCTCGGAGAACTTTACAAACATTCAAACGACGGACACAAAGTATACCCAGATTCGGAACAACCATTTGTGGATCACATAAACTTTTTATTTCGCTAATAATTTAAATGGTATACCATATAATGATAGCATCCCTAACGCGTCAACAGAAAGCAAAAACATATTTGAAAGAAGGAAGAAAAATTGTTTATTTGTCACAGATACAGTAAAAAACAAAATAGCTTAAGTATATAAAACTAGATGTTCCCGCGGTTTCACCCGCGTTTATCGTTACTGCGCCGCCCCCGTGGGTCGTAGCGTGATGTTATATAGCCTATAGCCTTCCTCGATAAATGGGCTATCTAACACTGAAAGAATTTTTCAAATCGGACCAGTAGTTCCTGAGATTAGCGCGTTCAAGCAAACAAACAAACAAACAAACTCTTCAGCTTTATAATATGTATTAGTATAGATAGGTAAATACAAAAGAAATCAAACTAATACATACAATCTGTATTGGAGCTACATCCAAATATACTGGCACATCACCTTATGGACGATAAAATATGCCCGACCACCCGGAGACTAAAGAAAAGAGTACCACAAGATTTACTCTAAATTAAAGAATTATGAGGGCTTGTCACTGGACAAGTACCTTGCACTGCCATTAAATTTACGAAAATATTGCCGAATGTCCCACATGACAGACTTCAATAAAAATAATTTAAAAAAAAAAATTCAGTCTGTGACAATTTGGTACGCACTCAGCATATGTGTTATATGCTGTATTGTGGTCCAGAGAGGCCAACAATAGAGCGCTGGTTTTCAGTGTGGACCTTTATGGACGGACGTAAAAACTGCACGGATGACGTAGTGGTTTAAGTAGACGCCTCGCTGCTGCCACTGCTCCGGGAGCTGTGAGTTCCTGTGGGACAAAAAATTACGTTATGCACAAATGGTTATTCCGAGTCTGTTTGTACTTTGTGTCCGTTGTTTGAATGCTTGTAGTCTTCTGCGACACAGGAAATATCCCTAGAGCGAGAGACGTCTCCAAAAAAAAAATAGCCTTTAAGACTATCGCGTTTTATACACATACTTAATATAATCGTCGGGCAATCAATAGGTACCTTTTAAATACTTTAAAGAAAATTATTTGATAGCAACCCTAACGTGTCAATTGAGAACAAAAACTTATTTCTGAACTACAAAGAGTTCAACCACTGCTTATCTATTTCATGTACTTTTACCGTCACTGGATTATTGGCAGCGATGGCTTCTACTCTTATATAATTATAATACCAACACTATTTATAAACAGTCTCTCTGAACACGGAGCTCTTCCTAGTACCAGACGGTTAGGCCATAGTCCACCACGCTAGCTAGGATTGGCAGACTTCAAACATTTTTGAAGAACATTCTGCAGAATTATGCATTACGATATGACATCGTTGATTTAAGACTGCGCCGAGCGTAAGACAGATAATGACAGAGCTCGTGCGGTGCATATTTAAATCGGCGCGTGGCCGCCATAGTAAAATTGTATGAAGGATTTGAAGTGCTTTTTTGATAAATATATATCTTTATTGCCAACCAATAACTTAAATATTTGGGAAGAACAAATTGTAATATAACTATTTATGTTTTGTTTAAGCTGTAAAGTAGGATAGATTTCTACTGTTATAATCTAAAAATCACGTAACACAAGCTTACAATTTTGCATTTTTCGTGTAAATTTACGTAATTTTGTAGCCCAAAATACTAATTATTTTAAGTTTTTTACACGGAGTAATTGTAAACACATTCAGAGCCCCGTGTTCAGAGAGACTGTTATAGTAAATGTATATTTTATATTTGTATTAAACAAAAAGTGTTGATTTTATTCATTTAACTGTGACCGCCTGTTTTGGCACATTTCGCTCGGCGCAGTCTTAATATCTATTTAAAATAGATTAAATAATAATTGTTGTTTGTGAATGTTTACGAGGAAATTCTATAATCCCGTTATGATTATTGCGCTGCCAATTAGGTAAAAAATATTGTACGTTGATAAGATATGCGTAGTATTATAGATAAAAACTTAGCTTTTTATTATTTTGTGTTTTGGTGTGGTAATCGATACCACACACGGTTTTCTTCATATATGTGAAAGAGGTTTTAATATGAAAATGCGGCTTCTTATGAAGAAATTGTTAAAGTTCATTAGCATTTCATTAAAATTTTTGAAATGGCTAATTCGAATTCTATGTTTTTTAAGTGTTTAAGCCACTGTGTGTGTCTTAAATTAACAAAAAAGTCAACCATAATGAATCATTGCAAGTAGGTAATGGAAAATCGAAACTACGAATACGGGCAGACACTAAGCGATGTAGCTTTAAATACAAATTGTATAAAAGTTATTGATATTTATTAGTAAAAATACATGTCAATAATAAAATATAGGTATATATATATTATATAGTATATACTCGAACATCAATGTCAACTCCCAGGCCGCCAAATACAGAACTACATGGTGTCGCATCACGAGAGATGCGGTGGCGCAAGATTCGACCGAGACATGACCACGACCACTCTGTCAAGAGCGTACGACTAAGAAGAATATAGTCTTTCCTCGAAATAAAAAAAATATTGTCGTGCATTTCGTACTGAAACTACGAAATTAGATATAAGACATAAACGGCAATTTCATAGTTAAAGATTTAATATTAATACACATCTGTATAAATTCTTCTTCTTCTTTCCGTGTGGTTAGTGGTCAACCTGTTATCAAGAGTTGTTCAAGCCGCCCGTAGGCCTCTAACATGACTTAACGACTGCTATCAATTTGACAACAACCGGGACCGACTTTTTACGTGCCCTCCGAAGCACGGAGACGCTCAGATGAAATACCACTAAGCGGTCACCCATCTATAGTCTGACCGCGCCCAACGTTGCTTAACCTCGCTAATCGTTTACCGATCATTGAGTGCAACTGGCTATGAGCGCCTATAACTAAAGAAGACAGTAGGAGTATAGGTATATAATACTCTCATTTCGCCAGCAGTTATAGGTCTGTCGGACCTTTATACCAAAGACTGCGCAGCTTGAGTAGTGAGTGTAGTAGTCTAAAAGGCCACGCAGACCTGGAATTACTATTTGCGGATCACACACATGTATGTCCCTCATGAGGCTCGAACCCACAACACTGTAACAATAGCGAGGCAACCACATAAATCATTCACATTGTTGATCCATTCACTTGTCTGATATCAGATATATTCAAATCCTGTAAAATTTCCACAAATTTCAATGCAAACGTTAACTATGTAATAAAAATACTCAGAAATAATTACACACAGAATAATGATGCACTTTGTCAATACACACAGTTGTATAAAATATATATTTGTATGCGAACTAGTAGCCGTCTAAATAGTGCTATTGTTAAGCATATACACACTACATAAGTAGCTACAGATAGCCGTTTTTATAACTCAAGCGAAAACAAATGTACTGATTAGGGTTGCCACCTTTATTTTGAACAAATAGAGTACATTTATTATCTGAGGTACTAGTATAGTATTATATTATCTGTGTCTGAGGTAAAAAAATAAAGTACAAGCTCCGAAAATAAAGTATTACTTATTTAAATATGGTAACAAGGAAGCACCTTGTTACCATATTTTTGTTGATGCTAGTAACATCTAACAAATATTTATTACTAGCTTTTGCGCGCGGCTCCGCCCGCGTGGTACCTACATTAATAAAAAAGTAGCCTATGTCCTTGCCCAGGTTTCAAACTATATCTGTACCAAATTTCATCTAAATCGGTTGAGTGGTTTAGCCGTGAAAAGGTAACAGACAGACAGACAGACAGATAGACAGACAGAGTTACTTTCGAATTTCTAATATTAGTAAGGATTAAGAAGCGTCTTAACCGCATCTTTGCAATATATGTCTATATTGAGATAGGTAAACAATTGTTTTATTTAATTTAGGGAATCTCTATAGCGTTGCTTTGTGTAAACAATAAATAAAACCTGTAAATGTTGACATATGTAAAATAAAGTATTTTCACGTACTTTATTTTCCAAATTTTTTATAATAATATTCTATCACATACACACAACACTATCTAGCCCAAACTAAGCAGAGCTTGTACTATTGGTACTAGATAATGGATAAACATACATAATGTATAAACTATACGTTTACTCGAAATAACGTACAATACTTTATTATCAAGTACGGTTGGCAACCCTAGTACTGATAGACACTGACCCGGCCCCCAGGTTCAAAAGACAAGTCGTTTTACTTACGTATATTAATTTGTGACATATAATTTTTGACTGCGCGAATGGCGTAAATGTGCGCCGTGTTGTGGGTTCGAATCGCACACGGGACAAAAATGTGTGTGATCCACAAATGATTGTTCGTAGTCTGGGTGTTATTTGTGTCCGTTGTTTGAATGTTTGTAAGACCTCCGTGACATAGGAATTATTCTTAGTGCTTGTCTTTTTTTTAATTTAAAAATTATCTATAATAAAATATAATTAAATACTTAATTGTCCGTAGCTAATACGTATAGTTTCTTGAGACCTTCCTTAGACACTTGAATAACACATTAATATCGATAATGTAGTGCAATGGCATTGAACCTACAACCTTTTGAGCACGGATGATTGGCTTGACCATTGGGCTATCGCTGCTTCTTGTTTATGTAAAATAGAATAAAATGGTAAAAGGAATCCTTATTTTATAATCTTCCAATTTAGGAACGGCTCCTGTGTAGAAAAATTAAAAAAAATGACAAATAATTGACACGAAGACCACCCAAATTCGGAACAACTAGGTATTTGTGGATTTAACGTATTTTTCTGCAGGGTTCGAACCCCACATAAAGCAATTTATTTTGAAGATCGGACTGTAGGAACAATTATTGTAAAAGAGACATTTCAAACATTTAAACAACGGTCACAAATAACACTCAGACACGAAATAACAATTTGTGGATCAAACAATTTTTCTATCGAGTTCGAACGCCACTTAATCCAGCTTATTTAAAAGATTATAACACTACGTCATCAATGCAGTAATTTGGCATTAAGTAAGCTCAAGATTAAATATGTCTTGTCAAGCTGATGTGTTAAAAATACGTCAATGATACTCGTCACTCGATAATATAATATAGATTAAAAACTGTGCCAGATTCGTAGATAACATAACTTATTACGATAGCAGTAGATAAAACCTTCGTGCAAAAAACAATAACAGTTCATATCATTTTTTTTATCTGTAGGTAAAGTCCGCCATTATTGTGTAGTAAAGCGCATTCTGGCTTAATGCACGGATGCCACAGTAGTTTTAATGGACACCTAACTATCCAAGTGTTGTGGGTTCGATCTTTACACGAAGTAAAAGTTATCTATACATAGTCTAACTAGGGTTGCCAACCGAACTTTATAATAAAGTATTGTACGTTATTTCGGGTAAACGTAGTTCATAGTTTACTAGTTGAGCCGCGCAACTTCATCTGCTGCACGTAAGAGAATTTGCCCGCTTTTCAACATTTTTCATTTATGCTCTGCTCCTATTGGTCGTAGCGTGATGTTATATGTATAGCTTATAGCCTTCCTCGATAAAAGGGATAGCCCTTTTATCGAGGAAGGCTATAAGGCTATATTTTTTAGTTTTTAGTCGAATTGAAAAATTCTTTTAGATAGCCAACACTAAAAGAATTTTTCAATTCGGTCCAGTGGTTCCTAAGATTAGCGCGTCCAACCAAACAATCAAACAAACAAACTTTATAATTTTAGTATAGATAGCTAAGTATACATTAAGATAAAATATATTTAGAATGATACACTTTATTATTTAAATATTTGTATATATATATATATATTTATATATACAGTACGTTAACTAACGAAAGGCGTTCCCTTAAACTGGTAACATTATGGCGAGCGTAGATCCTAAAAAAAATGTTCCCATAAAAAACAAAAAATATTTTATTTCAATAACTTCAACAATATTCAATAAAAAATTATAAATAGACACGAAAAAGAAACACTTTGCATACGCACAAAGGTACCAATGCAAAAATTCATAACTAAGTAAAAATACTTAGTTATGAATTTTTAATTAAAATGACTTTTTAATTAGTTTTACATTTAATTTATTTTTCATGCTTGCATTTTTTCATGCTTATTTTACTATGCAAATATGTTCATTTGCATCTATTAATGATGTATAATAATTAAGGGAACGCCTTTCGTTATTTTACTTACTGTATATATATAATATTCTATCACATACACACAACACCATCTAGCCCAAACTAAGCACAGCTTATATTATAGGTAAACATACATATATATATTTTTATATAAACATACATATATACATAGAAACACCAAGACCAAGACAAACATCCATGTTCATGCACACAAATGTTTAAGCTATTTAAATTAATTAAAACTATTCATATTTAAGATTACACTTTACCCGACGTTTCGGTTGTTTTACAGCAGCCATGGTCACGGGGAAACAATTTTGCATTTTAATATAGCTATCCTCTGCAGATGACCACTCTTGCTTAAAATTGTCAACAACTATGTCCGAAATTTGATCTGGAGGACTTTATACCCTGGTTTCTGAATTGAAAAGGTAGCAAATCTTAACTGAGTATTCGTATTTCGCCGTCGAACGAACGAACGAGTCTTAACACCGAGCATTCGGTATCATTATCTAATAAAAATCTATATCAGTGTCTTCCTGTCCAGTTTATAAGTATTCTGGGCCATATTTAGACCATTGTATGCATTGTACAATAGCTACTTAATGTCGCAATGCTTTCTTTGATACAGTGGGGGTCGAAGAACTCCTACTTTGAGCATTTAATGTTCGTTGATTTTGATGCAGTATCGCGATTAGCCAGCTGTGTTCAGACGTAAATGCCAAATAACGTGTTTCACTGTTCTTTGGCTGTTGATAAGTGTATGCACGTAGATCGTTTATTAATTAAATATGTAATGTGTGGGTTGCTTATTTTTAACTAGATTTTGTCCGCGGCTTCGCTCGCACAAATCAGTATTTGTCAATAAATTGCTATCTCTCAGGAACAGTACTTCTTTTTGGATTAATAGTATCCTATGTCCTTTTCTATACCCCTGAATAAGGTTATGCGATATTTTATGATGATCGGTCGAGTAGTTGAGTAGTTAAGGCGTGACTAACAAAGAAACTCACATTCGCATTTATTATATTATTAAGGATAATAAAAACAAATTAAATCCTGGAAATATATTTTTATAAACATAAGACCAGGACTCTAATTAAATTGCCTCAACTAACATCCGAAATTGTGTCGGGCAAATGGTTATTGAGCTTTTCTGTCAGACAATTCTCTGTACCATCATGGAGTCTGGCAGACCTGGTAGACGGCGTAAGGTTAGCCCTCTATCACGTGGGCCTAGAGTAATAGCTGGATCAGAGCAATAGCTGGATCTAGGGCAATAATGGATATGTACTGCTTACCATTCAGGAATATGTATGTACCTCGCATCTCTGACTTTTCGAGGTTATATGCGCATTAAATAGATAATTATCGCTCGCCTTAACGGCGAAGTTAAACATTGTGAGGAAACCTGCATGTCTGAGAGTAATGTTCTTGAAGTGAGTCATGAGTCAGCCAACCCGCACTGCGCCAGCGCGGCAGACTATTGCCTAACCCTTTTCAAATTCAGAAGAAGCATGTGTCCAGCAGGGGTACAGTTTAATATAGGGCTGATATATTGAAATTAAATTGAAATTAAACTACTTTATACGGATTTTGTCGCGTTGTTTATTTTAAAACACTTTTATTACATAATTTTGAGACTAACACTACTATTATTGAACTTTACTACAATTTAAGCTATTTCATCATCATCATCAGGCTATAATAGTCCACTGCTGGACATAGCCCTCCCCCAAAGAGCGCCATAGCGCCCTGTCTTCAGCTTGCCGCATCCAGCATCTGCCTGCAGTCTTTCGCAGATCGTCATCCCACCTGGTCGGAGGGCGTCCTAACGTTTGCCGAGTCGCGGTCTCCACTCAAGAACACGCTTACCCCAGCGGTTGTCGGTTCTTCGCGCGATATGGCCAGCCCACTGCCACTTCAGCTTACTAATTCTCTGAGCTATGTCGATGACTTTGGTTCTCTGTCGGATGTATTCGTTACGAATCCTGTCCTTCAGAAAAACTCTCAGAGAGAGAAGCTATTTAGATTAATTAAAACTATTTATATTTAATTTTACACTTTGCCCCGACGTTTTAGTTGCTTTACAGCGGCCCTGTTCACGAGGAGACTAAGATGGTAGTTGTCTTAATGTTCTGAAGTGTAGTCATTTCATCAGGGTTGATATATTATAATAGATAGGTATGTAAAAAATTTGTGACATTTGATTTCATTACACCTTCTGTCTACATACAACATACAATACATACATACAATCGAGACGTATGGATCTCAGTTGACATTATTATTTCCTGAAGTAAAACCTCACAAGCATAACAGTGAAATTACGAAACAAACACAATGAACAATGTTTACAGTAGCGAGTAGCGACACAGATGATTGAACACTCATTAATTATTTTATAATATATAGTCTGTGTTTTACAAGTACATTAAAAATTAAACACCATGTAGATTGACGTGCATGCGTCATTGTCACAAAACAGTTGAGGATAGAACGCCGGGTGACATTAACAAAGGCGTTCATAGTGCGAATTTTTCGAGTAGAGTTTCCAGGCGTCCGGATAAAGCCGGACACAGTCAGGCTTTTTAGTTGCATTCAGCCAAATTAGACAGTATCAGGCAAGTCCGGCTTTTGTTAGATTTTTTAAATTTGACTATTTTATTAACCGACTTCAAAAAAAGGAGGAGGCACTCAATTCGAATGCATTTTTTTTTATGTTTGTTTCCTCATAACTTTCGACTGGGTGAACCGAATTTGATGATACTTTTTTATTTTACAATAGCGTTTGCTCGCGGCTTCGCTAGCGTAAAAGCTAAAAGTAGGTTAAGTATCGTAGTAGCAGTACTTGCTTTAAATAAAATATAGCCTATGTTACTCGCTGATAATTTACCATTATAATGGTGAATCAATTGTTAAAATCGATTGAGTAGTTATTGAGTTAAACCCTTAAACAAACGAACAAAATGTGAAATCTTTCCTCTTTATAATATTAGTATACATAGATATTTCATGTGTTGGTTTTCGCCCGCCTCAACTTGTATCGCTAGCGGAAGCGAGCAGACTAGCACTGTCCTTAAACATTTGACGCGTTATACTAAGACTAAAAATTATTAAGGATCTCTGGCCTTTTTACCCAAATAATAATTATAATAATAATTGTTTAAATTGGCACAAATATGAATAACAATAGGTCTTAAAATACTTAAAAGAGGATACATTACTTTGGACGCCTGTACTAGGTTATACCTGTATCACAGGCGATAATTATATTTTACTAGTTTTCACCCGCGGCTTCGCTCGCGTAAATGTAGCTTAGGTTAGGTTAGGTTTGCAACAGTTATTCTATCTAGATGAAAGGTACCCTATGTCCTATTCTGTACCCCTGACAACGTGTATGCAAAATTTCATGTTGATCGGTTGAGTGGTTAAGGCGTGAAAGCGTAACAAACAAACAAACAAACAAACTCATTTTCGCATTTATAATATTAGTTAGGATTATAGTGTAATAGGAAGAGCATTCTTAACAATATTTAACAAATATAGATTGTTCTATAATAAGTTACTATTATAATGAAAATAATATACAAATGTCCGGCTAAACTCGATGGTCTGTCCGGCTTTTCGATTTTAAGACCTGGCAACCCTATTTTCAAGTGAGCTGTTGTTGCCAATTATATAATGAATGAGCCGACTCATTTGGGAAGTACCACCAGATAGACTTCGCACATGAGACGTCTTGGAAACGTAGCACATAGTGATGTGTTACGTATGCTACATGAGAGTTACAAGCATATACATAGTTACGTGAACATGATTACGTATGTTTATACGAATCAGCACGTGTTGGCATACCACCAAGGGCGCCGACTTCATAAAAACATTACGGGTGCATGATCTTTGTATTACCTAATAATATAACGAGGAAGACATTTCTTAAAAAGTTTACTATTACGTAACTATAATTTTGGTTGTCACACTTTTTTTTTTTTTCTTGTACTATTACGGTGGCAAACAAGCATATGGCCCACCTGATGGTAAGTGGTCACTGTAACCTATGGACGCCTGCAACACCAAAGGCATCACTTGCGCGTTGCCGACCCTTTAGGAAAGGAAGCGGGAAGGGGGAAAGAGGGTAATTGAGCCTCCGGCACTCTCACTCACCGAACGAAACACAACAGTAGGAATACTGGTATTTCATGTCGATATTCTGTGAGAGGGTAGTTCTTCCCCGGTTGAGCTGGCCCATTCATGATGAAAATATGTTTAGTGTGCTGCCTTAACATATAGCGATCACGTAACGGTACATTACATACCATTCATCAAAAAGTACTAAACTAACCTACATACAGTTACGCGAGCAAAACCGCGGGCAAACTCTATTAATGTTTTGAATGCGAATGTGAGTTTGTTTATTTATAACGCTTTTACGCCCTAACTACTAGACTGATAATCATGAAATTTTGCACACACGTTGTCAGGGGTACCTACAGAAAACGACATAGGGTACCTTTTAACCAGAAAATAAGTACTGTTCCTGAAGGATAGGAATTTATGAATAAATTGACATTAACGAGAGCAAAGCCGCGGGCAAAATATAGCGTTTATTTAAATAATTATTGAAGATTAAGAGACAATGCGTCCATATAATTCTAAAACGTTATTTATATAATTATCACAGTGACCGCAAAAGATAATTTCTGTAACAATAAACCTTATACGAGATGAGAGCTACCGGGTTCGAACTTTAGGCCGAACAAAATAATTTAAAATTCTAACTTTATAATAAGCGATAGCTCAGTGGGGAGACCAACATACTGCAATGCAGAGGGTCTCGGGTTCGAATCCACGTCGCGCACCTCTGACTTTCGGAAGTTATATGACTTTTCGAAATTATGTGCGTATTGATTGACAATTATCGCCTGCTCCGTGCCTCGGAGAGCACGTTAAGCCGTCGGTCCCGGCTGCCATGAACATCTATGGCAGTCGTTATTGGGAAGACCGTGCCCTCTAATATATCGTTAGCCTTCGGGTTGCGGAGGTCAGATGGCAGTCGCTCCGTGTAAAAACTGATATCCAGTCAAAACCGGTTACACTAGAATGCCGACCCCAAGTGACTTGGGAATAATAAAGGCGAATGTGAGTTTGTTGGTTACGCATTTCGCGTTAACTGCTCGACCGATCATCATAAAATGACGCATACTTACACGTTGTCAGGGGAGCGCCTGAGCTACTCGACCAATCGTCTCCAAATGTCGCATACACGTTGTCAGAGGAAATGAAAAGGACAAAAGGTACCTTTCTATCCAAAAAAAGTACTGTTACTGACCTAATCTACATTTACGCAAACGAAGCTGCGGGCAAAACTTTATGTATTATCATCATCATCATCATCAGGCTATAATAGTCCACTGCTGGACATAGCCTTCCCCCAAAGAGCGCCATAGCGCCCTGTCTTCAGCTTGCCGCATCCAGCATCTGCCTGCAGTCTTTCGCAGATCGTCATTCCACCTGGTCGGAGGGCGTCCTACACTACGTCTCCACTCAAGAACACGCTTACCCCAGCGGTTGTCGGTTCTTCGCGCGATATGGCCAGCCACTGCCACTTCAGCTTGCTAATTCTATTATATTTGACAGCAAAGATTTATACTCTACCCACCCCATCTAGAATAGTCGCGTTAGACTATGTATGTATGTTATTTACACCTTGTCTGTCAGGGTGTACACGTTAGGAAAACGATTGACCGCGGTATCGTTTAAATGGTAAGAGCCTCTTCATATTAGCGTTTTTCCAGCGTAGTCGTTTGACAAACGCATGTACAACGCAGTAAATGCGACAACGCAGCTTACAAATGCCAAGAAGTCGTGTGCACAGACGCCGCATGATGGGTATATCTTATCTTGAATAATAATAAGTTTAGAATATTATCAACTAGCAATCTGCCCCGGCTTCGCCCAGGTAGTACAAAACATTAACAAATTATACACATAAATGTTCCTCCTGAGGCACTCTGTCTATTGGTGAAAACCGCATGAAAATCCGTTCAGTAGTTTTTGAGTGTATCGCGAGCAAACAGACAGATAGACTTTGTTTTATAATATGTAGATATTTGTGCCAAGACCAATACTTTTATAATTTTTATTTTTATTATCAAATGTGTCTCTCACGTAGTACGCACGCTCTTAATTCAATGTATAATACAGTTGTTGTGGATAAAAATAAATATATCGTTTTGCTAACAAAATGTATTCCAACGAAGAACATAGAATTTTAGGAAAAGATGATAATTATATTGTTCAAGTGCGTTAACATCACTAAAATATTAGGAGGGTTTTGTATGTTTAAACTTTATTACCTAATAATATGAAATAGAACGACGGACTTATTTTAATATAAATCATGTAACTATTAATTAGACATAGAATAGTAATTGAGGAATATAGTTGTAGTTCATACAGTACAGATGTAGGAAAAATATTGGAAGCTCAGCCCTACGGATAGTGCTCGGGCAACGCCAGGCCTTTGGAGTTGGCGCCAATAATTATGCTATTACTAGCTTCTGCGCGCGACTCCGCCTGCGTGGTACCTACATCAATAAAAAGTATGTCTAGCCTAAGTCCTTTCCCAGGTTTTACCTCTGTATCAAAATTCATCCAAATCAGTTGAGTGGTTTAGCCGTGAATAGGTAACAGACAGACAGACAGTTAGTTTCGAATTTATGATATTAGTAACGCGTAGTAGATGATTGTACGCGCGTTAAATTCGCATACATAACTCTGGCGCAGTTACACCGCGATGTATAAACGCGCGAAAAGGTACAATACGACGTGTTGGTTGCGTTAACGCAGCGTCAACGCTCAAAAAACGCTAGTATGAAGGGTCTCTAAGCAAATAGCTATAAATATTGCATGACGGCTTAGTGTACTATGAACTGAAATAACGGCCGGTGTGTTTGCATCCAAATGAGCACACAGGGCGTGCGCCTTCGAGTAAAACATACATGTTGTTTGAGAACGTCGCGCGTCGGAATGCGCACTTATTCAGCGTGTAACAGAAAAGTGTGGTCATAGTTTAGGGCCGTAATGTATATCTGATAAATAACCTATGTGCCCTAAACAATTTTTTTTATATCTACTTCAATCATTTTATAACATACTAGCTGTTACCTGCGACTTCATCCGCGTAGATTTTAACTAAAAAGTGTTTGTCGCCGCGGAACCCAACTATATTTCTCTGCCCAAGTTACTTAAATGGCGTAGTTTTTATAGTGTAAAGCTAGATAATAGCATGGCTTACTCAAAAACAACATTTAAATATGCGTCGTTAGATTACACGCTGTCACAGAATGCGTAAGAAAAATAAAGATTTACAGCTCCTACCCCGTAGATGATAGCGTGATAATATGTAGCCTATATGTTGACCCGACTTGTTAGTAATATTCTTGCAAAATTTGAAGTAAATCCATGCAGTACTTTTTGAGTTTAGCCCGGACATACATACAGACAAACAGATAAACAGACAAACAGACAAAGATTCTAAAAACTATATTTTTGGCTTCGATATCGATTGTAGATCACGCCCCAAGTATTCTATTAAAAAAAAAATTCAATACAGTACAGTTTTGACTTTCCTACGATTTTATTATATGTATAGATATCCTAAATTATTGTTCCGAGTCCCGGTGTCCTTTGTGACCGTTGCTTAAATGTTTGTAAGTCCAAGAATTATCCGTATTGTGGTAAAGAACATATTTAAAAAACCAACAATATTTTGTCGAGACTTTATATAATATTCATATATCAGCCCTTTTAAACCGTCCCACTGTTGGACACGGGCCTCTTTTCAGTGTGAAAACTGCCAAAGACCACCACGCTGGCCCAGTATGTCCATATGACTTCACTTACATTGGAGATTTTATATTAAATATTTATTAACATAAAGCTTATACATAAATCGGGTTATTCCGGCGTCATCCGATGACGTTTCATCCAAACCTTTTTCCTAACTCGTTCCTTACTCAACCGACAGCAATTATTTCATTTTTATTCTTTATTCATTCTGTAAATATTCCTAGCTCAACCGATTACGAATTTACCCAAAAGCTCTGAGTTTTGGGTGACGGTCTGAACAAAAATTACTGTTTTCGTAATCTATATCTATATTAATAATATTATAAACAGGAAAGACTTGATCAACCGATTTTTAAATTTATCTCCATTTGAAATCTTTACTATCACCTAGTACCTAACATAGGCTATATATTTTTTTTTAAAGCACTGTTACTAACCTTTTTTTTTTTTTTTGGGAGGCGGGAAATGCTCCTGATGCATACCGCCCCACTCGGGGAGGTGGGACGGTTATGTCGGGCTCTCCGGCCTAGAGCGAACGGCCAGCATACCGACTAAAACCCCCCTGTGCACCGTCGCCTCGCCTTAGCGGGTGGGCCACCGGAACCTGATACAACATCAGCGACCCACCCAGTCAGCAACCCACCCAGACTGTTACTAACCTTTTTTTTTTTTTTTTTTTTTTTTTTTTTTTTTTTTTTTTTTTTTTTTTTACTGTTACTAACCTAACCTAACCTACTTTACAACGCCTAGGGTTGTTTTGCTATCCATATATTTTTCGATAATATTTGCCACGGGTAGAGTAAGGAACGCATTTCGGTTGAATAAGGAAACTTTATTAAAATATTGTAATCGGATCAGTTAGGCATACTAGTTTAGGATGAGTAAAGAAATAGGATGAGACGTCACAGGATGAATACGGAACAATGCCATAAATCACTTAACAATTACTACATCTTGTACGCAACTCACAACATAATGCTATCGTAGAACAAATAGCGTATAAACGGCTATATTTAGCCCATAAGCCTATAACTATTTACATATTATAAACTATAAGATTGTTTCACACATATGTACATATATTATATTAGATAAAAGATAACAATCTTTGAAATGAAATGAAATGAAATTTTTAATTGCATCAGATATGGTCGAGAAGATATTACAATTTCATATTATAAGTTTCACATATCTGGCCGTTTTACAGCATGCAATATAGGACTTAGCCTAGTGTGAAATAATTATATACACAATATACTTAATACAAAATAGTAATATTTTTAGATTCTTTATACAATATAAAGCCTTACCACATAGATTATATCACTTTATATTACATGAATCATCTACAATTTTGCATTGAAATATTCGTTAACACTGTAGAATGCTTTGTTCATCAACATCGTTCTTAAGCGACATTTAAATGTTTTTATTGGTAAGACTCTGAAACTTTGAGGCAGTTTATTAAATATTTTAATGATCATGGGGTAACAATTCCTACGATACAGTTCAGTCCTTATGCTAGGTAACATTAGACGCTCAGGTGACGCTTTACCTCTAATTTATGAATATATATCTATCTCTCGAATATATATCTCTCGTATATGAACCGACGGCGACGTGGAGTTTTGGGGTGGCGACCCATTATATTGTAACATATCAGTTGAGAAAGAAAGAAAATATATTTATTTTGGTACAACACACGTGATAACATTACATATAAGTATACCATAAAATTAACACCAAGGAGAAATTTTGACGCAGAAATAATACCCATAGTACAAGCTCTGCTTAGTTTGGGCTAGATGGTGTTGTGTGTATGTCATAGAATATTATTGGCATATACCTAAATAATTAGAAATCCTGGCGTCCGCGTCGTGCCTAAAACGTTCATAGTACAATCACAGTATGATACGATGCAGTGGGCAAGTATCTTAACTATAGCCACTGACACAAGGAAACAAGGAAAAATAATTTAAAGTTATATTAAGACGCACGTCTCGCAATCATATTAATTGCATCATCGTGAGTGGTGTTTCCCCAAAGGATAAGCGAGCAGCACACCTATACCTATGTCACATGCGATAATCATTGACTTTTCCTGTTAAAAAATCTCAGTAGCTGCATAGATTCGCTCCTTATTTCGTGAGACTTTAACGTATACTATGGCTAGGGTTGCCACCTTTATTTTCAACGAATCGAGTATATTTACTATCTGAGGTTAAAAAATAAAGTACAAGATCTGAAAATAAAGTATTATTTATTTAACCTGCTATTTTGTTACCATATTTTTATTGATGCTACACTATTATTAACTAACAAATATATTTTATTATCTAGGAACGTCCTGACCGGATCTATACAATATATGTATTTATTATTAAAATAGATAAACAATTGCTTTTATTCAATTTAGGGAACCACTAAAGCGTTGCTTAAAGTAAACAATTAAATAAAGCCGCACGTACTTTATTTTCCTTATCCTTACTAATATTATAAATTCGAAAGTAACTCTGTCTGTCTATGTGTCTGTCTGTCTGTCTGTTACCTTTTCACGGCTAAACCAATCAACCGATTTAGATGAAATTTGGTACAGATATACCTAGTTTAAAACCTGGGAAAGGACATAGGCTACTATTTATTGATGTAGGTACCACGCCGGCGGAGCCGCACGCAAAAGCTAGTAAAGTATAAAGTACATTTACCCCAAATAACGTACAATACTTTATTTTAACGTACGTTTGGCAAACCTAACTATAGCTAGCAAAATGTGGGTGTAAAACACCTTCGCTTTCCCCTTGGGGGACATAGGCCCGATACTATGTATACTGTATATACTACATAGCAAGCGAGTTGCCAACCACAGCGCCATTTTAATATCGGTTCACAGTTTGTATCGTAAATTCTTTTTCTGTTATTTGACATTTAACTGCAGATTTGAAACGCGTACAACTTATTTATTTTTGAGTAGATTTCAAAAAATCTTTCTCTTTTACAGTTTGGGCGATGAAACAATTTTACTTAATCAAGAAAAATTGTGGGTGTCCCACCCTTTTCCATAACGAAAAATGCTAATTACATTGTGACCCACCTAGAAATCGCATTGAGGTTCTTAAGATCACACATATTACGTTCTTCGAAGATATTTCGCGTTTTCCTGTATTTTATATTGATATACTAAACTTTTCCTTTTATTTACCAGCGAACATCGCGATCGCTTCGACTGGATACTGCATGGGATGGACGGCTCCTGTCAACCAGAAATTGTCCAATCTGACCACCTCACCACTCCCGGAGATCACCACCGACGACCAGACAGCATGGATTGGGTCCCTTCTCACAGTTGGCGCTATATTCGGTAAGAGCTTCTTAATCTATACTAATAATATCCGCCGTGTATATAAACTGTCCCACTGCTGGGCAAAAGACTCTTCTTAGTGTGAAGGGTTAGTCCACCATGTTAGCCCAGGGCGGATTGGCTGACTTCGCATATCTTTTTTTCATTTGCTCATGATGTTTTCCTTGGCCGAAAAGCGAGCAATATTTGTCTATTAAAAACGCACATAGCTTAAAAAATTCAGAGCTGCGTGCCTTGGGATCGAACTCGAGACCTTTGCGTGGCCATTCAACGATGTTCTACTAGGCTATCGCTGCTCTATCTATGTACCTATCGTAAATAAAATAGCAGAAGAGTCGCCTGGCTACACAGGTATCAGTAGGGATCCAAGTTCCAAATAAACACAAACCCTTGCCAACAATAACTGTAAACCATCAGGTCCAACTCAGCAATTCAACTCCTGAAAACTAAAATAGCTCCATTTCCTCAGGACCCTTCGTTGGAGGATTCGCAGCTTCGACTATTGGCCGCAAGTGGGGTCTTCTAAGTTGTTCTATCCCTCTGTTTATTGGATGGATCCTGGCCGCCGTCGCATCACAGGTTGCCCTGATCTACGCCGCCAGGGTGTTCTGGGGATTGGCAGTTGGAATGCTGTTCACCATCTCACCAATGTACTGCGCTGAAATCGCTACGGTAAAATTACTATGAATATATTTTTAAATATCAATTTAGCTTTCGTATGTTTGTGCCGGTAATCGAAAAGTATTCTATAGATAGACTTGAAATTTTAACACAATGTTGTAAAACGGGAATGGAGAATTAAAAATACTAGACTGTCACAGCGAATTTTGGTCGGTCTTAGCTAGTGCTTATATGCTCGTTATAAAGTTTTTCAGTCCGAATTTAGGTCATAACGGCCAATATTTACAGGACATTTACGGAACTCGGTATACGTTTCGTTTTGTGACCTAAATGGGTAAATGATTTTTGACCTTAACTTTGACTAAACATTTGCGCAGACCGATACTATAGTGCGAGAATAAGTGCACTCTCTATTCTCTCATACTCATAGCCTGATAGGATGACAACCCGGTACGAACGAGTTCAGTTGCAGGACCAAAGGCTTTAACATACTTAGTATGCCACACCGCCAACTTTATTTCTCCAGGCTACTAACAATATTTTTTTGACAGAAAGACCAATCACTTTTCTAAAAGTGATTGGTCTTTCTGTCAAAAAAATATTATTAAAATATTATTAAATATTAAATATATTAGTAAATATTCTACGACCGGCACAAAATACACCTAGATTCAGGAAAATCAACTGTCGTAAAAATATTATCCAGTCCACTGAACGAGGCTGCAGCAGCAAGACAACCGCTTCCTTTCCTTTCTCCTATCCATCTCTTTTTTCCTTTTTAATCTTATACACCATTTTCTCCTACTGTATCTTCACCTACTATCATTTCACGACGTTTTTTCAGCAGATAACTTACAGCATTGTTGTTGGTTGCAGGATGACTCGCGAGGAGCGCTCGGCTCGTTCCTGCAGCTGTTCATCACTCTTGGGTACCTCCTGGTCTACGGCATCGGACCCTACATCTCATACAGCGCCATAGCATACGTGGGAATCGCGTTCACCGCCGTCTTCGTTGTAGGTTTCTTCTTCATGCCGGAATCTCCTACGTACTACTTGCTTAAAGGTCAGTTAATGATATATCTTTGAAATAAAGTCATCATTTTAAATAATGTCGCAGTAAGAAGGTTAAAACCATTATATAGCTATACAAGATTTTGAATGGCGGTGCCGTTCGCATAAATGTAGGCCATGTAATTTTTTTTTGGAGCATATTTTTGTCTGGGTGAAAGGTACCCGAAATTGCATGATCATCGGTCGAGTAGTTAAGGCGTGAAAGCATAACAAACAAACTCAAATGCGTATTTATAATTAGTTACGATTAAGACAACAGCTAAAGGGAAAAGTAATACTAGGTAAATATAAGCGGCGGTAGCCCAATGGATAAGGCATTGGACTTGCGATCGAGAGGTCGCGGGTTCGAAACCCATCCATTGCACTACCGACGTGAAAGTCAGAGGTGCGCGACGTGGGTTCGATTTGAACCCGAGACCCTCTGCATTGCAGTCTGTTAGTCTCCCCACTGAGCTATCGCTGCTTTTACACCCAAATAGCTAGTACCCTTTAAAAAAACAGTGATACGTGAATCGTAACCATAGATCGTAACAGTCTATCGAGGCTCGAGATCCTGATATAGCTATCCTAAAATTTGATGTATCACATTACAGATGACCCAGATAGCGCTGCCAGATGCCTGGCAACGATCCGTGGTCGCTCCGAAGAAGCCGTGAAGAGTGAGGTCGACAAACTGGCCACCGAAGTCGCCGCTTCTATGGAACGAAAAGCCACGGTAAATAGTTTGTGATCAAATATAGTGTGATGTTCCTTCAAAATAAAGAGCGGCTCTGTCCGATAAGACTCGGTGATCGTGCCTGGATGACCACAACCCGACGGTTGATGTCGGGAACTTGTATATACATATGAATATAAATATGTACTACTTATAGGAACACACCCAGGCCTAGTGTAGCAATTTATTGGCAAAACCAAAGTAGTAATAATATATTAATCGGCCTCGATGGCGTAGTGGTTAGTGTAACCGACTGCCACGCCTGAGGTCGCAGGTTCGATCCCCGCACAAGTCAAACATTTGTGTGCATGAACATGTATGTTTGTCTTGGTCTAGGTGTTTCTATGTATAATATGTATGTATTTACAAAAAAAGTATATATGTATGTTTATCCATTGTCTAGTACCCATAGTACAAGCTCTGCTTAGTTTGGGCTAGATGCTGTTGTGTGTATGTGATAGAATATTATTAACATTTTGTTTCACAAATTATTCAACAACAACAACAACACACAACTGAGAGTTCTCCATAATGTTGTAGAAGATATGTCAAGTCTGTCAACTCGCACTGGGCCAGTGTGATGGACTATGGTTTATGGCCTAATCCTTCTCACTGAGAAGAGGCCCGTGCCCAGCAGTGGGACAGTTTAATACAGGGCTGATATTTATTAGAAATAGTTTAGTAATATTATTAATTTATATCTGTACTTTCTCGTTGCAGGTCGCAGACGTGTTCCGCGGCAGCAACTTCAAGGCTTTCTACATCTCGTGCGCGCTAGTGTTCTTCCAGCAGTTCTGCGGTATCAACGCTGTGCTGTTCTACATGACCGACATATTTAAGGCCGCGAACACAGGCCTTGACTCATCTCTCGCAACCATCATCATTGGCGTCGTACAGGTAAGACACATGTATTAAAATAATTAAACTACTTTATACAGATTATATCGCGTTGTTTATTTCTTAAACATGTTAAAAGACTATGTTTACTAATATGATAAATGCGATTGTAAATTTGTTTGTTTGTTACGTTTTCACGCCTTAACTACTCGACCGATCATCATGAAATTTTGCATACAGTTTGTCGGGGGTACAGAATAGGACATAGGGAACATACCTTTCATCCAGGCAAAAGTACTATTACAAACCTCACCTAACCTAATCTACGTTTACGCGAGCGAAGCCGCGGGCAAAATCTAGTCATTACGTCATTTGGAAACTTGTCATCTACTACTGGTAAACACTGTTACCTACTAGTACTGCTTACTTCTATTTAAAGTATTAAAATTATAAATCTATTTATATTTAAGTTTACTTATCCCGACGTTTCGGTTGCTTTTCAGCAGCCACGTTCACGGGGAATCTAAGATATACATACATTACAATAATTAAACTACTTTATACGCCTCCCCGCGATCATGGCTGCTGAAAAGCAACCGAAACGTTGGGCAAAGTATACATTAGCCGGGCACGCCACGATCGTGGCGGTAAGTCCCATGCTTGAGAGGCTGGAGAGGCGGCATGGCGCCCTCACCTTCCGGCTGACACAGGTAATGACTGGTTGCTTTGGCCAGTTCCTGTGTCGCATAGGCCGGCAAGAGACGCCCGGTTGTCACCACTTTGGCGGACTGCCCCGCCTGGGCATCGCAGCGCTAAAAGTAAAAAAAAAATAACGTGTACATTAAATAGTTTTATAATTTAAATAGCTTAAATAGAAGTAAACAGTAATTAGCAATAGTGTATATAGATATTCAAAGTTACAAAATTAAATAATAATAGTGTTAAAGTTACAAAAGTAAATAGTAATAAACAACGCGATAAAATCAGTATAATGTAGTTTAATTTCAATGTATAACATTCGCGTTAACGTAAGACAATATTAAGTCTTATTACTACATAATAATTATAAAACAAAATCCCTCGCCGCGTCTGTCTATCTGTTCGCGATAATCTCAAAAACTACTGAATGGATTTTCATGCGGTTTTTAACCGACTTCAAAAAAAGGAGGAGGTATTTAATTCGTCTGTATTTTTTTTATGTTTGTTACCTCATAACTTTCGACTGGGTGAACCGATTTTGGTAATTCTTTTTTATTTGAAAGCTGGTGCTTCCCGTGTGGTCGCATTTAATTTTGATCAAGATTTGACCATTCGTTTTCGAGTTATCCTTAATAATGCGTATTTGGCTACATTGATGATGTTCTCATTTTTGGCAAGGTTCACTAAAAACCGAGAAATAAACAAAATTTTAATAAAAAAGAAAACTGACTTCAAGAAAGAATATTCTAAAACTTAAAATGCACTAAAAAGTTAGTAAATAATTGCATATTCTTGTGAATAATTAAATTATTGTTATTTTTGGAGTCGATGTCAGCCGCCCGCGCCGCGTGCTGCGTCTATGTGTGTAATTGTGCATGCCAATGTTATGTTATAATTATAGTAAGACATCTCATGTTTAATTAACTAATTAAACATGAGATGTCTTACTACAACTTGTAACTACAAACCTACCTTGCCTGACACCGACTCCAATAATAACAATAATTTAATTATTCACAAGAATATGCAATTATTTACTAACCTTTTAGTGCATTTTAAGTTTTAGAATATTCTTTCTTGAAGTCCGTTTTCTTTTTTGTTAAAATTTTGTTTATCACCAATAGACAGAGTGATTCATGAGGAAGGTTTAGGTGTATAATTTGTTAATGGTTTGTACTATCCGTGAGAAGCCGGGGCCGGTCGCTAGTTATTATTATAATTTAACTACAAATGAATCTATGGCTAAGTATAAGGTAATTATTAACTGTTGTTTGATTGTCACAGGTGATCGCTTCTGGTATCACGCCCTTAGTGGTGGACAGACTCGGACGCAGGCTCCTACTACTCATTTCATCGTGCGGCACAGCTATTGGTCATGTGAGTATGATAATAATGACCTGCAGACCGAATTTCGGACCCACACAAGAGATAGTATATTACACAAATGCACCCTCTATTCCCTAAACTCACATAGTCCACAACTGATGAAACAGCCATCACGACCAGGGAGAGACCAAGCGCAGAACCAACGGCATTACGTGCGGTTGGATGTTTGTAACTTAATTACTCGTAAACCGCTTAACGGATTTAGTTGAAATTTGGCACACAGGTAGATCATATCCTGGATTAACATACAGGATACTTTTTATTCCGGTAGCGTTGGGATGTCCACAGGTGAATCTGTGGGCAGAAAGTACTTATTCAATACTATATACATCTAAAGCCTCATGCCTATAATTTCAGAGATAGGTAAGCAGAGATGTATTATAACCAGATTTCAACAGTTTTAGATCACGCGGCCCTGTTGCCCACTACCAAGCATAATTCCATAATCCGTGCTTTTACCGAGAATTTTTGACAGAAAATCCTAATAATACATTGCTCGTCCCAGGCATTGAACCTTAAATATGAGGTAAGAGAGGAATCCGACGCGCACCCTCGGATTGCTCACCACAATGCAATAGTAAAAGGTTGGCAACACTGTACTCTTGTGGGTAGCCGCGTCATGGCAGCCGTGCGTAGTCCAACTTGCAGAATGCCGCTTCAAACACAAAATATGACGTATATTTACGTTACTGTTATTATTTCAGGGTCTTCTGGGCATGTTCTTCGTCCTGCGCACATACAACCCTGAGGCTGCCTCCAAGATTGGATTCCTCCCAGTCGTGTCCCTTATCCTGTTCATCGTGACATACTGCTGGGGTCTCGGACCTTTGCCGTGGGCGGTCATGTCCGAGCTGTTCCCGATCGAGGTCAAAGCCATCGCCTCGCCTATTGCTACTGCGTTCTGTTGGGGATTGTCCTTTTTGATAACCAGGTAAGTTAAAACTTAGCTTTCAAATAAATTACTATTATTATTATACAGGTTGTAGCGTAAATAATGGATAACCCTGAAACTGTCGACTGGCCAGATTATCATCTATTATTTACCCCACTTATATCACCATATGCCCATGGATGACCAAATTATTGATATTTGTGATATTTTAAATGAAAATCGTACTTATTCATACAAAATCAGCGGCCATTTCTACAATTAGCGACATTTTCTCGTTCTGTTTTTTTATGTCACTCCTGAATACTTGTATTAGCAGACCAGTATCAAGTTTTTTTGTTACAATGTAAGACTTCGCAAAAAATACTTATTCTTAAATTTTAACATGTTGTCTAAGGAATTACGAATTTTTGGGCCCTGTATCGAAAAAATAATGTACTACACTGTGTGGTGATATAAGTGGGGTAAATGAGAGATGATAAATCTGGCCAGTCGACAGTTTCAGGGTTATCGATTATTTACGCCACAACCTGTATAAATAATAGAATAATGTCCTTCAGACCTAATGTCGATCACGGCGACCAATCTTAACGGAGACTGGCCATCTGTGCAGAAGATATTATAGTGCACAAGTGTGTGCGCAAACACAAGTGCACTCTCTGTTCCCTAATTCTCATAATCCGATGGGGCGGTAATCCGACACGACCGGAGAGAGATCAGGCGGAGGACCAACGGCTTTACGTGCTTTCCGAGGCACGGGGGTGCCTAACACCGCCAACTTCCTAACTCCGGGCTGATACTGAGATTTCTTACCTGAAAAACCCAATAACTTTTTGTTGGCCCGACCCGGGATTCGAACCCGATACCTTATGTACAGAAGTCGCATTCACTACCGCTGCGAATTTCGGTACTGCAGACTTTTTAACTGCTTATTTACGTTTAATTATTGTTGCAATATTATAAAATTTATACCCGTTGCTTCCTCCTTTTTCCTTTTTCTATTTTAACGTGCCCGATAGGGTCCATATTTGGTCTTTTATATAGTTCTTGTAACTACATGTAATACATATGGAGAGAAATAAAGCCTTGAAATTGAATTAATATATCTTTGGTGATAGCTCAGTGGGGAGACCAACAGACTGCAATGCAGAGGGTCTCGGCTTTGAACCCACGTCGCGCACCTCTGACTTTCGGAAGTTATATGACTTTTCGAAATTATGTGCGTATTGATTGACAATTATCGCCTGCTCCGTGCCTCGGAGAGCACGTTAAGCCGTCAGTCCCGGCTGCCATGAACATCTATGGCAGTCGTTATGGGGAAGTCAGTGCCCTTTAATATCCTGACACTGGTCTAGCCTTAGGGTATCGTTAGCCTTCGGGTTGCGGAGGTCAGGTGGCAGCCGCTCCGTGTAAAAACTGATATCCAGTCAAAGCCGGTTAAACCAGAAAAATCGACCCCAAGTGACTTGGGAATAATAAAGGCTAGGGAGAAGAATATATTTGGTGATAACTAGAGATCTGATAATCGGATGCATATTCAATTTATCTAAAGTACAAGTGTTGTGGTAGACGCTTTTTTATCGACAAAATCCTGCGATTCCGGGATTAAAATAAATTGTGTGATGAAGCTGATTCACAAATGGTTGTTCCGAAATGTTCTTCGTGTCCGTTGTTTGAATGTTTGTAAAGTCCCCCGCCATGACAGAAATTATTCTTAATGCGGAAGTTGTCTTTATAAAAATAAAAATATTTTGGGTATTGGTATTGGGTCAATGAACTTAACAAGACTTGGAATTCCAGACATAATTAAAAAAACTATTGTGTTGGCCGCCGGTGTATGCCACTCGATAGGTTAATAAGAAAGGTTGAGTGGAATATCCCTATTAATTATTTTTTTCTCTTTCAGGTATTTCAGCGCCATCGCTGCAAGTTTAGGCATGGGGTACACGTTCTTTATCTTCGGGATATGTTGTGTGGCTTCGTTCTTCTTCACCCTGTTCGTGGTCCCTGAGACCAAGGGCAAGAGCTTCCAGGAGATCCAGGACATGCTGGCTGGAAGGTACGTATTTATTTATTGAACTTGGGACCACAAACAGCAGTATATTAGGAGTACTTTAAACTAAACTTAACAGATATACAAATAATAATGTCCTCCAGACCGAATTTCGGCCACGGCGGCCAGTCTTAATGGAGACTAGCCATCTGCGCAGGATATATTATAGTGCACAAGTGTGTGCGCAAACACAAGTGCACTCTCTGTTCCCTATCTCTCATGATCCGATAGGACGGTAATCCGACACGACCGGAGAAAGATCGGGCGCAGGACCAACGGCTTTACGTGCTTTCCGAGGCACGGATATAATATATACTACAACATGAATGGCGCAGTGGTTTAAATGGTCAGCTCGCCACTGCCACTGCGCCGAGTGTTGTGGGTTCAAATCCCACGCGGGACTAAAATTTGTGTGAACCACGAATGGTTGTTCCGAGTCTCGGTGTTGTTTGCGTCCGTTGTTTGAATGTCTATAACGTCCCCCGCGACACAGGAGGTATTCCTAGAGCGGTAGTAGCCTTTTTTTAATAAAAAGAGATACTACTATATTTTTCACAAACTACTTGTAAAACATAAATCGGAAAATATCGTTCTTACTTTAGAAGAAGAGCCAGCAGCTCTAAAGATGAAAATCATAAACGTATTCAGGTCATAATTAAAGCTAAATTAAATAAAGCCTAAAGCTTAGGCTTAGATATGGCTCTCCCTGTCGTTTCAGGTAGCTATGTATGGGTTCGAGTAAAGATTAGTCCTAAATGTACGTACTAAGTCTACACAAAAAAGAGTTCATACTAAGAAAAATAAACTCACATTAGATAGAGTGTACAATTTTTAGTATGAATTAGCATGATCACTATATATTATAAAACCGTCTATCGTCTGTCTGTTCGCGATAAACTCAAAAACTATTGAATGGATTTTCATGCGGTTTACACATTGGTGTAAACCGCATGAAAATTGTATGTCTATTGTCTGTCTATTGAGACAGAGTGATTGATGAGGAAGGTTTACGTGTATATAATTTGTTAAGGTTTTTATTACCCGTGCGAAGCTGGGATGGATGGATAGTAATATCATATTAAATAAATAGCTATCCGCTCCAGCTTCGCACGACACGACGGGAGACTTTATTTTATAATATGTAGTGATTCAAAGGCCATGTTGGCATTATGCGTGGGCTGACAACTTAACACCCAGAAAGATGACCATATCTAAACGTAGTCGGGCACATCTGTGTATATTCAAATGTTTGAGCGTTCACTTAATACATATAAGTGGAAACTGCCTCTCGTGTCTGCTATATTCTCGTCATCACTGAGGCAATTCTAAGGCGTTGTAAGACCTGCCGAAAACCACATTATTAGCGCCGATAGTATTAATAACAACACTTCGTTCAACCAGGGAATTTTAAACCTGGGATATAAGAGGCCTATAGTGGCGATATAGCGCCGAAAGGGTAAAAAAGGGTGTATAGCACTCACTTTTCGCTAGCTATGGCTTAGGTCCCAGGAAATATGGGTCAAGCTTATAGCTACGATTTTATTATACAACTAAGATGGCAAACAAGCTTCCACCTGATGGTAAGTGGTCACTGTAGCCTATGGACTCCTGCAACACTAGAGGTATCACTTGCGCGTTGCCGACCCTTTAGTAAAGGGAGGGGAAGAAGAAGGAGCGGGAAGGGGGAAAGGGGGTGACTAGGCCTCCGGCACTCTCACTCACCGAACGAAGCATAACAGTAGGATAGAAACTATTTCACGTCGATATTCTGTGAGAGGGTAGTCCTTCCCCGGTCGAGCCGGCCCATTCATGCTGAAATCAGCGAGGCTCTACTACTCATCGACATGACATACAACTGAGAATTTCTAGACTGATAAACTAAATAATACTTCCCCGTTCCGGGAATCGGATCCTCGTGCACAGCAGACGCAACTGCTTAGCTCTACCACTGAAGCAGAAAATAATAATAATAATAATAATAAGCCCCCTATAATCCAACCATACGTCCGAGTCGAACACCTGACTCACGTGGGGGGCGGACACGTGATACTTTATTATAACTGGCACGGCTAACATGGCTCTGGGAACCCATGATTATGGAGATGATTCTAAGGAGTAAACTTTTAGGACCGCTTCCCGGGGGCGATCGCCGGGGCACACCTGGAGCTGACGCTGGGTGTCACAGCATAGGAACCGTCAGCGGGGAGGAGTTGAATAGGCGGGCTCCCTCCGGGTCACCCGAAAATACTACAGCCAACCAAACTAATGACAGACAGACTGACAATGACAGCAATAGTATAAATTCTTTAACACCCCTTTCAATAGCAGAGCCTTATAGCCCTTCTACAGTTTCATATATCCCAACGCCGGTGACTTCCGTAGATGAAAACTCACGCGGTACACCTACTCCAACTTTAGATGTTACGCAGGAGGTCAATACCTTTTTACCTGCGTCCACTAAGGCTGGCAAAGCTAGAGTACGCATGAAATGGCCACAAGATGTTAATATTTTCATCATGCGTACTTATTATTTAATTACCAAACTAGAATCCGATATGACTTGCTATAGGAAAACACTGCACCAATTGTTCGTAAAGCAATATCCCGAAATCCAAGTGACAGAACAGAGAATTTCAGACCAGAGACGCATGATAGTTAGAAACAAATATCTATCAGAAGAACTACTGAATCAGATTAAACAGGAAGTCAAGCAACATTTGTCAAATACGCACCAACAAAATAATAATCAAGTATTAGAATCACCTACTCAAATAGACATCATGAGTGATCTTCTATCAAATACCATCGCGGCAACTTACTCAGAACAGAATTCTCAATTACATTCTGCACAATCAGTACTTCACTTAGATCGCACAGCTACTACTCATATTTCTCATATATCTACACAAACAACATTAACTTACGACTTACTACTAGAATCTGAATTAGAAATCTTAGATCAGGACCCACTAGACGATGCAATAGTAATTAAATTGAAGGACCAATTAGAATCTAAGCTACTAGAATATGGTGGAATGGATCCCATCATGAGGCCTAAACTACCAAAATTAGCTTATAGCAAACGACTAACTAACTTACTCGCAATATTTAACAATAACATACTGGACCGATTTTTGACAGAAAATATACTACTAACTGATATTCACACGTTGATATATTGCACCGCAAGTGTTATAACAGAAGAACTAGGCTACAAAATATACACTCAACCCAATCGCGCAACACAAAAAGAATATTTCGAGCCCCCGTGGCAAATTAGACTACAGAAAGACATTTCTAGGTTAAGGTCAGATATAGGTAGACTTACACAATACATTAGAGGCAATAGATCAAAAAGAATAGAGGCTGCGGTAGAAAATATATTTAAAAATTGCAAAGTACACACGAGACATGAAAATAATAATAAAACGCCAGAAGAATACCTTGATACCCTTAAACAAAAGCTATCGCTTAAAGCACACAGATTAACTAGGTATAAGAAAGCACTTCAAAGAAAACAACAAAATAAACTGTTCGCCACTAGCGAAAAAACATTTTACAGACAATTGAAAGATAACAAACTTGATAATAGTAATAATATGGAAACAATAATAACTAAAGAACAAGTAGAAGAATTTTGGTCAGATATATGGGAAAAAGAAAGCCTTCATAATGAAAAAGCAGTTTGGATTGAAGAAGAAGAATTAAGGTGGTCAGAAA
Source organism: Catocala sponsa (assembly GCA_963564715.1). Taxonomy (NCBI): domain Eukaryota; kingdom Metazoa; phylum Arthropoda; class Insecta; order Lepidoptera; family Erebidae; genus Catocala; species Catocala sponsa. Next base: position 18,045,596 of record OY751349.1, read on the forward strand.
TAGATGAAATGGGATTTAGTGGGATAGAGGAAGCTGATATTAAGACCGTTACCACTAGACTTCATAACTGGAAATCGCCGGGTATTGTTAAATTACATAACTTTTGGTTTAAATATTTACATACACTACACAAATCAATAGCGAATTGTTTCACTGATATTATACTGAAAAAGCAAGCAATACCGCCATTTTTAGCAAAATGAATAACTTACATAATTCCTAAGAGCAAAAATACAAATGATCCATCACAGTACCGACCAATAACATGCCTTCCGACAATCTATAAAATTTTAACAGCTACAATTACTAACAGAATTAATGCACATATTGAAGCTAACAGTATAATATCGGAGGAACAGAAAGGATGCAGGCGGAACTACATGGGATGTAAAGAGCAATTAGTAATAGATACTACTATACACAGACACGCGAACACAAATAAAAGGAACTTGCATTGCACTTACATTGATTACCGTAAGGCATTCGATAGTATTCCACACAGTTGGTTACTAAAAATCTTAAATATTTATAAAATCAACCCATATTTCGTACATTTTTTGAAAGATATTATGTCATTCTGGAAAACAAATATACACCTACGCAATACACATACTTCCATTATAACACGAGAAATTCAGATCCGAAAAGGTATCTATCAAGGTGACTCGCTCAGCCCACTTTGGTTTTGCCTAGCTCTCAACCCACTGTCTGCCATGATAAATAAACAGAACGTAGGATACCGACTAAAGTATAACACTAATGTAACATCTATAGCACATCTGATATATATGGATGATATTAAACTCTACAGCAGCTCAGCAAAAAACATGAAGAAACTAATTGATACTACAGCTCTATTTAGTAAAGATATTAAAATGCAGTTTGGACTCGATAAATGTAAGATTTTAAATATAAAAAAAGGAAAAATAATGGCAGGCGATTATGCAATAGAAGAAGGACAAACTATAACAGCTATGGAACCAGATGATTTATATAAATATCTCGGTTATTATCAATCAAAACAATTAGATCACACAGCTATAAAGAAGACACTCGCTGAAGAATACAAAAATAGACTAATTAGAATCTGTAAAACGCAGCTCTCAGGCAAAAGACTCATTAAAGCAATTAATACCTATGCCATCCCCATGCTAACATTCTCATTTGGAATAGTTAAATGGACAAAGACCGATTTAAATAGCCTTGAAATAAAAACCCGCACAACACTTACAAGAAATAACTATTTGCACCCAAAATCAGCTATAGAACGAATGTCCCTTAGTCGCATAAAAGGTGGTAGAGGCCTCATAGACATAACTTGGCTGTGGGAAAAGCAAATAACTAATCTCAGGTCATTCTTCTTTGATAAAGCAAACACAAGTGATTTACATAGAGCAATTGTTAGTAATGATTTTAAATTTACCCCTCTTAACTTAGCAGAAAGCCCTAACAACTTACAAATAAGAAACCAACCAACCGATCCCGAAAAAGATAAGATGGAAAAATGGAAAGGCAAGGTGCTGCATGGTCGTCACCCACACGATCTGCAACAATTGCATGTAGACTCACAAGCCTCAAACAGATGGCTCACGAGCGGTTATCTATTCCCGGAAACCGAGGGTTTTATCATAGCGATTCAGGACCAAGTAGTTAATACTAGAAATTACAGAAAATATATTATTAAAGATACTAATTTAACAGATGACAGATGTCGTAAATGCCACAGGCAGCCTGAGACTATACAACATATTACAGGAGCATGCACAACCCTCACGCAATCTGATTATACACATCGCCACAACCAAATAGTAAATATTATCCATCAAAAATTAGCAATTAAATATAAACTTATACAGGATACACATACTCCCTACTATAAATATAACCCGAATTCCGTATTAGAGAACAACAGTCACAAAATGTACTACGACCGTGCCATACTCACCGACAAGACTATACATTTTAATAGACCTGATATCACAATACACAACAAATCACAAAACACAGCACACATCATTGACATAGCAGTACCGAACACCCATAACCTCTTCAAAACAATTACGGAGAAAATCAACAAATACACTGAACTGAAAGAAGAAATAACAAGGATTTCGAAAGTTAGCAAAGTCTATATCGTGCCGATTGTTATATCCACCACCGGGGTAATCCCAAAATATTTACACCATAGTCTAAAATTGCTCGACCTAACACCAAATACGTATATTAATATTCAGAAAGCAGGTATATTAAACACATGTAGAATAGTACGAAAATTTATGCAGAGTGATGAAACCGAACCGCAAAATACAGAACAAAACGATCATACTATATCTTAGATGGCGGCTACTTGGTGTCAACCCGTAACCGTCATCAAAACACCGGCTTTTAGCCGAGTATTAAAACAGTTTCCAAATAATAATAATAATAATCTGTTATCATCGACACTTGCTCTATAGGCCGGCGATTCCTAACATCCACTACTCAGACACCTACAACAATACCCAATGAACCGACCCACTTGGCATAAGCCCGTGACAGGTTCACACCCACCAGCATCAAAGCTGAGATTTGAAATATTTTATAACCCATAATAATAATAATATTCTACCACATACACGCAACACCATCTAGCCTAAACTAAGCAGAGCTTGTACTATGGATACTAGACAATGGATAAACATACATATATACTTTTTTTTTGTAAATACATACATATTATACATAGAAACACCCAGACCAAGACAAACATTCATGTTCATGCACACAAATATTTGACTTGTGCGGGAATCGAACCCGCGACCTCAGGCGTGGCAGTTGGTTACACTAACCACTACGCCATAGAGGCCGACAATAAAATAATAATACCTAATAATTATTATATTTCTTGTTGTTTGTTACAGGACCTCATCAAAACCCGAGAAGGCTTAAGCAGTTAATCCGAATTTATATAATTTAATATTATAACTTATAAGTTATAAGTAATAAAATAATCGCTAGTTTAGTAAGCACTGGGGCTTCAAAAGGGTCAAAGACGTGAAAATGACCCCAAACTCATCGCCTCTTACGGTACTCTACCTTAACAACAACGTGCCATAATATCAAGCTACAATATCTGAACGAAATTCACGAATCGGCATATGATCCCGTTTTGACCCCATTTTTTTAAGGTAAGGTATTGAAAGTCATTCCCCTTTTAGAATGTAAGATTGAGACCATCGTGAATTATATAATACCAAAGAATAACTAAAAAGATTATGTAATTTTAGATGAAAAGGACCAAAAAACTGTTTACGATTCGTCAGACGACTAATGACGTGGGTCAATCTATCCCCTATATTATATTAAATATCATCACAAAAATAGAATTAGGCAGGCTCATCAAATCATATTAAATGACTAAGAAATTTTTAAGAGAAAATTTACTATAATGGGTGGCCTTATTCCTAGTATTAGTCAAAAGTAATAAGCATCAAGTTTTAATAGAAATTCATTTAATTATAAACTGACGTGAATACATTCCTTTAAGTTTTAATTTAGCTACAAAGGTTAACTAAATACGAGTAATTTACAAACCAAATTACTGAATAGATTATTGTTTTTGTGTATATTCTGGTACGTAAATATAAACTAAACAGTCTGGGAACTAATTGGGCATAAGTAAACTTGCTTTATCAACTTAAGCTCAGTTCAATATACATAGGATCTTACTCAACAAACAACTGTCAAAAAATGAGCGCTGAATAACTTATCGTATGATATACATTATATGTAAATGTATTATTTGACTTTATAAGCCTCGACATACATAACACTAATTCCTGCTATATATTATAATATACTTTTACATGTAAAGTTTCTATAAAAAGTATTTTAGGACATGTCAAAATTCATCACACAATAGTTTTTGCAAAACATCTTCGCAAAATACTACATTTATAATTAAAGTGTAACTGTTAAATGTTTAATATTAAATTGTTTAATATCTTTTACATATTATTTTATGACATACGATATTTTAATTGATTGGGTATGAAATGACCCATATCCCACATCCTATTTTTAATAAATTTGTCAGTTGTTTTTGACTAAGATTTCTTATTACGATTCAAATAAAAATATTGTGTCGTCAGCGTCGTATCGTAAAATTTCCTTGCAAGCGATACCTTCTAAGTTACAGTTGGTAGACTGAGGTCATTGTCGTATACTATAATATATTTATTTGAATCGTATTGTCTTTTGAATTTCACGTAGATATATTTTAACGAAGTTACTATTTAGACCAGTGATACTTTTATAGTTTTATACTTACTTATATATGTGTGATCGTTTTGAAATGAAAATGTAAACTAATTTATTTAATTATATTACCTATTTAGATTTGTTATGATATATTTGATGTTTTTGTATTTGATACGTAATAATAAACTTATTTATACGAATTTTATACGAACTTTATACTTTTATAGCACAGATAACTGCAGACTGCGGCAGTCATATAAGTTTATCAGAATAAAGAGATATTGTCAAACATTCAATTAAGAAACGATAAAGAAGAACTCAAAATTTAATTTGACAAAATATTGTTGTATATTTCGTATCACATTAATTAATGTACCTTGATCTAAGGATCACCGAGGGTCACATTTGACCCATGTTAAGCTAAAAAGACCTTTATGCATAATAAGACAGTTTCCAACACATTTTTGGGGTACATTTCGCATCATGTTTAAATAAACATAAATATGTTCCTTAATGATTAAAGGGTCAATGTGACCCTATTGACCCAAAGCCCCATAAGCATAAGGAGTAAGTTCCGTACACAATAAAGTACAAATTAGTGGATGCTAGTGGGTCCGACGCTTTGTGATAGTAGAAACATATTATTGTTATCATTGTACATAATTATTTTATAATGGCTAATTGTATGTTGTTACGAATAAATTGTTATATATTTAATTTGGAGTTTTATTTATATTATATATATTTGCCCCGTAGTCGAAACTCAACCTAAGTTAATTTACATTTCCAACATTTTATTACCAATCTTTTACATTTGTTCGTCGATAGATACTAAACTGGACTAAACAAAAAGAATAAAATCTGTTGATAGATTGAGAAGACAAAGGTATTGAACTGATTTGTCTTTAAAAAACTGTTCCAATATTTTTTGTATTGATGGTACAAAAGATCGTAATTAACTATTAAAAAAAATAACGAAAAAAGATAGTCGCTCATTTATTACGTAAGATGATTTTTAGTACTTTTTGACCCCTTCCCCTCCCTAAATAAGAATAGGCCGACCCCTCCCACCCTGATTAATATTACGTAAGAATCTAAAGGAAAAAATGAATATACCTACGTTTGGTTGGTTTTGATGTTTATTTTTAAAAGTAACAATTTTTGGGAACGTTTACAATCATGTTGGATGAAATTATTTTAATAATTTGGATATAATCATTAGGTACATAACATTTTCAGTCCAGGGGCTCAAAACCAACTCAGAAAGTGTGATCTGACGTAAGAACTAACAAGACTCCCACCCACCCCGGTGTAAGAAAAAATAAGACATTGTCGACCCCTTAAATCGTCTTACGTAATAAATGAATGGCCCCTTGGCAAACAGATGAATAAAAGATATTGTACTGTTCGTCTAATGCCTATTTATACATATATATAGTAGATATCAAATATTTTATTTGCCTCCTTTGTCATACTGCCATATTTATATTCTTGAAGTCAAAAGAAAGCAAAAAAAATATGTTGTTTACAGTAGAGAAACATACCAATACAGTAACTTTAAAAAAATGGCCATCCTTGACTTACTGCCCTCTCGATTACGAGGGCAGCATAGGCTAGTCTAGTATTATATTATCTGTGTCCTGTTCGGTGCTGCAAGATGCAAGCGCAAGTGAGTTTAAAAGTTGTTTATACCGATTCGAAATCAATTCTCGGCTCTTGAATTGCTTGAGGTTGTGCGTTTAGGTTCGTATATTGTAAAATTGAACTCGTTAGATTGTGTTAATTTGTGTAAATCATCTTTTTTTTTGTTGACTCTGAGAAATGTGCAATCACACTCCCGATCACCGGTTTTGGGGCCGGCGATGGGGATATGTCGGGATCCAGCCCCTAAGATGGATTTGGGCTGAACCGACTAAAACCACCACGGTGTTCCTCGCACCTTTATGGCAGGGTCGCGCGGAACGCACTCGCATTCGTATCGCGACCCCGCCAAAATTTGGCGAAACAACGAACATTTAATGTTCGACCCGCCGAATGGACGTGGCGGGTCCCACACAACCATCACACATACAATTTACACAAACATAAAAATTTACACACGCAATTTGGGGACCTAGTCCCCGACGACAAAGCGGGGGGCCTATTCCCTCTTCCGACATCGAGAGGCGTGCGCGGAACACGAACGCCGTCTACTCGGACCTGCGCTGATCGGGCGGTGGACGGCCCCAATGGGTCCACCGCCCGCAGGCTTCTACTCAAGGAGGTCGTGTACACTTACCAGTGTACAGTGAAGATAAATGGACTTATCGATTGATGATTTACACGACCTCCTTGAGTAGAAGCCTGCGGGCGGTGGACCCATTAACACAAAGATAACACAAAGAACTAATAACACTAGCCTATTAGTGGAAAATAGGCTGGTGTTATTAGTTCTTTGTGTTATTTTATAATTGTTTATCTTTCATCTGCGGATTAATTTGCACGTGTTTAGTTTTAATATTACGATTGTCGCTTTTTGTAAATGAGTCTCCAGATTGTGGAGGTGGGAAAGAATTTTGTACGCCAGTCACGGACTTCAAAACGCTGCAAACTATTTAGAGATGTCGCCATCAATTAAGGAAAAAGAGAATTAGATAACAAACTGCACGAGTGGCGTAGTAGTAACATGGTTGGCTCGCCATTGATATTATGCCAAATATTTTGGGTTCGATCCCCACACGCGACAAAAATTTGTGTGATAATAATTATTCTGACACAACTAGTTATTACGAGTCTGGGTTGAGTTGTTGTTCTTTGTGTCCGTTGTTTGTATGTTTGTAAAGATCCTCGCGACACAAAGCATTCCTAGTGCGGGCGATGTCCGATTGCGCCGTTGAGTATTTAATTGCAGAAATGAATCTATCAATTCATCGATAGCGGTGCGACTACGCCATTCTTTTGATTTAAATATATCACGTAAACCTATCCACGTCAAAATTAAAAACTTGGTATTATGATATATTTATTTAAGGCTACCGAGGAATCTTAAAACAAATATAAGACTAAATGTTATCTTGTAGCGGATTGTAAAATTACACTGAATTGTGTAAATATAGAAAGATTTTAGTATGTTTATTATATTAACGTGAGATAAATAAAACAAGATTAGACTGCTTAAGTGGTGCAGTGGGAGTGAATAGGGTCGTTCCGATACTAGTAAATACGAGTAAGTACTCAATACTTTTGATTCGATACCAACTACTTTTAGCATCGTATCAATCTTGCGATACTTACTCGGTATCGAAACAGAAGTAGTTGGTATCGAATCGAATCAGACTGAACGAATGTTACTTTACAATTTTATTTCTAAACGCATCCTAATGAAAATAATAAACAGACTGAATGAATGTTTCTTTACAATTTTATTTCTGAACTCATCCTAATGAGTGAGAGACGTCTCTCCTCTCTCTCTCTCTCGCTCGACTCGAGAGATTCGCCGTCGCCATATTGTTATTATCGTTAGCATTTCAGCAACACTTTTTGTTAATTGTTATCGAGGAGTAATTTAATTTTATGTCATTGCTGCTTGTGTTTGGTTTCAAATGTTACCATGGCGCCACCAAATCTATCTTTTTTATTAAATGTGTGGTTGTTATTATACTTATGTAATGTTAAAAATATGTATAATATCAACCACTCCCCACATATTTTCTTATTATATCAGTCCCACAAAAAAAATATTATCGATATGAGTAAGTATCGATACTTTAGGGGTTTTCATATGAGTAGTATCGAAAAATGATTTGAGTACTACTTATATGAGTAGCTATCGATACCTTGTGGGTATCGGAACATCCCTAGGAGTGAATGCGATTGAATATGTATTGTAATTCTACTCACGGATCGGGCAGTGTTAATGGATTTTCCTGTCAAGTAATTCTCAATAGTAGCCCGGAGTTACAAGTTTCTCCGGTCGTGTCATGAGAGTAACTTAGAGACTTGCGCAGACCTGCTTCCCCTCAGCTGTCGCGGCCATTTTGCGTGAATTGCCGCATATGTCACGCTACTTTTGGGTGGTCTCGCGTGTCAGCGGCGCGGGTGATTAAAACGAGGTTCTCTCGAAGCTTTTGTATAGCAACTGTGCATAAACTTTATATCGTTAGAATCGCCATGAAATAAGCGATCTAAGGGCCGATTTTTCAATGCTTAGATAAACAGGCAGCTAGTGTTTAATCGATGGATAGCGTAAATTTGAATTTTTCAATAGTCGTCGGATAGGCTTTATTCGGCGAATAAGTAGGTAACTATCTTAACTGGTGAATAAACTTATCGGCTCGTTCGATGGGCAGATAAAGACTTATTCGACTGTTTATAGCCGTCAACACTTTGGTTAAGTTAGATTTAACTCAAAATGTAATCAACTGATTTTAAAAATTATTTTACCATTATAAAGCTATATTATCACCGAGTTACATAGACCATATTTTATTTAAAAGAATATATTGTATCTTAACTGAATTACAAGAATGTAACCCAAGGTATCGAAATGTTGGCTATAAAAGTCATTTTATTGCGTGCGCTGCGAAAACTATTGATGATAGGTACATAGTGTAGGTACCATATATTCATAGTGCTCATCATTACTTATAAAAAAGTCCGCGATGGTATATACCTACCTAACTATTGTAGTTAAGTCACAATAACCGTTTTTGTTCAAGTTATTAATTTCAAACACGGGTGGCATTTAATAGTGATGATATTGGTGTCCTTATCCATTTAAATGGTTTGATAATTAATTGATTATGTACATGTATTTTCTTTTAGAAGTTATACGCGTGTGAAAATGCTCCCTGTAACACACACATATTTCCTTTTTTTTATTGTGGTAATTTGTGAAATAAACTATCAGTCCAAAAACACAATTTTATCAAAATCGGTCAAGTGAAATCGGTCAATTATACATATATGTATAATTCCCCTGTACGTGTGTCAGTTGATTTGAAAATATTTTTTTTGTATTTGTCAGCTTAATTCTTGAGGAAGGTTATTTAACATCACACTATAAGCTACGGGATAAATGAAACACCAAATATAAATAATACAAAGTTTTATTGTACAATAAACATTTATCAACTGTACACTTCAGTCTTACAATCTGATTCGTTGCCCTACGACGAGCCGCGTCTGTGCCCATTATAACACTTCTCCCTCTCTCACACCATCTCTTTCTAACCTACATATACATACATAGACTCACACCTATTTATATGTATATACCTGAAGGTGTATCCGGTTCATGAGACACAGCCCGCTGACAGACAGACGGACAGCCGACGCTTAATGATAGGGTCCCAATGACACCCTTCAGGTAAGGAACCCTGGAATTACATAGTTTAATCTTGCGGATCCCTTCGTGTGCGAGTCGGACCGCACTTGTTAATACAATCCATAGTTGAGCCATTTTTATCGGGTTTCAGTAATTTAAAACATCAGTTAACATTCTATTGAAAGGAAAGAGCATTGCAATGAGTTCTGTCAGTACTGTGTAGTAAATTTTTCTTGTCTTCACTAAGTACATATTGTAATATAAAGTCCTCTGCCGCGGCTGTCTGTCTGTCTGTTCGTGATAAACTTAAAAACTACTGAACGGATTTTCACCGGGTTTTCACCAATAGACAGAGTGATTCAAGGTGTAGGTGTATAATTTGTTAAGGTTACTCGTGCATAGCCGGGGTGGGTCGCTAGTATACTTATAATACGCAACGGGTATTACGGGTTATAACAAATTATACAACTAAACCTTCATCCATAGCTCTGTCTATTGGTGAAAACCTCAAGAGAATCAATTCAGTAGTTTTTGAGATAAACAGACGCGGTGGAAGACTTTGATCATGCAACGCGAAAGTTCAAAAATATGCAATATTTGTTTGAAATAAGACAACAACAAAAATTAAGCTCTTGACATACTACGCAATATAATTTCTGTCGCAGGATTATTGTCATAGCTATTATAGAATAATTGTGTAAAATTCTGTCACTCTTAACAGTAACACTGACCCGGGTATGAACCCCGGACTTCACAATCAGCAAACATACTCGCCAACTTATACAACGCTTAATATACTTACGTGTAATTTTAATCATAGATATAAGTATAGGCATCCCTATACTTCAAATCGCACGATAGTGTCCGCACTAAGAAGATTGAACTGCATACTGGGTGTAAGGGACAGCATACCGAAAACTGAAATAGTAGATTTAAACTATTATTCGTGGTTTTCATCAATATTTTTTTAATGACCAACTCGAATTCTATGTCATTTATCGGTATAGTTACAAAACCTATTTATTTCCTTTTCTATGTCCAAACTTGCAATTTAATGTACCAAAACGAATTAATATAAAAAAGCAAAATAATAGAAAACTAAAAGATGGTCACACTCAGTGTAATAATCAGCGTATAAAGTGCGCATTCTATGTTTGTGTATACTATAAAGCAAACCATATATTTATGAATATCGTAGGAACCGAGTTTGGAATCTTACGAGTTACTATCAGGATTATTACAAAAATCCCAATATTTTAGCACGATGGGATACGTGAACGTTTGGCTTATCATATCCAATTTAAAACATTTTATGACCAATACTTCGTTCTCCTAATAAAACAGAAACTTGCCTAAATATTTAGAAGTTAGGCAATTTGAACGCTAATAGTGGTTCTATTAGAGTTCAAATTGCCTAAATTACAAAATTTCGAGATAAGTCTCTGTTTCACCATGGACATGGTTTTTGATAAAAGTCTATAGACATAGAAATATATGGTATACAACTCTTATTTTTCATACCTCAGTACCATAGAGCAGTGGAACTTTAACAATGCCAAAACAAATTATAGAGAAGTGCTACTCAAACTCTTTGCTTATTTCATCCATAGACACTAAAACATCACATATACTGCTAGCATAAGACCTAATATCATCATCCTTTTTAATCTTTAGAGACGCACAGTAAAGTTTTTTAAACAAATCGGTTATTTTTTCATAATCTTTGTTAGATTTTGATCGACAGTATTGGATTATACTTTTTAAGATGAAATTTAAACGATTTTCGAATAAAGAGAGGAGGCCATGTTCATTCGTCTTGCTTTTGTCTTCGCCGTCCGTTTCCGTCTTTGAGTTGTCTTCCGGTTTGGTGTCTTCTGATTTAGGATTGTCCTTTTGCTCTTCCAAGTCTTTGTCTTTCAAAAGCTTCATTATGGAGTGGCACTGACGTAGAAGTTGGACTGCCGATTGGAGGGACTTCAGTTTGAGGTTTGGTGACACTGTGAAGGAAAATAAAAAGAAAATATAAGTCTGTTGGTTTATATTTCATTATTTTCACCTCACCCACAGGATTCATTATATAATGGCCATTATTTAAAACTAGCTGAGCCCGCGGTTTCACCCGTGTTTATCGTTACTGTGCCGCCTCCGTGGGTCGTAGCGTGATGTTATATATGCCTATAGCCTTCCTCGATAAATAGGCTATCCAACACTGTAAGAATTTTTCAAATCGGATCAGTAGTTTCTGAGATTAGCGCGTTCAAATAAACAAACAAACTCTTCAGCTTTATAATCTTTATATATATAATTCTGTATGGCACTGAACTCCTCCTAAATGGCTGGACCGATTTTGATGAAACTTTTGTGTGTGTTCAAGTGGATTCTTTGATGTTTTTTTTTCTCTTGTGTACAGGACAACTTCTGTCGGGACAGCTAGTATTAGTATATATATATTTACACGTGAAGACAAAACTTTATACCCCTTCCCTTTCTTAAGCAAATCGATCGCACGGAGGAGTGTAAGATTTGCTGTAATTAAAGCGTTTATAGAGAAAACTCTCCTTCTATATACACTTTATAGAAACCTAAAATTATAAGTCGATAACGCTTGTTTTTCAAATTGAATAAATTACAGTGAAATTGAGAATAGTAAGGACTAATATGTGTATAATCTGGTATTAAATAAGAAAACAGTGATTTTATTTAAAAGATTGGTAACTAGATGGCGATGTGCAGCATGTCTGAATTGAGCGACACCACACAGACGAAGAAGTTTCGGCCCCAGACAACAGATCGCGCTGTACACAATAAGCGTTTATAATCTCGCTCGCCATAGAAACCTGAATTACGTGTAGTTTACACAGCAACTTAATACATATACAAGTTTCCATCACCAACTATCGGAACGCAGCCTGTCAGACACGATCACTCAGCGTGGTCGGAGGTTCCTTCCTTTGTATTGAAGGGACATTACACCCTATTTTTCAACAGCTCTCCGATATTTTCAATAAAAATTTGCGATACGACTCGAGTCAAATTTTATCACTTACTATTTAGTTATTGTGATCCTATTTTACTATTTAGTTTCTCGAGCTATTTTACGGTTCTACTCGAATATCACTCGAGAGCAGAGTCACTCGAGTAGTCACTCGAGTCATATACTCGAACACACGGTAAATTCAAGTCATCTTTTTTTCTCTCATGTTATACTTTAGAAATGATACACATATAACACAAAACACTTATTCTTACTTTTTTTGCAAATTTCTACAATGCACGCGTATCTGTTTAAACATGTGTATGAGCAACGATAGCTCAGTGGGGAGACCAACAGACTGCAATGCAGAGGGTCTCGAGTTCGAAACCAAGGCCGCAAACCTCTGACTTTCGGAAGTTATATGACTTTTCGAAATGATGTGCGTATTGATTGACAATTATCGCCTGCTCCGTGCCTCGGAGAGTACGTTAAGCCGTCGGTCCCGGCTGCCATGAACATCTATGGCAGTCGTTATTGGGAGAGTGTCGACACAAAAGATCCCACTGGGTCGAAGTGTCGCCGGACTGCACTGACTGGCCCCCCACATAAGATAAGATAAACCTGTTTATGTTTGTTTCGCCAGCGGCGGCACGAGCTGGTCAGCACGAATGAATTGAGCGTGAATTCAAGTTAATATTGTTTTGACTCGAATACTTTTTTACTTTACCGTAGTAACTCGAGTCACTTGAGTAAATTTAGGACCGAGTCGCACCCTTAATCAAAATCTGATGAAACATAGGTAATTTATTAAATCTGTTACCCTTACCGGCGGCCTGCGTCTCGAGCACGGCGACGTGTTCCATCTGCACGGTGAGGAACATGGCGGCGTCCTCCAGCGCCGCGAACATGTTGGCGGCCTGCTCGTAGTTCGAGCGCGTCGCGTTCAGCAACGTGCGACGCTTCGGTCCCTCTTCCTTTGTTATCCTGTACGCAAGTTATATTGTTATTATATGCTTATTAATACGTATCTACAGTCTGTGATAGTGCATGGATACCTTAAGGTCCAAAATTCTGTGAACATTCGAATTAGAATAAATATGAATGAACTAGATGACGTTGTTTTATAAATATTTTTAACTAGCTTTTGCCCGCGGCTCCGCTCGCGTTAATTTAGAATTTGACAATCAATTCGGGTTGTACTCTGCTTGTAATAATATAATCCAATCATGATTCGAAAGACACGTGGCGCCATCTATTATCATAAGAACGTTATTGTTGTTTTCCTCGGGAGCAGTAATATTGTTCGGGATGAAAGGTAGCGTATGTCCTTTTCTGTACACCTGACAACGTATATGCTAAATTACAGAATGATCGGTTCAGTGGTTTAGGCGTGAAAAGGTAACAAACAAACAAACAATCAAACTCATTGTCGCTTTTATAATATTAGTTAGGATTAGGATGTATTAGACCATCATCACCCGCCGTTGGAATTTTATGCTGTTTTTGATGAACTTGTTAATAAATTACAATTTAATATTAAATCCTTTAAAAACAATTTTCATAAGGCAAATTATGACAACATCTGTAATTACCTAGCAAAGATTGGATGGTCTCATGAATTTAGGACATATACATCTGTAGATTTAATGGTTGATAGGTTCTATCAGGTCCTGAATTCTGTGATTAAGAAATTTGTACCCATTTCACCTGTTGCCCCTAACACAACCCCAGTTTAGTATTCCAAAGAATTAAAACATTTACTTAAAGAAAAAAATAAGTATCGCGTTCGTTTTAAAAAATATAAAAATCCTTTAGATAATTTATCCTTTAAATCATTAAAATCTAGATGTGACGCTTTGATTATCAAGTGCTATAATAACTACATACAGTTAATTGAAAAATCTATCAAACCTGACCCGAAATTATTTTTTTCTTACATGAAGCAAAAAAATGCTAAGAGTACCGCGTATCCGTCTTCAATGAAATATCATACTACTACAGTTTCAACAGGTCCTGAAATATGCAACACATTGGCAGCATTCTTTGCGGCTTCTTACAGTGCAAGCGACATTGATAGTTCGTTTGACAACCATAATAGTAATAAATGTGATGTCCCCCACTCCTTGTGTTGTTCTCTGAAGACCAAGTTTTGCAACGTCTTAAATCCCTTGACAGACATAAAGGAGCTGGTGCAGATGGGATACCTTCCGTTTTTGCTGTCAACTGTGCTAAGCAATTGTCACTGCCACTCACACTTATTTTCAATGTTTCGCTTGCTTCGGGTACCTTTCCTTCAGCTTGGAAGCTGGGCCTCATTGCACCAATCCACAAATCTGGTGACATAAGCGATGTTAAAAATTATAGGCCCATTACTATATTGTCAGTTTTCGCCAAGTTACTGGAATCCTTGTTATGTCCCTATGTATCATGGCATATTAAGAGCATACTCGCAGACACTCAACATGGATTCGTCGGTACTCGTTCCACTTGCACCAATCTAGTCGATTTCTTTGATGATGTATCCCGTTCTTTGGATAGTCGCATTCCTGTTGACGTTATTTATACGGACTTATCGAAAGCTTTCGATAAAGTTCCTCATAGTATCTTACTTCGAAAATTATCGCTGATCGGTTTTGCTGGCTCCTTCCACAAATGGTGCTCGTCATACTTGCGTGACCGCACATCAAAAGTAGTAGTTAGTGGATACGAATCGGATCCTTTTCCTAATTTGTCTGGCGTGCCCCAAGGTTCCCATCTGGGACCTATATGTTTTAACATATTTATGAACGACGTGTCCTCATGCTTTAGAAGCAGCAAACTATACCTTTACGCGGATGATCTTAAGTTGATGAGACCAATTAGGGAACTTCATGACATAACGCTTCTTCAAGATGATCTAAACAGATTGGTTTGTTGGTGCATTGACAACAAAATGGTATTAAATGTAGACAAATGTTGTTATATTCGTTTTACCCGTAACCGTAATACTGAATTGTCGGGTGGTTATACAATTTCTGACCAACGTATTCAAGAAGTTGGATGTGTTCGGGACCTTGGTGTTATTCTTGATAAACAACTACATTTTAAGGAACACTATGATTATATAGTGTCTAAATTACTAAAAACTCTCGGTTTTATAATAAGAAACACCAAGAACTTTAAAAACAAAATTACTATTATAAGATTATACGAGAGTCTGGTCAGATCACTTCTTGAATACTGTTGTGTTGTTTGGCATCCGCATTATGAAGTTCATTCTAATAAAATTGAACGTGTCCAAAAAAGATTTGTGTACCATTTGGCATATAAATTTAATTTGTCAAAGAAGCTAACTAGTTACACAAACCGATTAACTCATTTCAATATAACATCACTTAAAAGACGCCGTAAAATTTTAAATTTATCTTTTTTACATAAATTAGTCAATGGTAAAATAAATTGTCCTCATCTGCTACAGAAACTTAATATTACAATCACTCATAAACTTCCACGGCTGTCTAGATATTCCTTGTTTACACCTAAGCGATCCAAAACTAACCTAGGCTTTTTCTCTCCTATAAATAGGCTCCAATCGGATTATAACTCTGTTAGTAAAAATAAGGAAATTGATATATTTAGTCTAAGTTTACCAACTTTTAAAAGGAAAATATTATTATCACTAAGCTGATATACAGTAGCATAAAGTTTTGTTCTTTTAGTATATGCTAACTATGTAACAAATTGTTTATATAAGTTTTTTTTCTAAGTTCTGGGTAGCCTTATGCTCCCAACCATCGTTTGTAATTTGCTTTCCCTGGCAACCTGTAATTAAGGCAGCACCAATACTTGTAAACCACTAACTTTGAAACTTAGCTTTTAAGGTGTATGTTCTTGTTGGTTGTCCAAATAAATAAATAAATGTATTGTTTAATGTATGTACGTAAATAATTACTTTGTGGCACATATTTCATTGTTTACAAAGAGGCTCCATGTTCATCACGTGTGTGTAAATCTGTATCACCTTGATAGATTAATAAACACTACACGACTATTAACCTGTCGAGACGCAACGGCACACCGGTGACCAGACACAATAGATTTATAATTATGTCTGGCATTCTAAGAGTTGGCAATTTAATTTCTATCTAGTATGCTTACCTATACTGCGAATGGTAGAGCGAACCAAGTCTGTGGTAGATCATCGCCGCTCGGAACTGGTACAGGTATTGTCGAGGCCCCGGACTGAGTAGGCAGTACTTCAAGGCGTGTTTCAGGGCTTCCGCTACCTCAGTCACCTCCTAAAAATCAAAAATTCAATCAGGTTAGGTTTAAACTACTTCTACGGAGATATTTTAAAACTATTTAAATGTACACTTTCCCAAACGTTTTATTTGATTTTCAGGCAGTCATGGTCACAGGCGACTACCACCATCTTAGTCTCCCCGTGAATGGTCACGGTTTCACTAAGATGGTGGTAGTCTCTTGTGACCCAAACATGGGTCTCCCTAGGGGGGAGGAGCTGATACTCACGTTGGCATATATCTCTGGCGAGTCCTGCATGAGCACGGCTCTATTGTACAGGTGGCAGGAGAGCTCCCACGCCACCAGCTCCCACACTGAAGCGGCGCCACATGTCTCCCTGGGTCCCAAGAGCTTCAGGGCTGACAGGTACAAGTCCTCGGCCTCGCTGTATAGGCGTCGCTTGTCGCTACTGAAACACAAACAATACAATTCGCCTAAAATAATATGAATGGGTCGTTGGTAGTTCACCTGTACTGCCATTAATGAAACAACAATTTAATTTGATCCATACGAGAACAAAATACGTGTCTGCTTGAAATAATATTTTAAGCAGATAGATCCATTAATACGTGAAGAAAAACTTTGTACTCCTTTTTAAGAACATTACACGTAAGGAGGAGTGCAAGTTAAATTTTATATGTAGAAATGCAAAGCTTAAAGGTAAATACAATATATATTGTTTATTTATTTTATTTCGGTCGATTTTGCACATTGACATTCGTACTTTGCTTACAGGCTTCGTTAACGATCTGAAAAAGGAATAAGAGCGGATTCTGCAGCGGTAGAATTTGCAGATATACTCGATAGAGCAAGCTCGTCTCCTATCACGTGGAACCACATAAATATAAGCTGGCTATATGTGGCTGTACACCGCCTACTTTGTCGAGGATTTACGTAATTGTAAGTATATAATAATAATAATATTCTACCACATACACACAACACCATCTAGCCCAAACTAAGCAGAGCTTGTACTATGGATACTAGACAATGGATAAACATACATATATACTTTTTTTTTTGTAAATACATACATATTATACATAGAAACAATTGTAAGTAATTGTAAGTATATAAGTTATTTTATTTTATTTGTATACTACTAGTACTATCTATGGATGCGTTCAAGTTAATACTAATATAAACCAATCCAAACAGCACAAAATAAAATAGTAAAAATCCTATTAATATAAAAAATAAAGAAAAATGAGAATACTGTTAAACGATTAAATAGATAACATTGGATAAAATAACTTGCTAGCTGCATCGAATAGTGAAGAATTAAAATCGGTTTAATAGTGAAGAATTAAAATCGGTTTAATAGTTTCAGTGTTTATGGATTATAAACAGACAAATTTTGTTCCATTATAATATTAGTATAGATTTACCTGAATCCTCCCTGATCGCAATGGGCCTTGAACCGTAGGTACCTTCCTTTGTTGCAGTACAGGAGCGCCAGGTTGGGTATGTCGTTGACCTGTTTGAAGATGTCCGTGGCTTCGTCCAGACACTCCAGCGACTTGCGAGACGTGATGCTGAACTGCTTCAGCAATAATTTGGCTTTGGGATCCTTCTGGTCCGGTTCTTCAATATACTTCATGTAGATTTCTACGAGATGAAATATACATATATATATTTATTTAAGAAGGTAATACTTGAGTAGAGTTTAACACCCAGTTTCTGAAGAAAATCAACTTAAAATGAGTTAACAGACAGTCAAACGTATATCAACTGCTGTGATTGGCTGAAAGAATTAACAATACGTAAGCAAATAATTAGACATTAATTGTATTTTGAGTATAAAAAAAATCAGATTACAAGTGACTCTAAACATCATGAAACCCGAAGGACTCAAGAGTTCTTTACGCATTTGGGTTATCAAAGGTCCTCAATGGAAAACGGATTCAACATTCCCTTAAGCGTTACGGTTGTTAGAGTGCACTTGTGTTTGCGCACACACTTGTGCACTATAATATCTCATGCGCATAATATGGCCAGTCTTCCTTAAGATAAGCCATAGTGGCTGAAATTCGGTCCGGAAGACATTTAATACAATTGGAGTAAATGTACTACAAGATATTAAAAAAGTAATACAAAATGGAGGACATATCAATCCCTAAATTATGACTTTCCATATGAGCAACACTGCGTGTGGAAACTTGATTCGGTAGTTTTATTAACTTATAATGTTCTGAAATATAACTCAGTTTTGAAATATCTTGCTCTTAAATGTATAGTGATATTAAAATATTACTTTTGTTACACTTAGCTGATGTCTTTTAACATCTAAGCTAAACATAAAAGTTAGGGTAACTGTTTTTAAAAGAGCATTTTCTAAAAATCTCGGAGCTTTTTGTAAGTATTTATTTTCTTTAAAGTATTCATAATAAATACTACCTATATGAGATAAATTTCATTTTGACTCATAAAATATAAAAAAAATACTTATACCAATAAAAACAATACTGGAATCCATACAAGCCAGCGCGTTCTCCTTTGATAAATTTAATTTAAACAATTTTTTAATCTCTATTCACAATAGTTTATTAAAAAAAGAACACATTTCAGGGTAAAACAAGAAGCGAAGAATTACAAATGAAATTATAAATTTATAGTGGGTAGTTTATATTATAGACACTTTCGATGACTTGCTATTCTGTTCGTACGCAAACATTATTGTCTCCGTGTTCGAGTGCCTTTTCGGTTTAGATAATAACTTCTTATAAATTTCACCTATTTGCTAAAATGTGCACGCGTTGCAATTTTATAAAAATAACGCTATCTAGTTCATTCATATTCATTCTAATTTGAATATTGACAGGATTTTGGACCTTAAGGTATCCATGCACTATTACATGTGACTGTACATATGTGCAGTACTTACGTTGCGCGTCGTTCATGTATCGCACGGCGAGCTCGTTGGTGGCCGACGCGAGTCTCCGCAACAGCTCGGCGCGGCGCGGGCGCGCGGCGGCGGCGCGGCGGTACGCGGCGCGCGCCTGCTGCATGGCCGACAGCTCACTCGGCGGCAGGCTTATGTCTGACATAGAATTCATTATATTATAGGCATATTGGCTGCCTAGATGGCGTAGTGGATAGTGTAACCTACTGCCAAGTCACTCACACAAGTACTCGCAAATCAAACTTTTGTGTGCATGGACATGGATGTTTGTCTTGGTCTGGGTGTTTCTATGTGTAATATGCATATTTACAAAAAAAAAATATTTGTATGTTTATCCGTTGTCTAGTACCCATAGTACAAGCTCTGCTTAGTTTGGGCTAGATGGTGTTGTGTGTATGTGATAGAATATTATTATTATTATATTTACGGATACCCATCGACTTAGGGTACTTGCCTTAGTCACTGATATAGTTTCAGTTCCAGCGACCCACCCACGATTCAAGGCACCAAGTTGATACACCTTGATTGGTTTAGTCGGTAGTACCCAGGACGTACCACCTTTTCCCGAGTGAACCCGACATGATCTCTCCGCTCCCCTTTTCCGCGGAAAAGAATGTACTACTTGCCTAACCTTGTCGAACAAAATATGTACCTTCAAATATTTAGGGGAACGTAAAAGTAATTAAAATTAAAAAACTTTAAATTGGTGTTAAGTTTTTATATGAGCGCCATTATTAAAACAGATTTTATGGTCGTGATAAATGAGAAAATGGAATGTATGGTATATAAACATTTAGAGAAATATATCTTGTAAAAGATTTATATCTAATAAACATTTATACAATCAAGACGTCTATTAATTATTTTCATCCGTTGATATCAGCCAATATAGAATCTTAAAACTGTAAAACCTACATCTAACAAAACAAAAAATTAGGACAGGGCAGGTAACAATTCATAAATTTTCTATGCTATGCTCTACCGGTATTATTCTATGTGTTAATCCGAAACCAATACACTTTTCGGACGGGTTACTTGACTGAGAATGCAATACTAGATTACACTATACTAAAAATTTGGCTGGCTAACAAAAATACTTATGGTACAAATAGCTGTATTAAATAACCAAAAACCTTACCGGCATTCCACCGCAAAACTATACCCAAAATGTAAAGTATTAACTGTGCGAAACCTCCTTGGACACACTACAAACACACCAGGATGTCCCCTTCCCAGAACCAAAGATATGTACACACTTCGATCAAATATACCATAGATGCACATTCTCATACAAAAACCGCGTCAATATGTGGCACTGACCAGTACTACTTACTTATAAGTGTCTGCATTTATTATGCAATCCAGGAAAGAAACCGGAATAACCATTGAACGCCCACTGAGAAACATTTTGTAATAGTTTAGTTAAAACGCGTCAATGTAAAGCGTCCTAAGTGTGTTACTCGCGATACGCAAGCGTACGTCTTCACCGTAGTAGTGGTGTCGATTCGCTCTCGCTTACCGGCAGCGCACGCAAGAGTGAGTGGGACAGGTGCATAATATAGCGCATACGACTGATCTATGCACAGTTTTGTTGGGGCCGTTTTTCGAGCGACGATCGTGCATCTATGGTATATTTGATCGATGCTTACACAATATTACAGCAATTACAATGAATATAAAATATTGTTTTATTCATTATAATTGCTGTAATATTGTGGTGAGAAAATAAAATATTTTTATTAAAGAGACGTAACAATTCGCGCGCATTTGTGGAATCTTCTACAAAACATCTTTTGCTAAAAGACAATTTAACTGTATAAGCTGTAAAATCTACAACCAGCTCAACAGATACTTTCAAATTGTAGGAATGACTAAATATAAAGTCAAAACCCAATTTGCTGAGTGGCTCCAGCAACTAGACTACTAAAAGACCGAAGATCTAATAACATACTTAGAATAATTCAGACACACATGACAATACATACACACTTACACGCTCACACACATATACACTAACGCGCACACAAATACTTTCAAATTGTAGTAATGATAATTTGCTGTTTTAGCCGTTCGCGCTCTTCTTCTTCTTGTGTTAATAAAGTATATTTAGATTGCATGGTAAAACTAATAAGTGCCAATAGCCTAATAGTAATAATATTATTTGTTGTAAAAATTTACAGCTGGCTCTTAATCTAGCATATACATAATTTGCGATGCGCACAAACGACAACCGGGTACAATCATATATTAAATTTTAGCTACTTATTAGTGTTGTCATTGAGTTCGCCCGAATGCATCCGTGCACATCGCTTAACACAACCATGAAAATGATATTATACAAAGAGTAAGAGAGGTCGTCGTTGGCTGCTATACTAGTATAAACTGTGTCACAGCAGCCAGCGTCTTCCAGCCTGTATGACACAACATAATATCATTTAACGTAAAAGATTGTTAATCCTAATATAAATAAAATTACTTCTAAAGAAAATAGGCAATACTAGCCTGTTTTAAAGCTGATAGAATGTGTGTGTGTATGTGTGTGTGTGTGTGTGTATGTGTGTGTGTGTGTGTGTGTATGTGTGTGTGTGTGTGTGTGTGTGTGTGTGTGTGTGTGTGTGTGTGTGTGTGTGTGTGTGTGTGTGTGTGTGTGAGGTGTGTTTGTGTTTGTGTGTGTTTGTGTTTGTGTGTGTTTGTGCGTGTGTTTGTGCGTGTGTTTATGCGTGTGTTTATGCGTGTGTTTATGCTTGTGTTTATGCGTGTGTTTATGTGTGTGTTTATGCGTGTGTTTGTGCGTGTGCTTGTGCGTGTGCTTGTGCGTGTGCTTGATCGTGTGCTTGATCGTGTGCTTGATCGTGTGCTTGTGCGTGTGCTTGAGCGTGTGCTTGTGCGTGTGCTTGAGCGTGTGCTTGTGCGTGTGCTTGTGCGTGTGCTTGCGCGTGTGCTTGAGCGTGTGCTTGAGCGTGTGCTTGAGCGTGTGCTTGAGCGTGTGTTTGTGCGTGTATTTGTGCGTGTTTATGTGCGTGTGTTTGTGCGTGTGTTTGTGCGTGTGTTTGTGCGTGTGTTTGTGCGTGTGTTTGTGCGTTTGTTTGTGCGTGTGTTTGTGAGTGTGTTTGTGCGTGTGCGGCGGCGGCGGCGCGGCGGTACGCGGCGTGCGCCTGCTGCATGGCTGACAGTTCACTCGGTGGCAGGCTTATGTCTGACAGACAATTCATTATATTTATAGGCATATTGGCGGCCTCGATGGCGTAGTAGCTAGTGTAACCGACGGCCACGCCTGAGGTCGCGGGTTCGATTCCCGCACAAGTCAAACATTGTGTGCATGGAAATGAATGTTTGTCTTGGTCTGGGTGTTTCTGTGTGTAATATGAATGTATGTACAAAAAAAATTATATTTGTATGTTTATCCGTTGTCTAGTACCCATAGTACACACTGACACATCAACCTAGACTGTTTGGACTTTGAACTATTAGAAGTTGAATGCTGCAAATGCAAATCATGTGAGAGAGTGCGTTATATTTAAAAGTGTGGCAACCAGTGGTATCACAGTTAGAATATCTACATTTGACAGGCAATTGCAGCACAAAAGCAGACAAATTAAGAACTATTCCTGTAGGGTTCCTTAATATTATGCAATTTCACACAATAGATGTCACTAGTCAAACATGAATTGTAGAATATTTTTTGTTAATTAATAAAAATTACTATTCTTTCTTAATAATACTTATCGATTTATTAGTATCATGTGACTTCGATTTATTAATTTAAAATTTCAATCTAAGAGTTGGAGGTTTGCCATATACTTAATTTCCTAGTGTCCAAAACGGATTTTGACATTTCTGACATATTATCATAACAATACAATCCAAAATTTCACAACATGCCAACAATATAATACTTATAAAAGATTATTTTGTGAATGTCTCAATAAATTTATTAATTTGTAGCTGGTGTCGCTCAATAAACAGTATTTTGTCTGGAAAAATTACCTATGATGGTGAGGATGAAATAAAAAGTGCAGCTCAATCGTACTACTGTAAACATAAATTAATCTATTTCACGCCTTTTCCAATTCCCTCTTTATATGTTTTTTATTTGTGAACCATTAATTTTTGTAATCAATAAAGAATTGGTATGAGTAATAGGTACTTAGCTGTTTTTATTTAATTATAAGTTAACTATTAGTGCAATTAAACAGCGCAACATGTCAAATAAGTGTGATACATAAACTCAAAGACTGAAACAAGGACTTTACATCAATATCTCAAGTGAACCGTGAATGAAATACACTTTAACATAATATATCTTGAGGGAACGTTACACCTGTTTCAAATACACTCACACATACGTAATCAGCTGTTTACCACCTGTTCAGAAATCACATATGTACGCAAACATAAATTATTGATAGAACAACAGGATCATTTGATTTTGACAACTGAAGATGTTATTTGACAGAAAGTGAAGTGAATGTTGCCAAGTAATATCTACGTTTAATTATTGCACTTCACACTTTTGGCGAACTAACGGTGCTCCAATAAAGAAACGATATTTTAATCATTTTGTACGAAATTGGAAATAATTGACGATGAGCCATAAGGACTTAGAAATTGATAATATAACTCAACGGAAACCACGCAGGACTAATTCTCTGAACGACTTATACATTATAGATAATATCCAGCTTGTCTGTACTGATAAAATCGTGTTTAACACCACCCGCTTCAGGGCAGTTAAAAATTACCAAGCTGTCATTGCTTGATGTGCTCTATGCTGATGACGTATGCTTGATGGCGGACAGTATGGAAATACTTCAAGAATACGTGAGCACACTTCATAACGCCTGCTGTAGATTTGGCTTGATTATAAGCATCAAGAAGACTCAAGTACTTAAACAGCCACAAAGAGGTAATACCGCCCGCCAACAGCGCTAATGTTCGGCTGAACTCTGAAGCGCTCGAAGAGGTGGCACATTATAAGTACCTAGGTAGCTAAATCCGAAATGACAACAGCTTAGCATCCGAAATACCAGCACGTATCGCAAAGGCAGCCATCGCTTTCGAAAACTAAACCAGCGAGTAGGGCGGACTGACGGACATAACCTACGCTTACCAACAAAACTTGCTGTTTATAGAGCTTTGGTCTTGCCTATTTTCACCTATGCTGCAGAAACTTGGTGTGTCTACAAGCGAGATGTCCAAAAGCTTGATACCTTCCACCTTCGGTGTCT
The DNA here is from genome assembly GCA_963564715.1 of Catocala sponsa. NCBI lineage: Eukaryota > Metazoa > Arthropoda > Insecta > Lepidoptera > Erebidae > Catocala > Catocala sponsa. The sequence goes on from OY751349.1 coordinate 18,070,525, forward strand.
ACGCACCATCCTCCACATTAAATGGCAAGATCGTGTTGCCAACACAGAGGTACTTCGGCGCACTGAAATGATGGGGATGGAGGCGCATCTGATGAAAACCCAGCTGAGATGGTGTGGCCACGTTCAACGCATGGACAATAGTAGACTGCCTAAAAACGTCTTCTACTTGGAGCTCGTTCGAGGAAAACGAAAACAGGGCGAACAACATTTAAGATACAAACATGTCCTCAAACGGCATTTAACAGCAAGTGGCATACCATCTAGTCAGTGGGAAGAACTGATGAAGAAAGGTGGCGCGCAACTACCCACACTGCAACAGGCTGCTTTGAAGCTGGAAGACTAGAACGCCTTGACGAAAAACGCGCTATTCAAAGAAGTCGCCCAAGGCGCTCCTACACCTACACATAATATAATAACGCCGGGCAGCTTTACTGTACTCAGTGTAACCGGATCTTCAAAATTAAATTTGGATTTGCGAGTCACATTAGAGCTCATAATAATAAGTGAGAGTTATTATGGGTCGCTGTCACCGGACACGGTGAAGAGGGCATCAATACACAAAACCATCAATCAAATATACCATAGATGCACGATCGTCGCTCGAAAAACGGCCCCAACAAAACTGCATAAATCAGTCGTATGCGCTATATTATGCATCTGTTCCACTCACTCTTGCGTGCGCTACCCGTAAGCGAGAGCGAATCGACACCACTACTACGGTGGAGACCGTACCGTATACTTAGTACGCTTGCGTATCGCGAGTAACACACTTTTTGTTAGGTAGTAGAGCCAAGCTGGTTTCAGCAGGAATGGGCCGGCTCGACCGGGGAAGTACTAACCTCTCACAGAAAATCGACGTGAAACAACAGTGTTTCACTGCTGTGTTTCGTTCGGTGAATGAGAGCGCCGGAGGCCTAAGCATGAGGTGACGATTCTCGCAGCTTATGATATCCGTAGAGTCATTGTGTGGGTGGCGCGAGTCGACCCGGCGGCCAGGGAGAGCCGTAGAAACGGTGCTCTGCTGGCCGCCCGCGGTATAATCCAGAGGCCCAACCGAGTCTAACCAACCAGGTTGGCTGCCTTATCATGCCGCGCATAATCTCGAGGTGGCTCGTCGTGCCGGATGGTGACCGGAGGGTGGGTCCCGGCGACCACTTTCGGGAGAGTACGGGGGTCCTTCCGTCCGTCGGATCGGCTATCGCCATACCATACAGTTATATGACAAAACTTGCTCTGCGCCTTGCCCCACTTTGCTGCGAGAATAGCCGCCTCTTTTTTTTCACGTTTCCCCTTCCTTTCACTCTATGGCAGTACGAACAAAGCATTGTCGTTCAACAGCAGCCAATCGCCGTAACCCCACTGCTGCTTCCTGTGTCGTGGAGTTTATTAACATCAGAGGACTCCACGCTAACCTTAATGCCGTCCACCACCACCTGGAGACGGCTCGGCCGGCAATGCTTTTTCTAACGGAGACACAAATACGCCGTCCTGCAGACACGAACTACCTGCAATATCCCGGCTACGTGCTAGAGGAGTGTTTCCTCGCGAAAGCAAGCATACCCCGATGCTTGTTTGTTAGGGCGGATATTTGCTGTCGCCGTCTACAATGCCTAGAGGACCCTTCCTCCTCTGTCCTTTGGGTACACGTAGATCATGGCTCTTTCAGCCAAATCTACATGTGCCTCTACCGATCCCATTCAGGAGACGCTGAGACAACTCGACTCTTCAATTACCTGAGTCAGGCGGCAGACGACGCGCAGGAGCGGTTTCCGAACGCTGAGTTGGTGTTCTTGGGAGATTTCAATGCCCACCATGAGACCTGGTTGAGTTCTCCCAAAACAGACCACGCGGGACGAACTGCCCATGCGTTCGCTCTCACGCATGACCTGTCTCAACTGGTACTCCAGCCCACCTGGATACCAGACATTGCAGGTCAGGCGCCCTCTCTGCTCGATCTGCTGCTGACGAGTAACCCGAACCGGTACAGTGTGTCGATTCGTGCTCCTCTGGGCACCTCAGACCACTGTCTGGTTTGTGCCACAGCTGTTGTTGTTACGCCCCCACGACCCCAGGAGGCAAGACAACGACTGTGGCACTACTCGTCGGCAGACTGGGATGGAATGCGGGAGTACTTCGCATCCATCCCTTGGGCTCAACACTGCTTTGAGAACAGGGTTCCATCAGAGAGCGCTACTGCTGTCGCTGGTGAAATCATCCTGGGTATGGAATATTATATTCCATATATATTCCATACAGTGATGTCACGAGCGGCGGCAGGAAAAGGCCCTGGTTCGGTCGTGAATGCGCTGATACTGTTGAACGCAAACAGACAGCGTACCGCGCTTGGACCAGGGCTCACACTCTCCACGACCCTAACGTGGATCACCTGAAGGCAGCGTTCAACCAAGCCACAAAGGTCTGCAAGAGGGCATACTTAAGAGCGGATGCCCAGCGCGTCGCACGGTTCGGCCAGGAACTCATGGCGCATCCTACGGGCAGTCGTAGCTATTGGCGCCTGGCCAAAGCCGTGCAGTCCAACTTCTGCCAGACCTTGCTGCCCCCTCTGAGGTATACGAATGGATACTAGCTCATCGGCCGCAGGAGAAAGCAGATATGCTTGCAAATCTCTTTGCGGCCAACTCCCGAATCGATGACTGCGGTTCGCAGCCGCCTAACATTGCCAACTGCGGCTACACCATGCCTGATATATGTATCAGGCAACGAACCGTTCGTGCGATACTGCAGTCTCTCGATGTTCGGAAAGCCAGTGGACCTGACGTCATCCCAGTTGTGGTCCTTAAAAAATGTGCAGCGGAGTTGTCTCCCACGCTTACGCGCCTATACCGGACGTCTTACGCCGCAGGCATTGTGCCTGAGGCTTGGAAGGAGGCGAACGTTCAACCGATTCCCAAAAAGGGGGACCGTTCCGAGCCAAGCAACTATCGTCCCATAGCTATCACCTCGGTGCTCTCCAAAGTGTTCGAGCGGATTATAAACACCCAAATTGTCCGCTACCTGGAGGATCAATCGTTAATCAATGATCGCCAATACGGCTTTCGGGCTAAACGATCAACGGGTGATCTTCTAGCGTTCGTCACGCACCTCTGGGGTGAAGCTATGGACAAGCACGGCGAGTCTTTGGCTATCAGCTTTGACATAGCCAAAGCTTTCGAGAGAGTCTGGCACCGGTCTCTTCTTTCCAAGCTTCCGGCCTATGGCTTGCCCCCTCAACTGTGCACCTGGATTGCAAGTTTCCTGCAGAAGCGTCGTATTCGGGTCCTTTGCGACGGTCGCGCTTCCAAATTCATGCAGGTCAATGCAGGAGTGCCTCAGGGTTCTGTCTTATCCCCTACGCTCTTTCTTCTGCATATCAATGATATGTTGAATCTCGGCAACATACATTGTTATGCGGACGACAGTACCGCGCATGGGCGATATCTCGGACATCCTGGGGCCAAACAGGCTGAGGTTGAGGGGAAAAGGCAGAATCTTGTCGTTGAACTTGACCAGACCTTGGACCGCATCTATGAATGGGGTGCCAAGAACTTGGTCGAGTTCAACGCCAAGAAGACCCAGGCATGCGCGTTCTCAACAAAAAAGTCTCCGTTCCTTCCCCTCCCTTCTCTGAAGAACACTCCACTGGTGATACGTGACAGTCTCTCCATCTTAGGTATGGATCTTTGCCGCTCCCTTAATCAGAAAACCTATATCGAGAGCGTCATTAAGCAAGCTTCGCGAAAACTCGGAGTTCTAAACAGGGTGAGGCGGTTCTTCACGCCGGGGCAACTGTGCCTATTGTATAAGGCACAAGTGCGCCCTTGCGTGGAGTACTGTTCTCATCTTTGGGATGGCTCCGCGCAGTACTTGCTGGACGCTCTCGACCGGTTACAGCGGCGGGCTGTCCGTATCATCGGAGATCCAGAGGTCACGAGTTCACTGGAACCTCTGCAACTCCGTAGGGACATTGCCTCATTGGCATGTTTCTACAGAATATACCACGGGGAGTGCTCTGAAGAGTTATTCCACCTTATTCCGCCCTCCCCTTTCCTATCCAGAACAACGCGTGCTGGGCTCAGATGCCATCCTTACACGTTAGAGTCGATTAGAGCGCGTACCAAAAAGTTTGGGTCCTCATATCTCTGCCGAACGACCAAGGCATGGAATTCTCTGCCAAGGCACGTGTTTCCTTCTTCCTTCAATCCTGGGTTCTTTAAGCGGGGCGTGAAAAAGCATCTTCTCAGGCCGTCAAAGTAGAGACCTCAACATCGCCTCGGCTACTGTGAGGGCGATGTGGAGGCCACTGCTCTTAGACCACACGACTGCTTACCATCATGTGGAGTGTGGTCATTTTGACGAGCAAAATAAAAAAAAAAAAAAGGACGCTTTACATTGACTCGTTTTAACTAAACTATTACAAAATGTTTCTCAGTGGGCGTTCAATGGTTATTCCGGTTTATTTCCTGGATTGCATAATAAATGCAGACACTTATAAGTAAGTAGTACTGGTCAGTGCCACATATTGACGCGGTTTTTGTATGAGAATGTGCATCTATGGTATATTTGATCGAAGCACAAAACGATCAGTTTGGTTTATTCGACACAACAATTATGAGCATACCTGACAGACTTCATGACAGCAGCTATGGCAACACTTCTGATTTGAACGATAAAATCACATCTCTGACCGCGTAGCTAATAAGTGCTCATGCCGAAATAGAAAATTTAAATACAGAGAATATGCGTCTAAAAACTGACTTACAATCTGCAATCCAGACCATAAGTACATACAAAAAAAAGCCAATGCTCAAGGTGGCGTCACTAGCTCTAACTCTTCGAATGCTATTAATACAAAACGCGGCACTATCGAAATAATTTTTTTCTTTTCTTTCAAGACTATGTGTAAAATTATCACGCCTATATGATAATTTTCATTTATTGGGTTGTTTCCCCACTATACTTTGATAATAATCCCGAATTCCCTTAACTCTTATAACATATAAGTTTGCTAACCCACGATAACGTGATATGAGTGCAATTAGCACACACATCATAACTCGCATTGCACGCTTTGCACATGCTTGAAAAAGATTTTCCGACTATTTCAAGCTAATAGGTAGTCGCTATACAGACTACCTATCTACGCACTTCTGGCTGCCTGCCGTCTGCCTCCCTGTTAGCGTCGAAGCCCGTGCGGTGCGCGGCGTTTGTTTCGTTGTCATCGGGGCTCCGCTGCGGGTTAGCGCGAGCGTGTGGCCATCTTGCCGTGCCAGCGTCGGCATCGTGCATCGGTCACCACGTGGATCGCAAAATCCTACCCAGTTAGCCCCTAGGAAGTTAGTGACATTATCACACCAGATTTCAATAGGTTTACCTCTTCGTGATACAAATCTACTAAGCTTTTATTTTATATAAAAGCTTGGGTGCTTAAATCTCTCGCTAGTTCTAGATGCACCGCTCTAGTAGTTAAGCAAACAAACAACCATAGCTAACACTTGCTAACACGATTACTTCTACCCCTTTCCTTGCAGCTAGTAAATGTTCGTCTGGAAGTTTATAAAAAGTAATACATCTTAATCGAAATCTCCTGGACACCAGTTTGAACTATTGTCAACAGCAACTAGTCCACTCGAGGCACTAGATAAAGGCGAGGCGTTGGTAAAAACTTAGCAGAAAACGTCCTATCAAGACAGGGCTATTCTTCCCAAAATTGTTCCGAGACCACCTTCTTTACGACACTTCGCTCTTTTGTTTTATTAGACACCGACGTTGACGAGGTATTAAGGATTATATTTTGTTTAAAGGAAGATTATGCTGTTGGATGGGACAATATATCTAATAAAATACTTATAAGATTTAATCATTTACTGGCCCCTCCAATAACACATATATTTCAATCATGTTTAAATAATGTAATGTAACATCTCATATATGTACCTACATTCAAGGCAAATAAAGTTATTATTATTATTATTATTATTATAATGGAATTTGTCCGAAAACGCTGAAAGCAGCTGTTATTACTCCTATATTCAAATCAGGTGACAGGAAATGTATAAAAAACTATAGAACCATATCGGTATTACCAAGTCTATCGAAAGTTTTGGAAAACTTATTAACGTTAGATTGATAAAATATCTTGCAGGCAATAATAATTATATTTGCAGACAGTCAATTTGGTTTTCGCCCTAAAAGGTCTACAAACCAAGCTGTTCACTATGTGACAGATACGTCACTAAAAGCCTAGGTAAGGCTATGCACACAATTGAGATCATTTTGGACCTTGCGAACGCTTTTGACACTATTTCTTGCTCTATGTTATTGCACGAGCTTCAAAGGCTAGGAATACGAGGAATTCAACATCAATTAATCTCTGACTATCTAACTGACCGTCACCAATGCACTAAAATTGGTCAATATACAAGTTCCACTCACAAAACCAGTCAATTCGGCATTGCTCAGGGTTGTATATCAGGGCCTACTTTGTTCTTGACTTGATCTTCTCTGTGGCTTAAACTCCAAAAAGGTGCCATAGTATAATAATATAATAATATTCTACCACATACACACAACACCATCTAGCCCAAACTAAGCAGAGCTTGTACTATGGCAACTAGACAATGGATAAACATACATATATACTTTTTTTTGTAAATACATACATATTATACATAGTATCGTATGCAGATGACACGGATTTGTTATTCTCCGCTTCATCACACATCGAGGTATATGAATACGCACAGCGAGACTTCAACATAGTCTCGAAGTGGCTACAACAAAATGTATTGACTCTGAATGCAGATAAAACGAAATACATTTTATTCAACACGAAAAACAATAACACGCTTTATACAAACCTAAACATAATTGCACATAATAACTGTAGTACGTTTGCTGACACTGCATGCACTTATCCCACATTAACTAACACGGACGATATAAAGTATTTAGGTATTACCATTGACACAAATCTAAACTTCCGCAAACACATCGATTTATGCCTCCAGTGCACTCTAGTGTACGTAAATTGATTTATATATTTAAATACTTGCGCTACATAGCCGACTACAAATTGATAAAACAGGTTTATTTAACGTTGTGTCAATCTATTCGCACGTACTGCATAACCTCTTGGGGTGGAGCAGCCAAATCAATTCTCCTCCCCTAGAGCGAGCTTAAAGAGCTGTTCTTAAGGTAGCCACACGTCGCCCATTCTTGTTTCCCACACATCAGCTTTACACCGCTTGCAAGGTACTAACCATTCGTCAATTATTTATTGTGCACACTATACTTAAGACAGCGCACTGAAGTCCCGTTTACTCCAGTCTTAGATAAGAGAGGAAAAGACTTAGTTTGTACAAAGTCTCAAACCAAACACGCATTTGTCAATCAATTCTACGTATTCTTAGGACCGTATTTCTATAACAAGTTAAATATATTATTAAATATATATAATGTTAGTTATAAAAAATGTACATACATACATACATAGTTTCACGCCTGTTTCCCAGAGGGGTAGGCAGAGACTACGGATTTCCATTTGCTACGATCCTGACACACTTCTCTGGCTTCATTCACTTTCATCACATTCCTCATACACGCCCGTCGGTTCAAGGAGTAAAAAGTAGTGTTAATGGAATACCTAGGAAAATTAAATTATATGGACACAGAAAAACTGCTAAAAGTCTTAAAATTATATTGAAAGTAAATTTAAAGTTGTAAGTATTTTACTTACTAAACACCTTTAATCGTACATGTACTTTAGACTAAATATTTGTATTAACAATGCGCTTGTGTAAAATAAAATCGTCATGTGATGTCCTGAAACACAGGTTTATCCTAGTTCAGGCAGGCTTAAACATAACCTTTTGAATTTCATTTATATTGTATACACCATAAATTAACGTACTTTAAGAATTTATTTTAATATAAGCTTAATTTATTTAAGGCAGGAATGCTTTAACACTGTTGATGTAATATTACTGTCAATAAATAAATATTATTATTATTATATTATACTTTTCGGACGGGTTACTCGACTGAGAATTCGGTACTAGATGACACTATAATAAAAAATTTGGATGACTAAAAAATACTTATGGTACAAAGAGCTGTACTAAATAATCAAAAACCTTATTATACCCCGCAAAACTATACCCGAAATGTAAAATATTAACTGTACGAAACCTCTTTGGGCACACTAAAAACACCAAGATGTCCCCTTCCCAGAACCAAAGAGGCGTCACAATTAATTCGCGCGCATTTTGTGGAATCTTCTGCAAAACATCTTTTGCTAGAAGACATTTTAACTGTATAAGCTACAACCAGCTCATCAAATACTTTCAAATTGTAGGAATGACTAAACATAAAGTCAAAACCCAATTTGCTGAGTGGCTCCAGCAACTAGACTACCAAAAGACCGAAGATCTAATAACATACTTAGAATAAATCAGACACACATGACAATACATACACACTTACACTATTCACACATATATACACTAACGCGCACACAAACTACATACACACGCACACGCACACGCACAAACACAAACACACACACACACACATGCACGCGCGCGCGGACACGCACGCACGCACGCAGGCATTTATAGACTACCACTGCATCACCGAGGGAAATTCTGATTGAATTCTTATTAATCAGTCAAGCCTTTTAGAATACCAGAAATAATTAAAAATCTATTGTTTTTGGCCACCAGTGTGCCGCTGCGACTCAAAAGTCAAAATGATATAAAACTCGAACCGATGGGATGAATAGATCAGGCATTAGACTTGCGATCGGAAGGTCGCTGGTTTGAATCTCACCCATTACCCTACCGACGTGGGTCGTAGACCCATTCCTAATACAAGCAAAGAGTTAACAGGAATACTACCAGTAAACACAAATTGCATATAATATTAAACAAAAATCTATACAAATAAATAAAATTGAAGTGTCTGTTTGTAATGTCAGAATAACAGCTTTTTATCTAATGTATATGAAAGTATATAAGGTACATATACGAAAACATCTATTTTTAAAATTGTTGTCTGTCTGTTTGTTCCGGCTAATCGCCGAAACGGCTGAACCGATTTTGACGGGACTTTCACTGGCAGATAGCTGATGTTATAAGGAGTAACTTAAGCAACTTTGATTTTAGAAAAAAATAGGGTTCCGCGGAGACAAACACTTTTTAGTTAAAATCTACGCGGACGACGTCGCAGGTAACAGCTAGTAGAAAATAAAATAAAAAAAATCTACTCACCAAGATCAAACTCATCAACAGTATTAGCATTATCCACTTCTTCCAGCATATCGTATATAACCTCCATTCGTATCTTCCCATCTAATTCATGGTCATTCTCAAACTGCCTCTTATAATGGTCTACTAAATGCCAATTCTTGCTCATCTGGAAATAATTGTCGCCCACCCTTCCAATCAGGCACCCGGCATCCACAACTTTACTTTTAATTATCATATTGCACAACAATTTCTGACATTTGCTGGCAATTTCAATATATTTCAAAGAGAAGCCATACTCCTGGTCAGCATAACTGTATTCCGCCATGGTAGCATAAGCGAGGCATATTTTTTCGTACAGCAAAGTCTTTAAGTGAAGTTTCCACGCGAAATTATCATCTCGATTCGGTTCATGCCATGTTGGATAGACTTTCTTGTCTTTGAGGATTTGTATGGCGTTTTTGTCTATGGTTGATTTTGACTCTATAAGGCAGTTTCCGGTTTTGTCTGACGTTTTGCGCTCTCGTTTCCGCCGTCTACTGCGGGATGTGTGCTCTTTTTCTTGCTTGTTTCTGGATATAGATTCATAACTCATTTTGATCGGTTCGTATGGATTTGCCATTTTGGGGTGTTGTTCTTCTATGATAATTTGCTGCTTTAGACGTTCGCGTTCTTCTTCCTGTTGTGTTAATAAAATATATTTTAGATTGGATGGTAAAACTGAAAATTAAGTTCTGATAACCTAATGGATGAAGCATTGACTAATGTTGAATTTAGATTAAAAATTGGTTGTCAGTAAACTCGGTTTACGGACGACAGTTTAACGTGACAACGTCACAATCGTGCCTTTCGCTCGCTCGTGTAGCGCTCTCGCTCCGATCGTAACGTTACAATGAGCGTAACGGGACCATGAGCGTAACGGGACCATGAGCGTAACGGGACCATGAGCGTAACGGGACCATGAGCGTAACGGGACAATGTGTAATCCTTTTACGTGCGTGCAGCCGGCGTTCATCGATTTATTAGACGTTGTCACGTCAAAATGAAATCCATTGTAACAAACAAAGCTTATTATAATATTACTGACTTTCTACAGGACACATTTTGATAATATTGTAACTAAGTTTAGACAATCATTCATTTTTATTGTTTATAATTTTTAATTGCTAGTTTTGTTTATTCAATTTCCAATATATAGTTTGTGTGTGGTACACTACGAAAAATTATTTATCTTGTGAATTTAATAAATTTTAGTCGGAGCAATATTTGCACGTCTTTGGACATGACAAACATGATGGAATAACTAATTTTATGTAACATCTTGCATGCAATTGTATTTACACACATGTTTATGCAAATAAATTCTTCTTCTTAGCCTTTATTATTCCCAAGTCACTTGGGGTCGGCTTTCTAGTCTAACCGGATTTGACTGCATATCAGTTTTGACGTGACGTTGTCACGTCAAAACTGATATGTCTAATAAATCGATGAACGCCGGCTGCACGCACGAAAAAGGATGACTCATTGTCCCGTTACGCTCACTGTCCCGTTACGCTCACTGTCCCGTTACGCTCACTGTCCCGTTACGCTCATTGTCTCGTTACGCTCTTTGTAACGTTACGGAAAATAAATTTTATTATGACGTTGTCACGTTAAACTATCGTCCGTAAACCGACTTTACAGACAACCAATTTTTTTACACGGAGCGGCTGCCACTTGACCTCCGCAACCCGAAGGCTAACGATACCCTAAGGCTAGACCAGTGTTAGGATATTAGAGGGCACTGACTTCCCAATAACGATCGCCATAGATGTTCATGGCAACCGGGACCGATGGCTTAACGTGCTCTCCGAGGCAATAAATTATCTTATCTTATTGGACTTGCGATTGAGAGGTCTTAAGTTCGAATCGCATTCATTGCACTACCGGCTTGAATCTATTCCCAACTCATAGCACAAGTATTCTAGCTTAGCTGGAGGAGTTGGCAAGAATACAAAAAAATTGTATCTCAAAGTACAAGTCACTTTTTAATAAAATCTTATTAATTCCCTATAGATACTACGTGCATTCTAATGTGTGCCTAATCACTACGTGCGAAGATTTCTTTTACAGTAACTGCCGTTTATCTTGTACTTACGACAAGAGTTAGAGATATACAATTATTGGGAAGAGAGGAATCAGCCACGCAACCTGGGATTGCCCACTCCAACTAATGCACTAGAAAAAGGCTGACAATACCGAACACCTCTGGATAGGGACAGCCACGTCGTGGGACGCGGGCGTACTCCAACTTACAGTTGGAGTTCCGCTTCGAGCACAAATTATGCGGCGACACGTGTTTTGCCTCAGCGCGAGAGATCTTCAAAACCGTTTGGCAACGAATGACTGTTTAAGACTGCACCGAACGATATGTGCCAAAAAAGGAGGTCACAGTTAAGTTGATAAAATCAACACTTTTTGTTTAATACAAATATAAAATATATATTTACCATAACAATGAATGTGTTTACAATTACTCCGTGTTAAAAACTATAAATAATTAATATTTTCGCCTACAAAATTACGCAAATTTGCACGAAAATTGCAAAAACGTAGGCACGTATTAAGTGATTTTTTAGATTATAACAGTAGAAATATATCCTATTTTACAGCTTAAACGAAACATAAATAGTTATATTACAATTTGTACGTCCCAAATATTTAATTTATTGGTTGACAATAAAGATACATATTTATCAAAAAAGCACTTCACTCACTTTGTCAGCTTCGATGGCGTAGTGGTTAGTGTAACCGACTGCCACGCCTGAGGTCGCGAGTTCGATTCCCGTACAATTCAAACATTTGTGTGCATGAACTTGGATGTTTGTCTTGGTCTGGGTGTTTCTATGTATAATATGTATGTATTTACAAAAAAGAAGTATGTATGTATGTTTATCCATCGTCTAGTACCCATAGTACAAGCTCTGCTTAGTTTGGGCTAGATGGTGTTGTGTGTATGTGGTAGAATATTATTATTATTATAATCCTCCATACAATTTTACTATGGCGACCGCGCGCCGATTTGAATATCGAGCTCTGTCATTCAGTCCAACCGCGTCTTACGCTCGGCGCAGTCTTAACTTTTCGCAATAATTTTATTACAATTGCCTTTCGCGAAGTAATGCCTACTTCGATTAAATATAGAGTTAGGGTTGTCACCTAGATTATTATTTAGATTTAAAATCAACGGTTAACAGTACATACCTTGCTCTTGTCGATAGTGACGTTGTGCAGTGCCTCTAACCCTTTGAGCGCGTGCTGCAGCGCGCGGCCGCAGCGGTGCGGCGCGGTGCTGGGCACGCCGCTGCTGCCCACACTGTGACGTTTACGCTCCTGTACACATCCGAATATTACCAAACAATCATTTTGTTTCACTCTGTAACTTACTAAAAGTATCCTAACTAATATTATAAATGCGAATGTGCGTTTGTTTGTTTGCTTGTTACGATTTCACGCTTTAATTGCCTGTCAAGTCTTAGAATACCAGTTGTACTTTTTGTGTACCCACATGTGACGTGTTCGGCGATAAAATACTTATTTATCTTATAAAAATAGACATAAAAAATGCTTTCCGTAACAAAGTAGCCTATTTCAGGTCAGTTCTTGGCCATACTATTGTCAGCAGGATTTCAAAATGGGTTATTTCTCGTATTCCTACTTTCCTTGTTACTGAAAAAAATAACCATACAGAAATAAGCCGTTTTGACAAGTCACTCCTCAATTAATGCCTGTTGCAGCAGCGACTAAATAAGTTAATTGAGCTACCGATCAGCATGAAATGTTGCATACACCTTGTCAGGGGTACAGAATAGGACATAGAGTAACTTTCATGCAGAAAATTACTTATCCCGCGGAATAGAAATTTATCAACAAAATCTTTTTTTTTACCGTGTGGATTGCTTTAACGCATACCTCTCCGCGGGGCGACGGAGAGGTTATGTCGGGCTCACCGGGGAAAGATACCCCGGTAATACCGACTAAACTTACCACGGTGTTCCTCGACATAACCATAGACGGCAAGGCCGGGCGAATCGCTTTCACATGCAATCGCGACCCCGCCATGGTTTTGGCCCGCCGTGTGAAACAGCAGGCCACTACACAAAAATACTTCCTCCACCGTCCCCCTGGAGGAGACAAAGTCACGACACAGAGGCGCACGTGGGAACACGCACGCCGCCTCTCGGACCTGGTGCTGATCGGGTGGTGAGCAGGCCCACGCAGCCCATCACCCCTCAAACCTCAGGGTGGCTGGAGGTCATCTCGCGATCGACAAAATCTAGGTAAACGCGAGCGAAGCAGCGAGAAAATCCAGTATATTATAAGAATTCGAACAAGAATACTATTCAAACAATGCATTTTTATTAAATTTATACTTGTATAGTAGGTACTTTCATACACATTATTTAAAATTATTCGAAGTAAACTTGTGTTCTTATCATGCACATTATAAATTAAATGTTTCATCCGGATTTATGTTATGTTATTTTAAAATAAATAATCAAATGAAAATTTCGATTTATTTTGCAAGCCAACAAGGATGATGAAGCAGGATACTAGAAACCTCACTACTGGCGTTCTTTTATCAATTAAGTATAATAATTATTGTTTATGACATCTGTCACAGGAGCCATCCTAGAATTTACGGAGTGTCAGTAACAATCCATTAGTTCAACGATTATTACCAGTCTTAGGCGCAAGACACACAGAAAAGACGTAAGACGAGGACGCGTCGCAGACGCGGCGCCCCTTCAATAAATTTTCATACTAAGTGTATAGAAGCGTCACGACACAAGACAAACAGAAAAGACAGGGCGCGGACACGACGCTTCAATCAATTTTCATACAAAATGTATAGACATTTAGTATGAAAATTGATTGAAGGGGCGTCGCGTCTGCGACGCGTGCTCGTGTAATGTCTTTTCTGTGTGTCTTGCGCCATAGTTGTCACATATCATAACAATGTAAGTACCCGCCAACAACGTGTCAGCGAAATTTTATGATGATCAATCGAGTAGTTTAGGCGTGAAACCGTAACAAACAAACAAACTCACATTCGCATTTATAACATTAATTAGGATATAAAAAAAATAAGAAGCCAAACTTACCCCAACAGTATCCCGCACTTTATCCCCAATCTCTTTCAGTGCAAGTCCTCTTATCTGCACAGCGAGTGCTTTATCGTCATCAGTCTGGCTTTCAGCGTCCGCCTGCTCCGACATGTCTTCAGGTTGAGTATCGGTGACGTCCACAGGCTCCTCACAAATGTCAGTGGTGTCAGTGTGGGGAGAGTAGTCTGAGAAATCTCCGTCTTCACCGTCTGAATCCGTATTAAGGTCTGGAATAAAAATTTAGAGAATCTAAAGTAATAAACTTTTTTGGTTGGATGCGAGTGGTCCAAGACTGATCTGTGTGGAAAACCTTGGGGGAGGTTACATGCAGTGATCGGATAATCGGGTGCTTACATACCTAAACTTCTTACCACGAAAGAATAATATGGACATTCCTTTCTGAGTAAATAAGTAATAAATAAATACGATCAAATTTTGTGAAAGATTTTATAATGCTCAGTCAAGTTAGTTTTTAATTTACTCGTAAGTGTGCTTTTCTATTGTTATCCGTGAGAACCTGTAATTGGCTTACTACTTCATATTTCAGTTACCTTTCTTTATTGTTATAGCTGTTGGTTTTCCAAATGATAAATAAATAAATAAATAATAATAATTTGCTTTTGTACGAAAATAAATGATGCTACACATAAAATTACAATAATTGTTTCAATTCCATAAGTAGTTTAAGCTGCTGGCCTGTTACTAGACCAGTTCTATAAAAACTTTCATTGTAAATTAAAAGTTCCATTAGAATCGGCTTTTTAAATCTAAAAATATTACAATGAGAGTTTAACAAGCACTATTCAATGAAAATTTGTCATTTTCACAACGAGTTCTAACTATATTTTGTATACAGGTAACATTTTTAGCAATCTTAGTAATTTCAAACGATTCCGGGATCCGGGATTCTGAAAGACATGTCCGTATTATTCTTTCGTGGGAATAAAAGTGAAGTTTAGGTAAATTAGCGCCCGATTATCCGATCACTGGTCACATGTCTAGCAGTAGATGTATTTTGCCTAAGATGGTGAAATTTTTAGTGTAGTTATTAAAAAAAAATTATATGAACTTGAATGTATTGGTAAGCCGAAGAATCAAAAACCTACTTCAAATGTTATATAGAGAGAAAAGACTTGTAAAATATACAATACTTAAACATGGCAATTAAAAAGAGTGGCCGTGAGTTTCTTGCCAGTTCTTCTCATTGCTTCTACCAGTAGTTCCTGAGATTAGCGCGTCCAACCAAACAAACAAATAAACAAACAAACAAATTGTTCAGCTTTATAAAATTAGTATACAAGTATATATTTTGCCGGCAGCTTCGCTCGCGTAAATGTAGGTTAGGTTAGATTAGTAACAATACTTTTTTCTGGATGAAAGGCACCCGATGTCTTTTTCGGTTCCCCTGACAACGTGTATGCAACACTTCATGATGATCGGTCAAGTATGCGTGAAAACGTAACAAACAAACGAACGAAGTCATATTCGCATTTATAATATTAGTTAGGATACCCCGCCTACCCCTTCAGAGATATGTAAGTACACAGTATACTAGACGTGCCCGCGGTTTAACTCGCGTTTATAGTTACTGCGCCGCCCCGGTGGGTCGTAGCGTAATGTTATATAGCCTATAGCCTTCCTCGATAAATAGGCTATCTAACACTAAAATAAATTTTCAAATCGAACCAATAGTTCCTGAGATTAGCGCATTCAAACAAACAAACTCTTCAGCTTTATAATATTAGTATAGATTACCTTTAAAATCAGGATTAGCTGGATTGGTAGTAGCAGGTACATATAAATCCGCCAACATATAATGACTGGAAGCCACTATCTGAGGATATCTTTCCACCTTCAGCAACTCGACCACGTGCTCCAACAACTGCTTCACATGTCTGGACCTGTTCGTCATACGCATGTTCCTCGCCACCCGATACAACAGCATAGCAACAGGCGTCGTGAACGGATTATCCAGACTATCCGGACACAAAGACGTCAGGTCATAAAGTTTGACCACATCGTCATGAGGCCCTTTAAAAAGCCAATAAGTGTGACCAGCTTTTGTCGCGTTAGACTTTAGGAAGGACAAAATGTTTTGGGCAACATTTCTGATGACTTTTGGTGAGAATTTGGAGTTTTCCATATTTGGAAGGTCTTCAGTCTTCATTGGTTCGTATTTCTGGACGATGCCGTCTAAGTGGTAGCACATGAGGACTTCAGGAACGTTACACATGAGGTTATCCAACCAATAGTCTATGCCAGTTAGGACGTTGATCGGTTCTTTGGCGTCTCTGAGCCGTAAGCTGACGCAGGGTCGGTCCTTGTCACCGAAGATCGGAAGGTCGGAACCTATCAGCATGTGAATATCCTCGAATGTCCAGAGTACGTTGCGGTTGTATAGATGTTCCGTTGGTGGCTCTTCTGGTTTCTCTCGCGTTTCTGGTTCTGGTAAGAATGGGCCTGCAAAAAGGATGTTTTTAGTGCATATTATTAATTGTTATCTTGATGATTATGTGGCATA
The DNA here is from genome assembly GCA_963564715.1 of Catocala sponsa. NCBI lineage: Eukaryota > Metazoa > Arthropoda > Insecta > Lepidoptera > Erebidae > Catocala > Catocala sponsa. Next base: position 18,087,435 of record OY751349.1, read on the forward strand.
AGTTTGTGGACGCCGGCGCCAGCGTCTGTACGTCGCTTATATTATTATGTTTTAATACGGTTAAGCTGACCGGTTAACAAGTTTGCTATCATATAAAGAAGTCGGCTATATATTTATTTTAGTATGAATTATTCAAATATGTATGAAACTATAAAAAATACATAAAAGTACTCATAAGCAGCGATAGCCAATTGGGAAACCGTTGGACTGCCACATAAAGGTTGAGTTCGATCCCGAGACACGCATCTGACTTTTTCGAAGTTATGTGCCTACTAAATAGTTAATTTTCGTTCGCTTTAATGGTGAAGGACAATGTACAGTCACCTTAAGGTCCAAAATCCTGTGAACACTCGAACTAGAATGAATATGAATGAACTAGATGGCGTTGTTTTATAAATATTGCAACGCATACTCATTTAGCAAATAGATGAAAATTATAAGAAATTATATTCTCAACTGAAGAGACATTCGAACACAAGGACAGAATAATGTTTGCGTACGAACAGAACAGCGAGTCATCGAAAGTATTTATAAAATAAACTACCCACTATACATTTATTTGTAATTCTTTGCTTCTTGTTTAACCCTGAAATGTGTTCTTTTTTTAAATAAACTATTGTGAATACAGATAATAAAATAGTTTAAAGTAAATTTATCAAAATAGAGTTATTACGAAATCTACTTCTTTTTATTTTATAGTAGTGCATCGCCATTTTTACGATATAAATAAACTACTTAACAGTTCTTGTATCGATTTCCGTTAGATGGCGTCAATTACCAGCTTACACCATTTTAGTTTTAAATGGGTATGCATTTTTGCAGCTCACTGTACATATTTCAGAATTCTACATAATGATCTCGAAGATATATGAAGTCTGTTGAGCCGCACGGGGCCAGTGTGCTGGACCATGGTCTAATTCTTCTCACACTGAGAAGAGACTAACAACGGGATACTTTGTAATCAGGACTGATATTATATTCGCTCGGTTTGGACACTTCCAACAGACTCGCTAATAAGGTTTTTATTCTGGGCAATAATATTATAAGGCAATCTTTGGACTCGACGATTGTACTCAAGGTTTTGATCAAATTTTACATAGCCTAAGAAGGCGCGTTCTGTAGTCATCCTTAAACAAGCTTAAGACTTGTTTGAGAAGCAACCAAAGCTGCATAGTGATGGTATGTGTTACCAGTGATGGTCATGGACGCGTGTATGTCTGGCAGCGGCTGCGGCGCGGGGCAGTGCGGCGGGTGCGGGGGCGACACGCTGTGCGACAGGAACTTGTGCGTGAGCTGCAGCGCAGAGCTCGGCGCCGGGGACAGCATCAGCTTCGTCTTCTCCTGCGCATACACTACTCATTCTCAAGAGGAGACACCAACTATTTCATATTAATCTTCCTCTTTCAATGAGTGGTCCTCCAATTTTATACCTCGTTCCTACGAGGTATAAAATTCCTCCGACACAAAGGAATAATCCATCAACTAGACTAACGTGCCACGTCTGTAACTTGTATATGGCAGTCATTGTGCAAACTTAGCTATCGCGATTCGGCATCTAATAAAAGTTGTATAGAGTAGTGCAAAATGCGGTTAAAATTGCCAACAATAGATGACAACGCCATCTATTGTTGGCAATTTTAATCTCTTAGTTATGCAAATATGGACTTCGTCGTAAATATAATCCTCTGCTTCTACCTTATTATTTATTTAATCTTACTCTTACACCGATTATTCCTTGCTTTCTAGCCTTGCATCTCCCTCATCCCTGTCTGCCGCTCATAAGTCACTTCATCCAAGTCCCTATTCTTCTACCTCTTGCATGTTATTCCTATGCCTTTCTTTTTCACGCGTTCTTTATCTCTCCCTATCGTTCATAAGTGTTATTTATGACCTATATGATATTTTTTTATGTATTCGTAAATATATATGCAATGTTACTATAAGTAATCAAAACTAAACCAACCTGTTCAGACATGGTCTTCAATATGTTTTCATAGAAGAAGTCTTTGAGCCAGGACCACTCCGACTTCATAAGGTAATCATACACGTCGAAGTCATCCAGCAACAATGTGTTCTCCACTCGGTGGACCATCATACTGACCTGGGAACAACATACACAAATATTACAATATAGCAACCAACCAATTTTTTGGTGACGATGCAAGTGACCCAACTCGAACCTAATTTAAAAAAACAACCCATTATTAGAAACACTTTTATTGCATTTCACCCAGTTAATAAGCCTACTATAATATCTCTCCGTAGGAAAATGGGGAGCACAGAGGTTATGTCGAGCTTACCCAGGGGAAGAAACCGGGTTCTAACGACGAAACCTACGATGGTAGGTACTGGAACTACTTCTGCGATAAGGCGCAGATAACTACTGGGTCATTTACATTTGTTTGTCTGACGACTTTGGTGTACCGGAGGCAGCTAAGCAGTATAAGCAATGCTTGGAACGAGCCTTCCGCTTGCGTTAAACTTGGTCGACTTTGGCTACATACTGGGTTGACAGACATGAGATTACCAAAGTGAACCCACTCTTAATACATGCATTTAGCTTAGCTGGATGACTTCATTTGAAACCATTTTAAAAGAGCCTCGCTGATTTCAGCATAAATCATTTCAAATCATTTTTTTCAAATCATTTATTTCAGGCTGCATAGGCCCGTAGATATATGTAAGAATACCTTAACCTAAATTTACATATTTAAAAATTTTATAATACATACACACAACACCATCTAGCCCAAACTAAGCAGAGATTGTACTATGGGTACTAGACAATGGATAAACATATATATATATACTTTTTTGTTTTGTAAATACATATATATTATACCTACATAGAAACATAGATTAATACCTTATAGACTAACATACATACAATTTGTGTTAGTATTTATAATATAACTTATTAGCTATGTTAGTACTGCTTCACTTGCACTCTGTTGTTGTGCGTTCATGTGGCACTTGTCCGCGGAAGCGACGGAACACCACACCCTTCGGCCAAAAGTCCTCCTTCATGAATATGTGCAGAAAGCAAGTAGGGGCTCGCACCACGAACGCCTTGAAGTTGACGTTGCGACGCGATTCGAGCAGCTGCACTCTTGGCATGTACTTGGACTTCTGGCGTACATATTCCGCGATGTTCTCCGCCTTAGTGGTGTAATGCAAGCGAGAGATGTACACCGGTGTGTTCGGTGCTGCAGCACGCAGGTTTGCACCAGGCTCCACAGGAGCCGTACCGCAGCTGTTCTTGGTCGTTTTCTGACGGCGCTTCCTCCTATGCACCGTCACAAAACCATCCTCAGCATCAACCTCCCGTTTCTTTGCCATCTCAGGCACCGACTTCGTGGCGGGAGCAATGGGTGTGCTCGTAGTTGTCTGCTGAGCCTCTATGCATTTAGGTCGCGCGGCGATGCGGGGAGGGACCGCGGGGACGGGGGCGGGGCTGCAAGACGCGCGTGCATCGCACTCAGCAGTCACAACATTCCGCGGCGACAAAACTGCTGACGCGAAACTTGCGACCGATGTATCGAAGCAGCCTGCACCTCGACGCATGTTGACGTTGTTATTGTGCGCCGGTGACCTACTTAAAGCCACAGAGTTGCGCAACTCTTCAACCTCCGTACGCAAAACCATGACGGTGTCTTGGGATGCCTCCAACTTCTTGTGTACATCCGCTAAACTGGCCTTAAGGAATACGATGTCCTTCAAAAGGCTTGTAACATCGACGTGGTCGAAAGTGACGGGAGGTAACTTACTTAAGTCCTTCGCCACAAACGTCGGCACGTCATCAGGATTGGTTTCCTTCACCAGCGTGATAATATCCTGCAGACTTTTCTTCGTCCCGTCACGCCTGCGAGACACCATCTGGTCACTTTTATTAAGCAACCTATACACCAGCAGCTTGGCAGCAGCTATGTCCTTCTCGCTGAAGTTCGTTGAACATATCTGGATGGCCGACACCTCGTCCATGACATTCAGCTTCTGTTGCAGGAACGCCAGCAGTTCATTCGGCACAAGTGTGTCACTCATGGCGATCAAAAATACGAGCGTCGGCTTCCGCCGCGCTAAACAATAAATTAATTATATTTATTTACGTGTACACGTCCGTCTCAGAGCGCAGTACTTATGTCACCCATAAATGGGCCGGCTCGACCGGAGAAGGACTACCCTCTCACAGAATATCGACGTGAAATAGCAGTATTCCTACTGTTGTGTTTCGTTCGGTGAGTGAGAGTACCGGAGGCCCAATCACCCTCTTTCCCCCTTTCCAATCCTTATCCTTCCTACTTTCTTTCCAAAATGGTCCACAACGCGCAAGTGATGCCTCTGGTGTTGCAGGCGTCCATAAGCTACGGTGACCACTTACCATCAGGTGGGCCGTATGCTTGCCACATATGAAGTACAAAAAAAAATTGTCCAAATATACACGTTTCATAATAACTGGGAAGAGAGCAACCCGCCACGAACACCATGAGCTGCCCACACAAACTATTGTTATAGAAAATAAAAAAGGTTGACAATACCTAAATCATCTGATAACAGACAGCCACGTCATGGGATTCGGGTGTACTCCAACGTGCAGTATGCCGCTTTGGATACAAAATATACGTCGACACGTGTTTCGCTTTAGCGCGAGGCATCCTCAGAACAGTTTAGCAACGAATGAGTTTCCTTTAGATATAATAAAAATTTGAGAACTCACAGTGCCATTAGGCTGGTAGGGCAACTTGAGCAGTTTCTTGATGCACTCGGCGCCAGATATCACGTCGACCTCGCCCACGCAGTCGGGGAACATGTGCGCCATCCTGAAGCTATAACACAAATATATATGACTCACTGCACGGATGGCATAGTGGTTGAAGTGGTCGCCTCGCCACTGCCGCCGCACCGAGTGTTGTGGGTTCGATCCCCACGCGGGACAAAAATTTGTGTGATCCACAAATGGTTTTTCCTAGTCTGGTATTGTATCCGTTGTTTGAATGTTTGTAAAGTTCCCCGCGACACAGGAATTATCTCAAGTTCGGGAAATGCATTTAAAAAAATATATATATAAAATAGAAAAGTAATATTTAACTTTTCACCTTCCTTACTCAGTTTAAAGGACAAGTAGTAGAGCAAGACATGATCGAACAGGCAGTGTACAAAGAAAAGAACACCAATTCCTACCAAACACAGACGCTCCCTGAGATTGCTGACATTTTGATTATAACAATATAAATAACGATCAAGGCATGAAATTCTCTGCCAAGGCACGATTTTCCTTCTTCCTTCAATCTTGGGTCCTTTAAGCGGGACGTCTAAAAACACCTTCTTAGGCGGTCAAGGTAGGGACCTCAACATCGCCTTAGCTGCTATGAGGGTTGTGTGTAGGCCACTGCTTTTAGACCACATGATCGCTTACAATCAGGCGGAGTGTAGACATTTTGAGGAGCAAAATAAAAAAAGTGGCGAAGCGATTGAGAATGCAACTGCTGTCATGGGTTCGAATGCCGGCCGGATCGAGACATTAAAAAGTTATTGTGCTTTTTATCAATAAATTCTGAGGTCTGAGATTGGAAGTTGGCAGTGTGACACACCCTTACGCCTCGGCAAGCACGTAAAAGACGTGGGTCCTGCGCCTGATCTATTTCTGGTTTTGTCAAAGTACCATCTCGTCAGATTATGAGATTGAGGGTATAGAGGGCACACTTGTGTATGCGCACACACTTGTGCACTATAATATCTCCTGCTCAGATAGCCAGTCTCCATTAATATAAGCCACTGTGACTGAAACTCAGTCTGGAACATTTTAGTTATTATGAAAATAAAATATAATACATAATTAAAATTAAAATGATACACTACAACCCCTTTAATAAAATTTCATTCAATAAATTTACCTTGATAGTCCCGTTCCTCTGGTCAAGATCTGCTTCAAGCCATATGAGTCAATAGCTGCTCCCCAGTTCGATGGTGGCATGTTCAAGTCTGTGTTACATTGCAGGCGGGCGTACCCCACAGGGCTTTGAAACGCCGTGTATTTCACCACTGCAGTTGATTTGATGCCTGGAGATGGACTACGGCTCTGAAAAAAAAATTTGAATATATGTTAGGGCTACTTGCTGCTGCATTTATTCTATAAGTTTCAGTATATATCTACACATTAAAATTTTATGGTTTTATTCATAATTTATTTTAAACATCACATTTTGAGGAGAGTCACTTGGCTGCTGGAAAGTAACCAAAGCATTGTGGATAATGTAAATTTACATAAGTAAAAAGTGATGTGTTTTAAAATGGACAGAGTTTTAGTAAATTTAATATAATTATAAAAATATTATGTATTAAATTTACTGAAACTCCAATTGTCTCAAAAGTCAGTTATTTGCTGAATCTATTTCACATAACTATGTCCATTTCAAAATACATAAATATTTAATTATGTAAATACAAGATTGTGATTTAATTTTAAACTTTTAAATAATGGACATTGTTACCTAGTTTCTGTATAATATTGTTTCAATAAATAATATATATTTTTAATACCATTTATAACAAAAACTAAAATCAAAGTGTTTTGTGGGTTGAATCCATTTTGCATAACTATGTCCAAATGAACTGTGATAAAATCCAAATAAGTTATGTTTAATTTCAATGTAAATGCAAAATTACTGGTTATGTGAGCAAATAAATGTGTATGATCTCCTAAACAGCAGTATAAAGTCTCAAAGCCCAATTAAATTTGGTGTAGTTTCTTTCGCTACCCTCAACATTGCCCCCTCCGGTGGCGAATGGGACATTTTACAAAAATATTTTCTTTGAATTTAATAATAATAGGATGTTCTGTTTAGGATGTTTGTTTTGGAAAAAGTCCCAGCCGCCTCTGGGGGGTAGCGAACCAGTGTCAATTGGGTCATTGTTACGTAGAAATGTCCAGTCACTGCTGGGAGTCAATAGTTACTTTATCATAATATTTTAAAAGGCTTTTTTCTTTGTAATTTTGAGAAATAAAAGATGTTTTATTAATATGATGTTTCAAATCAGATTAGTTATAAGGTATATAATATTATGAAAATTGATTTAAGTAGGTAGGTATCTACTAAAACTATTAATGATTTTTGTAATAAAGATAAATCGCCGATGACTTAAAGCAAAGTTATCTTAAATATTTATTTCATTAGTCATTATTCAATACAAAAAACTTTGTTTAAAAATTAAACTTACATACTAAATGTGCATGTAGACAAATAATATTAAAAACATACAATTAACTCAAAATGGAATACAATATAAATAACATATTATAGGAGCAATATAGAATATCGCTAATTCGTATTATGTTATGTCATCAGTTAAATTAATTATTAATGTCAGCAAGGATATATAAAAGAAAATGATGAATGTAAATTATGATAAAACCAAGATATACATTATTAGACATGTTATCGCCCCGAAACTTCATGTAAAGTAAAATAAATATGTTACGTGTGAACAATAATATTAATAAGGGTAATTATAATTATAAACATTACTTAAACCTGAATAGTCATCCTATTCTATTTAGAGTTCATACTAAAATTCTTAGCCATAAACTTCTACTTCAAAAACTATAAATGTCATTCCAAATACAAGTACTTGCCTTATGTTTAAGGGTGGCAGAGATTTTTCATAAGCAAAATCCACCACCCAGGGTGACAAATGGGATTTTTTCTATCGAAAATATCCCGTTCGCCACCAGAGGAATGAATAATGAAGGTGGCGACTGGGATTAAACTCATCCCAGTGGCGAATGGGTTTTTTTTTTTTAAATGTCCCTTTCGCCATCGGAGGGGCCAATGCTGGGGGTGGCGAATGGAACTAACCCTAACATTTCAATTGTTTTGGTTTGGTTCTTAAATGCAAATAGGTACAGCATACCCTTTTAAAACATAGAAAATGAGGAATTCGCAGAACTGGAACACTATGGGCATTAGATATCTATTATTATTACCCTCTTAATTCTTAGAATGCCAGACATAATGGAAAACCTATTTTGTTTAGCCACCAGTGTGCAGCTGCAGCTCAATAGGTTAAACAAATGTTACAGAAATGTCAGCAATCTAGTAGCTGTGTAAAAATGTTCATTATATTTATGATAGCTAAAAAAGCTATTATGAGAAAATGGCCATAATTTTCACTTGCTAAGACTACTTGGCATAGAAATTTTGAAATAAGCACTTAGGGAGTTGGATTATAAACCGGAAACAGGACAAGGAACTTGTATATTGTTTATTTGTCACTTTCTAATCCTTATATGTGCAGATCTTTTACAATATTTGTTTATGGTAAACAATTATTTTCTGAATGAAAAGTTACAGACTTAGGTACTACTATTTTCATTATTGGCTCACAGTAATGATGAAATGCATCAGCATATTATAAATATAGTTTGAGCAAACACAACTTCACTTTCAATCTTTTAAATGTATCTTATTTTAATTGCATGAAAAAGGTCATTTCTATCAACCATTATAATATTTACTTACCTTCATTTTGTGATTAAATAACTTGACTTAAACGCTAATATTAATTCATAATGTTATAATATATTTACTTTATAAATCAGCTGCACTAAGTAAATTATAAAATATTCTAGAAAAAACATCAGCTGTTACCTTAGTACGCTTCGATTCATTTTCGTTTTCTAAGTCTTCCATTATTACAGTCTTTTTAACACCTGCACATAAAATTAGTTACACAACAGGAATAAATCCGCCTTCAACACGATTTTTTTTACCAAATAACGTGGGATTGGAATTTATTTATTCTATTCCGACAAGTATAACCATATTACAAGTCTTACAAGTTACAGCGATATCTAACGTTAGATGGCTCTTAATCCGTTGACATAGAGGCTGTTTTATCTTTTTGAATCGCAAAATCCAGGTCGGTATATACGAAACGTCATGCGTCACGCTGACATTTAGCATCACGTTTCGGTTCTCAGCTTATATAAACATCTCAGTCCAACTATGAAAATATTATTGATAGAGAGAAAAACAGATCACATAGCTAATTAGTAATTTTAATATACAAAACAATGATTTCATGCCTGGGTTATTAAACTAGATTTGATTCTACAGCATTTATGTTGATATATTTTTTAAATATTGACGAATGTTCTTTGAACTCATTATAAGGCCTTATTTACGGAGACGCGGGGCGCCTACTGTTGCCAATTTAGCAACTTTGTCGCTAGAAGTGACGACTTTCGTTTAAGTTTCAGCTACAAAAAATAACATTTGACGATAAAAATGTTTTAGCGATTTATCTGACGAGTTTTGGACTACAAATCAAAACAATTTTAGGGCTTGTAATAAATACATTTTTTGTTAACTGGATACAGAATTATATTTTTTCTTTTTAGTAATTCTCTACCGAAATATCGAAAAACCAAAGCAGAATCAGTTTCAGCGACTTTCTGGTGACTTTTGATATTGAATCTAGCAACTCGAATTTATAGGAGTTAGCAACATGGGCGCGGCGTTGCGCGGCGCGTTGGGCGTCGCGTCGCGCGGCGCGTTGAGCGTTTTTTGCTTTTACGGAGCAGCGGCGCGCATGCACACTGTTGCCAATTTAGCGACTTTGTCGCTAGAAATGACGACTTTCGTGTATGTCTTAGCAACAAAAAATAAAATTTGTCGCTAAACATTTTTTAGCGACTTGTCTGGCGACTTTTGGGTTACAAATGGAAACAATTTTAGGGCATGTAATAAATACATTTTTTGTTAATTCAACACAGATTTATATAATGCGAAGAAATTTATATGGAATTTATATGGAAAAATTATAAAATCTCCAGGTTTTCGGTGGAGAACGACTAAAAAAAAAAAAGGTCAGCCCGCCTACTGCAGAGACGCCACAGGTACTGACCTTTTTTTTTCTTTTTGGTAATTCACTACCTGACAGTCGAAAAACCAAACCAGAATCAGTTTTAGCGCCTTTCTGCCGACTTTACGGAAATGATGAAAACTTTTTGATTTTTTTTTTACATTTTAGATTGATCTCACTGTTGCCAATTTAGCGACTTTGTCGCTAGAACTTCACGTTATAAAAATTGAACACACATAATATAATTGGTACCGAGTTGGAAATAACGTTAGGTGCCTTTTTTGTAAACTTTCTCGAAATTCGTAATGTTCAAGGATAAAAAAATTATGGCGCCTTTGGCAATGATTTAAATAAAATAATTTACACCCATTTAAAATGACTAAAAACAATAAATAAAAGCGCAGTAGCAGAAAAACCTTTATTTTACACATTTAGTTTATTTACCCGGCTGACTGGCGTAAAATAATACTGATTTGTTACATTTATGTGGTGCAGCCGTAGTGAGTGTACGCATGAGGTTTTGGGTTGGGTAGGGTTTTCAATAAAGAAATTCTCAGTAACAGACTAACAGTCGGCAATTGGGATCTGATCTGTGTCCGGGAGATGGATTTCGTGATTTCTGCGGCAAACGAAATGCGATGCATCGTCAAACGTTAAAAAATTAATATCTACAATTCTACAATTTACTGTCATGTCACTTGTCAGTGTCAATTGCATATGCTAGGCAAGGTGGTGTTTATCGTATTGTGTTAAATGTTAATTTAAATATCTTTAAAAATGGTAAAGTTTGGCAAGAATAAGTTCAAAGCGTTAAACAAAATTGCTAAAAGTCAGAAATTAGCAGCAGCATCTCCCGTCGTCTCAAACAAATTATTAAAAAAGAAAATAAACGCAGACAAAAAGGTTACCTTTCAGAAAGAGATTTTAATAAAAGAGTCTATAGCTGGAAATAATGCGCTTGTGAAGAATGTAACAGCAAAGGAAGTCATCTTAAATGAGCTATCAAAAAAAGCTCAGAAGAAACAAAAAGTTCAAAGTGTAGAACAAAATACACAGAAACCTAAACAAAAACCAGTGGAGAAACATAAAAAGCGCCAGAAAACACAACTAAATGATACTAAACTACTGTTAAGTTTGATGAAGAAGAAATAATTAATTTTAAGTTTTTTTGTAATAAATAATTATAAGGAAGAACCTTGGTTTGTTTGACTTTTTTGATAAATCAAGCGTTTTGCTATTAATTTTATAATCATATGTAAGGTAGGTACTTAGGATAAAATTATTTTATCTGCAGCACCGAATAGAAGTAGATTTTCTTTGTAGCACCTTTTAAATGAGCTTATAATACAACACGGCTGCTGTGACTGAAATTTAATATATCTATATTATATTTTTGCTATAGGTATTTCAGTTACAGTAGCCAATGGAGAGTAGCCATCTGTAAATTATATTATAGTATCGCTCGTCTTAGCACAGCCACCATCGCAAACTAGAAATCTGTTTACATACTGAATTAGTTGAAATTGGTCGTAAAGTAGCAGAATTGGTCAGTCCGGTGTTTAAAACATACATACAATTATTGGTTGGTAAAACATACAAATATTGCTCATCTTGACACAGCTACCAATTCCCCCCCTCATATCTTTTAAACAGGGGCTTGATCAATGCTGATATTTTGTTATCAATTTCGACTAATTATGGGTGACTAACCCATTCACCACCCCCAGCATTGCCCCCTCTGGTGGCGAATGGAACATTTTCCAAAAAAATATCCCATTCGCCAGGGGTGGCGAATTTTTTATTTTTTTTTATTTTGCTCGTCATAATGACCACACTCCACCTGATGGTAAGCAGTTGTGTGGTCTAAGAGCAGTGGCCTCCACATCGCCCCCACAGTAGCCGAGGCGATGTTGAGGTCTCTACTTTGACGGCCTGAGAAGATGCTTTTTCACGCCCCGCTTAAATCACAATAAATATAATAATAATAATAATATACATTAATCGGTGTACATTGGGACATTGTTCCGTAGAAATGTCCAGTCACTGCTGGGAGTCAACGTTTTATTTTACCCAGTTATTATAAACATTATTTAAACCTGAATAGTCATCTGATTCTATTTAGAGTACCTACTAAAATTCTTAGCCATACCTAATTAAAAAACTATAAATGACATTACAAATACAAGTACTTGCCTTATGTTTAAGGGTGGCAACCACATTATATAGTGCAACATCCCATTTGCGCCCTGGGGTGGCGAATGGGATTCTTTCTATTGAAAATATCCCTTTCGCCACCAGAGGAAGGAATGCTGTGGGTGGGGACTGGGATTAAAACTCATTCCAGTTGTCACCCCTGGTGGTGAATGGGATATTTTTTTGGGAAATGTCCATTGATATATAAAAACCCTAGATACACAATCCCATACAAAACTTACACGTAAAACTGTCCTCAGTTGCTTATAGGTAGTTATATTAACTACATAAAGTTTCATTAATGCAAATTAAACCTTACCGCCTTAATTTTAAGTTGCATATACAAGGCTATCTAAAAAAGGTAATAAAATTTTACGAGCAGAGTTCGCAAGAATTAATGGAGTCGAATACTGTTTTTACAAATTCTGTGCAATATTAATTTGATCTTTCTTCAACACAACTACATATAATAAAAAAAAATTAATGTAAGTTAATATTCTGACGTAATCATGTTTATAAAATGCATGTGAATGTGTGTTTTAAACACATATTTGTTTTTACTTTTACCTTAATATATAACAGTAATAGATAATTAATACGCACGTAAATTATATTACGAGTACCTTTCATTGCTGTTCATATACTTGGCTGCCCGACTTTAAAATTATACATGTTTGAACATTACGCGACTGATTGTACTTACAAATTAAAGTAACATAAAACGATAAAACGAGAGAGAAAATTAAGATTTCAAACTTGTAAAGATACGACATAATAAATATTTTATTTCCTTGAAAGAAATGATTTTATTGTATAATCTTTTTTTCGATGGATTTTAATTTTTTTCGTATCTTTCTTTGTTATAGTATAATGCAATCTTATCTTGATATATCTCTCGATAATAGATTTAATAGTATTATTTACATTATTATTTGTTAATATGGCACTTTGAAGAATATAAGCTGACTCCCAAAAATTATGATAAGTGTTGTTGTTGCTGTGCTTGCTTGTGATCGTTGCTGTGCTATGACAGATATACATTTTGCACATCGCACGGGATCTCGAGGAAAGCTGAAATCCAACATAAGTATGTAGATACATTTTATAAATATCCCACTATAAGGATACCGTAGAGATCATTTCAAAAAAATATTAAGCGAATACTGTTATGGTTTGTAATAAAACAAGTCTAGTAATAAATAATATATACAATCGCATTATCATATTAAACCAAATAAAAAATATTTATTTTTTAAAAGTGACAGCGTCTCTATACTAGAACAGAGTCAACATATAACCCAGACTAATCAAGTAGAAATACAATAGTATGATTAATGCGTTTAGTAAGTGTTTATTTAAATGAGCCGTGTTATATGGTCGCTCTTTGTTACGAAATAAACAGAAAAAAATATTTTACGTTGATTCCTTGACGCAATAATCAGTATTATAACATAATTATAATAATAACATTATTACTTACCGAAAATATGAAACACCGTCCTTTTTTAGTGTCCTGGAAGTGTGATTTTAGAAGTTTTAAACGAGCTTTGCGACATGTTTACTGTCGGAGCGATCGAACGGTACTAAATTAAATGAGCACCCAAATGTTCAAGTGGGTGCTCATTTGGTGAGGACGTTTTTTGACGCTGTGTATCTAGGTTTTTTATACATCAATGAAAATGTCCCATTCGCCACCGGAGAGGGCAATGCTGGGGGTGGCGAATGGGACTAACCCCTAATTACTGGTATAAGCAGTAAGATCTTCAATCGGTACTATGGTTTTGAATTACAAAGTGTCTGTGCAAAAGAGCGCTTATTTTGGAGTTTGCAATGGAGCACAAGTGTGTGCACTACCTATTCTTGTCTTACCTTATATACTTTCATAGTCCTATGGTATGGAAGTCAGATAGATAGATCAAGCACAAGAACAACAGTTTTATATGCTTACTGAGGCACTTGTCTGTGCAACAAACGAGCTTTCTAATTATGGCGTGTTATTGAACATTTCTTAACATGCACAACAGTTGCATTCAGTAAGGCTGTGCCACAGATAATATAATACTATACTAGTAGCTGTGCCAATGCAAAAGTTAATAGATCCAAAATCTTAATTACACTGCCTGACTTGGGCATTGAATCCGAGACCACTATCATTTAAAAGTTATTTTATTATTTTCATTTTTCGAAGGCCCTCACCTGTGAAGAGCACCTTGAACCGATGGCCGTGTATTAGGAATGTGATGAAAGTGAATGAAGCCAGAGAAGTGTCAGGATCGTAACAAATGAAAATCCGTAGTCTCTGCCTACCCCTCTGGGAAACAGGCATGAATCTATGAATGTAGGTATGTTATAAAAATGCTGGTAATAATGCATAACTACTTAGCTGTAACATAGGACGGTAGAGATAGTTTTAAAACATGACAGTTCATTTGTGGAATTCTTATCTTCTCCACATCACTAGAAAGAAATAAAATAATAAAATTGAAGCTGATTATTTTTATTGAAATTCAAGTCATATTACAAGTCATCAACATCTAAATGATAGATAAAGTCAGTTTTGAACTAGGTATTAGATGCAACTAATATACTGACAAACATTGATTCTAATAGGCTGTATCACCATTATCAATAAAGTAAGCATTCAATTAGGGTATATCTGCCTGGGCATTTGACCACTAAAAGTTACTATGAGAAATAGGGGTTAGCAGAAAACCCCAACACGCTTGGAGCACAGGTTAAGTACATCAATTCTACACGAGAATGCAAGTGACACTCAATGTTGTGCATTTTGCATTGACACCACAACAATTCTCATTCGCAGAATGGGTAACATGTGAGTGATATCCTTGATAATATACTAGTTAAAAAGTAGTCAACTTGCCTGAGCATAAAAATGCTGTGGTCAAACTAGCAAGCAATTGCTATGATATCCTAACTTTATCAATAATGGTGAAAAAGAGAAAATATATTCTTACACATACAATTTCTCTATAAACTAAACAATCATTTCTAAATGTAATATTCGCTGAAAAATAATTTAATTAACAATTTTGATATACAATAAGTATTGCAATTTAGTCTAAAGTTCTTCAAGATCGAAATATATAACTTATCTCTACTTAAGGTCTACAAATGACCAATATTATGGTTATCTCTGGGACCAATGTAGAGCCCTACAGTCAAGTGCAACACTGAGAATGTTTATCTCTTTTTAACCTATGGGAAAGGAGCAAGGGAGAGAGCACATACAAAATACATGCTCTGATTGATTGACACCTTGCTCTATCTTTCAAGCTGCATCCCATATAAGTGTAAATGAGATGCACATTAGTGAATGTTGGCACATGCAGTAAAATAGTCCTATTTTTAGTAATACAAAATCAGCTAATGTTGCTACAGATATACACATACCGAGAGTTTGCGGTGTCTTAGTATATTGGAGTTGATACAAAGATAACCCATTCAAAAATTTGCTGTTTTTGTGCCTTGGTCATAGACAATATTGTTAATTGTGTCATCATTATTTTATTGTGCAGTTTATCACGTGCACAATACAAGCATAATAACATTATGTCAGACAATGTTTTTTACTAACATAGAAAACATTGTATAAAGTATTGAAATAGTAGATTAACTACATACAAGATATGAATCTTAAAACATTTCCTAGAAAGTTAATGCTAAGATAATAGTAAAATCATGAAAAATATAACATTGGATGTTGTCTATTTATCTAAAGGGGAAAGGGGAGATTTATAACGGGTCTACAACATAGGTAATTATTTGAATAAACTTCCCAGTAAGTCATGACGTCATGAACCAGCTATTCTATACATGAAAAGTGGATGCCAGTAATAACTATATGATTGGAAAACATAATTCTACTAACTACACATTTTTATTAGAGTTTAATTAATAATCACTTAATACATCTTATTGAATTTAGTGGAGAATATAAATCTAAGGTATTAATTGGTTACAGAAATTCTTATTACTTAGGGCCAATATTTCAATCATCTCTACAAAAATTATTAACAGGCTATATTTATTCCTTAGACATGGTTTACCATTTTGATTGATGGCTGTCTCATTTAACCAGATGATTGAAACATCGACTCCTGCTGTATCATAGCAGTAAGTTGGATATCATTACTACCATTCAGACATGCAGATATAGAAGAATATTTTATTTTAAATTGACACAATATCGCACCTTTTTTTTTAAGGATATACACGATAGTTTTGTAACAACTATATTAATTTTTCTAGTTGAGAAAGGACAGCTAACAGAAAACTAGATCCAAAAAATTATTGCTAAGTATTTAAACGGTAACATTTTTTGTATGTCGGCAAAGGTTATAAATAAAATTCATACACATGCATTGACGAGTACGATTTTTATTCAGACTACTAAACACTTTGAAACTTACATCAATTTTGCCAAAAATCCAATTGTAGAATTATTATGCGTAAACTTCTGTTGAATGTTAAAGGCCATATGTTAAATATTACGCTATGTATAATTAGGTATGTACCTAATTTTACATATTATTGTATGAAATATTATATTTTAATGGTTATTAAGTTTGATCTGACTTCATTTATGTATGAGTAACCGAACAGTTGTCTGTTAAACATTCTACATAGAATTTGATTTAACAGTAACATATCGGCACAAGATGGTTTAATACGTAAAAAGCTGGCTCTTCATTGTAATTTACATTCGGCCGATAAACTTAATTAGCCCGTACATGTGTTTAGGTGTGAGTGTGGCAGTTTTTCCGCGACGTAACAAGCCAGTCGTCTGAGCCAACGTATTTTAGATAGTTAATAATTACCATGCACATCTATTTTCTTAACACTATAATAAATCGTAAATGTTAATACACTCATGTGTAATCTTCCTTCTGAATAAAGTAATGCCAAATAGCTATCTTATGTTGCACATGCATTGTCCTTTTCTTTCTCATTGTCCAGGTTATTTAAGTGAGGGTGGGGTACAAGATTTGTGTGCTTTTTAGTCCATAACACAGGTGACTAAACCGGGTGATGTGTTCAGTCACAAATCAGTTAGTCATATTTATGTAGTATTCTAGAAATATTAACTTATGCTAGCTCTCTTTTACGCAACAGTTCCCATTGTATCTTCAGTAGTTTGCACTGAAGTTTTTTGAAGAAATCTAACTTATGGTAGGCCATTGAATCGCACTAGAGAGAATTGCTCTGTTTCATCACCACAGTTTTAGTAGATCTTTCGATTACAACTCCTGCCCTAGGTATACTTCCTGTTTTACATACATTCAGAAAATAAGACACAATGAACATTCAGACTAGGGTGGGTGAGGAACACACAATACTAGGCGCAGTGTATTAATAATATGACCACTTCAACTATTTTGTTTAAACAGATATTTATTTTGAACAAACTGTTACAGGAGCTAGTAGAAATTACAAAATATCTCATTCGGGAAAACGTAACAGCAATATCTACAAAAATGTCTACTCACTAAAGGTGTCTAAGAATCTAATTACGCATAAAGCCCATTAAGTTCCATACAATTTAACGAGCTTCCGATATCTACTTAATACTGTACGTGATTACCAATACGGCGAGAGCGAGGCTAGTGCGATTTAATCTCTTTAGTAATAACGATGAAAATTATAGTGGGAACTCTGTCGCGCAAAGTAATAGTACCCTCAGTATCGGCCGCGACCGCGCCCACGCCCACGCCCACGACCGCGTGGGGTACCGCGCGCGCGCTCGTCCAGCGCTGGGGCTGCGGGCGCGGGGGTTGGAGTCGCAGGGGCGGGGGTAGGAGTCGCAGGGGCGGGAGCGGGAGTCTTCGGCTTCTCCACCTTCTCGGGCTCCTGAGGCTTGGGAGCCTCCTGAGGCTTGGGGGCCTCCTGGGGCTTCGGGTTTGGCTTCTCCTCTTCTGGCTTCGGTTCTTCTACTTTCTCTGTGTAGCGTAAAAGTTATTCAAATTAACAACTTGTTGATAAGTTGGTAGACTTAAAAGAGAGGTGAGTTTCTGGCAGGTATCTTCTCTAAAATTATTAGTAAAAGTGAAGTAATTCTAAAAAAAATCTTAGGTTAGCCTTGGACAGATAATTTAATTATGTAATTAAAAGTATTGGTTTTACTCTAAAATGTTCTAAATATAAATTCTTCAACTGTGGTCTAGAATTCTCAGAGAGCATATATTTTAAAGCTTTACCTTGAGGTGAGGTGGTGATTCAACTGAGCAGTACCTCTAAAATACTCCAAGCTATGAGTGGATACTTAACTATGAAGTACCTCTCTAAAATTATTAAACTTTGCTTAGACATTCGATTGAGCAGTAGCTCTCTAAAATTCTTGAACATTGGTCAGAGATTCAATTGAGCACTACACTACTAAACAAACATGCAGTCTAAAATGCTGGCTACAAGTGAAGATCTGCAAGCTAGTACTCACCCTCCTCAGTTTTCTCCGACTCATCCTCAAGGATCTCATCGACGGTTTGCTCCCAGTTCTCGAGCTCGTCAGCGGGCGGCATCCCCGCGTCTCCTTCATCCTGCTCCATAGACGCATCCGCTTCTGCTTCTGCGTCACGCTCAGCTGTTATACAAATATGTATACATGATTTAACTATAACATTATAAATATTAATGTGAGTTTGTTATGTACGCTTCACGTCTTAACTACTCGACCGAGCATCATGAGGTTCCGCATACACGTTGTCAACAAAACAGAAATGGACATAAGGTACCTTTCATCCAGTAAAAAGTACTATTACTTATTAACATAACCTAATCTGCAATTACGCGAGCGAAGCCGCGGGCACAATCTAGTAATTGAATAAAAATGTGTTTATTGCCGATTTAATATTTTACACTGAAATTCTATATACTGTGGCCCGCCTTGTCAAGATTGTCTATGGGTGCTACAATTACAATTACCAGTTCAATTTTAGTTGAATTACAATGTTCGCTCAAGTGACAACACGGACAATTTTTAGGTTACTAAATTAAACAGTATAGTTTATATATGTATTAGTGTGTTGAAGTAATGAGAGTAGTGTGTGGAGTGTATCTTGCTGTTGTTGAACATAAAGATTAAGTATAATAAATCATATCTTGAGTTCATATAGACCTATAGTAGAATTTTGCAATATTAACTATGTATCATGTTATCTTTATATATAAAAATTCAGCTTTCGTACAAGCCAAGAACTGGAAAGAACTTCCCTAATAATGAATGTCTGAGCTGCAGCAAAGTAAAGAGGTTATCCATCGACATCTAGACAGATATTCTCTTAGCAGTTTAATAATAATAATATTCTATCACATATACACAACATCGTCTAGCCCAAACTACGTAGAGCTACTAGACGATTGATAAACATACATATATACTGGAGATATACTAGCTAAAAGTTTAGTTAAAAGCAAAATTTGCTTAGTTGTATATTTATCTGTCTTTAGTTAGTTATTAGGTAGGACATATGCATAAGTGACCAACGTGAAAAGTTGTTCGGTTACTCATACTATCACAGCTCTGTCTAGAAAGATAATAGGGGACCGGTGTTGGGCAGTATTGCCTTCATTGTTTTTGGACTATTTATCAAATAAACAGGTAAACTGATCTAAGTCGCGGAAGGAGGTGCAACCTTCATGTCTATCCTAGAGACGCATAATTATGGTCCTAAAATATTCTAAAAGATAAACTTACTTTTGATATCAACATGGTCATCGTCATGTCCATTCTGCTCGTCATTGTCGACCTTGCGACGCTTGAAGTTGCCGTCATCATCGTCAGTTGTTGTGGGCCTCTTGCTTGCAGACGTGGACTCCTGGGTCGGCTGTTCGACCTATATGAACATTATAATAAGGTGACTAATATGACTAAAGTGACTAATACAATATCTACCAATTCGATCCGATTATTTGGTAATCGAGATTATATTTATGTAAGAGCACCGTAATCCGGCGAGCGTGTATGAGGAATATTATGAAAGCGAATGAAGCCAGAGAAGTATGTCAGGATCGTATCAAATGGAAATCCGTAGTCTCTGCATACCCCTCTAGGAAACAGGCGTGAATCTATGTATGTATGTTATGTAATAATTCTTAGATATATAAAAAGAAACCCTGAATAAAATTAAAATGGGGCAATAACATGGTATAACACAGACGGAGCTCGTCGCCTATACAGGTTTAAATGAAAACAACTTATAATTTTACCCGCGTCTTCTTTACATCATTTTTAACAAGTTTTATTTTACACTAACTATTAGTCCGAAAAACATACATTTTACAATTTTCAATTGAATGCACCCCACTGCCTACCCCGGGTCGGTGTGCTCTTAGATTACGCCTCCAGTTTCTTTTACAGCCGCGTGTAGTCTTAAGCCTTAGTTAGCAACCAATTTGTTTGAAAACGTCCAAATACCGTATTATGAAAAATTGTAAAATAAAAGTTGTTACATACGTAAGGTTATTATTTAATAATATCAGCCCTGTATTAAACTATCCCACTGCTGGGCACGGGCCTCTTCTCACTATCAGAAGGGTTAGGCCATAGTCCACCACGCTGGCCTAGTGCGGGTTGGCAGACTTCACATATCTTCGAGAACATTATGGAGAGAACTCTCAGTCATGCAAGTTTCCTCACGATGTTTTCCTACACCGTTAAAGCAAGCGATAATCAACTATTTCATACGCATTTAACTTCGAAAAGTCAGAGATGCGCGCCTTGGGTACGAACTCGAGAGCTCTGCGTAGCAGTCCAACGGTTTCCCACTAGGCTATCGCTGCTTTATATTTTTCAATTAACCCTGTATATTGTTACATATAACATTTATAAATAAAGACCAATAAGTAAAAATCTATGTATGTAATAATTATTTGGAATAGGGTGACGATGTTGAAATAAAATATGAGTAAATAATTACTGTTAGTAACAAATATATTGAACTATTATTAAAAGTAGGTGTTTTCCTATGTAAATCATCATTACAAAATAAAAAAAGATTCATAAATGAATTAGCTTCTGACTTAAACCTATAAGAGGTAAACTAATAGCTATTGACAAAAACATTATTTTTATGAAGGGCTTTTTGATTCGGGCGCCTTTGTTGATTTTATGACACACAAAGCCGCGAGCGACTAAATTAAGTACAATCTACCATCTAACGTTTCATTTCATGCTGTTTTACATAACCTCAAAATGTTAACCCGCTGTATTTATAAATCCAAAATGTTTATGCTGCGTGTTGAAGTGCAGTAATTATGGAAGACCGCAAAACGTCGTTTAGTTTTACATAATTTTTTGCAAAAAAGCTAATGAGCTGTTTTACTAGGATCTAGAAACCATCTGACATTATTTAGTACCTATGAACCCTAAACAAAATGTGTTATTTAATTATTTAAAGCATTTCATTAAAAAGAAATCACACTGATTATATTTAAACGTCAAAACAAATGACGTAGATACCTAACACGTTTGTATTTCAATATTGGACAGAAAGCAATGACAGATAACGTTTACAAACATATGACGTCAAAATAAATGTAGCCAAACAAAACCGCTTAAGTTCGAACTAAAAATAGTAGTTTTTTTTGGGATTGTTGGTAAAAATAATTAATATTATCATTGCAAATTGCTTTAAAAATTATAATCTACACAGATGGCAATGAATAAGTCGTTAATTTTTAAAACTGTTAAATAGCCTAATAAGTAATCCATCTGTGACATACATAGTAAAAGGACTACAAATATAATTATTATATTTGACAACTTTAAAATTAAGTCTTTTAGATAACAAATAACCGTTATTTGTTATCTGAGAGACTTTTCATACGTTTTTAGAATACTTTAAAATATTTTGGAATTAACACCTTAACTCATTAGTCAAATATGGCGTTGAAGCACGTACCTGCTTGGTGGTCTTCTCGGCGAGCAACCTGGTGAAGAGCTGGTGATGTCTCCACGTGCGGAGATGTAGCGCGGCCGTCTCGTCGCTGTCCAGCAATTTGCGGCACAGCCGGCACTGCACGCAGCGGAACTCCGACAGGAACGACGCGCCCACGCCGCGCTCCATACTGCGCACACACAAGACTCTCACTAACTAAACTTGCGGCACAGCCGGCACTGCACGCAGCGGAACTCCGACAGGAACGACGCGCCCACGCCGCGCTCCATACTGCGCACACACAAGACTCTCACTAACTAAACTTGCGGCACAGCCGGCACTGCATGCAGCGGAACTCCGACAGAAACGACGCACCCACGCCGCGCTCCATGCTGCGTACATACAAGACTCTCACTAACTAAACTTGCGGCACAGCCGGCACTGCATGCAGCGGAACTCCGACAGAAACGACGCGCCCACGCTGCGCTCTATACTGCGCACACACAAGACTCTCACTAACTCAACTTGCGGCACAGTCGGCAATGCACGCAGCGGAACGCCGACGAAACTGTAGAACGGACGAAATCCGACGAAATGACGCAAACTGTAGAACTCACTAGACTTATTGTGTAACAGCTAACGTATATCAAGCGAGATATCAAAGGAGAGAGATAAGTTACGAAATATATTGTAGCACAATCGCGTCTAGACTTGTGGTCAGACACATTGCAGACATTAAAGCAATTCTTTAACTTGCTGTGAGACAATAAGACAACAAGGAAATTGAGGTTTAGAGTATACAACCCCCTACATCATATTCTTTACTCCTAGAATCACATTCTTACTATCTTAATGGCGTAGCCATAGTTATTGCGACTGCATAAGGCGTCGGATTCGACCCGAGCTGGACAATGGTATTGGGTATTTCTACCAAAAATTCTCAGTAGCTGCTCGGAGTTTAGAACTGTGTCCGGTAAACAATAACGACAGCTGTCCAAATGTGGGTGTAATATAACTATGCCTATCACTTAGAGCTATGAGACTATACATATAATATTAGTTAATCATTACTTGTATACTGGGAATTGGTCCTGGGTCACGTTGGACAGGTCATCGCCCTCAACGTAGTCCAACACTGTATTCTCAGCGTCGATATTTTTCTTCTCCTCAGCACCTTCTTTCGCATCGCCATCCACTTCTTTCTTGATTTCCACATCATCCTAGAGAACAAAAGATTTAGATTGGATTATGACGTTTACAGATTAATAAGCTTGCTTCACTGCAACGGGCTTTCCAATAGTCATTGAGTTAGTCAGTAATAAATTCTTAAGAGCATAAATAGAAAATTGACGTATCGTCGTGCTTTGCAAGGCGCGTAAAGATGTTGATCCCCAGGCTGATTTCTTTCCTATCGTGTCAGATGCCTGTCTGTCCAACCTAACTATGAATTTGAATAAGTAAAGAGTGCCTTTGTTAACCTCTGAGTCTTCTTCAGAGGTTAATGAAAACACTATGTGGGTCTGTGTGTCTGTCTGTTAGTGACAGGCATAACTCCGGAACCACTGGACCGCTTGAATTATAACTTGGTATGCAGACACCTTGGGGTCAGACCTCGGTCGAATTTGAATATGGACCCTGTGGGTTAAAAGACCACCGAGATATAGGAGTCACAAGGTCACATGATGTACATTTAAGACGAAGAGGTTGAATTCTGTTTTTTTTTTACACCCATCTCATTTACATACACATTGATACACTTTAATATCTCCTGTGCTAGTCGCAGTTAACTGTAGAGATTAGTAGTTATGGGCTTGATCCAAACATGTGACAATAATGTTATATTATATTATGTGGTAGAATATTATTTGTGTGCTCCACAAATAGTTATCACGCGTTTGGGTGTTCTCTATGTCTGTTGTTTAATAAGATCTGAAGTTTGAAAGCCCTCACTGGCACAAAAATTATTCCTAGTGTTGTTAAACAAATAAATAAAAATAAAATATTTTGACCACCAAAGTTGTGACCATTATTAAGTTTCAATAAATTATAATAAAACTAACCTGATTATCTCCATCTCCATTCTTCTCTTGGTCATCATCCTTCTCATTATCGTGACGCTCGTGATCGCCGCGGCGCCGGCGCTGGCGGTCCCCGCGCAAGTACAACTGCTCCATGTTCAGAGTTGAGATCACCATCACTGCAAGAGACGCAAGTAGTCAGGTGTAAGTATGCGATAGCGTGGCAGTCGTCTTCCCGCAATCACAGTTAGGTTTTATAAATTTATATAAAAAATATACAAATATTTATTACCAAAAACAATACAATATGTATGTACCTATGCAATATCCGTTGGTCCCACACCAGGCAAAACCTGTCCTGTGGCTACTTACAACAATTACCATTTGGTTTGAACAATTGAAAACAATACCATAATGGTGCAAACTAGGTAGGAAAAACCTGTTTAATAAAGGATTCTAGCAAATACTCAAAACTATAAAGTAACATTATATTAATGTAGTCTTGAAATAGAACAGACATAAATATAATATATTAAAAGTATAAATGTTACCTTCAGGCTTAGGTTTAGTGATGATCTCCTGCTTATCCTGCATATTCCTGAGATGTTCAGCAGTGAGGCGATGCTCATCGAGCTCGATCCTGGTGGGCATCTCCTTGTGGCACGACGTGCACGTCGGGTGGAGGTACTTCTTGAGCTTGCGGTGGCCCACGGTAGTGCGGTGCATGGCGCCGTCGGCCGCGTACATGTCGCACATCGCACAGTAGAAGTCCCGCGCTGGCTGCTGCCCCGCCTTACGGGTGCGCTTCATCTCCCGAATCTTACGATAAATACGATTCTAATCAATTTCGGTTAAGTTTTAGTAGCTGTAGTGAATGGCGATCGTGTATCGAATTACCATGTTTATACGGTGCATTGTCGAACGACACGCTGAATGAATAAGTGATACGCGAAAAGGTAATTGAGATTATAATGAGTTTAAGAAAAGTGCTAGTTTAATTGGTCGTCGCCGCAAGCATATTATTATATCAATATTTCTGTATGCCTTTTTACAAAATATCTAAAGCTTTTGTGATGTTTCATGAGTTACAAATTTTAATTCAGTGGGCAAAATTATGTATTTTGTAATTTAAAAACACGATTTTAACATAAGCATACAGAACTTCGCCACGCTAAACAATCACAAATGGCTAACAAAATGTGATATGATTGTGAATTATGTCTATCTACTGCAGGTACACCGCGTAAGCCGTAGAAACGTGGTATTCTTCTACATAAAAAACATACCTTGAACTCCTGCCTCATGGTGTCAGCAGTTAGCGCGTAGCTCTCTGCAGTCTTCTGCATCATAATTGCATGAGCGCGACCGCTCAGATGGTTCTCGAACGACCTTCCATCCCACATGCTCTTATTACAAATGTGGCATTTGAGTAGTTGAGGGTTGATGTCGTCATACCGGGTCTTGGGCCCTTCCTTCTTGGTATCGTCATCTTTGTCCTTGTCCTGGTCTACATGCTCTTCAGTTCCATCGTCGGTTTCACTGTGGGAAACTTGGATAGTTTGGTTATCGTACATTGATTTCCTACTGGTACTGAAATATTTGTGATCTTCGTATGACGCTATTCGCTGTTAAGACAGACTAAACTAAAATTATCATTAACGTCTTTACTATGAGTAGTCAGACTTTAGCATTGTTTAAGACCACAGATATTGTGTCCCAGTAAACTAAGTTTCACTTTATTTTTTCAGTTTGTTTCATAAAATCTTAGTATACATATTGTATGGTAAGATTTTATTGTAATAAACTACAGCCAGGCCTTCCATACAATTATATTTAATCCGAACCTGATTACGTATGAAGACGAGAACGTGATTGTAATATTTTCGTGTTATAGAACTTTTAGTATAGGCAAGCTTTTATTCTGAAAATATTACAAGCCTGTACCCACCTCGGCAACACCAAATAAAAAACTAGTGGGATTGTATTAAGGTTATTTTGTTTCACGTGCAAACAATTTAATTAGATAAAATAAATTAAATATAAATCTATTAATTACTCAAGTTATATAATAAATATATTGTATAATATAATTATTCAGTATGAAAAGCTTTAAAAATAAAATTACTTTTTAGTTCTTAATTATAAGTCAAGTTGAAATATAATAAATAGAACACAAGACTTATGCGGCCGCTTTACCACAGTAACAATATTGTATTCATTTGAAAGATCTAAAATTTTCCTACCGCAATGTTTTTTTTTTTGTAAGAATATCAAATACAATATAATATTGGACAAGCTACGAGTACATAACAAAGTTTGCGCAAGTACATACATAAATATTATGATACACAACACACTTACCAACACAAAAAATACAATCGTTCCATAAAAACTCCTTATGAAGTAAGCAAGCATTAAACATTAGGTATAAGTAAGTGGGTGCAAACACCTTTGACGGGCGCTGCACCAACGGTAAATGACTTGGCAAGCTTGTCGGGCGACTTGCGGCGTAGACAGTGACCTGCCTACGGTGAAGACATTGTCATAGAAACGTAAAAACAAACGAGATTTGTCTTAGGTATTCACACCTCACAGAGGCAGAAACTAGCGTCATGCCAATTCGGCTAAACAGAGGCCGGTGAACGTAGTGTTAGCGGAGACTGTGCACAGGCTCGCTTTAAGAGGCCCAAGAAGTTCGGTGTCACCACCGGAAGGAAACATTCAGGATTCCTTACCTCTCCTTGACAGGTTTAGCCTTTGAATCGGCCTCCTTTTTCGGGGAGCTCTTGTTTTGTTGCCTTTGCCCATCATTGGGCCTGAACGGTTTACGATTGTTGTTGATACGCTCACCGGAGCGATTGTAATTTCCCGTACGCCGGAAATTACCTTGATTGCCCATCTAAAGGGATTGATCAGAACATATGTGTGGTTAGTACGAAAGCTGCCAGGCTCTTAGAGCCTCGAAGAGATGCTGAAATTGTAAATACTTGAGGTTTTACATTAAAAATGTGTATATTAATCAACTATAATTGAAGATTGTGGAATCCAATGTAAAAAGCTCTGCAGCAGACTATGTTTCATGCATGAATTGTAGTGTGAATTAAAAGTTTAACATTAAAAATTGGGAGAAGTCAAGATATTCACATTGGATATACTAAAAAACTTTACAATTGAGCTGGTATTTACACCAAATACATTGAAATTTGAACTAACAGATCATTAACTGTCAATTAAAAATTTATCTAAACTTGTTAATTGTCTGTTTTTGGGACAAAATGTGTTCAGAACTTACCCTATTGGGTCCGTAACCACGGTCATACCGACCTACATTGGGACCGAAATCCCGTCTAATAGGCATGTCGAGGAGTGAAGGGACAGGGTTCTGTCGTGGTTGGAGCAGGTTGATAATGTTGCTGGCGAGGGCCAGGGTGGC
This sequence comes from Catocala sponsa, assembly GCA_963564715.1. NCBI lineage: Eukaryota > Metazoa > Arthropoda > Insecta > Lepidoptera > Erebidae > Catocala > Catocala sponsa. Next base: position 18,114,833 of record OY751349.1, read on the forward strand.
TTCGGTGGAGCCTCCAGAGAGAGGCAGCAGATTGGGCAGGCCACCGCCGGGGCCGCCGCCCTGCCAGGGAGACACGCCGCTGCGGCCGAAGTTCTTGCCGCGGTCATTGCGTCCGAAGTCCATGCGACGCCCGCCGTTATTTTGAGGTCTTCTATTCGCCATTTCAGCCTAACATAATACATTTACATTATTATTTATATTCTGCAGCACCATTAAATAAACATGTCTAGAATATCTAAACAATAATAATTCAACTTGTCAACATCTCATTGAATTCGAGTGGGTCAATATTGGTTAAAAAGAAGTTTTATTAATATATTATACTAAATACTTATAAATTACGCGAACACACACACACCCACGCACATACACACTCACATACGCACACACACACACACAAACACACACTACATATTCTCTCTAACAACATATTGTCACTAGTAATTACGAATTAGTCATATTTTGTGGCTGCATGTATATCTCTATTCTAACCCTTACTAATATAAATGCAAAAGTAACTCTGTCTGTTGGTCTGTTACCTTTTCACGCTCAATCCTCTGAACCGATTTAGATGAAATTTGGAATGAAGATAGCCTGAGACCCTGAGAAGGGCATAGGCTATATAACATCACGCTACGGCTCACGGGAGCGGCGCATTAACCACAAACACCAATGACGCGGGTGAGACCGCGGGCACAGCTAGTATTGAATAATATTCAGAATATTATTTCAGTTGGGGGCCTGGAGATCTGTCACACAGGGTTATCCCTAGTAGACTCCAGTCTCTCACAAAGAAATTAGCTTTACATACACTGCTATAACCAATTTATTGTAGTAATATTCTTTGTGAAGAGAGAAATAAATAAATAATTATTATTAATACTAGCTTAAAATATAGCTTAATGCCTGGTATTATAGTTATTTTCTCAGACCAGACAGAACCTTCTTAAACTTGTGCATATCATCTGATTTAAGTTGCATCAGAACCTGAATAATTATATAGAAACATATCTGTTATAAAGAATCATTACTTGTGTTAAGCCAGTTATAACCAGGTTACTTTTAAATCAACCCCTTAAGAATATAAAATATCATATTTTCTTTTAACCAAAATATAGCATTTGAGTACATTGTTGGACCATTGAGTGAATTTTATGCATTTTATAATTATTTTGTTTCATTACAAATTAACAATATTTTGATGATACCTTAACACAGTAATATTATCATATTCAGGAATATTCCTACATCATATATCATCAACAATACTCATAATATATGTAGCTTTGAAATTGTTGTTGTAAATATTATTACTAATCATAGAGTCATGTCCTAAGGGCTTGTATTTTATATCATGTACATGAGGTTAATGTTTATGAATGATATAATTGATGGGCCGAAACATATAGAAGATGATGATGACACACCATGTTGCATTATACTGACATAACCAATTCAAATTCAACTAATAAAAATCAAATATTCATCAAATCTACCTGCATATTATCTGTCAATGCTTGCAACAGTTGGCTACAGACTTAAAGTGGATGTTCAGGTTGATAATGATGAAACATGATCATATCCAAAACAAATTTTTTTTTAATGCTGATGAACATGTTTTTGTTCATCGGTATGTCATCAGACTCTCATATTTTCTTCTTCTCCACCATCATCATTATCAACAGCTTCAGTTCTAAAATCGATTACTTACTCATGGGTGCAGAGAACTATACATCCTAAGAAATGTGATAATGCTATATATACACTGGAAGAATATTTCAAGTTGTAAGTTCCTATCTGTATAATTTTGAAACTAAGTAACCATCAAGAGATTGATTTATATTAATTATGTAGTATCTACAACCCTTGATACATTGCTTTATTCAATATTATAGTATTTGCCACTTTTGATGTATATTATAGCATACACAAAGCTAAAGATAAGCATAAATCTACACAATGCAAGCATTATGCATCTTTTCTTAATTTTATAATAAAATCCATGAAATTGAAGCATCTTTTTTATTTTTACTTCAGGTCTTGGCAACACTCATATACTATTATGTAAACTTAACTTTTCTAATGTTCCTATAAAGATATATATAACATTAGCAGCATTTCCAGAACTCACAGGTTTTATTCCTTATTAGAGTTACTAGTTTTCACCCGCAGCTTCGCTCGCGTAAATGTAGGTTAGTTTAGGTTAGGTTTGCAACAGATGTTTTTTCTGGATGAAAGGTACCCTATGTCCTATTCTGTACCCCTGACAATGTGTATGCAAAATTTCATGTTGATCGGTTGAGTAGTTAAGGCGTGAAAGCGTAACAAACAAACAAACTCATTTTCGCATTTATAATATTAGTAAGGATTAGTCAGAGTACAGTATTTAAATATTTTATTAGGTTCTTTATTTTTTCTGAATCCATAATTGAACCAATTGCTAGGATCATAATTGGACATATTAATATTGTAATTGGTTAATATTAGATTAATTAATTATTGATTTAATAATTTTCTAGTTCTTCTTACACTTTGAAAAAGCATTTTACACAGAAACTAGAGAATACTGTGAATGCTGCTTTTTCTAAAACAAAGTGGTGGTTTTTTATTCTATTGTCGGTATCTACGTCGCTCCATTGTGAGGCTAAGTGTGGTTATCACACCCAACAATGATCTTGAGCATTTCATTGACTACCTTTTAGTGAACAAACAATTCAATTCATAATTTTTTAGCTTTGCTTTCAATACCTTACTTACTCACTCATACTACCTTACTTACTCTTCAGTTATTACTTTCAAAATATTCCTTATGCATGCTCTACTACAGTTTAAAAATCTTTACAGCCTGGCTTTTCTCCCAAACATCTGTTAGTTGTTAAGAGAACCCATTTACCTAATCACTTTTATTCCTTCATGTTGCATAATTTATGATACCATACCTTTTTGAAAGGCTGGATGTTTCAGCCAGGTCCTACTGACCATGGTCACTAGCAAACTGACAATGACTATTACTTGTGACCATGGCTATTTATACCTGGTTGAAATGTCAATATTTTCAATAGGATATGTATATACCAAGCATAATCGTGTTTCTTGCTATCTAAACCCAAGTATCTACTGCACAGAGCATGGTTCATGCCAGAGAAGTATCTAGCATATGTATATTTTATTATACATACAAGCAAAATACCATTGATACTGCAATTTTCGAGGTGATTTGACTAACGTGAAATGAGATGTACCCATAAACATTGGCATGTCATGTAGACAGAGCCCGGCCGCATATACAGAAAAGCTATTTCAGTACGTCTCCCCTGAACTGAATTAGCATTTTCGAACGATAAATGCTGCTCCAATACATCTCAGAGGGTGATGTACTGCAGTAGGATTTTAAGTTTCATAATGCGCTGCAAAGTAGGGGTTATCATAATTCTGGTTTCAACGTGAAACTAATACTAAAGGAAGGCTAACAATTAACTATATAAGTTTCTGGTCAAGATATGTAGCATGACTAATAAAACAAATACAGTTCGAAAAAGATGCCAGAAAAGAAAATAGTGGGTTAGATTAGAACTGTGACCATACAATGCAGCGGCCGGCGAGTGCTGGAAACAAATTTATTTACATAAACAAACAAAATTACATCATCCTTCCTCCTGATATTCTCTTGTCATTACAACAAATTGAAGTTATATTTTTGCACTCGCGATTTACGGACATATACAAATCGCACGTGATAAACATGCAGTAATGATCAGCGCGCGCAGTACGAGATAGAAAATACGCAATAACGTACTGTGCGTGTGATAGAAATATCTGCACAGAGACGTATCGCGTTAGCTTTTTTAAGACAATTTTGTGATTCATCATTCAAGTACATACTAGAAATCCTACGCCAATACGTCACGCGAGCTTGACGAATACAATGAGCGTTTCTAGTATATCTAAATACGTATTAACTTAGAAATCCTACTGCAGTACAGCACCCTATGAGACGTACTGGAGTAGCATGTACGCGTGTTTATCGTTAGGAAATGCTAATTCAGTTTAGCGAAGACGTACTGAAGTAGCTTTTCAATATACGCAGCCCGGCCGGCAGAATAGTGAAACCAATGATTTGCGTATTATTGAGTTTTAGCGAGTGTACATGTGATATGGATTTATGTTATGAAGGAATGTTATTACGTTGTGAAAATAGGGGAAGCAAAGTATAATGCATTTATCTAGAAAACAAAAGCGGTGCTTACGTGGTCCCCATCCGTAATAAGCGATCGAGGTGAGAAAATGACGCCATTGTTATGGCACTACTTATAGAATATCAAATAAAAATAAGGTAATACTTACAGTAAGGAGACAAACTTTACACTTAGCTTTGAAACTCTTGTAATATGATCAAATATGAAAAATGAAAATTGCAAAGTTCAAACAAAGCCTTCGAGCCAAACTGTAAACGTCAAGTGCAACAAAAATGGCCACTGCCAGCGCTTGGCGTTGCTTAACCATAGACAAAGGAAATTATTATCATTGATCCATATACACAGACTAAAATAAAATTAAAATAAAGATAGTTCTACAATATCTTTGAGAGATAGGTTATTAGCGTAGACAGAGTATAAACGATATTAGATATGACATAATACTTTTAAATAGCAAATAAATGTTATATGCATGGGTTATGTGTTACATATGTGATATGTACCATATAAATGATCCTGACGTAGTACTTTATTTATTTTATGTTAAGTTTTATGAAGTTTTTAACATTTGTGTCCCTAAAAAGAAGGTTCACTCAATAAATACTAAATAGGTATAGTTATCCCGTATGGTATACGTCTGAAGGCGGCTGTACACATTGGGCCAAGGTAGTGGGCCAGCATGTTGGGCCTACGTGTAGAGATCTATTTGGCGATATGTTGGTAGTTGGCGCCTAAATTGGCCCGCCAACCGAATGTTATCGGTTTTTCGTGCGCACATCAAAGGATCTTGGCGCGCTCCGCAAACAGTGTTTACACGTTGGCGTTGGGGTCTTATTCAGTTTGTTGTCATTTGTCAGTAAAGGCAGTACTGTTGCACGTGAGTGGAATTTACGGCATTTACGTTCCCGAGATACGATGGCGTGGACAAGTAATGAGATGTTATAATTTATAGAATTGTATCGAAATGAACCAGTAATATGGAATCTAAAGTATATATTATTATACAATATAAAAACAAAAACAAACTATGTTACTAAGCAAGATAAATAAAACAGATAATTAGGTAATATTGATTTGATTTATTTAGTATTATGTCGTAGTGTTTTCCTAATATTCTATTCTTTTTATCTTTGTGCACTAAAAACTCGCGATGGCTAACGCGAGCTTGTGCGATATCGCTCCGAGCATGTAAGTCCGTATATGTTTTTAGGCTTTCGCGATATGTTTAATTATTTTCACTTTAAGAAAATAATTAAACATACTGTACAAACAAATTGCCGCGGCTGCAAGAGATTCTACGTCCATCTTTATTAAAGAGCCAATGCAGAATGATCGGTACACCAATGTATAAACAGCGACATTTGCAATTCATTATTTTGTCCGACATGCTGGCCCACTACGTTGGCCCAATGTGTACAGCCGCGGGGAAATACGGAAATATATATTATCCACCTGCACCTGTCCCTAAAGATGTGCCTCCATCTTTAGGGACAGGTGCAGGTGGATAATACGGGCCTAGATGGCTGGGGCCTTGTAGACACATAATTATTATCCACCTGGATAGATTAACTGGGACCTCGTGGATAGAGGCATATCTATATTGCGTCTATCCATTGTTAAGACAACACAAACGGTTAAAACAATACATAAATATGCATTGTATCAAATGCATACCTACTTACGTTAAATACAAATAACATAAAAATAAAAGGCACAAACTTGTTCAATAATTTATTATTGTCACTTCGCCTCCATAAGACATTGCGCTTAACAGAAACATCGACACATGCAACACCGATATACATACACGGCTTAACCTACGACTTAATTTTAAACAAAAATATTTTATTAACAATATTAAAAAAAATGAGCAAAATAAATGCATTAGAAATTGCATTACAATCTGTACCTATGTTATTACATGTATTTGAGAACTTAAAAATATAAAATATGCAAATTATAAAAATGATTATATTTTATGTCATTCAATATGGAGATTCTTACCTAGAGATTATTATGATAAAATAATGTGATTATCAAACATTTTCAATTAGCTTTGTAATAGACTAGAATAGCATGTTAAGCTAACATTAAATGTTTAGTTTTCACTGTTTAGTGATCTTTAAAATACAGCTGTTGCTATCATTAGACATTGCAGCTAATCAATCTTAGTTAGTTTTGATCAATCATTTAGTTCAGATTGGTCGACCCATCATTTTCAATGTGGACAAATACTAGTGTTGATCAATTGTTTTGTTCTGATTGTTCTTTCAATCTATTGTCGTTAATTAAATCTCAGTAAATGTTGGTGAGTAATGGAGTTCAGATTGGTTGATTAAGTAGTTTTATTGTTATGATCAAACTATTATTACATAAAAGGTAAACAATAAATACTTACATTAAAAATATAGTAAGACTGGGTTTGTTCGAGAAAAGGGTGCTTAATTAAACATTTTATTTATTGCCTTATTTTTTTTTTTGGAATCCAATCTGGTACTAAGACCGGTCTATAAAGGCATCCTTATATATTTTCTTTTATAAAACTTTACATATTTATTCAGCTATATGATATTTATAAAATTGTACATCTAACACAGCTAACCAAGACTTTTATGGTAGTTGCAATGGAATGTCTAAGTATGATTTCATGTTTCATATTTACAAAATTACTAAATTAACATAGACATTAACATAGTCGACTACAGTGGTATACAGGCCAGCCTAACTGTTTTAGATTTGAAATGACTATATCTATATGATAGTCTGTCTTTTTCCTTGCCCCAATATGTGGGTACTTACCAAATATTTATGTTATTCTTATTACACTTATCAGCAACTGTAGTTAGAGAAAGTGAGTCGCAAGCGCGCAAAACATTTAATAAGTTATATGAATTTCAGAAGGATTAACCTTTGCACATTTGCAACGACGTCTCTGTTACATACTTTCAATAGGAGCATAAATGCACGAAGTATATAACAGAAAACTAAAAATCTGCTTTTGATCACAGCCAGTGCAACCCGGCAGCAACCTCAAACTCTCTAAATACCGTGTTATATAAATCATGCAACGCGAAATTATAAAAATGAATTAATGAGCAAAGGATAATCGTTGTCAATCTGAGATATCAACAAAGGTGTCAAAGACTTAAACAAGAAGAATATTGTACCAGCACAGAACACAGGGTCACATCATGCAGATCATGGTATGCGCCGCGCAGTATTTCATGCTCGTGGATACAAACTAGGTCAGCCGGTAAGACCGTAACATAGCCAAATGATAGCTAGAATAAGTCTGCTTCACCATAGTCGACTTAAAATAATAATATCAAAAAACCACAATGTATGTAACATATATTTCCTACACACCTAATCTTAAAGTTCAACAGTCAAACATCATACAAATATAGCAAAAAACCATTTTTATTAGCAAGTATACCATTCTATATAAAATAAGCATAACTTTGTACGAACGATATGAAAAGAAATCAGGGCCAGTGTCATTTAAATGCGAATGTTTTATAAACAAGTATTATCAAAGCAGCACTATAAAATTAAATTTGCATTCTGCAATTCATTACATACATTATATACTATACATCAATATTCCTGCTCATAACAAAAATATAGCTACGAAAAAAGTCCCAAACATTTAACCTAAAATTTAAAAAATAATGTCTCTTTGGGAATGGCAACACTTAGATTTAGCACAGCCACGCTGATAAATCAATTTTAAGGACAAATTACATTCATTCGCATGAATAAAGCAACTGCATTTTAATACACATTTTGCCTGTGTGCGAGCAAATGCGATTTATCTTTTATCATATCCTTATGAAAATAAATCAAGAAACTGTAGGCTCCAGTCCCACCAATTGCACTACCGTCACAGTCTAATAATCCATATTATACTGTGCTATCGTTGTGAGCCCACTCGTAACACAAACTAATTAACTTCGCTGGAGGGTTTACCAGAAAAGAAAATAGTGGATACTAGTAATTTTTAAACTAAATCATTAGTAATATTAATAATTTATTATGTGATTGTATTACTGTTACACAAGCGACAAACCCCGGCTTCGCACTGGTAGTATAAAACCCTAACAAATCATACACCTAAACTTTCTTCATGAATTACTCTATCTATTGGTGAAATCCGCATGAAAATCCGTTCAGTAGTTTGAGTATACCGCGAACAGACGCGACGGGCGGCTTTGTTTAATAATACCTATGTAGGTAGTGATTTGTTAGCAGACCAAAGATACATGAATAAATTTGTATGGGATCTGTCGATAAATACGATTGAAATTGTATGCTACATATTTTACATGAGGTCTTTTAAGCTTTTCTGTTTTCTGGCGATTTTAGATTGATGTCACACTTGACCTTAGGTAATCAGGCTATATAAACAAGACGATCAGTAGGCCCCTTATCAAAATAAGATGCAATACTGAATGCATGACCGTCTCTCATAGCATTCTCGCCCTATAAAATTGCATGCTTGTTAAATCCATATTTTTAGTCAGATAGTATTAGAAAAACAATAGCAAAATGAAATGATTAAATAAATAATTGCATTTATAAATTATTTATTAAATAAGATGTTCAGATCTAATCAAAGTATGATAATCAACAAAATTACAGTTTAAATTAATGCTATTTAGAGATGTCGCAACAGACACGTCTTGGCTGAAATAAACAACGTTTTTATTTATATAATATTATATAACGCTTGTACCCTTGTATGTCTTGCTTGTATGTCTCGTTTATAGAGATGCAATTTCAAACAGTTATCACTTTTAAGCAATCCTATAGATTATTTTTATGTTACTTTTTGTACCGAAGATGTTGTATTAGTTATTCATCTGACGGTCAATACCATAAAACATGGGACACGGAGTCACGCAAGCTTCTTACTCGAGAGCAAGTTGAGAAGCATGTAAGTGTCATTATACAGAGCCTGGTGTGGTCTTGGTTATAAATATGTCACAGTGCTGGCAGCGCTTGGCGCGATCCCTTACTCGGCGCAAATTCCTTAGCTTATCGTGCAGTGTCTATCTGTTTACAGCCTGTTAATTATATATTATTCTCAAACAACTACTTATGAAGTCATTTAACTTATACAGCTAACTCTTAAATAGATATTATAGTTAAACATAATTTAAATCAAACTAGTAACTTACTCTTCAATTAGCTATAATATGAAAGAAGCATATTTAAATGATTGCTGGTATAGAGAGTATATAGGCTAGAAGTAATTTAATATAAGTTTTACATAAACGGTGTCTCCAAGTCTTTGAGGCAATAATAAAGGAACATAAACGGCTGGGTCGACGAAGACGTCGAAGGGAGTTTATATGTAGGAATAATATTTAATGGTGTGCATGCTATTACGCACAATGGCTTTTAACTATTATAAGAAGTCATATTATATATCATATGTAAGTAAAAAATATAAAAAGCTCTCATTAACACATTAACTTTTACTATGATGTACCTAATTGAGATATAGGTATACAAAAGCTACATCTAACAGTTACATAATTATATATTTCTAAAATATTCTCCATTGTAAGTAGTACGTACTACTTAAAATGAATGTCTTAAATCGCCCAATATCTTTTGATTTAAAGCATTTTGATTGTCTGGTCCTCGTGAAGGGCCTAAGTATGTGTTTCACCAAATGCAATGAATCAAATATCTAAGTTACATTTTGAAATAATTCAATACTTCACATCTCGCTATGTTTCATAGTTCGTACCTCAATAGTTACATTCGATTGCTCGATAGTCAAATCCTTGATATATTAAGGACATTGAGTAAATTTTGTATATCATATAATATGTATATACTAAGGTTGGTTATATGTTTAAGCCCTTTGTAACATATACCTATACGGTTATCACGATGGCCTTGTATCGTAAAAAGTGACAATTTAATCTTCCTATCACATTTATATGAGCGGGTTGTTCAAAATTCTTCGCATAGGCATGAAATAAAGCCTCCGATAATAATTATAAACATAATAGCTTGAGAACAAAGGCAAGACATCAGTCTTGCCTTTGTTCTTTGATTCATGCTTTGCTTTTTTGAACAAAGCGTAGGTATTGCAGAAATAGTCAAACTTGCATAACGGTGCGTGGTACACGCAGTGCCCAAATGTTTCTTGTATTGTATGTTCGATGGTCGTGTCACGTGATAATGACAGATAAATTATTATAAATGCTAATCCTAGTACCTTCATGATATATATGTTAATACATAAAAGGCTTAAACCTGAGTATATGCAGTTACAAGTTAAAAATACATGTGGAACCTAGTGTAAAAATTACGAGTGTGAACAGTCCTTGAATTATCATAATATGACACACATTTATATCGTCATAAAAGTTTGCTTTAAATGAGGATAAATATTAATAATGTGCGAATATTCAATAGTGAGTTGATAATTTATTAGTACTGGAATGTAAAATTTCAGACTTGTTTTCATTTCTCCAAAATTGTTAATTCTATCAGTTAATCTAACTGAAAAAGAACCTTTGTCGTACTAGTCCGAAGAATTACTAAAACAAACGACCTACAGGTAAAAAAATTGTTGCTTTAATATTATTACAAATTAGTATATAATGTTGGTATAGTTCAAATAAAAATTACCAAAATGGCAACAAATATAAAATTATGTACTCATATAGTTACAATGTACTTTATCCCATAAAATGTCCATTGTCCACGTATCATGCTCTTACTTTTGCGATGTTAGTAATATTGAAATGAACTTACACATCGCATAGTTAATAACACTGTTTTTGTACAAATATAACAGTAAGTAATCTTTTACATGGGCTTTCCTTTAAACATTGTTTCTATACATCAATGTACATTTAAATACCTTTCCAACTACCTACAATCGTGTTATTGTCCCTCAACTATTCTAAAATATCTAGAATCACTGGCTATCACTTGAAGTATAGAGACAAGTCTAAAAGTAAACGAGTATTATGAAGAAACAGTACATGTACGTGCTATAAAAATTCACAGATATGTAGTCCGGTATCTGTGCAATTCTGTAAAAACTCAATATCAAACCCACTAAAAGCGACAATTAAAAATAACGATTTTTGCGGAAAACATGACACGCATAATACATGGCTACTGTCGAAGTGACATTAGAAAACGATATGATATTTATCGCTACCTTTGTAAGCCATATAGAGCAAATGGAAGTCTTATGCAAAGAGCTCATTATTTTTGAACTCAAGGTATAATATATTATTTCTAAGTGACTCCTGCGTCACTCAGAAACCATATCTATAATATGCCTGTAAGCATTTGCGTACGTCAAATTATGTCTGGGTAGAGTTAAGTAGATACAGCAAAATTTAACAAATTGAAGACGTGATTAAATCTTCTTTAGTCTTTGGTCCTTTTTTATGTCTGCTATATTTTGTTAAACGGCTGTCACTCAATTTAAACGCAAATTCATCACGCATGATCAGCTTTTGCATTATCTGCATAACTCAATGAATTCCAAATTATGTCTTCAATCTGTGGTGTTACATTTAAAACATATTAAAGGGATATTTTTTTTTAAATAACTTGTAAGCCTTACAAATATATTCCATTCGGTTAGGACTTATGACTAATTTATAAAAAGCATCCGTAAAATTTATTTTAAATGTCAAAGATTTTTGTTTTTGTCGGTTACTTATTCTTTGTTTACAGAAGAAAATGATGTAATACGTAATAAATGTTCAGCAATTTGGCCGGTTGCTGTTCGGCATAGTCCTACATAAATACATTATGTATACCTATCTACATACATATATAATATATTTGGTAATTGAGTACATTTAATTGTAAACATACAACAAAAAGTAGGCCTCGAACACACTTGCGAAAAATAATTCTCAATCTATTGCGAGCTCGCGGTTATAAACTGCAAATGTATAAGAGGCCTGTGCCTAATTTAATATACAGTGAACAGTAAAACAGATTTTTGTATAACAGCCCGATCACACTTGATTGTTATACCGCGAAAACTATCAAAGAAATATTATTTCGTCTAATATAATTATCGTGACTTTTCTGTTAATTGGTACAGGTTCTAAAAAAGTCTAATATCTACCATTTTATTTATATTTTTCTTATGTGGCAATTTACTCGCCGCGGCAAAACTTTCAAATGTCGTATGGCCTTACCGTTGTGGTCGGATATGTCGTCGGATTAAATCGTCGATGAGGGCGTTCACTGAAAAATAAATATTTTGTTAGTTTATTGACATTGTTCCGTCCCCGACGTAATTTTGTCTGGCGTGGGAGTCATATACAAACGAACGTCAAAAATCTCACTTGTCACCTTGGATTTGAACTTGAAAACTTGCTTACACGAGGCCTTTTGGATAATCACGCCTCCATTTGGTTAAATCTTTGGAAATTGTTTATTGTTGGCTTGGTTTATAAAAACCACACGTACACGTAGTCGTGTCTGTTGTGAGCGTTATGAACATTATTGAAGAACAATTTGTGAACACGTGTGACATGTGTTGCCGGCGTGCTGAGGACACAAGCCTGCGAAGTAGCTGTTCTCAATTGGGGTCATCATAATGACTATAATCGGATCCGTTTTATTGTTCAATTATGCTAACCTAACTTGATTCACAGCCCAGCGACTGAAGCACATTTTTTAAGGTTAGTATTCCTATACACGATTTTATATAGGTATTTGTAATTTAGACGCCATGTATCGTGGCTGAGTATATCAGTTTTATTGTTGCTAGATCGGGCTAGAAGATAGCTATTCCACTGCGCAAAGAATACCTAGCAGGTCTTGGCACTGGATGATACAGACATTAAGTTACGAAGACAATGTTATTAAATCTTCCGAAAGCAACGCACAATGCGTCAATGCTTTTATAGCATAAGTGTGATAGCTATGCAAAGCAGGCGATCACCAGCAAAGAGCTGGATTTGATTGCCCATTACTGATGTGCATTATTGCTTTCGAATAATATTCAAATACGGTTGTATGGGTCTTATACGACCGCAGCGCTTGCGTCAGCATTGTCAATGAATTCGAATGTAATTGAGCACATCGTTATCCGGGATGAGTGAATTAATTTTTGTCTTGAAAATCCCAGAAGGAGCATCGAGTTGGCAACTGAATCTGATATAGGTCTTTGTACACATATGTATAATAATGGATGCGACATATATGTAGTTAGCCAAATGGAGTCACTTTGGATACTACAGATGAGATGCATTTTGTCATGAACAATTAAGGGTATTACAATGGTAGGTAAGTAATTAGTTATAAATTTACCTTCGTTTTAGGACGAACCGATAACGTAAGCTTTTGCACTAAGTGAGTTGCAGCATCTGAAATTAAAAGAAGATAAAATTATTTAGCTGGGTGTGCAAGTCAAGTAAGAGTCCAGAAAATATTTTATGCATTAGGTCACAAAAATCTCAAAAGTCTCAGTGTTGTGAATAAGACTAATATTTCAGTAGTACCTACACAATTACGTTACAATTTATACTTACTAGTAACAGAACTGAGACAGCCCATCTTGGTCCTGGGATGAAGTAAGAGCAGGTACACTGGAACAGCAGTGAGGATCATGAGACAGCCCACTCCAGTCTCCGCTGGAGATGCCCACGCTGGGAACGCGACTACGAGGATCGTGCAGATGATGTAGATTACTGAAAGAAAGTCTTAGTTAGGTTCTATCTCTTTAAATATTTTTATTACATGTAAGAGAACCAGGCTATACAATCTGTAAATAGCTATCTCATTTATACGCAATAACATTACTTTAAAAGTTGGAAAGTCGAATGGCAAATTGGTCATTAAATCTGTGGCAATTTTGGCTCTAGTTATTATCTGACCACTACCATACTCCGATCCAATCTCCAAACGGAAAAGAAATATTTGTGTGACTCCCAGACATAATAAGGTATTTTTACTTCAAGACCATCAGATTCTTTTAGATATTGGTGACTAATTAATGATATACTTGTTTGTTGTGTTGTCTCCTCTAGTAATAGTTATTTAATTTGATTATATTATAGATTAAAGGTATACTCACTGGGGAAGAATAGGTTGACTTTGATAGGTCGCTCGAGGTCCGGTTTAGTAAACCTAAGCACTGGCACACATAACACTGCAGCGCCAATACTTAACTGAAAATAAAAACGAAACAATGTTATTTAGATATTACTTAGAACGTAAATTGATATCAGATATGAGATATATTTTGGAGATACCAATAAATCTGACATAATAATGTTTGCTATACCTACAAAATCTGACAAAATTGTATAAATGTCCTTGACATTTATCTAATTACTGAAAAATCAGTCTATAGAAAAATGTTTAAATTTCTAATCTAATGATTAAACAGATAGTTGACGATGTGGATATCTAGAACCAATGTTATGAAGCGCGATTATCGCATGATATAATAAACTATGTAGTCCTCAGATGCAGGCATAAAAAGTTCATTAAAAAAAGTAATTCGACAATCAACTTTAAAAGACAATGGGTAATAAGATTACAATGAAGTTGCAACGGAAAAGCTACATGCACATGGCTCCTGCAACACAGTTTCTACTAGTGCAGCGGTCAGAGAATTCTAAATTATTGTACCTTAATTTGTGTCAATAAAGAATTATTATGTTTCTCTTATCACAGGTATTTTCTAACATTATATTAGGAAAATATTTGGCCCTTTGGGAGGCTTACACGGAGTCATAGGTTCAACGTGAAGAGGCCTTTCAAGAGTTTTAATCAAAGGTGGGATGTAACACCTACAGCGGCACTAGCCGCAGCAGGCGTAGGAGTATTGATACGTATGGATTCTAATATATAAGGGCTATGGGAATGGGATATGGAAGAACGTCGAAAGAGGTCGCCTTTTCGTCGCCGCCTGGGCGTAGTTTATGTTTGTTGTATGTTCTAGAAGTCCACCGCGATAAATGGCTTCATATACAAATCTCGAGTTATCTCAAAGCAAAATATAAAGTGATTTACCCAGGTAGCAAAGCCGACGTAGTTAATGAGTGCGTATATGTCGGACACAGTGAGGTACAGCAGGCTCAGCAGCCCCACGGCGAGCACAGCCGCCGCCGGCGTCGCGCGCGCGCTCACCATCGTCAGCATCTCTGGCATCTGGCCCTGTGCTGCGCCCGCGTAGAACAGTCTGGAACAAAGCATTACGATACATGATAATACATGGATGGAAACATATGTTTAAAAGAAAACTCCGGCATTAGTGTAGCCTGTGTCGAAGGGGAATTTACAGACATTTAAACAAAGGACACGAAAAACACTGAAACTTAGAACGACTATTTGTGGATCACTAAAATTTTTGTCCTGTGTGTGGAACCGAAAATACAACATTCGACGCA
Source organism: Catocala sponsa (assembly GCA_963564715.1). Lineage (NCBI taxonomy): Eukaryota > Metazoa > Arthropoda > Insecta > Lepidoptera > Erebidae > Catocala > Catocala sponsa. The sequence goes on from OY751349.1 coordinate 18,130,431, forward strand.
GTGAATAGGCGACTACCTAAACAATTACGCTATCCGTGCAGCAATTAAATGAAATCTATTGTTTTTGGTTATTGGCTTTTTCTGTTAAAAATCTCATAAGCAAGCGCGAAGTCTAAACATATTCCAGGTGGCAATGGCAATAAACATAGTTGACTTAATTAATTTTTGTTCTATGATAATATTTTTGGTAGGTTTTTATGAAACATAATATGGCAACACTAATGTATAGATATCTGACTACAAGAACAGCGCAATTATTTAAATTAAATGGTCATCTTGTTTTATGGCGCACAAAAAATTGTGTTATGCATAAACAGTACCTATTTAGAAGAATAGGTGTTCTTTCTATCTATTATTTTCATTTCAATTTACAATACCTTACTTATTCACTTATATATAATATTGCGAAAATTATCTGTTGAATGCTGCCATTTAACAGGTTCCCCGGCTTTTCAAAAAGCGGGACAGCGAAAGGGTTACATATTATAACTCTCAAACGTCCATGACTCCTACGCAGCTACGGTGGAGTCATAAACGTTGAGTTTGTTGCGCGTCCGTGGCCCCTACGGAGGAGTGAAGAAAATCTTTGGTATTTTTTTCGCGACCAATCACAACGAGTTTTTTTGACTGCCTCGTAGGGGTCAGGACGCGCAACGGCAGCATTTTTTTTTGTATGAGTTATAGAACATTCTAAAGGATAAATTAAGTATCTAAACAACAGATTATAGCGGCGGTAGCCCAATGGATAAGGCATTGGACTTGCGATCAAGAGGTCGTGGGTTCGAACCACATCCATAGCACTACTGACGTGAAACCATTCCTAATAGGGGTTAACAAGAATACTAGTAATTCTAAAATTCAAATTGTTAGTAATTTTTTTAAAAAGAAAGATAGTTGACGCTAAAATAATTATCCAAACAAATCATTCTTGGTCTTAAGTATCACCGTGTTTGTGGATGGGATTTCCTAAAGTGCGCGTGTACAGCTGCCTACCACAAATAGGTTTATATATTTTCTAAGAACAATATTATGTTAGTAGTCCACACAGATTCCTAGAACATTTATACTTAATGAGGTTTGTTGGACATTCGTGTCATTTGTCCAGTGAGGTAGTCGATCATGGCATGCAATTTGCCGCTAGTTAGGTAGTTAGAGGTGTGTTAGAACCTCATTTCGCGAGCTGTGACTAAGTGCCTACATCAAGTTTATTGCTCTAGCGAGTTCAGTACTATGTTTATTTATTTATTTGGATCGCCAACAGATGGTACACATTTCTAACATCTAAATAATCCCAATCTTAAAGGACCCAATCCTGGGTCCTTTAAGTAGGGCGTGAACAAGCACCTTCTCAGGCCGTCAAAGTAGAGACCTCAACATCGCCTTGGCTGCTATGAGGGCGGTGTGGAGGCCACTGCTCTTAGACCACTCGACTGCTTACCATCAGGTGGAGTGTGGTCATTTTGACGAGCAAAATAAAAAAAAATAAAAATAATAATAATTTACAGTTTACCTAATATACTTTATGTTCATAATATATAGGTATTTATTTTTAAAGATTAATAGAAAAAAATGTTGACTGCGTGGATGGAGTAGTGGTTTATTTGGGCGCCTTGCCACTGCCTGCACGAGTATTGTGGGTTTACCACTTGAGGCAAAAAATGGTGTACTCCAGGAATGTTCCGAGACTAGGTGTGCTTTTTAAGATGACTGCCGCGCTGGCAATAATTTCTGTATCGCAAGGGATTTTATGCAAATTACACTCAGTCTCAGCGCAGTAATTTGTGGATCACACATTTTTCCTGTGCGGAAATCCATAACACACGTGCTGACAGTGCGGAGGCGACGACTTAAATCACTACGCTAGCCAATCATACAGTATATAAGTACTAGCTGTCCAGACAGACGTTGTCCTACAAAAAAGAAAAGAAAATGCATATCTAAACCATCCTCGAATCCACTTGAACACACACAAAAAGTTTCATTCAAATCGGTCCAGCCGTTTAGGAGGAGTTCACTGTCAACACAAGTACAGAAGAATTATATATATAAAGATATAATAATTAATAATTATATATATAAGTTGACCTCCAATCCTTCGCTGCCAAAATAATAACTAATATTTAAACTTTACGAAAAATTCACGTTCAAAATTTGTACATAATTAAATGGATTAGCCTTGATTGAGATTTTTAAACAACAATGTTTAGTCGAAAAAAAAAATCTTAACCGGAATATTATGACTCCCCGTGACCATGGCTGCTGAAAAGCAACCGAAACGTCGGGGAAAGTGTAAAAATAAATCTAAATAGTATAATAGTATAGTAATAGTATAAATAGTTTTAATAGTTTCAATAATTTAAATAGCTTAAAAATTTGTAAAGTTTAATAGTGATTATAGTAGTGTAACAGTTTTTCAAAAAAATTTGTAACAGTGTCAAATAAACAACGCGATAAAATCCGTATATAGTAGTTTAATTTCAATTAATAACATTCGCGTAAACAGAAGACAATATTATTATAAGAGTTGTTAAAGTTTATAATAAAGCGATTTAGACTATTTTAGACCGTAAAATGATGTCATTTAGTTTTGTCCCAAGTTTACGCGAATGTTAAACTACTGTTTACGGTTTTTATTGCGGCTTTTTTAACTATGTATTACTATTTAAATTATAGCGTTGTTTAAAAGGGGTGGGTAGAAGTGTATTACACCAACATTTCGCGAGCAACAATTTGAGTCCCATGTAAAACGAGGCGGGCCTATTACTGTCTACCGGGCTCAGCACCAGGCACCGTGCTAGTATTGAGAATTTCTTGACAGAAAAACCCAACACTTTTCCCTATCTGGGAACCCGAGATCGTATGCAAAGCAGCCGCATTAAATAAAGCTGAGTGCATAAAAGAGTATTTTGATAACGCACAAAATCAAACATTAGCTTTAAAATATTAGTAGATATTATTAATCTGACAATTAAGTAATCTTAGAAAGCCAGATATAATTAAAAATCTATTGTGCCTGGCCACCGGTACACCGCTACTACTCAATAGGTTAATACGAGAAGTGAAAATGTTTTACCACTTTTAAGCATTTACTCGCACGGAGGAGTGTGAGATTTTAGCATAGTTAAAATTTACTTAGGTATAGACGGAATGTAGAAAAGATAAACGTCAGCCAAAAATATACGAATTTCGGTCAAATTTTAACTTCTGCGCGATCATTAGTTTGTATAATTATACGTTTTCAAAGCTACCATACCTTGAAGAGGTCAGCAGTACTCCGTTGACGGCACCGAAGGTGGAAGCAGCCACAAACAGCGGTATGGAGAGAGCGAACCAGCCGAACAGTCGCTCAGCGAAAGTGACCGCTACAGCTGCTGAGCCTAACACCTGGAAGAAACACACATGGCGGAACTTGTTTACAATATGATAAAACAGCGTAAGTATTATATTTAAGCTTGGAATTGCTAGCGCGAGAATATTATAGCGTGCTATAGAGTGTTTAGTTTGGCTCTTTCTAGCGCTAGCAATAACAACTTAGGAGACGGTTTCATAATATATTTTTTTAAAAGACACACCTACTGTTTTTTAAAACAGTTTCTGCACTAAAAATGAAACCTGTTTCGCGAGGGACTTCGATGGCGCAGTAGTAATGAATGCGACTGCTGCGCATATGATGCGGGTTCGATTGCCGGTTTGGGCAAAGCGTTATTAAGCTTTCTGTCTACAAATTTGGTAGTAGCTAGTTAGCTGTATTTGGAACTATGCCTGGTAGACGCCAATAGGCTTGCCTCTCAGTAAGTAAGATGAAGAATGTTAAATTATAGCATATTAAACAGTTTGCCTTCTCAGTTGGTTCGGTACTTGAAGTAGTCACCAGTGCCGGATTAAGCAAGCGCGGGGCCCGTAGCAAATTCTTTCGGGTAAGAGCGCTTGCATACGTCAGACTTTTTGTAGAGCTGATTATTGGGCCGACTGAAATTCTACACATTTATACGAGCGACTTTTTGTAGAACTTGTGCGTTTACTGTATGAAATTCGGTGTTTTATTTACGCCAAGGAAATAGTCGGTTACCGATTGTCTGACGTGGATTGTCTTAGTAGGAAAAGTTGTAACATTTCACGTTTCTGTGACATCAAGTAAATTCAATATACCACATCTTAAGTAATAAGTTTCACTCAAAAAATTACGCTCAGGCAGAGATGAGTGGGCTTAAATATGCGGGGCCCTCTTTCGCGCGGGGCCCGTAGCAATTGCTACTCTTGCTACGTGGTTAATCCGGCACTGGTAGTCACCATCTTGCTAACGCCAAGAGTGGTGGGTTGGATTCGCTCATGGAACAAAAAATAAAGTATTCTATCAATAGACTCAATTTCCAAGTATAGACTCTGTGTATATTTCGATATTTGCTAAGTTCCCCTCGGGCACAGGCATTTTCCTTAATACGTAGGTAAAGGAACGTCGTTTTAAAAGATAAAAAAGTACATCGGCCATGACAGTTCTTTTTTTAAATGTAACATTTACAGGTAACAGTTTTACTGTTGTTTATATACCGTGTGCGCAGGCGCCGGTAGAGGAAGCAATTAACTTATTACGTTCGAAGGCTGGCGAATTATCTTACTATCACCGGGTGTACGGTACAATTGGTATTGTTATACTGTTAATAAGAACAATGTTGTACCGGAGGTTTATATTACTTAAGTACCCTAAGAGGGGTAAGCAGAGTGTATTTCATACATATTTCGCCAGTATGTATTCAATAAGTTACATACCTAACTATATTACCTAATAAGTTTAATAACACAACACGTACAAAAAAATTATTTACAATAATGTTAGCCACAAGAAAAAAAGGAAGAACAAGATAAGAACAACAAAATTTAATAAGCGTCGTAATATTCTTCCGCATCGTTGTCTATTGGCAACGTGCCCAGAAGACTGGCAGCATTGCCACGTTGGATAGCATGGCTTATTCTTTTCGCCAGTGGCAAAAAAATTAAGGTAAGAGGGGCGAGCCCATTATTGCCTTCCAGGCACATTTAAGGTTCCGTGCTGATACTAAGAATTTCTTTCAGAAAAACCTAATACGGCTTTATCCCCATTTCGAACACCTCATAATCGCATACAAAGCTCTGAACTTTTTGTAGGTACCGCGGGACCAAAGAGTTTTACTTATAACATAACATATGCTTTCAACACCACAAACTTATAAGAAGTAAGTATTATGTCTGTGTTTAACTCCTAATATTTATTTTTGGTTTTATTTATATTTTACTAGCTTTTGCCCGCGGCTTCGCTCGCGTTAATTTAGAATTTGACAATTCAAATTCGGGTTGTACTCTGCTTGTAATAATATAATTCAATCATGATTCGAAAGACACGTGGCGCCATATACTATCATAAGAACGTTATTATTGTTTTCCTCGGGAACAGTAATTTTTTTCGGGATGAAAGGTAGCCTATGTCCGTTTCTGTACACCTGTCAACGTATATCCAAATTTTCAGGATGATCGGTTCAGTGGTTTAGGCGTGAAAAGGTAACAAACAAACTAACTCATTTTCGCTTTTATAATATTAGTTAGGATTAGGATTAGAAGTTGGCAAACAAGCATACAGGGTGATTAATATTAAGCAGTTATCGTACTATATACTTGCGTACAGTTCCCGATGTACGACTCGCACGTTGCTAATCCTAGAGAAAGGAATTAAAGATGGAATGATTTGAACTAGACATACCGATCTAAGATCGATAAATTGAAAATGACTTCATCACTTTTGTAACACATCGTGAGTTGGCTCAAGGCTGGTTATGGCCGTAGGAATAACGCACTATAAACATATAAAAACGATCAAAGAAACACTGAGTTCTAAATAACGTGACTCAAATGGAAGCCAAAGCAAATCTCAAATCCTGCAACTCGAAATAAAGTCGTCCTTAACAAAAACTACTGTAGTTCACACAACACATATCGCTTTCATATCGATTAATCAAAGATTGATCTTGTGATGGCTCGATTTAATCCAGAATCGGGTCTTTTGCTCTTGATTCAGATCGATATTAGGGTGTCTGGTTGGGCGCGGATCTTGCAGCATAATATCAAGTGCACTCATCAAAACTGAGTCTATAGGTCTAGGTACTAACCTCAGTAGGAGATAGGGTGGTGTAGAAAGCGATATTAGTAAAGGTATAGACCACGGTGACCAGCGCGCATGAGATGGCGATGGCGCGAGGCAAGTTCTTTACCGGATCCTTCAGCTCCTCAATGATGAAGTTCAAGTAGTTCCTAGGAGGGAAAGAAGATGAAAAATTTACTTCAGAGAGAATAGGAGTTACAATAACTAAGTTGATTCATCCTTGTTATTTGTCACGGACGTGAAACAATACATTTTCGAAGGTGGCGTAGGAGGTACGCAGAAATTTGATTTGCAAATTACATAATAGTATTCTCGTTAGCCTCTCGAGTTAAGTTAAATGCTTGTGTTACATGTGGATTCCCGTCGGTTGTGCAACGGTACTTAAGTTATAGTAAGTAATCAAAGCGGCGTTGGCCCTTGGGCTTTGATTACTTACTATACAGAATTAAATTCGTTTATAAAATTTACACTGACCGAAACTATTGGCTAGTGTGCATGTTTTTTATTTCAAAACCAACCTATCCAGGCAAAAAAAATTATATACAAAAATCGAATTTCAGTTAAAATTGGGCCCGAGATTTCTTTGTACTTTATGCTATTTTTTGTTTTGAATTTAGTCATCCAGATATATTTGCAAAATCCTTTGCGATATCCTTATACGTTGCAGTATAATAAAATAAGATAAATAATGTCTGTTCTTACAATATTCGCAAGATTCCCAAGACTTGTTACTCCATTCTTCTCTCCTACTCCCACGGCCTTTATAGAACAGATTCTTTAGGGACTTTCCGAAGCCTTAATCATCTCTCTGTATCATAAATAATATTTTGAGGTCATGATATACCTACAAGATGAATTCAATAGTAATATAAGTTTTTTACCATCCGTTGTAAGCAAACAGCCCGGAATAGAAGGAGAGAGCGATAGATGTGACGTCATCAGTGGTGCCCTCGAACGTAAAGTGCTGTACTTCTCCTGCGAATAAATATAAATAATAATCATTTAGTTTATTGCATACTTTACATTAATATACAGAAAGTAACAAGCAGACCTTGTTTAGAACTCATCACACGTGTAAATGTAAGCATAAGCGCATTCATCAATCGATACATTCAAATTGTATAATAGAAGATCATGTATCAGTAGATATCAGCAGCTGCAGTTTGGTATTTAACGCGGTAGATGACTATAGTCTCGTCTTTAATTAGTTAAAACCTAAACGCAGCTGGAGAAATGTAAGATAAGTATAATAGATAATAAATAAATAGTATTTATCGGCCTCGATGGCGTAGTGGTTAGTGTAACAGACTGCCACGCCTGAGGTCGCGGGTTCGATTCCCGCCCAAGTCAAACATTTGTGTGCATGAACATGGATGTTTGTCTTGGTCTGGGTATTTCTATCTATAATATGTATGTATTTACAAAAAAAAAGTATATATGTATGTTTATCCATTGTCTAGTACCCATAGTACAAGCTCTGCTTAGTTTGGGCTAGATGTGTTGTGTGTATGTGGTAGAATATTATTATTATATTATTGATTTTATCATTTTATCTACAAATTATGGTTCTGAGTCTGGATGTACATTGAGTCCGTTGATTAAATGTTCTAAATCTTTCTTAAAAGAAATTAAATTCTCAAGTACCTATATATAAGTATTTGCAGTGACTGCCTTGGTGACGTAGTGAATGCTAGTGCTGCCCATAAGGTTTCAAGTTCGACTTCAGAGTCGAGCAAAGTGTTATTGAATTGAACTCAAAAGAAAGTCTCAATAGCAGCGCGGAGTCTGGCACAATGCCTGCCAATGAATTTCTTGACAGAAATACTTAGTAAAACTTTGCCCAACCGGGGGTCTCACGAACAGTAGGTAGTTAAACTACCTATTCGCCACTGAGGCAGTCAGTATAAATAAGTATAAAGGAGCAGATTCTGCCCGCGCTAATGTAGATTTTGTCAATACATTTTGATCCCTCAGGAACAGTACTTATTTTGAATGAAAGGTAAAGTTAGGTTGTCTGTACCCCTAAAAACGTGTACCTATACAAAATTTCATGATGATCATTCGAGTAGTTAAGACGTAAAAGCGTAACAAACAATCGTACAGACTCACATTCACATTTATAACATTACTAGTTTTCACCCGCGGCTTCGCTCGCGTAAATGTAGATTAGGTTAGGTTTGCAACTGTTATTTTTTCGGGATGAAAGTTACCCTATGTCCTATTCTGTACCCCTGACAACGTGTATGCAAAATTTCATGTTGATCGGTTGAGTAGTTAAGGCGTGAAAGCGTAACAAACAAACAAACTCATTTTCGCATTTATAATATTAGTTAGGATTAGGATAGTTAGGATTTTGGTGACATACATTCAAGACCCAGTTTCGTTGTAATAAAACCTCTTTTGACAAACAGAGGCAACGAAACTGTGTGCACAATGCACAAATAACGTCAATTCACACATCCTTACGCAGTGGGCGGTATAAAGCGTGGATTATTAGATGATTGCCTCGAACTGGACCGAGGGATCCGTGTGAATGCGACACTACAATACTAAGAATACTGCGAGAGGGGGCTGATATTGTTGTACGAACAATGTCGCTGCTTGTTTTTTTATGAAGGTGTTAAGAAAAAACGCGAATGCCTTGCTAGCGCGAGTTATTTAGATTTAAGGTTACACTTTCCTCGACGTTTCGATTGTTTTTTCTCGTGAACATGGCTACTGAAAAGCAACCGAAACATCCGGAGAAGTTTAAACTTTTAACTCTTAATAGGTAAGTAGTTGTACTTATTTAAATAGTAATAAAGTTAACAGTAGATAATAGCTGAATAAATTCAAAATTATGTAATAAAAGTAATATAAACAACGCGATGTCGATGTATACATTCGTATAAACATTAGACAATACATATTATGTAAATAGCCTAGTAATATAATAAACTACCTATCCCTAGGTAACACTACTTTTTTTAGATGAAAGGTACCTTATGACCTTTAGCTTTGAGTCGCTCGCCGTTCATTTTATTTTGTTGTACCAAATACAGTCGTATTCTGAAGCACTTTAGGTTGAATTTAAACTGTTACTGAATTAGTCTCTTCGCCGCCACTCCGTCCGTTGGCGCTGACCCTTACTGTAGCCCTAACAAAACATTATGATCTGTTAAGTAGCTAAGGCGTTATAGCGTAATAAACAAACTTACATTCGCATTTATAATATTAGTTAGGATGTAGATTAAAGATGTATGTTTAGAGTTTCTCATATCATAAGTGAGCTATGTAATGTTCTTTTTTGAGAAATATTATTCTCTGCAATTCTTTAGGCGCGTCGCCCACTGGTAAGTCGAGGCACGGTAATATTTATGTACTGTGGTCGAGGCACGGTCGCGATGGCGTGGCGTCGCGGCACGGTCGAGGCGTGGCGTTTATATAGAGACGAGGCGAGGGCGGAGAGAGATAGATTTTACTTAAACTTAAGAGAAACAAAATGACAAAATGGCGGTGGAGTCGCGGCGCGGTAGAGCACACCACCCTCGCCGCGCCGCCGCCCCGCCTCCGCCTGGACTCCACCTCGCCTGTGACACGACTCTAGTGTGTGAGCGCACTGCCATGTATTCCTGAAGGAAACATAGAAGCGGCGCGCCGCTCGTGCGCCCGCGCTTTGACGCCACCTCGACTCCAGCTCGTGTGGGCGACGGGCCTTACAATTGACAAAACAATCAACTTTAACTTTATTTACCTGTTCTGTGCGTAAAACGCTAAACAGATTTGGATGGAGATAAGATATAACTTGGATTTACATTAATAACATCACCAAAGGAATAGACACTAGGCAGAAGTACCTACATATATCTACTACACCCACATTCACCAGCTATAGCTGCAGGTCCAACGTAATAGGAACCCAGCCTATTTCTCAGCTCAGGGTCAGTGGGCTCCTTGCTATTACTAAGAATTTTTGGGCATTTTCAAACATATTTTAAAGAACTTACTAATTCTAAAGCGAATACGTGATAGAATACAAAGAGCACAAAATAAAAAAATTTCAAGTACACTTGTTTTCTACAGTATTTGCTCAAGTGTCTTCTCCGGTTATTTTACAATGGGAGGCATCTCGGCCGGGGGGCGTACCGGAATGGGACCCTAACGGCCGAACCCAAATTTTTTTATAGAAGTACCCAATATCAAATTGTCCAAACCGGCATCATGCCCAGCAGTTGCATACATTACTGAAGCAGTCACTACAATATTATACCGTTATTTATTATTAGCAGCGATGACCTAGGCGGATTGCCATGCAGAGGTTTTGGGTTCGAACCCAAGGCACGTACCTCTGACTTAATTTCTCGCTTGCTTTAACGACGAAGAAAACATCGTGAGAAAACCTGCATGACTAACAGTTCTCAAAGATATGTGAAAATTGTGAAGTCGTAAGCAGTTCCAACCCGCACTAGGCCAGCGTGGTGGAGTATGGCCTAACCGATGTCACACTGAGAGTAGTCCTATGCCCAGCAGTGGACAGTTTATATGCAGGGCTGTCATTATTATTATTATTTATTACTAGCTGATCCGCGCAACTTCGTCTGCTTCACATAAGAGAATTCCTGAGATTAGCGCGTTCAATCAAACAAACAAACAAACTATTGAGCTTTATAATATTAGTATAGATACTGATAGTTATACAGCTGTGCTTACCTCATCTAATACAGGCGTGAGTCTATGTATGAATAAATAAAAAGCAATAAATTTCTTACTAAGTATTAAATGATTGTTTCAATGTTATACCGATCGGCCTTTACTTCCGATATAGTTAATCCGTTTCATGTATAAGGAAACTGAGTTGTTATATTATAACACGGTCAGAACGGATAGATCACTTATGATAATATAGCGGAAATATTATGATACATCATTGATTGACATAAATAAATACTTTCATTGCGTCAATTTCGAATTCATATAGGTATTACTGCCTATCCTCGGGCAAGGTACCCTATGTCCTTGTCTGTAGTCTTGACAAGGTGTATGCGAAATTTCATGATGACTGGATGAGTAGGTGGGATGACGATCTGCGAGAGACTGCAGGCAGATGCTGGATGCGCCAAGCTGAAGACAGCGCGCTATGGCGCTCTTTGGGGGAGGGCTATGTCCAGCAGTGGACTATTATAGCCTGATGATGATGATGATGATGGACGAGTAGTTAAGGCGTGAAAGTGTAACAAGCAAGCAACAAAATAAACACACAAGCAAACACACATTTGCATTTACAATATTGGTGAGGTTATCAGGATCAGTACACGAAAATCAATCAAAAATCTTTCTTTTTTCCACACGAGACAATAATTTGTGCGATCCACAAATAGTTGTTATTCTCAGTCTGGATTTTGCGTCCGTTGTTTGAATTTTTAATAAGGTACCCCGCGAAACAGGAATTATTCCTAATGCGGCAGTTTTTGATAGGTACAATTTAATTTAAAGAAAATAAGCAAGAAAATGATCTATCCTAACTTCCTAACTCGTATTTAAATGCGAATGTGAGTTTGTTTATCTGTTACGCTTTAAGCTTTAACTACTCGACTCGTTTATAAAGAAATTTCGGTCAGGCGTACCTACAGACGAGAACATATATTATGCCACCTTTCATCCAGAAAAAAGGTATTGCTTCCAAGCGTAACCGCGGGACCGAATGCTAGTATATATTAGACAACATACTGAAACCCGGAAGTGTCTGCCATTTTGTACTATTTGCAAAATTAACCTTATCTAAAAAGACACGTTTTTCGTAACAAAATGTCTCCATATTATAATTAGTTAAAACCTGTTGAATATGATTATGTGACGACATTTTTAATGTTCGTTTCGCGGTCGGTGGAGTCTGACATTGAACTGTTACATAGTATGGTGGAAATTAAACGTAAAGATGTCTGTTCACTGTCTAACATGTACTATTAGTGTTTCATTACTTTTCTTGAAATAATCTAACGTACATTGTAGGCTTATATAGGCCTAAAGGGACGATGTTGGAATGTCCTGTCGTCGGAATGGTCTCGAATTTGATATTTTTATTTATAGCTCGTTCTGCACGAAATAGCGCATAGGTTGAAGGCTCGAACCAATGCGCTATATGTACAGAACTGCCGTATTCAGTTGTTCACTACAACTTTAAGTGGGCCTATACACCTTGCTATTACGGACACGCAATAAGTGTTGTGGGTTCGATCCCAAAAGTTGAAAAAATATATCTGATTCAATACAGAATTTATTCATAGTGCCGGAGTAATCTTTTTAGGAAAGAAATCATAATTTAATAATAGCTTAATTTAATTTAAATATATAGGAAAGTATTACGTGAAAGCTTACAAATCGTGTGTACTACAAAGTGTACTTCATAATGTTGTCGAAGAAGATATATCTGCCAACCAGCACTTGGATAGCGTGATAGGGTACGACCTAAGTTAGTTAGTTGTTGTCTGGGAGATTGGATAAAACTAAAAAAGGAAAATTTGGTTGGGATAGTTGATTATCTAACCTACTCTGATTAAAACAAAGATATCATGACAAAAGACCAAGTACATTAAACAAACAAGCTTAAAAAATATTATAACAATAATTGAACCACACATCATAATGATCTATACGCAAATAAAAGAAAGAAGTCCAACACTCTGGCTATTGAACAGCGTGCTTTAGTGTCAATTGCAAAAACCAGTTTGAAATGTGGTTCAAGGCTTCGTTGATAAAAGAACGGTTGATAAGGTATGGCGCTCGATCTCGGAGTTAATGGAAATCACTTCAGACCTCCATCTGATTGGATCTCGATTGGTTTAGGAAATAAAATGTTTGGAAAAAATGTAGATGGTGTTTTCGATTTATTTTGAGAGTTGGTTTGAGTTAGCTTCTATGACTATCGGTTATACATATAGTCTGGAAAAATGGTATCGCAATATTGAATCACCCCTGAAAGATTACGTAGAGGTGTTTTAGAAAGCACGTGACGGGAGAGCCTATAGCCGTGAAATGGGCACATTGCATTGTATTATTATATACTAGATGTGCCCGCGGTTTCACCCGCGTTTATCGTTACTGCGCCGCCCACGTGGGTCGTAGCGTGATGTTATAATTATAGCCATCCACGATAAATAGGCTTTAAAAGAATTTTTCAAATCGAACGAGTAGTTCCTGAGCGCGTTCAAACAAACAAACTCTTCAGCTTTATAATATTAGTATAGATATATAATACATGATTAGACATTAAATTAACTGCCATAGAAAAAACCTTATTTAAAAATGCCTAAGTTAGCATATTTGGATATAGCTAATATTTGTATCTAAGTATGGTTTCTATATATTTGTATCTAAGTATGGGTATTCTAAAGGCTGATGTGCTTGCTTAATAACTAAGGATGTGGTTGTTCTTGTTTTTAAATAAAAGGCTGATACATTTGTAACGATGACGGTCTGCGAAAGACTGCAGGCAAATGCTGGATGTGGCAAGCTGAAGACAGGGCGCTATGGCGCTCTTTAAGGGAAGGCTATGTCCAGCAGTGGACTATTATAGCCTGATGATGATGATGAATATCCGTAATATCAGTCTTTAGTGTATTGAAAATATTGATGTATGACGTAGTACAGATCGCGCAATCTACGATGGCCGGGCTGAACATAGCGTCTCTGAATTGTTGCGCATGTACATTCGCTAAAGGCATCCCGCCCCCGCCCCCTGTCACCAAAGAGACCTAAAAATTGTAACTGCGACGCCACTCGCGCAATGTTCAGACCGGTCATCATACAGTGCGCGATCTGTACAACAGAAAGTAAAATTTTAAACTGTCAGATAATTAGAGATTCTTTGGAGTCACTAGTAACCACACGAATAAAGAATAATGATTCGATCACTTTTCAAATGCACTGACCATGCAGTGTTTATTAAGATAAAGTCTTGTTTTTGAACGGAAACAAAACTATAAACACTATGTTTATCAGATAAAATCTTGAACGGTTATGACATTAAACAAAAACCTTCGATTACTCACTCACAGTAAATTTAAATTGCACGACATTTAAAATAATACGGTTTTGTTTAGTGATAAACAAACTAAAGTCTTTAAATTTTGAATTAGTTAGTTGTAAAGTTTAATAGTAATAGTAGCGTGACAGTTTCTAAATTTTGTAATAAAGTGTCAAATAAACAACGCGATAAAATCCGTTTATAGTAGTTTAATTTCAATAGTTAGTTGTAAGTTTAAGTATGCAGTTTACAGCTGATTTTCAGGCACTGTGTTGGATTCCCAGGTCCGTAAATCGTAAAATAATTAGGTTTATCTATTAGTCAATTTTTGCCAGCAGCATGCTCAGAGCAGCATGGTGTCTCATAATGTATCCGACGTTGAGTATGTGATGACGGCAAGACTATTTCTGTGTCATTGCTGTGGTATAAGGACAAATAACAAACAGTTTCGCATTTATATGATAGTAAGGAATAATCAAGCATCTGATTGTGGCAGTCCACTGTTGGACTTGTTGTTGGGCGTGGGCCTTTCCCATAGATCACTGAGCTCATACTGCGACTATACGTACATATATCGTCTATTATATCACTATTTATTTATATGATTGTTAAAACATAATTTTTCAAACTCAAACTCAAACTCATTTATTGCGAAAATGGGTAATTTAGATAACATATATATATAAAATGGCCTTCCTCGATAAATGAGCTATCCAGAACTAAAAGAATTTTCCAATTCGGACCAGTAGTTCCTGAGATTAACGCGTTCAAACAAACAAACAAACAAACAAACTTTTCAGCTTTACAATATTAGTATAGGTATCATATCGTAAGCAACACATTTGAAGTAAATACGTAATGCTAACGTTTGTAAACATTTTTATATTATAGTTTTACATTTGTGCAAACAAAGTTGGTTTGAAAGAACCAAGGTTGATAGTAGGTACTATTGACTGTTTCTGTTTTTCTACTACATTTTCCCCGGGGTGCGCTCGCATAAATATAGGTTAGGTTAAGTTAATATCAGTATTTTTTTCTGGATGATTGGTATTCTACATATTATGTCCTTTTCTGTTCTCGGACAACGTGTATGCGAAATTTCATGATGATTGGTCAAGTAGTTAAGGCGTGAAAGCGTAACATACAAACTCACATTCGCATTTATAATATTAGTTTGGATGAAATAATAGGTTATATACATAATGTAAGTGCAGCTGTTTATACCTGAGGGCTTAGGCAGAGGTGTATGTAATAACATTTCGTCATAGATTGTTTACGTCCCACGTATGCAGAATAAAATTGTGTTAGATCAGTGCAAGACTATTATAAACATTTTCTTTATACCTTTTATTTGAAGTGAAAACTTCTTTAGGCGCGTTGAGCACTTCTTGGGTGAACAAAAATCATGGAACTCGCGTCATCGTCACGCTTCCACGCTTTATTATTTTTTTTAGAATATTAACAATATCTCAGAAATGGTGCGTCCTACGCAAAAAATAACGAAATTTTGACCCCCGTAATAACCCATGAGAGAGTATCAGGAAATAGCATACAACCCGCTCCTTTATTTTCTGATCGTTGTTTTTTTTTTCTGCTCGTCTAATTGACCACATTCCACCTGATGGTAAGCAGTCTCTGGTCTAAGAGCAGTAGCCTCCACACCGCCCTCATAGCAGCCGAGGCGATGTTGAGGTCTCTACTTTGACGTCCTGAGAAGGTGCTTTTCCACGCCCCGCTTGAAGGACCCAGGATCGAAGGAAGAAGGAAACACGTGCCTTGGCAGAGAATTCCATGCCTTGGTCGTTCCGCAGAGGTATGAGGACCCAAACTGTAACTTTGATAATTTTATGGTATTCCTATCGAGCACAAACATTGTATGTGATATCATAATACTCTCAGAGTGTTGGCTGAGCATTACCCCGTCGATTCCCCTAATCGAAGGGTATGTTTCATATAGTTCGAGTCAACCGATAAATCAAAACGACGGTATAATAGTCTACGTAAAATCTAAGCGAGCACACTCTGTCGTTGAGCCGTGTATACGTGATGCTAGTTGTTTAATTTGCCAACTCAAAGACTTTGATCTTACCGTTGTGGCGTTATACCGCTCTCCATCCTTTCGTAACTACGACAACTTTAATACTGGGTTGAATCGAATTTTTAGTTCAATTTCGTCACGTAATGCCATTATTATGGGTGACATCAATATTGATATTATGCCGAATAACCTTACCCCTCAAGCAAATGAATACTTAAACCTCATTGCGTCACATAGTCTCTTACCCGCCCATCTTTTGCCGACCCGTGATAGTGCCTGTATTGATCACGTCATGGTGAAGACAAATCTTAAAACAGTGACACTTTTAATCGACACGTATATTACAGACCATAAACCCACTCAGCTAAACATCGCCCGCAACACAGCATCCTCCTGTCTTAAACATAAACGAACTGTAATTGATTATCCAGTAGTTATTACAGACATACATAATACTGACTTTACCGCCATATTAAATACACGAGATGCAAATGCAGCCGCAGAGCTCTGAATATCTACCATTAGATCCATCATCAAAACTAATTCTAAATTAGTTTACCTTACCTCCAAACGAAGAATACTGAAACCATGGATTACAAATGGACTTCTTCGCTGTATCCGTAATAAAGATAAGCTGTCTCGTAAACTCGCAAAAGACCCTGAAAACGTTATTCTCAAAGTGACGTTTACTAGATATCGCAATTTTTGCAATAAATTACTAAAAAATATAAAGATTGCCTATCAGAAAGCGGAACTCCAAAGAGCTAGAATCAATCCTAAGGTAACATGCTATTGAGTTATTAAACTCAACCG
The DNA here is from genome assembly GCA_963564715.1 of Catocala sponsa. NCBI lineage: Eukaryota > Metazoa > Arthropoda > Insecta > Lepidoptera > Erebidae > Catocala > Catocala sponsa. The sequence goes on from OY751349.1 coordinate 18,147,414, forward strand.
ACTCTGACGGCTTTACGATTGACGATGTTAATGATTTATTCGCTAGCATTGGTAGAGACTTGGCTACATCCACCTCGACTGCCTTTATCCCCTGTGTCAATAACTCCCCTAATTCTTTAGTCCTCCTACCTACTGATGAGCAGGAAGTTGAAGGACTGATAAATGGACTCCGCGTTGATGCCTCGGTTGGATGGGATGGCATCTCGGCTAAATTATTAAAATCGTGTCTTCCTGTGTTGCTCCGTGTCATTACTCATATCTGTAACATTTCACTATCTACTGGTTGCTTCCCATTAGCCTTTAAAAAAGCCATCGTACATCCCATCTTCAAGAGCGGGGACAGGCGCAGTGTTAATAACTACAGACCCATTTCTGTTTTACCCACTATTTCGAAAATACTTGAGAGAATAATAAACAGTCGACTAGTTCACTTCCTCGAATCACACAATCTACTAGCCTCAAATCAATTCGGGTTTAGAAAAGGTAAGTCCACTGAAAACGCTGTGGCCTCGCTAGTAGATGATGTTGTGGCCAAACTAGATAAAAAGTCGAAGTACTTAGGTGTCTTTCTAGATCTCTCCAAGGCTTTTGACACTGTGTCTGTTCCCCATCTCTTAAACAAATTAGAATCAATGGGTGTCCGTGGTCATACGCTTGAGATTTTATCTGATTACCTGAGTAATCGCACTCAAAGTGTCAAAATAAATGATTTCTATAGTGGCAGCAGACAAATCTGCTTTGGTGTACCTCAAGGTTCCATACTCGGGCCGACACTTTTCTTAATTTATATAAATAATTTATGCAACCTTTCTCTTCCTAATTGCTCAATTTTCACCTATGCTGATGATACGGCGTTACTTGTGCATGGCAAAGATTGGCCCACAACACTGAATCACGCAGAAGAATCTATCAATGCAGTAATGACCTGGCTTTCAAGTAACCTCCTAACATTAAACCTAAATAAAACGGTGTTTGTCCCATTTGCTTTTAACACAGCTGGTCTCCCTTCTCCTAATTATTTTACTCTTAAAGCCCACTCCTGCGAAAGCTATTCGACCTCTCAAGCCTGTGACTGCCCAATTATAACAAGGTGCACCAGCGTGAAATATCTTGGAGTCACCATTGACAGCACAATAACATGGAAGCCTCACTTAGAAATACATTCATCGCGAGTTCGTAAACTGATAGCCATCTTTAAAAAACTTAGACACGTCTCAGATTACGATCTTTTAAAATCTGTTTATTATGCTCTGTGTCAGTCTCTGCTCACCTATTGCATAACTGTGTGGGGTGGACCCCACAGGACTCATCTTATTACAGTGGAGCGAGCACAGAAAGCCTTACTAAAAGTTATGACCTTTAAGCCCTTTAGGCATCCTACCGCTGTTCTTTATTCTTAGTGTCAGGTTCTGACAGTTAGACAGCTTTTCTTGTTACAGACAGTCTTACGTCGACATTTTTCTCTTGTATATGTTCCATATGCTAAAAAAGAAGATACTATCAAGTATGTCCCATCCTAAAAGCTAGAACAACACTTGCTCAACACCATTTTAATATTTTGAGTGGGCATCTGTACAATAAAGTGAACAAACAATGGAACATATATCCACTTTGTCTAAATGAATGTAAGCGAAGGATCTATAAATGGTTGCAGACACTTAATTACGACGACACAGAAAAGATCCTAACATTGTCTTTCATCTAAACTAAAATAATATCACGCACACATCAGCATACATATACATAAACACACACACAAACACACCCTTACACACACGCGTGCAGAATATTACTACTACTTATAATCCTTATGTTTTTATTTCTTTTTTTATGATTTCTCTTATTAATTTTGTATATTTTTACAAGCATCTATTTATATTATCTAATAACACGTCTATTTTGTCGTTTTAGTATCAATTTCACAACTAGTTCATACTGAGAGAGCACTGATACCCATAACACAAGTTTATTCTTATCATGGGTCAGAGTTCAACCTAACACTTATGTATAATAATTTTAGTTGTATCTGATTATTTTTACCTTAGTTTTAGTGTTATTGTACAACCCCTCTTTTTGTCAAATAAAATCATTTTTATTATTTTTATTTGTTAAACTTGTTGGTACGCGCTCTAGTCGACTCTACTGTGTAAGGATGGCATCTGAGCCCAGCACGCGTTGTTCTGGATAGGAAAGGGGAGGGAGGGATAAGGTGCAATAACTCTTCAGAGCACTCCCCGTGGTATATTCTGTAGAAACATGCCAATGAGGCAATGTCCCTACGGAGTTGCAGAGGTTCCAGTGAACTCGTGACCTCTGGATCTCCGATGATACGGACAGCCCGCCGCTGTAACCTGTCGAGAGCGTCCAGCAAGTACTGCGCGGAGCCATCCCAAAGATAAGAACAGTACTCCACGCACGGCCGGTATTTAAAGTTATGTCGCTTAGTGTCCTGTTCTTGTGTAAACCTTGTTTTATTTCGCCATAATTACGTTCTATATAATGTTCTTAAAATACATAGACTTCGAATTAGCTATTCAATAAATTATTCAGTATACCTATATTTAGTTTGTATAAAAGCCACAATGTTAACGATTTGCTTCATACAGAGCGGTAACTTCATATTTAAACCCGTATTACAGTAGGTATATAAGTGTTGGAGTTTACCTCTGCATAGCTGGTATATGCCGGCGGCTATGATGATAAACAGTGCGAGGAGCTTGGCGTACGTGAACCAATCCTGGACTCTGGTGGCTGCGCGGACTGACCAGCAGTTCACGAATGTTAGGAGCACTGCGGACAAACATAAAGAATAGTTATCAATGTATTATTAGGCAATATTGATGATGGTGAAACCTTGTGTTCCTAAGGTAAGTAGGATTACCCGACCAGTGCCGGATTAACCACGTAGCAAGAGTAGCAATTGCTACGGGCCCCGCGCGAAAGGGGGCCCCGCATATTTAAGCCCACTCATCTCTGCCTGAGCGTAATTTTTTGAGTGAAACTTATTACTTAAGATGTTGTATATTGAATTTACTTGATGTCACAAAAACGTGAAATGTTACAACTTTTCCTACTAAGACAATCCACGCCAGACAATCCACACCAGACAATCGGTAACTGACTATTTCCTTGGCGTAAATAAAACACCGAATTTCATACGGTAAACGCACAAGTTCTATATAAAGTCGCTCGTATAAATGTGTAGAATTTCAGTCGGCCCAATAATCAGCTCTACAAAAAGTCTGACGTATGCAAGCACTCTTACCCGAAAGAATTCGCTACGGGCCCCGCGCTTGCCTAATCCGGCACTGTACCTCGTTACGGACAAGGGGTGCTGTCAGCTAGTGTAATACCTAGGAGTCCATACCATACTGTTATAAACAGTATTATACTTTTATCGCTCGTTAATATTTTTTACTGATTTTCATGACCGCTGGTATTCGGTGCTGTAATCAAACCTAAAAAATAGTTTATTTATAATTTAAAATGATAATATATGTGTAAATTGGCCAAGAGGTGTCAAAAAAATAAAATAATGTTAACATTTCTAGAATACTGTTCATTTTATTTCTACGACCTTAATATAAAGTCTATTTCTCATACACAAAGTCGGGCACCCTAGTAATACCGCTAGCGATGTCAGTGTTTATAATTAATTATATGATGCCTGATGATTAACTAGAGAAATAAATATATACCTATTATATTTTCTCATAAGATTTTTAAATAATATTATGATAAACATAAGTACCTACAGAGTTTGTGTATGTGCCTGGTGAGATTTGGAATCTGGAATCTGTACTAGGTTTGAGGACTTTATTACAAATATGCATAATTATGACGACGAGCTATGCACGCATGTTTGTCTTCTTACTAGTTTGAGAAAGTATGTAAAATATATTTGTTTAAGCATTTGTTACACATTCATAGCTAAACCGTAAACTCACTAGAGTAGGGTTGCTAGATCGTCAGAATTCGACCAACATTTTGTCTAGGTTTCAGGCAAAAATGTTTTAATAATAATGTACAAAATATTCCGACACGAGTCAAGCCCGCGGACAATACCAACCACCAAAAAAATTCATTAACAATCGATACGTAGTAGTTATATATTTTCTCTTGATAAATCCTGATATATAATCCTAAATCCTGTAATTTTCCAGAGTTTACATATCTGTTAGCCCTTGTACGAGCGTACAAGGGAGCCGAAAATAAGACTCCGTAGCGTAAGTAGAAGCCTACATGCCCTACATACACCAGAGGATTGTACGCAGACAATCATAGGGAAGCACAAACTAATGTCAGAATACCGGCGACGCGCAGTCAATTTTTCTCACAATATTTCATAATTAAACTACTTTATACGGATTTTATCGCGTTGTTTATTTAACACTTTATTACATAATTTTGAAACTGTTACACTATTACTATTAAACTTTACTACTTTTTAAGCTAGGCTCTTCGTGAACTTGGCTGCTGAAAAGTAACAGAAACATCTGGGAAAGTGTAAACTTAAATATACATTTATTTAGCTTAAAATGTCGTAAATTTTAGTAACAACGCGATGTAATCCGGATAAAGTAGTTTAATTGCAATGAATAACATTCGCGTAAACGGAAGACAATATTAAATATTTTACTTTTTTGGCAGCACTATGCGCTTTTCCGTCACACTTGAAAGTTTGAAACTCACTTCGAACTTGTCTAGTAAGCATACTTTGTATATTCCCTCATACTGTATAAAGTGGGCCATTATACTTATAACTCTGTATCGATTCACCCACATTGCTCGCCTATTAAGTTGGGGACGGAACTTATTAAAATTGCTAGCATATTTCCTCAGGGCAGCCGTAGTGGGTTTTCGAGTTCTTGTGGGGAGATTGAGACGTAAACCGCATTTCAAGTGGAAGCATTATGAGTATTTTGGCGCCGTAACATTACGTTCTGAGGTTTTGGAAGTCTTTTTGTGCTATCAAGCTGGCAAACTAGTGTGCGAGTCATCTGTTAAGCGGTTGCTGTGGTATATGATCGATCAGAATACTAAAGGTATCTCTTATTCTTTGCCACCTTATAGAAAATTTATAAAAAGAAAGGAAGGTGAGGTATGTAAGTCGGTGGAACTCTGACTTACCGAGCAGCGTTGTAACTATTGTTAAAACGGTTTTCTGTAAGCGAATGGTATTTCCTCGGACCAGCCGACTCATTTGTACAGTCAGCGACATTAGGATTAACATTCGCAAGATTTTAAATTGCTTTATCATACACAATAATGATGATTCCCCATCAAAAATTAGTTATAAAAATTAGTTATTGTTGTGATATAGTAAAGACTACAGCTAATTTTTTAATAAAATACTGATACAACGTTTAATGTTCAGCTACTTATGAGGCTGACTGTACCGTCATCAAATAATTGTTAAGGACGGGTGCATCTACATTATAATGTTTTGTAACTGACTCTTACAGAGACCTAATTTGTTAGCAGAAAATCCCTCAGTTTCTTTTACCCGACCCTAAAATCAAACTCGAGACCTCACGATTGCATGCAAGTATAAGCGTAAACGTGTCAACGAGACACTAATTATTATCATTATGTTATTTCATCCTTGTAGCTCCTTATCTATTCGTTTTATGAGCAGTCATTACGTTTTATGAGCTAAGTCGATATCCACGATTTCATCTGCACACGTGTGGATTTGTTTTGATACTTCAGGTCATTTCTGATAGCTGATTTGTGATGTAACATGGAATTTGATATTATTATAGTATACACGACTACACATCAAGTTAGACAGCCTATATACGCATAACTACGCTACATATAAAATAGAGAATTGTCGGAAAGGGACAGTGCATAGTGGTGTCGATGTAATGGTAAGGATAGAACGTCGCGTCCCATTCAGCGTGAATGAGACAAAATAACAAAAATATAACGCACTCTCTCGCACGATTCGCAGCGTTCAACTTCTAATAGTTCAAAGTCCAAACAGTCTAGGTTGATGTGTCGTTGTGTGTACATACATACCATATAATAATATACTCACGTATATCCCTGAAAAGATAGGGAGATATATAATATTACAGGCACAATTTAAAATGTTTATGGTCCCACGTATTAAGGAACGAGGTTTTTACCTTGTATTTACCATATTGAAATGGTGTCGAAGCTACTACTAGGAACTTCCTGAAAGTTAATCAAGCTTGTCTAATCTAGAAATTGAACTAGTCAGTAATAGTGGTCCCATTTAAATCAGTGTATGTGTATGTATGACCTCTTATCGTAGTATGTTGTACCTAAGTGTCTGCATAAACCAGATCCACGCGAAAAGTTGTATGTTTTTATAGGTGACGGCTTATTGTAAGCCAGGAAAAGATCATTATATTTTCTACTACAGCGGTAGTGAAGAGGATATTTCAAGCGGGTTGTTTCATTATTGTATAGCTATGGTACCAGCTATGTCAAAAGTGATTGATCATTCTTAATGGGTTCTTTAGTCGATTGCCATTATAGGTAACCTGAGAGATTACGTTGATTAATTATATGTCAATCACACTGGTGCAGGTATCAGCCGGGCGCCGAGCGGCCCGCGGTACTCCGCCATGAAGCCCGCTTCCTCGTGCCTCAGGCGCTGACAAACAATATATACTAGCAGTCGCCTAGTGCCCGAAATTCGACCAAAATTTGTCTGTAAGATATTGCTGATATATGTCATTATATATTGATATATGTAACCATAGTTACGCGCTTCGACTGCGGGTGTCAAGTGCATGGTTCTGTGCGTGTAGTGGTTTTTCATTAATTTAATGTATTTCTAATGCATATTTTATATAAATATTAGCATTCGTCACTTCTTCTCTGTATAAACTATGTGTGCGAAATTTCATACTCCTCCGTCCGCCCAATTTTCGTAAAAAGGGATCCAAAGTTTTCGCTTCACGTATTAATATATAGATATTCAGTGTAAATGGTTTATATTGGGTTGCCAAGCAGAGGTCTCGAGTTTGATACTACGGCACGCACCTCTGATTTATCTAAGTTATATGTGAAGTCGATTCTAACCGTGTATTATAAGAGAGCAATATTTATAATATTGCAATGCGAAAGTTGGCATATTTTTAATCAAAACTCTTTGTTTTTGGCTCAAGTTTTTGTACAAGAAAGCAAACTGTGCGAAGTGAAACGAGACTAAAGACTTCTTACTTTAGGTAATAGGTAGATCGTGATTCCGTTCCCTTCATCCTGTCTATCACAAGTAACATTTTAATGTCTTAAGTGTGTGTTTTCTCCCTAGCCTTTATTATTCCCAAGTCACTTGGGGTCGGCTTTCTAGTCTAACCGGATTTGACTGGATATCAGTTTTTACACGGAGCGACTGCCATCTGACCTCCGCTACCCGAAGGCTAATGATACCCTAAGGCTAGACCAGTGTCAGAATATTAGAGGGCACTGACTTCCCAATAACGACTCCGATCGATGTTCATGGCAGCCGGGACCGACGGCTTAACGTGCTCTCCGAGGCACAGAGCAGACGATAATTGTCAATCAATACGCACATCATTTCGAAAAGTCATATAACTTTCGAAAGTCAGAGGTGCGCGACGTGGGTCCGAACCCGAGACACTGCATTGCAGTCTGTTGGTCTCCCCACTGAGCTATCGCTGCTTCATCTTAAGTGTGTGTATTAAACATTTAATTATTTAACTTATTTTAATCCGAAAAAAATATCAATGCATATCTGTTTAAAAATTACCTATCCCATATCTTAAACTTAACATGGTATAGATATCTGTGTGCTTAATTTCAACCAAAGCCATTCATATTATTAATAGGAAATAGGATACTCCAGCCTCAGTTTTCATTACCAACAAGTTTATCTATCCCTTTAGATGTACGTTGGAAGTGCCATGAATTTTTATTATGTAGACTCTCTGGGGTGTCTCGAGCTAAGAACGTAATGTAATATAAGATGTGAGGAAACATCATCATGTTGTATTAATACGTGCCATGTTATATCTATGAGCGGTATACTTTGTATATTCGACTTTTTTTTTGACGTGAGATGTATGAGATTGTATTTTAATTATTTAATTATTGTTGACCTTATTATATTATATTTCAATTATATTTAACTTTTTCATAATATTAATGTGCTTGTTTTTGTTCTTATTTTACTAAATGCAAAATTATTTTCAACACAAATGTAATTTGTTCTAAATTAAATGACTTAGGTATGACTTATGACATCTTTTAAGTCAGCAGTAAGTTTGACTACTTCATTGACTGGTACCGTCGACACCGAAAGCAGTCGCGAGTTTTATTACATCTTTTAAGTCAGCAGTAAGTTTGACTACTTCATTGACTGGTACCGTCGACACCGAAAGCAGTCGCGAGTTTTATTACATCTTTTAAGTCAGCAGTAAGTTTGACTACTTCATTGACTGGTACCGTCGACACCGAAAGCAGTCGCGAGTTTTATTACATCTTTTAAGTCAGCAGTAAGTTTGACTACTTCATTGACTGGTACCGTCGACACCGAAAGCAGTCGCGAGTTTTATTACGCATTGCTCAGTAACCGCACTGCATCTGGCAATGTACCAGACATCTGCAAAAGACTTGCTTCTATGTCGTGCGAATTACGACGTAGACGGTGAAATGTGGGTGTCACACCTCTATCTGACTCTTCAAGAGTATACGCTGAGTTTACGTATAAGATTGTTCTTTTTGGTCATGGGCGGCCCATGATCTAGCGTAGGTTAGTGAACGATTGCATTATCAGAATCTGAAAGCGAGTGGCATAAACAGTTCCAGAGGAAATTCTATTGAGGTATCTGACGTCGGCACCTCTTCGAAAACGAATACTTATAACTATGTAACTTCTTCTTGAAGAGACGCACTCTTTGTAGGAATGTAAGAGGTTTAAAAGAGTTTTACTAAAGTTAACGGATTTACTATAAACGGGGGCTGCTAATTCCTATCAGATGAGCTGTTAACTCGTCTGCCTCGAAAGCCATAAAATACAAAGCTTTAGGTTCAAGGCGTTCAAAGTTATACATATATTATGTCAATAATTTTGCACAGGATGAAGATGTCAGTTCATGCTAGTACTTTCCCAGGTGGGTCCTCATGATTTTACATTGAATGCCGCAGTAACCCACCTTCAAATTTTTAAACACCACCTTCAAATCCTTGTGAATATTTGACACTTATCTAATATGTATTACGTATAAAATATACTTACATATACAGCAGGCCGCCAGCAGTCTGGTGGCATCTTCAGGCGGTTCGCACTCTGGGAAGATCGGCTTCAGTACGTAAACGCTGAACGTCAGGGCCACGATAGCCTGTCAAAAAAAGTCACTTATGAAACAGTGTAATAATCATATACATAGATTAAAACGTCGGACTATGTTTCCGTGTAAGCCTCCTAAAGGATCAGCTATTTTCCTAATGGTAGATGTTAGGGAGGTATCCGTGAAGTGAGAAATTATAACGGACAGCGGCTTCGTGGTTTAAGTGGTCGCCTTAAAAAATTGTGATTCACAAATATGTGTTCCTGTCTAAGTGTTGATCTTTGATGTTTGAAAAGTAACCCGCAACGCAGGAATTATTCCTAGTACAGTTATCTTTTTAAAACAATCCAATGAATAAACAAACAATGTCTGCCCTATTAATACACAGTCCTACTGACAACAGGCCTCTTCTCGCTATGAGAAGACTTAATCTGCAACGCTGGTGTAGTACAACTTCTCAGACGTCACACATCTTCGAGAACAGAACAGATATGATATGCAAGTTTCTTTACAAAGTTTTCATTTAGAACTGCATATGAAGTAGTTAACTTTCGCTCGCTATAGCTAGTGAAAGTTAACTTGAGTTTAATAGGCTGCTGCGAAAAGTCATAATGTCGTGGTATCGAACTCAAGATCTCTGCGTGGTAGTAAAATATCCACGACGACTACGACACGCAAGTAAAATTGATGTCCAAAGCGGGGGCAACTAAATATACTTTTAAAATTATGTATTGGGCTTGCCTTATCCTGAAACTAGCTACTGGCCGGCTAGACAATGCGCTATCGATTGATCCAAAACTACACACAAGACTATATTATTATCATATGATGTAGTCTTGTGTGTTATTTTAGATCAAATAAACAGTCTGGTTTTGCGACTTAGGATATGGATAACAAACTTAACGTATACATAAACTATTTTCAAAAAGGGAACAATCTGGCTGGCCAAGTACCTCTATCCTACAGAAATCGGAGTTAAAGAATCTAGTACTTACAATCTTTCTTGTGGTAATTAATTTTTGGTAAAAATAAAGCTGCAAATCCAGCAAACAATTGCAGGTCACAAAAGCTAAATTTTTTTATACATCTAAGGTGGCAAGCTGGCATACGGCCCGCCTGATGGTAAGTGGTCACCGAACCCTATGGACGCTTGCAACACCAGAGGCATCACTTGCGTGTTGCCGACCGTTTAGGAAAGGAAGAAGAGGAAAAAACGTAACGTATAAAAAAAAACCACACACTCTCATACACATACACGCATACACATACACATACACACATACATACATACAGACATACACACACACGCACGCACACATATACACATACACAACAACAGACTATTAAAAAAAAAAAAAAAAAAATATATATATATATATATATATATATATATATATATATATATATATGTATATATATATATATATATATATATATATGTATATATATATAAATAAAAATAAAGATAAAATAAATTAAATAAATTCAAACACTTTTGTTAAGTAACATGTTACATTAAAATTGTAAGATATAAAAGAGCGGCGCCTCCTGGCACAGGCATCTATATGCTTAAAAGGAGACGCCACCAACTATATAATGGACAACGTGTAATAATGAAATAAAACATTTTTGTTTTTTTTTTTTTTTTTTTTTTTTTTGATTTGAAAAGTAAGTGGGAAGGGGGAAAGAGGGTGATTGAGCCTCCGGCATTTCATTCGGTGAGTGAGAGCACTCATCAAACGAAACACAACAAGAGGAATCTGCTATTTCACGTCGATATTAAGTAAGAGGGTAGTCCTTCCCCGGTCGAGCCGGCCCATTCATGCTTAAATCAGCGAGGCTCTACTACCTTTTAAGCATACACACATACATCTAGCAAACATTTGAATATCGACCCCATAGTATCCCATCTGAAATAAAACAAGTCCATGCTAAACCAACGGTATAATGAACGAGAAATCTAAAGCAAACAGCAACTGGACGAGTCCCAGGTTGGGCGCCAATATGCCGATGACGTCATTGTAACAGGAAACAAATTTCCGTTGTTACGTGAGGTTTGTCTATTTCGAGCACAGAGTTGTACTCTCGATAATGTTCTCAATCGTATGTAAAATCTGCTTATCCGTATTAGCTTGGAACAGTATATCTTAAACGCCTGATTTATGGAGAAAAGCCAGCAATAGAATAGTCTAGAAAACAGATGTAATATGCAATGTTTAAGAATAGTATATTGCTTTTTGAAAAAGATACTTCACGTTCTATTTCTTAAAACTATAAATGAAGATAATATTTATTTAGTGGGATAGGATATAGAGTAATCCCACTAAAGCTTAGGATTTCGCTCAAACTAGGACAAGCCGAAATCTTATTAATTAATTCTTCCTTTATAGTCATAGTTATAGTAACTGGTTTTGGGGATTTGTGGATGAAAAATCCATCGATTTCCATATATCCCCATTGATGAGCCATCTTAATGGGGATTTGTGAACTTTATGTTGGTTTTTGTCCATAAATCCCCATTGCTAAGTTGATGATTGGTCAATGGGGATACTCAATGGAGATATGTGGAATAACCCGTTTCTATCAAGTGGACCGCATGTTTGTTTACCACCATGCGAATGAGGTTATAAATAAAATATCACATTCAATCTGATATTGACAGTGTTATTGCGTCGGTGGCTTTTCTGTCAAGAAATTGCGGCACGGAATTTAGAACAGTGCTCGGTAGACGGCTTGGCAGTAGGCTCGCCCCCTATAACGTGGGATCTATAGCCATATCTGACAAAAAAGGAACAATACATCTCTGCCTACCCCGTTGGTGATAAATGCTTTAGACTATGTATAAATAGATCTATAGCTACACAATAGTAAACAAACAAAATCAACAAACGTTTCTTGGATGCATATAAAATCCTAACCAAACACTGACCCTAAAAACTGTTTCCTACCCCCACACAAATTCAACATAGTCCCTGCTAAACCAATAGCAACAAGAAAGAGCAAATAACATTTAAATAAGTCCCGCGTTGGGCGCCAATAAGGTGATGACGTCAATGCGAGAGAATGAAAACATGGATCCATTGCAATTTTGACTCTATCGCTTCATAAAATAAAGTTAGAATTCCGTTTTCTTCAATACATTGTGTTTTACGCCGTATTGGAATTGACACGTCATGATTTGAAATGGAATGACGTGGCTTTTTCTGTGTTCGATACAATACGGATTTGTGTTTATAAAGCTTTATCTCAATTTGCACGTTGTAAGCTATTATAGGCAAATCCAAATTAAAAAATATGTTTATTAATGTAGGTCACAAAGTAACACTTATGAACGTCAAAGTTACAAATATTGACGTGAATTTACATTTATATTTTACCTGTTGCCATATTCAGCGAAGTTAGGGCGAAGAACTAATGACAAGAACTGGTAGGAAACTCATGGCCACTCTTTTTAATTCTCAAGCTTATAATATACCTACTCATGAAACACAGTGTGTCATGATTGTAGTATTTAAATATATTATATTATAGAAATATTTAAAAGTTAGCCTTTAATAGTAGTTAATGGTAAAACAGGAGCATCCATTTACGTGTACACTGAATAAAAACAACGAGACCATATTGCAGCCCGAGGTGAAGTCTTATTGTTAGGATAAGTGAGAAGACTAAGTTATAAAACAAACATGATTAAAACTGTTTAAGTTCAAAGAATGGTTATCTCCCACTGAGGGCGCGTTCCCACTATGTTGTGACGATAGATTATCGTGTCGTTTAAAGCGTCGTGGCTTGTGTATTTAAATAGAGGTGTTCACATACAGGACGACACGATTAACTATCGTCCACGACTTTTTTTCGCAGTGACGACAGATTGTCAAGTCAATGGGAACTGCTAGCACGATAGTCGTAAAACGATAAAATAACGTCACGACTAATCATGACGGCAAATCGTGTGTCATTGTTGCAACTATCCATCGTAGCCACGATAAAAATATCGTCTCGTGGTTTATACGTTCGACGATAAAATATTGCGACGACACAGTGACGATAAACAGTCGATATAATGAGAACAGCTAGAGACGACAGTCGTCCAACGATAAATTAATCGTCACAACATAGTGGGAACGCGCCCTGATACTAAAATAAATAAAAGTCGTCCCTCGTTGGGCGCCAATAAGGTGTCGATATTGGAAATAAAACAAATCTCTTAGACAATATTGTGTTCGTAGCTTCATAAAACAGCGTTATAATGCCTATTTCCTTCGATAAATTGTTCTGTAAATAGAAATATACTAAGACAATATACTTCACGACCTACGCTTTGAATTTTCTTTTGTTCGTTTTAAGCGTGGGTTTAGACTGGAAATCATGATTGCTGTTAATATATTGTTACAAAGAATCACGCTCGCAATACCCTGAAGAGTTCACAAAGTTGTATTAAACTCATGGTGGAAAATGACCCCTAAAAACCTATACATACTCGTAGTTGTGTGTGTGTATCTAGTCTGATTTAATAACACATCGGTGCTCAAGAGATTTGCAGAATGTATCTCTACTGATTCCTTACAATCGACGGATGAATGAATGGATACATCTATGTGTTGCTTTTCACATTTTTCCAGCTATGAATGCTTTTAGAGATCTTTTGTTTCCATTTATATTGTGAAATATATTGAAACAATATGAATGCATTGCGACCTACGCTTTAAATGTCTTCTGTCTTTAGTCCACTTTTTGCGTAGGTTGATACTTGGAAATAGGGATGCTGATTACGTAGCCTTATTGACATAAATCTTCAGGGTATATCGTCAGACTACGAGTATATAAGCAAGATAGTACGATACTATTCGTCCTCGAAAGATTAAGCAGTTGATTCATATTTCAAAAGATATGATTAGTTTTCATGATATAGAGGGTAAACAACACACACAATGCTCAACTTTTCTGCTAATGGATTTTAAAGAGGTAAACTAAATACACTGATTTGATCTCCGGGTCAAAATAACTTATAATATTTTGTGCTATGCGAAGTGTGGTAATATGACAGCAAAAAGCTCTTTATACTTACTGTCGGCTTCCGAAAGTCTTCTTACCAAATGACAAAATCAAATTCATGTTTAGTAATTTTATTGGCTGTTCCTAGTTCAGTCAGCCAATTAGGTGAGTTAAGTATATTTAGTGTCGATCTGCTTTTCAGAAACTGGAGTTAATTTATATTCCACACTACTACGTGATGCATATAAGCAAAGCTGATGAAATATAGGTTTTACACAATTCCTTCGAGTATGCATGATTCGATGTATAAATAACTAGATGTTCCCGCGGTTTCACCCGCGTTTATCGTTACTGCGAAGTCCCCGAGGCTCCTAGTGTAATGTTATATAGCCTTCCTCGATAAATAGGCTATCCAACACTAAAATAATTTTTCAAATCGAACCAGTAGTTCCTGAGATTAGCGCGTCCAAACAAACAAACAAACTCTTCAGCTTTATAATAATAATATAGATTACAGAGCTCGCGTGATGTTGTATTGATCATAAATATACAATACATTAATTGTCAAAGAATCCTTATATCCGTATGTCCACGTTTTATTGAAACCAATATTCAGGCCGTCTACTGTCCCTAATCCAATGAGCAAACCTTTTATTCGTTAAGCCGATAAATTAGCAGCTTAGGTCAAATTCCTCATTCTTTATCATTCATTCAATTTAATACCTTGTTACATAAAAAATAAGCTCCAAAATGGCAACTGACAGCCCTAATCGGATTGATGACCGAACTCTAAAAACTGTAATTTACGTAATTTATATTCCCTTTCAGTCTCTTGTACGCAGGAAAAAGAATACCGCTTGAATGTGCTCGAACGTCATCAAAGAGACTATAACAGCTTGTCTATACATACTTATATTACAGTAGAAGACTGGTATAAAAGGGATAATAATAATGTCCTCCAGGCCGAATTACGGTTACGACAGCCAGTTTTAATGGAGAATGGCCATCAGCACGGGAGATACAGTACACTGCCTATTCCCTCACTTTAAGAGTCTGAATGGATGGCAATCTAAGACGACTGGAGAGAGATCAGGCGCAGGACCAAAGGCTTTACATGCTTTCCGAGGCACAGGGTTATGCAACTTCCTAAGTTCGGGCTGCTATTAACAAGTTCTAGACAAAAAAAAACAAAAGCTTTGTGCGGTGTGTCCCAGGATAGAATCCTGATATGCTAGCACTCGCATAAACTGCCGCTGCGCAACGGATGCAGTCATCATAGGAATAATTTAGATGACGAAGGAAGTGTTATATCCTGCGATTGCGATCCAGAATATCGTATAGAGAATATTCAATATAGCGCTAGCATTTTATCGTGCTTTGGTAAGGTTATCCACTAAATACAAATAAAATAAAGGAACAAAAGGGAAGAAAATGGGTTTTACATACTTATATGTTATACTAGATGTTCCCGCGGTTGCACTCGCGTTTATCGTTACTGCGCCGCCACCGTGGGTCGTAGCGTGATGTTATATAGCCTATAGCCTTTCTCGATAAATAGGCTGCCCAACACTAAAATAATTTTTCAAATCGAACCAGTAGTTCCTGAGATTAGCGCGTTCAAACAAACAAATTCTTTAGCTTTATAATATTAAGTATAGATATCGCGCTTGCTTTATTATAAATCGAAGACAAGCTTCAGCTACCATCAACATTGTTGACATTCGTTAACAGACTGTATGAATTAGCATAAGCAAATTGATTAGCGTATATTACTATGTGAATTTTGTCATAAATGAATTATTATTGTTATCATTTGTAACACTAGGCATAACCTCTGGAGACTTTAACTCCTTGTTAATGTTCCCATTCTTGCGTTTAATTAGTTGACTGCGCACAAAGACAGAATGCTTTTCTTAAAATTCTAACAATTTCCAAGTCTATTTGTCTTGATAGTCTGTGGACCACCCCTATGTCGGATCAGTGTGTCACTACTCTATGGTATTGCGTCATGAAAGTATTCGAATTTCGAATCAATACAACGGCTGTTGTCGATGGTATCTTCAAAGCAGGTAAAATATATATATATACATATATATAAAGTTTTATAAAAGCTTTATACAGCGTTGTATCAAGCTCAAAGAATTCTGTTTTCTTTTAAATTGGTACCATTTGCCAGTATTTTAGGACGAAATAGGAGACCTATTCTCGTCTAGCGGGCACATTTGTAGACTCCGAGCTGCTACTGCGAGTCGGTTAACAAAAAACAATTATTAATCGTGCGAGGTTCTGTCCTAGATCTCTCGATAGCACGCGAACATAAGCACAAACTTATGCTAAGGAATAAAAACTATTACGACGTACATACATGCGACGCGATAAATGACACAATCCCCATTTTATCCCACACATAACCTTAACCCTAAACCGTGCTAAGAAGCTAAATATCTTGGTTTATCTTTATAATTCTTTTGTACGTGTAAGTCACTGAACTTCTAAACAGCTGGACCGATATTGATGAAATTGTTTGTGTGCGTATGTGTGGGTCCCTGGATAGTTTATATTCAAAATTGGACTCATTGGGTTCTAGAATTCCATATTTGTTCCGACACGCCAACTTTTGTCGGGCCGCTAGTTTGGTATAATTATGAATACCTATCTATTATCTGTATACCTACCTACTATAAAGTAAAGTAATAACTATTTACAAGTCACGGTAAAATCTCGTGTACATTAAAAACTATACGAGTATTTCTATACATTGTTTCTATATAATTGTTCACTGTTTTTTTTTAAAGATGCCTTATTTATCCAGGCGGGTACCACGGAAGAGATAATAAGGAAAACTGCGCGCCGTGTTCCTTTCTTTTGTAGTTCTATCTCATAATATTTTTAGACCGTCCAAGCCTGTTATTCTGCCGTGACAATGGTCTTACACGTGGCACCAAGAGCTAAGTCTTACTCGATAACCTGGATAACCTGGCGGTATCTAATTTTATATGTGCCAAAGTATCAAATTTTTTCATTTGCTTGAATATTCGAGTATTTAGATTTTTATCGACATTCTCTCACCGCTAGTGTACTGTCTACGTACGGTCTATGTGACAGTCACGTAAACTACCTATCTATATCATCCAAGAATGACTGTTGCGTCTCAATAGCGATCATCGGGCTACTTTATAGTTTGCATAGATTTTTGTTTTTTATTTGTTTTTTTTTTAAATTATATTATAACTACCTACCTATGTAATAATAATGTTGATGCATGCATGTCGTGATGGTAGAAAACTAAAAACCATTTCATTTTATTTTCATTATCTTAATGATCGGATGACAATGTGCTGTTTATTGAAATTAAACTTCTATATACGGATTTTATCGCGTTGTTTATTTGACACTTTATTACAAAATTTTACAATACTGTTACACTACTATTACTATTAAACTTTACTAATTATTAAGCTAATTAAATTATTGAAACTATTAAAACTATTTATACTATTACTATACTATTGTACTATTTATATTTGTGTTTACACCTTCCCCGACGTTTCGGTTGCTTTTCAGCAGCCATGGTCACGGGCAGACTAAGATGGCAGTTGTCTCAATGTTCCAGTGTAGTTATTTCAAAGTACCCGAACATAATTTAATCATGGGTGTTTCTATTTACGCAGATAACTAATTAGCTTAAAAATTAGTAAAGTTTAATAGTAATAGTAGTGTAACAGTTTTGAAAAATTTTGTAACAAAGTGTCAAATAAACAACGCGATAAAATCCGTATATAGTAGTTTAATTCAATGAATAACATTCGCGTAAACAGAAGACAATATAATGTGCTGTTTGTTTACCTCATGCTCGCAGTAGACTGCAGTGACTTTTTGTCATAGGATGAGGCATGCATGCTTTACACAGGCTACGGTAACCGTTTAACATCAGGTGCTTCGTATGCCTGACTCCCTATTTAGCAGTCTATAAATGCTCTCCGGAGATCGATACCCAACACAGCGCATGTGTATGTGTAGAGGCGACAACAGCTGTATACGTTTTCATAACTGTTAAACTTTTGCTTAGTGGTTAGTATAACCGACTGCCACGCCTGAAGTCGCGGTTTTGATTCCCGCACAAGTCAAACATTTGTGTGCATGAACATGGATGTTTGTCTTGGTCTGGGTGTTTCTATGTAAATTATGTAAATATTTACAAAAAACAAAATTATATATGTATATTTATCCATTGTCTAGTACCCATAGTACAAGTCACTCTGCTTAGTTTGGGCTAGATGGTGTTGTGTGTATGTGGTAGAATATTATTATAATATTATTATTATCATGATGACAATCGCGACAATTCTTTCCACGATAATTAATAAATATAAATAAATAAAAAATACATTATTTACCTTTTACTGACCCCTGCCCAGCAGTGGGCAGTTTATTTACAGGCCTAATATTATATACCATCAAAAAAAAAATATTGATACAAACTAAACGCATAGCAACAATACCAAGCGAACCCAATTTTACAACATGCGTTATACAAAAGATGCAGAAAGATGTTTTATTCGGATGCAGGTTTCCGTCGTAGTATTGTGATATGATGAAAGGCTGAGACGTGAGAATTCGCTGTATACGATTTATACAAGCACCTTTTAGTGCTTAACGTTTCAACACACAGGCCATGATAACAAGCTAACTTGTGAGAGTTTTACTCGGTCTACGATAGCTTACTACTACTGTCGGATAAGTTCCTATTTACCTGTGAGCAAGGTCTGACGATCATGCACTCTATCCAGAGCCTGATGAAGGCAGCGAAGGGTCCGAAGGTCTCCATGATATACGCGTAGTCAGCGCCACTCAGTCGGATCATGGTACCCAGTTCCGCGTAGCAGTAGGCGCCTACCTGTAGAACAACGTTACATTAGTTTTTAAAGTTCGTAAATGTCTTATACAACAGCTTTGTCCGTCCGTCCGTCCGTCTCTGTTATACAACTTTCAACTCAAGAACCGTAAGAGCTAGAGACTTGCGGTCAACGCCATTCGACTCGGCATAGTCGATATACCCCCGAAATGACTATGACCTTTGACCTCTGACCTCAACGTAACGTGACCTTTGCATATTACCCATTTTTTCGAACTCTAAGATTTACGGCATTTCATTGCCGTTTCTCACTTATTGTACATACATAACAGTTTCGCACCTGAAATTGTCAAAAAGGTTAGCAGATATATGTATAAACCCAAATTTCACCAACATTATTCTAGAAATCCACCTATGATACGAGCTTATTTCTACCACCTACCCACGATACTCGCATACATGTGGCAAGAGGACCACAATTACACAGTCAAATATAAAATCCATTTACATTTACAAACAGTCCTGTTTCAGGCCTGTATGTCACCGAAGCGATAGACTCTATCTATCGCTCGGGCATACAAAAGAATGAAACAAAAATATACTAATCCTATTGCCGCTATACCACAAACCGATAAAAAGCCTTTGGGTATGACAAGTCTTTTGCCATAATCATCATGTTTTTAGATTCCATGTCTCTATTCGTAGTTTTCTAAAATAAATACCCAATAACTTTTACGACGACCATAAGTGTTACATTCTAATCTAAACGAATAAATTTATTTCGATTTGAACCGGACAACGGGTCCTCAAACTTACGCCACGGGACCAGTAAAGAAGTTCAAACCAGTCAAACAGAGAGTAGACAAAATCGCCAGTCGATATTGTCGTTATCATAGCATAGTAACTAGCACATACGGTCCGTCGGACATGTGTCTCTGATAACAATGTTTATTGCGATGATTCAATAGTTATGCCACACGACCAGATTGTACCATCATAATATTCAAGACTTGCTATGCTTTCTGTTGTTTTCTTCATTACTATTTAAGTTGATAGGATGCTGAACTTAAACGGTTGCAATGGGACTCAGTTACTAAGCCCACGAAGTCTGTCTAGCAATATGACAGACTTCGTAAATGCAGCAACATTCTTCTTCTTTTTTGGTCGCATGCATCGTATAGTTAGAACCCTATGGAAAGCCCTACGTGATTCAAGTGTCAACAAAAGAATGAAACAAAAATATACTAATTCTATTTCCGCTATACCACAGACCGATAAGAAGCCTATGATGTATGTTTGCACATACATCACAGGAGTAATAAAGATTTTGCCTGCCTTAAATATTCAAATAAACATTATCAAAATTTGACCACAATTATCTGTGACACGCTTCAAACCTTCATTTTTTATGAAAAGTTATTTACATTTCTCTGTATTAAAGACGTGCCTGGCATAACCAAGTACCTACACAATACGTCAACAACAGAAGGCCACAAAATAATCCGCTTTTAAAATCGCAGCGAGGAATATTCATAATCATAAAGCCCTCAGTAAATAGGACCCAAGAGCTTAGTTACGAAGCAATATTCTTAATACCCAATAAGAACCAATCTGAGAATTGTTTTATTATGTTGATGGGATTATGGACAAGAGATTCCAGGGCGTAGGTTTAGCATGAGTGAAAGTTTGTTTAATTGCTAGTGAGTTTAATTTATGATTAATTACTTTTGCACTTTTGAGAGTATCGGCTTTTCTAGAAATGGATAAAGAGTAATCAGTTGTAGAATAAGTTTTATTGTGATTAAATGATGATCTAGATTCTCCTGTTTTTATTCCCAGGACGCATGTCATTATAAAATGCTCAACCTTAATTAAAAATCAATGGTCATTAATTTGCTTTGTGGGAAGCAAAACTAGGAAACGTAGCTTGCCAACCAATTGATTGCAGCTGTTTTCAGCAATGATGGTTCAATATATGTAAATAGTAGATCTCAAATATTTGTCTCGTGAGAGGATCAATGTACTAAAACCCCGCGGTGAGATAACTGGTAAAATCCCTGCGTTGCCCATGTACTCATAGTACTATACTGATTCGGTTCACTGCCCAGGTTTGCAAATGAGCGTCGCCACAAAGAACATTGTTTAGCATCACGCCAGTCCATTTCTGAATATTTTACCAGCTATTTTAGGCTAAGCAATGATAGTTGACAATTTGCTTACAGATTAAAAGGAAGTGGGAAGGAGAAGGAAAGGGAAGGGGGAAAGAGGGTGATTGGGCCTCCGGCACTCTTACTCACCGAACGAAACACAACAGTAGGGATACTGCTATTTCACGTCGATATTCTGTGACAGGGTAGTCCTTCCCCGGTCGAGCCGGCCCATTCATGCTGATATCAGCGAGGCTCTACTACTACTCTTGTATTGACAATACAATAGTATTGTCCTAAAATAATGACATTCTATCTAGTAAGGCTCTTGGGAGATCATAATAAGTTACGGCAAAGGCTTTTATTAAGAATCTCAGCTGCAGTAAATTAATCCACGTCTGGGGATAATAATGTTTTTTTTCGATATAGATGGCAAGCCGTGGTGCACTTGGGAATAGAAACAAATAGATTGGAAAATTTCGCTAGTAAGTAATTGTTTTCAAAGTATCTACATATTTTTCTTGAATGGCTATATATAAAACCTTAGCTTGACTGCTCTTTCTAAACAATAAATTTGTGTGCAAAATACTTGGATAAGAAAACAAAGGTTACTATTTTGATGAAAGGTGGAAATAGCTAATCGAACATATAGTACAATTTGGATGAATTATATAGACCTAACAACGACGAATACTAATGGTAAGGAGTCATTGATGAATGATAATAAAACTTGTTTTAGAATCTTTAGTTCAGGCTGGGTGATATAGAAATTCAAGATCTTAACAGGCTCCTTAGTACTCATAATTTGGGCTTTAATTTTTCAAATCAGGTGAATCAAATATTTTATAATGCTTTATCGTAATCAACAATACGGATAATTCAATCGTCATGGGTTGGAAGTTTTGTGGTCCCAACTGGCCCAAGAAGATTTAGCAAAAATTGCACTTACCATACTGAAAACTCCAGAAGCAACCCAGACAAGAAGACTGGCGTTAACCGATCCTGTGTACTTCAACACTCCTGTAGGAGACACGAAGATGCCACTGCCAATGATGGACCCAACGATGACGGTGATACCGTTCATCAAAGACATCTTCGCTTCCAGAGCTCCTCCATCTTTGCTCTCGGAATCCGCTTCCGCGTCCGACTTTAAGGTTTCTGTATCGCATTTTTCTGATTTCCTTTTTGGTGACCTGTGAAAGAAGATACTGAATTAAGTCAATGTCGACATAGCAGTCTAGTGGAGAAAAGTTAGTCTCGATTTCCAGGTCGAGAGTGATACTATTTTTCTGTTGAGTAATTGCAGTCAAAACCGGATATAACGACATTGAAGGGACTATAATATAACTTCGGACGTTATGTCCGATAGTTGTTATAAGCAATATATACACAAGTACTTATGTCGTATGGGTATAGGTTATGCTTATGAACATGTTTTCAAATAAAATGTCGAATAAACATAAAAAAATATTCTGAATAATCTTTTATACATATATACTAAGTACCTATAGTCTATAAGCTGTACTCAGCTTAAAATATTCCTTCATAGATTGGAATAAGTTAAATTTTTAATAATTAAATTGTTCGTATTGTTTTGTTTTGCTGGAACAAGTAAAACGGTTGGTCGCTAAAGCCGATGAATATCGATAAAGTTTCGTCGTTTTAAGCAATATGTCGCTGTATCCGATGTTATAAACGATGTCGACTGTATTTGTATTTCTATGGCCTAATTTTTCTCTCAGAAGAGGCACGTGCCCAGCAGTAGGTATTATGATATTATAATAATTTTTTGTAGCATTTCGGCGTCTAGTAGGTACTCGTAATGTGCATAGTAGATATTATTATCACTTTCTATTAAGTATAATATGGCACCTAAGCATATGGGTGTTAATACGCCTCTATTTAACTGAAAGATTTAGAGGTGTGATGCTGAGTTTTTATACATCAATTTTATTTTAATACTATTTAATGTTATTATTACTTCTTTTATTTTTTTAATCTTTATTTATTATAGAGGGTTGTTATTATTACTTTTAATTTAACCAATAACTCAACAATGATGCCATGCTACCACAGTTTTGTTCTCTAACAGTCCGTAGCGTTTTTAATCTATACTAATATTATAAAGCTGAAGTTTGTTCATTTGTTTGTTTGTTTGAACTCGCTAATCTCAGGAACTGGTTCGAATTGAATAATTATTTTAGTATTGGATAGCCCATTTATCGAGGAAGGCTATAGGCTATATAACATAACGCTACGACCAATAGGAGCGGAGCAGCAATGAAAAATGTTGCAAAAACGAGGAATATTCTTTTAAATATGAAGCAGGCAGTTGCGCGGGTCAGATAGTATCTAATATTTATACATTTTTTGTTTTCATTATATCAACGATTGTATTTAAGGATATAAATTTGAAGCGGCAGTAGCCTAATGGATAAGACTGGTGATCGACAGAACGTAGTATCAAATACAATTCATTGCACAACCGAAATAAACCTTAGCATCTTAGCTTTCATTGATTTAGGTAAACTAGACTATAATGCTCCTATTATCTATAAACAAACTAACTTACTTGAAACGGTTAAAGTACAGTAACAATAATAATAATAATACTAGTATTTTCTAAACGAAATTGCTGGTATTTAAATATCTATAAATATAATCTCTAAAAAACAAATCCTATCCTATCCTAAGTAATATTATAAAAGCGAAAATGAGTTTGTTTGTTTGTTACCTTTTCGCGCCTAAACCACTGAACCGATCATCCTGAAATTTTGCATATACGTTGTCAGGTGTACAGAAACGGACATAGGCTACCTTTCATCCCGAAAAAAAATACTGTTCCCAAGGAAAACAATAATAACGTTCTTATAATAATAGATGGCGCCACGTGTCTTTCAAATCATATTATTACAAGCAGAATACAACCCGAATTTATTGTCAAATTCTAAATTAACGCGAGCGAAGCCGCGGGCAAAAGCTAGTATAATATAAAGATATTGTATCTAAGAGTGCCAAGGCTACGTTTGCTAAGTAATACATGTGAAATTACAGTTTTTACAGTTATAGCTTGAAGGTTTAAGTTAAGTTAGACAATAAAGATAAATAAGTAGCCTTATCCGAAAAAACAGGTCATGTTTAATTTTCATACATATTTATAACTATAATTTAAACTTTTACCCGCGGTTTCGCTCTTATTCTTCTTAAGATCTATCCAACAGAAGCAGTGGATTTTATTGAGTTTACGACGCGTCAATATCATACGTATGTCAAGTGATATAATTAAGTAATAATAGTAATGTTTATTTATTGACAGAAAAATGTTACCATTTACACAATTGACTGTTACTGAATCAGACCACCAATCACAACAGTTGATATTCGTTTGTTAATAAATTTTTATTTCGTTCCTTTCAGATGTTTGTTGATGCTAAAAGTGCATGAGACCTTGCAAATAATTTTCCTTTATAAAATATGTTAGCATGGCCTTTTAGGAAATCGAGTGTAGACGTAATACTGGATGAGTCAATAACAGATCATTATATGTAAAGCTTACATCAACAATCAGATTTTATTATCTCTTACTTGTTTATAATAAAAACATTTATTTTCCATAACTCTAATCGAGTAGGTATCTCTAATTACGTTAATGAAGTTACGAGACTTGATTGTTTTTTTAATTAATTCTTGTATCCAAATGATGTAGAATATCGTAAAATCATATGCTCTTATTACTAGTAGGTAGTATATTATTTGGCAAGTCGTAAGTAAAAACAGTCAGTTTAATAATATATTATCTTAGCAACACTTCGCTTATCTAAAAAGTTACTACGCTCTGAAGAACTGTTTGATTTGGTACCAGCGGCCCCTTTCTATCACCGTACCACTCGACACCGAAGCAGGGTTCATCCATATCACCTGGAAGCTTTCAAATCCAAGACGGTACGTTTTCAGTGATCATTTCTCCCACGTACGTGCAAGCTCCGGAATTAACTGCCTGCTTCGGTGTTGCACCAGCGCTATGATATGTCCTTCTTCAAACGAGGTTTAAAGAGAGTTCTTCTTTCACGGTAGGCAGCGGCTTTGCTGTGTACTGACATTGCTGAAGTCCATGAGCAGCGGTTACCACTTTCCATCAGGTGGGCCACTTGCTCGTCTGCCATACTAAAATACTATTTATGGATGTTTTTGTATTTTACCTACTATTTATCTACATCTGTAGTTTGATGGATACTTTGTACTGCACGTATAGATAGTGGTTTAAGTTGTCATCTGGCCATGACCATTTTCTGTTATGGATTCGATCCGAACACGGGACAAAAATTGTGTGATCCATAAATAGTTGTTCCGAGTCTGGGTATTCGTCGTTTGAATATCTGTATAATCCCGCGGGACACAGGCATTACTCCTGATGCGAAAATTGTCTTTTAGAACAAGAAGAAACACGACGATGACTTTGAGCTGCACTGGAGTGAGAGACTTTCTCAAAGCATCAAAAATGTAACATTCAATTAGAACAATATTGACAAAATTAAAAAGTAGAAGCGGTCAATAACAAAAAATTTTTTACTTAAATAATCAGATAAGTAATTCGCAGATATTTAAAGCGATCCTGGAATTAAGATTATTCGTGAATAGATTACAGAGAATACACTTATTTAGAAAATTTACCTTCCTAATTTGGATATTTTGATAAAAAGACCTATTATATGAACCGATTAGACCGTCAAAATAGACATAGAAGATATAAGAGGCATCGATTGAGTTAATCCGTGTATGGGTCAGCGACACAGGACGTTCGGGTCTGATTGGATAATACCGCATAATGGGATTTGTTACGTCGACAATAAAGATCCACGACACACTTAAATATTCTGTAAGAAGATTCGCGCGAAAGAACGAAAGAATAACCTTGTTACTAAGAACTGTGACAAATAAAACAGAAAACAGCATTAAATTTTAAACTATGCTATGTTTTAGTTGTAGAGCAAACGATAGCCTAGTGGCAGACCGTTCGACTGCCACTTAGAGATCTTTAATTTGATCCTAAGACTCGCTTTAACGGTGAAGAATAACATCGTGAGGAAACCTGCAAGCTTAACTGGCCAGCGTGGTAGACGTGCCCAGCAATGGAGAAGTTTATTACAAGGCTGATATTTAATATTTTAGTACATGTTCCCAAATCTACCAGATCTAAACTAATATTTTTGCCTACGTCGTCATGGCAACGCTGAATTTTTTTACAATCTTATCTATACTAATATTATAAAGCTGAAAAGTTTGTTTGTTTGAACGCGCTAATCTCAGGAACTACTGGTTCGATTTGAAAAAGTATAGTGTTGGATAGCCTATTTATCGAGGAAGGCTATAGGCTATATAACATCACGCTACGACCCACGGGGGCGCCGCAGTAACGATAAACGCGGGTGAAACCGCGAGAACATCTAGTGTGTTATATGTAGGTAAACAACGTATGCATACTCATTACTCGCCAGTTTGAAACATGTTTTTTTTTAATTTAGCTGATAAGCGTTTCGAATCGGGCAACTTAGAAATAGATTTATAAAAGGCGTTTAACTTATCACCAGATATAGTAAAATATTACAGTCAAAAACAGTAAATGATCACCAAATTGCATAGCAAAATATATTTAAAGAGATCACAATAAGTCGACGGGGCCCCGCTTCACAAGGCTCCTATTTTTGGGTGGGTTCAAGAAGGAACCTAACATAACCTAACCCTTACACCCTATAGTCATATAAAATAGTCATCTAAATCGGGACATGGCAGTGTGTCCGCCAAGTTCGGTAAGCAGTGGGCGACACGCGGCTAGTGTGTATCTTTAGACGATATATTTCTATTTAGGTAACTAGGTACTATTTGCTACGTTTCGGTACCTGGCAAATTTTATGTCGAATGAAATGATGGGTAACATCAATTAGTAAAATCACCTTAATAAGAATATGGATGTAAGTTTGTTTGTTTGTTAAACTTTCACGTTTTATATCCTTGACCGGTCATTATCAAACTTCGCATACACGTTTTTAGAGGTACAGAATAAGGCATAGGTTACCTTTCGTCCAGGAAAAATAGTGGTGCCGGAAAAAAAAATACATCATCTGAGCTAACGCGAGCGAAGCCGTGGGTAAAATCTAGTTTTAAATAATATGTAAATATATAGATTGAAATTAGCCAAGTTATAAAATTTATATAATCATTTTTATAGCGAGTTATCATTTGAGAAAGTACAATAGAATTTGGCAGCAGCGATAGCTCAATGGGGAGACCAACAGACCGCAATGCAGAGGGTCTCGGGTTCGAACCCACGTCGCGCACCTCTGACTTTCGGAAGTTATATGACTTTTCGAAATTATGTGCGTATTGATTGACAATTATCGCCTGCGCTGTGCCTCGGAGAGCACATTAAGCCGTCGATCCCAGCTGCCATGAACATCTATGGCAGTCGTTATTGGGAAGTCATTGCCCTCTAATATCCTGACACTGGTCTAGCCTTAGGGTTGCGGAGATCAGATGGCAGTAGACCCTCCATGTAAAAACTGATATCCAGTCAAATCCGGTTAGACTAGAAAGCTAACCCCAAGTGACTTGGGAATAAAAACGGCTAGGGAGAAGAATTGAATTTGGCTCCCATGTAGATTTCAACTCTTGTCGGCAACACCGTCAACCCTTGGCGTAGTTTGTTAGTGACCAAACTTAGCACCTTTTTCACATTTATGTTTTATTCTGTAGAATTTAGGCTAACTAAATAGTTTTTTTTGTTTAGCTTTTATTTGTGATGTCAGTCTATTGAGCATAAATACTGTTACGTAGTTATATTACAATTTTATCGACACTGTCAAAGATATAGTACGTTTTATCAATATTATTTTAATTAAGAGGACATCTGTCCTCGGTTAGGTACTAAATAAATGTCATTCACATCTTGGTAATCTCCGCCGATGTTGCTATCTCAATGCTGCCGAGGTTTACACATTGAACTGTATTAAAAAAAATTAAACATGCACACGCACTCGTAAAGTATTGTTTGTGATTCATTGTACAAGGAATCTATTAATTATATCATCATCCTTCTTCTTTTATTTAGGGCTGGTGGTCTTGACAAGGACGAAAACGCGATTGCGATTAAACACCTGTTTTTCCTTCATACTTTACATAATTTTTTTATGCTTACACCTCGGTCTTCTTCCTTCTGTATTGCCTTTTAATATAGTCTTTAATCAATAATCGTAGTTAGTTGTATCAATTGCCAGTGAATGCATCTATTTATTATTATTTTTATTTTTTATTTTTTATTAATTTTCCCCGTTGAGTGTCTGGCAAAAAAAGTAAAAGGAAAGTCCTTGGCGCTTATGAACACCAGGTGTGCAAAAAACACACGAGAGGTCATATTTAATCTGTTTCCAGGGTCTTTACCACCGTTTCGTAAAGGATAGATGAGACTGAGAAGCTATATTATGTAACGCGCTGTCACGCTTTCGCACATGCAATGGCAATGCTTTAACAGATGGAAGTAAGGTGTTAAGGTCACTGTTGTATATATTAATCGTGTTAATCTAAATATTCATACCAAGTTTTGATCCATTTTGATAGATATCTTTGTAAATACGAGTATTAAACAAGATCATTCATCAATGATAGATTGTATAGGAACGTCTAGGAAGACGTTTACTCAAAAACAACAGAATATGTTGTTTTTGTAAAGGTCACACGTTGTGCATATTATGTACAACGTGTGACCTTTAACAAGTTTGTAGCACAAAACTTGAATTATACTTATAATTGACTAAACTACTAATTTAAGTTAAAAAAAATTATATTACCGAAAATATTTTCCTTAAAAACGTTGTTTTTTCGATTCGCAAAAAAAGGAAAAATAAAAATATTTGCTCGGAGCTGTAGTCCTTATGGAGAATAATTATTTTGGCGATGACACAGGCCAGTAATTATTTATATTTATGCTTCAGCCTTCTAATGCTATAGCAACCTCGTCAGACTTTTGACAATCCTGTTATGTGTCTATTTTTCTTGTTTCCTAGCGATTCTAACAATACATATGCTGAAAAGACCTCGCCGCGTTGAGACCTTTCCCATGATTTGACGCATTCGAGGGCTAACTCTGGTACTATGCAATTTATCCACCGCTGACCAATGTATTCGCTTAGCTTACACAATACAATATGACCTACATACCTGAGAAGTGTTCGACATCTACCACATTAATGCTATATTAGCTCAAGAAGCAATTTCATACAAAGCAAATAACTCACGAATAACAGTTTTTAGTATTATTTTACATAAATATGAAGACCATTTAAAAGTCAAGGTTATTCTATTAAATGTATTCTTAAGAGGAAGTCGCTAACTAGTTGCTAACGTTAAACTGTAAGTTCCGTACTCATATTGCACTTTGTCGGTAGTTACTGAGTAATTTGATTAAGACAATTGTGAATGCGTGCCATATGTATGTGTGTGGTCACGTGCCTACGAAATTGTAGCCGCGTAGCACTCCTACGTATTTGTTACGAAAATAACGTAACAGTAATTCATCATTAAACGGCAGTATCGTCATAAAGGTATGGAAAAGACAAAACACACGAAACCATTTTTAAAATTGATACATTTTATGTAGCTCATTTGAATAAATTAATTTTATATTAAAAAGTATGCTGTAATAGTGCACGTTGTGCTCTCCTATAATCGAAGTAGTACACATTATTCAGAAAATTGTACAAACATTAACCTATAATGTTTGTACAATTTTCTGTATATTATATTATATAAATTAAAATAAAATAAAATTTCTGATAATTTGGGTTATAAATACGAACGTTTTATCATCATATCGGAAACATTCCGGTTAAGGATACTCTAATGACGAAGAGCCTGTATCAAGAGTAAATTGGAAGTGAATGAAGCAATAGTGGTATGCCAGGTTTAATGCCAGCATCGTAACAAGTCGGAATGCGTAGTCTCTGCTTACCTCTACGGGAAACAGGCTATGTTTGTATGGGCTAGTTCAACAGGATCAATTCAAAACAAATGCTAGTTATTTAACTAGTATTTGTTTTGATTTGTTAATTGATCCTGTTAAATTACATTGTTGGTTTGATATTCTGTATATAAATTTATGTGTAAAATTTGCTTTTATTCTATTGATTTTGTTGGATTAGCGTAAATTGCAGAATGAACAACTTAAATATCTGCTCATCGCTTTCTAAGACCACATACGCTAATTGTAGAAATAGTAATTGAAAGTTGTCAACTATAGGCTTAGCCATCTATAGTTCTTGTTAGTACTATTTGCGAAGCTACTAATTATGATCTATAAATCAGTAGTTCACTTGGCGGTGTATTAATGTGCAATATAGTAATAATCTTTTGCTTTCTCCAATAATCTAAAATAAAACTGTCGTGATTTTCGTATTTCAACAAAACATGTATTTTTGTATAAAATGCGAATAAGGCGTTTGACAACATATCGCATAATATACTAAGTTACTCAACAAAAGAATAAAACACGATTTAGAATACTACATGAGAAAATCACAGAACACTGTTCCCAGACGTCTTTTGTGCGCTCTCAAAGAACTGAGTTCATTCAAAGAACGCTTGTGAAAGAAACGATTTGTGGGGTCGCACAAGGACGTACGCTCGGTCCACATTTGAACACCATTTTATTTTACTCCACTTTGTACATTTGCAATTTAAAACGTGAAAACTAGTACATAGTTCTTTTTTACAAATACAATACAAAGTAATAAACAAATTATGGACAAACTTATAAGATATAGATAAGATTCATTAATTAACTTCATGATACTGCAATATAATTACAGTAGTAATTACGCAGCTAATGCTAATAATTAACTTTTAACAGCAACCGAGACATCATTGAAAATTGAATATTGATTAAACGGTAAGAACTAATGATGGATCTAAATTGTGATTGATAACATTATAGATTAATTTTATGTATTAGATGATTTTGTCAGTTAGAAATTGTTACTTTATTGACTTATTAAAGTATACTTGAGTTATGTATTAAATGGCATTAGTCATCACTTGGTGGAAATCCGAACTTAATGAAATCTTTTCCTTTCTTTATTTTTAAATAAAAATAATTTTAACCTATGTAAACCTAGAGAACGACTAGAGAAGTACCATCTACTACGGAATACCTTTTATTTATTTTAGCAGCTCTCCTTTTGGAAAAGTACTGTTTTTCTGGATGAATCCCTATGTTTTTTCTGTGCCCCTGACAACGTGTATGCGAAATTTCATGATAATCGGCCTAGTAGTAAAGGTGTGAAAGCGTAACAAACAAGCTCACATTCGCATTCATAATATAATTTGGGATACTACAAAGGAACAAGCTTACCGCTCGCCTAATAAAATAACCTATGATCGCTTGATTATGATCCTACGATCGAAGACTCGGCTGGTATTTTAACCTATTGAGTCGAAGCGGCACACCGGTGTCCAGGCACAACAATTTTTAAATTATGTCTTGTGTCCTAAGACTTGACAGATTAAAGAATCAACAACTTATGTGAAATTCTCTAAATATCTAAAAACAAAACCACTAACCGTTAATAGTACCAGATCACATAATCGTACGCTACATAAGAAAAACTAATCTATATAACTGTTAAATAGTTAGCAACAAATAACCGCATATAAACAGGATTAGGAAGAAACCAGTTCAATTGACCTATACAATTATATAAATAAAGTTCAGCATTAGAAAGAGCATTTTATTTTGAAAGATAATAATAATCTATATATATAAAACTCTTCCGTTACTGAGTGACTGACAGACAACGCACAATCGAAACTACTGAACGCAAGAAGCTGAAATTTGGCATGTATGTTCCTTGGGTACTGTAGGGGTGCACTAAGAAGGGATTTCCCGAAATTCCCACGGGATTAGGAAGAAATGGATAAATAAAAAAACATGTGCGGGCGTAGCTGCGGGCATCCTCTAGTAGATGTATAAATAGAATGGCGGATGTCTTTTACTCAAGGATATACCAAGAGATTATACCTACTATGAATTCGCTAAAATTTTAAGGCCTTTACAAAAATTGAAACTATGAACCCAAATTACATCACCACTCGGCACCATTACTTGTAGATCACACATATTGTGCCTCATTTGGGATTCGAACATACAACACTCCGCCGCTATACTATTCATGCAGTTAAAGTATTACACGAAAGTACTTAAATGCTAAGTTAAAAGGTAGATACTTAAAAGATACATTATTTATGATGATCGGCAATTTCTTCCATTTTAATTAACCAGGCAGTTCGATTTTAAATAGGTAATAATAATAATATAAATAATTTATTTTCACACCTCAATACAATTGAAGTAGGTACATTTGATATCAGACATAAATTTAGTTAAATTACAAGCACTGTAGGAGACTGGTGCCTAAGGTAGACGGAGACCGTCTCTGTTTCAGGACACCAAGTCCCCACCTCATGGACAAGTTACATTAAAAAATAATAATCAAAAAATACGAACAAAAAGGTAAATCAAATATTTTTTGTTTACAGACTGTATACAAAAATATTTCATTATTTTAGTACTAACTTTCTACTAGTGAAAGTTCTTACTTCCACTATAGGAAAAATTAATGTGACGCGTAGGCTTTAACAACGTACAAACGCTTTTTAAACATTGAAATAACTCTATAAACGTTTTAAATCTCATTGTTCGCTGTGCCACGCAGGGATTATTATTGAACCCGCAACACTGATCTCGACGAAGTGTCGAAGTAACCAATTAAGCCAATATGCCATTGATGTAATAACCAGCTATGAGTTGAGCCCGCAGCGTGAGCTAGTGTTCGAAACTAAAGTCAATAAATCGATGATGGAATATGTGCGCCGTCATTAGTGCTTTTTAGGTCAAAACTTAGATCGATATACAGAAGCTTTTATAACGTTTGGACAGGTCTCGTTTCATTGTATTTATTTAGCTGCATGGATGGTGCTGTTGTTTTGAATGATCGCTTCGCTACTGACTGTACTCCAAGTGCAGTAGGTTCGATACCCACAGTATCGAGGCTGGATGTTCTTCGTGTTTGTTCAAATGTTTTTAAACTCTCCCGCTACACATGAATTATTCCTAGACATGCAGGCTGTATCTTTTAAAATGAATATTCTACTGATCCTATATTAGGTACAAATAAAAATGTGTATGTTTATGTCTTCAAATATTTGTTACTAATTGCCTGCCTGTAAAACCTAGCAGTTAAACTAAATGTAAATTCAGTAAACTCACTACCAAATTAACTTTGACGTTCATAGTTAGTGTTGTTACTTTGTGACCTTTGATTTATAAATGATTTTTAACTTTGACTTTCGCGTTCAAACAAACAAACAAACTCTTCAGCTTTATAATCTATACTAATATTATAAAGCTGAAGAGTTTGTTTGTTTGTTTGGTTGAACGCCCTAATCTCAGGAACTACTGGTTCGAATTGAAAAATTCTTTTAGTGTTGGATAGCCCATTTATCGAGGAAGGCTAAAGGCAATATAACATCACGCTACGACCAATAGGGGCGGAGCAGCAATGAAAAATTTTGCAAAAACGGAGAAAATTCTCTTATGTGAAGCAGACGAAGTTGCGCGGGTCAGCTATATTAGTATAGACTAGATGTGCCCGCGTTTATGATTACTGCGCTGCCCCCGTGAGTCGTAGCGTGATGTTATATAGCCTATAACCTTCCTCGATAAGTAAGCTATCCAACAATACAATAATTTTTCAAAATATTCTCTTCTGTTTACGCTAATAATAATAATAATAATAATCTTTATTGATAAACACATGATCCATAGACAAATCTAAATTACATTTGCAACAAATAACAATTTAATAAATAGAAACAAAATTACAACATAATAAATATTACATGACAATTTAATATTTTGTATTATTAACCCAACTTAGAAAATATATTACATTAATTAAATAATAAAATGAATAATAATAATAATATAATGTTATTCATTGAAATTAAACTACTATAGACGGATTTTATCGCGTTATTTATTTGACACTATATTACATAATTTAGAAACTGTTAAGCTAATTAAATTATTGAAACTATTAAATCTATTTATATTTATGTTTACACTTTTCCCGATGTTTCGGTTGCTTTTCAGCAGCCCGTGCCCGTAACCATGGACATCAGCTTAAAAATTAGTAAAGTTTAATAGTAATAGTAGTGTAACAGTTTCTAAATTATGTAATAAAGTGTCAAATAAACAACGCGATAAAATCCGTATATAGTAGAATTTTTCAATTCGTTCGAACCAGTAGTTCATGAGATTAGCGCGTTCAACCGAACAAACAAACGAACAAACTCTTCAGTTTTATAATATTAGTATAGATAGGCATGAAACTACTTATGTATGTAAATTGTGTAACTAAAGCCGGAATCAATCAGATGTTGGCACATATCATATGACTTGTGTTCATGTGTTCGTAGATATGATATCGCAGGTCAATAGGCCACCGTTGATAAGAGCCCAAGTTTGGTGCTTTCCTCCCAGATTGGCGACTTGACTCCGTGATGTTAAGAATGTTGAGATAATTTCATATGTCTATTTTAGACTGGCTCTTCCCGCGGGTTTATCCTCGTTCATGATTACTGCTCTGCCCTCGTGGCTTGTAGTATGGTGTTGTATAGTCTATGTTGCTTCTGGATAAAGTAGCTTCTTAATGTTTTTTTAAATTATACCAGTTGTGTTTCAAGTCTTTGTTTGCAAAAAAAGAATACAAATATTTAATCTTTTTATAATATTAGTACCTATAGATATTATAGATTATTTTTTCGTTATTAAAAATGATGCAGCCGGTTTTCAATTATGTCTGGAATTCAGCAATCTACAGATAATACAGCAATATACTTAAAAAAATATACTGTATTGTGGCAGAATTATATGATCCCTATAACTAGTGAGGATTGAATATAACTTTATCTTAGCCTTTCTTAGCTTTTTAATATTGATTATTTTTCTGTGTTATAGTTAATATACTAACTGTCCCCCGCAGTTTCACCCGTGGATCTTACTGACATGACATTACATATTTTATGTTTTGAACTCAATTTTTTACTCGTTTTTTTTGCTACCTCGGACTCATTTTCAGACCACTTTGAAATTCCTAATCAAATCACACTTAGCCCGACTTAAGAATACAACCCAATACCTAACTATACACAGGATTAACAAGTACTTATTTATTTAACCTTTTGCGTCGCAGCGGCACACCGGCGGCTAAACACAATAAGTTTTTAGTTATGTATGGTATTCCAAGACTTGACCGGTTAATAAAAGTAATTTGTAAATATGTGATGAACGTTAAAACTAGAGGGATCGAACCCTATTTGTCCGTGACCTAGATTATGAGAGGGGCTAAAAAGCTAAGGGGTGAGTGGTTTGCGTCAGTACTCACAATTCAGTTAGGGTAGTTTTTGTAACGATTTATTCGTAGATCTTCATAGATTATTAATTCCTCGATTATTCGTAGGTCTTACGTTTACGCGAATGTTATACTTTGAAATTAAACTACTTTATACGGATTTTATCGCGTTGTTTATTTTTTATAAAACACTATTATTACGTAATTTTGAAACTTTAAACTACTATTGTTAAACACTTTAACTAGTTACTGTTTACTTCTATTTAAGTTATTTAAATTATACAACTATTTAGATTTAATTTTACACTTTTCCCGTCGTTTCGGTTGCTTTTCAGCAGCCATGGTCACGGGGAGACTAAAGCGGTAATGCATGCGACTGTTGTGCATAAGGCTACGTGTTCGATTCTAGAGCCGTGCAAGTGTTGAGATTTTCTGTCAAGAATTCAATCAATAGCACCACGGTGTACAGAACTGTTAGACGCCAATAGACTCGTATATGTGACCTTAAAACATATGTAGGTAGCGAAATGTAATACACCTCTACTTACGTCTACAAGGATATAAGCATGAAGCTATATTGTATGTATGTTGCTCGCCATTCGTACCATGGTCATTGAAGAACGTCATAAGTCAAAAGGGCGCCAGCGCCGCCGCGCCGTGAAATATTGACTTACGCCCTAATCCTTACTTCCTAACTAATATTATAAATGCGAAAATGAGTTTGTTTGTTTGTTACGCTTTCACGCTTTAACTACTCAACCGATCAACATGAAATTTTGCATACACGTTGTCAGGAGTACAGAATAGGACATAGGGTACCTTTCATCCAGAAAAATAACTGTTGCAAACCTAACCTAACCTAACCTACATTTACGCGAGCGAAGCCGCGGGTGAAAACTAGTAATATTATAAATTCGAAAGTAACTCTGTCTGTCTATCTGTCTGTCTGTCTGTTACCTTTTCACGGCTAAACCACTCAACCGATTCAGATGAAATTTGGTATAGATATAGTTTAAAACTTGGGGAAGGACATAGGCTACTTTTTATTGATGCAGGTACCACGCGGGCGAAGCCCCCCGCAAAAGCTAGTACATGATATTCTATACATACTGAGCTATATATAGGTATAGAGTATTTTAAGATACTGCTGAGCCAAACCTTTAGGCTGTTTACACTACTTACTTGTAAAGACTTGTGTTTACATCGATTTAAAGATTCATTACATTTCTGAGAGGAATTATATCTAAGTACTTTTTACAACCGTTACAAAACTAGGTCCCTGTGCTACCCCCTAAGGATCACAGATCACACTACTAACGTTTATACATATACCCACGCCCATACCTTCAAGTGGTAAGCAGAGGTGTATTAACTTAATTAAGAGTAGTAGAGCCTCACTGATTTCAGCATGAATGGGCCGGCTCGACCGGGGAAGGACTACCCTCTTACAGAATATCGACGTGAAATACCAGTATTCCTACTGTTGTGTTTCGTTCGATGAGTGAGAGCGCCGGAGGCCCAATCTCCCCTTTTCCCCCATCCCGCTCCTTCTCCTTCCCACTTCCTTTCCTAAAGGGTCGGCAACGCGCAAGTGATGCCTCTGGTGTTGCAGGCGTCCATAGGCTACGGTGACCACTTACCATCAGGTGGGCCGTATGCTTGTTTGCCACATTAGTTTTATAAAAAATAAAATTCTTAAAAAAGTTATTAGGTTATTACACTCATATCGCCAACTATGGTTTTCGTTCCCATACAAAAGAGAGCGAGCTTATTGACTTCTACTTGACACGGTACTAGACTTTGCTGCTATTGAGAATTTCATTACAGAAACTAAAAACTCTTTGCTCGAATCGGATGTCGAACCCGAGACCACATACCTACACTCTTAGACACCGAATTGGTACTGAAAATTCCTTGACCACAAGCACAGCAGTTACATTCACAACCACTGCGCTATCGAGCCAGTTCCTGTACGTGTGTTAACTATTAATACCTAAATCTAGACTATACACAATTAAACCAATCAGATAATTAGTCATTATATTCGCTCTAGTTTTCTACTAAATAGGCTCAAGATCACCGAGTCGTTTCACTAAACCTTTGTTAAAAGGTAACTGTTGTTATTTCACGGTCTGCTGCTTAACTATTTAACCCTAATATGAAAACCTACAGTGTAAGACCAAGGCCTATAACCAATACTTCTATATCTATACTAATATTATAAAGTGGAAAGATATGTTTTTTTTTTGTTTCTTTGTTTGTAATCATTTAAATCAAAAACTACTCAACCGATTTTAAAAATTCTTCCACCAGCATAGGCAATATTTTATTTAAAAATAAATTCTATTACACCTAACGTAACCTACTTTTATGCGAGCGAAGCCGCGAGCAAAAGCTAATATATTATAAAGAGTAAAATTTTGTTTGTTACTATTGAATAGTAAATTATCGCTCGCTTTTATGGTGAAATATAACACTGAGAGGAAACATGCATGTCTGAGAGTTCTCCATGGTGTTATCGAAGATGTCTGATGGAAAGCGGTAACCATAACCTACCATCGTTGGTAATATTGGAATATAAGCTACGTAAACGCCACGCAGTAGACACAATAGAAAAACTTTTGTTAGCGGTCACCTGGACCTTAAATATTGTATGCGCGAGGATATTGACGAGGTATTGCTCTCGTGCATGCAATGTAGAGATGGTGGTTAGGCCCTTGTGACCGAAGGCGTTCAAAGTCAAAAGGATCATCTCGTACACATGATGAAAAGAACAGTCAGCCTAACAATTTACATATCTTTTCTTGAGATAATTGGTCATTACATTAATTATGTAAACAATGAACTGTTAACGTTTGCCTTCATTTATTATGCCAAATTGAATAAGATTTTATTTTCAATATTATACGCGCATATTTTTGACAAATAAGTATATTAATTTCAGCAAAATTTCAATTGTTCCTTCTGAAAAGATATGAATCATGGTATCGCCAGAATTTCTTGTCCAATCTTGTTAAAAATATCACAAAGAATGACCTTCAAAAATAAACCTCGATGAAATCTGTATAAATTAGTTTCTAGTATCTTTTTTTTATGCTACTAAGGTGGCAAACAAGCATACGGCCCACCTGATGGTAAGTGGTCACCGTAGCCTATAGACGCCTGCAACACCAGAGGCATCACTTGCGCGTTGCCGACCCTTTGGGAAAGCAAGTGGAAAGGAAAAGGAGCGGGATGGGGGAAAAGGAGTGATTGGGCCTTCGGCACTCTATATCTGATATAATATTCACGTAAATGTAAGACTATACTAGGATGACCATTCTTGAATAACCAGCTTTAAAAACAACTGCCTACAAACATGGAATATCCCTAGCGTACTAGGAATGAATCCTGTGTCGCTACTTTCTTAAATGATACCAGCCCTGTATTAAACTGTACCACTGCTGGGCACGGGCCTCTTCTCAATATGAGAAGGGGTATGCCATAGTCCATCACGCCGGCTTAGTGTGGGTTTGCAGACTTCACATATCTTCAAGAACATTATGGAGGACTTACTTTTCAGGCTTACAGGTTTCCTCCTGTTTTTCTTCGCCGTTAAATGGAGCGATAATTAACTATTTAACACGCACATAATTTCTAAAAGTCAGAAATGCGCGTCTTGGCATCGATTTCGAAACCTCTGCTTGGCAGTCTAACGGCATCGAACTAGGCATTCGCTGCTTTTCTTAAAATTACAACAAAAATAATTCAGAGTAATCTATACAAAATTCAGTCAAATAAATAACCTTACCTTAATTTTAATTACTTATAAAATATCGCTAATTAATAATGGAATAGCTCTCAACTCCTTGATCAATGATTAGCTTTATGAACGGCCCACCGCATTTCACAATTACGCAACTAACACTCAACGAAACTTAGCTGCCTCTTAAATATTTAAGAGTGGAATCCAAATATGGCTCTGAGTTAACCAGAAGTTTATATGGTATATGCTTTAACAAGAAATCTCTCGAAAAAATGGAAATCAATCTATATTACATATAATAAAATCGTAGGAAAGTCAAAACTGTACATTGAATATTTTTTTAAAAGAATACCTGGGGCGTGATCTACCATCGATATCGAAGCCAAAAATATAGTTTTTAGAATTTTTGTCTGTTTGTTTTTCTGTTTGTCTGTATGTATGTCCGGGCTAAACTCAAAAAGTACATGCATGGATTTACTTCAAATTTTGCATGAATATTACTAACAGGTCGGGTCAACATATAGGCTACATATTATCACGCTATCACCTACGGGGAGGAGCTGTGAATCTTTATTTTTCTTACGCATTCTGTGACAGCGTGTAATCTAACGACGCATATTTAAATGTTGTTTTTGAGTAAGCCATGCTAATATCTAGTTTTACACTATAAAAACTACGCCATTTAAGTAACTTGGGCATAGAAATATAGTTGGGTTCCGCGGCGACAAACACTTTTTAGTTAAAATCTACGCGGACGAAGTCGCAGGTAACAGCTAGTACATAATAAAAACAATACACGGAATAATTCCTTGTGTGATCCACAAATGGTTGTTCCGAGTTTGGGTATTCTTTGTGTCCGTTGTTTGAATGTTTGTAAAGTCCCCCGCGACACAGGATATATCCCTACAGCGGTAGTTGTCTTTAAACAATAAAAACTGCAGATAACGGCCATTTTAATTTTTACACATATTACATAATTTTCTTCCATTATTAAAACGAATCTATGGGCACATTATTTATTAAAATCCGCCAATCCCTTTGGGCTAAGCAGCGCGCTATAAAATACAAATACATACAACCAAAAATACACATACATACAACCAAAAATCATTATCTACCCCCTTTAACCGCAGGCGATTGCAACAATACTTGAGAGTAAAGAACAATTATAATAAATATTGATTAATTAGTTATTTACTCAAGAAAACACAAATAACGTTGATTGAATACCACAATAAAAATGATAAGGATCAAATTAAACAATTAGTTGAAGGTATAATTATAAGAGGAGTTCCAATAACTTCATTCAATATAATCCTCAATTTCATGTCAATAATAATTAGTGCCAATTACTTACTAATATTAGAAATGCGAATGTGAGTTTGTTTGTCACGCTCTTACGCTGTAACTACACAACCGATCATTAGTAGTAAAATTTTTATATATCGATCATATTTGATCGATGGATAGTACCTACCTAATAAAATAAAATTAAGCAATGATTAATTGTAAAAATCGGTCGAAATAGTAAAAAAGTAAGTTTAAAATATACTTATTTTAGAAGATTTTAACTGTCTGCACTCCTTCTTCATATAAACTTGAACTATGATCACACAGTACAAGTTGCCAGGTGTTACAATTTGGTATGAACCAAATTGTAAAATCTGGCATTCTTTCATGCGCGCTATATACTTAGAAAGGGGTATAAAGTTTTCTCTTCAAGTATTAAAAGATATTTCTGACCAGCTTTTGCCCTTAAACAGTACTTTTTATTTTAATATCGCATACATACACCTTGTCGGGGATACAAAGAAGGATATAAGGTACCTTTCATCCAGAAAGAGAACTATTTTCGAACCAAACGCCAGGCAAAAAGCAAGTTATACTATTCGATTACAATAGTGCATAACGTTGATTCAATAAAAACTTAAAGCAACCGCAGAAACATATAACGATCAAACGAACAACCATTCTAGTCTCAATCAACTATCAATG
This sequence comes from Catocala sponsa, assembly GCA_963564715.1. Lineage (NCBI taxonomy): Eukaryota > Metazoa > Arthropoda > Insecta > Lepidoptera > Erebidae > Catocala > Catocala sponsa. Next base: position 18,188,897 of record OY751349.1, read on the forward strand.
TTAAGGTTTTTCATTAACCTTCGACTCGTAACTGTTTAAATCGCATTCAATGGCTGACGACACAGCAGAATTAGATTGCTGCAGAATTAATTCAACTGGAGATACTTGCTTAATCGTTGTTTAGACTGTCGCCTGACTAGTATATTCTACCACATACACACAACATCATCTAGCCCAAACTAAGCAGAGCTTGTACTATGGGTACTAGACAATGGATAAACATACATATATTTTTTTTTTTGTAAATACGTACGTATTATACATAGAAACACCCAGACCAAGACAAACATCCATGTTCATACACAAATATTTGACTTGTGCTTTATGTGAAGTCTGCCTACCCGCACTGGGCTAGCGTGGTGGACTATGGTCAAACCCTATTAACACTGAGAAGAGGTTCGTGGCCAGCAGTGGGACAGTTTAATACAATGCTGATATTATAAGATGATAAAACAGCATAATGGCTTATTACGGCTAGGTTGGTGGTAAATAATTATGACTTATGAACGCTGGAAACATAGTGCACAATTGTGCAATTCTTTTTAAATCAGTATTCGCTGTGATGTCATTGCAATGGACTTGAATGTACCCAGCAAAATGTTTCAAGCTTCATTCTGCTACGAAGTACTTTTTCATTAAGACTCTGTCGATACTACGCGATGGAAAGACTTTAATATTAAATAATATTAAAGTATTTCCATCCATAAAGTGTTAGTACCTAAAATTAGCGTTGTCTTTACCGATAGATAAACATGTTTTTAATATCACGAAGAAAATGTAAGAATGTTAAGATAATTGGTCCTCTTACATTATATAATTACGCTCTTGGACTAAAAATGCATGTCATAAAAAAGAGATTCTCTAAGGAATCCTTCTGGGGTCCAAAACCTTAAAAATGCGGACCTGTTTTATAATGACCACACCGCATACTAACAACGTCCTACACGTGTGTCCAACAATATAATTAAGTATACATGTAAGTATGTCTATTTTATGACATTGTGCGCATCTGTAATTATCGTAACTCATCTGTTTGACAAAACCACTTCGCTTTTTGCAACAAATTAGACAAACCAACTATGTATGTACCTATATAAATCTATATATCTACACGACCACTTACATGACTATAAAAATGTACTGAAGCTGTATCGCTAATACGAGTACGTTTGTAACAGATAAGGTCGCGTTTTAAAAGTATGTGAATGTTAACCGAAAGCAATAGTTTTGTAGAATGTTTGTGTGTCTGCAAGTCTGTACGTTTGATCAAGCAAGACACAGAAGGTTAGTACTGTGTAGTAGCAAGCTACTAACCTATGAAAACGGGTGTCTGTAAATGTGCCCGTTAGAAATAGCGTCACTGCCTATTACGTAGAACTTAGCTAGCGAAGTATGAGTGACATACCCAAAGAATAAAGGGTGAATACATCTTCGCCTACTCCTTTCGGGGAAATGTTTTGAGGCTACGTATGTATTGTTTTAGTTTATTAAAGCGTGATTGCATAGCTTAAAACTTTATTTATTCGCTAAGTGGTTGAAATTCTTGTATGAAAAGACATTGTCGGCCTCAATGGCGTAGTGGTTAGTGTAACCGACTGCCACGCCTGAGGTCGCGGGTTCGATTCTCGTACAAGTCAAACATTTGTGTGCATTAACATGGATGTTTTTTTTGGTCTGGGTGTTTCTATGTATAAAATGTATTTATTTACAAAAAAAAAAGTATATTATGTATGTTTATCCATTGTCTAGTACCTATAGTACAAGCTCTGCTTAGTTTGGGCAAGATGGTGTTGTGTGTATGTGATAGAATATTATTATATATTATATTAAATTATAACTCCCGCACTCGTAATAATGCCTGTGTTGGGGCGATTACAAACATTCAAACAACGAACATAAAACACACCAAACTCGTAACAACTAAGTATCTGTTGATCACACAATTATTTGTCTGTTTCTGAGTACCTATACTATCTGTGTGGCTGAACCAACACCCAGCGCATTGGCAATGACAACTTAAACATCTATGCCATGCGTGCAGTCGAATTGGCTTTAGTCCTCTGCACTCCTTCTCCATATTTACTTTAACTATACCAAATACTACTTTACTGCGTACGCGCAATATGCTTAAAAGGAGAACAAAATTAGTTCACGTGTCAATATAACATATACTTACGTAGATTTAAAAGTTTAAAAATAATATAATTAAAAAACAAAAAATGATTAACATAAGTTCTCAAAACGTGTGCATAATGTCAGATTATTCGATGGCCGTGTTTGACAATTAAATTGGATTAAAAGATTCTATTCCATTTACACATAATAGTTTCAATACAGGTCAAGATAATAAAAGAGAGTTGTCACGGACAGTTTTTTAATGTATAAGTAGTTTAGTCATAAACTTTAATAAATAATTCATAACATCTAAATAACTGGTTTCTGTGTCAGACTTTATTGTAAAACATTTATTTTTCCTGTTATTATTTAGGTTTACGTAACAATCATAATTAGTTAAATATCAAGTTTGTCTAATCACATTACCGCTTTCTGTTTTACAAAACAGGATTAGATGAAACGTAGCTTAAGTTTTAAACTATGAAAACTACGGTATAATCTATTCAGTTGTCCTTACGTGGAACATACCGACAAACAAAAATGCTTCAAAAGAAGATTTATAAAACAATAGTTTTGCCTCTTAACGCAGCGGTAGTGATTGCAAATGCTGTGCTGTCTCGGGTTCGATTTCCGAGTCAGGCAAACTGTTATTGAGTTTACTGTCAAGATATTCTTAGTAGGTACCACAAATAAGTTAGAAACTGTGTCCGGTAGACCGCTATAGGCTGGTTAAATTAGATGTAATACAATCCTGCTTACCCCTTCCGAGATAAAGGCGTGAGACTATGTACCTATAAATATATTGTGTTTCTTGAGACACCTCTATATTATATAACCGTGCCACATTATATTATATACTAGCTGACCAGCGCAACTTCGTCTGCTTCACATGAGAGAACTTTACCCGTTTTTTGCAGCATTTTTATTGATTTTCCGCTCCTATTGCTCGGAGCGTGATGTTAATATAGCCTATAGCCTTCCTCGATAAACAACAAACAAACAAACTCTTCAACTTTATAATATTAGTAGGTATAAATGAACGATAGCCGTAAGTACCGAATTCTTTTTAAAAATACATTCAGTGACACTCTCGTTACAGGTTTGTAGTAGTAGATTTTCTACTCTTTTTAGAATTTTAGTACTTGATCTGATCTCACAGACCTATCCCGTCTAACTTCCAATGGAAAAAGTACTTTTAGTTTCGCAGAATTTTCCAATATTCGTAGTAACTTAGGGAATTTTTCTTTCCGAATAAGTCAAATGTAGATTATTGCGACATTAATAAAAAATATGAAATGTTGGTCCAGCCCTTCTCAAGTGATGCGTTTTCGAACAGCATTAACTTTTTACTAGACTCCCTCGGGAGCAGTCTTTTTCTGGATGTAACCTTATATGTCCTTTTCTGTACTCCTGACGTCGATTAGTCATAGCTTGGAAGCGTAACAAACAAACACACATTCGCATTTATAATATTAGATAGGTTTTATACAAAACAATTTAATTTGTCAAAGATATGTAGTGTCTGCCAACTAGAACAGGGTTAGTTGGCAGACATTCAGTGGTGGACTAAAGCCTAAGCTTTCTCGCCCTGAAAAAAACCCGCGCCCAGCAACATAAGTTTATATAGTGCTGATATTGTTATAAACTAAGTAATTATTTTTTTGCGCACAAAACTTTTACAAATTATACACCTAAACCTTCCTCATGAATCACTCTATCTATTGGTGAAAACCGCATGCAAATCCGTTCAGTAGTTTTTGAGTTTATCGCGAACAGACAAACAGACAGACGCGGCGGGGGACTTTGTTTTATAATATGTAGTGTAGTGATCATATGATTTGTATGTCATTATGTTTATAACTGTCTATATGTTTGACCTCTAAGTATTGATAAATAAACTATTTATAATTACTATTATTAAAAGGCAAGAGATTCGGAAGTATATATAAATAAAACTACGAATTTGGACAATCAATAACTTAATACGAAACGAAGTATGTAATAAAATTCCGTAGTACCTAAACTGTTTCTTTCGTCGTTGCTAGTTCCATTTTTAGCCCTACTGATCGAGGGGTGTACCTACATATATTCCACGGAGGGTAGTGCTTAAAATGGAATTAGAGGGGAATATCTATAGATGGGCAGCTGCGTCCAAACCATTGAATACCCTCAGGCATAATGGTGCTCCCACGTTGTCACTTAATACCGATCCTTGCAATTATATAGAGAAATATTATTAGCTGATAAACTCGTTCATCAACTGGCATAAGTTTGCACTTATTTACATGCGATCGTGTGGTCCTGGCTTTGATTCGCGGGTCGAACATAGTGTTATGGGGGTTTTTCTGTGAGAAGATTTTCAGTAGCCGCGCGAAGTCTAACAATGTGACTTTAGAAAACAAAGGCGGGTTTTGAATGCATCAATGATTTAATGTAAATGCTGTCTTCGCCCCTTTTAGGTACAGCGCTGGATAAGTCGGTTTCGATCCCCACAGAGCACTAAATCTATGTTAATTCACGTATAATTGGTCTGAGTCTGGATGTTCTATGTCGGGTATCTCAATGTATGAAAAGCTCGCCGCGATAGCCATTATTTCTACTACAAGATTTACGAAAAAGTAAATTATCCTAGATTCTTCACTTAAAAGGGCCACTGCCGAAAATACCTACTTATTTGTTTTAATAAATAAAAGGTAAAAAGGTTTCACAAATATAACAGTAGGTACCTGCAAAATAGGTACTTGAGTTTTTATTGAACTTTGATTAAAAGCGCAACGCGCCATTGGCAACTGGCAACGACTTCCTACTGCAGCAAATGTGCAGTTAACCCTGATATATTTTAATACTTACTTAATATCTTTAAAAAAAAAATCCTTACGGTGATTTTATCATCTATTATATATATTACATCGCATAGTTAAAAATACTTTAATAATTTACTTAGGTATACAACAAAGAGTTTGGTTACTTTCACTAGGCATTTTGTAAAATATATCAGTGTGTAGGTACCTATTTAAAAGAAAACAGATTCATTTTTTTTTAAAGAAGATGTCTGAAACAATTGTCAACCTTCGACAAAACGCACCGAATTTATTATAATATTCATCTCTACACCGACCGTCCGACGCTTGGGGTCAAAGGTAAAAGACATTTTGGGTTACAGAGGGTACAGAAAGCTGTAGGATGGGGTGAGAGCCGATCGATGACGCCACGTGCGTTCATCTGACGCAACATCGAAGAATTTTAACGCGGGAAACCATTGTCTTCTAAATTTAAAAATGAATTAAATATATGGCTTGAAAATATATTAAATACCTACATACATAAAAGGAAATTAATTGTTATACATAAACTTTTTAGATGTTTTAGTTATTCTAGGCGAAAATTTGCAAAGCTCTTGCAAAAAAACGTGACTGGTTATGACTTTCATTAGGTATTCCCAGTGTAAGTAATAATATTAATAATAATAAATCCATTTATTCTCTCTCACAAAGGTTTCTTGCTAGTTTACAAAAATGCCATAATAAATCAGGTAACTTTGTGAAAGACTGGTAACTGAGGTAGGTTTAAAAAAAGCTGTAATTACAGGTTACCAGGGCTCTCCCGCAGCAATGAATCTATATAAGGCTAATTCTGTATAATTATGGCGCTTAAATGAATGAAATCGAGACATAATAAAAGAAAAATGTTGTAAAAAACCGGAGCCCATTTCTGTGTGTTGTAGTGCGAGTGTTTGTATAAGTGATGGATTAGAATGATTAAATAAGTATTTGAGGAGTAACATTGCAGTTATACTTACAAATGGTATAAGAGTTTCTTTAATACATAATCTTACGTATAGAAAGCTTTAACATATGTACATGTATGAACCATCGGCAACGTGATCATCACATCACATGTGGATAAGATATTATTTAAAAAGTAATTAAAAGCTATCCCACAGAGAATATTTAAAGTTCAATATTATTATTATTAGTCCAAAATTTGTATATTATTTAATATTATATATTCCTCGTATTATATAGGAATAATCTTAATGGCTAATAATGTCTTTGAATTCTGATTTATAAAATATATAAGTTATAATTTTTAAAAACATAAGCTAAAACGACGCGCATCTTATTTAAGATATATTTTATTTATTTAAACTGGAATAGTGTTGCCTCGAACAGCTTTAAATATAGAATTTAAATATCTTCAGTATCCTTAATCGTAAATATCAAAATTTTGATTGTATATTCATCAAAACAATATTATAAAGTTCAATTAAAAATATTAGCGAAATGTCAAAGGTTAAACTCGTCTCCGTGATTAAATACCATACAATAATTATAGAACTACTATATAAAATGTTACTTACATTTTGTATAATAGAAATTCTCAATTTAATTCACTAAAATGTATTCGCAAATAAAAGTCACTACACTGAAACGATTTCCCGCGATTTTCTACCGGAGCGACTAAGCCCGCCAACACGGGCCGCGAGACTGCCGTGCGCCAAATAAATGTGAGATGGAAGATTACTTTCCATAGGTGCAATAGAGAAAACCATATGTTCTAGTATTGAACGGGGGATGCGATGGGGTTGGAGTTTTCGGAAAATTATTTTTTAAGCACTTCGCTTTGATAACTTTCCAAATAGTAGGTATGTTATAGTAACTAAGTACACGACTAGTTGATAGGTTTAATAAAAATAATAAGTTGATTAGACTGATATTTTAATGTTTTAATAAATAGGTATATTAACTTTTTATAGCCAAAATATTTTTAAATGAAATGGGGAATACATGTGAAGGTCACTATGTGTTGGAGGTTTATAATTGGACACACTGACATCTATTTATGATAAAAATTTGAAATTGACAAGAAGTCTAAAGCGTGACTTCATTCCAGCCTTAGCTAAAGGTTTGAAAATATATATATTTTTACTAAGCGTCAGCGCTATTATCTGTATCATCAAGTAACATGCAGTGGAACGCACCCAATGACACAACACCTATCAATTAGTGTCATCACTAAGTCTAAATGTCAGAATGTCAATAAACAGCTGAATGCTGATGAAATAGTGTTTGTGCCGCTTTCGTACTCTTTTATTGATATTATTATCCAAAAATGAGTGAACCGGGTAGACTTATTGTGTTGTATGGTAGCCAGACGTTCACGGCGCAAGAGGCAGCAGAAAGAATATGGCGAACGACAAAAGTTTTGGGTTTTCGGGGGCCGGTTCAAGCGATGGACGAATATCCGATTACTCGACTTATACAGGAGGATTTTGCAATTTTTGTGGTTGCTACTACTGGCCAGGGTGATGAACCGGACAACATGAAGAAGTTTTGGAAGTTTCTCTTGCGAAAAAATTTGCCTCCCAACTCTTTAGCAAAGCTGAAGTATGGTGTTCTCGGTTTTGGCGACTCATCATATACTAAGTTTAATTATTGTGCTAAGAAGCTCCATAAGAGGTTAATGCAGTTGGGTGCGACGCCGTTGGTCGATATAGGTGAGAAGTAAAATTAATAGTTTTAATTGAATTTACACTAATGCATGTTGATATTTTATCTCTAATTAGTGTTTATCTTATCCTAAATCACAAGATCTTACATTTACTGGGAACACATAGTGTATGCTTCATGAAGTTAAATCAATCAGCCAGTTGCAATCCACAATGGAATGCGGAATGATATAAATCTTTACTATTAAACATGTTTAAACCCTTGAATAAAAATAATAGTCTCTTTATAGTTGTAATTTAATGCAATCTACTCTGGTCTTATTACTACAATGCATCATGTGATATCTTGGATTTATTTCAGTGAGTTGGGATAGGAAATTATAAATGTCTATTTTTTATTTACACATTGGTAGCAATATATCAATAATCACCATTTTGTAGATATTATTGTTTCAATAATTCAGCTAGACAATCCTTATATCCTATAATATGAGTTTGTATGAAGAATGTGGTAAGAGTGAATGAAACAAAAGAATTATGTTAGGTAGTAGCAACTGCTATATTATGTCAAGTCTTAGAATACCAGACATATCGACTGTTTCTGGCCGCTGGTGTGCAACTGGGACTCAATGGGTTAACAAAAACATCTGTAAGCCTATTTATAACATATACATCTATTTCTTTAGAAGATACTAGCCACCCGCCCCGGCTTTGCACAGGAATTGCAAAACCTTAACAATTTATACCCCTAAACGTGCATCATGCAACACTGTCTATTGGTGAAAACCACATGAAAATCCGTTCAGCAGTTTTTGAGTTTATCGCGAACAGATGTAATAATGTAATATTCTACCACATACACACAACACCATCTAGCCCAAACTAAGCAGAGCTTGTACTATGGGTACTAGACAATGGATAAACATACATATATACTTTTTTTTTTGTAAATACATACATATTATACATAGAAACACCCAGACCAAGACAAACATCCATGCTCATGCACACAAATGTTTGACTCGTGATGTGGCAGGGGACTTTGTTTTATTATATGTAGTTATTGTCAAGCCATTACAGCCAAATAGTTTTTAAGTCTATTATCTGCCATATTAGAGCCACATGTCTGAAAGTTGTGAATAGTGTGTATAAAATAACATATGTCATTTGCTGCAACAGAATGGTCTTAGCTGACATTAACACAATGTTAAAGGAGTTCTGCTAACCCTCAATGTAGGTTAGCTAACCTGGCCACATACTTATAAAGCTTTGTTGTTGCATGTGTGAGGACGACACAGTGAGAAAAGCTTTGTCTTGCTCTAATTCTAATGCATGCAGTAATGAAAGAGATGGTACAGCTTCCAGCAGTTATTTTGTGGTGAACATACTAATTGTTCAGAGTTCACTCAGCTCCAATACATTTTATTTATTGCCTTCCTGCATTGCATTTACATTTGATGAGACTAAATATTCTGTTATATATTGGAGATTGCTAGGTTGGTTTAAGTTTTGAGTTTGGCTGTGTGATTACAAGTAACAGATAGGCAATTTTTAATGGCTACCTAGTATAAGGCTGTTGTTCAATTTAGATGAATTGCCTAATAGAGAAACTGATCCAAGATACCAATGAAATTCAAATTGAGTTACCTCGGTTGTCATATTGCATTTGGCCATGCACTCACAACCAATGCAGGTATAATTATGTACTATTTAATTATATTTATGGTCTCTTTCAGGTCTCTGTGACTATCAACATGATTTAGGCCATGATGCTGTCATGTCACCATGGGTTAAAGACTACCTGTCGAAACTAAAGTTGTTCTACCCTCAAATACAAACAGACAACATAAAAACTATCTTTGTGCCAAGATGGAAAGTATCCCTAATTAAAGACAGTGCAGATATTGTCCTCAATGGCCTTACCAAAGATATTTATTTCGATAAAGGAGTGAAAGATACGTATTTAGGCGCCTGTCTCCTGGAAATAGAAACTAACATAAGAACTACAAGCGAAACACATTTTCAAGTAAGTTAGACCAGTCATTTGTCAAATATCTCGATGATTTCCTTCTGGTATCGATGCTATTCTCTATTGCGTACGACATATTGCAATATTTTATTTTTTTTGTAAATCCCACAAATCGGTAGGTTCGAGACCACTGGTACTAAATATGGAATATGCAAGTTTTTACAAGTAACAGTCGCTGAGATTCTTAAAATATTATCTGCCTACATTGATAGATGAAGTCAAGCCAACATTTTAGTTCTTCACTATCGAAAGCAAATAAATAAATTTTCGTGAACCACCGCTTACGAATTGTGGTCCCCTATTTTTTTTTACGCCAACGTAGACCGCCGTCGAGTCTCCCGTGGACCCCTGAGGTTCCACCTGGATCACTTTGGGAACTAAGGATCTAAATCAATGAATTATTTCATGAAGTCATTTTGTCCATAATGTTTTTAATATTGTGTAATATGGAAATTATCGTGATATCCGCCAATATTTAAATAAATTAAACGAACTTATCCTAAACAGTATCAACAATAATCTTAAAAAAATATCGCCTAGTTAGCATTGTTCACATTTATCGCCTAAACTCGATTCTCGAACTGCAATGAACGATTTAATTAGGTTTAATTACGCTTTTCGGTTCGATTCGAATATATTAGAAAATCGATTCATAATATTGAGTTAATTTTTTGTAATAAATAAAAATCTCTCGATTTTTAAGCAAGCCATCGATTCGGCTGTTAAATCGAATAAGTAGGTACTTAAAACAGTACTATAACCAGTTGTAGAAACATCTCGTTATCGCCACATAGGTTTAACATCTGTTTGCATCATACAATGTTGATAATTGTTGTTTATATTTATGATCAATAAGGAAATGAAAGCTTCTCAAAGCTCCGCATATTTGTAATATGATGCAATAATCAGACATCGTGTAATACAGACTACCTTGTAAATGTTAATCCAAGGACGTAAATTAACGCTTACTTTTACTACCGTAAGTTCCAGAGACAAGCAAAACTATTTCTTTGAATAGTTGTGAATTTTCTGTGAAACTTTTCAATCGTAGTTATAAGCGCATCTGCCGGTCATAACATCTATTAGGTAGTGTATTATCTATGCATAACATCTCGGCTACGATTCGCAGGCACTGTGGTTTTTTATAATAAATTACAGTACCTACTTTTTCGTTGTGCTTAGTAAAGGGCACTAAGATTACTATCATTAAAAAATATGCGAAAGAGACTGAAGATTTATTTTTAAAATTTTGGTGCAATTTGCCGTCAGCAGGTAGTTTTGTGGCCTGCCTTTTCGTGTACTTCTATTTGCCAGCTGTTAGTACTCTGGCCGCTCATATGCGATTACTGGTTCAATTGTACGAAATATTATTTTGCCTCATTTGTTGTGTGACAAAAGCTTACCGTCGAACGAGAGTTGCCTAGTTTAATTTATTTTGTTTAGATTTCTCAGTAGTAACACACAGACATCGACATCAACTGCATAGATGGCGTAGTGGTTTAAGTGATCGCCTCGCCACTGCCACTGCGCCAAGTGTTGTGGGTTCGAATCCCACACGGGACAAAACTTTGTTTTCCCCAAATTGTTGTTCCGAGTCTGGGTGTTCTTTGTGTCCTTTGTTTGAATGTTTGTAAAGTCCCCCGCGACACAGGATATATTCCTAGTGCGGGAGTTGTCTTGTTAAAAGAAAAATGTCTGGAAAATGTAGACTGGTGTAACAATACACCCGGCATAAAAGCCTATGTATCTCTAAAATCATAGATTTTACAAAAAAGTGTGTTGATATAGGTATATTGTATATAAAAACACTTCTTTGTGTTAAATATTAAAATAATCATAAAATTTAACTCATTTTCAGGATGTAAGATTATTATCACTGAAAACAGTCAGTGACACTGAACTGCATTACAAACCAGGCGACGTCTTCAACATCCGTCCCCGAAACTCCAGGGAAGATATTGCTGATTTGTTCAGCATATTTGTGGAGCATAATATTGATATAAAACCTCACTACAGGCTGCTTATTGAAGAATATCACCAAGGTACTTAAGCTTTTTTATTATTATGAAATAGAAACAAGAAATGATTTTAAAATTAGCTTAATGTAGCGGCTATTCGCTTAGCTACCTATATTTATAGAGCTTTTTAACCCATGAAGATTGAAGCCTCTACAGCGTAAGTCAAGTGGACTTCGTACGGAATTGTTTGCGTTTCGTTACTGCATTAAAAATTAGATCAGCCAAACTTACAACACTGATTTGAATTAGTTTTAAATGAGTAAAATAATACACGTTCATAACGTTCATATTAAAATTTTATTAAAATAATCGAAAAAATATGTTATTATCAAAAAATATTTATATAAATTATTACTTTTTATAAATATTTATATCACACATTTAAATATTCACGCGCGGTAACCAAACGCGTACTGTCAATGTCAAAATAAACACGTGCGTATCTGACACACGTCATTTTCGTGCAACTCGACGCGCGGTATGTTTATCATACAAAGTTAACAATTTTATCTTACTAAACGAAATATATATTAACAAAAGACCATGCTGCGACGGCAGGCGCGTTTGCGCCGCGAGTATTTATACAGGAAGTCTGTAGAAGACAAACAGAAGAGTATTCAAGCTAAAAAAGACCAATTGAAAAGATGTTTGGAAGAAAACATTCCTATTCACGGAGATTTGCGAAAGGAGGCGCTCGCTTTACAGAAAAGAATCGATTATGAAGACAAAGGTAAGTCTATACTTTCATATATTTAATTATTTAGAATTGCAGAACATCTAAATCTCTAAAACCATTGCTCTACATAGGTAACCTTTTAAACTGCTATAAGACTATGAATACCACACCTCCTTACTGATTCTTATTCCATTTCTCTTGTTCTTTATTCATTCTTTTTTATTATTATTTGGCCAGATTTCTATAATATGGTCTAATAATATTGGCTGAGACCTTTCCATCTGTACTACACCAGTCACAGTAGTCAATATTAATTCTGTGAACAAATTAACAATATTTTTAATCTTACATACATACATAAATGCATACCAGCTTCTCAGAAACAACAACAGAGCCAATGGGTTGGCAGTTCTTGCTTAATCTTCTACAACATATCATTATCTTCTTCAAAGAGTTTTAATTAACCTGTCAAGTCTTGGAATACCAGACATAAATAAATACCTAGTGTCTGGCTGTTGGTCTTTCACAGTGACACAATGGGTGGAATATACAGAGCGACATGTTTTTATAAATTAGCCTGCCTCTGGCGCAGCGGTAGTGAATGTGGCAGCTGTGCATGAGGTCTTGGGCTTAAATCCCGGGTCGGCCCATAAACAGTTCTTGGGTTTTCTGGTAATAAATCTCATTACAAGCCCAGAGTTGGTTTGGCGGTGTGAGACCCCACTCGCCTCTCCGATAAGATTAGCAGCCATGACCGAAATTCGGTATGGAGGACATTATTATTGTTATAAAAAAGGCAAGGCAAATTCTGTTAAGTTCATTTGCTGTTTCCACTGTGATATTAAGATTTAATAACATTGTTTATTTAATTATTTTTACTAACTTGTCAATAATATTGTCTTATGTTTATGCAAATGTTATACATAAAATCCATATAAAGTTTGTTGAATTACCTTGTCCACTTATTGTTAAATTATTGTAATATTTGTAGGTCCAGAAAGAGCAGCAGTAATAGGTGGTTTCAGTGGTGGAGCAAATACACAGAGTGCACAAGATGATGAGTATAGATACGCGGGTGTTGAGGACCCTAAGATTATGATCACCACATCTAGAGAGCCGAGCGCCAGGCTGAAGATGTTTGTTAAAGAACTTAGGTGAGTACCGCAGATAAATACATATCATGAATGTGTACTTATCTTTGTCTGCTGCTAACCTCTGTGAAGGTGTGATTTAAATGACTCTCTTTTACCATTTGACTGTATAATGGTTTAACTGGTATTACACAGAACAAAAATTTATAAAAAATATTCTTTGTAAAAATTGTTCTCATAATGCAGTCCATTATGAAAACAATGTTTCAATAGTAAATTTTTAGTAGTTCCAAACTAGACTAGCCTATAATAATTACTAATAAAAATTACCTTTTTGTAATTTTAATAAACAAATGAAACATTGCCAAACTATATCTATTTCTTTTACTGTAATAATATTATTGTCATTCTGCAGGTTAATTTTCCCCAACAGTCAGCGCATGAACCGTGGTGGCTATGAGATGTCTCAGCTGATACATGCATGCCGTGCAAATGAAGTTACAGACTTTATTGTGGTACATGAACATAGAGGGGTGCCTGACAGTTTAGTGAGTTTAATATATTATTTTAATAGTAAAAATGGCAATTTGTATAGGAATAAATCTATGAATAAATCTTTAAATGTCATCTCAAACATCCTGCACCATATGATTGGTAGTGCGGTAGTGGCACAATGATCTATACACCTTGCAGTGATATTTTAATTAATCTTCCAAATAAAGAATTGTGGTGTTCAAATTTGTCTAAAGTGTAGCATTATTGGACATTACTACTTGGATTATAATTGTTAAAACTCTACCATATGATTAAATAAAATACAATAAAAATGTTGTGTATAAGTCAAAGAACTCTATCATCATTAGAAAAGATACCATGAGAAGTCTAGAGGATGCACACATTATCTTATCTTATCTTATGTGGGGGGCCAGTCAGTGCAGATCGGCGACACTTCGACCCAGTGGGATCTTTTGTGTCGACACTCTCCCAATAACGACTGCCACAGATGTTCATGGCAGCCGGGACCAACAGCTTAACGTGCTTTCCGAGGCACGGAGCAGGTGATAATTGTCAATCAATACGCACATAATTTCGAAAAGTCATTTAACTTCCGAAAGTCAGAGGTGCGCGACGTGGGTTCGAACCCGAGACCCTCTGCATTGCAGTCTGTTGGTCTCCCCACTGAGCTATCGCTGCTCTTAAGCATGCACACATTACCTATGGTTGCTAATATATTATATACTTAACTTACAAACCCAGAAAACTATTTCAACAGTCAAATTTACTAACGAAACTATTTCTTTTGCAGGTAATATGCCACCTTCCCTATGGTCCTACAGCATCTTTCACGTTATCAGGCGTAGTGATGCGTCACGATATCCCAGACATCGGGCCCATGAGTGAACAGTTCCCACACTTAGTGTTCCATAACTTTAAGACTGACCTTGGTAAGTACATACATAATAATACACATACCCTTTGGGGGATTCTAAGGGGTAAGCAGAAATATATAAAATATATTACTCCCACAATTCGCCAACTATTCTTTTTATTAGCCACCACAAGCAGCAATAGCCTAGTGGAAGAACTTAGCATTGCCACGCAAAGGTCGTGAGTTCGATCCCCAATCACACACCTCTGACTTTTCGAAGTTACGTGCTCATTAAATAGTTAATTATTGCTCGCTATAACAATGAAGAAAAACATCATGAGGATACCTGCATTTCTGAGAGTTGTGCATGATGTTCTTACCTAATAACACTGCCTGATGCGAGAACCTAATGATGAGATCATGCATGCAGGCATATTGACTATGGTTGCATCACCAAACAGTTTAACCTGTCAACTATTTTGATTTAAATTGTCTTTGGGAAGGAACTGACTCCCAACATACAGCTCACGCTAGTTTGGGAATCAGATAAAGAATTGTTATTATTATTAATTGTTGGAATGCCAGACATAATTGAAAACATTTGTGTCCGACCACCAGTGTAATACTTGCTATAGTTGCTGAATGTACGAGCCTGCGTCAATTATTTGAATATGAACCTTATGTCAATTATAAAAGCTGTGCTTGTGACTTGCAACTACTTTAGTAGATGATAATCATTTATCACAGAAGAAATTGAATGACACACCTAGTGCATACAACAAAAATATGATTTCTTCAATATGCACTATTCACCGTTATAACATTAGTATAAATTGGAATGACTTAGACAATCTAAGTCATTTCAATTTACCTGGCATTACTAATCAATGAATGAATTTAATAAATTAAAAACGTCTTTAATCCTATTCCAGGTCTTAGAACAATGAGCATATTGAAATACCTGTTCCCGGTACCAAAAGCGGACTCTAAAAGGGTGATAACGTTCGCTAACCATGATGACTATATTTGCTTCAGACAACATACATATAAGAAGGTCGGTATTTAAAATTATAATATATTCTGGATTGAATATTTTAGTAAAATTTTGCTGCATTATATGGTAGCGATCTTATGTGTTTTCAATACTTCAATAGATATTAGATAATACTAGCTGTTACCTGCGACTTCGTCCGCGTGGATTTTAACTAAAAAGTGTTTGTCTCCGTGGAACCCTATTTTTTTTTCTAAAATCAAAGTAACCTAAGTTACTCCTTATAACATCAGCTATCTGCCAGTGAAAGTCTCGTCAAAATCGGTTCAGCCGTTTCGGAGATTAGCCGGAACAAACAGACAGACAGACAAAAATTTTAAAAATAGATGTTCTCGTATAGGTACCTTATATACTTTCATATGCATTAGATAAAAAGCTGTTATTTTGACATTACAAACAGACACTTCAATTTTATTTATTTGTATATATTAGAAGTACAGATTTGTTTAAATCAATGTAATTCGAGTTATGGTGAGGTGGATGCATTGTGCTCCTTAGGTACTCATGTTTCGAATGTGTGTATTTTGTGTCCATTGTTTCATGTTTTGTAAAAGTACACAACTTGATACTTTTTTATTTTTTAAATTACTGCCATTTCCGCTATTCCTGCGTCATGGCAATTATTCATATATGTGATACAAAGTACACTGAGACTCAAAACAGTAATTTGTGCAACACACAAGTAATTGTCCCATGTGAGATCTGTATCCACAATTCAGAGCTCAATAGCAGTAATGGGTTGCGCTGGTCGGCTTTGCCATGCAGTTAAGCTTTTTCTTTAAATATTTATTGCCTATAAAAAACCATTGATAACAAAATTCTTCTATTTTTCTGTTTACAGGCAGGCAAAGACATCGAGCTATCAGAGATAGGTCCTCGCTTCCAGATGAAGTTGTTCAGCATCAAGCTGGGTACGATGGAGGCGTTGGACGCGGCCGACACGGAGTGGGCGCTGCGCCCCTACATGAACACTGCCAACAAGAGGCGCTTCTTGAGCCTCGACGATGGATGGCAGGAGGATGACTGATAATAAATGGATTTTTGTAAAGACTGGGTTTTATTTCTATTGCCTTAGAAAATTCTAGAAATAAATTATAAAAACATTTTTGAGTGTCAATATTCTTTTTATTTTTATTTGGTGATGATACGAAAATGCTGGCTCTCTTGGGAAGTATCACTTTCTTACGGGAACTCGGCGTAAGTTTACGTTACTGCGTTTGGCTCAGTGAGAAAACGTTACGAAGGCTTACATACCCGTCGGCGTCGCTTCATATTTAATGTCATTTGAAAGTTTTCAAACAACAATCATGGCTACAGTAACCGCTTGCCATATGGCTGGGCGAATGCTTGCTTACCAGCCTTAATGCAATAAAACTTTTTGAGGATAAACAAAGCTAAAGATGTACATACATCAGGATCGTAAGTAGAAACTGTAGCGACACTGCTGACGCATTAGTTTTGTGTAGTCAGGCGCAAGTATACAGTAGCGCCGCGCGGCACTCGTCTCCCCGCAACCACTGAGTTAGGTCGTAGTCCAATATGTATTTCTATTAGTAATAATAACTGGTACCAGTGATATATATCCATATCTATCAAGAAGTATTTTATTTGGACTCTACAAGAACTTTTCATTAACCCCTACAGAAACCCGTGGGCTCTGCCTACCCCCACAGGAAACAGGCATCTAAGTACGTCTGTTTTATAAATCTTCGGTATTTAGCATAATAGGCAGGATTATGAAAAAAGTTTAACAACCATCAAAAATGCAACCCCCTCACTAGAGTAAAAAAAATGTATTTTACCTCAACGCATCGAGACTTAACTTTGCGTTCAAATTATGCAAATTCTCAATAGTAGCATCGGGTTTGGTAATGTCTTGATAGGCTCAAAACAAATATCCCATTCGCCACCGGCGCGAGCGGTGGCAACTGGGATGAGTTTAATTGGGTTAGTCCGAATGAGATTTTTTTTTTTGGAAAATGTCCCATTCGCCACCGGAGGGGTCAATGCTGCGGGTGGCGAATGGGACTAACCCCAAAACATTACCAAACTCTTTAGACCTAAAAACTTTACAAACATTCGAACCTGCAACATTCAGCGCAACGCCCAGCGGCGAAGCGACCCACTACGGCATCCGTATAGTCAACGGTAAGGATTTAAAACATGGCTGGCAAAATGTGGTTTTAATAAATATATGTATATAACTCAGTGAGGAGACCAACAGACTGCAATGCAGAGGGTCTCGGGTTCGAACCCACGTCGCGCACCTCTGACTTTCGGAAGTTATATGACTTTTCGAAATTATGTGCGTATTGATTGACAATTATCGCCTGCTCCGTGCCTCGGAGAGCACGTTAAGCCGTCGGACCCGGCTGCCATGAACATCTATGGCAGGCGTTATTGGCAAGTCAGAGCCCTTTAATATCCTGACACTGGTCTAGCCTTAGGGTATCGTTAGCCTTCGGGTTGCGGAGGTCAGATGGCAGTCGCTCTGTGTAAAAAGTGAAATCCGGTTAGACTAGAAAGCCAACCCCAAGTGACTTGGGAATAATAAAGGCTGGGGAGAAGAGAAGATGTATTTCTTTATATGTTTATTACAAAACAGGTAGCCTTCTTAGGAAGATAAATAAGCACCAAGTAGGTAGTATTATAGCTTTACGCTGGTAGTAGTTTTCTTTATAACAAATAACGCTGCAGGTATACCAATTATGTTAAAACATTAATAAGCTATGATAACTGCTTACCATATTGACTTGTTTGCCTAAGTTGAATAAAAATATATTCTTCGTATTCCTTTCCAGACTTACCAGTCCCCGAATTCCTTCAACAGCAGCTCACAATGTACCAAATCGCCGAGCAGTACTGGGATCTTAAGTGTATCCCCACACAATACATGTTCTCTCTACTCGCTCAGGTGTCCGACGATAAGCTAGAGAGAGACAAATGTATTGAGCTCAGCTCTCCTGAGGGTCAGGAAGATTGGTTGAACTATTGTCGGCGGCCTAGGAGAACTGTTCTTGAGGTAAACACAAGACTATATATTTTGCGTGTTTGTAGTTATAGTATCTTAAATGAAAATGTTTAAATTTAGAAATTCCGTAAACCATTCATATAAATTTTTAAAGTCAGTCAAGTGCAAGTCGGACTAGCACACGAAGGCTTCCGTACCTACATAGAAATTCACCACCTTAGTTTGTTGTTGAAGCGGCAATAGAGCGGTTTATAAGGTACCTACGATCCGATGGCAGACAGACGGACCGACAGTGAAGGCAAGTAATAAGGTCCCGTGGCACCCTTCGGGTACGGAACTCTAAGAACTATATTATTAGCGCTTGTTTTATAGTTCGATATTTTTCAGAGTAAATCGGGTTTTACTGGTTATATTTGCAATGGGAAAATTTACAAATCACCATTTTAATAAAAATAAATACTTTGTAAAAAAGAGATGCATAATAGCCTGCCAGTTTATCTCAAATATATCAGTATTGACGTCATAAGTAGGTAGTTATGACGTTGCATCGAATAATTGTTATAACCGTCTCACATCGACGCATACAAAAGCACAGATAATCACATACCTACTACTAATAACAGACATAACGCATAAGCAGCGATAGCTTAGTGGGAGACCGTTGGACTTGCAAGCAGAGGTCTCAGATTCGACCACAAGGCTCGCACCTCCGAATTTTCAAAATTTTGTTCGTATAAATTAGTTATTAACTTATTATATACTAGCTGTTACCTGCGACTTCGTCCGCGTAGATTTTAACTAAAAAGTGTTTGTCGCCGCGGAACCCAACTATATTTCTCTGCCCAAGTTACTTAAATGGCGTAATTTTTATAGTATAAAGCTAGATAATAGCATGGCTTACTCAAAAATAACATTTAAATATGCGTTGTTAGATTACACGCTATCACAGAATGCGTAAGAAAAATAAAGATTCACAGCTCCTCCCCCGTAGGTGATAGCGTGATAATATGTAGCCTATATGTTGACCCGACCTGTTAGTAATATTCATGCATTGAAGTAAATCCATGCAGTACTTTTTGAGTTTAGCCCGGACATACATACAGACAAACAGACAAAAATTCTAAAAACTATATTTTCGGCTTCGATATCGATTGTAGATCACGACCCAAGTATTCTTTTAAAAAAATATTAAATGGACAGATTTGACTTTCCTACGATTTTATTATATGTATAGATTAATTAACGGTGAAGGAAAACATCTTGAGGAAAACTTCATTTTAAAGTTTTCCATAATGTTCTCGAAGATATGTGAAGTCTGGTAACCCGCACAGTGTGTTGGACTATAGCCAACCATTCTCACACTGAAAAGAGACCTGTGTCCAGTTATGGGACAGTTTATATATAGGGCTGATATTATTCTTATAACAGACATACAGCGCGTGTTCAACCATCAACACTTTCCAGGTACTCCACGACTTCCACAAGTCAGCCTCCAAGCTCACCCTCGAAGTGATCTTCGAACTGTTCTCCACCATCAAACCTCGGTCTTTCTCCATCGCGAGCAGTTCCCTACAGTCTCACGGACACAGCATCGAGATTTTAGTCGCCGTCGTCCAATACTACAGCAAACTGAAGAAGCCGAGATTAGGACTTGCTTCTAACTGGCTGAAGGACTTGCTGCTTGGTGATAAGGTGTATGGATGGATCAAGCAAGGGACCTTTATTTTTCCTGATGATTTGGTGAGTATTCATTGCTTAAGTTTTTTGTTTGTATCCAAAAAGTTAAGACATTCTGATACTTATTCAAAACCTGCCTTAAAATTAATCGTCATAATCAAATTAAACAAGACATTTCGATTATTTGCCTTCGATCTGGGTGACGGATTTTCTGTTTCCAAATAGGTAATTAGTAGTATAGCACGAAGACTGTTACTGTGCCCGGTAGACGGCGATAACTTTGCCTTCTAGTACATACTAGCTGACCCTCGCAACTTTTCTTCTTGGAAACATTTTTTTATTTATGCTCTGCTCCTATTTTACTATATTGCTCGCTTACGAGAACCGAATCTCTGAGGATAGGGTGGAGAGTCGAGATTTGGGGACAAGACCTGTCTATAACTGGTCCCGGAAGGTGCTTTCGGGCCCTGGAAGGTTACAGCGGCTCTGCCTAATATAACCGAAAGGTTGGGTGTAGGCGGAACGCTATATCATAAACTGGACTTGTCGTAGAGGAAGGGTTGTGTGGTCGTAGCGTAATGTTATATAGCGAGGAAGGCTATAGGCTATATAATATCACACTATGATCAATAGTAGCGGAGCATCAATGAAAAATGTTGCGAAAACGGGAGAAATTCTATTATGTGAAGCAGACGAAGTTGCGCGAATCAGCTTGTATCTTATCTTATCTTATATGGGGCCAGTCAGTGCAGACCGGCGACACTTCGACCCAGTGGGATCTTTTGTGTCGACACTCTCCCAATAACGACTGCCATAGATGTTCATGGCAGCCGGGACCAACGGCTTAACGTGCTTTCCGAGGCACGGAGCAGGCGATAATTGTCAATCAATACGCACATAATTTCGAAAAGTCATATAACTTCCGAAAATCAGAGGTGCGCGACGTGGGTTCGAACCCGAGACCCTCTGCATTGCAGTCTGTTGGTCTCCCCACTGAGCTCTCGCTGCTCGAGTCAGCTAGTAAGTCTCATAAGGAGATAGATTTCTAATGTCTTTTTATCTTGTTAATCTCGCAATCATATTTTCTCTTTTCATTGTAGAATATCCCCCACATCCTGATCGGTCCCGGCACCGGCCTCGCACCGTTTAGAAGCCTTCTACAAGAGAGGGAGTGGCACCACACAGCTTCGAAAGATATCTTACATCTGTTGTTCGGCTGCCGATATAAGGAGAAAGACTTTCATTGCAGAAAAGAGTTGGAAAGAATGGTGGACGAAAATAACTTAAGCTTGTATTGCGCGTTTTCGAGAGATCAGGATAATAAAGTGTAAGTAGAAATTTGAGCACATTTTTGTTCATATAGGATTTAATAATAAGGTAGGTACAATTTTATTTTTAAGTCGTTAATGGACAATTTATTAAATTTAGTGTATTTTTTTTTTATTTATTTATTTGTAAGGAACTTTGTATATACATTTTGTACATTTTTGTCCTATAATAGTCTTAATACTAGATCGGCTACTACATTTATTAAACAGCTTACTAACTACAATTTTCACTAAACAGTTTATACAAAATACATGCATCCTCGGCATTAGGATTAGATAAAATTTGATTAAATAAACCCACATCTAGTCTATTTAAATTTAGTTTTAGGATCAGTTGATCCCTTACGGACTGATAACGTACGCACTCCGTCAGCCTATGTTGTATACTCCACAATTCTGACAGTTAGGTGAAGAAATTTTTCCCATTAAAAATCCCAATTTGTTACACACTATATGGCCGCTTCGAAGTCTATGTGCTATGATGACATATTTTCTGTTTCATTTAGTAAAAGTGCACCAAGGTATAGGAGACGGCTGACATCGGATGGTCCTGTACCATATGCCTTTCTCTACAGATCTCTGATTGAAGTGCTCCTTCCACATATTGTAGCAAATACTTTTATAAATGGGCAGTAATTCAAAATAGTCAAGTTTAGCTTTTATGCCTTTTCCGTGTATACACGCTTGTTTGGCTAACCTGTCAGCTTCCTCATTACCATGTAGACCAATATGAGAAGGAACCCCTTGCATTCTCAGCGTCACACCGCGAAGTGTTAATTCGTCCAGATTGGATATTATGTCATAAGCTATCGAAGCACCTCTGATGCCAGAGGCGCATCGAGCTATATGATTTAACGCGCTTTTGCTATCTGAACAAATAAGCACTTTTGTATTAGTGTTTGCGGATGTTATAACATACGAGAGCGCCTCTGAGATTGCAATGAGTTCCAACGTCATAGTACATACTTTTTCCTTAATTTTAAACAAATTATCCATACTATTATTATTGATATAAAATACAACACCTCTACCCGTATCGGTCTTTAACGCATCGGTGTATACAGTTAGCCAATCTTGACCATATTTTACTTTTAATTCCTGTACTGTTTAGTGTTTTATTAATATAAAACACACGAAATTTAATAAATTGTCATAGTTTTTAATCTATACTAATATTATGAAGCTGAAGAGTTTGTTTGTTTGACGCGCTAATCTCAGGAACTACTGGTTCGATTTGAAAAATTCTTTTAGTGTTGGATAGCCTATTTATCGAGGAAGGCTATAGGCTATATAACATCATGCTACGACCCACGAGGGCGGCGCAGTAACGATAAACGCGGGTGAAACCGCGGGAACATCTAGTGATACTATATAGGACGTTTTTGCCAATTAATCTATTCATCTTTATATATATAAATCTTCTGTGGCGTGTGTTTGTAATTAAACTCCTAAACGGCTGGACCGATTTCGATGAAATTTTTTCTGTGTGTTGAAGTGGATTCGAATGGTTTAGATATGGTTTTTTTTTCGTCCGGACACATAATTAAGTTGTTATGCGACCACGACCACCGCGCTGAGTGTTGTGGGTTCGATCCCTACGGAACAATTTGTGTGCTCCACAAATAGTTGATCCGAGTTTACGCGTTCTTTGCGTCCGTTGCTCGAATGTTTGTAAAGTCCCTCGCGACACAAGAATGATTCCTAATGCTGAGTTGTACCCCACTTATACTATAAATATTAACGAAATAGCCTTTTAACATTACAGCTACGTTCAACACAAGATAGCAGAACATGCACCGTTGCTCTGGCACTTGATAAACAACCACGCACACATCTACATATCCGGCAATGCCAAGAACATGCCAGACAACGTGCGGGACGCCTTCGTAGAGGACGTCATCGCCAAGTGTGGTGGGTACTCCCTACAGGACGCCAAGACTATGCTCAAGAAAATGGAAGATATGGGCAGGCTACAGGTCGAGACCTGGTAGACTCACCATGAGGTAACAGTGAAACTTTCTTAGGAAACATTTTTGTTGAGGTCTGGTAGACTTACCGTGTCTGATGTGTGACGTCTAAATTTTCTTAGGAATTTTTTTTTTGAGGTCTGGTAGACTTACCATGTCTGAGGTGACAGTTAAACTTTTTAAGGCATCATTTTTATTTACCACAATCTGTCCTTCGCAGTTTTATTTATCCATTAGATTTTGCTCGCGACTTCGTTCACGTAAATGTAGGTTGTCAATTTTCTATCCCACGGGCACAGTACTTTTTCTGGATGAAAGGTACACATATCCTTTTCAGTACTTCTGACAATGTGTATGGGAAATTTCATGATGATGAGTAGTTAAGGCGTGAAAGCGTAGCAAACAAATAAACAAACTGACATTCGCATTTATAATATTAGTTAGGATTTTAAAATTTCATATACACAATGTATGTATATAGGCGAACCTAACTTTTTAAGTCTTGAAATGCCAGACATAATTCAGGACCAATTGTGTCTGGTCGCCGGTGCCGCTGCGATTCAATAGGTTAATGCAAACAGCCCTATTAGGGCTATGTAAAAACAGGAATAGGCAGAGTAGGAGGAACAGCTGCCCCTTCGATGGGCCAGCTGCCTCTATTTGCTAAGAGTAGGCTCTGTCTACGACAGAGGAGATAGAAATAAAAAAAAGAAAAAAATAGCTTAATGCGATCTCTGCCAGTTTTACTCATGTTTATGCTTGCTGCTCCGCTCCTGTGCCTCGTAGCTTGATGTTATAGAGCCTGTGCTATCCTTATACACGCCACGCGTGCGCGACGTCCATATTTTTTTGTATTTTTATATCGTAATATAGCAGTCAATTGCAATAAAATAGTTTGTTTTAAACGCGCACAAACCCAGCCAAAGAACACCAGCCGCACAACTGGATCTAGGCATTCAAACAACTATACTACCTATTTCTGGATAAACTAGCTTTGTAATATTTTTTCATAATTGGTCCAGCGGTTTCTGAGTATATTTATTACAAACAAACATACAGAAATACAAATCTTTCTTCTCATAATATCATTAAAGATACCGGTAACTAAGTATGCTGCCCGGTGGTAAAGGGCTACCATGTCCTACTATTTGGATACATTCCAATCGTTAAAACATTCGAATATTTTTTCGATAATCGATTATCGATATTGGTGCAGTATCGTTACTGTCTTATCCGGTCTTATCGGTTAGGTTGTGAATCTGGACGTATTTTGTCGTAAGGAAATACTCCTTAGCAGCATGGAGACTGTTACTGAATGCCAGGGTATTTAAAAAAATGTTTCCTGAGAATGTTTTTGGTACAAATGTTCGTTATTATCCCATTTAAGAAATAATATACTGTATAACATTTATTGGCAACTGGCGATTCATTCGTAGAACTTTTATATGCCCAATTTGCGACATAGATAGGATAGATACAGATGGCCGGATCATCACAAAACGTGAACAGTCGCACCTTCACAAAGACACGTGTAGGTACTGCGAATAGCAAGTACGAAGTGGCTTACAAAATAAGAAATGTCCCGAAATAAGGTTTTAAACAGTAAACAAAGTAAAATCAATCTATGTAATTCCCACTTTGAGTATGTACAAAAATACACTGAAGGCTTAATGCTAGATTTAATATAATAAAATATTATATTCTGAGATGAGTACATCGCAGTACATACAGTGATAGCTCAGTGGGGAGACCAACAGACTGCAAAGCAGAGGGTGTCGGGTAGGAACCCACGGCGCGCACCTCTGACTTTCAGAAGTTATATGACTTTTATATGCGTATTGATTGACAGTTATCGCCTGCTCCGTGCCTCGGAGAGCACGTTAAGCCGTCGGTCCCGGCTGCCATGAACATCTATGGCAGTCGTTATTTGGAAGTCAGGGCCCTCTAATATCCTAACACTGGTCTAGCCTTAGGTTATCGTTAGCCTTCGGGTTGCGGAGGTCAGATGGCAGTCGCTCCGTGTAAAAACTGATATCCAGTCAAATCCGGTTAGACTAGAAAGCCGATCGCAAGTGACTTGGGAATAATAAAAGCTAGGGAGAAGAAGAAGGCTGGTAAGCAAGCATTCGCCCAGCCATATGGTAAGCGGTTACTGTAGCCATTATTGTTGTTTGAAAACTTTCAAATGACACTAAAAGTGAAGCGACGCCGACGACGTTACACTTCTCAGGTATGTAAGCCGTCGTAACGAAAGAAGAAGAACGAAGAAGATTCTGCGATGAGTACATATAATATTACTAAGGTAATCTGCGTTTAGGGTAATGTCTAAATAAGTAAAGTTACTACTGATCGCCACAAATTGTGGACGGAGTTTTGCATAGATTTTGTAGAGCGTTTGAATAACTACTTCTGAGTCACAATACATCCCGCCATTTACTTAAATGTTATACAGTATGTTAATAATAATAATTATGGACAGATATCTTGAATAAGACAACACTATAATGTGTCTAAGTGGAGCCTTTGTCCCTATTCCATTAATTATTTTAGATGATATTACCAGAGCCGAATTAAGCTATACAAAGGCGAGAATAAATTAGCTATAAGCGGGAATGCTGTTCGATACTGCGTCCGAATTATATTCGATTGTGCTTTCGAAGTATATTCGATTGTGCAATCGATTTATATTCGACTGTGTATTCGGTTGTACAAATTCGTGCGTAACACTGACCTTGCAAGTTAGGTACCGCCATGTGATCTTCTGGATTCGAATGTCTATCAAATGCATTACTATATTTCGAATGGTATTCGAATACAGTATATAGCGCATTACTAGGCTAAATCGAAAAACAAAAAATATAAGATACTAGCTTTTGCCCGCGCCTAGCTTTTGTACTCTGCTTACATAATAATATAATTCAATCATGATTCGAAAGACACGTGACGCCATCTATTATCATACGAAAGTTATTATTGTTTTCCTCGGGAACAGTAATTTTTTTCGGAATGAAAGGTAGCCTATGTCCGTTTCTGTACACCTGACAACGTATATGCAAAATTTCAGGATGATCGGTTCAGTGGTTTAGGCGTGAAAAGGTAACAAACAAACAAACTCATTTTCGCTTTTATAATATTAGTTAGGATTAGGATTTTAGACATGGGGCTCTAAGCGATATGCGCCCACGGGTAATATTGCCTATAGTTTATTCGGCTCTGGGTGTTAGTAAGACAGATGTTACCTCATTCTACAATTTGTAAACATAGTTAACTGACTAATAGAAACGAAAATGCGCTTAACTATTCACTTCTAAGTTATATTGAGGATGTCTCACATATAGGAATATAGCTATCAAAGCAACTTTTGATACGCACACGAGAGACCTAAGAGAGCTTAGCTTACAATATTCAATTTATTGCTTTTAATAAATTTTGTATTTTATAAAATACAAATTTTACCGTAAGGCGCACAATGGTGGGGCAATCAAGGAAAGTCGTTCATTACGCTTGTGGCCAACAACAGCTAAACTATTGTAGGACTGGACAGTCTTCAGTACTGTCATCGTTTATCTATTACAAATTTAAAATACGATGTACTTTATCCAGCTAATTGCTAAATACTTACAATCGCGTTCAATACTAAATGGTTACTAAATAATAATAATGTCCTCCAGGCCGAATTTCGATCGCAACGGCCACTCTTAACGGAGGCCATCTGCGCAAGAGATATTATAGTGCACAATTGTGTGCGCAAGCACGAGTGTACTCTCTGTTCCTTACTCTCATAAACCGATGAGGCGGCAATCCGATACGACCGGCAAGAGATAAGGCGTGGGACCAACGGCTTTTCGTACTTAACCGAGGCACGGGGGTTTTATACACCACCGTGCCTCTTCCTAATTCCTGGTATTGAGATTTCTTAACAGTAAAACACAATAACTTTTTGGTGGCCGACCTGGGACTCCAATCCTCATGCAGAGCAACTAGCAAAATGTATAATACCTCTGCTTATCCTTTTCATGGATGGAGCCTACCTCATTAGTATCAGGATCTTCACAGCCATAGATGATCTCCCAGACCTTGAAGAAATTATCTCCAAGCACTCAATATACCGTCGCGAGCGACACCTAGCCACCGCCATAACCACCGCCGAAATCCAATACATGATAACCCACCAAAACAACCCCAAAGCCCTCCGTCCCCAACATCAAAGACTACTGGAAGACATAAGGCCTTACACACTGCTCCCCCTTCAAGGGTTCTTGGCGTGGTACTGTTCAGACTTCGAGAGATGGCTCGACAGGTCACCACAAGATCTGGAGCTGCTATACCGTGCTCAAGATGTCGCACTTTCTGCGGCACAAGAAGCATACAAATATTTCCAGAAGAGGCCACCACCATCTTTTCTACATCGCAGAATGCCTGTGTTCTCTAAACTAGCAATGGTATGGTCTTATAACAAAGGTCGCGCAGTCCTTCGACCCCCGCATGGTTGAGACTGTGGGCAGTGTGACTATCACGTTTGATGCAGAATTGTGTTTCATCCCTGTAACCTCGATAGCAGGATTTCTTGTCCCTTATTCTCTAATCATGTGCTTCTCCGATATGTGTGCCTCTTGGGCGGCAGTTCAAAGGTATGCCGCGCTATACTCAGATAAATATTTTCTTTGTACCATGAAGTTCTTCAATGTCTTGCCGACATGACTGATCTACTCGTCAACCACCATCAAGAAGCCTACTCCCTCTTCAAAGTTTGGCCTTCATTGATCATTGGGGCAACCCTCCAAGATCTTGAGCTTTCTCCTTCCTTTCTGGAGACAATAACTCGTTGATGTTCAAATATAATTTTAACGTGTACGATGTAGTACTTTTAATATACCTATACGCTGCATTTGAAGTAGGGTCACTTAGAAGTGACCCTACTTCAAATGCGGCGTTAGATCTATTTGAGATATAAGTACAACAACCACTTCCTCTGTCTCCTATCATTACATAGTAAGTAATTATCTTAGAATAAGCCACGATGGGGCTAACATATTATTCTGTAATAAAAGCCTCTAAATAAAAAAAGATAAAAAATAATCCTTTTCATGGATACACAGCCGTAGGTCTATTTATCTACCTACATTAACGTTCCAAGTTAACTATGTTACAAATTGTATATAATATAATTTTGTTTTGTATAGTTTATTTTAGTAGTGGGTATTCGAGTGTAAAATCCTAAATTATTCATACTCCTTGTATTGTATTATCCTTGTGTCACAATATTGTATTAAATAATCACAACATATGGTGTATATTTTGATATAGGTATCTGTGATATTATACCTATTTTTTGTAATACATTTAATAAAAGAAATCAATGTAT
This sequence comes from Catocala sponsa, assembly GCA_963564715.1. NCBI lineage: Eukaryota > Metazoa > Arthropoda > Insecta > Lepidoptera > Erebidae > Catocala > Catocala sponsa. The sequence continues at coordinate 18,218,003 of OY751349.1, forward strand.
TTTGTAATGTTTTATTTCTTGTCCTTATACCAAAATATATTTACTATGACAGAATATTGTCACTGTACTATATTGAGTACATAACACAAACTTATAGGTTACGTGAGGTGAATTGATTGCCGGGATGATTTTTAGTTATCATCCAATCATTTTTCTTTGCAAAGCATCGTTCAGGCACCTTTTATGAAAAAAGCAATATGTCATAATCAACCAAATAAATAATTTTCCCAAACGAATTATCAATTCGGCGTATTACTACATCTAACGTAGATAGATATTTTATTGAAGGACTGCTGATCGAACGCTCGCGCCATAATGCCGCTGCTGTAAACATTCCCGGTCTCAGGGTTCCGTGTCATGGCCGTCATGGTCGCAAGTCCTCACACCTTGTGACTTTGTGCGGTGAAATTAAGACGCGTTTACGTGGTGGAAGCCGGCGACTTAATATAAAAATACCTACAATGTGCATTTGACCGAGTTGAAAGTGACACTTTAGTGCTATCTATATATTAATACGTGAAGCAAAAACTTTGTACCTACCCCTTTTTTACGAAAATTGCGCGGCCGGAGGCGTATGAAATTTGGCACAGTTAAAGTTTATATGGAGAAGAAATGGCGAATCCTAATATTTATATAAAATATGCATTAGAAATACATTAAATTAATGAAAAAACACTAGACGCACACAACCATGCATAATATATAATGACATATATCAGCAATATCTTACAGACAAATGGTCGAATTTCGAGCACTAGGCGACTGCTAGTATATATTGTTTGTATTGTCGAAGCGCTTAACTATGGTTACATAATTGACTAGATTAGTTTCAAAATCCTCTAAAATACTTTTCATTAAATAACCACCCATCCTTTTGCGTTACAGCCATGATATTAGGCCATGTAATTGGTAATTTATGTGACTCTAAATAAAGCATATCAAAATGATTGTTCACCGAATACTTTCTGAATAATAACGATTTTTCTAAGCAAAGTCACATGTTAGAACTTATCCCGTCGATGGTTCTGGTTTTAACAGTCTTGGGGTAAGTTTTAACGGGTAGGTATTAATATAAAATATCATTTATTTCTGAATATATGCCAAAAAAATAAAACTAGACTCAATCAACAAAAATCAGTCTTTATTTTTTCTTAACCAGTCTTCAAAACTTATCCACATTCGTGCGATTAAAAGAGGTAGCACGATTCTAACTGGTCGCCTCAGGTCTTCTTATAGATAAAGTTGGTTTTCTTTTTCAAAAATGCAGAAATCTTGTCGTTGCCGGCTGACTTATTTCTTTCCCAAGTTTCTGGAAAAGGTATTTTTTAATTTGTAAAAAACAGGCAGTTCATACGCTAGCATTTATACTTCACTAGGGAGTAAACCGAAATATATATTGGCACACTGCTTAAGATATTCTACCATCTTGTTTTCTTCATCAGTACTAAAAATTCAACAGCCAAGCCAGCTTTTTTCTTTTGATAAATTCGTGCAGTGTCACATGGCATATATTGAAACTTTTGGCTAGGCCACGGATACTCTTATTATTTTCTAGCACATCATTTGCTGCTAACTCAAACACTTCTTGAGATGTACTACCACGAATGGACTTCCTTTTATAGTTCCGCATCCTAAACAAAATACATAGTATTAATTGAGATTCGAATGAATGATATCGAACAATCGACAGTCAGATCAAAACGATCGGTCAAAATTCAAAATAAGTGTATTAGACATCTACTTCGTTAGAACTTAAGGCCCACCAGTAAGGTGGGGTAAGTATTAACATGTTAGAACTTGCCCCGTGGATTCTGTTAAAACCAACCCCATAGCCTAATTTTTCGGTAATTAGGTTGTACTAAAATAGGTATGTAATATAGCAGCAAGAAATTAGAGTGTATTTGTAGTTGGATAAATAGTGTCTGACTGAAATAAAGTTTCAAAAAATTATAATGTTACAAATCAAAAAAGTAAAAACATGAAAAAGATCGTTTACGCAGGTAAACGATATTTTTTATGTTTTTACGTTTTTACCATTTGAGCAGTCAAATGGGCACGTCACACACCAGCTTGCGTCCGCGGCGGTATAGCCGAAACTGACGAGTGGCGACACGTTCGCGATCGTTCACTAGCCCAGAAAGCGTAGAATTTTGTTATTAAGACCAACAGTTTGGCGTTAATTCGCCTGTTAATACCTACCCCTGTTAGAACCAGCCCCGGTCTCCCCTAGTTAGCGTAAGAATACAATATCTATAAGATTATTTGAATGCGATCTTCTGTAGGCCAAGTGCTTCCGTAGATGGGTATTTCAGTTTGAGCGTGTACCTATCTCTCTGTCTGTCTTTATTTATTGTACTTTACCTGTCAAGTCTTGGTATGCCAGACAAAAGTCTAGTAGAGGCGCCCCGCCCCGGGTGGCACTTTTAAAAGGCGTCAAAATTTAACAATAAATAATTATAATTATTTTAATAATAAAATTTAACAATATTATAGTAGTTTTAATTGAAATACTTAAATAACAGGATGGCTAAACTTCGCCCGGGCGGCTGAGCCCCACGCTACGGCACTGCGTATCTGGCCGGTGAGCCGCTACAACGCAATAGGTTAATAGTTCAAATAAAAAACACGAACGAAATTAGTAAGAAAATTCTTTATTCACTATCGATACGATAATATCTTACAAACACTTTCAATCAATGAAGACATTAGTTCAGTCCGTGGAGTGGTCGGTGGTGGAGTCTACTTGTCGCTGGGCAGCCCCCACAGCTTGAGGTTGCCGGCGTCGCGCTTGCGCTCCGGGGGCTCCTTGTCCTCGCACGCGAACGCCACGAGGTAGCGCGACGGGTGCCACGCGACTGTGAACGTTGATGCTTGCACTGGGATCTCTGCCACCTTCTCTCCTGGAAATAACATTGTTTAAATAAAATTTTGAATCTTTTAGTTTTTTATCGATAGTCGTTGTTGTGAGTCATTCGAAACTTAAAGATCGAATGATACTAAATATGGCAATCGATACAAATTGATCATTCTATTTGAATCATTCTGTTTTCCGAACTGAATATTTCAATAACTGAATGTTGTTGATAAGAATCATTCGATTTTTTGTCGATTATTATGAATAAATAATAATCAATGCGAATTCGATTACAATTAATTACACATTACTACAAGTAACTAATATGAAATTTCTGTGTGTGGGCATGATAAATATGAAAGCAAAGTAGGATTTCTCCGCTTAAGCGTGAATCACCAAAATATTGCCACTGCACACGAAATGCCAGTGAAACAATCTTCTAGGTATTCCATAAGACACGTTGATGTTACATGATCAGCAAAACGCGAATGATAAAATAAACGAAAAGTTGAAAGCAACCATATACTAAAAAAACTGCTGAGCATCACACTTTCTCTTTCGTTTGTCACAAACGTTGACTACTATTGGTTATTGCGGTTTTCTTGTGTATGCCGGGACGTTGTCGGCGAGCGATTGGTCTTATTTTCTTCTACATAGATTCTCTTATCATATACAATATAGTATAAGATCTTAATAATATATATGGCCATAAATATATATATATATAGGTATACTAGCTGTCCCGACAGACGTTGTCTCGTACACAAGAGAAAAAAAAAACTCATCTAATCCATTCTCGAATCCACTTGAACACACACAAAAAGTTTCATCAAAATCGGTCCAGCCGTTTAGGAGGAGTTCAATGACATACACACGTACTGTAGAATTATATATATAAAGATATATATAGATATATATGTATATGTATATAAAAGAAAGTCATGTTAGTTACACTATTTATAACTCAAGAACGGCTGAACCGATTTGGCTGAAAATTGGTGGGGAGGTTGCTTAGAACCAGGAAAAGAACATAGGATACTTTATATCCTGTTAAAAAATAAAAAAATAAAACTTTGTTAAAACATTCGAATATTCACGTGTTTCCATTTTATGCTTGCCTGGTACTTGAAGCAGCCAACTATGAATAAATTCAATATATAACTGCTGAAGCTGAACCGATTTGGCTGAAAATTGGTGGGGAGGTAGCTTAGAACCAGGAAACGGACATAGGATACTTTTTATGATACATCTGCTGAAGATTTCTCTGAGCAATTGCTGACTATTGGTAATGGTCGAGTACCTGTCGACGAATCGAGGGGATTGATTTCATTTCCTCCGAATACTGTAACTTTGTCTCATCGAAAGACGAACTCATCAACAAAGTATTCCCAAACATCATTACTAACCACAAAAATAATGAATGGTTGAGTGAGCGAGCAATTTTGGCGGCTAAGAATAAAGATGACTTAAACTACATAATTCAGAATGAGCTCATTGGTACACTGCATTCATTCAAATCTATTGACTGTGTAACAAATGAAGATGAAGCCACCAACTATCCAATTGAATTTTTAAACTCCTTGGATGTGCCTGGCTTACCACCGCACAATTTACGACTAAAGGTTGGCTCCGGAGTAACATAAACCAACCAAAACTGTGCAACGGAACGCGTTTGGTGGTAAATAAATTAATGAACAATGTGATTTACGCCACGATACTCAAGGTGAGGAATTTCTCATTCCGAGGATCCCGATGATCCCAACCGATATGCCGTTTGAGTTTAAACGACTTCAATTTCCGATCCGTCTTGCATTCGCCATGACCATTAACAAATCACAAGGCCAATCCTTGAAAGTTTGTGGTCTGAATCTAGAAAATCCATCTTTTTCGCATGGTCAATTATATGTGGCATGTTCACGGATTGGAAGACCATCTGCGTTATTTGTTCTTGTGCCTGATAATAAAACGAAAAATGTCGTCTATCACAAGGTGCTTCACTGAAGAGTGCAACCCATGCACCAAAATACATGCCAATAAAGTATCATTAAAATACTTGATTTTTTTTATTTATATTTATTATCCTAATAAAAATAAAATCCAAAATCTGCTCATTTATTGCCTCTAAGGCGGAACAAAGTTCGCCGGGTCAGCTAGTAAAAAGATATATATATATATATATATATATATATAAACATCTCTTAGATGTAAGCTGTATCGCACAAGGCATCTCCCGTGCAATACAGAGGCAAATTACCTACATTAAGAAGAAAAGAGTATTTGTATTTACCAGTCTCAGTGTCGCCAATATCGATGATGTGATCTTCGCTAGCGGACGCTAAAAGTCGTCCGTCGAAGCTGAACGACAGTGTACGGACTGGCCATTCTAATCTGTAAGTGTACAATTCATTATATTTAACCCTGCATAGTAACACGAATCGAATAAAAATGGCGCGAATGGATACCAATCAAGCATACCTGCCCTATGATATAGGCTTCCATACGAGCCGCTACATAAGTACCGTGTATTTGTTACCGGCTCGAATACGAGCCATCAAGTGCACGCCACTTTAAACCTTATTTTGCTGAACTTAACGCTTAAAACTGATTGTTTATCGGCTACGATTAAATGTTTTTTGGTAAAGGACATATAAGGTATTACGAAAATATAAACATACGATAGGTATGTCGCTCCTATTAGTACGCGATAACAGTAACTCATCATCGCTTGCTATACCTATAATATACAGGATGATTTTGAAATCGTGTAATTCTTTTTAACCACGCATTCTACTGGTGATATAGAATAACCCTGACCATATTTTTTTTATTAGAATTATGTTTTTGGAGAAATTAATGTATCGACTTTTTTCGTGAAATGGTTTCAGATAGTCATATGTTAACCACCCGACACAATCTTAATACTTTACTTCTACTAAAAAAAATATGGTCAGGTTATTCTATACCACCAGTAGAATGCGTGGTTAAAAGGAATTACACGATTTCAAAATCACCTGTATAAACGCTTAAAAAAGGAACTTTAAATGAAGAGTTACGTATATCAGCCTCCGAAACTCACCGGACAAAACGCAATAACGGTATTACCACTCTTAAGCTGGTTTCATTTAAGAGGCTGTACTTCCGCAAGCGATTCGGCTCAATAGTACTGTCTCCAAATTAATAGTAACTTACAGTCAAATAATATAATGATAAGTTAAACATAAATTTGTCGTGCCGGCGCTGCTTACTTTATTCGTCCAGACACAATGTTCTCAATATAAGCTTGATATGGTTAAGCTTACAGACAAGCGGAAAGACAAAAGGGAAGGCAGGTGGGCCGTGTCCATTCCAGAAATTTCTAGAGCCCATCCCAGGATACTACATTTCAACTCAAAATTTAAAGATTGTATATAGGCCATGACTGTTTATAGACCTGGTACCCTCAGATACACTAATGCTGTCTGGTTTATATTTGATTCAAAAAACATAATTAAAATACCTTGAAAATACTCGTAGACAGGCGAGCTCATTAACGTCCCATAGCGAGACGAGGGCATCAGCTGATCCGGTAGCGAAGTACCTCCCAGTGGGGTCGTGTTCTATACAGATGCAGGTGCCAGGATGCGCCTTTAGCACTGTCTGTAGATCCAGAGACGGATAACTGCGCAGTACATGAGAAACAGTCATTAAGTGAATCCTTAAATATAACAATACAAGATTTTGCCCGCAGTTTCGGTCGCGTAAACGTTAAGTAATTTTTCTATCCCTCGGAAGAGCAATTTCTGGAAAAAAAGGTACCCTATGTCGTTTTCTGTACCACAGACAACGTGCATGAGAAATTTCGTGGTGATCGGTCAAGTATTTTAGGCGTGACAAACGAACAAACAAAGTCACGTTCACATTTATAATATTATTAAGGATTACAGCTACATATTCTGGCAAGGTAAGGCAGGTTTTTCAGCGGTACTGAATGTAACTGCTGTGCACGAAGTCAAAAGTGCTATACCTGGATCGATTTAGATCAGAGGTTCCTAGACGTTTTTTCTCATAGACCACTTTCAAAATTTAGCTGGTTTCGGTGGACCCCCTGTACCTAAACAAGTTCATGCAATTAAAAACTTTGATCAAATCTCTATGTGCTGACCATTTTTTTTTTTCAGAAATTCTCTGTCGAAAAACCACTGGTACTGAATATGGAATATGCAAGTTTTTACAAGTAACAGCCTCTGAGCTTGTCGAACAGTCGGTGAAGTCAAGCCAACATTTTAGTTTTTCACTATAGAAAGCAAATAAATTTTCGTGGACTCCGCTTACGATTTGTGAACCGCCTATTTTTTTTGTCACACCAACGTAGACCCCCGTCCTGTCTCCCGTGGACCCGTGGTGGTCCATCTGGACCACCTTGGGAACTAATAGTTTAGATTATTGTATAAACTAGCTTATGCCCGCAGCTTCGCTCGCCTAAAAGTATATTAAGTTAGGTTATGTTAGTAACAGTACGTTTTTTAAATAAAATATAGCCTGTGTTACTCGGTGATAATATAGCTTTCTAATGGTGAAAGAATTTTTAAAATTGGTTGAGTAATATTTGAATAAAGTCCTTAGAATTAGCAACAAACATAAAATCAAATATTTATCTTGTATATTAGTATAGGTTAGGGTGTCCGTGTAGATAGATTCAAATATTACAAAAGAAGAACTGTTGACACAAAATAAAGAAGTTTATACTTACGACAGTATGTGCACACAACCAAGCCCGTTGGTTAAGAAGAACAAATCTGACGTGTTGTTCCATGAGATCTCATTCACTTCAAAGTTGAACTGTTCCTCCACTACCTGGCAACATATTAGATAGATATTAGAAGTATAGCTCTGTGTCATGTCTGCCTACGATAATAACGACCTGAATGAGCAGAAAGAACGTTGTGTAAGATGGAAATTTTACAGAAGAATACCATCTAAAAACCTCTTGTTACGTTCCTGCCAGCATTATCAAAAATAGTTGCATGCATAAGCTTGTAAAAACAAGAATAATATAAATAATATCAAGATAATATACATTAAAAATTATTAATATATATGCATGTGTAAACCTGTGTATGTGCAAATCCATGTCTCAAAAATTTGACTGCCTTAAAACCAATAGTAAATTAAATTTCTTAAACTGGCTTTTTATTACTTAATTAATTCCTATTTTCCCAATGCTTATTTTTTAATTCATATTTATTTTATTATAAATAATATTTTTAATTGACATGCTCAAGAAATCTATATAAATAAAAATCAATTGCAACATGTATGACAGAGCATCACTTAAGAACGACTTGACTGATTTGGCTGATTTTGTTTGGTGTGTTTGTAATTTTCAGGACAAAGTTTGTAATGAACGAAAATTTACCAAAAACGCGCTAGAAGCGTCGAAAATTTAAATAGTATTTATATATGACATAAATTGATTGTCATTTTGATATTGAATTTAATTACTTGAAATATGTTTATGTATAGATTAACAGGCCAACGATTGTCGGGTCAGCTAGAGCTAAATAATTTTCTTGGATATAAAGATTTTAGACTGCTAAAATAACACAATCTCTCTTTGACACAATATAGACACTGTTAGTATGGTATGTGGGGGTACACCGAGAAAACAATATGTAGAGGCCAATTTAGGAATACTAGCTCTCAAATGGCATCCTGTCATCACAGCACCAGTCTGCTTGTCACCACACCAGTGCAACCTGGCTGAAATGTCAGCCTTTAAAAAAAAATATTTGAATACTGAACATGATCACCATAACACCAGTTTCATGTTATATAAATCATGCAATGTGAAAATATAAGTGATTTTATAAAAATTTATGCTATTATTTTACTCACCACTTTATATGTCTTTGTGTCTATGAAGGAGACAAGGTCCTCCTTGTTGCCAACAGCTATGGTGCTGCCGTTGGGAGACCATGCTATGTTGATGTTCTCCCCTTTGGTTGTTATTGTCGCTGCACATTTGTGGGTTCTGCAAGCGAGAAAAAGAGATAAAGCAATAAATTATGGCACAGCTGGTGTAGTGGTTTATGTGGTCACCACTGTTAATATGCCAAGTGTTGTGGGTTTGAATCCCACAGTGGACAAAAATTTGTGTGATCCACAAACGTTTGTTCCAAGTGTAGGTGTATTTTGTGTTTGTTGTGTGAATGTTTGTAAAGCCCTCCCACGACGCAGGAGTTCTTTCTAATGCAGGAAATGTCTTTTTTCAAACAAGGAAATTACATTATACACAAATACTTGGCCTCAATCTGTGTACCCTACACACTTTTGACCTTCTGGTCTTTAATTTGTGTTAGGTAGTGTAGGGCCTTTTGACACAGGGTTACCCGAGTAAAGTATTTGAAAATGAATATATCTATACATCTATAAAAATAAATAAAATTGAAGTATCTGTTTGTAATGTCAAAATAACAGCTTTTTATCTAATGCATATGAAGGTACCTATACGAGAACACCTATTTTCAAAATGTTGTCTGTCTGTCTGTTTGTTCCGGCTAATCTCCGAAATGGCTGAACCGATTTTGACGGGACTTTCACTGGCAGATAGCTGATGTTCAAAGGAGTAACATAGGCTACTTTGATTTTAGAAAAAAATAGGGTTCCGTGGAGACAAACACTTTTTCAAATCTATGTGGTTGAAGTCGCAGGTAACAGTATATTATATTTAAAAGAGTAATCCAAATATAACACACCTTGTATCCCATATTCTGACAGACTTATCACCACTGGCTGTGCTTAACAAGTCGGGGTGTGAAGCGTGCCAGCAAAGCTGATCCACAGACCCTGTGTGACCTCTAAATATGGAGTCTTGCACCTATATGTAAATAATAACTCAATATTAACTTGTTTAGTTGAGATGATTCAGAGCAGGTTTTGGTCTCTACACAAAGTTGGCCTACTTATATTTATATTGCTTAATTTATTACATATTGGTGAAAATATTCCTCATGAATGGACAAATGTTTCTAAGGCATACTCTGTGTTTAGTCGACAGTCAAGACACCCTAGTCTTAAATATGAGTGATTCAAAAATGAAGTAATATAACACTTAGTTTCTCACAAAGTTTCTTCTTTTATTAAATGAAATCTGACTTTAAAGTTAATTTACTTGAATGCAAAAATGGATACATGATCGTAGTACGTATAAAACCGTCATTTCTGTCTAAATTTGGTCATACTTCATATCCCTCTGAGAAATATGACCAAAACAAGGACCAACATGTAAACATAACCTAAAAACATCTATACTTGAATTCCTCGTCTACAACAAAAAACCACCGGATCCTTACCAGTCTGTTTCTTTCCAAATTAAAGATGGCAACGCTTTTGTCAAACGAGCCCGAAGCAAGTCGTCTACCATCACAAGACCAGCCAACAGAATGTACTTTAGAACTATGAGCTACATATTCACGAACGACATTGTGCGAAGCGAAATAACTGCGAAGTTCTGATAGATCTTCTATCGGAGTTTGGGTTTGTTTAGGTTCTTTCATTATGTATTATCTAGGTAGGTAATTATAGCAATAATAAAATCGGCGGCAATTGAAGCAACAACAAACAACCGTATTCACGGGTTTTGTTTGATTATGCATTGACATTTACATGATTCACATGACATAATGAGTCCACAAATGACATTTATGGGTGCGTTCCACTTCCACTTAGCGCTCACGACACTCACGCTCACGACGCTTCACGCTTGGTAGTGCGTCGCAATAATGCTCCAGAAAGTACTCGTTCATCCAATTCAGATGAAGAGTAGAATACCAGAGAATACTATTCTACAAAATCGTGAAAAACTTAAACTTAGACCACGTATCTATGATTTACACATTGATAGTTTTTTAATTTTTATACATCAATGGATTTACATAATGTAATTAATCGTTACTCTGATGAAGAATTCAAAAGACTGACAAATGAAACACTGTAGATTATAACATTTTTACTTATTTAAGTAGGTATTCATCGTTTCATCAAAATCGCATCAAATAAAGTTATATTTTCGTAGTCGTCATCCGAGTTAATTTATATTTAAAAAAATGGCGCTAATTTTCTCAACGCTCACGACGACCCACTTCTCGGGATGGGTCGTCGTGAGCTTTGCGTGAGCGTGAGTCATGACGTCATGAGTGACGTTTTCGCCGCGACCACGATCGCAGGACTGCGATATGATAGATATCTATATATCCATTCGTGAAAAAAAAACTTTGATGTAGGTTACAAGTACAAACCGCACCGTTTTTGTATGTTTTCTTTTTTCTATAGGTATTGAAAACCGTCATACAACAGAACTTTACCAAGCATCTTGTTAATATAACAAAAGACTTCCATTTTAAACTCCAATAACAGACAGTTCTAACAGAATACGTAATAGAGAAGTATGAAGATCAAAATCTCCATATCAACTTGTCCCCCCTTGGGCCATCGGCTGGCGACGCCCTTGGATGGTAGTCGCTCCGTGTAAAAACTAATAAAGTCAAATCCGGTTAGACTAGAAAGCCGACCCCAAGTGACTTGGGAATAATAAAGGCAAGGGAAAAGTAGTAGTTCTAGACATTATTCATTAGATATATTAATGCACTCTTCACAGATTAGTTTAAAATAAAACAGTTGTCTTTAATTAAACATTTTATTCAAATTTTATAATTGCGAATATTACACCTGACGCACTATTGACGGTATTGACGTCTCCAGACCTTTATTTGAGTATGAAAGTATGCGATCGGTGTTAACCACACCGTCCACATGAACAGAATGTGCCCAATCTTTTCCTGAGAAAAGAACATGTGGTTAGTCAGTTATTTATTTTATTTTATTGAAAGGTTCGCCAACAGATTTTATATTTGTATTAAACAAAAAGTGTTGATTTTATTCACTTAACTGTGACCGCCTGTTTTGGCACAATTCGCTCAGCGCAGTCTTAAGTGTGTAACTGAGTAATGAAGCTACTTACTCCCCAAGAACAACGTACACGTGGCGGTGTTGAAATTACAATACCCACTTGAGCGAAATTGCGGTTGAAAACACTATTCGGCAGTAACGCAGATTTTAACAATCTGCCGCACTTCTTTATTATCATTATGAACTTGTAAAAGTTTTTAGCGTTTGCTTGTTAATCGTGATTGCTTGACAAGCTATGTCAAATTAATAAGTTTTCAAAAAGCATTTGTTTTTCAATAGAATGCAGCGAAGGCCAGTGTCATCAGCTTATTTTTATCACGGCCTCAAAACTCATAGATTTATAGACGCAAAACGCATACGCATGTAGCGTAGAGCAAGTTCGGATCAAGTCAGAGGAGATTCAGGCCGGTGCAGTATATACTATACATACCATGGAACACATTAGTTCACGTGCACGTGAATCTAAACCCTCTATATTTCTTTCGGCACGAAGTTTCGGATAGACATTTTTAAGGTATCTATGTATAATTATTTTATACTGGTTCAGGGGTCTACTCGGCCGGTTGTAGCTTTTCTTCATTTGAAATCGTGACTATGCATGCGAGCGCTCGTTTTAGTCTAAGTTAATTGCGGGTCGCTATATTAAGCTGACTCTTCTCTTCTTCTCCCTAGCCTTTATTATTCCCAAGTCACTTGGGGTCGGCTTTCTAGTCTGACCGGATTTGACTGGATATCAGTTTTTACACGGAGCGACTACCATCTGACCTCGCAACCCGAAGGCTAACGATACCTTAAGGCTAAACCAGTGTCAGGATATTAGAGGGCACTGACTGCCTAATAACGACTGCCATAGATGTTCATGGTACCCGCGACCGACGGCTTAACGTGCTCTCCGAGGCACGGAATTGTCAATCAATACGCACATAATTTCGAAAAGTCATAAAACTTCCGAAAGTCAGAGGTGCGCGACGTGGGTTCGAACCCGAGACCCTCTGCATTGCAGTATGTTGGTCTCCCCACTGAGCTATCGGTGACTATTTTTATAATAATTAATTTGTGTAGCTCATTATGTAGGATCTGCTCAGCACAATAACTCTACTCAGAACAATAACTAAAGCATCTATCTACGATAGCTAATACTAACACATGAAGTTAGCCATCGTTGCAAGTTGCTTTAGTTCGTAGAAACCCCACCGAAGGTAATAAAATCGCTTGTCAGTTTACAGTTAGATGAATGGGACCTACCGTTTTGTGCTCAACAGTCGGCGCCACTAGCGCGTAAGGTCCTGTCAAGTCTGTCACAATTGCTGTCAAAAGCCGTGTTCAGCACAAAGATATTGCAATATCTTTGTATTGTCAGTAAACATTGTCGGTTTCTATGGTTACTGTTGAAGTGACTATATAGTACTTTAACCTTTTGACCGCCGTAGTCATCTATAGACGACAAGCCAAAAAATGCCCAGCACGCCACGGTCGCGACTGCACAACAGAAGTCTAGAGACCTTACTATCCACTAGCACCTCTAGCGGTGAATACAAGCGCGGTAGCCCTCATTACCTTTCTTCTAGACATGCTTAATCGCGATTTCAGATCTATCCGGAATGCTAACTAACCGATTGTCCATGTTATAGCAACATACGCATATTATATAAAAACCAAGGATACTGTAAACTAGATTTTGTCCGTGGCTTTGCTCGCGTTAATGTTGAGTTTCCTAATAAAGGAGACCGACCACCTTGTATGGGACCCTGGCCTGGGCGTGAACAATTTTATATTGTAATAACAATATTAATTTTGAGTAGCCTAAACTAAGTAGAAAACATTATTCTTTGAAGTTTAGTATCAAGTTCGATAAATAATAATATAAAACACATTTACATAATATTGTCTTCTGTTTACGCGAATGTTATTCATTGAAATTAAACTACTATATACGGATTTTATCGCGTTGTTTATTTGACACTGTTACAAAATTTTTTGAAAAACTGTTACACCACTATAATCACTATTAAACTTTACAAATTTTTTAAGCTATTTAAATTATTGAACTATTAAAACTATTTATACTATTACTATACTATTATACTATTTAGATTTATTTTTACACTTTCCCCGACGTTTCGGTTGCTTTTCAGCAGCCATGGTCACGGGGAGACTAAGATGGTAATAACTACACTGGAACATTGAGACAACTACCATCTTAGTCTCCCCGTGACCATGGCTGCTGAAAAGCAACCGAAACGTCGGGGAAAGTGTAAAAATAAATCTAAATAGTATAATAGTATAGTAATAGTATAAATAGTTTTAATAGTTCAATAATTTAAATAGCTTAAAAAATTTGTAAAGTTTAATAGTGATTATAGTGGTGTAACAGTTTTTCAAAAAATTTTGTAACAGTGTCAAATAAACAACGCGATAAAATCCGTATATAGTAGTTTAATTTCAATAAAACACATTGTTTAAAATAAATATTTATTTTCATGTGTTACCGTCACCTTCATAAGTTATTAAAATATTTTCTAAAAACTGGGCTGGTGGAGTGACATTTTCATATCTTGCCCAGCTTAGATACCATATTACAGACATTATGTGAGCACAGCAACCAACAGTCCTTCGGCCGACTATGCAGTTGCAGTAATACTGCCTTATTGCTGCCAGACTGTGTGCTTTATTTTGATATAATATATAAATAAAATAAGTCAATTTCATACTACTGGATGGTAACCAATATTTATTATATATTAAAACAAAACTTTTAATATTTTACTTTGTTTATAAAACGATTGTTCACGTGCAAGCCGAATATGGACGGTCTCCTTTCTATTCCTCGGGAACAGTATTATTTTCCTGGATGAAAGGTACCCTATGTCCTTTTCTTTACCGCTGACAATGTCTGCGAAATTTTACAATGATCGGTCAAGTAGTTAACGTGTGAAAGCGTTACAAACAAATAAACTCACATTCGCATTTATAATATTAGTTGGGATTATTAGGGTGGTTCAGAAAACAGAACGAGAATGTTAGTCAAATTGTGCATGCATGCAAGATGTTGCTGGCTGAGATCTAGACTAGCTTGCTTTTAGTTATACTATAGTCATTTCCTGACGTCGCTCTTGGACATTTTTATACTCTGCGCTACCACCAAATGCTGTTTTCTAACTTTAAGAGTAGCCGAGTCAAATGTCATACTAGATTTTGCACGCGGTTTCGCTCACGTAAATGTACATAAATTAGGTTATGTTAGTACCAATATTTTTTTCCTGGATGAAAGGTACCTACCCTATGTTATATTCTATAACCCTCGACAACGTGTAGGTACGTAAAATTTCATGATGATCGGTGGAGTAGTTAAGGCGTGAAAGCGTAACAAATAAATAAACAAGCAAACTCACATTCGCATAAATTATAATATTAGTTAAGATTGAGAAATGTGCAATAAAACATTATTAACAACATTTTTTTGGCTTTAAATGGGAGGTGCCTTTTTCCAGCAGTGAACTGCCACGAGCCGATTGAGTGATTGATGAATAAAACATTTTAAAAACTCAACATATGTTTTAAAAATTTATTTACCAAACATAACACTTATAATATTCTAATATAATACATATGTAGGTAAGTCATCATGTATTAGATGAAGTAGTTTTTGCTTATAATCCGTTTAATTACGTATATTTGTACGAATAAATTAAACTTAAATTGTATCTAAAATGAAAACACAAACTGGGCAGAATATATATTAATATAATAAAACAGATTATTTGACCGAAGAGGTGAGTCAGTGGCGTAGCCGAGTGGGGCAGGGCCGGAATTTTAAGGAGGCGGCAAAATTTTACAATAAATCATAATAATACATAGGTACTTATCTTGTAAATATTTCAACTGTACAATACACAATAACAATGAATGTTGTTGCCGAAATGTTCTTGTTATCACTGTATAATATAGTCTTTTAAATTGAAATACCTATATACTTAAGAGAGCGACAAATTTTCTTCGGCCCCGGGCGGCTGGCACCTACCCTACGCCCGCGCCGCTGAGATTAGTGAAGATGTATTATACCCACATTTCGCTAACTTATCATTTTAGGTCTATTGGACACAGTTCCAGACTCCTTTCTGCTACTGAATATTTTTCTCAAACGTAATAACACTATGCTTGAACCCGAAATTAAACCCAAGACCAGCTTCACTAGTCGCATTCACTAACGCTGCGCTGCCAAATTTGCAATTTTAACATTGATGAATTAAAAATAATACACAAAAAGCTATTGCGTCGGTTTAATTTGACTGCACGGATGGTGCATTAGGCAAAGTGGCTACCACGCTAATACCAGTACGCCTAATGTTAAGGGTTCAATTCTCGGGAACATTTCTTTTCTGTTTTTAACGTCAACGCATAGTTATTTTATATCTTATAGGTAACCATGTAAAATTATTTCAGTTATGTTTTTGACTAGAATTTTATTTTACAATACTTCTGCTCGTAATATGTTTGGCATAAGTATATTATTTTTATCTTATCGTATCTTACCATCTTATTGGACAAATATTTCTGAATGTTTAATAATACACGTGTCTATTTGCTATTTTGTTTTTACATTTATAAAATTGATTTATAAAATAACGGTCCGCGAATTACAATATTATGCTACAAAACATACCTAAGCTCAGTAGGTATTTAACAGATCTAACCAGACATTCTTTAACTAACAACATAACAACGACTGTTGAGAATCACTTTATTTTTAATTGCCTTTTTATACCAGAATAGACATTTTTTTTTATATACAGCATAGGTGGCAAACAAGCATACGGTCCACCTGATGTTAAGTGATCACCGTAGCCTATAGACACCAGAGGCATCACTTGTGCGTTGCCGACCCTTTAGGAAAGGAAGTAGGAAGGAGAAGGAGCAGGAAGGGGGGAAAAGGGTAATTGGGCCTTCGGCACTCTCACTCACCGAACGAAACACAACAGTAGGAATACTGCTATTTCACGTCGATATTCTGTGAGAGGGTAGTCCTTTCCCGGTCGAGCCGGCCCGGCCCATTCATGCTGAAATCAGCGAGGCTCTACTTCTCAACATAAATATTTATAAAACCAAATTAGCATATATGTAGCTTATTATCACATAAGATCACAGTTACCCATTCACATTAAAAACAATAATAAATACATTAGAAACAATTATAAATACATTAAAAACAATCACATTTTCTGTTAACAATATTAACTGAACAGCATTGCCTCTCAGCCTTCGATCAACAATACAACTAGATATCGGGTCACGTACAAAATCAAAGCTAAATGCTGTCCGCGTGGCTATACGTATACAGCTACATTTGTTTACTAACAAACGGAGAGAAAAGCTTTAAAACAGTTTCAAGTTCAACCTAATTACAACCATGGCATCTAGTAATAAAGTCACAAATCTTCAAAATATTATCTAATACTTACGATCATTCGTCACATACAACAACATTTAGTGTGAAATCAACCTTAAGCAGCAACAAATAAAGTACTTTTTCCCGTTATTGTCTTGAGAACTACGTTTTGTTTTTTGTTATAAAAGCTTGTGTGTGTGTTGGCGAGCCTTGGCCAAACATTTGGAGTGGTGATTTAAAATCGGTAATTTTGTTCAAAATTTGATATTATTTGTTAGTTTAAAGATTAAAATATAACTTATTCTTCATGTACTTACCGAAAGTAACATATTCCAGCCGTTAAATTGCTTTTTCGGGCATTATTTTTGCAACTTTTGAATACACACTGCGGCATTGTGAGACGTTTTTACATTGGCTGTGTTTCAAGCGAACTAAACAAAATAAGAGCTCACAAGAGACGTATTTTTAGCGCCCCATCCGATATCTAGTTGTATTGTTGATCGAAGCTCTCAGCTAACTTACCTATTCGCTGTCCTCGGTATAAACTGGACCCAGGATGGCTCCTGTGAAATCCTGTCTATATTATAATATAGAAAGAGGATAATCATATGGACTTGGAGCAAGTAGTTCCTAATTTACTATCTGCTAAGGTTTTAAGGAAAAATAACTATCCCAGTAGAGATGTAGTTTATTTTTTTTTATACAAATGGTGGCAAACAAGCGTACGGCCCACCTGATGGTAAGTGGTCACCGTAGCCTATAGACGCTTGCAATACCAGAAGCATCAATTGCGCGTTGCCGAACCTTTGGGAGAAAAAGGAAGTGGGAAGTGCCTGAGGCCTAATTACCGTCTCTCCCCGAAAGACGGTAATTAGGCCTCAGGCACTTTCACTCACCGAACGAAAAACAACAGTAGGAATACTGCTATTTCACGTTGATATTCGGTGAGTGGGTAGTCCTTCCCCGGTCGAGCCAGCCCATTCATGCTGAAATCAGCGAGGCTCTACTTACTTGTAATATACATCGTAGTTGTGAGTACTGATCCTCTTTCACTTTGCCTCATCATACTTGCCTTTCGCAGCGAGGTAGGTGTGACTATCTTGACCAGACCTGCTGGCTCTAAGACAAATTTCTTTTCTTCTCCTTTCATTCATTACATTCTTCAAAAATTGACAACATATGACTGTCTGTATCTAAATTTTTAGATCTTAGATTTTTATTTTCAGCTTTAGTTACCAAGTATTCTTCTAAATTCTGCATACTTTTGTACAAATAGAAGTTAGAGCAATTCAAAATAGATGCACATTCTTGTATAACGAAATTGAAACTGGTAGGCATGTTATCTTTCAATTCTTCGTCGAACTTTGCGTGCCAGTCAATAGACCGCAACATAAAATCACGGTCGTAATGTCTTATCCAGTATTTGTATTCAGGAATATCCTCTTTTTTAATCAGTCGTTCGTAGTTATCTTCTTGGCGATACATTTCTTCTATTAATGATAACTCCTCTTTAAATACACTAAGTGGTATATCATCCTCTGAATCACTTTCTTCTTTCATTTTAATTTTATTTTCTTTCGGCTTTTCTTTTAATTTAGCAAATTCAGTGCCATGTTCACATTGTTCTATTTTTTTCATTAGTATTTTATCAATTTCAGGGTCATCTGTTCCATCGAAAAACACATCATCTTGTTCATCCTTTACTTTAATATATAACTGGTCAGTCTCATACATATCTTCATCATATTTGGGATCACCTTTTGGTATCACATCATCTAATTTCATTTCTTCATCGTCTTCAAACAATGTATTTTCTAAATTTACATCAATATCAGCTGTTTCATAAAGCGTGTCTGTTTTATTAGTTACATTTAAGTCTTCATTAATCGGTCCAATCGTGCTATCCGTTTCACTGCGAGCTATAGTGCTATCTATTCCATTCTCCGACATATAGTTTCTTTCTGCTAAACTAATTTGTAAATTCGTATTTGATAAGTCATTATTTTGCTGTAAGCTTTGGTTTTCGAGTTCAGCATTACGAACAGCTAAACTCATTTCCTGTTGCACTTTACTAACAAAATCTGATTGTATATAACTGTAATAGTTACTAAGCAACTGTTTCGCTGTTGCTTTGCCTTCGTATTTAGCTCTCTTTGGCCTTATAGTAGGAACATTATTACCAAAATTAGGTTCTTTTCTTTTTCTAGGTTCCATACTTCTATATTCAGCTGGTATAGCAATCTTATATTTTTTACACGCATGTAGAATTAATTCTTTGATAGTTTTATCCCTGTCAAAAGTTTCAGGATTAAATTCAGGCAACAATACATCCGATATATCGCTTCTACGATCAAAATCTTCATCGGGTATCTCAGTGTTTTGTAATTGATTATTATCTTCATTGCCGTCTTCATTTATTTGCCAATTTTCTAATTTATTCTGCTCGTATTCCTCTTTTAACGTAAGGTCTTCAAAACAATCGTCAAATATATTTTTATCAATATTTTCTTCTTCAATAATTTCTCGTTTTTGTTCTTCCTTAGCGGTTTTGCTAACTACAACATTTTCTTCTATTGCGCTGGGATCAGTTACGCTTGTATCTTTAATAATATCAAGTTCTTTTTCTTTGGGAATACGTGCTGAATCATTACGTTCTTTATTTATTTTTTGACTTTCATCTCTATCGGGCTTTTTATTGTTCTTAGCATTATCTTCTATTATACTGTAATCAGAAAAGTTCTCATCTATGATACTTCCCAGATCTTGTTCTTTTAGTACATTTTCGAAACTATTATATTCTTGTATTACTTCATGTCTAATTTCTTCTTTAGCGTTGTCAGTGTCTTCAATAATATCTTGTAACGTAGTTGGATAATTTAAACTTTTATCTATAACGGGATATCTGTCTATTAACATGTTTTCTAAATTATCTTCTTGAACTATTTCTTTTCTATGTTGTTCTGTAGTACTTCTACTATCTTTAGCATTATCTGCTATTATAGTTATTTCCTTAAACGTATTTTCACTTTCGCTATGTTGACTTTCAGTGTCTTTAGCATTATCATCTATTATGCTTTGAGGATCGGAGCTTTTATTTATAATATTATCCAGGTCTCTTTCCTTTGACGTAATTTCTGACTCATAGCCATGATCACTCTCTTTATCGTTAGTTTCATTTTCGGCCTCGTCAGCACATATCACGTGTTCTATGGTTGGCGGGTTAGTTTTTAACCAATTTCTATTCTCACAATTCTTCACGTAAACCATCTTAGTTTTAGCCTTTTTCGTCACTATCGATCCTAATATAACTTTACTTTCAGATTTCTTATCTTTGCTAACGCCTTTAAATATATTTTCATTATTTAAGTCTAATAATTCGAGATTTTCACAAGCATATTTGAGTGAATACCTTTTAAAATCTTCAGCAAGTTTTAGTTTAATTTCTGGATCCTGACAGTATTCAACTACAATATCTGTGTATTCAGACAGAGGTGTTAGTGTTGGTATAAACAAGTTCTTCGGGATAATTCCTAGATTTCGTTCTTGAGGTAGCCTACTAATTATTTCCATGGATATTTTGTCAGGTAATTCCTCATTATTTTTAGGCCTTTCTTCCATATGCTCTAAATAAACATAATCATCAACATCCAAGCAATTCTTTTCGGCTATTCGCAAATTGTGTTTGCTAAGCATAACTTTCCTAAACTGTAAATAACTACACCATTCTCTGAATGAGAATAATCTATCGCTTAGTTCCGAATACTTACCTATTTTATACGATTTTGGTAGATCTTTCTCTAGATTAATTTTGTCAACAGCATCAGATAGTTTAATTTCATAATCATTATCTAAACCAAAGCATATTTTAATGGCTAAAAGAATGTTAGTCATGACTGTACCTTCGTAATCTGGGATACGCATCAGAACATTTTTAGCTTTGTCATCTATATCAAGAAAATCACATTTACGATAGTGCATTAAAGAATACACAAGTGGCTTGATATCATTTGGTAAGCAGAGTTCAGTTAAAAAGTTATCAGTAATTTTCCTTAAATCGGGTACTTTAGGTGTGCCTAAATCAAGTTTTCTTAATAACGACATAGCTAAGGCACGGACCTGGTGTTGAGTACAAAGTTTACTACGTAGAAAGTTTGTCCATTGCGGTATTTTCTTCACATTTATATCCTCAGGAACAAATCTGTTTAAATTCCAAATATCGAAATGCTTTTCTTGTAAAAACCTATACAGATGAGATAATTGTATATCACTTTCATCTAAATTCAATGCTACATACAACATGGCTATGAGAAGACCTTTAGATAAAAATTTTATGTCTCTTCTAGAGCCATCTGTAATACTACATTTATCTATCTTCTTATTAATTTCATTGTCTGGTGATTCTTCTACTTCTTGATTACTTCTACTATCTTCTTCAACCATTAGGCTAAAGAAGTCCATTTGATCATTCCCATCTTTAGATGTTTTGTTCATCCTGAAATCAAAGTCAAATTTAGTTGACATCTTCAATATTTTAGTAGTGTTTTCTAGTATTATTTGAGTTACATACCTCTAATTTACATATAGTAATTATAGTACAGTCAACGACAATACATAATTATCATTCGCGAGATTTTGGATTGCTTTATTGTACACAATTATAGTAATTCCTCAACTTTTACTGCAGTAACAGTTGAAGGATAGTTATTTCAATCACAATTAATTACTATAAAACAATAATAAGTAATTTGTCTTTTATAAAATACTGTCACAAAATTAATGTTCAGCTATTTATGTCACTGACTATACCAGGCTAAATGTATTTATAACTCTATGCAGGTCCTTAATCATGCAGTGAAATTCACTTAACAGGAAATCTTATAATATTTATAACCATTCAGAGCAGGCAAATAAGAATTTTTTTAAGGACACTGTCACCAGTGATAACATAGATGAGAGGCAAAACAAATACAATAATGTCCCACATAAGACAGTGTGTAATTTTCAATTAATTTAAAATAAAAATTAATCATTGTTACTTATTTGATAGAACATTTGGCAACGGCAGTGTCCAAAATTGCATAATTCTCATCTGCAATCTCACTTCTATTACTTTACAAACCATCACCTTTATTAAAATTGATAGAGTCTTACGTAAGTTCAGCTTTATTCTGATATTTTTTTATGTATCTGGTCCAGATCCACAACAGCTTGATCTTGAAAGTAGGCTGAGCACCCAGTGTGACCAGGTCATTGGCTAATCCCGAAATGATAAAATTAAATGCATGCCATCTATACCATTCTCCACTCACTGAAAATATAAAATGTAGAACATTGTAATGGGACCTTTTCTAAAACTTGAGTGTCCATACCTCTATTATGGATATAATTGGAAGGGCTACAAATATATTTGTTCGCATTTAATTGCATTTAGAAATTTTAAATTTGTACTGTGTTATTCTTTTTAAGGAATCCAGTGTCCACAATTTTTACATACATTCTTTGTATGACTTTAACTGGTATGCATAACAAAGATAAAATAACTTTGATTTACAGAGTTTATTTAAAATACACATACTTTGCTTTTGTTTGTTTATCAAGTTTATTTATTTATAAACACATCTCACACAATCTTAACAAGTTACAACCCAGTGTGATTGTGGGGTGCAATGTGTGTTTACTAGTATTATTTTAATGTGGATATTTTTCTGTTTAACCTGTCTAGTCTTGAAATGCCAGACAATGCAACTCAATGGGTTAATATAAAATACTTGTGACAGACACATGTATATCCTGACATTTTACGTTAGAAAACTACCTGGTTCTTAGGCAGATTAACAGAGGACCTGGGTCCCACATACAATAGGCCTTAATGAACTTGAAATTGAGATGTGACAAGGAGGAAGAATACATACGTACATAGATTCATGCCTGTTTCCCAGAGAGAGACTACGCATTTCCATTTGCTACGATCCTGACACACTTCTCTGGCTTCATTCACTCTCATAACAGTCCTCATACATGCTCGTCAGTTTAAGGTGCTCTTAAACTGGCCTTTTTCCAGTACATCTCCGATCTGATCAAGAAACATTCACCTAGGTCTTCCCTTTGCAACTGTTCCATTCACACTAGCCTTATAAACTTTCTTAGTCAGTCTTTTCTCATCCATTCTTTCTACATGCCCAAACCAGCTTAACATACCCTTTTCTATTCTCGTCACTATATTCACCTTCATGCCGCATCTCTCTCTAATCACACTTATTCCTTATGCTATCTTTCAGAGTCACACCACGTATATCAGTGCTCTCATTTCTACAGCATTTATTCTGCTCTCATGCTTCTTTTGCCCTTCCATGCATATTTTTATTGTAGACACTAATAGTCCTCTATGAACAGCCAAACATGCCTTTTCAGATACATTTCGATTGTTCATAAAAGCGCGTAGAGCACCATTCACTTTATTGCCAGTAATCGTTCTCCTTTCAATATCTCCCTCATGTGTACCATACCTTGTAAAGAAAGTACCCAAATATACAAACTCTTTCACTTGCTCCACTTGTTCTCCATCAATCATAATATTACACATCGTCATGCACTCCTTCTTTTCAAATACCATTACTTAGTAAGAAAGGTCTTGTTATATATGAAATATGATATTACTGAGGGCGCTTCCTTCGGCTGGCTGATCCAGGCAGGGCAGAGATGAAAATCCTGTGGGTTCTTTTGAGTTTCCACACAAGATAATCAGTACAGGTTTATCGCAGACGGAGCCCTGTCCGACTCTAAGGTATTCGTGACCAGATCGTCGCTTATTATTGTTGGTTGTTTAAAAAATGAAAATGATGCCATATCTAAGAACTAAGGTAGGTAACTTACTTTCAATTCCCTTTTTATGTACATGAGAAATTTTTCGTTTAACAGTTTGTGCAAAAGTTCCATCTCCCAATGCTTTATCCTCTATTACTGTTTCTCTGACATTTGTGTTTTGTGTACCACACTCAATGCAATAATAGAATCCATCGATTAACTTTGAATCAGTACCTCCACACACATTACATGGGTCAGCTTCGTTGTCCATCGTTTTTAATCATGTAAACTAACCTAATTACTAGATTGTTGTTATTAAAAAGTACAAAACACATGTGCAACCGGTGATTCTGATTAATGATTACTTTTTATAAGACAGCTGTCATGTCAATAATGTCAACAAACTGTGTTGACTGTAGTGATATTCTCGATACTCTTACTTGATTAATTAAAATTCTAATACAATAAAATGTATAAGAAACATTATAAGAAATTTTTAGTATTTGAAAGAACAGAAATTAATGTAAAGTTATTTGTAAAGTATCTGGGTATAATAGTCATTTTACGTATTATTTATTAATTCCTGGCAATATAGAATGATAAATTGACATGTGAGTAGTTGCCAGTCTCTATATTTATAAAACTGCTAAATTAGAAGGAAACTAAATTATGTTGCAAATATAGCCTGGGTAATAAATGTAGTGCGTGGTCGGTATACCTAGATATTTATATACCATAACAATGTCTCACAATTGCCTGTTTTTCCAGCTATAGTCTAGCTAGTGGGCTGTGTAAACAAAAACCAACACATAAAACTTATAAATTTATTATTAGGTAATAGATACGGTATTAATTTGTAAAATAGGAGAATTTTACTTAAATAGATTGGTATAGCTGCTACTTAAATTTATCTTCACGATAAGCTGAACATATACATTTTGGTAAGTTGAAGTTAGACATTAAGATTAATGAGCCATACATATAAACTTATTAAGGCTATACTAAATTACATTTGCTTAATCTTCTTCATATCCTGGAAATAATGATCTGGCCATATTTAATTTAGTCACATGGAGGATTTATACAATAAGTTGGTCGATAAACAATTTTTTTTTATTCCACTATTTTAAATCTATACAGTTTATGTTTATTTAACATGTACCTACGTCGTAACTGAAAGTCTGCTGACTTCATAAGGATAAATCAGTGAAAAACAAGTACTTCAAAATGGTTGTGCATTATTTCTTGTCATAATTCATTTACCCGAATTTCTATTTGAACCAAGAAACAATTTAGATAACTTATTATTGTCTACTAGCTTTTCCACGCGGCTTCGCTCGCGTTAATTTAGAATTTGGCAATCAATTCGGGTTGTAGGTACTCTGCTTGTAATAATATAATTCAATCATGATTCGAAAGACACGTGGCGCCATCTATTATCATAAGAAGGTTATTGTTGTTTTCTTCGGGAACAGTACTTTTTTTCGGGATCAAAAGTAGCCTATGTTCGTTTCTGTACACCTGACAACGTATATGCAAAATTTCAGAATGATCGGTTCAGTGGTTTAGGCGTGAAAAGGTAACAAACAAACAAACTCATTTTCGCTTTTATAATATTAGTTAGAAAGTTAGGATTAGGATTAGGATTGGTACCGTGCAAGTAATTTAAATAGTATAAATAGTTAGCTGACATGACAGTGGATGCATGTGGACATCATTAGTAGATCTAGGCTATCTAAATTGATATGTTTATCTTATCACAGGTATTTTCTAACATATTATATTAAGAAAATACCTAGCCTTTTAAGAAGCTTACACGGAGACATAGGTCCAACTTGAAATGGCCCTTCTAGAGTTGTAATCTACTAAGGTCGAATAGGTACCTATAAATAATTTATCAACAGTTTCGAACCAAAAAGATTTTTTAATTAAAAAGAATATAGTACAGTTTCTGTATATTTTAATTTATCTGTAATAATCTTTTAAAATATATAATAATATATTCTTATATTAGATCATATTTTATTCTATCGTCGCTGTCGTCGCATAAACCTCCATTTTTTTTAAGGCGGCTAAATTAAATATGACGTATGGTAGTTTTTTAAATTATATCATGGCAACAGGAAAGACTTTACACTGTAAAAGTAGTAATTTTCGTAGCGTATTGCTGTCCATCATCAATAACTCGCGTAATTCGGGCGTGTGCTACATTTACGCATATATTGAAAGAAACTAACCGTTTATCACTGTCGCCGACGTACTTGAGCGTTTGCGCCGCCGTTTGCCGCTAACATAGTGACATGATATCCTTGTTTCCACCACACCCTTGGCTATCGTGAATCGTGGACGTGATCAGTCGCGTGTTTATCGCCGACGGCCGTATTTGTGGCTGTTGTGTCGGTTGGATTGCGTTATTCTGTGTACGGTGTAGTGTTATGTGTAAAAGTTAGCCGGTTGAATAGTTGTGTTGACGCACGCGGGACTCATTGATGGGCTGTGTCGTGCTAGAGAGGGAAGCGGCTGTGAGGCCGCACCGGCGGGTTTTTGCTTCTAGGAGGGTCTACGATAAAATCAGCCACACTGGAACTGATGGAATTAGAGAATATCGTCGCGAACACCGTCTACCTGAAAGCCAGAGAGGGTAGGTATCCTTAGCTTCGACAAAACGTCTTGTTTTCAATATTTTTAGTTTATAAACTATCATTAAAACTTCAAATACATAGCATGTTTATGTTATGCCACAATGCTAGGTCTGTCTACATGACATAAATTTATGTTTGTACAACATAAAAATTGTGCAAACATACTGGGTTTCATGTAAGTTTGTGTGTGTACAAATGTTTGATTAGTTTCGTAATGAACTGCGAAAATTCGTTGCAAACGAGTTGTGTGAAATGTTTTTATATAAGAATGAGGAATTGTCATGCAATCTTTAATTTAGGAGAATTTCTAGCATCTATGAGACAGTTCTAATATAATTGCAAATTGCTAGTATTTTAAAATTAATTGTAACTATTATGTTACTAGACTAAACCCATATATTTTTATTTAACTATTGGCACTACAAAATTTTCTTGTCAAAAATCTAATATGACCATAAATCTATACATAAGTCCTAACTAACTTTTAGAACTGCAAGAGCCCACCTGCATCCAAACAATTGTTTTCCAGTTATGTCTGCCATTCCAGCAATTGATAAATTAACTTTAAAATAGAATCCATATTTGAGGGCTATGAAAATATATAACAAATTGAAGTTAACTGTAATATTGTGGACAGTCTGGACTAATCTTATGAAATAAAAATAGTAAAGGTAATTTCTTTAATTTGTTATTTATGCTTTATACATAGATTATGTACTCTTATTTATATACATATTCAATACCATGATTGCTAGATGGATAAAAATAATTATTAGTATTTATGACTATGAAATACTTGCTTGTTATGCTAATGTGGAAGTCATAAGCTTCATTATTTTTTTCGTGTGGTTAGTGGCCAACCTGTTATCAAGAGTTGCGCAAACCGCCCGTAGGCCTCTGACATGGCCTAATGACTGCCGTCAATTTGACAACAACCAGGACTGACTTTTTACGTGCTCTCCGAAGCACGGAGACGCTCAGATGAAATACCACTAAGCGGTCACCCATCTATTTTTTTTTTTTTTTTTAACATGGGGGAATGCTATGACGCATACCCCTCCGCGGGGGCGGGCGGAGGGGTTATGTCGGACTCGCCGGGGTAAAAGAAAGATGTTAAACAATACAATGGACCTCCCGGAATACCGACTAAACCTACCACGGTGTTCCTCGACAAACCACTGTCGGCGGGGCCGCGCGAATCACTTTCACATGCAGTCGCGACCCCGCCGAGGTTACGGCCCGCCGTATGAAACGGCAGGCCACTACACAAAAGATCTACCCGCTGGTACCTTCTACATATTCCCTACTGTCCCCCCTCTAGGGGGGAGACGGACTCGACACAGAGGCGCGCGTGGGAACATGCACGCCGCCTCTCGGACCTGGTGCTGAACGGATGGCGGGCAGGCCTACAAAGCCCGCCACCCCCAGATCAAACCCATCTATAGACTGACCGCACCCAACGTTGCTTAACTTCGCTTATCGTTTACCGATCAGTGAGTGCAGCTGGCTATGAGCGCCTATTTATTATTTATTTTTACGCCTATTTATTTTTACATGTTTCATTACTTTACTCAAACAAGATAAAATATGTTGAATGCCACCACAGTCAGAAATCGCATGCATTTAATAGTTTTGCCATTGTGGCTGTTGTATGGCATGCCATTTAAGAATAAATAATAATATGCTTTTTACCATAAACAATGGGTTCCTATACAAAACTGGTTGCTAGTAAAAATGATGTAAAGTAAATATTATATTATGATTTATCCAACAGCAAAAAATTAAAACAACCGAAACTACTATTAATTATAATTGAAATACAATATACCTAGATCTATAATAATAACTCGTTCATTTGATACCGTCATCAGTAATCTACCGTAATGGGTAGCTATTACAGAAACAATATTGATTTAAGGCAGTTTAATTTATACTTAAAACTATTTATTTTTGTATTATCTTATGACCTTGTTCATTCAAAGAAACAAATTACTTAGGTAGTCTGTATTAGATACTGTATCATTTGTAGCTACGTAAAGTACAGGATTCATAATAATAATAATAATATATTCTACCACATACACACAACACCATCTAGCCCAAACTAAGCAGAGCTTGTACTATGGGTACTAGACAATGGATAAACATACATATATACTTTTTTTTTGTAAATACATACATATTATACATAGAAACACCCAGACCAAGACAAACACCCATGTTCATACACACAAATGTTTGACTTGTGCGGGAATCGAACCCGCGACCTCATGCGTGGCAGTCGGTTACACCAACCACTACGCCATCCAGGCCGACAACAGGATTAACATTTACATGCCGAAAAAAACAACATTTCATGACAATCTGCATCAGATAAAACAAAGTCATGTTTTTTAGTGTATGTTTTATGTAAGGTACTTTTAAACGATCTTTGCTATACTTCACGAAGTATAGCAAGTACACTCAATTATTTCGTCAGTATACAATTTTTTTTAAGTAGTCTATATTATAGTCTGTACATTATACCTGCCATTGTAGCAATTAAACTTCTACTGGGCTTTTACAAAAGGTACCACCTTTTTTTTTGGGGCTGTCTATTTGGGCATTCTACTGTTAAAGGTAGGATATGTAAATGAATACCAAGTGGTGCAATCCACTTAAAAAATGATCACATCTCAGAAAATATAATATGAAGTAACTAGTACTTAGTAACCATACAAGCAACGGTCTCTCAAACCGTTACACATAAAAAGCGCACATATGTATATTACAATTTCTTCTCAATCAAACAATCTTCATTGAAATTTAAACCTTATTACAAAACAATGAAGTCAATATTATTAATTCTAAATGCAGACTATGTTTTACATTTATAATAGAGTTAATTGACATTGCATGATTGTTGGTGTGTGACTTAGTTGCTGAGGATTCTGCTGGTTGTTGTTTGATATTATGCGATGTTATGATTGAGGAGGAAACATTGATGAATATAGAACTGGTTATTATTTAAATATTAAGTTTATATTTTAGTGTAACATTTCTCTAGTTTCTGACTGGTCATTTCCTTGAATGTGAATGCTAACAGGGTATTTCCTACCTAATTTATCTTTTATTGTCTGGTCCAATGACGTAGGTGTCTTACTGTCGATCTGATGCAATCTACTAAGCCTCGGCATAAGTGTCTACGAAGAGTTTGATGACTTACCATATGTATTCCAAAAGCGTCAATGAACTAATAATTATCCTATGAACTAATAACCATTAGAAGGCGACCGTCAAAGGTGCGGTCGATGCGATTTTCCAATTGCCTATATGAAGAAGCTGTGCTAGATGTCAAATAAAATATAATCTACTAGATTGTACCCGCACCTTCGCGCCAGTAGTTTTGAGGATCTATCCCACAGGAACCAGTATAAAAAGTAGTCTTTGTAACAAAATAAAAAATCTCGATGCAAATAAATCACGTCGACTTCTTGCTCTGTGAAAAAAAAAGAAACCAACAAAAACAAATTTGCATTTATAATATTAGCTAGATACTATTCTAAGGGCTTGTACTACCACCTTCAGATATAGTTTATCTATAAGATAAAAGGCTCGCCATCTCTCTCCTTTAACCTAACATGAGTGAGACAGCATGCGATTTATCTTTTGGATAACTTTTACTTGTTAGTGGTAGGAGTTGCCGTAAAACTGTTTCTGTACATCCTTACTTATATTATAAATGCTAATGTGAGTTTCTTTGTTACGCTTTAATAAAAACCATAATAACAATTTTCATACACGTTGTCAAGGTTACTGAAGAGAACATAGAGAACCTGTCATCCAGAAAAAATACCTGTTCCTGAGCCAGCGAAGCAGGGGGCCAAAGCTAGTTAAATATACATAAAAAACGCCATATTTAGGAGATTTGATAATTTGCAATCACGATGGACAAGGAATATTTATAATTATTGCAAATTTGAAGTTAATAGCATAAGTTCTTGTTGAGATAAGCTGTCGTGACAGGTAGACAGACGTATAGACGAGCAGACAAAATGGCACCGTAAGGGTTCCGTTTGTACCATATTGGGAAGGAACCCTAAAAAATAACTCGTCGATATGCCTAGCGTGTTTTGAACCCTAACCTTGGCGTCAGACATGCAGGTTTCCTTAAAATATTTTCCTTCACCGTTGAAGCGAGCGATAGGTAAACTATTAGACGCACATAAAAAATCAGAGCTGCGTGCCGTGGGATCAAACTGGAGACCTCTACGTGGCAGTCCAGCTATCTCTCACTAGGCTATCGCTGCTCTCCTGCGCTCTATAATCTAGTCTACACGAATATTATAAAGAGAAAAGATTTATATTTTTGTTTGTAAAGGATAACCTTAATAACTTCTGGACCGATTTTAATAATAATTTCACCATTAGAAAGGTACTTTATCCATAAGTAACATATGCTATATAACATCACGCTACGAGCCACAAGAGCAGAGCAGTAATCATAAACGTCGGTGACATCACCAATTTATAAAATTACTAGCTCTTCCCCGTGCCTTTGCTCGAGAACGGTCCTTTTTTTTCTAGATGAAAGGCATATTCGTTTCCGTATCACTGACAACGTGTATACGAAATTTCATGATGATTGGTCGAGTACCTAGTTAAGGCGTGCAAGCTTAACAAACGAACAAACCCACATTCGCATTTATAATATTAGTTAGAATGCATGAATTGTAATCTCAAGGCTGGTCGGAAACGAGGTGAAGAGGAAGGAAATATTACTGGACAAATGGTCTGCGATTTAAAACCCAGCGCGGGGCTTGCAAATTCCAAAAGACAGGAAATAATTAAAATATCTTCCAGTTTTTATGACCGTTAGTCAAACGATCGAGTTTTCCCTTATTTTAATATAATAAGTAATTAATATTAATCGTTTCGCTGTCCCGTGATAGTCACAAAAGAAAATCTATTGTTAGTATCATATGTGATTCATTGGATAGGGAATCTGTTAAAGTAGATGGTTATGTTAAGAATAATTGCCATATCGCAATATTGTATTGTAATTAGGATTGCCAACCATACTGTTTAAAGCAGTATCATAATTTTTTTCGCTCGTAATACTTTCTACAGTTTAAAAAAAAGTATACAAAATATTGTTTTCATGACTCCTGATATTCCGAGCTATAATGAAACCTAAAAAGCAGGCAAGAAGCTCCAAAACAACGACTTTACCACGTTAAAAAAAAACTGTTTGCTTTTCTAAAATACTGTTCATTTTATTTCTCTGACCTTAATATACTTTTTCCTCGTACAAAAAGTTGGGAACCCTAATTGTAATGTGGCCCACATTACGAACGTGTGTGATCTAAATATCACTCCGTGCACTGGTAGTGACGAGGTAACCAATAAAGAGTCTAAAAGACAATGTGACGACCAAACATGCCGTATGTTATGAATATCCATGTTTCCGTCTATTTATGTCCTTGTGTCAATAAGAAGAGTTGAAAGCAATTCTGGCCTGATACGAGAAAACGCCGCTAAGTGACGTAGGGTATCTTTTTTGTTTTGACTGTGTGAATTTAGCATACAAATCGCTACTAGCTCAGTAGATAGAAAAATCTTTATTAATACTTGATTATGTCCGCGGCTTCACTCGCGTAAATGTAGGTTAGGTTAGTAATAGTACTTTTTTCAGGGTGAAAGGTACCCTATGGCTTTTTCTGTTCCCCTGACAACGTTTATGCGAAATTTCATGATAATCGGTTGAGTAGTTAAGGCGTGAAAGCGTCACAAACAAACGAATACAAATTCGCATTTATAATATTAGTTAGGATACTCTTTATCTTTATCAAAATTAAAAATCTATTATCTCAAAATAGGGTAAGTCTACCTGTCTTGATACTAATCGTACTTTGAGGCGAAGGAAAACTCTATTGGCCTTTTCTTGTATCAGGATAACATAGTTCACCATGCCGACTAAGTGACGGTTAGCAGACCACACAGATTTCAAAAAGCAGAATAATAAAAATCTTGTCATCGAGCTCACAATGCAACACATATGTATAAACGGTAAAGTTACATATATACATAGCTAAGCTGTGTATCTACATACATTCACCTGTTGCCACTTTCAGCAAAGCGAGGGCGTAGAACATTATGTCATTTGTATTCATTCACTCTTGAAGCTACCGGTAGTAATTATATTATTATGTAGTCTAAGAGTGTAGAGACGCAGGCGTATAGGGCTATGTACATGTATATTTGCCAGGAACAGCTCGCATAAAAAGTCGAATCCATACGAAACTACATAGTTTAGTATTTTAAGATTCTCTAGGCCATTTGACAATCATAATGCAGACAACTAGAACTATACTCTACAGAATCTCCCGCTCTGCTCCGTAGATGCAGCCTACAGAGCGTAGCTAGTGATTTAACACGTGCTATATGTGTTGTTCCACGGCATCGGCGTGGAGTAAGTCCTGTGTTGCAGAGGACTCTACAAACATTCAAACAACACGAGACGAGACGAGACGATCACTTAAACCACTACGCCATCCGAGCAGGATATGTACTTCCATCACCCAGAAGGTTACAGCCAAACAACCTTGTATGAAGTCCCTGCTATGAGTACCATTTTAGCTCCTTGCGCTGCTACCAACGAGTCTTTCGATGCAAACGTAAGCGCAAAGTTATGCGAGACGATGAGCAGTTTTTATCTGTAAGGCTCGTCGCCTACATGAGCTTGAGTCGAGGTGGCGTCGAAGCGCGGGCGCACGAGCGGCGCGTCGCTTCTATGTTTCCGTCAGGAATAAATGGCAGTGCGCTCACACACTAGAGTCGCGTCACAAGTGAAGTGGAGTCCAGGCGGAGGCGGGGCGGCGGCGCGGCGAGGGTAGTGTGCTCGACCGCGCCGCGACTCCACCGCCTTTTTGTCATTTTGTTTCTCATAAGTTTAAGTAAAATCTTCTCCTATCTCTCTCCGCCCGCGCCTCAGCTCTACATAAACGCCACGCCTCGACCGTGCCGCGACGCCACTGCGACCGTGCCTCGACTTACCAGTGCGCGACACGCTTACACAACCGTTTGATACCCTTTTGCTTGAGCCATTAAGCAAATATAAGCGTGATGAGTTAGAGAAAATATAGAGTTATTTTAGTTAGCAACAAGTGCATATCGTTTTAAAATGCCTTTTATAATAATAATTCTTTTTCCTATTATATTTTTAGAATTCATAGAAATGGATTTCCTCTTTGTTTTGAAATAATAATTACGGTAAACTCTACGTAAAATACGCTTATAATTAAAAATAATATGGTAAACGCTACTTATAAGTACTTATATAGATATAGTTTCCTTCTCGTGACTTTGCAAAAGCTATGGAACTATCTAATAACAAAATCGGCATTCTGTATAGGTTCAAATCGAAATTCTAATAATCCTTTACCCGCGTTTTCATTACATAATAAAATTAATAATTTAATAAAATTATTTTGAAGAGAAGAACTCACTATCGGACTGTCCCAACTATTGCAAGAGAAAAAGGTTGACAACACCGAAGTCCTCTGGAGGGACAGCCGCGTCGTGGGGTCCGGGCGTACTCTTGCAGTATTCCGCTTCGAACACAAAATATGCATCGACACGTATTTTGCTTCAGCGCGAGGCATCTCCAAGATCGTTTGGCAACCAGTGAGCTTAACTTAACAATTTTATACTAGCACATTTTCAAAAATTAAGAGTTTTTTAAAAAGACATCCTAATCCTAATCCTAACTTCCTAACTAATATTATAAAAGCGAAAATGAGTTTGTTTGTTTGGTTTGTTACCTTTTCACGCCTGAACCACTGGACCGATCATTCTGAAAGTTTGCATATACATTGTCAGGTGTACAGAAATGGACATAGGTTACCTTTCATCCCGAAAAAAATTACTGTTCTCGAGGAAAACAACAATAACGTTCTTATGATAATAGATGGCGCCATGTGTTTTTCGAATCATGATTGAATTATATTATTACAAGCAGAGTACAACCCGAATTGATTGTCAAATTCTAAATTAACGCGAGCGATGCCGCGGGCAATAGCTAGTATTTTATAAGTTAAAATGACATGCCCCGCCTGCCGCACAATGCCTGCCACCCCGCGGTGTGTTGTTTAGTTACACCGCAACACCGCTGCTTCCTATTGCGACCGCGTGTAGTCTTCGAGTCTCAATCGTGCGATTAAAACATACTATTTCAATATTATCATGGCAACTGGTAGAAGAAAAGTTGTTAAGTAAGATATAAGTCGTGGATAAAAGATTATTAGTATTTTTCAATTAACTCTTTACTAGCGGTCGCCTCGTGCTCGAAATTCGACCAAAGTTTGCCTGTAAGATATTGCTGATATAATAATATGTCATTATATATTGAAATGTGTAACCATAGTTACGCGCTTCGACTGCGTGTGTCAAATGCATGGTTGTGTGCGTGTAGTGCTTTTTCATTAATTTAATGTATTTCTAATGCATATTTTACATAAATATTAGGATTCGCCCCTCCTTCTCCATATAAACTTTAACTGTGCCAAATTTCATACTCCTCCGTGCGCGCAATTTTTGTAAAAAGGGGTACAAAGTTTTTGCTTCACGTATTAATATATAGATAAGCTGATGGTAACAGGCCTCATTACATTGTGAGAAGGGTCCTCTTTGCACTCCACACATATCTTCGAGAACATTATGAAGGACTCTCAGACATGCTCCATGAAAAGGTTTCCTCGCGACGTTTTACTTCAGCGTTAAATCAAGCGATACGCCGCTCTGCCGCTAGACTATCTCTACTAATAAATTTAGATATTGCTTCGCAATATTCACGTAGCAATCATTCTTTTAAAAACGTCCCATGTGCCTGTTAATATATGTAGTATTGTTTTTATTTTATGTTTTAAGGTCAGACTAGAGAGTTAATAGGCCCCGATTGGCATTCCTTGGGTACGGAATCCTCAAATGAAAATGAACACACATTTAACAAAACAACAACATAACTTATTATTACAATAATAAACGAATATCTAACTACCTACGTTATAAGGAAACATGAATATATATTAACAGTCAGGTGATCAGGCGTACGAACTCTAGTGACTGACGCATGTGCCACAGAATACATTCGCACAGAATGCTGGTCTAATATAATACGCACTTAAATAATATACACGTATGCATATACATAGTCAAAAGCATTTCGCGAAGTATGGTAGTTACGTGCCACGCATGACGCAGCCTATACAGCCTATTCAATCGGAATTTCAAATACCGTTCTACTACTGAAAGTTTAACGATAGAAATACCTAATACTCCAGAACCTCATTCTGCCCGACCCTGAAAGTAAGAGACCTTATCAACAATCTCTTACACTTTGTATACAAAAATTTGAATGATACACAAATAGTTCTTCTAAGTCTTGCTGTTTACACAGGAATTATTCTTAGGGTGCCTTCAAATTTGTAGTGGTTAGTCTAACTGACTGCCACGCCTGAGGTCGCGGGTTTGATTCCCGCACAAGTCCAACATTTGTGTGCATGAACATGGATGTTTGTCTTGGTCTGGTTGTTTCTATGTATAATATGTATGTATTTACAAAAAAGTATATAATTATGTATGTTTATCCATTGTCTAGTACCCATAGTACCAGCTCTGCTTAGTTTGGGCTAGATGGTGTTGTGTGTATGTGAATACAGTATTATATTATCTTCAAGAACATTATGGAGAACTCTTAATCATGCAGTTTCCTCACGATGTTTCCCTTGGGGGCATCCATTACTTACGTGAGTTGTTTTTCTTTTAATTTAGACTCTTCCCTCCCCCTTGGTGAGATTTGGTGGGACCACCCGTCCCCTTACGTGAGATTTTTTTTTTCTTATTCTCGAAGTAAATGTCTTTAACAGCCATGAGATTTTTTTAACGTACAAAATGGGATATTCTAAGAAAAGTAAAAGCAATTCTTTTATTTTTTTTAAATACCTATGATAATTTTTGTTTTTTAAAAGTTGTTAGATTTATTTAATACGCACTCGTTAGCCACCAGCTTAAGCTAGTATAATAAAAAAATTACGATTACCAATACCGATATAGTATTTAACGTTACGAGTTATTTACCGATACAAAGATAGCGATTCTCGAATTAACGATCTCGTAAACTGTAACGATCGTAGCACGTAATTATTGATATTTACCGAATATACTCGTCGATGTTTATTCACTAAACCAAATAGTCTTATAAGTTGTAAATGTACAGTCAGCAGAATAAGTAGCTGAATACTTAACGAACTAAAAATATTTTTTAAGTAATGCTCCTAATTATGTTCTTTATGATTGATATGATATATGTATATATATATATATATATATATATTTTTTTTTTGTATTTTACTTTATTATTATTTAAATACAGTTGTTATATTATATAGATTATTTTAATAACTCACCTGTGGACGCTGTTTCGCATTCCACATAAATTTCTATTTCACACAACCGCTTTATGTTATGAACGTTACACTTAAGTAATAACTCGCCACAATTAGCTATATTAGATGGTCTCACTAATAATAATATCAATACAAAAACAAACAAAACAATGCGAATAGCCTACCCAGTCAACAACGCCTGAGGTCGATCACTTTGTTTATGTTTCACTCTGCGCATAATATTGTGTTATCAGTACCTATTATGCAATGACATTTTTATTTTTTATTTGTACCCACCTCCTTAAATTTTAGTTATTTGATGGTGACGTATTTTATTTTTACCCCTGTTCTCGTATTTTTGCAATGTACCGAATTTATAAACATAATTTAATATGCCCTATACGTTGTCCTTGTGTATGTATGTAGCAGAACCACATTTACTGTATTTTTGTTGTAATGTTAAGCATTTGGCTCCGTCCGTGCACCACGGTATCGGGTGACCAACTGAAAACCAGCGCTGGTGCACTCGATTTGGGTGCCCAGCTAATGCTGAGGTGGTGACCCTTTTCGGCGAGGGCATACACATTTTCTTTTACAATATGTATAATATGTTTGTTTATCTTGTTTTAATTAATTGTGTGTGCTCTGTACGAAATAAACAAATTTCTTTCTTTCTTTCTATATGTGTATATAAAAAAAAAGATCTGTAATAGATCTTTTTTTAATAAAAAATCTAAACTGGTAACTGTTGTACGGTTATTTTACCTAAAATTTACCGTTATTTTACATAAAACCGTTTAGTCCGCTAGTCTTTTTACAGATACTTAAGAACCTACTAACACATATAAACGATCTGTTGGAGGGG
This sequence comes from Catocala sponsa, assembly GCA_963564715.1. Taxonomy (NCBI): domain Eukaryota; kingdom Metazoa; phylum Arthropoda; class Insecta; order Lepidoptera; family Erebidae; genus Catocala; species Catocala sponsa. Next base: position 18,255,924 of record OY751349.1, read on the forward strand.
AGAGGGGGAGGGAGGGTCTCATACAAATTTGGTCATCATCCATTGAGTTGCAAATATTAGCATTAGCCATTGAGCTATCGCCGCTACCGAATTGTGCGCATCGTGTAGTCTTTTTCTGTTAGTGGAAAAAGGTATGATCTTATTGCCCTCTATAGGACATATTTCTATAATCCATGTTGCTACAGAGGCTTTCCTCACAGAAACATCCATAACAGTTGCTTAGGGAAAGTCTAGCTTGATATCAGCTATCCTTATCAGATCCGTACTCTGTCTATCCGTTATCACTTTCGTTAAGACGCACTTGAGATAAATCGTCCTTGAGGTATATAATACGATGATACGCCGTAATCGTATGTTTAATAAGATCTGTTTTATACTTTTATTTCTTATACTAACGAGATTATAACGATGTAAAAATGTGTGTCATCTACAAATAGTTGTTCCGAGTCTGGGTATTCTTTGTGTAAGTTGTTTGAATGTTTATAAAGACACAAGAATGATTCCTAATGGTCAGCGCCGACGGACGGAGTGGCGGCGAAGAGACTAATTCAGTAACAATTTAAATTCAATCTAAATTGCTTCAGAATACGACTGTATTTGGTACAACGATATAAAATGACGGTTAGCGACTCAAAGCGCGGTCATTTTATATCGTTGTACCAAATACAGTCGTATTCTGAAGCACCTTAGGTTGAATTTAAATTGTTACTGAATTAGTCTATTCGCCGCCACTCCGTCCGTCGGCGCTGATCCTGATGCAGCAGAAAAATGTCAATACGCCAAGAGGTCTGACTTGGAATCTCACACTAGACAATAATGTGGTACACGGGTTGTGCCTTGTCTGGATATTCTTAGTGTCCGTTTTACTCCTGCAATGCAGAATTATCATTTGTGCAGGAGTTGTCATTTTTCAAATAAAAATAAAAGGATAATCGTATCATGTTGACGTTGGTAATAGCAGGGTGCGTTCCCAACCTCTTGAAATGGAGTCTTTATAGTGCCTTTTTTTGAGTTTCACCCACATACTTTCTTCCACGTCCACAAGCCTGGAAATTTAGCGTAAGAACAGAACACATGGATAGGACTGAAGGTCACATGCTTTCAGATATCTTTCACGTCCAAAAGCCTGGAAACTTAACGTAAGAAACAACACGCGGTTCCGTGGCTGCAATGTTTAGGATTTATTCCCGAGGCAGCCCCAGTTAGACCAAAATACTTGTATTATGCTAAGTATAAACCCTCTGATTAAATTTTAGTAATAAATATTGATGAGTTTACTAAATAAATAAGTAATAGGATAAATATAAATGTACCAATAATGAAGGATAGCCACATATTATTATAATGTTTCCTGTGACCATCCGACGGTTGATAGGCATATCCTGTATAATATCGGGCATATATGTATTTATACTAGCGTATAAATTGGCTAATACAATTTAAATAAAAATATATTATTATTATAAATTTTCGATACCGAATAATGAAATAAAGGTGTTTATGAATGAGGCATTATGGCCGTCGGGTGTGTCATTCCGTAAATTTGTAAATTATAATAGTGAAATGTATTCGGACTGTCCGGATTCGAGTGATAAAACGCATACAAACATAAGTTGCGAATGAGTATACAAAATAATAATTGTGTTCAAAATAATCTTGTTGCTAAATTTGTTAGTTTTAATTGTAAGTCTATAAAAAGGTCAATTTCTTGTGTACAAAAATTATGTAGATGTGATTGCTCTGCAGGAATTATGGCTATTACCTGATGAAATAATAACATTACGTATTATTGACGCTAATTTCGGCTATTTTGGAAAGTCAGCTGTGGATACCTCGCAGGGCATATTGCGAGGCAGACCGTATGGGGGCGTGGCATTTATGTGGAGAAAGACTTTATTTACGTCAGTGTCGGTTATACCGTGCGTTAGTAATCGTATCGCGGCTATCAAAATAGTGTCTAATGATCGCACTTTAATGATTGTGAATGTGTACATGCCCACAAATTCTACCGATAACTTAATTGAGTTTTGCGACTGTCTAGGTGAGATTGCGGCCATAGTTGAAAGTGCCGGTATAGAGTATGTGTACATTCTCGGAGATTTTAATGCGCATCCTGGAGAATTATTTAGTCGGGAAATGCTCAGCTATTGTGTAGAACAAAAGTGGAAATGCGCAGATTATATTTCGCTTGGCTTGCACACGGACACGTATACTTTTGTGAGTGATGTTTGTGGAAGTAGACGTTGGCTTGACCATTGTATTATGACGGAAGCAGCGTGGAAATCATTAGAAAAGGTTGAGGTTATCTATGATATATACTGGTCTGACCATTTTCCACTCTGTATTTATGTCAACATGGGGATGGTTAGGTCAATAGATGTACCAGTTAAACAGCAAATTAAATTGAATGAGAAGGTTATATGGGGTGAAAGAAATATAAGTCAAATAGAGTATTATCACAAGTTAGGTATGGAGAAGTTAAGAGCTATCAACTTTCCCTCTGAATTAAGCGAATGTAGCGATAATTTCTGCACAAATGAAGGGCACAGGATAGTGATAGACCGTCTTTATAATAATATAGTATCATCACTCAGGGACGCGGCTAAAAGTAGCTACATGACCACAGAGCATAGGCGAAAACAGCGTACAGGGACTGGGTGGAACAGGCACGTCAGGGACGCTCACTGGAATGCCAGACAAGCTTTTCTAAACTGGGTATGGCATGGGAAACCTCAATCGGGGCAGCTCTTTGTGGTAATGAAAGATACTAGAAAGGTTTTTAAACAAAAGTAAAAATTTTGCCAGAACCACAAAGAGCAAATTCAAATGGATATTTTGGCTACTGAACGTAAAAATAAACAGTTTAAAAAGTTTTGGCAATCAACACAGAAACTAAACCCAAGACATGTGGTTCCTGTGAGCGTAAATGGCGTCGCTGAGCCTAGGGAAATTGCGCAATTATTTAGGAGGCATTTCCAAGTTACCTCAAGGCTTCCGTCTGATAAAAGGACGAGTGAGGTTGGGCGGCTGAACGGTGAACCGATCCTAATAACGAGCAAGGAGGTATGTTCAGTTATTAAGTCAATGACTAAAGGTAAGTCGCCAGGGTGGGACGGTCTAAGCATAGAACATTTTCAAAATGCTGGCCTACATTTGCCGAGGGTTCTGTCTATGCTGTATAATTTTTGTATCCGACACTCATATCTGCCTTGTGGCTTGACAAAAACGGTAGTGGTACCCATAGTTAAAAATAAGACAGGTGATATTTGTGATAAAGACAATTATAGGGCTATTTCACTAGCTACAATTACTGCTAAGGTGCTTGACGGTGTGCTTGAGCGACGTATAGCTGCACAGCTTAAAATCCACGATGCCCAATTCGGTTTTAGAGCGGGTCTATCAACCGAAGCAGCAGTACTAGCGCTTAAACACACAGTCAGATATTATACCTTCAGAAATACACCAGTGTATGCTGCATTCCTAGACCTCTCCAAGGCGTTTGACCTGGTTAATTATAATATACTTTGGTTGAAAATGCGCGAGCAAGGCGTACCCCACGAACTGGTAAAACTTATGGAGTACTGGTATAATCACCAAATTAACCAGGTCAGATGGGAGGGGACTTTTTCTGAGGGGTATAGGTTGGAGTGTGGGGTGAGGCAGAGTGGTCTGACCTCACCTGCATTCTTCAACCTGTATATTAATCAGTTGATTGAGGAGCTCAGCGGCACCAGAGTCGGATGTTCTATTGATGGTCATATCATAAATAGTATAAGCTACGCCGACGATATGGTGCTGCTGAGCCCCTCGGTTAACGCCCTCCGTCAATTGCTGGGAATGTGTGAAAAATATGCTAAGTCACATGGTCTTGTATACAATGTGAAAAAAAGTGAGGTCATGGTATTTAAAGCAGGCTCCAAAAGGCATGAAACTGTTCCATCTGTTCAGATAAATGATGTAACTTTAAATAGGGTGTCACTGTTTAAATATCTCGGCCATATACTGACCGAAGATTTGAAAGATGACGAGAACATAGAGAGGGAGAGGAGAGCGTTGTCGGTCCGCTGTAATATGCTGGCCCGCAGGTTTGCTCGATGTTCACAGGAAGTTAAGATCACGCTTTTTAAAGCATTTTGTCAATCTTTTTATACTTGCAGCCTGTGGATCAGACATACGCAGAGGGCCTACAACGTTCTCCGAATCCAGTATAATAATGCTTTTAGGGCGCTGATGGGGCTCCCTCGGTTCTGTAGTGCATCAGGGATGTTTGCTGAAGCGCATATAGATAGCTTTCAAGCTATTTTAAGAAAAAGAACTGCATCCCTGATGTCTCGGTTGCGGGGGAGCGCTAACAGCATCCTTAGCATTATTGCAAGCAGACTGGACAGCCCGTTCCGGTGGCACTGGCCCCGTATGCATATGTATGGATCGAGTGCACCAGGAGGGGGACGCAGATTTCTAAATTAGGTTTATTATTATATTTGTTACTAACATAGTTTTAAGTAATTTGTATGACTAACATTTATGGACACTAGTCTGAAATAAAAGTTTATTATTATTATTATTACAATAATAACTCCTCAACTATTGGAGGAAGGCCGTCTTTTTGAAAATGTTGTTTGGTACAACATTATTTGTATTGACAATTTAGTAAGCTTGAGGTAGGTATTTTTGAGTCGTCGTCCGTGTTCTGTTGGACACTGCTGGGTGAGTCGCTGATGTAATTTCAGTTCCAGCGACTCACCCACCATTCAAGACAGCGAGTTGGTACACTGTGGTGGGTTTAGTCGGTAGTACCCGGGACGTTCCATCTTTTCCCGGGTGAGCCCGACATAACCTCTCTGCCCCCCTTTTCAGCGGAGAGTTATGCGTCAAAGAAATCCGCAAAAAAAAAAATATTTTTGTATTTTAGGTTTTGAGCCTCGTGTTGAGCCACGATTACTTACGCACATACCTAGCAGTCCTATCATAGTCTTTTCTTAGGTGTCCAACTTGAAATCTAAACCGCGATTTATATAATTGTGCTCAGAAAAACCGAAGATATGTTTTATAATGCAATCCACCTAAGTAACGTTGCGAACGAACTGCAGTTAAAACGGACAAACTCGCGGGCAACATCTAGCTCATAATATTGGTATGAAAGCGTAAGTATGCGAGTGAAAAAGGCTTGTTTATGCAAGAAAGTATCGATTACTTAAGTTTTTGGAAGGGGCAAAGCCTACATTTTACAACTTTAGTATCCATACATACATAGATTCACGCCTGTTTCCCAGAGGGGTAGGCAGAGAACTAACTAAAGTACTTAACGTTAGTATAAGGGTTTTTTTTAGTACTTGATAAGCATCTCACAATATTACACTGCCATAAATTAAAGACAAACAGATGGACGGGATTGTACAATGCGTCAAAACCGACGCACCCATCAAAGATACGTGCTGCGGTTAAGGATGAAGTCCAGTTGTACATTGTTCTATTACCTCTAGTGGACGTCGAGCTAACGGCCCGGTGGTTAGTGGTTACCGACGCCTAAGGACATCAATGTTAGAAGTCTATACAGCTGAGCCACTGCCTACCGTGATAGTAGTCTTTTCTTTGAACCTTGTGTGAAGAGAGACGAGTCATAACGCTCGGAGAACATTGCGGCAGGTTAGCATGCACGTATGTGGGAGAAATTACCACTGAAAACGCGTTGTTCTGGACGTATTACGTTTTCAGATGAATTTACTCTGCGGTGTTTAATAGTACGATGGTCGAATAAAGCCCGATTTAAACAGAAATGAAAGAAAAAAGAAGTTAGAAAGACAAATAGTTTATTTTGGTTCACTTCGAGTAACACAATATTAATCAAAATAAAAAGAGAATACAGATAAGCAACATGCAATGACAAATAATAAAACTACAAATAAAATAAAGAAAAAGCTAATGTCTCACGACGTGATCATAATAGACGCTAGTTCAGCAATAGTTCAGAAATCATTATTGAAGTGAAAACTTCTTTAGGCGCGTTGAGCACTTCTTGGGTGAACAAAAATCATAGAACTCGCGTCCTGTCACGCTTCCACGCTTTCCATTTTTTAATTTTTTTAGAATATTAGCAATATCTCAGAAATGGTGCGTTCTACGCAAAAAATAACTAAGACCCCATTAATAACACCTAAGAGAGTATCAGGTTTTTTTTTTTTACATCAATTGCATACACGTTATTGCGTAAGCTTTGAAGCGATGTATTGTCCCGGATATCTGTTTCTATTTGATCTGTGACTCTCCAATATTGTTAAACTATCACAAATTCCTTGAATCCTCGATCAGAAATCCTATCATAACATACAACTTACATAACTTAAATCAACATTATATTACTTCGTAAGTCAACTCAAGTAATTTAACATTTGTGTGTATAGCCATTTTATTTTTACCTGGAAATACCTTAGTCCTTCGGAGACGAGGAGGCTATGCCGGGCTGTCCTGGATAGGCCCAGGTATTCCGACTAAATCTCCACGATATGACTTCTCACTGCTTTTAGAGTGGCTGGATCGCTGGAACTTTAAATACGTCAGCGTTCCACCCAGCAGGACGGCTTATTATTAGTCGGATGAGAAACTTGTTTGTGACTTTGGTTGTATAGAAAAGCCCTCGCTTAGTAGTAAGCAGACTAAGCGGTAATCCTTACTAATATTATAAATGCGAATGTGAGTTGGTTTGTTACGCTTCCACGCCTTAACTATTCTATAAATCATCATACAATTTCGCATACACGTTGTCAGGTAAGTCGAGTACAGAAAAGCACATAGACACATCCAGGAAATAATAATGTATTACATGCTTACATCCTCGAAAAGTACTGTTGCCGTGTGAAAAAAATTATTTAAAAATCTACTCTAACGCGAGGTAGCGAGCCAAATCTAGATGCATACAAAAGCTTGCAACACCAAGGCCATAATATCACGTTGCTAACCCAGCAGAAATGTTAACGTCCCACAAATAAATATCACCAGCCATATTTCATATGACAATTGCGAAGGCAACCCATATACCCTGCCAAGGATGACCATATCAAAAGCTTTATCATAAAAATGGCGTGGCTGTAATATATTTGCATTATCCGCAGGAGATTGATAGCAGCGGGACGGCCTTCGCCATGACATTTAAATATCCGTTATGTAAAGCCGGAAACCGCATTATTACGAATCAGTGGTGAATTACGTATTAAATATTAGAATGTGTTTTACAACGTCAAGAGCGTTGGGTTGTGCACGTGTATTTGTTGTTTATATAATTTGGTTGATTGCCTCGGTCTCGAAGTGGTAGCGACTGATTTCTGTGTATGAGGATTTTTATCATTAGTTTATTGGGATTTTCTGTCGAGATATTTTTACCGTGTGTGAAACTACTCCCAGTAAACGCAGCTCGTCTTCTGTTACGTGTTAAATGTGTTACTTTTTCCAAGGCATATCTCGCATTAGTAGTAGATTTTAGGTCGCGGAGGACTTGACAAACCATTAAAATAAACGGACACAGTATACCGAGATTCAGAACAACTATTTGTGAATCATACAAATAATTATCCGATGTGGGGATTGAACTAACAAAACTTGGCGCAATGACTATGGCGAGGTAGCCAACTTAAACCACTACGCCATCTATGCTATCCAATACACTAGTGCCTAACCCTTCGAGGGTTACTAATGATACTAGATATGATTCTTCTTCTTTTCGTGTGGTTAGTGGCCAACCTGTTGTCAAGAGTTGTTTAAGCCGCCCGTAGGCCTCTGACATGGCTTAACGACTGCTGTCAATTTGACAGCAACCGGGACCGACTTTTTACGTACCCTCCGAAGCACAGAGACGCTCAGATGAAATACACCTAAGTGGTCACCCATCGATAGACTGACCGCGCCCAACATTGCTTAACCTCGCTAATCGTTTTCCGATCTGTGAGTGCAACTGGCTATGAGCGCCTAGATATGATGAATGATACTTACTCCTAATGATACTAGCCGTAACATATGACTGCTAGCAATACCGGAGATATTACACGCGCGTTGTTGATCTATAAACTTGTAACCACGGCTTCTGAATTGAGAAAAATACCAAATGACAACTGAGTATTCTCAATCGAAATCGATGTTTTCCCACAAGACTACATTATGGGGTTCTTCAAAAAGGATGTTAAAAGGTTTTTACAGGGTCGACAACGCGCAAGTGATGCCTCTGTTGTTGCAGGCGTCCATAGGCTACGGTGACCACATTCCATCAGGTGGGTAAGCTTGTTTGACACGTTAATAGTATTAAAAAAAACAATTTTATCATACCACTGTCATCTGAGCATTTACTTAAGTATAGGATAATCAAATACCTACTCAAATTGTAAAACAGTTTAAAGAAACTTGAAATAGAAACAAAAAACATGGTTTAAATAATACTTAAGTGGAATTTGAGTCGTTCTCAACATGTAATTCTCAATTTAGAAACCGGGGTTTAGCTTCTGTCAGTGTGTGAAGGACGGATATAGGGACGATCTGACCTTTCGTTTGACTGTCTATATTAACAAGATTGTTATTGTTTTGCATGCCACTCAGCTGCTGTGTCAACGTCCTCGACGGCTGTCGAAGATCATGATGTATGACGTAAGCAGGCAAACATTGTAATAAAAACCGGTCAAGTGCGAGTTGGAGTCGCACACGAAGGATTCCGTGCCATTGTGTTGAGTGTTCTATCACGATTGGGTTCAATACGGCTCAAAAAGTGTGATTAATAGATAACTACATACTTGTTGTTAGTCTGGGTGTTCTCCGTGTCAGTTGTTTGTAAAGGTCCCACAGGCATTATAATTAGTGCAGGAATTGTCTTTAACAAATACGCACTGAAAATATAAACGCTACCTATTACGGTCCATGAGATACAGCCTGCTGACAGTCAGATGGTCGGACGGACAGCAAAGGCTTAGTAATAGGGTACCGTAGGCACCCTTCTGGTACGGTACCATAAAAACCAGCCTAGTGCAACTTAGATTCGTGCACCGAGGATTCCGTAACTAAATTTACCCATTTATTTCAGACGTCTGTCAATTTGATTGTTACTTATTTTATTTGTTACGTAGCACTCCAAGAACTCTTTTTATGAATGCGAACTAGCGGTTACATTACACAATGGTATCGAAAAGCTTTTTTACACCGTCATTACCCTTCTTCCTTTAAAAGAGTATTATTTGCATTCGAATAGCTTAAAAAAAATGTATTTTAGATTTTGTACAACGAAAGCTTCAGCTTTATTTTATAAATTTTTGAACACACTGCAGAGTAAGGTATAATAAGTGTATCATAATTTGCAGTTATTATGCAATATCGAATTAAACATTTTCAAACAACAGTACTGTGTTTTAAAAAAACTTTGTATGTGTAGAAACACTACATCGAGTTAGTTTTCGCTATCAATGTGACAAAGGCAGAATAATAAAGGAGTAGAAAGATCAAAGAAATGCAAAGATTTGATATGAAATACATACATGGCACAAATAAATTAGATAGGTATACTGAAAAGGAAAAAATATGTACAAAAATAACAAAACGTTAATATATTGACATAGAAAACTTTACTTTTTTTTGTAGTGTGTATTAAAAACATTTTCAAAATAAAACATAAATTAATTAATTGCATTTAAAATCCTCACAATAAAACATAAATTAATTAATTGCATTTAAAATCCTCACAATAAGATACTTATTTGCAACGTTTCCAATCGGAACAGCCTGTACGGATAAACGCTCTTAGAGATATGGCATACAAGCAGAAGACGTCAGTAATAAATTTCACCACCATTTGAGTACGGGACACTAAAAGCCAGAACTAATCGGTATATTTGTTTAATTAAACAACGCTTTTGGTCTTATTTGCTGACATTCAGTAAGATAAAGATTGCTTTGCACGCTAGATTTGACACGCCAGTCAGGTAAGACACGGTTTGAGTGCAACAGGAAAGTCAGGTCATATTGAAAGGTCGTATACTTAATATTGTCTTACGTTTACGCGAATGTTATACATTGATATAAAAGTACTTTATACGGATTTGTTGCATAAACAACTAGTAAGATGTAGTGCGGCTCTGCACAAAGTGTTAGTGTCCAGGCTTCTTAGCCGAAATACTAAAATACACATTTACATAACTGTAATAAGACCTATACTAATGTATGGCGAAGCATGGACACTGACACAAAAGGAAGAGAATAAGTTATTGGTCGCAGAAAGAAAGGTACTTCGAAAGATCTTGGGCTCTGTGCAGAGACCCGACGGGAGCTAGCGGATTCGCAAAAATGTCGAAATCGAGGAACTCGTAGGTAATCCTAACGTTATAGGAGAAATAAAAGCTCACAGACTCCAATGGTTCGGCCACGTTGAGAGAATGGGAGAAGACCGTGGTGTAAAGAGAGCGTATTTGGGTCGACTAACAGGACGTTGCCCTGTCAGTCGCTCTAGATACCGCTGGAAAGTTGTTGTGGAGTTGGATCTGTGGGAGCTTCAAGCTGGTGATTGGCGCGTAGTGGCCAAAGATCGGGCAAAGTGGCGTTCTTTAGTGTCGGAGGCCAAGACACATTTTGGGTCGTTGAGCCAACGGAGTAAGTAAATGTTATTACATAATTTTGTAACTATTACACTACTATGGTTAAATTTTAGCACTATTTACATAGCTGATGTAATTTTTCTTTGGGTACCTTCAGGGAAAGCATAAACTTAAATCTAATCAATAGCAGCGATAGCCTAATGGGACACCGTTGGACTGCCACGCAGAGGTCTCGAGTTCGATTCCAAGACACGCATCCCTGACTTTTCGAAGTTATGTGCGTATTAAATAGTTAATTATCGTTCCCTTTAAGGGTGAAGGAAAACATCGTGAGGAAACCTGCATGTCTGAAAATTCTCCATAATGTTCTCGAAGACATGTGAAGTCTGCCAACCAGCACTGGGCCAGCGTGTTGGACTATGGCCCAAGCCATCTCACACTGAGAAGAGGCTCGTGTCCAGCAGTGGAACAGTTTAAAACAGGGCTGATATTATTATATTTAGTACAAAATTATGTAATAAAAGAGTTTTAAGATAAACAACGGGAGAAAAGCCGTGTAGTAGTTTAATTTGCTTTGTCGTATACTTATTGAGAGCAGTCGTGTCAGGCTAAATCCTGGACGTATTCTAACTTGCAGTGTTCCGCTTTGAATATAAAATTTAAATCCTTTTCCTATAGTCTTTTTTACATAAGCTGCGTAATACGTACGCTGTACCTAGTGTTATGGGTTCGGTTCTCACACAATAGTTATTCCGAATGTTCTTTATTACTGTTGTTAAATCTTAACGAATATTATAAATGCGAATGTGAGTTTGTTCGGTTGTTGGTAACGCTTTCACGCCTTAACTACTTAACAGATCTTTTATTTCTTTTATTTATATCGAAATTTTAAGAAGAATTTTATGAAGACTTTTTCCTGGATGTAAGGTACCGTATGTACTTTTTTGTACCCATGACAACGTTCTCATAGATACAAAAAAGTACATACGGTACCTTACATCCAGGGCAAAGTACTGTTCCCGTGGAATAGAAGTTTATTGACAAAATGTACATAGACGAGCGAAGCCGCGGGCAAAATCTAGTTGTTTATAAAAACGTGATGAGCGAGGGAGCTGTCCATTATATGAAATAAGAAGATGAAACTCAATTAATAATCGTTTTTCTTCGTTAAAGGCGATATATTAGGATGCATTCCAGTTTATAAGACAACCAGTTTATCAACACGTGACTTCGTCGTATTTTAGTGTTACCTATGTCCGTAGCCAGGGTTACAGATGTCATACTACTAAATGTCATCTAAATTTACGAGCTTTGTGTGCCTCAAATGTTTCATTATATACACCGTAAAATATAGCTTGCGTCCTGTGAGAAATATCATCCAAATCACGCTTATCAAGGTCCGTATTTCGTACGACATCACCGGCCACTATATTGTAGACATATATTGCAGTAAAAATAAAGACCGTTTAGAATCGGAAATAAATATTAATATAAAGCCAAGATTATTTCTAAATAAGGAGCTTGGTTACAAGAATTAAATAATAAGCACCCCAACTCAATATTTTGTGCGGTTCATGATACGGCGCTTCTTTGAACCCGTAATAACGTTCCACTTTATATAAGGATACTTCTCAAAATCTCATAAACATATTGCTTTAATAAAATTCTCCCCTTATCCAGCGCTGTCTATATTATCTCGATTCAAATTAACTTCTTATTTGAACTACAAGGAAAACCTATAATAAGGAAAATATATCGAAGCATATTTTTATTTTTGATGTAAGTAAAGGTCATAAGAGAAAAGTGAGAAATTATTGGCAGTGACAGTTTGTGGTATTCTTTTTAAGGTGTATGCACACGGTGACTTTAAAAGGAGCTCTTAACCTTAGGTTAAATGCTCCTTGTATAAGGAATGTGATGAAAGTGAATGTAGCCAGAGAAGTGTGTCAGGATCGTAGCAAATGGAAATCCGTAGTCTCTGCCTACCCCTCTGGGAAACAGGCGTGAATCTATGTATGTATGACTTTAAAACGTGTCATCGCGTGTTCACACGTCTTTGATCGGTTTAATTTGGGTAGCAATATAAGTATATATGGTATACTAGGTTCTATAGATGGCTTCGCCCTCGTAAATGTCACGAGAACACATATCGAGATAAAAGGTAACCAATGACCCTCTCCTGGGTACAATTTTTCTCTATGCCACATCAAAAGGAGTTTAGTGGTTTAGTCGTGAAAGCGTAACAGAAAGACAGAGTTACTTTCGCATTTAAAATATTGTTTTGGATATGATTGATATAACAAAGTAACACTTGAACGACAAAATTATAAATTGTCAAATTAAGGATATTGTTTTAGTGGCCACCAATTTATCGTCAAATAATCTTCAATTGATTGGTTTTCTTGACAAAAAAGAACAAATACGGCTTGTAATACTTGTGCATATTTGGTACTAAGATTCTATATAACTATCCGTATATCATATAATTCGGTCCTGTGTGGGGAAAGAACTATTAATGCATGTAATAAGTAATACTTACTAGATGTCCTCAAAAAGTACAAACCACTACCTACGTCTTCTTTGCAATCTTTATGCGTCACAGATTAACTCGGAACACTGGACGTGTGCCGCAGTGGGCCAGCGCGGTTATCTTGTGTGTGGGGGCCAGTCAGTACAGACCGGCGACATTTCGACCCAGTGACCCAGAGCCAAATGCGCCTGCTCACAGGAGCAGGCGCATTTGGCTCTTGCTATACCTGCAGAACTTCCGGGTGAAGCCTGTGGCTCCGTTTGCAATGAATTTCTTGGAGTGTTCCAGACCCCTAAGGGCCAACCACTCTAGCCTGTGTTTTTCATTGCCGTGTGCATTCAAAGCTGCCTTTACGGTGCTCCCAGAGAGTCGGACTATGGCCTAACCCTTCTCACAATGAGAAGAGGCCCGCGCCCAGCATTGGGGTCGTTTTATACAGGGCTGATACTATTACTTGAAGTATGTTGTGACACGCCGTACGAAGGTGGCGACTAACGAAGCCACTGTGCCTTCAATGTAATTATTTATCGACTATTAACTTTAGCTCGAATATCGCGCGTCAATGCGTTTAAAAATTGCCGTGTTCAATGTGCAGTCGCCTCTAGGCGTGTTTTTCTTATGAAAATGTTATTATTGCTCTTCGGTAAACATCACGTGATCGTTCGCTATAGGCCCGTAAAAATGTTTGTTTGCCCCAGAAATAATAGTGCCGATTAGTGACATCTCGCTTGAAAAATATCATTCATTTTCTTCGGTGCTTTCTCGTCGATTTATTGCAGTTTATCTACGCTCTCGTTCTGGCGGTCTAACCTTAGTTTGTTGTTTAGCTCCCGCCTTTTTATTCTTCTAAACCGTTTTAGAACTGATGTAGGATGTGTTTTTATACAGCCAAGCGAACAAGCACACGTGTTGTCGGGTCGTGAGCAGTTATCATTCGTGCATACTTTTTGAAGTGAAAACTTCTTTAGGCGCGTTGAGCACTTCTTGGGTGAACAAAAATCATGGAACTCGCGTCATCTTCACCGAACAGTTTCCATTTTTGAATTATTTTTGGTTTATAAAGAAGTGTGATCAATGAAGTATGTTCAAGGTTTAAAGTTTTCACTTCTATCGGCAGCCCCAAAAGACTGCGAGTATTTTTTTTATTCTATCCTAATATCCGACATATCATCTATTTTAATAAGAATCCATTTTTAGAGTAGACGAAAGAGATCATATATTGATGGTACTTATACTCTTGCTTCATGCAATCATAAAGTATGAAATAAACTTTTAATTTAAAAATAACTGTTTCTGTTGTCTAATTTTCTAGAACTAAGAAAGTAAAGTCGCCGATAGAAGCAAGGTAAGCGTAATACTGGTTTTAATCATATGGTTAATCCGTAAACCCTTGTTGCTTGGTTCTGACAAACAAACGAAGAAAAGAAGGTCATGAGTAGATACGACTAAACATTCTGTTCTGTGACTTTTTTTGAAGTGAAATCTTCTTTAGGCGCGTTGAGCACTTCTTGGGTGAACAAAAATCATGGAACTCGCGTCATCGTCACGCTTCCACGCTTTATTATATTCTTTTAGAATATTAACAATATCTCAGAAATGATGCGTCTTACGCAAAAAATAACAAAATTTTGACACCCTTAATAACCCCTAAGAGAGTATCAGGAACTAGCACCCGACCCGCACCTTTGTATGTTTTTTTTGTTTATAAAGAAGTGTTTATGATCAAGGATTAAAGTTTTCACTTCTATCGGCAGCCCCCAAAGACCGCCCCATTTTTTTTTTCAACATAGGTACAGAGTTTCACGCCTATTTCTCGGAAGGGTTAGGCAGAGATGTATAACAAACACATTTCGCTATCACATATCACAACACCATCATATTCCGCACTAGCTCAGGTTCAAACGAAGCATCTTATCGTGCCAGTAGTTAAAGAAATTGTAGGTAGAGTTGCGCGCCCTGGGGAAATCAAGGTGACTTGCTGTATCACGTTTCAACTACATAGTCTCAAGACTCACATTGTTGCGAAGGTAGCTATTGGATTTGACTGCACTGATGGTGGAGTGGCTTCAGGGCTGGTGCCAATGAGCCTAGAGTTCAGTGCACCGGTCAAAATATGTATTTTTTTTTTAAAGACAACTCCATCTCTAGAAATAATTCCTGTGTCGCGGGGGACTCTACAAACATTTAAACAACGGACACAAAGAACACACAGACTCGGAACAACCATTTGTGGATCACACAAAGTTTTGACCTGTGTGGGATTCGAACCCACAACACTCGTAGTGGCGAGGCTTCCACTTAAACCACTGCGCCACAGGAATGCATTAGTATACTTCTAGTCATTTATACAAATAAATAAAATTGAAGTGTCTGTTTGTAATGTCAAAATAACAGCTTTTTATCTAATGCATATGAAAGTATATAAGGTACCTATACGAAAACATCTGTTTTTAAATTTTTTGTCTGTCTGTTTGTTCCGGGTAATCTCCGAAACGGCTGAACCGATTTTGACGGGAGTTTCACGGGCAGATAGCTGATGTTATAAGGAGTAACATAGGCTACTTTGATTTTTGAAAAAAAAGTAGGGTTCCGCGGAGACAAACACTTTTTAGTTAAAATCTACGCGGACGAAGTCGCAGGTAACAGCTAGTTTAGAATACGTATGTATGATTTAATATCATGTTAGCTTGTATGAAATCGGATGCACTGCTCATATATTCGATTTTTTAAGGACATTAACTGGCCTTTACTCACACAAAAACATAAACACAAAGAAAATCCAGACTCTGAATGAAAAACTATGCGCGTCAAGCATTTTGTTTGCTCCATGTGCATCGAAGCCACGACTCGCCGTTACCGAGAATATCACTAAAACCTTTACTCCATCCGTCAATAAACACACATCTACACACATTCATACACTAACATTTCCTTGAGAAACGTATGTGAAAAGACTGTTAATTAAAATAATTATATATGCCATTAATTACGGAGTAATTACTTATTTATTAGAATTAACATTCAGAAGTGGGTCACAGACTAGATCGTGCATTCGGTAAAGTAATTTGTTTTATATATATGTGTGTGTGTGTGTGTGTGTGTGTGAACACTCAAATGTCACGCGTTTAATGATTAGACGGGTAATTAAAACGTCAAACGGTTCGAGGCTTCCTATAGTTTAAGGTATTAAAGTATAATATATAGTTACGGCTATATATCTCTACGGGTTAGGCATATGCGTGATTTACAGTCACCGTTTAATATATACATATATGTACTAACTTTTGCCCGCGGCTTAGCTCGCGTAAAAGTAATGTTAAACCTAACCTAGTCTGTTAAGTGTAACAGTACTTTTAGAGTTCGAAAAAACTTACAACAGCTTTGTCCGTCCGTCTGTCTGTCTGTTATACAACTTTCAACTCAGGAACCGTAAGAGCTAGAGATTTGCGGTCAACGCCATTCGACTCAGCATAGTCGATATACCCACCCCCGAAATTACTATGACCTTTGACCTCTGACCTCTGATCACGTGATACCATTTTTTAGAACTCTAATATTTACGGCAATTCATTGCCGTTTCTCGCTTGTTTTCAAAATAAAATATAGCCTATGTTTCTCGGTGATATATTATCACCTACGTTTCTAATGGTAAAAGAATGTTTAAAATCGGTTGTGTAGTTTTTGAGTTAAATCATTACAAACAAAAATATAAAAACAAATCAATTCTTTTCTCTTTGTAATATTAGTATAGACATGTACGAAACGAAGTTCCATTAAAATGTCTACATTTAATGTGCTAAAATATTGTATTTATCTATAGGTACTAATATTATAAAAAGGAAAGATTTGGTTTCTTGTTTGTAGCGATTTTATAAAAATTCTGTCACCGTAAAAAAGCTGTATTATCACCGAGAAACATAGGCTATATTTTATTTAAAAAAAGTACCATCATATACATAACCTCACCTACTTTTACGCAAGCGAAGCCGCGGGCAAAACCTAGTCTATTATATTTAATTACTTATTAACCTTTTAACCGCTTACGTCGGATTAATCTGACAAATATTTTCGTGTCCATTTCGCCAGCGTCGTATATTTCCGACCAGATACCACAGCTCGTTTAATCTGCTTTTTTATTTAATTACGGTGTTTTCTATCAAAAAAATGTTTATATTGTGTCAATGGATAATAAAGTAATCATTTACAATTTAATACACTTTAGTCTCATAATTAGAAGTCCTAAAAATAAGTATTTATTTTTGTAAGTATTTATTTTCGATTCACTGTGCCGGGCGCTGGGGGCCCGACAACTGTTATGAAGTGGGGCGGTTAAATGGTTAAACAATAATTCCTGTATCGCAGGGTACATTGTAAACATTCAACACACACAAAGAACACATAACACGATTTCTTAAAGGCAAATCAACAGAAAGATTTGTAAACAGACGGTCAAAGGCATGTTAAAGGCTGTGATTGGTTATTTCAATTAACAACAGCTAATCAAATCACTTGACATGAATTTGATTACGACATTTCGTTGACTAGGTTTTGCCTGCGGATTCGCTCTCGTAAATGTAGGTTATAGGTTAGTACTTTTTTTTTCATGAAAGGTAGGTACCCTGTGTCCTTTTTGTACCCCTGTGAAGAGGAAACACAAGGGCCGTTTTTCCATACAAACGTAGTCCCCTGTTTCTTCCCTGGATAATGCCAGTAGAGCAATAACTTTTTGCCAAAAAATGTATGGTCTCTATTGGCATGTCCCTATGTTTTCCTTTTTTTTCATAAATTAATTATTAAAAAAGACATGAGCCTTCAAAAAACTTAAAAATTGACTACATTTTCCACTGTGTTCAAACATCCAGAAAACAAATTTGACTAGATTATATAAAAAAGGAAAACATAGGAACACGGCCAAAGTCTTTCTTTAATTTTTAATGAGAAACGTAGTTAAATCGGTCAAGTTTTGGAGAAGGAATCAGGGGACTACGAAACGTTGATTTTGTGTACTTTTAATAGGTATTTTCGGTCCAAGCTGCAGTTGTCTATATCGCGCTCCTAATATTATCATATATCGCTCTATCGCGCTCATAACACTCTACATGGACTGCGCGACAGAAATAGATTTTACAAATACCTATTTCTCAATTCTATCGCCCTTAGTGTTTAGTCTTAACGTGTCAGCGAAATTTCATGATGATCGATGGAGTAGTTATTGAAACAAACTCACATTCCCATTTATAATATTAGTAAGGATTAACCTTTCAGAAACCGGGTGCCATAACCGGAAATACCATTTGTGGTCTACATAAATTTTCATAGCACTCGGCGTTGTATCAAACTGACCAATTAAACCACTGCGCTATCCGTGCATTTCAATATCCATTGTTCTTCAAGTTGTGTGAGTGTTATGCCCGCTTAAGTATTTCTAGTCTGTAATTAATAAAAGCAGTAATTATAAAATGATAATTAAGTTATTATAACATGATAGTCGCGTGCAATCATTTGACAAATACAATTATTAATAATTATTTAAATTACTGTGATCAGTTGATCACTGCTGAATTTATAATTACATAATGAATGAAAATGATATAAATTTGTCAAAGTAATTATTTTAAATTATTCAAATTACCATAACTTATGAATAATATGGTATTTGTTTTAATTTATAGTATCACTATTTTATTTGCTCCTAAATTTTTATGAGTCTGAAACATGACTATGTATATTTACAAATATGTCTCAGACTCATAAAAATTTGTGGAAATGTTTATGGAAATAAATGTCTTGAAATAAATATATAGAATTAGCATTTATGAAGGGGTAGCTAAAAGATTGAACACACATATTTTGCCAGATATGGTTGTATTAACAGAAAGCGAGCCTAAAATAGTTATTTTTTTAAAGATTTAAAAAATTCACTTGAAACCACGTTTTTCTGGATGAAAGGTACTCTATGTCCTCTACCGAATTGTTGATGACGTGTATGCAAAAATTGCATGCTGATCGGTCGAGTAGTTAAGGCATGAAAGCAAAACAAACAAACACACAAATCCACATTCGCATTTATACCTAGTATTAGTTAGGATATTCAGCTTTACTAATTTAATTTAGTTTCGACAGCTTTTGTATCTCAAGTTTATGACCAAAATGGCGAATAAGCAAAATCAACATCTTACGTCTTTATCCACACATAATAATATTTCGCCGGCTAGTACCTACCACGTAATAACGGGCCAGCCTATTACCGTTTGTTGGCCTTGATGCCACTGAGAATTTTTTGATAGATAAATCCAATAAGGATACCTTGCCCAGCGATCAAACTCGATACCGCATACACAGCAGTCGCTTGCAATACCGCTGCGCCACAGACGCTGATAAACAAAACAACAGATCATAATTTCACATTATAATATTGTAATCTATATATTAATACGTGAAGTAAAAACTTTGTACCCCTTTTTACGAAAATTGCGCGGACGTAGGAGTATGAAATTTGGCACAGTTGAAGTTTATATGGAGAAGGAGTGGCAAATCCTAATATTTTTATAAAATATGCATTAGAAATACATTAAATTAGTGAAAAAACACTACACGCACACAACCATGCATTTGACACAAGCAGTCGAATCGCGTTCGTAGTATTTCGGCATTGTTCGACTGATGTCATAGAATTCTTCGTAACTATGGTTACATATATGTACATGGTGAATAAATGAAATGTGAATTTAAGGGTTATAATATAGTTATAGACAATAAAACCTTAATAACGATCAAACTTAAAATTTAAATCAATAATTATGGTCGAATTTCGACCACTTGGCGACCGCTAGTATAAATAAATGTAGCCTACCGAAGTTCATAATGAATGGTGATGATGTATTAAGTGGGCACACGTGAAAGCACTCAGCATTGTGTGTGAGGAGGTCCATTTACTGATTGATTGCCGCGCCCGCTGCGCTAATGTGTCCGAACCTTTACAATTATCTCATTCTACCTAATTGTATGTTGTAATTAATGTATCACTGTTGTATATACGCCGAGTGTGTGTACACTCAGATAATTATGTAGACTTGCACTCGAAGTGATATAACAATATTATTAAGTATGATTTCATTTGAGCGCTCGTTCGTTTATGCGACAAACGCAGCGTTGGACAGATTGCGATTGCTGCGTATTATTTTATTAATGATTAACTATTAAAAAACAAACCTATCGCCGAGCTGCTCCACTGTATATTTTGACAGAAAACCCCAATAACTTAGTATTGGTGCGACCCACACTGAACCAAATCCTAAATCCACATTTAAACAAAAATATCAACACCATTGTCAGAATCAACTTGAATGCAAAGATCCTTTGACTCACATCGACAAGCATCGGTGATCTACTTTAGCAAGAAGTATATTGTACGGCGCATGCGCGGCGTTACTCTTTCCCAAAAACTTTAATTGAAAATATAAGTATGTATAAATATCGAGCGATTAAATTGAATGCGCGAATGGCGCAGTGGTGTAAGTGGTCACTCAGTAACTCGCAATAGCCACTGTGCCGTGCTATGGCTTCGATCCCCAGATGGAACAAAATTTTGTGTGATCCACAAATTATTGTTCTGAGTATGGGTGTTCCTTGTGTCCGTTTGAATGTTTAATCACCAGCGACACAGGAATTATTCCTAGAGTGAAAGTTGTCTTTAAAAAAACAAATTTTGTATGATTGAATATGCCTGTTATTATTTATTATCAAAATTTGACAAGAATGCAGATCAACACAGTGTAGGTATAATAAGGTCCTTCAGATCAACTTTCGGTCACGGCGGCCAATCTTAACCAAGAGTGACCATCTGCGCAGGAGATATTATAATGCACAAGTATGTGCGCAAACACAAATCTACTCTCTATTTCATAACTCTCATAATCCGATAAGACTACAATGCACATGACCGGAGAAAGATCAGCCGCAAGACTAACGGCTTAACGTGCCATCTGAGGCACGGGAGTTGCCAACTACTACCAACTTGATAACTCACAGATTGCTTTTGAGAGTTTCTTGACAGAAACCTAATTTTGTTAGCCTGGCTGGATATTCGAACCCAAGACTTCGTGCACAGCAGAGGCGATCACTACCGCTGCGCCACTGAGGCAGCCGTACACATTGTGTAACTGATTGTACAACACGTCTATGACTTGGTTAAGCCCTGTGATTTATCACCGGGGCCCGATAACGGGCCTTAATTGAGGCCTTTATTTAGTACGGTGACCATGCAGCGGGGGGGCCTTAACTGACCTCTACTTGCTGTTTTTAGTAGGGTGACCATGTTCTGTCGACATCTTAGGGGTGTGATTGACACGACCTAGACGTAGCCGAGTGTTTTTATATGTATTTGGAGTCAATAATCATATTCAGAATAATATTGAATATTAATAATCTCGTTATGATAATCTTAATAAGGTATTAATACATACATTAGCTGTCGCGCTCGGTGATATTTAACGATAATTTAAGACTCTTTAGTAAAGATTATTATTAAGCCGTGGTAGCTTAATGGATGAAGTGGATTTACGATCGAGAGGTTGTGGGTTTAACTACCAACAATTGCACTACCTACATAAATCCAAGCATAAGTCTCGTAATACAATCAAATTAGCTAAGCTCAATAAAAGTACTAATATTTTCATTCCTAATTTGCTAATAAACTGTTTATTTAAAAATGTATAGAAACCCTTTGTTAAGTACGGCAGTTAGTTTGTTTTAGTTTCATTGTAACTACAATATCTATACTAATATTATAAAGCTGAAGAGTTTGTTTGTTTGTTTGAACGCGCTAATCTCAGGAACTACTGGTTCGATTTGACAAATTATTTTAGTGTTGGATAGCCTATTTATCGAGGAAGGCTATATAACGTCAGGCGACGACCCACGGGGGCGACGCAGTAACGATAAACGCGGGTGAAACCGCGGGAACATCTAGTAAAAAATAAAATTGCCTTTTTGATCACGTGGCATACGTTTAAGCTTGCTTGTGTTTAAGATCACGAGGATCCGGGTTTGTTTCTCGCGTCAAGCAGAGTGTTATAAAGATATTCTGTTTGAAAATTTTTGCAGCAGCAGCTTATAATCTGTGCTCGATTGACGGCTACTGGATGGATGTCTGAGCACATCCATCCATACTCATCCATCCATTTGTGTATATCTCATTAGTAGGTACATATTAACCCATTCGCTGTCCCGTGATAGACACAATAGAAAATCTATTGTTATGTATCATATGTGATTCATCGGACAGGGAACCTCTTAGTTTGCCTATTATACTTCACTGCTGCACATAATCCACTTCAATTTTACGCCATTTATATCTATTGAGTATATTTTTTTTGTATTTGTTGACAATGAGAAGAAAATATATACTCTTACTAGCTGTGCCCGCGGTCTCACCCGCGTCAGTGGTATTTGTGGTTACTGCGCCGCTCGCGTGAGTCATAGCGTGATTTTATATATCCTATGTCCTTCCTAGGGTCTCAGGGTATCTTCATTCCAAATTTCATCTAAATTGGTTCAGCGGATTGAACGTAAAAAGGTAACAGACAGACAGACCGACAGAGAGAGTTACTTTCGCATTTATAATATTAGTAAGGATGATAACGCAAATGTCGTGACATCTTTTGAAGCATTGAAATTAACTACTTTATAAGGATTTTATCGCGTTGTTTGAAACTATTAGGTACACTATATTGGTAATCTTTACTATTTAAACTATTACATACTTCGATCAAAAATACCATAGATGCACATTCTCATACAAAAACCGCGTCAATATGTGGCACTCACCAGTACTACTTACTTATAAGTGTCTGCATTTATTATGCAATCCAGGAAAGAAACCGGAATAACCATTGAACGCCCACTGAGAAAAATTTTGTAATAGTTTAGTTAAAACGCGTCAATGTAAAGCGTCCTAAGTGTGTTACTCGCGATACGCAAGCGTACTAAGTATATGGTACGGTCTCCACGGTAGTAGTGGTGTCGATTCGCTCTCGCTTACGGGCAGCGCACGCAAGAGTGAGTGGGACAGGTGCATAATATAGCGCATACCACTGATTTATGCACAGTTTTGTTGGGGCCGTTTTTCGAGCGACGATCGTGCATCTATGGTATATTTGATCGATGATTACATATTACTTAATTAAACTATTTATATTTAAGCTAACACTTGCCCCGTCGTATCGGCTGCATTTCAGCAGCCAAGTTTACCTTCTAAAACATCTTCCATATAAAAATTCAGTCACTTTTTCGTCTTTATATGATACTAGCTGACCCGCGCAACTTCGTATGCGTTATTAGAACATTTTTTTGTTTTACCATCAATAGTTTCCGCAGCGCATGCGATGACAGACATTTTATGACTCAGTTTTTCACACCTTGGGTTACATTATTTCAATTTTAGTAGGGATCCCTAATTTTTTTGAAAATATGATATAGCCTATGTTACTCAGTGAAGATGTACTTAGCTTTCTAATGGTGAAAGAATTTTGGAAATCAGTTCGGTAGTTTTGGAGCTTATTCAATACAAACAAAAAAATCTTTCCTCTTTATAATATTAGTATGATATATATATATATATATATATATATATACATATATATACATATATATATATATATAGAATAGGCAGAGCTGTATCCGTTGCCTACCCCTTGGAGATACATAACCGTTAGTCTATGTATTTAATGATCTGTCGGCTCCATTATAAATAGGATCTCAACGCGCTCATGCTTTGCGAGAACTATTATACCTACTAAAGCGAAACGAACAGCAGCTAACAACAAAAATAGCATTACCATTGTATAATAACGAAGTTTCCCCTCCGAGGGTAGTTGTACAATATGTAAATGAAACACCAATACATTTAAATTGTTACGTACAGACAGCAACTTACGTCGATACATACGAGTACATACGACATTTTAATTTGCGTTATCTTTCGAAATGAAAACAATCTAGCTGGTCTCTTGCGGTTTCTTCTACTTTTATTATTACTGCTCCGCTCTCGTTGCTCGTAGCGTGATGTTATATAGCCTATGCTACTTCTAGATAAAATAGCTTAATAATGTTGAAACAATTATTAAAATCGGTTTAGTCGATTTTAAATATAACAAACAAAACTTTAAAAAGGTCCTCCTTTTTATAAAGAGTAACGATTTGTATTTTTGTTTGTAATAAAAAAAGTACATGAATAACATCTATACTTGTCTATATTAATATCAATTACATACAGCAATCGTTAAAAAAAAATATTTAATCATAGTAAAAAAAACGCAGCACGGATTTGGATTTTAATTCATAAATAACTGTTTGTATGTCCCACTGCTGGGCAAAAGCCTCTCCCTGAACTTCCAAATCAACGACCACCAACCAACTACCAACTTCAGTTGTCCGGTCAACCGGACAATCTACCAACGTAGATAGTCCGGTTGACCGGACAGCTGAACTGTACTACGGGTAAAAGATCATAGAAATCCACTGCCAGTCCCTTTCAAAGCAAACATTTTCTATTTTGGACATACAACGAAGATAATGATAAAAAATACTTTAGTGATTTTGTTTAATGTTCAGCTACTTATATTGCTGATTGTACAACGTCGGCACGTTAAAACTCTGTTCGTATTCTCAAGTTAGGGAGCTGCCACACAACTATTCCGATGCTAATAAAATAAAATACTTTTATGTAACCTATTTAGGAAGGGAGGGCGCGAAAGCCTTTCTGACAAGTTTTAGGCTGTGTTTGTATTTGCCAGCTTATTTGATTAGGTGTAAGATCTTTTGGAAAGTTCGGTTTGTTAGGTAATTACGAGGTTTATACTGCTAGTACATATACTGCTTTGGTGTCGCACTGAAAAATTAATGTATGCATGCTACTGCTTGGATAGCAAACTCTAGGAGGTCTCGAAGGTCTTGGAGGTCTTGAGGTTTTGGATGTCTTGAGGTCTCGGAGGTTATGAGGTCCTGAAGGTCTTGGATGTCTGGAGATCGTGTAGGTCCTGGGGTCTCAAAGGTTTTAAGGTCCCGGAAGTCTTAAGGTCTCGGATTCGATTCTGGGACAGTGTCATTGGGTTTTCCTGTCTAGAAATTCTTAGTTACAGCAGAGTCTGTAACTGCGACCGGTAAACGGCAATATGCTTGCTCTTTTGCTCTTATTTGTGGGACCTAGACGTCTGGCAAAATGTGGGTGCTAGACACTTGTGGCTACCTACATATTTGGGAGTATGTAGACAGAGAGTGAGAGTCAGATAGAGTTGAATGTATGTATGTCCATTGTATCATTCCTAGGCATTTGTACATGACGTTGTTTGATTCAACATGAAGCAGAGATCTTATTATAATACTTGCTAATCCGCGCAACTTCGTCTGCTTCATATAAGAGAATTTGCCCCATTTTTGCAACATGTTTCATTGCTGCTCCGCTCCTATTGGTCGTAGCGTGATGTTATATAGCCTATAGCCTTCCTCGATAAATGGGCTATTCAACATTAAAATAATTTTTCAATTCGGACCAATAGTTCCTGAGATTAGCGCGTTCAACAGAACAAACAAAATCTTCAGCTTTATAATAATAGTATAGATAGCAATCGAAATATAAGCGTAATGCATCTCTGCCTTACCCTTTGTGGATATATTATTATATTATATGACCATTTTAATTCGAAAGAATTTTTCAATTCGAACCAGTAGTTCCTGAGATTAGCGCGTTCAAACAAACAAACTATTCAGCCTTATAATATTAGTATAGATTATTATTAATTCTAACTCTAATTAATCTAATATAAATATATTTACAAACGTATTAACGAAGACAAAGTAATTAAAAAAATACAAAAAATACTAAATTATCTTATTTATTATCTTTATCTTTTGAATCGTTCTTAGTAGTAGTCACAGGAGGCTTTTTAATAAGACTCAGCCAAGGGTGAACCAGGCGCGCATCATTGTGTGATGGTACGAAACCCTCTGCATGCGAGTAAGCCTCGCGCTTGACAGGTTATTTTGCTGATAGTGTGGCAAAAGGACGAATACGTGTATTTATGGTTTGTTTATGTTAATTCGGTAATATACATGAAAATGTAAATGTCTGTTGTTATTTCTAAGGGTTAGTTAACTGCATGGAAAATATGTTATTTTGTAGGGTAGCAGATGTCAGTCGATAAATTGACTACAGTGAAATATTATGATAATGTTATAATAATAATATTCCATCACATACACACAACACTATCTAGCCCAAACTAAGCAGAGCTTGTACTATGGGTACTAGACAATAGATAAACATACATGTATACTTTTTTGTTTGTAAATACATACATATTACCTATACATAGAAATACCCAGACCAAGACAAACATCCATGTTCATGCACACAAATGTTTGACTTGTGCGGGAATCGAACCCGCCATCGAGGCCGTTATTTATCGTAGTTTTCTTCAAAATAATTTATTCAAAATAATGTCTATACCATATTAAGTCTATTAATTATTATTACATACATACATACATAGGTTCACGCCTGTTTCCCAGAGGGGTGGGCAGAGACTACGGATTTCCATTTGCTACGATCCTGACACACTTCTCTGGCTTCATTCACTTTCATCACATTCCTCATACACGCCCGTCGGTTCAAGGAGCTCTTAACCTGGCCTTTGTCCAGAACGCCTCCGATGTGATCGAGAAACGTTCGCCTAGGTTTTCCTCTTGCGACTGTTCCATTCACACTAGCCTTATAAAATTATTATTAATAACTTACATACAAAGGCTATGCCCGTAGGGGCGAAGGTATTTACGGGTAGGCTAGTACCTGGTTTTCAACGCAATCGAGTGGTCTTCTCCATACAACTTTATTCGCTCTCCTGCAGCTTTTATATTACGCCGCAGACTCCCAGACTTCCACGCACATATTCGTCGTGCGTTTTCTTACATGCAAACAAAGAGAAAAATATATATAGAAAGAAAGAAAGAAAGAAAACAAACTTTATTTCTAAAAACACGAAAGCTTTCACAATATTATATAAATATGTAATTTTTTTAAGGAACACAATATAGATAAGTTCATTTTTAGTAAACATTAATTTAAATAAAAATTGTTTATCTATACCTTCATAGAGACTGCACGACACGCGCAATTGACTTTTAAGTTTTAAATCTGTGCCTCAGACGTGGCAGGCAACGTGTACATAGTTACCTGGCGTTCACCACGTGTCAACTGTCAAATGCTTGGCTTGGCAGCAGGTTATGTTCAAGACTTATTTATCCCAATATTATAAGAATAGTTAAAATAATGTTATTACCGAAAGATACTTCGTGTTTAAGACATCTGGATGGACGCTCAGCATACACTGAGTTGGGCATAACCCACCCCAGTACTGATTTTCAGTTCCAACCACGAGTGTCGTGTCACTTGACATTGTCGGCGACGTCCACATATATAAAAATATAGGTAACAAATGAGCCAAAACAAAAACAAAAATAAAATAAGTAAAAAAGATAACAAAACAGTACAAACTCAAAAAAAAAGACAAAGAACAGTGCTACATGATATACATAGCCTATGCAAACCATCATGGTAAGTAGTTCCTGAGATTAGCGCGTTCAAGCAAACAAACAAACTCTTCAGCTTTATAATATTAGTATATATAAATACTTACTTCCAAATTCAACGCGTACAAAGTCGCGGGCAAAAGCTTAGTACCAAATCCTACCTTTATCTTAGAAATGCGTAGTTTGTTTGTTTGTTATGCTTTCACGCTTTAACTACTCGACCGACCATCATGAAAATTCGCATACACGTAGTCAGGGGTACAGAAAAGGACATAGGGTACCTTTCATCCAAAAATAGTGCTGTGCCCCAGCGAAGCGATAGATTAAAAATAGCAACGTGATTCTCCCCACTCCTCTGGTTCTGTAATGCTGTAATGAGTTTATTTACCTTCACGCACTGACTGAGATTACAACTATTACCGTTGGCTCAACAGTTAATATGACTCATTAACCTTCAATACCACCTACCGTCCAAATTACGTAACTCAATATAACGACTGATCTTGATACGTAGAAATGTTAATCTATACAAATATATAAAATTGAAATGTCTGTTTGTAACGTCAAAATAACAGCTTTTTACTAAATACATATGAAAGTATACGGTAGGTAGGTTAGGTATAAGGTAAGTATAAAAAAAAAATTTGTTTCGGCTAATCTCTGAAACGGCTGGACCGATTTTAACGGGACTTTCACTGGCAGATAGCTGATGTTATAAGGAGTAACTTAGCATATATATATATATATTTTTTTTTGTTATATTCCACGCGGATTAAGTCGCGGATAACAGCTAGTCCTAACTCTAATATTATAAATAAATGCAAATGTGAGTTTGGTTGTTCGTTGGTTACGCTTGAACGCTTGAAGTGCTTGCTCGATTATTATGCAATTTCGCATACACGTTGTCAGAGGTAAAGAAAAGGACACACCTTTCATCCAGAAAAAAGTACTGTTACTAATCTAATCTAACATAACCTTACCTACATTTACGCGAGCGAAGCCGCGGGCTAAATCTACTGGTTGATATTAACAAATCGTTTAAGCGCCGTATACGTCAATCGGTTATTTCATATATTATTAATTGAATTAGTACTTGCCCTCGATTTTAATCGATTTGTGAATTAGTCGAGTGCGTTTGGAAATATTCGTTAATGTGAAACTTACACGATTGTGGAATAGTATAACCAATTATTTATATGTATGTGGCATTGGACCGGCGAATATGTATGGACTACTATGGACCCCAGTGTCAACATGCTAAATCATTTTTTGCTATTAATGTAGGGTCTATATTTTCTATCACGATACTCTGACTATCTCCGTGGCGCAGCAATAGGGAATGTGACGTGTGCGTGTGGTCGGTTACCGGCTCGGGCAGTATTTTTTTTATACTGTAATAGGTGTGTTTGATCTCGATCTCACCTGATGTTAAGTGAAGATGCAGTCGACGATGGAGCACGCTTGCCTATAAGATACCTATTCACTCGTGACTTGAAGACACCCAGATTGTACTCATCGGGAAACACAGACTTAGGTAGTGAGTTCCACTCCTTTGCGGTACGCATTGTAAAAGTGGAAGCAAAGCGCTTCGTGCGTAAATGTGGTATATCCACCATGTACCTGTGCCGCGGGTCTGTTTGTCTGGTCGTCCGATGGTAAAAAGAGAAAGGAGGAATCAAATTATGCAGTTCCTCTGCACACTCTCCGAAATGTATCCGATAGAAAACCGAAAGACTGGCAACCTTACGACGATGCTCCAAGCTTTGAAGTCATGTGTTAATCAGTTGGTCATCGCCGATAAGTCTCCTAGTCTGCCGCTCAATATTAGGATTTCTGTCCCCAGTAAAGGGTAAAAGGCTCGCCCCCTATCACATGACTACTGCTCCACTCCCGTGGCTCGTAGCGGCATCCATTACAAATAATAATACAAATTATACTAGTATACATTAAAAAAAAAAAGAAGTTCTTTTTAACCTCTGAGTCTTCTTCGAAGAGTATAATGAAAACATTATGTGGGTCGGTGTGTATGTCTGTTAGTGACCGGCATAACTCCGTAACCACTGGACCGATTGACTTGTAACTTCGTATGCAGACACCTTGGGGTCATACCTCGGTCGATTTTGAATATGGGCCCTGTGGGTCAAAAGAGCCCCGAGATAAAGGGGTCATTTCTTTTCATTACTTTTACATTTAAGACGAAGAGGTTGAATCCTGGGTTTTTACACCCATCTCGTTATTATATGAATATATCTAAATATGTTTTTTAAAAGACTGTGACGCGGAAGACTTAACAAACATTTAAACAACGGATACAAAGAACACGCAGACTAACTATTTTCGGATCAGACATTTTTCCCGTGTGGGGATCGAACTCACAACACGCGTGGGAGTGGCGAGGCGACCACTCGAACCTTGCAGTCGACTTAAGTAAGCATGTTTGCCGCTATCGATGTATAAACGTAATCTTATACCACGGAAACACAAAGCTGTCTGCTTACCCTTGCAAATAAGACTGAAGATATACTCCACAAACTAAGTTCCCAAGTAGATGTTTGTTTGATTCACTTAACAATCATATAACTTTTGAAAGGGGTGTGAGAGTCCTTTCTGGAAGCCATTAGGGTCACAATGTCGAATTAACATCCCGCCTGAAAGGTTAGCGAAATGGGAAACTGAGGAGTTGGAATTAGTTTGTATAATGAGATATTTGCTACCGAGTCTGTTATTTAGTGTTATTGAAGTTCCTTGCTTCGTTGTTTCTGTGGTGTAATAATGTCAGCCAGACCGCATTTCGGTAACGGCGGTTAATTTTAACCTTTCAAATCGCGGCAGCACACCAGTGATCGGTCACAATAGATTTTTAATTTTGTCTGGTATATGGCAATTAACCTGTTTTATAGATACGGATTTTGTAGCATTCGCGCTTTTTAAAACTATTATTACACAATTTTGAAACTTTCAACTACTATGGTTAAACACTGATACTGGTTACTGCTTATAATAATAATAATAATAATATTTATTTATTGACAGAATAAGTAAGATACATCCTTACACTATATCATACATATTACATCAACAGTGTTAAGTAATTTAAGCTTAAGTTAAAATTAATTCTTAAACTATGTTAATTTATAGTGTATACAATATAAATGAAGATCAAAAGGTTATGTTGAAGCCTGCCTGAACTAGGATAAACCTGTGTTTCAGGCTTTTTCCTTCTATTTAGGTCATTTATAGAATAATTTAAAATGAAGAACGCGGCAAAATCCGTGTAAAGTATTTAATTTCAATGTACTGTATAATATGTAATATCACATGGATACCTTAAGATCCAAAATCCTGTGAACACTCGAATTAGAATGAATATGAATGAACTAGATTACGTTGTTTTAAAAATATTACAACGCGTACTCAATTTAGCAAATAGGTGAAATTTATAAGAAATTATAATCTTAACCGAAAAGACACTCGAACACAGGGACAGAATAATGTCTGCGTACGAAAAGAATAGCGAGTCATCGAAAGTGTCTATAAAATAGGTAAACTACCCACAATAATTTTAAAAATTGATTTGTAATTCTTTGCTTCTTGTTTTAACTTGATTTGTGTTATATTTTAAATAAACTATCTATACATCTATATCTATACAAATAAATAAAATTGAAGTGTCTGTTTGTAATGTCAAAATAACAGCTTTTTATCTAATGCATATGAAAGTTTATAAGGTACCTATACGAAAACATCTATTATTTTTAATTTTTGTCTGTGTGCCTGTCTGTTTGTTCCGGGTAATCTCCGAAACGGCTGAACCGATTTTGACGGGACTTTCACTGGCAGATAGCTGATGTTATAAGGAGTAACATAGGCTACTTTGATTTTAGAAAAAAAATAGGGATCCGCGGCGACAAACACTTTTTAGTTAAAATCTACGTGGACGAAGTAGCAGGTAACAGCTAGTTGTAAATAGCAATAAAATAATTGTTTAAAGTAAATGTATCAAAATTGAGTTATTAAGAAGTCTATTTCTTTTTATTTTATAGTAGTGCACCCCCATCTATTACGTACGATATAAATAAACTTCCTAACAGTTATTGTATAGATTTCCGTTAAATGGCATCAATTACCGGCTCATACTATTTTTGTTTTGACATGGGTATGCATTTTTTCAGGTCACTGTTCCTAAAACATTCGCGTAAACGTAACACAATATGATGTGTAGTAACCTAGTAGTTAAGAGATTAACGGAGACTGGCAAAAGTTCCCAATCAAACAAGCTTGCGTGCTTGTGTTCCTGCGGTGTTTAAGGTTTCCAAGCTACTGGAGGAGATGATAGGCTAGGCTTAGTATGATGCTTTATGCTGGCAGCACAACGACTTCTTTTCTTAAGGACTGCTCAGACACCTTTTGTGTTGCGAAAGCCAATAGGCTTCGGTAATCTTCTTCCATAAGGCGAGCCATATGCTTGTTAGCCGCCTTGATATAAAGGTTTTGTGTAGTTGTGATTGATACTTATAGTAATACTAGCTTTTGCCTGTCGCTTCGCTCGCTGGGGCACTGTAGGTATGTCCTTTTCTGTACCTTTGACAACCTTCGAAATTTCATGTTGATCATCGAGTAGTTCAGGAATGAAAGCGTAACTAACAAACAAACTCGCATTTGCATTTAATATTAGTTAGGATTTGTATCCTGAATCATACCGCCAAGAACCGTTTTTTTCCATTAGTTGTAGCATCGATAAAAATTTTAAAGAATAAACTTAATCCGCAATCGGCATTCTTACTAAGAAACACTGGCTTGGCACAATAAGTATATCAGTGATTGGGCAGTTGACGATCAGTGCGAGGAAGCGCCCGCGCACGCACTCTTTCGGACCCCAGCGAGAAAAACTGAACACTCGTATATCGCTTTTCCCAGTTGAAAATTAAATCACGCGATTGTATGCAAACTAAACCGCTGGGTTGTAAACATTTATGCGTAAAACATATGCAGCACTCAGTTCGCTGCGTCTGCGTCGCTCAAGAAGACACGTCTAACCCTGTCATTATCGCTGCATTCAACGTAAAAACCAAAGGAAAAAGAAAGAAAGTAAATTAATTTATTTGACAAAAAAGATAAATGATTTAAACAGTTAAATATAAAATTAATACATTTTGTCAAATGGGAATGGCGTAATATGTAATCAAATAGTACGCGCCAATCGCAATGCTACAATCTGCCGTATTGACGAACCGAGCGCATAATAAGCCAACGTGGCAGCTGACTCAGCAGAAAACAAAACATCTGTTATTGTTTTACTACCCATATTTATAAGAGCAGTCCCACTCAGCGACCAGATGTGACCATCCCTACCAAACTTCAATAAGAAATGGAATATCAAAAGACTGTCTTTGAAATTCTTTCTTGAAAATCTTACTATGCAGATAAACAAAATTTGCATTTGAATCAAAATATATTTTCTTTGATATTCTTTTGATTAGACTTAACTATAAGTAAGTGCTATTTGCCCATCGAGCAGATCGATTGCCGACGTAGTTTTTAAAAAGATTACGAGCTTTTTCAAGCGTCACGCAAGCGGAACTACATATGGTGCAATAAATAACGTTGCGAGTAACGTTACAATGTTTTTCTTATAAATCAGCCCACACCCTTAGGTTATTGACACACACACATAGTCACACGCACGTACGCACACACACTCACATATAAACACTCGTCTTTTGAGTGCGTACGTATGCGTGTGTGAGCGATATACACATAAACTCACACACCTTTACGACACGCTCATACACACTCGCACAGACACATTCTCACGCACTTACACATACAGTTATGGCTATAAATACGTAGGTAACGAACACGCTTACATATATCTATTAGGAGCTATTATAAAATGACGTTTGATTAATATCGCTGTGGTGAAAAGTGGTGCGTTGTGGTCCAGTTTTGATTGAACTCTGTTATAAATCATGACGTATGAGTTTTGGGTTAGAACGGACGCGCACTTGGATTTTCTGTTAACAGTTGTAAAAAGTACAATATGCGTGGTAATCATAAAAACAACTGCAGTAACATTGCGTTATATTTATTTTGTCAGGGGCTTCGCATGCATTAATCTACATTTTGTCAATAAATTTATATCCTTCGGAAACAGTACTTTTTTCTGGATGAAAGGTATCCTATGTTCTTTTCTGTATCCCTGACGTATATGCCAAATTTCATGATGATCGGCTGAGTAGTTTAGGCGTGAGCAACAAACACACATTCGATATTATAATATTAGTTAGGATACAACACAAAGTGGTTGGACAATGATTTGCTATAGTATCGATTTGGCAAGTTTGCTAGCTAGCTAGAACTCATCTAAATTGAGCGAAATCACAAGTTTAATCAAAATCCAAGAATCTTCCTGTGCACGAGATCTTGTTTTCCGTGTTGCTCGAACACTATAACCATAAAGCAATCTATGCTTATATGAATCTACTAGATGTTACCGCGGTTTCACTCGCGTTTATCGTTACCGCGCCGCCTTCGTGGGTCGTAGCGTGATGTTATATAGCCTATAGCCTTCTTCGATAGATAGGCTATCCAACACTAAAATAATTTTTCGAATCGAACCAGTAGTTCCTGAGGTTAGCGCGTTCAAACAAACAAACTCTTCAGCTTTATAATATTAGTATAGATTTATTTTATTTTGAATCGATTTTATGTTGCGTCCGGTTACCGAGTGCGCGTGCACGCTTAGCGTCATCATAGCACTGTATATGTGCGTACAGTCATAGAACATGTAATTGTGTGGTCACAGTATTGTGGTCTGTAGTTTTGTAAGCACATCATGTGGTGGTCGTTTGGGAGTGTATGTGGATATGCCATACGGAAACTGTGGTTTGTTAATGTGTGGTCAGGGACCACGTGTTATTGTAAGAATGCTATACGAATACGTGTTGTGTTAAATGATGTATGAGAATAAATTAGCTGTTTTTTATAAATAACTGTTTAAAAACCTATAAACACGCTTTAAAAGGTAGAAAATAATTTAATAACTTTAATGTAAAAAAGTGTGGGGTGCTTTCTAAGATATTTTGATAACCTCCAACCCACGCTTTTTACATTAAAATGATTAAATTATTTTCTACTTTTTAAAGCGTGTTTTTTAGTTTTTAGACTATTATATTTATTTTTTAAATTATTGTATTGTCATCGACTCTCGATGAGTGTGCAAAGTTTCAAATCAATCCGTCGGTTTGAAAGGGGTGAAAATCACGTTTAAAGATTCCGTTACATAGATTCATAGATACATACCAAGCTAATAAAAGCGTGTTAAAAAGAAAGCAATGGTTCTATTCCCGCACTCGCAAAGTTGCACGAATAGCGTAGTGGTTTAAGTGGTCGCTTCGCCACTGCCAACGCGCTGAATGTTGTGGGTTCGAATTTCACACGAGACAAAAATTTGTTTGGTCCACAAATTACAGTTCCAAGTCTGCATGTTCTTTGTGTCCGTTGGTTGAATGTTTGTTAAGTTCCCCATGATACAGGAATTATTCCAAGAGCTGAAGTTGTCCCTTTTAAGTAAAAAAATATATAATTGGGATTTTATCGAAATTCAAAACCACTATCTATGGATCAAACAAATTCTAAAATAATAATACAATCGTAACCATAACAGTTCTACCTTAATTTTTTTTTGCGTGTCGTCACTATTTTCTTTCTGTTCCCATATGTAAAGGCTATTCTAATAAATTTTCCACAAATGAGGGAGGTAAAACGTATTATTTAAAATTAAAACTAGTGTATAATAATTGTTTTCATTTGTAACAATAGAATTGGCAACCACGCTGTCTAATTAGATAATAAACGAATTTCTCTAGTCATTTAAATACCAAGTTATTTCAGTAAGCTATGCATCGCATTTGTTATCAAAACAACTTTGTTTTTGTGTTTCTTATATTTACGAATGTATTAATTACACCAAAAGGACAGACACAATAAAAAAATACCATAGGTATATCTCTAGTCAATTGCCAATGGAAATTTGCCTTAAGTTGCTATATTATAAGAAACTAGCTTTTGCGCGCGGCTCTGCCCGCGAGATACCTACATGAATAATAAGTAGCCTATGTCCTTCCCCAGTTTTTAAATTATATCTGTACCAAATTTCATCTAAATCGGTTGAGTAATTTAGCCGTGAAAAGGTAACAGACAGACAGACAGTTACTATTGAATTTATAATATTAGTAAGGAAGTAAGGATTATGTATAATACGAAATGACAGAAATGGTAGGAGTCGTCTCCACTCCTTTCCACTTTTGCCAATCCACACTTTCTAGGCATGACGCAGTAACAGGGTAACTATTCTCACCCTCTCAGATCCGGGGTGATAGTAATAATTCTGTTACTATAGAAGTATAACCTTTTTACAGGAGAAAGAGGCTTATTTAAACATCGTGGAGCGGGCCGACTTATTCTTAATTTCGACAAATAATTTATTGGCAAAGTCGAACCCTACCATCTGACGCATCCTGTCGTCTTACGATGGTTACAAAAAAACCGACCTTGATGTGGTTTTTGGTAGCAGACATAGAAATTAGACATGATCTTCCTACAAATAATATCAGATTCCAAAGAAAACCACAGAGAGATAGCTTATTGGGAACCGCCGGTAAACCATAGCGCTGTGCCTACAGCTAGTCTACATCCAAAAAGTCCATGCAGTTACAATTTATTTCAGGCACTACCACTCACATAGAATATATCTCAATAATCTTAAATAACGAGCGGCGTCGGTAATTAAGCGATGAAATACGTTCGGAAAACTAAATAGAATGTTTATTCTAAACTGTTACGTTGCTGAACGGTTATAAATCAGTGCGTTTGAAGAGATCGCGGCGACTGCGCAAATGTGATCGTAAACTTGGGGTACAGGCGACCACTTAAATTATACACCGATAATGAAAATGTGTAGTAAGTCAGATTTTTGCGAAATTGAGTTACTGCTGTAATATTTTTTTGAGGTTTCTCAGTATCAGTTAGTTTTCATCCTCATGTCGTAGGACCTATAACACAGTTGGTGAAACCTTTTTTAACAAAATAAATATTATAATAATAATATTATTATCAGCCCTGTACTAAGCTGTCCAAGAGGACAGCTTATTAGCGTGGTGGACTATGGCCTAACCCCCACGCTGAGAAGACTCAGCGTGGGGGTTAGGCCATAGTCCACCACGCTGCCCTAGTGCTGGTTGGTAGACTTCAAATATTTTCGAGAACATAATGGTGAACTCTCAGCATGCAAACCTGCACGATGTTTTCGTTCACCGTTATTTGACAAAATGTGGCAAATAAATATACAGCCAGCCTGATGGTAAGATTAGGCGTAGCCTATAGTGGTAGGTTATACCAAGAGTACAATCACTAACGCTTTGCCGACGCAAAGGAAAATAAATTGAAAATATCACACTTTCTTTTCGATAAGTAAGATAATGGCAAAGGTAGCGTGGGGGATTACCACCAGTGTATGATCGGGATATTGATTTACAAATGGTATATACTATACTAATATTATAAAGCTGAAGAGTTTGTTTGTTTGTTTGTTTGAACGCGCTTATCTCAGGAACTACTGGTTCGATTTGAAAATTATTTTAGTGTTGGATAGCCTATTTATCGAGGAAGGCTATATAACATCACGCTACGACCTACGGGTGCGGCGCAATAACGATAAACGCGGGTGAAACCGCGGGAACATCTAGTATATATTTATTATTTATTATTACATATTGTATCACCAGTTACAAACAAATACATACTAAAAGTACAACCTAACTGTGTAGCTGCGAAAAGACCACCTGGCTTTATCGTACTTGCTTTGATTATACAAAATTAAAGCGTCAGGTAGAGTCTCTGCGTACACTTGCAGCAAGTCCTGAATTACTGTGCGTAATGCACTAACAATATTACTACACTCATCCTCCTGGTTTTCTGTAAAAGGGTGGCTATGCTCCGGGTAATCCGACTCACTCGTAGCGGCAAGTAATTGGCAATGACGGATTCTTTCACTCATGAAATCCCTTTAGGAAATACAGGCATGTAACTATATTCTTGTGTATTCGTAATCATTTCCTTTATCTATGTAACTACGCAAAATTATGCGGTTTTATATTAACTAGCGGTCGCCTAGTGCTCGAAATTCGACCAAAGTTTGACTGTAAGATTTGCTGATATGTCATTATATATTGATATATTTAACCATAGTTACGCGCTTCGACTGCGTGTGTCTAATGCATGGTTGTGTGCGTGTAGTGTTTTTTCATTAATTTAATGTATTTCTAATGCATATTTTATAAAAATATTAGAATTGGCCCCCTCCTTCTCCATATAAACTTTAACTGTGCCAAATTTCATACTCCTTCGTCCGCGCAATTTTCGTTAAAAGGGGTACAAAGTTTTTGCTTATTTATTAATATATAGATTTATAGATCGTAAATTATCAATTAGTTTATTAGCGGAGACCGCAGTAGAGTTGGTTTAGTACTTAATCTATACATATAATAAAATCGTAGGAAAGTCAAAACTGTACATTATATATTTTTTTAAAAGAATACTTGGGGCGTGATCTACAATCGATATCGAAGCCAAAAATATAGTTTTTAGAATTTTTGTCTCTTTGTCTGTATGTATGTCCGGGCTAAACTCAAAAAGTACTGCATGGATTTACTTCAAATTTTGCATGAATATTACTAACAGGTCGGGTCAACATATAGGCTACATATTATCACGCTATCACCTACGGGGGAGGAGCTGTGAATCTTTATTTTTCTTACGCATTCTGTGACAGCGTGTAATCTAACGACGCATATTTAAATGTTGTTTTTGAGTAACCCATGCTATTATCTAGCTTTACACTATAAAAACTATGCCATTTAAGTAACTTGGGCAGAGAAATATAGTTGGGTTCCGCGGCGACAAACACTTTTTAGTTCAAATCTACGCGGACGAAGTCGCAGGTAACAGCTAATAGTTATATATACGTGGTCTGTGGTTCGGACGTCGTCGTTTATATCATGACATTGGTTTATTGCGTCAGATGAACTAAAGACATGTATATCCATGGTGGTCAGTAATGCGATGGGTATACACTATACAGCCACGCTCTTCTTACCGTCGTATTAATACTTTGGTTTGATAAATCCTTATTCGTGTTATAAATACGAATGTAAGTTTGTTTATTACGCTTGCATGCCTTAACTTCTCGACTGATCATCAGGAAATTCCGCGTACACGTTGTCAAGAGTACAGAAAAGAACATACGGTATCTTTCATACAGAAAAAGTACAATTTCCAAGCAAACAAAGCCGTGAGCAAAAGATAGTTACAAATAAACTAAACATAAAAGATAACAGAACAATATCTGTATTGACAATAAATATTTACAAAAGGCAGAGACGATAGCCAAATAATACAATTATTGTCAAAAATAAAATAAACCTATCTTACTTAAGTCTACATTAATAACATACATATGTTTGTATAAGTATGATATGAGTGTACATGACTCAAGCCACAATATTCCCGAAGAGGGATGAGTTCACTGATCGTGATTACAAAAAAATAGTATGCCTGTTTGGGAATAATCCAATTTGTACGTCTGTAATTATTTGATTAGCTAATTAGCTTTCATTTCATTTATTTATTCAGAGAACAATTTTTACATTGTATGCGAATGTTTTTTACAATTTATAAATAATTACAAGAATATTAATAATCATAATGCAAAGAACAATTTCAATAATATAAATTCAAATAATTAAGTGGATACATACAATAAACATTAATGACATGATGATGATGTCAATTTAATAATAATAAGTAAAAAATAAAAAGCAATCAAATGTCAAACAGCAAGAAAAATTATCAATAAAATCCATATAATGTCAAATATCAATAAAACAAAAGAATTAAAAAAACAAAATGTCAATAAATAAACTAAAAATAAGTAATTTGATTATTTAACTAATGAATTCAGAAACGAAATGTTGCATGAGACAAAAAGTTTGCTATGTCGCTCACAATTCTTCAATTGAGTAATAGCATTTTTCTAACAGGAACCGCTTAAGTTCGCTTAAAAAATCTTTTTTACAAAATATCTTGTACCAGAGTAACACCAATATATATAAACTAGGAACGGTCAATATTTTGAATTCTTTGAAGTACGGTCTGCATGAATTTGGTATTTGAATTCATGCAATTGTTCGAATGGCTCTTTTCTGAGCGACAAATGCTCTATGAACATTGTATTCATAGCTTCCTCCCCAAAACAGGATGCTATACCTTAGTTTGGACTCGACTAATGCAAAGTATACCATTCTTAAGTGCTCAGTACTAACTTCGTTCCTGAGACTCCAGAGTACATAGCAGGCCGAACTAATTGAGTTCTCCAAATGCATTTACTCATCTCTCCAGTTTAGTCTATCGTCAATATGAACTCCTAGAAATTTTACTACAGAGGTTTGGCTTACGTTTTCACCATTTATTTTACTATTTAATGTATCCTTATTTTTAGAGGACGATCGAAAAATAATTACGTTTGTTTTACTACTGTTTACTTTAAGGCTATTTACAGTGAACCAATTGTAACAGGTGGCCAAAGTATTATTTACAACCTCATTAAGACTGTTTATGTCCCTGGCCGACACTACTACATTAGTGTCATCAGCAAAAACTACCAATTGAGTATATCTGTTACTAGTTGTATTTATATGTTGTATCAAGTCATTAATGAAGGTTATAAAGAAAATCGGACCTAATATTGAACCTTGGGGAACACCAGCCCGTATTTGAGACATTTTGGATCTATATCTTTCCACATAGACTATACTATTATCTGTTTTCAATGTATTAACTGAATTAGACGCTGCTTTAATCTCAACGAATATTTTCTAGTACTTAAATACGATGTGAGAAGTTCCAGAGCTTTACCCCCGCACACCATAATGATTAAGTTTTTCTAGCAATGATTTATGATTAACTGTGTCAAAGGCCGAGCTTAAATCTAGAAAGAGGCCGGCTACTTTTTGCTTATCATTCATTCTGCTTAGAACATTTTTTATAAGCGTGTATATTGCATCTTGTGTCCCGGCATTTTTTTGATACCCAAATTGTCTGTTCTTCAGTACTTTGTTTCTATACAAATGCCTTAACAACCTTGCTTTGATTAATTTTTCTAAGATTTTAGATGTGGTAGACAATAACGAGATGGGTCTATACATCTTAGGATCAGTTCTTGATCCTTTCTTGTGTATTGGTAAGATTTTTGCTATCTTAAATTGATCAGGAAAAATACCTTCGTCGAAACATTAATTAAATAAATAACTCAGTGGTTTTGCTAGTATATCTATGTTTTCTTTGATTAATGTTATAGGTAGGTCATCATAACCCGTCGATTTTTTACTCTCCATTTTTATAACTATTTTACATACCTCTTTTGTCCGCGGCTTCGCTCGGGAACACTACTTTTCTCTGGCTGAAAGGTACCTAGTCCTTTTCTATGCTCCTGACAACGTGTGCAAAATTCCATGATGATCAATCGAGTAGGTAGTTAAGGCGTGAATGCGTGACAAACATGCATATTCGCATTTATAATATTAGTTACAATACTTATTATTATAGTAGTAATACGCCATAGTAGGTACAATAATGATTTTCTTCAAGAAACTTCTGAAACTTTTCTAGAACTTCGTTAATACAGCTGCGAATGTGTATCAGCATAATTCTCTAGATTTGTTTATGGTATCGCTGATAATAAAATGTTGCTTTATCACAAACAGTAAGCTTATAGAATACCAGTCAAGTGCGAGTCGGACTCACCCACGAAGGGTTCCGTACCATCATACAAGATATAACATTATGTACTTTTTTGTGCTATAGCGGCAATAGAAATACACACTGCGGAAATTTTAACTTTCTACCTATTACGGTTCACGAGACAAAGCCCTCTAACAGACAGACAGCAGATCCTTAGTAAATAGTCCCGACCGCACTCTTTGGGTATGCATCCCTAATAAATACAGGCTTGTTTAAACCTAAGCGGTATTCGATTATTATTAATTTTTCAATTCGAACCAGTAGTGCCTGAGATTAGCGCGTTCAACCAAACAAACAAACTCTTCAGCTTTATAATATTAGTATAGATTAAATTGATAGATCGTAAAACATTAATTAGTTTAGTAGCAGAAACCGCAGTTGAGTATTTGTATTTAGTATCTGTGTATGGTTTTAGTGGCTAGCCAAGATGGCTACCATGAACAGTCTGCGTTCATAAAATGACAAATGTATTGCTTTATGGCGGCCATAAAAATCGGATTATGGCTGTGAGAATATGACAAGGTTTCTTGAAAACTGGGGGTAAGTGTTTAGAGATGAAATAGTCTAATAGCAATGTGCTATAAAGGTTTTCAATGAAATTGTAATTTTTTAAGAAGGCTACGCCGGACCAGGGATGAACTTGTGTCGCGAGGCATTTTACACAGACTAGGTACAACTAATACTAATCCTAACTAATATTATAAATGCGAAAATGAGTTTGTTTGTTTCTTTGTTTGTTACGCTTTCACGCTTTAACTACTCAACCGATCAACATGCATGCACGTTGTCAGGGGTGCAGAATAGGACATAGGGTACCTTTCATCCAGAAAAAATAACTGTTGCAAATCTAACCTTTTTTTTGATTTCGCTGGGGAATGCATTTACGCACACCCGCTCCTGTCGATGC
The DNA here is from genome assembly GCA_963564715.1 of Catocala sponsa. Classification (NCBI taxonomy): domain Eukaryota; kingdom Metazoa; phylum Arthropoda; class Insecta; order Lepidoptera; family Erebidae; genus Catocala; species Catocala sponsa. The sequence continues at coordinate 18,298,363 of OY751349.1, forward strand.
GGTAGGAAAGCCGCGCCGGCATCAGCGGGTAGTGTCGGACTCGCCGGGGCCCTTACAATAGTGTGCCACGGAATATTGACTAAACCTAACTGCGGTGCTCTTCCCGTCTATCATGGAGCACCGGAGGATCTCCTTTCCGAACTCTCTTTGGCGCTCAGACGTTAGCCTGGCAGGGCTACGACCTTAGACACAACCATCTAAGGCGGGGCGAGGAGGTGAGCGTAGCGGCGTCGCCTTCTCCCCGGCCTTGCTCGGCGGAGCGGGTCCGCGCTGGCGTCGGCCTTCCGTTCCCGCTCAGCAGCCTCCTTCAGGAGCATTACTGCCTCACTGAATTCGGCAACAGCTTGCCAGCACCTGTCACTGGCCAACATGGTGCTCACTGTTCGTCCCAGCGACAGGTCCCCGCCAATGACGGCGGTCAGGTCGCTCCATTGTGTCTGCCAGGCAGCGCAACTCTCAATTGTATGTCGCGCCGTATCAACGGGCGCGCCGCACGACTTGCAGGAGGGTGAGGTCTTCCTCCTTGCGATCTTATGCAGGTACTTACCGAAGCAGCCATGTCCGGTAAACACCTGCGTCAGCCTAAATGTCAGCACTCCGTGCCTGTGCGGGAATTGAACCCGCGACCTCAGGTGTGGCAGTCGGTTACACTAACCACTACGCCACGAGGCGTGTGAGATCCATAAATGGTTGTTCCGAGTCTGGGTGTTCTTTGTGTCCGTTGTTTAAGTGTTTGTAAAGTCCTCCGCAATACAAGAAATATTCCTAGATCAGAAGTTGTCTTTTGCAAAAATAAAGGCAGAAAGCTATTCTTGTACAAATTCTCAATAGCAGCATCTGAAACTGTGCCCGGTAGACGGCAATAGGCTCGCCAGGCTCGCCCCTCTATTATGTTTGATGTAAAACTATGCCATAAACAAAAATACATGTTTTTTCTCTTTATAATATTAGTATAGAATATGTAAAACTTAATCGCATAGATGACGATTTTATGCATTATATATGACAATTAAACCGCAATACTCGGAAAGTAATCGATGAATTGACTAAAATTTTTACACTAATTTGAATATACTCCTATTGGTCGTAACGTGATATTATATAGCCTTCCTCGATAAATGGGCTACCCAACACTAAAATAATTTTTCAATTCGAACCAGTAGTTCCTGAGATTAGTGCGTTCAAAGAAACAAACAAACTCTCCAGCTTTATAATATTAGTATAGATATAGATATATAGCTTTTAATTATCACTCGGGCATATAAAGTTTATCTGGTTGAAAAATATATAAATAGTAAAGTAAGTACCTATATAAATTTCATGGTGATGGGTCAAGTACATAATTAAGGCGTGAAAGTGTATCAGATAAACAAACTCACATTCACTAGGATTAGTCTAAGATAAATAACTAACCACCTACATAATATTGTGGTCAAACGACCACCTGCCACACTCCAAAGTTACAATTGCGACATAGATAATACAGATTTGTTTTTAAAATGTCATTAGTTGTGCAACGATCATAGATAATATTCATAGATTAATTAAATTCTTCTACTAAGTACTTATAAATTAAATACTTCGTATCGATGTTTATCTTAAGATTTAAAGAAAGTGTGTTTTGTTGATTGTTAGTGAACTAGATTGTTTTTTATAAGATATCACGCTTGTGTTTACTTTAAGGTGTAAGCAGACGTGTATCATATACACATTACATTATTTATTTATATAATAAAACATTCTGCGCAACCTAGAGTGCGAACCTGTTCCTCGCCCGCAAACCTGTCTGCATTGGACACTACTGGGTAGGTCGCTGATGTAGTTTCAGCGCCAGCGACCCACCCACCATACAAAACAGCTAGTTTGCACACCGTGGTGGTTTATTTATTTATTTATTATGGTGGTTTAGTCGGTAGGCCCGAAATTTTGGGTGAGCCCGACATAACCCTCTCGCCTCACCTTGTGGAGCGGGGATATGCACTAACCCACGTTAAAAAAAATGCGGACCTGTTACCATTTATCCGACACAATTCGAAAATATCATTCCCTGCCATTTAATTTATTTATAACTTTGTCAACATACTCGTATTTCCAGAATGTTCTAATCTGTATGATGCTATTATCTAATAGAAAAGCTCAACAAACAATTGCGTGAATCAAACCTACAAAATGTGTTTATGCACGCCAGCAGTCAGCATTTATCAATATACTAGGTAGTAACCCGTCCTGACTTCGCACGGGTAGTAGAGCCTGGTTTTCCCCGACATCTTCAACAAACATCGTCATATTTCAACCAATTTATACAAAACCTTAACGAATTATACACCTAAACCTTTCCCATGAATCACTCTGTCTATTGGTGAAAACCGCATGAAAATCCGTTTAGTAGTTTTTAAGTTTATTGCGAACAGACAGACAGACGCGGCGGGGCTTTGTTTTATAATATGTAATGAAAACATTAATTACATTTTGCACGACCCAGATATTAAACCTAAGATCGAACAATACGCCTTACGAGGCAACGATAGAGTTGTGAAAGATCGATTAATCTTATTTAGTTATCTCAAATTAGTTTGTTTATTAGTAATCAGAGCCTCAGACACAACATGGCATTAAAATGTTATGTCCGTTATAATACATGTGCAATCAATGTTATGTACCGAACATAAAATGAACAGCAACTAGTAGTATAAAATAACGAACAAGGACGAACAGGATTCGAATCCGAGGGTTCCGTACAGCAAAAGCTTGATGATTATATTATAATATTGTCTTTAATATTTATAAATTGTAATTAAACTACTTTGTGTTATTTTAAAAGTCTATGTTATTTTTAAACTACGTACCACAGCCGATGTTTCGGTTGCTTTCAGCGGCCATGCTGCAGATAACTAGATATTAAAGTGTAGTTATTTCAAATTACCCGATCATAAAAATCTAGATTTTCTCGCGGCTTCGCTCGCGAAAAAATGCAGTTTAAGTTAGGTATTTTTTTTGTAATCTTTATTTAAGGAGCAATTATGTGACTATGCCGCTCTTAAGTTAGGTTAGTAATAGTACTTTTTCCTGGATGGAAGGTACCCTTTGTCCTTTTTTGTTTCTCTGACAACGTGTATGCAAAATTTCATGATGATCGATTGAGTAGTTTAGGCGTGAAAGTGTAACAAACTTACATTCGCATTTTGTAATATTAGTTAGGATTCTTCCTTATTGACTTACGAAGAAAGAATACACAGCTTGATAGATAAAATGGGAGCGTAAAATAAACTTGTTTCATTTTTATTTTATACGCGTGTTATCAGCGAAAACATCGTAAGTTGTCAAATAAATGTTATTCTAATGTACTATGATATCTCTAGACGGTGCCGAGGAAACGATTAGTTGACAAGCGGACAGATAAATAAATAAACGAGATGGGTGTAAAAATCCAGGATTCAACCTCTTCGTCTTAAATGTATATCATGTGACCTTGTGACCCCTATATCTCGGAGGTCTTTTGACCCATAGGGCCCATATTCAAACTTTCTCGACCGTGGTATGACCCCAAGGTGTCTGCACACCAAGTCACAAGTCAATCGGTCCAGTGGTTCCGGAGTTATGCCTGTCACTAACAGACAGACACACAGACCCACATAGTGTTTTCATTAACCTCTGAAGAAGACTCACAGGTTCTTGTCTTCTCCAGATTATTATTTTAGTAGTAGACCAGTAGGATCTTTGACACTGGATAAACAAAGACTCATTTTAAAAGCGAGCGTTGTTTTTCTCTGTGTACTTGTATAACCTCCTAGTCGAGGCTAACTTAAAATTTGAATAATTGTTTGAGAGTTGTATGAGTTATTACAATTCTGATTTGTTATATAAATAATATTGTAAACTTGACAATTAAAAGAATTACAGGGAGTTACTTGCTTTTTTACGTCTATTATTCTAATATGGCAAGAACTAAATGCAACACGATTAGAGTAATTTGACCGTTCATATGTGTTGTGTTCATACGTATTTAAGAAACGGTTTGACTTACTGGATCCGAAAATGCGGTAAGGTTCATTCGCTCGCGTTGTGTCGATTTGGCCGTATACCAATATAATATGTACATATTATATGCGAACTTTATAGTTTTATTTCCACAAGTACGGTACCCTAAAAACAAAAAGCAAGCAATGCTCAAACAGTTCTTGTTTTATGATGTTTACAATACTTAGTATGGTTCTTGTTTGTTTCAGGAGGTTCCGATAGCAATAAGGGGAAGAGCAAGAAGTGGCGTAAAATCCTCCAGTTCCCGCACATATCACAATGCTTAGATATAAAAACAAAAATAGGTAAGTACTTGTCTTGTTGTATGTGTATATGACGTTCATATGTAGTATAATATATTTTTACATTTGCTTGCTTACGCCCGTTTGAAAGTAAAGCGTTTAATAAAACGTTTTATAGTAAGAATAGTGAGTAAGAAAAAGTGCGGTAACTGAAATTAATGTCTGAAATAGGTACTCCACACTATATGCAAACGTTTTTAAGCTTTAGGAGTAAAGATCATATTATTTATTAAGAGTACTAGAATTTTTTATATAATTTAAAATGGTTAACTTCTCCAGCTAAGGTAATATGCTTGTTTTAGGGTTGCGTTTATGGCAAAGCGAGTTTTTAAAATTATATAACGTACCGAAATTCGGCATAGTACTGAGTATTGGTAAGAAGGTACAATTAGATATGTCCGCGTGAATCTCTCCGTAACGCATACCGAATAAAAAGAAACAATCAGGTCATACCTATTTACCAAGTTTCATCCAAATCCGTTCAACGGTATATTCATAATGATTGAATTACAAACAGCCAGACATCTTCACAAACTTCACATTTATAAAATACTAGCTTTTGCTCGTGGCTCCGCCCGCGTAAAAGTAGGTTAGGTTAGGTGTAACAGTACTTTTTTTAAATAAAATATAGTCTGTTACTCGGTGATAAACTGATAATATAGATATAAAACATTTTTAATTTCGGTTGAGTAGTTTTTAAGTTAAATCATTACAAACAAGCAAACAAACAAAAAATCAAATCTTTTCTCTTTATCATATTAGTATAGAAGTAGGATAAAATAAAATAACAGACATTCCATTATTATGTCCTTACCTTTTTAAAATAGATTATACGATACCAAAACGACAAAACCATGTTTTGATAACGATATGATATCGAAAGATGATCTACCGTTATACACAATTATATCGGTATCGAAATGCGATTGATAATTCATTGCAACCGTTATCTCTCAAGGTATCGTGCTGAGTTAATGATGCAGCTATGACTGACTGCCAAATAGCTTCGTGGAAAAGTATGCACGATCAATCGTACCTAATTTTATTTCCAGACTGAGCAAATTCCTCAAGTTAGTCCTTCCTTAAGTGTGTATGCGGATTCATTGTTATCTTACATCATAAGCTGCTTGTAGCACAACCACTGATTTTATTATTTTGCTACGGCGTCAGTGATACCCATAGCGTTTAAAGATTCCCTAGGTGTATGGTTACGGTAACCTTTTATCATAATTCAAGAAAATAACGGTTACCATATCAATGGCTACCGTTATTTTCTTGAATATGCACGTACGTCTACGTCTCCAAAGAGGTGCATCTCTTGTCGACACTTTTAAAAGGAGGTTAGGTGGGTGAAATTTCAGCTTGGTATTGTATGTATTTTCTAGTCGATTCATACACTCATTGTTGATGAAATTCTATAATTACAGCAGTTGTCGACAGTATTCGATGTTATAAACGAGTAAATTTATTCTCGTATAGAAAACGTTTGCGTGATTTGATCGATTTCCGATATTGAATAGACTTATGATAAATGTGCCTTAAGGAAACTGATCTTTATTTTCTCCTCCCCGTGACGTATAAGAAACTGGTATTATGTAAATAGCATTGATAAGGAAGAAACCTTTATATGTTTACTAGCTGTGCCCGTGGTTTTACTCGCGTTAAATGTTTTATTGGTGATTTAGTGATACCTGTTTCGATGTCCGTTTTATTGTGTTGTGTATTAAGCGCCTTGTAATACAGGGATATCACTTCTATTTACATGAAAGTAATTATTATTAAATACATAGAATAATTACAATATATCATATACGGTAAATATAATATACGGTTTCCCACTAGGCTATCACTATTTATAGTGATAGCCTAGTGGGAAACCGTTGGACTGCCACGCAAAGGTCTTGAGTTCGATCTCAAGGCGCGCATATCTGACTATTCCAAGCTATGTGCGTATTAAATAGTAAATTATCGGTCGCTTTAACGGTAAAGGAAAAAGATCGCGAGGAAACCTGCATGTCTGAGAGTTCTCCATAATGTTCTCGAATATATGTGAAGGCCGCAGTAGGCCAGCGTGCTGGACTATGGCCTAACCCTTCTCGCACTGAGAAGAGGCCCAGCAGTGGGACAGTTTAATACAGGGCTGATATTATATGTAAATGTTTATTACACAACAAGTCTACATAATGCCAAAATAACTTTACGGAGCGAAAATATATTTTGTAGGAGGGCAACTTTAATATAAATAAGATAAAAGGAATTAAAATAAAAGAATAATTAAAAGATGGCGTAGTGGTTTATGTAATTGCCTCGCCACTACGCACAGTATTGTGGATTCGAATCGCACCCCAGATAAACATCTTGTGAGGTCAACAAATGACTGTTCCGAGTCTAAGTGTTCCATGTGTCCGATATTTGAATGTTTAAAAGTCCCCCGCGACACAATAATTATTCTTAGAATGGGGATTGTCTCTTTTAAAGTTAAAACGAATACTTTTCCCGTAAAAAACTATTGTAAAAATTTGTTGCTGCTCATACTGCAGCTAGTCTGAGTACAAAAAGTCAGCAACAAAATAGAAAAACGGAAGTCAAGAGAAGTTGGAGATCGGTTTATCGGTTTATATATCGTTATTGCTGACCCTTTGTACTCAGACTAGCTGCAGTATGAGCAGCAACAAATTTTACAATTGTTTTTCTACGGGAAAATTGTTAGTTAAGCTAGCGTGGCCGGTTTTTTTGTAAACCGTTCTCCAACTTCTCTTGACTTCCGGTTGTTATTTTGTTGCTGACTCTCTATGCTAAAACAAGCTGCAGTATGAGCAGCAACAAATATTCACTATAGTTTTTACACGGAAAAGTCAAGAGTAAAGCTAGCGTGGACATTATTTATTTTGGCATAATTGAAAAAAGTCAATTTTAATTTTTTTTTCATTTTTCTCCTTAGCATCTTTCAGCAACAAATTGATCCCTATTCGCTTGATCGATCAGTCCACATCCAGTGATTTCCACGCTATCTTAATGAAAAGTTAGCGTTGTTGCCGATTTTTTGCGATCGGCTGAAGCAAAAAAATTAATTTTGTAGCAACTAATTAGCAACAAAAAAGCAACAAATTTCGGTGTCTTTTTTTTTCAATTTCGCTGATTTTACATCGCCATTTTTTTTAGACCTCTGAGAAGGTGCTTTTTCACGCCCCGCTTGAAGGACCCAGGATTGAAGGAAGAAGGAAATACGTGCCTTGGCAGAGAATTCCATGCCTTGGTCGTTCGGCAGAGGTATGGGGACCCAAACTTGTTGGTACGCGCTCTAGTCGACTCTACTGTGTAAGGATGGCACCTGAGTCCAGCACGCGTTGTTCTGGTTAGGAAAGGGGAGGGCGGGATAAGGTGGAATAACTCTTCAGACTGTAATCTGTTTTAGTTACCTAATTTAAAAAGTTATTAATATCAAAAGGTTATTGTACCAATTAAGATATTTTATATGATTCATATTAATTTGACATTAATTCTGGTTTTAATTAATGTGACCTTAATGAACTTGAACTTTATATTACAGTTTTGACGATTTATTTATTATTATTTTTCTTCTTATAATTTTTATTTTATTGACATAAAATTTATTTTATGACTGTAATTAAATATTATTATACAAAGGTATATTTGTACACCTGTCTGGGCAAAAACCTGTTGGAACCACTTACCCTTTAACATTTATGCATGTATAATAATTCACACGTAGAGCCTCGCTGATTTCAGCATGAATGGGCCGGCTCGACCGGGGAAGGACTACCCCTCTCATAGAATATCGACGTGAAATAGCAGTATTCCTACTGTTGTGTTTTGTTTGGTGAATGAGAGTGCCGGAGGCCCAATCACCCTTTTTCTCCTTCCCGCTCCTTCTCCTTCGCATTTCGTTCTTTCCTATTCGGCAACGCGCAAGTGATACCTCTGGTGTTGCAGGCGTCCATAGGCTACGGTAACCACTTACCATCAGCTAGGCCGTATGCTTGTTTGCCACCTTTATATTTATTTACATTTTTGGTCAACCCAAGAAGCCAATCAAGGACTTCATAAGTCAATGTTGTTTACGCAAAACCTAACTGCACGTATGACATGTAGTGTTAAATGATCGCCTCGCCATTGCCAATACGTCGAGGGTTATGTGTTCGAATCCCACACAGGATAAAAATTTGTGTGATACACAAGTGGTTGTTCCGATTCTAAGTGTTCTTTGTGGTCGTTGTTTGAATGTTTGTTAAATCCTCCGCGATACAGAAGTACTGGAGTAGTCTCTTAAAAAACACAAAATAAACTAGTGAGTAATCATCTGTACGACCAAAGCATCTATCCTGAGACTCAACAAACTTTTACACGTACACTTACACAACTCAACCAACGAGGATCAATCAAAAGTCAAAGTCAAAAATCATTTATTCATGTAGGTCACAAAGTAACACTTCTGAACGTCAAAGTATATAGGTTAGTGAGTTTACTAAGTTACTGAAGCTACTTTTAGGTTAGTTGCTAGGTTCAGGCAAAGTGTTAAGGGATATTAAACAACCTAGCAAAATTCAATAGCGACCCTATTTAAAATCAAATAGTTTGTTGGTACTTATCGAACACGGTTTTTGTACAAGCAATGGAGGACACTAAAACTAATTATTAACAAAACAACCCGAAACAATAGAGAACGCGCCATAATTCCAGTGTTTAAACTGAGTTATGTATTTTTGGACCTTTATCAAATTCGTAATTCGATTATAACCGCCAAACTGTTTGCTGTCAGTTTACATTTTGTTTTGAGTGTTTACTTGTATCTATAATACATATAATAATACTTGTATTAATAGCTAGCTGTCCACCGCGGTTTCACCCACGTTTATAATAACTGCCCGCTTCCATGGTTAGTAGCGTGATGTTATATAGCCTACGTAACTTTTCGATAAAGTAACTTTTAAATTGTGAAAGGATTCCGTTTGGATGTTTTAAGTTAATTCATTACATAGAAATTTTGAAAATTATAGCGCCTTTAAAAATAAAATCCTTAACCTAACTTCCTTACTAATATTATAACGAACGCGAATAAAATAATTACCGACCTATAAGTTAAAAATGTACAAGTAGTTCAAATATAAATATGTAGCGTCGTTGCTCTCAATGTTCACTAACTGTTGCGGACTGGGCGCTTCTCAGACAGAATTCTAGATGCCAGTATCGATCCCAGGTCCCAGAGACAAGTACTAATTTACATCTGGCTGTAAGTTTTAATATTGTTTCCGAGTAGATGGGAGTATCAATTTCAGTCGGTACCACAATTTAATTCTAATCAACCTTGTATAAATTAACCTTGTTTCGTCTGCTCGGTGTTGAGATAAAATTTATATTTTATGATTTGAATTTTGGTTTGTAGTACTTGTGAGAAGACAGCAGCGATAGCCTAGTGGGGAACCGTTGGACTGCTACGCAGAGGTCTCGAGTTTTGAACCTATGGCGCGCATCTCTGACTTTACGAAGTTATATGCGTATTAAATAAGTAGTTAATTATCGTTTGCTTTAACGGTGAAGAAAAACATCGTGAGGAAACCTGCATGTCTGAGAGTTCTCCATAATGTTCTCGAAGATACGTTGGCATAGTGCGAGTTGGCAGACCAACTCGCACTATGCCAGCATGGTGGACTATGGTCTAACCCTTCTCATACTGAGAAGAGGCCCGTGCCCAGCAGTGGGACAGTTTAATACAGGGCTGATATTATTATTATACTTGTGAGAAATATATACATATACTCATGCCTATAAAGGGGTATGCAGTGGTGTCTCACACCCACATTCAGCTATGAGGTAGTCAGAGCGATATTGCAGCTACGATTCATCAGCTATGGTTTGAGGTAGGTACCATAGAAGAAAAGACTATTGCCGTCTACTGGACATATTATCTGACTACGCGCAGCTACTGAGAATTTCTTGGCAGAAATCACTAATTACACTTTCCGGGAATCGACCTTGAGACCTCATGCAAAGCAGTAACATGCACAACCGCTGCGCCACCGAGGCAGTTATAAATGATGTTGTATGGAAAAGCGTTAACTAAACGGCTTACAATAATTGTTTGGCAAAATGCGCACTATGCGTGCCATTCCCATCCTTGGAGTATACAAAAACATCACTCGCGAAATATTGCAACGAGCGCTATTATTCTCTCATTGCTGCTAAAATCTTATTTGATACACTATAATGCATGTTGAGACAAGTAAAACATTACGGCATCCGCAGTGCAGTGCAGTCAAGATAAAAGTTTTGGACTCCAATGCGGACAGAAAATACAAAACATCTCTCAATCCTCACGTTAAAGAGTCACGCTTACGTCAAAAGCTTAAACCACTAAAAGGATCTCAATAACAAATACTTTTCGTGACCGTGACTTGCCTCTCCGATGCGTTTCCCTCATCATTCGACTTCCCCGTTTCCAAACGACCTTCAGTCAGCAGTACCTAAAGAAAACCAATTGATTATTCATTGTTGAGAGCCACGACGGTTTGATTCTGAGTTCATTATGATAATTTATGAGCAGCATTAGGGCAGAATAACAAATGGCACGTCGTCTTGGTGATTACTGATTGTCTACTAAATATACAATATTCTTGTCTCAAGTGATTCGTCAAGAGGTGCTATACTATTGAATAGATTGGAGACTAGTTCGGCTGACTTGTATATAATGTGGAGTCTATCTTGTAGCATCAGTTCGGTAAACCTAGTATACTAAGCACCCCGAGAAGCCTTTATAGGGTGCCGTACCCAAAGGATAAAACGAGACCCTATTACTAAGACTCCGCTGTCTGTCCGTCTGTCACCAGGCTGTATCTCATGAACCGTGATAGTTAGACAGTTGAAATTTTCACAGATGATGTATTTCTGTTGCCGCTATAACAACAAAATCTAAAAAGCAGAATAAAATAAATATTTAAGGCGGCTCCCATACAACAAACGTGATTTTTATTTGCCGTTTTTATAGATAATGGTACGGAACCCTTCGTGCGCGAGACCGACTCGCACTTGGCCGGTTTCTATCTGTTTTTGCATTCACTTAATAAAATAATTAGTTTTCGGGCTACTTAAATAATTATTCTCGCTAGTTCCATTAAGATGGTGCTATGGACGCAGTGATAGCCTAGTTGGAGACCGCTGGACTGCCACAAAAAGATCTTGAGTTCGATCCCAAGGCATCTCTGAAGTTTTAAAATTATTTTCGTACTAGATGTACCCTCGTTTTTACCCGCGTTTATCGTTACTGCCCGCCCCCGCGGGTCGTAGCGTGATGTTATATAGCCTATAGCCTTCCTCGATAAATAGGCTATCCAACACTAAAATAATTATTTTAAAATAAGTTTGCACGTTTGTTGAATGTAATTATTACTCATATCACTTTTTCATCATTTATTAGTTTTATTACACACGAGCATAGATCATATTTTATTTTTTGTTAAAATGCATGTCGTGGCAACCTATAATTGAGGCCGCAATATATAATTGATTTCTGTGTAATATATGTATCATTACAATGTTTTAGTGTATGCTTTGATGGAAGTCCAGAAATGAATTTTAAAAAAATACACCTACATTTCGCCAGCTATGTTTTAAGGTCCCAAAATATAGGAGGCGAGCCTACTGCCCTCTACCGAGTACATTAACCGTTATCATTTTAATAAAACATAATTGTCAACAATTAGATTACATTAATAATAATAATAATATTCTACCACATACACACAACACCATCTAGCCCAAACTAAGCAGAGCTTGTACTATGGGTATTAGACAATGGATAAATATGTATACATATATACTTTTTTTTTATAAATACATACATATTAAACATAGAAACACCCAGACCAAGACAAACATCCATGTTCATGCACACAAATGTTTGACTTGTGCAGGAATCGAACCCGCGACCTCAGGCGTGGCAGTCAGTTACACTAACCACTACGCCATCGAAGCCGACTATTACATTCTAAGCATAGCGCCATTAAAACGGAGATTTATTTAGTTAATTTTATTTCCCTTTATTCCACTTTACATTTGAACCCGCCAACATTTATTTAAACATCCATTTATTTACCTTAACATTAATTATTATTTCTGTTATTAGAGCTACAATGGGAATGTTGGATCGGTAAACAATGGCCCGGTGTGACGTAAGCAACGCCATGTTTATTTATTATCTGTGAAATATTAATGAATAAACATTCAAATCTATACATACATACAAATAAATAAAATTGAAGTGTCTGTTTGTAATGTCAAAATAACAGCTTTTTATCTAATGCATATGAAAGTATATAAGGTACCTATACGAAAACATTTATTTTTGAAATTGTTGTCTGTCTCTGTCTGTCTGTTTGTTCCGGCTAATCTCCGAAACGGCTGAACCGATTTTGACGGGACTTTCACTGGCAGATAGCTGATGTTATAAGGAGTAGCTTAGGCTACTTTGATTTTAGAAAAAAAAAGGGTTTCCGCGACGACAAACACTTTTTAGTTAAATCTACGCGGACGAAGTCGCAGGTAACAGCTAGTAATGTTATAAAAACTCTAATGTGAGTGCGCTGTAAATCTATGTATGAAATAGGAGGGGAGGAATAGAAGAGCCTACCGATGCTAGGCGAAGGTTACGAATGGGCCGAGCTACCCGTGTTCGTACTTGTACAAAGTTAAGCTAAAGGTGGTCCATCAATTTAACTTATGTTACACTGCTAATCAGGGAATGAAAAGGTTCCGACCGGTACTTAGCAGTTTCGCACAAGACCAACTATTCTCCAAATAAAATATGTACATACATACATAGATTCACGCCTGTTTTCCAGAGGTGTAGGCAGAGACTACGGATTTCCATTTTCTACGATCCTGACACACTTCTCTCGCTTCATTCGCTTTCATCACATTCCTCATACACGCCCGTTGGTTCAAGGAGCTCTTAACCTGGCCTTTTTCCAGAACGCCTCCGATCTGATCGATAAAATATATAAGCAATTGAAATTATTAAAATTAGGTAATAAGTTTATGAATACTATCTAATGTCTATTTTTTTAATATAAACCAATTTAACTATTTTATTTTGTACTGAAAACCACGAAATTGGATCTAGGACGAAATTGGATTGGATTTTAGGTTTATTATACGAAACAGTATGATGGGCTCGTCTGTTACAATCCGACGTGTTTCCGCCAAGCAACGACTCATACAATTCACTAACTCGTCGGTTTAATCAATGTGCGTCAATGGACGTCTAATTATATCTACATGAAATACTTATGGCAACAATTTTATCCTGTATATAGGGAAAATATTTTGTTTGTTATTTTGGTAACATACCTACCTACTGTTTACCAACCGGGACTGATTTAATAATTAATCTATATGTATATATAACTGCATACATATTTATCCGAAACGGAGTTGTTAGATGTTTATTTCATCTACATTAGGGTGTCACATTTTTTTATTTTAACCCGTCAACTGTCGAGCGGACATACGCAGTCCGCAAAAATGAGTCATCAAAAAAACAAAAAACGACAAATGTTTATCCGCTGCACACTTGACTCGTTAATGAGTCACGTGTCGAGCGCACATACATTTGTGCGTTTGTGTATTGTTTGCACAATGAATTTTAAATTATTTTTACGTATTTCCCCTAGACGTTCAAGAAGTTAAGTCAAATAGTTACATTACCCAAACTAAATCAAAAAGAATTTTGTAATTTTCTCTAAAAAAATAACTACAAGCGTTTCAAATCTGGTCATGGGTGTAAATGTTAAATGACAGAAAAAGGATGCACCATACAAACTATAATGTACCTAATCGCTGTTTAAACGCTTCTATCCGTAGCAGTAAGGCCCTTATTGTACTTTTATTTATATCAAATTTTTTATATTATTTGCTCTCTTATTTTACTACCAATTTTGATACTGTTTGCGCAAAAACATTTCCTTTGAATGTTATTTGCTCTTGTGTATAAAATAATGTACTGTTGACAACAGTACATAACCAAACATAATATCCTTTTTGCCAGATATGTTTCAAGACTTAATTACCAAAAGACAAACCACAAACAAAGAAAACCCAGACTCAGAAAAACTAACTGTAGATTACAAAAATTTGGTCGGTGTGGGGATTCAGCCCACTACATTCAGCAGTAGCAATGTCGTTTTAAATCCGTGCATTCATCATCAGCAGGTGCAGCAGCAGTGTGGCGATTACTTAAACCACTACGTCATTCGTCAATCAATTTCCATAATCCGTTATCTACAAAATTAAATAAGCTATTTAAAAACAAACAGTTTTGAATCTAACGTATTTTTTCGAATGCATAAACAGCATGTTTCTTGAGCGCGAGCAGCATACTTTAGCCCAAGTCTGCATTCAGTTTATCAAGTGACATTGAACGTGAGACGAGTAACAATCTATATCGGTTTCCCTTTCAATACAGACGCTTGTAAAATAAAACGTTTGTTGTACCTGATGGGTATTTTGTCAGAGAGAAATTGTATGGAAATGTATGAACGAGCGTTCTATAGAATGTTTTGTTATTTGATAAGTAGGGCTTTTGGGATGGATTTTGATATTGCCGCTTTATATAAATCGAAATCTGTTATTCAATTGATTTTTTTCGAGTTTTATTTCTTTCAACTATCCAGATGCATACGGCTGTTGGCTGACATTTCAAAGAAGAGTTGCTTCTGTCTTTCTACACAGTCCTAATGAACCCTGTTGCTTAACATCACTTAAAGTTCAAATCGTCCCTAGCTCTAGGTCAAAACATAATACAAGTAACATATCGGTTAAAAATGACAATTGCATTTGACTAGTGTCTTCGTAAAGCTCATCAATTTTCCAGTTCAATGTTTAGTCAGACCGAGTGTAAGTCAGTAATGCCTGCTTACAGAGTTAAATAAAATCATCTATAAACTTACAATAGCCTTGTAGTTCGAGCACATAGATTTCTATCATTTTTTTTGTTCAAATAATATATTTTGTAAACTGTAAAAGTGAGAAACAACAAACCGCCTAGTGATAACCGTTGCCGCAGTTTGTAAACACTTATAGTATTAGGGGTGACTGTGATGGGTAATTTTCCGAAAAATTTCAAAACTCGGAAAGTTTTCAATTTATTTTTCTGAAAAATTGAAAAATTGGGAAAATAATGGAAATATATCTTTTTATCGAAATTATTAGTTTAAATGAAATAGTTAATAAAATATAGTTCATAATAAGTTGAAATTCAAAGGATTTAATGGCTTTACATGTTGTTTAAAAAAAAAAAACAAATGTGCAAAGTTATATTTTAATACAGATTCATGGTCAATGGTTTATTTTACACATAAACATATATAATTACGTCACTCAAGATTAATCTGAATCCAAATCTGAATCATGATCATCATAAAAGAATTCGTCATCAACATTTTGTACATTATCTGCATCTACAAACAGTAAATCTTCAGTTGGTGGACTGATATCGTCCTCTTGATTATTGTGAATATACAAATCATCATTATTTCTATTTTCCATATTCCAGTTATATGCAATAAAAGCCATTTTTTCAGCTCGCTCCGTCAGCAGTCTATTACGCTTCTTTGTGTGAATTCCACTTATTGTACTAAAAGAACGTTCACATGCGGCAGACGTTACAGGAGCCGTGAAGATAACTTCAGCCACTTTTCTCAGTTTCGTAAATTTACATATGCCTTGCCACCAAGAAAGGGGGGTGACATTATTTACTGGCGACCACACAAATCTTTGACTCCAAAAGTTAGATTTTGATTTAAAATCGGAAACTTCCGCCATTATATTATCAATATTTAAGTACGTTGCTAGTTCATCGATAAAATTCATTGCTGCAGCATCTTCTTCACTACTTAAGTTATCACCACAGATCTTAGGATCTAGCAAACATGCAGCAAAATGGATAGGTTTTACAACTGTTCCTTTTCTGGATTCAACTTTGTCAAGCAGAGTTTGCTTTTCTTCTTCGTTGATAATATTGGTGTGAGCAAAAACTTCTGTTATTTTTAATTTTAAGGTATTCCACACTGAAACTGTTTTCTGAATTAAAATATCGTTACCTTCTAGTTGGGAGATGCTAACAGCGATTGGTTCTACAATTGCAGCAACTTCATTTGTCATTGTCCAAAATCTTTCATCTAATAAATGTGATTTGTTTTCTAACGACAACTGTGCTCGTTCATGCACCGCCAACGTTTGCATTATAATAAATAAATTAATAAATTAATTAATAAATAAAGAAATAAATTAAAATATAATTATAAAAGGTACTTACACTTATACAATTTTATGAGTGTTTTTGACTGATCTGACCCACAAAACTGCCATTGTTAGTAGACAGCGATGTCCAAAGGTAAGCACCTATCGACTAATATTTTACTATTAAACAGAAATACCAACAAACTAGTAGGTATCTATCTACTTAATATCGCACGTTCGTATAACTACTCGTACACGTAGCATTATAATATATTTTAGACTCAGTGGCTTTGCCTTCGCGTGAGTTTATGTATGTTTATTTGTTTTTCAGAAAAGATTATACTAGCTTCAGATAGTGAATCAGATACTGAAATAAACTGTAATTTTGACAATATGCGTAATGAATCAGAAAATTTATTCACTGAAAATGCTGATTACATTCCAAGAAAAAAAAAAATGCTTTCAGAAGTCGCTGGAAAAGACAATACTCCAAATTGCAGCTTACCTAGAAGTGATACGTACATATCAGAACCAGATGAGTACAGTCAGTACGCTCAACGTTGGTCTAGTCCAGATTATACAGTTAAAGAATCCCAAAAACAAATTCCAAATTCAGAAAAACAGTTTTGTGATGCGGCAGTGATGACAGAACCAGAGTACAAAGCGGAAGAAAATGAGAACATTAGAATTTCAAATTTAATGTTTTGTAAATTTATCTCGCATGAACTTGACCGGTATACCGGTGATGAACGGTATAATATTATGCAAGAAATCATAAAAGTCTTTAAGAAAAATAATAAATAACAGTCTTAGTAGCAGGGTACGGAATCCTAAATATGAGAAATTTTAGTATTTTGATAAAAAGTAACAAATAAAATTTGTTATCTTGTTTTATTTTCTGATCTTGGTCGACTTCCCATTTTTTTCCAATATTTGAAAAATTGGAAAAATATTGGAAATTTTAAATTTTTTCTTTTCTTTTCATTCCGAAATTTTTCCATTACCCATCATTAGGGGTGACGCACACGTTTTGGCGACTTTATGAACAGGAGCTGAATAACAGTACAAAGAATAAATAGACAAAAAGAAATGTCTTGCTAACATATCATGTATTAAATGTTGCTTAGCCGACATGAAGCCAATTTATGTCAATAAAGCCGCAAGAAATAATACCGCCTTATGAAAACATTCCACAACAACTCTTGGGAATTCCACAAATCAGTGAAAATGTAATTTCGACATTTCTTTTGTAAAGATATTTTCTTATTATTGGTTATTAAATTTCTTTTGTGCCTATATCTTGTATGATATTTGTTCTACTTGCGTAGACTACATTCTGGAACTTTCCAGATCATTGCGTATGATGGCTCCTACACTGTAATAACATTTGAGAGAGCAAGCTAATGGAATAGACGCACAAACGCTGATGTATATAGCGTTAATGCGTTGTGAATGTTCATTTATCAATTGCCTTTGAAGTTAGATACACATGGTGTGCAAACTGCCAACTCGTTACGTACAGACATAACCGCCGTTGGAGGTCTGATATTTGCAATGCGAAAGGGTGTTTGTTTTCCTATCTTCGGAACGAAAATTCGATGTGTTTTCTTAACGGAGTGCTCGCAAGGTAGCCAAAAAGAATTGTGTTTGTCTTGGTAAAAATGTGGTGTAAAATTTGAGGTTAGTAGAGCTTATTTCTATTAAAAGATTTGGTTGGTGTATGGATGGTGTAAGTTAGTGGTAACCAGTGTCGCTGGTTTAAGACGTTTTTCTCGTCATCTCGTCTTAAGCCAGTGATCCTTCTGATGAAGGATCACTATGATCGTTACCCGTGGCAACATAGCGACTTGTTGTTTAAGGGTCTGTCAATGTGCGAGTTCACCTTGGGGTTGCAAATGTAATACGGTGCGAGTCTTTTGCCGTTCCCTGGACAAAGTTCTAGACGCCGTGCTGTTACTGAAAATCCCAATAATATAATTTGTTCTACCGATAGAACCTTAGACCATTATACACAGCTGTCGCATTCACTGCTGCGCTACTAAGGTACAAATTATCTAGTAAAATATTTGTAAGTCGATTAGGTACTTTAATAGAACAAGCTGTAGCATACTCGTTTGCAATTAGATCGACTTATTATCATTATTGATTATGATAATGATTTCCGTTTGATATCAAAGAAGAGTTTGTTGAGCAAACCACTCTCATATTTTATCTTTCGGATGTAAGATAGTATTTTTGATTTATTGCGGTTAGTAGCAACATTTTCGACCGAACCGCTTGTATATCTCTGACTTTACTGAAAGACTGCCCATGTTGAAATACATATTTCAGAAAACCTAGACCGATAAATTTACGTGATTTCACACATCTTGAAATTAAAATATACTTAGTTTGACGAAATAACATATATTATGTACCTAAATCACGTGTTAATCTGTCAAGTCTTAGAATACCAGACATAACTAAAAATCTATTTTCCTGGCCACCGGTGTGCCGTTGCGACTCAAAAGGTTAATCTTATTTTGTAAACATTAATATATATCATACACTGTGCATCCATCACAAGGAGACAAAAATGATTGGGGAACTGCAGGCTACTTGTAGCTTTGGAAAAGTTCTCGACTTAAAATTCAATAACCATATGCTTGAGCTGCGAATCGAATCCGAAACTTCACAATAGGCTGTAAACAACCGCAAACTAATGCCAAGGCGATGACAATAAAGCGAATTACGTGCAGTAATGAAGTGATCCCTTTAACATCTGCGCCATTGCAGTCACGTTTCGGCCGACCCCAAATTTTTGTGAGCCGTATTAGATTAAGGAATTTGTCGAGTGGTATTGGGTCTACCCTGTAGTCCGCTAACTTAATAAATATAATTCGAGTGCCGCCGGAGTAATGAGGTTGTATAGTTTTATGGGCGCACGAGCTACATTGTGACTTTATAGATAGCGTAGAGATTGATATTGTCGCCACGCCGCCGCTGCCAGCGCCTCAGATATTGCGATTTCGATCAACACACAGTACAAAAAATATAAAATCTAGAAATAGTTGTTCGTAATCTATACTAATACTAGCTTTTTCCCGCGGCTTCGCTCGCGTTAATTTAGAATTTGACAATCAATTCGGGTTGTACTCTGCTTGTAATAATATAATTCAATCATGATTCGAAAGACACGTGGCGCCATCTATTATCATTAGAACGTTATTGTTGTTTTCCTCGGGAACAGTAAATTTTTTCGGGATGAAAGGTAGCCTATGTCCGTTTCTGTACATCTGACTATGTATATGCAAAATTTCAGAATGGTCGGTTTAGTGGTTTAGGCCTGAAAAGGTAACAAACAAACAAACTCATTTTCGCTTTTATAATATTAGTCAGGATTATAAAGCTGAAGAGTTTGTTTGTTTGTTTGAAGGCGCTAATCTCCGGAACTACAGGTTCGATGAAAAATTATTTCAGTGTTGAATAGCTTATTTATCGAGGAACGCTATAGGCTATATAACATCACGCTACGACCCATGGGGGCGGCACAGTAACGATAAACGCGGGTGAAACCGCGGGAACATCTAGTCATATTTTTTATCTTGCGTGAGTGCATAACAATTTTCGATTATTAGACTAAGGATAATATGTCACTATATGTTTATCCCTAATAGTAGAGGAGACGTGGGAGATCGACCTTCACCGATCTGATAACCCGATGAGACATATTTTTTATCAAATATAATTTATAAACCAACATGCCCATATATATATATATGTTCTTTGAGACAGTTGTTAGAATGATTGTTAAGTCTGCCGCGACACAGATTTTATACCTAGAGTAGATTTTCTCAAAGTATATTCCAGGTGATCCTTTGTTACAGAACACACCAATACAGAAGTAAGTACAACTCAAAACAATCGGTGAAATTAAACTTACTACTACTAGTTTCAGTCTGTGTCGAGCGAGAAAACCACGAACTCATACCAGTATAATAGTTTCCTGTGCTAATCCAGCACGCGATCTATCTGTATGCAAAGCTTTATTCAGTTACGTTCAGCAGTTTGTGCGTCATTGAGTAACAAACATCATTGCTAACTGCCACATATAATAATAATAATAAATCTTTATTTCGGAATCTTTACACTCCATATTTTACACAGAAAAGGAACAAAAACAAAACATATCCGTATTAAAAAGAAAATAAATGAAGTCACATAACAAACAAAATGAATATATACAACCTCTCTACGCTATTACTAAAAATGACGCTATTAGATACAATTATTACGCTGCAATCTGTAACCATTTATTGTACATTGTGGTAGTATACAGTCTTTCAGAAAACTCTTTTCCTAGTTCCTACCGGCAACTGCTCTCGCAATCCCACCGGAACAAATACCAGCATACAATGCATCCTCCAGGTTATCCAGGACACATTGTATCTCTAAACCAAGTTTATTATCTTATCTTATCTTATGTGGGGGCCAGTCAGTGCAGACCGGCGACACTTCGGCCCAGTGGGATCTTTTGTGTCGACACTCTTCCAATAACGACTGCCGTAGATGTTAATGGCAGCCGGGACCAACGCCTTAACGTGCTTTCCGAGGCACGGAACAGTCGATAATAATCGTCAATCAATACGTACATAATTTCGAAAAGTCATATAACTTAGGAAATCAGAGGTGCGTGACGTGGGTTCGAACCCGAGAGTATCTACATTGCAGTCTGTTGGTCTCCCCACTGAGCTATCGCTGCTCTTACACCAAGTTTAACTAAATCCGTTGAAGAGTTCACATCCAAACATCGTCACATTTATAACATTAACAAGAAAAACCTTATTTGTGTTGTTGTTTATCATAGTTCAGTTCGTAACGTCGTCGTAAACCCGCGCTGGTAATAATTTCCACTTGAATAGCTTCGCTTAAGTTTTCACACGTTCGCCTTGAACGTCGTAAACTTGCTTTATCGTGGATAAGCTCGTGTTTCTTGCGCGCGCACAGTATAAAGACAACTGTTAGTTGGAAGATATAGTAGGTATGCGTAAATCGTATAAGAGGATCTGGCCCTTTTGTTAAATTAATGTGTGTACGAAGGGTATAGATGAGTTTACATAGTATTTTACTCTGAAGGGTAGGCCACAGTGTATAAACTCATATAATAATATAATATAATATTCTACCACATACACACAACACCATCTAGCCCAAACTAAGCAGAGCTTGTATTATGGGTACTAGACTATGGATAAACATACTTTTTTGTAAATACATACATATTATACAAAGAAACACCCAGACCAAGACAAAATTTGACAATATTTAATATCCATGTTCATGCACACAAATGTTTGACTTGTGCGGGAATCGAACCCGCAACCCCAGGCGTGGCAGTCGGTTACACTAACGACTACGCCATCGAGGCCGTTGGCGTCAGCTGTGTTTTTACGATTTAAAGAGCATTTTGCATGCTCGAAATTTTAAAGCATACTTCGAGTGTTGCTACTGAGAAAGCCCTAACAGAATACCAGCTACTGTAACTATAATTATCCGTTAGGGATTTCCTACATGTTCAGCTGGTAGAGAAATCGAAACAGGAAGCGCAAGATCTTAAGCTTAAGCTAGTGGACCAACGAAGCAGTCAGTGAGGCAAAATCCTAATCCTAACTCATTACTCTGTGTAACCTTTGTTATGGAAAAGGGGGGTATCCTAACATAGGTATCATTTTATACTTAAAAGGATACCTCCATCTTTAGATATACGTACTTATGTATGTGATATCGAAATAAAACATTTTTAATTTTAATTTTTAACTCCTAACTAATATTATAAATGCGAATTTGAGTATGTTTATTACGTAATATTGTCTTCTGTTTACGCGAATGTTATTCATTGAAATTAAACTACTATATACGGATTTTTCAATAAAGTATTATATCTAGTAGTGTAACAGTTTTTCAAAATTTTGTAATAAAGTGTCAAATAAACAACGCGATAAAATCCGTATATAGTAGTTTCATTTCAATGTTTATTACGCTTTCCCGCCTTAGGGTGTTACCAGACCAATCGATCGATCGTCGATCGACGGCGTCGATCGATGGTAGAATGGATTAGTCGTCGTCGATCGATAGTTTCTACCAGACTAATCGACGTCGACAACTTCGATCGACGTCTACTGATGCCGTCGATCGACGATCGATCGATTGGTCTGGTAACACCCTTAAGCCTTGACTGCACGGATGGCGCAATGGTTTAAGTGGTCCCCTCGCCACTGCCTTTGCGTCGAGTGTTGTAGGTTCGAATCCCACACGGGACAAAGTTTGTATGATCCACAACTGGTTGTTCTGTGTCTGGGTGTTCTTTGTGTCCGTTGTTTGAATGTTTGTAAGGTCCCCCAAAACACAGGAATTATTTCTAGTGCGGTAGTTGTCTTTTATAAAGAACTAGCTTTTGCGCGCGGCTCCGCCTGCGTGGTACCTACATCAATAAATAGTAGCGTATGTCCTTTCCCAGGTTTTAAACTATATCTGTACCAAATTTCATCTAAATGGGTTCAGTGGTTTAGCGGTGAAAAGGTAACAGACAGACAGAGTTACTTTAGAATTTTTTAATATTAGTAAGGAAGTAAGTATAAAGAAACAAAATAACTATGCCACCGATCATCATGACATTCGCTATTTCGCTTATATTAATGTTGGAATTGTCAATAAATTTTATCCCTGGAAACAGTACTATTTTCTGGATGATAGGTACATTATCTCCTTTTGTGTCCCTCTGACAATGTGTATGCAAAATTTCATGATGATCGGTCGAGTATTTAAGGCGTTGTTAAACCTTAAACTGACAACGGACGTAACGATTCCACGGTAGCTTTAAAAGCTCCCTGAAGATCCTTTCTTCTGTTACTAAGTGAACATCAGTGACTATCTTTTCCTTGCACTGGCAGCCTAGAAAGTTTTAGATACCTCTTCTATTGCTAGCGTCTATAGGCGACCGTTAAACATCCACAGACTAATTTTCACAAACAGATAAATTTATACAAACTAGCGGTAGCCTAGTGCACGAAATTCAACCAAAGTTTGCCTGTAAGATATTGCTGATATTATATGTCATTATATATTGATATATGTAACCATAGTTACGCGCTTCGACTGCGTGTGTCAAATGCATGGTTGTGTGCGTGTAGTGTTTTTTATTAATTTAATGTATTTCTAATGCATATTTTATAAAAAATATTAGGATTCGCCCCTCCTTCTCCATATAAACTTTAACTGTGCCAAATTTCATACTCCTCCGTCCGCTCAATTTTCGTAAAAAGGGGTACAAAGGTTTTGCTTTACTAATATATAGATATATCGAAAAGAAGTCGTCGCGAGAGACTCAAAAGCTCCTGCCACACGATTACATACAAGATTATCCGCCTTGCTAAAGTACGTAAAATCTCGTAGGTGTATATTTACGTGCGTAAGAATAACCTTTACACATGTTTACGCAATTACGTATATACGCAGCTCATTACATAGTTCTTACGACTATCGTTTCTTGTCGGTCTTGGCTTCACGCCAGACTAATGTCGGGGTGGATCAAGCGATTACAAAGGGTGTGTGTGTGTGGATATTAATTATCTAAGACATTGTTTGAGAGGCAGCTATCAATAAACTTATTTATTTGGGATGGGATAAGCCAGGGTAATTAAGTTTTGTTTCAGTGTTCTAAGAAATAAGAGTTTTGGTAGTTGTAGTATATGGGCGTAGTTACACTTATGCTTGTATATAATAAGTATGTAAAAGACGACTATTACATACTAGATTTTGCCCGTGGCTTCGCTCGCGTAAATGTAAGTTAGGTTAGATTAGTAACATTACTTTTTCTGGATGAAATATAGGTATGTCCTTTTCTGTCCCCTGACAAGGTGTATGCAAAATTTTATGATGATCGGTCGAGTAGTTAAGACGTGCAAGCGTAAAAAACAAACAAACATACTCACATTCACATTTATAATATTAGTTAAGATATAGACTTAAGCCTGTATATTCTTGAAGGGGTAGGCAGAACTGTATGATAACCACATTTCACTGGCTATGATCTACACATAATAGGGGACGAACGATTGCCGTCTACGGTTCCATTTGCTTTTCTATTATGCCTAGGTGGCGCTGCGGTAGTGAATGTGACTGCTGTGCATGAGGTCTAGGATTCGAATCCCGGGTCGGGCCAGCAAAAAGTTCTTGGGGTCTTCTGCCAAATTTGAAATAGCAGCCCGCCCCATCGGATCATGAGAGTGACGGTATAGATAGTGCTCTTGTGTTTGCGCTTACACTTGTGCACTATAATATCTCCTTCGCTGATGGCTAGTGTTCGTTAAGATTGGCCGTGGTGACTGATGTTAGGTCGGGAAGATATTATTAGATATAATAATAATGTCTTCCAGATCAAATATGTATTAAGGCCCGTTAAAACAATCACAATTTGAGTTTTAGAAGAGAGCTTTATTTACCACTGCAATTCGTTGCCCTTCATCTTATATTTAATTTGTTTTGCCTAGCATGTGCAACGCGTGAGTGATTCTCCTGGCATTGTAAGCATAGGCTGCTGTACCAGCTTACCATCAGGCGGACTGTGTGCTAGTTTAAAGGAATTGAGGATGAGATTAAATACTTCTTAACTTCCGGAAGTTCTACTAAATATAATTATAATTCCAACTCTGTAAATAAATTGTCACAATGCTGGGCAGTGGCACGGATCTCTTCTTAGTGGGCGAAGGGTTAAGCTATAGACCAATACCCTGGCCCAATACGCATAGCCAGACTTCACATATCTTTGAGAATAAGGCGGAGAACTCGGGCATGCAGATTTCCTCATGATGTTTGTCTTCACCGCTAAAACGAGCGATAACTAAGGGTGTTACCAGACCAATCGCTCGATGGTAGAATGGATTAGTCGACGTCGATCGATCTAGTAGAAACTATCGATCGACGTTAACTAACCCATTCTACCATCGATCGATGCCGTCGATCGACGATCGATCGATTGGTCTGGTAACACCCTAACTAATTAATATGCGCATAACTTTGAAAAGTCAGAGGTACAATACAGTAAACCGTGACCAGATATTATATTGCGAAAGCTTATACGGTATCACGAACAATACGATCCCTATATCTCCCCCCCCCCTCCATAGAACATACAGTCGTAATATACACAGACGTCAAACGCACGCTCGTAGGAGAAACAAATAAAAAATAACAATTAAAACTCGTACTAACGAGAGGCGTGTGTTTTATGTTCTGTAAGAACATTACAGTATTATATTCACGCCTGTATAACACCAATGGGGTAGGTAGATAGATCTTGAATACCTATAATAAGTTAATGACTGCTTTGAGATTATATTCGTTTTCTGATAAAAAGAGATGACAAAAAAAAATTACGAATGTAATATGATTGCGAATGTGATTTTGTTTGTTACGCTTCACCCCACTACTACTCGACCGATCGTTATGTTTCGCACATTCATTGTTTAGGGTATAAAAGTATTGTATCCTTATATATTATGTTCTTTTCCATAGAAAACAATACTTATTCAACCATAAAAAATATTGTTCCGAGTGAAACCGCAAGAGAAAACTCCAGCTACTAATGCGCTATAGGTACTACTAGGTGTTCCCGCGGTTTCACCCGCGTTTATCGTTACTGCGCCGCCCCCGTGGGTCGTAGCGTGATATTATATAGCCTATATCCCTTCCTCGATAAATAGGCTACCCAACAATAAAATAATTTTTCAAATCGAATCAGTAGTTCCTGAGATTAGCGCGTTCAAACAAACAAACAAGCAAACTCTTCAGCTTTTAATATTAGTATAGATTTGTTAACTATATGATGGCCGTGGCTTAATTAGTCGCCTTGCCAATACCAGTGTGCCGTGTGTTGTGAGATCGAACCCTACCCGGGCAAACAAAATATGTGATCCATAAATAGTTGTGCTGAGGCTGGGGGGGCATTCTTTGTGTCCGTTGTTTGAATGTTTGTAAAGTCCCTCGCGACACAAGAATTGTTCCTAGTCTAAAAAAAGAAAAGCAAGAACTAAACAACACACGTAAGCAAAATGGATTTTACAAACAATGTATTCAAACACGGAAACACATCATGTTATACTCAGGGCAATGGCAAAGTGACCTCTCCAACAACTGCGCTACCATTGCATTTATTACTTTTGTTATCTCCATTGAATATATACAAATTGGAATCCACAGTATTTAATTAACGTTTTATCGAATCGCCAAATGGCATTTTGATACTTGCCAATATCTCGGCACAATTTCATTAGAACCGTTCCCCGATCAAGTTACAAATTTAAAACCGATACAATTGTTAAAATCAATTTACATATTATTTTATATCGGTTCTTACTTTAAATAAAACCGAATAATCTCTCCGTTTATTTTTTAAATGGTACTAGCAATTTGGGTTACAACTATAGAGATAGATATATTAACACTTTTCAAGTGTCATAACACTCATGACTGCTGAAAAGTAACGAAACGTCGTGTAAAGTGTATGCATAAATAGTTTAGAATTTGTAATCTTCTCCCTTAGCCTTTATTATTCCCAAGTCACTTGAGGTCGGCTTTCTAGTCTAACCTGATTTGACGGGATATCAGTTTTTACACGGAGCGACTGCCATCTGACCTCCGCAACCCGAAGGCTAGACTAGTGTCAGGATATTAGAGGGCACTGATATCCCTATAACGACTGCCATAGATGTTCATGGCAGCCGGGACCGACGGCTTAACGTGCACTCCGAGGCACGGAGCAGGCGATAATTGTCAATCAATACGCACATAATTTCGAAAAGTCATATAACTTCCGAAAGTCAGAGGTACGCGACGTGGGTTCGAACCCGAGATCCTTTGCATTGCAATTTGTTGGTCTCCCCATTTAGCTATCGCTGCTTTTAGTTTAGAATTTGTAATAATCTAATTAAAAAGCGCTCAAATCCGTAAGAAATCGTTTAATTTCAATGTGTTATATTTGCGTAAACGTTAGACAATATTATGTAAGTTACAAGTATTTTTGTTAAACCCTCCAGCTAGCTTTGCTTGTGTGAGCAATGGGTTCACGTCGGCCGTGCAAATCGAATCCACGACTTTTATATATTTTTATCGTTTGTCTGTCAATGTTGATTATGGAATGCCCGAAAATTACGCCTGTTTGGCCCCAAACGAACGTACTCCGTGCTGCTACCAAGAATTTCTTGACAGGGCAACATATCGACACTGCTCGACCCGGCAATCGAACCTGCGACCTCATGTACCTACCTGCTGTAGGTAAGATACACTTGGGCTGTGACACAAAATTTATATCCTATGTTTTATACATATTTTACGAAAGCAAAGCTGCGGGTAAAAGCTAGCTTACAATAAAGAAGACTTGCCGATTTAAAATAAATTTCCCAATTTAACTAGAACGGCCCCTTTCATAAAATTTTAGAGCAGATTACTCTGCGTTGAATTTTCATCAAGTCGAGTTGATAAATGTGACTTAAAGGCCAGATTAACCTTAAACTAACGAGCGTGCATAAATATTGTGATGAGAGTGAAGTAAAAGAGTCTTTACAAGTAGATATCTATAGTACCTATCTGTCTACCTTTTTAGAGACAGGCATGAATATTAACAAATTGCAAAAAAAAGAGAAATAAGATTATTCGAACGAAAATTTATTAATTAGTTGTTACTAATTATAATTCGAATATTAATCAAATATTCGAAACTTGACGATGACACGATTGATAAATTTGATAATTAATCGTGCTAACGATGTTCACATGAGTGGTGGACGTAAGTCCTCATTCTATTGTTTTTAACACTTTCTTCTAAAATTGTTTAATTACTAATATGTTTTCTTACCACGGTAACTAGCCACTCATCAGCAACAATGATTAAAGTATTCGAATCGAGTTATCAATGGAACGAATATCTATATTCTTAAAGATTAAAATTATTGAGTTTATAATCATGTCTTGACTTAGACAAAAGCACTCGTTTAGAAGTAATTTAGTTATAAAGTCAAGATTCTAGAGTTGTATGTAGACCATTGCTGTTTAGGAGCCTTGTCTACCTTGGAAAATATACCTAGGTAAGCCAATGAGTAGTCCGAAAGTGACGTTCACGTTCTATCAATTTCTAGACACTGCACTATCCAGGAACTAATCTCATTAAACACTAATACACTTAAAAACTACTAACCATTTGATTTGCGTAAGAGACACATAAAAATTCTTCCAAGTTAGTTTATCAAAGAGCGTTTAGCATTAGATTTAAATTCTTACGGGTCCCAGTCGTTGGGAGGATGTCCCTACTTTACAACGCCGGCTGCCCGGAGGCCTCAGAGGCCTAGGGCTGTCACTCCCGATATAATTTCCTAACATTATAAATTACTTGAGACGGAAAAATTAGAATTGTAATTGAATTTTCCACAAGACGCCAATAATTGTGCTTCGCGTTTTCCATTTACGTTTTCGACTTTTGTCTGTAACGTGTGTTGTTATAACAATCGGATATGCGGCGCTAAATAATTGTATTAGTTAATTTTTGATGTTTTATAGCCTTGACTGGCATGAGTTTGCTATCGATGGTGAGGGCCTGGGTTTGATTGTCAGGGACAGCAGTATTATTAGCAATTGTTGATAGGAAAGAGTTAGTCAGCAGCTTGTACATTAAATGATTGTACATGGATGTACTTAACCCCTATTACGTAATCGATCTAAAACCAGCAAAGTCATACACATCTGTCTATCCTCTGTAAGCAAGCGTGAGTAAAATATATCTTATAGGCAACTAACCGATATAACATGATATTTACGTGTAGTCGGGATCATTTCGAATGAAAATTTTAAAATAAAATCGATTATGGAAACTTGATTGTCAATTTGTTTATATTTCGATGCCTCCGAAGCCTCTTGTCAACCTATCTATTCCAAAAACTAGAAACTTCTAGCTAGAAACTACTTGCTCAGAATTTTGTGATCGAAATCTTTAACCCTCCCAACATACAGAAGAAAGCCGCTTTCGCCTTTTACGAAGGTTAACCCATCTAAAAACTTGATCAGCGCTCTGCTGCTTGACCTCGTCGACCTATCGATCTGCGCGTTCATTGCGTCACAAGCCTCTCCGTCTTTATGTCTTTCTCGAAGGGAAATACAATTACAAATCCGTTTAAATGTTAAAGACAGTTGGTGGGAGAAAAGGTCAATGAGACATTAGAGACAGCGATGGGTAATTGTAGGAATCGGGACTGAACTTACACTCGAGTCGAATGGCACTTGATAAAAAAGCCGCCAATTGTACTAATCGAGATCTCGAGTCGGCTAGTAAAATAATCGAGATCAAGATCGCCGTTATAATCGAGATTTGATTATCATTTCCTCTTACAACAAAGGTAAACTGATTGCCTCGTTGCTATCATGGTATATGCTTAAAACTTAGTCAGCGCTCTGCTGATTTACTGTTGATCTCATGTTCGCATATGAATGAGAACGAGAAATCGACTTGACTCTGCAAGATAATGTAGTTTGCATCCTTCGCGGGATAATTTCGCTTCATTGAACCATTTTCCACCAATTTAAACTTTAACTAAGGTGTGACTTTTATCGGTAGGTCAAAAACCTTCCTCGTGAACATTTCTGGTAGATTACCCAAGCACCCTTACTTAATTAGATGCTATGGAACTTCATGCAAGTACGTTCAGAATATTGCGTACAAATTAGGAAGATCGATCATGATGGCTAGACTTGACGAAAATTGACACAGGTTTTGCTGTAGTGCATTACAGTGTGAGCAAACAGTAGCGCTCTCTTTAGTCCCTCACTCTCATAGTCTAAACGAACGGTGATTTTTCACGATTGGATAGAGATCAGACTCAGATCCAACGGCATCAAGTGCTTACTTACGGTACGATATATTCTTTACAAGCTCACTCTTGGAGGGCTGAACGTAATTCGCTTCGAGAGTATCCAGTGTTACGCTAGCAGATGCCGCGATACGTTGAATCTACCAAATCAGCAAGGACATGGAGAAGCATTGAGTTGTTTAAACAATTGATTTTAACATCTCGCTATCGCGCATCGTTAAGTGAAAATCTATTATCAAGTTAAGTGATTTAGACTATACGAAAGCCAATAACGAAAGTATCAAACAGATACTGTTGTCTCTCACTCTTAAGGCTTATTCTTCAAACACGACTGTCTATTGTTAAGCCCCAAGTGCTTCGATAATTTCTCTTGGCGCCAACAATATTATTGTCTTGCTTTATAAAATATATTTTCGCGCTAGAGGAAGCGTTGCGTCTCGGAAAACTTAAGAAAATTTAAACAACGAACACAAGAACATCTAGTTTCAGAACAACAAATTTTGGATCACACCATTTTGGACTATTAAATCCACTGCGTTATCCATGCAGTATAGGCTCTTATTGGCAAGAGGCAGACTGGCTGCGTAAAGTAACTTTAGTAGGCATTAGCAAATAATATTATTACAAAACCTGTGCACTTAGCACAGATATACTATTTTCAGTGATTTTTTAACACACTAATTAAACTTTGGCCGACTCAGGAATCGAATGCGCCACGGGACTAACAAGACAGTCTTAAATAATTTTACTCTAATTATTATACAAGTAGCTCAGTACCTACATGCTATGGATGCGTATCTCAAAATTGCGTCGCATCTTTTACGTAAACTCATTTGAACTCTTCCTCTGAGTATTGGACACCTATTGCTTTGCACAATAACCAAACTAAATTGTCAGAGTAATAAAATATATATAGTTAACATTTATTGGACTTTAGTATTATTTTTGGTTATTCAATAGTAAATAAATAAATACAGATAGCAGAGAATGCTTTAAGAATGAGATTTATGCAACAGAGAGCCAATTAGAGGTATTCCGGCTTACACAATTGACTAAATAAAATATGTAAGGAGCAAAAGTACTAAAACGACTCTAAAATCTTATAGAAAGCTACGCTATCCTTAACCTAGGCTAGGTTTTATTGACCTACAATGCGAGCAGAGTCGCGGACGGCAGCTAGTTATATATAAAAGTAGGATATGTCAGCCCTGGTCTATGTTTTTGTCGTTATTCGTCCCCGACCATCAAACGTAGTAACAGTTGTTCAATGTAAACATTACTTAATGTGTGATCCCACTAGCCGAGCATACTAATACTATTATTACACGTGAAGGGCGTAGTGGTCACTTCGCCTCTTCCAATATGCCGAGTGTTAAGGGTTCGATCCGTTACGGGATAAAAATATGTATGACTAGATCAACCATTTGTGGTACACAAATGTTGTTTATGTCCGTTGTTTCAATGTTTTTAATGTCAAATCTATACTAATATTATAAAGCTGAAGATTTTGTTTGTTTGAACGCGCTAATCTCAGGAACTACTGGCTCGATTTGAAAAATTATTTTAGTGTTGGATAGCCTATTTATCGAGGAAGGCTATAGGCTATATAACGTCACGGTGGCGCAGTAACGATACACGCGGGTGAAACCGCGGGAACATCTAGCCCAATATAATTTTGAAAAATTTACTCTCTTATTGTATGGTTAAATTATTGGTATGCTTGATAAAATCCTTCCAGCTAAGCTAATATGCACAAGCATATTTTAGCACAAGCTAGGAGTGGATGCACGTCGATAGTGCAATGGATGTAATTCGCACCACGATTGTAAATTCGATGTTTTGTCCTCCGACGTCTTGTTTATTTTTAAACAGAAATACGTCCTGCATAGCATTTTACTCTTGTTGCCGCGAAGAGGTTGATACCATAATTAATTATTTAACTCCGCCACTGAATATCGTAATCAACTATACAGGCTCGTTTCTGTACCTGGAACGTAAAACATATATACATAGATTCACGCCTGTTTCCCAGAGGGGTAGGCAGAGACTACGGATTTCCATTTGCTACGATCCTGACACACTTCTCTGGCTTCATTCACTTTCATCACATGCCTCATACACGCCCGTCGGTTCAAGGAGCTCTTAACCTGGCCTTTGTCAAGAACGCCTCCGATCTGATAGAGAAACGTAAAACATAATTTGTGAATATAAGTGTTCTACACTCGTATCTCGCCCATGTCCTCAAAGAGGTAGGCAGAGGTATTACAACTCCATTTCGCCAGTTATGAGATCTCACGTTATAGGGGGCGAGTCTCTTTGCTGTTTACTGAACACAGTTCCAAAATCTTCGTAGTGCTACTAATATTATTTTTCAGAAAATTCATATAAGTCCGTGAAACGCTGCTGAATCTTGACGTGAACAAGGCCAGTGGTCCAGATGGTATCCCAGCCATAGTACTGAAGACCTGCGCACCTGAGTTGCCACCTGTGTTGACACGTCTGTACCGCCTTTCCCTGGCAACAGGACAAGTGCCAAACTCTTGGAAGCTTGCTAATGTGCAGCCCGTGCAAAAAAAGGCAGTCGAGCCAACCCTGCGAATTACAGACCCATTTCAGTTACCTCCATACTCTGTAAGAGTATGGAACGTATACTAAACAACAGACTCCTGTCATACCTAGAATTAAATACCTCAGTGACCGGCAATATGGGTTTCGCCGAAACCGGTCCACTGGAGACCTTCTAGTGTATGCAACGCATTTATGGAGCAAGGCCATCGAGAAACACAAAGCATTGGCTGTTTCGCTTGATATCTCAAAGGCCTTCGACAGGGTCTGGCATGATAGCCTTATAATGCATAATTTGATTCCTGCTTCCCCTTTTTACCATCGGATGACCAGACAAACAGACCAGAGGCACAGGTACATGGTGGATATACCACATTTACGCACGAAGCGCTTTGCTTCCACTTTTATAAAGCGTACCGCAAAGGAGTGGAACTCACTACCTAAGTCTGTGTTTCCAATGAGTACAATCTGGGTGACTTCAAGTCACGAGTGAATAGGTATCTTCTAGGCAAGCGTGCTCCATCCTCGACTGCATCTTCACTTAAGATCAGGTGAGATCGCGGTCTAACACAAGCAGTACAAAAAAATACTACAGTATAAAAAATAACACTTCACGCTCGACAAATAGGACATCAAACTGGAGACTTAATTCGCTACTGCTGTGTATCGTTTTTTATTTCATTTAGTAATAAAGTACCAACACAAAAAGCGAGCTTTTTGCTAAAACTAAACTCGCTCGCTCGCCGAAGATCTATGTGAATTGCTCGTTCAGTAGGACCGCGCCTTAAACATTAACTTTTAGTACATTATAAATAGTACAAAGAAGGCAAACGAATGAGGCCACCCCTTTGTATACGAACTCTTTTTCTCCAAGATTATATTATGGCGGCGTGAATAATTTAGTTTTAAGACGTGTCATAAATGTGATACACTGTTATGGACGCTTGCTGCGCACTGATGGATGTACTTTGTTTGATATGTGTTAAGAAAAATGTCCTTGTTGATATCAGGGTATGGACGGATGGTGTGGTTTTTTATCAGAGATCGGTTCGCCACTGCGTTATGCGTACACACGGTACACAAAATTTGTGTGATCCACAAATGTTTGCTTCGAGTTGATAGATTTACTTTGTGTCCGTTGTTTGTATGTTTGTACAGTCTTCTACGATATAGGAATTCAAACGATGTTTCTATTTTTAAAGAATTTTTAAAACCTTTGTAATAGAACTTTGTTGCGTAAACATCTTTTTGAGAATGACTGTACTATATAACCGCCCCATACATCGTCGTTACTTAAAACAGCCTCTGTAATATATAGTACTGGTTCTAAAATGTGAGGCAATGTTCATATCTTGTAACTCAGGAGCGAGGCGCGAGAATTTTAATATAAGATTGTAAACAACGGGTACTTGGGTAAAAACGATTGAATGGTTTACACGATGTTTATTATACTTGGTTTTGCTAGTGGTTTTCTATGTAAAATGTACCCTGTGTTATTTTTGGTAGGTACCCCTGACAATGTGTTTGCGAAAGACCGGTCGAGTAGTTAAGGCGTGAATGCGTAGGAAACAAACTCACGTTCGCATTTATAATATTAGTTAGGACTAGCGCCTGCCCCGACTTCACCTAAGTAAAACATAATGCGTTATATCTATCTGGAATAATGTACCTTTAGAATAGTAAAAATCTTTTTCAAATTGGTGCAGTGATTTCGGAGTTACTCAGAGGAGGCTACTCCCCATACACACAAACTCACGGAATTTGCACTGTTTTTTATCATTTAAGTATAGATAGACCTCTACTACGTGAATTTCACGAGAGCTCATACCGCAATAAAAATTGTCTTATTTCAAACCTCTTTGCAAACTTTTAGGTATGTATTATTAGGATTATCTTTCTGCTTGCACTTTATTTGTGATTAAGTATAAAAATAAACAATTAGATAACAATATTTTTATTATTTTTCAGGTAAGAATATTTGTACTACTCGGGCTGAGAAGGTATGTTCTAAATTTCTAAGCTACCGCTGTTTCTTTATATGGCGATCAAGTGTGTTGACCACGGACAAATAACGTCAAAGAAAATAACACGAGCACATACTTTAATCATATCTAACCTTGGCATAAAGCTGGCCACATGAACTTAATTGTTCACTACCTAAGTGTCAGCGCCGACGGACGGAATGGCGGCGAAGAGACTAATTCAGTAACAATTTAAATTCAACCTAAGGTGCTTCAGAATACGACTGTATTTGTTACAATGAAATAAAATGACCGCGCTTTGAGTCGCTCGCCGTCATTTTATTTCGTTGTACCAAATACAGTCGTATTCTGAAGCACTTTAAATTGAATTTAAATTGTTACTGAATTAGTCTATTCGCCGCCACTCCGTCCGTCAGCGCTGACCTTAAGTGTTAAAAATTAGATACAATTTAAAAAGCAGAAGTTTTAGTTTACGGTTTTATGGTTATGTCAGCAGTGGATTCATGTCGGTACTGTAATCCAGATATCGAATCCACGAGCTCTCAATAGTAATTTTATTGCTACTGACGCTTTAAATATTTGTTAGATTTTGCCCGCGGCTTCGCTCGCGTAAATGTAGCTTAGGTTAGTAAGAGTACTTTTTTCTGGATGGGGAATTTTATGATGATCGATCGAGAAGTTAAAGCGTAACAAACAAACACACATTCGCATTTATAATATTAATTAGGATTGCGTTTCTTTCCATTGTGTGCATAGTTAAATATGGATGTCAAATGATTCAGAATAAAGTAGTTTTGTTTACTACAAGTTCCTTTCAGCGGTGTCTGTTGATAACTGTCAGACCTTGAAGTATTCATAACTGATGACGTCACGGTGAAGCCGTTTTAAGAGCACTTAAATGGAGGGTAGTCACGGCGCGTTAAGCAATGGCGATCATTATACGTTCAATTAACGAGTGAGTGATTGATTATCTGTGTGTCCTTTCTTAAGTTTGTTATACCTAGTTTTTTATACCTAGAAATAAATAAAATTGAAGTGTCTTTTTGTAATGTCAAAATAATAGCTTTTTATTAAATGCATATGAAAGTATATGCTGACTACTAATATAAATATCAAAAATCAATTTTAAATTTTTTTCCTGTCTATTTGTTCCGGGGTCGGTTCCGGGGTTATCTCCGCTGGGTAGATTTTGACGCGACTTTCACTGGCTGATACCAGATGTTATAAGGAGTAACTTAGGATACTTTTTTATATTACGGTTCCACGAAAAAAATACCACGCGCCGAAGTCGCGGGTAACAGCGGTTACCATAGCAGCCAGACAATGGTAACCGCTTAATAATAAGATAACGGATCTGATTGTGCTTGAATCAGGGATAACATTCGTGTTGATTATTAAATTTAAAACTAATAGTCCTTAGTCTTGTGACGAAGACCACTACCTTATTCCTCTGCTCATAGCAGTTAAAGACCATGTGAAGCCAGCTTATTACAACAAAACTCATTTGGCTGCGAAGTCCCGGATTGCTCTAGTATGAATTAATTTTTGATTAGATATGGAATTATCGTCTCAGTCCTATCTTCAGTCATTATTCCAAGCTAAAAAGATCCTCTGTGCCCTCTGTGCTTGATATGACATCGTTAATGTTTCTATGAAATAGAAGTGCAGAAACTTCAAGTTTAGAAAATCCCAATTTTACTTTTTTGCCCTCAGTTTTTCGACCACTGGTCTCTGACTAGGGTTGTATGAGTACTTCCTTTCTAAAAGGCAATTCACGTGCCCCATGTCGTGGGAAGATAAGTATAATCCAACATCATTGACATACGGGTACGAACTGCGAATAGACTATAAATAGACGAAAACATTCCACGAAACACTTCAGTCAATATGAATCAATTGTTTAAACTAGATCGCTCGGGTCGTTTGCTACTCTAAGAATAGGAGACATCTTTCTGTGACCGCTCGCGTGAATTATAAAAGTAGTTTTATATATGTGGCTAAAAGGTTAAGTAGAAAGTTGAAGTATTCTTAGACATTATAAAATATAATATATATATACATAATATATATAATTTTGGCCGCGGCTTCGCTCGCTTTAATGTAGATTTTGTCAATAAATTTATATCCCTCGGGAACAGTATGTTATTCTTGGGTAAAAAATATCCTATGTCCTTTTCTGTACCCCTGACAAAATGTATGCAGAATTTCATGATGATCGGTCGAGTAGTTAAGGCGTGAAAGTGTAACCAACAAACAAATTCACATTCCCATTTATAATATTACTAGATTTTGCCCGCGGCTTCGCTCGCGTAATTGTGGATTAGTTTCGGTTAGATTAGTAGATAACAGTATCTTTTTTGGATGAAAGGTACCCTGTCCTTTTCTGTTTCCCTGAAAACGTGTATGCGAAATTTCATGATAATCGGTCGAGTAGTTAAGGCGAGAAAGCGTAACAAACAAACAAACTCACATTCGCATTTATATTATTACTGGTTAGAATAATAATATCAGCTAAACTGTCCCACTGCAGGTGACGGGCCTATTCTCAGCGTGGCCATATTCCACCACACTAGCCCTGTGCGTGTTGGCTAACTTTACATATCTTCGAGAACATTATGCATAATAAACCCTCAGATACCTAAGTTTCCTCACGGTGTTTTCCTTCACTATTAAAGCGATCTATAATTATCTATTTAATACGTCCATTACTTCGATAAGTTTAGAGCTGCGTACCTTGGGATCGAAAGCAAGACCTTTGCGTGTCAGTCCAGCTGTCTCCCACTAGGCTATCGCTCCGTTAATCAGACGTGTAAGTGAATATTTAAATCATAGACCGCACCGTACCTAACAAGTACAAGTAGTTACTGAGCACATATTAAGATAGAGAACAATACTGTACAATTTTCAATATGAGTGAGCGTGAACATTCATGCTGGCATTGTGTGTCGGATGACAGCTTAACCAATTTATATTAGTCCGGAAAGAACCATATTTAAATATCTATAGTAAATCTTTGATTTAAATCTTTATCTATAAGATACAGTTTAAGACAAAAAATTATAAATTGCAACGAAAGTTAAAAGCGTCTTAATATTTCTCCGTATCGCTATCTATTGCCAACATAGAAAAATTCTAAGTCTAGGATTGCCAACGTGCCCAGAAGACTGGCAGCGTTGCTACGTTAGATAGCAATGCTTATTCTTTGCGCAAAAAATATACCAGCCTTCTGATCACGCGAGGAGTCGATCAGTCGCTTAGCTAGGTCTCTATAAACATACCTAGCACTTGGACCCCAAGGCCCCAGTGTTTTAAAACCAAACGGCTCAAATATGTAATCACCAATGAGGTTACGATATTTGCGCCGTTGGAGCGTCTCCGCTGATGCAGCAGCAATACCAGCACAACCCACTGTGTTAGGAAGATGTGATGGCGACAGGATGTCGACACAAATTGCATCCCACACCATTTATAGATAAATGGGTAGGCCTATATAATATCTATACTAATAGTATCTATGCTATTATGTATAACTATACATACTAGCGGTCGCCTAGTGCTCGAAATTCGACCAAAGATTGCCTGTAAGATATTGCTTATATATGTCATTATAGATTGATATATGTAACCATAGTTACGCGCTTTGACTGCGTGTGTCAAATGCATGGTTGTGTGCGTGTAGTGTTTTTTCATTAATTTAATGTATTTTTACGCATAATTTAAAAATAATATTAGCATTCGTCACTTCTTCTCTGTATAAACTACAAGTGTGCGAAATTTCATACTCCTCCGTCCGTCCAATTTTCGTAAAAAGGGATCTAAAGTTTTCGCTTCACGTATTAATATATACATATCGTTCAAGTCCGATGTGTGTTGTATGAACAATCTGTCAATTGGTGGAATGCCAGACATGATTGAAAAACAATTGAGTTGGCACTACATGTCTTCATCAATACGAAACTTTTCATTGAACGGATGGCGCAGCGTGGTCGCTTCGCCGCGGTCACCGTACCCAGCATGGTGTACGGGTTGTGGATTCGAATCACACACGAGACGATTATTAATTTGATCCACAAATATTGTTCTGGCTAGTTACACCAAGGTGTTATTTGTATCTGTAAATTTTATGTTTGTAAAGTCCTCTGCAAATTGACACAGGACGTCATCCCTAGAGCACGTATTGTCTTGGATTTCTAAAACGAAAATGTCCACATACAAGTAAGAAGCTTATCTTAAGAAAGAAAGAAAGAAAGAAAACGTATTTATTTCTAAAACCACGAAATCTTTCACAATATCTAGAACACACATATACACAATAATAAATAAACATAAATTAAAGTGACAGCCCTGCTCCACAAATGCCACGTTTCAAATCAAAATCCGCTTACGCTACGAGACTTCCATGAAGGTATACATAATAATTGTTTATCTATACCTCCATGGAGAATGCACGTCACGCGCGATCAACTTTTAAGTTTTTCTAATTAATCTGTGCCTCAGACGTGGCTGGCAACTTGTACATAGCTACGTGGCGTTCACCACGTGTCAACTGTCAACTGCATGGTTTGGCAGCAGGTTATGTTCAAGACTTATTTATCCCAATATTATAAGAATAGTAACAATATTAATCAAAGTTATTAGCGAAAGATACGTCGTGTTTAAGAAATCTGGATGGACGCTCAGCATACACTGAGTTGGGCATAACCCACCCCAGTACTGATTTTCAATTCCAACCACGTGTCGTGTCACCTGACGTTGGTCTTAACACTTCTATATCATCACTTATGGAAGACCAGCTCTTGCCCGCGGTTTCGCTAGCTAGGAAACAGTACTTTTTCTGGATGTAAGGTACCCTTTGTCCTTTTCTGTACCCCTGACGACATGTTTACCATTTCACGATGATCGGTTGAGTACTTAAGGCTTGAAAGCGTAACAAACAAACTAGCATTCGCATTTATAATATGTATTAGTTAGGATACCGTGCATAAACAAAAAATCTGCACGTATTCCTTCGTCCATCAACACTTAGCGTATAATCCGAAGTGACCACTTAGCAGCTGCGCTATCCACTTACCAATTACGAACACACATACGTATGTATCCTATATTTATCTGAGAGGTCCGAATTCCGGGCGGTGCGTCTACTATTACATACAAAACCTTATATGTTGAGGTCTGTTTGCGGTGTACCTCCGTCCAAAACGAGGGTCCAACCCGTAACTGTATACCAAATTAAGGAGCCCGGTTCAAATTCCCTTGTATCGTTTACTCTTTATTTAGAATGGCGCGTATAAATAACAATATATAACGTTTTTATGGCTCAAGATTATATCATAGTCTATTGGGACTGTTGAACTACCACGCAGAAGTCTCGAGTTCGATCCTAGGGTATGCAACTCATGTGCGTATTAAATCTATACTAATATTATAAAGCTGAAGAGTTTGTTTGTTTGTTTGAACGCGCTAATCTCAGGAACTACAGATCCGAATTGAAAAATTATTTTAGTGTTGGATAGCTCATTTATCGAGGAATAATAGTAATATAATAGTAAAATAATAATAGTGTGATGTTATATATAGGCTATATAACATCAGGCTATGACCCACGAGGGCGGCGGCGGCGCAGTAATCATAACCGCGGGTGAAACCGCGGTCACATCTAGTAGTTAAAAATTGCTCGCACACAGCCCTATTAGTGAAGTAGAGCCTCGCTGATTTCAGCATGAATGGGCCAGCTCGACCGGGGAAGGACTACCCTCTTACAGAATACCGGCGTGAATCATTTACGCATATCACACTATGTGACATAATTACTGTTCTACTAAACGGCAATAAATGAGATGTATCTTAGATTCTGAGATAAACCTTAAGCTACCAAACCCGCGTAAATCCGTGTTTTAAATGTTAAACAAACACACTGAGATAAAAAAAACATAGTTTCGCCTTTAGAAACCTGGAACTAAATTTCTTTGTTACTTTGTTTATGAAAATTGTCATTCCAAAAACAAAAAATAAAATAAATATCTAAATATTTGGTATTAGAAACTCTCTCGCACTAGGAATTATTTCTGTGACGCGGGCGACTTTACAAACATTCAAACAAAGATCACGACACAAAGAACACGCAGACTCGTAACAACAGTTTATGGGTCACACAAATTTCGTGGCGACCGCTTAAACCACTATTATAATAACTTTAACGTACATGCACACAGCTTCTTGTAAGTTTTATAATAGTATAAATATATTCTATAGCAGTTGACGAAACCGTCTTATTAACGTCTAAGTCTTCTTCGATGAGGTTAATGAA
This sequence comes from Catocala sponsa, assembly GCA_963564715.1. Classification (NCBI taxonomy): domain Eukaryota; kingdom Metazoa; phylum Arthropoda; class Insecta; order Lepidoptera; family Erebidae; genus Catocala; species Catocala sponsa. Next base: position 18,339,680 of record OY751349.1, read on the forward strand.
AACACTTTGTGACGGTTGTGTGTTAGTGAGTTTAGTGACAGATTATTGTTAGTGACAGGCATAACTCCGGAACCACTGGGCCGATTGACTTGTAACTTGATGTGCAGACACCTTGGTCGAGTTTGAATATGGGCCCTGTGGGTCAAAAGACCCCCGAGGGGTCACAAGGTCACATGATGTACATTTAAGACAAAGAGGTTGAATGCTGGATTTTTACACCCCTCTCGTTTAATCCTACATTTCTTATACGAGACAGACAGACGACGGACGTCTTATTACACAGTCACGTGTAATTGGTGTGTTCAAAGGGCTCTTTACATTGCTCTCGCAGTTGTTCGCTCGCTGTAAAATGGTTCGCGAGCTCGTTACTTTCTATTGTAGGCTTATGTCTCATTGATAGCGAGTAGCGAGCTTGAAAAGTAGCGCGGGAAGCTGTTTGATAGTCGTTAGGGTTGCTGTGAACACCAGCATCTACGTCAAAATTTCAAGCCGTGGCAAGTATTATTTTCGCTTTGACTTTTAATTAATCGTATGGTCGACAGCGGCAATAGCAATTGTAAATATTTTATTTGTCTAATTACGTCATAGTTTGTCAAAGCGCAGTTATAGCTTTCGTTGTAAACTACGATATATTCCAAAAAGAATTATGTACGGGTTGTTTAGTTAGTAACTCCGCACACTATAATAAGATTTTGAAGTATGTAGTAGAGAAAAGAATTATAACGTAAATAATTTATTTAAAGTATTAGTAGATAAATTACAGTAAAAATAAGACTAATTCTTTCTTTTAATGCACTCGTAAAGTTTGCTTAAGTTTGGTTTACGTTCAACTGAGTCCATGTATTTTGTTGTATCGCTAATTTATAGTATGTAGCACACGATACATGCTGAGCGCGCAGCTGCACGCGCTTTGCAGCTTGTGGTATAGGCAGCAATGTACGGTAGGTAGTAAGACCGTACAAAATATATATTTAAAATCAATCAGCCACCAGTATCCACTACGCTATGCTGTAATGCGTTCCTAATATAAAAATTATCGTTAAAATTTGTTTGACGTTGTGGATATCATTAGAAATTAAGGGCCACTTGCACGACAACTCACAAAATACGTTTAGCACTAAATAGATTTAAAACATCGTGGCATCTTAGTCGATGTTGTAAATAAGTTAAGCGCTAAACGTATTAAGCAAGTTGTCGTGCAAGTGGCTCTTAAACGATTATTACAAATCGCTTCACCGCTTACACTAGAACCACTCTCTATATACACAATCGCGTATACATGATTCTGATATGAATCCCAAGACAATGCCGTCGTAATTATAATAGAAGCGTTCCGTATAGAATTATAGGCTACTGCGGCAAATTGGAACACCATGCGCCGCCGTGCGGTTTTATATGAAATTTAATTCGGTACTTAGTAAATACATATTATTATGTATATTGTAATTTTATCTCGTCTACGTGTTGAAATTTGAACGTGTTGTTCTATTTAAAGCGTGGATGGAGAAAACATTCTCCCTTTTATCCGACTATAGCAAAGTCAAAAGGAAGGGATTTCAGCAGTAGGTATATGGAAGCAGCGATAGCGTAGTAGATCGTTGTGCTGCTGGGTTGAGTTTACGGTGAAGAAAAACATCGTGAGGAATCTCTCTAATTGTCATTGTTATGAAGTAGATTTTGCCCGTGGCTTCTTTTGCGTTAAACCCGTCAACTGTCGAGTGGACATACGTCTGTCCGCAAAAAATGAGTCACTAAAAAAAAAAGAACGGCAAACGTAGGTCCGCTCCACATTTGACTCGTTAATGAGTCAAGTGTCGAGCGGACATACGTTTGTCCATTTGTGTATTGTTTGCACAATGATTTTTTTATAATTTTTCCGTATTTCCCCTTGACACTCAAGAAGTTAATGTAGATTTTGTCAATAAGGTTCACGAAAAGTACTTTTTACCGAATGTAAAGTTATATCCTTTTTATTATCTTGTTATTTAGCTGTCGTTTATGTAAACTTTACAGCGCCTTGATACTTTTTGCAAACAGTATTCAACATGAATATTAAATGCTGAACCGACTGTTCGTTATATTCTTATTATAAAAGATATTCATTCGCGAGCTCATAGCTTCATAAACTCTACCATTAAGTGATACAAAAAACGGAGTTATAAAAGCTAGAACATCTTTTTTTTTAAAAACGTGCATACATGCTCGAGAGTGAAATAAAACTATACACTCTCTAACGCGCTATCTCGTTCTCGCACATGTATAGTCAGTATAGTTTGTGGAGAAAGGCAGGTTAAGAGCATCCTGGTCGCTAAAGTAGTTTTAGTACCAGCGACCTACCCATCGTTTAAGGCGCGAGTTGGCACATGGTGGTAGGTTTAGTCAGTAGGACTGAGTTCTACTGACTAAACCTACCATGATGTGCCAATTTGTCATCCTTGCCCTACCATCTCCGTTCCCCTGTTCCTGCGGAGAGGGATGCATTAATAACATTGTAATTAAAGCGAATGGAGCAAGAAAGATATGCAAGTGACAATACCTTCATCTCTGTCTACTCTACGGGAAACAGTCGTAAATGTGTGTACGTGTATGCTATATCCATTCTAATAAATATACTAACAGACAATAATTGTAATTTAATATCTTTTCGATAGCAAAACCATTTTTAAAGCGATAATAACATGATGCTCGATTTGTTTAATGTGGTTTTACATTGACGAACTTTAGACTGATAAGGTCGGCATTTTTTATTAAATATAACATTTAAAATAAAAGGAAGGTTTTTAAAAGGGACAATTTGTGTGTTACTCTAATAGTGGTTCCGAGTTTAGGTTCTCTTTGTGTCCGTTGTTTGAATGTTTGTATAGTCCCCTGCGACACAGGAAGTATTTAAATAAAATAAATTCATTACGAGTCTGCCTACCTACTGATTTAGGCAAGGTAACGGTAATATTGTACTCAGGAAAATTGAGACGAATTGGACCGTGTTGTGCAGAAATGATCCAATCCACAAAAACATAAATAAAACTTATGTTTAAGTTCATTTTTCTTGTGACTGTTATCCTACTACATCATGTTATGCATATAGTTTTACAATATTATAAAGCTGAAAAGTTTGTTTGTTTGTTTGAACGCGCTAATCTCAGGAACTACTGGTTCGATTTGAAAAATTATTTTAGTGTTGGATAGCCTATTTATCGAGGAAGGCAATAGGCTATTATAACATCACGCTTCCGCCCACGGAGAAGGTGCAGTAACGATAAACGCGGGTGAAACCGCGGGAACATCTATAGTTTTATAAAGAATTGAATATAGATTTTTGCATTACTTGATGTTTATTCAAAAGTCCTTCATACTTATAGATAAATAAAAAAAGAACCCCTGGATCATTTCTGCACAACACGGTCCAATTCTGGAATATATGCATGGTGTAATAATAATAATAATAATTTATTCATTTCATAAAACATACGTACCATAAAATAAAAAGTAAAATAAAATAAAGTACACATAAAATGTTACAGATTTTTAAACACAAATTTTTTGTGCAACCCATGCTAAGATTTAACTTGTACCAGGGTACCAGAGAAAATACATATTTTTGTATTTTCGACACTATTTCTTGTACTCGCGCGCAGTGAACCTAAATAAAATATGGAAGCAATACTTTCATACTAACCACAGTCATTTATAAATGACGCCTAACTACTTATCTTATATGGGGGCCAGTCAGTGCAGACCGGCGACACTTCGACCCAGTGGGATCTTTTGTGTCGACACTCTCCCAATAACGACTGCCATAGATGTTCATGGCAGCCGGGACCAACGGCTTAACGTGCTTTCCGAGGCACGGAGCAGGCGATAATTGTCAATCAATACGCACATAATTTCGAAAAGTCATATAACTTCCGAAAGTCAGAGGTGCGCACGTGGGTTCGAACCCGAGACCCTCTGCAATGCAGTCTGTTGGTCTCCCCACTGTGCCCGACAGGGTCCATATTTGGTCTTTTATAATGTTTTTTGTAACAACATGTAATTACATATGGGGAGCAATAAGCATTGAAATTGAAATTGAGCTATCGCTGCTCTTAACTACTTACTCAACGCAGCTACTTAAAAATGGATGTTATTGTAATGGCACAGACAACCATTAGCTGTTCTGTCTTACAGTTTATTTACTTGCTCTCACTGTCAAGAACTCGAGCCCAATAATATAATTATACGTAACTAAAGCGACACGACTAAGTTTTATTAAGCCGACTACTTTATGTAAATTTCGTGGTACCATTTTTCGGCGGTGAGAATACCTCCATGTTTTATTTCCGTTCAAAGCTTACGAAGTACCCTTATCGATCGGATTGATCTCAATATTCCGAGGCGCCTCGCATAGTAACAGCAGTGTATTACGGAAATAAACGAAGATATGCCGAGGAGCCGAGCGTGGGCGAAATAAACAAAAATAAGTGGACCTACTAAAACCAGGATCTCGCCTTAATTGAGTCCGTGTCCCAAATTCTATTGAAGTTGTTGTGATGCTTATCACTGGGGAATGGGGATACCGCGTTATATGATATACTAGATGTTCCCGCGGTTTCACCCGCGTTTATCGTTACTGCGCCGCCCCCGTGAGTCGTAGCGTGATGTTATATAGCCTATAGCCTTCCTCGATAAATAGGCTATCCAACACTAAAATAATTTTTCAAATTGATCCATTAGTTCCTGAGAATAGCGCGTTCAAACAAACAACCTCTTAAGCTTTATAATATTAGTATAGATAAGGACAGTACATATATAGAATCATGCCTGCTTGTCCTTGAAAAGATAGGTAGAGATGTAAAACTCCCATATTTCGCAAGTGTGTTTTAGATCTCATGGCAGTGGATCTATTGTTGCATACTCTGTGACTATCTCTTTATAGAAAAACTCAAAAACATTTTGGCATTACTGGCAATCAAACTCTCTACCTCTAAATCGGGGGTAATCATAATCGCAAAAATACGCTGTGAGATGAACGAGCCAGTATTTTTATCTTTTTGACACGATTAAAAAGATTGAGATGTTTAGATGTTTGATAGTCAATCACACGTAAACAGTTAAACAAATTCAGGTAATATTCTATAATAATATTATATTCTATCACATACACACGACACCATCTAGCCCAAACTAAGCAGAGCTTGTACTATGGGTACTAGACAATGGATAAACATACATACATAGATTCACGCCTGTTTCCCAGAGGGGTAAGCAGAGACTACGGATTTCCATTTGCTACGATCCTGACACACTTCTCTGGCTTCATTCACTTTCATCACATTCCTCATACACGCCCGTCGGTTCAAGGAGCTCTTAACCTGGCCTTTGTCCAGTACGCATCCGATCTGATCGAGAAACGTTCGTCTAGGTTTTCCTCTTGCGACTGTTCCATTCACACAAGCCTTATAAACTTTCTTAGATATATATATATATATATATATATACTTTTTTTTTGTAAATACATACATATTATACATAGAAACACTTAGACCAAGACAAACATCCATGTTCATGCACACAAATGTTTGACTTGTGCGGGAATCGAACCCGCGACCTCAGACGTGGCAGTCGGTTACACTAACCACTACGCCATCGAGGCACAACGATAGAGCAGATATCCATGGGATTAGAGTATACCTTTAGTATTTTTTATAAATTTTAGTTTTGGTCGTATTTCTAGATGACGCTGTCCAAAATTATATTTCGCGGGAGCGAAGCCATGGACAAACTTCTATAACATTTAACTTATAATCGTATTGTATATCTAAGTAATACGTGAATCTCCTTAAAACGTACTTATCTTGCAAAGGTCAGTTCGTGGTATTTAAGGTACACATAACATGCCACAACACTGGCACACAAGGTTAAACAAATCAATAAATCATTGACATTTATTATTTTAATTTAAAAAGACAACTCTCGCACTAAAGATACATACTTTGTTAACAAAAACATTCTAAGTTTGACAAGGATCTCATTGTATCCTAGGGAATATCCTTGTTGATATAGAAACTGGGGAAGTAGCTCAACATATACAAGATCGCAACCAAACAACATTCAATTGGGCCAGTGTCCCAGACTCCTAAGGAAGCGTTGTGCTTTCAGCAGAAGACCAGCAATCGCCGACAAGCTACAGTAACGACTTAATACCAGGCGATTTGTATGCGTTTGTCACTACACTAAGATATGCAGAACCGCCAGACCTACCGCACATTTGGGTGATTATTTGTAAGCAGACTGATATCGCTATCGCTATGAGATCGCTGAAAAGGGCAATCAAATAAAAAAATAGTACAAAAAGAAATTGGCCTCACTTTTAAATTAGAGCTTATATGAGTATATAATAGTTTTAAAATGTTTTAAGTTTTTCTAGCGAATTACGTACGTAATCCTAACTAATATTATAAAAGCGAAAATGAGTTTGTTTGTTTGTTTGTTACGTTTTCACGCCTAAACCACTGAACCGATCATCCTGAAATTTTGGATATACGTTGTCAGGTATAGAGAAACGGACATAGTCTACCTTTCATCCCGAAAAAAATTACTGTTCCCGACGAAAACAACAATAACGTTCTTATGATAATAGATGGCGCCACGTGTCTTTCGAATCATGATTTAATTATATTATTAGAAGCAGAGTACAACCCGAATTGATTGTCAAATTCTAAATTAACGCGAGCGAAGCAAAAGCTAGTTTAGTATAAATAATTCAGCTGTGCTAGAATTACGTAGGTTTAGCACTGGAATTTTGTATAACACTTTACTGTCACAAGAAAATTTTCTGCCAAATTTAGCCGAACTTTACGCTTAATAGCTTCGTCGATATCTATGTTATTGACATTTCGTCGTTGTTTATCTATCCGCGCGACTCGTAACCCCATATCACATCCATTGTCCTATCTCGTAAAGGTCCTGCCGCCTCGCCTTATCTCGTTGATCCAAATTTATAGACCATTTAACCGGAGCCATTTTCTTCACCAAAATGTAGGTCTAGTGCAACTGTGGTTCATTTAATGGTTAATTGCTTTATTATATTTGTATTTGTTGTTGATACTTATAGTTCACTTTTTCTTACTTCGCTTATTTAGTAAATGTGGCGTACTGGTAGATAGAGATAATAGAAACCCATATTTATGTATTATTTTTATGTTTTTTTCATCTCTGTTTATTAGAGAAGGAATATAATCTGAAAGCAGTATCTGAATCATTTTATAATGAACTAGCTGACCCGACAGTTGTTGGCCTCTCAATCTATACAAAAATTAAATATATATATAAATTAAATATCAAAACGTCAGTAAAACTTTTTTCATCTAAAATACTATTAACCCATTCACAGTCCCGTGACAGACACAATAGAAAATCAATTGTTATGTACCATATGTGGTTCATCGGACAGGGAACATGTTAAGATTGTTGACATCTACCCCAGATTCTTCACAAGTTTTTGTTCAAACAAACCTTGTCCTGACAATAATAATTACAAACACAACAAAATAAAAACAACCAAATCGGTCGAACCGTTCTTAAGTGATGCTCTGTCATACACGTGGAAATACATTTTTATTTATATAGATTATTAGTTTACCAATTTACCAAATGATATAAATGAGAACAAAAAACTATAGAGACACTAAATACGATGATGTTTTTATATATCAAAAAAGTTGCAGACAAGCATACAGATAGTAGGTAAATAATCGCTTTCTATCAGGCGATAGAAAGCGATTATTTCTAGTCTATGGTCGCAATACAAAGTACTTGTGTCTATTTTCCTTAAATAATATCATTAGAGCAAGAAGTATGTACGATATGATCTATATTTACAGCTGCTATGTTTCTATGTTAATGTCTTAATTATGTAAAGGATATTTAGAAAATACAATATTCGCCCGTTTATTCTGTTGTCTTCAGAAATCCTGCAAATAAACTTAAGTAAAGTAATAAGATAACTTAACGTACACACATACCGAAAATCCTTCAGTTGGTTTGGTTTTCGAAAACAGGTAAATACGAGATATAATCAGGCCGTTCTGTAGATATCCCATTTGCGCATTATCTTCCCATTCAAGCCCAGTGCATCAGCAATAGACCAGCCAAAATTCCTTCTAACGTTTTTGAGCCCGCATTTCCTCTTGAAGAACCTACTTACAGAAACACTTGTGTTTTATTGAAGCGGTTGACGAAAATCCGTGTGGGAGTCGGATATTGGATATCAAAGCAATGAGTCACTCGACTCCCCATGGTTCGCACTTGACGGCTCGCGTCGCGTCGTTACACCAATTGATCCCCCGGACCTCCGACACTTGCGCCACTGACCCACTAATATATTTATTAGCCGCTCGATAAATTTCGTGACAAATAATTTTTATCTTCTTCTTTGTCGTGTTAATTACGATGTATGACCGGGATTGGCTGAAGCGGTTCATGGACTTATAATGTAATTACAAATACACTCGATTTTCCCCGCGACTTCGCTCGCGTAATTGTAAGTTAGGTTAAGTAAGTAACAGCGTTTTTCTCTGGATTAAAGGTACTCTATGTCGTTTTCTGTTCTCCTGACAACGTGTATGCGCAATTTCATGACGATCGATCGAGAAGTTCAGGCGTGAAAGCGTAACTAAGTCAAAGTCAAAAATCATTTATTCATTAAGGTTCCAAAGTAACACTTATGAACGTCAAATATACTATAGGTTAGTGAGTTTACTAAGTTACTGAAGCTGCATTTAGGTTAGTTGCTAGGTTCAGACAAAGGGTTGAGCCAATGAGAAGAAATCCGCAAGAAATTTACGACCACTCTTTTAAATTGCCAAATAATACTCATTTCAACAAGGTGTTGCAGCCATTATACCATAATATGCTACTGACTTTAAAAACTAAAGATATTAACAATAATAACTTAATAATATTATAGAGATTAATTAATTTAGATCTAGTTAAATTTTTAATATAAATCTAAAATAGCCAGTAGGATGGCATGATGGTGCATACACAAACAAACTCATATTCGCATTTATAATATTAGGATATAATATACTGACAGGTATGTCCACGACGGGTAGGCAGAGGGGTATCGCATCATCAATTTTAGATACCGTGATGTAACTAAAAATATCTTGGTAGAAAATCTTAATATCACTACTCGATCCTAAAATCTGAACCATAAAACTCATTTTAATTAAATTTCCCATTAGAATACCTTGGGAGAGGAATATATTCGCAAAACTTGGCATAACCTAATTAATACCTACTCCAGGGAGAGATATCTTTAAAGCTTCCTCCGTACAATTCAACAATATACAGAGTTCTTGGAACTACTAATATGCTTATCTGTTTTCATATTCGATTAATAGTTTTCAACAATAACATATTATGCATGTATAAACTACTCAGTAAAAACTAGCACACACGACTTCAAACAACGCCGTTGCATTAAAATGACAAGAAACTCATCTCGTAAGGATCCACTTAGATAAGAACTACATTAATATGATACTCTGCCAAGAACTCTTAGTACAGTGCCACGCTGTCGGCGTATAATATTCGGTTATGTTCGGTATCGATATCTGCGAACTGCGGGCGTTTTATTACTTAATTTTTTATGTAATTTTAGAAAAAATATGCCACCTGTTTGGGTTACATATTACTATTTTTCTTGTTATTCTCTGTAGTTAAGTTAGAATGCTTGTGTTTCGACTGAGATTGTTACAGTTTACATTTGTCAAGTATTTAAATTTTCGACTTGTATTTAACTGTGACTTAGGCTGATTCTGTGACAATAATGTAATCAAAGCTGTTTCGAGATCTAATATAATAAATCTCGTACATTAATTTGATTAATGTATGATTATATATATTATACTACTGATTATATATAATATTATGTCTATAGTTTTGCAGTGTGGCTTCGAAATTGTTTGTAAATTTGTTTGAGTAGTTTATACAGTGAATGCGACGACGGATATTAACTTTTTCTTTATGAGTTATGTTATCACATAAGTGACGAGTTGTGTTGGTGATAATAAAGATCATTAAACCTAAACCTATACTAACTGTTATCGAATTGGTTCTTATTTTAGACGTATCCAATGTAGTCCTATCCTAGTACCTAATTTAATAAAAAGCCGCAGTTTATATGTGAAAACGTAACGAACATAGCTATTTTGCTATTTACAATATAAATATAAAAATGTACGGTTATATTTAATGTAATAAGACTGAAAAATAATCTTGCTGTCTGGTTAATATAAAATGTTGATAGAAAAATATTTGACCAGATTGAGTCGACTTATAGGGAACTGTGACCGACCGTGGCCGATACTATAACGTGGGATGGTCCTATCAGTTATATGTTCGAGCTCCAGTAAACCAATAAAGAGGATCAATACAAACTTTCCCTCAGTTTCTCGAATACCAAAGATAATAGTTCCTACGTTTTCTTTTTCGCCCGTTTTTGCTCCTTACTTTTATAGGCGAAGTATTCGTTGGTACGTAATATAAACTTGGAAAAGCAATATTGTATTGTGTTATGTTAGAAACTTGGTAGTGCCATCGGTATGACGATAAAACAATGTGTTTATTGTCTATGGACTGCTGAAATCTTGAAGCTATGGTGCGAATTATATGATCTATTAATGGCCAGGGTACTATATAGAGCTGTAGGTACTATCAATCCTAACTATATATACATAATATTATAAATGAAAATGTAAGTGTTTATTTGTTTGTTACCCTTTCACGCTTTACCTATTCGATCTATCATCATGTAATTTCTCATACCCGTTGTCAGGGGAACAGAAAAGGACATTGGGTAGGCTTTCCAATCCATCATCTCCAATTATACAACATACTTGCATATACATAGATTGTCGCCTGTGTATCCTGATGTATATACCTGGGTAGAGAGGTGTACAATGTACAGCCATATTCCGTCAGTAATGGTTTCAGGTCCGACGTAATACATGGGGACGGGGTTAGTCTATTACCATTTATTGTTAGAGATACCATGCTGCTACGTAAAATACCCTAATGGAAACATCCAATAGCACTTAGTTGGTACCGAGGATCAATATCGATCGCACAAAACCGTTAGTGGAATTTCTTACCGCTGGACCAACGAGGTCGTTTATAAAGGCAGTATGTAATATGTATTATATAACACTAGGCGTGCTCGCGGTTTCACCCGCGTTTATAGTTACTGCGCCGCCCCCGTGGGTCGTAGCGTGATGTTATATAGCCTATGCCTATAGCCTTCCTCGATAAATAGGCTATGCAACACTAAAATAAGATTTCAATTCGAACCAGTAGTTTCTGAGATTAGCGCATTCAAACAAACAAACTCTTCAGCTTTATAATATTAGTATAATAATAATAATAATCTACCACATACACACAACACCATCTAGCCCAAACTAAGCAGAGCTTGTAATATGGGTACTAGACTATGGATAAACATACATATATACCTTTTTTTTTTAAATACATACATATTATACATAGAAACACCCAGACCAAGAGAAACATCCATGCTCATGCACACAAATGTTTGACTTGTGCGGGAATCGAACCTGCGACCTCAGGCGTGGCAGTCGGTTACACTAACCACTACGCCATCGAGGCCGACAATTTTTAGATTTTCATATAAAAATATTTGGAGCTCCTGGTAACTAATATATGGAAAAATGAATTTTAAACAATAGATTTGGAGCGCGCGGAAATAAGCCCTTCTTAATATAGGTACATAGTATATTATAAGTATAACACAAATAATTCGTACTCAAACGCGAAATATTATTTCTCATAAAGCCCAGGCAGTATTCATTCGAAGTACGCTATCAGAATATATTAAACAATAAGCTGGCTGTAAAATTACAACTTAATTGTGTACTAGGTACGGTTAGCAACATAAGTAGCTAAACATTTGCCTTTGTAGAAGTATTTTGTAAATTAAAATACTAATTATTGTTCTGTATTTTTAAACTATTATTAAATGGGATTAAATATAATGACCACCAAAAATACTGATTGCGCAGCAAAATATGCTTACTTACTAAAATATATCATAACGCGCACCTATACGCCTCAAATCACTGCATTCCGTCTCGGAAGGGTTAGGTTATGTTAGGTTCCTTCTTAAACCCACCCAAAAATAGGTCGACTTAGTTTGATCTCTTTAAATATATGTATTTTGGTGTGCAATTCGTATTTTTGATAAGCATCTTTTGCTGTGCAATTAGTATTTTTTTGCTGTGCATTTAAATACTACCCTTATTAAATTAAATATATTTTAACTATTACAGCTATAAAATCTAACATGTTATTTTTAACGATAGAGATTTCGTAAGTGTGTATCGTATTATGTTGCTGGCTGTATTGCTAACCTACAACAAAACTGGAATATTCCAGTTAAATTTAGAATACTTATACATTACCTAATTAAGGGTAAATCCTAATTTAGATAATGTATAAGTTTAAACCTTAAGACTGCGCCGAGCGTAAGACAGATAATGACAGAGCTCGTGCGGCGCATATTCAAATCGGCGCGCGGCCGCCATAGTAAAATTGTATGGAGGATTTGAAGTGCTTTTTTGATAATAATGTATCGTTATTGTCAAACAATAACTTAAATATTTGGGACGGACAAATTGTAATATAATTATTTATCTTTCGTTTAAGCTGTAAAATAGGATAGATTTCTACTGTTATAAATAATCTAAAAATCACGTAATACGAGCGTACGTTTTTGCATCTTTCGTGCAAATTTACGTAATTTTGTAGGCGAAAATATTAATTATTTTAAGTTTTTTACACGGAGTAATTGTAAACACATTCATTGTTATGGTAAATGTATATTTTATATTTATTTTAAACAAAAAGTTTTGATTTTATTCACTTAACTGTAACCGCCGGTTTTGGTACATTTCGCTCGGCGTAGTCTTAAATAAAGAAAATACCAGATGATTCTGGCGAAATTTGGCCTTATTTGGTCGTTGGACTACCTTGCAGAGTCTGCTTTTAGTCGCTTGTTATAAAATAGATAGTTATCTTCAATCATATTATACACTAGATATGGCTCATAGTAAATGACTTAGAAAGTCTAATCCAGACTAGATTTAATAATAACTGCACTTGTGTTAAAACGTTTAAACATTATTAGTTAGCTCATTAAAACCTTCGCCTAAAAGGCTCAGTCGCAGAACGTCCACTACTCAAAATGTCTACAGGTCGCAAAATTTATTTATTTATTTATAAAACAAATCACATATGTCATTACAGGAAAACCTAATGCGAAAATGTCTCTTTCGCAAAATATCTTTCTCGCAAGATGTTTCTTTCGCAAAGGCCCCTTTCGAATAATGAACCTTCTTCCTAATCCCTTTGTATCAGTAAAAAACACATTGACTGTGTTGTACAGAATCAGCATTGACACTTTTGTTGTTGTGTACAACAAAACAAACTGTAGCTGTTGTGTTGTGTTTATATACAGACTTACGTGTACCGAATTTACGCAGAGCAGAGACAGTGGATTTCGTCTTGCTGAATTTACGTAGCGATAGAGCAGAGACAGTGGATTTCTTCTTGCTGAATTTTCGTAGCGATAGAGCAGAGACAGTGGATTTCTTCTTGCTGAATTTACGTAGCCATAGAGCAGAGACAGTGGATTTATTCTTGCTGAATTTACGTAGCGATAGAGTAGAGACAGTGGATTTCTTCTTGCTAAATTTACGTAGCGATAGAGCAGAGACAGTGGATTTCTTCTTGCTGAATTTACGTAGCTATAGAGCAGAGACAGTGGATTTATTCTTGCTCTGTTACCGACATCATCTTTCTTGCTACATTAGTGTTGTATTTATTGTGTATCAAGTTTTTAGATACTTTTCATATCTGCAAGTTTATTTGAAGGTATTTGTGAGTTCAACACAAAATCCATTAGAAATCTGGAAATTCTGTTCATAATTCATATCTAATTCAAATATTATTTGTCAAAATAGAAACTGTGTAACTTTTTAATGATAGACGAGTGTAAGACAAACAGCAGTTAAAATTATATCAAATGTATATTTATACTATTATAAACCTGTAATGAATCTTGTCTGTTTCTACTTCTCCCTAGCCTTTAATATTTCCCAAGTCACTTGGGGTCGGCTTTCTAGTCTAACCGGATTTGACTGGATACCAGTTTATACACGGAGCGGCTGCCACCTGACCTCCGCAACACGAAGGCTAACGATACCCTAAGGCTAGACCAGTGTCAGGATATTAGAGGGCACTGACTTCCCAATAACGACTGCCATAGATGTTCATGACAGCCGGGACCGACGGTTTAACGTGCTCTCCGAGGCACGGAGCAGGCGATAATTGTCAATCAATACGCACATAATTTCGAAAAGTCATATAACTTCCGAAAGTCAGAGGTGCGTGACGTGGGTTCGAACCCGAGACCCTCTGCATTGCAGTCTGTTGGTCTCCCCACTGAGCTATCGCTGCTAATCTTGTCTGTTTGTACGTAGAAAATATTCTTGAACTTTAATTAGGACCTACTGACTAAAAATGTTACATCTAACTTCGATCAGTAGAATAAGATAGTGGTTATGACAATGTTGAATAGTGTGATCCACATAAATGATGTCGCAGGCAAAAACATTTCCACTCGCACGAAGTCGCGAATAAAATCTAGTATATAAGGTACTAGATGTTCCCGCGGTTTCACCCGCGTTTATCGTTACTACGCCGCCCCCGTGGGTCGTAGCGTGATGTTATATAGCCTAAAGCTTTCTTTGATAAATAGGCTATCCAATAGTAAAAGAATTTTTCAAATTGAACCAGTAGTTCCTGAGATTAGCGCGTTCAAACAAACAAACTAACTCTTCAGCTTTATAATATTAGTAGATATAGATACAGCGTAAGAACGTATGGCCAGTCTTTATGTTTCTCTTCGCAGACATGCTTTTAGATTTCTATTATGGTTTAAAATATAGTACTTAGGTTTGAGTTAAAAATGGTTCTCGTTTTTTTTTTAAAAGCATTTCCCGCAATAGGAATATTTTCTGTATCGCGGGAGACCTTATCAACATTCAAATACCGGACGAATAGAACACCCAGACATGGAACAACTATTGGTGGATCCCACAAATTTTTATCCCGTGTGGTTAATTTTTATCCCGTGTGGTTAATTTTTATCCCGTGTGGTTAATTTTTATCCCGTGTGGTTAATCGAACCCACGGCACTCGAAGCGCCGGCAGTGGCGAGGCGACCACGTAAACCACTACGAAGTTAAACTCTTTCTTCTTCTACGAATTTCATGTTAGTCTCCTCGTGTTCATGGCCGCTGATAATCAACCGAAAAGTCAATATCAAATGGTTTAATATTTGAAATAGTAAATTATCTAGTAGTTGTTCTTGACATAAACAATACAGTTTTAACAGTAGTTTCATTTCAATCTATATCTATACATACATACAAATAAATAAAATTGAAGTGTCTGTTTGTAATGTCAAAATAACAGCTTTTTATCTAATGCATATGAAAGTATATAGATAAGGTACATATACGAAAAAATCTATTTTTTTAATTTTCGTCTGTCTGTTTGTTCCGGCTAATCTCCGAAACGGCTGAACCGATTTTGACGGGACTTTCACTAGCAGATAGCTGATATTATAAGGAGTAACATAGGCTACTTTGAATTTAGGATAAAAATAGGGTTCCGCGGAGACAAACACTTTTTATTTAAAATCTACGCGGACGAAGTCGCCAGGTAACAGTAATATGGTCCGACGGCGCTCTATGGGTACGGAATTCTAAAAAGGATTTTAGTATTCATCGTGCGTACGCATGGTTTGTTGTTTTAATATCAGTTAGCTACACATTAAATGGCTCAGATCATAACTAATAAACTTTATGTTTATTAGCAGTTTACAGTTTTGTTCCAATAGTGTTGTTTACGGTCTACTCAATGGGAAGTAAATATTTATGGGAGTTAGGGTGCGTACCCATTGCCGCGTACTAGGCTATGATATATCAGCGTGCTACTTTCTTCAGTATGTTACTGCAACTGGCGCACTAGGGATAATCTCAGTGGCAGTTATTGGGGATTTTTTGTTAGTTCTCAGTAACAGTATGGAGTTTGAAAATGTGCCTGGTAGTAGTAAATAGGCTCGCAACCTATTGTGTACAGTCATCTGTAATAGTGCATGGATACCTTAAGGTCCAAAATCCCTGTGAACACTCGAATTAGAATGAATATGAATGAACTAGTTGGCGTTGTTTTATAAATATTGCAACGCGTACTCAATTTAGCAAATAGGTGAAATTTATAAGAAATTATAAACTTAACCGAAAAGACACTCGAACACAGGGACAGAATAATGTTTGCATAAGAACAGAATAGCGAGTCATCGTAAGTGTCTATAAAATAAACTATACACTATATTTTATTTATAAATTCAATTGTAATGAGTGTGTTTGTTTTTATAATAAACTATTGTGAATAACGATAAAAAATTTGTTTAAAGTTTTGTCAAAATAGAGTTATTAAGAAATCGACTTCTTTTTCTTTTATAGTAGTGCATCGCCATCTTTTACGATATAAATAAACTACTTAACAGTTCTTGTATCGATATCCGTTAGGTAGTTTTTAAATGGGTATGCATTTTTGCAGCTCACTGTACAACCTAAAATATATCTGCCGTTTGGTATCACTTCTCTACGTAGCCGTTTATGATATTCAGGCGTGACTATCAGTATTTTTGTTGATAATCTATCACTACGACAGCGTGATTGCCTTCTTGTTTCCTGCATAAAATGGAATTCTCAATAGCAGCATGTTGTCCGAAAATTGGTTGTAGACAGCTATAGCCATGCCTGTCCCTCATACGTGGAACTTAAAACATAGGTAGCACAGTGTAGATAAAATAATACATCTCAGATTATACCTTTAAAATATGCAGATCTTTATTCCATTTCAATATGCAGATGTGACTCTACTTCAGCGTAGTATGCTTCAGCTTCAGTAGTTTAGTAAACTCACTAACCTATATATTTGGACGTTACTTTGTGACCTAAATGAATTAATGACTTTGACTTTGACTATGAAATTACGTGATTACATTCGGACGTCTAAAAACGACTGAAACCGCTTTACATCCGTGTTGTAACCCCAAGTCACCGTTACCTGCAATTTTACTTTTAACACAAAACGAGCTCTTTCCTCCGTCATTGCTTGGTCTATTACCAAATTAGGTAGCTCATTATACTATCGCTTGTATCTCGTCATTGTCACTCGTTGGCTCATTGTTCGCGCTTTCTATAACTGAATATATGCTATGTTCAACGTCACAGTACTACGGATTAAAAAGGATGTGTTATAATAATTGTGGCGTTTCGAAAAATAATGTTGTACAATTATGTCTTATCAAAATGTTTGTATTGTAACGTCTTTATACCATATTAATACTTAATGTACTTCGCTCGGGATCAATACTTTTTACTGGATGAAAGGTATACCTATTACGCCCATCAAAGGTATAATATGTCCCTACCTCAAAAAGTGATGATCGGTCGAGTAGTTAAGGCGTGAAAGCGTAACAGACAAGCAAAGAAACTCACATTTGCGTTTATAATGTAAGTTAGGATTACATTAAAAAATACTTAACATCCTAAAGGTACAAAAAAGCAGGCCATACACGCTAGGGTGTAACTGACAGGTTTGCCTGTACAGTTCAACTCTACAGGTAAACTTGAGCTGCATAGATACCATACACGTAGCGGTAAACCTGTACAAACTCTCAGTTGATACCATGGCCCCGACAGCGGCGCTTGATCTCGACACAGTAGCGTTAATAGGTTTATAGTTTGTTTTATTAAAGAAAAGGATATTTTAACAAAGACACTGTGAACAGTGGTGTAAAGCATAAATACCTATACAGCGCCGCGCGAGCGTCTTTTCCCTCTAACAATCAGCGGACAACTGACGCCTGCGCAGACCTGCGCAGGCGACCGCTACACACGCTCAGTTTTGCCTGCACAGTTAAACTGCACAGGCAAAAATATCAAAATTCATATTTTTCGAGTTGCCTGTACAGGCGTGGAAACCTGCACAGTTGTGCATCATACACGTTCCGGTTTACCTGTACAGTTGAACTGTACAGGCAAACCTGTCAGGTACACCCTGGCGTGTATGGCCGGCTTAAAGTCCTAAATTTACTCAATAATAGATAAATTACGAAAGCCTTTTAGATCTAGTAGTTGAGGTAGTTGTCGATTGACTGAAAAAGGATGCGCGATACAAATTGTAACTTAACTGTTATTTAAGTGCAGGTGTACAAGGGAGTAAGCGCGATATATATTATTTTTTTATACAATTAAGGTGGCAAGCAAGCATACAGTCCACCCGATGGCAAGTAGTCACCGTAGCTTATGGATGCCTGCAACACCAGAGGTATCACTTGCGCGTTGCCAACCCTATAGGAAAGAAAGTGGGAAAGAGAAGGAGCGGGAAGGGGAAAAGAGCGTGATTGGGCCTCCGGTACTCTCACTCTCCGAACGAAACACAACAGTAGGAATACTGCTATTTCACGTCGATATTCTGTGACAGGGGTAGTCCTTCCCCGATCGAGCTGGCCCATTCAAGCTGAAATCAGCTAGCTAAGTTTAACGCAAAATGAGGCTGCAATTTCATATACATAGATATGAGAAAATTAGGGCGTAGTAGAAATTTTCATAGGTAAACCACCTATGAAAATTTCATCTCTAATTTTTCTTCAATTTTAATACTGGTGTCACAAAGACATTCTTTTTCATTACTGCTTGATCTTGCGTATAGATACAAATATAGGCAAGTACCTTATTCCGTTGTCTGAAACTGAGAAATTTCATTTAGCTTTTAGTCTTAAGTAAGCTCTCAATCGAATCTAGCCAATTTGGTGCCGTTCCAAACAAACTTCTGCCGTAGCAAACTATTTTTGTTGTTTAACTTTGTATTTCTTTAAAGTAATTGAATTAGCTTCGTTCGTTGTTTGTTTGGCATCGACTGCGAAATACATATCTGATATTATTTTCTGTTTTTATAAAGTAACATCCGCACTTAGTGTAATACCTGCTTCGCGGTTGACATTACAAACATTTAAACGACCTATACAAAGAACACCAAAACACGAAACAACCATTCGTGGAGCACACAATTCTTTGTCCCGTGTGGGATTCGAACTCACTACACTTGGCGTAGTGACAGCGTTGAGGCGATTACTTAAACCATTACGCCATCCGTTTTCAATATGTGTTATTCTGGTTAGTGCCACTCCGCCCCATTTTTTTTTAATTTTTTTATTTTTATTATTGTCCTCGTCAAAATGACCACACTCCACCTGATGGTAAGCAGTCGTGTGGTCTAAGAGCAGTGGCCTCCACACCGCCCTCATAGTAGCCGAGGCGATGTTGAGGTCTCTACTTTGACGGCCTGAGAAGGTGCTTTTTCACGCCCCGCTTAAAGGACCCAGGATTGAAGGAAGAAGGAAACACGTGCCTTGGCAAAGAATTCCATGCCTTGGGCTGGTGATATACCGTGGAGATTTTGAAGTTTTCAATATAGCTTATGTTGCTAGTGTCTATAAACAATTATAAACTGTTACACTACTGGGCACGGGCCTCTTCTCATTTTGAGAAGGTTTAGCCCATAGTCCACGACGCGACGCTGGCCCAGCGCGGGTTAGCAGACTTCATATATCGTCGAGAAGATTATGTAGAATTCTTAGACATGTAGGGTTCCTTACGATATTCCTGGACCGTTAAAGCGAGTGATAATTAACTATCAAAAACGCACATAATTCTTTATCGAAAAGTCAGACGTGAAGCTATAAGTACGAATAAATAAAATTGGGTTGTTGAGATGAATTAATCGGTTTTCTATGTTCTAAATATCGTATTAATGTATATAGCCATTATGTACATCATTAACCTGCTTATATACCTAATTGTTTTGGCAGTTTACTAATTGTGTTTTGTACTTTTTGAACATTGGAAAGAACGTTCTAGAAGTTACCGTATTGAACCCGTATCGCACAATATGTGAACGGGTGTTTTTACGAAACTTTAGTACGAAGTCTGGAGGTAGGTACATGTCCAGATTTTGTACTACGTATTTCCACGTAGGGGTTGGCAGAGTAGTGTTTCACCCACGTTTCAATCAGCCTGTTGCAGTTCATTACTGGCAAAGCTATTTTCATTTCTTTTTTAAAAAAGAAAATTATAAACGCTCTCGTATTTGGAATAATTTCTGTGTTCTCGGCGACATTACAAAACACTCAAACAACGACATAAACAACACCTAGACTCAAACTAACTATTTTTGAATCACACAAATTTTTCTCTCGTCTAGGGATCGAACGCATAACACTCGGCGCGGTGTTAGTAGGCGACCACTTAAACTACTACGTACAGTCAAAGCTAAGATAATATTTAGTAGTATAAAACTGCACTGCGCCACATCACATGTGTCCCAACCCTAAGTTTCTTGACATAAAAGCTTTTCATATACGTGATATGTTCAAAACTCTCTTTAATATTCACGAAAAATCGGCTATACAGAACATAAAAATGTAGGTTTTGCTTTTATTTCTTAGAAAACCAATATGGCTAAAGTTTATATTACAGCCGAACACGCAACGATATTTATACAGCTTTAAAACAAAATGGTGTCTGAACTTTTATGCAAAATATCTGAACCACACGTGTCGTAAATTACTACTTTATTATATTGAAGCATATATAATATACCTAGCTGTTACCTGCGACTTCGTCCGCGTAGATTTTAACTAAAAAGTATTTGTCTCCGCGGAACCCTATTATTTTCTAAAATCAAAGTAGCCTATGTTACTCCTTATAACATCAGCTATCTGCCAGTGAAAGTCCCGTCAAAATCGGTTCAGCCGTTTCGGAGATTAGCCGAAACAAACAGACAGACAGAGACAGACAAAAATTTTAAAAATAGATGTTTTCTTGTAGGTGACTTATATACTTTCATATGCATTAGATAAAAAGCTGTTATTTTGACATTACAAACAGACACTTCAATTTTATTTATTTGTATAGAAGATACAGCACTGCCTCAGTGACGCAGTAGTAGTAAATGCGACAGCTGTAGACGAGGTCTCGGGTTCGAATTCCAGGCCGGGACAAGTGTTATTGCGTTTTCTGAGACTATATTCTCAGTAGCACCACGTAGTATGAAATAATGGCTGAAAACCGCAATAGGCTAGCTATAGCGTGGCACAATAAACCATAGCTGGGTAAATGTAACTCTGTAATATATCTATGTCTACCTCTTTTTGGATCTAACCACAAGCGATATATCGCTTAGCTAGCTTATAAGCTATGTAATTATGTAGTAATCCCATAAGATCCAGTAACCGCTTACCATCCGTCGCGCCGTATTCTTATTTGCCACTTTATCATAGCCCTTCAGAGATATACAACAATGAAAATGTACCAAACACATCGGGGCCAATGTCACCCGCTCCTACACACAATGTAATCCGTGTTTATCGTCGCTCGTTGATAGATGGCGCTATTGATCGCTCCCGGACACATTCCCGCCATGTTTTTTCTTCCAACAATATATATTTCCCTATTTTATTCATGTACGTTGAAAATAAATCCGTTCTCTCTCGTCGGACATCTTTATTTTTATTGAGATCCCCTAGTTTCCATTTCTTCGTGTGCGTATTTGGGTTTTTGACCCTCCGATATCTGAATTCGGTTTCGGAAATAGGTTTAGTTTGGTGCTTAAAACTTTCCTGCTATCTGTGTAATTTAAGTTAGGGTCGACTATTAAATAGACCACGATAGGTATTATCGGTAAGGATAACATTTTGGTTAAGCGTATCCAAATTTAGATCTGCTTTTTACGTTTTATGGTTTTGGAGTCTGTAAAGTATAGAGCGCGCGTGCTCAGGTATAAAACATGGAAAATTAACTTTAATATATTTATATAATTGTAGCCATATATAATTATGTAGTCTCACGCCAATAGGGGTAGGCAAAGGTATATTACAACCAATATTTATTTATTTCAAACACAAACTTTACAAGAAATATCCTTGATAAGAGAGCGTTGAACATATCATATATGTATGTGAAAAGCTTTTATGTCAAGAAACTTAGGGTTGGGGCACATGTGATAAATAAACATAATATCGTTTTAGGATACTAAAACGATATTTTAAGCTAAGTATATATAGTTTCTTGCCCGTTCTTCTTATGAGCCCTACACCCTTGCTTTGTTGAACGTGGCAGTAAATGTAAATTCACAGAAAAATTTGTGTAACTTTGACATTCATAAGTGTTACCTTGTAACCTAACTTGAATAAATTTATTTTTGATTTTGATTTGATTTAGTATAATATAAATAAGACAATAAATAAATATAATTTTACAAATTTTACATATTAAATACTAGGTATGCATTTTTCCGCAACTTCTTTGAATTTTGGCAGGCTACAGTGATAAATATCAACGTCATTGGCAATTATATTAATGTAATTGTAATTTGTCATGTGATAGGGAGCACGCCTATTGACGTCTACCGGGCAAAGATCCAGACTCCGTAATGCTACTGACAATTCTTTGATAGAAAAGCCCAATAACACTTTTTTGCACTTTAGCGTGTAGCAACAATTTTTTTATGCATCATACTATAGTATATCAAAAATCATTTCTAGAAGTCAAATTAAGAGCAAATATCGTTTCTTTTGGTACCTAGCAGCATAAGAATAGTTACGTTCGGTGATGTGTTCGTTCAATCTTTGTTAACCTTAACAAATTATACACCTAATCCTTCCTCATGAATCACTCTGTTGGTGAAAATAGCATGAAAATCCGTTCAATAGTTTTTGAGATTATCGCGAACAGTCTGACAGACGCGGCGGAGGACTTTGTTTTATTATATTTAGGGAAAGTGATATGATTGTGTAGATTTAAACAAAACTTTGTATTTTAGAGTTTAGGTAATGTAACTATATCACTTAAATAATAAAGATTTTGAGTAAATTATCCTATTAGAAAACAAAATATGTAAAGTAAAGATGTATGTGTGTGTGTGTTCTTGTTGATATGGGAAACACCATGCCTTGTGGATATTTTAATTTGTTTGAATTCTTTGGTCTGCACGACCATATTAGATATTCATCTGTATATGTATAATTTCCGTGTTTAATCATTTATTTATTAAGAATCTCCGACAATAAATATAAAAGAAGTTGCACAAACAAATTAACAAACTTTTTGTATAGTGTACTCTTTCAGTTATAGGAGACATGCACATACATATATCAACAAAGCTTAAAATAGAAATTTAAAAGTAATTAACTAAATCGAACTACACAAATATAATGATTGCCTCGTTGGCGCAGCGCTTGTTAATGCAAAAGCTGTGCATGATGTCCCGTGTTTAATTCCTCGATAAGACTTGACACGCGTAGATAATGTTGAGGAGGATAAGTTTCATCCCGGGATGTCTTCTCATTGGATTCTCGCAGGTGAAGCCGCTGGTCAAAACTAGAATATTTAACTCGCTACCTATTACCTACGTGAGATAATGCGTATTTAAAGGTGGTTGTGATTCATCTCTGCCTATCCTTCCAATGATAAATAAGCGTCAATATCTTTATATATATAATTCTACTGTACGTGTGTATGTCACTGAACTCCTCCTAAACGGCTGGACCGATTTTGGTGAAACTTTTTGTGTGTGTTCAAGTGGATTCGAGAATGATTTAGATATGTTTTTTTGTAAAAAATAGGGTGCCGCGGAGACAAACACTTTTTAGTTAAAATCTACGCGGACGAAGTCGCAGGTAACAGCTAGTATATAATACGTTTGTTGGTAACTTGAACGGAACTTAATTTTGAACCAATATTTATCTTTCTTTGCTGCTTGTATTTTTGGCTATGATAGAGGGCTAGCATAATCTTTGTTCAGATTTTAAGCCTCTAAACGTCAATAAAGAGGAATCACGAAAAAAATAATTTTAAAGTATGATGGATGTAAATCTCGAACGATTCCTCACACCGGGTGCTTAGAACTTTCTATTTGTCCTCATCTTTGATCAAATAAGTTTTGTAGGCTTTTTACGTGGGCGCTTTTCCATTTTAGTACGTTGAAAGTATTTATTTACACGGGAAAGAATTTATATTAAAGGCCTTTGTTGAGAATAGGCTGTATAAATAAACGTTCGGCATGTTTCTAGCGTAAAGTTTTAACATTTAACCTATTGAGTGGAAGCGATACACCGGTGGCCAGGCACAATAGATTTTAATTATGTCTGGTATTCTAAAACTTAAACCAAACCGGTAGAAACCGTAGAGCGTGCATGAGGAATGTTATAAAAGTGAATGTCAGAGAATTGTGTCAGGATCGTAGCAAATGGAAATCCGTAGTCTCTGCCTATCCCTCTGGGAAACAGGTGTGAATCTACCTATGTATGTATTCTAAAACTTGGTAAATTAAGGTATAACAGGTTACCACCAGTCAAAACTGCAGTAGACTAATAAAATCACCGGTCAAGTGCGAGTGGTACCCACACTCGAAGGGTGCGGTACCATCGTACAAGATATAACACTATATTTTTTTATATTTGTTGTTATAGTGGCAATGGAAATACACACTCTGTGAAAATGTTAGCTCCACCTATTACGGTTTATGAGATACAGTCCACTGACAAATAGACGGACGGACAGTGGAGGCTTTGTAGCAGAATCCCGTTGGCACCCTACGGGTACGGAGCCTTAGAAATAAAATATCTTCCACTATACAGAAAACTCGTATCCTTGGTTTTAGGGCAGAATAACTATCCCTCAGAAACTATGCACATATTTAATCTTATGTTGCTGTTGTGTGGATCACACGAGAACAATAATTATAATCTATATCTATACAAACAAATAAAATTGAAGTATCTGTTTGTAATGTCAAAATAACAGCTTTTTATCTAATGCATATGAAAGTATATAAGGTACATATACGAAAACATCTGTTTTAAAAATTTTTGTCTGTCTGTCTGTTTGTTCCGGGAAATCTCCGAAACGGCTGAACCGATTTTGACGGGACTTTCCCTGGCAGATAGCTGATGTTATAAGGAGTAACATAGGCTACTTTGATTTTAGAAAAAATAGGGTTTCGCGGAGACAAACACTTTTTAGTTAAAATCTACGCGGACTAAGTAGAAGGTAACAGTTAGGCTATTTTTAAAATTTTTGTCTATCCGTCTGTCTGTCTGTTTGTTCCGGCTAATCTTCGAAACGGCTGAACAGATTTTGACGGGACTTTCACTGACAGATAGCTGATGTTATAAGGAGTAACTTAGGCTACTTTGATTTTAGAAAAAAAAAATAGGGTTCCGCGGAGACAAACAAACACTTTTTACTTAAAATCTACGCGGACGAAGTCGCAGGTAACAGCTAGAATAATAATATAATTGATATACTATGCCAGAAACATGACTATCCATTGCTCCATTGACAAGTAAAAGAAGGATAAAGCAATATACACACTTTTGCATCCTACTTAATATTATAAGTACAGGCGAATGGGAGTTGATTTGTTTGTTACGCAGTCACGTCTTGTGCACTCGATCGATCATCATGTTATATCGTACACATGTTGTCAGGGGTATAGAAAAGGACATAGGGTAACTTACATCCAGAAAAAAATACAGTTCCAGAGGGAAGGTAGTTTATAATATTAGGTATCTATAGTAGTAGTAATGAATTATATAGGGATACTAGCTGTCCCGCGCAACTTCGTCTGCTTCAAAATAGAGAATTTTTCCCGTTTAAAAAAAAACCATCCTGTCTTTTAAGTTGGACCAAATTACAAATGATTACGAAGTTTGATCAAAATCAGTTCAGTAGTTTAGGAGTCCATAGCGGACAAACAACGTGACACGTAATTTATATAGATAAACATTTATAAATAGTGCAGAACGTTACGCATCATGACAAAAATTACCTCACATTATCCAACATTCGCCATATTTATATCCAGCAAATTAACATACAGCAGCCTTCGTTGTTGCTAGCCCACCATATTGCCGTGACGTCACACGCACATGCATTATGAATGACGTCATCGCGCAACGTTTCGACCGCGCCATATCCGCCGCATGGCGCGTACAAGTGCACATTTACGTGAGAATTCGCCACATAATCCGATACAACATTACCGAATACATTCTGTATAAGTATGGCATACCGTAATCCGGATGATGGGATTACCGAAATGTTCGAGCTTTCGAGTAAACGGTTGTATGTTTTCTTATTGATCTCTTTTCTTTTGGGCGTCGATTTCTTGTGTTATATGAGGCGGGTAAGTTGAGAGTATGGTATGCGAATGTGTAACGACGATTTGTGCCGATTTACAGAGTCACGATAATCTAGTTATCAATTAGGTCGATTTTGTTTTTTGTAAAGACTTTGACTGCTTCGGTAATGACTGCGACTGCCTTGGATGACATCCTGACTTTATTTATTTATTTATTATGGTTCACCAACAATTGTTTACATTAACACTTACAACTCAAACTAGTCTAAAATACAAGCGACAATGCAACAATCACTTACTACAGGCAAACACCGCTTGAGCATACAAAAAGGTAATTGAAATCCATCATCAAATCTTACTCGTAGTTACATATAGTTAGTTATACATAGAGTTGAACAAATTTTTATTTAAGTGATTTTTAAGTAACAGGAAGGAGTTTGATACTGTCCTCGGTGGATGGCAATAGGTTCGCCTCTATTATAGCTGGTAAAATGTATGCCGAATACACCTTCGCCTGCCTCCTCGGCGTATTAGGTGTGTGATCATATACCTATGTAACAAGTTGTTAGACTAGTATGTTGGTTACGAAAATACCTCCACGCTACAGAAGATCGCAACCAAACAGCCTCGTAATGTGTTTCTATGCAGAGTATGGCCAGAGTCTTTAAGGTAGCATCGTACTATCAGCAGAGGACCAGTGATCTCGATCACTTGAGTCAACGCCAGAGCTTAGCTCAATTACAAAATGTCTCCTGTATCACATAGGTTGAATGATACCACCGGCGTTGCAAACATCAAAAACAGCTTACTATAAAATGGCCTTTATATCAGTCGTATAAATTAAACACTTTCTGTGACCATTTGTGTTGGAAAAGTTTAGAAAAAAGTGCTTCACAACCTAAACTGAGATAAAATCCGTTAAAAGTGATCTAATACCATTCCATAAACGTCGTACAATAAATAATCCAGCACTCTCGCAGACTTAACATAATTTTAAAAACTTTCTTGCCATCTTTCAGGCTTGACAGTTTCCAGAAATTGACTAAGTACTGGTTTCGAGCGCCCACATAATTCTAAGAAGTTTTTCGGATGGATATCTGCCGTGAAGGTTTTATAGCCGCTCGTAATATTTTTATCAATTTAATACTTTTATTTAAGTACCTACGTGAATTGACTTGTACCAACTTTTTACCTACGGAGAAAAAGCTTTAGCCTTAGGGTTCCGTATCCAGTGAGTGTAAACGGGACCCACATTACTAAGACTAAGGCCTATGGTTATCTCTCTGCCCCCACCTTTTAAGGATTCTATCTTTTGAATTATACCTGTTAGGTGCCCAGCAGAAAATTTTACAATATGCGATATTTACTGTTATTGTTACTATACTCCTTTTGTGTTTAAAACTATGTGTGCACCTTTTGAGAGAAATAAATGAATTTATTATTATTATTTTGGCCGATATCCTAACAAAGCAAAACAAAATGTAAATTTTTAGACATTACACACATGAAACACGACAATAACATAATAAGTTAATTTTGTATACTATCCTTGATCATACACTTTAGCAAGGTAAACTATTTTAGCTAATATGATCGATAATAGCTGGAACATTATACCATTAATATGAATATGCAATCGAATTCAACAATAAATATCCCATGTTTATTAAAGACATATTAAAAATATATGTATCTATATAATCGGTACGTTATACAACATATTTCTTCATGTATCTTAAATATACAAGAAATAATCGAAACCGGTCATTGCCTCCAGCTCATGACAGTTAGTTTTCCATAAGTCTATGCTAATTCGTTAATGCAGGCTTGTGAGGTAAACACTAGGTCTGGGGCACTGCCTACACTAGCAGAACCGCCTGACTCCTTTTCATTATAGTTGATTGCAATGTGAATACATTAGGAAACCTATTGATAGAGCATCCCTCAATCCAAAATATGTTGGCCTTTACAATTTAAAGACTGATTACGATAAGGCAGTGTGGAAACAATACAACAGAAAAATATGGTAGGCGACTGCCAAACTTTTAACATGTATATTTTAATTATTTAAAAAGACAAGATAGTGGTTGTGTTGAATAGTGTGATCCACATAAATGATGTCGCTGGCAAAACCATTTCCACTCGCACGAAGTCGCGAATTAAATCTAGTATATAAGGTATACAGCGTAAGAACGTATGGCCAGTCTTTATGTTTCTCTTCTAGGGCCTGTTTTTAGATTTCTATTATGGTTTAAAATATAGTAGACATACGGCTTAGGTTTGATTTAAAAATGGTTCTCGTTTTTTTGTAAATTCCTGTGTCGTGGAGGACCTTTCAAACATTCAAACAACGGACAGAAAGAGCACCCAGACTCGGCACCACCATTTGTGGAGCTCACAATTTTTTGTGCCGTGTAGGATTCGAACCCATAACAGTCCGCGCAGTGGCAGTGTAATCATTAAACCACTACGCCATCCGTGCAGTCATCTTAAAAACATACGTAATTTTAAAGAACTTCAGCTAGCTGAACAGATTGGTCTCGTAGCTAGTTTATACGCATGTTTGCTGCAGATAGTGAGGTGCTTGTTTCCATGTCCGGGATAGTCAAAGCCTTAATGAGTATACAGTAAGGCAATTAGCCCGGTAAGCATTAGGCTTGCTACCTATTACGTGGACTTAAGTAGCTGAACATGAAATTACTTATTTTTGTTACATAGTAATAAATTATGATTAAAATAAACTACGCTACCCTGTGACGTCAGTGAAAGATGAAGATTATTGTATACCTACTAGCTTTTGCCCGCGGCTTCGCTCGTGTAAAAGTAGGTTAGGTTATGTTAGAAACAGTACCTTTTTTATATTAAATGTAGCCTATGTTACTCGGCAATAATTTAGCTTTCTAAAAGTAAAATATTTTTTTAAACCGGTTTAGTAGTTTTTGAGTTAAATCCCTATACAAACAAAAAATTAAATCTTTCCTTTTTATAATATTAGTATAGATAATAAAGTAATCCAAAATCACGCGAATGTTTACCGGCTTATGGCGCTAACTGTACATAAAACAAAGTTCGCGAAATGTAGATGCAATACACAGCTGCCTACCCCATCGAAGCTGTACAGACGTGAGTCTATGTAAATATAAACGTGAGACTGGCTCAGAACGACGATAGTAGGAAATTGAAACAAATCTAATTCAACTATATTGTTTACAATAGAATGTCGAAAGATATTAAGCATTCCGTCGTTTATCCACGGAGCATATACATTCACGGTCGGACAAGCACTGTCCGTAGTAACGCGATGAACTGGCAGTCACCCTACAATACAAATAAAATATGAGACTTGTCGTTTACGACAGAACTTCTGTCCGGGGAAGTTTTGATGAAAGAACACTTATACGGGCACGATGTTCAAGGACTTGGTTGTATTTGTATAAGGCTGAATATTTGAAGCATACTGTTTGCTTTTGTAAGGTTTGCCAATTCTGCTACGCATTGTACTTGGTAAAATTTAGATTTGTGTTTCGTAAGAGCTTGTCTTTGCTACGCATTCTATTTGATAAAATTTTGTTTAGTACTTATACGAGAAGTTAGTTGATTTTAATAAATATATTGCGTTGCGAAATTGGCGAAAAACTATAAATTTTAGTAGTTTTTTGGCAGTAAGTTGTTGTATTGGTTACAGCATAAATTTATAAGTTTTAATAAAGCATATACTCGTGTTTAAAGCGGAATGACAAACTTCGCTTTCAGCAAAAACCTCAAATGACTGAAAATATCAATTTATTTTGGCGTAGCGTTGTATTCTGGTATCATTTAGTGAACACTGTAGAAGATTCTCATTCGAGTGATTTCGGCCCCCATAAAAACCGATCAAAAGTACCACTTTCTTTAAACCGGGTTAACTGGGCGTCATACGCCTTCAAGGATGACATTAAAAATCTTTCCTTTACTTCTTTAATTTCTTAACAGTTTGCGTTATAAACTGTCAGTTAAGTGTGTATGTGTCCTTACTTCCTTGTTGTAAGCTATCCGTATACATAGTTAGGTCGGTGGCCTGAATCCTACACGTGGAGGCGAAGGCATTGTCCCTTAAGTACAGCCGTCGAGTTTGATGGAGAATTTAGAAGCTGTACCTACCCTGTCATTGATTCGTGATGATGGCTGCCGAGGTCGGAAGACTTTGTGATATAATCATGACGGTTTATGAATATAGAGTTGTATAATATATTGTTTAGTCCCTTGCAATGGACTGTTATAAATGAGAAAGATCTCTAAAAAAACCTAATAATATTGACGATTTCTAAATCTTACTTTGTACGCACTATAAAACGGTTAATACCTACAAAAAAATTTAAATTAAAATTGTGAGATATTAGTAATTCATATCTTACGAATAACATTTAACTAATTCAACTGTATTGATACATTATTAATTGTAATTAAGCTACACTAATATTTAACTTAAATATACCTATAAGCAAAACAAGTTATTTTAAATCTGTGACATCTTCTCAAGTATTTATTAACCTCTGAGTCTTCTTCAGAGATTAATGAAAACGCTATGTGGGTCTGTGTGTCTGTCTGTTAGTGACAGGCATAACTCCGGAACCACTGAACCGATTGACTTGTAATTTAGTGTGCAGACACCTCGGTCGAATTTGAATATGGGCCCTGTGGGTCAAAAGAACCGCGAGATATAGGAGTCATAAGGTCACATGATGTACATTTAAGAGGAAAAGGTTGAATCCTGGGTTTTAACACCCATCTAGTTTAATTTATGTATAACTTTAGTATGAATATAGCAACCTTGTATAACAGTAGTGCCAAAAAAGTGCTTCTTATCCTGTACCGCAGCTAGTATAATAAATTGTGAAAAGGTATTACGGGGTTGACAGCGCTCTTCATTGCTTTGTCAGCTCATCGTATCGCGTGCGTAAGAACTAGGTTAGAATACATTAGAATTGTAAATAAACCTTTGTAAGTAATTGCTTAGGGACGCGACATAAATTCCATTATTGATATCAATTACAAATAATTAGTGCCTGCGAAAATCCTAACTAAAATTATAAATGCGAATGTCAGTTTGTTTGTTACGCTTTCACGCCTTAACTACTTGACCGAGCGTCATGAAATTTTGCATACACTTTGTCAGGGGTACAGAAAACGACATAGGGTACCTATCACTCAGAAAAAGTACCTACTGTACCCGAGTTATAGAAATCTATTGACAAAAGATACATTAACGCAAGCGAAGCCGCGGGAAAAATCTGCTATTTAACGTACTAAGTTACACACAGAAACCACGCCTGCATAGATACGGAAATAATGTCTTTTCCTTTCTTATAATTTACAAAGCTTGTGTGACAAGACTGAGGTAGGCTTTACTTCTTGCACTGGCTTTGATTGCGCAAATGGCGTAGTGGTTTCGCCTTGCCACTGCCAGTATGCCGAGTGTTGTGGGTTCAAATCCCTCACGGGACATACATTTATGTGATCCACAAATGGTTGTTGCGAGTCTGGATGTTCTTTGTGTCCGTTGTTTGAATGTTTGTTAATGCCCCCGCGATACAGGGTTTATTCCTAGTGCGAGAAATGTATTTTAGAAGAAAAAAAAGATACTACTCTGCTTAACACATTTTCCGATACAAGCTTGAACTTACGAACATTCAAGAAGGGTGAGCTGTGCGGATAGCCAGTATACTCTAATTGTATTATTCAAAGACTAACCTTACAATGGCGTGCAGAGTAATTGAATTAAACTGATGTGTGTAGTGTGTACCTTAATTATAACTGTACGTATGAAGTTTTAATCAAATGCCCTTCGCTGTCAGCGCCCCGCGCACCGAACCGCCCGACAATGTTATATGTTATGAATATGTGACGAGTAAGCTTGATTGACGTTTGTAATTAGAAATATGTAATTAACGCGCTAGAATGAATCCTTATATCATGGGACCTTTCATTACGCATATAAGGAACTAGTAGACCACATAAATTTTTGCCTTATATCTACAAGGTTAATGAGAAATATTAATATAATAATAATAATCTAGCACATACACACAACACCATCTAGCCCAAACTAAGCAGAGCTTGTACCTACTATGGGTACTAGACAATGGTTATCCATCACATACATATATACTTTTCTTTTTGCAAATACATACATATTATACATAGAAACACCCAGACCAAGACAAACATCCATGTTCATGCACACAAATGTTTGACTCGTGCGGGAATCGAACCCGCGACCTCAGGCGTGGCAGTCAGTTACACTAACTACTACGACATCGAGGCCGACAAATACAAGCATTGTGTCTAGACGCCGGCGTCCGTACGCCGATAGACGAATAAGTTTGTCTCATAAAGAATTTCTTATTAATATCGGTAAGCGCTTGTGAATGTGATTGTTGTACATGGGGGCCCAGGATTGATTGTCGCACCGGGAAAATTTAAGATGATTTTTTTTTTGTGAAATTGTTATCAGTAGCAGACTTCAATTACTGTGCTCGACAATAGATATACTGCATCTCTGCCTACCGGGAATGGCCCCCACAGGGCATGTACAAATTCTTACGCTTACATATATAGGCGTGAGACTTTTTATATAAACGTAAAACGCTAAACCCTGAATTTAGCTTTTTTATAGACTGTTATTTACTTTATTTATTTGGTATTAATGTTAAAATGTAATTTATACGTAATTGTTGCAGTGATGTATTATGATAATTGGTTAGAAAGAATATACCTATAAACGTTTGACAAATAAACTAATATCTAATTTTAATGCCTTAAGTAGGTACATGATACATATTCGCG
Organism: Catocala sponsa; assembly: GCA_963564715.1. NCBI lineage: Eukaryota > Metazoa > Arthropoda > Insecta > Lepidoptera > Erebidae > Catocala > Catocala sponsa. The sequence goes on from OY751349.1 coordinate 18,372,851, forward strand.
TATGAAATCTCGGGCAAACCTCGTAACTATATTAAGTAGTATCGTAAAGATAACGTTCAAATACAGAAAGTATTGACTCATTCATGCTCGTTATCTTATCAGGCTTGTGAACGATTAGCTTCATTCTGTTTATTAAGGATCTCGTCTATCAGCGCTTATGTGTTTGAGATTCATTCATATAAAGTTACATAATAAAGAGCTCGATTCATTTATGCGACTACTGCCTCCGTGGCACAGCGGTAGTGAATGCGACTGCTGTGCATGAGGTGTTGGGTTCGGATACCCGGTCGGGCCATCGAACAGGTTTTTCTGTTAAGAAATCTCAATACCAGCCCGGAGTTAGGAAATTGGCGATGTTAGACACCCCCGTGCCTCGGAAAGCACGTAAAGCCGTTGGTTCTGCGCTTGATCTATCTGCGGTTGTGTCGTATTGCTGTCCCACCGGATCGTGAGAGTTAGGGAACAGAGAGTGCACTTGTGTTTGTGCATTGTAATATCTATGTCCTGCGCACATGGCCAGTTTCCGCTAAGATAGGCCGCGCTGACCAAAATTCGGTCTGGAAGACATTATTATACGGTGCATAAAACGCTTGCGGAACGCCCCGGCGCCGTTTGGCACGTCTACGTCGCTCAAGACGGCACGCATCTCACGCTGGCATTGACGCTGCGTTCAACGAACAAATCAAAGCGTAGCAATTGCTTTAACCTTATATACATATATAATATAATTCTTCTGTACATGTTTATGTCACTTTGTTATTGTATTTGACTTGTATTTTTAATTTGTTTCTTGACATTGACGACACATTTTTCTCTCTTTTGTATTAACTATTTAAATTTGTATGTCTCAATGACAGAACATAGTGGACACATAATTTGTAACATCTTTGTATTACCTATGTTTTCTACAAATAAACGATTTCTGATTTCTGACTCAACTCTTCCTAAATGGCTGGATCGATTTTTTTTGTGTTTATGTGGTTTCCTGGATGGTTTAGTTTTATAATTGGACTGTGTAGGCGGCGGTGCGATAAGGTTGCAAGCCAATGTTCGAGCTGGACTACATCTGTCGGTTTCGCTAGTATGTAATAAAATCGTCAGCGACAATAGCAAAGCGTTTAACGCACTGTGTGACGCTTAAACGGAGTTCTTAAAGACATGCTCATATAAGATTAAGTACATATAATAAACTATTAAATATATAATCTGTATCGGGTGTTTTTACAGTAACAATTCAAGCTTTTAGTCTTAAGTATATTGTAAGCTACGTCTACAGTAACCGCGCCGCCTGTATATTTAATATTAACGTCCAAAATGGATTTTATTTACACCTTCCTCGACGTTTCGGTTACTTTTCAGCAGCTTTGGTCACAAGAAGAAAAAGATGGTGGTCGTCTCATTGTCTTGAAGTGTAGTTATTATAAAGTACCAAAACATAATTAAATTGATGTTGTTTCATTTATGCAGAATGAATTCAAAGTATTAAGAAAATTTGTTGTTTTTTTGCATCTCCTTGAGGTTTGACTAAAGTAATTATTGGATCTTGAGTTGGTGGTGCATTGCAACTATTTTACGATTTTTAATTGCCATCCTTCCATCCTTGATAGAAATCGGTGTTCTTATATCGTAACAGTAGTTTAATTTTTTAATATCCCATCGTCTATCATTTTATAGACACAATAAAAAATCTATTGTTATGTATCTCCTGGAGATTGAGTAACGGTTAAGCTATATAACCTTCATGTAAACCTAAGACAATATTATGTTCTGAATATCTGTTTGTCACCTCCATCGTATTAAAAAGGGGGTTTAAGGAAGTGTGTAGTCAGGTATGACTGACCTAAATAACGATCTGCCTGCCTTTTTCGTGTCGGAATCCGGCCGATTCCCCGGTACAGGGTGAATCGTCGTAAATCTTATAAGAATGTGGGTGGCAGCAGTTGGCTGTCGCGCAGGTGCGTAGCTATGCCAGCATCCGTCGTCAGCATTTCACGTATGCCTGTATATTAAACGAGGGTAGTTGTGGATCTGTTGTGTAACGCCATAATAATATCGAGCATTACATTATATAGAACTAGTTTTGGTCCGCGGCTTTGCTCGCGTTAACAGGTTCCCCATCCGATAAATCACATATAATACATAACCATAGATTTTCTAGTGTGTGTACGGGACAGCGAAGAGAGTAATGTAGATTTTCTTAAACTTCTATCCCTCGGGAGCAGTACTTTTTCTGGATCTTCTTCTTCTTTTCGTGTGGTTAGTGGCCAATCTGTTGTCAAGAGTTGTCCAAGCCGCCCATAGGCCTCTAACATGGCTTAACGAGTGCTGTCAATTTGACGACAACCGGGACCGAATTTTTACGTGCCTTCCGAAGCACGGAGACGCTCAGATGAAATATTACAAAGCGGTCACCCATCTATAGAGTGACTGCACCCATCGTTGTTTAACCTCGCTAATCGTTTACCGATCAGTGAGTGCAACTAGCTATGGTTTCCTGGATGAATCTAGTCTAAGACAATAGGGAACCCTTTGTCCTTTTCTGTACCCCTGATAACGTGTATGCGAAATATGATCATGATCACTCGAGAGGTTAAGGAGTGGAAGCGGAACAAACAAACTCACATCTGCAATCATAATATTAGGTTGGGTTTACATGGCTATTACGAAATATGCGCACAAACGGCTGGCTAATAGATGAATACGTGTGAACAGTAATTATATGACTCCAAAGATGTTTATTTATTTCGGTCACAAAGTAACACTTATGAATGTCAAAGTTACACTTAGTAATATGACTAGTGGTCGCCCAGATGCCCAAAAATAAAAATTTATTATGGCCGATTTCGGAATATTGGGCGACCACAAGTATGCTTAAAAAAGGGTATTTACATCGTTTTTCTTTACGTGTTTATATATAACTGACCTTGTTATAAACATTATCGGTAAGAACAAGCAAGAAAATAGGGCCATAGATTTAATTTGATATTTACTTGATCCTAGCTCTTTCATGTGAGGGTCTTTTTATATGTATTGTGCTGGCCATCTGTATATTCCGTATCTTTGTTATTTGTACCCATATCCCCTAAATTTGGCCTCTAATTATGGATGTCATGGCATATGATACACATAATGTAGATATCAGGGTGTAGGTATTCTGGAAATGCCAACCAGCACTACGCCAACACGGTGGATTATAACCTGACACTTCTCATACTGATAAGAGGCTCGTGTTCAATAGGCTCTTTAGTTAACTGATCGCGTTCGTACTAGACAGTGTATAAGAAAGAAAGAAATAATCTTTATTGCTATACAGCTTTTAGGTGGGCACGATGTATATAAGGAAAAAATAAATAATAATAATAAAAAACTAGAAAAACGGAGTAACAGAATAAAACCAATAAACATTTTGTGACATATGCGTCCCACAACTGCAGCAAAAAGGACTTTAGTTCAGCATTTGCCTGTTCCCAAGAACCAGGCACTGGTCTTCCACTGGAGCCCAGGCTCCAGGCACTGGTCTTCCACTGGAACCCAGGCTCCAGGCGGCTTTTTAATATCCAGATGTAAGCAGGGCTGATATTATATACACCTCAGTGTATACCAGTTTTATACCATTCAACATTGATATTTTAACTCAGTTTTTAACAAAGGCGTGTCCGATCGAAACTGGGCTTAAGCGCCACTTTTTATAATTACTAACAATTTGCCTTTCAAATTACTAACATTTTTGTAAGTCCCTTCCGTTAGGCTAATTGCTTATACGTCAAATTAAACTATTATTTTTATACCGCTTTTATCGCGGTTTATTAAAAAGGAACTACTTTTAGGTATTTATGTCTCGCTGTGACCATGGCTGCTGAAAAACCACTAAAACACCGGGGAAATGTAAAATTAAATAGTTAAAAATATATAAAAAAGTGTTTATTGAAATAAACCGGGATCAAATCCGATTTGGAAATAGTAATCTATATATTTTTTGCTGACTGTACTCTAATTTCGAGCATCAATGGTTTCTTTTCATTTTGGGTTCTCCAATAATAAATAGATTTAAATCTGTCAAAAAAATAAACAAGTAATATTACTAGTATTTCTTCAACAATATTTTTTCCGAGAATCTATATCGATTTGATTAGAAATGAGATGGCGTTAATGGAAAACAGGACAAATTACGGTTTCTGAAATTTACCTTTTTACTGAATTATTCGGAAATATGTTCGTATAATACCACGTCGGCTTATTTGTTACGCGATCGTGCCGTGTAACATGTAACATATTTTGCAACGTTTAAGATACTAGATAATACTATCATAACACAAGAATATTACCTTACTAGTAAGTAATTAACATCACGATCGCACACTAACATAAGCACAAATTAATGCTTCAGAATAAACTATAGACAGAAAATACTCGCACATTAAGAGTGACGAGATGACATACCCCATAGCACGACGTACAACGTGATACAAGACGAGCTTTCTGCAACAAGTTGCGCAACACAACATTACACGTTTGGTAAAGAATAAGAAGTGACATTGTCGTATCGAACACATTTTTACACACTCAATATTACCTGTAGGAACGATTAACGCGTTATTAGATCAGCACCCACACATTGCCAGCAGCTAGACAACATACTTCATTACGTGTGTACGAAGACAAACGTCGTGCAACACGTTACACAACACAACCTAGCACGCTACGTAACGAATAAGAAGTTACAATATCGTATCGAAGCCTTGTTTACAAACTCAATATTGACTGTAGAGACAATTATCTCGTTATTAGATCGGAGCGCGAGCGTCGAAAACCAATCTTGGCTCTTCATCTCGTTCCAATAAATGGAAATGTACAAGACATTTTATGTTATTATAATCATACATATATACTCTCTAACTTGTATCCCTGAAGAGGTAAACAGAGGTGTTTTATATTTCGTTGCGCCAGCCACGGTTTTATGTCCCACGTATTAGTGGACTTATGGTGGTTTACCAGCCACAGTACTAGTCTTCGTGTTGTTGCTAGGAGGTTTTGAGAGAAGAACCAAATAATATTATGTCTAAGACGTCATACACAGTAGTTGCGTACACGTGCACTATAGAAGCATTATAACAATTAACCGTTCCATACTAATGTTATAGATACATACATAATCTCACGTCTTTATCCCCGAATAGGTAAGGCAGAGGTCTCATTAGACTTGAACCCTATTACTTAGTACCTAAAGGTAGCAGTCAAAATGTGAGTGTAATGCATCTCAATTCAATTCAATTCAATTCGTTTATTGCACTCCATAATGTATATACAGGTCTTATAAATGTAGAGAGAACAATTATAGACCCCGTCGGGCACGGCAAAATTAGGAGAGAAGAACGAACATTCTATTATCTTATATCATATTGAAATAAATTTTTGAGCTAAGTAGATATTTATTTACTTACTCAACGTATTATTTATTTATTATAGTTTATTATATCTCTATCTAACTTATGAAGAATATTACGCACAGTCCATTTTTCTTAGTTGTCACCTACACTAATATTATAAAGAGGACAGATTTGTTTGTAAAGATTTAACTCAAAAACTACACAACCAACTTAAAAAATTCTTTCACCGTTGGAAATCTGTATTATCACTTACTAATGCAGCCTATATTTTATTTTAAAAACTACTGTCACTAACATAACGTAACCTACTTTTACGCGAGCGAACCGCGGACAAAAGCTATTATTTAATAAACAAATGTGGCGTACTGGTAGCTCGAGGCAATATTTAGAGATGAGACCCAACTCTTTGTATGGACTTTTTGTCATCTCTATTTCTTTTGACTTTCTTTGCCAAATAAGCATACCTATGCTTTTTATTTATACATTCAATTTAGTAACTTCCATCTTTGACTATTACATAAGAAAGTTAAGTAAATGGTACACATAAACCAGAACTATATCGTCCGATAAATATATTGGATTAGGGTAAGACAATAAAACATATAATTGATGCATACGAGGTAATCCCGTGGTGTGATGGCTCCCCTACTGCTATATATTTATAGTTTGCTTTTATTGGTATTGGAGGTCGTGTGTAGTGTATCCAGGGACTCTTCGGGAAAAACAGGACTATCCTAACTAACATTATAAAAGCGAAAATGAGTTTGTTTGTTTGTTACCTTTTCACGCCTAAACCACTGAACCGATCATCCTGAAATTTTGCATATACGTTGTCAGGTGTACAGAAACAGACATAGGCTACTTTTCATCCCGGAAAAAATTACTGTTTCCGAGGAAAACAACAATAACGTTCTTATGATAATAGATGGCGCCACGTGTCTTTCGAATCATGATTGAATTATATTATTATTATTACAAGCAGAGTACGACCCGAATTGATTGTGAAATTCTAAATTAACGCGAGCGAAGCCGCGGCCAAAAGCTAGTCGTTCATATTTATTTCAAGACTGCATGGCGTTGTGGTTGAAGTGATCGTCTTGCCACTGCCACTAGGCAGAGCGTTGTGTGATGTGGTCCACACAAGGTTGTTCGGAATCTGAGTTTTCTTTTTGTCCGTTGTATAGAAACTATTCTTACTGCTTGATTACTGCTCCATTCCTGTGGCTTATAGCGTGGTGCTGTAATACACTATAACCTTTTTCGTGAATTGGTATACCAAATGCGAAAAGGTTTTTTTAAATATAATAGTAATGTGTATGTATAAGAACTGTATCTACTTGATCAATAACAATAAAGTTTATTTTAATCCGATTGGTAGCGATTTGATGGCAGGTAGATTAGTGCGATCAAACATAATAACAAACAAACTCTTTAGCTTTATTAATTTTATAGATTTATTATCTGTAGGCATAATATTCTACAAATATAAGATTTTTAGCACGTATTGTTATAATCTGTAGCGATACTATTGCGCGTAGGCTCTAAGACAATCATGACAAGGCAGAATTCCTAACGACACCGGTTTTCCACCTTCAATTAAAGGTGAAGACAGATTTTGCGAGGCATGCGCCGCGCACGGCGCTTAACGAATGCCTCGCAAGGTGTGTATCTTCATATTCGTTGCGAGGCATAGGCTACGCACGTGCGAGGGCGAGCCAACGTACCTACATAATAATATGTCGGCAAACGCCGATCAAAGTGCCTCAGTGTGAGCATTACATTAGTTGTGGACGTAGTCGTGCATGCACTTTACGAGGTGTGCGCCGCATATAGTACGCGGTGCACGCCTCGTACTTTATCCACGCACGCCTCCACTCAGAAAATGAAACTGCATTTGCTAAGCTAAGCTCAGATTGCCTCGTCCGGAATATATAATAAGTAGTTGGTGATATTCAAACTAGCACTTGCTTCAGTGAGCTTTGGTGACGACGACGTCGTCCACGATATGCAAGTAAAATTTAAGTATAATAATAAGGTTCTCCAGACCGGTCACGGCGATCTTAACGCATACACGAGTGCACTCTCTGTTACCTAGTCTCACAATCCGACACAACCAACTAACTCCGGCCAGCTATTGAGAGTTCTTGGCAGAAAAAGCATATACATACCTTTTTGTTGGCCCAACCAGAAATTAGAAGCTAAGACCGCACAGCAGTCACATTTACTACTGCTTTGTCACGGAGATAAAATCCCAGGAAGTAAATTGAAGAATAAAGCGGTAACAGAATGGACTTAACTTATTTAACTCTCAAAATAACAATTTTCTTATTTAAAACCTGTAGGCATGTGTCTGAACGACATTGGTTCATTCACGATCAGACAGAGTCCTATATATTGTAAGGGCATGTTCATTTTCCTGTGGGCGTACATCCACATCAAATGAGATTCTCGTTCCCATGGGAATGGTGTATTTTACTTCATAAATTGTACTCAAACCAAGACAATTTATTTATGGCCCGAATATAAACTAGGCTTGAATTTATTTATACACACCTATATGCTCACAGAATCAGTCAGCGGTCACCTATATTTCGTAAGCTGTGGTTTTTAGACGCAAGTAATTTTTAACCTATTATTTTACCAGTACCAGGTCTTATGCTGCTACCGAACTGGTATCTGGTACTCAACCTGAGTCCAGTAGGTGTATAGAGTGATGTCACCGTCTGTTCCTGTAGGGGTGATTACGGTAGAACTGCTTAAATGAAAAACCCAAGATCGTCCAGAATAAAGCAAGAGTCTGTAACACCAATAAAAGAAATCCCAAAAAGTCAACACATTTGGCGACACTAAACCCATACGGTCTCAATATACAATCCGAGGGTTTATCAGTAATAATATCGACAATTCACTTCCTTATAATGCCATTGGAGCTCAATGGACTCAATACCAATCGCGCCGTGACCTTTCCGCGTTATATTTGGAAGGGGTGAGCACATAACTACTTCTTCACAAAGTTGACGTTAGGAATATTACTGATTGGTATCGGTAATGGTTTTTTTATCATTGCGGCTTAAAGAGCAGTTATTTTTGTTGATTATAGGAATACTTGAATGCCTACATACTTCGATCAATAATACACTAGATGTCCGGTAAGCGCTTCAAAAACGAGCCGAAAAATAAGAGCACAAATACGGTTGTGCTCTTATTTCAAATTCATCATCATCATCATCAGGCTATAATAGTCCACTGCTGGACATAGCCCTCCCCCAAAGAGCGCCATAGCGCCCTGTCTTCAGCTTGCCGCATCCAGCATCTGCCTGCAGTCTTTCGCAGATCGTCATCCCACCTGGTCGGAGGGCGTCCTACACTACGTTTGCCGAGTCGCGGTCTCCACTCAAGAACACGCTTACCCCAGCGGTTGTCTGTTCTTCGCGCGATATGGCCAGCCCACTGCCACTTCAGCTTGCTAATTCTCTGGGCTATGTCGATGACTTTGGTTCTCTGTCGGATGTATTCGTTACGAATCCTATCCTTCAGAGAAACTCCGAGCATAGCTCTCTACATAGCTCGCTGAGCGACTTTGAACTTGTGGACCAACCCTACCGTGAGTGTCCATTTCCATTTCAAATTAGTATGATCCAATCATAGCCAACATTAAGACGTCAAAAAGCCGCAGTGTGCGTTCAAAAATTGTGCAAATTACCACAGTAACACCGAGATTTTGGAAGCAATATTTTTTTTCGGTAAGTTTATATCATTAAGTATTTTTCATAAAGTAAAAACCTAATTAAATAGTAAATATGAATCAATTACCAAATATTATGATTGTTTGACCAACGTTCGCGACAACGCGCCAACTATTGTGAATTGTTATTACTATTTTTAGCACTTTGTAATTTAGACTTTAAAACATGCGTATAAGATTAAAATTGTTTTGACGTGATTTGAGCAGCGAACAAAGGTCGTAAAAATTTATTGCTTTTTGTACATAGCTTTGTGAATGCAACTTTAAGTATTGGATTAAGGTTGAATTTGCATATTTATTTCAACTAGAATTCTTAGAATTACCTACACTCACAATTGGCGACAGTTTTAAAGAGGACTTTTGTATGGGATTGTGTATCTAGTCTATTATTGATCGAAGCCTACATTCGAACATTTGGACTGCCCCGCAGAGGACTCGGGTTCGATCGCAAAAGGTGCACATCTCTGACTTTCGAAGTTACGTGCGTATTATATAGTTAATTATGGCTCGCTTTAACTGTGAAGGAAAACATCGTGAGGAAACCTGTATGTCTGAGAGTTTTCCGTAATGTTCTCGAAGATTTGTGAATTCTGCCAACCCGCACTGGGCCAGCTTAGTGGACTACGGCCTAACCCTTCTCACACTGAGTAGAGACCCATTCCCAGCGGTGGGACAGTTTAATACAGGGCTAATATTATTTATACATATTAACGCTGTTGTATCCTCGGCGAAGTGGTAAGAGATGTTGCTAGATAGATCTGTATATTTGTAAATCCCATGTTATAGAGCATAGCATATTACCGTTCACTGTTCACTCTTCTACATTCCGTGCTACCTGCAATTACCTAATAGAGTTTTCTGTTAGGTAATTACAGGTAGATGCTCAAGACCAGTAAAGTGTTTATTTTGCTGGTCTTCAGAATCGTAGCCAACACCTCATAACGGGTGCAAGTATTTAGTTCCATTTTTATTTGTGACAATACTACTCTCGTTCTACCGGTAATTCTTGCTTCTGCAACAAAATAACTTACCTACTGATAAAAATAATACGCACCACCCAGAAATCAGAAACACTAAACAAACTGTGAGAACTACTTCAAGGGCTGTCTATTGGTCTCTGCTCAAACAAAAACACATGACCAGACCCAGTAACCCTTTATTAGTTGATCTGAAAAATAGTGCTTCCATTACTTTAACTTTATGATATAAATATACCGCACTAACATCCGTTTAGAATAGTTTAATTTCAACATGCAACTGACATACACATAAACAAGACAATATTATAATCTACGAGATTTTGCCCACGGCTTCGCTCGTGTTAATGTAGATTATGACAATACATTTCTGATTTCGGGCAAAGTACTTTTCCCTGGATGAAAGGTACACTATGTCATATTCTGTACCCCTGACATCGTGTACGCGAAATTCGATAATGATCAGTCGAGTAGTTAAGGCTTCATGCCTAACAGGCAGACAAACTCACATTCGCATTTATAATATTAGTAAGGATATAAATCTATGCTCTTTTTCTCATTTAATATTTTTTATATACGGAAGCCCTCAGTTTTATGATACCATAGATTCTTCATCTCCGAAGAAAAAAGTAAAAGATCATTTCTCGAAGCGCCACAAACTTAATTAGATGAAAAATAAGGGCACGAGGAAGTAAAGGTCCTCGGGAACGGTAAGATGGCCGTTGAGATAATTAAGTTGGTGGCATTGCCAAAGAAATATATATTCTTATTACTTGGACAGGTGGAATAGGTGGACGGGGGACTCGGTTTTGGTGATTACAGCTTTATTTATAAATAGATGTGGACGCCGTTTTTGCTTGCGGAGTTGGTCTTTAAAATATAGTCTATGTTATATTATTGTCTTAGGTATACGCGAATGTTTTACATTGAAATTAAAGTACTCTTTATACGGATTTTATCGCGTTGTATAATGGCACAATTGTATTGAATGAGATATAAGGTAGATGTTCGTGGGTTTTTGGGTTCGTATCCGAGCTCGGCAAAATGTTACTATGATTTTCTGTCAAACAATTCTCAGTAGCTTCACGGACTTTGCACATGTGCCCGGTTTACTGCAATAGGCTTGCCGTAATACGTGGACCTGAAACAAAATTGATGAAATGTGGGTGTTATTTGTTCTCTGCAACTTTCGATGATATGGGTGTGAGACCACGTATGACTATGATGCAATAACAGATGACGTAACACTAGTGACGAAAGTAAAGCACGGACGGCGCTGGGTGTAGTCAACACAGTAAAATTCGCAAAAATCAAGCTTCTAAACAAAAGAAGATTTTGTCAATTTTTTATATTTTTTGTTTATATTCCACGTGATGGTAAGTGGTCACCGTAGCCTATGGACGCCTGCAACACCAGGGGCATCACTTGCGCGCTGCCTACCCTTTAGGAAAGGAAGTGGGAAGGAGAAGGAGCGGGAAGGGGGTAAGGGGGTGATTGGGCCTCCGGTACTCTCACTCACCGAACGAAACACAACAGTAGGAATATTGCTATTTCACGTCAATGTTCAGTGAGAGAGTAGTCCTTCCCCGGTCGAGCCGGCCCATTCATGCTGAAATCAGCGAGGCTCTACTACTCTAACACAATTCGTATAACCTTACTCAGTTCAGAGATTAGAAACTACAGCACCTTTAATAGGTACACATAACGTAGTATATGCGCAAACTTTTATCATACGCCTACGCTAGAGAAACGAATAATGGGCTCTACCTTAAATTATATCGAGATAAATAGTATCATAGTCTAATTCTCATGCTCTTATGTTATCTCAATGCCAAAAAAACACTCATACCGTTATTACTTTGCTTCGTAAACGAAAAACAAATAAACAAACACATTCCCGCATTTACTCGTATATGTAGTAGTGATACGGATATATCTATAATTATTTTAATGAAGTCTATGTCTAACAACATTATGCGATCCACACGGTGACATCATTTTGTCAGTAGTAAATAAATTGTCTTGATTCGAGTACATTAAATGAAGGAAAAATACACCGTTCCCATGGGCACGGAAATCTTATTTCATGAGAGCGTATATCGCAGGGAAATGTACATGTCTTTATATACCCTTATGTGTCAGTATTATAAAGGACACGGTTTGTCGAGGTAGCAGAGTTCGAATTGTGCTTTGTCTTTTATAATTGTCTTTTCTACTATATTTTACAGTTTGACTTTGAACTCGTTTGTAATTTTTAAATGTATAGACAACTTATACGGATTATTATTTTCTTCATAATCAGTTCAACATTTAATTCAGTTAACATTTAATTTCATATGAGCATGTGCGTTATATTCATTTCAAATATGTAAGTACTTATAGATCACAGAACAGTGCCCTATATACATCGTGTCATTTGTCCAACAGAAACGCAAATTGTGACCAACTCTCAACAATACAAAAAGAAGACCCACTTTCTCCCCCCTTACGCAAATATTGCTTTTGTTGTCCTCCCCCACAGTTCACCAACATTTTGCATTATACATGTTTCTTGTATTATTTCTTTTGCGTAAACTTTTAGTTTTGCCCATGTAGGGATGACGGGTGGTCCCTCGTGTTGGACGGATACGCAGTTGAGTTATGTATGTACTTGTTCTCCTTAAAGTTTGGCTCGAACCTTCGAACCATGTAATAGGCTGTGTTGCTACATTATTTTCCATCTAAGCCGAAAGATTCTTGTGTTCGTAAATTCAACGTCGTAAGGCGATACAGATCTGCGAGATTTCAAATACCTCTTTCTTTCAAAATTGTTATCAATACTAGATTTTTATAGCCGTTATAGTTAAAAGATAGTTAATTTAATCATAGCTCAAAATACAAAATAATAATTAGGGTTCTTTATTTATAAAATATTCGTTTATTTATTTACATTTCGTTGTTTATTTACATTTTTTTTAATTTTCGACTACTGAACTCGCCGATTGTACATCACTCGCGGTTGTTTTTTTTAACTATATTCGTATTCGAATGTATACTAAACCTCTCGAATCGGGTGAAGGCCGAGCGTCTCCAACAGTCAGTGCAATGACATATTTCGTTATAGGTAGTACCCGCGCGTACTCCTACTTGCAGTATCCCACTTCGAACACAAAATATGCGTCGACACATGTTTCACCACTTCACAAGGCATCCTCGGGCCAGTTTGGTAACAACTGAGTTAATGTTATTGCTCCTACGACGGTTACCTGTTAGGTACCTGGTACTTTGCCTGGTCAATAAGTTGTACCTACTGTCACCGAATAATCAGCAACGGCGGACTCTTGTCAATACGCTGACACTCCACGTGATGATGTTCTTAGTCTGAATGTTCTAAACCAATCAGGGGTCTTACCGCAATCTCTTAAAATATTGTCATTAGAAAGAAAGAAAGAAAGAAAATTGATTTATTTGACAAAAAAAGAAGTAATATAAACAACGTAAATATAAAATAATTAAACTAAATAATTAAATAATTACATGCGCGTGATTAGACAGGTTTATTTTCTGCTTTTATCCTTTTTAAAAGACTACTACCGCTGTAGGGATATATCCTGTGTCGCGGGGGACTTTACAAACATTCAAACAACGGACACAAAGAACACCCAGACTCGGAACAACCATTTGTGGATCACGCAAAGTTTTGTCCCGTATGGGACTCGAACCCACAACACTAGGCGCAGTGGCAGTGCCCAGGCGACCCAAAAAACCACAATGCCATCCGTGCATTCGTACATAGTCAGAGTATTACAGAGTATATCTGCCCGTTTTTGACCATGCAATAACAATGCTTTAAGAGATGGTGGTAAGGCGGCACCAGATGAATATCTCACAACGTAAACATGCGATATTACTCCAGCGGTATTATCTATGGCGCCTATCGAACGGTGTAATTAGATCAATTGATAGCTATTAACGTTATAATTGGTTTGATTAATATCTGGTTCGTCAGCAGAGCTATGTATAGTTCGATGACGTCATCATGTTTACAGATAGAGGGTTATGTATTTCAAGTTATGTTATACTAGATGTGCACGCGGTTTCACCCGGGGTTATGTATTTCAAGTTATGTTATACTAGATGTGCACGCGGTTTCACCCGCGTTTATCGTTACTGCGCCGCCCCCGTGGGTCTTAGCGTGATGTTATATAGCCTATAGCCTTCCAGGATAAATAGGCTATCCAACACTAAAAGAATTTTCAAATCGAACCATTAGTTCCTGAGATTAGCGCGTTCAAACAAACAAACAAACACTTCAGCTTTATAATATTCTCACTGATCGGTAAACGATTAGCGAGGTTAAGCAACGTTGGGTGCGGTCAGTCTATCTATAGATGGGTGACCGCTTAGTGGTATTTCATCTGAGCGTCTCCGTGCTTCGGAGGGCACGTAAAAAGTCGGTCCCGGTTGTAGCCAAATTGACAGCAGTCGTTAAGCCATGTCAGGGGCCTACGGGCGGCGGCTTGAACAACTCTTGACAACAGGTTGGCCACTAACCACACGAAAAGAAAGAAAGATCGCGTTGTTTATTTGACACTTTATTACATAATTTAGAAACTGTTACACTACTACTATTAAACTTTACTAATTTTCAATCTAATTATATTAATAAAACTATTAATATAATTATTTATCTATATAAGTTTACACTTTCCCCGACGTTTCGGTTGCTTTTCAGCAGCCATGGTCACGGGCAAACTAAGATGGTAGTTGTTTCAATGTACCAGTCTATATAGTAGTTTAATTTCAATGAATAACATTCGCGTAAACAGAAGACAATATTAAATTAATGCAAGTTCAGTGCCGTCAGGTGGGACGTGCATCTGCACATAAACATTTTAAATTTTTAATTGTTTAAAAAGCTTCTTTGTATTTTTATTTAATTACTTTTCGTTGTACCTACATTTTAATAATAATTAATGCATGTCATGATGGTGCAAAATTGAAAATCTTTTTTATTTCATTTCAGAAGTTCCTTTAAGCAAAGTACGTGTTATCATTTCTTCTCTTTCCAACTATCGACCAGATGTCGGTTCTCATACGATTTCCGTTCACGACGTTCATTTACCTGGGTAACTTGTTACCCGTGCGATAATACGTTTTATGTCCCATTGTATGTAAATTGTCATAGCTTCAAAATATCCTCGTAGGGTTGTCACGCTACCGTCCGATACCTAAAAAGTTATGGCTCTGTTCCTATATTTAGGCGAGTCTTTTTAGCTATAGGCACTTACATTTACACTTACTTTTCATAGAATACGTGATTATTTGTTTTATACGACTAAGGTGGCAAACAAGCATACGGCCCACCTGATGGTAAGTGGTCACCGTAGCCTATGGACGCCTGCGTCACCAGAGGCATCACTTGCGCGTTGCCGACCCTTTAGGAAAGGAAGTGGGAAGGAGAAGGAGCGGGAAGGGGGAAAGTGGGTGTGCCAAAATTTTACTGTTGTTACGTGTCTCATTTTGCTCTGGCGTTTGTAGAAGCATCACTCGGTGTCGGATTGGAATAATACATATACAAACAGATGGATTACGCCCGTATTTAAGAATATAACACCTACATTTAGCTAGCTATATATTAAGTGCCATGTAATAGGGATAAAGCCTTCTGCCATCTACCGGTTAGACACATTTTCAGACTTTGATTATTGCGTCTACTGGTTCCAATTCCACGGAATACCACGGATACTACTGAGATAAACCACGTATAAGTCATGATACCGTGTAATAAGTTTGCATTCATCTTTGAGGTCCATTATGAGCACCCGGTTTACATCATAGAAACACAGGATAAGATGTAATTTGGTTTTCCTAGTAGGAAATTCGCAGTATACTACTATAGACATGTCTAGAAATGTGCCCGGAAATGTGCGTGCTATTTATTTTGGTTTACAAATTACTGCTTTTTCTATTACCCGCCATAGGTTAGTTTTGTAATTAGATAGAAAGTATATTCAAGCTACATGTGCAATGGATAGGGATCGAACCGCCTTTCTTTCGATCGTAAGTCCTAGCGATCATAGAACATAAACATGAAAACCCCTTTCTACCTCTAAGTAAAATTATTTTTATGTTTTCTAACATACAAAATAATTTTAATTTCCAATATATTTTTCTTTATAAATATAAAAAGTTAATTGTAAAATAAAGCGGCAGCCCTAATCAAATATCGTGTACTTGTGACGTAATAACTGTTTAACTTGAATATGTACAAATTGATGCTAATATATTAAAAGTATGTTTACATGAATATTACTAGAGCATTAATAGTAGTTCATTGTCCATTGTTAAACCATTGACGTAAATCTTAAATTAATTCTTATAAACTTACTTTCCGAATAATCTATATTGATGTCGGTTATCGCGGCTTATATTCTTTTTTCAACTTCTCCTATGTATATACCTATGGGTTCCAAGATAGTTTAGCTTTCCACGGGATTTTATAAGTGACAATACTGAGCCTTTTTTCATGGTCTTACTGCATGGTTTCACTGAATCTGAAAGAGATATTTATAAGTAAAACAAGGTGTATACGAACACCATCTAATCACGTATTTCTTAACGGTAATCTCTCATTGTGAATAACTCATGTATTCCGGTGGACCTTACAATAATTTAAAAACATACTAAATGCACATAGACTTGGCACAATCATATCTGGATAATAGAAATTGTTATCTAGTTGGGGATTCAAACCCATAACTATCGGCGTAGCGTCAGTGGCGAGGCGACCACTTAAACCGTACCCTGTCATCAGCAATAGGCTCCAGGCCCGCACCCTAGTACGTGAAACCTCAAATCATAATTGTCTAATTGTGATTGTAACAGACTCTGTCTAGCCCATGGGTGCTGGAGCTTTTGGTGGAGGCAGTAGCCGGTCCAAAAGCAAATGGGGGTTTAATGACAGTCAACAAGGCCATCGCGGCGTACCTACCTTACTAGAAATGTAATATAATAAAATACTTTAAGAATACTAGAGGATTTTTTTAATAAAAACATTTTATCTTTTCGTCCTATATGTCTTCTTAATGTTATTATTATGGCGTAAATAAACATTTAAATAACATCAAATAGACAGACATATAAACTTGGTATAATTAAAGATTATGTAAAAGGGGACGTTGGAATTTGTGTTTCTTGTAAAGGGGTCGGTATTCCCTACAAGGTTGGGAACCTATGGTCTAGCCATTTGTGGATATACGTGTAAGATCATATATGTATGTAACTAATGGATTGTTTTGTGTTGTTCCAGATGTAGGCTACGACTACGTGGTAGACCAGCAGCCGATCGGCAAGCTGCTGTTCCGTCAGTTCTGCGAGAGGAACCGCCCTCATTACCACAAGTACAATAACTTCCTCGATGCGGTTAGTACCTACAATATATCATGTTATGTAGGTAATTGTATGCATTTTATTTTTTTATTATTATTATTTTATATTTATTTGCTTTAAAACTGTGATCCATTGATAAATAATCTCGGTATAGAATGACTAATATTATATTGCAAGACCAGCCTAATAGTAAGCAGTTACCGTAACCTTTGCACAATGACAAGATCAGAGGCATAACTCTTGAAAATTCTCTATAATGTGGTCTGAAAACTGTTACATATAGGGTAAAGATCGCGTTGCCATTGTCATCTCAAGGAAATTGGTAATAATACTCACTACAACACTACAGAAGGTTGTTCGACTTCTGACTCTTCTGTAGGGCAGAGAAACCTTAGTTGGGCTATTTTAGTTTGAGCTAATTTTCGTTAGTAAGGTAATCGAAATTTTAGTTGGTAAAGTAATCGAAATGTTAGTTAGTAAAGTAATCGAAAGTTTAGTTGTCTTGAAAATTTTTCTTAAAGTATTCGATTTTTTTTATTAAATAATTTAAATTTTTAGTTCGCATATTTATTTAAATTTTAGTTAGTGAGGTAATCGTAATTTCATGTAGTAAACTAATCGAAAATTTTGATAAGTAAACTAAATTTTTGTTAGTTAAGTAGACTACATTTTTGTTAATTAAGTAAACGAAAATTTTGTTTGTACAATAATATGGTTTAAAGCGCTTGTCTCATTTATGCGTCATGCTAGCAATTGCTATATTTTGGTTTTTATCTTAAACGCAGCATCAATCCAAAAATAAAATAATTTTTCACATCGAACCAGTAGTTCCTGAGATTAGCGCGTTCAAACAAACAAACTCTTCAGCTTTATTATATTAGTATAGATTTAAATACCTAATCTACTAATAAGACGAGGCATACCGCACGCCTGATTATAAATAAAAGAATAGCAGAAGATTTCCTCAGACAACCAAAGGAAAGCGTGCCAACGGGCAATGCTTTTACTGCAATATGCAATATACCGGTCAGCAATAACAGTCAAATTATAGAATACATGTAAAATATTTTGCATATGGGTATCTAAACAATTATGTTAAGAATGACCATTACATTTAAATATTTATGAGCTTGACGCTTGAACTATATTCATAGTTGAAAACATTGCAGAAAATATAACAGTGAAAAATTGCCTTTTAAAAAGCCTTCCCATTAAAAGTTTAGACCACTGTGTACTTCTAAAACCTTATCAATATGCCAAACAAAAGGTGTTTCAAGTGTATTATTCATCTATGGATCACATTTAGATCCAAAACAGACGAGAGACAGGTGTTATTTAATTCTGCATTGTAGGAATTTATGGCTGAACATGAAAAGCGTATTAACAAACTTATAAAGAAAATTGTATGACGCAATCTTGCAGAGAACTAGTCACTCGTGTGTGTTGGCCTTTAGATATTATTTGTTTGTTTAAAATATTTATATACATATATATATTGTCTATAGGTATTTAAAGTACCTGATTATTTTTTGTGGGTACGACGTACAAAGGACACTGAAACGACCCTATTATTAAGTTTATTTTTCTATTTGTCTGATCTTTACAGGACTCTATATTTTAAACCATAACTTGTGTATCGCTTAAGAAGCCAACACCTAGACCCTAGTTTAAAATAAAATATATGTACACTGTATTTAAATATACGGGGCGACATCATCAATGCTGACCAAGACCACTTGAATAAAAAAAAACAAAACAGGCATAGGTAACCGGTAATAATGTATAAACGCATTATAATCGAAATCTTAATTTAAATGTGAGATCATGTTATACCCATCAAACATACTCTGACTTATTTATTTATTAGATACTCCAACATTTCGCCAGCTACAAATCCCACGTAATAGGCATGACTCAATTGCTATCTACCGAGTACACTTTCAGGCTTCTTGTTGCTACTGACAGTTTCTTGACAGAAAAACCTAATAACACTACCCGCACAAGAAATGAAACCCTCACGAACATCAGTCGCATTTACTACTGCATTGTATGTTCTTTTAAAGAAAACAGATACAGGGAAAGCTAACGATGCATACAATCATAAAAGTTTTCACCTTGAAACGCAACGATAGCAAATTTTACTTCAGACCTTATCATATATGTGCTAGATAGAAGAGGGTTTATTTCTCACGCATTCGGATTTCAGGTACCACTTTGTATCAGGTACTTACATTTCTTTTTGTTAGGTAATACTTTATACAAGAATTTGATTCCGCCCTACGTCCAGCCCATGGTTGTCATGTTAACTTTTAGTAAAAGGAAACTGCTTAGACACATGTTTTGAGAAACTTAGACCAAGTTTGAGCGGATATCTTAGTGTCCTTCCATATATATTTTTTGCCTTTGATTTTATTAGTACCTATTTATAATGCAAGAACTTAGATCCACATAGTAGGTATGAAATCTATAATTGGCCCACCACGGTAGGTATACGGTACCTAAGAAAATACGTACGTAGTCTATATTTCCAAAAGGATAAGCAGCTAAGGTCTTAGGTCCCACGTAATAGGAGGTGAGTCTATTGCCGTTTACCGGGCACCTTTCTATTGGTTATTCCCTATTCAAATAAACAGGAGCGAGAAGGATCTCGCTTCTGTTTATTTTTTGACAGGAAAGCGCAATAGCATTAGGGACTACACACACTTATTCAGCTCCATTTGCGTTTTGCTGAACGATTTTGGTCAAACTTATGCAGTTCTGCTTCTATCAGCCGCGTACAGCGTCGTAAGAATGAGAAAAGCCGTCGGGAACCATCCGCGTACAGCGCTGTTCCGCCGCGTTCGGCGCTGAACGCGGACGTCCTCGTCGACATGTTGCGACCGCGTACAGAGCCATACAGCCCTAAACGCGGCGGAACAGCGCTGAACGCAGCGGAACAGCGCTGAATTTTATCTATAACATTCGCATGATAATAAAACAGCATTAAAGCATAAAATATATTCGTATAAAATTCGAATGTGATTGTGTACATTGCACCAGCGCACCGTGTTTAAAAGATGGTCCATGGAAGATGGTTCATGTAGACGCGCTCGTATCTATTCTTCATATAAGCCACTAGTGTATAACTTGCTTCATAAAATTATTGAGATGAGAGAAATCCGCCACGCACCCTCGGATTGTCCACCCCAACTATTGCAATAGAAAAAGGTTGACAATACCGACCTGCTCTAAATAGGGACAGCGACGACGGTGGGACCCGGGCGTACTCCAGCTTGCAGTATTCGAGCAGATTAGCTTCGAGCACAAAATATGCGTCGACAGGTGTTCCACCACAGTGCGACAGGAACGTTTGGCAACGAATGAATGTGCGTTCGTTCGTAAATGTTCCTGTCCACCTGTCCCTATTCAGAGTTCGGTATTGTCAAAATTTACTTTTTTTTTTATTCTACAAAGGTGGCAAACAAGCATACCTGATGTTAAGTGGTCACCGTAGCCTATAGACGCCTGCAATACCAGAGGCATCACTTGCGCGTTGCCGACCTTTTAGGAAAAGAAGTGGGAAGGAAAAGGAGCAGGAAGGGGGAAAAGGGTGATTGGGCCTCCGGCACTCTCACTCACCAAACGAAACACAACAGTAGGAATATTTGTATTTCACGTCGATGTTCTGTGAGAGGGTAGTCCTTCCCCGGTCGAGCCGGCCCATTACTCTGAATTATACTATTGTTCCAATTCTAAAATCTGCACACCATGAGTCTCCGCCGCGATACAGACATTATGCCTACTGCGGGCGTTGTCTTCATTACAAAAAAGAAATATAAATAATAATAATGATGTTACACATTATTTAGTATATCTACCACAATACGGCTCCCATGCGGGTGCGCAGTTGATCGTACACTACGCGTATAACACGCGCAAGACACTTGCTGTGATTATACATACACTAGATGTTCCCGCGGTTTCACCCGCGTTTATCGTTACTGCACCGCCCCCGTGGGTCGTAGCGTGATGTTATATAGCCTATAGCCTTCTTCCATAAATAGGCTATCCAACACTAAAATAATTTTTCAAATCGAACCGGTAGTTCCTGAGATTAGCGCGTTCAAACAATCAAACAAACAAACTCTTCAGCTTTATAATATTAGTACAGATAGATTCACGCCTGTTTTCAAGATGTGTAGGCAGAGACTACGGATTTCCAATTGCTACGATCCTGTCACACTTCTCTGGCTTCATTCACTTTCATCGCATTCCTCATACACACTCAAATTATATGCATCATGTAAACAGCCGATGCAAGCTAAGGACAAGTACATGGTTACCTTGCGCATGTAACACGCGCCAGTTTCTTGCATCGTGTACATACACCGCATAATTCCCTTTACTATCGGTCGCCTAGTGCTCGAAATTCGACCAAAGTTAGCCTGTAAGATATTGCTAATATATGTCATTATTATGTAACCATAGTTACGCGCTTCGACTGCGTGTGTTAAATGCATGGTTGTGTGCGTGTAGTGTTTTTTCAATAATTTAATGTATTTCTAATGCATATTTTATATAAATATTAGGATTCACCCCTCCTTCTCCATATAAACTGTGCCAAATTTCATACTCCTCCGGCCGCGCAATTTTCGTAAAAAAGGGTACAAAGTTTTTGCTTCACGTAGATATTAATATATGTATTTATGTGATTGCCATGACATCTATATACATAGGTAGGTATATTAATTGCCCTCAAAGTGATTAAAATAACATTACTAAAAATATGTTGACCTTTCTTTGTTACGACGCCTACGCCATATATAATTACTTTACGTTGGGGTCCCTGATTCTTAAAGTAATTGTTGTTTTTCTGACAATAGATTGTTGTTCTATTTTAAGATTTTTCGTTAAATACATTCTGATGTTGTCCAGTGTGGCGCTGGGTTTAGTTTTAATACAGGACCACAAAATAACATCGTATTCTAACTTTTTCAATGGTTTATTAATACTTGATGATATTCAATTTACTTTTTTATTATTATTACCTGTTAAAATTTGTAGCAACAGTTGTAGTTGTTTTTAGACAACTCCTGAATAAAGTGTAATCCTTGATTACATTTTTTTTTCTGTTGGGCTGAAGTGTGATCCCTGTTGTAAGGGATTTTATACACATTGAATAAATAATGCAGAACCATGACAGGTGTGAGAGTGGGTGGATTCGAATCCCACGCGGGACAAAAATTTGTGTGACCCTCAAATGGTTGTTCCGAGTCTGTGTGTTCTTTGTGTCCTTTGTTTGAATGTTTGCAAAGTCCCCCGCGACACAGGATGTACACCTAGTGGGGGCGACATCTTTAAAAAACAAAGTACTTTATTACACACTACCTTATGCCCACGGCTTCGTTCGTGCAAAAGTAGGTTAGATTATGTTAGAAACAATACTTTTCTTAAATAAAATATTGCCTATAATGAAAATTCTTTCACCATTTGAAAGCTTTATATCAGCGAGAGCTGATAATACAGCTTTATAATGCTAAAAGAATGTTTAAAATTGGTTGAGTAGTTTTTGATTTTAATCCTTACAAACAAATAAACAAACAAAAATCAAATTTTTCCGCTTAATAATATTAGTATTGACTAAAACTACATTACGACACAAAAATCACGCGACTGTTGTAATCCGTCCCATCCTAAGGTTTTGGTGGTTGTTTTATTTATATACGAGGGTGCGTTTTTAAGTTCGCGGAATGGAATAGAAGGGGATGAAATAATATTACAAAATTATTTTTCCTTTTCAATATATTCACCTGAAACCCTAATACATTTCTCAGATCTATGAATTAACTTATGAATACCTTCATAAAAAAATGTTTTGTCTTTCTCTGAAAAATACGCCGAAACTGCATCCTTCACTTCTTCATCGGTTGAAAATTTCTTTCCTCGAAGCTCTTTTTTCAGATTTGGAAAGAGATAATAGTCGCTGGGAGCCAAGTCTGGGCTATAAGGTGGGTGATCAATGATATCGAAGCCCACCTTGTGCAAAGCAGCCAACGCAACTCGACTCTTGTGAACAGGAGCATTGTCGTGCAAGAGCAGGACACCTTTGGTCAATTTTCCTCTTCTTTTTTCTCTGATTGCCTCTTTTAACTGCTCTAAAATTGAAGCGTAGTGTTCTCCGGTTATGGAAACACCTTTTTCTTTGTAATCAACCAACAAAATTCCTTCTGTGTCCCAAAAAACTGTCGCCATGAGCTTTCCCGCCGATTGCGACACCTTGAATTTCTTAGGCGGTGGTGTACCCTTTTTATGCCACTGCATGGAATCTTGTTTAGACTCAGGTTCATAGTGATGAACCCAAGTTTCATCCCCAGTAACAATTCGCTCCAAAAAACCATCCTTGTCTTCATTACACTGGCTCAAAAACGCACGCGAACACTCGACGCGCTTCTGTTTTTGAGGCGGTGTGAGCATTCTAGGCACCCATCTTGCACTGACTTTTGTCATGCCGAGATGATCATGGAGAACCTTGAAAATGGTCGTTTCAGATACTCCAACCATCTCTGCGATTTGTTTTTTCTTCAAACGTGCATCCTCCAATATTAATTTTTCGATTTTTTCGATAAGATCTGGAGTGGTGACCTCAACAGACCGCCCAGGCCGGGAATCGTCTTCAATTGATTCCCTGCCTTGCTTAAAGAGGTTGTGCCACTTGTATACCATGGTTTTTCCTGGACAAGAGTCCCCGTATACAGATGACATCTCTTCCAAAATGGTTTGAACATTTTTTCCTTGCTTGGTAAGGAACTTTATAACGGCGCGGAACTCGATTTTCTCCATACTTCACAATTTCTTCCAGATTGAGTTGCTTGAGGGACGATAGTTCAAAGACTAATGACTAATTATTAGTTGCTAAACACGTTAGTGACTAAACAAGCACCCCCACCACCTTCCATACCCTCCATTCCGCGAACTTAAAAACGCACCCTCGTAGTTACAGCGTTACGACATGTGCAAAATCTATCATACCAATAATCCTTTTTACCAACTATGCTTTACAAAGCTCTTGTTTATTTGTACTATCACGGTAATTCCCCTTAATGCAAATACATAGCTAGATGAAGTAGATCTAACTCAAGCGACACGTGTCGACTTCCTAAGATTCCGATAGAGCTTCTGATTGAAAACATATAGTAAAAAGCATTATACAGATCATACAACTCGTATCAACTGGTCTCTGGTTCTTATGCCTTCATAACTTTACGACTTAAAGGTACCACAACAAAGGTACAACGGAACACAAGACATCTGTTTGAAGGTCCCGATAATTTCCTGACTTGAAACACACACAGACCATGCAAAACATGTCAACTGTTTCGTCCCGTAATCCTGATAACTCTTAGAATTTATATACTACACAGACCAACAACAACGGCAACAGTCACGTATTTCGACCTATGGTCCTCATAATTCTCAGACTTGAAATACTACACAAGCCTTGCGGCAAGAGTCACGTGTGTCCTCCTATGGTCCTGGTAATTCCGCTGCTTGAAGGTACATAGTTTTGCTCGCAGACAGACCGGTACGAGGTGGAGGTGGACGAGACGCGCGCGGCGCTCGCCGCCGAGGTGTTCGGCAAGTACCTGAAGACTGACGACTGCGAGGCGGTCACCGACGTCGTCAGCAAGGAGGTCATCGACTCGGCCTACAATCTTATACATCGTAAGTGTTATATTTATTGTATTTTAATGATAAACACCTGCAAAGCCGTGACTGCCAGTAGCGTGGCACACTCTTCGAGGGGTACAGGCGAGAAAATATTTTTATTTTTTATTTTTATGGAATAGTTGGCAAACAAACAGACGTATCGCCTGATGGTATGCGATTACCGCCGCCCATTGACACCCGCAACACCAGAGGAGACACAAGTGCGTTGCCGGTCTTTTAAATCCCCTCCCCTAGAATGAAGGAGGGGAGGGGGTTGAGTCTCTGGTACCCTGACTTACTCGACGAAACACAAATGGCAGCGCTATTTCACGCCGGTTTTCTATGAGGCGTGGTATCACTCCGGTCGAGCCGGCCCATTCGTGCCGAAGCGTGGCTCTCCCACGTTGGTATATGTATCTACTAAATGAGAAAAGAAAAAAATAATAAAGCTTACAAAAAAGGAAAATAATACATAACGATACATAACGTCTCTAGCCACCAGTACACCATATGTGTGTACATAGCTTTGAAAAGTCAGAGAAGGAGCGTCCCTGGTATTGCAAGAAATCATAGGCTACCACTTACGATCGGGGCAGATATTAGTTTACCACTTTAGCAGAATTAAAAAAGGAGCGTATGTACTACTTTTAGTACCGGGCGTACGCGATTTTATTGCCTTTCTGCAGATAGACATAGCGACGTAGCTCTTCAGTGAATACGTATACAAACGTCAATAACAGCGATCGAATTGCTTTTTGAATGCTTCATGCAACGATTGGACTCTTCTGGAAGTTTCATCAACAAACGTTTTAAATTCTTTGTTATAGTGTGTTTTCTTGTTTGCCTCGTAGGAGCCGTGGCATAAATGAGCGCTTATTTTTGTTGGCGATTGTCAGGTACGGGCAGACTCCAAACTGTTAAACTAGTTTGATTTCTTTCTGTTTTTACAAGCGGTTGTCCCAATTGAACTTTGAACTTTAGAAAACACATTCCTGGCAATCGCCAGGGTTGTGTTTTCTAAAGTTCAGGGTAGCAGAAGCAATCGCTTCTATATCTAAAAGTTAGTTTCATATCTCGTGTTTAAATATAGTGTATAGGTTTGCTCGATAACTGCCTCGTCGGTCTCGTGTTGAATTTCAAGGTTGTTTGTTTTTTTTGTTAAGATGTTGTCTAGTAGCAGCACGGAGTCTAGAAATGTGCCACCAAATTTGCTCCATACCTATAACGTGTAACCTAAAAAGATTATTGACGTAATGTGGGTGTGATTCCTCATCCTTCAGGGATTAAAGTCAAATAAATACAAAGACACACACACACTCTCTGTATTAATTTTTTCATGTTTTTGCTGTTCTGATGTTAACTGGTATGTTAGAGGGCTTACGTAAATGAGCGCGCGCAATTGCTGATCGTTAGGTGACGTCTACAGTTCTAGTGTATTAACAGCGGTATGAGGTCTCGAAATGAATCCCTGCAACACCTGTAGCATAAGTCTCAAAACGGAATATTCGAAATGTTGGTCTGGTAAACTAGGCAGGCAAGTTTGATGGTCAGCTGTTACTCGTCGTAGCCCGTGATCGCTTGTAAAAGCGCCTAGTCATTGCGCTGTCAGTACAAGAGTCAATGTTAACTGGTTCCTTACTAAAGCTGCTGGTACACGAGGTTGTCTCGCTGCAATTTTCTGTAGAATAGAGGCTCTGCCATATATTATTATGACCTGGTCAAATTAAAATAAATTGTAAGGGTATTATGAGGCAGCTTATGGCAGGAAGAGAGAGAGAGAGAGAGAGTATTAATGACTGAATGTGAATACAGCATAAAATATCAAAATAGCACTTTTATAGCACAAAAATTAACTAACTGTAAATTTTGCTGAATATGGAGCTTTACAACACAACACAACAGTGTATAGACACAGCACGTTCTTCTAGCTCAGACCGATATGGCCTCAATAAGTCATCAAGAATTTCGTATGAGTTTCGATGCCAATATAGCACGACAGATACAATTTACATTCCAAAAACAGCTAGACTTAGTATGGAGGCATGACGTAAAGCAGAAATAACAGAAAGTATTATTTTCTACTTTAAGTCTTGTTAAGTAGTTCAATTAATGTCTTTAATTGTTAAATTATAGGTACATGTATGCCACAAATGTATAGTAATTTGTAATGAGACTCATGGTTAATAAGCGTTTTATTCTTGGAACCCTGCCAGATATCGGTTATTGGTTATATGTATCGAATGCTTATTTGCTTCCTAGGTATCCCAAGTACAATTATTTGAGATACAGAATAGTCTGTAGAAAAGCTACCCGGGGAAATAAGCTCCGAACAAAATTGTAACAAAACCGGATTTGATATTTTCTCGCAAGTTTGAATAAGCAATTTTATCATTTTATTACATGTTCTGAAGAGATAATTTTGTACCTATTTACCATTTGTGGTTAAAAACTATCAGACTTGGTTTTATATAATTAAGGTAAGACAAACAAACAATGTCCGCTGGACGCTAAGCATATGCTAATGCATTCTTCCAACACTAATGATATCACTCGTGCTATGCCAACACTACAAAATAAGATTTACCATGTTGCCATCGCAAAGATTTTCCCTTGGCTGAACACCATGATTCTGGAACCTGGTACTTATTACTGCAGGAACATAATACATGGTTGTTTGGCTAAGATCTTCTGCAGAGTGAAGATACTTACAGTTAGGCTGGTTGACTGTTGGGCCGCCAATTTAGAAAAATAAGGTTTTAAGCGAGCATCCGTCTGTGCTCATCCTTCTAGTTTTAGAAACGAATCTAGGGCTAGAGTTATTCCTGAATAAGAGCATATAGCCCATAGGCAGGTAAAATGTAAGTGTCACAGCATCTACCCAAGAATTCAGGTTTCTTTAAGATATATATTAATTAATTATTTTATACGTCCATAACCTGGTGTCGAAGATGCGTGCCGTTATGTTGAACAAGAGATATCTAAGATCAACGGTCTTTCCACTACGCTAAAATTACGTCTCTCGTACGCGAACCATTTGTAATATAGAATTAATCAAAAGCAACCAATCATGTTTCTGAGAAAAGCCACGGCGTTACAAGAGACAACGCTATAAAACTCTGTAATGGTCTGTTTCTAAATATGCTATAATCATGCTTTAATAATAATATGGCGTCTTTTAAAGCTTTCGCACTTTCCTTGCTCACGGCAAGGATGGATGCGTGTAAACTGAGAGGTGTACTCGCTCGCAGTAACCGTTATCCATCAGGTTAGGTTGTGCTCGTAGCGCAATGGATAAAGGTTATAAGGCCTTTTATAATAGCACAGCGCCTTTAGAAGCCTGGCAAGCCGACTCACCGCAAGATCACAGTTGTTTGGTTGTCATCTTATCTATAGTCTCTACCAAGTAAAGAAAGTAAGGTTCTCCAGGCCGAATTTTAGCGGCCAACTAAGCAAAGACTGGCCATCAGATCAAGACATATTCTACGACAAGCCATATCATATTAGCAAATGTGGACATTCCTTTCCGTTTTATAATAATTATTATTATAATGAAAGTGCTTTGGATATGTGCCGTTTACATTCACGTAATTTAGATAAATAAATAAATTTGCGCAGGCGATATTACGATGCACACGTGTGTGTCTAAACGTCTAAACACAAGTGCATCCTTTATTCACCAGCACCTTTACATGCTTGCTGAGGCACGAGGGTATACAATACTGCCAACTGCTTTACTCCGGGCTACTATTGTGAAATTCTTGACCAATAACATTATGTGTCGTCATAATAATAATAATCCTCGACTGAATTTCGGCCACGGCGGCCAATCTTAACGGAGACTGGCCAACTACGCAGGAGATATTATAGTACACAAGTGTGTGCGCAAACACAAGTGCACTCTCTGGTACCTAACTCTCATGATCCGATGGGACGGTAATCCGACACGACCGGAGAGAGATCAGGCGCAGGACCAACGACTTTACGTGCTTTCCGAGGCACGGAGGTATCTAACACCGCCAACTTCCTAACTCCGGGCTGTCTGTAAATCTCAATAGCAGCCTGCTATTGAGATTTTTTAACAAGAAAACCCAATAACTTTTGTTGGCCCGACCCAGGATTCGAACCCGAGACCTCAAGCATAGCAGTCGCATTCACTACCGCTGCGCCACGGAGGCAGTCATATGCATCGTTGGTCATAAGTCATAAGTTAAAAATAATACGACGCTTTGCGTTAACCAAATACGTCATACAAAAAAATCGTAGTAAATTATAAACCCAGGATATATGTATGTAACCTTCCTACTTAAATAATTTAAGCTACGTATCTAAACACAAGGCTCCGATACC
Organism: Catocala sponsa; assembly: GCA_963564715.1. Lineage (NCBI taxonomy): Eukaryota > Metazoa > Arthropoda > Insecta > Lepidoptera > Erebidae > Catocala > Catocala sponsa. Next base: position 18,402,364 of record OY751349.1, read on the forward strand.
AGCTACGAAATAAATAATTTGAGACCACTATAAGCCAAACGAAAGTTGCAAAGTTCTCTCCCGTATCAAGAGCAATAAGTATTCTATCTAAACAATTTAGCATTAGATGTTGGTATGTTTTTACTGTACATTGACGGAATTTATGTATGTATTTATCAGCATAAATATTAATTTCTTCAATATTGCATCAGGTGTATGGATGTAATGATAATTGTAAGTTTAATAATAATAAATGTTGGCCCAAGACCTTATGCCAAGCAGTATTATCCACTACCGCTGCGCCAAGGAGGCGGTTCACCAATTTCCTATATGGTCTACATCATACAGAAGATTGTAACCAAATATCTATGCGTTATGTTGACCGACTGGAGAGCTATCTGCATATGTCTTCTTTAGTACGTGCGACCCTTAATATAACTTGCAAATTGGGGGCGTGGTACCCTGCCTACTTCTTTGGCGATACAACCGAGAGACATTAGTGCCAATTCTGTTGTCACAAAATTCTCTAAACTTAACTAAAAAACACTAAAATTTTTTTTAGTCCTGTCACTTTTAAATATTTCAGAATACGAAATGTCATTTGAGAGGACTAACGAAAATTTTAGTGATTTTTAGTTAAGTTTAGAGAATTTTGTGACAACAGAATTGGCACCATTGTCTGTCTCTGTCGATGTCTCGTTCGGTAAATGAGATCGCCGGACGCCCAAGAAGCCCTTGGTACCGTCGTTCCTTGACTTTTCCTATCCCCTCCCATTCCTCTTCTTCACATTCCTATGTGAAGTGGATACGGTAATTTATTACTATCAAGGAAGTATCTGAAGTATCTCTAGACAGCATACAGCAGATCGTAACCAAACATTTATGCATTATATATTATACTAGCTGTCCCGAAAGACGTTGTCCTGTACACAAGAGAAAACAAAAAAAAAACATATCTAAACCATTCTCGAATCCACTGATGAAACTTTTTGTCACACAAAAAGTTTCATCAAAATCGGTCCAGGCGTTTAGGAGGAGTTAATAATAATAATAATAATATTCTACCACATACACACAACACCATCTAGCCCAAACTAAGCAGAGCTTGTACTATGGGTACTAGACAATGGATAAACATACATATATACTATTTTTTTTTGTAAATACATACATATTATACATAGAAACACCCAGACCATGTTCAGTGACACACACGTACAGTAGAATTATTATATAAAGATTGAGGAGAAGTACTGAAAAAACATTTCGATAGTTTCCCAGTACTGATCCAGTTTGATTTTAATCCTAGGTTAAAGTTTATAATCGGCTGTGTTCAACCATCAAATTTATTGAATAAATTTAAATGTGGGTTTCAGTGCTGCGTCGTGATAAGCTTGGTTTAATACTGTTCGTTTCATTCAAATCGGTTGACAAATAAAAAGATTAGTCGCATGTCAATATTAAACACAATGTGTGTATATGACGTGACACACATTATATCATAAATGTATTATGTGTGTGTAATCATAGTTATGTAACTTTGCTTTTTGTTATGATTAATGTTGTGTGTGTGTGTGCTACTATAATCCTTATCCTTACTTAATATTCTAAATTCGAAAGTAACTGTCTGTCTGTCTGTCTGTCTGTTACCTTTTCACGGCTAAACCACTCAACCGATTTAGATGAAATTTGGTACAGATATAGTTTAAAACCTGGGGAAAGACATAGGCTACTTTTTATTGATGTAAGTACCACGCGGGCGAAGCCGCGCGCAAAAGCTAGTAATATTATAAATGCGAAAGTAACTCTGTTTGTCGGTCTGTCTGTCTCTGTCTGTCTGTTACCTTTTCACGCTCAATCCGCTGAACCGATTTAGATAAAATTTGGAATGAAGATAGCCTGAGACCCTGGGCAGAACATAGGCTATATAACATCACGCTACGGCTCATGGGAGCGGCGCAGTAACCACAAACACCAATGACGCGGGTGAGACCGCGGACACAGCTAGTAATCTATAATCCTAACTTCCGAACTAATATTAGATATAAATGCGAATGTGAGTTTTGTTTGTTACGCTTCCGCGCTTAAACTACTTGACCGATCATCATGATATTCTGCATACACGTTGTCAGCAGTATTTAATAGGACATAGCGTACCTTTCATCCAGAAAAAAGTACTGTTTCCGAGAGATAATTTTCTTTTTACGAAATCTTGGTAAGATCTAGTAATGTTTGTTACACTATCACGCCTTAACTACTTGACCTTACGAGTACCTATCATCAAGAAAAAGTGTTTCTGGTCTAGATAGTTTATTGAGAAAATATAGGTACATTATCGCGAGCGAAGCCGTGGACAAAATCTATTAATTAATATTGTCTTCTGTTTACACGAATGTTATTCATTGAAATTAAACTACTTTAATATAAATAATAGTATTAGTAGTAGTGTAATAGTTTTCAAAATAATAATTAATAATAATAATAATATAATATTGTATACTTGTAGAATTGTTAGGCAATTCATGTCACTGGATGAAAACGATATAACACAGACAACATCTATACCATAATATTTAGCACACACTACATTTACTTGGCCTTGGCCCGTAACTGTAGATAAAACCAGCCACGAGCTGAGAAAAAAATAAAACCACCAATAATAATAATAATATAAAAAATCTATTAAATAAATATAGGACGTTCGTATACGTAAATGAAACATATTCGCGCGTTTGTAATCGCAACATGTGAATTAAATAAATAAATATCTCGTTGCTTCGGGCGTGACGTATTGAGCTCACGCTTCTATCTCTCGTATAGGACAATATATGTATTCTTTTTAACTTATTGGGTCGCAGTGGCACACCCGCGGCCAGATATATAACAATAGGTTTTTAATTATGCCTGATATTCCAATTATTGACAGGCTGAAAGACAAATCCCACGTTACGAAATAGGTAGTGCTCACACTAAATCGTATACTTGTAAAGACTCATCTTTACAAGTATACGATTTAGCAGCGATAGCTCAGTGGGGAGACCAACAGACTGCAATGCAGAGGGTCACGGGTTCGAACCCACGTCGCGCACCTCTGACTTTCGGAAGTTATATGACTTTTCGAAATTATGTACGTATTGATTGACAATTATCGCCTGCTCCGTGCCTCGGAGAGCACGTTAAGCCGTCGGTCCCGGCTGCCATGAATATCTATGGCAGTCGTTATTGGGAGAGTGTCGACACAAAAGATACCACTGGGTCGAACTGTCGCCGGTCTGCACTGACTGGCCCCCACATAAGATAAGATACAAGTATGCGATAATTAACGGCCTCAAAGTATACCCAAATGAAGAATAATTTCAGACGCCGTGCTGCTACTGAAAGTTGTTTTAAAAACAACCAATGTATATTTTATATTGTACTAGCGACTACCCGCCCCGGCTTCGCACAGGTAGTACAGAACCTTAACAAATTATACACCTAAACCTTCCTCATGAATCACCCTGTCTATTGGCGAAAACCGCATCAAAATCGGTTCAATAGTTTTTGAGTTTATTGCGGACAGAGAGACAGACGTGTCGGGTGGACTTTGATTTATAATATTACTAGCTTTTGCCCGCGGCTTCGCTCGTGTTAATTTAGAATTTGACAATCAATTCGGGTTGTACTCTGTTTGTAATAATATCATTCAATCATGATTCGAAAGACACGTGGCGCCATCTATTATCATATTAAGAACGTTATTGTTGTTTGCCTCGGGAACAGTAATTTTATTCGGGATGAAAGGTAGCCTATGTCCGTTTCTGTATACTTGACAACGTATATGCAAAATTTCAGGATGATCGGTTCAGTGGTTTAGGCGTGAAAAGGTAACAAACAAACAAACTCATTTTCGCTTTTATAATATTAGTTAGGATGTAGTGATTAGCTGACACTCGGGAACAATACTTCTTTCTGGATGCAAGTTACCTACTCTATGTTCTTTTCTGTAACTCTGACGATACTATCGAGTAGTTAAGGTGGACAAGCGTGACAAACAAACTAACATTCGCATTTGTAATATTAGTTAGGACTCTATATATAACGCGACTTACGTTAGTTTAAAAAGGTACAAATACCCATTTATTAATACGTAATGTTATAAACCTTTGTAAGCGTAAGGATTGCTAGATTTGGAATTGATAAAATTCATATTGAAACGAAATTTAAAAAGCTAAAATATACCTATATAAAATTAAAATAATATTACCCCTGTATACATAATGTGTAGGAAGGCTTAGGCCATAACTCACCACGCTGGCCCAGTGCAGGTGGGCAGACTTCACATATCTTCAAGAACATTATGGAGAACACTCACTATGTTTTCGTTCACCGTAAAAGCAAGTATTCCTTGCTTTTCGATGCAAGTTGGTCGAAACAGGGGTAAACAAATAATAATAATAATAAATTCTTTATTGTAACAAAAAGTTGGTAACAATTATGTGTAAGCCCTGATTCCCAAACTAGCGTGAGCTGTGTGTTGGGAATCAGTTCCTTCCCAAAAATAATCATACAAAATAGTTAAATACACACTTATTGTTCGTCCAGTGATCGAAATTGAAATATTTATACTAGCTTTTGCGCGCGGTTCCGCCCGCGTGGTACCTACATCAATAAAAAGTAGCCTATGTCCTTCCCCAGGTTTTAAACTATTAAAATCTGGGGAAGGACATAGGCTACAGATATAGTATATAAATATATTCTAGCTTTGATACAGATATAGTATCTATATCAAATTTCATCTAAATCGGTTGAGTGGTTTAGCCGTAAAAAGGTAACAGACAAACATAGAAAGTTACTTTCGAATTTACAGTAAGGAATTAAGGATTAAACAACATAAGCCTGGAGGGAGACCGTTGGACTAGATGAGCGGTAATAATTTGAACCAGGCCATATATGCTTTGAATTATATCTGCTACACTAGATGTCGCTCACTAAATGACGTCACTTTTTAAAAGTCGATGCTAAGATTTTCAGCAAGCAGTATCAATATTATGACAACAGTTACTCGGGGTCGATTAGGTGGATTGGATTGGGTTATTCCAGAAATCCCCATTGAGTATCCCCATCAATGGGGATCTGTGAACTTTTTGTCCACAAATCCCCATTGACCAATCATCAACTTAACAATGGGGATTTATGGAGAAAAACCAACAAAGTTCACAAATCCCCATTAAGTTGGATCATCAATGGCGATATGTGGAAATCAATGGATTTTTCATCCACAAATCCCCATTATCTTGGCATCGACTTTGCAATGGGGATCTGTGGACAGAAAGTTAATAAAACTTTTTTTCTCGATTGGATGTCTTGGTTGTTTCGATCTAATTTGAGATTATTGATTTCATGTGTTGTCTTTGATTTCGTTATTGTTGTTTGTTGATGTTGATTGTTGTTTGTTGATGTTGATTGCGTGTTTTCACAGATCACTATTGAAAGCTCTTGCTCTGTGGAATGTCATGATTTTCATGCCCATAGACACACTAGGAACTTACCTAATAGTTTCTGTCAGTAATATAGTAAGTACTAATTACTGCTCGTGGCTTCGCCTACATGAATCCTATAAGAATACAAACCAAATAAAAAGTGTCTTATGTTAATCCAGGATCTAGTCTTCATCACCATCATCAGGCTATAATAGTCCACTGCTGGACATAGCCCTCCCCCAAAGAGTCCAGGAGGATCTAGTCTTGTATAAGTTTTATTATATTTTTTTATTATTGCCTGTCAATATGACTACAATCTGCCTTGTAAGGTCCGTGGAGTAGTGCCGAAGTCTCTACTTTGACGGCCTAATGAGGTGCTTTTTTTCTCTTAATCTACGCGATCTTAATCTCTGTTAATCTATTGAGTAACAACATCCAAACTTTCAGATACCTATCATAACATAGGTACTTCCGCGTTTTTAATATTTTTAGAAGTAGGATTATTTTAAATTTAAGTTGAAAACGAGTAAAATAATTTTATATAATTTTTCTTGCATTTTTTCTAGCCGACTTCAAGGACATATTCATAGAATGCGTCCGTTGCGTCAAGAACTTCCTGGCGGGCTCCCCGTTCGCTGAGTTTGAGCGTTCCATGTACTTCCACCGGTACCTGCAGTGGAAGTGGCTGGAGGCGCAACCGATCACACAGCACACCTTCAGGATGTACCGGGTACTGGGCAAGGGCGGCTTCGGGGAGGTCTGCGCTTGTCAGGTCAGTTTATGATGAGGAACTGATTTCAATTGGATTTTATGGAATAAGCAGCTGGTGAAGAAGTAAATGTGGCTCTTGTGAATGAGGTTTTAGGTTTGATTCTTAGGTGAGCAGCACGAATACTGTTTCTGGTAGGCAAAGGTCCCATGCCATAGCGCCATAGCCTATTTACCAACCTATTACGTGGTCTCTAAACGATAGTTTGCGAAATATGGGTATTATCATATCTTATGTGGGGGCCACTCAATGCAGACCGACGACACTTCGACCCAGTGGGATCTTTTGTGTCGACACTCTCCCAATAACGACTGCCATATATGTTCATGGCAGCCGGACCGACGGCTTAACGTGCTCTCCGAGGCACGGAGCACGCGATAATTGTCAATCAATACGCACATAATTTCGAAAAGTCATATAACTTCCGAAAGTCAGAGGTGCGCGACGTGGGTTCGAACCCGAGACCCTCTGCATTGCAGTCTGTTGGTCTCCCCACTGAGCTATCGCTGCTGCAATATGGGTATTAACATCTCTGCATTATCTGCCTACCCCTTTGTGTAGTGAGTAGGTTTGCATAGGTAGGAAAGCTGGCAAATGATAGCATATCCAGCGGCCAGACTTAATGTTACCATTGTGGAATTCAAATCAAATCCTAAGCCTCAAGATCGAAAGCAAACGTAGCAAAACTTATGCCACGTACCTACAAAACAGCAATTTAACAATTGGACACCAAAAGAAGATTGCTTTTAAATCTTGAGTAATCCCAATTAATAGATCATAAGGTTGTACCAAACGCGGTTGATTTTTTCTATACAGCTTTGACCTATTAATTGAAGCAAAGGTCCGGGGTCTAGTTCGTCGTGTCCACTGTCCACAAGTGACGGGCTGGGATTAATGTCTAATTAGAACTCGTACGTAATGGCTCTCGGCTCCTTTGTTGCGATTTAATTACTCGTGACACGGACTAATCGGCTAGAAAAATATTTTGAGCTGAAACATTATCGTTTGACGCTTTGAGAAAAAGAATAGTTGGGCGTGATGTCGAATTACGATCATTTGTATTTATAGGGATATCTCTTTAAAATGAAATCGTCTGGCGAATAAATGGCCAAAATGATAGTTAATGTAATCCAAAGTTTCTTATTATATCTAAAGATTGCCTCGTTGGTTATAGTATAAGTTTGTGTGCTATCGCGAGTACTTAGATTTATTTCCTAGGTTGATAAAGTATTATTAGGTTTTACTATTAAAAAAATATCATTCGTAGCACAGATTCGAGAAATGTGCCCAGTAGAAAGTAGGTTCAACGTATATCACGTGAATTACATGACATAGTTGGTGAAATATGAGTATAATTCACTTCTGACTGCCGCTTAGAGGATATACAGGCGTGATGGAATTAAATCTAATTTGAAGAAGAAAGATTTGGAGTAGATGGACTATAAATACGTCTGCAAGTATGTTTGGAGCGAGTGTTCGCCTGGGCAAATAGATTCATTAGTCCAGATATTATATTCGTAGCCATTGATGTCCCTTATTAAATGAACATCATCAATATTTGTAACAATCCTTCCTTTCTGAGTCCATGCTACTATTGTAAAAATCCCGTCAGAAAGTCTCTGCTCGACGAATACTTGAATTATGTACCGAGGCTTGACTTGAAACTTACAATTAGCACTTGCAAAAGCGTTCTTGCTGTTACCACTTACTGCCGCAACCAAAACAATATATTTTCACATGCAGGTACGCGCTACAGGCAAAATGTACGCATGCAAGAAGCTAGAGAAGAAACGCATAAAGAAACGCAAGGGCGAGGCCATGGTGTTAATAGAGAAGCAAATACTGCAGCGGATCAACTCGCGGTTCGTTGTGAACCTGGCGTACGCGTATGAAACGAAGGACGCGCTTTGTTTAGTTCTCACTATTATGAACGGTAAGTCTAACATGTCAGACTTCAACGTCAGGCTTTTTTTTTATGATGTTATTAAGGCCCGTAATAGCATTATACATTTATATACATATATATCCAAAACCTGACTCGGGTGTCACCTTGGTCTCATCTTATAATAGGTATTTACGTTCCTCGTTTACGTAAATGAAACACACATACATACATAGATTCACGCCTTTTACCCAGAGGGGTAGGCGAAAATGAAACGTTTCTCTATTATATCGTCATATTTCTCCTTTTCAACAATTTTATCAGTTCTATAATGACATGTATTAAAGGAAATAATAATTTCATAAATCATTCGTAATTAAAATAATTTACCTACAATTATCCTATTCTGTATATGTAATTGCTCATTAATAATTATTACCTACGTATTTTATCATCTACGACATACATACATATATCACAATCCCTTGAATAATGTTTTTAATTTATAGCATAATGATTAATATGTGTATAAACTTGTACCTATACTAAACTCAATGGACTTATTTTCCAACGTAAAGGTAGATAACGAGGAATTAACCGTTGTTTATGTTCGTTACATTGTTTTGTTGTCTAGGAGGCGACCTAAAGTTTCACATCTACAACATGTGCGGGGCGGACACGGGTCTGGGACTAGAGCGGTCCCGATTCTACGCAGCGCAGGTTGCGTGTGGGCTCGAGCACTTGCACAAGATGGGTATTGTTTACAGGTATGTCTACTTCTCCCTAGCCTTTACTATTCCCAAGTCACTTGGGGTCGGCTTTCTAGTCTAACCGGATTTGACCGGATATCAGCGACTGCCATCTGACCTCCGCAACCTGAAGGCTAACGATACCCTAAGGCTAGACCAGTGTCAGGATATTATAAGGCACTGACTTCTCAATAACGACTGCCATAGAATTTTATGGCAGCCGGGACCGACGGCTTAACGTGCTCTCCGAGGCACGCAGTAGGCGATAATTGTCAATCTATACGCGCATAATTCCGAAAAGTCATAGAACTTCCGAAAGTCAAAGGTGCGCGACGTGGGTTCGAACCCGAGACCCTCTGTGTCTGTTGGTCTCCCCACTGAGCTATCGCTATTTATTGTTTACATGTATGTGATGAACCAAAACGCAAGCACCATGTCCTATCCGATGTTCAATGTAGTTGCTTTAATTATCTGAGTTCTTTACTTTAACTTATATTCGTGAAGGGTTAAACAATGATGTCTTCCACTTCAATTTCACCGTCTAATTTCGAGTAGTAAAGAGATCTATTAGAATTCCAAACCCTGTGCTGCTAATTAAAGTATAACGATAGCGGACACGTTGATTTAAGACTATCCCACCCTTATTATTGTATGCGCTAGAGTGAGACGAAGTTATACACTCTCTACCGCGCTGTCTCGTTCTCGCACATACAATAAATTGTAATTCAATGCACCAGATCCATGGTCATCTCTTAAAGTATTGACTTCAAGACAGCTTCTGATCAATCTCATTAATAACTGGTATTCTAATCTAAATTAACGTTTCAACAGAGACTGCAAGCCAGAAAACATTTTATTAGACGACGCGGGTCACGTTCGCATCTCAGATCTTGGACTCGCGGTGGATGTGCCAGAAGGAGGCACTGTCAGAGGAAGGGTCGGCACTGTGGGGTACATGGCGCCTGAGGTATGCTCATTTACAACATTTGTGCTATCTTATTTATAAACTTAGCTTTGCCAGGGCCTTTGAACCTGAAACAATTTTCTGGTTAAATCACTTTAATACAATATTTACTTGTCTAACTTAGTTTTATCTTTTTTGTGATATTATACATTTTATTTGACCGCGTGTCCGAAAAGATTGTAATTATACCTTTAAATACTTAACCCACAATTAACACCCGATGTTATGTGCACAAATCGCAAATGTCTAAACTCATTCTATATTTTTGTCGGTCTTTGTTTCGAAATCAAGCAATCACATCTGAACGAGTTTAGACAGCTTTATACAGTTAGTTTGGGTCTAACTTAAAATCTATGCCAGGTTTTATTTTATCTCGTTCAGTAGAACGAGAGATATGGACCTAGTTTAGTAAACCCAGAGAAAAGGGATCAATTATGTTGACATGTATGTAAAATAAAGTTCCGCTATTCAATGAAACAGTAAAGGTATAATCATTTCTCTGTCACATACTATTCTATAGTTCATATGTCGTTACAAAACGTTCCGTGACGGAAAAGCTTACTTGCCTTCAACCTAAAACAACTTATATACGGAACGTTAAAGTGAAGCGTCAATAATTCGATTTGCCTGAACCTCTATTTTACTATGCTTTTATAAGATATTTTGCTCAAATTTTTAGGGTTCCGCACTCAAGGCGGACCCTAATACTACACCTACGCAGTGTGTCTTTCCTACTTTTGAGGGCTCTAACTTTTAAACGGTATTAGACAGTCGATTGAGATACTGCACAAAAAAAAACCAGAAATATAGGTATACCCAATACATGAAACAATTTTATAATACCTTTTAGTTCTGTTGTATTATAAAATCAGTACTTAACTGTGACTAGCTTCAAACTCGATACTTATGTATTAACTAGTAAGGAACCATTTATATTAGTCGTGTGTGTGATACGGAACTGTCGGTGCGCAAATACCACTTAATTGGCCAAGGTATCTTTATTCGTAGCTTACAAGATTTTTTTATCGTAGGTGATAGACAACGAACGATACGCGTTCAGCCCGGACTGGTTCTCGTTCGGGTGCCTCGTGTATGAGATGATCGAGGGACGCGCGCCCTTCCGCGCTCGCAAAGAAAAGGTCAAGAGGGAGGAAGTCGATCGAAGGGTCAAGGTGAGTCCTTGCAATGTCGTTTCAAGGTCAGCCTTCAAAGACCTTTTTGTGTAAGTTGATTTGGAATACTTAAGTGGAAGAGGGAGGTTATATAAAATGACATTACGAGTATATTTATCTATATTACGCTAGCTATTTGAACTTAAAATAATATGATTGTGTTTAATTACAGATAAGTTATTATTATGATTAATTATTATTATAGAGTAAATAATATATAATGACGTCACTATTTGTTATTTGCGTTATTAAATTAAGTTTTCTATTAACACATTTCAAGAATGATTTAAGATTACAATATTGTAATTATGTTGTAACAAATATGTATTTTTAAATGTATAGGTCTAAATTTTTGGCATTTAATATTTTGAAGTCCAGTATTGCACTGTATTTTAATACTTTATTCTTTAACTAGTTTTCACCCGCGGCTTCGCTCGCGTAAATGTAGGTTAGGTTAGGTTTGCAACAGTTATTTTTTCTGGTTGAAAGATACCCTATGTCCTATTCTGTACCCCTGACAACGTGTATGCAAAATTTCATGTTGATCGGTTGAGTAGTTAAGGCGTGAAATCGTAACAAACAAGCAAACAAACAAACTCATTTTCGCATTTATAATATTAGTTAGGATTAGGATTAGGATAATGAGTTGCCCCAAAATTATATTATACTGGTTGTAAGATGCTTCGTTGGTACACGCTGTAATAGAAGCATTGTCAGATAATATATACTTAATTTTGAACAATAGTTATTTTCTCAGTAGTTTTATATCTTTACAGCGTGTGTGTTATTTCGTGTTTATTAATTAATGTAATTCTCATATCACAGCATAGGTCTTATCATACTATAAAGTTATAAATAATATTATGATAATGTCGTGTGTTATGCATTCGATTGCTTTCGTGAGGTCCATTTAAAAGATACCCAGCATAATCCAAACAATGTAATTTCAGATCGACGTTAAATATTTTATGAATGTTTTAAAATCATATCTTTCAATACCCATGCTGACAGTTCTATTACTTTAGGATAACGGCTAAATATCTTGTTATTAACTTTACAGCATGAACAAGAAAAATACTCAAGTAAATTTAGCGAATGTGCGCGAGCGTTGTGCGGCGCGCTCCTCGCCAAGAGTCCGTCGTCACGTCTCGGGTGTAACGTGGCGCGGCGCGGCGCCAAGTGTGTCAAGGAGCACCGCTTCTTCACCAACCTCAACTGGGCGCGGCTCGAGGCGGGCATGGTCGACGCGCCCTTCGTACCAGACGTGAGTACCAACAGTGTGACGTGGGCCAAGCCCAGCCAAGTGTGTCAAGTACCACAACCTCGACTGGGCGCGGCTCGAGGCGGGCATGGTCGACGCGCCCTTCGTACCAGACGTGAGTACCAACAGTGTGACGTGGGCCAAGCCCAGCCAAGTGTGTCAAGTACCACAACCTCAACTGGGTGCGGCTCGAGGCGGGCATGGTCGACGCGCCCTTCGTACCAAACGTGAGTACCAACAGTGTGACGTGGGCCAAGCCCAGCCTAGTGTGTCAAGTACCACAACCTGAACTGGGCGCGGCTCGAGGCGGGCATGGTCGACGCGCCCTTCGTACCAGACGTGAGTACCAACAGTGTGACGTGGGCCAAGCCCAGCCAAGTGTGTCAAGTACCACAACCTCAACTGGGCGCGGCTCGAGGCGGGCATGGTCGACGCGCCCTTCGTACCAGACGTGAGTACCAACAGTGTGACGTGGGCCAAGCCCAGCCAAGTGTGTCAAGTACCACAACCTCAACTGGGTGCGGCTCGAGGCGGGCATGGTCGACGCGCCCTTCGTACCAAACGTGAGTACCAACAGTGTGACGTGGGCCAAGCCCAGCCAAGTGTGTCAAGTACCACAATCTCAACTGGGCGCGGCTCGAGGCGGGCATGGTCGACGCGCCCTTCGTACCAGACGTGAGTACCAACAGTGTGACGTGGGCCAAGCCCAGCCAAGTGTGTCAAGTACCACAACCTCAACTGGGTGCGGCTCGAGGCGGGCATGGTCGACGCGCCCTTCGTACCAGACGTGAGTACCAACAGTGTGACGTGGGCCAAGCCCAGCCAAGTGTGTCAAGTACCACAACCTCAACTGGGCGCGGCTCGAGGCGGGCATGGTCGACGCGCCCTTCGTACCAGACGTGAGTACCAACAGTGTGACGTGGGCCAAGCCCAGCCAAGTGTGTCAAGTACCACAACCTCAACTGGGTGCGGCTCGAGGCGGGCATGGTCGACGCGCCCTTCGTACCAAACGTGAGTACCAACAGTGTGACGTGGGCCAAGCCCAGCCAAGTGTGTCAAGTACCACAACCTCAACTGGGCGCGGCTCGAGGCGGGCATGGTCGACGCGCCCTTCGTACCAGACGTGAGTACCAACAGTGTGACGTGGGCCAAGCCCAGCCAAGTGTGTCAAGTACCACAACCTCAACTGGGTGCGGCTCGAGGCGGGCATGGTCGACGCGCCCTTCGTACCAAACGTGAGTACCAACAGTGTGACGTGGGCCAAGCCCAGCCAAGTGTGTCAAGTACCACAACCTCAACTGGGCGCGGCTCGAGGCGGGCATGGTCGACGCGCCCTTCGTACCAAACGTGAGTACCAACAGTGTGACGTGGGCCAAGCCCAGCCAAGTGTGTCAAGTACCACAACCTCAACTGGGCGCGGCTCGAGGCGGGCATGGTCGACGCGCCCTTCGTACCAGACGTGAGTACCAACAGTGTGACGTGGGCCAAGCCCAGCCAAGTGTGTCAAGTACCACAACCTCAACTGGGCGCGGCTCGAGGCGGGCATGGTCGACGCGCCCTTCGTACCAGACGTGAGTACCAACAGTGTGACGTGGGCCAAGCCCAGCCAAGTGTGTCAAGTACCACAACCTCAACTGGGTGCGGCTCGAGGCGGGCATGGTCGACGCGCCCTTCGTACCAGACGTGAGTACCAACAGTGTGACGTGGGCCAAGCCCAGCCAAGTGTGTCAAGTACCACAACCTCAACTGGGCGCGGCTCGAGGCGGGCATGGTCGACGCGCCCTTCGTACCAGACGTGAGTACCAACAGTGTGACGTGGGCCAAGCCCAGCCAAGTGTGTCAAGTACCACAACCTCAACTGGGCGCGGCTCGAGGCGGGCATGGTCGACGCGCCCTTCGTACCAGACGTGAGTACCAACAGTGTGACGTGGGCCAAGCCCAGCCAAGTGTGTCAAGTACCACAACCTCAACTGGGCGCGGCTCGAGGCGGGCATGGTCGACGCGCCCTTCGTACCAGACGTGAGTACCAACAGTGTGACGTGGGCCAAGCCCAGCCAAGTGTGTCAAGTACCACAACCTCAACTGGGCGCGGCTCGAGGCGGGCATGGTCGACGCGCCCTTCGTACCAGACGTGAGTACCAACAGTGTGACGTGGGCCAAGCCCAGCCAAGTGTGTCAAGTACCACAACCTCAACTGGGTGCGGCTCGAGGCGGGCATGGTCGACGCGCCCTTCGTACCAGACGTGAGTACCAACAGTGTGACGTGGGCCAAGCCCAGCCAAGTGTGTCAAGTACCACAACCTCAACTGGGTGCGGCTCGAGGCGGGCATGGTCGACGCGCCCTTCGTACCAAACGTGAGTACCAACAGTGTGACGTGGGCCATGCCCAGCCAAGTGTGTCAAGTACCACAACCTCAACTGGGCGTGGCTCGAGGCGGGCATGGTCGACGCGCCCTTCGTACCAAACGTGAGTACCAACAGTGTGACGTGGGCCATGCCCAGCCAAGTGTGTCAAGTACCACAACCTCAACTGGGCGTGGCTCGAGGCGGGCATTGTAGAAGCGCCCTTCGTACCAACAGTGTGACGTGGGCCAAGCCCAGCCAAGTTTCAACACACTCTTGAAAAAATCTTCAACCCTAGAACAATATTTTTAGTGCTCCTAGCGCCCAGTGGGTTAGGTAAACTTTGCCATCAGTGTCAAGTGGAGCCTGGACTTATTTACCTTAGTGGTATTAAAGCAAATTATTACCAACCTCAAGTCTTCAATCTTATATTAATTTTTAGTTGGAACCACGCGATTCTAAACGGTTTTAATTGGCTACATTTTGACGTCACACATTTGTAAATATCATCCGTCATTTCTTGCTGTCCAATGTTTATTTACAAACGTGTTACGTCACTTGATGACTCGATGCCCTATTGCCGGCGCAAGCTTTTTGACAATTAAAATGGTCAGTGGATTTTATAACGATTTTTTTAAAATGAAATACTTAGTAAATTAAAAACTAAACGTTATTTATAGGATCCATAAACACCACTAAATGGTGTGAGATGGTTTCTATGAACTAGACAAATAGCCTATTGCCCATGGACTAATAAAGTTTGTCTGGTGACAGCCGCACGCCGTGTACGCGAAAGACGTTCTGGACATCGAGCAGTTCAGCACGGTGAAGGGCGTGAACCTGGACGCGGGCGACGACACGTTCTACGGCAAGTTCAACACCGGCTCCGTCAGCATCCCGTGGCAGACGGAGATGATCGAGACCGGCTGCTTCAATGAACTCAATGTTTTTGCCAGAGGTACGTTTTGCACTTGATTTACAAACCTTTTTACCTTGATAGTCCACTGGGTATCGTCTAGATTCTAGAGATTATAACGGTTCAAATCACACGTCGGATCAAGAAAATCTAATTCGGATTAATGAAGTTGGCGATGGTCTTTGCTCGTAACTTAGAAAAAACATAAAGCCGTTGCTTCAGCGCCTTATGTCTAAAAAAAGTCTCATAAACAAGAGCACTCGCCATTCCCTCATTATCGAAATATAGTTCTTGAGCTCACCTTTGTGCAGTCTAATATCTCGTTGGAGACGACTCAGGTTGGTTGCCGTTAATATTGGCTGTCGTGACTATAATTCAAACTGACAGACTTTATAATTATTATTACACTACACCCTTCTCAGACTAAGAAGAGGCCCGTGACTAGCAGTGGGACAGTGTGTATATGTAGGCAGAAACGATATATAAATAAAACCGGCCAAGTGCGAGTCGGACTCGCGCACGAAGGGTTCCGTACCATTATCTATAAAAACGGCAAAAATAATTTGTTTTTTTAATTTTAATTTAATTATTTATTTTAAAGTGAATATACATACATACATACATAGATTCACGCCTGTTTCCCAGAGGGGTAGGCAGAGACTACGGATTTCCATTTGCTACGATCCTGACACACTTCTCTGGCTTCATTCACTTTCATCACATTCCTCATACACGCCCGTCGGTTCAATATATAACTAAATTATTATATAACTAAGTGAATATATAACTAAATTCTGTGAATATTTCAAGCGTCTACCTGTTGCCGTTATCAATATCGAGCAAAAATGAGCAAAAAAATCACGTTTGTTGTATGGGAGCCCCCTTAAATAGTATAATACTCAATAGTATTTGTTGTTATAGCGGCAACAGAAATACATCATCTGTGAAAATTTCAAGTATCTAACTATCAGACAGACGGACAGACAGACAGACAGCGGAGTCTTAGCAATAGGATCCCGTTATACCCTTTGGGTACGGAACCCTAAAAACCAGGAAGTAATTCATGTTCATGTTTTATACATCAACGTGATCTAGTATCTGCAACACACTCACGGTACATTGAATTCACTAAAATATATCTTATGGAAACTAGTGATGTGTAAAACAAATAGCGTCGAACGCACAATCTAATAAAATTGATTCTGTTGCAGTCAGCCGTGAAAGGGAATCAATGTGTTTAGATATATGATAATAAGATGCTACCTGTCTTACATAGCAGGAGTGAAAATAATGTTGGTTTTATACGGTGGCGGCCTCTATGGCGTTGTAGTTAGTGTAACTGACTGCCACGCCTGAGGTCGCGGGTTCGATTCCCGCACAAGTCAAACATTTGTGTGCATGAACATGGATGTTTGTCTTGGTCTGGGTGTTTCTATGTATAATATGTACGTATTTACAAAAAAATAAATATAAATGTAATAATCTATACTAATATTATAAAGCTGAAGAGTTTGTTTGTTTGTTTACTTGAACGCGCTAATCTCAGGAACTACTGGCCCGATTTGAAAAATTCTTTCAGTGTTAGATAGCCCATTTATCGAGGAAGGCTATAGGCTATATATCATCACGCTAAGATCAATAAGAGCGGAGCACTAATGAAGAATGTTTCAAAATCGGAGGATATTTTTTCCTTTTGAGAGCTGCCGCTGCGTGCGCTGAGTTAACAATTAAAGTTTCGCAAAAGTCATGTATGACAGAATTGTTCCCCTTTAAAAGTTCTAAAATAAAGTCTGCGACAGCATATGTCTATCTTTTAAGGTTGACTCACTATAACCATTTTTATGCTAACCAAATTTGTTCTAAAATAATGCATTATTTGCGAAACTATTGTTATAAACATGATATTAATCCTTATCCAAATAAATACGTTATTCATCATAAGTATTTAATTTAAAACAAAATTGCCCTGTACATCATTCGATTTCAATGAATGTCTTAGGAGATATCGCAATTATAAAATAACATCGCAGCAAAATAATTACCCATTACAGACATAGTACAAACGATGTTTCTCCTGGTTTATTCTGCGTGATTACTACTGGTTTGATTTGAAAAATTATTTTAGTGTTGGATAGCCTATTTATCGAGGAAGGCTATAGGCAATATAACATCACGCTACGACACACGGGGACGGCGCAGTAACGATAAACGCGGGTGAAACCGCGGGAACATCTAGTGCCTATATAAAGGGGTACGCAAAGATATAGGTACTATCGACTTCAGCGACGGATGACCACTCCTAAGATTAAAATCGCATAGCAGACCAACACTTGGTACCCGTACCCGTGACACGCCCCTTTCTTTGTTTGAGTTTTTTACACTTTACATTTGTTTACTGATTCTAAGGCGATACAAACTCAACTAGTCAACATGTGCAAGCGAAAATTTTTCTGAAATGGTCATCCGTCGCTCAAGTCGATAGTACATATTTAGCTATAATTTGATCACATTGTTTGACAAAAGATGTTGAATTTTCAGGTGAGGACAGCAGAGAGGCGCCTACGGTGGACCTACAACTAGTTCCTGCTACTAACACGCAAGAGGAAGAGAAGGGATGCTTTATGTTTGCGAGACGGGTGAGTAGAGATTAAATGATTTCTATATAATCGCTAGTGAATAGCGATTATCGATGAAAAACATCGAATTGTTTTAGTTTTCAAAACAATCGGATAATTCGATATATTGACAATTATTCGAATGCATTATTAGTTGTTGTCGATTGATTATTTTATTAGCATTACGTACACAGTTAAATAGTCCGAAATATGTTTAACACTGATGGGATACATTGTTGTGCCGAGATACGTGAGAAAACGTGAGTTTGGATACCCGACATTATGGTGATAGATGGTCACCATTGTTTCGGATATAACCAAACCCTTCTCATACTGAGAAGAGACCCATGCCGTGAAGAGACATTGTAAACCGCCCTGATAAACTATACTAATATTATAACAGCAGAGAGATAATTTTATGACTTTGTGTGTTAATTTCAGAAGCCTATTTTAAAAATGTCTTTCATTATTTGAAAGGTCCATTTTCCGGCTATATATTATGTTTTACCCTTTGATTGCCACGTCAAAAAAGCAAAAGCGTGCTCTCGGTGGCAAGAGGTGATTTCATTCTCTAATACCTACATCGTTTTTATGATCTTTTGCTAATATGGATGAAATATATTTATATAATATAATTTGAGATGAGTTTAGCTTCATAATTAACAAAACTGTTCAGCTTAGACCTACCTTTAAAACATCGCTCCCCTCCCCTATCCTAAAACCGCCACCTGAATAAGAAGGAGACAGAAATGCCCCGCTCGTAAGCTGGTTTCAGTACCTTCGAGCGGGGCGACGTCACCCCTTCTAGAAGAAGGCGAAACGCCGCCCTCTTGTAGGCGGCTAGCTGGGCCTCTCACAACGGAGACTCACCCGGTTGGCCAGCCTTGAGAGTGGACAAATCCAACGACCGACCCACAGGAATGGGCCGCGGTCAAGACCTCCTTAAGGAGGCCTACTCTCAAAGATTCCTCCACCCCCACCCAGGGAGGTGAGAAGAACATCACGAATTCATAATAAACAACAACTTTTTATAAATTTATTAGTGTTTAAAAGTCTGTCATGTAGTTGTGACCGTAGCGTGCTGGACACATTTTGCTTTGTCCTTTCTTCATGACTGTGGCGGTCAAAAGGTCCGGGCGAAGTCGTGGCGAAGACGTCGATGATAAAATGTTATTTTCCAGGTGCTGTGTCCACAAAAGAAGGTGTCAGCCCGTCTCCGCGCGGTGCCAGTCCCGGAGCACCTGCTGGCCCCCTCTTCCCCCGCCCCCGCGCCTCCCACCCCCGCGCCGCAGCCCAGCTGACCACCAGTATGCGACGCACTCAACCTCTAACTGTAGCAACGATTCGACACTAACCTCACGCTCACTACATACCTAGCCTACAGTATACGGAGTCACGAGCAACTGCCTACTGGTTCAATGTGTATGTTTCGCGAAAAACATTCAACATGAAACAGAAACATGTACACAAAACATTTGCAATTAATGTTTGATTTCTGAGCATTTTGCGAAAAATGCCAAAATGTAAGGTAATATTACTTTGTTTACAATGTTATTGTAATTTATTCTCACGCACACATACATACACTTATAAAATGCATTTGTTTTGTTTACAGACGTTTGACACGTTTGGAAAAATATGTTCATAAATTCCATGCACAACCGTGAAATAAATATGTTTTCAATTTAACTTTGAAGACTAGCGGCTATGCTCAAATAAATCGAAATAGTTAAAATGTTGTGTGTAAATGTTTTTGTTGAATGTTTCGAGTGAAACATACACATGAAACTCGAGTGGTATGATAACTATTATTAAGCAGATATGATCCCGTATGCGGCCTGCACGGTTAATGTCCAATCATGTTATTTATTGAACTTAAGACAAAGGTTTTCTAGCTAATGTTTTAACGTTGACTGCCAGCCAATGGCGAACTAATGGATGACGGATGTGACGTCACTTGTGTAAGAAATAAGGTTATATGGATTTGTAATTTGACTTCCGTTTACACTCAAGTGATCTCGACGACACATTTTTATTTGTAAATGTGTACAATGCATAAATTCTTGCAAAATTGGTCTGGTGATGGAAGCTTGAATTGTAGCGTAACCTTCGAACGTGCTGTCCTGGTTTCGATGCCTTGATCGGACAAAGTCTTTTTGGGTTATTTTATAAGGATATTCTCTGAATAAGCATCGTTCTAAATCTGCCTGTTGTAGGGTTTTTAATCATTGCTCTATTATTGAAGACCTAGAACTAACCTGGCGAAATGTAGTGTAAAACACCTTGTACGACATACTCATTTTGACAGATATGGTTTTAGGTCTCAAATAAACGTAGCACACTTCCAAAATCCGTGCTGCTACTAACAATTTTCTGACAGAAAAACCCAAAAACATTGCCCGATCCGGGGTCGAAACCGAGACGTCATGGTCCCTAGTCGCAATTTCAACCGCGACGCCACCGAGACAGTCATAACAACAAACACGAATTCTTAAGTAACTTAGTCCTATATACCTTATTTCTTACATAATATAAGCTACATCTATATAAAGTATCGGAATTCTCCAACGACGTCTCGAGAACGTAAAGGCTTAGGGTGTAAAGCGATTGTCATATGAAATTGAACCCTGTATACTTAGGAATATGATGCATTTCTATTTGTACCTGTCGTTTAGAGTTTCAGCTTCGAATTTTTAAATGTAACGACTTCACTTGATCTACAAACGTTCTTTTTATTTATTTGGTTAGTTGCTGTCTCATCAGATATTTTCTAGCGGTCTGTATTTCGCTGACTTACCGTTACAAATTGGTAATTAGTTAGCTCTTCTTTTTATTAATAACATGTATTATTAATAATAAATATCAATAACTTTTCATCTTCGCCGTAATCACATGATGGTTGATATTTTTGTTAATTTAAGACTAATAATGGTAGCATAAATACAAGCGACTATACATGAAAAAAATACTAAGATGGAATTGGTCATTCAAAAAATTTCATGATATAGTTAGTATGAAAACCAAAACGTTACGGTACCTAACGTTTTTCTTCATACAAAGTAGTAACTTTATATTTAAACCCATTTTATGTATGTCTTATATTACTATTATTATAATAATATTCTATCACATACACACAACACCATCTAGCCCAAACTAAGCAGAGCTTGTATTATGGGTACTAGACAATGGATAAACATACATATATACTTTTTTTTTGTAAATACATACATATTATACATAGAAACACCCAGACCAAGACAAACATCCATGTTCATGCACACAAATGTTTGACTTGTGCGGGAATCGAACCCGCGACCCCAGGTGTGGCAGTCGGTTACACTAACCACTACGCCATCGAGGACTATTGATAACCAATCATATTCTTAGTGACAGAAGTCATATCTAAAGTGTCGTTCTACTCCTTCAGAGACATATATGCGATGCTATGTAAAAAAAACTGAAGAACGTTTGTAAACCAAGTGGTATATATATAAAGTTGACGTTTATAACAACTCTAGGTGTGACCTGTTGAAAAAAAACATGAACAATTTAGTTTAAGTTCAATAATATTTTTTACAATGGCAATTATGAGTGTCGTGGCTATTTGTAAAATATAGTGTAAGAGTGTAAAAGTACAGTATTTTTGTTTACACTTTTAGTTACGTGATTTGAGAATAAATCAATTTATTATATGGCAGAGATGGCTGGAAATGTTAGGATTGCTTTATAAATATTCTGGTCGGCATTTCGACAGAATTGAATATGTGTAACGTTTCTCGGCATAGGTAATGCCGACTCGCGTACTTGTATGCGGATCATGCCGATTTTGCCATAGCCAGGCAAAAAATTATCTGATATGGTGTTGCCGATTGTCGATCAGTTTTTGCCGATTGCTTTTGTCGATTAAGTTTTGCCGATGGAGCAAACTGCAAGAGAGCCATAAACATGCACAAGTTTCAAGAACTTACTGGATCGCACATTCGTATTTGTTGTTCTTAATTGTTTATTAAGAAAAGGATCACAATGGCTCTCTTGCAGTTTGCTCCATCGGCGAAACCTAATCGACAATACATCACAGCATAGGTAGTATTTATATTGGAATTATTTTTAGACTTGACTGGATGGCCCAGTAACGGTAGTGTATGTATGCGTATTTGCAAAAACTGATCGTAAAAAGTCCCTTTTCAAAGAAAATGACTTTGGGTATTTATACCAAGAAATATGTACATACGATTTAACGATAAAGGTAGTATAGTAAAAGATTTTTCGCGTATTTATCACCTTATACCACATCTTTGACAATCAAAAATCTAAGAAATTCATAAAAAGAACCCGAAATTCTACGTTTCTGTCACTGGACAATGGAGACAGTCTAATATGTAAATACACGACACTTATAATGGCCATTGTCGCGATATTTCTCACATCGACTGATATTATTCTGTAACCATTATTGCATTTAGCTCAATACAGTAACGGAGTATTACGAGAACAAATATTAAATCATCATTATTTATATATTATTATTATATTATTACTTTCTTAAACTAATAATTTTTTATTGATATTATTACGCTCGATAGTATTTTTATTGGTGACATATAAAAAGAACAAATAGTGATGTCCATTTGTGTGATATATTTTATCGATAGAAATTGTCGATGAAATTCGATAATTGTGTTTAATTTTTGTATGTCTGTATGTCATCAACAGGAGTAAGTAATGGATGCCAATTAAATCTTTTTTGAATAAATATAATTGTTAATTTGTAATCAGTCTTTTTACGATTTATATACCTTTTTTATTATCTACATTTTTATGTGTACCTTTAAAATATTATAGATTCTTAAAGTTTATTAGTTTTCTATATAGCTGATGCAATTCTAGTAAATTATTCCGACAGCGGTCAGTTTGAAATGGAATTAACCCTGGATCATTATACTAAAGGTAACGAAAATTATCTCGCTACATTTTTACGATATAGATGTTTTTGCGATGGCATAAACTAAATTAATACAAACAGAAGCACACTCACATACGACAAGCGTGTATAGATACAGTTACACAATGACGCATGCGTGATACGATCTAGGAACAAATAATTTCGTTGTACATTTGGTTATGCTCGAGAGTTATGGTTTTTTAGTCAGTAAAAGAGAAAAATTCAAGAATATATGAATACTTACTGAGCTATAAAGCACAGTACACACTAGTGTTGTCTCGCAACAGCCTGCCCGATTATTTTAGTGCGACCGTCAGCGGGCTGTATTATTGATCTTTAGCTAGACGATGGAATAAATACTCAAATAGCGTTGGATAAATGTTTGAATTAACCCTCTTTTTTTAAATGTTCAGACGATATCGCGAAAATGTACCAAGAGTTACTGTGGCGTTTATTCGTTGACTTATTCGTGAATATCGAGGAAGCCAGATGGCGCTCGATCTATGTGGACAGTTATACAGGTTTAAGATTAGACTTCATTCAGCTGAGCATGTGTTTAGATTTTAATTGACAGCCCATGGGCAGGCGACTGAAATTCATCATCAGTCTTGTCTACTTGAATACTCAAGTAGATTCGTCGTGCACTTTCACTGCAGCATTGTGCTTAGTTAATTCAAACCTTTATACAAAGAAATTACCATAAATTACTTTAATGCAGATAGCTGGTTCTAAAAACGCGCGAAATGTACACACAGAAACTTCGAATTAAATCTGACTAATATCGAGGACTATATTATACTTGTGACGGATTGGCCATCTGTGCTTATGTAATTTGTGTTTATACGCTCGCAAAATAAAAATTGAAAAATAACCTCTTAAACAAATGTTTTCTTAAGAGTTATATGTTGTCTGTTATGAAAAAAATATTGTTTAATTGAATACGAGGGTTAACAAGAAATGTTACTTATATACTTGTACAGTGAGTTATGGAATTGTAAAGCAATTAGGTTAATGAAGTTTGCAAGCTCGCCAGGTAGACTGTATTTTGTCGACTTTTTGCAACATTGACAAAGCGAACATCGCGCAACACTAGTTTGTAGACAAATAGCAAACTCGTTTTTTATTATTATATAACTATATTAAACATATTGTATGTTTAATATAGTTTTATTATTATTTAAATGAGACGAGTAATATCGTAGGTCAAAATAGCGAATTTACTTCACTAAATGCGAGTCCAAGTGGGATAGATCCGTCATTTGGCTATTTTAATATTTTATCGATAAAACAGCAACCGTTTAAATCAAATAATGAATTTATATCAAAATCGTATATAGCTTATATGATTATCATGCTATTTGACTTACGATATTATTTTGATTTGTGTTACGGTATAATTATATCACAATAGAAACAATTGTGGTGTAATTATAGTGGCGAGCTTGCAGACCAATGGACGTAGATTACATGTCAATCAACAATCGCTATACAATTAAAACATCGATGTAATGAAATGACATTACGGTGCACTTCACTAGTATTTGTGTCCGTTGTTTGAATGTTTGTAAAATATAAGTAATTAAGACACAGGAATTATTCGTAGTGTCTTTTCATTTTGTGACAAATAGGCATATTATCCATCTGATGGTTAGTGATTACTAGCCTAGGTTTCAAAACGAGTTTTAGACTGCCTGCCCTAAAAAGTACTAACTTGCAGTGCATGGAATTGAAATCTTTGGCCCTGTATTGACAACACAGCGTCTCCTTAACACCGTGAACGCTGTGGCAATCACAAGATGTCATGCAATTGCCACATCGTTCATATTGCACAACAACGGCAACAGCATTCACAGTGTTAAGAGCAGTTGTCTTCATGTCAGTCCAGTACATATTATAGGTGTTTTAAATAAATAGTGATTATAGTTCGTCATGTGTCTCGTCCCTCCCAGACATACTTATAATGAATAAAGTCATCCGCCTCCAATGAAAAGTCAGTTAAAACCTAGATAGATTAGAATCAAGCAATAATATGTGAAACGAAGAATAAAATATCTATGAGATTATATGTACATGTTCTTTCTGTCGTGATAGTGCTAAATAAAAAAGAGATGTAAGTAATTGTGAAAAAAATTGTGTTTTGTAACAAAAATAAATACAAGATTTATAGTCCCCTCCCCCCTCTCGTCAATAAGAGAAATGTGAATAAAAAATCGCACAAAATGTCGTGAATATTTTTTGTCTATCTGTACATTGCCACTTCCATGTTTTAGATATAAGTATTGATGCATTTTGATGTGTAACTTTTATTGTTATTCAATATTTCGATGCCTGTTGTCGTTTGGAGGGTTGGACCCGTGTGGTGGCGGCCATTGCGATGACGTAAGCACAGTCGCAATGACGTAAGTGCTTTTAAGAGGACCCACCTCTTATTTAAGACGTACTGTAACTATTGAATAGCCAGGCTCTACCTGGCATTCGGTTGTTGTTGTGAAACCTTTGAGTATTTTAGCTTAGTCGAACGTCGTAACATTCAGTAATGTTATATTGCTGAATTTTTAAATAAATGTGTATGGATGTTGAAATTATTACGGGTTTGATATATGTTCCAAATGCGGCTTGTGAGCCTTAACAAATGTAGCTATAAGGAACTATTACTAACATTAGTGGTTATAACGTTTCCGAATAAATGCTTGCGATACTAAAAATGTAAGAGATAAAACCTTTGAAAATATTATTGACGTCGAGCACGTCATATTCAATGTTAAAATGGCGTGTTTTTATTATAAAAGCATGCTACATGCTATTTAAATAATTAAGTAATACTGTGTATGCCAGTTCCTACTAAGGGATTTTATGAAGTGTGTAAAAAAATATATAACGGCTAGTCTCCACCACACGCTTCCAAACACTCTTATTTTAAACCGTCGTACGACGGTTACACTCGGTCTATCTCGAACTAACAAGAACGCTAACGGGAAATACCGAAGTGTCAAATGTCTCGCCATAAGCGTGCAAGGGTAATCGTGTAAGACATCATCGCTACGATTTATTTTATTCGCACAAAGAACGCATCCGCAACATTCATTCATTCACTCAACGTCCATTCCGAATACGGACCGCCATTTTGAAAAATTTGAAATAGTACGTACTTTTAAGAGTGAATGAGTGAATCGTGTTAATTGCTTTGCTCCTATTCGAATTAAGGGATGTTCAGATATTGACTTTATTAGCTTATATTGGCAACAATTGTATGGATTATATGTAATAGAAAAAGTATGGAGTAAGATTTAAGCACTACTTTAACACACTAACACAAAAACACAAAATACACACATGCAGAAGAATAGCTCATACAACGTATAAAAGCAGACTCACATATACATTAGCGAAACGTCTATACAGCGATTTCTGATCAAGTCGACGGAATAGTATTAGTTACGAGTATTATTACCCGAGAATATTTTTTTAGATGACGAACAATAATAATATTTATTATTATGACAATATAGTTGAAATTAAAATGCAGCTGGTGTAATCTTACAGATGCCGAGTCAGCTTTGTTTTGTACCCACGACAAATATCATTGAAATTGTGGTTATAATAATTAGTTACATCGTTATTCGTCATCAGAAAGCCGTTGATTTGCTGATCGCTGTAATTGCTCCTGTGTGTGCGTTGTATTTTATATTATGATGTATTGAGCTGGCGTTCTCTCTATATATAATTTGTGATACTAGTAGATATACCAGAAGATTTGTTTACACTCATTGCTTAAGGCGACTGGTTTATTCTAACGTCTAGTGCAGAGGTTCCCAGACTTTTTCCCTAATAGATCACTTTCAAAATTTTGCTGGTTCCGGTGGACATGTTCCCCTGCAGATACATTTCTACCATATTCCTTGGCATTTATATCGGAGGAAACAAGTTTATGCAATTAAAAAAATTTATGAAATCTCTACGGGCTGACCTTTTTTTTATTTTATTTTTTTATTCTCGGGACTGAACCTACCACGTTAAGCGGGCTTTTCTTCTCGATCTTTTCTGGTATTGAATATGGGATATGCAAGTGCATTTTACAAGTAACAGTCGCTGAGCTTAGCCAACATTTTAGTTCTTCACTATCGAAAGCAAATAAATTTTCGTGGACCCCGCTTACGAATTGTGAACCTCCAGTTTTTTGTCACGCCAACGTAGACCACCGTTGAGTATCCCGTGGACCCCTGGGGGTCCACCTGGACCATTTTGGGAACTAATGGTCTAGTGTATCCAGAACTATGGACAGTTACTATTACTTTTTGTAAACAATGTTTTATTTTATGTAAAGCTTACCAAGTTGTTAGCTTGGTGAATGAAGATATTAAATCTGTGACTCCAAAACAATCGTAACACTACAACTATCGCGATGCTAATTAGTTTACAGATAAGTTTTTAGTGCAGGGGAGCGTCTGACGCGTTTCTGTAAAGTTTCGATTTTCAACTTAGAATTCATTTCACAGAATTATATTCTATCAAACTTATGGCATAAGAGTTAAAATCATAGTGACACAGTCAATACTGCCTATAAATAAATAACACCCATTTGGAACCCAATTAGTTCTAATTTACGTACGAACGTATTTTATAAATAGGATTGAATTACTTGTTATGTTGTACACAACGTTCTTTGGCTAATACTCCCTTGGATTTAAGTAAATAACAGAGAGTTTATACTCAACATACTCAAGTTGTCTCAGATCTAATCAATAATGGATTACAATCACTTGGATCCATGCATCCATCCATTTATAGCTAACACTCGTATGGATCCAAATAACTTGATACATTATTACTTGACTAAGTCACTATGTTCTTAATTAACTCAAATCAGTGGCTTACTTTCAATCAATCATAATTAAACCACAGAAAGAATTTAATCTTCTGCCATCGTATATATAAAATATGTGGTTTAAACTTTTCCTGTGGATTAAACTCTCATGATATTACTGACCTTATGTATTTAAGCAGATTATCTATTAAAAGTTCTAGTGTTACCATCCATAATGCATTTTTTAATTTAAGTTATAGTTAAGTTGTAAGTTGTAAAGTCAATATCAGAATGTGATGGGTGAATGCTCAACGCGTAGGAGTTCGAATGTACAGTTATTTGTTTAGTTCCAAGTGTTAGTTTAAGCGAAGTCATCGCAATGATGTTGTATGTAAACGTTTTGAATACTTCAATAGAAATAATGTAATTGTTGAGTATAGAGAATCAGTTCAAGTGGGTTTTCATGTTATATGAAAGCGCTGTTACTTTGTTAAAGTCTATCATAAAACTAAAAGGATAGACCGAATGCAGGAGGTTTTTAACATTTTAAACGTTCTGACATATTGTTTAGTTTCCATTCCTATCTAATTCTTGCAGAAACAGAACAATGTATGTTAATGCATTTAGCAGGTAAATAAATGTATAATTAATATATATGTAGAACAGTATTAGTTTTCTTTCTTTCTATTAATTTCTTTATTCTATAAGCTGTTTAGTTAAGACTTGTGTTAACTCAATTTTTACTATAGCTCGACGCTCGCTTCATAACAACTTTATTCAAGTCAATCAAACTTTGGATAACCTGACGCAAAAGGGCAAGATTTTTTTTGTATCAATAGTCTCTGCCTATCCCAGGGATTGAGTTTAATAGTAAACGTTTACATGCAACATCATAATTATAAGCATTTATGCAAATGTATGTGTCACCGAATTTTTGTAAGAATTTATAAATAATAATGATTAATTAGTATCTGACCTGTATCATACTCATTTGTTGCATTTCGACTAAGTGTGAAGATTTGTAGTAGCGCGATACTTAGCACACATAATAATTTCGTCTATCGCTAAGAATTATGTATTTTTTTTTTTTTTTTTTAAATGGTTTAGTAAGAATTGTAATTGTTAAATAGTTATGTTTTTCTTAGTTATGTGTTAATCGCCTTTTATGTACATTAATGCATATACTACTTATATATATTCCTTCCAGGCTATTTAATAGGTATATTAAACTTTTAATTGGACGACAGTTTTGACAATTGTCTTAACTATCATTGTTACTCTGTGCGTTATGTAGAACTTATTTTATGTAAATTTCCGTATGACAAAGTTACAAGATGTATCGCGCTACTGCAACATGTTACGCCCGCGGTTGCAGTACAACCGTCGCGTTGCTGTATCTAGCTTAATAGTGTTATGTTTAGCTTCCCTTCATACTGTTAGTCGTTATTGCAGTATTTTGATGCAAATATTATTATTTAATAAGCATATTCGTAAATAAATTGACTCCGATATAGAGTGTGTGTTTCTTTCGTATCCTTATATAATATTCTCATATTATATCCTTAGAATAACCTGCAAAGTCAACCATGAAAATGTCTATCCGAAACTTCGGGTCGAACGAAAACACAATAAATACAAATACTATGTATTTGTAACCACAATTCTTTAAAACTAACTTATATCTAAAACATTATAAAACAGAGAAAAAGAAAACTAAAACCCTCTAATAGGCCTGCGTCATAAAATTCCTCCGCATCACAGTCGACCGGTAGTGTGCCCAGAAGACCGGCAGCATTGCCACGTCGAATGGCAATGCTTATTCTTTCTGCAAAATAAAGGCCAGCCCTCTGGTCACGGGAAGCGTCGATTAACCTTTTTGCTATGTCTCTATAGAGCGCACGAGCACTGGGACCCCATGACCCTAGCGTTTCGACACCAAACGGCTCAAAAACATAATCCTCTACCAGGTTAACTACTTATTGTGTAACAAATATAATATACAAACGAAAATAAGCTAAAATTAAGTTCAGCTAGCTGTCTACCATAACGAGATTTGCAATATCTCAATATACAGTCCTAGGCTGGTTTTATTTGTCAGTAGTAGGTTACTAGGAGTGGAAGATGTCTGTCCACGTCATTGACTTCTCCAGTTTATGGGCAATTATTTTTACAGGTAGTTTAACGGTTTTGAGTTATGAATTGTATTATCGTGAAATAAAGAATTACGGAATTGTGTGTGCTTTTACAGCAGACTGTGCTCTGGGAAGAGAATGATTTGATTACGTTCATAAATCATCACTAAATTTATGAACTGAAAATTACCTTTACGCTAAGATGCACTATTACGGTGGACGTTCGTTTAAAGTACGAATCATTCTCAATAATGCGCACACATGTTTAAAATCATGGCGTATTCCTTCAATCGTCGATTGTCTAGACTCTGAAGTAGTAAGCTATGGTCAAACGACATTAGTGGCCCAGGCTCAATTTTGGAAAATTTTATTAATTACTATTACTAACCTGAAAACTAAAAACATAGTGATGGAAATGAAAAATGTCGATTGAAATTCAACAATTTATTATATATAAATAAAATAACAGTGGGACAAAACATCTATTAATTAAAACTATTTACACAAAACGCACCGCAGTCTAACGCTAAGTACTTACAACTAATATTAGATCGAATCTCATTAAACATCGGAAGGAAGCAACTACACTCGCGTGCAAGTAAATCGACTCAAGGCTCAAGTGCGCATAAAAAGTGATATAACTTAAAAATGCCTTATTTTACCTCTATATAATGTTTTACATAATTATAGCCTAGTAATTAGGCTTTAAAATGGTAGCATAATTTCAGTAATTTAAATAAACACATGTCCTTAGAATGCAACTGAACGCAACCTCCCATAAACTGCTCTGCGCTCTATACACAACTTGCGCGACACAACCCGCTATAAAAACCCCCTGTAATCGTTTTTTCTTATCAGTCGCTCACTAGACGTTGACCTGAACACATCTCTGCAAATTGAAGCCGTCATTTGAAGAAAATTATGGATACAACACCTGAAGAAGCCGCTCAAGTCGTTGCCCTGTTGCAAGAAGGGTTGAACCAGCGAGAAGTCGCTCGTCGGTTGAATATGAGTCAGTCTGCTGTCTCGAGAGTGTACAGGAGGTTTCAAGAGAGTGGTGCCTTCACTCGGCGGCCTAATACCAGCCGACGCCGGTGCACCTCGGAGCGTGACGACCGGTTTTTGGTCTCGACCTCTCTCCGAAATCGACACCTTACCGGCGTGGATGTGCAGCAGGAGCTACGTCAAGTTCGCGGAGTAACTGTCAGTCAGTGGACAGTTAGAAGAAGGTTGAAGGAAGCTAACCTTACTCCGAAAAGACCCGCTACAGGCCCGAAGTTGACCACAGCCCACCGTCAAGCACGCCTTCACTTTGCTCGAGAGCACTTGGATTGGAGCATAGAGCAATGGCAGTCGGTCCTGTTCACAGATGAGACGAGGATGTGTCTCCATGGCAGCGACAGGAGAGGTCGGGTGTACCGGCGTCCTGGTGAACGGTTTTCACAGTGCTGCTTTGTTGAAACCGTTGCATATGGTGGCGGTTCTTGCATGATGTGGGCTGGAATTTCCTTAGAAGCAAAAACGGACCTTGTTTTCGTTCCTGGGGGAGGCCGGAGAGGAGGTCTGACCAGTGATCGTTACATTGAAAATGTTCTACTGGATCAAGTTGTCCCTTATCAAGGCTTTATTGGGGATAATTTCATCTTGATGCATGACAATGCCCGATGTCACACTGCTCGGGCCACACGTGAGTTCCTGAGTGAAGTTGGAATTCACACTATGGATTGGCCAGCGCTCAGCCCCGATTTAAATCCCATTGAGCACATATGGGACGAGCTCAAAAGTAAAGTTAGGGCGAGGAATCCAGCTCCGACAAACATCAATGAGCTCAAGACTGCGTTGGTAGAAGAGTGGGGCCGAATACCACAATCATCAATTAAAAAGTTGATAAGGTCGATGAAGAATCGCTTGAGAGCAGTGATCAGGGCTAGAGGAGGGAACACCAAATATTGACACGAATAAAATTTTTATCTTATGCACATTTTGTTTCATTTATACCCAATAACCCCCTACTGTGAAATTGTATGAATTTTCCAAATTTTTTACAATATCTTTGACATTCACCTTTTTTACTAACCTACTGAATCGATTTTCATGCAACTTACATAATTTTAAAGCTCAATTACTAGGCTTTAATTATGTAAAACATTATATAGAGGTAAAATAAGGCATTTTTAAGTTATATCACTTTTTATGCGCACTTGAGGCTTGAGTCGATTTACTTGCACGCGAGTGTAGTAGAAAACTAACGCAGTCTTTTCGTTTACTTATCAACATTATAATTTTATAAACAGTGCATTCGCGAAATATTCGTGCATTTAAGACTTTATTCGCCACTATGCATTAAAATTTCACAAAAATTAGAAAGCTTTAAACAATCCGCAGAGAGAAGGAAATAGCTAAAAAGTTCACACAACGGAAAAAAGATAAGCATGGCGAAATAGCATATAGATAATTATTAATATTAAAATCTTAAAGTTTGTAAACAAAATAATATCTCCAAAATTGGTAACAAATCTTATTATCCTTGGTACATATTCAAGGTGCGTAGATCCATTTATATCTAGTAGAAAACGTGTAGTGATGTGTAAAGAGCAGTTACTATTAAAAAGTACTCGTGAAATAATCCAATGGTAGCCAAATTCACACATGTTTTATCGGATATCGAATGGCTAGGCACAGACAACATGTTTTGGCTAAAAGTAAAATTTAAGAAGGAGCTATCCTTTACTTGAAATGTATCTTACTGTAAGACAAGCAATATAAAAGGTTTTTTGCATCTAGTGGTAGACAGAGCCA
The DNA here is from genome assembly GCA_963564715.1 of Catocala sponsa. NCBI lineage: Eukaryota > Metazoa > Arthropoda > Insecta > Lepidoptera > Erebidae > Catocala > Catocala sponsa. The sequence goes on from OY751349.1 coordinate 18,435,156, forward strand.
TAAACAATAATAAATCAGAAGTATACACAGCCAAACCGCTACCTTCCTTGATAAAGTCATTTTAAGAAAATCTGTTTATGGTTTTAATTTAGAAAGATTACAAACTTTTACATACATAATATGTTGAGCAAGATAAAAAAATTGTTACAGTAAACAAAATTCGCGCATTGTAGTAACATCAGGCAACTTTGTAGAGAACTGTTTCAAGCAAAAAGTGTTTTCTACTGGGTATAAATTTGACATGACCTATTGCATAAATCTATTTTAATAACAATAAATATTTTCACAAAACACAAAGTAACTACATAATAATAACCCGTTTTCTAATCTAACACCTAAAGCGACGTTTCCAACACATATTACCGCAAGCGAGGACAGCATTGTCCTGTTTTATTGTCAGGACAACAATGATATTGTTCTCTTGTGATATTATATCGGCGATCGACAGTATAATTCAATTGTGTTCAAAAAAATCTTACCACACATGAGGACAATATTGTCTCCTATTGTATTGTTAGGACAACAATCACTTTGTCCTCTACTAATATTATATCGGCGATCAACAGTAGGTATTATAAAAAAAATTGTCCTAAGACAATATTACCACACCTGAGGACTATATTGTCCTTTCTTATCTTATGGACAATTTTAGAGGTGTCCTTAATATTGACCTCTTTACATGGAGTTGAAACTTGATAAAAACGATTTGTAGACTACATAGAAAGGTTAGTCTACTGTCCTATTGTAAATGGTCCTACGTAAACATGACATAAACATTGTGTGAATCTAACATATATTCAGCTTGCCAATTTAACTAATAATAAATATATATGACAGACACAATATTGCTAATTTTAAGATATGCCCGGTACTTATATTCCAATAAACAAATGGTTTAATTATACTTACTTATAAATGCATCTGCATTGCACCAATTGAAATTGTGTAAAGAAGTCGGTATTACAGACAGACATGTTGATTTAATAAAAATGCATACGTATAATTGTTGTTGACAAATTGATCTGAGGTGAATATAAATGACTTGTATCTTTACTGTTCCAGCCTAAAATGGTTCATTTTGGAATATGATAAACGGTGTTTAAACTAAATACCTGCGTAATAGTTTGTCTGAAATAAAAGTTATGCTTTAACTTTTTTCTTTTGAACATCTTTCTTTTCATAAATCCTTTGGAACAAAACGAATTTGCCGCTCTGAATGTTCTTCCTCTCATAGATGGCGCCTTTTATCCTCCAAGATGGCGTCTCACAGTGCTGCCAAGTTCTACAATCTCTACTAATTTGTAGTTTATCTAGCAGTTTACATGACATTTCTGGTATTATCGGTTGGAGTATGATACCGCATATTCTTAGAGTTTCCATGGTGATATGTAGGATGACGTCAAGTTCTTTCTGCAGTTCAGGCTTTTTGCGAAGTTCCCAAGGCTTGTGTGTCTCGAAGAATAGGTTGGCGATATGAAGCACTTTGACGACGCCGTCGACTGCCTTATAGAAGTGATAGTTTCTGTAGTGCACGTGACATAATTCTGGAAAGAGAAATTTAAACGGTTCAGTATTTTTGAATTTAGTTAAAAGTACTTTTTTTATTTCTTGGTGTTAACTTATGCATCGATTTTCAAGTTGCGCAACGTGTAAATCGATAACTGTTAAAAATATCATGCTTTCTAAAAAAGATGCTTCTAGAATGTACATATAGAGCTCTTGTTTATTTTTTTGGGGATAACAGACGAGTCTAAGTATGTTAATAATGTTGTAGAATGCAGGATCATTCAAGATCTGTCTCATAAAAGTCCTTCGTTTCTGTTAAGAGATATTTTCGAGATAAAATTATTCATAGATCTTCGGCACATGTCCGTAAGCAAAGTATATAATGACTATAGTGATTTGACAGCTCTTCGACATGCAGTGTGATGATCATTAGCAAAGTCGTTCAATGGAGGTGGCACATAAAAGCATGCAACACAGGTCATTGCAACCGGTTATGGTAATCATTGGCCACTTGCAACATGACGAACAATATTTGCGCGTTAAAGGAAGCAGACATAGTATAAGGTGAGCAAGAGACAAAAATTTGTTAAATTTGGTAAAACAATTTACAATTTATTTTGATAATTTATTTGCACCTGGTAACAACATAATGCCTTCATAATTTCGCAGTGGCGCATAGTTAGCAGACAAACATTTCATAGAATTTCGTTCCTTGTATTTATATTTCGAATATTAAATAATCAAACAGTAGAATTATGGTATTTGATTACAATGAAAATGTAAAATAGACGTTATACCATCTTTAATTTTATAAATTAAATATAAACCTAGGTTAGGTTAGAACTGACTGCTGACTCCGTCAGAAACAACTTGCTACCAGAAAAGAAAATAGTAGGTTAGGTTAGAATTGCGAGCGAAGCGAGCGTACCACGACAACAAACAAAAGTACCTTTCTGTGTATTGATTATTCTATGAAATGATAATATGAGACAAAATGTTTAAAACAATGTACAACCCTTCATAGTTTAAATAGGGCTAGGATACTCCACTTACCGCAAAAAATACAATATAAGATTGTTAAGCTGCTTCTACAGAATAGAGGTATTTCCACATTTGACCTACTACAGTATAAACGAGAATCCAGGTTAAATGCTAGCTAACTACACAAGTACACAGACCTGGTAACTCCTCAACATGCAGCATGAGCGTGGCCGCATGTTCATCAGGCGCGAGAGCTGCGAGTTCCGCGGCGTGCAGCGGCGGGAACTCCTGGCGCGGGTTGAGCGCGAGCCCACAGCACCGCGAGGCCAGGTTACCCAGGGTGTCTGCCAGCTCGGAGTTCGCTACGTTGATTAGCTTCGTCTCGCTGTAATCTGGAAATAATACAAGTTATTAGACCAGCGATGATAAGAGACCATCGGACTGCCACGCAAAGATTTTAAAATCGATCGAAAGGCACGCCTTACACTTTTATTTATTTAGAACTAGCTTTTGCCCGCGGCTTCGCTCGCGTTAATTTAGAATTTGACAATCAATTCGGGTTGTACTCTGCTTGTAATAATATAATTCAATCATGATCCGAAAGACATGTGGCGCCATCTATTATAAGAACGTTATTGTTGTTTTCCTCGGGAACAGTAATTTTTTCCGGATGAAAGGTAGCCTATGTCCGTTTCTGTACACCTGACAATGTATATGCAAAATTTCAGAATTATCGGTTCAGTGGTTTAGGCGTGAAAAGGCAACAAACAAACAAAATCATTTTCGCTTTTATAATATTAGTTAGGTTTAGGAAACATGCCAGCGATAATTACACATTATAGAAACAATATATATAACATTTGACCTTTTTAAGTTATGTTCATATTAACTTGTTGAATCACAACGACACACGATAGGTAGGCCAAAATCCACCGCACTGGCGCAGTTGAGAACATTTCACAAATAATCGAGAACAGACTTTTGACAGCCTCGATGGCGTAGTGGTTAGTGTAACCGACTGCCACGCCTAAGGTCGCGGGTTCGATTCCCACACAAGTCAAACATTTGTGTGCATGAACATGGATGTTTGTCTTGGTCTGGGTGTTTCTATGTATAATATGTATGTATTTACAAAAAAAAAAGGTATATATGTATGTTTATCCATTGTCTAGTACCCATAGTACAAGCTCTGCTTAGTTTGGGCTAGATGGTGTTGTGTGTATGTGGTAGAATATATATTATTATTATTATTACTTAGTGGTTTTATTTAATTCCCTAATCATCAGTGCAGTTTCGTATACCTATTTACATCACTACAAGTACCATAGTGGTGTAGGGCTTGTATAATAATATTAAAAAGTTTTAAATAGCTTAACTAATACTTACTAGCATCAGTAGCCATTGTCGCCTCTCTCAGCAGTAGATACCGCAGCGCCTCGTTGCCCACGGGTGTGGATCGTGGACAGACCACGTTGCCCAGCGACTTGGACATCTTGCTACCGCCTACAGTCCAGTGGGAGTGGCAGACTAGCCTGCGTGGCGGGTGCCACTTGATAGCCATTAGGAAGGCTGGCCAGTAGATGCCATGGAACCTGGAATATATTATAGTTAAGAAATACAATTTTAAGTTTACTATACATACAAAGTGTTAAGCCTATATTTAATACTAGCTATTGCGCGCGGCTCCGCCCGCGTGGTACCTACATCAATAAAAAGCCTCTGTCCTTGCCCAAGTTTTAAACTATATCTGTACCAAATTTCATCTAAATCCGTTGAGTGGTTTAGCCGTGAAAAGGTAACAGACAGACAGACAGAGTTACTTTCGAATTTATAATATTAGTAAGGATAATACTGTTAGGAATCAGAAGTGAAACAGCTTAAAAAAGGGATTAAATATAATGACCACCAAAAATAGTAATTGCGCAGCAAAATATGCTTACTAAAATATATCATAACGAGCACCTATTCGCCTCAAATCACTGCATTCCGTCTCGGCAGGGTTAGGTTATGTTAGGTTCCTTCTTAAACCAACCCAAAAATAGGAGTCGTCTCCATCGACTTAGTTCGATCTCTTTAAATATATTTTGCTGTGCAATTTGGTGATCATTTACTATTTTTGACTGTTTGATATTTTACTATATCTGGTGATAAGTTAAACATAAGTGTTATAACCTCACAGCATGTCGCCGCATGCCAAGTCATGTCAACACTCAGCAGTTCAGTGATGAATCCTCTAACTCACTTGAGAATATCCTTTCCAACCACCTGCACGTCAGCAGGCCAGGGTCTGCCACGGAGCTTCATGGCATTTTCATCCGGGTACCCGGTCACTGACAGATAGTTGATCAGAGCGTCTAACCACACGTATATACTCTGCTCTTCGTCGTTTGGTACCTGGGACAATAGAAGAGAAAATATATAGATGGCACGGGGCAAGCAAAGGCCGCTTCAGTGAAGCTGAGTGTTGTGGGTTCGAATCCCACACAAGACAATTATCTGTGTGTTCCACAAATAAATAATAATTAATAGTTCTGTCTCATGAAATGTACTTTTTACTTTTCAACAAACTTTTTATTTCCTTCCATTTATTTTTGTAATTGCATGCCGCAAGGCAAAATACAGTGTTGCCTAACTATTAAGTACTTAACAACCCATGTACCTGTATTTGCAATTGGAATAATAAATAAATAAATTTTTATTAATATATTTTTTCATATAATAGTAATCGACGTGGACAATAATTGTCTGCACATTTTCATGGAAACAAAGATTTTTGACTTTGACTTTGTCCATTAATTGTGTCTGTAAAGTCTCTTGTGACGTTCTGTAAGGAGGTCGGGTTTAGTTTAAAAGGACAACTGCCATACAAGACATAAGTCCTGTCGTGGCGACTTTTCAAACATTCGAATAACTGACACAAATAACATTATAAGTGGATTGCACAATTGTTTGCTTCATGTGGGGCTCAAGCCCTCAACACTCGGCGCAGCGGTAGTGCTATCAAAAAATGGTAAATGTTTCCACATCAGAATGTTCTCGAAGATATGTGAAGTCTACTATCCCGCACTGGGCCAGCGTGGTGGACTATAGTCTAACCATTCTCACACTAAGAAGACGCCCGTGCCAAGCAATGGGACAGTTTAATATAGGGCTGATATATATATTTTTTTATATCTAATGTGGCAAACAAGCATACGGCCTGATGGTAAGTGGTCACCGTAGCCTATGCACGCCTGCAACACCAGAGGCATCACTTGCGCGATGCCGACCCTTTAAGAAAGGAAGTGGGAAAGAGAAGGAGTGGGAAGGGGGTAAGGGGGTGATTGGGCCTCCGGCACTCTAACTCACCGAACTAAACATAACAGTAGGAATACTGGTATTTCACGTCGATATTCTGTGAGAGGGTAGTCCTTTCCCGGTCGAGCCGGCCATTCATGCTGAAATCAGCGAGGCTCTACTACCTTATTATTATCTATTAAATGCTGACCGTGTCTTCGCTCGCTTGAATGTAGGTTAGGTTAATAAACAGCAAGTAAACTTTCATATGTATTTGACTAACCGGTATGGCCCAGTGGACTCTGCTAGTCGGTCGGCTGACCGAGATGTCAGGGAAATAGCTGTCTCCGTCAACCAACTCCTGAAGTTGCTTCTGGAACTTGGATGGAGTTATAACACCATCTGTAAATAATGATAACAGTTCTATAAAACAATACATAGTTAAATTATATCACTTTCTGTCTGTCTGTCCGCGATAAACTCAAAACAACTGAACCGATTTTCATGCAGTTTTCACCAATTGACAAAGTGATTCATGAGGAAGGTAAGTTATATAATTCGTTAGAGTTTTGTGTAAATTGATTGACGATGTTTGTGAATTAAGTATATCGAAAGAAACCACCTGACTGGGAGCTTTAATTGAAAACGCAGCCTATACCTATTGAGATATAACAAAACAATATATGGTAGGATTATTCTTCTTTATGTTTCCGAGGGAATTAAATTTATTAATAAAATATACATTTCGCAAGCGAAGCCGCGGGTAAAATCTAGTTTACATTTTTTAGTATATTGATATGAAACTCGGTGGGTCGACATCCAATGTCATACGATAATAAAGTGAAGAATGTGATATATTTAATAGGTGACTGGATTAAATTAATATTTGATTATTACTAAGTTTCACCCCCGGCTTTGGTCGCATGCATTCCACTGCCTCACCAAAGCATATTGACATAAAGTATCCTTGTGTTAATCCAGGAAATGTGTCTCCAAATCCATTTAACGGTTTTAACAAACATCCAAAAACAAACATAAACCTTTACATATTATTCTAACTTCCTAACTAATATTATAAAAGCAAAAATGAGTTTGTTTGTTTGTTTATTATCTTTTCACGCCTAAACCACTGAACCGATCATCCTGAGATTTTGCATATACGTTGACAGGTGTACAGAAACGGACAGAGGCTACCTTTCATCCCGAAAAAAGTACTGTTCCCGAGGAAAACAATAATAACGTCCTTATGATAATAGATGGCGCCACGTGTCTTTCGAATCATGATTGAATTATATTACTACAAACAGAGTACAACCCGAATTGATTGTCAAATTCTAAATTAACGCGAGCGAAGCCGCGGGCAAAAGCTAGTTTATTTTATAAATATTAGTACAAACTATCTCAGTGGTGCAGCGGTAATAAATTCGACCGCTGTGCATGATATTATATTTCAAGTTCGAGATCGGAGTCGGACAGAATTATTGAATCAAAAAATCTCAATTTGAACACGGAGTTTCAACAGCGGCCGCTAGACGACAGCGAGCTAGTCCTCTATTCAAGTAACAGCAGTTTAAGTAATTAACTCGTTACTCCTGAACTATTACGCAGAAGCGCATACATACATAGTTTCACGCTTACACCCCAAAGGGGTTGGCAAAGGCAATACATCCACATTTCGCCAACTAAGATCCCATGTAATGACAGGCAAGCGTCTTGTCTTCAACGAAACACAGTGCCAGACTCCGTACTGCTACTGAATTTTTTAATAGATAATATAATTTGATCAACCCTGGGATTGAACCCGAGGCCCATTAACAACGGTTGCGCCAACTAAGCATGTTGCCGTTATATAAATCAGCGACATAACCCGAGATTTGGAATTAAGGCAATTTGAACTATGCTCTACTCGTGAAGTTTACTTTGAAGTTAAAAAGATTATACGGAACAACTCCTAAAAACTATTGCTTGATGAATCGCTTTGAGTGTCCTACAGTTGTCTGTACCATTACTTGAGCTCTTCTTACATACACACATTTACACACATACACAATCACTCACACTCTGACACACACACACACACACACACACACACACACTCATATTCAGTGTACTACTATTTATTATTTTTATAATAGTTAAATTCTAGGCGTAAGTCAATCGTATTCATTGATAGCCACGACACAGGCTGCGCCTAGTGTGGCTATCATAGTAAATGTAACATCTGTGTAACCTTAACTGAAATAAAAATGCTTAAATGCTTAAAAATTGTATGACAATAAATTTTAATATCATAGTTGTGTTAAGTAATTACAATAGATTTTATTTTTATACAGCTTAAGTGGCAAACAAGCATACGGCCCACCTGATGGCAAGTGGTCACCGTAGCCTATAGACGCCTGCAACACCAGAGGCATCACTTGCGCGATGCCGACCCTTTAGGAAAGGAAGTGGGAAGGAGAAGCGGGAAGAGGGTAAGGGGGTGATTGGAGCTCCGGTACTCTCACTCACCGAACGAAACACAACAATAGGAATACTGTTATTTCACGTCGATATTCTATAAGAGGGTAGTCCTTCCCCGGTCGATCCGGCCCATTCATGCTGAAATCAGCGAGGCTCTACGACCTTATTATTATCTACTATATTTTGACCGTGTCTTCGTTCGCTTGAATATAGGTTAGGTTAATAACAGTACTTTTCTGGATAAAAGGTACCCTATGTACTATTCTGTTCCACTGACAACGTGAATGTCAAATTTCATGATTAGTTGGTTAGTTGCCAACCTGTTGTCAAGAGTTATTCAAGCCGAAATCAGCCCATTCATGCTCAAATCAGCGAGGCTACTACTCTAAATTTTAAATTAGTTTGTTCCAAAATTCTCAGATTGGTCTCTGTTTTATTGAGAGTACATTGTTATTAGTGATGTTCTTACCATTCTTCAGCCATTGGCTCAGGTGTGTTTTGAACGCACTCAGTCTGAACATATAGTTGGTCTCCTCCGTCCATTCCACCTTGTGGCCTGATTCTATCGATACTTTCACCTGCAATATATAAATAAAACATCATGCTTGTTGCTCCTAGAGTGTAGGCAGAAGTGCAAAGCACTAACTATCAACTAAATAGTACAATAATAATATCCTCCAGACCGATTTCGGCCACGGCGGCCAGTCTTAACGGAGACTGGCCAACTACGCAGGAGATATTATAGTACACAAGTGTGTGCGCAAACACAAGTGCACTCTCTGGTACCTAACTCTCATGATCCGATGGGACGGTAATCCGACACGACCGGAGAGAGATCAGGCGCAGGACCAACGACTCTACGTGCTTTCCGAGGCACGGGGGTGTCTAACACCGCCAACTTCCTAACTCCGGGCTGCTATTGAGATTTCTTAACTGAAAAACCCAATAACTGTTTGTTGGCCCGACCCGGGATTCGAACCCGAGACCTCATGCACAGCAGTCGCATTCACTACCGCTGCACCACGGAGGCAGTATAAATAGTATATAGGTGTGCTGTCTCTTTTACCAGGAAATGTAATATGTTGAAACATCTATATACATATACAAATAAATAAAATTGAAGTGTCTGTTTGTAATGTCAAAATAACAGCTTTTATCTAATGCATATGAAAGTATATAAGGTTACTATACGAAAACATATTTTTTAAATTTTTGTCTGTCTGTCTGTTTGTTCCGGCGAATCTCCGAAACGGCTGAACCGGTTTTGACGGGACTTTCACTGGCAGATAGCTGATGTTATAAGGAGTAAGTTAGGCTACTTTGATTTTAGATAAAAAAAAGCGTTCCGCGGAGACAAACACTTTTTAGTTAAAATCTACATGGACGAAGTCGCAGGTAACAGCTAGTATGTAATATAATTACCTGTTCTCCATTTCTAACATCGTCCTTGACATGTGTTTCAGGTACAAACGCTTCATCGTTAACGCTGTACCAGCCGCTATATTTAGACTTGTACACATAGTCCTGGTCTACTAGCTTCTTCTGCAAATTTAAATGTATAAACAATTAATGGTAGATGTCGAATAAAACAATCAACTTCAAGCTACCAATCTATACTAATTATTATAAAGCTGAAGAGTTTGTTTGTTTGAACTCGCTAATCTCAGGAACTACTGGTTCCTAACACTAAAATATTTTTTCAAATCGTACCTATAGTTCCTGAGATTAGCGCGTTCAAACAAACAAACAAATAAACAAACTCTTCAGCTTTATAATATTAGTATAGATACTAAAATAAATAAAATGTCTAACCCAAAAATGTTTGACAGCTGTCTTATGCCTCTCCTCAGTGGTACGTATAAAGTCTGTGTAGTCTATGTTGAACTCTTTAAACAGCTCCTTGTACTCATTGGATATGCTCGTACAGTACTCTGCTGGTGATAACTTGGCTTTAGCCGCTGCTTGCTGGATCTTTGTGCCGTGTTCATCTGTACCTGGAATATTATAATATTAATCGAGTATATTTGAATATAATTATCATGTTACCTTGAATGCAGTTCATTTATAATTTATCTGTAGATCAATTAATATAGACTGAATCTATATATATAAAACTCTTCCGTTACTGAGTGACTGACAGACAACGCACAGCCGAAACTATTGGGCGCAAGAAGCTGAAATTTGACATATATGTTCCTTGGGTACTGTAGGGGTGCACTAAGAAGGAATTTCCCGAAATTCCCACGGGATTAGGAAGAAATGGATAAATGAAAAAACATGTGCGGGCGAATCTGCGGGCATCCTCTAGTAATTAATATAAAGATTAAACATAATAAATACATCATTTATTTTAAAGAGTGCTCATCTACAATAGATCAAGGTAATTTTACAGGATTAAATAATATTGTCCCAATATTAAATAGAATAGTTAGAATTTGATACTCATTATCATATTGGGACATTTTGAAAAAGTATTGTTTTGAATAAACTTCATAATTCAAAACAATTTAGTTTAACTTGGATGTAACTGCACGGATGGCATTGTGCACCTGCACCGTGCCATTAGCAACGAGTGTCGTGACTTGTGGATTTGGTTTTAACACAGGAGAAGTATTTGTGTGCTCTATGAATAGTTCTTCCGAGTCAGGATGTCCTTTGTGTCCGTTGTTTAATTGTGTGTAAAGTACCTGTATTTCTAGTCAGACTGATATCTGTTTAATAAAAATGGATACATGATGGAGATACACCCCTGTTTATCATGATACACCTGCCTGGGATGGATGTAATACATACATATTTGATCAACTATGTTTTAAATGCTATGTAATATATTATATAAATATTGCCATTTACTAAGCACATGTCCAGCCTGTATGCTGCTAATGAGCTATTCTTGAAGGTAAATTTATCTTTAAATAATTTCAGTAGTGTGTTTGGCAACAAATGTAAACGTAAATATATATTACAAGATCAGTATAATAATTGTGAGAATCAGGGGCTGTGACTGCTGTGAGCAACCATAGCTGTGAGCGACCTAGTTAGGACATCAAACCTATTTATGTGGTTAAGTGGTTGTTGCACACTAATCTGTCCACAAGAATTGTGCGAAATGACACATATTAAAATATTATTTTATTTTAAGTTTCGATTCGTTCACATCTGTATAATTTGAGTGCGAAACGACCCTGTCTACAAAAGAAGTTGCGCGAATCGACACCTAAAAATATTATTTTTAAAAGTGTTGTTTCACACTATTTTTGTCTACAGTTTCTTGCTAAACGAACAATAAGCCATTTATGTAAGAAAACTGTCACCTAAGAGAAGTTAAATTTTCCCTAATTACAATACAAATTGCTAGTAAACTCTACCATCATTAACATGTCATCAAGGTTAACAAGATGTCTAATGCAGTCAGTTATTAACAAGAGAGCTATTAAATATAATTATATATAATCTATATTTATTTAGCTATGAATAAATGAGCCTATTACTAGGCCTCCACTATCACCCGCCGGTCTGTTTCTCAGCGGGCTGTATCAAACAATGAAATAGGTACAGTTGGAAATTTTAGGAGTGTGTATTTTATTGCTGCTATAACAACAAATAATAAAAATCAAGATGGCTAATTTAAAAGTATCGAACCTTTCATGTAGGAGTCTGCCTAGCACTTGACCAGTTTTTAAATTATTTGCATTTGATAGATGATGGACATGGACACATATTTAAAGTTGTGAAGCTAACAGAAATATGACCAAGACTAATTTTCTTTAGCAGAATTCCTTTTTCTAAAATGCACATTTATGAACTCATAGCAGACAAAAACTAATTTTAAATGTTTACTACTGTTATTTTGTTACAGGACAACAATTTTGTACCCAAGAGTAATAAAGGCCATAAAATCAACTTTATGAGCACACAAGGAGTTAAATTATTTAACCTGTAATTGAAAACCTATTGTGTCTGAACCCCAGCGACTCAACAGGTTCGCTTTAAGACTATAAAATAGTTTCAGAATAAATATTATGACATTCTAGACATATTTTCTTCTATACAAAAGAACATGTCTTGTCCAACTGAAATCTTCTAAACTATAATTCTCAATAACTTGATTTATTTCTGAAGTATGAAAGTATTTTCAGTTAAACATACCAGTACTAAATATGACGTGACAGGCAGGATTTGTCAGCTTCTCAAATCTTTGGATGGCATCTGCGACCAGCGCTGAGTACAAGTGGCCGAGATGTGGAGCTGAAAATTAAAATGTCCAAATACAATCACTTTATCAAGAACAACATCATTCTTTACTTGTTACTTACATCATGAGAGGATTTAAGTACTCATACACATACTTATGACACTTGTATTTAAGTGTATCAATGTAGAAAGCTATTTGAAAAAGCAATCTTAAGTAAATTATTTGACTAAATAATATTATAAAATACTAGAATATACTAAGAAATAAAGGATATTCTATTCTATTCTAGGACATAAGCCATGGTAAAATATTAAAAATATTTTAAAAGAGATAGTGTACAAGAACAGTCACAAATAATTTGTTATTGTAATGCAATCAGAGCAGAAACATTTTATAGGACACTAGAAAATATGAGCTTACAATGGTTATTGGTTGTTTACAAATTCAAACTTACCAGCATTCACATAAAATATTGGTGTTGTAACATAGAAAGGCGTTTTTTGCACCGCAGAAGAAAATAAACGCAAAGTTAGTCTCATTTTCTTGGAAAATTACCACCTACTTGTTTACCCAGCTGATTATCATTAAGGTTATGATAGCGACTATAAACTGAATAACGTGAATGTATATTTGTATGGCCACGCGATGCTTTCAAACAGTTCTATTCATAGTAATTATATTTACAGAACAAACTTACAAACAAATAAATCAAGAAACTAGTTTACTATCATGTGTCAGTGAAGGACAGTGCATTCTGCATTCTGCAATTAGTAATGATACCAATTTACATACATTGCACTGGCAATGGAAACACTTTCTATTTGGTTGCATTATACACGTTCCGTTACGTATTGTATTACGACGTCAGATTATGATTTAAAAAATCATCGTAAATTAAAGTAAGGGTAATTTACATAATTACAAAATAATCAAAATTAACTTATTTATTATGGTGATAAAATGACATGTAACTGTTATGATAAGATATTGGAATAAAATTGATCAATTGACAGCTGATCTAATCCAACCTTCACACCTTTCTAGTTTCTTTTGTTTTTTATACAGAGTCAAGTTCATGTGACAGCGACAAAAAGGAAAAATTGAATGGCGAAAGGCAAACGTGCTTCAAATTGTAATTGCAAAGTTTATAGTATTGTTAGAAAGTTCAAAAGGTACCTTTTGAAACTAAGATTGAATAAATTCAATAAATTGTCAAATCTGGTCTTGTCATTTCTCAACCAAGAAACCCAAGCACACTCAAAATAACAACAGGTTATGGGCCCAGGACAGCTATGAAAGGGTTTCTTCGGCAGTCAGGAAAGGAAAACGTCAGGCAAGTCGAGAAAAGCAGTCCACAGTGTCAGAGTCGGCAAGTCCAACTTGACCTACAAATCTACGACATCGGAGCAGCCATTGCACAGCAAGCCAACGTTCAGCAACGAACACGCAAGTTGTTTTAAATCAGAAAATCGCCACGAAAGATTGTTAATTCCTTTTGTTTATTTAAAAATTGTCAGAAGTCAGTCAAATTGTAAAAATTAAAGCAAAATAGATACTGTAAAATCTCAGTTGGAATGTTAAGCGATGGTAATCAGAGAAATGTCAATTTCATTTTATGGCGATTTAAATTAAACCTAGCACGTAGGAATAAGGTTTTGTACGATATTGTGACAGGTGCAAAGCCTAGACCAGCAAGTGCTGCGTCAACTGATACCGTTTCAGCTTGGATAAAGAAAGATGTCGAAGCTCAAACGTCGATAGGTTTAAATGTAAACAGCAAGATTGCGAACAAAATTGCGAATTGCAAAAGTGCCAAAGATATGATAGATAAATTAACTAGTTTATATGGCACAAAGACTGATGTAACTTTAGAAACATCCCGAATAAAATTTTTGACTTTTGTATATGATGAAAACTAGTCAGCAGTAGAAAATTGTCTGGAGATTATGGAACTCGCTGAAGAAGTGTCAACTGAAAATGATCCTATGAGGGAAAGTATATAAGGATCATGAGTGTGCTACCACCAAAATTGGCGCATTTCAGGACATAAAGATAAATAGACAGGAAGATAAAGATTGAATAGTTACGACCCTTTGGATGCGAATGTTATGTGCTGTAGCAAGGACAGAAGAGAGGCAAGATTGATAGAAAATCAGAAAAGGGAATTTTGATTGGCTATGAGATTGATTCACCATGCTACAGGACTTATATGAAAGATAAGAGAGAAATCGTCAGCTCAGACAATGTAATATTCAACGAGGAGAAGATAGGAATGAGACAAGGCACTGAACTTGAGACACTGGCACCAGAGGGAATACCTGAGAAGCAAGAAGAAAGCAGCAACGAGACAGAGGATGAAAGTGAGCAAAATGAGACTGAAGAGAGTATTGAGGAGCTAAGCGACAACGAAAATGAGACACCACCGCCAGAAGATGACCCAGGAAGGAGAAATCTGCGGGATCGTGCAACCCTACAACCACCGCCAAGACTCAAGGATTATGTCTTCGACTTTTTTCGAGGAGAAAACAGCGCCCAAGTAGCCATTAACAGTGAAACAGAGGATATCTCGGTGAGTGAGGCACTCAAAGATGAGAAGTGGAGAAGAGCAATGCAGAAGGAGTACGACTCGTTGATAGAGATGAAACTTGGAAGCTGGTGGACTGTCCAGAAGGAGTGAAGCCAATCACTTGTCGCTGGGTACTTCGAGAGAAGGCAGACGGAAGACTCAAGGCCAGATTCGTGGCAAGGGGATTTGAACAGAAAGAAGGAGTGAATTACGCGGAAACTTTCAGTCCAGTAGCCCGTCATGCGTCCATCCGGTTACTTCTAAGTCACGCAGCGTCGGAGAAAATGAAGTTGGTATCATGCGACGTAAAAACAGCATTCTTGTATGGGAACTTGGAGTAGGAAATCTACGTGTACCAGCCTGAACGGTTCGACGATGGATCAGGGAAAGTCTGCAAGTTAGATAAGAGTCTTTACGGGCTCAAACAAGCTCCGAGGATGTGGAACGGGAGGGTCACCACGCACTTTGAGAAGATAGGCCTGATCAGCACAGATGTCGACTCGTGTATATACTATAACAAGGTAGCTGACAAAGATAAAGATGAAAAGTATACAAACTCTTAGGCAAGATAAGCAAGGAATTTGAGATCACATTCAGCAAGAAAGCACAGAACAAGTTGACATATTTGGGCATGGAGATAAAAATCGGTCAAGGTGGTATCTTCGTGAATCAGCCTCGTTACACGGAGAAGATACTGAAAAAGATGAAATTCGAGCAGTGCAATTGCTGAATTGCACTGCTCGAATTTCATCCACACCCATTGAGCAAGGAATGATCACCAAAAAGGCAAACTTCAAGAACGACGAGCTACTTCCGGCGAACAACAAACTATTGTGAGACCCTATCGTCTCTTGAAGTTTGTTGTACTTAGCTACAATCACCAGGCCAGACATCAGCTTCGCCGTGAACTATCTCAGTCGATTCTGCAACAAGCCCATGAAAAGCCATCAGGCGATGGTGAAACGTGTATTCCAGTACTTGAGAGGGACAACGACAGTAGGAATTCACTTCGGATTCAGATTATGGAGGAGACTCTGAGATAGGACAGACGACGAGTGGAGTGTTAGTGATGAGAGGAGGACCAGTGATCAGGTACTCACAACACACAGCGTCTGGTAGCGACTTTAACTGCAGAAGCCGAGTACCGAGCCGCAGTGTCAGTCATTGACGATGTTTGCTGGATCAAACGAATCGCACTTGAACTTGGTATCCTGAAGGCCGATCAGCCGATCACTTTGTACGTCGACGACATGTCAGCCATACACATGTTATAGAATGTACACGAGGGAAAGACGAGCAGAGGAAAGAAGCACATTGAGATACCACGAAAGTACATCCAGCAACACATCGGCAATACTGTGACATTGCAACACGTTGAGAGCAGCAAGCAGATTGCAGACATTCTGACCAAGCCACTCAACAGAAGAGTATTTGAGACGCTCCGCTGTAAATTGATCAAGGAGGAGTGTTGCGAATCGATCAATTGACAGCTGATCTAATCCAACCTTCACACCTTTCTTTTGTTTTTTATATAGAGTCAAGTTCATGTGACAGCGACAAAAAGAAAATTGAATGGCGAAAGGCAAACGTGCTCCAAATTGTAATCGCAAAGTTTATAAAAATTGTACAACAATCCGACGATTGTATTGCAAGAGTTTTGTTCAACAAAACAAGTATTGTTAGAAAGTTCAAAAGGTACCTTTTGAAACTAAGATTGCATAAATTCAACAAATTGTCAACTCTGGTCTTGTCATTTCTCAACCAAGAAACCCAAGCACACTCAAAATAACAACATATGACAATTCAGTCACAATTCTTGCTGCGTAATATGGAACTGTGGAACGACGTATAATACGAATAAAAGAAGTGTTATTGGATCCTAAAGTAACTTTCTGGTATTTGTAGTATTTTCAACGTAGTTGCATAATGAAATTTAATCAATGAAGCGAATTTATTGTGTAGGTATCAATGTTGTGATGTGATAAAAATACAAAATATCGTTCAAAATTGTTCGTTTTTCTGTGAGGGGGGTCTAAAAAGGTGAAAATGTCTCACGGGAAGATTGTTTTAATGGCTTGCGGCAGTTTTAGCCCACCAACTTACATGCACCTCCGAATGTTTGGTAAGTAAACATGATCGATGCAAAAATGCGCAAATAATAGAAAGCTTTTTTAATTTATATTCAATGAACTTGAACTTGTGACCTTTATAGTCAAGTATATTTAATAGAATACTTCATAAGTTCATAGTCATCTACTTGCATAAATAACGTTAAAAAGGCAAGTCCTTGTGCTGTATATTTGGTTACCTCATATGTTTTTTTTAGAAATTGCCAAGGACTACATACAGTCTTTGGGCCTTGGGACCGTGGTCGGAGGTCTAGTGTCTCCAGTACATGATGCCTATGGAAAGAAAGACTTGGTAGCTGCTCATCACAGGTAGATATTAATTTAAGATGAATAGTAACTATATTCTGATGTGGAATTAAATGTATGAAATTATACCTAGTGACTCATGCGTAAAATATTTGATTACTCATTTATTTTTAATATCAAGGTATAAAATATGTCACAGAATGGCTACAAGCATTTATTTTTCTGTAATGTTGGACAATAAGTAACAAAATAGGTATTTGTTTTGCTCTTGACCAATGCTCTGATCCTGTTGCCGAGCCACAATTAATTTTCATTGTGTCCAGTTTCCAGTTGTTGGTGAGTTGATTATGTTATAGGCATAATTAAAGTCAGTGGCAGATTATCCTTCCTAGTTTGCCTTAAGGATAATCTGACACTGACAAGTACATGCCCAGAGATGTGAGGTACAGCGGTACACATGTTCTGATCAATGTAATTACTTTACTAAATATAGTGCCAGTAGAGTGGCACCTAGGAGGTGCTAGCCTAGGACACTCAATATTTAATCTGCCACTGATATAAGTATTGATCAAGTAAAATTTTAAAACATATTTATATGAGAAAATGTACAACTATGCATAGAATAATAATATAATAATAATAATAATAATATATTTATTTCCAAAATACAGACAGATATAATAGGTACATAAAAACATAATTGAGTATGAATTATGGAACAATAGTACATTGTGCTGGGACTATGTTGCTAAAATCTGTACAAAATTATAAACCCTATCTCTTAAACTAGGTATTCCTGTATTTTAAGAGATAGTGTTAGGCTATTAATTTACACTAATAAATGTATACAACAGGTTGGAAAGCAGTGTTGATCCTTCAATTAAGTTAAAATAAACAAACGAGCAAAATTTCTTATTATAAATAATGTTAAATATAATAACGTTAAATATCCAATAATGTGAATGTATTTTATGGTAAACATATATATGTGTGTGCGTATGTGTGTGTGTGTGTGTATGTGTGTGTGTGTGTGTGTGTGTGTGTGTGTGTGTGTGTGTGTGTGTGTTTGTGTGTGAGTGTATGCGTGGTCATGAGAGGTACTTTAAAAGGGACTCTGTTTGGAAATAGTCTTGATTTTGTAGCCACTCAGTCACTTTAGATTTTACTTTATATATGTTAAGATCTCTAATGCCCAGTTTTTTATGAATTTGCTTGTATAAATGAGTGCTTTGCGTAAAGAACTGATGTCTAGCAAATGTGGTATTGTGTGGGGTACCTGAGGGAAGGTTTATTCTCTTTGTAGGGTCCGCAGGGGGGAGCTTCGAATGTTTCCAAAGGGTAGATTTCAGCACATAGAGCTGCCGCACTGTTAGTACTCTACATTCTGAGTATAATTTTGTGGTTGGATATCTTCTGGGCTTTTTGGTCATAACCTTAAGTATAGCTCTTTGTGCTCGTTCTACTCTGAGAAATTTGGTTTTATTTGCTCCTCCCCAAACAGCGATACAGTATCCTATAATTGATTTGCATAAGGAATTATATACCAAATTTAATGTAGCACTGTTCGCAGACTCCCTGAGTCTCTTAAAAATGTGAATGAGACGCATTACGCGAGTGGTTAGTGTATCCAGTTGTTTGTCCCATTTTAGTGCATCGTCTATAAGTATGCCTAGGTATTTAACGCTATCAGTCCTGCTGAGTGTGGGGCAAGAACAAGACGCGGATTGGTCTGTGCATGAATGAGCAGTTATTAAAAAAGAAGAAGGCGGTGAAGTGTTACGTCGGATGGTAAAGGGGATAAAAACAGTTTTGTTTAGGTTTAGGGTTAACAAGTTAGAGTTTAACCAGTTCATTATTTTAGCGAGAGTAGTTTCTGCCTCTGTTTTAATGATATCCCAAGTAGGTCCATAAACGATTATTGCCGTGTCGTCGGCATAAGCATATAGCTTAGAGTTTGGAAAGTCCATCCTGCAGAGGTCATTGACATAAATTTGGAAGAGGGTGGGCCCAAGTATACTTCCCTGCGGGGGATACCGTAAGTTAAAGAGTCTTCATCACTTAGGTACATATCAATTTTAACACGCTGAGTGCGATTATTCAGGTAGTCTTTGAATATGTCTAGAACAATCCCTCTTACACCCAGGCGTTCCATCTTCGAAAGAAGTTTAGGAACAGAAACTGTGTCAAATGCTTTGGAAAGATCCAAGAATATCCCCATACACTTAATACCAGTATCAAGTTTCCTAGCGACCAGCTGTGTCAGTTCCAGTACAGCATCTTCTGTCGATATGCCTGTTCGGAAGCCGTACTGGTTGTCAGATATTATTTTGTATTTCTCTAGAAAAGTTCTTAACCGGTTGTTAAGAATCTTCTCCAAAACTTTAGAGAGCGTGGGCAGAATAGATATGGGTCTATAATTGTTGACACAGTTTCTGTCCCCTCCTTTGTGGATTGGATGTATTATCGCCTTTTTAAGTGAGTCTGGGAAAATACCTGTTTGCAAGCAAAGATTGCAGAGATGGGTTATAATTGGAACCAATACCGGGCGACTGTTCTTTAATAACAAAGCTGATATCCCATCCCATCCAACAGCACAATCACTGCGTAATTGTAAGATCAAGGACTCTACTTCGACCTCGTCAACCTCGATTACACCAAGTGAATTTACAGGAGTGTGTGACGCACTGTATGACTTTCGGTGCAAAGTATTATTCACGGATGAATGGGAGTTATAACCCCGTAACATGATTTCTTCGGCCATATTTTTGCCTACCCCACCAAAGAATTTACAGACCTCATTAATAGATGAAACAGGATTCTCATGCAATTGTAATAGTTCAACTGGACTATCGTAATTTTTTTGAGTGTTCGTTATTGTTTTAATCGTTCTCCATAGTGCTTTTGGGTTATTGCTAGATTTTTCAAGTTCATTCTTTTCGTAACATATTTTTAGTTTTCGCAGAAGTGAATTACAAAAATTTCGATAGCGCGTGTAGGTTACTTTTAATATTAGGTTGTCTGGTGCTTTTTTTGACTGTGTATGTAATTTATCCCGATGTCGAGTACATTTAAGTAGACCAGGTGTCATCCACGGTTTTAATGTTCTGTTACGTCTTGATATTTTAATTTGTTTGGTATGTTTAGATATAACAGCTTTTATTATACTTATGAATTGATACATAGCTAAATTTGCATCTGTCATTGTATAAATGGTTGTAAAGTCTGTGGTTTCTAATTCTAATTTGATTGCCTCATAATCTATTCGAGCATATACATGAATTCTCTTACGAGTGGGCTTTACGTCAGCTATAGATAATAACATTGGTTTATGGTCAGTGATGTATGAGTTTAAGACAAGAGTTGTAGCGTTAAGATTGGTCTTTAAAAGTATATGAAATATAAGTATATAAGAATGAATTTACATTAATGTCCGCTTGGCAACGTGTATGCAAAATTTCATGTTGATCGGTTGAGTAGTTAAGGTGTGAAAGCGTAACAAACAAACAAACAAACTCATTTTCGCATATAATATTAGTAAGGAAGTAAGGATATAGATATAAATTGATTTGGATGAAACTTGGCACTGAGATAGGCATGGCTTGGGTTAAAACTTCATATATTTTTTATCCCAGTATGCTTAAGTGTATAATATAAATTGTTAAGTTTGCACAAAGAATCTTATGAGGATGAGTGCTTATTAGTTAGATGATAAAAGATATACTATAAAACTAATTTTACTAAAAATGTTACTAACAATTTCTATCATGTAATTTGATGCCCTTCATAAAATTGATTGGATGTAAGAGCAAAAATCATCCTGGTTCAATATAAGAGCAAAAATCATCCTGGTTCAATATAAGTTTTAAGAATTAGTATATCAAGCAGTAGTAGCCTTTGGGGCGGGACAAACAGAAAAGACGTAAGACGAGGACGCGTCGCCCTTTCAGTAAATTTTCATACAAAGTGTATAGAAGCGTCGCGACACAAAATAAACAGAAAAGACAGGGCGCGGACAAGACGAGGACACGACGCTTCGACGACTGCACCCTATTCGAAAGCACATAGAAGAGGCGAGGCGCAGACAAAACGCGGCAGAAAGGGGTGCGAGGGGAGAGTTACTTTGAACACGTGGCATACCATACCATACAACGCCATACCGAATGTACAGCGCGATGCAAACTTAATGACGGCTCGGAAGTTAGCTGCGAGTGCAGGTGTGCGCAGGTATAACTCACACACACATTAAATACAAGACGTGAAAGGCGAGTGCGGGTGAAAGTATGGGCGCGCGGAGAGGTGCCCTGCCGCCCTGTGCCGCTACGTCCCGCTGACAGCTAATATTGGGTTCTGCGCAATGACTCGTACGATGTTCAGAGCCGCCATTAAGTTTGCATCGGACTGTACCTAGTAATGTTTAACCCTTTGAATGTTAGCAAGTTGAACCAAAGCCGGAACATCCTCGTCTTCGGAAGAAGATATATGTTGTCGTCTAAAATACAGACGCTTAAATGCAAAGCTAAGTATAATAATAATATTCTACCACATACACACAATACCTAGCCCAAACTAAGCAAAACTTGTACTATGCGTACTAGACAATGGATAAACATACATAATATACTTTTTTTTGTAAATATGTACATACATATTATACATAGAAACACCCAGACCAAGACAAAACATCATGTTCATGCACACAAATGTTTGACTTGTGCGGGAATCGAACTCGCGATCTCAGGCGTGGCAGTCGGTTACACTAACCACTACGCCATCGAGGCCGACAATGTTACAAGCGCAGTGTCGTTTCTCTCACTTGTCTTCGCGTCCCGTCCGCGCCATGTCTCTTTCATATATTTTAACCGCGACATGTCTGTGCCCTGTGTGCGACGTCTTACGTCCTTTTTGTTTGTCCCGGCCCTTTAGATGATTCAAAAAGTCTTATGTTAGAAACAAATATGCAAGATTTTAAGAGAAGATAGTACGTTATATTTCTTAAAGAAGGGATGTCCACAGAGCTATTAAGCACACTTGCATTATAAATGTGTGATCAATATCTACTAAACAACTCTAAATAATGAGATTGTGTAATAAAATGGAAGAAATACAGCCATGTTGTCCAGTTATACAGCTAATATCCCTCAAAAGATAGACAAAATTGTTACTCTTGCTGCATTTGATCCAAGGTCATTTCAAGAAACTGTTACTCCTTTATAATCTATACTAATATTATAAAACTGAAGAGTTTGTTTGTTTGAACGCGCTAATCTCAGGAACTATTGGTTCAATTTGAAAAATTATTTTAGTGTTGGATAGCCTATTTATCGAGGAAGGCCATTGGCTATATAACATCACGCTACGACTCACGGGGACGGTGCAGTAACGATAAACGTGGGTGAAACCGCGGGAACATCTATATGATATATTTTGGTTCAATGATTTTGTTCAGTATGCAACTTCATAAATTTTCTTTTATAACTTAGATTTTTAAGTTAGCTTCTAATCACTCTATAGAGTTATGAGCGCCTTATTTATTTCTTGCTCGTAGGTAGTTTTATGGTCGCCCTTTACGATAATCGTAGTATCCACCGCATACAGTACACATTTATGATCAATAACTGTTGGATATTCGTTTATGTAGAGCAAGAATAACAGTGGACCTAAAATACAACCTTGAGGCACGCGATATCTATTTAGCATGAACAGCGACTGAAATAAGTCGTGTTTCTGATTGATTGTTGTCATTTGATATTTATTTATACCTTTCGTTCTTGTAATTTATTTGATAAATATGATTCTAGCCTTTTTAACCTGTTCCTTTGAATCTGTTAAAAATATTTTCCAATGTGTGTATGACAGACATTGTCAAATGTCTTACTCATGACATGCATTTGGTTACTGATGGAGTCTGTTATTGATTTTAATTGAATTTAATTTAATTGAAAGGTTGCCAAGCTATACTTATTCGAAAACATTTTGTTCGTCTGTTATTATTTAATGCATTTCAAAAAAGTTATAAATATAAAATACATTCAGGTATTAAATAAATGTAGATCAGTAAAACTGTGTACTATTAAATTTGTCCTTTCTCTCTGTTTTTTCTTTTTTTAATGTCAATTCTCGTAGTAGGAATAATGCCTGTATCGTGTAGGACTTTAACAAATATTTAAACGGCGGACACAATTAACACCCAGATTAAAAAAACAAATTGGTTGACCAGAGTGTTGATCGAACCTACAACGCTCGACGCACTGGCAGCGGTGAGGCAACCACTTAAACAATTACATCATCCGTGCAGTCGAATTGCAGTTACCTATATACATATGTTCTTAAAATTAATCGAGGATGCATATCAATACATTCTATAATTTGAAGAGCGTTACTAAAAGAGATAAGAGTTACTAGCATTCATCATTATTTATAATATTATAACATATAGCTGAGTTGATAATTATAGTTTACGTAACAGTTATATGCCTTGTTGACAAACAGATAATGTTATACAATCAAATTAATCATACGTGACAGTTCAAGGTTGTGATACAGATGTAACCGTAATTCAATGCTAGTATTTTCTCACGAAATAAGAAAGTTATTAAACGAAAATTATGTATAAAAGGTACAATTATACCTAATTTTCGTTTAATAACAATATATGTATAAGTTTATAAGTTTATAATTTATAAGTTTAAAAAAATAAGGTATTCGGTTACAAACTAATGCTTGGTATTGAACTGCTTTCACCCACATGCTATTTCTATGTATATTATTAACCTGTCAAGTCTTGGTATACTAGATATAATCAAAAATCTATTGCGTCTGGACATCGGTGGCCTTGCGAGTCAATAGGTTTAGCGAAATATTGTAAATAATAAATTGGCAACTAAAAGGAGTGGCCATAGGTTTTTTGCCAGCGTCATCTCAAGCAAGAATCTTTTATTTTATTATACTAGTATATTAAACAGAAGTGTCCAAGAAATGAGAAATATTTGACTTCTTTTGTAGGGATGTTATACTGTATAACCTATCTATGAGTATGCAACATATATCCGGTACATAATGGAATTAGATAAAACATGGCTTAAATTTCGTGCTAAACCTAAACACATTGAATTTTGATAACCGTATCAATATCCAACGGTTTTAGTGTGAGGTCAGGACAAACAGACAAAAATGCCAATATATTTTTATAAGTTCAGAAAATAGTCGTTCTTATTAGTTTATCAAAAATATGTACTAACCATATTTATAAAATTATAATGATACTGTGTCTGCTCAGTTTCTTTAAAACTAGTACTACACTAGTTTTATGTTAGTACTAGCTTTTGCTCGAGGCTTCGTCCATGCAAATCCTCCTTGAACGCATATCGGGAATCAAAGTAACCTATCCGTTAACCAGGGCATGATCTATTTTTGTGTCAAGTTTTATTTAAATCTTAACGGCCACTTGCGATCGAGAGGTCATGGGATCTCACCCAAAGTGAACACAAGCATTGAAGCTTAGCTGCTGGAGGGGTTAATAAGAAAATTTGTAGCACAAAATGCATAATACTTATAACTAGAATAGATTTCGTTTTTGTTTCTTTTTTTTAATAAGACAAGCGACACGAGATCCATTCCTATTGCCACACACTAGGAATGGATCCTGTCACGAAGAACTGGACACGAAGAATACCCAGTCTCGGAACAACCGTTTATCTATCACAATATATCCAGTGTAGGGTCGAACTCAACACACGGAGCATTGGCAATGGCGAGGCGACCACTTAAATCACTACGCCACGCCACGCGCCATCTGTCATGTATTCAATTTTACTTTGATTTTGATATTAGCATCGATCAAATATACCATAGATGCACGATCGTCGCTCGAAAAACGGCCCCAACAAAACTGTGCATAAATCAGTCGTATGCGCTATATTATGCACCTGTCCCACTCACTCTTGCGTGCGCTGCCCGTAAGCGAGAGCGAATCGACACCACTACTACGGTGGAGACCGTACCATATACTTAGTACGCTTGCGTATTGCGAGTAACACACTTAGGACGCCTTACATTGACGCGTTTTAACTAAACTATTACAAAATGTTTCTCAGTGGGCGTCCAATGATTATTCCGGTTTATTTCCTGAATTGCATAATAAATGCAGACACTTATAAGTAAGTAGTACTGGTCAGTGCCACATATTGACGCGGTTTTTGTATGAGAATGTGCATCTATGGTATATTTGATCGAAGGATATTAGGTAAAAGATGTGATTTAACAGTAGTTGCCAGTTTGAGCAACATGGCGGATAAAGGCAAAACCCCTTGATCTAACATAGATTCTAACCCGTTGTTCCAGGATAGCCATGTTAAAACTGGCTCTGCGGTCATCATCCTGGATCAAGATATCTGAGTGGGAGACGCAGCAGTCGGGGTGGACAAGGACCCGACTCTCTTTACAGCACCATCAGGTCGGTACATAGTACATAGATAGTCTTACCCCTATGGGGAGGACCCTAAAGGAGAGGTAGCACATTTCGCAGACGATGGTCTTTATATCAGTTTCACGTCATAGAAGGTGAGCCTATTGGCATCTACCAGACATGGTTTCAGACTCCGTGCTGCTTCAGAGAATTTCTTGATAAAATAACAATAAAACTTTGTGTGATCCACAAATGGTTGTTCCGAGTCTGGATATTCTTTGTGTCCGTTGTTTGAATGTTTGTAAGACATTACAAACATTCAAACACGCGGGGAGTCCCCCGCGACACAGGAGTTATTCCTTTTTAACAATAACAACAATTTTATATTAGGAACGTAATCTTTTATTTTGAAATTAAACTACTTGATACGGTTTCAGTCGCGGTTCTTGAAAACAGTGGTGTTTTAAGTTTTCAGGTAAATAATTTTGAAACTGTTTAGAATTACACTTTCCCTGACGTTTTGGTAATTTCAGTAGTCAGAGTTCAAAGTAAAGTAGTTTAATTTCAATGTATAACATTCGCGTAAACGTAGGTAAAACAACATTGTTTTATTATATACTACATGTGCCCGCGGTTTCACCTGCGTTTATGATCATTGCGCCGCCCCCATGGGTCGTAGCGTGATGTTATATGGCCTATAACCTCCCTCGATTGACAAGCTAACCAACAAAAAATATTTTTTCAATTCGAACCAATCGTTTCTGAGATTAGCGCGTTCAAACAATCAATTCGAACCGGTAGTTCCTGAGATTAGCACGTTCAAACAAACAAACTCTTCAGCTTTACAATATTAGTATAGATAAATAAATAAATTATGAGCATGTATTTGTTTAAAGCAGTTTAGTAAGAATAACTCTAAATTCAGACACTAGAACCCACATTCTAACAGTGTATACGCTACCATCCGCTTGGAACCCTTAACACATTTGCGTGAAATGCGAATATCGGAAAGCATTTCTTTCTATCTTTTCACTAATATTATTTGGGATTAAATATAATGACCACCAAAAATACTAATTGCACGCCAAAATATGCTTACAAAAATATATCATAACGAGGACCTATACGCCTCAAATCACTGCATTCCGTCTCGGAAGGATTAGGTTATGTTAGGTTCCTTCTTAAACCCACCCAAAAATAGTTAGTTTGATCTCTTTAAATATATTTTGCTGTGCAATTAGTATTTTTGGTAAGCATATTTGCTGTGCAATTAGGTAGTATTTTTTTGCTGTGCAGTTAAATACTACCCATATTATTCCACTATTTGTATTAACAGGACACCTTAAACAACTACATAAACTCTCCGGACCCGCCATCTTGGTTGCCAGATGACGTCATCAACTTGAACAATATCGATGAACCCGACAACCTTATGGAGAAGCTGAATGGTAACCTGGTTGATGACCAGGTCACTGTCAAGTTATTGTGTGGAGCTGACCTACTGGAGTCCTTCGCTACTCCTGGCTTGTGGTCTGATGAAGATGTAAGTATTAAAAAAATTAATATATTTTGGTAAGGCCTATGTCCAGCAGTGAACGTCTTTCGGCTGAGATGATGATGTATAATATTTTTTTCAGATAGATACGATAGTGGGACGTCACGGTTTGGTAGTGGTGTCTCGCTCTGGCTGCGATCCCGGCCGTTTTATATACGAGTCTGATATGCTGTACAAACATAGGGTAAGTTAAATACATGTAACTGATATTTTCTTCTGTTTACGCGAATGTTATTCATTGAAATAAACTACTATATACGGATTTTATCGCGTTGTTTATTTGACACTTTATTACAAAATTTTGAAAACTGGAATATTGAGACAACTACCGTCTTACACCCATATTCTAAGAAGTAACCTCAAACCTTCCTCAACCTCGACTCAACCGAGGATACCTTAAGGATCACCTCAAGGAATCCTCGAAATCGGTATTCTTAGTCATGTCTTTCTCTTGACTTGAGGTAATCTTGAGGATCCTCCAATGAGGTTGAGTCGAGGTAAAACGTCATTACGTACGTCACAAAGTCATAGATTTAACATACTTTTTAATGTTTTTGTCTATGATCACCTCAAAATTGACAGATCTTTGTTTTTTAACCATATCTATGTCGCATCGCGTCATTCCGAGTTGTTTATGTTTGATTTGTTTGTTGTGTTGTGATCCAAGTTTTATCCTTTAGCTTTATTTGTTCCACACATATATGTCTGGAAGACAAATATTCAGTGAGGCGGAGAAGTTGCGTCTCACAAATAACGCCTTTCAGGATAATCGTGCGGATTATCATATAAATAATTCAAAAATCGTTTAAAATCCATTACAAAACACTTTAAAAATCTTCAAATAGAATTATCAGTCGTATTTACAAGCGCAGGTGAATAGGTAACACTGGCGTAGATCTTCCTCGAGTATTCCTTAAGGTTGGTCGCGACGTACCTTGAGTTTGACAGTTGTTTCCTCACCTCGAGTGAGGAAAGATGTCGAGGGACGCCGAGTGGAGGAGATTTTTTGCAACTGTGAATACTGATTTCCTCGAGTGAGGAAAAATTTGAATATTCGGGAATTGTATGACCGCAAATTCGGATGATGATTTTTTTGTTGTTACTGATTTTAATTCGAATCATAATTTAATAATCAAAACTTGATTGGATGATTGGTTAATTGATTCTTTGTTTTGTGTCCATAGATAATGATAACAATTTACCATCAGTCGGACCACATATATCAAGACCCTGGCTTTTTATAAAAGTGTAGCCCTTTAAACTAATTATATATGACATGTTTCCAGAAAAATGTCATCATGCTAACGAACTATGTAGCCAACGATGTGAGCTCGACGGTCATTCGTCGACTGGTCCGTCGAGGAGAGAGCGCCAAGTACTTAACAGACGACGCAGTTCTAGCTTACATAAGAGAACACAAGCTGTACGGAGCTCTGCACCAAGTCACGTGAGTGTCGTTATAATAGTAGTAATCGTAGATGGCGCTGTAAAGTTTGATAGTGAATGTTACTAGATGGCGTTATACTCAGTGAGTATGATGCTGAATGGCAGTAGATGGTGCTAGTTTCCGTGTTCGGATAGTGGTGGGAGTTTGAGTATGCATGTTATTATTAGTTATTTAGTTTAAAGATTGATAAAAGACATAAGACGTTTGTCACAAAATTATGAACCACATACTTTTCAGTGAGTGATATTTATTAAGTATCTAGATCTTGAATATGGAAATATTCAAGATCTAGATACTTAATAAATATTATTAATTAATAGAATGTTAACGTATAACTATTTTTAATTCAGCTTGTGATTATAACTGAGCTTGTATTTCCTCAGAGTAATAATATTAAATTATAATATTGTTATTGATTGCATAATTATTGACATAAACATAACCAATAAAAATAATTATAAGATTATAGTTTGCCGGTTAATTAAGATACAGGCTGTATAGATGTCGCTATTCTTAAGTATTTAGTATGTTATACATCTCGCTGGATGGCGTTAGTTTCTTTACGGTGTGTTTGTAGTTTGAATAGAATTGTTTGGCATGAAAGTGTAAGCCCAGTCCTTTTGCAATAGTTAAAGTATGTTTATATATTTTAATGTATTTATTTAGTTAGTTTTAAATTCTTCCTACTTACTTTCACTATACGTCACACAGACCCAAATAACAAAAACGCCCTGTTTCACGCTGCCTGGACACAGTGAGTATAACTTCCTTAACGAGTTAATCGCGAGCTACGACAAGAGGTCCCCACAAGACGTCATAATGACCTCTCCGGAAGAGACCAGCTTCAAAAACATCCTGATCTCTATACGGGACAAACCATCCATTGTGGACGAGACCATCACAGTCAAAAGGCCTAGGAAGTCGAACTTCTTAATGCCTAACTCCCATACGGATTCAGTCAGCCCGTTAATTGATGGCATCAAGCCAAAAATCGCTTTCAGTGACAAGGTTCCATCTACTTACGTTCCTGGGAAAGCAGTGAAGATCGTCAGTGATGCTATCGAGCACAAGATAGACAAGGTAACGTATGACAACTCATATTCCTCTCTAGATAGCTACCTGTCTAAGGACACAGACTTAGATTTATACAAAAGAAGAGTCAGCGAAGGCAACGTTGAGAAAATCGAAGCAGAGTCAACGTCGAAAAAGCGATGCTCTTCTACGATAAGGAAATTGAAACCAGAGGAGATGAAAAAGAGTAAGTCAGAGGTACACAAGCTTTGTGAGAAAGTTAAAAGTATTAAGATAAAAGATAGCGGTAGGAATTATAAGACCCGTAGCTGCAATGATATCGTCAGGTTGATTCTAACCAAACACGGTATACATGTTATAAGCGATACTGAAGCTATAGTTTAGATTTTGGGCGTGTTTTTGAAGCGATATTTTACTGATATTGATTGCTGGAAGACAGGTGTTATTAATGAAATTGAGACGTAATGCTGCAACTAAATAGGTGCACTCATATTATGGTGTACGCAAGTAAATTGTGTGGACTATACACAAGCTACTCGCGCGGGCTACATGCAAGAGTTAATCGTATGAGTCTTGCGTCGCCCGTTTAGTACATTAAGTATTTTTTATACCAGCTATATTTTTAATTAAATGCCTGATATTGCTTCCATTTCAATAATTCGGCTGACCCTACACAACCATAAGCTCGGTTTATTCAAGTATTTGTATTTAATATTATCTTTATAACAATAATATGGAATAGAAAACACTCAAATAAGGAATGTTAAAAAACCGTACAAGAAACAAAAACAAACGTAATATATCAGTAAAATGTTGTCTTCAAAAACTAAAACCGTTTATATTGAATATCAACCATATTTACACACCAACCAGTTGATAACGTAGTTTGATATAGTCAATTTATGTGGAATTGTTTGTGTGTATGACTGCTAGTGTGTTGTAAATTAAATAAGTACCAAAATAAAAATAATAGTAGAAAGTAGTAGGTTTTGATTACCTGGTAAAAAACCCCGGAAAAGTAATTAATCGTATGTTAATTACAATTGTTTTCTTCGTAGTTTGGTAGTATTCAATGTATCTTCCATTTTCCCTTAGAAGAGAATATAATTAATATTTTTAAAATAGATTATAACCAATAAATTTTAATATTATAATGTTTAAATGGTAGTATTATTAAATAATTGCTATTAATGTTCTTAATATTGATACAAAACATATATAATCATTTATATTATTATAATGTAATTTTTATTGCTATTATTTTCTTGATGTTGGTAATATTTTCCTATTACTTGGCGACCCAAGTTTTGCTCATATAAAAACGACGTTATTCTCATTCGTATAAATTCTAAGTAATATTCGTCTATTAATTTTTATCGATTATTATGAAAGTCATTTATTGTAACTTTTAACTTTCATAAGAGAGAATTATAGGTGTAAGGAACTTTTACATTATATACATTCAATGTTATTTAAAGTTTGATACTATAAAGCATGCGGCTGAAATAAATAAATATCTAATCATGAATATAAATATAAATAAGACGTTAATTATAAATGCAGATTGAAAATGGTTTTAATTTATTTACGACTAGAAACACTTTTAAGCTTAATTTTAATATTCTGAAAAGCAAGGCGCGCTTCGCAATCAGAGTCATTTTGTTTCTCAATGTTTTCTAATAATATTTAACTTTGCAATCAGTATAATTTTTCAATACTTAACAAACTAAAAAAAAAGTTTTCCCAAACTGTGCCAATTTTTTATCGTTCCTATCATATAAATATATTTATTGTTATTAAACTTTATTTTTAAAAATAAAATTTCTTATACATACAAAAAGTATAATTATTGACGTATTTAATATGAAATGTTTGATTATTGTATATTAGTTAGTTTATATATTATTGTGTAGTGTTTTTCAGATTAATCAAAACATCTCTTCTTCTTGGTAATTTACAACATAAACAAATATAACAGTGTGTGTAACAGAAAGTTGTGGTCATATATAAACTTATCAATATTGCCACTCCACGCACGTTAAGCTGTCGGTCCCGGCTGCCATGAATATCGATGGCAGTCGTTATTGGGAAGTCAGTGCCCTCTAATATTCAGGATATTAGAGGGCACTGGTCTAGCCTTAGGGTATCGTTAGCCTTCGGGTTGCGAAGGTCAGATGGCATTCGCTCCGTGTAAAAACTGATATCCAGTCAAATCCGCTTAGACTAGAAAGCCGACCCTAAGTGACTTGGGAATAATAAAGGCTAAGGAGGAGAAGAAGAATATTGTCACTCCAAGCAGTCAACATGCAAGTTCAAAGCTCTTTCATTATAAAGTATTTTACAAATGGATACAGTGGGTTCATATTGAGTTTAGCTATACATATTATAATACTAGCTGCTACCTGCGACTTCGTCCGCGTAGGTTTTAACTAAAAAGTGTTTGTCTCTGTGGAACCTTATTTTTTTTCCAAAATCAAAGCAGCCTAAGTTACTCCTTATAACAGCAGCTATCTGCCAGTGAAAGTCCCGTCAAAATTAGTTCAGCCATTTCGGAGATTAGCCGGAACAAACAGAAAGACAGACAGATAAAAATTAAAAAAATAGATGTTTTCGTATGGGTACCTTATATACTTTCATATGCATTAGATAAAAAGCTGTTATTTTGACATTACAATCATACACTTCAATTTTATTTATTTGTATAGATGTCTTTTCAGAATGAAAATCTAACATGCAAATATAGCATGTTACTGAAATGATCAGATTTGTCAAACAATTAGTAAAATTATTAAAATATGATTGAATTTATTATTATATGTATAGAACATAGGTTTCTTAAATTTGTCATAATTATGTAGTTGATGATCTTTAAACATGGCCACAGCTTGATGTTACATACTGTATCTAAAATATCTACTAAAACTTCAAAGTATACTTAAAACATTATACCACTGCCCTACTACGACTACTTATCGAATTTAAACGACAATTATTTTTAACTTTGATAAACATTTTTATCAACACTTTACAATTTCGCGATATATATAATTATTATGAACAACATTATCTATAATTACATATTTTATTAAATGAAAAATGATCACATTATTAATTACAAATAAATTATCCATGATTATGGATTGTTATTCTCAAGAGTAATAAGTATAGACTGGAAACACCTAAGCAGCTATATCTCTTACTTAGTAATACTACAAGACAATATTCCAATACTTTGAGTATGGCCACAAATTACACATGTAAGGCCACGGGAACGGGCGTCGCGAACGGCGGTGCGGCGGGCGAGGCGGCACTTTGCACGCCACGAGCAGTTGCGTTTGCTGACGCGACCAGTATACACCGAGAGTGAGATGTCTTTATCAACGTTGTCTCGACATTGTTTGGAGAGCAGTAGTTTTTTTATTCAAAATATAGGTAATGTTCGGAAGAGATTGTAGAGTTCATGATTTGAATAAAGATCGGGGTATAGACGGAGAATTACACAAGAAATACGAACAATACAGACTATATCCAGAAAACTTCTGCCGGTCTAGCTAATATTTCTGCAATAAAAGTCTCGGTGTTCATTATTTCGCGGCGAATACATTTAAACTATTTTGGTTGTCACACTATTCGCCGTGTTTACCGCTCGCACTGTGGCATGCGCCGCGCCGTACTGTTTCATACATTTGTTTCTGTCACCCGCCGCTCCGCCCGTCGCTCGGGCGATTTGCTCGGCAAGCTTTGCCGGTCGTCCCGCCGTTCGCCGCTACGCGTGGCATGCCCAGTACTTTGCCACACATTTGTTTTAGTCGCAATACGCCCCGCCGTTCGCACCGCGAGAATTTTCGCTACAGCGAATGTCCCGTGGCCAAGCCAGTACAGCCGACTGGAGCAATACGATGCGCGAAAATAAACGCTTAGGTACCTACAGTGGTCGGACGTCATTGTGTAGTTGTGTATTTTGTGGCATGCGTGTGATTATCGTGTTGTTTTAAAGCTTTGTGCGTCTGTGTAACCGTATTAACAAAGACGACTTCCATTAGTGTGAAATTATTTTATTCGTTCTAAAAGAAAAGTTAGATCTATTTCATTTTAATACTTAAGTCTATAATCTCTAAGGATCTAACACTTGATGTATGAAACCCAGCTGAATATAGATACCGTGTGAATGCTAACGTGAAAATCCGCTGCTTATTCTTCTGAATGCCCTTTTTACCGAAACTATGATTAAGGTACACACGGGGCTCTGGCGACGGTGAACCAGTTAATGACCTCAAAGTCCTGGAGACTTTTGTGCAGGACTTTTAGGTCTTACGGCTTGACGTTTAAATGGACTTTGCTAGTAATATATGTTTCGTAGTATTCATTAGTCGAACTTTTGTAAGTTTAATTTAAGTCTAATCTTCTTAAAGTCAGCTAAATTAGTCTAAAATTTACAAACATATTTAATACTGTGAATTGTGACTCTTCAGCCATGAAGGTTGAAAGTCACAATTCGGCAGTTTATCAGTATTCGGCGAAATTTTAGTGGCCCGATTTTATCGTTGTGATGGTATTTCAGGTGTTTTGGTATTTTCCATTATTTTTGTGTGTAGCGATTTTAGTTATTGCTTTTTTTTATTATTTTTGTGGCAATTTTAAGACCTATGTAATGTGATGGTTGTTTTAAATATTTTTCCCTTACCTATGGACATAAAAATGAATCAATGAAATAATTTAATTGAGTATATATTTTTATTATCTGAAGAGCAGTTTTATAAAATATATGTTATCGTTTAAATGTATAGCAAATATTATGTATTATCAGAAACATAATTACTTACTATGGTGTTAATGTTAACTAAAAAGTATTCATTTCATTTTTACGTCCATATTTTCTTTAATTCCTGTTTCGTTTCCCTAACGTGGGTGTTGTCTTGCGTAGGGAGGCGGTTGCCCGCTGTAGCTGACGTGTTGCGCGCGCCGCGACGAGACGACAAGTAAAGGGGCCGTAACGGATCTGTAGGGGCTGTAACCGAATAGAATGGGGGCAGAAATGGAAAAGGGGACAAGAGTGTAAAAGTGGGTCCAAAATACACAAACGAGTGTGAAAACATCATGGAATGAAAAATGTGACTCACGGAATGGGGGCAATAATATCACTGCATGGGGGCGAGACTGTAAATGGGGGAAATATGAAAGGAACTATGCGGAAGCGCGCGACACACAATAATTAAATATAAGTCCAGCTTATGTAGTGCCTCTTTCGTGTCCACTAGTTAGGACCTATTTATTCTATAGTTAGGTATATACAATATGAATGTTTAATCATTCTAAAACACATGCTTATGAATAGCACTTCATATAAACTATTCTCCTTTGAAAGTTTTCTCAAAAACAGATATTGTTAATATACTATTAAATAACTATTTTATTGCTTGTCGCAAATTTTCTGGTGGTTTAACTATATAACTTAGTATATAATAATAAATTAAATGTGATATATGAAACGTTGTGGAGAAACAAATATTTTTGTATAGGATATACATAGTTACATTATTTTGTAGTGCTCAATTTTCATGGTAAACACTGATAAAAATCATAAGGATTTTTCGCTTTCATTTTAATGCGGATATTTTAACTGTGAAAATTTAACTAGTGGACACAAATCTATGTCGAGTTTGAAGCTTTTATAGAATATGAAATATGATGAACAGAAGTACCTATTATTTTTTTTATATACTTATAATACGTAACGGGTATTGACCAGATTACACCGGCCGTGGTCACAAGCTGACTGTTTAGAAGTTTTCATGTCTCCGTTAGTGAGGCAGAAGAATCTTCATCTACCCTCACTTTTCGTATAATTTTATTTTGTCTATGTACCGTTACACGCTAAACTTATGGTATCCCTATTACGTATGCTTGCATAAACAGTATGCATGATATTCAAAAGGTATTTTTTTTTATCAATTTGGTTTCTTGTTCTATAAAGCCTCAAACTTGGCCATCGCCGCGGCCCAGCGTCAGCTTAGCTTTTCTGACCGTCTTGCGCTTTGATACTTAATCCTTAGCCAATACCAACGTAACTTATGTTTCAGATTTATTGTGTAAACATTGAAACTACTCTATAAACGCCTTGTATCCAAATATTCCAAGTTTCGTAGGTTTTAGTGCATTTAACTTTGTCTTAAGTAGTTTGTAGCATTTTTGTGTATGTCGCAGGGCTATTGTAAAAGTCTAGTGATATTATAATTGCACGGATTTTGTCAAAAGCCACAATTTTTTATAATATCTTGGGGCAATGTCATAATTTTACTGGATAATATTACTATATTACCCAGTAAAATTTCTTTACATTATGGATCAATGAGTTTTAACAACAGGCTCACGATCGCTGATTGGTCCGCTGTCAATGTCACTTCAGTCACTGTCAGATAACAATCAAAATGTGAAAGCTTGTAAAGCCTAGTGTTGCTACTAGTAAAAATTTAACTAGGGTTCTTTATAATGTCACTGATAATGCGCATTGAAATTATAATAGAACTGAAATCAGATCGTGATATTATATAAAATTGCGATAATTGTCAAGACAGTGCAATGTTGTCAAATAATAGCTCACTAGATATCGCTGGATTTGTACCAGTAACTACTTCGCGCCACATATTTTTAATTATTTTTATTTTGCCTATCTTTGACAATGACCCTGCGACACATCGGTACTTAGCTTTTAGTGCCGCATTTACATATCCGTACGTAGCTAGCGTATAATCGATCGCGACTCGCCTTGCCATTTATGGCAAGACAATTATTATTTACTGGCCAAACAAACCGATGGTCAATATCCGTGAATGTGTTGAGTGAGCAACTGCGTATGTGTAAATGAGGAATAGCAAAATGTTTAATGCATGTCATACTTATTGTAAAATAAATCTTATTTTCTCAAAGTGTTATATTGGCATGTAATAACCAACCTTGTGTAGTGAGTGATGCGCGATAACTGGCATAACTTATGATTTATTTGAATCATAAAAAAGTAATCCATAAACATGCTGCATCGCGTGCCTTGTTGATGAGCTTCTTTAGTTCCTACAGCGCTAGTCGCCGAACTCGATATTCTGCAATAAAAAAGTATTCGAATACCGCAACTACAAATAAATCATCTTTACAGTCCGGATTTGTATAATATTCGAATAATTCTATCGATATTTATATCGATAACAATCGCGCGTCACTACCTTTTGCTACTAGCAAGATATTTTTACAATTGAATAATGCTGGTATAATATAGTATTCTTTTCGAAACTATGATTAATATTTTTATCTAAATGCTAATGTTTTTAATTTGTTATTTTTGAGCTGATAATTTCATTCTAAATATTTATATTGTATTTTTTTACGTAAAAATATTACTTACCTACAGTTATTTTTATTTTATAGTTATACATATAAAATATGTACTTAATTATAAGGATCTGAAAATCGTATTAATAAATACGGCCTAGTGCTTTTTTATATTTTTAATGACATGCTCAGTTGCAATAGCATAGTTCGCGATTGTAACAACAATACTTAAAATGTTCCTGGATATTTATTATTAGTTTTTAAGATTCGTAGGTTATTTAATTTAGCCATAGTTTATACAATTGATTTTAAAGTTATTTTTGCCTGCATTGGTAATTATAATAAACAATTAGCTTATTAAAAAACGTTAAAACATTTTGTTAATTATATTAAAATGTTACCAATGTATTATAGCTGATTAAAATTTGAACAGCGTAAGTAAATATTTTATTGTTTATTATGTAGTAACTTTGATCATGAATGTTTGGTATGATAGAATGATAACACAATTAATATTTTTAAACGCATTTTGTTATTTCAGTTGTCAACTTAAAAATCGTTACTACATATTATAAAACAAAGTCTCCCGCCGCGTCTGTCTGTCTGTTCGCAATTAACTGAAAATCTACTAAACGGTTTTTATGCGATTTTCACCACTGTTGTGTTAATTCATGAGGAAGGTGTAGGTGTATAACTTGTTCAAGTTTAGTACTACCCGTGCGAAGCCGGGTAGATCGCTAGTAATACATAAAACATATAGAACGTAGCTATAGTAAATAGTCACTTTCTTTTATGTTATGGTTAATTTGTCCAATAAAGCTTCTTTTTTGCATACGTATTTCTGTTATCATAC
Source organism: Catocala sponsa (assembly GCA_963564715.1). Classification (NCBI taxonomy): domain Eukaryota; kingdom Metazoa; phylum Arthropoda; class Insecta; order Lepidoptera; family Erebidae; genus Catocala; species Catocala sponsa. Next base: position 18,473,129 of record OY751349.1, read on the forward strand.
GTAATCAATTGCACTTTCGCTGTTCCAATTTTAATATCTTTGTGTGATTTACCATAGATAATAATATCTTAATCATTATTTCTGCCTCGTCTCTCTTTAATGTTAAATATTATCTGTGTGCAGTAACATAACATTTGTGGAACAGATCTTGAAGGCAAATGTTTGTGTTCGTTTATTTTTATTTTAGCAAATTTTACTTATTTTAATTTTAATAAATAAATCAGTAATATTGACTAGCGTTTTGTTAATCCGGTGTATTTAATTTAATAATACGTAAAGCCAAATGAAATGGTGCAAATTGTTTTTATAAAAGTATTTATTATAAAAATTGCTTTTTACATGTATTTATTTTTATACACAACCAGGATTTATAATAATATGTACAAAATAAGTCATTCTAAAGTTCTATACCCCGACTGTACTGAGTTAATATGGTGACTGGACTTGCAATAAAAAGTTCAATAAAGAATTTAAAATATTCTCTTAGAATTGAGTTTGTTGAGAAATTGACAAACTCAAAGTTTTCTATTTTTTAACACTAGATGGGGCCACTATCTTATGTGTTGCTCAATAAGCTAGTTTAAAATAAATTAATTTGACCCACATTAACTATAAGGAAAATATCATGAACAAACCTACATGTCTGAGAATAGTCGATTTGTTCTCGAAGATGTGTGCCGTACCAAGCAGTGGGAATGTTTATTACCGCTGCTAAAATAATCATATATACATATGTACTTATAAACATGTAGAAACTTTCGTCTTATTCCAACACATCGACTATGGATTCCTGTATGATTTCATTAAAACTAAGGTTCAAGTGGCGCCATCTGATTAATTTAAAGTACTATTTATCTAGTCACCATACAGTAAGTCGACATTATAACTCAACAAATGTTTGATAATCTATAAATCGTAATCAATATAAATGATATAATAAATATAGATGTATAAATTTGCGCTTTTCAAAATAAATGGTTTATTTATTTAATAGCTTATTTTATTTACACAACACCCTTATTCATAATTCTCGACAATTAAATTACATGATTATTATTTTTCTTAATATGAGATATTTTAATAACTAACTACCTACCTACCCATAAATATCCCAATTGACAAACCCCTCAGAATATGGAAAAATGTTTACATACATATCGACGTGAAATAGCAGTATTCCTACTGTTGTGTTTCGTTCGGTGAGTGAGAGTGCCGGAGGCCCAATCAACCCCTTCCCTCTTCCCGCTCCTTCTCCTTCCTATTTCCTTTTTCTCTTCTTCCATTTCTAAAGGGCCGGCCTCTGGTGTAGCAGGCGTCCATAGGCTACGGTGACCAATTACCATCAGGTGGGCCGTATGCCAGTTTGCCACACACAAGTTGTATAAAAAAAAAATGAAAGGTAGATTATAAAGCAAACTAAGAATTAGCTGCGGCGTCATAAAAAACTAATCATGTGATTTGCCACAGATGACACCTTATCGTGTCAATTGTTGGAATGCCAGATTATACGGATTTTATCGCGTTGTTTATTTGACACTTTATTACAAAATTTTGAAAACTGTTACATATACTATTTATATTTATATTTACACTTTCTCCGACGTTTCGGTTGCTTTTCAGTAGTGTTTTATCGTAGTTTAATTTCAATGAATAACATTCGCGTAAACAGAAGACAATATTATGAATTGTTAACCTAGGTAATAGCATAAGCTATATAAACACGACAGCTGTGTCAATCCAGAGGTATACTGGCTGGGTCTAAATTTTCTCTATAAATTCGAGCCTAAAAGAGTATGACACATTAAACTTAAACTAGCATTCATATAGTTGTAATGTAATACATTTATGTAACATGTTCCTAGCTTGAAGCTTTAAACAGAGATACAAAACAACTAGATAGGTACAGAAGTAATAGTAGTGGATTCAAAAAAGCCCAAAGCCTGGCGGCTATTTATCTTCGATCAAATATACCATAGATGCACATTCTCATACAAAAACCGCGTCAATATGTGGCACTGACCAGTACTACTTACTTATAAGTGTCTGCATTTATTATGCAATCCAGGAAATAAACCGGAATAACCATTGAACGCCCACTGAGAAACATTTTGTAATAGTTTAGCTAAAACGCGTCAATGTAAAGCGTCCTAAGTGTGTTACTCGCGATACGCAAACGTACTAAGTATATGGTACGGTCTCCACCGTAGTAGTGGTGTCGATTCGCTCTCGCTTACGGGCAGCGCACCCAAGAGTGAGTGGGACAGGTGCGTAATACATGCATTTAAATTTAAACGAAAATATCTTCAAGTATATTATTTAAAGCGCCATATTCAACAAAATATAATAAATATTTCATAACAAAACTATACTTACCGAAAGTACGACATTCCATCCGTTTTTTGCACTTTTAGAGTATAGTTTTTGCATTTTTTCACTACACACTTCGGCATCGTGAAACGTGTGACTGCTAGCGCGGTCGTAAAGTGGCTGCGAGCGAAATTGCGCATACGACTGATTTATGCACAATTTTGTTGGGGCCGTTTTTCGAGCGACGATCGTGCATCTATGGTATATTTGATCGATGCTATTTACCCTCAATTTCTGAATTGCAGATAAACTCAAAAAAATTTTTAACAAACATTCAAAGACATTTCAACTGTTGGGATTGGCTGACTGAGTTTTCTACAGCCAATTACCATCTAGTACTTACACGCCTTCAGTTAGATTAGCTCATTCTCGAAATATCATCCCTTAGCCTAAACCTAGCAAATAAACTAAATAGAGCTTCAGTAACTTAGAAGACTACTACTAAGCTAACTAACCCAGTGCCGGATTAACCACTTAGCAAGAGTAGCAATTGCTACGGGCCCCGCGCGAAAGGGGGCCTCGTATATTTAAACCCACTCATCTCTGCCTAAGCGTAATATTTTGAGTGAAACTTATTACTTAAGATGTGGTATATTGAATTTACTTGATGTCACAAAAACGTGAAATGTTACTACTTCTCCTACTAAGAGAATACACGTCAGACAATCGGTAACCGACTATTTCCTTGGCGTAAATAAAACACCGAATTTCATACGGTAAACACACAAGTTCTGCAAAACTCGCTCGTATAAATGTGTAGAATTTCAGTCGGCCCAATAATAATCAGCTCTACAAAAAGTCTGACGTATGCAAGCACTTTTACCCGAAAGAATTTGCTACGGACCCGGCGCTTGCTTAATCCGGCACTGGACTAACCAATAGATTGTAATCTACTAAATAAATGAAAAAAATTTAAAATGAATGAATGATTTTTGACTGATTAGCTCTATTCTAACACCTAAGGCACATCATTCATTGCGCGTAATTGAGCCAATGTTCTGTGCCTACTTGTTTTGTGGCAAAGATGTCACTCATTCTCATTTTACTAGAATTCTGTTTCTTCTGGAGTAAGTGTTGTTGGCCTTAGAAGTATAAACTCACTAACATTATGTTCTAATTTATAAAAATAATAAATTAAACATGTAAAAATATTAAATGAGTTTTTTACTGAAACAAAAAAAATACATTAATTCAAAATATAATTATTTGAATTTAAATTTGCTTTATATTTGAACTACCAACTTGTATTCAATGAGTATTATTATAAATCATTATTTTTATCTACAAAGTAGGCACTACTATCAAATTTTATTATGTAACCAAGTTGTCAAACATATGGCTTGTGTAAATGGTTACTATATCAATACAATATCGGGGCTATAGTACCTATGTACGTTGGCAGCCCTTTAAAATAGTTTGACATCATTTTCTGAATAAGGAGCTCTAAAGACTATTCAATGCAGAAAGGCACTATCTTCTGTAGGATGGAGGTAATTTCCAAATCAAACTGCTTCAGCATAATAAGGCAGAATGGGTACTGTGCTGTCACTCTGAATATTCAGGTTAAATTAAATCTTTCATGCAAGAATTTCGACTAAAATAAATATAGACACCAAACTAATTCTTTTTAGTTTTTAGTGGACTAGCTTTCACTGGTTCAGGACACTGGCACCACGGTGTCTTAGTTTTATCACAAATTAGTTCTACGTTCAGCACGGTGATGTCCAGTCCGTCGACTGCCACTTTGTGTGTGCTGAGTAACTTGTAGTCCACATCATGAAGACCGGTCTTCCGGTCTCGTCGACGGGTTACCTCTTTCTGGTTGAAGCATTTCCTCATGTCTCGTTTTCGGTATGTTTTGTCGTGGATATGTCTGAAACAGAATGATGCACCAGATGTAGTAGAGCCTCCTTAATTGTTCAGTAAATCTCATGTAAGAGACAGCTTATTTTATTTGTTTTCAAACCGATGTCTGCATATTCTAGATGTTAAGCGACTAGTGTATAACGTGTGGTTACCGCGATACGAGCTTCGAGCTTAGTGCGGAAGCCGTTACCAATAATTATAAAAATGTGTAATGTAGTAAATAGATAAATAAATAAAAATAAATAAAATAGCTTTTGTTTGAATGAAGTTTAGTTTTATTTGTTTGTATTTGATCAAACGCCAAATAAAATTAGGGGCTGCAATAAATGAAACCTTTATAAATGGGGGTTGTGGGTTATATAGCCTATAGCCTTCCTCTATAAATAAGCGATCCAACACTAAAAGAATTTTTCAAATCGAACCAGTAGTTCCTGAGATTAGCGCGTTCAAATAAACAAACTCTTCAGCTTTATAATATTAGTATAGATTATTAGTATTTCACCTGTAGTTTATTAGTTTTATGGCAGTTATCTAAACACTACTAGTTCCCTAATAATAGCACTATATTAGCATACTAAATATTTTTCAAAGAAAACATGTCACTCAGCTTTTAATTTAATAGAGAGGATAATTATGTTAACCTCTGCAGCCAAGCTAATTGCTGGTAAAATCGGGGTTTAATACAACTCTGCCTATCCCATTGGGGATATAGGCATATATCTATGCATATATGTAGGTGTATGTAAATGACAGTATAGCAGACAATACTGATCAGACATAATCTCTCCAACAACAGCCAGATGCCAAAAGTTTTGGCTCTTGTCATTTCAATCTATCAATATTGGCTTATTCCAAATGACAGCACTATGCAAAACCTTTTGTCTACCATCACCTAAATATATAGAAATGATTGCCAATAAAATGCCATATAGGGTACAGGCAAATATATCATTGATAGTATGACTCACCTAAATGTATCATCAATTCCAGTAGTAATATTGCTTGGTCGGTTCACAGTCAAGTTAGCATCTTTCAATCTCACATAGAACTCATCATCTTCTAGCCCCCAACCCCAATAGTTGTTGGACATACCATTAACTAACTGATAATGCTCCTTCTTCACCAATAATATCCCTCCAATGAAAGTATCATAATGATATTTTGGATGAGTTTGCGGTGAGGATATATGCATGGGTCCTGATGCCGGATAATCATACTTCAAGTTATCATTCAAAGGCAGTAAGTCAACATCATGCATCGCAATATAATCGAAATCCTTCTGAGTATAAATAAAACCAACATTTATTAATGAGGCTCTGTTGAATCGATTGTTGTCCTTCTGCTGGACTATGAATATATGAAATGGTATTTTCTGCCTGTTCAATAATGTGTACATGTGTGGGACGAATTCTAGGAGCTCTTCAAAGCGGTCTCTGAACGGCACAAGCACCGCTAATCGTTTTTTAAGCAATTCTTTAGCTGCTATTCGTTGTCGTGCTGGGTTAGGTAATGCCTCTCTTTCTGTTGGAACAAACATATTTTCCATTTATATTATTAAAGAAATTGATTGAATAAGTAATAAATTGTATGTTTTTGGAGTTTTACTTACCGTATTGAATAGGTAAAGCGGCTAAATAACATCCCATAACAAAAGTCAACACAAGGCACACACCAAGACATTTTGAGCCACTTATCCGATAACCCATGAAACTAATGCTTCGATACATTAATGCTTATTGTCAAATACAACTATTATAATTGTTTGAAAGCATTATTTTCACGCAATCATGATAATTTCATTTATAAAAAGTGAATTCTTGAATACATAGTCAAATCATTTGACGTAAATTATTATTCTAGGAAACGTCAGAATCTCTGACACTATGATTGTGTTTACGAAGATAAAAATAAACGGATTTTTTTTAATCACGCTAGATCGTTACAATATATTAGAATACAAAAAGGCTTGTTAAATATTGCATACAAACCAAAATAGCACATTATGTTTTTCGTAGTATATAATATAATTTTTTTCGACTTTATATTCGTGATTGTACGCTGTTTACAAGGACCTCATTTGTAAATATTGCAAATATTCATAGCAAATATTTAAAATTACCTACTTACCTATCGTCTGTAAATGTATTAAAAACAGAAGTAATCCGATAAGATAATGGGTATTCCGGAAATATTTCGTGTTAATAAGGAGGTTGGACATGAAATTTATCTATTTGCAGTTTGTCGAAACATAAGATAACAATTTTATTATCGGAAACAACTGTAGGTACTTGTGACTGTTTCATGTAAAACTATAAAAGAACATGTGAATGTATACACGAAAGAAAGTCGGTTGCACAATAATAATTAAGTATTATCAATCGGGCATATGTCTAGCCATAGGGGTCACCTTCACAGGTTTTATATAGATACCTTCTGATATAGATACTTGTGTTTTATATACAACGCGATAAAATCCGTATATAGTAGGTTATTTCAATGAATAACATTCGCGTAAACAGAACACAATATTACATTATTATTAATATAATAACGATTACGTGAGGGTAGTGTTATGTTAAGTAGGTATGATTCTGTGATGTATGCAAACACAGGCGTGACGTGTTCATGAGCGGCGGTTACCGCTAAACATCAGATGTGACGCATAGTTCGTTTGTCACCAACAGCAGTAAAATAAATATTTGCTACTTGTAAGTAGAGCTTCCAAGTCCATAAACAACTGAAATCACTGATAAACGCAGAGGTGAGCGTTTCCTTCTCATGGTATTAATAGGTAGAAAATGTTGTCTAACGTTTATTTAAAGACTAAGTTACTATCTGCTAAATTGGGCATGGTAGATCAAAAATATCATAATATCACGACGTGTCTATGACTACTTAATATTCTCTTTGAGCTATCACATTGGAATTTAAATGCACTTTAGATTTGAAAACTAAGGGCTACGCCAATCAAGTTAATTCTGCATATAAAATTTTCTAAAATTCCGCGTATCTATTTGGCTAATGGTAGACGTGAAGGATACATATCTAAGAGAAGAGAAATAATTATAATAGCAGTGCCAACAATTTGTCGTCGCCAACTATTCGTTGACTCTCCTAATAAAATGGCTCTGCTATAGAGAACCACCCTTTTCCAGAAGACACTGTTACTACATTCCGTTCAACGAATTAGAATTCAGCAGGCTTACATACTCCTCCTACTTACCTCTCCCATTTATTTTCGTTTATCCGATTTATTATTACTTTTCTATCTTTCTTGTATTACAAGATATCATAGACTAGGTACAGGAAACGGGCGGACTTTGGTATCTATGCGAATTTGCCACCTTAGCAGTATAAAAAATGGTTTATTTACGATATAACTACTAGACTCCCTTTCAGTATGAGAGGGATTTTAATAAACCATGTTACTATCCTTTTTTTTTAACGTGGGGGAATGCGTTGACTTATACCTCGCCGCGGAAAAGTGGAGCGGAGAGGTTATGTCGGGCTTACCCGGGAATAGATGGCAAATCCCGGGTATTACAGAATAAACCAACCACGGTGTGCCAACTCGCTGCTTTGGATGGTGGATGAGTCTCTGGAACTGAAACTACATCAGTGACCCACCCAGCAGTGCTCGACGCAGGCAAAAATACCTGCGGACGACGACTCCTGGGTGACACCCCGGCACGACAGAGGGCGTAACTCCGACTCAATGGTTGGCGGACGGGAGATCCCCGTTCTCCCGCCCGCGGCCTTCGCTATGGCGGCATTAGGCTCGCATAGGCGCAGCTGCCCCGACCGGTCCGCTGGCGGCGGCTCGGATCCGCAAGGATACTCTCCCCGACGGATCCGCTCCGCCACCTTCCGCGAGATAACGTCCTCGCAGAAGGATGCGAGCGCTATCCAGTTCCTCTCGCTGTCAACCATGGCCTTGATCACGGCCGGCAGCGAGAGGTCGACGCCCACAACGTCGACGAGTTCACTGCCCTGCACCGCCCAAGCAGGACATGCCTCGAGCGTGTGCTGCGCCGTGACCGTAGTAGTAGTAGTAGTAGTCCCATCTGTCACCACTGCAAGTGTGCAGTGGTGACAGATGGGACTTGGATCTCTCCTAGCGACCGTATGCAGGTACTTGCCAAAGCAACCATGCCCTGACAATACTTGCACTAGCCCGAAGTAAAGAGTCTCATGCTGCTTCCCCGCCCACCGGTCCAACACCAGTTGGAGGACCCAATGGTTCTGAATCCAGCTAGGGGTACCACCAGCCGCGCCTTCCATTTTAAAATAAGCCCTGGTCGGCTCGGTTTCGTGTAGCAGTTATCACCTCCGGGAGGGGTCTCCCGTCTCCTCCCATACCGACGACATGACTTTTAATGCTTCGGCGAGCACTTCCGCTTCCAAGTCCCGTGGCTCAATCAAGGTAGTACTACCATCTCGAAGAATATATCCGTAGGTACCTACAGTTGTATTTGGATACTGCGTTGATATTCTACCAGAGGGTGGTAATTGCCCGCAGGGCGGTAGATCTTTCTCCATTCATGTTGATAATAGCAAGGGTCTACTAATCGTAAACTCGTAAGTTATTGGTATCCATCAGGCGCTACTTTAATCTTGGATCAGTATACTATCCGGGGTGTTCTTCTGTAACCAGTTATTATATTATTAGGTTCAAGAAATTAACGTTTCATATAACGCCTCTATTCCCGAAGGTTTATACAGGAAGGAGTCTGTTACTGCAAAATATCGTCAGCTTTTATTTTTATCGACGTAGTAGAGGGCGAACCATTGGCGCATCTAAGGTAATGCACGGCTTCTAAACGGCGATGGCCTACATCCTGCTATAAAATTTTAAGTTAAATCCTCACATCCTGGGGTACTAGACAATTTTGTGGTGGGCGCGTCCTACCTGGCCCTCCCTTATATGCGCCAGTGGGTTGAACCTATCGCCGTCAAACGGGCTTCAGACTCTTTGCTGTTACAAGAAGGTTAGGGAAAAATGTATTAAGTATATATTTACTGTAGAAATCTCAGCTTTGCTAAATTGACATAATTATTAAGTGAGATCATTTAGATCTCGTATATACCATCAATAGATTCAACAATTACTATTTATGTACGCTTAAACATATAAAATATAAAGATAAATGAATACAAAAAACAAAACAACAAAAAATATGTATCGACATACATTATAGTAGATGTTGCACATCACTATAAACAACAGCGCGGGAAAACAGCCCGCCATATTTAAACCGTGCCTCACTGACCCAAAACTTAGAATAATGGTTAGGAAAGCATTAATTACTCGTAAACGCGATCGAGACCAAGTTTAGAAGTTGTTATTAAGCTAAATATGTTTGGATTGCTAATTAATCGACGTGAAACGACCTCCACGCACGCCATTTGTGCGCCTAAACTAATGGCGGACGCAATATGGCGTCGATTAGCTATTGTTTTCATTTTTAAATACGTAGAGGGGATGAAAACGTTGCTTTAATCGTTATTACTGGCTACTTAATGTAATAATAGGTTGGTTTTATGGTTGTACAAGGATAAACTATTGTTGTTTTTGTTACAGGTGCCTATGCCATTAGGTTTAAGGGCTTGCATTATAGATATGTCTTCAGTAGAAAATGGGGACTTGTATGGGCTGGTGTTATACGGAAGTGGTTGCAATGAAGACAATGAGACACTATCATCACGTTAATAGTTTGATTATGAAATTCAATCGATCGAAAGCGCGAGAGCAGAGCAGGCTTAAGCGAGAATCTGATCTCTGCGTGTACCCTGTATTTACCTTTAATTGTAACAGCTTAGCAAGGAAAATATTCCTACCGTACAGAAGACCAAAGTCAAACAATCTTAAGTTCTGTTCCAGTGGTAAGGGGAGATTCTTGTCTCTTTAAAAAACACCACAGAAAAGGCGTTTTGCGATAGCACCCAGATTTCTTCTGGCTGTGGCGCATCGTGCATCAAGGAACGGACCACATAGGAGACATTTTGGAAAAAGGTCCCTTAACAGTATCTTATCCGAAAAGAATTAAAGAACCTTAAAGAAACCTTAAAGAATATAATGGTAAGCTGGAATACTAGCAGATGGAAATCTGTAATCTCTGCCTATCACTTCAAAAAATCGGCGTGAATCTATGTAGGTATGGTTAACCTTGTATTTAGGTAATATATTTAGATACAAGGTTTGCGCTACCATAATAGACCAATAATACAGTCGTTATTTAATTTATCATAAATCCGGGAAATACGTGTAACATTATTCTTTTAGGTAAGTAATAGTCTTATAGCATAGACAATCAAAATTTTCTAATTTTTGCCCGCGGCTCCGTTCGAGTTAACGTAGATTTTGTCAATATTTTTTATTCTTTGGGAGCAGTAGTATTTTTTGGATGACAGGTATGTCCTTTTCTGTAACCCGGTCAATATTCATGCGATCGAATTTCATGATGATCCGTCGAGTAGTTAGGCGTGAAAGTTTAACAAACAAACAAGCAAATTCGCAATCGCATATATAATACTAGTTAGTATTATTTAATACCAAGTAATAGGCAGATACATACGTTATTATATACCTACTTATGACGTTAAAAATAAATCAGACATTCACCCACACATGTTTAAATCTAAAATCTTATAGAAGTAATTAGCTACTAGATATACAAATTATTCTAACTCGCTGTACCTTAACTTAATAAAAGATGATAAGTATAAACTCATTATGTAAATATCTTTGTTATACGCCTCTTTTTTAATTACTTACTTTAAATTCTTATTAGACGAACCACAGAGATTGTATTGTGATTTGTCGGTAGCATCAAGTCGTTAATGTAAATGAGAGATTATTATAATGGACCGAGTATTACACCTTGTGAAAGCGCCTTATCAGTACCATACTTCCTGCATATTTTTGTTGAGGTAAAGAATCAAATGCGTTTCAAGATTCTAAGTTCGTGTATACCTATAACATAATAATAATAACATCAGCCCTGTATTAAACTGTCCAATGGCTGGGCCTCTTCTCAGTGTGAGAAGGGTTAGGCCATAGTCCACCACGCTGGCCCAGTGTAGGCTGACAGACTTCACATGTCTTCGAGAACATTGTGAAGAACTCAGACATGCAGGCTTCCTCACGATGTTTTCCTTTACCGTTAGAGCAAGCGATAATTAACTATTTTATACGTACATAATTTCGAAAAATCAGAGTTGCGCGCCTGGTGATTGAATTCGTACAAATAATAGATATGTCGGAATATTTTCCTCTGTAAAATAAACATGTTATATAAAGCATGTTCGCGGCATGATTTTAAATTGATATTTGTATTAGGCAACAACTTAAAGGTAATGGTAACGAAATTGAACTCACGACTGTATCTACAGATGCAACGCCCCGCGCCATTTAATTTATTTACACTACCAACAAAGGTTACATGAATAAATTAATATGAGGCACCTTCTGGTATAACTGTATGTCACGCCTACATATGCCGAAGGGATAGGCAGAAGTGAATTGCGCTCACGTATTGCCAACTGTGATGTTACGTCACACGTAGCTAAGTCTTCTTTTCCCTTAGCCTTTATTATTCCCAAGTCACTTGGGGTCGGCTTTCTAGTCTAATCGGATTTGACTGGATATCAGTTTTTCACGGAGCGACTGCCATCTGACCTCCGCAACCCGAAGACTAACGATACCCTAAGGCTAGACCAGTGTCAGGATATTAGAGGACACTGACTTCCCAATAACGACTGTCATAGATCTTCATGTTCATACCTACTACGTACGTAACCGAGCTTATTGCTATCTTCCAAGCAATTGTAATTTTAATTTGTTAAGTGAGTGGAACGTTCGCCAACAAAGTTACACAATTTTGGCGAAGTTATGTAAAAGGATAAATGTAGTACATTATCCTTGAAATAAAAAAAGAAATTGTTGCAATAATTTAATTAGCATAAACATTAGTAAAGTTTAAAAATAGTAATAGTAGTGTAACAGTTTCAAAATTATGTGTTAAAAGTGTCAAATAAACAACGCGATAAAATCCGTATATATAGTAGTTTAATTTCAATGAATAACATTCGCGTAAACAGAAGACACACAGGTAGTAGAGCCAAGCTGGTTACAGCAGGAATGGGCCGGCTCGACCGGGGAAGTACTACCCTCTCACAGAAAATCGATGTGAAACAACAGTGTTTCAGTGCTGTGTTTCGTTTGGTGAATGAGAGCGCCGGAGACCTAAGCATGAGGTGACGATTCTCGCAGCTTATGAGGGACCTGCAGAGTATCCGTAGAGTCATTGTGTGGGTGGCGCGAGTCGACCCGGCGGCCAGGGAGAGCCGTAGAAACGGTGCTCTGCTGGCCGCCCGCGGCATAGTCCAGAGGCCCAACCGAGTCTAACCAACTAGGTTGGCTGCCTTATCATGCCGCGCATAATCTCGAGGTGGCTCGTCGTGCCGGATGGTGACCGGAGGGTGGGTCCCGGCGACCATTTTCGGGAGGGTACGGGGGTCCTTCCGTCCGTCGGATCGGCTATCGCCATACCATACAGTTATATGAGAAAACTTGCTCTGCGCTTTGCCCCACTTTGCTGCGAGAAAAGCCGCCTCTTTTTTTTCACGTTTCCCCTTCCTTTCACTCTATGGCAGTACGAACAAAGCATTGTCGTTCAACAGCAGCCAATCGCCGTAACCCCACTGCTGCTTCCTGTGTCGTGGAGTTTATTAACATCAGAGGACTCCACGCTAACCTTAATGCCGTCCATCACCACCTGGAGACGGCTCGGCCGGCAATGCTTTTTCTAACGGAAACACATATACGCCGTCCTGCAGACACGAACTACCTGCAATATCCCGGCTACGTGCTAGAGGAGTGTTTCCTCGCGAAAGCCGGGGTATGCTTGTTTGTTAGGGCGGATATTTGTTGTCGCCGTCTACAATGCCTAGAGGACCCTTCCTTCTCTGTCCTTTGGGTACACGTAGATCATGGCTCTTTCAGCCAAATCTACATGTGCCTCTACCGATCCCATTCAGGAGACGCTGAGACAACTCGACTCTTCAATTACCTGAGTCAGGCGGCAGACGACACGCAGGAACGGTTTCCGAACGCTGAGTTGGTGTTCTTGGGAGATTTCAATGCCCACCATGAGACCTGGTTGGGTTCTCCCAAAACAGACCACGCGGGACGAACTGCCCATGCGTTCGCTCTAACGCATGACCTGTCTCAACTGGTACTCCAGCCCACACGGCTACCAGACATTGCAGGTCAGGCGCCCTCTGCTCGATCTGCTGCTGACGAGTAACCCGAACCGGTACAGTGTGTCGATTCGTGCTCCTCTGGGCACCTCAGACCACTGTCTGGTTTGTGCCACAGCTGTTGTTGTTACGCCCCCACGACCCGAGGAGGCAAGACGACGACTGTGGCACTACTCGTCTTCGCATCCATCCCTTGGGCTCAACGCTGCTTTGAGAACAGGGATCTATCAGAGAGCGCTACTGCTGTCGCTGGTGAAATCATCCTGGGTATGGAATATTATATTCCATACAGTGATGTCACGTGCGGCGGCAGGAAAAGGCCCTGGTTCGGTCGTGAATGCGCTGATGCTGTTGAACGCAAACAGACAGCGTACCGCGCTTGGACCAGGGCTCGCACTCTCCACGACCCTAACGTGGATCACCTGAAGGCAGCGTTCAACGAAGCCACAAAGGTCTGCAAGAGGGCATACTTAAGAGCGGATGCCCAGCGCGTCGCACGGTTCGGCCAGGAACTGATGGCGCATCCTACGGGCAGTCGTAGCTATTGGCGCCTGGCCAAAGCCGTGCAGTCCAACTTCTGCCAGACCTTGCTGCCCCCTCTGAGGTATCCGAATGGATCACTGGCTCATCGGCCGCAGGAGAAAGCAGCTCTGCTTGCAAATCTCTTTGCGGCCAACTCCCGAATCGATGACTGCGGTTTGCAGCCGCCTAACATTGCCAACTGCGGCTACACCATGCCTGATATATGTATCAGGCAACGAACCGTTCGTGCGATACTGCAGTCTCTCGATGTGCGGAAAGCCAGTGGACCTGACGGCATCCCAGCTGTGGTCCTTAAAAAATGTGCAGCGGAGTTGTCTCCCACGCTTACGCGCCTATACCGGACGTCTTACGCCGCAGGCATTGTGCCTGAGGCTTGGAAGGAGGCGAACGTTCGAAAAGGGGAACCGTTCCGAGCCAAGCAACTATCGACCCATAGCTATCACCTCTCCAAGGTGTTCGAGCGGATTATAAACACCCAAATTGTCCGCTACCTGGAGGATCAATCGTTGATCAATGATCGCCAATACGGCTTTCGGGCTAAACGATCAACGGGTGATCTTCTAGCGTTCGTCACGCACCTCTGGGGTGAGGCTATGGACAAGCACGGCGAGTCTTTGGCTATCAGCCTTGACATAGCCAAAGCTTTTGACTGAGTCTGGCACCGGTCTCTTCTTTCCAAGCTTCCGGTCTATGGCTTGCCCCCTTTACTGTGCACCTGGATTGCAAGTTTCCTGCAGAAGCGTCGTATTCGGGCCCTTTGCGACGGTCGCGCTTCCAAATTTATGCAGGTCAATGCAGGAGTGCCTCAGGGGTCTGTCTTATCCCCTACGCTCTTTCTTCTGCATATCAATGATATGTTGAATCTCGGCAACATACATTGTTATGCGGACGACAGTACCGTGCATGGGCGATATCTCGGACATCCTGGGGCCAAACAGGCTGAGGTTGAGGGGAAAAGGCAGAATCTTGTCGTTGAACTTGACCAGACCTTGGACCGCATCTATGAATGGGGTGCCAAGAACTTGGTCGAGTTCAACGCCAAGAAGACCCAGGCATGCGCGTTCTCAACAAAAAAGTGTCCGTTCCTCCCCTCCCTTCTCTGAAGAACACTCCACTGGTGATACGTGACAGCCTCTCCATCTTAGGTATGGATCTTTGCCGCTCCCTTAATCAGAAAACCTATATCGAGTGCGTCATTAAGCAAGCTTCGCGAAAACTCGGAGTTCTGAACAGGGTGAGGCGGTTCTTCACGCCTGGGCAACTGTGGAGTGCGTGGAGTACTGTTCTCATCTTTGGGTTGGCTCCGCGCAGTACTTGCTGGACGCTCTCGACCGGTTACAGCGGCGGGCTGTCCGTATCATCGGAGATCCAGAGGTCACGAGTTCACTGGAACCTCTGCAACTCCGTAGGGACATTGCCTCATTGGCATGTTTCTACAGAATATACCACGGGGAGTGCTCTGAAGAGTTATTCCACCTTATCCCGCCCTCCCCTTTCCTATCCAGAACAACGCGTGCTGGGCTCAGATGCCATCCTTACACGGTAGAGTCGATTAGAGCGCGTACCAAAAAGTTTGGGTCCTCATACCTCTGCCGAACGACCAAGGCATGGAATTCTCTGCCAAGGCACGTGTTTCCTTCTTCCTTCAATCCTGGGTTCTTTAAGCGGGGCGTGAAAAAGCATCTTCTCAGGCCGTCAAAGTAGAGACCTCAACATCGCCTCGGCTACTGTGGGTGCGATGTGGAGGTCACTACTCTTAGACCACACGACTGCTTACCATCAGGTGGAGTGTGGTCATTTTTACAAGCAAAAAAAAAAAAACACAAAGAACACCCAGACTCGGAATGACTATTTGTAGATCTCACAAATGTTCCCGTGTGGGGATTGAACCTACAAGACTCAGTGGCTGGCAGTGGCGGGTTAGTCCCATTCGCCACCCCCAGCATTGTCCTCTCCGGTGGCGAATGGGACATTTACCAAAAAAAAATATCCCATTCGCCACCGGCGGCGGCAACTGGGATGAGTTTAATCAGGTTAGTCCCATTCGCCACCCCAGCATTGCCCCCTCCGGTGGCGAATGGGACATTTAAAAAAACAACCGGCCGGGGGTGGCAGCTGGGATGAGTTTAATTTCAGTCGCCACCCGCAGCATTTCTTCCTCTGGTAGCGAAAGGGATATTTTCAATAATTAAAGAATCCCATTCGCCACGGAAGGCGTCACCCTCGGTGGCGAATGGGATATTATTTTTTGGAAAATGTTCCATTCGTCACCGGACGGGGCATGCTGAGGGTGGCGAACGGCACTAATCCAGCAGTGGCCATTCGGCGAGAGGTGCCCACTTAAACCGCTACGTCGCCGCCGTGCAGTCAATACCTACAACAATAACAATAGATTACAAACACAACTATAGCATATTCTTAATTATTAATAACAAGAATAACATTAATCATAGAAAATTTACTCATTACAACGAAAATAATTACCATCTGCACTGATAGTTATTCGGTACTGATTCTTGTAATTTTAATTGCAAATAACATACCAATGGGCCCGCCATTTTGGATTGTGTGTACGAATTAACAGCAATTAAATATGAGCGCCGCTCACGGCACGAAATGTCATCAATAAATATCAATTTAACGCACACTAGCATCACAAACTAACAATTAATTACGAGAACTTTTTATAACCGCCTAATTACATGGTTGGGGCAAAGCCACGCTTGAGTTGCCAGCTACAAAAAGTCGACGTCCCTAATATAACCTCAAATTACGTTGGCGTATTAAAATAAAGTGGAATTATTTATGTTTATTTATTTATAATTACTTATCTGCAAGACAAATACAATAAGTTTTATGTTAAAAGTATAAATCTTTCAGCTTATCTATTGCTAAAGGTTATTTGTATATAATTGTGCAGAAGAAGTGCTTATTTTTTAATTAGATATCTATTTATTAAGTAAAGTGTATATTTTTTTTATTAATGCTATCACTTATAACTCTTGTCGGCCTCTATGGCGTAGTGGTTAGTGTAACCGACTGCCACGCCTGAGGTCGCGGGTTCGATTCCCGCACAAGTCAAACATTTGTGTGCATGAACATGAATGTTTGTCTTGGTCTGGGTGTTTCTATGTATAATATGTATGTATTTACAAAAAAAAAAAAGTATATATGTATGTTTATCCATTGTCTAGTATCCATAGTACAAGCTCTGCTTAGTTTGGGCTAGATGGTGTTGTGTGTATGTGCTAGAATATTAGAATATTAGAATATTAGAATTTATTTATGACTAGCTTTTGCCCGCAGCTTCGCTCGCGTTAATTTAGAATTTGACAATCAATTCGAGTTGTACTCTGCTCGTAATTATATAATTCAATCATGATTCGAAAGTCACGTGGCGCCATCTATTATCATAAGAACGTTATTATTGTTTTCCTCGGGAACAGTAATTGTTTTCTGGATGATAGGTAGCTTATGTCCGGTTCTGTACACCTGTCAACGTATATGTAAAATTTCAGGATGATCGGTTCAGTGGTTTAGGCGTGAAAAGGTAACAAACAAACAAACAAACTCATTTTCGCTTTTATAATATTAGTTAGGATTAGAGTCAAATTCAATAGTGCTGACAAGCAGACGTTGCTCCTTAAATACGTACTTGGGATCTAGATGGACTTTCATCACTTAAATCATTATCATTCCATGTGCAAGAACGGGACAGCGTTTTACAGAGTATATCATTGTCTCGCTCTCGTGCATGCAATGGTGGTAAGCCAGGACCTACGTGAGAAATTGTGTGCATCTACACCGAACTTTTGAGTACCTAATATTTGTGAATATGATACTATACCTACTTATTTAAATTCGTTGCTTGGTTGCATAGTACTTTTTTCTTATTTAGTTGATTCTGTAAATTATTTTATGAAATTCATCAATTCCATTTCACTTCTCGTCAATTTGGACCTCTTAGAGGTTCAAGATTTATAGCATCACCTCCTGGTGCAGGTAATCACCAAATTTACTATACCTATAGCTATAGGCTTGTGTCTATATGTTAAAATTTGCATCTTATCTTTAGAGAAAGGCACCCTTAGAGAACGGAACAAAAATACATGGATTAAATAAATTACTGGGCACTCGACAAACTTTTGCAACTTGTTTAGTTCAATATCAATTTCAATGCTTTATTGCTCTTCATGTGTAATTAGGTACATGTTGTTACAAAAAATATTATAAAAGACCAAATATGGACCCTGTCGGGTACGGCAACATAGATAGAAGAGAAGAAAGGAGGAAGCCACTGGTATAATTTATAAAATATTGCAACAATAAATGAATTAAAATTAATTAAATGGAAATAAGTAATCAAAAATTTAAGTAGGTACCTAAATTCCATGTTCAACTTACTAAACCACGTACTATGACGTACTCTATTAAAATTAATTCAATATTAGTGTTACTGTACCGTTTATTAATTAATTAAAATAATATTTACTTCTATGTTCATAAGTCGTAACAATTTCCCATTTTCGGGGAAGAGGTCGTAACACAAAGAATGGGCAGTGCCCACGGCCGGCGGGCGAACGATTAAAAAAACAAATAAGCTCCGTTTCACGTGCCCATACATCAACGTCCGTTACTAAAAGATAACTCTACTAAATACCTACTTTCAGCGAGTGAGTTACGTCTTAGTTAAAAGTAATTAAGAATAAGTATAAAGAACGGATACCGTGGCGTTTCTATGTTTATATTTCAAATAATAATTGACTGTTTTTAGTATGACATGAGTAATTAACGAACATAGACTTGGGGATGTTACTCGTGTTATTTATAAATCGCCTACAGGCCCGCCGTTGTTTTAATGAGCGTGTTCACGTCGCTGTTTGGTTTGCGTATAGGTACGTGATAAAAAAACAACGTTGAAATTAACGCGTTATAGCGTGTTAATTTATGATATTAGTTAGCTATAATTATTGATATATTATTATTTCTTTTTTTGTATCTGTTCGTGTGGCAAATAGGATTTGTCTAGTTAGTGAATTGTGATTAAACGATTGATTAAAGAATTTATAAGTGTTTGCTTGATTTTAATTTATAGTCATGATAGGATTAAAATAAATTCCGAATATCCATTGTTTAATTCCTATTTAGAAAATCTTGAAGATTTTATGAAATACTTTATCAAATCATTGTCGTAGGCGTATTATATTTCAATCGTGTTTCTAGGTAAACCAGATTCGGCTGATTACCTATAAGATTTTCTATGGAATGGCTGTTATCTGATCTCCGCCGACTAAAGAGATACATAA
This sequence comes from Catocala sponsa, assembly GCA_963564715.1. Taxonomy (NCBI): domain Eukaryota; kingdom Metazoa; phylum Arthropoda; class Insecta; order Lepidoptera; family Erebidae; genus Catocala; species Catocala sponsa. The sequence goes on from OY751349.1 coordinate 18,492,472, forward strand.
CAATATTGTTGCCATTGTTACGGTTAGACCAGGTGTCACAATATTGTATGTCATACTCAAAAATAATTTATTCATTTAGTTCGCAAAACTTATGAGCGTCAGGTTACTTATGAATATTGCTGAGGACACTGACTTCTCTAATCATCTGTCACATAGATCTTCGTGGCAGCTACAACCAACGGCTTTCCATACTTTTGCCTGCCGCGGATGATAGTGAACGGCCACCCATCTATAGGCATAAAGGTGGCAACGTTGCTAACCACGCAGATCGATCAATCTGCGCGGTGAGTCACCGGTACTTACTTGAAGAACAGACTTTATACGTTTTATAAGTACCTAATAATAATTTTAGCATAAATTCGATAATATAAAATATTTAATGGGTAGTATTTAACTGCACAACAAAAAAATAATAATTGCGCAGCAAAAAAAGCTAATTGATCAGCAACTCATGGCCAGCAAACTTTAAAGAGATCAAACTAAGTCGACGGAGCCCCGCCAAGCGGGGCTCCTATTTTTGGGTGGGTTTAAAAAAAGGAACCTAACATAATCTAACACTTCCGAGACGGAATGCAGTGATTTGAGGCGTATAAATGCTCGTTATGCTGTGCAATATTTGCTGACCAATTAGTATTTTTGCTGATCATTATATTTAATCCCATATTTAATTACCTTATTAATATAAAAAATGGTTACCATAACATAATTTTCGCAGATCGAATCCCCAAAGAACACAAAAAGATATGCGATCAAAAATAGTTGTAGGTACCGCCGCAATATATGCATAAATAAAATAAGCAACATAAACTCTTAAATAATCGTCATAATTATAACCTTTGTAAACTACTATAATAGGTCCTTACCTATGTTAACTATTTTTAAAAGTCACCTGTTGACAATATTCTGTGTGTAAATGATGCACAGTTACCAAGCAATTATTACGTTGTGCCAGTGATACAAATAAGATACCATAAATAAATGCCTTTACTTTTAATTATCGCAATAAATAGATTAGTAGCACAGACAAGTACAAAATGGCGATTCCCGCCAATTTAACACATTTTGACAGATGTCATTAACCGTTCAGATACACAGAGCACTATTTAATAAGTATTTTATAGATTACTCAGAGTAGTTAATTATTGGTTGCAGATGGCATTTATCTGAGCGAGAGAGTAATTTTAGCTGTTTTTATGGATAAGTAAATACATGTGACCAGTCTATTTTGTTATAAGTGATTGTGTTAATAAGTAGCGCAATATATATAGAAAGCGCTTTCCTGAAAGAGATCGTCAACCTACCTATCATATTTCATCAATGTTTTGCAAGAAAAATTAGCTAAGCCTGTTTTATTTTAAGTCTAATAGATAAACGTTCTAATTAGGACGATTTTGAGTCATCACTTTTAAGCGCTAACATACCTGCTTCTAAGGGATCTAGACGAAAAATTCACAAAATATTTCACTTGTTTTACGTAAGTAAACCTTTACCTACAAGTATCTAGGGTTTATTGCACATATATCTAATAGTCATGTGTATTGTCCTGCTCTCTTAGACCATGCATTGGCCGGACCATTAACGCTCTCGATCACAGTGCATAAGTGGTCGCCTCGCCATTGCAACAGCGTCGAGTGTTGTGGGTTCGATCGCGACATGGGACAAAAAATTGTGTAATCCACAAATAATTTTATTGTTCTAAGAGCGGATTTTCCTTTTTCTTTTTTAGATTGGGTCACAAATTACTAATATTCATGTGTGAGTGGGTTCACGTCAGTAGTGCAATGAGGAGATTCGAACCCGCGACCGATCGCAAGTGCAATGCCTTATCCATTAGGCTACCGCCGCGCGCCGCTTCAACAACAAGTCTTTGTGTTCGTTGTTCGAATGTTTGTAAAATACCTACTGACACAGTAAATTATTACAATTATTGCCCGGCACGGTCCACAATTGATTCTTAGCTATAAGTCTACCATCTATTATTATATACTACATTGTGGCAAAGCAATAAAGATTTGAATTTGAATTTAACCTCCGAGTCTTCTTCAGAGGTTAATGAAAACACTGTGTAGGTCTGTGTGTCTGTAAGTGACAGGCATAACTCCGGAACCACTGGACCGATTGATTTGTAACTTGTTGTGCAGATACCTTGGGGTCATACCTCGGTCGAGTTTGAATATGAGCCGTGTGGATCAAAAGACGCCCGAGATATAGAGGTCACAACGTCACATGAAGACGAAGAGGTTGAATCCTGGGCTTTTACACCCATCTCGTTAAAGCGGGATTTGCCATTAATTTCCACTCAGTAGGTAATACACATCACACATATTCGCAAAACCTTAACGAATGCACGAATGGCATAGCGGTTTAAGTGGTCAACTCACCACTGCCACTTTGCCGAGTGTTGTGGGTTCGAATCCCACGCGGGACAAGAAATTGTGTGATCCACAAATGATTGTTCCGAGTCAGGATGTTCTTTGTGTCCGTTGTTTGAATGTTTGAAAGTCCCAAGTGATACCGGAATTATTCCAAGTGCAGGAGTTGTCTTTTTATAACTGAACAAAATGAACTGACTTGATATTACACTCATACCTACCTACTAAAAGTAAAATGTAGAGTTCTTGAAAAATTGCTATTACATTAAGTTGATACACTGAAAAAATGCACTAACTTTCATCGAATAGTATAGGACTATGAGAAGACTAGAAAAATTTACCTATATCTAGAATTTTGATATAGGTAAATTGATGTCTTTAACTAGAATTTCCCAGCTCAAAAACACGATATTGTGATTTTGGCTCGATCATAATTATTTTCGAAAACACCTCTGAAAAATTACTATTTTTGAAATTACAAGGAAGTTACACTATCATTATGCTTACGAATTACTCAAATATATTCGTAACATCAATATTAGTAATTTGCTAGCTCATTATTTCCATAACTAAAACCAATCATTTTTAAATAATATTTTAAGATTTTAACAAACAATTTTTAAGCGCTCTCGATCATTGCGGGCGCATCGCAATTTTAGACCTTATGACCGCTCTTTAACGATTGATACACAATGAGTGTTAATGAGTACGGGCGTCGCGTTTCGCGATGTCCCCTTAATGGAGAGATTAGAAAGGGTTATCTCCGCTATTGCGTTTTATGTCTATAATTAGTAGGTACTGTTACAGTAGACTGACAAATATGACCTGTACAACTGCTATGCGTCACATGCACGACCGGTAATAAGATGGGAATCGGTAAGATCGATATTTAGGTACTTACGTTCCTACTCTATATTATACTAGATGTGCCCGCGGTTTCACCCGCGTTTATCGTTACTGCGCCGCCCCCGTGGTTCGTAGCGTGATGTTATATAGCCTTCTTCGATAAACGGGCTATCCAACACTAAAAGATTTTTTAATTCGACCCTGTAGTTCCGACTTCCCTGTAGTTTAGACTATTAGGAGCAGAGCATAAATGAAAAATGTTGCAAAAACGAGGAAAATTTTCTTATGTGAAGCAGATGAAGTTGCACGGGTCAGCTAGTCTCTTATATGTTCTGTGGCAGTTATTATAAGTACAACACACGGAAGATATGTATTTCGTATGATATTTTAGAATATGTAGGTACATAAAGTTTACAATTTACTATTTTATATACACTATTACTAAGCGGGGGCAGTCCAATATAAAAAGATTTTGACTAGCAATCAAGAGGTCGGGTTCAAATTTGACCCATGGCATTACATCCTAATCTTAACTACTTACCTAGTATCTATACATATAAAAAAATGTGTGTGTGTACCAGAGTACACAGGTAAGAAGTGAAACTTCTTTACGACATATCATTTTTCTACTATTTGCAACTTCACGAAAATGGGGTAGATAAGCCTTAAGAAAAACAATTTTTTCCGTATTAAATTAAAGCTATTTTATTATTATAGACATGCATACAATTAATGAGTAATTTATTTTATCATTGTTCTTATTATAATATCATTGCTATTGTTGTATTTCATCAATAATGATAGCATCATTATTACTATTGTTGTCATTATTAAATATTGTTGTAATTAATGGCTTGTGGTAGCTAAAATATGAAATATATGTTTTACATTCTACGGATTCTAGTAGTCTTGTAAAAACTGCGTCAATTGTAGTACCAGATCTTGTTGTTGATGTTTGTGGACTGTTTTGTAGACATACATTTAAATTGTCTCTTAAAAATTCAACTAGCTTCAAAGATTTATCTAATGCGAAATTTACATTAAAATGCAACGATTTTATAAAATTAAAAATGAATAAATAAATCATTAAAAACGAATAATTAAAAAAGATGTACGTATACATATTTTTATTTTCTAATCGTGTTTTGTTTTATTTTTAAATTATTATTTAATTTATATTTTTTATTGTTTTTAGAATTAATAATGTTCACTAGATTTACAGTCATATTTATTAATACTTGCCAATTTTAACAGATTTATATACATTCACTGATACTTACAATCAAAAAGTGAGGTTAACCTCAAATAAATATTAAAATCATGCTCATACGTGTTGAATTTATAAAACGAAATATATAATCACTCTCACTTTTCTTGTAAATTCACTTAAATTTGAATAAGTCTTTTTATTTTATCACTTTCAAATTAATATATTGTTATTCTTATTTCAAACCAAACTTCAAAACAAATATATTGTTGTTATTATTATAATATATTACATTATATTCTTTACGTCACTATACTAAACTTTGATAAAAAAAGCAACATGGCGCGTAACCGAAAAACGTGACGATTTTTTTTTACACTGCTACAAAATTTCTCCCATACGTCGATAAAGAAGTTTCACTTCAAAAATATAGGTACGAAGTTCTACATCTTCTTAAATGTAGAAGCCTGGTAATAATTATGCAATCGAAAGGTCGTGCATTTGATCTCCACTCCACTACCCCACTCCCAACGTGAACAATTGCCTAACCATAATTTATCTTAATTAACTAAAGTAGCGTAGGTACAAGATTACTTATAAATTTATAATAATTAGGTAATTAAAGTTAAATTATATCAGGAGACAGCGCTATTAATCTTTAAAAAAAATACTACTAGAGAAAACCAGAGCCAACAATAAAGCAGCATTAGAACCATAATTCCATTCGATTAATCCGCTAAAATATAACTAATAACGTATTTATAACACGACAGACCACACGGGTAGCGACATAAAACACTATTACACCAAAACTACACTCCGGCAAACAACAATAAAATAAAATCAAAACAAATTCTCATTAAATCCGAACGGAAGTAAAACGGCAATTACAAAATATTAAATTAATTTCTGAACGCTTTTGCGCGCGCAACCGACGCTCGTAAATGTACTACAATATGGCCGACGCGCGTCGTTCGACGGATGTCGATTGTCGATGGTGTACAACACTATTTATTTTATTTAACGCTTTTATATGGCGCGTTTTCTTTGGTTTTGTTTATCGTTTTTATATAATAATAATAATATAATTAGTGATTTAGTATTTTTTATTGCTAGATTTGACCGACGAGCCCGCGGTCAATTTATGATAAGCGGTTTTTACCGCTCATACATGAATATGTTAATTTGGCTTTAAATAAGCAATAACAAGAAAGTGCAGCTTTGTAGTTCTGTAGTCTATCGTAAAAGAAAGGACAAGAAAGTCGATTACTCGTATCATCGGAGAATTGGAATACTAATTTGTTTGCTGATTGAGGACCAGTCTCTCGAATCAAGACCAAAGGCTTAATTCTTGTAATAAAACTTTTTAATATAGAGTTCCGATCTATTCTCAGTGTCATAACTCATAAATATGGCAAGTGGTATTATTCTTAATTAAAACTAATTCCAAATGTGTACGTAAATTGCATTGCAATTGACATTTTATAATGAAAATTAGCCTGTAGCATTAAATTGGCAAACTTCATTAATGTAGGATTCTTCTTCAGCCTCCAGCTGTTATAGGAGAAGGAGGGAACGCACTCCTTATTTCCTTCTCTATTTTTCTATCTACCTAATTACCCATCTTTTATGATTCTGTTCTATAGAATCGGCATTGGACATAGAAGGCGTCCATGTAATTTAAATTGAGGATAGATGCGGACGATGTCGCAAGCAAATGTTAATTAGACAATAAAATCACTGGCCAATAGTCGTCGATCAACACTGTTTATAAAATGTCGCACAGCTAAGTACGGGCCTCTTCTCGGTAAAAAAGGTTAGGTTCAACCACGTAGGCCCAGTTCTGGTGCCGACCACACACATCTTCTTCGAAAACACTATGGAGAATTTTAAGACATGCAGGTTTCCTCACAATGATTTCCTTTACCATCAAAGCGAGCGATAACCACTTATTTACCTAAACATATGTACCTATATCCTTAACATAAAATACTGAGGGCATCACGCCATTTTCAATTAGCCCCATATAGATGGGGCTAATTAAAGTCATGCTTTGTCTGTGGTAAGTTTCTATAAACTTACCACAGACAAAGCATGACTCGAATGATTCAAAATGGCGTGTCTAGATAAGTATCTAATTAACGCGGTCGACAATATTCCCTTATAAAGGTTAATGATGTCGGCGCCCTTTGACTAAAACCTATTTAGATAAAATTGTGTATTTTATATGATCTGTCTGCCAACTTGAAACAATAATTTAGTTGTAAATTATTGTTTTACATAATTGTCGGTGTACTGGAGGTCATCTTTGATTAACCTATTGAGTCGCAGCGGGACACCGTCGACCAGACACAAACAAACAATAGCTTTTTAGTTATGTCAGGTTTATCAAGACTTGGCTGGTTAAAAGGGTTCGATGGGATGAATTTGTTGTTGATTTTGTAACGCCTGGTCGTTGATAAGAAACAAAAGTCCTACTAAACGTAACGCTGAACTACAAGTTTGACATGCTTATATCTATGAAAGCCCTTCAAGGTATTCAAGATATAGGTAATGAAGAAGTAGTGATAGCCCACTGGATAATGCATTGGACTTGGGAAGTGGCATTCCACTACTGACATGATCCCACTCCTACAAAAAGTATATTAGCTTAACAAGAAAACTAATTATATATAATAATATCAGCCCTGTATTAAACTGTCCCACTGTTGGGCACGGGCCTCTTCTCACTATGAGAAGGTTTAGGCCATAGTCCACCACGCTGACCCAGTGCTGATTGGCATACTTCACGTATCTTCGAGAACATTATGGAGTACTCTCAGACATGCAGGTTTCCTCACGATGTTTTTCCTTTACCGTTACAGCGAGCGATAATTAACTATTTAATACGTACATAAGTTTGAAAAGTCAGAGATGCGCGCCTTGGGATTGAACTCGAGACCTCTGCGTGGCAGTCCGACGGTATCCCACTAGGCTATCGCTGCTAGTTATATTTATTACAATTATTTTTAAGATAATCAAATAAGCTAGTGCAGCGTCAGTTTTGATTTGTGTGATGGACGATAATAATTTGTTTATTTTATTTAACTACTTAAATTTTAGCTTTAAGAAGTAATCCCCAAAAAATACAAAAACCAAAAAATTTGTTTGCTTAGTACCTACCTACTTATAAAAGTCGATAAACATTCATGCTCCTTCTACAAGCAAGATGCTTGCATAAAATCTTCATGGCAACCTTAAGCTTGAAAAAAATATTCTTCATGCTAGTTTGCCAGTTAATTATGTTTTTTAAGGCATAACCAGCTGAGCAATACGTTAATTAAAAAACATACCTACCTATTACTTTACAAGATATTTTTCTTTATTAAAGTCTTTATAAACATTAATATTTAATGCACGAGTACCTATTTTCGAAATTAATCATACAAAATTCTCAACTAAATAAAATTGATATTAATATGTGCAAAAATATTTACATTATTAGGCATTCTGCCAATAACTGTAAATTGTTTTCAAAGATTTATTTACATTCATATCAAACTGCCTTTACAAAGTACCTACATAAAACATAAATAAATATCGAACTTTCCCCCAATATGCCCAACAATAAATCTGAGTGTTGTACCAAATATCGATAAATTGATGTAACACAGCTGGGAATCGAACTGTTGCTAATGTGTCGCGGACCGCCCGCGTCGCCCCCACACCGCCATTGTTTCATAACGACATTTTTATGATTGATGCTATTAGTGATGTGAAACGGTCGTATCGATACAATCGATTGTATAGTTAGTTTCAGATCGCGATTTGGTTAACGTGATTTTGCACAGTCGGCAAGTTATGTGGGTCGATAATCTTATGAAGATGGTTCGGTATTAAGGGCTATTTTGGAAGATCTCTATATACGATAGGAGATTGCAACCAAAGACTAAAGAACCAAATTACACATGTTGCCTACTCGACAGGCCTCGTTTGTTATCTTTTAAGCAATCCACAATCCAAGTGTGCTAGTAACGACTACACAAATGATTATTAACAAGATACCTAGGTATATTATCGAACTGACAGTGATGAATGTGCGCCACGCCGTTACTTATTTGGAATACCTTCTTGATACTGATAATTTACGCACACGCAGCTGACTAAAAAAGAAGTGCTGAAAGCACAAACCCTTGCCATAAAGCCTGACAACCCAGGACGAATTGACAAGATCTGGCTTCGATTGTAGTATACTGTAGTATAGGTCCTTACTGTATGAGTATCAGTACCAGACTTCTTTAAGCTTGGAATCCCTATTAATCAGAGGCATCAAAACAAGAATCTTCAGTAAAGTTTAGCCTTAGGATGTAGGGAGTATCCCAATTGAGAAAGATCAGCTGGTATACTTCAGTTTACGCGAATTACAAGTTATTGCCCTGCTAATGCGCCGAGTGTTTTTCGATACCTACACGAGTCAAACAATTCTATGATCCACATTTTGTTGTTTCAGTCTGGGTGTTCTTTGTGTCCGTAGTTTGAATGAATCGGCAAAACATAATATATATATATATATATATATATATATTTTAAGATGTCTAAACCTCTTCTCGAAGCCTTTACTCTTTCAAATTATATCGACGCTTAAATTAATGTGTAGTGTGGTGCCCCATCACTACTCAATACATTTAAGCTGGTACAAATTTAACCGAGTTGCGCTTTTAACCACATTACACCGCTGTAGGTCACTTTATCACAATTATAAACGTGCTCCGTGTAGCTATGGCGCCTTTTTGTTATGGGAACAAGCCTTGGTAACAGGGAAAGGGAACAAGATGGGTGTGCAAACGGCTGTCTTAAAAAATATATTAGTTTAATATTTATTGTGGCACGGATGCTATAGTCGAAAGACGTCTAGTAGGTAATACGGATCCAATTCTCACACGAGATATATCTATACTTAATCTAAAAAAGCTGAAGAGCTTGTTTGAATACGCTAATCTCCGGCACTAATAGTCGAATCTGAAAAATCTTTTTGCATTTGACAGACTAATTCTTAAGGGTATTTCGGCTCTATGTACATGTAGGTATAATATCACGTTATAGGCCACGGCAGCGAAGCAGTAAGTACTAAGTAGCAATGAACGTAAGTGAAATCGCGGCGAATAGCTAGTAGGTATGTGATAGAATTGTGAGAGGGTCGAATTTAGGAGTGGAGGATGAATTAGGTTTGGAGGACATAATCTTATGTTACGTGGGGGTCAGTTAGTGCAGTGGGATCTTTTGTGTGACACTCTCCCAATAACGACTGCCATAGATGTTCATGGCAGCCGGGACCAACGGCTTAACGTGCTCTCCGAGGCACGGAGCAGGCGATAATTGTCAATCAATACGCACATAATTTCGAAGTCATATAACGTCCGAAAGTCAGAGGTGCGCGACGTGGGTTCGAACCCGAGACCCTGTGCATTACAGTCTGTTGGTCTCCCCACTGAGCTATCGCTGCTCTCGGAGGACATAATTATAATATTTATCACGTGACATAATAATAATGTTCTCCAGAAAGACATTTTGTTACGGTGGCTAATCTTAACGGAGACTAACCAGACGGCTAGACGTCTCCGCGCTGTGCACTACCTACCTATACTTACATCTGTGCACTATAATATAGAGATATTATAGTGCACAGGGGTATGCACAAACACAGGTGCACTCTCTATTTCCTCACTCTCATAGTCTCAGATGGGACCACCGCATTGCTAACTAAAAACTATTAAGAAGTTCTTGTTAGAATATTGTTGGCCTTTTTTCTACCAATTTTTTTGTCATATTCTCAGCAGCATGGTATCTTAAATTGTTTCCGATGACAATAGGTTCACGGTTATAGGTTCCGTATAATAGGAATTATACGTGACCTATAACCGTAACTTGCAAAATGTGTGTATGTTATTTTTTTTTATTGCCATTTGTGGCAGACGAGCAAGTGGCCCACCTGATGGCAAGTGATAACCGCTGCTCATGGACTTTAGCAATATCAGGACACAGCAAAGCCGCTGCCTAGCGTGAAAGAAGAACTCTCTTTAAACCTCGTTTGAAGAAGGACATATCATAGCGCTCGGGAAACATCGAAGCAGGCAGTTCATTCCAGAGCTTGCACGTACGTGGGAGAAATGATCGCTGAAAGCCTACCGTCTTGGATTTGAACGCTTCCAGGTGATCTTTTTTGTGCAGGTATGTGTGCCTACATCTCTGCCTATCTACCTCCTCGGGGATATAGACTATGTTATTTCCTAGGGGTGAACAGTATTTTCAATTCCCACGTAAAATATTGAAGCCCATTCACGAAATAACGAACATAATTGGCACTAGATGCTGGTCATTACAAGCCGCCATATTGAATCCGGTAACGACTTATAAATACACTATACAAAGATAACATCAAATGTTTTGCAACAGTAGTTGCAGTAGGTTATGTTCACTCACATGTCCAGTAGTCGGCGACCAAACGCGCGACTAAATACGCGACTAGACTTGTGTAAAATGGTCGTCGGAATATTAATAAGAGTGAACTTATTATCGGCTGATATCACTAAATTCAATAATAATAAAATTAACACTCGGTTTCTGAATGACAGATTAACAGAATGTTGTCAGACAGTCAATGCGCATGTCAACTGCTGTAATTGGCTAACTTAATTAGCAATAGCCAATGAAATCACTTGTCATAAGTTTACTTTAGATACAGCGTGTGTAAGTAATGCAAAAATGTGTTTGTCGCATTTTACTTCTTTCAGTGAGTAACGATTCGACGGTATTGTTGTTTTGATATAGGACTGAGAGAGTGACATCGGTTACACCTCTTACCTTTCAGACTCTACTATAACTCAATACATATATATAAAAAAGTCTTTCTATTTTGTTGATATTATAATATATTCGTCCCATTGTGATGAATCTTAGTTGTTTAGTTACGCGCACCGGGTAGGACCGGATAATAAAATTAGAAATAATATCACTAGGCAACTTATGCTGGCTTTAGTTACTTATCAAGTAAGTAAAATAAATACGGATAACATAAAGACGAGCGTATTATTTTGAATCCTCGGTGGTACAACAGTATGCTGTGCCAAAGAGCTAGTGAATGCGACTGCTGTGCGTGAGGTCTCGGGTCCGATTCTCGATTCAGGCAAAGTGCCATTGAGTTTTCTGCGAACAAATTCTTAGCCAAAACTATGCTGGTAGATGACAAATGGCTCGCTATCTATCACGTGGCACCTAAAATAATTGCCGGTAAAATGTAAGTATAATAATTACACTTCTGCCTACCTCTTCGGTCATATAACAAGAGACTATGTACTATCGGCTCCAGCGACGCCTGACCATTTCAGAAAAATTTTCGCTTGCACATGTTGACCAGTTGAGTTTGTATCGCCTTAGAATCAGTAAACAAATGTAAAGTGTAAAAAAACTCAAACAAACAAAGGGGCGTGTCACGGGTACGGGTACCAAGTGTTGGCCTGCTTTGCGATTTTAACCTTAGGAGTGGTCATCCGTCGCTGGAGTCGATAGTACCGATAGACTATGTTTTCTCAGTGTGAGAAGGGTAAGGCCATAGTCCACCACGCTGGCCTAGCGCGGGTTGGCAGACTTCACATATCTTCGAGAACATTATGGAGAACTCTCAGACATGCAGGTTTCTCACGATGTTTTCCTTCCCAGTTAAAGCGAGCGACAATTAACTATTTAATACGCATATAACACTGTAAAGTTAGCGCTGTGCGCCTTGGGATCTAACTTTAGACCTCTGAGTTGCGATCCAATGGTCTCCCACTAGGCTATCGCTGCTTTTTTCTATGTGTTTATGTGTATCAAAATCGATTATATAACATAGCCCTCCGGCAGTTTACAGCGGTACATGTGAGTGAAGCTTTAGGCGTTAACCGACCGCGCAAAGGTGGTGTTCAGATATTCAAATTCAGTCACGATCCCCGCGCCTTGGCGAGGCGTGATAATGCATCTAATAGCATAATCTGCTCTGAACACTATTCAAAGGTTTTGTATTTACATAGATAGCGTTATGGAGGTTAGGCTTTCTCTGTTAACATAATTGTGGGGTCAAATATAATGTTAGCTGTCTATGAGAGAATTAAATCGTAATTTATAAAGGAGGTCTGTATATCTTACTACCTTGAGCAAATTCTCGTTTGTCTGCGTAGAATTCGGTTATATAACAAAACCGCCTTTTGCAACTTTAGGGACTAAATTTATTTCTTTAAATATTCTGTAGGTACCGCTGACCACGAGAGAGTTAAAAGGGTCGCCTTGAGTTTCTTGCAGGTATCTTCTCACAGGCTGAACCTTTTGCCTGAACCTTGCAACTAACATAAATGTAAATTCAGTAAATGTAACAAACTCACTAACACCTTTGACGTTCATAAGTGTTACTTTGTGACCTAAGGGAATAAACGATTTTTGACTTTGACTTGGACACGTGTAGGTACGCAAAATTTCATGAGACGGTCGAGTAGTTAAGGCGTGTAAGCGTAACAAACAAACTCACATCAACATTTATTTGTAATATTATTTAGGTGTAGTTAGGATTCATTTACGCCTTCCGATTTTCCTATGGAGTAGTGAGACTAAGGGCTTGTACTACCACTTCCAGATAGAATTTACCTATAAGATAAAAGTCTCGCCATCTCTCATCTTTAACCTAATATGAGTTCCTACTAAATCGCATGCTGTCCCCAGCATGCGATTTATCTTTCGGATAACTTATACTGGTTAATTGTAGAAGTGGCCGTTAGGATTTCAATTTGTCAAGATGCTAGCATAGATACCTATCTTTTTTACATCATTCACTCTCTTTGCATTCGTCATACACCTAGGTACGTTCATCAGTTCAGAGCACACTTAACCTGGCCTTTTTCCAGAAAGGCTTTGATCTAAGAAAGCGTACACCTAAGTTATTCCGATTGTCCCATTCTCATTTCTCCTATTCCTAAATACAATTATAATTAATCAAAATGTCTAAATCCTTAACCCCTATGTTTAGCTGTTATAGCTTTATATAATGATAGCTTATGCTCGCGGCTTCGCTCGCAAAGTAAGTTAATTAGGTGTAAGGCCCGGTATCCACCAAAGCAGAGAGGAGAGGAGACGAGAGGAGAAGAGCTGCGAAACTGGCAGGTTATTTCCACCAAAGCGGAGAGGAGATGCGTAGCAAAGAGGAGATGTGACCTGTGTGTAGCAGAGAAGTGAGTTGTGACAGCTCGAATCCAGCCAATCGAATGACGCTTTCGGGCGCGCGAGCGCGGGCGCTGCGCGACGCCGCCTGGCCGCCGGGCTACACACATCTCCCCTCTGCTGCGCCGCTTGCTCGCTCGCGGCACAAAGTTCTATAGAAAAATATCTCCTCTCCTCTCCGCTTGATCCATTTCCACCGAAGCTAAGCGGAGAGAAGATATGGAATTAATGAAATCTGTTTGGTTTATCAAAACACATCTCCTCTCGTCTCTTCTCTGCTTTGGTGGATACCGGGCCTATCATTAGATACCTATTTAAAAATATAGCATATACGTAGGTAGGTATATGGTGAAAGAATTTTTAAAATCGTTGTGTAATTTTAGAGTTAATTCATTACAAACAAACAAACAAACAAACCTTGTTTGTGGGAGAGCCACGCTTCGGCACGAATGGGCCGGCTCGACCGGAGTGATACCACGGCCTCACAGAAAACCCGCGTGAAATAGCGCTTGCTTTGTGTTTCGTCGAGTGAGTGAAGGTACCGGAGGCTCAACCATCCCCCCACTTCAGGTGGGGACAGATTTAAAAGGAACGCAACGCACTTGTGTCTCCTTTGGTGTTGTTAGTGTCCATGGGCGGCGGTAATCGTTTACCATCAGGCGATCCATTTGCTCGTTTGCGTCCTATACCACAAAAAGACAAACAAGCTTATAAACAAAATATCAAATTTTTCCTCTTTATAATATTATCTTATGTGGGGGACAGTCAGTGCAGACCGGCGACACTTCGACCCAGTGGGATCTTTTGTGTCGACACTCTCCCAATAACGACTTTGATAGATGTTCATGGCAGCCTGGACCGACGGCTTAACGTGCTCTCCGAGGCACGGAGCAGGCGATAATTGTCAATCTATACGCACATAATTTTGAAAAGTCATATAACTTCCGAAAGTCAGAGGTGCACGACGTGGGTCGAACCCGAGACCCTCTGCATTGCAGTCTGTTGGTCTCCCCACTGAGCTATCGCTGCTCCTTTATAATATTAGTATAGATCAAAATGTCCAAATCCTTAACCCCTATGTTTAGTAGTTATAGCTTTATACAATGATTGTTCCTTTGTTCACCCCTACAGAGTCGTCCCAGCGGGGTGCCAACGCCATGACACCCTCAGCTATGAAGATTATAATCGTGTCTGTCGATACTATTGTGTGTCTCACTTAACTAGCATTAATCTCTCTCCATCTCTCTCTAACGTACACATTAACGCCCGGAATTAATCATTCATAAAGATTGAAGTTATTTATTGACTATTTTTTGGATAGATAGCTTTGACTTTAATGTTGCGATTTCCTTGTTTAGCAAACTAATTGTGAGTTTATTAATTACTAGATGTGCCCGCGGTTTCACCCGCGTTTATCGTTACTGCGCCGCCCCCGTGGATCGTAGCGTGATGTTATATAGCCTATAGCTTTCCTCGATAAATGGGCTATCCAACACTAAAAGATTTTTTTTAAACGACCATTTTTATTTTATTTGAATACCCATCAAATATTTGCAACATTTTTATGCAAATCCACAATCAGATATGTTTTAACTTAATTATGATCTTACTACTTAGGTACCTATTTACCTAATTTATTTTATTAATAAACAAAATCATCTTTAGGTATACGTTCATGTTATACCGATTTAATTAAATTAATTATGCAGATAGAATTATGGCAAAACATTTACCTAATTATATTTTTTATATCGCGGTTTAATTTATTTGGGTACCTACTACTTTTATTCTATCTAGAACTTGCCACTTTAGCATATAAATAAAGAGATTTAAACGGCATAAGTGATTATAAAATGTGTTAAAATATTTTGAGTTAGGTATAGGTATCCTACTACCTATATCTTCAATATAAAAATGTTTAAGCGATTGCTTGCTAGGTACCTACCTATTTTTTAAAGAGTCTAGACTTTTTTTGTATACTACTAAGGTGGCAAATAAGCATACGGCCCGGCCCACCTGATGGTAAGCGGTCACCGTCGCCTATGGACGCTTGAAACACCAGAGGCATCATTTGCGCGTTGCCGACCCTTTGGGAGAAAAAGCAAGTTGGAAGGAGAAGGAGTGGGAAGGGGGAAAGAGGGTAATTGGGCCTCCGGTACTCTCACTCACCGAACGAAACACAACAGTAAGAATACTGCTATTTCACGTTGATATTCTGTGAGAGGGTAGTCCTTCTCCAGTCGAGCCGGCCCATTCATGCTGAAATCAATGAGGCTCTACTACACAAATGGCAATGGCAGATGGCACTTGAATCGAACCTACAGTATCTACCTAAAATGTGGGAGTATTCCGCTTTCGGCACCATTTTTTTCGGCACCTATGGTTTCGGCACCTAAGCTATTCCACTTTCAGCACCAATAGGTATTTTTGCTTGGTGCCGAATGTCGAATAAAATACCTATTGGTGCCGAAAGGGGAATACTCCAAAATGTGAAGCTACCTAACTAATAGGCATCTAATACCTATAGTAATAATTATTATTTATCTATTAGGTAGGATATTGGTGGGTAGGCACCTATATTGTGCTTAGTATTGAAATGGTAGACGTGTCTACAATCTTACAATGTTATTATTAAGTACCTAGGTATACCTGTCTAAGTATATAGCTGTGATAATGTATTCGAAATAAGTTAAATTTCATTCGTTTGCTGTCACTATAAAAGAAAGATGTTTTTGCATTAGATATGTAGGTAGGAGTTAAAAGCATCTATCTAAATTTACCTATAGGTATCATGCCGAAGTATATTTATTATGTGAAAGTGTGAGAGGTACCTTTCTTATTCAAAGATTTAATAGAGAATGTCATAAATAGAAGTAAGACCTCTAATAGTGTACTCCACGGATTTCAAAGACAAAAAATATATATCTAGCTTCCAAAAATGTAGGTAACCAATTTTTTTATGAATTAACTATTACAACAAATACCTAGCGATTAAAATAAAAATAAATGTCATTAAAGTAATCTCTTTTTCTTTTCTTTGTTATTTGTGCAATAAAGCAAAGGAAATATTTTATTATCTATTAATTTATATTAATAAAGAACTTGCCTTATTATTTACCTAATTGTATCTAGGTACCTATTGTTTAAAATTTAAAAACAATACAATTAATGGTGGCGGTGGTAATGATAGCCAGGAGTAGGTATTAATGGTCTAGACTATACCTAGCCTGTTTACAGGTCATACCTATCTCTATTAGTACATAATTATTTAAGTAATAGGTACCGAATAGTACATAGCTCTAACTTAACGCCTTAGCGGCGGTTTGAGAGAGTTATGGTTAAATAGGTAGATCTCATATATAATATTTATTCTCTTATTTATTTTTTTGACAAATTTACATACTTTCCTTAAGAGGAAACACACACCGTTTTTCTATACAAACGTAGTCCCCTGTTTCTTCCCTGGATAATTCCAGTTGAGCAATAATTTTTCCAAAAAATGTATGGCCTCTATTGGCATGTCTCTATGTTATCCTTTTTTTAATAAATTAATTATTAAAACAGACATGAGCCTTTAAAAACCTCAAAAATTGGCCAGATTTTCCGCTGTGTTCAAACATCCAGAAAACAAATTTGCCTAGATAATTTAAATAAAGGAAAACACAGGAACACGGCCAAAGCCTTTCTGTATTTTTAATGGAAAAAGTAGTTAAATCGGTCAAGTTTTGGAGAAGAAATCAGGGGACTATGAAACGTTGATTTTGTGTACTATTAATAGGTATTTTCGGTCCAAGCTGCAGTTGTCTCCATCTCTGCGGGCACTGCGCGACAGCAATAGATTTGACAAATACCTAATTTTCAATTCTCTTGCCCTTAGTATTTCCTCTTAAGTATTAGATATGTACGAATAGGTAACTACGTAGCTTAACAGGTTCCCTGTCCAATGTAAGTACCTATCACATATGAGCATAACAATGGATTTTCTATTTACAGGACAGCGAAAGGGTTAATCTTACAATTTGCGTTTGGCTAGCATAAAAGGTAGAATAGACTCTAACTACCCTTTGTAGAAGTAACCCGTGTCTGTCAATGAAATAAGTTTAGATAATAGGAACCAAAATCTGCGTTAGATATTGTAGGTACATAGGTAGGTATACATACCTACTGTGATTGATAACTTACCTATTGTCATCTAGTATTTAGCTTACCTATCTCTGTTGAAAAGTAACCGAAACGTCGGTTGTCCCGATAAAACTTTGTAAAGAATATGATAACTTGATGACTATGATCTTCTTCAAAATTAATTGTAGTAAGTAGGTATTTTAATTTAATTTTAATGTGTATCTTTCCTATAAGAACCTGAATATTTTATTGAATTGATTTTCCGTTTCTGGATAGGTAGGTAAGTTATTCATAGGCAAGTTTATTATTTATGTCCATCTAAAATATACCAACCATAGGTAAAAACATAAAAGTAGGTACTTATCTGAGGAGGTTATTGTGTAATTTATAAACAAAAATCAATCACAACGCACCACGGAGTACGAAGCATAACAATTTTAATTAAAAATCAAACTATTTACCAAACACTGTTTAGTTTGTAATGGCGGAAAATATCCGTGAAATTCAAACTTTATCGTGTTTCATTAAAATTTAATTCAACTACATAAGAAACAATCGTACAAGCAGGTGCAACAAATTATTTTATTATCGATAAAAAATAATTAAACCGAACGCGACTGTAAACGTCCGCCATTTTGTTCGAATCAGTTATTGGCGGGAATCGTTGAAAATCCACGTTTTATCTCGCGACATTAAGCTAATAAAGCATCGGAGTTAATTAAAAAGTATTACTCGTTGTGTGCGGAGTTCTGCGGAGGCGACGGCGAGCGCCGCGCACGCCGACCGCTACAAAACGAGCAGCGCGACGCGCGCCACCCAATCGACGCCGCCAATTCAATCAAAACCAACCAAATTTGAAAGCACCGCACCACGCGCCGCGTCGCACAAATCTGATGTAATACACCATATGGCCGGGTTAATCACAAGCTCTTAACACAAACCGCCCACTGGGAAAGCGTTCCAAATTCAAATATCACCTCTACACGCCCGGCGACCAATCGCACAGCAGATATTCAAATAAAGAGTGCAGCTCGGAGTTACGTCGCCACCCTCCAGCAGGCTTCGTCCAATAGCCGTTTAGGAGTCCATGTTCGTTATTTTTTTCCCGCGTCGACGGGCGTCCGGCGAACGCGGAGGGCTCATTCGGCCGCGCGCCGCCTTGGCGTTCGTATCGCGTGTTCGCGTCACGATGGATTGTGTTCTGTGTGACATGTGCTTCTGATTTGGTGTTTTATTTTTTTTGTGTCGGACCTGTTGTGTGTAAAAGCATGATGCCTCTCGCACCGACCCCTGTGGTGGCGGTGCCATCGAAGCCGAAGATCGGATTTAGCATAGACAGTATAGTGGGTGGTTCTGAGAGGTCGAAGCAGGCTTCGCCGCCGCTGGCTAGTCCGGGATCTCCTTCTCCAGTCGCGTCTCCCCGGAGTCCTTCCCCGCGACCGTTGTTAAGGCCGAGTGCTCTACCAGCTGTATTCCCATCGCCTGACCTGAAGAGAGTATCATACTTGGACGCTCAGAGTCATCACCACCAGTTCTTGGCGCATTTCCAAGGGGCTGCTTTGGCTGCGGCGTTAGCACACCAGCAGCAAGGCTTTGGGGCTCCGTTACCTCCTCATCCACCGCCGCATCCTGCGCCACCAGTGCCGAGAGAGTCCTACACCTTGTACCCGTGGCTAATCAACAGGCACGGCAGGATATTCCCTCACAGATTTCCTGGAGGTAGGTGACGATTTTCTTAGTTTTCCTAACCATCTGATAACTTACGCAGAAGTTGAATTCAGTCATAATTGTTGTTCCTGTATCTAGGCTGTATAAAATGCTAGGAAATAAATCATGAATAATTAGGCAGCCTAAGATTAATTATTTTATCTCATAACACATGTAGCTCTGAGAGACACACTTTTTTAATTTTCTCACAATTAATTAGGCAGTTTTAGACAACTTGCTGATTGTGAGAAAAACTTAAGTTAATGTTTTTGTGCAAACTTTTTATGTTAATTAGATAAGTATATAGACATTTTATTATTTAGAAAAATATTTATGCTGAGATTACATTTCTTTTTTATTAAGACAGAATATACCTATATTTACATGGTTTATTTATATTAAATCTAATATATTTAAATTAAATTAGTTAAATTAAATAGTACCTCTGTATTATTTTTTGTACGGTATTTTAATTAATTTATGTCATTTAAACGTTGACTAAACTATTTTGTTGTCAGAAAATTAGATAACGAATAGCACAAAATTATGCGAAACACATTTTAAATAAAATTTAGCAAATTTTCTGAACATTTATTTTAATAATACTTAATAGATATCAATCACGAAAGAATCCGGCGGGAAAACAAAGGTGTTTAAAGAACTTTTTAAAACATGTTTTTATACAGTTATCCTAAATAAGGCAATGGTAACATTTCATAGGTACATCCTCATCATTAGTTAATTGGTTTTCTAAACGTATTAATTTTATGATTTAAATTATTCAATAATACGATTTTTATTGTAGTTTTCGATTTGATTTGAATATCCGGAGATAAATTGCCTATTAGCGATTGATAAAGATAGGTATTGATGTTTAGGTGTAGGAACATTTAATTTATTATTTTCAAGTGCTGTCAAAGATGTTATTTTTAATTTATATCGGCATACGTATAACGGATCTATCATTTACCTATTATGATGTCTATTAATTTCCTTAATAAATTGATTTAATACAACTCATATTGGTAGATAGACATAAAAACTCTTGAAACTGTTATTTTTAGAGATTTTATTAGGTAATTAATCGAAAAATACTAATTACGTAGTTATGTATGAATTGTTTAATTTATTGCGTAGATAAATACTACAAGTACAAGTTTTAGTAGGTAAATTATATCCACAATAGTTTGTTTATGGATTTCTAATTCATTTTATTTATTTAATTACTAGTTCAAATATTTAGGCATGTACCTAATGATTGCTGTTATTAGACTTAATTATGTGTATCTACCGTAGGTAACTATGTTATAGGTACATATTAAATAATTACTCTAATATACACGGGTATATTAGAGTAAATATATAATTTCTTTAAAAATAATGTAGGTATCCGGCTGGTGTTAGAATAGCATAGACACAACAAAATAAAAGTTATTCAAGATGAAGAACAACCATTGTCATTGACACCACTTATACTAATGCCCCCATTATGTACCTACCTGTATATTTAAATAATTAATATTAATTATTGTTACATAAATGCCATGGTCTTGTGCTAAAAATGGCGAGGAAAACGATGTTATAGGTGCCCATAGAACTCAACAGTGGTGTATTGCTCTATAGTCTATGGTACGCGTTGCCAACCTATCATTACGAATGCAATTTCGTGATCAATAAATCATTGAAGTGCTTGTAATACACGTTGAAAGCACTTGTAACGCCTCTTTTCTGATATTATTGCAAGTTTTATGTGTTTCCGTTGTTAAAGTGTAGGCATTGTCGTTGAGCGACGGACGTGCATGCGATGCGATATTTTGCACCTGACACAATACACGCGACATATTGTATCTAAACTCTGATGGAAATACGTATACGATATAATGCGATTACTGACTCTTTAGAGCGGTAAAAACAATTATTATTGTATGATGCGTAAATTATTTTGCGCCCCGACAGAACACTGATAGGTTCAATTTCTTATGATAGGCGACAATTCAGCGGGCAACATTTATGAAATTATGAGACGTACCAAAAGCCTTCTTATATACCTATTACCTATAACACTGGTTAAAAAGAGAAATAAGGACGAGTTTTGATATGCATACCTATAATATTATAGGTATGTACACATAGCATTCCTTAAGTTAAAAACAACATCAATTTGTTCAAATAACAATATTTTTAAAATACAACTACAAATTAAAATATGACAAAATTTGCATTTATGTAAATAAATATAAATTTGCCTTAAAAGTTTCATCTGTAAATACAACTAATATCTATGCCAATATAAGCAAGCTTCTTCGTTTGTTTTTGAACGCGCTAATCTCTGGAACTGTCAAATTTGACAATTCTTTTTGCTGTTGATAGGCCAATTCTTGAGGAAGGGTATAGGTTGACATCTCTTTACGAGCTATGAGAGCAGAGGAGCAATGATAAACGTAGGTTAAACCACGGTAGACAGTTAGTATATTATTTATACGCAGAGTTGTATTGGATGGCACATTTGTCGCTCACCAATCATAATTAAACACGCAAGCGAGAATCGTAAATTGTATAATCAGAGCAATCTTTACTGTAAACTGTTCCATAGGAATATTAAGGCAAGTATATTATAATATCGGCCCGGTATTAAACTGTCGCACTGCTGGGCACAGGCCTCTTCTCTACGTGGGAAGGGTGAGGTCATAGTCCACCACGCTGGCCCAGTGCGGGCTGGTAGACTTCACATATCTTAGAGAACATTATGTAGAACTCTTAGACAAGCAGGTTTCCTTAAGATATTTTGCTTCACTGTTAAAGCGAGAGATAATTAACTATTTAATACGCACATAACTTCGAAAAGTCAGAGATGCGCGCTCTGGGATTGAACTCGAGACCTCTACGTAGCAGTCCAACGGTCTCCCATTAGGCTATCGCTGCTGGATAATAAGCTAGGGCTTGTAGGGCATTTGTAACTTGCATGTAGTTGGTCTTTCTTTGCTCAGTGACGTAGCATAAACACGGCACGTTTGATGGTAAGCCGTTATCGTAGCCAATGGACTCTTGGAACATTGGGAATCGTATGAGTGCTCCTGACATTTAAATAAATCTATTGCTCTATTGTCAGCGTAAGGGGGAAAGGTGATACTAGTTACTAGACCCCCGCTGGCAGCACAGCACCTCTTTGAAATAATGTTGTTGGGGAAGATCTGGTGTAGTTCGGTCATCCGGACCCACGTCGGTCTTTTTTAGCTTACATCGACAATTATGAAAGACGATTTTATATCACTAGCATTTCAGATTCATAACAACTTCCTAACTACCCCTATGGATCGTAAAATTGTTAATCTTGTATGGTCTATGGTGAATTGAAAATGGCGACGGTGAACAGTTTTACCGCCAAACTCAACAATTTTGTTATTAAATCTGTCTGATTAGTCATTGGCTTTGGCTAATTAGACAAATCTAAATGTATTCTATCTTTATTTTTTATTTATTCGTTTGAATAAGAGACTCTCGCACTAGGAATAAATCCTGTTTCGCGTAGGATTTTACAAACATTCAAACAACGGACACAAGTTTAAATGTTTGTAATCCAGACTCGGCACATCCATTTGTGGAACACACAAATTTTTGTTTCGTGTGGGATTCGAACCATAAGATTTGGCGTAATGGCAGTGTCGAGGCGACCACTTAAACCACTACGCCATCCGTGCAGTCTTTTTTAAATTAATATGTCAGATAGAGATATACCTACCTACATATGAACAAGTCGATTCTGTCTTAGTCTATGGTTCTTACGAATAGTAACGTAATTGATATAGGTATTTTAAATGGCAAAGGCAAGTTAGTTGCTTATCGCTTGGTTCAACCTGGCCCACTGACATGTTGTAACTTATAACGTTACATTAATATTATAAATTATAGCAAATTAGACCTTCTTAGATAAAATAAACGTATTGTTAATAACATATTACTATTCTCTTATCAATAGAGTAATTATTACTCTATTGATAAGAGAATAGTAATGTTTTGTTATTTAAAAATATGTTATGGCCGCTACGATATAAAAGGTTGCGCTTGGGTTTGGGATCGGTTACAATGGCTTATGTTTTGAATTTATCGGCCGGCTCAGTTGCACCCATCATGTTTTGCCACGAAATGTATTTATGTCCTCTTATTTTCTTTGTTTGCTCTTCGAGACATAACCATTCTAACTGATAAATGGGAAATTAAGGCACAGAATAGAGATTCTATGCCTTAATTGCCCATATTTTAGTAGATAGTATACTAGAATTAGATTTTCCTTTATTTCGGCAAATAGAGTATCTAATGTATTTTGGACAGTGCCTCTTCAGATAGAAAATTTAAAAAGTAAGATAATTTGAGCAAGCCAATTTCAGCGGTAGATGAACATAGTTCACTTGTAGTTAGCGTTCATAAGCAGAAGATTAGAATTAATATAAAATTAACATTGACCACAGAAAATTAGCTGGGTATCTAGGTACCTATATGTTGGCAAGTTAATGAGCGTTTTAAATAAATATGGATTCCGTACCCTCGCGTGTAACGACAATACCGTTGACAGAAAATAAAAATGTAAAAAAGTAGTAGCTTATCTTGAACACGGAGCCATTATGATAAAACTGTCCGTTATCTGTGCACGCTCTGATCGTTGTCTATGCTTGTAAAAAGAAAGCTACAGATTAATCTGTTTGGCGCGAAAAAACGTTGTATTTTGACAGCAAATTTTTTTGTTGTACCTTAATGTAATGTTGTTGGGCAATGTGTTTTGATCTTTATTATGTGTAATGTGTAAAATGTGTAAAATGTATTCAGAGATTTGCTTCTACAGTAAATTAGTGCGCATTCGTGCAGCGTGAAAAGTATCTATTAAATATGTTCAACTTTAAATTTAAAACGCTGGTACCTAATTATGGGCTTAGAAAAATAGTGTAACTAATACTAATGGCAGTCTTGTGCTTTTCCATCAAAGTTGTTAGTTGATTTATATGTATATGAAACGTAGATAAATAATAATTAATGGCTGCTTCTCATGTAGCGATAAAGTAGACATGAAAAGTTTATCAAAAATATGCCAATTTGTTTCAATCAGTTCGATGATCTTTCTTCCGAAGATTTGACAAGCTGAATTAAGATATGAAGTCAAAACGACGACGAAAATGGTTGAAAAGGTTGTCTTTTTACGAATGTTTTTTTTAAAGTATAATAGACAGGCTCTTAACTTCTTTTTTGGCTGAATGACACAACAAAGAGTTTTAATTGAAATAAGTTTGTTTATTTCTTTTGTTTTCCTGTAGGTAGTCGGATTATCCTTTTTAAAGCTTATTTAGTTGTTTAATTTAATAATTATTAAACTGCCGTTAATTCAACCGCAGTTTTGTGTAATTTAACGGTTCTTGATTTTCTTTGTTAAAAATGGACTAGGCATTTTGTTGATGCTTTGTTTAAAGGGTTTTTAATAAGTTTTGTTACAAGTTAAGATTTCTGTTCTGTTAGGTTAATCTAAGGTGTTTGTTAAATTCAACAAGCAAAGCGATTATACCTACGATAAAAAAGTTACCGGTTTTTTTCTGTGAGCTTAACTACTAAAACGGACGAACTTATTACGGTACGGGGAATATTAACACTGTTTTCATAGTAATCTTACTATAGTAAATAGATCAAAGAAAATGATGAATAGAAGATGAAGACAGTGTGAACTAAAAATAATCTCATAATTTTTCCCAAGCCAAATATCGAACGCGCTACACCACGATCGACACCTACTCATTACACTTACGCCACTAAACCAGAGGGAGACACTACATACTCGTACAAGTTGATACATAGGGTAATGGCACAACAAATGATAGATCCTCAGTAATTATGTTTTATAACTCTATCTAATGAACTTAATTAAAACTTTATAACTTAATTACAACGTTTCGTCCATAATGACTTGTTATTGCTCTGCTTAGGCACCAAACTTAGAGTTCGGTAGCGAATGCAGATAAGCCACAAAAAAAAGTGATTCATCCGCCATTTTTTTTCGTCATCAATTTATTTAAAGCCGAGTGTAGTAGGTACTTCGAGATGTATGAGAAACTCAATAGTAGGCACGTTCCAGGATTCAAAGCTGGGATATCATGGTTCGCATTTGTGCAGCCCTTATAACCAGCTGGATCATCAAGGTGATAAACCTAGAACCAATAGAAGAAGTATATTGATTGCTATATACTTTTTTGATCTCGTTGCTAATGCACATGTTACCTTCTGACAGACTTGCTTTAGGTCATTTTTTTATAATAAATTGACACATACATTCTAATTTATCGCTTCTTGTTCTTCTTTTCGTGTGGTTAGTGGCGAACCTGTTCTCAAGAGTTGTTCAAGCCGCCTGTAGGCCTCTGACATGGCTTAACGATTGCTGTCCATTTCACAACAACCGGGACCGACTTCTTACGTGCCCTGTGAAGCACGGAGACGCTCAGATGAAATACCACTAAGCGGTCACCCATCTATAGACTGACCACACCCAACGTTGCTTAACCTCGCTAATCGTTTACCGATCAGTGAGTGCAACTGGCTATGAGCGCTACACAAATATAAATAGTATTTAGTCTTATGTACATGACAATAGAACGTAAAGAAGTATTTTACACTACAAAGAAGACAAACGCATAGATAGTATAGATACCTACAACTCGTTTGATGGTTATCGTAGCTTAAAATTGCCTACATACCTATGCCTATCTATTGCTAACCTTAAAAAACGGAGTCGATATGCTACCGTCGCGTCGCTAGGGGCAAGATTCTGACATATAAAATGACAGCTGTTTGCGCTCGGCGCCTACACAGCATAAAAATTATTACTTAGGTATTTTGTCTCTCGTACACATAATATGAGTTGCGCAATATTCTGTGTCTACTCTTAAGTGTTTTCTAAACCCGCCAAGGTAGAGAACTTTATATACCTACTAGCTGTCCCGGCAGACGTTGTCCTGTACAAACGAAAAAAAAATAAAAAAACCAAATCTAAACCATTCTCGAATCCACTTGAACACACACAAAAAAATTCATCATAATTGGTCCAGCTGTTTTGGAGGAGTTTAATTAACATTAAACTCCTCGATAAATAGACTATCCAACACTAAAATAATTTTTCAAGTCGAACCAGTAGTTCCTGCGATTAGCGCGTTCAAACAAACAAACAAACTCTTCAGTATTATCATATTAGTATACATTTAACACCTATTATGTATTACTTAATTTTTTTGCAAATAGACTATTCTATTCTATTCTATAAACAACGCGATAAAATCCGTATGAAATAGTTTAACTTCAATAAATAACATTCGCGTAAACAGAAGACAATATTACATAACTAATGTTAATATGTATGAAACACACTGTGTTACGTTAAAAACGATTAAACTCTATCCGTTTACTTGTTAATCGATATCCACTAATCTAATAAGTAGAAGCGTTTGTATTTAACGCGCTAACCTCATAAATTGCAAGCCCGATTTGATATAATATTTTTGCGTCAGATAACCTGTTCAATAAGAAAGGTTATAGGCTTTACGATATAAGGTTATGACCCCGTCATTCGTCGTTAAAAGCGAGTGTAACCGCGGGGCGTAGCTAGTAAATTACGGTATATCTAGGCGTTTGCCTAGGATGCCTAGGATCAAAGATCAAGATACAGCGTAACTAATTTATTGTATACATGTCTTAATTAATTTTAAGAGTGTCAGTTGACGTATGATACTGCTGATAGTGGCGCCCTCTGAGTTCTCCTCTACTAGGAAACGTGACTATTAAACATTCTATTAATTACTATGTGTTTTCCTTTTCGTATTGTATTGCTGTCTCATCGGGCTATGAGAATGAGGAAGTGAGAGAGAGTATATTTGTGTTTGCGCACATATTTGTGTACCTACTGTTATATCTTCTGCGCTGAGGCTAGTCTTCGTTAAGATTAGTCTGAATTTATGGTTGAGCATTTTTTATTTTTATTTTTTAAAGTGCGTCTCCCGCTCTAGGAGTTATTCCTGTGTCGCGGGGGACTTTACAAACATTCAAATAACGGACAGAAAGAACATCCAGACTCGGAACAACCAAATGTTTGTGGATCACAGAAATTGTAGTCCTGTGTGGGATTCGAACCCACTTAAACCACTACACCATCCGTGCAGTCAAAATTCTAAGGTCCGATTTTGAATCCCAGGACAGGCAAAACGTAAAAAGATCAATAGTTTTGAGTTTAAGTAGGCGACGACCGGCTTGCCACCTATTAGGGTCGTAGGTCATAGCACACATATCAACTCGAAAACGGATCGTCACCGTATCAACTCGAGCCGTTCCGTATTCTTTGTATAAAACTCCCTAATGCAACGCACACTAATCGGAAACGTAACGTAATCGCCTCGCCTCGGGACAAGCTTGCAGTCCTCGCGCTTACGGCTCGTCGTCCGCGCGCTTACGGCTCGTCGTCTCCGCGCTTACGTATCTCTGTGCACTGCTGTTGCCGAACGTGCTGTCATTCACAAGAAAACTAACAGTCGTGTTGCGCGCGTATTTTATTGAATTTGTAGGTTAGATTTCAAACAAAATCTAACGTTGAAAAGGGATCATTGAAGAAGTGAGAAAATATCCATATTAATATGATTTAAGTGAGCGCGGCGTAAGCGCGGCGTCCCCTAGCCGCAGCCGAGTCAACGTACCGGAGCTGTTGATCCGCTTTGGCTACGTTAGGTTAACGCCTGTTTCGGGGGGCCTGCTATGGATGACTCAATTCTTTTAAGAGCTCCCAACAGGCCCCTCCTTTGGGTGAGAGAGGGAACACCCCAGATTTTTTAGTGGGTATACCAGCGCGTTTCTTGCTGGGAGTCCGGCGGATAGTGCATAAAGAACTTTTCCAGGGTACCAAAAAAAAAAAAATGTTGACGCCTGTTTGACGGCGACACGAAAGGCGATACGGTGACCTTTATGCGGGACCTAAAAACATTCAACGAAATTTGGTATAATATATGCTACAGTAAATATTTAATAGTCTTACAGAATTTAAATTTAATATCTGCACATCAAATTTTACCAAAATCGATGTAGCAAATACTAGGTAGATACTAATGACGTCACCGTTTTTGGTTTCGTCCGGTTCCTGTATCATGAGACGAGTCAGGTTTAGCTACGGACAGTTATTTGGACAGATTGTTCGTAGAATATGGGTCAAAAATTAAGTTTCCATTGGTAAAACGACTCCTTTCTTGATAAAGGAAGGTATTTGACATAATTTAAACTGAACATAATTATGTTAAATTGAGACATAGATAAACTGCAGATAGATCCATTTTTATCGGGCACTTATGTAAGAAGCATACAGAATTACTTTGTATTTATAGCATTTGTACGTGTAATTAAACAGCAAAGCTCAGTACCCCATGCCAATGACAAAAAATAACACTAAAAACCAGGTTTTCGTGCAGTAAATACTACTACCGGTTTTAAAAGATAAGAACCATATTTTCTACTGTAAATTAGGTAGGTATTATTCAAAGTAGCAGAAAACCTAAATAGATTAGGTATTGTTGTAAGGAATTGCTTGATATGGTTAATACCTAAACATATTTTGTGATAATCCTTATGTTAAAAATGTGAGTTTGTGAAGATGTTTGAATATTTGATACTCAATCTTTCGTAAACCATTATCGAAACCATGTACGGTACTTAGGTTACTGTATGCGGTTCTTTACGATTCAAGCAAAGCAAAGTCACGGGCAGAAGCTAGTCTTGATGACGTAGTTGTTTAAGTGGTCGATTCGCCACTTACACAGCGCCGAGTGTTGTAAGCTTGAATACTACATGATACGAAAATTTGTGTGATTCACAAATCGTTGTTTCGAGTCTCGGTGTTCTTTTTGTCTGTTGTTTGAATGTTCATAAAGGCTTTCGCGATACAGGCATTACTCCTAGAGCGAAAGACGTTTTTTAAAACCGAGGAAATTAATCATGGCTGAGGAACGCTTTTTTTTGTTTTATACAACTAAGGTGGCAAACAAGCATACGGCCCACCTGATGGTAAGTGGGCACCGTAGCCTATGCATGCCTGCAACACCAGAGGCATCACTTGCGCGTTGCCGACCCGTTAGGAAAGAAAGTGGGAAGGAGAAGGAGTGGGATGGCGGATAGGGGGTGATTGGGCCTCCGGCACTCTCACTCACCGAACGAAACACAACAGTAGGAATACTGGTATTTCACGTCTATATTCTGTGAGAGGGTAGTCCTTCCCCGGTCGAGCCGGCCTATTCATGCTGAAATCAGCGAGGCTCTACTACTCGACAACTTTTTTACTAATTTACTAACTTTTTGATACATTCCCTGTCAGATGCTCTAAGGTTCATCATCTCAGCCGAAAGACGTCCACTGTTGGACACAGGCTTCCCGCAAGGTTCTCCACACAGAGCGGTCTTGGGCCACCCGCGTCCAACTGCTTCCTGCGACCCTAACCAGGTTAAGGTTTTAGTTTGCTCTAACGTTATATGACGATATGTATCTAATTGCGTGTCAGAGTATGTACCACTAATTAAATCGGATGGACGTTATAAAAACAGCATTAACACGTCTTATTAATCATTAATATTACTTCAAATGCTGCAAAACATCCTTCATTATTGGCAATCTAGGCAAAGATAATACGCGGCATAATTTTTTCGGTGGAAACGCCTGTCAATGTTAAATGGTAAAATGGGTATAAAATTTATTGTCTACGGAAACTCTGTTTCAAGGTCCACGTATTAAAGGAGTGGCTCTGAGTTTCTTCAAGATATCTTTTTCATCTATTTAGTGGCCGCGGCCGGTTAGACTAGAAAGCCGACCCCAAGTGACTTGGGAATAATAAAGGCTAAGGGAGAAGAAGAACTGGCCGCGGAATACCGGTGGCCAGTCACAAAAGGTATTCAGTAATGTCTGGCATTCCAACAATTCACAGTTTATTTTGTTACTTAAAACTTGCCTTCCGTGGGAGAAGAGTCGTTTACCATTTGTCATGGTAAGAGGAGTACTTCAGAGGCGCAGCGGTAATGAATGTGACTGAATAAGGTCTCGGGCTCATTTGCCGCATCGGGCTACTGTTACGTTGGTTTCTGTAAGAAATTCTGAGTAGAAGCTCGAAGTCTGGAGCTGCCCGATAGACTGCGATAGGCTCGTCCCTATCCCGTGGGTCCTATTTAAACAGTTGGTGAAATGTAGTTGTAACACACCTCTGATATATGGATCTTCTTCTTCTTCTCGAGTCGATGGCACAATTATTTTAAATATATGCCCAATGTGTAGCCACGGGAATCGCATCAGCAGTTGCGTTCATCAAGTCTTCCATGGTGCACCTACAGGGACAATTTGGGCATTTTAACAGATGTAACATAGTTTGATTGGGATCACCACATTCACACTGTTCTTTGTGAGGCTCCCTGATTCCCCATTTTACCAGGCTGCAACCGCAGCGGCCGGCTTATCGATATAATAGGGATAAAGGCGTGCGAATATGCATGTATTGGAAGCGTTTACTGCTGATAGACATTGCTGTATTTCACTTCTTGGCTCTGCAGTTAAAAAGATTGTAAGGTCCTGGGTTTTACCACCAGATCGAGTCAATCGTCACTTGATTTTTCTGTGAGGAAATTCGCAGTGAAATTACCTGTCAGAGATTCTTAGTGACAGGACCCGATAGACTCTGCTGATGTACGCCGTTTGTCCTGCGCCTGATCTCTCTCCGGTGTTGTCTGTGTGGCAATGAGAGTTAGGGGATAGAGAGTGCACTTGTGTACTATAATATCTCCTGCGCAAATAGTCAGTCTGCGTTAAGATTGGCACCCATGACCAAAACTATCGAAATTTAAATAATATCCAACTCTGGCTACCCTTTTAGAGAATACAGCCGTGAATACTAATAAAGTTATTTTGAAATAAGTATCTGTGACCTGTCGCCTACAGTGTAGTGTATTATTACGCCTGGTAGATAGCCCCAGTGACCTGCTACAATGTGGCTTATCGAATCATTAGCTGCAATTAAAATGTTGATAACATAATTATAATGATAACCATGAATTTATAGTTTGTTGCTCCGATAGTGAACGGATTTTAATACTTATTAATTAAATGACGTCTTATCTTTTGAGAAAATACGAGATGGTAATGTTTTAAGTTTCTTTTACATGACGCAAGTATCTTGTTATTCTTGTCTAACTAGGTGAAGAAGATAGGGGTAATATGACAGTTGTTTTAAGAGACTCTTGTTAACGTGTTTGTAGTGGGAAGGAATAGACAGCATTAATATAAGTAATGATATTATCAGCCCTAAATATGAACTGTCACACTGCTGCGTACGGACCTCTTCTCAGTGTGAGAAAGGTTAGGCCACAGTGTGTGGCTTGGCAGATTTCACATATCTTCGTGAATATTACGGAAAACTCTCAGACATGCAGGTTTTCTCACACAGTTTTTTTTACCGCTCAAGCAAACGATAATAAACTATTTAATACGCACATAGATTCGAATAGAGAGTTTTGTGCGTTGAGATCGAACTCGAGACCTCACAGCAACAGTCCTTATTATGGTCTACCCATATGATTTTCCACTGACCCGGTCGATAGTAAGGTTATACTAAATAGCCTATAGACGCAACTTTTGCTAGATATTTATTGGAGGAGTTCGTCGAATGTAGGGTTGCCATTCGTCAGGGTTTCCCCAGATTTGTCCTAGTTTAAGGCTGATTTTAGAGTCACGCTGACCGCGCGCTGATCGTCGGCGCTGACAGATCAATAATTGTGTATGTAATTAAAGCAATCGTTCCTGAGTCACGCTGATGGCTCAGCGCTGACATTACATACATTTCAACTGTCAGCGCCGACGGTCAGCGCGCGGTCAGCGTGACTCTAAAATCAGCCTAAAGGGCATCTAGGGAGCGTCCGGGCGGGGCTACATTTGTAGTCCGGGTTTAAAAATTTAAAGTCTTGGGCCGCCCGCGACTTACGCACTATGCCCGCACGCCGCGATCAACCTACGAACCGACTCGCTAAATTCACCGTCCCGTAACTGATTTTTATTAAATTGACTATGTTTAAAAATACCTGTTGACATGACCGAGTTCTGGGCTCTAAAATCCGAGGTTTTCACGCGTCTTGTCCTGGTTGCCAAATTTTAGAGATGGCAACCCTAGTCGAATGTATCAATCAATACGGATTAAAAATGGCGCGGGCTGCGTCCTTATCCACGTAAAGTAGATGTCGTGCTAGAATTTTTTTATTAGAATATCATTTGAATGAAAGCAGCGATAGCCTAGTAGGAAACCATTGGACTGCCACGGAGAGGTCTCGAGTTCGAACCCAAGGCGCGCATCTCTGACTTTCGAAGTTATGTGCGTATTAAATAGTTAATTATGGCTCGCTTTAAGGGTGAAGTAAAACATGGTGAGTAAACCTGCATGTCTGAGAGTTCTCCGTAATGTTCTCGAATATATGTGAAGTCTGCCAACCCGCACTAGGCCAGCATGGTGGACTATGATTACTAGATTATGGCCTTGCATGCGTTTATCTAGATTTTCTTTCTGTATCTATTTTTCTGGATAAAAGGTACCTACCCTATGTCCTTTTCTGTTTTCCTGACAACGTGTACCTGATGATCGGTGCTGCGATAGGGTTTTTAGGTTCCTTGAGGAGTCACTGCACTGCCATTAGGAACTGGTCTTTGTTCTATGGACTGTCCTGAACGATTACTCTTTTGAACGGACAGCAACGCGCGGGTGGATCCGAGTATTGAACTTTCGGTAAAACTATTCCTATTTTAAACGAGTATTGCATGTTTATGCATACGCTTGATAATTTTACCATCATACCATCACTCTGACAGTATGCTTCTTTGCCACATTAGCAGTATAAAAAACGGAGGTACCTACTTAACGGTGGAAACCCAAGTAACCTAATTTTAATATAGTTTGTAATACAAGCAGGTTTTAACACTGTTAAAAGGTAGGCTGGTTGAGGACATTACGTCATCTGATTAAATATTTGAATGTTTAATCTGCATTTGTGTGTATTGAATGAGTCAATAAGTACTTTAAAATCGGCAAGTCGTGTACTCATGACTGTATATCGCAAAAGGGGCAGGCAGAGTTACCTATAGGTAAGGAGCAGCGATAGCTCAGTGGGGAGACCAACAGACTGCTATGCAGAGGGTCTCGGGTTCGAACCCACGTCGTGCACCTCTGATTTTCGGAAGTTATATGACTTTTCGAAATTATGTGCGTATTGATTGACAATTATCGCTTGCTCCGTGCCTCGGAAAGCACGTTAAGCCGTTGGTCCCGGCTGCCATGAACATCTATGGCAGTCGTTATTGGGAGAGTGTCGACACAAAAGATCCCACTGGGTCGAAGTATCGCCGGTCTGCACTGACTGGCCCCCACATAAGATAAGATAAGATGCCTATACCTAGGTAATATTAGACTAGCCTTCTATAAAAAACCTAAATATATCTAGCAAAAAAATAATAATATCATAAGTAATATCTCTGTTTCGTGAAAATTTTATGTTTAGGCTTTATATAGGTAGATAAAAATTATAACAAACGAATAGTGACAATAAAAACCTTATTATTTCCAAAGCGCCTATACAAACATAAAAGAAATAATACTCTGTATATACTTGATTATTAGTAGATTATTTACAATAAAACGGTAGTCCGACCCTTCTCAATTTCACACCATTATTTAAGTCAACAAAAGAGCGCAATAATAATTTGTCCCTCCTTCGATAGAGTAAATATTCATAATAAACTCTATACCCAAGTACTATGGTCCCCATTTTATCACTGGCAACCCTAGTGTGACAATGTTATTTTTATGTACCCACCGATATAAAGAACTCGATTTTAATTAAACTGGCTTAAGGCACGTCCCGTCCGTCAAAAATGGATATAAAAAAAGCGGGAAATAATAAAAATAAAATATTTTTTTCATACAGAACTAATAAGCGTTTTGACAAAGGACGTTTTATGTGACTGCGCGGGCTCTGAGCGGCTGATTATCAACTGACACCATTGTTGTTCGAAATTTGATTATTTTATAGGGTTGCTCTTTAGTCGACGCGATTATATCGGTTCTCGATGTTCAATTTGCATTTATTAGACCAACAAAAGCCGTAAATGCCGTCTATGATAGCCAATTTTAGTATTTGGCGGTAAAGAGTTCTGATGTTCTGAGGATAAGTGCTTAATCAGGCCTCGAAAACATATCAGAGACAGCTTTCAAATGCCTGGTATTGAACCTAGTGGCAAATCCTTTCAGTATGTTAAGTGATTAATTAGGTAGTATGTGCACGTGAAATATCAGACCAAATCGGAGACCTTTTGGCAATGTAAGGAGTAGAATAACCTAAGCTGTATGCTGTGATATCAATCAATGTGTATACTTCTTTCGCTTCCCAGCAGTGGCTACCAATACGAACTACGGAAAGTTGTTACTATGTCTTAGCTACTTAGCATTCTTAGTCGATACCTACCCTTTCGGAATACAAGACGTGAACATGTGCGTCTTTAAATTAGAAAATTCAAAGCATGTGTGCATTGTTAAACCTAATTAACGATATTATCTTTTGATACCGATAATTATGAAGTAGAAAGTTTTCTGAGGCATGAAATAATGTCATTAAATCAACAACACTCCACCAACTTTCTACGTTATTACGCGTGATTAATACACATATTAACTGACACAGATAATTGTTAAGATTATTTGCGGCCATTTATAATTATGTATTCGTAAAAAATACTTGTTTGAACTACTGGCGTCGTATAAAAGCTCGTCATGTGTACGCTTCGTTTAAATCGCTACGCTACTTAATTAGATTCTTATTTGCATGTCATTATCAATCGTCCCACTTATCGATACGAGCACATCACTGTCTCGTTAAGCATGTTGGTAGCACTGAACGTCACATCTTTCGTTACGCGCGCTTTTTTACTTAATTACCACCATATTGTTAGAGTTTTTTTAACCATATTTCTACTAAAAGGATTGAATAGCTTATAATTGGATGTAATTTGAGCTTACTTTGTTGTGGAACGAGTGTGCGACGATTAACTGACGTTAAAAAGCAACGATTTATAATGATTGTTATGTTGGTAAGTTTGAGTGGGCAGCCATTTTGTTAGTGATGCGATTGGTAGTTAGACAAATGATTTACAATGTCGACGGCAGCGGAGAGCAACGAAAACTATGATTAATTAGTTTGAGTTATTGTTGTAGCTCCGTGAAGATAATGTTTATCGAATTAGAAATTCAGTTTATTTATTTAGATGATATTATAGCATATATAAAATGTTTTAATTGACACATTAATAAGTTAATGTCCGATTAAGTCAGTGTGGGCGACATAAAAAATCAAACGTTAGTTATTGAAACCGCTTTCGATGTCACGCTTCGACATTTAATAAGACTTGTATAATAAATTCTATCTCAGAGCTTATTTTAATTGATGACGCGCATTTTCAATTCATAATTTCTGTATAATTGTGTTAATTATCAAACAGTAGATAAAAAATCATTCATTAAAAGAGTTCAGCGCGCAGTGACCTTAGCGCGGCGGCTTTAATTACTATTTTATGTTGATACTAGCTCCCGCCTCCGGTTTTGCGCGTGTAGTGCTAAAACTGAGATTTAAAAGATAGATATTGTTTATAATAACTACTTTTATTAAGTAGTTTTTAATTATTTAGATTAACTTCTTCTCCCTAGCCTTTATTATTCCCAAGTCACTTGGGGTCGGCTTTCTAGTCTAAACGGATTTGACTGGATATCAGTTTTTACACGGAGCGACTGCCATCTGACCTCTGTAACCCGAAGGCTAACGATACCCTAAGGCTAGACCAGTGTCAGGATATTAAAGGGCACTGACTTCCCAAAAACGACTGCCAAAGATGTTCATGGCAGCCGGGACCGACGGCTTAACGTGCTCTCCGAGGTATGGAGCAGGCGATAACTGTCAATCAATACGCACATAATTTCGAAAAGTCATATAACTTCCGAAAGTCAGAGGTGCGCGACGTGAGTTCGAACCCGAGACCTATTGCAGTCTGTTGGTCACTATATTTCGATTAACTGTGAACTATAATACATTGTTAGACCGCAGGCGCTTCACTTCAATACTCGCTGTTTCATTCGAATGTGGAAAACCAGCAAACAAACAAACAACCATATTTATATCATAGTCAATATAAATTACGTTTGTAATGAATTCCTTTATCATTTCGTGTACTATATTGTAATTCCATAGACTTTTATCTTTAACTTATAGGTTCAAACGAATTTAATGTAATTATCTCGTCAAGCTGAGTCGTAACATTAAAATTTTATGTGTTCTGTGACACTCAATTGGGTTATCTGTGCGATAAGAATATTTTGTAACTATATGTTTTTTTTAAATAGTCTTTTTCAATTTATAAAACCTCGTGTCTGATCGTGACAAATAAAGATTTTATATTGACTTAGAATTATTTTTTCGTTTAGCATTTTGTTAAATAGGTACCTATATTACATATTAAACAATTTCATATAACGGGTTCTTGATTATAAACGAGTTAATATAATAGCGGTGATTTTTATTAAAAGGGGTATCGTATTCGCAATTGATAAGCGTGGGTTCGACTCTTATCTATGCATTACCTAGTGCTTAGGAAATCAAGTTAACAAGATTACTTGTATTATTTATTTATAAATATGAAAGATCTTATTTAAAAAAAATGAAGTGACTCGTCAAACTGCGGTAAATTTGAATGTAATAGTTCCTTGATTGTGACGTTTCCAGTTTGATTCACAGAATCCTAAATACACTTAGTAAAATACTGATTTATAGTGGGTAGAAGGCAATGCTGCGATATACTTGCATCCTATTAAATATAGGAGAGGAGAGCTTGAAATTAAATTAGAATGCACAATGTCGGCCGATTAAAGTATACCTAAGTAAAACATGTACTTACCAGATTAAGGATAATTATAATTTATTGTAGTATAAGATTATTTTAGACTAATGACAAAAATGCATACCTATGTATTATTATTGAATAAATAAATAAAATTAATAAAATTAATATATATATATATATATAGAGATGTATAGATATAACAGATATAACATTACATCAGAGCGAGACAGCGCTGTATAAAGCTCATCCTTTGTCTCGTTTCCTCATATATGACATACTTAGGTATATACGGCACCTGACTATATCGAAACATGTTAGTGATACAAGTCTGTCTGCACATCCGCGATGTTGTTACTAACAACTTTCGCTGCCTATATAATTATATACAGCTACCACCGTTTGATGGAGGACTTAATGCCATAGTCCACTTATCTGATCGCTACTAATAGCACCTAATCAGTTCCAAGTAGCCCAAACACAGGCTAGTGTGAAAACACATTATAGAAATAAATTACGCAGCATTTTGCGAAACCATCGAGGGTAGACACGCAAAACGCACATTTGCGATGACATAAACGCAACTTATAATTAAATTGTCGTTATTTACCAATTATATAATTTATACAAGTTGTTTATATTTATACTTAAGGAGTTAATAGTTGTTGATTGTATGACAATGACTTGGTGATTGCAATTATATACATGTTGAGCGATATAAGATGTCTGTATTGAAATAGACTTATATGGAATTGTTCTATTTATTTTTTATAATGGCATTTATGTACTGCCATTTTATCTAGTTATTGCTTTAATGGCTATATAAGATAAATATGAATACGGTAGTCGGAAGAGGAAGACTTAGGCAAACGCACTCTGATGAACGATCAAGTAAATAATAACCGAAGAGTGGGCTAAAATATTGTATTGTGATTAAAGGAGATCTTTAACATTTACCTCTTTTTTCTTTTGGGAAACTTGGGTAATTCTATGTAGGTGTATTAATGATAAAGAAGGCATAAGTATACCACAATTGGAATTCATTTGATATGTTTAAGTCACACGTAATATGCTTTTGCTATCAAACAGACTAGACTCTTACTATAAGTTTATGAATTGAGCTTGAAGAAACTGTCATGCTATCTCTCTTTTAACTATTAAGTACCTAACTATGACAAAGATGAGACGATTGCTTCATTAATCTTGCCTAGTGTTAACAGATTTTAACAATGCTTATAGATTGTCTAGTAACACTCGTTTTGACTCTGTAATTAAAGACTTCGCGATCGTTCTTAGACAAATAAAGACTCACATTTCACAAGTTTAAAATTCCATCAAAATATATACGAAGTACCCAATTTTATTCGTCGCAAAACCGGAATAAATATTTTTGAGTAGTTAGAATCTTTACTCTTTTGAATATCGCTTAGATTGTGTCCTTGGGAGTTATTCTATTTAAGAACAAACTCAACTAGACAGTTTTGGCTTTGTATTTATAAGATCTTTGGTAGCTTGCTTTAATATAGAAGTAAATTACCAACGCATGTGTTTTCCAACACTCATCTAGAACACTGTCATTAACGGACATGTCTTGCCTTTTTCGTGTTCTCATATAGATTATATTTACTTAGCGTAATTGAGTTGTATTTACAACAGATAAAAAAAAGACACTTGTCAAAAATTTTACCACGACATGCTCGACAATTACTTAAATAATTTAGCGTTTAATAACTGGTATTTATTGAAGGTAACATATTTATCATTGAAATTAAATTTAATAGTATTGTAAGCGTTACAATGTAATTGGAAATACCTTGGATTATGACAGTTTTATCTCGTACACAAAGTAATCTCCTCGTTAAAACTACCCAACGGATAATAAATAAAAATAAAAAGATAAGATCTCAATTTTAACGTCTCGCAACAATGACGCCTCGTGTAATTGATATCGTACCTTAAAATATTACATTATGTAACGATAAACCATTTTAAAATGACACATTGTCAAATGGAAATTATTGTGTGCGCTGTACTATGTGTGGGGAAAGATAGGTCTATTTATATTGGACGTGTGTGCGCAATTATAATGTCATTAGCAAATGTCAGGACGACGTTACAAGGCCACTGCGTGCGGAACGCGTATGCAGCCACCCACGGGTGATATTATTCCTCATAACTAATGGCCTATTAAACTTCCAACTTGGAGGCCTTTACTTCGCTGTTATTTTGATATGAGGCCTAAATTGGTTTGGTAATCTACAAGTAATTGTTTGAAGTGGGCGTGTCGGTTTTTTATTTATAATTGTTATTGTGTGCGTTTCGAAAACCGGTAGTGACAGTAGATTAAACGAAGTCGTAATGGTGATGTGTAGAGCAGTCTTTGTTGAGAGTATTATGGCTATATCTGTCGTTTTTAATGTAAAAAATTAATGTTATTCTTGTTTCGTTTAGCCCATTTATATCTACCTACGCAAACGCATACGTAATACTACATTATCAATACTACACAATTGTAATTTATGCAATAGAATATCTATTATAAATTGATTACAGTACAAATTTAAATAGCATAATAGAAGCTTACTTTTGATATAAAATGTGATATTATAATTAAAGATATTGCGATATGACTGATATATGTCTGTCACAGTATCAATTCTGCAAAAGAGGACTGTTTAGTTAAGGAGCAAATCTCAAATGCCTATATTTTTAGTTAAATATAGTGCTAACTAATATTTAGCTGCGATTCAGTTAATTAGTTCTCAAGTCCATATTCAATAAATACTTTGATCAACGATCCACCACTGTTCCCTTACTATTATTCAATTAATATTCGTAACAACGCTTAATTAATACTTAGACATCTCCAAATATTTTGCGAGTGTATTTGTCTATGATGTTCTGTGGGCTAATTATAGTTTCCTAGTCTTCACGTATTAAACGAGAGTCATTATGCCCTAGCTCTAATATAGTTTAATACGTTTAATTTAGTTAAAATGTACTGGGTATTTCACCGGCACATGTTCTATGTCATGAATATTAAACGTTTCCTAAGCAGATAATTATAAATATATACCTACATATATAACAGGTTTAGTTATTACACAGAAAACATGTGAATTCCGTCAGTACACGTCGCTAATTACAAGTTATACGCAACAAAATATATGATAATAACGTACATTTTATTACAAACGCTAAAATACTATTGTGTAAATCTCATAAACGTAAGATTTCAACAGAGAACTAAATAGCGTTTATAAAACAGACACACTCGGGTATATAATTTGTGGTCTTTCATTACTTCATATTTCTTAGTACGTGAAATAACGTAAGTGGTTGATGGATTATCCTCCCGGGGCCCGCGGTCGTTTAGTGGTAATCTTTGTTTAATTTAATTTTAATAGTAGTACCTCACTACAAAGTTAGTTCAGACGGAATTTGTGTTGTTCTTTTTTTGAAAGAATTTTAGAAGTTGTTCGTTACGTGGGTAAACGGAAAACGGTAAACGTTACGGAGATGACAAACGTGAGGTCTTGGATTCGATTCCCGGATCGAATATTGTTATAGCAATTTTTTATTAACATATTCTCTATGTGAGGAGTCTGGCCGTGG
The DNA here is from genome assembly GCA_963564715.1 of Catocala sponsa. NCBI lineage: Eukaryota > Metazoa > Arthropoda > Insecta > Lepidoptera > Erebidae > Catocala > Catocala sponsa. The sequence continues at coordinate 18,533,521 of OY751349.1, forward strand.
CAATAAGTTTATCTCCCATTAAGTTGCGCCTAAGCATGCCTGGCGAAAACTAGTTGTGATATATGTACGTACAAGCGACTATAAAAGTAATATATATATTAAGTTTTTTCGAGTTTCACAGTGATATTGAAAATAGAATATTTATTTTATGTTAAAATACGTATTTTTCTATTAAGTGTCTTTTAAAGAATTCGTCGCCTTAAGCTCTTGATAAATGGGGTTTATCACGTCGTGTGACACTAAAAATACAATTTATGACAATCGTTATTGATGGAAATTTATTTAAAGTTTATAACATTAAACATTTACATTGTTGTTAATTAAAATAAGTAAATATATTATTAACATATTTTATACTATTATTACATACACTTGAATTTAATTATATTTAAAAATAAAATGGCTATCTGGAATTTAAGCTATATTCTATTAATACATCCAGACTACAAAGTTTTTTACAATTCTCCATTTTACAATAATTAAACCACCTAGAATCCAACCACCTATTTTTGGATCACACAATTTTTAGTGCCACAGTAATCGAACCCGCAATAGGTGTAAACCACTGCACCATCCTAGTATTTAATGATAATTTAATTAACCTGAATTGTAGTCATTGTTCATAGACGTATGAATAATCAATGAGCAAACAATTATATATGCTACATCTAATAGAGTTGTTGGTGACAATTTTATTACTGTTCTTGTCATGTCGTCGTGACCGTATAACTTATAGTGTGTCGTTCTGGACCGCCATAGAATTACCAACTTTGCATGACATAGACCTGGCAGTCACTGAACTGCTAAGCGATATAAAAATTAAAAAGACAAGAAAAATAAGATAAGAAGTAATCATAATTAGGAAAATAATTATATATATTACATACTTTGACAGCCTCGATGGCGTAGTGGTTAGTGTGACTGACTGCCACGCCTTTGGTCGCGGGTTCGATTCCTGCACAAGTCAAACAGTTGTGTGCATGAACATGGATGTTTGTCTTGGTCTGGGTGTTTCTATGTATAATATGTAAGTATGTATTTACAAAAAAGAAGTATATAAAGCTCTGCTTAGCTTGGGCTAGATGGTGTTGTGTGTATGTGATAGAATATTATTATTAAAATATTAACTGTAGGTATACATCCCAAAAAGACGACGATGAAATAGGACCGAAGGAAACATAACTAGGAAAACTGTATATCTATATCCTAAGTTATACATATTATATATGCGAATGTGAGTTTATTGTTTGTTACGCTTTCACGCCTTATCTACTCGACCGATCATCATGAAATTTCGCTTGAAAAAAAAGTGCTGTTTCCGACAGATATAAATTTATTTACAAAATCTAGATTAACCCATTCGCTGTCCCGTGATAGACACAATAGAAAATCTATTGTTATATATCATATGTGATTCATCGGACAGGGAACCTGTTAACGTACGCAAAACAGCGGGCAATATCTAGCAATACAATAACAATGTAACTTTGTTCACTCTCTTGCTCTTTCAATACTCTTCAGCTATTATAAGAGAGTAGCAGATCTCACATACTGTTTCTCGACTCATATCATGTAGCTACTAGAAATGTGTTATTCTTAATTAAAGGTATATTTACATACCGCAAGTTGCTACTTGCTTTATGTAAATAGGCTGTTCATGTAAGAAGCAATGACACTTGCTTGCTATCACTGTTTGTTTAGTTAAATAAGACAAAGATGTGCCAGACTTACATTACGAAACTAGTATTTGTAAATGTGTCTTTAAAATGTCAATTGCAGAAATGCTTGATTTAATTGAAAAATATTGTGTCTGGTTATCCGTGGGCCGCTGCAGCTGAAGCTGACGTTAATATTCTAAATATTTAAACGTTTGAATGATTCAGTATATTGATAAATAATTATTCAAATGCATAAATCGTTAATTGATTATTCATTAAACACACCTAATGTAGAATATGATAATTGAGGTAACGGCGCGGCGCAAGAAGACAAGTCTATAAGGTTCTCAATAAGACTTAGGAAATAAAAGATACAATTGGCGACTGTATGAGCTCATCAATGTACTGTAACTTAAACTTATGAAAAATATTATTATTATACATACATACATAGATTCACGCCTGTTTCCCAGAGGGGTAGGCAGAGACTACGGATTTCCATTTGCTACGATCCTGACACACTTCTCTGGCTTCATTCACTTTCATCACATTCCTCATACACGCCCGTCGGTTCAATGTATTATATACAAATCAAATAGGGACAGCGTGACATCGAATCATGTTTAGAATATTCGATTCTAATTCGAATATCTATCCCATTTATTCGATACTTTTCACAAGTGACAATCGGTTATTATGCGTGCCGGTGGCAATATAGGTATTATCTATTATTATTGGCTAACAATATGTTCCAATAGTTAAATGGTCACTTTGTTACGGCGCGCCGCGACTTGTAGATACTATAACTCTTCAAATATGTAAATTCCACGTCTATTAGACTAAACAGTCTGTGTATACAACAGTTAAGCAATATTAACGTTTCCATAAGCGCATTAACTTGTAAGAAAATAAATCCGTTTACATTTGAACAACGCAATGCCATCATGTTACGATAAAAGGAATTTATCGATAAATGTTTTCGATATTTGGCTCTACACTAGTCAATTTGATATGTTGTAGACTGGCAACTTTTTGTTGGCGTTTAATGGGATGCAATGTCATCGCGTTAGAATAGGAATTTTGCAATAAATTATTTTTCGTTTAGCATACATATAATCACGGCTATATATCACTGAAGGTAGGCCAGAAAAGTGTAATATTTTCAAAATTATGTAGTAAAACTATTAAACAACTACGCGAAAAAATTCGTATAAAGTAGTTTAATTTCAATGTATAGAATTCGCGTAAACAAAAGACAATATTATGTAGGCAAAGCTGTTACATTTTAATTTAAGCAGCTATGTCTTTAAAATGATGTAATAAAATGTAAATCCTAATTTAATATAAATGCGAATGTGGGTTTGTTAGTATGTATGTTACGCTTTCACGTCTTAACTTCGCATACACATTGTCAGAAGAACAGAAAAGGACATAGGACCACCTTTAATCCAGAAAAAAAATTGGTTGTCTGTAAAGTCGGTTTACGGATGATAGTTTAACGTGACAACGTCATACAAGCCGATCGCGCCTTTCGCTCGCTCGTGTAGCGCTCTCGCTCCGATCGTAACGTTACAATGAGCGTAACGGGACAATGAGTCATCCTTTTTCGTGCGTGCAGCCGGCGTTCATCGATTTATTAGACGTCACATCAATCAAAAGTAGGTACTGTTATTAACCTAACCAAATCTACATTTACGCGAGTGAAGCCGAGAGCAAAAGTTAATTAATAAATAAAATGCCACGTTTTACGGTAACCAATTGCCGTTTATCGAAAACATTTCCACACTCCTTGTTGCTATTAGGTACTTTCTAACAGAAACACCCAATAACTTTGCTGAACCAGCGACAAAGACATCGTGTTACCGCGAACTCATGTCACAAGTCCAACGAAGCGAGCGTTTCTCAACAAGATGATTAATAGACGAGCAACTTTTAGTTGACAGATGTTAATTGACATATCGTTTGTGGGCAACTATGTTTACTAATTTTATCGATATATCCATAAGTTTGATGAGATAATTATAGCAGGTCGAACTGTTAAGGTTTTCCCGCTACATATGGGAATATTTCCTATTTAGTCTTTATATGTTTATTTTGATTGATACATAGTCGCAATAATACGCTCTATATTAGAGATAATTGTATCGATATATAATAATTTTATTATACTTTAAGTAGTGTGAATGGAATGAATTGGAAATGTTAAGGTTTAGAAAGAACAAACTGACTTTTTATACGATCATGTTAAAACTATCCGTTTTGACATGATCGTATAAAAAGTTAGTGTTGCTTCGAAATCAGATTTTTCTTTTATAAATTGTATTATAAGGATAAAATATTAAATATCCACCCACACATAAGATCATCATCATCATCATGTCAGCCAAAAGACGTCCACTGCTGGACATAGGCCTCCCCCAAGGTTTTCCACACATAAGATACTGTAAAGAAATTAACATCCAAATAATTGGTTCCTTCATTCACATAGTCTCACGGCCACCTGTAAGAGTATGCAGAAGTGTATTACGCTCACTTTTTAATTATTTTTTTAGGTCCTAAGTAAAGCAGTAGGCAATAAAAAAGACTGTTGCTGTATACAGCTTAGAACTAGTGTACAGATTATAGTGCTAATCTGAACCTACTAAAAACTTCTTGATGCAAAAGTGGCATGATCTGGAAATCGATGACGTCATGTACAGCAGTCCTATTCACCACCGTTGCGTCATCACAATTTTATAATAAGTTCTAGAATGTTCAACAGCGTATTCAATATTCTCTATCTTTCCAGGTCCAGACATCCCAGGATTCCTTCTCCAGCCGTTCCGCAAACCGAAGAGGATCAGAACAGCATTCTCCCCCTCACAGCTGCTGAAGTTAGAGCATGCCTTTGAGAAGAACCATTACGTAGTCGGCGCTGAGAGGAAACAACTGGCGCAGGCGCTGAGTTTGACTGAAACGCAGGTTGGTGATCTTTGATGCTTTTGAGACCAATTTTGGTCTCGTGGAACAATGTAAAGGAAGAGTATGTAGCTGGTAGACTTCAAGCAAGTTGATTCTTTGGTATAGTCTGCATTACTACAGACTGCTCAGATGGTGTACTGGTTTCAGTGGTCACTGCTATTGCGCCGTGTGTTGTGCGTTCGAATCCCACACGGGACAAAAATTTGTGTGATCCACAAATGGTTGTACCGAGTCTGAGTGTTTTTTGTGTCCGTTGTTTGAATGTTTGTAAAGTCCCTCGCGATACAGGAATTGTTCCTAATGCAGGAGTTATCTTGTTTAAACAGAAAAGACAAGATGAAAAGATGTTTTTGAGGCCAAATTTGGTATAGACCAGTAGTTCCCAAAGTGGTCCAGGTGAACCCCCAGGAGTCCATGAGAGACTCGACGGGGCGACGACGTTGGCGTGATAAAAAATAAGCGGGGGTCTACGTAAAATTTATTTGCTTTCGATGCTTTCGATAGTGAAGAACTAAAATGCTCAGCGACTGTTACTTGTAAAAACTTGCATATTCCATATGCATATGGTCTCGAACCTACCGATTTTTCGGTAGAGAATTACTAAAAAAAAAGGTCAGCCCGCCGCGATAAGTTCAGTCCCGAGAATTAAAAAAAATTATTGCATGTACTTCTTTGATTCTTTACCAATATAAATAAATACGAATGCCAAGGAATATGGTAGAAATGTAGCTGCAGGGGGTCCACTGGAACCAGCTAAATTTTGAAAGTGGTCTATGAGGGAAAAAGTCTAGGAACCTCTGGTATAGACGAACAATATTGTCGGAGTCTAGCTATGAGATATTATAGGGCTTAGGTGTATGCTCTATTCTCTCACTTTAATAGTGGCCAATCTTAACGGAGTCTACCTCGAGATATCATGAGATAGGTTTTATAGTGCACAGATGGATTCTATAAAATATCCTACCTCTCGTATTCTGATGGGACGGTACATCATTTAATTCATTGAACAACTCCTACAAGGAATAATGTCTGTTTCCATACAAACAACACACATACTCTGAACAACTCTTTTTGGTATACGTATAATTGACAGCCAGCAGGTTACGAAGGACACCGAACCGCTACAACTTCGTAGAGACATTGCGACCCTTAGCGTATTCTAGTGCTTCTATCATGGCGAATGCTCCGAAGAGTTATTTGACCTCGTCCCACCTTCCCCCTTCCTTTTGAGAACCACACGTGCCGGTCTTCGTAACCACGGATGGACGGTTAGCACAATCCCGTCTCGCACCAAAATGTTCAGCAATTCCTTCTTATGCCGTACCATACAACTTAGGAATGGTCTTCCGGCACATGTGTTCCCTCCCTTCTATGACATTGGGTCCTTCAAACGTAGTGTGAAGAAGCATCTGGTGAGACCGGCTTGAAACTGACGACGGCTAGAAGACATCTACCTTCTCCTCGTCGTCACTGTCTCTGGACTGTAATTTGGCTTTCCATCAGGTCCGTTACAATCACTTTGCCGTGTCACTATAAAAAAAAAACAATTTTCCGCCCGTGGAAGGATGGAATAAAGAATAGAAAGACTTTACAGAAAAATTTAGTAACGCTTTGCCCGACTCCGTTAACGAACTTGAAACTTTATGAACAGCAGTCGCATTCACTGCAAACTGAGGCAGTCTCATACCGACAAATACTATTAATATCGACCATGTTTATAACTGGCCCACTGTTGGGCACGGACCTCTTCTCAGTCCGGTTAGGTACCACGCTGACCTGATGCGGGTATACAGACTTCACACTTCTTCTAGAACATTATTCTATTAAAATAATTACAATCGACCACGTCGCTTTTACATATGAATATATAAAAACAATTGCTTAATTCAATATCAGATAGGTCATTAGGTGAATGCGTCATATCTATACATATATATGTCAATGCTCTAATTAATATAAAATATTATATTAAACATTGTTGATTATAATTATACAATCAATAAAATATTATCTTGTTTGGTTTAATAGGTATAATAATTCTATTTAAGTTATTGTAATATATCTTAATATATATAAATTACGCGACACGTTGTTTGTCCGCTATGGACGTCTAAACTACTGAACCGATTTTGATCAAACTTCGTAACCATCTGTAATTTGGTCTAACTTAAAAGATAGGATAGTTTTTTTTTAAACGAGCTTAAATTATCTAGTGTGAAGCAGGCGAAGTTGCGCGGGACAGCTAGTTGTAATATATAATAATATATGTCGGTTTAGTTGTGTGTCATTTCTGAGAGTTCTCTATATGGTTCTCCAAGATATGTGAAGTCTGCTAACCAGCACTGGGTCAACGTGGTGGACTATAGTCTAACCCTTCTCATACTCAGAAGAGGTCTGTGCCCAGCAGTGGAACAGTTTGAATACAGAGCTGACATTATCTTAATACTAGATGTTCCCGTGATTTTATCGTAACTGCGCCGCCCCCGTGGGTCGTAGCGTGATGTTATATAGCCTATAGCCTTCCTCGATAAATAGGCTATCCAACACTAAAATAATTTTTCAAATCGAACCAGTAGTTCCTGAGATTAGCGCGTTCAAGCAAACAAACAAACAAACTCTTCAGCTTTATAATATTAGTATAGATATAAAAGTTTCGTGTCATGATGAATGTTCGGGATAAACTCTGAAACTGCTAAACCGATTTTGATCAAACTTCGTAACTACCTGTAATTTGGTCCAACTTAAAAGATATGATAGTTTTATCTTAATTTTTTTTTCTTTCGTACAGGACAACCTCTGTCGGGACAGCTAGTAATAATATAAGGAAGATAATATAACTCTGCTTATCCTTTTGGATATACAGATGTGAGACTTTGTATGTGTGCTATTATACTCGAATCTGATTTATCCAGTTAGGACTAAAAGTAGCGGATCTTCAAAGATTTTTAACTGCAGAATTTAGTACCATTTTACCCGGCCAGGAAACTGAATCTAGGACTAACAGATCATTACCTAATAGTTACCAGAGGTTCATTACTCACGAGCCCAGACCACTGCCTACGCCAAGATTATTTTATTGAAAAGACTATTTGCAATTTAGGTAACGTACTAGCTCACTAACCTGCTCCAGGTAACCTCGCTTTAATGCTTTTGTTAGGAATATGGTTACAGCAGTATTGCCTTAGGTGTATTTCGAACCCACGACCTCTAGATCGCAAATCTTATAGATCCATTGGGCTACCGTGGCTTTCGATACTATCTAAACCATAATAAACCAACAGGGAAATTACTAAGTAGATTAAGTAATCCACCGGTATGATATTGGTCTCAGGAGATACATTAATTATGTCCTAAAAGGGCATGCCTTTATACGAACATTTAAGATTAAATGAACTGATAAGAAATATCAATTTGATATTTCATCAGGGTGGGGCCTTTTTAAATGTATAGCTTTTAAATACATCGCAATGTTTATGACAATTAATCTGTACTAATATTATAAAGCTGACGAGTTTGTTTGAACGCGCTAATCTCAGGAACTACTAGTTCGATTTGAAAAATTCTTTTATTGTTGGATAGCCTATTTATCGAGGAAGGCTATAGGCTATATAACATCACGCTACGACTCACGGGGGTAACAGTAACGATAAACGCGGGTGAAACCGCGGGAACGTCTAGTTTATAATATTTTTAATTTAGAGTAGTAGAGCCTCGCTGATTTCAGCATGAATGAGCCGGCTCAACCAGGGAAGGACTACCCTCTCACAGAATACCGACGTGAAATACCAGTATTCCTACTGTTGTGTTTCGTTCGGTAAGTGAGAGTATCGGAGCCCCAATCACCCTCTTTCCCCCTTCCTGCTCCTTCTCCTTCCCAATTCCTTTCTCCAAGGGTCGGCAACGCGCAAGAGAGGCCTCTGATGTTGCAGGCGTCCATACGCGACGGTGACCACTTACCTTCATGTGGTCCGTATGCTGGATTGCTAACTTAGTTGTAAAAAGGAAATCTATTCATAAAATTATTGGGAAGAGAGGAATCCGCCACGCACTCTCGTATAGTCCACCGCAACCGTTTTGTGTTACGCAAAATGCGTTGCAGTAGCACCTTGGATAGAATGCTGTTTGTGATGATCTTGGGTTTGAATCTCATCCATTGTACTACCGACATGAACTCAGTCCTAAAACAAGCATTCTAGCTGTGACCCAAAACAAAAGAAAATATTTTCGAGAAAAAAATATTTTCATGCTCCTAGGAAAACTTTTTTAAATGGCCACGGAAACGTTAAAATTATTTGACAAAATTAGCTGTTAGCCAAATAGTTTGATGTAAGATGTGTTTGAATGTTTGTCAAATAAAGCTGCTGCCAGATAGATATCTACGTAAAATTTGACAAGATTAATTGTAAAAAGTGGCGGGAGTGTCAATAAAAAATAAAAAGTATTGCTATGTAACTAATGATTGCTTTTTAAACTATAATCCTTACTAATATTATAAATTCGAAAGTAACTCTGTCTGTATATCTGTCTGTCTGTCTGTTACCTTTTCAAGGCTAAACCACTCAACCGATTTAGATGAAATTTGGTACAGATATAGTTTAAAACCCTGAGAAGGACATAGGCTACTATTTATTGATGTATGTAGGTACCACGCGGGCGGAGCCGCGCGTAAAAGCTAGTATATTATAAAGGCAGAACGAAAAACGGCTCGTGTGCTAAGTTAACGAAAAAAAAAATAACAACACATGTTATATGAATATAAAAAATTATGTGTTTAATTATACTCATACTTTTTCCAAGATCGTTAAAAATAATTACCGAACCTAATTAGCTATACTAGCAATAATTAAGCTTAGGTATTTATAATTATTAGTTTTATTGGTCACGCACGCATTCTAAATATAAATAAATTTAACAGCAAAACATTGTGTTTAATAAATTAATCGGTTTTTCATGTTGAACGTGTCACGTAATAAAATAACAATATTTTACTGTACAACAATAATATTATGGTTAAAAATGACATTCTTAGCAATAAAATATATATTTATTGCCAGATATAATTATTTTACAAAATTAAAAAAACAGATTAACATATTAAAACTAGTATGACAAAGGAATGTAAAAGAAACAAGATATGGCAAAATTGGTGCAACGAATAACTGTCTCAATGGTGCAGCGGTGGTGAATGCGACTGATGTGCATGAGGTCTCTGGTTCGATTCCAAGGTCAGGCAAAGTATTCTTGGGTTGGCTGTTATAAAAGTTTTTTTTTATATCACTAAGGTTGCAAACTAGCATACGGCTCACCTGATGGTAAGTGGACACCGTAGCCTATGCACGCCTGCAACACCAGAGGCATCACTTGCGCGTTGCCGACCCTTTGTGAAAAGAAGTGGGAAGGAGAAGGAGCTAGAAGGGGGAAAGAGGGTGATTGGGCCTCCGGCACTTTCACTCACCGAGCGAAACACAACAGTAGGAATACTGGTATTTCGCGTCGGTATTCTGTGAGAGGGTAGTCCTTCCCCGGTCGAGCCGGCCCATTCATGCTGAAATCAGCGAGGCTCTACTACTCAAAAGTCTTAGTTGTACAGCACGGCATCTGGCAATGTGCGCAGGCAACGGTAATAGGGTCGTCCTTAATGTATAGGGTCTAAAGCCGTAGCAGGCGTATAGATAAAAAGACTTAAGACTATGAATGTTTAAATTTTCAAAGCAAGCTCATAAATATGTTTTAACTTTCTATGGGCCTACGGGCGGCTTGAACAACTCTTGACAACAGGTTGGCCACTAACCACACGAAAAGAAAAGAAGAACTTTCTATGTTATTTATTAGAGTTTGAAAAATCTTTTATACAACAGCTTTGTCCGTCCGTCCGTCTGTCTGTTATACAACTTTCAACTCAAGAACCGTAAGAGCTAGAAACTCGCGGTCAACGCCATTCGACTCAGTATAGTCGATATACCCCCGAAATGACTATGAGCTTTGACCTGTGACCTCATGGTCACGTGATATCACGTGACCTTTGCATATTACTTGAACCATTTTTTCGAACTCTAAGATTTATGGCAATTCATTGCTGTTTGTTACTTGTTTACTATAAGAATATTATCAATTAAAACAATTCTTTAAAATCTTGAGAATTGTTGATGAACCCAAACTCACAGGCGGTATTGAGCCACTTAGTCTCAGAAGAGACTTTGCTTCCCTTTGTGTATTCTACCGCTTGTATAATGGATTGCGTTTTGAGGAGTTGTTTGAGATGATGCTCTCAGCTACTTTTTATCATCACACCGCTCGCCATCGGCAGAGATTTCATCCTCACACCTTACAACCTAATTGTTGCCGCACCAAGCGGTTCCAAAGGAATTTTCTCCCGCAGACGCTCAGGTTGTGGAATGAACTTCCTGGCGAGGTTTTCCCACAAGAAGTTCTTCAAAAAGGGTGTTAAAAGGTTTTTACAGAGTTGGCAACGCGCAAGTGATGCCCCTGGTGTCGCAGGCGTCCATAGGCTGCGGTGACCACTTACCATCCGGTTGTCTGCTTGTTTGCAAGTATAGTTCTAAAAAAAATTTACTTATGCCTAAAATATTATATTACTGAAATAAAAAAGAAAACTTAAACCCTCTAATCCTAACTAATATTATAAAAGCGAAAATGAGTTTGTTTGTTTGTTACCTTTTCACGCCTAAACCACTGAACCGATCGTCCTGAAATTTTGCATATACGTTAACAGGTGTACAGAAACGGACATAGGCTACCTTTCATCCCGAAAAAAATTACTGTTCCCGAGGAAAACAATAATAACGTTCTTATGATAATAGATGGCGCCACGTGTCTTTTGAATCATGATTGAATTATATTATTACAAGCAGAGTACAACCCGAATTGATTGTGAAATTCTAAATTAACGCGAGCGAAGCCGCGGGCAAAAGCTAGTATGTTGTAAATTTAATAATATTACATACGTTCTGCGCATTTCTGGTTTAATGGTGGTTATAGTGTTAATTTTGAGTACCTAGTATTAACTTAAATACTACTACCTAATATAGATATTAATTGCCAGAGTACTTATTACTAATAACTATAATCTTGCTCCTATTTAAGCAAGTATATAGATACCTATCTATTAAATAATCTAAGTATCAAATATCCGTATTGAACGCACAATAATGTTAATTTGACCTTGTTTTTAATTAGGTAATTACATGCCATTTAAAGTTTCTTACTTGTATAGGTACATTATTACTAGAAGCTAGAGGCTATAGTTTGCGATATCTCACTCAAAATGATTTGTTTTTACAATTATGAACGTCAAATTTTATAATCAGTAGGTCTGAGGTCACATCTACCATTGCTTAATCAGGGATTCAACCTAGGAAAAGATTAAAGAACTTAATACGGATTTTATCGCGTTGTTTATCCTTATAATATTATAAATGCGAAAATGAGTTTGTTTGTTTGTTACGCTTTCACGCCTTAACTACTCAACCGATCAACATGAAATTTTGCATACACGTTGTCAGGGGTACAGAATAGGACATAGGGTACCTTGCATCCAGAAAAAGAACTGTTGCAAACCTAACCTAACCTACATTTACGCGAGCGAAGGCGCGGGTGAAAACTAGTGTTTTGTAAAACACTATAAAGGCGCCTTCAAATTTGCCGCACTTCCCGCCCTTATTACATATTTTAAAACTTCAAACTACTATTGTTAAACAAATTTACTAGTTACTGATTACTTCTATTTAAGCTATTTAAATCATTAAAACTATTTAAATCTAATTTTACTTTTTCCCCGACGTTTCGGTTGCTTTCCAGCAGCCATGGTCACGGAGAGACTAAGATATTAGTTGTGTCAATGTTCTCAAGTGTACCTAGTTATTTCAAAATACTGTTAAATTACATTTTCGATTAGTAATCATATTTATCTGTAAGGTATTGCAGGTATTACACATATATTATTGAATAAACAAACACAAAATACTATAAATAATAATATTAATGGACTGTAACGATTTTGACAGTAGCATGATATGAAGGCCACCTACTTTACTAATCAAATTTATTCGCAATTGGAAGGTGTTACAATAAGTGTCTGTTTTTTACCACATGCGTAGCAACTACGTACATACTAGTGATGTTCCGGATATCTGTATCCGCGGATATCCGCGGGAGAGAAAAGATCCGTATCCGTTACATTTTTGACGGATCTTTTACTTTATTAATTTTTAATACATAGATTCAATTCTATATGTAGGTAATTAGGTAGCAATAAAATACTATTAGATACATTCCAATCAAACTATTTTTTATTTCTAAAATAAAATATTTGGCATCAACATTTATTGTAGTGACATAACATACGATACAATACTGTACGTAACTTAAAGGAACTAAATCAACTATCTAATATATGTTTGAACACTTACTATAGTATAGGAAGTTATTATAAAATATTAATTAAAATATCTTTATAATGACATCAATTGAGTTTAAATCTTTGTAACATTTATTATAGAAAGTTATAAGATCACTTTTATAACAAAACTTAAATCTTAAGGTCACGCGCATTGACACCGATTGAGTAAGAAAGTTAAGATCCGAATCCGTATCCGCGGATCTTGACGCCAATGATCCGTATCCGTATCCGTATCTGCGGATCTACATTTTTAATTATCCGGCACATCACTAGTACATACATACGTGGTTTCTGATCACAACATTACCAGCAAAAATTTCAAAAATACATGCGCCCTATTACTTTTAAATATGGTCTCCTTTCTGGACGTTAAGTAGTCATCAGACACACAACTTCTACGTAACATTTGAATTACAAGTATAGTATTATCACACTCATTCATAGAGAAAATTGTAGACTATCGTTCTCAATGCCTCGGCCTCGATGGCGTAGTGGTTAGTGTAACTGACTGCCACGCCTTAGGTCGCGGGTTCGATTCCTGCACAAGTCAAACATTTGTGTGCATGAACATGGATGTTCGTCTTGGTTTGGGTGTTTCTATGTACAATATGTATGTATTTACAAAAAAAAGTATATAAGTATGTTTATCCATTGTCTAGCACCCATAGTACAAGCTCTGCTTAGTTGGGGCTAGATGGTGTTGTGTGTATGTGGTAGAATATTAAAAAAATGAGAAGAGTTAGGCCATAACCTACTACGCTGGTCCAGTGCAGGTTGGCAGATTTCACATATCCTCGAGAACATTATGGAGACTTCTCAGATATTCACCGTTAAAGCGTTAAACGCGTATTAAATAGTCAATTGTAGATACAATTGACTATTTAATACGCGTTTACCTTCGAAAAGTCAGAGGGTCTTTGCGATCGAAGTATAACCCCTGCGTGACAGTCCAAGGAATCCCAGGGACTAGGCAATCACTGATACATACATAGATTCACGCCTGTTTCCCAGAGGGGTAGGCAGAGACTACAGATTTCCATTTGCTACGATCCTGACACACTTCTCTGGCTTCATTCATTTTCATCACTGATATTTTTTTAAATATGTTTAGTGATAAATTTCTATGTATAGTAAAGATGATATCTCAATATTTGAGTGTAAACTTGTACAAGTATTAGCGTGGCCATGATCTAAGTATATATTAACATCAAAACAGCTGTAGCATCAAACAACAAGTGAATTAATAGCGGACATTATCGTAACAATGAAATCGCGATAAGAGTATCAAGCGTTGCGTCTAATTGTTCGAAACTGAGTGAAAAAAAACCAGCTTTAATTACTGGATCATTAGGCGTTGGCGTGCGTCCGCGCATGTAGCGATAGCAAAACTAACGAGTTAACTTACCCATCATATTTTATAATAGATACTGGCTCTTGCCCGCGACACTCTACCACATAGACTACCTATCCTTACTAATATTATAAACGCGAAAGTTTGTATGGATGCATGGATGTTTGTTACTCTTTCACGTAAAAACTACTGGACCGATGGAATTGGAAGTAGGTATCTATCTATAGTTTTCTTACTTTGCATGTAAGAACAAGCCGATCAATTCACATAAAACATACCTGTAGATAGCTATATCTGTACTAATATTATAAAGCTGAAGAGTTTGTTTGTTTGTTTGAACGCGCTAATCTCAGGAACTACTGGTTCGAATTGATTGTTTGAACGCGCTAATCTCAGAAACTATTGGTTCGAATTGAAATATTGTTTTAGTGTTGGATAGCCTATTTATCGAGGAAGGCTATAGGCTATATAACATCACGCTACGACCCACGGGGGCGGCGCAGTAACGATAAACGCGGGTGAAACCGCGGGAACATCTGGACACACGCAGTCGAATCTCGTACGTAGTATTTCGGCATTGTTCCTCTGAGGCCATACAATTGTATGTAACTATAGTTACCTATAGGTAACCATAGTTACAGAGCAGCGATAGCTCAGTGGGGAGACCAACAGAGTGCAATGCAGAGGGTCTCGGGTTCGAACCCACGTCGCACACCTCTGACTTTCGGAAGTTATATGACTTTTCGAAATTATGTGCGTATTGATTGACAATTATCGCCTGCTCCGTGCCTCGGAAAGCACGTTAATCCCCCGGCTACCATGAAAATCTATGGCAGTCGTTATTGGGAGAGTGTCGACACAAAAGATCCTACTGGGTCGAAGTGTCGCCGGTCTGCACTGACTGGCCACATAAGATAAGATAACCATAGTTACAAGTTTTCTTTCTTCAAAAAAGAAAACAAAGTAGCAAGCTTAGGAATTTTGGTCGAATTTTGACCACTAGGCGACCGCTAGTACTGTTAAACTTGCCTACTATTTAATTACAATAATTTTACGTTCATAATTACTTTGTGAACAAAATGGTTTTTGACTTTGACTGACCCAAGACCTCATGTACAGCAGTCGCATTTACGACCAATGCGTAACAGAGGCAGCTTTTCTAACCAATTGCCGTTTATTGGGACTCCATGCTGCTACTGAATTTTTTTACAGAAAAGTCCTATAACACTAACCAACCCAGTAGTTGTACCCTAGACTTTATGCAAAGGAGTCGCTTAGGCAAACATTTTCTCCTGCCCTTTAGGATGTAGGTATGTACTATGATTTATAGATTACTAGCTTTTGCACGCGGTTCCGCCCGCGTGGTACCTACATCAATAAAAAGTAGCCTATGTCCTTCCCCAGGTTTTAAACTATTTCTGTGCTAAGTTAATAGTCTAATATATTCTACCACATACACACAACATCATCTAGCCCAAACTAAGCAGAGCTTGTACTATGGGTACTAGACAATGGATAAACATACATATTATATAATTATTTTTGTTGTAAATATATACATATTATAAATAGAAACACCCAGACCAAGACAAACATCCATGTTCATGCACACAAATGTTTGACTTGTCCGGGAATCGAACCCGCGACCTCAGGCGTGGCAGTCGGTTATACTAACCACTACGCCATTGAGGCCGAATAATTTCATCTAAATCGGTTGATTGGTTTAGCCGTGAAAAGGTAACAGACATGCAGACAGACAGACAGACAGATAGACAGACAGAGTTACTTTCGAATTTATAATATTAAAGTAAGGATAAGTATTTTGCTGTCGGTCCGTCCGAGTTGCAATCGGCCGGGTGTGGTCAGTTACTAATACTAATAGTCCAACCTAGTTTCTAAACACACTTAATGTTTTTTCACAGTAATTAAGTCTGCACAACGATGTTTGTGGTAATTACTTGATTTATTTAATGTTTGTTTTTATTTAACTACTAGCTGACCCGCGCAACTTCGTCTGCTTCACATAAGAGAATTTTCCTAGATTTTGCAATATTTTTCATTTATGCTCCGCTCCTATTGGTCGTAGCGTGATGTTATATAGCCTATAGTCTTCCTCTATAAATGGGCTATCCAACACTGAAATATTTTTCTAATTTTTACCCGTAGTTCCTTAGATTACCGCGTTCAACCAAACAAACAAAATGTGAGTGAAGTCGGCGCGTGAGCGCCCCCGCCTTTTTATAAATGCAGCGGATGGCCGTTTCGCGCGTTAAACAACAATCAACCGTATAGCCGTACCCATACTGGCGCGGCGAGATTTGGAAGTTTTATTTCATCTATATCTTGTGTGTTTATAAACCGATTCCTATATATTTTTTTATAATATAAATATTAAAGTGTACTTTTTGAATATGGGAGTTTGATAAAGATATATCCATGTGAAATACAATATATTTATGTATTTTAATACACTTTGAAGAAATGCCTAACGATTAAACACGTTATTATGGCTAATTTATAAAAGATAGATATATACTATTCAGGACTTTTTTGTAGATCTTTTGAAGACCATCATCTTTGTAATACATACTTTTGGTGTATGATCAACGTATGCGAGGATAAGAGCTCGAAAGCGCATTTTCGTCCGACTTGCTTCAAATTTATCGTCACTGCTCAGCTCCTATGTGTCTTAGCGTTATGTTATATAGCCTATAACCTGCCCAGGAGTATGGACTACAATCGTACCAAGTTTGGTTAAAATCCCTTTAGTAGTTTTTGACCCATGCGTGCACATACAGACAGACAGACAGACAAAAAATTTACTGATTGCATTTTTGTCATCAGTATCGATCACCATTCATCCTCCAATATTAATTTTGAATATATATTCAATGTACAGAATTGACCTCTCTACAGTTTTATTATAAGTATAGATAATTTTGCAAATAATTGGTGATGTTAGGTAAATTATCGTCATTTCCGCTAATGCAAGAGCTTGCTTCTTGACTAACGCAAGTTGCTGAAGATCGTGAGTACATATATTTGATTCTCGGTTGAATACTCGATAATTCGCCTCAATTCGAAAGTCTGTCTTGTCTGAGAAACTAAATTGGAATGACTTGTAGTTATGTGCGTATAAAGATTTAAATATTGCTGTAATGTCAAAGGAAATCATTATGAGGCAACCTGCATATCTGAGAGCACCTCATAATGTTTTCGAAAATTTGAGATGTCTACGGATTCGCAATGGGCCAGCGTACACTTCATGGGTACGCCCCTCTCCTCAGTGCAAGAATTGTTAGTTCAGATCTAACATTCCTCTGTATCTTATACGCACATGCACAGGCTCGCTTCTATATTAAACGGTAGCCAGAGGCGTATTAAATCCACATTACAAGAATTTCTTGTCTGAGAAACCCAGTTTCACTTTGGCCGACTCAGGAATCGCACACAAAGCCTCAAGCTCAACAATGGCATTCACAACTCCCGCGCAAACATATTTTTTTTGTATAGCTAATGATTTATCCAAGAAATATGACCACAACTCTAACTTACGCGTAGTATAAATAAGTTGTACATCGCAAAACAGTTAGGAAACAAGCTATAATTAAATTTTACTGCGTAAGTAATGATCTCGGCGTAAACAGGGCTCCGTGCGATACCATTAAAGCCGACTGGTTTTGCCTTAAACCTCAGATAGGCTTAATAGAACCGGGCGTCAGATATGTCTATCTTATCTTTATAGATTTACGTAAAAACTTAATATCCTGTAATGATATAAACATACATAATATATCATATTGCCTTAGTGGATGAATGGCGAGAGTATGAATCCCACACATCGCACTACCGACTTGAACCTACTTCTAACATATATTATGAGCACCTTAGCTAGAATTGTTAACAGGAATTTGTAACCCAAATTGTTAATAACCGTTTCTTTTGTTTAAAAATTCTTAATAATAGCTTCTAGCCGGGAATCTCATGAGATTAAAAGCCGGTCTAAAAAGTATTGTATGTGTTAGTCAAGGACTTCGTCTATCTAAAGCTTCATACAACTCCATTCAAAGGTTTACTTACTTATTGAGTAGGTACCTAATAAACATTCAAACGTCTTCACGAACTTACACATATATAATACCCAAAATATTTCACCCGCAGCTTCACTCGCGTAAATGTAGGTTAGGTTCATTGGTTAGGTTAGGTTAGGTTTGCAACAGTTCTTTTTTCTGGATGAAAGGTACCGTATGTCCTATTCTGTACCCCTGACAACGTGTATGCAAAATTTCATGTTGATCGGTTGAGTAGTTAAGGCGTGAAAGCGTAACAAACAAACCCATTTTCGCATTTATAATATTAGTAAGGATTTGTAGACAATTTTGTCTTTTAAATCCTTGATCTATCCGTAGATCGCAGTGTAAATAAGTTAATTACAAAATAATATTGAGTGTATGACTACCGCAATTAAATAATTCGTCAGCATACTACTACTACTGCCACTTTTGTTGCCTTTTTAACAACTTTCAAGACGAAATATTTATGATGCGCAGGTAGTTTTTTCGAGCCTGGGTCCTCTGCGATAAAGGAGTTTTCTCTTATTTGATAGTAGTTTAAAAATTAACAATTAATCACTAAAAGGTCATAACTGCCTTACCTATATGATGTTATACCGGTAAACCTACATAAACTACTATTAAATTTAATACAGTCGATTCTAACTCGATAAATGTTAAAAACTACCAATTTGGTAGTAAAAAAACGCATGGCTACACAGCTGATTAAGGCAGCAGTAGGGAATTAACGCGGGCTAATCACATCATGCAACACTGGTGATGACGTAAAAAATGGCAGTTTAATCGAGAATATATTCTGAGGTTCCGTAGTTTTGCATTGTTTTGCTTTGCAAAATAACGGATTGCTTTTAAGAAAAATGCTTAGTATGCTATCTTTATTAACGTAATGAATGAGAAAGTCTGTGTTTGTTTATATTACCCTTATTATGTGACGAGGCAATGCAGTGTGGTATTTTTTAATGGAAAAGGAGGAACAGAAAAATTAATTTCTAAAAACGAAACTGTTTGAACGAGCAATTATTATCGCTTTACGAAAGTTCGTAGTTAAAAGTTAGTGTTAGTAGTTGCTTGAAGTCCTTCAAGAGTTGACGGTACAAATAGAATCAGTAGCTTATGTAGCCCTTAAATCCTACTTACCTATTGAAGGAATATTACAAGTTGTTGTAAATAAATAAAATGGAGATCATTATATAATTTTCATTTTATTATTTTTATTTGGAGTGGATGTTCTTTTCTGAATGTTTATTAACTAAGGATAGGCAGAGGAAAATCTTATCCACGTTACGCCAGCTACGTACAATTAGACCCCAAGTAATAAAGAGCGTTTTTAT
Organism: Catocala sponsa; assembly: GCA_963564715.1. Taxonomy (NCBI): domain Eukaryota; kingdom Metazoa; phylum Arthropoda; class Insecta; order Lepidoptera; family Erebidae; genus Catocala; species Catocala sponsa. The sequence goes on from OY751349.1 coordinate 18,553,314, forward strand.
TACAGTGATGAGCCTAGCGTCAGAATATTTTGACGCTAGGCTTATCACTGTAATAAAAACGCTCTTTATATATATATATATATATATAGATTACCCTTAATTTACTGTTAAAAACATATGTTTTTAACAGTAAATTAAGGGTAATCTATTTTTCTTTATTTAGTCTTTAATTTGCTTTGTAGACGAGCTTATCAAAGCTTACGAAAAGCCATGCCAGTCTATATTGAATATAATAAACTGTTATATAATTTAAATTGACCATTTTAATTGGACAAGCAGAGCTTTTGAGCTTATATAAAACTGCTGCCATCATCTTAATATCGTCTTCCTACCGCTGTTTAGTTTCAAAAACCGTGCTGCTACAAAGAAATACTTCACAGGAAAAGTCAAATAACAATTTATTATATTTAGTTTATTATTTACGGAATTCTAAAAAAAACTGCTCCATCAACATCGTAGTAGCAATCATTATACGATGCGTCAAACAACGATTAACATAGAGAATTATAGAGTAATGAGGCTTGAACGTCTTTAATTTATGGTGCTTTGATGATCTAAACTATGTTTTTTTTTTACTGTTATACTGCTTTTATAGTAAATTTCTGTTTAAAAATGTTAAGTGACTAAATATGGTCGTGGTTTTAAATTGATTAACTGGTTCAGATAGGTTTATGTGTTTAAATCATGCGATGGTAATATCATCACGATTTTTACGGGAAAAGGGGGGTGGACAGTGGGTAAAACTTAATTCTCGGGTCGTTACAATGTCTATGGCGTTAGGCTAAGCGTTCGAGGGTTCGGCTTTAGAGATAGGTGGTGGTGTGATAGATCCAAATTTTTTCAGCTGTAGTTAGATCTAATGCTATACGAGGTACGGTTATTGCCTTAAATACCAATAAATACCCGTACTTGACACTGTTTTTCAAAATTTGTTGGTGATAAAACCCAGCAAGTAAGAATTTACCCGATCTGGGACTTAAGACACGATGATCGCTCATCCATGCACTGCTTCGTCAGCCAACACAAAACAAGCAAACCTTTTCCTAAAAACTGTTTCTTTTAACCAATTAAAAATATGCTTGTATAAACAAACTAAGGATTTTATAGAGACAATGACAGACACTTTTGCATCTATAATAGACACTTGCGTTATGGTATTAATTGAGTTATTTTCCGCTCTATGATTTTGGCGGCAATTACGCCATATTTTCTTAGTAACGCTTAATAGTTTTCCATTCTGGGTGAAAAAGGCGCGTCAATTCCTATAAATTTTTTTGTATAGCAACATTGGATGCACGACGTTAACATTGTAGTATTAAATATCAAAATATTCCTTTTTAATCTGACAATACCGACACTAATGCTGCTTTTTCTGAGAAAGTTTGAAAAAAGAATCCCTTTTCTTTTTTTGTTACAAAAGTAGCCTTTTTTATAATCGGTCCTTTTGCTGGCTGTAGAAACTGATTAGTAGATTGTATATACCTATCGTCATTCATCATTAAAGCTATCGATAAATATAATTACCTATCTATTTAATGTGCAACTTATGCATTACAATTAAAGAAGTTGGCAATCGTTACATTTGTACTTTCAAAGTTCAGTGCGGCAACTGTATAAAATGTTTTATAGAGTTTTTGCATTGAAGCTAATCAATTAAACTGCGGAAGACACCTAGACTACCTCGGTGGACCAGTGGTAGTGAAAGCATCAGCTGTGTATAAAGATCGAGTTCGTTTCCCGGATGAGTAAAATGTTACTAAATGCTTCTGTCAAGAAATTCTGAGTAGCAGCCAGGTAAACGACAATAGGATTGCCTTCTATGACGGGGGATCTAACACCATACCTAGTGAAATGTAGGTGTAATACATCTCTGCGTACCTCTTTGGGGATATTGGTGTGAGACTTTGTATCTGTATGTACATATTAGTGAACAAAACATCTTATACCTACAAACCATTTTACTTTATCCATGCAGTATACGCAGAAAATATGTATACTACAGTAAATTTATAATGAGGTTAATAGATTTTAAATTTAAACAAATATTTGTATTGCAAAGGAAGTGTTAAACAGTTAACAACATGGAGGTTTATAATCCAAAGATTCTTTTTATTTCAAGCCAAGCCATGATGACGTACAGCCAATACAGGTTATACTCGATACAAGTAATTTTATATTATTAACTAAATTACACGCAGCTGGCTCTTTCGTATGTTCGTATATAGTCAACTATTAAGATAAAATGTTTACCATACTTAATTCGATTATTGGAACTCGAGAAAACGTAATTTTGGAGGGAAATGCATTCTGGACTTTTGCTCGTTATGTTGGTATTATATTTTTTTTAATTAGTCATCATATTCAACATATGGCGGTGCGAGTTGTTAGTGTTCCATTTTTAAATTTATTTGTTTGTTCTCGATTACGCACGCGTTCTTTTATTTAAATATTTATTTTCGCTTCGCATTTTTCTGCTCGTTTAAATTGGTATAATATGATTTTTTTATTGCTTTATTTTATTGTAAGAGATATTTCATACTTGATGTTAATTAGTAATTCTTGTTAAATATCGCGTAATATAATTACAGCTGACGACTTCGTGGGTATCATTGATTTTTACATAATCGTAGGTACAGGTGTGCTCTTATTTTTACACCTTTTAATAAAAACCGTAAGAACGATGTTATAATCAATTGCAGTTGTAAATTATACTGTTATTTTTACAACTTGACTTTTGTGAATGTTTTTATTTTTCAGTTTTGATGCAGTTGGTACCGTTCGACATAATTATACCTATATATTAAGCAGGTATGGGTAATTGACTACTGCTATGTGTAGTCATGCAGTTCTCTTCATACACGAACTTTATAACCAAATCATTACGTTGAAAAGTAGAGAAGAAAATATCATCATCGTCATCAAATATGTTACTTTTGATTACAAATACGGTATTGTAATTTTGTCGATAGATACAGCAATAGTAATGAGATCAGTAAGAAAAACTGCTTTTAATTTATTTTCTTGGTAGTATAGTTCTCACTTTATATAAAAATGATAATAATAATAATAATTATTATTTATTTCTCCCAGTTGACAAAAATAAGTGTACACTGTTTTAATAACATAGCAGTGTGTGAGAGTGTGTGTGTGTGTGTGTGTGTGTGAGAGGATGTGTGTGTGAGGGTGTGTGTGTGAGGGTGTGTGTGTGAGGGTGTGTGTGTGTGCGCACGTACGCACGCAAAAATGGTTAGTTAGTTAGTTGTAAGTTTTAATAAAAATAACTATCCTACTGATAAGAAAGTCTATGCTCCTCTGCTCTATAGATTACTCCATAGATAGTCGGTTACTGTGATAGAAATATCATAGCCAAAGACATAATATTAAGACATTTAAGTATGTCTTAACTTTGTAAGTACCATCTACGCATGCAGATACATTTCCGTAGTCCGGATTACGTGAGTCCGTTAATTGCTAAAGCAAAGAATCACTAGGTGTACAAATTGATTAGCAATCAACACCGTCTTCAGTTGCCGCTAATTAAAAAATAATTAAAAAGAAATATTAATCCTAATCGCGTTATAAACGGAAAATTTTTGCTTGTTGCTTTTTTAATTATGAACATGATAGCTTATCCTTACTTGTAGGATATTAATTAACTCTTGAATTAAAAAGCAAATATTTTACCGATACAAAAAAAGGAATTGTATTGACACTTACACTCTGGAATCCAGGAATTTATTTGCCGTAGTCCAAGCCCGACTGAAGCATATTAAAATCTGTAGATTAAAAAAAAACAGTAATTAGGCAATTGCCTTGTTTCGTATCTTGTACGTTCGATTCTCAAATTGAGCAAAGAAATTAAATTTTCTAAAAAAGCATCTCAAATGCCACATGGAGTCTACTGTCAATAGACATTAAAAGGATCACCCTCTATTACGTAATATTAAAAAACATAGCAGGTGATATGTAGGTACTAGATTCCTGTTCATAACACATTGGGGTAATATGCGTGAGTTATATGCAGGGATATTTAAAGTAGATGTTCCTTTCATAATAATGGGCGTCGAAATAATACTGAACACTTACATTAATAATTTGAACTAATAGATAGCACAATACTGAAAACAATAAATATAAAAAGAGCTTATGTGAAAGCTAAACTATTGCGCTATATTATTCTAACAATGGAGCTCTCAATTTTGGCCAGGGAATTTGCAAAACTGATTTTGTTTTGAGACTAATAGAAAACGTCCTATTCGGGCCGTCTTTGAGACTGCGTGCGCTAATATACTCGTATATCTGCTTTTCCTAATGTAAATACTACAATAAATAAAACTGGTAGAAGTATAAAAAAAGAATGGTTTAGGTACACGTTTTCGAACATAAAACGATTTGATTTTGGAATATGGCAACAGAACAATCAATACATACGTTCCAAATCTCAATATGTACATTGTACACGATTGAACAAATAAAAAATGACAAATATTTATCGTCTATCCGCGACGCATGCGTAATACGAAGGGGCGGAGCCCTAGGGCGAAGTGACAGGGGGCAGGGTACGATCAAATTGTATCACCGAATATGTGTTTTATTAGACGTGAACGTAATTGAGAACAGTCCCCTCTGTATTTTCGCGCTATTCTCTATGACGCTTAGGTATTTTTTTTTAAACGCGTATAGATTATATTAGGTTTTGTTGATTATTTACGTTTTCTTAAAGTTTAATGTTTTCTTTTTCTATATCTATTTCTATGATACGGAGACAAAACCGTTGAGACTTGATGTTGAATTATAATTTAGGTAATAAGATCGCAATAAAGTATCTAAATGTTATTTAATTTTATACACACTGGTACATAGAGTGACGCCAAAACAACCACGAAGGGCATTTCACAGCGTTGAATAATATCTACAACGAAATTTAGCTATGCTATTAGTTCCTTCCTCTTGTAATAGCGAGCGAGCCTCCTTAGTGCTATTGAAAATTCCAGTGCGGCGATTGAATCAAAGACGTAGTAAATATAATGTAAAATATGTTGTAGTATGTACAGACAGCAAAAGCTCTTTACAGCATATAGCTCGATGCGCCTCTGGTTTCAGAGGTGCATCGATAGCTTATGTTATTCTGTCTAAAATTTATGAATTAAAACTTAAAGGGGTCCAATTGAGATTGCAATGGGTTCCAGCGCACATTGGATTACAGGGCAATGAAAAGGCTGATATGTTGGCAAAATATGCTGCTAAGAACGGAAAGGAATATGATTTGATACTAGATTACTATGAATATTTGCCGAAACTTAAAAATAAATGCTACCTTGACTGGAAGGAACACTTTGATAAACGGTCATTAGAAAAAGGGATATGATATAAGACCATACAGTGTCAGCTTCTTCGTGTGCCCTGGTGTATGTATAGTCGTTTAAATAGGAAATTAATTGTTATTGGCCATAGACTCAGATCTGGACACATTCTATGCAATAAATTTCTTCACATGATGAAAAAAACTGGTTCGCCTGACTGTGAGGTATGTTGAGTTGTGGAGGACTTACACCATTTGTTGATGGGGTGTGTCAGATATGAGTCTAGCAGAAATAGATTAGTGTCCGACTTGATTTTGAATAGAGCTAACATAGGGATGTTACACAAAATTTTATCGGAACCTAATAGCGACAACGCGAAAGTTTTGTTCAAATTCATGTCGGGTGTATTAAAATAGTTAAATATGAGGTTAGTATTATGTTTAGGCTATGATGGAACTGACATACGCTGTGCGTAAAAGTTCCAAAAAAAAACAAGAATAAAAAAAGAAAAAAAAGGAATTTCTTGGCAGTAGTAGAAATTTTGTAATTGTGTCCATTAGACCGTAATACGCGGGACTTAAAGATAGCTGACGAAATATTGGCGTTCAATGCCTCCGTCTAACCTTTTAGGATATACATATAATTATGTATAGACACGATATGTATACTGGGACACTTAAATAATAAAATTAAATATATACTTGACAATCCATAATCTTATACCAGTGACGTTATTTCCGTTCTCCATTAAAGTTTTCAAGTCAAACGACATACCAATACATTTTCGTCCATTTTTATTGCTATGTTCCGGTGTCACTTAATACATAAATAATATATATTACAATTTATGTATACAAATGCAGTATATAAGGAGCTCATTATTATTTAATATATAATTTAATATTTGAGCGGTATGCAATAAATATCTATGAAGGTTTTGAATGTCACGTTTTCCGTTTAGGATCTTAATATAAAGATATTGTGTGTGACAGATTTGTTAAATTGCTTCGGTGGTCGCATAACACAACCGATATCACGGGTTCGATACCCAGTGAAGGCAAAATGTTATTGTGTTTTTCTGTTAGGAAATTCTCAATATGCTTGGTAGATGGTAATATGAAGCAAATTGGATATGCCAGGACCGTATGGAAATTCATAGTCTCTGCTCACCTATCCGGGAAATAGGCGTAAGCTTTGTTCATGTAGCTTTTCTTATATGCACTAGCTGAATCTATTGCTAAACGCTCAAACACAGACCTCTCTCTCAAACACACATTGAAAAGCATTGAGTGCGAGCAGGATCAAATACGTCGACGTCCCGTATTCCACTTACATCGACACATATGCAACAATGTATAATACATTTTTGTACATCTTTTAACGACGCTCACGTTCCGGTGCCGTTTCACATGTCCGGTAATAAACCGGCAATCGTAGCGGAATTTTACGATAATATCGACTCGATATTATTATGATTGGAGTCAGTGAACTTTTGAGTGTGTATGTTAACATCGTAAGACGAAATACGTAATTTCTTATGAGATCAAATGATTTTTTACGGGAGATTCCTTTTAGTATTTTTTATTTAAATGGTAGTAGTTTCTTCTAGATATGACTAGTCAGAACTTGTAGTTTACCAAATGATAACAATTTAAACATATTATGTAATATTTACTATTGATTGTCCAGTGGTCGAAATTGACTTTAATTTCTTTTTTGTATGTTTTTGGCTTTTTTCGCTTCTTCTCCATATTTAACTTTAACTATGCCAAATCTCACACTACTCCGTGCATACAATATGTTTAAAAGGGGTACAATGTTTTCTTCTAACGCATTTATATATTTATAAACTTAACTTTAGACATAGTACTCCTAAACACGGGCTACTCAGTAGCCTATCTAGGAGAACAGTACTGTACCCATCACTTATTGTAGATTACACATATTGTCAACTACGAGTATAAATGAATACCTGTAACACATAATAGCCTAAATGAATATTGTAAACCTACAATCTGATTTCTGTAAATAAATAAATAATTATTATTAAAGCTACAGAAAACTATAGTTACTATGAAAGTTACCTGTTATTTAGCTAAACACTAGGTATTTATATTTTATTTTTATACGCTTAAACATAAGCTTGCGCTCTTTAAACCAAAACAGGCCGATTGAAAAATAACCTTTTTCCTAAATAGGATTGCACCCGAACAACCTTCTTCCTGCATATAGTGGAGTACCCACTTTTTTTTAAATACGCTATATAAGTGAGGATCCAGCTATATTTGTCTATTTCTATAGTACCTAAGTCTTTTTGTCAAGAGGTCAGTAATGCGCAAGTTAAACCTCTGGTCTTTCAAGCGTCTATAGACTTTAGTAAAAGCTACTCACAGGCAGGTTATACGTTTCTTTGCCAGCTTAGTTCAAAATAAAAAAAAAAGATATTAATTTGAAATGTGTTCTAATAAAGCAAATACCAGAGAGTCTATTTTGTTAATCTGTCGACATTCTTACTTATTTCAAGTTTTCGGATACTTATATCGAAAAAATATTTATTGATAGGATTATATCATTATAAATGTTTGCAACACATAATCCGAGTAAATTATGTATAATTTGGGGCTACAATTTACTTATTCTTGTAAAGTTTTGACATGTTAATTTACGCGCGCCGTATTATACAATACAACATTTATAAATGTGTGTACATTTATAAAACGGCTCATATTGTAAATACATTTTATGTTTCAATTTCAACATGAAATTGAAATGTACGTAATCAAAATATACGAGTTTCGTATTGGGGTTTTGTAGTCGGTTTTCTTCTTTAGTTTTTATGAACAATTCGATGCAATTCGGTTGTAAAAGTAACTAGAAAATTAATCTTATTTTTACGGTTTTTATCGTATGTAGTTTATTTTATTTCTTTTTTATTACAATGATTGTGTAGTTTTCTTATCATTTTAGTTACCTAAACAGGCTATTTCTACTGCAATATTTTCATCTAAAGTCCGGCTAACTTAAACACACTTGAATGTATCGGCCATTCCAAACACAACACAAGTCTTTGGATAGTCATAATATGTAAAATATTAATGTGCTTTTACTGCTAATACGGCTGTTATAGCTGGCCAGTATATTGGGAGTATTCCGCTTACGGCACCAATTTTTTCGAGACCTATGGTTTCGGAAATAAAAAGTGGAATAGCTTAGGTGCCGAAATCATAAGTGCCGAATAAATTGGGGCCGAAAGCAGAATACTCCGTAACTCATTGCAATAAAATAAAGCCAGTTCATAATCGCGTTTATTCGAATATAATTTGCGGCAGTATTAGTTTAAAAACCAGCAAAATATGATTAAGTATTAATTAAATAGTATTGTGATGTGTTTATAGAAATGTCACACATTGATTTGTATCACACATTATATCGTGGTTTTATTTAAATCACAATGTTAATCTATACCATCTATACTAATATTATAAAGCTGAAGAGTTTGTTTGTTTGTTTGAACGGGCTAATCTCAGGAACTACTGGTTCGAATTGAAAAATAATTTTTGTTGGATAGCTTATTTATCGAGGAAGGCTATAGGCTATATAACATCACGCTGCAACCCACGGGGGCGGCGCAGTAATCATAAACGCGGGTGAAACCGCGGGCACATCTAGTATAATATTATAAAGAGGAAAGATTTGAATTTTTGTTTGTTTGCTTGTAATGATTTACATAACTCAAATTATTCAACGGATTTAAAAAATCTTTCGCTATTAGAAAGCTATATTATCACTAAGTAATATAGGTCATATTTTATTTTAAAAAGTTATTTACTAACATAACCTAACGTCATCTATTTTTATGCGAGCGAAGCCACGGGCAAGTAATAGTCTATTTATAAATTGTATGACTTAGCTAAAAGCCAGGATGTAATATAAAATTACATATATAATTTTTACTTGATAATCATTAGAAACAAGACATTTACGTTTATTCGTTACACTTTTCTTTGATGAGGCTTACACTCATTAAAATCATATTTACGCTTTTTATAATATTTTTTTATATTCATAATAACATTCCATAGTAGGTTAGTAACAGTTGAACTTACATTTAGTGTTAGTAGTAGGTACATACATCTAATACCTGGTCGGTTCGGACTGTCCGACCCAAAGAAGCCATCTACTTGACTGCGTGCAGTTGTATCCAGCGTTCCAGGATCGGAGAGTCCCACCGGTCAGTCGGCGTCACCTTTTTCTAATAATAAATTTACACTAATTAAAATCATATTAACGTTTATAAATTACACTTTTTCTTTAACTAAATTTACACTTATTAATTACATTTATATCCATTTTTATTTATTATGTCTACTAAACGTCGGGGCTGCTTGTATAACGAGATTTTTCCCGCGGCTTTGCTCACCTTAATATCCTCCTCCTCGCGTCGTATTCCTCATTACTGAGGGTCGTGACTCCCTCGATGAATCACTTTCTTATGGACTAATTCCCTCCATCTGTTCCGGTCTTTTGCTTCGTGGAGGGCTTTGTGGAGATTGGTATTAAGTGACGATCGGATTTGGTCCGACCATCTCGTTGGACTGCGGCCTCTTGGTCTTTTGCCGTCAACCTTGCCTGTCACCAACAGCTTTCGATGTTGTGACCGTCTTTGCGGGCAATGTGTCCGAAAAATTCCAGTATTCTGCGTAGACTGATGGTTGTGGTCACCTTAATATAGATTTAGTCAATGTTTCTATCCCTCGCGAATAGTACTTTTTCCTGGATGAAAGGTACTTATTTAGGTAACAATAGCTGACGTAGTTGCCTAATTTGATTTCCATCTACCGCCTTCTGTTTAATTGTATTTATTATTGTTTTTTAAAATTATCTATGTATGGAGATTAAAATGAAACATTTTCTTTCTTTCTTATTTCCTTTTCTGTACCTCTGACAACGTGTATGCAAAATTTCAAGATGACCAGTCGAGTAGTTGAAGCGTGAAAGTGTAACAAACAAACTCACATTACATTTTTAATATTAGTAAGGACTAGGATGTTCGTGTAAATAAAAAAAAATAATAGAATCTGCATTTACCCTTAAAACTATTTTCAGAATAGTACCACAATACAAATGTAACAATTAGGTATATTAAACAATTCCATGGTGCGCGCTAATGGCGACCGGAAACGACGTAAGCGGGCGCTTTTCCACATCCGCTCGCGATCGACTCTTTGTTCTTATCGTAAAATGCCATCGGGCAAAGGAAATTCGCTTTAGGCCTGTGATAGAAAATTGATGGGATAATACGATGTTGTTTGGTATGGCTTGTTTTAGACTGCGTTTATTGAATAGCTTTTGTTTTGGGTAGAACGGTCTTTAAAGTAATATGATGCTTTTTAGATCTTTATCAGTAAAGCTGGCTTTCTGCCTGCTGCCTTACGCTTGGATATCTTCGTAAGGCAGAGATGTGATTGATGACACATCCAGTTTTTTGTCGACCTCGATGGCGTAGTAGTTAGTGTAACCGACTGCCACGCCTGAGGTCGCAGGTTCGATTCCCGCACAAGTCAAACATTTGTGTGCATGAATATGGATGTTTGTCTTGGTCTGGGTGTTTCTATGTATAATATGTATGTATTTGCAAAAAAAAAGTATATATGTATGTTTATCCATTGTCTAGTGCCCATAGTACAAGCTCTGCTTAGTTTGGGCTAGACGGTGTTGTGTGTATGTGTGGAATATTATTAGTATTAGTAGTTATTAACTTATTATTCCCTACCGGGCACAAAACCAGACTGCTGAGTATCTAACAACACTTTACGACTTTAACTTCGCATCGACTGCTGTGGGTTCGATCCTCAAATAGTACAAAAAAATTGTGATGATGAATGATGAAAATTGTCTTGTAGTATATATAATACATAAATATTTAAGATACTAATGTTTGTACTACCAAACAATTTTAAGAAGAGCGGTAAGTCTGTAAGATATAAAGAAAATATTCTCATTCAAATATCCGGACCATTAGTTCCCAAAGTGGCCCAGGTCGACCCCCAGGGGTCTACGGGAGACTCGACGGGGGTCTACGTTGGTGTGACAAAAAAATGGGGTCCACAATTCGTAAGGTCCACGAGAAAATGTATTTGCTTTCGATAGTGAAGAACTAAAATGTTGGCTTGACTTCACCTATTAATGTAGGCAGATAATATTTTATGAAGCTCAGCGAGAGAGGTTATTAAAAAAAATGGTCAGCCCGTAGAGATTGATCTAATTTTTAGAATATGGCAGAAATGTAGCTGCGGGTAGTCCTCCGGAACCAGCTAAATTTTGAAAGTGTCTATGAGGAAAAAAATCTGGGAACCTCTGATCTAGACCAACAAGTCTATTTACAAATCAAATTCATTACAATATACACCCAATTATTTGCCGCCATAAAATTAAATAAGAATTATTATTTCAAGATGGCGGGCGATGCCTCGAAATCGTCCGATCACTTGCCGATGTTTGCCGAAACCCGTCGTCTACAATCATTTATTAACAACCTACCAGTCTAATCGTGTTTTTTATAGGGTTGATAGCATTTTATACATATATTTTATATGCCAATTAGTGGTAGTTGGTATATAAATTAGATATATAGGAGATTAGGCTAAAACTGGAAATGGCGACAGCAACCGGTGATATTAGATATGTTTAAATTGTTGTCTTAGCACACGCTCCGTATATTTCGGGACTTTTACAACACAAGCAGCCTTATTTATATAAATGTCGGTAAATAATGCTTAGTTACATCTTAACTGAATAGTTCTCGAGTTCTTGATCAATGATTAACGGCCCTCGCTGTACCTTAGCGTCTATTTAAGAACATCTCTGATTTATTCAGACTGTCGGCCTCGATCATTATATAAAGCTATAACTACTAAACATAGGGTTAAGGATTTAGACATTTTGATTAGTTATAATTGGACGGCCTCGATGGCGTAGTGGATGGTGTAACCGACTGCCGCGCCTGAGGTCGCAGATTCGATTCCCGCACAAGTCAAAACATTTGTGTGCATGAACATGGATGTTTGTCTTGGTCTAGGTGTTTCTATGTATAATATGTATGTATTTACAAAAAAAAGTATATATCTATGTTTATCCATTGTCTAGTATCCATAGTACAAGCTCTGCTTAGTTTGGGCTAGATGGTGTTGTGTGTATGTGGTAGAATATTATAATATTATTGCTGAATGAGAATGATAGCACAGTACATAATTAATATATTTATGTACTGTGATGATAGTGTGCAGTCTTGTCCGTTCACAAGTTTCAGTCAAAAATACATAAGTTAAGTGTTATCTTTTTAATTTTCATGATAAGCATATAATGTCAGATAGTAACACTGTGCGATTTACAAGGAATATCATATTATGCAGAATTTAATTGCTATTAAAGATGGATGCGGCCTATTATTTCTATCTAAGGAAGCACCAAAGCATTTTAACGAACGAATTCTTGTGAATAGAAAAGGGTATGTTAAACTGGTTTGGGCATGTAGAAAGAATGGACGAGAAAAGACTGACTAAGAAAGATTATAAGGCGAGTGTGAATGGAAAAGTTGCAAGGGGAAAACCTAGGCGAACGTTTCTCAATCAGATCGGCGGCGTTTTGGACAAAGGCCAGGTTAAGAGCACCTTGAACCGACGGGCGTGTATGAGGAATGTGATGACAGTGAATGAAGCCAGAGAAGTGTGTCAGGATCGTAGCAAATGGAAATCCGTAGTCTCTGCCTACCCCTCTGGGAAACAGGCGTGAATCTATGTATGTATGTATGTAATTCTTGTCTCTAAATATCTTTTACCTGCAACGCTTTTTACATATTCATAAAACTATACGTTTTATCTGTGTCCTTAAATAATAACTACTTTTAAGTATATTATTTTCTCTAAACTACAACACAAAAGACACAGACAACGCTTCGCTACTGAAAAAAAAGCCATTCTCTAACAAATATCACTTTATCAACATCCAATTAAAACTTGGCAACCCCGCTACAAATATCTAACAACCCCAATTTGTTATTCTAATGTCCCTTTCTAAACTGTATCTGTCTCTTTCCTACACTAATGGCTCAACAATAAAGTAATACACCGATCCATTTAAATTTTCCTCCAAATTCGCGCGGTGCCCCTTAATTGCATATCTCCCCTAGTTGTTGCCATCTCGTTTTGGCTTGAGTGTGTAGCATATTTGCGTCTCATTCGCTCTCTAATCCGTAGGGGCTGGGTATAATCGGGTACATAAGTACTTAATCGCATTTGGGGCGATGTTGAATGACACCCTATTTATTTAGTACCGGCGGGGATCTTTGTATGAATCCCTTTTCGTATTAAAGCGTTTGTTTGCGGGAGACTTATGACTTTTATTTAGCGTCCACGGTTGTTAGAGCTCTTTTGTAAAAGTAATACGGTTTTATGAGGGTTCATTTTACGGTAGTTTCGCTGGCAGATGTGTGTGAAAACGAATTAATCTTGAATGCTGTTGTTGCGATTTGTTAGTACAATTTAATTTGCATCAAAATGTGATAATTGTTAGGAGTGCTGTAAGCTTTTTTTGGATGATGATATTGTTTCAGCAATTATCTATATACGGACTCTGGGTTAGTTAAAACATTTATGAGCTTGTAACTTTAATTTAATATACTACCAACTTTTATATTTTAGATTTACTTTTCAGTTCTTAGAGTGCCTCAGTGGCGGAGCGATAGTCAATACGACTGCTGTCTATGAGGTCTGTTTCGATTCCAGGCAAAGTCTGAACTTTGCAGCAATACTTGTCGCGGGGACTTTACAAACATTCAAACAACGGACACAAAGAACACACAGACTCGCAACAACCATATTTGTATCACACAAATTTTTGTCCCGTGTGGGATTCGAACCTACAACACTCGACACAGAGGCAAACGCGAGGCCACCACTTACACCACTACGAAGAACAACATACAAAGAAGAATAATTTTTTTTTTTTTATAACAGCTCAAATAGGTAAGTACTATAACTTTTCTAAAACCATAAACATTAAATAAGTGGACATGACATTACATAACCCCACATATCTTCAGGGGTACAACAGACCCCATGGTGGATATGACTATCCGAAACAAATGGGCCTATGGGACCCGCTAGAACTGTCATGGCGAATTTCGATAGGGTTATAATAAAATCCATTATGTTTCAAATATTCTGACAGTCTATTTGGGGTTATATAATATAGAACTGTAATATAAAGAGTTTGGAAGAAGTGTAAAGCACTTACATTCGACCAGCTGTGTTTAGGTACTACGTAATACATCGCCTAACTTAACAAACGGGACTTTACAGACGAACTCAAAGAAGAATCGAAACAATTGTATATCACACATTTTTTATTCATATAGTAATCGATCCCACATTTAGCACATCGCTAGCCACTCAATCTATTGCGCCATTCAGGCATAGTGTTCTTCCATTTCTATAGTTTATGGTGTATTTTACGATCGCCGTTCAAAGATGCTGTTTGACCCATGCTTAGACGTAATAAATCAAATAAAGTTGCAAAATGGATATTACTCCGTGTCTTTGTATCATTGTCTGTGGTTTTAGTGGCGTTCTAACAACTATGTTAGAGGCATAGACAGCAGGTTCCTTTTATGAAATAAAAAGAAAATTTTATAAAGATTGTGTTCTCTATGGTGACTTTTTTCGTGGCAAATTAACAAGATAGGTTAGTTAATAGACATTCAGCCGTTTTTTATCCATTAATCCTGGCTAAACGTTGCAACTGTGCCAATTTAACAATCTTAAATGTTATTTTGTGGCAAAGAAATTCTCAGTAGCTCAGAGTTTTGGAACTGTGTCTGGTAAAATTTAAGGCTGAAAATTTCCTGGCAGCAAAAACAAACACATTACCCGGTCATAGCAGCCTTTATGGCGTAGTGGTTAGGGTAACCGACTGCCACGCCTGAGGTCGCGGGTTCGATTCCCGCACAAGTCCAACATTTGTGTGCATGAACATAGACGTTTGTCTTGGTCTGGGTGTTTCTATGTATAATATGTAGGTATGTATTTACAAAAAAAAGTATATATGTATGTTTATCCATTGTCTAGTATCCATAGTACACAAGCTCTGCTTAGTTTGGGCTAGATGATGTTGTGTGTATATAGTAGAATATAGAATATTATCGCATCCGAGGCCTCATAAACGGTAGTCGAATACACTATCAATTCGCCATTGACAAAAAAATATATATTATAGAAATTTCCTTTA
The DNA here is from genome assembly GCA_963564715.1 of Catocala sponsa. Taxonomy (NCBI): domain Eukaryota; kingdom Metazoa; phylum Arthropoda; class Insecta; order Lepidoptera; family Erebidae; genus Catocala; species Catocala sponsa. The sequence continues at coordinate 18,568,901 of OY751349.1, forward strand.
CATAATTCCTTAAACCATCAATATAATATGAAGAGATAATCCTAAACAAGCGTATGACAAGCTCCTCCCCAACAAAGCGCCCCTCGGCTCACAGTCACGGTACATTATCCCGCACATCGACATCGAATATCAATCAAGTAGCTTCCTGCCACCCTTTGAGAGTAATCGAGCGTGATGTTCGGCCACTGCGTTTATCTGTAGCGAGACGCCCTATGTTATGATTAAGAAATTGTACGACGTGCGATTGTAGAAATGCCAATAGACGATCAAACATGGTGCGGCCGAATCACGAACGCGGTCTGCTCTCGGGCTTCTCGGAGTTTTGACTCTTCGATCATGTGGCGCACAGTGCTCCGAAAATTATTACTTACTAGCTTTTGCCCGCGGCTCCGCTCACGTTAATTTAGTATTTGACAATCAATTCGGGTTGTACTCTGCTTGTAATAATATAATTCAATCATGATTCGAAATACACGTGGCGCCATCTATTATCATAAGAACGTTATTGTAGTTTTCCTCGGGAACAGTAATTTTTTTCGGGATGAAAGGTAGCCTATGTCCGTTTCTGTACATCTGACAATGTATATGCAAAATTTCAGAATGATCGGTTCAGTGGTTTAAGCGTGAAAAGGTAACAAACAAACGAACTCATTTTCGGTTTTATAATATTAGTTAGGCAGTTATGATAACTAGATTTTTTTCGCTTTGCTCTCGTAAATGTAGGTTAAGTCAGGTTAGTAACCAATACCTTTTCTGTATGAAAGGTCTATGACAACCTGTATGCGAAAATTCATGATGATTAATAATAATATTCTACCACATACACACAACACCATCTAGCCCAAACTAAGCAGAGCTTGTACTATGGGTACTAGACAATGGATAAACATACATATATACTTTTTTTTTGTAAATACTTACATATTATACATAGAAACACCCAGACCAAGACAAACATCCATGTTCATGCACACAAGGTTTGACTTATGCGGGGAATCGAACCCACGACCTCAGGCGTGGCAATCGGTTACACTGACCACTACGCCATCGAGGCCGACAATGTTACAAACGCAAAGTCGTCTCTCTGACTTACGGCGTAACAAACAAACTCACATTTGCATTTATAATATCAGTTAGGATACCGGTACGCTAATTATTGTGACTGAATACCTATGCTGTACGTATTTCTATTTATTTCTTCTAACTTCTTTCTTCTAGATCTTTGTACTACCATATTCATCCAAGTAAATTAATTTGATGATTTGTGAACTCTCCTGCCACAGAGGCATTATTGTAGATCGGAATACCCAGACTATTTTTCGTTCGTAATTTTTAAAGTAAACGGAAACTAAACTACTTTTAGTTTTTTTTTTTTTTTTTAATACATCTAGTGCGGCAAACAAGCATACCCGATGGTAAGTGGTCACCGTAGCCTATGGACGCCTGCGACACCAGGGGCATCACTTGCGCGTTGCCGACCCTTTAGGAAAGAAAGTGGGAAGGAGAAGGAGCGGGATGGGAAAGGGGGTGATTGGGCCTCCGGCACTCTCACTCACTGAACGAAACACAACAGTAGGAATACTGCTAATTCACGTCCGTCGATATTCTGTGAGAGGGTAGTCCTTCCCCGGTCGAGCCGGCCCATTCATGCTGAAATCAGCGAGGCTCTACTACTCTAAAAATATCCGTTTATTTAGAAAACTAATAGCGGTTAATTTTAAAGTGAACTCATATAAGGTTAAGTATAACTAATAATAGGTTACAGTAACTTGTTATTAGTTACCAACATTAACGTTTAAAAATATAGTTTTACAAAACATGTATGTATTGTGCGCCTGCGTTTTTTAAAGTGGATATTATCTGTTTTACACTGAATTAAAATTACAAATGGCCATTATTAAAGCGGTAAAACAAACATTAAATTTCAATGAAGTTTTTTTTGCGTCGTAGTTATTATTTACATTAACTTTTAAATGGCGTATGAAAATGCATAGCTTACTGTTTACTACAAGTGTCTATTTAAGTGCGACATTACATTGTTTTCTTCTTTTTATCGATGTGAAATAAAATAGGATTTGGGACAGAGATTTTTAAATCATAGATGTGCCTCTCACCGTACTTAGTTTATACGAAATAGTGTCCACACTAAGAAAAGTGAGCTCAGACACTATATAGATATGACTCAAATTTCAATAATAGTGGCTGATAATACTATATATTTAATTCAGATGTCATGTTGGCATTATGTGTCGGATGAAAACTTAAGGTCCAGAAAGGTGCATATTTAAAAGTAGTAGAACCCGTCTATGATTTTGGTCTTTGTATTAGGCCGCTTGGTAAAACAGCTGTAATGAATGGGACTGCTGTGCATTCTGTCTAGAAATAGTAGCAAACTGGTATTGAACTCAGACCAGTAGACCTACGGCAATAGGCTTGAGTAATAAGAGAATTTAAGAGTAAGTTTATTGGGTATCTAAACGACAAGCGTGTAAAAAACGCAATGAAAGTGACTGAAACAAGGGAGATGATCCTTCAATCCTGGGTTCTTTAAGCGGGGCGTGAAAAAGCATCTTCTCAGGCCGTCAAAGTAGAGACCTCAACATCGCCTCGGCTAGGTACTGTGGGGGCGATGTGGAGGCCACTGCTCTTAGACCACACGACTGCTTACCATCAGGTGGAGTGTGGTCATTTTGACGAGCAAAATAAGAAAAAAAAAAAAAAAGATGTACTAGATTTGACGTGGAAATATGAAGTCTCTGCCTATCTCTCTGAGAACCAGGAATGAGATTATGTATGTATAGTAACTGTCAATTAAAAGGCAAACAATTCAAGTACATATTCTTCAACAATCAATTTTAAAGTGCCAATAAAATACCGCCAATATGAGAAAGCTACAAAAACGAAATCCCAACTTAATAGTTTATTTCCTTGGAACTTTTTATCAGTAATAAAATCATTTATAACATTTGTATGGAAATGTAAGATGCTATAAATTGTGCGATAGCAACCAATTTCATGGCAATACTTGTGACTTACACAGCGATTGGTTGTTTTACCGATGCATTTCAATTCTCTTAGCTTATTGGCATCGTACATAAAAATGTAATCATATACTGTTTTGTAGTTAATTCTTTCATGTTTTATTGTGTGGAAAATCTACCTAAGAGATTGTTTTGCAATTTACTTTTAAGGTTTTTACGTTATAAGCATATGGCTTGGTTACTGATTATAATGATTACATTTATCTTCATAAAATCATTTTTCTTGTTTACTTTGGAAACAGGCCGCTTTTCAGAAGACAACTCTTTTAAAAATGGCTCTACAAGATATCCATTGTCGTTTTCTACTATGACTTCCAGTTTTGTAGGCTTATTGTTAATGCAACTTACATAAATGCTAATTAAATTCTGAGCTAGTTTCAATTAAGTATATCTGAGATTTGGCATATTGTAATTATTCTAATCTAGTATTCCAAATCCATTGCAAGGTATTTAATTTCAAAATAATTAGTAGGTACTGCAAACAGCAATTGAAAAATATCTAAACTTAAAATAATTAATATTGAAGAACGGCAATTGCATGGATAGAAAGTTTACTATCCTTACTTATTCAACTCTGTGTATTGATTTCAATTTGAAATTACTTTTAGTAGAAATGGATAACAATACTTGCATATCTAAACAACAATTGAACAAAGTTTATTAGCGGTTCAATTAATTTATATCCTCTGAAACTACAAATGAAATAAAATCAAATTGTTTTGTCTCCAATTACCCTCCATTTTATGAGTCATTCTGGTAAATGCACAACTTAAATAATAACTGACTGGTAACCCAAATAATGGAACACTAAATCCGTTTTTGGCAGTACAACGGAGAAATACCAAGCTTGCATTAGTTGTAATATCTCAAATCCGCGACGTGAATACATTTTGCAAACCATTAACCATGTGACATATCGTTGTACAAAATGGCGGCTGCCTTTTTTGAGCGGGAAATTTGTTGGCGCGCAGAAAAATTCGACAACGGATTTTTCTTTCAATAGCTCGTGATATATGATCGGAGGGGTGGTATGAATAGTTTTTATTGGCTAGTTCCTTTAATCCTTTATGTGCGTACATCGAGCGTGAAATGACGTTATGATTTGTATTTTTATGTTGGTATTAGATAAAAAAAGTCAAATATAGAGAGGGTGCTCTGAGTTTTGTGATTATAATAATGTTTTTGTTATGTAAGATTGGCTCTATTTATTTTAAAGGTACTTTTATTATCAAACATACCATCAATACACACAGAAGCATTAAGAAATAAGTTTATTCAATAATTATACTACTTTTAAATACAGCCGTAGACGTGATGACTCCGTTGGATTTGTTATTGTTGACAATTATCGTACGGAAGCCTTGTAATTTACAATTATCCTGACTTAGGGTTTTTTAGCATTGATTGTTTTAAAGACGTGATGGCATATCTAAAACCAAGCGCATAAGATACCTTAACCTCTAGAGCTGCACCTGGCCGTCAGCGACCAGACACAATTGTTTTTAAACTATGATTGACATGTCAGCAGAAGAAAAACCTATTTCTACCAAAATATTAACCAGAATATTCTTTGTCTACAGGTGAAAGTGTGGTTCCAAAATAGAAGAACGAAACACAAACGAATGCAGCAGGAGGAAGAAGCAAAGACGGGGGGCAAGTCAGGCTCCTCAAACATGAAGCCAGACGATGGCAGCCAACTCAACAACTCTTACGAAGATGATGACGAGGAACTCATCGATATGGACATGGACGAACTTAGTGAAAGTGAGAATGAAACGTAAAACAGTGACTCAAGTGATATATAATGTAAATAGTAATATAAAATAGATGTTTAGATTATAGTTTTTATTTATTTACGAAGTTCTTGTAGTACTGGCGTTGTTGGTAAGCCTGTCGACGAAGACTCCAATATGTGTTGTATTTGAACTAGCTTGCGATTTTGATCGATATATCCTTTGATATTTGAAACTAGCCCGCGATTTCGCCCGATTAATTCTTCAGATATTTGAAACTAACTCGTTAATTTGCCCGATATGTCCTTAGATTCGTTTGAGATATTTCGATGAATCAAAAATTAAGTTGATCCTAAGGGTGTATATTTTATGTAGGTAGATTTAATAGCTTTTTAATCAAGTTCGCCTCTGTTTGAAGACGAATAAATTTAACAACGTTAGAAGTTTTTGTACAACTAATATTAAATACGGATCGCGTCATTATGGTAGCTTATTTTTGACTGCGAACACTAGAAGCAATATACACGCGTTGTGGCAATTCCAAAAAGAAGTCGTCGTCCTAACAGACTAAGGGGTGATGATAAATTATAAGTCCTGCTGACAGAATATCACCTCTTTAAAGAGCCCTACTGTCATTACAATATTATTCTAAAACCTCTGAAATTATAATTAAATTTAAATTTTTTCATCCAAGCCATTATTCTGTGGCCATATGACATCACCGTTTCTGAACTTATGCTTCTTCAAGATTATGTATAAATTCAATTATAGAATATATTACGTCACTCAATTCCAACAAAATCCGCAATCAGTATTACTAATTTCAACAATTAATTTTACCACATAAATGTTGCAATCAAAACGGCAAATTTAATTAACAATTTATTTGATTCCTTAAGCTCATATATCAACAGTCAACATAATCAATCTTCGAAAAAGTAGGCGTTAGATGGTGTTTGCAATAATTTATATCAATTCTAAAACCATTACAGCGGCCATGTCATTAAATAAACGGTTACAAAATGGCGCCCGAACTCTTGTTAGCTTCACGGCTTATTAGATAACAAAATTGGCCGTATTATAATAGTTTTGGGGTCTAAATTAATTAAAAATGGCTCTTTTTGGATGTTCACCCAGTGATGTGGGTATAATTAGACATTTTAGATTTGAAATGTTGATAGGCAGGGTCTGTGGTTTCTCAACGAGCGCTGACAACGGTGAACAAGGATAGAGATATAGAATTATTGCATGTTAGAGTGGGATACATGGAATATAGAGATGGAGGCGATTATAGGTGCGTCCAGAGCCCTATTATTAAGAGATGCGTTCGGAAACTATCGAGGTCTCGAATCGCGTTTCGTAATTGCTTGCGACGTAACCAAATTGTTTATGGTTTGTAGACGATTGTTCTCAACGGCTATTTGTCTACGCGTCAAGAATGTGGTGATATGGATCTATTTGTTGTTTGATAGGCTCTTTGACGCGTTGCTTAACTTGACTAACGACGTGTTGGACGCCATTGTTTTAAAGTGTCATATTATATTTTAGATTCTCCGGCTATATTGTGATTGTTTATCGATTTGATTGCCTTGCTGGATTTGTGGTGTATACCATTAAACATGCGGTCTTGAGTTCTTTTACAGTTTGGATAGTGTTAAAAGTTCTCAGTGGCAATATCGCACTTGTAAATTTTGGCGGGTAGATGTCTATATTACCCTTTAACGTCGCACTTATACTGACAATTTCGTGACAAAAGTAACCCATAAACAATTTTACCAACCCGGGTATCGAACTGGAGACCGCATGTACTTACAACATAGCTTGTATATAGACATATGTATATAAGACTTCTGCCTACCCCTCTGATGATTAGAGACATAACAGGTGGTTCTAAGTTGAATTATGTAATCGTTATAAAGACCAGTTTTAACAACAATGTTTCAAATCGTTTTTCGTGTTTCGAAAAATAAAATTAGATTTGCACTAATCGTCAGCTTTTAAATTCTTTAATGGTCAATTTTTATGGCATATTAAAAGATGTCTATCATTTTTATGGTCAATTAAGCAATTTGCAAGTCTAAACTCTTGCGAAACGGGAATGCGGATCAAATAAATGCCTACGGAATATATAATCTCGTCTATTTATCGTCGAAGAATCGTCGAGACAGAAGTGTTTTACACTCACATTTCGGTGACGAGGTTAAATCTTAAATATAAAAAAAGCGACTACGATTTAGTTTGCTGCGCTAAGAAATGCCGAGGCTTAATCGAAATCTAGAATAGAATCAGTCAATTCATTATCAAGAAGTTCTTGATACTATTACTCTGCCGTAGCGGGTCAAATGCTAGCAAGGAAAAATACCTATTTGTGTGATCTATATATGAATGTTTTGAGTTCGGGTGGTCTTTTTTCAAACTGTAATTCTAGTTTTGAATGGAACTTGTGAAACGAGAACTGTTTCAAATGCTTTATTAATGGGAGTTATCTTTATTGAATACTTAAATAAAATTATTTTTGAATTTCGAATCTATCGTTAGCCATTTTGAATGGTCATTTTATAGCTGGGTACTCATTGCATTGTTTACTATGTTCTTTCACTAGCCTGTGCGCTCTAACTCGAGTTTAAACGACCGATTATAAGGCTAATTTGTATTTTCCTTTCCGTCTTTTGTTCGTATGATTTACGATTACGAGTATCAAGTTCTCGCCGAATCGATTTACCGAGTGAATCGATTTTAAGAACAAACAACTTTTGTTTTTGTTCGCCACCGTGTGGTTATGCCATGTCGCTGAATGTAGTTTTGAAACGCGTACGAAAAATAATAATTTTTTAATTACGTGTCTTTTTACAGCAATAAATAAAGCTTTTACAAAATTAAATCACAAATAAAAAGCACGTGTAATCTATGTCAAATCTGATTTTATTTCTTTAAAGTCGGAACGATTCGTATTTCGAAATAATAAAAAACAAATATCGAACATCGGAATGTGCTAACTACCACACTAGTCCTCTGAGGCGCGTGTTTAAAAATAAGAAAACTCAAAAGCCAACGGTTTGGCTCCACGGCGTTCGTAATTTGAAATCTAGATTCCATTTTCAGCTCAATTAACTCTTAGGCGATTTTAATTATCGATTTTATTCATTAAGTGTTTGCGATTAGCGGGCATGTCGATATTTTACGATGTATTCTTTCGTAAAAGTTCGTTTTTAATTACATTTCCATTGATTGCTTTTAATTCGCTGATTATGTGACATTATAACGTTTATTGGAGTCATTCGGTGGTGAGATAAGGCTGTTCCGTATAATATCGACTAACGAGATATGAATATTAGAATGATACTCATTATTTTGTGGAAATTATCAAATTTGATAGATGTTCCGACAGACCGGTTTCGTGAAAGCTCGAATTTTGAATGTTTATGTCATATTAATACAAAATTAAGTACTTAAAAGATTATTTATATCACAATTATGATATACTCGTTTCGAACTACTTTCATGAAATCGGTCTATATCATAGCTCAAAATTGAATAGCAATACACGTAAATATACAAGTTGTTGTTCGGCATTCCGAACTGCGAGTGCAATTGCTCAAAAGTATTTGTGCACAAGACTTATCGATAAATCCATATATTTTCAATATTGATAGTAGTAATAACAATTGTCTTCAGAGCAAAAATGAAAATGAAAAGTATTTGGGTCGCTTGTAAAACGAGACATTTCGCATTCGCTGTTACGGATGCCGAACGACGAATGGTAAAGTTAATTCGCTCAAATATACCTATGTAGTAGTTTTATTAAGCCAGTTCCTTTAGAGTAAAAATGTTATGTGAATAAAAATATCTAACAAACTGTACGCAGTATTAAAATTTTACAATGTGACTTTGATCCTGCGTCTTCTTTTTCAATATGGCGGCAATACTGACTTGTCATTTTGACAGCTTGTGTCTTTCTATTGTCAAAGTCAAATAATACGCTTTTCGTTATGAAACATTGAAGTTTAACGGAAAGCTATAAAAATCAATATGTTAATTTTAAACTGTCTGTAACTAATATATTATATTATATAGTATTGAAGTTGTAAATATTTTGATCGGAAATCGACATTTTATTGTCTCACGTTTACACGAACATAACATATTGAAATTGAACTACATTTTTCGTATTTCATTGCGCTTTACATAATTTAATATTTACATTCTTTTATTCCGTTTTCGATACTCTTCAGCATTCAAATATTCCCATGATCATGGATGTTGTAAAGCATCCAAAACAAAAAGTAATAACCGTAAAATGTTGATTAATTTCAACAAAACACAAAATGATTGGCATTCCATTTTTGTTCGACCATAAAATTGTAGGTTTTTGTGAAATGTTTTTAATTCTCTATGTGACTTGGGTACGTGGAGTATCACCCTATTGCGCAATATCGGCCATGTGGCCATGTGCCAACATGAACAGGTGAATGATATTTTTGACCGCATAAGTTGCACCTTGTTAATGTCTGATGTTACTTTCTATGCGGAGCGCTAAATGTCTACCTTTTACATATACCGTTGCTGTTTATTCTGCAAATTTAGATTTAAGTAGACCCACCCCAAGTTTATTTGTGTGTGCTAAGTTGTATACATTTAATAGAAGTAAAGAGTCTATTTTCTCGCATGGTATAGTCCTTTAACCGGCCATCATAGCCCAATCCGCAGAGTTATTGGCTTGCCCCTCGCACGGAACTTATACAAAAATTTTATCTCTGTGTTAAAACTATTTATTGGTATACAGAGCTCGCAGGATCACTTCTAAAACAACATTCTTTTAAATTTAAGGCGTCGTACTTCCAATAGCGGCAAAATAATTATGCATACTAAAGACCTCCTTACAAAGTTAGTCTGACAGCTATCTGTCAATTATGACATTAATGACAGCCCTTGTCATTATCTTTTCAAACTTATATTCACATCATATACAACATTTTGTGCCACAAAAAAGAGTAGCTAACTACGTATACACATTAAAAATATACTCGTGCGGCCCTCGAGCGATACTGCTCCCAACAATAAGCGACTTAACCTAAAAGAATGAATGGAATCGTTTCGTGCACTCCCATTCATTCATTCGTTCAATATGTTGACAGATGGTAAAACATTTGCAGCCTGTTAACTTACTTTCTCTTTAAAATTGTGGAAGATATTACTTCCTCGAGCGCAAATAAAATAAGTTTATATTTATGTATTGTAAGTGACAAGGAAACAGAAAATTGTAAATAAAACTATTTATTTCTTACTTTGTACTTAATAAGGAACTTACGTGTAAGGTTGGGCGCATATGGAATAATTGAACGCAGACAAGTTAAAAAGCATTCTTTTCACTCTTAAAAAAGCAGTTTTGAAAGAGTTTTGTTGTATTGCAATATAATTTATATTGTTTACGACTAAAATAATTTATTTGATTTGTTGCTTGAGTCTTTAAAAGCTGAACTTAATGATGGTAGTAAGAAATATTTAACACAATTATAAATAAAAAGCACATTGTACTATTTGAACATTAAGAAATGCAATAGAAAAGTTTACATTGAAAAGTTCAAACTACAATTGTGTATGTGTAGTGAAAGCATGTGTATCTACATACACGCACACATGCGCACATTGACTTTTTAATTTATGTTTTTAAAGTCTCAAGTACTATTCTTCAAAAAATCGTTCCGTTTGCGCCCTTCCTTTAGTATTGTACATTTCCCTATAATAAAAAAATGTTCCTTCATCCTGTGGTCAATGCCATACAATTGTAAATAACCTAAATAACATTAAAATCTTATAGACTAGTTGTACATTATCTTTAATTATTTAAACAAATCGTTAGTAAAGTGTAAATATGTGTGTCTAGAGTAAAAAATACAGTTACATTGTATTTGTGTGTATATCGAATTGTTCTCCTTCAACTGTATTCTGTAAACCGGTGGAAATTTTCCTTTCTGTAACACTTTGCGAAAGTAGTAACGTAAAATCAACGAGTGATATATAAAATATATGTTTTTACTCATTTATATTTGTAGTTTCTTTTGTGTGTTTTTGACAATCAGCATCGATTGCATTCGAATTATTTACGAATGTATTACAGTAGTAATTTATTCGAATATGGATGGCAATGATATATTATATGTAGAGAATGCGACTGCTTCTGCCGATCTAAACGTATGTTGATTGGCTGTTACCGTGAAACTATTCTAATGGATAACTCCTTATAGAAGATGTGGGTTCGAATCCCACTAAGAGTCGTAAATCTACTTCTAACAAGCATTCTAGCCTAACTGGAGAATTAATAAGCACAGGAAATCTTTTAAAATAAGGTAGAAATTATCGCTATACCTCAGATTGTCTCAGCATTGTCAATTGCATTGATAATAGAATTCCCCTATTACTTGATATACATAACCATAATAGGCTGCGACCATTATCCTATTTGACTGCTGTAATGGCGATGACTTAAACCACTAAACAATTTTTTGGGTTCAAATCCCACCGAAAATATTGTATGATATACAAATGGTTGCTCCGAGTCAAGGAGTTCTTTGTGTGTATTGTTTGAATGTATGCAAGTCAACCATGACGGTATAAGTTCTAGTGCGAGAGAAAACTTTAAAAAAGAGAACAGATAACATTTATTTGTGGTATATATTCCTACTAAAAACAAGTATCTATTAATTTTCTGGGTCTAAAATTCCGAATGTATAAATATAAAGAAAATTGACTTTTAAATGAGCATTGCCTTTATGCATTATGTGGCTGCAATAGCGGCCGGCCATGTAGCCAGGAAAATAAGGCATATATACTGAGAGATACACGGTAATTTATTGCGTACAAACTTTTGCTCGCGGCTTCGCTTGGGAACAGTACCCTATGTCCTTTTCTATACCCCTGACAACGTGTATGCAAAACTTCATGATGATGTGTCGAGTTCTTAGGGCGTGAAAGCGTGACAAACAAACTCACATTCGTATTTACATTATTAATTAGGATGGCACAGCTACATAGCCAGGCAATTAAGTTAGCATGGCTGACGTATTCAAATCTTGAGATGGACGGACTATGACCCAAAACACAGCAGCTACATAAAAAGGAAGACTAAGTAAAGGCAGTCGAAGCAGGCAGGCAGGCTTGGCCTGCCTTCACTAAGTCTACTTTATGTAAAGGATGAATGCGCGAGTGATCCCTGCGCCCCGGCCATAGATTGTGTGAAGGAACACCGTGGTAGGTTTAGTCGGTATTACCGGGATATCTCCATCTTTCCCGGGTGAGTCTGACATTACCCCTCCGCTCGCAACCAAGTAAAAAAAAAATGCTATGGTAGTTTAGTTGTAGTATAAATAGCGATAGTCGATTAGTAGACCGTTGTACTGCCATGCAGAGGCCTCGAGTTTAATTCCAAGTCACGGATCTGACGTATGTGATACATCTGAATTTGTCTGTGAGTTCTACATAATGTTATCTAAGATATGTGAAGTCTACCGACCCGCACTGGGCCAGCGTGGTGGACTATGGCCTAATCGTACTGCAGCGTGACAGTTTATTTACATACATACATAGATTCATGCCTGTTTCCCAGAGGGGTAGGCAGATACTACGGATTTCCATTTGCTACGATCCTGACACACTTCTCAGTACAGACAGTTTATATATAATATTGATATTATTATTAAGGCAATTCTAAAGCATTGAATAATAAATACATACATATTATACATAGAAACACCCAGAACAAGACAAACATCCATGTCCATGGACACAAATGTTTGACTTGCGCGGGATTCGAACCTGCGACCTCAGGCGTGGCAGGCGATTACACTAACCAATACGCCATCGAGGCCGACTAATAATGGTCCCGTCTAAGATACAAACCCACAAAGAGGCATCATCGACTAGACGACTAATTGCCCGCTGCGACATTTAGGTAGATACAGACAATGTGTTATTATTATTATTTTTTTGTATAATGATTGCTCGAGTAGTTAAGGTATTAAAACGTAACAAACAAACTTACATTTGAATTTATAGTAGGTAGTTTGGATCTGTTGGGCCAAACGCCTCCCCACTTCTTTATTCAAATTTCGATGTCACAATCATAGCATGTAAGGTGTATTACCTTGTTGGAAGTTTTTTTTTATACAACTAAGGTGGCAAACAAGCATACGGCACACCTGATGGTAAGTGGTCACCGTAGCCTATGGACGCTTGCGACACCAGAGGCATTACTTGCGCGTTGCCGACCCTTTAGGAAAGGAAGTGGGAAGGAAAAGGAGCGGGAATGGGGGAAAGGGGGTGATTGGGCCTCCGACACTCTCACTCAGTGAACGAAACAAAACAGTAGGAATACTGGTATTTCACGTCGATATTCTGTGAGAGAGTAGTCCTTCCCCGGTCGAGCGCTCGATTTTATGCTGAAATCAGCCAGGCTCTACTACTCAAAGAATGGTCTTAATTATTATACTATGGATAAGAGTTCAGATTGAGATTGATATTGTACAGAATGGCATTGCTTGACTCAGTACCAGCATTTAAACTGCTGAAAATTGTCTGAGAGGTCGATTTATCTACGTGATCGTAAGTTAAATAGTTAAAATTTTTGTTGGGTTATTTAGGTTTTAACTCTTTAGAGACGAGGCGATCATACAAGCAGATGGTTGGAACCTGCAAAATTGTCAAGGCTATGATCGAGGCACCGATTCTTCACGACAAATGTTGCAAATTGTTTGTGCCTAACAACTATTGTCGTGGTAGAAAGCACTGATTGCTGGCGGTTCCAACGTGCCGTACTGTGGCACGCTGTAACTCACCCATACCTCGGTCACTAAAGCAGCTTAACGCTCTTTTGGACTTTAACCCAGAAGTTGATATTTTTGTGGATGAATGGAAAGTATTATTATTAGAATGTATGAGGTACTGTGAGCAGAATGCATTAATGCTAAATTTTAAATTTATATATTATACTAGCTTTTGCCCGCGGCTTCGCTCGCGTTAATTTAGAATTTGACAATCAATTCGGGTTGTACTCTGCTTGTAATAATATAATTCAATCATGATTCGAAAGACACGTGGCGCCATATCATAAGAACGTTATTATTGTTTTCCTCGGGAACATTAATTTTTTTCGGGATGAAAGGTAGCCTATGTTCATTTCTATACACCTGTCAACGTATATGCAAAATTTCAGGATGATCGGTTTAGGCGTGAAAAGGTAACAAACAAACAAACTCATTTTCGCTTTTATAATATTAGTTAGGAAGTTAGGATTAGGATTAGGATAGGAAGTTAGGATTAGGATTATTAATAGTGTAATTGACGCAAGTCGTTCTATTTGATGTAAATAAATAAATAAATCACTTACTTAAAATTGTATGTGCAATAGTGAGCTTTATTTCACAAAACGACGATGGTTTAATGGAGAGGGCATCCTATTCTTATTATTTGCGGTCGAGAAGTCGAGAGTTGGAAGCCGACTCCTAACACAAGCTTTCTAGCTTAGCTGGATTGGTTAATACGGCTATTGTTAATTATTGTTAATTAAGTATTTGTATTTAATCTACCTAATATATGTATATTCTATATATAGATGTTTATGTATCCACGAGAATACTGCCGACAAACTGTAATGCAGTTTGGCATGAGATTGTGTCTAGATATGTATTTGTTTAAATAAATAAATCAAGAAAAAAACAAGCAATCTAGTAACTTGTAACTCAATTTGCTAGTAACATGTTATAAAAAAATATTGCCCACTTTATGAACACTTTACAACAATGGGATGGCCACTGTTGGGCGCGGATGTTTTTTCATTATGAGAAGAGTTATGTGATAGTCCATTGTTGAGCTACGGCAGGTTTGCTGACTTAGTGTGAAGTAATTCCCGTTCCTGCGGGCGATCCGCAGATTTCTTTTTTTAACAGCGCTAGGAATAATTCTTGTGTCCCGGGGGACTTTACAAACATTCAAACATCGGACACAAAGAATACACAGACTTGGAACAACTATTTACCGGGACCGGCACTAATTACGTCTCAATACAAAAACCAATATACAAACCAATATAACTCAATACACAGGCAGTTATAGCACGGCATTGTTGAGAAAGAATATAATGCGTATGGCACCGGTTATATACAATAAGATACCATACTATATAAAAGATAGCACAACATACATTTTCAAAAAGAAATTAACGCAACTACTGATAGAAAAATGTTATTATTCCATCCATGACTTTTTAAATGATAATTCCTTTTGACATATATATTTTTTTTTTTGTATAATAGTCACATAACATTTTAACATTTTTTATTATTGTATCTTTCTTATTTTGCTATTGATTTTTGTTGTGAATTATTATTATGTCTATTTAAATGTATCACATTATTAACTCATATGACAAATTATTGAATAACATTGTATAGATTTACATGCCAAATGGTAGAATGTACTGGCTTCTATGTAATACCAATTTCACCATCAATATGTTGCCTGCATTCTTAGCAAATAAATTTCTGATTCTGATTCTGATTTGTAGTCACACAATTTTTATCTCGTCTGGGGATCGAACCCACAACCTCAACGCGGCAGTGCGAGGCGACTACGTCATACGTGCAGTCTATTACAATCACACATATATTTTTTGTTCCGTATGAAGTTCGAATTCACAATACTTGGCACAAGGGCAGCGGCAAGATGACCTCTGAAACAGCAGCGTCATGCGCACAATCAAGTCTTAAGTGACTTCTGGACAAAAAGGACAGCATTGAATGATCTCTAATATCATTTGAATGATATTGATTGAACTCGTTATGTATTTGAACTTTTAAATAAAACAAATATTTATTTATTTATTTATTTTATTAAGGTTTACCAACAGTTGTTACAGATATAATACAGATAGGAACATACAAGTATTTGTGTCTTAAATCTAACTGCACAACTAATTATAGGTAAACACCACATGCAACATGTTTACTGTATCAACATCTATTACTTATATAATTTAATATACTTATATAATATTATGTGTACTTGAATTCTAGATATGGTATTAAATACTTAATTTCTATTAATAATATGAAGTCAACAAACAGCTCAAATGAAGGCAAGAATTAATGTTAATTAATTCATTAATTTAAAGGTATAAGAAACCTAATTTAATTTAAATATTTTATCTTGTAAACGAATATTAACATAAATAACTATACCGACGACAGTCTTGTTGTTCCCCTTGCGCTTATCTCGACTTCGATTCCTGGATCAGCCAAAGATATAGTCTTTTTAGCAGCACGCAGTCACGAAATATGCACAAAGTAAAAACGGCTTTAGGGTCGTGAAAATAGCACATAGCTGGCAAATGGGATAAAAATACACCTATGCCTACTCTTTTGGGGAAATCACAAGTCTCTATGTAGGTATGTATGTAAATATTGAGTCAATAAACATCTAAATCCGTAGACAAGAATACATTCATAAAGAACAGCCAACACGGGAAACCCTAGTCATTTCAATATGTTAAAAAAACTAATATTTACATAAAGAAAATTGCACAAGACCACACACATATACTGTGACGTCATTTACGACTGTGCATCGATACGATGACAACACTAGTGCCACCATGAATGTCAAATAGGGACGTGACCAGACTAATCGACTAACGAATGGAAGATTTTTGATAATCGGTAAAATTTTTATGTTTGTTACTTCTTTGTTTGTTACTTATGATTTTATGTGAGGGTTATCTGATTGGATTTTATGGCGAAATTGATCGTGATCGTGTTGGAAATGCGTAGAGGAAAAGTTGTGAGGTCTTTGTGAGGAACACTTAGTGATGTACTCACGTGCGGTAATGAAATTATTTGTCGATGTTATCTTTGTTTTGATGGTGCGATGACTAGTGTTGGAATGCGATGAATTCTTTCAACTTAATTTGTAAGAATTTTCCTTATGGGGTTATTTGAATTTTGTTTCTTTGTTGTTTGTAAGTGGCTTGTGAGGACAAGCGGATTAAGTTGGAACTTATAAGCACTTGCCTGTAGGCTCTGAGTTGCTCATAGCTTGGTTCTATGTTCTATGCCATAAATGTGTACCTACCCACACACCCCACATATTTGCGGCTTTTAGTCAGGTGACGGTTTCTGTTTTCGGGCAGTGTTATACGGCACACATAACAGAACATCGTTCAATTTGCTCGCTAGACAGTACTAGGACTGCCTATTACAAGAATTCTAAAACATAGCTTGTGAAAGGAGTTATCCAACGATGATCACGATCCTCAGACATGAGGAACCGACCATAGAGATAGAGTGAAAGGAGAGTGCATTTAACCTCTGTCTATCGCTTCGGAGATAAAGTCGTGAACTATGTAAGCCAAAAGTCAAAGTCGAAAATCATTTATTAATTTAGGACACAAAGTAACACTTATGAATGTCACAGTTGATGAGTTAGTAAGTTTAGGGTTCGATTCCCGGACAAGTCAAACGTTTGTGTGCATGAACATGGATGTTTGTTTTGGTCTGGGTGTTTCTATGTATAATATGTATGTATTTACAAAAAAGAAGGAAGTATATATGTATGTTTATCCATTGTCTAGTACCCATAGTACAAGCTCTGCTTAGTTTGGGCTAGATGGTGTTGTGTGTATGTGATAGAATATTATTATTATATTATATTTATTCGTACTTCCTAACTAATATTATAAATATACAAATATTTTGTTAGTATATTATATACTTCATATTTGTCTTACGTTACCTGAATATTACCTATACATTGAAATTAAACTACTTTAGGTATTACTGCTTTTCAGCAGCCAGGTCACGGGAAATGTAAACCTAAATCTAGATAATTTAATCATTTAAATAGCCTAAATAGTAGTAAAATTTGACAGTAGCAGATAATATAAAAATAGTTTCAAAATTATGTACTTACTAATAGTTTTTCAAGAAAACAACACGGTAAAATCCGTATTAAATAAATAGTTTTATTTCAATAGTTTATACCTACTTCTTTAACGTCGAGTTTTACAACGTTTTTTTTAGAACGTTTTGTGTTGAGTTAGGTTATGATGCAATAAGATCAGAAAGAAGAAAGAGAGAACAGTTCCCTATAATTACAGGATCGAAGCTAGTGGTAAAAGTAAGTCATACATAAAATATCGATTCCTTTCTTTAAATTCTTTAAGTTTGATTTATAGTATAGCTACCTGCTTAATAGGCAGTTTAAATAACAAAATCTAACATCAAAATACCATTTCTCACGCCTACACTTCACCAAACACAACACCTTTTAAAGGATTCCGACATAATTCGAAATTATTCCAAAACCACACATAAATAGCTATCCAAAAAAAAACTAAGGCAATTTATTCCAAACTCGACTAAAGTGCCGCGATCAGTGACGCGCGAAAAGTCAAATTGCTAAAAGGATTACTTACCAGGTAAGTGGGGTTCGAGTCCCGGCTGATGTAAGCCAATTTTCCACGAAACGACGCGGGTGGCACATTATAACGCTATTAAAGGTTTAACAAACAAACTTAAGATAAGTTTTTTTCAAAGATTAGTAAGCGTAGTCATCTTTTGCGGTGTCGGGTCGTCTTTTGAATATTATGTATTATAGGTAGATTAACTATAGGTAATACATAATATAAAGAGTAGCGATAGCTCAGTGGGGAGACCAACAGACTGCAATGCAGAGGGTCTCGGTTTCGAACCCACGTCGCGCACCTCTGACTTTCGGAAGTTAAATGACTTTTCGAAATTATGTGCGTATTGATTGACAATTATCGCCTGCTCCACGCCTCGGAGAGCACGTTAAGCCGTCGGTCCCGGCTGCCATGAACATCTATGCCAGTCGTTATTGGGAAGTCAGTGCCCTCTAATATCCTGACACTGGTCTAGCTTTAGGGTATCGTTAGCCTTCGGGTTGTGGAGGTCAGAGGGCAGTCGCTCCGTGTAAAAACTGATATCCAGTCAAATCCGGTTAGACTAGAAAGTCAACCTCAATCACTTGAGGTAATAATAAAGGGTAGGTATAGGTATATTGACTGCCTCCGTTGCGCAGCGGTAGTGAATGCGACTGCTGTGCATGAGGTCTCGGGTTCGAATCCCGGGACGGGCCAACAAAGAGTGTACTATCGGCTCCAGCGACGGATGACCATTTCAGAAAAATTTTCGCTTGCACATGTTGACCAGTTGAGTTTGTATCGCCTTAGAATCAGTAAACAAATGTAAAGTGTAAAAAACTCAAACAAAGAAAGGGGCGTGTCACGGGTACGGGTACCAAGTGTTGGCCTGCTATGCGATTTTAACCTTAGGAGTGGTCATCCGTCGCTGGAGTCGATAGTACCTACTTGTGTTTGCGCACACACTTGTGCACTATAATATCTCCTGCGTAGTTGTCCAGCCTCCATTACGACTAGCCGCCGCGCCGTGACCGAAGTTCGATCTTGAGGATATTATGTAGGTATATATTTAAAATATAACTACCATTGTGGACAATTTCTGAATCGTACTTACTCATACTTGGATCCATTGTTGGTACCTATTCTAAAAACATCCACGATTATCCATGAAAGTGTATTCAGCGTCATAAACCGCAAAATTATATATTAACGGAATAAATCATTATAATTTAGTAAAAACAACACTTTACGGCGACAAATTTTAAATACATCTGCAAAAATTATTTAAGAAGGAAAAATCTAAATGCTTTTTTGTTTATTTTGTGAAAAGATTATGGCGGTAATTTTTAAACTACAGAGTATTAAAGTATTAGTTAGATAATAGCTTTAGCTTATTTAAAAAGTTAATAGATTTAAAGGTTTAAATACTTCCTTAATTATTTAAGCAAGTATTTAAACCTTTAAATTTAACCTAACGGTGCAGTGTATTGTACTGCGGTTTTAGTTTGAGTGATATCCAAAGCTTAAACGAGGAATCCTTCTGTTATAATTACTCCAGCTAATACCTTAATAGGTATCCATTGCGAATGATACCAAAATTGCCGCAATATTTGAATAGGATTGACAAAACTACTATATCTTTAAAAAACGACTTTTATTATTCCCAAGTCACTTGGGGTCGGCTTTCTAATCTAACCGGATTTGACTGGATATCAGTTTTTACACGGAGCGATTGCCATCTGACCTACGCAACCCGAAGGCTAACGATACCCTAAAGCTAGATCAGTATCAGGATATTAGAGGGCACTGACTCCCCAATAACGACTGCCATAGATGTTCATGGCAGCCGGGACCGACGGCTTAACGTGCTCTCCGAGGCACGGAGCAGGCGATAATTGTCAATCAATACGCACATAATTTCGAAAAGTCATATAACTTCCGAAAGTCAGAGGTGCGCGACGTGGGTTCGAATCCGAGACACTGCATTGCAGTTTGTTGGTCTCCCCACTGAGCTGTCGCTGCTATCCTTAAAAAACGACTATCTATAGCTAAAACTTACTCGACATGTAATGCAAAGCAGAATAGATGAACGATGTAGAAAAGAGAGATATACTTATATATTGTCTGTTTTACTTATCTATACTAATATTATAAAGCTGAAGAGTTTGTTTGTTGGAATTACTGGTTCGATTAGAAAATTCTTTTAGTGTTGGATAGCCTATTTATCGAGGAAGGCTATAGGCTATATAACATCACGCTACGACCCACGGTAGCGGCGCAGTAACGATAGACGCAGGTGAAACCGTGGGAACGTCTAGTGAAAAAAAGCTTATTCCTATCGGCCACCACTGAAACTGCCTCACTCACCAGTGGTGGCAGTTTCCAACAACTATAGGGGCCGTTGGGACAATATTTAATATTTTGTTCTAACTGCTACCGCTGGTGGCAGTTTGGTGGTGGCCGATGGGAATAGTATTACCAGTTAAGCCTCATCGACCACTGAGAACAGTTGGGAGCAAATATAAAATTTTGTCCCAACGACCACCAGTGGTGGCAGTTTCAGTAGTGGTCGTTGGGAATAAGCCGTGAGAATTTTATAAATCATTAATTCAGGTTTATTTTAATTGCTACATTACTCTTGTATATAATAACTACATAGGTTTTACCCGCAGCTTCCCTCGCGTAGATGTAGGTCATGTCAATTTCATATACCTCCGAAACAATACTTATTTCTGGATGAAATGTACACTATGACCTTTTCTGTTCCCCTGACAACGTGTATGCGAAATTTCATAGAAATCGGTCGAGCATATAAGGTGGGAAGCGTAACAGTCACTTTCGCATGAATGATATTATTTACAATATACAAAATCCAACAGACCAACCCAATTACAATAAATTAACTAAGAATGACATTATTCGATCAGAATAGTTGACAGCTAACAATAAAATACAACAGTTTGTCTGTTTGTCAATCTACAACAAAAGTGCGTGTTAAACGCTTACTATTAATTAAGTGCCGTCGACATTCAACTCACAGAATTAAGTGATCAAAGTCAGAAATGTAGTACGAATGATTTGTCAGAATAACCTTCTGACAGACATGCCTTATTGTTTCAGACTATGGAGTAAGTCATAAGCTTATGAACTTTATCTATACTTACTAATATTATAAATTGTAATGTCTATCCTAACTATCCTAATCCTAACTTCCTAATATTATAAAATAATATTATAAAAGCGAAAATGAGTTTGTTTGTTTGTTTGTTACCTTTTCACGCCTAAACCACTGAACCGATCATCCTGAAATTTTGCATATACGTTGTCAGGTGTACAGAAACGGACATAGGCTACCTTTCATCCCGAAAAAAGTTACTGTTCCCGAGGAAAATAAGAAAAACGTTCTTATGATAATAGATGGCGCCACATTTCTTTCGAATCATGATTAATTATATTATTACAAGCAGAGTATAACCCGAATTGATTGTCAAATTCTAAATTAACGCGAGCGAAGTCGCGGGCAAAAGCTAGTAATATTATACGCTATTATTGTTTGTTACGCTCACACGCCTAAACTACTCGACCAATCATCATGAAATTTCGCATACCTTTTCAGGGGAACAGAAACGGACACTTATGTCCGTATCATTCTTCCAAAAAATAAGTACTTACTGTTGCTAACCTAACCTGAACTACATTTACGCGAGCAAACCCGGGCAAAATCTAGCTACTTATATTATGAATTCGAAAGTAACTCTCTTTGTCTGTCTGTCTATCTGATACCTCTTTACGGCTAAACCACTAAACCGATAGGGATGAAATTTGGTACGGAGTTCGTTTAAGACCCGGAAGGCTATTTTTTTCTACCCATTACGCTCGGTAGTGCCATAGGTATGATTCGAACCAACGTTCCAACGACCTCTAGTCTCAGGTCTTTATCCTTTTACGTCCCTCGTAGGTAATATAAAATGATAATAAAAGTGAGCATATTGTGGTTTCCCGTGCTTAATCCCAAACTTCGTGCTGCTTCTGAAATTTTTGACAGAAAAGCGCAATAACACCTTGCCCGTGAATCGTACCCGACACCTCAAGCATAGCAGTCGCTTTACTACCGCAGCGTCACCGAGTCAAACATTGATACGATTTGAATAATAACCATACAGAACCAAATACCTACTACCTAGTAACAAAGAAAATTTAACTCTATCTCCAAAAAAATAAGGTATAATTTAGAAGAACAAATTACAAACGCCATAAGTTCATACTATAGTCCTCAGTATAACTGGTGTTGAGATGACCCCCAACTGATACTAGTTCCAGCATCGGTCGCTGTTCACTTGTTGTACTGACTACATCTCTACCAGACACTTCAAATAACAGTATAATGTTATCTTATTGATCTAGGATCTAGGATTATCGAAGAAAATAGTTAAAAATAATTTTCTTAACTACTTAACCCCCGACGCAAAAACGACGGGGTGTTATAAGTTTGACGTGTCTGTGTGTCTGTGTGTCTGTCTCTGGCATCGTAGCTCCCGAACGGATGAACCGATTTTGATTTAGTTTTTTTGTTTGAAATGTGAATTAGTTGGGAGTGTTCTTAGCTATGTTCGATGAAAATCGGTTCAAAATGGCCGCCGCCACAAAATAGCGGATTACATATTTTTCACAACCCCCTTAATATATGGGTATCAAATGAAAGAACTAGTTTGTAGAATACTATACACTATGATAAATTTCAAATCGAAGATGGCCGCCACTGCAAAATGGCCGGTTACTATTTATATTATTTTGTGTGGGGGGTTTTAAATTTTTAATTTATAACCCCCCACACAAAATAACGGACCTTCGATTTCTGATTATGAAAAAGTGTTATTGAGAATTTCTTGTGGTTTTTAAATCGTTTCTTTAGTATCACAGGGTCTAGAAATGTGACCAATAAATGGTAATAGTTTTGTCTCATATTACGTGTGACCGAAAATACGGATAGTGAAATATGATTAAATTATATATTATATAAATAGTTTTTACCCGTGGCCTCGCTCGCGTAAATGTAGGTTAGGTTAGATTAGTAATAGTATTTTATGTGGATAAAGATACCCTATGTCCTTTTCTGTACCCCTGACATCGTATATACGAAATCTATATTAATATTATAAGGCTGAAGAGTTCGTTTGTTTGTTTGAACGCGCTAATCTCAGTAACTTACTGGTTCGAATTGAAAAATCTTTTAGTGTTGGATTGCCTATTCATCGAGGAAAGTTATAAGCTATATAACATCACGCTACGACCCACGGGAGCGGCGCAATAACCATAAACGCGAGTGAAACCGCGGGCACATCTAGTTTCATTATAAATGGTTCAGTAGTTAAGACGTGAATGGATAACTGAAACTCACCTTCGAATTTATAATATTAGTTAGAATATACTTTCTTACGCCTTTGCCGATATATGGGTGGGAATTCGTCAGTGAAGGACTGCTAGGCTAGCTTACGATTAGCTACGACCGAATAATAGCATTGCTTATTAATTTATTTTTGAAGTGAAAAGCGCGTTGAGCACTTCTTGAACAAAAATCATAGAACTCGCGTCATCGTCACGCTTCCACGCTTTCCATTTTTGAATATTGACAATATCTTAGAAATGGTGCGTCCTACGCAAAAAAAAAACGAAATTTTGATACCCATAATAACCCCCAAGAGAGTATCAGGAACTAGCATCCGACTAGGCCCTCTTTTTGTTTTTTCTCTTTATGCACTTCTTGGATGAACAAAAATCATGGAATTCGCTTCATCGTCACCGAACGCTTTCCAATTTTGAATTATTTTTGGTTTATAATTTGGTTTATAAAGAAGTGTTTATGATCAAGGATTAAAGTTTTCACTTCTATCGGCAGTCCCCAAAGACTGCCCCAATTTTTTTTCGCAAATCTTTCGCAAATGTTTTTAGGTCCTGTTCCACAGGGACTCACAAACATACACTTAACCTATACAAAGTACACAAAAATGTGTGCTTGAAGCCACAGCACTCGGTGTGGTAGCAAAGGCGAACCGACCGCTTCCCGGCTTCGCTTTCCGTGCAGTCAAAACGCGTGTGCTCTAGCAGGCAAAACGTGTGTGCTCTAGCAGGCAAAACGTGTGTGCTCTAGCAGGCAAAACGTGTGTGCTCTAGCAGGCAAAACGTAGGTGCTCTAGCAGGCAAAACGGGTGTGCTCTAGCAGGCAAAACGTGGGTGCTCTAGCAGGCAAAACGTGTGTGCTCTAGCAGGCAAAACGTGTGTGCTCTACCAGGCAAAACGTGTGTGCTCTAGCAGGCAAAACGTAGGTGCTCTAGCAGGCAAAACGTGTGTGCTCTAGCAGGCAAAACGTAGGTGCTCTAGCAGGCAAAACGTGTGTGCTCTAGCAGGCAAAACGTGTGTGCTCTAGCAGGCAAAACGTGTGTGCTCTAGCAGGCAAAACGTGTGTGCTCTAGCAGGCAAAACGTAGGTGCTCTAGCAGGTAAAACGTGTGTGCTCTAGCAGGCAAAACGTAGGTGCTCTAGCAGGTAAAACGTGTGTGCTCTAGCAGGCAAAACGTAGGTGCTCTAGCAGGCAAAACGTGTGTGCTCTAGCAGGCAAAACGTAGGTGCTCTAGCAGGCAAAACGTGTGTGCTCTAGCAGGCAAAACGTAGGTGCTCTAGCAGGCAAAACGTGTGTGCTCTAGCAGGCAAAACGTGTGTGCTCTAGCAGGGAAAACGTATGTGCTCTAGCAGGCAAAACGTGGGTGCTCTAGCAGGCAAAACGTGGGTGCCCATTACACATTTTCTACTGCTACTGAATATGTCTTTATAGAAAAACAATATCTCTTTGCCGTACTCAATAATTGGACCAGGGGCCTTACGATCGGGCGCAAGTATAAGCAAACTAATACTAACGAGGCAGTCACAACTTAATTATAAATATATATACATATCTAAACTTGAATAGAAATCTTTTAATTAATAACACAACTATTACTGCCCCATCAACGGTTAACCAACACCTGCCATAAGTTTTTGTGGTACTAATTCTTTTATACGCTCCACAAGAAAAAAATCGATCGTGATAAATTACTTCTCAACTAGGAACCTCTAACCATCAAATCTAACAACATTGACCAATCAAAACACACCATAATACTAATTAATAACATTAAAACCACTTTGTTTCGGCGCACATCACAGAAAAATTTACAAAAATAAAACTATCACTTCATAAAACATTTTTTACTCTTACAACACTTGGAATAAAGTTCAGAATCGATTTTGACAGCGCACGTCAAAGCTTTGTCGAGGCATGGCGACAAGTTTGACATATGTCAAAGTTGTCAATGCTGACCGCGCATTAATTAATTATGGCCAATGAACATTAAAATGGGCCATGATTTAAGGGATATAGTGCTATTCAGAGGTTAGAATACGTTTTAATTGAGATTAGTTAATATTGTGATAATTTTTATTTACTTCTTTGTTTTCTTAGGTACGGTTTTAGAGTTGGGCAAGGTGTTATTAGATTTACTGTTATTGTATCGTGGGTATAAATAAGCAGTCGTAAATACTATATAATAATAGCTCAAATACTGCTAGTGTCCGGCAATGAGGGATGAAATGATTAAATGGAGTGGGACATAAATACAGATGAAGAAATGCGTGTAAATAGGTAGCCAGAGATATATTATTACCTTTATTTACCTTTTCGGGCATAAACAGACGAAGCAACTAACATAAATGTAAATTCAGTAAATTTAACAAACTTACTAACCCCTTTGACTTTCATAAGTGCTACTTTGTGACCTAAATGAATAAATGATTTTTGACTTTTGACTTTGAAGAGCAATTTATTATATTCCGACAACATTTTTTTGATATCAATCAAGTGAGTCCACCTCGTATATTAGACTTAGATCCAGTGCAAGACATATAAAATCTTTGGTGACGTAAGCGTTTAGGTAATTGGGTGGAATTAATTAATATTGAATTACATAAACCTAGTGCCTATTAGTTAGTAGCCTATAGGTACATTCTCGAATTTTTAGGCAGATAATTATTCTCGATCAGATCGGAGGCGTTCTGGACAAAGGCCAGGTTAAGAGCTCCTTGAACCGACGGGCGTGTATGAGGAATGTGATGAAAGTGAATGAAGCCAGAGAAGTGTGTCAGGATCGTAGCAAATGGAAATCCGTAGTCTCTGCCTACCCCTCTGGGAAACAGGCGTGAATCTATGTATAATTATTTCCTATTTTTCGGTAGCAAATTGTTTAGATGAAACGTAATAAGGCCAGCAAGTTAATTGTCTCCATGCATTCAGAATTACCAATCATAGAAACCCACTAAAACTTTACCTTATCCGAAATCGAAACGTGAGCATAAAGGTTACGTGAACTAAGCCATAGGACTAATAATACTGTCTACCTTAGTTTTAAAACCACATGGAAATAGGCACTTCAAAAGCGTACACCTCGAAATATAATCGAATAAAACCACTGAACCGATCATCCTGAAATTTTGCATGTACGTTGTCAAGCGTACAGAAACGGACATACCTTTCATCCCGAAAAAAATTACTGTTCCCGAGGAAAACAACAAAAACGTTCTTATGATAATAATGGCACCACGTTTCTTTCGAATCATTACTGAATTATATTATTACAAGCAGAGTATAACCCGAATTGATTGTCAAATTCTATTTTAACGCGAGCGAAGCCGCGGGAAAAAGCTAGTATTCTATAATGAAAGCCTTACGACCAAATCAACAGGTGCAAACTATTAAAATTTTTAATCTTAATATAAGTAAGATAAAAAAGTGTGTTCTCACCGTCTTAATTAGCTACTAAATCAGCAATAAATCATATTTTTTGCTTATACATAACCTAAAATTATTAACAACTCATCAGAGATTGTTATAGATTTGTAAATCTAAATTAAAGTTCCCCTTAACGCCTAAACCGCTGTCAGCGACCAAAGATTAAACGATATAATGCTAACAAATCAACAAATTTAACATTACGCCTCAAAAAGCGTGATAACCTTTAAAATTGTGCCATTTTCGGGACGCATGGCGGTAAATATAACTTTGTTAAATTCAAATGCACAAACGTTACTAGGTTGCTCTCAAACTTTATCTTGCTTCAATTTAGTACTGTTTTAGTCAAGTTTGTCGGCAAATGTAAGTTTGTTGTTCTATTAGTTCAAATAATTTGATTAGGTTATCTAGATGAGTTGTCTATGGATGAGTGACGTCATTTTAAAGTTTACCAATGAGATATCGACATTCCATTTGTAAAACATGTAAACTTTAAAACTGTTTTTACGATTTTTTTACTGCACGTCGGTGTGGTTTGAATGATCGCTGAACCACAACCAGTGCGCCAGGTGTTGTGGGTTCGATTTCTACACGAGACAAAAAATTGTGAGATCTACAAATAATTGTTCCGAGTCTCGTTGTTCTGTGTCCATTGTTTCAATGTTGGTAAAGTCCTCCGCGACTCACGATTCACACACATAAAGGGAGTTCTCTTTTAAAAAAAAAGTAATCGAATGGAGAGTGGCAAGAAAAGGAATGGAAGGAAGGAACCCAGCTACTTTCTTCCCTTCTTTTACTTAGCTTATGTTTGCGTGTGATGTATTGGGTTTTTCTGTTGGCTAATTTTCCTGGTAGACTCGAATGGGATTCTCCACTATTACATGGGGTCTAAAATCGTAGTTGCTGTTATATATTCAGTAATAGTATCAGTCCTGTATACAGTGTGTATAATAAACCCTGTCCAATCCATTAACGGCTTGTTTCTCACTTAAAAACATGTTAAGAAAAATAATAAAAAGAAAATTGGGGCAGTCTTTGGTCATCGGCAGACTGCCGATAGAAGTGAAAACTTTAATCCTTGGATCATAAATATAAACACTCCTGTATAAACAAAAGAAAAAAAGAAAAAGTGGCGAGTCGGATTCCTGATACTCTCTTGGGGTTTTTTAGGGGGGTTAAAATTTCGTTATTTTTTGCGTAGGAAGCACCATTTCTGAGATATTGTTACTATTCTAAAATAATTGAAAAATGGAAAGCGTGCAAGCGTGACGATGACGAAGCGTGACGATAACGCGAGCTCTATGATTTTTGTTCACCCAAGAAGTGCTCAACACGCCTAAAGAAGTTTTCACTTCAAAAATCTATATCATCGTAAAACGTCTTTTAAGTATAGTACTGATCAGCATTTTTACCCTTATTACTGAAATTTCGCACAGTCTAACAAACTCCACTGAACTTGACAAGGACGAGGAGCGTGGCATACTTTTGGCGGCATTTTTCTAAGACGTAGTTAGGTAGGCGCGGCATCAGTGAACCTTTATGAACTTTAGTGATACCTAGCTATTATGATTAATAAGTTGTCGGTGTTGCCATGGGTAATCTATTGATGTATAAAACTATTTATTGCACATCAAATAAACAAATAATTAACATAATATATTAATGTACTAGTTTTCACCCGCGGCTTCGCTCGCGTTAATGTAGGTTAGTTTAGGTTAGGTTTGCGATAGTTCTTTTTTCTTGATTAAAAGTACCCTATGTCTGTACCCCTCCAATTTCATCTTGACCGCTTGAGTAGTTAAGGCGTGAAAGCGTAACAAACAAACAAACTCATTTTCGCATTTATAATATTAGTAAGGATTATTTAAAATAAGTTAAATTTACTGGGGTAATTTTTTTTAATCGATTTTTATAAAAGGATGTCACTTACGCACTCATAATAAGCTACTGTATAACACCTTTAAGGATCGGACAGGATTTATTATACACACTGTATAAACCGTCCCACAGCTGGGCAGAAGCCTCTTCATAGTGTGGGATGGTTAAGTCATAGTCTACTATAGGTACTAGTATAAAGCGCGTAAGCAGACTTTACGTATCTTCCAGAACATCATGGGGAACTCTCAATCTCTTAAAGTTTTTTTTTATATAAAAGCTTCTTTAGGCTCGTTGAGTACTTCTTGAGTGAAAAAAAATCATGGAACTCGCGTCATCGTCACCGATCGCTTTCCATATTTAAATTATTTTTGGTTTAAAATTTGATTTATAAAGAAGTGTTTATGATCAAGGATTAAAGTTTTCACTTCTATCGGCTGTCCCCAAAGACAGCCGCAAATTTTAATTTTTACACGACTATGGTGGCAAACAAGCATACGGCTCACCTGATGGTAAGTGGTTACCGTAGCCTATGGATGCCTGCAACACCAAAGGCATCACTTGCCCGTTGCCGACCCTTTAGGAAAGGAAGTGGGAAGAGGGAAAAAGGGTGATTGGGTCACCGGCACTCTCACTCACCGAACGAAACACAATAGTAGGAATACTGCTATTTCACGTCGATATTCTGTGAGAGGGTAGTCCTTCCCCGGTCGAGCCGGCCCATTCATGCTAAAATCAGTGAGGCTCTACTACTCTTAGAAACTCCTTCACCGATAAAGTTAGCGATAATTAACTATTTAATATGCGCTTATCTTCCAAAATTGGTATGCATTGGGATTGAACTCAAGACCTTTGCATGGCAGTCCCACGATCTCTTACGTGACTTTTGTTAATCCTTACTAATATTATAAATTCGAAAGTATCTTATCTTATGCGGGGGCCAGTCAGTGCAGACCGGCGACACTTCGACCCCAGTGGGATCTTTTGTGTCGACACTCTCCCAATAACGACTGCCATAGATGTTCATGGCAGCCGGGACCAACGGCTAAACGTGCTTTCCGAGGCACGGAGCAGGCGATAATTGTCAGTCAATACGCACATAATTTCGAAAAGTCATATAACTTCCGAAAAGAGGTGCGCGACTTGGGTTCGAACCCGAGATCCTCTGCATTGCAGTTTGTTGGTCTCCCCACTGAGCTATCGCTGCTCTAATTCGAAAATAACTCTGTCTGTCTATCTGTCTGTCTGTTACCTTTTCACGGCTAAACCACTCAACCGATTTAGATTTAGATGAAATTTGGTACAGATATAGTTTAAAATCTGGGGAAGGACATAGGCTACTTTTTATTGATGTAGGTACCACGCGGGCGGAGCCGCGCGCAAAAGCTAGTTATTAATAAAGTCATTACATTATATAAACGAATATAATAACAAATATATTGAAAGTTTGACTAATCTTGTCGAAATATTCGATGACATTTCGCTATACCAATAAAAGCTATCATTGCAATAACTAACCTTCAATATAAAGATATCATACATTTCAACACGTCTAATAAACCAATAAAGACGAAATAAGCGTCATTATATATGATTGGAAACTTTATATACGTGTGGCAACACCACTATTATTACTGGCAACACCGCTATTGTATGTAGCAACACCCGTTCCATAGACTACATTGTTATTGGCGGGCTAGTCTATGGTTCTTTGAATAAAAAAATAATTGGTGTTCACGTGTGCAATTTTAAAGATTAATAATACATAGTTGTTTGATTAACGCACACGGTTTTTTTTGTTATATTATTAAATTAATAGAGAATACTTTTTGTAGAACATATTGCTTAACTTCGCAACAGTTGCTTATTAGTGGGTGATCAGTATTAGAGGTCAATCAAAGAGGTGGAGGATATAGTTGTGTGTACTTTATTATTAATTATATAGAAATTAATGGTTGTTTGTTGGCAATTTTCTTTTTGCTATGTGTTCTTTACTCGGCAAACGTAGTGTAGGACGTCCTCCGACCAGGTGGGATGACGATCTGCGAAAGACTGCAGGCAGATGCTGGATGCGGCAAGCTGAAGACAGGGCGCTATGGCGCTCTTTGGGGGAGGGCTATGTCCAGCAGTGGACTATTATAGCCTGATGATGATGATGATGTGTTCTTTATGGATTAAAGTTTAGATACTGCTTGGTGGCGCAGCGGTAGTAAATGCGATTTCTGTGCGTGATATTTTGAGTTCGATTTCTGGGTCGGTCAATATTTTAATAGGTATTTCTTTCAAGAATTTTTCAGTAACAGCTCGCCGTCTGGAACTGTACCCGGGAAACGGCAACAGGCTATAACTGTGGCTTACAACCATAGCTAAAGAGAGCAGCGATAGCTCAGTGAGGAGACCAACAGACTGCAATGCAGAGGGTCTCGGGTTCAAACCCACGTCGTGCACCTCTGACTTTCGGAAGTTATATGACTTTTCGAAATGATGTGCGTATTGATTGTCAATTATCGCCTGCTCCGTGCCTTGAAAAGCACGTTAAGCCGTTGGTCCCGGCTGCCATGAACATCTATGGCAGTCGTTATTGGGAGAGTGTCGACACAAAAGATCCCACTGGATCGAAGTGTCGCCGGTCTGCACTGACTGGCCCCCACATAAGATAAGATACAACCATAGCTGGTGAAATGTGGGTATATTATACACCTCTCCCTACCTCCACAGTAACCGCATAGATGGCGTAGTGGTTTAAGTGGTCACCTCGCCATTGCCTCTACCCCGAGTGTTGTGGGTTCGAATCCCACACGAGACAAAACTTTGTGTGATCAAATGGATGTTCGGAGTCTGGTTGTTCGTTGTGTCCTTTGTTTGAATGTTTGTAAACTCCCCCGCGACACAGGATATATTCCTAGTTGTCTTTTAATATAGGCGTGAGATTGTGGTAAATAAGCATACGTCTAATGGTAAGTCCTGGCCTATGGTTTGGATCACCAGAGGTATTATACATACCTTGAGGTCTATTCAAAATAGAAGTCACCTTTTTTAGGGGACAAAGATTACTAAAAGCGCATCTCCTTCTTAAGTGGAAATGCGGCCAGCGTTGAGTCCATACCAACGTATTCTTCTGTTTTTCCTTGAAGAAAGAAAATATAATACCTACATACATACATAGATTCACGCCTGTTTCCCAGATGGGATTATATTTGTAAAATGAAATAGATAATAACGTATCTTTGTCTACCGTCGCGTTGCCCAAGTGTAAAAAGGCATAGGTAACTTTAAAAAAACATAAAACCAATTCTCACCGTGAACACGCATTTATAGTTAATCAATACTTCTTAAACATAAATCTTTATCCAATTATTCCGCTACCAACAAAAATACCAGCCACTTTTAAACCAAAGCAAACTTGAAGTTGTTTTTTATCCGAAGCGTTTAACTAGTCCTTATTTTCTAATAGTTAGTTGGAATGATGACTAATGGCCGAAGCGCTTCTCGACAAGTAAGGGGCGTGTTTAGGGGAAATTACCCCAAAAATGGGGATTTAAACACCCACTTAACCCATCAGCGAGTGGTGCTGCTAAATGGGATAGCGCCGGGTTGTGCGTTCGCGTTGTTGAACGAGAATTTCGAATAAATGGTGAAGATATCTTTCACTTTTAGGAAGATGTGAGAAAAGGGTTTTTTTTCTGTTTTAAAAAGACAACTCCCGCATAGAAACCTTTGTCGCGGGAGACTATACAAGCATTAAACAACGGGCACAAAGAAAAGTAGACTAGGAACGACTGTTTGTAGAACACAGACCTTTTTGTCACATGTGGGTATGGAACCCATAACACTGGGCTCTGTGACAAGCTAGTGTTGGGGTTCGATCCTCACACGGTGCTTGGGCAGCAGCCAATTGGCGTCAACTGTCCACAATTCCAGACTCTGTGCCACTTCTGAGAATTTCTAGACAGAAAATCTCAATAAAATTACCCAACCCGAGAATCGGATCCCTGTGCTCAAGCACAGTATTCGCATTCGCTACTGTTCCCTTTCTTATATAATATTCTATCACATACACACAACACCATCTAGCCCAAACTAAGCAGAGCTTGTACTATGGGTACTAGACAATGGATAAACATACATATATACTTTTTTTTTGTAAATACATACATATTATACATAGAAACACCCAGACCAAGACAAACATGCACACAAATGTTTGACTTGTGCGGGAATCGAATCCGCGACTTCAGGCGTGGCAGACGGTTACACTAACCACTACGCCATCGAGGCCACCGAGATATTCGTAGCTTAAAAACGAGAAGCTCTTCGTAAAAATAGCCTTTAAGCAATGGAAACGGATCCGTTAGGCGTACACCAATTTTGATAAATACTAATAAGAAACTTTTAAAATATTACAAAATGCTCGTTATAAGTCAATTTATTAGTTAATAAGCTTTATTTCCTGTGGGCTTTGTTTTAAAACAGCTGGTTTGTGGTTAAACCACATTTATCGTGCTTAACGGCACCCAAAATAAATGGATCCATGTTATGTTGCACCTTTTAAATGAACCATTTTGAACTAATGGCGCGGTTTACGTTATAATGATTATAACGATTGTAGGTTTGTTATTTTAAAGATTGATTGATGATTGCTTATAGGAAATTTGGGCATTTAGTCCTTACAAACGTTTTCTTCTGTTTTCTACCTAAATAAGGAATGAATAAGTTTAAAGGAAATGTGGGCGTTCAGTGCATATAAACGTATTTCTCTGTTTCCTTCCTAAATAAGGACACTAGAGCAGAAATATACAGGGTGTGTCGTAAATAGTGGTCCAGAGTAAAGGAGTCGATACACTGTATTCTTATGTATCACATACCGAAATTTTAAGCATTTTCAGTTAAGGGTCTCCTAACAAAAAATAAAAGTTCTTTTTTAAAATTTCTGCACCTTGCTTCACGAATTTGGCTGTCATTTCAACAAATATCAATATTTTTTAATTCTGTTTTTTTATTATTACTCTTGAATATGTGTACTATCATATCCAAACCCTTTTTTATGTTTTAAAGTCAAAGGTACTTAAAGAAATTAATCTGTTTCCAATTTCAATACTCATCTTCAGCAAATCATATGAATTTAGGGCCATAAAAAATATGGTTAAAATTTCGGTATGTGATACATAAGAATACAGTGTATCGACTCCTTTACTCTGGACCACTATTTACGACACACCCTGTATAGTAACTATTATTATAAATGCGAATGTGAGTTTGTTTGTTACGCTTTCACGCTGTAACTACTTAACAGATCACCATGAAATTTCGCATCTACGTTGTACAGAAAAGGACAGTGGGAGAGTGTTTGGTTACATTCAGGAAAATCTACTATTTCCGAGGGACAGAGAGGGATAGAAAATTAACCAAATCTATGTTAACTATTTTCATTGAGATATTAAAAACTACAGACAAGATCTCTTCTGCACACAGTTATTTCGTTTAGGAACAGTATTAAAAAAAACATTGGGGCAATCTTTGGGGACTGCCGATAGAAGTGAAAACTTTAATCCTTGATTATAAACAATTCTTTATAAAAAAAATATATTTCATATCATAAACACTTCTTAATTAATTAATTAAAATAAAAACTTCGCATCATGGTAATCATCAGTATTTTAATAATAAACTGTAAACAAACCAAAAACTCAACATTTACACCTTTAAATAATTAAAATAAGAGGTTTTAAAAACTCAAAAAAGTTGCATTTCATGAAATGCAACATACCTGGGTGTAACATGCGTGTAACAACTAGTGATGTGCTTCCATCACATAAATGCACCATTTTACTTAATAATAATCAGTCAACAATTAGTTACTTAAAGTTAATCAGTCAACAATCAGTTTTACAATTGTAGATAATAATTAAATTGTCATGATTAAAGTTATTTAAATATTTTGTACTTTTAATTATCAGTTTCTAATCAGTCGGGCATATCAGTTTCTAATCAGTCATGCATATTGGGCAATCTCCTCTCTAGCAACAGTCTTCATGCATCCACTTCATGGCATCATGCCCCACTGTATCAACTGGCATATCACCCCAACACATGGAACTAGCTGTCACATGATGTCAAATAAAAATGGCGTCCTCGCGAACGAAAGTAGCAACCTAATTAAGAAGGTTACGAAGTAAATCATGATAAATCAACACGATCCATCGATAAATATTAGCAAGAAATGTTCCATTGGCGTTCTAAATAACATAAATTTTATTAAAAGTACAGTATTTTCAGTTCTTACCTTAAAATTATAACAATAATTAATAATATCGCGCTCCCGTTCGAACCACCTTGACGAAAGGCCGAATGGAGCAAAAAATGCGCATTGTGTCGCTATCTGTGCCACAGGGTTAGAAAATACAGCGTTGTGGCATCTTACCCACACTGGTATATTACACCGACTCACCCTATACATATAATACGTATAATATCGTCGTGATATAATATCGTAGCGTTGCAAAATTAAAATCACTAAAACAGGTGTATTTAGCATTATGTCAATCAATCATAACCTATTGTGTAACATCGTGGGGTAGAGCATCGAAAACAATATTATTGCCATTAGAACGTGCGCAAAGAGCCATCTTCCCTACCTATGAACTATACCGATCCACTAAAATTTTAACTGTCCGTCAACTATTTATCCTGCACACTGTCCTTAAACAACATACGCTACTACCTTTTTACCTACGAACAAAAGAAGGAAAGACTTAGTTTGTGAAAGTTTCCAAACTAAACATGCTTAAATAAAGAATTTTTCTTATTCTTAGGACCTTTTTTGTACAATAAACTAAATAAGTTATTAGATATATACATATATAGCATTAATCATAATCAATGTCACATAGTTTTAACAAAGTACCTAAAAACGCTTACGTATTCAGATACAGAGAACTTGCTAATGGTTGTAAAATAATTTCTTATTGTTTAGGCAATTTTTCATTTATAATTGTTATTGTTTAAAACTATTTTATACTTAACTATATAATATGTTTGCAGTACATGTATAAATGTTTTTTGTAGACCCTTACTTTATTAACAATAGAATAACAATGTTATATTAGAAACAGCCTGAAACACAGGTCTCTGACCTAGTTCAGATAATAAAATGTAAAAACAGACTTTATGAACAAGACTTTTTGTGTCCAATATTTAAATTGTAAATGTTTTCCTTTAGATTAAATATAGTTTTAATGTGAATTTAATACAATAAGTAGCCTGTAATGTGTTTTGTAAAGACTATTATTTATTGAATAAAAAATTTATTATTATTATTATACTATATATATAATTTTTAATCTCTTAGACTCCTACAGTTAAATTCTGTTACTAGTTACTGTTTAGTTCTATTTAAGTTATTTAAAGTATTAAAACTATTGAGATTTAAGTTGCTTTTCAACAGCCATGGCCACGGGGAGACCGTCTGGTAGTTTAAAAACAAACAAACTCTTCAACTTTATTATATTAGTATAGATAAGAAACAAAATATGTAAGTATTTTGTTTACTACATTCATAATAAATACTTTTATAAATTATCTATGCTTACTTCTTATCATAGATTTATTTCACACACGGGGACATGGCTCCAACGTGCAGAGGCCCTTGGTTACGTTTAATCTAGTATAGAATGGGACACTTACCGAGACACGAATCACGGCAGGTGTAGGAGACTAATGCTACATATGGAACCTTATAAATCTGATCTATGTTTGATGGGCTGATATAATGAACACTATGGATAAAAACGGCGTTTGCCAGATATGCAAGAATACCAGAGTTGTGGTTACACTGTAAAATAGCTGACGCCGGACCTTATTTATTCTTTTTTATATTGGTTGTGTTTCCTAGAAAGTGAACCAAATAAAATTATTTTTGAAGTGAAAACTTCTATAGGCGCGTTGAGTACTTCTTGGATGAACAAAAATCATAGAACTCGCGTCATCGTCACGCTTCTACGCTTTCCATTTCTGAATTATTTTAGAATCTTCCGAACGCTTTCCATTTTTGAATTATTTTTGGTTTATAATTTGGTTAATAAAGAAGTGTTTATGATCAAGGATTAAAGTTTTCACTTCTATCGGCAGTCCCCAAAGACAGCTCCAATTTTTTTCTCTCTTTCTTTCTTTAGATATACTGTTTTAGTAGAAATTCGGCATGGTAGACGGTTATACGCCGGCTCACTAGAGGCCCTGAATAGCTGCCATAGGCATAGACGCTAGATAGCAGAGGGCAACACCGATGTGAGTGGCTGTTATTATTAAAGATTTTTGTTATTAAACTGTCTGGTGGCGCAAGGGTAGTGAATGAGACTGGTGTGCATGAGGTCTCGGGTTTAATTCTTATACTTTATCAGCTACGCTTTAGATAATAAAAAATAATAAAATAGAATTTATTGTGTCAAATAATTCCTTTTACAGAAAATTATATTCGGAATCTTCTTTTAAGCAAATAATGCCTGTAGTTGAAAACTCCGCACCTCCATATTTTACATAGCATGATAATTAAGACAATAATTTGAAATGATGTTTGTCCGTGGGAGAGCCATGCTTCAGCACGAATGGGCCGGCTCGACCGGAGTGATACCACAGCCTCACAGAAAACCGGCGAGAAATAGCGTTTGCGTTGTATTTCGTCGAGTGAGTGAGGGTACCGCAGGCCCAACCGTCCCCCTCTTCTGTTGGGGGCAAATTTAAAAGAAACGCAACGCACTTGTGACTCCTCTGGTGTTGCGGGTGTCCATGGGCGGCGGTAATCGCTTACCATCAGGCGATCCGTCTGCCCGTTTGCGTCCCATCACAAAAAAAAAAAGAAATTAACTTTAGGATACATATATTAAATACAAAATTATACTTAAAATGTGTGTATGTGTGTGTGTATGGCTTTAGATGTAGCCTAGACTGTAGCTTATATAATGTAAGTGCGTAACACCTAATTCTTTACAGATATATATAGGTATAGGGGTGTCTACCCTCTAAAACAAGATTATAATGTGTGTATAATAAAATGAGTGGTGCCATTAAACAATTGTGTTCGGCTAGTTAAACACTAATGGAGGTGAGAACCACCCTGTTGTATTATCTTGGACTGATATCACTTGTACGCACAACGTGTGTGTATGTGCGTGTAGCGTGCAGTAGTGTGTGTTAAGGCGAAGTGCATAGTTAGTTAGTTAGTTAGTTGGACGTATGTTATCCGCACTTAGCCCCAATTGGGCCATTGTGCGTAAGTAACCGACGCGGAATACTGTTCGGCTACTCATACCACCCCAGCTCCATCCAGAAAGACAATAGAAGACCGGTGTTGCGCAGTACCTCCTTCATCGTTTCTGGACTGTTTAGGAATTTCGCCCGTTGGTTGCTCACGCTTTTACAATGTATAAGCACGTGAGCTGGTGTCTCCTCGGTCTCCATGCAGCCTCTACATAAGGGACTGTCAGTGATGCCGATGTTGAATAGGCGAAGTGCATACCAACTATTTGATAGTTGGTATGTGTTCTGGAAGATTTGTTTTTGGGAAGAGGTTTTATGGTCCTCCAGACTGAATTTCGGTTAACTACGCAGCAAATGTTATAGTGTACAAGTGTGCGCAAACGCAATGGCTCTCTCTATTTTCTAACTATAGTATCCGTAGAAACGGCTAACCGACACGACCGCAAAAATATCAGGCGGAGAATATTGCCAACTTCATAAACCCGGTTAGTTATTAAGATGTTTTTGACAGAAAAACCCAATAACTTATTGTTAGTCCGACTCAGAATTCAAACTCGAAACCTGCACAGCAGTCTCATTGACAGTAGTCAATAGTTTTCAAAAGTTAGATACTTTTGAAAACTATTGAACTACTATTACTTAGTACGATACAAACTGTGACTAAATGTAAATGTTATTTATATGCAGTTGTCCGAAGGAGATAGCGAAATAGCCCAACGCCACTCCACTTTTCTTATGTTCAAATTTAAAATAATAATTACTCCCTAATTTAGCAACAATTATTAGTGTTTGCACAAAATATATGTATATTTTGCGATTGACAAAAATGTCACCCTTATGTCTCCAGGTGTACCAGAGAATTCAAACATCCTCTAGCAAAGATACTACTATATATATATCCTTCATTCATCACATCATATTTATTCAAACATTAATTAAAATACAAACGCAACACATTCGCCTTAACACTTTTATGTTAGTGTGCGTATCCTGTATAAATACACTATAGCCGCTTTACATGTGTGCGTGTCTGTCCATGTGTGTGTAAGCGCGAACAACTTGTTTGTTCAAAGATTTAATACACGGTAAATTTCTTTAAGTTTACCTGGCAGACGAGCGCCAAGGATATCCGTGTAAGTGAATGTTTTCGATCAACTTATTTGTGGATTGGATTATTGATGTTCGGTGTACGTATGTGAACTTTATGATATTGTGATAATTTACAATAATTGGCGCACTAGGTATAAATCCCTATACCTATGTGAATTTTGTAATGGATAGTTTATTAATTTGTTTTTTGTTTATTACTTACAATATCAGTTATCAATACTCATTAGGGATAAATCGCTGTGTGGTGTGGTCGCTTTCAGGGCAGTGGTATATTTTGTGATAATAGTGTTATAGTAACTACGTTTTAATTTGTTGTTTTTTGTTGTACCTCTTGTTTATAACTGAAATCCCTGTGTCGCAGGAGAACGTTCAAAAATTAATATTGTATAGATACTGTAATCACTATATATGTAGATGCCTAAGAAGTATTTTCTAATCATCCTGATTAATGGTGTTTATTATGGTGCTCAAACAAACAAGATCACAAGTATGGTTACAGTACGGGGACAATCGTTCGGCATCCTGTTATTGACTGATCGTTAGTATCCTAACTAATATTATAAAAGCGAAAATGAGTTTGTTTGTTTGTTACCTTTTCACGCTTAAACCATTGAACCGATCATCCTGAAATTTTGCATATACGTTGTCAGGTGTATAGAAACGGACATAGCCTACCTTTCATCCCGAAAAAAATTACTGTTTCCAAAGAAAACAATAATAACGTTCTTAGCAACATAGATGGCGCCACGTATCTTTCGAATTATGATTGAATTATATTAATATATATCATTACAAGCAGAGTACAACCCGAATTGATTGTCAAATTCTAAATTAACGCGAGCAAAGCCGCGGGCAAAAGCTAGTTTATTCTATATAAGTGTTACAGGTAAAATGATTTTACGCTTTACGCTTTTCAAGACACTGACTATACACTGTCTTCATTGACCACACGACACGATAAATCTGATCGCTGTGATCACCACTACTGAACACAATATGACCTTTGTAGTTTACGCTAATTTCATACTAAATGAAATCATTTAACTGATCAACACATAGACCATCACACCCGCAATATGATAATTTCACTGTATTCCATTCAACACAATACAACGTATCCAACCGCCAACAAGATAACTTATAAACCGTAATTGAAAACTCTCTCTCTCAATTTTATTAACTACTCAAATTATAAACACTAAATATTTTACACTCATACACAAAACAGAACACATCACATACAAGCGCCATTTATGATCATATAACATCATAAAATCATTCGAATCGGACACCATTCGAATAAAAAACCGCAATAAAAAGTTCACTTAAGCCTTTATACTTGAGCTCGATTTAATTGGATATATCATAGCGTCTGTTTGCGCATAGCAATTGATTGCCAACATAACAACACGACGGCAAATTGCCGAGACGAGAGAACGAGACAGCTACAACTGTCTGCTCAGGAATTTAACGAGCAAGAGAGAGATAACTCTATTCTGTCAGCCCGTTTTCAGGACAGCGAAGGCATTGGCGTTGTAACAAGTCGGTGGCAAAAATAAAAGGCTTAAAATATTTATTTTAAGGGTGATTATTTTAGTTTTAAAGTCGTTTCATCATCACCATTTTAATGATCGCGTTAGGCCCGGAGCATTTCTATATCATTTATTATAATTGATCAATAAAATGTTAATTTTTATAATTATAGCCGTTCAGTTCGGTTTATTGGCGGGTGTTTTTGGGTGTTTTGATTTAAAGGGATTTGTGTGGTGGCAGGGATGGTGCAGTGGGTAGAGTGATCATGGATACCAGTTCAATTTTGGATGTTTAGCGTGTGATACAATGATTGTATCGTTGGTCTAGGGTCTGGGTCCCGGGTTTGATTCCCAGATGGCACAATGATTTGTTAGTATCTATCAGGACTGTTGGGTCACGTTTAGCTGACGCTAGCATTTAAGCATTTTGTATCGGACGCGTATGTAACGCGTTCGAGTTAGTCGCTCTCTCACGTTTGTAACTGTAAAATGTAAGGACTGAATAAACGTTGTAATATGCCATCCATCTTTTACTTGAAGACTCCCACAAGTCATAACCGTGAACACGCGTGGTAACAAGCATACAGCCTAGAAGCCAGTAGGTATCCAACAAGGACATTTTCAGTTGCAGCCCGGACTCTAGAAACAGGAGCTCGCTCCCTGTTATGTTCTCTGTGGCGCAGCGGTAGTGAATGAGACTGCTGTGCATGAAGTCTCGGGTTCAAATCCCAGGTCAGGCCAAATAAAAAATTAATTGGGTTTTTCTGTTAAGAAATCTCAATACGAGCTCGGAGTTAGGAAGTTGGCGGTGTTAGACACCCCCGTGCCTCGGAAAGCACGTAAAGCCGTTGGTCCTGCGCCTGATGTCTCTCCGGTAGTGTTGGATTACAGTCCCATCGGATCATGAGGGTTAGGGAACAGAGAGTGCACTTGTGTTTGCGCACACACTTGTGCACTATAATATCTCTTGCGCAGATGGCCAGTCTCCGTTAAGATTATTATTATTATTATTATGTTCTGGATGAATGTAAATTAAATATACCTCCAACTACCTACCAAATCAAATGAAAAGCCTTTCATTATTTATTTAGATTAGAAAGAAAGAAAGAAAAAATAATATATTTGACAAACATCCAATATTAATAGGTTAAATATAATATATTTAAATAAATTTTACCAAATGGGCCCAAGTTCAGCATATGCCAGGCTAAAGCAGACTGGCGCTGGTTGTTAACTAGATCCCTTTTGATTGACTTGAGGTTAAAGAATTTATTTTCAAAAAGACATACAATGTGTCACTTACATGAAAATAACAAGACGTCATTTAGTGAAATACAAATTATAGTATTTAATAATTCAAATAAAATATAATGAAAATTATAAATTAACACTTATAGGTAAACATCAAAGTTCGGCGGCTCGTAAGTTTACCAGTCACATGTATGTTAGTTGTTGGCGCTGCTGCAACCGCGGAAACCCTCTAACGGCGCAAATATAGTAATTTAGTCGGAAATTACATTTTTGAGCCGTTTGGGGTGGAAACCCTAGGCTCATGGGGTCCGAGCGCTCGTATTTTGTACAGGGAGATCGCAAAACGCCTGATCGACGTTTCGCGTGATCAGAAGGCTGGTCTTTTTTTGGCCCAAAGAATCAGCATTGCCATTCAACGTGGCAATGCTGCCAGTCTTCTGGGCACGTTACCAGTTGACAGCGATACTGATGAATTCTACGATGCCTAAACCTTTTCTGTAAATATTTAGTAATATCTATAATTGACGACTCGATGGCGTAGTGGTTAGTGTAACCGACTGCCACGCCTGAGGTCGCGGGTTCGATTCCCGCACAAGTCAAACATTTGTGTGCATGAACATGGGTGTTTGTCTTGGTCTGGGTGTTTCTATGTATAATATGTATGTATTTACAAAAAAATAAGTATATATGTATGTTTATCCATTGTCTAGTACCCATAGTACAAGCTCTGCTTAGTTTGGGCTAGATGGTGTTGTGTGTATGTGGTAGAATATTATTATTATTATTTGTGCTTTTGTAATTATGTTACCTTTTTTAATACGTTTGTGAATATATATTAGGTTAATTCGTTTTAAAATTAATAATGTAAATATTTGTTAGTTGTTAAGTTCTGGTTGATGTTTAAGCTTATGAGAAGGTACCTGCAAGAAACTCACAGCCGCTGGCTGTTTGAATAGTAAAATAGTCATATGCAATAGTCTCACACCCATATCGCTAAAGGCAGAGGTGCTATGCTTTTAGGTCCCATAGGATGCGAGCCTATAGGTACCCGTCTACCGGGCAGACTCCGTACTACTACTAAAATTTCATAACAGAAAAATCTAATAACTCTGACTGAATCGGCAATCAAATCCGAGACCTCATGCAAAGCAATCACAACACGTCCACTGCGCCACCAAGACAGTCTACTGTTCCAATTTCCAATAAAATAAGTTTATTATAATAAAACCATAAAATAAGGGATGTTTTCATTCAAATTCATGGATTCCATTTATTCCTGTCGTTTCAACATTTCTTTTATGTCATACAGATATAAACTCCGTATGTTTGGTAGCTTTGCTTGCAAATATAATATTGCTGGTAAGAAGCAAGGTTCAGCAATGTTGCCACGGTTAAATGGTAGATGGGTAATTAAAGGTACTTATGAGAATGTTTTACTACAATGCTGCCTCGATGGCGTAACGAAAGGAAATGCGATTGCTTAGGTCTTGGGTATGTTTCTCGAGTGGATCAAACAGTTATTGAATTTTGTTGTAATTTATAAATTTTATAGTTGCAGCACTTATAAAGCAATATATGTATGTTTATCCATTGTCTAGTACCCATAGTACAAGCTCTGCTTAGTTTGGGCTAGATGGTGTTGTGTGTATGTGGTAGAATATTATTATTATTATTTGTGCTTTTGTAATTATGTTACCTTTTTTAATACGTTTGTGAATATATATTAGGTTAATTCGTTTTAAAATTAATAATGTAAATATTTGTTAGTTGTTAAGTTCTGGTTGATGTTTAAGCTTATGAGAAGGTACCTGCAAGAAACTCACAGCCGCTGGCTGTTTGAATAGTAAAATAGTCATATGCAATAGTCTCACACCCATATCGCTAAAGGCAGAGGTGCTATGCTTTTAGGTCCCATAGGATGCGAGCCTATAGGTACCCGTCTACCGGGCAGACTCCGTACTACTACTAAAATTTCATAACAGAAAAATCTAATAACTCTGACTGAATCGGCAATCAAATCCGAGACCTCATGCAAAGCAATCACAACACGTCCACTGCGCCACCAAGACAGTCTACTGTTCCAATTTCCAATAAAATAAGTTTATTATAATAAAACCATAAAATAAGGGATGTTTTCATTCAAATTCATGGATTCCATTTATTCCTGTCGTTTCAACATTTCTTTTATGTCATACAGATATAAACTCCGTATGTTTGGTAGCTTTGCTTGTAAATATAATATTGCTGGTAAGAAGCAAGGTTCAGCAATGTTGCCACGGTTAAATGGTAGATGGGTAATTAAAGGTACTTATGAGAATGTTTTACTACAATGCTGCCTCGATGGCGTAACGAAAGGAAATGCGATTGCTTAGGTCTTGGGTATGTTTCTCGAGTGGATCAAACAGTTATTGAATTTTGTTGTAATTTATAAATTTTATAGTTGCAGCACTTATAAAGCAATATATGTATGTTTATCCATTGTCTAGTACCCATATTACAAGCTCTGCTTAGTTTGGGCTAGACGGTGTTGTGTAAAAAAAAAAGGCACTCATTTTTTATTTAAATCCATTCTGCCTTGTTGCCTGTGTTTGATTTTGTACATTATTTTACACATAAATAACAATCGAAGTTGGATGGAAAATCAGGGACTAGGTAATATTTTGAAGGACATTGTCCACTTTTGGCCATCCGTGGGCACGATGTTATGAAAAAGGTAAATTCATGAATATTTTTATTTATTTTTCGTTTATGTTATTTTAAGTATATTTGTGTAAGTTAACACAACAAAAAACAAAACATAGTTGAAA
Source organism: Catocala sponsa (assembly GCA_963564715.1). NCBI lineage: Eukaryota > Metazoa > Arthropoda > Insecta > Lepidoptera > Erebidae > Catocala > Catocala sponsa. The sequence goes on from OY751349.1 coordinate 18,613,748, forward strand.
AAACATACAAACAAAACATAGGAAAAAAATAAAACATACAAACAAAACATAGTGGGTCGTAGAACAGTGGGTTGCTGCGCTCACATAACGGCCATAATATGGTTTTTAGGCTGGACAAGGTATCAAGGGCACATTAATCCACCTGCCCAGTTTCTTGAACATATACTACCTAGTTACATGTTTTTTTTTATGGCATCGGTTGGCAAACGGGCCGACGGATCGCCTGATGGTGAGCGATTACCGCCGCCCATGGACACCCGCAACCCCAAAGGAGTTACAAGTGCGTTGCCAGCCCTTTAAAAAGGAATGGAGGAGGGAAAGGAAAAAGGAAAGGAAAAAGGAAAGGAAAAAGGAAAGGAAAAAGGAAAGGATAGGAAAAGGATCGGGGTAACTAGGCCTCCGGCTCTCTCACTCACCGATACGAAACGCAACAGTACGGGTACCGTTACTTCACGCCGGTATTCTGTGAGAGGGTAGTACTACCCCGGTCGATCCGGCCCATTCATGCTGAAACCAGCGAGGATCTACTACAATGTTATTATAAGTCTGATTAATAAAATATTCATGAAAAATATGTTGTTTTATTTTATTAATTACCCTTTTCAATAACATATAGAAACCTATCTAAACCTCCTTTTTACTGATGTGAAGTATTTAATTGATATCATATCAAATAGGATTACCCTATTGCCTGCTACCCGGCCAGCATTAATGCTGCTATAGAACTTATTTACCAGAAAACATAATAACGCTTTACTTGATCCGTGAATCGAACCAGAGCTCTCATGCACAGCGTTCGCATACTCTACCACTACGCCAGTAGGGCAGTATGGATATGTTCAAGTTTATATTTAAAAAACCGACAACTTCCGCATTAGGGATAATTCCTAAGTCCCGGGGGACTTTACAAACATTCAAACATCGGACACAAAGAACACACAGACTCGAAACAACCATTTGTGGATCACACAAATTTTTGTCCCGCGTGGGATTCGAACTCACAACATTTGGCGCAATGGCAGTAGAAAGGCGACCACTTAATCCACTACGCCATTCGTGCAGTCAATCTACATCTCCATTAGTCTACATAATATGTATGCAAATGTAAAATCTGGTCAAAATACGTTAAATCATCGCACACTGTGTTATATTATTGATATATTTATTAAAAGTAATATGTTTTGTCAGAGTTCCGCAATCGATATTATTATTTGAATTGAAATATATATTTATTGGAAGCAATTTTAATGTAATATAAATAAAATACACGCACAAAACGCGAACGAAATCTGAGCGTGTGCGCAGATTAAAAAGAAATCTTTTGTCACACGACCGAGTTATACTGCGAGCAAAGGGAAATACATTTTATTTAAAACAGTTCAAAATTTGTTAAAAGTAAGATTTGTTTGAATTTAAATTAAATAATAAATGCACATTTCTTTGGAATTATAATCGAATAAGTCGGCTATTGGTTACTTGACCATCATTCATAAACATAAAAGAAAAATTATAAACCTTGCGTTTTGTATTCCTGCTCCATATAAACTTTATCTATGTCAAACCTCACACTTCTCTATTCTCCGACTTTTATAAATACAAAAATATGTCTGTTCGTTTGTCTTTTCGTAGCAACGAATAGAAGTGACATATGGTATTATACTTTACCGGGTTAGATTTTAGTTGAACCCAAGTTACAAAACTTAGGAAAATGTATCAAAAGCCGTCCACAGGTTTATGGGTAAAGCTCGAACACTCAAACGATTCGAAGAAAAATAACTTATTTTCAGGCTTAGAATTTGTTAATAATTTAATTTTTTTTATTTAATAAATCTGGTAAAATTATGTTTATTTTTCTGTTCTATTCTAATCATATTCTTATCAAGTCATTAGATTGGTTGTTACTTCTTCAGTTAGTCAATCAAAGCAGTTTAAAAATGTGTTTATCTGTCTTCCAGAAATCGGGCGATAGTTTCGTACCTCGTTATAGTTTTACTAGTTTAGGCCCGCTGCTTCGCTCGCGGTAATCTATATTTCGTCAATAAATTGCTATCCCTCGGAATCAGTAATTTTTTCTGGATGAAAGGTACTCAATGTTCTTTTGCGCCGCTGACAACGAGTACGCCAAATTGCATGACGATCTGTCTAAGGACCAATAAACAACCAAACTCATTTTCGCATTTATAATATTAGTAAGGATAAGGAAGTACCTCTAGACAGAAAACAATTCCGGGCTATATAGTAGTGTGTTCTGTGCCCTATGGCTATGACTTTTAGAAGTAAAATGAATAATTTCACGCACAGTATTGGCCGAGCGTCCACCAAAACTCGAATGATACAACAAGCGAGCCACATGGCTGTGTCGAAATAAATAAACGCACGTCGTCGTAAACACGAGCACTCATTTTAACAGTTCTGCCTTTATTGTGAACTCTCACAACTCTCTCTCTATCCAGCTGTAGCTTTTGTAATGTCTCTCTTTCTTAGAGCTAGCTCAAGGGCCTAGGTTCCATGCTCGGATTGCATGCATGTTATTGGGATTTTCTGGAGTCAAAGTAATCTCAGGAATAGCATACATTGCACGGATGGCGTAGCGGTTTAAGTGGTTGCCTCACCACTGCCACTGCGCCGAGTGTTGTGGGTTCGATCCCCACACGGGACAAAAAATTATATGATAAACAAATAGTTGTTTCCCACGCAATACAGAAATTATTCCTAGAGTGGGGTTGCCTTAAAATTAACTAAATCATATCTGGAAATGTGTATTTCCTTCATAATATAATATAATATATAATAAATAATAACATTCTATCACATACACACAACACCATCTAGCCTAAACTAAGCAGAGCTTGTACTATGAATACTAGACAATGGATAAACATAAAAGTCGGGGAAAAAGTCTAAAATTTTTAAAAACATTTCTTTGGCTGTACTAGTTGTATCTGGCTGGTTTTAATACCATTAAAAAGGTTACATTTCAAAAAAAGAAACAATTTAGTAAAATATAGTTTTCCGCCGGTTTTTATTTGTTTTTCTTTCTGTCAAAATGAGTGAATCTAATGAAGAAATTCAATACATTTTAAAATTTTATTACAAAAAAGGCAAAAATGCAAAGACAGCCGCGAAAAAAAATTGTATTATGTTACGTTTATGGACCTAATGCGGTGCCAGTAAGAGTAGCACAAAGTTGGTTTAAACGTTTTCAATCCGGGAATTTTGATGTCAAAGATGCACCTCGCTCTAGTCGCTCTGTCACGACTAAAATGGACGCCATTTTTTAAAAAGTGGAGCAGGGTCGGCATATTAGTAGTTACGACATAGCTGAAGATCTGGGAATTGACCACAAAACAGTTACGACCCATTTGAAAAAAGCTTGGTATACAAAAAAGCTCGATATTTGGGTGCGACACGAGCTCACTGAAAGAAACCTAATGTACTCATTTACGATTCTTTACCGAGACGTAATGAAACCGAACCGTTTTTGAAGAGATTGATAACTGGTGATGAAAAGTCGATCACGTACGATAAGAACGTGCGAAAAAGGTCGTGGTCAAAGGTCGGTCAGGTTTCACAGACTGTGGCAAAACCCGGGCTAACTCGCAATAAGGTGATGCTGTGTGTATGTATGGTGGGATTGGAAGGGTATTGTTCATTATGAGCCTTTACCCCCGGGCAGAACCATCGATTCGGATCTCTACTGCCAACAACTAATGAGCTAAAGCTATATGAGATAAAACTAAAAACAGCAAAGTTAGTTACTGCAGCAAGAAGATATCCGTTTGTTCTGCCTACTTTCTTAAAACAGGCGTGAACGTACAAAAAGCATTATCATTTGATCTTGGTTCCGTTCAAGTGATCATTTCATTATTTAGTGCCTGTTTCCAACACATTCTTATTAAATTTCAAATTAACGATTACGAACCTTTGCTCTTTTTAATCCCCAGCGGGTGTTTTCTTAACAACTGAACATTAAGCATACTTCATTATAATAATATCGACCTTTAATTCACAGGTAGTTTAGGAAAAGGTGGTGTTTAAGATTCCACCATTAAATATAGTTCATTTTTATTAATAGTCTTAGTAAGCAAATATGGCGATGGATATACCTGTGTCTTTCTATTGACGATATGATTTCTTTCTATTGAATTTTTTCGTCACCTCTATTTATTAGAGAACGAATTTATTTCAGTAGCAGTAACTGAATTGTTTATTAAAACAAGTAAAAAATAAAGAACTCTATATGTGTTAGTATACAACTAGGAACAGATTGTTGTCTTAACGTGATTGCTGTGTATACCTGTAATAGGCAAGCATGTCGGAACTGATTCATTATTGTAACAATAATTATGTAGATGTAACATGTAATGCTGTTGGTGTACCAACGAATAAATTAATAAAATAAATACATAAATATCAATACAATATTAAATAATGTACAAAGGCAACAATCATTATATACAACACAGGCAACTCTGCATAAATGGATCGCTACACAGGAATAAAATCCTGTGTCGTGTTACAAACTTTTAAACAACGTAGGTACACAAAGTATACTCAGACTTGAGACTACTGTTTGAGGATCACACAATGTTTGTCCCGAACGAACCCATAACACTTGGCTACGTGGTAGTAGAGACAACCATTTAAATCAAGACGCCATCCCTGGAATTATTATTATCTAACAAAGTCCTTGTATCGTTTTACGTGGGGAAATCCGCCTTATGCATAACCACTCGTCACGGGGAGACGAGAAGACTATGTCAGTCTCTCCCAGGGGTAGATGGTGAATCTGGGTGAGCCAGTATCAGGATCTACACAATAAAACCACCATCGTTGCTTTTGGTGTTTCGCTGAAACCCATCGGGGTCAATACAGGACGCATAAGCGACAACTGGCGGCAACTGATAAATCTAACACTGCAAAACTCTTCGTCTTTCTCTTTTTGACAAAAGTTAATTATCTTCCCACACTAGCAATATTTTCTGTATCACGGAGGACTACGAACTTTCAAACAACGTACATAAAAAGAACATAGGTACACATTCGATACAACCATTTGTGGATCACATAATTTTTTGTCCCGTTTCGATCGAACCCACAACACTCCGCGCAGTAGTAGTGACGAGGCGTTCACCTAAACCTATGTCTTCAATCAATTAGATGTTCCACTCTTAATATAGTAACTGTCATCAAATCGTGCAGGACTTAAAGATCGCAACTGGGTTTTGAGAGTGGAAGCGACAGCCGTTTACGGTGCGGGACAGAAATAATCCGAAACCTCAAATCTAACTTAACCTCTATCGCCGTGTCAAAAGAACAATTAAAATACCCTTACCAGTTTAAAAAAATATTTACTCTACTCAATCATTGCCATAAATTTGAAGTATATTAAAAAATAATTTGGTCTCAAAATAAACCTCTTTAGCAACGAACCCTCATCATTTTTGATACCTAATTTAGGTCTGGCAACATTAACGTGTAGGTGTTGCAACAAATTGACGACTCTCAAAAGGATATCAATAAAATAAAAACGTTTTATACGCAGACTAACAAACTGAAATTAAGATCTTTTAAACAAAGTGTTCAAACGACACTTTTGCCCTCAGTATTTCGACAAAAGCTTAACGTCTTATCTACCACCTTGTTTCTTACAAATTGGAATCTTGTTACACAAAAGTAAAGACTATTTTAGCTAAATTGAGATGCGGTTGATGTCAATTTCAATTGTAATATTTCGCAATCTGATTGTTCACTTCGAGAGATTGTCAGTAAAGTACGTTAAGTTGAGTGTATACTAGCGAAAAATGTTTATTTTTAAGTTCTAGAGGTATCTTAGTATTTATTATTTCTATAAATAATATACTTTACAATACACACATTGTAAAATGTTGATGCTAGTTTCATAGTGATTGTAAACATCTTGATTAGAATGAACATTGTAAGCGATAGAAATAAGCGTCGTATTCAAGAGTCCGTGCGCAGCTGATATTATACCTAACTAGGTAGATGTTCCCGCGGTTTTACCCATGTTTATCGTTACTGCGCCGCCCCCGTGGGTCGTAGCGTGATGTTATATACCCTATAGCCTTCAAATCGAATCAGTAGTTCCTGAGATTAGCGCGTTCTAACTAAAAAACAAACAAACTTTTCAGCTTTATAATATTAGTATAGATTACAGATACAAAATGATTATTATTTCCATTTGTGTCAAAGATAAAAGCGTCCAAATGCAGTATAGTGTACCACAAACTGTCCTTAGAAGCTAATTAAACAAAAAAATACATTTTCTTTGGTGTATTGTAGCAAATTCGGATTACGCTCAGTGCAATAGTCGGCTAATACTGTTAAGATGTTTTGTTAAAATTTTATAGACTTAGCGTGATTGACTTAAACATAGCAAGCCTTTGAGGCTTTAGCAAGTTTTTAGGGGTTAAGCCCTTAGTCGCGAGATACTGCGGCAACCATGTGTAATGTTTCTGCAATGCGTCTTCTTCGACGGAATATGTCGTATCAGGCAGCAAGAGGACATTCCATGAAGCAATAAGGAGTCTAGAAATGTGTGCAGAAAGTATAATAGGCTCGACTTCTAGTACGCGTGACTTAAAACAGCTGGCGAAATGTAAGTGCAACACACTCTACCTATCTTCCAAAGATATACAGGCGTGAATGTATTTACAAAATAACGTATACATTCCTTAACGCATGTTGTTAAACTTGTAATGGTAAACAAAATAACTTTTTTATTTTATCTTCTATTAAAAAAAGCATCTCCCGCTCTAGGAATATTTCCTGTGTCACGAAGGACTTTACATCCATTCAAACAACGGACACAAAGAACATCTAGAGCCGGAACAAGTATCTGTGGATCACACAAATTTTCACGTCCCGTGTGGGATTCGAACCCACAACACTCGGCGCAGTGTCAGCGGCGAGGCGACCACTTCAACCACTGCGCCCTCCGTGCAGACAACAGTAGAAGTCAACAGTAACTTAAATGTTTAAACGATAAAGAATTTTTGGAGATTTTTTGGAGACTCGCTTGTCTGTTCAAGGGTTGCTCATAAAAACTCGGTAACAAAAAAAACACAAAATTTAACGCTTTCTGGATTGTCGTTAAAGGTTTAAGTAGTAATTTTATTAAATAATTAAATAATAAACGTTGTGTTCAGAATAATAATGTCCCCTAAAACATGCGTGTAAGTTTCGAGGAGTTTTGAGAATATTTAATGTTGATGTTTACAATAATAGTCTCCCTCCTATTATATGGGAATTCAATATAATTGACTGCTTTGGTGACGCAGCAGTGCAATGCGATTGCTGTGCATGAGGTCTCTGATTCAATTCCCAGGTCGGATCTAAGTGTTATTTTGTTTTGAAAAATTGACACTGGGAACAAGAAGAAGTCTTGTCTTGACCGGTGACCGGTGACAAAAGGCTTACCCCTAAGTCCAGTGAAAATCATAAGTGGCAAAATGTTTGTGTAAAACAATTCTGCTTACTAATTCGGGATAACAGATCATCATCATCATCATCATCAGGCTATAATAGTCCACTGCTGGACATAGCCCTCCCCCAAAGAGCGCCATAACAGATCATGCACAATGTATGTAAATAATTATAATTGGTTATTTGCTAATCTCCGGAATCGCCAGTCGGACTTGCAATTTTTATTTGCATATGATAGCCTAATTCTTAAGGAAGATCATAGACTTTATTAATAACATCACGCTACTAGCCCCACGAATGGAGCTGCAATCATAAACGTAGGTGAAATCGCGGGCACAGCTAGTATTATTTAAAGACTATTTTAGTTAACCTCTAAAGAAATAGTTTAACTAATTTAAAAGGGATTAACACCACCAAAAATAGTAATTGCGCAGCAAAATATGCTTACTAAAATATATCATAACGAGCACCTATTCGCCTCAAATCACTGCATTCCGTCTAGGAAGGGTTAGGTTATGTTAGGTTCCTTTTTAAACCCACCCAAACATACATAGAAGCCCCGCTAATCGGGGCTCCGTCGACTTATTTAGATCTCTTTAAATATATTTTGCTATGCAATTTGGTGATCATTTACTATTTTTGACTGTTATATTTTACTATATATGGTGATAATTTTAAAATGTTATATTTTTTTTTTTCTTTTTTAAACGACGACTCTGGCACTAGGTATAATTGTGTCGCAGAGCACTTCACAAACATTTAAACAACGGACACAAACTCCCAGACTGGAAACGACTATAATTAGGTATGTGTATCACGTACACAATTTTTTGTCATATGTGGCGATCGAACCCATAATACACGGCGCAGTGGCGATGGTGCGAAAACCATGGAAAGAAATGCTGGGATATAAAGTGTGTATATCATATGTTATCCAGGACCTAGTCTATCTGTTTATCGAATTTCATCCAAATCCGTTCAGCAGTTTACGCGTAATTGAGTGCCAAACAAACAAATATCATCACAAACTTTCACATTTATAATATTAATAGGATTACCAACAATCTATTAACTGCCTCCGCTCGTAATTTTCTGGCCGTCAGAACGTAAAACCTAATTTTCGTAAACTGAACAAATATCCAATACCAATTATCTCGATGCGTTTATACACGATCTTCAACCTTTTTTGTCTCTGTCGCACTCGTTTGTTACGCTATATTGTGTCTCGTTTTCTCCAGCAGCCGATGCCCATTCACACCTGCAGGTTATACTGTACGTTTGTTTGTTTGTTCGTTTTATTTTCCGACGGTCGTTGTTAATAATGCTGTATTTGATAAAATGTGAGTGATCATTTTTGATTATGGCTGTTTTCTTATCTTAAAAGATTTTTATGGGAGCTGCACATGTTTGTAATGAGATAAGGTGTATAGTCAAGCGTGTTGCTTTAAAAGATAGGTAGTGTTGGTATTTTGATAGTTATTTTAGCTTAATAGTCTCAATTCTACATCTTAGGAAGATGCATTGTGCCGCATTATAGGGAAGTTATTGCCGTCTTCAAAGAAAAAGAAGTAAGAACGTTTAATTCATAGTCCACCATGCTGGTTCAGTGCGGGTTGGAAGACGTCACATATATTCAAGAACTATGGAGAACTCTCAGACTTGCAGGTTTTCTCACGACGTTTTTCTTCGCCGTTGAAGCGAGCGATAATGAATTATTTAATCTATACTAATATTATAAAGCTGAAAAGTTTGTTTGTTTGTTTGAACGCGTTAATCTCAGGAACTACTGGTTCGAATTGAAATTTCTTTTAGTGTTGGATAAATGCCCCCGTGAGTCGTAGCGTGATGTTAAATAGCCTAAGCGTTCCTCGATAAATAGGCTATCCAACACTAAAATAATTTTTCAATTCGAACCAGTAGTTCCTGAGATTAGCAAGTTCAAACAAACAAATAAACAAACTCTTCAGCTTTATAATATTAGTATAGAAGTATAGATTACTAATTTCTTGTACTAACTGCCATGCCTCAGTCAACTTTACAAACCAAACAAAGGACACAATAAACATCTAAACACAACATTTCGCGGCATCCACAATTTTTGTTTTGTGTGAGAATCGAACCCACTCCACTTGGCGTCACTTTATCTACTATACCATCTGTATAGTCAAAACACATACAAAGCGGGTGTAATACCATTTTGACTACCCATTCCAGCCGTGACCCTACATAAGTACGTATATATGTATAATTATGCTAATAAATGAATTCAAAAATGTGCGCATGCGCCGTTCTCCATCCAACTCCCACGTGTATAGATCTCGTTAGCGCCTGTTTATAAATTTGTCTGTCTGTCTGTCCGTAATGTCTGCTAAACATATCTCTCAGACGAGTTATGGCCTACGTAATTGTTAGCCAAATTGTTACCTCAACGCTTTTTAACATATTCTTAAGGACATTCAACTTTTACTGAATACTTATTTAAATATTTACGCTTATAATCATATGTTATTATTGAAATTAAAATTTATATGATCTTGATAAGGTTCGGTGCAGTGGTTGTGATTGACTGCTGTGCGTGAGGGCTCGGGTTTGATTGCTAGTTCGGGTGCATGACTGCACGGGTGGAGTAGGGGTTTAAATGTTCGGCAATGCCACTGCGCCGAGTGTCGTGGGTTCGAATCCCAAACAGTACAAAACTTTGTGTAAACCAGAAATTTTATAAAATCATTATTGAGGTTTTTATTAAAACATGTTGGCTTTGGAGGACCAGTGGTAGTGATTACGTTTACTGTAAGTGAGGTCTTGTCTTGTCTGTTTGATTGCTAGTTTAGGTAATGTTATTGTGGTTTTGTAAAGACATCAGTAGCCGTATGAAATCTAGTACTGTGCCAGCTTGACGGCAAAAGGCTTGTGGCCACGTAGATTTTTAAACCATATCTGTCGAAATATGAGTGCAATGCGAGTATATACATACCCGTTCACGAGCATGACCCGTGGGACAGACAACATTTCCCTCGCCTTATAGAATTATCCTTACTAATATTACAAATGCGAATATGAGATTTTTGGTACGCTTTTACGCCTTGACAACTCGACCGATCATCTCAATATTGCGCATACAGCTTGTCAGGGGTACAGAAGAGGATATGGCCGGGACTCCACCAAAGCGGAGACGAGACGAGCGGAGAGGAGATGTTTTTTAAACAACCAATAGAATTGTGTTATTGACACATCTCCTCTCCGCTCAGCTTCAGTGGAGTTCGCTGTGCGGAGATGTGTAATATTTGTATGGCACGATGGAAGCGGAGATGTGAGCGGCGTGCAGTGAGCGATGTCACTCAACGCCTCGCACCCGAGCTGAAGAACATCTCTTCTCGCACAGCACACAGCACACCGCACACATATCCGCTTTGGTGGAGTCACCCGAGCTGAAAAACATCTCTTCTCGCACAGCACACAGCACACCGCACACATCTCCGGTTTGGTGGAGTCCCGGCCTATTGGTTACCTTACAATAAGAAATAAGTAGGTACTGTTACCGAACGCAGCGAGTAAAAGATAGTCTTTAATGATATAATTTTTTAAAGTTAGATCGAGTGTAGTATTTCTAAAATGGTGTACCTAATAGTTGCTGTTCGTTGCAAATATGAGTCATAAAATAAGCAGCATTGTACAATTGGTGATTAAAAAGAGCGGCCGTGAGTTTCTAGTCTAAACATAAATTGGATATCATTGCAGAGCGATGCCGATTGTGGTGAAGTTGTAGCATTGCGCTATCGGGTCAAATTGCGATGCGATTTCGTTAATGCGATATACCGTCGTATCGCAGAATAGAGCAGTTGACACACATTTTTAGATAATTTAAGTCTAATTATTACATTACCCGAACCCTACATAAAAATACATTTTGAAATCTACTCAAAAATAAGCTATAAACGCTTTAAATCTAGTAGTAGGGGTTCGTCAAATGACAGAAAAAGGATGCACGATACAAACTATGACGTAACTGGTATTTCACCGCAGCTGTGCGAGAGAGATAATGAGGCATCCTTACTGGCAACTCTAATTTTCCTTTTATCCAAATTTAAAATATCAATTACTCCCTTATTTTGCAACCGATTTTGACACTTTTCTTTTATACAACTAAGGTGGCAAACAAGCATACGGCCCACGTGATGGTAAGTGGTAAGCGGGAAGGGGGAATGAGGGTGATTGGGCCTCCGGCACTCTCATTCACCGAACGAAACACAACAGTAGGAATACTGCTATTTCACGTCGATATTCTGTGAGAGGGTAGTTCTTCCCCGGTCGAACCGGCCGTTTCATGCTGAAATCAGCTAGGCTCTACTACTGCTACTGTGATTCTAAAAACTCTTCTATATAAAATAATTTTCAAAATCAAACATTGATACCTACCCTATTGTTTATAACAGAACGATGGCAGTTGCGGTGAATTAGCGTTGCGCTATTGCATTGAATTGCGATGCGAAGTACAGTCATATCGCAGTATTGTTAACAAGGCGTATGACCACACCTTATAGTAACGCGACGTATCAAAGAATAAATCCAATTTTATAGCCTTTCTCCGATACAAACATTTACTAATATTTGATGTAACTTTACCCTAATCATGGATAAAGTCATTACTATAACGCTATGTAACATTATACCTAAGCAGAGGTGTCTCTTGATGTGAATGTATCGTTTTTGAGGTGAGTAGAGACATACAGATAAACATGTTCTTCTATTTTATGGTCACCATTAGCGTTTACCATAAAGTTTTAGTTTTTTTCTCCTTTGTTTGGTAATAAGAGGTTAGGTTACGTATTAAAGTTTTGGTGTTTCAATTCTATGGGGAATTGCTTCATGGGGATAATATTTATTAGTTAAGGTTTTGGGCTTGTGATGAAACGGTTGCTGGTCGATTCCCAGTGCAGTAATTAATGTGAACTTACAATCTTAAGTAAATTAAATAATTACGCTACTAATGCATTGGCGCTGAGGTAATAGGCGACTGTTGTATGCGAGGTCTCCGGTTCATTTATTATTTTGGCAACCAAAGAAAATTTCTAGGCCCCTTGTCTTGGAGTTTTCTTACTGTTTACCGAGCATATTTTCAGACTTTGCGCTGCTACTGAGAATTTCCTGTCAAAAGACAAGTACATAATAATAGTGTATAGTTCTTGCAACTCACGAAAGCGAGCGGACTTTGCGTGTACATGCACAGTGCGGTAGTGTGCGTGTTTGACAGAGCAGTCAGTTGCGAGCGACACTTACATACATAGCCCGCTCGCCTTCGTGAGTTGCAAGAACTATAATAATATACATCCCACTACCCCATTAGATAATCTTATTGTCTTACATTTTATGTATCATTTTTATTAGGTATATAGGTACTAGATTTTGCCCGCGGCTTCGCTTGTGTAAATATAGGTAATTAGTAACAGTCTTTTTTTGGGTGAAAGGTACTTTATGTCCTTTTCTGTACCTGACAATGTGTATGCGTAATTTTATGATGATCGGTCGAGTAGATAGCCTAACAAACAAACTCACATTCACATTTATAATATTAGTTAGGATTATGTAATTAAAGTAGTTTAATTTCAATACACTATTAGAGATATATAGTCGTAACTATATATTTATACCTACATGGGAACGAAGTAACGTATAATAACTAGTAAAAATAAATGAATTCCAATAACATCCTCTTTGTAAATAAATTATACATCCCGTCAATCTCACACAAGTGAGAAACATCACGCTACCGTGGCACCGGCGGGGGCTGGCAGTGAGGCATCAAATCAAACACTTTACCTCCCACTGTTTCAATGAAACGACGCACCAACTAGCCTACAGTTATTGACGGTGTGTATACGTCGAACTGACGTGAACCATTAGTTAAAGGCGAAACATACGAGAGACTATTGCGGACTGTCCCGTAGTTCTAGTTTCTTGTATTTACTGTTTTTCAGGGAAACAAAACTAGTTGGGAGTTACTGACTGTGCGAGCATACGGGCGGATATTGTGGACTGTCCTGCCTACTGTTCGATGTTTGATGCGATTTAAGAGAGGCCCTATGTTTCTTGCACTTATGTTCTCATAGGCTCTGCCTTTTGCCTGAACCTAGAATTAACAAACGGCAAACCGATAACCTTTGATGTTTATAAGTTTAATTTTGTGCCCTAATGAAAGATTTTTGACTTTGACTTTCATGTACAAAATAATTGAGAGTTATCAACCTCGAACTTACTTATATCTTAGAAGCAAAACATATGGGTGGTTATTTTGGACTGTCCTGTTGGTACAGTGGATTTATGTTTACTGTTGTTATTTGTTTAAGTGATGCACCAAATCTTCTTCTTTCTTCTTTTCGTGCGGTTAGTGGCCAACCTGTTATCAAGAGTTGTTGAAGCCGCCCGTAGGCCTCTGACATGGCTTAACGACTGCTGTCAATTTGGCAGCAACCGGGACCGACTTTTTACGTGCCCTCCGAAGCACGGATACGCTCAGATGAAATACCACTACGCGGTCACCCATCTATAGACTGACCGCACCTAACGTTACTTAACCTCGCTAATCGTTTACCGATCAGTGAGTGCAACTGGCTATGAGCGCCAAATAATCGAGGGTTATCAACCATGTGTATTCGTAAACTAATGTGTACAATCAAAACATACGGGTGGTTATTTTTGACTGTCCCGTAGTTCTAGTTTCTTGCATTTACTGCTCTTTCAGGAAAACAAAACTTTTTGGACTGACGTGTAGCTACTATTAGTTAAAGTGGAAACTTACGGGCGCATTTAATAGACTATCCCTGCCTGCTGTTAGTTGTTTGTTGCTATTTAAAAGAGTGGAGCGGTTTAAACGAGTGGCCCTGAGTTTCTTACACGTACTTTTAGGTATGTTCTCATAGGCTCAACCTTTTGCCTAAACATAGCAACTAACATAAATGTAAATTCAGTAAATTTAGTAATCTCACTGACCGAGGCTCTTATACGTTCGTAACATACGCGCCGATATTATGCACTGTTCTGTCTGGTATTAGTTATTTTAAGAAAAATAACCGAGAGTTATGAACCGTGTGTATACATCGAACTGACGTGTACATTAGAAGCAAAACATACGGGTGGCTATTGTGGCATGGCCCGGTGGTATAGTGGCATTGCTACTGCGCATACGTTTATTGTTTCAGGGGCGTACACACTAATCCAGATCTATCAACGTTGTGCATACATCAAAGTAACTCTTCTTTCTAGCCTTTATTATTCCCATGTCACTTGGGGTCGGCTTTCTAGTCTAACCAGATTTGACTGGATATCAGTTTTTACACGGAGCGGCTGCCATCTGACATCCGCAACCCGAAGGCTAACGATACCCTACGGCTAGACCAGGATATTAGAGGGCGCTGACTTCCCAATAACGACTGCCATAGATGTTCATGGCAGCCGGGACCGACGGCTTAACGTGCTCTCCGAGGCACAGAGCAGGCGATAATTGTCAATCAATACGCACATAATTTCGAAAAGTCATATAACTTCCGAAAGTCAGAGGTGCGCGACGTGGGTTCGAACCCGAGACCCTCTGCATAGAACATGTATGGCAGTCGTTATTGGGAAGTCAGTGCCCTCTAATATCCTGACACTGGTCTAGCCTTAGGGTATCGTTAGCCTTCGGGTTGCGGAGGTTAGATGGCAGTCGCTCCGTGTAAAAATTAATATCCAGTCAAATCCGGTTAGACTAGAAAGCCGACCGCAAGTGACTTGGGAATAATAAAGGCTAGGGAGAAGAGAATAATACCTACCGTATTTTCTGGGACTTAAAATCATTGTTGGCGAGATGTGGATGTAATACTATTCTATCTGACCCTTGGAAGATAAAAGCGAGAGACTATGCATGTGAATAATCCTACCTACTATTACAAATGTGAATGTAAGTTTGTTTGTTACGCTTTCAAGCTTTAACTATTCGAACGATTATGATGAAATTTTGCATACACGTTGTCAGGATTACAGAAAAAGAGTAGGTACTGTTCCCAAGGCGTAGAAATTTATTGAAACTAAACTACTATATACGAATTTTATCACGTTGTTTATTTGACACTTTATTATATAACTAGTTTTAACCGCGTAAATGTAGGTTAGGTTAGGTTATGTTTGCAACAGTTCTTTTTTTCTGAATGAAAGGTATGTCCTATTCTGTACCCCTGACAACGTGTATCAAAATTTCATGTTGATCGGTTGAATAGTTAGGGCGTGAAAGCGTAACAAACAAACAAACTCATTTTCGCATTTATAATATTAGTAAGGATTTTGAAACTGTTACACTACTATTACTAATAAACTTTACTAATGTTTAAGCTAATTAAATTATTTAAACTATTAAAACTATTTATATTTATGTTTACACTTCCCCCGACGTTTCGGTTGCTTTTCAGCAGCCATGGTCACGGGGAGACAAAGATGGTAGTTGTCTCAATGTTCCAGTGTAGTTATTTCAAAGTACTCGAACATAATTTAATCATTGGTGTTTCTATTTACGCAGAATGAGCTAAATGAATAACATTCGCGTAAACAGAAGACATTATTGGGTAAAAATTTATTGATATAACATATATTAACGCGAGCGGAGCTGCGGGCAAAATCTAGTAGATATATTATATAAAAATATTCTAAAATACAACATTGCATTGATCCCTCGAGGAGTAGGTACACCGATGGCGCGTCAATAGCGACCCGCAGAGAGATTACCCGCAAGCGTCATTTTCAAGAATGTAACGCCTTGAAAATAAGGCTTCTACATCAGAGTACATGCACAGTGAATCTAACTGCTGTGCATCACGCCTTGGGTTCGAATCTCCGCTGGTCTCGCCAAACAAAAACAAATGTTGGCATTTTCGGTCAAGAAATTAATCTCAATAGGTACCAGTCAAGAGTTAGGAAGTTGGCGGTGCATGCCTCGGAAAGCACGCAAAACCGTTGGCCCAGCGTGCGAGATAAGACTATAATCTAGTCGATTTCCACAAATCGCATCCTCAAGCAATGTGTCTTTAACACATATGTATATAAGTAAATCCCAAGTCTTTATCTTAAAACATTCTCGTCGACAAAAGCCGATGTTAGCCGAACGTTTCCGATCTTAATCGAGTCGTCGTTCGGAGCAGTTTATACTGAGCACGCGCACTATATCAGTAACATGATACATTTACAACAAACATAAGACTTTTATATGCGGTAAGGACCCCTTTAGTCTTGGATTGAAACGTTCTACGTAATTTTTCATTACTTACGTGGGCACCGGGGTCCGTAGGCGGTATGTTAAGGTTTTAAATAGATTCGTATGATATTGTTGGAATGTACTACGGATGGCGCAGTTGATTAAGTAGTTGGATACAATCAAATAATTTTTTTAAATTTTTTTATATAGTATAATATTCTATCATGCGTGCCCTAGGTTCGAACTCGAGACCTCTGCATGGCAGTCTAACGGTCTTCTACTAGGCTATCGCTGCTGTTATATATGTAGTAGGTATATATCTTATCTTATGTGGGGGCCAGTCAGTGCAGACCGGCGACACTTCGACCCAGTGGGATCTTTTGTGTCTACACTCTCCCTATAACGACTGCCATAGATATTCATAGCAGCCGGGACCGACGGCTTAACTTGCTTTCCGAGGCACGGAGCAGGCGATAATTGTCAATCAATACGCACATAATTTCGAAAAGTCATATAACTTCCGAAAGTCAGAGGTGCGCGACGTGGGTTCGAACACGAGACCCTCTGCACTGCAGTCTGTTGGTCTCCCCACTGAGCTATCGCTGCTCTTAGTAGTAGGTATATAACATAATAATATAAAAGTAATTCTACTGAACAATAAAAGAAGTGTTGTTTATGCACTTATTAAAATAAATCTTGCATTTATTACCTTTTAATTGGTAGCGAATGCAATACCAATTAAAAGGGTATTAAAGTCTATTAACGCATGCAGGTACCTATAGGTTTTTTTGTAATGCGTATAGGACGGTCAGTTATGCGAAACGACACTTATTAAAAAATAAATTATTTATCGGGTCGCACACGTCTATATAATTTGAGTGCTAAACGAACCAATCTGAAAAAGAAGGTCTGCGAATCGACACATATAAAAATACTAGATTTTGCCCGCGGCTTCGCTCGCGTTAATTTAGAATTAGACAATCAATTCGGGTTGTACTCTGCTTGTAATAATATAATTCAATCATGATTCGAAAGACACGTGGCACCATCTATTATCATAAGAACGTTATTATTGTTTTCCTCGGGAACAGTAATTTTTCTCGGGATGAATGGTAGCCTATGTCCGTTTCTGTACACCTGTCAACGTATATGCAAAATTTCAGGATGATCGGTTCAGTGGTTTCAGCGGTCAGTGGTTTGTTTGTTTGTTACCTTTTCAAGCCTAAAGGCTTGAAAAGGTAACAAACAAACAAACTCATTTTCGTTTTTATAATATTAAGTTAGGATTAGGAAGTTAGTATTAGGATTATTTTAATATTAAGTTAGGATTAGGAAGTTAGTATTAGGATTATTTTAATATTAAGTTAGGATTAGGAAGTTAGTATTAGGATTAGGATTAGGATTATTTTAATAAGTGTCGTTTCGTATAAACCGTACACACTTGTGTACTCTAATATCTCCTTCGCAGATGGCGAGTGTCTGAATTTAGCTACCGTGACCGAAAGGGTAGAAATTTACACGTTAGTAACTCGGTGACGTAGCGGTAGTGAATACGACTGCTGTGCTTGAGGTCCCGGTTTCGATTCCCGTGCCGAACTAAGTGCTCGTTTTAATTTATTTTATTGAATAAGCACACCTGTAGTATAACAATTAATAACACAAACCTTGGCAAAAGCTTACTTATTTCTAAATAAATAGTAATTACACAAGCAATACGTATGCATAGCATTGTAGAAAATTTATTTTCTAATAGAGATTGTATGCATGCAATTATAAATACCTATAAACTTATTGAAAATACAGTTGAACAATGCAATCACAGGGAAAAGGAACAATTAAAATTAAACAAAACAATAAATGACACGGATGGCGTAGTGGTTTAAATGGTCACTTCGCCACTGGTACTGAGCCGAGTGTTGTGGGTTCGAATCCCACACGGGACAAACATTTTTGTGATCCACAAATGGTTGTTTCGAGACTGGATGTTCTTTGTGTCTGTTCTTTGAATGTTTGTTAAGTCTCCCGCGACACAGGAATTATAGGTACATAGTGCGGAAGCTGTCTTTAATTTTTTTTTTAACAAAGCTTGTGTCCCTATTGTAAGAGGAAATGCCTGTATAGGACATTTTTATCAAGAAACTAGTTGATCCGCGCAACTTCATCTGCTTCACATAAGAAAATTTTTTTGCAACCTTTTACATTGATGCTCCGCTCCTATTGGCTGTAGCGTGATGTTATATAGACTATAGACTTCTTCGATAAATGGGCTATCCAACACTGGAAGAATTTTTCAATTCGAACCAATAGTTCCTGAGATTAGCGCGGTCAACCAAACAAACAAACCCTTCAGCTTTATAATATTTATTTATTTATTGTTAAGGCACTTCAACGACTTATTCACTAACATTCAGCAAGGATGACATACATAAGTTATAACCACAGTGAATTTGTCACTTACGGAAGTGCGCAGCACTTGCAGAAAAGGTGTAATAATATTAGTATAGATGGTCAGTAGCAGCACTGAGACTGAATAAAACCCTATAAGGACGCATATTAAAAATACTCTTTAAAACCTAGAGTCATCATCAAATAAGTACCATGAAAATACTTAATAAAGATACCTTTATAAACACAATATGTTTTGGAACATACGGCGTTATGTTACATTACAAACATAGAAAATATTTTATATTACACCTGGTACGTGTTATATTGAGTTATCTCACAACATAACGACACCTTCGCTAAGTTATATAACACTAGGCGATACATGCAGCGATGCTTGTGGCTTCTTAACTTCATTTTTAAATTTTAATTGACGTGTACGGATAGTGTAGTCGTCGGCTTGCACTGCTACTACGCCGTGTGTGGGTTTGATCCCCGTACGGGACAAAAAGTTTACAAATAGTTGTGCTGAATCTGGGTTTTCCTTATGTCTGCTGTTTAAATGTTTTTTAATATTCCTGCGACACAGGATTATAAACACTAGCAACACTAAGATTATATGTATAACAGGCGGTCAAACGTAAGTCAACTGTTGTGATTGGTTTATTGAGTTAATAACAACTAATAAAATCACAGATCACTTGACATGAGTTTGATCTCGGCACGTCGTTGATTTGCTTTTAAAAAACTGGGATAAAGTAACATTGTCAACTTAACGATTAAAAAAGGTAGATATGGTTCCTTTTTACTTGTAATTTTAATTCATTACATAACTGCATTACATACCTAACTTTGTTTCTATACATGCTACTTCACGCCGGGCATTCCCTGATTGAAATATCCGAAAACATTATCGAATCCAAACTGGGAGCATAAGTCACAATATTAATTTGGAGAATGTCAAAGCATAAAATTATATGTAATATTTTAAAGAGAAGTAACGACAGTTTTTTTTTGTACAATTAAGGTGGCAAACAAGCATACGGCCCACCTGATGGTACGTGGTCATCGTAGCCTTATTGCCCATACGCCTGCAACACCAGATGCATCACTTGCGCGTTGCCGACCCAGTAAAAATCTTTTAACACCTTTCTGTAGAACCTCATACTCTAGTCTTGTAGGAAAACCTCGGCAGGGAGTTCAAGCGTCCGCGGGAGAAAATTCCTTTGGAACCGCTTGGTGCAGCACCAATTAGGTTGTAAGGTGTGAGAATGAATTCCCTGCCGATGGCGGGCGGTGCGATGATAAAAAGTAGCTGAGGGCCTCATCTCAAACAACTCCTCAAAACACAATCCATTATATAAGCGGTAGAAAATACAAAGGGAGGCAAAGTTCCTTCTGTGACTTAGTGGCTCAATACCGCCTGTGAGTTCGGGCTCATCGACAATTCTCAAGGCTCGCCTCTGTACCGCGTCAAAAGGATCCAGCTGGTATTTTGGTGCTCCTGCCCAAAGATGATTGCAGTACTCCATGTGAAGCCGGACTTATATAGAAGCAGTCTTTGCCCTGCAGTGAAGTATCGCTTAGCTCTATTTCCGTAGATCCCATAATTGTTATCAAACCGAGAGATAGGTATAAGACCTTTTTCAATAGTTAAATATTGTATTGATATGTATATAATATGTTCTTCAACACATACATATTAGTTAAAAACGCACAGACAACACCACGTTACATACTAAAGATAGAGCTGTTCTTATAAAATCCTTATTTAAAAAACAAACAGACATTTAGACAAAGTCACACTACATACAGTAAATAAAGTTAGTCCTCGATTAAGCCCTTTTTAAACAAACATACAGACAGACAGGCAAACGTTTCAATACATACAAAAGATAAAGACAACTCGATTAAACTCTTATTTATATCTCATAATAACATTATTTATTTTATTAATGTTCGCCAACCCGTTAGACTTTTTTATTCTTCGTATCCAATGCTTATAGATAAACGATTGGCTTATCGATCGTATCTGGGTTCATTCCCAGCTGAGTTATTGTTATGTTCGTCTATTATTTCACTTGTGTAATGTTATGCGTACCTTTCTCGGGTTAATAAATGATGGGTGGGTAATGGGTATTGAAGTGGATATTTGTTTTGTTAATTTGTATGTTTTTTACGTTTAAGTGGTTTCCTTTGTGTTCCGCGGAGTAAGAGTGAATGTAATTTGTGGTTCTGAAGGTATTGAGTTCGATTTTGGTTTGGGTAAAGAAGCATTTGATTTATTAAAAGCCGAGATGTTAAATAAGCATATTGTCTGCTTAATTTTAAATGCAATTAAATTCGAAATAATATATTCGTATGTATTAAGTACATTTAACTGACTCGATGGTGAAATAATATTCTACCAAATACACACAACACCATCTAGCCCAAACTAAGCAGAGTTTGTACTATGGGTACTAGACAGTGGATAAACATACATATATATATATATATATATATATATATATATATATATATATATATATACTTTTTTGTAAATACATATATATTATACATAGAAATACCCATACCAAGACAAACATCAATGTTCATGCACACAAATGTTGGACTTGTGCGGGAATCGAACCCGCGACCTCAGGCGTGGCTATATTATGACTCCTGCGCGTGAGGTCTCGGGATAGATTCTCGGGTTGGGCAAAATAATATAGGGTTTTACTTTTTTTTGTTAATAACTTGTGTTATTAATAATAAATATTAATAACCTTTTATAGAATTTGTATTTAAAGTTATATCGCTTGGTGTCTACCCGCATTCGTTATTTCAATTTTGATAATTCATTTTTTGTTAATTTGAGACAAACTATAGTGGCCTAAATACAAGCAACTCTACATCTATACAAATAAATAAAATTAAATGTGAAAATAACAGCTTTTTACTAAATGCATATGAAAGTATATACGGTATGTATCTATATCAAAAAATAAATTTCTAAAATTTTGGCTGTCTGTCTGTTTGATTTTGACCTGACTTTCACTGGCAGATGGCTGATGTTATAAGGAGTAACTTAGGCTACATTTATTTCAGAAAAAAATGTTTGATTCCACGCGGACCAAGTCGTGTGTGACAGCTAGTGAAAAATAAAACACAGAATTCGAAATGGTTATTCGAAAATATTCATGAAAAATAAATCATAGAATTCGAATTAGCCATTTTTTTTTACAAAGATATCATGTAGTAATCACGAAATATGAGAAGGCATACATTATGATGGTTGTACAATAGCATACTACTAAAGGACACAGTGATTCCTAACCTGAGAATTGCTCGTATTTTAGAAATCGATGGCTCTGCATTTTGTTTTATAATTTATCATTGCATTTCATGGACTTGATGAAGTATGATATATAACAATATATGTACAATTTTGTCACAACCACAAAATACCGATTTTCTTCATACAAAGCGAAAATAAATTTTCTTCATATATTTAAATGATTAAAATTATTTATTGCACATCAAATAAACAAATATTTAACATAATATATACACAAATTATTTACAAGACATATTAACTAAAGAGAAAAATAAAACAACAAAATTAAAAAGCGTCATAATATTCCTCCGCATCGTCGTCAGTTGGCAACGTGCCTAGAAGTCTGGCGACATTGCCACGTTGAATTTTTTCCTTTTTTTTGTCGTGCTCGTCAAAATGACCACACTCCACCTGATGGTAAGCAGTCGTGTGGTCTAAGAGCAGTGGCCTTCACACCGCCCTCATAGTAGCCGAGGCGATTTTGAGGTCTCTACTTTGGCGGCCTGAGAAGGTGCTTTTTCACGCCCCGCTTAAAGGACCCAGGTTTGAAGGAAGAAGGAAACACGTGCCTTGGCAGAGAATTCCATGCCTTGGTCGTTCGGCAGAGGTATGAGGACCCAAACTTTTTGGTACGCGCTCTAATCGACTCTACCGTGTAAGGATGGCATCTGAGCCCAGCACGCGTTGTTCTGGATAGGAAAGGGGAGGGCGGGATAAGGTGGAATAACTCTTCAGAGCACTCCCCGTGGTATATTCTGTAGAAACAATGGCAATACTTATTCTTTGTACAAAGAAAAAATCATTATATTAACACTATGACAAAGAGAACATTTAGCAGATATGTAGTTATTAATATAATGAATAGTGTTGGCCTACAATTGCGTCAAGCACGAGTCGGTTGGATCATCAAAATGCCAGTGCGGATGGTATCGGGCTTGGTTTCTCGGAATCCCTCAATCCCGCGGGTTCGATCCCCCGCTGTGGCGGTAATTCACGCCGCTCACACCTCGCAGGGATTGTCAGTGAAGATTGAACGGTTTTGATACTTGATTATATTTATTTGAGTAATCGTTTTTGGTTATTATGTGGAGTAACGGTTGTTGATAACTTTTTGGTGGATAGATTTGCATACGAAGAAACGGACGCCGAGCTAGGACTTAGTTTTTTTTATCATTGCTCTGGGAGAGGGCACGGGCTTCTGTAATACACACCTAGCACAGGAGCCAGGGACTTCATACAATCTGTAAACGTATTATGAATAAAGATTATTATTATCAAATATTGTGCACGACGATAATCGGGTTGATAATTGACATGTATACTTTGAACCCTTATACTATTCACAATATATAATTTGTAATCTGCAGGTATGCCTTTTACATAAATAAATACTTTTATGTCATATTTTAAACATGCCAACTGCTGGGCACTGGTCTTTTCTCAGTATGGTAAGTATTAAGCCAAAATAAATCATGCTGGGCTAAATGTGGGTTGGCAAACTTCACATATGACTGGTAGATACTCCTGTAAGCTTATTACGAAAGCATCTATCCGAAATTTCGTGGCTAACTAGCCGGCTCTACACGCTTGGAGTCCGTCGCAAACGCCAAACAGCGAACAGCAAACGCTAAACACCCAACACAAACAAGGGACCTCAAGTTTGGCGAACGTGCCGGTATATTCCGGATTGGCAGCTATTAGTTTCGGATTGACTTATTTTAATTTTAAATTCAAGCAAAATAACAATAAAAGAAAAAGAAGAAAACGAAGACGATGGTGGATAATAAAAATTAAGAAAAATCGCACAAGGTAACTGCAATCACGAACAATAAGTAAGTAATACAAATTAGTCTTCATTTACAGCGTGTTATTAGATTTTACTTCATGATTTATTTGTTTCAGAGAATTTATACAAAAATTATAGATACTGATTCCTACCAAGCGTTTTTTTTTTTAAATAATGTAATATTCTACCACATACACACAACACCATCTAGCCCAAACTAAGCAGAGCTTGTACTATGGGTACTAGATAATGGATAAACATACATATATACTTTTTTTTTTGTAATTACATACATATTATACATAGAAACACCCAGACCAAGACAAACATTCATGTTCATGCACACAAATGTTTGACTTGTGCGGGAACCGAACCCGCGACCTCAGGCGTGGCAGTCGGTTACACTAACCACTACGCCATAGAGGCCGACTAGTTTTGTAGACATCGCAAACTGTTTGCCGAATATCCTTTGATTTGTGATAAAAAACCGACACCGATGCCGAACACTGGTAAACACAAACAAAAATAGGCAAACACAAACAAACACTCCTTCACATGTTCGCGTTTGTTTGGCATTCGCTATTTGCCGTTCTTTGCCAAGCGTGTGGAGCCAGCTTAAGGAACTTACATATCCTATAAGGTACATAAAGTTTATATTTTGTAGTGGTAGTGCATGTGCATAAGGTCTTGGGTACGATGGCCGTGTCAGGCGAACTATTATTAGGCTTTCCTGTAATTCCAAGTAATTCTCAGAACCGCAGCAATAAGATGGACCTATTATTATGTGGGCTCTTAAACCTTAGCTGGCGAAATATGGGTTTAATACATCATTACTTACCCCTTCAGAGATACGTGACTATGACTGTGTATGAATGGGCCGGTTGAGTAGTAGAGCCTCGCTGATTTCAGCATGAATGGGCCGGCTCGACCGGGGAAGGACTACAATGGGCCGGTTGAGTACTAGAGCCTCGCTGATTTCAGCATGAATGGGCCGGCTCGACCGGGGTAGGACTACAATGGGCCGGTTGAGTACTAGAGCCTCGCTGATTTCAGCATGAATGGGCCGGCTCGGCCGGGGTAGGACTACAATGGGCCGGTTGAGTACTAGAGCCTCGCTGATTTCAGCATGAATGGGCCGGCTCGACCGGGGTAGGACTACAATGGGCCGGTTGAGTACTAGAGCCTCGCTGATTTCAGCATGAATGGGCCGGCTCGGCCGGGGTAGGACTACCCTCTCACAAAATATCGACGTGAAATAGCAGTATTCCTACTGTTGTGTTTCGTTCGTTGAGTAAAAGTGCCGGAGGCCCAATCACCCCCTTTCCCTCATCCCGTTCCTTCTCCTTCCCACGTCCTTTCCTAAAGGGTCGGCAACGCGCAAGTGATGTCTCTGGTGTTGCAGGCGTCCATAGGCTACGGTGACCACTTACCATAGGTGGACCCGTACGCTTGTTTGCCAACGTAGTAGTATTAAAAAAAAACTTGATGAAATATAATATATTAGGTTTTGCGCGCAGCTGCGCCCGCGTGGTACCTACATCAATAAAAAGTAGCCTATATCCTTCCCCAGGTTTTAAACTATATCTGTACCAAATTTCATCTAAATCGGTTGAGTGGCTTAGCCGTGAAAAGGTAACAGACAGACAGACAGACAAACAGATAGACAGACAGAGTTACTTTCGAATTTATAATATTAGTAAGGAAGTAAGGATAAGGATCATAATTTGTTTATGGTTTTTTTGTGTAACTTTACGTTTTTTTGTGTAACTTTGCCTTGACGCAAACCTTTTCGCGGAAAATAGGGAGCGGAGAGGTTATGCCGGGCTCACCCGGGAGAAGATGGGAACTCCCGGGTACTACCGACTAAACCTATCACGGTGCGCCAACTCATGTACTTCTGAGTGTGTGCTCTTGTAGTAGAGACATTTGTAAAATTCTGTCTCCTATAAACTTATTATTTATTTTTATTATATCAAGTGCGCTTTAATCAAGTATCAAGTAGGTTCGAGATGCGCCCGCGCAGTAATATATTGATGATGCTGTAACAGTGTATTGTGATCTTTTGTTAGATTATGATAAGTGAGATAACTTATTCTACGGTTAATATAAACGTCTTACGAACCGCATAGTGTGGAGGTGGCTTTATATTTGTGCTCTTATTGATCCTGTAATAGGATTATTATACTACTCTTCCTCCCTATCTCTACTCTTATTAAGGTACTAGATGTTCTCGCGGTTTCACCCGCGTTTATTGTTACTGCGCCGCCCGTGAGTCGTAACGTGATGTTATATAGCCTATAGCTTTCCTCGATAAATAGGCTATGCAACACAAAAATATTTTTTCAAAATCGGACCAGTAGTTCCTGAGATTAGCGCGTTCAAACAAACAAACAAACTCTTCAACTTTTTTAATATTAGTATAGATAAACCTATATGTACCTATGTATGTAGTACATAGTTTAAACAAGAATTGTGTTTGATTTTTTATGAATGTGGAAATTTGTAATGATGTTTGAATGTTTGTTAATTAGTAGCGTAAACTGTTAAACACATTTGGATGAACATTCGCACACAGATACCTAAACTATATCCAGGGCTAACACACAGGGTTTCATAACTTTACATTTCTGTGTATTTCACGCTATAATTATAGAATACTAGATTATTCCTGTGGCTTGCTCGCGAATTTTTTGATTTTTTTGTATACCACTTAGGTGGCAAATAAGCATACGGCCTACTTGATGGTAAGTGGTCACCGTAGCCTATGGACGCCTGCAACACCAGAGGCATCACTTGCGCGTTGCCAACCCTTTAGGAAAGGAAGTGAGAAGGAGAAGGAGCGGGAAGGGGGTAAGGGAGTGATTGGGCCTCCGGCACTCTCACTCGCCGAACGAAACACAACAGTAGGAATACTGCTATTTCACGTCGATATTCTGTGAGAGGGCAGTCCTTCCCCGGTCGAGCCGGCCCATTCATGCTGAAATCAATTTTCTATTCCTTGTAAACAGTAATTTTATTTTGGATGAAAGGTATCCTTTACTGCACCTCTGACGTGTATGCGAAATATCATGCTGCTCGGTCGCGTAGTTGCGGTAATGCGTGGACAAAACAAACTTACATTTGCATTTATAATATTAGTTGGGATATTAAGCCATATAGTAAAGCGTGATCCACACTAATAAACCGGACAAACAAACAAAAACACACGCAGCTTGTTCGTAAGCACTTCTCACAAGTCATAGTTTGTTTAACATGATAATTGTGTGCGAGTTACGAACGCTATTAAATATAAACAGATTTATTGTTTTATAACTAGCAGACACACCCTGCTTCTTATGTTCAGTGGTTGAAGTGCATCTGTGGGTTCGATTCTCGGTTGGATAAATTATCGTATATTATTTTTTTTTTTTTTTTTATTTTGCTCGTCAAAATGACCACACTCCACCTGATGGTAAGCAGTCGTGTGGTCTAAGAGCAGTGACCTCCACATCGCCCCACAGTAGCCGAGGCGATGTTGAGGTCTCTACTTTGACGGCCTGAGAAGATGCTTTTTCACGCCCCGCTTAAAGAACCCAGGATTGAAGGAAGAAGGAAACACGTGCCTTGGCAGAGAATTCCATGCCTTGGTCGTTCGGCAGAGATATGAGGACCCAAACTTTTTGGTACGCGCTCTAATCGACTCTACCGTGTAAGGATGGCATCTGAGCCCAGCACGCGTTGTTCTGGATAGGAAAGGGGAGGGCGGGATAAGGTGGAATAACTCTTCAGAGCACTCCCCGTGGTATATTATATTATATTATAAGCCTTCTGTCAGATATTTCACAAATGGTTAGGTGCATTAGTTGTTTCGTTGGTTGCAATATCTGTGTGCTTTATTATAGCAAAGGCCTCCTCTAACTGACTCCATTGTTCTCTTTCTCTGGCTATTGATGTCCAAGTTATCGTATAGTTTTTATTTATAACGAGCTTTTGCTCGCGGCTTCCCTTGCGTAAAAGTTGATTAGATTATGTTAGTAACAGTACGTTTTTTAAATAACATATAGCCTATTCTACTCGGTGATAATATAACTGGTGAAAGAATTTTAAAATCGGTTGGGTAGTTTTTGAGTTAAATCCTTACAAACAAACAAATAAAAATTCAAATAAAATCTCTTTATTATATTAGTATAACTAACTAGCAGACACACCCTGCTTCTTATGTTCAGTGGTTGAAGTGCATGTGTGAGGCCTTGGTGTGGGTTCGATTCTCGGTTGTATAAAAAATCGTTGAGTTTTGCTGTTGAGTAAGTATGAAGATGTTCTGAACGTATATAGCACAGAACAGATAAATACCTGTTCTGTGGTATATAGACTCAATCTCTATAGTAAAGTTTACATAGAATTATATACATATATATATATATACTTCAAAAAGTATAGGCAGGAGTGTGTGGCACACAAATTTTGCTAGCTATGTTTTAGGTGCACCTTAAAACATGGGTAACAGAATTGCTGATTATTGTCTCAGGTTCAGTGCTCGCCTTGGACATAGTGTTGTTGGCTTTTACTGTTAGGAAAGTCTCCGTAGCAGAGCAGGTTTGCACATAGGTCCGCATGAGGCCAAGTATAAAGCAATGTTGGAGAGAATTTAGAATAAATTTGCTAGATTTCTTTACCTCAAGATATATGGAGTTTACCCAGGATTTCCATTAATCTATCCAACATTGTTTGTGCTTGGCATGGTAGGGTATTACAAACTGGAAGTGAGAGGGAAGTGGCCCTTGCTACGTATCTCTTCAAAATGTTGCGAGGGAAAATTCACCATCCGACAGTACTGGGTGAACTTAGGTTTAGCGTTCCGGATGACTACGTGGGACGGCGGCGGCGACCGCGGCTGCTGGCGGTACCGACAGCGCGTACAAACTTACTGCAACAAGCGCCACTGACGCGAGCATTGCGCACACTTAACTACGTAGCCGAGCGCATTGACTTGTTTTCGTGTTCAATAAATGAATTCACAAAGGCCACTTACTGGATAGCTAGTTGTGATCATCAAAATAATCTTTAGTTTTAGTATATTAAGTGTGTAATTGTGTAACTTCTCTATCGCATTGGTATTTCTATTACTGTAATGATAGATGTAAGTATGTATGTAAATAAATAAATAAATAAATATATGCTGAGATAGAAAGAAAGAAAGAAGAAAGAAAGAAGAAAGAAAGAAGAAAGAAAGAAAGAAGAAAGAAAGAAGAAGAAAGAAAGAAATCTTTATTGCTATACAGCTGGGCACTATGTGATAAAGATACAACAAAAATAATAATAAAAAAGGAAGAAATAAAGATACAGTAACATAAAATACTCAATGAACATCCTGATATGCGTCCCACAGCTGCAGCAGTCAGGACTCCAGTTCAGCATTTGCCTGGTCTCAAGAACCAGGCACTGGTCTTCCACTGGAGCCTGTTATTGTGACCTACGGAAGCCAATAAGTATAACGATATATACATAGATATCTATAATTTAAAATTATGTACACACTATTAGCGTGAGAAGGTACATAGACAAATGTTATATAATTACACATATTAATAAGGTCACCTCTATAACTTAGATTTCATCATAAATGTGCCGGCTCGACCGGGGAAGGACTACCCTCTCACAGAATATCGACGTGAAATACCAGTATTCTTACTGTTGTGTTTCGTTCGGTGAGTGAGTGCCGGAGGCCCAATCACCCCCTTACGCCCTTCTTGCTCCTTCTCCTTCCCACTTCCTTTCCTAAAGGGTCGGCAGCGCGCAAGTGATGCCTCTGGTATTGCAGGCGTCCATAGGCTACGGTGACCACTTACCATCAGGTGGGCCGTATGCTTGTTTGCCACCTTAGTTGCATAAAAAAAAACTTATATCACAACTGGCGAAATATGGTGTCATATATTTCTGTCTACTCATACATACTGATAATATTAATAGTGTACACATTACGATCGTGCAATTTACCGATTCGGATATCAAACTCAGGACATCACATTACCTACAAGCCGTTGTACTTAAACCACTGAACCAACGAGGAATCAACGTACAAGCATATCTATAGCCCTCACGCCTATATCCTCAATGGGGTAGGCAGACTTGTATTAAAAACACAATCCGTTATTTATGCTTTTAAGTTCCACATAATAAAGAATTATAATATTCTAATAATATAATATAATATTCTACCACATACACACAACACCATCTAGCCCAAACTAAGCAGAGCTTGTACTATGGGTACTAACTAGATAATGGATAAACATATATATATACTTTTTTTTAAATATGTAACTACATATTATACATAGAAACACCCAGACCAAGACAAACATCAATGTTCATGCACACAAATGTTTGACTTGTGCAGGAATCGAACCCGCTACCTCAGGCGTGGCAGTCTGTTACACTCACGACTACGCCATCGAGGCCGTCAATATCATCTATTAGGCAAGATGAAATTCCATGCAGCAAAGAACACAGCAACTAAATCCTTCTTGACAGCAACACCCGACTTTTCCTGACCCGGGATTCAAACCCAAGACAGCACAACAGTCGCATTGCCACCTCTACACAAAATTGCTAACACAACATTTCACAACCACGACATTTTCTCAATCCGGGTATCAAA
This sequence comes from Catocala sponsa, assembly GCA_963564715.1. Classification (NCBI taxonomy): domain Eukaryota; kingdom Metazoa; phylum Arthropoda; class Insecta; order Lepidoptera; family Erebidae; genus Catocala; species Catocala sponsa. The sequence goes on from OY751349.1 coordinate 18,644,541, forward strand.
CATGGGACTTCCACAAGCCTACCCTTTAACTACTTAACCATCAAGGCTAACGTTTCTAAAGAATCCCTTTAACAGCAGTAAAAAGCCACATATCTTTAAACCGTATGACTTCATCAAAGACTATTCTCTTTTGTGTGTTTTCACATAAAAATCTCCGTAGCGCCATAAATAAGATTTTACCTAAAGATTCATGTACTAAACTATATATTAGATATTGAAACTTAAGAATGAAGTGTTAAGGTTTATTTTTGTGTGTGAGATGTGTGGTTAACTGGATATTAAACGTGTGGGCAGCGAAATAGTTCTGCCATTGTACACAATGTGTTTTGGTTAGAGATGTGGGAATAAAATAGGATACGGTATAATATTGTCTTCTGTTTACGCGAATGTTATTCATTGAAATTAAACTACCAAAAAGAAACAAACCACAGCTAGACTTCATGATACATACTTTGAGCTCATTCTGCGTAAATAGAAATGATTAAATTATGTTCGGGTACTTTGAAATAACTACACTGGAACATTGAGACAACTACCATCTTAGTCTCCCCGTGACCATGGCTACTGAAAAGCAACCGAAACGTCGGGGAAAGTGTAAACATAAATATAAATAGTATAATAGTATAGTAATAGTATAAATAGTTTTAATAGTTTCAATAATTTAATTACCTTAAAAATTAGTAAAGTTTAATAGTAACAGTAGTGTAACAATTTTAAAAAAATTTTGTAATGAAGTGTCAAATAAACAACGCGATAAAATCCATATATAGTAGCGTAATTAAAAAAAAAATAATGGATACGGTATTGGGTAATCACTTGACTTGATCCTTATAAGGGAGCTTTTTGTTTTTAAAAGACATTGCCCACACTAGGAATAATTCATGTATCGCGGCGATTTTTACAGACATTCAAACTACGAAAACAAAGAACAAACAGATTCAGAGAAACTATTTGTCAAAGTTTTGTCCCGTGTGGGGATCGAACCCACTAGACTCGGTAGCAGTGGCAGTACACTTAAACGTATTAATATACAGACAGGCAGACAAACAATCGAAAAATAAAGGTTTTGGCCTTTATAGCTGTTACAAAGACCCTCAGATTAATTTTAGATTTTGCTTTTGACCCTTAGATTTCGTCCCTGGCTTCGCCCGCGTTAATCTAGATTTCGTCAATAAATTTCTATCCCTCGGGAACAGTACTGTTTCTTGGATGAAAGATACCCTATGTCCTTTTCTCGACCCGAGACAACGTGTATGCAAAATTTCATGGTGATCCGTCGAGTAGTTAAGGCGTGAACGCGTAACAAATGAATAAACATACAAACATAGTCAAAGTCTTCTCATATCGTTAATAAAAAATTGGTTGTCTGTAAAGTCGGTTTACGGACGATAGTTTAACGTGACAACGTGATAACGTGCCTTTCACTCGCTCGTGTAGCGCTCTCGCTCCGATCGTAACGTTACAAAGAGTGTAACGAGACAATGAGCGTAACGGGACAATGAGCGTAACGGGACAATGAGCATAACGGGACAATGAGTCATCCTTTTTCGTGCGTGCAGCCGGCGTTCATCGATTTATTAGACGTTGTCACGTCAAAAACACACTCAAATTCGCATTTATAATATTGTCAAGATCACACTTCTTATTTCACAAAAGCGTTGTTGTATCCTATAAAATATGTAGCAGCCCTACGGTGGCCATCGAGTTAAGTTCCTAGTAAGTTGTGTATACATATTATGTGTACCTACTGTGGTTTTAGCTAAACACCCTACCGTTACATTCACTCCGTGTTTTACCCGCAAATTCATCCAAGTGGATTTCGCGGAACCCTAATTTTCTAAAATAACATTCTGCCAGTGAAACTTCCATCAAAATCAGTTCAGCTTTTTCAGAGATTAACCAAACAGATAGAAAGACAATTTTTTTTTGTATGAGCACCATATATACCTACTTTCATATTATGCATTTAGCAAAAAGCGTGTTCTTGAGTGGAGACCGCGACTCGGCAAACGTAGTGTAGGACGCCCTTCGACCAGGTGGAATGACGATCTGCGAGAGACTGCAGGCAGATGCTGGATGCGGCAAGCTGAAGACAGGGCGCTATGGCGCTCTTTGGGGGAGGGCTATGTCCAGCAGTGGACTATTATAGCCTGATGATGATGATGAAACAAACATTTCAATTTTATTTATTTGTATAGATATCGACCGGTCACATACCGCATCCTCTCTCTTCTGAACTCTGTGTCGCAAGCTGTCACCTGATACTTTGAATATGGCATTTAAGTCGTGTGCTTGTTTTAGTACATTATAATAAAGTAAACAGCTTCTCAGAATAGATGGGTGTCCGTCGCTGTATTAGCGCTTACATGTGTATTTTTATACAACATACAAGTTCGTTGCTATTATTCTAGGATTAAATAAACTTTAGATATTATTTCATAAGAACAAAGTTTATTGAATGAGATAACAATTTAAAAAAATTGGAGCAGTCTTTGGCGACTGCCGATAGAAGTGAAAACTTTAATCCTTGATCATAAACACTTCTTTATAAACAAAAATAAAGTGTCCGGTCGGATTCCTGATACTCTCTTAGGGTTTTTTAAAGGGGTCAAAATTTCGTTATTTTTTGCGTAGGACGCACCATTTCTAAGATATTGTTAATATTCTAAAATAATTAAAAAATGGAAAGCGTGGAAGCGTGACGATGACGAAGCGTGACGATGACGCGAGTTCTATGATTTTTGTCCACCCAAGAAGTGCTTAACGCGCCTAAAGAAGTTTTCACTTCAAAAAATATAGTTTTGCCCACGCTTCATTTAGAAATAATACGTTTTCTGGACAAAAGGTACTTCATGTCCTTTTCTGTATCCCTGACAATGTGTATGTGAAATTTCATGATGAGCCGTCGAGTAATGAAGGCGTGAAAGCGTAACAAACAAATAAACTCACATTCGCATATATAAGCTTTTGCCCGCGGCTTCGCTCGCATTAATTTAGAATTTGACAATCAATTCGGGTTGTACTCTGCTTGTAATAATATAATTCAATCATTATTCGAAAGACACATGGCGCCATCTATTATCATAAGAACGTTATTATTGTTTTCCTCGGGAACAGTAAATTTTTTCGGGATTAGTTAAGATTTAATAAAAAATATCCTTTGTTTCCTAGGATGTATAACGATTTAAAATACATAGTTAAGTTGAGTTTCTTGCAGGCATCTTCTCATAGACTTAACCTTTCGCTTGAACGTAGCAACTAATATAAATGTAAAGTATACGTTTATTTGAGCAAGTTATTTTATTTAACTCACTCAAATAAAAGTAGCCTAAGTTACTCCTTATAACATCAGCTATCTGCCAGTGAAAGTCGCGTCAAAATCTGTCCAGCCGTTTCAGAGATTAGCCGAAACAAACAGAGAGACAGACAATTTTTTTTTATTGTTTTCTTGTGCCGTATATATTTTCATATGCATTTAGTAAATATCTGTTATTTTGACATTTGACAAACAGACACTTCATTTTTATTTATTTGTATGTATAATAAATTATTTCTGGAATTAACGGACTTCGCCTTGTTAAAAAAGTTTTGACGTACAAATGCCTATGCAGTAGCGTGTGTGATCCAGCCGAATTAAGAATGCCTATGTCTATGACTACAACTAAGAACTTTAAACAAAAATACCGAATAACACTACCCCACTTGAGCATCGAACTTCACGCAACTGCCGTCTTATTCAAAACCACTGCGCCACCAAGTCATGATAAACAACGAAAGCTGTCCATTCACTTTTATACACTACCATACTAATCATCAATATGTAGGAATTCGTGTAGATTTACGACGAAACGGCTGTCTGTCCGTCTGTCTCGCTGGAGCCATATTTAATGTTAATTATCTATCAGAATCACGTTTCATACGATAATAAATAAATAAAAATTAATATCTACTATAATTAGCGTCGTGGATGATGTTATAATCGATTTTTTGGTGAGAAAACGGACATTTTGATTTGCTATCTCTTTTGATATTAATATTGTCTTACGTTTACGCGTATCTTAGTCTCCCCGTGACCATGGCTGCTGAAAATCATCGAAACTTTGGGGAAAGTGTAAAATTAAATCTAAATAAATAGCTTAAATTGAAGTAAACAGTAACTAGTAATAGTGTTAACAATAGTAGTTTAGTTTCAAAATTATGTAATAATAGTGTTTTATAAAAAATAAATCAATAAATAGGACCAAAACGTTGGTTCGCCAAACGTGGCTAGACCATCCCAGGCTACTTTTCCGCTTTCCAGTGTAGTGTTTAAATTGTATATATTAAATTATTTAGTAAATTAATCTTAAAAGGTCAATAAAATGTTATTTAACTTCAAAATTAATCTAGTGAAATCAGACTAAATCGTAGTCTATGCCTAGTATCACTTACTTCCATAAACCCTGACAAACAAATCACGCAAAACAAATAGATGCTTACATCGCTTGGTAGGTGCCATCCAAACCTACTAAATAAATAAAATAAATAAAAATAACGTTATAATGTCACCATTAACATACGATCGTCTCTAAAAACGGCCATAAACCGTTCTAATCGCCATTAATAAGCTATAAAGTGACATTTATTACTAAATAGCTTGCCAGGTGACATTTTCACAGTGTCACCTAGGGCTGGCAACATTAAAACCACAGATTAAACAGATCAGATTAAAAAGATTTAAGGCTGTCTGCCTTTAATTGCTTTCCTGTGATAAGTTAGTTAGCGTAATTAATTAATAACTAGCGGTCGCCTAGTGCTCGAAATTCGACCAAAGTTTGCCTGTAGGATATTACTGATATATGTCATTTATTTATTATTTATTGGACCATCTACAAAGATACACACAACTTAAAGCTAAATATAAAAGTGTTAGGTCAATAGATTAAGTGTGCACCCTCACTTACAGTAGGCCACAGCATGCAAAGTAAAAACGCACATATACAGTTGGCGAAATTGGACAAAGTTACAAATAGCAGATTACTAATATTTAATTAAAAATGAATTACAAATAATGAAATACAAATAATGAATTACATATAACGAAATACAAATAATGATATACAAATAATGAAATAACAAACAATTATTATTATTAATTATTATTAAATATTGTCATTATATATATTGACATATTATTATGTCACCGTAGTTACGCGCTTCGACTGCGTGTGTCAAATGCATGGTTGTGTGCGTGTAGTGTTTTTTCATTAATTTAATGTATTTCTAATGCATATTTTATATAAATATTAGCATTCGCCCCTCCTTCTCCATATAAACTTTAACTGTGCCAAATTTCATACTCCTCCGTTCGCGCAATTTTCGTAAAAAGGGGTACAAAGTTTTTGCTCCACGTATTAATATATAGAATATTGTATCAGCTTTGTTTGTAAACTGTCCTAGTAATAGTAATGTAATTATAAAAATATAAATTCGAAAGTTCGGACCAAACGAAAATAACATGTGTAAAAGATGTTCGGATTTATTTCTTTCAAAATGACATAACTCCGTTGTTCGGACTACTTCATCAAAAGGTTCAGGACTATCAAAAGATTTCTTACCGGTAATCAGGACGAATTTCGGATTTAAATGTATGTTTCACGATTCCAACAGTTGGTCCGAAACTTCGGCATTTATTTTTCATGATAGGCCTGGGCACTTCCCAGTCTAGACTTGGTCTTAACTGGTCGACTCGCCAGCCACTTTGCCGAATGTTGTGGGTTCAAATCCTACAGAATAAATATTTGTTTGATACACAAATTGTTGTTATAAGCCTGGGTGTTTTTTGAGTCCGTTGACATGGTTTTAAACTCAGTGCTGCGTCTGATAATTTATTGAAGGTAAAACTCAATAATATTTTACTCAAACCAGGATCAAGCCCAAGATCTCATACACAGCAGTCACATTCAGTACATCTACGCCACCTGTGTGTCGATAAATCAGTCTATAAATAACTGAAACATATATTAAAGAACCTATATCCTAATTCACTAATGATATATTGCTTATTTATTCAATTCCTATCAAACCGAAAAGCATTCATCTATTGAGTATCAGCAGCACGCCAGCGGCCAGACACCATAGGTTTTCAATTATGTATGACATTCCGACAATTGACATCTTAATAAAACTCGGTAGAGCAACACTAGTTTTTGATTCTTAGCTAGGCTATAGATATTAACCCTGAAAAGACACTGTTCAGACCTACAAAACCCAGGATAACCCTTCATCGACAGCCCTAGTGTCACCCCGTACAAGCTAATAAGTTAAATAGTGATGTATAATCTTTGCCCGCGTGAGAATTGGGCCCACCATAAATGTAAATCTTATACAAGTTTGGGTTAAGTTAGCGTGATGCGTTCGTGATTTAATGCGGCCAGTGTAAAGATGTTCCGTGTTTTGATAGATTTATACTTACATACATAGACACAAACTTATTTATTTTTGAAGGGTTAAGCAGAAACGTTTTATTTCTAACTTTATTTTCTACTTATAAAACTAACATTTATTTCTAAAGTCATAGACTATACGAAAATTATCGCCATATTTACAATTAATGTTCACGCCATTTCTATAGAGCGCATTTCCCATGCTCTATGGCCAAGCCAACTTGTAGTATTATAATTATACCTTTCTAAATTTATTACATATTTGATACCATTAAAGTCTTTATCAAATAATTATTATAAATTAATTTTAGAGACCAATAAAATGTTATTTTTGCTCACCTCTTTCTATCGATTTACATATTATTTAGTCGATTTACATAGTTTAATCAAGTTTAATCAAATTAATTCAAACTGAATATTAAATATGAAATGAAACAGTTGATACTGTCCATCGTAAAATTGAGTAGTGATAGCCTAGAGTGGAAGGTGATGGAATGCCAAGTCAAAGGTCACAAGTTCAATTCTATGATGCGCACCGTGGATTGATGGAAGATATTTATTTATTTAGCTCACAAAACAAGTTACGAGCATAGTCTAATTTATATTGTAAATGCGAATGTGAGTTTGTTTGTTTGTACAGTTTCACGCCTCAATTACAGCTTATGTTTAACTTATCACCAGATATAGTAAAATATAACAGTCAAAAACAGTAAATGATCACCAAATTGCACAGCAAAATATATTTAAAGAGATCAAAATTAGTCAACAGAGCTCGCGCTTCGCGGGGCTCCTATTTTTGAGTGGGTTTAAAGAAGGAACCTAACATAACCTAACCCTTCCGATACGGAATGCAGTGATTTGAGGCGTATAGGTGCTCGTTATGATATATTTTAGGAAGCATATTTTGCTGCGCAATTACTATTTTTGGTGGTCATTATATTTAACCCCCTTAATTACTCGACCGATCATGATGAAATTTCGCATACACGTTTACAGGGGTACAGAATAGGACATACCTTATGTCCTTTCATCCAGAAAAAGGTAATGTATCCCAGCTAGCGAAGCCTCAAGTAAAAGCTAATACAGTATAAATATAGATTATAGCTAGCAGTAAGACAGTAAGGTGTGCTATTAGATACCAATGAGTGTGTTACATAAATGAAGCTATGTTATTTGTACGTACATATATAGATTCACGCCTGTTTCCCAGAGGGGTAGGCAGAGACTACGGATTTATGTTATTTGTGTGTAAGTATAATGCATAGAACATTAATATTATTGTAAATATAACTAAAACTGTTCGTGTGAGTTCAAGGAATTATCTATTTGATGATCAGTCAAAAATATATTTCCAAATTTCTTATTCTATAGACATTTTTTTTTATACGTCTTGGTTGGCAAACAAGCATAGCGGCATAGGCCCACCTGATGGTAAGTGGGCACCGTAGTGTATGGACGCCTGCAACACCAGAGGCATCACTTGCGCGTTGTCCACCCTTTAGGAAAGGAAGTGGGAAGGAGAAGGAGCGGGAAGAGGGAAAGAGGGTGATTGGGCCTCCGGCACTCTCACTTACCGAGCGAAACACAACAGTAGGAATACCGCTATTTCACGTCGATATTCTGTGAGAGCCAGTCCTTCCCCGGTTGAGCCGGCCCATTCATGCTGAAATCAGCGAGGCTCTACTACTCAAATATACACACTCATAATGACATATACAATTTTAAACATAGTTTATTATGTTTGTCAATATAAGTACTTCAGCTTTTACTATTTTAATGACTCCGCATTGATCACAGTGGTTAGTGGGTTTCCAGTCAAGAAAAGTTCAGTAACAAAACATAGTTTGTAAGTACGCTTGTGAAACGACAATTTGCTCGTACCCTACTATATGAAACCAAAAACCATAGCTGGCGTAATATGCCTGTATAACATTCCTACTTATATCTTTGGGAAACAGGCGTGTAATAAATAAATAAATAAATGAATAAATAAATAAATAAATAATAATAATAAGTATGCATATGGTGGCTATTTAGGGGGCCCATCTAGTGAGTTGGTGAGTCACCGTCTGTCCATTCGATTGGTGCTATTAGAGTATTCAGGGCAGACGCCGTTTTTTATCCATAGTTACCAATATACCAGTCTACCAAACACCCATACCCATAGCCCATATATTAGAACTCATACGTAGCAATAGTCCTACGCCTGCTGCGGCTAGTGCCGCTGTAGGTGTTCCATAACACCTTTGATTAAAACTTTCGAAGAGCCTCTTCACGTTGAACCCATGTCTCCGTGTAAGCCTTCCAAAGGGCCGGGTATTTTCCTAACGTATTAGGAATATACCCGTGAAAGAGAAACAAATAATAATAATATAGCCTTTTATTCAGATCGATGTTACAATTTTATGAAAAAGAACAGTACATGAAAAACTTAAATTTAAATCTTCATCTAGTCTTTAATTTAAATTTTACTTATTTTCTGTAGATCTGTTTGCCAGTCGGCAAAGGCCTCCTCCAATCTTTTCCACTCATATTTTTCTTGAGCTACCTTATTCTTGAGCTACCTTACTTCATGTGACGCCTGCCACTTTTCTTATGTCAGGCGTGTAGCTATGTATATACGGAGCAAGAAAACGCTATCTCTATATAACAAATATAATTAACGACAATGATCCCAGAAACACAAGATATTCAAAAACCTTACAAATTACTGGAATTAAAACATTTATATCACCAATTATTGTTGATACCGGTTTCCGCGTGACTCTACCAAAATTCGACGAACTAATAAGATATTTAATCCATTGATTATTCATATATACGACTTTCCCATAAGCTGGTATTTTTACCGATCTATATATCACAGAGCCCAGTATGGGGTCCTTAACTGACTACTGGGAATGGATAATGTGTTTCTATGTCATCATAAAACAAGTGAAATGTTTATATTTTTATTAGTTCCCAGTAGCGATTGAATGAGTGACATTCGATTGGGAATTAACGAATTTTGATTATCGATAATCGACTTAAAATATTTCGTATTCGATATATAGATATGTGTATCGGATTGTTATATGAATTTTTATGTGGATGTCTGATAATCTGTTGATATTAAAGGCTTTTTTATTGTATAACTAGCTGCCTCCCGCGGTTTCTCCCACGTTTATGATTACTGATTCGCTACCGTAGTGTGATATTATAGCATATAATCTTCCGCAAGAATTGGGCTATCAAACGCAAATAGAATTTTGCAAAGCCGAATTATAGTTCAAGAGATTAAAGCGTTTAAACAACTTGATTGTATGTATTATGAATACGGATATGACAATTAAAAGCAGCGGTACAGTAGTCGGAAGATCGTGAATACCAGGGAAAGGTTTCTAGTTCGATCCCAAGGCACTTCAGACTTCAGCATGAATGGGCCGGCTCGACCGGGGAAGGACTACCCTCTCACAGAATATCGACGTGAAATAGCAGTATTCCTACTGTTGTGTTTCGTTCGGTGAGTGAGAGTACCGGAGGCCCAATCGCCCCCTTACCCCTTTCCGCTCCTTCTCCTTCCCACTTCCTTTCCTAAAGGGTCGGCAACGCGCAAGTGATGCCTTTGGTGTCGTAGGCGTCCATAGGCTACGGTGCCCACTTACCATCAGGTGGGCCGTATGCTTATTTGCCACCTTAGTTGTATAAAAAAAAAACTTCCACAACCTTACATGCTATGATTGTGACATCGAAATTTGAATAAAGAAGTGGGGAGGCGTTTGGCCCAACAAATCCTAACTACCTACTATCAATACAAATGTAAGTTTGTTTGTTACGTTTTAAAGCCTTAACTACTCGAGCAATCATTATAAAATCTCGCATACACGTTGATCAAAGTACAAAACAGGACATAGGTAGGGTACGTTCCATCTATACTAATATTATAAAGCTGAAGAGTTTGTTTGTTTGGTTGAACGCGCTAATCTCAGGAACTACTAGTTCGAATTGAAAGATTCTTTTAGTTTTGGATAGCCTATTTATCGAGGAAGGTTATAGGCTATATAACATTACGTTACGACGCACGGGGCCGTCGCAGTGACTATAAAGGCGAGTGAATCCGCGGGCGCTTCTAGTTTAGAATAAAGCAAGCGAAATCGCAGTTGAAATCAAGTAAATAATAAATATTTATATATGATGTAATCCTATAATTGAAGAAGCATAAGGTTGCTTTTTTGCCAGAAAATTTCATTAGCAGCATGGAGTCCGGCAATTGTGCCCGGTAATTGGCAAAAGGCACTCTATTAAGTGACCTGAAACATAGCGAAATGCGGCTGTAATAAACTGCAAACCCCTTCAAGAATTTAGGCGCGAATAAATCAAATTATAATAAAAATATAGTTATACCAAATTCTTATATAATTAAGAACGAATTAAGAAATTATTATAAAACAGAAATTAAATTGAAGGCAATAAATTATACACACAAGAAAAATATCATATCAAATAAAATTAGGCACATAAAAATAACTTAAATAGAATTATAATGAAATTGAAACGTTAAATTAAAATTTAGTAAGCATAGGATTGCCTATAGGCGAATTTATAAGAAATGCGCATATTAAATAGTTAATTATTACTCGCTTTTAAGTTAAAGAAAAAAAAACGTGACGGTATCTGCATACATCTGCGTTTTCTACATAATGTTCTCGAAGATTCTTTTGTGAAGTCTACAACCAATTTAATTATTCATTTAGTTAATCTCATTTAAGACCGACCACATGGTAACAACATATATGACGGCCTCGATGGCGTAGTGGTTAGTGTAACCGACTGCCACGCCTGAGGTCGATTCGATGCCCGCACAAGTCAAACATTAGTGTGTATGAACATTGATGTTTGTCTTGGTCTGGGTGTTTCTTTGTATAATATTTATTATGTATGTATTTACAAAAAAGGTATATACCTATGTGTGTTTATCCATTGTCTAGTAACCATAGGACAAGCTCTGCTTAGTTTGGGCTAGATAGTGTTGTGTGTATGTGGTAGAATATTATATTATATTAACCAAATTTTTGTATATTTTCTATGTGTCCTTAATATTATTATAAATGCAAATATAAGTTTGTTTGTTACACTTGCACATCATAACTTCTCGACTTATCATTATGAAATTTTGCATAGATATTGTCAGGGGTACAAAAGAGAACATCTATAGGGTACTTTTCACCCAGAAAAAAAATACTGTTCGATGGATAGAAAATTGATATACTTAACCTACCTTTACAAGCAAAGCTGCAGGCAAAATCTAGTTATATTATACATATATTATTTGTATGTAGGTAACTGGATATTGCACTATATTAATACAAGTGATTGAATATGATTGTGTGTAACATCTGAAAATGCTAAACTGGACACCTATTGCAACGAGCATAGGACATATAAGTGTGCTTATTTTGTTTTTCTTTTAAATTATTTATTAATCAACTGCATATAATCTAAACTTACTTGATAAGCCATTAGTTCTATATTTTCTTGTGTTGTTTATTCTTTTGTCTCTCTGTCTTAGTAATAATAATAATCTTAGTAAAAATAAAAGAATATAATGATCGACTTAAATGGTTTAAAATGATGACTCTTGAGAACAGAAGGTGGGTAAGCGACCTACATATGTACCTTACACAAGATTTTGAATGGTTCACTGGATAGCCAGCTTGTTGAAATGTTAAACTTTAAGACTCCAACGTGACCTCCAACTTTTTACTAAAGGCCGTAGTAATAATAATGTTTCATTTAACAAACCAATTTCACGAATGTGCAGACAATACAACTCCATTTACTCCGAATCGGATATCTGCCACGATAGTTACAATGTATTTAAAAATGCCCTTTTAAAGATTTTTTTTTTAAATATTGTGCTCTATTCTTCTTTCTTTTGTAGTCATATTTTACCATTGTTTACCTTAGCTCACTAAAGTTTTAACTGAATGATGTGTATAGTTTTAATTGGAATTCAGGTTGGCAACTATTTTATGTTCGATTGAGTAATGTGTAAATATTTAATCTGTAGTCTGTTATTGTACCTATTTAATAAAAAAATAAAAAATAAATGACCCTTCTTTCTTTTTTAATCTTTTTTTGTTTTTATACAACTAGAGTGGCAAACAAGCATACAGCCCACCTGATGGTAAGTGGTCACCCGCGTAGCCTATGGACGCCTGCAACACCAGAGGCATCACTTGCGCGTTGCCAACCCTTTAGGAAAGGAAGTGGGAAGGAGAAGGAACGTGAAAGGGAAAAGATGTGATTGGGCCTTCTCCTGTAAATGCATATATTTTAACTCAGCACTGATAGCTTATAGCGCAGTTTAACCTTGAAAACATTTACACCTTGCTGCACACTTTACACACACAGATAAACTCTGCAAAGTGTGCAAGTAAATAGGCACTTGTGTGTATAACCATCCCAACAATGGAATAATAAATTTGCAAATATACAAGCACATACCAATGGCTACAGTTTGTATGTACTCATTTACATAAGAATTCTAATAAAACCTATACAGTATTGAATTTAAATGATCCACAATTTAGTTACTATGCTAATTTTAAAAACACTTATGTTTTAAAGTACTATAAGTTTAGTTTACGTGGCTAATTTCATGTACTTATTAAATAATTGTAAATTCTGTTGACAACTTCTTATAGACAATTTAAGTAAATAAAACATGTGTAAAATGTATAAATATAGTTTTCTATTGCCGTATTTATTTGCAATTTTTGTAATCATAATCGGAATTTCAATGAGTTTTTATGGTTTAGAATAAAATATTGCGTAGTAAAAGCTTTGGTTGAGTGCAAAATATTAAAGCACCATAGTTAGTTCAAACTATCATACACTACTTCCATATTTATGGTAGGTAATATAAGTATATTAGCGTACAAAAAGATAACTTCTGCTTTTGGGTTTAAAGCCTGGTCGCTAGGGACTTTTCATACATATGTACACTTAACGAGGACAAACTCACAATAATTTGTGAATCACACCACTAATAAAGCCTGTGTGGGATACGAACTAGTAAAAACCGGCCAAGTGCGAGTCAGACTCGCGCACGAAGAGTTTCATACCATTATCTACAAAAACAGCAAAAAAATCATGTCTGTTGTATGGGAGCCCCCCTTAAATATTTGTTTTATTTTAATTTAATTATTTATTTTAAAGTGAATATATTACTAAATATTCCGTGAATATTTTGTTGTTGTCGTTATCAATATCGAGCAAAAACGAGCAAAGCAGCAGTTTGTTGTATGGGAGCCCCCTTAAATATTTATTTTATTCTGTTGTTTAGTATTTGTTATAGCGGCAACAGAAATACATCATCTGTGAAAATTTTAACTGTCTAACTATCACGGTTCATGAGATACAGCCTGGTGACAGACGGACAGACAGACGCACAGACAGCGGAGCCTTAGTAATAGGGTCCCGTTTTACCCTTTGGGTACGGAACCCTAAAAATGGTCACAATTTGAAACGTAATAATTATATGCATACTTTGAATGTTGCGGACATACTGTGAAAAATTCAACTGTATTAAAATAATGTATATAGACATGGCGGCTCTGGAATATTGTACTCTAAAATGTTATGTTAAAGATTTACTCGGCCCTTTGAGAATTTAATTCTTAAGTAATATGGGAAACCTATCAATGCACTAACCGCGGCAAGCAGACTATTGCTACATGTAGAACCTAATAAATATGCGCCATCGGGATGGGTGTTTGATAGACAGATGGATCTATGGATGGAATATGGTGTCTACCCTGAATACGGTTATAGCAGCAAGTTGACGCTGACTCGCCGACTCACGAGATAGGTCTCCTGAATTGCTGCCGTAGACATACATACAAGCTTTAAAGACAGCAGACCCGTGTTGCTCACACGGGTATGGGCGGCTAGGGGAATAAATTGGTCCGCTGCCAGTTACACTATCGCGGGTCTCGAACGAAGTCTTATGATAAGATAATTTTATCAAACGGAACGACTGCATGGATAGTTTAGTGATTTAAGTGGTTGCCTACTACAGCCACTACGCTGAGGGTTATGGGTTTGTTCCCATACTGGGTATTTCTTGTGCCTCCGTGGCGCAGCGGTAGTGAATGCGACTGCTGTGCATGAAGTCTCGGGTTCGAATCCCGGGTCGGACCAACAAACATTTATTGGGTTTTTCTGTTAAGAAATCTCAATAGTAGCCCGGAGTTAGGAAGTTGGCGGTGTTAGACACTTCCGTGCCTCGGAAAGCACGTAAAGCCGTTGGTCCTGCGCCTGATCTCTCTCCGGTCGTGTCGGATTACCGTCCCATCGGATCATGAAAGTTAGGGAACAGAGTGCACTTGTGTTTGCGCACACACTTGTGCACTATAATATTTCCTGCGCAGATGGCCAGTCTCCGTTAAGATTGGCCGCCGTGACCGAAATTCGGTCTGGAGGACATTATTATTATTATTTCTTGTGTCCGTTGTTTGAATGTTTTTAAAGTACCTGCGGTACAGTATTTATGCCTAGTGCAGGAGTTGTTATTTATTTAAAGAAGAAAATAAAAAGGAAATATATTTTAATGAGATAACGACTGCCTATCTACAGGACCCGAGTAGATAGGGTTTCGGGGGAAAAACTACGGGTCTCCCCCTTAGGATCAGGGTACTGCGGGTGTCAGGAAGCCCACTGCTCCTCGAAAGGAGTGTTCTATCAACCGCTGATTAGAATGCGTGGTGCCTGAGCTTAGCTTGTTAGCCGCAGAGGACGACATGTTCGTTGCTCGGCAAGCACGTGGCGTTCGAGCATCGAACTCATTCGCGGCTAGTGCGAACCAGTCGGTCGCGCGAGGCACAGAGTAGTCATTAGCGAAGTGGCAGCGTGGTTTCGCTGCCACAACGCATCTCGGGTGCTTGTCTACTCAGCAAGTAAGAGTCATAGCTAGAGTGACTCGGGCCACACCCGACTTGTAGGCCTATTTGGGTATGAGTATGGATGTACGTCGGGAAGTGAGCATGCCTTATACAGCTCCGGTACCATACTGGAGATATGGGAGGCGGCTTCTCCGTCGGCTTCAGCGAGGTTTTCGTTAGCAACTCCCAGACGACTTGCGACTGGTGAGCGGCTTTATTGCTTCGGTACCTACCTGGAGAATAGGTAGTGTCACTTGAGCACGAGGGAGGTAGCTCGCTTACGAAAACCGGATCTCTGAGGTTTGGGGACAAGACCTGTCTATTACTAGTCCCGGAAGGTGCTCTCGGGCACTGGAAGGTACAGCGGCTTCCACTATTATAACCTAACGGTTGGTGTAGGGGAACGCTATATCATAAACTGGACTAGTCGTAGAGAGGGGATGCTCCAGTAGATTTTATTATCAGACTACTTAAGATTTATACATTTTCGAGGATTACGTTAGTAGATTTCTTAGTTCTCGAACAGCGATAGCTCAGTGGGGAGACCAACAGACTGCAGTGCAGAGGGTCTCGGGTTCGAACCCACGTCGCGCACCTCTGACTTTCGGAAGTTATATGACTTTTCGAAATTATGTGCGTATTGATTGACAATTATCGCCTGCTCTGTGCCTCGAAAAGCACGTTAAGCCGTTGGTCCCGGCTGCCATGAATATCTATGGCAGTCGTTATTGGGAGAGTGTAGACACAAAAGATCCCACTGGGTCGAAGTGTCGCTGGTCTGCACTGACTGGCCCCCGCATAAGATAAGATTTCTTAGTTCTCACTCGATAGTTTCCTTCACCGTCCATTAACTTTCTAATACACACTTAACATCTAAACGTGCCTTGATTTCGAACCCAAAACCTCCGATTTAGCAGTCCAACACTCACCACAAAGTTATAGTTGCTAATAATATGTGTGAACGTATATAAATGTTATAATTATGTATATTTGCACATACACTCACCAATGTATAAGTGTTATGTGCCAGTGCTTAAATGTGTGCATAACATTCACACACACTCACAAATTCAAATAAAGAATGTTATGCACACAGCATAACGTTCTTTATTTGAATTTGTGAGTGTGTGTGTATGTGTTTTTGTGTGTGTGAGTGAGTGTGTGTCTGTACATAAGTGTTCCATGCAAATTCAAGTGTATGTGTATGTGTTGATTTAAATATTTGCATGGGTACGATTGTACATACACACTAACGAATTTAAATAAGTCAACTAGCACTTTAATTAACCAATTTAGAATCACAAAAGTGTATGTAGCAGGATGTCTAATGGAAGACTATTGGATGAATTCTATTTACCACAATGGTTCGTCTATGATTTCCATGAATAACGCCATTGACCAATGGTGGTTGTTCTGTCAATAAATTTTGACGGGTCAATAAAAATGGTTATTGAATTGGTTGATTCGTGGGATGTAAGGGCTGGGTTACAATAGTTGGATTATAGATTAATTTTAGGAATTTTACAAGTATTAAAATACTTTGTATTTTAAATTGAAGTAAAGCAATAAAATCTATATATGATATCATTACCTACGCAAATTATAATTGTGTTAGTCTTTCTTAGTAATAATATAATAATATTCTACCACAAACACACAACACAATCTAGCCCAAACTAAGCAGAGCTTGTACTATGGGTAGGTACTAGACAATGGATAAACATACATAATTACTTTTTTTTGTAAATATATACATATTATACATATAAACACGCAGACCAAGACAAATATCCATGTTCGTGCACACAAATGTTTGACTTGTGCGGGAATCGAACCTGCGACCACAGGCGTGGCAGTCGGTTACACTAAACACTACGCCATCGAGGCCGATAAGTATAATTTAAATACTAATTTAAATAAGAATGTGTATTGAAAATTGAAACTGGCTGTTGTAAGTATAGCTTCATGACGGTATATAGGTATATGGTAGATGGTGTTTTACACGCACTTATCTCCAGTTAAGTGTTTAGGTCCCATACTATTGAAGACAAGGCTTATAACCTTACACCGAGCACATTTCCTGACCCCGTACTACTAGTAGGCATCATCATCATCTCAGCTGAAAGACGTCCACTGTTGGACATAGGCCTCTCCAAAGGTTTTCCCACACACTCTAGTCTTGGGCCACCCGCATCCAACCGCTTTCCGCTTCCCTTGTACTAGGCATTACTCAATATAAAAACCCAACAATCTAACTCAGAATCGAATCCGGGATCATACGTCGACACTGATCCAATTAAGCATGATCAAAACCTTTGAAAAACTGACACAACATCAACTCGACAAAACTCGCATTTTCCGAGAAACTACCCAAAAATATTCCAGTTGGAATACTGCTGGTATTCCACTACCTAATTCCAGTCTGTACCAAGAAGTACCGAGAAGTACCGAGAAGCAGCACTGGCCCCGCACGTGTGCACCGTGGCTAAGCAGTCATTGGTCATCGTCTAGTATTCGATACACGCGCGCCAGTTTAGTAGCAGGCAATAATGTCGCACGGCGCGCATAGTAAACTTAAAGTATGTTTCACATGAAAAGATAAGATGTGTCTATTTTTGCCGTCCCTATCCCCAAAGGTAGGTATAAATCTTACGTTTTGCCGGTTATGTTTTACGTCATACGCACTAATGATGCAGAAACAAAACATGTAAACACATCGCACCTATAACCCAAGGGTAACCTTCGCACTCTTAACCTTGTAGCAGAGGAGATGGACATTTTTGCTTGTACACTGAGTGAATTCACAAGGATAACATTATATTATATATAATAAGTTTTAGAAAATAAGTCGTTATATTATTCGGATTGCTTCACTATTGCATTGGGTTTGCCTGTAATAATAGTTGTAAGTGATGATTATTATGATAATTTCTATGTATAATATGTATGTATTTACAAAAAAAAAAGTATATATGTATGTTTATCCATTGTCTAGTACCCATAGTACAAGCTCTGCTTAGTTTGGGCTAGATGGTGTTGTGTGTTTGTGGTAGAATAATAATAATATTATATAAATAAATAAATATATATATATATACAGGCGGTTTCTATACTTCGTGCTACTGACAAAGCAATGAAACCCGATAAAAATAACATATTGTCACTCACTATTTCTTTTTTGAAGTGAAAACTTCTTTAGGCGCGTTGAGCACTTCTTGGGTGAACAAAAATCATAGAACTCGCGTCATCGTCACGTTTCCACGCTTTCCATTTTTGAATTATTTTAAAATACTAGCGGTCGCCTAGTGCTCGAAATTCGACCAATGACATTGCTGATATATGTCATTATATATTGATATATGTAACCATAGTTACGCGCTTCGACTGCGTGTGTCAAATGCACGCTTTCCATTTTTGAATTATTTTTGGTTAATAATTTGGTTTATAAAGAAGTGTAAGATGAAGATCAAGGATTAAAGTTTTCATTTCTATCGGCAGTCCCCAAAGACTGTCCCAATTTTTTTTATTTAAATGTAAACTCCCACACTAGGAAAATGTCTGAGCCGGGGACACAAAACAAAAATTTGTGGATCACACAAAGTTTTGTCCTGTGTGGGATTTAAACCCACAACGCTCGGCGTAATGACAGTTGCGAGGCGAGGATTTAAACCACTACGCCATTCGTGCATTATACCTCTATCATATCTTCTCTCAAAATACATGAGCAAAGCTCCATCTGAAATAAACTATTTTCTCATATACAATGCTCTTTCTATTCTTCGAGAGTAATCTCTTGATAACTTTGAGCCGCGATAGCTCAGTGGGGAGACCAACAGACTGCAATGCAGAGGGTCTGGGTTCGAAGCCACGTCGCGCACCTCTGACTTTCGGAAGTTATGTGACTTTTCGAAATTATGTGCGTATTGATTGACAGTCATCGCCTGCTCCATACCTCGGAGAGCACGTTAAGCCGTCGGTCCCGGCTGCCATGAACATCTATGGCAGTCATTATTGGGAAGTCAGTGCCCTCTAATATCCTGAAACTAGTCTAGCCTTAGGGTATCGTTAGCCTTCGGGTTGTGGAGGTAAGATGGCAGTCGCTCCGTGTAAAAACTGATATCCAGTCAAATCCGGTTAGACTAGAAAGCCGACCCCCAAGTGACTAGGGAATAATAAAGGCTAGGGAGAAGTCTCTTGATAACTTTCTGCTGGAGCTTTTAACCCACTAGGGTTAAGTTAAGAAAGATATCTATAATTTTCCATAACATTTTGCTGGCCCGTGGACAGCAGTTGCATACACTGTCGGTGTGCCACGTCAACAAACATAGCTTGACTATCACACTATCGCTTATCATATCTATAGCTTACACTACACCACACGCCCACCCATCCAATTCAAAGGATAACAAAACACTGTGGTACGCAATTAAATGTCAAACTTTCGTTCTTAGAAAACAGAACAATTCGGCCATTTAGTTCATTTGAATATTATTTGTTCCTAAAATACTCAGGATGTTGCTATTGAGTTTGTACATTTAAAGGTTAGTCGCACCTCACTGAATAATAAGTATTAACTAGATTTGACTGCACGTATGGCGTAGTGGTTTAAGTGGTCGCTTCGCCGCTGCCATTGCGCCGAGTGCTGTGGGTTCGATCACCACACGGAACAAAAAAGAAAACCGACTTCAAAAAAGAATATTCTAAAACTTAAAATGCACTCAAAAGTTAATAAATAATTGCATATTCTTATGAATAATTAAATTATTGTTATTTTTGGAGTCGGTGTCAGCCGCCCGCGCCGCGTGCTGCGTCTATGTGTGTAATTGTGCATGCCAATGTTATGTTATGATTATAGAAAGACATCTCATGTTTAATTAGTTACAAACCTACCTTGGCTGACTCCAATAATAACAATAATTTAATTATTCACAAGAATATGCAATTATTTATTAACTTTTTAGTGCATTTTAAGTTTTAGAATATTCTTTTTTGAAGTCGGTTTTCATTTTTGTTAAAATTTTGTTTATTTCTCGGTTTTTAGTGAACCTTGCCAAATATGAGAACATCATCAATGTAGCCAAATACGCATTATTAAGGATAACTCGAAAACGAATGGTCAAATCTTGATCAAAATTAAATGGTACCACACGGGAAGTACCAGCTTTCAAATAAAAAAAGAATCATTAAAATTGGTTCACCCAGTCGAAGGTAATGAGGTTACCTCGTTACTTTCGACGGGGTAAAATAAAAAAATACAGACGAATTGAGTACCTCCTCCGTTTTTGAAGTCGGTTAAAAAAAAAAACTTTGTGTGATCCACAAATGGTTGTTCCGAGTCTGCGTGTTCTTTGTGTCCGTTGTTTGAATGTTTGTAAAGTCCCCCGCGACACAGGAAATGTTTCTAGTGCGGGAGTCACTTCTTTTAAAAAGAAAAAGAAAAGAAACTATCCCTGACTTACCGGTTGCTTTTTAGCAGCCATGTTGACCTTGACTTGGATGTTGGTTGTCTCAATGCCTCGAAGTGTATATAAGTAAACAGTAACTTCTAACAGTAATAATAATAATATTCTATCACATACACACAACACCATCTAGCCCAAACTAAGCAGAGCTTGTACTATGGGTACTAGACAATGGATAAACATACATATATACTTTTTTTTTTAAATACATACATATTATACATAGAAACACCCAGATCAAGACAAACATCCATATTCATGCACACAAATCTTTGACTTGAGCGGGAATCGAACCCGCGACCTCAGGCGTGGCAGTCGGTTACACTAAACACTACGTCATCGAGGCCGTCAGTGTTTGACCAGAGTAGATTAAAGTTTCAAAATTATGTAAGAACAGTGTTTTAAAAATTGAAAATAAGAAACGCGATAAAATCCGTATAAAGTAGTAATTTCAATAGAGTTAGACTGCTATATTCACGCTTGTCACTTGTGAAAGGTTTATTGCACTCATTTTTTGCCAGCTATATTTTAGGTCTGTAGTACTGGGTGAACCTACCGACACAGACCTAGACTCCATGCTGGTATTGAGAATTATCAGACCGGGAATGGAACCAGAGACCACATGCAGCTTATCTTATCTTATGTGGGGGCCAGTCAGTGCAGACCGGCGACACTTCGACCCAGTGGGATCTTTTGTGTCTACACTCTCCCAATAACGACTGCCATAGATATTCATGGCAGCCGGGACCAACGGCTTAACGTGCTATCCGAGGCACGGAGCAGGCGATAATAATAATTGTCAATCAATACGCACATAATTTCGAAAAGTCATATAACTTTCGAAAGTCAGAGGTGGACGACGTGGGTTCGAACCCGAGACCCTCTGCACTGCAGTCTGTTGGTCTCCCCACTGAGTTGCGTCGTCAAGGTATTCATATACTTATGCTTGTATTTTCTCGAAGTGGTATAAAAAGGTGTATCACACCCACTCTTTCCAGCTAGGTAAATTGTAAGGTCTGTAGTTGTTCCTTCGTGCCTCGGAGAGCACGTTAAGCCGTCGGTCCCGGCTGCCATGAACATCTATTGCAGTCGTTATTGGGAAGTCAGTGCCCTCTAATATCCTGACACTGGTCTAGCCTTAGGAGGTCAGGTGGCAGTCGCTCCGTGTAAAAACTGATATCAAGTCAAATCCGGTTAGACTAGAAAGCCGATCCCAAGTGACTTGGGAATAATAAAGGCTAGGGAGAAGAAGATTGCCGTCTACATTCATAGCTTCAGACTCCGTGCTGCTAATCATCTAAATAATAATAATTTCTTAACAGAAAAACCTAGACATTACCACCGCTGCCACCGAGGTAATTTATTTAAGCTTGTATCTTGTCTTGAAGGTAGGGTTGCAAACTTTTTTTTACCAAAAAAAACGTATAAGATGGTTTGAATAGGATAAAAATAAAGTATTTGGAAGAAAACATATTTTTTAAATTTTATGTTTTTATTTCTCTAAAAACGTAGTTTTGTGTGCTTTTAGCACATGCTAACAATTATTTGCTATCTTTAAATTTTTCAAAGCTTGTTTGACAATCAAAATTTAAATTTAAATAAATAAACAATTCGTTTTTAATTAAATTTATTGACGCTCTATTTCTTTCTTCTTGCTACTTTAGGTTCATCACTGAAAAAAGTAACTAAAAGCATCACAATAAAGGTTGGAAATAAAGTATTTTCATATACTTTATTTGTATGCCAAAGTATAAAGTATACCTAATTACCAAAAATAAAGTAGGATACGTTATTATAAAGTATGGTTCGCAACCCTACTTGAAGGGGCAGTTAGAGATATAGGTATATCTCAATGTTGTTGAGTGCTAAATAATACGGATTGATATTTACATACTGTATATAGTCTTCTGTTTACGCGAATGTTATTCATTGAAATTAAACTAATATATACGGATTAGTAGTGTAACAGTTTTTTTTCTTTTTATTTAGAACAACTTACAAAACATACTCTTATACAGGGTTTACAAACATGATATACAAATATGTGCTAAGTGTTGTTTTACTTACAAGTCGCCACGACATGATAAGGGACAGTTTCAT
The DNA here is from genome assembly GCA_963564715.1 of Catocala sponsa. Classification (NCBI taxonomy): domain Eukaryota; kingdom Metazoa; phylum Arthropoda; class Insecta; order Lepidoptera; family Erebidae; genus Catocala; species Catocala sponsa. The sequence goes on from OY751349.1 coordinate 18,667,452, forward strand.
TTAGACAGATGAATAAAACATTTTATTATTACACTAATATAAACTAAAATTAAAACTAACAAGTGATTATATACCCATTTTTAAGAAAAAACAATTATTTAAAATAATTTAAAACACATGTGAGCAAAATCTACAAATATGAGAATAGGAAAACAATTTTAAAACATACAAAATAATTAAACACAGGCATCATTAAAACACACAGAAAATGGTTGAGATTACAGGTTGAGTGAAGCATATATTTCAAAATTTTGTAATAAAGTGTCAAATAAACAACGCGATAAAATCCGTATATTATAGTAGTTTAATTTCAATACACACACTGCGCTGCTATTAAGAATTTTTATACAGAGATTTAACAGACTGCTGAAATAACTCTGATTAATAAGTTTTAATGGAAAATTAGACTATAAATACACACATTAACGCTCGAGTATCTACAGAAGGGTAAGCAGAGATGTTCATCTCCATGTAAAATGGTGTGAACGTATTGCCGCCCGTCAACCATAATTACCAGAGATCGACTACGGTTATTGACAAAAAAGACTAAGATTACATTAGACTACAAATAACTTTGGTTAGAAAGTACCTAAGACTTATTAAGTTGACTAGTTTAAATATAAGTTACATTTAGATTAGTTACATCTACTGTTTTGTCGGCCTCGATGGCGTAGTGGTCAGTGTAACCGACTGCCACGCCTGAGGTCGCGGGTTCGATTCCCGCACAAGTCTAATATTTGTGTGCATGAACATGGATGTTTGTCTTGGTCTGGGTGTTTCTATGTATAATACGTATGTATTTACAAAAAAAAAAGTATCTAATATATATGTTTATCCATTGCCTAGTACTCATAGTACAAGCTCTGCTTAGTTTGGGCTAGATAGTGTTGTGTGTATATGATAGAATATTTTATTATTATTATATTATAAAGCTATCAATTATAAAAATCAATTAATCTCAAAAACCTATACCTACATATAATAAAATTGTAACTTTATAAGAACCATAGAAGACAAAACAATTACTTTAGAATTTGTCTGTCTGTACGTTTACATGCATCGCGCAAAAACTTCTGTACGAAATTAAATACGGTTTTCACACTTGTAGGTACCGTTGCAAGACTAACTTATAATTTGGCGTATGTTTGATATGAATACACCACCAAGGAACCTAGTATTAGACCAGATTACTTTTATATGTCAAGAAAGAAAATATTGATAGGCACCTACTTTCAAATTCCACGCAAACGAAGTCGCGGGTAAAAGCTAGTTCCTAATATAACATAAGATATACTTATGCTTGTATAAATCAGAAAGGGTAGACAGATGGATGTTAGATTTACATTTCGCCTACAAAAGTTTTAAGTCCTACGTAATAGGGAGCTTAAAAATATGGTCATCTTGCGGACATATTAATCAGTTTTTTTTTTATACTACTAAGTTGGCAAACAAACATACGGCCACCTGAAGGTAAGTGGTAAGTGGTCACCGCAGCCTATAGACGCCTGCAACACCAGAGGCATCACTTGCGCGTTGCCGGCACTTTAGGAAAGGAAGTGGGAAGGAGAAGGAGCGGGAAGAGGGAAAGGGGGTGATTGGGGCTCCGGCACTACTGAGAATTCTTAACAGAAAACCTAATTACGCTGCTTGATCCTGAATTGAATGCAAACTTATGCTACATAGGTCCTACCAATGGCAAACGATTACTACAAAGATACAAATAGTAATCTCATACCATAAAAATAAAAAACTACAGCGATAGTAGTCTCTAAACTACTTAACATTATCAAGACATTTAACAAATGTTCATACAATTTCACATTTTCCCACAACCCGTAAACTAATGACTGCATAACCCGGGAGTCGAACCCGCGAATTTCTTCGAACACAATGCGTCAGCGCTATCGCACTATAAATCAACAATAAACATGATATTACCGTAATACAACGACAATTGTCTTTGAACAACTGGTTTGGGAAACTGTCATTGTGGTTCCGATTTCCCCAAAAACTTCATAGCTCGTACGTGGGGTAAGGTGGCCATGGTCTAGAGTAGACTACGGATAGTCCTGTGTGGCGACTATGTCTTGAGATAGCTCTTGTTTTAAAAGTATAACCTTTTTATATTTTATTTATTTATTTTTAGCCTGTACCGTCCCACTGCAGGGCAAAGGCCTTCCTTCAATCTTTCCACTCCTTTCTGTCCAGCGCCAATTGTCTCCAATCCCGGTTGAACACATCCAATTCATCCCGCCATCTCACTCTGGGCCTGCCGCGGGGCCGTTTGTGATTTGGTGCCCAATCAGTGTCAACTTTTTATACAGTTTTAATATACTACTTATTTGTGAGTATTCTTTGTGTCCGGTATTTGAATGTTTGCTAGTCCCTCGCGATACCGAAATTATAACTAGCGCGGTAGAGCCCTTTTTAAAAGAACTAAACGAAATCGCGCACGAAGACTTAAAGACCATCCAAACTCGTACCAACTTTTTGTTAATCACACAATTATTGTGACGTGTGAGGAGCGAACCTACAACACTCGATGCAGTCCGTGCCAATCACTGATGAAGTGAGCGCTTAACATATAATAAAAAGCGATGCGTGCCCAGCGCAACGACAATTTGTGAAACGGGACTGATATTATGATAATTATATTATGTTCAACTTAGTGCCGAAGGCCCAATCACCCTCTTTCCCCCTTCCCGCTCCTTCTCCTTCCCACTTCCTTTCCTAAAGGGTCGGCAACGCGCAAGTGATGCCTCTGGTGTTGCAAGCGTCCATAGGCTACGGTGACCACTTACCATCAGGTGGGCCGTATGCTTGTTTGCCACTTTAGTTGTACAAAACAAAAGGTGCGATGCAGTTGTTAAGTCTCAGGCTCGATTCGAAATTCGAATTATTACAGGACTAGAAGTTTGTAAAGTCCACATTGAACATTGCGCATGGTCACCGTAACCATACAACAAAGTTCCCAGTGGCGAGTAGCGCAGCGCTGTGCGCTAATAGCGAGTTATGTCCTTAATGTTGTGTGCGATACCGTGTAACGTGTGCGCATGCGCTCAACCGCAGCTTACATGACACGGCTTTACGTACTTGCCGAGGCACAGGTGTCTAACACCGTCAACTCCCTAACTCCGGGCTGGTATTGAGATTTCTTAACAGAATATCATCGTGTGGTTAGTGGCCAACCTGTTGTCAAGAGTTGTTCAAACCGCCCGTAGGCATCTGACATGGCTTAACGACTGCTGTCAATTTGACAACAACCGGGACCGACTTTTTACGTGGCCTCCAAAGCACGGAGACGCTCAGATGAAATACCACTAAGCGGTCACCATCTATAGACTGACCGCACCCAACGTTGCTTAACCTCGCTAATCGTTTATCGATTAGTGAGTGCAACTGGCTATGAGCGCTTATCGCTGAGAAATGCCTAACATACACAATATAATTATGCCTATAATACAGGATATTGAGGATATTTATTGTCTTAGCATAGATATTTCCTGGAACTCTAAGGCGATTAACACACGGCACCGCGTACCGCCGCGGTAGGCGGTGAAGCTGATCTCATATCGCATTGGCCTCTACTAAATCCGTTGATGCCTAACACACGTACACCGCCCGACCGCGCGGTCGAGCGGTGCTCTTTCGCTTTACCGCCACCGCCCTCCGGTGCGCGGTGCCGTGTGATAATCGCCTAACGGCCAGTTTCACCACTATCAAGTACAAGTTATCCGAAAGATAAATCGCATGCTGTCTCACTCTTGTTAGGTTAAACAAGAGAGATGGCGAGACTTTTCTCTTATAGATAAATGCCATTTGGAGGTGGTGCAACAGGCCCTAAATGTTAAAATAATCCTGTTAATGAATTCTGTTTTAAGGTGCAAATAAATATTTTTTTATAACTTGAAGGAAGGCAGGTAGCCAAAGATGTAACTTAACCTCATTTCCAATATATTTCTAGATCTCACATTATAGGGGAAGACCCTGTTGCCGTCTATTGAGTAGTTCTAGGCTTCGTACTGCTACAGATTTTTGCCAGGAATATTTAATAACACTTTACCCAAACCAACACAGCAGTCGCATAAAGATTTGTTTGTAGTATATATTTTCACCACTTTAAGTGTGGATTTATTAATTATTTAGACTATTTTTAACCTATCAATTGTTGGAATGCCAGACATCATTAAAAACCTATTGTGTCTGGCCGCCAGTGTGCCGCTGTGACTTAATAGTTTAAATAGTTTCTACTAAATCAAAATCAAAAATAAATTTATTCAAGTTAGGTTACAAGGTACCACGTATGAATGTCAAAGTTACACTACATTTTTTCTATGAATTTACATTTACTGCGACGTTCAGCAAAGCAAGGGTGTAGGGCTCATGAGAAGAACGGGCAAGAAACTCATGGCCACTCTTTTTAATCGCCAAGTCTACAATAAAATTTTGTTTACAAATCATAACTGTAAGGTGCTGCAACCATTTCTCCGTGACTAAATCTACTAAATTTGATAAATGTTTGTTTATACAAACTTTGAATAGGCACGACTCACCTGATTCACGTACACTGTTACGCCTCGCTTCTCTTGTGATCTAGCTCCATGTAAGCCTAGCTGATGTCGGAATTGACAGAATTCCGACAAAAGTTGTCACACGCCACACAAACCCCAATGCGCTTCTCCAATGGTACTGCCGCAATGTCGACATTTCTATAAAAAAAATATTAAGCAGCTACTAGCTTTTAATTGCCTCATTGATTCCATAGTGATCTATTATGAGGATAAAGAAAACTGGAAATCGTGTCTGATAGATAGCAATATCTTCATCATCGACCATGTTAAATCTAAGTAAAGCTAATAATAATAATAATTTATTTATCAATATCAGATTACAGCTCATTACACAATAACATAATTTGGATTAAATAATAATATAATACTAGAACTTGCTTTTATGTTTTTTTTTTCTCGTCAAAATGACCACACTCCACCTGATGGTAAGCAGTAGTGTGGTCTAAGAGCAGTGGCCTCCACACCGCCCTCATATTAGCCGAGGCGATGTTGAGGTCTCTACTTTGACGGCCTGAGAAGGTGCTTTTTCACGCCCCGCTTAAAGGACCCAGGATTGAAGGAAGAAGGAAACACGTGCCTTGGCAGAGAATGCCATGCCTTGGTCGTTCGGCAGAGGTATGAGGACCCAAATTTTTTGGTACGCGCTCTAATCGACTCTACCGTGTAAGGATGGTATCTGAGCCCAGCACGCGTTGTTCTGGATAGGAAAGGGGAGAGCGGGATAAGGTGGAATAACTCTTCAGAGCACTCCCCGTGGTATATTCTGTAGAAACATGCCAATGAGGCAATGTCCCTACGGAGTTGCAGAGGTTCCAGTGAACTCGTGACCTCTGGATCTCCGATAATACGGAAAAAACATGTTTCCAAAAACCTCCCACACTAAGCTAAGCCTGTCCTGTGGGCGGTTTTTTAATACAAATTACCAGTATCTGTAATAGTGACGATATATAATTAAAACAATCTTCATAATTAGCATGCATTTTTAAACTATACCAATAATTAAACTTTATCCCATTTTTAACACATTGCTCTTGGAAAAGCAATGCGAGTTGTTACTCGCATTCCTTTTCCTTCAGTCATCCTTTTTTCGACATATTTGAGAACAATAGTTATTTTAATCTCGCAGACATACAGTTTTCCCTATGATGACTTCCTTTGCCGTTAAAGCGAGCAATCGTTGCTAACTATGTAATGCGCATATCACTTCGAAAAGTCAGAAGTATCTTGTTAGCTGAAAACGGTTTTCCTGTACACTCTTTTCTGTATCATCTCAAAGCTCGTACTTGACAATGCCGTTGTTTCAGAGCAAAAGAATATGAAACCCTTGGTAATCTTTTCAAGATTTTAAATAAATCTTCATTTTCAATAATTTGTCTATGTGTTGGATTATTTCCCAATAAAGTTACTCCAGATCTCTACATGTCTTACGGGCTAGGCATTACTGTAGAAGAGAAAATTCCTACACAGCACATTCATAGCATCAGCATATCCCAAGTAACAGTCAATTTGTAGAAAAGAAAATTTCTCCACCTAAACTCCTAGCTCATAACTTATCCGTAATCTGCCATCGTGTCGACACAAATGGAAAGCGCGGCACCGGTGCTTATCTAAATAGTTTCCTCGTATGCAGGAAGATGGCTGATAACAGCAAATGAGGAGACGCTGTGATCTACGTGTGACATTGCATGTTAGTGTGATTACAGAGTTACAAGCTCATCTTGAAGGTACCATTTGGTAAATTGTAGTTTTATTATGAAGAAAATGGGTTGTGCTTTACGTGTTTTCGTTAAAGTGCAGTCATATAATACATACTAGCGGTCACCAAGTGGTCTAAATTCGAATTTAGTCACCTATTCGATATACATTATGTAACCATAGTTACGAAGAATTCTACGACATCAGGCGAACAATGCTGAAATACTACGAACGTGATTCGACTGCTTGTGTCAAATGCATGGTTGTGTGCGTGTAGTGTTTTTTCATTAATTTAATGTATTTCTGATGCATATTTTATAAAAATATTAGAATTCACCACTCCTTCTCCATATAAACTTTAACTGTGCCACAAAGGGCTACAACGTTTTTACTTCATGTATTAATATATTATAGAATATTGTTCTACTGTTGGGCACAGACCCCTTCTCAGGGTTAGAAGGGCTAGGTTACAGTCAAAATAATGATAATACTATTTTCACTATTATTTTTTAAAACATAATATTTTTTTTCTTTTATACGACTATGGTGGCAAACAAGCATACGGCCCACCTGATGGTAAGTGGTTACCGTAGCCTACGGACGCATGCAACACCAGAGGCATCACTTTGCCGAATCTTTAGGAAAGGAAGCGGGAAGGAGAAGGAGCGGGAAGCGGGTAAGGGGGTGATTGGGCCTGCAGTACTCTCACTCACCGAACGAAACACAACAGTAGGAATACTGGTATTTCACGTCGATATTCTGTGAGAGGGTAGTCCTTCCCCGGTCGAGCCGGTCCATTTATGCTGAAATCAGCGAGGCTCTACTACTGTAGGACTAATTCCTGTGTCGCGGGGCCTTTACAATCATACAAACGACGAACACAAAGAACATCCACACTTAGAACGCAGTTCGGTGGTTTCAAGAAACAAAATTATTATGTGATCCACAAACACTTATATTAATACGAGTGCGGGAATCTAACAAATATTATAAATGCGAATGTGAGGTTCTTTGTTTTGATTTCACGCCTTAGCCACTGGACATGATGAAATTTCGCATACATCCAGGGGTACAGAAACAGACAAGGGGTAGCTTTTATCTAGAAAAAGTATTGTTTCTGAAGGATAGCTAATTGTCTTATACTTATAAACATATTAATTCTAATTACACTAATATTTGATCTTAAATATTACACTTAAACCGAAGCATATGACCTCAATTAACAGTTAAAATATAAAAATATGCATAAAGGGAATTGCTCAGTTTGTTAGAGTGCTTCGGCTTGGCGTGGACATTAAGTGTAGTAATAAATACCCGAAACAAACTAAATATGATAATAAAGCTGCAGTAAGTTGTTAAAATATGCCTTTCCTTGATATACATATAAAGAAGAACATGTTAAGAAAAACAAGTATCTTATTAAAAATGCACGTTTATTTATATGGTAACCCAGAATGAAGCGCAAAAGAAGAAAAAGGGCGGTGCCTATGATTGTTATCAGCTTAAATATTTATTCATGCGTTCTTTTTCACCAAAATATTTCCTGCAACGAGGTATTGTCTAATATGTTTTAATTAATTAATTATAATTATTTGTAAATAGATTTTTTAAAGTAGCTATACCCTTTATCTTGTTATTTAAGAAAAGCTTAACACAATATTCGCAAAGTGAATTCGCCAAGCGTTACCCTTAGCATTGCAAGTGACCATAGTCTACAATAACCGATTACCACCAGACAAGTCGAAAGATCCTTTGCCACCTTAGTAGTTTAAAAAAAAACACAAATCCACCATCTAGTTAAAAAGAAACTTCATAATCTTTAAACTCATTAACCGTGTAATCACTGCCCACCCCAAATTTCAAGCCATCTTAATCCACTACAACTAATTGGTTTAACTACACAAAAAGGTGCAAAAACCGTACAATATCGGTTTCAAGGGCCGTGCGGAGTACACAAAAAATCGGACTTTACCGGCGAGCATGAATAGAATTCTTAAGAACCGTAAAATGGGCTGTCGTTTGTCGTGAAGGGAGCGCAGTGTATGTATGGGTGATTAAATACAAACATTATTGTGTTAATTTAATATAATGGGACTCTGTTACACCGAAGGGAGGTAATTAAATTACGGTTTATCGGTTTTTAGGTGCATTCTGCTATATGTTACATATTCATTGCTATTTTTTATTATAAGTGATTATATTTGTGAGAACATCTGTTTCTCTGCAAGTTATACTCAGAATCCTTATATAATACGTAAAGATATAATAAGTATATTGCACGTATGGAAGCGTATGGGATTTGCTAGGTTCCAGTTAAAGTTTATATGGAGAAGACGTGTAGTTTCGTACATGGGGCGACCAATAATAATATATAAATAAATAGTGTTTTCGAAAGAATATGTATTCTGCTAATTTGCACGACGCCAGCGTGGTTTAATCTTTGTCATGCTGAGAAAAAGACGGTGTCTATTACTAGGACAGTTTTTAAAGAGACTGGTATTAAATATTTAAAATTAATATACAGGCAACGTTAACCGCTTCGTAGTCTGCTTATTCTTTCGAGAAACATGCGTGAGTACCTATTTTTACTAAGAATCACAACCTATTTTAATTTCTTTTCTTTCTAATATTTGACATTGAAATCACATTTTTGTTGCTTCGTTTTGAGGTTAATAATGGATACACCATATTTCAATATTCGATACTCAATATCTTTACACACAATATCACATCAGGTACAATATGGACCCTGTAGGGCACGGCAACGTAGAAGAGAGGAGGATGCTATTTTTATACATAACATAAAACTCTGTTTAAATTAATCAATGCACTACAATATTATCAAAAATTGAATGTATTTTAGTATTTACGTTCTAGTCTTATTCTATTTAGGATCTTCTTTATGTCTTATTTATTTATAATTAGTTCAGTAATTAGTGCTTAAGCAGTCTAGAATGCGTACATAGAATCACGCGCGTTTCGCGCTGATTACAGAATCAGATTACCAGTTGCTTCCAGTTTGCTACGAATCTGACATAATCTCTTTTGCTTTAGTTACTCACGTTATATTGCACACACTCTTAAAATATTAAGACTAAACACGTCTAGCGATGTTTTGATTTATGCTGTCGGTCCCATCAGATCAGTAAGCAAACCGTGATGAAATCCGTATAAAAGAAATAAATTTGAATCTGTACCTCCTAGATCTTAAATCATAATAAAAAATGTATTATAATTTTTGGTGAAAGTATTTATTTGACGTATCGATATCGTTCGGTGTGAGTGCCTCCCTAAAGCAATAAAGTTCGCATTCGTTGTTCGTTACAGAAGGGCACGGTGTGAAAGCGTTTGAAACTCAATTGCCTGCAAATTGTATCATTCAATACGCTAAAATAGAGTGCAACTATTGATTAATTTTATAGAATGTATTGCATTCTTGGTTTATTACTAAACAACCCCAAGATAGTAACTTTAGTTTTACCTCGTAGCTGATAGTAAAATATAATTTAAATAATATTTGATGCTTAACAAAATAACATAACTGCCATAAGAAAAATCGTGCCATAAGAACTTATTTTAATGTTAAATTAGTTTTATTCATTATTAAATACGTTCAGTACAATAAAATAGTATATTTGTGACCAGATAAGTGTTTCATGCTGTGTCTTATGTCGGATCCACAAATCTACACAAATTAATTGACCAAAAAAGCACTTATTGACTAGACTATATACTACCCATAGTGACTTTGGCCACGAGTGCTCATATTTAAAACCATATTTAAATGATAATATGCAATGTCATTAAAATCAAGGAAAATAATTAAATAACAGCAATCGGCACTCTTTGCCGCGGTTTGCGGACAAAACACTTCGCTGCTGGCTGCGAGGTGGTCAGTGAGGAGGTGGCGGAGACTGCTTTAAGCCTTGACGGGACGCGACGCCGGCACCTTGGCGACGCCCCGTCGCCATGCAGACGGCAGCCCGAGACGTTATAAACGAGGCAACAGTCAATGTGACAGACGTCACATAGATTTTTAATAGGTTTATTTTCTTATTTCGTTTATAATATATTGTAAATATTTACAGTAAGTTAAAATTTAGTTTATTTATGTTGCAAGACTTAGGCAACAAAAGTGATGTGGAAGTGAGTGCCGGTCAACCTGCCACACCCCTAACGAATCTGGTACGCTGCCCTAATTGTTCGCAGGCTCGTTTTTTTAAAGGTGAGCGGGGCTTGAGAGTGCATTTTGGTAAAGTTCATAAAAACCAAAATGTACCCTCTAGTCCCAGCAATTTTTTACTAAGTAATCCCTCATCTTTAAACCCCCAATTTCCCTTTTGGCAATATTTAGGACGCTTGAAAAATTCCATTCCGATTTTAAAAAGAGTTCCTCGAGGCGCGAGACCTTCAGTGGCCCAAAACTTGGCTCACTGTATAGGTCTTGTCGTTCGAGAGAACTCTAAAACGGCTTGGGAACAATTACTTACCTTTCCTTATAGGATTCTACATGTTAAAAAAGTTCAGAATACACAAAAATCATTAACAGCACAAATTAAAGATAATTGCAGTTTTAGTTATAACCATTTAGAACCAAAAGACACCACCTCCTACAATAGCAAATCATTGTACCAATATGTAGAATCCAAATTAAGGGAAGGTGACATTAGGGGTGCATCTAGGTTATTGTTTAGTAGCGATGTGGTGGCGCCTTGCTCTGCAGAAACACTTGCGGGTCTGCAGAGCAAGCATCCAGCGCCCACTGATGGTCTCTCCTTCCCAGACGCACCTGATGCTGACATGGATTGTCTCAAGGTGACAGCCAAGGAAGTATTTACAGCCGTTTGCTCCTTTCGAAGTGGATCTGCTGGCGGCCTCGACGGCTTGGCACCGCAACATTTAAAAGATCTTTTGTGTTCCAGCGCCGGGGAAGCTGTTGATTCACTTTTGAAGGAGCTGACGGCTTTAACCAACTTAATGCTCTCCGGTGGTGTGGTGAATGACATCATCGATATTTTATACGGGGCAAATTTATGCGCCCTACGTAAGAAAGATGGTGGCATTCGTCCCATTGCCGTGGGGTGTACCTATCGTCGTTTGGCAGCCAAGCTATGTTGTAAGTACTACAGTGCCCCCCTCGCAGAGAAATTTCAACCAGTCCAGCTTGGTTTTGGTTCGAAGGGGGGCTGTGAGGCTGCCATTCACGCTCTCTCCACGTACCTTGGCTGTGGCGAAGCTGAGGTCATCTTAAAGGTTGACTTGAAGAACGCCTTCAATTCTGTGAACAGGGACACCTTGCTGACGCAAGCTAAATTGGAAACCCCCAAAATTTTTAATTTTTTGTGGCAGTGTTATAGACACCCATCAAAATTAATTTATAAAGACAACCATTTAGAATCTGCAGTTGGGTGTCAACAAGGTGACCCTCTTGGACCGGTCATTTTTAGTCTAGCCATTCACCCAATTATTGAACAACTAAATTCAAAATTTAACATCTGGTACCTAGATGATGGGACCCTAGGAGGTGACATAGAAACGGTTTTACAAGATTTGAAACTTTTAAAAAATAAATTTAATTCGATTGGTTTAGAACTAAATTCAAACAAATGTGAAATTTTTATTAACGATAAAATAGATAAGTCTTGGGCCCTATCAAAATTCAATTCGTTGGCTCCAAACATCAAAATTATTGAAAAAGATTCTTTTCGCCTTCTTGGGTCTCCTGTATTGGAGGAGGCATTCGAGTCGTTTATAGATGAAAAGATCCAAAATTTTTGTGAAGTTTCAGACCGACTACTCAAAATTAATATTCATTCTGCTTATACAATCATTCGTTATTGCCTCTTCGTTCCTAAATTCACACATGCCCTCCGATCCTCTCAATTTTGGAAGCATTTAATACTTTTGGAAAAAATCGACGATACTATTCGGCATACACTTAGTAAAATTTTAAATTTGGCCATGAACGACCGAGTGTGGCTCCAGGCAACCCTACCAGTTCGCTTGGGTGGCCTCGGCGTTCGCAAAATTAGTGATGTCAGTTTACCGGCGTTCCTGTCTTCGGTCCACTGCACTGAAGAATTGACCAGGAAAATTTTAGCTCCCACACTGGTTAATTCTGAAGTGTCGTGCAAGTCCGACGCAGTAAACGCTTGGAAAATGGTCTGTCCAAGCTCTGATTTGCCATCCGATCTATTCTCTCAGAGTCGGTGGGATGGGCCGCTCTGCAACATGGTGAGAGAACATCTCATAAACACATCTCTTAATGTTGCTGAGCGTGCCCGTTTATTGGCTGTGGGGGAGTGGGAATCGGGTCTTTGGCTCCAAGCACTCCCTTCGTCCAACATAGGCACTATGTTGGACGATACAACGTTCCGCATCGCTTCTTGCCTTCGTTTAGGTGCTCCATGTGTTTCTCCGCATCGATGTCACTGTGGGGAAGCCGTCGATGGCCTTGGCCACCATGGCCTATCATGTAGCAGGAGTGCCGGTCGTTTTTCGCGGCACGCCAATCTTAACGACATTATCCGTCGTGCTCTTGTCACCGCCGGCGTGCCAGCTCATCTCGAACCTAATGGCTTGGCGCGTGACGATGGGAAGAGACCGGACGGTATGTCATCGATGCCTTGGAAGATGGGTAGGCCCTTGGTGTGGGACGCAACGTGTGTCGACACCCTTGCGCCATCACATCTTCCCAGCACGGCGGGTTGTGCTGGTGCTGCTGCTGCATCTGCGGAGACTCTCAAACGGCGCAAATACAAAAACCTGGTAGGGGATTATGTTTTTGAGCCGTTTGGGGTCGAAACGCTAGGGTCATGGGGTCCCAGTGCTCGTGCGCTCTACAGAGACATAGCAAAAAGGTTAGTCGACGCTTCCCGTGACCAGAGGGCTGGGCTTTATTTTGCAGAAAGAATAAGCATTGCCATTCAACGTGGCAATGCTGCCAGTCTTCTGGGCACACTACCGGTCGACTGTGATGCGGAGGAATTTTATGACGCCTATTAGAGGGTTTTAGTTTTCTTTTTCTTTGTTTTATAATATTTTAGGAATAAGTCATTTTTAAAGAATTGTGATTATATGTACATATTAAAATTTTATCATTTATTAGTTATTAAAGGTACATAACTGTTTTTATTTATATTCACATTACGTTGTGCTCGAATTATAATTAAATAAAACTGAAACATACTTAAAATAAAATAAAATATTTATTTTACATACTTTTTTGGGAATATAAGCGAATGTGCTGATGCCGATAATCCCGAAAGTGTAGACAGAGATTTATAGCACTCACATTTCAACAAGCATAGTTTTAGATTCCAACTAATAAGCCTGTTACTGCCAACTGAGCACGTATTACGGTTTCTAGAAACCGTGTCCCAGAGAATTTCTGGACAACAAAACCCAGTAACTAACTTCGATCAACCTGGAAATGTAGAGCGAAACTTTTTTTTTCCATACATCTATGTTGGCAAACAAGCATATGGGCCACCTGATGGTAAGTGGTCACCGTAGCCTATGGACGCCTGCGACACCAGAGGCATCACTTGCGCGCTGCCGACCCTTTAGGAAAGGAAGTGGGAAGGAGAAGGAGCGGGATGGGGGAGAAAGGGTGATTGGGCCTCTGGCACTCTCACTCACCGATCGAAACACAACAGTAGGAATACTGCTATTTCACGTCGATATTCTGTGAGAGGGCAGTACTTCACCGGTCGAGCCGGCCCCATTCATGCTGAAATCAGCGAGGCTCTACTACTCCATGCATATCAGTCGGTTTACTTATTCTACTCTTCCAAAACCTTCACATCAATTCACTGCCAAGTTAAGATTCGCACCATAATCTATCGAACGTTCTACCCACACAGATGTCCCATCATTTTTTGCCAACATCTCTTACATTATACTCTTGTACTGCAGAGTGTCGATTTCAATTAGTTGTCCTATTGTCATATTGTTGTCATATACACTGCTCTATGGATATTTGAACAGAATTGTCCTTTTATGTTGTCTTTAAATTTGTTGCGCGTTGAAGAATAGCGAATAGACTCGGCAAAGTAGCGCTTTAAAGTGCGCTTGCGCATGTGTTTATAATTTCTTTATATTAGCTGTAAGTATTGTAGTTTGATACTCATGCCTATTCTCAAGGGACTATACCATTGATGATATGCAGGTCAATGTGGCTAATAGATGGTGATAGGGTTGCTCTCTCTTGACGGGGACCTAAACAAAATAGCTGGTAAAATGAGTGTGATATATATTTCGAGAATCTGCAGATGTGATGCTGTATTTTTATAGTACAACAGCCGGCTTCTGAAAGGCTAATCAATGACGTATCAAAATCAAACTCATGTCAAATGATTTCCGCGGCTGTTGCTAATTGAGTGAGGAAATCATAGCAGTTGATGTGTGTTTGACCGTCTGGTAGCTAATGTTTGTGCTAAAATAGTCAATACTAGTAAGAAACTAATTTATTTAAATTAAAATGGAAACATAATATTGTGTTCAGAATTATTCTGTATCGCGGGCGAATGAAAATTATGAAAAATATTTCTTCGTTTACGGTACTATTATTATATTTGACCAATATTTTACGACAACAAAATATGTACAATCCCTTCATTGACTCAAATCAAAATCAAATCAAATCAAAAATAAATTTATTCTAGTTAGGTTACAAGGTAACACTTATGAATGTCAAAGTTGCACTAAATTTTTGCTGTGAATTTACATTTACTGCCACGTACAGCAAAGCAAGGGTGTAGGGCTCATGAGAAGAACGGGCAAGAAACTCATGGCCACTCTTTTTAATCGCCAAGTTTACAATAAAATTTTGTTTACAAATCATAACTGTAATGTGCTGCAACCATTTCTCCATGAATTACTACTGAACATACTCAAGAATTTAATAAAATTTGATGGTAGCCTCTAAAGCAGCAGTATGGTAAACAGGAGCATCCACTTACATGTACATGAATAATCAAGACAAGGCATGATTGTAGTCCGTAGTTTAATCTAACTGTTTAAATTATAACCATAGTAGACCACCTCTAAAATGTCTGCACTGTACTACCCACTTATATACCTATTACTACATTGACGAAGCCTATTTAGAAACCAGAATTCAATAAACTTTCCTAAACTGAACACTTTAAAGTTAACAAAACAAAGTTGTCAACGGCCACGCGTTGAGCTAACAATACTTTAATTTATTACATACGAACACCTTTGGACATTTTTTGTATGACTTTTTGTATGAAGCTTGTATGAAGTTTGTATGACCATCTGTCCCCTATTGTAATAACTTAATGATATTCGTATAGAGTTTTAATTTCGCGTAAAATTTTAACAATGGGATGATTTAATGGATATTTAAGTTTGTATGGAATTGTTGAGCCGGTTAAGTGGTGTGTATTTATTAATTTGAAGTGGTATGACCAAACGTTTTGGCTATGGTGGTGAATATAAGTCAATGTTATGTGAATAGGCAGATTGTTGTCTTTATTATCCATTTAATATAAGTGTGAAAGTTTGTGAAGATATCCTAAGCCATCGAACTTGGCTACCAAGCTTCATCCAAATTCGTTCAATCGGTTTATGCATTATTGAGTCATGTCCTACAGAGTAGGTAAGCCTACGTAGAATGCACGTGGGTAAAACCGCGAAATACCTCAGTGAACAATAATAAAGAAAAGTAAAATCAAAATCAGAATTACATTTATTTATTTAGCAGGGCGTTATGAACATCAGCGTGCCATGTTCTACGCCAAGGACGTAGAGAATATGAGAAGAAGCCTAGTCAACAATGCGACAAAAATAAATTAACTACGTCAAGTAATTTGTTTAGCCGTAGCGAATATAGCAGGCACAGTTTAGTTTCAGCTAATCTCTAAAATCCTACAGCTTTACTTATAAAAATATCGCTATCAATGCTACTTAACGCTACTTCTCAACTAGATAGCGCTCAAGCCTTTGATCAACGAGCCACTGCTGCTGCTTAGCTATTATATATTATATTATATATACCTATTAGCGATAGCTCAGTGGGGAGACCAACAGACTGCAATGCAGAGGGTCACGCGTTGGCACAAAATTGGCCCTTTTCTCAGCTTTATGTTACAACAACAAAGTGTTGCAGCACTGGTTTACACACAAGTCAGTCTTAGTAACTCTCTAAGTAAGATTCCGAGTCTTTGGATAAATACGTATAGTAGCGATCCCAAAGTCTTACACATCTTCTTCAAGTAAGTAATACTAGAGCCACACAAGAACGCACAATCCATTGCCCAACCATTTACCCACCCATGCATATTCCAGCCGTTCCCAAAAATATAACCATCGATAGACGCATCTATAATATACTAAATTATTCGAATAGACGGTTCCCCGCGGTTTAATATTCCAAACTATTGTATGGTAGCTACGGAGCTACTACTTCTAAATAAAGATGTACCTCTAAAACGCTTGAATAAAATTAAATTGAAATTGGTGTCTATTTTACAAGATTTATCGGCCATTTTGAATTTTTGACCCGTTTTTGTTATGGTAAAATCTTATTTAAAGGTAAAAAAGTAAGTTTATTATGATATTTGGTTCCGAAATGAATTGGGCAGGAAGTGAAGTAAGTTTTTGGGTATCTCGGAATGATATCGAATATTTACTTCAATGTAATGTTATCGATATTTAAATATGTGATTTTATACCTACCGAATTCAGACGTTTCGTTTGTTGACCGAATTTATTTGAATATAAGATGGTGACGGAGAATTCTTTATCTTTATAATATTGGATATATTAATTGAAAACTCTTTGAGTTTTAGCTATTTAAAGGAGTATTAATACAAAACAATGCATTGAGATTTTTTGTCTTTCTGTCTGTAAGTATTAGGTACCATCTGTTAGTATATTGGTTTGAGCATTACGTATGAATATATCTACTAAAGGAATTCTGAAGCAATTTATTACTTTGGTAAGTTATCTTTGGTTCATTTTAAAATGTTCAGATTTAGATAATTAGATGAAAATGTGCATATACTTCATATAATTACACAAAACTGAAGATATGGCTTATAGTGTGATGTGCATAAATCGCAGTTTCGCAGGCGAAATGTCGGACAAAGTCACGGACAAAAGCTAGTGAACTCTAAACATTATACTTACTACTTATTTGGCACAGCAGTTGTATAAGAAAACTAGATGTGCCCGCGGTTTCACCCGCGTTTATGATTACTGCGCCACCCCCGTGGGTCGTTCCTCGATAAATGAGCTATCCAATACTAAAAGAATTTTTCAATTCGAACCAGTAGTTCCTGAGATTAGCGCGTTCAACCAAACAAACAAACTCTTCAGCCTTATAATATTAATATAGATTACTCTTCGCAACAAATTAGTTTCAAGTAATAATCTTTGATAGATATTATATTCATTCATGCTTTATAATCCCTGAGTAGCTGACCGTAGACGTCAGACGTTCAAGAATTTTAGTTTCTACGTATAAAGAACAGCTTCTTTCATCCAACGTAGGTACACACGTTAAAGACTTTGTGCAGCTTCGAATAATTACGTTACACAAAAGCCTATACTAGCCAGAGTATCGAACCGGGGTCTTTGCGGTCACTGTGAACTTGCCACACCACTAACTAGCAATCAACCACAACATGTAAAATTAACACATAAAATATATTACACGAAATAAACCATAGAAAATATAATATTACAATCACATATACGCCATATTTACTCCATGACAAATATCAGATTACTGGCCACTAATCATAAGCGCGTGTATGTTCGTCTGTTGCCACAATAACTCATTAACTCGATATTACAAACACGTACTGAGAATAATTCTTAACAAAATAACTTAAAATAAATCAGATGACTCTCTTAACGTTGTATTCGGGAAAGAAGGAGTATGATGTAAGGTGGGTTAGGTACTTAAAGTTGGGAGATATCATGCGATGTATGCTTCTCGAGCTAACAAATATATTATTTGACTAGCTGTTACCCACGACTTCGTCTGCGTAGATTTTAATTAAAAAGTGTTTGTCTCCGAACCCAGTTTTTTTTTGTAAAATCAAAGTAGCCTAAGTTACTCCTTATAACATTAGCTATCTGCCAGTGAAAGTCCCGTCAAAATCGGTTCAGCTGTTTCGGAGATTAGCCGGAACAAACAGACAGACAAACAGACAAAAATTTTAAAAATAGTTGTTTTGGTATTCATATGCATTAGGTAAAAACGCTGTTATTTTGACATTACAAACAGACACTTCAATTTTATTTATTTGTAGTAAGTATGTAGTATATGTATAGATCAGGGATGTTGCGAATATTCGCATCCGCATCCGCAGTTGCGGAGCTTCCGCATCGATTTGGACATACGCATCCACATCCGCATCCGCATCCGCAATTATCAACGGGGATGTTAATGCGAATCCAGATATAGTGTAGATTACAATAAGAAAGAAATCAGTTGTTCAGTAGTACGTGTTTAATTTATGAATCTTTGCAAAACAGGCTTGAACTTGCGAAGGCGGTGATGTTAGAGACTTTTATTAAACAAGATGAACAATTTTCATCAACATCCGCATCCGTAATTGCGGAGGTTTCGCATTGATTTGGACATCCGCATCCGTATCCGCATCCGCGGGACGTGACTCTTCAAATATCCGTATCTGCATCCGCGTCCGTGGATGTAAAAAAATCTGCATCCGCAACATCCCTGTTATAGATATAGATGTATAGATTGTTAGTGAGCCGGCTCTCATAAAAGACCAAATTTTTTTCTTCTTTTGAAATATAAATATTTTTTATAATATAATATGTAGGTATATAAATAATGTTCATGTCGCAGGGGACTTAACAAAGAGATCAATAACGGACACAAAGATCACTCAATCTTGTTGTTCGCGGAGTACACAGATTTTTGTCCCGTGTGGCGAGACTTAACAAAGAGATCAATAACGGACACAAAGATCACTCAATCTTGTTGTTCGCGGAGTACACAGATTTTTGTCCCGTGTGGCGATTAAACCCGCAATACTCAGTGAAGTGGCAGAGGCGAGAAATCACTTAACGACCACTACGCAGTTAACTTGTGTCCACTAATAATTGTGTCCGTTAATTGTATATTTGTAAATTACTTTGCGATACTGGGATTGAGATGCAATTTTCTGTGAAAGAAAAAAGGAAAGAAACAGAATCCGGCGTAAGAGTATTATTAATTACCTACTATTGTGTCTCACTCGGTAAATAAGAGTTGTTTCATAGCCAGCTTATTAGGGCTATTGTTGTTACTTGTATACAGAATGTCCAGTAATTAATGGATAACCTTGAAATGTCTTATAGTAAAACTGATGGTCGTTCAGAAAAATAAAATAAAAATTAAATTGTGCGTTAGCTAATCATACTTGTGACTGTCTATCTATTAGCATAATTAGTGTTTAATAATAAAACAACAAAAAACCGATGGAATCATTCATTATGGTCGTAGTGTACAAGAAAGTTAAATATAGAAATTTAAAAAAAAACATATCTCAGGTAGTAGTTAGGATAGATTTTTCTTCATTTTTTTTCTGAACGGCCTACAGTTGTACTATAAGACATTTCAAGGTTATCCATTAATTACCGGACACCCAGTATAAAGATTTATTTTATTACCATTTTTCTTAAGATATAATGTAAATTATAACAGAGAAAAGACAATTCATGAAGTAGGACATAAACCTGCAACCTCGGCATACCGTGTCGTCATGGATTGAAATATAGCTACCGCTATAACCGTTTTTTGTTCCATTTAAAAGACAACTATCGCACTAGAAATAAATCCTGTGTCGCGAGGGACTTTACGAACATTCAAATAACGGTCAAAGAACATCATCTTAATTATTTGTGGATCACACGTCTCGTGAAATCACCATCGCACCAGTCATGATATCTTTTTTTTGTTTTTTTTTGTTTAATGTGTAGATATAACGTAGGTTAAGTAATAATGGAGTGAAGTGGATGGAAGTCGCCCAAGACCGTGAGAAGTGGCATAAACTGAAGGAGGCCTACACCCATGCGGTCGAAAAAGGCTAAGAAGAAAAAGAAGAAGTAATAGAATTAAGAGCGCTTCTCGCCGTTAAACAATTACGTTTGGCGAGTTTACATATTATGTAATATATCTAAGTTATTGTAGCAAAGGAAATAAAAGATATGAAAAAAAAAAATTTGAGCAGTCTTTGGGGACTGCCGATAGAAGTGGAAACTTTCATCCTTGATCATAAAAACTTCTTTATAAAACAAAAATAAAGGGGCGAGTCGGATGCTAGTTCCTGATACTCTCTTAGGGGTTATATCTACTATTAACGGGGTCAAACTTTCGTAATTTTTTGCGTAGGACGCACCATTTCTGAAATATTGTTAACATTCTAAAAAAAAAAATAAAGCGTGGAAGCGTGACGATGACGCGAGTTCCATGATTTTTGTTCACCCAAGAAGTGCTCAACGCGCCTAAAGAAGTTGTCACTTAAAAAAAATATATAATCGCAATTTATCGCGTATACCTCTACCTCGCAGTGAACGCTCGCCCTAAAGTACATACCATTCAAAAAGCTACAAAGATGGGAGATATAGGATGCACGTACACAACGCCTGAGTATCGTATTACGGCTAATTTGAATAAGTTATGGCATCTTGTACCGTGTGATGTCTCTATTATTTAGAGACGGTCTGCGGGACCAACGTTGGAACATGTTTGGGACAAAAAATGTGGTGTATGGTTTTAGAGGCTGGCTTTATTGTATGTAGCCTGTAGGTAAGTGACTGTTTGTTCCCGAAGGGGGAGGCAGTAATAGTAAGGCGGTAATCCTAACTAATATTATAAATGCGAATGTGAGTTTGTTTGTTACGCTTTCACGCCTTAACTACTCGACCTATCATAATAAAATTTCGCATACATGTTGTCAGGCGTACAGAAAAGGACAGGGTATCTTTTATCCAGAAAGAAAGTAGTGTTCCATAGGTACAGATTTTTTTTTGACGTGACCTACATTAAAAATCTAACTAAGTATAATTTATACTAACTATGCTTCAAGTTCTACGTAATGGAAGAGTTAAATTAAGTGTAGACTGCTCTTAAGATATTTTGGCAGAAATGCCGGATAACTCTTCGTAAGATTCGGGATTTTGGGTTGGGCCGGGATCTCATGGTTATATGCAAATATATGTACATATTTAGAGCAATGAGCTAATTTCGTTAATTTTCCATGAGTTTGATAGCCAAGCTAATATTTTAGTATGTTTTGTTTTAATAATGATAAACATTTTCCGGCTTGTAGGATCGCAATGTCGAGTAGTGCTAAAAGACATTCTTTATCTTGATAAATAAGAAATCGTTGAAAACTATAAAAATATTAAATTGCCAATTTTGATATACGAGTTTATATTGATAGTGACTTAGTTAAGTTCTTAATGAACTGAAATTAAATATATACTAATATTATAAAGCTGAAGAGTTTGTTTGTTTGGTTAAACGCGCTAATCTCAGGAACTACTGGTTCGAATTGAAAAATTATTTTAGTGTTGGATAGCCTGTTTATCGAGGAAGGCTATAAGCTATATAACATCACGCTACGACCCACGGGAGCGGCGCAGTAACTATAAACGCGGGTGAAACCGCGGGCACAGCTAGTGTTTAAAATAAAGTAAATCGCTAACGCAATAACATGTGCGATAATGAACCGCACAGTCCGTTAAAATTTTAAGGTTTCAAAATGTATTTGGTGATTTTTCAGTTCATTTATTAACACGTTGATTTCGCGGCATAAGTTTGCGCCAGCGACTGTGAGATCCCGGGTTCAATACCCAAGTCAAAAAAGGGTTATTACGAGTTTCTGTTAGGAAAGTTCCGGTTGCAGTACCGTTTACGCAGTCTGAATATCTCGGTAGATGACAAAATGCTCGCTCTTTATTATATCAGATCTCATGCTCAAGTATTTTTATCTGACGATTGAGAAATCAAGTCTAAAAAGGAACAAAAGATTTACATAACGATTTTATCAACAATTTAAATGTAATCGAACGTTATCTT
Source organism: Catocala sponsa (assembly GCA_963564715.1). NCBI lineage: Eukaryota > Metazoa > Arthropoda > Insecta > Lepidoptera > Erebidae > Catocala > Catocala sponsa. The sequence goes on from OY751349.1 coordinate 18,689,787, forward strand.
TATAGTATTGACAATACAAAATCATGTTGAATTTAACCTACTTTACATAAACCGGCGTTTACAAAATGAAGTTGTATTACATACTAGCTGTTCTCCGCGATTTCGTTCACGTGAAATTTAACAAAAAAGTTTTAATATTATTTTCCATTGTTTTCTAAAATAAAGTTACTTCTTATAATATCAGCTATCTGCCAGTGAAAGTCCAATCAAAATCGGTCCAGCCGTTTCAGAGATTAGTCGGAACAAACAGATAGACAGACAAAAATTTAAACATTGATTTTTTTATAAAATTGAGTAGTTAAGTTTCGAAATCCTCTAAAATACTTTTCACCAAATAATGGTAAATCTCAAAAAAACATTTCAGACATAATATAAATGGACTCTTTTAGCGGTGTTTGCAACAAACTGCTACTTTTGTGAGCTGATTTAATAGAATTTGAGTAAGTTTTGTTGAAAACTATCAGTGCAATGCGATAGAAGCAACGAAGCATCTTCATATTCAATCGGAACATTATTTTTGTGCTGATATCGTTTTGGCGGGTTTTGAAACTATACTCCTCCATTATGTATCGTATATACTTTCATATGCATTTAGTAAAAAGCTGTTATTTTGACATTACAAACAGACACTTCAATTTTGTTTATTTGTAGGTATAGGCAGATGACTATTGTATTGAATTAGGCGTAGATAATCCTTCCATACGTTTTCTATAGGTACAAGAACGTAGGCGTAAGGTTATACAAGATATTCATGATACGTTTATTCTATATTTTATTAAAGGAAGTTGTGTGTTTTCGCGATGTTCAACAGTGGGCTTGGTTATACGTTGTTTGTTAAACAAAAAAGGGCTTGTTTTAAATTGGATGTGTGCTTATTGTAGTGTTGTAAGTAATGTTGGACAAGATAAAGGTAAAGATTTAATTTCTTTGATTTCGTTTTTGGTCTTGATGTTACTAAGGTGGGTGTATTACTGCTTATCCCTTACACATTTAAGCGTAATCCTAATCCTAACTAATATGATAAATACGACAGGGAGTTTGTTTTTTTTTTTGAAGTGAAAGCTTCTTTAGCCGCGTTGAGCACTTCTTGGTTAAACAAAAATCATAGAACTCGCGTCATCGTCACGCTTCGTCATCTTCACGATTCAATTTTAACCCCCTTAATAACTTCTAAGAGAGTATCAGGAATCCGAACTGCCACTTTTTTTTGTTAATATGGAAGTGTTTATGATCAAGGATTAAAGTTTTCACTTCTATCGGCAGTCCCCAAAGACTGCAACAATTTTTTTTTTCTTTTAAAAAATACAACTCCTACGCTAGGAGCAAATCCTTTGTCGCGGAGGACTTTACAAAAATTCAAACAACAGACAACAACCATTTGTGGATTACACAAAGTTACCTGTGTGGATTCGAACCCACTACACTCGGCGCAGTGTCAGTGGCGAGGCGACCACTTCAACCATTACGCCATCTGTGCAGTTGTTTATTTGTTTGTTACGCTTTCACGCCTTAACTACTTGACCGATCATCATAAAATTTGGCATACACGATGTCAAGGGTACCTTTCATCCAGAAAAAATACTGTTGTCAAGGAATAGATTCTTTTTTAATAATAACATCTTTATTGCCACACTGAGTACAAGTAAAATACTAATACAGGTTATTGTACAGAAAAGACCATCTTTATAATGTTTTGCTGGTACCTACTTAAAATAGAATTCCCGGTGACCAATTCCGGTTACCAGCAACCTTCCAATACATACATACATACATAGATTCACGCCTGTTTCCCAGAGGCGTAGGCAGAGACTACGGATTTCCATTTGCTACGACATCATCCATTTGCTGACACACTTCTCTGGCTTCATTCACTTTCATCAACCTTCCAATAACTGATCTAAACCAATATTAATTAATCATAATTATAATTGACATAACCTAAATTTACGCGAGCGGAGCAGCGGACAACAATTAGTATTATAATAAGTATTTAAATATGCCTTTATGTGTATTGCGTTACTGAGGGGAACGCCCAGCTGAGGCCACGAGTGGACAAGAGGCTAGAGAAAAAAATACTTTCCAGATCGTAAATTTTGACGTATTTTTATAGAATATAAATAAAAAATTATCTGTCTGTAACGACTTGTTTTTGTATGTAGGAACGAGCCTAAGTGAGTTAGGTCTGGTTCCTAATTAAAAACGAAATGTTCCTATCCTTACTATCCTAATCCTAACTCCTAACTAATATTATAAAAGCGGAAATGAGTTTGTTTGCTTGTTACCTTTTCACGCCTCAACCACTGAACCGATTATTCTGAAATTTTGCATATACGTTGTCAGGTGTACAGGAACGGACATAGGCTACCTTTCATCCCGAAAAAATTACTGTTCCCGAGGAAAACAACAATAACATTCTTATGATAATAGATGGCGCCACGTGTCTTTCGAATCATGATTGAATTATATTATTACAAGCAGAGTACAACCCGAATTGATTGTCAAATTCTAAATTAACGCGAGCGAAGCCGCGGGCAAAAGGTAGTAATATTATAATTTCGAAAGTAACTCTGTCTGTCTGTTACCTTTTCATGCCTGAACCACTTAACCGATTTAGATGAAATTTGGTACAGATATAGCTTAGAACTTGGGGAAGGACATAGGCTACTTTTTATTGATATAGGTACCACGCGGGTGGAGCGGCGCGCGAAAGCTAGTTTAGTATAAAGAAACAAATAGTTTTATCTTCGGAGAGTTAGTTTATGATGATATTCTATGAAAAATATGTCAATATATCTACCTATAACTGTCCATAGCTAAAATGACTCGTTTCTTGATATAGCAACTGGGCTTAAGAGAGTATGCTCTCTAACGCTTGTGGCAAACAAGCATACGGCCCACCTGATGGTAAGTGGTCACCGTAGCCTATGGACGCCTGCGACACCAGAGGCATCACTAGCGCCTTGCCGACCCTTTAGGAAAGGAAGTGGGAAGGAGAAGGAGCGGGAAGGGGGTAAGGGGGTGATTGGGCCACCGGTACTCTCATTCACCGAACGAAATACAACAGTAGGAATACTGGTATTTCACCTCGATATTCTGTGAGACGGTAGTCCTTCCCCGGTCGAGCCGGCCCCTTCATGCTGAAATCAGCGAGGCTCTACGCTTGTTACAAATAATCTAGTTAACTTGTATTCTCTAGTTAGTACATAATATTTGCTTAATGTTTGGTCCTAAAATTCTTAGACAGACTCAATTACACTTTGCCGGGATGAAGAAGGGACCTCACGGTCAGTCGCAAACTTAAGCCACAGGACCAGCAAGGCATTCAATATAATAAATATGTGAAGTTCCATTTAGTCAAACAATTACACTTAACAATAAAACCACATTGTATATATTATTTTAAGAAAGATGGCTGCACTAAAGTAATGATTACCAAACAAAGGGACTGATTCACCAAAATTTTACATGGCCAATTATGTGGCCCAACAAAACTTGTATGGCCTCATACAATACGAGACAAAAGACCGTTTGTGGCCAGCGACAGGCCATTAAATGACCATATATCTTTGTTCGAAGGCCATAAATTTGTTTGGGCCATTATTCTCTCAATAATTAGCAGAATTCTGGTGTACAAGCCGTTTTTGTACTTCGGCTGAAGTGGATACAGGGACGGATTCCAAATGTGGGTATCCGTTTTTATTCCAGTTATGTTTCTTGGATTGAGGATGCGGAATATTCAATTAGAAAGATTTATAGTCAAATTTATTTATTTATTATATTATATGGATGAGATGTTTTTTTATGGATTACAGACTGATTTTTTCTGAGCTACACAATTTTTTGTTACGGATCATTTAAACTATTACACCATCCACGCAGTTAAAAAGATTCACCCAAGAACCTAATAAATCTGCCCGTCGCAGGAAAAGAACACTTAATATACTGCAGTCATAAGTACAAATATAAGCCATGGGTCCATCAAAACGGTCTACATTTTAATAATGAGTTTCTTGCAGGTTTCTTCTCATAGGCTCAACTCTTTGCCTGAACCTAGCAACTAACCTAAATATAGCTTCAGTAACTTAGTAAACTCACTAACCTATATACTTTCACGTTCATAAGTGTTACTTTGTGACCTGAATGAATAAATGATTTTTGACTTTGACTTTGACTAATAGCCAAAGTTACAAAATCATTTTATATTTCAAAAGTGTAGTTATCTATAGGTACTCCTGACACTATAGTTTTATATGAGGTATTCCACGAAGCACACCCAAACGAAGCACACCCAGACGAAGCACACCTAAAGTATTCCATGAAGCACACCCGTAGGTGGGCTTCATTGATCATCAGATAATAAGAGCTCGTGCGGCGCATATTCAAATCGGCGCGCGGCCGCCATAGTAAATGGAGGCCATTTTATGGAGGATTTGAAGTGCTTTTTTGATAAATATGTATCTTTATTGTCAACCAATAACTTAAATATTTGTGACGGACTAATTGTAATATAACTATTTATGTTTCGTTTAAGCTGTAAAATAGGATAGACTTCTACTGTTATAATCTAAAAATCACGTAACACGAGCTTACTTTTTTGTATTTTTCGTGCAAATTTACGTAATTTTGTAGGCGAAAAATTAATTATTTTAAGTTTTTTACATGGAGTAATAATTGTAAACACATTCATTGTTATGGTAAATGTATATTTTATATTTGTATTAAACAAAAAGTATTGATTTTATTCACTTAACTGTGACTGCCTGTTTTGGCACATTTCGCTCGGCACAGTCTTAAATAACGCAAAAGAATTGCTTATCGCATTTACCTATAATAATATTTCGGATTTATATGAAACTGGTATCAGTAAATATACATCCATAATTAAAAAATAATCCCAAATCCGGTCCTACCTCACTTCTATACCCACCCAGCGGGCGGCACTTTCCTAACGCCTGCACGTCAACCATACATTTGTATCGAAGGATGCTCCCATACCATCCGACTGGACCCCATGGCTTTATGACCAGCAGTATGGGGTAAGGTAGCCTTATGGGTGAATCAATGGCTATTATTTAATTGGGAAATTATTGTTACGTGTTTAAATGTTCTGGAATGTTTCGGTTAAGTTATAAAAGTTCTTAATTAATTATAGTGTACGTTGCTGGGATGTTTTTGGATGTTTTAAGGGTCAGGTTTTATTATGGTTTTTGATTGTATGGTGTAGTGGTTTGTCTGGCGGCTGTGTTGATGCCACTACGCCGAGTGACTGGCTTCAAATTCTAAACAGGACAAAAAATTGCGTGGTACACAAATGTTTTTTTTTGAGTCTGGTGTCTTTTGGTGTATTTTGTGTCCATGGTTTTATTGTTTGTAAAGTCCTCCGCGATACAGGTAGTACTAAGCAAGTTCGACAAGACACTTTAATTTTAATTTAATTTATTTACTTTAATTTTAATTTAATTTATTTACTTTAATTTTAATTTAATTTATTTACTTTAATTTTAATTTAATTTATTTACTTTTATTTATCTATACTCTTTAAAAAATTTAAGTCTGTGTTGTTTGAACGCAATCGGTATGGATTTAATTCCTAGATCGTGTAAAGCGATAATGGGATTTACTGTTAGGAAATTCTAAATTGTAGCTTGGAGTCTGGAACTCATCCCGTAAGTATTCGACAATAGGCTCGACTCTATTTATGCAGACCTAAAACATAACTAATGAAATGTAATAATACACCTCTGATTACAAAATATATTACCTACCTAAAACTAGATTTTGCCCGCGGCTTCGCTCACGTAGAAGTTAGTTTAGTAACAGTACTTTCTTCTGGATATACGGTACCCTATGTCTTTTTCTGTACCCCTGACAACGAGAATGCGAAATTTCATGATGATCGGTCGAGTAATAAAGGCGTGAAAGTGTAACAAACAAACAAACTCACATTCACATTTATATTATTATATATATTTAAGACTAGCTTTTGGCCATCGATCGCGTAAAAGTAGATTAGGTTAGTTTATGTTAGTAACAGAACTTTTTTAAGTTATATTTAGCTTATGTTACTCGGTGATAATATAGCTTACTAATGGTGAAATAATTTTTTAAATCGGTAGTGTTGTTTTTGTGTTAAGTCCTAACAAACAAACAAAAAATCAAGTCTTTTCTTTATAATATTAGTATAGAAGTATAGATTAGTTAACATAACTTTATTTATATATCCCTTTGAAGAGAAACAGTCCAAAATAATATTTACGTAGAAATGTAATAAAAGTATGTAAGCATAGCTCAATTAAGCTGCACACCGACCCTCTTTTATAGTAATATATTATGCGCACACGCATCCATACTCCATTAACATGGCACCCGTTCATTTATCGGTTCAAATTGAATTAACTTCTGATGCCATCTACCCCAATATCCTTTCAACCATTATTGTAAGTAATTGATTTGATTTTATTGGGTTTGATGCCGGATTGAGCCGTGGGATGATTGTGTTTAGAAACTTTATTATTATCTATACAACTAAATGCAATTAAATTGTCTGTCTGTATGTGAATGTGATTGCTGTTCAGGCAAAGTTTCATGTTAAGTTATTTCAAGCGAAAGTCTGAAGTCTGAAACTTAGATGGGGCCTAAAATCATAGCTGGCGGGTAACCCGTGAATATACAGTGATATACATATACAAAAAAAACGAAAAAAACTATCTTCTTAATCTTAAAAAATTTACAATTATTTACACGATATTGAGAAAGATTTCGTGATTTTAGAAATAAAGTATGTATTCTTTCTTCTTTCTTTCTTCTATCCTACCTGAGAGTATATGATTTTTTTTTAATTACCTTATTTAACTTTCTTGTACACTACGACCATAAATGAATGATTTCCATCGGTTTTTTGTTGTTTTATTATTAAACACTAATTATGCTAATAGATAGACAGTCAAAAGTATCTATGACTAGCTATTGCACTTTTTTAATATTTTATTTTATTATTATTATTATTACTTTCATTTTTTTTACTGAACGGCCATCAGTTCTACTATAAGACATTTCAAGGTTTTCCATTAATTACCGGACACCCTGTATATGCGAAAGACTTATGTATATAGATAGTATTGAGACAAGTGCCTTTTAACAAGGTCACACGATTATATATGTATTTTTAGCTTATTCCCGTGCGCTCCAAATCTATTGTTCTCTAAAATTAATTTTTCCATACATTTGTTACCAGGACCTCCAAAGATTTTTATATGAAAATAATAAATAAAGCCACATTTACCAATTTCATTCCCTACAGCTCCAAAAAATTCCCTAGGTACTTTGAGATTTTAATTCTTATCAAAAACTAATATTATATTATTACATGTTTGAATTCTGCTAACCACACAGTTAGTTTTGGAGCTGTCGGGAACACACTAGGAAGTAGGTCTTCATTTAATTATTTGTAATATAATTTGGAGCTCCTAGGAATAAATATACGGAGACCAGAGGATTTAGAGAAATAATTTTTCATAAGCTTTTGGAGCCCTTGGGAACGATTTTACAAAATAATAATATTATTTTATTTTAGTCTTGGAGCGCTTGGGAGCAAAATAGCGGAGCGGGTGGGAATAAGCCGTATTTTTGAAGCTTTACATGTCTGCCTTTCTGTCAGCTTGAACTTATACCGGAACCAACTGTACCTAATGAAACTTTGCACATACATAGGTATATAACGAACAATACTAGGACCAATCCTAGCATTGTCGATGTACGTTATTTACTCATCTTAACTTAAGCTAGGATGAATAAAAATCGTAGATCAACAACCTTATAAAAACTGTTATAGGTTAATCTTAAATAATGAATGTTATATTGTCATAAGTATCTTGCAACTGAGATTCCCCAAATGAAGAACCCAATAACACTATGCCTAACTGAGGAATCAAATCCGACAACTTACATTTGACTACACGCATAAGCACAACGTTGAGCCACTGAATCGAAGAGGTGTTATAATAAGCAAATACAATATTAACCTACAAAAGCAAAATAAATTATGACTGGAATCCTAACAAGAGCATTCTACGCCCACAAACCATTGTTCACCAAACTCTGATAAACACGACTTCATAAAAATAGGTGAGTCAATAAGACCCCGTAAAAAAACTGCGCCTATATGTCTGTCTTTATGTCTTCATGTTAGCACCATTCAAGCAAACCGATCCAATTCATGGCCTTATTATAACTCAAGTGTCAAACCTATCCGCATCAATAACCGATATCAATAAATTCAATAGCAACCCACTTCAATACAAGAAGATGCAACAATGAAACAATTTATTTGCAACAAATTGTCATATTCCATTCCAAGAAGGCGTCATATGACACAATTATTACCAAATACGAAATCTACCTATCTGTCTATAAAAGCGTCGAAACTTTAGCAAAATATATAGCAAAGCAATTTCGCCTCTATTTTAAGGATGTTAGAGAAGTGTAAAGGTTTGTCAAGTGTAAAGTTAAAATTGCACACGAATAAAGACGTCAACTCGGGGCCTAACAATGAGCTCTGATTGCCATCGTCCATTGTCGAATTATACACGGTCATTATATTCTATTTAGTTCGTTATAACCGTTTAATAGTTTACGAAAAGTTCCCCCTACTTGCTTATTAACAATACAATAAAAATAAATAACCATGGAGCCACTTTACACCTTCTTGGAAACCGGCAGTTGTTTGTTAAAAAAAATTAAACATTCCATCCCTTTCTAACCTTTTGTGAATTTTATTGATCGTTTATCCATTATTTACGCCTCATAAGCCATCTTCGAGCGATTTTAGACTCAAGTAGTGTAAACTTAAGAGTGTAAAGGCAGTTTGTCAAATGTAAATGTAAAGTTTGTCAATGTTATAATGACGCTTATGAATTGGAAAACGATACCATCATTCTGTCATTCCCTTTTCACGGTTGTGTTAATATAAAATTAATATTTTTGGCGTCGTAAAATCTTGCCGTCTGACAATGGGTGTTTGACAAATAATTTTCACTTGAAGTCGTTAAATTGACAAGCATGAAATTCAAGAGGTATAACACGGCTCCCTTGTTGGTGAAACGATGTTGATTTAATAGTCCTTCTGGCAGCTGTGTGTTTAGCGTTCATTTTTTAAAATTAGTGGTTATTTCTTATTGTATTTTAGCTAGATTTTTGGCTAGACTGGCTAATGTATGGTAGGCTAAACAAGAGAACTGAAGAGCTTTTACGTCTTTTCTAAACTAATCTCATAGAAACCAGACAAGACATAATTTTCGTAAGTTACCGTATGGTCTCAGGTTCAGTGCCCGGGATGAGCAAGTAATATGTAGTTTTCCTGTAAGAAAATTCCGAGCAGCAACACAAATCAACATTTGCTTGGTAGACGGCAACAAGCTAAGACAGCCGACGAATATTGAGATAGAAGAGAAATCTTTACCGTCTGCTTTCATTGTCTTTCGAACACCTAAGGTTGACACGCAAAGAATGCATTCTGTTTCTTTTATCTCATTTTCATTTATTACTTGATCTTAGGCTCGGCTACGCACAGGTCGTGGCTTTATACGGAAGCTACGGAAGCCTAGGCAGGCAACCCTGTTTGCCAGCTGCATAATAAAATAACTCTAAATTAAAAATTTTAAAAACCCTCGACACAAAATAATAAAAATAGTAATCCGCGGTTTTGCGGTGGAGGCCATCTTGGATTTGAAATTTATCATACTATACATATTTTACTTGTCAAGTCCTTTCATTTGATACCCATATTAAGGGGGTTGTGGAAAAATATTTATACTGCTATTTTGTGGCGGCGGCCATCTTGGACCGATTTTCATCAAACATAGCTAAGAACACTCCCGCCTAATTCACATTTCAAACAAAAAAATCTAAATCAACACACACACACACACACACACACACACACACACACACACACACACACACACACACACACACACACATACACAGACACGTCAAACTTATAACACCCCGTCGTTTTTGCGTCGGGGGTTAAAAACACAGAAATATAAAAATCCTAAAGTCTAAAAGCCCAATATTCTTATATTCATAAAAATGTTTAAATATTTCTTAGACACTTCTATAGTAAAACTACATAAGTGTATAAATATGAAAGTCTGTGAAGATATTTGGATGTTTAGGTATTTGCTACTAAATCACGTGTAAACCGTTGTAAAGATTTGGACGAAGACAGATATATACAAATAGGTCATATATGATTGAAACATAGGACACTTTTATTCCGTTAATACGTTTCCGTGGAATATACGCGCGTAATACCGCAGGCAGAAACTAGACGTAATATAAAACAGGCAAATTTATAAGAGTAGGTACTTACCTACTTATTCAAAAGAAAGGAAAGAAAGAAATAAATCTTTATTGCTTTACAGCTTTTAGGTGCGCACGATATGTTTAAGGATAAAAAACAAATAATAATAAAAAAGTAGAAAAAAACAAATAAAAGCAGAGTAACACAATAAAATCAAATCATATGAGTAGTAGAGCCTCGCTGATTTCAGCATGAATGGGCCGGCTCGACCAGGTAAGGGTAGTCTTTCTCACAGAATATCGACGTGAAATAGCAGTATTCCTACTGTTGTGTTTCGATCGGTGAGTGACTGCCGGTGGCCCAATTTCCCTCATTCCCCCTTCCCGCTCCTTTTCCTTTCCACTTCCTTTCCCAAAGGGTCGGCAACACGAAAGTGATGTCTCTGGTGTTGCAAGCGTCCATAGGCTATATATAGGTCCATAGGCCGTATACTTATTTGCCACCTTAATTGCATAAAAAACGTCTACAAAGTGGCACATGCGTACCACAGCTGCAGCCAGGACCCCAGTTCAGCATTTGCCTGGTCCCAAGAACCAGGCACTGGCCTTTCACTGGAGCCTGTTATAGGGACGTACAAAAAAGACGTTTTAAAGAGCTTTGCACCAAACAACTTACGGAGTAACCATACTATTGAATTGCCAATCGTTTACATCATGTTCCATACCTTACCTACTTAGAACTGTATCCTGCATTAGAGTTTCTTCAAATTACTAATGAGCCTAACCTTGCCTTACCCCAGTCCTTGAAGACTACCTTGGTGTCGCAAATAAATCAATATTTTACACCTCACACACACATGACATGTTTTTAATACAGCAGTTTAAACTGTGACAATCGTTCCTTATCAACAATCTTTATTAGTGAACACGTATGAATTCTGATTTATACAACGGCATAGATTTGTTTGACAATGAACTTTATGTCGAATGGAGTAAGTCTGAATTAGGTTGTTAGTGGGGTGAGGTGAGTAATTTCGTTGATGTTACCGTGATACATATTAAAGAGCAAGGATTTGTTCACAATTGTGGTGTAACGTACTAAATAAATTGTTCTAGTCTTTTAGTTAAATTCTAAGCATTTTTTTTATTTATTTTTGTTGCCTTTGGTGGCAGAAAAGCAAGTGGCCCACCTGATGGAACGTGGTAACCGCTGCTCATGGACTTCAGCAATTTCAGGACACAGCAAAGCCGCTGCCTACCGTGAAAGAAAAACTCTCTTTAAACCTCGTTTGAAGAAGGACATATCCTAGCGCTCGGGAAACACCGAAGCTGGCAGTTCATTCCAGAGCTTGCACGTACGTGGGAGAAATTATCGCTGAAAGCGTACCGTCTTAGGATTGAACGCTTCCAGGTGATATGGATGAACCCTGCTTCGTTGTCGAGTGGTACGGTGATAGAAAGGGGCCGCTGGTACCAAATCAAACAGTTCTTCAGAGCACTCCCCGTAAAAGAGTCGGTAGAACACGCAGAGAGACCAAAAGTCCCTTCGTTGCTCCAACGACTCCACTCTATCCGTGAGATTGGGATCATCGACGATTCGAACTGCTTGGATTGTTGGATTCGTTTTAATTATGATTTTTGGTATCTTGGAAATATTGAAATTATTCATCTTTGTCGATCAATTCCGGTGTCGTGAGGGACTTTACAAACATTCAAACAACGGACACAAAGAACACACAGACTCGGATCAACCATTTGTGGATCACAAAAATTTTTGGATTGTGGGATTTGTGGGATTCGAACTCACAACAATTTTGGCAGTGGCAGCGGCGAGGCAACCACTTAAACCTCTACGCCATCCGTACAGTCATACATACATACATACATAGATTCACGCCTGTTTCCCAGAGGGGTAGGCAGAGATTACGGATTTCCATTTGCTACGATCCTGACACACTTCTCTGGCTTCATTCACTTTCATCACATCCCTCATACACGCCCGTCGGTTTAAGGTACTCTTAACCGTGCAGTCAATTTCTATTAAAAAATATCAGAAGTAGTAAGGATTATGGAAAGAGCTCAATCCGTGATACTTGTGGTCTATAAACACAGCTGGTAAGTTCTGGCTACCCATTCGCGCATATACAGGCGTGAGTCTATGAATTTCAAGAAATTTCAAGAAAAATTAATTTAGTCTTTTAAAAAAAGTCTCACTCAAATTTCGTAATGGCAAATCTCATTAACACTATGTACTCCAAAATTGAACCCGAGGTCACAGAATCAGTAGTGACTACATAAAATATGGTGCGAGCAGTGCCATCAAGACATTTTAGTCCGATTAATACTGTCCTTGTGTGGCTGGGACATGTCTTAGTCTTATTAGAGGTTGATATTATTATAATAATAACAAAACTTAATATTGAGATAGGACGGTATTATTGATAGTACTTATTTTCAGTAAATTTATACTTCATAGAGTTGCATACGTCTGCATATTTTCGTAGAGTTAAGGAGAGTTATAAACCATGGCGAGGTCGCGATTGTATGTGAAAGCGATTCGCGCAACTTTGCCGTCTATGGTTATGTCGCGGAACACCGTGGCAGGTTTAGTCCGTATTACCGGGGTATCTTTCCCCCGGTGAGCCCGACATAACCTCTCCGTCGCCCCGCGGAGAGATATGCGTCAAAGCATTCCCCCACGTAAAAAAAAAGGTCAGCTATTTTAGAAGTCTAGAAGTCTTTTTGAGACAAGACATGTTACAGGACATATTTACAGCCTTCGTACCTCCAGTCTCCTCAACAAAACTCAACTTAACTCGGATATCTAATCCGGCACCTCACGATCGTATCCATCCATAAGGTATATCTTATGCCACGGGAGCAATGAAGCAAAAAAATACAATTTACGAGACTACCCCGGTATCATCTGCCATCGAAAAAATTGCATACCACTGCCCACTATTGCTAGCAAAATTCGCAAAAATATAACCTATTATTAAGAAAAACAATCTACTATATCATTTCAAATCGATCACTCAACGAAATGACAGATGCACATTTTTTTCACATACCTTTTTTGCCGCGAAACGTGTTTCAAAAATCGAATCCAAACATTCCTAAACGGTCAATTAAAATGGCCGTTTTGTATATCGCTTCTGACAGCTCCGACGCCCATTTTAATTCGTTGAAATAACAGTTTTTGTGTGACGGTGGATCACTTACAAACGCGCTTTCAAAACCATTTTTTCTTGTTGTTCTTGGTAAACTTTTTCTGACGATGGTAAGAGTTTGTGATTTTTTTAATACGGTATCTGTTGCTTATTCGGTTACTGTTTGGTTTAGTAATATGATATGATATCACAGTATTTAAAAGGTAGGTACAGCGAGATACAACAATAGGTTTACCAAATGTATGGAATACACATTTTAAATACGAAAAAAAAACAATTTAGCAGCTATAAAAAGGTATACACAAATAAAATATAACTAAACGTTGCTTAAATAGTCTAACTTACGTACTGATAACTTTGAGCCAAGAGACTCCTTCATGACTGAAAGTTTATTTAAATATATACAAGTTTATTTTTATACTTCTGACTAGAATTGTTTTCTGTACATACACCTGTTTTCCGGAGAAAGAGGCAAACATTTCTATTTGTCATAATCGTGGAGAATCTCTGGTCGCAAGCTTTTACCTATCTTTAAATAATGATATGCATCTCCACGTCTTCCTAAATTAAACACAAAAATGTTAATCAGATTTACCAGTTCAAATTAGAAGCCACCTAAACACTCGTAACGTTATAATTACGGGCAACCATTACACAAGAATCTTACAAAAAACCTTTTACGACTTTCAATGTAACATAAAATAATTCCACCTAAAACTTTTTAACGAATTCTAATTAGAACTCCTAATTTGAATAATCCACACTCCACAGCTTAAAAATGTCAAGCGCCATAGTGCATCATGATGCATCGCGCACACTACCCCACCCTAGTCGCAGGAAGAGGTTTCTACGCACCTATTAAATTAATACATCCATGCCCGATGTGAATGACAATTGTCTATGACTCGTGTTGATGCGTTACGTGTGAACGACACTTTATTAAAAAATGTGGCTCCCGTTGCCCGTAAATTGTCTCATTTACTTCGAATTTGTTATTAAACAAATAAATTTTATTGTTAACAATTACCATTAGGCTGAATGACAAGATTCCATTCTTCTTTTAATGTCTTTACCGTGAATGAATTCTTAAGTCATAAAAAATTGTTTACGTTGATGACAACTATCATTTTTAAATTTGGAACATCATAATCGGGACTGACATTTGAGAATGAAAATGTCTTCCTTATTTAATTGCCAAATTGTATGTTATGGAAATATTTATTCAGCTAGAATGCCATATAATATTCTTATGTAATATTCATGAGCATAATATGAATACGCCATCTTAGTAAACATGCGCAGTTAAAAACTGTTAAAGTTATAAGTTTAATGAGAAATTTCGTGCAAAAATCCAACAAGTTGCCCGCATCGGGCATCGTTCCCAATACTTTACGATTAAATGTAATTGTTCCACAAGTTCAATGTCACATTTACGCTTTTAGACCAAAGAGACCTTATTTGTTTGAAAATAATGTAATAGAAAATATTTTTAATTGTATCGTATGTATAGACTTTTCAAAAAAAAGTAGATGGTCGAATTCTGATCGTCGACTGAGACCGCGCTCAGTAGTCGACCAAATACTTTTTGTTAGTTCTAAAGAACTCAGGAACACAACACAAGATTGTTTGCCTGAAATATAGACGTCGTCCTAAAACCGGCTTGCTTGAATCGAGTAAAACGCCAATAAGAATTTCCCCGATCCAAACATTTTAACAGAGATCTCTTGAGCACAGGATTCGAATAGATGCCATCGAGGTACTAGAACAGATTTAATGACCACATACACAGTCATATCGTCGAAAGATAAGCAAAGTTTCTATGTATAATACATATATATGTATTCACAAAAAGAAGTATATATGTATGTTTATCCATTGTCTAGTACCCATAGTACAAGCTCTGCTTAGTTTGGGCTAGATGGTGTTGTGTGTATACAATCACATTTCACCAACAACGGTTTCACGTCCTACGTAATAGTACTTGTGTTTGTAGTTACTGTTCTAGACCCCATGTTGCTACCATTGAGTAATATTTACTAGCCGATTGTTACAACTGCAAGTTAGACAACTACAAGTTAACTACATACGAATTATTAATGATCTGTAATAATTCAACATCTGTATTTTTATAACCGTTCCACAAAAGGAAAAACTAAGTCAAAGAATGTATCTTTAGTGGACGATGACGTAATTGTGCCGCGAATAACTTATTGTATGACGCAATAGTGACATCACTGCCTATCGACCTAGTAATACTAAGTAGCTCATCGCCTTTGTGTAGGCACACCGCCGATACGTCGTAGAGGAAGAGCTTGTGACTTTAACGCCATGGTTTAGCATATCGCCTTCTGTATGCATTACTACCCAAGAATCCACAAGCGTTTTAAGTAGTCAATGTCTTGCTCTAGGAATCCGGTTATTTAGTTGCTATCCAAGATAACATCAGCTCTTTAAGTACCCAATACAGAGTAACACATTCTTGGGATCAAGTTATCCCGCAAACAGAAGACCAATTATTGACAAACTATAAGCCCGATTGCAGTATCATAACTACCACAAATGGTTTTATTCTAAAATAAAATGAGTATTAAATATGAATACATATTTGACTTTTATTAGTCTTGAAGTTGCCATTTGATCGGCAATTAATTATAACAAAATTTTATAATGAGAATGCATGGTATACTGGTTTGATGTAAAAATGGGATGTGATAGTCCAGATTGATAGATTAACGAAAATAAACGAACGAATACAGAGTTATATGACATTTATATTTGGCCAACTAATGTTATGGTCACACATAGTACAGATTCAGTCCCAAAACTCTTACCTATAGGCAGACAGAAGAAACCAACTGAAAAGTATGGCAGCCATTTTAACGTCTTCCAAAACTACTCACACGGGAATCAATTGGTCTTATTTATCTTAAAACATTAAATCCCCCAATCTCAATATAGCTATGTAAAGATTGCACACACTACATTTAGCAGCTATCCGCCCAGCTGGCGTCCACTTTTCCAATCCATCTATCGCACTATAACCGTTGATTTATTCCCGGGAAGATTTAAGATGGTATTTTCCCAACAAGACCACACCGATCTATTAAACCTTCCCATGTTATTACTGCACAATTTATATACATATTGCGCTGCGTATATTGACTATACTTCATAATTTATATGGACACAGCAAAAAAATCATGTTCACGGAAACACAGAACAAAATTTCTGTAGCGCGGTATTTATTGCAAAAATGTTTTAATAAAAATATTATTAGGTATTGCAATGAATATCGCGATACAGACTAAAGATTAAAAAAGTTAATTACGGTCATAGCCCGTTATGTTTGCTATCCCTTATTTCTCTTTAATTTGTCAAGTCCTAGATGACACATAATTAAAACCCTATTATCTATAGGTATATATTTAGTTATTAGGTATATATTATTTCCTTATCTATATATTTCTTGTGAAGGAACATTAGAGGTTAGGTTATTGAATATTCTGCCAGTTTTGCAAGCCTATGTATTAAGATACAATGCGCAATATAATAATATCAGTCCTGTATAAAACTGTCCCATTTGCCTTTCACTGGCTCGGTGCAGGTTGGCAGACTTCACATATCTTCACATATGTAGAACACTCAAACATGCAGGTTTGCTGGCACGATGTTTTCCTTCTCCCTTAAAGCGAGCGATAAATAACTATTTAATACGCACACAACTCCGCAAAGTAAGAAACTGCGTGGCGGTCTTACACTAGGCTACCGCTACTTATATAACCAAAACATGGCGATATGAATATCGCGACCACTTAAACAACAATTACCATTGCTGATGAATACCAAATCCAGAAGCGCTGACCTGAACCAGCAATACTCTGGCATCAGTAGCGGTTAGAGAACCACTTAATCCATTTCAGTCAAAATCACACGAAATCATTCGAATAAAACATTTACCAAGAACTAATAAAACCAAAATGCCACTCCACAGCTTTACAAAATATAATATTCAAGACGTATTCTATCAATAAACATCGTTGCATTCAATTCAAAGCGTCACGGGAACACTCCGTGTGGTCAAGTGGACCTTAGATATGCATAGCGAGACCACAAGACGCATTTAAACATAACTAATTCGTGTTATGCGCATAGAATTTAATTTTGTAGGATGCAAGTGATGCATTAACTAAACGCAGTTGGCGGGAGTTTTGACAGGTGACGTTATGATTTTTAAATTTAGTTTTTCGTTGAACCTTTTTAATATTTGAAGCCTACTTTTATCTTTTCTAATATTTGTATTCTTTATGTTGTAGTTCAAAGACGAACCACTGCTGAAATGAGGAGTCAATTATCATTTGACTATCTGCCTATCAATTTATTTATTTAGTGTTTGTGTGTTTATTTTCTTCTGCCTTGACGCTGGCAAAATTTTCTATAATCAATGCCATGTAGAAAATTAAAAATAAACAATTTTGTTTTCTAGCCGAATTTGGCATGATGCCCGAGACCGACATTTTTAAAACAATTTTTTAAGTTATAAACGGCTATAGAACCTACATAATTACTCTTAAGTAAAAACCGTCGGTACATGGTCTCATACACACACGTTTTACCAGTAGTGAATGTGACTCCTGTGCATGATGTCTCGGGTCTGATTCTCGATTTTTCCGGTACAACAAGGGGTCTGGCACTTAGCCCTATAAACAGCAATAGGTTCGCTCCCTACTACGTGGGACCTAAACTCATGCTAAGTAAGTATAAGGGTGTAGTACACATCGCTTATCCCTTCGAATATATACGATACTATGCTTTTATTAATAGGTACCGAGAGATGCGTTGGTAGAACATGTTATAACGACTAAATTCAAAGACATTTTCATCTATGGCAAATTTATTAATAAACATGTTACTACCGTTATTTCGTTTATATTTTAGATTTTAATTAATATGTCATAAGAGCAAATATTATTTTATTATTTATTGCTATTAATATTTGCTTACAGTGTTGTCATGCAATTATAATAAATAATAATATATACTTATTGGTAGTAGGAAATACGCATAATGGTCACGCGAACGAAATTGACTGCTTATAGGAAAGATTATTTGTATAATAATAATTTAAATTACATACATATATAGTCTCTGTATCCTTGTATCCCTGAACAGATAGGCAGAGATGTATCATGCCAATATTTCGCCAGATATGTTTTCAGAGCCAGAAGCCAGAGAAGTGTGTCAGAATCGTAGCAAATGGAAATCCGTAGTCTGCCTACCCCTCTGGGAAACAGGCGTGAATCTATGTATGTATGTATGTAAATGTATTCAGTCCCATGTAACTAATAGAAGAAAACTAATAGGCGAGCCTATTGTCGTCTACCGGACACAATTCAAGATCCGTTCTGTGATTGAGAATATTTTGACAGAAAAATCCAATACCGATTTATCCGAGACAAGAATCGAGCTCATGACTCTCATGTGCAAAAGTTCGTTATAGGTCAGATAATATTATAAACTTGGCAGTTAAAAAAGTGAGAAACGGCAATGAATTACCGTTTAAATCTTAGAGTTCGAAAAATGGTAGTGACTAACTTCATTCATACCGAAATTTAAAATACGAATTTCTCTTTCATTTTGCAACCAATTTGATGCTTATTTCACAAAATTCTTTCTATTGAGTTCGAAGCCTTTTTTAAATAAAATATTATCACGTTAATGTGTGAGCGCATTCTTTTTAGTGTGGATACTATTTCGGGCAAACTACATTTATGATTTGAATTTTTGCATTCGGTCAAAATGTTTTTTATGTTTGTAAGTTTTCCAACGGGAATTTCATGTAACTCATCCTTGTAAACAGCAAAACATTGGAAGCTAAACAAATGTTGCCAATACGGATGCACCTATTAAATAAACTTATTGTCGTTATATATTATCAGAGACGAAGTTACGAGATTCCTTTGCGTTATTTAACTCATTTGTCACTCATTTGTCTATGCTTCTGATAGGGTTGCTATTAATAAAATAATAGTTAGATCTAAACTAATATTATAAAGAGTTTTAATTTCTGTAGTTTTGTTTGTATCGAATAAACTCAAAAACTACTAAGCCGATTTTAATCATTCTTCTACTATTAAAAGCTGCTTTATCCAGAAATAATATACAACAATATCAGCCATGGCAGCTGAGCAATAATCATGAACGTGATTGAAACCGCGGTGGACATTCCTTACAAATGTTATAAATGCGAATTTGAGTTGGTTTATTCGTTACGTTTTCACGCCTTAACTATTTGACCGATCATCATGAAATTTTGCATACACTATCTTTGCACAGAAAGGCTCATAAACATATGTTTCATCCGAAGAAAGTTGTGTTCTAGAGCGAGCTATACCGCGGGGCCAGCTAGTTATATATAAAACTAGCTGTTACCTGCGACTTCGTCCGCGTAGATTTTAACTAAAAAGTGTTTGTCTCTGCGGAACCCTATTTTTTCTAAAATGAAAGTAGCCTATGTTACTCCTTATAACATCAGCTATCTGCCAGTGAAAGTCCCGTCAAAATCGGTTCAGCCGTTTCGGAGATTACCCGGAACAAACAGACAGACAGACAGACAAAAATTTTAAAAATAGATGTTTTCGTATAGGTACCTTATATACTTTCATATGCATTAGATAAAAAGCTGATATTTTGACATTACAAACAGACACTTTAATTTTATTTATTTGTATAGATAGACTTCCTTGTTGTCATAAGTCTGCGTATATAGATATTTGCGTGCGTGATTTCCCGGGTTTTCCTCTAAGGAAATTCTCAGTAGCAGTACAGAGTTTGGAAGCGTGCTCGGCAGATGGTAATAGGTCTGCCACCCATTCGTAGAAGCACTTGAGAGATATTGGAGTGAGTTACCTACACTAAGAGAGAGTGTAACATATTTTTCTCTAAACTAGTGTTTGACCATTGGTCGAAATTCGACTATTATCATTATTGAAAATTTGGAGAAAAATATGCATTTACATTTTTCTACTCATATATTTTCGTTTATTCTGTATCTTATAATATACACATACCTACATATCTCAATACTGAGAGGAGATAATATGGGGCAAAAGAAAGAATCTCAACTGTTTTGTCTCTACCTACCTATATTAAAAAACATTAAAAAACACAAACTAATTAATATTATAAAAGCGAAAATGAGTTTGTTTGTTTGTTACCTTTTCACGCCTAAACCACTGAACCGATCATCCTGAAATTTTGCGTTTACGGTGCGTTACGTTGTCAACTTGTCAGGTGTACAGAAATGGACATAGGCTACCTTTCATCCCGAAAAAAATTACTGTTCCCGAGGAAAACAACAATAACGTTCTTATGATAATAGATGGCGCCACGTGTCTTTCGAATCATGTTTGAATTATATTATTACAAGCAGAGTACAATCCGAATTGATTGTCAAATTCTAAATTAACGCGAGTGAAGCCGCGGGCAAAAGCTAGTAATTTATAGACAACACTATTAATCAATTACACAACTAAATAAATAAAAGGAAATCGGTTGATGAACAGAGGAAAAAGGTACTGAACTGTTATGAAACTAGTAGTAGTAAATTCGAGGTCATTATTTAGTATATAAAGATTTATTTTAAGCATTTACCATGCTGAGACAGAATACAAAATTATAACAAAGAAAAAGATAATCCATGAAGCAGAAGTTCAACCTGCCAATGCGACCCTGAAAAATCGTGACGACACTGTTCTGTGTTTTATGCGCTTGAAATTGTGCCTCTGCGTTTTGCACCTAAGATCAATATTTAATGGCTTATGTTTAACTTATCACCAGATATAGTAAAATATAACAGTCAAAAATAGTAGATGATCACCAAATTGCACAGCAAAATATATTTAAAGAGATAAAAATAAGTCGACGCTCCTAATTTTGGGTGGGTTTAAGAAGGAACCTAACATAACCTAACCCTTTCGAGAGGGAATGCAGTGATTTGAGGCGTATAGGTGCTCGTTATGATATATTTTAGTAAGCATATTTTGCTGCGCAATTACTATTTTTGGTGGTCATTATAATTATTTAATCCTATATTTATTTTATAAGGACTGGTAGTTGGCAGCCCTGTAGAGCCTTATAGGGTAATTCTCATACAATTAGAGATTCACACAACGTGTGGAGGCCTCCTAATGTATGGTCGTTAACTCACCGCGTACGTGGTCAGGTTATATGCAACTGCATTACGGGTGCAGCACGACCGCTGTGGCTGTGGGGTAAGCAGAAAAAGCAGTACCAATTGAAATTCTTAACTTTTTCAATCTTGGGTCACGATGACGGACGGACAACGGCCAGAAAGAACTCCCCTCTCCCCCCTAACAACTATTGGTGGACCACACAATTTTTGTCCCGTGTGGGGATCCAACGCAGCAACACTCGGCGATATGGCATTGGCGAGGTGACAAGTTAAAGCACTTCACCATCCGTGTAGTCTGTATGAATGAGGAGAGTGTTTTGATTACTGGGTCGGGTGAAATGTTATTGGGTATTGCTAGTAGTAGAGCCTCGATGATTTCAGCATGAATGGGCAGGCTCGACCGGGGAAGGACTACTCTCTCACAGAATATCGACTAGAAATAGGAGTATTCCTACTGTTGTGTTTCGTTCAGTGAGTGAGAGTACCGGAGGCCCAATCACTCTCTCTTCCCTTTCCTTCTCCTTCCCACTTCCTTTCCTAAAGGGTCGGCAACGCGTAGGTGATGCTTTTGGTGTTGCATGCGTCCATGGGCTACGGTGACCACTTACCACCAGGTGGGCCGTATGCTTGTTTGCCAACTTAAGTATAAAAAACAGGGTTTTCTGTTCAAGAAGTTCTCAGTAGTTCTCAGTAGTTCAAGACGTTCCACAGTATCTGGAGCTGTGCTCAGTAGAAGGCAATAGGCTAATCTGTGTGTACTTTGTATCCGTTGTTAGAGTGTTTGTAAACTGCCCATAACACAGATATATGACTTAAAACATAGTTGGTGAAATTTACGTATAATATATATTATTATTTGCTTACCCTTTTGGGGTAGTAGTCCTATAAGCGTAGGACTACGGAACTACGGTCCACTACGGTGGCATACAAAACGTAAACCTATTTGATGGAAAATGGTTACCCTAGCCTATAGCTGTCTGTATCACAAAAGAACACTAGCTATGCCAACCTTCAAAAGAAGCAATTATTCTGGTAACATTACAAGAACCACAGATTATTGGTCTTCAGCAGACAGTCGAGAATTATATTACAGGAGTCTGGAAACCTTACTTACTGCAGGAACAGAAGACAATGTTGCTTGTCTGTGATCTTCTATAGGATTGAGTTATTCTTGCGGCAGGGCTGCTGCAACTTGAGTGAAATCACTGGTTTAATACTTCGAATGCCGGAATTGAGACACTACTGACATAGCACAAGAGTGGCCTCCAGGGGCCAGAAGAAGAATGTAGCTGTTCCACTAAAAGATTTATGGATTACGCGCTCCCTTTATTCATAATGCCATTGAACCATCAAAACCACCAATATTGAAATTAAGCTATCCAAAATGGATTTTATTGCAGTTTATTGTATAGTGTGTAGTACTCACATCAAGCTTTTGTTTTTGTGACATTGATTATGTCTTATAAAGACAACTCCTGCGTTAGGTAAAATTCCTGTGTCTTGACTTTACAAATTCAAATAACTGGACACAAAGAAATTCGATACAATTTTTTGTGGATGACACAATTTTTCTTCAGTGTGGGAATCAAACTAACTACACTTGGTGTACTGGTAGTTCCTAGGGGACTACTTAAACACCTGCGCCATTCATACAGGACAACCTGCATGAGAAGAAATCTTAATAAACCGTTGCCACAAATTCCAACTTAATTTAGAAACCTTTACGACCAGCTCGGCATTGAGAACGACTTCAAAATGGCGATTTAAACGGCTTCCGAAGTTTACCATCACATAAAAAAGAACAGTTACGGGAAAGTGTTTTTAAAACCACTCTGAACATCACCAACTCCATTCAGATCTTACGATTCTGCTTACCCCACTTTAAATACGCCAAATATGTACAATGATATCATTCTAACAGCAGTACACCACGCAATTGCATTTCAACACTAGGCAGCCTTCAAGCTATTTAAGCTTTTATATCTTCAAGCGTAAGGTGGAATATCGTATGCAGGTTTACAGCCAGATGCTTCATTTCGAGGTTATAGTCGGAATTATTTTTGATAGCGTCTTGAACAATAAATTTTTTATGACTAAATCCAGTCGCATATAAAGTCGTTTTACGCTTCTTAAGGTGTTATTTTTAATGATTACGTACATTAATGGATCCATTACTGGTGTCAAAGGAAAAGGAAACTGTCGTTCTTTCATTGAGAAGATTGCATAACTGATGTGAGATGTGGTACAAAAATATATAAAGTCAAGCCTGTTTTCTGCAGTGAAGTCATTGGATAGCCCGTTGCTAATTTGGCGTATCTCTTGTTTCATTTACTCTCGTTATAAAGTCCTAAATTCAGCCATATGCCAGGTTTCTTCACCAAGCCTCTTGGCAGAATGTCACCAATCTGGTCAGAGGATAGTCGTCAAGGTCTGCCTCTATGAACTGTTTCATTGTGGCTTACATACTTCACCGGTCTTTATTGAAGTTGGAATCTTTTGTCCTCCATTCTCTATAGAATCCTTCTAAATACAAGTTTATAATTTATTTTTCTGTCTCTTTTTAAGCCACATTTTAATATATAGAGAGATCTGAGTGTGTTGCCAGTTTGGCGCCACATCTATTTCTCCCCAACCGCCAATCCGTTATGATAATCCTCCCTCCCTTCTCTGAAGAACACTCCACTGGTGATACGTGACAGTCTCTCCATCTTAGGTATGGATCTTTGCCGCTCCCTTAACCAGAAAACCTATATCGAGAGCGTCATTAAGCAAGCTTCGCGAAAACTCGGAGTTCTGAACAGGGTGAGGCGGTTCTTCACGCCTGGGCAACTGTGCCTATTGTATAAGGCACAAGTGCGCCCTTGCGTGGAGTACTGTTCTCATCTTTGGGATGGCTCCGCGCAGTACTTGCTGGACGCTCTCGACCGGTTACAGCGCCGGGCTGTCCGTATCATCGGAGATCCAGAGGTCACGAGTTCACTGGAACCTCTGCAACTCCGTAGACACATTGCCTCATTGGCATGTTTCTACAGAATATACCACGGGGAGTGCTCTGAAGAGTTATTCCACCTTATCCCGCCCTCCCCTTTCCTATCCAGAACAACGCGTGCTGGGCTCAGATGCCATCCTTACACGGTAGAGTCGATTAGAGCGCGTACCAAAAAGTTTGGGTCCTCATATCTCTGCCGAACGACCAAGGCATGGAATTCTCTGCCAAGGCACGTGTTTCCTTCTTCCTTCAATCCTGGGTTCTTTAAGCGGGGCGTGATAAAGCATCTTCTCAGGCCGTCAAAGTAGAGACCTCAACATCGCCTCGGCTACTGTGGGGGCGATGTGGAGGCCACTGCTCTTAGACCACACGACTGCTTACCATCAGGTGGAGTGTGGTCATTTTGACGAGCAAAATAAAAAATAATGATTCAATGTCACCATATCGATTTATGATTTAGGAAAGGTAGATATGCAAAAGGAAGTTTGTTATTTTGATTAAAAATTTCCCCAAATAAAAAAATTTGGGGCAGTCTTTGGGGACTGCCGATAGAAGTGAAAACTTTAATCCGTGATCATAAAAAAACGGTATAAAAAAAGAAAAAAAAACTACTTAAATATCAACCCGTGTGTCGTGAATCCTATACAAAATCAACTTGTATGCAACGATTGACGCTCACTGACAAGTGCTATAATAGCAAGGAGTACCTACATCATGCCGCGTGTGCTCAGCGCTATTCTTATTTGAGGAGTATAGTTTCAAAACTCGCCAAAACGATGTCAGAACAAAAATAATGTTCCGATTGAATATGAAGCTCCTTCGTTGCTTCTATCGCATTGCACTGATAGTTTCCAACAAACCCCCTCAAATTCTATTAAATCTGCTAATAAAAGTAGCAGTTTGTTGCAAACACCGCTAAAATAGTCCATTTTTTATATGTCATAAATGGTTTTTTGAGATTTCCCATTATTTTGTGAAAAGTATTTTAGAGGATTTTGAAACTATACTCCTCATTTACTCTTTAAAATATTAATGTAAAATATCCTATTAAATAAGGTAAATAAGAAGCAAAGGTCTCGAGAAACACTGGGCTGCTAAGCAGAGGTCTCGATTACGATCCAAAAGCGTGCATATGATGTTTCGAAGTCATTAAATAGTTAATTATCGCTCGAGGAAGGAATGAAAACATGTGAGGCAAGCTGCATATTTGACAGTTCTCGAAGATATGTGAAGTCTGCCAACCCGTACTGGGTTACCGTGGTGGACCATGGCCTAACCCTTCTTACACTGAGAACAGGTAGATCAGTATAATTAATTTTGTATGATTTAATATATATACCTGTTATTGTTTCCAAAATTTGGCCTGAATGCTAGGATGCCGGCAAATAGTAATAGGCTCACCCCTATTACTTGGAACCTAAAACATAATTGGAAAAAAAGAGTATAGCCTCACATCTCTACCTACCCCTTCGGGGATACAACGGCTCTTTGTAAGTAGGTATTTGCCGGCTATTCGTTTCACACATTTAGCTGATCACATTATACCATTATCTCGTTACATGGGAAGCATAGAATCATGATTGCAGCAATTGAGTCTACACGTATACCAATATTAAATAAGTCGTGACAGAAGTATACATTCATTTCCAATAATAATTTTTGAACACATCGTAAGAAATTAACCTCCAACTTCGAAAACACATTAAAAACCTATCCAAACATCAAAAAGCTTCGTAATAAGTGACTTTCTCTAAAATTTGCGTGTACGCATCGAGTTTACTTGAAGCGGTCGTGTGTGAACTCTGGCCGTCTCTCTCTGACGTATAGTGTGGTCTCGCTCGCACGTCATTACGTTATTAGCCCGCACGGTACATCAAGAACTGTGATTAGCAGATGATTAAGGCTCATTCAACATAATCATGTAATTATTTATTTATGTTTTAGAGACGAGTGGGTTTTGTACGTAGTATATGTTAAGCTTTTAGATAAAATATGAATTACAATTGATTTTTATTGACCTGTTTTGGAAGTGCTGCTTTTTTAAACAGGGTTTAGACTATATTATCTATTTGATGCAATTTTCTTAGTTATCTATCAGTGGGACTCCGATAGATTGCTTGCATAGTTTCGTTTTACGGGTCTGGCTATTTTCGTTGTTACAATTTCCTCGTAATAATGATAAATTATGTTATTTATTAAAAACAATTATGTTCTTACACAATTTAGTAAACCACGGACCGTGCACAAAAATTTTATTTACGTAATTATCATTAACACTTTCTTATAAAATTGGACTAAATCAATGTAACTAATTGAAATAGATTTTGGTGTTAATTTGATAGATGGCTCATGATATGTTTTCTCTGTGGTGTTTAATTCTTCTCAATAACGAGATGACTAATAGTCATACTTCGCCTAGTCAATGCCACTTCAATCAACTGTTCCAGAAAGAAATCTTTGTACAATTTTTGAGCATATGAGTAGTGCGCGCACAGAGGATATTTGGCAGAGTTAAAGTTTAAATATTTTAATATTTATGTATGCATACGTTTGTCGATGGTTTTTGTAGTTGCAATTTTATCATGTAAGGCGATTATCACACGGCACCGCCCCTCCGCGCGGACGGCGGTGGCGGTAAAGCGAAAGAGCACCGCTCGACAGCGCGGTCGAGCGGTGTATGTGTGTTAGACATCAACGGATTTAGTAGAGGCCAATGCAACATGAGATTCGTGTGTTAATAGCCTAAAGGCGCAAAAGATCTTGCTAAAATTTGGGTTTTCGCTTTGTCCTAGTCTTTTGCTATATACCTACATATTTATCCTTTTAAATTTCTTAAAGTCCACTGGAATATATAAGGACATTATAACATTCTATATCCCAGATCAACACTGAGGTCAGAACAAAAATAATCAATCGAGCAACAGTTACTCACACAATTTATCTGTAGTGCTTCAATATACTGTATTAGCGAGCCGGCACGCAGTAACGATATCTGCTCACGATCGCTAATGAAATGAACGAGAACGGTCCGTAGCAGCCACGGGACATACAGACAGATAAACTGAAGAGCCAGCTGCTAAGAGTTATGCGATGACTAGATTTTGCCCGCGTCTTCGCTGGCGTAAATGTAGGTTATTTGGAGTAGCAACAGTACTTTTTAAAGTGTAAACTTCTTTAGCGGCGTTGTGCATTTATGGATAGTGATTTGATTGGCCACACGGGCCCCTTATCTTATCTTATGTGGGGGCCAGTCAGTGCAGACCGGCGACACTTCGACCCAGTGCAATCTTTTGTGTCGACACTCTTCTAATAACGACTGCCATAGATGTTCATGGCAGCCGGGACCAACGGCTTAACGTGCTTTCCGAGGCACGGAGCAGGCGATAATTTGTCAATCAATACGCACATAATTTCGAAAAGTCATATAACTTCCGAATGTCAGAGGTGCGCAACGTGGGTTCGAACCCGAGACCTTCTGCATTGCAGTCTGTTGGTCTCCCCACTGAGCTATCGCTGCTCTACACGGGCCCCTTATTATAGTAAGAAGGTTTAGGTTATTGTGCACTAGGCTAGCCCAGTGCGGCTTGGCAGACTTTACATATTTTTCCTCGTCATTAAAGCAAGCGATAATTAACTATTTAATACGTATATAACTTGAGAAGTTATATACGTATTAAAAAGTTAGAGGTGCGTGCTGGGATCGAACTCGAGACCTGACGTGGCAGTCTAACGATCTCTCACTAGACTATAGCTGCTATAACGAAGGAATATATATTTATTTATGATGTAAGTATTCAGCGTTGTCTGTCTGTATGTATAACCGATATTTACCGGCTAGTTAGATAGACATTTTCCACCGGAAACACACAACATTACGCCCTTGTTTATTGTTGTTTGCGCGAGTACTCGGCCAGCGCCGCGGCGCGTTATATGTTGTAATTACTATCACCTTTATATACTACGTGTGTTCATATGACAATTATGTTTCTTCAATACTCTAGTGCCTATAAGTGCGGATCGTAACATCCTGTGGTAAACTCTTTTTTTTGGACTCCACCAATTTGGGTATTGCTGTCAAGAAAATATCAATGGCAGCCCGAAATTGGCGGTGACGGCAAGTACGTCAAAATAACAGTTAAATGTCTTTATTTCAATTTAAATGTATAATATCTTATTGGGCGCGTTTATTAACTAATATATAAATAATAAATGATTGTAATAAATTAAAAGGAAATCAAAATTTGCCATTAAACAACCCTGAGTAGAGCTGACATGAGAAGAAGCAGGAAACACATGGCTGCATCAATCAATTGTTTACAATATTACAATACAAACAAATTTATTTACTTCTCTTTCTCATATAAGCTTCTGTGTTACTTGTGTACGTAATGACGTTGTCAGATCGATGACTCATCATCTTGTATTTGCGCATACACTTATGTACTACTAGCTTTTGCGCGCGGCTCCGCCCGCGTGGTACCTACATGTACAAAAAGTGGCCTATGTCCTTCCCCAGTTTTAAACTATATCTGTACCAAATGTCATCTAAATCGGTTGTGTGGTTTAGCCGTGAAACGGTAACAAACAGACAGACAGATAGACAGACAGAGTTACTTTCGAATTTATAATATTAGTAAGGAAGTAAGGATAATATCTCCTGCGCGGATGACTAGATTCCGCTAAGATTGGCCACCGTGACCGAAATTCTAATTCGACGAGTGACGACAAACGAATCAAAGATATACACGTTTCAAGATTATTTAGTGGACCGTGTGACTAATACTAGGCTCTTAAAAGAAACATAGTTTTAGTAAAGACATATACCTAATTATTTTTGAATCAGATTATGGCTTTGATAAATGATGATACAGCATACATACATATATATTCACGCCTGTTTCTCAGAGGGGTAGGCAGAGACTACGGATTTCCATTTGCTACGATCCTGACACACTTCTCTGGCTTCATTCACTTTCATCACATTCCTCATACACGCCCGTCAGTTCAAGTTGCTCTTAACCTGGCCTTTGTCCAGAACGCCTCCGATCTGATCGAGAAACGTTCGCCGGTTTTCCTTTTGCGACTGTTCCATTCACACTAGACTTTTTTAGTCAGTCTTTCCTCGTCCATTCTTTCTACATGCCCAAACCAGCTTAACATACCCTTTTCTATTCTTGTCACTATATCCACTTTCATGCCGCATCTCTCTCTAATCACACTATTCCTTATTCTGTTTTTCAGTCACACCGCATATACTTCTTAGCGCTCTCATTTCTACAGCATTTATATTATTATTATTTTTATTTTTCATACAGCAAATTTATCATTAAATAGTTAAGCTCATATTGTGAGTTAACTATAACATCTTTTGAGAGTGATTGTCATGTCGAAATTTGTCCAAAAATATCCAAATTAAAAACTGAAGAGCTCGATATTACTATTCAAAGTTAAACTTTAGTAAGTTTAGTAAGTTATTGAAGTTACACTTAGGTTAGTTGCTAGGTTCAGGCAAAGGGTTGAGCCTATGACTATCTGCAAGAAACTCACGGCCACTCTTTTAAATTGCCAGCTTATAATAATTTCAGTATTTTACAACTCATATCAACACGGTGTTGCTATATAAATCTAAAATAATAAACTATATTTTGAGTTGTGTAGAATTTTGATAGAAAGTTTTGCTGGCCAGAGACTCGTACCCGAGACCTCACGAACGCAACCCTATCAACTAGACCCACTAAACAGCAGCACTATATAATAACTGAATCAATTTCATCATAAAACGATAGCCGTATCATAAAACGCGCCATCAAAATTCCTTCTACATTCCGTATTACGACCTTAAAAGTACACGCCTAACTAATTACGATACGAATATCTAAAATATAATCAAATAATTTGTAAAGAACCATATTTAACAGGTGCTCATTCGACCGAAACATCGGTCTTGAGCTTCATTTTTAGGGTTCCGTACTCAAAGGATTACACACTATTACTAAGACTCCGCTGTCCGTCCGTCTGTCCGTCTGTCACCAGGCTGTATTTCATGAACCGTGATAGTTAGACAGTTGAAATTTTCACAGATGATGTATTTCTGTTGCCGCTATAACAACAAATACTAAAAACAGAATAAAATAACTATTTAAGGGGGCTCCCTTGCAACAAACGTGATTTTTTTGCCGTTTTTATAGATAATGGTACGAAACCCTTCGTGCGCGAGTCCGACTCGCATTTGGCCGGTTTTAATTACGGTTGTGGCTTGTGGTTATACAAAAAGTTTTTTGGTAGGTTTTTAAGTTAATATCCACAATATTAGCTTAAAAACCTACCAACATAGTTTTTTAACACCTCATTATAAAAAATCATACGTGTATATCTAAAAACAAGCGGTTAAGTTTATTATCCAAAATTTTGTTTGGTACGTATGATTTTGAACAAAATACCACTCATTCTTTATTAGCCATAGAACATTCTAAAATATTTTGAGAGTCCTTAAATTTTTTATTTTATTTTGGCTGATTTCTAATATTGTGAAATTTAATTTGTACTTGTTTTTAATTTTGTATGCAATCCAACCAGTACTACTAATCCAACTCCTGTTACTTAATCGCGCGAAAACCGTCAAACTGGTTGAGATGTATCATAAAACTTGATACACACAGATAGATCATGTCCTGGATTTAAGGTACTATTGGTTCTTGCAGGTTTCTTCTCATAGTCTCAACCCTTTGCCTGAACCTAGCAACTAGCCTAAATGTAGTTTCAGTAAGTTAGTAAACTCACTAACCTATATATTTTGACGTTCATAAGTGTTACTTTGTAACCTAAATGAATAAATGAGTTTTGACTTTGACTTTGAATGTCAGGTAGGGCCTAAAATATTGAATTTCTATATAGACATTTTCAGCGGCTGTTTGTAGTACGAAATCATGTCTAGTAAATGGCCATAGACTTTGACCCAAATAAAACTTAAAATTGGCAAAATGTGGCTTCAATACGCCTGCCTACCCTCTTAAGGATGTAGCCGTGAGACTTTGTATGCATTAAAAAAATAACTGAAATAATATGATGTCTATATCAGCAAACAATCGAGCTGTTCACCGAATTTCATCGATTTACAACAGCTCATTAGATGTACCTATATTAACTTTATTTTGATCTGTGAATACCCCTGATTGCTGTTTACAGCGCCTAATAATTGGTTTACTAGCACCTTGTTAAGGCCAGACAGGAGCCTTGTTATAAGGGACCCTGTTACACCGACTTGTAACTAAGTATTTAAGACTACCTTTGTGGTGCAGCAGCATTTTTGTTTATTTTGCTCGTCGAAATGACCACATGACGCCTGATGGTAAGCGATCATGTGGTCCAAGAGTAGTGGCCTCCACACCATCCTCATGGGAGCTGAGGCGATGTTGAAATCCCTACTTTGACGGCCTAAGAAGGTGATTTTTACGCCCCGCTTAAAGGACCCAGGATTGAAGGAAGACGGAAACACGTGCCTTGGCAGAGAATTCCATGCCTTGATCGTTCAGCAGAGGTACGAGGACCCAAACTTGTTGGAGCGCGCTCTAAGGATGGTAAGTGGCAAGGATCGCATCTGAGCCCAGCACGCGTTATTCTGGATATGAAAGGGGAGGGTGGCATAAGTTGGAATAACTCTTCAGAGCACTCCCCGTGGTATATTCTGTAGAAACATGCCAATGAGGCGATGCCCCTACGGACATAGAGTCATGCAAAGTGGTGTTGGGTTTACTGTCAATATAATCTCAATAGAAGAGAGTCTGGAACTGTGCTGGCGGCAATAAGCTCACCGCTACGTGGGATCTAAAAGCATTGTTGGTGATATCTGGGTTTAATACACATCTGCCTACGCCTTTGGTTTCAGGCGCGATACGTGTATGAATGTAAATACGGATTTTAATTAACAAAGGAAACTAAACCAATAACATTTTTGTTCGCTCTGTGAATCCAAACCAAGATAGTAGTCGGATTCATTACCGTTGCGCCACCGAGGGAGTCTAATTTAATGCTTCCATTTACATTTAAATTTATAACAATAATTTATGTTGTATAGGTATATGGTACAATGATAAAGTTCGATTAATATTACAAGCCAGTATTATAAATATCTCTTAAAAATGAACTTTTAGTATCCCCGTATTTATAGTATCCGCGTAAATGCCTAGAGCACCCAAAAGCGGACAGAAAGTTATGTTTTAATCTAGGACATGTTTTATGTCTTTTGAAGTTTTATTTAAATTAGTTAGATTTTCGCGTGATTGGGTAACAAACATCCATCCACCACGAACTTTTACATTTATAATATTAGTAGGAGATTATGAAAACATTTATTTTAAAAATGAATGAAATTATTTCTTCACTTCACTTCACAGGTGTGAGAGATTTTAAAATATTTAGTTAATTAATAATTATGGCTATAAATAACGGTAAAATAAAACACCGTGAGAAACTTGCATTTGTCTCCATAATGTCCTCGAATATTTGCGATGTCTATGACCCGGTATGTATGGCCAGGGAAGACAGCAAATCACATAGGTGTGGCGGCTTTGAGATCTTGTATTATAATAGAAAGAAGAGGAACTAACACCTGGAAAAGATACTAGTCATGAAGTGAAATATGTAGCCGCGATAGCCCAGCAGGCACCCGTTGGACTGCCACGCAGTGCTTTCAGGTTCGATCCCAAAACATGCATCTCTGACTATTAGAATTCGTCCGTATATAGCTAATTACCGTTTGCTTAAATATTAAAGAAAAACTTTGGTTGATACTTGCAAGTCTGAGAGTTCGGCATAATATTCCCGAAGATATGTGAAGTTCGCCAACCCGCACTGGGTAAGCGTGGCGGATTGGATGGACAAAATAGTAACGAAATGGTACCAGACAGGAAAAAGAGAATCCTTGGAATGTTGTGAGTTCGATCTCCACACGAAACAAACAGTTGTACAAAGTATGAGTATTCTTTGTGTACGTTCCTCGTGACACAGAATTTATTCCTAGAGCAGGACTTGTTTTATATAAAAGAGAAAAGATTGACGACCTCAGAAGAATAGTAAGACCATTATGGACTTGAATAGCCAAAACTAGATATAAATTACAGACTTTAGAAGAGGCCTAGGTCCGAAAACAAGCTTAAGACGGTATGTTTGGCAGACAATGTTAATTTAGTGAATCACATCTTTAATACACATATCTACATAATAAAAGTTATAAAATTTCAACAATAAAGGCTATATTATGTGCCTCGGAGAGCACGTTAAGCCGTCGGTCCCGGCTGCCATGAACATCTACGGCAGTCGTTATTGGGAAGTCAGTGCCATTTAATATCCTGACACTGGTCTAGCTTTAGGGTATCGTTAGCCTTCAAGTTGCGGAGGTCAGATGGCAGTCGCTCCGTGTAAAAACTGATATCCAGTCAAATCCAGTTAGACTAGAAAGCCAACCCCAAGTGACTTAAGAATAATAAAGGCCAGGGAGAAGAAGAATAAAGGCTATATTATATTATACTAGGTTTTCCCACGACTTCGCTTGGAAACAGTAGTTTTTTTGGATGCAAGCTATCCTATCACCTTTTCTATGCTCCTGACAACGTGTATACAAAAAGATTTATGATGATCGGTTAGTTAAGGCGTGAAAGCGTAACAAACAAACTCACATTCGCATTTATAATATTAGTTACATTATTATTATTATATTTGGATGTTCGCATCGGTGTGAATAAAAATGTGCTCTAAATAAGTAGTCGATATTAATATATAGCGGGCAAGAGCTCAGCGGGCTATAAGCACCATAAACCCGCCGTAACTACCTCAGAATTCCTTAAACACCCATAACATCATTAAAACTAAATGTATATAATTACAAAACCGATTGATTGATTGATTCGATTCTTGTTACGACATAAAACTATTTAGTATAAGGTCGTTAGTTCGATTCCCGGACGATTTATAAACATGTGTATTGTATTTTTATTGAGGTTAGGCCCGTGTTTAGGGACGGAATGCCAAGTTTTACAATCCAAACATTATTAAGATTTAGTGGGAATTCTGCTTTTTGTTGGTGTATTAGGTAAGTAGTCAAATTGAACTAAATTAATAATAAAATTTACTAAGTAAAAGTAGCGACAGGGACATGGGAAACCGTTGGGCTGCCACGCAGAGGTCTCGAGTTCGAACCCAAGGCACAGATCTCTGACTTTTCGAAGTTATATGCGTATTAAATAGTTAATTATCGCTTGCTTTAACGGTGAAGGAAAACATCGTGAGGAAACCTGCATGTCTGAGAGTTCTCCATAATGTTCTCGAAGATATGTGAAGTCTGCCAACGCGCACTAGGCCAGCGTGGTGGACTATGGCCTAACTCTTCTCACTGAGAAGAGGCCCGTGCCCAGCAATGGGACAGTTTAATACAGGGTACATTATAAGTAAAAGTAGCAACGTTGTTCGGTGCATTGCAACGAACAGATCAGCAGTTAAGTTATTCAAGTAAGCACACGGCACACGATCAGCTGTCGAATCAGTTCGCGCGTAACTCAAACCATTCACCAAACCTATCAATATCAGATTATTCTAGTATAGCCAACCATTTATATTTAAACCATTAGTTTACTTTAGTAACCATTTATAATAAAT
Source organism: Catocala sponsa (assembly GCA_963564715.1). Taxonomy (NCBI): domain Eukaryota; kingdom Metazoa; phylum Arthropoda; class Insecta; order Lepidoptera; family Erebidae; genus Catocala; species Catocala sponsa. The sequence goes on from OY751349.1 coordinate 18,725,089, forward strand.
TTTAAGGTTACATTGCTTGTGTGAGTTTTCGTGACACCGCAGGCATCTAAAATTATTTAAAACCTTTAACATTGAAGATTATAAACCCGCATATCAACTGTTACGGTATCGAAGACTGCAGGCTCTGACGGCTCTTTTAGGCACAAATGACATTGTACTACATTAAGTTCACGTGACATGTCAATAATGCCTTCATTTCTCCTGAGGTCCATACTTTTAATCATTTTATTCTAGGATCCATGACCAGGCAAAGTGTTACGATCTCTAGGTCTTTCTAACGGGAGACTGCAATAGAATCACCCTATTTGTAGGAAGTAAAACCATCGTTGACGAAATGTAAGAGTAATGCACCTCTGCTTGCCTTTTAGGAATTTAGGTGTGTGTATTTATTTTGAGTGTGAGCAATTTCATTGCTATATTATCCTTAGCAGTAAAATTGCTCACTATAACTAAGACAAAGGCACAGCTAAGCTGCATATGCTATTGCCGAATGTATATGAGTAAGTCTAGCGGATAATTAAGCAAGTAAAGTAGATAAGCATTACTAAAACCAAGACTAAGACACAACTAAGACATACAGCTGCATATTTCATTCGAAGACATACAGTCTAGAAGATAACTTAGCAATAAAGTTTCCTACAATAACTGTATCCACATAACAAAACATCCTGAATACTACAACATCCTTTTTGCAAGAACAATCAAAGGCAAACATGAGTTTTTACGTTAACACGAGCCACATAAAGCATTGTGATTTAAAAGTCTAATAACGAGTGGACAGACGGTCCGACGCCGCGACGTTGACACACGATGCTTCGTTCGAAAACGGTGAGTAAAATGGAAGAATAAAGGGTTTGTTTTTGGGCCCAGCCGCTGGATGCCTCGAATAGCTGCACCTCCAATTAAGATCCCGTAAGATTGTCCTTTCTGTTTTTAGAGAGTGTAGGGTCTATATTATTTCGTGGCTTTTGAAGATAGTCTTGAGTTGATGCTTAGATATCCTTTTGAGGATGATGCGTCATTCTTTAAACCCGATTTTAAGCTATCAGTTGTTGAAATGAAAGACATAATTAAAAAAACTTACTTTTTCTAGCCGCCCGCGCCAGTCAGCCGCTGCGTCTTAATAGGTAAAACAAAACATTAAATATTATAATACGAAATCCTAGGGCTACCATATTATTTTATTTTAGCACAGCTGATTTTTTTAACAGTAAATGCGTCATGTGTATTTAAACTACGGGTAGGTTACATACATTGCATACGTTGCTTACATTCCACATTTCAACTTGCCTCAAAGATAGGCTATATACTGGATTAATATAGAGGACACTGTTTATCCGATTATCCGTTCGCATGGCGTATACGCGTATACGCGAGCGTAGCCGCGGGCAAAAATTTGTAAATATATATTAAGACAGCAGTGCAACCTACCCCGGTTTCTAAAATGCGTCTCAACTGCTGTAATGACTGACGAAATTAGCCATTACCAATCAAATCACATTGTTAATTAGCTTTTGAATAGCCGGTTCTTAACAAACGTTCTTAAAGTTTAAAAGTATTGTCCTTCAAATCGCATAAACAAAGTCACCCTAGGTCACCAAAATCTTTTTCAACATTTTTATTTGTCCCAATCGGTTTTTTAACACCTCCCCGTGGCACGAAGATGCTGAGATAATTACACGGAGTTCACATTCCATAATGAGTTTGTTTCTAACTCAGATATCGATGATTCATAATGCACCGGCGTCGGAATTCGAACGATATCAATTAGGTTCGAATCTGGAATTTACTGGGGCATAAAATGTATTACATTGCTTTATTGGTTCAGTCGCATAACTTTGTGCTTACGTATGCAGTTATGAAGTCTTGGTTGAATTCTTGCGTCGGGTAATTTGATATTGAGATTTAGCAGTTTTTATTGGCAGCATAAAGTCTAGAAGTGGCCGGTATATAGCAATATTATACTGCCGTCTGCTAAATAATAATAATAATAATATAATAATAATAATATCAGCCCTATATAAAACTGTTCCACTGCTGGGCACGGGCCTCTTCTCAGTGTGAGAAGCATTAGGCCATAGTCCACCACGTTCGCCCAGTGCGGGTTGGCAGACTTCACATATCTTCAAGAACATTATGGAGAGCTGTCAGACTGTTAAGCCATATGCGTTCTATATTACTTAACGTCCTTTAGTTAGTGGACGTCAGTATAGGTGCATAGGTTCATAGGCCTGAGACAAATGCGCTTATAATACATACATATGTATATGTCTATATTTTTGAGGATATAATCAGAGTTGTGTGTATGTAAAATAACTATTTGTGTATGTAATACTTATTTATAACAATTTTCCCTTTTTTTTTGTCTGCATATTGCAGTGATGATATTAGAGTATTCAGGGCAGACGCCGTTTTCATCCATAGTTACCAATATACCAGTCCACCAAACACCCATACCCATAGCCCATATATTAGAATCCATACGTAGCAAAAGTTATAGGGATTAAATATAATGATCATCAAAAATACTAATTGGTCAGCAAATATTGCACAGCATAACGAGCATCTATACGCCTTAAATCACTGCATTCCGTCTCGGAAGTGTTAGGTTATGTTAGGTTCCTTTTTTCAAACCCACCCAAAAATAGGAGCCTCGCGAAGCGGGCCTCCGTCGACTTAGTTTGATCTCTTTAAAGTTTGCTGGCCATAAGTTGCTGATCAATTAGCTATTTCTGCTCACAGATTATATTTTTCTGCTCACAAAAATACCAATACTATGCTAACCATTTAAATAACACCCATAGTCATAAGCCTGCTGCGGCTAGTGCCGCTGTCGGTGTTCCATCACACCTTTGATTAAAACTCTCGAAACGCCTCTTCACGTTGGATCTATGTCTCCGTGTAAGCCTCCCAAAGGGCCAGGTATTGTCATAATATAATATATTAGAAAATACCTGTGATAAGAGAAACATAATAAAAATTCTTTATTACCACAAAATAGTACATACAATAGAAAAAAAAGTCCAAATGAATGTACAAGATAAAGATTAACACTATAATGTTTTGCTGGTACTTAAATTAGGATAACCTGTGCTATAAGTACCAGCAACCTTCCAGTGTCACAGGAAAGTAATCTTATACGGTTATAACCATAGATATAATAAACAAGATATAATAAACTCTTTTTTATATTTCTATGGTTATAACTATAACACAATTGAAAGATTACTAAATTAAACAACAGCTTTGCATCGGCAAAAATAGAAAGTAAAACATGCATCGGTTGAATAATAAATATCGTTATTAAATAGTAAACCAAGTTTTTTTCTTTTTTTTTAAGGACTATATTTATTTTGATTCAGACAATATTATTGTAATCTTAATGTTATCTAATATTCACATATTGTTAATCATAAATATTAATTTTTGCATACCGTTCATACGGTGAGACATGCTGTGCTTATTTTATTATTTAAACGTCTTTGTAACCGTGTTTCTAGCAAATTATGATTATTTTATTTTTTTTATACGACTAAGGTGGCAAACAAGCATAAAATATTGAGATTGTGTCGGGTGGTTAACATATGACTATCTGCAACTATTTCACGAGAAAAAAAACGGTACATTAATTTTTCTAAAAAAATTATTCTTATAAAAATAATATGGTCCGGGTTATTCTATACCACCAGTAGAATGCGTGGTTAAAAGGAATTACACGATTTCAAAATCATTGTGTATAATAGAGAAAGAGTCTATTGATGGCCAAGGGACACGCTTCCAAACGCCCCGTTGAGAATTTCCTTACAGAAAAATCCATACAATCCGACCCAGGCATTAAAATATGGACCTAATACACAGCTACTTATTATCCATTGTAACTGCCTCCGTAGCGCAGCGGTAGTGACTACTATGCATGTTGTCGCGTGTTCGAATCCCGGGTCAGACAAACAAAATTTATTGGATTTATCTATTAAAAACTGTCAACAGCAGCCTGGAGTTAGGAGGTGGGCGGTATAAGACACCACGTGCCTCGAAAAGCACGTTAGGCCGTCGGTTTGCGAATAATCTCTCGCCGGTCATGTCGGATTACCATCCCATTGGATCACGATAGTTAGGGATTAGAGAGTACATTTGTGTTTGCGCACACATTTGTACAGTATAATGTCTCCTGCGCAGATCGCTAGTCTCCATTAAGATTGGCCGCCATGACAGAAATTCGGTCTCGAGGCCATTGTTTATACAGAGCACTCGATTTTACAACCGCTGCGCTGAAGCAGTTTATTTTATTTTATTTTATTTTATTTATTAGGTCTACCAACAATTGTTTACACTAATCTACATATAACAAAAATAATACATGCATTTAAACTCTACACAGTGCAACAATTACTTAAAGGTAAACACCACATGAACAAAAAAAAAAAAGAACAACAATAAAAACAACTTTTGTAAGTTGTAAGCTAAATATTGTGCAAGTAAACATAGTAGATATTGTTTAACTATTTATGAGTATCGTATGTTAAATATTAAAGCAATTTCTTTAAAAAGTTAAATCTACACAAAACACAGTCCAAAAATTTATTTTTATAACAATAAATTATATAATTATAACAAATCTGATAAACAGTTCAGAAATTTAATTTTTTGCTTATTGAGAGAATCAAAGTGTAAATCGACTACATCACTACAACTATTCAAAACCCTACAAAATCTAGCACATGGAGAGTTAGCTCCCAACACCGTTCTTCTCCTTGGTGGATAAAGTGGAGTAATAGGTTTGCGAGGAATCCTCGAAGGAACACGAAAGTTAATGAGTGCGAGCAGCAGTGGCGAGTCTATATTTCCCTTCAAGATTTTGCTAGCAAACATTGCGTCGCTCAAACATCTTCGCTCTTCCAAGGTGTGCATGTTGAAGAATTTCAATCTTTTTTTGTAAGAACGCACTTTTTTAGTTATTCCTACAGAAAAAGCCAGATGCGCCCCACAAAGCGTTTTTGGACGCGTTCTAGACGCAAACTATTTACAGCGTAGTGTGGCCGCCACACCACACTGCTATACTCTAATATACTACGTACTAAACTGTAATAAAGTAAAATTTTAGTTTTAATGTGACGAAAACCTTTACACTGTCTTATGACAAAACCCATCATTCTGGATGCTTTTTTAGAAATGTGATCCAAGTGTGGTGCAAAGGTTAGTTTTTGATCAAATAGAACTCCAAGATCACGAATAGTGTCCACTTCATTAACTTTGTCCTCATTTATGTAATAAACTGTCATTATTGGGTTAATTTTCCTTGTATATGTAACATGGTAACACTTCTTTGGATTCAAAAACATGTCATTATCTTTACACCATTGAATAAGACTATTAAGATCCATCTGTAAAAGTGAGGAGTCTCTGTTAGATTTAACAATTCTAAGAAACTTCACAATGTAACTGAAAATTTCTTAACAGTACCTTGCCCGACCCGGGAATCATAACTGGAGCCACGGAACCAAAGAGTTATTACACAGAACCATTTGGCACAATGCATATTTTTTATCGGCATCCATCTTGTGCATTAAGACCATCTTAGTAAATACAATAACGATAATAACACATCCAGTAATTCATCCATTATCCGTTTTTCTTCAACTTGACTTGTTAATTCACCTGTCTTCTGCTGTGTGTATAACATAATTATCAACCTTTAATTAACTAATAATTATATACTTATTGGTGGAATTAGTTGCGTATATAATGATGGATAAGGTCGTGAATGATTAGTGTTCGATGCTATAGTCGGATAATTGTTTTTTTAACCTTTTAAGCGCTTAGCTAAATATCGATTGCCGTGTCCCTAGCGCCCGGCTACAAATCGATAAATTAATACCTACAATAATTAGGGAGGTGCAATCGCTGTATCGATTAAAAAATAGTCAAAAAGTTTTTATATTTTATTTTTAATCTGTCTTGTACCACGCAGCTAATAGGACGAAAATAGAACAAAAAAATCATGCATGTTCTCTATCGCAGAAATACGACACGGGCGGTAGGGGCACGGAAATATGTGTCGCATAAATGAAACACGAGCGGTAAAAAGGTTAACCTTTTAACCTTTTTACCACTTGTGGACAACGCCCGCGCTAATTATTAGTTCTGTGTCGCAGGAGACTTTAGAAACATTCAAATGACGGACACAAAAGATACCCACATTCGAAATAACTATCACAACAACAATCTCTATAGACAGACAAATAATTATTTACTTAATTACAAAAAGCAAACAAGAAAATATTGCCTATATGTACATACTAGCTTTTGCCCGCGGCTTCGCTCGCGTTAATTTAGAATTTGACAATCAATTCGGGTTGTACTCTGCTTCTAATAATATAGTTCAATCATGATTCGAAAGACACGTGGCGCCATCTACGAACGTTATTATTGTTTTCCTCGGGAACAGTAATTTTTTTCTGGATAAAAGGTAGCCTATATCCGTTTCTGTACACCTGAAAACGTATATGCAAAATTTCAGGATGATCGGTTCAGTGGTTTAGGCGTATAAAGGTAACAAACAAACTCATTTTCCCTTTTATAATACTAGTTAGGAAGTTAGGATAGGTTTAGGACTAGTTAGGATTATAAAAAGCAAACAAGAAAATATTGCCTATATGTACATATATACGAGAAGGCCTCGATGGCGTAGTGGTTAGTGTAACCGACTGCCACACCTGAGGTCGCGGGTTCGATTCCTGCATAAGTCAAACATTTGTGTGCATGAACATGGATGTTTATCTTGATCTGGGTGTTATGTATGTATTTACAAAAAGAAAGTATATATGTATGTTTATCCATTTTCTAATACTTAGTTTGGGCTAGATGGCGTTGTGTGTATGTGATAGAATATTATATTATTATTATACATTCATTACTACAGTATATTAGCATCAAAACAACACTAAAATCATACAAAATATCACTAAAAACCACACATTTGTGACGGCTTGTAACATACGAGCAATTCTTTGAGCGCTCCCTACCTCTCTTGGACGCTATTGTACCTTTATGAGTACCTTACTCCATAAATACAGCCTTCAATCTTTCGTTTAATTAGACAGACTTGTAATTTGTTTAAAAACCAATCTTGTTGGAAAAAAGAATGGGTTATGAGTTCAACATGTTAAGTGTGTTTACATTGTGGTTAGGTTACTGTTTAATAAACTTTTTAAATTAAACAGCGAGCGGTTTAGTGTTATAGGTATCGGATTAGGAATCGAAAGGTAGAGAGTTTCAATTCCGTAAGTGATGTGCGGTAATCGAATTTTCGAATATCAAATTATTCTGATAATATCGGTAGTTATTCGAATGTATTGAACATGTATTAATATTATGTAAGTTGAATGTTGCCTTTAAGGTGCAACAAATTTTTTACTAGGCATTTCCGAAAATAAGAATTTCGATAAAAAGCAAGATGAAAAGGTTATCAAAACAACCTGCCACAATAAACTAACGAATACCATCTGTCGAATATACTACACGGATGTGACGTGGTGGTTTTAATTCTACCGAATAGATGGTAAATCCTGAAAGCGGTCGGTTCGATCATCAAATGTGACAAAAAATAGTTGATCCGAGTCTCGCTGATTTCAGCATGAATGTGCCGGCTCGACCGGGGAAGGACTACCCTCTCACAGAATATTGACGTGAAATAGCAGTATTCCTACTGTTGTGTTTCGTTCGGTGAGAGAGAGTGCCGGAGGTCTAATCACCCCTTACCCCTTCCTGCTCCTTCTCCTTCCCACTTCCTTTCCTAAAGGGTCGGCAACGCGCTAGTGATGCCTCTGGTGTTGCAAGCATCCATAGACTATGGTGACCACTTACCATCAAGTGGGCTGGATGCTTGTTTGCCACCATAGTTGTGAAAAATAAATCATCGCAGCACCAGTCAGCTTGTGACCACGGCCGGTGTGACCTGGTCGAAACGTCAAGCCTAAAAAAGGTAAACATTATGCATGATCGCGTTAATACCCGTTACATATTATATATATTGTAACAAATTGTATCCACACCGCATTTTTACCTGATTTACCATCTAAAAAGGCCTACCCCTTTGAGGTACATAAAGGCGAAGGTCTGCCTCTTCAAAGATATAGGTACTCACGTCTGTATACCGTATTGCTATTATATTATATTTATTCCTTCACTTTTTTTCTGACAAAAATATACTAATATCTGTTCACCCATGAATTGAACTCGAGATCTAGTTCTCGGCCGCAAGAATAAACTTTTGCCACGGGGTCAACGACCTGGTAGCTTAACATACCGTTTTTAATCTTATTACTATACCTTATATACATACATAGTCTCGCACATAATATATCCGCGAAGAGAGTAGATATAAGTGTGTAACACCTTTTTTTTTATACAACTAAAGTGGCAAACAAGCATACCTGATGGTAAGTGGTCACCGTAGCCTATGGACGCCTGCAACACCAGAGGCATCACTTGCGCGTTGCCGACCCTTTAGGAAAGGACATGGGAAGGCAAGGGAGCGGGATGGAGAAAGGGGGTGATTGGGCCTCCGGTACTCTCACTCACCGAACGAAACACAACAGTAGGACTACTGCTATTCTACGTCGATATTTTTTCTGCCTGCATTCCAGCTGTTTTTAGGTCCTTTTAATTGGTGCCTATTGCCTAGTACTCACAGACTGTGAACTACTACTTCGAATTACTTAACCAGAAAATGCAAGAACCCGTTCCCTGACTCGAGGATTGAACCCGACACCTCATGCGTAGCAGTCACATTCACACTGCTGCACCCATTTAATCACACTAATACCTATTCTCAGCTTGTACAAATTAATCCTAATCCTAACTAATATTATAAAAGCGAAAATGAGTTTGTTTGTTACCTTTTCACACCTAAACCACTGAACCGATCATCCTGAAATTTTGCATATACGTTGTCAGGTGTACAGAAACGGACATAGACTACTTTTCATCCCGAAAAAATTACTATTCCCGAGGAAAACAATAATAATGTTCTTATGATAATAGACGGCGCCACGTGTCTTTCGAATCATGATTGAATTATATTTTTACAAGCAGAGTACAATCCGAATTGATTGTCAAATTCTAAATTAACGCGAGCGAAGCCGCGGGCAAAAGCTAGTATTAAAATAAACCGAATAATCGTATCATTTTTATATGAATTGATTATACGATTACTCGCATGTAATATCGATTAATACGAACATATTCACTTACTCGAGTAGTAATCTCGAGATGTCGTTTTCGTTATTTGTATGGGAGGCAGTCGGACGAAAAATTGATTATGCGTAGCGCCAAATTAATCGGCGGAACGAGAATTGTGCTGGGGGTTATGTTATAAGCGATAAGCGATCATTATTATTCGAAACCCGCTTTTTCTAGTGTTTTATTTATTGTATTATATTATTGTATTATATTATTATATATTTTAAAGTAATTCCACAGGTGGATTTATTTTAGGTAATTCAGTGTATATAATCACAAGTTAACTAATACTAATATAACTTGCTTACCTATAGCTAATGGTGCCAATTCTGTTGTCACAAAATTCTCTAAATTTAACTAAAGATCACAAAAATTTTTTTAGTCCTGTCACTTTTAACGATTTCAGAATAAGAAATGTCATTTGAGAGGACTAAACTAAATTTTAGTGATTTTTAGTTAAGCTTAGAGAATTTTGTGACAACAGAATTGGCACCAATATATAACTTAATAGAAAATGTAAATGACTGAATTATTTGTGTCTGTAATTCTTAATATTTGAAAAATTACTAGCGCGGGCATTGTAATTTTTTAAGGAAGTACAAATATATAGAAAGAATCGACATCGGTGGTTTGACAGCACGGTGGACTTTACGAACATTCAAACGGTCACAAAGAAGACCCAGACTCTAAACAACTATACCTGGAACACAACTATACCTGGAACACAACTATACCTGGAACACACCAATGTTCGTCCCGTGTGTGATCGAACCCACAGTACTCGTCACTGCGGCAATGGCGAGGCTACTTAAACGACTATTGCATAGCAGTCCAATGGTCTAAGCCATACATTTTAAACTACATCTAAAACCGCTCTCCTTTACAACTCATACCAAGCGTTTAAGGACAAAGTGAGACAAAATTTTAATTTGCAATTATTAACACCACCAACAGTCAGTCAGTATTTTTTATAATCGTTTATACAGAGCTCTGGATGCTGCATTACAATACTTAAGATATTGGAACTGTCAGAGATGTGCGTGCACGTAATGTGATCGCAAAATGGCGAGATTATAATGACTTAACGTCGCCAAAGGTAATAATCAGTAAAAGTATATTTACTTTTATTTTCGAAGTCATGTATAGCTGGTGTATGTAGGTGCATGTCTGCCTGTGTGTCCTTTTTGCTTTTATAGAGACTATTCTCGCTCAAGTTGTTATGCCGTCGCCGCGTCGCGTCGTGGGGAATTTATAAATATTGAAATAACGGATAAATTCATTCAACACTCTTATTCTGTAGGTCTGTAACAAAGTAAAGAAGAATATATAATAAATAATATACCTATCAAAATGTATCAAGCATAGGTAATAAACGGGGAGAAAATTTTAAATACACTTTTTCCTGATTTTGATGTCGGTAATTAAAAAAATTTGGATCTTTCAGCTTTTGATAACCATACAGCTTAAATGCTAGAAACAAATGACATAGTGACGATTCCTAAACATAGAAATTCAAGATTTTATTTTCGATAGGTTAAAGATTAATAAAGGCTATAAAGTAAAACTTATGTAGGTCTAAATATTGTTAAAACATAATGTTAAAATATTGTTATACCGTTAGTAAGTATATATTACATTTATGTTAGTTATTTAGGCAAAAGGTTAAGCTTAGTAGAAGATACCTGCAAGAAACTCACAGCCACTCTTTTTCAATCGCCATTGACTACTAGCATTTAACAAATCATTATAATAAATAAACTCATAATTACAAATCCAGTGCTAGACAATTCATTTTTCAAACCCTGCAACGAAGTGACGTGATATCTAGCATGGATTTCAGCAAAGAGACCAGTTCACGAAAGTTAATGTGGCATGGGGTACTTTTTAAAACGGTATAATTGTATTCTAACGGAATATATCTATGTATACTAATATTATAAAGCTGAAGAGTTTGTTTGAACGCGCTAATCTCAGGAACTACTGGTACGAATTGAAAAATTATTTTAGTGTTGGATAGCCTATTTATCGAGGAAGGCTATAGATTATATAACATCACGCTACGACCCACGGCGGCGGCGCAGTAACTATAAACGCGGGTGAAACCGCGGGCACATCTAGTCTTTAGATATAAGTACATATATGCAATGCCGAGATAAAACCTAATTCCATACTCAAACATCTTTATACTTGAAGAGATAGGCAGTGACGTGCAACTACGTTTTGCCAACTAAGTTTTTTGGTGCCATGTTATGGAGAGCGAACTTGTTGTCATCTATTGGATACATTATCAGACCTAAAAAAAGTAACACTTTGACCCGGGATTCGAACCCATAATAGGCCACCATACCATACCACCACCACCGAAACAGTAATAATATAATATTATAATTTATATTCTACCACATAAACACAACACCATCTAGCCCAAACTAAGCAGAGCTTATACTATGGGTACTAGGCAATGGATAAACATAATATACTTTCGTTTTGTAAATACCTATGTATTTACAAAACGAAAGTAATATCTATATATTATACATAGAAACACCCAGACCAAGACAAACATCCATGTTCATGCACACAAATGTTTGACTGTGCGGGAATCAAACCCGCGACCTGAGGCGTGGCAGTCGATTACACTGACCACTACGCCATCGAGACTGACAAAAGTAAATAAAAGCTAGCAGTTAAAAACACAAGTAAACCCAAAAGTTAACAAATCATAAGGTATTTAATTTCACCCAGAGTTCTTCTCAACATTCTTGACACATCGTTTACAAACTAACAAACATTATTTCACCGCAAGCAATCATTAAAATCATTGAACATTTAACTTACGGTGGTTCGGAACAAAATGATCGCGTCTGGAAACTAATTAAAAGCTATATATAATGTAGAAACGCCCCCGTGACAGGGCTCCGAACTGTTTCGACAATTTTTAGTTTAGGAATGTGCGCCTCGCAGCTTATAAAAGCCCAAAGGACACTTCCACGCCTGGCTCACATAAAAAAATATGATAACATTGGAAAATTTTAATGGGTCAACAGTCAATGAGTTTTTAATAATTAGACCGGTACTTTTTTTTTACAGATATAATTTTCTTTTCAATTTTCATGCTCTTTTATTGAGAACATAAGTAGGTACCTAAATATATTGATATTAATTCTAATCCTAATCCTAACTATATAATATTATAAATGCGAAAATGAGTTTGTTTGTTTGTTACGCTTTCACGCCTTAACTACTCAACCGATCAACATAAAATTTTGCATACACTTTGTCAGCGGTACAGAATAGGACATAGGGTACCTTTCATCCAGAAAAAATAAATAACTAATTATACATTTGTTGCATGTATGCAAAATTAAACAAATAATGATTAAGTTAAAACTTGTAGTACATAATTCTGTTACAAACTATGATTCATGAATTGTGTGCCATGATTGATGATGACGTGATGACTATCGTTTAATTATATCAAATTTGAAAGTTATTGTAATACTAAACAGGCTTGTTTTTACTTCGAATTACCCACTCCAGCAACGGCATATAAAGTAATTTAATTCTTACTTTGTCCATTTATTTAATTTAAACTGGGTAATCCTAGCTTAATATTATAAGTGCGAATGTGAGTTTGTTTGTTTGTTACATTTTCACGCCTTAACTACTCGATCGAACATCATGTAATTTCACATACACGTTGTCAGGGGAACAGAAAAAGACATAGGGTACCTTTCATCCGGCAAAAGTTCTGGTACTAACTTAACCTAACCTATATTTACGCTTGCGAAGCTGTGAACAAAATCTTGTTCGTAAATAAAGTTATGTAACGGGATAATAAAATGCTTTATACATAGGTAGAATCACGCTTGTAAATCGCCTAGGACCTAGGAGATAGGCTGAGGGCAATGATGGAAACTTCATATAATTCCAGAAGCCAAATAATCTTACTAAAATGATTAAACCAGAATGTATAAAAATATAACTTTTTCAATCTAGCCCTTACACACCTTTGGTGTGCATTGGTGAATTCCTCCCGACATTATGAAACAAAATGGATTTCATTTATTGTTAACTAGCTTTCGCCTGTGTCTTCGTATGCATTAAAATTAGAGGTACCTTTGTAATATTCCTAGAAGCTGATCTACACACATTAAACACAACTAGGCGGCGTATAAAAATGAAGTATGCACCAGATTGTAAGATTTTAGCATTTAATTTCGTACAGTAGTTTTACGTGATGCATTAAGATACAAACAGACAGACAAAAATTATTAAAATTATTGTTTTGGCTTCAAATATTGACTAGTTATAAATAGAGTAACATTTTAAATCAGGTTAGCCTAATTCTGAAATACTAGGCACACCACTGGCATATGGGTACTAGACCCATAATTTATAAGCTAACCAGCTTTTGCTCGCTGCTTCGCTTGCATAAAAGTAGGTTAAGTTAGATGATTTTAAAAATTAAATATAGTCTATATTACTTGGTGATAATATAACTTTCTAATAGTGAAATAATTGTTAAAATCGGTTGAGTAGTTTGTGAGTTATACCCTCACAAACAAACAATAAATCAAATCATTCTTCTTATAATATTAGTATAAATGCTTAAAATCGCACTTAATATATCCTTGTAATCTATATTCAGCACGTATCCATGTAACCTTTTGCTACTAAGCAAAGCCCTATACAAAAACCGATTACACTTAATCTGCCTCGATATGAACATAAGTGCATAACTTACGACATGGGGCCAATAAGACAGACAAAAATATATTACTTTCCCAAACAGAATAATGCCGAAGCAGTACTAGACTACCGTTCGTTCATATCTAAACAATTAATATAAAGTATTGTGCGTTTCCGTGCGCCTGCGCCTGCACCCGCGCCGCCGACAAATAACTTATACCATCACGCTTGTACATCTAAGAGCTGGCTAATAGATTATTAAACTCTTACTTGTAAAAGCTTTGTCATAATGAATTTGAATCAGCCTGATTTAAATCTTTGGTAAATTCTGTTAAATTTTACTCACATTCGAGTCCGCTGTTATTGGCTAGGCGACGACCGAGCTCGAGATGAAATTATAGCAAAATTAACTTGCTGGTGATATTTAATATATCGGCCGCGTTTACATTTGCCCGTGAAGTAAGTAAAATTCATTGTTTTTTAATAATGCATATACTTACATATATTTATACTCATATTATAAAGCGGCAAGATTTAGTTGTTTAATGATAACTCATCCAATCTGAAAACACTGCGCTCACATACCTCATCCCAAAATACATATTTAAAAACTATTTATACTAATAAGAAAATAATTCTACCAATATTCAAACGATATACCCACTTAGTCAAACGGTTAATATATTGACAGACAAACAAACAGACATCCGCTTCCTCTGTGCGTTGACTCTACGCACAATTTGACCACCTACCTGTTGGATGCTGTGTTGTCAAAGATAATATCGAGATGAATCAACATATTAGGATGGTAGCGAGGGATGCTGGAGTTAAGGAATTTTTTGACAATCTTGAACCTAAAATCTAACTATAAAAATCAATTTTTGAGTAATTTGTCAATAGCCGAGCGGTTGTATTTGAATGCTTTGATAATTATATATTATTTCAAACTTATAAGATTCTGTCTTCACGGACCATTAGCACAAGAATAGTGTTATGAAAGACACATTTAAAATGTAACATATAGGTACCTAATAAACCCTACTTCCGGCTTTGCGTGGACAAATTGCTTAGTAAAAAATCTATTTACAAATAATTATAATTAATTAATTAAAAAATATTAAACAATACCTCGTTGCAGGAAATATTTCGGTAAAAAAGGACACATAAATAAATATTTAAACTGATAACAATCCGCCATTTTTCTTCTTTTGCACTCCATTCTGGGTCACCATACAAATAAACGTGCATTATTAATAAGATACTTGTTTTTCTTAACATGTTCTTCTTTATTACATAAATAAGGTATTTTTATAATAAATATAGATATTATTCAATCTATTAAATGCTCATTTTCAGTCAATTATAAGTGACAATATTTCAATATTATGTATATCAAGAAAAGGTATAGTTTAACAACTTTCTCCAGCTTTATTATCATATTTAGTTTGTTTTAGGTATAATATATTAAAAAAGTAATGCATTTATTACTATAATTAATGTCCACGCCAAGCCGAAGCACCCTAACAAACTGAGCAATTCCCTTTAAAACGTGATTTTTTTATATATTTATTTTATTTTTCTCTCGGTCTCAGACTATATAGAAGATAAAAATGCCTGGGATTGAGTTGCTTTCATGAAAATAATTACCTAATCTAAGTCAATGGTTAATGTGAGTTGCAGTATTTTTACTTTATTTGTTACTAGCTTTTGCGTGCGGGTCCGCCCGCGTGGTACCTACATCAATAAAAAGTAGCCTATGTCCGTCCCCAGGTTTTAAACTATATATGTACCACATTTTATCTAAATCAGTTGAGTGGTTTAGCCGTGAAAAGGTAACAGACAGACAGATAGACAGAGTTACATTCGAATTTATAATATTACAGTAAGGATTGCCTAATCGTTTTTAAACCTCTTGCCTGCTTCTCCTAATGAAATCTCTATTGCCCAAACAGGCTTTTTTCTATGCAGCTTTTTATTTCTTTCTATTTCAATCATTTATTATTAACATATTAATTAATAAACTTGTCCAAGAATGAATTGCACATTTTTGAGGAAATAAAGATTATTGAATATGAACCTTGATCCCACAATTGACGGTCACACTTGCCCTAACCGAGTTAAGCATACATAGTATTACGTGTAGGTGCATTACACCATCGTTTTTTTCCCAGCAATGTTTTCAGGTCCCACGTAATAGCTAGCGAGCCTATTACTACCTAACGGGCACAGTTTCAGACTCCAAGCTGCTGCTGAAAATTTCCTCATAGAACCTAATAACACTTTGCTTGAGCGAGAAATCAAACCCAAGATCATATGCACAGCAAAAATCTGAGACTATTCCATTAGTAAAAATAAAATAAACATCAATAATCTATATTTTTAGCTATTAGTTAATACATTTTATTGACACCAGGTATCCCATTTACATTCTTACTTGGCACGTCTAAAATATTACGATTCCCACGACACAGTCCACACCTAAATGACGCAACAAGATTCGAACCCAAAACTAGCATTCGTGGAATACAAACAAGACAACCCATTAAGAAAATGTATTTTTGGTCCATTCATTTTTAGTCACGGGACTCTAAATATTGGTTGTGAAAACACAATTTAACAAACAGACGTAGACAGGAAGCGAGTGTTGTATAAAACAAATATATGTACGTTTAGTGACATCTCTACAAGTCCCCTTTGATTGATGGCGAAATGGCTTAAGTGGTCACCTGGCTCGTATTTAGAAGCTTTGTGTTGTGGGTTTGATATGCGACATTTTTGTGATATATCTCGTTGGTATCGTGGTATTAGTGTCGCTTATGTTAGCATCGATCGAAAGGTACCAGGTTCTTCTCAGGGTCAAATAAGTGTTATGGGCATCTTGAGTTAGGAACCCTTCAGCATTCGAGTGATGAATGAACATAAAAATCAGGTTAATTGAATTTAAAAACAAAGCAATCGAAATCTTTTCCTTAAGGAATATTCGTGTGTGGTGTGAGTGATATTTTTGGACGTCATGTTGTTACGGAGAATTTCCTTAACTTCAATGACCCTTTGTCTTACCATGAAATAGAATCTAAGTTGAATTTAAGTTGAGTGAAAAATTCTACCTACACTTTTGTCCAACCTGTACATCAAACCCAATACTTCACGATTATCGCGATACATCGCAGAGGTCTTAAGTTCGTACCCAAGGCGCGCATCTCTGACTTTTCGAAGTTATGTGCGTATTAAATAGTTAATTATCGCTTGCTTTGACGGTGAAGGAAAAAATCGTGAGGAAGCCTGCATGAGAGTTCTCACTCTCAGAGAGTTCTCAATAATGTTCTCAAAGATATGTGAAGTCTGCCAACCCGCACTGGGCCAGCGTGGTGGACTATGGCCTAACCCTTCTCACACTGAGAAGAGTCCCGTGCCCAGCAGTGGGACAGTTTAATACAGGGCTGATATTATTATAGTATTGTTAATAACATACCCAACCTACTTTTACGCGAGTGAAGCCGTGAGCAAAACTTGTTATAAATATACGATTATCACGCACACTTATAATTAAAAATTACCCTATCCTTCTTTATCATGTATGTGTTATGTGTGAGCTCACTTTTCTCAACGCGGACACTTTTTCATACGACCTAAGTACGGTAATACCACATCTATAATTTAAATCTTGGTTAATAACATGAAATAAAAACCCAAACATTTTAACGACATAACATATTCTTTAACAAACTCATACCCGATATTAACCACGGTTATGTGGTTACGCGCGGTTGTGCCTGGTTGCGGACAACCACTATTTGTTGGCTGTTAACTCATTTAATTTATAGCTGTTGAAACGTCCCAGTTAAATTGTTATATTGATGGCTCCGAGCTGTAAACTTAGGGTTGGCACTACTGAACATATAAAAAATATAATTCCGTTTATTATGACTGTTGGTATTAGAAATGATGGTGCGTCGAGGTTAAAGTGGTCAACTCGCCACTACCACTGCTCTAAGTGTTATGGGATCGAATTCCACACTGGACAACAATTTGTGTGATCCGAGTCTGGGTGTTCTTTGTGTCCGTTGTTTGAATGTTTGTAAAGTCCCCCACAATACAGCATTTATTTCTGGCCTGGGTACTAATTGTGTCCGTTGTTTGAATGTTTGTAAAGTCCCCCACAATACAGCATTTATTTCTGGCCTGGGTACTAATTGTGTCCGTTGTTTGAATGTTTGTAAAGTCCCCCACAATACAGCATTTATTTCTGGCCTGGGTACTATTTGTGTCCGTTGTTTGAATGTTTGTAAAGTCCCCCACAATACAGCATTTATTTCTGGCCTGGGTATTATTTATGTCCGTTGTTTGAATGTTTGTAAAGTCCCCCACAATACAGCATTTATTTCTGGCCTGGGTACTAATTGTGTCCGTTGTTTGAATGTTTGTAAAGTCCTCCACAATACAGCATTTATTTCTGGCCTGGGTATTATTTATGTCCGTTGTTTGAATGTTTGTAAAGTCCGCCACAATACAGCATTTATTTCTGGCCTGGGTACTAATTGTGTCCGTTGTTTGAATGTTTGTAAAGTCCCCCACAATACAGCATTTATTTCTGGCCTGGGTACTATTTGTGTCCGTTGTTTGAATGTTTGTAAAGTCCCCCACAATACAGCATTTATTTCTGGCCTGGGTACTAATTGTGTCCGTTGTTTGAATGTTTGTAAAGTCCCCCACAATACAGCATTTATTTCTGGCCTGGGTATTATTTATGTCCGTTGTTTGAATGTTTGTAAAGTCCCCCACAATACAGCATTTATTTCTGGCCTGGGTATTATTTGTGTCCGTTGTTTGAATGTTTATAAAGTTGCCCATTTAAACAACTAGACTGAGGACGGGTCTGATGGGGGTGGCATATCCAAGCCCTGAAGACTTCAGGCTTCTTCCTCTGAATTGTATACTGCGGTTTATGCAGTACATCCATAAGGAGATAGCTAAGGGTTAAATCTTGGGGCCGACACAAAAGATCCCACTGGGTCGAAGTGTCGCCAGTCTGCACTGACTGGCCCCCACACATAAGATAAGATAAGATAAACAACTAGACTTGGAACTACTATTTGTGAATCACATAAATAGTTATTTGTATGGGAATTAAACCCATAACACCACTACCACTTGAACTACCTCGTCGGCAGTGCAATCAGTTTTGGATCTCCTAGCTATGGCTTAGAGACAAATAGTTTCTATCTGCGACGTCACCTGGTTTATTCCCACAGCATTTATCTAGGGCATCATTTGATTGCAAACCAAATTTTATAAAAAACCGTTCAATGGTATACGCTTGACTGCGTAACGAACATTGAAACATCTCCACAAACTTTAACATACTTTCCAGATGCCGATCTGCCACTGAAAATTGCCTAACGAAAAATCCAATACCATGTGTTTGACCCGAAATTGAAACCGAGACCTCTTGCGCGGCCGCATGCACTATCGCTGTACCACCAAGGCACTCAATATAAAATCACTCACAGAAAATAAAATATCTCCTCAGCCTTTAGTTATATCCCATTGCTGGGCAAAAGCCTCTTCCTAAGCCTTCCAAACCACTCTGTTCGTTAAACAAATATATAAAAATAATAAAATATAATAACGTAAATAACTTAATAGTGCCAACCCTAACATCCTTAGCTCCGCCTATTAGGGCCTCAACTCATGCTCAGAGGCGAAGTAGGAGCCAATTTGAGCTCAACACCACACACACATACACACACAAAGTACTTATGTGTACAAACATACACAATAAGTACACATACACGAGTACACAGGCCATACAAGAGTTACTGACGTTCAAATTAATGAAGTTTGATAAATTGTGTTCGAACCTGTCAATGGTTTCAATAAATATGAGACGCGTAACTTTGTTATGTAGTAAGCGCGGTTGAATGAGGTATAGAAATGGATGGGCTGTTTACATTGCATCCGTATATAGATGGAATTTATGTTTTTTAATGTAGTATCTACTAAGTTTTAAGCGTGGCATTGTTTGCTTTTAGTGTTTTTAAGATAAGATATTGTATATTTTGGACTCATTTTTCTTATCTATATATTAATACGTGAAGCGAAAACTTTGGATCCCTTTTTACGAAAATTGGGCGGACGGAGGAGTATGAAATTTCGCACACTTATAGTTTATACAGAGAAGTAGTGACGAATGCTAATATTTTTTTTAAATTATGCTTGAAAATACATCAAATTATTTAAAATACACTACACGCACACAACCATGCATTTGACACACGCAGTCGAAGCGCGTAACTATGGTTACATATGTCAACAATAAAGACATATTATGATATCAGCAATATCTTACAGGCAAACTTTGGTCGAATTTCGAGCACTGGGCGACCACTAGTTGTAATAAATTTTCTTGTTTTAGAAGTGAATTCACGTTTGTATGGGGATCGAACCTATAACCTCTAGATCTTAGACCTTAACGTTCTTAACCATTAGGCACCCAGCTTGAAGGAACCTTACAAAAGGTTTTAAGCCAACAGTTTTGACCAACAGACTGCAATGCAGAGGGTCTCGGGTTCGAACCCACGTCGCGCACCTCTGACTTTCGGAAGTTATATAACTTTCGAAATTATGTGCGTATTGATTGACAATTATCGCCTGCTGCGTGCCTCGGCAAGCACGTTAAGCCGTCGGTCCCGGCTGCCATGAACATCTATGGCAGTCGTTATTGGGAGAGTGTCGACACAAAAGATCCCACTGGGTCGAAGTGTCGCCGGTCTGCACTGACTGGCCCCCACATAAGATAAGATAAGTATCTCTACATCAAATTACATCAATACTTGTCCTGCGGATTTACCGAAAATTTAAATAAACAGACAATGTTAGTATTTTATAAGAATGGCTTTGGTAAAAGTTCGGTTGATCGTGAGATCCTGCGTTCTATCCCCAGGTTGGACAAAATGCTACTGGGTTTTTCTATCTATATATTCTTAGTAGCAGCATTAATTTAGGACAGCAAAATATAGCTAGCTAAATGGGTTGTTCCGGAGTCATCCGTTTCATCATACACTGTTTTGTTTTCCTAACTCAAACTATTTACGTTCCTAACTCAATCGACAGCAATTATTTCATTTTTAATTCTTTATTGATCCTTTTTAACCTAGCTCAACCGATTACGACATTACCCAAAAGCTGTGAGGTTTGGGTGACGGTCTGAACAAAAATGATTGTTTTCATAATCTATATAATAATCCTAACTTCCTAACTAATATTATAAAAGCGAAAATGAGTTTGTTTGTTTGTTACCTTTTCACGCCTAAACCACAGAACTGATCATTCTGAAATTTTCCATATACGTTGTCAGGTGTACAGAAACGGACAAAGGCTACCTTTCATCCCGAAAAAAATTACTGTTCCCGAGGAAAACAACAATAACGTTCTTATGATAATTAGATGGCGCCACGTGTCTTTCGAATCATAATTGAATTATATTATTACAAGCAGAGTACAACCCGAATTGATTGTCAAATTCTAAATTAACGCGAGCGAAGCCGCGGGCAAAAGCTAGTAATATTAAAAAGAGAAAAAGATTTGCTCAACCGATTTTAAGTTTTCAACATTTGAAATCTTTATTATCGCTATTACTACTTTTACAAAGCCAACGGTTGTTTTGCTATTCATACTCTTTTCGGTAATATTTGCCACGGGTAGAGTAAGGAATGCATTTTGGTTGAATAAAGAAATTTTATTAAAATATTGTAATGGGATCAGTTAGGCATACTAGTTTAGGATGAGTAAAGAAATAGGATAAGACGCCATAGGATTAATACGGAACACCCAGCTAAATTTTACACCTCTGCCTTTTAAAGGACATATAAAGTCAAAGTGAAAACACGTAGGTATTAATTTTGATCACTAGGTAACGCTTACAAACATCAAAGTTTACTAATTGCATAACTCTATAATATATCGCACTAAGTTCTTATCTGCTTCTGCCTACCCACTTTGTTTAAAAAAGCAAACTCTCCGAGTAAATTTGTTAACAACACAAAAATAAGAAATGCCCAACGCCCCGGGCCAAATTCATTAGTTCATTATTTTATGGGGCCCAAATTTGAACATTAAACCCTATTATTTAGCTCAATATCAGCCCAATTATGGTCTTCTTGGAATGCGAGATGATTTGTTGTATGGGTTCATGTAAGAACGTGGGCGTTAGACGGTGGCTAAAAAAATCCAATCTTTAGCGTATTATTATAGTCTTTTTGTGAAAGCCGGGTCTTCTTAGATGATATCTTTTGTGCAGGCAAAGTGGTGAATAAACATAGTAACTTATTGCTTAGAGAAAAATGGATATATACTCATGCGTTATTCAAAATTCAAACGTATTTCTTTCTTTTTGTATAAAAGGCAACTCGCCCGTACTAGGAACAAATTTTGTATCGCGAGGGACTTTACAAATATTCAGACAGCGGGTACAAAGTAGATCCAGATTCAGAACAACTATATGTGGATCACACAAATTTTTTTTTTTTTTTTCACGTGTAGAAGTTGAACCCATAATGCTCAGCGCAGTGACAACGAGGCGATCACATAAATTATTGTTCATTATGTCACAATGTTACACTTATGAACGTCAACGTTTATTGATTAATGAGTTTTTTTTTGTTTTGGTCGTCAAAATGACCACACTCCACCTGATGGTAAGGAGTCGTGTGGTCTAAGAGCAGTGGCCTCCACACCGCCCTCATAGCAGCCGAGGCGATGTTGAGGTCTCTACTTTGATGGCCTGAGTGCTTTTTCACGCCCCGCTTAAAGGACCCAGGATTGAAGGAAGAAGGAAACACATGCCTTGGCAGAGAATTCCATGCCTTGGAGTTTACTAAAATGACGTTTAAAGTAGTTACTGTTTCAGGTTGAACATTTAAAGAAGATCTTGTCAGTGCATGTGACCATGACTGTCAGGATGGCGTGGCAAGCAAACAGCCGCCTTGCTACCACCGCGTCGAATGTTGGAGGTTATACCCCACACGGGACACATTACTTCTGTGATACACAAATGATTGTTCTGTCTGTATATTTTTTTAAACTCAAAATCAAATCAAAAATACATTTATTCAAGTTAAGTTACAAGGTAACACTTATGAATGTCAAAGTTACACAATTTTTTTTATGTGAATTTACATTTACTGCCACGTTCAGCAAAGCAAGGGTGTAAGGCTCATTGCCCACTAAGGTGGCAAACAAGCATACCCACCTGATGATAAGTGGTCACCGTAGCCTATAGACGCCTAAAACACCAGAGGCATCACTTGCACGTTGCCGACTCTTTAGGAAAGGAAGTAGGAAGAAGAAGGAGTGGGAAGAGGGAAAGGGGATGATTAGGCCTTCGGCACTCTCACTCACCGAAAGAAACACAACAGTAGGAATACTGGTATTTCACGTCGATATTCTGTGAGAGGGTAGTCCTTCCCCGGTCGAGCCGGCCCATTCATTCTAAAATCAGCGAGGCTCTACTACTTTATACTTTGTATCCATTTTTTTAATCCATTGTATCCGTAATTTTATGTTTGTTATGTCATTTGCTACACATGGATTGATCTTTAAAGATGTAATTGAAGGATGTGTGTTTTAAATAGGGATTATTGAACCTTCTTGCTTCTGAATACAAAATTATGCACGCCTTTAGATATATGGTGGCCTACTGCAAAAAGCTGTGCTGTACTGGAGAACTCCAGGCATGACTAAATTACCTATCTCACTATTCTACATAAAACTATCTTACAGATAACCCTTTGTTAATTCCAATTTGAAGTAGAAGCTGGCACCTTACTGGCTTATCACGGGCCCTATGACTAGCATAATTCGTCATTAGAATTTTCTGTAGACTGAAGACTGACTGGAAAAGCGCTCCTTTAGCGCGACAGCGTTACAGGTCCAAAAAATACACCAGTTACTCTTATATGTATTATTGCTGGTAGCAGATCCAGCGGCGCCTGACCTGATGTAAAGCGTTGTTTTCACCAACGGTCATAGATATAGGTTTGTTTATTTTAACACTAGCTTTTGCCCGCGGCTTCGCTCGCGTTAATTTAGAATTTGACAATTCGGGTTGTACTCTGCTTGTAATAATATAATTCAATCATGATTCGAAAGACACGTTGCGCCATCTATTATCATAAGAACGTTATTATAGTTTTCCTCGGGAACAGTAATTTCTTTCGGGATGAAAGGTACGTTTCTGTACACCTGTCAACGTATATGCAAAATTTCAGGATGATCGATTCAGTGGTTTAAGAAAGGTAACAAACAAACAAACTCATTTTCGCTTTTATAATATTAAGTTAGGATTACAGAAGCATTTTTATAAAAGAAAAGCTTAGAATAATTTCTGTATTGCGAAGGTCTTTACAAACATTCTTACGACCGACACCAAGTACACCTAGACTTAAAAACTATATGTGGATCTATAAAGTGGCAGTGGCGACCACTTAAACGACTCCTCCATTCGTGTAGACATTTCAATGAAAATACAAACACAAAAACCACGTAGCAGTTACCATATCTTATCTTATCTTATGTGGGGGCCAGTCAGTGCAGACCGATGACACTTCGACCCAGTGGGATCTTTTGTGTCAACACTCTCCCAATAACGACTGCCATAGATGTTCATGGCAGCCGGGACCAACGGCTTAACGTGCTTTCCGACGCACGGAGCAGGCCATAATTGTCAATCAATACGCACATCATTTTGAAAAGTCATATAACTTCCGAAAGTCAGAAGTGCGCGACGTGGGTTCGAACCCGAGACCCTCTGCATTGCAGTCTGTTGGTCTCCCCACTGAGCTATCGCTACTCTAGCAGTTACCATAACTTACGTATAGAGGAACAGGTATTGGGTGTAGCAGAAAGAAGTGCAGGAAGGGACCAACTAATAAAACTGCAACTACCTCCAATTCCTATATAAAATAACCAAATATCACGACACCACTCCGACCATTATTTATTTTGTTAACCATCCTTTATTTCATTCGTTCTTTGTTTTTTACGGCGATGTACCGATGGTGGCGATTACAGGCAATCATTAGAGCCGAGTGTAAATCTGAACATCTTCGCCTTGATATTGGAGCGACAGCAAAAAAATCTACTAATAAAACGCGCATAATATATTTTTATGTTTAATTTAGCTCGGAATATACTAAAATCTCCAGGATTAGATTTTTGGTATTACAACTCCCGCGCTATGTATAGTTCTAATCTTGTCGGCCTCGATGGCGTAGTGGTTAGTGTAACCGACTGCCACGCCTGAGGTCGCGGGTTCGATTCCCGTACAAGTCAAACATTTCTGTGCGTGAACATGGATGTTTGTCTTGGTCTGGGTGTTTCTATGTATAATATGTATGTATTTACAAAAAAAAAGTATATGTATGTTTATCCATTGTCTAGTACCCACAGTACAAGCTCTGCTTAGTTTGGGCTAGATGGTGTTATGTGTATGTATGTGATAGAATATTATATTATAGGAGATTTTGCAAACATTGAAACAACAGTCACAAAGAACGACCAAACTCGGAATAACCATTTGCGGATCACATGATTCCAACCAATAACACTCGTGGTGATAGGATTGGCAAGACGACCACGTAAACCGCACCAGCATCCGTACAGTCGATTTCTGGATAGTGTGTTCAGGGCTTTGTAAGAGGTGCTCAGCTGTCAGCAGGAAACTATTTTTATCTGGAAACATGGCAATTTCCTGACAATGAACGAGTGATACTGACAATGCCAAAAGTCCATACAGCAACCACTTACTATCAGGAGTGCCCTACTTACTGGTCACAGGTATCTTCCCAAAAGCTCAACCCTTGCCTCAACCGAGCAACTAACTTAAACGTAACTTCACTAACTTACCGACCAATAAGACGTGCATAAGTGTTACTTTTGTGATCTAAGTTAATTATATTTATGACTTTGCCTTAGTAGTTCATACAAAAAGCTCCCCATCACTAAAACCAATAAAAATATAAGTACACTGACCTACATCAGCATGTACTCGTATGTATATCTACACAACACCGTGCACCGGTATCTCAAAAAACATTTAAGGTAATGTCACCGCTAAATAATAATCGATCCCAAAATATATTCAAATCAACATCAAAAACACCGCAAATATTTAGGTTCTAAATTAAAAAAGAAACAACAAAAATATTTTAAATTATATCGATAACTCACTAGTGTTGTCCTGCTATCGATACAGGGCGTGGCTGTTGTATAACTCACGCGGTTATTACCGCTCCGCAGCATTAACAAATATTTAAACATATTACACATGAGCAAAAAATACGCGCGCACGCATTGTGACGTCAGAGCCGGTTGGAAGTGCGCTTTTTGTTTTACTTGCGGGTTTATTAGAGAAAATTGGCTTTTAATTTGCCTTTTCTTTTGCATTATAAGTAAGAATCCTGTGTTTTAAATCGATTAAGTGTATAATGAAAGTAATTTAACGCAGGAAGTCAAGAATAATAACTTATTTAATTACTGTAAGGATGGTAATATAACCAGTATTAGCTAGTAATATTATTTATTATTTCTACAATTGCGTGAATTAACAACGTAATTCAAATAATTAATCCTTGTTAACGTTAATAATTCGCATGCTGTTTTTTTATAGATGATGATTCAAACTTCGTTTATTTGCTTAAGTTATAACCTCGTTAATTATTGGAAATTATAAATCCGATGTAATTAACAGGAAAATATATTTATTGTCCGAATAAAATATATCCTCGAATCATCTATAATCGAATGTCCTACAACTTCTAATATTAATATTGTAATTGTTACAAAATAAACAAAATCTAAAAGTCCATTTTATAATGTTCTTAGAACCACATTTGCACCTCAGCACCTTTTAATCATCACCAGATACACTGATTAATCACCAATCGATATAAACGACCAATAATAAACGCGTTAATACTAAAAAATCATTACGGAACCCTTTCCAATACGAAAATAAAGGCATGCCCGCATAATTGGGGCCCGAACAAATTTCATTGATATTCGTGATGGGAAAAAAATAAAACGACTTGTCGATGAGATGTGTTCTGGCCCGATATTCTGAGAACGATTCGGCAATTTTATCGATACTTTTGTGTTGCACTTTATCTATGTGAAATTAAAGTTGACTTTCGTTTGAATGGATGGTATGCATATATTTGTATTTTTATAATAGGCCACTTACGTTCAGCGCAAATCGCCAAGAATTGCTTCGTCTCAAACAAGGTGTCAATTTGGCAGAGTTATGAAAGTTTTCGTTTCTCAGAACTATTTGTTTTAAAGTTACGCCCTGGTTGGTTCGCAGTTTATTATGTGCATTGATTGCCCGATGGGCGTGTGTTTGTGTTTTATTGAATGCGAATGTCGATAGAATGGGTTATGAATTGGTGTTGATGTGCTGTGCTTGTACTTCGACAATGGAAATGACGTACAAAAGAGTATAGGTAAAGTGTGAAAGATAAATATTTTTATTTTGTATTGATTTTGGAATGACCAACAGACTTTTCTTTATTTTTTATTGAAGAGTATGCAGAGACTAATGGGTGACAGTTGCTACGTGGATAGTTTATGTCTTTAGCTTCATTAAGTTTGTTTACACATTATACGCGCACTATAAAGTACATGCCGAATGTTATCTTGTTTTATAATTGCATAGAAAAATACATTTAGATAATCGTTAAGTAAGCTCACAATGTTATAGTAATATATGTTTGTTTTCGAAAACTACTTAAAATCATTATAAACGTACTAAATTATGTTCTTTTACTCGACATTATTATATCAGTTTATTAGAAAGTGGATGCATGAAACAAAACACATAAAAACAATACCGATAATTTGAATGCTAATAAAAAATATCGATAACAAGACACTTTTAAAGCAATTATAAGTTATCGACACGAAAATGTCGACACAATCACACCCCTATCCTACCAAACGAGATTTATATCATATCATTATGCATAAAATATTTCTTTTAAACGTATAATTAGTTAATATTAATATTTTAAATTATATATTTTGTTCCGAGGTAACCCGATATTGATAGCTTGTCTGGTTAGTTTATTTATAATTAGCCTTTCAATAATGGCTTTTTGTTTGGTTTCATTTCCTTTGATATTTTTTATGGTATTTAACAAGTTTTTTTGTCAGACACCTATAATGTGTGAGTCATGGTGAAACTACAATGTGATGTTGTATCTGGCAACTGGTTTTTGTAGCAAGAGGATATTTGCAAAATATATTTTTACACAGAAGCATGATGCAGCTTAGAGCAAGTCGTTGCGAATTATTTGGGTATGGTATGAAGGAGTTGCTTCGCGGAACTATCGAGCTTTTACAGGAAACTGAAACTGAAACTTCCTTTTAAAAGTAATGACACTGTTAATGCATTTTGTTTGGTTTGTAATAGTTGCAGACGTTTACATATCTAACTCAAGAAATAAAAAATGAGATTAATGAAAAGGACTGGCTTTCTATCTAACCTAATTTTTAATACTATAAAACTGCCTTCCTGGCGCTCCGGTAGTGTATGAAAATGCTGTGCATGAGGTCTCAGCTTAGAAAAAAAAACAACGGGTTGCACTCCGGGAGTGCCGGCAGAAGTGAAAACTTGAATATTAACGTTGTGCATTTTAGATATTTTGGAATGGTTATGGAATAATTTTGCACGAATTGCTTTAATTATCAGTATAAAAGTATTATCATTTATGTGGTAATATACAATATTCATTTATATATCGTACATAAACATGACAAATCTCCCTCCGTCTTACGAATTTTCGATCAGGTCACGTGTCCAGACCCGAGTTTAACATTTTTTACCCATCACAAAAAAGTCCACAAGGCCGCTAAAGAAGTTTTCACTTCAAAAAGCCCAGAGTTAGGAACTTAGCGATGTTACACGCCCTCGTGCCTCAGAAACCACATAAAACCGTTCGTCTTGCGCTTGATCACTCTCCGGTCGTGTCCAATTGCCGTCCTATTGGATTAGTGTTAGAGAACAAGGAGTGCACTTGTATTTGCGCACAAACTTAGCACTATAACAACTCCTACGCAAATAGTCAGTCTCCGTTAAGATTGGCCATTGTGACTAAAGTTCGGTCTGAAAGAGTTTATCTATATATTAATACGTGAAGCAAAAACTTTGTACCCCTTTTTACGAAAATTGCGCGGATGGAGGAGTATAAAATTTAGCACAGTTAAAGTTTATATAGAGAAGGAGTGGCGAATCCTAAAATTTTTATAAAATATGCATTAGAAATACATTAAATTAATGAAAAAACGCTACACGCATTTGCCAAACTTCTTGGCAGTATATGATTAGGTATAAATGAGACAAAGTTGTAGTATAGTCTGGTTATAATTATCCAAAGGTGCATCTTATATACTAACGACTACGTGTTGATCACGGATAGTAGAAACATTTAATAGATATTGAACGTGCGATAAAGATCATAAGATTGCGATGTAGATTGTAGATACAGCACAAAGATATTGTACTGTAACAGTACACCCCCCTTTAAAAAAAATAAAAATATTATTATGGTAATAGTGTTTACAATATAAATTTGATCTAGACCTTACTAGTTATTTGCTGATGTATATAAATAATAATGCTATTGTACGCGGTGGAATTTGATGACGCCTGTTGTTACTAGTTATTTGCTGATGTATATAAATAATAATGCTATTGTACGCGGTGGAATTTGATGACGCCTGTTGTGGTGTGATTTGCTGACGTATGTAATTTTGACTTAGCTGTTGCACGAGTGTTTATTATTTTTTTCCGTTAAACTCTTCATTCTTCTGTCCAGTGTTTTCATTATGCCGTAAAGTAGGATCACGCCGATTGTTAAAATAATCTGTCCCATTGCAACATTTCTTGTCCACCGTAAGTCCTCCTGGATCAGGTTACGGAGTTTGTCCGCTTCGTTTTGATTGAGGCAACTGTCCGTATTGTATGTTATCTGGTCCTTAGAACTTTGATTTCCCATTTTAGATGTCTTGTTGTTACGAGTAGTTGTGAATTAATGGTATATGTTAAGATCTATGTTAATATATATACGAATAGCTTGCTTATATCAGCGATTTTTTATAGACGTACTACTGGCTTTACTTTACGTCCTGATCGTGTAGTGTACGTGTGTGAATGTCTGTAGAAATCCTTTGAATCTGGCACGTAGTTTGATTCGTCATTGATCATGAATGCTGGTTTCAATCTATCAATTGATATCACTGTCTCTTTATCCCTAATTCTAATGCAAAATGTTTTATCTGTTTTACTAATTACTGGGTAGGGTCCTTCATACGGCGGTGTCAGGGCTTTCTTAATTCTATCACACCGAACAAATACGTGTGAGCATTCTTTGAGTTCGGGATGCACAAATATAGCTTGGTTGTGGTTTTTTCTTTTCGGAATTGATGTCATTTGTGTGATGTCCTTTTGAATTTGTTTTACAAACTCTTCGTACGTTGATAACTGTGCTGCTGATGACTCAAAAAATCCTCCAGGGAGTCGTATTGGCGTTCCATATGTCATCTCTGCTGAACTATAACCTGTGTCTTCTCGCAAGCTACTCCGCAACCCGAGTAAAACTGTTGGAATTTCTTTTAACCAATTTTCGTTGGATTCTCTTGTCATTAACGCCACCTTTAAAGTTCTATGAAATCTCTCTATCATTCCATTGGATTGCGGATGATAAGGTGTTGTCCTAATTTTATGTATTCCCAAAAATTGTGAGAGTGACTCAAATATTCTTGATTCAAACTGTCGGCCTTGATCCGTAGTAATGCGCAATGGACATCCAAAACGAGTAATCCATCCTTCGAAAAGTGTCTTGGCTACTGTTTCTGCAGTTATATCTTCTACCGGAAATATTTCGGGCCATGACGTACAACGATCTATGATTGTGATTAAATATCTCTTCCCTTGTGAAATCGGAAGTGGTCCGACGATGTCAATATGTAAATGTTCAAAACGTTGCGCTGTCATAAATGTACCAGGAGGTGATATCGTATGTCGTTGTATTTTTGATTTTTGGCAGGCTATACATGATCTACACCAATTATTGATATCTTTGTTCATATACGGCCATAAATACCTTTGGGTTATCATTTTTCTCGTAGTTCTTTTTCCTGGATGGCTCATACCATGAATGGTATCGAAAATTTGTTTGCGAAATTGCTTTGGTAAGTAGGGGCGGCTTTTTCCAGTAGACGTGTCGCAGGTGATGTTTATTGTGGAACCCGGAAGCGTAATGTTTTTGAATTTTAATCTTTTATTGTCACGTAATTTACTTAGTTCATTATCTGTTGATTGACATTTTTCCAATTCAGCGTAATCGATAGGTGATGGCACGTATATTTCCTCTATTCGAGATAAGGCATCGGCGGTAATATTGTCACGTCCGCTTATGTGTTGAATGTTGGTACTGTATTGTGAAATGAAATCTAACTGCCGGACCCGTCGCGGTGTATCGTTTGATGATGGTTTTTGGGAGAATGCGTATGTCAAAGGTCGGTGATCCGTAAATATTGTAAATTCTCTTCCCTCGATTAATCTGTGAAAATGTTTGACGGCCATGTATATTCCTAACAGCTCTCTGTCAAACGTAGAATATTTTTGTTGAGTTTCGCTCAATTTTTGTGAAAAAAAACCTAATGGTTCCCAATTGCGTCCGGATTTTTGTTGTAAAACTCCACCAACGCAAGTAGCACTAGCGTCGGTCATGAGCGCTAGTGATGCGTTGCGGGAAGGATGCGCTGTTAACACTGCGTTTTTCATGCTTTCCTTGCATTTTTCGTAAGCTTTGTCTGCTTCCGCTGTCCAAGGAACAGGTGAATTATCGTTCTTTTTTGAACCATGTAGATATTCGTTTAAAATTCTTTGATTTTCCGCTGCGCGTGGAATATTACTTCTGTAGAAATTGACCATGCCCAAAAATCGTCTTAATTCTTGAATTGTTTTCGGTTTGGGAAATTCCATGATTGCTTTGTAATTTTCTTCGGTAGGTTGTATTCCTTGGCTCGTTATATGATAACCTAAGAAATCTATTTCCCTTCTGAGAAATTCGCATTTTTCGAGATTAATGGTTATTCCATTCTCGTGTAAACGTTTGAAAACCGTTTCTAAATGCTGATAATGCAAATCTTCGTTGTCCGATGCGATGAGACAGTCGTCTACAAATATAAATACGAAGTTTAAATCTCTAAATAAGGAATCCATGAATCGTTGAAATGTTTGTGCCGCATTGCGTAATCCGAAAGGCATTCTTAAGTACTCAAAAAGTCCGAAAGGTGTGATGATGGCTGTTTTTTCTATATCTTTAACAGGAATACAGTGGTATGCTTTGCGTATATCTATCTTGCTTAGTATCTTCTTATTTTCTAATATGTATGTAAAGTCAGTTAATCTTGGTAGTGGGTATTTGTCCGGTACTGTCGTGCTATTGAGCATTCGATAGTCTCCGCACGGTCTCCATTCGCCATTTTTCTTTTTTACCATATGTAATGGGCTTGCCCATGGGCTATCTGACGGTCGGCAAATTCCGAGCTCTATCATATTTTGAAATTCCTTTTTGGCTATGTCGTATTTTTCTGGAGGTAATGGTCTTGCCCGAGCTGCGACGGGTGGTCCTGTAGTGATAATGTGGTGTTCAATCTTATGTTTGGGCGCATTGCGTAGAGAGGACTCTTTCGTGATGTCTTCGTATTTGTTTAAAAGTTGCGTAATACGTGAATTCGTTCCCACTGCGATAGTACGAATTGTTTGTTGTGTCGCTTTTTCTGAAGTTACATGCGTTGTCAGCTCTGTAACTTTGTCGATAAGTTTGCGACCTGCTATGTCGACTAATAGTTTATAGTGCTCTAGAAAATCTGCTCCAATTATTGGTTGTGTAACATCGGCGATTATAAAATTCCATTTATAACATCGTTGTAGTCCTAAATTCAAGGTAAGCGTCTTCTCGCCGTAAGTCCTAATTTTAGTCCCATTTGCAGCGTATAGTGTGTATTGTTCATTTTGTAAAATTGAATATCTCTGTTGCTTGCTAATGACTGAAATATTTGCGCCCGTGTCAATCAAAAACTTCATACCACTTTTTCGGTCGGTAATGGTGAGGCGATTGGATGGGTGGATTGCACAGAGTTTCGCCGTTGTCTGTGCTCTTATTCGTTTCCCTGGTTCCGTACGTAAGTCATTGGTTTCCAACCGCATGGTTTAATGCAGTTCCTTGCATATTTTCCGAATCTTTCGTGGTAGTAACAAAATCGATTTGCTCCTCTATAGTTTGTTCTCGGCCTCATAATCGGGAATTGTTGACGTTTCTTGAAATTATTGTGCGTGCTGGGTCGATAGCCATATTGACCTTGCTGAATTGCGTCAATATCTATCTGTAATTTTGCTAGCTGGGCTAAAATGCATGCTGTATTGTTGTCGTTTGAAGTGTCGTTGCTAACAGCTGATATTTCGGTTACTTTTGAATTCATTATTATTTTGTCTGCAATTTGGCTCAGTTTGTCAATTTCCATGTCTTCCGTAACTGCTAGAACCGTAGTAACTGATGTTGGTAAAAGCCTGAACCATAGTAGTTTAATTGTTTCGTCACTGATTTTTCCTCTCCCGAGGTCTCGCATTTGACGTAATAACTGCGAAGGTTTTTGTTCACCGAGTTCTGTCTCTGATATTAATTTTTGAAACTGTCGCTGTTCTGTTTCTTCGTAACAATCAATTAAACGTTCCTTGATGTTTTTATATTTATCTGTAGTCGGTGGTGAAGTGATTAGGTCACTAACTTGTAGTATTTCTTCCTTGGATAATTTTGCTATTACTGTACAGTATTTGTATTCGTCTCCTTGCTTCTGTGGTGCTAATATGGCTTCTAGTTGCGTGAACCATAATCTTGGTTGGTCTTTCCAAAATTCCGGAATGCGAGATAAAACCGAGGTGCCAGCAGCTACTTCAAGTGTTCCTTGCTGATTTATGTTCGCCTTGCATGGTGATTGTGCCATGTTTCTTGCTGCGTATTCGTTCGTCGGGGTCACCAATTTGCCAAACTTCTTGGCAGTATATGATTAGGTATAAATGAGACAAAGTTGTAGTATAGTCTGGTTATAATTATCCAAAGGTGCATCTTATATACTAACGACTACGTGTTGATCACGGATAGTAGAAACATTTAATAGATATTGAACGTGCGATAAAGATCATAAGATTGCGATGTAGATTGTAGATACAGCACAAAGATATTGTACTGTAACACGCACACAACCATGCATTTGACACAAGCAGTCGAATCGCGTTCGTAGTATTTCGACAATGTTCGTCTGACGTCGTACAATTCTTTGTAACTATACCTTATTTATATGTAACAGAGAAAAACAGAAAACAAAGTAGCAAGTTTCGGAATTTTGGTCGAATTTTGACCACTAGGCGATCGCTAGTAATTATAATTCCTTCTCTCTAGAGCCAGCAAAAAGTCAAGTAGTGGTAGATGTCTATGTAATTCTGGTATTTCGAGCTATCACAGTCCAAGTAAGGTAACTAACCTGATCTACCATCAGGTCGATCATATGCTTGTATGTCACTTTTGCTGTAAAAAAACGAATCGGTGACACGGATGGCATATTGGTCGGCTTGTCACTGCTACGATACCGAGTCGTGTGGGGTTCTAGCTCCGCGTGGAACAAATTTTGTGGTTCTAACTCTCGGTGTACTTTGTGTCCATTTTATAAAATTATTTTAAGGTCCCTCACGTTACAGAAATTATCACCGATCCTGCATGGAGTACTGTTCTCACCTCTGGGATGGCTCTGCAAAATATCAGCTTGAGGCCTTGAAGTCAATTGAGCGGAAGGCCAGGAGACTGATCGGCGATAACCAACTGGTCAACACACGACTCCAAAGCTTGGAGCATCGTCGTAAGGTTGCCAGTCTCTCGGTTTTCTATCGGATATATTTCGGAGAGAGTGCAGAGGAACTGCATAACTTGATTCCTCCTTCAATCAGACGAGCCACACAGGTACATGGTTGATATATCACATTTACGCACGAAGCGCTTTGCTTCCACTTTTATAATGCGTACCGCTAAGGAGTGGAATTCGCTACCTAAGTCTGTGTTGCCCAATGAGTACAATCTGGGTGTCTTCAACTCACGAGTGAATAGGTATCTTCTAGGCAAGCGTGCTCCATCGTCGACTGCATCTTCACTTAAGATCAGGTGAGATCGCGGTCAAACGCAAACCTATAACAGTACAAAAAAACCACTAAGGCAAGAGTTGGAAAACTAAATGTTAAGTAAACATGCCACCGATACGCACTTAGCTAGGTGATCATTCATAAATGTCTAGGAGTGTATGCAAAGCCGTCGGCTCCAACTGTAATGAACATCTATAAAAGTCAATACAGTGAGTCCTTACCATCAATATACTAATCCTAATCCTAACTAATATTATAAAAGCGAAAATGAGTTTGATTGTTTGTTACCTTTTCACGCCTAAACCACTGAAGCGATCATCCTGAAATTTTGTATATATGTTGTCAGGTGTACAGAACCGGACATAGGCTACCTTTCATCCCGAAAAAATTACTGTTGCCGCGGAAAACAACAATAACGTTCTTATAATAATAGATAGCGCCACGTGTCTTTCGAATCATGATTGAATTATATTATTACAAGCGGAGTACAACCCGAATTGATTGTCAAATTCTAAATTAACGCGAGCGAAGCCGCGGGTAAAAGCTAGTAATTATATACATATATAGTCTCGTGCCTACAATCCCGAAAGGGTAAGTAGTATTATACCTAGATTTATGTACACTATGGTCTTGTAAAATGGGAGAGGCCTATGTCCAGCAGTGGACTACGGTGGGCTGATTGATTGATTAATGAAAGAAGAAAAAGAAAGAAAGAAAAACAGTTTATTTTGTCCTCTACACTGGCATAAAACAAATAAAAAAAATGGCAACAAAAAAACTAAAATTTTAATTGTACAAAAATAAAAAAAATAAAAATATAAAACAAGAATAAGCAATTTATTTAATTACTCATACCGCCAGTGCGAGACCAAAAATGGCACTTATCTCAGCATAATGCTGCAGCACCGTGGTAGGTAGTGCAGCGCTGATTTTCGGATGGTCTTAACTTCCATATAATAAGGAGCTAATCTATTGCTGTCTACAGTTACAGTGTCTATGCTGCTACAGAGAACCTCTTGAGAGGAAAATTCATTAAAATCAAAGTATGCTTCAGATCATCGGAATCGTGCCAAGAAAGTGTCATTCAGTTCTGAAAGGATAAACAGTAGTGTATTACACGCACATTTCGCTAGATATGGTCTTACATCTCACTCAATAAGGGGCGAGCCTATTGTCGTCCAATAGTCCGTTTCAGACTCCAAGCTGCTACAAAGAATTTGTTGACAGAAAGTCCCTACAACGCTTAGTAAGACCTGTTTGATTAACAGTAAAGTATTCTTCAGAACATCTCAATCGGGCGAAAAAAGTATTATAATAATAATCCTTAGTTATCAATACTATGGTCCATCAAACACCCATCCCCATAGTCCAGACTTATTAGAGTACATATGTAGCAATAATACTACGCCTGCTGCGGCTAGTGCCACCATAGGTGTTCC
Organism: Catocala sponsa; assembly: GCA_963564715.1. Lineage (NCBI taxonomy): Eukaryota > Metazoa > Arthropoda > Insecta > Lepidoptera > Erebidae > Catocala > Catocala sponsa. Next base: position 18,761,713 of record OY751349.1, read on the forward strand.
ATCCCACTTTAAATTAAAACTTTCAAAGGGCCTCTTTATATTAGACCCATGTCTCCCTGTAAGCCTCCCAAAGGGCCAGATATGTGATATGAGAAACATAATAAAAATAAACATTTCAGTCGGCCTCGATGGCGTAGTAGTTAGTGTAACCGACTGCCACGCCTGAGGTCGCGGGTTCGAATCCCGCACAAGTCAAACATTTGTGTGCATGAACATGGATCTTTGTATTGGTCTAGGTGTTTCTATGTATAATATGTATGTACATATTTACAAAAGAATGTATATATGTATGTTTATCCATTGTCTAATACCCATAGTACAAGCTCTGCTTAGTTTGGGCTAGATAGTGTTGTGTGTATGTGATAGAATATTATTATTATTATTTATTCAACTTAATTTATCATTAAGTTCTTCTGTCTAGTAAACCCCAAAAGGAAAACGTAGTCTAAAATAGTCGGATAGTCGATAATAGACACGCATCTATTTTATAAGACCTTAAGGTAATTGACAAAACGCCCACGATATAACACTGTCTACCCTCTCAGCGAGATGCAGCCTCAATATCACATATCCTGAAGCTACCAAACTTGTTCTACCCACAAGCTTAAAGACGTCGGTGAAAGATGATTAAAAACCATATTTATCATGTAAAATATGTACATAAGTAAACATAACATAATATATTCGTCTTAACCACCAACCATCGGCACTTAAAAACATTAAGCGCCGAACACTTCACTGGCAACCCCTAAAATTTAGCACAATTACCCTTTATGTGGGTAATTTGCGAGATACTAGCAACACTGGATAGTATTACCCCATAATATATCAACCATCTTAACTTTGCGGATTAATAAACAAAAATTGCATAAACCTTTAACGTCTTAAATACGTTTTTGAACGCAAATGTAAGGTTGTTGATGTCAATTTTTGTCAAGATCTTGCTAGTTCGTTTTGAACCTTATTTTTATTGATTAAAGGTTGTAAATTGTGATGTAAAGATAGTTGCCCATCAGTAAACATCAAGTTAGCACCGGGCCATTATTGAATTTACTTTATATAATAATGGTTAATCGCCAGAATGCATCGTCCGATGCTGCCTTGTTACTGAGAGCAATAGTGATGGGAACCTATGACAGAAATGTATCGATGAAAATATCGATACGTTCTTTTTTAATTTTGATGTACTAATTCTTACTAATATTATAAATGCGAAAATGAGTTTGTTTGTTTGTTTGTTACGCTTTCACGCCTTAACTACTTAACCGATCAACATAAAATTTTGCATACACGTTGACAGGGGTACAGAATAGGACATAGGGTACCTTCCATCCAGAAAAAAGAACTGTTGCAAACCTAACCTAACCTAACCTACATTTACGCGAGCGAAGCCGCGGGTGAAAACTAGTAATTAATATTGTAAAAATAATATTAGCGCAATCTCAGAAGTTAACCATTTTTGTTGTCTCTAAGAGCTTCATTCGCGGTTTAGTTACAGTATTTTTGAGATAGAAATAATCAAGAAGTGAGAAGCTATGACCGACATTATTTGTATACCTCACGCATGTATAGAATAGGTAAAAGTATTTCATCCATATTTATAGCTATAATGTCGGTAACTGGGCGCAGTTCTTAAGCCAGTGCTACTATTAAAATTTATTAATAACTGTCGTAGATTTATTACAAAAAACTTTTGTAATTAATCATATATGCTATACATACATGACTATGTATGTATAACATATCCCTTAAGGCTATATGGCTAAAGCCATTTGTGTATTACACCTATATTTTAGATCCCACATAATAGTGGGATACACAGTTCCAGACTTCTTTCAGAATTTCTTACAGATAAAAAGAAACTTTATTTCAATCACACAATACGTTTAAATTACATTGATACTAGGAGATCACTTTTTAAGCATGGAGTTTCTTGTATAAGAAGACTCTGCTAGATAAACACAATAACACCTTTGCCCAGTCAGGAATTAAACCACAGACCTGATACAGCTGACCTTAGAACACACACACACAGCAGTCATATTCATATGCCGCAGCGCTACAGGCAGCCAGAAAATCATTTGATATTATCTATTGTGTTTAACAGCGGGGATATAGGACTACAATCTATTCTTAGGACAGCGGTAATATCAGTCCCATGATGTCACCTACAATAGCACACCGTGACGTCACAACTCCTCATTATTCAAGCGGCGCCTCTAACGCGCTGGATTTATTATAACAGTATGAATTTCTGAGTATTATAATTGTAGGTTGACACTTTGATAGCGTGCTTTGTTCATGTATGGAATTATAATTAAGGCTAAGTATGGATTTGTTTGAAGGTTAATAAAATTATCAAAATCGACTACCCAGTCATATTCAGGGAATGCGAGTCATTTTCTAACACATTACAGCTAAGAAATACTGCCTCTGTGGCGCAGCGGGAGTTTATATGACTGCTGTGCAAAAGGTCTTAGGTTAACGAAGACAAGACCTCATGTGTAGTAGTCGCATACCATCAAACCCTGTAACATTTGGTTCGATCTGGGACGACTTCCAGATCGGGCAGTGTTACTGAGTCTTTCTATCACAGCAAATCTTGAACTGTGCCCTGTAAAGCGCAATAGGCTTTCCCCTTATTACATAACACCTAGCTATGTAAAGTAAGTACAAGGACCTATTACATAGGCTTTTAGCTTGCTAAATGTCGATGTAATACCTCTGCCTACACATTCAGGGATAAAGCGTGAATCTATAAATGAATGTAATATAGTTATAAAAGAAAAGCACGTTTTGTTTTTCTGTTTGTTTATCAAGGCTTTCTTTGGAGCTTTGTTAGTTCAGGAGCATAAGTGTGAGCGTTTGCGTGACAATTGTACAGATCCAGGATTTGACTTGAGTAGTGTTATTAGAATTTTACCTCTACATGCCTCCTGTAATTTTGTAAAAATTGAGCTAAATAGTCGCTAATTTTCTTTGATACTAGTCCAGGTTCAGTATATACCTACATATACCGTATATGCTGCTATCGTAAAATTAATTATATTTATCGATACTCCCCCATCCCTACCGCCCGGGGCAACACACGCGGGGCGTGTCCTTCATTCCGCTGTAATTTATACCCGGCTCGTTAAACGCCGCTCACACTTGCCACTTTCGAACATAAACCTACCTATTTTAATTAAAGCTCTATTAGCAGTGTTCACGGTATCAGCTAATTGGGTACTACAAATCTAATAATCTTAAGATGCGTACTCTTATATGAAAATATAATACACTATCAAGATAAGCCGGTATGGTAAGGTCAATAAAAGGATGGGTATTTGTTTATTGGGTTTTATGAGTAGATGTGAGGCCCTTGTTATAGTCAGCATTGTTAAGCAAGTTACAGCCTAGGTAACGCAATTATAGTAAATATGATTGTGAAACATGAGATCACGAGTTTGAATGTCGGGTCGGACCAAGAAAAAGTTATTAGATTTTTGTGAGTATTAGAGCCTCGGTGATTTCAGCCTGAATGGGGCGGCTCGACCGGGGAAGGACTACCCTCTCACAGAATATCGATGTGAAATACCAGTATTCCTACTGTTGTGTTTCGTTCGGTGAGTGAGAGTGCCGGAAACCCAATCACCCTCTTTCCCCCTTCCCGCTCCTTCTCCTGCCCACTTCCTTTTTTAAAGGGTCGGCAACGCGCAAGTGATGCCTCTGGTGTTGCAGACGTCCATAGGCTACGGTGACCACTTACCATCAGGTGGACCGTATGCTTGTTTGCCACCTTAGTCGTATAAAAAAAAATTTAATTCTCTATAACAGCTCAGAATTTGGAAATGGATGGTGCCGTTAGCTCTGCGCCTGACTTCTTTCAGGTCGTGTTCGATTGCCATCCCATCGGATTATGGGAGTTAAGGAATAGAGAATACTCTTGTACTTGCTCGGACACTTGTGCGCCATATTATATCTCCTGCGCGGTTAGCCAGACTCCGTTAAGATAGCCTGCCGCGACCGAAATTCGGTGTGGAGGACCTTCAGTAATTGGTTATATATTTCTTTTTGTTTTTTTATGCTCTTCACGATGACTACACTAGGCGAAGTGGTAAGCATGGTAAGCAGTCGTGTGGTCTAAGAGCAGTGGCCTCCACACCGCCCTCATAGCAGCCGAGGCGATGTTGAGGTCTCTACTTTGACGGCCTGAGAAGGTGCTTTTTTACGCCCCGCTTAAAGGACCCAGGATTGAAGGAAGAAGGAAACACGTGCCCTGGCAGAGAATTCCATGCCTTGGTCGTTCGGCAGAGGTATGAGAATCCAAACTTGGTACGCGCTGTAATCGACTCTACCATGTAAGGATATGAGCCCAGCACGCGTTGTTCTGAATAGGACAGGGGAGGGCGGTATAAGGTGGAATAACTCTTCAGAACCGATTAATAGTATTTATACTTAACTATAAGTGTGTAAATACCTCAGATATATCCTCCGTCTACCTCTCCAGGAAATAGGCATGAGACTACGTACGTATCATTCAAACGTTTTCTATAAAACCAAGACATGTAGAAGGATTAACTAGTGACTAATCCGAAAAGAGGAAGACCTAGGCAAACGTTTCTCGATCAGATCGGAGGCGTTCTGGATAAAGGCCAAGTTAAGGCCCGGTATCCACCAAAGCGGAGAGGAGAGGAGACGAGAGGAGATGTGCTGCGAAGCTGGCAGGTTATTTCCACCAAAGCGGAGAGGAGAAGTGTAGCGGAGAGGAGATGTGAGCTTTGTGTAGCAGAGATGATAGCGAGGCGTGGGGAGCAGGCAGCGGGGTGCGGGACGCGCGAGCGCGTGCACCGCCCGGCCGCTCGACTAGACACTTTTCCGCTCTGCCGCGCCGCTTGCTTGCTCGCCGCACAAAATTCTATAGAAAAATGAGATATCTCCTCTCGTCTCCGCTTCATCCATTTCCACTAAAGCTAAGCGGAGAAGAGATGTGGGAATAACGAAATCGGGTTGGTTTATTCAAACACATCTCCTCTCGTCTCCTCTCCTCTCCGCTTTGGTGGATACCAAGCCTAAGAGCACCTTGAACCGGCTAGCGTGTATGAGCAATGTGTTAAAAGTGAATGAAGCCAGAAGAAGTGTGTCAGGATCAAAGCAAATGGAAATCCGTAGTCTCTGCCTACCCCTCTGGGAAACAGGCGTCTATTTTTGTTTTTGTTTATTTAACCAGAAAACATCACCTTTTTATATTACCCGACGGTGACGTTGAGTTTCAGTTAAATAATAGTTACAGCGACGGGCCATTGATGAAAGGTTAATGATTAAGGACTTAAGAGGAAACACTAAAGGCGAGAGAATTGAAAAATAGGTATTTGTAAAATCTATTGCTGTCGTGCAGTTCCATGCATCATGAGCGCGATAGAGACAATTGCAGCTTGGACCGAAAATACCTATTAAAAGTACACAAAATCAACGTTTCGTAGTCCCCTGATTCCTTCTCCAAAACTTGACCGATTTAACTACCTTTTCCATTAACACTTAAAGAAAGACTTTGGCCGTGTTCCTATGTTTTCTTTTTTTAATATAATTTAGTCGAATTAGTTTTCTGTATGTTTGAACAAAGCGGAGTATCTGGTAAATTTTTGAGGTTTGTGAAGGCTCATGTCTCTTTTAATTATTAATTTATGAAAAAAAGAAAAAACATAGGGACATGCCAATAGAGTCCATACATTTTTTAGAAAAAATTATTGCTCTATTGGCATTATCCAGGGAGGAAACAACAGACTACGTTTGTATGGAAAAACGGCCCTTGTGTTTCCTCCTAAGAGCTATCTAATTTTGTTTGAATGTTTGTAAAGCGCGACACAGAAATTATTCCTAGTGTGGAAGTTCTCTTTTTATACACAAAAAGTAAGCGATATTTTTATAAGACTGTTATTATTAAGATTAGTACAAAACTCTGTATTAGGTAACGGTAATTAACGCGATAATTAACTTATTTCCTTAATATAATACTAGGTAACAGATCTCATTCGCGGTTATCCTATCCTAACTTCCTAACTAATATTATAAAAGCGAAAATGAGTTTGTTTGTTTGTTACCTTTTCACGCCTAAACCACTGAACCGATCATCCTGAAATTTTGCATATACGTTGTCAGGTGTACAGAAACGGACATAGGCTACCTTTTATCCTGAAAAACATTACTGTTCCCGAGGAAAACAACAATAACGTTCTTATGATAATAGATGGCGCCACATGTCTTTCGAATCATGATTGAATTATATTATTACAAGCAGAGTACAACCCCATTTTGATTGTCAAATTTTAAATTACCGCGAGCGAAGCCGTGGGCAAAAGCTAGTATTTAATAAACTATTCAATACGGATATAACTTTAAAAAGTGCGTGCGTGCCTTAGGATCAATGTCTTTTTGGGATTCTTGATAATTTGACCAGGTTACACTAGCCCTGGGCCCTAGACTATGACTGTGCCTTACTCCATGCACCTGTCGTGCATGCATCATTGTACATGCATGAAGGGTATCATTTAAATGTTTACTTACACGCATGCCGTGCAATTTACTGAGAAACAAATTAACTGTCCAGGAACGGTCTTTAAAAGATGTTACGCTTATTATTACAAGTTATTTGCAGATGCCTGCCTCGATGGCGTAGTGGTTAGTGTAACCGACTGCCACGCATGAGGTCGCGGGTTCGATTCCCGCACAAGTCAAACATTTTTGTGCACGAACATGGATGTTTGTCTTGGTCTGGGTATTTTTATATATAATATGTATGCATTTACAAAAAAAAAATTATATATGTATGTTTATCCATTTTCTAGTACCCATAGTACAAGCTCTGCTTAGTGTGGGCTAGATGGTGTTGTGTGTATGTGATAGAATATTATTATTATTATTTCTAACAAGCAGTGCAGTTGGCTCGTGACATTACGATGTGTTTTCTTAACTTGTTACCACTGCGCTTATAGCCTAGTGGCAGACTTGGACTGGCACGCAGAGGTATCTAGGTCTGTTTTATACTATAAGAATGAATAAAGGTGTACCTCAAGGATCAATTTTGGGGCCTTCTTTATTCAGCTTATACAGCTCGGACATAACAAAGGCGATACAGAATTGTAAATTTCATATATATGCTGACCACATTCAAATATATCTGTCTTTTAAACCTCAGGATTACGTGAATGCGATTACTGCCATTAATGAAGACCTCACAAGAATAGTGAAGTGGTCAAATCATCATTCACTCACACTTAATCCAAACAAAACAAAATATATGATTCTTGGAACTAATAATCAATTAGATAATTTGCCACGGTCTTCGGGTGTATACGTGACGGTTATGAGAGAACAAATAGAACGAGTGAGTGAGGCTCGTAACCTGGCTCTGTTAATAGATGAAAGCTTGAGGGTTGAAAGCCATATCTCGAATTGTGTAAAAAATTGTTTCTACCGTTTGAAAATGTTATACAAATTGCGCTCTTACTTGAGCCAGGAATTAAGAATTCAATTAGTAGAATCTAAAGTTTTATCAAAATTAAATTACGCAGACACCGTTTTCGGTCCCAGGCTGTTAGCACGCACTGAAAAACTTTTGCAAAGAGTTCAAAACGCCTGTGCAAGATTCTGCTTTAACATACCTCCGAGAACCCATGTAACACCCTTCTTAAATAAACACCTTATGCTGAAAATTAAATTGCGTAGTAAATTACATCTTGCTTCTCTTCTGTTCGGCGTAATTGCACATAAAACTCCAATGTACCTGTATTCAAAAATGTCTTGGGTGAGCAGTTATCGCGAGCATGAGGGTCGTCGCTGTGCACAGCAGCTGGCTATACCCCAACACCGATCTGCTTCATTTCGTGGCAGCTTCCGATACAGAGCGTCCAAAATTTGAAATAACATCCCCCCGCCCATAAGAAGCCTAAAAAATATTAACAATTTCAAGAATAAATTAAAATGTTTTTTACTTACAAGATAAATAATGTATGAATCAGTCAAATGTAACTTATCATTTATTTAATCCAATCTTTATACTATTTCCATATAATGCTTTTATTTTTTATTGTGTTTTACATTATTATTGTTATTTAAATACAGTTGTTATATTATATAGATTATTTTATTAACTCACCTGTGGACGCTGTTTCGCATTCCACATAAATTTCTATGTCACACAACCGCTTTATGTTATGAACGTTACACTTAAGTAATAACTCGCCACAATTAGCTATATTAGATGGTCTCACTAATAATAATATCAATACAAAAACAAACAAAACAATGCGAATAGCCTACCCAGTCAACAACGCCTGAGGTCGATCACTTTGTTTGTTTCACTCTGCGCATAATATTGTGTTATCAGTACCTATTATGCAATGACATTTTTATTTTTTATTTGTACCCACCTCCTTAAATTTTAGTTATTTGATGGTGCCGTATTTTATTTTTTACCCCTGTTATCGTATTTTTGCAATGTACCGAATTTATAAACATAATTTAATATGCCCTATACGCTGCCCTTGTGTATGTATGTAGCAGAACCACATTTACTGTATTTTTGTTGTAATGTTAAGCATTTGCCTCCGTCCGTGCACCACGGTATCGGGTGACCAACTGAAAACCAGCGCTGGTGCACTCGATTTGGGTGCCCAGCTAATGCTGAGGTGGTGACCCTTTTCGGCGAGGGCATACACATTTTCTTTTACAATATGTATAATATGTTTGTTTATCTTGTTTTAATTAATTGTGTGTGCTCTGTACGAAATAAACAAATTTCTTTCTTTCTTTCTTTCTTTCTATAATATATTATGTAGGATATAGAAAAAGTTAGCAAAATAGCTGGCCCCACGTATTCAGGGTTATACTCGTAATAAATATAATAAATTATATAATAATAATAATATTCTATCACATACACACGACACCATCTAGCCCAAACTAAGCAGAGCTTGCTAAGGGTACTAGACAATGGATAAACATACATATATACTTTTTTTTTGTAAATACATACATATTATACATAGTAACACCTAGAACAAGACAAACATCCATTTTCATGCACACAAATGTTTGAATTGTACGGGAATCAAACCCGCGACCTCAGGCGTGGCAGTCGGCTACACTAACCACTACGCCATCGAGGCCGTCAAAAAGTAAATAAAATCGTCAAATAGTATCTTTGTATGATATAATTACATATTGTTAAAATTGCTAGCTTGTTAGCAATTTAGAAACAGACACACATAAAACCACGCCATTTTATAAAACCACATCCGTTACCAGGTCATTTACATTGACTCAAAAATGAAATAATATACATTAATACATAGTTTCACGCCTATGTGAGGACATAGGCGTGAAACTATGTATTATGCGATGTAACTATGTATAATGTGGAAAGCACCTCTGCCTCCCCGTCGAGGGACGGGGAGGCAGAGGTGCTTTCCACATTTCGCCAGAGTTCTAACATAATAGGAAGACACGCAATTTTCAGTCACAATTCCAGACTCCTTGATGCTACACAAAATTTCTAGACAGATATCCCAATAACATTTTGATGACACGGAAATCTAAATTGAGACTTCATACAGACAGGCTACGCCACCAAGGCATAAAAAAATGAAGTTGTATCTTCACCCAATATCTATCTGTAACAGCCAAAGCCAGGCCAAAAGGTAGCATTTAATCAAAATATCATTAATTTAAACATAAAAACGTCTATCATTAAACAATCAGTTTCATTTATCATTATGATTATTACCTACGTAACGGGGTTACGGCGGAACGCGTTGATGTCTATATAATAGCGCTTTCGTTTCTTTGCCATTAATTCCATAATTTCAATTTAATAAGTATGATTTTGATAATTTATTGTTCTTGGTTGTAATGTTTTGTTGTTATTAAATTTGCTAGCTGTTGCCCGCGGTTTCGCTCACGTTTATGATAAGTTTTCAATCCCGTGGCTCATAGCGTGATATTATATCACGTATAACATTTCTAAAGAATTTTGAATTAATTGTTGTAGTGAAAACTTCTTTAGGCGTGTTGAGCACTTCTTGGGTGAACAAAAATCATGGAACTCGTGTCATAGTCACGCTACCACGCTTTATTATTTTTTTAGAATATTAACAATATCTCAGAAATGGTGCATCCTACGCAAAAAATAACGAAATTTTTACCCCCTTAATAACCCTAAGGAGAGTATCAGGAACTAGCATCCGATCCGGCTCTTTTTTTTGTTTATGAAGAAATGATAAAAACAAAATTATTCAATAAATAAATAATAATAATAAAAAAAATTTATTCAATAAATAAATAAAAGTCTTTACAAAACACGTTACAGGCTACTTATTGTATGAAATTCACATTAAAACTATATTTAATGTAAAGGAAAACATTTTACAATTTAAAAATTGGACACAAAAAGTCTTGTTTATAGTCTGTTTTTACATTTTATTACCTGAACTAGGCCAGAGACCTGTGTTTCAGGCTGTTTCTAATATTACATGGTTATTCTATTGTTAATAAAGTAAGGGTCTACAAAAAACATTTAACATTTATACATGTACTGCAAACATATATAGGTAGTTAAGTATAACTACAATTAAAATATTTATAAACAATAACAGTTATAAATAAAAAATTGCTTGAAATGTTTATGATCAAGGATTAAAGGTTTCACTTCTCAATTTTTTTTAAATGGTCACCTCGTCACAGCTGCTGCACTAAATATTATAGGTTCGATCCCCACACACAACAAACACTTGCGTGATCCACAAATAGTTCTGTCGACTCTGGCTGTTATTTGTGTCCGTTGTTGGAATTTTTTGAAGTGAAAACCTCTTTACGCGCGTTGAGCACTTCTTGTGTCAAACAAAAATCATAGAACTCGCGTCATCGTCACGCTTCCACGCTTTCCATTTTCGAATTATTTTAGAATATTAACAATATCTCAGAAATGGTGCGTCCTACGCAAAAAATAACAAATTTCGATCCCCTTCATAACCTGTAAGAGAGTATCAGGAATCTGACCCACCCCTATTTTTTTTTTGTTTATAAAGTATCGATCCCTTTAATAACTTGTAAGAGAGTATCAGGAATCTGACCCACTCCTTTATTTTTTTGTTTATAAAGTCGTTTTTATGATCAAGGATTAAAGTTATCACTTCTAACGCCAGTCCCCTAAGACTGCCTCAATTTTTATTTAAGTCTTTCTTCTCTCACACCCGCGACCTACCTTAATAGAAAATGTCCTGAGGAACTGCTGGGCTTTTGCTACGTTTAACAGGAAAACCGATTTAATAACCCATACACATCTTCTAACAGATAGGCAAAAGAGTGCCTACCTACCTATTACACCTACATCTCGTTAGTTGTATTTGAGAAACCGCGTAGAAGGGGGCACTCTTTCCGTCTGCCATAATCATTTTAAGACAATGTACTGATAATTCCTTCTTTTTTTTATTTATTGAGCTAAACAATCAATGACATAATATATGGTTTTCAATAATTTGTACCAAATAAATATAGCATAATTGTGACATATTGAGAATTTACTAACTGAAAAACAAGATAGTTCCTTGTCCAGCCCAGGAATCGAACCCAGCACCTATATGTAAAGTAAGCGCATATGTGTGATCATATTTATAATTTAAATTTATTATCATTTAAAATGGAGTACAAATAAATTTAAATTAACAAGATGTAAGCTTCCTTCATCTCGTTAATACGTAAAAGCTCAAATAAGTAACAAACATCATACATTATAACAAACACAAATAAAAAAGAACCTTAATATCAAATAAATAAAGCTTATTTTCCTCTCAACTAAGATCAGAACAAAAAAATGTACTCGACAAGTACTCTTACGCATTTACAAATAATTGGAACTAACCAGCCAGCCAATCAGCGGTCGGCAATATTAAGCACTATTGCTTATATATAAACGTCTCTTTCACACGTATGGAAGTAAAATCAATTTGTCTCTTTCTTTACTATGATTGGGAAATTGTTTTATGTTGTTATCCTTATCACACATAGGCATTACTGGTTCGATTTTAGGCCTATTTTAGTTAAGGTCTATGGTTGGGGCAACTCCTCGATTGTTTTGAGAAATTAAATATAATAATATATTATTAGGTACATATATTTTATAATTATGTATTAAGTTACTAATGTATAACTTAAATAATTAATATACTTTAATTTTTTATTCATTAGCTATTTGGTTAACAAATTACTAGTTTTCTAATTACCTCCCCAACTAAGCTAACATCCTTGTGTAAGAACGGGTTCACGTCGGTAGTCCAATAGTGAAGATCGAACCTACGACCTCTCGATCGAAAATCCAATGTCTTAATCATTGCGCTACCGTCGCTCGTTAATTATTAGCCAAATAAAACTAATAAATATGAATAACTCAAAGAAGCTTAGTATAAATCATTTGTATATCCTAACTAATATTATAAATGCAAATATGAGTTTGTTTGTTACGCTTTCACGCCTTAACTACTTGACTGACTATCATGAAATTATGCATACACTTTGTCAGAACAGAAAAGGACATATGGTACCTTTCATCCAGATAAACGTACTTTTACTAAGCTAACCTACATTTACGCGAGCGAAACCGCGGGCAAAATCTAGTATTCAATAAATATAATATAATGTGTTTGTGCTAAGCCATTAATACATAGTTTTAAGCATTTATCCACAAAGGGAAGTGAGCAGAGATATGAGTAGTTTAGATTCAAAATCCTCTAAAATACTTTTCACCAAATAATGGTGAATCTCAAAAAACCATTAAAGACATAATATAAATGTACTATTTTAACGGTGTTTGCAACAAACTGCTACTTTTGTGAGCTGCTTTAATAGAATTTGAGTGGGTTTTGTTAAAAACTATCAGTGCTATGCGATAGAAGCAACAATGGATCTTCATATTCAATCGGAACATTATTTTTGTTCTGATATTGTTTTGGCGGGTTTTGAAACTATACTCCTCATATATTATATTCGCATTTCGTTAGTTTATAGTTTTGTAGGCTTCATGTTATAGGGGTTGAACCTATTACCGTTTACCGGGCATGGTTGTATTAGCTAATAAGATCTGCAAATATATATTCATATTCGCTGTACGGATTCTTTGTTTGATAGATTGATAGAATTGAAAGAGGCTTAGAGATTCAGAACTAATATATTGATATATAGGAAAAATGATAATGTTATGATATATGATTGATCATGAGTACACACGCGGCGCGGTTGATGTCCGGTAATGAACTAAATATGAATTATATGAAATTAACAATATTACAAAAAGATGCTGACACGGGCGCACGAGCGTACACAGTAGAGATGTACGGTGAAACCGTACATTCACAAATGAATAAATAAATTATAATTTACATTTCTAGAATTCGTGCAGTTACAAGAAATGTATTGTCAGTATACTTTGCCGGCCTCGGGAATTGAACACGAGACATAAACAGCGGTCGTATTCACTACTACTGCGTCGCATTTACCACCAAGACAATCATAGGAAACTTGCTTTAAAGAAAAAGTAACTCTAGTTTTAATTGCTAATTTCCTAAGAGACTAATCCAGAGCACAAAGCCAGCTAGTTTTAAAATAAAATGTATGTAAAACATTGTTAATAAGTAAATAAGTTTATGCCTATGGTTCCGATACCTAAACAGTTTTTTTTCTTTTTTTTTTTATACGACTAAGGTGCAAGCATACGGGCCCACCTGATGGTAAGTGGTCACCGTAGCCTATGGACGCCTGCAACACCAGAGGCATCACTTGCGCGTTGCCGACCCTTTAGGAAAGGAAGTGGGAAGGAGAAGGAGCGGGATGGGGGAAAGGGGGTGCTTGGGCCACCGGCACTCTCACTCACCGATCGAAACACAACAGTAGGTAGGAATACTGCTATTTCCCGTCGATATATTATATTTATGTGTTAATCAAGAACGTGATCTATGTGTGTGCTAAGTTTCATCTAAATCTGTTCTTCAGTTTTCGATTTCGATGATTGAATAACACACTTCTTAACTTACAAATATTTCATTTATAAAATTAGTACCTAAGATTTGTATTATTGTAAAAGATCACTAGTATTTTATACGTTCCAAATTATTAGTATTCTGGATAACTTCACCAGCAGAGTCAAATACTTGTATAAAGAGTAGGGTTACGTCAGAAGTGTAATGGGAATTGAATCTACGACCTCTCGATCGCAAGTCACTTCAACTATAAGACTACTCCTGTTTGTATTTTTATACTAAGTCGAAACTAGGAATCGAACTTCACGATCAGCGAAAACACTACGTAGACTCAACCAAAAGCCTGCACTATGAATAATTCTTGTGAGGGACGTTACAAATATTAAAACAACGTACATACGAATACCCACACTCGACAAAACTATTTGTAGTTTTTTTTTTATGTATTAGGAGGCAAACGAGCAGACGGATCGCCTGATGGTAAGCGATTACCGCCACCCATGAACACCAGAGGAGTTACAAGTACGTTGCCGGCCTTTTAAGAAGGAGTACGCTCTTTTCTTGAAGCGTTGAAGGTCGTACTGGTCCGGAAATACCGTAGGCGACAGCTCATTCCACAGTTTTGACACAAATCTTTGCTCCTGAATGAGTATCAAACCCACAACACTCGGCGAAATCACAGTTACGAGGCGGCTACTTAAACTACTACGCCATCGATGCAACCTATAGGTACACATACATATACAGAGTCCTATATATGTATGTACCTATATTCCGAAGTCGTACACAGAGGTACAATTACACCTTCAATTCACCAACTATGGCTTTAAATCACACGTAGTAATAGGTGGCAAGACTATTGCTATTTATCGGGTATAGTTCCAGACTCATAACATCCCTTCCTATCATTTCATCAGTAGCGAGGACAAACTTACTAAAGTTTGCCCTGTTGCCGCGCTATACGACTTATTAATATAATTGCCAATGACGTTGATATTTATCACTGTAGCCTGCCGAAATTCAAAGCAGTTGTGGAAAAATGCAGAGAATTGTACATACATACATAAATTCACGCCTGTTTCCCAGAGGGGTAGGCAGAGACTACGGATTTCCATTTGCTACGATCCTGACACACTTCTCTAGCTTCATTCACTTTCATCACCTAAAATTGTATGTGTAAATTTATGTTATGTGTATAATAATATAAATAATATCTGCTCTGTATTAAACTGTCCCACTGCTGGGCACGGGCCTCTTCTCAGTGTGAGAAGGGTTAGGCTATAATCCACCACGCTGGCCCAGTGCGAGTTGGCAGACTTTACATATCTTTGAGAACAATTCAAAACTTGCAGGTTTCCTTACGAAGTTTTCCTTCACCGTTAAAGCAAGCGATAATGAACTATTTAAAACGCACATAACTTCGAAATGTCAGAGTTGCGCGCCTTGGGATCGAACTCAAGACCTCTGCGTGGCTGTCCAACGGTTTCCCACTAATCTATCGCTGCTATATATTATGTATACATAACTTATAATATCGTTTTAGGATATTCCGTAAAGATATTATAAATGTAAGTAAATCAAGCTATGTAACTATAAATTTTTCAATTCACTTGAAAAAATAAACACTAACAATTTTCAACTCCTACGCATCGTCGAAACTAACTTTAAACATTTAAAACAAATGATGAACGCTTAAGAACACAACGTAAAACCATCTCATTAAACCTTACTAATTAAGATGCAGCCTTTACCAAGTGAATGAATGAATTAATTTGTCAGCGGTGAACGAATGACTCACAATTAAGAACCGTTCTCGAATGAACCAATTTGTATGGGAGTTAATTTGAATGGGAGATCTGATAAAGATAATTGGTTGCTTTGGTGTATACCAGTGCACTGATTAGTTTGGTGGTGCGTTTATTATGGGTTGAGATTAAGGAAACATTTTTATTCGGCTTGGTGGCACAGTGGTATTATGCGACTGCTTTGCTTAAGGTCTTGAGTTACAATCCCAAGCCAGGTAAAGGGTTTTTGGCAAGAAATGATTAGTGTGGAACTGTACCCGGTAAAAGGCAATAGACTCGGCCATATTACGTGGGACTTCAAATCTTAGTTGGCGAAATGTAAAAGTAATAGAACTCTGCCTACTCTCTTAGGATATAGGCGCGAGACTATGTATGTATGTCGTATCGACTAACATACATGTTCATTACAGCTAGAACCGAGCTTCTCCATTCAGACTTCGTGCTGACAAAGAGAAGACTTGGTGGATAGCGCAGCGGGCAAGCGTTCACCTCGTTGCTGGACGTAGTAAGCGTTATGCGTTCGAATATCACACGGTTTTCTATCTTGTATATAATATCCTTTCCTCTATATTGTATACTAGCTGATCCGCGCAACTTCGTCTGCTTCATATAAGAGAATTTTCCCCGTTTTTGCAACATTTTTCATTGCTGCTCCGCTCCTATTGATCGTAGCGTGATGTTATATAGCCTATAACTTTCCTCGATAAATGCGCTATTAATACTAAAATAATTATTCAATTCGAACTTATAGTTCCTGAGATTAGCGCGTTCAAACAAATAAACAAACAAACAAACTCTTCAGCTTTATAATATTAGTATAGATTTGTAAAGTCCCTCGCAACACAGGAATCCCGTTTAGCAAGAAATGTATATAAATAAAGATGGCAGATGACACAAACTCAGTAAAACTTTGCCCTATTTATAAATAAGCATCGAATCCAGATCGAACCGACCGAAAGCGTAAATTAAAGTCACGGTACCGAAGCGTTATTTGCTGCTTCATACAGACATACATTAATATAATATGTATATATAAAAGTAATAATCTCCGAGGTACGGGCTGCGTGTAATTAATTCATTCGGTTTGTATTTCACACGCCACACGTCCGATGATCATAACATATATAGACATAACAATTATTTTAGATATGACGTATTTATTGTCTTTGTTTTTTAATTTCAAGACAACTCACGCGCTTTTAATAATTCATGTTTCGCTGGGACTTATATCCAAACAACGTAGACAATTTATTTTATTTATTATTTATTACTAACAATAGGCTAAGGTGATACTAACACTATATGGATCATTGGTCTGAAAGAAAAATATTATTATTATTAAAATAGACTCGAAGCAATTATTTGTGGATCAAAATTTAGTCTCGTGCAGTGGCCGATCACACAACACTTGGTGCAATGGCATTGGAAGCGTAGAGGTGATCATTGAAATCACTATGTCATCAGTTTTATTTAGGTCAAGGTTCAATATAACACTCATGATCATCATATCTTATCTTATCTTATGTGGGGGCCAGTCAGTGCAGACCGGCGACACTTCGACCCAGTGGGATCTTTTGTGTCGACACTCTCCCAATAACGACTACTATAGATGTTCATGGCAGCCGAATCGACGGCTTAACGTGCTCTCCGAGTCACGGAGTAGGCGATAATTGTCAATCAATACGCACATAATGTCGAAAAGTCATATAACTTCCGAAAGTCAGAGGTGCGCGACGTGGGTTCGAACCCGAGACCTTCTGCATTGCAGTCTGTTGGTCTCCCCACTGAGCTATCGCTGCTCACATGATCATCATAAGTTAGCGATGTTATTGGGTTGCTACGTTAATATGATGGGTTCAGTTTTGGGTTGTTGTTCACATCGAGAGACTCAGACGAAACCTTAAACGTTTTCTCTCTACAGATGTCTAGTAGTAGCAAGAAATGTAGAACCTAGAACAGAGGTTCCCAGACTTTTTTCTCATAGACCACTATCAAAAGTTAGCTGGTTTCGGTGGACCCTTTGCAGCTACATTTCTACCAACAAGTTCATGCAATTAAAAAATTTCATTACAAGTAACAATTGCTGAGCTTTTTAAAAAAGTCAAGTCAACATTTTAGTTCTTCACTATCGAAATCAAATAAATTTGCGTGTACCTCCGCTTACGAATTGTGAACCCCTATTTTTTGTCACGCCAACGTAGACCCTCGTCGAGCCTCCCGTGGACCCCTGGGGTCCACCTGGACTACTCTGGGAACTAATGACCTAGAACTACACTAACACTGGTCTGGTTCAGTGCAAGCCCACAGCTGACTAAATGTGGATGTAATATATTTTTACCTTTACTTCTCTTTGGGATATAGATGTAAAACTAAGGATGTAAGTTACTTACACTTAAAAAGACCCCTATGCTTTCAACTGACACAAAGAATACCCGCTCTCTAAAGGACCTTATGATCGCAGAAATATTTTGTCTTACGCGGATATCAAACCCACAGCCCTCACGCATTACTAATGAGAACGTGACTAATAACAATACAACACCATCCATGAAATATTAAATGTCCAATTCTACATATTCATAAGCCTGTAAGCAATCACGGCACTAAACTGTTTAACAGCGTGCAAAAAGGACAAATATAATATATTTTCAATTGATGTGAGAGGGATAAACTTAGAATTATTACGTCACAGCAGGGTATCTTCCCTGGCCTTTACCTTATCGAGATTAAGTGGTCAACAGGCCGGCTCTATCGATATGGTCGGTATACATTGCTGGCTTAAAGAGAATTTAGTTCAATATTTTGTATATAGGCGTGATTTTTGGATATCATCGTACATAATATGTGTTGTGTAGTTTATTAATTTTTTTAAAATATACACGTAAGTTTATTCACATATTATGCATATATAAATTACAAAACAAATAAATCTTTTAATATGTAATGATACTATGTAATAAGCCTTGATCGCAAATTTCAATTAAACGCTTTGTGTATGAAACAGAAAACAATAATTATGATGATCCTTTTTGAATTGTAGTTAACAATGTCTCAACTAGTCAAAAACTAAACCAAAATATTTTACTAATTTATAACAAAAAGTTATACGTTCTATTTGAATATTAATGTTTACTCTATTCTTCCATACATACACACTAATTTTAATATTAGGTATTATAAAATATTTCAGAGAAACCACTACACGGTTGGCACAATGTTTTAAGTGGTCCCTTAACTTCTCCAAGACCCGTCTATTCGTTCCCTAAACAGGACAATAAATATGTGATCCACAAATAGAATTTCAGAAACTCAGTGTTCCTTGATGCTCAGTTTGTAAACTTCTTCGGAAAATTGCTTATATATAATGATAATAATTAATAATGCGGTAAGCAAACAAAATTAATTTTAAAATTAGTTGCACTGATGTTTAGTTTGCACTTTTTCTAACAAACTGTATTGTTGTTCGAACAAACTCGTCAATGTACGATGTACACGGGCGAACGCGTCGTAATCCACACTTCAATGGTAGTCCAGCTCGTTAAGTTGGTCGCCTTTTGGTTTATTTTCATAACTACCCGTATCTATCACTGTTAACGATGTTTATTCAAGCAGTTACGTCAGGGTGACCAAGCGTTCAGGATCTATAGGACAGAGTACTTTTTATAAATTTTATATCAAGTATTTTGCCAATCATTAGCAAAACATAGAGACATATTGTATTGATATGTTTTACAAAATAAATGATGATAATGATTATGATTATAACGTTTACTCGATGTTATTATTTATTTAAACTTTACGACGTACATTCAGCGACTAAAGCGCTTAACAAGTTTTTACAACAGTAAGAGTTGAAGGATAGCAAATTTGATAATAGTTTATAAAAAATATTGGGCCAGTCTTTGGAGACTGCCGATACAAGTGAAAACTTTAACCCTTTATCATAAACACTTCTTTATAATCCAAAAATAATTCAACAATGGAAAGCGTTCGGTGACGATGACGCGAGTTCCATGATTTTTGTTCACCCAAGAAGTGCTGAGCGCGTCTAAAGAAGAATTCACTTAAAAAAAAAAACAAAAAGGGGTGGGTCAAATGCTAGTTCCTAATTATTCTCTCAGGGGTTATTAAGGATGTCAAAATTTCGTTATTTTTTGCGTAGGAGGACATTTCTGAGATATTGTTAATATTCTAAAATAATCAAAAACGGAAAGCGTGTAAGCGTGTCGATGACGCGAGTTCTATGATTTTTGTTCACCCAAGAAGTGCTTAACGCGCCTAAAGAAGTTTTCACTTCAAAAACGTAATAATAATAAGAAAGTTTGAATTTATAAGCGTATGGTATAAACGAATAATGTTTAGCTACTTATGTCATAGACTGTACTACAGTCTAAAAATCTAACTGTAACAATAGCCGGTGTAAACTGCTTTAAACTAAAAGCATATATTATGACGGTAAACAATATGCATGATTGCGTTAATTTTCGATACGAATTATATGTATATCTGAATTAAATCCCACTAATATTATAAACTAGATGTGGCCGCGGTTTCACCCGCATTTATGATTACTGCGACGCCCCCGTGGGTCGTAGCGTGATGTTATGTAGCCTATAACCTTCCTCAGTGAACAATCTAATAGCTATCCAACACAAAAAGAATTTTTCAAATCGAACTAGTAGTTCATGAGATTAGCGCGTTCAAACAAACAAACTCTTCAGCTTTATAATATTAGTATAGATAGATATAAATTGAAGTTTCTTGCAAGTATCTTCTCATTGACTCAGCGCTTTGTGTGAACCTAGCAAATAACCTGAATGTAGCTCCAATAATTTAGTAAACTCACTAGCCAATTAATTTTGACGTTCAGAAGTGTTACTTTGTGACCTAAATGATTTGACTTTGATTTTAAAGTTTCTAAGATGTTTGGGTGTTTATTACTAAATAACGCTTTAAGCGTTGAACTTGGTACAAAGCTAGACCATGTCCTAGATTCAGACAAAAGATAATTTTATTCCGGTATGCGTTCTCTTGGGCGCGATGAGATCTGTACGCGGGCGACGAAAATCTTATATTAAGGTTATATTTACTGACTTATTTTATATTTTACATAATACTTATACAAATAAGATAGCTCAGTGTGGAGACCAACAAACTGCAATGCAGAGGGTCTCGGGTTCGAACCCACGTCGCGCACCTTTGACGATCGGAAATTATATGACTTTTCGTAAATTATGTGCGTATTGATTGACAATTATCGCTTGCTCCGTGCCTCGGAGAGCACGTTAAGCCATCGGTCTCGGCTGCCATGAACATCTATGGCAGTTAGTGCCCTCTAATATCTTAACATTGGTCTAGCCTTAGGGTATCGTTAGCCTTCGGGTTGCGGAGGTCAGATGGCAGTCGCTCCGTGTAAAGACTGATATCCAGTCAAATCCGGTTAGACTAGAAAGCCAACCCCAAGTGACTTGGGAATAATAAAGGCTAGGGAGAAGATTAGATTTGGACATTTTAAGGGAATTGTGTTTCGTATACATTTTTTTGAAAGCCCACTGTACGTACTACTAACATTCCTTTCTTACCATTCCATCTTTAATTTAATAGGAACTGTGCTCGTTAAAATTTAAGTATAAAAGATCAATGCCTACCGTATTGTTGATATAAGCGTGAGGATTTTTGTGTAACTATGTAATCTAACTATAGCATACACTATACGACAAAAGCGCTCAAATTGCAACTCGTGGTGCGGATTTTTTAAACCAGTCTACGTTGATATCATTAAGAGAGCGACGCAAGACGAACCCTTCAACTTTCGACGTTATCGCACACACAACATTATACGTCTTTAATATATGTATATACATACATAAATATTATAAATTATGCAACCTGCGTGTATCTTGTAAACGTAGAAACGGTGATCAAATCTACTAAAAAATAAATTGATGGTTGCCTGCGCTGGATGCTGTACGTCACTCAATACTAATGATTACGACGAAAAGACGATATCTTTAGTAAAATCGCGACACATTAAATTAAAAAAACACTTCTCTCACTCGCACATATTCCAACATTGTTTCCAAATCGCCCCGCGTCATGGTCACCGCACTGTAATAAGGCATAAGCTTAGTGGCTATTTGCTCTTTTATAGTGAAGCGAGTTTCTCTAATGATGTTGTTACCATACCTTTCTACTCATGTACGGTAGCATTTTTTATCTGTCAAACGCGCTATTGGGTATTACACGGAGTAATGAATGAGATGCTACGTCAAAGTGTAATCAGGCTTTGAGAGGAGGTTAGTTGGGTTAAACTTTAGTTAAAGGTTTTTGAGCAGGTAATTAAGTGTTTCGAGTTGTTTGGTGAAGGCTGTTGGTGTATGGTTAAGTAATTAGGGAGAGTTGTGAATTGACTTCTTGAAAAAAATAGGCTTGTTAACAAAATTAAAAAAATGGTTGGACTTAAAATCCAATCACTGAGAGACTAGCCAGATATTATAAAAAGAAATATAAATGTATTAAGTCAAAGTCAAAGTCAAAAATCATTTATTCATTTAGGTCACAAAGTAACACTTATGAACGTCAAAGTATATAGGTTAGTGAGATTACTAAGTTACTGAAGCTACATTTAGGTTAGTTGCTAGGTTCAGGCAAAGGGTTGAGCCTATGAGAAGAAACCTGCAAGAAACTCACGGCCACTCTTTTAAATCGCCAATTAAATATTTCGATACGATTATAGAGAGATCAAATCAGGATCAACAGCTTATTCGCTTTCCTACGCATGCCAATGAAACATTTGCAATTGTCTAACATCAGGGTGCTACTAAAAATTACTTGACAAAATACTCAAGTTCCTTACTCTGGTTTAGACCAGCAAAAAGTAATTGAGTTTTCTGACTAAACTGGTTTTTGAACCCATTACTTTATGATATGCAGCCAAATAACTTAGCCACTAGACCAACGAGGCAATTAAAAAGTGAAAACCGGTGTAGCACTGAAATCGCTACTTAAAATTGGGGTAACTTGACTAGATAAATACCTTGACCTTGAAATACACAGAGACTGAAATACGCGTATACCTATTTTAGCAAAAGCTTATATGTATAAAATATCAGTAGGCCATATTCCGCAACGCTGGCTAAGCGTAGGTTCGCCGTATGCAAGTACTCTTGGGAAGATTCTTCTGTAGATCCAAAAATTGCAGTTGCTTTACAATATATTGGCTTATTCAAAAATGTTTGAAAGCATAATAAGGTCTAATTAAATACATCTCTTTTTTAATATGGCAATTTTGGAGTACATTCTGCCTTCAAGAATAATAACCTTAAAGCAAAAAAAATTTAAAATATAAAGGAAACAAATTGTTGTTTCAAATCTGGATGTTCTTAATGTCTGTTGTTTGAATTTTGTAAAATCCTCTGTAACACAGGCTTTTGTCTTGTGTTGGATATTTCCAAAAAAAACTAAAGTAACTTAAAATGACCTTCGATATATAAAAGTAAACGACGTTTTTCTTCACCGTTAAAGAAAGGGATAATTAACTTTAATACAAAAAGTCAAATGTGTATCCACAAGTTCGAACTTAAGACATTCGTTTTGGCAGACAGCCAGGCTATCGCAATTCCGATCCACGGTCACAATTCCTCTCAACTAAAGCCTTTAAACATCTTTATTCAAAGTTCCCAACACATAATTGTACTATTACATAATAAACAGAGATACCGAATGCGATCTCTCTTTCAAATTTAATAAAGAACTGACTTCACCAACTTATTCTGAAACACTGTCAAATGAAATTCAACTCCATTGCTTTAAAATAAGGTGGCTTAGGAATGTATTTGTAAGTTGGTATTGTCGACAAAATGGCTACGTCGGGGTAACACAGCGATTATCTCGCGAAAGACTTAAGTGCGCGCGGACGAAACCTTACTGCTTAATAAACATGTTGTATTTGTTCTGCATTCGGCGTTGCTCATTTTAATTTGTATTATAAAGTATGTAGCTGCTGGAATAGATAAATATGTTACCAAATTCATGCTTCATGCTTTCTACATACATACCTACGCCTGTATCCTTAAAAGGGTAGGCAAGGATGTATTACACACATATCCAATTTCAGTACTTTAGGACCCAGCTAAAAAAGGTCGTGGCTATGGCGGTCTATCGGGCACAACTCCAGACTTCGCGCTGCTGCTGAGAATATCCTGACAGAGGAACATACCGCCGTACATCAAACTCTCAAGCACTTTTGTTAACAAATTGTATAATGCGCATCAGTGGCATTTACTTACTGCGCCACCGAAACATGCTAATTTTACTAAGGTTGTAATTAAGTATTCTGCTCGCCTGCTAATAATTTTACTAAGGTTCTATTCAAGTATTCTGCTCGCCGGCTAATAATTTTACTAAGGTTGTAATCAAGTATTCTGCTCGCCTGCTAATAATTTTACTAAGGTTGTAATCAAGTATTCTGCTCGCCTGCTAATAATTTTACTAAGGTTGTAATGAAGTATTCTGCTCGCCTGCTAATAAGCAGATGGTGCGCTTAAAGACACTTGCATGTTCAGGAGAATAGCCCGATCTTTATCTACACTTTAGAGGAGGTGCTGTTATGCCTAACAAGAGTACCCGATCTCCTGTTCGGCACAGAGTCTCACTAAGGAGCCTTTCCCGTAACAAGTAGAGATTTCCAAAGCTTCTGGAGGCGCTGAGTTGCCAGCAATCATTTATCCATGGCAAGAGAAACCATGGTGGTGCGTCACTCGTATGACTGACGCACCACCATGGTTTCAGAGGTTGCAGGGATATCCCTGATCCTGTAAGCGGTTGCTTTAGCCGCTTATCACCAGGTGGAATGGATGGTTTGCTGCTTTAGCATACAGCTTAGAGGTAGATTGTACAGTTTGTTGAGGCTCGTTGACAGTTGACCTAATACCGGCTAATGAAGTAAGCAGAAACTTACCTTACTAGTTATGCACCACCCACGCGATTGATTTACTGATATCGTTAACATATTCTAGGTTAAGAGCACCTTGAACCGACGGGCATGTATGAGGAATGTGATGAAAGTGAATGAAGCCAAAGAAGTGTGTCAGGATCATAGTAAATGAAATTCCGTAGCTCTGCCTACCCCTCTGGCAAACAGGTGTGAATCTATGTATGTATGTATACTAGTATAGATTAGCTTCAGATATACTTTAGCTAATAAATGTTTTCTTATGAATAGCTCTCGCACCAGTATTCATTCCTGTATCGGCGACTTAACAAATATTCAGCAGACGGAAAGAACACCCAAACTAGGTAAACCTACGATGGACATGGATGGACACAACCTAAGACTGCGCCGAGCGTATGACAGATAATGACAGAGCTCGTGCGGCGCATATTCAAATCGGTGCTATAAACTTTTATGGAGGATTTGAAATGCTTTTTTGATAAATATGTATCTTTATTGTCAACCAATAACTTAAATATTTGAGACGGACAAATTGTAATATAACTATTTGTTTCGTTTAAGCTGTAAAATAGGATAGATTTCTACTGTTATAATCTAAAAATCACGTAACACGAGCTTACGTTTTTGCATTTTTCGTGCAAATTTACGTAATTTTGTAGGCGAAAATATTAATTATTTTAAGTTTTTTACACGGAGTAATTGTAAACACATTAATTGTTATGGTAAATGTATATTTTATATTTGTATTAAACAAAAAGTGTTGATTTTATTCACTTAACTGTGACCGCCTGTTTTGGCACATTTCGCTCGGCGCAGTCTTAAATGCAAATATGGAAAATTATCTTCAGATCATTTTCTTTTTATCCTATACGAGCGGGCCTATTAGTTAAACGACTACGCCATTCGTGCAATAGAACTTGGTCATCAACCATTTGACGTCGCATATAAACATTATAAACCAACAATAATATTTTCAAACGTTTTATAATCAGCTTTAACTATGATATCCAAAAACCCTAATAGTCAACAGGTACTTAAACCAAATAATATTATTACACGAATATCCGAGCACCTACATTCCACAACACAAAGCTACGTACAGACGAACACAGCAACATTTTATCATCAATATAATCTTAATACAAACATAATAATCGAGCCGTCAAAAAGGTAGCTGTCTTGACACCCCCCGCTTGGTCAGGCCGCGCCACAGGATACCATTGTACGATCCAAAATGAATGCCAGACTCGTCGAGCTTAAATATTATAATTTGATATTTTTAAACGAATAAAGATATTAAAAGTCACGCTCACAACTGTTTATTTAGCGCGTTCCTGAACGATTGGAGTTTAGCTCTTCTTCTTTTTTATTGGGAGGTGAATGGCCGTTTGATCGATTGGTTTTGACAGGTATAGCTTTATTGGTGATGTTTGGATGTTGTGGTCTAGTTAACCTCTTGATTAGGTTGCCTTGTTGATCCCGTGAGATGGATGCTCACAACTGATCGTGAGGTTCCCAGTTAGATTCACAATCAGCATAAGTATAATCTATACTAATATTACAAAGCTGAAGAGTTTGTTTGTTTGGTTGACCGCGCTAATCTCATGAACTACCGGTTCGATTTGAAAAAATCTTTTAGTGTTGGATAGCCTATTTATCGAGGAAGGCTATAGGTTATATAACATCACGCTACGACCCTCGGGGGCGGCACAGTAACCATAAACGCGGATGACACCGCGGGAACATCAAGTGCGTTATAATTTTGTAACTAGTACCAGACAATAACCTAACTAATATTAGAAATGCGAATGTGATTCTGTTCGTTTGTTAAGGTTTCACGCCTCAACCACTCGATCAATAATAATGAAATTTCGCATACATGTTTTAAGAGTACAGAAGGTCATAAGATGTATTTTATCCATGGAAAAAGTACTTTTTCTGCGTGTTAGAAGTTTATTTACCAAATCTACATTAACGCAAGCGAAACTGCGAACAAAATCTAGTATATTTATAGTTATAAGAAGTGAAAAGTGTCAGTTTGTATCGTGTATCCTTTTTCGATCATGTGACAATAACCTCAACCATCAGATATAAGCCGCTTGTTTCTTATTTGATTACTAGATGTTCCCGCGGTTTCACCCGCGTTTTTCGTTACTGCGCCGCCCCCGTAAGTCATAGCGTGATGTTATATAACCTATAGCCTTCCTCGATAAATGAGCTACTCAACACTAAACGAATTTTTCAAATCGAACCATTAGTTCCTGAGATTAGCGCGTTCAAACAAACAAACAAACTCTTCAGCTTTATAATATTAGTATAGATAAGAGAATTTGAAAAATTCTCTGTAATTCAGAGTTTGGGTAATGTAGCTATCACACTTAGCCTATTGAACAGCGGCATATCGGTGGCCTGAAACAATATATATATATCGTAAATTTAATTTCATGCCTGAAAGCAGCTCAACGGAGGCCCAGCGGGAGTGTGTATGACGCGGGCGCTGCGTGCGCTCAGTACAGTATCAGATCGTATCGATCTATTTTCAGGTTCATTGAGCGAATTCACAAAGGCTACATACTGGATATTAAGTTATTGTTAATATAATAGATTTAAGGTGTTTTATTATATTACCGTTTTAAATGTTGTATTTTAGTTATGTTACTATACTATCGCATTAGGTTAAGAACCTGTAATGATAGATAATAGTTTTTGAAATAAATAAATAAATAAATAAATTGGTTGTCTGTAAAGTCGGTTTACGGACGATAGTTTAACGTGACAACGTCATAGCAAAATTTCTTTCCCGTAACGTTACAATGAGCGTAACGGGACAATGAGTCATACTTTTTCGTGCGTGCAGAGCCGGCTTTCATCGATTTATTAGACGTTGTCACGTCAAAAACTTCTGTACACGAGGTCTCATTCGATTCTCGGATCTGGCAAGTGTTGTAGGGTTTTCAAGTCAAGCAATTCTCAGTGTAGTGCCTCGCCCCCTATTACGCTGGATGTTAAACCTTGGCTGGCGAAATGTCGGTGTACACCTTTCCTTACCTTTTCGGGAATGTCTCCGAAAACAATATTGTATACATAGTCTCATGTAGTAATGTCCTCCAGACCAAATTTCGGTCATGGCGGCCAATCTTAACGGAGACTGGCCATCTGCGCAGGAGATATTTTTATTTTTTTTATTTTGCTCGTCAAAATGACCACACTCCACCTGGTGGTAAGCAATCGTGTGGTCTAAGAGCAGTGGCCTCCACACCGCCCTCATAGCAGCCGAGGCGATGTTGAGGTCTCTGCTTTGACGGCCTGAGAAGGTGCTTTTTCACGCCCCGCTTAAAGGACCCAGGATTGAAGGAAGAAGGAACCACGTGCCTTGGCAGAGAATTCCATGCCTTGGTCGTTCGGCAGAGGTATGAGGACCCAAACTTGTTGCTATTATAGTGCACAAGTATGTGCGCAAACACAAGTGCACTCTCTGTTCCCTAACTCTCATGATCCGATGGGACGAATAATCCGACACGACCGGAGAGAGATCAGGCGCAGGACCAACGGCTTTACATGCTTTTCGAGGCACGGGGGTGTCTAACACCGCCAACTTCCTAACTCCGGATTCGTATTGAGATTTCTTAACAGAAAAACCCAATAACTTTTTGTTGGCCCGACCTGATTCGAACCCGAGACCTCATGCACAGCTGTCGGATTCACTACCGCTGCGCCACGGAGGCAGTCTCATGTAGTACGTAATATATAAATATATAGTCATATATGCACAGGTATGTATAGGACTATGTATTTATGTACATAATGAACAGACAAAAACTACACCCAAACTCAGAACAAAAATTTGTAAACCACATAAACATTATCTCGTATGGGATTCGAACCCTGCGTCATCCGTATAGTCTTCAATACTATTTCACTGATCTCAATATTGTACACATCTTCCATACTTCCTCTATCCCCCTATATAGTTACTCGTACTCAAGACGCTTGGTTACCCACCGGGAATGCAACCCACAACATTCCAACACCCAACACTTTGACCGCAGAACTCAAGATTACTTATTAAGAAGCACAGTTACTTGATGTAAAATAAGTATAATTAATGATATTAAAACAGTTTTGGTTCGTATTAAAATAAATTATTTGTACACATTATGACTCAACATGTATTCGAGAACGAACGACTTGATATGTGGGGTGAATATACCATTTGATGTCTTCTTCTCCCTAGCCTTTATTATTCCCAAGTCACTCGGGGTCGGCTTTCTAGTCTAACCGGATATGACTGGATATCAGTTTTTACACGAAGCGACTGCCATCTGACCTCTGCAACCCGAAGGCTAACGATACCCTAAGGCTAGACCAGTGTCAGGATATTAGAGGGCACTGACTTGGCAGCTGGGACCGACGGTTTAACGTGCTCTCCGAGGCACGGAGCAGGCGATAATTTTCAATCAACACGCACATAACTTCGAAAAGTCATATAACTTCCGAAAGTCAGAGGTGCGCGACGTTAGTTCGAACCCGAGACCCTCTGCTTTGCAGTCTGTTGGTCTCCCCACTGATCTATTGCTGCTCATTTGATGTATATATTTAAATTACGCATAATATCATATCAGACATTTAAGAAAAATAAAGTGAGAGGTCTTTATAAAAGCTATTTAAGCCAAAACAATAAAATTATTTTAGAATTGTTGTCTTTCTGTCTGTATGTTTTTACGCACATCACGCAAAAAGTACCCACTGCACGAAATTAAATTAATTATGAATAAACAGTTATATTGAAAGAAAGAAAGAAGAAAGAAAGAAATATTTTATTTTAATGTAACATTGCAACACACAATCAAAACTATTTTATAACAAAATTAATGCGTAAAATGTAAAAAAATTATAAATAATTTATAATTGCGAGTTCTAACTTAAAATCTGGTACTTGTTTTATATTAATACGCCATCTATAAGACGATTATTAATAATAAAAAATTTGGACACTACTTAGAAGTGGCAAGCTGAAGTTGCAATGGGCTGGTCATATCTGTAGAAGGACCGATGGCCGCTGGAGCAAGCGAGTTCTAGAGTGGAGACCGCGACTTGGTAAACGTAAGGTAGGACGCCCTCCGGCCAGGTGGACCGATGATCTGAAAAAGGTAGCTGGGTCAGACTGGATGCGGAAGGCGGAAGACCGGATGTTGTGGCGTAAAATGGGAGAGGCCTATGTCCAGCAGTGGACTGCTGTGGGCTGATTGATTAGAAGTGGTAACAACAAGAAATAGTTGGAGGGTCAGAAAGAGAGACATACGATACATATATTTAAAATTGTATTATGAGGTCCACAAGACCGAATTTTGGTCACGGTGGCCAATTTTTACGAAGGCTAGTCATCTGCGCGGGGATATGTAAGTATGCGCGCAAACACAAGAGCACTCTTTGTTCCTTTAAACTATTAGTATTACTCATAATGTTTGATCTCACCACCGATTCCCAAATTTGATTTGCCAATTAATATAAAGAACCGATATTCTTAAAGCTTACTTCCAAACATTATATAGAATACACATTTTAAACAAAACTCAACGAAAATAATTATATTATATTGTTACACGTGTTGTTATAACATGGGATTCAATGGAAATAGCAAATGCAATAGCATTAGTAAATGAAATTGCATATCTTTGCAAATATATACGTCTCTGTATATATTTTATGACAAATCGTATAAAAAATTTCGAGTCTCCGTCCAAAAGGTACAACATTTAAAACCCGCACCGCTGTACCGCTGAGTGGCGCGCTCACCTCACAGATAATGATCACATAACCGGCATCTAACGAGTCGATGATTAACGACGCACATCACGCCCGTAATGACGGATAATGATCACTGTTTGTTTTTGTCAATATCACCTCTACGAGTTTTAGAGGTCCGCGGTACAACAGAAGGCTTTTAAACATTTTTTCTTGGCTGTTTTTCGTTGGTCAATTTTAATTTAGAGCAGTGGCTAGACACACTAACACACAAAAGTTTCAGTTAATGTGTTTGTAATCACGCCTGTATCCCGAAGGGGAAGGTAAAGCCTACGGATTTCCACTAGCTACGATCCTGGGATATCTCTCCTGTTTTATTCACTTATTATATTTTCTCTGGAATGTCTTTGGTATGGTCAAAGAACATTCACCGAGGTCTTCCCCCCCGAAATGTCCCATTCACATTTGTCTTAAATAATTTCTTGGTTAGTCTATTGTTTTGTGGTCCAGTTTTTCTACATGCCCAAACCATCTCAGCACATCTTTCTTCATTCTTTCCACAACATCTTCTTTTTAGAGTAATAGAGCCTCGCTGATTTCAGCCTGAATGGGCTGGCTCGAACGGGGAAGGACTACCCTCTCACAGAATATCGACGTGAAATACCAATATTCCTACTGTTGTGTTTCGTTCGGTGAGTGAGAGTGCCGGAGGCCCACTCACCCTCTTGCCCCCTTCCCGCTCCTTCTCCTTCCCACTTCCTTTCCTAAAGGGTTGGCAACGCGCAAGTGATGCCTCAGGTGGTACAGGCGTCTATAGGCTACGATGACCACTTACTATCGGTTGAGCCGTATTCTGGTTTGCCACCTTAGAAGAATAAAAGAAAATTTAAAAAAAATGTGTAATGTTTATATGAATGTAATTATGTGTGCAGGTATGTACGGAACACAAAATTAAATACAAATGACTACACATATGTACATACAGGTAGGTGGCGCAATGACTTGCCATTTCTGCCGATACCCGAACGTTTAAACAGATACATTTTGACGCTAATGATTTATTATTTGATACAATTTCTGAGTAGCCATATATGGAATATTTCCAGACTACCTGTCATGAGTCAGACATATTTTGGGGTTTCTCATGATCATTTGTTAACTAGCTTTTGCCCCGTCTCCGTTCGCGTGTACTTTAGTTGTTTAATCCTTGTTACCTTATCCCAAGAGAATATCGGCATAAAACAAAGATTTTAATCATATATGTGGGTACATGTACACTGTAATTACTGTCTGTAATCACTGTATCTAGGCACTAGAAAGTGATCACACTAAGAAGAGTGAGCTCATATTACACAAATAGAGAAGGACACTTAACACTCATGTAACTTAGGTATACGAAAAAACTGTTTCCAATATTTTTTTAATAATTATGGTAATAAAGGTATAGATATAATTCATAATACTAGCGGTCGCCTAGTGGTCAAAATTCGACCAAAACTCCTAAGCTTGCTACTTTGTTTTCTGTTTTTCTCTATTACATATAAATAAGGTATATTTATTTATTTATTTATTTATAATAGGTACACAAACAGATTACAGTCTTAACATGGTAAGTAGTAATAATGAACATATTATATAAACCGGACAGTAATCCTAAAGTAGTGTACACAACATGTACATATTAGAGCAGATTACTTAGCAAAACAAAAACCATAATTAAAATCTTAAATTCGTTAGCGTAGGATACAAGTGGATAATTGTAAGTAGGTTTTTACTTAATTACTGTAATTTTACATTATAACTAGATTTGGAACTTTTCGGAACTAAGCACACGTGATACGATCTTTTTATATCTATAGAACTATAGTTAAAGAATTGTACGACATCAGACGAACATTGTCGAAATACTACGAACGCGATTCGACTGCGTGTGTCAAATGCATGGTTGTGTGCGTGTAGTGTTTATTTATTAATTTAATTTATTTCTAATGCATATTTTATAAAGATATTAGCATTCGCCCCTACTTTTCCATATAAACTTTAACTGTGCCAAATTTCATACTCCTCCCTCCGCGCAATTTTCGTAAAAAGGGGTACAAAGTTTTTGCTTCACGTATTAAATACGGGTATATAGATACAGCCGTCAACAGCGTGTGCGACTTAAGGTCGCAGATGTAACACCACCAATACTTATGTTGTGGGCAGAATTCATATCCTAATCCTAACTTAATATTATAAATGCAAATGTAAGTTTGTATGTTACGCTTTCACGCCTTAACTACTCGACCGATGCTCATGAAATTTCGCATATACCTTGTCAGGGTTACAAAAACGGACATAGCATACGTTTCATTCAAAAGAAGTACTGTTCCCGAGAAATAAAACAATTATATAACCTACTTTTAAACCGCAGGCAAAACCTAACAAATTATACTAGACCTTCGGTCAAATTGGTGTATTTGATCGATGTACTAGACACTACAAACTTTAAATAAACAATCATACTACATATTTAATAACAAGCATTAACACATATAACTTACACAACCCATCTCATAATCCCTTGTCTTAATTTAACAGCTCAATCGTGCCCATCATATTTCTCATCACAGAATCACTTTAACAAAAAGTCCACCCCCCAGGGGGCACGGTGGGCTGAGCACTTTCAATGAAGAGCTCACGCTAACTGACGGGCGATGGCAGGATAATTACTATGTTAATGATCTTTCATACAGGTATGTTATATTAATTAGTTGTCATATCAAATTTTTGATGTGTGACTTGTTGGTTAAGTTTGTGGTCGATTTTGAAGTGCGGGGTTCGATTCTCCGACCCCCTATTACGTGGGACCTAAAATATATCTACTGTCTGCCCACCCCTTCAGGAGTCCTTTTTTTAAAGGTTAAGGTCAATTTATTTTGCTATCTAAATGTTTTCGTGTTAATCTGTCCAGCAGCGGAGCTAGTAAGCTGGTGTTAGTAATGGGTTTGTGTTAATAGTGCAATAAGTGGGATTCGAACCCACTACCTCTCAAGTTGAAGTCAAATCGCAAGTCCTTATCCGTTGCGCTACTGCTGCTTCAATATTTAAGTATTATTAAGTTTCCGATATACAAATTCTTGACCCAAAATACAAAACTACCATCTTAGTCTCCCCGTGACCATGGCTGCTGAAAAGCAACCGAAACGTCGGGGAAAGTGTGAACATAAATATAAATAGTATAATAGTACAGTAATAGTATAAATAGTTTTAATAGTTTCAATAATTTAATTAGCTTAAAAATTTGTAAAGTTTAATAGTAATAGTAGTATAACAATTTTCAATTTTTTTTAATAAAGTGTCAAATAAACAACGCGGTAAAATCCGTATATATTAGTTTAATTTCAACAAAAATAATTTGCATATCGGAAACATTTCAATGTTATTGGGACTTTTCTGTTATAGATCTCGCAGTGATAGTGGAAAAAATGTAACAGGTAGACAGTAAAAGGCTTGTTTCTAATTTCGTGAATCTTCAAATTCCATAGCTGACAAAAGTTAGTATAATATACTACTGTTTCTACTGGGTCTATCATTTTTGGGCTTATTCCCGTACGCTCCAAATCTATTGTTGTCTAAAATTCATTTTTCCATACATTAGTTACCGGGAGCTCCAAAGATTTTTATATGAAAATAATAAATAAAGCCACATTTACCAATTTAATTCCCTATAGCTCCAAAACATTCTCTAGGTACTTTGAGATTTTATTCCTTATCAAAAACTAATATTATACGTACAGTTTGTTTTGGAGCTGTCGGGAACACACTAGTAAGTAGGTTTTTATTTAATTATTTGTAATATAATTTGGAGCTTCTAGGAATAAATATATGGAGATCACAGGATTTAAAGAAAACATTTTTCATAAGCTTTTGGAGCTCTTGGGAACGATTTTACAAAATAATAATTATATTTTATTTTAGTCTTGGAGCGCTTGGTAGCAATATAGCGGAGCGGGCGGGAATAAGCCCATTTTTGCGCTGTGCAAATATCATATTCAATTTTGTATAATTTGAATTGTCAAACATCAGTCCAGCTGGGTCGATCGACGGCCTATCAATCAAATCATCAATTTAAGTTTCAAATATTCGATTACGATTCCAATCATTACCTAATCATTGACAACGGATTAATCAACATTCGGATGCCATATCATCAAAGTTTCGAATACTCGAATTTCTGATTTCGTAGCAGTCATATGTATGAAAAAGTAATTAAAAACACACATAACACATACACTTTTAAAACACTATTAAAACACTATTTAATACACGAGAATATTATTTTAATTGCCAATATTTTACGTTCATTATCAATAGAAAGTTAATTTTCTAACACATTATGCTAAGCGTGTAAGCACAAAAATTCAAAAACCTAAATCATATTTCTATAAAAGATACTTTCTAAACACAAAAATTAAGAATCCAACTCGTAATTAATCAACTCATTTATTATTATTTATCAAAACACTTATCTCAATGTTGTTTAACTTAAAAACACATGAATTTAACTTAATTGCCGAATTTAAGGCTCCCGTGGCATATAAAAATACATTACTTTAAATTATGGTGACCATTTTCGTTTTAAGTTTTTTATTGCGATGTGTTTTATTAATTATTTTTTATGAATGTATGAAAAAACGGCGTCTTTTTATAAAGAATCTTTCTATTATGTTTGTATGTTACTTTATTTTAGAATAATTACAGACGAGTGTGACGTGTTTAAGACATACTTAGTTTGTTCGAAAATTGTTCATAAAACGTCGCAGAATTTTACGTGACTGCGAGGTCGCGGATTACATTCCTGGGTAAGAAAAAGAGCTGTCGGGATTATCTATTAGGGAAATAGTTATTTTATTGGCAAACCATTAGCATGGCCTATTCTCCTCGGTATGAGAAGAGTAAAGTCGGCCTTAGTCCACCACGGTGGCCTGGCGCGGCAAAATTCACATATCGTTGAATACATTACGTCTACAGATTACTAACGATGTTTTCTTTTAGAATTTATACAACACACTCCAAAAAATGTATAAATTATATTTAAAAAATATATATATATTTCACGCCTATATTCACGACGGGGTATGCAGAGGTAACCTACATTCACATTTCACAATTGGTATTGGTGGTTTTAGATCACACGTACAAACGTATTGCCGACGTGCATAGTTTTAGCACTAATTCTAATCAAAATGTTTTTATTTATTAATTTATTTTTGAAGTGAAAACTTCTTTAGCGGCGTTATGCACTTTTTTGTGATGGGTAAAAAATGTTAAACTCACGTCAGGACACGTGACCTTATCTAAAATTCGTAAGACGGACGGAGAATTGTCAAACTCGCGTCAGGACACGTGACCTGATCGAAAATTCGTAAGACGAAGGGAGAATTGTCATGTTTGTGTACGATAGCGCAATAAATGAATATTGTATTTTAACACATAAATTATAGTACTTTTATACTGATAATTAAAGCAATTCGTGCAAAATTATTGCGTAACCATTCCAAAATATCAAAAATGCACAACGTTAATATTCAAGTTTTCACTTCTGGCGGCGCTCCCGGAGTGCAACCCGTTGACTTCTTTTTTCACAATACAGCTATTTGTTATTGGAAAGGCTCCATAACATTTTAACCGTGAACTGAAACCTCGCACACAACCGTCGCCTCCACTACCGCTGAACCACCGACGTACACACATACTCTTAAAAAGAATAAATAACACTTAATTAAAATACTTTCGCTAATAAAACAGTATATAAAAATAAATGGCCATTAATGAGCCATCTCGGGTATTATTAATTGCAAATAAAAATAATATCTTTACATCAACACCATTAACTTTATGTCGTTCTGAGTCTCACCAAAATGGCCGGCTCACACAATAATTACTGTACCTGTGCCCTTTTTGGGTAAATAATAAAATATTTTATATTATTTGCGTATTTTGCAGGTGTTTTAAAATGGTCAAGACGTAGAAATTATGGATTATGGATATGGTAGATAGTTGATAGTGTGTCACAATCCTGTTCAAGTATACGTAGTCTCACGTCTCATCTCTGTAGGGTTAGTAGGAGACTCCTCTTTGATGCAGTAGGAGATAAGCCTACTACCGTGTAGGCAGGCACGGGATGTATCTTATCTTATCTTATGTGGGGGCCAGTCAGTGCTGACCGGCGACACTTCGACCCAGTAGGATTCACAGGATTTACAGACACTCTCCCAATAACGACTGACATAGATGTTCATGGCAGCCGGGACCGACGGCTTAACGTACTCTCCGAGGTGCGGAGCAGGCCATAATTGTCAATCAATACGCACATAATTTGGAAAAGTCATATAACTTCCAAAAGTAAGAGGTGCGCGACGAGGGTTCGAACCCGAGACCCTCTGCATTGCAGTCTGTTGGTCTCCCCACTGAGCTATCGCTGCTCGGCACGGGAAGTAACTAAGCATACATAGTTCCAGATTCAACGCTGCTACGTAGAATTTTAAAATGTTTGCTATTTAAATCGAACCTGAGACCTCATGCATAGCAATCTCATCGACTACCGCTGCACCACATCGTTGTTTCTTATTCAATGACGCATAAACCAATAAACGGATTTGGATGAAACCACTACGTCCTAGATTAACACATAGTAGATATATTATGTACTAGATTAACACATAGTAGATATATTATGTACTTTGTTTGTTATGTTCATGAGATGTAAGGAAAGCCACGGGCAGAACTACTGGGTCCTGGCAATCAGGGGTAATTCTATCTTATCTTCGATAAGAAACACATAATCCTTATCCTTCCTTCCTTACCATATATTATATATTTATATATACTTACTTTAATATTATAAATTTGAAAGTAACTGTCTGTCTACCTGTCTGTCTGTCTGTTACCTTTTCACGGCTAAACCACTCAACCGATTTAGATGAAATTTAGTACAGATATAGTTTAAAACCTGGGAAAGGACATAGGCTATTTTTTATTGATGTACGTACCACGTGGGCGGAGCCACGCGCAAAAGCTAGTAAGTAATAAAATTGAAAAGTTAATTCGTTTTTTGTTTGAACCCGGTAATCTTTGGAACTATCAGTCAGATTTCACAAATTCTTTTTCCTCTTCCTTGGAACAACTATTTATCGGTCACACATTTTTTTTATCGGTCACACATTTTTTTTAGGAGATAAAAGTGAGGATGTCTTAAACAGCAGTGCAAAGCCGTCTATAGGTCGCCCTCGGCTAGCAAGCATGATTGATTAACATGATAATTGTAAGTTATCTTGGGAATCGAACTCACGATGGACTGCAAACAGAGACGCCAAATAATGCCGTAGGACCTATGAAATCGTCGTATTAAATCAATCAAGAAATAACACTTATGAATCCTATCATAATATTAGTTTGTTTTATTATCATCAACACTATCAAACTGAAAGCCTCTGTGGCGCAGCGGTTGTGATTGCCATTACGAAGCATGAATTCTCAGATCAATTTCCGGGTAGGGTAAGGCGATTAACACATGGCACCGCGCACCGCCGCGGTAGGCGGTGAAGCGGATCTCATATCGCATTGGCGTCTACTAAATCCGTTGATGCCTAACAGACGTACACCGCCCGCCCGCGCGGTCGAGCGGTGCTCTTTCGCTTTACCACCACCGCCCTCCGCGGCGGTGCGCGGTGCCGTGTGATAATCGCCTAAGTGTTAGTTGCGTTTTCTGATAGAAAATTATTTTTAGTTCAGAGTCTGTCTGTGGCTAGTAGACGGCAATACGCTCGCTTCATATTACGTGCGATCTAAATCCGATTTGCTATTGGCAAAATATGGCTGTAATATTATATACATTATATACATAGTGTGTATATATGTTAGGCGATTACAATGCTCATACAAATGAACTGTTTAATTACGAATTATTAAAATTTTGTGAAGATCAATATTGGAGTTGCGCGGATATCAAACTATTGCCGCGCGACTCGTATACATTCGTGAGTGAAGCTCACAGGTGCAAGCGTTGGCTCGATCACTGCGTCGTCACAGAGGCCGCGCGGCGCACGATCATTAGTGCACAAATATTATATGACAGTTACTGGTCCGATCACTTACCTATTCAATTAATTTGTAACCTTAAATTAATTGAACCGAATATTGTACAATCGAATGGGAATAAAAACAATGTTATTTGGGGAGAACGAGATGCTAATCAAATATTGTTGTATGAAAGATTGTGTAATTCTGGTTTGTGTCTAATTGACTTACCGTTAGAATTATGTAAGTGTGCAGATTCAATGTGTAGGGATCCGCAGCATATGGTTATGTTAGATGGCATGTATGATAAAATAATTTGTGTACTTAAGGAATCTGCCGAGCGTACAGCTATAGTGATTAGGAATAGAAACTACAAACCATTGATAGGATGGAATAATTATGTTAGAAGTGCTCACGGTGAAGCCCGTCTTGCGTTTCAGTTATGGAATTTAAATGGTAAGCCGTCTTTGGGGCATGTCTATGACAACATGCGTGATACGCGAAAAAAGTTTAAGTCGGCTTTAATATGGTGTCGCAACAATCAAACCCAGATCAAATTAAATATATTAGTAAAGAGCCATGAAAAGAAAGATTTTGGAAAGTTTTGGAAAAATACAAACAAAATGAATCCCAAACCGAGGCTTCCAGTGAGTGTAGCAGGACAATGTAGCCCGTCGGACATAGCAAATATGTTTATAAAACACTTCAAAGTTGATTCATCTTTGAAGTCAGCTGTGCCAGTGTTATCGTCGTTGCCTGACGTTGATGGCTTTCCCATGGAGCTCAATGTAAAGTTTACTGCCAAGGACATTGCCGATGTAATCAAAACCATGACTAGTGGAAGGTCTCCAGGGCATGATCACCTAAGCGTTAAGCATCTGCGATATGCTGGAGAACATTTGCCTAGGTTATTGGCTATGTTATTTACATTATGTATGAGTCATACGTACTTGCCGGGAGACCTTATGAAAACAATTGTTGTACTCATTATAAAAAATAATACTGGTGATGCTGCGGACCCCTCTAATTACAGGCCAATCTCATTAGCCACTGTTATAGCTAAGGTGCTAGACTGTCTTCTTGATACACACATGGCGAGCCGTATTACACTCCATGACGCTCAGTTTGGGTTCAGACCCGGCCTATCGACAGAAAGTGCCATTCTGTGTCTCAAGGAGACCGTACAGTACTATGCTGCCAGAAATACACCAGTTAATGCCTGTTTTCTTGATTTGTCCAGAGCATTTGACTTGGTATCTTATAATACGCTTTGGGAAAAGATGCGCAGTGAAACTACCGTAGACAACTCGGTGATCTCTCTGTTAAAGTATTGGTATAACAACCAAACCAATTGTGTGAGATGGGCGGGAGCATTTTCTGATATATATGGGTTAGAGTGTGGTGTGAGA
Source organism: Catocala sponsa (assembly GCA_963564715.1). Lineage (NCBI taxonomy): Eukaryota > Metazoa > Arthropoda > Insecta > Lepidoptera > Erebidae > Catocala > Catocala sponsa. The sequence continues at coordinate 18,801,692 of OY751349.1, forward strand.
CAGGGGGATAACCTCACCACGCCTTTTCAATCTATATCAATCAGCTGATCGTTGAACTCAGCAACACTAATGTCGGTTGTCACATTGACGGCATATGCATAAATAATATAAGTTATGCCGATGATATGGTGTTGCTGAGTCCATCGATCAGCGGGCTTAGACGGCTCCTAAGGATGTGTGAAGCTTATGCGGTGACCCATGGGCTTAGGTATAATGCTAAAAAGAGTGAGTTACTTGTGTTCAAGGCGGGCACCAAATGTTACTCGAACGTGCCACAGGTTTCAATTTATAACACTTCGCTAAAATAAGTCACTGAATTGAAATACCTGGGTCACTGGGTCACCGAAGAGCTTAATGATAACATGGACATTGAACGGGAGCGCAGGGCGCTGGCAGTCCGGTGTAATATGTTGATCCGTAAGTTTGCACGGTGTACCAAAGATGTCAAGATAACTCTTTTTAGAGCCTACTGTCAGACATTCTACACGTGCAGTCTGTGGGTTCATTATACGCAGAGGTCTTACAGCGCTCTGCGTGTTCAGTATAATAACGCGTTCAGGATGCTGGCTGGGCTGCCCCGCTATTGCAGCGCTTCTGGGATGTTTGCGGAGGCAAGAGTAGATGGTTTTCATGCCATTATCCGCAAACGGTGTGCTTCCCTGCTACGCAGAATGCGTGGTAGCTCACACAGCTTATTAAGCACATTGTGTGATCGGTGGGACAGTCCGATGTTGGGACGCTGGATACGACTACACACGACGTAGACAGTGTCCAGAAACTGGGCCTGGCTCATAATATTATGTGTAAAATTTATATGTTACTAACACTAGGTTAAGTATTTTGTCTGTTACTAACACTTTATGGACCCTGGTCTGCAATAAATATTTATTATTATTATTCTCTTTATTACTTATTTTCTCTAATATTTACATTTTTAAATATAAATATAAAAATTATACATATTGAAAAATATAAAAACTGAAATGACCCACCGATATCGGGTGCAGGGACCAAGCTATCGGTGGTTAGGGCTCCAGAGAAAGGAACCTCCGCACTATGCGCGCCGTGTCGAGCAATACTGCCTTCTGAATCGAGGACTTGACCCAGCTATTCAACGCGAGCCTCTTAAGATGGTGGTCGAGGCTCTTGGCAATTAACCCGTTTACCGAAACGACTATCGGTACAATGATCGCCGAGCCTACATCCCACATGTCGGCAACCTCGCGAGCCAAGTCCAGATATTTAATTTGTTTATTATTATTATTATTATATACCTCTGCTTACTCATTCGGAATTATACAAGGATAAGATTTTGTATGTAAGATATCGAACCCACGATTGGTTGTAAACTTATACCCCAACAACCAACGAGCTGAACATCGTATCAAAACCATTTAAAATAACACTTATCAATCCCGTCATAAGATTAGTTCTACACCATAACCATTAAAACATTATTACACGACACGAGACGAAACCCAAAATATCTAAATCACCATTAAAAATCCTATTATTGTCACTCAAATAAATTAAATAGACACATTATAGATGTAACAGGAACGATTCAAATTAACAGATATCTAAATTGAACATACGTATAAACTATGTGTAATTACTGTTCAAAATACGAGCGTTAAAATTTAAATTAATTAAGATTTTAAAGATGAAATCGGTGGAATACCAATTGGTATATCGGTCTGGTAACACATACCTTATATGTTATCAAATAAAATAAATCTCCGTGTACCCTCAAGATGGTGTCCGAATCGCTTGTTCGTCTGTTTATAATTATATATAGCTGAGATTTTAACTAATGTTGGACATGTTTTCTTTTGAAGCGTACTTAATTTTTTTCGGTGTTTTTAAATAATTGCGTCAGTTTGGAATTATTCAAAACTAGCTGTATCCGCGGTCTCACCCGCGTCAGTGGTAGTTGTAGTTACTGTGCCGATCCCGTGAGCCGTAGCGTGATGTTATATAGCCTATGTCCTTCCCAGGGTCTCAGGCTATCTCCATTCCAAATTTAATCAAAATCGGTTCAGCGGATTAAGCGTGAAAAGGTAACAGACAGACAGACAGACAGACCGACAGACAGACCGACAGACAGACCGACAGACAGACCGACAGACAGACCGACAGACAGACCGACAGACAGACCGACAGACAGACCGACAGACAGACCGACAGACAGACCGACAGACAGACCGACAGACAGACCGACAGACAGACCGACAGACAGACCGACAGACAGACCGACAGACAGACCGACAGACAGACCGACAGACAGATAGAGTTACTTTCGCATTTATAATATTAGTAAGGAAGTAAGGATTTATATTGATCTATTAAGCATAACATTTGCTCGCGGTTTCAGTCGCGTAAAAGTAGGATTGGTTAGGTTAAGTGTAACAGTTTTTTTTTATTTGGTCTATGTTGCTCGGCGATAATATAGCTTTCTAATGATAAAAGAATTTTTAAAATCGGTTTAGTAGTTTTTGAGTCAAAGCATTACAAACAAACAAAAAATCTAATCTTTTCTCTTTATAATATTAGTATAGATATAGCTGAGATTTTAACTAAAGTTAGACATATTTTCTTTTGGTGTGTACTTAATGTGTGTACTTAATTTATTTTCGGTTTTTCGTTGTGTGTTTAAATAATTGGGTCGGTTTGAAGTTAATTATAATGTATACTGATTTTTTAAGAAAATGGAGTCGTAGATATGTTTGCGTTTCAATTTGATTTTAAGGAATGTTTATTTGTGTGACAGTTTGTTTATAACAACACTTGTTATTTTGTTTGTTTACTTTTATAATGCATACTTACATTTAACATGTAGGTATCGTTTTTAATGGATTCCAGTTTTATGATTGCAAGTCTGATTGCTTAATGTACAGATTCAACAACATTAAAATAATACCTTACGATAAAGATTAATTTATTAAAATTATATTTGAGCATTATTCCTTTCAATGCTTACAGATTGCTTACTTTGCCATGTTTGATAGTATCCATATTGGTCTAAGTTAACATCACATTGTTCTAGATGAACATAATGTAAAAAAATTTGGTATGCAATAGGTAAAGCCTTAAAACGAAAAAATTAATTTAATAAGAAACCTCCCAAAGAAAAGCGTTGACTCTAAATTACAAACAATGCTTTAATTTTACTTATTACTTGAACTTGCACCAATATTTTTCAGTTAAAATAAATTGATAACACACTATTTTAATTAACTAATTCCTAATAAAAAATACGTCTTCATATTGAAAACCCACTAATTCCACTTAAAGAGCTCAATAATGAAGATTTTTAAATATTTAATGACCTCACCCACAATTAATTTACGCCTTAATATCAGGCAGAACCCCGTGACACGCCATAGCGAGATAAAAATAAAATAAATGTCGTGCCTCGGTGCTTGAGCATAGCGCGGCCAATTAGTTTATTGGTCGACACATGTCCTTCCCAGAACGTAGAGATACCATCTTTAAAGGGACAACGCACACTGAACATGATGAACGAACGATTGAGGTCTTCCATTCAATCATTCGGTCACTTATTCGTGTGAAGTTCTCATGATATTATGTTGAATGAATGCCAGGAATGATAAATTATTTATGGTAGTCCTTTGCTTCACTCAAATAATCGTTTTGAAGCAGTTATCATTTTGGGTTGCTTCACCATGTCAACTATAAAAATATTTATGTAGACTATTCTCCAAAAATATTTTTCGGTCTATATTAATCTGTCTGGTATTAGCCTATCTTGTATTAACGTCTATTATCAGGACAACTGTTCCGCATGCATACGTGACACTGGTCCTGGATTGAGAAAGGAAGACACCACTTAAAAATTAAAAGGAAATCTGTCCCAAAGAAGGCTACTTGTAGAACACCGTAGTAATTAAATGAAAAAATATGTATAGATTGAAAAGCCGACTTTTTCTGAAAACCATGTAGCGTGTAGTATAACTGTAAATTACTTAATAAAGATACCAAAACTTCAAATTTAACAGAAAAAAAAATGTCCTCATTCTATCTTATTATTAGAACAAGGACTTGCCACAGGTATCAATTTTTTTTTAATTGCAATAAATGCTTAGTACTGTTCTCAGTAACTCCCAAACTAACCTTACGTTTATTTGAAAAGTTTATTTGACAGGTAGATGATTTATATGGATCAATTTATTAGTTTATTGGTTGACACCGCGTCCTTCCTAAAACATTGCGATAACATCTACGAAATGACAAAGTACAGTGTAACATAGGACGACAACTGTGAGAGCGTTTATTGACCAACTTAAAAAAGGCACCAGGTTCTTAATTCCGTCAGTATATAAGCATATAGATTTAAAAAGTTCACACCTATTAGAAGTGTATCCTAGAGAGAGAATCAGAAATAAGTAGAGACTTATTTACTAACATTTCGGTACCCATGTTACAAATCAGCTTATGTTTAACTTATCACCAGATATAGTAAAATATAACAGTCAAAAATAGTAAATGATCACCAAATTGCACAGTAAAATATATTTAAAAAGATCAAAATAAGTCGACGGAGCCTCCTATTTTTGGGAGGGTTTAAGAAGGAACCTAACATAACCTAACTCTTCCGAGACGGAATGCAGTGATTTAAGGCGTATAGGTGCTCGTTATGATACATTTTAGTAAGCATATTTTTCTGCGCAATTACTATTTCTGGTGGTCATTATATATTTTAATCCCTTACAAATCTCATACAAAAGTGTGTTGATTGACAGCTTACTGCCTTTCTATTTTTATTATAAAACACATCTAGAACGCGATTTTGACTGACATGTCATTGCCATGGTTACTGTAGAAAACCTCAAATTATAACAACCGACTAAGATGGTATTGGTGGTGAGATTTAACAGAACTGTTTATTTCTACACACAATAATAATAGTCATAGTAAGAATATAAGTGACTTTATATCAATATGAAAGTGAATGAAGGCAGAGAAGTGTGTCAGGATCGTAGCAAATGGAAATCCGTAGTCTCTGTCTACACCTCTGGGAAACAGGCGTGAATCTATGTATGTATGTATGTTTATATCAATAGGCTTCAGAAGTGGAAATGTGTTTAATAGCTTGCTTCAGGTTCACTCTTTCGGACGTGGGACCTAAAAAAGATCGCTGGAGAAAGCGGGTATATTATACCTCTGGCTGCCCTATCGGGAAAATAAAGGTATGCTACTATAACTAGGTATTCAAAAAAAACTCCTATACACGTCACCTTATCAATCTGTTACAACTTAATGAATGAACATATTAGTCACACTACCATTCACTCACTTATCGCACTACCCGCCGCCCCTAAACTGAACGCATCCAAACGCCGCGTTAATGTGCGCACACGCATATATCGCGCTCAATAATATACACGTCTTAAAAAACAACACTATCACAACCAATACCCAATTAATAAAAAACCTTCTAAATCCTCTTTTTGTAATGTTTTGTTAAACAACTAAATTTAGGGTTAAATAAAAAAAAAGCACGTAAGAAAAAAACGTTTGGGCCTTGTTAACTGCAGTCGCTTATATTTATTTTGACAAGCATCGTAAATTCTAAAAAGTTTTTGTTGGACCAAAGATTAATCACCCATTATTTCGGTAATTTTAATAGTAGAAGATGGTTCAAGGTGTTGGAGCCCATTTTAGGGTCCCACAGGTGTTTTATAGGGTCGATATGATCTCGTCGATGATGACATTCCGGGTTCCGTACCACAGATTGAGATAAAAGAAGGTTTTTATGATAATTAGTATCGTTCGGTTTTATGTTTGTTTCTGAACGTGTCGTACCGATGTTTGGTAGATAAAAGACTTGTATTTATTGGGTATTAAGTCTTAGTTACACTGTCTCAGGCTTATCGGTACCGTGGCTTAAGTTTGCGCTTACGATTGGTGTTGATTGTGAAGTTCTAAGTTCGATACTTGGGTCATGATAAGTGGCAATATACTACACTGCAGTAGCAGCGAGACAACCACTTATCTGCTGTGCTCAACCACTTACTCGCTAGACAGTCATGAAATTTCCGTTTACTTAAGACTGTGCCGAGCGAAATGTGCCAAAACAGGCGGTCACAGTTAAGTGAATAAAATCAACACTTTTTGTTTAATACAAATATAAAATATACATTTACTATAACAATGAATGTGCTTACAATTACTCCGTGCAAAAAACTTAAAATAATTAATATTTTCGCCTACAAAATTACGTAAATTTGTATGAAAAATGCAAAAACGTAAGCTCGTGTTACGTGATTTTTAGATTATATTATAACAGAAGACATCTATCCTATTTTACAGCTTAAACGAAACATAAATAGTTATATTACAATTTATCCGTCCCAAATATTTAAGTTATTTGTTGACAATAAAGATACATATTTATCAAAAAAGAACTTCAAATCCTCCATACAAGTTTACTTTTTCTTACACTGAGCTTAGCAGAAAACTTATTGTAATCGCCCACAGGTTGAGGTCTGGACACATGCCAATAAGTTTGGATTTCTAATGAGAAAACTGAGTTCACCAAACTGCGAGGTTCATGGATCTTTAGAGGATGTGTCCCACTTGTTGACGGAATGTGTCAGATTTCGATCTGCCAGGGAAAATCTGCGAAATGAGTTACTTTTAAATATGTATGATGTCGGTATGTTTCATCATATATTGTCAGCGCCTAATTCAAAAGCCGCATCTAGCATTTATAAGTTCGTATCGTTGCGTTTTAACTAAATTGTTGTATAACTTATTTTTAATGATATAGATGAATTAAGAAAATCACCTAAAATAAGTTAATATTCTTAAGAAAAGACTGATGGCTGTATTGCTGGATGGTGTATGTGTCGTCTAGCAGTGCAACTTTCAGTCAGTATATATAAAAAGTATATAAATTATATGTAAAGTCTGTCATATTTTATTTTGTTTTTAACTTTTTTTTAAACTATTGTGAGCTGAGCTATTTTTTAATGTATGGTGATAATTTGTACTAAAATTTAAGAGCGCGAGTATTATGTATAATGTTACTAAATTACCACTGTATGGTACTTAAATAAAAAAATAATAAAAACTTGTTATGAGGTACGATGGGACTGGCATATACAATTGTATAAAAGTCCGTTATCTATACTAATATTATAAAGCTGAAGAGTTTGTTTGTTTGTTTTCTTGAACGCGCTAATCTCAGGAACTACTGGTCCGATTTGAAAATTTCTTTCAGTGTTAGATAGCTCATTTATCGAGGAAGGCTATAGGCTATATATCATTACGCTAAGGTCAATAGGAGCGGAGCACCAATAAAGAATGTTTCAAAATCGGAGGGTTTTTTTCCTTTTGAGAGCTTCCACTGCGTGCGCTGCGTAAACAGTTAAAGTTTCGCAAAAATCATGTATGACAGAATAAAATTGTTACCCCTTAAAAGTTCTAAAAAAAGTCTGTGATAGCATATGTCTATCTTTTAAGGTTGGCTCACTATAACCTTTTTATGCTAACCAAATTTATTCTAAAATAATGCATTATTTGCGAAGGTGTTTTTATAAACATGATATTAATCCTTATCCAAATAAATACGTTATTCATCACAAGTATTTAATTTAAAACAAATTGCCCTTTACATCATTCGATTTCAATGAATATCATAGGAGATATCGCAGTTTTAAAATAACATCGCAGAAATATCATAAAAGCGTGATGTAGGTATCTAAAATTATTTTAAAATATTTTCACCTTACGTAAACGAAGTCGCTCGCGGGTTAAAGTTAGCGTTAGCCCAAAGTAACTATTCCACGCGGACGAAGGTGCGGGCAGAAGCTCGTAATAAATGAAGAGAAAAAAAAAATTGAATATGCGCCGCACGAGCTCTGTCATTATCTGTCTTACGCTCGGCGCAGTTTTAACGGCATGTGTAACTATTAAAGTTGTGCAGTTGGCTGCGCCACCAATCTCCGTTAGTTTGGCTGGCGTGACTGATTTTTGGTCTGTGGGACCCTTACTTTATTTCTTATTTATGTATAAAGAAATAGTATAGCCTATTTAACTGATACAAACGAAACCCCAATACAAAATAATCCGTGTCCTTTAAACTATCCACAACACCTCACATACATATTTTAATCACCACACAACCGATTAAGGTTGCTGACGCACCGAGCACTTTTAAGTGGTCACCGGTTAAATTTGCGTGGTCACGCTTGCCGTGTGGTCCCCAATAAAATTGGACCTTCCCTTTTAAGGTCAGAAGAGATAACTAATCGTTTATAAATGCCGAATACTCGCTTAAGATGTCGATAAAAACTTTGTAATATGTTGTTTTGTAAATTGAACGATGGCTTCGAAAAATTCTTATTTTTTTGTCCATAATATAGACATGCTATCTGATTCGTGTCTTTATTTTGAGCGACTTATCCTTTGCTAGGGTTGAAGTTATTTTTTCTAAATTGGTTCAGTACTTTTAAATAATTTGTCTAAACTTAAACTTGCCTCGGTGGCATACCGGTAGTGAATGCGATTGCTATTTATTAGGTTTTGGGTTCGATTTCAGGGTCGGGTCAACAAAACAGGATTTGAGATATTATGTTAAGTTTAGAATACCAGCTCGAAGTTAGAAAGTTTAAGGTTCACGGAGAGCACATAAAGCCATTGGTCGTATGCCTGATCCCTCTCCAGCGGTGTAGGATTGCCGTCCCATTAGACTGTGAGAGTAAAGGAATAAAGGGTGCACGTGTGTTTGCACATATACCATTTCGCACTACAATATGTCCTGCTTAGATAGCTAGCTATCAATGCTTGATTGGAAGTTTCTTCGATAGTGCAATAAACGGGATTCAAACCCTTAAACTTACGATTGCAAGTCCAATGCTTTATCGATTGGTCTGTCACCGATTTACAACTGATTCTCGAATATTTTAGTAAACATTACAAAGAATACCGAAACTTAAAATATATCTTTGACCGTAAATTTTATTGGGTCGATGCAACAATGTGATCTAACCCAACACAGCTGCAGTGTCAAGTTGACCACAATCCCATGCAGACAAAATACCTATAGCTGGCTAGGCGCTAGTCGGTGACCATACATATATTCTCGCGATGCGCCCTGCGAGTGGTCCTATGACTGAGATGACGCTGGTTGGTCACCACACTATTTTATATTATAATATGTTTAATATATATCACGTAATATTGTGTGGTATCGATTATAGTACACTGTATTATATTTAAATCCACATCTACGTTAATATTATAAAGAGAAAAGATTTGTATTCCTGTTTGTAATGAAGCAATCATAATAACAGTATTTTATTCAGTGAGTTGCCTTACTTACGCTTCTCACTGACGGCAGAAAATCAGCGCTGCGTACACACACCTATGCTAAGCATATCTTTAGACACACTCGCTGATGGACTTTGTAACAAAAGGTTAGTTTTAGTTAAGTAATAAATTGCTTTGCAACTAAAAATATTTAAGTAAAAAAGTTACTTAAATATTTTTTTGTTTTATATTGTATGTCTAAAAATCCTATTTTCATTTCATTTTTCATAAGATTACATTTTTAATTTCGTTTTCCATTTTGTTTTATTGATTTCACTATTTTTCGGGTGTGCCTTGGTCAAAATAATTTTAGCTAGAATTTCATACAAAAGAACATAGCAACAATACTGTTTCTGGATAAAAGGTACCCTATGTCCTTTTCTTAACCCCTGACAACATGTATGCGAAATTTCATGATGATCGGTCGAGTAGTTAAAACGTGAAAGCGTAGCAAACAAATGAACAGACAAAACGCATTTATAATATTACTAGTTTTTGCCCGCGGCTTCTCTCGCGTTAATTTAGAATTTAACAATCAATTCGGGTTGTACTCTGCTTGTATAATAATATAATATATATATACATATATATATATATATATATAAATATATATACAGGGTGTGTCGTAAATAGTGGTCCAGAGTAAAGGAGTCGATACACTGTATTCTTATGTATCACATACCGAAATTTTAACCATTTTTTTTATGCCCCTAAAGTCATATGATTTGCTGAAGATGAGTATTGAAATTGGAAACAGATTAATTTCTTTAAGTACCTTTGATTTTAAAACATAAAAAAGGGTTTGGATATGATAGTACACATATTCAAGAGTAATAATAAAAAAACAGAATTAAAAAATATTGATATTTGTTGAAATGACAGCCAAATTCGTGAAGCAAGGTGCAGAAATTTTAAAAAAGAATTTTTATTTTTTGTTAGGAGACCCTTAACTGAAAATGCTTAAAATTTCGGTATGCGATACATAAGAATACAGTGTATCGACTCCTTTACTCTGGACCACTATTTACGACACACCCTGTATATATATATATATATATATATATATATATATATATATGGTCAAAATACCTTTCACTAGGTTGATTATGGTTGGTGACCACACTATACATCCGTTGGATACAGTAATTATGGGCAAATACCTTTTACTAGGTTGATGATGGTCGTTGACCACACTATTCTCCCAGTGCGTCCCACACCCGATCGCAGAGCGCTTGTTAGAGAGCGAACTATTTGTTCCGGCACGTATAAACTCGATTAATGTGAACAGATACCCAGTACGTCGGCGAGACCGATTTATTAGACGCGCTCTACGAATGGCGCAAGTTAGAGGTTACTAGCGATCTAATAATCGTTTAGATTTGTTTATAGCAATACAAAACAACACCTGCCTTTATGGCACAGCACTAGTATATGCAACTGCTATGCAGGTTATGGGATTATTCTGTGAATATGTTTTTGTACCAATAATGATAATGTCCTCAAGACCGAATTTCGGTCACGGCGCGGCGGCCAGTCTTAATGGATGGCCATCTGCGCAGGGGATATTATAGTGCAAAAGTGTGTGCGCTAATACAAGTGCACTCTCTGTTCCCTAACTATCATGATTCGATGGGACGGTAATGCAACACGACCGGAGAGAGATCAGGCACAGGACCAACGGCTTTACGTGTTCTCCAAGGCACGGGAGTGTCTAACACCGTCAACTTGCTAACTCTGGGCTGCTATTGAGATTTCTTAACAGAAAAACCCAATAACTTTTTGTTGGCCCGACCCGGGATTCGAACCCGAGATCTCATGCACAGCAGTCGCGTTCACTACCGCTGCACCACAGCGGCAGTCGTCAGTTTTGTACTAATATGTAGTCTAAAACTGTGGCCTTTTAACGGCAATAGGCTATCCTTTTTATGTGGGAGTTAAAATCATAGTTGGTAAAATATAAGCGTTATACATCACACCCGCGGACTGAACTCGGGATCCCATCCTTAGTAGTCGCATTTACTGCTGCTGTGCGACAAAAAACAGTTTTACGTAATAGGAGGCGAGTCTATTGTCGTCCACTAGGCACAGTTCGGATCTTTGTGCTGCAACAGAAAATTTTTTAGCCGAAATACACAATGGTGCCAATTCTGTTGTCACAAAATTCTTTAAGCTTAACTAAAAATCACAAAAATTTAGTTTAGGCCTCTCAAATGACATTTCGTATTCTAAAATCGATAAAAGTGACAGCACTAAAAAAATTTTTGTGATTTTTAGTTAAGTTTAGAGAATTTTGTGACAACAGAATTGGCACCAATAACTCTTTTCTAAAAAATCGAACCACAAAACAGTCCGCAGTCTTTACCGCTGCAAAAATAATTTTACTAATATTATGAATTAATTTTTTTCAAAGGTGGTTATTCTATTAAAAATGATAACAAATCAACGAAAAAAATATAGAAAACAATTGGTATCGTACCAGTAAATATTTTAGAAACTAATCCAACCGCTCATAACTTGTACCACACACAGTATGCGACCATAAGCGTCGTAGCAGTTTGTTAAACCGCCCCAAGTGAGAACTAGCGTTATCGAGCGTTAATTAATTGTGTTTTATATTACGCCCGTTTAGTGGCCACACATTTATGTATTTGTACCTAAGAGTTATGGCGGATGATAGATAAATTAAACACGTATTTTAATTTATCGTTTTTAATACTTAGATTGGGATTCGTGTGTTTTATTGTCTTTTTAAGGGACAAAGTGTGATTTATGATAATTGTTAAGTATTTTATGTAAAAGCTTGATTAATTTGTTAATTCCATACGAAGACTAGTCTGACATCTATATATATTTTCTTTTCTTTATTGTATTCGTCAAAATGACCACACTCCCCCTGATGGTAAGCAGTCGTGTGGTCTAAGAGCAGTGGCCTCCACACCGCCCTCATAGTAGCCGAGGCGATGTTGAGGTCTCTACTTTGACGGCCTGAGAAGATGCTTTTTCACGCCCCGCTTAAAGGACCCAGGATTGAAGGAAGAAGGAAACACGTGCCTTGGCAGAGAATTCCATGCCTTGGTACGACCAAGGCATGGAATTCTCTTCAAAAGGGTGGATAGAGATGTACGTACTACACCTATCTGTCGTTAACTATAGTTTTAAATCTAAATAAGCGAGTCTATTGACCTTTACCGGGCACATTTCTAGACTTCATGCTTCACTGAGAATTTCTTACCATGACATTTCAATAACACTTTGCCCGATCCGGGTGTCGAACCCGGCATTTGCCTTCGCACAGTCGCATTCACTACCGCTGCGCCGCAGAGGCAGTCGTCAGTGTTTAGGTTAAAATGTATTAGGATATCGCTATTACGCTATATATTTTAGTTATTTAACTATTCAATGATTTTCAGCAGTTAATTTAATTAATGAAATTAATGTAATTTAGACAATAATCTATACTAATATTATAAAACTGAAGAGTTTGTTTGTTTGTTTTTTTTATACATCTAAGGTGGCAAACAAGCATATAGCCTTCCTCGATAAATAGGCTATCCAACACTAAAATAATTTTTCAAATCGAACCAGTAGTTCCTGACATTAGCGCGTTCAAACAAATAAACAGTTCTAGGTAGTAGAGCCTCGCTGATTTCAGCATGAATAGGCCGGCTCGACCGGGGAAGGACTACCCTCTCACAGAATATCGACGTGAAATAGCAGTATTCATACTATTGTGTTTCGTTTGATGAGTGAGAGTGCCGGAAGCCCAATCACCCTCTTTCCCTCTTCCCGCTCCTTCTCCTTCCCACTTCCTTTCCTAAAGGGTCGGCAACGCGCAAGTGATGCCTCTGGTGTTGCAGGCGTCTATAGGCTACGGTGACCACTTACCATCAGGTGGGCCGTATGCTTGTTTGCCACCTTAGTTGTATAAAAAAATAAATGTGGGTTTGAAAATTTGAAGAAAATATTTAAACCTTTGTTACCAAAGCACTTATCGGATTTGAATTACCTTGGCACATATGATAGGCCATGTCCTGAATTAAAACATTGAACACAAGAATTCAAGCGGGCGAAGCCATGGACAAAAACTAATATCACTAATACTTCTGAATTTCAAACCATAAATAAACCCACGTCATTATTTATTATATGTATTTGTCTTGTTGATCCAATGGTATTAGAATTTATTTATTTGAATAAATAAATAAATAAATTAGTTTACTTGTAATCTTATAACCGATTCTAAAGCATCTAGTTTGATTCCCGTATCAGTCAGTATTATAGGAGTTTTCTATTAAGAATATAGCTGCATGAAGTTTGAAGTTAAAATAAATCTGGCTAAATAATAATATAATATTCTATCACATACACACAACACCATCTAGCCCAAACTAAGCAGAGCTTGTACAATGGGTACTAGACAATGGATAAACATACATATATCCTTTATTTTTTTTCATAAATACATACATATTATACATAGAAACACTCAGACCAAGACAAACATCCATGTTCATGCACACAAATGTTTGACTTGTGCGGGAATCGAATCCGCGACCTCAGGCGTGGCAGTCGGTTACACTAACCATTACGCCATCAACACCGACAAACGTGAGTGCAATCCATCTCTGCCTAACCCTTTATCATACAAAATAAATCCTGTTATATGATTTCATATTACTAATCTTGAGTTCGATAGAAATACCTATGGGTGTGCATCCTCCGTCAGGAATTTTACCTCCGTGACACAGCAGTGGTCAAAGCGGCAGCTGTGCAGAAAATTTCAGGTTTCGTAGATATCGTACAGTGCTATTAGGTTTTTCTGTCAATAAATTTTAAATGGCAAATGACTTGCGTGTATTACGTGGTAGATTTTTTGAGTGGTAGGGCCACGCTGGTTACAGCATGAGTGGGCTGGCTCGACCGGGGAAGTATCACCCTCTCACAGAAGATCGACGTAAAATAACAGTATCTGTTAAGTCTTCTTCTTTTCGTGTGGTTAGTGGCCAACCTGTTGTCAAGAGATGTTCAAGCCGCCCGTAGGCCTCTGACATGGCTTAACGACTGCTGTCAATTTGACAACAACCGAGACCGACTTTTTTACGTGCTCTCCGAAGCAAAAACGCTCAGATGAAATACCACTAAGTGGTCACCCATCTATAGACTGACCGCACCCAACGTTGCTTAACCTCGCTAATCGTTTACCAATCAGTGTGCAACTAGCTATGATCGCCGGGAATCTGTTGTTTCATTCGGTGAGTAAGAGCGCCGGAGGCCTAATCACCCTTCTCAAACCCCATCCTGCTCCATTTCCTTTTTCCTTCCGGTAGGCAGCGACTTGCTTGTGTTTTTTTGACATTGCTTCTGTAATGCTAAAAAAACACAGCCATGTGTTTGAGCCACGGTTCTCGCTTACTATCAGGTGGGCCGCTGGCTCGTCTGTCACCGATGAACGCAATAAAAAAAAGATACATATGTACACATATGTATAAGCATATGAAATGCTTAAACATGCATATCTATAAGCATATAAAGCAAGCTTAGTTTTTAATTTGCATTTTACCTGACCAATGCAAGCAAATTATTAAAAATAAATCAAGATACTGAATACTGCATCTCTGCTTACCCCTTTCCGGACATATAAACATATAGATGTTCCCGCGATTTCACCCGCGTTTATCGTTACTGCGCCGCCGCCGTGGGTCGTACCGTGATGTTATATATCTTATAGCATACATACATACATACATAGATTCACGCCTGTTTCCCAGAGGGGTAGGCAGAGACTACGGATTTCCATTTGCTACGATCCTGACACACTTCTCTGGCTTCATTCACTTTCATCACATTCCTCATACACGCCCGTCGGTTCAAGGAGCTCTTAACCTGGCCTTTGTCCAGGACGCCTCCGATCTGGTCGAGAAACGTTCGCCTAGGTTTTCCTCTTGCGACTGTTCCATTCACACTAGCCTTATAAACTTTCTTAGTCAGTCTTTCCTCGTCCATTCTTTCTACATGTCCAAACCAGCTTATAGCCTTCCTCGATAAATAGGCTATCCAACACTAAAATATTTTTCAAATCGAACCCGTAGTTCCTGAGATTAGCGCGTTCAAACAAACAAACAAACAAACTCTTCAGCTTTATAATATTAGTATAGATTATTGTAAATGCAAAAGTGTATTTGTTGGTTTATTCTTTCACCCTACAATCAACGTGATTTTTTTTCATATATAAAGTGTTTAGGCTTTGGAGTTACATAGGCATAATAGTGCATGTCTATTTTTGATTTTGTACGTTATTTAATATACAATCTATACTAATATTATAAAGCTAATGAGTTTGTTTGTTTGTTTGAACGCGCTAATTTCAGGAACTACTGGTCCGAATTGAAAAATTATATTAGTGTTAGATAGCCCATTTATCGAGGAAGGCTATATAACATCACGCTACGACCAATAGGAGCGGAGCAGCAATGAAAATGTTGCAAAAGCGGTGAAAATTCTCTTATGTGAAACAGACGAAGTTACGCGGATCAGCTAGTAGCAAATAAAATCAAAAATTTTAAGTTGGGCACTATAACTATTTGACTTGAATAATAAAACATGGTAAGTCTACTACCCTAATTTATCATACCAAAAAGGCATGTTTCCTTTATCTTATCTTATCTTATGTGGGGGCCAGTCAGTGCAGACCGGCGACACTTCGACCCAGTGGGATCTTTTGTGTCGAGACTCCCAATAACGACTGCCATAGATATTCATGGCAGCCGGGACCGACGGCTTAACGTGCTCTCCGAGGCACGGAGCAGGCGATAATTGTCAATCAATACGCACATAATTTCGAAAAGTCATATAACTTCCGAAAATCAGAGTTGCGCGACGTGGGTTCAAACCCGAAACCCTCTGCATTGCAGTCTGTTGGTCTCCCCACTGAGCTATCGCTGCTCATGTTTCCTTTAGTAGTCACAGTAACAAAACCGCGGCTAAAACCTATCATATGTTTATGTGATAACTGTCGAGCAAAGCCTAATTTAATTCATCCTACATCACTGCTTACCCCAACACTATCACAGTGACATTCTTGCACGTCGGCCGATCCGCGTACAAATCTCGTCGCGGGTTAAAGCGATCATTATGCGAAGGAGACAAAAACGCGTTCGATCCGACATCGAATCGCGAAACTCATAAATAAATACATATGTGATCGTCTGGAGTGAGGCATAAGCGGCGGCTGGCAATGAGATGGGTGTGCAAACTAGCTTAGATTTCTTTTTTGTAATATTGATTATATTAAATTTATTTATTTATATTCAATTAGCTGTCCCGACAGACGTGCCTACTGTACACAAGAGAAAAAAAAACATGTCGAAACCATTCTCGAATCCACTTGAACACACACAAAAAGTTTCATCAAAATCGGTCCAGCCGTTTAGGAAGAGTTCAGTGACATACACACATACATTAGAATTATATATATAAAGATTTATATATTTCAAACATATAAGTTTGAAATACCTTTCTTTTTAAGACAGCTCTCATATTAATTATGTTGTTTAATTAGCAAAAAATATAAAAATATTACAATATGGGCATACAAAACATACATACTTAAGAGATTTTTTGGCTCGAAAATAATATAGGTACTCAACTTTTAATCAAACAATGTTCTATCCTAGAGCTGAAGCTACAGCGAAACAAAATTTATATTGAAATTGTTTTACTGATTTTAAAAATATGTCAATTTAAACCAGTGCTGCCTCTTCAGTAGTAGAAAATGCAACTGCTGAGCTGGTCTCGGTTTCCATTACCAACACGAGCAGTATTATAAGGATTTTGTCTAAACTCTTAGTGATAGCTTGGCGTCTCGCCTTGTGCCCGGTAGACCTCAATAAGCTCGCCTCATTACGTGGAACCTAAAATCGAAGGTAGCGAAATGTGGATCAAAATATAGGTACCTAGGTTTACATAAACCTATTCAGGGATAGAAAAGTTATGTATGTACAAGTCTTTTCCAACGGCGTAGCTCGCGTTGGTGTATATGTATGTTAAGATAGATTTTAGTAGCCTACAAGAGCAGCGATAGCTCAGTGGGGAGACCAATATACTGCAATGCAGAGGTCTCGGGTTCGAACCCACGTCGCGCACCTTTGACTTTCGGAAGTTATATGACTTTTCGAAATTATGTGCGTATTGATTGCCAATTATCGCCTGCTCCGTGCCTCGGAGAGCACGATAAGCCGGCGCTCCCGGCTGCCATGAACATCTATGGCAATCGTTATTGGGAGAGTGTCGACACAAAAGATCCCATTGGGTCGAAGTGTCGCCGGTCTGCACTAACTGGCCCCCACATAAGATAAGATAAGATAGTAGCCTACATAGGTATATGATATTTTGGTGTATAAACAATAATACTGTAAAGTTTCATCAAAATTCGTTCAGTAGTTTTTGCGTGAAAGAGTAACAAACATCCATCCATCCTCACAATCTTTCACATTTATGTATAATATTAGTAGGATAGGATACCTTATGGAACATTCATAGACATCATCTACCACTTGGTAGATGTTATCTATAAGTATTACTTCTTGTAAAAGTGCCTAACTGCATAGTTAGCCGCTCGCCGCTTGTACGTACACCATAGCCCTACATAAAAGGCAAACACCGCAGAATCCTCATGCATGAGGCCCATGAAAAACCCGTGAAAGGACGCGTAATGGCCACAGAACATTTGTTACATTATACACCAGAATACTTCAGACATTTCTTATTATACCTCCGATTTATATCGACCGACCGACCAAACGTTTTTTACTTGAAAAAGGTGATTCTCAAATTGTACAGTCAATGTTTAATTTATAATGTAATTTGTTAAATGAATAGCGCTGTTTTTAGTTGAAAAAATGGTTGTGTTTTTGTTGTTTTAGTGGAATCTATTGTTTGAAGTGTGAGCGCGATTGGTTAATGAATAAGGGATAGTTCGTTTATGATTCATGGGATCATCGGTGTTTGCTAAGTGCTGTGTTTGGTTTTAGGGTGGTCGGAAGGTTTTGGATATTAAAATATCGTTAAGTGTTTTAAGAGGCTTTGGTTCCTATTGAACCAAAGGCATCCAGTTTGGATAAAGAGGTCGTCAATTCAATGAAATTGGACTAAAACTGAACTAACTTAACCAAACACACTCTAGTGTTAACAATATTGTAGGCCTTTGATGGCGTAGTGGTTAGTGTAACCGACTGCCACGCCTGAGGTCGCTAGTTCGATTCCCGCACAAGTCAAACATTTGTGTGCGTGAACATGGATGTTTGTCTTGTGCTAGGTGTTTCTATGTATAATATATAAGTATTTACAAAAAAAAATGTATGTATGTATGTTTATCCATTGTCTAGTACCCATAGTACAAGCTCTGCTTAGTTTGGGCTAGATGGTGTTGTGTATATGTGGTAGAATATTATTATTATTAATACTAATTGTAATTTAAATTGTCAGTAATAATTTCAAGAGTTGCTTAAATACATATATGATAATTCTATCATATTTTATGCTTATGCGATAGCCTAGTGAGAAATCGTTGGACTGTCACACAGAGATCGCGAGTTCGAACCCAAGGCGCGAATTTCTGACTTTTCAAAGTTATATGCGTATTAAATAGTTAATTATCGCTTACTTTAACGGTGAAGGAAAACATCGTGAGGAAAACTGCATGTCTGAAAGTTCTCCATAATGCTCTCGAAGATATGTGAAGTCTGTCAACCCGCACTAAGCCAGCGTGGTGGACTATGGCCCTTCTCACTGTGAGAAGTGGCCCTTGCCCAGCAGTGGGACAGATTAATACAGGGCTGATATTATACATTATGCATATAATTTAACATTAGCGCTCGTGTTAATTCTCTATTGTTACTGATTATTATAATTCTTCTCCCTAGCCTTTATTATTCCCAAGTCACTTGTGATCGGCTTTCTAGTCTAATCGGATTTGACTAGATATCAGTTTTTACTCGGAGCGACTGCCATCTGACCTCCGCAACCCGAAGGCTAACAATACTCTAAGGCTCGACCAGTGTCAGGATATTATAATAATATTCTACCACATACATACAACACCATCTAGCCCAAACTAAGCAGAGCTTGTACTATGGGTACTAGACAATAGATAAACATACATATATACTTTTTTCTTTTTTTTTGTAAATACATAGGTACATATTATACATAGAGGATACTGACTTCCCAATAACGACTGCCATAGATGTTCATGGCAGCCGGGACCGACGGCTTAACGTGCTCTCCGAGACTCGGAGTAGGCGATAATTGTCAATCAATACGCACATAATTTCGAAAAGTCATATATAACTTCCGAAAGTCAGAGGTGCGCGACGTGGGTTCGAACCCGAGACCCTCTGCATTGCAGTCTGTCGATATCTCCACTAAGCTATCGCTGCTTATACTTCTCCTCCTTCTTCTCTCCATTAATGGTTAAAAAAATCGAAGCCGCATATTGATCAACTAGCTGTTACCTGCGACTTCGTCCGCGTAGATTTTAACTAAAAAGCGTTTGTCTCCGCGGAACCCAATTTTTAAGTAGTAAGCCTAAGTTACTCCTTATAATATCAGCTATCTGCCAGTGAAAGTCCCGTCAAAATCGGTTCAGCCGTTTCGGAGATAACCCGGAACAAACAGACAGACAGACAAAATTTGTAAAAATAGATGTTTTCGTATAGGTACCTTATATACTTTCATATGCATTAGATAAAAAGCTGTTATTTTGACATTACAAACAGACACTTCAATTTTATTTATTTGTATGTATGTATAGATTGCGACATAACTGATTAAAATCAGTACTACGCTTTGATTCTAAGACATAATGCCTTCAACTTACCACTATGTATCTAGAGTAGTAGAGCCTCGCTGATTTCATCACGAATGGGCCGGCTCGACCGGGGAAGGACTACCCTCTCACAGAATATCGACGTGAATTAGCAGTATTCCTACTGTTGTGTTCATTCGGTGAGTGAGAGTGCCGGAGGCCCAATCACCCCCTTACCCCCTTCCCGCTCCTTCTCCTTCCCACTTTCTTTCCTAAAGGGTCGGCAACGCGCAAGTGATGCCTCTGGTGTTGCAGGCGTCCATAGGCTACGGTGACCACTTACCATCAGGTGGGCCGTATGCTAGTTTGCCAACTAAGTTGTATAAAAAAAAATTACTATAAATGCGCTGAGTATTGTGGTTCAGCCCCGTCGTGGGACAAAATTCTTCTTCTTGAGGTCTCGAAAATCTAGTAGGCTTTGCTAACTATGTAAATTAACTATCACGCTGTACACAACTTATGAATATCATTGAAATACAATTTGGCTGCACATATGGGGTACATAATGGTTTACGTAGTCGTCGAGAAAAATATTGTGTGATTCGCGGGTTCGATTCCCGCACAAGTCAAACATTTCTGTGCATGAACATGGATGTTTGTCTTGGTCTGGGTGTTTCTATGTAGGTATAATGTATGAATGTACAAAAAAAAGTATATTTGTATGTTTATCCATTGTCTAGTACCCATAGTACAAGCTCTGCTTAGTTTGGGCTAGATGGTGTTGTGTGTATGTGATAGAATAGAATATTAAGTTTACTAAGAATTATTTCATGACAGAAAATTCAATTATCGCAAGTCTGTGTGATCTTTGTGTCCGTTGTTTAATTGTTAGTAAGGTCACCTGTGAAACAGAAATTATTCGTGGTGTGAGATTTTTTTTTATTTTGCTCGTCAAAATGACCACACTCCACCTGATGGTAAGCAGTCGTGTGGTCCACTGCTCTTCAGTGGCCTCCACATCGCCCCCACAGTAGCCGAGGCGATGTTGAGGTCTCTACTTTGACGGCCTGAGAAGATGCTTTTTCACGCCCCGCTTAAAGAACCCAGGATTGAAGGAAGAAGGAAACACGTGCCTTGGCAGAGAATAGGCTATACAGTTTCATTGAAGCAACATTTTAAACTCAGGCCTCGAAAAGCCAGACTTATGCAGTGGTCCGACCGCCGCGCGCCGGTGAGAAAACAACTAACTATCGGCGATTTTCTCTCTCAAGAAACGCACAATTAATATACTTTCCGTGTAAACGAAAGAGATGCATATATTAAAAGTTGCTCTCTGACTGTTCACATTGCCGGCGACGTCTCGCTTTACTAGTTTTGTCTCTGAGCGACAAGAGCTTTCAAAAATAAACTCGCTCAGCGATACTCGTTCAGCGATGCTCGCTCGTCGCGCGCGCAGATTTGCACAGGACTGAGCGACCGCGGGCGAGTGGCGCGAGTAATCGCTCGTCGCACTTGCACACTCGCTTATAGCCCGGGGACAAAACTATCGAAACTACACACTCGCTTCCCGCTGATCGTCAACTCGTTTATAGTTTTTAGTTTTACTCGTTTCTCGTTCATCGTCGGCGGTCGGACCACTGCCTTATGGTCTCACTGACTATGTACACACGACTACACATCAAGTTAGACACCCTATATACGCATAACTACGCTACATACAAAATAAAGAATTGTCGGAAAGGGACTGTGCATCGTGGTGTGATGTGTCTCATCACGGTGCACTAGCGCGTGCGGCGTCGCCCGCGGCCCGTTCAGCGTGAATGAGACAAAATAACAAAAATATAACGTACTCTCTCGCAGGATTCGCAGCGTTCGACTTCTAATAATTCAAAGTCCAAACAGTCTAGGTTGATGAGTCGCTGTGTGTAGGTACATTAAGTATTATTTTAAGTACCTATTCGAATATCAATCGACTACAATTACCTACACGTATCATTGAAGGAACATTATAAGCAGGGGTCTGGAAAAGCCCGACTTATAGATTTAATGACTACTAGATTTTTCCCGCGGCTTCACTCGCGTATATGTAGGTTAGGTTAGTAACTGTACTTTTGTCTGTTGTTTTGTTCGGTGAGTGAGAGTGCCGGAGGCCCAATCACCCTCTTTCCCCCTTCCGGGGGGAAGAAGAGAAAAAGGAAGCGGGAAGGAGAAGTCCTTCCCGCTTCCATTTTCTCTTCTTCCTCTCCTAAAGGGTCGGCAACGCGCAAGTGATACCTCTGGTGTCGCAGGCGTCCATAGGCTACGGTGACCACTTACCATCAGGTGGGCCGTATGCTAGTTTTTCATCTTAGACGTATAAAAAAATATACTGTATGTCCTATTATCTGGCAATATGTATGCGAAATTTTACGATGCTCAATTTTCTTTTTATTCAATAAATAAATAAAAGTCTTTACAAAACACATTACAGGCTACTTATTGTATTAAATTCACATTAAAACTATATTTAATCTAAAGGAAAACATTTTACAATTTAAAAATTGGACACACAAAGTCTTGTTTATAATGTCTGTTTTTACATTTTATTACTTGGACTGCTCAGTCGATTAGTTACGGCGTTAAAACGTAACAAACCAACAAACTCACTTTCACATTTATAATATTAGTTAGTATAGTATTGCGTTGTATACAATAGTATGCCGATATCATTCGAATATAATTACACGTATCATTGAACCAAATTTAAACTGAGGCCTCGGAAACCCAGACTTATAGCCTTATACATACATTAACAACACAACTCACACCGCCTCAGTTTTTCTTCGGATGAGCATTCTCGGCGCGAGAATCACTTCATTAGTTCGTATGTTTTTTGCACCCAAATGCCCCGGGACGGACAGACAGACACGAGGTCGCTTTTATTATGTTGTCAGCTTGATGTAACGGTTAGTTGTGGACTGTTTTTGTGCGACGAATTTAATGAAACTGTTCTCGCCGACGCCATGATGAAGGGATGGTTGGTGTGACAGTGATTTAGACGAGGATTTTAATGGTAATAAGGTTTTAATGTCGCTTTTATACGAATGATAGATTAGTTGGGAGTCAAACGCAGAGGTCTCAAGTTCAAAGGCACGAACTTTTCAATTAGACTGCTACGAAAAAGTCAATGCGAATGAATCCTAATCCTAACTAATATTATAAAAGCGAAATTGCGTGTGTTTGTTTGTTTGTTACCTTTTCACGCCTAAACCACTGAACCGATCATTATGAAATTTTGCATATACATTGTCAGGTGTATAAAAACGGACGTAGGCTACCTTTCATCCCGAAAAAAATTACTGTTCTCGAGAAAAACAACAATAACGTTCTTATTATAATAGATAGCGCCACGTGTCTTTCGAATCATGATTGAATTATATTATTACAAGCAGAGTACAACCCGAATTGATTGTCAAATTCTAAATTAACGCGAGCGAAGCCGCGTGCAAAAGGTAGTATTCAATACATTAGGAATATACACAGCAATAGCCTGTTGGGAAACCGTTGGACTACCGCACAGTGGTCTCGAGTTCGATCCTAAGGGATATTAAATAGTCAGTTATCGCATATAAGATTTGGTGTTCACCAATCATTGTCGTCTAAGTGGTCGCGATTATCATGTCGCCATATTACGGTTATGCTGCGGTAGCCTAGTAGCACACTACTGTACTGCCAAGCAGAGTTCTCAAGTTTTCTTGTCAAGTCTTGGGATCGCCCAAGGCATGTACTATCGACTTGAGCGACGGATGACCATTTCAGAAAAATTTTCGCTTGCACATGTTGACCAGTTGAGTTTGTATCGCCTTAGAATCAGTAAACAAATGTAAAGTGTAAAAGAACTCAAACAAAGAAAGGGGCGTGTCACGGGTACGGGTACCAAGTGTTGGCCTGCTATGCGATTACCTTAGGAGTGGTCATCCGTCGCTGAAGTCAATAGTACCTCTAACGTTTTGTTGTTATGTGCTTTTTAAAGGGTAGTATTTAACTGCACAGCAAAAAAATACTAATTGCGCAGCAAAAAAAGCTAATTGATCAGCAACTCATGGCCAGCAAACTTTAAAGAGATCAAACTGAGTCGACGGAGCCCCGCCTCGCGGGGCTCCTATTTTTAGGTGGGTTTAAAAAAAGGAACCTAACATAACCTTACACTTCCGAGACGGAATGCAGTGATTTGAGGCGTATAGATGTTCGTTATGCTGTGCAATATTTGCTGACCAATTAGTATTTTTGCTGATCATTATATTTAATCCCCTTTTTAAATAGTTAATTATCACTCGCGTTTAAATTTGAGTGAAGTGTACAGTGTGAGAATTCTCTATAACGTTCCCGAAGATATATGAAGTCTGCCTACCCGCAATAAGCCAGCGTGAGCTAACCTAACCCCATGTCCGTGCCTAGCAATGGGGCAGTTTAATACAGGGCTGATATTATTATATGTCCCGGCAAGTTTCATTACACCTTCAGAAAACCTGCCACCTGGACACCAACTGCAATGGCCAACCTGGAAATCACTGAATAGCTTGCACACCCAGGTTGGTCGTTGCAAGAACAATATGACAAATTGGGGCTACACGGACCAGTCGCAAACGCGCTGTGACTGTGGAGCTCCACTGCAAACTATGCCACATTTGCTCTCTTGTCCAATGTGCCCCTCCAGCTGCACTGTGGAGGATCTGTGGAGAGCAACGGACGATGCCGTGGCTGTGGCGAGATTTTGGGCAGACGAAATTTAAGAGTGTTCATACATTGACACGAAAAAGAAGAAGAAGATTATAATTATATAATAACATAGATAGTCTTACGCCACTTTCCCTGAACGAATAGCAGCGGTGTATTGCGCCTAAATTTCGCCATCTGTAATGTTAGGTCCCACTTATCCCGGGAATCGATCCCAAAACCTCACGCACAACATTTATAATGTCTTAACTTTTCTTTAAAACGATAACTCCCGCAGTAGGAATAATTCTTGTGTCGCGGGGAACTTTACAAACATTCAAACATCGGACACAAAGAACACACAGACTCAGAACAACCAGTTGTGACTCGCACAATTTTTTGTCCCGTGTGGGAGTCGAACCTACAACACTCGGCGCGACGGCAGTGGTGAGGCGACTACTTAGTCCACTACGTCATCCGTGCATTCACTGTTACTGAGCAATTAATAAGACAGCTTACGTACACATTCACATACGCAAAACGAACACGACCCTTACACCAAATCACCATAAAAATCATATTACCGCCATACTTTCACCCAATGGCGCGCAACCAATTTATTACTTAATCGAAAACTTGGTGATAAATAATAGCACCATAAATCCATGGGGTTGTACTACCCTTGTTATGGTGTATCGCTAAATCCCATAAGCTACCCCTAGGGGGTTGTTCCGGTTAACCGTTACAAGTGATGGGGTGGCACCCTGCGAAT
The DNA here is from genome assembly GCA_963564715.1 of Catocala sponsa. NCBI lineage: Eukaryota > Metazoa > Arthropoda > Insecta > Lepidoptera > Erebidae > Catocala > Catocala sponsa. Next base: position 18,827,299 of record OY751349.1, read on the forward strand.
TGTTTTGTCAGGGGTTGAGTAAGATGTAAGGCGAATGGTTTCTTTAAAGTTTTCGGTAATTTTAATAATTTTATTAATAGGTGGTGCAGTGTAATGAATTCGCCTGCTGTGCGTGAAATCCCGAGATCAGAAAAAAAAATTAATAATAATAATTTATTTATTGATTACAGTGGTAAAGCATGAATACAGTCCATAAAGAACAAAAAATCAAAAATAAATTTATTCAAGTTAGGTTACAAAGTAACACTTATGAATGTCAAAGTTACACAACATTTTTTCTATGAATTTACATTTACTGCCACGTTCAGCAAAGCAAGGGTGTAGGGCTCATGAGAAGAACGGGCAAGAAACTCATGGCCACTCTTTTTAATCGCCAAGTTTACAATAAAATTTTGTTTACAAATCATAACTGTAAGGTGCTGCAACCATTTCTCCATGAATTACTACTGAACATACTCAAGCATTTAATAAAATTTGATGGTAGCCTCTAAAGCAGCAGTATGGTAAACAGGAGCATCCACTTACATGTACATAAATAATCAAGACAAGGCATGATTGAATAATAATGAACTTAATATATGTAATATAATATAAGCAGCGATAGCTCAGTGGGGACACCAACAGACTGCAATGCAGAGGGTCTCGGGTTCGAACCCACGTCGTGCACCTCTAACTTTCGAAAGTTGTATGTCTTTTCGAAATTATGTGCGTATTGATTGACAATTATCGCCTGCTCCGTATCTCGGAGAGCACGTTAAGCCATCGGTTCCGGCTGCCATGAACATCCCTGGCAGTCGTTATTGGAAAGTCAGTGCCCTCTAATACCCTGACACTGATCTAGCTTTAGGGTATCATTAGCCTTCGGGTTGCGGAGGTCAGGTAGCAGCCGCTCCGTGTAAAAACTGATATCCAGTCAAATCCGGTTAGACTAGAAATCCGACCCCAAGTGACTTGCGAATAATAAAGGCTAGAGAGAAGAATAAGTAAACAACGTATTGTAAGAAATATTAAGTACTAGCTTTTGCCTGCGTCTTCACTCGCGTTAATTTAGAATTTGACAATCAATTCGGGTTGTACCTACTCTGCTTGCAATAATATAATTCAATCATGATTCGAAAGACACGTGGCGCCATCTATTATCATAAGAACGTTATTGTTGTTTTTCTCGGGAACAGTAATTTTTTCGGGATGAAAGGTAGCTAATGTCCGTTTCTGTACACCTGACAATGTATACCTATGCAAAATTTCAGAATGATCGGTTCAGTGGTTTAGGCGTGAAAAGGTAACAAACAAACAAACTCATTTTCGCTTTTATAATATTAGTTAGGATTAGGATAAATAGGAAGGCATATTATAAATGCATATTATAATTTCACGCCATTACTATTATACCAATAATCATGAATTATGACAGGTTATATATTAGGACATGAGTTATTTTTCGTCTAGAAAGAAGTGAGAGACGGCAATGAATTGCCGTAAATCTTAAAATTCAAAGAAATAGTTTCACGTGGCCTTGAGGTCTGAGATCAAAGGACATAGTAATTTCGGGGTATATCGACTATGCTAAGTCGAATGGCGTTGACCGCAAATTTGGCTATTACGGTTCTTGAGTTGAAAGTTGTATAACAGACAGACGAACGGACAAAGCTGTTGTATAAGAGGTTTTTCGAACTCTAAAAACTATTATGCCTAAGAGGTAGTAATTTATTAATAATATTTACATTAAAGCGAACGAAGCCGCGGGCATAAAGTACCCCTGACAACGTGTACGATAAATTTAATGATAATCGGTCGAGTAGTTAAGACGTGAAAGCGTAACAAACAAACAAACAAACTCACATTCGCATTTATAATATTAGTTAGGATATATATATATATTCAGGATAGTTGGCGGCCTCGATGGCGTAGTGGTTAGTGTCACCGAGTGCCACGCCTGAGGTCGCGGGTTCGATTCCCGCACAGTCTAAAATTTGTGTGCATGGACATGGGTCCATGCACACAAATGGTTCAAACATCCATATTATGTTTGTCTTAGTCTGGATATTTCTATGTATAATATGTATGTATTTACAAACAAATTATATACATATTATGTATGTTTATCCATTGTCTAGTACTCATAGTACAAACTCTGCTTAGTTTGGGCTAGATGGTGTTGTATGTATGTGATAGAATATTGTTATTAATCTAGAACATAATCTATCTGTGTGCCATATTTCATCAAAATCGGTTAACCAGTTTACACGTGACTTACCAACAAACATCCCAACATCTTCACAAACTCTCACATTTATAATATTAATGGGACTAGAATTTTCACAAGTAGTTTAATATTTGTATCTATTTTATACATTAATTATAAATAATGCATATACAATTTTAATAAAATAAATAAAAACTCACTTCTTTGGAATATTGGTACATAAAAAATGGTACCTACAAAACGTAGATTCATATATGCATTTGCTCGCTTGATAGTTATATTTTTATAGGTGCATACTAACTACTGTCTACGGCTTAACCCACGTGTATATCTCGGCAATACATATTGGCAAATACATATATACATAGATTCACGCCTGTTTCCCAGAGGGGTAGGTAGAGACTACCGATTTCCATTTGCTACGATCCTGACACACTTCTCTGGCTTCATTCACTTTCATCACATTCCTCTTGCACGCCCGTCGGTTCAAGGCAAATCGGCAAAGAGGTAGTCTATTATGTGCTGAGGTAGCTCTCAGGATGCTATCTATCTCCTTGTCAAATGTCATCAAATTTGGTTCAATGGTTGAGCCGTGAAAGCATAACAGATAGACAGATACAATTACTTTCGAATTTATAATATTAGTATGGATTATATTTTGGTTGCATTTCACCAACCATGTTTTAGGTGTAACGTAATAGGGAGCGAGCCTAGCCAAAGTATTACTACGTAATAAGACTAACTATTACTACGTAAAGATTTGTCACACAGGTTTCGAAGCTATTACAGACTCCAGCTCTCAAAAAACATCTCCTTTTGTGTTTAAAATTATGTGTGCACCTTTTGAGAGAAATAAATAACTTTATTATTAAAAAAGAAAAAACACTGATTCACGTAGCAGTACCACTGGAAGTACTGCAGTGCCGTACCGTGCCGTGACATTTAGTTGTCACCGCTTGCGCGCAAACTGGATGTGCTTATACGTCATCTACGTATAATGTTGTCCTTGCCTCACTCAATGAACTCAGCCCTACGATAAATAGCCCAATGCATCCGTAATAGTAGTACGTAGGTGTTTCAATAATAAAGTGGCAGGTGTGAGCTACTGCTTCGATGGCGTAGTGGTTAGTATAATCGACTGCCACGCCTGAAGTCGCGGGTTCGATTCCCGCACAAGTCAAACATTTTTGTGCATGAACATGGATGTCTGTCTTGGTCTAAGTGTTTCTATGTATAATATGTACCTATGTATTTACAAAACAAATAGTATTTATGTATGTTTATCCATTGTCTAGTACCCATAGTACAAGCTCTGCTTAGTTTGGGCTAGATGGTGTTGTGTGTATGTGATAGAATATTATTATTATATTACTGCCGTCTACGAGACACAAAGCGAGAGTGTGCTGCTCATAAAAATTATCTTTCATACATACCTAATCAAACGCCTGTATCCCAAAGAACGTACTGGTATACTACGCACGTTTCTCAGCGTTGGTTTTAGGTGTTACGTAAAAGTGGTAGAGCCTGCCGACTATCGAAGCAGTTCATCTATGCTGTTACTGAAACTTACATGACAGGCATACCCAATCACACTTTGATAGACCCAGGAATCGAACTCAAGGCACAGTAGTCGCATGTACTGCTACTGCACTACAAAAGCAATAAAGTTTCTAGCATAAAAAAATCCTAATAAAACTTTTACGTTTGGATCAGCAGCAATCACAAAATGTATATAATCCTAACTAATATTATAAATGCGAAAATGAGTTTGTTTGTTTGTTACACTTTCACGCCTTAACTACTCAACCGATCAACATGAAATTTTGCATACACGTTGTCAGGGGTACAGAATAGGACGGACATAGGGTAACTTTCATCCAGTAAAAAGAACTGTTGCAAGCCTAACCTAACCTAACCTACATTTAGGCGAGCGAAGCCGCGGGTGAAACTAGTAAATAATATAATATAATATTTTATCACATACATACAACACCACCTAGCCCAAACTAAGCAGAGCTTTTACTATGGGTACTAGACAATGGATAAACATACATATAAATATAAACACTTTTTGTTTTCTAACATAGAAACACCCAGACCAAGCTAAACATTCATGTTCATGCACACAAATGTTTGACTTATGCGGGCATCGAACCCGCAACCTCAGGCGTGGCAGTCGGTTACACTGACTACTACGCCATCGAGGCGTACAATACAGTGATAGCTCAATGTAGTGAACGATAGCCCAACTATATTTACTAACCCGAACAATTACTAATTAGGCTGTAGGCTAGATTGTAATATAAACAAAATTAGCTTATTGGTATTATACGACACTAGATGTTCCCGCGGTTTCACCCGCGTTTATCGTTACTACGCCGCAGTGGGTCGTAGCGTGATATTATGTAGCCTATAGCCTTCCTCAATAAATAGGCTATCCAACACAAAAATAATTTTCAAATCGAACCAGTAGTTCCTGAGATTAGCGCATTCAAACAAACAAACAAACTATTCAGCTTTATAATATTAGTATAGATAAACAAAACTTGAACTTGATGACTAGAACACATCACAATTCATGACTTACATGTCTTGCCTTGACATGTACCTTTAAATCTTTACAACAAGACCGAGAGCAACCAATATATATTCAAGGAAAACCAACTACAGATTAAATCCCAAGCACCCAATAATCCTATCGCATCATAAAGGTGAGAAAGTAATACAAATATTTTATTACCAAAACACAACACCCAAACTTAAATAACACAAAAACAATTCCTTTAGCAATCAGAAACACATTTAACCGAACGAGAATCGAACTTCGAACAGAATCGCGAATCAAATCTTAAAACTTTTATTATGTATGCACTTTTTTCACTTTGGCCGCGCGCTTTTGTTTTTCACTTTGGTCGTGCGCTTTTGTTTTTCACTTTGGTCGCGCGCTTTTTTTCACTTTACGTTTACACCGGTTGAGGCGCGGAAAGGCCGTCAATCAACGTACCACCGACGCGTCCAACGCGATTGTTTTCAAATAGGATATGTCGTTGCTTCATATGGACAAGTATAATCGGAACTATAAAGGAGGTTGTAGACTTGGGAAATAACTGTGCACTGCCAGCCTTGCTTATAAAAATATTACCTCTTAACCTTCTCAAACTTAATAATAATAATAATATAGCTTTATTTCGGACCAATGAATCCATAGACTGTTAGTAATACAATTTCACTTATTTCCTAGTGTTAGTATAAATTAACCTAGAGACAAACTTTTTTTAAAGTGGAGAATAGAAATTCTCAGCAACAGTTCTCAGGATGCTGTTAGGACTGTCTCTCACTCTCCTCAGTAGCGAGGCCGTTTTTTTGCGCACGATTGCGTAAAAGCCATCCGTTCGTGCTTGTGCGAACATTTCCGACGCACTGCAGTAACGAGACAATCCAAGCAACATCCTGAAAGCATTATTATATTGGATGCGCAGGGCGTCCAGCGATCTCTTAGTACCATTGACCTATAGATTACTCGTGTACAGACTCTGGCAGTAAGCCTGAAAGAGTGTAATAGCTCTCAAGTGAAATGTTGTGTTAGCCCTTAATTGACTTATACATAAGAACTGTACTTCATAAAATATGCTAGTTTAAATTGTGTGTATATGCTGTGGGTCCTTGATCAATGATCAACGGCTCAACGCTGTTACTTATCAGTTATTCAATTAATAATCAACGTTGAGTAATGTTTTAAGGTGATTTCTTTTTCAGATTAGTCGCTAGTTTACAATAAGCTAAGTATTATATATTTAAGAACGATTCATAGGTAAGGCTGTTGATTTCTACTGCCTTGTGCCAGTGTGACCGTCAGGGTTAGATCTGAGTTGGAAAAGTGTTATAAGGTTTGAAAATGTAGGCGTTCTTCGCCCGTCCTGTAACTTACAGGCCGTTATTCTAGGTTTTACATTCAGTATCGAGTAGGAGAAGTTCCTACTATTTCTAATACGTTAAATGATTTGTGTAATAAACTGTCCCGCTACCGAGCACGTCTCTCTTCTCAGTCTGAGAAGGACCGTTATCCTACACATTAGCTCAGTGCATTGTTCTCCGGCCCTTCATGGAATTCTCTTAAACAAAGGTTTCCACTATATTTTTCTCCACCGTTAAAGCGTATTACGCTTTTTTTTTCTTAACCTATACTGTCTCATTGTTAGACAAAGGTCTCGCCTTCTTTTCTCCAACGGTCGCTATTTAAACTTTCAGCCTGCCTGTCGTTCAAAAATGTGACTGGGTCATCATATCCTATATTATGGTTAACTATTATTATTTGTATGATCCAAAATCTTTAAATGACGATGTATCCAATGTGCAAGGTCTCTAAGATCAGTTGTAAAGTAAACTTTTAACCAAATAGTGTTGATACGTATCGTGTCGAGCTGTTTGCGAGTCAAATGTGAAGATAACCGTGTTCAGGAATCTTTGCAACATACGGAACTGTATCAGAGACGGTGCCGCTCATGCCTATAAAACCACGACGAGGTAGGTTTAGGCGTGTGTCAACCATATTTTGTCAGGTATATTTTTAATACCACGTAAGAAGTGGCGAGATTATTGTCATCGACCGGACACATTTTCAGACTAAGATTTACAATTTTTAAAGACATACAGATCTCTGTAGTTTGTAACGCGCCTTTCCTACTAAGTAGATATACAGGTTGTCCCAGAAGGCGACCTCAAGCTGGAATCAAGTAACAAGCTAAGTTATAATAGCTAGTAGAAAATATTTAACGTTAATTAATCGTGACCACGGCGACCAATCTTAACGGAGACTGGCCATTTGCGCAGGAGATATTATAGTGCACAAGTATGTGCGCGAACACAAGTGCGCTCTCTGTTCCCTAACCCTCATGATCCGATGGGACGGTAATATGACACAACCGGAGAGAGATCAGGCACAGCACCAACGGCTTTATGTTCTTAGTTCCTAACTCCGGGCTCGTATTGAGATTTCTTAACAGAAAAGCCCAATAACATTTTGTAGGCCCGACACGGGATTCGAACCCGAGACCTCATGCACAGCAATCGCATTCACTACCGCTGCGCCACGGAGGCAGTCAAGAGATGATATAATACCCACATTGGCTAGTTATGTTTTCCTTTACAAGTAATAGTCTCACGCCTTGGATACAGGAGTTAGGTACTGGTATTACACACACATTTCGCCCAGGTTTTCCTACAAGACTACAGTACGGGGTTCTTCAAAAATGGAGTTCTAAAGTTTTTACCGGCTCGGCAACGCGCAAGTGATACCTCTGGTGTTGCAGGCGTTAGGCTACGGTGACCACTTACCATCAGGTAAGCCGTACGGTTGTCTGCCACCTCAGTTACATAAAAATAAAAAAATTAGGGTAGTCTTTAGGGACTGCAGATAGAAGTGAAAACTTTAATCCTTGATCATAAACACTTCTCTATAAACCAAATTATAAACCAAAAGTAATTCAAAAATGGAAAGCGTTCGGTAACGACAAGCGAGTTCCCAAGAAGTGCTCAACGCGCCTAAAGAAGTTTTCATTTAAGAAAAAAGAAAAAAAAATCGGGTCGGATGCTAGTTCCTGATACTCTCTTGGGGGTTATTAAGGGGGTCAAAATTTCGTTACTTTTTGCGTAGGACGCACCACTTCTGAGATATTGTTAATATTCTAAAATAATTTAAAAATGGAAAGCGTGGAAGCGTGACGATGACGCGAGTTCTATTATTTTTGTTCACCCAAGAAGTGCTCAACGCGCCTAAAGAAGTTTTCACTTCAATAAGCTTTAGTTTACTCATAATTATCTCACGCCTATAGGTATCCATAAAGATAGACGCCAATCAAAATCTATTAATAAACAAATATTAGTGAATCATACTTTTTTTTTCGCATTCACCCAACCCATAACACTTGGCGCGGCAAAATAGCCAGGTGGTCAATTAATTTATTGCGTTATCAAATCGGTCAAATGTAATTTATATAAATAGATTTTCTCACAATATTAGTGAGAGATTAAAATAAAATAACAAAATATTTAAATATGTTTAACTTTATCAGACATTTTAATAACTAATCATAATAAAAGGAATATATTAGATACAGAAAACCAATACTTACTTTTTAAGCCATGGTGTAGAATAAATGGATGTGGCTTCTAATAAATGTGCCATAATCTTGTACACAAAACAAAGGAATACAATGCGCGTCGATTCATTTTGAAAAAAGTCTCGAAATCGTTTTGAATCGAAGAAAATGGATTGAGTCTTGATTAAATAGAGCATTAAAAGAAAATCTTTAATTCATCTATCGGCAATCGCTGGGAGGCAGTAACCAGCTCTTTGCTTCAGTTTCTTTCTCATATCTTACACCTAGCGGTAGACTGAAGTCCTAAAGTCCCATATTTTTCTCCATTGCATCAAGGTTTATCAATCTACTACAGTTTTGGTCCAATTCATGGTAGTACGATTTGACGGGTGCTCCGATGATTCACAGAATCGGTTCAATATTCGAACGATTAATTAAATAATCGATTAATTGATAGCAGATCAACATGCCTAAACAGACAACGTGCAAATAATACCCTGACTGCCTTATGCCCATGGCTTATGTTTACGGTCAATTATGAGGAAGGTTTAAAGACATTTATTCTCATAAAGACAAAAGTCACTTACATGAGAACATGTTTACAATAAAAAGACATAGGTAACATTCATTGCCGCACGTTATTAAAAAGAGAGTACTTACTTAAATAAATTATTAAAAGTACAACCATATACACAAAAACATTTATAGACCAATTGGTTATTTACACAAAAACACACATTACCAAAACAGTTCGCATTCAAAAGAAAAACAATTAGATTTCTCAAATCGATACTTTTGTAATAATATACTGTGCCAATCGTTTTTTAAATATGTTGAAAGATACAATATATACCTAATTCAATGCCCTTGTCAGGCAAAATATAATCAAATTTCCAATTAAGAAATTCTGTAGCATCACGAACTTGCAATGTACTATCGGCTCCAGCGACGGATGACCATTTCAGAAAAATTTCGCTTGCACATGTTGACCAGTTGAGTTTGTATCGCCTTAGAATCAGTAAACAAATGTAAAGTGTAAAAAAACTCAAACAAAGAAAGGAGTGTGTCACGGGTACGGGTACCAAGTGTTGGCCTGCTATGCGATTTCAAACTTAGGAGTGGTCAACCATTGGATGCGGGTGGCCCAAGACCGGTCTGTGTGGAAAACCTTGGGGGAGGCCTATGTCCAGCAGTGGACGTCTTTTGGCTGACATGATGATGATGATGATGATCCGTCGCTGGAGTCGATAGTACCTGGTAGTCCACAATAAGCCCGTCTTCTATTGCACGCGACCTTATTTTTTTTGCGAAATAATAATAATAATATTCTATCACATACACACAACATCATCTAGCCCAAACTAAGCAGAGCTTGTACTATGGGTACTAGACAATGGATAAACATACATATATACTTTTGTTTTGTAAATACATACATATTATACATAGAAACACCCAGACCAAGACAAACATCCATTCATGCACACAAATGTTTGACTTGTGCGGGAATCGAACCCGCGACCTCAGGCGTGGCAGTCGGTTACACTAACCACTACGCCATCGAGGCCGTGTGTGGGTCCAGTACGCCTCTGCTTACCCCTTCATGCCTTCATGAATATATAGCGGGCTTCAAGCCATAGAGACGCATCTGCAGAACAAGGATCCTGCAGATGCGCTTCTATGGCTTGTAGCTCGTAACGCGCCTTCCCTCCTATATATATTGCACTAGATATTCCCGCGGTTTCACCTGCGTTTATCGTTACTGTGCCGCCCATAACGTGATGTTATATAGCCTATAGCCTTCCTCGATAAATAGGCTATCCAACACTAAAATAATTTTTCAAATCGAACCAGTACTTCCTAAGATTAGCGCGTTCAAACAAACAAACAAACTTTTCAGCTTTATAATATTAGTATAGATTATAACTTTTTAATTGACCCATTATACGCTAATCATTAGACCAAACCACATCTCTCATTTGTTACGAATCTCCAACACTGCACTATTTTAGCAACCCATACTAATAAAGTGCAATGTCATATCCATCGAATAGTTTGCCCCTATTTCATGTTTTAATATTTAATACTCGTGGGAACAACACTAGAGCGTTTGTCGATATAAAATTAATGATGTTCATCTATGCTATCGATAGATGCCGGTTATCATGCTAATCTGTGAGAAATATATTAATAGCCAATTACATAATTAAGTTTTTAAATAAACTCATAATTCGTCTTTCTCTTCGTAGGTATAGGCAGATTGTACAGAACACTCACATTTGATGAAAAGTTTTAGATCCTATATGATATATATTATTATATCATACACACAACACTATCATTTCGCCCAAACTAAGCAGAGTTTGTACTATGGGTAGGTACTAGTCAATGAATATATACCTATATATATATATATATATATATATATATATATATATATATATATATATATATATATATATACCTTTTATTGTAAATACATACATATTATACATAGAAACTCCCAGACCAAGACAAACATCCATGTCCATGCACACAAATGTTTGACTTCTGTGGGAGTCGAACCCGCGACCTCAGGCGCGGCAGTCAGTTATACTAACCACTACGCCGTCGAGGCAATCTATTACCGTCCTATTACCGTCTACTAGGCATACTTAAAAATGTCTTGTTCCTACTGAGAATTTCATTCAGGCAAACTTAATAACACTGCCTGGCCCGTGAATCGAATCCAACACCTCACGCACAGCAGTCACATTCTCTCTTCACATTCACCGTCATTCAAATCATACATAAACCTTCGTAAAAACCACATTGCGAAATAACTTACAAAAAATCTAATTTACATAATAGATAGTATAATGATTAATGATTATTACTATCATTCGCCTACAAGCCTCTCCTAACGTTTTAAATTCAATCAATACCGTTAATTATATGATAATGATTTCAAATAATCATCTATAATGACGTTGACGTGAACATTGATTACCTATAACATTATATTATAATAATACCGATAAATAAATCGATATTTTAAATTTACATTTTAACACTCGTGTCACAGCCCTATTTTAGTTACATAAAAAGGCATTGAGTTAATATTATTATCATTAAGTTATTGCATTGAGTTATAGATTTGAATATGGCGGCCTCGATGGCGTAGTGGTAAGTGTAGCTGACTGTCATGCCTGTGGTAGCGGGTTCGATTCCCGCACAAGTCAAACATTTGTGTGCATGGACATGGATGTTTGTCTTGGTCTGGGTATTTCTATGTACCTATAATATGTATGTATTTACAAAAAGAAAGTATATAATATGTATGTTTATCCATTGTCTAGTACCTATCTATCTATCTATAGCACAAGCTCTGCTTAGTTTTGGCTAGATGGTGTTGTGTGTATGTGATAGAATAATAATATTATATTATAATACCCGGGTGGTATAGTAGTTTAATTGGTCGCCTCGCGACTATGACTGCGCTAAATGTTGTGGGTTCGTTAGTTGTTCTTTTTTATTAAAAAAGGCAATTCTCGCATTAGGAATGATTCCTGTATCGCGAGGGATAAACATTTTAATTATTTTTTGTTTTTAAAACGGCTACATCTTTCTTGTCACAACCAATTGAAAATGACGCAATTTTTTCCCGTGTGGGGATCGAACACCCACAACACTTAGAGCAGAGGTAATATCGAGACAACCACATACATATATATACCAAATGGTGCAATTTAAAATGGGAATTTTAATATCTGAGCAAAATTTCCACTTAGAATAATGCTATTGATAATGCTGATTTGAATATACGGGCAAAATTCCTACTTAGAATGATAATTTGAATATTCGAGCAAACTTTCTATTTAAAATATTGCTACTTAGAATGGATATTTGAATAGTCGAGCAAAATTTCTATTTAAAATATTGCTATTTAGAATGGATATTTGAATAGTCGAGCAAAATTTCTACTTAGGATATTGCTATTGATAATGCTGATTTGAATATACGGGCAAAATTTCTACTTAGAATGGGAATTTGAATATTCGAGCAAAATCAGCGATGACAGAAACTTGTAATGCACTAGTGTGTGCATTCTTTTTTCCCTAGCTCTCATAATCTGACACGAGAAAGATCTTGCCGAGGCACGGGCATGTGCATAACAGACAACTTTCTAACTCCAGGCTACCATCAAATGCTTAGCAAAAAAAAATTCAATCACTTTTTGTTGCGACCTGGCATTTGAATGGAGACCTCATGCACAGCAGTCACATTGACAACCACTGTGCCACCGAGGCGCACTCATAGACACAGCCAACCACCTATTAATATACCAACATACCAACGTATTACATTAACATAAACACGACACAAAATCAAGATACAATATTAAAATTACAAATATGTGTTTAACATAATTTATAAGTAGTTAATTTGACCTACGAGAGACGTAAATCATGATGACCTTAATACTAACATAAATGTCGTGAGAGACATGCTAATGTGGATAATATTTGATATATTAGTTATTGAGTTAATATGTACTATGGAATAAAGGAGATAACTCAAATGGATTGGTTGATGGACGTGTGTACGTTAGAGGGCCAGCTCTCTAACTCACTGAGTGTAGATCAGAGGTACCCAGACTTTTTTCTCATAGACCACTTTCAAAGTTTAGCTGGTTGCGGTGGACGACACCCTGCACTGACTTTTTCTGCTTTTGAAATTCTCGGGACTGAACCACAGTAGGCGAGCTGACCTTTTTTTTTAGAAATTCTCTAGCAAGAAATCGGTAGCTACGGGACTACTGGTATTGAATATGGAATATGCAAGATTTTACAAGTAACAGTCGCTGAGCTTCTTAAAATATTATCTGCCTACATTGATAGGGTGAAGTCAAGCCAACATTTTAGTTCTTCAAAGCAAATAAATTTTCGTGGACCCCCGCTTACCTACAAATTGTGAACCTCCATTTTGTTGTCACGTCAAGGTAGACCCTCGTCGAGTCTCCACCAACCTGGACCACTTTGGGAACTAAGGGTGTAGATGATAGGGGTTTAAATATGAAGTTGTCGCTTTGTATGAAGAAAATCGGTATTCATACTAACAATATTTTTGATAGGCCAGTTTAAATTCTAATTGTTTTTTATATATAGTTGCTTGTATTTAAGTCACTACGGTTTGTCTTAAATTAACTAAAACATCAATCATCATATACCTAATTATGACGAATTAAAGCAACGAATATCGATATTAGATGTAGGACATAAACAACAATTTCATAGCTAAAGACCTCTTCTTCTCATTAGTCTTTATTATTCCCAAGTCACTTGGGGTCGGCTTTGTAGTCTAACCGGATTTGACTGGATATCAGTTTTTACACGGAGCGACTGCCACCTGACCTCCGCAACCCGAAGGCTAACGATACCCTAAGGCTAGACCAGTGTCAGGATATTAGAGGGCACTGACTTCCCAATAACGACTGCCATAGATGTTCATGGCAGCCGGAACCGACGGCTTAACGTGCTCTCCGAGGCACGGAGCAGGCGATAATTGTCAATCAATACGCACATAATTTCGAAGTCATATAACTTCCGAAAGTCAGAGGTGCGCGACATGGGTTTGAACCCGAGACCCTCTGCATTGCAGTCTGTTGGTCTCCCCACTGAACTATCGCTGCTAACTAAAGACCTTATACTATATAATAATAATATCAGCTCCGTTTATATACTGTCCCACTGCTCGATACTAGCCCCTTCTCAGTTTCAGAAAGTTTAGGAAATAGTCCACCTGGCTGGCCCAGTGCCGGTTGGCAGACTTATGGAGAACTCCCAGACATGCAGGTTTCTTCACAATGTTTTCCTTCACCGTTAAAGCGAGCGATAATTAACTATTTATAATATAATATTCTATCACATACACACAACACCATCTAGCCCAAACTAAGCAGAACTTGTACTATGGATACTAGACAATGGATAAACATACATATAAATATAATTTTTTTGTATGATTTTATATGATGTATGTTTCGGTTGCCTCTTTACAACTATGGTCACGGTGATTCGATCTCCCGTGACTATGGCTCCTAAAGCCTTAGCAGACGATATGTGGCTGCATTAACACATCGTGAGACTATGTTAATATGCATGTAGTTTAATTTTACAATCATGTTGAACTATAAAGCCTAGTGGCTGACCGTTGGACTGCCGCGCAGAGGTCTTAAGTTCCATCCCAAGGCGCGCATGTCTGACTTTTGAAAGTTATGTGCGAATTAAATAGCTCATGATCGCTCGCTTTAACGGTGAAGGAAAAACATCGTGAGGCAACCTGCATGTCCGAGAGTTCCTGAAGATATGTGAAGTCTGCCAACCCGCACTGAGCCAGTGTGGTGGACTATGGCCTAACCCCTTTTAACACTGAAAAAAATTGGTTGTCTGTAAAGTCGGTTTACGGATGATAGTTTAACGTGACAACGTCATAACAAAATTTCTTTCCCGTAACGTTACAATGAGCGTAACGGGACAATGAGCGTAACGGGACAATCCTTTTTCGTGCGTGCAGCCGGCGTTCATCGATTTATTAGACGTTGTCACGTCAAAAGAGGCCCGTACCCAGCAGTGGGACAGATCTGATATAATTATTATACATATATAACTCCTAACCACTAAAGTATCAGCGCGTATTATCTTCCCGTATGTGGTTCAAAACGTCGCCTCGCACCATGTTGGGAGCGTCGCAGATTTAACGACTGTAGAATTTGTAGCGCTCTGATCCAACAGCCATTACACATGTGATTTGAGCACATTTTTACATTGCTATACTTGGCTTGCAATGCTGCTAGACTATAATTTTGATTACATTTGCTGCACGGAAGGCGTAGTACTTCGAATTAGCCTTGCCAAGGACGGAGCTTTTACCTTACTTGACTTGAAGAGAACTCCCGCACTAGGAATATATCGTGTATCGTGAGGGATTTTACAACCATTCAAACCAGGGAGGTTGCGAATATTCGCATCCGCATCCGCAATTAAGGAGCTTCCGCATCGATTTGGAGATCTGCATCCGCATCCGCATCCGCATTAATCAACGCGGATGTTAATGCGAATCCCGATATAGCGTAGGTTCCAATAAGAAAGAAATCAGTTTTCCAGTAGTACGTTTTTAATTTATGACCCTTTGCAAAACAGGCTTGAACCTGAAGGCTGTGATATTAGATACTTTTTATTAAATAAGATGAACAATTTTCATCAACATCCGCATCCGCAATTGCGGAGCTTCTGCATCGATTTGGACATCCGCATCTGTATTCGCATTCGCGGATGCCAAAAAATCTGCCTCCGCAACATCCCTGATTCAAACAACGGTCACAAGAACACCCAGACTTGGAACAACTATTTCGGGTTCTCTTTTGTTCCATGTGGGGATCAAACCCACAACACTCGGTGCAGTGGCGGTGGCCAGGCGACCATTTAAACCACTGCGCCATCCGTGCTGTGTGTTCGATCGCAACATGGGCAAAAAATTGTAAGAGCTACAAATATGTAGTTGTTTTGAGTATGAGTGTTCTTTAGGTCTTTTGTTTAAATGTTTATAAAGTCGTTCTGAAAACACAGTAAGGCTTCTTGAACGCCTAGGGGAAATAAGTAAAAAATAATTGAAAATTCATTATGCAAACAATACACAAACGGACAAATGTATGTGCGCTCGACACTTGACTCATTAACGAATCAAGTGTGCAGCGGTCATACATTTGACGTTTTTTTTTTTAATTTTTGGCTACTCATTTTTGCGGACAGCGTATGTCCGCTCGACAGTTGACGGGTTAACCGTTTTCTCAGAGACAGGTGGATAAGCTCGTGTGTAGGAGCTGTTTTTTTTTAATTGACAACTATTAGCATTTATAAATGCTAATAGTTGGCTTTGGCGCTATGGCAGTATACGCTTAATTTTACGGTCTATTAACTGGACAAGTTTTATTTGTTAATTTTATAAATATACTAGTTTTCACCCGCGGCTTCGCTCACGTAAATGTAGGTTAGGTTAGGTTAGGTTTGCAACAGTTATTTTTTCTGGATGAAAGGTACCCTATGTCCTATTCTGTATCGCTGACAACGTGTATGCAAAATTTCGTGTTGATCGGTTGAGTAGTTAAGGCGTGAAAGCGTAACAAACAAACAAACTCATTTTCGCATTTATAATATGCGATTAATGATCATCAAAAATACTAATTGGTCAGCAAATATTGCACAGCATAACGAGCATCTATACGCCTCAAATCACTGCATTTCGTCTCGGAAGTGTTAGGTTATGTTAGGTTCCTTTTTTTAAACCCACCCAAAAATAGTCAACGTCGACTTAGTTTGATCTCTTTAAAGTTTGCTGGCCATGAGTTGCTGATAAATTAGCTATATCTGCTCACAGATTATATTTTTCTGCTCACAAAAATACCAATACTATGCTAACCATTTAAATAACACCCATATAATATTAGTTAGGATAGGACTCTCAGTACAACAGTACAGCAGCACAAAGCCGGGTATTTATTATCAAGTAGATATTTTCCACATTAAGGACAATTCCTGTATCGCAGAGGACATTAAAAAAATTTAAAAGCGGTCACAAAAACATCTATAATTGGCACAACTATATTATGTGGCCATCCGTACAATCGTAATTATGTCCCGTAGATGGAAATAAGCTCACTCTCTATTATGTTGGACTTATAACCAGGGTTGCCAACCGTACGAGGTTCCTCGTACAAATACGAGATTTGCGGTATCCCGTACGAGGTACGAGGACACTGTCAGCTTCGTGCAGTTATGTACGAGATTTTGATATAGTGAAAATAATAATATGGTTTCAATTTGTAAGCAACATTTTGTAGCATAAATGGGAGGCAATAATAAGCAGACAATTAAAAAAATTGATTAAATCTCTACGGGTAGACATTTTTTTTTAGAAATTCTCGAAACTGAATCCAGCACGGTAGGCGGCCTGATGCTTTTTTTTCTTTTTAAGTAATTTTCTACCGAAAAATAGAATGTACGAGGTTTGAGATCCAAATTACAAGATTTTTGCTTGCTTCTGTACGAGAAATAAGGTTCTAAGGTTGGCAACCCTGCTTATAACACACCTTGTTGGTCCCAAAGAGGCAGAAGCATAAGCTTATTCCAATAAAAATAGAAAAGAATTCTCTACAGCAGCACTAAATTCCCTGTTACGTAAAACCTACAAATAGCTAACGAAATAATAATAATATTCTACCACATACACACAACACCATCTAGCCCACACTAAGCAGACCTTGTACTATGGGTACTAGACAATGGATAAACATACATTATACTTTTTTTTGTAAATACACACATATTATACATAGAAACACCCAGACCAAGACAAACATCAATGTTCATGCACACAAATATTATGTTAGGGTCATACATCTCTGCCTAATATTTCAGCGATCTTTATCCTTATGTTATAACGGAGTCAGGAACCTAACACCTATAACAGCATAACCGATTAAACCCACCCTAACAATCACAGATTCATACCGTAACTACCCCTAAGGGATTCACCGCGGGGGTTGAAATCATTGAACAAATTAACCGATGGGATCACGCCCACCCTGTTCACTTAATATAATAGGGGATATTAATTTCTGGTACGATCAAACATTACGATGAAGGGGACTCACGTAAAGGAGAGGTGAAATGTTATTCTAAGATTAATAATAATATTCTATCACATACATACAACACCATTTAGCCCAAACTAAGCAGAGCTTGTACTATGGGCACTAGACAATGGATAAACATACATATATACTTTTTTATTTGTAAATATATACATATTATACATACAACCACCCAGACCAAGACAAACATTCATGTTCATGCACACAAATGTTTGACTTGTGCGGGAATAGAACCCGCGACCTCAGGCGTGGCATTCAGTTACACTAACCACTACGCCATCGAGGCCGCCATATTCAAACCTATAACTTAGATTAGCAGGTAGTGAAATTATATTTTTGATAAGTTTAGGCTCCATCGTACATACATAGATTCACGCCTGTTTCCCAGAAGGGTAGGCAGAGACTACGGGTTTCCATTTGCTACGATCCTGACACACTTCTCTGGATTCATTCACTTTCATCACATTCCTCATACATGGTATGGTCTTATTCCTATGTCGGTAGGAGTCCATCCAATCAGGCCTGCAAGTTCACTGCTTCTTGAGAAAAGCCAATGTCCAGCAGGGGACATCATCTTAAGCCAATAAAAATAGACTACGGTTTTAAATAAAGGATGGATGAAATAGTATTACACTGGCCAGTAGTGAATAGATATTTCTAGGCTGGCATAAGTTAGCGTCCCATCGTGAGATTCGAGTTTTTATTCCTGAGTTAGGCAAGTCGTTAACGTGTTTTGCTGTTAGGAAATTACTAGTATGAATATCGAGTCTGAATATCCAATAGATTCTTCTTCTCCCTAGCCTTTATTATTCCCAAGTCGCTTGGGGTCGGCTATCTAGTCTAACCGGATTTGACTGGATATCAGTTTTTATACGGAGTGACTGCCATCTGACCTCCGCAACCCGAAGGCTAACGATACTCTAAGGCTACACCAGTGTCAGGATATTAGAGGACACTGACTTCCCAATAACGACTACCATAGATGTTCATGGCAGACGAGATTGACGGCTTAACGTGCTCTCCGAGGCACGGAGCAGGCGATAATTGTCAATCAATACGCACATAATTTCGAAAAGTCATATAACTTCCGAAAGTCAGAGGTGCGCGACGTGGGTTCGAACCCGAGACCCTCTGCATTGCAGTCTGTTGGTCTCCCCGCTGAGCTATCGCTGCTTGAATATCCAATAGATTGTAGTAGCGAAAATATTCTAAGTCTATGGACTGTAGTATAACTGTAAATAATATCCGGTAAACTGTAAGAGTTTGGCCTGTATGATCCGTAAATAAGTTAAAATAGAGCTGGCAAGCCACCAGTAGCTAAAGGCAGATACATAGTCTCACGCCCTATGTCCCAGAAGGGGTAAGCAAAGATGTATTTCGACCACATTACGCCAACTATATACCTATTCTGGGTCTGATATAATAGGAGATACTCTCCTCTTATTGCCAATTTCCGGTCTCAGTTTAAGACTCAGTGCTGATACTGCATTTCTTGACAGAAAATCCTAAACAACACTGGTCGATCCAGGCATCAGACCCGAGAACTCACGCACACAGTCGTAAATACTCCCATTGTGCCACCGAGGCAGTTTTACTCCTTGTACCTTTAATTTCATCTATAAACGCTATGGTATAATAATATATATTTATAATTCAATAACCCTTCATCATTAAAAAACACATTTCATGAAAAATTATAACCCTAACTTTAATATTATAAAAGCGAAAATGAGTTTGTTTGTTTGTTACCTTTTCACGCCTAAACCACTGAACCGATCATCCTGAAATTTTGCATATACGTTGTCAGGTGTGCAGAAACGAACATAGACTACCTTTCATCCCGTAAAAAATTACTGATCCCGAGGAAAACAACAAAAACGTTCTTATGATAATAGATGGCGCCACGTTTCTTTCGAATCATGATTGAATTATATTATTACAAGCAGAGTACAACCCGAATTGATTGTCAAATTCTAAATTAACGCGAGCGAAGCAGCGGGCAAAAGCTAGTATGAAATAAACCTTTCTCAACTGTTATTACGACTAGACTAATTAAATCAAAATTCTAAGACATTAATTATTGAGAATAATATTATATGCTATGGAGAGCCCTAGAACAGTAATGATTATTATTTAATTATACGTTTGTAATTTGCTCATGCATGAGAGTTTATAATTATTATTGTAACTAGCTTTTGTCTGTGACTTCGTCCGCGATTTTTCAAATCATTTATTTCGGGCTGCATACGCCCATAGATAAATAACTTAACCTAAATTTATATATTTATAAAATGTTATAATAGATACATAAGTACACACAACACCATCTAGCCCAAACTAAGCAGAGCTTGTACTATGGGTATTAGACAATGGATAAACATACATAATATATACTTGTTTTTTTGTAAATACATACATATTATACATAGAAACAAAGACGCATAGATAAATACCTTATTGACTAACATACATACAATTTGTGTTAGTATTTATATAATTTATCAACTATGTTAGTACTGCTTCACTTGCATTCTATTGTCGTGCGTTCATTTGGCACTTGTCCGCAGAAGCGACGGAACACCACACCCATCGGCCAAAAGTCCTCCTTCATGAATACGTGCAGAAAGCAAGTAGGGACTCGCACCACGAACGCCTTGAAGTTGACATTGCGACGCGATTCCAGCAGCTGCACTCTTGGCATGTACTTGGACTTCTGGCGTACATATTCCGCGATGTCCTTCGCCTTAGTGGTGTAGTGCAAGCGAAAGATGTAAACCGGTGTGTTCGGTGCTGCAGCACGCAGGTTTGCACCAGGCTCCACAGGAGCCGTACCGTAGCAGTTCTTGTTCGTTTTCTGATGGAGCTTCCTCCAATGCACCGTCACAAAACCATCCTCAGCATCAACCTCCCGTTTTTTTGCCATCTCAGGCACTGACTTCGCGGCGGGAGCAATGGGTGTGCTCGAAGTTACCTGCTGAGCGTCTATGCGTTTATGTCGCGCGATGCGGGGAGGGGCCGCGGGGACGGGGGCGGGGCTGCAAGACGCGCGTGCAGCGCACTCAGAAGTCACAACATTCCGCGGCGACAAAACTGCTGATGTGAAACTTGCGACCGAAGTATCGAAGCAACCTGCACCTCGACGCATGTTGACGTTGTTATGACGATGCAAGGGCGGATCCACCGTTGTGGGCACGATGGGCATGCCCACAACCCTAATAGACTTGTGACGTCACACTTTCACGGTCTATTGAGATTGATAGGCTGATGATAATAATAAACGCTATTCGACTCCTGAGACAGCGTCAAGATACCTATTTACCCAGTCTAGTGTAGGGACACTATAGGGATATTGGCTTACTGGCTACTAGAAAAGAAGAAAAATAATAATTTATTGATTGTAATTGGTTTGGAATTTAGTCGAAACTGTTTGATTATTTTTATATTTAATTGGACGAAATCGGGTCTGACTTTCTCCAATGATTATTTTCATTCCTAAGGCCAAAGTGCTGATGCGCGGGAAAAAGGAAATAATCAAATTCAAAAGTCGTTCATGAGTCATGATTGTTCATGAGCGAGTTCGTACTCCGACTCGCACTTGGCCGATTTTTGGGTGGCTATGACCACATCATTTTTTGAGGGCTGGATCCACGCCTGTGACGATGTTTCGTCTGATCACATTATATACCTAAACTTTGGTTTAATTACAATATTAAATGAAATGTTGTCTCGATTCAAAGATGAACCCAAGCTACCAATATATAAAAACTGTATACAAAATCGATGAGTAGTTTTATGTGAGAAGCAAACAAGAATACAGACAGATCCAGTTACGAAATTAGAAAAACTGTATCGTAATCCGTCCAGTTGTTTTTATGTATGGAACGATCAGACATATACAGATTACAGACTCAAAATCACCAAAGTGTGACAATCGAATCAAAATCTGTAAAATAGTTTTCATGTGCAATACAACCAGACATACTTACAGAAGGTTTAGGTTATAGTCCACCACGCTGGCCTAGTGTGGGTTGGCAACCTTCACATCTTCGAGATCATTATGGAGAACTCTTTGACATGTAAATTTCCACACGATAATATAATAATAAATAAATATTCTACCACATACACACAACACCATCTAGCCCAAACTAAGCAGAGCTTGTACTATGAGTACTAGACAATGGATAAACATACACTACACTAGAACATCTTAATTCCATTAATAACAACATACAATTTACTATGGAATTAGAGGCAAATAATTCATTAGCTTTCTTAGATGTACTTGTCATCAGGAATTCTGATCATACTTTGAGCCACACTGTATATAGGAAAAAGACCCATACAAATAGGTACTTAAACGGTGAATCTCACCACCATCCTAAACAGTTAGCTACCGTGGGAATGTCTTTGTTTCAGAGAGCCCACGGGATCTGTGACAAGAAACACCTGGACGCCGAGCTTCAACATGTCAAGCAAGTACTGCAAGACAACAAGCTCCAACAGCCGCGCCGCTGTCACAGATCCCGAGAAAAGCCAGCCACAGTCGAGCGCCAGCCTGCTATACTACCTTATGTGAAGGGTGTCACTGACAAGATTGGCTACATCTTGAAGCGAGCTTCAATCAATACATACTTCAAGCCGCCAACGAAGATAAGTCAATTTTTACCATCTGTCAAGTGCCAACTACCTTTACAAGATGCAGGGGTCTATAAAATAGATTGTGACTGCGGACTCTCATACATTGGTCAAACCAAGAGAAGCATAGGCACCCGCATAAAAGAACACATAGCTGATGTAAAACACCAACGCTCGTTGAAGTCTGCTGTGTGTGAACATGTGCAACAGGGGACCAACCACTACCTGAGATTTGACAAACCACAGATGCTCGCTAAAGAACACCGATGGATGGATGCTTCGCGAGGCTATTGAAATCAAGAAACATCCTAATTTCAATAGAGAAGATGGTTGGAATGTACCACCAGCTTGGGATCCAGTAATTCAAATAGTCAAACCCAAGAAGAAGCAAACCACAGCTAGACTTCATGATACTTTGAGCTCATTCTGCGTAAATAGAAACACCTATGATTAAATTATGTTCGGGTACTTTGAAATAACTACACTGGAACATTGAGACAACTACCATCTTAGTCTCCCCGTGACCATGGCTGCTGAAAAGCAACCGAAACATCGGGGAAAGTGTAAACACAAATATAAATAGTATAATAGTATAGTAATAGTTTTAATAGTTTCAATAATTGAATTAGCTTAAAATTTGTAAAGTTTAGTAGTAATAGTAGTGTAACAGTTTTCAAAAAATTTTGTAATAAAGTGTCAAATAAACAACGCGATAAAATCCGTATATAGTAGTTTAATTTCTATCATTGTATTATTAAATAGTTAATCAATTATTTTGTAACATGTACAATGTACAGACAGTTTTATAATCTTATCTTATCTTATGCGGGGGCCAGTCAGTGCAGACCGACCACACTTCGACCCAGTGGGATCTTTTGCGTCGACACTCTCCCAATAACGACTGCCATAGATGTTCATGGCAGCTGGGACCGACGGCTTAACGTGCTCTCCGAGGCACGGAGCAGGCGATAATTGTCAATCAATACACACATAATTTCGAAGACATATAACTTCCGAAAGTCAGAGGTGCGCGACGTGGGTTCGAACCCGAGACCCTCTGCATTGCAGTCTGTTGGTCTCCCCACTGAGCTATCGCTGCTTCAGTTTTATAATAGTACTAGTATTTGCCCACGGCTTCGGTCTGGATGAAAGGTACCCTATATCTTTTTCTATCCTGGCAATGTGTATGCGAAATTTCATGATGGTGAGTTGAGTAGTTAAGGCGTGAAAGCGTGACAAACAAACTCACATTCGCATTTATAATATTAGGATATATTATATAGATTGTTAGAATTCTTCATTACCTAGCTTCCATCCTCACACATAATTAAAGATACTGTCTCGCCATGACTCCTTTAAAAATCATCCCTCTTGTTCAAAGATACCAGTTATTTGCATAGCTAGTTAAATAATATCCCGTATATATTTTACAGCCCATCAAAGCTCAGACACGTCATAATATCACTAGACTAACTATCAACTAATAAAAATAATTAGCCAATGTTCTATATCGGATCATTTATCACTATTATGAAATCGCTTGCAATTACTGGGAGAAAATTACTTTGACAACACGTCAGAGCAAAACCAAACTAAATACTGTCAAAATAGAGATCAATATTCAACAGTCACGATTTTTGTTCTTAAAATAACAGACCAAGTCTAGCCACAATGAAAATTAAACCTTATTTTTACAAGATAGGATTCACAATAGCATAAACGTAATTCTGTATCAGATTTCCACGGTACCAACACAAGAGGAAAGAGGCTGATGCGCTATCTTGCTCTTACATACAATTTATTATATCTCGGTCTCTATCTCACAGGCTCTATTGATTTTCTTCAGGGTACGTACCTTTAGAAGATATTTGCATACTGCAATTTGCTATAATCATGTTAGAACAGATTGTTGGGTATTCAGTTAGGTTATGGTAGGCGTAAAATTTTGGTGAACAATCCCCGTAACACTTATTCAAATATTCAAGATGGATTCTAGTTATACGTTGAAGAAAATGTCGGATTTTATGAAGCATATATTTTTTGTTTGTATGGATAATATCTGTGTATTGTTTGTAAGAGGAAATGAATACAAAATGCGTTAAAATAAAAGGTTTTTAAGCTGTATAGAGGTCTAAACGTGATGCCGGAACAAAGGCGTACCTACATATAAACATCTTGAAGGTTGCCTGTACGACTGAATTATCCAAGGAACGACATTCAAATAAACCTGAAGAAGCTACCAAACAGTGACAACAGCTTCAAATTCTGTTCAGTGATTTTACGTGATGCCTAAACAACCAGACAGACAAACATTTTTATAAGCCGTTTGTGGTCTATTACCCTTATGAGTGTAAAAATTAAAGGTTTTTAACAGCTCTACAGCTGTCGCGCTGAGCCCGAACGAAATATTAATGTGCAAAAAGATACCTCTGAAATCATCATTTTGTATTCCCGTATTGCTTGTGACTTCAAAACTAAACCGACTCTAATATTTTATCGTAAACAATATTAGACGGCTCTTGTCTATATCTGTATGTATTTATTTATATTATTAGATTCGTTAAATTTGTTAGTTTGATGTCCGAAAACAGCATAAGATAGCCGAGCGTATTTTGTAATTTCTAAACGTTTTTATTGCTAATATTAATTTAATTCTGGAAGAGAGCAATGATAGACATTCTAACTAATATTATTAATGCTAATGTGAGTTTGTTTGTTTGTTACACTTTCACGCGTTAACTACTCGACCGATTATCATGAAAGTTTGCAAACAGGATATCAGAGGTTCAGAAAAGGACATAGAGTAGTGATGATATGATTTCATCCAGAAAAAAAATGTTACCAAGCGATAAAATCTACATCTACTATCGCGAACAGGGCCGCGGGCAAAATCTAATAGAAAATATTTTCAATATTTTCTGCTCTAGCATCATTATTCAGGGAGACAACGCAGGAATACATTCAATGGAATTAACGCTGCACTCATTTTCTCTAAACCGAGTATAATATGGCCACGTTCATGATTGGATAGGTTAGTTTAAATTTAGGTTCATATATTTTACTTATTGTGTGCGTAATTTAATTTGCTCGAACTTGTATGTACGCATTCTGAAGCACTTTATTTAGTGAATATAAACATATCTAGACACAATTTAAAAAGTATTGAGTCTGCGGTTTCGCGACTTAACGTCGACCAAGGAATTAAATATGACATATCTTCAGTTAAATTAATCCAATATATTTTTTTCTGTATTTTTCTTTAGTTTATGTTTCTTTATTCAGTAGAAAAGTCTCATATTATAATTTGCATCAAGTCCAGGAAGTGCGATGTTAAATTATGTCACAAATTGTTGAGCAATCGATCTCTAAAACACGAGCTAGTTTCAGTTTAGGAATCGCTGTGTCCTGAAGTAGAGTGCTATTTTACTACCATCATATTTTGTGTTTACATATTATTTGTTGTACTTTAAAGCAATAAATATTTATTATTATTATATTATAATAATAATAGGTAATATAATTACTACAGGAACAACCAACACAAGGTTGTTTGCCTGCGATGTTTTGTAGACTAGAGGTAAATCATTAAACCATTTTTAACTCACAAAATATGGGTACACATAGGTAGTGTGAAGATATAAAGGTATCCATATATTGGCCTATACTGGTATAAGCGAATTAAAATATAAATTACTAGCTTTTGCCTGAAGCTTTGCTCGCTCGGAAACAGTATTTCTTTGCTGTGCCCGACGCGGGAATCACACCCCGGGATCCCACGTCCAGTCACAAACTTAAACCACGACGCCAACGAAGCGATTCAGTAAATAAATGCCAAACTAGCGTCATCTATACCCACAAATCTGTATTAAACGTAAAATTGAAAAACATACCCTTAACGCAACCCCATCCAAATTACATAACGAGAGGCGCATTAAAGTTTAATTGGATGTAAAGTAGCGCCCCTTAACTGGTACCACCCAGCACGCACACATCGATACAGCGAGTGTGTGTGGCGACGCACACAGACAACGGAGAACGGCGATTGGACGAGAGAGAACGCGCACATGGTGTAGCGATTTGTGCTATGCAGATTTGTAGATCGGGAGGTTTGTGTTATAGATTAATATTGTCTTTTATTAAAATCGTCCTATAGGAGTTTAGCGGCTATTTTTATCCTCAGTAAAAAAGAATTTACGGAATAAAAATTACAAGAAAACTATTTGCGCCGCGTATTTTCAGATAATACTCTCATGCTACGTCAGATTGTTATTTTTCCGTTTAACTAAGCTAATTAATTGCATTACAAGTAGGTCATGGATTAAGCAAAAAGCAGGGGTTGAACCTACGACCTCTTGATCATAAGTGCTACGTTTTACCAATTGCACTTCCTTGCGACAGTCGTCGCTACATCTTATTTATTGTTGACGTTAAAATGGTGCGTAGAAGGTCTGTCGTGCACTTTTTTAAAGGCAACATGCCCAATGGGTTGTCGCCTGTGATACTTTACAATCTTTAAAACAACGCTCACAAAGAATATCCTTGGAAGAATTAATTGTGGATCACACATATTCTTGTCCAGTGCATGAATTGGTGATGTCAATGCGATCACAGGAATCACTGCGCTAACCATGCAGTCAATATGATAAATAAAAAGTTTGTACAAGTGTTTTACACACACCGGTACAAACTTTTTTCAAATATTGTATCTAGAACAGCATTAAATTAGAGTAGTAGAGCCTCGCTCATTTCAGCATGGATATGCCGGCTCGACCGGGGAAGGACTATCCTCTCACAGAATATCGACGTGAAATAGCAGTATTCCTACTGTTGTGTTTAGTTCGGTGAGTGAGAGTGCCGGAGGCCCAAGCATCCCCTTTCCCCCTTCCCGCACCTTCTCCTTCCTAGTTCCTTTCCTAAAGGGTCGGCAACGCGCAGGTGATGTCTCTGATGTGCAGGCGTCCATATGCTACGGTGACCACTTACCATCAGGTGGGCCGTATGCTTGTTTGTCACCTTTAGTATAATAATAAAAAATATAGTCTGGTGCGTTCCCCACTAAGCCGTTAAACTTTAGGGTCTGAAGTTTGATGATACGACACGGCCTTCTGATTTCTCATTAAGTTATGTACGTTTAAGCACTTAGTCTTAGTTAACTGTGACTTACTTTAGCATTGTAGAAAATACATTGTTTTTGGTTGGTTTCTTTAAGGCTGGTTTCTTTTAGTTCTACATAATGTTTACAAGGATATTTATGACTGCTATTGAAATTGATTACAGCAATAATCACTTATCAATATGTTAATTTTGATGAGTGATCCTACATTTGAGTAGTTTTCATTTGATAAGTGACAAGGAAGCCTTTCTGTGACAAGGATGCCTTTTCTGTGACAATAACTGTGAATTGAGATGATGAACAAGATGCTTTACGTTCGTTAAGTAAGACAGCATTGAATTAAACGCTATACCTAAAAAATATTCAAATAAAAAAATTATCTTTAACGGGTTCTATATACAATAACATATTATGATACACCACAATACATCTCCTATTCTTTCTATCACGGGACATCAGAAGGGCTAAACACATAATCCTACCCCGCAGAACTCAAACCACCTGTACATAGACCGTCGGTAATGACACGTTTATCTGTTGGCGCACGTCGCACACACAGACACCCCTCACGTGGGAGGGAGGAGTGGAGGGGGGCGCCTGCAACACCGCCAATGTTACCGTCTGTCATGTCTGCCTCTAAGAGAGAATACCTACATAAATAGCAGAGAATCCTATTAACATTTATAGTAGAATTCATCTGCTATTTATAAATTGTATTTGTATGTGCGAATGGCGTAAATGTTTAAGACTACGCCTGCGCGAAATGTGCCTAAACAGGCGGTCACAGTTAAGTGAATAAAATCAACACTTTTTGTTTAATACAAATATAAAATATACAATTACCATAACAATGAATGTGTTTACAATTACTCCGTGTAAAAAAATTAAAACAATTAATATTTTCGCTTACAAAATTACGAAAATTTGCACGAAAAATGCAAAAACGTAAGCTCGTGTTACGTGATTTTTAGATTATAACAGTAGAAATCTATCTATATATAGTTATATTACAAATTGTCCGTCCCAAATATTTAAGTTATTGGTTGACAATAAAGATACATATTTATCAAAAAGCACTTCAAATCCTCCATATAATTTTACTATGGCGGCCGCGCACCGATTTGAATATGCGCCGCACGAACTCTGTCATTATCTGTCTTACGCTCGGCGCAGTCTTAAGTAGTTGTCTCGCTATTAGATATATATTTTCTTTTTTCATCCAGTAAAATTACAACAGTATAACCACAACAAGAAGATACACTATGTGGAAACAGTTTTTTTGAAAATGATAAGAATAAGAAGAATTAAGAATTAAGAATTTTATTGAAATAAATACATATTGTTACAATTATTTTAAACCCACCAAACTGCATAACAGTTTGTCGGCGGGATGATGAATCGGTGACACGTATAATAATGAAACATTGTATCACAGGTTGCAGCGCCTTCCATGGTTGGGAATTATATGCGTAAAATTTTGTGGTGTTGATCTCTGTAAGGAGTCAACATTAGATCATATAGATTCCTTCTGGTGCAAAGGTTAAAATGACCGCCTCGCCACTGGCTATGGGTCAAGTATTGTGAGTTCGATCATAGTCAAAGTCAAAGTCAAAAATCATTTATTCCCTTA
This sequence comes from Catocala sponsa, assembly GCA_963564715.1. Classification (NCBI taxonomy): domain Eukaryota; kingdom Metazoa; phylum Arthropoda; class Insecta; order Lepidoptera; family Erebidae; genus Catocala; species Catocala sponsa. Next base: position 18,856,675 of record OY751349.1, read on the forward strand.
GGTCACAAAGTAACACTTATGAAAGTCAAAGGGGCGGGGTTAGTGAGTTTGTTACATTTACTGAATTTACATTTATGTTAGTTGCAAGGTTCAGGCAAACGGTTGAGCCTATGAGAAGATACCTGCAATCGCTAAATGAATAAAACATGTTATTTACAAATAGTTGTTCCGAATCTGGGTATTATTTGTAACCGTTGTTTGAGTGTTTGTAAGGTCACCCGCCATCTTAATCATCTCAAAAGTTGTCAAAGTTTACCAACATCAATTTGAAATACGAATAACCTTCAAGAAAACAGCGTACGTCTTTTTAAACGGCCGGCAACGCATTTGTAACTCCTTTGGTGTTGCGGGTGTCTATGGGCGGCGGTAATCGCTTACCATCAGGCGATCTGTCTGCTCGTTTGCCTTCTAACTAATAAAAAAAAATATAGGTAAAGTTTCTTGTCCGTTCTTCTCATTGATTCTATGCCCCTTGCTTTGCTGAAGAAGTAAATGAATTATAAAACAGTGTAGTTTAGTCAATGTAACTTCGACGTTTATAAGTGTTACTTTGTGACCTAATCCTAATCCTAACCTAACTAATATTATAAAAGCGAAATTGAGTTTGTTTGTTTGTTACATTTTCACGTCTAAACCGCTGAACCGATTATCCTGAAATTTTGCATATACGTTGTCAGGTGTACAGAAACGAACATAGGCTAAATTTCATCCCGGCAAAAATTACTGTTCCCGAGGAAAACAACAAAACCGTTCTTATAATAACAGATAGCGCCACGTTTCTTTTGAATCATGATTGAATTATATTATTACACGCAGAATATAACCCAAATTGGTTGTCAAAATCTAAATTATCGCGAGCGAAGCCGCAGGCAAAAGCTAGTAAGTAAAGATATTTTGATGCAACGTACCTATCTTTATCCTAAAGAACTGCAGCTAAGAAGCCTTATGTTGTATTCCTGCGGTTAATAGCGTTTGCTGGTTGCCTAGTATAGCAATAAGTCAAAGTTAAAAAGAGCAGCGATAGTTCAGTGGGGAGACCAACAGACTGCAATGCAGAGGATCTCGGGTTCGAACCCACGTCGCGCATCTCTGACTTTTGGAAGTTATATGACTTTTTGAAATTATGTGCGTATTGATTGACAATTATCGCCTGCTCCGTGCCTCGGAGAGCATGTTAAGCCATCGGTCCCGGCTGCCATGAACATCTATGGCAGTCGTTATTGGGAGAATGTCGACACAAAAGATCCCACTGGGCGAAGTGTCGCCGGTCTGCACTGACTGGCCCCCACATAAGATAAGATAATAAAAGCACTAAGTTTACAGAAAGATGTTCTTATTAGCTCCAGTGCAAAGTTGGCAACGGATTCTAATATCGCTATTTTATAATTATAAGATTCACTAGAATCTTAGAATTAGCCAATGTTAACGAACACTGACCTCCCCGCAGGAGGTATTATAGCGCACAAGTGTATGCGAACACTAGTTCACTATCTATTCCCCACTCTTAAACTGTGATGGAACAATCAGATACAACCGGAGAGCGATCAGGCACAGAACCACAGGTTTAATTGTATGTTGCAAGAGGCAGACCTAGGCGAACGTTTCTTGATTAGGTCGGATAAGATCGGATTATGTGGGGGCCAGTCAGTGCAGACCGGCGACACTTCGACCCAGTGGGATCTTTTGTGCCGACACTCTCCCAATAACGACTGCCATAGATGTTCATGGTAGCCGGGACCAACGGCTTATCGTGCTCACCGAGGCACGGAGCAGGCGATAATTGTCAATCAATACGCACATAATTTCGAAAAGTCATATTACTTCCGAAAGTCAGAGCTGCGCGACGTGGGTTTGAACCCGAGACCCTCTGCATTGCAGTATGTTGGTCTTCCCACTGAGCTATCGCTGCTCTATTATATATAACTATAATTGTAAGTGACCGCGCGGGATATCTTACTTTATAATTAAGACTAACACACAAGAAGATAAAATTAGTTACTTTTATACTCATAACCTTTAAAAACCTTCAAATGGCAGTGAAGAACGTACCTACCCAACACATTCGCGATTTTGCCGCCCTCAACCAAATGCCACCAGTCGCCGCTTATACTAACAGCCCTGTAATGGGGGACAAATAACGTTCCTCCCTCTCTTCCCCTCTACCCTGAACTCCTCAGCACTCCTCCCATCCCCTCGAACTCTTGAGATAAGTGCCACCCTTGGGTATTGAGTACTGTGGCGAGAAAAACTGTGTGTTCAGATTTGTATTCGATTTTGTGTAGCGATATCGAATAAAATTCGTATTATTCGGAATTTAAATCTATTTTAATTTAATCGTAATGTTTGATTCGAGTAAATCGAAGGAATTGATTGATAATTATTCGAATATATTATGAGTTCACATTATCACATCACTTGTAAAGTAAACCTATTCTTTTTTTCTCACGACACTGCATGTATCTAAGATGACTTACTGTATTTTAGATACATGTGAAATGAATAGATTCTGTGGCTGAAATAAGTAGATATAAGTAATAATAACATAATAATAGTATTCTATTCTACCACATACACACAACACCATCTAGCCCAAACTAAGCAGAGCTTGTACTATAGATACTAGACAATGAATAAACATACATAATATACTATACAACAAGCTATGCATAGTACAAGTTTTGATTAGTTTGGGCTAGATGGTGTTGTGTGTATGTGATACAATATTATTATTATTATTTTTTATTGTAAATAATAATAATGTCACGGCGGCCAATCTTAACGGAGACAGGCCATCTGCTCTGGAGATATTATAGTGCACAAGTGTGTGCGCAAACACAAGTGCACTCTCTGTTCCCTAACTCTCACTTCTGGGACGAATAATTTGACACGACCAGAGAGAGATCAGGCGCAGGACCAACAGCTTTACGTGCTTTCCGAGGCACGGTTATCTAACACCACCAACTTCCTAACTCCGGGCTCGTATTGAGATTTCTTAACAGAAAAATCCAATAACTTATTGTTGGCCCGACTCGGGAATCGAACCCGAGACCTCATGCACAGCAGTCGCATTCACTACCGCTGCGCCACGTTAGTGAAGTGTTTGTCTTGGTCACCCAAACCAAGACAAACATCCATGTTCATGCACACAAATGTTTGACTTGTGCGGGAATCGAAACCGCGACCTCAGGCGTGACAGTCAGTTATACTAACCACTACGCCATCGAGGCTACTATACTACTATAGTCATGCAAACAGCAATAGCCAAGCTAGTGAAAGACCATTGGACTGCCACACAAAAGGCTGAAGTTCGATACGCCACGCGACTCTGACTTTTCCAAAACAACTTCGTCAACAAACCCCATCCTGCTCCATTCTCCTTTTCCTTCCGATAAGCAGCGACTTGGTTGTGTTTTTGACATTGCTTCTGTAATGTTAAGAAAACACAGCCATGTGTTTGAACCACGGTTCTCGCTTACTATCAGGTGGGCCGCTGGCTCGTCAGTCAACGAAGAACGCAAAAAAAAAAACGGGTCGTTTTATATTCTAAATTTTAAAAGACCACTCTGGAACTAAGAAATTGTGCTATGTCGCAGGGGACCTTACAAGCATTTAAACAATGGTCACAAAGTACATACAGAACCGGGACAACATTTTGCGGGTCACACAAATGTTTGATACGGGGATGGAGCCCACAGTACTTGACACGGTGGCAATGATGAGGCGACCACTGAAACCAGTACGCAATCCAGTAGTCCTTAAAACAAATGAGCATGAGTTTCTTACCAGCTCTTCTCATTGGTTCTAGACCCTTGCATTGCTGAACATGTAAATGTAAGTCCAAGATCACAACAACAATTATAACTTTGATATTTATAAATGGTACTTTGTGAAACAACTATAACTTTGATATTTATAAATGGTACTTTGTGAAACAACTATAACTTTGATATTTATAAATGGTACTTTGTGAAACAACTATAACTTTGATATTTATAAATGGTACTTTGTGAAACAACTATAACTTTGATATTTATAAATGGTACTTTGTGAAACAGCTATAACTTTGATATTTATAAATGGTACTTTGTGAAACAACTATAACTTTGATATTTATAAATGGTACTTTGTGAAACAACTATAACTTTGATATTTATAAATGGTACTTTGTGAAACAGCCATAACTTTGATATTTATAAATGGTACTTTGTAAAACAACTACTATTATGTTTCGGTCGGTGAGTGAGAGTACCGGAGACCCAATCACCCCCTTACCCCCTTCCCGCTCCTTCTCCTTCCCACTTCCTCTCTTAAAGGGTCGGCAACGCGCTAGTGATGCCTCTGGTGTTGCAAGCGTCCATAGGCTGCGGTGACCACTTACCATCAGGTGGGCTGTATGCTTGTTTGCCAACTGAGTTGGATAAAAAAAAACATGTATTATTTTTTATATTATAAATGCCAAAGTTAATTGTTCTATTTTAAATAAGTTGACAAATACGTTGAAAACAATAAGGGAACTTTAGCTTACAAATGATTGGTAAATATAGGTACATTTATTTTTACGGCTAATCGCTGAATCAATGTTGATGAGATTTTATACAAATACTAGCTTTTGCCCGCGGCTTCGCTCGCGTTAATTTAGAATTTGACAATCAATTTGGGTTGTACTCTGCTTGTAATAATATGATTCAATCATGATTCGAAAGACACGTGGCGCCATCTATTATCATACGAACGTTATTATTGTTTTCCTCGGGAACAGTAATTTTTTTCGGGATGAAAGGTAGCCTATGTCCGTTTCTGTACACCTGACAACGCATATGCAAAATTTCAGGATGATCGGTTCAGTGGTTTAGGCGTGAAAAGGTAACAAACAAACAAACAAACTGATTTTCGCTTTTATAATATTAGTTAGGATTAGGATAATGCTTGAGACCTAGAAAACCGCACGAGCTATTTAAAAACAATTATTTTTTTTTGTAATTCTTCGACTGTACGATGCGTTGGTCTATTCTCTTATGTACTTGATGTATATTTGTGTACATAAATAAATAAAATATAAATGGAAACCATGAGAACTGTTCTTCCCGTCAGTACCTAAGTGGGAGGTATTTGCTAAAGGAGTGCTACTTGCCGGAAATGGGATTGTAAGACGATGGATTGTGCCTTCCATCCCTCTCTCACCCAGCCGTATATCCCTCTCTAACAGCAATATGGATTCGCGGAGAATTTCCTTGATACTACTCTTAGTTAGAGCGTTTAAGATTATTTAGACGAAGTAATGCGATGTTGTTTTGTTCATAGATTTAGTGCTACATTTTTTGAAGGAGTGATTGAGTAAAAACGTTTTTGCAGCGCCTATTTCCCCAAAGAGGTGGGCAGATGTGTGAATTATGGTCAATTTATTAGCTATGGTTTTGTGTAATGTTACCATGTAACAAAAGGCAAGCTTATATCCGTCTACTGGTCACAGTACCAAACGTGCTGCGACTGAGAATTTGTTGGCAGAAATATCCAATAACACTTGCGTGACTCGGATATTGAATCTGAAAGCTTATGTATAGCAGACGTATTTACTACCGCTGTGTCAGCAAGACAGCAGTGAAGTAATTATTAGTCAAAGTAAGGAATATAATATAATATTCTATAATATTCTACGACATACACACAACACCATCTAGCCCAAACTAAGCAGAGCTTGTAATATGGGTACTAGACTGTGGATAAACATACATATATACCTTTTTTTTTTTGTAAATACATACATATTATACATAGAAACACCCAGACCAAGACAAACATCCATGTTCATGCACACAAATGTTTGACTTGTGCGGGAATCGAACCCGCGACCTCAGGTGTGGCAGTCGGTTACACTAACCACTACGCCATCGAGGCCGTCTATCGAGGAGACTATTATTCGTAAGTCAACGCAATGTCGTCGTCGTCATTGAATCTCAATGGATAAAAAAATATAAATGGTTGTTGGTCTATACTTAGACTCCTACGCAAGTAACTGCCTACGGAATCTTTTGAACAGACGTAAATGAAAAATCTTGAAATATTACATAATTAATACTGTAATAAATATGTCTTCCAGATTAGATTTCGGTCACGGTCCTTCTGAAAATGGCTAAAACAGTTTGGCAACAAATGAGCACTCATTTGTATTCTAACGATGCTTCGCTCATAAGCCGAACATGAGACAAGGACATAATTTATATTCAATGACGAAACCTGAAAGTTGCAGTACAGCTCAGACTAAATATTATAATTCTTAGATTTTCTATTTAGTAATATATAGTAAAATGACTGCAACACCTAGTTGATATCAGTTGTAAAATACTGAAATTATATTTAATTGGCGATTTAAAAGAGTTGCAGTGCGTTTCTTGCAGGTTTCATCTCATAGGCTCAACGCTTTGCTTGAACCTAGCAACTAAACTCAATGTAGCTTTAGTAACTTAGTAAACTCCTTAACCTATATATGTACATAGTTTGACATTTATAAGTGTTTCTTCGTGACACTGTTGTCCATATTGAGTCAAATCAAGTGACAAGATTTTTTAATGATTGATTTCTCTATTCTTATTTATTCGTCCACCATTCAGATACAATGCTTCTATCTAAAGTAAAATCGTTCGCTTGCATAAAGCAAAGAACTAATAATAACCTAAAAACAAACCACAATCCACCACACAGCAACAAGAAAAACTGTCCCCTAAAATCTAAAACGTGGGACTACCGAATCCTTGACAAAGCTCCCAAAAATCGTCCATAACATAAAACCACCATGCCTCTTCAATAATTGCCTGACACCGAACACCGTATAGAACATAAACAAGTGTAACTCGACACTAGCAATCACTGTTTATGTGTTCCAAGCAATTTTGTGTTGTTGGTCCCGCGACATAATAAATCCTAAACCGATAGATTCCTCCTTGTTCTGTGTTGTTTCCTTTGGAACTACAGAATACATCCCATATAAGTGTTAAAATATGAAGTTTGTCGCTTTGTATAAAGAAAATCTTACGTTTTGATTTTCATACCAATTTGGTCCTCTGTTTGGGACAGAAAAAGATCTGGCTATTTACGTAGTATTCGTACGAAAAAGGCGATCAAACCAGTGAAGAAAAGAATTCGAAGAAATCCTGTCCGGGTTTTACCTCGAGAAATAAATATAGCACCTAGAACCATGTTGCGTATTTTAAAAGACGGCTTAGGACTTGCAGCCTATAAGATACGTACTGGTCATTATTTAACTGATAATTAAAAAAATTAATAGGTAAAATCAACATGACTCACAGGTCACAGAAAAATTGAATTTACTGACGAGAAAAATTTTACTAATGAGCAATAAATTGTATGCATTAGAAAACTGGGAGCAAAGCTTTTCGTGTATAAATGGAATATCCACCACGCATCGGTGGCGCAGAAGTGATTGTCGAGTCATCCATGTTAAAATGGAGAAAAGCAGTAGCAGCGGCATACACTCTGAAAATATCCAATAAAAATCAAAAAAGAAAATTTCAAACTTACCGGTATAAGCAGCCAAATCTAAAACCAAATTGAAACGACCGCAACGGTTCAATAAGGAACACACTTTCACGCCAATTCTATTCAATATGTCGTCTCGCCGTAAAAAGAAAATAGACTAGAGAGGAAACTAATAAAAATACGATAGTCGGCGATAAAGTGTTTACTGTAAAAACGGTTAGACTTAAAACTAAAACGGCCTAAGGATCTTTTTTTACAATACGGTTAATATTAAAGGAATAATCTTTATAATCCTTCGACTAAAATGCCCATAAATTAAGACCATAAGTTAAATATCATTAAACTTTAAAAAGGTACTTTATACGTATTTTAACGCAATTTATTTTGGATACAATTTTAACCATCATTCTTTCCTAAAAGTTGATATATCAAATACCAATCCCAGTACTTAAATATCGTTTGGGTATCGGTAAACCATTACCTCAAACAACCAACTCAATCAAAGACGAATCAAGAAGAAACAGAGTTAATATTTATATAAAGTAATTCAAATGGTAGACTCTTTAAGTCAGTGGCATAAATATTCTGATCTGCGATCAACAGAATACGCGATTGATGCCCTACTATTGTCCTACGTAATCATTCCATATTAAATCACTAGATGTTCCCGCGGTTTCACCCGCGTTAATCGTCATTGCACCGCCCCCGTGGGTCGTAACGTGATGTTATATAGCATATAGCCTTCCTCGATAAATAGGCTATCCAACACTAAAATATTTTTTAAATCGAACCAGAAGTTCCCGAGATTAGCGTGTTCAAACAAACAAATAAACTCTTCAGCTTTATAATATTAGTATAGATTACTAAGCCAGTCACTAGAAATTGAGAGGTAACAATAATACTATCAACTTGCAACCCAAAGTACACAGAGACGTACAGACTCTTTAAAAAAGCATTTGCAGAGCTACGTCAAAAACCGTAATCTCTTATGTGGTTCTGCCTTACCTTACAAAAACATACAGCTTTGATCTTATGCGTGTTGTTTTGGAATGAAAATGACTGGTGATGGAGTTTCTAGTACATACATGTTGCGGGTTTGATCCCCACACAGGACAAAAAATTTGTGGACCACAAATAGTCTACTGTTGTTTGAATGCTTGACAAGTCCTCCGCGACAAAAACATTATTGAACAATAAAAGAATAACAAATAATAATCTCATCATGTATTTAAAAAAATGAATGTCCCACTGGTATGGTCCATTATTTCTGGATAGATAGACTGTGTCACCCTCTAGTCCATAACCTTACTACGGGAAATGTATCTTTGCTACATAAAAGATGGACAAACCAACAAACATACCCCACAATTTTCATATCAGTAAGGACATAATTTTCTCGTTAGTTATGTACAATTCAATCAGAATCCAAAACACTCAAAACTTGTACTTCACCTTTGTAAATAAATGGAAACACAACGGTATTGCCCGCTCCCAATAAACAATATATAAGGTAAACAAACAAATACAGCATCGGGCGCTTAAATCCATTCGGAAACAGAATCCCTCTCGATATTTTCAACGGTTCTTGAACGAATATTGCTCCCAGCGGATCGATTCCAAACGAAACGACAAAAGATTTTTGCCTCCAAAAAAAGAACAAATTTGAACGCGCGTCCATTTTTGATAGACACTCAATACATGGTTGCCAAGTGTAAATTGAAATAGTTTCGATGGTTGTTAGAAAAAGGTTAGTTTAGCTAACAGTTATTTTATTTTTGAGTATCTTTGTTGTAAGAACTATTTTATAATATTTTGCTGAAAGTTATTAGCCGTATAGCCGAAAGCATTCGTTTATAGCACGAGTAGTACTACCATTGTGTCACCAATAACCACCACACCGAGACTCACTAGAAACAAAATAATGTGTAAGCCGAAATTAGATGTAATTGTTTATTTTGTTGGTTAATTAAATAATATGTGATTTTGATGTTCGAAAATATTTTTGTGATAAGCGAATGAGAACTAAAATAATATTGTCTTGCTTTTAAGCGCATGTCATTCATTGAAATTAATCTACTTTATATATATGGAATGCCTCCCGGTTTTTTTTGTAAAACAAATTTTAGATAATTTAAAAATATCTCTTATGTAATGTAAGTAGTTTAATTTCAATGAGAACTAAAATATGTGGCGAAATAATGACTATCTTTAAATAAAAAATGTGTGTGTGTACCAGAGTACACAGGTAAGAAGTGAAACTTCTTTACGACATATCAACTTTAACTAATTTTAACAGATTTATATACATTCACTGATACTTACAATCAAAAAGTGAGGTTAACCTCAAATAAATATTAAAATCATGCTCATACGTGTTGAATTTATAAAACTAAATATATAATCACTCTCACTTTTCTTGTAAATTCACTTAAATTTGAATAAGTCTTTTTATTTTATCACTTTCAAATTAATATATTGTTATTCTTATTTCAAACCAAACTTCACAACTAATATATTGTTGTTATTATTATAAACATATTACATTATATTCTTTACGTCACTATACTAAACTTTGATAAAAAAAGCAACATGGCGCGTAACCGAAAAACGTGACGATTTTTTTTACACTGCTATAAAATTTCTCCCATACGTCGATAAAGAAGTTTCACTTCAATAAATATATCAATATGCTTTCAGGTCAGGGGTTAGAAAATAAATAACTAATTTCATGATTCAAAATTCAGATTCGCCTTAAAAAGCGTGAATGTTGCTACTATATTCGAACAATATTTAATTCAGTTTAACGATTATACAAGCTTGCCAAATCCAATTAATTGGTGACGGCTTACACGCGCAAGTACCACGCTATTGCAAGAAATTGGAGAACGAATATTGGCACTGTTACTACGTTTCACATATTATGTAGTACTTATCTGTCGGATTCTTTTGCTTTAATAGCTTTTATTATGGCTCGGCAATAAGTGGTATCCCTTGTATTGCAAGTGTTAGCGGTAACAGATTACCATTGGGCAGGCGGTGTACTTGTTTACCACCTCGGCCGTATGAATAAAACCATTGATGCATCAATCCCAAAATCTACATCATTATGTTTTCACGACAGTTCTTTTCTCGTTCGAGTGTCATATTCGGCTTCATAACCTTATTATTTCCAAATACATAATTCTACGTTAAGCATAATTATCTACACCAAGGACAAATTCTTCCTCTTAGGATTTCGATGTACACCAGATTCCTTTTTAACTATTTGCCAACGACAGATACGTTATCAACTACGAAATGCAAAAATCTTAATAGTTTAAGTTTCAAGTTACGCTGGTCACAAAAAGGTTTACATTGTTACGCAAATCGTTCCCGGGCCTCTCTCGTTAGCTTGTGAGATTGAAAGTTGTTCCGGCACTACGCATTTTATTTTATTTGAACCAATGTCTCTGTTTTTCTCTTGTTTAAATATGTTTTTGGACCTTTTTGTTGCGGCAGTATTTTGGGGAATCAATGTGTGAATTGAATTGGTGAAATGTGACGATAGATTAAGAGATTAATTAGTTTCTATGTTGTGGTGCAGTTGTTGTGTAGGTTTTTTATATAGTACAAATTTCTGCCTGAATGCAATTCTATGTGTCAAATCACGACATGGTCTATTTGTGTACCAAGTTTCATTTAAATCCGTTCAGTGATTTGAATATATTATTATGTATTTAAATCACTGGACGGAATTAAATGAAATTATGTGAATGTTTGATTTTGCCTGCGGCTTTCCTCGCGTTAATATAGATCATGTCAATAAATTTCTATACCTTGGGAACAGTACTTTTTCCTGATGTTCTTTTTGTACACATTCAGGTTCATGATGATCGGTCGAGTTGTTAAGGCGTGAAAGCGTATCAAACAAACTCACATTCGCATTTATAATATGGTTTATATCAGCAGGGGTAGGCCTCCCACAAGGTGGACCGACGACCTGGTAAAGGTCGCGGGAAGCGGTTGGATGCGGGTGGCCCAAGACCGGTCTGTGTGGAAAACCTTGGGGGAGGCCTATGTCCAGCAGTGGACGTCTTTTGGCTGACATGATGATGATGATGGTTTATATCCGTAAGTCACTAAAGGACCCAGTTGAAAACCAGCGTCAGGCTTTCGTCTGACACATGCTGAGCTGGACCCTAATTGACACTACTGTTGACACTTACTTTCTATGTATTTGTTTATTTTTCTGTTTTGGTTTCCTTTCGCTAAGTTTATTTTTGTATCTATCTTATCTTATGTGGGGGCCAGTCAGTGCAGACCGGCGACACTTCGACCCAGTGGGATCTTTTGTGTCGACACTCTCCCAATAACGACTGCCATAGATGTTCATGGCAACCGGGACCAACGGCTTAACGTGCTTTCCGAGGCACGGAGCAGGCGTTTCCAACAAAAAGTTGTGAGGACCATAAATATTTGTTCTTAGTCTCAGTGTTCTTTGTCCGTTGGTACGTTTGTCAATTTCCTTGAGGCTAAGGACGACCATACACGGACTGCTCAAGCATTTAGCCAGTGATCAACATACACGGATCGCTGTTACAGTCAAAGTCAACAGCTTGAAGCTGCCATTAATAACTGCTGGAGCAGTCGATAATAACTGCAGCAGTTGGTATCAACTGCTCAACAAGTCACAATTTCAATTTTATTCAAATCGAGCGATCGAGAGGCGCGCTTGCCGCGGAATGAAGAGCGCGGGCGGAGGTAACTGCGCGAGAGCAGTCGACAACTCAAGCAGTCAGTGTACGCCTGGCGACTGCTTGACCGCACGATGAAATTTCAGGGCACTGCCAACCGCTCGAAGTAGTCACAACTGCTCGAGTGGTCTCGTGTATGTGTGTACATAGAAGACTGTAGTTTACTATGCAGTCGTAGCTTGAAGCAGTCGATACTAGCTGCTTCAAGCTGCTCGTGTATGGCCGGCCTAAGGAAATATAGCGATAGCTGAACCTTATTTTCTAAAATTAAATTAAGAATTACGTACATACGTCATTGATTGCCTATATACCCAAAGAGGTAAGCAGGGTGTATCACAACTGCATAACACCATCTATGGTTTTAGGTTCTACAAAATAGAGAATGATTTCTTGACAGATAACCCAATAAAACATTCCACGACCACGGGGTCAGGATATATATAGGGTATGAGTCTTTTGCAGTCCGGGCACATTGCCAGATACTGTCCTGTTACTAAGGATTAGTTTTTTATGGTTAGGACGTAAACGAGCAGACGGATCGCCTGATGGTAAGCGATTACCGCCGCCCATGGACACCCGCAACACCAGAGGAGTCACAAGTGCGTTGCGTTCCATTTAAATTTGTCCCCACCAGAAGAGGGAGGACGGTTGGGCCTCCGATACCCTCACTCACTCGACGAAACACAACGCAAATGCCATTTCACGCCGGTTTTCTGTGAGTCCGTGGTATCACTCCGATCGAACCAGCCCATTCGTGCTGAAGCGTGGCTCTCCCACGGTTAAGACAGAAAAACCGAACAAGACCTTTGTCCCACCTGGAAATCGAACTTCATGCACAACAATCGCATTTTGACTGCACGGATGGCGTTGTGGTTTAAATGGTGGTGGCCTCGACACTGCCACTGCGCCAAGTTCTAAATTTTTGTGGACCCATCAGTCTCCTATCTCTACAACTAGTCCAGTTTATGATATAGTGTTCCCCTACACCAACCTTTCCAGGTTATATTACGGGAGCCGCTGTACCTTCCAGTGCCCGAGAGCACCTTCCGGGACCAGTTATAGACAGGTCTTGTCCCATAATCTCGACTCTCCATCCTAACCTCAGAGAACCGGTTCTCGTAAGCGAGCTACCTCGTGCTCAAGTGACACTACCTATTCTCCAGATAGGTACCGGAGCAATAAAGCCGCTCACCAACCGCAACTCTAGGACTTGCTAACGAAAACTTGTTCATCAGTCCACAAAAATTTGTGTGATCCACAAATAGTTTTTCCGAGACTGATTGTTCTGTGTGTCCGTTGTTTGAATGTTTGTAAAATCCGTCGCAACACAGAAATTATTTATAGAGCAGATAACGTCAAAAAAAAATTAAAGCAAAAAAATTTCAAGTCCAACTATATCAATTAATAAATATATGAGTCTTTAACCGTCTGGGTACATTGCCAGACACCGTCCTGTTACTGAGGATCGGTTGACAGAAAATCCGACACTTCGTCCGACCCAGCAATTGAACCAGAGATTTGATGCACAGCAGTCGCATTCAATACCACTGTGCAGACGCAGTTTTAAAAACTAAAACACTCTAAATAGATCAATTAACAAATATATTAATAACTATTTCCCACTATCACAGTTTCAACAAACTGTAACTTATCGAACGAGGGGTGCGCGTTTTTGTGCGATCATTCATAAGTTAATGTTCACGACAAATTAGTTCCGGGAATGGGTGGGCAGAGTTGCAAGTTATATGTTCATGTGTAAAATAATGTCATGGAGATTACGAAAGGATCAGCTGTGGATCGGTTTTTGGAAAGATAAGGATGTTAAATACATTTTTGTTAAGTTTTTACGAGCGTTAGCCAAAGAAGTCGTTATTATTTAAGGTTGTAATGTAATACTGACTGACTGATAGCGATACTGTATTCGCGTTTTTATGTGGTTTGCTTTTAAGCTATATTTATTCCAAATAGTATGTAAATCGATTCAGCCGTTTATATTATATACCACAACGTGAGAAATTGATTTATTTTTACATCTATAATAATTCTATTATTATAGATATATATTTTTACTACGTTATTAAATAAGTAAATGAGACAGAGGAATATTACTTCGCTCTTTAAATTTTGTTTTCTTTTAAGTTAACCTTGTTGTAAATAATAAATACTAAGTAAATTAGCCAAGATACTCCTTGCCTATTTCTGCAAAATGTTACGCCTTATTTTCACCATAATAAAATCGAGGCTCACTAATTTATTATGCCATAGTCAATTAAAAAAAAGAACCATCAAAATGGCCGCTAAATGACAGCTGTTTCGCGCGGGTGGCCACGTTGAGACATGTTCATAGATAATCCCATAATCCGACCTGTTTAGATAACTAATGAACGTTGTAACTAATGAACACGTGTTAATAAAGCTCTAGATAATCTATGCAAAAAATATGGCTTATGAATATGATTTTGTAGTGTCGGATTAGAATCATGTTTGAATTATGGGAACCGTTCATTTTAAATGGCGACTAAAAAAGAAACCGCTGAATGACTTATTAGACTTTTATTAGTATGAAATGGAATCTCTTTAATGCGTTGCACATCTGCCGAAGTTTTTTTTTAACAAATGCACTGATTCATTAGTCCCGTGCCGTAGATTTCGATTCGCGATCTGGTTCCTTATTGAGCAGTGTTGTTCGATTTTTCTAACCAGAATTTATTAGTAGAAGCACAGAGTTTCGAACTGTAACCAATAGCCAGCTACAGGTTTGCTCTTTATACCCTGGTACTACAAAT
Organism: Catocala sponsa; assembly: GCA_963564715.1. NCBI lineage: Eukaryota > Metazoa > Arthropoda > Insecta > Lepidoptera > Erebidae > Catocala > Catocala sponsa. The sequence continues at coordinate 18,871,688 of OY751349.1, forward strand.
ATAGGTGGCGTTTAGGTGTGATGCATCGTTATTTCAGCAGCTTAATTTTGTGTCCAATCAATGGATTGCATTGAACGCAATATCTCTTTATACCTGTCACCAATGGGTTATATGTATAAAGAGGTATTGCGTATCCTATTGGGGATATATTAGGCGTATCTATACCTACTTAGGGAATATCACTACTAATTAAAACTACGTCGCGTCGTATTGTTGTTACATGCGATTACAAAAATATAAATTAAAATAAATAAAAATTTGTTTATTGCCAAAAAATATTAACAATGTCAAATACAATATCCTGTGGCCCCACACTAGACAAGCCTGTCCTGACCTGACGCGACTAAATTATTTAACATACATTGTTAGCTCGGACGTCATAATAAAATATATCTATGGCTTATAAATAAAATAAAAAATAGGTACAACAAACTTATAATTACTATAACACGCGAAGTTTATAATACTAAAATAAGTGCATTGGTCTCGATACAAATAAAGTTGCAATTTAACTAAGGTATGTATTAAATTATATTATGTAATTAAATATTTTATATAAGTATATAAAGGAATATATATATAGATAGATATGTATATATATAATGTAAGTTACATAATATTACGTAGGCAAGTTGGAGTGTGCGTTTTAAGATGTGGGTACTAAAAGACTTTCTGTGCAATCGTACGATAGGGAAGCGAGCTATTTTGTCATTTTTAGTTTTGCCTCTCTAACTGTGCACTGCTGCCGACTATCCGACTATATTTTGTATTATTTTTATACCCTAAAATGTGGGTGTAATACATCTCTGCCTACCCCTTTATAAACCTTATACATGTATCCTTCGCCACGTTATCTTTCCAATTTATAAATAATAAAATCGCTGACACTACGAAATCATTTAAAAATAACTTGGCTGTGATAGGATCTACCTACAATTATATCCAATAAGGTATGATAAACACGAGTTTGGAATCCCAAATTAGTCAGCTTTGGAGGGCTCACGATTACGCCAATGTGCCTTCTATCGATATAAAAATAAACTATAATACCGAGACTTTGTAGATAAACTCGCAATTAAAATCTATTTCACACAAAAACACACCAAAATAATCAACTTATCAGCCAAACGATATATTCTGTTGTCGTTAAATCGAAATAAATATCACTCAAAGCCCAAATTAGTTTGAAAAAACCGCTCATTTAAGTAAAACTATTTCTGTTTCAGGAAAAAGGCATTAAACTTGACAGAATGATAAGGCCGAACAATAATTGAAATAATGACAACACTGACGAACTGATGAATCGGTGAACGTGTAGAGAATGAAAAAAAAACATTTGAAAAAAGAATCGACGATTGTTAGGAAACACACTTCGACTTTTTGTGTTGCTCTATTTTTGAACATTTGGTGAGATTTTTTATTCAGTGTTGTTATGTGTAAAAACGGGACTTTGACGAAATGTGCGGAATGTTGGAATCTTTGTTTGTGTTTAAAGGGTACAAAGGACAGCAGGTCGATAGCCTTTATTTTTTTATTGAATACGTATTTAGAAGTTATTTGCACACAATTTCTATTTATGATATAAAGCCAGCCAACAATCACTGCTTACTATTAAAAATACTATTCCTATGTTTCAAGTCCCCCGAAATAGAGGCCAAGCCTATTGCCATCTTTTACATTTTAAGACCTATTTGGAATTTGGAAACCTGCATGGCTGAGAGTCCTCCATAATATTCTTGAAGATATGTGAATTACCAACCCATACTGGGCCAGCGAGCTGGGCTATGGCCTAACTCTTCTCACACTAAGATTGACACCAGCAGTGGTACAATTTATATACTGGGCTGATATTATCGTCGGCCTTGATGGTGTAGTGGTTAGTGTAACCGACTGCCACGCCTGAGGTCGCGGGTTCGATTCCCACACAAGTCAAACATTTGTGTGCATGAACATGGATGTTTGTCTTGGACTGGGTGTTTCTATGTATAGTATGTACGTATTTACAAAAAAGATAGTATATATGAATGTTTATCCATTGTCTAGTACTCATAGTACAAACTCTGCTTAGTTTGGGCTAGATGGTGTTGTGTGCATGTGATAGAATAGAATATTATTATTATATTTGTAATGTTTGTCAGCCTGTTTGCTTCTAGCGACTATGTCATGGTCATGGAAAATTTGTCTCATAGGTATATGTATGAGACGAATTTCATCCAAATTTGTGTAACGGTTTCCCCGTGATAAGTGTAAAAGCATTCAACAATCGTCACGTTATCATGTTTATAATATTGTATCTTTACATAATCTACCATTTTGTATAAAAGATACATTGGTAACGTTGTGTTTTTCATAGAGACTCATCAGTTTCATTATTACCTATGTTTTAGTTTTATCGCAAATCTGAATTCGATGATATTTTACACGCATAGTTGCTCGACTTCAAGTTATCTATCCATTAAGTTCTCAAGTACTATTTAGTAGCGGCGTCATCTTTTTTTTGTAACACGAATGCGTACATACATGCTCTTTAACTCACTTCAACAGTAGTAGTAGAGCCTCGCTGATTTCAGTATGAATGGGCCGGCTCGACCGGGGAAGTACTACCCTCTCACAGAATATCGACGTGAAATAGCAGTACTCCTACTGTTGTGTTTCGTTCGGTGAGTGAAAGTGCCGGAGGCCCAATCACCCCTTTCCCCTTTCCCGTTCTTTCTCCTTCCCATTTCCTTTCCTAAAGGGTCGGCAACGCGCTAGTGATGCCTCTAGTGTTGTAGGCGTCCATAGGCTACGGTGACCACTTACCATCAGGTGGGCCGTATGCTTGTGCACTCTAGTTGTATAAAAATAAAAAACTTTATCTAAACCAGGCGATTACTTGAACGACACGTTTGATTGCAATATTAATTAAGCAGTAGCGTTATACATTTCATCATCAGGCTATAATAGTCCACCGCTGCACTGGTCATAGCCTTATACATATGATGGTAAATTTTAAATATTAAAATTTCGCTCTCAGACATGTCTCACTGATTTTTAGTTACGGATACTTAAATATTGACATATTATTCATAGTGTTCGCGACAACGTTAATATTGGCTTGAATCGTATTATTGTGAGTGTGAATATACATAAGTGTGACGTATCAATAAAGTTTATCGTTACAATAGTGCCGAATTAGGTCATATATAGACCTAAATAGTGTAGATAAATAGTGTAAATAACATAATATTATGTTTCTTTTATATAGTTTATAAGAATATCATGTTTAAAGCATAAATATTGCCAATAAAATGCATTTTACCTTGAGTTAGGTATGTTAGGGTTCCTAGGTCTTAAGGTTTTAATAAAAGGTTTCAGTTGTGTGTTTTATTTTGTATACTACTAATAGCACTACAAGATACTGAAGGAATCATATTCCTACATAGTATAGTTAAAAAGTTATTACACTTTTTTTATATAAATGTTACCGCAAAATAGATTTTTAGCCTAAAACATAGAATAACTATATCTAGACCTAACTTCCGATAGATAAAACAGATATTAATAGGTAGCTCTTTTCGTGCCCTACACGGCACCTCTTGTATCATCACGCTAGCTAGTATAGTTCCGTAGTTATAAGCAGAAATATGTACATTATATAGTTAAAAATAAACTTGTTGACCGAGGTTTCTGGCCGGCTCTCGTTACGGTAAAGACTAGAGGTACTTAAGGGGCACAGTATCGATCGACCGCAGGTGCTCAAGAAACCTCATCTTCAAGCCTCAAGAACCAAACGGAGCCAGCCAGAAGCCTTCAACCAACTGAACTATGAAGCTTGTTTCTATTTATTTGAAGTCCTGATCCTGACCCGCACATCGAACCCGCAACAACACGCCTTTCAGAGCCTCCGACATCGTAACCAGTAATCGCTATAGTACAGTCGACTCGACGGTTGTTTTGTAACCATCATCATATAGTAACCTCAGCCCCGAGTTCGCCCGTCCGGTACACATAGAATATGTATTAAAAAAAATTACTGTCCGTAGGTAAAACGACTTGTTCCTTAGTATAGGAACCGAATCTTAAAGAGCAGGTCCTCTAACGTCTGTTACAAATCGTCTAATTAACATGTCTCCCCTAATACGTGATACATATCAACTCAAACTCGATACGCAAAGTAAAATACAGTAATATGGTACACTAATAATATTAGAATTCTATAAACAATAGGTATAATATATCCGACAGAGAACCAAAGTCATCGACATAGCTCAGAGAATTAGCAAGCTGAAGTGGCAGTGGGCTGGCCATATCGCGCGAAGAACAGACAACCGCTGGGGTAAGCGTGTTCTTGAGTGGAGACGTAGTGTAGGACGCCCTCCGACCAGGTGGAATGACGATCTGCGAAAGACTGCAGGCAGATGCTGGATGCGGCAAGCTGAAGACAGGGCGCTATGGCGCTCTTTGGGGGAAAGCTATGTCCAGCAATGGACTATTATAGCCTGATGATGATAAACAATAAATGCGATGACGATACGAATATTCGGGGAAACCATTTTGAAAGAAAAGTCAATAAATTTCAACATTTTCTCTTAAATATTAAGTATCTTTCTTCTATAAATAAACAATAACAAGAATTCGTTTAAATCAATTTTCACACAACAATAATTTTCGATAAATTCCTTAATAAAAAGTATGCCTTAAGAAAATATTTTAGTGAAAAACCCGTTGCCCTCAAATACGTATTAGTTGGTATGTATTAGTCGTAACAAACAAACAGACATATTGATTTATATATTGCACTTAGTGGTGTTTATTATGAGCAAAATATACATGGAATTATTGCTGAAATATGTGAAGGTTGAAATAACAAAATAATGGTCATACGGTCATAGGAATGTCAGGCATGCAATCGTTTTATTGGAAGCAGCGATAGTGTAATGGTTGAGATATTGGACATGTTATCGAGAGGTCTTAGGTTCAATAATTTTGACGGATGGTGATTTAATTTAACCGGTCGTCTTGCCACTGCACTGGCACAACGCCGAGCAGCCATAGATTTAACAAGAGTACTAGTATTTTTATTGGTCTATCTGTGAGCTTAAGATGTATCTCCAAATCGCCGTGACCATGACTGCTGAAAAGCACCCTAATTATAGAAGTGTAAATTTAAATCCTAACTAATATTATTATTATTATTATTATATCTATACTAATATTATAAAGCTGAAAAGTTTGTTTGTTTGTTTGTTTGCTTGAACGTGCTAAACTCAGAACTTTTAGTCCAATTTGAAAAATTCTTTCAGTGTTAGATAGCCCATTTATCGAGGAAGGCTATAGGCTATATATCAACACGCTAAGATCAATAAGAACGGAGCACCAATGAAGAATGTTTCAAAATCGGAGGATATTTTTTCCTTTAGAGAGCTTCCGCTGCGTGCACTGCGTAAACAGTTAAAGTTTCGCAAAAATGATGTATGACAGAATTGTTACCCTTTAAAAGTTCTAAAAAAAAGTCCGCGACTGCATATGTCTATCTTTTAAGGTTGGCTCACTATAACCATTTTTATGCCAAACAAATTTGTTCTAAAATAATGCATTGTTTGCGAAGGTATTTTTATAAACATGATATTAATCCTTATCCAAATAAATACGTTATTCATCACAAGTATTTTATTTAAAACAAAATTGCCCTTTACATCATTCGATTTCAATGAATATCTTAGGAGATATCGCAGTTTTAAAATAACATCGCAGCAAAATAATTACCCATTACAGACATAGTACAAACGATGTTTCTCCTGGTTTATTCTGCGTAATTACTAGTGGTTCGATTTGAAAAATTCTTTTAGTGTTGGAAAGCCTATTTATCGAGGAAGGCTATAGGCTATATAACATCACGCTACGACCCACGGGGGCGGCGCAGTAACGATAAACGTGGGTGAAACCGCGGGAACATCTAGTATAATTATAAAGCTGAAGAGTTTGTTTATTTGTTTGAACGCGCTAATCTCAGGAACTACTGGTTCGAATTGAAAAATTATTTTAGTGTTGGATAGCCTATATATCGAGGAAGGCTATAGGCTATATAACATCATGCTACGACCCACGGGGGCGGTGCAGTACTGATAAACGCGGGTGAAACCGTGGGAACATCTAGTATGTACTATAAATGTGAAGGTTTGTGAGGATATTTCAAAGTTTGGATATTTGTAACTAAATAACGCGTAAAGAGTTGAACATAATATGTATATAACATAAAATTTTCGATAAATAGGCTATCTAACACTAAAAGATTTTTTCAAATCGAACCAGTAGTTTCTGATATTAGCGCGTACAAACAAACAAACAAACAAACTCTTCAGCTTTATAATATTAGTATAGATTAGTAGAATACTGCACAGATTTCCTATTTGGTTCCATGGTCACCTCTCCGCTACCGCGATAACTGTTTTAGGTTCGAATCCTACACTGGACAATTATTTATGCGATTCACAACAAGATACAAGGTATACTTTTTTTTCACAACTAAGGTGGCAAACAAGCCTACGGCCCACCTGATGGTAAGTGGTCACCGTAGCCTATGGACGCCTGCAACACCAGAGGCATCACTTGCGCGTTGCCGACCCTTTAGGAATGGAAGAAGAGAAAAAGGAAGTGGGAAGGAGAAGGTCTACTTTGCGTCCTTTGATTGTATTAATTGATGTATAATGTATTATGTCTCCCGCAACAAAGAATTAGTTTACTAGTGCGGGAGATGTGTTTAAGAGGAAACACTAAGGGCTAGAGAATTGAAAAATAGGTATTTGTAAAATCTATTGCTATCGCGTAGTGCCCGCAGAGCGCGATAGAGACAACTGCAGCTTGGATAGAAAATACCTATTAAAAGTACACAAAATCAACGTTTCGTAGTCCCCTGATACCTTCTCCAAAACTTGACCGATTTAACTCCTTTTTTTATTAAAAATTAAAGAAAGGCTTTGGCCGTGTTCCTATGTTTTCCTTTTTTTATATAATCTAGTTAAATTTGTTTTCTGGATGTTTGAACACAGCGGAAAATCTGGCCAATTTTTAAGGTTTTTGAAGGCTGATGTCTCTTTTAATAATTAATTTATGAAAAAAAGGAAAACATAGGAACATGCCAATAGAGGAGAATATATTTTGTGGAAAAAATTATTGTTCTACTGGCATTATCCAAGGGAACAGGGGACTAAGAAAAAACAAAAATTTTCACAGGGTGAAGTGCTCTTTATGTCCGTTATTTGAATGGTTATAAAGTCACCCGCAACTAGGAATATTCCTACAGCGGTTGTTGCAAAGAAAGATGTCATCTCCTCATTTACCACCTTACAATCATAAAAATTAATGCATATTATGTCACTGTGTGTGCGCATGCTATCAATAAAATATTCATTTTCCGTAATGGCGTCTGGCTCTTAAAGTTTTGGATACAAGAAATAGTCATAACAGCACTAAAATATGATTATAAAAAAGCAATAAACGGGTAACACAAACTAAATATAAATGCATTAGTTTATTAGTCAGTCTGGTACTGACAGAGACACAAGTGTTATCTACTTTATGGTTCTGTTTGCATTTTGATTGGTCAATGAATGAATGAAGGATTTATCTATACTAATATTATAAAGCTGAAAAGTTTGTTTGTTTGTTTGTTCGAACGCGCTGATCTCAGGAACTACTGGTTCGAATTGAAAAATTATTTTAGTGTTGGATAGCTCATTTATCGAGGAAGGCTATAAGCTATAACATCGCGCTACGACCCACGGGTGCGGCGCAGTAACGGTAAACGCGGGTGAAACCGCGGGAACATCTAGTTGTTAATATAACATCAGTAATCATAAAAGTGGGTAAAACCGTGCGGGACAGCTAGAATTCAAAAATCTCGAGAGCATTGCTAGAATGTCTATATTTATCACCACATGCAATAAATAACATGTTTGTTTGATTTTGATTCTTCTTGGATCAAGCATTATATTGAGTTATCTGTCATGATGTTATTCTGTTTTTTTTATATTCGACTAAGTTGGCAAACAATCATACGGCCCACTTGATGGTAAGTCGTCACCGTAGCCTATGGACGCCTGCAACACCAGAGGCATCACTTGCGCTTTGCCGACCGTTTAGGAAAGGAAGTGGGAAGGAGGAGCGGGGAGAGGGAGAGAGGGTGATTAGGGCTCCGGCACTCTCACTCACCGAACGAAACATACTGCTATTCCACGTCGATATTCTGTGAGAGGGTAGTCCTTCCCCGGTCGAGCCAGTCGTGCTGAAATCAGCGAGGCTCTATTACTACTAAACAAACTACTAGCAACCAACGGCCGAAATTCAATAGACCATAAAATTCAAACTAAACATAACACACCCAATTTAATCGCAAACCACTGACTTCCTCCTTCCCACATCTGTTAAACCTTTCCAGATTCTCTACACAATAAATTAAGTAAGCAATTAACTACAGAATCTATACCGCCATAATGTTTTTTTTTTTTGCTCGTCAAAATGACCACACTCCACCTGATGGTAAGCAGTCGTGTGGTCTAAGAGCAGTGGCCTCCACATCGCCCCCACAGTAGCCGAGGCGATATTGAGGTCTCTACTTTGACGGCCTGAGAAGATGCTTTTTCACGCCCCGCTTAAAGAACCCAGGATTGAAGGAAGAAGGAAACACGTGCCTTGGCAGAGAATTCCATGCCTTGGTCGTTCGGCAGAGATATGAGGACCCAAATTTTTTGGTACGCGCTCTTATCGACTCTACCGTGTAAAGATGGCATCTGAGCCCAGCACGCGTTGTTCTGGATAGGAAAGGGGAGGGCGGGATAAGGTGGAATAACTCTTCAGAGCACTCCCCGTGGTATATTCTGTAGAAACATGCCAATGAGGCAATGTCCCTACGGAGTTGCAGAGGTTCCAGTGAACTCGTGACCTCTGGATCTCCGATGATACGGACAGTCCGCCGCTGTAACCGGTCGAGAACGATTCCCATAACACAATAGAATCGCATGCAATAAATTGATATCTACTTAGCTAATATAAAAAGTCCATTAAAAAGCAATTAAACCAGACGTTTACATAAAACATTAAGTACTAATTGCAGTCTGGAGTACATTAATTATTAGGTACAAGCAACATGTCTGAGTTCGTTAGAAAATATACTTCCATAGTTATTATTCAAGTTATTTTCAAACACGCTGTCAGTATTTACATATATTATGTGTTTGTAAAAACTGTTTTACGTGCAAGTTTTTGTGCGGTGAACCAGAATTTGTTATTAAGGTCATTTAGGGTTCCTTAGTAAAATGGTCGATGGTATGGTGGTGACTGCCTCCGTGACGCAGCGGTAGTAAGAGCGACTGCTATGCATGAAGGCTAGGGTACAAATTTCAGGTCGGGCCAACAAAAAGTTATCAATAGCAGCCCGGAGTTAGCAATTTGGAGATGTTAGACACACGGTTTTGGCCAAATTCCCAGCTCGGCCAAAGTGTTATTAAATATCTTTGTTAAAATATCTGGTTAAGAAATTCTCAGCAACATAACATTTTGGAAGTATGACCTTTAAGGCCTGTTCAAACCTAAGCGGTATTCGCTACCGTCTGCGATAGAGAAAACTGAGTGAGTATGCGGTAATATTACTGTTCACACCAAAGCGGATTTCGCTATCCTTGTGGGTAGAGTTGATACTAAATACCTGAGCGAAACCACGGCATGCGTCGCCACGACAGCAATCAGTTTTACGTGCGGCTATAGATGTTTCAAATCAAAAAATAAACTCAGTAAACATTGTGTGCGCACATGTACATCTGTCATCGAAATCGATAAGTGCGCGAACACACTCAAATATGTTTTAGCGAAACGTTAATATAACATAGACGCGCTCTTATTAACTGAGCTATGATGACGGATGGGCTGACACCTGGGATACCAGGATATGACGTCAAAAATAACAGATACTATTTTAACAAAACGTTTTGGTACTTTTATAAATTTTATGCGTTTATTTTATGCGTGCGTTGCCGTTGTTGCAACTTAGAGCAACGATAGCTCAGTGGGGAGAACAACAGACTGCAATGCAGAGGGTCTCGGGTTCGAACTCACGTCGCGCACCTCTGACTTTCGGAAGTTATATGACTTTTCGAAATTATGTGCGTATTGATTGACAATTATCGCCTGCTCCGTGCCTCGGAGAGCACGTTAAGCCGTCGGTCCCGGCTGCCATGAACATCTATGGCAGTTGTTATTGGGAAGTCAGTGCCCTCTAATATCCTGACACTGGTCTAGCCTTAGGGTATTGTTAGCCTTCGGGTTGCGGAGGTCAGGTGGCAATCGCTCCGTGTAAAAACTGATATCCAGTCAAATCCGGTTAGACTAGAAAGCCGACCCCAAGTGACTTGGGAATAATAAAGGCTAGGGAGAAGAAGTTGCCGTTGTTGCAACTATAGCCCGATCAGCTCAAAAATATTGTAATGCATCGTAATACATACCTTCTTAGACGCATGCCTGTTTCCCGATTCAAATATTTAAGATATTCGAATTGCATGCATACCACATATTACTTTCTTAAAAAAATATTTTTCACGTCTAGCAACACACCGATTCGAAAATAAGGCGCGAACAGATCACCCGATGACAGCTTTATAGTCCCCCATTTTGAAGTCCATTTAGTAAACGCAGATAAATATTTATCGGTCCAATAACGTGTTACGTTGATGAGTTGCGTTTATTTTCGTTGCTGAGAGCTCTTTGTGAATCGGATGTTTGATGATAAACACTGTGAGGTTATGCTGTTAATCATATAACAATCTTTAGCCGATCATTTGAGTGTGAAAGAATTTTCTTTGGAATTTTGTATGGAAATAAGATCATGTTGGGTGTTTTATATATTCTATAATATTGTATCACATATACACAACACCATCTAGCCCAAACTAAGCAGAGCTTGTACTATGAATACTAGACTGGATAAACATATATACTGTTTTTTTTGTAAATACATACATATTATACATAGATACAGTACCAAGACAAACATCCATGTTCATGCACACAAATGTTTGACTTGTGCGGGAATCGAACCTGCGACCTCAGGCGTGGCAGTCAGTTACACTAACCACTAAACACAACCGCAATATATTTATAGAATGCTATATTATGTTTTAATTACAGTTTAATTCGCTTTTCCTGTCGCTTGTATTGCCGGTTGTCTTTAAATTAATTATGTTTAATTGATATTTTATGATATTGCATTGAGTAGGTACTTATAATATCAGCCCTGTATAGGGTTGCCAACCGTACTTTATAATAAAGTATTGTACGTTATTTCGGGTGAACGTACTTTATTAGGAAAATAAAGTACGTGAAAATACTTTATTTTACCTATGTCAACATTTACAGGTTTTATGTAATAGTTTACTTAAACCAACGCTATAAAGATTCCCTAAATTGACTAAAACAATTGTTTAGCGGTTTTATGCGGTTAAGACGTTCCTTGATAATAAATATTTGTTAGATGTTACTAGCATCAACAAAAATATGATAACAAAAAAGCAGGTTAAATAAATAATACTTTATTTTCGGAGCTTGTACTTTATTTTTTACCTCAGATAGTAAATGTACTCTATTTGTTCAAAATAAAGGTGGTAACTCTAGCCCTGTATATGAATTGTTCCACTGCTGGCTTGTACCCTTCTCAGTATCAGAAAGGTACAAAGAAGACCCAGAATTTGAAAAACTATTTGTGAATCACAAGTTTTGACAAATCAAAGCCAAAACACTTCGCACAGTGGCAGTCGCGAGGCGACCATTGAAACCACTGCACCATTCTACAATATCAGCAAACATCAGTCGACGAGGAAAAATGGATTAGTATTCTTTAAATAATAATAATAATATTCTACCACATACACACAACACCATCTAGCCCAAACTAAGCAGAGTTTTTATACTAGACAATCGATAAACATACATATATACTTTTTTTTTGTAAATACATACATATTATACATAGAAACACCCAGACCAAGACAAACATCCATGTTCATGCACACAAATGTTTGACTTGTGCGGGAATCGAACCCGCGACCTCAGGCGTGGCAGTCGGTTACACTACCCACTACGCCACCGAGGCCGGCTTTATTATTATTATTTTTTTAAAAGACACTAGGTAATAAAAATTCGTGTGTCGCGGGGGACTTAACAAACATTCAAACAACGGCCACAAAGAACACAGACTTGAAACAACCATTTGTGGATCACACAAAGTTTTATTGTTATGTTTTTTGTTTACGCTAGGCTACGGTGACCACTTACCATCAGGTGGGCCGTATGCTTGTTTGTCACCTTAGCTGTAGGTATAAAAAAGAAGAAAAGATATACATTCGATAAACCTTTATGAGTCATCTTAGATAATTAAAAAATTAATTAAATGTTAAACATGTTTAAATATTCACTATTTGTTGATACTTTTGTGATTTAGATACTATTTGAGATTATATAACTATTTATGTTTGGTTTATATTATGGATATTGGGTGCTTTATACTTCATGTCCAAACCTCCCACAGGGGGTACGTGAGCCTCCCTACCATGGGGAGCTTCGGGCACTATTGACATATCGCTGCGCGCTGGTCCAATATTACAAGGCTACATTTTAGTTCCAAAGTGGTACCAAAAATGGCCTATAAAGTACCTTTCTTCTGCTATAGTTGCAGGTGAAAATAGAAGGTCTTGATATGATTATTTAGATGTCATTAGACGTGTGAGAGTGCAACTAATACTGACAAATCTAAAATTTAATAAAATAGTAAATCGACGATTCGCTGAAATCTTAATCCAAAGAAAGAAAAAAATAATTTTAGATCATTACAGTTACTACCATCTACTCAAGTACTTAGTTGATTACATGCTTAATCAGAATTTATTAAATTACTGTGTTTTAGTTGTTAGTACTATGATTCAGTCACATCTTGTTCCAGTCTAAAAACTAGTCTAGGTACTTATAAATATGTATTTAGTATATTATTATTTAGCTCAATAAAAAATAGTCCTATCTTTAAAACTTCAAGTTAATACGTGTAACGCCATCTCTTATCAAAGTAAGATCACTATAAGTAACGCCATCTAGCATAATAATTGTAGAACTACATCTGTCTAAGTATAACCGGCTTAGTGATAAGCTTTATTTGTTTGCTATAGATGCCACTAGTGTGCACCGCTCTCGTATCATCTATACGTTTCGTTTTAGGTAATCAATAACACTGACATTTGAAATATAACTAATTTATTTAAAAATATTGTTTAAATTAAGCACTAAATCAAAATAATAAACATTAATAATAAAGGAAAATAAGTTCCTTGTCATTAGTTTTATAAAACTAGACATTTAATATTTACCTCATAATTATTAATGCAAAATGGAACACTAAACTACAGTGCTGCCAACTTCCTAAAGTCGGAAATCAGAAATAACTTGTCTCAAATCCACGGTCCACCATTTTCCCTTTGTAACTAACCGGTGTTCAAAACACGTGCGTACGATCAAGTTACATGGAAAACTTGTGTGATCAAGGTGTCTATTGAATATATACTTACACTAATAAGTGCTCCGTGTTTCGATAAACAGACAGCGTGTATTAAAACAACATAATGAACACCGAAAAGCTAAAGAAACTGCAATCACAGGTGCGCATCGGCGGTAAGGGCACACCGAGACGCAAGAAAAAGGTTGTTCACGTTACCGCGGCGACAGATGACAAGAAATTGCAGTCTTCCCTCAAAAAGTTGTCAGTAAACACTATCCCTGGCATCGAGGAGGTGAATATGATAAAAGATGACGGCACAGTAATACACTTCAACAATCCGAAAGCGCAGGCATCCCTCGCGGCGAACACTTTCGCTATCACCGGGCATGGAGAGAACAAGCAGATCGCTGAAATGCTCCCCGGTATTCTCAGTCAACTCGGACCTGAAGGTTTGAACCAGTTAAAGAGGCTGGCGTCGAGCGTCGCTGCGCCGAAACCACTTGACGAGGACGACGAGGTACCTAACCTAGTCGGCAACTTCGATGAGGCATCTAAGCAGGAGGCCAAGGAAGTTGTCACAAACGAGAAAGAGAAGGAAAAGGAGAAAGTGAAGGAGGAGAAACCTGAGAAGAAGGAAGAGAAACCCGAAAAGAAGGAGGAAAAGAAACCAGAATCAGAAACCAAAGCTGCAGATAAAAAATCCGATTAAATTAGTCGGTCACAGAATGGTGTAGTTTTTAATTTTGCTCACCCGAAGTGTTATGTGTTTCCAAAGCCACAGAGGCGTCTCAAATAGTTCTCATTTTATTTTACATTGTGTTCCTAAATAAATGGTTTTGAATAGTTTTGTCCTACATTTATTGTATGTGTAAATTTGTGAATGTGTTTAGTTGGTTCAGGGACACAGTTTTTTAATGATTTTTGGTTAACATGTGACTTTGGAAACCTCTCAATATCCTGATTTCAAACTGCTTAAATCTTATGCCATGCACTAATACATTATTTTTAGTTTTTATATTGTAACATAACAGCATAATGGGATATGAAACAGTCGATTCTCTTATGTAGGAGTTAAGTGTTTATGTACCTATAGTTGAGATATTGGAGATATAGGTTACATTTATATTAAAATTTATTACATTACATTATTCTGACCGTGCACCAGGAAATCATAGAAGTATATATATTATATATAGTAAAGGTGTTACATACACCTTATAATATTTTTAAAAAATAATGAATATTTTCTAAAATTGTTGATTCATGTCCGGACTAAAGGTTTGCTTTCTTAAAAAAAATAGATTATAAAACAAAAACATTAGTCACAGGTAGCTCTTTAGGTTATGGAGCTAACATTGTATAAATAAAACTATAAAAATTGCAAAAATTTGTAAAAGATTAGAGTTTTGGTATGTGGAAGGAAGAAACATTAAAACTTTGATCAAAGAAAATGGTCTTTCATTGACAATATTTATAATCCTTCAATAGCTGAAATCCATACAATGAAAAATATCATTGTACCTATCTGGCCCCTGGTTATATTTATAACTAAACATATAAATATCAAATTCTGAGTATAGAGAAGAGGAGAATATCCAATCAATAAATGAATTATGATTACTACTCTAGAGGGGATGCCTATCAAGGTCTGATAACAAATGACTAGGCCTACCGCCTAAATTTTATGAACAGATACAAATAAATTATTATAGATGACTTGCCAATACATATGTATATTAGGTAAATGACTAAATGTGTCACAAATGACAAAAAGATGACAACCTACATAATTGAAATATTAATCAGCTTGAAATTAAAGAAACAGAATTTTACGATTGGTCGAATAATATTTAATAACTTGTGAATCATAGTTAAATCGTGCACGCAAAAATGACCTTCATTTCATAACGCGTAGGCATTGTAACAGCGTGCATGTTCTTCCGGCTGCTATAATAGGCAAACACTAAATTTTTTGATGTAGTATTTTGATAATGTTAAGTGTAAGCAGAAATCTGCGCATGATATTTTAAGCGAACGACAAATAAATAAGCGCTTTGAGTTAAACATTGTTTACTCTATTTATTTTGAATTTCAAATATGGAATGTTGTATACAGCCGCAAAAAAATAAGATAAAAATTCTTCCTTGTTTGTTTACATAGTTACCCGTTGAATGTTAGCAAAAAAAAGTGAAAGGAACGTCCTTCGAGCATAAGCTCGAAGGACGTTCCGTGTGTGCATACCGACAACCGTGTGTTCATAAGACACGCGAGATAAACCAACTATGTATTAGGGAAAAGCCATAGGTACTAGGTTATTTTGAATAATTATAAGTCAGGATTGGCATCATCTGATACTGTTGCCTCTTGATAGAATCAATAAAATTATTGACAGCAAAAGTTGTCCAAATAGGTACCTACCTACTTACCTATCTACAATGACTGCTTCTCAGCCAGCCCTAGGAGTGAATTATTGGTCCCCGCTTACAGCACAGCGCCTGCTTCAAAAGCTTTGGAATCCCTATTCATCACAGGAAGACAAGGCAAGGCTATAGCATCGACTTCATGACAATATTGGGGGGCCTCGAAATATGTTAGGTACCTAACCATAATTTTTTATCGAATAGTAGGTAGGTACTTAATTGAAGTGAAAAATATTTCCGTTTGCCAATGTTCATAGAGTTATTGATAATTAGCCAGGGGCAGAAAATACATTATAGGGAATACTTAGTCCTACCGGGGGATGCGTACCTACTAGGAGGTACCATTGGAGGGGCTCCAACGGTACCATACTATTACCTACCATACCCCCTGGACTTATGGAGTCGGCGCCAATACTGATGGGTAGAGTAGATACTTCATCATTAGATTTAGATTAGGCCGTATTACTTTACTCTTTGATTAGGCCAGAGGTTCCCAGACTTTTTTTCTCACAGACAACTTTCAAAATTTAGCTGGTTCCGGTAGACCCCCTGCAGCTACATTTCTACCATATTCCTTGGCATTCGTATTTATCTAAATGAAGAATCAAACAAGTTCATGCAATTAAAAAATTTAATCAAATCTCGACGGGCTGACATTTTATAATTTTTGTTTTTTGAAATTCTCGGGACCTACCACAGTAGGTGGGCTGACCTTTTTTTTAGTAATTTTCTACCGCAAAATCGATAGGTTCGAGACCACTGGTATTGAATATTATGGAATATGCAAGTTTTTACAAGTAACAATCGCTGAGCTTCCTAAAATATTACCAAAATTTTAATTCTTCACTATCGAAAGCAAATAAATTTTCGTGGAAAAATGGAGGTTCACAATTCATAAGTGGGGACTTATAAATTGTGAACCTCCATTTTTTTGTCACGTCAACGTAGACCCCTGTCGAATCTCCCGTGAACCCCTAGGGGTCCACCTGTACCACTTAGGGAACTAAGGGAAAAAGTGAAAAAAAAAAGAATTTACCTGTTTGAATACATACTGACATTATCCTCATCGAAAGGAGTACTGCTTTAAAGTTTAAACAGACCGAAGGTATTCTTTGGATCCCGTGGCCAATCGGCAACAACGAACGCTTCTCGTTTTATTCTGCCTGTCCGTATGTCAGCCTTTTACCCTGAAATTATTCGCATTATGTTAATAGGTGTTTTCCTTGATCACCAGTTTATAGCGGTGCTCATAGAAAACATATTTTAGCTATCTATAGTACATTAGAATTAAACAAATAAAAGAATAGGAGTAGCTCTCAATACATGTAGCCTCAAATGCAATTCCTCGGAGCATATGGGTAGGTATCTAAAAGAGATAAAAACCAGGTCATGTTAGCGTTAGATAGGTCTTCAAAAATATGTTTCTAAGTGCCATTACAATTTTGTATGAAGTTGGCAAAAATATAGGTATGTTGGTATAATACTTACGTAGGTACATCTAAAGTTATAAAGAAATTGTGCGCGTGTATATGAAGCGATCTTCTTGAATCTGACCGCTGGAACAGAACTACGAAGATTGGGGATAGATATCGGTACCTATAACATTTAATACGATTTATAGACTCCCTCCTTTAAAGTAATTTCAGTGACATTCCCTGGCATAACTAAACTCTGTCTATAATGATTTTGAAATATTCACATCTAAGATCAGGGAGAAAGCTACTTACGCCGTAGCTCGTGTGAGAACCACAATATAAGGTACCTAATAGGGGTACGACGGGCAAGCAGATTCGCCGCTCAAAGGTACCAGGTAGGTACAGTGCCGGATTAAGCAAGCGCGGGGCCCGTAGCAAATTCTTTCGGGTAAGAGTGCTTGCATACGTCAGACTTTTTGTAGAGCTGATTATTGGGCCGACTGAAATTCTACACATTTATACGGACGACTTTTTGTAGAACTTGTGCGTTTACCGTATGAAATTCTGTGTTTTATTTACGCCAAGGAAATACTCGGTTACCGATTGTCTGACGTGGATTGTCTTAGTAGGAAAAGTTGTAACATTTCACGTTTTTGTGACATCTAGTAAATTCAATACATCTTAAGTAATAAGTTTCACTGAAATTACGCTCAGGCAGAGATGAGTGGGCTTAAATATGCGAGGCCCTCTTTCGCGCGGGGCCCGTAGCAATTGCTACTCTTGCTACGTGGTTAATCCGGCACTAGGTAGGTACTTAGGTACTTCGTCTCAAACACAGGAAAGAGTCACGTTTATAGCAATTTCAAAACGCTTTTGATATTATTTTTATTTATCATATAATTTTATTAATAATTTATTGTGATTCCATTATAATAATAGCGATCGTAAGTAAGTATTTCTACCTCGATTGTATCGAGTCAGAAATTATCGACTTCCGGAAAGTGTTTTTTTCTTTCTTTTCATTTTTATTTCCCTTGTATAGGCATCAGTAATGCATGATGCCCCGTATAATGGGAGCGTGCATAGGGCACGGTTACCGTTTGCCATCAGACTATGACTGTAATCCATCAGCTCTGATTTAAAAATCTTTCTTCTATGGTTAAGACTAGAACTAAAAATCCAGCTAGATTGATACTGTGCGTACGTAGCAATATCTATAAGTTCGAACAAACATACCTACTTACATATTTTATATTTTGTACCAAATTTTTTTGTGCTTATAATATAAGTAGAATGATTTATGTGAACGGAAACTGCGGTTTCACAGTTGATTACAAGTGGTAACGTACCTAATTAGTTACTTGATTAGATTACAACTACCTACATTTAAAAATTATGTAAGTAATAAATAAGGTCAAAATTAAAGTCCTTCGATGCATAGATAGACTTTATCAGATAATATGATGACTTCTTTGTTGGTACAGCAGCGCACCGGGTTTAATTTCTGGGTGTCTTTCAGTCGGAACATTCTTAGTATTGAATACATGGAGTGTAATAGTAAAGATAGCTTGATAAACCTGGTAACGGACAATGTAACGGACTGCAATGTAACTAAAGGTTACCTAGGCCATGAAATTAAGCTTTAATTTATTATTATCTTATAATCGGATCTTATAATTTTGTTAATTTGTCTATCCGTATATTATACCTATTCCGAGACTTAAAAACTATCGTGGACATTCGTGGATGATGCTTGTTTATTGTCATTATCATTAGTGATCAATCATCAATTTTACAATGGGCAATATTTAATTATATTTCTTTGATATAACTTATTATTTTCTTTTTAATTTTCCGTGTAAATATAATAAGTACTATTCACTAAAAAGTGTAAAGAAGTGTGCGTGCATTTAATCGTGCTTATTTTGTTCAGAAACCGTTTTAATTTTATTTATATTGCATTATAATTATAAAACTATGAATTTATTATGGTAATTCATACAACTTTACTTATTATGTATTTTAATTAAAATAGTCTTAACACTGTTGATTTTGGATATTATATATAAAAACACAAGAATCAATATTTGATATAATGTTACGTTTCTAGACGGCTGTCTACGGAATGTATCTTGTGTAGATAAGTGTCAAGTTGCGAAAATAAATAAGCCAAAAATAATTTAGTTCATTCGAAACTTTCAAACTAAAGCAGGATATTTGAGATTTCTGTGTTCATTATCTAGTATGATAGCACGGCCTTGGACTGACGACTTACCAAAATGCAAGAACACTTGTGTCGCATCTTATTTTTCGCGGTTAGGCGGAGGAAATACGAATACGACGGATGATTATCTATGTTTTTACTGCCAGACGGAGGATAATTTGTAAGTAAAGTTGCTGATTTTTTATGATAACATGCTACGCTATAACTATTTTATTAAATGTTGTGTAATGTTATGAGAACACAGTATATTTAAATTTTAATAAATCATTATATTTCGTTTTTGACAACATTATCTAGCTAAACTTTTAATAAATTTTAATAATCTACCAATTATAATCTAACAAATTTATATATAGTGCTATGAATGTGAAATGTAAACTATCATTGGCATGAAAACAAAAAGAATATACTATATAGAAATAATTGTTATGATATAGGTCTAAATCTCTTAGTTGGCCCTCAATCAGTCGCCTAACTAGGATGTTTACAACTATTGCTGCTTGCCTCCATTACCCATTTATAATACTGGCATTCAAGTGCTTGGCTTTGTAAATTGCAATAGAATAAAATGGAAACTTAAAATTCAATGTGGATTCTATGAAAATAAAGTCTGTAAAATGTGAGAAATATCATATTATAAATGGCCTGATTTTAACACCTTGTATGAAAGGACATGGTGACAAACAAATATAATTTTGCTATGGTTTGTATGGATTACTGTGTCTTAACCATGTTAATGTTTAATTTGGTTGTCAGTTCCCTATATGGAGTATTTGAGCCACACAATGGATTGGACGCAGCAAGGTTCATTATGCAGAGGATGGCTGCAGAGATCCTGTTCCCACCACCTTCAGCTAACACAGATGAAGAGATTAGAGATAGATTGCGGTATGTGTAACATATAAACAATTTGATTTATACGTGATTTTTTATTGTTTTTAAACCTAACTATTTATCACTTAACATTTATGAACTATAGTATTCTACTTTAAAAATTGAGTGAAATTTTAACATCCTTATCTAGCATAACAATTTGATCAAATATTTAATAATTATTATTTACAATAATACTTGTATATGATTGTTTTTCGCAAGCATAGATGCTTATGAAAAAGAATTACAAATATTGAACATGTTATGATACAGTATTTTCAGAAATTTCACTTTAATTTTCTAAAATAAAATAAATCTGACTAAACTTAATGGCATTTTTCTTTCACAGAAATGCATTCATATCAGTGGAGAAAGCATACATAGAAAATTATGACGGCATGATAGCTGAGAGAACTAGTCTACAGTATCAGTTACAAACATTGAATGAAACACAGGTAATACATCATTTATTTATTTTCAATGTAATTACTGACAGCGTTGGCGACTCAGCGGTTGTGAATGTGGTTAATTGGGTTGCACCAACTTCTCAGTGGTAGGTTCTCCACAATGTACATGTGAGTTAAAAGCATAGCAGGAAATGTGGGTAGACTTTTAGGGATATAAGTATGGGGCTAGGCTTGGCATACAATTAGAAATACATAAAATACTAGATTTTTCTCTCAGTTTCACACATGTTAGTGAAGGTTTTGTCAATAAATTGCTATTTCTTTGGGAACGGCCCTTTTTTAGCAGCTATAGCTCAGTGGGGAGACCAACAGACTGCAATGCAGAGGGTCTGGGGTTCTAACCTATGTCGCGCACCTCTGACTTTCGGAAATTATATGACTTTTCGAAATTATGTGCGTATTGATTGACAATTATCGCCTGCTCCGTGCCTCGGAAAGCACGTTAAGACGTTCGTCCCGGCTGCCATGAACATCTGTGGCAGTCGTTATTGGGCAGTCAGTACCCTCTAATATCCTGACACTGGTCTAGCCTTAGGGTATCGTTAGCTTTCGGGTTGCGGAGATAAAGTGGCAGCCGCTCCGTATAAAAACTGATATCCAGTCTAATCCGGTTAGACTAGAAAGCCGACCCCAAGTGACATAAAAAAGGCTAGGGAGAAAGTCCTTTTTTTGTTTTTTTTTTGCTATATGTTTTTGATTTTTTTTGCTATATGTTCTCTATGTTCTTTTCTATGCCCATGACAACGTGTACGCGAAGTTTTGATGATTGGTCTAGTAAGTTTAGTTTAGTTGTGGTAGGGTTACAAAAAAAAAACAAACTCACATTCACATTTATAATATTAGTTAGGATGATGACTTCTACTAAGGTGGAGGTCAATTTTATAGACAACAGTAATTCCTGTGTTGCGGCGCACTTGTTAAACATGCAAATAAAACTCACAAAAATACTGTCACAAATTTTTGTTCTGTGTGAAGACACGTCCCTCTCCATAGGCAAGAGGGTATATCAGGTTCACCCCGGGAAAGATGGAATTCCCGGGTCCTACCGACTTTACCGGTGTTCCTACTCTTGCTTTAAACAATGGATGGTTCGCTGGAATTGAAACTACTTCAGCAACATGGAGATGGAACCTACAACACTCACCACTCTGCCAGTTATAAGGCGATAATTTAAAAATACTATCTGAGCAATCAACATATTTAATGTACCTGTATTGAATAATCATTGTCTCTTTTCAGATCTCCCAAAACTACAACATACTAGCCCGCCTCAAAGAAATAGATGTACATCTATCTGGAGGTGCAGCTGTGGTCATCGCTTTAGTCCACAACAATAAGCTGTTTGTTGCCCACGTGGGGGACACTAGGGCCCTGTTATGCAGGACAGATGACAACTCTGTGTTGAGGGTAGTCCAGCTGACAGTGGACCATAGCTTAAATAATGAAGATGAACTGTTAAGGCTCTCGCAGTTGGGATTGGATGTTAATAAGCTGAGGAATGGTGAGTGGTTTTATCTTCTTTGTATTTTCCAAAAGAATTTTAGCGATACTGCTGACGCTTTAGTTTTATAAGGTGGAAGTAAGCGATAGCGAAAGTCGTCTTATCGCAATCACACAATTAGGTCGTAGTCAAATATGTATAAATAACTGGTATCAGTAAATATATATTCATATCTACCGAGACGTTATTAAAGAACTCATCAGAGTATCCCTACAATCTCTATAGTGGACCTTCAAATCTCGCAAGCCTAAAGGTCCTCTAAAATAGTCTGTCTGTTCATTCCGACATGAAGCAAAACATTAAACATATTGTGATGCGGTTTTCCCTGTATGGTAGGTATTTTACAGTATGCATTTAATGTAGAAAAAAGTCCAGAGAATTAAAAAAAAAAGAGGGTCAGCCCCTAGAGATTTGTTCAAATTTTTTAATTGCATGAACTTGTTTGATTCTTCACCAATATAAATACGAATGCCAAGGAATATGGTAGAACCGGCAACGCACTTGTGTCTCCTCTGGTGTTGCAGGTGTCCATGGGTGGCGGTGATCGCTTACCATCAGGCGATCCGTATGCTCGTTTGCCCATCCATAAAAAAAAAAAAAAATTTTGCTGCAGGGTGTCTACCGGAACCAGCTAAATTTTGAAAGTGGTCTATGTGGAAAAAAGTCTGGGAACCTCAGATTTAAAGCAACACGCCATCCGTGCAGTTTGAAAATAGTAATCCAGAGTTTTGAAAACGAAGTAAATTTCGAGGTTTAATTTAAGATCCTGCTGTGCTCTGCCAATTAATATAGTTTATGCTTGTAACGGTGCAGTCCTTTTTTTAGCTGTATGTTTGGTCATACAGCATTCTACTGTTGATTTAGTTTTAAAAACCATTGCATCAAGTGTTTTGGGTTCGTCCATGGCCTGATCCGCAAAATGTTGGTCCAAGTCTTTGAGTTCCTTGTGTCCGTTATTTCAATGTTTGCAAAGTTTCCTGCGACACAGGTTAAATTTCTGATGCGGACGTTTAATTTATTAAGAAAAAAGTAACAAAATGTCTATTAGTAAAAGATTACGATTTAGCTTTTTGGTAGTCTAACTATTATTTTTTCGGTTTGATTTCAGCTCAATATCTAGGCAATCAGACCGGCACACGGTGTCTCGGTAACTACCTCGTTAAGGGACTGTACAAAGCGTTCCCTACGATCAGTGCAGCGACTTCGGAGCCCGTCATCGCAGCCCCGGAGATCCACGGGCCTATTATATTAGATGAATCTTGCCGGTGAGTAAGGGTACCTTAGGTCTGTAGTAAGTGGTGTATAACACCCTCATTACCTTAGGTTTATTTGCTTTGGTTGCGTAGTGGTTGACTTCGACTGTTGTGCGTGTGGTCCCGGATTCGAATTCCAGGTAGCCTGAACAAAAGATTATCGGGATTTTCTGTCAAGAAATTCTCAATATCTTTAGAAAGTTGTTGATGTTCACAATAGTGACTCGGAAAGCACGTTAAGCCGTTAGTCCTGCGCCTCTTTGTAGTCGTGTCGCGAGGTGTACTGCTCATTCTAAACGATTAATTAAAAAAAACAAGTATAAAACATACCTATCTATTGAAATTAAACTACTATATACGGATTTTATCGCGTTGTTTATTTGACACTATAAATTTTGAAAAACTGTTACACTACTATAATCACTATTAAACTTTACAAATTTTTAAGCTAATTAAATTATTGATATATATAATAGTATAAATAGTTTTAATAGTTTCAATAATTTAATTAGCTTAAAAATTTGTAAAGTTTAATAGTGATTATAGTAGTGTAACAGTTTTTCAAAATTTTGTAATAGTGTCAAATAAACAACGCGATAAAATCCGTATATAGTAGTTTAATTTCAATGAATAACATTGGCGTAAACAAAAGACAATATTATACCTATCTATATTGTTAAATAACAAATATCAATTCTTACACAAAATTAACTTTGTGTACATAACTATTCTATAAAGCACGCCTACAGACGTCGACGATCTACAATAGTAAGGAGTACATTGTACTGCGCATGCGCATTATTATTCTTGTTTACCATCTGATGCATTAGGTACTCAAAACAAGTTGTATATAAATAATTATAATACGTGAGTAATTAAATAAATATCTACTAAGCTCTAAAATTAATTTTAATATGATATAAGATAATAGAATGTTCGTTCTTCTCTCCTAATTTTGCCGTGCCCGACGGGGTCCATAAATTGTTCTCTCTACATTTACGTTATATACGTTATGGAGTGCAATAAACAAATTGAATTGAATTATTAACCTTTTGAGCGCCACGGTCTTGTATAGAAGTCAAGTTTCCGCGCCCTCAACGCCACGTCGTTATTAGCAGACAATGCCTAATCGTAACATTTATTTTAAAAATACATAAAAACGTTGTTTGTTTTATTTTGTGCGTAATTTAACTATTGCCTAAAACTCTACTTTTACATTTTAATTTCAATAGGGGCCTTTGTTTATTTTAAAAACAGCAAAATTGAAGTAGCCTGAATTTTTCAACACTTATAGATTTATAGATTAACGCTGGAGGACACATCGCGTTCGGCATAGGTTGGCGCTCAAAAGGTTAAATAATTGTACCTACTTACTTACACAATAAAAAATAATTCGGTATGATTAAATTTGCCTATTACTATATTATGCTCCTAATATTTCTCGTGAATATGAAACGGAACACCACATTGTATTATTAGGCCCCACGTAATAGGGAGCAAGCTAGAATTGTCATCCACATTTCTGCCAATGTTTTAGTTCCCCAGTGAAGGGGGCAAGCCTAGTGTCGTCTACCAGGTTCGATTATTCGATTTATCTATGTCGGCTGATGACCTTATAGTACAGACTGACTGGGGGCCTCGATAATGCAGGATCATGGGTCACACATCCAAAATAGCGCAAAAACTGATTTAACTGATAACAACCTAAGCATAAAATAATGTTAGTGTTGGAATTCCCTTGGATGAGTTGCAGGGCTTACTTGGTTTTAAATACAGAGACCTATCAACTCCAAGCAAAGAGAAAAATAAAAATGTAGTTTTATTTTTCTGTATGCATTCGTTGTTTATACATATTACATATTAGCCTGCGGCTTCCCTCGCTTAGGAAAAATAGTTTTTCTGGATGAAAAGTATCCTATGTCCTTTTTTATATCCTTGAGAATGTGTATGAGAAATTTCATGATGATCGGTCAACTAGTTAAGTCGTCATAGCGTAACAAACAAACTCACATCCGCATTTATATTAGTTAGGATTTTCTGTAAAACCTTCAGTTTTGTTAAGATTACATAGGTGCATAGGTCTGAGGTGGCTTGTACTATATGGGTTAATCCAAATCATGGACTACTTGTGTATCAAATTCCATAAAAGTCTGTTCAGCGATTTTACTGTTATTGATTACCAAACATACAATCAACAAATTCTTTACTACTATGATGCTATCGTTAGACATAGTCGTCTGTTAGTGTTACTAATCTATACAAATAAATAAAATTGAAATGTCTGTTTGTAATGTCAAAATAACAGCTTTTTATCTAATGCATATGAAAGTATATAAGGTACATATACGAAAACATCTATTTTTTTATTTTTGTCTGTCTGTCTGTGTGTTTGTTCCGGCTAATTTCCGAAACGGCTGAACCGATTTTGACGGAACTTTCACTGGCAGATAGCTGATGTTATAAGTAGTACGTTAGGCTACATTGATTTAAAAAAAAAATAGGTTTCCGCGGAGTCAAGCATTTTTTAGTTAAAATCTACGCGAACGAAGTCGCAGGTAACAGCTAGTCTTAAATATGATTATAAAAGTAAAATGTTTGTATGTTAATCAATCATACGTAAAACCTTAAACGGATTTCAAGGATACTTTTGCCGGGTATGCGTTTCGCTTGGATTACATAAGCAAAGCCACTGGCAGAAGTTAAATACTTACTTTTAAGTCTGTAAGTCTATTTTAAATAACTGGTCAAGGCGAGATGTTGGTTTATCTTGTGTTCATTTAGATAACATTGTTATAACAACATAAGATCTAGTTCATATATATGTTTTGTTTATAATATTTTACAGTTCAAGACTGTGATCCATTATCTATAATAATAATATGAAGCGGAATTGTAGTATGCCTAGGATTACAAAATGGACCAGGCAGTCTTCATTTACTGTCAAAAATGATATACCTATATCGATATACACACACACATACACACCCTCACACACACTGAATTAATATAGATTCTGTATCATAACAAAATTTTAAGTGCTATGTATGCTTCGGAGGAACACTGACTCCCACAATACAGGTTATTACATAGTTTGGGAAGCAGCGGTTTCAACATTTTGTTATTAATTTGCCAGTTTGTATGTACCTTTTAAGAATCTATGTACATTGTGACTTATCTGGTATGGAAATAAATTATTATTATTATTATTATTATTATATACCTATGGTTTTTTGATTGCTTGGTGGCGCAGTGGTTGTGAATGTGACTGCTGAGCTTGAAGTTTCAGATTCAATTCTCATGCCAGACAAAGTTGTTATTAGTTTTTTCTAGCAAGAAGTTTTTAGTTAGCTGCTCAGAATTTGAAACTATTCTCAATAGACGTCATTACGGCTCACCGCCTATTACGTGGGGGGCTGGGGCCTAAACTAATATCAGTTAAAATAATGCCCGACTCGAGAATGTACCTCGAGACCGTGAGATCTGCTATGGATGCCACAGCTGTGCTTGAGCACAGAAATCGCAAACATAGTCGTTGTGCCACTGAGACAATCCTTAATCACACTAATATTATAAAGGCGAAAGTTTGTGAGTGTGTATGTTTGTTACTCTTTCACGCAAAAACTACTGGACCGATTGCAATCAAATGAATGTATGTAGATAGCTGGAGACCTGAATTCACACATAAGCTACTTTTTATCCCGATATTCCCACGGGAACGGGACTAACGCGGGTGAAACCGCGGGGAAATCTAGTAATATTATAAATTCAAAAGTAACTCTGTTACCTTTTCACGGCTAAACTACTCAATCGATTTAGATGAAATTTGGTACAGATATAGTTTAAAACCTGGGGAAGGACATAGGCTACTTTTGATTGATGTAGGTACCACGCGGGCGGAGCCGCGCGCAAAAGCTAGTATATATTTGTTCCGAATTGCTTTAATTTTCTTTTATGTTTTACTATTTTCTTACATGTACATTGTTTTAACTTATTATTCTATGTAGGTTTTGTATATAAAATGTGTCATGGAAGGTTGCTGGTACTTATAGCTCAGGTCTTCCTATTTTAAGTACCAGCGTTCACAAATTCTAGCTAACATTATGTATACAAAAATTGTTCCTAATGGTTGTAAATATCTGTGAAACAATAAAAACATTATTATTATTATATTTAAAAACAAAATAAAAATACTTATATTTTTGTTTCAGATTTCTAGTTCTAGTCAGTGCGGGCGTATACAAACGCATACAAGAAGCGAAAGGCAGCTACGAGCAAACCAACAAAATGCTATCACAAATCATAGTAGAAAACTTCAGGAAACACACCGATTTCAAACTAGTCAGCCAATTCGTTCTTGAAGAAATCGAAGAAGAATTCGTGTCATACTGTGTTAAGAACAATTTATCACCCAAACCCAACACACATATGTCTTTACTAATAAGAAATTTTAACTTCTTACCCACAAATGAAGACACAAACCCGCCAAGTCAAGGAGTAACTAAAAACGCATCGGTCAGATTCAACCCAATCGTTCAATCAAAGTCAAACACTTTACTAAACGAGATCGATTCGGAAATTTACTCGTCAGGAACGAACGAGATTGAAACGAACGATTCGAATATCGATACTAATCGTTCGATGGAATCGACTTCCGATATCGATCCAGTAGCGAGACAGTTTGATCGGAATAGGAAGATTAAAGGTTATGTAGATTTTACTTGTTATTTTGAGAATGTTGCCAGAGCTAAAAAGAATGGTACGCTACCTGCGTTGTTAAGTAGTCCGGATAATCTATTTCAGTAGTTTATAATTATAATATTCTATCACATACACACAACACCGTCTAGCCCAAACTAAGCAGAGCTTGTACTATGGATTCTAGTTATTTTACGTTAGCAACACAGTTATAAGCACGACAGATGGTATGTGGTTACCATAGACTAAAGACGCTTACATCACTGCACGGATGGTATAGTGGTTTATGTGGTACTATACCTAGTATTGTCGCCGTCAGAGCAGCGATAGCTCAGTGGGGAGACTAACAGACTGCAATGCAGAGGGTCTCGGGTTCGAACCCACGTCGCGCACCTCTGACTTTCGGAAGTTATATGACTTTTCGAAATTATGTGCGTATTGATTGACAATTGTCCTTCTTCAAACTAGGTTTAAAGAGAGTTCTTCTTTCACGGTAGGCAGCGGCTTTGCTGTGTCCTGACATTGCTGAAGTCCATGAGCAGCGGTTATCACTTTCCATCAGGTGGGCCACTTGCTCGTCTGCCACCAATGGCAATAAAAAAAAAAATTATCCCCTGCTCCGTGCCTCGGAAAGCACGTTAAGCCGTTGGTCCCGGCTGCCATGAACATCTATGGCAGTCGTTTTTGGGAGTGTCGATACAAAAGATCGCACTGGGTCGAAGTGTCGCCGGTGTGCACTGACTGGCCCCCACATAAGATAAGATTGTCGCCGTCGCCGTCGGTTCGAATCCAACACAAGACAAAATAATATGTGTATTTCACAAATGATTGGGCCGGGTCTGCGTGTTCTCCGTGGCAGTTGATGCAATATTTGTAAATTCTTTCGAGATACAGGGATTATTACTATTGTCTATTTAACAATGCACTAGACAAAAGGTAAATCGATATCATCATCCTTTAAATATTCATCTTCATTTATCACTAAGTTTTTATTTTTATTTTTTATAATATAATATCACATACACACAACACCATCTAGCCCAAACTAAGCAGAGCTTGTACTATGGGTACTAGACAATGGATAAACATACATATATACTTTTTTTTTTGTAAATACATACATATTATACATAGAAACACCCAGACCAAGACAAACATCCATGTTCATGCACACAAATGTTTGACTTGTGCGGGAATCGAACCCGCGACCTCAGGCGTGGCAGTCGGTTACACTAACCACTACGCCATCGAGGCAGCCAGTTGTACGTACCTTGACGTATGCTGCCGTCGTAAGAAAAAAAGACGTACCAAATTTAGTTCTTTTTATGTAGTATAGCTGTAGAATCAGTAAAAATGACGCATCTGCCAGTATATTTATAAAAAAAAATTGAAGTGAAAACTAGGCGCGTTGAGCACTTCTTGGGTGAACAAAAATCATAGAACTCGCGTCATCGTCACGCTTCCACGCTTTCCAGTTTTGAATTATTTTAGAATATTAATAATATCTCAGAAATGGTGCGTCCTACGCAAAAAATTACGAGATTTTGATCCCCTTAATAACTCCTATGAGATCAGAAATCCGACCCGCCCCATTTTTTATCTTTTTTTTTATTTATAAAAGTGTTTATGATCAAGGATTAAAGTTTTCACTTCTATCGGCAGTCCCCAAAGACAGCCCCAATTTTTTTTCCCTTTATGACGCCAGTGTAATTTATGAATTTCCTCACTCTCTGGCTACATATCCCACATGGTGGTGTCAGCCTTCTTGCTCTATTCTCGACATCGTCTTAACATAGCTCGCATTCCTTCATATCTCTTTGCTTATCAGACTTCCACCTTATTTTCGGTCGGCCTCTGGATTGACGGCTAAGTTGCAGTGCCAAGTTACCTACGTAGTCAGATGGTCTTCTCTTAACGTGGCCATACCATCTTAGCCTACTCTCTTGCATTTTATCGGCGAGATCATGATATGATAAAATTGTATTTTTGAATGATGAAAATTATTTTAATAATTATGATTTGATACTGTTTAATTACCGTCAATAAATAAAAATACGGTTACGGTTTTAATTGAATGAGCTTATGTTGACTCCATGTTTTACCCACAATAATATCTAAAATAACCGATTTTACATTTTGTCTCACTTAAAGTTGAATAAACTATAAGTAGTTGCTTTCATATAACAGTGATAGCGACATTCGAATGGAGCGTACAATTTTCGAATAATTCGAACTGTTTTCGAATAATTCTATATTTCTTGAGTTATTTTATTTGTTGGCCGATTTACTATGACTTATTGTTAAAAAGACTAACTTTAAAATGTGATGATACGTATTATTGAGTTTGTACTTATAGCAGTTTTACAAATGGTGTGTTATAATGACAATATTGTAATAATATGTCTGTTGATTTAGTAAAAATGTTGTTGTATTTAAGCAGTTTAATTGTTTAACATAAGTTCGAAAACTGATAGGTGTCGTGTCTGTCTTAAGATTGAACTCGAAACTTCACCGTGGTAGTCTTATGTTTTCCTACTAGGCTGTCGCTGCTGCTTACCCAATAATAAGAGATGTACAACAATAGAATAAAAGTAAAGACTATTTATTGTGACCATCAGAATGGCGGGTCACTATCCATATTTTACATCGAAATAACTATAGAAAGTTGATATCTAGTTCTACTAATCGTCATATAATTGCTACCCCCGTTTTTTACCAAATCCTTACTAATAAATATTATAAATTCGAAAGTAACTCTGTCTATCTCTCTGTCTGTCTGTCTGTTACCTTTCCACGGCTAAACCACTCAACCGATTTAGATGAAATTTGGTACAGATATAGTTTAAAACCTGGGGAAGGACATAGGCTATTTTTTATTCAAGTAGGTACCACGCGGGCGGAGCCGCGCGCAAAAGCTAGTGTATAATATATTTAAAAATACATTCTTTTAGGTAGCGCCTGCTCATGAAATACCCGTTATATATTTAATTTCAAATTTGCTCTTTTATTTCTACAGGCGTTATCGAATTTATTTTTACTACTGTTACTTCGTCCGCGCAGATTTCAACTAAAAAGTGTTGGTCTCCGCGGAACCCTATTTTTTTTTCTAAAATCAAAGTTGTCTATGTTACTCCTTATAACATCAGCTATCTGCCAGTGAAAGTCCCATCAAAATCGGTTCAGCCGTTTCGGAGATTAGCCGGAACAAACAGACAGACAAAAATTTAAATAAAAAATATGTTTTCGTATATTCTTATATACTTTCATATGCATTAGATAAAAAGCTGTTATTTTGACATTACAAACAGACACTTCAATTTGATTTATTTGTATAGATTTTGTAAAAAAACGAGGGTAGCAATTATATATGACGAATTGACGATTAGTATCAACTAGAAGCAACTAGGTAGCAACTTTCTATAATTATATCGATGTAAAATATGGGTAGTGAGCTGCCATTCTGATGGTCACCTATCGCTGCTGCTTATCCAACAGTAAGAGATATACAACAGTAGAATAAAAGTAAAGACTATTTATTAGTAGGTATAGTGAAAGGGGTACAGAAGAATATTATAATAATGTAAATATATGATTAGACAGGCTTGTAGTCCAGCTTGCTCTCGAGTTTCTTGTTGTCGGCCACCTTACGTACTGCCTTCATAAGATCCTCCTGAAATAGACAAATATTTATTTATTTATTTAATAAGGCACACAAAACATAGGTAGTACATACAGTTTAAAACTTATAAACGAACAGTTTTGGTTTAAACTATGGTTCTATGTGTACACATGATTATTAGATTTATTATTATCACCAGTCAAAATGACTACAATCCAGCTGATGGTAAGCAGTAGTGTAGTCCAAGATCAGAGTCCTCCCCACCACATACTCAAGTGAAGCGGTGCCGAGGTCTCTACTGTGTCGCTTAAGGAGTGTTTTTTCATGCCACGCTTAAGGTACCCAGGAATGATGAAAGAAGAAAACACTTGCCTCGGTAGAGATTTTTCAAAGTTTAAAAAAATCGGCAAGCGTGAGAGAAAGTAGCAGCCTATCTTCATGTTCTGCGTATTTAATGTAATCTGACATGATTTATTTTAATTCTTTATTTTTTAAATAAGAAATTACGCAGTGTTTACAAGTGAAATTTAAGCAAACAAGTTTATGTAACCAAAATAGATGAACCTGAATTCGTACTCACGACTGCTATGCCACCGAGACCATATCTATACTAATATTATAATGCTGAAGAGTGTTTGTTTGGTTGAACGCGCTAATCTCAGGAACTACTAGTTCGGAATTGAAAATTCTTTCAGTGTTGGCCAGTCCATTTATCGAGGAAGGCTATAGGCTATATAACATCACGCTAAGACCAATAGGATCGCAGCATCAATGAAAAACACAAGATAATTTGCCCCGCTTTTGCAACACAAAAGCGGGGAAAATTATCTTATGTGAAACAGACAAAGTTGCGCAGGTCAGCAAGTACAATATATTTATATTATCTCACCTGTATAATATACTCTCTCTCGGCCCGTATGGCGAAGAGTCCGGCTTCAGTGCACACGTTCCTGAGGTCAGCGCCGTTGAACGTGTCGGAGAGTTTGACGACGGCCTCGTAGTCCATCTCTCCGTGCTTCGCTATGGGCGCCGCGTGGATCTTCAAGATCTCCAGCCTGGGAGAAAATAGTGATTATTATTATTTTAAATATACTTTTTTAACTTTCGCGTTGCTTGATTTATATCACGGAAACCGAACAAAGCAGACAGTTTGTGATCATGGTCAGTGAACTATGAAACTCGGTCGCAACGTCAAGCATTTCAAAAAGATATAATAAATATTAATAATAATATCAGACCTATATTAAACTGTCTCACTGCTGGGCATGGGCATCTTCTCAATGTGAGGAAGGTAAGGCAACACTGGCCCAGTGCGGGTTGACAGACTTCACATATCTTCGAAAGCATTGGAGAACTTTCAGACATGTAGGATTTCTCACGATGTTTTGCTTTACCGTATACAGGGTGATTTTGAAATCGTGTAATTCCTTTTAACCACGCATTCTACTGGTGATATAGAATAACCCTGACCATATTTGTTTTTATTAGAATTATGTTTTCGGAGAAATTAATGTATCGATTTTTTTCGTGAAATGGTTTCAGATAGTCATATTATGTTAACCACCAGACACAATCTTAATATTTTACTAATTAAAAAAAAATAACATAACAGTAACTGATGTCGTAAAGAGCAGCGATAGCTCAGTGGGGAGACCAACAGACTGCAATGCAGAGGGTCTCGGGTTCGAACCCACGTCGCGCACCTCTGACTTTCGGAGGATATATGACTTTTCGAAATTATGTGCGTATTGATTGACAATTATCGCCTGCTCCGTGCCTCGAAAAGCACGTTAAGCCGTCGGTCCCGGCTGCCATGAACATCTATGGCAGTCGTTATTGGGAGAGTGTCGATACAAAAGATCCCACTGGGTCGAAGTGTCGCCGGTCTGCACTGACTGGCCCCCACATAAGATAAGATAAGAACTGATGTCGTAAATAATAAGGGGCAATAAAAAGGATATTTTATATCACCAGTAGAATGCGTGGTTAAAAGGTATTACACGATTTCAAAATCAACCTGTATATAAGATTTTATTTTAAGAAGCTTGCTAGCAATTTAGGTCTAGTAGTTTAGTCAACCCGCACTGAGCCAGCATAGGGTACCACTTTTTTTTTTACTGGAATGCTTTGACGCAAACCTCTCCGCGGGGCGACGGAGAGGTTATGTCGGGCTCACCGGGGAAAAGATACCCTGGTAATACCGACTAAACCTACCACGGTGTTCCTCGACATAACCATAGATGGCGAGGCCGCGCGAATCGCTTTCACATGCAATCGCGTCTTCGCCATGGTTTTCGGCCCATCGTATGAAACGGCAGGCTACTACCCAAAAAATACTTCCTCCACCGTCCCCCTAGGGGGAGGGGGGGACACGATACAGAAGCGCACGTGGGAACACGCACGCCGCATCTAGGACCTGGTGCTGATCGGGTGGCGAGCAGGCCCACGCAGCCCACCACCCCCAGTTCAAACCTCAGGGTGGCTGGAGGTCGTGTCGCGCCCTCCGGCACCCGGTTCTGCGGTTGGAGAGAGAGGAAAATCCGATACCCTATAAAATAGTCTGCGGCCCCTACATCTTTAAAATATTAATTTGAAAAGAACTGTAGTTATTAAACCATCATCTTACCTAGCCTGCTCATTAGGCAAGGGAATCTCAATCTTCCTGTCAAGTCTGCCAGGTCTGAGCAGAGCAGGGTCGAGGGTATCAGGTCTGTTGGTCGCCATGATGATCTTGACCTGTCCCAGCGAGTCGAACCCGTCCATCTGATTCAACAACTCCATCAGAGTACGTTGGATCTCACGATCGGCTGATGTGCCTTCTGAGAAACGGCGACCACCTTGAATAATAAAAGAAAGTATTAGAGTGTATGTTTTACAAATCTATACTAATATTATAAAGCTAAAGAGTTAGTTTGTTTGTTTGAACGCGCTAATCTCGGGAACTACTGGTTCGATTTGAAAAATTCTTTTAGTTTTGGATATTAGATAGCCTATTTATCGAGGTAGTTTATAGGCTATATAACATCACGCTACGACCCACGGGGGCGGCGCAGTAACAATAAACGAGGGTGAAACCGCGGGAACATCTAGTTTATATATATAAACCATCGTATGGATATTATCTTGTTTATCCGTGGTACCTGTTTACTACACAATAATAGATTGCCCGATCCCCGGATTGGACAATCTATCCCGATTAGCCGTAATCAAGGTCTACAATTTCAATGATTATGAAACCTGGACGTGAGTCAATGTAATTGTATATTCCAGCTATTTTATTTTCACCATTCATACTGAAGTTAGTATATTGAAAATAAAATAGATGGAAAGAAATCTATTGGGTCTGCACGTTATCTCTCTACGGTCGTGTCGTATGCACTGTCCCATCACACTATAAGAGCGAGGATATTCAGATTGCATTAAAATGTGTTTCTGCACCATAATACTTCTAGTGTAGAAAGAATGGACGAGAAAAGACTGACTAAGAAAGTTTATAAGGCTATTATGAAAGAAAGGAAATGTTGAACGTGGCAGTAAATGTAAATTCACAGAACAAATGTAGTGTAACTTTGACATTCATAAGTGTTACCTTGTAACCTAACTTGAATAAATTTATTTTTGATTTGATTTGATTTGAAACACTTGCAAGGGGAAGACCTAGGCGAACGTTTCGTGATCAGATCGGAGACGTTCTGGACAAAGGCCAGGTTAAGAGCACCTTAAATTGGCGAGCGTGTATGAGGAATGTGATGAAAGTGAATGAAGTGTGTCAGGATCGTAGCAAATGGAAACCCGTTAGTCTCTGCCTACCTCTGGAAACAGGCGTGAATCTATGTATGTATGTATGTAAAACTTCTAGAGCAGATAGAATAGATATCTGCTATTCGTTGGTAAGCGGAACAGTTTAAGAGGTCATCTCCCTATTGACAAGGTGCTCAGTGTTGTTTAGCATCAAATCCAATGCGAGATAAAAAATTGTGTGACCTACTACTAATACTTGTCAGACTCTGAATGTTTTTGTTTTAATTGTTTAAATGTTCCATGACACAGGAAACCAACATAGAGTGCTAGTTCTATTTTTGAAATAATTTAGTTACTACAATTGGATGTACTTATGCAAAATGGATTTAGGTATAGTTATAAATGGTATTAAAATATATATATATATATTTTAATACCATTTATAACTATACCTAAAAATAAAGTGTTTTGTCGGGCTGGATCCATTTTGCATAACTACGTCCAATTACCAACTTAGTTTGTGCTGAATATTAATAGTAGTACTGGATGACAAGTTGGCTACCGCTCCTCAGATACCTGTCTGGCCCTTTAAAGTAGGGTCTGCCGATATAACCATGTTCTCTTGGTATTGCGAAAGCAATACGTTAAAAACCAAACAGTTGCCCACCTAATCAAGCTGCTGCAGTAGATGCAGTATGATCATTCAGTTGAAACTGAACAATGTTTGGCTACTAAAAACGATAACATTTTTGAAGTGAAAACTTCTTTAGTTGAGCACTTCTTGGGTGAACAAAAATCATGGCATTTCCATTTTTGTATTATTTGTGGTTTATAAAGAAGTGTTTATGATCAAGGATTAAAGTTTTCACTTCTATCCGCAGTCCCCAGTTTTTTTGTATAGATCTTACCAATGGCGTCGATTTCGTCCATGAATATGATGCAGGGTTGGTGGTCGCGCGCGTAGTTGAACATCTCTCGGATCAGACGCGCCGACTCGCCGATGTATTTGTCTACGATAGCTGATGATACCACCTGCGAAGTTATAAGAGAATATTAAAGCTTTTAAATATAGTCAAGTTTTGTATATTTGTGTATAGTTTTACCGTGACTGTTAATTACATAGATATAGAGAGCACGGCGACTACGACGCCATATTATGTTTTTGTTTCACGTCCTCCTTGCCGTACCAGAGCGGACTCATTCGTAAATCACGAAACCAATGAATGAATTTGAATCAGGATTAAATATAATGACCATCAAAATATGCTAACTAAAATAGATCATAACGATTACCTATACGCCTCAAATCACTGCATTCCGTCTCGGAAGGGTTAGGTTATGTTAGGTTCCTTCTTAAACCCAACCAAAAATAGGGCTCCATCGACTTAGTTTGATCTCTTTAAATATATTTTGGTTTTGGTGTGCAATTAGTATTTTTGGTCAGCATATTTTGCTGTGCAATTAGTATTTTTTCGCTGTGCAGTTAAATACTACCCATTTGAATCTAACATTGACAAAATGTGAATTGAAATTAGTAAAGCCAAAAGAAATGAACTATATCTAAACTAAAAAAAAACGCGTTGAACTTAGGATCCGTAATAGCCTAATGTTGGACTGTCACAGATAGGTAGGTTTTGCATTTCATCACTCAGCTCACATCTTTAGAGATAAAGAGAGCGACTGTAACTTACTCACATGCATTTTACTGGTATCTTTGATGTTGAAAGGAATCATGAATATCTAAGAGTGCCTCAAAATGTTCTTAAAAATGTATGAAATGCCAGTGTAGTGGATTACGGCCAAACCATTATTACACTGAGCAGAGCCAATGTTCAGCAATAGGACAATTCAAAAAGAAGACTTATGTTATATTAGAGAGCTTTGTATTACCTTCAAAAAGTTGGCGTCTAACTGCGAGGCAACTGCTCTAGCGAGCAGTGTTTTGCCCGTTCCAGGGGGTCCGTACAACAAGCAACCCTTGGGCGGAGTAATACCCACACGCACAAACAGCTCTGGGTTCATCAGAGGCAGTTCAATCACCTGTAATGAAAACGTTTTAGTAAGAAATTAATAAAAAAATATTTGCTTAAAAAAATAATAAAGATGTGCATACCCATGTAAATTTGGCTTAGCACATTAAATGCAATGCAGAAGCTTGTTATAATTGACAGTGAACAATACATTTTCTAACGTATCTGTCACATGGCATTAAATGTGTTAACAATATGAAAAAAGTTTGTACCTATGTAATTTTGGCTTCAAATGTAAGGAAGAGTGTGTTCCTATGTAAAGTTTGCTTTACCTATTGAGTACCAGCGGCACACCAGTGCTCAGACAGTTCTAAGATTTGTCAGATTAAAATATATCATAACGAGTACCTATACGCCTCAAATCACTGCATTCCGTCTCGGAAGGGTTAGGTTATGTTAGATTCCTTCTTAAACCCACCCAAAAATAGGAGCCCCGCGAAGCGGGCCTCCGTCGACTTAGTTTGATCTCTTAATACAAGAATAAAGCATGTACCTGATAATTTTAATTATTTAATAATGTTAATAATTTATTTATTTATTAACCTATCTATGTAATTAAATTACAAGAAAGAAGTGGGTATTTATTTAAATTTGAGAATTAGTAATCTTCATAACAAGACTATCATATATACCTCTCTGAGCTGTCTGATTTGTTCCTGCAGACCACCAATAGCAGAGTATGTCACATCACCGGGGTCCTCATGACTCATGTTGTATACCAGGGGATCCACCTGGAAAATAACATATTAGCTTAGTAATAAAATTATTGGGAAAAGAGTAATTCATCTCATGTTCGAAAAAAAAAACTGCAAGTCTGAGTACGCTGGATACCAAGATGTGGCTGTTCCTTACCAAAGGAGTTTGGTATTGTCAGCTATTTCTATCACAATACTTAGGGTGGGCAATCCAAGGGTGCATGCCTCTTATCTTATCTTATATGTGGGCCAGTCGGCGCAGACCGGCCACACTTCGACCCATTGGAATCTTTTGTGTCAACACTCTCCCAATAATGACTGCCATAGATGTTCATGGCAGCCGGGACCAACGGCTTAACGTGCTCTCCGAGGCACGGAGCTGGCGATAATTGTCAATCAATACGCACATAATTTCGAAAAGTCATATAACTTCCGAAAGTCAGAGGTCCGCGACGTGGGTTCGAACCCGAGACCCTCTGCATTGCAGTCTGTTGGTCTCCCCACTGAGCTATCGCTGCTGAGCTATGCATGCCTCAATTTTACATTTATTTTATTACAATGGATTACTGCCAAGTAATACCTCATTTGGTTTAATATATAATATTAATATTCTATTGGGTAAAATGTGAATAATACATAATGTTAATACTGATAGTAACGCATAGAATCTCAATTGGATATTTGAATATTGTGTCTAATGCACTGTGTATTTTGGTCATGGATGCAGATACAAACATTTGAGTATTCTTCAAATGCAATTGTGCACATTACTACAGGTGATTGGCATTTATATTTAACTAGATGTGCCCACGGTTTCACCCGCATTTTTCGTTACTGCGCCGCCCTCGTGGGTCGTAGCGTGATGTTATATAGCCTTTAGCCTTCCTCGATAAATAGACTATCCAACACTAAAAGACTTTTTCAAATCAAACCAGTAGTTCCTGAGATTAGCGCGTTCAAGCAAACAAACAAACAAACTCTTCAACTTTATAATATTAGTATAGATTAAATAAAACTTGCTGTTGCAGTTATTGGCACAATATACAAAGCCAAATAACATCCTTGTTTGGGCTTATATAAAAGCAGTATAATAGTGTATATAGCTTCTATATGCTAATCTCGAGAGTTCAATTCCTGGACTGCATCAAATCATCCCTGTACATCATACTGAAAAGCATGTAAAACTGTTTGTCCTGTGCCTGATCTCACTCTGGTTTTGTGAGATTGCTGTCATCAAACTATAAGCATGAGGAAAGAGACAATGCACTTGTTTCTGTCCAGTTTTTATCTATGCTGAGATAATGATATTGATTTTAGTGTAGAACTGCACACAATAACAATATTACCTCTCTAGGCAAATGCCTCATGATGGTGAGTGTGGTCATATCTAGTGCTACTCTGGTGCCTCCCTTAAGCTTCTGTTTGTCCAGCTGGCGACGGCAGCCAACTACGTAGCGGGGACCATTTGTGGCTTTTACAATGACTGCAAATGTAATAAATTTTCTGGTGAAACATCTGAGTTTAGTTAATTTAAATACTAAGGCATGGTATTTCATACAAGATGGATTATGCACATAGGTAATTTTTGGAGATATCCTATTTTAAAAAGAAACATACAATTCTGGTTCCTGAATATAAAGTAATGGCTCAATCATGCAGAAATGACTTAATATACACAAAATTGTACATAAATGACAATTGGAAAAGAGTATCTGTGAGTTTCTAGCGAGTATCTTATATTTTTTTACGGGCTCAATCCTTTGTCTAACCCTGCCAACTAACCTAACTCATGTTATGTAAAAGTTTTAATTTTACTTGATAGGGCTGGCAGGGGATATCGAAGAACAGATATTTGGAAATACATTTTACTTCTAACTTAGGATTTCCAAATTACTCTGTCTTTATCACCTTTACTCAGTATTGAGACATCCCAAAAGTCTAGTAAAAATAAAGTTACTAACATTTCTCTTCAGTAAGCTGCTTCAGCACTTCGCCAACAATTTGGCCAACACTCTGCAGAGCTTTCAGGTCATTTTCACTCTTGTCGTACTGTTTGGTTACATCCTTTAGTTTATCTCTCACTGCAAAGAAAAAACGTCAATTTTAATCGATTTTTTATATGCAACATTAAAATATGATAATGAAGCCTGTCCTAAATCGTGTTCTTTTGTATATTATGTTGAAGATACGTAGTAAAATATAACATTCAGTCAATAGTTAATCTAAAATTGTTTACGTTGAGAAATAACAAAAGTAACCTCATTTTAAATGAAATTTATTATATTTGGTGTAAAACTAGATTTGATCAATATTTATTAATCAGAACGGCTGATATATAGTAGAAGTTAATGTAAATTAAACAAAAATATATAAAGAATAACAATAGTTTGTGTCATGATTCGGCAGAAATCCACTAAAAGACCACTATCAAAAATACTAACTTTCTTTGAGCCTGGATTCCACTTCTTTGTGTTCCATCAGTTTCTTCCTGTAGTCCTGGAAGGCTTTTTCTCGTAACGAGTCCATGGTTGACGGTCCGGCAGGCATTTTAACTAAAACTATGTAATTTTTATGAAAATGCAAAACTGATTATCACTTTTATTTGACAGCTTACTGCATTGACAGCATACTAATCTATGGTTGACAGTTTTTGATTTTGATCAGTCATGGAAGCGACGCTACGTTTCATTATCTACTATTAGTATTACTACGAGTTAATAAAACACAGAGATAATAAAAGTAATTTAAATAATAGTTAAAAGTAGGAATTACTGAATATAATATGTACCTATATAAATTTAAAGTATTGCGTTATTTTATATTGAAAATCCGTACCATATCTTAAAAGGCCGATTATTATTATGGGTGGCTTTGGCCCAAACCAACCCAAACCGACGCGACGCCGACGTGGTAAAACGCAATGTCGATTGCCGGTCCACAACAAGTTTTATGAAGGAGCGAAATAAAATTATGGAAATGTTCAAGCTTGCTTCAGTATAATTGCTGTCGTATACATGTAGGTACGACAAAATCATAACTTGTAGGTAGCAGCAAAACCATAACTTGGAAGACATTTTCAACGTTAAGCAAAGAGTAAAGTGTTATTAGTCTCTGTCTACTTTGTCAATAATTGATAACATGCTTTACCACTGCATGGCTCACTGTATCTATAGGACAATTTAAACTAGATTACTTTTAAAAAGCAAGCATAGCGTGTATAGCCTGCATACTATATCCGTTGTAAAACCATTTAAGTGTTAACGTGTGATTAAATAATAAACATTCAAACTTCATCACAAAATTTTACATTTATAATATTAGTAATACCTACTTACTGTAAAAAATATGATTAATAATTTATTATGGCCTAACCAGCCTTAACCAATGGACTTTTGGTAGTAAAAATTACTTTCGAATTTCCATACATTTTGACAACTCTTCTAACAAAAATACTATCAACTAAATTTAAAATTAACTGCATGAATCGCGACAATACTAGGTACTTAAACCTTGGGACGTTGCCCTTATAAGAGTGAGTTGCTTCACTCTATAGAATGCACTTGGCTATTATTATAGGCCATAATGTTTCTTGCGCAGAATATGGCTAGTCTCCTCTATTCGAGGATACCCACAGAAAATAAAATTGCGTATTGCGTATATTACGCGCTCATTCTGCTTAAGCGTAATTTTGTTTCGTGCTTTGTGAGTAGATATATATATAGTACCGTTTGGGGAAAGCCCGATTCTTATTTTGCTGGTTTATTATTTGTAGTTTTACCCTGTCACTTCACGTTTAAAGCTGGTATGTATTATGATTTTTATGATAGAACAAAAACACTAATCCTATTATAAAACTCACACGACACACAATATAGATATAGCCTTCTTTAAGTTTACCTACATTTTATTATTTGTTAGACTACCCCTCATAATAACGTTATATTTTGTAAAAATAATAGCAAGCTACCCACTACGGATCAAAAGGCGGCAAGGAACCCTTAAAATATACGTTATACCCCTACCGTTCAACGTAGTCGGAAGTTATGAAAACTTGTACGAGTTTTACACAGCAGAGTAAAACAGAAACCGCAATATATTTTTTATGATTTCTTAGGTAGATACTAGTAACGTATATATATAAAAAATCTGCTTCCATATGTTTGTGTCCGCAAAACTCGCACAGTAGACGATGGATTGCCTTGTATTTTTATAAACATTGCATTTCTATTAATAGTGTAGGTATACTTTTTATCCCGAAATTCCCTCGGGAAAAGGAATTACTTTTCCAATCTATACCTAATGTGAGGGAATAATTAGAAAAGAAGAGAAGAGC
Organism: Catocala sponsa; assembly: GCA_963564715.1. NCBI lineage: Eukaryota > Metazoa > Arthropoda > Insecta > Lepidoptera > Erebidae > Catocala > Catocala sponsa. The sequence continues at coordinate 18,914,467 of OY751349.1, forward strand.
TATAGAAGACAAATAATCATTTTAGGATGTTTGTCTGTCTGTGTTTTAAAAACTAGGTACTGCTGGCACATTTGAAACGGGGCATTCGTGGCGCAAGGCTGACACTTTAATTTATGTTTATTAATTATATGTATTAATTATATTGTTGTGTATATGTGTGTTCTATTACAATTATTTACATGTTATTGTGAAAGATTTCGGGATTTTAGAAATAAAGTATGTTTTCTTTCTTTCTTTCTTTACTGCAAGTAATTAAATATTTTCAATCTGGTGCATGTTTTATCTTGATACCTACGCCGTCTAACATCCGAAAAATACAGATTGGTGCCTACTTCTAAATTCCACACGTGTGGAGTCGTGAATCGTCGTTTTTTAGTTGTAAGTGTTGTTTCTATTTATTTTCAATACAAATGTGACTTTGTTAAGAAATATATTACATATATGCCTGATATCAAACTGGGGCACACTGAAGCGTGGCTGGGTTTAGCTAATCTAAGTATACTAATATTATAAAGCTGAAGAGTTTGTTTGTTTGAACGTGCTAATCTCCGGAACTACTGGTTCGAATTGAAAAATTATTTTAGTGTTGGGTAGCCCATTTATCGAGGAAGGCTATAGTCTATATAACATCACGCTACGACCAATAGGAGCGTAGCAGCAATTAAAAATGTTCTAGCCGTTCGTCAGTGATGCTCCGTTATAGTAGATACATGTGGCAATTGAATTTATCTAACAAATTTGAATGTTAATAATACGAGGGAAGGCTGAAAAGTTCTGAGCCTAGGGTATTAAAATATGAGATAAAAATCTAAATTAAATTTATTTTTCAGTATAGTCTCCCTCTAATTCAATGCATTTCTCACATCGTTTGTAAAGGGCCTGTAACCCACTAACAAAATATGTCGCATCTTTGCCTTCGAAATGCTCCTCTAAGGCAGCCTTCAATTGTTCTTGATCCTCAAATCTTCGCCCCCGAAGGTCTATCTTCAAATTTTTAAATAGGAAGTAGTCGCTGGGAGCCAAGTCTCGACTGTAGGGTGGGTGGTTTATTTCATCAAAGCCAGTTTCACTCAGTGCTTGCTTTGCAATGCGCGCCGTGTAAACTGGCGCATTGTCTTGCAAAAACAAGATTGCTTTACTGACTTTGCCCCTCCTTTTCTCTAAAATCACTTCACGCACATTTTTCAAAAGCATAGCATAGTACTCGGCGTTCATTGTAATTTTTTTTCGAAGTTAGTAATTAATAATACTCCTTTCAAATCCCAAATAATGGTGGCCATGACTTTCGATGTCGACAGTTTGACTTTAAATTTCTTCGGTGGCTTTCCCTTTTTTCTATCCGCTGCATTGATTCCTGTTTCGATTCTGGATTATATTGTCGAATCCAGGTTTAGTCTACAGTGACGATACGGGTACAAATTTTATCTAAATTGTCCTTTCACAGGTCCAAAAACTCCAATGAAGTCACAACTCGACGCTGTTTGTCGAACGGTGTGAGCATTTTTGGCACTCAACGGGTACTAATTTTATTCATGTGCAAGTGGTTGTGCAAAATGTCTCGAATACATTTCTTGCTGATGTTCAACTCTTCTGCTATCTGCTATATTTTTACTCGACGGTCTTCCAATACAATTTTTTCCCTTTGTCGATGTTTTCGTCCGTAACGGCGGTGTTTGTGCGACCGGAGCGGGCGTCATCTTCAAGGGACTCTCGACCCTGTTGAAATAATCGTGCCCAACGTTTTATCGTGGCAGACAACGGTCCAGATTCCCAGTATACTGTAGACATTTCTTCAAAAATATCTTTGGGTGTTTTCCCTGTTTTACAAGGAACTTTATCACGGCATGATACTCCAATTTCGTCAAATGAAGCGATGACTCAGACATGGTGATGTTTACAGGTCGATAACTCTGAATATAATTATCCTAATTAGACAAAAATTTCCTTATATACTAATTAGATGTCACTCAAGTAGTGATAGGTGGTCGGGGTAATTAGCATGACTGGAAGTACTCTAGGCTCAGAACTTTTCAGCCACCCCTCGTATGTATTAGCATTTGTTGAATAGCATATATAATATAGCATACTACTATTATCGAATCAAACTAGTCTATATTTCAACATAACACGTAAACATATATTCCTTATCCAATTTTTCTTTTGTTAAGCAAAAAAAAGCACATCCTTAGTAATGGCGGTGGTTTCGCGCCAAAATATAATATTAAGCCGCGCGCGTGTGTTATTTCTAGGGTACGTGACTGGCGACCGCACCGATCGTGTTTTATAATATTTATTTATATTTAGCTACTGTTCTGGTATTATTATATTATTTGGAGCTAGTGAGTAGCAAAACGAATATACTTTTAATATAATATGATATTCGTACACAATATATGTATACCTATACAATATGAGTTATATTGTGTTATATCTGGATGGTAAAGCAAGCAAGCGATCTTCGCATCGTTTCCGCTGCGGTGTGTGGCTCCGAATGTCACACAAGGAATTACGTATTTGTGTGATCCACTTAATTAAATGATTTTGAATTATAAACGGATTTAAACCTATTGAGTGGCAGCGGCACACCGGCCGGACAGATTAGGTTTTCAATTATGTCTAACATAGAGTTAAATTTTTGTATTTCCTGTGAAAATTTACCATATTAATGTATTTTTTTACACGATCAGTAAGTAGAGATTTCAAAGAACAAAAAGACCACCGACTTTTTAAAAAAATCAGATATTTTGACAGGAGAATTTTCGATAGAAAATGAGGGTTTTAATTAGGGTTGTCCCACTACCGGGGCATATGCTACTCAATCTGTGCTATCCGCCCCGTTAAAAAAGACACCGGGGTAGATGATACTTGATCTGTGCCATCTACTCCGTTAACCAACGGGGTCGGCACTACCGGGGTCGATGAAACAATTTTTCCAACTGGTTAACGGGGCGGGAAGACCGGGGTGGATGGGATGCACTCAGAATATCGATGTAAAATAGCAGTATTCCTACTGTTGTGTTTCGTTTGGTGAGTAAGAGTGCCGGAGGCCCAATCACCCTTTTTCCCCTTTCCCGCTCCTTCTCCTTGCCACTTCCTTTTTCTCTTCTTCCTTTTCTAAAGGGTTGGCATTGCGCAAGTGCCTGCATGCCTATGGTGTTGCAGGCGTCCGTAGGCTACGGTGACCACTTACCATCAGGTGGTGCTTGTACGTAGTTATATAAATATATATATATATATATATATATATATATAGTCTCACGCCTTTCCACGAAGAAATAGGCAGAGGTAGGTTACACGCATATTTTTGCTTTATTTTTTTGTCCAACGTAATAGCATTTTGTCCAGCCCGAGAATCGATCTCGAGACCTAATGCATAGCTGCCGCATAAACTACCACTGAGGCAGTCAAAATAACTGTATCTTATAATTTTACGCAAATAAATTATTATTATGATTATTTTGTGTACTTTTATTTTTTCTCAGCTCAGGGCTGGTTTTGACTACATGTACGGGCCGAAACCAAGTAAATGTAGCGTGTGGTGTGTTTAAAGTCATGTAGATGACGTGTTTTGTGTAACCTCGTTTTCATCTAGAGACATGAACTTTCTAACTATTCTGCAGGTGTTCAGAATGGCGGCTTTTTGGAGCATAATGTATAGGGAATCTTTAAGGTCTATTAATTTTAGGCTATGGTGAAGATGTTTAGGAATGATACCGGTGGTGGAAAGCACTATGGGCACTATATAAACTTTGTCTTGTTTCCATATTCTTGTTACTTCATCCTTCAGTTCTGTATATTTACCTATTTTCTCACTAATTGTCTTTTGTAAGTTATGCGTATTGGGGACTGCAATATCTGTTAGGTATGTGGTTTTATTGATTTTATCTTGTAGTGTTATATCCGGTCTGTTATAATGGATGGTTCTGTCTGTAAGAATGGCGCGATCATAATAAAGCTTGTGTGTGGTATTTTCAAGTATAGTTTGAGGCGTGTATTTGTAATAGGGCGTATTATCGTCTTGTGTGAGTTTATGTTTATGTGCTAGTCTTTGATGGATTATGTTAGCTATTTGGTTATGGCGGTGTGTGTAGTCCGTCTGTGTGAGAGTTGTGCATGCTCCTGTTATATGTTGGATGGTTTCGGGCTGAGTGTGACATTTTCGGCATTTATCATTTGTTATGGTAACGTCTTTTATTATGTACTAGCTGACCCGCGCAACTTCGTCTGCTTCACATAAGAGAATTTTCCTAGTTTTTGCAATATTTTTCATTTATGTTCCGCTCCTATTGGTCGTAGCGTGATGATATATACCTTTCTCTATAAATGGGCTATCCAACACTGAAATATTTTTCTAATTTTTACCCGTAGTTCCTTAGATTACCGCGTTCAACCAAACAAACAAAATGTGAGTGAAGTCGGCGCGTGAGCGCCCCCGCCTTTTTATAAATGCAGCGGATGGCCGTTTCGCGCGTTATACAACAATCAACCGTATAGCCGTACCCATACTGGCGCGGCGAGATTTGGAAGTTTTATTTCATCTATATCTTGTGTGTTTATAAACCGATTCCTATATTTTTTTTTTTAAAATAAATATTAAAGTGTACTTTTTGAATATGGGAGTTTGATAAAGATATATCTATGTGAAATACAATATATTTATGTATTTTAATACACTTTGAAGAAATGCCTAACGATTAAACACGTTATTGTGGCTAATTTATAAAAGATAGATATATACTATTAAGGACTTTTTTGTAGATCTTTTGAAGACCATCATCTTTGTAATACATACTTTTGGTGTATAATCAACGTATGCGAGGATAAGAGCTCGAAAGGGCATTTTCGTCCGACTTGCTTCAAATTTATCGTCACTGCTCAGCTCCTATGTGTCTTAGCGTTATGTTATATAGCCTATAACCTGCCCAGGAGTATGGACTACAATCGTACCAAGTTTGGTTAAAATCCCTTCAGTAGTTTTTGACCCATGCGTGCACATACAGACAGACAGACAGACAGACATACAAAAAATTTACTGATTGCATTTTTGTCATCAGTATCGATCACCATTCATCCTCCAATATTAATTTTGAATATATATTCAATGTACAGAATTGACCTCTCTACAGTTTTATTATAAGTATAGATTTTCTGTATTTTTTAGTATTTATTACTTGATCTTGAATTACTATCATAAATCCTTCTGTTTCTGGAAACAATGTGCCCAATTTATTTGATGCTATTGAATCTATATGAGGCTGCTCCAAATCATTGGGGTGTCGTCCATGAAGAATTTTCTTTTTCCAATTGTCAATTTTATGTGTTTGTGGGTTATTAGTGTTAGGTGCTTGTATATTAAACTGATTGCTAAGATTAAGGGCAGTGTAGTTAATGTCATTTTGGACAATGGCTGCATGTATCTTACTTGTGTGAGATTTAGTAATGAAAAATGTTTGTAGGTTGTGGATTTGTTTTTGCCAAAGGTGGTGAATATCTATAAAGCCTCTGCCACCGTCTTGTCTTTTGATGGTGAGTCTTTCTATTGCGGATTTAGGATGTAGATGATTATGTGTAGTTAATGTGGTTCGTGTGATTCGTTCTATTTGTTCCAGGTCAGTTTTAGTCCATTTAATTACTCCAAACGAATAAGTTAATATTGGAACTGCGTAGGTATTTAATGCCTTTATGAGGTGTTTGCCAGATAGTTGGGATATGCAGATAGCGTTTGTTCTCTTTTTAAATTCTATTGTTAGTGTATGTTTGATTGTTGTGTGGTCTAGCCCTTTTAGTTGCTTATATCCTAAATATTTGTAAAGATCATTCGGTTCCATCGCTGTAATAGTATTAAAATAATCAACTACGTAGTCACCGGGTCGAATTTTACCTTTTATAATGTGAAGTGTTTTACATTTATCTAAACCAAATTCCATGTTTATATCTTTACTAAATTTTGTTGTTTGTTTTAAAAGTGTTTTCATGTCTTTTTCTGATTTAGCATATAATTTAATATCATCCATGTATATAAGATGTGAGACTGCTATTTGTTCTGAATTATGTTTAAGATAATATCCGACTCGGCAGCGATGCAGCATATGTGATAAAGGGTTTAGGGCAAGGCAGAACCACAGAGGACTCAAGGAATCGCCTTGATAGATGCCTTTGTTAATTGATGTTTGTCGAGTTCTAATTATGATGTCGTGGTTATGTAGTTGTAGTGTTGTTTTCCACCGTGTCATGATGTTGCGCATAAAATCTGTTATTTGTGGATTAATTCTATATATTTCTAAAATTTGTAGTAGCCAAGAATGTGGAATACTGTCAAAAGCCTTTTTATAATCAATGTATGTGCAATGTAAATTCCTATTTTTTGTTGTGGCCTGTTTATGGATAGTAGAATCTATGATAAGTTGTTCCTTGCATCCCATGTGACCCCTCCTGCATCCTTTCTGTTCTTCTGCAATTATGTGGTTTTGTTCTATGTGTGTGGTAATTTTCTGGGCTATTGCTGATGTAAGAATTTTATAAATTGTTGGGAGACATGTGATAGGTCTATACTGGGAGGGATGCGATGAATTTTTGGTTTTCGGCAGCATGTAAGTTATCCCAGTAGCAATAAATTCGGGTGTTCTGTTTACCTAATACGATGTCTGTTAAGTTTTTAGCTATAGATTTGTGTAGTAATGTTAGTTTTTTATACCAATAGTTGTGGATCTTATCTATACCGGGTGATTTCTAACTATGTAGTTTAGCTGTAATTAAAGCAATATCAGTTACTGTAATTTCTTTAAATTCCATTTCCTCTAATGTATTCCAATTGTTAGCTTCTTCTGTAATCCACTCTGCTTTATCGTTATGGTGTACCTGTTCTTCCCAAATGCCTGCCCAAAATGTTTCTAGTTGTGTTTTTGTTGGTATTACTGTGTTCTCTGTAGATGGTTTATCAGATTGCGAATTGAATAAGTTTCTGTAAAATATTTTCTCATTGGATGTAAATAAAGTATTATCAGACTTCCGCTGATGCGCTTTCTTATATCTCCTGAGTCTATGAACTTTTAATGCTAATTTCTGCTTTATAGTATCTAAAAATTCTTCAGGCTTTCTATTATCGCTTTCATGTCTAGTGTGAATATTTCTGGTTTTAAATATTTGTTCTACTCTTTTAGTAACTTTTCTCAATCTATTATTATTAATAAATTGAGTCAGTCTACCACAATCAGCTCTAAGTTTTTATATGTATTTTTCTAGTCTTTGTTGCCATGCAGGTTTACGTTGATCTTTTGGTTTTACGGGGAGATGGGCCTCGTTAGCATTGGTTTGCAACCTGTCTAGTAGAAGGAAAACTCCAAAATCACACCCGGGGAGATGGGCCTCGTTAGCATTGGTTTGCAACCTGTCTAGGAGAAGGAAAACTCCGAAGTCAAACCAATTTTCAGGGAGCAGACCCGAGAATAAACCCCGATCCAAGGTGTTAACCGACCCGTGCTGATGGATTCGTGGCCAGAGGGAAAGCTGGTCGTGAACGGAGGGTGCCTGTGTTGGTGGTCACAGGGCACAGTATGGATCCACCTTACCTCTGTAAAGGGCTCTGCGGAGGTGGACAGTATTTTCCCTAACAATCGTGGGAACGCATATGGACTTTGATTTTATTAATAATCCGCATGGCGGCGACGCGGTCCGCCACCCGTCACGTCACGTTTCTCGCGAGGGCGAAAAGTGGCCTACGGAAAGCCGTTTTGCTACATTGAATGTTGGAGGTGGGATGGATGGAAAATTGAATGAAGTATGTCAGATGATGAATGAGAGAAAGATTGATGTTCTGTGCGTGAATGAGACGAAAAGGAAAGGCTGTAACACCACTAGGCATGGACCCTACACGGCGTATTGGTCCGGCGTGCCTAGCAATACCAGAGCCTGTCAGGGAGTTGGTGTTATTCTGTCTGCTAGAATGAATGAGTGTGTAAAAGAATTCGAATATGTGAATGCTAGGTTACTATGGATGAGAATGAAAGTAGGGATTACTCGTGTGTTTATGGTAGGGGTCTATGCACCCGTAAACATAGCAACGGGTATGTCTCAGAGTGCACGGGAAGAAAGAGAAGATTTTTGGGAGTGTTTAAGAGATGTCTTGAGGAAATGCAAGGAACACGAGAGGTTGATAATGTTAGGGGATTTAAATGGTTGGGTGGGTGGGTAAAGCGTGAAGGATACGAAAGGGTTTTAGGCAAGTATGGGGACGAAAGCGTGAATGAGAATGGAAAAAGGTTGCTTGAGCTATGTTTGGAGTGGAATCTCTGTGTGACAAACACTATGTTTGCCCACAAAAGAATCCACCAGTATACAAGAGAAGCAAAGAATGTAAGAAGTAGTATAATTGACTTTGTTGTAGTGGATGAAAGATTGAGAAAGAATGTCCTAGACACTCGGGTATATAGAGGTATTGGTGTCCATACCGACCATTTTTTGATTTTGAGCCGGATACGTGGCCTCTTCAAAGGATGGCGACACCGTATACCTACCCAAACTAGTGTCTAAGAACGAATAAAAGTAGAAAATTTGCAAGATGAAGTATTGAAAGACGAGTATAAAAATCAATTGAGGAAAAGATTTGAAAGATTTTGTGACACTGATGATATAGAAGAATTATGGCAGTCGTTAAAGCATGAAGTGGTTGTTATAGCGTCAGAAGTATGCGGTGTGAGCAAGAAGAGGAAATTTATAAAATCGAAGAATGCGTGGTGGGATAAAGATGTGCAAGGGGTAGTACGTGAGAAGAAGCAGGCATGGTTGGACTGGCTATCTGTCAGAGCCAATGAAAGAATGCAAGAAGCAACGAATGAGGATGTGAATGAAGCTAGGAATAAGTTTATAAGAATGAATAAGGTAGTGAAAGATGTAATTAAAAGGAAAAAAGAGGAATTGAAAGACGAGTTTGATAGAAGATTATCTGAAGATTTCCGGACCAACGCTAAGTTCTTCTGGAAATCCATTCGCTCGGTTCGAGGTAAAACCGTAACCACAGAGCTGAAATCAATCAGAGATAAGAATGGAAGTTTACTGAATGAAGAAAAGAGCGTACTGAAGAGATGGAAGGAATATTTTGAAAGTTTATTTGAAAGAGAGGAATGGCAAGGGCAAAGTTTCGTAATGAATGATAATGATAGTAGTGATGAAAGCCCTATTAGTATGGATGAAATAATGAAAGCATTGAAAAGCATGAAATCAGGAAAGGCTGGTAGGTATGATAGGATTACAGTCGAAATGCTGACAGCTGGACAGGGTCTTATAGCAACTCAGTTGTGCCGCCTTTTTAACTTGTGCTGGAATACCGGCCGTGTACCAAGTGATTGGTGCAAGGCCGTCATAGTACCTTTATACAAGGGAAAAGGCTCACAGCAAGAGTGCAAAAGCTATAGAGGCATTAGCTTGCTCAGCGTCGTCGGTAAATTGTATGCAAAAGTGTTAATTGAAAGGATTGTGAAAGTAACCGACAAGAAAATATGGGATGCACAAACGGGATTTCGAAAGGGCATGGGATGTACGGATCAGGTCTTTTCCTTACGGAGCATAGCCGAAAAAGTTTTGGCCAAAGGTCAAAAGGTCTATTGCGCATTCGTGGATCTGGAAAAGGCTTATGATAAAGTGGTGAGGAATGAACTTTGGTCGGCATTGTCCATGTATGGAGTGAATAGCAACCTCACGCGAGCTCTGAAATCTCTTTATGATGATTCCAGAGCTTGTGTTAGGATAAATGGGACCTACACAGAGTGGTTTAGCATCGATAAAGGTGTTAGACAAGGATGTGTAGCGTCACCTTGGCTGTTTAACCTATACATGGACATTTGTTTGAAAGATTTAAAAGATTGTGAATGGGGATTAAGAATGAATGAGTTACTTGTCAAATGTCTTCTTTATGCCGATGACGAAGTAATACTTGCGTCATCGGCGGAAGAGTTGCAGGCGATGGTAACTATTATGCATGGTGCTTTTGAGAGTAAAGGAATGAAAATAAATGTAAGCAAGACGAAAGTAATGGTATTTGAAAAGGAAGAGTGCGTGACGATGTGTAATGTTATGATTGATGGAGAAAAAGTGGAGCAAGTGAAAGAGTTTGTATATTTGGGTACTTTGTTTACAAGGGATGGTAAACATGACGGAGATATTGAAAGGAGAACGATTGCTGGCAACAAAGTGAATGGAGCCCTACGCGCTTTTATGAACAGTCGAAATGTATCCGAAAAGGCACGTTTGGCTGTTCATAGAGGACTATTAGTGCCCACACTTATGTATGGAAGTGAAAGTTGGGTATGGCAAAAGAAGCATGAGAGCAGAATAAATGCTGTAGAAATGAGAGCGTTGAGAAGCATATGTGGTGTGACTCTGAAAGATAGAATAAGAAATAGTGTGATTAGAGAGAGATGCGGCATGAAAGTGGATATAGTTACAAGAATAGAAAAGGGTATGTTAAGCTGGTTTGGACATGTAGAAAGAATGGACGAGGAACGACTGACTAAGAAAGTTTATAAGGCTAGTGTGAATGGAACTGTCGCAAGAGGAAAACCTAGGCGAACGTTTCTCGACCAGATCGGAGGCGTTCTGGACAAAGGCCAGGTTAAGAGCTCCTTAAACCGACGGGCGTGTATGAGGAATGTGATGAAAGTGAATGAAGCCAGAGAAGTGTGTCAGAATCGTAGCAAATGGAAATCCGTAGTCTCTGCCTACCCCTCTGGGAAACAGGCGTGAATCTATGTATGTATGTATGTTTGGTTTTATGTGTCTTGCATAATCTGTTATTTTATAATTGAGTTCTTGAGATATTACTAATGCAGTGCAATATATTAAGGTATGTAAGTCAACTAATTCAGTGTCATCAGACAGAAATTGCTTCAGTATATTATTATTAAACAAATTAGTTAAGTCTGTAAGTTTACTACTATATCTTAATTTTGGCAACTTCGGGCGAACACCTGGGTCCATGCCAGAGTATTGGGTTATAGCTGTTCTAAATTTATCGTAAATTTTTCGAATGTGCATTTCTAGAGCAGGACTAGAGTCAACTAGCATTTCTATATCATTTTCTAGCAGTAAATTAAACGGTTCGGTTTGGGTTGATGTGTGAGATATTTGTGTGAATGTACTGACTGGCGATTGTGTTTGTGATCTTAATTGAGTAGAGAATGTTAATTGAGTATGAGGTTGTGATACTAATTGTGAAGTATTAGTTGTTAATACGGTAGGCGACTTATGTATATTATTATCTATATCGTTCTGTAGTTCTGTTCTGACTTCTTCTTGCAACCGGTTCAGTGTTTCTTGTGGTAACAGTTTATTTCTTATTATCGTTCTTCTCTGGTCAGAAACTCGCTGTTCCATAACTTTAATCTCAGGGTACTGTTGTGAAAAATGGTTGTGGAGTTGTTTTCTGTACGTGGTCATATCTGTTTCCAATTTAGTGATGTAGCAATAGGTTCGCATGATGAATATATTTACATCTTTACTCCAGCTCATGCGTTTCCTAGGTTTGCCAGCCTTAGTGGACGCAGGTAAAAAGGCATTTGCCTCCTGCGTAACAGTTAAGGTTGGCGTAGGTGCTCCGTAAGAGTTTTGTTCCACGGAAGATACAGGTGATGGTATGTATGACTTAGTTGATGGGCTATAAGGTTCTACTATTGAATTGAATGAATTTAAACTAAACCACCCCGCGCGAGGCGACCGTCTCTTCCGAGAGGGCCTTGACGCTGCTGATCGCGTCAATCGTCGATCGGCCCTCCCGGAATCCGAACTGGCGTTCGGATAAGTGGGGGCCCACCCGCACCAGGTGCTTGGAGAGGCGGGCAACAACTACGCGCTCAAAGAGCTTGCCCACCTCATCCAACAGCACTATGGGGCAGTACGCGGAGGGAGAATCCGCGGGGCGGCCCTCCTTTCTCAGGAGGACCAGCTTGCCCGTCTTCCACATGGAAGGGAACTGTCCCGACTCCAAACAGACGCTGAACAGCCTGAGGAGCCGGTCCCCTAGGGTGTCGAAGGCCAAAACCCAGGCGCGGCCAGGAATTCCGTCCGGCCCCGGGGCGGTGTTTTTGCCCCGAAGCCGCATCACTGCCGCGCCGAGCTCCGCCATTGTAACTTCTGGCGCCCCGGCATCGGCACCGCCCTCCTCAAATTCGGGCGGTGACATTACGGGAGGCGTGTGCTCCGCTCTCGAAGGAAAGAGAGCGGAGATCACACCCTCCAATTGCCGAGGCTTGAGACTCTCGGTGACCGGCGGGGCCCAGGGGCGCAACTTGCCCCTGACCGTCTTGTACGGCCGGCCCCACGGATCTGCCTCGAGAGTCCCCAGGAACTCTTCCCATCTTTGGGTTTTGGCCTCGCTGATGGCGGACTGCAGGGCGTACTTCCGCTGTTTGTACGCGTCCCGCAGCCGTGCCTCCACGGTCGGGTCACGGTACCGCCTGCGTCGGCGGTACCTAGTGTACTGGCGACGCGCCGCAATGCACGCGGCGCGTTTCTGACTGATGTCGTCAGACCACCAGTACACCTGACGTCTCGGAGGCTGAGCACTGGCCCGGGGCATTGACGCGTCGCAAATCTGCGTCATCGCGCCCCGGAACCACTCCGCTTCTTACTCAACCTCCACAGGCCCTTCGACAATCGGGGTCCAGGCCAGCACGATGGAGGCTTCCACCAGCACGTCTGCATCGAGACGTTTCAACGCCCATCGTAGGGACGATGGGGTGTGCACTCTCCGCGGGCGATCGTCCGGGATCGCCGGCGAGGCGGAGATGTCGAACCGCACGTAACGGTGGTCCGACAGAGACTCCGCCTCGACCAGCACTTGCCAGTCCCGGACGCGGCGCGCTACGGCAGGGCTTGCGAACGAGATGTCCACAATGGACTCGCCCTGCCAGCGCACGCATGTGGCGACCGACCCCCGATTAAGAACGACGAGGCCGGTCGCAATCGCCCACTCCTCCAGCGCGTCGCCGCGAGCGTCGGTGACAGGGGATCCCCAAGTCGTTGATTTGGCATTGAAGTCCCCCGCCACCACGACCGGACGCGATGGGTACCGATTAATCACGGCCCCCACCGCGCCCAAAAATCGCTCAAACTCGGCGAGGCGCCGGTTCGGAGAAAAATACACCCCGATCAGGACGGTTCCCTCCCAATCAATACACACATACCCCTCGCCCCTGTCTGTCATCACCAGGAGCGAGGGTCCAGACGAAACAATGGCCGCCAAACCCCCGAAGTCCCCAAACCAGTTGTGTCGGCTGGGGACGCAGTAAGGCTCGGCGACCACGGCGATGTCAATTGACCACTCCGCCATGTGCTGCAGCAAGATATCCTGCGCCCTGGCGGAGCGGCCAATGTTCGCCTGTAGGAGGCGATGGGCCATAATTAATTATGTGTCCATCGCCATCCCACTACTCCCTGCTTGGGGAGGGGCCGGGGCGGCCGGAGTCCCGGCGACCGCCCCTCTTGCCCTTCGTCTTTTTGGAGGGGAGCAAGATTTGCTCCCCATCCGGTGCTCCGCTGGCCTTCCTGCAGCCGAACAGATGCTGCAGGAAGATTTTGCAGCGGAGCAGGCGGCGGCCTTGTGGCCGGGCTGGCCACAGCGGTAGCAAAGGTCGCTGCGATCAGTTTCAGCGGTGCATTGCTGCCTCACGTGCCCCGGTTCGAGGCAGCGGTAGCACCGCCTAGGCCTCGGCTCCAGAAGGTTAACCTGAGCCGAGACCATCCCGACCAGCAAACGGCCGGCCGCCACCTTCTTCGCCGCGGCGATGGGGCAGCGCACCACCACCGTGCACAAGCCACTCTCGCCGCGGCGCATCTCCCCCACCCTCACGTGCTCCTGAGGGCAGGCCCCGGCATGTGCCACCGCAGCGGCGACATCCTCGGAGGAGGCCGAGTCGTCCAGCCCGGTTACTCGCATTTCTGCGGACTTCACCGGGCGGGAGACCCTGACCTCCTCGGGCGTAAACAGGGACCGAATTGTAGCGGCTACCCTGTCCGCCTTGTCGCCAGAGGTGGCACCTGGGACCTCTAAGATCCTGGCCCCAGTGGCGGCAACCTTAAAAACGACGCCTCCGGCAAGGCCCATCTCAGCGAGATTGCCTTTCATGGCCTGAGTTGCCTGCCGGAGGACGCCTGCATAGCTGCCGCCTCTCCGGAGCCCCTCCTCCGTCAGCTCCACCACGACGGCGGTGGAGCGTGGGGGCCGCAGGTCGGCCGGGCGGGGCCCTTCTTCTTGCCCATGACCGGGGCAGCCCGGGAGGCCTTCTTCTTCTTCTTCTTCCTCTTCTTTCTGGTGACCTCCGTCCACGGCTGTTCAGCCGAGGTAGAGGCCACCGGGGCGGGTTGGAGCTGTGGGGCAGGGCGCGGCGGGGCCACAGTGCCGATCGCCTTCCCCTTGCCCCTTCCTTTCCCCTTTGAAGAGGAAGCCGACGGTGTGGGGGCAGAAATTTGTCGTGCCACTGGTTGGCTGGAGGGCGCGGGGCCAGCTGGCGCACCCCCGACCATTCGGGGGCGGCCTCCAAGCGGAGGGCCCGGGGTCGGCACGGGTGCGAGGCCATAGTTGGCCAGGCACGCCTCTACAACATTGCGCGCCTGAGGCACCGTGGCCCGCATCAAGTCTTCCGCCCAGGCGGGACGCCGGTCCTCCGCGGGAGCGACGGGCTGCGCTGCGCGCTGCGGGAGGGGCGGAAACTCCTCCCGCGGCCTCCCGGCAGGCGCCCCGGCAGCGGCCGAGGGCGCTTTTGCGGCGACGGCCCGAGCGGCAGTGGAAGCGGCCGCGTTCATAGCCGCTACCTCCGCCCGGAGCTCCGCCAGCTGCCGATGCAGCCCCTCATTCTCTGCCCTCCAGCGCCTCTGGAGGTCAGAAGAGGTCTGCCCCCACAGATTGAAGAAGGCCTCCTTCATATCTGCCGTTGCAGTCTTCAGGTCCCGGATGAACCCCCCCTTCAGGTTGCCGGACCGGGCCGCCACCCTCAGGACGGTCTCGGCGCCAGCCTCGAAACGTTGCCTGAGGTCGGCAACCGAGTCTCCTCCGGAGGGGGACGCATCCGGGACCCCAGCCCTCTTCAGGAAGTCTCGACGGGCAGGCAAAGGCTGCCCGAGGAGCTTCCTCGCGGAGGGAGGCGGCATTGGGGAACCAGCCCTTCCACCACAGGGCGTCCCCTCTACTACCTCCACCTCCGTGTCCGAGCCAGAATCGGACGGTACGTGGTGCGACGTCTTCCGGCGCTTCGCGGAAGCGCCGGGTGCTACGCCAAACTTGAGAGTGAGGGAAGCAGGGCTATCCCCCCTCTCCTCCCTCTCCCGTCGAGCCCCCGACGAGCACCGGCTCCGAGGCCGACTGGTCTCCGAGCCAGAGCCCGCCCGCGACTCGACGTCTATATCAGTGCCGGTGCCGGCGCTGAACGCACTCGACACGGAGTCGCTGCGAGCCTGCGCCGCCACCCGACACCTCGACCGTGTCCTTGGCACGGCCGGGACCCTATCCCCAACTGTCGGTGGGGGCATAACCCCCCCAACCTTCCCCTTTCTTCCCTTCGCAGGGGTTTTGGTGCCTGAAGTATCGCGAGGCACGGCACTGTGATGTTGGTTGCCCCCCCAGAATACGAGGGGCAGACGGAGCCAGCAGGCTCCGTGAGGGATTCTCCGGGTGCGGCGCACCCGATACCCTCCTGGGGTAGTTCAAAACCTTTACCAGACATCTTCATAGTTAATTGTTTGGGTGGCCCTAATGACTGGGTTCCCCCCAGCCATACAGCCCCTCGCCGGGCCACAAAGCTTGAGCTTTGGGTTATTTTTATAGAGGTTTTCTGCCTCGCAGCCCGAAGGCCCCCGGTCCTGTCAGTTCAGGATTACGGGTTGGGCCGGATGGGGGTCCATGCTGGACCGATCCACCCGCCCCAAGAGCGCCCGCCTGGGCAGGAAACCCATGGTTCCCACCTCGGCCTGACGGCCCCACTAGTAATTTTTTAGAGAGGTTTTCTTCCTCTATCCCCCCGTGTTGGGCCGGATGGGGGCCCATGCTGGACCGATCCACCCGCCCCAAAACCGCCCGACTGGGCAGGACGCCAAAGCAACCTGCTCCAGCCTTACGGTCCCCACTGGTAATTTTTTAAAGAGGTTTTCTTCCTCTATCCCCCCCCCCCCCGTATTGGGCCGGATGGGGGTCCATGCTGGACCGATCCACCCGCCCCAAAACTGCCCGATTGGGCAGGACGCCTACGCACCCCGCCCCGGCCTTACGGCCCCCGCTGGTAATTTTTTAAAGAGGTTTTCTTCCTCTATCCCCCCCGTCTCAAATCCACGTGTCCTCTGCTAATCAGAGGCACACGTGGAGAGCCCCCAAACGCGGCCCTCGCGGGCCGATAACCCCGAGACAAGATGCCTCGGGTTCCCTACGCGCGTGCCAGAGTATTAGCCACGAGTAATAATGCCCCCGAAAGGACATGATTACCCGTGTTGCCCGGGGTGTACCGGCCCAACGTCTGCCGTTCCCATCCACGGAAAATGTGGAAAGGACTAGCAACCGTCAGGCACACTAGGAGGTTCTCTCTGGCCACACACCCCAACCT
This sequence comes from Catocala sponsa, assembly GCA_963564715.1. Lineage (NCBI taxonomy): Eukaryota > Metazoa > Arthropoda > Insecta > Lepidoptera > Erebidae > Catocala > Catocala sponsa. The sequence continues at coordinate 18,931,047 of OY751349.1, forward strand.
GACCTAACCTACATTTACGCGAGCGAAGCCGTGGGTAAAAGCTAGTTTATTGTATTTCAATGATAACCTTTAACATAGGAAAGTTAAGGATTATCTGGTCCTTGGAATATCAGCCCTTAATCAAAATTATACCCATCATTTATATATATAAAAATCTCGTGTCAGGGTGTTTGTGGTCGCACTCCCCCGAAGCGGCTCAACCGATTTTTATGATTTTTTTAATGTATATTTGGTAGATATGACAATAGGTCGTAAAGTATATATTTTCATACCGCTAAGCAATAATTTATATAGCAGAACAACATTGGCCCGTTCAGCTAGTATATATAAATAATAATAATTATTATTATTACTTCGATACATTGTTTTTCAATCGAAACAAACACTTTTTTCTATATTTATTTAATGTTACTTCTTTCTAAGTAATAAGTTTTCAGCGTTACTTGTAAATGGTAAGCACGTTTTTGTTGAATGCTGTGTTATTTCTTTAAGCTAACGACTATCTTCTATTTTATGAGGAAAACAATTCAGATCGTCTGTGCATAGTAAAATTCTCGTCGCGACGTCAGTCATCGTTATTTTACAATTTTCTTTTTACTTTAACTTCATCATTTTCATCACTACCGACGACCCATATCATGCAACAGTCAAAAAATGGGCAGCATGAGACAAGTGGACTAACAAGGAGAGGCAGTAATATAGTTAAGCACATTTATGTTTCTTACACATTGTCTTGTTTAGATATTATAGATTTTTACACTCAAATATATTTATTTGTAAATCTTAACGGACATTTTGTTTGTCCGTATCATTTCTTTGAATAAGCTCAATATTTAGACCTGTTTTTAGGCAGGAATATACTCTGAAAATCGGCATTGTCTACTGTAAAATAATTCACATAAATAGAAATCATATCTAATATTTTTCTTTTAAATTTCCTCGTGATCACTTTCAGAACGAGCTTATGCTGCTGCTATGTTGTTTTTGCTTTAGTTTTGCTGAAATGTGCTTACTTTGTGTTTCTTCTTTCCTGTTATGCTTACTTTGTGTCTCTTCTTTCCTGTTGTGCTTACTTTGTGTCTCTTCTTTCCTGTTATGCTTACTTTGCGTCTCTTCTTTCCTGTTATTCTTACTTTTTCATTTCTTTTACTTCATGTTTTCTTTTATACAATTGATTTTAGTCTTTATCTTCCTCGCATGATCCCAGGTCGTAGTCGTCGTAGTACCAGAAGAAACACCACTTAGGGAAGAGCGGTAAACAGCTAAGGCACAGACAGGGGACGCACAGAATCCAAGGACATATCACGAAAAATGATAACCACGCGCAAAAGAAGCACAGCGGGTAACAGAGACACATTGATTATATGTTTTTAACGTGATCTTAAATCCGCATTTTTATTTATTTATTCATGTTTTTTGATGCGAAAATCAGTTGAGATTTGACATGAGATTTTGACAAGTTTTTTTTTAAGAGTAAATATTTTATTTTTTTGGATATAATTATTGGCTATTGCTAGTCGTCCGCTAAACGGATTAATTAAAATAACTTAATCGTCCGATTACCGGATGAATAAAATAATTTAATCGTCCGTTAACAGCTATTTATTGTTATACTAAATTATTAAAAAATCTATACAATTTTTTTTTTTTTAACGTGACCTTTCTGTAGTAGGTCCAGTATTCATAAAAAGCATAGAACTACGGTAAATTAATGTAAACTTGCCCTATAAGAAAGTGGCGTCAGCGTCAGCCCAAAACACAACCTAAAATTATTCGCTTACTGTACTACGCAATTAATTTAATCATCAACTTTTTTTTGTAATTGATACCAATTGAAAATTTTGACGTTCTTCGTCGACATTAATTGCTTGATTTTCAGTTACAAATGAATTATCCTGTATACTTGACGATATCGACTCTACGTATTTTATTTTTTTTTGTAATTGATACCAATTTGAAAGTTTTATATAAGATAAATTAATGGAAAATTACATAGTCGATATTTCGTGATTTATTATAAAACCTAACCTAACCTAACCTACATTTACGCGAGCGAAGCCGCGGGTGAAAACTAGTACAACTATATATCTAAAGGTTATCTGGTAATCCGAATAATCGGACGATTAAATTATTTGTCGGCCTCGATGGCGTAGTGGTTAGTGTAACCGACTGCCACGCCTGAAGTCGCGGGTTCGATTCCCGCACAAGTCAAACATTTGTGTGCATAAACATGGATGTTTGTCTTGGTCTGGGTGTTTCTATGTATAATATGTATGTATTTACAAAAAAAAAAGTGGTATATGTATGTTTATCCATTGTCTAGTACCCATAGTACAAGTTCTGCTTAGTTTGGGCTAGATGGTGTTGTGTGAATGTGGTAGAATATTATTATTATTATTATTATTATTTTGGTTGGTTTAACTTGTTTTTTCTCGAAATAAAATTCGGTATTTAATGAAAACCACGGGTCTAGGCCAAGTGGGGTTCATTTGGGGCATTATTTATTAAAAGGGGCTCGTCCTGCAAAAACTTACGAACTATACGGCAAGTATTGAGTATAGCGGCCTTCTGCATAGTGATGTAAAGATTGGTGGGTAGCTCTATCTGTCGTAAATAGTGAAGAAGGTGTTTGGGTATGACGCCTGTGCTGGAGAGCACCAGGGGCACAATGTATACTTTGTTCATTTTCCATATTCTACTTATTTCTTCTTTTAATTCTGTATATTTATGTATTTTTTCTGTTATGGTTTTCTGTAAATTGTGTGTATTGGGTACCGCTATGTCTATTAAATATGTATGTTTATTTAATTTATCTATCATAGTTATGTCAGGCCTATTGTTGTGTATAGTTTTATCTGTAAGTATTGCTCTATCAAAGTATATTTTGTGGCTGCTATTCTCCAGCACTGGTTTTGGGGTATATTGGTAGTAGGGAACAGTTTTTGGTATTAGGTTATATTTTACGGCTAGTTTTTGGTGAACGATATTAGCAATTTGGTTGTGTCTGTGGGTGTAATCTGTTTGAGCTAGAGATGAGCAGGCTCCTGTAATATGTTGGATGGTTTCAGATGCGTGATGACACTTTCTACATTTGTCATTTTGTGTATTAGGGTCTTTAATAATAAATTTACTATAATTTTTTGTATTTACAACCTGATCTTGTATTGCTAGCATAAATCCTTCCGTTTCAGGGAAGAGTGAGCCCAATTTTAGCCACTTGTTTGAGCTGTCTGAATCTACATACGGTTGTTCTAAATCGTGTATATGTCTGCCGTGTAATTCCTTACCTCGCCATCTACATATTTTTTCATGCCTGTGGTCATCTAAACTTTTAAAAATAGTATCTCTGTTGTATAGATTTAAAGGAGTAAAATTATTATCTATTTCTGTAATTGCTGAGTGAATTTTACTATTTTTGGCTTTATCATAGAAAAAGTCTCTAAGCTTTCGAATCTGTCCTTCCCACAGCATGGTCAAGTCAATCAGTCCTCTACCGCCCTTTTGCCTACTTACTGTAATTCTCTCTATTGCTGCTTTTGGATGTGCGTAGTTGTGTTTAGTTAGTGTGGTTCTAGTCTTAATCTCTAATCTATTTAAGTCAGTGCGTGTCCATTTAATTAATCCAAATGAATACGTTAATATGGGTATGGCAAATGTGTTTATTGCTTTAAATAGATTTTTCGAATGTAACTGTTTTTTACATATTAAGTTTAGTCTCTTAGTATATTCTGATAGAAGCTGTTCCTTGATTTGTGTATGGTTAATGATATTAGACTGGTATATTCCTAAATATTTATATGTATCTGATGGTTGCATTGATATAAATATGTTAGTATCAGTAGCGTTGTTTTGATACTTTACTATTTTTCCCTGTTGTATATGTAGTGTACGACATTTATCTAATCCAAATGACATATATATATCTTTGCTAAATTGGGTTGTATTTTTTATGAGATTATCAAGGCATTTGTGAGTTCTAGCAAACAGTTTAATATCATCCATATACATTAGATGTGTAATGAATGTTTCAGAGTTTAATTTATATCCACTAGTGGTGCTGTTGAGGAGGTTTGACAGAGGATTTAATGCTAGGCAGAACCATAGTGGACTAAGAGAGTCTCCCTGGAAAATACCATTTCCGATGCTGATTTCATCTGTAGTGATTGTATCTGTACCATTAGTAAGGTGTAATGTTGTTCTCCAGTCATACATGGCATTTTTCAGAAAGCTAATTATCACAGGGTTGATTTTGTAGATGTGAAGGACTCGAATTAACCACGAATGAGGTACACTGTCAAAGGCTTTTTTATAATCTATAAATGAGATATGCAGGTCCCTTTTGTGACTATGGGCGTGTTTTAGAATAGTGGAGTCTATAACTAGTTGTTCCTTACATCCTCTATGTCCTTGCCTACAGCCTTTCTGCTCTTCAGACATAATGTTATTGCATTCTAAGTGTTTGTTAATTTTATGTGTAATTAATGATGTAATAAGTTTATAAATAGTTGGTAAACATGTAATGGGACGATATTGTGATGGGTTTACAGTGTCACTACTTTTGGGTAACATATAAGTGATGCCCATTGTAACGAATTTGGGTAGTACTTGTTCACCTTTGATGATTTCTGTAATGTTCTTTGCCAAAATATTATGTAAAGTATGGAATTTCTTATACCAAAAATTATGTAGCCTGTCTGTTCCTGCTGCCTTCCAGTTTTTTATTTTTCTCGTAGCTATCTCTACATCATCTACCGTAACATCACAAAATTCCATATCTTCCGCATTCATCATTCTACATTCTTCATCTTTTATCCATCCTGCTGAGTCATTATGATCATGCCGTTTCTTCCAGAGATCGGTCCAGTAGTTGTTTAGGTCTTCTGAGTTGGGCAGTTCTTGTGCACGTTGTATGTTATCCTTTCTAAATGTTCTGTAAAATCTTTTTTCATTTGTAATAAACAATTTGTTGTCTTCCTTTCTTCGCAATGCTTTCATATATCTGGCTAACCGTTGTGATTTTACTGTAAGTTTTTGTTTTAATGTGTCTAAATATTCCTCTGGTCTTATGTTATTACGTTCGTGAATTGTGTGTACCTTTGTTTTTCTGAAAATTACCTCGACTGCTGCAACTACTTTTCTACTTTTATTATTATTAATGTACTGGGATAACCTGCCTATATCTGCTCTTAAATTTTTAATGTCATTTTCTATCCGTAATTGCCATGCGGGCTTTAGAGATTTATAGGTTTTATGCGGAGTATTAGCGTTAAGGGCTCGAATTTTATATCCTAGGTTTTCGGAAATTACAAGTGCGCTACAGTACATCAAAGTGTGAATATGATTTAAATCGGAATCAATTGAGAAAAATCTGCTTAATATTTGCTTGTTAAAAATATCTATATATGCATAAAGATTTCTGCATTCTCTAAGTTTTGGTAGTATAGGACGGACTGTTGGGTCGGTCCCATTGTATTGTATAAGTGCGGTCTCTACTTGATTTATTAATTCTTGTACTGTTGTGTCTATTTGTATAATTTGATGTGACTGTGTCTATTCTGTTAGTTGTGTGACTGGATCAGATCCCGTCTGAGTAGAAACATGCGCCTGAGTAAGTGATGTCATCTGCGAATTTGTTATCGTAGTAGAGGGTATTTGTGTAAGTGAGATGTTGGATGATGTGATTGATGTAGGTTGTAAAATATATTCTGGAGGAGTTGGTACGGGTGGTAATACTGAATCTGATGCTAAATGCAGTGTACGTTCTAATTCTTCTGTCCTGAGTTGTTCTGAAACTTCATATTTTAACTTACTAATAACATCGTCAGACAACCTTTTATTTCTAATTATCACCCTTCTTTGATCTGCAATTCGTTGTGCTGATATTTGTAAGTGTGGATATTTTAAAACAAATTGGTCGTGAAGTTTTTTGCAGTACATAGTTCTATCTGTCTCTAATTTAGTAATATAAAAGTAAGTGCGCATGATAAAAGTATTGATTTCATCATTCCATTGCATACGCACTCTGGGTTTGCCAGCTTTGGTGGTCGCAGGACAGATGGCTGATGCCTCCTGCGAAACATCCTCAGTTGGGGTTACGACTCTATTATTGTTACTAATAAGTGGATCTAAATTATTCTGTTCGTTATAATTACTAGTGATTGAAGGTGATGTTGGGACTGATGGTGTATAAGAAATGGTACTTGGGCTATATGGTTCAATTGGGGAACTTGTCCTGTCTGTCAGTCTGTCAATATTGTCTGCGGGTTCGGCTGTAGCATCTTTATCGGTGGGAGCCCGCCTGTTCAGCCCCTCACCGCTGACGGTTCGCATGCTGAAACACCCAGCGTCAGCTCCAGGTGTGCCCCGGCGATCGCCCCCGGGCAGCGGTCCTCTCATTATTATTATTATTATTATTATTATTTTATTCATCCGGTAATCGGACAACTAATTTATTTTATTATCCGTTTAGCGGACGACTAGACACTTGGATAATTATTAGAACTTTGTTATAGAATATTCAGTCCAAGATTATCAAATCTTTAAAACATTATATATGTATACTTTTACAAACATTTCGGCGAATCATTAACTTTTGGATTGTCCCATGACTCATACTAAAAAAAACGCTACCGTTGCGCGTCCGTGACCCCTACGGTCAAGAAAACTCGTTGCGATTAGTCGCGAAAAAAATACCAAAGATTTTCTTGACTCCTCCGTAGGGGTCACGGACACGCAACGACGGCAACGTCCATGACTCCACCGTAGGAATCATGGACGTTTTAGAGGAGATTCTAGCCAAAACCTAACTAATATTATAAATGCTAATATGAGTTTGTTTGTTTGTTTGAACGCGCTAATCTCAGGAACTACTATTTCAATTTGAAAAATTCTTTTATTGTTGGATAGCCTATTTATCGAGGAAGGCTATAGGCTATATAACATCACGCTACGACCCACGGGGGCCGCGCAGTAACCATAAACGCGAGTGAAACCGCGGGCTCTTCTAGTTTCTTATAAAACTATTTTCTTAGATGTTTCTGTAGTCATTTAAAAGAAAGCTCCTCTGGTAATCTATTAGATAGGGTGTCCTATTAATGGACTAACGGTGGTTTTGACGATATACAATAAATAATAACAGTCTGTTAACTAACAAAATTAGTAGAGCCTCGCTGATTTCAGCATGAATGGGCCGGCTTCTCCTTTCTCGCTCCTCCTTCCCGCTTCCTTTCCTAAAGGGTCGGCAACGCGCAAGTGTTGCCTCTGGTCTTGCAGGCGTCCATAGGCTACGGTGACCACTTACCATCAGGTGGGTCGTATGCTTGATTGCCACCGTAGTTGTACAAAAAAAGAAAAAAAAGTGTATTTTGTATTTATTAGTAAAATAATTGATATATCTTTTTTAATTGCCACTTGCCTTATACTCTACGCGAATGGCCGTAATTATTTTTCATACAATCAATTAGCCTATACATATATACAATCCTAATCCTAATCTTATCATAATCCTAATCCTAACTAATATTATAAAAGCGAAAATGAGTTTGTTTGTTTGTTACCTTTTCACGCCTAAACCACTGAACCGATCATCCTGAAATTTTGCATATACGTTGTCAGGTGTACAGAAACGGACATAGGCTACCTTTCATCCAGAAAATATTGCTTGTTTGCCACCTTAGTAGTATAAAAAAAAACAAAACGCTCATAAAAATTGCATATGCTTTATTATTCATTTTTATGTTACTTACTTTCATGCTTGAATATCTTTATAAGAAAATATATTTTGAACTAATTTGTATTCCAATTAAGAATGTCAAATGTACAGAAGCACTTATGTAGCTTTCAGACAATGTAATTTACTGGCGATTTAAAAAGAGTGATTGTGAGTTTGTTGTAAGTATCTTTTCATACGTTTAAAACGTGTCTAAAGCTAACTTCAGTATAAGAAACCACAAAACTTCGACGTTCATAACTGCTACTTCGTAACATTAATTAATAAGTGATTAAAAGTAATGATTTTGTTCGATATTTTAAACGCAACAGCAAATAGCATTCAAAAGACCTTTTTGTGAAAATTAGTGGCAAAATAAAGAAGCAATTAATATTTAAAATATCTGTAGGTGAGTGCTTAGTTAATGTATTTTGTCCCTCGCATTTCTACCTCTAAATAACAGTTCCTTATATCACTACTGTCATTTACAATCATCGCTTCTACCAAAGTCTTTTAACAAAGTTGCTTCAGAATGTTATTAACAACATAATATTTTAGATAAAGTAACTTTTTTATTATAAAGGTAAAAACAATCTACCACAATTCGTTACTGCGAATATGAAAGTGATTTTAATTGCGACAAAGAAATTATCGATACCAAATAACAACAATATCACACAAAACACAATATAATAATATTTGCTATGAAAAATTTAAACTTTATTAAAACGCTGTTGCGATCCGTTTTACGATATATTTTACGATACGCCTCGAGTTTACGAGTTACTTTTAAAATAACAATTTGTCCAGGATGTGCTTGTAAAGTGTGCGAGTGTGATAATCTTGGGAAGTGCTGACATCAGCGTGGGTACTTTTATCTTTCGTCGACCAAGAAGTGTAAATAAGTTTCTTGGTTAATACATGGACACGAGAAATTTATCTTGTAAAGCAGCTAGAGTAATTTAATATGTAGAGTAGGCGTGTATAAAAATGGCACACGACATTCATCTAGTACGACGCCTTTAGAAGCCATTTTGTATGTACTTGCTTTTGCCCGCGGCTTCACTCGCGTTAATTTAGAATTTGTCAATCAATCCGGGTTGCACTCTGTATGTAATAATATAATTCAATCATGATTCGAAAGACACGTAGCGCCATCTATTATCATAAGAACGCTCTTGTTGTTTTCCTCGGGAACAGTAATTTTTTTCGGGATGAAGGGTAGCCTATGTCCGTTTCTGTACACCTGACAAAGTATATGCAAAATTTCAGGATGATCGGTTCAGTGGTTTAGGCGTGAAAAGGTAACAAACAAACAAACTCATTTTCGCTTTTATAATATTATTTAGGATTAGGATAGGATTAGGATTAGGATTGTATATATGTGTAGACTAATTGATAGTATGAAAAATAATTACTTATGGCCATTCGCGTAGATTATGGATTTTAAAGGCAATTGGCAATTAAAAAAGATATATAAATTATTTTACTAATAAATCCAAAATACACTTAATTTTTTTTTTGTATAAGTAAGATGGCAAACAAGCATACGACCCACCTGATGGTAAGTGGTCACCGTAGCCTATAGACGCCTGCAACACCAGAGGCATCACTTGCGCGTTGCGTAGGAAGGGGGAAAAAGGGTTAATAGGCCTCCGGCACTCTCACTCACCAAACGACACACAACAGTAGGAATACTGGTATTTCACGTCGATATTTTGTGAGAGGGTAGTCCTTCCCCGGTCGAGCCGGCCCATTCATGCTGAAATCAGCGAGGCTATACTACTGCTACTATTGTTGCTTTGAGTCGATTTGAGTGGTTACATTTATTTTGACGTCACACGTTGGTAAACGTGTGCTATCATTGCTTACTTGTCCTATGTTTATTTACAGATATGTTACGTCATTTGATGACTCGACGCCATATTGCCGGAGCAATCATCTTTAGTTTTGACAGTTTTGAAATTAGTGTATTTTGTAATGTTTTTTTTTAGGAAATACTTTAAACAATTAAACAATAAAGAGTTTTTATATGGTTATTTGAAATAGTTGCTAGAAACCAGTTAGCCTATTCCAATCAAATTAAGCGCTCAGTTCGTTTAAACAAATATGTGTTAAGCAAATTGCGTTTACCGTGTCATATGTCTTCTATGACATATAAAATATCACGCTTTCGATCGCTGATCGCAGTGTAAGACGCGTGTTATCTGCAGGGACGAAGACGCTGCAAACGAAGTGCGTTTGTCGCTCAACTTACAAATTGCATTATTTCAAACCATTTCAAAATTTAAGTCTTGTTTCGTACAGAAACAAGGAGATAAAATAAAATCGTAGATTCTTGAAAATACTTGTATTTTCTATAAAATTATAACATTCCTTCGGCGTGTTCGAATGCAAATCATTAAGTGTGTGGTGTGTGTTGTGACGTATGCGCGTGGCCTGTGAGGAGTTATGTGAATGGTTAAATAAATATGTTGTGATGTGTAAGTGGTTTGATTGGTGGAATTTATACAAAGCAAATTAGATGTTAATACAATGGTGTAAGGGTTATGGAATGTGTACTATTTAATTACTATTTTACGGAGCGGCGCGAACAGTCTAAATTAATATTATAAACACTGTTCCCTAACTTTCACAATCTGATGGGTGGCAATCCGACACGACCGGAGAGAGATCAGGTGCAGGACCAACGGCCTGACACTGAATACGAACCCTAGACGCACAGCAGTTGGATTCGTTACCGCTGCGCTATCAAGACAGGCGCAGGCTTGTTTATACTTTTCTCTAAATATATAAAAATACCGTGTCACGGTGTTTGTGGTCGCTCTCCTCCGAAACCGCTCGACCGATTTTTATGAATTTTTTTATGTATATTTGGTAGGTATGAGAATAGGTCGTAGTTGTTATGTGAGGAATAAATAAGTCACAAGTAAATGTTATCAGTATTTTCAATTCATCCGGTATAACATCACGCCACGAGCCATGGGAGGTGAGCAGTAATCAAAAACGTGCTTGAAACCACTATGTATGTATTGTCATCTATTTGGTATCAATACAGAAATTATTATTATCTTAACTAATATTATAAATGCGAAAATGAGTTTGTTTGTTTGTTACGGTTTCACGTCTTAACTACTCAACCGATCAACATGAAATTTTGCATACACGTTGTCAGGGGTACAGAATAGGACATAGGGTACCTTTCATCCAGAAAAAATAACTGTTGCAAACCTAACCTTACCTAACCCACATTTACGCGAGGAAAGAAAAGAAGCTTATTTTAAAGAGGAAAGATTTGATTTTTTGTTTATTTGTTTATAAGGATTTAACTCAAAAACTACTAAAATAATTTAAAAATTCTGTCGCCGTTAGAAACGCTATATTATCACTGAATAACAACGGGCATTTTATTTAAACAAAAAGTTCTGTTTCACGCGAGCGAAGCGGCGGGCAAAAGTTACTGTACCTATTATAAATCCTGTTGTCACATAAAAGAACCTTTAAAATAAGCTTCGCTCAAGTTTCCTCCATAACAATATAACGGAACCGTTGTTACATAAAAACAAAGTCTAACATACAAAGTTTCTGGTTTGGGATCATGTTGGGAAGTTTTTATCTCAACTAATGTAACAGAGGCTTGCATCTTGTACTTGGACGTAAGAAGAGAGCTACTTGCTTACTGTGCACATGGTATTATTTTAAGACTTAGATAAAATTTTGTGGTGTAGCAGAGTGATTCTATGGCTGATTATAATGTAACTAATTATTGATTAATTTTTCGACTTTATGAATTGATCGTATGGTCGAGGGTTTGATTAGTTTGATAGAAATTTTCTGAGGAAAGGACGAGACAAAGAGGAGACTACGAATGTAACTACTTCGTTAGTCGCAGCTAAGCAGTCGATGGTGAAGTCGCGACTTTGATTATATGGTGGGGTAAACTTTTGACCTGTAGTGTCTGCTTCTATAATACTAGCTTTTGCCCGCGGCTTCGCAAGCGTTAATTTAGAATTTGACAATCAATTCGGGTTGTACTCTGCTTGTAATAATACATAATAATATAATGCAATCATGATTCGAAAGGCACGTGGTGCCATCTATTATCATTAGAACGTTATTATGGTTTTCCTCGGGAACGGTTATTTTTTTCGGGATGAAAGGTAGCCTATGTCTGTTTATGTACACCTGACAACGTATATGCAAAATTGCAGGATGATCGGTTAAGTAGTTTAGGCGTGAAAAGGTAACAAACAAACAAACTCATTTTCGCTTTTATAATATTAGTTAGGATTAGGATAGGATGTGTTCTTATTGACATGCGTGCTATGTATCCGTGGAACGACGATTCGATAGTGCGTATTAATACGCGCTATCAAACATAATATCTAAAGATGCCAAACAATTGGACATTCGTGCGAATATCGCGTCATGTTATCCTCTTGGCCCTATGCCTTCATACGAAGCGATTACCTTATTAGAACATCCTATTTTAGTCATGATCGTTTCTTTTAAAATAGACATTTCCATACTAGGAATGTAACCTGTGTCGCGGGCGATTTTACAATAATTTACCTGAGGTCGCGGGTTCAATTCCCGCACAAGTCAAACATTTGTGTGCTTGAACATGGATGTTTGTCGTGGTCTGGGTGTTTCTATGTATAATATGAATGTATTTACGAAAAAAAAAATGTATGTTTATCCATTGTCTAGTACCCATAGTACAAGCTCTGCTTAGTTCGGGCTAGATGGTGTTGTCTGAATGTGGTAGAATATTATTACTATTATTATTTAAACAACAGACACAAAAGCATCTAGATTTGGAACAACTATTTGTTTCACATATTTTTTGTCAGTGGTGAGACAAATTAGACCCCTACGCAATCGCTTTCTACCACGATAACTATACAGTTATCCTGGTTGAAAGTGGTTATACAGCCGTGGTAAACTATCTCTACTCTACATAATATTGTCTTTTGTTTACGCGAATGTTATTCATTGAAATTAAACTACTATATACGGATTTTATCGCGATGTTTATTTGACACTTTATTACAAAATTTGGAAACTGTTACACTTCTATTACTATTAAACGTTACTAATTTTTAAGCTAATTAAATTATTGAAACTATTTGTACTATTACTATACTATGTATTATACTATTTATATTTATGTTTACGCTTTCCCCGACGTTTCGGTTGCTTTTCAGCAGCCATGGTCTCGGGGAGACTAAGATGGTAGTTGTCTCAACAACACTTTTCAAAATATTGTAATAAAGTGTCAAATAAACAACACGATAAAATCCGAATATAGTAGTTTAATTTCAATATCTCAACTCTATCAAAACGTCGTTTACAATAACGCCTCACATCCATGTATTTCGATAAGGAATATCTTTTGTCATGCTAAATGTACTTTTCTTTAGACTGTACTAAAACCATATAATCTTTTCCTTTTTGTTTTATCTGTTTCTGCGAAACATTAAGTTTGTCACTCCACTTCGAACATAAATAACTTGGTATCTTGTCTCTTATCAGAAGGCTTTTGTTGGATTCCAATTTTAAGATCCTGCATTTTAGGTATAGTTAAAAACTACTACGTGGTGTATACACGCATAGACTCTTGCCTGTGTTTAGATCAGAAGGGTAAGGAGAGACTACGGATTTCCACTTGTTATGATTCTGCCATACCTCACTTGGCATGCTTGTTCGTCAATTTAGGTTACTGTTCTTGTACTTGGCTATTCTCCAGAATGTCTTCGATCTGATCAGAGGACGTTTTGCTACATCGTATATTAATAAATAAATGCTAGCTGACTAGTAATTGTCTGTTGGGTATATCATACCCATGAAGACTAATCGATATATATGAGGAAGCTCAGCTGTTTCTCCATCTTATGCTTTGTAACCTTATTGGAGAAATACTTCCTTCCGATAGAATTCGGTTTTCGAAGAGATTTGTGAATTGAAGATTTGCGAATAAAAGCATGAAATCTTGTATTACTATACAACAATGTTTTATGGATGTTGTTATTATTTTGTTATTCGTGCTCTAAACATACTTGCTTAGAACATAAATAACAATAAAAATAAATGAGAACTGCTAAATGAGAAGAAGCAGCTCTAACGGCATTATCAAAACGATAGCAGATAATAATTTCTCAGTTATATAAATAAAATTCTACTAAATCTAATAATCTGGATTGTTATATTTCTGTGTCGATATGTGGTGATCTTTACAAGATTGCAGGAAATGCAATCAATCAATATCAGCTCTGTTTATAACCTGTCCCACTACTGCGCACGGATTTCTTCGTGGTGTCAAAAAGGGTTAAAGCCATAGTCGACCATGCTGGTCCAGTATGAGTTAGCAGATCTCACTCATCTTCGGGATACTTCTTATATTATTTAGAATTTAGAGATGACATTTCCTTACCTTTTTTCTTTAGCGTTAAAGCGATTGATATAATAGACTATATGTATTCTTCGAAAAGTCTTAAGGCTAGGCAGCTCTTCAAACTTACAAACATAATAAGATTGCTTCTACTATAAGTATGTCGATCTTTTCACAAACTTTAAACAAGATACATACTCTGAATCTCCTGCGAGATAAGCGTACGAAAACAGGAAATTACGACCCATCGAAGCATATTTAGTTTTGAACAACAAATGAGTTTTGAAGAGTGTAAGATGGGGAGCGGGTTGATATTGAGAGTATTGTGTTATCTGTTTGAAGTGCATAGCCTAGGTGTATTTAAGTGTCTGGAGCACGGAAGTATAGTGTCTTTCCATTGTTTGAAATCTCTCCGAGAGTTATCAGAGATTTCTCATGTAACTAGTGTTAATGGTTCCCAAATAAGATATCTATTTGTGGTAGTAGGGTAGGCTAGTAGAGTGTATTTATTTTAGCTATATATGTCGCTTAACCAGCTGTTGTCTGTATCTAGCATGTTTGCAAAGTTACACTTGTAGAAAACTATGCAATTTTCATGAAAATAAGTAGGGTTTCCTGTAGGCAATGAGGTGGCAATTTGGTACGCCCTGCAGATACTCAGACTCTAGACTTTAAGAAGTTTAGTGAATGCGATTACAGTGCATGTCTATTAATATACTCTCCTATGCAGGTCAGTCCCCGATTACCTAGGATCTAAAATCATAGCTGGCTAAAAGTATTTATTCGGATATATACCGGACCATATATGTATGTGTCTATGCCTATCGTAAGAAATCCAGGTATTTAAAAGAATTAGGTAGTGGTACCATTACATTATTGTCGATTTTTTATGCAAGTATGAGATGTTTAAACTTTTTATTGAAGTGACATTACATTATACATAAGACTTCTTCTTTTCTTCAGCTCCTCTTTTTCAGCATTTTCAAAAGCTTTAATACATATTTTGCTATAATTACTTGGAAGTAATCTGTAAATAGCATGTATGTTTGAAAATATTACTTGATCTTCTTGATCGAAAGTCATTCCATATGCGTTATTTAATTTAGCGATTTTCTTAAGTTTATTATTAGGTCGATCTTCTATATATATTCCATCACTTGCGCAGAAGAATACATTTCTACGCTTATCTTCGGATATTTGTTTTATAGTAATATTATCATTTAAAATAATAGGTTCATCATTTAGTTTCTGAAGTTTAAACAATGCTGTATCGTTTGAGAAGAATATTTCAGAATTGTTCGATACAAAGATACTGTTAATACTTATATTGATAGCTGGTTCTCTTACGAATTTGCCCTTTTTGTATACGTAGAGTTTCTGCGTCGGGTATTCTATGTAGTAAATATCATTGCCAACGAATATCGACCATATTGATTTGTCTTTTGCAGCAAAGAATGTTATTGTGTTTTGGGAAGGATTGAATTTGTATATGCCGTCGTGGCCGCCAATGTACATGCCATCGTGGGCCTGGTCGTAGGCTACGGCATATCCGCCTGGAATTCCCTTAAGGTCTCTGGTGAATTTAGTTTTCAGTTCACAAAGCATAACCACAAAATCTATTTCTGTGCGGTCCCAGATTGTGTGACTGAAGAACAGATGATCTGAAGATCTGTAAAGATAATTGTTACTTAACTAGTTTTACGTGTCTTTTCTGTGCTTGTAACAGTTTACTTAATCAGCAACGACATTTAGCCGATTACACTATGTTTTTCTGAAAGGAATGAAGTGATATATGACTTGAAGCACATTTGATATCCCATTTAGTAGTTTTATGTCCCTGTGAAGTATAATGGTCGCTTACAATTACAGTTTTGAGTGCTCCCACGAAATCTTTGATTGTGGAATGACTACAGTATCCTTAAAGCCTAGAACATACGTTTTAACGAGAATACCTTCTTGTTAGGTGGGTTTTTAATGGATTCGCAACAAGCATGTGATGCTCGTGGTGTCGCATGTGTCCATAGACAACGGTAATCGCTTACCATCAGGCAGGTCATATGCTTTTTTATCACCATCGTGGAAGAAAAGCTTTCTAAAATAATTTTAAATGTAGAGACAGAGCCTCGTAACACTGTTGTTAAAACAAAGATATATATATATATATATATATATATATATATATATATATATATATATATATATATATATATATATATATATATATAGACATATAGACTATCTAAATTAGCGAGTTAGCATGTTTTTGAAATGGTCTTTGTTTTTTATAAGTTTGTAGACTACATCCTGATCTGAACAAATATACCGGGAAGCTAGTTTGACTGTGTTTTATCGTTAAAGTGACTACGCAGAACATTCTTATATACAGGTTGTCCGGTAAATAATGGATAACCTTGAAATGTCTTATAGTAGAACTGATGGGCGTTAAGAAAAAAATGAAAAAAAAAAATCATACTTTTGACTGTCTATCTATTAACATAATTAGTGTTTAATAATAAAACAACTAAAAACGCATGGAATTCATTCATTTATGGTCGTAGTGTACAAGAAAGTAAATTTCAGTAATAAAAAAAATATGTATCTCAGGTAGTAGTTAGGATAGATTTTATTCATATTTTTTTCTGAACGGCCATCAGTTCTACTATAAGACATTTCCAGGTTATACATTAATTACTGGACACCTGTATATGACGATAATTCATGAACTATAAAACAGTAGGTACTGCTTTCTAAGGATATATGTAGTTCTTAATAATGATAAAGTTACTACGATATCCTTGCTTGAATAGTTTCTTTAAGTACTTGGCTGTATATAAATTTGCCTGTGCCTCTTGAATTAGTTTTATATTTTTTATATACGTTTTCCGGTCTGTACATGTGCAAGTAATTAAATAGTTATTTTGATAAGAAATCTGGTTAATTATTTCAAAACACTAATAGGTTATGGGCCCAGGCAGTGTTCACGCGAGTTATTAAGCTCTCTCTCTCTCTTCCTAGCTATGTATCCCACATGGTGGTGGGGTCAGCTTTCCTTATTTTCTCCTCCACTTCGCTCTGTCTTGGACATCATCGCCAGTAACATTACATTCCCTCTTGTCCTTTAGCACTACATCTTTCCACCTTGTCTTGGGTCTGCCTCTAGGTCTGCGACCGGGGAGGTCAAGCTGCAGTGCCAAATTTCCGACGTAGTCTGGTGGCCTTCTTTTTACGTGACCATACCATCTCAGCCTACTCTCCTGCATCTTGTCGGCGATGTCGCGTACACCGAGGCTTCCTCGCACGTACTCGTTGCGGATTTTATCGAGCCTGGTTACGCCGCCATCCACCTCAGCACCTTCACGCGAGTTAACCAACGCGAGTTATTAAGCTGTATAAAATATATTGATATAAAGCATACGTTGTTATAAAGTAAGCAGATATGTTATTATGAGTATAACAATTTGATTCGCATAATAT
Source organism: Catocala sponsa (assembly GCA_963564715.1). Taxonomy (NCBI): domain Eukaryota; kingdom Metazoa; phylum Arthropoda; class Insecta; order Lepidoptera; family Erebidae; genus Catocala; species Catocala sponsa. The sequence goes on from OY751349.1 coordinate 18,948,620, forward strand.
CCACGTCTTTACAAAAGGAGTGTACCTAATTAGTATTGGCTTATTTTCAAAGCCTGCTTTGGTGAAGCAGCGGTACTTCTTTGGCAAATGCGATTGCATCAGGTCTCGGGTTGGATTCCGGATTGAGAAAACCGATTTTTGGGTTTTCTGTCCAAAAATTTTTAGTACCAGCACGGAATCTGGAAATGCCCGGGGGAGATGGTGATAAACTCGCTCGGGGGTATAGGCGTAAGCTTTTGTATGTACTCGTATGTAAGTTTACAGATGAGCATCTGAGAATTTGTTATAATTATCCAATTATATTATCGCGTGCTCCATCGTCGACTGCATGTTCACTTAAGATCAGGTGAGATCGCGATCAATCGCAAGCCTATGACAGGATAAAAAAAAATATCTTCAAATAAAAGTCCTAATGCCTCAAGCAAATATATTTTACACAAAGAGCTGCTAATTAGTTTATAAGTCATTGTATCTTTCTTCCTATATTTAATTTTAACCTAATTTTAATTTTATTTTTATACAACTAGAGTGGCAAACAAGCATTCGGCCCACCTGATGGTAAGTGGTCACCGTAGCCTATAGACGCTTGCAACACCAGAGGCATCACTTGCGCGTTGCCGACCCTTTAGGAAAGGAAGTGGGAAAGAGAAGGAACGGGAAAAGGGAAAGGGGTGATTGGGCTCCCGGCACTCTCACTCACCGAACGAAACACAACGGTAGGAATACCGCTATTTCACGTCGATATTCTGTGAGAGGGTAGTCCTTCCCCGGTCGAGTCGGCCCATTCATGCTGAAATCAGCGAGGCTCTACTACTAAAAGTAAACATTAGTCTCAATATTGTTAATAATTAAGGGAAAGAGCGAGATAGCCCCAACACAAGTATGTATGGGGATGTCTCATTTATAATGAATGTAACTGTTCACAATATAACATTGCTGCGAGTAACACATGGGTACATGACGAGGGGTAGGGACGCGCGCGCGGGGCGGACATCACGGGCCGTACGGCGCGAGCGCTGATTCCAAGATTCGAGACAATAATCGACGCCATTGTGAATGCACGTCCTAATGTTACAGTTTTGAAAATTTATAATATGATGATAATATAACCAATAACCGTAAAGCAAGCAGTATTATTTCAATGATCACAGAAGAAAGCCTATCTTCAACAGTAACTGTTTTGAGACAAATAAAGATTCTTAATTTTTTTTTTTTTTTCAAATAGACGCCTGTACTATCGCAAATATTATTCGTTTAAAGGTAAGCAATTGCTATAATAGTCTCGATAGACTGGTAATCGCTTACCATCAGGCACAAATACTTACCTATTACCTTAGATCTATACTAATAATTTAAAGCTGAAGAGTTTGTTTGTTTGAACGCGCTAATCTCAGGAACTACCGGTCCGATTTCAAAAATTATTTTAGTGTTGGATGGCCTATTTATCGAGGAAGGCTATAGGTTATATAACATCACGCTACGACCCACGGGGGCGTCGCAGTAACGATAAACGCGGGTGAAACCGCGGGAACGTCTAGTGTATAAATAAAAAAACAATGTATAAAATATAACTTACGCATGTACAGCCAAGTTGTATGCTTTTTCGACATCCTTGACTAATTCCTCTTTCTCAAAGTATGTGCCGTTAAATATGATACCATGACAGCTCACCACAATGGATTCTGTATCTGGTATAACCTTGGTCATGAGCAGCAGTATAGCGAAGAACTTCATATGAATGCTGGAGTGGAAAAGTTTCTGTTATCCTAACTAATATTATAAATGCGAATGTGAGTTTGTTTGTTTGTTACGCTTTCACATATTAACTACTCAACCAATCATCGTAAATTTCGCATACACGTCACGTTGTCAAGGGAAAAGAAAAGAATATAACAAGACACCATTCATCTAGGAAAAAGTACCATTACTGAAGAAAGTGGGGACTTTCTCCTAATGCATACGCACTTGCCATAAGAGGAGGCGAGAGGGCTATGCCGAGCTCTCTTGAGATTTCGGGTCGATCGACTAAAACCACCACGGTGTGCCATTTCACTGCTTTGTAAGGTAGGTGGGGCTCTGGAACGAGAACAACATCAGCAACCCCCCAGCAGGGCCCAATGCAGAAAAGGTCTGCAAACGGAGACTCCTGGGCGACGCCACGGCACGACAGAAGGCGTCGTTCTGACTCAATGTCTGGTGGACGGAAGAACCCTGTTCCCCCGCGCGCGGCCCTCAAATGTTACTAAAAAAAACTGTTACTAAAAACCTAACCTTATAGGTTAGACTCGCGTGAACATAACGGCTTATATTTAACTTATCACCAGATATAGTAAAATATAACAGTCAAAAATAGTAAATGATCGTTAAAATTAAAACCGCATTTTAATACCAAAAATATTAATTGCACAGCAACGAGATCCAAAATAAGTCGACGAAGCCCGGCTGCGCGGGGCCCCTATTTTTGGATACGTTTAAGAAGGAACCTAACATAATCTAACCCTTTCGAGACGTAATGAAGTGATTTGAGGCGTATAGGTTATGATATATTTTAGTAAACATATTTTGGTGTACAATTACTATTTATGGTGGTCATTATATCTAATCCCAAACAAAACTTACATTTACGTGAGTGAAGCCGCGAGCAGAATTATGTATTTTATAATTTTGGCTTATCACTAGTTTCTTGTATGCGTTAATTTTGATTGACCTTGTTTCTGTAGTAATGTTTTCTCACTTAACAATGAAGGCGTATAGTAACTAATAACTATACGAGAGACAATACATAGATCTTTCTGTATTTTTTCTATCTTTTATTTGTCATGAAAGTCGGCCTCGATGGCGTAGTGGTTAGTGTAACCGACTGGCACGATTCCCGCACAAGTCAAACATTTGTGTGTATGAACATGGATGTTTGTCTTGGTCTGGGTATTTCTATGTATAATATGTATGTATATAAAAAAATAATTATACATGTATGTTTATCCATTGTCTAGTACCCATAGTACAAGCTCTGCTTAGTTTAGGCTAGATGGTGTGTGTATGTGGTAGAATATTATTAAGTATTATAAAGGAGTGACTGAATAATTTTCTCATGAGTTTGTTTCTTTACCAACGAAGAAACTACATATATTTATATAAACTAGCGGTCGCCTAGTGCTCGAAATTCGAACAACTGATATATATTATGTCATGTCATTATACGCGTATATTGATATATGTAACCATAGTTACGCGCTTCGACTGCGTGTGTCAAATGCATGGTTATGTGCGTGTAGTGTTTTTTCATTAATTTAATGTATTTATTATACATATTTTATATAATTATTAGCATTCGTCACTTCTTCTCTGTATAAACTATAACTGTGCGAAATTTCATACTCCTCCGTCCGCCTAATTTTCGTAAAAAGGGATCCAAAGTTTTCGCTTCACGTATTAATATATAGATTTTAATCGCCATCTTGCCACTACACCGCGCGACGTGTTGCGTATTTGATCCGTACACGTGACAAAATTTGAGTGCTCCACAAATGGTTGTTTGTGATACTAAGTGATTTTTGTGATACATGTTTAAATAAAAGCCAAATTTCATCATATTTGGTCTCGCAGTTTATCCCCAAAAACGAAACAAACAGCCTACCTTACTTCCTTATTTATATAATAACACTAGCTGACCCACGCAACTTTGTTTGCGTTATTATGATAGCGTAAATAAATTATGCTCATTTCCCCTTATTTTATTATTCTCTTTTCATCTGAATTTCGCGATTTTCTATAACATGTCATAAGCGGCTTGCATATGGCATGTTTATTACAATAATGTACATATATTCAATGCTCCTAATTTAGAATTGTAAAACTTACTTACTTATATGCCATGGTAGCGTATCCACTCCGTCCAACTAGAAACATAAAAACGAATAGAAATAAACCGTGTTTTATGACTACATAGTAAAAAAACGATAAGTTAAAAATAAATATATTGTTGCAACATATAGGTAGTTATACTGTCCTCAGTATAACTTTACTTACATAAGACTAAGACTTACATTCCTGTTTAAGTCTATCGTTCTGATTGAGAACATTAAACTTTGTATTAAGAGTGGTAGTAAATAATCTTTTCTTCGAAAAGAGCGTACTCCTCTTTAAAAGGCCGGTAACGCACTTGTACTTGCTGCTCTGGTGTTGCAGGTGTCCATGGGTGGCGGTAATCACTTACCATCAGGCGATCCGTCTGCTCGTTTGCCCCCAAAACCATTAAAAAAATATATAAATTATAAAAAATGTTTAACTGACAAATAACTCCGATACGAAGATTTTAAATGATTTTTCCCTTTTCGAATAGCTGTGTAAGGTAATCAGCTTGCGCGTTGGCCGGTTCCTACTCCTCCGTGGGATTTAAAGGCTGAAGTGCTCTCCGAAGTGTTCACAGTGAGTAAGGAAGTGCGGGAGGAGACGGGTTGTCGTCTCCTCTCGGCAGTCATAATACGCGCGCGTGATCAAGCCCATTAGGGCATGATTTTAAAAATGGAAGGCGCGGCTGGAAGTCCCTTTGGTCTGTTTTAGAATCCTCCGGCCCATGTTGAAGCGGTGGGCTGAGCGACAGTATGGGACCCCTTCCTTCCGAGAAGTGCAGATATTATCGGGGCACGGTTGCTTTGGCAAGTACCTACAAGGTCGCTAGGAGGGAACCGAGTCTCATCTGCCACCACTTTGAGTGTGAGGGGGAGACGAAGCAGCACACGTTCGAGCAATATCCTGCTTGCTTGCTTTCATTGCTTGTTAATTCCTTTTAGCTTTGCTAGAGGGTTAACAAAAATGTTAGTAGAATATCGAAGTGAAATAGCAGTATTCCTATTGTCGTGTTTCGTTCGGTGAGTGAGAGTGCCGGAGGCCCAATCACCCATTCCCCCTTTCCTGCTCCTTCTCCTTCCCACTTACTTTCCTAAAGGGTCGGCAACACGCAAGTGATGCCTCTGGTGTTGCAGGCGTCTATAGGCTACGGTGACGACTTACCATCAGGTGGGCCGTATGCTTGTTTGCCAACTTAGGTGTATAAAAAAAATAGAATTGGCTGAAATAGGCCGTTGCCAACATCCTATACAATGCATAAACACAAAGTATCGGCGACGTCCCAAGAAGTACAAAGTTTAGGAAACCTGATCAGCCGTTGTTGGGCAGAACATAAATTTGAAATCGTATTTTCAATTATAAAAATAGTAATACTAGTAAAATTCTTAGAAATCTATAAAAAAACGTGATTCTGCCGTCTGTGGTGCAAAGATAACATACGCTAATATGTTATTTTTAATTCATTCAGTTTGACTTCTGAATGTCTTTCAGTAGCCGCATGCGACCACTAACCAAGCTTGTTGTCTTACAGAAAAGCATACCGAAGTGCACTATCCCACCTGGATATTGTGATTCCTTGTCACAAAGCCCATGGGCTGCTGAAGAACTTTCTGTGAATAATGCTAATTTTGATCTCATGTAAAGCTCACAGTACTCGGCGTACTGGCAGCGATGACGTGAACACTTGCCCACTGCACAATCAGTGCAAGCATAATAATATTACAATTAGTGATGTGCCGGATAATTAAAAATGTAGATGCGGATACGGATACGGATCATTGGCGTCAAGATCCGCAGATACTCAATCGGTGTCGGTGCGCGTGACCTTAAGATTTAAGTTTTGTTATTAAAGTAATTTTATAACTTTCTATAATAGATTTAAACTCAATTGATCTCATTATAAAGATTTTAATTAATATTTTATAATAACTTCATATACTATAGTAAGTGTTCAAACATATATTAGATAGTTGATTTAGTTACTTTAAGTTACGTACAATATTGTATCGTATGTTAACTCACTACGATAAATCTTGATGCCAAATATTATTAGATTTTTTTAGATATAAAAAATAGTTTGATTGAAATGTAACAGTATTTTATTGCTACCTAATCACCTACATATAGAATTGAATCTATGTATTACAAATTAATAAAGTAAGAGATCCGTTAAAGATCCATCAAAAATGTAACGGATACGGATACGGATCTTTTTTCTCCCGCGGATATCCGCGGATACGGATACGGATATATGGAACATCACTAATTACAGTCAATAATTTCTGCATTTAAGATTGAATAAAGAATTATTTTCTTGTAACAATAAGTATGCCCAATTACATAAATACTAAACGAAAACTATCGCAAAATTTGCTCTTATAAAATTGTCAGACCTTATCATGTTGGCGAGTACAAGTGCACTTGAACTAGTACCGAACAATACAAGAGATGTGGCGGTCCTGGCAGACACCTCCGTGGCCCACTCTCGTTACAGTCTACCGCTATCGACACCATCAGCTCAACGGGAACTCTGCGATTGTATTGTGTACTCTCGTTGATGTCATTGGATTCGAACCATTTACAGAAGTTTACAGCCTGTGTGTTACCTAATATTCTAATCCTAACTAATATTATAAAAGCGAAAGTAAGTTTGTTTGTTAGTTACCTTTTCACGCCTAAACCACTTAACCGATCATTCTGAAATTTTGCATGTACATTGTCAGGTGTACAGAAACGGACATAGGCTACTTTTCATCCCCAAAAAAATTACTGTTCCCGAGGAAAACAACAATAACTTTCTTATGATAATAGATGGCGCCATGTGTCTTTCGAATCATGATTGAATTATATTATTATTACAAGCAGAATACAACCCGAATTGATTGTCAAATTCTAAATTAACGCGAGCGAAGCCGCGGGCAAAAGCTAGTTATTTTATAAACTAGATGGGTGTACCGATAGCCTAGGGGAGGCCGTTGGACTGTTATCTTATCTTATGTGGGGGCCAGTCAGTGCAGACTGGCGACACTTCGACCCAGTGGGATCTTTTGTGTCGACACTCTCCCAATAACGACTGCCATAGATGTTAATGGCAGCCGGGACCAACGGCTTAACGTGCTTTCCGAGGCACGGAGCAGGCGATAATTGTCAATCAATACGCACATAATTTCTAAAAGTCATATAACTTCCAAAAATCAGAGGTGCGCGACGTGGGTTCGAACCCGAGATCCTCTGCATTGCAGTCTGTTTGTCTCCCCACTGAGCTATCGCTGCTCTCCCGTTCGACTGTTACGTAGAGGTCTCGAATTTGATCGCAATGCCTTTGACTTGTCGATTCTATGTGCGTATTAGATATATAGCTAATAATCGCATGTTTTATTGGTGTAGACAAAAGTAATAATAATAAAATTTAATAAATTATTACTAGTACATCGTGATGTACTGCATAAATGTATGCCCAAACGCAAGTAACCTCTCTGTTCCATTCGCGTAATCCGATGGAACGGTAATGTGACACGACCGAAAAGAGACCAGGCGCAGGACCAACGGCTTAACATGCTTTCCCAGGCTTGGGCGCGTGTAACAATACTGTACCAGCTTTTTCAGTCTCGGCCTGCTATTCAGACATTCTTGGTACGAATACCCAATAAGTTTCTGTTGGCCCGACCCGGGAATCAAAACTAAGACCTCATACATAACAGTCGCATTCACTTCCGCTCCATAACCGAGACAGTCAGGATGAGGTGTACGAAAAAGATATGTAGGGCCGCTGGGCCAAACGGTTAAATCATACTCCACTATGGCCTAACCGTTTTTACCATTGAGAAGAGGACAGTGGGCAGCAGTGGCACAGTTATATACACTGCCGTCATAAGGAACAAAGGCGTATCAGCCAAAAAATGATATCTATACTAATATTATAAAGCTGAAGAGTTTGATTGTTTGTTTGAACGCGCTAATCTCAGGAACTACTGGTTAGATTTGAAAAATTCTTTTTGTGTTAGATAGCCTACTTATTGAGGAAGGTTATAGGCTATATAACATCACGCTACGACCCACGGGGGCGGCGCAGTAACGATAAACGCGGGTGAAACGGCGGGAACAGCTAGTTTTAAATAAATATACTGGCAGTTTTTTTTTTTTTTAGTGATTTCAAATACGTAGAAAACCCAATTTAAGCAATAAGCATAAAACTTTCACTCCTGTCACTGCGCCAAGTGCTTTGGTTCGATCCCCACACGGGACATAAATAAAATATATGGACTGTTTCGCACTATGAGATTAGCTTAGGCTACCACGCTGGCCTAGTGTAGATTGGCAGACTGCACGTATCCTCTACAACGTGATGTTGAACTCTCAGACATGTAGACAACATTTTTAGAGACGTTAGGTACTGTCTTTTCTTCTTCTCCTTAGCCTTTATTATTCCCAAGTCTCATGGGATCGGCTTTCTAGTCTAACCAGATTTGACTGGATATCAGTTTTTACACGGAGCGACTGCCATCTGACCTCCGCAACCCGAAGGCTAACGATACTATAAAGCTAAACCAGTTTCAGGATATTAGAGGGCACTGACTTCCCAATAACGACTGCCATAGATGTTCATGCTAGCCGGGACCGACAGCTTAACGCGCTCTCCGAGGCACGGACCAGGCGATAATTGTCAATCAATACGCACATAATTTCGAAAAGTCATATAACTTCCGAAAGTCAGAGGTGCGCGACGTGGTTCGAACTCGAGACCCTCTGCATTGCAGTCTATTGGTCTCCCCACTGAGCTATCGCTGCTGCACATTACTGTCTTTTATATAATAAAAATAAATCTAGCCTTTAAAAGTTTCACTTCAATCTGTGAAGTCTTAGAATACCAGATATAATAAATACGTTAAAAACGTAACACTTTACAACATCAGTACCAAAACTCGTGTACGTAACAAGAAAGGACACCACCGCCGGCACAACACAGCTCATCCTAAGTTTACAAGTCACAAGCACATGACACAACATCTTTACTGCATTCAACACTCACTCGCTCTTGCGCTTCCAACATTTATATTTCTTAAGAGCTCACAGCTTGGAAACTAATTAATTTTACCGAAAACGTATCATGTAAATACAGTGTGATTTTGAAATCGTGTATCTAATTCCTTTTAACCACGCATTCTACTAGTGATATAGAATAACCCTGACCATATTTTTTTGGAGAAATTAATGTACCGATTGTTTCTACAATGGTTTTAGATAGTCATAATTATGTTAACCTCCCGACACAACCCTAATATACTACTAATTTTAAAAAAATAACAACAATAACTGATGTCGTAAATAATAAGGGGCAATAAAAAGGACCGCCCGTTATTATTTACGACATTATTTATTGATGTTATTTTTTTTAATTAGTGAAAAATTTAAATTGTCACGGGTGGTTAACATATGACTAACTGAAACCATTTCACGAAAAAAACGGTACATTAATGTATACAAAAATATAATTCTAATTAAAAAAAAAATGGTCAGGGTTATTCTATAGCACCAGTAGAATGCGTGGTTAAAAGGAATTACACGATTTCAAAATCAACCTGTATATGTATCTCTGTGAAGTTATGATTTAATTAGTATTTGTGAAGTTGTTAGTACTGAGCTCTAGTACATATACGTGATTGGATAGTTGGCGTAGTTGCTTACGTGGTCGCCTTGCCATTGCTCCGACCCCGAATGTTGTTGGTTCAATCATAAAACGAGACAAAAAAAGAAATTGTGTGATACTCATACAGTTGTTCCAACTCTGGGTGTTTTTGTGTCCGTTGTTTGTATGTGTGTAAAGTCCTCTAAGACATAGGAATTATTTCCAGTGCGAGAAATGTCTATTTAAAAATAAATAAAATCTAAATAATAAATAAGTAAATCTTAGAGTTCGAAAAAATGGTTCAAGTATTATGCAAAGGTCACGTGATACCACGTGACCTTGAGGTCACAGGTCAAAGGTCACAGTAATTTCGGGGTATATCGACTACTAGCTATTGCCCGCGGCTTCGCTCGCGTTAATTTAGAATTTGAAAATCAATTCGGGTCGTACTCTGCTTATCCTTACTAATATTATAAATTCGAAAGTAACTCTGTCTGTCTATCTGTCTGACTGTCTGTTACCTTTTCACGGTTAGACCACTTAACCGATTTAGATGAAATTTGGTACAGATATAGTTTAAAACCTGGGGAAGGACATAGGCTACTTTTTATTCATGTAGGTACCACGCGGGCGGAGCCGCGCGCAAATGCTAGTAATAATATAATTCAAACATGATTCGAAAGACACGTGGCGCCATCTATTATCATAAGAACATTATTGTTCTTTTCCTCAGGAACAGTAATTTTTTTCGGGTTGAAAGGTAGCCTATGTCCGTTTCTGTACACCTGACAACGTATATGCAAAATTTTAGGATGATCGGTTCCGTGGTTTAGGTGTGAAAAGGTAACAAACAAACAGACAAACAAACTCATTTTCGCTTTTATAATATTAGTTAGGATTAGGATGCTGAGTCGAATGGCGTGTCTCTAGTTCTTAAGGTTCTTGAGTTAAAAGTTGAAAAACAGACAGACGGACGGACGGATGGACAAAGCTGTTGTATAAGTTTTTTTTCGAACTCTAAAATGAATAATATCTTTTCGTGCCTATATCCTCGAAAAGGTAATTGAGGACATCAGTATTTCACCAGCTGTGTTTTAAGGTCGCACGTAATAGGAAGTGAGCCCATTGTCATTTACTGGATCAAGCTTTGTACTGATACTTGGAATATCTTGTGGCGCAGCGATATTGAATGTGACTGTTGTGTACAAGATGTCAAGACTCACCCGGTTGGGTGAATTGTTTGTCATTCTCAGTAGCAGAACTGTGAGCGGTGAGTGCAAGGCTCGGCACTAATACGTGGGATCTGAAACCATGTCGTAAACGACACTTCTGCCTACCCTATGGGAGAAATTAACGTAAAACTAAGTATTATGCATATAAATCGCCCACTATCTCCTTTGTGGTATTTATCTATCTATACTAATAAAAAATGTTAAATGTTATTATAGCTTAAATGAATATTTAAATGACAAATTGTATTAAAACAAAAAAGGAAAAGATTTTATTATTATTAAATTGACCTGACATTCTTTAATTTTAATTTTATTTTTGCTTTTATTTGTTATTTTGGTTGTTTATTTATTAATTTATTATCTTAATCTATTCTAATTTTGTTTTATTCCTATTTATACAGATGACATTCCATTTTATTGAATATACTTATGTTAATTAATTATAATTATTTGCATGCCACTTAAAGGTAGAAACATTTGATACTTGTACTATCGACTCCAGCGGCGGTTGACCACTCCTAAGTTTAAAATCGCATAGCAGGCCAACTCTTGGTACCCGTACCCGTGACACACTCCTTTCTTTGTTTGAGTTTTTTTACACTTTACATTTGTTTACTGATTCTAAGGCGATACAAACTCAACTGGTCAACATGTGCAAGCGAAAATTTTTCTGAAATGGTCAACCATCGCTGGAGCCGATAGTACCTGTTGGACAATTTATAACACCACTGTAACAATGTTTTCTACGAATTAATAAATGATTTGATTTGATTTGATTTGATTTAATAAAGCTGAAGAGTTTGTTTCTTTGTTTGGTTGAACGCGCTAATCTCAGGAACTATTGTTCCGAATTGAAAAATTATTTTAGTGTTGGATAGCTCATTTATCGAGGAAGGCTATAGGCTATATAACATCACGCTACGACCTACGGAAGCGGTGCATTCATCATAAACGCGGGTGAAACCGCAGGCACATCTAGTAATAAATAAAACTAGTGGTCACTCAGTAGTATACAGCCGTCGCAATTCGTCGTAAATTTTCGCTCCTTCTCCATATAAACTAGTAACTTTTGCACGTGGCTTCGCTCGCGTAAAAGTAGGTTAGGTTAACTTATGTTAATAATAGTATTTCGTTTTGAATAAAATAAACCTATGTTACTCGGTGATAATATAGCTTTCTAACGGTTGAGTCGTTTTTGAATTAAATCGTTACAAACAAACAAAATATCAAATCCTTCCTCTTTATAATATTAGTAGGTATGCAGATGCTGGATGCGGCAAGCTGAAGACAGGGCGCTATGGCGCTCTTTGGGGGAGGGCTATGTCCAGCAGTGGACTATTATAGCCTGATGATGATGATGAGATGAGGTATAGATAACGATGCCAAATCACACGCTCCACCATGCGCGCAAATATGCCTGAAAAGAGGTGCCCCACGTGTTATTAGCTAAATAGACTATTCAGCATAAGATAATTAATTCTTCAAAACAGATACCTACTCTCAAAAACACTTCGGCGAATTATCAAAGCTTTGTAGCCAAAACTAGTTCACAAGTTTTCGCATTAGACGAACTAAGTGTAAATTTTAAAACGTAAGTTTCCCCATAAAGCGGGACTTTTAGTCGATAGCAACACTTCCAGACTTTACTTCTAAACATGATTTTATTAGAAGTTCAGTTTATCAACGATGAGCCCCGAATACAGATAGCTATTTAAACTCTCCTCCTAAAGCAGGATTAACTACAATCACACAGTTCGAAAGCTGGCGATGATACTTTTGATATTACGTTGTTTATTTTCTGTATATATTACTAGATTTTGTCCGCGGCTTTGCTCGCGAGAATATAGATTTGCATAATATTGTCTTATGTTTACGCGAATTTTATACATTGAATTTAAACAAACTTCATACGAATTTTATCGCGTTGTTTATTTTTTATAAAACACTATTATTACATAATTTTGAAACTTTAAACTACCATTGTTAAACACTTTTACTAGTTACTGTTTACTTCAATTTAAGCTATTTAAATTATACAACTATTTAGATTTAATTTTACACTTCCCCCGACGTTTCGGTTGCTTTTCAGCAGCCATGGTCACGGGGAGGCTAAGATGGTAGTTGTCTCAATGTTCCAGTGTAGTTATTTCAAAGTACCCGAACATAATTTAATCATTGGTGTTTCTAGTTACGCAGAATTAGCTCAAAGTATCATGAAATCTAGCTGTGGTTTGCTTCTTCTTGGGTTTGACTATTTGAATTTCTGGATCCCAAGCTGGTGGTACATTCCAAACGTCTTCTCTTTTGAAATTAGGATGTTTTTTGATTTCAATAGCTCCGAGAAACATCCTTGGTAGGAATCGGTTTTCTTTAGCAAGAATCTGTGGTTTGTCAAATCTCAGGTAGTAGTTGGTCCCCTGTTGCACATGTGCTAGACTTTAAATTGCTTTGTAATACACAACAATGGTAATGCCTCTTCTTTTACTCAAGTAACAAATAAAGTATAATTATTTTAATCACAATTATTCATCACTACAGGGTGATTTTGAAATCGTGTAATTCCTTTTAACCACGCATTCTACTGGTGATATAGAATAACCCTGACCATATTTATTTTTATGAGAATTATGTTTTTGGAGAAATTAATGTACCGATTTTTTTTCGTCAAATGGTTTTAGATAGTCATATGTTAATATTAATAATGCAAATGTGAGCTTGTTTGTTCCTTTGTTTGTTACCTCATCATCATCATCATAAGATTTCGTATACACAATGTTAGGGGAACAGAGAAGGACATAGGGTACCTTTTATCTCAGAAAAAATAATGCAATTTTTTTTTTACCCTGTGGGAATGCATTGACGCGTACCTCTCCGCGGGGGCGGGCGGAGGGGTTATGTCGGACTCTCCAGGGTAAAATAGAAAGATGGAATAAGAATAATGTACCTCCCGGAATACCGACTAAACCTACCACGGTGTTTCTCGACAAACCACTATCGGCGGGGCCGCGCGAATCATTTTCACATGCGGTCGCGACCCCGCCGAACTGTTACTAATCTAACCTGACCTAACCTACATTTACGCGAGCGAAGCCGTGGGTAAAAGCTAGTTTATTGTACTTCAATGATAACCTTTAACATAGGAAAGTTAAGGATTATCTGGTCCTTGGTATATCAGCCCTTAATCAAAATTATACCCATCATTTATATATATAAAAATCTCGTGTCAGGGTGTTTGTGGTCGCACTCCCCCGAAGCGGCTCAACCGATTTTTATGATTTTTTTAATGTATATTTGGTAGATATGACAATAGGTCGTAAAGTATATATTTTCATACCGCTAAGCAATAATTTATATAGCAGAACAACATTGGCCCGTTCACCTAGTATATATAAATAATAATAATTATTATTATTACTTCGATACATTGTTTTTCAATCGAAACAAACACTTTTTTCTATATTTATTTAATGTTACTTCTTTCTAAGTAATAAGTTTTCAGCGTTACTTGTAAATGGTAAGCACGTTTTTGTTGAATGCTGTGTTATTTCTTTAAGCTAACGACTATCTTCTATTTTATGAGGAAAACAATTCAGATCGTCTGTGCATAGTAAAATTCTCGTCGTGACGTCAGTCATCGTTATTTTACAATTTTCTTTTTACTTTAACTTCATCATTTTCATCACTACCGACGACCCATATCATGCAACAGTCAAAAAATGGGCAGCATGAGACAAGTGGACTAACAAGGAGAGGCAGTAATATAGTTAAGCACATTTATGTTTCTTACACATTGTCTTGTTTAGATATTATAGATTTTTACACTCAAATATATTTATTTGTAAATCTTAACGGACATTTTGTTTGTCCGTATCATTTCTTTGAATAAGCTCAATATTTAGACCTGTTTTTAGGCAGGAATATACTGTGAAAATCGGCATTGTCTACTGTAAAATAATTCACATAAATAGAAATCATATCTAATATTTTTCTTTTAAATTTCCTCGTGATCACTTTCAGAACGAGCTTATGCTGCTGCTATGTTGTTTTTGCTTTAGTTTTGCTGAAATGTGCTTACTTTGTGTTTCTTCTTTCCTGTTATGCTTACTTTGTGTCTCTTCTTTCCTGTTGTGCTTACTTTGTGTCTCTTCTTTCCTGTTATGCTTACTTTGCGTCTCTTCTTTCCTGTTATTCTTACTTTTTCATTTCTTTTACTTCATGTTTTCTTTTATACAATTGATTTTAGTCTTTATCTTCCTCGCATGATCCCAGGTCGTAGTCGTCGTAGTACCAGAAGAAACACCACTTAGGGAAGAGCGGTAAACAGCTAAGGCACAGACAGGGGACGCACAGAATCCAAGGACATATCACGAAAAATGATAACCACGCGCAAAAGAAGCACAGCGGGTAACAGAGACACATTGATTATATGTTTTTAATGTGATCTTAAATCCGCATTTTTATTTATTTATTCATGTTTTTTGTTGCGAAAATCAGTTGAGATTTGACATGAGATTTTGACAAGTTTTTTTTAAAGAGTAAATATTTTATTTTTTTGGATATAATTATTGGCTATTGCTAGTCGTCCGCTAAACGGATTAATTAAAATAACTTAATCGTCCGATTACCGGATGAATAAAATAATTTAATCGTCCGTTAACAGCTATTTATTGTTATACTAAATTATTAAAAAATCTATACAATTTTTTTTTTTTTAACGTGACCTTTCTGTAGTAGGTCCAGTATTCATAAAAAGCATAGAACTACGGTAAATTAATGTAAACTTGCCCTATAAGAAAGTGGCGTCAGCGTCAGCCCAAAACACAACCTAAAATTATTCGCTTACTGTACTACGCAATTAATTAAATCATCAACTTTTTTTTGTAATTGATACCAATTGAAAATTTTGACGTTCTTCGTCGACATTAATTGCTTGATTTTCAGTTACAAATGAATTATCCTGTATACTTGACGATATCGACTCTACGTATTTTATTTTTTTTTGTAATTGATACCAATTTGAAAGTTTTATATAAGATAAATTAATGGTAAATTACATAGTCGATATTTCGTGATTTATTATAAAACCTAACCTAACCTAACCTACATTTACGCGAGCGAAGCCGCGGGTGAAAACTAGTACAACTATATATCTAAAGGTTATCTGGTAATCCGAATAATCGGACGATTAAATTATTTGTCGGCCTCGATGGCGTAGTGGTTAGTGTAACCGACTGCCACGCCTGAAGTCGCGGGTTCGATTCCCGCACAAGTCAAACATTTGTGTGCATAAACATGGATGTTTGTCTTGGTCTGGGTGTTTCTATGTATAATATGTATGTATTTACAAAAAAAAAAGTGGTATATGTATGTTTATCCATTGTCTAGTACCCATAGTACAAGTTCTGCTTAGTTTGGGCTAGATGGTGTTGTGTGAATGTGGTAGAATATTATTATTATTATTATTATTATTATTTTATTCATCCGGTAATCGGACAACTAATTTATTTTATTATCCGTTTAGCGGACGACTAGACACTTGGATAATTATTAGAACTTTGTTATAGAATATTCAGTCCAAGATTATCAAATCTTTAAAACATTATATATGTATACTTTTACAAACATTTCGGCGAATCATTAACTTTTGGATTGTCCCATGACTCATACTAAAAAAAACGCTACCGTTGCGCGTCCGTGACCCCTACGGTCAAGAAAACTTGTTGCGATTAGTCGCGAAAAAAATACCAAAGATTTTCTTGACTCCTCCGTAGGGGTCACGGACACGCAACGACGGCAACGTCCATGACTCCACCGTAGGAATCATGGACGTTTTAGAGGAGATTCTAGCCAAAACCTAACTAATATTATAAATGCTAATATGAGTTTGTTTGTTTGTTTGAACGCGCTAATCTCAGGAACTACTATTTCAATTTGAAAAATTCTTTTATTGTTGGATAGCCTATTTATCGAGGAAGGCTATAGGCTATATAACATCACGCTACGACCCACGGGGGCCGCGCAGTAACCATAAACGCGAGTGAAACCGCGGGCTCTTCTAGTTTCTTATAAAACTATTTTCTTAGATGTTTCTGTAGTCATTTAAAAGAAAGCTCCTCTGGTAATCTATTAGATAGGGTGTCCTATTAATGGACTAACGGTGGTTTTGACGATATACAATAAATAACAACAGCCTGTTAACTAACAAAATTAGTAGAGCCTCGCTGATTTCAGCATGAATGGGCCGGCTTTTCCTTTCTCGCTCCTCCTTCCCGCTTCCTTTCCTAAAGGGTCGGCAACGCGCAAGTGTTGCCTCTGGTCTTGCAGGCGTCCATAGGCTACGGTGACCACTTACCATCAGGTGGGTCGTATGCTTGACTGCCACCGTAGTTGTACAAAAAAAATAAAAATTAAGTGTATTTTGGATTTATTAGTAAAATAATTGATATATCTTTTTTAATTGCCAATTGCCTTATAATCTACGCGAATGGCCGTAATTATTTTTCATACAATCAATTAGCCTATACATATATACAATCCTAATCCTAATCTTATCCTAATCCTAATCCTAACTAATATTATAAAAGCGAAAATGAGTTTGTTTGTTTGTTACCTTTTCACGCCTAAACCACTGAACCGATCATCCTGAAATTTTGCATATACGTTGTCAGGTGTACAGAAACGGACGTAGGCTACCTTTCATCCAGAAAATATTGCTTGTTTGCCACCTTAGTAGTATAAAAAAAACAAAACGCTCATAAAAATTGCATATGCTTTATTATTCATTTTTATGTTACTTACTTTCATGCTTGAATATCTTTATAAGAAAAGATATTTTGAACTAATTTGTATTCCAATTAAGAATGTCAAATGTACAGAAGCACTTATGTAGCTTTCAGACAATGTAATTTACTGGCGATTTAAAAAGAGTGATTGTGAGTTTGTTGTAAGTATCTTTTCATACGTTTAAAACGTGTCTAAAGCTAACTTCAGTATAAGAAACCACAAAACTTCGACGTTCATAACTGCTACTTCGTAACATTAATTAATAAGTGATTAAAAGTAATGATTTTGTTCGATATTTTAAACTCAACAGCAAATAGCATTCAAAAGACCTTTTTGTGAAAATTAGTGGCAAAATAAAGAAGCAATTAATATTTAAAATATCTGTAGGTGAGTGCTTAGTTAATGTATTTTGTCCCTCGCATTTCTACCTCTAAATAACAGTTCCTTATATCACTACTGTCATTTACAATCATCGCTTCTACCAAAGTCTTTTAACAAAGTTGCTTCAGAATGTTATTAACAACATAATATTTTAGATAAAGTAACTTTTTTATTATAAAGGTAAAAACAATCTACCACAATTCGTTACTGCGAATATGAAAGTGATTTTAATTGCGACAAAGAAATTATCGATACCAAATAACAACAATATCACACAAAACACAATATAATAATATTTGCTATGAAAAATTTAAACTTTATTAAAACGCTGTTGCGATCCGTTTTACGATATATTTTACGATACGCCTCGAGTTTACGAGTTACTTTTAAAATAACAATTTGTCCAGGATGTGCTTGTAAAGTGTGCGAGTGTGATAATCTTGGGAAGTGCTGACATCAGCGTGGGTACTTTTATCTTTCGTCGACCAAGAAGTGTAAATAAGTTTCTTGGTTAATACATGGACACGAGAAATTTATCTTGTAAAGCAGCTAGAGTAATTTAATATGTAGAGTAGGCGTGTATAAAAATGGCACACGACATTCATCTAGTACGACGCCTTTAGAAGCCATTTTGTATGTACTTGCTTTTGCCCGCGGCTTCACTCGCGTTAATTTAATAATAAAATAATAATAAAAATCATTTATTACCAAAAGAACATACAATTTGTTGGTATCCAACGGCCCCACACTAGGCAAAGCCTGTCCTGTGGGTGCCTGTTTCGATTCACAATGCCCGGTTTTAATATAAGTAGCTCGGTCGACATTTCATACATTTTACACTTCTGGGTAACAAATTTAGAATTTGACAATCAATCCGGGTTGCACTCTGTATGTAATAATATAATTCAATCATGATTCGAAAGACACGTAGCGCCATCTATTATCATAAGAACGCTCTTGTTGTTTTCCTCGGGAACAGTAATTTTTTTCGGGATGAAGGGTAGCCTATGTCCGTTTCTGTACACCTGACAAAGTATATGCAAAATTTCAGGATGATCGGTTCAGTGGTTTAGGCGTGAAAAGGTAACAAACAAACAAACTCATTTTCGCTTTTATAATATTATTTAGGATTAGGATAGGATTAGGATTAGGATTGTATATATGTGTAGACTAATTGATAGTATGAAAAATAATTACTTATGGCCATTCGCGTAGATTATGGATTTTAAAGGCAATTGGCAATTAAAAAAGATATATAAATTATTTTACTAATAAATCCAAAATACACTTAATTTTTTTTTTGTATAAGTAAGATGGCAAACAAGCATACGACCCACCTGATGGTAAGTGGTCACCGTAGCCTATAGACGCCTGCAACACCAGAGGCATCACTTGCGCGTTGCGTAGGAAGGGGGAAAAAGGGTTAATAGGCCTCCGGCACTCTCACTCACCAAACGACACACAACAGTAGGAATACTGGTATTTCACGTCGATATTTTGTGAGAGGGTAGTCCTTCCCCTGTCGAGCCGGCCCATTCATGCTGAAATCAGCGAGGCTCTACTACTGCTACTATTGTTGCTTTGAGTCGATTTGAGTGGTTACATTTATTTTGACGTCACACGTTGGTAAACGTGTGCTATCATTGCTTACTTGTCCTATGTTTATTTACAGATATGTTACGTCATTTGATGACTCGACGCCATATTGCCGGAGCAATCATCTTTAGTTTTGACAGTTTTGAAATTAGTGTATTTTGTAATGTTTTTTTTTAGGAAATACTTTAAACAATTAAACAATAAAGAGTTTTTATATGGTTATTTGAAATAGTTGCTAGAAACCAGTTAGCCTATTCCAATCAAATTAAGCGCTCAGTTCGTTTAAACAAATATGTGTTAAGCAAATTGCGTTTACCGTGTCATATGTCTTCTATGACATATAAAATATCACGCTTTCGATCGCTGATCGCAGTGTAAGACGCGTGTTATCTGCAGGGACGAAGACGCTGCAAACGGAGTGCGTTTGTCGCTCAACTTACAAATTGCATTATTTCAAACCATTTCAAAATTTAAGTCTTGTTTCGTACAGAAACAAGGAGATAAAATAAAATCGTAGATTCTTGAAAATACTTGTATTTTCTATAAAATTATAACATTCCTTCGGCGTGTTCGAATGCAAATCATTAAGTGTGTGGTGTGTGTTGTGACGTATGCGCGTGGCCTGTGAGGAGTTATGTGAATGGTTAAATAAATATGTTGTGATGTGTAAGTGGTTTGATTGGTGGAATTTATACAAAGCAAATTAGATGTTAATACAATGGTGTAAGGGTTATGGAATGTGTACTATTTAATTACTATTTTACGGAGCGGCGCGAACAGTCTAAATTAATATTATAAACACTGTTCCCTAACTTTCACAATCTGATGGGTGGCAATCCGACACGACCGGAGAGAGATCAGGTGCAGGACCAACGGCCTGACACTGAATACGAACCCTAGACGCACAGCAGTTGGATTCGTTACCGCTGCGCTATCAAGACAGGCGCAGGCTTGTTTATACTTTTCTCTAAATATATAAAAATACCGTGTCACGGTGTTTGTGGTCGCTCTCCTCCGAAACCGCTCGACCGATTTTTATGAATTTTTTTATGTATATTTGGTAGGTATGAGAATAGGTCGTAGTTGTTATGTGAGGAATAAATAAGTCACAAGTAAATGTTATCAGTATTTTCAATTCATCCGGTATAACATCACGCCACGAGCCATGGGAGGTGAGCAGTAATCAAAAACGTGCTTGAAACCACTATGTATGTATTGTCATCTATTTGGTATCAATACAGAAATTATTATTATCTTAACTAATATTATAAATGCGAAAATGAGTTTGTTTGTTTGTTACGGTTTCACGTCTTAACTACTCAACCGATCAACATGAAATTTTGCATACACGTTGTCAGGGGTACAGAATAGGACATAGGGTACCTTTCATCCAGAAAAAATAACTGTTGCAAACCTAACCTTACCTAACCCACATTTACGCGAGGAAAGAAAAGAAGCTTATTTTAAAGAGGAAAGATTTGATTTTTTGTTTATTTGTTTATAAGGATTTAACTCAAAAACTACTAAAATAATTTAAAAATTCTGTCGCCGTTAGAAACGCTATATTATCACTGAATAACAACGGGCATTTTATTTAAACAAAAAGTTCTGTTTCACGCGAGCGAAGCGGCGGGCAAAAGTTACTGTACCTATTATAAATCCTGTTGTCACATAAAAGAACCTTTAAAATAAGCTTCGCTCAAGTTTCCTCCATAACAATATAACGGAACCGTTGTTACATAAAAACAAAGTCTAACATACAAAGTTTCTGGTTTGGGATCATGTTGGGAAGTTTTTATCTCAACTAATGTAACAGAGGCTTGCATCTTGTACTTGGACGTAAGAAGAGAGCTACTTGCTTACTGTGCACATGGTATTATTTTAAGACTTAGATAAAATTTTGTGGTGTAGCAGAGTGATTCTATGGCTGATTATAATGTAACTAATTATTGATTAATTTTTCGACTTTATGAATTGATCGTATGGTCGAGGGTTTGATTAGTTTGATAGAAATTTTCTGAGGAAAGGACGAGACAAAGAGGAGACTACGAATGTAACTACTTCGTTAGTCGCAGCTAAGCAGTCGATGGTGAAGTCGCGACTTTGATTATATGGTGGGGTAAACTTTTGACCTGTAGTGTCTGCTTCTATAATACTAGCTTTTGCCCGCGGCTTCGCAAGCGTTAATTTAGAATTTGACAATCAATTCGGGTTGTACTCTGCTTGTAATAATACATAATAATATAATGCAATCATGATTCGAAAGGCACGTGGTGCCATCTATTATCATTAGAACGTTATTATGGTTTTCCTTGGGAACAGTTATTTTTTTCGGGATGAAAGGTAGCCTATGTCTGTTTATGTACACCTGACAACGTATATGCAAAATTGCAGGATGATCGGTTAAGTAGTTTAGGCGTGAAAAGGTAACAAACAAACAAACTCATTTTCGCTTTTATAATATTAGTTAGGATTAGGATTAGGATAGGATGTGTTCTTATTGACATGCGTGCTATGTATCCGTGGAACGACGATTCGATAGTGCGTATTAATACGCGCTATCAAACATAATATCTAAAGATGCCAAACAATTGGACATTCGTGCGAATATCGCGTCATGTTATCCTCTTGGCCCTACGATTACCTTATTAGAACATCCTATTTTAGTCATGATCGTTTCTTTTAAAATAGACATTTCCATACTAGGAATGTAACCTGTGTCGCGGGAGATTTTACAATCATTTACCTGAGGTCGCGGGTTCAATTCCCGCACAAGTCAAACATTTGTGTGCTTGAACATGGATGTTTGTCTTGGTCTGGGTGTTTCTATGTATAATATGAATGTATTTACGAAAAAAAAATGTATGTTTATCCATTGTCTAGTACCCATAGTACAAGCTTTGCTTAGTTCGGGCTAGATGGTGTTGTCTGAATGTGGTAGAATATTATTACTATTATTATTTAAACAACAGACACAAAAGCATCTAGATTTGGAACAACTATTTGTTTCACATATTTTTTGTCAGTGGTGAGACAAATTAGACCCCTACGCAATCGCTTTCTACCACGATAACTATACAGTTATCCTGGTTGAAAGTGGTTATACAGCCGTGGTAAACTATCTCTACTCTACATAATATTGTCTTTTGTTTACGCGAATGTTATTCATTGAAATTAAACTACTATATACGGATTTTATCGCGATGTTTATTTGACACTTTATTACAAAATTTGGAAACTGTTACACTTCTATTACTATTAAACGTTACTAATTTTTAAGCTAATTAAATTATTGAAACTATTTGTACTATTACTATACTATTATACTATTTATATTTATGTTTACGCTTTCCCCGACGTTTCGGTTGCTTTTCAGCAGCCATGGTCTCGGGGAAACTAAGATGGTAGTTGTCTCAACAACACTTTTCAAAATATTGTAATAAAGTGTCAAATAAACAACACGATAAAATCCGAATATAGTAGTTTAATTTCAATATCTCAACTCTATCAAAACGTCGTTTACAATAACGCCTCACATCCATGTATTTCGATAAGGAATATCTTTTGTCATGCTAAATGTACTTTTCTTTAGACTGTACTAAAACCATATAATCTTTTCCTTTTTGTTTTATCTGTTTCTGCGAAACATTAAGTTTGTCACTCCACTTCGAACATAAATAACTTGGTATCTTGTCTCTTATCAGAAGGCTTTTGTTGGATTCCAATTTTAAGATCCTGCATTTTAGGTATAGTTAAAAACTACTACGTGGTGTATACACGCATAGACTCTTGCCTGTGTTTAGATCAGAAGGGTAAGGAGAGACTACGGATTTCCACTTGTTATGATTCTGCCATACCTCACTTGGCATGCTTGTTCGTCAATTTAGGTTACTGTTCTTGTACTTGGCTATTCTCCAGAATGTCTTCGATCTGATCAGAGGACGTTTTGCTACATCGTATATTAATAAATAAATGCTAGCTGGCTAGTAATTGTCTGTTGGGTATATCATACCCATGAAGACTAATCAATATATATGAGGAAGCTCAGCTGTTTCTCCATATTATGCTTTGTAACCTTATTGGAGAAATACTTCCTTCCGATAGAATTCGGTTTTCGAAGAGATTTGTGAATTGAAGATTTGCGAATAAAAGCATGAAATCTTGTATTACTATACAACAATGTTTTATGGATGTTGTTATTATTTTGTTATTCGTGCTCTAAACATACTTGCTTAGAACATGAATAACAATAAAAATAAATGAGAACTGCTAAATGAGAAGAAGCAGCTCTAACGGCATTATCAAAACGATAGCAGATAATAATTTCTCAGTTATATAAATAAAATTCTACTAAATCTAATAATCTGGATTGTTATATTTCTGTGTCGATATGTGGTGATCTTTACAAGATTGCAGGAAATGCAATCAATCAATATCAGCTCTGTTTATAACCTGTCCCACTACTGCGCACGGATTTCTTCGTGGTGTCAAAAAGGGGTAAAGCCATAGTCGACCATGCTGGTCCAGTACGAGTTAGCAGATCTCACTCATCTTCGGGATACTTCTTATATTATTTAGAATTTAGAGATGACATTTCCTTACCTTTTTTCTTTAGCGTTAAAGCGATTGATATAATAGACTATATGTATTCTTCGAAAAGTCTTAAGGCTAGGCAGCTCTTCAAACTTACAAACATAATAAGATTGCTTCTACTATAAGTATGTCGATCTTTTCACAAACTTTAAACAAGATACATACTCTGAATCTCCTACGAGATAAGCGTACGAAAACAGGAAATTACGACCCATCGAAGCATATTTAGTTTTGAACAACAAATGAGTTTTGAAGAGTGTAAGATGGGGAGCGGGTTGATATTGAGAATATTGTGTTATCTGTTTGAAGTGCATAGCCTAGGTGTATTTAAGTGTCTGGAGCACGGAAGTATAGTGTCTTTCCATTGTTTGAAATCTCTCCGAGAGTTATCAGAGATTTCTCATGTAACTAGTGTTAATGGTTCCCAAATAAGATATCTATTTGTGGTAGTAGGGTAGGCTAGTAGAGTGTATTTATTTTAGCTATATATGTCGCTTAACCAGCTGTTGTCTGTATCTAGCATGTTTGCAAAGTTACACTTGTAGAAAACTATGCAATTTTCATGAAAATAAGTAGGGTTTCCTGTAGGCAATGAGGTGGCAATTTGGTACGCCCTGCAGATACTCAGACTCTAGACTTTAAGAAGTTTAGTGAATGCGATTACAGTGCATGTCTATTAATATACTCTCCTATGCAGGTCAGTCCCCGATTACCTAGGATCTAAAATCATAGCTGGCTAAAAGTATTTATTCGGATATATACCGGACCATATATGTATGTGTCTATGCCTATCGTAAGAAATCCAGGTATTTAAAAGAATTAGGTAGTGGTACCATTACATTATTGTCGATTTTTTATGCAAGTATGAGATGTTTAAACTTTTTATTGAAGTGACATTACATTATACATAAGACTTCTTCTTTTCTTCAGCTCCTCTTTTTCAGCATTTTCAAAAGCTTTAATACATATTTTGCTATAATTACTTGGAAGTAATCTGTAAATAGCATGTATGTTTGAAAATATGACTTGATCTTCTTGATCGAAAGTCATTCCATATGCGTTATTTAATTTAGCGATTTTCTTAAGTTTATTATTAGGTCGATCTTCTATATATATTCCATCACTTGCGCAGAAGAATACATTTCTACGCTTATCTTCGGATATTTGTTTTATAGTAATATTATCATTTAAAATAATAGGTTCATCATTTAGTTTCTGAAGTTTAAACAATGCTGTATCGTTTGAGAAGAATATTTCCGAATTGTTCGATACAAAGATACTGTTAATACTTATATTGATAGCTGGTTCTCTTACGAATTTGCCCTTTTTGTATACGTAGAGTTTCTGCGTCGGGTATTCTATGTAGTAAATATCATTGCCAACGAATATCGACCATATTGATTTGTCTTTTGCAGCAAAGAATGTTATTGTGTTTTGGGAAGGATTGAATTTGTATATGCCGTCGTGGCCGCCAATGTACATGCCATCGTGGGCCTGGTCGTAGGCTACGGCATATCCGCCTGGAATTCCCTTAAGGTCTCTGGTGAATTTAGTTTTCAGTTCACAAAGCATAACCACAAAATCTATTTCTGTGCGGTCCCAGATTGTGTGACTGAAGAACAGATGATCTGAAGATCTGTAAAGATAATTGTTACTTAACTAGTTTTACGTGTCTTTTCTGTGCTTGTAACAGTTTACTTAATCAGCAACGACATTTAGCCGATTACACTATGTTTTTCTGAAAGGAATGAAGTGAAATATGACTTGAAGCACATTTGATATCCCATTTAGTAGTTTTATGTCCCTGTGAAGTATAATGGTCGCTTACAATTACAGTTTTGAGTGCTCCCACGAAATCTTTGATTGTGGAATGACTACAGTATCCTTAAAGCCTAGAACATACGTTTTAACGAGAATACCTTCTTGTTAGGTGGGTTTTTAATGGATTCGCAACAAGCATGTGATGCTCGTGGTGTCGCATGTGTCCATAGACAACGGTAATCGCTTACCATCAGGCAGGTCATAAAAGCTTTCTAAAATAATTTTAAATGTAGAGACAGAGCCTCGTAACACTGTTGTTAAAACAAAGATAGATATATATATATATATATATATATATATATATAGACATATAGACTATCTAAATTAGCGAGTTAGCATGATTTTGAAATGGTCTTTGTTTTTTATAAGTTTGTAGACTACATCCTGATCTGAACAAATATACCGGGAAGCTAGTTTGACTGTGTTTTATCGTTAAAGTGACTACGCAGAACATTCTTATATACAGGTTGTCCGGTAAATAATGGATAACCTTGAAATGTCTTATAGTAGAACTGATGGGCGTTAAGAAAAAAATGAAAAAAAATAATCATACTTTTGACTGTCTATCTATTAGCATAATTAGTGTTTAATAATAAAACAACTAAAAACGCATGGAATTCATTCATTTATGGTCGTAGTGTACAAGAAAGTAAATTTCAGTAATAAAAAAAATATGTATCTCAGGTAGTAGTTAGGATAGATTTTATTCATATTTTTTTCTGAACGGCCATCAGTTCTACTATAAGACATTTCCAGGTTATACATTAATTACTGGACACCTGTATATGACGATAATTCATGAACTATAAAACAGTAGGTACTGCTTTCTAAGGATATATGTAGTTCTTAATAATGATAAAGTTACTACGATATCCTTGCTTGAATAGTTTCTTTAAGTACTTGGCTGTATATAAATTTGCCTGTGCCTCTTGAATTAGTTTTATATTTTTTATATACGTTTTCCGGTCTGTACATGTGCAAGTAATTAAATAGTTATTTTGATAAGAAATCTGGTTAATTATTTCAAAACACTAATAGGTTATGGGCCCAGGCAGTGTTCACGCGAGTTATTAAGCTCTCTCTCTCTCTTCCTAGCTATGTATCCCACATGGTGGTGGGGTCAGCTTTCCTTATTTTCTCCTCCACTTCGCTCTGTCTTGGACATCATCGCCAGTAACATTACATTCCCTCTTGTCCTTTAGCACTACATCTTTCCACCTTGTCTTGGGTCTGCCTCTAGGTCTGCGACCGGGGAGGTCAAGCTGCAGTGCCAAATTTCCGACGTAGTCTGGTGGCCTTCTTTTTACGTGACCATACCATCTCAGCCTACTCTCCTGCATCTTGTCGGCGATGTCGCGTACACCGAGGCTTCCTCGCACGTACTCGTTGCGGATTTTATCGAGCCTGGTTACGCCGCCATCCACCTCAGCACCTTCACGCGAGTTAACCAACGCGAGTTATTAAGCTGTATAAAATATATTGATATAAAGCATACGTTGTTATAAAGTAAGCAGATATGTTATTATGAGTATAACAATTTGATTCGCATAATATCCACGTCTTTACAAAAGGAGTGTACCTAATTAGTATTGGCTTATTTTCAAAGCCTGCTTTGGTGAAGCAGCGGTACTTCTTTGGCAAATGCGATTGCATCAGGTCTCGGGTTGGATTCCGGATTGAGAAAACCGATTTTTGGGTTTTCTGTCCAAAAATTTTTAGTACCAGCACGGAATCTGGAAATGCCCGGGGGAGATGGTGATAAACTCGCTCGGGGGTATAGGCGTAAGCTTTTGTATGTACTCGTATGTAAGTTTACAGATGAGCATCTGAGAATTTGTTATAATTATCCAATTATATTATCGCGTGCTCCATCGTCGACTGCATGTTCACTTAAGATCAGGTGAGATCGCGATCAATCGCAAGCCTATGACAGGATAAAAAAAATATCTTCAAATAAAAGTCCTAATGCCTCAAGCAAATATATTTTACACAAAGAGCTGCTAATTAGTTTATAAGTCATTGTATCTTTCTTCCTATATTTAATTTTAACCTAATTTTAATTTTATTTTTATACAACTAGAGTGGCAAACAAGCATTCGGCCCACCTGATGGTAAGTGGTCACCGTAGCCTATAGACGCTTGCAACACCAGAGGCATCACTTGCGCGTTGCCGACCCTTTAGGAAAGGAAGTGGGAAAGAGAAGGAACGGGAAAAGGGAAAGGGGTGATTGGGCTCCCGGCACTCTCACTCACCGAACGAAACACAACGGTAGGAATACCGCTATTTCACGTCGATATTCTGTGAGAGGGTAGTCCTTCCCCGGTCGAGTCGGCCCATTCATGCTGAAATCAGCGAGGCTCTACTACTAAAAGTAAACATTAGTCTCAATATTGTTAATAATTAAGGGAAAGAGCGAGATAGCCCTAACACAAGTATGTATGGGGATGTCTCATTTATAATGAATGTAACTGTTCACAATATAACATTGCTGCGAGTAACACATGGGTACATGACGAGGGGTAGGGACGCGCGCGCGGGGCGGACATCACGGGCCGTACGGCGCGAGCGCTGATTCCAAGATTCGAGACAATAATCGACGCCATTGTGAATGCACGTCCTAATGTTACAGTTTTGAAAATTTATAATATGATGATAATATAACCAATAACCGTAAAGCAAGCAGTATTATTTCAATGATCACAGAAGAAAGCCTATCTTCAACAGTAACTGTTTTGAGACAAATAAAGATTTTTCATTTTTTTTTTTTCAAATAGACGCCTATACTATCGCAAATATTATTCGTTTAAAGGTAAGCAATTGCTATAATAGTCTCGATAGACTGGTAATCGCTTACCATCAGGCACAAATACTTACCTATTACCTTAGATCTATACTAATAATTTAAAGCTGAAGAGTTTGTTTGTTTGAACGCGCTAATCTCAGGAACTACCGGTCCGATTTCAAAAAATATTTTAGTGTTGGATGGCCTATTTATCGAGGAAGGCTATAGGTTATATAACATCACGCTACGACCCACGGGGGCGTCGCAGTAACGATAAACGCGGGTGAAACCGCGGGAACGTCTAGTGTATAAATAAAAAAACAATGTATAAAATATAACTTACGCATGTACAGCCAAGTTGTATGCTTTTTCGACATCCTTGACTAATTCCTCTTTCTCAAAGTATGTGCCGTTAAATATGATACCATGACAGCTCACCACAATGGATTCTGTATCTGGTATAACCTTGGTCATGAGCAGCAGTATAGCGAAGAACTTCATATGAATGCTGGAGTGGAAAAGTTTCTGTTATCCTAACTAATATTATAAATGCGAATGTGAGTTTGTTTGTTTGTTACGCTTTCACATATTAACTACTCAACCAATCATCGTAAATTTCGCATACACGTCACGTTGTCAAGGGAAAAGAAAAGAATATAACAAGACACCATTCATCTAGGAAAAAGTACCATTACTGAAGAAAGTGGGGACTTTCTCCTAATGCATACGCACTTGCCATAAGAGGAGGCGAGAGGGCTATGCCGAGCTCTCTTGAGATTTCGGGTCGATCGACTAAAACCACCACGGTGTGCCATTTCACTGCTTTGTAAGGTAGGTGGGGCTCTGGAACGAGAACAACATCAGCAACCCCCCAGCAGGGCCCAATGCAGAAAAGGTCTGCAAACGGAGACTCCTGGGCGACGCCACGGCACGACAGAAGGCGTCGTTCTGACTCAATGTCTGGTGGACGGAAGAACCCTGTTCCCCCGCGCGCGGCCCTCAAATGTTACTAAAAAAAACTGTTACTAAAAACCTAACCTTATAGGTTAGACTCGCGTGAACATAACGGCTTATATTTAACTTATCACCAGATATAGTAAAATATAACAGTCAAAAATAGTAAATGATCGTTAAAATTAAAACCGCATTTTAATACCAAAAATATTAATTGCACAGCAACGAGATCCAAAATAAGTCGACGAAGCCCGGCTGCGCGGGGCCCCTATTTTTGGATACGTTTAAGAAGGAACCTAACATAATCTAACCCTTTCGAGACGTAATGAAGTGATTTGAGGCGTATAGGTTATGATATATTTTAGTAAACATATTTTGGTGTACAATTACTATTTATGGTGGTCATTATATCTAATCCCAAACAAAACTTACATTTACGTGAGTGAAGCCGCGAGCAGAATTATGTATTTTATAATTTTGGCTTATCACTAGTTTCTTGTATGCGTTAATTTTGATTGACCTTGTTTCTGTAGTAATGTTTTCTCACTTAACAATGAAGGCGTATAGTAACTAATAACTATACGAGAGACAATACATAGATCTTTCTGTATTTTTTCTATCTTTTATTTGTCATGAAAGTCGGCCTCGATGGCGTAGTGGTTAGTGTAACCGACTGGCACGATTCCCGCACAAGTCAAACATTTGTGTGTATGAACATGGATGTTTGTCTTGGTCTGGGTATTTCTATGTATAATATGTATGTATATAAAAAAATAATTATACATGTATGTTTATCCATTGTCTAGTACCCATAGTACAAGCTCTGCTTAGTTTAGGCTAGATGGTGTGTGTATGTGGTAGAATATTATTAAGTATTATAAAGGAGTGACTGAATAATTTTCTCATGAGTTTGTTTCTTTACCAACGAAGAAACTACATATATTTATATAAACTAGCGGTCGCCTAGTGCTCGAAATTCGAACAACTGATATATATTATGTCATGTCATTATACTCGTATATTGATATATGTAACCATAGTTACGCGCTTCGACTGCGTGTGTCAAATGCATGGTTATGTGCGTGTAGTGTTTTTTCATTAATTTAATATATTTATTATACATATTTTATATAATTATTAGCATTCGTCACTTCTTATCTGTATAAACTATAACTGTGCGAAATTTCATACTCCTCCGTCCGCCTAATTTTCGTAAAAAGGGATCCAAAGTTTTCGCTTCACGTATTAATATATAGATTTTAATCGCCATCTTGCCACTACACCGCGCGACGTGTTGCGTATTTGATCCGTACACGTGACAAAATTTGAGTGCTCCACAAATGGTTGTTTGTGATACTAAGTGATTTTTGTGATACATGTTTAAATAAAAGCCAAATTTCATCATATTTGGTCTCGCAGTTTATCCCCAAAAACGAAACAAACAGCCTACCTTACTTCCTTATTTATATAATAACACTAGCTGACCCACGCAACTTTGTTTGCGTTATTATGATAGCGTAAATAAATTATGCTCATTTCCCCTTATTTTATTATTCTCTTTTCATCTGAATTTCGCGATTTTCTATAACATGTCATAAGCGGCTTGCATATGGCATGTTTATTACAATAATGTACATATATTCAATGCTCCTAATTTAGAATTGTAAAACTTACTTACTTATATGCCATGGTAGCGTATCCACTCCGTCCAACTAGAAACATAAAAACGAATAGAAATAAACCGTGTTTTATGACTACATAGTAAAAAAACGATAAGTTAAAAATAAATATATTGTTGCAACATATAGGTAGTTATACTGTCCTCAGTATAACTTTACTTACATAAGACAAAGACTTACATTCCTGTTTAAGTCTATCGTTCTGATTGAGAACATTAAACTTTGTATTAAGAGTGGTAGTAAATAATCTTTTCTTCGAAAAGAGCGTACTCCTCTTTAAAAGGCCGGTAACGCACTTGTACTTGCTGCTCTGGTGTTGCAGGTGTCCATGGGTGGCGGTAATCACTTACCATCAGGCGATCCGTCTGCTCGTTTGCCCCCAAAACCATTAAAAAAATATATAAATTATAAAAAATGTTTAACTGACAAATAACTCCGATACGAAGATTTTAAATGATTTTTCCCTTTTCGAATAGCTGTGTAAGGTAATCAGCTTGCGCGTTGGCCGGTTCCTACTCCTCCGTGGGATTTAAAGGCTGAAGTGCTCTCCGAAGTGTTCACAGTGAGTAAGGAAGTGCGGGAGGAGACGGGTTGTCGTCTCCTCTCGGCAGTCATAATACGCGCGCGTGATCAAGCCCATTAGGGCATGATTTTAAAAATGGAAGGCGCGGCTGGAAGTCCCTTTGGTCTGTTTTAGAATCTTCCGGCCCATGTTGAAGCGGTGGGCTGAGCGACAGTATGGGACCCCTTCCTTCCGAGAAGTGCAGATATTATCGGGGCACGGTTGCTTTGGCAAGTACCTACAAGGTCGCTAGGAGGGAACCGAGTCTCATCTGCCACCACTTTGAGTGTGAGGGGGAGACGAAGCAGCACACGTTCGAGCAATATCCTGCTTGCTTGCTTTCATTGCTTGTTAATTCCTTTTAGCTTTGCTAGAGGGTTAACAAAAATGTTAGTAGAATATCGAAGTGAAATAGCAGTATTCCTATTGTCGTGTTTCGTTCGGTGAGTGAGAGTGCCGGAGGCCCAATCACCCATTCCCCCTTTCCTGCTCCTTCTCCTTCCCACTTACTTTCCTAAAGGGTCGGCAACACGCAAGTGATGCCTCTGGTGTTGCAGGCGTCTATAGGCTACGGTGACCACTTACCATCAGGTGGGCCGTATGCTTGTTTGCCAACTTAGGTGTATAAAAAAAATAGAATTGGCTGAAATAGGCCGTTGCCAACATCCTATACAATGCATAAACACAAAGTATCGGCGACGTCCCAAGAAGTACAAAGTTTAGGAAACCTGATCAGCCGTTGTTGGGCAGAACATAAATTTGAAATCGTATTTTCAATTATAAAAATAGTAATACTAGTAAAATTCTTAGAAATCTATAAAAAAACGTGATTCTGCCGTCTGTGGTGCAAAGATAACATACGCTAATATGTTATTTTTAATTCATTCAGTTTGACTTCTGAATGTCTTTCAGTAGCCGCATGCGACCACTAACCAAGCTTGTTGTCTTACAGAAAAGCATACCGAAGTGCACTATCCCACCTGGATATTGTGATTCCTTGTCACAAAGCCCATGGGCTGCTGAAGAACTTTCTGTGAATAATGCTAATTTTGATCTCATGTAAAGCTCACAGTACTCGGCGTACTGGCAGCGATGACGTGAACACTTGCCCACTGCACAATCAGTGCAAGCATAATAATATTACAATTAGTGATGTGCCGGATAATTAAAAATGTAGATGCGGATACGGATACGGATCATTGGCGTCAAGATCCGCAGATACTCAATCGGTGTCGGTGCACGTGACCTTAAGATTTAAGTTTTGTTATTAAAGTAATTTTATAACTTTCTATAATAGATTTAAACTCAATTGATCTCATTATAAAGATTTTAATTAATATTTTATAATAACTTCCTATACTATAGTAAGTGTTGAAACATATATTAGATAGTTGATTTAGTTACTTTAAGTTACGTACAGTATTGTATCGTATGTTAACTCACTACGATAAATCTTGATGCCAAATATTATTAGATTTTTTTAGATATAAAAAATAGTTTGATTGAAATGTAACAGTATTTTATTGCTACCTAATCACCTACATATAGAATTGAATCTATGTATTACAAATTAATAAAGTAAGAGATCCGTTAAAGATCCATCAAAAATGTAACGGATACGGATACGGATCTTTTTTCTCCCGCGGATATCCGCGGATACGGATACGGATATATGGAACATCACTAATTACAGTCAATAATTTCTGCATTTCAGATTGAATAAAGAATTATTTTCTTGTAACAATAAGTATGCCCAATTACATAAATACTAAACGAAAACTATCGCAAAATTTGCTCTTATAAAATTGTCAGACCTTATCATGTTGGCGAGTACAAGTGCACTTGAACTAGTACCGAACAATACAAGAGATGTGGCGGTCCTGGCAGACACCTCCGTGGCCCACTCTCGTTACAGTCTACCGCTATCGACACCATCAGCTCAACGGGAACTCTGCGATTGTATTGTGTACTCTCGTTGATGTCATTGGATTCGAACCATTTACAGAAGTTTACAGCCTGTGTGTTACCTAATATTCTAATCCTAACTAATATTATAAAAGCGAAAGTAAGTTTGTTTGTTAGTTACCTTTTCACGCCTAAACCACTTAACCGATCATTCTGAAATTTTGCATGTACATTGTCAGGTGTACAGAAACGGACATAGGCTACTTTTCATCCCCAAAAAAATTACTGTTCCCGAGGAAAACAACAATAACTTTCTTATGATAATAGATGGCGCCATGTGTCTTTCGAATCATGATTGAATTATATTATTATTACAAGCAGAATACAACCCGAATTGATTGTCAAATTCTAAATTAACGCGAGCGAAGCCGCGGGCAAAAGCTAGTTATTTTATAAACTAGATGGGTGTACCGATAGCCTAGGGGAGGCCGTTGGACTGTTATCTTATCTTATGTGGGGGCCAGTCAGTGCAGACTGGCGACACTTCGACCCAGTGGGATCTTTTGTGTCGACACTCTCCCAATAACGACTGCCATAGATGTTAATGGCAGCCGGGACCAACGGCTTAACGTGCTTTCCGAGGCACGGAGCACGCGATAATTGTCAATCAATACGCACATAATTTCTAAAAGTCATATAACTTCCAAAAATCAGAGGTGCGCGACGTGGGTTCGAACCCGAGATCCTCTGCATTGCAGTCTGTTTGTCTCCCCACTGAGCTATCGCTGCTCTCCCGTTCGACTGTTACGTAGAGGTCTCGAATTTGATCGCAATGCCTTTGACTTGTCGATTCTATGTGCGTATTAGATATATAGCTAATAATCGCATGTTTTATTGGTGTAGACAAAAGTAATAATAATAAAATTTAATAAATTATTACTAGTACATCGTGATGTACTGCATAAATGTATGCCCAAACGCAAGTAACCTCTCTGTTCCATTCGCGTAATCCGATGGAACGGTAATGTGACACGACCGAAAAGAGACCAGGCGCAGGACCAACGGCTTAACATGCTTTCCCAGGCTTGGGCGCGTGTAACAATACTGTACCAGCTTTTTCAGTCTCGGCCTGCTATTCAGACATTCTTGGTACGAATACCCAATAAGTTTCTGTTGGCCCGACCCGGGAATCAAAACTAAGACCTCATACATAACAGTCGCATTCACTTCCGCTCCATAACCGAGACAGTCAGGATGAGGTGTACGAAAAAGATATGTAGGGCCGCTGGGCCAAACGGTTAAATCATACTCCACTATGGCCTAACCGTTTTTACCATTGAGAAGAGGACAGTGGGCAGCAGTGGCACAGTTATATACACTGCCGTCATAAGGAACAAAGGCGTATCAGCCAAAAAATGATATCTATACTAATATTATAAAGCTGAAGAGTTTGATTGTTTGTTTGAACGCGCTAATCTCAGGAACTACTGGTTAGATTTGAAAAATTCTTTTTGTGTTAGATAGCCTACTTATTGAGGAAGGTTATAGGCTATATAACATCACGCTACGACCCACGGGGGCGGCGCAGTAACGATAAACGCGGGTGAAACGGCGGGAACAGCTTGTTTTAAATAAATATACTGGCAGATTTTTCTTTTTTTAGTGATTTCAAATACGTAGAAAACCCAATTTAAGCAATAAGCATAAAACTTTCACTCCTGTCACTGCGCCAAGTGCTTTGGTTCGATCCCCACACGGGACATAAATAAAATATATGGACTGTTTCGCACTATGAGATTAGCTTAGGCTACCACGCTGGCCTAGTGTAGATTGGCAGACTGCACGTATCCTCTACAACGTGATGTTGAACTCTCAGACATGTAGACAACATTTTTAGAGACGTTAGGTACTGTCTTTTCTTCTTCTCCTTAGCCTTTATTATTCCCAAGTCTCATGGGATCGGCTTTCTAGTCTAACCAGATTTGACTGGATATCAGTTTTTACACGGAGCGACTGCCATCTGACCTCCGCAACCCGAAGGCTAACGATACTATAAAGCTAAACCAGTTTCAGGATATTAGAGGGCACTGACTTCCCAATAACGACTGCCATAGATGTTCATGCTAGCCGGGACCGACAGCTTAACGCGCTCTCCGAGGCACGGACCAGGCGATAATTGTCAATCAATACGCACATAATTTCGAAAAGTCATATAACTTCCGAAAGTCAGAGGTGCGCGACGTGGGTTCGAACTCGAGACCCTCTGCATTGCAGTCTATTGGTCTCCCCACTGAGCTATCGCTGCTGCACGTTACTGTCTTTTATATAATAAAAATAAATCTAGCCTTTAAAAGTTTCACTTCAATCTGTGAAGTCTTAGAATACCAGATATAATAAATACGTTAAAAACGTAACACTTTACAACATCAGTACCAAAACTCGTGTACGTAACAAGAAAGGACACCACCGCCGGCACAACACAGCTCATCCTAAGTTTACAAGTCACAAGCACATGACACAACATCTTTACTGCATTCAACACTCACTCGCTCTTGCGCTTCCAACATTTATATTTCTTAAGAGCTCACAGCTTGGAAACTAATTAATTTTACCGAAAACGTATCATGTAAATACAGTGTGATTTTGAAATCGTGTATCTAATTCCTTTTAACCACGCATTCTACTGGTGATATAGAATAAGCCTGACCATATTTTTTTGGAGAAATTAATGTACCGATTGTTTCTACAATGGTTTTAGATAGTCATAATTATGTTAACCTCCCGACACAACCCTAATATACTACTAATTAAAAAAAAATAACAACAATAACTGTTGTCGTAAATAATAAGGGGCAATAAAAAGGACCGCCCGTTATTATTTACGACATTATTTATTGATGTTATTTTTTTTAATTAGTGAAAAATTTAAATTGTCACGGGTGGTTAACATATGACTAACTGAAACCATTTCACGAAAAAAACGGTACATTAATTTATACAAAAATATAATTCTAATTAAAAAAAAATATGGTCAGGGTTATTCTATAGCACCAGTAGAATGCGTGGTTAAAAGGAATTACACGATTTCAAAATCAACCTGTATATGTATCTCTGTGAAGTTATGATTTAATTAGTATTTGTGAAGTTGTTAGTACTGAGCTCTAGTACATATACGTGATTGGATAGTTGGCGTAGTTGCTTACGTGGTCGCCTTGCCATTGCTCCGACCCCGAATGTTGTTGGTTCGATCATAAAACGAGACAAAAAAAGAAATTGTGTGATACTCATACAGTTGTTCCAACTCTGGGTGTTTTTGTGTCCGTTGTTTGTATGTGTGTAAAGTCCTCTAAGACATAGGAATTATTTCCAGTGCGAGAAATGTCTATTTAAAAATAAATAAAATCTAAATAATAAATAAGTAAATCTTAGAGTTCGAAAAAATGGTTCAAGTATTATGCAAAGGTCACGTGATACCACGTGACCTTGAGGTCACAGGTCAAAGGTCACAGTAATTTCGGGGTATATCGACTACTAGCTATTGCCCGCGGCTTCGCTCGCGTTAATTTAGAATTTGAAAATCAATTCGGGTCGTACTCTGCTTATCCTTACTAATATTATAAATTCGAAAGTAACTCTGTCTGTCTATCTGTCTGACTGTCTGTTACTTTTTCACGGTTAGACCACTTAACCGATTTAGATGAAATTTGGTACAGATATAGTTTAAAACCTGGGGAAGGACATAGGCTACTTTTTATTCATGTAGGTACCACGCGGGCGGAGCCGCGCGCAAATGCTAGTAATAATATAATTCAAGCATGATTCGAAAGACACGTGGCGCCATCTATTATCATAAGAACATTATTGTTCTTTTCCTCAGGAACAGTAATTTTTTTCGGGTTGAACGGTAGCCTATGTCCGTTTCTGTACACCTGACAACGTATATGCAAAATTTTAGGATGATCGGTTCCGTGGTTTAGGTGTGAAAAGGTAACAAACAAACAGACAAACAAACTCATTTTCGCTTTTATAATATTAGTTAGGATTAGGATGCTGAGTCGAATGGCGTGTCTCTAGTTCTTACGGTTCTTGAGTTAAAAGTTGAATAACAGACAGACGGACGGACGGATGGACAAAGCTGTTGTATAAGTTTTTTTTCGAACTCTAAAATGAATAATATCTTTTCGTGCCTATATCCTCGAAAAGGTAATTGAGGACATCAGTATTTCACCAGCTGTGTTTTAAGGTCGCACGTAATAGGAAGTGAGCCCATTGTCATTTACTGGATCAAGCTTTGTACTGATACTTGGAATATCTTGTGGCGCAGCGATATTGAATGTGACTGTTGTGTACAAGATGTCAAGACTCACCCGGTTGGATGAATTGTTTGTCATTCTCAGTAGCAGAACTGTGAGCGGTGAGTGCAAGGCTCGGCACTAATACGTGGGATCTGAAACCATGTCGTAAACGACACTTCTGCCTACCCTATGGGAGAAATTAACGTAAAACTAAGTATTATGCATATAAATCGCCCACTATCTCCTTTGTGGTATTTATCTATCTATACTAATAAAAAATGTTAAATGTTATTATAGCTTAAATGAATATTTAAATTACAAATTGTATTAAAACAAAAAAGGAAAAGATTTTATTATTATTAAATTGACCTGACATTCTTTAATTTTAATTTTATTTTTGCTTTTATTTGTTATTTTGGTTGTTTATTTATTAATTTATTATCTTAATCTATTCTAATTTTGTTTTATTCCTATTTATACAGATGACATTCCATTTTATTGAATATACTTATGTTAATTAATTATAATTATTTGCATGCCACTTAAAGGTAGAAACATTTGATACTTGTACTATCGACTCCAGCGGCGGTTGACCACTCCTAAGTTTAAAATCGCATAGCAGGCCAACTCTTGGTACCCGTACCCGTGACACACTCCTTTCTTTGTTTGAGTTTTTTTACACTTTACATTTGTTTACTGATTCTAAGGCGATACAAACTCAACTGGTCAACATGTGCAAGCGAAAATTTTTCTGAAATGGTCAACCATCGCTGGAGCCGATAGTACCTGTTGGACAATTTATAACACCACTGTAACAATGTTTTCTACGAATTAATAAATGATTTGATTTGATTTGATTTGATTTAATAAAGCTGAAGAGTTTGTTTCTTTGTTTGGTTGAACGCGCTAATCTCAGGAACTATTGTTCCGAATTGAAAAATTATTTTAGTGTTGGATAGCTCATTTATCGAGGAAGGCTATAGGCTATATAACATCACGCTACGACCTACGGAAGCGGTGCATTCATCATAAACGCGGGTGAAACCGCAGGCACATCTAGTAATAAATAAAACTAGTGGTCACTCAGTAGTATACAGCCGTCGCAATTCGTCGTAAATTTTCGCTCCTTCTCCATATAAACTAGTAACTTTTGCACGTGGCTTCGCTCGCGTAAAAGTAGGTTAGGTTAACTTATGTTAATAATAGTATTTCGTTTTGAATAAAATAAACCTATGTTACTCGGTGATAATATAGCTTTCTAACGGTTGAGTCGTTTTTGAATTAAATCGTTACAAACAAACAAAATATCAAATCCTTCCTCTTTATAATATTAGTAGGTATGCAGATGCTGGATGCGGCAAGCTGAAGACAGGGCGCTATGGCGCTCTTTGGGGGAGGGCTATGTCCAGCAGTGGACTATTATAGCCTGATGATGATGATGAGATGAGGTATAGATAACGATGCCAAATCACACGCTCCACCATGCGCGCAAATATGCCTGAAAAGAGGTGCCCCACGTGTTATTAGCTAAATAGACTATTCAGCATAAGATAATTAATTCTTCAAAACAGATACCTACTCTCAAAAACACTTCGGCGAATTATGAAAGCTTTGTAGCCAAAACTAGTTCACAAGTTTTCGCATTAGACGAACTAAGTGTAAATTTTAAAACGTAAGTTTCCCCATAAAGCGGGACTTTTAGTCGATAGCAACACTTCCAGACTTTACTTCTAAACATGATTTTATTAGAAGTTCAGTTTATCAACGATGAGCCCCGAATACAGATAGCTATTTAAACTCTCCTCCTAAAGCAGGATTAACTACAATCACACAGTTCGAAAGCTGGCGATGATACTTTTGATATTACGTTGTTTATTTTCTGTATATATTACTAGATTTTGTCCGCGGCTTTGCTCGCGAGAATATAGATTTGCATAATATTGTCTTATGTTTACGCGAATTTTATACATTGAATTTAAACAAACTTCATACGAATTTTATCGCGTTGTTTATTTTTTATAAAACACTATTATTACATAATTTTGAAACTTTAAACTACCATTGTTAAACACTTTTACTAGTTACTGTTTACTTCAATTTAAGCTATTTAAATTATACAACTATTTAGATTTAATTTTACACTTCCCCCGACGTTTCGGTTGCTTTTCAGCAGCCATGGTCACGGGGAGGCTAAGATGGTAGTTGTCTCAATGTTCCAGTGTAGTTATTTCAAAGTACCCGAACATAATTTAATCATTGGTGTTTCTAGTTACGCAGAATTAGCTCAAAGTATCATGAAATCTAGCTGTGGTTTGCTTCTTCTTGGGTTTGACTATTTGAATTTCTGGATCCCAAGCTGGTGGTACATTCCAAACGTCTTCTCTTTTGAAATTAGGATGTTTTTTGATTTCAATAGCTCCGAGAAACATCCTTGGTAGGAATCGGTTTTCTTTAGCAAGAATCTGTGGTTTGTCAAATCTCAGGTAGTAGTTGGTCCCCTGTTGCACATGTGCTAGACTTTAAATTGCTTTGTAATACACAACAATGGTAATGCCTCTTCTTTTACTCAAGTAACAAATAAAGTATAATTATTTTAATCACAATTATTCATCACTACAGGGTGATTTTGAAATCGTGTAATTCCTTTTAACCACGCATTCTACTGGTGATATAGAATAACCCTGACCATATTTATTTTTATGAGAATTATGTTTTTGGAGAAATTAATGTACCGATTTTTTTTCGTCAAATGGTTTTAGATAGTCATATGTTAATATTAATAATGCAAATGTGAGCTTGTTTGTTCCTTTGTTTGTTACCTCATCATCATCATCATAAGATTTCGTATACACAATGTTAGGGGAACAGAAAAGGACATAGGGTACCTTTTATCTCAGAAAAAATAATGCAATTTTTTTTTTTTACCCTGTGGGAATGCATTGACGCGTACCTCTCCGCGGGGGCGGGCGGAGGGGTTATGTCGGACTCTCCAGGGTAAAATAGAAAGATGGAATAAGAATAATGTACCTCCCGGAATACCGACTAAACCTACCACGGTGTTTCTCGACAAACCACTATCGGCGGGGCCGCGCGAATCATTTTCACATGCGGTCGCGACCCCGCCGAACTGTTACTAATCTAACCTGACCTAACCTACATTTACGCGAGCGAAGCCGTGGGTAAAAGCTAGTTTATTGTACTTCAATGATAACCTTTAACATAGGAAAGTTAAGGATTATCTGGTCCTTGGTATATCAGCCCTTAATCAAAATTATACCCATCATTTATATATATAAAAATCTCGTGTCAGGGTGTTTGTGGTCGCACTCCCCTGAAGCGGCTCAACCGATTTTTATGATTTTTTTAATGTATATTTGGTAGATATGACAATAGGTCGTAAACTATATATTTTCATACCGCTAAGCAATAATTTATATAGCAGAACAACATTGGCCCGTTCAGCTAGTATATATAAATAATAATAATTATTATTATTACTTCGATACATTGTTTTTCAATCGAAACAAACACTTTTTTCTATATTTATTTAATGTTACTTCTTTCTAAGTAATAAGTTTTCAGCGTTACTTGTAAATGGTAAGCACGTTTTTGTTGAATGCTGTGTTATTTCTTTAAGCTAACGACTATCTTCTATTTTATGAGGAAAACAATTCAGATCG
Organism: Catocala sponsa; assembly: GCA_963564715.1. Lineage (NCBI taxonomy): Eukaryota > Metazoa > Arthropoda > Insecta > Lepidoptera > Erebidae > Catocala > Catocala sponsa. Next base: position 18,990,359 of record OY751349.1, read on the forward strand.
TCTGTGCATAGTAAAATTCTCGTCGTGACGTCAGTCATCGTTATGTTCCAATTTACTTTTTACTTTAACTTATCATTTTCATCACTACCGACGACCCATATCATGCAACAGTCAAAAAATGGGCAGCATGAGACAAGTGGACTAACAAGGAGAGGCAGTAATATAGTTAAGCACATTTATGTTTCTTACACATTGTCTTGTTTAGATATTATAGATTTTTACACTCAAATATATTTATTTGTAAATCTTAACGGACATTTTGTTTGTCCGTATCATTTCTTTGAATAAGCTCAATATTTAGACCTGTTTTTAGGCAGGAATATACTGTGAAAATCGGCATTGTCTACTGTAAAATAATTCACATAAATAGAAATCATATCTAATATTTTTCTTTTAAATTTCCTCGTGATCACTTTCAGAACGAGCTTATGCTGCTGCTATGTTGTTTTTGCTTTAGTTTTGCTGAAATGTGCTTACTTTGTGTTTCTTCTTTCCTGTTATGCTTACTTTGTGTCTCTTCTTTCCTGTTGTGCTTACTTTGTGTCTCTTCTTTCCTGTTATGCTTACTTTGCGTCTCTTCTTTCCTGTTATTCTTACTTTTTCATTTCTTTTACTTCATGTTTTCTTTTATACAATTGATTTTAGTCTTTATCTTCCTCGCATGATCCCAGGTCGTAGTCGTCGTAGTACCAGAAGAAACACCACTTAGGGAAGAGCGGTAAACAGCTAAGGCACAGACAGGGGACGCACAGAATCCAAGGACATATCACGAAAAATGATAACCACGCGCAAAAGAAGCACAGCGGGTAACAGAGACACATTGATTATATGTTTTTAATGTGATCTTAAATCCGCATTTTTATTTATTTATTCATGTTTTTTGTTGCGAAAATCAGTTGAGATTTGACATGAGATTTTGACAAGTTTTTTTTAAAGAGTAAATATTTTATTTTTTTGGATATAATTATTGGCTATTGCTAGTCGTCCGCTAAACGGATTAATTAAAATAACTTAATCGTCCGATTACCGGATGAATAAAATAATTTAATCGTCCGTTAACAGCTATTTATTGTTATACTAAATTATTAAAAAATCTATACAATTTTTTTTTTTTTAACGTGACCTTTCTGTAGTAGGTCCAGTATTCATAAAAAGCATAGAACTACGGTAAATTAATGTAAACTTGCCCTATAAGAAAGTGGCGTCAGCGTCAGCCCAAAACACAACCTAAAATTATTCGCTTACTGTACTACGCAATTAATTAAATCATCAACTTTTTTTTGTAATTGATACCAATTGAAAATTTTGACGTTCTTCGTCGACATTAATTGCTTGATTTTCAGTTACAAATGAATTATCCTGTATACTTGACGATATCGACTCTACGTATTTTATTTTTTTTTGTAATTGATACCAATTTGAAAGTTTTATATAAGATAAATTAATGGTAAATTACATAGTCGATATTTCGTGATTTATTATAAAACCTAACCTAACCTAACCTACATTTACGCGAGCGAAGCCGCGGGTGAAAACTAGTACAACTATATATCTAAAGGTTATCTGGTAATCCGAATAATCGGACGATTAAATTATTTGTCGGCCTCGATGGCGTAGTGGTTAGTGTAACCGACTGCCACGCCTGAAGTCGCGGGTTCGATTCCCGCACAAGTCAAACATTTGTGTGCATAAACATGGATGTTTGTCTTGGTCTGGGTGTTTCTATGTATAATATGTATGTATTTACAAAAAAAAAAGTGGTATATGTATGTTTATCCATTGTCTAGTACCCATAGTACAAGTTCTGCTTAGTTTGGGCTAGATGGTGTTGTGTGAATGTGGTAGAATATTATTATTATTATTATTATTATTCTTATTTTGGTTGGTTTAACTTGTTTTTTCTCGAAATAAAATTCGGTATTTAATGAAAACCACGGGTCTAGGCCAAGTGGGGTTCATTTGGGGCATTATTTATTAAAAGGGGCTCGTCCTGCAAAAACTTACGAACTATACGGCAAGTATTGAGTATAGCGGCCTTCTGCATAGTGATGTAAAGATTGGTGGGTAGCTCTATCTGTCGTAAATAGTGAAGAAGGTGTTTGGGTATGACGCCTGTGCTGGAGAGCACCAGCATCAATTATTATTATTATTATTTTATTCATCCGGTAATCGGACAACTAATTTATTTTATTATCCGTTTAGCGGACGACTAGACACTTGGATAATTATTAGAACTTTGTTATAGAATATTCAGTCCAAGATTATCAAATCTTTAAAACATTATATATGTATACTTTTACAAACATTTCGGCGAATCATTAACTTTTGGATTGTCCCATGACTCATACTAAAAAAAACGCTACCGTTGCGCGTCCGTGACCCCTACGGTCAAGAAAACTCGTTGCGATTAGTCGCGAAAAAAATACCAAAGATTTTCTTGACTCCTCCGTAGGGGTCACGGACACGCAACGACGGCAACGTCCATGACTCCACCGTAGGAATCATGGACGTTTTAGAGGAGATTCTAGCCAAAACCTAACTAATATTATAAATGCTAATATGAGTTTGTTTGTTTGTTTGAACGCGCTAATCTCAGGAACTACTATTTCAATTTGAAAAATTCTTTTATTGTTGGATAGCCTATTTATCGAGGAAGGCTATAGGCTATATAACATCACGCTACAACCCACGGGGGCCGCGCAGTAACCATAAACGCGAGTGAAACCGCGGGCTCTTCTAGTTTCTTATAAAACTATTTTCTTAGATGTTTCTGTAGTCATTTAAAAGAAAGCTCCTCTGGTAATCTATTAGATAGGGTGTCCTATTAATGGACTAACGGTGGTTTTGACGATATACAATAAATAACAACAGCCTGTTAACTAACAAAATTAGTAGAGCCTCGCTGATTTCAGCATGAATGGGCCGGCTTTTCCTTTCTCGCTCCTCCTTCCCGCTTCCTTTCCTAAAGGGTCGGCAACGCGCAAGTGTTGCCTCTGGTCTTGCAGGCGTCCATAGGCTACGGTGACCACTTACCATCAGGTGGGTCGTATGCTTGACTGCCACCGTAGTTGTACAAAAAAAATAAAAATTAAGTGTATTTTGGATTTATTAGTAAAATAATTGTAATATCTTTTTTAATTGCCAATTGCCTTATAATCTACGCGAATGGCCGTAATTATTTTTCATACAATCAATTAGCCTATACATATATACAATCCTAATCCTAATCTTATCCTAATCCTAATCCTAACTAATATTATAAAAGCGAAAATGAGTTTGTTTGTTTGTTACCTTTTCACGCCTAAACCACTGAACCGATCATCCTGAAATTTTGCATATACGTTGTCAGGTGTACAGAAACGGACGTAGGCTACCTTTCATCCAGAAAATATTGCTTGTTTGCCACCTTAGTAGTATAAAAAAAAACAAAACGCTCATAAAAATTGCATATGCTTTATTATTCATTTTTATGTTACTTACTTTCATGCTTGAATATCTTTATAAGAAAATATATTTTGAACTAATTTGTATTCCAATTAAGAATGTCAAATGTACAGAAGCACTTATGTAGCTTTCAGACAATGTAATTTACTGGCGATTTAAAAAGAGTGATTGTGAGTTTGTTGTAAGTATCTTTTCATACGTTTAAAACGTGTCTAAAGCTAACTTCAGTATAAGAAACCACAAAACTTCGACGTTCATAACTGCTACTTCGTAACATTAATTAATAAGTGATTAAAAGTAATGATTTTGTTCGATATTTTAAACGCAACAGCAAATAGCATTCAAAAGACCTTTTTGTGAAAATTAGTGGCAAAATAAAGAAGCAATTAATATTTAAAATATCTGTAGGTGAGTGCTTAGTTAATGTATTTTGTCCCTCGCATTTCTACCTCTAAATAACAGTTCCTTATATCACTACTGTCATTTACAATCATCGCTTCTACCAAAGTCTTTTAACAAAGTTGCTTCAGAATGTTATTAACAACATAATATTTTAGATAAAGTAACTTTTTTATTATAAAGGTAAAAACAATCTACCACAATTCGTTACTGCGAATATGAAAGTGATTTTAATTGCGACAAAGAAATTATCGATACCAAATAACAACAATATCACACAAAACACAATATAATAATATTTGCTATGAAAAATTTAAACTTTATTAAAACGCTGTTGCGATCCGTTTTACGATATATTTTACGATACGCCTCGAGTTTACGAGTTACTTTTAAAATAACAATTTGTCCAGGATGTGCTTGTAAAGTGTGCGAGTGTGATAATCTTGGGAAGTGCTGACATCAGCGTGGGTACTTTTATCTTTCGTCGACCAAGAAGTGTAAATAAGTTTCTTGGTTAATACATGGACACGAGAAATTTATCTTGTAAAGCAGCTAGAGTAATTTAATATGTAGAGTAGGCGTGTATAAAAATGGCACACGACATTCATCTAGTACGACGCCTTTAGAAGCCATTTTGTATGTACTTGCTTTTGCCCGCGGCTTCACTCGCGTTAATTTAGAATTTGTCAATCAATCCGGGTTGCACTCTGTATGTAATAATATAATTCAATCATGATTCGAAAGACACGTAGCGCCATCTATTATCATAAGAACGCTCTTGTTGTTTTCCTCGGGAACAGTAATTTTTTTCGGGATGAAGGGTAGCCTATGTCCGTTTCTGTACACCTGACAAAGTATATGCAAAATTTCAGGATGATCGGTTCAGTGGTTTAGGCGTGAAAAGGTAACAAACAAACAAACTCATTTTCGCTTTTATAATATTATTTAGGATTAGGATAGGATTAGGATTAGGATTGTATATATGTGTAGACTAATTGATAGTATGAAAAATAATTACTTATGGCCATTCGCGTAGATTATGGATTTTAAAGGCAATTGGCAATTAAAAAAGATATATAAATTATTTTACTAATAAATCCAAAATACACTTAATTTTTTTTTTGTATAAGTAAGATGGCAAACAAGCATACGACCCACCTGATGGTAAGTGGTCACCGTAGCCTATAGACGCCTGCAACACCAGAGGCATCACTTGCGCGTTGCGTAGGAAGGGGGAAAAAGGGTTAATAGGCCTCCGGCACTCTCACTCACCAAACGACACACAACAGTAGGAATACTGGTATTTCACGTCGATATTTTGTGAGAGGGTAGTCCTTCCCCGGTCGAGCCGGCCCATTCATGCTGAAATCAGCGAGGCTATACTACTGCTACTATTGTTGCTTTGAGTCGATTTGAGTGGTTACATTTATTTTGACGTCACACGTTGGTAAACGTGTGCTATCATTGCTTACTTGTCCTATGTTTATTTACAGATATGTTACGTCATTTGATGACTCGACGCCATATTGCCGGAGCAATCATCTTTAGTTTTGACAGTTTTGAAATTAGTGTATTTTGTAATGTTTTTTTTTAGGAAATACTTTAAACAATTAAACAATAAAGAGTTTTTATATGGTTATTTGAAATAGTTGCTAGAAACCAGTTAGCCTATTCCAATCAAATTAAGCGCTCAGTTCGTTTAAACAAATATGTGTTAAGCAAATTGCGTTTACCGTGTCATATGTCTTCTATGACATATAAAATATCACGCTTTCGATCGCTGATCGCAGTGTAAGACGCGTGTTATCTGCAGGGACGAAGACGCTGCAAACGAAGTGCGTTTGTCGCTCAACTTACAAATTGCATTATTTCAAACCATTTCAAAATTTAAGTCTTGTTTCGTACAGAAACAAGGAGATAAAATAAAATCGTAGATTCTTGAAAATACTTGTATTTTCTATAAAATTATAACATTCCTTCGGCGTGTTCGAATGCAAATCATTAAGTGTGTGGTGTGTGTTGTGACGTATGCGCGTGGCCTGTGAGGAGTTATGTGAATGGTTAAATAAATATGTTGTGATGTGTAAGTGGTTTGATTGGTGGAATTTATACAAAGCAAATTAGATGTTAATACAATGGTGTAAGGGTTATGGAATGTGTACTATTTAATTACTATTTTACGGAGCGGCGCGAACAGTCTAAATTAATATTATAAACACTGTTCCCTAACTTTCACAATCTGATGGGTGGCAATCCGACACGACCGGAGAGAGATCAGGTGCAGGACCAACGGCCTGACACTGAATACGAACCCTAGACGCACAGCAGTTGGATTCGTTACCGCTGCGCTATCAAGACAGGCGCAGGCTTGTTTATACTTTTCTCTAAATATATAAAAATACCGTGTCACGGTGTTTGTGGTCGCTCTCCTCCGAAACCGCTCGACCGATTTTTATGAATTTTTTTATGTATATTTGGTAGGTATGAGAATAGGTCGTAGTTGTTATGTGAGGAATAAATAAGTCACAAGTAAATGTTATCAGTATTTTCAATTCATCCGGTATAACATCACGCCACGAGCCATGGGAGGTGAGCAGTAATCAAAAACGTGCTTGAAACCACTATGTATGTATTGTCATCTATTTGGTATCAATACAGAAATTATTATTATCTTAACTAATATTATAAATGCGAAAATGAGTTTGTTTGTTTGTTACGGTTTCACGTCTTAACTACTCAACCGATCAACATGAAATTTTGCATACACGTTGTCAGGGGTACAGAATAGGACATAGGGTACCTTTCATCCAGAAAAAATAACTGTTGCAAACCTAACCTTACCTAACCCACATTTACGCGAGGAAAGAAAAGAAGCTTATTTTAAAGAGGAAAGATTTGATTTTTTGTTTATTTGTTTATAAGGATTTAACTCAAAAACTACTAAAATAATTTAAAAATTCTGTCGCCGTTAGAAACGCTATATTATCACTGAATAACAACGGGCATTTTATTTAAACAAAAAGTTCTGTTTCACGCGAGCGAAGCGGCGGGCAAAAGTTACTGTACCTATTATAAATCCTGTTGTCACATAAAAGAACCTTTAAAATAAGCTTCGCTCAAGTTTCCTCCATAACAATATAACGGAACCGTTGTTACATAAAAACAAAGTCTAACATACAAAGTTTCTGGTTTGGGATCATGTTGGGAAGTTTTTATCTCAACTAATGTAACAGAGGCTTGCATCTTGTACTTGGACGTAAGAAGAGAGCTACTTGCTTACTGTGCACATGGTATTATTTTAAGACTTAGATAAAATTTTGTGGTGTAGCAGAGTGATTCTATGGCTGATTATAATGTAACTAATTATTGATTAATTTTTCGACTTTATGAATTGATCGTATGGTCGAGGGTTTGATTAGTTTGATAGAAATTTTCTGAGGAAAGGACGAGACAAAGAGGAGACTACGAATGTAACTACTTCGTTAGTCGCAGCTAAGCAGTCGATGGTGAAGTCGCGACTTTGATTATATGGTGGGGTAAACTTTTGACCTGTAGTGTCTGCTTCTATAATACTAGCTTTTGCCCGCGGCTTCGCAAGCGTTAATTTAGAATTTGACAATCAATTCGGGTTGTACTCTGCTTGTAATAATACATAATAATATAATGCAATCATGATTCGAAAGGCACGTGGTGCCATCTATTATCATTAGAACGTTATTATGGTTTTCCTCGGGAACGGTTATTTTTTTCGGGATGAAAGGTAGCCTATGTCTGTTTATGTACACCTGACAACGTATATGCAAAATTGCAGGATGATCGGTTAAGTAGTTTAGGCGTGAAAAGGTAACAAACAAACAAACTCATTTTCGCTTTTATAATATTAGTTAGGATTAGGATAGGATGTGTTCTTATTGACATGCGTGCTATGTATCCGTGGAACGACGATTCGATAGTGCGTATTAATACGCGCTATCAAACATAATATCTAAAGATGCCAAACAATTGGACATTCGTGCGAATATCGCGTCATGTTATCCTCTTGGCCCTATGCCTTCATACGAAGCGATTACCTTATTAGAACATCCTATTTTAGTCATGATCGTTTCTTTTAAAATAGACATTTCCATACTAGGAATGTAACCTGTGTCGCGGGCGATTTTACAATAATTTACCTGAGGTCGCGGGTTCAATTCCCGCACAAGTCAAACATTTGTGTGCTTGAACATGGATGTTTGTCGTGGTCTGGGTGTTTCTATGTATAATATGAATGTATTTACGAAAAAAAAAATGTATGTTTATCCATTGTCTAGTACCCATAGTACAAGCTCTGCTTAGTTCGGGCTAGATGGTGTTGTCTGAATGTGGTAGAATATTATTACTATTATTATTTAAACAACAGACACAAAAGCATCTAGATTTGGAACAACTATTTGTTTCACATATTTTTTGTCAGTGGTGAGACAAATTAGACCCCTACGCAATCGCTTTCTACCACGATAACTATACAGTTATCCTGGTTGAAAGTGGTTATACAGCCGTGGTAAACTATCTCTACTCTACATAATATTGTCTTTTGTTTACGCGAATGTTATTCATTGAAATTAAACTACTATATACGGATTTTATCGCGATGTTTATTTGACACTTTATTACAAAATTTGGAAACTGTTACACTTCTATTACTATTAAACGTTACTAATTTTTAAGCTAATTAAATTATTGAAACTATTTGTACTATTACTATACTATGTATTATACTATTTATATTTATGTTTACGCTTTCCCCGACGTTTCGGTTGCTTTTCAGCAGCCATGGTCTCGGGGAGACTAAGATGGTAGTTGTCTCAACAACACTTTTCAAAATATTGTAATAAAGTGTCAAATAAACAACACGATAAAATCCGAATATAGTAGTTTAATTTCAATATCTCAACTCTATCAAAACGTCGTTTACAATAACGCCTCACATCCATGTATTTCGATAAGGAATATCTTTTGTCATGCTAAATGTACTTTTCTTTAGACTGTACTAAAACCATATAATCTTTTCCTTTTTGTTTTATCTGTTTCTGCGAAACATTAAGTTTGTCACTCCACTTCGAACATAAATAACTTGGTATCTTGTCTCTTATCAGAAGGCTTTTGTTGGATTCCAATTTTAAGATCCTGCATTTTAGGTATAGTTAAAAACTACTACGTGGTGTATACACGCATAGACTCTTGCCTGTGTTTAGATCAGAAGGGTAAGGAGAGACTACGGATTTCCACTTGTTATGATTCTGCCATACCTCACTTGGCATGCTTGTTCGTCAATTTAGGTTACTGTTCTTGTACTTGGCTATTCTCCAGAATGTCTTCGATCTGATCAGAGGACGTTTTGCTACATCGTATATTAATAAATAAATGCTAGCTGGCTAGTAATTGTCTGTTGGGTATATCATACCCATGAAGACTAATCAATATATATGAGGAAGCTCAGCTGTTTCTCCATATTATGCTTTGTAACCTTATTGGAGAAATACTTCCTTCCGATAGAATTCGGTTTTCGAAGAGATTTGTGAATTGAAGATTTGCGAATAAAAGCATGAAATCTTGTATTACTATACAACAATGTTTTATGGATGTTGTTATTATTTTGTTATTCGTGCTCTAAACATACTTGCTTAGAACATGAATAACAATAAAAATAAATGAGAACTGCTAAATGAGAAGAAGCAGCTCTAACGGCATTATCAAAACGATAGCAGATAATAATTTCTCAGTTATATAAATAAAATTCTACTAAATCTAATAATCTGGATTGTTATATTTCTGTGTCGATATGTGGTGATCTTTACAAGATTGCAGGAAATGCAATCAATAAATATCAGCTCTGTTTATAACCTGTCCCACTACTGCGCACGGATTTCTTCGTGGTGTCAAAAAGGGGTAAAGCCATAGTCGACCATGCTGGTCCAGTACGAGTTAGCAGATCTCACTCATCTTCGGGATACTTCTTATATTATTTAGAATTTAGAGATGACATTTCCTTACCTTTTTTCTTTAGCGTTAAAGCGATTGATATAATAGACTATATGTATTCTTCGAAAAGTCTTAAGGCTAGGCAGCTCTTCAAACTTACAAACATAATAAGATTGCTTCTACTATAAGTATGTCGATCTTTTCACAAACTTTAAACAAGATACATACTCTGAATCTCCTGCGAGATAAGCGTACGAAAACAGGAAATTACGACCCATCGAAGCATATTTAGTTTTGAACAACAAATAAGTTTTGAAGAGTGTAAGATGGGGAGCGGGTTGATATTGAGAATATTGTGTTATCTGTTTGAAGTGCATAGCCTAGGTGTATTTAAGTGTCTGGAGCACGGAAGTATAGTGTCTTTCCATTGTTTGAAATCTCTCCGAGAGTTATCAGAGATTTCTCATGTAACTAGTGTTAATGGTTCCCAAATAAGATATCTATTTGTGGTAGTAGGGTAGGCTAGTAGAGTGTATTTATTTTAGCTATATATGTCGCTTAACCAGCTGTTGTCTGTATCTAGCATGTTTGCAAAGTTACACTTGTAGAAAACTATGCAATTTTCATGAAAATAAGTAGGGTTTCCTGTAGGCAATGAGGTGGCAATTTGGTACGCCCTGCAGATACTCAGACTCTAGACTTTAAGAAGTTTAGTGAATGCGATTACAGTGCATGTCTATTAATATACTCTCCTATGCAGGTCAGTCCCCGATTACCTAGGATCTAAAATCATAGCTGGCTAAAAGTATTTATTCGGATATATACCGGACCATATATGTATGTGTCTATGCCTATCGTAAGAAATCCAGGTATTTAAAAGAATTAGGTAGTGGTACCATTACATTATTGTCGATTTTTTATGCAAGTATGAGATGTTTAAACTTTTTATTGAAGTGACATTACATTATACATAAGACTTCTTCTTTTCTTCAGCTCCTCTTTTTCAGCATTTTCAAAAGCTTTAATACATATTTTGCTATAATTACTTGGAAGTAATCTGTAAATAGCATGTATGTTTGAAAATATGACTTGATCTTCTTGATCGAAAGTCATTCCATATGCGTTATTTAATTTAGCGATTTTCTTAAGTTTATTATTAGGTCGATCTTCTATATATATTCCATCACTTGCGCAGAAGAATACATTTCTACGCTTATCTTCGGATATTTGTTTTATAGTAATATTATCATTTAAAATAATAGGTTCATCATTTAGTTTCTGAAGTTTAAACAATGCTGTATCGTTTGAGAAGAATATTTCCGAATTGTTCGATACAAAGATACTGTTAATACTTATATTGATAGCTGGTTCTCTTACGAATTTGCCCTTTTTGTATACGTAGAGTTTCTGCGTCGGGTATTCTATGTAGTAAATATCATTGCCAACGAATATCGACCATATTGATTTGTCTTTTGCAGCAAAGAATGTTATTGTGTTTTGGGAAGGATTGAATTTGTATATGCCGTCGTGGCCGCCAATGTACATGCCATCGTGGGCCTGGTCGTAGGCTACGGCATATCCGCCTGGAATTCCCTTAAGGTCTCTGGTGAATTTAGTTTTCAGTTCACAAAGCATAACCACAAAATCTATTTCTGTGCGGTCCCAGATTGTGTGACTGAAGAACAGATGATCTGAAGATCTGTAAAGATAATTGTTACTTAACTAGTTTTACGTGTCTTTTCTGTGCTTGTAACAGTTTACTTAATCAGCAACGACATTTAGCCGATTACACTATGTTTTTCTGAAAGGAATGAAGTGAAATATGACTTGAAGCACATTTGATATCCCATTTAGTAGTTTTATGTCCCTGTGAAGTATAATGGTCGCTTACAATTACAGTTTTGAGTGCTCCCACGAAATCTTTGATTGTGGAATGACTACAGTATCCTTAAAGCCTAGAACATACGTTTTAACGAGAATACCTTCTTGTTAGGTGGGTTTTTAATGGATTCGCAACAAGCATGTGATGCTCGTGGTGTCGCATGTGTCCATAGACAACGGTAATCGCTTACCATCAGGCAGGTCATATGCTTTTTTATCACCATCGTGGAAGAAAAGCTTTCTAAAATAATTTTAAATGTAGAGACAGAGCCTCGTAACACTGTTGTTAAAACAAAGATAGATATATATATATATATATATATATATATATATATATATATATATATATATAGACATATAGACTATCTAAATTAGCGAGTTAGCATGTTTTTGAAATGGTCTTTGTTTTTTATAAGTTTGTAGACTACATCCTGATCTGAACAAATATACCGGGAAGCTAGTTTGACTGTGTTTTATCGTTAAAGTGACTACGCAGAACATTCTTATATACAGGTTGTCCGGTAAATAATGGATAACCTTGAAATGTCTTATAGTAGAACTGATGGGCGTTAAGAAAAAAATGAAAAAAAATAATCATACTTTTGACTGTCTATCTATTAGCATAATTAGTGTTTAATAATAAAACAACTAAAAACGCATGGAATTCATTCATTTATGGTCGTAGTGTACAAGAAAGTAAATTTCAGTAATAAAAAAATATGTATCTCAGGTAGTAGTTAGGATAGATTTTATTCATATTTTTTTCTGAACGGCCATCAGTTCTACTATAAGACATTTCCAGGTTATACATTAATTACTGGACACCTGTATATGACGATAATTCATGAACTATAAAACAGTAGGTACTGCTTTCTAAGGATATATGTAGTTCTTAATAATGATAAAGTTACTACGATATCCTTGCTTGAATAGTTTCTTTAAGTACTTGGCTGTATATAAATTTGCCTGTGCCTCTTGAATTAGTTATATATTTTTTATATACGTTTTCCGGTCTGTACATGTGCAAGTAATTAAATAGTTATTTTGATAAGAAATCTGGTTAATTATTTCAAAACACTAATAGGTTATGGGCCCAGGCAGTGTTCACGCGAGTTATTAAGCTCTCTCTCTCTCTTCCTAGCTATGTATCCCACATGGTGGTGGGGTCAGCTTTCCTTATTTTCTCCTCCACTTCGCTCTGTCTTGGACATCATCGCCAGTAACATTACATTCCCTCTTGTCCTTTAGCACTACATCTTTCCACCTTGTCTTGGGTCTGCCTCTAGGTCTGCGACCGGGGAGGTCAAGCTGCAGTGCCAAATTTCCGACGTAGTCTGGTGGCCTTCTTTTTACGTGACCATACCATCTCAGCCTACTCTCCTGCATCTTGTTGGCGATGTCGCGTACACCGAGGCTTCCTCGCACGTACTCGTTGCGGATTTTATCGAGCCTGGTTACGCCGCCATCCACCTCAGCACCTTCACGCGAGTTAACCAACGCGAGTTATTAAGCTGTATAAAATATATTGATATAAAGCATACGTTGTTATAAAGTAAGCAGATATGTTATTATGAGTATAACAATTTGATTCGCATAATATCCACGGCTTTACAAAAGGAGTGTACCTAATTAGTATTGGCTTATTTTCAAAGCCTGCTTTGGTGAAGCAGCGGTACTTCTTTGGCAAATGCGATTGCATCAGGTCTCGGGTTGGATTCCGGATTGAGAAAACCGATTTTTGGGTTTTCTGTCCAAAAATTTTTAGTACCAGCACGGAATCTGGAAATGCCCGGGGGAGATGGTGATAAACTCGCTCGGGGGTATAGGCGTAAGCTTTTGTATGTACTCGTATGTAAGTTTACAGATGAGCATCTGAGAATTTGTTATAATTATCCAATTATATTATCGCGTGCTCCATCGTCGACTGCATGTTCACTTAAGATCAGGTGAGATCGCGATCAATCGCAAGCCTATGACAGGATAAAAAAAAATATCTTCAAATAAAAGTCCTAATGCCTCAAGCAAATATATTTTACACAAAGAGCTGCTAATTAGTTTATAAGTCATTGTATCTTTCTTCCTATATTTAATTTTAACCTAATTTTAATTTTATTTTTATACAACTAGAGTGGCAAACAAGCATTCGGCCCACCTGATGGTACGCTTGCAACACCAGAGGCATCACTTGCGCGTTGCCGACCCTTTAGGAAAGGAAGTGGGAAAGAGAAGGAACGGGAAAAGGGAAAGGGGTGATTGGGCTCCCGGCACTCTCACTCACCGAACGAAACACAACGGTAGGAATACCGCTATTTCACGTCGATATTCTGTGAGAGGGTAGTCCTTCCCCGGTCGAGTCGGCCCATTCATGCTGAAATCAGCGAGGCTCTACTACTAAAAGTAAACATTAGTCTCAATATTGTTAATAATTAAGGGAAAGAGCGAGATAGCCCCAACACAAGTATGTATGGGGATGTCTCATTTATAATGAATGTAACTGTTCACAATATAACATTGCTGCGAGTAACACATGGGTACATGACGAGGGGTAGGGACGCGCGCGCGGGGCGGACATCACGGGCCGTACGGCGCGAGCGCTGATTCCAAGATTCGAGACAATAATCGACGCCATTGTGAATGCACGTCCTAATGTTACAGTTTTGAAAATTTATAATATGATGATAATATAACCAATAACCGTAAAGCAAGCAGTATTATTTCAATGATCACAGAAGAAAGCCTATCTTCAACAGTAACTGTTTTGAGACAAATAAAGATTTTTCATTTTTTTTTTTTTCAAATAGACGCCTGTACTATCGCAAATACTGAGCTATCGCTGCTGCACGTTACTGTCTTTTATATAATAAAAATAAATCTAGCCTTAAAAAGTTTCACTTCAATCTGTGAAGTCTTAGAATACCAGATATAATAAATACGTTAAAAACGTAACACTTTACAACATCAGTACCAAAACTCGTGTACGTAACAAGAAAGGACACCACCGCCGGCACAACACAGCTCATCCTAAGTTTACAAGTCACAAGCACATGACACAACATCTTTACTGCATTCAACACTCACTCGCTCTTGCGCTTCCAACATTTATATTTCTTAAGAGCTCACAGCTTGGAAACTAATTAATTTTACCGAAAACGTATCATGTAAATACAGTGTGATTTTGAAATCGTGTATCTAATTCCTTTTAACCACGCATTCTACTAGTGATATAGAATAACCCTGACCATATTTTTTTGGAGAAATTAATGTACCGATTGTTTCTACAATGGTTTTAGATAGTCATAATTATGTTAACCTCCCGACACAACCCCAATATACTACTAATAAAAAAAAAATAACAACAATAACTGATGTCGTAAATAATAAGGGGCAATAAAAAGGACCGCCCGTTATTATTTACGACATTATTTATTGATGTTATTTTTTTTAATTAGTGAAAAATTTAAATTGGGTTGTTCCGTATTCATCCTATGACGTCTCATCCTACGCTGTTTTTTTTCCTAACTCAACCTATTTACGTTCCTTACTCAACCGACAGCAATTATTTCAATTTTTAATTCTTGATTCATCCTATAGGTATTCCTAGCTCAACCGATTTATGAAATCACCTAAAAGTTCTAAGTTTTGTTTTGACGGTCTGAACAAAAAATACTGCTTTCATAATCTATAAATATAAATAAATAAAATTGAAGTGTCTGTTTGTAATGTCAAAATAACAGCTTTTTACTATATGCATATGAAAGTACATACGGTACTTACTTATATAAAATACTCTTCTTTTTATACTACTAAGGTGGCAAACATGCATGATGATGGTAAGTGGTCACCGTAGCCTATTGACGCCTGCAACACCAGAGGCATCACTTGCGCGTTGCCAACCCTTTAGGAAAGGAGAGTAAGTGGGAAGGAGAAGGAGCGGGAAAGGGGAAAGAGCGTGATTGGGCCTCCGGCACACTCACTCCCCGAATGAAACACAATAGTAGGAATACTGGTATTTCACGTCGATATTCTGTGAGAGGGTAGTCCTTCCCCGGTTGAGCCGGTGGCCATTCATGCTGAAATCAGCGAGGCTCTACTACTTCGAAAATTGTCTTTTTGTTTCGGCTAACCTCTGTAACGGCTGGACCGATTATGACAGGACTTTCACTGGCACAAAGCTGATTTTAGAGGGAGTAACTTAAGCTACATTTGTTTTTATATTGTTCTATAAAATAAAAGGACGTTAAATCGTAAAAATCATATATTTACAAAGTTAACATCAATTACAATAAAAGAACGTAAATATTTACATATATCTATTTTCTGATCTCACAAACTTATGAAGTATACTTAAAAACTAAATAGTATCTTCTATAAAATCAACAATCTTTGGTTAATAAATGATTTCTATTCATAAATCATTTAAAATTATGTACAATAAATCACAGATTTACTAGCAACAATTTCAATAAGGCTAGTACAATAAAAGCATAAGATTATTACCTATTTAAAAATAATTTAAGATCCGTGTAAAAAATTAATTTGGTTGAGGAACAATTTAAGATTATAAACTAACTAGTCATATTAAGCATACCAAAACACACAATTCACAAAAAAACAGAATACACATAAAATATACTACAACAGAAAACACATAAAATAAACTATAACTACTATTTTTATATCAATCATTAATTTTCTTTAAAATAAACAAATGGAGTCAATTTTTCTAGGCAGTGGCCCAGTACTATTCTTCCATCTACAAATTCTTGAATAGCACTATTGATTCTGTCTTTATTTTCCTTATTATTAATTGACGAAGAGGTCGACGCGCCATGTTGTCGTTATACAATCCTTGCGTTTAGGAAAATAACTATTCGTTATACAATATTCTATTAAAATATTAAATATTGTTTTGCTATCCATACTATTTTCGGTAATATTTGCCACAGGTAGAGTAAGGAACACATTTCGGTTGAATAAGGAAACTTTATTAAAATATTGTAATCGGATGAGTTAGGAATACTAATTTAGGATGAGTAAAGAAATAGGATGAGACGTCATAGGATGAATACGGAACAACCCTTTAAATTGTCACGGGTGGTTAACATATGACTAACTGAAACCATTTCACGAAAAAAACGGTACATTAATTTATACAAAAATATAATTCTAATTAAAAAAAAATATGGTCAGGGTTATTCTATAGCACCAGTAGAATGCGTGGTTAAAAGGAATTACACGATTTCAAAATCAACCTGTATATGTATCTCTGTGAAGTTATGATTTAATTAGTATTTGTGAAGTTGTTAGTACTGAGCTCTAGTACATATACGTGATTGGATAGTTGGCGTAGTTGCTTACGTGGTCGCCTTGCCATTGCTCCGACCCCGAATGTTGTTGGTTCGATCATAAAACGAGACAAAAAAGAAATTGTGTGATACTCATACAGTTGTTCCAACTCTGGGTGTTTTTGTGTCCGTTGTTTGTATGTGTGTAAAGTCCTCTAAGACATAGGAATTATTTCCAGTGCGAGAAATGTCTATTTAAAAATAAATAAAATCTAAATAATAAATAAGTAAATCTTAGAGTTCGAAAAAATGGTTCAAGTATTATGCAAAGGTCACGTGATACCACGTGACCTTGAGGTCACAGGTCAAAGGTCACAGTAATTTCGGGGTATATCGACTACTAGCTATTGCCCGCGGCTTCGCTCGCGTTAATTTAGAATTTGAAAATCAATTCGGGTCGTACTCTGCTTATCCTTACTAATATTATAAATTCGAAAGTAACTCTGTCTGTCTATCTGTCTGACTGTCTGTTACCTTTTCACGGTTAGACCACTTAACCGATTTAGATGAAATTTGGTACAGATATAGTTTAAAACCTGGGGAAGGACATAGGCTACTTTTTATTCATGTAGGTACCACGCGGGCGGAGCCGCGCGCAAATGCTAGTAATAATATAATTCAAGCATGATTCGAAAGACACGTGGCGCCATCTATTATCATAAGAACATTATTGTTCTTTTCCTCAGGAACAGTAATTTTTTTCGGGTTGAAAGGTAGCCTATGTCCGTTTCTGTACACCTGACAACGTATATGCAAAATTTTAGGATGATCGGTTCCGTGGTTTAGGTGTGAAAAGGTAACAAACAAACAGACAAACAAACTCATTTTCGCTTTTATAATATTAGTTAGGATTAGGATGCTGAGTCGAATGGCGTGTCTCTAGTTCTTACGGTTCTTGAGTTAAAAGTTGAATAACAGACAGACGGACGGACGGATGGACAAAGCTGTTGTATAAGTTTTTTTTCGAACTCTAAAATGAATAATATCTTTTCGTGCCTATATCCTCGAAAAGGTAATTGAGGACATCAGTATTTCACCAGCTGTGTTTTAAGGTCGCACGTAATAGGAAGTGAGCCCATTGTCATTTACTGGATCAAGCTTTGTACTGATACTTGGAATATCTTGTGGCGCAGCGATATTGAATGTGACTGTTGTGTACAAGATGTCAAGACTCACCCGGTTGGGTGAATTGTTTGTCATTCTCAGTAGCAGAACTGTGAGCGGTGAGTGCAAGGCTCGGCACTAATACGTGGGATCTGAAACCATGTCGTAAACGACACTTCTGCCTACCCTATGGGAGAAATTAACGTAAAACTAAGTATTATGCATATAAATCGCCCACTATCTCCTTTGTGGTATTTATCTATCTATACTAATAAAAAATGTTAAATGTTATTATAGCTTAAATGAATATTTAAATGACAAATTGTATTAAAACAAAAAAGGAAAAGATTTTATTATTATTAAATTGACCTGACATTCTTTAATTTTAATTTTATTTTTGCTTTTATTTGTTATTTTGGTTGTTTATTTATTAATTTATTATCTTAATCTATTCTAATTTTGTTTTATTCCTATTTATACAGATGACATTCCATTTTATTGAATATACTTATGTTAATTAATTATAATTATTTGCATGCCACTTAAAGGTAGAAACATTTGATACTTGTACTATCGACTCCAGCGGCGGTTGACCACTCCTAAGTTTAAAATCGCATAGCAGGCCAACTCTTGGTACCCGTACCCGTGACACACTCCTTTCTTTGTTTGAGTTTTTTTACACTTTACATTTGTTTACTGATTCTAAGGCGATACAAACTCAACTAGTCAACATGTGCAAGCGAAAATTTTTCTGAAATGGTCAACCATCGCTGGAGCCGATAGTACCTGTTGGACAATTTATAACACCACTGTAACAATGTTTTCTACGAATTAATAAATGATTTGATTTGATTTGATTTGATTTAATAAAGCTGAAGAGTTTGTTTCTTTGTTTGGTTGAACGCGCTAATCTCAGGAACTATTGTTCCGAATTGAAAAATTATTTTAGTGTTGGATAGCTCATTTATCGAGGAAGGCTATAGGCTATATAACATCACGCTACGACCTACGGAAGCGGTGCATTCATCATAAACGCGGGTGAAACCGCAGGCACATCTAGTAATAAATAAAACTAGTGGTCACTCAGTAGTATACAGCCGTCGCAATTCGTCGTAAATTTTCGCTCCTTCTCCATATAAACTAGTAACTTTTGCACGTGGCTTCGCTCGCGTAAAAGTAGGTTAGGTTAACTTATGTTAATAATAGTATTTCGTTTTGAATAAAATAAACCTATGTTACTCGGTGATAATATAGCTTTCTAACGGTTGAGTCGTTTTTGAATTAAATCGTTACAAACAAACAAAATATCAAATCCTTCCTCTTTATAATATTAGTAGGTATGCAGATGCTGGATGCGGCAAGCTGAAGACAGGGCGCTATGGCGCTCTTTGGGGGAGGGCTATGTCCAGCAGTGGACTATTATAGCCTGATGATGATGATGAGATGAGGTATAGATAACGATGCCAAATCACACGCTCCACCATGCGCGCAAATATGCCTGAAAAGAGGTGCCCCACGTGTTATTAGCTAAATAGACTATTCAGCATAAGATAATTAATTCTTCAAAACAGATACCTACTCTCAAAAACACTTCGGCGAATTATCAAAGCTTTGTAGCCAAAACTAGTTCACAAGTTTTCGCATTAGACGAACTAAGTGTAAATTTTAAAACGTAAGTTTCCCCATAAAGCGGGACTTTTAGTCGATAGCAACACTTCCAGACTTTACTTCTAAACATGATTTTATTAGAAGTTCAGTTTATCAACGATGAGCCCCGAATACAGATAGCTATTTAAACTCTCCTCCTAAAGCAGGATTAACTACAATCACACAGTTCGAAAGCTGGCGATGATACTTTTGATATTACGTTGTTTATTTTCTGTATATATTACTAGATTTTGTCCGCGGCTTTGCTCGCGAGAATATAGATTTGCATAATATTGTCTTATGTTTACGCGAATTTTATACATTGAATTTAAACAAACTTCATACGAATTTTATCGCGTTGTTTATTTTTTATAAAACACTATTATTACATAATTTTGAAACTTTAAACTACCATTGTTAAACACTTTTACTAGTTACTGTTTACTTCAATTTAAGCTATTTAAATTATACAACTATTTAGATTTAATTTTACACTTCCCCCGACGTTTCGGTTGCTTTTCAGCAGCCATGGTCACGGGGAGGCTAAGATGGTAGTTGTCTCAATGTTCCAGTGTAGTTATTTCAAAGTACCCGAACATAATTTAATCATTGTTGTTTCTAGTTACGCAGAATTAGCTCAAAGTATCATGAAATCTAGCTGTGGTTTGCTTCTTCTTGGGTTTGACTATTTGAATTTCTGGATCCCAAGCTGGTGGTACATTCCAAACGTCTTCTCTTTTGAAATAAGGATGTTTTTTGATTTCAATAGCTCCGAGAAACATCCTTGGTAGGAATCGGTTTTCTTTAGCAAGAATCTGTGGTTTGTCAAATCTCAGGTAGTAGTTGGTCCCCTGTTGCACATGTGCTAGACTTTAAATTGCTTTGTAATACACAACAATGGTAATGCCTCTTCTTTTACTCAAGTAACAAATAAAGTATAATTATTTTAATCACAATTATTCATCACTACAGGGTGATTTTGAAATCGTGTAATTCCTTTTAACCACGCATTCTACTGGTGATATAGAATAACCCTGACCATATTTATTTTTATGAGAATTATGTTTTTGGAGAAATTAATGTACCGATTTTTTTTCGTCAAATGGTTTTAGATAGTCATATGTTAATATTAATAATGCAAATGTGAGCTTGTTTGTTCCTTTGTTTGTTACCTCATCATCATCATCATAAGATTTCGTATACACAATGTTAGGGGAACAGAAAAGGACATAGGGTACCTTTTATCTCAGAAAAAATAATGCAATTTTTTTTTTTACCCTGTGGGAATGCATTGACGCGTACCTCTCCGCGGGGGCGGGCGGAGGGGTTATGTCGGACTCTCCAGGGTAAAATAGAAAGATGGAATAAGAATAATGTACCTCCCGGAATACCGACTAAACCTACCACGGTGTTTCTCGACAAACCACTATCGGCGGGGCCGCGCGAATCATTTTCACATGCGGTCGCGACCCCGCCGAACTGTTACTAATCTAACCTGACCTAACCTACATTTACGCGAGCGAAGCCGTGGGTAAAAGCTAGTTTATTGTACTTCAATGATAACCTTTAACATAGGAAAGTTAAGGATTATCTGGTCCTTGGTATATCAGCCCTTAATCAAAATTATACCCATCATTTATATATATAAAAATCTCGTGTCAGGGTGTTTGTGGTCGCACTCCCCCGAAGCGGCTCAACCGATTTTTATGATTTTTTTAATGTATATTTGGTAGATATGACAATAGGTCGTAAACTATATATTTTCATACCGCTAAGCAATAATTTATATAGCAGAACAACATTGGCCCGTTCAGCTAGTATATATAAATAATAATTATTATTATTATTACTTCGATACATTGTTTTTCAATCGAAACAAACACTTTTTTCTATATTTATTTAATGTTACTTCTTTCTAAGTAATAAGTTTTCAGCGTTACTTGTAAATGGTAAGCACGTTTTTGTTGAATGCTGTGTTATTTCTTTAAGCTAACGACTATCTTCTATTTTATGAGGAAAACAATTCAGATCGTCTGTGCATAGTAAAATTCTCGTCGTGACGTCAGTCATCGTTATGTTCCAATTTACTTTTTACTTTAACTTATCATTTTCATCACTACCGACGACCCATATCATGCAACAGTCAAAAAATGGGCAGCATGAGACAAGTGGACTAACAAGGAGAGGCAGTAATATAGTTAAGCACACAAATGGAATAACAGGGAGCATTAATAAAGTTAAGCACATTTGTGTTTCTTACACATTGTCTTGTTTAGATATTATAGATTTTTACACTCAAACGGACATTTTGTTTGTCCGTGTCATTTCTTTGAATAAGCTCAATATTTAGACCTGTTTATAGGCAGGAATATACTCTGAAAATCGGCATTGTCCACTGTAAAATAATTCACATAAATAGAAATCATATCTAATATTTTTCTTTTAAATTTCCTCGTGATCACTTTCAGAACGAGCTTATGCTGCTGCTATGTTGTTTTTGCTTTAGTTTTGCTGAAATGTGCTTACTTTGTGTTGCTTCTTTTCTGTTATGCTTACTTTGTGTCTCTTCTTTCCTGTTATGCTTACTTTGCGTCTCTTCTTTCCTGTTATTCTTACTTTTTCATTTCTTTTACTTCATGTTTTCTTTTATACAATTGATTTTAGTCTTTATCTTCCTTGCATGATCCCAGGTCGTAGTCGTCGTGGTACCAGAAGAAACACCACTTAGGGAAGAGCGGTAAACAGCTAGGGCACAGACAGGGGACGCACAGAATCCAAGGACATAGCACGAAAAATGATAACCACGCGCAAAAGAAGCACAGCGGGTAACAGAGACACATTGATTATATGTTTTTAATGTGATCTTAAATCCGCATTTTTATTTATTTATTCATGTTTTTTGATGCGAAAATCAGTTGAGATTTGACATGAGATTTTGATAAGTTTTTTTTAAAGAGTAAATATTTTATTTTTTTGGATATAATTATTGGCTATTGCTAGTCGTCCGCTAAACGGATTAATTAAAATAACTTAATCGTCCGATTACCGGATGAATAAAATAATTTAATCGTCCGATAACATCTATTTATTGTTATACTAAATTATTAAAAATCTGTACAATAAATTTTTTTTTTAACGTGACCTTTCTGTAGTAGGTCCAGTATTCATAAAAAGCATAGAACTACGGTAAATTAATGTAAACTTGCCCTATAAGAAAGTGGCGTCAGCGTCAGCCCAAAACACAACCTAAAATTATTCGCTTACTGTACTACGCAATTAATTTAATCATCAACTTTTTTTTGTAATTGATACCAATTGAAAATTTTGACGTTCTTCGTCGACATTAATTGCTTGATTTTCAGTTACAAATGAATTATCCTGTATACTTGACGATATCGACTCTACGTATTTTATTTTTTTTTGTAATTGATACCAATTTGAAAGTTTTATATAAGATAAATTAATGGAAAATTACATAGTCGATATTTCGTGATTTATTATAAAACCTAACCTAACCTAACCTACATTTACGCGAGCGAAGCCGCGGGTGAAAACTAGTACAACTATATATCTAAAGGTTATCTGGTAATCCGAATAATCGGACGATTAAATTATTTGTCGGCCTCGATGGCGTAGTGGTTAGTGTAACCGACTGCCACGCCTGAAGTCGCGGGTTCGATTCCCGCACAAGTCAAACATTTGTGTGCATAAACATGGATGTTTGTCTTGGTCTGGGTGTTTCTATGTATAATATGTATGTATTTACAAAAAAAAAAGTGGTATATGTATGTTTATCCATTGTCTAGTACCCATAGTACAAGTTCTGCTTAGTTTGGGCTAGATGGTGTTGTGTGAATGTGGTAGAATATTATTATTATTATTATTATTATTTTGGTTGGTTTAACTTGTTTTTTCTCGAAATAAAATTCGGTATTTAATGAAAACCACGGGTCTAGGCCAAGTGGGGTTCATTTGGGGCATTATTTATTAAAAGGGGCTCGTCCTGCAAAAACTTACGAACTATACGGCAAGTATTGAGTATAGCGGCCTTCTGCATAGTGATGTAAAGATTGGTGGGTAGCTCTATCTGTCGTAAATAGTGAAGAAGGTGTTTGGGTATGACGCCTGTGCTGGAGAGCACCAGGGGCACAATGTATACTTTGTTCATTTTCCATATTCTACTTATTTCTTCTTTTAATTCTGTATATTTATGTATTTTTTCTGTTATGGTTTTCTGTAAATTGTGTGTATTGGGTACCGCTATGTCTATTAAATATGTATGTTTATTTAATTTATCTATCATAGTTATGTCAGGCCTATTGTTGTGTATAGTTTTATCTGTAAGTATTGCTCTATCAAAGTATATTTTGTGGCTGCTATTCTCCAGCACTGGTTTTGGGGTATATTGGTAGTAGGGAACAGTTTTTGGTATTAGGTTATATTTTACGGCTAGTTTTTGGTGAACGATATTAGCAATTTGGTTGTGTCTGTGGGTGTAATCTGTTTGAGCTAGAGATGAGCAGGCTCCTGTAATATGTTGGATGGTTTCAGATGCGTGATGACACTTTCTACATTTGTCATTTTGTGTATTAGGGTCTTTAATAATAAATTTACTATAATTTTTTGTATTTACAACCTGATCTTGTATTGCTAGCATAAATCCTTCCGTTTCAGGGAAGAGTGAGCCCAATTTTAGCCACTTGTTTGAGCTGTCTGAATCTACATACGGTTGTTCTAAATCGTGTATATGTCTGCCGTGTAATTCCTTACCTCGCCATCTACATATTTTTTCATGCCTGTGGTCATCTAAACTTTTAAAAATAGTATCTCTGTTGTATAGATTTAAAGGAGTAAAATTATTATCTATTTCTGTAATTGCTGAGTGAATTTTACTATTTTTGGCTTTATCATAGAAAAAGTCTCTAAGCTTTCGAATCTGTCCTTCCCACAGCATGGTCAAGTCAATCAGTCCTCTACCGCCCTTTTGCCTACTTACTGTAATTCTCTCTATTGCTGCTTTTGGATGTGCGTAGTTGTGTTTAGTTAGTGTGGTTCTAGTCTTAATCTCTAATCTATTTAAGTCAGTGCGTGTCCATTTAATTAATCCAAATGAATACGTTAATATGGGTATGGCAAATGTGTTTATTGCTTTAAATAGATTTTTCGAATGTAACTGTTTTTTACATATTAAGTTTAGTCTCTTAGTATATTCTGATAGAAGCTGTTCCTTGATTTGTGTATGGTTAATGATATTAGACTGGTATATTCCTAAATATTTATATGTATCTGATGGTTGCATTGATATAAATATGTTAGTATCAGTAGCGTTGTTTTGATACTTTACTATTTTTCCCTGTTGTATATGTAGTGTACGACATTTATCTAATCCAAATGACATATATATATCTTTGCTAAATTGGGTTGTATTTTTTATGAGATTATCAAGGCATTTGTGAGTTCTAGCAAACAGTTTAATATCATCCATATACATTAGATGTGTAATGAATGTTTCAGAGTTTAATTTATATCCACTAGTGGTGCTGTTGAGGAGGTTTGACAGAGGATTTAATGCTAGGCAGAACCATAGTGGACTAAGAGAGTCTCCCTGGAAAATACCATTTCCGATGCTGATTTCATCTGTAGTGATTGTATCTGTACCATTAGTAAGGTGTAATGTTGTTCTCCAGTCATACATGGCATTTTTCAGAAAGCTAATTATCACAGGGTTGATTTTGTAGATGTGAAGGACTCGAATTAACCACGAATGAGGTACACTGTCAAAGGCTTTTTTATAATCTATAAATGAGATATGCAGGTCCCTTTTGTGACTATGGGCGTGTTTTAGAATAGTGGAGTCTATAACTAGTTGTTCCTTACATCCTCTATGTCCTTGCCTACAGCCTTTCTGCTCTTCAGACATAATGTTATTGCATTCTAAGTGTTTGTTAATTTTATGTGTAATTAATGATGTAATAAGTTTATAAATAGTTGGTAAACATGTAATGGGACGATATTGTGATGGGTTTACAGTGTCACTACTTTTGGGTAACATATAAGTGATGCCCATTGTAACGAATTTGGGTAGTACTTGTTCACCTTTGATGATTTCTGTAATGTTCTTTGCCAAAATATTATGTAAAGTATGGAATTTCTTATACCAAAAATTATGTAGCCTGTCTGTTCCTGCTGCCTTCCAGTTTTTTATTTTTCTCGTAGCTATCTCTACATCATCTACCGTAACATCACAAAATTCCATATCTTCCGCATTCATCATTCTACATTCTTCATCTTTTATCCATCCTGCTGAGTCATTATGATCATGCCGTTTCTTCCAGAGATCGGTCCAGTAGTTGTTTAGGTCTTCTGAGTTGGGCAGTTCTTGTGCACGTTGTATGTTATCCTTTCTAAATGTTCTGTAAAATCTTTTTTCATTTGTAATAAACAATTTGTTGTCTTCCTTTCTTCGCAATGCTTTCATATATCTGGCTAACCGTTGTGATTTTACTGTAAGTTTTTGTTTTAATGTGTCTAAATATTCCTCTGGTCTTATGTTATTACGTTCGTGAATTGTGTGTACCTTTGTTTTTCTGAAAATTACCTCGACTGCTGCAACTACTTTTCTACTTTTATTATTATTAATGTACTGGGATAACCTGCCTATATCTGCTCTTAAATTTTTAATGTCATTGTCTATCCGTAATTGCCATGCGGGCTTTAGAGATTTATAGGTTTTATGCGGAGTATTAGCGTTAAGGGCTCGAATTTTATATCCTAGGTTTTCGGAAATTACAAGTGCGCTACAGTACATCAAAGTGTGAATATGATTTAAATCGGAATCAATTGAGAAAAATCTGCTTAATATTTGCTTGTTAAAAATATCTATATATGCATAAAGATTTCTGCATTCTCTAAGTTTTGGTAGTATAGGACGGACTGTTGGGTCGGTCCCATTGTATTGTATAAGTGCGGTCTCTACTTGATTTATTAATTCTTGTACTGTTGTGTCTATTTGTATAATTTGATGTGACTGTGTATATTCTGTTAGTTCTGTGACTGGATCAGATCCCGTCTGAGTAGAAACATGCGCCTGAGTAAGTGATGTCATCTGCGAATTTGTTATCGTAGTAGAGGGTATTTGTGTAAGTGAGATGTTGGATGATGTGATTGATGTAGGTTGTAAAATATATTCTGGAGGAGTTGGTACGGGTGGTAATACTGAATCTGATGCTAAATGCAGTGTACGTTCTAATTCTTCTGTCCTGAGTTGTTCTGAAACTTCATATTTTAACTTACTAATAACATCGTCAGACAACCTTTTATTTCTAATTATCACCCTTCTTTGATCTGCAATTCGTTGTGCTGATATTTGTAAGTGTGGATATTTTAAAACAAATTGGTCGTGAAGTTTTTTGCAGTACATAGTTCTATCTGTCTCTAATTTAGTAATATAAAAGTAAGTGCGCATGATAAAAGTATTGATTTCATCATTCCATTGCATACGCACTCTGGGTTTGCCAGCTTTGGTGGTCGCAGGACAGATGGCTGATGCCTCCTGCGAAACATCCTCAGTTGGGGTTACGACTCTATTATTGTTACTAATAAGTGGATCTAAATTATTCTGTTCGTTATAATTACTAGTGATTGAAGGTGATGTTGGGACTGATGGTGTATAAGAAATGGTACTTGGGCTATATGGTTCAATTGGGGAACTTGTCCTGTCTGTCAGTCTGTCAATATTGTCTGCGGGTTCGGCTGTAGCATCTTTATCGGTGGGAGCCCGCCTGTTCAGCCCCTCACCGCTGACGGTTCGCATGCTGAAACACCCAGCGTCAGCTCCAGGTGTGCCCCGGCGATCGCCCCCGGGCAGCGGTCCTCTCATTATTATTATTATTATTATTATTATTTTATTCATCCGGTAATCGGACAACTAATTTATTTTATTATCCGTTTAGCGGACGACTAGACACTTGGATAATTATTAGAACTTTGTTATAGAATATTCAGTCCAAGATTATCAAATCTTTAAAACATTATATATGTATACTTTTACAAACATTTCGGCGAATCATTAACTTTTGGATTGTCCCATGACTCATACTAAAAAAAACGCTACCGTTGCGCGTCCGTGACCCCTACGGTCAAGAAAACTCGTTGCGATTAGTCGCGAAAAAAATACCAAAGATTTTCTTGACTCCTCCGTAGGGGTCACGGACACGCAACGACGGCAACGTCCATGACTCCACCGTAGGAATCATGGACGTTTTAGAGGAGATTCTAGCCAAAACCTAACTAATATTATAAATGCTAATATGAGTTTGTTTGTTTGTTTGAACGCGCTAATCTCAGGAACTACTATTTCAATTTGAAAAATTCTTTTATTGTTGGATAGCCTATTTATCGAGGAAGGCTATAGGCTATATAACATCACGCTACGACCCACGGGGGCCGCGCAGTAACCATAAACGCGAGTGAAACCGCGGGCTCTTCTAGTTTCTTATAAAACTATTTTCTTAGATGTTTCTGTAGTCATTTAAAAGAAAGCTCCTCTGGTAATCTATTAGATAGGGTGTCCTATTAATGGACTAACGGTGGTTTTGACGATATACAATAAATAATAACAGCCTGTTAACTAACAAAATTAGTAGAGCCTCGCTGATTTCAGCATGAATGGGCCGGCTTCTCCTTTCTCGCTCCTCCTTCCCGCTTCCTTTCCTAAAGGGTCGGCAACGCGCAAGTGTTGCCTCTGGTCTTGCAGGCGTCCATAGGCTACGGTGACCACTTACCATCAGGTGGGTCGTATGCTTGATTGCCACCGTAGTTGTACAAAAAAAGAAAAAAAAGTGTATTTTGTATTTATTAGTAAAATAATTGATATATCTTTTTTAATTGCCACTTGCCTTATACTCTACGCGAATGGCCGTAATTATTTTTCATACAATCAATTAGCCTATACATATATACAATCCTAATCCTAATCTTATCATAATCCTAATCCTAACTAATATTATAAAAGCGAAAATGAGTTTGTTTGTTTGTTACCTTTTCACGCCTAAACCACTGAACCGATCATCCTGAAATTTTGCATATACGTTGTCAGGTGTACAGAAACGGACATAGGCTACCTTTCATCCAGAAAATATTGCTTGTTTGCCACCTTAGTAGTATAAAAAAAAACAAAACGCTCATAAAAATTGCATATGCTTTATTATTCATTTTTATGTTACTTACTTTCATGCTTGAATATCTTTATAAGAAAATATATTTTGAACTAATTTGTATTCCAATTAAGAATGTCAAATGTACAGAAGCACTTATGTAGCTTTCAGACAATGTAATTTACTGGCGATTTAAAAAGAGTGATTGTGAGTTTGTTGTAAGTATCTTTTCATACGTTTAAAACGTGTCTAAAGCTAACTTCAGTATAAGAAACCACAAAACTTCGACGTTCATAACTGCTACTTCGTAACATTAATTAATAAGTGATTAAAAGTAATGATTTTGTTCGATATTTTAAACGCAACAGCAAATAGCATTCAAAAGACCTTTTTGTGAAAATTTGTGGCAAAATAAAGAAGCAATTAATATTTAAAATATCTGTAGGTGAGTGCTTAGTTAATGTATTTTGTCCCTCGCATTTCTACCTCTAAATAACAGTTCCTTATATCACTACTGTCATTTACAATCATCGCTTCTACCAAAGTCTTTTAACAAAGTTGCTTCAGAATGTTATTAACAACATAATATTTTAGATAAAGTAACTTTTTTATTATAAAGGTAAAAACAATCTACCACAATTCGTTACTGCGAATATGAAAGTGATTTTAATTGCGACAAAGAAATTATCGATACCAAATAACAACAATATCACACAAAACACAATATAATAATATTTGCTATGAAAAATTTAAACTTTATTAAAACGCTGTTGCGATCCGTTTTACGATATATTTTACGATACGCCTCGAGTTTACGAGTTACTTTTAAAATAACAATTTGTCCAGGATGTGCTTGTAAAGTGTGCGAGTGTGATAATCTTGGGAAGTGCTGACATCAGCGTGGGTACTTTTATCTTTCGTCGACCAAGAAGTGTAAATAAGTTTCTTGGTTAATACATGGACACGAGAAATTTATCTTGTAAAGCAGCTAGAGTAATTTAATATGTAGAGTAGGCGTGTATAAAAATGGCACACGACATTCATCTAGTACGACGCCTTTAGAAGCCATTTTGTATGTACTTGCTTTTGCCCGCGGCTTCACTCGCGTTAATTTAGAATTTGTCAATCAATCCGGGTTGCACTCTGTATGTAATAATATAATTCAATCATGATTCGAAAGACACGTAGCGCCATCTATTATCATAAGAACGCTCTTGTTGTTTTCCTCGGGAACAGTAATTTTTTTCGGGATGAAGGGTAGCCTATGTCCGTTTCTGTACACCTGACAAAGTATATGCAAAATTTCAGGATGATCGGTTCAGTGGTTTAGGCGTGAAAAGGTAACAAACAAACAAACTCATTTTCGCTTTTATAATATTATTTAGGATTAGGATAGGATTAGGATTAGGATTGTATATATGTGTAGACTAATTGATAGTATGAAAAATAATTACTTATGGCCATTCGCGTAGATTATGGATTTTAAAGGCAATTGGCAATTAAAAAAGATATATAAATTATTTTACTAATAAATCCAAAATACACTTAATTTTTTTTTTGTATAAGTAAGATGGCAAACAAGCATACGACCCACCTGATGGTAAGTGGTCACCGTAGCCTATAGACGCCTGCAACACCAGAGGCATCACTTGCGCGTTGCGTAGGAAGGGGGAAAAAGGGTTAATAGGCCTCCGGCACTCTCACTCACCAAACGACACACAACAGTAGGAATACTGGTATTTCACGTCGATATTTTGTGAGAGGGTAGTCCTTCCCCGGTCGAGCCGGCCCATTCATGCTGAAATCAGCGAGGCTATACTACTGCTACTATTGTTGCTTTGAGTCGATTTGAGTGGTTACATTTATTTTGACGTCACACGTTGGTAAACGTGTGCTATCATTGCTTACTTGTCCTATGTTTATTTACAGATATGTTACGTCATTTGATGACTCGACGCCATATTGCCGGAGCAATCATCTTTAGTTTTGACAGTTTTGAAATTAGTGTATTTTGTAATGTTTTTTTTTAGGAAATACTTTAAACAATTAAACAATAAAGAGTTTTTATATGGTTATTTGAAATAGTTGCTAGAAACCAGTTAGCCTATTCCAATCAAATTAAGCGCTCAGTTCGTTTAAACAAATATGTGTTAAGCAAATTGCGTTTACCGTGTCATATGTCTTCTATGACATATAAAATATCACGCTTTCGATCGCTGATCGCAGTGTAAGACGCGTGTTATCTGCAGGGACGAAGACGCTGCAAACGAAGTGCGTTTGTCGCTCAACTTACAAATTGCATTATTTCAAACCATTTCAAAATTTAAGTCTTGTTTCGTACAGAAACAAGGAGATAAAATAAAATCGTAGATTCTTGAAAATACTTGTATTTTCTATAAAATTATAACATTCCTTCGGCGTGTTCGAATGCAAATCATTAAGTGTGTGGTGTGTGTTGTGACGTATGCGCGTGGCCTGTGAGGAGTTATGTGAATGGTTAAATAAATATGTTGTGATGTGTAAGTGGTTTGATTGGTGGAATTTATACAAAGCAAATTAGATGTTAATACAATGGTGTAAGGGTTATGGAATGTGTACTATTTAATTACTATTTTACGGAGCGGCGCGAACAGTCTAAATTAATATTATAAACACTGTTCCCTAACTTTCACAATCTGATGGGTGGCAATCCGACACGACCGGAGAGAGATCAGGTGCAGGACCAACGGCCTGACACTGAATACGAACCCTAGACGCACAGCAGTTGGATTCGTTACCGCTGCGCTATCAAGACAGGCGCAGGCTTGTTTATACTTTTCTCTAAATATATAAAAATACCGTGTCACGGTGTTTGTGGTCGCTCTCCTCCGAAACCGCTCGACCGATTTTTATGAATTTTTTTATGTATATTTGGTAGGTATGAGAATAGGTCGTAGTTGTTATGTGAGGAATAAATAAGTCACAAGTAAATGTTATCAGTATTTTCAATTCATCCGGTATAACATCACGCCACGAGCCATGGGAGGTGAGCAGTAATCAAAAACGTGCTTGAAACCACTATGTATGTATTGTCATCTATTTGGTATCAATACAGAAATTATTATTATCTTAACTAATATTATAAATGCGAAAATGAGTTTGTTTGTTTGTTACGGTTTCACGTCTTAACTACTCAACCGATCAACATGAAATTTTGCATACACGTTGTCAGGGGTACAGAATAGGACATAGGGTACCTTTCATCCAGAAAAAATAACTGTTGCAAACCTAACCTTACCTAACCCACATTTACGCGAGGAAAGAAAAGAAGCTTATTTTAAAGAGGAAAGATTTGATTTTTTGTTTATTTGTTTATAAGGATTTAACTCAAAAACTACTAAAATAAATTAAAAATTCTGTCGCCGTTAGAAACGCTATATTATCACTGAATAACAACGGGCATTTTATTTAAACAAAAAGTTCTGTTTCACGCGAGCGAAGCGGCGGGCAAAAGTTACTGTACCTATTATAAATCCTGT
Organism: Catocala sponsa; assembly: GCA_963564715.1. NCBI lineage: Eukaryota > Metazoa > Arthropoda > Insecta > Lepidoptera > Erebidae > Catocala > Catocala sponsa. Next base: position 19,022,813 of record OY751349.1, read on the forward strand.
TGTCACATAAAAGAACCTTTAAAATAAGCTTCGCTCAAGTTTCCTCCATAACAATATAACGGAACCGTTGTTACATAAAAACAAAGTCTAACATACAAAGTTTCTGGTTTGGGATCATGTTGGGAAGTTTTTATCTCAACTAATGTAACAGAGGCTTGCATCTTGTACTTGGACGTAAGAAGAGAGCTACTTGCTTACTGTGCACATGGTATTATTTTAAGACTTAGATAAAATTTTGTGGTGTAGCAGAGTGATTCTATGGCTGATTATAATGTAACTAATTATTGATTAATTTTTCGACTTTATGAATTGATCGTATGGTCGAGGGTTTGATTAGTTTGATAGAAATTTTCTGAGGAAAGGACGAGACAAAGAGGAGACTACGAATGTAACTACTTCGTTAGTCGCAGCTAAGCAGTCGATGGTGAAGTCGCGACTTTGATTATATGGTGGGGTAAACTTTTGACCTGTAGTGTCTGCTTCTATAATACTAGCTTTTGCCCGCGGCTTCGCAAGCGTTAATTTAGAATTTGACAATCAATTCGGGTTGTACTCTGCTTGTAATAATACATAATAATATAATGCAATCATGATTCGAAAGGCACGTGGTGCCATCTATTATCATTAGAACGTTATTATGGTTTTCCTCGGGAACGGTTATTTTTTTCGGGATGAAAGGTAGCCTATGTCTGTTTATGTACACCTGACAACGTATATGCAAAATTGCAGGATGATCGGTTAAGTAGTTTAGGCGTGAAAAGGTAACAAACAAACAAACTCATTTTCGCTTTTATAATATTAGTTAGGATTAGGATAGGATGTGTTCTTATTGACATGCGTGCTATGTATCCGTGGAACGACGATTCGATAGTGCGTATTAATACGCGCTATCAAACATAATATCTAAAGATGCCAAACAATTGGACATTCGTGCGAATATCGCGTCATGTTATCCTCTTGGCCCTATGCCTTCATACGAAGCGATTACCTTATTAGAACATCCTATTTTAGTCATGATCGTTTCTTTTAAAATAGACATTTCCATACTAGGAATGTAACCTGTGTCGCGGGCGATTTTACAATAATTTACCTGAGGTCGCGGGTTCAATTCCCGCACAAGTCAAACATTTGTGTGCTTGAACATGGATGTTTGTCGTGGTCTGGGTGTTTCTATGTATAATATGAATGTATTTACGAAAAAAAAAATGTATGTTTATCCATTGTCTAGTACCCATAGTACAAGCTCTGCTTAGTTCGGGCTAGATGGTGTTGTCTGAATGTGGTAGAATATTATTACTATTATTATTTAAACAACAGACACAAAAGCATCTAGATTTGGAACAACTATTTGTTTCACATATTTTTTGTCAGTGGTGAGACAAATTAGACCCCTACGCAATCGCTTTCTACCACGATAACTATACAGTTATCCTGGTTGAAAGTGGTTATACAGCCGTGGTAAACTATCTCTACTCTACATAATATTGTCTTTTGTTTACGCGAATGTTATTCATTGAAATTAAACTACTATATACGGATTTTATCGCGATGTTTATTTGACACTTTATTACAAAATTTGGAAACTGTTACACTTCTATTACTATTAAACGTTACTAATTTTTAAGCTAATTAAATTATTGAAACTATTTGTACTATTACTATACTATGTATTATACTATTTATATTTATGTTTACGCTTTCCCCGACGTTTCGGTTGCTTTTCAGCAGCCATGGTCTCGGGGAGACTAAGATGGTAGTTGTCTCAACAACACTTTTCAAAATATTGTAATAAAGTGTCAAATAAACAACACGATAAAATCCGAATATAGTAGTTTAATTTCAATATCTCAACTCTATCAAAACGTCGTTTACAATAACGCCTCACATCCATGTATTTCGATAAGGAATATCTTTTGTCATGCTAAATGTACTTTTCTTTAGACTGTACTAAAACCATATAATCTTTTCCTTTTTGTTTTATCTGTTTCTGCGAAACATTAAGTTTGTCACTCCACTTCGAACATAAATAACTTGGTATCTTGTCTCTTATCAGAAGGCTTTTGTTGGATTCCAATTTTAAGATCCTGCATTTTAGGTATAGTTAAAAACTACTACGTGGTGTATACACGCATAGACTCTTGCCTGTGTTTAGATCAGAAGGGTAAGGAGAGACTACGGATTTCCACTTGTTATGATTCTGCCATACCTCACTTGGCATGCTTGTTCGTCAATTTAGGTTACTGTTCTTGTACTTGGCTATTCTCCAGAATGTCTTCGATCTGATCAGAGGACGTTTTGCTACATCGTATATTAATAAATAAATGCTAGCTGACTAGTAATTGTCTGTTGGGTATATCATACCCATGAAGACTAATCGATATATATGAGGAAGCTCAGCTGTTTCTCCATCTTATGCTTTGTAACCTTATTGGAGAAATACTTCCTTCCGATAGAATTCGGTTTTCGAAGAGATTTGTGAATTGAAGATTTGCGAATAAAAGCATGAAATCTTGTATTACTATACAACAATGTTTTATGGATGTTGTTATTATTTTCTTATTCGTGCTCTAAACATACTTGCTTAGAACATAAATAACAATAAAAATAAATGAGAACTGCTAAATGAGAAGAAGCAGCTCTAACGGCATTATCAAAACGATAGCAGATAATAATTTCTCAGTTATATAAATAAAATTCTACTAAATCTAATAATCTGGATTGTTATATTTCTGTGTCGATATGTGGTGATCTTTACAAGATTGCAGGAAATGCAATCAATCAATATCAGCTCTGTTTATAACCTGTCCCACTACTGCGCACGGATTTCTTCGTGGTGTCAAAAAGGGTTAAAGCCATAGTCGACCATGCTGGTCCAGTATGAGTTAGCAGATCTCACTCATCTTCGGGATACTTCTTATATTATTTAGAATTTAGAGATGACATTTCCTTACCTTTTTTCTTTAGCGTTAAAGCGATTGATATAATAGACTATATGTATTCTTCGAAAAGTCTTAAGGCTAGGCAGCTCTTCAAACTTACAAACATAATAAGATTGCTTCTACTATAAGTATGTCGATCTTTTCACAAACTTTAAACAAGATACATACTCTGAATCTCCTGCGAGATAAGCGTACGAAAACAGGAAATTACGACCCATCGAAGCATATTTAGTTTTGAACAACAAATAAGTTTTGAAGAGTGTAAGATGGGGAGCGGGTTGATATTGAGAATATTGTGTTATCTGTTTGAAGTGCATAGCCTAGGTGTATTTAAGTGTCTGGAGCACGGAAGTATAGTGTCTTTCCATTGTTTGAAATCTCTCCGAGAGTTATCAGAGATTTCTCATGTAACTAGTGTTAATGGTTCCCAAATAAGATATCTATTTGTGGTAGTAGGGTAGGCTAGTAGAGTGTATTTATTTTAGCTATATATGTCGCTTAACCAGCTGTTGTCTGTATCTAGCATGTTTGCAAAGTTACACTTGTAGAAAACTATGCAATTTTCATGAAAATAAGTAGGGTTTCCTGTAGGCAATGAGGTGGCAATTTGGTACGCCCTGCAGATACTCAGACTCTAGACTTTAAGAAGTTTAGTGAATGCGATTACAGTGCATGTCTATTAATATACTCTCCTATGCAGGTCAGTCCCCGATTACCTAGGATCTAAAATCATAGCTGGCTAAAAGTATTTATTCGGATATATACCGGACCATATATGTATGTGTCTATGCCTATCGTAAGAAATCCAGGTATTTAAAAGAATTAGGTAGTGGTACCATTACATTATTGTCGATTTTTTATGCAAGTATGAGATGTTTAAACTTTTTATTGAAGTGACATTACATTATACATAAGACTTCTTCTTTTCTTCAACTCCTCTTTTTCAGCATTTTCAAAAGCTTTAATACATATTTTGCTATAATTACTTGGAAGTAATCTGTAAATAGCATGTATGTTTGAAAATATGACTTGATCTTCTTGATCGAAAGTCATTCCATATGCGTTATTTAATTTAGCGATTTTCTTAAGTTTATTATTAGGTCGATCTTCTATATATATTCCATCACTTGCGCAGAAGAATACATTTCTACGCTTATCTTCGGATATTTGTTTTATAGTAATATTATCATTTAAAATAATAGGTTCATCATTTAGTTTCTGAAGTTTAAACAATGCTGTATCGTTTGAGAAGAATATTTCCGAATTGTTCGATACAAAGATACTGTTAATACTTATATTGATAGCTGGTTCTCTTACGAATTTGCCCTTTTTGTATACGTAGAGTTTCTGCGTCGGGTATTCTATGTAGTGAATATCATTGCCAACGAATATCGACCATATTGATTTGTCTTTTGCAGCAAAGAATGTTATTGTGTTTTGGGAAGGATTGAATTTGTATATGCCGTCGTGGCCGCCAATGTACATGCCATCGTGGGCCTGGTCGTAGGCTACGGCATATCCGCCTGGAATTCCCTTAAGGTCTCTGGTGAATTTAGTTTTCAGTTCACAAAGCATAACCACAAAATCTATTTCTGTGCGGTCCCAGATTGTGTGACTGAAGAACAGATGATCTGAAGATCTGTAAAGATAATTGTTACTTAACTAGTTTTACGTGTCTTTTCTGTGCTTGTAACAGTTTACTTAATCAGCAACGACATTTAGCCGATTACACTATGTTTTTCTGAAAGGAATGAAGTGAAATATGACTTGAAGCACATTTGATATCCCATTTAGTAGTTTTATGTCCCTGTGAAGTATAATGGTCGCTTACAATTACAGTTTTGAGTGCTCCCACGAAATCTTTGATTGTGGAATGACTACAGTATCCTTAAAGCCTAGAACATACGTTTTAACGAGAATACCTTCTTGTTAGGTGGGTTTTTAATGGATTCGCAACAAGCATGTGATGCTCGTGGTGTCGCATGTGTCCATAGACAACGGTAATCGCTTACCATCAGGCAGGTCATATGCTTTTTTATCACCATCGTGGAAGAAAAGCTTTCTAAAATAATTTTAAATGTAGAGACAGAGCCTCGTAACACTGTTGTTAAAACAAAGATAGATATATATATATATATATATATATATATATATATATATATAGACATATAGACTATCTAAATTAGCGAGTTAGCATGATTTTGAAATGGTCTTTGTTTTTTATAAGTTTGTAGACTACATCCTGATCTGAACAAATATACCGGGAAGCTAGTTTGACTGTGTTTTATCGTTAAAGTGACTACGCAGAACATTCTTATATACAGGTTGTCCGGTAAATAATGGATAACCTTGAAATGTCTTATAGTAGAACTGATGGGCGTTAAGAAAAAAATGAAAAAAAATAATCATACTTTTGACTGTCTATCTATTAGCATAATTAGTGTTTAATAATAAAACAACTAAAAACGCATGGAATTCATTCATTTATGGTCGTAGTGTACAAGAAAGTAAATTTCAGTAATAAAAAAAATATGTATCTCAGGTAGTAGTTAGGATAGATTTTATTCATATTTTTTTCTGAACGGCCATCAGTTCTACTATAAGACATTTCCAGGTTATACATTAATTACTGGACACCTGTATATGACGATAATTCATGAACTATAAAACAGTAGGTACTGCTTTCTAAGGATATATGTAGTTCTTAATAATGATAAAGTTACTACGATATCCTTGCTTGAATAGTTTCTTTAAGTACTTGGCTGTATATAAATTTGCCTGTGCCTCTTGAATTAGTTTTATATTTTTTATATACGTTTTCCGGTCTGTACATGTGCAAGTAATTAAATAGTTATTTTGATAAGAAATCTGGTTAATTATTTCAAAACACTAATAGGTTATGGGCCCAGGCAGTGTTCACGCGAGTTATTAAGCTCTCTCTCTCTCTTCCTAGCTATGTATCCCACATGGTGGTGGGGTCAGCTTTCCTTATTTTCTCCTCCACTTCGCTCTGTCTTGGACATCATCGCCAGTAACATTACATTCCCTCTTGTCCTTTAGCACTACATCTTTCCACCTTGTCTTGGGTCTGCCTCTAGGTCTGCAACCGGGGAGGTCAAGCTGCAGTGCCAAATTTCCGACGTAGTCTGGTGGCCTTCTTTTTACGTGACCATACCATCTCAGCCTACTCTCCTGCATCTTGTCGGCGATGTCGCGTACACCGAGGCTTCCTCGCACGTACTCGTTGCGGATTTTATCGAGCCTGGTTACGCCGCCATCCACCTCAGCACCTTCACGCGAGTTAACCAACGCGAGTTATTAAGCTGTATAAAATATATTGATATAAAGCATACGTTGTTATAAAGTAAGCAGATATGTTATTATGAGTATAACAATTTGATTCGCATAATATCCACGTCTTTACAAAAGGAGTGTACCTAATTAGTATTGGCTTATTTTCAAAGCCTGCTTTGGTGAAGCAGCGGTACTTCTTTGGCAAATGCGATTGCATCAGGTCTCGGGTTGGATTCCGGATTGAGAAAACCGATTTTTGGGTTTTCTGTCCAAAAATTTTTAGTACCAGCACGGAATCTGGAAATGCCCGGGGGAGATGGTGATAAACTCGCTCGGGGGTATAGGCGTAAGCTTTTGTATGTACTCGTATGTAAGTTTACAGATGAGCATCTGAGAATTTGTTATAATTATCCAATTATATTATCGCGTGCTCCATCGTCGACTGCATGTTCACTTAAGATCAGGTGAGATCGCGATCAATCGCAAGCCTATGACAGGATAAAAAAAAATATCTTCAAATAAAAGTCCTAATGCCTCAAGCAAATATATTTTACACAAAGAGCTGCTAATTAGTTTATAAGTCATTGTATCTTTCTTCCTATATTTAATTTTAACCTAATTTTAATTTTATTTTTATACAACTAGAGTGGCAAACAAGCATTCGGCCCACCTGATGGTAAGTGGTCACCGTAGCCTATAGACGCTTGCAACACCAGAGGCATCACTTGCGCGTTGCCGACCCTTTAGGAAAGGAAGTGGGAAAGAGAAGGAACGGGAAAAGGGAAAGGGGTGATTGGGCTCCCGGCACTCTCACTCACCGAACGAAACACAACGGTAGGAATACCGCTATTTCACGTCGATATTCTGTGAGAGGGTAGTCCTTCCCCGGTCGAGTCGGCCCATTCATGCTGAAATCAGCGAGGCTCTACTACTAAAAGTAAACATTAGTCTCAATATTGTTAATAATTAAGGGAAAGAGCGAGATAGCCCTAACACAAGTATGTATGGGGATGTCTCATTTATAATGAATGTAACTGTTCACAATATAACATTGCTGCGAGTAACACATGGGTACATGACGAGGGGTAGGGACGCGCGCGCGGGGCGGACATCACGGGCCGTACGGCGCGAGCGCTGATTCCAAGATTCGAGACAATAATCGACGCCATTGTGAATGCACGTCCTAATGTTACAGTTTTGAAAATTTATAATATGATGATAATATAACCAATAACCGTAAAGCAAGCAGTATTATTTCAATGATCACAGAAGAAAGCCTATCTTCAACAGTAACTGTTTTGAGACAAATAAAGATTTTTCATTTTTTTTTTTTTCAAATAGACGCCTGTACTATCGCAAATATTATTCGTTTAAAGGTAAGCAATTGCTATAATAGTCTCGATAGACTGGTAATCGCTTACCATCAGGCACAAATACTTACCTATTACCTTAGATCTATACTAATAATTTAAAGCTGAAGAGTTTGTTTGTTTGAACGCGCTAATCTCAGGAACTACCGGTCCGATTTCAAAAATTATTTTAGTGTTGGATGGCCTATTTATCGAGGAAGGCTATAGGTTATATAACATCACGCTACGACCCACGGGGGCGTCGCAGTAACGATAAACGCGGGTGAAACCGCGGGAACGTCTAGTGTATAAATAAAAAAACAATGTATAAAATATAACTTACGCATGTACAGCCAAGTTGTATGCTTTTTCGACATCCTTGACTAATTCCTCTTTCTCAAAGTATGTGCCGTTAAATATGATACCATGACAGCTCACCACAATGGATTCTGTATCTGGTATAACCTTGGTCATGAGCAGCAGTATAGCGAAGAACTTCATATGAATGCTGGAGTGGAAAAGTTTCTGTTATCCTAACTAATATTATAAATGCGAATGTGAGTTTGTTTGTTTGTTACGCTTTCACATATTAACTACTCAACCAATCATCGTAAATTTCGCATACACGTCACGTTGTCAAGGGAAAAGAAAAGAATATAACAAGACACCATTCATCTAGGAAAAAGTACCATTACTGAAGAAAGTGGGGACTTTCTCCTAATGCATACGCACTTGCCATAAGAGGAGGCGAGAGGGCTATGCCGAGCTCTCTTGAGATTTCGGGTCGATCGACTAAAACCACCACGGTGTGCCATTTCACTGCTTTGTAAGGTAGGTGGGGCTCTGGAACGAGAACAACATCAGCAACCCCCCAGCAGGGCCCAATGCAGAAAAGGTCTGCAAACGGAGACTCCTGGGCGACGCCACGGCACGACAGAAGGCGTCGTTCTGACTCAATGTCTGGTGGACGGAAGAACCCTGTTCCCCCGCGCGCGGCCCTCAAATGTTACTAAAAAAAACTGTTACTAAAAACCTAACCTTATAGGTTAGACTCGCGTGAACATAACGGCTTATATTTAACTTATCACCAGATATAGTAAAATATAACAGTCAAAAATAGTAAATGATCGTTAAAATTAAAACCGCATTTTAATACCAAAAATATTAATTGCACAGCAACGAGATCCAAAATAAGTCGACGAAGCCCGGCTGCGCGGGGCCCCTATTTTTGGATACGTTTAAGAAGGAACCTAACATAATCTAACCCTTTCGAGACGTAATGAAGTGATTTGAGGCGTATAGGTTATGATATATTTTAGTAAACATATTTTGGTGTACAATTACTATTTATGGTGGTCATTATATCTAATCCCAAACAAAACTTACATTTACGTGAGTGAAGCCGCGAGCAGAATTATGTATTTTATAATTTTGGCTTATCACTAGTTTCTTGTATGCGTTAATTTTGATTGACCTTGTTTCTGTAGTAATGTTTTCTCACTTAACAATGAAGGCGTATAGTAACTAATAACTATACGAGAGACAATACATAGATCTTTCTGTATTTTTTCTATCTTTTATTTGTCATGAAAGTCGGCCTCGATGGCGTAGTGGTTAGTGTAACCGACTGGCACGATTCCCGCACAAGTCAAACATTTGTGTGTATGAACATGGATGTTTGTCTTGGTCTGGGTATTTCTATGTATAATATGTATGTATATAAAAAAATAATTATACATGTATGTTTATCCATTGTCTAGTACCCATAGTACAAGCTCTGCTTAGTTTAGGCTAGATGGTGTGTGTATGTGGTAGAATATTATTAAGTATTATAAAGGAGTGACTGAATAATTTTCTCATGAGTTTGTTTCTTTACCAACGAAGAAACTACATATATTTATATAAACTAGCGGTCGCCTAGTGCTCGAAATTCGAACAACTGATATATATTATGTCATGTCATTATACTCGTATATTGATATATGTAACCATAGTTACGCGCTTCGACTGCGTGTGTCAAATGCATGGTTATGTGCGTGTAGTGTTTTTTCATTAATTTAATATATTTATTATACATATTTTATATAATTATTAGCATTCGTCACTTCTTATCTGTATAAACTATAACTGTGCGAAATTTCATACTCCTCCGTCCGCCTAATTTTCGTAAAAAGGGATCCAAAGTTTTCGCTTCACGTATTAATATATAGATTTTAATCGCCATCTTGCCACTACACCGCGCGACGTGTTGCGTATTTGATCCGTACACGTGACAAAATTTGAGTGCTCCACAAATGGTTGTTTGTGATACTAAGTGATTTTTGTGATACATGTTTAAATAAAAGCCAAATTTCATCATATTTGGTCTCGCAGTTTATCCCCAAAAACGAAACAAACAGCCTACCTTACTTCCTTATTTATATAATAACACTAGCTGACCCACGCAACTTTGTTTGCGTTATTATGATAGCGTAAATAAATTATGCTCATTTCCCCTTATTTTATTATTCTCTTTTCATCTGAATTTCGCGATTTTCTATAACATGTCATAAGCGGCTTGCATATGGCATGTTTATTACAATAATGTACATATATTCAATGCTCCTAATTTAGAATTGTAAAACTTACTTACTTATATGCCATGGTAGCGTATCCACTCCGTCCAACTAGAAACATAAAAACGAATAGAAATAAACCGTGTTTTATGACTACATAGTAAAAAAACGATAAGTTAAAAATAAATATATTGTTGCAACATATAGGTAGTTATACTGTCCTCAGTATAACTTTACTTACATAAGACTAAGACTTACATTCCTGTTTAAGTCTATCGTTCTGATTGAGAACATTAAACTTTGTATTAAGAGTGGTAGTAAATAATCTTTTCTTCGAAAAGAGCGTACTCCTCTTTAAAAGGCCGGTAACGCACTTGTACTTGCTGCTCTGGTGTTGCAGGTGTCCATGGGTGGCGGTAATCACTTACCATCAGGCGATCCGTCTGCTCGTTTGCCCCCAAAACCATTAAAAAAATATATAAATTATAAAAAATGTTTAACTGACAAATAACTCCGATACGAAGATTTTAAATGATTTTTCCCTTTTCGAATAGCTGTGTAAGGTAATCAGCTTGCGCGTTGGCCGGTTCCTACTCCTCCGTGGGATTTAAAGGCTGAAGTGCTCTCCGAAGTGTTCACAGTGAGTAAGGAAGTGCGGGAGGAGACGGGTTGTCGTCTCCTCTCGGCAGTCATAATACGCGCGCGTGATCAAGCCCATTAGGGCATGATTTTAAAAATGGAAGGCGCGGCTGGAAGTCCCTTTGGTCTGTTTTAGAATCTTCCGGCCCATGTTGAAGCGGTGGGCTGAGCGACAGTATGGGACCCCTTCCTTCCGAGAAGTGCAGATATTATCGGGGCACGGTTGCTTTGGCAAGTACCTACAAGGTCGCTAGGAGGGAACCGAGTCTCATCTGCCACCACTTTGAGTGTGAGGGGGAGACGAAGCAGCACACGTTCGAGCAATATCCTGCTTGCTTGCTTTCATTGCTTGTTAATTCCTTTTAGCTTTGCTAGAGGGTTAACAAAAATGTTAGTAGAATATCGAAGTGAAATAGCAGTATTCCTATTGTCGTGTTTCGTTCGGTGAGTGAGAGTGCCGGAGGCCCAATCACCCATTCCCCCTTTCCTGCTCCTTCTCCTTCCCACTTACTTTCCTAAAGGGTCGGCAACACGCAAGTGATGCCTCTGGTGTTGCAGGCGTCTATAGGCTACGGTGACCACTTACCATCAGGTGGGCCGTATGCTTGTTTGCCAACTTAGGTGTATAAAAAAAATAGAATTGGCTGAAATAGGCCGTTGCCAACATCCTATACAATGCATAAACACAAAGTATCGGCGACGTCCCAAGAAGTACAAAGTTTAGGAAACCTGATCAGCCGTTGTTGGGCAGAACATAAATTTGAAATCGTATTTTCAATTATAAAAATAGTAATACTAGTAAAATTCTTAGAAATCTATAAAAAAACGTGATTCTGCCGTCTGTGGTGCAAAGATAACATACGCTAATATGTTATTTTTAATTCATTCAGTTTGACTTCTGAATGTCTTTCAGTAGCCGCATGCGACCACTAACCAAGCTTGTTGTCTTACAGAAAAGCATACCGAAGTGCACTATCCCACCTGGATATTGTGATTCCTTGTCACAAAGCCCATGGGCTGCTGAAGAACTTTCTGTGAATAATGCTAATTTTGATCTCATGTAAAGCTCACAGTACTCGGCGTACTGGCAGCGATGACGTGAACACTTGCCCACTGCACAATCAGTGCAAGCATAATAATATTACAATTAGTGATGTGCCGGATAATTAAAAATGTAGATGCGGATACGGATACGGATCATTGGCGTCAAGATCCGCAGATACTCAATCGGTGTCGGTGCACGTGACCTTAAGATTTAAGTTTTGTTATTAAAGTAATTTTATAACTTTCTATAATAGATTTAAACTCAATTGATCTCATTATAAAGATTTTAATTAATATTTTATAATAACTTCCTATACTATAGTAAGTGTTGAAACATATATTAGATAGTTGATTTAGTTACTTTAAGTTACGTACAGTATTGTATCGTATGTTAACTCACTACGATAAATCTTGATGCCAAATATTATTAGATTTTTTTAGATATAAAAAATAGTTTGATTGAAATGTAACAGTATTTTATTGCTACCTAATCACCTACATATAGAATTGAATCTATGTATTACAAATTAATAAAGTAAGAGATCCGTTAAAGATCCATCAAAAATGTAACGGATACGGATACGGATCTTTTTTCTCCCGCGGATATCCGCGGATACGGATACGGATATATGGAACATCACTAATTACAGTCAATAATTTCTGCATTTCAGATTGAATAAAGAATTATTTTCTTGTAACAATAAGTATGCCCAATTACATAAATACTAAACGAAAACTATCGCAAAATTTGCTCTTATAAAATTGTCAGACCTTATCATGTTGGCGAGTACAAGTGCACTTGAACTAGTACCGAACAATACAAGAGATGTGGCGGTCCTGGCAGACACCTCCGTGGCCCACTCTCGTTACAGTCTACCGCTATCGACACCATCAGCTCAACGGGAACTCTGCGATTGTATTGTGTACTCTCGTTGATGTCATTGGATTCGAACCATTTACAGAAGTTTACAGCCTGTGTGTTACCTAATATTCTAATCCTAACTAATATTATAAAAGCGAAAGTAAGTTTGTTTGTTAGTTACCTTTTCACGCCTAAACCACTTAACCGATCATTCTGAAATTTTGCATGTACATTGTCAGGTGTACAGAAACGGACATAGGCTACTTTTCATCCCCAAAAAAATTACTGTTCCCGAGGAAAACAACAATAACTTTCTTATGATAATAGATGGCGCCATGTGTCTTTCGAATCATGATTGAATTATATTATTATTACAAGCAGAATACAACCCGAATTGATTGTCAAATTCTAAATTAACGCGAGCGAAGCCGCGGGCAAAAGCTAGTTATTTTATAAACTAGATGGGTGTACCGATAGCCTAGGGGAGGCCGTTGGACTGTTATCTTATCTTATGTGGGGGCCAGTCAGTGCAGACTGGCGACACTTCGACCCAGTGGGATCTTTTGTGTCGACACTCTCCCAATAACGACTGCCATAGATGTTAATGGCAGCCGGGACCAACGGCTTAACGTGCTTTCCGAGGCACGGAGCACGCGATAATTGTCAATCAATACGCACATAATTTCTAAAAGTCATATAACTTCCAAAAATCAGAGGTGCGCGACGTGGGTTCGAACCCGAGATCCTCTGCATTGCAGTCTGTTTGTCTCCCCACTGAGCTATCGCTGCTCTCCCGTTCGACTGTTACGTAGAGGTCTCGAATTTGATCGCAATGCCTTTGACTTGTCGATTCTATGTGCGTATTAGATATATAGCTAATAATCGCATGTTTTATTGGTGTAGACAAAAGTAATAATAATAAAATTTAATAAATTATTACTAGTACATCGTGATGTACTGCATAAATGTATGCCCAAACGCAAGTAACCTCTCTGTTCCATTCGCGTAATCCGATGGAACGGTAATGTGACACGACCGAAAAGAGACCAGGCGCAGGACCAACGGCTTAACATGCTTTCCCAGGCTTGGGCGCGTGTAACAATACTGTACCAGCTTTTTCAGTCTCGGCCTGCTATTCAGACATTCTTGGTACGAATACCCAATAAGTTTCTGTTGGCCCGACCCGGGAATCAAAACTAAGACCTCATACATAACAGTCGCATTCACTTCCGCTCCATAACCGAGACAGTCAGGATGAGGTGTACGAAAAAGATATGTAGGGCCGCTGGGCCAAACGGTTAAATCATACTCCACTATGGCCTAACCGTTTTTACCATTGAGAAGAGGACAGTGGGCAGCAGTGGCACAGTTATATACACTGCCGTCATAAGGAACAAAGGCGTATCAGCCAAAAAATGATATCTATACTAATATTATAAAGCTGAAGAGTTTGATTGTTTGTTTGAACGCGCTAATCTCAGGAACTACTGGTTAGATTTGAAAAATTCTTTTTGTGTTAGATAGCCTACTTATTGAGGAAGGTTATAGGCTATATAACATCACGCTACGACCCACGGGGGCGGCGCAGTAACGATAAACGCGGGTGAAACGGCGGGAACAGCTTGTTTTAAATAAATATACTGGCAGATTTTTCTTTTTTTAGTGATTTCAAATACGTAGAAAACCCAATTTAAGCAATAAGCATAAAACTTTCACTCCTGTCACTGCGCCAAGTGCTTTGGTTCGATCCCCACACGGGACATAAATAAAATATATGGACTGTTTCGCACTATGAGATTAGCTTAGGCTACCACGCTGGCCTAGTGTAGATTGGCAGACTGCACGTATCCTCTACAACGTGATGTTGAACTCTCAGACATGTAGACAACATTTTTAGAGACGTTAGGTACTGTCTTTTCTTCTTCTCCTTAGCCTTTATTATTCCCAAGTCTCATGGGATCGGCTTTCTAGTCTAACCAGATTTGACTGGATATCAGTTTTTACACGGAGCGACTGCCATCTGACCTCCGCAACCCGAAGGCTAACGATACTATAAAGCTAAACCAGTTTCAGGATATTAGAGGGCACTGACTTCCCAATAACGACTGCCATAGATGTTCATGCTAGCCGGGACCGACAGCTTAACGCGCTCTCCGAGGCACGGACCAGGCGATAATTGTCAATCAATACGCACATAATTTCGAAAAGTCATATAACTTCCGAAAGTCAGAGGTGCGCGACGTGGGTTCGAACTCGAGACCCTCTGCATTGCAGTCTATTGGTCTCCCCACTGAGCTATCGCTGCTGCACGTTACTGTCTTTTATATAATAAAAATAAATCTAGCCTTTAAAAGTTTCACTTCAATCTGTGAAGTCTTAGAATACCAGATATAATAAATACGTTAAAAACGTAACACTTTACAACATCAGTACCAAAACTCGTGTACGTAACAAGAAAGGACACCACCGCCGGCACAACACAGCTCATCCTAAGTTTACAAGTCACAAGCACATGACACAACATCTTTACTGCATTCAACACTCACTCGCTCTTGCGCTTCCAACATTTATATTTCTTAAGAGCTCACAGCTTGGAAACTAATTAATTTTACCGAAAACGTATCATGTAAATACAGTGTGATTTTGAAATCGTGTATCTAATTCCTTTTAACCACGCATTCTACTGGTGATATAGAATAAGCCTGACCATATTTTTTTGGAGAAATTAATGTACCGATTGTTTCTACAATGGTTTTAGATAGTCATAATTATGTTAACCTCCCGACACAACCCTAATATACTACTAATTAAAAAAAAATAACAACAATAACTGTTGTCGTAAATAATAAGGGGCAATAAAAAGGACCGCCCGTTATTATTTACGACATTATTTATTGATGTTATTTTTTTTAATTAGTGAAAAATTTAAATTGTCACGGGTGGTTAACATATGACTAACTGAAACCATTTCACGAAAAAAACGGTACATTAATTTATACAAAAATATAATTCTAATTAAAAAAAAATATGGTCAGGGTTATTCTATAGCACCAGTAGAATGCGTGGTTAAAAGGAATTACACGATTTCAAAATCAACCTGTATATGTATCTCTGTGAAGTTATGATTTAATTAGTATTTGTGAAGTTGTTAGTACTGAGCTCTAGTACATATACGTGATTGGATAGTTGGCGTAGTTGCTTACGTGGTCGCCTTGCCATTGCTCCGACCCCGAATGTTGTTGGTTCGATCATAAAACGAGACAAAAAAAGAAATTGTGTGATACTCATACAGTTGTTCCAACTCTGGGTGTTTTTGTGTCCGTTGTTTGTATGTGTGTAAAGTCCTCTAAGACATAGGAATTATTTCCAGTGCGAGAAATGTCTATTTAAAAATAAATAAAATCTAAATAATAAATAAGTAAATCTTAGAGTTCGAAAAAATGGTTCAAGTATTATGCAAAGGTCACGTGATACCACGTGACCTTGAGGTCACAGGTCAAAGGTCACAGTAATTTCGGGGTATATCGACTACTAGCTATTGCCCGCGGCTTCGCTCGCGTTAATTTAGAATTTGAAAATCAATTCGGGTCGTACTCTGCTTATCCTTACTAATATTATAAATTCGAAAGTAACTCTGTCTGTCTATCTGTCTGACTGTCTGTTACTTTTTCACGGTTAGACCACTTAACCGATTTAGATGAAATTTGGTACAGATATAGTTTAAAACCTGGGGAAGGACATAGGCTACTTTTTATTCATGTAGGTACCACGCGGGCGGAGCCGCGCGCAAATGCTAGTAATAATATAATTCAAGCATGATTCGAAAGACACGTGGCGCCATCTATTATCATAAGAACATTATTGTTCTTTTCCTCAGGAACAGTAATTTTTTTCGGGTTGAAAGGTAGCCTATGTCCGTTTCTGTACACCTGACAACGTATATGCAAAATTTTAGGATGATCGGTTCCGTGGTTTAGGTGTGAAAAGGTAACAAACAAACAGACAAACAAACTCATTTTCGCTTTTATAATATTAGTTAGGATTAGGATGCTGAGTCGAATGGCGTGTCTCTAGTTCTTACGGTTCTTGAGTTAAAAGTTGAATAACAGACAGACGGACGGACGGATGGACAAAGCTGTTGTATAAGTTTTTTTTCGAACTCTAAAATGAATAATATCTTTTCGTGCCTATATCCTCGAAAAGGTAATTGAGGACATCAGTATTTCACCAGCTGTGTTTTAAGGTCGCACGTAATAGGAAGTGAGCCCATTGTCATTTACTGGATCAAGCTTTGTACTGATACTTGGAATATCTTGTGGCGCAGCGATATTGAATGTGACTGTTGTGTACAAGATGTCAAGACTCACCCGGTTGGATGAATTGTTTGTCATTCTCAGTAGCAGAACTGTGAGCGGTGAGTGCAAGGCTCGGCACTAATACGTGGGATCTGAAACCATGTCGTAAACGACACTTCTGCCTACCCTATGGGAGAAATTAACGTAAAACTAAGTATTATGCATATAAATCGCCCACTATCTCCTTTGTGGTATTTATCTATCTATACTAATAAAAAATGTTAAATGTTATTATAGCTTAAATGAATATTTAAATTACAAATTGTATTAAAACAAAAAAGGAAAAGATTTTATTATTATTAAATTGACCTGACATTCTTTAATTTTAATTTTATTTTTGCTTTTATTTGTTATTTTGGTTGTTTATTTATTAATTTATTATCTTAATCTATTCTAATTTTGTTTTATTCCTATTTATACAGATGACATTCCATTTTATTGAATATACTTATGTTAATTAATTATAATTATTTGCATGCCACTTAAAGGTAGAAACATTTGATACTTGTACTATCGACTCCAGCGGCGGTTGACCACTCCTAAGTTTAAAATCGCATAGCAGGCCAACTCTTGGTACCCGTACCCGTGACACACTCCTTTCTTTGTTTGAGTTTTTTTACACTTTACATTTGTTTACTGATTCTAAGGCGATACAAACTCAACTGGTCAACATGTGCAAGCGAAAATTTTTCTGAAATGGTCAACCATCGCTGGAGCCGATAGTACCTGTTGGACAATTTATAACACCACTGTAACAATGTTTTCTACGAATTAATAAATGATTTGATTTGATTTGATTTGATTTAATAAAGCTGAAGAGTTTGTTTCTTTGTTTGGTTGAACGCGCTAATCTCAGGAACTATTGTTCCGAATTGAAAAATTATTTTAGTGTTGGATAGCTCATTTATCGAGGAAGGCTATAGGCTATATAACATCACGCTACGACCTACGGAAGCGGTGCATTCATCATAAACGCGGGTGAAACCGCAGGCACATCTAGTAATAAATAAAACTAGTGGTCACTCAGTAGTATACAGCCGTCGCAATTCGTCGTAAATTTTCGCTCCTTCTCCATATAAACTAGTAACTTTTGCACGTGGCTTCGCTCGCGTAAAAGTAGGTTAGGTTAACTTATGTTAATAATAGTATTTCGTTTTGAATAAAATAAACCTATGTTACTCGGTGATAATATAGCTTTCTAACGGTTGAGTCGTTTTTGAATTAAATCGTTACAAACAAACAAAATATCAAATCCTTCCTCTTTATAATATTAGTAGGTATGCAGATGCTGGATGCGGCAAGCTGAAGACAGGGCGCTATGGCGCTCTTTGGGGGAGGGCTATGTCCAGCAGTGGACTATTATAGCCTGATGATGATGATGAGATGAGGTATAGATAACGATGCCAAATCACACGCTCCACCATGCGCGCAAATATGCCTGAAAAGAGGTGCCCCACGTGTTATTAGCTAAATAGACTATTCAGCATAAGATAATTAATTCTTCAAAACAGATACCTACTCTCAAAAACACTTCGGCGAATTATGAAAGCTTTGTAGCCAAAACTAGTTCACAAGTTTTCGCATTAGACGAACTAAGTGTAAATTTTAAAACGTAAGTTTCCCCATAAAGCGGGACTTTTAGTCGATAGCAACACTTCCAGACTTTACTTCTAAACATGATTTTATTAGAAGTTCAGTTTATCAACGATGAGCCCCGAATACAGATAGCTATTTAAACTCTCCTCCTAAAGCAGGATTAACTACAATCACACAGTTCGAAAGCTGGCGATGATACTTTTGATATTACGTTGTTTATTTTCTGTATATATTACTAGATTTTGTCCGCGGCTTTGCTCGCGAGAATATAGATTTGCATAATATTGTCTTATGTTTACGCGAATTTTATACATTGAATTTAAACAAACTTCATACGAATTTTATCGCGTTGTTTATTTTTTATAAAACACTATTATTACATAATTTTGAAACTTTAAACTACCATTGTTAAACACTTTTACTAGTTACTGTTTACTTCAATTTAAGCTATTTAAATTATACAACTATTTAGATTTAATTTTACACTTCCCCCGACGTTTCGGTTGCTTTTCAGCAGCCATGGTCACGGGGAGGCTAAGATGGTAGTTGTCTCAATGTTCCAGTGTAGTTATTTCAAAGTACCCGAACATAATTTAATCATTGGTGTTTCTAGTTACGCAGAATTAGCTCAAAGTATCATGAAATCTAGCTGTGGTTTGCTTCTTCTTGGGTTTGACTATTTGAATTTCTGGATCCCAAGCTGGTGGTACATTCCAAACGTCTTCTCTTTTGAAATTAGGATGTTTTTTGATTTCAATAGCTCCGAGAAACATCCTTGGTAGGAATCGGTTTTCTTTAGCAAGAATCTGTGGTTTGTCAAATCTCAGGTAGTAGTTGGTCCCCTGTTGCACATGTGCTAGACTTTAAATTGCTTTGTAATACACAACAATGGTAATGCCTCTTCTTTTACTCAAGTAACAAATAAAGTATAATTATTTTAATCACAATTATTCATCACTACAGGGTGATTTTGAAATCGTGTAATTCCTTTTAACCACGCATTCTACTGGTGATATAGAATAACCCTGACCATATTTATTTTTATGAGAATTATGTTTTTGGAGAAATTAATGTACCGATTTTTTTTCGTCAAATGGTTTTAGATAGTCATATGTTAATATTAA
Source organism: Catocala sponsa (assembly GCA_963564715.1). NCBI lineage: Eukaryota > Metazoa > Arthropoda > Insecta > Lepidoptera > Erebidae > Catocala > Catocala sponsa. Next base: position 19,042,570 of record OY751349.1, read on the forward strand.
TAATGCATATGTGAGCTTGTTTGTTCCTTTGTTTGTTACCTCATCATCATCATCATAAGATTTCGTATACACAATGTTAGGGGAACAGAAAAGGACATAGGGTACCTTTTATCTCAGAAAAAATAATGCAATTTTTTTTTTTTACCCTGTGGGAATGCATTGACGCGTACCTCTCCGCGGGGGCGGGCGGAGGGGTTATGTCGGACTCTCCAGGGTAAAATAGAAAGATGGAATAAGAATAATGTACCTCCCGGAATACCGACTAAACCTACCACGGTGTTTCTCGACAAACCACTATCGGCGGGGCCGCGCGAATCATTTTCACATGCGGTCGCGACCCCGCCGAACTGTTACTAATCTAACCTGACCTAACCTACATTTACGCGAGCGAAGCCGTGGGTAAAAGCTAGTTTATTGTACTTCAATGATAACCTTTAACATAGGAAAGTTAAGGATTATCTGGTCCTTGGTATATCAGCCCTTAATCAAAATTATACCCATCATTTATATATATAAAAATCTCGTGTCAGGGTGTTTGTGGTCGCACTCCCCTGAAGCGGCTCAACCGATTTTTATGATTTTTTTAATGTATATTTGGTAGATATGACAATAGGTCGTAAACTATATATTTTCATACCGCTAAGCAATAATTTATATAGCAGAACAACATTGGCCCGTTCAGCTAGTATATATAAATAATAATAATTATTATTATTACTTCGATACATTGTTTTTCAATCGAAACAAACACTTTTTTCTATATTTATTTAATGTTACTTCTTTCTAAGTAATAAGTTTTCAGCGTTACTTGTAAATGGTAAGCACGTTTTTGTTGAATGCTGTGTTATTTCTTTAAGCTAACGACTATCTTCTATTTTATGAGGAAAACAATTCAGATCGTCTGTGCATAGTAAAATTCTCGTCGTGACGTCAGTCATCGTTATGTTCCAATTTACTTTTTACTTTAACTTATCATTTTCATCACTACCGACGACCCATATCATGCAACAGTCAAAAAATGGGCAGCATGAGACAAGTGGACTAACAAGGAGAGGCAGTAATATAGTTAAGCACACAAATGGAATAACAGGGAGCATTAATAAAGTTAAGCACATTTGTGTTTCTTACACATTGTCTTGTTTAGATATTATAGATTTTTACACTCAAACGGACATTTTGTTTGTCCGTGTCATTTCTTTGAATAAGCTCAATATTTAGACCTGTTTATAGGCAGGAATATACTCTGAAAATCGGCATTGTCCACTGTAAAATAATTCACATAAATAGAAATCATATCTAATATTTTTCTTTTAAATTTCCTCGTGATCACTTTCAGAACGAGCTTATGCTGCTGCTATGTTGTTTTTGCTTTAATTTTGCTGAAATGTGCTTACTTTGTGTTGCTTCTTTTCTGTTATGCTTATTTTGTGTCTATTATTTCCTGTTGTGCTTACTTTGTGTCTCTTCTTTCCTGTTATGCTTACTTTGCGTCTCTTCTTTCCTGTTATTCTTACTTTTTCATTTCTTTTACTTCATGTTTTCTTTTATACAATTGATTTTAGTCTTTATCTTCCTTGCATGATCCCAGGTCGTAGTCGTCGTGGTACCAGAAGAAACACCACTTAGGGAAGAGCGGTAAACAGCTAGGGCACAGACAGGGGACGCACAGAATCCAAGGACATAGCACGAAAAATGATAACCACGCGCAAAAGAAGCACAGCGGGTAACAGAGACACATTGATTATATGTTTTTAATGTGATCTTAAATCCGCATTTTTATTTATTTATTCATGTTTTTTGATGCGAAAATCAGTTGAGATTTGACATGAGATTTTGATAAGTTTTTTTTAAAGAGTAAATATTTTATTTTTTTGGATATAATTATTGGCTATTGCTAGTCGTCCGCTAAACGGATTAATTAAAATAACTTAATCGTCCGATTACCGGATGAATAAAATAATTTAATCGTCCGATAACATCTATTTATTGTTATACTAAATTATTAAAAATCTGTACAATAAATTTTTTTTTTAACGTGACCTTTCTGTAGTAGGTCCAGTATTCATAAAAAGCATAGAACTACGGTAAATTAATGTAAACTTGCCCTATAAGAAAGTGGCGTCAGCGTCAGCCCAAAACACAACCTAAAATTATTCGCTTACTGTACTACGCAATTAATTTAATCATCAACTTTTTTTTTGTAATTGATACCAATTGAAAATTTTGACGTTCTTCGTCGATATTAATTGCCTGATTTTCAGTTACAAATGAATTATCCTGTATACTTGACGATATCGACTCTACGTATTTTATTTCTTTTTGTAATTGATACCAATTTGAAAGTTTTATATAAGATAAATTAATGGTAAATTACATAGTCGATATTTCGTGATTTATTATAAAACCTAACCTAACCTAACCTACATTTACGCGAGCGAAGCCGCGGGTGAAAACTAGTACAACTACATATATATCTAAAGGTTTATTATTATTAATCGGACGATTAAATTATTTTATTTATCCGGTAATCGGACAACTAATTTATTTTATTATCCGTTTACCGGACGACTAGACACTTGGATCATTATTAGAACTTTGTTATAGAATATTCAGTCCAAGATTATCAAATCTTTAAAACATTATATATGTATACTTTTACAAACATTTCGGCGAATCATTAACTTTTGGATTGTCCCATGACTCATATTTAAAAAAACGCTACCATTGCGCGTCCGTGATCCCTACGGTCAAGAAAACTCGTTGCCATTAGTCGCGAAAAAAATACCAAAGATTTTCTTGACTCCTCCGTAGGGGGCACGGACACGCAACGACGGCAACCCCCATGACTCCACCGTAGGAAATGATTCCTACGGTGGAGTCATGAATCTCCTCTAAAACGTCCATGAGGACGTTTTAGAGGAGATTCTAGCCAAAACCAGAATTTAAACGCAGGTTTGCACACGTGTGTATTCTTTGTGATAAATAAATGAATTAAAGCCAAGTGATTAATTTATCTTTTTAGAAGTAAAATAAGACAAAAATATATTTAATGAAAAAAGATCACGAATTGAAATTGGATCAATATTTATTTTTGTATTTGAAGCACGAAGAAATGCACATCGATGATTTAATGTTTTTGTCGTGCAGCCTGTTTCTATTTTTAATAATCAAATTACCAGACTTCGAAAAACTTGTTCACTAGGAACACTAGTCGCCGGTATAGACAACATTTCAAATGCAGTTTTAGCCAATGTTGACAGAGACATGAACGTTTCTTTTTGTTTTCCCACCATAAAAGTACGTGTTTTCAGGCTTGATAGGCATATTTATGTATGTATGTATATCTGTGAGGTCTATAGTACCCGGTTCTTTATACTTTGTATAAAATATTATGTTGATACCGAATACGGTAGATTGCTAAATAAACGAAGCTCAAGCTTCTGCTGAAGCCTTCTATTTAGGGCTTTTGAGCCTTTAAAAGATGAACCCTTAAAGCTCGAGCCTTTAATACGTGCGAGCCTGTAGAGCTCGAGCTTTAAAGATACACTAGCTTCGACTCAAGGTTTGAGTTCCCGACTCGAAGCTCATTTTTCTCAACACACCAATCAACATTATACAATCCCAATATCTGTAGATCACTAAACAACAGAGTCGTTTAAACACCTCATTTAGATTTAAAAACATCCTATTTCAAAGAAACACATTTCTTTCTATATTTTTAATGCTACTTTCTTACTATGTAATATGATTTTAACTTTACTTGTAAATATAAGTACAGTTTTGTTGAATGCTGTTATTTCTTCTAAACAAGCTTACAACTTCCTTATATTTTATGAGAAAAGAAATACTATAGGGACAACAGATCGCCACCACTATATATTTACATCTCACTTTACCGTCTCGCTGTTTCGGAAGCCATCGGTATTTTCTGACTTCATTTCAATTTTAAAGATTCGTCATATTCTGTATCACCAACTACGTACACCATGCAACAGTCAAATAGTGGGCAGCATGAGACAAACGGACTAATAATTAGAGACAGTAATATAGACAGACACATTTTTTACTTTTCTTTTACATTTATTTTCGGTCTTTGGCAATGAGCTTTCTTTTTGTTCCTGCTTGCCTGTTTCCACAATGTGCTGACTCTTCTAATGGATTTGTTGCAGCATATATTTTTTACAACATTTATTTCTAGAAAAGCTTTTTTGGACCGTTGGATCAGGTATGTAGTTTCTGTAGTACCAGAGAAGCACCAGGGTGGCAGACATCGTAAGCAGCTTGGGCAAAGACATGAGATGCACAGAATCCATGTACATAACATGAAAGGTGACTAGGTAGAAAAGGAGTGCAGTGGTGGTGAGGAGTAAGCTATTAATTTTGGGATTTTGTAACTTGAAGCTGAATTCATTTTTAATTTTATATTGGATAGGATTACTGTGTTATTATGATGAAAGATTTTTTGTCAATGCATAGTTATGACGTTTTGTGTCTAGTATTATTCAAAGAGAATATTCAAAGAGAATATAATCATTCTAAGTTTATGGTGATATAGAACGTGATGGAATTAATTAATTCCAAATTATGTAAATGCAAAATCAAAATATTTGTATTCAATTAGATCACAAATATCTAAAATACATATATAATATACTTATAAAGAAGAGTGAAAATCTTCAAAGCCTATGACTTAGTAATTCTACGGTGGTCATGGTTCTGAGTAGTATATTCTAAATTGTGACAACATTATATTTTCAGACTTTCGACTTTATTCTGTTAGTTAGACATTTTAATAGAGTAAAAGACACAGAAATAATGACTCTAGGATTGTGCGTACTTTAGTAGATAGGCTTACGGCTACGGCTTACGGCTATATATATATATATATATATACATCTCCGAAGGGGTAGTGTGGCTGAGCAGAAGTTAAGCTTTATAATGTACTAGCTATTGCTCGCGGCTTCGCTCGCGTTAATTTAGAATTTGACAATCAATTCGGGTTGTACTCTGCTTGTAATAATATATTTCAATCATGATTCGAAAGACACGTGGCGCCATCTATTATCATAAGAACGTTATTGTTGTTTTCCTCGGGAACAGTAATTTTTTCGGGATGAAAGGTAGCCTATGTCCGTTTCTGTACCCCTGACAACGTATATGCAAAATTTCAGGATGATTGGTTCAGTGGTTTAGGCGTGAAAGGTAACAAACAAACAAACAAACAAACTCATTTCCGCTTTTATAATATTAGTTAGGATAGGATTAGGATATTTTATACTCAATTTCTCTATTATTGAACTTGCTTTCAGCCAAATAAATAAACAAATAAGTATATTATATACAGAATTTCAGTTTTGCTGCTCTATCTAATGTCTTTGTATTATGTATGCATGATACAAAGACAAGCTCTGCTTAGTTTGGGCTAGATGGTGTTGTGTATTCGTGGTAGAATATTATTATTATTATTATTTTAGATTGCGTGCAACTGACTAACAAAGAAAAACCCAACGACTCTGCGTAACCCGGATATTGAACTAGCAAATATAATTGCAATCCTATGCCGCGGGACCAGTGTTACTTGGAGTATTTTATCTCATTTTTGTAAGTCAATCTCAATGGATGAAAACCGCGGGACAATCGAAATAATAATAAATGCGTACTACTAAACTTCATAATATATATAAACTAGACATGTTACGTTGAAAAGAAAACACATTTTGATTTCTTACACTCAAATATTTTTATAATAATTTTATTTATACATTTTTATTTGTAAGCACATTTTGTTGGTCCGTATCATTTCTTTGACCAATCTCGACATTTACATCAGTTCATAAGCACACAAATACTTTAAAAAACATTCACTTTAGTAGTATATGTCGTAATCCACATATAAATTTGTCTGCATTACTTTCCGAGCACATTTCATTGACCGGCTTGCAACTTTTCAAACTTTTCTTCATCTTTGACGCAACAGTTCATACAACAATCACTAAGTGGGCAACAAGACACAAATGGACTGACAAGGATTGGTAATAAAATCGTTAGCAGACACATCTCATATTTTCTTTAAAAATTTTGTCGTGATCACCCTTAAAAAGAAGCTTTATTTTTCCTTCTTCTTCCCTGTTGTTTAAATGTGCTTACTTTGTGTCCCTTCTTTCCTGTTGCTAAAATGTGCTTCCTTTTTCCTTTTTTATAAATATTCTATGTTTTCTTTAATACATTTGATTTTATTCATTTTCTTTCTTCTTTAATACTGATTATAGGTCGTAGTCGTCGTAGTACCAGAAGAAACACCACCTTGGGAAGAGCGGTAGGCAGCTTGGGCAAAGAGTGGGGACGCACAGCATCCAAGGACATAGCAGGATAAATGGATACCACGCACATAAGAAACAGAGAGGAAACAAGAGACACATCGATATTGTGTTTTTAACGTGGTCTAATTCATATTTAATTTTGTAGCGAAAATCAGAATTGAGTTGTTGACAAGAGGTTTTGTCAACATTTTTTTAGCGTTAATGGCTACTATTTTCACTATGTCAACATCTTTTAAAAAAATAATATGGTAGAATACTCCGTAAAATATAGGTCTTGTCTGTGACACTTATGCTGAAGGCAGGGACGACATTGACTGTATTCGATTATAAATTATCGATTAAAGTTTTTTATTCTCATAAACGTTTGTATTTATATTATAATATTTTTGTAATTTAATATATTATAATAAATCAAACAAGAGGCATAGAAAACAATGCATTGTTTTTAAATGTATATTTGTGTAGTATGTACGTTTTACATGTTATTTAAAATAATTCCAATTTTAATTGTTTTCACATCTACACTAATATTATAAAGAGGAAAGATTATTTTGTTTGTTTGTTTGTATTGAATAGGCTCCAAAACTACTGAACGGTTTTCCAAAATTCTCTTACCATTAGAAAGCTACATCTTCACTGAGTAACATAAGCTATATCATATTTTCAGAAATATTAGAGATCCCTACTAAAATTGAAATAATGCAACGCAAGGTGTGAAAAACTGAGTCATAAAATGTCTGTCATCGCATGCGCTGCGGAAACTATTGACGATAGAACAAAAAAAATTTCTAATAATGCAAACGAAGTTGCGCGGGTCAGCTAGTTATAAATAAAATGTTTCATCTGGCTTTATGTTGTATTACTTTATTTCGATATTCATAATCGAATGTGAATCATAAAATTGTAAGCCTTTTTTTTACAAGCATGCTCGATATTTTGCACGTCGATTAAAACGACGTAAGGAACGTCATTATATATAATAAAACAAAGTTCCCCACCGCGTCTGTCTGTTCGCGATAAACTCAAAAACTACTGAACGGATTTTCATCCGGTTTTAACCAATAGATAGAGTGATTCTTGAGGAAAGTTTAGATGTATAAATTGTTACATTGATACAGATAACCTCTGCCCGAGGAATTGTCCTTTATTTTACGGGGATAGTATTGTTTTTAGGCCAAGGAAAAGATGGATGGACTGCGTGAGGATGAATATCAAAGTGAAAGGGGTAAATGATCAGATGACGGGTGACAGAGAAGTATGGAAGAGAAGGACATACTGCGCCGACCCCAAATAAATTGGGAGCAGGGCAAGAGGATGATGACGATGAGTATTGATTTTAAGTGAATAAACAACGGTGTTATAAATAATTAAAAATTATCTAAGTTTTATATGTTGGCCTCGATGGCGTAGTGGTTAGTGTAACTGACTGCCACGCATGAGGTCGCGGGTTCGGTTTCCGTAAAAGCCAAACATTTGTGTGCATGAACATGGATGTTTGTCTTGGTCTGGGTGTTTCTATGTATAATATGTATGTATTTACAAAATACAGTATATATTATGTATGTTTATCCATTGTCTAGTACCCATAGTACAAGTTCTGCTTAGTTTGGGCTAGATGGAGTTGTGTGTATGTGGTAGAAAATTATTATTATTATTATTATATGATATATTTTATTTAGGGGAGATTGATACCTCCCCTGAATGAAATATATCACTATTGAGTATCATGTATCGACGAGATAAAATGACGTTATTTTTTTGCAAACTTTAAGATGTGTGGTCAAAATTACCGCCGACAGGAAGTGTCCGGCAGTATTATGTATTAAGTAATTATCAATATACCTAAATCATCGTTAAAAAACATAATTCAGTCTCTAAGAAAAGTAATTAAAATTTCTACGTACAATTTGCTAAAAGTACTTAAAAATTTTACTCATATAATTATATCAGTAAATTGAGCATCAGCCCAACCTAGTAGGCAATAACCCTAAGGCATTGTATATTGAACCCATCTTAAAAAAAAGAGCCTGTGTACACATGGGACATCGTACCTCGCATCGTACTGTGCAATGATGTGGTAGGATGCTTCTATCGTACGTAGTTTTTATTCATTCTATGGTATCCATAAACTAATATAAGCTCAATGGCAACTTGAAAGCTAAATCTTGTCATACCCTGTCATCACTCCAATAACTCCATCAATATGCAATAGAAAATATAATACATGAATATCATTTACCACCCAAACAATAAAACAAAATAAATGTATCTCTTACTGCTTACGTGCTGCTTTGGTGTTTGGTTGCCATTTATTATTGTGTGCACTTGGCTTTGCTTCATCCCTTTCTTCTGCATTTGCTGTTTACTAGCCTTGCCATATATATGCTTTGGCCCGTGTCAGCATAACTATCTTCCTGAAGGACAAGTGTATAAGGGAGAAATGTGCAGTCATGTTTGATAAGTAAGCACGGTTTTTGTCTATAGAAAAGAACGAATAAAAATTAAGCTTTCTATTTTCAAGAATTATATATATAATCACTTTTTTAAAAATAATACTTATTAAGGTTCGATCGCACACATTGAATTAATTTGAGTACGAAACGACCCCGTTTGTAGAAGGTGTGCGAATCGAAAACTAAAGAAATTTGCACTGGATGTTTGTATGAGAAAAGCAATGGAAGTGACTGCTCACTAGATTTCTCGTCAGTCTATCTCGTTCTGCCAGTGACTATTGTATCAGGTTTTGGTTGAAGGACAGCATAGAGAAAACCCAACAGCTGAAGAAAGTACGATCCGTATAAAAACTTAATACTAGCTTTCATCATAAGCTAATGATTCTGCTTGAATCAAGATTAAAATAAAAACTGACCTTTATAATAAACGCAAATATAAGATCGCTTTGTTTCTTTATCCAACTTGTAGTTAGGTGCACGAGTGTATGCTTATGTTTGGACATGTAGACTTAAAGGTATTTTTATTTTATATTAATTTAGGGACTTTTATTGCTTTTGCAATTATATGTCATAGTAACTTATAGAGCAAGAGCCCGTGAACCCCAGACCTTCGTTATTTTATAAAAGCTGAAAGTTTGTCAGCGCATGCTCCCAACACAGGTAAGAACGATGGACTATTATGAAGTTTGGGTTGCCGTGGCTTTAGCAGGTAAACGGTACTAAAGGTGTGTAAAATACCGATCTAAATTCATCAAATAATAAAGTGTGATTTTTTGGTATTACCTTCAGAATATTATTAAAAATCACCTTATTGATTGCCAGACACTTAACATCGTGGCAACCCCTTGCCAGACACCCCTAATGTTCATGAAATTATAATTCTACTTATGTTATAGTATAAAAGCTGATTTTTATATATAATACTTAGGTAATAATTAGATGATGTTTCCTCATCAGCCAGACATTTTTGATAGTTCCAACCCCTTGCCAGACAATGATGTAGGGTCGCTGTAGGAGCGAGCGCGAGACAGTATATGTATGGTGGGTGCGAGTGAGATGGCGAGATAGGTCTATCGCGATCCCTCAATAACAGATTATAAAAAAAAAAACAAATAAATAATACTCAAAAATTTAATTAAAAATATATTAATGACATTAAAAGTTATTATAAAGCATAAAAAAATAGATTGATGACATTACAGATTATTATTATAGTGTACTAAAGAAAATATTATTTTATTCATTATCATCATTATAATCAATGTTATCATTTTCTTCGTCACTGTTACTCCATTCCATATCGTCGTCTTCTTCTTCTTCGTCAGTTTCTGTAGAAATATGAAAAAGTTAATGGGATTGAAAATATCAAAAAATAATGTAGGTATAATGGTTTAAAGTAGTATTATACCTGAGACAGTTTTCAGTGATTCTCTGACGAAAGAGCTGTTCTTTTAATAGATTTTTCAAATCGACTAATGTCCGTATGACATTCAGAAACAAACGTATTCCGAAGACAATCACCATTTTTTTCAATATTAAGAAGAAATGACTCTACCAGTTCTGATGCAGCTTTACCAGATGAAATATTTATTAAATGATCTTTTGGTACTTCCGAGCTGAAGGGATTAAGAAACTGTTCAAATGTTTCAAGAAATTTCTTTAGATTTTTAATATTTTTCTGAATATTATGCTTATTCAAATCCGAAGAAACATCTTGGTGAGTTTGTAGTCCCAATTCTTGGTAAACGTAACTAATTACTGTCGATCTTACATCATGGTTTCGAGCCCACCGTTGACGGGCTGAAATTGAATTAGTAAAGTGTATAACACCTGTAAGTCTTCGTGCAGCATCTGCATTGATAGTCTGCTCTAAAACCAGATCAATGGGTTGCCTTGAAAATGGCTTAGTTGTCCTTTTAATGCCGAAGTAACCCTGTTGAAATCCTTCAAATAAATCAGGATGGGTATCTGCTACTTTTATCAAGTTATCAACATATTTCACGGTCCATCGAGCATAATTCTGTTGATTACAGATAAAAAATAAATTTGTTATTTTAGGTAAAACTGACTTGAAAAGTTCGAAGTCTCCAACACGTATGCTTCGTGATAGTTGTAGGTAATGATTGATGAGATTAATATAAATTACATAAAATTGTTGAGTCTTTCCATACTCGCCATTGAGACTTCGTTGTTTATAAACACAGTAATTATTGATCACTTCTTTCAGCTCTTCATGTTCTATGTTAAATGATGATATTTTACAGTTTTGTAGTCGGTGAAGTTCTTCAATCATATCATCTGTTACGGACGTGTTACTCATTTCCAGAAAAGATTTAAAATGTAATATTTCTAATCCTAATGTCACCAAAGGGTGCAGTCTTTTGCAGCGATTGAAATGCTTGCCGTCAAGAAATCAATTCACTGAACCATTCGCCAATAAGCCACTTTCCACCATTATATTTGTTAGTCCACAGTCACTGATCACCTTACCAACTGCCTTGAAATAAGCCATCATGATGTGAAACGGTCCTAAATGTATAAATAAATTGTCATATGTAGGTTTTTCCGTTGCTTGAATTTGTAGAGCGACTTTGGCTATAGCCAAGTCATATGTTACTTGAATGGATGATTGATTTAACTCTTCAGCAATTTTCTTACTTTGTTGCATGGTTTCTAATACTACAGAATTACTTGTTGGTGAGGCATTTATCGGAGTCAAATAAGATATGTGTTGTTTGCAAGTTTCAATATCATGAATCTTACAGTTAAAACCAACCCACATTGGAATATCAGGTAATTCTAGTGCATGACTAATAATCCAGATATTATCAATTTCTGTATACAATTGTAAATTATTAGGGAGTATATGTTCAATTTCATCAGCCGTTATCTGCAAATCACTTGTCATTTTTGGTTTTTTTGGATAGGGAATTTCTTCTGAAGCTATTGCCTCAAAAGTTCTTCGTCTCCTTTTCCTCTTCTGTGGTGAATTGCTCTACTAGTGGGAACTGGTGCCTCGGATATTTCAGATTCTTCAGATGTATTGAATTCGATGTTCTGATAAATAATTCCGACGGTGTCATGTAAAGTGTCCTTCCCACTAGTAGTTTCAACAAAGCGGTCAAAATTATCATAAGCCAGTCCAGTACAAAGTTCAGGTGTTTTTTTAATTTTTTCGGGGCATAAATTTGACTTTTCAATGGAAGCATAGGTGGTTTCTGTTTCAAGTTCTTCGACACTTTGATAGCTGATACAATGACCATATCTGTTGACTATATCTAAAATTTTTCTGCTACTCGTTAAACTCTTCAGAGTCATACCCAGCGTGATATGCTTAGACGTCTTGACTTGACCATTACGAATTGCATAAATAATATCTTGACAGTAAGACCGTACTTGACGAATACATTTTAAGCTACTTTTTCGTTTCTGTCTAGAACCACCTATGAGAGTAGAATAAAAATCAAATAATTCTTGCGGTATAGAAGCTTCACCTGCAATTAAATGCTGTGCTGAAAGATTTTTAGATGGTAATTTTTTTTTGTCCATTGTCAAAATAGTTTTTCGTAAGACTAATGCCGCTTTTTGGATAATATTTTCAGATTTTAAGTTGTCCAATACTGTTTCGTCAATCGTCTTCATATAATTGGGTGCTATTATTTTTTTATTCCGGATTGTAAAGAATTTAACATTTTTGGAAAACTTCTTATCAATTTTTTCTTCTAGGTGGTGTGCAGTAAAAGTAGTATCCATTTCAATGGAATTCTCTGCATAAATTCTCTCCAATGAATCAGTATATAATTCATGTAAATGAATCAATAAATGACAGCGGCCATTGTTGATAATATCTTCTTCTATGATGCTACAAATTTCATTGAAAGATTCTTGGTGGTACTCTCGATAATGATGCCAATCACTTTTAACAGATATTTTCGCCAATGAAGATATTTTATTATTAAACTGAATCCTACAGTCAATGTGATAGTATATTTTCGGACTTGCAATACTTTCCAATCTACTTAAAAACTCATTATACTCTTTTTGATTTTCAATGCTAGACATTATACGAGACTGAAATTGGTTTTTATCACCTTCATGGAGTGGAAGCATTTTTGATCTCACTTGTCTCTTTTTTTTATTGCAAAATAAACAAATTTTTTTACTTATATCAATACTGGTATCACTTTGAATCGAACTATTTACTTCTGTGGTTGCATTAGCATTTTCACTCACTTCTTCAAGTCCGCGAATGTCCACAGCTGCCTGGGAAGGTTGAAGTTCTGTTGATTGAGAAGCTGAAGGTGGGTGTGATACAGTTAACTCGGACAAATGCGATGAACCTGGTATTGAATCATCTGTTGATATATTTACGTCTTTAGATGGTTCTTTTTCTTGCTCTGTTTCAACAGTCTTTTTAGAATTTTTAGGTTCTGGGGTAAAATATTTTTTCATCAGTCCTGTGAATGATTTGTAACATTCCCTGTGATAACCACTCTCTGTATATTCACGTGGAAGAATGATGTTATTATATTTAAGGTTATGTTTTGTTCGCAATTTTAAAATTAATTCACATTTTTTCAATGTCTCGTCAGAAAATAATATTATTTTACCACTACTTTTCTTACAAATAACACAAATTAAAATATCACCCATGACTTAATTTTTTAAACAAAATCACTTTCATTTAAAAAATCACATAAACAAATTGTAAGCATATAATGTACGTATCATACACTAATAATATAATATATTGAATATACTTTATAGTCTGTAAATATTCGAAATATTTTATGTTGTTAATTTATAATAACTATTCAATTAATAATACTTGAAGATAGCATATAAGATTATTTTAGCTGATGTAAACATGTACTAAGTATTAAACAATACATGCGCAGTAGAAATAACAACTGCGCAGTGAGAGATCGCGATAGACCTATCTCGCCATCTCACTCGCACCCACCATACATATACTGTCTCGCGCTCGCTCCTACAGCGACCCTACATCATTGTCTGGCAAGGGGTTGGAACTATCAAAAATGTCTGGCTGATGAGGAAACATCATCTAATTATTACCTAAGTATTATATATAAAAATCAGCTTTTATACTATAACATAAGTAGAATTATAATTTCATGAACATTAGGGGTGTCTGGCAAGGGGTTGCCACGATGTTAAGTGTCTGGCAATCAATAACGTGATTTTTAATAATATTCTGAAGGTAATACCAAAAAATGACACTTTATTATTTGATGAATTTAGATCGGTATTTTACACACCTTTAGTACCGTTTACCTGCCAAAGCCACGGCAACCCAAACTTCATAATAGTCCATCGTTCTTACCTGTGTTGGGAGCATGCGCTGACAAACTTTCAGCTTTTATAAAATAACGAAGGTCTGGGGTTCACGGGCTCTTAGACTATTAAGCTTATACTACGATACAAAAAATAAATTATCCTTATACTATTAACGTACTAGGCTGCATACTGACCTTGCTGTCTCACTTACTGGTTGAGCCAATATATGTGCTTTAGATGATTCCCACATCTTCATGTCCGTGACATAGCAGATAAGCTGCAAGAGAGTCGCCTACGCTGGTACGGCCACGTTTTACGAAAACCGGCATGTTACGTGGGGAACAAATGTCTTGCCATGCCACCTCCGCCTGGCCCGAGTAAACGGGGCAGATCCAAGAAATGCTGGCTTGACGTCGTAAGAGATGACATGCATGCCAACAAGCTTACACCACAGGACGCTAAAGATCGTGCGAAATGGAGAAGACTTAGCAGGAAAGCGGACCCTGGGATCCAACGCCAACGCCGCGGATGCAACCGGGATAAACGCTAAGATGAAGAAGAAGAAGAAGATGCTTCCCACATCTAACGTATGTTACCGCCTCCTTAGTACCGTGCTAGTACCTATTGGAATTAGCACCTCAACTTCAATGTTACAGCCTCCTTAGTATTAGAACTACCACCTCAACTTCCGTCGCGTCATCGCACTAACTGATGTTTATTTTATTACTAATGTAAGATTAATTAATTATTCTACGTACTAATACCTCATACTAGATTATTGTTAAGAATATAGGCGTGTTTAGTTTATTTTTATGTGTGAATGCTAATGATGTATTTGTTATATGTTGTTATATTGATCACGCAGTTATCAATAAAAAAGAGGCGTCGGCGATTCTGGTGTTGGTGCATTACGTTGAGTACGTTTGGTATTTTTATTTCTGCCACACAAGCCTTTAATAATAATTGTCGGCCTCGATGGCGTAGTGGTTAGTGTAACCGACTGCCACGCCTGAGGTCGCGGGTTCGATTCCCGCACAAGGCAAACATTTATGTGCATAACCATGGATGTTTGTCTTGGTCTGGGTATTTCTATGTATAATATGTATGTGTTTACAAAAAAAAGCAATATATGTATGTTTATCCATTGTCTAGTACCCATAGTACAAGCTCTGCTTAGTTTGGGCTAGATGGTGTTGTGTGAATGTGGTAGAATATTATTATTATTATTAAAAAATACGTATTAGGGTCAGCGTCGACGGACGGAGTGGCGCCGAAGAGACTAATTCAGTAACAATTTAAATTCAACCTAAAGTACTTCAGAATACGACTGTATTTGGTACAACGAAACAAAAATTACCGCGCTTTGAGTCGCTCGACGTCATTTTATTTTGTTGTACCAAATACAGTCGTATTGTGAAGCACTTTAGATTGAATTTCAATTGTTACTGAATTAGTCTCTTTGCGGCCACTCCGTCCGTCGGCGCTGGCCCTTATACGTAATTTTGTAGATTATACTCTGTCATTGTCGCTCGCTCTTGACACAATACGTTAGCAAATTATTCATCATTCACTGTATGAGAATGCTTACAATTTGGGCAGTCACGTGAGTTATGTAAACTTAGCCGACGGAGATCCCGAACGGAGACTCTGCATCTTAATTATTGATAAGATGCAGTCTCCGTTAGGGATCTCCGAGAGAACGTGATGCTTCAACACTACTGAACCTCGGCACTCAAGGAGGCTCTGCCTGCATGACCCTATACCAGAGACCTATAATTTGAGGTATATTTGCGTAGTATTTTGTAGACCTAAAGTTGAAAGTATATTAATACGAAAAGAAAAAGCTTTGATAATGTGATATGGTTATAAACAAGGTAGTCTGTGGTAGATACTATATTACTCTGGGAATAAGAACTTATCAACATTAATATTATTGTCTTATATGGATATTACTAAAATTTGCTTAGAAGCTGAGCCGGGAGTGAAACTGTGGGGTAAGGGTTTTTTTTATGTGGGGGAATGCTTGACGCATATCTCTCCGCGGGGCCGGGCGGAGGAGTTATGTTGGACCGGGGTAAAAGAAAGATGTTGAAATGATAATGGACCTCCCGGAATTCCAACTAAACCTACCACGGTGTTCCTCGACAAAACCGCTATCGGCGGGGCCGCGCGAATCACTTGCACATGCAGTCACGACCCCGCCGAGGTTTCGGCTCGCCATATGAAATGGTAGGCCACTACACGACAAGACCTACCCTATGGTCACCACTAATCAAAAATCCCTATTGTCCCCACCCTAGACCCGAGTAGATAGGGTTTCGGGGGGAGAACTACGGGTCTCCCCCTTAGGACCAGGGTACTGCGGGGTCAGGAAGCCCACTGCGCCTCGAAAGGCGTGTTCTATCGGCCGCTGACTAGAGTGCGCGGTGCCTGACATGGTGTTGGACTCGCAGGGGTATGTGGTTAGCCGCTGAGGACGACACGTTTGTTTGCTCGGCAAGCACGTAGCGATTGAGCGTTGGACTCAGGCGCGGCTAGTGCGAACCAGTCGGTCGCGCGAGGCACAGGGTTGTCTTAGCGAAGTGGCAGCGTGGTTTTGCTGCCGCAACGCATCTCGGGTGCTTGCCTGCTTAGCAAGTAAGAGTCATAGCTGGATTGACTCGGGCCTCACCCGGTTTGTAGGCCTATTTGGGTAGGCGTACGGACGTACGTTGGGAAGTGAGCGTGCCTTATACAGCTCCGGTACCATACTGGAGATATGGGAGGCGGCTTCTCCGTCGGCTTCAGCGAGGTTTTCGTTAGCATCTCTTAGGAGTTGCGAGTGGTGAGCGGCTTTATTGCTCCGGTACCAATCTGGAGAATAGGTAGTGTCACTTGGGCACGAGGTAGCTCGCTTACGAGAACCGAATCTCTGAGGATAGGGTGGAGAGTCGAGATTTGGGGACAAGACCTGTCTATAACTGGTCCCAGAAGGTGCTTTCGGGCGCTGGAAGGTACAGCGGCTCTGTCTAATATAACCTTGTTGGTTGGTGTAGGCAGAACGCTATATCATAAACTGGACTAGTCGTAGAGAAGGGGGGGGGGGGGTGTCCCCACCCTAGAGGGAAGACGGACACGAGACAGAGGCGCGCATGGGAACACGCACGCCGCCTCTCGGACCTGGTGCTGAACGGATGGCGGGCAGGGCCCACAAAGCCCACCACCCCCAGGTAAAACCTCAGGGTGGCTGGAGGTCATCTCGCGCCCTACAGCGCCCGGCTCTGCGGTTGGGGAGAGGGTTTAATCTCAATGATCTTCCTGGTCTAATACATGTCAACAAGCTTAACTTTATTCTTTCTTTTCAATTGCAAAACTGAGCTTTAGTTTTTATGTAAATTTGGCTGAATTTTTCTTTGATATTATTAATCTCAATATTAAGGATTCTTGTCTTATATTGCTATCTGAATGGTTTTCTTGGTAATTAATCCTTAACAGCAAGCTTAACTTTTCTCTTTTTACAGCTGCAAAAGCGTGCTTACTTTTTAAACTACATTTATTTTTATTATTTATTTATTTATTTTTATTTATTTTCTTTAAGGATCTCCAACAAAGGCTGTACACATCTTATTCACAAAAGAAAATACAATTCAAGACGTTTTTGGTCTGTGTACTCCTTCAATTACAGGAGACCACATCATGCTTTAAATACAGCGTCTAAATGTGAAAGTATATTATAAAAATGCCTAATTTAAAAAATAATAAGATAAACATACAAGTATATGCATCAAAAAAAGATAAAAAATAAAGATACAATTATAATTTTAGGTTTAAAAAGAAATCAAATTTAAATAGATACTCACATGCGAAACAATATTTAAAAAAGAGAATAACAAAAACAAAACCACAGACTATTAAAAGCACAAAACATTTAAGACTCAAATATTAACATAGCATGTCTTCTGTACATTCGTAAGGTATCGCTAATGTCTGCGATACTCGTTTTAGTGAGCATATTTTGTTGCCTACAAAGCCTTGGCACAGCAGCGTAGTAACCCAGGTTTGTTCTAGAATAGGGTACACTGAACAAATTATATGTGTTGCTTCTGGGGATACGAGTTGGGATATTAATAGTTAATGAACTCAATAAATCGCAACAATCAACATTGCCATTACTCAGTTTATGAAAAAAAATTGCATCTGTTATCTTTCTGCGGCTTGATAGTGCATTCATATGATAATGTTTTAGCCATTCCGCATAACTGTAAGACTCTTTAGCTATGTGATCGCTGTAACAAAGATGATAGAGAAAGCGTTTTTGGACGCTCTCTAAGCGTTTGCTATAAATATCATAGTGTGGATTCCAAATGACAGAATTGTATTCAAGAATTGGTCTAAGACATTAAATAGTTTGATTTTGGTTGAAGATTTTTTAAACTCCTTAGTATTGCGCAGTATGAAACCAAGTGTTTTAAATCCCTTTGATGTGATATTTAAAATGTAAGCATCAAATTTCAACTGAGTGTCTATCAATATCCCTAGGTCCCGAATTTTATCCACATTATTGATTTCGATCCCGCCAAAGTAATATTTTTTTAGGTGTGTAATCTTTTTACGGGTAAAGCGAATATAGTGACATTTTTTAATATTTAATTGCATATCATTTGTTTGACACCAGTAAAACAGTCTTTCCAAATCGGCTTGTAGCTTTACTGCATCTAAGGAATTGTGTATTAGCAACTGAATATGACAATATTCATCTCAATATACAGTCTTTTTGTAGTATTTTGCTTACTTAATGGTGTTTTTAGTCTTTAATCGTTGATAACAAGCCGATCTTTTGTACTTTTTTTTCAGTTGCAAAAGCGTGCTTACTTTTTCAATATAGTAGTGATTGCCTAGGGATCACTTCCTACACTGTTTATATAAACTTTAAACACCAAATCTCACTCAAATCCACTATGCGCAAAATATGCTTAAAAAGGGGTACACCGTTTTTCTTCACGTATTATATAGATTTGACTGTATGTTTATTTCAGAAAATATATATTTTAGTATATAGTTAGTCCTTAGCAGGTAAAGTCACGGTACCATTGAAAGCACCAATGTGGCATTGCGGGTAAGCAACATAGACAGATACAAGAAAAGCACAGGAGCAAAGGGTTTATGAGGCCAATAGGAAGCAATATAAAATAGAAGCACAACGATGTTAGTAATAAATTACACATCTTTTTTGTTTTAATGGTTAATTTGAGTTCCAATATTGTTTGCTATGGAATTATGGATGGAGTCATGGAACTATTAAGCTAGCCATTAATAGTGCCATGAGTTGGATGGAGTTCTGTTTTTTTTTGTGATGGAGTGGTTGAAAGTTGTAACTGTGACAAGATTTGTCAATTTTTCTAGGGATCCATAGAGTTAAATAGTGCTTATGGATAGATAGATGAATATATTTGAGAATATACTTACAACTCAAACAGTTGTGTTTTTGGATATAATCATTTTTTTTTTATGACATAGGGGGCAAACGAGCAGACGGATCACCTGATGGTAAGCGATTACCGCCGCCCATGGACACCCGCAACACCAGAGGAGTTACTAATGCGTTGCCGACCTTATAAAAAGGAGTACTCTCTTTTCTTGAAGGTTTGTAGGTCGTAAAGGTCCGGAAATGCCGCAGGCGACAGTTCATTCCACAGTTTAGTCGTGCGAGGCAAAAAAAATCTGGAAAAACGCACAGTTGTGGACTGCCAACCATCTATGATGGTGGGAATAAAATCGTCTTATAATACCTACCTACTTTACTTTATACTGTATATTTTACTCTCATTTTTATTCTGTACCTTTAGTTTTAATATTAATAGTAGGTTAAATGTATAATTTAACGGAACGTAACTAACGTCTAAGACACAGGCTCGGCCTGGTTTAGACGCTAGGGTTCATTGAATATTGTATACATCCCTTGTATTATAGGTTAAGAAGTTGTACGTATTGTCATCTATTTGGTATCAATAAATAAATTATTATTATTAATAATATAATAAAACATTTATTTCGGACATAATCCATATGAGTTATAAAAAATTTACTCACAAACTATGTTAGTAAAAGTAATAAATTATGTATACTTATGGGCCATAAGTTTGCATACAGTTGTGAGATTCCGGGTTCGATATTTGAGAGTTTATTTAGGTATCCATATAGTTAAATACTATTTATGGATAGAGCATTTTATTTGAGAGGAATATAATATACCTACAATTGTTCTTTTTGGACATGATTGGCATGTGGGTCTCGTACCATAAGTTCTATGGGTTCAATGCTATGGTAAGGTTCTGGGTTAGACCTTTAGGTGAGCAAGTATTCTTTGGGTTTTCTAGCAGTAGCATTGAGGAGTCTGAAAATGTGTTTAACAGATGGCGATAGGCTTCTCAGTGAGGAGTCTGTAAATGTGTCTAGCAATAGACTCGCGGCTCATCCTTTCTTAGGGGGGACCCGAAACATCTGGCATAATTTGAGTGCTATACACTTCTGTCTACTACTTAAGGATATAAGCGTGAGACTACATATGTATATTTGTTCTAGTGTTTAAATAAAAGTCATTAGTAGGAAGTGAAACATTATAATATTATGTATAAATAAGTATATTTTCACAATCTATCAAATAGGTTCCATACGTTTTTGCACGTTGTATAATCTCTCGTCTTTGTATTCGTCTTCATCAACATCGAAGTGTAGGATCAGGCATTGGCAACACTTAATACCTGGAAAAGTTTTAATGTACATATGTATGTATATACTTCTCCTTAGCCTTTATTATTTCCAAGTCACTTGGGGTCGGCTTTCTAGTCTAACTGGATTTGACTGGATATCAGTTTTTACACGGAGCGACTGCCATCTGACCTCCACAACCCGAAGGCTAATGATACCCTAAGGTTAGACCAGTGTCAGGAAATTTGAGGGCACTGACTTCCCAATAACGACTGCCATAGATGTTCATGGCAGCTGGGACCGACGGCTTAACGTGATCTCCGAGGTACGGAGCAAGCGATAATTATTGTCAATCAATACGCATATAATTTCGAAAAGTCATATAACTTCCGAAACTCAGAGGTGCGTGACGTGGGTTCGAACCCGAGACCCTCTGCATTGCAGTCTGTTGGTCTCCCCACTGAGCTATCGCTGCTTATTCCTAGTAATTATTAAAATTGGTCCAATAATTTAGAGTTTCCCTCTATAGAATATTAGTAGAGCTAAAAACTCTACCAAAAACGAATAAAGTCTAATTTGTTTAGATTCTTCCCTTTCATCCACATTCATAGGTAACTGAACTTTCGTAACCAGCTACGAACATGGAATTTCTTCTCGTTTGATTACTAGCTACGAAAACAGAATTATAGTTTTGTTTTTGTAACTGGTTTTCATAACCAGTTGGTTATGAAAACCAGTTACAAAGACTAAACAGAGAAAAGTAATTCCATTTAGGTAGTTACCTAAATGGAATTATTTTTCTCTGTTCATAACTGGTTACCAAATCAGAACAATGCATTCGTTTTTCATAACTTAAAAAACTGAATATATAATGCAAATTTAATTCTATTTTCGTAGCTATTTATCAAACGAGAAAAAATTTCATGTTCGTAGCTGGTTAGGAAAGTTCAGTTATGAATGTGGATGAAAGGGATTCTTCTATCTAATTATTCTCTCTCTTAAGTTACTGGTAAAATAGTGTCTGATACCTTAATACGGATGAAATAATATAAGGTGTTAGAATGAAGATCTTACTTTTAAAGCAGAAAGGCAAGCAAGATAAGCAGGGACACAATATTGATGGGAAGCAACAAAGCCGCGGCGCGCACACACAGAAACACATGAAATTATTATCACACAAGACATGCACTAGCTCTTCAATGTGACAAGTTCAAATATAGTGCCATTGCAACAGCTTTTCAACCATTGCAAGTTTTTTTTTCTGGATTTTGTATAACTCTGTAGTATGACTTTTGACATTTCTATGTAGAACAGAAGGAAGAAAAGTGTCATGGAGTTATAGAGTTTTCTTAGTCTATGGTTTTGAGTTGACTTACAAAGAGGATGATTTGAATGCAGAGATTACTATAAACTCAAAATACAGAATCGAATTTGGAATTAGATCCTGAGATCTCATGTACAGCATTTACATTCGCTATTACTTGCTATTGATAAATTCTTAACAGAAAATCAAATAATACTTTGCCTCAAACAGAACTGGGACCTTTTATCAATGCGATGGTACAAATAAATGACTAACAAACCAATAATAATATCATTGATCGACATAAAAATTAAAGAACATTTTGTTTGATTCGGCTTTTGGAACTAAAACTTACTGCAGATAATCAGAGAGTGATTCAGAAATAGTTGTTCCAAATCTGGGAGTACCTACCTTGCGTTCGTTTTTCAAAAAAGTACCACGATATGAAACCACGTGCAGGAGTTTTCTTTTTAAAACCAAAAGTACAGTTTTAATTTTGTAGCATATCATTTGTGTTATGTGATACTAACTCTAAGTTGGCATTCGATTTGAACAGTTTTATTAGGTGAATTGGTCTCAGGACAACAGGACTTATTACAAAACTTTCTCTCTCTCTTTTTCTGGCTGTGTATCCGTTATGATCCCCACTATGTGGGATACATAGACAGGAGGAGAGATAAACTTAAATGAACTTATTGTATTAAGTATTAGACACTATCGCATTAGGTATAAACCTGTAAAGATATGTGTAATTTTGGATAAATAAATAAATAAAAAAACAAGACTGATCCCACCCGGTCAGTCTTCATTATTTTTACTCTCCAATTCACTTTATCCTTGACATCGTCGTCGGACAGCTTACGTTCCCTCAAGTCTTTCAACACTACATCTTACCACCTTGTCTTGAGTCGGCCTCTGGTCGCTCTGACCAGGGATAGCAAGCTGTAGTGTTGAGTTTCCTAGTCTACTGGAATTCTTTATTTACAAAAAAAAATAGTATATATATATGTTTATCCATTGTCTAGCATCCATAGTACAAGTTCTGCTTAGTTTGGGCTAGACGGTGTTGTGTGTGTGTGTGATAGAATAGAATATCTATAGAATATATGTTACGCTTTCACTCCCGAACTACTCGACCATTCATCATGAAATTTCGCATACATGTTATCAGGTGTACAAAAAAGACTGCAGGGTACCTCTCATCCAGAAAATAATACTGTTCACAAGGTATAATAATTATGTAGATAACACATATAGAAAAAGATTTACTGACGATCCATGAATATAGGCGACAAACGTACGAGATGTTTTAAAAAATCAGAAAGGAACTTAAGGTATCTTTTATCCAGAAAGAGTACTGTACCCGGTTAGAAAAACGACATAACCTAATTTTACGCGAGCAAAGCTGAGGGCAAAATTTAGTTTTCTATGAATTAAATTCCAACTGTGGTTTATTCCGCATTCGACCCTCATATGCATTCGCCCCAAAAATTTTTACTCATATGCCCCGAAATTTAGATAAATATTAATTTCTTAACGTAATTCCTATTTCGTTCCAAATGATGTTCCTTTTCTGACCCTTTTTTTTTTGTATAGCAGATTTTGATGTATCGTCAGCCAAAAAATATTTTAAAATACCTCCTTGATGTCTCTGCCAAACTTTGGGCTTATGATTGCAAGACACCACGAGCCCGACATTGAAAAGACTTAAAATAATTTTTAAACATGTTTTGTTTTGCTAACCATATGTTAAAAAATGTAGAATAAAAAAAGGATTAATTAAAAAAATTGGTTGCCTGTAAAGTAGGTTTACGGACGACAGTTTAACGTGACAACGTCATAACGTGACTTTCGCTCGCTCGTGTAGCGCTCTCGCTCCGATCGTAACGTTACAATGAGCGTAACGAGACAATGAGCGTAACGGGACAATGAGTCATCATTTTCGTGCGTGAAGCCGGCGTTCATCAATTTATTAGACGTTGTATCAAAAAGAGGGGCGAATGAGGAACTTTTTGAATGTGGGACGTAATGTAGGGGCGAATGCGGAACAAACCCCAACTGTAAGTACAGCAACTTAATTACATATTATATCGCAGTTTCCAACATGCCATGTTCGATAACGGATCAGATAAGTTGTTGCAACTTAACATGTAACTTTAGCTCACATGGAAACTTATTCTGATATCATTAATCCTATCTTGTGATATATTAAGTTTTCCTTTACTTAATTAATAGCTGTAGAACGTAAAGAATATGTAAAGATTTATTTGTAAAGATGACATTAAAGAGTAGTAGAGCCTCGCTGATTTCAGCATGAATGGGCCGGCTCGACCGGGGAAGGACTACCCTCTCACAGAATATCGACGTAAAATACCAGTATTCCTACTGTTGTGTTTCATTCGGTGAGTGAGAGTACCGAAGGCCCAATCACCCTCTTTCCCCCTGCACGCTCCTTTTCCTTCCCACTTCTTTTCCTAAAGGGTCGGCAACGCGTAAGTGATGCCTCTGGTGTTGCAGGCGTCCATAGGCTACGGTGACCACTTACTATCAGGTACCGCATGTTTGCCACCTTAGTTGTATAAAAAAAAGGTTTGTAATATTGTCCTTACGTTTACGCGAATGTTGTATATTGAAATTAAACTACTTTATACTGATTACATTTACATGGCAGAGAACGATACTGTACAATTTTCAATATGAGTGTGCGTGGCCTGGGAATCAAACCCTAATATTATTATGCACAGCAGTAGTATACACTACGCTTCTTTTTTTTAAAGTGAAAACTTCTTTAAGCGCGTTGAGCACTTCTTGGGTGAACAAAAATCATGGTACTCGCGTCATCGTCACGCTTCCACGCTTTATTATTTTTGAAGTGAAAACTTGTTTAGCGGAGTTGTGCACTTTTTGTGGTGGGTAAAAAATATTAAACTCACGTTAGGACACGTGACCTGATCGAAAATTCGTAAGACGGAGGGAGAATTGTCATGTTTGTGTACGATAGCGCAATAAATGAATATTGTATTTTATATATATATAATAATAATTATTATTAAAATTATTCCCTAACCATTCCAAAATATCAAAAATGCACAACGTTAATATTCAAGTTTTCACTTCTGCCGGCACTCCCGGAGTGCAACCCGTTGATTACTTTTTTAGAAAATTAAATATATCTCAGAAATGGTGCGTACTAGGCAAAAATAAACGAAAATTTGACCCACTTAATAACCCTTAACAGAGTATCAGGAACTAGCAACCGACCCGCCCCTTTTTTATTTTCTGGTTTTTAAAGAAGTATTTATGATCAAGGAGTTTTCAGTTATATCGGCAGTCCCCAAAAGACAGCCCCAAATTTTTTTTTAAGTAGGGATTGCTTTGACGCATACCTACCCCTCCGCGGGGGTGGGCAGAGGGGTTATGTCGGACTCGCCGGGGTAAAAGAGAAAGATGGAATACAAAATAATGTACCTCCCGGAATATCGACTAAACCGACCACGGTGTTTCTACGAAAAAAACAGCATAATATCACTCGCATAATATGCCTCGGGGAGCACGTTAAGCCGTCGGTCCCGGCTGCAACGAACACCTATGGCAGCCGTTATTGGGAAGTCAGTACTCTCTAATATCCTGACACTGGTCTAGCCTTAGGGTATCGTTAGCCTTCGGGTTGCGGGGGTCAGATGGCAGTCGCTCCGTGTAAAAACTAATATCCAGTCAAATCCGGTTAGACTAGAAAGCCGACCCCAAGTGACTTGGGAATAATAAAGGCTAGGGAGTAGAATATCACTTCGCCTCATTCACTACCGCTCCACTAATGTATTTAGAAATGATATAACGTTGGTTGATAATTAATTATATACTTGGTTAATTATCACTCGCTTTGCCGGTGAAAGAAAATATCATGAGGAAACCTGCATGTCTGAGAGTTTTTAACGAGGCCCGTGCCCAGCAGTGGAACAGTTTATATACAAGCATGATATTATTATTATATTTGGTCTGGGTGTTTCTATGTATAATATGTACGAATTTACAAAAAAAAAGTATAGCTATGCTTATCCATTGTCTAGTACCCATAGTACAAGTTCTGCTTAGTTTGGGTTAGATGGTGTTGTGTGTATGTGATACAATATTATTATTATTATCTTTATTTAAATCTTTACAATATATTTTTCATTTTTAAATATACATATATAAAAATAAATTTAAAAATATAAAATATATAGTACTCCACCGGCATCGAGAACAGGGTCTAAGCTACCGGCGCGGCGGTTAGGAGTCCAGAGAGAGGAACCTCCTCACTATGCGTGCCGTATCAAGGAGAACTGCCTTCTGCATCTGACGCTTGACCCAAGCACCTACCGCGAGCCTCTAATCTCTAATCTAGATGTTGGTCGAGGCTCTTGGCTATTAGACCGTTCACTGTAACGACTATCGATACTACGACTGCCGAGTCCACATCCCACATATCGACAATTATTATTAACTAGCTGACCCGCGCAACTTCGTCTGCTTCACATAAGAGAATTTTCCTAGTTTTTGCAATATTTTTCATTTATGCTCCGCTCCTATTGGTCGTAGCGTGATGTTCTCCTCTATAAATGGGCTATCCAACACTGAAATATTTTTCTAATTTTTATCCGTAGTTCCTTAGATTAGCGCGTTCAACCAAACAAACAAAATGTGAGTGAAGTCGGCTCGTGAGCGCCCCCGCCTTTTTATAAATGCAGCGGATGGCCGTTTCGCGCGTTAAACAAAAATCAACCGTATAGCCGTACCCATACTGGCGCGGCGAGATTTGGAAGTTTTATTTCATCTATATCTTGTGTGTTTATAAACCGATTCCTATATTTTTTTTTTTTAAATAAATATTAAAGTGTACTTTTTGAGTATGGGAGTTTGATAAAGATGTATCTATGTGAAATACAATATATTTATGTATTTAATACACTTTGAAGAAATGCCTAACGATTAAACACGTTATTGTGGCTAATTTATAAAAGATAGATATATACTATTGAGGACTTTTTTGTAGATCTTTTGAAGACCATCATCTTTGTAATACATACTTTTGGTGTATGATCAACGTATGCGAGGATAAGAGCTCGAAAGCGCATTTTCGTCCGACTTGCTTCAAATTTATCGTCACTGCTCAGCTCCTATGTGTCTTAGCGTTATGTTATATAGCCTATAACCTGCCCAGGAGTATGGACTGCAATCGTACCAAGTTTGGTTAAAATCCCTTCAGTAGTTTTTGACCCATGCGTGCATATACAGACAGACAGACAGACAAAAAATTTACTGATTGCATTTTTGTCATCAGTATCGATCACCATTCATCCTCCAATATTAATTTTAAATATATATTCAATGTACAGAATTGACCTCTCTACAGTTTTATTATAAGTATAGATATAGATAGATTAATTATTATTATTATGTTAGAAATCAACAAAGTAGCTCTTACTCACACGAATGAATCCAACCGAAATATATTCCTAAATAAACTAACTCTAAACGAAGTAACAATTAAATGAAACAGTAAAATCAACAAACAATTCTCGAAGGATTTCGTCAGAACAACGGAGCACTCTGAGAAAATGTTTAGTTTCATAAAGCGAAACTCGAACTTTGTTAAATTTAGTTAAGATTAACTTCATAGACATCCGCTGAGCTTAATAACTTGTGAAAACGTGGGGACAGAGATAAATTTTATAATTTATTGTATAACTAGCCTATCGTCCCGGCGTCAGTCGACAGAAAGCCGTTACAATTTTTGATTTACACAAAGGCAATTCTAGCACTTATAGTCTAGTAGGCAGTTAGGCAGCTACGCAGATGTCGCGAATTCGATCTCTAGGCTCTTACCTTTTTAAAGTTAACCGAGTATCAAATAGATAATTATCGCTCGTTTGGTGAAGGAAAAACATCTTGGGAATCTTGCATGTCTGAGAGTTTTCCATAATGTTCTTCATGATATACATATGTAAAGTCTGCCAAAGTTGCAATACGACAGAAAAATCTGAACATATTAACATGATGATATATAGCCAAGACTAAAAATTTCAACTAGGAGTAATTATTAAATCGTAAAAGACTTTACAAACACTCAAACAACGGACACAATTCCTTGTGTCTGTTTTTTAAGTGTTTGTATTACAAGTCTGGACATTATAATAGTTAGTTATGAATCCTAATCCTAATCCTAACTTCCTAACTAATATTATAAAAGCGAAAATGAGTTTGTTTGTTTATTTGTTTGTTACCTTTTCACGCCTAAACCACTGAACCGATCACCCTGAAATTTTGCATATACGTTGTCAGGTGTACAGAAACGGACATATGCTACCTTTCATCCCGAATGTTCTCGAGGAAAACAACAATAACGTTCTTATGATAATAGATGGCGGCACGTGTCTTTCGAATCATAATTGAATTATATTATTACAAGCAGAGTACAAGCCGAATTGATTGTCAAATTCTAAATTAACGCGAGCGAAGCCGCGGGCAAAAGTTAGTCAATCAATATTTGTGCTGATTCAGAATGGAAATCACAATATTTGTCACGGCGTACTCGCAAGGCGACCACTGATAGTCAAACATTTCTAAAATCAAACTTTCTCTACATTAACTAATCTTAAAACAAACAGATACATCTATCTTTTCAGCATTCCAATATTATAAATGCGAATGTGAGTTTGTTTGTCACCCTTTCACGCCTTTACTACTCGACCGTTCTTCATGAAATTTCGCATACACTTTGTCAGGGGAACGTAAAAGGACATAGGGTACCTTTCATCCAGCAAAGTATTGGTACTAACCTAATCTCACTAACATTTACGCGAGCGAAGACGCGGGCAAAATATAGTCATTTTATAATTTATCTTTAAAAGCATTAGTCGTCAGAAACGACAATATAACAACGGTACACATACTTGAGAGTTGGACGGGATGGGGGTTAAAAAAGGGAGCTTTTGTTTAACGAAATTTATTTGGAAGAGAAGATTTGAGACAAGGCGTGGTCCTTTATGTGAGGAGAACGTGTTTACCTACTTAATTAAGAAGTTATGTAAATGATCTTGTTAAGAGAAAATTATAACTTTAGCCAAATACACAGTCCTTAACAATTTTTTTTTTATAATATAATATTATTCTACCACATACACACAACACCATCTAGCCCAAACTAAGCAGAGCTTGTACTATGGGTACTAGACAATGAATAAACATACATATATAACGTTTTTGTTTTTTTTTGTACCTACATACATATTATATATAGAAACATCCAGACCAAGACAAACATCCATGTTCATGCACACAATTGTTTGACTTGTGCGGGAATCGAACCCGCGACCTCAGGCGTGGCAGTCAGTTACACTAACCACTACGCCATCGAGGCCGCTATATAGGTAGATAGTTTTTATCTTTCCTTTATTAAGCAGTTATGTTTAAACTCGGGCATACGTAACATGGTACTGTCACCGTTTACTGGGCACAGTTTCATTTTAGTAAAACTAACAATTAACAATAGTTAAAAGAGTTAATTAACTAACTAAAATTGCCTTTACGTTAGTTACTAGACATCTAAATCTATGAGAAGATACCTGAAAGAAACTCAAGACTTCTGTTATTCTGTATAAAATGCGAATACTTATCGATGTAAATGTCAATATTGGCATAACTCTTGCAAAAGGGGGTGAGTAAATTGCAACCGATAAGTGGCAAACCCTAATGGGCTTGCCACTTATCGGTTGCAATTTACTCACCACTATTAATATGCCAATGATAGGCTATACTCTCTATCACTATAACCTAAAAAAAACAAAAAACAAATATAAGCCGTAATCGTAGTCAGCCTTGGTCAGCCTTCGTGAGACCACAAATATAGGTATATACTTTCAATTTAAGCTCATTGCGTGCATATATATACATGTAGTCTCATTCTTTATATTGTATAAGGTATTGCAGACATAACACTTTTCGACTCTCAGAATGGAACTTAGGACCTGATGTTACTCCAGAAACAAGCGCAAACTAATGCGCAAATAAATATAGGAGAATACGTCTAGGAATTGGCTGAAATAGGCAGTTGCCAACATCCTATACAATCCGAAGAAGCACAAAGTTTAGGAAACCTCATTAGCCGTTGTTGGGCAGAACATAAATTTGAAATCGTATTTTCAATTATATTGTGTGAGTTAACGGGACATTTCCCAAGCGGCCGCGGCACACTTCCCTTCTTAGTACATACAAGTTCATAGTTTAGTGAGCATGTTTGCTGATATAATCCTAACTAATATTATAAAAGCGAAAATGAATTTGTTTGTTTGTTTGTTACGCTTTCACGCCTTAACTACTCAACCGATCAACATGAAATTTTGCATACACGTTGTCAGGGGTACAGAATAGGACATAGGGTACCTTTCATCCAGAAAAAATAACTGTTGCAAACCTAACCTAACTTAACCTACATTTACGCGAGCGAAACCGCAGGTGAAAACTAGTATAATAATAAATAATACTATGTATATGAACTATCCCACTGCTGGGAACAGGCCTTTGTTTAGTGTATAGTTGAGCAGCGATAGCTCAGTGGGGAGACCAACAGACTGCAATGCAGAGGGTCTCCGGCTTGAACTACGTCGCGCACCTCTGACTTTCGGAGGTTATATGACTTTTCCAAATTATGTGCGTATTGATTGACAGTTATCGCCTGCTCCGTGCCTCGAAGAGCACGTTAAGCCGTCGGTCCCGGCTGCCATGAACATCTATGGCAGTCGTTATTGGGAAGTCAGTGCCCTCTAATATCCTGACACTGGTCTAGCCTTAGAGTATCGTTAGCCTTCGGGTTGCGGAGGTCAGGTGACAGCCGCTCCGTGTGTACGGTTACAAATTGCGAATTGTATAATTTATAATATAATGATATACGTTTAGTGTAGAGTCGTAGGCAGTGTTCTCAGTAAAACCGAGCGCGAATAACATATCTATAACATTTAATTTAACATTTTATAATTTAAACAAGAATAGAAAAGGGTATGTTAAGCTGGTTTGGACATGTAGAAAGAATGGACGAGGAAAGACTGACTAAGAAAGTTTATAAGGCTAGTGTGAATGGAACAGTCGCAAGAGGAAAACCTAGGCGAACGTTTCTCGATCAGATCGGAGGCGTTCTGGATAAAGGCCAGGTTAAGAGCTCCTTGTGATGAAAGTGAATGAAGCCAGAAAAGTGTGTCAGGATCGTAGCAAATGGAAATCCGTAGTCTCTGCCTACCCCTCTGGGAAACAGGCGTGAATCTATGTATGTATGTATGTATAATTTAACATTTCTTTTGTTATTTAATTTAAGTGGACTATTTTATTAAACATTACTTTTAACGTTTAACATTTTATTTAACAAACCATTTAACATTTTTATACAACATTGAATGTTAAGCATCTGCCCTAACACCGTGTAAAAACTGATATCCAATCAAATCCGGTTAGACTAGAAAGTCGACCCCAAGCGACTTGGGAATAATAAAGGCTAGGAAGAAGAAGAAGTGTTGTGCTATACAAGAATACTAGTGGTAGTTGTTCAGTAAAGAATAAAGTTACTTATATCTTCCTAAGCCTTTTTGAAGACTCTCCCTGTACTATTAGTCCAACGAACATTCCGGCCGTGTGTCCCAGCAGACTTCACTGGGAATCAACTGTGCCTAACTTAACAATAAACTTGAGTACGTCTGTTTCGATATGTGGAACTAGTCAGCAAGTATATTATGTATTATATCACGCCGATTCCCGCCGGCGTACCGCTGATCGTGACTGTCCACGGCTTCACAACTTGTTTGCCTAGAGTTAGAACTTACAACCAACTTTGTACGTCAGTGTACTGTTCTGTTTTATTCTGCCGACATGATTTCTTTGTCTTCTTGTCTTCTACTCGTTGAAATAGCAACAAACACCTACAAAGACACTCTCTTTACTGTAATAAAGTGTACTTTCTAGAAATCTATATAGGTGATTTTGAAATCGTGTAATTCATTTTAACCACGCATTCTACTGGTGGTATAGAATAACCCTGACCATATCTTTTTTTATTACAATATTTTTTTTTGAAAAATTAATGTTACCTTTTTTTCGTGAAATGGTTTCAGATAGTCATATGTTAACCACACGAGGCAATTTAAATTTTTTACAAAAAAAAAAATAACATATCAATAATTAATGTCGTAAATAATAACGGGCGGTTCTTTTTATTGCCCTTCATTACTTACGACATCAGTAGAATGCGTGGTTAAAAGGAATTACACGATTTTAAAATCAGCCTGTATACACTCTCAAAATCATAATCAAATAAAAATATGTACATTTATTTATGAAGGTCACAAAGTAACACTAATGAAAATCAAAGTTAAACTTATTAATGTGAATTTTTATTGAACTTTACTCAACATGGCAACAAGTAGGTTGCCATGTTGAGTAAAGCACGTAAACACGTTACAAGGGCCTAGTAGAACCAATAAGGGCGTTTGTGCACTACAAGGAATTTTACTGTCCGACAGTCCGATCTTTTACGGTCCGACGTGGCAGAAAAAAAAAGGATGATTGGCTTGTACACTTGTCCGTCTTTACTCGGATCTGTACGACGTAGTTTACTGTAGCTCTCTTTGAAACTACACGCCACGCACGCGTAATTACGCTAGGCACAATGAGTTTTTCCCCCCCTTCCCCGCGCCCGTCTCGCCCGCTCATGAATAACGCGGACGCAGTACACAAGCATAAACACGTTTTTCATTACTGTCATCTCGGACCGAAAAAAACGGCCCGGAATGGGGAAAAGTAAAATGTCGGACGGTAAAATTACGTATAGTGTGTGCACTATACCTAATTTTGGCACGCCATAAATGTGTATACTAGTTTGTAAACTAGTATATACATTTATGGCGTGCCATATCGGACCGTAAAAAATCGGACTTGCGGACAGTAAAATTCCTTGTAGTGCACAAACGCCCTAACAAGAATTGGCTAACACCGGTGTACTATGCCAAATCGAAAGCCAAATAATCGAATACCAATTAATCGACCACTATAAGTCGAACGTCTAAATACTCGAACGTTCATAATATCGAATGAAATACTTGAAACATAGTATGACGTATATTTGATTTAAATCTCTGTTCCGCGTATATAATCGTGTCAGAATGTTATTGCAATAATTAAAATGTCATGTTGGTTTTCGTTCAGTATTATTTATATTTCGTGCTTTTCTTAAGCGTGTGTACTGTTTGATATTTCCCAAGCGTGCAGTATGTACTAGTTAAAATGTCTGCTGTAATAGCTTCACAGACAGATAAATTGACTGGTTTTGTTGTTATATAATACTAATATAGTAGCTATTTTGGTTTTCTTTTAATTCAATGTAATAAATAATTAGGTTGGTTGGCGTAGTGGTTAGTGTAACCGACTGCCACGCCTGAGGTCGCGGGTTCGATTCCCGCACAAGTCAAACATTTGTGTGCATGAACATGGATGTTTGTCTTGGTCTAGGTGTTTCTATGTATAATATGTATGTAGGTATTTACAAAAAAAAGTATATATTTATGTTTATCCATTGTTTAGTACCTACTCATAGTACAAGCTCTGCTTAGTTTGGCCAGATGGTGTTGTGTGTATGTGGTAGAATATTATTATTATTATTTGAAGTGTGTCAGGATCGTAGCAAATGGCAATCCGTAGTCTCTGCCTACACCTCTGGGAAACAGGCGTGAATCTATGTATGTATGTTACTAATTTTAGTTTTTGATAGTCAGTAATCTATACTAATATTATAAAGCTGAAGAGTTTGTTTGTTTGTTTGTTTGAACGCGCTAATCTTAGGAAATACTAGTCCGAATTGAAAAATTATTTTAGTGTTGGATAGTCTATTTATCGAGGAAGGCTATATGACATCACGCTACGACCCACGGGGGCGGTGCAGTAGCGATAAACGCGGGTGAATCCGCGGGAACATCTATATCCTAATCCTAACTAATATTATAAAAGCGAAAATGAGTTTGGTTTGTTTGTTTGTTATCTTTTCACGCCTAAGCCACTAAACCGAACATCCTGCAATTTTGCATATACGTTGACAGGTGTACAGAAACAAACATAGGCTACCTTTCATCCCGAAAAAAATTGCTGTTCACGAGGAAAACAACAAAACCGTTCTGATGATAATAGATGGCTCCACGTGTCTTTCGAATCATGATTGAATTATAATTATTACAAGCAGAGTACAACCCGAATTGATTGTCAAATTCTAAATTAACGCGAGCGAAACCGCGGGGAAAAGCAAGTATGATATAATGGCTGCAACACCTTGCTGATACGAGTTGTAAAATACTGAAATTATATTAAATTGGCTACAATTAGGTTAGTTGCCTCAACCTAGCAACTAACCTGAGTGTAGCTTCAGAACATTAGTAAACTCATATACACATATTTTGACGTTAAGGCGAGGATTTCCCAAAGTACAGTGTTATCTAGCGTGCTTAAACGCGTTTTATTTGTAAATAACATAGATTTAAATTCTGAAAAAAATATATGTTATTTTACAGCATTAATTAGATCTTGATTTGTCGGGCATTCGAAACACGATTACTGACATTTTATACGATCGAAAAAAATCGTGAGGATAGGTCTGATTTAAGCATTTTTCGTGTTTTATTTGAGTTATATTGGGAATTGAATTTTCAAAAATATACCAAAGGAAAGGTCATGTAAAAACGGACGTTTGTCGGGCATCACAATATGCATTATATGATATACAAAAATATAATACCGAAAATATGTGATTTCTTACATTCGGCCGCGCTCTCTCTCGCGTCTTGCAGTCCCAAACGGGATGTAATGGGGACAGGACGTATCGCTAGTTTGCAGAGCGCACCGCAGAATTACGAATAATTTTATCGTCAGTTACGAATGTCATCACTTATTGATAAATATATTATATCTAGGTTTAGTTTGTAAATAGGTATTATAAAGTTTTAGTAATAAGAGTGTATATAATTAGCATAGTTTTGAAAATATCGTTTTGATTATTGGACGAGATAATGGCCTTGATAACAACAGCATAGTTAGGTGCCACTTACCAGTGCAAGTCCATTATTGATTTGTAGATGACGAGTGTAGAAATGGGCAATAAAATAAAAGAAAATCAAGGTTGTCATCTTTAGCCTTACGTAGGCTAAACAAATGTTAAAGGTAGGATGCCTACCTATTATTTGAAAATTACTAAACACTACCTATCATATTTGTATAGGACTTGAATCATTATTTTATAGCATTACTAGATGTTCCCGCGGTTTCACCCGTGTTTATCGTTACTGCGCCGCCCCCGTGGGTCGTAGTGTGATGTTATATAGCCTATAGCCTTCCTCGATAAATAGGCTATCCAACTCTAAAAGAATTTTTCAAATCGAACCAATAGTAATCACGCAGAATAAACCAGGAGAAACATCGTTTGTACTATGTCTGTAATGGGTAATTATTTTGCTGCGATGTTATTTTAAAACTGCTATATCTCCTAAGATATTCATTGAAATCGAATGATGTACAGGGCAATTTTGTTTTAAATTAAATACTTGTGATGAATAACGTATTTATTTGGATAAGGATTAATATTATGCTTATAAAAATACCTTCGCAAATAATGCATTATTTTAGAACAAATTTCGTTAGCATAAAAATGGTTATAGTGAGCCAACCTTAAAAAATAGACATATGCTGTCGCGGACTTTTTTTTAGAACTTTTAAAGGGGAACAATTCTGTCATACATGATTTTTGCGAAACTTTAACTGTTTACGCAGCGCACGCAGCGGAAGCTCTCAAAAGGAAAAAATACTCTCCGATTTTGAAACATTCTTCATTGGTGCTCCGCTCCTATTGATCTTAGCGTGATGATATATAGCCTATAGCCTTCCTCGATAAATGGGCTATCTAACACTGAAAGAATTTCTCAAATCGGTCCAGTAGTTCTTGAGATTAGCGCGTTCAAGTAAACAAACAAACAAACTCTTCAGCTTTATAATATTAGTATAGATTATTATATTAGGTAGGTATACGGGAATAAAAATGTGAGATGTGTCTAAAAGCAATACGAGCGAATTTTATAGGTAGGTACCTGCCTACCTAAATAAATACAAATATTATCCGCAGTTATACCTGCGCATTGTGGTATTTATGTTTACTGCACCACCCTCGTGGGTTGTAATGTTATTTGGTACTAGATGTTCCCGCGGTTTCACCCGCGTTTATCGTTACTGCGCCACCCCCGTGGGTCGTAGCGTGATGTTATATAGCCTATAGCCTTCCTCGATAAATAGGCTATTATGAGATTAGCGCGTTCAAACCAACAAACAAACAAACAAACTCTTCAGCTTTATAATATTAGTATAGATAGCTGACCCGCGCAACTTCGTCTGCGTCACATAAGAGAGAGAGTGGGTCGTAGGCATCTATAATACAATTTTAAAGGAGCTGAATCTTTCTTTGTTAAATCCACGAACCGCATAAGAGCCATTGAACAACATTTTATAAATATACCTACAGTGCTAATTTAAAATCACGCAAAATAAACCAGGAGAAACATCGTTTGTATGTCTGTAATGGGTAATTATTTTGCTGCGACGTTATTTTAAAACTGCTATATCTACTAAGATATTCATTGAAATCGAATGATGTAAAGAGCAATTTAGTTTTAAATTAAATACTTGTGATGAATAACGTATTTATTTGGATAAGGATTAATATCATGTTTATAATAATACCTTCGCAAATAATGCATTATTTTAGAACAAATTTGGTTAGCATAAAAAAGGTTATAGTGAGCCAACCTTAAAAGATAGACATATGTTGTCATGGGCTTTTTTTTAGAACTTTTAAAGGGGAGCAATTCTGTCATACATGATTTTTGCGAAACTTTAACTGTTTACCCAGCGCACGTAGCGGAAGCTCTCAAAAGGAAAAAAATACCCTCCGATTTTGAAACATTCTTCATTGGTGCTCCGCTCCTATTGATCTTAGCGTGATGATATATAGCCTATAGCCTTCCTCGATAAATGGGCTATCTAACACTGCAATAATTTTTCAAATCGGACCAGTAGTTCCTGAGATTAGCGCGTTCAAGCAAACAAACAAATAAACTCTTCAGCTCTCAAAGTTCTTCTTCAGCTCTCAAACTCTCAAAGTTTCGCAAAAATCATGTATTATAGAATTGTTCCCCGTTAAAAGTTCTAAAAAAAAGTCCGTGACAGCATATGTCTATCTTTTAAGGTTGGCTCACTATAACCTTTTTTATGCTAACCAAATTTGTTCTAAAATAATGCATTATTTGCGAAGGTGTTTTTATAAACATGATATTAATCCTTATCCAAATAAATACGTTATTCATCACAAGTATTTAATTTAAAACAAAATTGCCCTTTACATCATTCGATTTCAATGAATATCTTAGTCGCAGTTTTAAAATAACATCGCAGCTAACTAAGTATAACGAAGTCGCGGGTTAAAGTCAACGTTAGCCCAAAGTAACTATTCAATAATCCTATTGACTATTACCACACTATTACCAAACATGGAATACGGTTTGATTGTTATATTTACGTAGTTTTCATGGACACTTAATAATAATATTATCGTATTATCTATCACTATCACGCCTATGAAGAATGCACTACTGTCACAGCTTAGAAATGTTCTACCCAAACCGAGTTTCAGTATCCCTCTACCCAAAAAAGGCATTGCAAGAAAGCAAATTAAGCTATTAACATAAAAATTACAAGTAGTCAAAGTTCAAAAAAAGTTGACACGGCCGATAATTGGTGCCACCACCCTACCTACGTCACCGGCACTCGCGAGTAGCATAGCGCCCGACTCATCGTAATTATGGACGTCGGCGTACGCGCGAACCGGTGAAGCGGGGGGCCCCAAAACCTTTGAGCGCTCGGAAATCCTCGCCTTAATAAGTGTTACTTTATTAAAATAAATAAACGACTTTTGATTTTGATTTACATCTGTTTGAAGGACTAGTTAACTCCATTTCAAAAATGAAAGTCATGTCAAATGATCCGATTGGCTAGTTCCGTCAACCAATCAGAGCAGTTGACATGCATTTGACCATCAGTTCATAATTTGGTGTTAGTTCTCTTAAAAATGTCTACTCTCGCACTAGTTTTAATATTGTAGGGTGATTGAAATTAAACTACTATATACGGATTTTATCGCGTTGTTTATTTGACACTTTATTACATAACTAGCTTTTGCCCGCGGCTTCGCTCGCGTTAATTTAGAATTTGACAATCAATTCAGGTTGTACTACTCTGCTTGTAATAATATAATTCAATCATGATTCGAAAGACACGTGGCGCCATCTATTTATCATAAGAACGTTATTATTGTTTTCCTCGGGAACAGTAATTGTTTTCGGGATGAATGGTAGCCTATATCCGTTTCTGTACACCTGTCAACGTATATGCAAAATTTCAGGATGATCGGTTCAGTGGTTTAGGCGTGAAAAGGTAACAAACAAACAAACTCATTTTCGTTTTTATAATATTAGTTAGGATTTAAATCTGTTTATAGTAGTTTAATTTCAATGACTAACATTCGCGTAAACAGAAGACAATATTATTGTAGGGTGACTATACAAGCTTTACTAAAACTGTTTGTAAATCACAGACTTTTCACCTCTAGTTCGGACCGTAAACATTCGCGTAGTAACAAGACGACTTCTTAAACCAAGAGGACTTGTAAAATAACAATAAATATATATCTTCTGTTAAAATGAAAACAATAAGTCTCAGTTAAACTGATGTAGCAATACTTATCATGTTTCATAGCAAATTTACAAAAGTTAAATTGCATTATAAAGTTTGGTTTCCTTGCCGAGATTTCACGCCATTTCATGAAACTTTATAAATTGTGAACGTTGCTTGTAAAATATTGTACACACGGGTTACAATGACATTGTGTGCTGCAATATTTTAAATTTAAGGCTTGGCTTTTTGTCTTTATATCATAAAGTAGAGATGTGGCCTCGCTTTGCATCTTCTATCGCTTTTACTATGGGGAGTGCTCCGAGGAATTGTTCGGACTGATCCCTGCCGCCTCTTTTCGCCATCGTCCTACGCGACAGAATTTCCATCCCCATCATTTAGATGGTTGGCAGTCCACAACTGTGCGTTTTACCAGAAATTTTTTGCCTCGCACGACTAAACTCTGGAATGAACTGTCGCCTGCGGGTTACCTGCGGTATTTCCGGACCAATACGACCTACAAACCTTCAAGAAAAGAGCGTAGTCCTTTTTAAAAGGCCGGCAACGCATTTGTAACTCCTCTGGGGTTGCGGGTGTACATGGGCGGCGGTAATCGCTTACCATCAGGCGATTCGTCTGCTGGTTTGCCCCATATTTCATAAAAAAAAAATAACGAAAGCCTAGTAAGAGATCGTTGGACAGCCACGCAAAATTCTTAAGTTCGATCCTAAGGCATAGACATTGGTGCCAATTCTGTTGTCACAAAATTCTGTAAGCTTAACTAAATATCACTAAAATTTAGTTTAGTCCTCTCAAATGACATTTCATATTCTGAAATCGCTAAGTGACAGTACTAAAAAAATGTTTAGTGATTTTTAGTTAAGTTTAGAGAATTTTGTGACAACAGAATTGGCACTATTATACACATATAGGTACGTTAATAATTGTTGGTCGTTTTAACGACGAAGGATAACATCGTGGGAAAACCTGCATGTCTAAGAGTTCTACATATAATGATCTTCATATGTAAAAATATGTGAATTCTACTAACGAGGACTGGGCCAGCGTGGAAGACTAAGCCTTTTCACATTGTAAAAAGGCCCGTGTCCAGCAGCGGTTCAGTGAGACAGGAGTGATATTATAAATTTGTTCCATCAAAAACACTAATTACACATCAAAATATGCTTACTAAAATATTTTCTTCGCGGGGCTCCTATTTTTAGGTGGGTTTAAGAAGGACCCTAACACAACCTAACACTTCCGAGACGGAATGCAGTGATTTGAGGCGTATAGGTGCTTGTTATGATGTATTTTAGTAAGCATATTTTGGTGTGCAATTAGTATTTATGGTGGTCATTATATTTAATCCCTTTTATTACGACATAGTTTCGTTAGACAAAAATGTATACTTAGTGATAATTTGATTTGCTTGTTCCGTGCACATTCTAAAAACATTCGTGCAATTATTCTAGCCTTCCATAAATATCTTTTTTTGCTTACTGCATGCCTTCTACTTATTATAAATTTGATTTATTTCAAAATTCAAACAACGCGCGCACTGTGCTTAAATGTGGATACTAAGCATGCTCTTTATGTATTAATGTATTGATTAATACTTGCTCCAATGTTTTGGATACTTTACAGCAGTGTTTATGTGAAAAGTTGTTTGTAATTCTACTGTAAAATATTTGGCAGTGCTATTACATTTTCTGTCAAGAAAATTTCAGTAGCAACATGGTGTCTGAAACTGTGCTTTGTTAATGGCAGTCATTCTAGTTCTGGTTATAGCAACACAAACTATTTTATTATGATATCTGTATAATACTGACCATAGGGTTTATAGTTCTGTTTATCTCTTTCGGTATCATCTGTGATATAGTGCAAGTAAGAAGGAATCTTTATGCGATAGTTTGGTTCACTATTATCTAATTAATTATGTTATCTAAAATGTTCTGTTAAATATTTTTTGTAATACATTGGGGTAATAAAACAAATTATATAAAGATTAAAATTTGTATATTGGTACTTCGTATATTTTTTCATTTACATTTGAGTCGATAAGAATTAATAGTTAATCGTATAGTCTTAGACGATTTTAATAATTATAATAATATTTTTTATAAAGAACAATACAAACGTAACGTGTTCGAATTTTTTATATATTAAAATCAAAATATTTAACAAATACTATATAGATTATTATATTATAAGTATAAATAGTTTTTATTAATTTAGAACATTTTTTATTGAACAAGTTACTAGATACACATTACAGGATAGCCACCTAGTAGTTATTTAATTAATTTATTTAAAAACTTTCTAAATATTTTCTCTAAATAAGAAAGTAATGGTATTAAATTGTATTTTTTTACAAGATTTTATTAAGACTGTACAAAAACCTGTATGCATTGGAAAACTTTTATACGCTTAAATTATATTTCCACAAATTATTTTTGTGAATAAATTAAAATTAATGTGTTTATTAATTATTCGTACAACGCTCTTTTATTAAAAAGTGTTGTAGGAACAATATCGAAAATGTCAAGTCGGTTATCGACTTAAAAATAGAACCAGCACAAACAGCAAGGGCTCGGTGCATGATTGTGGGGTTCTAGATTCATATATATATATATACTGTTACTCCGCATCAAAAATATTTTCTTACTAAAGTCTTAATATTACTAAAACAACACACAACTCTAAAACAAAATGTAAACAATACATTATTTGGTGTTTTTACAAACGATTAATGAAAGGTAAACACTACTATTTACTTTTTAATCACGCACACTTTGGAAGACTATATGAAATTTTAAAATGGTGAAAATTATATTATGAAAAAAGAAAACTACACAATCTCTATTGCTTTGAATTCAGTACATAATTAATAACTATTAATTATTTTATCTAAATATCTAATTATACCTAAACGGCAATGGTGTTGCAGTGTTATTATTTTACTTATAATTAATTTAAATACTTAATTATTAAGTATTATTTTTATAATTTTAATTCTATAATCCAAGAATCTAGTTTACATCGATTTAGAATTAAGTTCTCGTTGTTGTTCATTAATAATAAAATTATTTTAGAGATTTTCACAATAGTTACTCAGGAAATTTTATTTACAAATTGTATTTATGCAGGAAAAAGATTATTTTTTGATTAAAAACTATCGTCAGTCGTAGGTATAGTTGATAAACTTATGTCAAAGAGATTTTAAAACATAATTGTAACGTTTTTACACAATCTTTTAGTTAATTTACTTTTGACTTAAAGATAAAAATTAACAAAGAAGGAACTATTCAATTTTACTAAAAATAAAACAACGCTTATGCTACGTAAAAATTACAAGGATTTAAAAATTACGGATGAAATACATTTCATTATTCATAAGATTAGAAAAATTTACAGGAAGTATTTGGTGTTCTTTTTGGTATAATATTAAATTTAAATCTAACACGTTGGTAACTTATTAAGCTATATAAGTACAATATTTACATTGAAAATCTAAATAAGCGACCCGCGCCGTTCAAAAAACATTTAAAATTATGAACATTCAATTCAACCTTTCCTGATTGAATCAAATTGTAAAGAAAAGAGAAATGAAACTCAGTATAAATTATTTACAT
The DNA here is from genome assembly GCA_963564715.1 of Catocala sponsa. Classification (NCBI taxonomy): domain Eukaryota; kingdom Metazoa; phylum Arthropoda; class Insecta; order Lepidoptera; family Erebidae; genus Catocala; species Catocala sponsa. The sequence continues at coordinate 19,085,039 of OY751349.1, forward strand.
TTTTTTTCATTAGTGCATTTTATTGTTGTGTAGTGCTTGTCGATAGGCACAGAGGCACAGTCATTTATTATACATTTTAATTAGATTTAAACCTACAAAGGAACTTTATTGTGAAAGTTTTATAAAAAAGAACATAATATATTTACTTATTGATATTTAAATTAAACTTGTGTTTTGTTAAATAGGTTGTAATTTATTGATATTTGTTATTATTTAATATAAGTAATAATTATTTGTTATTAGAAATAAAAATATTACTTAGCTTATTAGAAATCTGTTTGTACTTTATGTGCAAATAAATGCAAATATTCAGCTTGAATTGCATAGCATTTTTAAGCTCTTGCTTATATTACTTTCACAATAATTACATTTCTATTAAATAACACCGCATCTTTACAATGAATTCTTTAAGTTGTTATATTTAGGGGTATAGTGATTTATTATATATTGACATTTTATTTATATATTTTACCGAGAAACAATTTAAAATTAATTGATAATGTAATATCATAGTGATATATTATAACGTTTATTATCAGTAAGTTATTAATTATTTATTAATTGGATATATTAATATAAATATATATTTTTTTTATTTCAACCACTATGTGAATAAATAAAATTGTTAGTAGTGATATTTTAAATTGTCTCTCGTTTACATCCTTTATATTAAAAATAATTTTATTATTTGTGTTTTGTATTTTAATGGCGAATCTTAGGATTAAATATAGCAAACAATTTTACATGAACTCTACAAATATTTCACTATTTTGTACGTATATAAGCGTATGGGTAAGTCTTCAAGGGAATTGTCAAAGAAATATATTAATGTATGTAAATATTTTGAATTAAAAGCTAATATAGTGAATGTCTAGCAAGTTTAGAAGTATCTAAGGCCTATTGCTCACTGTGGCGTATCATCGAGCTGAATATTATAATATTTAGGTATCAATTATTTACCCTTATTTTTGGGAGTTGGAACTAATTCGAACTACCAAAAATAAGGGTAAATAATTGATCATAAGATCTAAATCTTATGATCAGGTCAGTAGTTTTTATGTTTCTCAAAATACCTTACATGTTAATCGACATAATATGTCGAGACATTATCACAAAGTACTCGTAGCGACAACGGCGATGTACTAATCAAAATGTAAGTTAATAAACAGTCAAGGGAAATCTATTGCTATCTTTTATACATATATAGTCTTATATATGTAGGTATAAATGATAGCGTCTATCATTTCATAGCTAATGGTTTATAATTTATAGTAGGGTAACGATTTCTTCGTTCATTTCTACGATCACAATAATTGTTGTTTATAGATAATAATCATATTGATTTTATTAAAGCGATGCTTGGAAATTTTGCATGGATGCTCGTATTACAGATACAGAATATATCTTTTGGCCAAAGTTATAATTTATTATTTTATTAATAACTAGCTTTTGCTCGCAGCTTCGCTCGCGTTAATTTAGAATTTGACAATCAATTTGGGTTGTACTCTGCTTGTAATAATATAATTCAATCATGATTCGAAAGACACGTGGCGCCATCTATTATCATAAGAACGTTATTGTTGTTTTCCTCGGGAATTGTATTTTTTTCGGGATGAAAGGTAGCCTATGTCTGTTTCTGTACACCTGACAACGTATATGCAAAATTTCAGGATGATCGGTTCAGTGGTTTAGGCGTGAAAAGGTAACAAACAAACAAATAAACTAACTTTCGCTTTAATAATATTAGTTAGGATAGTTAGGATTAGGAAGGAAGGATAGTCATATTGTTTTTATTAAAACGATGTTTGGAAATTTTTCATGGATGCTTGTATTATAGCTACAGAATATATCTTTTAGCCAAAGTTATAATTTATTACTTTATTAATAATAATATTTATAACGTATTTGATTTTTCATAGTTTACTATCAAATGCTTTTAGTAGAGTTTAAAAGTAATTGGGTAAAAGCGTGTTCTATGAATTTGTATTTAGTAAAAATAAATCATTTAAGCATTTGAATCTTGAGTGCACTGGTAACGCCCAGACTCAAGTGGTTACCTTACTATTGCTTAGGCACCATGACTCGTGCGCTCGATGCTACTCTCTCTCTCTCTTCTCCCTAGCCTTTATTACTCCCAAGTCACTTGGGGTCGGCTTTCTAGTCTAAGCGGATTTGACTGGATATCAGTTTTTTAGAACGGAGCGGCTGCCACCTTACCTCCTCAACCTGAAGGCTAATGTAAGATAAGATTAAAATTAACTGTGATATTGTGTGTCTATGTAATAAGAAGTGTAAGTAGAAATAAGAATAACAGCGGAAAAAAGAAAAAAATACACAGAACGAAAATAAGGTCCCTGATCCCCATGTCAGGGGAATAAGCAAAACACCCTGCGAAGGCGGGTGCTAAAAAAAAAAGACCTGAAGGCTAACGATACCCTAAGGCTAGACTAGTGTCAGAATATAAGAGGGCACTGACTTCCCAATAACGACTGCCATGGATGTTCATGGCAGCCGGGACCGACGGCTTAACGTGCTCTCCGAGGCTCGATGCTACATTGGGTAAAAATGAGTAGGATCCACAGATTGTTAATTCAAATGTGAAATATATACATTTTGTTTGTCTGCTATCGTGAGTTTACTGATTTGTTTCTAGATTGGCAGTGTTATTTTGTATTCTCGTTCGGATATTTTCAATGGCAGCACAGAGTCTGCAAATATACAAATATACAATAGTCGCAGTGTATAATTGTATATACAGCTACTATTGTATATAAAGGTAATAATTACCTGAAATCTAAAACGTAACTGTAAGGATGTGGATGTTATACACCTCCCTTACCCCTATGGGGATACAGACATGAGTCGATGGAGATAAGACCGATTATTCTTTATATTAATGGACACTTGATTGTTACGCCACAGTGAACAACTGTTCTAATCAACACAGCTATCTACTAATTACAATCGGATGATATTAAAGCTATGTAATTCCTTTATTGTACAACATTAAAGGAATAATTATATTATAAGTATGTATAATTTTTCAAATCCGTTAGTGTTTTTGCAGTTTTATTTTTATTATTTATAATCTATGACTCAGCTACGTATATTAAAAAATTCTACGAAATGAATTATATAATAGTGTAGTTACAATTTACAATTCCTTGTTTATGCAAATTAGTTATATCTAGCCACTTCATGTATATTTACTAATAAAATATTTGTATTATTATTATTATTATTTTATTGGCACTATTTTCCATTTCTCTTGATATTATACTATCATGTCTGCTTAAAGTTTTATATATTGGGTTTAGTGAAGTATAGTAACTTTTCAAAGATTCCTTCTGACATGAAGTGACTACAGAACATCTGTAAAAGCCTAAAAATATTAACAAGCTGTCCTAAGATATTATAAGATATTGTTACTATGTTTGTATGATAACATTGTCACCACTTTATATTGAATACACTTTGGATTCACGTTCTTTGACCGACAAAACTAAATTCACTATAACTTAAATTTAATTAAAATTAATATTTACAAATAATTAAATTAATATATACAAAATGTAAAATTAATATTTACAAAAACAATCTAACTTTACATTGAAATTTAACTAATAAAATTTAATATAACACGATTTACATTTAAGACAGATATACAAACAAATATCAGTCAAAGAACTAAAGCGATCACTAGAACTGTTCTTTTAATAGTCCATTCAACGAACATTGTAAAGATTCGGTGCTGCTCTTTGCTGTGCCATCATAATTCTGTTGGCAACGCACCTGTAACAGCACACGTAAGCTAAACATCACTTAAACAGTATCCTCCTGAATGCTCTTCTGAAATCCTTGTTGAATATCGTGTAGATCACCGGGTTCAACACGGAGTTCATGTACCCAAGCCAAAACGCGATTGCGAACGCACTGGAAGGTATCACACAAATTCTACAAGCAGCCTTAAGTATATATAGAAAGAAAAATGGCAGCCAGCAAGCGATAAAGCTCCCCATAATTAAACCTAAGATAAGAGTCGCTCTCTTTTCCTTTTTTCTGGCTAATCTTTTCTTTTCTCTTTCTGGATCTCTCGGTTTATGCTGTTTTGGGAGCGCTGGTTCTAATTCTGATTTGCTCGGTTGGGATTTCTCTTGTCTTCTATCGGTCTTTTTGAAGATTCTAAGTTTGAGAGGTTTGACGCCTCCACAGCGGCTGACTACGCCAGAGTCCGATGACGAGGGCTCCATTTCTGACACCATGTCGGCATCGATCGCCATGCTAGGTGCTCTGCCTCTCGTCTGCTGTAACTGCAACTCTCCGTTCACAGAGAGTGTCGAGCTCCGAAGTGTACAGGAAGCCAGCGGATTTTTTGTAACTTGAGCTGATGTTGTTATCACCTGCAGCAAAAAATGCGGTTAATAGGCATGAAATAATTAATTTTGTAGGTTATAGTGGTAAAGAAACCAGCAACGTTAGTAGACCGCTGCAGTGCCAAGCTCAAAGGCAAAGCTTTCAATTTATTATTTCTCTATGGTTTAAATTTTCGTTTGAGCTAAAATATTCTCTATTTAGCACTGAGACTATAATATGGACATTTAAATTGGTAACAAAAACCTTTTAAATGCAAACATCATCTATAGCTGTCGTTAGTAATGTAGAAGTATTTTGTGAGCAACTAAAATAAGACGGCTGAAATAAATAATATTATTGATGGAAGCTGTAAACTCCACCATACTTTTTATACAAGTAAGGGCGAGTATTCTTTGGACTTATTTGTATAATGAAATGTCAATTGAAACTCTTTTTACAAGATCCATAAGACTAAAAACGGTAAGCGTGCGTTTGATGAGATATAGTAACTGGTACTGATCCACCAGAGCTTATAGGTAAGAATCATGTTGACTGTTGGCGTATGAGTTTTCATACAACAAATTGATCAAGCGATGGTAGCTATGAACAAGTTCAGGTGAAAGTTGCCGTTATATTGTTACCTTAAGTGTGTCTTTCCGCTCGTCGGGCGGTGGAGGTATTGTATCACCGGCTTCGCTTGTGGATATGTCCGAGGCCAGCTCGCAGGTCACTGTCGGGATCTGCACTTGTGGCGTTTCTATAGTTGATATTTGGCTTTCGCTGGAATCGGAAAAGGAAACTATTATAGAATACTGTAATATCAATCTTAGCAACAGTTGTTAGCGAATTGGTTATTCAATGGTGGAAGTAAATATGCCGTGGACCTGTACGGATTTTCGTGTATCATTTTGAATGCCACTTGGGTCATCAGTAAATCCTAGCTATGTGGGCTTGGTCTGGTTTTTGGCAGCTTTTCAGTTATGTCTTTTATTGGCGATAAAAACTGTAAAAGTTTTCGAACAGCTGAGAAAAGCATTTTTTCAATCAGTGGTCTTTCTGAAATCCTTCTATATATTCTATTCTATTATCTAATCTTTTTTATATTTCTACATAAGCTAAATTATAAGGACCATTATTAACGCCTAACTGTTGGATACGATTAACTTAAATAAGGATGACATAAGATAGAAGAAATTAGTATTTCAAGGTATTCATATAGTATTAGTTTAGTGTTAGTACCCAAGACTTATCATTCTCTTATGGTAACTTCCTTTTTATCTAATAGCACAACGCCTTTTTAAAGACCTTTGATAACTCCAATAATATAACTACGAGAAAAAAGATAATTATTATTAGATGTTTTGTAGGCGATGAGTACTTTTCTAATTGGATTGTGCTAGATTTGGGAAGGGATCTCACTGTGCTCTATTCGTACCAGGGGAACGGTAGATAGATGCCTATTATGTGAAACTACACCACTGCACACACGTTCAGGGTTATGCTAGCATGACTTGACTTCCGTGTATTATAAAAATATAGACGAAGTTTTTGATCGATCGATTGGTTCAGTCGACATACTTTAAGATTGATGCTCTCAAACTTTTTCCCATAATTTGAGCCTAAACTTTGACATGTGTCATTCAATCAAGCTTAATTTTACGCAGTATAGCCACATAATACAGTATACACAGAAGGCTGGTTCAATACTTTTCGCGCAAACAGACGCGCTAGTGTAAAGTTCAAAATATTCCACCAAACAACAATTTTTCTCAATAATGGTAAGTGGTTATCCTAATCATTGAACACTTGCAATATAAGAGGTAACACTTGCGCGTTACTTACCCTGGAAAAGAATTAAAGGTGGAATAATAGGAAAACTTTAGAGGAGTAGGGATACAGTTACTGCATAACCTCATACGCAGTACTCTTGTGCTTCTTTCCTATGAGAAAGCATTTTTCTAGGTAGGCCAGCTCGTTTGCACTGTCGCCAATTAATTGGCAACGGTGGTATAATATACAATTGGTGCGGTCTTCCAGCAATAATTATATTATATAAATAATATCAGCCCTGTATTAAACTGTCCCACTGCTGGGCACGGGCTTCTTCTCAATGTGAGAAGGTTTGGCCATAGTCCACCACGCTGGCCCACTGCGGGTTGTCAGACTTCACATGTCTTACTCTCACTCTCTCCCTCAGATATGCAGGTTTCCTCACGATGTTTTCCTTCACCGTTAAAGCAAACGATAATTACTTTTTATAGGCAAATAACTTAAATAAGTCAGAGGTGCACGCCTTGGGATCGATCTCGAAACCTCAACCTGGCAGTCCAACGGTTTCCCACCAGGCTATCACTGCATTAATTACTTGGTGTAAAACGCACGAATTTTCCACCTCCTAGGTCAAATGTTGTATGACTTTGTGTGAGTGTATTATATAAAGCATTCTGTACACATGTATTCTGTGTTAAGTTGATATGTAATATAAAAACTTAATAAGCCACTAACTAAAAGTTTTATAAAAGTTTTCTTGTTTTTGACAAGTTTAAGCAGCTCTCTTAAATACTGCAGTGGTAGGTTTTAACGTCGGTCGTCTTAAAACAAGAACTATGCTTAAGCCTTAGATTAAGGACCGTTATGAAAGAAATTTTCTGCTACCCTTAGGATATACCGACGTGTTCCTTTGTGAAATCTCTAAGACTTGTTAGATATTTTTAACAAACTGTCCTCAAAGTTTCACACAATTTTATGATTACTACTGAAGTAGTGCTATGAATAGCATGATGTTATATACATATATGCTTATACCTTAAGTTATAAGCCTATGTTATTTTTGGATAAAGTAGCTTTCTAATGATGGCAGAATTATAAAATCAGTTCTGTAGTTTTTGAGTTTATTCATTACAAACAAAAATATAAATAATTTGAGTACGTTAATCAAACAAAGGGAGGTAAATATGCGGAAGCCTTGAAGCTTTTTTATTCAACAGCAATTAAAAACGACTATAATAATTGAGAAAACCGACTGTGCCTCTCTGTCAAACTTCTAATTAAAATTCCCGTAAACTTATGGATATATACGGATACGAAAACATCCATTAATTATTATTTTATTAACCATCAAAGAGATATGTAAACAAACGTAGTAAAATTCATTGTTTATGCTAATCTAACTAAACAATTCAAATTCACACTTCCCAAAACCTCTCCATCATCCTAACTAGGTGCGTAACCTTCATCAAATTAAAGTTAAAAACAGTAGCTACCGTATATCCGGAGAAAATAAAATTATAAAAGGGTACCTATTAGATAGGGAATTCAGAAAACGGCATCCAGATCCGGGTTACGAGGCATTTTCGACATTCCGCGCTAAGGAAGGACAGACTGGAATTTTTTGACGTCACAGGAATTTCTTTGGCATTCCTTATATAATCTTTGTTGATTTTTTTATGTAATAGAAATATGACCTTTTCCAGGCTATGTTACTTTTCACATTGACATTGATCTAATATGTTTATCTTTCTTTAAAATTTATGAAGAGTAACTACTTATTCAATATATTGTCTTATGTTTACGCGAATGTTATGCATTGAAATTAAACAAACTTTATACGGATTTTATCGCGTTGTTTATTTTTTATAAAACACTATTATTACATAATATTGAATATTACAAATTTAACAATAGATAGTAGTTTAAAGTTTCAAAATTATGTTATGTATAGCTCAGTGGGGAGACCAACAGACTGCAATGCACAGGTTCTCGGGTTCGAACCCACGTCGCGTACCTCTGACTTTCGAAAGTTATATGACTTTTCGAAATTATGTGCGTATTGATTGACAATTATCGCCTGCTCCGTGCCTCGGAGAGCACGTTAAGCCGTCGGTCCCGGCTGTCATGAACATCTATGGCAATCGTTATTAAGATGTCAGTGCCCTCTAATATCCTGACACTGGTCTAGCCTTAGGGTATCGTTAGCCTTCGGGTTGCGGAGGTCAGATGGCAGTCGCTCCGTGTATAAACTAATATCCAGTCAAATCCGATTAGACTAGAAAGCCGACCCCAAGTGACTTAGGAATAATAAAGGCTAGGGAGAAGAGACTTGTAAACATCCTCTGTCTTTGCTTGTCGTGCAATATTGATTTAAAAACGTCTACGTCACCTGACGATTCGAAGCCATATTACCGGAGAAATAATTGTCACAGTTTATGTATTGTGTTGTTTTTTCAATGAAATAATTAGAACAATTAATTAACAATAAATATTATTTGTAGGATAGAACTAGGGTTGCTAGAAACTAGTCTAATAGCCTTTGATTTAAGCTGTCTGTAGGATTGTATTTTTGGTTAGGTGATGAGATGCGAAGTCCCGCATTTGAGGGTCAGATAGGGTAACCATTACCCAACCATATGAAGACTCATGCAATAGATAACCATGGATAAACATGCAGAGATAACGCTGTAATGAATATTCATAATGAATATAATCGAAATTGGTCCAACCGTTTAGGAGGAGTTTAATAACAAACACAAGTACATTATAATCTATACAAATAAATAAAATTTAAGTGTCTGTTTGTAATGTCAAAATAACAGCTTTTTATCTAATGCATATGAAAGTATATAAGGTGTCCTATACGAAAACATCTATTTTTAAAATTTTTGTCTCTCTGTCTGTCTGTTTGTTCCGGGTAATCTCCGAAACGGCTGAACCGATTTTGACGGGACTTTTACTGGCAGATAGCTGATGTTATAAGGAGTAACTTAGGCTACTTTGATTTTAGAGAAAAATAGGGTTCCGCGGAGATAGACACTTTTTAGTTAAAATCTACGCGGACGACATCGCAGGTAACAGCTAGTTATATATATATAAAGATAGTTACCCATTATTGTTACTACTGAGGTGACCCTGCGGCATGGGGTGCGTCGACGGCATCGGCCTCGTGCCCTTCGGTGGGTTGCTGAAGCTCGTCTGCTGTTCGTTCTGGTAAAACAACAACATGGGTATCATTAGATTACAATGTATTATAAGTATCTATTAATTATGTTAGATCGACTCATTAAAGTATTGCATCTTTATTTAAATAGAGAAATAATATTGTCTTACGTTTACACAAATGTTATACATTGAAATTAAACTATTAGCTGCTGGTCCTGGGCTGCTGAAAGCCATCGAAACGTCAGAGAAAGTGTCAATATAAATAAATAAATATATCGTTTTAAAAATAGTAGAAAGTCGTGATTTTAAATTTAATTGTGACATAATCTGTGTATTTATTATAGAGAAAGTATCACTTTTTTCGAAAGAAGTAAAGGGTCAGGTTATTCAAAGTATAAATTTTAAAAATGTCGTTTCTGTATAGCGTAGTCTGTCGTAATTGTCAGGTTTTTCTCAAAGTTTTTGGTTTCCACACTTTTTAACTTAAGACCTTAGATAAATTAAATTTTAATTTGAATTTTAATCTCTTACCTAAATGTTTGTATGGGTATTCAAGGTAGATTGTATAAATAATGTAATAATAATAAATAATAATAACATTTATTGTGTCAAATAATTCGTTTTACATAAAGTTATGTTCGGAATCTTCTTTTAAGCAAATAATGCTTGTAGTAGAAAACTCCGCTCCTCCATATTGTACATAGCGTGATAATTAACACAATAATTTGAAATGATGAAATTAACTCTAGGATACATTATATTAAATACAAACTTATACTTTAAAATGTGTGTGGTGTATGTGTGTATGCATGTGTGTGTGTATGTGTGCGTGTGTGTGTGTGTATGTGTGCGCCCGTGTATGTGTGTGTGTGTATATACATATATGTGTGTGTGTGTGTATGTGTTTATATATAGATCATTCCGCATGTTGTAACAATGCTTCTGTGTCCTCATATGTAAGTGGTTTTATCAACTTAATTAATGTTTCTTTGCAGTCATATCTATAAGTATCATAAAAACTGTTAACATATATATTTCATGTACCTATAATCAATGCTAATAAAAATGTATTCTATTCTATAAAATATAAAGAGATACAGCAATTTTCTCTCGCACAAGAAAATCTGTCGACTGCGTAAATCCTTAACACAGAAACTCACCTTTTCAGCACAATACGCCACACGAGTTGTTAAGTCGTCATAAAAATATCGCGCTCCTTGCAACTTGCGTTCACAACTCTTTAAGACTTTAAGCTTTGTGAATGCACCAGCTGTATACTTTCTTAAAGAATAGGTGTTACTTAATATTATTTATTATTTTATTTTATATGTGGCAACCTTATTGTGAGTTTAACTTTAAAACTTTAGTAACAATACGTCATTGTTACGGAAAATTCAAATTGATTCGAAGATTTAAATATCCACATTTGAATGTAGATTTATTTAGTGTTTGTCATAGTCGTATCGTAATTTAATTTTCTAATTAGGATATGAAGACGTATTAATGAGAAGGTGAAATATTTTTTGATATGTTGTGGCTGATTTTTAGTTATTGTGCTAGGATTCTCGTTAATTCCCTAGGTTTCTTGCAGGTTTTCAGACATTCGCCCAGACTCAGTGCTTTTTCTGAACCTTGCCAATAACCTATATAATAATATAATATATTCTACCACATACACACAACTCTATCTAGCCCAAACTAAGCAGAGCTTATACTATGGGTACTAGACAATGGATAGACATACATAATATATACTTATTTTTTGTAAATACATACATATTATACATAGAAACACCCAGACTAAGACAAACATCCATGTTCATGCACACAAATGTTTGACTTGTGCGGGAATCGAACCCGCGACCTCAGGCGAGGCAGTCGGTTACACTAACCACTACGTCATCAAGGCCGACATAACTAAAGACAAGTACACACAAAAATTAAACGTTAGTGAGTCATTGTGACATTCAACCCACTAATATTATAATTGTGAAAGTTTGTGTTCGGATATCTACTGTTCAGTTACGTGACCCTAAACTGATTTGGATTAACGCAGTCAGCAAAACCGTGTCCTGAATTTGAATATTTATGCGTGTGTCACGTAATCGACTCGCGGCGCACGGCTGCGTGCGCGGCGAGCAAGATGGTGGCATCACTAGTCCCCCTCCGAGCGGCGGCGGCCTATATAAGTGGATCGTGCCCTGGTGGATGTCTTCTTCCTTCCGCTGAGCTGCACATCAAGTTAAGTGGTTCTTCCTAATAAGAACCACGTAGGAAGCCTTTGAGAACCACGCCCTGATTTCTATTAATTGTATAGCTTGCCTTAAGTGTGTTCTATACTCATTGTTAATAAAAGTGTTAATTCCTCTAGTATCTTTGAATCATCTCTGCTTAAAGTAACCTCAAGACACCACGCTCCTACAGCGTGGCTTGTCGTTATCCTAAGTAAACCCTAAAGGTTACAATATCAGCCTTATTATATCGGTAATGCGATCCTTTGTCCTTTGGGAGAAGCCACGGAAAACTAGCAAATCAATAATTGTTTACTCTGTTATTAATATAATATGAAATTATACTCACAGGCCTAGGCCTTGGGTTTTTCCGTATGCCTCTTCTAGCTCGCGCCTTCGCCGCGAAGTATATCCTAATGTAGACGAATACCATGATGCAGGACGGTATGTAGAAACTGCCCAGCGCCGAGTATATCACGTAGCCGATGTCATCTGACACCTGGAGACAACACAAAAATAATTCATTAGTATTAAATCAAATTAGGCGTAAATATTAATTGGCGGCAATCTGTTTTTATTTTTTTTATTTTGCTCGTCAAAATGACCACACTCCACCTGATGGTAAGCAGTCGTGTGGTCTAAGAGCAGTGACCTCCACACCGCCCTCATACCAGCCGAGGCGATGTTAATGTCTCTACTTTGACGGCCTGAGAAGGTGCTTTTTCACGCCCCGTTAAAAGGACCCAGGATTGAAGGAAGAAGGAAACACGTGCCTTGGCAGAGAATGGCAATCTATTGAAGTCCTGCAGATTCCTCACGAATTTCGATCATAGTGACCGATTGCTCAATTTTTTTTCTTTTTTAAAAAGACAGATCACACTAGGAATTAATTTTGTGTCACGGGCGAATTTACAAACATTCAAACAATGGACACAAAAAAAATTCAGTATCAGAACAACTATTTGTGGATCACAAAAAATTTTTGTTTCGTGTGTGGCAGCTCTCAGTCTCAGCAGTCTCGGTGACAGCGGAGAGGCAACCACTATATCCATTACGCCATCCGGGTAGTCTTCAGTTAAGACTGCGCCGAGCATCAGACAGATAATGATAGAGCTCGTGCGGCGCATATTCAAATCGGCGCGCGGCTGCCATAGTAAAACTGTATGGAGGATTTGATGTGCTTTTTTGATAAATATGTATCTTTATTGTCAACGAGTAACTTAAATATTTGGGACGGACAAATTGTAATATAACTATTTTTGTTTCGTATAAGTTGTAAAATAGGATAGATTTCTACTGTTGTAATCTAAAAATCACGTAACACGAGCTTACGTTTTTGCATTTTTCGTGCAAATTTACGTAATTTTGTAGGCGAAAATATTAATTATTTTAAGTTTTTTACACGGAGTAATTGTGAACACATTCATTGTTATAGTAAATGTATATTTTATATTTGTATTAAACAAAAACTGTTGATTTGGCACATTTCGCTCCGCGCAGTCTTAAGCAAGGACGGTCATCTGTGCAGAAGATTTTATAATGGATTTATGGTGGAGAATAGTGATTGCACTTGGACTCACTAAATTAATAATTGGCAAAACGTAAACATTATATTTCTGTCTAGTCCTTTATGGACATGAATGACCGCTGTGCATGAGGTCTCGGATCGTTTCCCGGGTTGGACAAGTATTATTGACTTATCTTGTTAGATTTCCTGTATTAAAATAATTGCATTGATTTTGTGGTGATGGTGCAACGGTAAATAAAAATTGCCACAGCACCATCAATAGAACCACGGCAAAGAAATTAATTCCGTGGTACCATTAATGGTTCAAAAAATTGGCACAGTACCATCAGTGGTACTATCTAATGGTACCACGGTGAACAAACCACATTTTCTGTTAGCAAAATATCTCAGTAGATAACGGCATGAAGTCTGAAAGAAAATGTGTGTGCAATACGTCTGCTTACTCCTTCGAAATTTAGGCGTGAAACTATGCTTGAATATAAACCAAAATATATGTATATAATATATTATTAATTAAATAACACACTTCATCACACAATTCCGTCCCTTATGGATCCAGCGAGACTGATTGGACCGTTGGATTAAGATTTCAACAATGAATAATTATGATCAGTTGAGCTTATATTCGTTATGGGCCAATGAAAGCCGACGTTGCAATTTCTCATTAATTTGCGACCGAGGTAAAATAATGAGCACGATTGCTTTATCTGGGAAATTAAAGAGACTTAAAAACGGGTATGATTTAACTACAATATGTGGCTGAAATATACTGTCTGGTTATAACAGCCATATTATAGCAGAAATAGAAGTAAATACTGATAAGACGGACTAACAAGGTCTTCTAACGCTTTTTAAAGAGGCGCTGTGTCTTTAAGAAGTTAGTACTTCTTGCACTAATAGTTTAGTGCAAGAAAGAAGTAAGTTAGTACTCCTTATTAGTTAAATAAGTGTCCGATTGACCGCATACCAACCATATTTAGAAAAAGATGGTCCACAGATAGATCATGCCCTGGATTTTTTTTTATACCACTAAGGTGGCAAACAAGCATACGGCTCACCTGACGGTAAGTGGTCACCGTAGCCTATGGACTCCTGCAACACAAAGAGGCATCATTTGCGCGTTACCGATCCTTTAGGAAAGGAAGTGGGAAGGAGAAGGAGCGGAAAAGAGGGTGATTGGGCCTCCGGCAGTCTCACTCACCGAACGAAACACAACAGCAATAGCTGACTCGGGTGATCACCGTAAACCCAAAAACTTACTAGGCGCTATTTTGATAGTGTTTTAATATGTTTGTTTCGATATATATGTATACATTAAAATGAATATCTTTTTTGACCAGATTCAGATCCCGCTAGAGGGCGTTCACAAGTAAACATTGATTAAGAGGAGCTCCGAAATTTAAAGGAAATTTAAATAGTTAAAGTAATTTATTAAGTACTGTTTGTGGACTAACGTACCCACAATAGCCCAAATATAGTGTGATAGTGTTATTTAAATCATATAATAAGTAACTTTCTATAAAAATAATTAAACACAAGTGTGAAAACAAACCATTAATTTTTTTTTAAAGTGGACTTAATCAAACAGGACTTAACAGAAACAGTGGTGAACAGTGCATACAGTAATATAAACTGAACCTTACGCTTAAAACTCCGTGAAATAAGACATTTAAGTGTAATTTGCAAAATTTTTCATCGTTATTTTATAAATCAATTTCAAATATCTGCTATTTCGAAATTGATCACTACAACCAGCGACATCTTTGAATCAGATTCGAAATACCCAATCCCTGTAGAACATTGTTATCGATAAAGCAGGATACTACCACAGATATAATTAATAAAATTACACAAAACTTCTCGTATTTCTCAATAAATAACGCCATCGTGTGACACTCATGCGAACTATGAACCCAAACGAGAATGTAACAATGAGGCGTGCGCGCACCCATTCATTTGATTACGTTGACCAGAGTTTGGAGAACCAGACGCTAGATGGCACCATGCTTAGTGTCCCGTCTATATCCGATGACGAAAATTATGATATTGTACACAATTTAAAGAAACAAGTTGAAGATCTAACTATCAAATTATGCAGTGCTAACGCTGAAATTGATACTTTAATCCTAGAAAATAGCCGGATAAGACAAGAGAATGAAAATTTAGCCCGAAAAAACACTCTTTACAAAAAAATCGCATCTAGTCCAGCGTCCACGCCGAAGAAGACACCGAATAAGAGAAATTCGGGTACTAGAAATATGCTCAATAAAACCACACAGACAGATATTTCAGTGGCACAACAAAATAAGTCTCAGTATGAACACAACCACAGTGTCCAACATTCCGTTCGAGAGATGGAGCTACCCGTATATAACAAATGTACCGTAACTCAAAGCACAGGTAATAAGACAAAATTAAAAAATAAAATGTGTATACTGAGCGCAAACAAATACAATATAAATATACTGTCATTAGCTCTAAAAAAGTTCTATGATAGTTATAACGTGTGCCATTACTCAAGCCCAAATGCTGGAATAAAACACCTACTAAAGGAACTATCTAATAAGACTCATAACTTCACAATGAATGACTTCTGTATTATAATGATTGGTGAAGAGGACTTTAGAACTACTAGTAACTACGTTGACTTAATACTTTATATGAGAAATATATTACAGGACATTCAACATACAAACATTATAATTATGGTACCGAGATTTAAATTATTTGACTATTTTAATCTATTTAATTCGAGAGTAGAAAATTTCAACAATCTGCTATATTTAGACAATACTACACATCAGTATGCATATTGCTTGGACTCAAACCTGAATTTGACGTATGACCACAACATGTTTAGACGATCAGGAGACTTAAACAAAAGAGGTATGGCAACCATATTTAATGATCTTTATCAGTATATATGCGAGTTAGAACAATTTGGTGACTATGGCTACAAAACAACAGCAGATGAGATGGATTCTTTGGTAATTACACCGGATACGTCTACTCAAACAAAATCATTGGCAGTAGTAGAAGAAAATCAACTTTTTCGGGCATAAGAACTTGTACATACTACATCAAAATATCGCTGGGTTAAGGACCAAATCAAATATTCTATCTGTCTGTCTACAGGACCTACTTGACAAGGGTACGAATATCGATATAATATGTTTGACAGAACATTTCATGATGACAGGTCATGAGAATAGTTTCATAATCCCTAACTACAGTCTTGCGACGTGCTATAGTAGACCTAACTCTAGCAGAGGAGGTTCGTGTATTTATATAAGAATTGGTTTCTGTTGGCGTCACATTCCAGCACTTGTAAATCTTTCAGTTTCATCTGTCTTTGAATGTTGTGGAGCGGAACTGGTGGATTACAAGATTATTGTTTTATGCATATACCGTGTACCTAATCCCTCTAATCTAAAACTATTTTTTGAGAAACTTAACATTGCTCTTACATACATACAAAAACATTATAGTAAGCATGAATTAATAATAACAGGCGATTTTAATATAAACATTCTAAAACAAGATAGTGTAACGTTAGAATTTGAATGTCTTCTTATGAACTACAATTTAAAGTTGCAACTAAAAGAACCTACTAGGTTAAAATCTCAGACATGCATAGACAACTTTGCCCACAATCTTAAAAGTAAATGTAAAGCTGAAGTCATAGAACTTGCTTTGTCTGACCACACTGCCCAAATACTGAAATGTAATGTTAAGAGATTATGTTTGATAAAAAGTTGGAAAATTACTAGAAGGGATTATAGCAAGATAAATATTGAAAAATTTAAATACTGTTTAGGGCAATTGTCATGGTTGGAGTTGTTTAACACAACTGACCCAAACATGGCTTATAATATTTTCTTAGATGCATTTGAATTGTTCTACAAACTATGTTTTCCTCATAGAGTTATAACTGTGCGCGTGCATAAAAAACCAAACTGGGTCTCACGAGGTATAAAGGTCTGCAGTATCAGAAAACGTGAGCTTTTGTGGAAATATAGAAAAGCCCCTACTCCGGCTAACAAAGTTGAACTTATCCAATATACTAAGAGATTTAAAAAAATAATCAAATTAACTCAAAAGGCCATTAACATAAATAGCATAAATAATTCACAAAATAAATCAAAAACTGTATGGCAGCTTATAAATGCCAATTATAAACAAAATAAACCACAAGCAGGTATAAGTCATATTTTAATTGATGGCAATACTATAAAAAAGCCATCCCAAATCTCGGACATTTTTAATAATTATTTTATTGACAAAATTTTACCAATTAATAATTCAATTAAATTTCAATATAAACAATTTTTGACATCTTCACAAAATTCAATGTTTATGCAACCAAGTGACCCACATCAAATATTAAATATAATTAACTCACTCAAAAATACTATGAGCGTGGGCTATGACGGACTGTGCACTAAGGTTATAAAGCAAGTAGCTCATATTATAGCTCAACCCCTTAGCTATATTTTAAATTTAGTTGTAGAAACTGGCATATTTCCAGATAAATTAAAAATAACAGTAATTAAACCAATCCATAAAAATAATAGTAAAGAGGACATTGGTAATTACAGACCTATAGCCCTGGTGCCAGTATTCTCAAAAATATTTGAAAAATATATTTATGAGGCTCTTTATAATTATTTAGAAAAGCAAGCAATTCTAGTACAAGAGCAAAAGGGATTTAGGCGTAATAAGTCTACAACTATGGCAATTTACGATTTCTTAAAAGTCGTGATGTCTAATGTAGATAATCGTATACCCATATGCGCAATATTCATGGATATGACCCAAGCGTTTGACTATGTGGACCATGAAATATTGTTGACCAAGCTTGAGAGGTACGGCATAAGAGGTAACATTCTTAAACTCTTCGAATCATATCTCAAAAACCGCTCGCAGTATACAAAACTGGATAAAGTTGATGTAAACACTAAAAAGGAAGTTTCTTACGTGTCCAAACATCGCCAAACAATGTTCGGTGTCCCACAAGGAAGTATCCTGGGGCCACTTCTATTCCTCTTGTATATTAATGACCTCCCAAAAGCCACATATAACCCAATAACGCTATTTGCAGATGATAGCACAGTTACAATAAAATGTAGTAACACTGATACTTACGAACAAGAAATAAAAAACACTTTAGATGATGTCATTAAATGGTTAGATGCAAATAATTTACGAATTAATATTGGCAAAACTACCCTAATGACTTTCAGTCAACGTACGGCTCAGACTAATTTAAATATTTGTCATGGTAATCAATCAATACGTGAGACTCAAACTACAAACTTCCTTGGGCTAATAATCGACAATAAACTTACATGGAAACCACATATTGATGCACTTTGCAAAAAAGTCAGTAAGTCTGTTTACGCACTACATGAGCTGGCTCAAATAACAAATGTAAGTTCTGTTGTTACTGCATACCATGGTCTGGTCGTTTCGTTACTAAGGTACGGTATAATTTTCTGGGGAAATTCAACAAATAAAGATATTATCTTTAAAATGCAGAAGAGATGTATTAGAGCTATGTTTGCCTTAAAAACGACGGATAGCTGTCGCCCGTATTTTATAGAACATAAACTTTTAACTCTACCCTGCTTATATATATTCGAAGTAGCTGTATTTGTCAAATGTAATCCAACTCTGTTTATGTTAGCGTCAGATTTTTACAACAGACGTCAAAGAGATGTGTATCGGCTTTGTATACCTAAAACTAAAACTGCTCTGATGCATAAGAGTATATTTCATATGGCATCTCTTATTTACAACAAACTGCCTAAAACAATTAAAGAATCTGAGTCTAATTTGTTCAAGAAAAAATTAAATGAATATTTAATAAATAAATGCTATTATACGGTTACTAATTATATAAATGACAAATTATACAATGACATTTAAACAAATTTATATTATTATTATTATACAATTTTAATTTAATTTACAATTTATTCTTTTGCTTTGGTTATAATAGCCGGACATCTATTAATTATTCATCCATTAATTGCTATTTTTATTCTACAATTGACTATATTTTAATTATATGACATTGTATTTAATTTTTCTGAATTTTGATATAAAATGACTTATTTTTCGACTTTACATAATTAATTTATTATACTTTTATCAATGTTTGCATGCCACTACTATGGTCCAAATACTTGCACCTTTAATGCCATCATTTGTAACACCATTTGTCACAGTATTTCTGCAAATAAATATGATTTTGATTTTGATTTTGATTTTGACCCGGGGAAAGCGCACAACGGTTCTTTGTCAGATATACAATAAGGCCCTAAAATATGACCTAATCTTTCTGTTACACGCTGTATATAAGTATCCCAACCAAAGGGATAAAACTAGTTCAATTTGAAACATTCTAGAACTTTCCGATCCTAACTTGTGTCGTCACAATTCTTATTTTGTAACATTCTTTTCAGAGAAATTTAATCTTTGTCTATTGTGCCTTTACAATAGGCTCTGTGATATTGGCTCCGACGGATCTCGTATGAAAAGTACACTGTTAGTCGCTCTATCAGATGTTTAATACCTAGATTGGTATACTTCCAATATTTAAAATATAACTAGGATTTATCTTTTTTAATAACAGCTTCCGCGCTTGTACTAATGCCTGTGTCGCTGGAGACTATCTAAATAAATATTCAAAGAACGAACAAAAAGAAAATTTGTAGATTACATAAATGATTATCCCGTGTGGGGGTCGAAACCACAATATCCGGCGCAGTGGAATTAGCGAGGCGACTATTTAAACCATTACATCAAAATCAAAATCAAAATTTAGGTTACAAGGTAACGCTTATGAATGTCAAAGTTACACAAAATTTTTCCAGTGAATTTATATTTATTGCCACGTTCAGCAAAGCAAGGGTGTAGGGCTCATGAAAAGAACGGGCAAGAAACTCATGGCCACTCTTTTTAATCGCCATCATTTGCGCATGTTGTACACCGTATGTCAATTAAAAAGAAAATGTCAACCTAAGTAAGTATATTTATTGCTAGATGGTATATCGCTTTATTTTTTAGAAGACGGCGATAAAAATTATTGTATGCTCAAAAGGGGACTATTGATGTATCTACTAATATTATCACCATGTACCTATCTACTCAATTAAATACTATAAAATTTACTTTACTTTAAAATGTCGTTATATATTTTATACAACTCCAAGATGGCGCAAATATTGTTCTGAAATAAAATTCTCACACTATATTTTGACCCCCTTAATAACCCGTAAGAGAGTATCAAGAATCCGACCCGCCCCTTTTTTTGTTTTCTTTATAAGGAAGTGTTTATGATCAAGGATTAAAGTTTTCACTTCTATCGGCAATCCCCAAAGACTGCCCCAATTTTTTTTTTAAATGGCTTGTCTCGTACTAGGAAAGATACCTGTATCACGGGGGACTTAACAAACATTTAAACAATGGACACAAATAATATCCAGACTGGAACAACCATTTTTGGATCACAGAATTTTTTGTCTCGTGTGGGATTCGAACCCACAACACTCAGTGCTGTGGCGGTGGTGAGGCGACCGCTTAAACCACTACGCCGTCCATGTAGTCAATCAGCTTAGCTTACTGTCGTGCGCCAAGCACATTTCTAGAGAGAAGTCGCTGCTGAGAATTTGTTATCAGAAAATCATCAATGAGAGTAGTAGAGCCTCGCTGATTTCAGCATGAATGGGCCGGCTCGACCGGGGAAGAACTACCCTCTTACAGAATATCGACGTGAATACCAGTATTTCTACTGTTGTATTTCGTTCGGTGAGTGAGAGTACCGGAGGTCCAATCACCCTTTACCGCCTTCCCGCTCCTTCTCCTTCCCATTTCCTTTCCTAAAGGGCCGGCAACGCGCAAGTGATGCCTCTGGTGTTGCAGGAGTCCATAGGCTACGGTGACCTCTTACCATCAGGTGGGCCGTATGCTTGTTTGCCACATTAGGTGTAAAAAAAAAACATCTTGAGTCACGAGGCTGTCAAATGACTGTTCTTAAGTAAAAATATAAGGAAAGTTCAAAGATCGACACTTCGTAGCCTGTTCCTTTTATCTTTTTAATTTACACCTTAAAGCGTAAAACGGCGCGATAATAATCTCCTCTTCTCCAACTTTACACCTTTCTACACAAAATGGCTACTACCCTACCAAAAATAAAATATTTACTTGTATCTTTTCTTTAGTACTAACTTAGGATTAAATATTTAAACCTATCTTTCCTTTAGTACTTTGTAAAGGAACCGTTAAGTACGTTAGTTTATGTTACAATCACTAAGGGTTTATTCACACTAAGATCAGTAACAACGCAGACTATGTATGTTGGATTTTGTTGTTATAGATCTTGTTCCCGAAGAGAGAAAAAGCAGAAAATAGCCAAGGCATGTCGCAGTAGCCAAATGATTCCCTTAACCTTTTAAGCGCTTAGCTAAATATTGATTAACGTGCCCCTAGCGCCCGGCTACAAATCAATAAAATAATACCTACAATAATTAGTGAGGTAATAGGACGAAAATAGAACAAAAAATCATGCATGTTCTCTGTGGCAGAAATACGACACGCGCGGTAGGGGCACGGAAATATTTGTCGCATAAATGCGACACAAGCGGTAAAAAGGTTAAACAATACTATGTATTATATTCATTCAAACGATCAGTAACAATGTTCAATCTGTATCACTGAACGACACTTATTTCAAACAATAACATTATTTCTAGCGCGATTTATCACTGCATCTCGTGGTTATGGACGAAAACTATTAGAGACAAAAAACATAGGAATAGGTACCGACACAATATTCCTTCTATCCTATCTTCTCTTCTCCCTAGCCTTTATTATTCACAAGTCACTTGCGGTCGGCTTTCTAGTGTAACCGGATTTGACTGGATATCAGTTTTTACACGGAGCGGCTGCCACCTGACCTCCGCAACCCGAAGGCTAACGATACCATAAGGCTAGCCTTAGGCCTTAGCCTTAGTCAGTACCCCCTAATATCCTGATACTGGTTTACACCAGTATCAGGATATTAGAGGGCACTGACTTCCCAATAACGACTGCCATAGATGTTCATGGCAGCCGGGAACGACGACGGCTTAACGTGCTCTCCGAGGCACGGAGCAGGCGATAATTGTCAATCAATACGCACATAATTTCGAAAAGTCATATAACTTCCGAAGTCAGAGGTGCACGACGTGGTTTGAACCCGAGACCCTCTGCATTGCAGTGTGTTGGTCTCCCCACTGAGCTATCACTGCTCTTTTGATTTTGATTCCTTCTATCCTATATATATAATAAATGTGAAAGTTACAAATATGTTTGGAGATTTGCTGTTATTTGAACCGTTGAACTGTTATGCGTGAACCTTAGCACGCAGTTACGCCATATTCTGGATTGACACATAGTATACCATTTATCCCGGTATGCATGTTCGTAGGATTCACTTAATTACACTAAACTTTGAACTTTTTTATTTCGGTAATGCGTTCATTTTCAGGCGGGCATTCTTATTAAAGAAGTCCTTTGTTGCGCAAATTTAGGAAGAGAACTATAACGTTTTGTTTTTGAAAGTGTTTATCGCTTCGTCACTGGCCGCTTTGTTGGTGTGAATTGAGTCTAATGCATCTAGTTTATTATTCTTTATTTACTCTTCTAAAGAAACAATCAATTGAAAGGCGAACGGATTTAATTTTTAATTCTGTGTTCTTGAATAAACAGGTATTTTCTCGAATGTGTCGTAGAATTAAAGGTCGTTTGTG
Source organism: Catocala sponsa (assembly GCA_963564715.1). Lineage (NCBI taxonomy): Eukaryota > Metazoa > Arthropoda > Insecta > Lepidoptera > Erebidae > Catocala > Catocala sponsa. The sequence goes on from OY751349.1 coordinate 19,107,880, forward strand.
GAATCCTTATCCTTACTAATATTATAAATGCGAAAATGAGTTTGTTTGTTTGTTACGCTTTCACGCCTTAACTACTTAACTGATCAACATGAAATTTTGCATACACGTTGTCAGGGGTACAGAATAGGACATAGGGTACCTTTCATCCAGAAAAAAGAACTGTTGCAAACCTAACCTAACCTAACCTACATTTACGCGAGCAAAGCCGCGGGTGGAAACTAGTAGGTAATAATGTTTACGTACGTTCTAAATTTTATTACGATCGCCGACTCTGCGGAGACTTGAAATGTTGCGACAGTAAGTAGATATTTAGTTAAACAGTTCTATCAATATCTGACGGGGTAAGCAGAGTGTATTACACACATTCTGCCACCTATGCTCTTAGGTCCCATATAATAGGTGAGAGTTTGATGCAGTCTACGGAGCAAGACCAGACTCAGCGCTGCTACTGAGAATATCAAGACGGATATCTCCAATAACACTTTGCTCAAACTGGGAATCGAAACTGAGACCACATGAATAGCAGTAGTATTTACTATCACTGATATCAAGGCAGTCTGTACATCTGTACTTTTCATGAATATATTCCTGAACAGATTAGCAAATAGTGCATTACATCACGTGACGCTAGCTATATTTTTAGGATCAATAAAATAAAATACAAAAAAAATAAAATATAATAATATGCCTCATTTTATTACATTACTTTTATTTTTCTTCTATTGCTAAACAAGGCACGTTTTCAGGCTATAACTATTCATAATAACCTACCAGAAAAAAACAATAGGTAACCGTTTCTTCTACCATAGAATCGAAATCGGTACCATACCGCTACAAAAAAATCCTAAACGCCAGGGAAGCGCCGAGGCAGTCAGGTGAAGCATCATTTCATTTATATTAATTTGAAAGGGTCACGTAATGTTTTTACGTACAAAACGCTGACATAAGGAAGGGATAGGTACGGATATAACTGGTCACATACAAAGCTTGGCGGACTTGCTGTTCTTTGTTAATTAAGGGACATTTTCCGCTGGACTCAGCCAAAAAGTTGCTTATTCAATATGGATGGAGCACCATCTTAACTCTGACTTGCCTGCCGATATAAATATATGTATGACCGTGACTAGGATGTTGGTGGTAGATTGAGTTTACCTTTCTGGTGAAATTGGTGGTCTTGAGTTCGATTTTCGGCAAATATGTTATTATGTTTCTGTTAATTGTCAGACAGAGTATTAATGGATTTGAACCTATTAAGGTCTATTGGGGAGGTTTATAGATTCCTTTGTGTTACTGAGAAATTTATGCCTGATCTGGTAATTAAAGCCAAGACTCCTCGATCATAAGAATACGCTCAGAATTTTACTTCGGGGTGAAGGATATAATCCTATAATATTATTTATATAACTTATTAAATAATATCGTTAGACCTATACTTTATGTATAGATACTAGATACTTTATCCATATCGAAAAAAAATTTGAGAAAGATGGGGACTTTAGTAACGATAGGCGTGTATAGACAATATAAAGCAAGTGAATTCGGGAAAAGAGGAGAATCCCTTTGACCGTAGCAAGTAAAAATAGAATAGTCTCTGCTTGCTCCTCTGGGAAACAGCCGTATATACGTATTTAGTGTTTCTACCAAAGCAAAAACTTTTAACTTGTCTAAAACTTTTAAAGATATTTTAGCGTCCATTGAATCGTTAGTGCTATCTATTTCTTCTTTATTTTTATAACATTCACTTCATTTCCTACTACGTCCGCAGTTGGATCCAATTCAATAATATTCAATTTTTCATTTTAAAAGGTTTATTTAGTCTTTTTAATTTCCATTAAGTTTATAACATTTTGCGTTTAAGTTTAGTTGATAGCCGCGACTTTTCTCGAGTTTTTAACTCAAAACATTGGCCACTGTCCAGGTGGTGTAGCGGTTTAATTGGTCACTGATATCGCACTGAGTGTTGTGGGTTCGATCGCCATATCGATTTTTCCTACTCGATCCATACATATGTAGCTGTTCCGAGTCATCCAGTAATCATTGTTATGGTTGTTTTAGTATTTTTAGGTCCCCTGTAACACAGGAATTAATCACAATAATAGAATGAATTAACTAGGTATTTAGTTTCTCGGAATATCCTATACTAGCTGTGCCCGCGGTTACACCCGCGTTTATGGTTACTGCGCCACCCCCGTGGGTCGTAGCGCGATGTTATATAGCCTATAGCTTTCCTCGATAAATAGGCTATCCAACACTTAAATAATTTTTCAACTCGAATCAGTAGTTCCTGAGATTAGTGCGTTCAAACAAACAAACAAACAAATCAACAAACTCTTCAGCTTTATAATATTAGTATAGATTTACCAAAAATTCAAGTGTCGTCCATACCAAAAATAATTAAAACCAATTTAGTTGTAAATAGAGCGATTGTTACTATAACACAAAGTGACTTATTTTATGTAAAATCGATGTCGCTCAAACGATTGCTGTTATTTTACAAATGCTGCGAGCGTTGTTTAAGCTGCTTTCAGCTGAGTACCCACTGTCGTATAAAAATAAAGATAGCAGGTGCCTATTTCCAATCATCACTGCCTACCCACTTTTAAAACGACAAGCTATATGTTTCACAGATACTGATATATCTCTTCTATAGTATTTATACCGTCTGTGTTACAGACAGTGGCGACACCAGTTTCAGGCACCCTTGACTCTCCTTAGAATAACCTTTACTTAAGCACTTAACATTTTTTCTTCTAAATAGGAAATTACGCAGCTCCAAACGATTTCATTGTACGACCCAAAGACAAAAGTCATTTTGCAAACGGAAGAAAGACAGTTACACTCGATAAGTGTACTTAAACACAATGCAATATCAACTCAATGCTTTTAACAAAACGGTCCATTTTCCAACTTTAATTCTTTGATTACATTTCGGTAAGAGTTTACAGGGCGCGGTCTGAGTTCCAGCGTGTTGTTTCAACACAGGTAAACACTTTTGTTTAAGTAAAAAGTTGGATATGCTCGGATATTGGTGCACAAACACAACAAAATTAGTTATTATTTACTCCGGCTTTCGAGTTCAATACTTACTCTTGGTTTTTGAAAAGTAGATCAACACAAAAGTTTGTTAGCACACAGTGTAAGGCATACCTACTGCTATGATTGGGTGACTGAACAGCCAATCAAATCGCTTGAAATTAGCTTGATTTTGATACGTCAATGTTTATTCTATAAAACCAGATTACGGATATAAAGGTGTCGGATATATTTCCCGTATGTATAATATCATGGAAGGCGCTTTTATGGAAGTGCTAAATAAATATTTAATTTACTTTTAAGGCCCAATTGGGGACGTTATATAAAATATGTACGTACAGTATTTAAAACAAAAAGAGATACGAATCGTTAATTGGATCTTGACATCACTAATGAAATGATATACGTATATGCTATTATATTGTTACCTTCGTTTTTATCATTTTTATGTTATAAGCAAAAAAGCATATGGTCCAACAAATGGTTGGTTTGGTTCATTTGAAACGTGAAGATTGATTCAGTCGACGCAAAGTCCCAACTCCTAAAATATCAGCAAATACCTGAAGCTTGTTCTTGTAATTTTACTGTCTGTAGCTGCTCTTCTGTAATCAAGAGAAATTTTAAATTTTGTTTTGTCTGATTAATCAATCATTAATTCATTTTTGATTTGTCTGTCACAAGTCTCAACCATTGAATTATTCTACTACTATATATTGGCTTTGCCTAATTTCTTATCTCCTACCTCAAGAAGCAATAATAATTATTCAATAACATTGAATAACACTATTTGGTACCTTAAATAATACAATTCACGTTTCATGTTTGTTCTAGAGACATCTTTATAACAATGTAAGGAGCAGATCTCGATTGTTTGTTTTCAACAGACATTCCCTGTTTGTAAATGATCACACAACAAATTTCCTAACGTAACATTGAATACCTTTTGATCTTTTCACATCATAAGTAAAGGAATAAGAGGATAAGGACGCAAACAATGGCAACTTTTCAACCGGAAAATGTGAATGAGGAAAATTAAACTAACTTTATTATTTCCTTAGGCTATAATTTATACTTCAATTTATTTGTATGGAAACTGTATTGTCAACATTCTCCCCATTTTCCCCCCTGTTGACCTCATAAGTGTTTCTTATAAAGTCAACTGGCAGGAAATATGTATTGTTCAAGTTTTTCTTAAAGTGTTTGTGAAATTGCGACGAAGTATCGAAGTTGATGGCAACTCCTTTCTAGCTTGTGTGAAAATCTTTTAAATACGTGTTGGTGTGCATATTATATAGAATTTATTGTATCTGTTTATATAATTTATTTACATTTTCATTTTTGCAAGTACAGAAACAAATGAAATTAATATAATGTATCATAATAGGATTTCACATAAACACAAAGAAAGAAAAAAGCATTAAAATAGTCTGTCATAGGACTGAGATTGTGATTTAATAGATTTTATAACTCATATTCATTGTGTAATATAAATATAATTCAAAGCGATATGAACATTATTTAAATTTCTTACAAATCATGTGTGTCTTAATAAACTGAAAAGACTTGATTAGAAATTCCGCAAAAGTCTGTAGTTGATACGACACCATGTAATAAACATCTCGCTAACAGAAGAGCCATACAATGTAGTTTTAATTAGAACATCTTTGAACCAAAGCTAACTGTTATACACGATGTAAGTGTTTTAGCGGTAGGCTCAGAATTGACATTGCCCTTTGAATGGGTAGACCATTACAGTTACATGTTTTTCAAACGTTATCCACCATTAGAAGTTCTAATGGCTGTCTTCACGTTTATTGTTACCAGAGTCTCTATATTACAAACTAAATAAATTGAAACTAACACTGAAAAGTTACAAATTTATTCAAAATAGTAATGTTAATAAATATAGATTTTACAGGGTATCACGCTTGGACCAATAATAGCGGCGGGGTCATCGATATATTTTGGGCACATTTCCAAGTTTTGAGCAGAAACTGGGTATTTTTATATCAAAAAATCTTTAAGGCAAGATCCGTAAATTACTTATTATTAGCCAGAAAAGCCATTACATCCGAAGAACCGTGAAAACATTGTAACAATTTTATCGACGTACTTAATTTCGTAAGGTTAGGCCTCGTTGTACTTTCAGACACTTTTATTATGCACTAATTTAAATTCTACTATATTAAACACTTAAAAGCTCTGTTTTTAAGGTGTTTGTCACGTAAGCACGGCCTAGCTGATTGAAGAAAATTGGCACGCAGTACTATTATAATTAAAAAATAATAAAAATAAATATATATTATGTACTTTTTAAAAAGAGTATAGCAATACATATAGTGTCCAGTCCCACACTAGACAAGCCTGTCCTGTGAGTGCCATGATACGATTACAATTTGCTCGGCACATTTTTGCTTATTCGTAATAATAAAACTAGTTTCTGACAAAATTAATAATTACTTTATGTGTAGATTGAATTTATTTAATTAAAAATAAACATACCTATATATTATTTAAAACTAGCTTTTTGCTCGAGGCTTCGCTCGCGTAAAAGCAGGTTTTTTTTGGCACCCTTCATCACAGTGTGTTGAGCCTAACCTCTGACATGATCAGAGACCTTTCATATCTCCTTTTCATTCTTCACACTCATACATCTCTTGGGTCGGGATTTATTAATTAATTTCATACATGTTTTCTTATTCTATTTTACAGTTATTACTATATTTAATAATACTTATACTCTAACATTTACTATACAATTAAATAATGGACGCTAGTTACGGTTTTTTGCCTTATTGCACAACAGCAGTTGACTTTACCACATGGACTCATCTCGTAAAAGTAGGTTAGGTTAGATTATGTTAGTAGCAGTACTTTTTTTCAATAGAATATAGCCTATGTTACGCGTTGATAATAGAGCTTTCTAATGTTAAAGATTTTTTTTAAATCAGTTGCCTAGTTTTTGAGTTAAATCCTTACATACCAACAAAAAAATTGTCATAATATAAAGTTTTCTTTCCGATGAATTTATTAGTTTACCTGAATATTCTATTAATATTATGTTAGGATGTAAAGAGTCGCTCTAATTGGAATTTTTACACATATTATTGCTGAAAGTTCGGGATGATATCTAGCGTAGAAATAAATATTGCCAAAAGAGGATCCAGTAGAGTTTGTTACGTATCTAAAGCTTCAATCACGACACTACTGGATCAAAGCGACCCGATAACGTTAAAGCACTATTGCAAATCTCAGAACAGCGAAAACTCGATCCAATTACTATAAAACGAAAGATTCGATAACAATTTTATTCTATTCTATTACCTTTATAATCGTTAATATATCGCCAAATGTTGCGGAAAACTGATTCTGCCTACGATTAAGTAAATTATATCGAGTTTAGCTAAGGTGCTTTGTGTAATGCTGTGTAGAATATTTGGAAGGAATACGATGTTTGCTTCCAGAACAACGCGTGCTGGGCTCAGATGCCATCCTTACACGGTAGAGTCGATTAGAGCCCGTACCAACAAGTTTGGGTCCTCATACCTCTGCCGAACGACCAAGGCATGGAATTCTCTGCCAAGGCACGTGTTTCCTTCTTCCTTCAATCCTGGGTTCTTTAAGCGGGGCGTGAAAAAGCATCTTCTCAGGCCGTCAAAGTAGAGATCTCAACATCGCCTCGGCTACTGTGGGGGCGATGTGGAGGCCACTGCTCTTAGACCACACGACTGCTTACCATCAGGTGGAGTGTGGTCATTTTGACGAGCAAAATAAAAAATAAATAAAAAAAGTAAGATAAGTGTATTAAATTGAATGGCATAATGTGGAAGAGGAAAGTAACTAGTCAAGTACATTGCTTGAAGGAAATTAAGGCAAGAGTTTAGAGGTTCTGAGATCAACGCTAGATTAATTTTTGGTTCTCATGGTAAAGTATTCGTATGTGGTAATGCTAAACATCATGGAAAATCTAGCACACGCATAATTTAGATTGCTAGATTTTACTTAGATTTTGTGTTGAGAGATGTCGCTGCTTACATACAGGACATTAGGCCTAGCAGAGTTGTGTTGTTATACTGAACGTGGCTAACAAACATACGGCTTGCCAGATGTGAAGCAATTACCTTACCATATCATCTCTTGTAATACGGGTATCACTCGCGATACCGATCCAAAGGAAAACAATGGGATAAAGGAAAGAAATAGGAAATATTAGCAAATTGTAAACTCACGGGTCACTGGGTCCTTCAAGCGGGGCGTGAAAAAGCACCTTCTCAGACCGTCAAAGTAGAGACCTCAACATCGCCTCGCCTACTATGAGAGCGGTGTGGAGACCACTGCTCTTAGACCACACGACTGCTTACCATCAGGTCGAGTGTGGTCATTTTAAAGAGCAAAAAAAAAGAGTTAAACCCGCGCTTAGTGCTTAGAATCTAGACTTAGCCACATAGATCACAGTTTCAATGACACCGTAAAGCATGGTGACGATGTTTAGTTATTGAAATGAATTCTATTCTAATCTATCACATACACACAACACCATCTAGCCCAAACTAAGCAGAGATTGTACTATGGGTACTAGACTACTACTTTTTGTAAATACATACATATTATACATAGAAACACCCAAACCAAGACAAACATCCATGTTCATGCACACAAATGTTTGACTTGTGCGGGAATGGAACCCGCGACCTCAGGCGTGGCAGTCAGTTACACTAACCACGACGCCATCGAGGCCAACAAATTTAAAAAGATGAAGCATTTGTGATATAAATCTGGAAGCTCAAGTAGTACAACTGGTAAATTAGGCACCTTAATCCCATAAAAGATTGCAGTCAATATAATAACCTTATTTTCTCTTCTTATAGTGATTTTACAAAATTTATCATTAAGTCCATAGGCTACAGCATCTGCTTCAGCTCAGGGTTACGAAAGCCTTACTTCTTTTCGAAATTATGTGCGTATTGATTGACAATTATCGCCTGCTCCGTGCCTCGGAAAGCACGTTAAGCCGTTGGTCCCGGCTGCCATGAATATCTATGGCAGTCGTCATTGGGAGAGTGTAGACACAAAAGATCACACTGGGTCGAAGTGTCGACGGTCTGCACTGACTGGCCCCCAGATAAGATAAGATACTAAAGCCTTAGTTGCCATCTTAAGGCTTTTAAATATATATATAGGTATAACTCAGCTTTAAGACATGAATTCAAGTCATTCAATTGTACCACAGTAATGGATCAATGCCAAGCAAAGTCACATTCATCTTAATTGGAAAGGCTAACACGATTAAGAGAATATATGAGGTCGATTCCAAACCCTTAGAAGCGCTGTGTCAGAACACTCACATAAAGGCTCCACAGCAATAAATATACAATGTAAAGATACTTTACAAAGCCAATTGTAGGCTAAAGAATAAGTGAGCTTGTGAGACAAAGCTAGTATGCAATAAATAAAAATAAAAGCCCCACTGTGGAGGGTTAGCAAAAAAAATACTTTATTAAACACAATCGCGCTAATGCAACGTAACGGAGAGGTCGGTTTTTTCCGTTGAATAAAAACAGGGATCTTTTTCTCTAAGTGGTAACGACAGAAAAAAAACAATTTAAACTATTTTCTAGTTTGCGCAGTATATTGTAGATTAACATGTCATTTGTTTTGCATAATGTTGTTAGTGTTGCGCGCGATGTTTTGCATCATTAGCGCTTTTGCGGTCTCGTGTTCATATCCTAGAAGCAGTAAACAAAATTTTAATGTCCAGTGGCAACAAACAGAATAATAAAATGAGTTTATACTGCGATTAAAATATAAAGTGTAATATAATGGGGAATAGTTGTATGAATGCATTTATCAGGGGTATTAACTGCTAGATGATTAATAATTTGAAGGCGCCAGCAAAGTAATATGTGATTAATCGGTGTTGTTTCTGATTGCCAGGCAAACTTATAATAATAATATCAGTCGCGTTTGTTAATACTTTTGATGCTGGGCCAGACTATCTCTTAGCACCAAACCATCGTGAGTTAACCTGCATGTATAAACGTTCTCCTTAATGTTGTCGAAGATGTGTGAAGGCGTGTCCGGCAATGGCACAGCTCATAAATAGGGCTGAAAGAATGAAAACCGTATTGTGGTGGTGGGGGTGTTTTGTACCTGTGACAGGTTGTAGGTGGCCTGTGTGCAGCAAGATTAGGCCATAGTTAAGCCATGCTAGTCAAGTACAGTTAGATTGACTTGACGCAACATAAGAAGAGAAGTTAGAAAATTGTTCAATATTTTTGGATTGCCGCTAGCCGAGAAAAATAATAAAATAATCTGAAATAACAGGTTCTCTATTTTGAAAGTATCTTCTGGATACTTATATCGCCCGCGATATCACTCACGTTTATGATGACTGCTTCATTCCTGTAGTTCTTAGTAGTGATGCTATATAGAACATGTTACTTTTGGATAAAGCAGAATCATTAAAATCAGCTTAACAGTTCCAGAGTTGTATTGATTACAAAGCAACAAATCTTTTATAATATTAGTATAGAAAATACTAGTCTTGTATGAGAATACAAGACTAGTATTTTTTATACTACTACTACGAGAGACTAGTATCTTCTAAACATAGAGATATGTTTAGAAACAGTTTGTGCAGTGCAATAGATACAATTAATCAATCAGCCGGTTGTAGACTACTGCCGGACATACATACATTATACAGTCTCTCCCAATTTACACCACATCATCCAATCTACCACCCCTCGTATCCAGTCCAACGCAGCCATTTTTTCAGACCGTTGATCTACCTGGCTGAATAGTTTGATGTTTACTAATGAAATAACGCGAGTACCTTGTAATAAAAACTTATAGTTATCCAATAACTATCTATTTTATTAATTGCTTCTTTCCTACTTTTACGTGTTTCCCAGTAATAGTTTTATGAAGTTATATTTGCGAAAATAAAATCTAACATAGGTATCCCTAGAGTATTACAAGTACGAAACAGTGTATAACAAATACTATTCAATAAAAACTAATTACTTACGTTGAAAGCTATTGAAAGTTGGACATAGTTCGTTAATTAAGAGAACGATTTGTCGGCGAATCAACGTGTTCTGTTCATTGGTCTAGGAATAAAGTATATAAACGGTTTTCTTATTGAAAAAATTGTTTTGATAAAGACAAAGAAGGCATTTTGCTTGGTGTAACAAAGAAATTTGATAGCGATTTGAGGCTGGTCTCATATCTGGGAAAACTCAGCCTAAATACTTTAACCCTAAAGAAAATACGGCCAAATAATTTTAGTCTGTGTTCCTAGAAGTAAATAGGTATATTTGGGTTGGTTGTAAATATGAAAAACTTTTTGAAACTCGTATTCCTGTAAACAGTGTTTATTATAAAAACCCCGAGAATTAACAGATGTGAAATCCGGGAGAAAGTCAAGCTGTCTTGTCACTACTTATTTCATCAGAATAAAGGGGTTGGAAAAATTATCAATCGGGTTTTAGGCATTCTTGTTCGAGTAAAGACGGCTATTAGTAGTAACCAATGGTCCTTTTTACCTAAATTTGTGACAAGCATCAAAAATCTTGAAAATTACCTGATATGGTTAACAGGGTAACATTTCAACGTTAAGTGACAATCTAACCACATATTAACTGTCACCACGTTAAAGAGAAATTATTATTGAAAGATTTCTAAGGAATATAAACGTCAATAAGGTAGAGTGATATGACGTCATTACAGTTCGTTTGACACGTCAATGGATTATGTCAGTCAGAAGATATCTAGCCAAAACGTCAACTTACGATTTTGGTTAGATTGTCAAAAAGCGCTGGAATAGTGAGGGCATAAAAAGTGAGTGGTACTTTATGTGTTATTTTGTGACCTAGATGAAGAAATAAAGAAAAGTTTTCATGATTTCGATAAACCAGCTCACTCAGATTAGTACTAACTTCTCACAGGAAATTGGAGTAAGTAAGTATCTTCTTCTTTCACCTTATTCCTAAGTACTACATCTCCGAATGTGTAGATTAGAGGTGTATTACACCCATCTTTCACTAGTTATCTTTTTAGATATAAATCTATAAAGATAACTAATATTTATCTTTTTAGATAGCCTTTTGTCGTCTTCCGGGCACATTGCCGTACTCAATATTGCTACAAAGAATTTTCTAACAGAAAAATCCAATAAAAGACTGAGTATAGTAAATATGCTCCTTGCATGAGGATCAGAGTGTGATCTGTTTGCCTTGGGAAGGATATACTCTTATGTTGTAGTTGTTTAAAATTGTGTTAGATGATGGATGTTTAGTTAATTCTTTATGTTATGAAACTTATGACAATTATATTTTTTCTGGAAATGATAATTCTACTAAAATTATAGATGTGAAAGTTTGTCAGGATGGATTGATGGATGGATGGATATATGTTTGTTACATTTTCACGCAAAAACTACTAAACGGATTTTGATGAAACTTTACAGATTTTATTGTTTATACTTCAAAATAACATATAGGCTACTAATAAATCTATCTTGACATAAATGTATATGAACGCGAGCGGAGAAAAATCAGGTGTAACATAAAATTTAGATATAAGTTTAAACTGTACAACGATTTGGTTTATACTCTGATGTTGTTAATATGTTTTTATTAATAAATAAATAAATAACAACGCACGTCTCGGTAACACAGGACCTCAAGATAAGACACTTACGTAAACACATACTTAAGTCACCAACGAGACAATTTTATAATTTTTTAAACAGGATTATTTTCCACTTCTTAATATTCTAACCGTACAACCACCAACCACTGTATTCCTCCCTCTTTTTTTGCTATCCGTCCCGCTCTTTCGCGACATAATTCGCGGAATCAATGAGCGGGTACACATCGGAGTAATGCACTTATCTTGTAGCGGCTCGCGCCATGACTAACTGCTGCTTACCCCCTAAAGGGTCATCGGTGCTCTTGTTGTGTTATGAAAAACAGTTTATAAGAAAATATTTTTGGGGTAATTTTTATGAAATGTGTTTAGGTTGCTTTTATACTTACGGTACAAGACGTTTTAGTGGAATCTTTTAAAGACTCAGGGTCTTCTGTGGATAAAATCTAGGGTATGCGGGATTTCTTGATAGCCTGAGCTATTGGTCAGCCTATAAAGAAATTTCGCAACTAATCTCATTGGATTAGTTAAAGCTAGACAGCTATAACTGATTTAACTTCGCTGGGCCGCTCTTCACCGAGAATGCAGAAATAAATAAATGCCTTGTGTAAAAATGTAAGAAATGTAAGGAAACGTTTTTGGTGAAATAAATATTATTATTATTATTATTATTTATACAATCTGCCTTGTTGGTCGTGTAGTTTGCACTCATATTTGTGGTCGATCATGTTGTCCCGGGTTCCATACCTGAGACTGAAGAGGTGTTACTAGGATGTTTTATTAAGAAATTCTCAGTAGTACCGCATAATTTAAAAATATGATTGTTGGATGACAATTGGCTTGCTTTTGTTGATTCAGGCTGATTGGTAAAAAGCTGGACATATTGAAGGAGGGTATTCAGTGCTCGATTCTGGTACTGAATATCTAAAAAAAACAGGTACCTGCTTAAAATTTGACCTAGTTATCCAATAAAAACTTAATGTGCGGACACTCTTGCGCATATACTAAAGCTAAACAAAACTTCCGCCGGCGCCCAGCTACCGCACCCCTCATTCTCCCGAATTTGCACCCCCGCCCGTCCTTTTCTTATCAAAGGTCGCCTCGACAGCTGCGTGCGCAGTGTCCACATTTCATGGATATTTCATACAAATTTTCATAAAGTTTTTCTTTGCAGGTTATACAGATTTTATTTTTATTTCTTTTTTATGCGTTACGTCTGACCATAAATTATCATGTCCTTAAGTATATACAATGTTTAACCAGTCACACTGTATATATTTTTTAAATGTTGCCACAGCGCTCAGCGTAGAGGCAACCGCGAGGGAGTGGAGTCTGTGAATCATAAATACTTTTCCCCAGTCTGTGTTGTTTTTGTGTAAGTCGTTTGTCTGTTTGTACACATCCTCGCGACACGGGTATTATTGATAGTGCTGAAGTTGTATTTTAAAAAAGAATTAGAAGAGCCTAGGCGAACGTTCTCTGTAATAATCTCAATGACTCTGGAGAAAAGCCAGGTTAGGAAGACAGAATATAATGACAGTGAATAAAGCAAGAGAGGTATACCAGGATCGTACCAAGTACAAGACATCTGTTTGCCACCAATTTATGTCGTAGTAACTCTGGCATACGCTCACCCATGCATCGTTTAGTCGACACTTACAACAAACAGTTTGGTTCTGTCGATATAATATTTTTGAGCAGGAATATGTTTAAGAATGGCATTGTGGGAATCTTAAATGAGTAACCTACAACGTCTACGTTACAAGCTTTTATCAATTATTTGTATGGCGAATATCTTACATCTTTATCCAATTCTTAACGCCAAGACATACCTGAGTAACGAGTAAGTATTTATATTTATAGCACTTGGTTTGTCTTAGCTGTCAATTATTATACTATATAACATTGTAATCTGTGGATAACGTCGTGAGCAGTGTGTTTGTTAATTCTATCATTTTACTCCTAAAATTGTTGTAATGTATAATACACTGTTGTTTGTTGTCCCTAATAAAATAAAATAAATAAATAAGCAGCCAGCCGTAGTCTCTGCCTACGCCTTCGGGAAACAGACGTAAGTGTATATAATATGATTATTTTTTTTTTCGCAGGGGAATGCATTACGCACACCCGCTCCTGTCGACGCGGTTGGAAAGCCGCGCCGGCAACAGCGGGTAGTGTCGGACTCGCCGGGCCCCTTACAATAGTGTGCCACGGAATACCGACTAAACCTAACTGCGGCGCTCTTCCCGTCTATCGTATATAATCTAAGTTCCCACAAGTAAATCACACTGTGTAAGTACAAAATGTTCATATAATCAGCTTTTCAATGTAAACGGAGAAGTTATTAAAAGTAAACATTGTGTTATACTCATCATCGCTACAGTGGAGACATAGCGATGTGTGAAAGATTGGATGCGTTATATTTATGTAATGTATCGACAATATTGACGGCCTCGATAGCGTAGTGGTTAGTGTAACCGACTGCTACGCCTGAGGTGCGAGTGTTCAATTCCCGCACAAGTCAAACATTTGTGTTCATGAATATGGATGTTTGTCTTGGTCTGGGTTTTTCTATGTAGTGTGTAAGTATATATGTATGTTTATCCATTGTCTAGTACCCATAGCACAAGCTCTGATTAGTTTGGGCTAGATGGTGTTGTGTGTATGTGATAGAATATTATTAATATATTATTAAGTATTATGTACAACAATTTAAGCAGTCTACCTTTAAAGTTATATTTCTATAAGGAAAATAACTTGCGTATAAAGAGAGCAATTGTAGCAGGCTACAGTAAGGTTTCAAAGATAACTTTAAAGATGTACCTTACATCAATGCACCCGTAGAAGTGCTAACATTTCGCCTGGTGTGGTTTTTGTGTAAAGTGTCACGTCAAACATATTGCTATTTACTACGTACAGATTTGGATTCCATGATGCTACAGAGAATTTCTTGCTAGAAAAACACTTCGTCCCACCAAGGAATCTAATCTGAGACCTCATACTTAGTAGTCATATGACTGCACGGATGGCGTAGTAATTTAAGTGGTCGCCTTGCCTCTGCCGCTGCTTCCAGTGTTGTGGGATCGATTCCCACACAAGTCAAACATTTGTGTTATCCGAAAATAGTTTGGGGACTGCCGATAGAAGTGAAAACTTTAATCCTTGATCATAAACACTTCTTTATAAACCAGAAAATAGGTTGGGGACTGCCGATAGAAGTGAAAACTTTAATCCTTGATCATAAACACTTCTTTATAAACCAAATTATAAACCAAAAATAATTCAATAATGGAAAGCGTGCATTTGACACACGCAGTCGAAGCGTGTAACTATGGTTACATATATCAATGTATAATGACATAATTATATCAGCAATATTATTGGTCGAATTTCGAGCACTAGGCGACCGCTAGTATTCTAAAATAATTCAAAAATGGCAAGCGTGGAAGCGTGACGATGACGCGAGTTCTATGATTTTTGTTCACCCAAGAAGTGCTCAACGCGCCTAAAGAAGTTTTCACTTCAACAATAAAATATCTAATTAAATAATACCGCATCTAATATTTCATACGTTTCGAATTTCCACTACACATTGGTTTCCAGATTAATAAGGTATTAAGATTTCGGTGTGTTGTCATTATAATCGCGGTGGATCATACACGTATTGTTATTGTGTATCTTAACGATACTTAATCCTAGGTATATAAGCAGAGATCACGTAATAGTTATATATGTTACACGTGGAAGCCTATATAAGTTTGGTGGTCTTGTGACAAAAAAATTGCGCTTATGTTCATTAAGAAAGAAAGAAAACATACCTTATTTGTAAAAACACAGAGAATACATAGATACATATTTATTAAACATTAATTAAAACTGACAGCCCTGCGCCACAAATGCCACGTTTCAAATGTGCCACCAGTACATACTAGATGTTCTTGGTTTGATTCCTGAGCTGGACAAGGCTATGCTGAGTGTCTCTGTTCAATTCTAAATTAAATTGTTACCTACTGTAAGCTGTAGGGAAGGCGAAGTGGTTGTCGTGGTCGCTTCATCTTTGCCACGACGCGCGTTGTGAGTTCGATCTCCGAGATAAACAATTGTGTGATCAACAATTATTGTACTGAGTCTGGGTATTCGTTGTGTCCGTTTTATAATGTTTTATAATTTACTAGCTATTGCCCACGGCTTCGCTCGCGTTAATTTAGAATTTGACAATCAATTCGGGTTGTATTCTGCTTGTAATCCTAATCCTAACTTCCTAACTTATATTATAAAAGCGAAAATGAGTTTGTTTGTTTGTTATCTTTTCACGCCTAAACCACTGAACCGATCATCCTAAAATTTTGCATATACGTTGTCAGGTATACAGAAACGGACATAGGCTACCTTTCATCCCGAAAAAAATTACTGTTCCCGAGGAAAACAACAATAACGTTCTTATGATAATAGATGGCGCCACGTGTCTTTCGAATCATGATTGAATTATATTATTATACAAGCAGAGTACAACCCGAATTGATTGTCAAATTCTAAATTAACGTATATGCAAAATTTCAGGATGATCGGTTCAGTGGTTTAGGCGTGAAAAGGTAACAAACAAACAAACTCATTTTCGCTTTTATAATATTAGTTAGGATTAGGATAGGTAGGATTACGATAGGAAGTTAGGATTAGGATTCATAGCAGACGTTTAAACCAAAAGGAAAAAGGGCCTCTTGGAAAATTTCAAACACGTGTCATTTCTAATTTCAATCAATCTATATTTCCTTTTCTGAGCTACGTACACAAATTCAGTTTCCGTGTAAGCGGATGCCGATTATACGGCATTATACGGAGCGACAGACTGCCGTCTGATATTAAAAATCATAAGTCAGAATTTTTCAGGCTAATGAGAGACACTTGAAAGGTAGAATTTTTCGAGAAAATGAGTATGAAGCGAAAGTTTTAAGACTATAGTTTAGTAATTTAATTCTCTCTGTCACACACTCTGTTTAAATATAATCTTAAGGGCTTATGCCGCGATTTCACCCGAGAATAGTATTTTTTCTAGATGAAAGGTAATAATAATAATAATAACTTTATTTCCAAGAATATCGTGATATATAGGCCCTTAAATTAAATGTTGTACAGCATATTCTGCCATTACAGGCGTGCAAATATAGTTTGTTCAGACATCAAAATTATTTATTTATTACTTTCTTATTATTGTCATGCAATTGTAGTAAATTACACCTAACATTTATTTATATTCCACTATTAAAATATAGATAGTCATATTATTATATTGATAATGTCCAAATTTAAAATGTCATAAATATTGAAAAATAATACAAGATTTATCCTTTTAGTTTGATGTCACACAGTTATACAATTCTATATAATTATTTATAGTATAAAAAACATACAAAATTTTATATTAGGTAATTATATTATGTAATTATCATTGATGTCAAAGGATATTATTGAGAGGTGAACTTATAGAGAAAATACATAGAAAATAAATATAAATAATAAATATAAAAATAAAAGGTACCGGGATCTTTTCTGTATTCCTGACATGTATACAAAATGTTATGATTATCGGTCAAGTAGTTCAAGTGTGTAAGCGTAACAAACGAATATAAAATTAACTCACATTCGCATTATAAAATTAAGTTAGGAATAGGATTGACATTGTTGTTAATTTTTTATTTAAGCTGTAAGTATAGTTTTTGTGGTATTTAAGACACTGAAACTAGATCACGGATTCTTGTAAAATTCTTATTACAAGAATAAGGTTGCCTGTCCATTGAAGCGGAGCGAGGCTGCGGAGCGAAGAAATGGAAAAATATTAACCAATAGGATTGCATAAAATCTTTGCTCCGCTCCAGTACCTATGCAATCCTATTAATATTTCTCCGTTTCTTCGCTCCTCAGCCTCGCTCCGCTTTAATGGACAGGCAGCCTTAGCCCCTTGAAAGAAAGGGAGATCGTTGGTCAGACAATGTTATCTTATGTGGGGGCCAATCAGTGCAGACCGGTGACACTTCGACCCAATGGGATCTTTTGTTTCGTCTTTTCGTCAGACAATAGACCCCCATATTATCCACGATATTATTATTAAAATTAATAATTAATCAATCAATTAAATTAATCATCAAAAGCAACTATAGAACATTTGTCACAAAGATTAACAAACTCGTTAATTTAATCTTTCAATTAATCGAAAACTGATTGATGTAGTTATTAATATTTAATCATAAATTAATAACAAAGGTCTGTCTGTTTGTAATTATATTGATTGACATTTATTAAGACAGCTATTGAATATATAGTTCATGCTTATAAATAGTAAGGGTGAAATGAAAATTGAAGCGAGAAGGTTATTGATTGATGTGAAACTGAATTGAATATACATATGTAGTATTGGCATTATGTACATAATTTATATATAATACGTATAAATGGGATTGAATTATACTATTATTTCATTTATTATACTGGGTTAAGTGTTTTATATTTGTATATGTACATTTATTAGATAATAATAAAAAAAACCCGGGCCTTATGCATATCAGTCGCATAGTGAACATCTACGAGTCTGTGTGTCTGTGCGTTTATGACACTTATTCCCATAATGGCTGCACTAATTTATATGTGGTCTTTAATTGTGTGTATGTTAATTGATCAATTTTAAAATGCGCTGGTATGTATATATAGATGATTAGCTTTAGCCCGCGGCTTCGTGTGGGAACAGCACGTTTTTACTGGATGAAAGGTGTCCTTTTCTATACTCATGCTGAACGGTCGGGTTGTTAAGGCGTTAAAACGTAACAAACAAACAAATAAACTTGAGAGGTGTCAAGGGACACCCGGATGGAACGAAGTTCCTTTCGATTAATTAGTGAAGGAATTGTAATAAATTATTATTTTTTAAGTTATAATAATATTTTTTTTATTATTAACAAATATAATGTAATATAAACTTAATCAGTAGGCTCAATTTTAGTAATAATTGGCTTGTGGACATTAACAATACATACATATTAAGAAATAACCTTAAACTTACAACTATAGCAAAAAGTGTCGTTACAAAAAGTGCTTGAAGGATCGAACCCGTAACACTCGACGGTGTAGTAACGAGACGAGATAACATCTTAAAACTACTCGCCATATATACACAGTCAACATATAAACTAACATAGTTTATGTAGTTTAATTAGGAGACATAATATTAAAGACGTGCCTACTTACGCGAGCTCACCCGTTAGTTGGCTCCTGTTTAGTGCTGTTTACTGTCAAAGTAACAGGCTTATTTTATACAAGTGGGTGGCAATTTCCAACGAGAAAATATCTTTGGCTTTAATCTACAATATTTTTTGTAAATCCTTACTAATATTATAAATTTGAAAGTAACTCTGCCTATCTGTCTGTCTGTCTGTTACCTTTTCACGGCTAATTCACTCAACCGATTTAGATGAAATTTAGTACAGATATAGTTTAAAACCTGGGGAAGGATATAGGCTACTTTTTATTGATGTAGGTACCACGCGGGCGAAGCCGCGCGCAAAAGCTAGTAGTTTATATTTATAAAATTTTAAGTGTGGGTGTGTAAATTAAGAATATATTTTGTTTTGCATATAAAGTGGTGCTTGATCATTTGTCCTGAAAGGATAACATCTTATATAATCATTCGTTGTAGATGTTTATAAATATAATATGCTGTCATCCCTCTTTGTACACGTAGTCAATAATCTTTGGACCAATATCAAAACATTTTTTTAGTTAAATTTTTTAACAACTGATTAAACCGTTCAAAATATTTCTATCCTTCTAGCTTACGAAAGTAAGGAAGTACTAGTTGTCAGACAATAATGATGTTCAGCCATGTTTGGTAGCCGGTACACAGCTTTCTGATAGTTGTGATGTCTATCGATTCGGCTTAAAATGTACTTATTATATTTTAATTCATAACATAACGCATCGACAATCGACAAACCTTGATAAATAATATGAAGATAATTAAACTGATTCCTAAGATGCATTAAATTTACGTAAATATCACCTCGGATATAACCTATATATTAATACGTGAAGCGAAAACTTTGGATCCCTTTTTACGAAAATTGGGCGGACGGAGGAGTATGAAATTTCGCACACTTATAGTTTATACAGAGAAGAAGTGACGAATGCTAATATTTATATAAAATATGTATAATAAATACATTAAATTAATGAAAAAACACTACACGCACACAACCATGCATTTGACACACGCAGTCGAAGCGCGTAACTATGGTTACATATATCAATATATAATGACATAAAAAGTGTCGTTACAACTTTTGGTCTTAATTTTTTCCGTCTAGCCCCCTTTCGCATCGCGCGATAAGGAACTTCGTTCCAACTCTACTTGAATGATCATTGTGAAATATCGCATTTGCGTTGTACAGGGGTACCTACATAAAAGGACATAGGGTACCTTTTATCCAAATAAACAAAATTTTAACAAAAAAGAAAACCGACTTCAAAGTAGATTATTCTAAAACTTGCAAAATGCACTAAAAGGTTAATAAATAGATTAAAACGAAATGAGACCACACGGGAAGCACCAGCTTTCAAATAAAAAAGAATCATGAAAATCGGTTCACCCAGTCGAAAGTTATGAGGTAACAAACATAAAAAAAAATTACAGGTGAATTGATAACCGCCTCCTTTTTATGAAATCGTTTAAAAGATACCGTTACAAACTGAACCTAACCTACATATAAGCGAGTGAAGCCGCGGACAAAATACAGTAAGTTTATAATCTAAATAGAATCATAAATGTAAATGAAATTTGTAATTAATAAATGAAACAATAATGCCAAATAAATTCAATTTTAATTTATAAACGAGAGAGACTTTAAAGCCAAAATATAAATGGTTAACAATTATCAATTCATTTAGTTTTAAAACGTTTTATTTATTTTAAATTTGTATTGTTGGCAGCAGTGTAATTAAAATATAATAAAAGAGTTTTTGTATTTCAAAAGTAAAACATTTATTATAAAAATATTGTAAATGATTGCTTAATTTAGGATTTTAAACTGATGCATGTGAGCCACTTCACAAATACACAATTATGACATTAGAATAAGAAAATTTTGTCTTAACTAATATTATAAATGCGAATGTGAGCTTGTCTGTTTGTTATGCCATTAACGCATTAACTACTCGACCAAACATCATGAAATTTCGCATACACATTGTCAGGGATATAGAAAAGGAACGCACTTTTCATCCAGAAAAAGAACAATTTCTGTGCTACTGAAGCCGCTAAAGCTAGTTATTGTATAAATTTATTTTCAACGTTAATTTGTATTGCACTGCGATTTGCTTTGCGATTCTATAAGTTAATTACACAATACTGACCAGCTCTATCCTCATAATATAGACCACCACCCAGTGCCATTAACAGTATGCCTTATAAATCCCTATGGCCGAACATAGGCTCTAATGGACTCTAAGAGTATTATCATATTCATTACACTTAGTGGCCGGAGATGACCGCACTATGGTTTTATCAGTGAATCTATGGAGGATACCGTTCATATAGAGTCATGACATCCATGAATTGGTATCATCTGTACTAATATTATAAAGCTGAAGAGTTTGTTTGTTTGAATGCGCTAATCTCAGGAACTACTGGTCCGAATTGAATTTTTTTTATTTTTTTATATTTTTTTATTTTGCTCGTCAAAATGACCACACTCCACCTGATGGTAAACAGTCGTGTGGTCTAAGAGCAGTGGCCTCCACATCGCCCCTACAGTAGCCGAGGCTACTGATTATTTTAGTGTTGGATAGTTCATTTATCCAGGCTATATAACATTACGCTACGACCCACGGGGCCGGTGCAGTAACGATAAACGCTGGTGAAACCGCGGGACACATCTAGTTTTATATAAAATCCAAATTAACCTCGGAATCTTTTTTATTTAGCTCTCTTTCGGCACTATTATTGTTATTTTAATTTGCCTAAAGGCCAACTAAGTAGGTAATATACATACATTAATTGATTCTGTGTACTGCTGTCTATTTTCTGCGAACCCATATCACCCTGGGTCTCGCTATTATTTAGTATATTTTGCGTTTGTTAAAAGGCAACAAATTGTTTGTCAAACAATGCCTGAACTAACACTAATATGGTTATGTAAGGGTAACCGATACATTTTGATAGGTATAATTAAATATCAACAAGTAACAGATGATTGCGTTAAATCACGTAATGGCTTATAATATCAACCCTGTATTAAACTGTCCCACTGCTGGGCACAGGCCTCTTCTCACTGTGAGAAGGGTTAGGCCATAGTCCACCATGCTGGCCTAATGCGGGTTGGCAGACTTCACATATCTTCGAGAATATTATGTAGAACAGACATGCAGGTTTCCTCATGATATTTTCCTTCACCGTTAAAGCAAGCGATAATTAACTATTTAATACGCATATAACTTCGAAAAGTCAGAGATATGTGCCTTGGGTTTGAACTCGAGACCTCTGCGTGGCAGTCCAACGGTTGCCCGCTAGGCTATCGCTGCTCTTACATAATGGTTTAGCTCGCAGTAGTTATTGACTAAGTACGTCGACCCTCTTGTAAAATGCCGGTGAATCAAATAAAGCCGTGTTATGGTGTAAAAACGATTCAAAGCTGCGTCTCTGACGCAATAGCATGAAGGGCACTGCTATACATGAGGATCTCAAGTTCGATTCTCTGGTCGGTTTCTTCTGTATGGAAAGTTTCAATTTTGGCGGCCTTAATGGCGTCGTGGTTAGTGTAACCGACTGCCACGCCTGAGGTTGCGGGTTCGATTCCCGCACATATCAAACATTTGTGTGCATGAACATGGATGTTTGTTTTGGTGTTTCTATGTATAATAGGTATGTATTTACAAAAAATAAAGTATACATATATGTTATCCATAATATCTAGCCCCAACTAAGCAGAGCTTGTACTATGGGTACTAGCCCATAGTACAAGCTCTGCTTAGTTGGGGTTAGATAGTGTTGTGTGTATGTGATAGAATATATATAAAAAAATGAATAATAGCACAGACTGAAAATTTGTGCGGTAGACGGTTCGCCCAATATTAGATGGAACCTGAAAACATAGCTTGAGAGATGTATATACATAATAAACATTCATCTACCCGTTAAACGTTGCAGTATGTAATCAATCCTAATCCTAATCCTAACTAATATTATAAAAGCGAAAATGAGTTTGTTTGTTTGTTACCTTTTCACGCCTAAACCACTGAACCGATCATCCTGAAATTTTGCATGTACGTTGTCAGGTGTACAGAAACGGGCATAGGCTACCTTTCATCTCGAAAAAAAAATACTGTCCCCGAGGAAAACAACAAAAACGTTTTTATGATAAAAGATGGCGCCACATTTCTTTCGAATCATGATTGAATTATATTATTACAAGCAGAGTACAACCCAAATTGATTGTCAAATTCTAAATTAACGCGAGCGAAGCCGCGGGCAAAAGCTAGTATCTCAATATTTTTTACTAAAGTTAGTGTAGGAAAGCTTCAGTTGTCACTATTATGGATTTAGATATGAAATTGATAGTGAGATTTAAAGAATACTGAGCTGAATGGTTAATAAAAACTGTACTATTGTTAAATTGTCATATTTTGACGTGAATATGATTGAATCGCAAAGAGCGGCAAAGGGCTTCTAAAATGGACGAATGCGCCATACTCATTAGCGAATCTTAGTTCGCTATTGAACATACATAAAGAGCAGCGATAGCTCAGTGGGGAGACCAACAGACTGCAATCCAGAGGGTCTTGAGTTCGAACCCACGTCGCGCACCTCTGACTTTCGGAAGTTGTATGACTTTTCGAAATTATGTGCGTATTGATTGACAATTAATTATCGCCTGCTCCGTGCATCGGAAAGCACGTTAAGCCGTTGGTCCCAGCTGCCATGAACATCTATGGCAGTCGTTATTGAGAGAGTGTCGACACAAAAGATCCCACTGGGTCGAAGTGTCGCCGGTCTGCACTGACTGGCCCTCACATAAGATAAGATAAGAACATACATAAAACAAAATTAAGTAATCTATTTTTTTTAAATAGAAATTTTATTGCCAGATTGGCTATGGCTAGATACGAGCTACAACTGAAGTTTACCTACAAAAAATACCTAATAATAATTTGTCCAACTAGAGCATCAAATCCGCGATTCTACAATCACTAGTTACTCAAGTTATCACTTTTACTACAAAACCTATCACCCAGTTTATTTATCATCATAGTCCCACACCTCCATCGCCGAAGGCGTAGCCATTTTGCCAATTATGGTTTTGTGTACCACATAATAGGAGGTAAGTCTATTGCCGTAATAGGCATAGTTCCACATTTTAGTAGCAACTAAGATTTTCTTGACAAACCCAACCCAGGCATCAAACCCAAAACCCACAGCAGTTCCTTTCTCTACTTGTGTGCAAGGCAGTTCATTTTATCAGTATTAATTATTAGTTAACAGTCCGCCCCAGAAAATATTAAATTATTATACAAGCTGAGTGTATAATCTGTATTCCACAGGGTGTGTCCAAACCCCCGCCTCTATTTCATGAGTACGACGTCATAGCGAGGGGTGAAGTGGGAGGGGCGGAGGGGTATTACGGGACAGTATTTTCAGTGGAGGATTTAAGTGTAAGTTGAGCTTCAAATAGTAGGTAACACTGTTAAAATGGGGTAAAGTTTTGGGAAATTTGCAAGTGTTGCCAAGATTAAACTATCGGATTGTCTTGGTGTTGTTGGATTAAATATTGTGTTAATTAAATATTTGTTCTTAATAAAAGTCGTTCTTAATAGTGGCATAGCGGGAGTGAATGTGACTGCTTCGCATGAGGTGTTCGATTCGATTTCTAGGCAGGTAGTGTTATTGTGATTTTCTGTTATTAATTCTTAGTAGGAGCTACAGCAACACAGCTACACCGGTGCCTACCCCTTCGGGGATATCGTGGTAACACTACGTATGTAAGAAAAAAAGCCTGTTATATACAACATGTCATAGATATAAAGCACAACCTCAAACACCCCAATTAGATTATTAAATCGTAATAATAATATAATCATTAAAATGTTACTTTAATGTACTTAAATATTTTAATTTAAAGAATAACTTCTCCTTATTGTGCGCGGATAGTATGGGTATATTAATACGTGAAGCGAAAACTTTGGATCCCTTTTTACGAAAATTGGGCGGACGGAGGAGTATGAAATTTCGCACACTTATAGTTTATACAGAGAAGAAGTGACGAATGCTAATATTTATATAAAATATGTATAATAAATACATTAAATTAATGAAAAAACACTACACGCACACAACCATGCATTTGACACACGCAGTCGAAGCGCGTAACTATGGTTACATATGTCAGTATACGAGTATAATGACATGACATAATATATATCAGTTGGTCGAATTTAGAACACTAGGCGACCGCTAGTTATAATAAATCTAACATTATTGCCTTTTTTGCATCAAAAACCTTATTGCCTTGAATTATGATACATTTTCGTTTATTTCGACTGTTCAAAGACAAGGATGACTATAATTTACGTTTTAATTATTTTAGGACAAAAAGAAATACCTGTAGGGACTCTGTAAGTATGCAAGATATGATGAATAAACAGTTTTGTGTATAAGCGAGAAGTATGTTAGTGTGACCGGCAGTTACTGCGCGCTGTCCGGTCTAGATGCACGTATGTAGGCAAGGGTGCATTCCGGACAATAAATCCCATGGGAAAGTTTATATAACACGTTTCATTTATCGCCAGTAATTCCCAATGCAACACACACGCACATACCCATAGGATACACACGTAAATATCCTACATACCTATATTAAAATGTCAGAAATGGATCAGTAGCCGATTCTGAACAAAGTACTTTCAGAAAGTTCGCTTAATATGTTACACGTTGTATATGTTACGACTTTTAAATCGTTCTTGTTTATTAAAAGACAACTTCAACGCAAAGAAAGGTATCTGAATACCAGTCTTTACAAATTTTGGCCCAAAGAGCACAAGACAACTATTTGTCTTAAATACATTTTCATCATGACGACTCGATGGCGTAGTGGTTAGTGTAACCGACTGCCACGCCTGAGGTCGCGGGTTCGATTCCCGCACAAGTCAAACATTTGTGTGCATGAACATGAGTGTTTGTCTTGGTCTGGGTGTTTCTATGTATAATATGTATGTATTTAAAAAAAAAAAAAAGTATATATGTATGTTTATCCATTGTCTAGTACCCATAGTACAAGCTCTGCTTAGTTTGGGCTAGATGGTGTTGTGTGTATGTGGTAGAATATTATTATTATTATTATTATTATCATACATTTACATTTCCATCTCATTTACGGAACTTAGTACACTTAGCGCCGTGTAGTACCGAAGTGGCAACTTAAGCCATTGCGCCATCGCCAGTCAACATATGGACACTTCTTGTCCGTTCAGTATCTTTTCTCTTACTCTACCATACGCTGTATAACATACCACTTATGTAGATACATATCCCAAACCCTTCTTCGCCGTTAAGGGACTTATTATACTTATTCAGCTCCATTCGTATTTTGCTGAACGATTTTGGTCACACTTATACAGTTCTGCTTCCATCGGCCGCGTACAGCGTCGTAAGAATGAGAAAAGCCGTCGGGAACCATTCGCGTACAGCACTGTTCCGCCGCGTTTGGCGCTGAACGCGGACGTCCTCGTCGACATGTTGCGACCGCGAACAGAGCCGTACAGCCCTCAAGGCGGCAGAACAGCTCAGAACGCGGCAGAACAGCACTGAATTCTATATATAGCATTCGCATGATAAAAACACATTTGTCCTCATTTTATACCTATTTGCCGCGAAAGATGAATAGACGTGGCAAACTTAAAAAAATAAATAAAATCGTTGTTTTCTATGGACAAAAGCTGAACAGAGCTGAATAAGTGTGTGTAGTCCCTAATTCTAACATAAGGGCCTTTCGAAAAGCAATTTTCAGTACAAACACTTGTTAGGGATGGCCATTGTTATTAATTATTTAAATGTTATCCTTTAATACCCTACGGAACCATAATTGAAGCGATTATGAAGCAGTCTTGTTACCCAACTTTTGTAAAAAGGGGGACATGTATTTTTGTTTCAAATCCGTTTTTAACTTTTGGCATACTAATTTTGAGAAAGAGAAGAGGTCGGTCGCCTCGATATTGCCTCTACGCCAAGCGCTGTGAGTTTGACATGGCACAAAAATGTGTGTGATCGAAGGCATGTAATATTAAATTGGAGGCATGTCTTTTCGTTTCAAATGAGGTTGTAACTTTGGGCGCACTTATTTTGATTGCACGGATGGCGTTGTTTAAGAGGTTGCCTCAACAATGCCACTACGCCAAGTGCTATGGGTTTGACATGGGATACAATTTTGTGCGGTCTACAATTTTTTGTACGGAGATATTGAGAGAGAGTATTCTTTGTGCCCGTTATTTAAACAGTTCCTCGCGATACATGATTAAACCTAGATGTCTTTTTATATACAAACAATGAAATAATAAGACATTATTATTATTATTTATAGAGCAGCGATAGCTCAGTGGGGAATCCAACAGACTGCAATGCAGAGGGTCTCGGGTTCGAACCCACGTCACGCACCTCTAACATTCGAAAGTTATATGAGTTTTCAAAATTATGTGCGTATTGATTGACAATTATCGCCTGCTCCGTGCCTCGGAGAGCACATTAAGCCGTCGCTCCCAGCTGCTATGAACATCTATGGCAGTCGTTATTGGGAAGTCAGTGCCCTCTAATATCCTGATACTGGTCTAAACCAGTATCAGGATATTAGGGGGTACTGACTAAGGCTAAGGCCTAAGGCTAGCCTTAGGGTATCGTTAGCCTTCGGGTTGCGGAGGTCAGATGGCAGTCGCTCTGTGTAAAAACTGATATCCAGTCAAATCCGGTTAGACTAGAAAGCCGACCCAAATGACTTAGGAATAATAAAGGCTAGGGAGAAGAAGAATGAAATAATAAGACATTAATAAAGAATCAAAGTTAAAGTAACTTTGCTCATTTGGTTCACAAAGTAACACGTATGAACGTTATAGTTAGATTAACTAAGCATTACTATGTATTTACATTTTTCTGTTGCCACGTTCAACAAAGCAAGAGCATAGAAGTAATGAGAAGAACGGACAAGAAGCTCACAGCCACTCTTTTCAATCACATGTATTTGGTGATGCCGTGTGGCGGAGGGCTTTACAAATATTTAACTTTCGTTTCTATGATTTAAATGTATTCTATTTATAATTGAAATATCTTTAAATGTAAAAATAAATGAAATGAAATGAAATAAATGTACAGTGATACGGTGATTTGCTTTTTTATGCTGCATGTATGGCGTAGTGGAGTGGTCTCGTCGTTATTGCTGCTGTGCAATGTGTTGTAGGTTCAATCCCTAAACGCGACCAAAATATGTATGCTCAACCAATATTTGTTCAGCCCCCAAACAACCGGACACAAAAAAACCCAGACTCGGAGAGCCTGGGTGTTTTTTGTGTCCGTGTTTGAATGATAACTTTTAAACTTTCGCGTTGCATGATATAATAATACATACATACATACATAGATTCACGCCTGTTTCCCAGAGGGGTAGGCAGAGACTACGGATTTCCATTTGCTACGATCCTGACACACTTCTCTGGCTTCATTCACTTTCATCACATTCCTCATACACGCCCGTCGGTTCAAGGAGCTCTTAACCTGGCCTTTGTCCAGAACGCCTCCGATCTGGTCGAGAAACGTTCGCCTAGGTTTTCCTCTTGCGACTGTTCCATTCACACTAGCCTTATAAATAATATATATAATATTAGCTTTTGCCCACGGCTTCGCTCGCGTTAATTTAGAATTTGACAATCAATTCGGGTTGTACTCTGCTTGTATAATAATATAATTCAATCATGATTCGAAAGACACGTGGCGCCATCTATTATCATGAGAACGTTATTATTGTTTTCCTCGGGAACAGTAATTCTTTTCGGGATGAAAGGTAGCCTATGTCCGTTTCTGTACACCTGTCAACGTCTATGCAAAAATTCAGGATGATCGGTTCAGTGGTTTAGGCGTGAAAAAGTAACAAACAAACAAACTCGTTTTCGCTTTTATAATATTAAGTTAGGATGTAAGGGGTATTAACGCGATAATGCATAATGTTTACCTTTTTTAGGCTTGACGTTTCGACCAGGTCACACCGGCCGTGATCACAAGCTGACTGGTGCTGCGATGTCATATCTCTGTTTGTGAGGCAGAAGAATCTTGATTCACCCTCACTTTTGGCATATTTTTGTTTGTTCATGTACCGTCACAAACTATACTCACGGTATCCCTAGCCGTCGTGTCCGTATTCTGTGAATTACCTGACTATTGTTTTTAAATGCTTGTGAAGTCTCCAGTGACACAGGAATGATTGCTACTCCGATAGTTGTCCGAATTGAATCTGAGACCAAGAACACTCGAATTCGATAAGAGAGATAGAGAAGAAAGAGTAAGAAAGAAAGAAAGAAAGAAAGAAAAATGTTTTATTTAAATCTTCATACATAGATAATTTTAAAAACAATAATAAATACAATTAAGCAGAAAACGGTACATGGAGATCAAATTAGGCAACTGCGTCAGCTATTGTTGCAGTATATAGATACTGCAACGCTGGTATTCTCGTAGGCCTACTAACAATAATTTAAATGTTGTGACCCCTATAACACAGAATTTTCCTAGCATCGGGGTCATTATTCACATTAATATGTATTTTAACTAATATGTAACCACATTATAATGTCATACAATATGTACTCTCTTGGCTAATAAACATTATTATTAATATTTAAAAAAAAGTAAATATCACTACTATGCATGAGCTTAGCAGTCCCTTTAATTACCCTTTATTTCCCCTGAAATTTGAATCTGAGACCTCAGGATCGCAGATAAATATAAGCGCCAGGTAATGTATCATGGGATTGCCAAGGCAGGAGATAAAATTTGCATCACCGTCATCTGCCAATCTCCGGGACAGAATATCTCAATAACATTTTGTTTGTCCGACTCCAGAAACTAACCCGAGACCTCATGCACAGCAGTCGCAATCTACTTCTACGCCACCGACCTAAAATATCAAGTAATTATATACAAAAATGACAACATATTTCACTTCCCCAACTTAAAACGACAAGCAATTTAAGCTCGTACATGATAAGGTTTATCAACAAGCTCGTAAGAGAACAGTCTAAATAAAACCTCTTTTTAGTTAATTATTAATTCGGTACACATTCACGTTTATACTGTTTCATGTCGTAAAAATTACGACTTTTGTAATACGCGACTCGAATGTATAATCGTGATATGTTTAGGACAGACAGTAAATTATAATTGCATGTCAGAAATTATGTTAAAATGTCCGCCATTGTAAAGTGAATATAAATAAACAAAGAAATATGATATAGCTATGTAAATGCTACGGATTATATGGTCAACAGGATGATGGTGTGTTGGTTTAAGTGGTGGCCTCGCCACTTACCACGAGCCGAGTATTGTGGGTTCAATCCCTACAAGGAACAAAAAATTGTGTGTTTGACATATTCTTGTTTCCAGTCAAAGTGTTCTCTGTGTCCCTTGTTTGAATGTTTTTGAAGTTCTCCACTACAAAGGAATTATTGCCAGCGCGGGAAATAAATATTTCTTAAAAAAAAAATTATAGTAACGTTGTTGTCTCTCATCGTATTTAGACCGCATGAAAAAGTGTCCACACTAAGAAGAATGAGCTGATACTCTTCTCCCTAGGTTTTATTATTCCCAAGTCACTTGGGGTCGGCTTTTTAGTCTAACCGGATTTGACTGGATATCAGTTTTTACACGGAGCGACTGCCATCTGACCTCCGCAACCCGAAGGCTAACGATACCCTAAGGCTAGACTAGTGTCAGGATATTAGAGGGCACTGACTTCCCAATAACGATTACCATAGATGTTCATGGCAGGCTTAATGTGCTCTCCGAGGCACGGAGCAGGCGATAATAATTATCAATCAATACTCACACAATTTCGAAAAGTCATATAACTTCCGAAAGTCAGAGGTGCGCGACGTGGGTTCGAACACGAGACCCTCTGCATTTCGGTCTGTTGGTCTCCCCACTAAGCTGTCGCTGCTATATTGCCCAACATTGCCATATCTTTAGCTATACTTACTACAGAAACATATTCCCTATATTTATAGAACCTGTTTATTTAGACAGGTACTATTTATGTAATGTATGTAAGCTACGTATATGGGGCGCAAGGTGAGGCGCATTTCTCACCGCGGTTTGTCGTGTCATATAAAAAATTGTGAGCGTATGTCATTTCACCGAATTTCTAACCTGTTTACAGCCCCGCATACTCGGTAGGGTTGTAACAAGTATCGATATTTACATGTCGATAGTATTAAAGATGGTAATAATTTCAACGTAGTCATACAAGGTACCGTGATAGTCCTAACTAATATTACGGGGTCGGGCGGATGGGTTATGTCGTACTCAACGGGGTAAAAGAAAGATGTTGAAACGATGAGAATGTACCTCCCGGAATACCAACTAAACCTACCACGGTGTTCCTCGACATAATCATAGTCGGCGGGGTCGCGCGAACCACTTTCACATGTAATCGCGACCCCGCCGAGGTTTCGGCCCGCCGTGTGAAATGGCAGGTCACTCACGAAAATACACTTTGGTCACTTGACCCTACTGTCCCCTTGAAGGGGGTCGGACACACGACACAGAGGCGCGCGTGGGAACACGCACGCCGCCTCTCGAACCTGGTGCTGAACGGGTGGTGGGCAGGCCCACGAAGTCCACGTCCTCCAGGTACATAACCTAACCTAACCTATATTTACGCGAGCGAAGCCGCGGGCAAAATCTATTATGAAATAACTGTAAATCTTGCGTTTGTGTAAACAGTTCTAATTCTGAGCATATTCATCAACCGTATTCATTTAAATTCAGGGAAACGATTATAGATTCAAGAACATCATGACTATTAAATATTTAAATATAATAGACTAGCTTTTGCCCGCGGTTTTGCTCGCGTTAATTTAGAATTTGACAATCAATTCGGGTTGTACTCTGCTTGTGATAATATAATTATTCAATCATGATTCGAAAGACACGTGGCGCCATCTATTATCATTAGAACGTTATTATTGTTTTCCTCGGGAACAGTATTTGTTTTCGGGATGAAAGGTAGCCTATATCCGTTACTGTACACCTGACAACGTATATGCAAAATTTCAGGATGATCGGTTCAGTGGTTTAGGCATGAAAAGGTAACAAACAAACAAACTCATTTTCGCTTTTATAATATTAGTTAGGAAGTTAGGATAGTTAGGATTGCATCGCTGCAAAGTAAATATTGATATATTGTGAGTAAATATTATCAATGAGACGAGCGATAAATCGCTCTTTAATATGCATGTGGCTACAAAATTTGTTACATATTTTTTATATAAATGAAGTGCCAACTAGTATTATTCAGTACAGAAGGTACTTTTTAAATCAATTCACGAATGTAATTCTATTATCATAATTACCACATACCATAATTATATAGTTACAATAAAATAAAAAAATTATTGGTAACAAAATAATAACTTAACTTTTAAAGTATGTCACCAGCTCAAATACCTATAGAGCTAATATGATTTACATGCAAGGGAATCTTCTATTTTTCATTTTTACAGAAGATAATTCTGTAAATATTTGGTAATTTTATTGTCAAAGTCAAAGTCAAAAATCATTCATTCATTTAGGTCACAAAGTAACACTTACGAACGTCAAAGTCAAAATTGAATAATCGGAATTCACTTAAAAATAGTATGCACCACTTAAGGGTAATTATTGGATTAGAAACATTACATGCACCTTCTCAATCCTGCTAGGATGCGAAATGAGTCGCTGAACTCACAGTGCAACAAACAAAATTAACTATTTACTTTGCTGACAGCGTCTTCTACAGAGTCTATGGCAACGCAACTCACAAGATCATATCGCAGGCTTATACAATTTTAATCTTAGAGAACACTTTTGTAAATCCAATCACCTGAGACTCGTACGACATTAAATACATACTGTCCACCACTCAAAATCTTCTAAATATTGCTGCATAAACTGGAACGACGACTAAGAAATAAAGTGCTAAATAAACCCTGTCATAACGATCGGTGCTTCAAACCTTCAGACCACCACAAGCCGCCAATATGTTGTATAACTTTACGATACAATATCTATAAAGTATAAAAGCAATATCGATTTCTGTAATATCTAGTTCAATATATAAAACTTTTATAGTTTGATTTCTCTTCAAATAAAGTTTTGGAACGACATATCGAATTGTGATTCTGCTGTGTCTGTACTTTTAGATTCGAATTGGTGAAATATTTATTGCAATTCAGGGACGTATTACGACTGCAGTTGAGTTTTGTTAAGACCATAAGCTGTTTTAAAGACTACTTTGTACGTCAAGTGCGATGGATTTACCTGCTCTAGTAAATAAAATTATATGCTGCCTTTTTATGGCAGGTGTTTACGATTTGGACTTTTTTAGGTGTCGGTTTAATGGTTTGGTGTGCAGAGTACTTGTGAAAATTGTATCTTTAGATATAAATGAAGGCGTGGCGATTTCGTCGAATACTTCACAGATGGTAAGCAATTGAGAGTTTGATTTTGACTAGTTTGATTAAAATGTATATGCCACCTTAAGCGGAAACACAAGGGCCATTTTTCCATACAAACGTAGTCCCCTGTTTTTTCCCTGGATAATGCTAGTAGAGCAATAGCTTTTCTGCAAAAAATGTATGGTCTGTATTGGCATTGAAAAAAGTAGTTAGATCGGTCAAGGTTTGGAAAAGGAATTAGGGGACTACGAAACGTTGACTTTGTGTACTTTTAATAGATATTTTCGGTCCAAGCTGCAGTTGTCTCTATCGCGCTCATGATACTGTACATGGCACTGCGCGACAGCAATAGATTTTACAAATACCTATTTTTCAATTCTCTCGCCCTTAGAAATTAGAAAACAGCGATTTGCCTAGACTACTTAAATATTATGAACTAAATAGTCTTAACCGCTGCAATCTAACTTTATCAGTTGTTTCTGATCTCGGATGACCAGTTACCTGCATGAATGGTGTAATGATTTTAGTGGTCACCTCGCCACTGCCTAGAGCGTTGTAGGCTTGGCACAGGACAAAAATTGTGATATTGTCTTGTTCATTTTGAGTCTGGATATTTTTCGTGTCCACTGTTTCAATGTTTATTAAGTCGTTAGTGATAATATTATACCTGGGGTGGGAGTTTTCTTTTTAGATAATATACATATAAAATATAGATTACTATCAAACGTTATAAGCACTTCTTGGTGCGGAAAGAGTAAAACAACTTGAAAATAATGGTGGGCATTTTAAACTTTTTATAGTCTTTCACGATACAATGATTATCTCCGATGCAGTTGTAATGTAAAAATTTGCTCCACAGACGTTCTCTGTGGAGCAAATTTTTACATTACAACTGCATCGGAGATAATCATTGTATCGTGAAAGACTATAAAAAGTTTAAAACTACGTATACAACACTTACATACTTAGGGTCAACTATAAGTTTCCATAGCTTTCTATGCAATCTAACACGTTGGACGCCATTGCATATATTATACTTATGCCAATATACTTATTCATCATAGAATCTCAGAGTAAATAATAATCCATCACAAACATTTCGCCGCAAATATCGATATACCTACTAAACCGACAACTTCCCATCCTTACTTCAATTTATTTTGTTTGTATATTTGTAATAGAGCCTCCGGAATCCTTTTTAACACTCACATGTTATAGATTAGAGTAAAAGCATGGTAACGACATTGAATTAGGATCTCCCTTATGATAAAATGTGCGCAGTTAGGCGTTACGCAGACGATGGACTTTTTTCCAACGGACTGAAAAAGTCGGGCTCTGTCCGTTGTTTGCTGCAGCTCTCCCAGGCTTGGCTGGCACTGCGGGCAGTCGGGGTTTGGTCTGTCTGATAGACGTCGGTCAGGCACCAACGGCTTTTTGTCTTTGGTTTCCGTGTGCGTTGCTGTATACTATTCTATAAGTTTTATAATGCCATTCAAATTGTGCAGTTCGCTGTTATCAATCGTCTGTGAAACGCTTTAAATAATATATGGATTAATGTACAGCGAATTGTTTCGTGTATTTGATGCGGTTTGAGGTTTCTGCAGATTGATGGTTTGCCAAAGGCGAGGGTCTGGATCGGCAATGCTTGTTAACCAATTCGAATGTAAATTATTCATAATTGGCACGCCGCCGTAGCATGAAACCACAAATCTGCTAGCAGTTCTACACGTGTTATGTGGAACTATTTAGAGATAGGACTGATTTGGAAGATACCATTAAGCTGATAATTGATCATTCGTGCCAAATGGTCTTGACGATGCCTCGCGCTGAGGCGAGACATGTGTCGACGCATATTTTGTGTTCGAAGCGGAATACTGCATATTGTAGTACGCTCGGATCCTACGACGCGGCTGTCTCTATCAAGAGGAGTTCGGTATTGTCAACCTCTTTCTATTGCAGTAGTTGGGGTGGACAATCCGAGGGTGCGTGGCAAGTTCCTCTCTTTTGAATCATTTTATTGCAATGGATTTCCGACAAGACAAGACAATATTACTGATTTATTTATTATAAACAAATGGACAACATAAAAGTATACAAATCGTTGTACAAGTTAAAACTTAATATTAAACCAGACATAATATACAAGGTATATATAAATTACTAGTTTTCACCCGCGACTTCGCTCGCGTAAATGTAGGTTAGGTTTGCAACAGTTATTTTTTCTGGATGAAAGGTACCCTATGTCCTATTCTGTACCCCTGACAACGTGTATGCAAAATTTCATGTTGATCGGTTGAGTAGTTAAGGCGTGAAAGCGTAACAAATAAACAAACTCATTTTCGCATTTATAATATTAGTTAGGATTAGGATGATTATTATCCCACGTACGTACAAGCTCTGGAATGAACTGCCAGCTTCGGTGTTTCCCGAGCGCTATGATAAGTCCTTCTTCAAACGAGGTTTAAAGAGAGTTCTTCTTTCACGGTAGGCAGCGGCTTTGCTGTGTCCTGACATTGCTGAAGTCCATGAGCAGCGGTTACCACTTTCCATCAGGTAGGCCACTCGCTCGTCTGACACAAATGGCAATAAAAAAAATAAAAAAATGCTTACATGAGTACAATAAAAGATTCGTAACATAGTAACTAACTAAACATCCATCCTGAAGCAAATAGATCACACTCCGATTCTGATGTCAGAAGCATATTTAATAAGGTTAGTGCTCGGACAAGGGGCGAGTTGGCATGCGCCACTGCATGTGCATAAGGAACAGCTAGTAACTGGACTTTGCGTGATCTAATTTGTATTTTAGGTACAATGGGGACAAATAACCTGACCATCTGTGTGACTAGTTCCAGACAGTCACATTTACCACGCAAAGCCTGGCAAACAAAGGTAAGTAAGTGGTAATTACGCCTTACTTCCAGAGAATTAAAGCATAACATTCCAAGTAAAAAGTTTGTAACTCATTTCTTTTATAATAAACTATAACAATATAGTTTATTATAAAAGAAACGAGTTAGTAAAGATAGAGATAGAAAGAGAGGTAGGTCTAATGGCGTGTCTAGGAGTTTCGAATAAGGCTTTTGTTCTATGGATAAGGCAATGGCGAACGACAGTCGTGGTTTCAAATCCTACCCATCACACTACCAATGTGAACTTACTTCCTACACAAGCATAGTTCCTTAGCTAGAGATGTTAACCCATTCAATGCGGCGGACGGCGATCGGCGTCTTATTTTTTCATACTCAGATTCGGAAGACGCCGATCGGCGTCATGTATAGTTGTTTTATATTTTACCCAAATTTAAAGATGTTATATTAATAAAACAACAAATGTGTTTGGAATTTACTAATGAAATGCCTGATATGAGTAGTTTTTAGATATTTTGTTTTTTTTTTATTTCATCAAGTGCGGCTGACGCCGATCGGCGTTTACGTTAAATATGAGCCGATTCTGGCTAGTGAAAGCAAAATTTGTTGCCACATTGAATGCGTTAACAAGAAGTGGGTGTTAAATCCTTACTTCCTTACTAATATGATAAATTCGAAAGTAACTCTGTCTGTCTATCTGTCTGTCTGTCTGTTACCTTTTCACGGCTAAACCACTCAACCGATTTAGTGCAGATATAGTTTAAAACCTGGGGAAGGATATAGGCTACTTTTTATTCATGTAGGTACCACGCTGGCGGAGCCGCGCGCAAAAGCTAGTAGTTTATAATTTTCAAATAAAATGTATTCAAATGTATTTAAAGTAATTCCTAACTAATATTATAAAAGCGAAAATGAGTTTGTTTGTTTGTTACCTTTTCACGCCTAAACCACTGAACCGATCATCCTGAAATTTTGCATATACGTTGTCAGGTGTACAGAAACGGACATAGGCTACCTTTCATCCCGAAAAAAATTATTGTTTCCGAGGAAAACAACAATAACGTTCTTATGATAATAGATGACGCCACGTGTCTTTCGAATCATGATTTAACAAGCAGAGTGAGACAATATAAAGAGACAATATAATGATCAGCAAAAATACTAATTGCGCAGCAAAATATGCTTACTAAAATATATCATAACGAGCACCTATACGTCTCAAATCACTGCATTCCGTCTCGGAAGGGTTAGGTTATGTTAGGTTCCTTATTAAACCCACCCAAAAATAGGAGCCCCGCGAAGCGGGGCTCCGTCGACTTAGTTTCATTGTTTGCTGGCCATGAGTTGCTGATCAATTAGCTATTTCTGCTCACAGATTATATTTTCTGCTCACAAAAATACAAATACTATGCTAACCATTTAATTAACACCCTACCGAAAATACCAAACAAAATTTTCCATTACCAAACTCTGAAAGCAATTCCAAACAAAAGCGCTTCAAAATATATCTGAATGACTATTACTAATACACATTACCTATTCTCCTTCCTACCCTTATAATATGATTCTAATAATTTATATAAGCCTTCACAAACAACCTAGGATCGTAAAAACTACGCCTCCATAGTAACATACGGTAGTTTGTTTAGGAAGGGTGCGAATTTACATTTATAGGTAAACTATAAACGTCGAATGGACTGCGGGTGTGATGGTATAAGATAGTAGAATAGTTAAGTATTCAAACTATTATGGATCGTATTCTGTATTCTTGTGTAGCGTGTGTGAGGAAACTGCGGTCATGTTTGAGGTAAAAGGTTTCATATATGTATATACACACTAGCTGACCCAACAGACGCGGTGTCCTATACACACGAAAAAAAATATTAAAAAAACGGTTCTCGAATCCACTTGAACACACACAAAAAAATTTATCAAAGTCGGTCCAGCCGTTTAGGAGGAGTTTAATTACAAATTTAGAGCAGCGATAACTCAGTGGGGAGACCAACAGACTGTAATGCAGAGGGTCTCGGGATCGAAGCCACGTCGCGCAACTCTGACTTTCGGAAGTTATATGACTTTTCGAAATTATGTGCGTATTGATTGACAATTATCGCCTGCTCCGTGCCTCGGAGAGCACGTTAAGCCGTTGGTCCCGGCTGCCATGAACATCTATGGCAGTCGTTATTAGGAGAGTGTCGACACAAAAGATCCCACTGGGTCAAAGTGTCGCCGGTCTGCACTGACTGGCCCCCAGATAAAATAAGAATTACAAATTTTTGTTTATAAAGATATCCGATCAAGCACCTAAAAAAGATATGGGCAGATAACAAGCAAAAATATTTAAATATAGGTAAAGTATAGTCATCTATATTGACACTGCTGAGCTTGAGGTCTCGAGAATGATTGATAAATGACGTTTTTATTTTTATTTTTTCAATCCGTTTTTTGTCAAGACGTTTTAAGTAGCAGCACGGCGTTTACAAGTTTTGGTAGTCGACAATAGACTCTGTTGTAAAACAGGAGATTCGAGAATACAATATGGATTTTTTTATAGCTTCAGCAGCTCATCTCTTAGTTAATGGAATCGCTCACCGACTGCAGCAATATTAGGAGTATACCTCGCGAAGTCGCTGCTTACCGTGATAAGCTTGTGAAAAACCACGGCATGTACATTATTGCAGAATTTGCCGAACGTGAGAAGGATGATTGCAGGCAGCGTACTGTGTTTGACGAAAAATTTTTTTTTATAATTTTTATTTATTATAAGGGGTTTTGATAACGGCAATCCCATCGTACCTTATTCTAAAAAAAACTAAAGTAATAGCACAGGCTGAGAACATTTCTTGATAAATTTCCCGAATCGTAGATGCCGCACAATCACCAACATCGCACTGCTATGGAATATTATAGGACTTGACAGGAGAAGAATATTAGGGATTTTCTATTAGTGATGACAAGATTTTCTATGTGGATTCCTTACTTTATGTTAGTCTCTACCGTTTTGATACCACCATACATACTGTCCATTTCGGTCGCCAAGCAGGTTTGAGTTTCAAATAATAGGCATAAGACCGTTTCTGTTCCCTATCAACTTACAAGATATTGATAGAAAGAGCCAGATAGATTTTATTGTTCTGTTATGAGCGAATGTGCCGTACTTACATTTAGTAATAAGACCACAATTCAAACACAACGTTAACAAAATATCAGAAATGAGACAAAAACGTGAAACCCAAATGTTCTGTCCCGATTCTGCTCCATATGTTTTCAGACAGTGCTTGCCCTGGCGGGTACAGAAAGTTGATTCTAACAAACGATTCTGTATTCCTATTCATTCGACATTTTTTGCGGCACAACCCTCCCGTTTACATTCCCATGTTATTCTATTCCAACGGCCATAGTTTCATTTTTCTAGAAGTGCTATTGGACAAAGATTGCCTCGATGCTTTGACGTACCTACGTATGAAGTTATGGTTGAGAAGAGGTAGCCGTTATACTCCTTTGAATTATCAATCGCAAAAGAAGATTCCGTAAGTCAATGTACAGCAGGCTTTCTTCTGAAACCTGGTATTTCTTTTAATTTGGTAATTACCAGAAGATTGCAGCTACATAACTTTGTGTTATATTCCTGTGATAGGTAAAGAGGATAAATGGTTTATAGTGACTGATACGGGACGTTATGCTGTCAGCAATGTGGTTTTGGCCTATTGTTCTGGCAGTAATCAGAATTATTTTTGGATAGTCAACAATGCGCTAGTAACTACTAGTAACTGCCTCCGTGGCGCAGCGGTAGTGAATGCGACTGCTGTGCATTGAGGTCTCGGGTTCGAATCTCGGGTCGGGCCAACAAAAAATTATTGAGTTTTTCTGTTAAGAAATCTCAATACGAGCCCGGAGTTAGGAAGTTGGCGGTGTTAGACACCTCCGTGCCTCGGAAAGCACGTAAAGCTGTTGGTCCTGCGCCTGATCTCTCTCCGGCCGTGTTGAATTATCCGTCCCATCGGATCATGAGAGTTAGGGAACAGAGAGTGCACTTGTGTTTGCGCGCACACTTGTGCAATATAATATCTCCTGCGCCGATGACCAGTCTCCTTAAGATTGGCCGTCGTGACCGAAATTCGGTCTGGAGGACGTTATTATTTATTATTATTAATACTCCTAAAGTTGCTATCAATAAAAAGGCATGGTATCTGGTCTCATCAGAGTGCGTCTGTTTGTTTCCCATCTAAGTAACTCAAAAAAAGTTTCATAATATCGAACATCGTGTTACTGGACAGATTTGCCATAGACCCCATCTAAGTTGTAGTATTCCACTTCATTCTTCTTCTTAGCGTTTCAGTGTCAATCTTTGTTCAATATTATATGGTTGTGGGCCAGAACGCAGCCACCTTTTTTGCATCGTCTGAAGCAATTATCAAGTCCTCATGTGAGTGCAGTTGTCTGCTTTCATTATAAACTAGCTATTCTTCGGGATCAGTACTTTCTTTATCGATGAATGGTACATACCCTATGTCTTTTTCTATACCCCTGAAAACGTCTATACGAAATTTCATGCTGACCGGCCGAGTAGTTCAGGCGTGAAAGGGTTACCAAACAAAGAAACAGACTTATATTCACATTTATGATATAAATTAGAATAATAAAGTTTACACAGATTTTGAAACAACTTGCCAACGAAAGAATTTTCTTGCCAATAGCCTTGCATTGTATTGCGTTGGTCGTAAACATGTGTTAGATCTGTATACCTTTCACAAATATTCATACGTGATGTTATGTTATTGGACAGAGAGCATCTTTACCAATCTAATATTCCTTTGAAGTTACATTTTCTCATTGAAGTTTTATTATTTCAATTCGGCCAATATTGTCTTGTATTCGACGAAACATTTGACCTGTATAAGATTTTAAATAAATATTTAATGTAGATTGTTTGTACAAAGGGTTGAATAGGTTTTATTTTTGTTAGGTTGGACATGTTTTTTGATTAGATGAAACATGATACATTTTATATAAAACAAAGTAATATTGAGAATACATGTAGCCCAATGGTACTGATTTTAAAATCCTTTTTAGGGATAGAATCATACCTCTGGTTTTGTATAAGAGATTTCTTCAGAAATCGTTAAAGATATGAAAGATATATAATACTAAATATTGCCCGTGGCTACGACTTTCGATTAGGTTTGGTTAGATTAGTAACAGTACGACTTCTTCTGGATTAAAGGTACCGTATGTCCTCTTCTGTCTCCTAAAAATGTGTCTAATAATAATATAATAATAATAATAGTCTACCACATACACACAACACCATCTAGCCCAAACTAAGCAGAGCTTGTACTATAAGTACTAGACAATGAATAAACATACATATATTCTTTTTTGTTTTTGTAAATACGTACATATTATACATAGAAACATCCAGACCAAGACAAACATCCATGTTCATGCACACAAATGTTTGACTTGTGCGGGAATCGAACCCGCGACCTCAGGCGTGGCAGTCGGTTATACTAACCACTACGCCATCGAGGCCGTCTAAGAAAGTGTATTATGGTCGGTCGAGCAGTTAAGGCGTGAAAGCGTAACAAACAAACAAACTCACATTCGCATTTAAAATATTAGTTAGGATTTAGATTCGGTGGTTGTATTAGTGATAGCAGTGCTGTGGATGAAGTCTCGGGCTCAAATTTGTGTCGAGCAAAATATTATTAGAATTTTCTGTAAGTAAATTTTCAGTAGCAGCACGGAGTTTGGAATGTCCATCTGAACTGATCTGATCCTGATAAGAATCGACTCGTCTTCCATTACGTTGGCCCTAAAAACAAAGCTAGCAAAATAGGATGCAAAACACTGCCTAACATTTCGGAGATTTCGTCTAAGGTTGATGTATTGATAATTTTAAACAAAAAGTATTTAATATTATGTAATATGAGCGTTCGGTAATTACATAATGTACCACCAGCTTGGGATCCATTAATTCAAATAGTCAAACCCAAGAAGAAGCAAACCACAGCTAGACTTCATGATACTTTGAGCTCATTCTGCGTAAATAGAAACACCCATGATTAAATTATGTTCGGGTACTTTGAAATAACTACACTGGAACATTGAGACAACTACCATCTTAGTCTCCCCGTGACCATGGCTGCTGAAAAGCAACCGAAACGTCGGGGAAAGTGTAAACATAAATATAAACAGTATAATAGTATAGTAATAGTATAAATAGTTTTAATAGTTTCAATAATTTAATTAGCTTAAAAATTAGTAAAGTTTAATAGTATTATAGTAGTGTAACAGTTTTTCAAAATTTTGTAATAAAGTGTCAAATAAACAACGCGATAAAATCCGTATATAGTAGTTTAATTTCAATAATTATTATGATTAAGGATTTATCAACTGTTAAGGATTACCCGCTAGATTTCAGTATGGGAATCCTAAATTAATCACACAGAGCTTTGCTTTGCATCAGTCAAATATTTTATGAGCAAAGACAATTCGCAAATTAATTTGGAATCACACTTAAACTGGTACAGAATAATACTTATATCATACATCAGTTCTTTTTGTAAAACATATGTCGCACTAGGAATAATTCTAATTATAGCAGTATTTACAAACATCAAACAGCGGACATAAAGAACATCATACATACTTACAACTTTTTGCCTCGGGTAGGGATCGAACTCACAACACTCGGTACGGTGGCAGAGACAAAGCGACCACTTAAACCACTACGCCATCGTGCTGTCAATATCTATGATATGATGTGTAAATTGCCTGTTAAAGTTTACTTTAGTTTACACTAATGTTTATCGACTTATGTGGCTGGCTGTACACAAAATATAATATCCCGTCACATCGCGAATAGATATGAAGACATACCTCCAGACGAAGCCTTTTTTAGGCTGGAGACCTAGCCCTATCCATAAAAATATTCCTCAAAAATGTTTACAGAATAAGACGTAAATTTGCAAAGTCTAACAGTGATTTTATAGCCTTATACGCATACAAATGGCACTCGGTAAATATTATTCAATTCTTTCTATTTCTTTCTGAACATTTTCCCAACAGGCCAGACTATTGAATACCTAAGTGGGCCAGACAGAATTTAACCATGAACGTAAATGGAACCAGTATACAACCTTTCTACATTGACGCGAATTTGCAACGACCTTTTTCAATTTTCTCTTGTGAAAACATTGACAGTGTCATGTCCCTTCCATTAGTACATATAACATGGTATTGACTGGGGTATTTCGTACCCAAGCTTCAGCAAAAAGTGCCTGGCAGAACATCATGAGAAAATTTCCATAGCGTTTTAGTGTTAAGTGTGGCTTTTTCACGGAACCCTTTCAGAGGCGGGTCTTTGATTGTGACAGATTGGAGGGTCGTCTATTATATTGATATTCAAAAATGTTAGATTTAGACGTGTCTACTTTTTTAAGTGGACGGACGTTGGTAATTTTGTGTAGGCACTCCCTTTAAAATTTTTTCGTGAGTGAGTATGACATTCGCGGGTCGTCTTTACTGTTTTTTTACTATATCATTGGACTAGCTGTTACCCGCGACATCGACGGCGTGAATTTTTTTTCTTATTGCTGAACTCGGAATTTCTCCAAATAATAGTAGCATATGTTAGTCCTTACAACATTAGCAATTTGCAAGTGAAAGTCCCGTCAAAATCGGTCTAGCCGTTTTAGAGA
Source organism: Catocala sponsa (assembly GCA_963564715.1). Lineage (NCBI taxonomy): Eukaryota > Metazoa > Arthropoda > Insecta > Lepidoptera > Erebidae > Catocala > Catocala sponsa. Next base: position 19,151,861 of record OY751349.1, read on the forward strand.
TTAGCCGGAACAAACAGAGAGACAAATTCTAAAAATTGCGTGCTTACTTATGCATTTAGTAAAAAGCTATAACTTTGATATTACAAACATACACTTCTATTTTATTTATTTGCATAGATGTATAGATAAAAATTTGTTTTTACTTTGTTCTTTTTATTAAATGATTGTTGTGTTTTCCGTTTACCGACATTTAGTTGCTATTGTTTATTATCTGTTGTAGTGGAAGGGAGAGAATTGCGTCTAGTCCTCAGTAAATCATAAGCACAAACTAAGAGATGGGAAGATGATATTAGGAAAATGGCGGGTCTAACATGGACTCGAACGGCAAGAGATAGAACTGAATGGCGATCTTTAGAGGAGGCCTTTGAAGACAAGTTGAGGAGCAACTACCGTTTGCCGAATAAAAATCAGTTACCCATGAATTAAAGTTTATATAGTATATTAGTTAGTAAATTTGATAGTAGTAATGAGTTCTTAGGCATACTTACAAAACTGTTTGTTATTTAAACTAAGATCAACAATAAAGACTTTTTATTTTTATTTATTTATTTTATAGATAAAAATTACTTTCGGAACATAAACTACAAATCTACGGCTGCCTTTTTACGGGCACTCAAGGACACTTGAGCGGTAGTCGAGTGGGTCGGCAGATGTTTATAATTTAGAACGCAAAGTTATGATAACAAAGCTTGTGTTTCTTAGAAGTATACATTGTAAGCTACGATAAGTGTTATGAATCATCGCATTTACGTGTATATTTTAGTTTATACATCTGGTTAAAGTAACCGAATTGGAAATATGAGATGATATTATTATATCTTTATTATATAGATTAATTGATTTGTCTAATAAGATGTTTTACTTTTTCTATTTCCTAGTTAAATACTCTTTATAGGTAAAAAAAAAGTATTTATAATGTCTGTGAGAAAAAAATAAGATATTAGCATTTGAAAGTGCGTGACGAGTACATTTTAGAGCGAGAAGAAAGTAAATATTGAAAAAATTGTAAAAAAAATTCTGACGTAGCCTTGTGCGTGTTTTTTACATATTTTATAGAAATACTAATAAATAACACTATCATAGTGATTAAAACCTGAAATACGATATAATAAAATAATAAAAAAATAAAATATCAAAAAAGGCGGGAAATCTGAGAAATGGTAATAGGTTATTTTGGGCTTCAGTTTGTTATACAACAATAACAATAGTCACTATTGTTTTTATTGTGTCTAAAAATAGAAAGAATAAGCTTTCCAATAATGTATTATACTTACATACTTGCCCTATAAAAACTACAGATAACAGCGGAACAAATAACATAGACGTCCCGTTACGTCACGTGACGTCACGTGACATGACAAAAAAAATATTTAGAAAAATATTATTCAGTTGATAAATATTAATTCGAAAAGCTGGGTTCATTCTGAGAACATTGATATGCAACACAATATTTTAAATACAGGCCTTATAATAAAAAAACGGCAAACAAAACACGTCCCAACGCTTCGACCCCATATAGCGTCACCGGGGTTTGAGAGAAGAACACATAATTCCATATACGGCTTTACGGCTGCAAATAATATAATAGGTCAATAATGTGTTTGTGCTGCAGATATTATATAAATTTATAGCAATTGGAAAGGAGTTGTAAGAGCGTGGTCGTCTCGCCACTGCCAGCTTCCATCGTTACATAGTTGTTCCGAATAGTTGTTGTGTCCGCTGTTTCAATGTACAAACATTGTTAACAAACGAAAGTTCAACCTGCGAAAGGAATTACGCAGGAGTAGTATTTAAAAGTATATTTTATTTCATCAATGTTGTTGTAGGTACGACACTAATGATTCTATGTCTAACTTCAAAATATATAAGTTACCTACCTACTTTACTTTATATTATATAGTTTACCCTCATTTTTATTATGTACCTTTAGTTTTAATATTAATAGTACACATGTATGTTAAATGTATAATTTACGGAACGAAACTAACGTCTAAGACACAGGCTCGGCCTAGTTTAGACGTTAGGGTTCATTGATTAATGTATACATACAGTTATTGTATTGTAGGTTAAGAAGTTATATGTATGTATGTAATGTCATCTATTTGGTATTAATAAAAAATGTATTAATATTATATTATTATTTAAAAAAACGTATTGAGAATAATTAATTATTATTTTTCTTAAATTGAAGGATTTTTTACTTTTGTTTGATGGCAGATGAGCCGATGGTCCGTATAATGTTCAATGATAACCACCCCTCATGTATGTTATATGTCTGTGTTTTATTGACGTCACAGTAAAAAATTCAAATAAACAAAAAAAAAGACGGTCTGTCTGAGAGCAAGCAGTTCCCGTTCGAATATGAGAGAAAGGAAGAGACCGAGACCGAGAGCTGATAAGGCCTCCGGTGTTCTCACTGACCAAACGTAACATATCAGTACTTTTACTCCTACTTGACGTCAATATTCTGTGAGGAGGGTAGTACTTCCGCGCTTGAACCGGCTTAAGCAGAAACTGCAAGAATCTGAAATCCCAACACACACCCCGTAGTACATCAATTTGTCGGTCTCGATGGTGTAGTAGTTAGTGTAACCGACTGCCAAGCCTGTGGTCGCGGGTTCGATTCCCGCACAAGTTATACATTTGTGTGCATGAACATCGATGTTTATCTTGGTCTGGGTGTTTCTATGTATAATATGTATGTATTTACAAAAAAAAAGAATATGTGTATGCTTATTCATTATCTAGTACCCATAGTACAAGCTATGTTTAGTTTGGGCTAGATAGTGTTGTGTGTATGTGATAGAATATTATTATAAAAATATAAAAAATATATATATACAGACTGATTTTGAAATCGCGTAATTCCTTTAACCACGCTTTCTACTGGTGATAAAGAATAACCCTGACCATATTTTTTTTAGAATTATGTTTTTGTAGAAATTAAAATACCTATTTTTTTCGTGAAATGGTTTCAGATAGTCATATGTTAACCATGACTCCCCTTGACCATGGCTGCTAAAAAGCAACCGAAACGTCGGGGAAAGTGTAAACATAAATATAAATAGTATAATAGTATAGTAATAGTATAAATAGTTTTAATAGTTTCAATAATTTAATTAGCTTAAAAATTAGTAAAGTTTAATAGTAATAGTAGTGTAACAGTTTTCAAAATTATGTCATAAAGTGTCAAATAAACAACGCGATAAAATCCGTATATAGTAGTTTAATTTCAATGACGATAAACTCGTCAATTATAAGGTAAGTTCTTGACTTATTTACTGTGTAACTTAATCTAACATTAATTAAAGCTTAGCAGCGCTAAGTCAGAATAAAAAGTGTCATTCCCATTTCTCCAAGGCAGCCTTTGTTTTTCACACCAGCCACCTGAAGTTACTCTTGTTAATAAAAGCCTTCATACGTATATTACGTTCCATTTAACTCGCTCTACATCTCATTACGACGCGTCATTATATTCCTTCAGTGTTTAATGTACGTTGTGTCTTATACGCTCTTATTGATGCGGTTGTTTCAAAAGAATCGGCTCACGTATTTTTGTGTTTTCGTTTACTGTGTTACATTATTAACCTCTGAGTCTTCTTCGAAGAGGTTAATGAAAACACTGTGGGTCTGTGTGTCTGTCTGTTAGTGACAGGCATAGCTCCGGAACCACTCAACCGATTGACTTGTAACTTGGTGTGCAGACACCTTGAGGCCATCCCTCGGTCGAGTTTGAATATGGGCCCTGGGGATTAAAAGACCCCCGAGATATAGGTGTCACATATTTTAAATGGAAAAAATAATGACTAGTAACTTGGTGTGCAGACACCTTGGGGTCATAACTCGGTCGAGTTTGAATATGGGCCCTGTGGGTCATAAAACCCCCAAGATATAGGGGTCACAAAGTCACATGAAGATGAAGAGGTTGAATCCTGGGTTTTTACACCCATCTCGTTCTTGATGTAAGTATCTTTAGTAGAAATACAATATGGTATTGTTCCTTCTGTGCTTAGAGCATCAAAATGAGGCAAATCCGTCGATCATTCGATAATCACTCATTGCATAAGCGATATAAATTCATATCACGCAAATATTATGCTAAGGGTGGATTTTTGTGGATAGGTTAAAAAAATAGATAAAGAAATATCATATCAGGTTTGTTTGTAAATTGTCCTACTGCTGGACAAGGAGTCTAGACTTTGAAACTTAGAAGGGTCTTACTGAGAAAAGACCCGTGTCTCGTCATTGAAGGGGGTTGAAGGTCTTTGACAGCAGAAGTGCGTACCGTGAGAAAGAACGCAAAACCACATTATAACTCCCGCACTAAAAAAATATCCTTATTGTGGTGACAATATAAAAGTTGTAACAGGTGGATCGCAGAAATTTTTGTTTCTCTATGGGTTTCGAACCCAGTACCTACATTTGGCCCATTTTTAATTCCTATCATGTCTCGCACTTAAAATATTTCTGTTCCGCGTGAGACTGAATAAACATTCAAACAACGAACGCACAAAACACCCACTTTCAGAACAATCGTTTCTGAAGCAAATATTTTCCCATGTGGGATTCGAACGTACAACATTGGGCGTACTGGCAGTGGCGACAAGACCACTAAGTCGCGCGTGCAGTCGCAACGAAACGCCGAAATAATACGAGTAGTATACTTCTACTCACATTTAGTAAAGCCTTCAACTCCTTTCAAAAGCTACAAATAAATAAGTAGATATATTAACTTTTTTATCACCGAGCGCCAGGATCGGAAATATAGCTTGTTTATGGAATGACTTCGTATCCTCGTTCACAATGGCCTTTTAAAATTCCACATCTGCGAGTTGAAAGCCTCCATTTTGAACATTGCTCCGTATATCTTTATTATGTTTTCTCTTTACTGCATCTTTATTTTAGGGTATGTACTGCTTTTGTGTATTATTTCAGGTAGTTTTTCATATACAATACTATGTAAGACAAAAATCTTGCAGTTGATAGTAATTTTTAAAACGGTATGAACTGCGTTTCTGTCGGCTAGTTTCCAATTCCTTTCCTTTGATCCCATCTTTAATTTATTTGTCTATAATCGGCGACACGCCAGTCCAACCCCTAGCCCACCATAAAACTATGACTGCGAATGTGAGTTTGTTTGTTTGTTTTCACGCGTTTACAACTTGACCATGAAATTTTGCACATCGTTGTCAGGAGTACAGAACAGAACGTAGTAGTAGAGGAGACGTGGAAGATCGACCTTCACCGATCTGAGAACCCGATGAGACATATTTTTTATCAAATATAATTTATAAACCAATATGCCTATAATAACTTGCCTATGGAAAAGTGTTCATAGTTATTTTTTATTTAATTAATTTTAATCAATTTTCTTTCATCACCTTCACTCTTTTGGTAACCGAATGAGTTTTATCTCAACTGATAGTTTTAGACTCTTAGACTATAGGGTAAGGTCATCCAGAAAAAAGTAATATTCTCGAGTGAGCAAAGCTAGTTAGAAATATCTTTAAGTAAGTACAGAATTTCAATGTATGTATTAAATTACCTGAAACTGATAGTCATTTCAAAGAGGGTAATTTACTGCGTTTGTCACGTTGAGTGTCCTTTGATCCGATATTTAATTTCTACATATGTCTATGATCAGCAACGCGCAAGTTATACCCTAAATCCGTTCATAGCTTACAGTAACCATTATTATATTTACCAAAAAAATCATATTTAATAAATAAATTCTTTAGGAAGACGGTTTTTGGTTGCATTAATCTATGTATGTCCAAAATAATTTAAAATTGATATTTATCTTAGAACGGGTAATTTATTGCGTTTCATCCAGTTGTGGTTTTTTGTTATTGCCCTTGGTGGCAGACGAGCAAGTGGCTCACCTGATGGAAAGTGGTAACCGCTGCTCATGGACTTCAGCAATGTTAGGACATAGCAAAGCCGCTGCCTCCCGTAATAATTCAATTATTTTTCTTAATTAAAGATGGCATCATGTTTAATTCTTATTCCTATGACTTGATTTTGATGTTGCATGTACCTAAATATAATAATATAATATTTGCACACTTATTTTGAAGTTATAATTCAGCATGTTCTATATTATATACCAACCTACTATGTATCAACTTTATGTACCTGAGTTCTGCAAATAAATGTTTGATTTGATTTATGATCACCAACGTGGGATTCATATCCCTGATTGATAACGCAAGCGATTCACAGGCTACGGTATCGCTTACCCTTATTATATGTGCCACCTACGCTGTATAAAAAATAAGTATTTTAAACTGACTCGGTGGTGCACAGGTAGTGCATGCCTCTGCTGTGCATAACGCCTTGGGTTTGATGCCCTATTTGAGCGAAGAGTTATTGGGATTTTCTAGAAACAAATTCTTCGTAGCAGCTCGTTATGTAAGACTATACCCAGTATGGCAATAAGCTCCCCAACAATGTCTGTCAAGAACTCCACTATTGGGAGCCCCATTCGTTACCTAAGTGTCTTATAAAAATATGTTTGAAAGGATACTTGACGGGCCTACTTGGACCCCTAATTTCACTTCACCACACTGAAGTAAATCAAAACTTTTTTTCTCCCAAATTTGACCAATTCCAAAAAGTTTGAATGTCTTCTTCGAATGTTTTCCACTGTGAACAAAGTTGTGCATTCAAGTTAAGATTACTTTATGTAATCAGAGTGCTCTAACCGTTTTAACTTTGAGTAGGAGATGCCTGCCTCCGTCTGTTTTGGACTCGGAGACAGACAGACTCATTATTTTGTATAAGAGAAAGATGTGTATTCACAAGCAGCATATGAAACAAATTGGAGAAGTACAAAATTAAAAGATAACACGAATTTACTACGTATAATAAATTGTACTAGATTGCCCACGACTTAGCTCGCGTTAATCGGGAGCAGTACTTAAGTAAGACAGGTAGGTACCCTATGTCCTTTTCTGTACTCCTGACATCGCGTATGCGAAATTTCATGATGATCGGTCAAGTAGTTACGGCATGAAAGCTTAACAAACAAACAAGCCCACATTTGCGTTTATAGTTTGAGTTAGGATGTGTTTACGGTGGCCTTAGTTTAGAATGCATTTTGTACCAACAAAGCTTATAAAAATATGAGTCAGTCACTGCAGAGTTGTGCATTCGATCTTCTCACGGAACAAACATTTGTGTGGTCCACAAATACTATTTCACATCTGGGTGTTCTTGAGTTCGTTGTCAGTGATTGTAATGCGACATAGCAATAATTCGAGCAGCGATAGCTCAGTGGGGAGACCAACAGACTGCAATGCAGAGGGTCTCGGGTTCAAACCCACGTCGCGCACCTCTGACTTTCGAAAGTTATATTATTACTTTTGCCGAAATTATGTGCGTATTGATTGTCAATTATCGCCTGCTCCGTGCCTCGGAAAGCACGTTAAGCCGTTGGTCCCGGCTGCCATGATCATCTATGGCAGTCATTATTGGGAGAATGTAGACACAAAAGATCCCACTGGGTCGAAGTGTCGCCGGTCTGCACTGACTGGCTCCCACATAAGATAAGATAGCAATTATTCGGAATGCAAACGTAGTCTTTTTCAAATGATGAAAATAAATAATCTGGAACTGGTAGTAGTTGTTAAGTGGTTGTTTTTGACATAAATAAGGTGCACGATTGAAGTAGTGACGATATCCTATACAGTATATAGATATCCTAGTACAGGCGTGCGAGGAAGACAGCGAGATCTGCACAACGCCCCCACCTTTTTTCATAGCCCAATTGAATATTAATTGCTCTCTCAAAAAGGTTTTTTTAATGTTATTTGCTGTTACGTATAAAATAACGTAGAAGATCGAACATTGACAACTACTTTGTTGTGGTAGTCAAGTGGAGTTTGTTTGTTACCTTTTCACGCCTAAACCACTGAACCGATCATCCTGAAATTTTGCATATACGTTGACGTACGACGTTCTTCCCGAAAAAAATTAATGTTTCCGAGGAAAACAATAATAACGTTCTTGTGATAATAGATAGCGCCACGTGTCTTTCGAATCACGATTGAATTATATTATTACAAGCAGAGTACAACCCGAATTAATTGTCAAATTCTAAATTAACGCGGGCGAAGCCGCGGGCAAAAGCTAGTAAAGAAATATAATCGTTACTCTTTATTATTATAATTTATTTATTTTCTTCTAAAATATTAGAAATAATATTTTAGTACATATAGATTATGTTGCCAAAGTAGCAATCAACCACGATCCACCTGATAGTAAGCGGTCAAACTAGCCTCTCATTGCTAGCTATACCAGAGACATCGCCCGCACGTTTCTGATTCTAAGGAAAAAGTTAGATGGGATGAATAAGTCGCCGGAAATTTGAGTTACCGGGCGACACGTAGTAAGAGCCAACAATATTACGTCGGTTTCCTGTAAGTGATTCTTCCACCGCCAAGCCGTCTTAGGGCTGGGTCAGACCGCGAGCTACTTGAATTACATAGAAGAACGGTCACAAACAGACAGACATCCATTTGTAGATCACACAAATTTTTGCCCAGTGTCATTTCTCCATTTCGCCATCCATGCAGTTTGAATTTAAGTTTGTGTAAAACACGAGTAAATTTATCTCCTCTACAGAGCCTCTTGCAAGATTTTCGACACAACCTGATCTTGGGCCGCCCGCATCCAAATGCCTGCCCTAATCCTTACCAGCTTGGGATGCCTACCTCTGCTGCGTTTTACAATGCATGGTCGTCATTCCACCAACCTTTCTGCCCGGCATCGGGATAATGGGCAGATTAATTACTTCTAGTATCTATAATAACATTTCAACAAATCTACACAAATATCAAAACTACAACTACTTAAACCACGAACAAATCCAAAATAATATTCGCACTAATACGCAAAACGCTTTAATAACATTAGCTTAAAACGAATTACAGCAGTTCAACCACACGGAACGAAAACTCCCCACCGTGAACGTACTCGTATCTAAAAACCACGTAGTGTGTTCGCACAGGTGAATTTGCTTATATTAAAACATTTGCTTCAGTAAACATTTAATTGTGTATAGGGATTCTGTTTCAAGTGGTTTAAACGCGATGGGTAGGCAGTGAAGTATGTAAGTTTGGATTTGTTTATCTAATCCGTTTGATAAAAAGTTTTTGAAAATCGTAATGGCCATTGAATATTAATTGCTCACTCTCATCAAGGGTTGTCATGAGCTTTTTGGAAGTATTTTCTGTTAGGTTCAACTTTATGTTTAAATCTGGTAACTAACGTATGTCATTTCTCCCACGTACGTGCAAGCTCTGAAATGAACTGCCTGCTTCGGTGTTTCCCGAGCGCTATGATATGTCCTTCTTCAAACGAGGTTTAAAGAGAGTTCTTCTTTCACGGTAGGCAGTGGCTTTACTGTGTCCTGACATTGCAAGTCCATGAGCAGCGGTTACCACTTTCCATCAGGTGGGCCACTTGGTCGTCTGCCACCAATGGCAATAAAGAATAAAATATATATATTTTCAGTAACTCACTAACCACTCTGTAAAGTAAAGTATATAAAGCAAGCTCATTAACTAACCACTAAACTGTATAGCTTATGCAAACTGCGTATAAAGGCAGATATAAAATTTCCAATGGCTACTCTTTTCTTAATAGAAATGGTGTTAATTATTATGCTTTCAAGGGTAGTAAGCAAGCATACGGCCCGTCGGGTTTTAAGCGGTTGACTATAGTTGCTTGTAATACGAGAGTTATCACTCGCCTGGTAATGAAATTAGGAAGGAAGAATTACATATAGGACTAGATCATCTAGATGTTCGCACGGTTTCACCCGCGTTTATCGTTACTACACCACCCCCGTGGGTCGTAGCGTGATGTTATATAGCCTATAACCTTCCTCGATAAATAGGCTATCTAACACTAAAATAATTTTTCAAATCGAACCAGTAGTTCCTGAGATTAGCGTGTTCAAACAAACAAACAAACTCTTCAGCTTTATAATATTAGTATAGATAAAAGGCAAATATTGAGTGGGGAAGGTATTTCTGCGTTTTGCATTATAATTTGCAGCCAGTTTCATACTAATGCGAGAAAAGGTAGGCAATTATAAGAATAAGGCAAGAAGAGAAAGAAAGAAAATTAATTTATTTGGATAAAGCAATATTAAGAGAGAAAATATAATGAAAAATAAATAAATTTTGCCAAAGCGACGAAGCTATGCAGTATATGCTAGGCTACGAAAGCCTGGCTATGGTTTTCAACTAGGCCCCTTTGGTGACTGCATGGGTGCTTATATTATTTAGTAAGTTATACGTCGGAGATATTCTAGAGAAAGGTCAGCTATAGTGCCATGAACTTCAAAATAACCTTAACCAGTAAGTAAATGAATAAGAGGGAATGAAACAAGAGAGATATACCAGAATCGTAGGCAAGCTATAGGCGGACGATTATGTTAATACTCTTTTCTTCTTCTCCCTAGCTTTCATTATTCCCAAGTCACTTGGGGTCGGCTTTCTAATCTAACCGCATATCAGTTTTTACATGGAGCGACTGCCATCTGACCTCCGCAACCCGAAGGCTAACGATACCCTAAGGCTAGACCAGTGTCAGGATATTAGAGGGCACTGACTTCCTAATGACGACTGCCATAGATGTTCATGGCAGCCGGGACCGACGGCTTAAAGTGCTCTCCGAGGCACGGAGTAGGCGATAATTGTCAATTAATATGCATATAATTTCGAAAAGTCATATCACTTCCGAAAGCCTGAGGTGCGCGACGTGGGTTTGAACTCGAGACCCTCCGCATTGCAGTCGATTGGTCTCCCCACTGAGCTATCGCTGCTCAATTATGTTAATACTAATTATATTAATTATCATTTACACGTTCAGCTTGATTTTTTGTAGCAAATAGTAAAATTACCTATGCAGAAATTCAAAATCACGTAGGGCAAATTGTGCTAGCCTATATCCTGCACAGTTTATTATTGGAATCAAAGTAATATATCCGAAACATGATTTAATGATGTAATGATTGATAACTCGTGATCAATTATGCTGAAAGTGTTCTCGTGCGCGGTGAACGACGATAATAACTTTTTGTTTAGGGTTTTACCGGTTCAGTCTTCAATATTGCAATAGTCTTATAGGTACGTATCTTCGTACTGAGTGAATAACCTGGCGGACTAATTTGTATTTGATTGTATATTACTTTGCACCATATATCTATGTGAATCGAACTTATATGTATAATATATATTTTATTGCGCGTGGTTTATACGTAATAAATTACTCAACAATTTCATTAACATTTTCATTATCTATTGACACATTCGAATGATTGTTTATGCTATGAATAATTCATTTGAATATTCAACTTGCTTTTTTATTGATAATCAGTCGGTGCTACTTTTTTATACCCATACATATATCTTTAGAAAAAGAGTAAAAAACAGAAACTAAGATAAATAAATTCTTAGCGAGGTCTAAGAATATTGTGTTTTGCTAGATTCAAATGTTTTCATAATAATCCTAGGGATTGTTAAGTAATTTAATTCATACATTCCTCATTAAACATGTCAATAATTAAATAGGCTTAAAGACAGTCAGACATACCACAGACAGACGGTGATATAAGTAGCTGAGTTGCTTTGTGAAATGTCATTGTTTGTCAGGACCTCAGTATGCAGTTTCTGCTTGCTTTTACTCAATGTAAAGCTTATTTTTTAGTTTTAAATATGTAAGCGAATTCCTGCACGAAGATAATCCCTGTGTAATAAAGTAGTGAAAATTGCATTCTTATAGTATTCGAATATACGTAATAGCGCGTGGGCTTCATCCTTGACTATGCGAGGTAAATATCGCTTTGGCGTCATTTCTACTGTATTCGATTAGATTTTTGCGAATCACTCTGTGTAACGCAAGACTTTATAAACATTCAAACACCGGCCCTTAAGAACACCGAAATCCGAAGCAACTATTTGTAGATGACACACAGTTTTGTCGATGACACTTCGCGCACTGGCAGACACAAGGTAGCTGACTCAAGCCGCTGCACCATCCGTGCAGATGTTATGAAACTCGATAACATTTGACAGCACATGCATCTGAAACCGAAATACTTGTAAGTTATTGTAACGTATTAAACAATATTTTAAATCAACAATGCAGTTATTATAAACACCTCTTTAGTCATCTGTTAACGATTTAATAATAAACCTTGCATATTCAAGATTGGTGATATTTTCTAATTATAGTTAGAAGATTGTCTTGTTGATTCTGTCCGCATAAGATTGCGGTTATGTTTTGTAATTCTCGGTTGCGAAGTGTGTTTGAGTTATGTTTTAGTCAAAGATTTTCTGTAACGGGACGTAGGTTCGAAATCGATATCATATGAAACTGATCTCTTTCCGGTCGTATCAGATTGCAATCCCATCGGATTATGAGAGTTAGGAAACAGGGTTCACTTGTGTTTGCGCACACATTTGTGCATTATAATAACTTCTGCTCAGATAGCCAGTCTTCGTTAAGATTGGCCGCGGTGACCGAGATTCGGTCTGGAGGAGTTCCTACCTTGTATGAAATGACTGCGGTGTACAACATCTGCATTTAGGTGTAATATATTTCTGCTTAGTCTCTCTAAAATAAGTCGTAAGTCTATGTTTGCTTGCTTGCTTTCCTTAGTCATGTGTTACGCGTTGTGTAGGCAGGAAATGATAAACAAAAATAGGATGATAGCACAGGAATTGCAACGCGAGATTTACATGCACAGTGCCTTTAGTCTTACGCCTTTTTTGCAAGTAAAGCGACAAGCTGGCTGGCTTATTCGTATTGTCACCAAATAATTTGCGACGACTTTTCCGCTCGATACTGTGCCGATATTTTGTTCATTATTAATCTGTTGAGTTGGCCAGACACAATAGATTTTAAATTAACGCTGGCATTCTAAGAATTCACAGATTAAAGAATTCACTCTGATCCACCACATCAAAAATTTCAATTATATGACGAATGCGTGCTATGATAACACGATGACTCGGGTCTAAGATTTGTTTACATTTTTCAATGAGATAATTATAAACAGAATGAGTGTATTCTTTATATAACTTCAATATCACTAACGAATACAGTTATAGTGGCTGTTAGCGCAGAGAAGTACGGATATTCATTGACAAATGGAAACATTTAACCAGTGTAGTTGCCAGATTTATTTGAAACGAAGGTAAATTGAATTATTTATCGGATTTCATGTACCATTGTGTTGTATGTGAATACTTTTTATTTTGTGCAGTGTGTGGTTTGTGCTGTGTAAGTTTTTGGTAGATATGAAATAAGTGGGCGTGTAAAAACCTTCAGTTAACATTTAAAAGAACGTATATGTTTATGTTTAAAAGAGACAACTCCCGCACTAGAAATAGTTGCTGTGTCGCTGGAGGACTTCACAAACAGCGGACACAAAGACTATCCAGACTCAGAACAACCATTAGTGGATCACACAAATTTTTGTCACGTGTGGGATTCGAACCCACAGCACTCGGCGCAGAGGCAGGTGACCATTTCAACCACTACGCAATCCGTGTAGTGAATGAGAGGAGCCAAAACCTATAACTTTCTGGAGTAAAGTACCTACTGAGTTTTTTTTTCTAAAGTATGGTTGAACGTGGTGTGGTGACCAAAAACTGGGAATTCTACGAATAAGGTTGTCTCTAGGCAACTTGTATAAACATATAGTAGCACGTAGTGTAAAATATTTGCTTGTGAGATTCACGATTATATGAAGTAATGTATAACTGTGTGTAGCGCCATCTCTTGATATGTTTCGTAACTTCTTGGCCTGTGTCAAATAGCTACAGTAATATATCCGATCGTTGTACAGGTGACTTGGATATGCGACTCTGACTTCTCAAGCTATTGGAGAAGCTGCACTCTCCGTCAGAAACGCGTCATTGGTTGGTCATTGCTAAAGTCTTGTAAAGTCTTGTAAACTAAAGTCTTGTATTCATTGTGATTTAGGTTTAGGTGGAAATCTAGGCAGCGTTGCGGTCATACAAAAGTATTCCTCTATTTTATTCCTGAGTAACGAAAAAAGAGTGAAAGAAGATAATATTTATATCTAAGTATGTCGTCTATCCGTGACTGAATATTTCCATGCCATTTTTCTATTGTTAGCCATTGTGTGTGTTTGCAATGTAACGGGTTACGTAACTATTTCGATGAAATAATATTAGCTACATAACTTGACATCATAATTCCTTATTTATTCTATTAATTGTCTACCCGCGGTTTCATCTGTGACACAACCGCGAATGCCGGGATAAAAAGTGTATTAGGCGTCAATTCACATTTAGACCTTATTCCAAATCAAAATTGCTAATCTGCTTGGACAACATTTTTGCGCGATGGTATGATCTATACGTGCTGAGTTTCACCCGAATCCATTCTTGGGCTTACTCGTGATTGAGTAACAAGCGAAAATTCCATATTTATGATACTACTACTATCTTCTACTTGGGGTTGTTTGCGTCTAGTGTCATATCTCAGAAGAACTATACCTATTTCGTGATTAAAGAATGGGTACTTTATGCTCCAGATAAGAGATATGTCACTCTTCAGACCATAAACTGGCTCTTTATAAAACTGTATTATTTAATTTGCAAAATATCATCAATTGGCAACATTTACTAATATGTTGAATTTTAATATTTCATCGTGAATGCCCGAGTACTATCCTTGAGTACTATAGTTCAAGCAAAGAGTCATTAGTGTCTTCCATTAGAAAATTATTCCATAACCGGATCTATATTTACATCCCACTACGTGCGACCCAAAAAACATAGCTGTTGAAATATGGTATACTAGATTTTGCGCGTGGCTCCGCCCACGTGGTACCTACATCAATATAATAAGTTTAAATAAGTTTATTACTTTATAAGAAATACACTTAATCTAAGTACAAAACTAGGGCTTAAGGAATACATGACAAACTGGAGACCCTGACTTCTAAACTAGGTATAGACCTGTATCTTAGAAGCCAGTGATACCTTCTGATAGTAACATTAATATAAGCCTCACAAATGGTTACAATCATTGATATTCTCATAAATAGTGAGAAAATACTAAGTACAAAAATAGGGTTAGGGAAGAACGAGAAAACTATCTTTCTTTATTGTATAGAAGGAATACAAAATCTGCAAGTGTCTGCTTAATAAGTGTGAGATTTATAATTAATTGTTGTGTGTCGTGTGTGTGTATGTGTGTGTGTGTTTATGTGTGTAGGTGGATGTTTATAAGGATGTTTGAATGTGTATGAGTGTATGTATAAATAAATATGACTGTGTGAGAGTATTTTTCTACATAACTGTGTATGGGTATTATGCAACTGTTAATTCCCCAACAGGAGTTCCTCGGTATCACGGAAGGTAAGTTTTTTAAGAAAATCCTTTAGTACAAGTTTAAGTTTAAATTTAGTTTTAGAGTGTATTTTTAGTTTTTTATTTAAATTGTTATAAAGTTTAGAACTAGCCACGTAGTAGTGTCGTTTTGCGAATGAGGTAGTATGTAAAACTTGAGTGAAGATTTTGTGTTTTAATCTGCCAACTGGCTCCGTAGGGGGTTGAGATGAGTGCTTACGCAGGATGGACATAAGAACATAAAGCTGTCGAACTGTTAGCATATTCGATTCCTCATATAGCTGTATTGTAGGAAATCTAAGCGGCCCTGAGAAAATAACTTTAAGCACTATTCTTTGCGCACGTTCAAGTTTTATGAAATAGCACTCAGCGGCTGCACCCCAAGCGGGAATACAATAAGTTAAGATCGATTGGCAAAGAGCTAAGTATACCAGTTTTAACGTATCCATATCAGCAGACCTTCGTAATTTTTTGAAGATATAAATAAGCTTACGTGTCCTATTAGAAAGTGTGTCCAGGTGTTTGTGCCAGTTCAGATGTTGGTCGATATACACACCTAAATATTTAACGCTGCTCGACTTAGTGATGTGACTACAGCTACAAAGAGAAGTGCGGTCGCACACATGGGATTTAATATTAAGTGAAGGTGAAGGAGATAAATTTGACTGTATAGCAAATGACAAATAAGTTGTTTTACTGAGATTAAGCAAAAGTAAGTTATTTTTCAACCATTCCATTACACGTGATAAAGCCGCCTCGGCATTTTTAAAATAAAAAGTAGCCTATGTCCTTCCCCAGGTCTTAAACTATATCTGTACCAAATTTCATCTAAATGGGTTAAGTGGTTTAACTGTGAAAAGGTAACAGACAGACAGACAGAGAGATAGATAAACACACAGAGTTACTTTCGAATTTATAATATTAGTAAGGATAAGGATTATAGACACTGCTTACCTCTTCAGGGATGCATGAGACTATGTTACACTTTGTTACAAATAGGAAACTTGGAGTCATAAATAGCATTACACTATTATGCCAAGCTATTAATCGGAAGGAAGTAATTCAGAACTGAAATTACACTACACCGTGGCAGTGCCTGCTAATAAATAATGTACAACTAGCCTATTTACCAGAGTATTTACATCTGTAGACTAGTACTTTGGTTGGCTTCCCGGTGGGTAGGTAAAGAGGCTTTACTTGTTTATTGTTGTATTGTTATTTGTAAATTCAGTAAAGTATGAATGTTGGCTGCATAGGCTTCAATTGCAAAATTGAAAAGAGAAGCCGTGAGTTTCATGTAAATATCTTCTTATAGGATCAACTCTGTGCTTGAAGCTGGCAACTAATATAAATAAAAAGAAAAGTATTAAAAAAAAATTAAAATGACTATACTCCGCCTAGTGGTAAGCAGTCGTGTATTCCACGAGCAGAGCCCACACCACGTCCTCAAGTGAAGTGGTGCCGAGGCCTCTTCTTTGACGGTGTAAGGAGATGCTTTTTCCACGACCCGCTTGTAGGGTCCAGGATCGAAGGACGAGGGAAACACGTCTATCGACAGAAAATTCAACCTTTTAACAGTTCGGCAAAGATTACAGTAGCCAAACTTCTTGGTCCGCGTTCTAATCAGCTCTATCGTATAAGGTTAACCTTTTTAGAGTAGTAGAGCCTCGCTGATTTTAGAGTAGTAGAGCCTCGTTGATTCAGCATGAATGGGTCGGCTCGACCGAGGAAGGACTACCTTCTCACAGAATAGCGACGTGAAATAGCAGTATTCCTACTGTTGTGTTTCAATCGGTGAGTGAGAGTGCCGGAGACTCAATCACCCTCTTTCCCCCTTCCCACTCCTTCTCCTTCCCACTTCCTTTTATTCCTAAAGGGTCGGCAACGCGCAAGTAATGGCTCTGGTATTGCAGGCGTCCATAGGCTACGGTGACCACTTACCATCAGGTGGGCCGTATCCTCGTTTGCCACCTTAGTTAGAAACTTATTCGTTAATGATTCTTCAAAAAAACGTCCGTAACTTGTTATTTTAGGTCGATATTCTGTGGAATGAGTGTACTTTTGAAGCTGTACTACAAGGTTATACTACTCCACAGATATATTGAATCGAATTGGGCGTTACTCGGCGGAAATCTACTGTAATAAAATTATTGGGAAGACAGGACCCTGCCACGCACCCTCGGATTGCCCATCCCAACTATTGCAATAGTAAAAGGTTAACAATACCGAACTTTTCTAGATAGAGAACCCCGCGGCGTAGGATTCGGGCGTACTCAAACTTGCAGTATGCTGCTTCGAACACAAAATATGCGTTGATACGTGTTGTACAGCACGAAGCATACATCGCAATCCGATGATGCGTGGCGGAATCTTCTCTTCCCAATAATTTTATTACTCCACAAATGTTAGTTTGTCTTCCATGAGTAATTCCTTGGATACTTATATAATAAGATGTTAATGTACATTTTCCATTACAGTATGCAGATATTCTTCGTGGTTGTCATGATGACCTTGTCCATCGTGGTGGCAGATTATAGTCCTGAACTCATCATGTGTGATGGAACTCTGTTCCACGGAGTGTACTACGACAAGGAACTGCTGTTTGAAGGTCTGGGGAGACCGTATAACTTGATAATGCACAAGTAAGTGGCTATGGATCCCTTTTTCTTTTTTTATTATTTGTTGTGTTTTAGGAGCTGTTCACCTGATGGCAAGTGGTAAATACCGTTCAATAACAAAGTCAGGAGTATAAGCTAAGCTGTTACCTACTGTTATAGTTGTACTTTCCTTAAAACCTTGTGTAGTCTGTCAAGTCTTAGATTACCAGTCATATTGAAAATCTTCTGTATCTGGCCACCGTTGTACCGCCACGGTTTTAAAAGTTAAAGAAAGATATGTAATAGCGAATTGAAAAATTCGAGGAAATTAGTTCACTCCAAGGCCTACGTTTAAAGAAAGATATTATGTTATAGTTCGAGTAGTAGAGCCTCGCTGATTTCAGCATGAATGGGCCGGCTCGACCGGGGAAGGACTACCCTCTCACAGAATATCGACGTGAAATAGCAGTATTCCTACTGTTGTGTTTCGTTCGGTGAGTGAGAGTGCTGGAGGCCCAATCACCCCCTTTCGTCCATCCCGCTCCTTCTCCTTCCCACTTCCTTTCCTAAAGGGTCGACAACGCGCAAGTGATGCCTCTGGTGTCGCAGGCGTCCATAGACTACGGTGACCACTTACCATCAGGTGGGCCGTATGCTAGTTTGCCACATTAGATGTATAAAAAATAGAAAATAGCGGTAGAAAATATGGTGGTAGATAGCTCGTGCTTCGCTAATAGTGACCATTTCTCCCACGTATGTACGTGATTAGAAATGGGCACTAAAAGCGGTCTATACTTGATAAGAACGGTCACAGTTAAGCATAGTGAAGCCTGCTGTGGTGTCGTCCTAGAGAATCCATTCTTAAGATGATACCAAATCAAACCGCACTTTCGAGAACACTTCGTGAAAGAGATCGTAGAACACGAAGAGAGATCGATAACTCCCTGTTGTTGAAATAAGTCCAAATCATTAGTGAGATTATGATCATCTTACCTTCCTAACAAATATTATAAAAGCGAAAATGAGTTTGTTTGTTTGTTTGTTACCTTTTTACGCCTAAACCACTGAACCGATCATCCTGAAATTTTGCATATACGTTGAAAGGTGTACAGAAACAGACATAGGCTACCTTTTATCCCGAAAAAATTACTGTTCCCGAGGAAAACAATAATAACGTTCTTATGATAATAGATGGCGCCACGTGTCTTTCGAATCATGATTGAATTATATTATTACAAGCAGAGTACAACCCGAATTGACTGTCAAATTCTAAATTAACGCGAGCGAAGCCGCGGGAAAAAGCTAGTAAATTAATAAAGAAGTGCTTTGTAGGTTATGAAGTATGTTTAAAACCTAAGAGGTTTAATTTATAAACACACATTCCAAACTGTACGATTTCAAATAATGCACACATAGCGTAGTTGTTCTCGCCACTATCATTATGTAAAGTGATGCGGTTTCGATTCCCGCGCGGGATAAAAATAAACCTAAAATATTTTGTAGCACGCTCTCACAAAAACACTTTCCATTAATGAGATGTCAATCACGACGTGATTTAAAATACTTTAAAGCCGTTTACGTCAATATATTGTTAAAAGCTGTTCTCGTGGATAATTGACGACTTTGCAAAAGAGCAACACGTACTATACGTGTCGCCCCATAAATGAAACATACTAAATGGTTGTGCCTTTATGAACCGCTGAGCTTGAAGCAAACCTGAATGAAGCTCATACTAAAATTATTACATTAGAACAAACTATTCAGATGCTCAACAGTACTGCGACTCAGAACCTCTACTCAGAACTCCTGGGGGACAAAACTAGTATATTGGATAGTAATAAAAATAAACTTAGTAATGTATTTATTAAAAGTACTAGGAAATTGAGAAAATACTTTAAGTTAAATAAATTAATTAAAAAGTTAAATATTAATCTTAATAAGTTAAACAAGGTTAGGAAGGTGACACAGCATAACAGTGAATTGGTGAAGGAGCATGATGCTTTATTAATAAATTTAGAAAAAAGCAATGATCAAGTAGTTGCCAGTAGGTTACAGTATGAAGCACATACAGCCGAATTAAATCATCAAATTAACAACTTAGAAGAACAACTTACAAGAATGAGCCTTAATCACCATAAAGAAACATCCGAATATATTTTGAAGTATGAGGAAATTGCCAGAGTTGGTAGGGAGAACATGGAACATGTTCTCTCACTAACTAATAACAATCTTTGCGGTAAGTGCTTACAGGCTACACCTTATAATAACCTGTCAGCTGTTTGTGATTTGGATTCAGTAAACAGTGGTACCACCTCCTTTTCTGATCATGAAAATATGGCTGTGTCTTCTACTTCTTTGATGAATAACATTAACAAAAATATATTCATGTTTTCTGACCAAATAGGAGTAGGTTTTAGTGGACTAATTAATTCTCATACAGAGACGCCTTGCATAAATATTTGTTCCCCTGGGGCTAGGTTAGGTTCTATAATTGATAAGTTAAAAACTACAAAATTAAATGCAGAATCAACAGTAATATTTCTTTATGGTGACAGCTTATCTGTCACTAAAAAAGAGGCAATCCATTTGACAGAGGTAATAGAATCATTACATTATAAAGTAGGGTGTAACTTTATTCTTTGTGCATTACCATATTCCTATGTACTAACAAATGAACAAAATAGGAATATTGAAAAACTTAATTTACTTTTTTATAACAGTACATGTTACAACAATTATAGTTTATTTTTTGACACTAATAAGTTTATTAGTAAATTTTTATTGACTAAAGATACAATGTATCTATCTTCTTTTTATAAAAAGCAACTTGCTAAATTATTAGCATTTAATATAATATGTAGCGACTCAGGTACCAGTAGGGTAATTAAGGTTTTAGGACATAGTAGTATTTCTACTACAAATTCAAATATTGACACTTCTAGTAGTTTAAACTGTTAGATGAGACAAAGGATAGGCATACACACAGTATTAGACTAATTCATCAGAATATTCAGGGTCTATCCGGCAAGGAGTTAGAATTAGATTTATTTTTTAAACAACATAATATTCAAATATGTTGCATAACGGAACATTGGTTAAGAACTAATCAATTAATATTTAATAACGAATATTATTCAATTGTAAGTGCGTTTGTAAGAAAGAATTCTATACATGGTGGCTCTCTAATATATGTATGTAACAATCTAAAATGTAAAGAACGTAAAGATATAGTAAATCTTTCTATCGAGCGCACTGTTGAACTATCCTGTGTGGAATTAGAGCAACATGTCATAGTTTGTGTATACCGACCACCGCAAAGTGATTTTAGTGTATTTGAAACCGTAATAGAGGATATTTTAAAACGCTTGAGTTCTAGTAATAGGCATATAGTAGTGTGTGGTGATTTTAATGTTAATTTACTTGAGCAGTCAGCTGTCTCTTTAAGACTTATTAGTTTATTTAGATCATTTAATTTACAGCATTTATTTTCTGTACCCACTAGGATCACTTCACATTCTGCTACCTGCTTAGATAATGTATTTTGCGACTGCCAATTTCTAAATAGGGCCATATTGAGTGAACTTACATCTGACCACTGTGGGCAAAAGGTAGTATTTCCTGTGAGTACAATTCATAAAGAGAATAAGGTCACATGTAGACCGATGACATCTAATCGCTTAAAGGAATTTAATGATAACATAAGTCTCAAAGTTGTCAATATGGACCTTTCTCTGGATAATCCAGACGAACTATATGAGTCTTTACTTAACATAATTACTTTAGAATATAATAATATTTTTAAATGTAAGACCTTTAGTCAGAATAATAGGATTAAGTTTTGTGACTGGGCAACATCTGGGATATATAAAAGTAGAGCAAAGCTATATGAATTATATGGTATGAAACAATACAATTTCGATCCAAATTTTATTCAATATGTTAAAAATTATTCAAAATTATTTAAAAAGACTTGTGCCACTGCCAAGTCCCTTTACCTAAAAACTAAAATTCAAAAATCTAAGAATAAAATTAAAACTACATGGAACATTATTAACAATGAAACAGGTCGCAGCAAGGTGCGTGATAATAAATTTGAACTGAATATAAATAATAGCGTAATTTCAAATAATTTGGAAGTAGCCGATACATTCAATAACTACTTCGCAAAAATACCTTTAAACATAACTAGTACCCTTAGGTCTTGCCCAGCTCGAGCAGAATACTTAGTTAGGTGCAACGTGGAAGAGTGCAAGATACTATTTAGTTTTGAGCGTGTACATCCGTATGATATAATTAAAGTATTTAAGTCGCTTAATTCAAAAAAATCAGCTGACTTCTGGGGTATTTCGGTAAAATTAGTTGAAAGTATTATTGTTAATATAGCGCCACACCTAGCCGCAATATTCAACGGATGCATTGATGTGGGCATTTTTCCAAACTTAATGAAATGTAGTAAAATAATACCTTTATTTAAAAATGGTTGCAAAAGTGACCCCAGTAATTTTAGGCCGATTTCAATATTACCTGCTATTAGTAAAATATTTGAGAAGATTATATTACAGCAATTAGAGAGCCACTTCAGTGTAAACAATTTATTTCATGCAGATCAATATGGTTTTAGGAAGGGCCGTTCTACGATAGATGCGGGTGTTACGCTTTTAAAACATATATTCAGTGCCTGGGAGAATTCGCATGATGTCATTGGCGTATTCTGTGATCTCTCTAAAGCCTTTGACTGCGTTGACCATCAAACGCTGTTGCGAAAACTCAGGCATTATGGCATCCGAGATACTGCACTTGACCTAGTTGATTCCTACCTAAGCGATAGACTACAACACGTTGATATCAACGGAAGTAGATCTTCTGGATTACCAGTCACAATGGGCGTGCCACAGGGCTCGATTTTGGGACCCTTTCTGTTTTTAGTGTACGTAAATGATTTGCCGTTCTTTGTTCAGCATTTGTGTGACATTGTTTTATTCGCGGATGACACATCCCTTATTTTTAAGGTAGACCGAAAAGCACCAAATTTACGTGCTGTTAATGATTCACTCGCGGAAGTCCTGGACTGGTTTACGGCGAATAATTTACTACTTAACTCTACAAAAACTAAATGTATCAAGTTTACATTGCCAAACGTAAAGAGTCCTAACGTGAATATAATTTTAAATGATGAAATTATTACTTTAGTTCAATCAACAGTCTTTTTAGGATTAACTTTAGATCATAAAGTTCAGTGGGGCGCTCAAATATCGTGTCTTGTAGGGAAACTTAGCTCAGCCGCATACGCAATTCGGAAAGTAAGACAGCTTACTGATATAGATACTGCAAGACTAGTATATTTCAGTTACTTTCATAGTGTCATGTCCTACGGTATATTATTGTGGGGCAAGGCAGCTGATATTGAGACAATTTTTATTCTTCAAAAGCGTGCAGTACGTAGCATTTATAATTTAGGACCACGAGTTTCCCTGAAAGATCGATTTAAAGAAATTGGCATACTTACTGTTGCGTCGCAATATATATTTGCTAACATTATGTTTATTAAACATAACATTTACTTATATAATAAGAATAGTGATATCCATAACGTAAACACTAGAAATAAGCATAAGTTAGTAGGCCCATATCATCGTTTACATAAAGTTCACAATACATTTGCGGGACTCGGTATACGTTTTTTTAATAAATTACCTATTACTATAATTAATTTACCATTGTTTAAATTTAAAAACGCCGTTAAAAAACAACTTATTCGGAAGGGTTATTATTCAGTCAACGACTACTTAAATGACAAAAACTCATGGAGCTAGTTGCTTGTTGCATACAGGATTCAAAGATCTGTATTACTTATAAGTCAATTTAAGCCTTTGCATAGTCACAAAGTGTAAGTGTATGCGCCATCATGCCATCTTACTGTCTATTTTAGATTTATATTAAATAATATATCTTAGCTCAAATTATTTCCTCTCTATAATATTATTAAGTTATTATTGTTATTATCTTTAGTTTTTTATAGTCAGTAGTATATGGCATAATGGCTGTAACACCTTGTTAATCTGAGTTGTAAAATACTGAAATTATATTTAACTGGCGATTTAAAAGAGTGGCCGTGAGTTTCTTGCAGGTTTCTTCTCATAGGCTCTACCCTTTGCCTGAACCTAGCAACTAACCTAAATGTAGCTTCAGTAACTTAGTAAACTCACTAACCTATATACTTTGACGTTCATAAGTGTTACTTTGTGACCTAAATGAATAAATGATTTTTGACTTTGACTTTTGACTTTGACTTTGAAGTTACTAGTTTCTACCCGTGGATTCGCTCGCGTGTGTGGAACGTATTAATAAAATAAAAGTTGGTATTTGCTCTTTTCATCCCATGGTCAATCAGTGTGGAAAGTTTCATCTAAATTCGTTTAGCAGTTTATGTGTATTTGAGTAACAGATATCTAACTATCATGCAATTTCGCACTTAAATAATATTACTTTCTGTGTACGACTTTGCTTGGGGGAATCCCACGGGTTCCCATACCGAGATAAATGGTAGACTATGCCCTATCCTATACAATATCACTATACGTCCTGATACAATCTATCTCCGTGCCAAATTTTTGTGAAATGGTTTAGCAGTGAAAGTGTATCAGACAGACAGAGCTACTTTTGCATTTAAAATATTAATAATATGGATGTAGAATAACCTATATAATTTCTGAACCAACACTTGTATCTCGAAGAGATGGGAAGACTAAGGATAATTTTAATTGCTACGCTCCCGGCTTATTTTCTTGCTTTATTTACTTTTATTACAAGCTCGTCAGCTTATGGAATCGATTTAATTAAAACGTATAATTGATTATTATTATTAGTTCGAAAAGAATAAAAATATAAAAAATATATATTCGATCGTATCGTACTGTCTAGTTATCTTAAAATCAGGGCAGAAACGTTTCTGAAAAAGGCTATATTAAGCTTTAGAGATTTTATTTAAGTCATTTATTACGAATAGTGCCTGTATAAAGGGCAAGTATACAGGCATTCATACACTCAGACTCAGAGCAAGTAATTATACATATTATGGTCGCACTTCGTTTTTATTTAACTTTAAAAAGGCCCTTTATGCAGTGGTCCGACCGCCGGCGAGAAAATGACTAACTATCGGCGATTTTCTCTCTCAAGAAACGCACAAATAATATACATTCCGTGTAAACGAAAGAGATGCATATCTTAAAAGTTGTCGCTTTACTAGTTTTGTCGCTGAGCGACAAGAGCTTTCAAAAATAAACTCGCTCAGCGATACTCGTTCAGCGATGCTCGCTCGTCGCGCGCGCAGGTTTGCACAGGACTGAGCGACTGCGAGTGGCGCGAGTAATCACTCGTCGCACTTGCTTACTCGCTTATAGCCCGGCGACAAAATTATCGAAACTACACACTCGCTTCCCGCTGATCGTCAACTCGTTTATAGTGTCTAGTTTCTAGTTTTTTCGTTCATCGTTGGCGGTCGGACCACTGCCTTATGGCACTAGGAATGATTCCTGTGTCACGGGGGCCCTTACAAACATTTAAACAATGGACACAAGGAACGGTCAGACTCGGAATAACCATTAGTGGATTTGGATACTTTTGTCTCGTGTGGGATCTGAACCCAAAACACTTAGCACGACGGGCGACCACTTATACCACTACGCTATCCGTGCAGTCTGATACGGCATAAGCATAATAATGAGAGCGAGATGCTCGCTTAAGTCATTGCCTTAAAACAGACTTGAACTAGCCATAACTATATCTAATAATTTTCTTGTTCTCTGCAGATTTTCTGGCGTCTTGTTCTTCAGTCACACAATCCAAAACGGAACGCAGGTTGACTTTGGCCTCATGGCCTGCCACGTGGAAAAAGGTAAAAGGAGTTGCAGAGATATCCCTGGGGTCCCCGGAGGCTATGCAGTAGCCTACGACGCTGGCAACGACGACATCTACTTTGGCGGCCACGACGGCATATACAAATACAATTTCCTAACAAAAGCTGCTGATTTTTTCGCCGAAGAAGGCAAATCAATATGGGCTATATTTGTCCGTAAAAACTTTTACTACATAGAGTATCCATCGCAGAGACTTTACGTGTACCAAGATGACATTTTTGTCAAGGTCGCTGAAGCTCAAGATATAGAGGTAGATAATTTCTACATATCCAAACATATAGACATTTATTTCTCAAACAAAACTGCGCTTTATAAAGTTGAGAAGCCGCAAAGGAAACCCAATTTTTTAAACGATGAAATTGCTGTAAGACAAATATCTGAAGACATGTACGGAGATATATATTTCTGTGCAAGTGACGGAATATATGTAGAAGATAAACCTTATCATAAAGTTAAAAAAATAGCTTCAATCGATCAGGCCTTTGGGATGGCTTTCGATGAAAAGGATCAATTAATTTATTCAGACAAAGATGCGATTTACAGATTATTGCCAAGCAAACACAGCCAAATATGTTTAGATGCTGTTCTTAATGCGAACGACAGAAAAGAGGAGAGAAGGCTATCTGAATCATTAATTAGTTAGCTTCTAATTAAAAATATAATATTTAGTATATGGCAGGAAGGTTTGGTTATTTTTACGTTCGTTTAGAGGACTGCTAGGATGGCGCAGTGGTTTAAGTAGTAGCTTCTCTTCTGTGCCGAGTTCTGGGTTCGAATCTCACAAGAGACAAAAATGTGTATGATCCTCAAATAATTGTTCTAAGTCAGGGAGTTCCTGTGTGTGCTGTTGTAACAACGGATACAAAGAGCATCTACTGTTAAATCTAGACCATTCTGGAATCCACTTAAACACACACAAAAATTTCATCAAAATCGGTCCAGCCGTTTAGGAGGAGTTTAATTACAAACACACGCACAGAAGATTTATATATATAAAGATAATAATAGTTTACTTATATGTGTAAATGTATACAGTAATTAATTTGGAAATGAATATTGAGAACTGTTAATTTAGGGAAAATAAATAAATGTTAGCTGCAAAATATTTATTTTATTTAACTACACCGAGAGTTGTGGGTTCGATTACAGGTCAAAATTTTGTGTGATCACACAAATAGTTGTGCCGAGTTTGTGTGTTCTATGTGTCCGATGTTTGAATGTTTGTAAAGATACCCGCGATACTGGAATATTCTAAGTGAAGGAATTGTCTTTTTAAAACGAAGAAATTTTAAGAGCTATTTCTTTCTTCTTTCTACTCGACTAAGCCTGAAGAAGAATAGATTTTCCTGCACATGTACATATATTGCCTTGACATGCTCTATCTGCAAGATCTCACATAATGTAAGTATCTCATCTCACTTTCAGTAAAACCGAAAGTAAATCAACACTTTCATATTGATTTTATTTTCAGTTTTACTAAAAGTGTTTTGGTTTAATATTTGTTATTGCAATGTTTTTTTTTATTATCCTTAGTTGCAGACTAGCAAGTGGCCCACCTGATGGGAAGAGGTAACCGCTGCTCATGGACTTCAGCAATGTCAGGACACATCAAAGCCGCTGCTTACTGTAAAGGAGAACTCTCTTTAAACCTCGTTTGAAGAAGGACATATCATAGCGCTCGGGAAACTCCGAAGCAGGCAGTTCATTCCAGAGCTTACTCGTACGTGGGAGAAATGATCGCTGGAAGCATACCGTCTTAGATTTGACCGCTTCCAGGTGATATGGATGAACCCTGTTTCGCTGTCAAATGGTACGGTGATAGAAACGGGCCGCTGGTACGAAATCAAACAGTTCTTCAGAGCACTCTCCGTGAAAGAGTCGGTAGAACACGCAGAGAAACCCAAAGTCTCTCCGTTGCTCCACCAATGACTCCGACCTGTTAATTTATATTTTACTAAATTTGGTAAAACATACCTATACGTGACTCTTATCCAATACTTGACCACTGTTTTGGCATTTTTCAGAGAGATTGTCTCGCACATGCCAGCTCAGATGTCATGGCATAAATAATATGCTTCGTGGTTGATGCCTCGGTCGGGCAAAGTGCGGCGCCTGACTCTGGAAATGTGTCCAGCAAAATGGTGGAATCGCGTGGCTTATTACCTAGGACCTATTAACAAACCAGTCTAAATGTGGGTGTAATACATTTTAGTCTATTCTTTTGAAGATATATGTCTGAGTCTTTGTATGAGTAACAATAAAAAGTCAAAAGTGCGTAAAAGATTTGGATCAAGATCTCCAGCACTCAGAACGATGGCCCGTTTATTTACTCGCTCATTATTTAATATTAGATAATGCCTGTCATAAAATTGTACAATGCCATTGATTATCATAATAGAACACAATTGTAATTGTTTTATACATCAATTGTTGATTGGATTCAACTTGAGACGGAGAAACAAAACAAGTGGTAATCGTCACAATATTATTAGCAATCATTCTTCAAAGCGTTTCAATAGTGAAACATGTGTCGAAGATTTATTGAGAGCAGTTCATTTTTAATACTGCACTATAGCCATGTATTGTGAAGATTATAGTTCCATGTGAGTAGAATACATCATCTATACTAATATTATAAAGCTGAAGAGTTTGTTTGTTTGAACGCGCTAATCTCAGGAACTACTAGTTTGAATTAACAAATTATTTTAGTGTTGGATAGCCTATTTATCGAGGAAGGCTATAGGCTATATAACATCACGCTATGACCCACGGGGGCAGCGCAGTAACTATAAACGCGTATGAAACCGCGGGCACATCTAGTATATTATAAATAGAGCGTTAGATTAGGATAGTTTTATTATTTGTGTAATATTTTACATGAATATTGTTTTGTTTTTACCACCACTAAAGGTGCAATAAAGTTTATTTCCAGCTGATGGTAAACAACTATAGCGGCCTTTCTATGGGCATTTGCCACACTGGTAATTTTTCAAAAACAATGTCGCTGTCCTGTCTCCAAAATCTGCTTTGCCTTTTCTCAAGCTGTTTGGAAACTTTACTTACTAAAGACAGAGCAGCGATAACTCAGTGGGGAGACCAACAGACTGCAATGCAGAGGGTCTCGGGTTCGAACCCACGTCGCACACCTCTGACTTTCGGAAGTTATATGACTTTTCGAAATTATGTGCGTATTGATTGACAATAATTATCGCCTGCTCCGTGCCTCGGAGAGCACGTTAAGCCGTCGGTCCCGGCTGCCATGAACATTTGTGGGAATCGTTATTGGGAGAGTGTCGACACAAAAGATCCCACTGGGTCGAAGTGTCGCCGGTCTGCACTGACTGGCCCCCACATAAGATAAGATAAGATAAGATACTAAAGACACAGCGCGCTAATTTGATTGGCTTTGATCTTAGGTAGGGTGAAGGTCCTTATCGTCAGTCAGTTGAAGTGAAAATTCTGATGAATATGAGATAAAGATTAAGACTTGATTCTTATATACAATTTATTCGAGTGGAATACACCATCACTTGGATGTACCAGTTACCGTAGCTTAATCGCGTTGCATATACTGCCAAAAAAGAGTCGATGTAGGTATTACCAGCATAAGATACAAATACTATTCGTACTCCAGATGACAGCACTCCTCCACGCCTCCTTGCAGAAATGGGGAATGGCAACAATGGGGTTTCACTTGATCAAGTCTTATAAGATCTCCTACTAAGTATTTCGTACAAAGGTGTTCAGCGGGTGCTAGCTCTCATGCAGAGTCTTTTGCAGATATTTTCAACGGACCTTATTTAATTTAGTGATATTAGCTTTAAAGTGAAATATTATTATGTACTTGTGTTTATATTTTAAATGTTTTTCAGCAAACTTAATATGTTCAGCAAGCTGTACTTCATGTTCACAATTATCAATGTGACATACGCAAGAGCAATTCCAGACGTATCTTGCAACAGAATCAAAATGGGAGAGAACTGGTATGAAAAAGAAGTTGTTTGGTCGAAGCAAGGGAAACCTTACAATTTGATTATCCACAGAGTATTAAACATACTCTTCTTTAGTTATTCTTTACCTGAAGTTTATTCGGACATGGATTTCCAACTGGGCATTTATGATTTGGATAGAAAGGAACATCAAAGTATAGCGGGTATAAAAGGCGGATGCTCTGTAGCTATAGATCATTTAAATGACGATATATACTTAGGAGGAAGCGACGGCATATACAAATATAATATGCAAACGAAACTAGCAGACTTCTACAAGGAGAAAGGCAAGAACATCTGGTCTCTATTCTTTAAAAAGAATTTGTTCTACATAAGTTATCCAGATCAAAAATTACACATAGAATACGATGGCAAATTTGCAAAAGTGAAGGAATTTGAAAGTATAGAAATTGATCATTTTCACGTAAGTAATAATAATGTAATATATTATGCAAATAAAACTGGTTTCTACAGATATGATAATGAGAAAATGGCTGCTGAAACGTTGTCTGATCTGATAACTGTCAGACAAATAGTTGAGGACAACGAAGGTGATACGTACTTGTGCAGTAATATTGGAGTTTTCATTGTAAGTAAATCGGAAGGTTTCAAGAAAATATTAGACATTAAGAACATGCACGGACTAGCATTCGATAAAGATAATCATTTGGTATACTCGGACGAGCACAATATTATAAGGCTGAAGTATAGTAATAATCGCTGTGATCAAAAACTTCCTCAATGGTAATAAAGTTATTAGTGTTAGTGATTCTGTGGTTTAATTTGCCAGATCAATAAAAAATATATCATTGATTTTCGTGCAATTGATTAAAGAGTGTGCAGCCTTTCTGAGAATACACAGTCTGTAAAAATTACGTAGCTGCCTCAAGGAAACGTATCGTATGTGCGCGTTCGAAACAACCCGTTTAGACTTGTTTAATACAGTGCAAATATTTTAAACCTTCAAAAATTTAATAATTGACAAGTGGCATTTGCTACTCAAAGGTGGATAGTGAATTTCAATTTTCAAATACATGGTGACAAATTAGTCTAGGTCTCCAGTAATTCTCTAATCAGTTTAAAGCACTAACTGGCACTTAGTACATTTGAATGAAGTGATCGACTGTAGTAGGCAGGGCACGGTACAAATATGGTCACGGGTTGATAGTCAATACGTGACCACGATGTAAGTGTGTACAAATCGCGAAACTCTAAAAGAGTGTTAGGTATCCTTAATTCATCAAGTATGGTTTTACAGGGAGCCGAGCTTATTGCTTACTCCTGGACAAAGCCTGAGGCTCTGTGTTTGTTACTACTGAAGATTAATTATTAAAATTCAATTTGATTGACTCGAGAATCGAACCCGGGACATAATACACAAAGAAGCGCATGGTTCAGACTAAGTGAGTTAGTAATTTACACTTTAACGTGTATTACAAATAGTCTAGTTAGTCTCAGCTCTTTCTTTTTTTTTTAATAAACCCTACTCCCACACTAGACCTAAATTCTGTGTGGCGATGGTCTTACAATATTTCAAATAAAGAACACTCAGACTCAAAACAACTATTTGTGTGTCACACAAATTTTTGCATCGTATAGGATTCGAACCCACAACACTCGGCGTAGTGGCATTGGCAAGGCGATAACTAGATGTTCCCGCGGTTTCACCCGCGTTTATCGTTACTACGCCGCCTTCGTGGGTCGTAGCGTGATGTTATATAGCCTATAGGCTTTCTCGATAAATAGGCAATCCAACAATAAAAAAAAATTTGAAATCGGATCAGTAGTTCCTGAGATTAGCGCGTTCAAACAAACAAACAAACTCTTCAGCTTTATAATATTAGTATAGATAATATTTACTGAATGGCAGCGACACAAATATCAAAGTCACTGACGCAAGTTTCATAGCTGTTTGTCCTTTTCTATAATTTACAATTTCAAGTACTTTTCCGTGCGAATAAACTGAAACTCACAATTAGCAGTCACGCTCGCGGCCCTCGGATCAGAGAGCCAGTCATAATTATTCGCTTCAGTTTCATGAAAAGGCACAGAGTAAAAAGAACCACCAACACTGTGTATTGCATTTTCCATTACAATCCAACAATCCTGTCTCATCCCATTCCGCGTAATTATGCTTTAATTAACGGACATTACACTGCTGAAAATATAGCAAGATCAAAACTAGCGTCATGGATATTTATATTATTACTATATTTTATTTATATTTGGATACTGAAGATTTGTTGATTGTTGTTAAATAAGTTCCATGATAATAATTATAATATTGGCCTATTTTTGCATATATACAAATAAATAAAATTGAAGTGTCTGTTTGTAATGTCAAAATAACAGCTTTTTATCTAATGCATATGAAGGTTGCTCAGCAGTTAGGGAGACCCCATCTGACGAAACTCAAGACTACCGATGGCAGAGTCATAACCTCAAAGTTTGAGATACTCCACGAAGTCGAGAGTTTTTACAGACACCTGTACGCATCACGGATGGCGAGCCCTTCGGGACATAGCGGCGATGACCACAGAGCCCCACTTACACGACACTTCACCGAGGACATCCCGGATATCGACCAGAGCGAGGTTAGAGCGGCTCTCGAGCAACTTAAGAATAATAAATCTCCCGGTGATGACGGAATTACAACAGAGCTCTTAAAAGCGGGTGGGATCGCAATCCTGAAGGAGCTAACTAGCCTGTTCAATTCCGTCATCCAACAGGGCTTAACACCTCGGGCGTGGAGTGGGAGTGCAGTAGTTCTGTTCTTTAAGAAAGATGATAAAACCTTACTTAAGAACTATAGACCCATCTCACTCCTAAGTCACGTCTACAAGTTGTTATCGGGAGTCCTCACAAACCGTCTCGCTAGAAAACTTGACGAGTTCCAGCCTCTAGAACAAGCCGGGTTTCGAAAAGGCTTCAGCACCGTGGACCACATCCATACTGTTCGGCAGATGGTACAGAAGACCGAAGAGTACAATCAGCCACTGTGTATGGCTTTTGTGGACTACGAGAAAGCCTTCGACTCCATCGAAACTTGGGCAGTTCTAGATGCTCTGCAACGATGTCGCTTTGACTGGCGCTATATAGAAGTGTTGAGATGCCTATATGACACCGCCACAATGACCGTCCAGCTTCAGGAGCAGAAAACAAACCCGATAGAGCTGCGTCGAGGAGTGAGACAGGGAGATGTAATATCTCCCAAATTGTTCACGAACGCGCTTGAGAATGTTTTTAAAAGACTGGACTGGACTGGACGGGGAATCAATGTGAATGGTGAGTACATCTCACACCTACGGTTCGCCGATGACATCGTCATTACAGAGTCGCTGGCACAGCTTAGCGGAATGCTGTACAGCCTAAATGGAGCCTCGCGACGGGTTGGTCTCGGCATGAACCTGGATAAAACCAAGATCATGTTTAATAGACATGTTATGCCGAGGCCGATTTACGTCGATGGGTCGATGCTCGAAGTTGTTCAAGAGTATGTCTACCTTGGACAAGTGATTCGACTCGCTAGGAACAACTTTGAGAAAGAAATCGACAGGAGAATCCAGTTGGGGTGGGCAGCGTTTTGTAAGCTTCGTCAGGTTTTCTCATCGCCTTTACCGCAATGCCTGAAGACCAAAGTCTTTGACCAGTGCGTCCTACCTGTTATGACTTACGGTGCCGAAACGTGGACACTCACGGTAGGGCTAGTCCAAAAATTTAAAGTCACCCAGCGGGCTATGGAGCGAGCTATGCTAGGAGTTTCTTTGAGGGATAAACTTAGAAATGAGGTTATCCGTCAAAGAACCAAGGTTACCGACATAGCTCGCAGAATAAGCAAGCTGAAGTGGCAATGGGCTGGCCATATCTGTAGAAGGACCGAAGGCCGCTGGAGCAAGCGAGTTCTAGAGTGGAGACCGCGACTTGGTAAACGTAAGGTAGGACGCCCCCCGGCCAGGTGGACCGATGATCTGAAAAAGGTAGCTGGGTCAGACTGGATGCGGAAAGCGGAAGACCGGATGTTGTGGCGTAAAATGGGAGAGGCCTATGTCCAGCAGTGGACTGCGGCGAGCTGATTGATTGATTGATTGATATGAAAGTATATAAGGTACCTATACGAAAACATATATTTTTAAAATTTTTGTCTGTCTGTTTGTTCCGGCTAATCTCCGAAACGGCTGAACCGATCTTGACGGGACTTTCACTGTCAGATAGCTGATGTTATAAAGAGTAACTTAAGCTACTTTGATTTTAGAAAAGATATAGCGTTCCGCGGAGATAAACACTTTTTAGTTAAAATCTACGCGGACGAAGTCGCAGGTAACAGCTAGTATATAATAAGTATGGCTAATTGTATGTAACTTAGTTCCTAGTAGTATATTGTAAGTGCCCTTAACGCCTGTGGCACAGGTTTACCCTAGTACAGGCACCCATAATTTATTACCTATATTAAGTACTTTATGGATTGTATTCATGTTTTACCACTGTAATTAATAAATAAATTATTATTATTAATATATTTTGCCCGTGGTTTTGCTCTTGTTAATGTAGATTCTGGGAATAAAATTATATCCCAGAAAGTGTACTTCTTTTCTAAATGAAAGACATAACCTTTTTTGTACTCCTAAAAACGGCGAGTAGTTGAGACAGGAAAGCGTAACAAACAAACTAACATTCGCATTTATAATATTAGTTAGGTTTGCCTTATACGCTTGTGAAACATGAACCCGAAGATACTGGAAAACAATAAATACTTTTTGATAGGTTATTGGTACAGCGATCATTTCTCCCACGTACGTGCAAGCTCAGGAATGAACTGCCTGCTTCGGTGTTTCCCGAGCGCTATGATACGTCCTTCTTCAAACGAGGTTTAAAGAGAGCTCTTCTTTCATGGTAGGCAGCGGCTTTGCTGTGTCCTGACATTGCTGAAGTCCATGAGCAGCGGTTACCACTTTCCATCTGGTGGGCCACATGCTCGTCTACCACTAACGATAAAAAAAAAAAAGTTACGAATGTGTCTCTGACAGAAAACAGGACACAAGGAATATTGAGAAGAATAATTGATGAATGACACACTTAAATGTTGGATCAAGCTATCCCCGCGATTTCACACACGTTTATGACTCCTTACCATAGCTGAGGCTCGTAGTAGTAGATAAATATATCCTCCCACAATAAACAGACTATCTAAAGTAAAAATATTTTCTTAGCTTCGTAAGGAAACCTGAGAAAAGGCCCGTGCCCAGCTGTGGGAGTTTAATACAGAGCTGATATTATTATTATTTGCTATTGGGAGGCACGGCTCTTGTTCAATGAGCGTGTGAACTCTATTTAACGCAGGAATATAAGACAAGTTTGTTTGGGTACAAATGCTGTTGATCCAACCGGATTATAGTTAAAAATATTGCAGCCATAACTTGCAGTAAAAGTATTTTCTGTTTAGAAGTTCAATAGGTTAGTCCACTTGATGGTAAGCGATACCTGCCGTACATAGACATGGCTCCTTTTATGGCATTCCAGAATCACTACCGAACTGCTGCCTGTCGGCGACGTAGAGATAATTACCATATTATGACCATTACTGTCTGTTACCTTTGTGCGTATGCCTTAAATTAATAAAATATTTTTTTCATTTAATTAACATGCAACACTATATTATCCCGTGTTCGCGGGCGAACAGCACTGTTCGACCAGCGTGTTTCTGAACCGCCCCGAGGTTTGTTCCATAACATTTTAAATTTTAAATGCCGAACTGCGTGTACCGAATAATTGAAACGTGAACGTGCTTTTATTATCTGATTGTGTAATCTAACACGTTCTGTTCGAATATTTAAAATTTAAAAGTGTTCGTTAAATTTGTTTTTTTGCTACTAGCTCATATGTACATCTAGTGGGGAAGACCCGCGGTGACATTAGGGTTTTTAAGGATTCAAGTTTGATTTGTTAATTTAGCAAGGATATATTGGCTTTTCGGTGCTATTCACTAGAATTTGGTAAAGATTCTATTGAAATACATCAGAATCGACATTATCTTTATCGACTGCTTAGTCGATAATCGTTAATCGATTGTTACCTGACAACCGACATCCCAAGAGACAACGATATTCTAAGGTTTGACCAGATGTTAGAATATATAAAAGTAATTCTAATATCCTGTTATAGATATTTATGACTGCTGGTAACTTTCTTTGATGTACACAAAGGTGTGACAATTAAAAAGTATTTATTTGTTACAAATTTTTAAATAAACCTCGCAGATAAAGGAACGTGGGGGCGTGATCGGGATACTGAGATTTTAATAACAGATCAGCTTTTGCTTGCGATTAGCTTGAGATTTAAAAGAAATAAACAAGAACATAGTCTATCTGAATAACAAGTTTTATCCAAATCCATTTAACGGTTCACGCCTATCTATTTTATTCCTCCCAAACTTATATAACATCAGCAGAAACTTTAAAAAAAAAATCCTCACAGCACCTGTACGTAAAAGTTATATAAAATGCATTAATATATTTAAAACTATATTTAATAGATCAGCAGAACAACTACACATAAAATAAAACATCAACCAAAAGTCCTGATTTCTGTCATTTTAAAACTCTGTAACAAAAGTGGAAAGTCCAGCACAGTGTGCAAAAACTAGACAAACTTAACACTAAAAACCATAGCCCAGCTATCAATATCCACCGTAGATAGCTCTTTTTTGTCAGTTATCGAATACATAGCCGATACAAAAAATTGTGCATCGAAATTGACGGACTTTTATCACTGTCTATTCTACGGAAAATTGTATTCAAATATTGTGCGAATAGGTATCGGTGATTTTATAGAGCGTGTAACTACATACATCGTGTGCTCATACATGATTTATTGTCTCTCTATTTATGAAACTAAAAGAAAATAATTTGGTAAAACACTTTATGAGCGACATTTAGATATTAATTATTGGAAAATGTATCCGGAATGAGGTAGGCTCTTTTGAAAAATTGTTTGTTAGCGACTTGAAAAAAGAGAGAAAGATAGAAAAAAATGTGGAGAGGCGTTTGCTCTGCAATGGGATATAAAGGGCTTATAAAAACCTTAACTGCAATAATTGAATATATTCTGTAAATATTTCACCATTTGCGCATCAAAAGATAACTTTTTGAATGTAGGGCAGACTAACAGATTTAGTAGAAATTTTAAAACATCGCTCATTCAAGAGATAGTCCATCTTACAGCTGTGTATCATCAAGGTACAATAGCGATGTATTACATGCACATATGCGAGCATAATTGTCGCCCAACAGCCACATATTCAAATTCCATACTACTAGTAACTTTGTTTCATACAAGCTAAATAACAAAATGCCCGAATCGATAAATGAAATGCTAAAAACATATATATGCAAACCTATGCAACAAGGTTAACGAATATTAATTCTTTTTTTTTACACACACACACCCTCATACTTTAATCACACCAAACGTTAATTTCAAGCCTGTCAAGTCTTGGCATGCCAGAAATTATTAAAAACTTATTGTGTCTGGCCGTCGGTGTGTCGCTGTGACTCATAACATTTCAAAATCTAAATGGATCGGAGTCTTGGTAGCCACATACTTACACCTAGCTTAGGCACCGGTGCAGTAGGTAGTTTTTCCGTGACGCGTGATAAACATACAGACAGAGACAAAAATGATAAGTATAATTGTTTTGGCTTCTATAGCTCTTATAAAGAATGCTTACAATTTTTTTCTTTGTCGAGGTCCAAATCCAGTTTTGTATGGAACATCTGACTTTTTTGTCGCGATTTCGGCAATGTCCCAGAACAAAACTTGTTCATAATAACAAGAATAATCATCCCCTGAGAGGTATTCACTATACTAAGAATAACCTTGCACCACCAACCAGTTTAACCAGCAACAATTTTACTATATGTATATTATATTTTTGGGAACATAAATGCTATTACTAATTATTAATTTGTGGGATTTTTAATTATCACTTGCTTTAACGGTGAAGGAACACATTATGAGGAAACCTGCATGTCTCAGAGTTCTCCACAATGTTCTCAAAGATATGTGAAGTCTGCCAACCCGCACTGGCCCAGCGTGGTGGACTATGGTCTAACCCTGCTTACACTGAGAAGAGGCCTAACAGGAGGACAGTTTATTTACGGGGCTGATATTTTTATATAGGAAGATACACGTCCGTGGATAGTAGACCATTTGTTCCACAGCGGGGCACGCTTCATTAAATTTAAACGTAATTATGATTAATTGTTTCTTTCTTTTCGTATTTTTCCTTACGTTAAAAAATACTTGGCCATTTGGGTGGCTTACACGGATATGGGTCTACGGCGTTTCATACAAAGTGGAATACATACATAGATTCACGTCTGTTTCCCAGAGAGGTAGGCAGAGACTACGGATTTCCATTTGCTACGATCCTAACACACTTCTCTGGTTTCATTCACTTTCATCAAATTCCTCATAGAAAGTGGAATAGTGCTTTTTAAAACACGGGCTACGGTAAATGTAGGAGTATTGCTACATATAACACTTAGTAAAGCTTGCGCTATTATTAATAAAATTACGAAAATAGTATTTTCGTAATTTTACTTCTTATATTACTTTACTATATTTTTACTTTTTAGATATATTTTTATTAAACAATATAACGCCTTGTAGATAAATCTCGAGGCGGTCTATAGACACATTCAAACAAAAGACAGAAAGAACACTTTTTTCGGCGGCCATTTTGTTTTAGTAATGTGCCGGCTTTTTCATGTCAAAATACGAAATGATACCCAAACAACTATTTACGAGCCACACAATATTTAATTATATGTGGAGATCAAACGTAACGCAGTGGTCAAGGCAAGGCAAGGCGTCCAATTAAATCACAACACTCCGTGCATCTTCTTTTAAAATGACGTACTTTGAGTATCAAATTTTTTTTTTACTTAGTGAAGGCAACGCCCGCACTAGGAGTAATTCATATGCCGCGAAAACTTTACAAACATTCAAACAACAGACACAAAGAATACCCAGACTCGAAACAACCATTTGTGTATCACACGAAGTTTTGTCCCTTGTGGGATTCGAAGCCACAATACTCGACGCAGTGGCAGTGGCGAAACGACCCCTAAAACCACTACGCCATCCATGCAGAAATATAAAAACGACATCACATAGCAGTTTTGTGCGTGTGTTATGTAATTTTTAGGGTAGGTAAGATAGCAAGGTTAGTTCTGAAGAAAAGACGGTCAAACGCACGTCGCTACGCGCTAAGCTGATATGACACGCCAACGTTGGTTCAGAAACCGAATGTTCATATTTTACTATAAAGACCATTTTCTATAGAGATATAGGTTTATAAGTATTTATAATATAATATTTTACATAAAACAAACTTTCATAAAATAATGAAAGAAATACAGAAATATTTTATACACACCAAAATAAAAACTATTTTATAGACGTAACATACCATCAGACCAATTCGGTAAGCCTAAAAAACACTTCGTATTTTGATATGAAAAAGCCGGCACATTACTAAAACAAAATGGCCGCCGAAAAAAAATAAAAGGCACTGACACGCGCATGCATTCTGCCTAACCGCAATTGTTAAATTTAATTCTGGCTGGAATATGTCGAATTGTTACCTTTTTGGCCATTTGGATACGGTTTTGCATAATGTATCGATAGACCGGTGATAAAGGTATTGGATTTGTGGTGGTGGGTTCAAACCCCACTAATTTTTTTTTGTACGATTTTTGTGCATATTCTTGATGAACATAAATTTTAAGCGGTTACAACTTTTGTCTACTGGAGGTTAATATGCTCATCTCCTATTACATGGAACCTAATATTTTTTGGCTAAAAGTAGGTGTAGAGGATAAGCAGGTGTCTGCTTATCCTCTCTGGTTTTAGGTTCTACGTTATACTGGACAAATCTATTGCCGTTTATCGGGCACAGACTAGACTTCGTATTGTTACTGAGAATTAATCGATAGAAAAATTCAATAACACTTTGACCCAAGAATCGAAACCAAGAAACGAGACCTCATTCACAGCAGTCGTCTCGTCGTCTCCAAAGCAGTATTTTATATAACTGGCATAATAAATTTGGCAGTTTACTGCTCACCGCAAAATATGAAAAGCATTTAACATTAAGACAAATTGTTAGACATACTTCTGTTAAATTTAACCAAGGAATTTAAATAAAGAACAACATTCCCAACGTTCATAGTTCCAAAATTTAAATTGTGTAAATAAGCAGAGCCGTTTTCGCCGCCATTTCCCGAATTTTCCTTCGCTTCAAGTTGTTGGGAATCTTAAATGTCATCGTGGTATTTACCCGAGCTTATGACACAGCTTGGTATACTTAAGGCGCTGAAAAACCGCCATGTTATTATAGAGGACTAGTTTCTGGCCCCAGTTTCACTTGAATTAATCGTACTGGACGAATACTGGGTCAAAAAGTACCTTAATCCAAGGGATAGTCTATCTCTGTGGTAAGTTTCATCCGAATTAGTGAAGTGATTTAAGCGTTATTGTGTGAAAAAAACATAATATAATTTGCATTATTAGTGAGATTATCTGAGTTTTCTTATATTACTTTACATATATTATTATCGTGTTTTATACATACAATCTGCTATCATTGGTTCTGAGGCATAAGATTGCGTGCGATGGTGAGGTTCCGAATTTGGTTTCCGGGCTGGGCAAATGGATATTTCTTTAAGAAAATTCTTAATACTGGGTAACGTATATATCGATAGACGGCGATAGACTCATCTCATATTAGGTACTATTAAAACTCCTTATTCCCCAAAGAGGAAGGCAGGGCCTTCACATTGCTACTTACTACATCCTGGAAGTTAGATAATTATTATATACTAGGTATGTCACTTTTATTATATAGTAATGGACGTTATATATTTGATCCGTAATATTTTGTTACTAATACCTGTACTTGTGTTAAAAAAATTATCAATAAATAGCGCAATAAATCACCAAGGAGCTAACGAGAAAGAGGCATGTCATTCAAACAATTGCTCTTTCTGTTTTGCAAGTGATTTTCTTTTAAGAACAATAGAAAACGTTCCAATTGGGACGTTTCTGAGTCTTCACTTTGCGTTAGTAATACATATATGTATTAGTTTTCTGATTATAATATTATTGCTCTCATTACATTCATCATCTACGCAGACTTAGGGTATCTTTAACCTAAACTAGCTAAGAAAATTTCCGATATGGTCAGTAAACAGTAACAACAGTAAAACATTCGCCGAGATCTTTCCTAACCCGTTGTCCCAATCACATTTGCTTTATACCTTTCTTGGTGAAATCAGACAGCAGAAAACTAAATAAAGCCATTTAAAAAGACTTACAATGTTCCGTTCACAAACACTACCAATTTCGCGAAACAAGTAATTTTTATAGATGAAACATGGCCCTTGTCAAAGCGTCCAACTTTAACGGTACTTACGACATTTTTTATACAAACTTTTATGTCTTACGACATCCATTTTATGTTTGTAACATTACCTGTAACAATAAAAACAACAATATTAATCATTTTCGATAAGATATGGCGGCCATAAGCAGTTTATAGTAGTTTCTTACGCAATATTATTTTATTGTTCAATGTCAAGGCGAAAGGTTATGAGTTCTACAATTATTATTATCTGTATCTTTATTTCTTTTTTGTATAGGCTGTGTTTCTGGTGGATACAAGTATATTTTACAACAGTATTGCTATGTATTATGAAACAATTATATTATACACTTGATAAAATTTATCACTTTTGTAATAATTGATGTCGAAAATCTGATCCATACAATTTTGTTATTATACATATTTTTGAAGTGAAAACTTCTTTAGGCGCGTTTAGCACATCATGGGTGAACAAAAATCATAGAACTCGCGTCATCGTTACGCTTCCACGCTTTCCATTTCTGAATCATTTTATAATATTAACAATATCTCAAAAATGGTGCGTCCTAAGCAAAAAATAACGAAATTTTGAGCCCTATAATAAATATAGGTTTTTAAACAGAGCTGATATTATTTCTATAGCTGATGCTTTTAAATTACATAAATACTCCTAGCGGCCACGGCGGCCATTCTTAACGGAAACTAGCTATCTATAATTATATATATTATAGTGCACAAATACACGTCCACTCTCATAGTTATATGTTCGATGAAAACGCAATCCAACACGAACGGACAGAGATCATGCAGATGACCAATGGCTTCACCTGCTTTTTGAGAACTGTACCACACCGTCAACTTCCTAAAGTTGACGGTGTGGTACAGGTCTAGGTCAGGTAGTACCGTCAACTTTAGGAAGTTGACGGTGTGGTGTGTTAGTGTATAGTGTGTTTGTCAAATAGTAGCCAGGAGTTAGGACTCCTGGCTACTATTTGACAAAAAATTTAGTAGAGCCTCGCTGATTTTAGCATGAATGAGTCGGCTCGACCGGGGAAGGACTAGCCTCTCACAGAATATCGACGTGGAATAGCAGTATTCCTACTGTTGTGTTTCGTTCGGTAAGTGAGAATACCGGAGGGCCAATCACCCCCTTTCCCCCATCCCGCTCCCTTTCCTTCTCACGTCCTTTTCTAAAGGGTCGGCAACGCGCAAGTGATGCCTCTGGTGTTGCCGGCGTCCATAGGCTACAGTGACCACTTACCATCAGGTGGGCCGTATGCTTGTTGGTATGCCTGAGTTGTATAAAAAAAACAAGCAATAACTTTTTGTTGGCCCAACTCGAATTTGAACTTAAGACTGCAAAGTTACATTCACTACCCCTGCGCTACTGAGGCATTTATAAAGCGGTTAATGTATGTTTATACATACAAAAACATCCAAAAACAGTTTCACAAATAGCTGGCTCACTATTACAAGGTTCTGTTTTTTTTTTTTTTTTTGGGGAAATGAGGTTAAAATTTGCATATCAGTAAAAATAACTTAAAAAGTAACTTAGAAGTATTTGCGATTTAATATTGTGAGGTGGTAAGTGCTTGCATCTATTACTATAGATATATTTGTAATAGAAAAAAAGAAAGAAAAATATTTATTTTGCCACACAAGGGCACACGCAAAACACGAAGAAATATAAAAAAACAACAAAAAAAAACAAAAGAATACAAATTACAAAATAAAAAATAATAAAAAAGTTGAATAATGAAACTAACACTAATTTAATTTAAATTCTGCTCACTGGCAACACCACACCTTCTGCTAAACGGAAACTGAATCCATTCGGTCAAATGCCTACTATATCTATATATATTACAAAAAGGAATGTAACAACGAACTTTGTAATATTGGACCAGCGAAATATCTATATGAAAATCTAATCAATAGTACATTCGTAAGTTGAGCACAGTGGCTAAACGTTAAACAATAACGAACAACTTGATATTTATGTGTTTTGTTGTTAGGGTTCCTTCGCAAAATAATAAAGCCTGCATTGTTTTAGTTCAAAGTTAAACTCAGTTGGATTGTTATTATTGAAGCGTTATGTGTATTATTTGTTCGCTTAACAAAAGATATGTTCAAACTGCTGTGCCTGATTTAATGGTCGTGGTTTAGATTAGTAATGTGGGTTCTATTTTCTGATATATAATAATACTAGCTTTTGCCCGCGGCTTCGCTCGCGTTAATTTAGAATTCGACAATCAATTCGGGTTGTACTCTGCTTGTAATAATATAATTCAACCATGATTCGAAAGACACATGGCGCCATCTTCATATTTACAAAAAAATAAGTATAAGTATATGTATGTTTGCACATGCATGCACAGCTATCGCATTCACTACCACCGCGTGTTCTAGGCAGACCAGTGCCGGATTAAGCAAGCGCGGGGCCCGTAGAAAATTCTTTCGGGTAAGAGTGCTTGCATACATCAGACTTTTTGTAGAGCTGATTATTGGGCCGACTGAAATTCTACACATTTATACGAGCGACTTTTTGTAGAACTTGTTGCTTTTACCGTATGAAATTCGGTGTTTTATTTACGCCAAGGAAATAGTTGGTTACCGATTATCTGACGTGGATTGTCTTAGTACGAAAAGTTGTAACGTTTCACGTTTTTGTGACATCAAGTAAATTCAATATACCATATCTTATGTAATAAGTTTCACTCAAAAAAATTACGCTCAGGCAGAGATGAGTGGGCTTAAATATGCAGGGCCCCATTTCGCGCGGGGCCCGTAGCAATTGCTACTCTTGCTACGTGGTTAATCCGGCACTGAGGCAGACTCTAAAACATTTAATGAGTATATCATACAGTTTTAGGCAGACATTAAGTACATCATTTAAAGTATATTACAAGGTTTTAGGTAGCAATTATGATACTTTAACTTATCAATTGTTAGAATACCAGACATCAATAAAAACCTATTGTATCTTACCGCCAGTGTGCTGCTGCAACTCGATCAGTAATGCACATACAAGCAAACGCACGAACACATGCTACATAAAAAACAAATAAACACATTCAAAATGGCTTTTTCAAACCACTCAGAGATGTGCGTACCGCAAAATATAAAACTACCCATTCATACTTTACCTCGTCGCATTCAAAAAGAATTTTCT
The DNA here is from genome assembly GCA_963564715.1 of Catocala sponsa. Lineage (NCBI taxonomy): Eukaryota > Metazoa > Arthropoda > Insecta > Lepidoptera > Erebidae > Catocala > Catocala sponsa. The sequence continues at coordinate 19,196,355 of OY751349.1, forward strand.
AAATTAATATTTTACTAATGAAAAGACACAACACAGAAGCTTTAAAATCATTTAATTATACGGAAAAGTTAAAAGTGTTACCTTTTATAATTAATATAAATTAATGTGATTTTTATAATTTGCTTTACTGGTATAATTAGGTGGAACTCTGGGTGTAATTATTTCATTTTATTTTTGTTTTGTGAGCCACTGCTTAATAGATACCATTAAAGGGTATTAATGTAAAAAGGTTTTATTCGTCCGTGTTATTTTTATCAGGCTGTTGACTAAAAGTTGTTTTCATAAATAAATTTAACTTCATTGGGTTAATATGTAATACATAGTCAAAGTCAAAGTCAAAAATCATTTATTCATTTAGGTTACAAAGTAACACTTATGAACGTCAAAGGGGTTAGTTTATTACATTTACTGAATTTACATTTATGTTAGTTGAAAGGTTTAGGCAAAAGGAAGATATGAGAAGATAACTGCAAGAACATCAAAGCCACTCTTTTAAATCACCATCAAATTATAATTTCAGTGTTTTACAACTCATTTAAGTACCAGGTGTTGCAGTCATTGTGCCATATTATATTACTGTCTTTATAAAACTAAATTCTAAAAATAAAGACATACTAGTTTAGACAACAACAAAATCTAATAAACTCACAAACCCCTTTGACGTTCATAAGTGTTACTTTGTGACCTAAATGAATAAATGATTTTTGACTTTGAAGATTAAGTTGTATTTAACCCATATTTGCCAACTAAAATTTAAGATCCTATATAATAGGGACTATTGCCGGTTACAGGGTAGAATTCCAGAATCCGTGCTGCTTCTAAGAATTGACTGACAGAAAAACCAAATTACACATTGCTCGACCCGGGAACCGAATTTGAGACCTCATGCACAGCACTTGCATATTCTTCCCGCTGCGCTACCGCATATATACTAAGCTACTAAATTAATATAACAATAATATAATATAATAATATAATATAATATTCTATCACATACACACAACACTATCTAGCCCAAACTAAGCAGAGCTTGTACTATGGGTACTAGACAATGGATAAACATACATATATAATTTTTTTTTTGTAAACACATACATTTTATACATAAAAACACCCAGACCAAGACAAACATCCATGTTCATGCACACAAATGTTTGACTTGTGCGGGAATCGAACCCGCGACCTCAGGCGTGGCAGTATGCTAACTACTACGCCATCTAGGCCGACTTTTTACCACCTTTGTTTGTACAGCATTTAAATAATACATAGCAAAGGTATCCTTAAATAGACAATCCCATGCTAACATAATACAACTTGTACAATAACAGAACTTGAGGTATGTTGTCGCACGATACGAGCCAACGAGTGTTTAAATGTCTTCCGAAATAGCCTTCCGTTGTCTGTCTAGAAGATATTCCATACGACGAACGCGTAAGCCGACGTAAGGTATGTGTCTCACTCGTAGAGCGCAGCGATTTTAATAGCTCGTTACATTAAGGGTCAATCCACACCGAGACGCGACGCGGCGCGACGCTGCGCGCACATTTTAATAGAGCGACTCAAAATATACTTTATTTACTACACGAAAAGATACACATTTCATTGTGAGAATTCAGAATACGTTGCACCACGCAGCATTGCGCCTCGAAATGGCTCGCGGCGTAGCGCGACATATCGCGACGCAGCGGTGCATCGCCGGTATGCGCGGCGTGCAAGAGCGGTGCTGCGTCTCGCGATGCCGCGCGACGCAGCGCGACGCCGCGAGACGCAGGCTGAGGCCGCTGTGGCGCGCTTGCAAATGGTAGACTGCGGGTGGGCGCGGGCGGGGCGATCGCCCGCGGCGAGTAGATACGTTCCACTGCGCCCCGCGGCGTCTCGCTGCGCAGCGAGGCGTCGTGCTGCTACGATTTTACGATGCGCCTCGCGACGTTGCGATGCGTCTCGCGGCGTCGCGCGGCGCAGCGCGAAATCATTGGCCTCTTCGAGTGTCGTCGCGTCGCTTCTCGGTGTGAACTGACCCTAAATTGACAGGAGGATTTCGGCGTTTGGTGGCAGCGGTAGTGTAAACCCCTAGTCAGCTAAATCTTTTCAATTTCAAGTCAAGCAGAAGATGAAAATGTACATTTGGGTAATCAACGCATTGATCGAGCTTTTGGCATGCCGAAGTGATGAAGCTGATAATACCAACCGTGCTTTGCAATCTAGAGTCACTGTGCAGCTTGTACATGGTATAGAGGGTCCACTGCTGACAATACAGCGCCTCCGTAGCGATCTGGAAACCCTACAGGTCATTATAATGTTTACTAAGTTTCGGAATGAGCAGCTCAGCAGCGCTTCTACAGGAAACTATTCGATGGTTAAGCATACTTAACCATCAAGTAGTTTTGACATGTCACACTAACATTTGTCCGTAGAGCAGCGATAGCTCAGTGGGGAGACCAACAGACTGCAATGCAGAGGGTCTCGGATTCGAACCCACGTCGCGCACCTCTGACTTTCGGAAGTTATATGACTTTTCGAAATTATGTGCGTATTGATTGACAATTATCGCCTGCTCGGTGCCTTGGAGAGCACGTTAAGCCGTTGGTCTCGGCTGCCATGAAGATCTATCGCAGTCGTTATTGGGAGAGTGTCGACAAAAAAGATCCCACTGGGTCGAAGTGTCGCCGGTCTGCACTGACTGGCCCCCACATAAGATAACGTAAGATAAGATAACATGTGTCCGTCACAATGGATTTCTCGCTTCACAAATGAAACAGAGCACTGATCATAGGCCGGTCTTGACACACTTACCCAAAACAGAAACACAATAGAACATATGTGCAAGTGCATGGTGCATGGAGATAATTAATCCGGTAGAATTGTCTTGTATTTTTATTAATATATAATAAGTCAAGTATAAATATAATAAGTCAACAAACCCATCTTTTGCTGTGAAACAAGAAAACAAATAACGAATATCAATTAAATGAAAACTGCCTGTGCTATATCGTATCTATAGTTATGCAGTAAATGAAAATAGTAAAGTAAATGATTGTTAGGCTAAGATTTTCTGATAAGGGAACATTTTTCTTGCTAGTTAATTTACGGACTCCGGCGTCCAGATATTATATTTTTTAGATTGTTTCTGGTTTTCGGCTAATTAATTAGTTAATAAATTTTTTTATTGTTTTTGTATTTTTTAAATTTATTTTATTGCCATTGGTGACAGACCAGCAAGTGGCCCACCTGATGAAAAGTGGTAACCGCTGCTCATGGACTTCAGCAATGTCAGGACACAGCAAAGCCGCTGCCTATCGTGAAAGAAGAACTCTCTTTAAACCTCGTTTGAAGAAGGACATATCATAGCGCTCGGGAAACACCGAAGCTGGCAGTTTATTATATATGTATGTTGCAATCTAACATGTTGTCCCTTCTATTAGCTCCAATGCGTTACAGCTTAATATCTGTAGTAAACATAGCTTAATTCTCTTGCAGTGTGACGTAGTCCTTACAAGTCTAGCACCGGAGAATATTTGAATAGGCACATGAAATGTATCCGAGGAATATTTTAGTATGTGAATACACATTAATACCAAGCCTATGTTGTTTTAGGCTTAAAGATTTGTACAATGTTCAGTACAATGGCTATTGGCTCAGTGCGTTCGTTCTGTATTCAATCTAATCAAACATTAGTGTAGTATTCCATTTGAATATGTTTGTTGAAAGGATTAGTTTCGGTTGGTAACGTGCATATTAGAAAGGTTTTTTTTATAGGATAGGAGGCAAACGAGCCGACGGATCGCCTGATGGTAAGCGATTACCGCCGCCCATGGACACCCGCAACTCCAGAGAAGTTACAAATGCGTTGCCGGCCTTTTAAAAAGGAGTACGTTCTTTTCTTGAAGGTTTGTAGGTCGTATTGGTCCGGAAATATTTGTATGCCGTAGACCAGAGGTACCCAGACTTTTTTCTCGTAGACCACTTCCAAAATTTAGCTGGTTCCGGTGGACCCCCTTGCAGCGAAACAAGTTCATGCAAGTAAAAACTTTGATCAGATCTCTACAGGCTGACCGTTTCTTTTTTTTTTAGAAATTCTCGTATCTGAACCTACCATCGTAGATGGGCTGACCTTTTTTTTTAAACCACTGTTACTGAATATGGGATATGCAAGTTTTAACAAAAGTCAAGCCAACATTTTAGTTCTTCACTATCATCATCATCATCATCATGTCAGCCAAAAGACGTCCACTGCTGGACATAGGCCTCCCCCAAGGTTCTTCACTATCGAAAACAAATAAATTTTCGTGGAGCCCCGCTTATTGCGCCATCCTCCCAAACAATATTTTTAGCTTAGCGCCTTAAATGTTACTTGCACTAAATCGGCATAATATTAATTCATTGCTATTAAATTCCAACAGGCGCTGCAACTTAAATATAACCGAGCCATTACTGCCGCCTCTAAAAGCAGCATTAATGGGGATTCATATTTAGCAAACAGCATTTTTGCATCGTAGCTACGGGTATAAACAGCATGCTTAGGGTAGCGGAGCGAAAAGCGGAAAAATGTCATTAACATAGGAAAGGCTTCTAGACTTTGTATTTTACATTAATTTTGTATTTTCATCAGAAACAATGTGCTGCTAGTCTCTTTAGTTTCGCATTGTAACTTTGTATTTATGGTTGAAGTCCTGGCCTGCTACAAAAGCTAAGTACGCGTTGCTGTCAGATGATGTTCCAGCAACGCTAAAATTTGTAATGTTGTTGGCAGGCAATTCTTAAGATCAGTTCAGAGTTATATGGCAATGAAGGTCCGCGTGCTATTGCGTGGGTATTGTACATCGCACATATTTTATAAGACAATAACACACAATTTTACTACAGTTTTATCTATACTAATATTATAAAGCTAAAGAATTTGTTTGTTTGTTTGAACGCGCTAATCTCAGGAACTACTGGTTCGATTTGAAAAATTATTTTAGTGTTGGATTTATCGAGTCGCCTATTTATCGAGTAAGGCTATAGGCTATAAAACATCGCGCTACGACCCACGGGAGGGCGGGGAGAGGTTGGGAGCACAGTAACGGTAAACGCGAATGAAACCGCGGGAACATCTAGTAATTAAATAGGTATTTAATAATAATAATATAATATCAGTCCTATATTAAACTGTTCCACTGCTGGGCACGGGCCTCTTCTCACTATGAGAAGGGTTAGACCATAGTTCACCACGCTGGCTTAGTGCGGGTTGGCAGACTTCACATATCTTCGAGAACATTATGGAGAACTCTCAGACATGCAGGTTTCCTCAGGTTGTTTTCCTTCATCGTTAAAGCAAGCGATAATCAACTATTTAATACCTACGCATTTAACTTCGAAAAGTCAGAGATGCGCGCCTTGGGTTCGAACTCAAGACCTTTGCGTGGCAGTCCAACGGTTTCCCACTAGGCTATCGCTGCTTAAATACTTAGATAGATATGAAAGTAGTAACATTTTGACGCACGGTTTGAGTTTGAATGAGTTTGAGTAGACCTATGCATAATTCGTTGAACATATTCAGATCAAAGGTGGCATTGAGGTCGTTTGAACTTTAAGAATGGATATATCCGTTCACTGCACGGATAACATAGTAGTGTAAGCAGTCGCTTCGCCACTGCAACTGCGTCTGATGTTGTGGGTTTGACCCCCACATGGGACATGAGTGTGAGAGTGATCCACAAATAGATGTTCCAAATATCCGGGTTTTTTATGTACCTTGTTTTTGTATATTTGTATGTCCCTCCAGACACAGGAATTACAATTAGGGCGGAAATGTTTTTTGACGGCCTCGATGGCGTAGTGGTTAGTGTAACCAACTGCCACGCCTGAGGTCGCGGGTTCGATGCCCGCACAAGTCAAACATTTGTGTGCACGAACATTGATGTTTGTCTTGGTCTGGGTGTTTCTATGTATAATATGTATGTATTTACAAAAAAAAAGTATATAAGTATGTTTATCTATTGTCTAGTACCCATAGTACAAGCTCTGCTTAGTGTGGGCTATTCGATCTGCAGAGCCTGTGGTGAACAGGACGAGTCCATATCGCACCTACTGTGTGAATGCGACGCGTTGGCTGGACTTAGGATGGGTCTGATGGGATTGGCATATCCAAACCCTGAAGACTTCAGGCTTCTCCCTCTGAATTGTACATTGCGGCTGATGCAGTACATTCATAAGGAGATAGCTAAGGGATAAATCTTGGGGCTGACACAAAAGATCCTACTGGGTCAAGATAGTTTGGGCTAGACGGTGTTGTGTGTATGTGGTAAAATATTATTATTATAGAAGAGACATTATATTGAAAACCCAAAAGAAGTCGTAAGTCACAGCTAGTATAGATATGAAACTCGCTTCGCCCGTTAAAGTGCCCTTCGTCTTCTTTTAGTTTGTTTAAGCTCGGTCCCAAGTGTCCACTCCCAATAGGTTTTCGGTACGTATCTCTTCAGTGCAGCTGCCGTTTTAGTATGATGGACTTTTTACTGGTGTACCTACCTAGGTGGACAGTTGCGACACATTGTGAAGAGGTGTGAGGAACCTTAGCGTTTTTAATAATAATAATAATATTCTACCACATACACACAACACCATCTAGTCCAAACTAAGCAGAGAGACAATAGACTATGGGTACTAGATAATGGATAAACATGACATAACATAATATAATATATTAACATAACATTATAACATTTTATGGTGATATATTCGAAAGAGATGGTTTTAGGAAATATTTTAAGAGCTGTCAATTTGCAAAGGTATTTTTTTTACAAGTACAATTTTTATAAGCACTTGCATGTAGCCATAAAGTCTTAGTAAATTAAAAAGTGAAATCCGATGGTAGTAAATAATTTAGGTACTACCTATGTATCATCTATATATTAATACGTGAAGCGAAAACTTTGGATCCTTTTTTACGAAAATTGGGCGGGCGGAGGAGTATGAAATTTCGCACACTTATAGTTTATACAGAGAAGAAGTGACGAATGCTAATATTTTTATAAAATATGCATTACAAATACATTAAATTAATGAAAAACCATTACACGCACACAACCATGCATTTGACACACGTAGTCGAAGCGCGTAACTATGGTTACACATCATCATCATCATCATCATCATCATCAGACTATGATAGTCCACTGCTGGACATAACCCTCCCCCAAAGAGCGCCATAGCGCCCTGTCTTCAGCTTGCCGCATCCAGCATCTGCCTGCAGTCTTTCGCAAATCGTCATCCCACCTGGTCGGAGGGCGTCCTACACTACGTTTGCCGAGTCGCGGTCTCCACTCAAGAACACGCTTACCCCAGCGGTTGTCTGTTCTTCGCGCGATATGGCCAGATATATGTAATTAATTACATATATTAGCAATATCTTACAGGCAAACTTTGGTCGAATTTCGAGCACTAGGCGACCGCTATTTCTAACAATCATACAACCTCCTAACACCCCTAATTCTCTTACTTGGAACACACTGCGCATACGTACTGGCTTTATAATGTATATTCTATACACTGTATCTTTTTTATTGCAACTTGTTTTGTGAGCCAAATAAATAAATAAAACAAAATAAAATATAAGTATTCCTTTTTTAACAGAAAATTAATGAGTAAATGAATATCACGTTTCCTGTTATGTAAAACTCGATCTCGAAAAAAAACTGGATCGTAGATCCCCAAGAACATACATACATATAATCATTTTAACGTAAAAATAGTTAATCGTATTATTAGATACCATATAGAAAGATAGATATTTTTAATTGCTGCGTCTCCATTATATCACGCATATCGACAGTATTCTCTTTATTTAAAGTTAGTTCACGCGTTGTAGACTAGTTTTTTGATACAACATATGTTTTCCACTAATACGAGTATGAAGCGGGAGTGATGGATCACGCGTCATGCTTGAGAACGGGTATAACTTGTAGCCATAGAGTTTTGTTGTTTGTTAAATTTTTCACTTTATTTTGTACGCATCAACAAATAGCTTTGCAAATAAATCTTTATGTGAAAACGGCATTGAAATTGGTAGCAAAATGAAGTAGCTAATGAATTTCATGGGTTGGATATATTAATGAGAATAAAAATCGATCGCTATCTCCCTCGCATGCCTTCACCTAAATAGCGTTTACGTCACAACGTTGTACCGAGCATCTTTGTTCCGTCATTTAACAATTACCGCTATTACGAAACTTAAAATCCTATTTAATATTTTTCTATTTTAAATTTTAGATCATGTAACTTTTAAATTCTAATAATACTAAATATTGGGTCAGCTTCCCTAACGGGTGACGTTTCGTGGACATTGTTTTCTCGAAAGAATTTTATTACCTATATATTTTTAGCGTACTTAATAAGATTATTAGAAAACTGAGCCACGGAAAGGAAAATTGAAAAACGTAAAAATAAAATTAGACTGCCGATACAAAAGCCATTAGTTGATTAAACAATTTGTATGGCGATACACAATTTTTATATGCATTTCTTTATTTTGTGATGTTACCATGAATATTAAAAACCATTTTTCCCTTAGTACTCTCCTTGTGAACCTTACTTATATATGTATAAGTGAGTATGTCATGTTGTTATACTGATTATAATATCAGTTTTATTTATAACCTGTGCAACTACTGGCCACAGGACTCCTCTCAGTTTGAGAGTTGTATAATCCGCCACTTTGGCTCGGTTAAGGTTAGCAGACTTGACATATCTTGGAGGACACTATAAAGACACGTACGTTTTCTAACAATGTATTCTTCTTCTACGTCGTTTCACTCTTGACAGAGTGGTCGAGGTCATCTTTAAGGTTGTGTAGCATGCTTGACAATCCGTCGGTATTCTTCACGCACCTTTGCCTTTCTGGTGCACTCATACAAGGGACCATTGTCTAATGCTGCCTTAATTTGGTCGGTCCAGCGCATAGGCGATGTACCACGTGCTCGTTTGCCCTCGACGTTTCCTTGAACTACAAGGTGCTCTATGGAGACACCTCCACGTCTTGATACGTGCCCGAAGAATGTGAGAATTTGAGCTTCTACGATAGAAGATAGGCGTTGCTTGATACCTAGATCTTGTAAAATGGACAAGTTGGTTCTATGCTGGGTCCAAGATATCTTAAGCATTCACCTCCAACACCACATTTCTAGAGCATCTATCTTCTTTTTCTCACTCTCTCTCAATGTCCAGATCTCAGCGGCATACAGAAATATGGGAAATACTAGCGCTCTAACTAACCGCGCTATCTAACTGAGAGACAGCAATGTATTATTCGCAGTTAAAGTGAGCCATACTTACCTTTTAATACGCTCATACGCGGGAAGCGGTTGGATGGCGGTGGCCCAAAACCGGTCTGTGTGGAAAACCTTGGGGGAGGCTTATGTCCAGCAGTGGACGTCTTTTGGCTGACATGATGATGATGACGCTCATAAAGTCAAAATATTAGAGGTTGTGCATTAGCATCAAACTCGAGACCTCTTCGTTGCTGTGTAATGCGCTCACTAGACTGTCCCTGCTGTTTCAGATTCAACATCGTAAATTAAGTTTAAATTACCGTTGATAAATTTATCGCTATGACATGCAATTGCTATAATAGCAGTAAACTGCTTGCATGCAATTTCATGCTATAATTTATATTTTAACATGTGCAGAGAGAACTTTGAACCCCACCCGCGTACGGGGCAGTATCAGTTTGGCCTAGGTAGTTAAAGTATAAATGTTGTTATCTTTTTATAAAAAGAGCAGAATCCTAGATTATAAAGAAAATGGGAATTGTATCCAAATTTCGATCACTGGGCGACCACTAGTACTCATCCTAAATAATATTATAAAAGCGAAAATGAGTTTGTTTGTTTGTTTGTTACCTTTTCACGCCTAAACCACTGAACCGATCATCCTGAAATTCAGCTTATACGTTGACAGGTGTACAGAAACGGACATAGGCTACCTTTCATCAAGAAAAAAATTACTGTTCCCGAGGAAAACAATAATAACGTTCGTATGAAAATAGATGACGCCACGTGTCTTTCGAATCATGATTAAATTACAACAACCCGAATTGATTGTCAAATTCTAAATTAACGCGAGCGAAGCTGCGGGCAAAAACTAGTAAAATTATATAGCAATACGTTCACTCAATATAAATGGCATTCCTTGCCTTGTGAAATGTAATCGTGAAATAGCAACAGAAAAACTAGTTTTTGTCTATCTCTTCCACAAATTGGCCATATTGTTATTGTTAAAATTCGGGCGTTAGCATATTGACGTAAAAAACTGAGAGGCTTTTATTATAAACTAGATTTTGCTTGCTTCACACGCGTAAAAGTAGATTGGGTTATGTAAGCTGCAGTGTATTTTTTTAATAAAATAAATCCTATGTTACTCGGTGATAATATAGCTTTTTAATGGTGAAAGAATTTTTTAGATCAGTTTAGTAGTTTTTGAGTTAAATCGTTACAAACAAACAAAAAAGAATCAAATCTGTCCACTTTATAATATTATACTTATAAGTAAGTAGTTTAGAGTAGTAGAGCCTCGCTGATTTCAGCATGAATGGGCCGGCTCGACCGGGGAAGGACTACCCTCTCACAGAATATCGACGTGAAATAGCAGTATTCCTACTGTTGTATTTCGTTTGGCGAGTGAGAGTGCCGGAGGCCCAATCACCCTCTTTCCCCCTTCCGCTCCTTCTCCTTCCTACTTCCTTTCCATAAGGGTCGACAACGCGCAAGTGATGCCTCTGGTGTTGCAGGCGTCCATAGGCTACGGTGACCACTTACCATCAGGTGGGCCGTATGCTTGTTTGTCACATTAGTGGTATAAAAAAAAGTAAGTATAGATTAGTGATTGAGGTCTAGCGGAGCTAAGCGAGTAATGAGCGAGGAAAATAGAGTGCTAATGTGTACAAGATAGTTGTAAGCTGACAGTCAATGGACACAAACGGATTTTTGCCTCAATTGCCGTATTAGCTCCTTCGTGTAAGTTTTGGTTTATGTTAAAGGCCGATTGTTAGATATCAGGTTTGTTTTTGGATTTGGGTAAAGTGTTATTGAATGACTGGAAAAGTTGGAGTAATTCATCTCTGCTTATCCCTTGCAGGTATATCAGATCTGAAAAGAAAGGTAGAGGGGTCTTAATTCCCCTAGTACATCAAGTATATAGTTTTAAGTCTTGCCAGCTATATTTTAAATACATTTTACGAGGTGAGCCTATTGCCCTCTACCGGTAACATTACCAAACTTCTTGCTTATTGCGAACTTCCTAAAAAAAAACCCAATAACTCTTTGCTCGGGTCAGCAATCAAACTCAGAACAAATCATAGCCACAACAGGACTTACGAAGAAGAAAAATGTTATGTTGAAATATTTCATTCGGAGTATGGACTATGGTTATTTTCTCGGTCGAAGTTTCATACAAAAGGAGTTACTGCGAATCTGTATAGTCTTTCGCAAATGCATGGAACATAAATTAAACTATAAATCCGCAATACATTTGTCTTTGGCTTCCCGCCATAAATATCAAGCAATACGTTACTAAAATATTTTATATATCATTCATTTTTATTATTTACTGACTGGAATAAATACCATGGTTTCTCGTTTTTATGACTTTTGGTTTAGGGTTTACTCCCGTGGATCTATAGACAACCAACTATCGTGTAGGAATTGTGTATAATTTCAGGATAAAAGTAGCCAATGTAAGTAAAGAAAATGTGCATAATTATCTATACTAATATTATAAATGTGAAAATGAGTTTGTTTGTTTGTTTGTTACGCTTTCACGCCTTAACTACTCAACCGTTCAACATGAAATTTTGCATACACGTTGTCTGGGGTACAGAATAGGACATAGGGTAGGTACTTTTCATCCAGAAAAAAGAACTGTTGCAAACCTAACCTAACCTAACCTACATTTACGCGAGCGAAGCCGCGGGTGAAAACTAGTAATATTATAAAGCTGAAGAGTTGGTTTGTTTGTTTGGTAGAACACGCTAATCTCAGGCACTATTGGTTCGAATTGAAAAATTATTTTATTATTGGATAGCCCATTTATCGAGGAAGTCTATAGGCTGTATAACATCTCGCTACGACTAATACGAGCGAAGCATCAATGAAAAATGTTGCAAGGACGGGAAAAATCTGTTATTTGAAGCAGACGAAGTTGCGCGGGTCAGCTAGTCCAGTATAAAAGTAGTCGTGCCAAACACATAATTGTATTCGAATTTTATTCGAATATAGTAGAGCACATCGCGTCTTACGTAGTTTGAGTTGTGCAAAACCGTTCTGGAGGCTCACATATTAACTTCTCACATTAGTAGTAGTAGTCTGTGCGGATGGCGTAGTGGTCGAAGTGATCGCCTCGCCACTGGCACTGCGCCGAGTGATGTGGGTTCAATTCCCAAACGAGATATTTTTTTTTGTGCAACTGACGTGGCAAACAAGCATACGGCTCATCTGATGGTAAGTGGTCACCGTAGCCTATGGACGCCTGCAACACCAGAGGCATCACTTGCGCGTTGCCGACCCTTTAGGAATAAAAGGAAGTGGAAGTAGAAGGAGCGGGAAGGGGGTAAGAGGATGATTGGAGCTCCGGCACTCTCACACACCGAACGAAACACAACAATAGGAATACTGGTATTTCACGTCGATATTCTGTGAGAGGGTAGTCCTTCCCGGGTCGAGCCGGCCCATTCGTGCTGAAATCAGCGAGACTATACTGTTGCTGTACTGTTGTTGTTATATGTTGTGGGTTCAATTCCTATACGGGACAAAAAATTGTGTGATCTACACATAGTTGTGCCGAGTCTGGGTGTTCTTTGTGTCCGTTGTCTGAATGTTTGTCCTCATGTCCTCGCGACACTGGAAACGCGACACGTGTCCTCGTGACACTGTAAAATCTCAGGATTCAACCTCTTCGTCTTAAATGTAAAAGTAATGTGACCTTGTGACCCATATATCTCGGGGGTCTTTTAACCCACAGGGCCCATATTCAAACTCGACCAAGGTATGACCCCAAGGTTCAACTCAAAACCACATGCATGACATTCGCATTCACTACCGTTGCGCCACAAAAAAGTATATTTCGTTAAAATTCAGTACGTAACCATTAAGCTATTTCCGTAATAAATAAATAAAATGCGGTTTCTGTATATAGGTTAGGGGTACACCGGTTATCGGACCCTAGGGTGTCGTGGTTGCTGGCAAACCGGGCATAATGATATATGTGGCTTAACGCAATTTTCTGCCGGATAAGTGAATATTTCTATGGAGATTTTACCCTTCGAGCGAAGCTTGAGTGCAAATATATTCAAGAATTGTTCAAGTCAAGTCAAAAATTATTTATTTCTTTGAGAAAGTAACACTTATGAACGTAAAAGTTTATGATTTTACTGAATTTACGTTTGGGCTTCCCAATGACTGCGTCAATAGTATAGCGGATATGTAGTCACCCCGTGTTTCTATTGTGGGTTCGAATCCCACATAGCATAGATATGTATCACATCCACATTTTACCAGTTACGGTTTTAGGTATCACCTGAAAACACAGTTACATAATAGTTATTGCTTGAAAATTCAAGTTCAATTCATTACATTTCACAAAACACTTTGACCCGAAAATCAATCTTGGGACCTCATGCACAACAATCGTAGTCACTATTGCACTGACGCGATTGCATTTTAAAATTATATAAGCGCTCTAACTTTGGAGGAAGCCTTTACCCACCCGGGGTTCTTGACATAGATTTAAGTTAACTTAGGAAGTAGTTTAATATTATGTAATTTATACATACATACATAGATTCACGCCTGTTTCCCAGAGGGGTAGGCAGAGACTACGGCAATCCATTTGCTACGATCCTGACACACTTCTCTGGCTTCATTCACTTTCATCCCATTCGTCATACACGCCCGTCGGTTCAAGAAGCTCTTAAACTGGCCTTTGTCCAGAACGCCTCCGATCTGGTCGAGAAACGTTCGCCTAGGTTTTCCTCTTGCGACAGTTCCATTCACACTAGCCTTATAAACTTTCTTAGTCAGTCTTTATGTAATTTATAAGAACAAATAAGGGCTTTCTTTTTATTTTTTTTATTTATATTTATTTATAAGCGCTCTAAAGATAATTCCTATTTCGTAAGTAACTTTACAAACATTCAAATAACGGACATAAAGAACTCCTAGATTAGGAACAACCACTTGTGGATTACACAAATTTCTGTCCCGTCAGGGGATCGAACCCACAACAGTATTCCTACTGTTGTGTTTCGTTCGGTGAGTGAGAGTGCCGGAGGCCCAATCACCCTCATTTCCCCTTCCCGTGCCTTCTCGTTCCCACTTCCTTTTATTCCTAAAGGCTCGGCAACGCGCAAGTGATGCCGCTGGTGTCGCAGGCGTCCATAGGCTACGGTGACCACTTACCATCAGGTGGACCGTATGCTTGTTTACCACCTTAGTTGTATAAAATAAAAACAATAGGCACACTTAAAATTGAATCACAGTGCAGTGAAATTAGACATAGTAGGTATTTATTTCAAACGCAAAGCAATTGAACTAAAATGTAATAAAAGACAAATTCGAAATGTCTATCTCGTAAAATATAACACACGTACCATTTTCACGCTCGTTTTCACAAACGGGCCGGGCTGTATTCCAAGTTAGATCGAGAGGAATGGCGTCCAGTGTATGCCAAATTCAATCTTTAACCTATGAAATATTTTTATAACATCTAGATTAATCCATTTTAAATGTCGACCATAATACCGATTTTATGTCAGTAAGCGGTATGTGATCTATACAAATAAATAAAATTGAAGTGTCTGTTTATAATGTTAAAATAACAGCTTTTTATCTAATGCATATGAAAGTATATAAGGTACCTATAAGAAAACATCTGTTTTTAAAAAATTTGTCTGTCTGTCTGTTTGTTCCGGGTAATCTCCGAAACGGCTGAACCGATTTTGACGGGACTTTCACTGGCAGATAGCTAATGTTATAAGGAGTAATATAGGCAGTAATACATTTTGATTTTAGAAAAAAATAGGGTTCCGCGGAGACAAACACTTTTTAATTAAAATCTACGTGGACGTAGTCGCAGGTAACAGCTAGTTAATAATAATAATGTTCTATGACATACACACAACACCATCTAGCCCAAACTAAGCAGAGCTTGTACTATGGGTACTAGACAATGGATAAACATACATATGTATATACTTTTTTTGTAAATATATACATAATATTATACATAGAAACATCCAGACCAAGACAAGCATATACCAATACGACCTACAAACCTTCAAGAAAAGAACGTACTCCTTTTTAAAAGGCCGGCAACGCATTTGTAACTCCTCTGGTGTTGCGGGTGTCCATGGGCGGCGGTAATCGCTTACCATCAGGCGATCCGTCTGCTCGTTTGCCTCCTATCTCATAAAAATAAAAAATAAAAGCATCCATGTTCATGCACACAAAAGTTTGACTTGTGCAGGAATCGAACCCGCGACCTCAGGCGTGGCAGTCGGTTACACTAACCACTTCGTCATCGAGGCCACAGCAGTGATCGCGTAGTGAGAGACCGTTGGACTGCCACGCGGAAGTCTCGAGTTCAATCCCAAGGCTCTTCTCTAACATTTCGTAATTAGTCAATTATATCACTCGCTTTAACATCGAAGATAAACATCGAGAGGAAACCTGCGATTTTAAAGATTCTTTGTAATATTCTCGAAGATATATTATTTGACGTCTACCTACCCGCTCTGGGCGCACGTCTTTATCGCTAACTATGGTTTAGGTCCCATGTGGTGGTGAGACAATTGTTGTTTACCGGAATATAGGGATATATTCCGGTAAACAACAACTGCCACGCCTGAGGTCGCGGGTTCGATTCCAGCACAAGTCAAACATTTGTGTGCATGAACATGGCTGTTTGTCTTGGTCTAGGTGATTCTATGTATAATATGTATGTATTTACAAAGAAAGTATATAATTATGTATGTTTATCCATTGTCTAGTACCCTTGTACTATACAAGCTCTGCTTAGTTTGGGCTAGATGGTGTTGTGTGTATGTGGTAGAAATTATTATTGTTATAATAACATCTTTCAAATCAAACCCGAGATGTAATGTACAGCTTTGCCACCGAGGCAACCAGTTTATCACGCTGTTGCATATTCAGCACCTAATTTATAATACATAAAAAATACCCCGAATTCCACACACCCATGTCAAAGAACATAATCCATTTATAAATAATTAAAAAACACGACTGAATGTCTTCGAAAACATAACATCAGTAAATCCGTACGTATACATAATTAATGAAAAACGAAGAATCCAATGAAAATATTTCAAAACGTAAAAATTCGATTGTATTCACGAAGAACTGAAATCCGTGGGTATTGTTCATTTTTATATACAAACGAAAATATACTCTGCGGTGCTAAATTGAGAGTTTATAATTCATTGTTGATATAAATGAATCTGGTATACGTTTATGAAAGTACGGTGGAACAATAAATACTGAACAATGACAAACAAGTTTGTGAGGTCTAAGCATAATATATACTATCCCGCTTTTATGACCCCTAGAAGTTAAACAGAGGTATTTTTTAGCGTCACGTATTTCAAAGGAAAAAGAAACTCCGTATTCCGTTTGTCTGTTAACCTATTGAGTCGCAGCGGTACACCGGTGGCCAAACAAAAGTTTTTTAAATTATGTCTGGCATTTCAAGACTTGACAAGCTAAGACCCTGTTTCTCAGGCATCAAGTTGAAATTAATATCACATACCCAATTCTGCAATCAATCGATCCTTCGAGCTGTGAAACAATCAGACTTCTAAGTCATTATTAAATTAGTTTATTATCGTTTTAACGGTGAAGGAAAACATCGTGAGAAAACCTGCATGTCTGAGAGTCCTCCATAATGTTCTCGAACGTATGTCAAGTCTGCCAACCCGCACTGGGCCATGGTAGACTATGGCCCAACTCTACTCACACTGAGAAGAGTTTGTTACCCAGTAGTGGGACAGTTTAATACAGGTCTGATATTACATTAC
Organism: Catocala sponsa; assembly: GCA_963564715.1. Classification (NCBI taxonomy): domain Eukaryota; kingdom Metazoa; phylum Arthropoda; class Insecta; order Lepidoptera; family Erebidae; genus Catocala; species Catocala sponsa. The sequence goes on from OY751349.1 coordinate 19,213,417, forward strand.
TCGTATATTTATATACTAGATGTTCCCGTGGTTTCACCCGTGTTTATCATTACTGCGTCGCCGCCGTGGATCGTAGCGAGATGTTATATAGCCTATAGCCCTCGATAAATAGGCTATCCAACACTAAAAGAATTTTCAAATCGAACCAGTAGTTCCTGAGATTAACGCGTTCAAACAAACAAACAAACTCTTTAGCTTTATAATATTAGTATAGATAAAATTGCATATTAATCACGTACCAGCATCCAAACACCATTATCCCGGTATAGATAAGCATGATAACAAAATAGCCGGGACGCGACATCACTGCCGCTGACGGCTCGCCAAAGTTTAACGAATAAAGTTCCGGTCATGTTAAGGAATTAGTTTCTTCCGCTGGCGTAGCCGCGACTGGCGTAAGACACGAGCGATAGAGATCTAACGATCTTGTTGTTTTGGCATGTTGTTATGTAGATATGTGTGCCTCCGTAGCACAGTGGTAGTGATTGCGACTGCTGTGCATGAGGTCTCGGGTTCGAATCCCGAGTCGGGCCAACAAAAAGTTCTTGGGTTTTCTGTTAAGAAATCTGAATACGAGCCCGAAGTTAGGAAGTTGGGGGTGATAAACACCCCCGTGCCTCGGCCAGCACGTAAAGCCGTTGGTCCTGCGACTGATCTCTCTCCGGTCGTGTAGGATTATCCGTCCCATCGAATCATGAGAGTTAGGGAACAGAGAGTGCACTTGTGTTTGCGCACATACTTGTGCACTATAATATCTCCTGCGCAGATGGCCAGTCTTCGTTAAGATTGGCCGCCGTGACCGAAATTAGGTCTGGAGGACATCATTTATTATGTGGATCTTATCCCCTACGCTCTTTCTTCTGCATATCAATGATATGTTGAATCTCGGCAACATACATTGTTATGCGGACGACAGTACCATGCATGGGCGATATCTCGGACATCCTGGGGCCAAACAGGCTGAGGTTGAGGGGAAAAGGCAGAATCTTGTCGTTGAACTTGACCGGACCTTGGACCGCATCTATGAATGGGGTGCCAAGAACTTGGTCGAGTTCAACGCCAAGAAGACCCAGGCATGCGCGTTCTCTACAAAAAAGTCTCCGTTCCTTCCCCTCCCTTCTCTGAAGAACACTCCACTGGTGATACGTGACAGTCTCTCCATCTTAGGTATGGATCTTTGCCGCTCCCTTAATCAGAAAAACTATATCGAGAGCGTCATTAAGCAAGCTTCGCGAAAACTCGGAGTTCTGAACAGGCTGAGGCGGTTCTTCACGCCTGGGCAACTGTGCCTATTGTATAAGGCACAAGTGCGCCCTTGCGTGGAGTACTGTTCTCATCTTTGGGATGGCTCCGCGCAGTACTTGCTGGACGCTCTCGACCAGTTACAGCGGCGGGCTGTCCGTATCATCGGAGATCCAGAGGTCACGAGTTCACTGGAACCTCTGCAACTCCGTAGAGACATTGCCTCATTGGCATGTTTCTACAGAATATACCACGGGGAGTGCTCTGAAGAGTTATTCCACCTTATCCCGCCCTCCCCTTTCCTATCCAGAACAACGCGTGCTGGGCTCAGATGCCATCCTTACACGGTAGAGTCGATTAGAGCGCGTACCAAAAAGTTTGGGTCCTCATATCTCTGCCGAACGACCAAGGCATGGAATTCTCTGCCAAGGCACGTGTTTCCTTCTTCCTTCAATCCTGGGTTCTTTAAGCGGGGCGTGAAAAAGCATCTTCTCAGGCTGTCAAAGTAGAGACGTCAACATCGCCTCGGCTACTGTGGGGGCGATGTGGAGGCCACTGCTCTTAGACCACACGACTGCTTACCATTAGGTGGAGTGTGGTCATTTTGACGAGCAAAATAAAAACAAAAAAAAAAAAAGGATATAATAAAATCCACATTTCAATGTCTATAATGATATGCAAACTTTTTGTCTTATTTTGTTAGTTTTATTTTGGTGAATGAACAATTGAACCAGATAGGATGACGATCTGCGAAAGACTGCAGGCAGATGCTGGATGCGGCATTGGGGGAGGGCTATGTCCAGCAGTGGACTATTATAGCCTGATGATGATGATGATGAATGAACAATTTGGATTTGGATGATAGTCCATCTCGTGAAGTTGGTCGCGCTTGGATGTTTTTTATAACTACCCGTATAACTGACATAGATCCTACGTAATAAAGGGCGAGCCGTTTCAGAGGTCGAGAGAGATATTTTTTAGGAAAAGTTTTCTAATAACATTTTGCTGAATCCGGAAATCGACTTTGAGACCTCATGCAAAGGAGTCGCATACACTACAGCTGCGAGACAATCCTCTTGGGCAGTATGCATTTTAAAAACATTATAAGTTTGTGCGTACTTATACGCATATTTTGTATTCGAAACGGTAAACTGCAAGTTGAAGTATACCCGGATTCCGTTGCGTCTGTTCCTATCCAGAGGAGTTCGGTATTGTCAACCTTTATGGCCATCCGAGGCTGGGTGGCGGGTTCCTTTCTTACTAATTATTTTACTAGCTATTGCCCGCGGGTCCGCTCGCGTTAATTTAGAATTTGACAATCAATTCGGGTTGTACTCTGCTTGTAATAATATAATTCAATCATGATTCGAAAGACACGTGGCGCCATTTATTATCATAAGAATGTTATTGTTGTTTTCCTCGGGAACAGTAATTTTTTTCGGGATGAAAGGTATAGCCTATGTCCGTTTCTGTACACCTGACAACGTATATGCAAAATTTCAGGATGATCGGTTCAGTGGTTTAGGCGTGAAAAGGTTACAAACAAACAAACAAAAAAACTCATTTTCGCTTTTATAATATTAGTTAGGAAGTTAGGATTAGGATTGACTAGATTTTGCCAGCTTCGCTCGCGTCAATGTAGATGAGGTTAGACTAGTAACAGTACATTTATCTGGATGAAAGATACCGTATGTCCTTTTCTGTAAGACAACGTATATGCTAATTTCGTGATGATCGGTTGAGTAGTTAAGGCGTGAATGTGTAACAAACAAACAAAAATTCGCATTTATATTATTAGTTAGGATTAAGATCCCTATTTTATTAAGCGGCTGCCTAAATAACGTCTGCTAAAATCGCAGGGCTCTTGTATCTTGTACCGTGGGCTGTCCGCGCCCGTATTGTCCCAGTACAGTGTGTACCGGGGCCAAGTTATGAGTGGAGACTTTTGTGTCATTCCCGGGATTAACTTTCCGTCGACATACATTCTCAAGTAAAGGGGGTTTTGTTCATATTTTTCTTTTTGTTACAGCATTTTTGTTTTTTTTTCCAGCCAAGTAAATAAGGGTGTAAGTTTTATTATAGCTTCTTTTTGGGATCTCGTATCTGGTTTCATTTAAAGTTTAGGCACTGACCAATAGCGGATGAATTATTTTGTTGTGAAATTGGATTTTCAAGACGATAGGTCAGGGTTTTGCAAATAGTTCAGCTTGTGTGGAATAGAATTGCTATTTTGCTGGACCTTTCAGCTCCAACTCAAATATATTATTCGTAACGGGTATTAACGCGATCATGCATAATGTTCACCTTATTGATGCTAGACGTTTCATCTACGCTACACCGGCCGTGGTCACAAGCTGACTGGTTTGCGATTTCAGATATCATATCATGCAACGTGATAGCTTAAAATTAATTGTTCCAATTCAAATAGTAGCGCCGGTGGCCCAATGGATAAGGCATTGGACTTGCGATCGAGAGGTCGCGGGTTCGAATCCCGCCTGTTGCACTACTGACGTGAACTCACTCCTAACACAAGTATTCTAGCTTAGCTGGAGAGGTTAACAAGAATTCTAGTAAATTGAAACCCAAAATTTATTTATTTATTTACATACATACTTACATCTATCATTACAGTAATAGAAATACCAATGCGATAGAGAAGTTACACAATTACACACTTAATATACTAGAACTAAAGATTATTTTGATGATCACAACTAGTTACCCAGTAAGTGGCCTTTGTGAATTCGTTTATTGAACACGAAAACAAGTCAATGCGCTCAGCTACGTAGTTAAGTGTGCGCAATGCTCGCGTCAGTGGCGCTTGTTGCAGTAAGTTTGTACGCGCTGTCGGTACCGCCAGCAGCCGCGGTCGCCGCGCTGCGGCGCCTGTCCGGCGCGGCGGCGTAGGACGGCGCGCCGTCCCACGTAGTCATCCGGAACGCTAAACCTAAGCTCACCCAGTACTGTCAGATGGTGAATTTTCCCTCGCAACACTTTGAAGAGATACGTAGCAAAATGATAGAAATCTTTAAAAAAAAACACATTAACAATAATTATTCTAAGTGTAGGTATGACAGCGAATTCAGAACCAAGTCTAATCTATATATTAATACGTGAAGCAAAAACATTGTACACCTTTATACGAAAATTACGCAGACGGAGGAGTAAATTTGCCACAGTTAAAGTTTATATGGAGAAGGAGCGGCGAATCCTAATATTTATATAAAATATGCATTATAATACATTAAATTAATGAAAAAACACTACACGCACACAATTATGTATTTGACACACGCAGTCGAAGCGCGTAACTATCTATAAATAAATAAATATAAATAAAATAAAAGGTTTATTGCAGAAACTTTTACAACTTTTACATAATCTTACATAGGGACCTCCTTTTAAGTAAAAGATATACTTGTGCTAGGAGGCCCCGCTCTCCAATAACAAATTATAAAATGGTAAAAGTAGTGTACAAAAAATATAATTAAAACAGTAAATTAAAAGTTAAATCTAAAAATTAAAAGTTAAACCTAAAATTAAACAAAAATAAAATATGTTTATGTGTGTGTGTGTAAGCGCGCGTGTGTGAGTGTGTGTGTGTGTGTGTGTGTGTGTGAATGCGCGTGAGTCTTTTCAAATCATATTGATGCTTGCAACAATACTTCAATGTCATCATATGTCTTAAGTTTTAGCCATTGAACTATTGCTTTTTTGCAGTCTTTAGTATTCATGGAATAGATGTTAATTTCTTTATTTATTTTATTATATAATGCTGCGGAATTTGTTTTGAATTGTCTGCTGGCATATGTAGTTTTAACAAAACCTACTGGTGCAACACGGTATTTTCGTCTTCTTTCCTGAAGGTGAGGGTCATAGGGCAGTACTTTGTGTAATTTTAAGACTGCATGGAGTATGTATAATTTTCTCACAGTGAGAACACCGCTAATGGAGTATAACTCATTGGTTGGGAATCTGTATGGTTTGGTATACATGACCTTGATAAGAGATCTCTGTGCTCGCTCTAGTTCAAGAAACTTCGTTTTTGTCGCACCGCCCCACACGGGTATGCAGTAGATCAGAATTGATTGAGCCAGAGAGACATAGATTTCTGTTAACATTTTTTTGTTGTCACATGTCTTAGGTTCTTAAATATCCAGATAAGTTTTCTCGTACGGGCCATGACCATATCGGTATGAGTATGCCAAGATAACCGCTGATCAACCATTATACCTAGATATTTTATATAAGTAACCTTTTCAATATTTTTACAAGAACAATTTGTGCTAGATATATTTTGACAAGTGTGGATTTTGAGAGTTACGTTAGGTCCGGGTTGAGTGTTTTTGTAATTTGTAAATGCAATATATTTTGTTTTAGAAATATTTAATGTTAGAAGATGTGAGTTCAGCCATTTAGCAATTTTGAAAAGACCCTTTTCAGCAGATTGATATACGGATTCCCATGTATCGCCAGAGAAAGCAATAGCTGTATCATCCGCATATGAGAAAACGCGACCTTTTTCTGTTGTTATTTTGCAAAGTTGGTTTATATATATTAAAAATAGAGTCGGACCGAGTACGCTTCCCTGAGGAACGCCATAGGTCACGTATGACTTCTTACTAATATACTCTCCTACCTTAACCCTTTGCCTACGATCCCGTAGATAATCTTTTAGTAGTGCTAACGGGTTCCCTCTTATGCCTATGCCTTCTAGACTATTCACAAGGATGGGGACAGAAACGGTATCGAAAGCTTTTTTCAGATCAAGAAATATAGTTAGACATTTTTTTCCTGAATCTACTAGGTTAACAATATGAGTGGTTAATGCTGTCACTGCGTCTTCAGTAGATAATTTTTGCCTAAACCCGTATTGAGCTTGTGAAATAATGTTATATTTATTAGTGTAACTGATTAGTCTTTTGTTTATTATTTTGTTTATTATCTATACTTATAATAAAACTGTAGAGAGGTCAATTCTGTACATTGAATATATATTCAAAATTAATATTAGAGGATGAATGGTGATCGATACTGATGACAAAAATGCAATCAGTAAATTTTTTGTCTGTCTGTCTGTCTGTCTGTATGTGCACGCATGGGTCAAAAACTACTGAAGGGATTTTAACCAAACTTGGTACGATTGTAGTCCATACTCCTGGGCAGGTTATAGGCTATATAACATAACGCTAAGACACATAGGAGCTGAGCAGTGACGATAAATTTGAAGCAAGTCGGACGAAAATGCGCTTTCGAGCTCTTATCCTCGCATACGTTGATCATACACCAAAAGTATGTATTACAAAGATGATGGTCTTCAAAAGATCTACAAAAAAGTCCTTAATAGTATATATCTATCTTTTATAAATTAGCCACAATAACGTGTTTAATCGTTAGGCATTTCTTCAAAGTGTATTAAAATACATAAATATATTGTATTTCACATAGATATATCTTTATCGAACTCCCATATTAAAAAAGTACACTTTAATATTTATATTATAAAAAAAAGATAGGAATCGGTTTATAAACACACAAGATATAGATGAAATAAAACTTCCAAATCTCGCCGCGCCAGTATGGGTACGGCTATACGGTTGATTGTTGTTTAACGCGCGAAACGGCCATCCGCTGCATTTATAAAAAGGCGAGGGCGCTCACGCGCCGACTTCACTCACATTTTGTTTGTTTGGTTGAACGCGGTAATCTAAGGAACTACGGGTAAAAATTTGAAAAATATTTCAGTGTTGGATAGCCCATTTATAGAGGAAGGCTATAGGCTATATAACATCACGCTACGACCAATAGGAGCGGAGCATAAATGAAAAATATTGCAAAAACTAGGAAAATTCTCTTATGTGAAGCAGACGAAGTTGCGCGGGTCAGCTAGTAGTTACATATATCAATATAATATAATGACATATACCAGCAATATCTTACAGGCAAACTTTGGTCGAATTTCGAGCATTAGGCGACCGCTAGTATCAATGAATATAAAAATAGCAAAATATATTTTTAGTCAAAAGATTTAATATATTTCTTACACACATTATAGAATTAGTTTTAGAAAGTTAATTTGAAAATTCAAATCCTTAAGGATATCTAATGAACTTTATCTGATAGAAACTTATTTTGAGCTAAGGTTTACTTGCTGTACAATTATCATACACCACATTAATTATTCTAATAAGTAAATAAAGTAATAAACAAGCATTTGATCTGGTGATAAGTGAGCACAGTAGGCCATGGACGCCAGTAACACTAAAATAAGCTATATTATGTATCCATTTCTGTTTTTAGCTGACTGCAAAGGATTTTCCAGTATCATAGAGTCATAGAGTCGGCAAATCTCGGCATATGACAATACGTCCATTTTATAGGATTTAAATGCTAGCTGTTAAAATGTAGACATAAAACATTAACTTACACCTTTTATCTATACTAATATTATAAATAACAGTTTGTTTGTTTGTTTGAACGCGCTAATCTCAGGAACTAGTTCGATTTGAAAAATTCTTTTAGTGTTGGTTAGCCTATTTATCGAGAAAGGCTATAGGCTATATAACATCACGCTATGAACCACGGGGGCGGCGTAGTAACGATAAACGCGGGTGAAACCGCGGGAACATCTAGTTTAAAATAAAACAACTCTGGAATACTTTCTGTACCGCGGGGGACATTCAAACGACGGCAACAAAAAACAACCAAATTCGGAACAATCATTTGTGGATCACACAATTTTTGTCTCGAGCTAGATTCTACTCGGCGTAGTTACAGTAGCGAGACGGCCTCTTAAACTACTACGCCCTTAAGAGGAAACAGTAAGGGCGAGAGAATGAAAAATAGGTATTTGTAAAATTTATTGCTGTCGCCGCGCAGTGCCATCGTGAGCACGATAAAGACTACTGCAGCTTGGACCGAAAATACCTATTGACCGATTTAACTACTTTTTCATTAAAAATTAAAGACAGACTTTGGCCGTGTTCCTATGTTTTCCTTTTTTATATAATCTAGTCAAATTTGTTTTCTGGATATTTGAACATAGCGGAAAATCTGGTCAAGTTTTGAGGTTTTTGAAGGCTCATGTCTCTTTTAATAATTAATATATGCAAAAAAGAAAACATATGGATATGCCAATAGAGCCCATAGATTTTTTGGAAAAAAATTATTGCTCTATTGGAATTATCCAGGGAAGAAACAGAGGACTACGTTTGTATGGAAAAACGGCCCTTGTGTTTCCTCTTAAAACCCCTTGAAGGATATATAGACTAAAACTATTACGGCATCCGTACCTTTTGGTTATATAGGCTGTTTAACAGCAGTCAACCGAATCTCACTAACTGCATAGCGCTGAGCTTGCGCCATCTATGTTCAACGTCTGCAAACATCGGGCTCTCTCGGTCGTAAAAGCCGTTCGGTGATGACGTAGTTACGAGCTAAGTGAAGCTGTTATAAAATATTTACCACGTAGGCCTTGGCATTTCATTTTGCTCAATATCGTTGCGTTTAATGTTCATCGAGATTCTCAGATTTTGTAGTCTAGTTGGAAAATTTTCGCTCATTCCATGTGGGTATAATAATAAAATATAATATTCTATCACATACACGCAACACCATTTAGCCCAAACTAAGCAGAGCTTGTACTATGGGTACTTGAGGAGAGCTTGTACTTTGGGTACTTGTGAGGGAATCGAACCCGCGACCTCAGGCGTGGCAGTCGGTTACACTAACCACTACGTCATCGAGTCGTTGTTTTACTTTATTTCGTTATCAACAGGTTAAAACACGCACGCTTTTTGTGGCCTTCTTTTAGGAATATAAATACCTGTGTCTCTAAGACTCCAATTTATATATACAAAATATAGTGTTACGCCAATGAGGTGTGAGACTACTCTTACCACTTCGTATCCCCAAGAGGTATACGACACCTAGATTTCACCAGATTTAGGTTCCACGTTATAGAGCTCAGTATTCCCAGGCCAGGGCCTATTGGTGCCTACCAGGCGCAGTTATAGACTCCAAGTACCACAAAAATCCATGACAGAGAACCGCAATGACACTTCACCCGACTAGGAATTTGAACTCGAGCCAGTAAACAGCCATATCATTACCGCTACAAAACTGGATCATAAAAATAATAAGAGGATGGTTTCCGTCCAAGAATATCGTAATTTACAAGCCACAATTGAAGTTCTGCACTTTATAACTAAAGATAAATTTTCAAATTGAAAAACTTCAGTCTGCCTTTCGCTGAAGGCTTTAAAAGTATTAATAGCTTCAGCTGGCAGTATTTATTCTATCGGGCTATAGTTACGACTTCTCAACATTTCGGGAATCTTCGAGTTGTTATGCAGAAGGAATATTTCGGTCAGTTTTATCAGCATGAGGCTATGTTGAATTGTTATCTTAATTAAGTGGTTAAGTGAATTACTCTTACTAACTTAGTTTACTTTATAATAAACAACTGTATCGTGGAATACTTTACAAACATTCAAATAATAACTTATATTAAAAACAAAAATAATTAATATAAGTTATTAATTATTTACGTAGTGTAGGACGCCCTCCGACCAGGTGGGATGACGATCTGCGAAAGACTGCAGGCAGATGCTGGATGCGGCAAGCTGAAGACAGGGCGCTATGGCGCTCTTTGGGGGAGGGCTATGTCCAGCAGTGGACTATTATAGCCTGATGATGATGATGATGATGATGATTAATTATTTTATCCTATACTAAATCTATAATTAATTTTCACACACATTATTTTGATCAGTAATTGAAATATTATTATTATTTTTATATTAAATATTATTATTAGTTGAAATTTTACAGTTTTTTTTTAGTTATTTTTTTTTCATTATTATTGAATGTTGCTTATAATACTTAACATAGCAAAAAGGTTAGTCGACGCTTCCCGTGACCAGAGGGCTGGGCTTTATTTTGCAGAAAGAATAAGCATTGCCATTCAACGTGGCAATGCTGCCAGTCTTCTGGGCACACTACCGGTCGACTGTGATGCGGAGGAATTTTATGACGCCTATTAGAGGGTTTTAGTTTTCTTTTTCTTTGTTTTATAATATTTTAGGAATAAGTCATTTTTAAAGAATTGTGATTATATGTACATATTAAAACTTATAGTATAATTTTAAGTTTGATATTTATACTTAATAATTATACTTTATTTGTTAGTTTTTAATTATTTAGATTTCTGTGTTTATTTAAATGTAACAATTAATTAATTTGGTTTTTTTAAAATTCAATATCTTTATTTTATACCATTTCTATTATTTTATTTTTTTACTGACATTGATTTTTGGTAATTTCTATTAGTTATATGTTCCTACTGTATTTGACTTACAATATTTACATTGTTAAAGTTCTGCTCGCATGCAATTAGTTTCAAAACAAATATTTTACTAACACGTGGATAACGTTGTGAGGTACATACTTACCACCATCTTTTTTTGTAAATTATTTAATTTACGAATTGTATGTATCTGTTTGTTTTCCCAAATAAATAAATAAAATCGGAGGCCCAATCACCCTCTTTCCCTCTTCCCGCTCCTTCTCCTTGCCACTTCCTTTCCTAAAGGGTCGGCAACGCGCAAGTGATGCCTCTGGTGTTGCAGGCGTCCATAGGCTACGGTGACTACTTACCATCAGATGGGCCGTATGCTTGTTTGCCACCTGAGTCGTATAAAAGAAACAACGGGTTGCACTCCGGGAGTGCCGGCAGAAGTGAAAACTTGAATATTAACGTTGTGCATTTTTGATATTTTGGAATGGTTAGGGAATAATTTTGCACGAATTGCTTTAATTATCAGTATAAAAGTACTATAATTTTTGTGGTAAAATACAATATTAATTTATTGCGCTATCGTACACAAACATGACAATTCTCCCTCGGTCTTACGAATTTTCGATCAGGTCACGTGTCCTGACGCAAGTTTGATAATTCTCTCTCCGTCTTACGAATTTTCGATCAGGTCACGTGTCCTGACGCGAGTTTAACATTTTTTACCCATCACAAAAAAGTGCACATCGCCGCTAAAGAAGTTTTCACTTCAATAATAACAGTAGAAATCTATCCTATTTTACAGCTTAAACGAAAATAAATAGTTATATTACAATTTGTCCGACTCAAATATTTAAGTTATTGGTTGACAATAAAGATACATATTTATCAAAAAAGCACTTCAAATCCTCCATACAATTTTACTATGGCGGCCGCACGCCGATTTGAATATGCGCCGCACGAGCTCTGTCATTATCTATCTTACGCTCGGCGCAGTCTTAAACTTAAGTAGTGAAACCTAGTTTGAAGTATATGTTACAGCTTCATAATGCAAAACGTTAACTGGTCTCAAACGCACAACTTGTAAATAGCTGAGAGCGTCCGTGTATCAGCTGGTTGTTATCTTGGCGTGTCAATTAACTCAACTTACGACTCTCTCTAACAACTACAACACCTTAACAGCGATATTTTTAACTTACACTAACAATGTTTATTACAGCATAAGCTTGGAAACAAGTATAAATTATACAAGAGATACATTTTAGTACAAGATCTTAAGATTTAAATCATAAATGTGTTTCTATCTATACTAAAATTATAAAGCTGAAGAGTTTGTTTATTTGTGTGTTTGGTTAATAATTTTTCAAATCGAACCAGTAGTTCCTGAGATTAGCGCGTTCAAACAAACAAACAAACAAACTCTTCAGCTTTATAGTATTAGTATAGATTATAATTATCAGTCTACTTCATATTGAAAATGTAGTAAACTGTTGTTCTCTATCAAATGTGATACTCTTCTCTATGTACTACTGTCTACTTGTTTACACACCCGCTAGTGAAAAGTAAAAGTGACGCCATTTTTATTGAAGCTGATGAGCTTTTGTATCAGGCTATCCGTTTACAAATAGGAGCGAAGTGCGATTGCTACGAAAAAATATCGGAATATTCGAAAATTGTGTGATACTGTATTTAAATATTGACAAATTTGTTGTCATGGCGTATCCGAGTGTTAGGCTGTTAGGCCTTGTTAGAACTTAACGAAGCATATCGGTGCAACATTCGGAAATATCACAAAAATATTGGTAGCAGCATGGAGTCTGGCAATGTGCTCGGTGACAATAGACTTGCTCTGTATTAGGCGGGACTGAAAACCTAACTTACATATACGTGAGACTATGTATAATGTATATATGTTATAACTTGCATTGAACATGCTATCGAGAGATCGTGGAGTCGAATCTCACCGATTGCACTATCGTCGTGAACCCATTCTTAACGCAAGGATAGTAGCTTAGTTGGAGGGGTCATTATCAATAATAAAATCCTTGTTATATTTATATTGGCTTGTTAAATTATATTGGATACTGGCTGTTACCTGCGACTTCGTCCGCGTAGATTTTAATTAAAAAGTGTTTGTCTCCGCGGAACCCAATTTTTCTAAAATCAAAGTAGCCTATGTTACTCCTTATAACATCAGCTATCTGCCAGTGAAAGTCCCGTCAAAATCGGTTCAGCCGTTTTGGAGATTAGCTGGAACAAACAGACAGACAGACAAAAATTTTAAAAATAGATGTTTTCTTATAGGTACCTTATATACTTTCATATGCATTAGATAAAAAGCTGTTATTTTGAGATTACAAATAGACACTTCAATTTTATTTATTTGTATAGATTAGAATCATCTTAGTCTCCCTGATCATGGCTGCTGAAAAGTAACCGAAACGTCGTAGAAATTTTAAATCTAAATTGTTTAATTCCCTTAAAATAGCAGGAAAGCTTAACATACATACATACATACATAGATTCACGCCTGTTTCCCAGAGGAGTAGGTAGAGACTACGGATTTCCATTTGCTACGATCCTGACACACTTTTCTGTCTTCATTCACTTTCATCACATTCCTCATACACGCCCGTCGGTTCAAGGTGCTCTTAACCTGGCCTTTGCCAGAACGCCTCCGATCTGATTGAGAAACGTTCACCTATGTTTTCCTCTTGCGACTGTTCCATTCACACTAGCCTTATATAGTTTCTTAGTCAGTCTTGCCTCGTCCATTCTTTCTACAAAGTTTGACAGTAGTAGATTAATAGTTTAAGGAATAAATATTAGTAATTTTTAACCCAAAATACTAGTAATATATAAAATAGCATTTGAGGTCAATCGTTTATCTTTCTAAGCTTTTGTATGTAAAATTAAATAATTACTATATATTCAACAAAAACTTATTGTCTCAATTTAAGTTATTGACTGTGCAATGGGGTCCTTTAAAGCCTTTATGGGTGGCCTTTAGGGTCCTTTAATTACTGGTTAATTTGTCAACTAGTTGTTTACAAGACCCTACATTAAATTTTCCTTAAGTATAAAGTGAGTGTATAATGTATAGGAAGGAAACGATAAGCGTATCCTAATTGAGGTTTAGCTCATTACTTCTATTAAGATCTATCTATTAACCCATTCGCTGTCCCTTCTAAAGGATGCCTCTTCTATCTCTTCTAAAGGTAAAACATTTTACAGGTCATATAAGAATATAAATATATATATAGTATATTATTATTATTATTGATATTATTGATTTTTTTAATTTATTATGTGGTCTGCTCAAAAATGAAACAATAAAATAATCACATAATAAATACATAGAATAACAGGCTTTGTAGACAAAGTTAAATCCAATCAAGATGATTTACAATCGATCAAAGAATCGAATAGATCTTTAAGATCGATAAGATTTGTGGTATCTTGGACCTTATATACAGCGTGTTAATAGATTTTTCTGTTATGACGTTTTAGAAGACGACAATAAAGTGACTCCAAAATTCATGCTTTGCCTTTGTACTCGTATATGGGCATAGGCTTAAACACAAATGGAATGGAATTTCGTTATTAAAAATGCAACATAACTATTGTAGCCTATTTCAATGCATGTTTGTCTGTAATCTCTTTTTAGTATAGACTAGCTTTTGCTCGCGACTTCGCTCGCTTAGAAGTAGGTCAGATTATGTTAGTAACAGTACCTTTTTAAAAATAAAATATAGCCTATGTTACTCGGTGATAATACCTACAGCTTTCTAAAGGTGAAAGAATTTTTGAAATCGGTTGAGTAATTTTTGAGTTAAATCGTCACAAACACAAAAGATAAAAACTTTCCCCTTTATAATATTAGTATCTAGATAAATAAGAATCGAGAATACAGCCATAATGATTGTAAACGCAATTATAGCATAACTAATCGCGAAAAAGAACACAGCCCCTCATAAATAACACCCCATGTGTGCTGATCCCCATTCTGTCGCCCAAATATCGTTAATGCACCCTTTAACGAGCTTTTGCTTTTAGCACCATTACTGAAAAAATAGAAAATAAACAAAAAATAATTCAGAGCTCCGCAAAACTTTCAGGAGAAATTCATCATATTTTTAGAGTTCCACGATAAATAAATTAAAACTAAACTCTAGTTTAAACGGGTATAATAGTGACATTGTTTATCATTTTGGTAGGCTGGACTTTTATAACAATATGGAACAAGACGATTGTTTTGTTAATTGTTATTTAGGCAACAATGATGATAAACAGACATGGCAAGCGCTTATCGTATCCTATACTTTCAATGCCAGAGGTACGATTTGTGCCTAGCTGAATCTACAGGTACTATACGGTGGCATGAAATGAATAAGAGAGTTAGGTATGTCAGCCTCCAGAACTGCTTTACTTAGAAGTAAGGCTTTTGATGGACGGCTATTAGACCTGTTTTACTAACAAAAATACTTCTATACAGCTTTAAGTTCCCATTGACTATTAGCTGTAGTAGTCAGCTTGGAGTTTTATTTTTTAGTTCATTTCATAGGACTCGAGTACAGTACCAAAATATAGTGCCAGTGCGGTAAAGTGCCAAAACGTTGACGACATTTAGAAACCAGCAATGTTTGTAATTAATTTGTTTTATTACATATATTTGCAGGTATTGACAATACTATACCTAATAATTTGCTGAGTGATGGAGGTTCGATAGGCCCCATAGGCCAATAATTATGTGATCCTTAAATAGTACTCTCCAAATCTGTCCACTGATTCAAATATAGAATCAAAGTCCAATGATTCAATATTTCTAAACTTCGCCATGATACAGAAGTTATTCCTATTTTAATTAATTTCGGTGCGGAATCATCATACCTTAAGATGTGCGCTCACTTTGTCCATGTTTTCTTGTATTCAGTTATTTTAGGGTAAAGCAAGCAGAGTTGTAATTAGGGACGTGTTAAGTGTTGACTAATGACCTCCGTCTGAACAGAGCGCACGGTTTTTGGCAAGTAGGATTTAACTCAGCGCTTTAGTATTCGCTTAAATATGTAGGCTAGAAGCTTACATTCATCTCGGGGTTGTAGAAAAACTAAACCAAAACCAGACGCTTAATGTTTACTAGTACTGCATTTGGGCTAATGGTTTTGCGTTTATGTTTACAGCTGATCGTGAGGACTACGGTTCGATGGCCGAGTTGAGCAATGTGTTATTAGGTTTTCTATGACGTAGGTCGAAGTAGGTATGATTTGTCCTTTTTTACTGTGCGTATGCAACGCCAATGCACCGAGTATTGTGAGCTTGAACACAACACGGAACAAACATTCATATGATTTTCAAATTTTCCCTAGTACGAGTGTACTTTGCGTCCGTTGTTTGAATGTATTCCGCGATTCCCTCGCAACATAAAAATCTATACTAATATTATAAAGCTGAAGAGTTTGTTTGTTTGTTTGCTTGAACGCGCTAATCTCAGGAACTACTGGTCCGATTTGAAAAATTCTTTCCGTGTTAGATAGCCCATTTATCGAGGAAGGCCATAGGCTATATATCATCACGCTAACATTAATAGAAGCGGAGCACCAAATAAGAATGTTTCAAAATCGGAGGGTTTTATTTTTCCTTTTGAGAGCTTCCGCTGCGTGCGCTGCGTAAACAGTTAAAGTTGCGCAAAAATAATGTATGACAGAATTGTTCCCCTTTAAATCTTCTAAAAAAAAAGTGAATGACAGCATATGTCTATCTTTTAAGGTTGGCTCACTATAACCTTTTTTATGCTAACCAAATTTGTTCTGAAATAATGCATTATTTGCGAACGTATTATTATAAACAAGATATTAATCCTTTCCAAATAAATACGTTATTCATCACAAGTATTTAATTTAAAACAAAATTGCCTTTTACGTCATTCGATTTCAATATATATCAGGAATATTTTAGGAGATATCGCAGTTTTAAAATAACATCGCCAAATGCAAAATAATTAGGTACCCATTACAGACATACAAACAATGTTTCTCCTGGTTTATTCTGCGTGATTTTAAATTAGCAATTTTAAATCAGGTATATTTATAAAATGTTGTTGAATGGTTCTTATGTGGTTCGTGAATTTAACAAAGAAAGTTTCAGCTCCTTTAAAATTGTATTATAGGTGCCTACGACCCACTCTCTCTCTCTTATGTGATGCAGACGATGTTGCGCGGGTCAGCTATCTATACTAATATTATAAAGCTGAAGAGTTTGTTTGTTTGTTGGTTTGAACGCGCTAATCTCAGGATAACCTATTTATTGAGGATGGCTATAGGCTATATAACATCACGCTACGACCCACGGGGGCGGCGCAGTAACGAAAAACGCGGGCGTAACCGCGGGAACATCTAGTTATAAATATAGCAGGTATGCTCTTTAAAAAAAAAATTGATTCGAATATGAAAAGAAAATGGATCATACTCTTTCATCTCGCTGTTTCACCAAAGGTTATTCAAATCGTCATTCGAGTCGTAGGATATTTAAACAACGGTAACAAAGACAATTTTTTAATCCGTGTGGGCATCGAACTCACAGCACTCGACACAATGGGATAAGTGAAATTTAGATTTCACTTATCCCAGTTAAGACTAATATTATAAAGCTGAAGAGTTTGTTTGTCTGCTTTAACGCGCTAATCTCAGGAACTACTGGTTCGAATGGAAAAATTATTTTAGTATTAGATAGCTCATTTATCGAGGAAGACTATAGACTATATAACATCACGCTACGACCAATAGGAGTGGAGCATCAATGAAAAATGTTGCAAAAACGGGGCAATTTTCTTATGTGACGCAGACGAATTTGCGCGGATCAGCTAGTCTAAAATATAGTTGTTGAGATGTACTTCTAATATATTTTGCCTACTTTTTATTAGATGTATAGACGTCTATGCTGTCGTCCTTTAACTAAAACCACGTTAACACCAAAAAGTGATTTTGGAGAAAAACGTAAAAAACGTGGGAATCGTTGTTTCTAGAAAACTATTATACATAAATCAGTGATTGTTAAATATTATTTAAACACATATTTGCCAGCGTCATTTAGGATATTTCCTGCTCAGAAATATACTTAAAATTATATAAAAAACAGGAATTTTTGGTTTAGTTAAGCAATACACATTTTTTTTGACGTCGATTGCCGCACTAAAGCGTCGTTAACCTACACTTAGAGACCTTTTAGTTAAACATTTTCTTTAAATTTAGAAGGTTTATAATTTTCGATAGTTTTACCCTGAAATGCTTAACTATAATTTGGATCAGCGCACTCCGGAGGTTGTTGCATGTGTGTGAGAGCTATGCGCTAGCTCATGGATTGAAATACAACTGTAGAAAGAGCGAGTTCATGGTTTTCGCCGCAAACAATAACTATCCACGCGAAGTGCCTTCTGTCAAACTCAACGCAACAGCCTTAGCTAGAGTCAATCACTACAGATACCTAGGTCACATTGTAACTGCAGACCTGAAGGATGACCAAGACATTGAGCGTGAGCGTAGGGCGTCGGCGGTCAGAAGCAATATGATTGCCCGTAGATTTGCTCGAGCTTCAGAGCAAGTAAAGATAACTCTTTTCAAAGCTTTCTGCCAATCTTTTTACACCGGCAGTCTATGGGTGAAATATACGCGGAAGGCCTACAACGCTCTGCGTGTCCAATATAACAATGCCTTCAGGATGCTTTTGAGGCTGCCGTGGCGCTGCAGCGCATCTGGCATGTTTGCCGAGGCGCGGACTAACGACTTCTATGCCATTATGCGCAGAAAAGTAGCGTCTCTTATGAGTAGAGTGTGTGACAGCCGCAACAGTATCCTGCGGGTGGTGGGTGGAAAGTGCGAGTGTCCTATCAGCCACCATTGGACGTCTGTGCTAGTTGGGTGAGGCTTAGCTATTATTATTGCTTAACTTATTAATTTCAAATTGTGATAAATTTCATCACAATTTTAAATCAATAAATTTTATTGGTTTTGATGTTTTATTTATTTATTTTTATTTTTATCTGATGTTATGACATGTCTTTTTACTTATTTTGATTTAATTTTTATGACATGTATTATTTTAACTAATTTAATAATTAATTTTAGCCTATTTATTTATTTTTAATGACATTGAATGAAATAATATTTATTATATACTTATTGTGATTCTTAATTTTATTTTTATGTTATGATTTTTATATGTTGACTATGGAACCAGATTTCTGAAATAAATAAATTATTATTATTATAAACGCGCTAAGTCCATTAACTGTTTTGTAGCTAAGACATTTCTTAATATTTATACATTATTACCTTTCGTAAGAAGAGGCTAAAGCACCTAAGACTCTTTTAAGCTAAGTGTTAGCGAAAAATAATAAAGATACGAAAAAATATATGCTTGCTTACTAAGCTAAAAACAGGTATTTCTTACTTCAATTGTTACTAACGTCTTTATAGCTAAGCATCTCATATCAAAAAACTGGATAATTAAATGAAATGCATTATGAAAATTGAATCAAATTTTATTATATCATATAAAATGTGTGATGAGGTTAGTTGATAGTAAAAATGCTAAAGGAAAAGATTACTCAAATTTACATCGTGCAGCACTGAGGCTAAATCTTATTATTTAATTAATTTTAAATCTTATTATTTACAATTAAATTTTGTAAAGTAATTGGAAAATGAATACGTTTAATGTAATTTAAATCTTATTTTTATCTTTTTAGGGCTTAAATAAAAGCTTTGTTTTAAAAGTTTTTTTATTAACTTATTTTATATTTTTTAGTTTTCGCTAGATATATTTCTTAGTCTATTCATTTCGTTAAGTGCGTCATTGTTACATTGGCGGGTGCCAGTTAATTTCGAGCAGTCTAATACTTCTATGAGGAAGCTTTCTATCGATGTGACCCTACTTAAGGCCACGTACGCTTGGCCACCAGCGAACTACTTTGGGCCCAAATACACAACGGCGTGGTCAGCCGTACTACCCTGCTTTTTATGCACTGTGCAAGCCCAGCATAGTACTATTGACAACATTCTGCGTTCAGCGGTGCCATGGCTGTATTTCGCTGGAAATTGCATAGACTTCGGTTGAATCAAATTAAGACTTACTTATTTACTTATTATTAGCCCCCACAAATATTTCTAACTCTTTAGGCAACCCCCCAGTCTTGTTTATATCAGATGGTATAATATTATTTAAATCTATATTGTTATTTTTTCGAGTACAATCTACTAGACTATCTTGTGCAATTGAAAACTTGTTGATTAGTGGGATAGATTCGTAACGCTTTTTCAATCACAAATTCGCCAGTTGGTTCTATGTTTAGTCGACTCATTAATATACTGAAATGTTCCGACTGAAGTTCACCGATACGTAATGCGTTCAAGAGGTCTTTAAATGTGGTGCTAACCTGTTGTCTCATATTTTCGGTCAATTCAATTAACGAGAAAGAACGCCAAAGGTGTGTAGCTGGGACAAATCTCGCGGGTTGGTCAAACACTTGATTACCTCGCACAGGGGGCAACTACATTAAGTCTCCGAAGACACAAATATTTATACCATCGAAGAGAGATTCATTATTTTTGAGTTGTTTAAGACGAGAATCAACCATACAAAGCATCTCGTAGAGAACAATGGATAATTCATCTATAAAGAGAAATTCTGTGTGTTGCCACTGTTGCCGCATTAGACGCAGGTAATTACCAGTAAGAATAGGCAGTTGCACTAGTCTACCATATTTTTGCACGGGCAACTTTAGAGTAGAATGTAATGTAGATCCCCCCACTAAGCGCACTTCTACCCCTGTTAGTGCACACACCTTAACAACTTGCTTGCCGTAACACCTATTTATTTGATTTTTTAATAAGTTGAAAAGGAATGTTTTTCCGGTTCCAGCGTTTCCCGTTATAAACAACCTAAGACGCTCATCACCACCATTATGTAGCTGTTCTGAAATACTTCTTGTTATGAATATAAACGCTTCCTTTTGTCCAACATTCATTGCTCTTCTAGCATTCAGAAACTCGTCATCGGTCATGTTCTGCCCCGGAATCTCCAACTCGTCCTCCAAGTTTTCCTGGTCAGCTTCTTCATTCAATACTTCAAAAGCATGTATTTGGTTAAACGCATTCTCAAGTTGCCTGTCGCGCTCTTTAAATATCTCCAGTATCTTTGCTTGATAATTCTGTGGGCAGGTATGAACTGCGACTTGAATCTACTTTGTGTTTTACCACTTGATTCAGGTAACACCTTTTAGTGCATATCTCGTATATCTGATCACAGAATATATTAATGGTGTTGTTAAAAATTTCAATCTGGGCCTTTTCTTCCGCCCGTACTTGAGAGTTGTATATTCTTACCGCACATAAGCGAGCCTCTCACTGATCAGCAGTTTCTCCTGTCCTAACTTGGGAGATATGCTCTTTTAAACCGGTCAAACGTTCTGCCCGCTGTTCAGCATATTCGGCTGTTCTTAATCGTTGCATGCACTGCTTAGCCTTGTCAAGCCGCAACTGTCGCTGAGTGGGTGATTCACTACGCACTTCACCACGCCTTTTGTCAAGTCGTTGGCGTTTCATGTCAGTGCTCTCATTGGCAAGTTTTTCTTGCCGTTTTAACTTCTTTTTCTCTAACCTTCTTTTTCTTTGTCTTGTTGTTTCTTTATTTCCCATAATGTTCCCACGAGTACCAAAGAAATATCCGTCAACCCTTCCAGAGCTTCGTTTAGAAGGATAAGAGCTAATATACAACAGGGTTCGCCCAGGTGCCTTGAGGCGGTACGTTCACGATATCATTTTATACCCTGATGCCACTCAGTCCTCGGCACGGCCTCACCTTGACTTGGGTAGTAATTTGGTAATATATGCGCCATTTGTTTTAGCTTAGAGCTTACTCATGCCTGACGAAACACCGTTCCGAGTTTGATTTTGGAGTTTTCCTTCTCCTAGATAGGTTGCAAACCAATGCTATTGACGCCTATCTCACCAAATTACACAAGTCATGGTATACCTCTTATGCCTGTTACTACTGTTGACCGTTGAGGAGTTCTCTGGTTTGGAGCCAACCCTGGATGTGGCATCAATTTCATGATGGACCCATCAACCGTCTATCATATCCGAACGGGTATGCAAAATTTCAAGTCCCTACTGCCGACCGTTGAGTTCTCTGGTTTGGAGCCAACTCTGAAGGTGGCAGCAATTTCATGGTGGACCCACTAACTGTCATCCCAATGGGTGTGCAAAATTTAATGTCCCTACTGTTAACCGTTGAGGAGTTCCCTCGTCTGGAGCCAATCCTGGCAGCAGCATCACGTCATGCTTATCATAAACATGCATTGTCATTGGGTGTCATTCAACCAGCATGTAAAATTTCAGCTCAATCGGACACCGGGAAGTGGGTCAAATTTAACTTGCAAGAATCCACCTTCACATACATACAAGTCAAGTTAAATAAAAGCTTTTAAAAAGCACCTCTTTTGAATATAATTATCTTTATCTAACTAAAATTAAATGAAACCTTTACCAAATAAAACCAATGATATAAATAAAAAGAATCTAAAACTTTAAATCAATAAAATCTAAAACAATGGAATAAAATAAATTCTGTTTAGCTAATCACTTAATAAAACCACAGGTTTATATTTTTGTATATATTCTCTAGAACATATTAAGTGTAATAATCAGTCTTATAATTTTATTATAAATGGCTTTTAGGTATATGTCATTAATTAGTTACTCTTGTTCTCTTTATTTGTAATTCAAGATCGGAATGAATGAAGCGCGAGAAACGGATTACGTGTTTCTAGTTAGGGAACGTGTGCTAGCGGTTATTAAGTTAAGAATGACTAATATTTTTTTTTACAAATTCCTTGTTAGAAGTAAATAACGCTTTTTTACCGAATTGTTTTGAGAAAATCGCAGTATTGATTACTTGACAAAAATACCGTTATGGTCGTCTAACCAGAATTAAGATAAGGTTTTCATCATAAATAGTTTATAGCATTGTTTTTATTTCTGTGTTATCAAAATTGATCCTTAACTATAAACACATTATACGCTCTTAGTGTATTTGTAGTCAAGAATATTCAATTAACGTAGTTTAAGCTAATAAAACATTTAAAAAATATTAGGCGAATTTGGAAACTAACGTATTTAAACGTGCATCAAGCTAAGAAGCGTGGTATATTCACTTTTTAGTCAAGCATTTGCTGCATATTTTGTCATTTAACGGTAAATCATGTTTTAATAAATATATCTCTAAATCTGTAAGTGATAGAGATATGGTTCTTAGACAGAAAGATAGAGAATTTAAAACTGTAATACTTTGCATTCAAAACTCAAAATCGACCATTTGAGGGTTAACGGGGTTCTAGTTAAAGGACGGCAGTATGAATGTACTATTTATTTATTTATTTGCACAGAATACAGGTGGTACCAGATTTAACAATGGTGAATAGTTCAGGCTATATTCTGCCTATATCAAAAACAATACATATTTTTTTTTACAATAAAGTCCTTTCACCGTGAAAGCGATAATAAACTATTAAAAACAGATCTTTAAAAAGTCAGAGGCAAAAAGGTAGACAAAAGGAATAAGTTTCAAAGTATAACACCAATATAAAGGTCAAAGGTACTTAAATCTGCCGTCTCAATTCCTGACCCCTCTAATCTTTTCTGCTAAACCAGGTAGTATACGAGCTTAAGTGCTCCGGAATTTAGGGCTTTCTCGCCAGCCAGAACGAAGGGTGCCTAATGAAAGTTGTCTGAAGTTATGTGGGCGCTTAAGCCCTTTTGTTTATAGACATCCCAGAAGGATTACTGGAGATTAAGGCTGGCGTCAATTTTCTGTTGTTTATAGAATAGTGTCGAAGTGGTTGATGTACTTAAATACGTAGATTTACTCTTACTAGCGGTGGCCTAGTGTTCGAAATTCGACCAACTGATATATATTATGTCATGTCATTATACTCGTATATTGATATATGTAACCATAGTTACGCGCTTCGACTGCGTGTGTCAAATGCATGGTTGTGTGCGTGTAGTGTTTTTTCATTAATTTAATGTATTTATTATACGTATTTTATATAAATATTAGCATTCGTCACTTCTTCTCTGTATAAACTATAAGTGAGCGAAATTTCATACTCCTCCGTCCGCCCAATTTTCGTAAAAAGGGATCCAAAGTTTTCGCTTCACGTATTAATATATAGATAAATATCTAAAGAAGTAGGCTCGGGTATATAAGATCTTATTTTGGTGTATTATTAAGTTCTTCAAATTAGTCAGCTATGTTTAAGTCTTATTTAAAAACATTATATTATTATATTATATTATTATTATATTATATTATTTTATTATATTATTATATTATATTGTTAGTTGCGGAATGCGACGTAAACAAGTAACGTCACGAATCATCCGATCGAGCGTGCTATAAAAGCGCGCTCGGCGCGCAATGAGTCAATGACTCACTTCGACATCGAGCGGCGGACGGAACGGACGTGCTGTGTCACGCTGTTGGGTGATATCAATTATTTCTTACTTTATTTGTTAATGCATTTCCTGAATAAGTCAATGATTATTTAAAGGTTAAAGTGCGTCTGTTATTTTTTGAAGCTGTTTCACATCTAATTCCTAACAATATTATATACATATTATTATTATATTGTTTTCTATAAATCTTATTTCTAAATGCCGTGCTTATTACATAAGCGCGAATTTGTACCACGTGACCATCGAAACTTGCTCAACGAACTCAAGCTTCTATCTCCGAAGGGATAGGCAGTTGTGTGTTACACCCATTTTTCGCCAGCTATGCTTGTAGCTTCACGAATATTAGATGCCGGGGTGCTACTAAGACTTTACTAACAGAGAAACCCAAAACAAGAAATTTGGGACAGTCTTTTGGGACTGCCGATAGAAGTGAAAACTTTAATCCTTGATCATAAACACTTCTTTATAAACCAGAAAAATAAGCGTCGGGTCGGATGCTAGTTCCTGATACTCTCTTGAGAGTTATTAAGGGGGTCAAAATTTCGTTGTTTGTTTTTTGCGTAGGATGCACCATTTCTGAGATATTGTTAATATTCTAAAAACAAATAATAAAGCGTGGAAGCGTGACGATGACGCGAGATTCATGTTTTTTGTTCACCCAAGAAGTGCTCAACGCACCTAAAGAAGTTTTCACTTCAACAAGCCCTGCGCCTGACTCGAAAATCGAACTCAAGACCACATATATAGCAGTCACATTCACTATCGCTGTGCCCCCGAGGCAGAACAATCTGTCTTAAATGCTGTCTTTTCTAAAAATAGCAATTTTATCTATTTAAAAAAAGACAACTTCTGCACTATTTAGGAAGAGATTATATAAATTCCTGTATCGAGGGGAATTTTAGAAATATTCAAACAACGGACACAAAGAACACCCAAACTACAAAAAACTATATGTGGATCATATCATACATTGTTTTGTCCTCTTTTGGGACTGAACCCAAAACACTTGGCGCAGTGCAATGGCGAAGCGACACTTAAACCACTGACGCTAACCGTGCAGTCCGTGTGTCACTTCAAGACAATGAGACGACCACCACCATAGTCTCCTCGTAACCATGGGTGCCGGAAAGCAACCGAAACAAAAAGAAAAGTGTAAATAAAATTTAATTAGATTTAAAAGTTTAAAAATAGCAAAACAGTAGTGTTTTTAATAATAATAAAATCCTTATCTTTATAGTTTAACTTTATAGTTTAACCTTTCAATTATTGAAATGCCAGATATAGTTAAAAAATTATTGTCTCTGGCCACCGGTGTGCTGCAATTCAATAGGTTAATTTCAATATATAACATTTGCAAACGTAAGATTATTACTGTAGAAATATTATACGAATAGCTGGTTTCGAATAAACAAGTTGGTTGATATATAACACCGGTCATCCTGCCGTAACCTTTCGTGGCTGAAAGGTCAGCGCTAGCTCGGCATCTCGATTAGTCAGGAGTAATTGGAATTCTGGTGTCAGCGCTTGATTCGTTAGGCCGACCTAGTGTTTGTCGATGTCAAACTTTGGTTAACGGTATACTGAAACTAACTCAAAGGTGGAATGGTTTAGTGGGCATCCAGTTATGGCTAATGGACTGAGTAGTGTATGTTCAATTCGTATGCGAAGGAAATTTGTGTCATATTTACACGGTTTCTAAAGCACTATTGATCACTTACGTAATGTTCTCCACACCGAATTTCGGTCACGGCGGCCAGTCTTAACGGAGACTGGCCATCTGCGCAGGAGATATTATAGTGCACAAGTGTGTGCGCAAATACAAGAGCACTCTCTGTTCCCTAACTCTCATGATCTGATGGGACGAATAAACCGGAGAGAGATCAGGTGCAGGACCAACGGCTTTACGTGCTTTCCGAGGCACGGGGGTGTCTAACACCGCCAACTTCCTAACTCCGGGCTCGTATTAAGATTTCTTAACAGAAAAACCCAATAACTTTTTGTAGGCCCGACCTGGGATTCGAACCCGAGACCTCATGCACAGCCTACAATATAGGCTTCAATCCCGTTATTTCTGTAGCTTACCTGAATAAAAGTTTAAATTGTTTAGTTTTTGTATAAGCACGTACCTAAAACGTTACAAAAAAGTAAAGTTAGACCTTATTCACCATTTTGTTTATAGTTAAAACCTAGGCGAACGTTTCTCGACTAGATCGGAGGCGTTCTGGACAAAGGCCAGGTTAAGAGCTCCTTGAACCGACGGGCGTGTATGAGAAATGTGATGAAAGTGAATGAAGCCAGAGAAGTGTTTCAGGATCGTAGCAAATGGAAATCCGTAGTCTCTGCCTACCCCTCTGGGAAACAGGCGTGAATCTATGTATGTATGTATGTATGTTTATAGTTACTACACGCATTTTTTATGTAATTTAATAAACACACGATGCATAATTGGCACGAATTGGGGCGGACCGATTGCTCTTCATCAGACGGCAATCAATGTTAGCTGTAATCCAGTATTAGCTTGTTTGACAAACGGTTCCACTGCTGGGCACGGCTCTCTTCTCAATATAAACAAAAAATTGTGAGCCGTCACGAGACGCCTGGCAGATGTGAAACATCTAAATTATTTTGTACAAGTACTCGTAATATGTATGAAAGAACAGATTACGACTGGAACTAATATGGCATAATGTAAAAATAAAATACTACGATTTTTTTTCAGAAAATGATGATCGATTTTAACATTTATTTTAATTAGCTAGCAATCGGTTTTACGTGCGGCTATAGACGTTTCACATCAAAAGAGTTAGGCTAGTCTACCACGCTGACTCAGTGAGGGTTGGCAGACTTCACCCATTTTCGAGAACAATACTACGGCCTTATGACACGCAGGTTTCTTCACGATGTTTTCCTTCAACGTTAAAGCGATAATGCACTATTTTAAACTCAAGACCTCTGCATGGCAAGCGAATGATCCCTGCACTAGTATATCGCTGTGGAAATATGGAGACTGTGAATCGGTAAATGAAGCTGGCCAAAGCCTGGTAGACCGATGGTAACCGGATGCGGATGGCAGAAGACCGAGGGTTTACGAGCTTGCCGACAATCGAGTATATCCAATAGTGACAATCTCCTAATTCCGGGGCGCTATTGAAAATTTCGTGAACGAAAAACACAACAGATATTTCTTGGCCCGACCCGGGAATCGGACTTGGGATCTTAATTACAGCAGTTGCACTTAGTACCACAGTGTTTCCAACGCAGTTACAACTACCATTTAAGCCGTAGCGCTATCCATGTAGTCAACCTATATACTTCAATATTACTAAGCTCATGATTTCTGGTGGTTTATACAACCGATTGGAACCATGGTAAACCTTAAAAAACGCATTATTGTTTGTACACTTTTGGTCCTTAATAAATAAATACATAACACAGCTTTGTAACCGTAATGAAAGCGAAACAACAGCAGAATTAAACACAGCAGAGAAGCAAAACATTATTATCAAAAGCGACCTAAGTTCATAGCCAATTTTCAATAGCCAAGAAGTAATTCGCAATACTCTTGTGTGGCTATGGAAGCATGATTATTTATTGGATATGGAAGCAATTATCTGAACCTTGATTACAATGAAACTTCTTGTTGCCTTTATTGTCTAAGTTGTGAGAAACTTTGTCAACAGTTAGGCAGCCGACAAGTGAAAAGGAAATACTGGAGTAAATGGATAATTTAGTTGCCTATTTATTCATGTTTCCAGTTATATTTTAAGTTGTTGGAGTATTGGGTTTGGGGCTTTAATGTATGTGTGTTGCTGCCAGTCGATGTGTTAAGTAGAAATTTGTATTTAGCAAGCTGTCCTTACGGTATCAGCCACGTTTATGATTACTGTGCCACTCCGCTTGGCTTAAAGCGTGATATTTTATAGCCTAATGTGATGAAAGTGAATGAAGCCAGAGAAGTGTGCCAGGATCGTAGCAAATGGAAATCCGTAGTCTCTGCCTACCCCTCTGGGAAACAGGCGTGGATCTATGTATGTATGTATGTATTTTATAGCCTTCTAGATTAAAATTGTGCATTCAGATGTGAATTATTTAACCTAAGTAAATTACAGTATGCACCTCAGTTCTGCACTGTAACGCATGTTATCTAGGTGAATTGTCTTCTTTAGTGTCTAAGACATAGTAATTCAATGTTCTATAACCTTTTATTCGAATATAAATAAGTAAAATAAATCGACGTCCTACATTATATCTTCATTAAATTTACCGTTGTAGTAATCTGTACGCAGCAAGTTTTTGAGACACTAAATAAAACGGTAGATATTTAATGCAACGGCCCTATTAGTACCTCCCCCTTTAATTTATTGGCACTAAGCAGTATCATTACATTCACCATTGACTAGTTTTTAACCGCGGCTTCGCTCGCGTAAATCTTAAGGTTATTATGCCGATTTTCAAATCTTCAGAAACAGTACTTTTTCAGGATGAAATGTCCTTTTCTGTACCCTTTACAACGTATATGTGAAATTTACGATGATTCGTCGAGTAGTTAAGGCGTGAAAGCGTAACAAACAAACAAACTCGCATTTATATTATAATATTAGATAGGATATTACTTCTGAATAAAGTAGCTCACTAATGTTGAAATATTTATTAAAATCGGTTCAATAGTTTCAGAGTTTACACAGAAAAGAGTTTTAAAAAAATATCTTCTATGTTTATCCAGAATATGTTTTTTCTGCGTGCGTCCGTTCCACAGTTTACGTGTGATTGAGACACAAGCAGGGTCGCGGGAAGCGGTTGGATAAAGGTGGCCCCAGACCAGTCTGTGTGGAAATTCTTGAGGGAGGCTTATGTTCAGCAGTGGACGTCTTTTGGCTGAAAAGATGAGACACAAACATCCTGAAATCTTGACAAGCTTTTCAATTTATAATATAAGTTGGATTATCACGCGTTGTTTGTGTCTTTTATACCTACCCTCGCAAATAAAGTGTGTAGGTACATAATTCTAGATTATGTAAGTATCTTTATGCTGATTGGCTTTCGTATGTCACTATGACAGGCTCCAGTGGTAGACCAGTGCCTGGTTCTTGGGACCAAGCAAATGCTGAACTGAAGTCCTGATTGCCGCAGCTGTGGGATGCATGGCTCATAATGTTTATTGGAAATATTCTGTTACTCTGTTCTAATCTTTTTTATTGGTATTATTTTTTTTTTATACACATTGTGGCCGCTGTGTGATAGCTGTATAGCCTTAGTGCCCAAAGTGATCCAGGTGGACCCTCAGGGCTCCACGGGAGACTCGACGGGAGTCTCCGTTGGCGTGACAACAAAATGGGGGTTCACAATTCGTAAGCGGAGGCCCACGAAAATTTATTTGCTTTCGATAGTGAAGAACTAAAATGTTGGCTTAACTTATCAATGTAAACGATTTTTCGATAGAGAATTTCTTTAAAAAAAGTTTAGACTGCCGAAAATTTCTAAAAAAACAGGTAAGCCTGTACAGATTTGATCAAATTTTCTTTAAATACGAATGCCAAGGAATATGGTAGAAATGTAGCTGCAGGGGGTCCACCGGAAGCAGCTAAATTTTGAAAGTGGTCTATGAGAAAAAATGTCTGGGAATCTCTGCTGTACAGCAATAAAGATTTATTTTTTCTTTAAAGAGTTTCAGTAAAGAGATGTCAAAGTCAAAAATCATTTATTCATTTAGGTCACAAAGTAACACTTATGAACGTCCAAGTATATAGGTTAGTGAGTTTACTAAGTTACTGAAGCTACATTTAGGTTAGTTGCTAGGTTCAGGCAAAGGGTAGAGCCTATGAGAAGAAACCTGCAAGAAACTCACGGCCACTCTTTTAAATCGCCAGTTAAATATAATTTCAGTATTTTACAACTCAGATTAACAAGGTGTTACAGCCATTATGCCATATACTACTGACTATAAAAAACTAAAGATAATAACAATAATAAATTAATAATATTCTTTTTTTTTTTTTTTTTTTTATAATAATAATAATCTTTATTTGCAAAAAAGGTTTTACAATATTAACACTTAGATTATGTACACTGTAACCTTAAATAATAATAAGAAATTCATGACCCAAAAGGTGTTATGTTGAACTCTGGTACCCATGGTAAGATTTAACTTGTGTTATGGGTACCAGTGCCCTCACACGTAATTACTAGATTAAATTAAATTAAGGAGCGATTATACATAATGTGCACAATATTAATATTTATGTAGGACCCTATTTGATCATCTGACATAATTCGATCAGCCTCATATGAATAAATATATAAAATGTTATATTATGTGCGGGTACATATGTGCGTGTGTGTGTATGTATGTATGTAAGTGTGAAGTGTTTATGTATTTATGTATTTAAGTGTAACATAGTGTTTGGATCATTGTGAGTAATTTTACTACAGAATAGATATCTTTAATAATTTTTCAGTGTCATCATAATTTAACACTTGTAAGAAATTATACACCTTCCTTTTACACTCTTGCCTACAGAGGGGGTAAATATTGCAAAGTTTATTAATCTGGTTATACAAGTGACTACTGATGACGTGATAGTGGTGTTGAGCAAGGGATGTTCTTGAGTTATGAGAGTCACATACTTTATATTGTCTACGAGTTTGAAGGGCATTTACGTCATATACTATAGAACGGTGCTTGCGTAATATGGTTTGAAGTACAAAGAGCTGTCTAACTGTAAGAAACTTACACTCTGCGTAAAGGATTTGTGTGGGATATCTGAAAGGTCTGGACATCATGACTTTTAGGACTGCTCTTTGCGCACGCTCGACTTGTAGTAGATGCGTCTTATGAGCCCCACCCCAGACTGTAATACAGTATGTGAGTAAGGACTGACACAGCGCATAATACATAGTCCTAAGAGTGTCGGTATCCGCCGAATATCTAATTTTTTAAAAAATGAATATTAGCTTACGAGCCCGGGCAGTCAGATTTTTCAGTTGAGGCTTCCACTTTAGCGAATTATCAATTAAAACTCCAAGGTATTTCACTGTTTCAGTTTTCAAAATTTGGGGGCAGGAACACAATGAATAGGAATGGTTGACACTGCAGGTATGAGCCCTAAGAACGAGAGAGTCAAAGATATGCGAAGAGGGAGCTTTCAAATAAAAAGGCATGTAAACAGTTTTTTTTAAATTCAATGTTAGGACATTATTAGAAAGCCAACCCATCACTGTTCTAAGACTCCTTTCCGCACTGTCAAAGGTCTCAGACCAGTTCTTACCGTGTACCATCAGTGCCGTGTCATCTGCATAGGAGTAAATAGAGCAGTTTTTGAGGGGTAAGTTGCAGAGGTTGTTAATGTAAATTAAGAATAAAGTCGGGCCAAGAATTGAGCCTTGGGGCACTCCAAAGTTCAGTGGTTCAGTGTCACTAATGACATCATCTATTTTGACACACTGAGTACGATTACTGAGATAATCTTTGAACAGTTCGTGTGTATGACCACGAATCCCAATTGATTCCAACTTGTTCAAGAGATGAGGAACAGACACAGTGTCAAACGCCTTCGAGAGATCCAAAAAGATGCCCAGACATTTTGAGTTGTCGTCTAATTTCGAGACTACATGGTCTATTAGTGAGGCAACAGCATCTTCAGTCGATTTTCCCCTTCTAAATCCGTATTGATTAGATGCCAAGAGTCTATTGGATTCTAAGAAACTCATCAAACGTTGGTTAATAATTTTTTCGAGAATTTTGGAGATGGCAGGCAGGACTGATATCGGCCTATAATTATCAACACTGTGTCTGTCTCCACCCTTGAGGATTGGGAAGACAATAGCCTTTTTAAGTGATGTAGGGAAACAGCCAGAAGATAGACATAAGTTGCAGATGTGGGTAATAACGGGTACAAGTACAGGCAGACACGACTTTAAAATTCTTGGTGAGATACCATCCCATCCAGGCGCAGCGTCTGTGCGGAGACCAAGAATAAGTCCTTGTACCTCATGTTCATCTGTGGGTAAAAGCACAAGTGAATTGATAGGATTTGCTTTCCCTGGACACTTATCAGTAATCTGACTGGAACTAAACTTAGAAGCTAACTTACTGCCGATATTTGCAAAAAGTTATTGACAGCGTTGACAGATGATATATTATTATTACACATAGACAAAAGTTCGTTTGGGGGTGTGATATTACGGTTAGTGTTTGTGATATTCTTTATAACTTTCCAAGTGGCCTTAGGGTCATTTTTTGCTTTAGTGAATTCATTTTTTTCGTAATCAATCTTTATATTTTTAAGTAGCTTATTGCAGAAGTTGCGATATCTTGTGTAAGTGACTTTAAGAGT
Organism: Catocala sponsa; assembly: GCA_963564715.1. Lineage (NCBI taxonomy): Eukaryota > Metazoa > Arthropoda > Insecta > Lepidoptera > Erebidae > Catocala > Catocala sponsa. The sequence goes on from OY751349.1 coordinate 19,245,798, forward strand.
ATAATTATTTGGGTCTTTTATTAATTCAGATGACAGTTTATCCCTGTTGCGAATACAGCGTAATAGGCCGTTAGTAATCCAGGGTTTAAGTGTTCTACGTTTGGATGGTAAATGAATAGACTTTGAATGATTCGTAATGCATGAACTAACGGTGGAAATCAGAAGTTCTGTAGCGGTATTAGCGTCCTGTGCGTTCATTATATCACTGAAATCCATAGAATAAAGCTCTGAAATTATGGCAGAGTAGTCGACAACAGTTTTGTTGGCTTTAGGAGTTGCGGGCATCCGTTCACAGTCAATACTGATGTAAGTAGGCTTATGGTCAGTTATATATGTGTCAAATACCAGGGTCATTGTTTTTAGGCCGGATTTTACCATAACATGATCCAAACAAGACTTGTCACGAGTGGGGAATAGATGTGAGGGTAAGAAACCATGCGATGCAATCATGTTTAGGTATTCGTTTGATTGTTGAGTTAGATTGTTTGGCGTTATATCTATGTTTATATCACCCATGACCACAATATTTTTATGTTGTGATATAGATGTAAGAATGTTATTTAACTCATTGGTAAACTTATCGCAATTTCTTACCGAAGGTGAACGATATAGTGCTACTACGGATATATCTGAATTTGTAAGGTGACATACTAGACAACTAGAGTCAGTAATTGAGGGCTCTGTTATTGTATGTAGCAGTTTCAATTTTACATAAATTATTACTCCATCATTTTGATTTTTAGGGTTGCTCGTATGATAGGAAACATAGCCTTCTAGCTGTGGAATTGTCGGCGATGCACCTAACCAGCATTCTGTTAAAATTATCAACTCACACGTAATGTTAGTGCTGTGAAGAAACACTGTAAAGGAGTCAAAATTACAATTAACACTGCGAATATTAATGTGGAGTATATTTACAGACTTCTGTGTTATTTGCAATTTGTCTTTATAAGAATTTGGTGTACAAATGTGTGAGTTTGGGACACCGAAAGAATCTATTATGTATCTGTTTGTCCGTGTGTCGCCGTTCTAATCTTGTCTCAGTTCGCTCAAACAGCACTATAACTAGATATCAAGATCATTAACCAGAACTATTAAACAATGTCTCATTTGCTGAGTCAATACTAACATTAGTAGTTGGGATGTTAGTTTTGGTGTAATTGTCATGGTAAGGTATTACAACTAAATTTGAGAATAAGGGCTAAATATTTGGAACTTTTAATTATTTTTAAAGACTACTCTCGTACTAAGCAGGTTATCTTTGTTATACGGATCTTTACCTAGACACGGTATAACATTGTGGCGACTCCACACAAAGGGAGGATCCTCCGACCAGGCTGGTTGATCGTTCCTGGCGGGCCGCGGCCCGACGGTTGATGTCGGGAGCTTATATAATATATACTTAGTCGCTGTGTAAACTCCACTTGTGCGATGCAGACTAGTATGACGTCATGTGAAGAGCGATTGTATTGACATCTGTTAAATGTAGGCTGAACTTCTTCGTTTGTGCGGAGTCGCCACAGTATTCCCTCCAAGACCGAAGGTCGATCAGGTTGATGAGACAACTATCGATGCTTGTGAAGAGCCAGTGCCAGTGAAGGATGCCGCTAGTTCCAGTGAGTATATAATAAATATAAATCCATAATCTGAATCTATTGAGTGCCCAGCAGTGGGACAGTTTGATACAGGGCTGATATTATAATCTGAATCTGGTCGCTCTGTATCCGTTGTTACAATGTTTGTAAAGTTCTATTATCAACACATATGAATGTTTTGACAAATTAATTAATCTATATTCTGTAAGTAATCTAAATTCTAACATACAAACAAATATTTGCTCACAATAATTTCCTTCACTCTTGCGTACACAGATGAATATCCTCATTTCCATTAATTATAAACATTGACATGCTACATTTCGTATTCTGTATTAATAATTAACTGTGCACGTAGTAAATAGTTTAGCTACAGTTAGTGTACCCAACAGTTACTAGGAAGCGCTCTAATAAGATTTGAATGGAAGCTCCAACACGCTTGGGAATATTCGAAGATTACCAAGGAACCTAGTCGTGCCTCTCAACATTACATTAAACAATGTAATTTCTTGGTTAATTTAGTTTCAATTTGCTGATGTAGACTGCTCTACAACCAAATTATTATTTGACTGTGTTTGCATAATAAGTTTTGTAAGTGTTTAGTATCTATATATTAATACGTAAAGCAAAAACTTTGTACCCCTTTTTACGAAAATTGCGCGGACGGAGAAGTATGTAATTTGGCACAGTTAAAATTTATATAGAGAAGGAGGAGCGAATTATAATATTTTCTTTAATATTATCTAGTCTAAATGGATTTGACTGTATATCAGTTTTTACACGGAGCGACTGCCATCTGACCTCCGCTACCCGAAGGCTAACGATACCCTAAGGCTAAACCAGTCTCAGGATATTATAGGGCACTAACTTCCCAATAAAGACGGCCATAGGTGTTCATGGCAGCCGGTACCGACGGCTTAACGTGCTCTCCGAGGCACGGAGCAGGCGATAATTGTCAATCAATACGCACATAATTTCGAAAAGTCATATAACTTCCGAAAGTCAGTGGTGCGCGACGTGGGTTCAAACCCTAGACCCTCTGCATTGCAGTCTGTTGGTATCCCCACTGAACTATCGCTGCTTCAAAAATATTATGTAAGACCTCCCAAAATTTATTCTATCTCCGTTATCCGATAAATCACTATTTAATACACACATGAACTAAACATCAACGCTGCATACTTTGGGATCGAACTCTAGACCTATATGGAAAAATCCAATGATATTTCTACTAGACTATTACTGCACTTAATATTTTAATGAATTCTATTCAATTCTGGTTAGTTTCGGACCCGGAGTGAGCAGAAAATTCAGAATCCATGCTACATCATTTAGAATTATTTGAATAAATACAAATAACTCTGCTCTAAGACGATAACAGAACTGAGGACATCGCAATCTAATAACCGAAAACAGAAACGTCATTACCAACGAGAAATTAGATGCAGGCGAAAAATCGGTAAATTGTTACGTTAAAACTGAAACAGACATAAGAAAAGCGCATTTAGCTTTATCATTATTTTTAGTACAGAGCAAATCTCCTCGCAAGTAATGAAACCGACCTTAGCAATCAACATTCTTGGAATTTTATTCGTTTGCCTGCAACAATTAACTGCGAAACTGGATGCCGCTGGAGCCGAGTTTCTCAACCTGAGAAACAGTTTCAAAGTTGCTAGCTTTTTTGGTACGTCGAGTGCATCTAGATAGAAGAAAGTAAATGAATAAATAATTAGAGTAAATCCTTTGTTTTGGGGCATAATATTCCGGTTAAGAGCTTTCAGGTTTGAATATGGTATGGAAAAGGCATAGGTATGGGGTTTCGGTTAGAAAATTGTCTATAGGTATAGTACCAAATTTATAAAAGTCACGGCAATGGGATCGATTGTTCTATGATATATATAATTACTAACTATAATTATAAATGCGTATGTGATTTTGTTTACTTGTTTGTTACATTTTTACACCTTAACTAGTCGTCCGATCATCATGAAAATTTGCGTATACGTTGTCAGGGGTACAGAAAAAGAAATGAGGTACCTACTGTTCATCCAAGTGTACTGTTCTCAAAGGAAAGTAATTTATTGATAAAATTTACATAAACACGAGCGAAGCCGCGGGCAAAATCTTAATTACTTAATAATATCAGTGAAACAATTAATGAACAAAGTGTTACTTTGGCATGGGCTTCACTCATTATGAAAAGGATTAGTCCATAGTCCACTGCGCTGGCCCAGTCAGTTGGTTAAGTTCATACATTTTCAAAAATGCTATAGAGAACTTAAAGATGTAGGTTTCATCACGATGTTGCCCTCATAAATTCATATTAAAGATTAGTTAGTGTTACTTTGACATTCATAAGTGTTACTTAGTGACATAAATTTAAAAATATATTTTGATATTATTAGATTTTGTCCATATTCCGTGGTAATTAAACTCATAACTGGTGAAGGTTGTGATATACCTCTGCTTCGAGAATGTTACAAGCAAAAGTCTAATTATGCAAATTATTTGAGTCGATGCAACGTGAATTTGAGACAACGTCAGTGCGACTTACTGTGAAGTGTACAATAAAAATAACTTACGTTTTTAGTTGTATTTAAAGCCGGTCTTGACAAAAATATATTCAATTTTTAGAAACGTTTTCGGCCAGACAGACTTACAAACAATAATATAATGGATCTTTAGGATTTTGGAAAGGTTGAGAAACAAAGTCTTGAAGCAATTGTCCGGTGAATGGCGAATTCTTTAATAAAATAGGAAAGAACAATAGGTATATAAAATGGGGATTTTCTTTGCCTACGTCATTAAATACTTGGCCAAATTAATTGTTAGAATCTTTCTTTTTTCACGAAAAAGGTTTAGTCTAGGTTTTTGTCATTTTACAACGCGACAGCAGACTAATCATTGATTTATGTCATTAAGAGGTTTTTGATTTAATCCTCACTTATTTGTGTAATTTCCTGCGAAACATGAACACAAGCATTTAGTTAAGCTAGAGAAAAGGTAACTTAATCATCAAACTCTTCTCTTCTCCCTAGCTTTTATTATTCCCAAGTCACTTGGGGTCGGCTTTCTAGTCTAACCGGATTTGACTGGATATCAGTTTTTACACGGAGCGGCTGCCACCTAACCTCCGCAACCCGAAGGCTAACGATACCCTAAGGCTAGACCAATGTCAGGATATTTGAGGGCTTCCCAATAACGACTGCCATAGATGTTCATGGCAGCCGGGACTGACGGCTTAACGTACTCTCCGAGGCACGGAGCAGGCGATACTTATCAATCAATATGCACATAATTTTATAAAGTCATATAACTTCCGAAAGTCAGGGTTGCGAGACGTGGGTTTGAACCCGAGACCCTCTGCATTGCAGTCTGTTGGTCTTCCCACTGAGCTATCGCTTATTCATCAAGCAAGAAACATGTTAGAGAGTTCTCCATAATGATCTCGAAGATATGTGAAGTCCAACAACCCACACTGGCCCAGCGCAGTGGACTGGCCTAACCCTTTTCACAATGAGCAGAGACCCATACTCAGAAGTGTCCCAATCTTTATCCGTATATAGATTGTTTTTATTATTGCTGATAATATTTTGATTCCATAACTAAACACAGCTGGTAAAATATAAGTATGAGTCACCATCTTTCTCTCCTCTTCATGACTAATCCTTAGAACAGAAACAAGCGCATGGTTACAACACAGTTTTAAATTTTCTGTCTCGCATACTTCAGCATTTAACCAATCAATAACATATACCCTTACGTAAACCCAGATCTAATTTCAATAACTTCAGCCTAAAAAATGGTTCTCATAAAAGCCGATGGCCCGTCCATTTTTTTCTTAGTCCAATAAAATACAAGAAGAAATCGTGCTGATCTATTTCTAACCACACTGTATGAGCTTATACAAGGTAGTGCCGCAGGTGGAACACACTCGTGCCACCTGGCGACGGTCCAGTGTCTAGAATCGCACATTCGAAAATCCTATTTTCTCACTAGTCTAGTAAAAATTGTGTTCGAATTTGTTAAAGAATTTTAAGTTTGAAAAGAGGAGCATAGTTTACAGGGACTTTGTAAATAATTCAAACATTTAGGTTTCTGAAAAATGAAAATCTGTAATAAGTATTATAAATTTCATGTAATTCATTCAAACTTAAGCGATAGCCTAATGGGTCTCGAGTTCGATCCCAAGGCGCGCATCTCTGACTTTTCAAAGTTATGTGCGTATTAAATAGTTAATTATCGCTTGCTTTAACGGTGAAGGAAAACATCGTGAGGAAACCTGCATCTGTAAGAGTTCTCCATAATGTTCTCGAGGATATGTGAAGTCTGCTACTGGGCCAGCGTGGTGGACTATGGCCTTAACCTTCTCACCTGAGAAGAGGTGAGGCCCAGCAGTGGGACAGTTTAATACAGGGCTAATATTGCACCAACATTTTACCATCTGTGGTATTAAGTCCCACGTAATAGCGGGTGAGCCTATTGTTGTTTTCCGGGCACTGTCCAAGACTCCGTGCAACTACTAAGACTTTCTAGTCTGAAAATCTAATAACACTTTGCCCCACTTGGAATCGAAGCCGGGTGCTACAGCAGGCCTATACAATACCGCTGCGCCACGGAGTTTCAAATCCTACTTCTCTATGTCCTTTTCTGTACACCTGACAATGTGTATAAGAAATTGCATGATGGTTGGTTGAGTAGTTAAGCCATGATAGCTTAACAAACAAACAAACTCACATTCGCATTTATAATATGAGTAACACTACTTACTGCTACTGAAAACGTTTTGACAGAAAAACCCAATAACACCTTGACTTACCCGTCAATCGAACTCGAGACCTCACACAGAGCAGTTGCCTTACTACCGCTCTGCCACTGAGGCATTCATTTAATATTTATCGAAGTATTTCATGTTATATATGGCGCGTATATTCACCATTCCATAGTTTTAGTCCACCCATGGGAGGAAAGTCTGAAGTCGTGAATACATTATGAACAAACTTACAGTTTACAGTTTCAACATATTAATAACCCCAACGGCCCAGTGGTGGAAATTTATTAGTTCTTGTTGTGGGTTCAGTTCTTACTGTGTACTAACTTCTGCCCGCGACTTCGTCCGTGGCCGCCTGCGTCATTTATTTGTTCTATGGACTCTGGTATAGAATTATATAAAACGTAGCTTTGTTTTGGTTGAACTTCAAGTTACTATGATGCGGTAATAATTTAGTGGGAGACCGTTAGACTCCTACGTAGAAGTTTCGAGTTCGATTCCAAGAAACACAGCTAGCTTTTCGCAGTTATGTGCGTATTTAATAGTTAATATCGCTCGCTTTAACGATGAGAAAAGATCGTGAGAAACTTGCATGTCTGGGAGTTTTTGAAGCGAAAACTTCTTTAGGCGCGTTGAGCACTTCTTGGATGAACAAAAATCGTAGAACTCGAGTCATCGTCACGCTTCCACGCTTTCCATTTTTGAATTATTTTAGAATATTAACAATATCTCAGAAATGGTGCGTCCTACGCAAAAAATAACGAAATTTTTACCCTCCTTAATAACCGCGAAGAGAGTATCAGGAACTAGCAACCGATCCACCCCTATTGTTTTTTGTTTTTTGGTTTATCAAGAAATGTTTATGATCAAGGATTAAAGTTTTCACTTCTATCGGCTGTCCCCAAAGACTGCCCAAATATATATTTTTTTTCATAATGTTCGCGATGGTTTGTGAAGTCTGCCAACCCGCATTGGGCCAGCTTGGTAGATTTTGACTCATATTGAGAAGAGGCCCGCGCCCAACAGTGAAACAGTTTATGAAACAGTTTATGTACAGAGCTAATATTATCATACTAAAACGTATGTGTATGTAGTATGTTTATTTCATCATTGCATCTACTTACCAATCAGAAAAGTAAATTTAAATATATGAAATAGCGTACACCCAGTAAAAAATAAAAACACGCACCAAAGATAATACGACAAGCACGTGAGGCAGAAAAGAAAAAAGAAAGTTTATCTCAGAATATACATAGATAATCCCAGCATGGCATCAACATGGGAACCCGTCGACTAACAAATTGCGTGGAAGATGGCGGCCTGATAAAATTTGTGTAGCTTTCGAACCGAAACAGTTCGCCCGTGAAAATACACACAAGGCTGTTAACCGCCCTTCAGCGTGTTTATAATATGTTATGCATTGCATATAGACTTAAAAATTATTAATTTTATGTACCTATATTATTGACAGTCTGATTTGAAAAGCCAAAGCTCAAAGAAAAAAGCTCCCCTTTAAAATTACAGAATAATTTGAAACTGGTGAAAAACTTCTGCATAGGCATAAGTTATTTACCTATACATTACAGATACTCTGTAAAATATTCAGCCTTGCTAAAATTACGTAGGTTTCGCGACTCTTAAATCTTGTACTACGATTTTCGATTTACGAAAATATTGTTAGATTTTTATTTTACTTATATTTAGAAGTTTGTTTGTGACAGATGGTAAGGTATACAGAGTACTTTAAAGAAAAATGATGGTATACTGTTTAAAGTTCGTTCACCCCGATGTTTCGGTTTGTCATTTTCATATTATACCTATTGGATGCCACTATCGGTTATATAATAATAATAAACATCCAATTCCGCGGATTGGACAGGGTGACATCGATGGCTCGAGATACAAATACTTAACCACTTTTGCAATCAGACCAATCTTTTGCCAATTCGAAATGATACCATTTAACACTTACGCGAGCCAAGACCAACAGCTGTTCTAAGTCATCGTCATAATTTATCGTTTTAAAAATGACATTGTTCTCCAGGCAAAGACAGTAAGTACGTTATGCTCGTTTAAGCAAGAAAGCGTACGCGTGATATACTTGTTATTGCTAGTACCTACGTTAACCGCTTCCTACAAGGCGGCTTGTATGCTTCTTCCTCACCTAGTACGTAAAAACGGAAAGCCTCGTAACCCACATACAAAAATGGATGTCTTTTCACTCTAAAAAACCTTTCAACAGGCAGATATCTTGTTATAATCTCAGTATTTTCAAGATAAACACACTTATACATACATACTTACTCTTTACTCCAAGGTATCTTAGTATTACCATAAACATCCTTTCTCCTCTCTAAAGAGCAAATTTTCCTCGAAAAAGTTTGTCATATGCCAAATTATATAACCGACGATAACATCCTTATTTATGTAACGATAAGGCTCAATTTCGCTTATCTCAATTTCTGTTTTAAATTGGCCGTGTTTAGTGATGGGCCTTGAATTTTTTTTCGGTACTCGCTACGAGTAGGTTTTTGCTGATATATATTTAAATTGATTTTTATAGCCAATGTTGTCGTACAGAGATAGTTGGCTTAGTTTTGGGTTTGAAATTTGCATTTTTCTAGGATAGTAGGGGTAAAAGTTATCCGTAAAATACCTTTTATTTAATTTTCAGATGCAAACTATTGTCGTTTATGTAAGTCAGAGATTTTTGGGGTTTTTAGTGGTTTCCGAAGTAATATTACCAAGAGCCTAACAAGAAAACGTTTAAAAATTGTGAGATATCTTTCAAGACAAGGAAGAGACAAAACGATTTTTGTTAGCACAATTGCACTTGATTCATATTTGAGTTTAAAAAGAGAACCTTGATAATAAGATAACTCCACAATGTCACACAATTTTTTATTAACTGTAGGATACTGTATTTATTTTTTGTACTTAATACTAATAACAATTATAAAAATTATTGCTTTACATAAGCTATCTCTGATCGCAAAACCCTCAATCCCCAACACACAGAACAGACCATTAGTACCACTGGCGCTAATCGAACGGAAATATACGTCCTCGTTGAAGTCACAAAAGAAAACATCTCGACTAATAAACCACGCATTCCTGGCAAGCTCGCGCACTACATCACTAACTTAATTAATACCTTAACCCCTTCATAGACCTCCTTGGCCCACATCCAAAAATCGATTTCCATTCCAAATTTAATTAAGTATCGAAAATTATTTTCGAGTATAATCCTTAATTTCACATCACTATTGGCCGTTCGCCCAGGTAGGGACACAGGTGTCTGAAAAGTTTATTAAGCGGGCATTTTGAGCACACAATTATGTATTCAGTTAACTTTGTTGAAAAATGCGTGGCAGCAAGCCAGTTATTCCTTGGTCATGACCAGCTGTGAGAATTGACAGTAGGATTTCGTGAGGCTCATATTTTATTAAAAGCGACTTACCCCGCGTCGAATTATTAGGACGCAGTACCCACCGGATTGAGTTGGCCTCTTAATTTTATAGAAGTTTTTTTGTAATGACAGCTCAGTTTATTTTGGCAGAGGTAGCATGCTAGCATATGGCTTTTGTGTTGGTAACAAAAAAAAAAATATCGGGGCAGACTTTGGGGACTGCCAATAGAAGTGAAAACTTTAATGCTTGATCATAAACACTCCATTATAAACTAAAAAAAACGAGGCGGGTTGGGTGCTAGTTCCTGATACTCTCAGAGGTTATTAAGGGGGTCAAAATATTACTTATTAGTAATATACTTATTTTTTGCGAAGCACGCACCATTTCTAAGATATTGTTAATATTCTAAAAAAAAATAATAAGGCGTGGAAGCGTGATGATGACGCGAGTTCCATGATTTTTGTTCACCCAAGAAGTGCTCAACGCGCCTAAAGAAGATTTCACTTCAATAATTATAGATAATGTGTAAGGAAAGGAACGTGAGGGGTATGTATGTATGTATGTGTTTGGATTTACTTTTCTTTTATAACAAGTAGTAAGCTTTCGCGGACGTTTCGGTCAAATTATCGCAGATATGGTCCCGAGGAGATATTTTTGCCAAAGTAACCGAAAACTAAAAATTGTATAAACCTGTAAACAAAATTGGTTTAAATGTAAACTTGACTGATAAGTAACTTAGTAGTTTAAGTGGCCGTTTCGCCACTACCATTGCGTTGAGTGTTGCTGGTTCGATTCTAGCACCTAAAAAAAAGTGAATTATAAATATTTGTACTCAGTCGAGTTTTTGGCATTTATTGTTTGACTGTTTATTAAGTTCGACGCCTTAAATGACTTCTTTTTTAACTTTATAACTTCACTTCATTTGTATAATATTAGGCAACGGGTAGTATAACTACTTTTTCAAAAACTATTCTATTATTACCCGATATATCAAGCGACTTACATCAATTGTGGTGACGAGTTGATTGATTTTTAATATTATATTAAGTACTAGATGTTCCTGCGGTTTCACCCGCGTTTATCGTTACTGCGCCGCCCCCGTGGGTCGTAGCGTGATGTTATATAACCTATAGCCTTCCTCGATTAATAGGCTATCCAACACTAAAATAATTTTTCAAATCGAACCAGTAGTTCCTGAGATTAGCGCGTTCAAACAAACAAATAAACTCTTAAGCTTTACCTATAATATAAGTATAGATGTGTACAAATCGCAAAAGTCTAAAATGTTCATCTATTGAACGTAACATAATACCTATAACAAACAAAACATCTTCTTGAATCAAACTTACGACTCAAAATCAAACTTTGACTATTATTAGTCGCAGATTAAATTGGTAATTAACCTCGTCCACTTACGACGTATATCGTACATCATGCTCCACGACGGGCGCTGAATCATCTGAATCCTATACATTTATGCAAATTGTACCTACAGGGTCATTTCCCTTTGTTCGCGTATGCTACTATTCTGAAGGCAGTATTGTGATGATAGATTTATCCATAACGAGATTGTCGTCATGGACTTGGCAATCATTGTGGCGATAGTTACAACGGTCAATGGCCTAATTACCAAGAGCCTAGAACAACACCTTAAGAAGCTCGCGTTAGGTGGTTGAATCAAGTGTTTGATGTAGAAAGCCGTGGTGCTAGACACGGCACGCATTGCGAGGAGGCTTCTGTCTCTGGAGTCCTAACCATTGGCAGCTTAGAGCCTATATGACGGTGTGCCTTCATGTTTTTATACTTTTAATCAGATTTCAAAATCTGAAAATTGTTGTAAGTAGTTTAATAAAGTAAATAATAGTAAAATAGGTAAATTTTACATGACCATTGTTCTCTGACTACATGCGAGACATGATGTAAAAAGGCTAAGTTAAGTGTGCCGTGAAAATATAAAGAAAGTAAACGAAGCAGGAGAGGTATGCCAAGATCGTAGCAAACAGAAATCTGTAGTCTCTGTAGTCTTCCAGAAAACAAGCATGAGATGAATCTGTACTCTTGTAAAAGTTTATAAGAAAATAAATTAAATATTTAGACTTGGCTCACGAGTTTGTCGACGTGTAGATTCAGCGATCATTGTGCCGATAGTCATTTTATTCAATGGATTGATTGCCAAGAGCCTCAACCACCATCTTAAAAGGCTTGCGTGGGATTGCTGAATCAACTCCTTGATACAGAATGCGGTTTTGTTCGACACCGCTCGCATTGTACAGGTTCATTTTCAGGGGCACTCAGCAACAGTTGCTTCGTCTCTGTGTTCGATACCAGTGAGTTGTCGTATGTTTTTATGCCTTTAAATGTAAATAAAACAAATATTTACTAATGAAAAAATATATATAACGTATTTTACAAAGAAAATAATAGGTAAAAATAATTTCAGTTCTGTATGAACTGTGCTACTATTGGGTACTCTTCTTCGTGTAAGAAAGGTGGCTCAGTTAGTCAGACAATATTTGTAAAGGAAATCAATTATAGCTTCGTTGTACTTGCGCTCATATTTGAATTAGATCGTGAGGTCACGGCATCGATTCTGAAATTAAGTCATGCAATGTATCAGCTCTATAATATCTGCTAATATGCAGCCACAACGTCACCTCTTATGTAGGGTGCTAAAATATATTGACTTATGATGGAATGTGGATGTGACACCTCTGTCTACCCCGGTGATATAAGGACATGAGACATGTTATATACAACTAATACAACAATGTGCCGAGACCTATATTTTACACAGTTCAATAAGTATTTAATAGATAATACGATTAGAATTACTTATATACTTCATCTGTTTCTTATGGAAACTACGTAACAAAGCCTATTTTATACTATCTAAATCTCCGAAATGTTAAAATAAGTTTGGCAGCCAGAAAACTTACAGAATTAGGTACCTATCTACGTCTCAAAGAATTTCAGAACAGACACCATTAGGTGCTTTAAATAATTCATGAACAAAATATCACTGATTTCAATTTGTAACAACTAAATTTGATTGTTTTTGCGTTTGATATTATCGATTTGGCTCATGATTTATTCATTAGACGTGATCAGAACTAATTGAATGACAACTTTTTGGTGAAAACACTTAAGATTTGGAAGAAAAGAACGAATTTTGCTTGTTTTTTTTTTATTTAAGGCGTGGAGAGATGAAGGCAAAAATAAAAGTTAAATTGATTTTCCTCAATCCATGGTAACTAAATAATGATAGCTGATGGCGCTGTAGATTTAGTAGGCATCTCGTCGATTATGTACGATTCCAGTGTGTTGGTTTCATGCTCTGGCCAAAATAACATACATACATATACATACATACATATATTCAAGCCTGTTTTCCAGAGGGGTAGGCAGAGACTACGGACTACTAGGCTACTATATACATATAATAACACCGAAACCGGTCGGTCAAGTTTTGTGAGATTGTGTACACACGGGACAAAACTTTGTGTGATCCACAAATGGTTGTTCCGAGTCTGGTTGTTCTTTGTGTCCGTTGTTTGAATGTTTGTTAAGTCCCCCGTGACACAGGACAAACAGCTAGAGAAGCAGATGTCTTTTAAAAAATATACTAATCCCGAAAAAATTTAAACTTATTTGGATATGGTCTCAACCATGTATTTAGTCATATATTATATCTCCATTTCCAAATGGGTAAGCAAAGATATATTACACCCACACTTCATTAATAATTTTTTTGGTCCTACGTAAATAGGGAGAGAGCCTATAGCCGTCTAGCAGGCACAGTTGCAGACTATGTCCTGCCAATGAGAATTTCTTGCTAGGCAAGTCCAATAACACTTTGCGTAACCCGGTAATCAAATATCGCACATTACTCACGACTCTTGGGATTATACACGAATCCCGAATAAACAGATTTTCATTACTTACAATCGATGCCCTGTGTTTTCAGTAAAATATTAATTGAAACCCAAATTTTTAGTAACCAATTTAAAAAAATATATATTTCATCGCATCTTAAAATTTGGTTGCGTAAACATGTATATGTCGGCGACTGCGATAATTTAACAACTATAAGCACAAAATTATTATTATATATTATTATTATATTGGGGTTTATAATCTACACCTTGAACTCTTTACCAGAGAACTCTACTGAACACGGCCGTGCCGCTAATTTATCCCGTTCGTCGTTATATACAAAACTCGCTAAAAGTGTTTCGCATAAACTTTTTAGTTTATGCGAAACACTTTTAGCGAGTTCTTCTTCTTCACTTCTTCCAAATAAATCACATGCGAAATTTTTCGTGCGATCGCTTATCAAACTTTGCGTACAAGTGTAAACGGTCCTTAACGTATAACAAATAGCGGTTTTATTCATGAGGCTATCGTACAAAATTAATGCGTGCGTATCACTCACTGGTTAAAGACGAAACACACTTTGTCGCAGTCCGAATGCGTGTGCTATAAATAATGGTACGATTTTATCTGACAAGTAATAAAAGTAAGTTCTTTTTTTCGACTGGCAATGTGGGTAGATAGGCAAAGGTAGGAAATAGTGACAGTTACAAAGAAAGATGGCGGTCTAATTTCTGTACTGATTATTATCTTAACAGTTCTATCACAATAGCGATTGTACAGTTCGGTTCAAAGAATCTCATTCTGAAATAGCAAGTCTGTCAATTCTGCCAACTCCTTCAGGAAACAGGTGTAAGTATGTATATAATTCTATAAAAGTATATTCCATAGTTCACTTAAGCAAAACATTAAACAACCGAAATTAAACTACTTCATACGTATTTTATTGCCATTATCATTTACTAGTAACCAACCTATATAATAGAAAGAATTACATACATAGATACAGTTCTTGCAACTCACGAAGGCGAGCGGGCTTTACGTGTACATGCACAGTGCGTTAGTATGCGTGTTTGACAGAGCGGTCAGTTGCAAGCGACAGTTACACACACATACATAGCCCGCTCGCCATCGTGAGTTGCAAGAACTATACATGGTAATACACCTGTTTTCTTGAACGGGTAGGCCGAGCTATATAACACTCACTATTCGCCAACTATCCTTTTAGGTCCCACGTCCCATTATAGCAGCGATAGCTCAGTGGGGAGACCAACAGACTGCAATGCGGAGGGTCTCGGGTTCGAACCCACGTCGCGCACCTCTTGCTTTCAGAAGTTATATGACTTTTCGAAATTATGTGCGTATTGATTGACGATTATCGCATGCTCCGTGCCTCGGAGAGCACGTTAAGCCGTCGGTCCCGGCTACCATGAACATCTATGGCAGTCGTTATTGGGAGAGTGTCGACACAAAAGATCCCACTGGGTCGAAGTGTTGATGGTCTGCACTGACTGGCCCTCACATAAGATAAGATAAGATATAGGTCCCACGTAATAAGCGCGAACCCATTATCGTCTGCTGGGCGCACATACGGACTCCGTGCTACTAATATGAACTATTTGACAGACGTCAAACGTCAAAAGCTTTGATTGACTCAGACAAAGAATCCAAAACTTTATACACAGTAGTCAAATTCACTATAGCAGCTTTAGTCGCGAGGCAGCCTATAAAATGGTGGAAACCAAGCATAATTTAATAAAGTCAAGCTTGCATAGATTTTTTACAGTAGGTGCTTATATTATTCAAAGCTTTAAACATTATTATACAGAGTGCCTGGTAATTAATGGAGAACCTTGAAATGTCTTATAGTAGAACTGATGGCCGTTCAGAAAAAAAAATGAAAGAATATATCCTAACTACTACCTGAGATATGATTTTTTTTTATTTACCATATTTAACTTTCTTGTACACTACGACCATAAATGAATGAATTCCGTCGGTATTTTGTTGTTTTATTATTAAACAATAATTATGCTAACAGATAGACAGTCAAAAGTATGACAAGCCATTGCATTTTCTTTTTTTTAATTTTTTTTAGACGGTCATCAGTTCTACTATAAGACATTTTAAGGTTATTCATTAATTACCGGACATTCTGTATATAAACCTTTACTCATAAATCAATCTCAAATATGAAAGAGATAGTTAAGTATTAACTAACGACTGATCGAAAAACGTTAAGTGTTACTTGAGTAATAGTTAACCGTTAATCATTAATTAAAGCCTTTAGAGCTTTGAGAGCTATTCAGTTGAGAGGTACTCCACCGTTAGAGTAATTAATTAAGGGCTAAACTAGCAGAATCGAAACCTTAAGAATCAAAACCTGCAATTTAGTGTATAACTCAGCAATCGACTAAAACAAAGCATACATTGATATTTATTATGAAATTAACATATCTATAGAATATGATATTATTGTATCGGAATAGTTTATGTTTCCTCTCTACTACGTTGCTGCGCCCGACAGGGTCCATAATGAACTGTTATACTATTTAAATTACCACCTAAGCCTACATTGTGGAACGCAATAAACAATTGAGTATTGAGTATTGAAATTTTTCAAAACGATGTTAGTTTTTCTCACCTAGTAGTTTTGCTCACCCCATTTTATCAAACGACATACGACGACCAGTCCGCATGCGACACACATAGCAAAGCGAGCATGAGGGATGCAGCCACCCGTTTGTGGTATAATTACTATTTTTAGTACCAATGTGTAAATGTGAACCAAGGTTGCAGTTCAACGTTTCACTGAATACTGTGTGCTATTAATAGTTATATTACATAAAATTATATACACTGACTGCTTTGGTGGTGCAGCAGTAGTCAATGTGACCGCTATGAGGTCTCTGGTTCGAATCTCGAGTCGAGCCAGAAAATGTTTTATGTCTTAAAAGCAGCTGTGAGTTACGAAGTTGGTGGTTGTTGAACGCCTCCGTGCTTCGAAAAGCACGTAAAGCCGTTGGTCCTGCGTCTAGACTGTATATATATATACATACATACATACATAGATTCACGCCTGTTTCCCAGAGGGGTAGGCAGAGACTACGGATTTCCATTTGCTACGATCCTGACACACTTCTCTGGCTTCATTCACTTTCATCACATTCCTCATACACGCCCGTCGGTTCAAGGAGCTCTTAACCTGGCCTTTGTCCAGAACGCCTCCGATCTGGTCGAGAAACGTTCGCCTAGGCTTTCCTCTTGCGACAGTTCCATTCACACTAACCTTATAAACTTTCTTAGTCAGTCTTTCCTCGTCCATTCTTTCTACATGTCCAAACCAGATATATATATATCCATTATACTCTCATGCAATAAATAAAAATCATAACGAGGAAAACTTCTCACAAATCACGATAGAAAAAACATGTAAATATTGCAATAAGATTCTCTGCATTCCCCTAATCAGCGTGCGCGTCTCTTGGTCATCAACACGAATGACCTGTGATAAGATAGGGGCAAGTAAGGCTCTCGGGTCGTGTCGGATTACCGTCCTATCGAGTTATGTGAGTCAGGGAACAGGGATTGCACTTGTTGTGTGCGTGTTGTGCACCATATCCGGTGCAGATGACCAGTCTCCGTTAAGATTAGCTGCCGTGATAGAAATTCGATCTGGAGGACCTTACATAGCTTACGCCTATTTCTAGTTATATCAGGCATTCGTCTGACACAATATGCTTAACTAGGTCTTATTTGTGTACATGGATGGTTGGTGATGGTGATTCTTGGTCTGGGTGTTTCTGTATATAATATGAATGTATTTACAAAAAAAAAGAATATATGTATAGGGATACCGTGAGTGTAGTTTCTGACGGTACATGGACAAACAAAAATATGCCAAAAGTGAGGGTGAATCAAGATTCTTCTGCCTCACAAACGGAGATATGACATCGCAGCACCAGTCAGCTTGTGATCACGGCCGGTGTAACCTGGTTGAAACGTCAAGCCTAAAAAAGGTAAACATTATGCATGATCGCATTAATACCCGTTGCATATAATAATACTCAGTACTGATGACCGCAGGGATGTATGGAAAGGTAAAGAGCTGCATGGACGCTTCTATCGGGCCTTACACGGGCCCGATATTGATTTAATATCTTCTGTGGCCTGGCTACGTTTCGGCGATATTTTTGCCGAAACAGAAGGTTTTGTCTTTGCAATAATGGACGAAGTTGTTATGACGAATAACTACCGGCGGCATATCCTGAAGGATGGGACGGTCGACATATGTCGGGCGTGTCACCAGCCCGGTGAATCTCTCAGGCATATTGTCTCTGGGTGTTCCCGTCTTGCCAACGGCGAATATTTGCACAGACACAACCAAGTGGCCAGGATAATCCATCAGCAACTTGCCTTAAAGTACAATCTTGTGGATTCAGAGATACCGTACTACAGGTATGTATGTGCCCGATCCAGTTCTCGAGAATGGTCGTGTCACTATGTACTGGGATCGATCTATCATCACTGATAGAACCGTTGTGGCTAACAAGCCAGATATTGTGGTGATAGATCGATTAGAGCGCCTTGCAATGATCATCGATGTCACCATCCCTCATGACGAGAACCTCGTGAAAGCTTAAAAAGGTAAACAAATTAAATATCTGGACTTGGCTCGCGAGGTTGTTGACATGTGGGATGTAGGCTCGGCGATCATTGTACCGATAGTCGTTTCGGTAAACGGGTTAATTGCCAAGAGCCTCGACCACCATCTTAAGAGGCTCGCGTTGAATAGCTGGGTCAAGTCCTCGATTCAGAAGGCAGTATTGCTCGACACGGCGCGCATAGTGCGGAGGTTCCTTTCTCTGGAGCCCTAACCACCGATAGCTTGGTCCCTGCACCCGATATCGGTGGGTCATTTCAGTTTTTATATTTTTAAATATACATAATTTTTATATTTATATTTAAAAATGTAATTATTAGAGAAAATAAGTAATAAAGAGAATAATAATAATAATAAATGTTTATTCATCAAAAACTTATTATAAGTACATGTTAGTTTGGACTACACTATTTAATACATTACTGTTGGTACATGTGTGCGGCTGGGGCTTAAAAAGGAGAACCTGTACTATAAGCACCAGCAACCTTCCTTATTGGCTGTATTTTTTATTCGAGTAGCAGTAGACAGTCCGTATACTTACATTATATATAGTTTTTGTTACGAATACAAAGAAATATTACAAAGAAAATCATATAAGTTATCAGTCTCACTCGCTGTAGTATAAATTATATATTTTTACGTGTACTGATGTCTGTGTGACTGTTGGGCAGTCACATTCCACATTGCACACATTATGTTGGTGAACTCTAATTTTAAAATTATCTAGACCACTTTTGTCACTGTTCCTTATTTTGAAGGTCATAAACGTTGTTATACTAATGTTTAGGGTTAGCAAATTGGTTGCCAACCATTGCGTGACCTTATGGAAGCCTGTCTGAGCCACACTAAAAGTTTCATGCCACGTTTGTGCTTTGAATGTTAGTGCAGTATCGTCGGCAAAAGCCACTATTCTGCCTTTTTCCAGGAAAAGTTCACACATATCGTTTACATACACCAGGAACAAGGTAGGCCCCGGTATGCTTCCCTGCGGTATTCCATATTTAATCGGCAGTTCGTTGCTAATATGGTTACCCACTCTGGTGCAGTGTGTACGATTACTAAGGTAACTCTGAAAGAATTTCAATTGGTTTCCTCGTATTCCTAGTTTTTCCAATTTGTCAAAAAGTCTGGGGATCGGGACGGTGTCAAAGGCTTTTGCCAGATCGATAAAAATCGTTAGACATTTTTCCTTTTTATCAAGTGCTTTAAATATAAAGTTAGTAAGATCATGGACTGCGTCATCAGTGGACCTGGAGTTGCGGAAGCCATACTGTCTATCTGATAGGAGGTTGTTACACTCGAGATATTTTCGAAGTCTAATGTTCATTATACGCTCCAATATCTTTGAGAGAGCAGGCAGCACAGATATAGGTCTGTAGTTGTTTACTTGATTTTTAAGCCCAGATTTATGGATAGGATGGATGTATTATATATATATGTATGTTTATCCACTGTCTAGAACCTTTAATACAAGCTCTGCTTAGTTTGGGCTAGATGGTGTTGTGTGTATGTGGTAGAATATTATTATAATTATTATAATTTTGAGCATCTCGTGAAACTTTAGCTTTTGTTTTTTTCCTTGTTTCTCATTGTAAATTGTATGTTTATGTCTTTTTGTGTATTTTATGTGTTTCTCGATGTAAACTAAAATATACTAATGATGTAGTATCCGGAGAGGTAAACAGAGACTAGTACTGTGGATATAGTTTTTTTGATGCAATTAGGGTGGCAAACAGGCATACGGCCCACCTGATGGTAAGTGGTCACCGTAACCTATGGACGCCTGCAACACCAGAGGCATCACTTGCGCGTTGCCGACCCTTTAGGAAAATAAGGAAGTGGGAAGGAGCAGGAGCAGGAGGGGAAAGAGGCTGATTGGGCCTCCGGCACTCTCACTCACCAAACGAAGCATAACAGTAGGATTACTATTATTTCACGTCGATATTCTGTGAGAGGGTAATCCTTCCCCGGTCGAGCCGGCCCATTCATGCTGAAATCAGCGAGGCTCTACTACACATAACCCCATAGGCCTGAGAACTTCGTCACTTTAACAGAGCTTAGATTACTACAGTAGTACAATGTTTTTTGCCTTATGTGTATTGTCATGTACCTAATTGTTATATGCGTAGGGTTTTTAAAATATTACTAGGATTTTGATTTTAAAAATACTACTGTTTTAGCTAAGCTAGAGCGCTTATCTATATATTAATACGTGAAGCGAGAACTTTGGATCCCTTTCTACGAAAATTGGGCGGACGGAGGAGTATAAAATTTCGCACACTTATAGTTTATACAGAGAAGAAGTGACGAATGTTAATATTTTTTTAAAATATGAAATACATTAAATTAATGAAAAAACACTACACGCACACAACCATGCATTTGACACACGCAGTCGAAGCGCGTAACTATGGTTACATATATGTATCAATATATAATGACATAATATGTCAGCAATATGTTACAGGCAAACTTTGGTCGAATTTCGAGCACTAGGCGACCGCTAGTTTTATTAAAAACATGTTAGGTATTCTAATTTAGTAGTACTACTGTCCACTAAACTGTTGACGTAGTGGGGTTTCATTTTTCTATTTCTGTGTGTTCGGATTGTTCTCATCGGCAGTGCCATGGTTAAAGATTCGGACCTATGACCTTTCGATCTCGAAGTCTAATGCTAGTACTGATTCAGTTTGTAAGTATTCCCATGTTTAATCATGCGTAAGTCGTTGAATGGACTTATATACCATTAGCTATGCCTGCGGTTTCACCCGCGTTTATGGTTACTGCGCCGCCCCTGTGAGTCATTGTATTTTTATTTATGAGAAAATAAAATCTTTATTCAGATTTAAGTGGGTAAATTTCGGTAAAATCAATTTAAGTATTACTCAACACACACTCACACATACACGCCAACATGTTTTAATAAAACAACCGATAAAACTGCGATCAATCACATGAAGTGCGTATCATCAGAAAATAGTTGAGCCAAGGCCGCCAAGTTTGGCCAAGCACTTGGCAGTTGCTGGCCAAGTCTGCCAAGTTGGGATATACCGAACATATTGACGATAGAGATGTTTTTACTTCGGGTTGAGTTCGTCAAGTTTAATTAGTAAAAGTTTGAGAACAACGGCGTTATAGTCTTTGTATTGTAATGCTGTAGATGATTTTTTTTATTAAATACCAGCGGTAGGGAATACGACTGCTGTGCATGAGGTTTCGGTTTTGATTCCTGGGTGAGGCCAAGCATCATTGGGTTCTTCTGTCAAGAAATACTCAGTAAAAATATGAAGTTTGGAATTGTGCTTGATAGATGGTACTTACTATGCTTGCTCCCTATTATGTGGAACATGAAAACATACCTGAGCAAACTGAGCTCTTTTGTAGTTCATTTATTTTCTTACTAAAATTATAAATAGCTCACTGGGGACACCAAAAGACTGCAATGCAGAGGGTCTCGGGTTCGAGCCCACGTCGCGCACCTCTGACTTTCGGAAGTTATGACTTTTCGAAATTATGTGCGTATTGATTGACAATTATCGCCTGCTCCGTGCCTCGGAGAGCACGTTAAGCCGTCGGTCCCGGCTGTCCTGTACATCTATGGCAGTCGTTATTGGGAAGTCAGTGCCCTCTAATATCCTGACACTGGTCTAGCCTTAGGGTATAGTTAGCCTCCAGGTTGCGGAGGTCAGATGGCAGTCGCTCCGTGTAAAAACTGATATCCAGTCAAATCCGGTTAGACTAGAAAGCAGACCCCAAGTGACTTGGGGAAAATAAAGGCTAGGGAGAAGAAGACTAAAATTATAAATATTTGTCAGCTTGTAATTACTTTACGTAGGACCAACGTATTGACATTATTTCCTGCATCGTAATTTACGTTCTTGACAGTGACATAGGCTATTTTAATACAGAAAAACGAGAGCAAAGCCGCGGGCATAAGCTAATATATTATATACTCGGTGGCGCAGTACTGTAAATGAAGACGCGGGTTCAAAGCCTGGAATAAATCTATAATAAGTAAGTAAAAACAGCTTTCTAAAATTGTTAAGTACGTCGTTCCTTACGCAGTGTTCAAATTCGAATTTAACATTTACTGTCGAGAATAACCAACAGGCGTTCAAATAAATTAATTATTTAGTAACTTAATAATTAAGTATTATTATTACTAAGCACCTTAAGCCGGCGAGCGTCTATGAGAAATGTTATGAAAGTGAATGAAGCCAGAGAAGTGTATCAGGATCGTAGCAAATGGAAATCCGTAGTCTCTGCCTACCCCTCTGGGAAACAGGCGTGAATCTACGTATGTATGTATGTATTATTACATACACACACACACACACACAAATACACCCTCACACACACACAAACACACACGCACTTTACAACTTTACACACACACAATAGTTATAATCTTATCCATTTTTTGTATATTTAAAGATAAAAAATATACTTTTTGGATTTTCTTTTTCTGATTAAATAGTTTAGTTTTTGTTTCATTGTAACATTGTGACAAATAATGTATGTACTTTAATTTTATAACCTCATTTTGTAATCCAAGGGGGATCGGAACTATCACTCCTTCATACAGGTTATTTTATAACCTAGTTAGGAGATCAGACCTGCACCCATTATAATAATGTAGAAAAATGTAATTTTATCGTGTTTAAACCTAACCTATGTACCTAATATTTTCAAACAATAAACTTATTATTTGTTTCTCTTTCACGGGTATATACCTAATACGTTAGGAAAATACCCGGCCCTTTGGGAGGCTTACACGGAGACATGGGTCCAACGTGAAGAGGCCCTTCGAGAGTTTTAATCAAAGGTGGGATGGAACACCTACAGCGGCACTAGCCGCAGCAAGCGTAGGACTATTGCTACGTATGGATTCTAATAAATGGGCTATGGGTATAGGTGTTTGATGGACTGGTATATTGGTAACTATGGATGATAAAACGGCGTCTGCTCTGAATACTTTAATAGCATCAATCGAATGGACAGACGGTGACTCGCCAACTCACTAGATGGGCCCCCTGAATAGCCACTATAGGCATACAAGCCAGCAGCAGAGGGCAACACTGGTGCGAGCGAAACTTATTATTATTGTTATTACACCTATCCGCATCTACAATACGTGTAATCAGTTACGTCCTACTCTAACCCAAACATATTACATTACTATACATATTTGGATACTAACCACACAGAAATTATATATTATTGCAGCACATGTTGAGTAATTATGTAATAACTGCGTTATTAATTGTAATTCCGTTTGCTCGATTACGTAGAGCGAGCGTTATGTGTTATACAGAGGGTGCAGCGAGGAAATATTTGCGGCGTAACAGGTGAGGGAAATACTATGAATAAATATAAATTCAGTATATTATAATGGTCCCAATTTAATCGCCTGAAATATTTCAGTATGGGTTTAAATAATATAATTATATATTGTTTCATAATTATTATTTACGATAAAAAACAACATGTTATGTAATTATTCATGTAGATTATAAAAGAGGAAAATACGATTTATTAGGCAGGACTCGAACCTGCAACCTCGACAAACCTTTGTCGTCGCTTTGCCAAATACGTTATTCATGGTTGAGAATTGCCGGAGTTTCTCGCATATAGGGCGACGCTATTTAAAGTGCATGCCCTTTTACACATGTGGTTCTAGCCATGCGCTAAACCTTTTTTTTTTAATGTCGTAGTCCGCGCTAAGAGTAATTCCTGTATCGCGGGAGACTTCACAAGCATTCAAAGAAATGACACAAAGTTCGTGGAACAAACAATTTTTTGTCTCCTGTGTGGGATTCGAACCCACACACTCGGCACGGTGGCAGCGGCGAGGCGACCACTTACACCACTACGCCATCCGTGCAGGCAATATTCTAATTTAGGACTGTGTCCGGTAGACGATAGGCTCTTCATTTGATTCTGCAAGTCTTAAAAAAAGAACTTGTTGAAATTTGATATCTATTTATTAATACGTGAAGTAAAAACTTTGTACCCCTTTTTACGAAAATTGCGCAGACGGAGCCGTATAATATTTGGCACAGTTAAAGTTTATATGGAGAAGGAGGGGCGAATCCTAATATTTATGTAAAATATGCATTAGAAATACATTAAATTAATGAAAAAGCACTACACGCACACAACCATGCATTTGACACACGCAGTCGAATCGCGTTCGTAGTATTTCGGCATTGTTCGTTTGACGTCGTACAATTCTTTGTAACTATGGTTACGTATACCTTATTTATATGTAATAGAGAAAAACGGAAAACAAAGTTGCAAGCTTAGGAATTTTGGTTGAATTTTGATCACTAGGCGACCGCTAGTATGTTTTAATACACCTTTGCTTACACCACCAAGAAAACACGAGCGTAAGTCTATGTCCGTACTAACACAAACGATAGAGCAGCGATAGCTCAGTGGGGAGACCAACAGACTGCAATGCAGAGGGTCTCGGGTTCAAACCCACGTCTCGCACCTCTGACTTTCGGAAGTTATATGACTTTTCGAAATTATGTGCGTATTGATTGACATTTAATTATCGCTTGCTCCATGCCTCGGAAAGCACGTTAAGCCGTTGGTCCCGGCTGCCATGAACATCTATGGCAGTCGTTATTGGGAGAGTGTCGACACAAAAGATCCCACTGGGTCGAAGAGTCGCCGGTCTGCACTGACTGGCACATAAGATAAGATAAGATAACACAAACGATACTTGCATAAAACTTTTGATCGATCTCAGCATTGCCGTAGCTTACCTGGAACAATTAAAAACTCAGATTAGTTTTTATGAACTAAAAGTTACGTAGTTGGTAAAACTATGTCTAGAAAACGTCGATACTTCAACCCCCTCCTACCTTCATCTCTGCTACGTGAATCTTCTGTTATGGCGACAGAAATATATAATAATATTATCTACAAAATGTTAGTGAGCTGAGCTTTGCCCTACTTATAAAACAATTTTAAATACTTAAAATGCTAAGTATAAATTAGCGGGTTATCAGGAAAACATATCAATAGTTTTAATAGTTTCATATATATTTATATTAATACGTGAAGCGAAAACTTTGGAACCCTTTTTACGAAAATTGGGCGGACGAAGGAGTATGAAATTTCGCACACTTATAGTTTATACAGAGAAGAAGTGATGAATGCTAGTATTTTTATAAAATATGCATTAGAAATACATTAATTAATGAAAAAGTACTACACGCACACAACGATGCATTTGACACACGCAGTCGAAGCGCGTAACTATGGGTTACATATAGCAATATGGTTATATATACATAGGTAATATATCAGCAATATCTTACAGGCAAACTTTGGTCGAATTTTGAGCACTAGGCGACCGCTAGTTAATTTAATTAGCTTAAAATTATTAAAGTAGTGTAACAGTTTCTAAATGCTGTAATAAAGTGTCAAATAAACAACGCGAGAAAATCCGTATATAGTAGTTTAATTTCAATGAATAACATTCGCGTAAACAGAAGACAATATTAGGAAAAATACTTTTTAACACTACTCAAATTTGAGTGTTTGTCGATTAATAATTAAGTAAGAGAGGTAGGTCGTTGATCAAAGGTTGAGACCTCGGAGCGGGCCAAACGGAGCGCTAAACGCTATAAATGTGTCGATCGCACTAACGTGAAACAAACTCGCACTAGGCACTCTGATTACACGAATCGCGCAGCGGTTAGGCGGATCGCCGTTGTCACAGTTTTGATATTTGTGGGTTCAGTACAATTATTTGTGTAATTCAAACATAGCCTTTGCCTTCAGCGACATCAAACTTAATCTGTAGTAATGTATTAACTCTTCATATGTTCTATCTTTCATATCATTCGCCCGAGCTCCATAATTATAATTTAGATTCTCTCCCTACACTTTCTAGGAGCTGCCGTGAACAGACAGTTAATATCCAACGCCCAAATAACTTCGAAAAGTCAAAATACCAACTCAAACTATTCAAGATTCCGTTCACTAAAATGCCTGAAACTGTCACTTCTCAACAGTCGTGGATAGAACACGTTGTTCTTGAGTATATCTTTGTCTACCCACGTCTGTCTACGATTTATTGCAAGTATTTTTATTGTGTACCCTTTGTCAACAAACCCATGGGAAAATGTGGATGTAAGCGAGTTGTCTGTATGAACGTTGAGGGGTTATAAGTCGGCTGGAAAATTCTTGTCAGTTAGTTTATTTTCTTCTGAAGGATAAAATGTATTAGCATCGTATATTTTCCATGGCTGTTGGTCAAGTGGCATAAATTTTCGTAAAACGTGAGGTTTTAGGTTCATTTGCCAAGTAGGCCAGTGTTGGCTGGTTTTTTGCGAGTAAATAATAATAATATTCTACCACATACACACAACACTATCTAGCCCAAACTAAGCAGAGCTTGTACTATGGGTACTAGACAATGGATAAACATACATATATACTTTTTTTTCTAAATATATACATATTATATATAGAATCACCCAGACCAAAACAAACATCCATGTTCATGCACACAAATGTTTGACTTGTGCGGGAATCGAACCAGCGACCTCAAGCGTGGCAGTCGGTTACACTAACTACTACGCCATCGAGTCGTCATAAATGCAGTGGCAACACCTTCATAATAAAACCATGGCTTGCACTAATAAAATGCACAATGCAGTATAATAGTTTAATATATTCAATTAAAACTAGCGTATTTTAAGAGTAGTAGAGCCTCGCTGATATCAGCATGTATGGGCCGGCTCGACCGGGGAAGGACTACCCTCTCACAGAATATTGACGTGAAACAGCAGTATTCCTACTGTTGTGTTAGTTCGGTGAGTGAGAGTGCCGGAGGCCCAATCACCCTCTTTCCCCCTTCCCGCTCCTTCTCCTTCCCACTTCCTTTCCTAAAGGGTCTGCAACGCGCAAGTGATGCCTCTGGTGTTGCAGGTGTCCATAGGCTACGGTGACCACTTACCATCAGGTGGGCCGTATGGTAGGTTGCCAATATAGTTTAATAAAAAAAAAATTGGGTCAGTCTTTGGGGACTGCCGATAGAAGTGAAAACTTTAATCCTTGATCATAAACACTTCTTTATAAACCAAAAATAATTCAGAAATGGAAAGCGTTCGGTGACGATGACGCGAGTTCCATGATTTTTGTTCACCCAAGAAGTGCTCAACGCGCCTAAAGAAGATTTCACTTAAAAAAAGTTCTTCAATGAGCTTATATAGACGATGTAGGTGAAATTCTAACTCAATATTATAAAAGTGAATTCAAGTTTGGTAATTTATTACGCTTTCACGCCCTAACTAGAACTACTCGACCGCTTATCATAAAATGTTGTGTACACGTTGTCATTTTATTTCATATAGAAATAAGTATTGTACTATTCCCGAGCGAGTGAAGCGACGCGCTAAAGCTTTTAACTTTACTTACTGTTAAAAACGTATATCGAGTATTCTTTATTATGCCACTCTGGTCGAGCAGCGATAGCTCAGTGGGGAGACCAACAGACTGCAATGCAGAGGGTCTCGGGTTCGAACCCACGTCGCGCACCTCTGACTTTCGGAAGTTATATAACTTTTCGAAATTATGTGCGTTTTGAATGACAATTATCGCCTGCTCCGTGCCTCGGAAAGCACGTTAAGCCATCGGTCCCGGCTGCCATGGACATTTATGGCAGTCGTTATTGGGAGAGTGTCGACACAAAAGATCCCACTGTGTCGAAGTGTTGCCGGTCTGCATTGACCGGCCCCCACATAAGATAAGATGCCACTCTGGTCGCCTGCTTACTTGTCTAAGTATTACAATGTAGCAGAACTCAATTACGAAATAAATAAAGTGATATCTCTGTTATTGAAATCGCTCGTAGGTCTACGGTAACCGCTTATTATAAGGTGTTATGCTTGTCACCAAACTTGCCACCTTCAATGAATAAACAATAATAATAATAATGCCATTCTATTTTGAATTGTTTCTGTGTCTCCTATTGTTATAATAATTATATCCCTCAATTCAGTGTGCCTTTTGGCAAAGGCCTCCTCTAACCCTTTCCACTGGTTTCTGTCACGAGCCACTCTCCTCCAATTGAGGCCCGCTGTTTCTTTCAGCTCATCTTCCCATCTTCTCTTCTGTTTCCCCTTGTTGCGTTTACTGTCCTTGAATAAAAAATAATGGCCATTAAAGATTCAGACACGAATGGCAATAGAAGTATTCCTATCATATGAATCCTTTGGAGATCACTTAATCTCTGGATGAAATACAGGCGGAATATTATAGTGTATTTCTTTTTCATACGTTTGAAATCAAAAATTCAATTGTCATCGGGGGATAAGCAGAGCGCTAGTGAACATTAATAATTCAGATGTAAATGGAAATCGAGTCTGTATGCAAGATGGACGATGTTTTAGTAATGAACTTGTATTAGAATAATAATTAAATTGCCAAATTAGTCTCATGGGACTGTAAGATAGTGCATTTCTGTTAATATACCATTTAGAAATAGATTTTGCTGTAAGTAATTTTGAGTTTTGTTATACAAGATACATTGAAAGTACTAATAACTTTTTATCATTGATTTATTTATACATAACTATTTTCTACCACTTTTCATGCAAAGATATAAATATTGAAATAGGTTGCTCTAATCGCACGTCTAAAAATTAAGACTTACAACTCACGAGTGTTGTACGTATCGTATCGTAATCGTTTATGGATCACGTATGTCACCAGAAACGATTCTGATGATTTACGTGGTCCATAAACGATTCTTCTGAGTCTCGGGCTGGGTCCGTAAATTGTATATTTGTAAATCCCCTGAATCACTTGCAAGGAACGCGAGAGCAACCTTACTAAATAAATACACCTATCTACCGGGAAAATCGTCAGCTGTTATTGAGAATTACTAAACTATAAAATCCAGCTTCAATGGGCCCGTGGCAGAAGTCAAACCCAGGACCCTCACAATTTGCCGCGAAAATAATCGCACACCACGGGACCAATGATACAGTCTGATTGACAACCGACTAATTAATTCCTAAATCTAGATTGCCTGTTTGCCTACACTTGAACGTTAAGAGCGTTAGTACGTACTAAGTATATTTGACACTAGCTAATATTGAGCACTCGGGTGCGCCAATATTTGAGAACATGTTATGAGCCAATGTTGGCTCAATGTACATGACAAGTGTTTATATAAATATCAGACATTTGTTGCGAATTTGATATTTGATATTGAATTTTATTTGTGTAGACAGAATGATAGACGTATGATAACTTTTAAACGTTGAGTCAGCATTGAGTCCTAGCAGCGATAGTCTTGTGGACCATTGAATTGCCACGTAGATGCCTCGATTTCAATTGCTAGGCTCTTACGTCTGCCTTTTTGAAGACAATGATGCGTATTTACAATAGGTATGTGTCGCTTGTAATAAAGCTAAAGGAAAACACGTAAGGCTATCTAAACGTCTGAAAAAACGCAATAATGTTCTGGAAGATGTATCAAATCTGCTAACTTGCACTGGACTAGCCCCGATGAACCAGTCTTTCAACAATCATTGTTGAGGCCCTTAACCACCAATCGTACAGTTTAGAAACAAGGCTGAAGTCATTACACTGGCTTATATAGGAAGGATAAAAGTAAATAATTGCAAGATACTTGAAGGTAGCGAGCCTTACTCTTTCTATTCTGGTTTAAAACTAGATTTTAGCACAAACTTGAGCAGCCTGGCTTAGGGGAAGAACCCAGAAGTGGTCGTCCGCAGGGATTTCTTGCCTTTGTCGGACATAATAAAACAGAAGAACTTTTAAAGATATTAGAATAACAATAGACCATAATAAATAAATAGAAAAACAATTATAAACGAAAACACTATCACACACATACATGCATAGCACTCCACACCTCATGGCACCACACCATACTTCATCACACCACATCACATCGCGCCACATCGCACTGTACCACACCACACTTCACCACAGCCACAATACATCACACTACATCACATAACATCACAACACATCACATCACATCACATCACATCACATCACATCACACCACATAGCACCAAATCACCCCACATAACAACTTTTACACTCCACTCCACATCTCACCCCTTGTTACCAACTCTCACTAACCATACTACGCAAATTACATAACATATTTTTTTTTTTTTTTTTTTGTACTTTCAATTCATCTTATTCTACGTCGAACTATTGTATTTGAACGAAAGAGACTAGATCCCTTAACACAGGGAATCCTAGTGTGGGTCTAGGGCCTCAATCCATGTATTGCTTGTTTTTTATGAGACAATAAACTATTATTATTATTATTACTGCTGGGTGAGTAGCTGATATACTTTCAGTTCCAGCGACTCACCCACCACCCAAGGCAGCGAGTTGGCACACCATGGTAGATTCGGTCGGTAGTACCCGGGACTTTCCATCTTTTCACGGGTGAGCCCGACATAACCGCTCCGCTCCCCTTTTACGCCGAGAGGTATGCGTCATTCTCCAACGTTAAAAACAATAAAAGGAGCACCTCCACAACTACTACTCACTGCAGGAACAAACAACGTAATGTTTTGTTTCTGCAGTAAGTAGTCTCCAGATTCCTTAAATATTCGATTTGCGTTCAGGAGAGGACCAGTATTCTTTGTTCTTTGTTTTCTCTGGTATCCTTTTTTGAACTGCTGGCAAGGCGTTTTTTGGTTCGTACCTACGTAATATTGCAAGCGTCAAAAGCTTTGGTAAATGCTTACCATCAAGTGGATCATATGACCATAATATACTGACTACACACTAAAAAGAAAATGAACTTTATTTTTTCTAAATTGGTTCTATCACATGAATATAAACAAATCTCAAATGTAACTGCAATGTATCATGTCATATCCAATAAGCTTCCGTCTTTATTATTTTGTCCGGACGTGACGTCCCAACATCTCAGATGTTTATTACTACAGGTACATAATATTGTCTTACGTTAACCGAATGTTATTGGGGAGACTATTTCCCGTGAACATGGCTGCTGAAAAGCAACCGAAACGTCGGCAAAAATGTAAACTTAAATATAAATAGTTTTAATTAATTTAAATGAAAGAAAGAAAGAAAGATTTTTTTATTTTGGCACACAAAAGAGCACACCCAAAACATTAAGAAATAAAATACAATGAAAAATACAAAATAAAAAGCAGAACAATACGTACTTAACTAAAAAATAAATAAACCAAATACTAATATTAACACTATAACTATTTCATTTCATTTCTGCTCACTGGCAACACCACACCCCTCCCATCAATCAAGTCAAGGCTGGGCTAGTATTGTCAGTGAGCATACAAAGTTTCAAACCAGAAATACAAACAATATTCAATTATATATGTTTGACTTAAATTTCAACATCAATAAGAAAATGTGTGTCCCATCAGTGCCAACATTTGGACATCGCTTAGCGTATGTTATTGATATTTTGCGAAAAAATTGCTCAAATTGTAGTAAAGTTCAATAGGAGTAGTGTTATGGTTCAAAATTAAGTAATAAAAGTGTTTTATAATGAATAACGTGTCAAAATTCGTATAAAATAGTAGTTAATTTCAATGTAACAGGTACTTTGAGACCGGTCGGAAAAGAAAGACCGAGGAAAACGTTCTACTAGATCGATCGTTTTGAATTTGGATATTATTTGTATCCGTTGTTTGAATGTTCATACACTCCCCTGCGATACAGAAGTTACGCACAGAGAGAAAGTCGTCTTTTTTAAAGGTATTTCTGCGGTCTCGTTTTAAGCATGTTTATTTTCTCTTCGCGGGCGTACTAGCATTTTATATTCATATTATCCGATACCATATACATACAGGGTCATTTAACAAACACAATTGCCACATTAACCCCATTATCTTCTTTATAAAACAAAAAAAAATCGGTACATTACATAAAAATACATGAGCTACTGGATCCACAATACATATGGGAATAAATGGGAAAAATAATAATATTATGTCCTACGTCCTTAGGGAGGAGTTGGGTATCTCATAAAACATAGAAATTATGCGGGGTATGGTTGGAAGAAGTACGTGTGTGTGTACAGCGGACAATGTACAGACATATTACAGAAAGACAAGTTAGAAAAACATTTGGTTGTGTTTGATTTGATTTTTTACGTAAGTTTACATACGCATTAGCAAATAGCATTCAAAGAACCCATGTTGTGAAAACAGTATCAAAATAGGCTAGAACATTAAAAAGCAGTCTATATTTTCATTTTCGGCACGTGAAAAAGTAGAGGCGTAGCGGGAACGTCTCTAAAGAATCACCGTTAAGGTGCTAGTTTAATTATTTTATTAATTGTGCTCGCGACAGTCTATATTAATAAAAAAGCTTTAATACTTGATCATACACACTTCCTTATAAACAAGAAAAAAAGGCGGGTCGGAATCCTGATACTCTCTTAGGGGTTATTAACATTTCGTTATTTTTTGCATAGAACGCACCATTTCTGAGATATTGTTAATAT
Organism: Catocala sponsa; assembly: GCA_963564715.1. NCBI lineage: Eukaryota > Metazoa > Arthropoda > Insecta > Lepidoptera > Erebidae > Catocala > Catocala sponsa. The sequence continues at coordinate 19,278,625 of OY751349.1, forward strand.
TCTAAAATAATTTAAAAATACAAAGCGTGGAAGCGTGACAATGACGAAGCGTGACGATGACGCGAGTTCTATGATTTTTGTTCACCCAAGAAGTGTTCAACGCGCCTAAAGAAGTTTTTACTTCAAATATGTATCAAAGCTGTTGATTTATTTCTTCTGCACTACCAATCATTCCTGCGTTGCTAAGATTGAAATAATGCACTCAAACAAAACCTAGATATGGCATAACATAATTGTTAGCACAGTAATATTGTTCCATGTAGTGGTCGAACTCACAGCATATTTTGGTACTGTGTTAGTTACAAGGCAACGATTTTAGGCACAGCACTATAATTGCAGGTATTGCACATACAAATTCAAAGTTAGATACAAAGAACGAGGAAAGAAGTCTGTGTTTCCCGATGAGTACAATCTAAGTGTCTTCAAGTCACGAGTAAATAGTTATCTTTAGGCAAGCATGCTCCATCATCGACTGCATCGTCACTTAATAACAGGTGAGAGCCGGACGAACGCAAGTCTATTAAAAAGTAAAAACAAAAAATAAAACGAACAGTAAATCTGATCAGTCTCTCAATACACGCAGGTAAAAATACCACATTTTCCGTTCCTGACTTGAAATACTGCTTATTTCTTTATATTGCCCGTTAAGTCAACACGGGTTGTGTTTATAGAAATTATTTTGTCGTGTAAGAGACATTTTCGCGCCATTTTTTCTTTATAGGCTGTATGGAATTGTAAACGATGTTGACATACTTCCGTTTTGGGTGAGCACGAGAGAATTATTTGTTTTATAAGTAGTCACGTACTGGAAATTGTAGTTTTTTGTTTTCAGCACCACTTTCGGTTCAAGGTTATAGTTGGTAGGCTTATGCTTCGCGATCGTGAGACATATGACTTTGATTTTCGAGCTGGGTAACAAACTCGCCTAACCCTGTAGACACATTAAGAATAATGTCTGTGTCAGAGAGGACTTTACAAACATTGACGTAACAGACATAAAGGACACCTAGTCTGGAAGCAACTGTTTATTAATTTTAGTTCTGTGAGGAGATAGAATCTATTTTATTTTATTTTATTTTATTTTATTTTATTAGGGACAACACACAACAGTGTATATACATTACAACAATTTTAGGAGTAAAATAATAGAATTAACAAACACATTGCTCACGACGTTATCCACAGATTACAATGTTATATAGTATAATAATTGACAGCTAAGACAAACCAAGTGCTATAAATATAAATACCTACTCGTTACTCAGGTATGTCTTGACGTTAAGAATTGGATAAAGATGTAAGATATTCGCCATACAAATAATTGATAAAAGCTTGTAACGTAGACGTTGTAGGTTACTCATTTAAGATTCCTACAATGCCATTCTTAAACATATTCCTGCTCAAAAATATTATATCGACAGAACTAAACTGTATGTTGTAAGTGTCGACTGAACGATGCATGGGTGTGCGTACGCCAGAGTTGCTACGACATAAATTGGTGGCAAACAGATGTCTTGTGCGAGCTTTACGGCCGCGTATAGCATTTGATACAGTGTCTTAGTCAAGGGACCACTAAAAGCACTAATCGATCCGTCCAGATAAATTAACGGACATAAAATACACCTAGGTTAAACGAGCTACTATTTGTGCATCACACAAATTTGAATTCAGTGCGGAATTCGAATCTACAGCACTTGATACGACGTCGTGGCAAAGTGACCAGTGCTATTGTAGCGACACATGCATGTACATTGCGTTTCGCTGACGTTAGAGAATGCAATTCATAATGTATGCGAGCTACACCAGTCGTCACCCGCCGAGCACGATATGTAGACCGATAGCTAGGAAGTCTGTATGTAAGACATTTGTAAACTGTAATATTGGTGTGTAATTAATAAACCAAACTATTTCGGTGATTAACCAGAACTATTTCATTTAACTATCCCAAAGACATCAGAGACATTGGTAGATATCACATAATAGCATATAATGGTAAACTATATACCATTGTTAGGGCAATGAATTAGGATTCTTTGTTTAAAAATTCTGGTAGCACAATGCACTCTAAAAATGTGACAATATACAAAAACACTATATAATAAATACTATACCTACTAAATGACAGCGCATACATACCATAGAACGTATGATGCAGTTAATTTTAGTACGTAATACTTAAACCATTTTCAACATCAAAAGTAATTCATTAAACACCAAGGACAAAAAAAAAATATCCAAAGCTTTTCAAACAAGAAGCCATTATACCATTGAAACGCCCTATCCATTTTCCCAAGTTTGATCACAAAGAGTACATACCTATACCATTGTTCCAGTCTGACCTCAACCCTCCCGGTCGAGGGTCGAAAGGACCACAAGCATTCTACAAAGGCGTTTACATTTGCACTGAGAGGGTTAATGAAATATGCTAATCCATGTAATAGAATTCGTGACCTATCGAAAAAGTGGTGTATTATAATTTTTCTGTGATATATATTATGATGGCAGCTTTTGTTTATGAGAACCTTCTGGATAATAATTTGATGAGTTGTGACGGAATAACATAAATCGTAACTAATATTATAAATGCGAAGGTGAGTTTGTTTGTTTGTTACGCCTTAACTACTCGATCGATCATCATGAAATTTCGCGGGGAACAGAAAATGACCCAGGATACCAGAAAAAGAGTACGGTTACTAACCTAACCTAACAGACATTTACGCGAGCGATGCCGCGGGCAATAGCTAATCCTTACTTAATATTATAAATTGGAAAGTAACTCTGTCTGTCTGTCTGTTACCTTTTCACGGCTAAACCACTGAACCGATGTAGATGAAATTTGGTACAGATATAGTTTAAAACCTGGGGAAGGACATAGGCCACTTTTTATTGATGTAGATACCACGCGGGCGGAGCCGCGCGCAAAAGCTAGTATATTATATGTAAAAATGCTGAAAACAGATGGCGCACTTCCACACTAGTGAGGTTTGTGGGTTCGATATAAACACGCGGCAAAAATATTGTGTGGTAGATTTATTCGGAGTGCGTATACCGATTTGCAATTATCGATTAAAATTCGATTCTTTCGAATGGTCACATTTTAATTTAGACCTTCAGCAATACACCTGTGATACTACATTCGATATCTCGAAGTAGATTTTGCGTGATGCACGTACAAAATATACAGACAGACAACATTTCTAAAAGTATTGTTTTAGTTTCTATAGCTCTTAAGCTCCTACATCTCGGATTCGTTTTCCTTAAATTTTTCGTGTGTAGTGACATCGTCCAATTACAATTTTATTATATGTATAGATTTTTAGTATGTATGATTTCATAGAAAAGATTGTGTAGGTATTGGTAGGTCAAATAAGAGTTTGAGGTCAAGTGCTAGATAAGAGCACTTAAACAAAAGAAAAATAAAAAGCCTCATGATCTGTCACAAATCACATTAAATACGGGTGTACTTTTGTTTGGAACGATGGAAAGAGATGATCCTTCAAGAGTAAATGAAACAGAAATATTGTCTAACGATTACGTCAATGGCACACATCTAAATTAATTTGACAGTTTCCTCGTTATATGCTGCTGAAAAGTGTTACAAACTTAGAGATGAATAAATAACGTTACATAAATAGGCTCGCAGCTGTTTACAGTAGGCAGAGACTACAAATTTCCATTTGCTGCGATCATGGCATTTCGTTCTGTTAAAGACACTTTCATTGCTTACTTAAATGCAAAAAAAACTAAATAGATCGTGAAGGTAGTAGAGCCAAGCTGGTTACAGCAGGAATGGGCCGGCTCGACCGGGGAAGTACTACCCTCTCACAGAAAATCGACGTGAAACAACAGTGTTTCACTGCTGTGTTTCGTTCGGTGAATGAGAGCGCCGGAGGCCTAAGCATGAGGTGACGATTCTCGCAGCTTATGAGGGACCTGCAGAGTATTCGTAGAGTCATTGTGTGGGTGGCGCGAGTCGACCCGGCGGCCAGGGAGAGCCGTAGAAACGGTGCTCTGCTGGCCGCCCGCGGTATAGTCCAGAGGCCCAACCGAGTCTAACCAACTAGGTTGGCTGCCTTATCATGCCGCGCATAATCTCGAGGTGGCTCGTCGTGCCGGATGGTGACCGGAGGGTGGGTCCCGGCGACCACTTTCGGGAGGGTACGGGGGTCCTTCCGTCCGTCGGATCGGCTATCGCCATACCATACAGTTATATGACAAAACTTGCTCTGCGCCTTGCCCCACTTTGCTGCGAGAATAGCTGCCTCTTTTTTTTCACGCTTCCCCTTCCTTTCACTCTATGGCAGTACGAACAAAGCATTGTCGTTCAACAGCAGCCAATCGCCGTAACCCCACTGCTGCTTCCTGTGTCGTGGAGTTTATTAACATCAGAGGACTCCACGCTAACCTTAATGCCGTCCATCACCACCTGGAGACGGCTCGGCCGGCAATGCTTTTTCTAACGGAGACACAAATACGCCGTCCTGCAGACACGAACTACCTGCAATATCCCGGCTACGTGCTAGAGGAGTGTTTCCTCGCGAAAGCCGGGGTATGCTTGTTTGTTAGGGCGGATATTTGCTGTCGCCGTCTACAATTCCTAGAGGACCCTTCCTTCTCTGTCCTTTGGGTACACGTAGATCATGGCTCTTTCAGCCAAATCTACATGTGCCTCTACCGATCCCATTCAGGAGACGCTGAGACAACTCGACTCTTCAATTACCTGAGTCAGGCGGCAGACGACGCGCAGGAGCGGTTTCCGAACGCTGAGTTGGTGTTCTTGGGAGATTTCAATGCCCACCATGAGACCTGGTTGGGTTCTCCCAAAACAGACCACGCGGGACGAACTGCCCATGCGTTCGCTCTCACGCATGACCTGTCTCAACTGGTACTCCAGCCCACCCGGATACCAGATATTGCAGGTCAGGCGCCCTCTCTGCTCGATCTGCTGCTGACGAGTAACCCGAACCGGTACAGTGTGTCGATTCGTGCTCCTCTGGGCACCTCAGACCACTGTCTGGTTTGTGCCACAGCTGTTGTTGTTACGCCCCCACGACCCGAGGAGGCAAGACGACGACTGTGGCACTACTCGTCGGCAGACTGGGATGGAATGCGGGAATACTTCGCATCCATCCCTTGGGCTCAACGCTGCTTTGAGAACAGGGATCCATCAGAGAGCGCTACTGCTGTCGCTGGGGAAATCATCCTGGGTATGGAATATTATATTCCATACAGTGATGTCACGAGCGGCGGCAGGAAAAGGCCCTGGTTCGGGCGTGAATGCGCCGATGCTGTTAAACGCAAACAGACGGCGTATCGCGCTTGGACCAGGGCTCGCACTCTCCACGACCCTAACGTGGATCACCTGAAGGCAGCGTTCAACCAAGCCACAAAGGTCTGCAAGAGGGCATACTTAAGAGCGGATGCCCAGCGCGTCGCACGGTTCGGCCAGGAACTAATGGCGCATCCTACGGGCAGTCGTAGCTATTGGCGCCTGGCCAAGGCCGTGCAGTCCAACTTCTGCCAGACCATGCTGCCCCCTCTGAGGTATCCGAATGGATCACTGGCTCATCGGCCGCAGGAGAAAGCAGATCTGCTTGCAAATCTCTTTGCGGCCAACTCCCGAATCGATGACTGCGGTTCGCAGCCGCCTAACATTGCCAACTGCGGCTACACCATGCCTGATATATGTATCAGGCAACGAACCGTTCGTGCGATACTGCAGTCTCTCGATGTTCGGAAAGCCAGTGGACCTGACGGCATCCCAGCTGTGGTTCTTAAAAAATGTGCAGCGGAGTTGTCTCCCACACTTACGCGCCTATACCGGACGTCTTACGTCGCAGGCATTGTGCCTGAGGCTTGGAAGGAAGCGAACGTTCAACCGATTCCCAAAAAGGGGGACCGTTCCGAGCCAAGCAACTATCGACCCATAGCTATCACCTCGGTGCTTTCCAAGGTGTTCGAGCGGATTACATATAAATACCCAAATTGTCCGCTACCTGGAGGATCAATCGTTGATCAATGATCGCCAATACGGCTTTCGGTCTAAACGATCAACGGGTGATCTTCTAGCGTTCGTCACGCACCTCTGGGGTGAGGCTATGGACAAGCACGGCGAGTCTTTGGCTATCAGCCTTGACATAGCCAAAGCTTTCGACAGAGTCTGGCACCGGTCTCTTCTTTCCAAGCTGCCGGCCTATGGCTTGCCCCCTCAACTGTGCACCTGGATTGCAAGTTTCCTGCAGAAGCGTCGTATTCGGGTCCTTTGCGACGGTCGCGCTTCCAAATGTATGCAGGTCAATGCAGGAGTGCCTCAGGGTTCTGTCTTATCCCCTACGCTCTTTCTTCTGCATATCAATGATATGTTGAATCTCGGCAACATACATTGTTATGCGGACGATAGTACCGTGCATGGGCGATATCTCGGACATCCTGGGGCCAAACAGGCTAAGGTTGAGGGGAAAAGGCAGAATCTTGTCGTTGAACTTGACCGGACCTTGGACCGCATCTGTGAATGGGGTGCCAAGAACTTGGTCGAGTTCAACGCCAAGAAGACCCAGGCATGCGCGTTCTCTACAAAAAAGTCTCCGTTCCTTCCCCTCCCTTCTCTGAAGAACACTCCACTGGTGATACGTGACAGTCTCTCCATCTTAGGTATAGATCTTTGCCGCTCCCTTAATCAGAAAACCTATATCGAGAGCGCCATTAAGCAAGCTTCGCGAAAACTCGGAGTTCTGAACAGGGTGAGGCGGTTCTTCACGCCTGGGCAACTGTGCCTATTGTATAAGGCACAAGTGCGCCCTTGCGTGGAGTACTGTTCTCATCTTTGGGATGGCTCCGCGCAGTACTTGCTGGACGCTCTCGACCGGTTACAGCGGCGGGCTGTCCGTATCATCGGAGATCCAGAGGTCACGAGTTCACTGGAACCTCTGCAACTCCGTAGAGACATTGCCTCATTGGCATGTTTCTACAGAATATACCACGGGGAGTGCTCTGAAGAGCTATTCCACCTTATCCCGCCCTCCCCTTTCCTATCCAGAACAACGCGTGCTGGGCTCAGATGCCATCCTTACACGGTAGAGTCGATTAGAGCGCGTACCAAAAAGTTTGGGTCCTCATATCTCTGCCGAACGACCAAGGCATGGAATTCTCTGCCAAGGCACGTGTTTCCTTCTTCCTTCAATCCTGGGTTCTTTAAGCGGGGCGTGAAAAAGCATCTTCTCAGGCCGTCAGTAGAGACCTCAACATCGCCTCGGCTACTGTGGGGGCGATGTGGAGGCCACTGCTCTTAGACCACACGACTGCTTACCATCAGGTGGAGTGTGGTCATTTTGACGAGCAAAAAAGAAAAAAAAAAAAAAACGATCAATCTATACTAATATTATAAAGCTGAAGAGTTTGTTTGTTTGAACGCGCTAATCTCAGGAACTATTAGTTCGATTTGAAAAATTCTTTTAATGTTGGATAGCCTATTTATCGAGGAAGGCTATAGGCTATATAACATCACGCTACGACCCACGGGGGCGGCGCAGTAACGATAAACGCGGGTGAAACCGCGGGAACATCTAGTTATAGAATAATTTCAACAGCGAAAGATTTTATATAAATCGTGACCGAATTGCAATTGGAACAGCAGATAATGTGTGAATCATGGATAACCTTTTCGCGTCTGGATATACTCTAAATCAATGATATTAATATATGTAAAATTTGTGAAATCTCAGAGTTTACTGTACTGGTTATAAGATCAGCCGCAAATTAAAGGGCTATTTGCGCAAGCTGATACTACGAGACCATCGAAATCGTATATCTTTTATCTAGTATACGTGGAGGAATTAGATGTGATTCTCTCTACAAGGCTGAGTGATCATTCGTGAGCTTGTGTACTTTGTATAATAAACTTTGCTAGCGCGATGTATTCTGTATGAAATATTCTGATTTGAGCAGAGCGCCACCTCTAGTCGCTTTCTGTAACTTTCTTCATTTAAGAATCCGACAGTGTAAAAAATGTCTTAAAGGATATAGAAAAATCGCAAAGAATACTTACGTAAAATAATCCGATAAATATAACCAAAGTGACTTTATGGTATGAAATATAATCATTTTATTTAACAAATGGTTACAAAACTTTCCATTTTGCTCGTTTTTCAGCCTGTCACTACATTTTTGGCGGTTCGTAATAAGTTCGTGAACATTTATTAACTGAAAGTTGTAACAAATGATTGCAGTCGGTAGATATTTCGTAGATTAGATTTAGGTTATGTTTTGATTTATTTCGATGGGTTCTCATGATTTTGTTGCGTTACTAAGGTTAGTGCTAAAGTCGTTTATTAGTCACGTTAAGGAAAGTTTAGTTTGTATTTAAATCGTTAAATTTGTCTGTTAAGTATGATGGTGTAGCAGGTATGGTGCCGAGCCATAATTATTGTAATTTACTAACTAATATTATAGGCGTAATATACCGCAGTGTCTCAAGACGAAAGTCTTTGCCCAGTGTGTGTTGCCAGTGATGACTTACGGCTGAGAGACGTGGTCGCTCACTATGGGCCTTATCAGAAGGCTCAAGGTCGCGCAAAGGGCGATGGAGAGAGCTATGCTCGGGGTTTCCCTGCGGGATCGAATCAGAAATGAAGAGATCCGCAGGAAAACTAGCCAAGATGAAGTGGCAGTGGGCAGGGCACATAGCACGCAGAACCGATGGCCGTTGGGGCAAAAAGGTTCTAGAGTGGCGGCCACGCACCGGAACACGCAGCAGGGGTAGGCCTCCCACAAGGTGGACCGACGACCGGTCGCGGGAAGCGGTTGGATGCGGGTGGCCCAAGACCGGTCTGTGTGGAAAACCTTGGGGGAGGCCTATATCCAGCAGTGGACGTCTTTTGGCTGACATGATGATGATGATGATGATTATAGGCGTGAAAGTTTGTTAAGATGTTTGAATATCTTTTATTTAAACACGCTCAATTGCTTAACGAATATGGATGTAACTTGACACGTAGATAGACCATGACCTGTTTTTCACTTTTTTTTACGTAGAGGAATGCATTGACGCTTACTCATCCGCGGGGGCGGGCGGAGGTGTTATGTCAGACTCACCGGGGTAAAAGAGAAAGATGTTAATGAAGATAATAATGGACCACCCGGAATACCGACTAAACCTACCACGGTGTTCCTCGACAAAACGGTAATCGGCGGGGCCGCGTGTAGCCCTTTCAAATGCGGTCGCGACGCCGCCGAGGTTTCGGCTCGCGCCGTATAAAACGGCAGGCCACTACACAACAAGACTAGGCTTTGGTCACCACTAGAGACCATGACCTGGATTAACACATATGATATTTTTTAAGTCCAGTAAAGCTGTAATGTAAATCTAAAGTTCTCCTGACCAAATTTCCGTCACGGTGGTAGGAGATAATATTATATTGTAGAATTGTGTAATCAATAGTGTACCCTATATTTTCTAACTATGATATTTCTATGATGAGGCAGGTCTCGCAGGTCAGGACTTGGTCAGGGAGAGGTCATAGAAAAGACCAACAGCTTAACGTAGTTGCCGAGGCACGGGGTATGGAACACACCCAACTGCCTAACTAGCTATTGAGAACTAATTGGCTGAAAATCCTAATAAGTAATAACCTTTTCCCGTTCGGCTCCGATTCACATCGAACTCAAGACATCAAGCGCAATAGTCACATTCACTTCCACTGCAACACGAAGCCAATTCTATAAATAACATTTACGAATAAACGATTGTAAATTACCAACTAGATCTCGTTACACAGATACTTTTCCCGACATTTCGCACTGAAACTTACAAATGAAACTAGCGAACAGTTAATATAATAATCTGAACTCGTCAACACGTGCCAACTTTGTTTCATAATTAATATTGTTTGCTCTTCATTAATTTATCTTTTATTTTCGAGTTTACTATGTTGCTTTTGTGGCGTGAAATGTTTTGACTTTAAAACTTTATAGAATAACATTCAGTTTTAATTACATTTTATTTAACTTTCGGTGACATCTCAAAGTCGATGTGTAGACGACATTGTACTTTTCATTGGTAGAACAAGGTAGGTATTCTAATTTTGTGATTTTAGGAACTTTATTTGACTAGTAGTTGGTACGGGCGGCGTAACCGTTAGCACCGGGTGTTGTGGGTTTGAATCCCACTCTGAACAATTATTTGTGTGTCACACACGTTTATTTTCTTTAATTTAAGATTCATGATGTCGACCGAGCATACTTTTTAAGCGTTTTGGTAAACGTAGTAGGCACGTAGTAGGACAGGCTTGCCTAGTGTAAGGCCACTGGATACGACCAAAATATGTTGTTTTCTTTGGTAATAAATAAATTTTCATTTTTCATTTCATTTTTTCCACAAATTTTGGAGTTAATCGACTCATTCGAAAGATGGGACCAACCATTCCATTGCATTATAACTGAAGTTGATTGATTATTTGATTACGGATTAGCTATACCAATGTACATAGCGCTGGATTGTTCTCGCGGTAGAAATAATAAATTCATACGCCGCGTACGAGACCGTTGTTAACACGATAGATCACGATTTATCAATCATATCAAGTTTTGAGTATTCAATTACGATTCGAGTAATAATCCTAACTGATATAATTGTATACTTTACTATTATAAATTCGAATGCAAATGTAGGTTTGTTTGTTACGCTTTTAAGCCTTATCTACAGAACCGTTTGACAAAATCTACATTTACACCAGTGAAGCTACGGAAAAATCTAGTCAGTAAAGAAGATCCATATTCCGAAGCGGGATAATGCAATTTTCATCAGAAATATTTTTTTAGCAATAACACATCGTTCAAATAGGATCCTGCCGTACTCATCAATATACAAACATTTATCAAAAATATAACAAAACTAAGCACAAATAAAAATATACCCTTTTACACATACTTGCACTTCTAGCACATACACACACGAACACACCCTCACACACATACACAACATACACACCCTCACACACACACACACACACACACTCACACACACACACACACACACACTCACACACACACACGCACACACATACACACACACACACGCACACACACCCTCACATACCCCCTCACACACACACGCACACACACCCTCACATACCCCCTCACACACACACACGTACACTAAATTGTTAGGTACTTAATTTCATCCGCAAAATAAAATATGAGGCTACCTGTATACAGCAATTAGTTAACATTTTATCCACTATACGTCCAAGAGGTGGAAGCCTGGTGATCTGTAACACAGGTTTTCCTACTATAGACACCAGTCTCGCCACAAAGGATTAAAAATTTGTTATATTTGTACTGTGTTATCTTATGTATACTTACCTTTGTGAAAGAGAGAAATAAATACGTATTATTATTATTATTATTATGTTGACACATAAATTATTATAAGTCCGAATTGCGTATGTAAGATCATAACATACATACATACATATATGCATGATATAAGTCACGCCATCGCATAAGTGCCATAAAAGGCAATTCAGCGCCTACTCCTAAGTTTTATGACGCCATACCTCAATTAACAGCATTAACACAAGTGCCCATTTCGCACTATAGAACTCTACATATTCGCCTATGCTCCGATATGCAACCTACGAATTCATACAACAAACGTACACATTATTGTAATTTAATTATTATATATAGGAGCTCTAGGAATAAGTCCTCGGTCAAGGGAATTACAAATATTCAAACAACGGACACAAGGAAACACAATTTTTGAAGTGAAAACTTCTTTAGCGGCGTTGTGCACTTTTTGTGATGGGTAAAAAATGTTAAACTCGCGTCAGGACACGTGACCTGATCGAAAATTCGTAAGACGGAGGGAGAATTGTCATGTTTGTATACGATAGCGCAATAAATGAATATTGTATTTTACCACATAAATGATAGTACTTTTATACTGATAATTAAAGCAATTCGTGCAAAATTATTGCCTAACCATTCCAAAACATCAAAATGTAAGTAAGTAAGTATTTTATTTTTCAAAATATAGGTACACAAAATACAGACAAATGTTATAACACAGCAAAAAAAAGAAAAGAAGTACATATGTAATGAAAAACGAGGCTACCACTCAGGTTTACTGTTGGTTTGCGGTTTATACCTCAAACCAACCCTGATGTTATGTGGTAACCCCAAGTGACGCCCGGACGTACAATCAGCTACTCTTTAAAATGTTCCAAATTCAAACAATAAAAAAATAAAAAATACATACGTAAGTTATATATAAATTATAATTGATGAGCATAGGTAAGTATGTAATTAATATATATAAAATATAAATTAAATAAATTGGCGCAATAGTATGATGTATATAAATATAATATTCAATAATAATAATAATAATAACCTACTAACGGTTGCCATTAACCGATCCGTATTATTAGCGTCTCACTTGCACTTACGGCATACGACATACCTAATGGTGTCTCACGCGCCCGGCAACGCGACGGCGCAGCGGTGGGCGAGGAGCTCGCATGATTCATTTGGCCGCCGCGCCCGCGCCGCATCAACACGGTGGTCGCGTGACCAAAACATTGTAAGTATAACTAAATATATTTATAAATATAATAAAATTTATTTGTAATGCTTATCCTGGTCGCATTTCTGTTGCTTTAAAAGATATGTTTTTAAATGTATTTTAAAAATGCACAACGTTAATATTCAAGTTTTCACTTCTGCCGGCACTCCCGGAGTGCAACCCGTTGATTTTTATATGCCGTGCGTGTGGACGAGACTACCATTAAAACCACTACGCCGAAAGCTTCCTCACTATTTTTTTCAACGCTGTTAAAGCGAGCGATAATTAATTATTTAATACACACATACATAACTTTGAGAAGACAGGTGTGTGTCTTTGGATCGAGCTTTAGTCTTCTGAGTGGTAGTCCAAAGGTCTCCCACTTGGCTACAAGTTAAAATTAAAATATGGATACAATAATAATATAGAAAGTAAAGATCTTTAACAGTTCGTTTCTAATCCATGTTTAAAGTGTAAACCAACTGTACCCTATTTCTGCTAAAAAACCAAGACAAGGAACCAAGTATTTATGAGTATAGAACCATATTTTTATTTGGAAACACTCAAGTTCTAAATACAAAACTATCCATTTAGAACCAACATTTCAGAAAAAATATATTCATTGTTCAAAAACCAGTCGACTAACAGTGACATTAAAGGGTTTATGCTTTAAAAAATACTCATTGTCTGTAACTAACTGTCAGTCAAACAAAAGGGCCAGGACTCGGTCATCAAGAAAAGGTTCAACAAAGTAGCTTATCATCTCGTACCAGAACAGAGTCAATTAAAAAACATCCCCTTCGGTTTAATACTGGAAGTCAGGGGTTTTATGATAAATTTTGGCTCTATATTATATTGCAACGTTTAATTAGTCTCGCTAATTCCAATGTGTCAAGTAATTTAGGTTAGATTTTGAAGCGGTCTAGAAAAGTATTGCTGTCTAATATTTTAGTAGTTAGCGTCATGGTAAGTGGTATTGGAAGGATGCATTCTCAAATCTTCACACTTGAAAATGCGCTACGACAGCGCTGTAACATATTATAAATAGCTGCTGAATTAATATGACAGTCGAAAGGAAAATACTTTGGTTAACGTTATCTTACCATGCCGGAGACATTTTGAAGCAAGGTGGGTATAAAGGTTAAGAGTACACTGGACCAATGAACGTGCGTCAAGAATATAATCAAAATGAATAAAGCAGGATTGTAGCAGTAAATTATATTCGTTTATATACGCTTATATACCAACTCAAAACAAAATTATAACCTTTATTACCCGTCATCATCCACCCATAACTGGAAAAAGTGGGTGCAGAAAAGTATTTATCAAAAATTCCTTCATAGCTCCGGCCATCGCTACAGAGTGGGGTCGGAAAGGCCCCTGAGTTAATTTCATTAAGAAGGGTTAATAAAACGTCAATGGTTTGACGAGGACAATGACGAGACGTTTTTAGTGAAGTTTGATACGAAAATCTTTAAGATTCCTTCATATATACGCTTGCATATCCTTGGGATAGGTAGAGATGTATTGCGACCACTTTTCGCCAGATATCTTTTAGGTGACGTGTAATATTGCCGTGTACGGGAAAATATCCAGGTGCCGAGCTGACTAAAAATTTTCAACCGAAAAGCCTTAGCCTGGGAATTATGGTATATGGTCATAAGCATAATGAATACATGTTATATTTGTTTAATATAGCAAAGCATTGGTGATACAGCGGTTGTCAATGCAACTACTGTGTGTAAGATGTCAGTTTTGATTCCAGTTCAGGCAGTATTAGGTTTTCTCAGCAGCAGCATAGTGTTTGAAACTGTGTCCAATAGACGTCAATCGACTCATTCTCAATTACGTGGGATCTCAATGCGTAATTGGTAGTATATGGGTGTTATACACCGCTACCCGTTTGGCCATATAGACAAAAAATAATTACATAATTATGTATATATGTAGGTATACATTTCAGTCACGTGTTTTACGAAACATTATCGCATTCAATTACCTACAATCATATTGTATGGTATACAATATTTTGAATATAAAGGTCTTTACATCCAATATATTATATTGGATGTAAAGACCTTCTTTTCTGAAATTTCTGCTTTCGATTTTGTATAAGTACAGACAGAAAAACTTGTCATCAACAACGTGAACAGTTTAAGATACGCTTGAATTGCGACGTAAATGTGCCCTCATGGTACATTTCTATTTGTTGTTGTACAATAGGGTTGACTACCCACCCGCGTTGTGTCGCTGTGCCCTGTCCGTGCCCGACCAGTACACGAGACTGCGATCGCGTCGATTGCTGGCGGTGCCAAGAGTGCGTGCTTGTACTGCTCAGTTTGCTCCGACCAATCAGGCTATGAGACTTCTCAACTCTCTGGTGGCTCAATATCCAGAAGTTGACATATTTTTCGATAAAATTAATAAATTTGTTAAATACTGTTCACTATTTTTAAGTTATAAATAATATGTTGTGTATGTATTAGGGCTCACTGCACGCGTTAGGTAACTGTAAGTGCAGTGAGCAGTTGATGCAAATAAAGAAAGAAATAAATAAAGATCAACAATCAAAATAATATGTAAGTACCTCTTTATATGGATTTTACATGGCATCTTACTTACCTACGAGTATGTACGTGTATCATAAGCGAGACAAGACTCAATCGCCACTTATTTCCTTGTTGCTTAAAGAGGTGCTAAAACAAATCTGATCAAAAATAAAACGTCTAAATTTGTTGTTGGTATGTGAAAGATCTCTTGAAAACGTGCAAACAATTATTACTGTCCTGAACGAGCACTGCTAACGATGTTTCTCGACATTTTTACTAAATTGCAAAAACGTGGCGTTTAAAAATAAGGAAAAATAAAGATTTCACGTTCTTATTTCTTTTGCAGACTAATTTATTTTATACAGAATGGACCCCTGTTTTAGGGTTATGTTTGAAAGAATCGGGTTCTTTGTCTTGTGCCAACTGTTCTGCATTTGTTAGCCTTATTTTCAGTCAAGTTGCTTTTAATTTCTTGATATAACTTGTGGTAACTTATTTTACTTTTTAGAAGATAGCTCTCGTACTACGTTTACTCAGATGGTTTGTGCATGTGGAAAGAATGAACGACAAAAGATTAACCAAGAAAGTACATAAGGTGGATGCAAATAGGACAATTATTAGAAGCGGGAAACCTAGGTGAATATTTACTGACAAGAATGTTGATATTCTTGCAAAATACCTGATTAAGAGTACCCTAAGGATACAAAAGTTTTCCTTAACAACTTCCGCTATAGGAACGTCTAATTCCTGCGTCACGAGAGACTACACAAATGTTCAAAACAACAGATACTTAGAACACCTAGACTCGGAACAAATATTTATGTATCACACAAATGTATGTCCCGTAAGAGGATTGAACCTAATCAGCGCACTGGCAGTGACGTTCCGACCGTCTTCCTCGATAAATAGGCTATCCAACGCTAAAATATTTTTCAAATCGAACCAGTAGTTCCTGAGACTAGTGCGTTCAAACAAACAAATGAACTCTTCATCTTTATAATGTTAGTATAGATTAAAAAATTATCGAGTCAAGAGTACTAATGAAATCAGAATCACAAACACTATATAGGTATTCCACGTACGCATGCATGTTTTATATTGGCTTTACAATAAAAGCCTTTCGCCAAATACCTACGGGTCCCTAATGCTCACTATATGAACCCCGCAACATGTATTAACCCTAAGTAGAACCTTATTAAATTCTTTTCTGACGTTTTTACTGAAAAAAATATATGTTACTAAAGAACTGTTTGTGCTTGCGAGACCTTTGAGGGTTAAATTGAATATTACAGTGAAAAATCTTTGACATGGCCGTTCATTTTGAAGTTTAAAGCTCTGTTTATTATCGGCGTTTTAGAAGCTGTACTTATTACTTTTTTATGAGAATTACAATTCTTGAGACGTTTTTTAAAGTAACAGCTTTCTAAAGATGGCGCAGTTGTATGAGACAATTGAAAGGTCCCAGGTTTGTTTTTCACCCAAGTCAGCTGTCAGTGTGGTATAGTTGATAAGCTTAATACTAATATCTTACCGAAAATAACATATACGGATATATTTGTCGCGGTTTTCTATTGTAACGGGGACTATATTATATGACACATAAAATATGACCACACATTTCTATGACACGCTATATCCTAATCCTAACTAATATTATAAAAGTGAAAATGAGTTTGTTTGTTTGTTACGCTTTCACGCTAGTTAAGCTACTGAACCAATCACCATCAAATTTCGCACAAACGTTGTCGAGGGTACAGAAAAGGACATACGGTACCTTTCATTCAGAAAACTAACCTACTTTTACGCGGGCGAAGCCGCATGCAAAAGCTAGTAAATTTATATATTAATACGTGAAGCAAAAACTTTGTACCACTTTTTACAAAAATTGCGCGGACGGAGGAGTATGAAATTTGGCACAGTTAAAGTTTATATGGAGATGGAGGGGTGAATCCTAATATTTATATAAAATATGCATTAGAAATACATTAAATTAATGAAAAGACACTACACGCACACAACCATGCATTTGACACACGCAGTCGAATCGCGTTCGTAGTATTTCGGCATTGTCGTCTGACGTCGTACAATTCTTTGTAACTATGGTTACCTATACCTTATTTATATGGATTATTTATATAAAGAAAAAAAGAAAACAAAGTTGCAAGCTTAGGAATTTTAGTCGAATTTTGACCACTAGGCGACCGCTAGTAACTACAAAAGTTTGTTTTTATAACACATCAAGCAGCGTATTAACATTATTTTTACCTGAAAAATATATACAACAGCTAGTTATTGCATCGTTTTTACGTTAGCGTGAGTCGAAAAAGAAGGCTATATTTGAGGTCATTTTTTAGCGTTAAGCTACTTAAAACTATAATGACGTTGCCGACTGCTACACAAATATGTTGTATTGATTCTTAAATGTCAAATAATAAGGTTTAAATTCGAACACATTGAATTGTTTTATTTACAGTACAAAACCAAACGCACACTACAATCCCAGAGACGGACTCGGCAGTATTTTTCAAACGTTTAATATAAAAGTTTTTATTATTTGCTAGTTTTTGCTATACACACGGCATGTTGCGCAAAATGAAAAGTTAACTTAAATTTGTTACTGTCAGGAATGAAAACTTTCTGGCGCAATATTGTGGAACTGTAATTTTATATCATACATATGTGCCCGTTTAATTTTGTTGACTGATGAGTAAAATAAATAATACACTGCGTTGTCGAGTAAGGTTAGTACGCATAGCGTTACTACAGATCTCAGATACGGTTCCTGAATTTTCATCTCCTTTCTATGTTCAAGAAATCTATGTGAAGCAAAAACTTTGTACCCCTTTTTACGAAAATTGCGCGGACGGAGGAGTATGAAATTTGGTACAGTTAAAGTTTATATGGAGAAGGAGGGGCGAATCCTAATATTTATATAAAAGATGCATTAGAAATACATTAAATTAATGAATAAATACTACACGCACACAACCATGCATTTGACACACGCAGTCGAAGCGCGTGCTATGGTTACATATATCAATATTTAATGACATGTATCAGCAATATCTTACAGGCAAACTTTGGTGGAATTTCGAGCACTAGGCGACAGCTAGTAATTATTACTCTGTTAAGATTTAGTTAGCAATATATGATATAATGGATGCAACACCTTATTGATATGAGTAATAAAATACTAAAATCATATTTGATTGGCGATTTAAAAGAATGGCTGTGAGCATTTGCAAGTTTCTTCTCATAGGCTCAACCCTTCGCCTGAAACAACAACTAACTTAAATGTAGCTTCAGTAACTTAGTCAACTCACTGTCCAATAGATTTTGATGTTCATGAGTGTTACTTTATTACCAAAATGAATAAATTATATTTTACTTTGGGTCAGAGTAGCATTAAAATGTTATTTTAGTATCTTCTCTGTGACAAAATAGAGTCTGCTAACCTGTTTGATACACGTCAAAAATTGTGATTCTATTACAAGTGATACATATTTTGTTTGATAAAGGAATTTATATACATATATGCATAGAATCGTGCTTGTTTTCAGAAGGAATAGAATAAGAGGCAACATATTTTCACTTTCAACAATCCTGGTGATAATGCTCTTGTTTCATTCTCTCGCCTTATATTCTTCATGCATTCTGGTCATTTCTGGTTGCAATAATATATACTAGCGGTCGCCAAGTGGTCGAAATTCGACCATAATTGATTAAAATTTTAAGTTTGATCGTTACTAAGATTATATTGTCTATAACTATACCCTTATAATGACATTTCACGGTACCTACTTAAGATATGTAACCATAATTACGAAGAATTCTACGACATCAGTCGAACAATGTCGAACGAACGCGATTCGACTGCGTGTCAAATGCATGGTTGTGTGCGTGTAGTATTTTTTCATTAAATGTATTTATAATGCATATTTTATAAAAATATTAGGATTCGCCGCTCCTTCTCCATATGAACTTTAACTGTGCCAAATTTCAAACTCCCCCGGCCGCGCAATTTTCGTAAAAAAGGGCACAAAGTGTTTGCTTCACGTATTAGTATATGGATTTAAACTGTATTATTAAAGAATAAATGGAAGAATTTTTTTTTAATGTTTTAATCCATATCATTCATATTAAGCTTAAACATAAAAGTGGTAGTTGATGTCACAAATGACTTAAAAACATAAATAATTATTACGATTCAACAAAGGGTTTGAGCATATGAGAAGGTACCTACAATTAACTAACAGCCAATCTTGTTAAATCGCCATTCAATTACAACTTTGATAATACACAAGTACAAGCTTTTGCAGCTATTGTAATATAGGCACACAAAGCATTATGCGGGTCTCTTTTAATAGAGAGATCCAAGAAGGACCCAAAAACATACCAAGTAAAAATGCATGTAATACCTACACGTGTATCTACCACTTTAATTATAGGTATATATAAACATGAATATATATTTATCATTGTCATTATCTCAAATAAAGCAATCAAAGTATTGAAACCATCATCAATTCAAATGCAAAATAAATCTCGAGCTCAAAGTCTATCTTCACTACAGAGCAAAGCAAATGCACTCTCAAATTCAAATAAGCTAAACGATTCTTAACTGCCGAACAAACTATTCCTTTCAGAGCGCTTAAAAAAGCAAAATATCCAACGATTAGGGGAGGTTTGGGATGAAAACTAACACCCCGTTTTCCCCTCTCAGAATCACTCCTAAAATCCGGATTGAACTAAAATATTCAAAACTAGCATCTCCACAAAGATTTTGGTCGCAAAATAAATTTGTGCCGACTAAATGGAAATATTAAGATTTCATAATATGAGACGGTTTCGTTTTGAATGTTGAGTTCGGGATTTTGAATACAAAATAAGATGAAATATCTGTAGGATATCGTGTTTTGGGTGGCTTTTTAAATCTATTTGAAGGATATTTAGAACTATAGAGGGTTAAAAGTCATCTCAGTCTTGAAGAGATAAACTTATTGGATAAGACATTGGACTAGAAAGATCATAATTTGAAATCCTACTCATTCTATAGTAGACTATAGAATGAGTAGGATTTCAAATGATAATGGGAGTTATCTTTTGACAATAGATTGTTAAAAAGATAACTCTTATCATCATCATAGTCATCTCAGCCGAAAGATATCCCCTGCTGGACATAGAACTTAACCAATGTTTTCCACACAGACCGGTCTTGGGTCGCCCGCCAACTCCCATACTAGGATGTCACGTTATGCTTAGTCAACCTAGCTTTAGGGACTAGATTGACCAGGGTAGTTATGTAGCGGAGATAAATTAAATATTTACTACGCAATTAAAAGGTTTATATCTTAGATATAAACTTGTACAAAAAATAACCCGAATTATATAATATAATATATATCGAAATGGAACAGAATCTCAGGCGTGGTTCGTTCGTGGTTAAATCGTTACAAACAAACAAAAATCAAATCTTTCCTCTTTATAATATTATATAGTATAGAGAAAAATACTAGCCAATGCTACTATACTATCATACTCATGGAATTACTCATAAATCAAAATTACGATGCAAAAAAGCCGGTCAGTAAAAATTATTTATACGCGTATTTTCATACGAAATTATCCATTGCTGCGTACGAAAGCGCTAGCTTAACGCATCATTTAACGTTTGCAGCGATGGACATCATACTGATTTATTACAAGTTAATGTTTATGTTTTTTCAGCAAACATTTTTTGTAATTTATTGCTTAGAGGGATGTTTTTGGGTAAGTACTGGTTTGACAGCCTTGTTCGTATCATGGCGTAAGTTTATGCTTACATTTGCAACTAATTTGGAAGTCCTGGATTCATCATCATCATAATTTCAGCCTATTGCAGTCCACTGCTGGACATAAGCCTCCCCCAGGGTGCGCCACAAGGCCCGATCTCCCGTTTTCGCCATACAGTCACCTCCAGCCACCTTTTTCAGGTCATCGGTCCATCTGGCCGGAGGGCGTCCTGCACTACGCTTGCCGAGTCGTGGTCTCCACTCAAGAACCTCCAGGAACCAGGTCCTGGATTCGTTTTCTATAAATAGTAATAATAATAATAACTTTATTTCAGATAAAATCCATATAAGAAAAAAAAATACAATTATTAAATACAAACTAAATAAAAATTTAAAACTTACGTAGTCAGTGTCAAATAAATTCATAATTACTTACACAATATCATGTCAATCTTGCCCGATAATAATTTTTATCCATTTGTATTGGATCGGACAGCCCGAACGTGAGGCAATCATCTTAAGGATGCTGTTGCTACTGTCTCTCAATCTTCTTAACAATGACGCTACTTTTTTACGCATTATTGCTTGATAGCCATCGGTATGTGCCTCAGCAAACATTAGCGATGCACTGCAGTAGGGAGGCAGCCGCATCAGCGTCCTAAATATGTTGTTGTACTGAATACGTAGGACATTG
Source organism: Catocala sponsa (assembly GCA_963564715.1). Classification (NCBI taxonomy): domain Eukaryota; kingdom Metazoa; phylum Arthropoda; class Insecta; order Lepidoptera; family Erebidae; genus Catocala; species Catocala sponsa. The sequence continues at coordinate 19,300,201 of OY751349.1, forward strand.
GCTGCCCGACTGTAAAATGTATATTTTAGGTGTTATGTTCTTGTTGTACCCGAGAGGATTTCGTTTTTAAGTTTTGAGTATAGTTCTTTTATTCGTGACTAAAATAACTTATTCAAAATCTAAAATTAAAATTAATTATAATTATGTTTATTAATGTAGGTCTCAAAGTAACATTTATGAATGTTAAAGTTACACTTATTAATGTGATTAAACATTTACATGTTGCCATGTTCAGCAAAGCAAGGGCGTAGAACCAATGAGAAGAACTGGCAAGAGACTCACGGCCACTCTTTTCAATCGCCAAGTTTACAGTATTGTATATTTATAAGTCTTTTTTGTAAGGAACTGTTACCATTAAACCACTTACCACTCATAAAACAAACATAAAAATGTTAAGTTAATTAATAATGTCATCACTACATATTTTACAACAAAGTCCTCCGCCGCGACTGTTTGTTTGTTCGCGATAAACTCAAAAATTACTGAACAGATTTTCATGCAGTTTTCACCGAGTGATTAAAGAGGAAGATTTAGGTACCTATATTCAACCAAACAAACAAACTCTTCAGCTTTATCTATACTAATATTATAAAGCTGAAGAGTTTGTTTGTTTGGACGCGCCAATCTCAGGAACTACTGGTTCGAATTGAAAAATTATTTTAGTATTGGGTAGCCTATTTATCGAGGAAGGCTATAGGCTGTATAACATCACGCTAGAACCAATAGGAGCGGAGTAGCAATGAAAAATGTTGCGAAAACGGGAAAAATTCTCCTATATGATTTAGATGAAGTTGCGCGGGACAGCTAGTAATAGATAAAAAGTCTTATAATTAGGTATGATAACAGTTATGTTAGAGAGTAGAACAGTAAGAGAGAGGAAGAGCAGTTACTACTAATAAAATGTGTAAATGTGTATGAATTTGGTTTAATTTGTACTATTATTCATTATTATTTTAATTCTAGGAATCCTAACTTCCTAACAAATATTTTTTTTTCTTTATTTTCGGAGCTTAGTCACATTATGACTATGTCGCGCCCTAACTAATATTATAAAAGCAAAAATGAGTTTGTTTGTTTGTTACCTATTCACGCCTAAACCACTGAACCGATCATTCTGAAATTTTGCATTTTCGCTTCTAACTAATATTATAAAAGCGAAAATGAGTTTGTTTGTTTGTAACCTATTCACGCCTAAACCACTGAACCGATCATTCTGAAATTTTGCATATACGTTGTCAGGTGTACAGAAACTGACATAGGCTACCTTTCATCCCGAAAAAAAATACTGTTCCCGAGGAAAACAACAATAATGTTCTTATGATAATAAATGGCGTCACATGTCTTTCGAATCATGATTGAATTATATTATTACAAGCAGAGTACAACCCGAATTGATTGACAAATTCTAAATTAACGCGAGCGAAGCCGCGGGTAAAAGCATAATTAAATAAATGGGAAGAGAGGAACCCGTCACGCACTCGCGGTTTGCCGGAGTATTCCGCTTTCAGCACCAATTTTTTCGGCACCTATGGTTTCGGAAATAAAAAGTGGAATAGCTTAGGTGCCGAAACCATAGGTGCCGAAAAAATTGGTGCCGAAAGCGGAATACTCCGGTTTGCCTAACTAATGCAATAGAAAATTATAAAAATACCAAAGCGCTCTGGTTAGGGGCAGCTGCATCATGGGATCCGGGCTTACTCCAACTTGCCGTATGCCGCTTCGAACACAAAATATGCGCCGTCATGTGTTTCGCATCAGCGCGAGGCATCCTCAAGATAGTTTTGCAACGAATGAGTTGCATTATTTTGTTACAATGTATTTCCACCAAGTTACGCCTTACATCTACACTAATATTATAGAGAGGAAAGATTTTTTTTGTTTGTTTGTTTGCATTGAATAGGCTCCAAAACTACTGTACTGATTTCCAAAATTCTTTTACCATTAGAAAGCTACATCTTCACTGAGTGACATAGGCTATATCATATTTTCGAAAAAAATTGGGATCCCTACTAAAATTTAAATAATGTAACCTAAGGTGTGGAAAACTGAGTCATAAAATGTCTGTTATCGCATGCGCTGCGGAAACTATTGATGATAGAACAAAAAATGTTCTAATAACGCAAACGACGTTGTGCGGGTCAGCTAATCTTTTTATAATAATTATTATTTTTTAAACACTATTATTACATAATTTTTAAACTATAAATTACTATTGTTAAGCACTGTTACTAGCTACTGTTTACTTCTATTTATGCTATCCAAATTCAGCCAAGTCGACTGCTGAAAAGCAACTGAAACTTCGGATATATTTTAAAAATTAAAATTAAACAAAAATCGTTTTTATAATTTAAATAGAAGTAACAGTGTTTAACAATAGTAGTTTCTCATTATTTTTTAAACTTAAGTTATATTTAAATAATTTTTTTTTGTCTCTGCTCCCTGACAGTACTAGCCTTGACCGAATGGAGGCAGTTTCCATTTAGCGGAAGGTGTGGTGTTGCCAGTGAGCAGAAATTAAAGTAAATTAGTGTTAGTGTTATTATTCTATTTTTTTTGTTTTCTAATTTGTATACTTTTTGTTTTTTTGTTTTTTATATTTCTTCGTGATTTGCGTGTGCCCTTGTGTGCCAAAATTAATATTTTTCTTTCTTTTTTCTTTCTTTCTTTTCTCTATCCCTATAAAATAGTTTAATTTCAAATAAAATTAAAAGTATTTCTTCGTACTTTATTTCTGTATGAAACGTATCCTATGTTCTTTTCTTCTCTGACAACGTACATACGAAATTTCGTGTTGATCGGTCGAGTAGTTAAGACGTGAAATCGTAACAAACAGACAAACTTACATTTGCATTTTTAATATTAAATAGGGTTTATGAAGAATCCAGTTAAATATTTTACACCTCTACTTACTATTTCGAAGTAAGTGCCCTAACAATGACAACTGACAATGACTTGTCTTTTTAAAGACCAGGCCATCCAGGTATAATACCTGCATTGCAGATGGCTTTACAAACTTCATTCTCAACCAATACATTACAATAAAACTATTTTTGTCGTAAATCAGCGCGGGGTTAATCATGATTTGATCACAAAACCATTGCGTCACACATATAGTTTATTATGCATTAGCTAACCATTTAATCAATCAATTTGAAATGCCACTTATGAATAAATTAATTATCTACAGTACAAATATTTTAAACTAGTTTCTGCCCACGGCTTTGCACGTGTTAATTTAGATTTATTCAATAAATATTTATCCCTCGGAAACAGTATTTTTTTTGTAGATGAAAGGTACCGCATGGCTTTTTCTGTGCCCCTGACAACGTGTATGCGCAATATCATGATGATCGATAGAGTAGTTAAAGCGTGAACGCGTAATATATAAACAAACGAACTCACATTCGCATTTCGCCTCGCCACTACGCCAGTGGTCAGTGTAACCGACTGTCACGCCTGAGGTCGCAGGTACGATTCCGCACAAGTCAAACATTTGTGTGCATGAACATGGATGTCTGTCTTGGTCTGGGTGTTTCTATGTATAATATGTATATATATAAAAAGAAATATATATAATTTTATGTATGTTTATCCATTGTCTAGTACCCATAGTACAAGCTCTGCTTAGTTTGGCTAGATGGTGTTGTGTGTATGTGCTAGAATATTATGATAGAATATTATAATAATATTTAGGATTATGTCACTTTAATTTTGTTTCAGTTTTGACATACAAGACTATGAACTCATAACTCAGTATACTAATTGTCCTACTGCAGGGCACAGGCCTTTTCTCACTGCGAGAAAGTTAGGCCCCGAAGCTGGGGGCACGGATATCTATTCAGTGTAGAACAGTTAGGGCGCAGTCTACCATGCTGCTGGCCCAGTACGGATTAAAAGACATACATAATATATATTCAAGAATATTATGTAGAACTCTCAGACATGCAGGTTTCCTCACGATGTTTTCCATAACCGTTAAAGCTATCGACCCATAGCTATCACCTCGGTGCTCTCCAAGGTGTTCGAGCGGATTATAAACACCCAAATTGTCCGCTACCTGGAGGATCAATCGTTGATCAATGATCGCCAATACGGCTTTCGGGCTAAACGATCAACGGGTGATCTTCTAGCGTTCGTCACGCACCTCTGGGGTGAGGCTATGGACAAGCACGGCGAGTCTTTGGCTATCAGCCTTGACATAGCCAAAGCTTTCGACAGAGTCTGGCACCGGTCTCTTCTTTCCAAGCTCCCGCCTATGGCTTGCCCCCTCAACTGTGCACCTGGATTGCAAGTTTCCTGCAGAAGCGTCGTATTCGGGTCCTTTGCGACGGTCGCGCTCCCAAATTTATGCAGGTCAATGCAGGAGTGCCTCAGGGTTCTGTCTTATCCCCTACGCTCTTTCTTCTGCATATCAATGATATGTTGAATCTCGGCAACATACATTGTTATGCGGACGACAGTACCGTGCATGGGCGATATCTCGGACATCCTGGGACGAAACAGGCTGAGGTTGAGGGGAAAATGCAGAATCTTGTCGTTGAACTTGACCAGACCTTGGACCGCATCTATGAATGGGGTGCCACGAACTTGGTCGAGTTCAACGCCAAGAAGACCCAGGCATGCGCGTTCTCAACAAAAAAGTCTCCGTTCCTTCCCCTCCCTTCTTTGAAGAACACTCCACTGGTGATAGGTGACAGCCTCTCCATCTTAGGTATGGATCTTTGCCGCTCCCTTAATCAGAAAACCTATATCGAGAACGTCATTAAGCAAGCTTCGCAAAAACTCGGAGTTCTGAACAGGGTGAGGCGGTTCTTCACGCCTGGGCAACTGTGCCTATTGTATAAGGCACAAGTGCGCCCTTGCGTGGAGTACTGTTCTCATCTTTGGGATGGCTCCGCGCAGTACTTGCTGGACGCTCTCGATCGATTACAGCGGCGGGCTGTCCGTATCATCGGAGATCCAGAGGTCACGAGTTCACTGGAACCTCTGCAACTCCGTAGGGACATTGCCTCATTGGCATGTTTCTACAGAATATACCACGAGGAGTGCTCTGAAGAATTATTCCACCTTATCCCGCTCTCCCCTTTCCTATCCAGAACAATGCGTGCTGGGCTCAGATGCCATCCTTACACGGTAGAGTCGATTAGAGCGCGTACCAAAAAGTTTGGGTCCTCATACCTCTGCCGAACGACCAAGGCATGGAATTCTCTGCCAAGGCACGTGTTTCCTTCTTTCTTCAATCCTGGGTTCTTTAAGCGGGGCGTGAAAAAGCATCTTCTCAGGCCGTCAAAGTAGAGACCTCAACATCGCCTCGGCTACTGTGGGGGCGATGTGGAGGCCACTGCTCTTAGACCACACGACTGCTTACCATCAGGTGGAGTGTGGTCATTTTGACGAGCAAAATATAAAAAAAATAATAATAATAAAAAATAAAAAAAATAAGCAAGTGAAATTATTTACAAACATAGATTCACGCCTGTTTCCCAGAGGGGTAGGCAGAGACTACGGGTTTCCATTTGCTACGATCCTGACACACTTCTCTAGCTTCATTCACTTTCATCACATTCCTCATACACACCCGTCGGTTCAAGGAGCTCTTAACCTGGCCTTTGTCCAGAACGCCTCCGATCTGATCGAGAAAGGTTCGCCTAGGTTTTCCGACTGTTGGGTATGGCAAAAGAAGCATGAGAGCAAAATAAATGCTGTAGAAATGAGAGCGTTGAGAAGCATATGTAGGTGGTGTGATTCTGAAAGATAGAAAAAGAAATAGTGTGATTAGAGAGAGATGCGGCATGAAAGTGGATATAGTTACAAGAATAGAAAAGGGTATGTTAAGCTGGTTTGGACATGTAGAAAGAATGGACGAGGAAAGACTGACTAAGAAAGTTTATAAGGCTAGTGTGAATGTGAAACTATTTAATACGCCCGTAACTTCAAAATTAAAAGTTGCGTGCCTTGGTATCAAACTGAGTATGAGAACTTTGTGTCGTAGTCCTATTGTCTCCCACTATTGCCGTTACTACCATCTTTGTCGAAGATATTTTAAAGTACAATACGTTTTATTTAGGTCACAATGGCTTACAAAGTCCGCAAATAAATAATCCTTTAATTAATCGTCTTATACAATAGCCATTGGCTTTCTGTGGTCATGTCTGAAAGGTTTAGGGTTTCATTTTTAGGGTGAATTATGAAAAACTCATTTCATTTATAATTTAAAAGATTACTGGTAATAGGTATATGATGGGCATGATTACTATTTTAAGTTTGAGGTTCAGCTTAGGCAGACCTTATACTTGGTTCTTCCCTTAGTCCTAATCCTAACTAATATTATAAATGCGAGTGTGAGTTTGTTTGTTTGTTACGCCTTCACGCCTTATCTAATCGACCGATCATCATGAAATTTTGCATACACATTGTCAGGGATACAGAAAAGGTAACTTTCATCTAGAAAAAAGGAGTGTTGCTGTACGAGCAAAGCCAAGCAAAAGCTAGTATTGCCGATCGTGAGGACCCGGGTCCATGCCCAAGTCAGACGAAGTAGGTACTACTGAGCCTCTCTGGTAGAAAATTTCCAGTAGCACGAAAAATGTGCTTCATAGTTGGCAGTAGGCTTGCCTTCCATCTCGTGTGACCCAAAAACATAGCTTCAAGTAAGTATAATTGAGAGAGTAGGCCCTGTCGTGGAAATACAGACATGAGTCTAAATATCCGTTCGGTTCAACGTATAAAACGAATGTTGTTATTTACAATAAGTATAAAAATAGGAGATTTTCTCGTCACTATTGTAAATACACAGCCTACTCGTAAAACCACATTTCTCAGTATCTCACAAGTGCGTTATATAAACGACATTACAATAGTATAGGGGAGACTTGAGTTTTTCAGGCGTCGACGTAACCCGGCGGTCTTATTGCATTCCACGGGCGCCGACCCACTTGCGTGGGGAGAATGGGGCTACTAAAACAGAGGCATTGCGCGATATACCTATTTTTTTTATTCGGTAGCTTGGATGGTGTCTGTCTTGCCGTCGTCGCGTGTATTGTGTGTTGGAATTACATACGATACTGTTATTTGTGTGAACCACAAATAACTGTTATGCTATATAGTCTTTAAAAAAAGAAATGAGAATGAAACGAAACGAACTTATTAAATGCCTTCTACCGATAAGTAACTGCCTGAAAAATAAGATCCGTCGATGTCTGTTGCAGATATCGTTCAAATAGGAGTAAAGAAAGAGAATGTAAAAATCGATTATAAAAAATGTATACAACTTAGACCCCCTGTTTTAGCGTTTTTCTCGATAATTAGGGCGGTCACTTATCGGTGGAAGGAATTGTATTTACTAAACAGATCAGAGATTTTTCGGATAAAGGCCAGGTTAAGGCTGCCTGCCAACACTAAAATAATTTTTCAATTCGAACCAGTAGTTCCTGAGATTAGCGCGTTCAAACAAACAAACAAACAAACAAACTCTTCAACGTTATAATATTAGTATAGATATAGTAAAGAGCAGCGATAGCTCAGTGGGGAGACCAACAGACTGTAATGCAGAGGGTCTCGGGTTCGAACCCACGTCGCGCACCTCTGACTTTCGGAAGTTATATGACTTTTCGAAATTATGTGCGTATTGATTGACAATTATCGCCTGCTCCGTGCCTCGGAAAGCACGTTAAGCCGTTGGTCCTGGCTGCCATGAACATCTATGGCAGTCGTTACTGGGAGAGTGTCGACACAAAAGATCCCACTGGGTCGAAGTGTCACCGGTCTGCATTGACTGGCCCCCATATAAGATAAGATAAAATAGATTTAGCAGATAATAAAGTATATCGAGTGTGTCCGCTGTTCTCGTGGCCGCACATACGAGAGTGCCTACATATCGTTGGTATATACGCGGGGAGGCTGACAGTTTTAATTTACGCATGCGTCTTACTATTATATTACACTTTTCGCTAATTGTTCTTTCACATTTTGCTCTATATTTCTATAAATATAAGTATTTGGATTTTGTTAATTATATAACACTAGCTAAACTGTGGCTAACTCTGACTTTAAAGAATAGAAAAATGGATTCTAGGCAAATTTCCAGTTCCTATAAAATTTCCAGGATGAAAAGTACATTAAGGTTCCTTGTCATGATAGTGTTGTGTATGTGAAATCTATACTAATATTCTAAAGCTGAAGAGTTTGTTTGTTTGTTTGAACGCGCTAATCTCAAGAAACTGGTTCGATTTAAAAAATTCTTTTAGTGTTGGATAGCCTATCGAGGAAGGCTATAGGTTATATATTACATCACGCTACGACCCACGAGGGCGGCTCAGTAACGATAAACGCGGGTGAAACCGCGGGAACATCTAGTAAATTATATAAAGAAATGAAACGTGTCAAAATTTCAAATCAATCCATTTACTACTTTTTGAGTTTTGTAGCCATAAACATTGCCAAAGCTCAATTTTTATATTTATTGCAATTTTTTTTGGTCTTTTCTTGGCTCACAGAATCAACATTGCCGTTTAATGTGGCAATACTGCCATCCTTTTGGGCACGTCACCAGTTAACAGCGATTCTGACGAATTCTACAACGCCTAAACCAGTTATGTAGTTATTACCATTTCTACATTTAAAGATTATCTAATGCAGAGGTTCCCAGACATTTTTCTCATAGACCATTTTCAAAATTTAGCTGGTTCTGGTGGTCTACCATATTCCTCGGCATTCGTAAATCTCTACGGGATGGGATGATCTCCTTTTTAGTAATTCTCTACCGAAAAATCGGTAGGTTTGAGACCACTGGTATGGAATATGCACGTTTTTACAAGTAACAGTCGCTGAGCTTCGTAAAATATTATCTGCGTACATTATTGATAGGTGAAGTCAAGTCAACATTTTAGTTCTTTACTATCGAAAGCAAATACATTTTTGTGGACTCCCGCTTACGACTTGTGAACCCCCATTTTTTTGTCATGCCAACGAGTCTCCTGTGGACCCCTAGGGGTCCACCTGAACCACATTGAGAACTAAGGATCTAAAGTGTAAAAATACTACGTAGAACATAGCAGTATAGTATTTTACGTAGTATTTTACTCTTCTTCTTCTTTTAGTTCTCTAGTTATCTTCTTCTTCTTAAGAGAGTATTTTACTTATAATCTATATAAATAAAAATCAACATGTCTGACGGAGAATTACTTAAAACCGGCTCAACCGATTTGGCTGTTTATTTCGTTGTATTTGTTACTAGCTGTTACCTGCGACTTCGTCCGCGTAGATTTTAACTAAAAAGTGTTTGTCGCCGCGGAACCCAACTATATTTTTCTGCCCAAGTTACTTAAATGGCGTAGTTTTTATAGTGTAAAGCTAGATAATAGAAATAAGCCATGCGATTACTCAAAAACAACATTAAAATATGCGTCGTTAGATTACACGCTGCCACAGAATGCGTAAGAAAAATAAAGATTCACAGCTCCTCCCCCGTAGGTGATAGCGTGATAATATGCAGCCTATATGTTGACCCGACCTGTTAGTAATATTCATGCAAAATTTGAAGTAAATCCATGCAGTACTTTTTGAGTTTAGCCCGGACATACATACAGACAAAAATTATAAAAACTATATTTTTGGCTTCGATATCTATTGTAGATCACGCCCCAAGTATTCTTTTAAAAAAATATTCAATGTACAGTTTTGACTTTCCTACGATTTTATTATATGTATAGATTGTCAAGACAAGGTTTCTATAAACGAAAATGTGTGAAAAACCTGCAGGAATTGTTGAAAATTGAAATGGTACAAAGGTACCATTTCAATTTTCAACAATTCCCGCAGGATATGAAAGAAAATTGATTAACGTTTTGATATTCAATTTAATTGCCGTAATATAATTACGGCAATTAAATCTTTCTTCCTCTTTTTTTTCGTGTGGTTAGTGGCCAACCTGTAGTCAAGAGTTGTTCAAGCCGCCCGTAGGCCTCTGATATGGCTTAACGACTGCTGTCATTTGACAACAAGCGGGACTGACGTTTTACGTGCCCTCCGAAGCACGGAGACGCTCAGATGAAATACCACTAAGCGGTCACCCATCTATAGACTGACCGTACCCAACGTTGCTTAACCTTGCTAATCGTTTACCGATCAGTGAGTGCAACTGGCTATAAGCGCCTCAATGCTGTAATGTTTATTAATCATATTATTGTAAATGTGACTACTAATAAAATCATACGCATATTTTACAAGCTATTGTTTTGGTTCCCACGTAATAGAGGGTCGTAATATTGCTGTCTAACTAAAATTCGGTATATCTAAAATTCTATGCTAGTAGTAAGAATTTCTTGACAGAAAATCCCAATAACAGCCGGTCGACCCGGGAATCGTTCCCAAAATATTTGGGTACGATTGCGAATAGTCAACGACATGCAGGATTTTCACAATGTTTGCCTTCGCCGTTGAAGTGAGCAGTAATTAAATATTGAATACACACATAACTTCGAAAAGTTAGAGTTTAATGTTGAGATCGAACTCGACTGTCACGTGGCAGTCCAACTGTCTCCTACTAGGGTTTTTAAGTAGTAGAGCCTCGCTGATTTCAGCATGAATGAGCCGGCTTGACCGGGGAAGAACTACCCTCTCACAGAATATTGACGTGAAATAGCAGTGTTGTGTTTCGTTTGGTGAGTGAGAGTGCCGGAGGCCCAATCACCCTCTTTCCCTCTTCTCGCTCCTTCTCCTTCCCACTTCCTTTTTATCCTAAAGGGTCGGCAACGCGCAAGTGATGCCTCTGGTGTCGCAGGCGTCCATAGGCTACGGTGACCACTTACCATCAGGTGGGCCGTATGCTTGTTTGCCACCTTAATTGTACAAAAAAGGGTATCGTTGCTTTTACTAATATTTTCTATAATATCACAGCTATTTCACGCTGAGTAATCTCTACAGCTAATGTTTTATAACAGGTAAACATAGCCTATCGGTGTTAACACACTCAACCTATTTACAACAAGTAAAAAATTACCCTACATCGAGGCAATATGGGGTAAGGAATTTTCTTCGAGGGTTAAATTATACAAAGTAATACCGCGATACGTGAAAGGCGATAATTCAGGGAGGCTGCCGTTCTGCTGCCGTGCCGTGTTTAATTGCCAAAACGTGACTGCCGTGGCACGGCACAATTGTGTATTAATCTTACCTTACAAGACTCCTGTCACGCTGAAATGAACGTGACTGCTGCAATTTTTTATCTTAGATAAGGAATGTTTTATAGCGTTTTGATTGCACGGTGGTGTGTTGGTTTAAGTAGTGGTGCGACTGATATTGCGTTGAGTGTGCGGGATTTGATGTGCATCAGGGCAAAAAAATTGTGAAAAACACACGTGAACAAAATATGAATGTTTAGAAACTAAGTATTCTTTAAAGAACAAACGTTCTTTAAATGTTTGGCAAGTTCCCTATGCCTAGTGTGGTCTCAGGCTTAATTCTTAAAACTTTATCATCAGCGGTTATATTTTTATATGATTTTACTCAAATCGCAGACATGCGTACCGCTTGCATCTGTGCGCTTACCACCAGGTGGACCTGGTGGAAAGAGTAGTAGAGCCTCGCTGATTTCAGCATGAATGGGCCGGCTCGACCGGAAAAGGACTACCCTCTCACAGAATATCGACTTGAAATAGCAGTATTCCTACTGTTGTGTTTCGTCCGGTGAGTGAGAGTGCCGGAGGTCCAATCACCCCTTTCCCCCATCCCGCTTCTTCTTCTTCCCACTTAATTTCCTAAAGGGTCGGCAACGCGCAAGTGATGCCTCTGGTGTAGCAGGCGTCCGTAGGCTACGGTGACCACTTACCATCGGGTGGGCCGTATGCTTGTTTGACACTTTAGTTGCATAAAAAAAAAGATGTAAGGGAAGGAATACGAATGTGACTCTTACATAGCGTCCACATTTGGTTACAATATCGGTTTCCTGTAAAGGGGTGGTGTTTTCTCCGAGCGAGACACCAAAACCACAGGCTCTTCTATTATATAAAAGAAAACACACACACACACACACATATGTACGTTATCTCCTCTAACACCGAAGAGTTAGACGGCGATGTATTACACACATATTTCTATGATTTTAGGTCCCTTGTACAAAAGTTGGCATGCCTTCCCGTACTGGGCACAGTTCCAGATTCCGTTCTACTACTGAGATTTTCTTTACAGAAAATTTAATTACCCTGCCTGATCCGGGAATCAAACCCGAGACCTTTTGCACAGCAGCCATATTCACCACTACTGAGCCACTAGGGCAAAGAATTTTTTTTTAAAGGCAGTCCTCTCTCACCCTAGATATACCGTGAGAGAGGATTGTCTTTAAAAATTATGTTGTAAAGGTACAACATTTAAACAACGGACACAAAAACGCCGTTTTTGTATCACACATTTTTTGTCCCATGTAAGATTCGAACCAGGGATTTTGGGGATGCAGATTTATTGACATCCGCGAATACGGATGCAAATACGGATATTTAAAGCGCATATCCGCAAATGCGGATGCAGATGTGGATGTCCAAATCGATGCGGCAGTTTCGCAATTGCGGATGCGGATGTTGACGAAAATTGTGCATCTTATTTAATAAAACGTATCTAATATCACATCTGCAGCCTGCTTTGCAAAGGCTCATAAATTTAGCTATACCATTTTCTAGTGTTTCCTGATTCTCATCCTCACTTGAAGAATCATCGGCCCACTCATTTTCTTTATTGTCGCAACCTACGCTATATCTGGATCTGCATTAACATCCGTGTTGATTATTGCGAATGCGGATGCGGATGCAGATGTCCAAATTGATGCGGAAGCGCCGCAATTTCGTATGTGGATGCGAATATTCGCAACATCCCTGATTCGAACCTACAACACTCAACATACTGGTTCCAAGACGTCCACTCAAACCACTACCATACGTGCAGATAAATCTATATTTCTTCAATTCTATATGTCTTCTAGTGTGGCAACTAATTATCAGAACTGTCAATTCTATTGACATCACAAGAATCTCGAAGAGCTAACCCCTATAAATTAATCACTTACCCCTAAACGACTGCCTCAAATAGAACAATACATATCCCGCAATAAATAACAGTACCGAATGTACAAAAAAAAAGTAAAAAAGGCCCTGTGACGTCATTGGTTCGAGAAACCGAGGCTGTCCCGATGAATTATATAAAGAAATTGCCAAGTCAGCTGATGTTTCTACCAGCCGAAACGCGTCACAGGAAAACTTTTATTTCGCTAAAGAAATAGGTGAATTTTCTTTTATTCATATGCCTTTTTCCTTGTGGGGTGAGCAGAATCATCAATTACTGTAGTAATTGTTGTAAATTTGATTGTTAAGCATTTTTTTTTATATATTATGGCCGATATTAGAGGCGTTGGATTGCGTACTCAGACGTTTCGGGTAATCGGTCACGTATATGTGACGGAGTTGCCAAGTTATGTGCGTAATAAAACGTTAATTAAGGTTTCACGGTGAAGGAAAATATCGTGAGGCAACATTTTACTTTCAACGGTTTTCAGAAAAGGTAGAGGTTATTTATATGTGCCGTGTATGTTTCTTTTGGTTTACTTATTTTATTTTAAAAGACAACACCCGCTTATGGAGTATAGATGGTCGTCTCGTCTTATAAAAAGTTTAAACATATGTAGAGCACGCAGACCAGGTGCAAGTATCTGTGGATAGCACAATTTTTGTCCCATGAGGGTATCGAACCCACAACATTCGCTACAGTGGTAGGACAAGGCGATCGCTTAAACCACTACTCCATTTATAAAGTCAGATTTGTATTACATAACTTATATAATTGTTCCATTACCATTTTATTTTATCTACACTATAATTTTGTACTCGGTTCAAAACCGCTCTATGTAAAAATTGGTTTTGGTTGAATCGGCCTTATCCAACAATTTCCTGCAGGACAGGCTTAGTGCAGGGAATTAAATTGAATCAGAAAAATTGTGAACAATGTAAACATTTCTTAAATTTTAAAACCTGTTCTGTATTATTTGTAATTTTTTTATGACAATAAAAATATTATTATTATTATATTATTATTATGTTTCTCTTATCACAGCTATTTTCTAACATATTATATTAAAAATACCTGGCCCTTTGGGAGGCTTACACGGAGACGTGGGTCCAAGAGGCCCTTCGAGAGTTTAATCAAAGGTGGGATGGAACACCTACCGCGGCACTAGCCGCAGCAGGCGTAGGACTATTGCTACGTATAGATTCTAATATATGGGCTATGGGTATGGGTGTTTGATGGACTGGTATATTGGTAACTATGGATGATAAAACGTTGTTATTATTATTATACATCTGAGGTGTGTAATCACCGTAAACACAGTTAATTGCTTAAGTAGGTATTGAATATAAAGATAACTCCGATTATTACCATATCGTGAGGGACTTAAAAACAGTATAGGTACCTAATGGAAACAAGGTACACGCAAACTTGTTAAAACTCCTCCTCCTCACTCCTCTGGTGTTGCGGGTGTCCATGGATGGCGGTAATCGCTTACCATCAGGCGATCCGTCCGAATCCATAAAAAAAAAAAAAAAAAACAAATTATTTGTCCCTTACACAATTTATTTCGTATGGGGTTTGAACACTCAGCACAATGGCTTGCAAAGTCAAAACATAAACCAGTAAACCGCCTAAGAGTAACAAAAAGAGTTTTCCTGCCTTAGATTAATGGAGACAGCAATCTATCATCATAATATATAATTTATATAAATAATATAATATATAAATAAATAAATAAATAATATATAATAAAGAACAACCAGGCTCGAAAAAGTTATTTTGTATGAGAATCGAACCAACAACACTAGTTGCACGCAGTGAGTATGGGACCTCCGAAAACACTGACCGATTTCTGAAATAGAATAAAATGTATATCCTTCTGTGTAGAAGTATCATTTAGAAACCTACCTACTCCCAGAGATAAGAGGCGTGATATATTACTTATTACATATTCTCAACGAACCACCTGTCACTTCTTAAATTTTATTCAGAGCACGTATTACAGGCAACGCTTATATTACAGGCAAAAAATTTCGTAGTAATAAATTATGCTGACTTAATTATAAATATCCAATTTATTACATATAGCGGTACGCATAAAATACTCATTTCATTAAAAAATATGACTAAAATGATAAGTCTTTTGTTATAGACTGCTTCCGTACTAAAGGTCAAACCGTATATCGCGTGGGACTTCACAAACAAGCAATTGACGGACACAAAACATACCTAGACTTAGGACAATAATTTGTGGGACACACTAGTAATTATTGGCACATGCGGACACAAAGAACAACAAGGTGTTCTTTGTGTCCGTTGTCCGTTTTGTGAGTAGTAGAGCCTCGCTGATTTCAGCATCAATGGGTCGGCTCGACAGGGGAAGGACTACCTTCTCTCAGAATATAGACGTGAAATAGCAGTTTTACTACTGTTGTGTTTCGTTCGGTGAGTGAGAGTGCCGGAGGCTCAATCACCCCTTTCCCCCATCCCGCTCCTTCTCCTTCCCACTTCCTTTCCTATAGGATCAGCAACGCGTAAGTGATGCCTCTAGTGTTGTAGGCGTCCATAGGCTACGGTGACTACTCACCATCAGGTGGGCCGTATACCTGTTTGCCACTTTAGTCGTAGAAAAAAAAAGTTTGTTAAGTATCGTATAATGTAGTAATAGTTGTTTTGAGTCAAAACTCGGATCAACTATTTGAGAACCAAACGTTTTGTTTCGTGTGGTTATGGAATGTATAGCATTCCGCGGCGAAGTAACCTGCGCCAACTGCTTTAAAAAAGTATTGTTACTGATATAACCTTATTTGTACACCAGCGAAGCCGAGGGCAAAAGCTAGTTAAATATAAAATAAATTAATTTTACCAAATGGTACCTTAGCATATGCCAGGTTAAGAAAGCCTGGTGCTGGTTTTCAACTAGATCCCCTTGGTTTGTTAATATAATTCACATAAAGTACAATAAAATAGAGTTGTTACGCAGAGTTTGCGTTGCTGTGAGATTTGCTCTCTACAAATTCTTTTGACGAGAACCTACTTTCGGTGAATTTAGACATCATGATGTGACAGTACAAATTCACCGTCTATATTTATCCTACACTGTCACGCGATACATCTATCACAAGACAAAGGTTTGTTGCGCTTACTGAACTCAAGGCTTTTTTCAGTACTAACAGAATAAGTTCAGTACACTCACAATAGTTTGAGAATTTCCATATCTGTATAAGTCTCTACACAAAAAAAAATTTAGAATCAAAATGTAAATCAAAAATACATTTATTCATATAGGTCTCAAAGTAACACAGATAAACGTCAAAGTTACATTTATTATGACTGCCCATATGGCGCAGTGGTTTAAGTGGTCGCTTCGCCGCTGCCACTGCGCTAAGTGTTGTGGGTTCGAATCCCACGCGCGACAAACATTTGTGTGATCCCCGAATGGTTGTTCAGAGTCTGGGTGTTCTTTGTGTCCGTTGTTTGAATGTTTGTGAAGTCCCCCGCGACAGGAATTATTGCTAGGGCAGGAGCTGTCTTCAAAAAAAAGTTATGTCATTCTAAGCGGGTTGAAATATCGAGAATTAAATAGGTAGTTATAGGTAGGTAACGCTCATAGCCAGTTGCACTCACTGATCGGTAAACGATTAGCGAGGTTAAGCAACGTTGGGTGCGGTCAGCCTATAGATGGGTGACCGTTTACAGGTATTTCATCTGAGCGTCTCCGTGCTTTAGAGGGCACGTAAAAAGTCGGTCCCGATTGTTGTCAAATTGATAGCAGTCGTTAAGCCATGTCAGAGGCCTACGGGCGGCTTGAACAACTCTTGACAACAGGTTGGCTACTAACCACACGAAAAGAAGAAAGAAGAATAGGTATTTATGTCTTTAATTAATAACCAACGGGGTTAAGACCCGTTGTCTAATATTTATTATGTTTGCAGATTGTCGTCAAGAGTCTAGGTACCTATATTTTGTACCAAAATTTCAATTGCGAATTTACATTTAACTATTGCTATGTTCAGCAATCCAAGGGCGTCGAACTTATTTATAAGCAGAATAGATAAGTAATTCAGCCGCTCTTTTTAATAGCCAAGTTTATTTGTATGTACACAGAATTCTTCATGATAATATCCTACACTTTGGACCGAGAGATAATTCTGTTTTAATTCGCATACGATCACGTGCGGAAAAGTGCGTGACTGGTATTAAAATGTGATATCTTTGATTAGACAGTTCAAC
The DNA here is from genome assembly GCA_963564715.1 of Catocala sponsa. Lineage (NCBI taxonomy): Eukaryota > Metazoa > Arthropoda > Insecta > Lepidoptera > Erebidae > Catocala > Catocala sponsa. Next base: position 19,317,484 of record OY751349.1, read on the forward strand.
AGGCTGCCATTACTTTCAGTTATTTTATGTTCATATAAGGGGTGGCAATTGTGGCTGCTGTACTGTCTCGGGTTTGGTTGCAAATGGAAAAGAAAATTGTTTTTTTAATTTTTTGTTATTGCCATTGGTGACGAGCATGTGGGCCTCCTGATGGAAAGTGGTAACCGCTGCTCATGGACTTTAGCAATGTCAGGACACAGCAAAGCCGCTGCCTACCGTGAAAGAAGAACTCTCCTTAAACCTCGTTTGAAGAAGAACATATCATAGCGTTAGCAAAACACCGAAGCAGGTAGTTCATTCCAGAGCTTGCACGTACGTGGGAGAAATTATCTCTGAGAGCGTACCGTCTTGGATTTGAACGCTTCCAGGTGATATTGATGGACCCTGCTTCTTTGTCGAGTGGTACAGTGATAGAAAGGGGCTGCTGGTACCAAATTAAACAGTTCTTCAGAGCCCTCCCCGTGAAAGAGTCGTTAATTCTGTCCATAATTTCTTCGTAGCAGCGTACTGTTTACAATTTGGCCCTGTAGTTTTCAGTTATATGGACCTTAATACCATATCTGACATGGTATCTGGGAGTAAGACATTTCTAAGGATATAAGCATGAGTGTGTGAATATATTTTTTCATTTTAATGCACCTATTGGCAGCTGAGGGCCGCGAGCCCACCTGATGGTAATAATCAATCGCCGTTTATTGATTTCGGAAATATCAAAGATACTCACAGCCAAACTACTACAACCGTGATAGGAGTACTTTCTTTAAACCAAGTTTAAAGAAGGAGATGTCACAGTACTTAAGAAAAATCGCTGCAGGTAGTTCATTCCAGAGTCTACACCTACATGGAAGACAGGATTAGAAAGGCCTGATTTTAATGGTTTAGGAATTAAAATCATATTAAGACTTATCAAATTTTAGTATCGAGCGATTAAAATTTTGAAGAAGTTTACTACTATGGCAAGGAATGGTATAATACGATCAACAGAAGATTTAATAAGAATGTAGGCGAAAAAATATGCGTAGTCTCGACGCTGTCAATACTTCCAGTGGTAAATTTGATTTCTATATGGATAAAAATTGCGTGTAGCCAAAAATGTGCGCAGTCCACATTATGGTAAAAATACTTTCTTAGTACCTTACCCCTGATAACCACACTAGGGCAATGCAGTAAAATCACTTTTATATGGTTGCCGAGTATTTACCCAATGGGTCAGACGAAAGGGGAAGACCAACGTCCTCTGACCAGATTGGAGACATTTTGGAAAAAGGAGACGAGGATCCTTAACTGAAAAGCGTGTACTAGGATCGTATCCTTTATTCCTGTAGGAGTCGAAAGAAGTATATTACATTACGCCAGGTGTTGTTTTAAAACCCAAATAATATGTGGAGATTGCCTGGTAGAATAGACAATTGAATTGTCGCGCAGAGGTCGCCAGTTCTATTCCACCTCTAACTTTTCGAAATTATGTGCGTATTAATTAATTTACTATCACTAGGTTGAAAATACATACATACATACATAGATTCACGCCTGTTTCCCAGTAAGGTAAGCAGAGACTACGGATTTCCATTTGCTACGATCCTGACAGATTTCTCTGGCTTCATTCACTTTCATAACATTCCTCATACACGTTTGCCGGTTTAAGGTGCTCTTAACTTGGCGTTGATCCAGAACGTCTCCGATCTGATCAAGTAACGTTGCCTAGGTCTTCCCCTTGCGACTGTTCCATTCACACTAGCCTTATAAACTTTCTTAGTCAGTCTTTTCTTATCCATTTTTCTACATGCCCAAACCAGCTTAACATACCCTTTTCTATTGGTTGTACTAGGTTGAACGGTGAAGGAAAACATGGTAAGGACACCTTTGGAAAACTTTCAGACACACGGGACTGTCCTGTGTGCCTGAGAGTTTTCCAAAGTAATCGTGTTGATATGTGAAGTCTGCCAAACCGTACAGAGCCCACGTGGTGAACTATGGCCCAACGCTTCTCGCACTGAGAAAACTAACAGTGGAACAGATTACATGCAGGGCTGATATTATTTAAATTAATAGGTGGCCTTTCTTCGTCTACTGCGTGAAAAATTAGACTCAGCGTTGTTACTAAGAATTTACTGACATAAAAATTAAATAATTTTTCGTTTGTATTCGATCTCGAGACCTCAAGCAAAACAGTCGCATTCATTATCGCTGCGCAACCGGTTGAAATACCAATTGAATGCAGTTTACAACAGAACACTAGCAATGCTTTATAATGAACAAAGGACGACTACACTCCTGAAAGCAATCATTTACATTTGAGTGGACAAGAGCATAATTAGTAATAATACAAAAAGACCATTCCATTGAAAAATATTATTTTTATATTTTACAAAATGACAAAAACACAAAAAGCTTTTCTGAAACTGACAGATGGGGCGGCGCCATTTTGACAGCAGTGTGACAGCGAGGGGTCCCGTCAACTTGATGTATCGCTCCTAGATATAGAAGGTACTTGTAAAAGGAATTATGACAAGGGTATATAGAAATGTATTTGTAAAGTACATTTGGATGGAGACTGTCACGGTGTCGCAGTGCATTGAAAGCAATTGTTATGTGTGAGGTTTCTGGTTCAATTTCTGCGAGGGGTACGGTATTATTGGGTATTTTGGCAAGAAATTATCAGTCGCCGGCTAGCCCCCTATTATGTGGGACTTTAAAACCTTAATACACTTCTACCTACCCTTCCCTGGATGTATTAAGACGTAAGAAGATGAACTCTATTTATTTTGTAGGCCATTCGGATATCTGGTTTGTACAGAAGGCCTTCTTACTTTAAACCTGAATGGCGTAATATAAACGTAGTTGTTCTAAGTATAAAATACAAGTCTCGCCTTCTTAGCTCTTTTCCCTTCTCCTTTAGACGTGAGACTACTATATATACATATATGCCCATAAAGGTGGCCAAGTAGGGATACATTTCCAGGCTCCGTGCTGTTACGAAACTGCAAATTTTTTGTTAGAAGATACTGACAGAAAATCTCTATCAGACTCTACCTGATTCGATAGTTCAACCCTGCGATCGCTCGCAAAAAGACGACCGACAAGAACAAGTTCATATTTATTTGTTTTGTGAACATGGGTTTATAATAATACTAGTTTTCACCCGCGGCTTCGCTTGCGTAAATGTAGGTTAGGTTAGGTTTGCAACAGTTATTTTTTCTGGATGAAAGGTACCCTATGTCCTATTCTGTACCCTTGACAACGTGTATGCAAAATTTCATGTTGCTCGGTTGAGTAGTTAAGGCTTGAAAGCGTAACAAACAAATAAGTATATAGTTGAATCAATTTTAAGATTCGGTGTCATCTTTTGGGGTGCCTCTACTAACAAAGAAGCCATATTTAAAATGCAAAAAAGGTGCATCAGAGTAATGTTCGGATTACAGGTCACAGACTCATGCCGACCTTTTTTTATAAAATATAAAATGTTACCTTTGCCGTGTCTTTACATATATGAGGTTGCTGTTTTTGTTAAGAGTAACCCTAAATTGTGTAAAACATTAAATGAAGTTAGCAATCGCAATCGACGTGACAATACAAAATTATGTGTGAAAATGTCAAATACGGCCCTATTACATAAAAGTATATTTTGTAATGCTCCAAAAATATATAATAAAATACCAAAAGCTATCCGAGATTTAAATGTCACTCTTTTCAAAAAGCGATTGAAATGTTATTTAGCTGAGAAATGTCTTTACAGTATCTCGGATTTTTTAATTAATGACTTTAAAATGTAAGTAATACCTTTTCTTTGTTTATGTTTCTTATAATTGTAATTGATTTTGTTTATTAATAATATATTTAATTTAATTGTCTATGTTATCTGACATGTAAAGAATATTGATAAACTATTATTGTATGTGCATTTAACTTAATTATCATGTATTTAACGTTTTTTATTATTGTACACCTTATAGGTATGTTGCAGTGAAACATGATAAATCTTAACACCTGTATATATATTGCACCTGTGACAAACAATAAATTTTTCATTTCATTTAATTTCATTTCATGCCTTAACTACTTGACCGATCATCATGAAATTTCGCATACACATTTTCAGTGGTACAGAGAATGCTACCTGACATCCAAGAAAATGCTGTTTCCGAGTGATAGAATTTTCCGAGTGATAGAATTTTCCGAGTGATAGAATTTTATTGACAAAATTTAGATTAACACGAACAAAGTATAATCTAGCAAATTATAAAATGCAAAACAACATATTTAGTAATGTATTACAACAAAAAAATTGCCTTAGTAACCTTGAAAAGGATCTTATCCAGTTGTTTACTCCTATTTATCATGTTCAGTTCAATATTCTCAAGGAATATACCTAAGTAAAACATGTATAGGTCATATATATCGAAGTCTCCAACCTATCCCTTAGGGAGACGTCTTCTCGAGCCAAGCTTTTATCCTAAAGAAAACTGCATGCTTCGTTGCTGAAATTTTCTGTAATATTGCATTTATTATGTAATACAACAGTGTTTGGGTAAAATTGTTCTGTTCGATGTGTTACTGGGTTTAAAAGCGTGTAATGTTGGAGCTGAATCCGTGGCACAGTAGTCGAGTCGGCAGTTGTGTGTAGTCCTGGTTTTTTATATCCGGGTAAGGCAAATAAATCGCGATAAAATCCGTATAAAGTAGTTTAATTTCGATGTTTAGTTTAATTTACATTCACGTAAACGTAAGACAATATTAAAGCAGTGTCGTTACGTTTTTCTGTCAAGTAATTCTCAGTATATTATAAATATATAATAATTATATCATTTACTTCGAAAACGCTTTCCTTAGCGTCGAAAGGAGCAAGTGATACCCCATGTATTCTTTCATTTCTTTTTCAATTTGAAGAAGACAATTCCCATACTAGGAATAATTCTTGTGTCCCGGGGGACTTTACAAACATTCAAACATCGGACACAAAGAACAGACTCGAAACAACAATTTGTGGATTGCCGAAATTTTTGTCCCGTGTGGGGATCGAACCCACAACACTCGGCGCAGCGGCAGCGGCGAGGCGACCACTTAAACCACTACGCCATCCGTGCAGGCATACGCACGCAGGTTGTGTTTTTGAGTTTTTATTTATTAACCTCTGAGTCTTCTTCGAAGAGGTTAATGAAAACACTGTAGGTTTCTGTGTCAGTCTGTTAGTGACCGGCATAACTCCGGAACCATTGGACCGATTGACTTTTAACTTGCTGTGTAGACACCTTGGGGTCATACCTCGGTCTAGTTTGAATATGGACCTTGTGGGTCAAAAGACCCCCGAGATACATAGGGGTTACGTCATATTTTAAATGGAAAAATATTGACTTGTAACTTGGTTTGCAGATACCTTTGGGTCATACCTCGGTTGAGTTTGAATATGGGCCCTGTGTAATTTCTTTTCATTACTTTTACATTTAAGACGAAGAGGTTGAATCCTGGGTTTTTACACCCATCTCGTTTTGTTTCTATTCTAAAATTATTAATATTTGTAATAGTACCAAGATGGCAAACGTACCACGGTCCTTCTAATGGTTACTGTTGTTTCCACCCAATTAGACAGATAGGTACCTATCTTGCATATATCTTTCTTTATTCCATCTTTAGTTCCTTTTCCTAGCGTCGAAAGGCGTAAGTGATACCCCATGTATGGCAAGCAATCATAGGCCATATATACAAAGCAGGCTGTACAACTGCTTTTCACTTATGGTCAATAAATAAATAAATATATATAATTTAACTAGATGCGCCCGCGGTTTCACTCGCATTTATGGTTACTGCGCCGCCTCCGTGGCTCGTAGCGTGATGTTATATAGCCTATTGCTTTTCTCGATAAATAGGTTATCCAACATTAATAGAATTTTTCAATTCGAACCAGTAGTTCCTGAGATTAGCGCGTTCAAACAAACAAACTCATCAGCTTCATAATATTAGTATAGATTATAAGCATTCTACATTCCAAGAATCTTTGAGTAAAACCTTGGGGGAGGTCTATGACCAGCAGTGGACGCTTTTAGGCTGAGCTGATAATTCTAAATTACTATTATCTGAATCAAACTAACAGCTTATTCATTAAAATGACACTTCAAACTAAATAATATGAGTAGTAGAGCCTCGCTGATTTCAGCATGAAATCTGACCGACCGGGGAAGGACTACCCTCTCACAGAATATCGACGTGAAATAGCAGTATTCCTACTGTTGGGTGTCGTTCGATGAGTGAGAGTGCTGGAGGCACAATCACCCTCTTTCCCATTCCCGCTCCTTCTTCTTCCCACTTACTTTCCTAAAGGGTCGGCAACGCGCAAGTGATGCCTCTGGTGTTGCAGGCGTCCATAGGCTACGGTGACCACTTACCATAAGGTGGGCCGTATGCTTTTTTGCCATCTTAGTCGTATAAACAAAAAAAAAATATTTTAGACAATTTAATGACGCTTGTAAAGGTCACTAATTCGATTCCCGAGCCATTTTATTGAGTTTTGCTATCGACTAACTCCCATGGGTCTAGCATCGTGCCCTCTAGGTGACAACTACCTGAGACTTTTATTAACTTTAGTTGTTTGTTACTGGGTATAGTTTACCTCGGCTATGCCCTTAGGGAATGTAGTCATGCAATTATTAGAAGGCTGTCATAATATTTTTGCGATGTTGACAATAAATACTATAGTTAACATAGTTACACAGGCAGATAGACACAATACATTTTCAATAAATAGTTTTAATAATTTAAATAGTTTAAATTATTAAAGCAGCGATAGCCTAGTGAGAAACAGTCGGACTGCCACGCAGAGGTCTCGAGTTCGACCCCAAGGCGCACATAATAATAATATAACAATAATATTGTATCACATACACACAACACCATCTAGCCCAAACTAAGCAGAGCTTGTAATATGGGTACTAGACAATGGATAAACATACATATATACCTTTTTTTTTTTGTAAATACATACATATTATACATAGAAACACCCAGACCAAGACAAACATCCATGTTCATGCACACAAATGTTTGAGTTGTGCGGGAATCGAACCCGCGACCTCAGGCGTGGCAGTCGGTTACACTAACCACTACGCCATCGAGCCTCTGACTTTTCGAAGTTATATGCGTATTAAATAGTTAATTATCGCTTGCTTTAACGGTGAACGAAAATATCGTGAGGTGTGATCATGTCTGAGCGTTCTCCATAATGTTCTCGAAGATATGTGAAGTCTGCCAACCCGCACTAGGCCAGCGTGGTGGACTAAGGACTAATCCTTCTCACAGTGAGGAGAGGCCCGTGTCCAGCAGTGGGACATGCCAATCACGCGATATCGCGTGTATTGGCCCGTTTCAAAATGGCCGTTCACGCGATATCGCGTGGCCAATGCAAACAAGTTTCTAGGCGTTGCATTTTAGCGGCCACAATGAAACAGCGCTTGATGTTTACGCCGGCCACTGGGGAAGGAATACAGCTTTTATGAGTACTTATATTAAATGATATGTTGGGCTATTTCGAGCAAAATAAATAATAAAAAATAATTTTGGCCATCCCCTGAAACTCAATTTTTCTTATGGCAATGAACGTGTTAATAAAGGGCTGATATTATTATGTATTATTAAATAGTTTAAAATATAGTAGTTAGCAATAGTAGTAGCTTATTACGCCGGTTTTTTCGCCGGTCTGTGTGTAATTATGTTTGTACGCGCATCACGCAAAAAACTACTTCACAAATTGAATGGAATTTTCACAGTTGTATTTCTGGAGGTCAAAATTAAAATTTGGTGCATGTTTCATTTTGATACGCTGACTCGTATCGTCGGTTATTCTCAATTGAGTCTGCGACTCAAAAGAGTCGCATCGGTACACTGGCGGCCAGACACAATAAGTTTTCAATTATGTCAGACATTGCAAGAATTGACAGGTTAAGGTCAATCTCTACCTCTTTCAATATTGATGCAATGTTATTGCATATCTATAGCTTACTGCATCTTTGATCCTAGGTTTAAATCTAGGGACGGCCTATCTATACTAATATTATAAAGCTGAAGAGTTTGTTGGTTTGTTTGAACGCGCTAATCTCAGGAAATACTGGTTCGATTTGAAAAATTATTTTAGTGCTGGATAGCCTATTTATCGAGGAAGGCTATAGGTTATATTACATCACGCTACAACTTAAGGGGGCGGCGCAGTAACGATAAACGAGGGTGAAACCGCGGGAATATTTAGTCTTTATATATAACTAGTTTTCACCCGCGGCTAGGTTATGTAGGTTAGGTTAGGTTAGGTTTGCAACAGTTATTTTTTCTGGATGAAAGGTACCCTATGTCCTATTCTGTACCTCTGACAACGTGTATGCAAAATTTCATGATGACCGGTGGAATAGTTAAGGCGTGAAAGCGTAACAAACAAACAAACTCATTTTCGCATTTATAATATTAGTTAGGATGTTTCTTAGTAGCAACACGGAGACAACGGTCATTATCCAGTAAAGTAATATATAGCTAAAAAATAATCCTAACATGTATATATATACCTATTAATCGGAATTACGATCTTTTTGTTTTAATCTATGTCTCGCACTGGGAACGAATCCTATGTCGGGAAGAACTTAACAAACAATCAAACAACGGACACAAACAACACCCAGACTCCGAACAACTATTTGTGAATCACACAATTTTTTGTCCCGTGTGGGGATCGAACCCACAACACTTAGTGCAGTGGTAGTGGGGAAACGACCACTTAAACCATTACGCCATCTGTGCAGTCAATATATTTAAATAATTAACTATGTTCCAAACGATTCGATTCATACATACATACATAGAGTCACGCCTGTTTCCCAGAGGGATAGGCAGAGACTACGGATTTCCATTTGCTACGATCCTGACACACTTCTCTGGCTTGGATTCAATTGTACTCTAAAGTACCACGAACTCCTTATAACCTACTTAGTAAAAGAAAGTTACTATTGTAAATTAGGCTATCCCTCTGTTTTTGTATAGAAACTCAAAGAAAGCAACAGATGACAAAAGTTCTACAACTAAAAAAATACATGAAATTTTAAACGCGGATATACGCTTTTGTGTTTCTTTCGTATTGTCTTTGTTGTAAAATGTTTGTTATTGTACTCGTGAATATACATACAATCTAGCTAGTGTTTCCCCGATGGGGTAGGCAGGTAATGTATAGCCGGCCTCGATGGCGTAGTGGTTAGTGTAACCGACTGCCACGCCTGAGGTCGCGGGTTCGATTCTTACACAAGTCAAACATTTGTGTGCATGAACATTGATGTTTGTCTTGGTCTGGGTGTTTCTATGAATATGTATGTTTTTACCAAAAAGAAAAAGAGTATATATGTATGTTTATCCATTGTCTAATACCCATAGTACAAGCTCTGCTTAGTTTGGGCTAGATGGTGTTGTGTGTATGTGGTAGAATATTATTATTATTATTAACTCGTCAGCAATATGTTAGCTCTCATAGGAAGAAAACTTATTAAAGTTTCCCGGTCACATTATCTTTGCGCTGCTTGTGTTATGTTTTAGTATTACTTATTTTTAGGTTTCCGTATCCAAAGAGTAAAACGGGACCCTATTACTAAGACGAAACCGCGGCGAGTTACTAATAACTAATATACGTACAATATTGTCGTCAATTTCAGCATTTCTGTAGCTTACCTGAAAAATAAAAGCATAAATTAGTAATTGTTTAGTATAGACAAATAAAATTATAGTAATTTAATACGAGTTTATCAGCTATAGTTTTTAGGTCTGACGTAATAAAAGGCGAGTAGTAATAGTAGAAGAGTAGTAGTAGAGTATAGTATTGCCATCTATCGGACCGACAAATCCAACCCTGCATGCATAGCAATCGCATTAAGCTCCATAAAGGTCCGTTCACACAGACCGGCTCAGAGAGCATCGGCGGGCGCTCTACTTTTCACAGAAACTGGCGCGAGTTAATATGCTTGCATGAACTACCCATGACTAGGGCTGTTGGCATGACATGGCGCACGCAGATCGCGGAGCGAGAGAGGACGCAATCGGAGCCGGTCGGCTCCGATTGCTGCGCCGGCTGCGCAAGCTCGTCATCAGAGGCAGGCGGTCGGCTCTTCTTATTATTTCACACTAAGCGCGTTTAAGCATTCTGAATAACAAAAGAAGTGAAATGTAAAAATAAACCTTGTTACAATTATTAAAAACTCTGTTTTAAACGTGATAAAAATCTGCTTTCCTCTCCGAGGTGGTCTGTGTGAACGGACAATAGCGAGTATAGCGCATTTAAAAAAAAAAATTATGATGTCAAAAATTATGTTTGGATTTGCCCGAGATGATTATAATGTTTGCAATATATCTGATAGTCAATTTATGGTTTTTCAATATTAGGTCATATATAATTGTGCTGGTGTCAAAGAAGCAGGCTGGCCGGAGTGAGGATCATCTTTGATTTAGTCTCGTTCACATTTAAATTTTGCAACTGATTTCTTTATAGTGTTTTACGCGGGAACAGATTGATTTAATATTTTTTTCATGTCATCTTGTATCTCGTTTTTAGTAAGTATTTTTTGGTTTATGTATAAGTAGTAGATAGACACATTTTATAAATTTTCTTTATTTTTGTAACCACTACATTTTCAAATCTTATTTATGAAATTTGGATTCCGCGGCTATAAATCTTATGTGACAAATTTACATAATATTAAAGTCAGCATCCTAACTAATATTATAAAAGTGAAAATGAGTTTGTTTGTTTGTTACCTTTTCACGCCTAAACCACTGAACCGATCATCCTGAAATTTTGCATATACGTTGTCAGGTGTACAGGAACGGACATAGGCTACCTTGTATCCTGAAAAAATTACTGTTCCCGAGGAAAACAACAACAACGTTCTTATGATAATAGATGGCGCCACGTGTCTTTCGAATCATGATTGAATTATATTATTATATATTATTACAAGCAGAGTACAACCCGAATTGATTGTCAAATTCTAAATTAATACGAGTGAAGCCGCGGGCAAGAGCTAGTAATAAATAATTTTCATGTGCTGCTGTGAACTTATCAATCTGTTCTATATAATATCAGCTTTTTTTATATCAAATTTACTGTATCACTACTAGGCAAGGTCATAAAAAGGGTCAGGCTATAATACTTCACGCTGCCACGAATCGGGCTAGCAGAATTTACGTAACTTTGAGAACATTATGAAGAAGTCTCAAATATGCAGATTTACTCGCAACGTTTTCCTTCACCGTAAAACCGAGCGATAAACTAACTTTTTAATACGTATATAACTTCTAAAACTCAGGTTTGCTAGCGTTTTCGGTGCTCTTTGCCGTGAAATAACTAAATTACTTTTAAAATTAGAATTTTAAAAAATTATGTGCTCTGTCTCACACTAAAAACAGGCCCGTGCCCAGCTGTGGGACAGTTTAAATACGGGGCTGGTATATTAACCTATATATCTTTTAAGCAATTTTTAGCATTTTATATTTATAAAATAAAATACTTTAAAAATATATATATGAGGCTCCAGCGACATCAGGAATAGGGTTGAGCTGCCGGTGGATAGGACTCATGAGACAGGAGTCTTATCGCAATGCGTGCTGTGTCTAGTAACACCGCCGCGAGCCTCTTAAGGTGATGATCGAGGCTCTTGGCAAACAGGCCATTGACCGTTAGGACTATCAGTACAAAGACTGCCGAATATTTTAGTACTAGCTTTTGCCCGCGACATTGCTCGGGCACAGTACTATTTTTAGGATGAAAGGTAGGTGCCTTGCCAGAAAAAAAATAATTGTGAAGAAATCGGCATGAATGTGCATACAAAGTGTATGCGAAATTTCATCATAATCGGTAGAGTAATCGACTAACATGAAATGCCGAAATGAAATTAGTAGTGAATTAGTGATAGCGTAAAACCTTAAAGAACAAATAAACTCACATTCCCATTTAATTTTATAATATTAGTTTGGATTTTTATAACAACATCATTATTAAATAACCAATCAACCAAAATTGCCAGCCACTAAAATCACCACACACGCAAAATGTATAAAAAGGCGGCAAAAACACAAAATATCCGCGCATTTTGGCGCGGAATGTTAAGAGAATCACGTTTGGATATTAAATTATCGGTATAGAAAAAAAGCATATTACAAATCAATTGGGTGATGTTAAATATTCTGCTCACGGACGACCCAGTTAGTATGGTAAGGGGTTCGTATCATATGTGAAATTGTGGCTAAATTGTACGTCATTGTGTTTTTGTCGGTCTACAAATGTCGTAGATTTTTTGGTAAAGCTTTCCTGCTGCAAGATTTGAAAATGTTTTTGTTGTACTGACTCATTGGCGTATTAGTATAAGTTTGTGATAAAATTTACTGCAGCATCATAGAAATATAATATACGATGGGCTTGAGTCGTTTCCCTTATCTTCATACTTTAACGTTCATCAAGTCTTTTATTTTTGAAGTGAAAATTTCTTTAAGCGCGTTGAGCACTCCTTGGGTGAACAAAAATCATAGAACTCGCGTCATCGTCACGCTTCCACGCTTTCCATTTTTGAACTATTTTAGAATATTAACAATATCTCAGAAATGGTGCGTCCTACGCAAAAAATAACGAACCCGACCCCCTTAATAACGCCTAAGAGAGTATCAGGAATCCAATCCGCCCCTTTTTTCTTGTTTTTTCTTGTTTATAAAGAAGTGTTTATGATCAAGGATTAAATCACTTCTATCGGCAGTCCCTAAAGACTGCCCTAATATTTTATTTTTTAATTTAAATTGTTAATTATGGTAAATTACTTTAACGGTGAAGGAAAACAGCGTGAGATCGTGAGGAAACCTGCATGTTTAAGAGTTCTCCGTAATGTTCTGTACCAACCCACACTGGATCAGCGTAGTTGACTATAACCTAACCCTTCTTACACTGAAAAGTGGCCCATGTTCAGCAGTGGGACAGTTTAATAAACTCAAAAACTACTTAACGGATTTTCATGTGGTATTCACCAATAGACAGTGCGATTCATGGGAAAGGTATAATTTGTTTAGGTTTTGTACTACCTATGCAAAGCCGGGGAAGGTCGCTAGTATAATATTATAAAAAAGTTACGTGTTGCATTTTTACTACCTCAGCGAACCCTTTACGAAAATACAGCCACGATGCTAGTCATGCATTATTTGGGGATCATAAAATATTTGTCAACTTAGCTCATGATAAACGCCAGTTCAAGTCGCCACTAAAAATAATCCGTGTAAGCCATCGTATGGTGATGGGTCATAAATCTTCTACGAGCCATAAAGCACCTCTTGTTGACATCGCGTGTTTGATATCTATCTTCGAACTATGCAAGAAGGTCACATTTGAAGGAATCTTTTATTGTATCTTTTTATTTTTGTTTATGATTCTCGTCCCGTGTTAGCTTAGGGTTATGTGTGCATGCGGTTTTGTCCCGGTTAGGCAAGAATTTGGTCACTAATAATAACACTTTTCGATATCATTGGTTTTGATAATGTTTTATTCTTTTATTACATTTTTAGGCACTCAAAAATAATATATAAACTTAATTATTAATCAACTTTATATAAGCGAAGACCTGTAATTGGCTTTCTGTCACTATTCTGCTGCTAATCTGTTAATTTAGCTGTAATTCTTCCATAGAACAAATAAAAAAAAGTAATGCAATAGGGTATGGGCCTATGTTTGAATTTGTGTGTAGCAATCAAAAGAAATATTTTTTTGCGAACCGTTTAAAATTGGTTGCAAAATAAGGGAGTAATTAATATTTTCATTTTCATACATAGATACATAGTCTCACATCTGTACCCCCCAAGGGGTAAGCAGAGGTGTATGACACACCCACATTTCGCCAAATATGTTTTTTTTTTTGGTCCCACGTAATAGAGGGCGAGTCTATTACCGTCTACCGGGCATATTTCCAGACTCCGTGCTGCTACTGAGAATTTCCTAACAGAAAAACTCAATAACACTTTGCCTGACCCGGGAATCGAATCCGAGACCTCACGATCCGCACTCGTATAATAATACACTACCACTGGACTAACGAGGCAGAAATTTTAAATCTATATAATATTAATACGTGAAGCAAAAACTTTGTACTCCTTTTTACGAAAATTGCGTGGACAGAGGAGTATGAAATTTGGCACGGTTAAAGTTTATATGGAGAAGGAGGGGCGAATCCTAATATTTATATAAAATATGCATTAGAAATACATTAAATTAATGAAAAAACACTACACGCACACAACCATGCATTTGACACACGCAGTCGAAGCGCGTAACTATGGTTACATATATTAATATATTATAATGACATGATAATATATCGGCAATATCTTACAGGCAAACTTTGGTCGAATTTCGAGCACTAGGCGACCGCTAGTTATATATAGATAGGTATAGAAAAAGTGGGGTGTAGTGTGGGTATCCCGCTAGATCACTTGGATACCTGAAGTTAAATAGCGGCTACGTCACAGTTGGTAATGTGCAAACTATATCCGTCATTTCACAATTATCTGTCTAGTGCGAGTTTGTTATACGTTAATGAGATCGACGCATTTATGATGTTCGGCGCTCCGATTGATCCGCTCCAAGCTTTTAACCAATCAGAGAGCCAAACGCGGTAAACGTTTCGATCGCTTCAACGTAAAAACAACTTGCACTAGGTATCCAGATTTCAAACGCACTTTAGGATTTACTGAAGGTACTATAAGGACAAACGCAATAAAAAATCTGTCAACTGTCTTCGACTATTCTCATATACTATTTGGTATATAGCACCATACATGTACATACTTTTTTATTATTGCCTGCCAAAATACCATTTCGCATATATACTAATATTATAAAGCTGAAGAGTTTGTTTGTTTGAACGCGCTAATCTCAGGAACTACAGGTTCGATTTGAAAAATTATTTTAGTGTTGGATAGCCTATTTATCGAGGAAGGCTATAGGCTATATAACATCACGCTATCTATATAATCCTTATCCAAATAAATACGTTATTCATCACAAGTATTTAATTTAAAACAAAATTGCCGTTTACATCATTCGATTTCAATAAATATCTTAAGAGATATCGCAGTTTTAAAATAACATTGCAGCAAAATAATTATCCATTACAGACATAGTACAAACGATGTTTCTCCTGGTTTATTCTGCGTGATTACTACTGGTTCGATTTGAAAAATTATTTTAGTGTTGGATAGCCTATTTATCGAGGAAGGTTATAGGCTATATAACGTCACGCTACGACCCACTGGGGCGCCGTAGTAACGATAAACGCGGGTGAAACCGCGGGAACATCTAGTACATGATATAACTGCCGTTGATGGCAGCAAAATAAGCACGCATTAAAAGGCTTTCAACAAAATCTGCATACACAGTCAATATAACGCTTATATAATTATAATTAACGAGCTGTGGCCCGCTGCTTCGTTCGCGTGGCATGGTTATATCGCAAACCCCCGTTTCACACTTTTAGGGGTATTTTAATTAATCATTTTATGGTGGATGATATAAGGATACTTTCTATAAAATTTCAAGCTTCCTGACTCAGCAATTTGGACGTCACTTTGATCGATATAGCAATTTTCATCGCTTAGCACTAAGGAACTTATGTGCAAAATTCCTAGTCAAGGCTTAAGGGTTTGGGCTGTGCGTTGGTATATCAATCAGCGACTTAATCAACCCCTTTATTCTGTCATATATTTAGATACTTGCTTTTGCCCGCGGCTTCGCTCGCGTTAAATTAGAATTTGATAATCAATTCGGGTTGTACTCTGCTTGTAATAATATGATTCAATCATGATTCGAAAGACACGTGGCGCCATCTATTATCATAAGAACGTTATTGTTGTTTCCCTCGAGAACAGTAATTTTTTTCGGCATGTATCGAGTACTCGCCATGCATCTGTTGCGGCGCCTAACAGCTGATCGGGGCTAACGGGACTTCTAAGTCATCGTCCCACCGCCCTAGTCCAGCCATCGGCGCTCACCCGCCGCCGGACCAGTAGTCAAGGACAGACATAAACGCACACGGGCGCGCTCGCGCATCATTTTAAAATATTGTTTTTCGCGCTCTTATGTGAAAATAAATATTGTGATCATTATTCAAATCAATATACATCTTTCAAATTACAGTCCACTAGTTGTCATTTTATACCATTAGTTGTGGTGGTCGGCAACAGCATGAAAGGTAGCTTATGTCCGTTTCTGTATACCTGACAACGTATATGCAAAATTTCAGGATGATCGGTTCAGTGGTTTAGGCGTGAAAAGGTAACAAACAAACAAACAAACTCATTTTCGCTTTTATAATATTACTTAGGATTAGGATAGCTGTTGCTATATAATATTATTCGAAAGCTGCATTAGCTTAGTGGGAGATTGTAGGACTGCCATTCAGGGAGTTTGATACCAAAGCACGACCTCCGACTTTTCTTAGTCATAAATTGTTAATCATCGCTCGCTTTAACGGTGAAGAAAAACATCACAAGTGAGCAATCTGAGAGTAACCCATAATGCAATATACAAAATCTGCCAACTCGCACTGGTTCAGCTTGATGGACTAAAGCCTTAACCTTCTCTCAATGAGAAGAGGCCTGTGCTCATCAATGGGGCAGTTTGTATACAATTCTGATTTCATATGTAGACGATACACTTTTCGCTTCAGGTCCCCTACAGACGCCTATTTAGCTACACTTAGTGTACAAAGCGAGGAAACGCCTGGTATATTAGCCCGAGACGGTGAAATTTTCCACTATATCATATTTATCTCTCTAAAGCGATTGTTCGTAATAATAATAATAATAATATAATATTCTACCACATTCACACAACACCATCTAGCCCAAACTAAGCAGAGCTTGTACTATGGGTACTAGACAATGGATAAACATACATATACTACTTTTTTTTTTTTTTGTAAATACATACATATTATACATAGAAACACCCAGACCAAGACAAACATCCATGTTTATGCACACCCGCGACCTCAGGCGTGGCAGTCGGTTACACTAACCACTACGCCATCGAGGCCGACAAATTTTAATGTCTGAAATCCATACTGCATGGTATACTAAACCTATTAATTAATTTACCCAAGCGCTTGTTGGGAATAAGCATCGTGAATTTTGTGAAAATTGAGTAATAAGTGAGACTTAAATAAATTAAGCCGTATTTTATTTATTTATTCAAACACGGCTCAGTGTGGTCTACGTATTGGGCCGTGTATAAATTCAACTCGCTATTTTGTTGTTTTTAACATTTATTTCCTGACAAATATTATATACCTAAATTTTTTTTTTAAATGTCATCTCACGTACTAGAAATAATTCCTGTGTCGCGGGGGACTTTACAAACATTTAAACAACGGACACAAAGAACAGCCAGACCCGGAAGAATAATTTGTGGATTACAAAAATATTTGCCTCTCATGATTCGAACCCATAAGATTTATTGCGGCAACGAGGCGACCAGTAACTCACTGCGCTATAATAATATTCTACCACATACACACAACGCCATCTAGCCCAAACTAAGCAGAGCTTGTACTATGGGTACTAGACAATGGATAAACATACATAATATGTACGTTTTTTTTTGTAAATACATACATATTATACATAGAAACACCTAGACCAAGACAAACATCAATGTTCATGCACACAAATATTTGACTTGTGCGGGAATGGAACCCGCGGCCTCAGTCGTGACAGTCGGTTACACTAACCACTACGCCATCGAGGCCGCTATCAATGCAGTATCTCTTATAAGTCTCACTTTTCATCGATCTATCAGTGTTCCTCAGTCTATTTCTATACAAATATCTCACCCAATACTCGCCACATATTTTCATAACACAAATAAATTACATAATATTGCTCTATAATAAAGTATGACTACAAAACCACCCATTCTCCCTGTCTCTAAGCGTATGCCAAAATGATAACACACTAGTTGTAATATGAAATAAATAACTGCCTCGACCGCTAGCGACCTCTGTCGCCGTAACTCAGTATGCGGTATAAACCTTTTTGTACATTTATTATCAAACATGACGTATGCGGCTGATGTTTCGGAAAAATATTTTAATTTTTGGTGTTGTTGTTTAGTAAGAAAAGGCAGGCTTTGTTCTGATTCAGAGATATCATAGATGTGTTCTAACTGTACTTATTGCATGTTAGTGTCACATAGCTCACACATTATACAGTGTGTAACATAAAGATGTGGTCATATTTAAGGGTCACATAATACAGTCCCTGTACAAGGAAAAAATTGTGATCCGTCACGGGACGCCTGGCAGATGTGAAACATCGAAATTATTTTGTACAAGTAATATGCATAAAAGAACAGATTACGACAGGAACTAATATGGCATAATGTAAAATACTATCATATAGCGTCGCCACGGCATGCGTCGCCACGCCAGCAATCGGTTTTACGTGCGGCTATAGATGTGTCACATCAAAACTGTGACATATAAATCAGTATACACTATTTTCACTACGATAGCATTTTCTTTTGTATCGCCTTATATATCAATATCAGCACATTTTAGTCGACATTTAAACAACGCTTACAGCTGACTCGATGACCTCTGTGAACCCGAATATGTTGAAATGTTGGTAATAATCTATACTAATATTATAAAGCTGAAGAGTTTGTTTTTTTGTTTGAACGCGCTAATCTCAGGAACTACTAGTTCGATTTGAAAAATTATGTTCCAGCGCCGGGGAAGCTGGTGATTCACTTTTGAAGGAGCTGACGGCTTTAACCAACTTAATGCTCTCCGGCGGTGTGGTGAATGACATCATCGATATTTTATACGGGGCAAATTTATGCGCCCTACGTAAGAAAGATGGTGGCATTCGTCCCATTGCCGTGGGGTGTACCTATCGTCGTTTGGCAGCCAAGCTATGTTGTAAGTACTACAGTGCCCCCCTCGCAGATAAATTTCAACCAGTCCAGCTTGGTTTTGGTTCGAAGGGGGGCTGTGAGGCTGCCATTCACGCTCTCTCCACGTACCTTGGCTGTGGCGAAGCTGAGTTCATCTTAATGGTTGACTTGAAGAACGCCTTCAATTCTGTGAACAGGGACACCTTGCTGACGCAAGCTAATTTGGAAACCCCCAACATTTTCAATTTTTTGTGGCAGTGTTATAGACACCCATCAAAATTAATTTATAAGGACAACCATTTAGAATCTGCAGTTGGGTGTCAACAAGGTGACCCTCTTGGACCGGTCATTTTTAGTCTAGCCATTCACCCAATTATTGAACAACTAAATTCAAAATTTAACATCTGGTACCTAGATGATGGGACCCTAGGAGGTGACATAGAAACGGTTTTACAAGATTTGAAACTTTTAAAAAATAAATTTAATTCGATTGGTTTAGAACTAAATTCAAACAAATGTGAAATTTTTATTAACGATAAAATAGATAAATCTTGGGCCCTATCAAAATTCAATTCTTTGGCTCCAAACATCAAAATTATTGAAAAAGATTATTTTCGCCTTCTTGGGTCTCCTGTATTGAAGGAGGCATTCGAGTCGTTTGTAGATGAAAAGATCCAAAATTTTTGTGAAGTTTCAGACCGACTACTCAAAATTAATATTCATTCTGCTTATACAATCATTCGTTATTGCCTCTTCGTTCCTAAATTCACACATGCCCTCCGATCCTCTCAATTATGGAAGCATTTAATACTTTTGGAAAAATCGACGATACTATTCGGCATACACTTAGTAAAATTTTAAATTTGGCCATGAACGACCGAGTGTGGCTCCAGGCAACCCTACCAGTTCGCTTGGGTGGCCTCGGCGTTCGCAAAATTAGTGATGTTAGTTTACCGGCGTTCCTGTCTTCGGTCCACTGCACTGAAGAATTGACCAGGAAAATTTTAGCTCCCACACTGGTTAATTCTGAAGTGTCGTGCAAGTCCGACGCAGTAAACGCTTGGAAAATGATCTGTCCAAGCTCTGATTTGCCATCCGATCTATTCTCTCAGAGTCGGTGGGATGGGCCGCTCTGCAACATGGTGAGAGAACATCTCATAAATACATCTCTTAATGTTGCTGAGCGTGCTCGTTTATTGGCTGTGGGGGAGTGGGAATCGGGTTTTTGGCTCCAAGCACTCCCTTCGTCCAACATAGGCACTATGTTGGACGATACAACGTTCCGCATCGCTTCTTGCCTTCGTTTAGGAGCTCCATGTGTTTCTCCGCATCGATGTCACTGTGGGGAAGCCGTCGATGGCCTTGGCCACCATGGCCTATCATGTAGCAGGAGTGCCGGTCGTTTTTCGTGGCACGCCAATCTTAACGACATTATCCGTCGTGCTCTTGTCACCGCTGGCGTGCCAGCTCATCTCGAACCTAATGGCTTGGCACGTGACGATGGGAAGAGACCGGACGGTATGTCATTGATGCATTGGAAGATGGGTAGGCCCTTGGTGTGGGACGCAACGTGTGTCGACACCCTTGCGCCATCACATCTTCCCAGCACGGCGGGTTGTGCTGGTGCTGCTGCTGCATCTGCGGAGACTCTCAAACGGCGCAAATACAAAAACCTGGTAGGGGATTATGTTTTTGAGCCGTTTGGGGTCGAAACGCTAGGGTCATGGGGTCCCAGTGCTCGTGCGCTCTATAGAGACATAGCAAAAAGGTTAGTCGACGCTTCCCGTGACCAGAGGGCTGGGCTTTATTTTGCTGAAAGAATAAGCATTGCCATTCAACGTGGCAATGCTGCCAGTCTTCTGGGCACACTACCGGTCGACTGTGATGCGGAGGAATTTTATGACGCCTATTAGAGGGTTTTAGTTTTCTTTTTCTTTGTTTTATAATATTTTAGGAATAAGTCATTTTTAAAGAATTGTGATTATATGTACATATTAAAATATTATATTGTTTTTAGTGTTGGATAGCCTATTTATCGAGGAAGGCTATAGGCTATATAACATCACGCTACGACCCACGGGGGTGGCGCAGTAACGATAAACGCAGGTGAAACCGCGGGAACATCCAGTTTAATATATGTTTCGTTTTTAAATAACAAATAAATAAAATGTTTGAAATTGTTATAAAATTTAAAATAATTAATTTTTGACCCTAAGTTGGGACACATGGGTTATTTTTCAGATTTACATTATGGTCATAATATATGACCACACCTTTCTGTTACAAGCTGTTTAAAGAACGATAGTATAGGTACAATATTTAATATAAGTGAGGGTTGAGTGAGCCTGATACATCAGATGTCATGTTGGCATTGTGTGTCATGTAACAACTTAAAGACCCAAAAGGTGACCATATTTAACTTCTTGAGCGTCAAGAGGAAATAGGGAAAAAATAATTATTCAAACAATACACAAACGGACAAACGTATGTCCGCTCGACACTAGACGGGTTAAATGTAATACCATTGCAAATTAAATGATAATGCTGAAGTACAGGTAGTAAGATCTTCAGGTATCATAAGGCACAAGTTTCATAAGGCACAGTATGAGGTATGATAATTTTCTAATAAAAAACGGATGTTATTTAAATGGTTAGCATAGTATTGGTATTTTTGTGAGCAGAAAAATATAATTTGTGAGCAGAAATAGCTAATGGATCAGCAACTCATGGCCAGCAAACTTTAAAGATATCAAACTAAGTCGACGGAGCCCCGCTTGGCGGGGCTCCTATTTTTGGGTGGGTTTAAAGAAAGGAACCTAACATAACCTAACACTTCCGAGACGGCATGCAGTGATTTGAGGCGTATAGATGCTCGTTATGCTGTGCAATATTTGCTGACCAATTAGTATTTTTGATGATCATTATATTTAATCCCATAAAAAACCAGTAACACAACCGAGCCGAGCCTCGGAACGTCGACCGATCGCCAACATAACCGCAAACTTATGCCAGTCAAAACAAACCAGACTAAATACAAAAACTAAATTATTCCTGAAGTTCTGAATAATGTAGTCTTTTAAAACTATTTTAAAGTGCTCATAATCGTTAAATCTTTTCTTAAAAGACTTCAATGGAATTGAGCAACTATTCCAAGAACGGTGGATCTATTTAAATAAGATTTAACTTTGTTTAAACACATTAAGGAGATCGAAATAGGAGTTTATTTTAGATTAGACTAGTTACGACGCAATCGCGTGGGTTAATAGAAGCACTTACGCCATTTTGGTTCTGCGATAGAATAGTCTATAGTTGAATGAATTTTATACTTCAATCTATTATTTAATATGTGTAGAGAAAAGTTTAGGTATACCACTTTTAAGCATATTGCATGCAGTGTGAGATTTTATATGGAGAAGGAGTTCAGGAAGCTAGAATTTATACAAGATACATGTTTGCATTTATGTTATCACTGTCAAATTTTGATACTTATTATTGTTACAAGAAAATTCTGATTTTGATGATTTTTTTTGTATGTGTTCAAGTGGATTCAAGAATGGTTTAGATCTGTTTTTTTTTAAATTTTTATTGATGTGAAAACTTCTTTAGGCGCGTTAAGCACTTTTTGGGTGAACAAAAATCACCAAACTCGCGTCATCGTCACCGAACACTTTCCATTTTTGAATTATTTTTGGTTTATAAAAAAGTGTTTATGATCAAGGATTAAAGGTTTCACTTCATTTTTTATTTTATTTTTCGTGTTTACAGGGCGACGTCTGTCGGGACAGCTAGCATTAATATAAATGTATAAATCTAAAATCCATTTCAAACATTACAACAATGCACCTCGTAGAAGTGCCATTATTCTGTTGATAGCGTAATAAACCGTTGTACGCCAGAAGCGATATTTTGTGATGAATTGGATTAGGCGCTATTTGGCTGGACTCCACAAATATATAGCGGAGTACTGCCAATACTTAGACAGCCAGAGTTCACGAACGTTCTTGTCCAATCACGGAGCAGTTTGGGATTAGCAACACCTTATATATCATAATCGTGTTAGTATTAGTGTTTTTTCATTAATTTAATGTATTTCATTAAATTAATTAAAAAACACTACACGCACACAACCATGCATTTGACACACGCAGTCAAATCGCGTTCGTATCATTTTGACATTGTTCGTCTGACGTTTTACAATTCTTTGTAACTATGGTTACCTATACCTTATTTATATGTAATTCAGAAAAACAGAAAACAAAGTAGCAAGTTTAGGAATTTTGGTCGAATTTTGACCACTAGGCGACCGCTAGTTAATATAAAAAGCCACTGTGAGTTTCACTTGTGAAGTCACTGTGATAAATATATCACTGTATTATACATAAAGAAGCTAAAATTAGCAGTTACTTCTTATCTTTTTAATATAGTCTTCCTCCTACACTATTCCGCTACAAAATAATTTCCAACGATACGCCGATCATCTTAAACAATTTATTCCCACAAAATATGCAGCGCGAGACATTGTTCTTGGAACAACTTAGGAACAATATCATGCTGTAGCTCATATCATCTTATATCTAAATAAGCTTTTCAATAACATGTGCGGTATTTCAATTTTCAAAGTATCTAAGCATGTGAACTGGCTTGAGTGCAGTTTTGGTGTGGTCTAAGTTGAGAGCCATTTATTGGATTTTATTATTATTGAAAATATGTATATTGAATAAGAAATAGTGTGATTAGAGAGATGCGGCATGAAAGTGGATATAGTTACAAGAATAGAAATGGGTATGTTAAGCTGGTTTGGACATGTAGAAAGAATGGACGAGGAAAGACTGACTAAGAAAGTTTATAAGGCTAGTGTGAATAGAACAGTCGCAAGAGGAAAACCTAGGCGAACGTGTCTCGACCAGATCGGAGGCGTTCTGGACAAAGGCCAGGTTAAGAGCTCCTTGAACCGACGGGCGTGTATGAGTAATGTGATGAAAGTGAATGAAGCCAGAGAAGTATGTCAAGATCGTAGCAAATGGAAATCCGTAGTCTCTGCTTACCCTACTGGGAAACAGGCGTGAATCTATGTATGTATGTATGAAAATATGTCAACAGGCTCGCTTTCTGTTACGTGGGATCTAAACCAATAGATGTCGATAGAAAGAAAGAAATTTCTTTGCCAAAAAATAGTACATTACATCTTCTCTCTAGCCTATGTTATTCCCAAGTCACTTGGGGTCGGCTTTCTAGTCTTACCGGATTTGACTAGATATCAGTTTTTACACGGAGCGACTGCCATCTGACCTCCGCAACCCGAAGGCTAACGATAGCCTAAGGCTATTGAAATCAAAAAACATCCTAATTTCAATAGAGAAGATGGGTGGAATGTACCACCAGCTTGGGATCCAGTCATTCAAATAGTTAAACCCAAGAAGAAGCAAACCACAGCTAGATGATACTTTGAGCTCATTCTGCGTAAATAGAAACACCCATGATTAAATTATGTTCGGGTACTTTGAAATAACTGCACTGGAAAATTGAGTCAACTGCCATCTTAGTCTCCCATGACCATGGCTGCTGAAAAGCAACCGAAATGTCGGGGAAAGTGTAAACACAAATATAAATAGTATAATAGTATAGTAATAGTATAAATAGTTTTAATCGTTTCAATAATTTAATTAGCTTAAAAATTAGTAAAGTTTAATAGTAATACATAGTAGTGTAACAGTTTTCAACATTTTGTAATAAAGTGTCAAATAAACAACGCGATAAGATCCGTATATAGTAGTTTAATTTCAATGATACCCTAAGGCTAGATCAGTGTCAGGATATTAGAGGGCACTGACTTCCCAATAACGACTGCCATAGATGTTGCTCTCTGAGGCACGGAGCAGGCGATTAATTGTCAATCAATATGCACATCATTTCAAAAAGTCATATATTATCTTCCAAAAGTCAGAGGTACGCGACGTGGGTTCGAACCCAAAACCCTCTGCATTGCAGTCTGTTGGTCTCCGTACTGAGCTATCGCTGAAATAGTAATTACATAGTGGCATTAAATAGTATAATATTAGTCTATAACAGGCAAGCTCATTTTTGCCTAAAACTAGTTTTTTATGGTGTAACTAGCCTTGTCCGCGGCTGCGCTTGCTCGGAAAAGGTGTCTTTTTGTGGATAATAGTATCCCATGACCTTTTCTGTAACTCTGACAAAGTGTATAATGAAATTTCATTATGATCAGTCGAGTAGCTAAAGCATGAAAGGGTTATACAAACTAACGTTCGAATTTTTAATATTAGTTAGGATAGCGATATGTCATTGTGTGTGCATTACACCTCTATCTATTCTTTTAGGGATAATAGATGTAAGACTATGAAATGAAAAGAAATGATTATTTATTTGCATGAAACATGGTAGTAGGTTGTTCAAATGTACATGATAAAAAATGTTCACATATTTCGCCGGTTTACCCGACATGCAAAGAATTTATAATAATTATAAGTAGCCCCAAAACTTTAAAAATCAATAAAGGTTCAAATATTAAGTACACCTTTTAGTCATGTCAAAATAAGATTAGAAAGTAATGTCGATAATTCATTTAAATACAATCAAAATAAAAAAAATAATAACTAAAATTATAATATGTATATACGAAAGTCCCCCCCAGAGGGACGGTGGAGGAAGTATTTTTTGTGTAGTGGCCTGCCGTTTCACACGGCGGGCCGAAACCATGGCGGGGTCGCGATTGCATGTGAAAGCGATTCGCGCAGCCTCGCCGTCTATGGTTATGTCGAGGAACACCGTAGTAGGTTTAGTCGGTATTACCAGGGTATCTTTTTACTCCGGTGAGCCCGACATAACCTCTCCGTCGCCCCGCGGAGAGGTATGTGTCAAAGAATTCGCCCGCGTAAAAAAAAAATTATGTATATATGAAAGTGCGCAAATAATTGTAAAAAGAGTTTAAAACAGCCCTTCTGAATGGAGAAGGCCCACTTTTCCCAACTATTGGGTAATGGCATAAATCGGCTGGTACTCCCAAAATTAGTACCTACCATTTTTTTTAATAAAACTTCGGCGTAAAAGTGTTTGATTACTACGTAATATTGTCATAATATGTTCATGTAAACTTTACTGCGTGAATATTACACATTGTATATAAACTACTTTATAATTATATGAAAATAAGTAAACAAAACATAATTATAAACTGAATTAAAACAGTGTAAAGTAAATACTTTCGGATTGCATGATTATATAACAAAAATAGGGTAATGCGAAACATAAAGCGTTTCAAAAAGGTATGTGAATTGATAAATATCGAGCACGATAATAATATTCTATGACATACAGACAACACCATCTAGCCCAAACTAAGCTGAGCTTGTACTATGGGTACTAGACAATGGATAAACATACAACATGTACTTTATTTTGTAAATACATACATATTATACATAGAAACACCCAAACCAAGACAAACATCCATGTTCATGCACATAAATGTTTGACTTGTGCGGGAATCGAACCCGCGATCTCAGGCGTGGCAGTCGGTTGCACTAACCACTACGCAATCGAAGCCGTCATGTCACGATCGTGTTAACCCCCTTCATTCTTATGTTAACCGGGTATAGTAATTTAATTTCAACTATTACTGTGTTTACATCTCTTCCCTTTTACACGATTATTAATTTATTTTACTTAAGGTCGATGATGATTGATCATTCGGTAACCGTTTATGATCGGGTGGGCTGAATGCGATGTGGTACTTTCCTATACCTTGGCAAAATCAAAACCAAAGTATCTTTATTCATTTAGCCCACAAACTAACACTTATGAACGTCAAGGTAACACTAACTAAACTGGATTTCAAATTACTAGTTTTCTTGTTAATGGACAAAAATGGGCCTCCCCACAAGATGGACCGAAGACCTGGTAAGGGTCGCGGTTGGATGCAGGTGGGCCCAAGACCGGCCCGTGTGAAAATTCTTGGAGGAGGCCTATGTCCAGAAATGAACGTCTTTTGTCTGAAATGATGTAAACAAAAATGCTTGTGTTAGGCGTAGGTTCAAGTCGTCTTTTTGAAAAATCTTTAACAAAATTTCTATACAATGTAGTTTTAATAAAAACGCTTATCTTTTATACCTTAAACCGGCTTCCAAGCTACACATATCTGGTATTTAAGCCGACACACTCAAGTATTTGTGTTCGGCTTAACTAGCGAACTGAATACTAGAGCTGCTCTACATAGAGTCAAAGGATGGTTCATTTAGTCAAAAGGAGCCATCTCATTGTGTGTATTGAGCTTATACATACATACATTTATGTGCATACGTTTGCATATTTATGTAGAGTTTATGTTTAAATTGTGACAAATGTAGAGTATGCGAGTATGTCTTTAGTCTTAGACAAAGCTTAGCGTGGCTGTAGGTATTGTTACATAGAGCTTTTATAATGACTCTACGTGACAATGAAGTTAATGTTTCTGCTTTTCTTATTTTAGGTAGAGTATAGCGTTTATTCTGTTAAAACTGCTCTTTTATCGGTAACAGCTTATAATCTTGATGATGATGACATTGGTTTTTTTGTTTCAACGGCAAAACTATTTAATGGAAAAAGTAAAGGGATTAAATATAATGACCACCACAAATACTAATTGCGCAGCAAAATATGCTTACTAAAATATATCATAACGAGCACCTATATGCCTCAAATCACTGCATTCCGTCTCGGAAGGGTTAGGTTGTGTTAGGTTTCTTCTTAAACCCACCCAAAAATAGGAGTCCCGCCTCGCGGAGCTCCGTCGACTTATTTTGATCTCTTTAAATATATTTTGCTATGCAATTTGGTGATCATTTACTATTTTTGACTGTTATATTTTACTATATCTGGTGATAAGTTAAACATAAGCCAAAAGTAAATTTATTGCTAAACGTGAAGATCTATATTGGTTTAATGGTGTATGCTCTAATAAATTATACTATATCAGCCCTGTGTGTAAATCGTCCCACTGCTGAGAACGGGTCTCTTTTGAGTGTGAGAAGGGTTAGACTATAATATAGTCCACCACGCTGGCCGAGTGCGGGTTGACAGACTTGACATATCTTCGAGAACATTGAGGAGAACTCTTAGGTATATGCAGGTTTCCTTCACCGCTTAAGCCAGCGATCATTCATTATTTAATACGCGTATAACTTCAAAGAGTCAGAGATGCGTGCTTAGGGATCAAACTTAAGACCTCTGCGTGGCAGTCACAAAACATTTTTCTTATTTTTTTTATTTAGCTCGTCAAAATGACCACACTCCACCTGATGGTAAGCAGTCGTGTGGTCTAAGAGCAGTGGCCTCCTCGCCGCCCTCATAGCAGTCGAGGCGATGTTGAAGTCTCTACTTTGACGGCCTGAGAAGGTGCCCCGCTTGAAGGACCCAGCATTGAAGGCAGAAGGAAACACGTGCCTTGGCAGAGAATTCCATGCCTTGGTCGTTCGGCAGAGGTATGAGGACCCAAACTTGTTGGTACGCGCTCTAATCGACTCCACCGTATAAGGATGGCATCTGAGCCCAGCACGCGTTGTTCTGGATAGGAAAGGGGAGGGCGGGTTTTCATTTATTATATATACTTATCTTATCTTATAATATGTGGGGGCCAGTCAGTGCAGACCGGCGACACTTCGACCCAGTGGGATCTTATGTGTCGAAACTCTCCCAATAACGACTGCCATATATGTTCATAGCAGCCGGGACCAATGGCTTAACGTGCTTTCCGAGGCACGGAGCAGGCGATAATTGTCAATCAATACGCACATAATTTTGAAAAGTCATATAACTTCCGAAAGTCAGAGGTGTGCGACGTGGGTTCGAACCCGAGACCCTCTGCATTGCAGTCTGTTGGTCTCCCCACTGAGCTATCGCTGCTTATCATATTAAAATATATATTCAATTAATTAAGTGCATTGACGTTATAAAGATTTTGAGTTTGTATACTGCAACGATTCTCCAAAGTAACTGCAGTCTACATCTTCTATATAAATACAATACACAATGAAACTCACTCATTTATTTTTATTCTTTTGTGTTTGTCATTTATGCATAAATATATTCATGGGATCTTTTATGGATATTGAGCCGATGGCAATGCGTTCCGCGGTAATAAGAACTGTCACGCTTATGGCTTTCCCCTCGCAATAAGAGCATGCATAAATATTATCAATGTCATGTACTGTTGTTGCCAAATTATGTTTATTATGAACGACGTCGATATACATTGCAGAAATGTTTGTGCAAATATCGCAGTGGTGTAAATCGGGTAGGTCATGACATATCTTTAAATTATTTGGTAGTGTGCTGATATGGTTTGTAAAACTTTTTTGAATTGGTTGACTGCCCCATGAACCATGCATGAGGCCGCAATGCAATGGAGATATGACAGTCTTATATGTCTTATATGACGGCACGGATGGCGTAATGATTTAAGTGGTCGCCTGCCACTGCGCCGAGTATTGTGGGTTCGAATCCCACGCGGGACAAAACTTTGTGTGATCCACAAATGTTTGTCCCGAGTCTTTGTGTTCTTTGTGTCCGTTGTTTGAATGTTAGTAAAGTCTTCCGCGACACTGAATTCATTCCTAGTGCAGGAGATGTATTTTTTAAGTATAACTATACTTATTTCATTTGATTTGTAAATGAAGCCTCGTATTAAATTCTTGGGTCGGTCAAAGTGTGATTGCGTATTTCTCTCAAGAAATTCATAGTAGCAGCAAGGTGTTTGAAAATGCGCCTGGTAGACCGAAATAGGCTTGCCCTTTACCCTGAGATATAAAACAATAACCGACTAAAAGTGGGTATATAATTATATGTTTATATATATATATACCCTTCTCACACTGAGAAGAGTGCCCAGCAGTGGGACAGTTTAATACAGGGCTGATATTATTATTATTATATATATGTCGGAGCGTTAAAAAATAATCTTTGGAATGTAATTTATTTCTGTAATTGGAGTTGAATAAAGCGCCATCTATTGGTTTGTTCCGGAACGACAAGCGTAAGCTTGAGTGAGGTCGCCATAGAGTCAATGTGTCAGTTAAAGTGACAGTTATAACTGTCAGTGTCATATTGACGTTATATAAGCGCCGGATACTCGTGCGCGAGCACATTCGATCGACGAACTCGCTGCGTTACGGATCAAATCAGAGATAATCACAGTAAACTTTTATTGTTTTATATATATATATATATATATATATATATATATATATAAATACATTCTATCACATATATGTGTGGGGGTTATCTTAAACTTTTAACCCTAAGTTAGGTTTATACTATATTTTATTCATTACATAATATTTAATTTATTATATAGGTTTTCTAAATGCGTAAAATATTGTAGGAATTAAAGATAGTGGGTATGATATACAAACTACTTTATATTGTCTTAGTACTAATAAATATACAACCACGTATACAACGTACAAGAAATTACTCAAACAGCTGTCAACAAAACGATAAATCACAAAAACTTCACAACGCACAAACCAAAAAGTAGCAAATAAATCCAAGTAACGTGCCATCTGCCGTCAGTTTAAAATAATTTCCGTCAATATTTATGAATGATTTAAACTTTGAAGAGACACCATATTTCAAATCCCGTCATAACGATGAGGGTGTACTCCAGGGGTTGCTATTAACCCCATGCTCGCACGCCAACACGGAGCGTTCTAAACTCAAGTCATTAAGAAACGTCGCGAAGTATTTCGTACGCCTGAGTGAAGCGATTTGTGAGACGGTGTTCGTGATGAGCTGTGGCGATTTTCGTGGGTGTTACATAAGGTCTTGCAGAGCGAAGTTCGATTTTCTAAAGCCAATCTTAACTGGCTCTCTGCATAGGAGATATTATATTGCACAAGTGTGTGCGTAAACACAAGTGCACTTTGTATTCCCAAATTCGAGTAGTAGAGCCTTGCTGATTTCAGCATGAATGGGCCGGCTCGACCGGGGAAGGACTACCCTCTCACAGAATATCGACGTGAAATAGCAGTACCTATTCCTACTGTTGTGTTTCGTTCGGTGAGTGAGAGTGCCGGAGGCCTAATGACCTCCTTGCCCCCATCCCACTCTTTCTCCTTCCCACTTCCTTTCCTAAAGGGTCGGCATGATGCCTCTGGTGTCGCAGGCGTCCATAGGCTACGGTGACCATCAGGTGGGCCGTATGCTTGTTTGCCAGCTTAGTTGCATAAACAAAAAAAACTCGTAGACCGCTAGGACGGCAAACCGACCAATGGTGCGACCGTAAAAAAGACTAGGCGCGGGAACAGTTGTTTCTTAAAAAGCACCTAGAGAAGTTGCTCTGCTTTTCGAAGGCCCACACACACTTGCCGGCAACTTTTTAACTTTGGGTTGCAATGGAAAATTTTTTGACAGAAGATTAAGATTGCTGCGCTACCAAATCAGTCAGTTTACATGAAAATAATAAAAATGAATAGTCATATACCCAACTATTTCCTAGTATCTGTAGAATAATTCCCACACTAAGTTATTAAAAAACACGACGTTCTATTATATACATATACAATTCACAAAAATCAACGCGTAATCTTCCAACTTAAAACATTCAAAATCTTTGAAGGCTTATTGAAATAAACTTGAAAATAAACACAGTAAATTACGACTCTCTAATTGCATTCCAGTAGCATTTGATGTTAACTCGAACACACATACAAACACTTTGTTTAGGAGTTTCTCTCATAAATTTCACACCGCTAATATCAAGTTCAACGCATTGTTTGATATTTCAATGCGAAATTATTGTTCAATGAAACATTTTGATATACAAATATTGTTGTATTAGCTTTCTAAGAGCTGTTGAATGCATTGTGTGTTTTTGGTTTTAGTTGTTTGGAAGTATTATTTACGAACAATAAAGTGTTACTTTCTTCCTAGCCTAGGTCTAAGAATTGCATTAGTTGCGATGAAAGGATAATTATTTCAATAAAAGTAGGTTGACAATACTAAACTCCTCTGATGGTGGACAATCGCATCTTGGGATCTGGGCGTATTCCAACTTGCAGCATAGTTTTCTATTGCACTAGTTGGTTGTTGGTTAGAGGGTCCTTGGTGTGTTCCTCTCTTCGCAATTACGATAGGATAGATTTTCGCCATGTGACTTTCATTATATACTTGCTAGTTCTCGATGTATTCTGTTGGAAATAGCGATATGTATTGCTACAAAATAAATTTCTTGCCATCTACCGGGGCCATTTTAAGACTCTATAATGCTACTATGAATAATCTACCAGAAAAACCCTATAAAAATTTGCCTCACCCAGAAATCGGACTCTAAACCTCAGGAAGGACCCATCTCATGGAAACACTTTTTTAGAAGTGGAAACTTCTTTAGCGGCGTTGTGCACTTTTTTTGTGATGGGTAAAAAATGTTAAACTCGCGTCAGGACACGTGACCTGATCGAAAATTCGTAATACGGAGGGAGAATTGTCATGTTTGTATACGATAGCGCAATAAATGAATATTGTATTTTACCACATAAATGATAGTACTTTTATACTGATATAATTAAAGCAATTCGTGCATAATTATTCCCTAACCATTCCAAAATATCAAAAATGCACAACGTTAATATTCAAGTTTTCACTTCTGCCGGCACTCCCGGAGTGCAACCCGTTGATTTTTTTTTATTTTACTACTTGTTTGACTTTCAGTTTACTAGTAATCATGTTAACCCCTGCTAATGCTTGTGTTATGACTACCCATAGCACAAGCAACCTACGTAAACATCTTATTGCAATGGGTGCGATTAAAACCTACTTTCGATCTCAATTCCAATGCTTTATCTAATAAGCTTCCAATACAACCATGCGCAAACAAATCCGAAAACATTTGCCTCTGTAGCCACAGACAGGCATTTTCGAGTTTACCGGGAGCACACAGAATGTCAAAAACTAAACGACGTTAAAATTACAGCTTATGGTTATACCACGCGACCGGCGAAGCAGTGTTGTTCGCTATATCTTAACTAATATTATAAATGCGAATGTAAGTTTGTTTGTTACGCTTTCACGCCTTAACTACTCGACCATTCATCATGAAATTTCAATTACATGTTATCATGAGTACAGAAAGGACATAGGGTAACTTTCACCTAGAAAAAAATATCTACTATTACTAACATAACATAACCTAAGTAGTAGAGCCTCGCTAATTTCAGCATGAATCGGCTCGATCGGGGAAGGACTACCCTCTCACAGAATATCGACGTGAAATACCAGTATTCCTACTGTTGTGTTTCGTTCGGTGAGTGAGAGTACCGGAGGCCTAATCATCCCCTTTCCCTCTTCCCACTCCTTCTCCTTCCCACTTCCTTTCCTAAAGGGTCGGCAACGCGCGAGTGATGCCTCTGGTGTCGCAGGCGTCCATAGGCTACGGTGATCACTTACCATCGGGTGGCCGTATGGTTGTTTGCCACCTTAATTGTATAAAAAAAAAAACCTAAGCTACATTTACGCGAGCAAAGCCGAGGGCAAAATCTAGTTATAATATAAATGTGGATGTGAGTTTGTTTCGTTGTCACGACTTATTTACTCAACCATTCATCATACAATTTCAACTACATGTACAGAAAAGGACATACAGCACCTTTTGTCCAGAAAACAGTACTGTTTCAGAGTGATAGAAATTTTATAAAAATGTATCTTAACGCGAGCGAAGCCGCGGGCATACTTTAGTGTATAATAGTCTACAGGAAGTCCCGGCCATCCATCTTCTGACCAAAACCCTAATGGCTTCACACAAAAATGTAAGTAGTTTTCCATATTTCCATTCCTGTCCGGAAACTGTTACGCGTCCCCTTACAATTGACATGTAAATGTACCAAATTATTCTTTGTATTTGTTTCACTTCTACATGTATTTATTCATGGGTTTTATGGGAAGTGAAGCGACAATATGTGTGGCGTACAAAGCACTGTATTGTGTGACAGTTACCATGACAATAATTTATGGTTTATCGCTTTATGGGAGCGTAATAACATTTAATAATGTAAAAGTAATGTAGCGAAAGATTATTGTGGGAAATGTTTCACTACTATGGAATGGTTGGTTAAGACGAGATACCTAGTTTGAACCCGCAGGGTATAGTATTATTAATCTCATATTAAACAACATTGAGTAGCGGCACAGAATCTGGTAAAGTGACCGATAGATTCTAAATTCTAAAACGATTTGTTCCCTCTTACGTGGGATATAACAAAGCTAGCGAAATGTGCGTTTGAGACACCAGTGAGCAATCAACGCAATGAGTGTGACAATTATTTTTATGTGTACCTCATCATCATTTTTAATGTTGGCCGTTATTTTTTAGTTTTAAATTGCCCACGACAGGAGAACATACTGCAGAAGTGCTCTTAAAAAAAATTTGGGGCAGTCTTTGGGGACTGCCGACAGAAGTGAAAACCTTATTCCTGTATAAACCAAAAATAATTCAAAAATGGAAAGCGTTCGGTGACGATGACGCGAGTTTCATGATTTTTGTTCACCCAAGAAGTGCTCAACGCGCCTAAAGAAGTTTTCACTTCAAAAACACAGCAGCCGTGAGTAAACTATGACAGTATGGTTTTACGTGATGTAAAACCATACTGACAGCTCTCTGACATAGTTATCTACAAATGATTTGAGAAACATGTCTATTGACAGCAAAGTCCCTACTTATGATGTCTTGTCTTTAAAAGATTGTAAGATGAATCACTAACAGTTTCAATACCATAGAGTATTATTCCGAAATATATAAAATATCATAAGCACTCTCAATAACAATATTTATTGTTAACAGGAATTAAAAAAGGGTGAACTAGCACGTTTTGGACATGCCGAAAGAAATGACAGGACTGACCAGGAATTTATATAAGATAAGCTGTTGTGAATAGGACGCTAGGCGCATGTTCTCCGATATATTAAATCAAAATCAAAAATAAATTTATTCAAGTTAGGTTACAAGGTAACACTTATGAATGTCAAAGTTACACTAAATTTTTTCTGTGAATTTACATTTACTGCCACGTTCAGCAAAGCAAGGGTGTAGGGCTTATAAGAAGAACGGGCAAGAAACTCATGGCCACTCTTTTTAATCGCCAAGTTTAAATTAAACTGTAAGGTGCTGCAACCATTTCTCCATGAATTACTACTGAACATACTCAAGCATTTAATAAAATTTTATGGTAGCCTCTATTATGGTGAGAGGCCAGGTTAAAAGAATACAATGTAAGTGAATGAAGCAATTAAGTATACCAATACTTTGCTAACCTTTGGGAAACAGGCGTGAGCTTATGTACGTATATAAAATAAAATAATTTTACCAAAACTTTACCAAAGAGGAAATTTGACTAGAGGCGTAACAGCCTGTGAACAAAACCATTTCAAAACAAAATTTCTCAAAACTCTTCGCCTATTGTGACGTGAGTGATACGTGTGACACGTATCCTAAAGAAGATCCAACATTCAAATGTACGCCATTTTTGCCTTTAACGACTTGTAACACAAATTTTGAGTATGGTAATTTGTTGGCGATGTATGAAAACTTGGATGTGATACTTTATTTTAATATTAGGGTCGTTTCCGGCTTTTACTCCATGTTTTTTAACGCTCCATATTATTTTATAAATGTAGGTTATTTATTTGTAAAATTATCTATGAATTTTATCAATGTAGTTTTTTATTGGATTGGTAGTCAATTTCGCTAAGATTTTACTTCTTCGTTGGGTCTCAAGACCTTTGCGGATGATATGCAGGATTCCTTATTTCAATTACGAGGACGGGAGAATGATAGCAGGTTCTAATGAAAGAGGATTTTTTTAAAGTAGCATGGAGTCATAAAATGTTGGAGGCAAACGTTCGCCCATATTTCGGATAATATAAAAAGAAAGACGAACAGTCATACGTATAGATAAAGGTAGCTGTAAAACATCTCGGACTAAACATTCAGACATACGACCATGTTATGTTCATCTCAATATTATGAATTAGAACATTTTTAAGATGTTTGGAGTTTTATTATTCAATCACGTGTAATCTTTTGAACAGATTTGGATCAAACTCGTCACTCAAGTAGACCATATTCTGGTATGATTTTCAGGATACTTTTCATCCCAGTTATATATTCCTGGGGAATTCAGTAAAGCCGTAAAACTTAGTTCACGAAGAAATTCAAGTATATTTTAAGTATATAGTACACAGACAAAACCTCGTACAAAATAATTAATTTAATTAATCTGCCGCATCTATTTTGTCTCACATCTTTGCTGTTCAGTAATTTGTCACCAAGTTTCGCAACACCTGGCACGTTATCACACAGAAGTCAAACATCCCCCCTCTCTTCTCTCAGACTGAACCCTCCGCTTTTAGCTATGGATATGTTATTTCGAGGCAAACTGATTGTAGCTAACTGTACGCTACAAACGCAACGACTTATTTTCGTAGCAATAAAATAAATATTATATAAGCATTTCCTATGTAAATTATAACAGCGGGAAATGGTCACTCATAAAACAGGTCTTGAATCTAAGGCTTCGTCTAAACCGGGTTGTCGCTTTGGCAACTGAGCTATTAAATTGAACCTATTAAAATTGATTGAAATTTTAATTTAATTAAATCAACAGCTTTTTATTCTAAACAAAAATGTGACATCTACAATACGCGACGAGTGAGCTGCTAATTTTCAGCCTTATGAGGAAGTCCCTAACTTCAGCTAGGACGAGACATGAAAATATCCTTTGTTATATGATTTATAATCCGCGGTAACGTAATTGTGTTAGTCACAATGGGTGTTTACCAGGTATGCTTCTGGATGGATTGGTGTGTAGAATGAATGTCTGACAAACCGTAATCTAGCATAAAAGTTTAATTTATCATTGATAATATGGAAACCGGTGAGGTTTCCATATTATCAATGATAAATTAAAACTTGAATAAAAATAAAATAATGCAACTTCTTTTTAATAATAGAGTTTTCCATAATGTTCTCGAAGTTATGGAAAGTCTACCAACCCGCACTGCGCCGGCGTGGTCGATTATGGCCTAACCCTTCTTATACTGAAAAGACGCTCGTGCCCAGTTCAATTTTATTATTATATATAAAGGCAACTTATATTTTCGTAGGCCACTAAAAGGCATTGACTATAAAGGTCATACATTGAAGTTAACGTTTTCATTGATGACATTATGAATAAATGATTATGATTATTGATGAAAACCTAAATAAACTGTAAACCCATAAAAAAATGAATGAAGACTGGCGACTGGCAGACTTACTTACTATTTAGTTTTGAGCGTGTACATCCGTATGATATAATTAAAGTATTTAAGTCGCTTAATTCAAAAAAATCAGCTGACTTCTGGGGTATTTCGGTAAAATTAGTTGAAAGTATTATTGTTAATATAGCGCCACACCTAGCCGCAATATTCAACGGATGCATTGATGTGGGCATTTTTCCAAACTTAATGAAATGTAGTAAAATAATACCTTTATTTAAAAATGGTTGCAAAAGTGACCCCAGTAATTTTAGGCCGATTTCAATATTACCTGCTATTAGTAAAATATTTGAGAAGATTATATTACAGCAATTAGAGAGCCACTTCAGTGTAAACAATTTATTTCACGCAGATCAATATGGGTTTAGGAAGGGCCGTTCTACGATAGATGCGGGTGTTACGCTTTTAAAACATATATTTAATGCCTGGGAGAATTCGCAAGATGTCATTGGCGTATTCTGTGATCTCTCTAAAGCCTTTGACTGCGTTGACCATCAAACGCTGTTGCGAAAACGCAGGCATTATGGCATCCGAGATACTGCACTTGACTTAGTTGATTCCTACCTAAGCGATAGACTACAACACGTTGATATCAATGGAAGTAGATCTTCTGGATTACCAGTCACAATGGGCGTGCCACAGGGCTCGATTTTGGGACCCTTTCTGTTTTTAGTGTACGTAAATGATTTGCCGTTCTTTGTTCAGGATTTGTGTGACATTGTTTTATTCGCGGATGACACATCCCTTATTTTTAAAGTAGACCGAAAAGCACCAAATTTACGTGCTGTTAATGATTCACTCGCGGAAGTCCAGGACTGGTTTACGACGAATAATTTACTACTTAACTCTACAAAAACTAAATGTATCAAGTTTACATTGCCAAACGTAAAGAGTCCTAACGTGAATATAATTTTAAATGATGAAATTATTACTTTTGTTCAATCTACAGTCTTTTTAGGATTAACTTTAGATCATAGAGTTCAGTGGGGCGCTCAAATATCGTGTCTTGCAGGGAAACTTAGCTCAGCCGCATACGCAATTCGGAAAGTAAGACAGCTTACTGATATAGATACTGCAAGACTAGTATATTTCAGTTATTTTCATAGTGTCATGTCCTACGGTATATTATTGTGTGGGGCAAGGCAGCTGATATTGAGACAATTTTTATTCTTCAAAAGCGTGCAGTACGTAGCATTTATAATTTAGGACCACGAGTTTCCCTGAAAGATCGATTTAAAGAAATAGACATACTTACTGTTGCGTCGCAATATATATTTGCTAACATTATGTTTATTAAACATAACATTTACTTATATAATAAGAATAGTGATATCCATAACGTAAACACTAGAAATAAGCATAAGTTAGTAGGCCCATATCATCGTTTACATAAAGTTCACAATACATTTGCGGGACTCGATATACGTTTTTTTAATAAATTACCTATTAATATAATTAATTTACCATTGCTTAAATTTAAAAACGCTGTTAAAAATCAACTTATTCCGAAGGGTTATTATTCAGTCAACGACTACTTAAATGACAAAAACTCATGGAGCTAGTTGCTTGTTGCATACAGGATTCAAAGATCTGTATTACTTATAAGTCAATTTAAGCCTTTGCATAGTCACAAAGTGTAAGTGTATGCGCCATCATGCCATCCTACTGTCTATTTTAGATTTATATTAAAGAATATATCTATGCTCAAATTATTTCCTCCCTATAATATTATTAAGTTATTATTGTTATTATCTTTAGTTTTTATAGTCAGTAGTATATGGCATAATGGCTGTAACACCTTGTTAATCTGAGTTGTAAAATACTGAAATTATATTTAACTGACGATTTAAAAGAGTGGCCGTGAGTTTCTTGCAGGTTTCTTCTCATAGGCTCTACCCTTTGCCTGAACCTAGCAACTAACCTAAATGTAGCTTCAGTAACTTAGTAAACTCACTAACCTATATACTTTGACGTTCATAAGTGTTACTTTGTGACCTAAATGAATAAATGATTTTTGACTTTTGACTTTGACTTTGACTTTAAATCTAGGACCTCACTGCACACTGAGAATTACAACCAAAGGATCAAAGATCCTTATTATAAAATAATATAGCAATAAAAATATTGATTCAAATTGTGACATTAATATTACTAGAGATTTAGAATAATATTATTCGATTTCTCAAACCGTTTACTATATTCTCTCGCATTACTAATTGGATGGCATTCCCTCCCTAGTTTACTATGCCTTAATCTTTGTGTTTGTTTCTTCTTTGACATAACAAACACATGTCAAGTACAGTCGGCGCCGCTTGCTAATGAGCCGACCACTCGTCTGACTGTACCTACTTTTATACAGGGCGTTTCCTTGTGTATGTATACGTATATTATTTTTACCCGTGACATCGCTGCCTTATTTTTAGAAATGGATTTATGGGTATAGTACGTATTTGTGTGTATTTTCAATAAGTTTGTATTTAGTGCCTATAACATGCATGTAAATAACACTTTGAAAAAAATGTTAGCAATGCTATCCATACATTGTGTGTATGGATAGCATTGTGTGTAATTATAATTTATTTAGAAAATAAGAAAGCTTTTACTAAGATTTGCGTAATTTAACTGTTGGTGTGCTTGTTAAATAAAATAAAATAAATATAAAATAGTAATCGAGTTATCTTATAATCATAATCATTTATTTGCAAACTTAGTGTACATACATTTGGTCTTAAATATTTTATAATAAGTACTCAAAACTTAGCGGGCAGTCCCCTTAAATTTGCTATGGCTGTAAAAGCAATAGCAAATTTAAGGGGACTGCAAAATATTTGGGTAACAATAGCTGTGATATATTTTTATTGTAGCTATTTTTATCCAAAAATGCAATCTATTTATAAACTGTTGGACACACCCGTATCCAAAAGTCTGCCATGCGATAGAATACTGATGACACCTGGCTTCTGAGTATGAGAGCTAGGCTATGTCTCTATTCTAACCAAATGTTGCATGGCCAACGTTAGACATCTTTGAGAACAATAATAACTTGTATATTTTAAGATTTCCATTAACCATTTTCAGTATTTTCAGACGCGTCAAAATTAATACATACATACAACTTCTTAACCTACAATACAATAACTGTATGTATACAATAATCAATGAACCCTAACGTCTAAACTAGGCCGAGCCTGTGTCTTAGACGTTAGTTTCGTTCCGTAAATTATACATTTAACATACATGTGTACTATTAATATTAAAACTAAAGGTATATAATAAAAAGGAGGGTAAACTATATAATATAAACTAAAGTAGGTAGGTAACATATATATTATTTTGAAGTTAGAAATGGAATCATTAGTGTCGTACCTACAACAACATTGATGAAATAAAATTACTGTGTATGTGAACTAAGGCAATTTTTTTATTTTATTATTTTTAAATTTTTACTTGTGTTTTATGATTTCATAGTGGGTAAGTATGTTGCGTAATTTAGGTAGGTAAAGTACGTTTATGTGATTAAATATGTATATATATATATATATTTTTTTTTTATATGAATATTAAATTAACTAATTAGTGAGTGAGCTTTAATTATTTATTTGACAATTTTAAATAAATTTTCTACTTCTTCATAGTTTTTTGATTTTAGCCAGGTTATTAAAACTTTCTTACACACGTGTTGATTTAATTGATAGATTTTTAAGATTTTATTTATTTTATTGTAAAGCATTGGTCCAAGGTAACACTGAAATTTTTCAATAAATGCTGTTTTGTATGAGACAGTAGGACATACCCTGTTTATACGTCTAGAGGTCATACTATTAACAAATTTAACTTTTTGATGTTGTGACATAATGGTGTTCCTGATAAATAACTGCCTAACCGTTAGGACGTCACATTGTGAGTACAGTTCAAAAGTAGGATGCCGAAAGTGTTTAAATTGCATAACCTTCAGTAAAGCTCGTTGTGCACGCTCCAAATTTATGAGGTGAGATTTCCGGGCTCCGCCCCATGCAGTAATACAGTAGGTTAGAACGGATTCAGCTAGTGAAAAGTATACAATTTTAATGAGTAGAAAATAGTCGTTACCGTACGATGTATCAGTTCACTGTTAAAACTAGCGATACTTAACTATTGATTGTGCACGAAATCCAAAAAATCAGAGGAGCGGGTGGTAAACTTAACGGTGGTTAAATATAAATATAAATAATAAAATGCCAACTACTTGAATAGTGATCACAACCGTTCATTTAATAAAAAGACCACATCCATGGTACGTGCCTGCGACATGACATCTCCGGTTCCACTCTCGAGAACTTCTCATAGCCAGTTGCACTCACAGATCGGTAAACGATTAGCGAGGTTAAGCAACGTTGGGTGCGGTCAGCCTATAGATGGGTGACCGCTTAGTGTTATTTCATTTTTAGGAGGGCACGTAAAAAGTTGGTCCCGGCTGTTGACACATTGACAGCAGTCGTTAAGCCATGTCAGAGGTTTACGGGCGGCTTGAATAACTCTTGACAACAGGTTGGCCACTAACCACTCGAAAAGAAGAAGAAGAAAACTCTCGGGTAAATTGTTATTAAATTGAATTGTGAAATTGTGAAATTTTCAGCAGCAGCACACAGTCTAGCACTGTGTCCAGAAGACGACGACTAGCTTCCTATCATGTACGACCTAAAACTATAAATATAGAAATGTGCCTATAATCCTACCCCTTCTTGGATATAAGTGTAAGACTATGTACGTATGTATACATAACGAGTGTAGTATGATGAAGTAAATCCTAACTAATATTATAAAAGCGAAAATGAGTTTGTTTGTTTGTTACCTTTACACGCCTAAACCACTGAACCGATCATCCTGAAATTTTGCATATATGTTATCAGGTGTACAGAAACGGACATAGGCTACCTTTCATCCCGAAAAAATTACTGTTCCCGAGGAAAACAACAATAACGTTCTTATGATAATAGATGGCGCCACGTGTTCTAATCATGATTGAATTATATTATTACAAGCAGAGTACGACCCGAATTGTCAAATTCTAAATTAACGCGAGCGAAGCCGCGTACAAAAGCTAGTATAAAATAATTCGTTCTACAATCTCTGTTTGCAGACAAACGCGATACCTCTCTTAAGCCGCTGTATACTGTTCAACGCCTTCATACCCGTAGAGAATTCCTTTACTGCATATTTAATTAAATCTATGTACATACATCACACCCATATATCATCAAAAAGTTTGGCAGAAATGTTTTAACGCCAGGTGTAGTGACAATGTGAAGTTTCTTAGCAATGGGTTCCTGTTGCCATTTACTGAATATACCTTGTTTGTTGTTGTTGTTTTTCTTCTTCTTCTTCTTCGGTGTCGTAGTGGCTGCTGTGCATGAGTTTTTGGATCTGATTTTCGGGTGGATACAGCAAATAAAGGATTTTCTGTCATGAAATTCTTAATAGAATGAAATGAAATTCCATGAAATTCCGAATACGGGGTTTGTTGATGCTTTATCCCCGTGCCTCGGCAAGCATGTAAAGACAACTCTCCAAAAATGGTGGAAGCTATAGAGCTTATAGAAGTGTTACAGGTCAGTGAGAGTGACGGGAATAGAGAAAGTACTTGTGTTTTCGTACATACATCTGCACTATAATATGTCCCACTTGCAGCTAGTCTCACTTGCAGCTAGTCTCACTTGCAGCTAGTCTCACTTGCAGCTAGTCTCAGTTGCAGCTAGTCTCAGTTGCAGCTAGTCTCACTTGCAGCTAATCTCACTTGCAGTTAGTCTCACTTGGTTATCCCAACTATTGCAAAAGGTAAAAGTTGACAATAACGAATTTTAATGATGGAGTTTGCATCGTTGGTTCCAGGTGTATTTCAACTTACAGTATTCCGCTGCGAAAACAATAATTGTGTTGAAATTAATTTGCTTCAAGCATTTTCAGGACAGTTCAGCAGCGAATGAGTTACTGTCCATCATCATCAAGCAGCGGTAGCTTAATGAATAAGGCACCCACAGGACAGGCTTGCCTAGTATGGGGCCACAAGATATGACTTTTAACATTGTAAATACTTTTTGGCAATAAACAAATTTTTTTATAATTGGACTTGCGATCGAGAGGTCGCGGGTTCGAATCCCATCCTTTGCACACACATTCTAGCTTAGCTAAATTGCAAGTAATATTAAAAAAAATCAAAGAGTCTCACCATCAGAGATCCCTAAGCGTTACCGAGGCAACGGTCAAATGATACCCTGGATGTAACTAGTAATTTAAGCTACGCTTGCATGTTACTATTAGGCAGGCCTAATGTGCCTACCTTCAATACAATAAGAAATTTGCTAACGAACTGTGTTAAGCCTCATCTTCATATACGCACACATAGGTTTACCGTACCTAGAGATAGATAAAGGTTAGTAAACAGTAATCCTAAACTAGTTGCCGAAATTCCGTCTCTCCCCAGGGTAGGCAGTGAGTATAAAACTTCGTTAGACTTCATGTTCATTAATCTAAAGCCTGCAGCACATCACTCTCTGTCCGACGCCGTCTTGCTCGCACGCTGATTTAATTATAGAGGATATTCTTTAAGGACCAAACTGCCTTCTTTGTCTGTAGACGCAAGATTGAGATCCCACGCTAGGTTTTTGGTTCAAGTGAAGAGTAATTTGGATGTTGTGTAAGAGATTCACGGCAAGAATACGGTCTCGTGGCATAAATTTACTTTGCTGCTTTTCTTCTCGTTTCGAGCAATTACCCGCGTCTTGTTATATATTTTTGAATTTCCGAGAGAGGACTAATATATTGAAATTAAACTATTTTATACGGATTTTGTCGAATTGTTTATTTTGTACTTGATATCCGTTAATTGTATGTTTGTGAAGTCTCCTATGACACAGTGCTTAAGCCCCAGAGCAGGTTTTGTCTTTTTAACCGACTTCAAAAAAAGGAGGAGGTTATCAATTCGCCTGTATATTTTTTTTTATGTTTGTTATCTCATAACATTCGACTGGGTGAACCGATTGTGATGATTCTTTTTTTATTTGAAAGCTGGTGCTTCCCGTGTGTTTCCATTTCATTTTAATCAAGATTTGACCATTCGTTTTCGAGTTATCTTTAATAATGCGGATTTGGCTACATTGATGATGTTCTTGTTTTTGGCAAG
This sequence comes from Catocala sponsa, assembly GCA_963564715.1. Classification (NCBI taxonomy): domain Eukaryota; kingdom Metazoa; phylum Arthropoda; class Insecta; order Lepidoptera; family Erebidae; genus Catocala; species Catocala sponsa. The sequence goes on from OY751349.1 coordinate 19,361,880, forward strand.
GTTCACTAAAAACAGGGAAATAAACAAAATTTTAACAAAAAAGAAAACCGACTTCAAGGAAGAATATTCTAAAACTTGCAAAATGCACTAAAAGGTTAATAAATAATTGCATATTCTTGTGAATAATTAAATTATTGTTATTTTTGGAGTCGGCGAAAGTGGTAACCGCTGCTCATGGACTTCAGCAATGCCAGGACACAGCAAAGCCGCTGCCTACCGTGAAAGAAGAACTCTCTTTAAACCTCGTTTGAAGAAGGACATATCATAGCGCTCGGGAAGTAGCCTGTAATGTGTTTTGTAAAGACTTGTATTTATTGAATTAGTTAATTTTATTACTTTTAATACCAAAATGCAGGGTTTAAAGAGGAATTCCGATATGGCCTGCTCCTTAACCATCCCTTTAATTTAATGCAAAAACAGTGTTTCGCTAAACATTAAAAAATATTACGAACTAAACAACCGAGTGTAGTATCAATAAAGACGCACCTTAACACGAATTAGAGCGATAATTAGTTGCGAGAGCGCTTTAAGTGGCAAGCTGATTGTAGTTTTAAATTAGGTTTAGCGTCTATGAACTTGTGTATACACAAAGTTATTAAAATTGTAAGTTCTCATTACGTGAACTGTTCGCGAGTGGTATGCTCAGTTATATATTTATAACATTTGTTTTTATTCCCCAAGGAGGTAGGCAGATATGTTAAGTCCATAATTAGACAGCTGTGTTAAGGTCCCACGTAATAAGGGGCGATCTCATCGTTATCTACACCACATTTCCAGACTTCATGGTGCTACTAGGGAAAGCCTATGAAAAAACGTCAACTTTTTGATGAATATATTAAATTTAATTCGCACATAGATTTCGGCGGCATCGATGGCGTAGCGATTAATGTAACGACTGCCACGCCTGAGGTCGCGGGTTCTATTCCCGCACAAGTCAACCATGGACATGGATGTTTGTCTTGATCTGGGTATTTCTATGTATAATGTGTATGTATTTACAAAAAATATATATTTGTATGTTTATCCGTTGTCTAGTACCCATAGTACAAGCTCTGTTTAGTTTGGGCTAGATGGTGTTGTGTGTATGTGATAGAATATTATTTATTATTTAAGAATACGAATAGAACTGGGTTTATAAAATATAAGAGTAATTTTGTACTAGAGGGTCAATGAGGCAGTTTGTATATGTATAGATCATTATTGGCGTCAAAAAATAATGTAAAAGGTATGTATGTATTAAAGCTATATAGAAAATATATCTATATCACACGACATATCAACAGTTTGCCTAGATGTTGATAAAATAAATTAATTAAATAGGTATGTTGCGTAAATTATACGTTCAGCAACTGTTTTAATCATCCTAACTTCCTAACTAATAAAATGCGAAAATGAGTTTGTTTGTTTGTTACGCTTTCACGCCTTAACTACTCAACCGATTAACATGAAATTTTGCATACACGTTGTCAGGGGTACAGAATAGGACATAGGGTACCTTTTATCCAGAAAAAAATAACTGTTGCAAACCTAAACTTTTTTTTTTTTTTCTATATTGACGCGAGTGAAGCCGCGGGTTAAAACTAGTAAATAAGAAAAAAACATTTTTTGTAATCGCTGCTCTATTTTTAAGATTTCTAGAAAAGTGAATTTCTCTTTTCCATAATGAATTTGGGGGAGGGCTATGTCCAGCAGTGGACTATTATAGCCTGATGATGATGATGATAATGAATTTATATGTAAATTTTAAATCGTTCTAAAAACAATAAGAAGAAATTAACGGAACAGAAAAAATAACAAAATTTCTCACCTGCGAATATTGTTCATTAAAAAGTACAAATCAAAATCTATTCAAGGCGTTACACAAAAGGTTCCTTTGCCGCAATATTTCTAAAAGAAGATTAAAAAAACGCTTCGCTTTGCAAGGTTAACAATTTAGAGTTTGGTATTAAATATTTTTATTTTGAAAAGAATTGATTCCCGATAAGATTGCCGATTGTTTCAAAATCTGTACTTCTTTATTCCTTTTAATGTAATTTTGTGTAAGTAATTAATATTCATTCAAATCTCCATGAATTATTTTTTTATTGCTAGCCATTCATTGATGAGTTTATTGATTCATATTTTTTTAAACCATTGGGATGTCGGCGGCGGCGCACTTTTGCAGGGATTACGTACATTAAAACATTGGACCCAGTGAACACCTGGACTTAGAACAAAGCTGTAGATTACAAATTTGTATTTACTTTCTTTATTTAAAAAATATATAATTCTTGTACTGTATCGTTGAAAGCTTTACTAATTTTCAAACAAAACAAATATATTAGTGGATTACAAAAATTTTTGGCTCGTGGGATTGAACCCACGACACTCGGCACAGGGGCAGCGACGAGGCGACCACTTAAACCACTCCACCATCAGTGCAGTATTCGAGTACCAAATTCACACTTCTTAACGAAGCGTTTCGTCGGCCTCGATGGCGTAGTGGTTAGTGTAATCGACTGCCACGCCTGTGGTCGCGGGTTCGATTCCCGCACAAGTCAAGCATTTGTGTGCATGAACATAGATGTTTGTCTTGGTCTGGCTGTTTTTATGTATAATATGTATGTATTTACAAAATAAAAAGTATATAGGTATGTTTATCTATTGTCTAGTACCCATAGTATAAGCTCTGCTTAGTTTGGGCTAGATGGTGTTGTGTGTATGTGGTAGAATATTATTATTATAAGCGGCTATGCTGAAACGACTGATTAATCCACCGTGACATCTATTAAGGCAATTCGTGTTACATACTTTATTTAATTTTCTTTCAAAGACTCTAAATTCGTTTAAATTAATTGTCGTTGTGAACATAAATTTGTTAATTATCTCAATTACTTAACAACATCGCTTCCATGATTATCTAATTAAGCCTTATTTAATCTAATTGCTACTTAATGTAAATGTAAGAAGGTAATGTTAAAATAGAATGGATACTTGACTGACTCGTAGGGTCTATGGTATAAGTTTGCAATTACGATCGTGAAGTCCCGTTTTAATTTCCAGGTCAGATAAGTAAATATGAGCTCTTGTGTTAAGGCCACTTTAGTAGCAGCATTGAATTTAGGAATTTGCATGGTAGACAATAACAGGCTCGTACTTTCAACTTGAAAACACGGACCTACAAAACGAATTTAAAGGAGACTAGCCATCTGCATAGGTGATATTTTAGTGCACACGTCCACTCACTATTCTCTCAATCTCTTAATCTCATAGTCCGATAAGACGCTAATCAAACACGACTGAAGAGATATCAGGTCCTGGATCAACGGCTTAACGTGCTTTCCGATGCACGTGGTTCTGAACCACTGCCAGCTGCCTAACTCCGGGCTGCTATAGAGAAATTACTTAGCAAAAATCCCTGATAACTTTTTGTTAGCTCGAGCTAGGATTGAAGTCCATCACCGCATGTAATGTGTTCGCGGATCGGTGGGAGACCCCGATGTGACATGCTGTGATTTAATCATGCATATTACTCATTATCTACTAACATTAGTATTTTAAGGTTATTGTTAAACTCTATGGACTCTGTCCAAAATAAACGTTTTATTATTATTATAGCACTGTGAGAAATTTCCTGGCAAAAAAAACTATCTTTTTGTTGGGCTGACCCGGGATCGAAGCCCGAGACCTCAAGCGTAGTAGGCGCTTTCACTCACACTAACTAGGCTGACTATCCAATACGTGGAACTTAAAAACAGTAGGTGACATGTGAACGTAATACTCTTCTGCCTACCCCATCGATAATATTTGCAGGTACAAGTGTACTACTCAAAACAAAATAAGGGCCACTAGTTTATTTTCATTTAAGTGCACTTTAGTAAACTGAAAGTAACTGATAAGTAGCATTATATTGATATTACGAACTCTTTGGTGTTTGATCTCTTTTATGCTGATGTTTGTGTTCCTAATTTGAAAAGTATTGGCTATCATTTGAAGAAAAAAAAAAATTGGATGTTATTCTTATGTTTTTCTTCGATTGTCTTCTTAACTTGTTTCGGTTATTTTAGGAAAAAAGTTTTACTTTTCGATTTTAATGGATTCATTTATCATCTCGCGTTAATCATGCCACCAGTACGAAGGCACATGGATACAATTACAGCAACCAGAGCCATAACTATGATTCAAGAAGGACGTTCTCAGCGTTACGTGGGTTTGCAGTTGGATTTTTCTCGAAGAGCTGTCCAAAATGTATGGAATCGCTTCTAAGAGACCGGCAGTGTTGCCAGGAGATCAGGTACAGGTAGAGTTCGTGTAACAACGGCGCACGAGGATCGGTACGTCCAACTAAGTGCTTGTCGTGATCGTACAGTAACGGCCCGTAAGTTACAACACCACTTACGGCTGACAACGGGTACCCGTGTCAGTGATCAAACTATACGTAATCGATTGTACGAAGACCAGCAAATGTCAAGACGACGAGTTGTTCGAATTCCTCTGACCAGGGTTCAACGTGCAAACCGTTTAAGATTCTCCCGTCAGTGTTTGAACTGGGGGATTAATCAGTGGGGCAAGGTGCTTTTTACAGACGAGTGCAAAGTAAATTTTTTTAATGATGATCGGCGTGTTAGGGTCTGGAGACAACGCGGCGAGCGGTTTTCGGAGTCCTGCATTCACGAAGTTTACCGTTTCGGTGGTCCCAACGTAATGGTTTGGGGTGGGATTAGTTTACACGGTTAAACCGAGCTCACCATTTTAAATGCGGGTACCATAACTGCAGAACGTTACATCGAGGACGTCATCAGGCCTCAAATGATCCCATTTGCACAGCGAGTGGGGCCTGGATTCATCCTGATGCAAGACAATGCCCGTGCACACACAGCTCGATCGACCCAAACTGTCCTAGAAGGGTCTCATATTGAGGTATTACCATGGCTAGCTAACAGTCCGGATTTAAATCCTATCGAGCAATTGTGGGACCAATTGAAACGAAGGGTTAGAGAGAATGAGCAAGGGGTTTACAACCAACAGCAGCTGATTGACGCTTTAAAACGTGCCTGGGAGGAGATTCCAGTTGAAAACGTGAGGAATTTGATCCAGAGTATGCATACGAGGCTTCAGGAGTGTATTGCTAAAAGAGTAGGACATACTCGTTACTAAAAAGAAGAAACAAAAGTGACAAGAACAGTATTTTGTCTTTTTCCGGTGATTTCTTTTGTTCATGTTTTTCATTCAAAATGGCCAATTTCATTATGAACTTAAAAAAACAATTCATGATCATTATTTTAAACAATTGTTAGCCTATATTATAACCAATAACATTATTTTGTAGTTACATAAGTTAAACAATTTAATGTCTTTATTGTTTTCATAGTACAGCAAAAAATCTTAGTGGCCCTTATTTTGTTTTGAGTAGTATATGTTCAAACCATTTTCGAATATTCCAGAACATTTGTAATACATCATCATTCAAAACGCATATTCACAACAAAAGTCCTAAGAAAACGTTAAATGATGGTTACCGGAAATGCTTACGATTCAAGCGGTGAACACCGGAAGTGGACGCAGAAGCAGCGCGCGGTAATGGCGGGCCGTGCTTACTGTCACCGCCGCATTTCCGGTGTGGCAACACTGTCACACTTGTAGCTTACATTGGTTGATGGATACTGATTGCAATACCATTAGTAATAGAGTAGAAAACACGGGACATGCTAGTTTTTAGTAGAGTCTGTGGACATGATATGGAAGTTTATGGTGCCTAGTGTCGTGGGTTCAATTCCTCACGAGATAATAATATAATAATAATAATATTATATTCTATCACATACACACAACACCATCTAGCTCAAATTAAGCAGAGCTTGTACTATGGGTACTAGACAATGGATAAACATACATAATATACTTCTTTTTTTGTAAATACATACATATTATACATATAAACATATTATATAATCATTTTATTATACACAAATTATTGTTCCAAGTCTGAGCATTATTTGACAAAGCCTTTAAAATCAATACAGTATGTTGTTTGCAAAAGATTGTTCAAACTTAAGTAAGGAAAAAGAAAATGTAAACAAAACTATAGTTACAAATATTTAATGATCAAATTGAAGATTAAACAACCTTACTATTAATGTAGCTCAAAATTAACTTAATTTCTAAAAAGTCTAATTATTGTATTCGACAAAATTTTATTGTACCTAATCTTAGACCAATACAATTATGTGTTAAATGTGGGTAATACAACAACACTATAATAATTACATAAAATAAAGCCTTATATGTATATAAACTGTTCCATTGCTGGCTCCTTTTCATTATGAAGGACAGTTCACCCCGCTGGCTCTGTGCGGGTTGGCTGACTTCACATAACTTCGAGGACGTTATGGAGAACTCTGTGACATGCAGGTTTCCTCACGATGTTTCCCTTCATCATAAAAGCGAGCGATATAACTACTTAATTAGCACATAGCTTTGGCAAGTCAGAACACCTACCTTGGGATCGAATTTCAGACCTCTGCGTAGCAATCCACCAGTCTCCAAATAAGCTATCATTGCTTTTTGTTATAGAAGAGTCAAGCAATTTTTATGTGTTTAAACATCAGTTTCGTCCGGTGAGCCAACATAATATTGACGACCTCGATGGCGTAGTGGTTAGTAGTAACCGACTGCCACGCCTTTGGTCGCGGGTTCGATTCCCACACAAGTCAAACATTTGTGTGCATGAACATGGATGTTTGTCTTGGTCTGAGTGTTTCTATGTAAAATATGTATCAATTTACAAAAAAAAGTACCTATATATGTATGTATGTTTACCCATTGTCTAGTACCCATAGTACAAGCTCTGTTTAGTTTGGGCTAGATAGTGTTGTGTGTATGTCGTAGAATATTATAATATTACTCGCTATTTAGGGGTTAAAATAAAACCAGTATTCTTGTTAAATGCTTCAATTAAGCTGGTATACTTGTGTTACGAGTGGGTTGCCGTCGGTAAGTGGGATTCGACTCCACGATCGATCGCAAATCAATGCCATCCATTGAGAAAACGCTTCTTAAAATAATAAATACGATATATTGTACTAGATTTAAATAATATTTTATCCTTTGGGAACAGTACTTTTTGTAGATAAAATAATATCTTCTTTTGTACCCCTGACAACGTGTATGCGAAATTTCATGATGATCAGTCGAGTAGTTTAGGCGGGAAAGAGTAACAAACAAACTCACATTTGCGTTTATAATATTATAGTTAGGATATACCAGATATAGGTCCCGTGCGGGACAGAAACCCACATCACCCGCGTGCAGAGGCAGTGGCAAGGCGACTTCTTAAACCAATATACCTAAGCAGTCATTATTTGTCATTCAGCATCCGTATTTATTTATTTATTTAAAAGAATCTCTAACAAGAAATACATATATATTGCAATTAAAAGCTAAGTACAATTATTGTAGGTCTTATGTTTTCTTACTAATAAGAGATCACAGCATGCGACAAAAATAGTAGGTACATACATAAATGCAATTAAAATAAAAGCAAAATATAATATTACTAGCTTTTGCTCGCGGCTTCGCTCGCGTTAGTTCAGAATTTGACAATCAATTCGGGTCGTACTCGTCCAGAAGGGAAAAAATTTTCATACAAATTTTATCCCCCCTTTCGCCCCTTTAGGGGAGAGTTTTATCCATTTTACCTATACAGATATTTTTCAATTGTAATCGACAACTTATGTACCAATTTTCATAGTGCTAAGTCCAGAAATGAGAAAATTTCGTTACAAACTTTACCCCCTATTTCACCCCCTTAGGGATGGAATTTCAAAAAATCCTTTCTTAGTACACCCCTACAAATTAAAACACACATGCTCTCCAAATTTCAAGTTCCTACGTCCAGTGGTTTAGGCTGTGCGTTGTCTCTAAGTCAGTCAGTCAGGACATCATTCTTTATATATATACATAGATAATACAAAAGCAGTAACTATGAAATTAAAAATTACTACAAAATAATAAAGAGAAAGAGAAAAGCAATCTACTAACCATTCCGCAAATGAGCTGCATACAGCATTTTTGAATTTCGTCAAAGAGTTATTAAATATATCTATGTATTCCGAAGCCTGCGACACATCGTTGTAAAAGTAAGATAATCTGACTATCGGTGAATGCCTACCAAGGTTAGTTCTATGTCGTGGCGGTCTAAGTAGCGAGACAGGATAGCGAGGCACTCTATGTGGTACATTGATGTATATTTTATTTAGAAGTTCAGGGCAGTCAAACTGGTTATTGAGCAGCTTATACAAGAATACCAAATCAGAAAGAGTACGACGTGATTCTAGAGGAGTCATCTTGAAATAGGTAAGTCTATCATCATAATACCTTAGTTCTCTTGTAGCTTTTGATTTTACTAGTCATGGTTTTAGTTTTTCCAAAGTACATACGGAGTCCTATTGCAAAGCTCACCTATTGCAGGTTGGCAAGCATTAATTTCAAATAAAAAACATCTTATTTAAATAAACAGCTTTTTTAAATAAACAGTTTAATGTAAAGCCAACTTCAACAAAACCATGCACAAAACAATATGCACATTTTTCATTCCATATTATTATATAACAGTTTTTGACACAAAGCAAATTCCGCACGAGCAAAACCAAGGCCAGCATGATATGTAATTTAAAATATTCAGAAAAAACTTTAGCGCATAAAAGCCAATGTTTCAGTTTCAAAACGTATAAAGCTCGAACGGAAACGGCCGCGTAATTTAATTATTACTGGCCCTATAATTACATTTATAAGTAACTGCGAAGTTGGAATTTCGAAAACTCTATGCTAAATATGAACCATTAAGTAAGTAATCAAATTATATTAAAATGCATTTTACGAACACTTTGGTAGTGAATTAAAATCTGTTATTTGAAGCGACTGCTTTTAAAACGTTATTAAATCCGCATAGCTAGGGATGGGGACTGGATGGAAGATCGATATCGATGGCGTTGTCGATAAACGCAAGTTCCTTTAGGTGTCGATAATCGTTACCATTACTTATGATGTTCAAAGGTATGAGCATGAAAACTATGATGCAGTAATAACGATTATCTCGATAGCTTTTGCGATAAGATCGGGTGAATGTGGTAGAAAGGATATCGTAATTAACGTTACTTAATACGAATTTTGCTGGGTATAATCGTTAGTTTGCCGAGAAGGAAACGATTATATGTATGTATATTATGAATGGTGATGGGTTATGGACTATGGTTTCTTGAACATTATAAGCATTATTTTTGTTAACTGGTGATTTTAAGGCGTTTTAACATAGACATTAAGGCTATTTGAAGCTGAACCATACAACTTCAATAGCTGAACAATATAATAAAAAAAGGTGTGATACGCTTTTGCCTGTTAACAAGTGTATCACACTTTTTGTCTATTACATAAAATAGGGTCGTGATAACTACTGTCTATTAGGCATACATAGGTAGGTTACATCTTTGACAAGTAAGTAGTTTTAGGTAGTTCAAGTATAAATTATTTTGTGAAAATTATAATATGACAATAGACAATTTAAGGAAGTTATCTAATACCGTTTACAATAATATTCTCGTCCGTATATCCCCGAAGTGACAACAGTTTTGTTTTAGGTCGTAATTACGCGAGCCTATTTAATTGTTGTCTAATAGGATCGTGCTGCTACTAATAATTTCTAAAAGAAAATTATACTTTACCCGAGTCGGCAATCGAAGACGTGACTTTAAGTTTACCTGAGACACAGACTTACCCTACAGAATCAACGATAGCATAATAACTACTAGCAATTAAGTTGTATTTCGCGATATATTTCAATTACCTCCTAACAGAAAAAAGTTTCTATCGATAAAGTAAAACGTAAATGTACTACTCCAATATAGATCTCAGCTTTGCCTCACGTTTACCACAATTTTTGAAGCCATTTCACGTTTTCTTCGATTTAAATCGTTCGAGAAAATATCGATAACTTATAAAAGCTTAAAGGATGCATCACTACGTGCTTGTACTGCGAGAACTTCGGGTCAGTAATAAAACTGACGTTTCTTTGAGCTGTTAAGTTTTGACGTCGATGTAGTGTTGCCAGACTGGCTCGAGTAAAATCAGGATAAATAATAATTTATCTTACTAGTACATAATATTTTACTTCTTTCATATTCTTATCCACGTTAACCTATTGAATTATAGTTGTACCTCAAGGAATGTTTTTAGTTGTACTATCAAACCGTTGGTCCGTCGGGAAAAATATCCCTGTGGTACAACCAGTTGTGTCAATGGTTTTACCACAGGGAATACATGGGTGTATCTATATAAAATATTGCCAGGTTTATATTTTACACAATAAGGCGTCAGTCTTATTTCGTCTACCGGACTTGTTTTCAGACGCCATGCTACACAAAATTAAATTTATCCGACCCACAAATGTAACGTGCTACTTGGCGATAGTTTATAATTCTAAGCGCAATCTTATACATCAGGGCTGACATCATAATAAAAAAGAATTCGACTAACTTTTGCCTGCCAATTCGCTCGCGTATTTTACACCATATCTTTTACTGAACATAAATAGACTAAAGGGTGTTTAAATATCAACCTATGCTTTTTCTGATGCGTAAGGTACCATCAACTAACTGTGACATATGTGACAAAATTGAAGACGTGCAGCATTTGCTGATGGATTGTGTCAGGAACACGAATGAAAGGGAATCATTGATCAGGAAATTCAAATTGAATATTTTGGATGTTGGGCTTAGTCAAAGTATTTTGGCGAATCCAAAGTCGGAAATTGCAATGCGGTTTTGTGCTTTAGTTGAAGTCTGCTGCATTAATCCTAACTAATATTACAAATGCGAAAATGAGTTTGTTTGTTTGTTTGTTACGCTTTCACGCCTTAACTACTCAACCGATCAACATGAAATTTTGCATACACGTTGTCAGGGGTACAGAATAGGACATAGGGTACCATTCATCCAGAAAAAATAACTGTTGCAAACCTAACCTTTTTTTTTTTAACGTCAGGGGAATGCGTTTTCGCACCGTCCACGCCCGGGCAGGGCGTGGGTGTGTGGGACTCGAGCCAGAGAGGCCGGCCCTATACCCACTAAACCCCTGACGACGTTACCCGGTACCTAGTGTCGGTGCCACGGGATTCGCGCTAGCATTCACCGCGACACCGACAGGTCTTGGCCCACCACACTAGGCGGACCCCAGCTGTTTGGGGAGGATCAGATGGTACAGTCTTCCCCTGCACTGAGGGGGACGCGCGAGGCGCTACGCCCCTCCCTCGGGCTTGTGCTGCTCGGGCGGCAGACTGCCCAAGACCACCGCCCGCAGGCCGCCCCCTAGGGTGCAAACTTTTTTTTTTTTTTTTTTTGGTACCCAGGAAAAATGCTTGATGCACTATCCGCCGGCTAGGGGACGGCACCGGCTGGGTGTGTGGGACTCCCCAAACTGGTATACCCACTAAAAAACCTGGGGTGTTCCCTCTCTCACCCAATGGAAGGGTGAAAACCTAACCTAACCTAACCTACATTTACGCGAGCGAAGCCGCGGGTGAAAACTAGTAGTCAATAATTGCCTTATCTGGTAAATATTAAGATAATGTTGTGTTGTGTATGATAAGGTATGATTGGGTTGGCGTATCCTTGTGGCGTATACTACAGAACAATAATTAGAGATCTTTTATTCATAAAATACGGTTACAAATTTATTAATAATATATAATATAATATTCTATCACATACACACAACACCATCTAGCCCAAACTAAGCAGAGCTTGTACTATGGGTACTAGACAATGAATAAACATACATATATACTATTTTTTTTTGTAAATGCATATAATATATATTATACATAGAAATACCCAGACCAAGACAAACATCCATGTTCATGCACACAAATGTTTGACTTGTGCGGGAATCGAACCCGCGACCTCAGGCGTGGCAGTCAGTTACATTAACCACTGCACCATCGAGGCCGACAAAATACTAGCTTTTGCACGCGGCTCCGCCCGCGTAGTACCTACATCAATAAAAAGTAGCCTATGTCCTTTCCCAGGTCTTAAACTATATCTGTACCAAATTTCATCTAAATCGGTTGAGTGGTTAGCCGTGAAAAGGTAACAGACAGACAGACAGATAGACAGACAGAGTTAATTTCGAATTTATAATATTAGTAAGGATATACCTACTTAATATTATGTCGTTACTGTACCTACTACTGTATAGTGGTCGAAAGACCGTCAACATCAACCGTCATTGTCGGCCTCGATGGCGTAGTGGTTAGTGTAACTTACTGCCACGCCTGAGGTCGCGGGTTCGATTCTCGCACAAGTCAAACATTTGTGTGCATGAACATGGATGTTTGTTTTGGTTTGGGTGTTTCTATGTATAATACGTATGTATTTAATGTATATATATATATATATATATATATATATATATATATATATATATATATATATGTATGTTTATCCATTGTCTAATACCCATAGTACAAGCTCTGCTTAGATTGGGCTAGATGGTGTTGTGTGTATGTGGTAGAATATTATTATTATTATTTGTTTCTCTTTCATGGGTATATTCCTAATACGTTAGGAAAATACCCGGCCCTTTGGGAGGCTTACACGGAGACATGGGTCCAACGTGAAAAGGCCCTTCGAGAGTTTTAATCAAAGGTGGGATGGAACACCTACAGCGGCACTAGCTGCAGCAGGCGTAGCACTATTGGATTCTAACATATGGGCTATGGGTATGGGTGTTTGAGGGACTGGTATATTGGTAACTATGGATGATTTATTATTATTATTCTCTTTATTTACACATTTTTCAATAGTAATTACATTTTCAAATATATAAAAAAACAAACACATTTAAAAATATAAAAACTATGAAGACCCACCGGCATCGGGAACTAGGTCCAAGCTACCGGTGGTTAGGGCTCCAGCGACAGGAACCTCCTCACAATGCGTGCCGTGTCAAGCAATACGGCCTTCTGCATCAGAAACTTAATCCAGCCGTCTAACGCGAGCCTTTTCAGATTGTGATTGAGACTCTTGGCAATCAGTCCATGGACTGATACGACTATCGGTACAATGATCGCCGAATCCACATCCCACATGTCGACAATCTCGTGCGCGAGATCCAGATACTTAACTTTTTTATCCTTTTCAGCTTTCACGAGATTCCCGTCATGAGGAATGGTGATATCGACGATCATTGCACGGCGCTCTAATCGGTCAACCACCACAATGTCAGGTCTATTGGCTACAACAGTCCTGTCAGTAATGATGGACCGATCCCAGTACAACATTGCGTGACCATTTTCGAGAACGGGGTCGGGCACATACCTGTAGTACGGTACTTCTAAGTCCACGAGATCGTATTTTAAAGCAAGTTGCTGATGTATAATTCTGGCCACTTGGTTGTGTCTATGCAAGTACTCGCCATTAGCAAGACGAGAACATCCAGAGATAATATGTCTGAGGGATTCTCCGGGCTGGTGACACGCCCGACATATGTCAACCGTACCATCCTTTAGGATATATCTCCGGTAGTTATTCGTCATCATTACTTCGTCCATAATTGCACAGACAAAACCTTCGGTTTCTCCAAACAGGTCACCGAATCGTAACCAGGACACGGACGATATTAAATCTACGTCGGGCCCATATAGAGCCCGATAAAACCGTCCGTGTAGCTCCTTGCTCTTCCATACAACCTGGCGATCCTCAGTTGGAAGCACCACCGGTTTGCGCCAGTTCTCTTTAGCCAGAGCGAGCATATGTGAAGATGTTCGGATATTTAGATTTTTGTTATAATAATAATAATTATATAATAGATTATAAGCGTAAACCGTTGAATAGATTTGGATATAACTCGTCCCATAGATAGACCATGACTTCAATTAACAGATAGGATACTGTTTTATACAGTTATATCATTGTGTTCTATGGGATTCACATGGGACTGTACGGACGGCGTAGCGGCCACTGTCGCTGCGCCGACTGTTGTCGATTCGATCCCAATACATGAAATGTGCGTGTTCCACAAATAGTATTGTCGCTGCGCCGACTGTTGTCGATTCGATCCCAATACATGAAATGTGCGTGTTCCACAAATAGTATTGGCGCTGCGCCGACTGTTGTCGATTCGATCCCAATACATGAAATGTGCGTGTTCCACAAATAGTATTGTCGCTGCGCCGACTGTTGTCGATTCGATCCCAATACATGAAATGTGCGTGTTCCACAAATAGTATTGTCGCTGCGCCGACTGTTGTCGATTCGATCCCAATACATGAAATGTGCGTGTTCCACAAATAGTATTGTCGCTGCGCCGACTGTTGTCGATTCGATCCCAATACATGAAATGTGCGTGTTCCACAAATAGTATTACCGAGTCTGGGTGTTCTCTATGTCCGTTGCTTGAATGTTTATTACAGTTTGCAGCGACACAGGATATATTCCGACTTGCGGAAGGTGTCTTTGAAAAATAACAAAACAACACAGGCGAAGATGGGGGCAGAACTTAGTAGAATACTGTAGTGTTTGCTTAGTAACCGATTTCAACGATTCTAAGCAGTACCTCTAATTGAAGCCTTATTTAAATAGTCATGGACAATCCCAGACACTATTTTATTGATTTTGTATTCAGTCTGCTAATCACACAGACGAAGGGTTAAAGGGCTTTTGTTATTTAGGTTGGCTTTAGATAGTATTTAAATATTTAACTATTAAAAGCACTAGCTAAGCAGCTAAGTAGGTCAGCGAAAGCCTAGTCGGAGACCGTTGGACTGCCAAGCAGAGATCCCGACTTCGATCCCAAGGCACGCATCTCTGACTTTTTGAAGTTATGTGCGTATTAAATAGTTAATTATCTAATATTGCCTTCTGTTTACGCGAATGTTATTCATTGAAATTAAACTACTATATACGGATTTTATCGCGTTGTTTATTTGACACTTTATTACAAAATTTTGAAAACTGTTACTCTACTATTACTATTAAACTTTAATAATGTTTAAGCTAATTAAATTATTGAAACTATTAAAACTATTTATACTATTACTATACCATTATACCATTTATATTTGTGTTTACACTTTCCCCGACGTTTCGGTTGCTTTTCAGCAGCCATGGTCACGGGGAGACTAAGATGGCAGTTGTCTCAATGTTCCAGTGTAGTTATTTCAAAGTACCCGAACATAATTTAATCATGGGTGTTTCTATTTACGCAGAATGAGCTCAAAGTATCATGAAGTCTAGCTGTGGTTTGCTTCTTCTTGGGATCCGTAAATCCTTATATAGTAGTTAATTATTGCTCATTTTAACGGTGAAGAAAATCATCGTGTGGAAGCCTACATGTCTGAAAGTACTCCATAATATACTCAACTATATGTGAAGTCTGCCAACTAACACTGGGCCTGTGGTGGAGTATGGCCTAACCCTTCTTACACTGAAAAGAGGCCCGTGTCCAGCAGGAACGCAATAACTGCCTATTATAAAAATAACTACGAAATTTGATAGAATACACGTTTGTCTACCTCTCTGGGGAAATACAGGTTTAAATCCATGTACACATAAATTTACCCTGAATTTTGGGACAATTTCCCAAAACCATACAAAATCTGGCAACACTATTTAGGGTGAACAGCGCTTACTCATCAGTTCCCAACACCCGTCATTGGTGATTGACAAGTGGAAATGAACAGGTTCCCGTGGCTATTCCCGTACCGCTTCAATTAATCAGTACTTACTGATTGACGAGGGAGAGTCGACGATTCAATGCTGAATTATTGGCGGGTTTCACTTCAAAAGGTTTTGTTACGAAGTCAGAGTTAAAGTAAATGCAGCTATTAAATATAGTCTGAAACAGAAAACTCTGCTTTGAAAATATGAACAACACAATGCCTAGTCATCCTTAAAAATATAATTCTTACTAATATTGTAAACGCGAAAGTTTGTGTGGATATATGGATGTTAGTTACTCTTTCACGTAAAAACTAATAGATCTTGTGCGGAATAGAGCTTGTGCGGCGCATACTTAAATCGGCACGCGGCCGCCATAGCAAAATTGTATGAAGGATTTGAAGTGGTTTTTTGATAAATATGTATCTTTATTGTCAACCAATAACTTTTTAATATTTGGGGCGGACAAATTGTAATATAACTATTTATGTTTCGTTTAAGCTGTAAAATAGGATAGATTTCTAGTGTTATAATCTAAAAATCACGTAACACGAGCTTACGTTTTTGCATTTTTCATAATTATGTAGGTGAAAATATTAATTTTTGAAAATTTTTTACACGGAGTAAACACCTTCATTGTTATGGTAAATGTATATTTTATATTTGTATTAAACAAAAAGTGTTGATTTTATTCACTTAATTGTGACCGCCTGTTTTGGCACATTTCGCGCAGGTGCAGTCTTAAGGCGTGAAAGCGTAACACAGCCAAACCATAGCCTGCCATGAGAACAGTAGGTTTTCTCTTAAACTTCGTTTAAAGAAGGACATGTCATAGCGCTTTGGAAACAAATTAATATAAAAAAATAAAAATTATTTATTACCAAAAGAGTACAAATATTTCACATAGAATACATTGGCCCCACACTAGACAAGCCTGTCCTGTGGATGCCTTATTCCGATTACAGTAAAGTAAAAGTAATATCCGTTCTTTATTATGTTTAAATATAATTTATATTAGGGAGTAAAAATGTGTCCACTTAATAGGGAATGAGCTAATATCACTTTTATCAACTAGAGAATTGAACTAAAGGTCTCGTTCTCACCAGTCGTACAGCCGTATTGGCTTCGTTTACGCCAAGGAGACAGATAAAACGAAAAACTCTTTTAAAAATACAAATAAAAGGTTACAATTATTATTTACGATGCACGATGAACATATTTTTATGCCATTTCATTTATTTAGTAACAATTTAAATTGTATTTAAAATTATAGTAGCAAAAAGTTAAAATAAAAATTCGGTCTCATTCATAAAAATAGCAAAAAAGAACAGGGTGAGGCTGTTCTTCACGCCTGGGCAACTGTGCCTATTGTATAAGGCACAAGTGCGCCCTTGCGTGGAGTACTGTTCTCATCTTTGGGATGGCTCCGCGCAGTACTTGCTGGACGCTCTCGACCGGTTACAGCGGCGGGCTGTCCGTATCATCGGAGATCCAGAGGTCACGAGTTCACTGGAACCTCTGCAACTCCGTAGGGACATTGCCTCATTGGCATGTTTCTACAGAATATACCACGGGGAGTGCTCTGAAGAGTTATTCCACCTTATCCCGCCCTCCCCTTTCCTATCCAGAACAACGCGTGCTGGGCTCAGATGCCATCCTTACACGGTAGAGTCGATTAGAGCGCGTACCAAAAAGTTTGGGTCCTCATATCTCTGCCGAACGACCAAGGCATGGAATTCTCTGCCAAGGCACGTGTTTCCTTCTTCCTTCAATCCTGGGTTCTTTAAGCGGGCCGTGAAAAAGCATCTTCTCAGGCCGTCAAAGTAGAGACCTCAACATCGCCTCGGCTACTGTGGGGGCGATGTGGAGGCCACTGCTCTTAGACCACACGACTGCTTACCATCAGGTGGAGTGTGGTCATTTTGACGAGCTAAATAAAAAAAAACTCATCAATACGGATTACATTAATACAATAATAATTAATATGCACTAGTATACAATTACAAATAATTATATATTTTTCCATTACAAGTCGTCTATTGTTTATATTTTGAATAGACATTCGAATACAAAACATATACTCGAATACTACATATTATAATTCGAATACCATATGCACATTGCTACGCCATAGCCTCGTCACAACCCGACGCAGATCTTGACCTTTGACACTGGAAATAGCCAGGATATACAATTATACAAAGTGCAATTCTATTACCCTATAGCCACACGCATGAGTTATATTTATGTGTGTACTGCGACACAAACATGCTATAAATTGTTCCGCTAATCTCTTAGAGAATTACGAAGCCTCCAATATAGGGATTTGGGTTGTCACGTAACGAATATCATCATATAAATAATATGGGAACAAATATTTACATATGCATTTCGTTCTAGGTTATGGTGTTGAAAATAAGTTAGGAAGAGTGATACTTTATTTTATTTCGCACATATAGTCCCTTGTTTAGATTCCCGAAGGGGTAAAAGCATAGCTAGTTAAAAGTCGGCCTCGATGTTAGTGTAACCGACTGCCACGCATGAGGTCGCAGGTTCGATTCCCGCACAAGCCAAACCCTTGTGTGCATGAACATGGATGTTTGTCTTGGTCTGGTTGTTTCTACGTATAAAATGTATGTATTTACAAAAAAGAAAAAGAGTATATACTCGTATGTATGTTTATCCATTGTCTAGTGCCCATAGTACAAGCTCTGCTTAGTTTGGGCTAGATGGTTTTCTGTGTATGTGATAGAATATTATTATTCTTATTAAATTTGGGGCTTAACCAGGTCCCACGTAATAGAAGCAAGCCTTTTGCATTCATCGGGCTCTCTTTCAGATGCCGTAATCCTACTTAGGTCTCAGGTTAGGTAACTGGCTCACAAAACTGGGGTTATACATAAGTAATGAAATTCTCAGTAAACATTTTATATATGCCAGTTGACTGGTTCAGGCTCATAGCCAGAATTTCTAGTAAGATTCAAGTGGTCGGCTTACCATAGACACTGCTGCAGCTATAAAGCGTAATATATATAAATAATATTCACTGACCTATTTCTTGATATTTTTGGTATCTGTTGTGTTTTAACCCTAGTTACATTGTGGAAGAACAAGGAATGACTTTCCTCCAAGATACCACGATCTTTCGACCAGACTTGGTAATAGTGCTTGGCGAAACGCGAACCCAAGATTGAAGTGGTAAATTTGTTTATACGAATGGCGCAGTGGTCGTCCCGCTACGGTCAGTACACCAAGTGTTGTGGTTTCGATCCCCACATGATAAAAAAGTTTGTGTGATCCACAAACAGTGGTTCAAAGTCTAGGTGTTCTTTATCTCCATAATTTAAATATTTGTAAACTTCCTCGCAACAAAGGATTTGAGCCAAGCACGAAAAATGCTTTTACAAAAAAGTAACTGCGCGTGTCAGTTATTTTTGAAATGAATGCTTCTTTAGGCGCGTTGAGCACTTCTTGGGTGAACAAAAATCATTGAACTCGCGTCATCGTCACGCTTCGTCATAGTCACGCTTCCACGCTTTCCATTTTTGAATTATTTTAGAATATTAACAATATCTCAGAAATGGTGCGTCCTACGCAAAAAATAACGAAATTTGGACCCCCTTAATAAGCCCCAAGAGAGTATCAGGAATCCGACCCGCCCTATTTTTTTTATTTATGTTTTTTTTTGTTTATAAAGAAGTGTTTATGATCAAGGATTAAAGTTTTCACTTCTATCAGCAGTCCCCAAAGACTGCCCTAATTTTTATAAGACTTCTAGCAATTTTGGTTTCAAATTACTAGTATACTTGTTAACCTCCAGCTAAGCTAGAATACTTGAGTGAGGAGTGGGTTCACGTCAGTAGTGCAATAGATGAGATTTCAAGTATTTAAGCTTTTAAGAAAATAAAGAAAAGCGGGCGTGAATAACGAGTATACATACACACGTTATCTAAACATACTTGTACTCGTATTACATCTCTATTTATACTTATCGATACATAATATTGCCATCATAAAAAACCCATCGATCATTCGCATGACTGATCGTTTGTCACTTAAGTACACCACAAAACTGACAGCCAATCTAAATTGAGGCAGCCGGTATCAAATTCAGGGGAAAATTAAAAAGTATCTTACATTCAAAATAAAGTTTGTATTGTGAAGTGTATGCTTAAAAAGTGGTGTATAGTGTATCAGTCAAGAATATATGTTAGATGAGACATGGAATAGAGGCAAATAATAATAAAATTATAATTCTTTCTTAAAATTTTATGTGTTGCGGCAAGATCATTTAAATGATTATCACAATCCTAACTAATATTATAAATGCGAAAATGAGTTTGTTTGTTTGTTTGTTTGTTACGCTTTCACGCCTTAACTACTCAACCGATCAAACATGGAATTTTGCATACACGTGTATGCAAAATTTCATGTTGACAACGTCCCTGACAACGTTGTCAGGGGTACAGAATAGGACATAGGGTACCTTTCATCCAGAAAAAATAACTGTTGCAAACCTAACCTAACCTTACCTACATTTACGCGAGCGAAGCCACGGGTGAAAACTAGTACACAATATAACAGAACAGCTCTCGTTCCCACACAAGGCTAGCCGGGGAAACTCTTAACCTTAAAAAATCGCAGCCACACAATATAATATGATTGTACTTGAATTCATACGTCATGAGTTCTAGGAGTCTTATGATTTCCTGAACTGTAGATCTATGTTGTCATCAGAATGAGTAGTATTCTTGGCCTCTTGTAATAGCCACTCGTGTGATGCCATTGGTAATGAAATTACGATAATCTTGATGTTGTTATTGTTTTTCCACAGCACTTACTATACCATTGGTAATGCCTTATCATCAGGCATTCCATAAGCTTGATTGCCAGATATTTATTTTATTGTATTCATACCGTTATTGCTAATCTATTAATACTATATAAAGTTTTCAATAAATTGGTTCACCTATCTTCAATAAAATTCAACAAAACAAACAAATAAAACTTTCATTTCGAACATCTTTGTCGGAGATAACTTGGGACAATTTTTATCGATGTCGATAAAATTTTCCCATCTCTAGATAAAATAGTATTAAATTACCACCCTATGAATATAGAGAGCGGTAGAAGTGCTGGACATACCACAAAGATTTACAATAAGTTGTTTTGTATACATTATGTTTTACTTGTTACTGTCTCGGCGGCGCAGCGGTAGTAAATGCGACTGCTGTGCATGTTCTCTAGAGTTTGAATTCCAGGTTAGGCCAACAAAAATTTATTGAGGGGTAGGAGTTAGAAAGTTAGCGGCGTTATACAATCCTGTGTCTTGGAAAGCACGTACAGCCGTTGGTCCTGCGCCTGATCTCTCTCCGGTCGTATCAGATTACCGTCCCATTAAATCTTCTTGTGTTTGCTTGTCACTATAATATCTCCTGCGTAGATGGTCATGGCAGTTTCTGTTAAAGTTGGCTGTAGTGGCCGAATTTGGCCTGGAGGACATCATGATTATTAAACTATATTCTTATATACAAAATAAAATATAGTATAGATTTCGATAAACAGACGTTTGATAAAAAAATCCGTAAACACACTAGCTTTATTTAAAATATTTGTATCGATATCAGTACCAAGCACGTCTCTATTTAATACAGTAAGTCTGTACTAAGTCCCCCCATGAATACAGAGTGCCGTGGTGCATCTCCACAAAGCTCTGCCATCTCTACATTATATTCTTTAACATAATTCTGTTATTATAGAAGAAAACTCTCCGTTGGTTTATTATGAAAAATGCGATGGAAACGTCTTCAGAGTTAGGGGAGGAATTGAGTTGGAAGTGTCCTTTTTTCCACAAAAATATCTAGACTGTCTCTATAGCGTGTAGCTGAAAGGTGTGGTCATAGATTGGAGTAAAATGAAATGTGAAATGAAATGAGGTTTATTTTGCAGTATGTTGGTATACATAATAAAATCTAAGTCTTCCTGCACTACGTTGGAAAAGATAATACACTTCTCTGACTTTATTCGCTTTTATTACATTCCTCATACACGCTCGCCGGTTTAAGGTACTCTTAACCTGGCCTCTGTCCAGAACGTCTCCGATTTGATCAAGAAATGTTCGCCTAGATCTTCCTCGTGCGACTGTTCCATTCACACTAGCCTTATAAATTTTCTTAGTCAGTCTTTTCTCGTTCATTCTTTTTACATGTCCAAACCAGATTATAAGCAAATATTACATTAAAATGTCTAAAAGCTGTACAAGGATAACTGTTGCTTGCGAAATTGTAATATTTGAGGTATCTGAATACATGTCAGTGCTGATGCATTAAATATTCTGAATATTGAACCAAGCTCTCTAAGAATTTATTTCAATTAACTTCATTGATTGCATGCTGTATTTGTAGTTAAATAAGAATATTATTTTTGAAGTGAAAACTTCTTTAGGCGCGTTGAGCACTTCTTGGATGAACAAAAATCATAGAACTCGCGTCATCGTCACGCTTCGTCATCGTCACGCTTCGTCATGGTCACGCTTCCGCGCTTTCCATTTTTGAATTATTTTAGAATATTAACAATATCTCAGAAATGGTGCGTTCCACGCAAAAAATAACGAAACTTTGACTACCTTAATGACTTCTAAGAGAGTATCAGGAATCCGACCCACCCCTTTTCTTCTTTTTTTTTTATAAAGAAGCGTTTATGATCAAGGATTAAAGTTTTCACTTCTATCGGCAGTCCCCAAAGACTGACCAAATTTTTTTATATCTACATGATGTGGGTGACATGAGCAAGTTGAAGCGCTTGCAAGGTTATACAAACTATTATCTATATCTATACTAATATTATAAAGAGGAAATATATATATATTTTGTTTGTAGCGAATAAACTTAAGAGGTACTGGACCAATTTGCATAATTCTTTCACCTTTAGAAAGCTATTTTATCAAGAAGCAACAGCAGCCAAGCAGTAACTATAAATGTGGTTCAAACCGCGACGTCTAGCTGCTGTCCTTCGCCGTTTCATCTCCGTTTAGAATTATCATAAACTACATCATCTCATGCATAAAGCCTGCACGAGAAGTTTTCCTACACGAAAATCTTGCGCATGTAACTCGCTCGCTCGTAACTAACCAGCTACTTGCGTCATATACAAGAACCTTTAGATAATATTCTATCGATACGAAAACAATTCCAATTCAGAACAAAGGAGCATTAAAATTTCAATCAAAAAGTAAATTAAATAACACAAATCCGCTTAAAGTTTAGAGGTTCACAGAACTAATAAACTGAGCGGGTGTTTGCGTAGCCCTAATCTTCTAACCCCGATTGATTTGCCATAATGGAAACACAATAAGGGAACGGCTGGAGGGAACCGTTGTGGAGAATCTGTGACAATAAACATTGTAGAAAGGAGCAGCGAAGTGATTCTTGTGCATTGTTCCGTGTAATGCGAGAGAATCCCTTTTATAATCATTTCTGTCTTTGTGAGTACTGATGATGCTGTTTTAAGTACAGTATCATCAAAACTGGGATAAGCTGAAATTAATAACTTTTAAACTTTTGCGTTGCGGGATATAATTATATAATACGTAACGGGTATTAACGCAATCATGCATACTGTTTCCCTTTTTTATGCTTGAAGTTTTGACCAGGTTACACTGTGGTCTCAAGCTGACTGGTGCTGCGATGTCATGTCTCCATTTGTGAGCCAGAAACTTAGTAAGACTTTTGCTGTATTCGACTTTTTCAAACTATTTATATTTTAAACTATTTTTCTTTTGCCGATGTTTCGGTTACTTTTCAGCAGCCATAGTCACGGGGAGACTAAAGTACCGTTTATTTCGAAATGTTAATCCTTACTTCCTTACTAATATTATAAATTCGAAAGTAACTCTGTCTGTCTTTCTGTATGTCTGGCTGTCTGTTACCTTTTCACGGCTAAACCACTCAACAGATTTAGATGAAATTTGGTACAGATATAGTTTAAAATCTGGGGATGGACATAGGCTACTTTTTATTGATGTAGGTACCACGCGGGCGGAGCCGCGCGCAAAAGCTAGTTTATTATAAAGTATCTGTGTTTTGCTGCTGAAATACAAAACTAAAATGTCGGAGAAAGCTTAAATATAACTATTCTGCCCGCGGTTTTGCCTACGTGAATAATAGCTGCTATATATTAATTCAGCATAAATATATGTAGTCAATCAATGTGAGAAGTTTTATCCAAATTTGATTGCACGGATAGCGTAGTGGTTTAAATGGTTGCCTCGCCACTGCCACTGCGATGAGTGTTGTGGGTTCGAATCCCATATGGGACAATTTTTTTTGTGTGATCTACAATTTATAAACTACTAGCGATCCGCCCCGGCTTCGCACGGGTAGTACAAAACCTTAACAAATTATACATTTAAACCATTCTCATGAATCACTCTATCTATTGGTTAGAACCGCATGAAAACCGTTCAGTAGTTTTTGAGTTTATCGCGAACAGACAGATAGACAGACAGACGCGGCGGGGGACTTTGTTTTATAATATGTAGTGATTTATATTGGCAGTGGTATGGTCACTTAAACTTATTAAATTGGTCTCTTCGGCGTAGCGCGTAGTTTTTCGTGCTCTATGCGAATATCCAACATAAAGCCTACTCCATAAAGGGATTAAATATAATGACCACCAAAAATAGTAAATGCGCAGCAAAATATGTTTACTAAAATATATCATAACGAGCACCTATATGCCTCAAATCACTGCATTCCGTCTCGGAAGGGTTAGGTTATGTTAGGTTCCTTCTTAAACCCACCCAAAAATAGGCTCCGTCTACTTATTTTGATCTTTTTAAATATATTTTGCTGTGCAATTTGGTGATCATATACTATTTTTGACTGTTATATTTTACTATATCTGTTGATAAGTTAAACGTAAGCCCTCCATAAATGAGTACATAACACAATACTTATGTATCAATTCTAACTAGAGTATAACGCACCGACATAGTGTAAGGGATGTACGCAAATAGTTAATCACTAATTATTACCTCGGCGTCATAAATGTAATTAATTTTAGTGGTATCTTGTCTACAGGTGTAAGCTATAAGTTTATTGAAGCATTATGTAGTATCACGCCTCTGTATTTCTGAAGGGTTAGGTATAGGTGTATAATATCTACATTTAGCTGGATTTTTTTATATATTTAGAAATTTATTTTTCATCTTTTTTTTTTCATCTTTCGAATAGTAATTATATTATAAGGATATACTTTAATGTTGATATTTTGAATTTATATTGACATCTAAATCCATTTAAGGCATATTTCTTTTAACATTGCTAATTATATTGTGTATTCTAGCGTTTAGTTTTTGACTTTAACACTGTTCTGACTGGTTTTTATATTTTTTTTTTTGCCATGAAATGAGTGAGATTGTGTTTTAATTATTTAATTATTGTTGACCTTATTATATTATATTTCAATTGTATTTAACTTTTTCACAATATTAATGTGCTTGTTTTTTATTTTATTTTACTTAATGCAAAATTATTTTCAACACAAATGTAATTTCTTCTGAAATAAATGACTTATGACTTACTTATGACTTAACATTTAGAATGTGTCTGACTCTGGATTTCGCTCTACCGAATGAAGCAACGCGGCTGTCAGCTTGATGAACCTTATTAGGCATAGGTCAGGATCACATACAAACGCTCGCTATTTTGTAAGTAGGCTCCCTATTACGTAGGCGTAATAGGGAGCCTATTGCTCACATATACATATGTACCTATATGTGAATGCCATAATTTTCCAATAAAACTTTGAATATTGGTGTTTTAGCTGCAGCTATTTTCTTATTTATTTATTGAAACAAATAATAGTTACGTGTTAAATTATAACTAAATACAATTCACATACCAAATTTGTAAACATGTAGCCCACGCCATTGTTCAGAGACTAACAAAAATAAAAATTTGGGCAGTCTTTGGGGACTGCCGATAGAAGTGAAAACTTTAATCCTTAATCATAAACACTACTTCATAAACGAAAAAAAAAATTATGGCGCCGGGACTGCCGATAAAAGTGAAATCTTTAATTCTTAATCATAAACACTTCTTTATAAACATTTAAAAAAAAATGGCCGGTTTGGATTCCTGATACTCTCTTATTATTGTGGGTTATTAAGGGAGTCATAATTTCATTATTTTTTGCGTAGGACGTACCATTTCTGAGATATTGTTAATATTCTAAAATACTTTAAAAATGGAAAGCGTAGAAGCGTGACGATGACGAAGCGTGACGATGACGCGAGTTCTATGATATTTGTTCACCCAAGAAGTACTCAACGCGCAGAAGTTTTCACTTCAATAAAACGTCATAATACGTAAACGTTGTACAAAAATGTGAATAATAAAAACAATAATAATAGAATGCAGATTAATTAAACAAATTAATCATTAAGGATTTATTGAACGCAGAAGTTTAATGGCATGTTTTTTAAATTGGCAGTTAGAAAGAGCAAATATATCGATAGTAGCAAAATGTATTTTGTAACTGCCCACGAAGGGGTGCGCTCATACCAGCGTTAGTCCTGCAAGTGCCCGTTGGGAATTCGACTATGACGCGTAATAGGCTACGTAAAAAATATTCACAGTTAGGTAATCTAAAGGTTAATCTATACTAATATTATAAAGCTGAAGAGTTTTTTGCTTGTTTGTTTAAACGCGCTAATCTCAGGACTACTGGTTCGATTTGAAAAATTATTTTAGTGATGGATAGCCTATTTATAGAGGAAGGCTATAGGCTATATAATCACGCTACGACCCACAGGGGCGGTGTAGTGACTATAAACGCGGGTGAAACCGCGGGATCATCTAGTAATATAATAAAATGGTAACTAGCTGTAAGTAGTTGTAGATTAAATATTTGTACACCAGACATGGTAGAATAGAAGAGACGTATTATGAATATTCTAATAACGCCTTTATTGTAACTACATATATTCTTACAAATAAATGATTCTTTCTTTCTTTCTTTCTAAGTTTGGATGTTTTTGGTATACGTTGAGTTTGTAGCCTTAATCTCTCGTGTGTTTTTCGCATACCTGGTGTTCGTAAGCGCCAAGGACATTCCTTTCAATTTTTTTTGCCGGCACTCAACGGGTTGAGGTTGTAGTAGAACATGGTTTCGTTTTTTTGAAGGATCGTCGTAACGATCCTTTAAACAAACGGCAGCTTTCTGCGACTAGGCTTGGTAATAGTATCTAGCAAGACCCGAAGCCAAGACTGAAGCCATGAACTGGAGTACACGAATGGGGCAGTGGTTGCCCGACCGCCATTGTCAGTGCGCCAAGTGCTGTGGATTCGATCTTTATGTAACACAACATTTAGTGTGAGCCACAAATTGTTGTTCGAAGTTCCTTTAAAAAAATAGCAGGATCCTTCGACAAGGTTTGGTGATAGCGGCTGGACGCCAGCCGAGACGCGAACCCAAGAATTATGTCCTGGACTTTATAGAAAATGGCGCAGCCGTCACCTGGCCCGCTATTGTTACTGCACCAAGTGCTGTTGATTCAATCTCTATGTGACACAATATTTGCGTGAAATGTTTGTGAAGACTCCGTGGAACAGGATTTTTAAGAGCGCTAGCGGATACATTCTAGTTGTTCAAACTTCGGAAGCCTAATTCAGGATCAGTCATGACGTCGTACGATGATGGATGGCGTGATTCAATTTGTGTTATTGTCCGCATTGTTTCGCTTCTTGTATCTTGGTTGTTTATCTGGGTACCGCAGTAACGATGCTGACTGCAGGAACAAATCCCATGACACCGTCTCTAAGAAGAGCCTCATGCAATGAATATTATCAAATTATACAATTCTTTAAAATAATTAATACCTATAATATTTTATAACATAAATTAAAATTAAAAAGAAAACCTAAATTTAAACCTTCTAATAGGTGTCATAGAATACCTCCGCATCACCACACATTGCCACATTGAAAAGCAATGCCTATTCAATGAAATTTATAAAATAGAAGATATTATTTTCTGAATAATTCCCTTGAATACTGCCCTATTTTTTCAAAATAAAGTATAAAAACATAACAAAGCTTTTTACTTACTGACCGATATTTTTTAATAAATCTGTCTCGGTTGACAAAAATTGTTATTTGTTGTGGCTATTATCAACTTTTATAAAAACATTATGAGATGGGTAGTCAGAAATATCTTCTGAAAATTGATACAGCCTGATTGAAGCAGTAAAGACCTACTACCACAGTCGAGCTATCTGGTGGACAGACGTCCACTTTCTAGAAGTACGCAGTCAAATAACATTGTGTCATTACACTTTAGAAGGTTTAAAGTACTTTATGAGGCAGAAATACGGCCATCTATTTGCCATTTCGAAATAGAATATACTAACAATATATAATTTATCGGTTTAATATCAATAAGTAGATACATTTTCATAGTTACGTTCGGGTGTCATGTTTTTTGCAGGTTAATGCTGATGTACCCCAAGGCGAAGACTTATAGACACACTGGCTCCTGACATATTACAACCACATTTCATTAGCTCTTTATTTTCTACGTCAGGGGATAAACTTAGTCTCAACTAACCTGGTACCTAATAAAAAACCACGAGGTTCAACAACTCAGTACAAATGCTATTACAAAAAATCAACAGCCTAAGAAATATTTTTGACGCCAACATTATTCCAACGACATCTCATCTAAACCGTGTTTTCAATAACACCCCGACACAAAGAACGGACGTGTTCATATCCAAAATTTTAATTAACACCCCTATCGCCTACATTTACACCAAACTGGAGGCCCGACGGAGGCTCTACGCAAAAACGGAGCCCCGCTTATCCCAGATATTAACGTTATAGCACACGAAGGATCGCACTCAACCAAACAGAACCAGGCAAATAAATGAACCACCTCAAAATTTATACCTTAATATTTAGAATAATATATTGTGGCACAATGCCAAATTATTTTCTCTATTCCTCCCATATAATTGAGCTAGAAGATTTGGGTATTGTTAATTTTGGTGGTACACGTAACATTTAGCATTTATAGTAGGCGAACAAAGGATACAAAATATATGTTTATGTTTATTATTAATTTAAACAATTCTGTTGGACTTAGGCCTTTCCCAAGGGATATTATCGTAGTTGGCAGTCCTTGGTGGTTGGCGTAATACTGAAGAGCGCAGGTAAAGAATATACTTTGGAAAGTATGTTTTGAAGTTTTGTTTGATGTGAAGTTATTTTGGTTCAGCTAGTTTATTACAACTTTACATTAGGAGCGTTGGTAAAATAATACTATCGTGAGTTCTGGTGGTTTAATGTATGAATAACGTATTGATTTAACTAGTTAGGCAACTACAACGACACGGACAGTGTTGAAAGGAGGCCCCATTGATACTGTTTGAGTATTAAGCATTCGGTTCCAACACGGTATGTAAATTTTTGTGATTTATAAATAATTGTTCTGTGTTTGTATGTTGCATGATGTCGTTGTTTAAATGTTTGTAGAAACCTCAATGACATAGGATCACACTTGTACTGGTTTTACCTATAGC
This sequence comes from Catocala sponsa, assembly GCA_963564715.1. NCBI lineage: Eukaryota > Metazoa > Arthropoda > Insecta > Lepidoptera > Erebidae > Catocala > Catocala sponsa. The sequence continues at coordinate 19,391,151 of OY751349.1, forward strand.
AAATAGAAAAAGATAAACAAAATTATAGGTATGGGACATTTCTGTAAGCAATGAAAATTCTTTTTGAAGTGAAAATTTCTTGAGGCGCGTTGAGCACTTCTTGGGTGAACAAAAATCATAGAACTCGCGTCATCGTCACGCTTCCACGCTTTCCATTTTTGAATTATTTTAGAATACTAGCGGTCGCCTAGTGCTCGAAATTCGACCAATAATATTGCTGATATATGTCATTATATATTGATATATGTAACCATAGGGTTACATATATCAATATATAATGAAGCCAAAAAAAAACTGCCCCATTTTTTTTGGCTCTCTATTTAAACATTTTTATTAAAACGTTTTCTTCTCACATTCATCAATTATTGTAAAAAATATAATAATATTAAATTGCATAGCTTTTTATGCAAAATTTTCAGCAAGTGAAAATTCGTAGCCGTGTAGGCTTCGTAAAATATATATAAGTATAAGTACATAATATATATCAAATGTATGTATGTGAAAATGCGAGATAAGGCACAGTGAAACCTCCCGTTAAACATGGAATTCCACTTAGAAGGCAAGCAAACCGACTAGAGACGCATATACCTCCATTTCACGGAAGATTGCAGCTAAGATTTCATGATATGAAATCTCGCCATCAATTATTATTAGGTGACGGTTTAAATAAGCCTTCTATGATAAAATTACGTAAGAGTTATTATATCACTACTGCGCCTAGACTGCTGGTTACCAAACGGTTTGCCTCGTAGGTCTTTCATCCCATCCTTAATTTAGCATCTTGCTATCTTTACCTTAGCTTAGAGCAGCGATAGCTCAGTGGGGAGACCAACAGACTGCAATGCAATCTCGGGTTCGAACCCACGACGCGCACCTCTGACTTTCGGAAGTCATATGACTTTTCGAAATGATGTGCGTATTGATTGACAATTATCGCCTGCTCCGTGTCTCGGAAACACGTTAAGCCGTTGGTCCCGGCTACCATGAACATCTATGGCAGTCGTTATTGGGAGAGTGTCGACACAAAAGATCCCACTGGGTCGAAGTGTCGCCGGTCTGCACTGACTGGCCCCCACATAAGATAAGAATAAGATAAGATACCTTAGCTTATCCAATGGAAACCGCGACTATTTTAATTACCGATTACAAATTAGTCGTTAAGCGTATTGGCTGGGCACATACAACATAGATCATCCAAAAACGGGGCGCCAAGATTAATGAAGTGGCCCAATGAATGACACCGTATACATCTAAACTCATAGCGCTGCTCTCTCTATGATAAACTAAATGAAGGTTTTAAATAAATACTTTTCGATGGCGCAGCGGTGGTGAATGCGACTGCTGTGCATGAGGTCTCAGATTCTATTCTCGAATTGAGCAAAGTATTATTGCGTATTTTGTTGTATTCAGTTGCAGCATTTTTTTTAGAAATGTGCTCAGTAGTTGGCAGTAGATTCAACTGTTATAATCTATATATTATTACGTGAAGCGAAAACTTTGGATCCCTTTTTACGAAAATTGGGTGGACGGAGGAGTATGAAATTTCGCACACTTATAGTTTATACAAAGAAGAAGTAACGAATGCTAATATATTTTTTTAATTATGCTTAAAAATACATTAAATTAATGAAAAAACACTACACACACAACCATGCATTTGACACACGCAGTCGAAGCGCATAACTATGGTTACATATATCAATATAATGATATAATATGTCAGCAATATCTTACAGCCAAACTTTGGTCGAATTTCGAGCACTAGGCGATCGCTAGTATACATAAATAGTCTCACGCTAATATTATCAAAGAGGTAGGCAGAGGTGAATAACCACCAAATATCGCCGGCTTGACTTTAGGTGCCGCGTAATAATAATAATATAATATTCTATCACATACACACAACACCATCTAGCCCAAACTAAGCAGAGCTTGTACTATGGGTACTAGACAATAGATAAACATAGATATATACTTTTTTTTTGTAAATACTTATATATTATACATAGAAACACCCAGACCAAGACAAACATCCATGTTCATGCACACAAATGTTTGACTTGTGCGGGAATCGAACCCGCGACCTCAGGCGTGGCAGTCGGTTACACTAACCACTGCGTCATCGAGCTATACTATTGTAGTCCACTGGGCATATTTCCAAACTACTTGACTGACCATTTCTAAACATTATAATTGCATTCGTGACCAGTTCATTGAACCCAAGACCTCATGCACAGCAATTCCGTAGGTCGGTGGTAAAGCGATAGCTATACCGCTGCGCCATCGATCAGTTTAATAATATATACTTAAAAAGTCATAGTTGACGAAATGTGGATGTAATATACCGTTACCACTTTTGATATGGGTCCCCACTATGCCAAAAGACGTAACACTTCGACACAAAACAGTAACTCGGAAATATTTTACGCACACCAATAAGGCTGTGCAATTTCAAAACCTATCAAATCCCCTTTTGCTCCAAGTGTCTCCTAGAGAAAAAACGGAGCTTTGCATTTTGCTGCTTACTAGGCCGTAATGCATCGATTTGCATTGTACAAATATCTTATAACGAATTACAAATATTCAGATTTGACAAATCTCGATACTCGCAAAAGAATCTTTCCTACTTTTCCAACCTTTCCTGCTTCGTGAGGCTATTAAAATTAAAGAACATCCAAATTTCAGTAGAGAAGATGTTTGAAATGTACCACAAGCTAGAGATCCAGTGATTCAGATAGTCAAACCCAAAAAGAACCATAACACAACTTGACTGCATGTTACTTCGAGCTCATCCTGCGTAATTAAAAAATCACCAATATTAAATTATGTTCGGGTACTTTGAAATAACTACACTTCAAGATAATGAGACAACCACCATCTTATGTAAAATATGATATAAATAAAATGTATTTAGAAAGAAGAACAATAATTATAAGCTTGGTATTAATAAATAATAAAAAAATACTTAAATAAGGTCCCTGATCCCCATGTCAGATGAAAAAAGCACAAAACGCTGCGATGGCGGCTGATTTAAAAAAAAAATCTCCTCATGACCATGCCTGCTGAAAAGCAACCGAAACGTCGGGCAAAGTGTAAACGTAAGGTAAGGTAAAAAAGGGAGTAACACTAGTAGCTTAATAGTTTCAAAATTATATAACAATAGTATAATTAAAATAATTAACTCAATAATTAATTTTAATGAATAACATACGCGTAAAGATAAGAGAATTGGAATGTATGAAAATTTTACGCGTCCAATTTCATCGCAACTAATTATAATTCAAATCTTATGAATTTTCGAATATTAGATTATTCTAATATTCGAAATTTGATTTGATGATGATATTTCACTCATTTATTTAATCAAGAACAATTTACATTGTATGTGAATATACAATAATAATAAAAAAATCAATTAAATAAAAACAATACTTATTGCAAATCAGTTAAAAAATACTAATGGATAGGTCGTGGTCGATGCTATTATCGATGATATTATATATTGCGATAGGATCAAATGGTTTATAAAATTAAAAAAATAACGGGTTGCACTCCGGGAGTGCCGGCAGAAGTGAAAACTTGAATATTAACGTTGTGCATTTTTGATATTTTGGAATGGTTAGGGAATAATTTTGCACGAATTGCTTTAATTATCAGTATAAAAGTACTATAATTTATGTGGTAAAATACAATATTCATTTATTGCGCTATCGTACACAAACATGACAATTCTCCCTCCGTCTTACGAATTTTCGATCAAGTCACGTGTCCTGACGCGAGTTTAACATTTTTTACCCATCACAAAAAAGTGCGCAACGCCGCTAAAGAAGTTTTCACTTCAAAAAATCCTGGCAAACATAACATAGCCATACAATTAACCTATGAAACCATCTAGCAATTAAAATTTGCCTCGTGTCTCTTTTGGTTTTGTAATTGCACAGACGAATAGCAAAGGAGCTTCAAGCTCACAACGGTTTTACTACACCTTCATTAGGCTATCGCCTGCTACACTCAGAAGATCACTTGATTCAACTATCCAAACCTCTTAAGGTGTTTGTGGACACTCAATGGTGATTGTAGTACCGTCGCCCACGAGGCTAGATCGAACCAATTCTCGAGGGAAAGTGGTCTTGTTTATTTGTATTAGCCTACTCAATGACGAAATGGGCTCCTCAACAGACGACATTCGTGAGATTAGTTGCTGTTGACAAGCTAAATATATATTATACTAGTTTTCACCCGCGGCTTCGCTCGCGTAAATGTAGGTTAGGTTAGGTTTGCAACAGTTCTTTTTTCTGGATGAAAGGTACCCCTGATAACGTGTATGCAAAATTTCATGTTGATCGGTTAAGTAGTTAAGGCGTGAAAGCGTAACAAACAAACAAACAAACTCATTTTCGCATTTATAATATTAGTAAGGATGCTGTGAGTTAACCGAATAAATCAATGAAATCCGTATGTGTAAGTGGTTTAATGACTTTATCATCTACTAAGAAGTTTTTTCCTGATTATCTACCTTCTATAAATCGTTATATATCTTATACTTTACAACTGTACCCTTATCTCAAACACAAAATTACAGTGAACTAACTTATTACCAAACTTTGACGTTCATAAGTGTTGCTATGTAACCTTTATGAATAAATGATTAGGACTTTGACTTTGAACTGTCGGGGCCATACGTTTGAACATTTTGTCGTTCGGCCCAAGTCGAGAAACTTTATTTTATAATATCGCTTGGGCTGTAATACTACATTGCTAACACAGCGAATGGCAGATGAAGCACGATTGTGCAACAAATACCTTTCTATATAAGCCTTGCTTTCAAAGTCAAAGTAAAAAATCTTTATTTCCATAGAAATATGTAAACGCTTCTTGTGCACGTCAATTTACTGTATATGTATACCTAGTAATAAAAATTTATATAAATAAAAATCAATTGCGACATGTATGACAAAGCATTACATAGGACTGGCCCGACCTACATGGCTGATTTGTTTTTGTGTTGGTAATTGTTACGACAAGGTTTATATGAACGAAAGTTTGCGTAAAATCCGGGGGAAATGTCGAAAATTTAAATGGTATTTTATATGAAAAATTGATTGAAGTTTGGAAATTTAATTTAATTACGTGAAATGTATTTTTGTATAGATTGACAGGACAACGACTGTCGGGTCAGCAAGATAATAATAAAAAAAAATAAAAAGTAATAAAGTAGAAATCTTCAATTTCCTACTAATAATAACAATACATATATATATATATAATAATATTCTTACGCTTATATCACTGAAGGGCAATATGTACTTACTTTAATCCAAAGGAGGTATGCAAATTACGGCCTTAGTGGACAAGAATATAATTTATTGTAAAAATGTCTCATATTATTTTATTTCTCGCTATCGTTTTCTTTTAACCGAACCTAGCGGGAAAAAGGATTTAATTTTTATAATTTATTTATTTATCAGGAACAATTTACATTGTATTTGATATTTGATACAATAATACTAATTTCTAAATTAAACATGCAATGACAATAATAACAAAAAAGAATAATAATTATAATCATACATAAAACCATAAAAGAACACATAAAAAGAATAACAAAAAAAATAAAAATAATAAAACATGTCTTGTCCTGATAATAATACAAAATTAAAAAAAAAAAAAAAAACATAACACAACCAACAACAAAAATATAACATTTTATTGAATCAGTAAACCATTGTGGCTTGGGACAACATTGCCAGTGTTGAACAAAAGGTATTTTTTATAAGAAGTGAAATTATTACGAAACATTATAATTTATATTAAATTAAGTTTTTACTAACACAAGTAATAATATCACTTGTGTTAGTAAAAACTCCACATATTATACGGATTAAACAGGGATGTAATAGTATCAATTTATTAATGTTGTGACAATGTTATGAGAGAGCTATAAAGTACAAATGCCTGGATTTTAAGAGGCAAAATACAATCCAGGCATGTAAGCCGTAAAGTATACTATGTATACATTTTAATTGATAACAGCATTACTGTAACTGCATAGTAGGCAGAAGAACAGTAGGGTGCTGTGCACATATATTATGTCCATCATATGGTATTTATGTTGGGCAAGGTTTCAAAATAATGTAGCACCTCCTGCACCGCACCTCGATAGTATGTTTAGTCATTATGAAGGTAATGTAGTGGTTGGAGACTAATAAACTAATACCAAAATATACTATTGTTTACTTTATTTGTTTCTTGGACTATTAATTAAGCTTTAACAATAAATGAATAGTCACTATAGTTATTTGATGGGCGCTTACTTTGCAGAGCGAGCACTGGCTACCTGAGTTCAGTTAAGTAACTAGTTTTACACTAGTGAGCTCTGTAAACCAGCTATATAAACTTATTCTAGGTTTTTAGACAGAAACAAGTATAATTAATACATTCATTTAAAAAAAATTGCTTTGTGCCAAAGTATCACCGGAGCAATTGTGTTCATTTTTGGATGCCTTATATATCTGAAACCCAACTAGATAGCATGTTGAAATTACACAAGGGTATAGAATACTAATAGTTCTTCGTAAAACATACAGTTTTATTTTTGTCCATGCGAGGCCGAAGTTGTATGGGTTTGCTGCATATCTCCTTTAACCATTTATGGTTTTCAGTTCTACTTAAGTCCTGAGAGTGAGCCTACTGACGTTTCGAGCACAATTCCAAGCTACGTGCTACTATTGAGAATTTCTTGGCAAAAAATCTTAAAACTTTGCCCGACCTGGGAATAGATCAGTGATCTTGCACACATTATCATTATACCACTAAGACAATAAAAAGCTATAAAACAAGCTATTTCTTCTTGATACAAAACTTCAATCGTCTCTTTAAATGATACCGAGGCGTTAGAAAAGTAGGCGTAACCAAAAGGGTGGCCGTTGGACTGCCACTCAGAGGTCTTGAAATCGAGCTTAAGGCAATGACTGTTAAAAGGTATGTGCGTATTTAATAGGTATATCGCTTTAACAGTGAAGGAAAGGATCGTGTTGAAATCTGTAAGTGTCCTGAAATCCTATGTCTTCTAACAGTGATGTGCAGACTGTCAACCCGCACTGGGCCAGCATAGTAGATATGGCCTAACCTTTCTCACGCAGAAAAGAGGTACGTGCCTAGCAGGGGGCCAGTTTATATACATGGCCGATATTAAGACATAAGAACCGGCTCGCATAGCTCACCAGACCAAGAAACTTCAACAAACCAACAATCGAAAATAACTTATTCCTACCTTATAAAAGCACAGCATACCACCATATAACCGAAACTAAAGCGTCATGTCTTTTACGCAACGAAAATAGGCCTCCAATTTGTTTCCAAATGAAGAAAAAAAACCAGCTTGAAATAACGGCGCGTGTCGGTTATCCATCACAAAAAGTCGCAGAGGCTTTCACTAAACTAATTTACTGTAGCAACGTTATTGTAGAACTGAAAAAATACTTTCAGACTGAAAAAATGTTGTCTGCATGGGTTCGAGCTCATAGAAACAGAAGTTAACATGAAGAGATTGAGCATAGATGGCGTAGTGGTTAAGGCAGTCACCTCAGCACTGCCATTGCGCCAAGTATTGTGACTTCGATTCTTAAATTTGTGTCATATACTAATAGTTGCTTTGAGTCGGGGTGTTATTTGCGTCCGTAATTTGAATATTTGGAAAGTCTCCCGTGACATAGGCAATCTTTTTCATTAGTATTCTAAGTGACCCTACTTCAAATGCGGCGTAGACCTATTTGAAATATATGTACATCAACAACTTCCTCTGTCTCCTATCATTACATAGTAAGTAATTATCTTAGAATAAGCCACGATGGGGCTAACATATTATTTTGTAATAAAAGCTACTAAATTAAAAAGTAAAAAAAAAAAATAGGCAATCTTTCTTGTGTAGGATATGTCTGCTATAGAAACAAAAAAAGAGCAACATGCTATAAACATCGGTATTTTTGTATCGTGATTGCTATAAAACATGTTCCCTTCCCAGAAATCGTACTTGAGATCTTATTCAGCTTTGTTTCCGGCTTTCATAAAATAGTGCAGTAGCCACTTGCTATCTGTCGAACACAGATACAGACTTTATGCTGCCATTAAAAGTTTCCTAACAAACAGAGTCAGTAACACTTTGTACGACTTTGGTATCAAACCCGACCCTTGACTATTGTACGCAAATATAAATACTTTACGCAACAAGACCAGAGATGCAGTAGAGCTCATACTATTAAAGAGCCCAACAATGTGATCCCTCATTGTTTACTATACGTATTGTTCTGAGAGCTCAACTTAAGCTGGTTATATTTTCTTAACGAATATTCTACGGGGGCGAAGTCGAGAGCGTCAGCTACTTCTTTATATTATTGCTGTTGTTATCATAAAACTTTAAGTCACTGAGTTTAATACCTCAAATAAGACAGCGTTACACACAAACCCTTCTTCTTTAATGGAATTTATATTAAGGTGCTATTTAAAAGGTTTATTATACACCATTATAAAGGTAGCTATCATAATTTTCAGAATAGTAGAGCCTCGCTGATTTCAGCATGAATGGGCCGGCTCGACCGGGGAAGGACTACCCTCTCACTGAATATCGACGTGAAATACCTGTATTCTTACTGTTGTGTTTCGTTCGGTGAGTGAGAGTGCCGGAGGCCCAATCACCCTCTCTCCCGCTCCTTCTCCTTCCCACTTCCTTTCCTAAAGGGTCGGCAACGCGCAAGTGATGCCTATGGTGTTGCAGGCGTCCAAAGGCTACGGTGACCACTTACCATCAGGTGGGCCGTAAGCTTGTTTGCCACCTTAGTAGTATATAAAAAAAAAATCTTAGCGAGCGTAGGCAAGGGTATATAAATATAAATACACCTATATTTGACCGAATAAACGAAGAGTAATAGAGACTGGCTATTTCTGCAGGATATAATATTCTAGTGCATAAATGTAGGCTCAAACAAAAGTGCACTCTCCATTTTCTCACTCTTTAAATCCAATCAATATCATAAATATGTTTATTCATGTAGGTCACAAAATAACACTTATGAACGTCAAAGTTACACTTATTAATGTGAATTTACATTTACCTGTTTTCATGTTTAGCAAATCTATATTAATATTAGGGTAGTATTCAACTGTACAGCAAAAATATACTAATTGCACAGCAAAATATGCTTACCAAAAATACTAATTGCACACCAAAATATATTTAAAGAGATCAAACTAAGTCGACGAAGCGCCACTTCGCGGGGCTCCTATTTTTGGGTGGGTTTAAGAAGGAACCTAACATAATCTAACCCTTCCGAGACGGAATGCAGTGATTTGAGGCGTATAGGTGCTCGTTATGATATATTTTAGTAAGCATATTTTCCTACGGAATTAGTATTTTTGGTGGTCATTATATTTAATCCCTTAATATTATAAAACTGCAGAGTTTGTTTGTTTGTTTGCTTGAACTCGCTAATCTCAGGGAGTTCTGGTTCGATTTGAAAAATTATTTTGTGTTAGATTGTATATTTATCGAGGAAGGCTACAGGCTATATAACATCACGCTACGACCCACGGGGGCGGCGCAATAACGATAAACGCGGGTGAAACCGCGGGAACATCTAATCTCTAATAAGTGGAACTGGCAAGAAACTCACGGCCAGTCTTTTTAATCGCCAAGTTTACAGTATTGTTTATTGGGATAGCCAGCGGACATGACTGGACATGGATCAAGCAAAGGACTAACAGATTAACATGCTTTTTGAGGCACGGTGGTGTGCTATGCCGTCGAGTTCCTAATTTTGAGCAGCTATTGAGAATTTTTGAACAGAAAAATCTCAAAATTATTTGTTGCCTCGATCCCAAAATGAAATCCTAGTCGAACATGTGCTTATTCGCCACCCCTTATGCTAATTGTAGACTTTAAACGAACATAGCGGTTCGGATCTATTTGTAAAGTAATATTCTCCAAACGCAGCAGAAGGATAAGGACCAAAACAACACGAATTTGAAACAGACAAAATATTGTTCGTCCCCAAAATATTCAAATCAACAAACAGAAGGACAACAAACAACCTTAACTATATTTATATCATATTCCCAAATCATCATAGAAATTGGACTGTCCTGCCATCTATAAATCAACCGAAGACGTATTTTCATAAATATATTATGGGGAGAGTGGGCCAAAATGGGGTATGTGGATATGGGGTGTAAGAAGAGGAAATGTTGTATTGTGATGCGATACGATGTGCCAACGCATTCATGGTACCCATCGGTCATGTAAATAAGTAGTTTATAAAATACTAGCTTTTGCTCACGGCTTGACCCATGTAGGTCCCACGGTAAAATAAAATATGTGATAAGTATTGTGTATTAGAGCGTCACTATTTTCGTTTTCTTAAATTCGTTTGAATATATTTTTTTTACATTGTAGCAAATTATTTTATGCTTCTTATTATTATTTTATATGATACCTACGCAGTTTATTACATATAATAATAATAGCAAGCCATAGATTATAGCCAAAAATATAGTAAATATCAAATCAAGACAGATGAGAGTACAGCAGTCTTTCAAAACAATATTTTTGCTGTCCCTCGTAAATATGGGTCAAATATAAATACACATAACTAAAAGCCTATGTTTTAAACAAATAAAATAGTCTAAGTTCTATAGTAATAGGCACTGAAACTCATGGATGTTTGCGGCGTCATAGATAGTAAAATCCACTAGTATCAGTGCTGATTATACATTAGCAACAGCATGACCCAAAGGAGCCAAGATATTTATCTCAGCGCAAAGAAAATACATAAGTAAATAATTTTAATTCACTACGACTATCATTGAGTGGAAGTAAGTTGCTACAAATCAAAATAAAATGTTTGCACAAAACATACTTATACGGATTCTCATTTAGATATCACTAAGGGCATAGGTAGCGGTGTCTCATTACGTCCACCTTTTAACAGGTATGTTTAAAGTCACACATAATAGGAAGCGAGCGTATTGCCGTCTACCAGACATACTTCTAGAATCTACAGTGCTCCTGAAAATTTTTTGATACAGTAACCTTAATAACATCTTTACGACCCACGTCAAACCTAACCTTACTATTGGCACAAAGAGTGTAAGCTTATACCATAGGACGCACAAGTCAATATGCAATTAACACACACACTGAACCACAAAACCTTTATTTTAATGTGCAGGGTTGTAACTTTACTTCTAGAGTCCCATTTTCCCCTATTGTCCCTACATCAGCACTTGGCTGTTTATACCCAGATTGTTTCGTGGTTATATTAAGGGTTAACAGTGACTTTGGACAAAGGATATTAAATATTTTATGGCCTCACAATGGCAGTCATAAATCCATGGTGGTAGGTTTATGAGTTCAATATTGATTCTTCAGTATGCAAATTCTTGATAAAGTGGAAGGGTGGATTTCTTTATGAAGGAATTTCGGTGGTCTATTACTTACTGTTTGTTTTATATAGTCGGTTGATTTTGATTTGGCTTTTGGATTTCAAGGCTGTTTGTTTGTAATGATTTAAGTATTCATACCTATAGCACCAAAGTGTATTACACTAACATTTCGCCGATTATATTTTTAGGGTCTACTTATCAGGTGTGAATCTTTTGCCGTAAGCTGGGCACTGGTCGAGATTTCATGTTGCTACAGAAAATTTCTTGACGGAAAATCCCAATAACATTTTCCTGATCTGGGAAATGAACTCAACCCTGACAAGATACACAGCAGTCGCATTCACTACCGTTGCGCCATCAAGACAGTTATCATTATCAGAATAATTATCAATATTTCGGATATTTCGATTCGCTTGAAGATTCACATATTTTTCGACCTCTTTTTCCTCTTTTTCTTTTGATTTAAAAAAGAATTCTACAGTTGGATTATTTCTGTGTCGCGAGGGGCTACAAATATTAAAACAACGGATTTAAAGAACACTCAGACTCTGAGCAATTATTTGTGTAATACACATTTTTTGTCACGTGCGGGGTTTGAACCCACTACACTCGGCAATAGTGGAGAGGTAAATCACACACAGAAGTTGCAAAAACCGCAGTCACAACTGCTGCGCATCGAGGTTTCACATCCAATATGACTTTGACATGACACCGAGGATTCACAATACACATTAAACAGTCAAATAGTTAAATAAAACACGCATTTATTATCGCTTAAGAAATATTGTTTCAAATCAATCATAGCAGCATAAAATAGATGTATTCGTAAACGCTGGAGGAGAGGACCGAATGAGATAATCACAAACAAATCACATCGGTGCTGCCTCCATACTGATCCTTTCGTGCAGGGTTGCGTACGTTTCACGTAAAGCTTAAACGAGGAGATTTATTTTAATGGCTATTTTATATAGGAATAGTCAAAACAATTCATATGTACATATATCAATATGTGAAGAAGAATTTTTGTACTTGTTTTTAAGCGATTTTGTGTACAAGAAGCTTGAGATTTGGTATAGTTAATGACGGCCACTGGATGATCTTCCAGCCCATATTTTGCAAATTTTATGTTTTTAATCTTTGGGGCTGCATCTATTCAAAGAAAAACATTAACTGGAAAAAGAGATATTATGTTCAACTCGAGCGAAATCGGGGTTAGCTGCTAACAATATTTTATAAATAGTAGTTCTGACTCACCAATGCCTAAAGTTATGGACCTAGAAAACTAGATTTTGTACACAAGTATCCTTTACAATGTACGCAAGTAATAAGACCGGATTTTGGAGTTTCAATTTGATAAGGAATAAATAGGATATTGCCTTTAAAGTTGTCTAGTTTTTTATTAAACTTTGTATTATTAACAGAGCCTAGACCGTTAGATTGCCACGCAAAAGTCTCGAGTTCGATCCCATGTCACGGTTCGCTGGCTTTCTAAAGCTGAATTGTAAAGGAAAACATTGAGAGAAAACCGGTATATTTGAGTTCTCAATAGTTTTCTGGAAGATATGAAAAGTCTGGCAACCCGCAAAGGGTTAGCTTGGTGTATTATGTGTGGTTATCGTGGTGGGTACGGTTTTCTTCTCAGTTTGAGAAGTTAGACCCATCTTCATTTTTTTATGGCAATTCCCGCACTACGTATAATTAATTCCTATATCGCTGCTTACAAACATTCAAACAACGGATACAAAGCAATTCCAGACTTGTAACAACCATTTGTGGGACACACATTTTTTTTATCACGTGTGGGATTCGAACCCACAACACTCGACGCAGTTGCTTCACAGACCGAGAAGACCATGCCCAGCTATAGGACAATTTATATACAGAGCTAAAATTATTATATATATATTCGCGCATCGCTGATCGCTTCAAAAGTAGGATAATTGACCACACAGCACTTATAGTCTAGAAAACCTCTCGGAAAATTCTCAAACACAAAACAATACCAATTTACAATTGCTAGGATAAAAGTATTGGAATGTATGAAAATTTTACGCGTCCAATTTCACCGCAACTAATCTAATATTCGAAATTTGATTTGATGATGATATTTCATTCATTTGTTTAATCAAGAACAATTTAAGTTGTGTGTGAATATACAATAATAATAATAAAAAAATAAATTAAACATAAATAATACTTATTGCAAATCAGTTAACAAAATATACTAATGGATAGGTCGTGGTCGATGCTATTATCGATGATAATTTAGATTATGGCGATAAGTTCAAATGGTTAATAAAATTAAATAAAAACTGTTTATTTCTACAAAGTACATATAACTTTCTAAGATATTATTCAGTGGCCCACAGCAAAGCCCGTTTTGTGGATAATTTGGATGTCATGCATTGCAATGCATTTAAAGCTAATATTTCACTTAAATTGTAGTACTCTGCGGCAGTCCCTGTATCTCACAGGATCAAAGCCAGTCAGCTAATGATTTCCAGGTTTCTTGTCCTCAAGGAGCCTGGAAATCATTGGTTGATTGTAACAAAAATTATGCATGGCATTCGGCAGTACAGGAGTGCTGTGTGCTATTTTTTATTCTTGCGTAGTCAGACCAGTAACTCCTTCTATTAAATGTTTGCAACGTTACTGATACCACTGGTGTTATAAGTGGACAATACGCTTGTTAGCTGTCTTATCACAAAAATCAAAAGGAGAGATTTTTGGCAGAAGACTTATAATAAGCCTTTTAGATGACCGTGAAGGTCATCTAAAATATTGTGTGTATGTGTGTGTGTTATATATTGCGTCTATGGTTACACAAATCGATAAACGAATGTTTTGTTTATGAGTTCATTTTTCAAATCAAATAAAATCTAAAATATTTCTTTGTATACTATAAGTGGTTTCCCAAATACAATAAGCTCTGCTTGGTAATAACCTCTTGTATCCTTTCGCACAGCCCTGCTCTGGGGAACATGTTTACATTCTGCGATCGTGATGGATCGCAAGCCCGGTGTCCTCCCACCCTACTCCCAATGGGTATAGGGAAAATGGAAACGACGAGTGTAGTTGAAGAAGGTAATTGAACGTAGTTGTATTTTGTTGTTGAGAAAATAGACGACAAGAGATGGACCAAGAAAGTTTATAAAGCAAATATAAATGAAACAGTTCACAAAAGACTAGATCAGATCTTAGACCGTTTGCAAACCATGTTAAAAAAACATTAAAGTTTGCACAAGCATGAAGAATAAAATTGTGCCAGAAGAGGAAAATAATAGCATCAAAATAAATAATGATTGATTAATACCAACTAAACGTTTGAATGGAATGCATTCCAATGATTGGTTGCTATTCTTGAAACATAACAGCGTCAATTTGTTAATTGAATAATTAATAACGATACGTAAATGTAGTATAGACAAACATCTATTCGATTTCTAGTGCAACAAGTTGGATAAATCATGGCAATACTTTTCGGAGTTGACATGCAGATTAACACAAACATATATTAACTCGCTGCTGGGGTCCATTATCAACCAATTAAATCACATTTGTATTTGTTGGATATTAGAAATTGGTTAATGATTTAGAAAGCAGGTTTTAATATTCAAGTGGTGGCAAATAAATCATTACAAACATTATTAACACGATCTATTATAACTATAAGAAATACTTAAAATATGTAACCAAACCTTCGCTATATCGTATATATTTTCGTAATTCAGATAATAAGCAGTGACACCCCATAAAAACAATTTTCGAATCATTCGATTTTGTGATTACAAAGCTTGCTACATTTAGTAGATGTCCAAAATCACATCCAGTAACAATTAAGTTATCTCGGTGTAGCCTCACGAACCATCACTGTTTCGCGAGAACATTTGATAAATGCGCACGTCAGTTTTTGCTAACGTTTATTTTTATCAAATTGGATTTTTATTCGACTCCAAAGTTATCAGTGACAGCCTGGTTCATTTGTATTATGTATAAAATACTGTGGGGCTTATTTAGGTGGAGTAATGTTTTCTTTAAAAACATGGATGTAAGGTTGGCGCAGTGAATAGTCGTTTTTGTAGTTGCCAGTGCGTCGAGCATTGTAGACTTGATCTATATGAGACTATAATTTTTAGAATTGCAAAGTTTTTGAGTGTTCCTTGTGACCATTCTGTGTCATATGTCTGTTTCAATGTTTTTAAAGTCCATCGTAGCACCAGAATGATTGCTAGTGCGAGCCTTGTCTATAAAATAAACAATGTATAGTACATTTTCGGGGACAAACAGGACACACATTTTCAGGGTTTTCTTTGTCTTTTCTGTGTTCTGTATCAGTTTAATGTTTCAAAGGTCTATTGTATCACATGAATTGTTGCTAGTGTGGATATTGTCTGTAAAAAACAATGCTTAGAACAGGCGATAGAGCACGATACTCCTACTGAATGTAATCACAACAAGTGAATGTTAGAAGAAGAATTTATATTCTCTATTTACTCTTTCAGAATACAGAAGAGAGAGTATATTTTTAAATATTTAAACACAATAGAACTGCCTCGTTAGCGCAGTAAATTAACATAAATTTAAAATTAAATAAAGTAGTAGTAGTAAATGAACCTGCTCTACGTGAGATTAGTATTAGTATCGGTTCTTAGGTCAAGCAAAATTTATTAGGTTTCCAAGCAAGAAATTCTCAGTAGCTGCACGAGCCTGGAACTATGCCCGGTAGAAGAATATAGGCTTTCCTTCTATAGCGTAAGACTTAAACCATATCTGGTGACATGTGAGTACACCTATGTCTACCTCTTAACCGAATAAGCGTGAGAGAGATAGAGAGAGAATATGAGATTTTTTATGTAGACTATAAAGACACTGAATCCATTAGATTTAGAATAATAAAACTAGAAAGAAGAAGATGAGTTTACACAACAATAAATAACTGAAAAGTCTTTCAGTTATTTATTGTTGTGTAAACTCATCTTCTTCTTTCTAGTTTCTTCATCTAGTTAGTTTTCTAGGTTAAATTACAATCAGATTTTAACAGTTGTTGACGACTGTCAACAACTGTTATGACGTCATGTTGTAAATGTACGCATTCTATTTCCAATTGACCTTGCTTTCCTAAAACCATTGCTGCCGTGGTGATATACAACTCTGCGTTCTTAAGGTATATGCTTATATACGTTACGAAGAAGGCAGAGTTGGATATCATAACGGCAGCAATGGTTTTGCAATAGTCAATGAGAGTACATATATAGTACCACTGCTAGCACATACATTACACACAGCACGTACATACCTTAACATGATACCATTATTCTAATGAAAATAAATAATTTATGCGTACATTCATTAATCAAATGTGTTATGATCTAAGTGGTTTATATCCAATACGGTAGAGTTAATGTTAGTGCTTTCCTTGCCCTGGTGATTGATTAGAGCATTATAGTCTCATATCTCTATCCCCAAAGGGATAGGCAGAGTGTAATACAACCGTATTTTACCACGTATGTTTTTTGGTTCTATATAATAGAGAGCGACCGTTCTTTCTACTAAAGCTTTAAATACCAGGTAAGATCATAGGTCTTACTTGATATCTGGAGCCTGGATCCTCGAGCCTGAAATTTTTTTGAAGTGAAATCTTCTTTAGCGGCGTTGTGCACTTTTTTGTGATGGGTAAAAAATTTTAAACTCGCGTCAGGACACGTGATCTGATCGAAAATTCGTAAGACGGAGGGAGAATTGTCATGTTTGTGTACGATAGCGTAATAAATGAATATTGTATTTTACCACATAAATGATAGTAGGTACTTTTATACTGATAATTAAAGCAATTCGTGCAAAATTATTCCCTAACCATTCCAAAATATGAAAATGCACAACGTTATATTCCAGATATAAATATTTATTTATTAGGATAAAATAGAGGTAATCTAAAGGAACCTTAGTAAAGCTGTCTGCGTTGTGTCAAGGCTGTAAGATTTTTCGTATAGATACCAGAAAGTAGTCCAGCTACCATCTCAATTTTGATAAAGTTTTTTTTTTATACAACTAAGGTGGCAAATAATCATACGGCCTACCTGATGGTAAGTGGTCACCGTAGCCTATGGACGCCTGCAACACCAGAGGCATCACTTGCGCGTTGTCGACCCTATAGGAAAGTAAGTGGGAAGGAGAAGGAGCGGGAAAGGGGGTGATTTGGCTTCCGGCACTCTCACTCACCGAACGAAACACAACAGTAGGAATACTTCTATTTCACGTCGATATTTTGTGAGAGGGTAGTCCTTTACCAGTCGGGCCATCCCATTCATGCTGAAATCAGCGAGGCTCTACTACTCTTTAAACTCTATAATGTTTATTTATTTACTTTATTGGGACACAAAACAGTTACACATTAAATGTAATACAACAATTTTATACGAGTGTATGTAAAAAAAGAGTAAACGTGTAACCTACACCAATGTCCGTAAATTAATATAAAAAAAAAATAGTAATAAAATAAAATAAACACGCACGATAATTGTGAACGGGAAATCAAGCAATAATTATTTTAACAGTTCAATAGCTTGTGTACCCAATTTTGAATACGGGAGTGCATATATATCAAAGTCTGTATGGTGTGTGTATAATATAATAATACGTTTCATTAAGGAATTTCTTAATTATGTAAAGTGCAATTAATTATGTATTCTTCTTTTACTGATATACCTGTAAGAGTCATATTTAGTAGACGGTTATAATAAATTGTTGACATATTACCTTAAAATAAATAAACTGTAGTCCACGTGGACGAAGTCACAAGCAAAGGCTAACAAAATATTAAAATAAATCGTGCTACACCGTATTGTCATCTATCTGCACTACACTCTACCTCTCCAACTTAAAATCAAGCAAATATCCACAATTTTTCCTTATTCACTAGAAAAGATTCACACAATCATTCCTTTTTAGCCAGACGTTCGTAACGACGGCCATTTTGCGTCTGTAACATTTATGCAACCTTGACTATGGAGCTAACGTAAGTATCTGTTATATTAAATTAAGAAATTTAGAAGATTTTCATGCATATTTTCTAGAGGATAGAAACGGAAAATATGGATTTTCAATTGCTATCATTCTGGTTTCCTGTTGCAACAGATTTAGGCGATTAACACACGGCACCGCGCACCGCCGCGGTAGGCGGTGAAGCGGATCTCATATCACATTGGCCTCTACTAAATCCGTTGATGCCTAACACACGTACACCGCCCGACCGCGCGATTGAGCGGTACTCTTTCGCTTTACCGCCACCGCCATTCGCAATGAGGGGCGGTGCCGTGTGATAATCGCCTTATGTATATTAAAAATGTTACTAATACCAACAACAGATTGACAACAACAACAAGAGATGGCGCTGTACTAAACATAAAACTACTCCATACGAATTGAATCGCGCTAATGAAGTTTGGTCTACAAGTTGATAATAGTTGATAGTTTTTTGTCTATTGCACCTAGTGGCAGACGAGTCAGCGGTCCACCTAATGGTAAGTAGTTAAAGGACGGTTATGTGTTTTGGCTTTGTGTAAAATTACCGCAGCCTGCTTGAAAGCTGCTGATACTTCAAAATAGGTGTCGATGTGCGACTAACGCAAAGTCGAAATATCCCACGGGTACAACGCCTCTTTAAAGAGTCTGCATCTGGCTGTACCTTTCCTTAGTCAAGCAACATTAATCCTTGATTTAAAGTGCAATCCTACGGTGTCCTATCTCTAAAGATTTTATAATTACTAAGTCTTCATTTAACACCCTTTTCACCGTGATTCTGCTTTAACCCATCTGAAGGGCCAAAAGTTATTGCTTACATATGGGATTTCTTTGAATTCGCGCCTTCACAGATTTTATCACTTCTGGAGTCCTAACAGAGCCAGGGCGACCACTTCTTGACCTGTCATCTAAACTAGAGTATGCATTGTATCGTTTGATGGTACGATAAACGAATCTTATGGTTTTATTAAATTTTTTCAACATGTCAAAATCTGAATTGGCGCGTAACTGCAACGATGCAACGCAATTACCACAACACGGTCTTCTTTAAGTGTCCACTCCATATTTAAAAATGAGTAAATTCTAAAAATTACTCATTTTTATATCCATGAAAATTCGAGATTCTAATTAAATAATTTTTTTTTGGCCAGCATTTTAAATTCTAAAGTTTTTATTGTGTGACAGAACTTATGACCAGACTATGTATTATGTCATGTCATTATACTCGTATATTGATATATGTAACCATAGTTACGCGCTTTGACTGCATGTGTCAAATGCATGGTTGTGTGCGTGTAGTGTTTTTTCATTAATTTAATGTATTTATTATACATATTTTATATAAATATTAGCATTCGTCACTTCTTCTCTGTATAAACTATAAGTTTGCGAAATTTCATACTCCTCCGTCCGTCCAATTTTCGTAAAAAGGGATCCAAAGTTTTCGCTTCACGTATTAATATATAGATGTTCACGATATGACTTACATAAGAGGTTTATTACCGTTTATGATAGATAGTTCTATGCTGCTTCTCCGAAGAAAACCGAGACCTAACTCTTGACACGATGGAAATGGGTTTAATTAAAAATTAACACTGGACACAAAAGAATTTCTCCGAAAGTTTAGGTTGTAAACTGACCCTCCTGTCATGGTATTCTCTAGAGACTATGGAATAGGTTGTTTCAAGAAGGGTTTTAAAAGGTTTTTACAGGGTCACTAACGCGCGAGTAATTCCCTCGGTGTTCCAAGCGTACATAATTACATAGGCTATGTATATAAGTACCAGTTAATAGAGGCAAAGCCATTGCTATCTACTAAGCTTATTACCAGGCTCAAGGCTGCTACTGAAAAAAAAACATTCAAATTTTGATTTCTCGAATGGCGAATCGATTTAAGCGTCACCTCGCTATTGCCACAACGCTGAGTGTTGTCAATTCGATGCCCACATGGAACAAAAAATTTGTGCTATCCTCAAATAGTTACTTCGTGTCTATGAGTTCTTTGTTTGAACGTTTGTAAAGACCCCGTGACACAGGCACTACTGCCAGTATGATGGTGGTCTTTAAAAAAGAAAAATATATCTGTATGAGACAAAAATCGAACATAGTACCACACAGTCGAGCGTAACCGTGAACACAAAACCACTAAAACCAGTCGTCGCATCATTTATTTCCATCAAATCTACAAACAAACAATACTTAAACAAACGTTCTATAGATGGCGTAACAGGCAGACTTAATTATTTTAAGTGCTTGCGATTTATCTGTACTAAATATATAACTTCCAGTTAACTTTGTGGCGTTTAAAAGAGCAGTCATTTATCGCTTAGCGTAGCATCGCTTTTGTTCTTTGTTTCATCTGATATACGTGCCAAGAAGCTTTAAGTGAATGGATTACCCTTCAGCGTCTTGTGGATGGCGTTGGCCACTTGTATGGACGGTATTAAATGTGACCTAGTGATAGTTAAAAGATCAACGCCCGGTATCTGAAAGGCACCTTGTTTACCGATTACTTGTTTTCGGAGTAGTAGAGCCTCGCTGATTTCATGAATGGTCCGGCTCGACCGGGGAAAGATTACCCTCTCACAGAATATCGATGTTAGGTACCAGTATTCCTACTGTTGTGTTTCGTTTGGTGAGTAAGAGTGCCGGAGGCCCTGTCACCCTCTTTCCCCCTTCCCACTCCTTCTCCTTCCCAGTTCCTTTCCTAAAGGGTCGGCAACGCGCAAGTGATGCCTCTGGTGTTGCAGGCGTTCATAGGCTACGGTGACCACTTACCATCAGGTATGTGGTATGCTTTTTTGCCACTTTAGATGCATAAAAAAAAAGATGTTCAAATGCATGTTAATTACTGTGATTGGCTAACTGTATTAGCAACAGCCAGTTACATCGCTTGTAATGAGTTTTATTTTAAATCGTAGATGATCAGCCTTTCAGAGACCTGGTCTAAGGCTTACATGTAAATATATGCTTTGTGCGATGATCGTTGGACTACCAAGCAGAGATCCCAAGTTCATTCCTTTAATTTTTCGAAGCTTTGTGTGTATTAAATAGTGAAAAGCGCTCGCTATGACGGTGAAGGAAAGCTATATGTCTGAGAGTTCTCCTTAATATCCTCAAAGATGTGTCAATACCGTCTAACGGACACAGTTCTTAACTCCGTGATGCTACTGAGAATATCTTGACCGAACACTTTGCCCGGCCAAGAAACGAACTCGAGACCTTACCCGCATTAACTACTGCTACGTCTCCGAGACAGTTGAGAATATACGAGAACATATGTATATTATACACTTCTCTACATCGATTGATTTCAGAGATTAATTAAGCATCTTTGTTTTGTTGAGCCGTCATATAACATGCGACCTCGATGGCGTAGTGGTTAGTGTAACTGACTGCCATGCTTGAGGTCGTGGGTTCGATTCCTACACAAGTCAAACATTTGTGTGCATGGACGTGGATGTATGTCTTGGTCTGGGTGTTTCTATGTATAATATATGGGTATTTACAAGAAAAATTATATAACTTGTATGTTTATCCTTTGTCTAGTACCCATACTACAAGTTCTGCCTAGTTTAGGGTAGATGGTATTGTGTGTATGTGGTAGAATATTATAAATTAAAGTTATCTATACATCTACATAGTCTGGTCATAAGTTCCGTCACACAATAAAAACTTTAGAATTTAAAATACTGGCCACAAAAAAGTTTATTGAATAAGAATTTCGAATTTTTCATGAATATAAAAATGTGTACTTTTCAGAATTTTACTCATTTTTAAATATGGAGTGGACACTTAAAGAAGACCGTGTTGCGGTTATTGCATTTCATCGTTGCGGTTACGCGCGAAATCAGATTTTTGACATATTGAAAAATTTTAATATAACCATAAGATTCGTTTATCGTACCATCAAACGATACAATGAAGACTCTAGTTTATATGACAGGTCAAGAAGTGGTCGCCCTCGCGCTGTTAGGACTCCAGCAGTGATAAAAGCTGTGAAGGCGCGAATTCAAAGAAATCCCATATGTAAGCAAAAACTTTTGGCCCTTCAGATGGGTTTAAGCAGAACCACGGTGAAAAGGGTGTTAAATGAAAACTTAGGGCTTCGGGCATATCGAAGAAAAACAGGACATCGATTGGACGCTCGTTTAATGGAACTACGCTCGTTTAATAAAAATGAATGCAGTTGTGTATTAAAATACAGTCCTCACGAACCTTGTGGAACCTGTTTCTCATACCATGTTCAATAACAGGCGCTGGGTATTCCAACAAGATTCTGCGCCAGCTCATAGAGCGAAAAGCACTCAAGACTGGCTGGCCGCGCGTGAAATTGACTTCATCCGGCACGAAGACTGGCACTCCTCCAGTCCAGATTTGAGTCCGTTAGATTACAAGATATGGCAACACTTGGAGGAAAAGGCCTGCTCAACACTTCATCCTGATTTGGAGTCACTCAAGGCATCCTTGTTTAAGGCAGCCGCCGAAATTGACATGAACCTCGTTCGTGCTGCGATAGACGACTGACTGCGCAGGTTGAAGGCCTGTATTCAAAATCGCGGGGGTCATTTTGAATAAACTTTATTAGCATAAGCATCTGTGTTTTATTAGGTTCATTTTGGTATATAAATGTTTACATCAATAATAAACATAGTACATAGATTCACGCCTGTTTCCCAGAGGGGTAGGCAGAGACTACGGATTTCCATTTGCTACGATCCTGACACACTTCTCTGGCTTCATTCACTTTAATCACATTCCTCATACACGCCCGTCGGTTCAAGGAGCTCTTAACCTGGCCTTTGTCCAGAACGCCTCCGATCTGGTCGAGAAACGTTCGCCTAGGTTTTCCTCTTGCGACTGTTCCATTCACACTAATAAACATGTCTCAATTATTTCATATTAAACATGTGACAGAACTTATGACCTGACTATGTATATCTATATATACATATATACTTCATACAAATAAATAAAATTGAAGTGTCTGTTTGTAATGTCAAAATAACAGCTTTTTATCTAATGCATATAAAAGTATATAAGGTACCTATACGAAAACATCAATTTTAAATTTTTTGTCTGTCTGTCTGTCTGTTTGTTCCGGCTAAACTCCAAAACGGCTGAACCGATTTTGACGGGACTTTCACTAGCAGATAGCTGATGTTATAAGGAGTAACATAGGGTACTTTGATTTTAGAAAAAGAAAATTGGGTTCCGCGGAGACCAACACTTTTTAGTTAAAATCTACGCGGACGAAGTCGCAGGTAACAGCTAGTCTATAGTAATATTATAAAGCTGAAGTGTTTGTTTGTTTGTTTGTTTGAACGCGCTAATCTCAGGAACTACTGGTTCGAAATTAAAAATTATTTTAGTGTTGGTTAGTCCATTTATCGAGGAAGGCTATAGGCTATATAACATCACGCCACAACCAATAACAGCGGAGCAGCAATGAAAAATGTTGCAAAAATAGGGAAAATTCTCTTATATGAAGCAGACGATTTCGCGAGTCAGCTGGTATGTTATATATATGGCTTACTAGAACAAATTTGATCTTAAATTTCCTAGTACACGTGTTGCAGTAGAGTTGGCCTGCGGAGTTGTAAGTATACGTGTAGGACGGTTTCTTTAACTTCGTGAACGTCTAGAGGAAATACGTAAAAAATAATTAAAAGTTCATTGCGCAAACAATACACAAACGGACAAATGTATGTGCGCTCGATACTTGACTCATTATCGAGTCAAGTGTGCAGCGGACATACATTTGTCGTATTTTTTTTTTTTTTTGATGACTCATTTTGCGGACCGCGTATGTCTGCTCGACAGTTGACGGGTTAAGTATTTGGCATTTTACGCCAATCGTTCGGTGAAGATTTTCTCACACGTTTCAATAAGACAGTTAGGAATAATAAGATAAGATAAAGAATAATACTAACAAGAAATGACTAATTTTATTCTTCTTCAAGGCAGAACTGTTTTACTTCAACATGAAATTACACCGTACTTACCAAAATGATGTAAC
Source organism: Catocala sponsa (assembly GCA_963564715.1). NCBI lineage: Eukaryota > Metazoa > Arthropoda > Insecta > Lepidoptera > Erebidae > Catocala > Catocala sponsa. The sequence goes on from OY751349.1 coordinate 19,415,626, forward strand.
GTAGAACAGTCTTTCTGTCTAAGCCGGATGTCAAATATTTCCTCTTACCTGCAATAAAAAATATAATTATTCTTAACTTATCTTTTGTGAAGTAAAATATTATACCTACAAGAAATAAAGACGGGTACTTTAAATAGGAAGCGACAGCTCGAAGGTTAAAATAAGGCATCTAAAATTTGTTGAGTTGATTTAATTGTTGGAATTATATTAGGGACTACCTTTTACACGTGGATTTGATCGATAATAGTACTTTTTTTAAATCCCACGTCCTTTTCTGTACCCTTGACAACGTATATGCACAATTTTATGATGATAGGTTGAGTAACTAAGACGTAAAAGCGTTACAAACTAACCCAACAAACTCATATTCGCACTTCTAATATTAGGTACTTGTAATTCTCGTAATTTCAGCTTGGTTGATTGCGTGGCGTTTATGCTTATAATAGCCAAGTGAGATCAAAGGTTCGGGTTCTGGATCAGATAAAGTGATATTGTCAGCTCAGTAAACGACAATAAAGCCGTCTATAAGTACTACAATATTTTTGACGTGACAACGTCTAATAAATCGATGAACGCCGGCTGCACGCACGAGAAAGTATGACTCATTGTCCCGTTACGCTCATTGTCCCGTTACGCTCCTTGTCCCGTTACGCTCATTGTAAGGTTCATCATCATCATCATCATTTCAGCCTATTGCAGTCCACTGTTGGACATAAGCCTCCCCCAGGGTGCGCCACAAGGCCCGATCTCCCGTTTTCGCCATCCAGTCACCTCCAGCCACCTTAAGGGCCTTATTGTAAGGTTACGGGAAAGAAATTTTGCTATGATGTTGTCACGTTAAACTATCGTCCGTAAACCGACTTTACAGACAACCAATTTTTTTAAATTTGTATTGACTAATACGGCTGTCTGATTCTGTCAAACGTTTTGATATTTTTAGGTTGTTTTATGTAGCTGCGATAGTTTAGTGGAAGACCATTGGACTGCTACGCAGAGCTATGCTTTTGAAAATCATGTGCTTATGCAATAGTTAATTATAGCTTCGTTTAACGGTAATGGAAAACATCGTGAGGAACTTGCGTATAGGAGAGTTCTCCATAATGTTCTCAAAGAAGTGTGAAGACTGCCGAGCGATTACTTAAGGCGAAAAGCATTGCAATCAGACTCACGTTCGAACTTATAATATTAGTTAGGATTCTTAATACAGTTACGTTTCTTTTGAATTGTATGTTGCTAATCTGTGGAAAATTAAATATAAAACACTAAATTATTGTCAAATTTCTGATGCAATATCATTGCTTAATCCTTACAACAATTTATACAAGAATTATACGCTTACTTATATTTTATATATCAATGGTATATCAACTATACTTCATTTGGTTAGGTATTTAACTAAAGGTAATAATAATAATAAATCTATATTTTCCAAAATGTGTTACAGCTGTTCTATCTTAATGTAGCAAGACCCTTCATAATATTAGATAAAGATACTTATAAAGATAGAGTTAAACGATGGTGTCTGAGCTAGTGAGAACTGTGTTACAGACACCAGCGCCCTCCCCTACTACACTCATCAGTTTAAAATTTTATATTGTTGTACAAATGATTACATAACTATTTTGTGATGTACTTACATAAAAGATTGTTAAATTTAAATTGAATTAATAAGAAAAGAATAATAAACTTAAATTTAATAAACAAATTAAAACATGCAATAGTTCTAGTGTGTGTGCGCGCGTGTGTGTGTGTGTGTGTGTGTGTGTATGTGTGTGTGTGCGCGTGTGTGTGTGTGCGTGTGTGTATGTGGGTGGGTGTGTGTGTCTGTGTGTGGTGCGCTCATGTGTGGGTGGAAATATGACGTATGTATGCTATGTGTACATGCGGGAACGAGCCTATAGTTCACTGACTAGAAGTTTTTCTGTTTCATCATAAGATAGTGCTTGAAGCAGTTCTGTGAGCACTTTTTTACATTCATGCATTGTCAAGGGGAATATAGTATGTTTTTTATTAATTCTATTATAAAGGCGACAGCTAAGACTTTGAAAGTGTCGACCCGCTAAGGAAGTCTTGATTTTATTTGTTGGGCATACGTAATAATTACGACGTTTGTTCGCTGGTGGAGTATATGCAAGTAAGGAGTGTTTACATAGTGTGATATGAAGAATGCAGAGCTGCCTAACAGTTAGTATTGAGACATCTTTGTATAATTGAGATGTGGGATAGCGGTAAGGTTTGTTCGTAAAAACTTTCAATATAGCTCGCTGTGCTCTCTCCAGACGGATCATGGAGGTTCGATATGTGCCTCCCCATACTACAATGCAGTATGTTATCAGGGACTGAACTAAAGCGAAGTATATTGTTTTTAAGAGAGGCATAGCAACAACATGCCTTAGTTTTTTTATAGGAAACATAAGTTTACGAACACGAGCTGTAGTTTGGTCTATGTGTTTGCTCCAGCTAAGTGTACAATCTATCTGTACACCCAGATATCTAACATCTGATGCTCGTTGTATCAGTGGACACAGACAGGTGTTGGATGATGTTATTGAGCAACTGTGAGCTTTCAGATTTATTGTTTTTGGTTGAGTTGCTGAATTTGCTGTAAAACTAACGAATCGAGTTTTAGATAAATTGAGTGTGAGCAAATTAGTACTTAGCCATTACATCACAATTTTAAGCGCATTCTCAGCAGAATGAATTGCACTACTCCAAGACGGACCACTTACAACAAGAGCCGTGTCGTCAGCATAGGCAAATATCTTACAATTAGGAATTGAAAGTTGACAGAGAGTATTAGCATAAATGAGAAAAAGGGTAGGGCCCAAGACGCTACCTTGTGGCACCCCAAATGTGAGGTTCTCTTCGTTACTTTCGTAGCAATTCACTTTGACACTTTGACTACGGTTTGTCAAATAGTCCCGGAAGATATTTAGGGCAACGTCTCTCACTCCAAGCGATTCCAACCTATGTAAAAGGATGTGTGTAGAGACTGTGTCAAAAGCCTTGGCTAAATCCAAGAAGATACCTATAGTTTTCGTTCTAGTGTCGAGATTGTCAACAATAGTATTCGTCAATTCTAGTACCGCATCTTCTGTAGATTTACCCTGTCTAAATCCATATTGATTAGGTGCAAGTACATTGTATTGCTGCAGGTAGCTCACTAATCTTTTATTGAGAACTTTTTCTAGGATTTTAGACAAGGAACTTAGAACCGATATCGGCCTAAAGTTTTCGACACGGTCCTCAGCACCACCCTTAAAGATTGGATGCACAAGTGCCTTTTTGAAGACTTTTGGGAAGACCCCTTTGGACAAACAGAGATTACAAACATAAGTTATAACTGGCACTATAACATGCCGAGCGGATTTAATTACAGACACTGGTATTCCGTCATATCCAGTAGCACAATCATTTTTTGAGCCAGATATAATAGTATCAATTTCTGAAAGATCAGTGTCTAGTAGTACTAATGAGTTTCCCCTTGGATTAATCAAACTGTTCAGCTGAAAGTCATTGCTTAGGTAATTTCGGTTTTGTTGGATACTGTGGGCTAGATTGGGTCCAACATTGGCAAAATAATTATTAATATAATTAACCGAGGACAGCGGATCCCCACGCATGCTTAAAAGATCTTCAGAAACATTTTCCGATTTACTATTCAAGTGGCTTATTGATTTAATAGCATTCCAAGTAGCTTTTGGATTACCCTTTGCCTTCTGGAGTTCGTTTTGTTCATATTTAAGCTTTATCTGTTTTAAGGTAAACAATCTTGATGTGTCTTTTTTATCTTTTTACCTTAAAACTCATTTTAACATAAAATGCTGCTAAAGATCGATGTAAATACAACAATAACGATTACTAAATCAATTAAACCGTTAGTTTAAAAAGTCACATAAATTAAATTAAAAAAATTAAATTAAAAATTAAATAAAATTAATATTAAAAATTGTTTATTATCGTTTTCTTATAAGCTATTTTATAGTCAAAGTCAAAGTCAAAAATCATTTATTCATTTAGGTCACAAAGTAACACTTATGAACGTCAAAGTATATAGGTTAGTGAGTTTACTAAGTTACTGAAGCTATATTTAGGTTAGTTGCTAGGTTCAGGCAAAGGGTAGAGCCTATGAGAAGAAACCTGCAAGAAACTCACGGCCACTCTTTTAAATCGTCAGTTAAATATAATTTCAGTATTTTACAACTCAGATTAACAAGGTGTTACAGCCATTATGCCATATACTATTGACTATAAAAACTAAAGATAATAACAATAATAACTTAATAATATTATAGGGAGGAAATAATTTGAGCTAAGATATATTATTTAATATAAATCTAAAATAGACAGTAGGATGGCATGATGGCGCATACACTTACACTTTGTGACTATGCAAAGGCTTAAATTTACTTATAAGTAATACAGATCTTTGAATCCTGTATGCAACAAGCAACTAGTTCCATGAGTTTTTGTCATTTAAGTAGTCGTTGACTGAATAATAACCCTTCCGAATAAGTTGTTTTTTAACGGCGTTTTGAAATTTAAACAATGGTAAATTAATTATATTAATAGGTAATTTATTAAAAAAACGTATACCGAGTCCCGCAAATGTATTGTGAACTTTATGTAAACGATGATATGGGCCTACTAACTTATGCTTATTTCTAGTGTTTACGTTATGGATATCACTATTCTTATTATATAAGTAAATGTTATGTTTAATAAACATAATGTTAGCAAATACATATTGCGACGCAACAGTAAGTATGCCTATTTCTTTAAATCGATCTTTCAGGGAAACTCGTGGTCCTAAATTATAAATGCTACGTACTGCACGCTTTTGAAGAATAACAATTGTCTCAATATCAGCTGCCTTGCCCCACAATAATATACCGTAGGACATGACACTATGAAAGTAACTGTAACATACTCGTCTTGCAGTATCTATATCAGTAAGCTGTCTTACTTTCCGAATTGCGTATGCGGCTGAGCTAAGTTTCCCTGCAAGACACGATATTTGAGCGCCCCACTGAACTCTATGATCTAAAGTTAATCCTAAAAAGACTGTAGATTGAACAAAAGTAATACCTAATTTAATCATTTAAAATTATATTCACGTTAGGACTCTTTACGTTTGGCAATGTAAACTTGATACATTTAGTTTTTGTAGAGTTAAGTAGTAAATTATTCGTCGTAAACCAGTCCAGGACTTCCGCGAGTGAATCATTAACAGCACGTAAATTTGGTGCTTTTCGGTCTACTTTAAAAATAAGGGATGTCTCATCCGCGAATAAAACAATGTCACACAAATCCTGAACAAAGAACGGCAAATCATTTACGTACACTAAAAACAGAAAGGGTCCCAAAATCGAGCCCTGTGGCACGCCCATTGTGACTGGTAATCCAGAAGATCTACTTCCGTTGATATCAACGTGTTGTAGTCTATCGCTTAGGTAGGAATCAACTAAGTCAAGTGCAGTATCTCGGATGCCATAATGCCCGAGTTTTCGCAACAGCCTTTGATGGTCAACGCAGACAAAGGCTTCATAGAGATCACAGAATACGCCAATGACATCTTGCGAATTCTCCCAGGCACTGAATATATGTTTTAAAAGCGTAACACCCGCATCTATCGTAGAACGGCCCTTCCTAAACCCATATTGATCTGCGTGAAATAAATTGTTTACACTGAAGTGGCTCTCTAATTGCTGTAATATAATCTTCTCAAATATTTTACTAATAGCAGGTAATATTGAAATCGGCCTAAAATTACTGAGGTCACTTTTGCAACCATTTTTAAATAAAGGTATTTTACTACATTTCATTAAGTTTGGAAAAATGCCCACATCAATGCATCCGTTGAATATTGCGGCTAGGTGTGGCGCTATATTAACAATAATACTTTCAACTAATTTTACCGAAATACCCCAGAAGTCAGCTGATTTTTTGAATTAAGCGACTCTATAATCAATAGTTGGGGTACTAATTTTAAGTAAATATTACCTGTGTTAGGAGACCCGGCTCTTCACATTACAATCCTAATCCTAATCCTAACTAATATTATAAAAGCGAAAATGAGTTTGTTTGTTTGTTACCTTTTCACGCCTAAACCACTAAACCGATCATCCTGAAATTTTGCATATACGTTGACAGGTGTACAGAAACGGACATAGGATCCCGAAAAAAATTACTGTTTTTGAGGAAAGCAATAATAAAGTTCTTATGATAATAGATGGCGCCACGTGTCTTTCGAATCACGATTAAATTATATTATTACAAGCAGAGTACAAACCGAATTGATTGTCAAATTCTAAATTAACGCGAGCGAAGCCGCGGGCAAAAGCTAGTAATAATATAATTGCACAAGTTCCACAATATTTTAAAAAAATTGTTAATAATAACTTTTAAACTTTCGCGTTGCATGATATATACGAGTATATAATATGTGACGGATATTAAAGCGATCATGCATAATGTTTACCTTTTATAGTATGGTTAATAAATATAATATATATACTTAGGTATATAATTAAAGTTGTTGAGTAAATAAGTGTATATTTAAGTAAGTATGTCTGTGATGACACAAGAACATCAAGATTGTTTACCTTTAGTTAAATACCTAACCCAAGAGTATAAGTTAATCTACTCGAATCCTACTAGATTTAGTTACTTAGGTGGTTTATTGATATATTACTATAACGCTGGTATACTAAAGGAAAATCGTAAAAATTATTATCAGCTTAACTGTCGTCCGGTGCAAGTCGTAAAAAGGGGTGTCATAGTTATAACTAAGACCAGATACGCCGTTGACTACGTCCGGGCATTAAAATATTGCCATTAAATATACGGAGTAAGACCGTTAGTTGGGTGTTGATAGCGGAAGAGGAATTTTAATGGAAGATACCGCGATTGTTAACTTCGGAGTCTTCTTCGAAGAAGTTGATGAAAACGCTATGTGGGTCTGTGTGTTTGTCTGTTAGTGACAGATTGATGTTAGTGACAGGCATACATACATAACTACATACATTCACGCCTGTTTCCCAGAGGGGTAGGCAGAGACTACGGATATTCAACCCTCACATGCGACAAAAATTTGTGTGATCCACAAATTACTGCCAGTATAAATGAATATGTAAGATTTAAAATCCGAGTGTGAATTATGAACAAACCAATACATAAAACTTTACCGGTCATCCTATACAAGGCCTATGACCAACGTGTATAATACATACATCTTGAAAGATGGCAAGATGTATGTATTATACACGTTGGTCATAGACCTTGTATAGGATGACCAGTAAAATTTTATGTATTAGTTTGTTCATAATTCACACTCGGATTTTAAATCTTACATATTCATTTATACTGGCAGTATTTAGGTCCCACGTGATAGGAGCAATTCATCAATCATATTACCATCTTCTAAATACATTACTGACTGTACCGATGGAGTAGTGGTCACCTCGCCAGTGCCACTATGCCGAGTATTGTGGGTTCGAATCCCATTTGGAACAAGAAATTGTGTGTTCCACGAATGGTTGTTCCGACTCTGGTTGTTCTTTGTTTGAATATTTGTAAAGTCCCCCGCGACACAGGACTCAGGGTCAGCTGTCTTCTAAACATAAACATCTGCAGTGTCACGTAATCGATTCGTGGCGCACGGCTGCGTGCGCGACGAGCGAGGAGGTGCCATCTCTAGTCCCCCTCCGAGCGGCGGCAGCTATATAAGTAGATCGCGCCCTGGTGCAGGCTCTTTCCACTGCGCTGCACTAACCACGTAGTGAGCCTTCACGAAACACGCCCTGTCTATTGTTCGCGTATAATTTTCTATATAGTGTAATTCACATATATCTTGTTTGTTGATAATTAAAAGTGTTAATTGTTATACTATCTTAAAATAATCTCTGTTTAACTTAACCTCAAGACACCACGGCCCTGCAGCGTGGCTTGTCCTATTTCTATCACAGTCAGACGGTAACAATGGCGCCCAACGTGGGCTCCCACTCTCTCACTTCTCTATCTAATTTTAGTAGAACTTGTGCTCGACGCGGTATCGAATCCGAGACGTCACATGTAATAATAGCATAGTAATAAAAAATAATCAACACTGAAAACTTATTTTAACATGCAGTTTACCTATACCGCAATAAAAATAATCGAGTCATTAATTAAAAATAATTGCCGATACAATTATTGATATTGCCAATAATTAAATAATTTCAAATGAATACGAAATTAAGCTGTAGCCTGTATTTAAACATTTTCATCGGCGTGGCAGAACGTGGCCCAATAATTACGTGTGTGCTGATATTGCTAAATTATATAATAAAAATTATATTGAATGTTATTTCAGTTTATGGCATTTTTATACAAATATTTATTTATTTTTATTTTATTAAGTAGGTACAAAAACAGATAACAGATTAGCATATACAAATAATAGTCTTAATAGTACACAATGAGTAAATCTGATATCCAGTTACAATTGCACACAACATTTGCAATATACCGTACACACGTGTAAGTTTACATTAGTTTAAACTTTTAAATAACTAACACAAGAGTTAAAAAAATAAGCAAAATTTTAACAAAAAGAAAAGCGACTTCAAAGAAGAATATTCTAAAACTTAAAATGCACTAAAAAGTTAATATAAATTGCATATTCTTGTGAATAATTAAATTATTGTTATTAATGGAGTCGGTGTCGGTGTTTTTAGTGCATTTTAAAATTTAGAATATTCTTCTTTGAAGTCGGTTTTCTTTTTTGTTAAAATTTTGTTTATTTCCCGGTTTTTAGTGAACCTTGCCAAAAACGAGAACACCATCAATGTAGCCAAATCCGTATTATTAAAGATAACTCGAAAACGAATGGTCAAATCTTGATTAAAATGAAATGGGAACACACGGGAAGCACCAGCTTTCAAATAAAAAAAGAATCATCAAAATCGATTCACCCAGTCGAAAGTTATGAGGTAACAAACAAAAAAAATACAGACGAATTGAATACCTCCTTTTTTTTTGAAGTCGGTTAAAAACTAAGGATACATGGTTAATACGCAGACTTTTGGTAGCTATGGCCGCTTATAAAGACTTCCTTCTAGAGTTGGCAAATTAGCATTATGTTATACGACCCGAGATTTGAAATATATAATATGTATAACTAGCTTTTGCCCGCGGCTTCGCTCGCGTTAATTTAGAATTTGACAATCAATTCGGGTTGTACTCTGCTTGTAATAATATATGTAATTAAATCATGATTCGAAAGCGCCACGTGTGGCGCCATCTATTATCATAAGAATGTTATTGTTGTTTTCCTCGGGAACAGTAATTTTTTTCGGGATGAATGGTTGCCTATGTCCGTTTCTGTACACCTGACAATGTATATGCAAAATTTCAGGATGATCGGTTCAGTGGTTTAGGCGTGAAAAGGTAACAAACAAACAAACAAACACTTTCGCTTTTATAATATTAGTTAGGAGTTAGGATTTACAGTAGTCTCATTCTCTACTGTTGTGCCGCAGCATATATTGATCTATATATTAATACGTGAAGTAAAAACTTTGTACCTCTTTTTATTTACGAAAATTGCGCGGACGGAAGAGAATGAAATTTGGCACAGTTAAAGTTTATATGGATAAGGAGCGACGAATCCTAATCGATATATATAAAAGAAAGTCGTGTTAGTTACACTATTTATAACTCAAGAATGGCTGAACCGATTTGGCTGACAATTGGTGGGGAGGTAGCTTAGAACCAGGAAAAGGACATAGGATACTTTATATCCTGTTAAAAAAAAATTGTTGAAACATTCGAATATTGACGTGTTTCCATTTTATGCTTGCCTGGTACTTGAAGCAGCCAACTATGTATAAATCTATACATATAATAAAATCGTAGGAAAGTCAAAACTGTACATTGAATATTTTTTTAAAGAATACTTGAGGCGTGCTCTACAATCGATATCGAAGCCAAAAAAATAGTTTTTAGAATTTTTGTCTGTTTGTCTGTATGTATGTCCGGGCTAAACTCATAAAGTACTGCATGGATTTACTTCAACTTTTGCATGAATCTAACAGATCGGGTCAACATATAATATAATAATAATATAATATAATATTCTACCACATACACACAACACCATCTAGCCCAAACTAAGCAGAGCTTGTAATATGGGTACTAGACAATGGATAAACATACATATATACCTTTTTTTTTTTTGTAAATGCATACATATTATACATAGAAACACCCAGACCAAGACAAACATCCATGTTCATGCGCACAAATGTTTGACTTGTACGGGAATCGAACCCGCGACCTCAGGCGTGGCAGTCGGTTACACTCACCACTACGCCATCGAGGCCGTCAAAAGTAGTAGGCTACATATTATCACGCTATCACCTACGGGGGAGGAGCTGTGAATCTTTATTTTTCTTACGCATTCTGTGACAGCGTGTAATCTAACGACGCATATTTAAATGTTTTTTTTGAGTAAGCCATGCTATTATCTAGCTTTACACTATAAAAACTAGGCCATTTAAGTAACTTAGGCAGATAATTAAATAATAAGAACGGAAAACGGGCTAAGAACAAGAATTTATTTACTATCGGTTCCGTGCTGCATAGTACCATCGGCCAAGAAAGTGGTCGACCAATTTTGACAAAAGTTACTGTGTGATCTAACTATCGCTAAGGTTGATACATGTTGACACATGGCATGACGTGAATATAATCCTATCCTAACTAATATTATAAAAGCGAAAATGTGTTTGTTTGTTACCTTTTCACGCCTAAACCAGTGAACCGATCATCCTGAAATTTTGCATATACGTTGACAGGTGTACAGAAACGGACATAGGCTACCTTTCATCCCGAAAAAAAGTACTGTTCCCGAGAAAAACAATAACAACGTTTTTATGATAATAGATGGCGCTACGTGTCTTTCGAATCATGATTAAATTATATTATTACAAGCAGAGTACGACCCTAATTAACTGTCAAATTCTAAATTAACGAAGCCGCGGGCAAAAGCTAGTATTTTTATAAAATATGCATTAGAAATACATTAAATGAATGAAAAAACACTACACGCACACAACCATGCATTTGACACATCACACACGCAGTCGAAACGCGTAACTATGGTTACATATATCAATATATGTAATGACATATATCAGCAATATCTTACAGGCAATCTTTGGTCGAATTTCGAGCACTAGGCGACCGCTAGTATTATTAAAGATGGCAAACAAATATACAGTCAACCTAATGGTAAAAATTTACCGTAGATTATAGATTGCTTACAATACCGAGTGTTGGCATTCCTCGAAATTGAAATCCTTTTTTTTAATTGAAATCCTGAAGGTTGGTAATGCTCGCGAGTTGACACCAATGAGAAAAAATACATGGGATTAAGGGACTGGAACAGGAGTAGGACTTTGTATGTACTCATATGCGACAAATAAAATATCAACCCTGTTTTTAACTGGCCCACTGCTGGGCACAGGCCTCTTCACAGATAAGGGTTATGCCATCGTCCACCATGCTGGATCGAAGTGGGTTAGCAGACTTTACGTAACTACGAGAACATTATGGAGAGCAATGAGATTTGAAACATTCCTCACTATCTTTTCCTACTCCGTTAAAGCGAGCTAATAGCGATAATTAGCAATTTAATCTGCACATTACTTCGAGAGGTCAGGGTGCCTGTCAAAGCATAAAACTTGAGACCTCTGCGTGGCAATTCAAGGACCTCCATACTAGGTTATACAATATTATTGGTATGTCTAGTATATATGTACATAAATTAAATTAGCTGACAGCAGCATCTTTCCCTTTCACTCAATTTTCATTAAGATAGTTCACTTCTGGACCTCCCACGGAAGGGTATGCCACAATCATTAGCTTTGGTACGGTGATTAATGATAGCCTCCGTCGCCCGTCTCATGTTTGCAGACAAGCTCTCTTTATCTTAGTCCGTCTGCTAAATTATATCAAGCGCCATACTTATTTATAAAGGCTAATATTAATTTTGGACGTTATTTCTTCTATAATTTACGATTGTACTTTCGTTGATATTTCCGGGTTAGTCCGAATGCTTTTTGACGTAATGGGGGCTCTTATAGCCACGACAGATATGCTTTGAGCGAATATGTTCAGCGTTGCAAGCGTAACTGCCCTGTACAGACCTACTCATTACTATTAATAGGTATATTACATTAGGTATATAGGCGCTCATAGCCAGTTGCACTCACTGATCGGTAAACGATTAGCGAGGTTTAACAACGTTGGCTGCGGTCAGTCTATAGATGGGTGACCGCTTAGTGGTATTTCATCTGAGCGTCTGCGTGCTTCGGAGGGCATGTAAAAAGTCGATCCCGGTTGTCCTGTTGTTGCCAAATAAGCCATGTCAGAGGCGGCAGGCGGCTTGAATAACTCTTGACAACACGATGGCAACCAACCACACGAAAAAAAAATTTCTTTTTGAATGTGAATACTGGCACACGAAATAAACTAAATGTGAAAGTTCATAAAGATATTTAGATGTTTGTTATATAGTCACATGTTAATTGCTGAACGGACTTAGATAAAATTTGCCGGACAGATAGAACTCACATATACATACATAGATTCACGCTTGTTACCCAGAGGGGTAGGCAGAGACTACGGATTTCCATTTGCTACGATCCTGACACACTTCTCTGGCTTCCTTCACTTTCATCACATTCCTCATACACGCTCACCGGTTTAAGGTGCTCTTAACTTGGCCTTTGTCCAGAACGTCTCCGATCTGCTCAAGAAACGTTCGCCTATGTCTGCCTCTTGCGACTGTTCCTTTCACACTAGCCTTATAAACTTTCTTAGTCAGTCTTTTCTCGTTCAACACTTTCTGGATTAACACATAAAATACTATTATACACCAGGTATGTAATTGACGCAGGCAATGCCATTGGCTGGTCCTAGTTAGGTCGTTTAGGACTACTGCACGGATAGTACGGTAGTAGTGGTTAAGTGATCACCTCGCTACTGTCATTATTCCGAGTGCTACGAGTTCAGGTTTCACAAGGACAAACATTTGTGTCATCCACGAATGATCGTTCTGAATCTAGTGCTCTATGACACTGTGACTGCACTGAGTGTTGTGGGTTCAATACCCACACGAGACAAACATTTGTGTAAGTCTTCTCCCTAGCCTTTATTATTCCCAAGTCATTTGGGGTCAGCTTTCTAGTCTAACCGGATTTGACTGGATATCAAATTTTACACGGAGCGGCTGCCACCTGACCTCCGCAACCCGAAGACTAACGATACCCTAAGGCTAGACCAGTGTCAGGATATTAGAGGGCACTGACTTCCCAATAACGATTGCCATAGATGTTCATGGCAGCCGGGACCGACGGCTTAATATGCTCTCCGAGGCACGGTGCAGGCGATCCACAAATAGTTACTCCGAGTCTAGGTCTGCCTTCTGTCTGTTATTTGCATGTTAGTAAAGTCCCCAGTGACAGAAGATTCATTTGTGCGGTGCTGATGTCAAAAATAGATAGGCGACGTTAGAAGGATCTTCTTGGATCGTATTCGGTCGTATAGACAACATATTCTACCCAGATTTATCTCTGTCAACTATGAAACATCCATTCTATCTAGTTAGTCTCATACAAAATTGAGTTGCCAAACAAACAAACCCTTCAATAAGATTGACACGCCCCCGCCCCCGCATTCAGAATATTCACGATATTATAACGTCTTTTGGTATCAAGTCGCCCTCCCTTTCAGTAATAGTGTATGTGAATAAATCAGTTGGTACGTGCTCGCATCCGAATCGATTTGCGATGATACGAAACAATCGCAACCGAATACAAATGATTGATGATATCGATATTACGTCGTGACGTGTCACTTCACTGTGCCAGTGTTGTTATATTCGGGGTGTTATATTAAAACAACAGAGGTCAGAATATATGGTTGGTTGATGGTTTGGTTCGTAATTAGTCCAGTGTCAGAATGTATAAAGTTTTTGCGAACAAATATACGTGATTTCAAGCTTATGATTAGTCTTAATAGGTAGACTAAGGTTATACTAGATCTAATGCCAGCTACGTTTATAAGTCTCATGTCACAGTATCATCTGTGTGGCTAGTTATTTTTTAAAGAGTAACGCAATAATTCTTTGTCTGATCTAGTAATCAAACCCCAGACCTCATGGACAGTACTCGCGTTCTTACCATAGCGCCGGCGAGCCAGCTTTCAACAAATATAGGTTATCAAGATCACAAGAGACCAGTTATCAAGATAAAAAGAAAGAACTTCATAATTCATGACAACCTTATTAACAAGAAAAGAATCTGCCTCTTGAATTTGTGTCCTCGAAAAACCAGTACTGATCGCATAGTTCTATAAATAAACGATAGATGACGCATATTCGCATTAGATGCAAAAAACATTTTCACTGAATTACGTCATGGAATTCTCCGTAGCAGCTTAGACGGTCTTACTACCATGCATTAGTTGCAAAGTAAGAAACGGTCTGTCAAGGTCGGAGTTTCAAATCCTGCTTCATAAATTATCTTTTTCCTCGTTTATAATTAATATTGAATGATAGCATGGAAAACTTAAAATGAAATTTAAATATACTATTCAAAGTCAAAATCGTTTAATTATTTTTTTTTTTAGTTACACTTATTAACGTCAAAAGATTTATATAATTGGCTTGTGAGTTTACTAAGTTACTGAAACTACATTTAGGTTTGTTGCAAGCAAAGGCTTGAACCTATGAGAAGATACTTGCAAATAAGAACTTGTCACTGTCGATTTATAGATTAGATATGTAGTTTCAAAATAAAGCACTTGACCAAGCCAATGCATTAATTGACTTTCTGAATCCGCAAAGCTATCTGTCTTATCGATAGCTAAAATAGATCATGTTAAAAATACATACATAGCCTTATGCCTATTTGGCAAAGCGACGATACGGATATACATAGTTACATTACACTAACATTTTGTCATCTTATTTCACAGTACAGTTCAAAACTACAGACTGCTATTGAGAATTTGTTGACGAATAAAATTTTTTGACAATATTAAGGCTTCATGCATATTAGTCACATTAAGTAACAGATTAAGAGTCACCAAGGCATTAAAAAAACGAGCACAATTTTTCTCAGCCTAAACGCAGCTCTACACAATTTAGGTAGAGTCCGGTATCCTTAGAGAGCAACACTAGTCCGGCGACGCTACTAGAATACTTACGAGCGTTTTTGTGGCTCTCTGACATATTACACTTGGTTTAGCCGATTATAGAGTCGACACGTCGCCTTGGGAGTGTGTAGAGATATCTGTACGCATTGGATTGTTCGGACAAATTATTGAGAATTATGACGCGGGGGTATTGTTCAGGTCGGAGGGTAGAGTCAGGTAGAGTCGTAAGTAGTGTTTAGGTAAATCCAATTTAGAATAATATGTTATGATGTTAGATTTTTGTTTAGTAATACACAAGATATGGGTTACAAAGGTTTCACGGTAGAGTCGCTATCTCGAATATAATAATTGCTGATCAGACAATATTTCTTAGATACATTGTAAAGTTAGCAGTCCGCGTCACAGCATACACACAGTTTCACTATATCTCCGAAGTTATGGTTTTAGAATTCACGTGATCGGCGCCTATTACCATCACGATGCATAATAAAAACCCAAGAACAATTTACCCGACCTGGGCATTAAACGTGTGATCTCACGATCACCTTTCACTGGACAAATGGCTTCGTAGAGCTAAGCTGTAGCTTAACCCAACCCTACGACTCTAGAATACAAACGAGTATTGAATATTCCAACATTTATTATTACAGATGACAGCGGCTCTATCTCTTACTTAGAATTACGGTAGAGTTATTATCTCTATGTCTTCGGAATAAAAACGACTCAATTAATAAAAATGATGTTACATTTTACATGAACCTTTAAATCTAAACTAATATAATAAACCTGACAAGTTTGTCTATTGGTTTGCACGCGCTATTCTCTGTCACTACCAGTTGGATTTGAAAATTAATTTGTCATTATATAGCCCAATTCTTAGGGAAGAATATTATGTGCTATATATAACAAAAAAGGGCATTCCTTTTTTATATAAAATTATCGCCCTAGAAATAAATGCCTGCAGCACGGGGTACTTTAGAAACATTTAAGTAAGACTCGGAACAATAATTTGTGAAGTCATCAAGTTTTGTTCCTTAACACTAGGCATAGTAGCTGTGGCGAGGCAATTACTTAAATCACTACACTATCCGCGCAATCCACTTAGATCTCATTACACATGATATAAAACACCTAAGCTTAAACATTCAACAATTGCATACAATAATAAGATACTGTATTGTGTAAGATACTGTGTCCTTAGTGCTGAGGTATAACTTTGGTAATGCGCACATTAGAATGCAACAGATTAGGGAGTCTATTACCCATAATCATTTTTTTTCTTTTCTTGCAGTACAAATAATTACTGTGTCGCAGGGGACCTCACAAACATTCAAACAGCGGATACAAAACACCCAGACTCAGAACAATTATTTGTGTATCACACAATTTTTTGCCTCGTGTGAGGATCACATTCGATGCAGGGGCAATGGCGAGGCGACTACGTAACCCACTACGCCATTTGTGCAGTGGATATTTATTTATTTATTTCATAGCACAATCACATCTTTCCACCCATACCAACCACACGTTTCGTTACATAATATTTTGTCTGGTATGTATGACACTTATGGTGCACTTAACATTGACTGGTTAAAGGTTATCTATATGTTTATAATTATTGCTTTTTCTTTTTTGTTTTTAAATGTTTTGGGTCCTTTTAACTTATGCTTTCATGTTTTGTAACCTTTTGTTTTCGTTGTGTACATTTATGTGCTATTAATATTAATACAATTGTCAGGGCTCAGCTGAAAACCAGTGCTGTGCATGTGCGCAGCAAATACTGAGTTGGAGCCTATGCCAGTTTATATTTATTTTGTATGTGTAACCTTGTAAATTCTGTCTTAATTCTATAAGTATGTAAGTTTTGTATATTATATGTGTAACGAAAATAAATGATATATATGTATATAATATGTATTCATTCAAAGTGTTTAAGCGAAAGATAGTGCAGAAAATGCTGTGCTAGATCTCGTTGACTGTTGTTGTTTTTTGTTTTTTTTTTTTACCTTTCCATTTTGTAAATAATAATTATGTCTTTTTAAATTTGTATTAAGTTCTTAATTTATGTTTAATTTTTATTCTTTATAATTCTGAACAGAAAATGTTGTGTATATCTATAATAGATATACATATAAGTTTCTACTTTCAGCTTCTTATGTGAACCGATTTTGTATATGTATATTGTTGATGTACCTTAAAATAAATAAATAAATAAATATGTAACGGGTATTAACGCGATTGTGATGAAAGTGAATGAAGCCAGAGAAGTGTGTCAGGATCGTAGCAAATGGAAATCCGTAGTCTCTGCCTACCCCTCTGGGAAACAGGCGTGAATCTATGTATGTATGTATGTATTAACGCGATCATGCATAATGTTTACCTTTTTTAGGCTTGACGTTTCGACCAGGTTACACCGGCCGTGGTCACAAAATGACTGGTGCTGCGATGTCATGTCTCCGTTTTGAGGCAGAAGAAGTTTGATTCACCCTCACTTTTGGCATATTTTTGTTTGTCCATGTACCGTCGCAAACTACACTCACGGTATCCCTATTATGTATGCTAGCCGTCATGTCCGTATTCTGTGAATTACCTGACTGTTAAACGGTTTAAAGTATTGATATCTGGGTAGATTGATTGAAGTACACCACTGCCTATCGCCTTATCCATTGTAATGCCGCACTAGGCCTGTTCTACTAAATACATCACGTTATATTTAGTACTCGTTTGTATGCTAGAGTCGTTGTAAAGTTTAAGGCACACTTTAGCTCTACAAAAGCTAATTTTAGAAGCAATTAGATTAGTCTTTAGCATTTTGTTTTGCATATGAGATTAATTTTATACGTGTACTTTAGAGGTGAACGCGTGTGTCTACTGTGGTGGTAGCCATATTTAAAGCAGAGTAGGGATGTGCAATTTACAAATAAATTTGAATATACTTAATCAAATAATATTAATCGCTATTAATAATTTGTTCATTTTTAACGTTATAATAATGTAGTTAATATAATAGATTTTTTCATGATGATGATTATTTGATTTTGTAGTACCTACCTAATACAAGTTGAGTAGATATTTTAATTTTATTGAAGATTTACTCGTTCTGCTCCTAAGTGTCAAAGCGTGACGCCTATAACTTAATAAACAGGCTTTACAAGACAAATACATTTTTTTATGTGACTCACAGTTCCGCTTCAGATATTAGCACATACAACATTTTCAGTCATCAATATTGTACACCTTATTAGATGTTAGTATACGAACACCGTGGCAGAAGCAAGTTAAAACCTATTCCTTGCCCCGTGTCCCTCTTTACTGACAAAAGTCTGTGTTAATCTAAATTTACCACTTAATACTGACCCTAAGTTAGTTGGTGCCACAATTCTGACTGAATTAGATTTCATTCGCTTAGCAGATTACTGATATACTGCCTTTTAGCCGGATGAATGCCGATTGAACATATCAGTACCAGTATATCAGTACCAGTTTCCTTTTTCTTGACAATAGGCAGGCTATACAAAATCCAGCAATGTTATGTACACGACTGTCGAATAGTATTTATGATCAGCAGAGATGGCAATACCGACGGCAATAAAAAAATGCAACTACAATTTTGTACGGAACAGCTCCAGTTATGACAGGAAATTCTGTTGCGTCCAATCTCTCTCAAAGAGTGCATAAAAATTTTCTTTTTAGGATTATCTCTCTACCAAAAAATGTCTTCCTTGTTCAATAAATCGAAATCTACGTACACATATCCGGCCCGTACGAAATGCAATGCGGAAAGTCGACGAATTCCAGAGGTGCATTCCAATGACGTTTATAAATTGGACGAGGTATACCTACGGAATGTCCATTAAAATTTAGTACAAGGACAACCCTACAGTTAGAAGTCGTAATGACTTAAGTCTAGTAACAAAATTAGGACGCATTTAAAACTTTTACTTTACTTAATATCTTTTTAATCCTAGATTTTATTGTTTGGATTTTGTCTGGAACAGTGCAAAGTCTGATACTTTGGTATTACGCTACGTATACAATAGCCATGCAAGCAATTATAATAACCTCGCTTCTGCGAGCATTTTATCATTTACTTAGTACATTTGCAGACTCTGTGCGAATACTGAGAGGTTTTTAACAGATCTATTTCTGATCTCAAACGAAATATCAATGTGCAAAAGAGATAACTACAACGTAAACTGATTACTTCTGAAACCGATATATAACGAAACCAAGGCAATCCAGTATAGTAACATCGAAAAATTTTAATAAAATTGGTTGCGGAGCAATTACTAAAAAATCTTTAATTCTATTTCAATTTCGAAGTTCATTGCACTCTATAATGTATATGCAGTTCATATATAAAGTTTTTATAATTAAATATGGTCACAATTATGGGACGTAACGAGTTAAGAACCCAAGAAAATAAAATCCAATTCTATTTTTAGTACCAAATCTATTGCAATAAATATAAGACATTAAATTTGATTCCGATAACGCGATGAGTTTTTCAATGTTCTACATTCGTATTCCAATCCTCATAAGTGCCATTACCATACTCCATCCTTCATTGAAATATTCCGAGAGATAAATTGACTTACAGTTTTAATTTCAGCGATGAATTCTGACTCTATTTTTATCTACGACTATTTGACTGCCTTGTTGAAGTGAGAGCGCTCTTTCTGATGAAGAGATTTCGATTGCGATATTAGTAAGAATTGAGAGCTACAATAATAAGTATCAGCTGTATATATTAAACATCCCATTGCTTAGCATAGCATGCTGACCTTCTCTTAGGTGAGGTGGCAAAACTTAACATATCTTTGAGAACTCTATAAAGAAATCTTAAATGAACAGGTTCCCTACGATGTTTTCCTTCACCTTACATCGAGCGATAATAAATTATTTCTATCTTATCAAAATTTATTATTTGGTGTAATGACATAATGTATATTAGCATTACCGTTGGCATACGATTGTTTAATCTCAAGTTCTTTACCTGGATCGGTCTAAGAGTAAAAAGTTCACAGCGAATATTTTTTTTGGCGTTTATCATAGAAGTTTTAAGTACGGAATAGAAATATGCATCTACTATGCATATTTTTATTCTATAATTTACTAAAACTGACATGAATATCTATGAAAATCATGGTTGGTTAAGTTTAGCAGCCTTAGCTTATGTTTATGTGCACAGGCGTGACTCAATACAAAGAAATGGTGTGTTCACCATGCCTAGATCGCAGAAACTGTACATAGTTTCATTAAGAAGAGTGAGCTCACAAATTACAATTAGATCATAGAGACCGATAGTGTATAATATTAAAAATGAGTGAGCGTGATAATAAAACATTTATAACTAACATGTCACGTTGGTATTGTGTGTCAGATAATAACTTAACGTCTAGAAAGGTGACCATATTAAAATATAAACGTAGTACATAGTGCGCATATACATTATAATCTATAATAATATTCTATCACATTCTGTCACATACACACAACACCATCTAGCCGAAACTAAGCAGAGCTCATACTATGGGTACTAGACAATGGATAAACATACATATATACTTATTTTTTGTAAAGACATACATATTATACATAGAAACACCCAGACCAAGACAAACATCCATGTTCATGCACACAAATGTTTGACATGTGCGGGAATCGAACCCGCGACCTCAGGCGTGGCAGTCGGTTACAATAACTACTACGCCATCGAAGCCAATATGACATAAGTGTTTGACATGTGATTTGCGCTGAAAAAGTTTCGAACGCGAAATATACTCTACTCGTATCCTGTAATTGACGTAAGGGTCGCTATAGCAACACAGAACTCCGGGATTCGTTAACAAACAAGAAAACAGCCTACGCGAGTAAATAAAAATCTCTACGTAGAGCTATTGGATCGTGAAAATCGCCTTTACAGAACAAACTCAAAGAAATCAGTCACCATAAAAACCCCCATCGAACGGCTCTCTACTATTGTTGGGTCTCTATATCCAATTCGTCAAACTCTACGAAAATGTTCGTCTATATTCTGGCAGCGTTAGTGATCGCCGCATTCTCTGAGGAACTGGACTTCACTTGAATTGTAAGTGATGCTGCGTTTAGTATGCATTCGTCGGATAGTAGAGCTCCTGTCCTAGCGTGAATTATTAATCATGCTGTCTCGTTCGCCTAGTAGTATCAGCGTAAGAGCTTAAGATATTCGGATTAAAACTTCAAACCTTGAATTGAAAAATTGCTTTTGAATATTTGCGTGAGGAAATTGTCAGGAGCGGCATGGTGTCTGCAAATGTGGTAGATAGTAATAAAATTAATTGTAAAAAAATTCGGCGTATCGTTTTTTTTTTTTATGGATTAGGGGGCAAAGGAGCAGACGGATCGCCTGATGGTAAGCGATCACCGCCACCCATGGACACCTGCAACACCAGAGGAGTCACAAGTGCGTTGCCGGCCTTTTAAAAAGGAGTACGCTCTTTTCTTGAAGTGTTGAAGGTCGTATTGGTCCGGAAATACCGTAGGCGACAGCTCATTTCACAGTTTTATTATGCGAGGTACAAAATTCCTGGCGAAACGCACAGTTGTGGACTGCCAACCATCTAAATGATGGGAGTGAAAATGCTGTCGTGTGGGACGATGGCGAAAAGAGGCGGCAGGGATCATTCCGAACAATTCCTCGGAACACTCCCCATAGTATAAGCGATAGAAGATGCATAGCGAGGCCACATCTCTACGCAGCGCCAAGGGGTCTAGCCGTTGGTGGTGGTATATACGTTTGACAACCGGTTTTGGGATATAGAGATTGCAAATATACATTTTGCTCCACCCGGGACTTTAACCATGACCTATGATAAGTCGCACTCAAATATAACGTCAAACTTGAGTTCCTGTAGCCTAAGCTTCCAGTTGCTTGGGCGTGATCAGACCATCTATGTATGTAATGTCAGTTTGCCGTTTTTTGGAGATTACTAGCAAGTTAGGTAAAACCGTACTTTTACTATTATTTACCCCTCCAGGCATAATAGAATGCTTATGTTAGGAATGGATTTACGTGCATAGGAGGGTTTCAAGCACAAGCCCTGTTAGCCGCAATTCCAATGCCCTTCCATTGGCCTGAAGCCACTACTTTACATTCTTATCCCTAATTTACAAAAATCTTATGAATAGTTAGAACACTAGTATTGAGCTTTTTTTGACTAAGGTGGCAAACAAGTATACGGCCCACCTGATGGTGTGTGGTCACCCTAGTCTATGGACGCCTGCAGCACCAGAGGCATCACTTGTGCATTGCCGACCAAAGGGTCGGCAACGCGCAAGTTCCTAAAGAGGAAAGGAAGTGGGATGGAGAAGGAGCGGAAAGGAGGATAGAAGGTGATTGGGCCTCCGGCACTCTCACTCACCGAACGAAATACAACAGTAGGAATACTGCTATTTCACGTCGATATTCTGTGAGAGGGTAGGTAGGTTCCTTCGCCGGTCGAACCGGCCCATTTATGCTGAAATCAGCGAGACTCTACCACTAAAAAAATATGTTATGTTTATTGAAAAATAAGTAAAAATAATTTATGAAAATGTAATATTTATATGCGCAACAGGTTTAGGTGTTTAAAATTTCTAAGCGTCGCTGTCGACTGGTAATGTGCTCAGAGGGGTGCCAGTAAAATTAAAAAAGATTCTCGATGCCAAGTAAAACCTAGCCTATTGATTACGCAAAAACCTTTTGTTCAAATATTTATTATTATTTAGTACATTAGTATTACATAAAATAATAATAATAATTGTTAAAGAAAAGGTTTTAACCGATCTATTGCTGGCGTTGGGTCCAAACGAAATATCAATGTGCCATAAAGATAACTACAGCTTGAACTAATTTTACAATATTCGTATTTCTCTGTGCTCTCCTACTAATCCAACCCGATTTCTATCTTTTTTTAATTAACAAATTGTTAAGGATTATAGTTATATCTCTATTTTTTTTATGTTGAATTTGTTTGCTGAGTATCTAAAACAAGGAAAAACGAGCGAATTTTGAAATCATATCCGTTTATAGTGATTATTGTAATTAAATTATGATAAAAACACGTCAGTGGTAGATATAGATCCTACAATTTTAATTCTTCAGTGTCATTATACAGAGATAAAACAGGAGAATTCGTTTGTATAGACTAAACGCTGCCCCTATTTTCTCTAAACCATATAGACTACAGAATTTAATACTAAGTTCAATGACAATTAATAAAGTGAACATGTTTCCAGTATACAAATAGCAGAAACATAAATTTGTCTGAGTAATCTCGTATGCTATCAGAACTACACTATCTAGGCAAACTAGCTGCTTCTAAATAACGGAGATAAATCTCAATTTGAGATAATTAACATTATAATCCAGCTTAATGTGCTCGTCTCCTAATATTAGCTGGGTTAATAGTTGTAGCAGCTGACTATAACTGATTATGTTGGTTGGGATTTTATTTCTTTATATGAAGCAGTTTAAGAGTCCAAATTATAAATCAGATGTCCATACAGAGTAACTTGAAGTCACTACTTAAGTAAGCTACAGCTAATTGCTGGGAATAGGTTGGTAGATGCCCAAATAGATGATTCGATACTGGGTGATCTTTTTAAATTTTTGAAAGATTAACTGCAATACTAGATGTTGGAATATTCCGTGTGTATTAAGGTTTACTTTTTGAAGTGAAAACTTATTTAGCGGCGTTGTGCACTTTTTTTGTGATGGGTAGAAAACGTTAAACTCGCGTCAGGACACGCGACCTGATCGAAAATTCGTAAGACGGAGGGAGAATTGTCATATTTGTGTACGATAGCGCAATAAATGAATATTGTATTTTACCACATAAATGATAGTACTTTTATACTGATAATTAAAGCAATTCGTGCAAAATGATTCCCTAACCAGTCCAAAATATCAAAAATGCACAACGTTAATATTCAAGTTTTCACTTCTGCCGGCACTTCCGGAGTGCAACCCGTTGATTTTTCACATACAGTTAGACTGTGTCCTGTAATTTCTAAGAACATAAATAATTAAAAATAATATTCGATATTGAGTAGTTATCTGATCCCTCATCAAAATGTTGGTTTATTCTTTGTCATTGATTATAATTCGAATTGTATTTACATTCAAACTATGATTTGGCGATGATATTCTTGATAAGTTTTGGTTCATCGTATTGACGATGATGTTTCAAATAATTCGATAAACTGATCGATTAGACTATTTGAATATTTATTCGATTAAGGCGTATAGCTATCCCGTGGCATAAGTTTGTATCTATATTTGCAGTCGATCGTAACGTCCCAGAGTTGCATTTTTGTATAGACGAAATCTTTATTGTTATACCTGATTTTATTTTTACCAAAAAAGAACACATATACGCCTTTTATTTT
Organism: Catocala sponsa; assembly: GCA_963564715.1. Lineage (NCBI taxonomy): Eukaryota > Metazoa > Arthropoda > Insecta > Lepidoptera > Erebidae > Catocala > Catocala sponsa. Next base: position 19,440,241 of record OY751349.1, read on the forward strand.
TTTATTACCAAAAAATTATTTATTTTATTACCAAATTATTACCAAAAAAAACACATGTTCGCCTAACCATGAAGATATAGAATACAGAACCAAACATTCGGCTGTAAACATATTATGTCAGTGCACCTAGGATCCGAACGTCTACCTATATTAAAAACATTAATGTCGATTCCATTTTTAAATTCGCTAATTATTTTATCAACATATTATTACGCAATTTTTCTTTTCCTTCCGAACAAAATTTTGACACAATTCAATGGTAGCATCTGGTTGGCTCGCCGTCCCCATTAGCCCAGTGTAAACGAGGCACCCCAATCGACAGGTACGCTACGATTTGTAAGGAGTTACGTGCCTTATTCACTCGCCCTTGGCATACGTGCTGTATAGTCCATAATAGCCTTTGTACCTCGACTCGTTACCGACGACCCACGTAAAGAAACTCTTAGCGTTTTCAACATACTGCGGACCTACTCAGCTTCCTTTAGTAAAAAGAACTTAGGTGTCTCGGCTTTTACGCAATGTATAAAAATACAACGGAGACGTGTGATCATATTTTAGAATAGTATACCGACTTACTTCGATTAAAGACGGCTAGGCACTACCGCGTGTTGGTAGTTCGAATCCCACACAAATCAATAAAGAGAAAATAAAACCTTTCATAAATTTAAAAGGCTATTTCTCATCCTATTTATTACCAAACATTACACATCTGCTAATTAGCGACTTTGACAAGTTGTGCGGAAATTTTCCTGATCAATCACCGCAGTATCCAGGAAAACGCCGCGTGTAAGTGATTGGTCATAAGCAGAGCTGGAGCGACAAATACATTTGTTTTAATTAGTTAGGTAAGTAATTGGTGTGAGAGAAAAGGGTGGAAGGTTAATAGAAAAATGGCCGACCAACGGCTGATTGCAGGATAGGTACTAATTAAAATTCTTTAGTAATAATCTTGGTGTATTTACCGTATTCAGCGGTAATGAATGCGGCTGCTGTAGATGAGATCTCGGCTTCGAATCCCGGGCCGGGTTAACGAAAAATTATTGAGATTTTCTCAAGACGTTGTCATTCTCCGTTGAAGCATTTAGTAATTTAATATGCAGATAACTTCAAAAAATCAGAGATGGCATCGACCTCTAGACGTCTGCGTGGCAGCCTCACAGCTCTAGTAAGCTATGAGTGCTTTAACATGACGTTATGAAAAAATATATTATATGAATTTGAATACATTTAATTCAAGAAGTAGAAAATAATATATAATGCAGCGTCCATTTTTTATTCCAGAATTCTTGATCTGTGCTCAGATTTTCTTCTTAGGGAATAAACAAACTTTATGTTATCCGTCGTGTTTGGATCTTATCCAAGAAATGCATATCCTTGAGAACATAGGGTTGTTTTATTATTATTACAAAAAACAAGAATTGGCTTCCAAAAATAGGATGTAATTTAATAAAACATGTTTTTTCCCGCTTCAAATGGTTTGTAGTGTAGTTGGCTTTGAAACATAACATATTAAAATCATGTTTGATCCATAGATTGTTTTAACGATTCTGGGTGTCTTATGTTACCGTTTGAATAGCCATAGCTTATGAGTAGTAGAATATTATGTAAACCATATTTATGATAATGAGTATCATATTTTCTTAAATATTGTTTAAGAAGGTTTGGACCCAGTCGAGCCAAATGCACCTGAATATTTTTATGAAGCAATTCTCACCTGATTTTATAGTCTAGAGAAAATCATATTCTAATATTAGGCACGTTGCCAAAGCATTGTGAGATACCGAGGTATAGATAGAATTTAATTTCTTCATCGCAAATGGTAACAAGCTGAACTAGTGCTAGCTGAAAAACTTACTATTATTACATTTACTTTAGCAGGAAGGGTTCACAAGAATAGTAATAATTTACAACCCAAACTGCTAAATAATAAAATCCAAGTAATTGACTACTGCAAAATTGCTGAAACTTTGCTTCTTCGATTTTAAAGACAACTTCCGCCCTAGAAATAATTCATGTGTAGAGTTTACATACACTCAAACAATGGATACAAAGAACACACAGACTCGATACAACTATTTAAGGATAACACTTTGTTCTTTCAAATTGAAACTGCAACACTCGGTGCGGCAGCAGAGATGACGCGACCACTTAAACCAGTACGCTATCCATGCAGTCTGTATAGTATTACTCAACTTCTGTGTTTATAGCCTGTTTCAGTTTACTCTCAAACTATTTGATTCCGATGCAGCCACATTGATAGATTTTCCTACAACGAAATTCTCAGTGGTAAAATTTCTGGCTCTCTACCTGGTAGACGGCAGTTACGTAAGACCGAAATACAAAATATCATAGATTCATAAACATTTACACCAGTAGTAAAAATATCCGATTACTAATCTAATTATCCTGAATTTGTTGTGTCCAAAAATGGAACTAGCTATTCGAATTTTTTGTTGACGATACGAGAAAAGAAGAAAAAATGTTTGGCAAAAAGCAGAAATTTAATCACTACCTTACTCTTTACCGGATACGCATATCCAATGTATTTATATTTAGTTACTTCCATGCACAGTGGCACGTGACTACGTCTGCGAAATAAGGGCCGAGCCGTCCAAAAGGGATTGAGTTTCACTGTTAAGATATCCTCCAGAAAAATGATAGTTGATTTTACTACAGGCTCATTTTGGTTTCTTTTTGGTCTTGTTGGATTACTGAACCAACAGACTAAGAGAACGAGGGAATTATAATATGTCATGCCTAGGTAGGCTAATCTCCGCTAAGATTGGCTGTCGTGAACGAAATTTGGTTTGGTCGACATTAATATGTATAGCAAGACCTGCGTAGTTACAAGATCATAAGAGGCCAAGACTTGCGTAGAAACAAGATCACCAAAGACCCTTATAGCTTGAAGTATTCAACAGTATTCTGCTATTGACGTCAGTATACAACAACCATCCATTTTCAAACCAATATTGTTTCAAACCTAAATTCCTTGTAGTACAAAATGTGGTAGCAGTCCAAAACCGTTGTGACCAATTCATTATTTACACAAAACGCTTGGCGTTTCGTCTTTGAAGTTCAACAGGTGCGAAAGCCTACCAATAAGGTCTTGCACATAATACATTATTCAGTCTTCAAACTGCCCAGAGTCATGTTGACTTCGTATGTAAGCAAATCCAAGAAGCTAAATTTGTCCTATAAACTATAGGTTGTGACGTACAAGCTAGTATATAAATATAATATCAGCTTTAAAGTTGATTTGATATGAATTATTGATGCATTCAAATTATATTTGAATATATTGATTGTATCCAGTTGATCTCAGCTGAATTGGAGAAAGAGAGTAAAAGAAAATATTGACAGCACTGCACAGAAAGTACATGCGCTGCATCCTTAACCTTCCGGATCAGGATGATCTTTGCTTCTTTCCTTTTTCTCTTATACTTTGCTAATAACATCCTCTTTAAGAAGCCTAGCCTATATCTTCACTCAATTCATAAACTCATCACATGTTTTTAGCGGCAATTTTTTGAGACTGTAGATACTTTGCCTGCAGTTCCAAACGAAGATATTCTTTAGACTGGAGATCTACCTCCCGAGACTGAAAATATTTGGTCGAACCAGTCCTCTAGCCCATAACCTTATGTCTTGCAGTGTTTTAGTTAATCATTGAGGAACAGGCAAAATACTTAAGAGGAACCTAAACGTAAAAACGTTCACAAAAAGCTTACTAACATAAAATACCTCTCACATACCACAGGATTTCTGAACAAAAATCATAAGAAAGCTGGCACACATCCAGTTTTGGATTTACAAATTTTTATAACACCAATTGAATTCACTCTTTATTTCTTGAAGCTAATGCAATTTTTAACCCAAATATGTATCTTATTGTAGTATGACGTTAATGGTACGGCAGGAGCTATAGAAAATTTAAATGAGTTTTTTAAAAAAAGGGACCGTTAGCGTTTGCTGCGATAAAAATATTTAAGAAGAAATATTATTTGTAAGGTGGGAGTATTAGGGTGTGAAGAGGCCATGGTCTGCCACGCCGACCCAATGTGGGTTGGCAGACATCATATATTTTCGAAAACATTATGGAGAACTCTCAGACATGCAAGTTACCTTATGATGTTTTTCTGCCTACACGATATAGCTCCTTTACATGTTAGTGATCAATAAAATGAACTATTTAATATGCACATGACTTTGACAAGTCAGAAGTGCGTGACTCGAGACCTCTACGTGGCAGTCTAACGCTCTCCCAGTAGGCTATCACTGCTCAGGTACATATAAGTGTTTATTAAATATCGTTTCAACAGACTATCTAAGCAGGCATTACAATAAATTCATTATAATGATAATATAATCAGCAGTTCGGGAGTGATTAAATAACAAACATCCAGACGTCACTATTGTTTGAATATGTTAATAGAATTAATTAAGCGAAGAAACTGGCCACTTATGCCATTGCGTCATCTGTGAAGTTAGTAACTTTAATTACAATGGCTTCTCTGAAAACCGGCCAAAAATATTCCAAAGACGATTTAATACAGTAGGTATTCTCGTACTTACAGTAAATTAAGTAAACTTGCAAATTTCTGCAGTCGCCTGCAGAGGCTTTATATAATTAAAAACATTTTATATGAATGTATTCATAGTTGAAGTTTTTGTTGAGGACAATTTTATTTTATCTTTGTTTGGATTTGTGCCAAATTTTAACTGCATTAAAATGGTTTCGAACTTTGCGGATGTCTCGAAAGATTAGATTTCTGGTTGGACAAAGATTTTCTTGTTTTCTTCTGTTTACATGTCTGATGGAGGTGCAGCAGAAGTGAATTCGATTGCTGTAAACGGGGTCTTAGGTTCAATTCCTGCGTCGGACAAAATGTAATTGGATTTTCCAGTCAATATATTCTCAGTAGCAGTACGGAGTCTAATAATGAGACCGAGTAACGGCAATAGGTTTGCCCCAATTACGTAGGGTCTAAGAAACCGAAACCGAAACTGAAAACCAAAAAAGTATGGGTATAAGACACCTCTGCTTACCTCTTCGTTGATATAGACATGCCGCTATTTATGTAAGTATTGTCCATGTATGCTTTTTACCATCTTAGTGATAAGTCATAAACTATGGTACTTATTTGGCATCATGGGATTAAATTTATCGTTCCCAGAAAATATACATTTTCTTAAATACACACATTTTTTTTGTTTTCGCGTATTCTATAAGTAATGGTAATTATTTTCCATTACTTGAAACGTATAACTGTTTACCAACATACTGTTATTTGAAAACATTAATTACTTTTAAAATACAGTAAATTTTCCCGTATTTAAATCAACGAACATGTGGGTATCAGGACCAAAAATCGCAACCCAAAAAACATAAATGCACGCAAGATAAAAACGAAAAACGTCATAAATACAAGTAAAATTAATTTGTTATGGAGTAATAAATAATTTTAGAAATAAAACACCGCCATTGCGGTCCGGGTACAGATGGTGTTTAATTAAAAAACCAGCGGAGACCATGCATCAAAAATTCGACCTTGACCCTTACGGATGAATCTTTTAAATTCTTTAAGCCATTTGCTATTGTAGGGTGAATAAGAATAACTTGTGGTATAATATTATGAGAGCTAGATTTAAGTTAGAGAGCTGGATTATTTGCATAGTATCAGTTGTCTCAAAAGCTGTATTATAATGGAATTAGTTTTTAATGCTTTTAGTCTACACTATTTTCGCAGAAACATCTTACACTATTATTTAGGTACGCCAAATAAAACAATCAAAATACGTTTATAGCGGTAAATAACTTTTAAAAATATTAATAAATTTGCGAAGGAATACTACGATGCTTTTACCTTATTATTATATTGTTTTATTAATATATTATAATAATATTAAATTAGGTAAACGTTGTAATATTAAATAGGTATATGAATTAATTCGAATTCGAATTCGCGAAATCTAATTATTTATTATAATTCGCTAAAACATACATATAATTTGAATTACATGCAGAGATTTTTTAAGATTCATTGAAATATTAAATATTTTAAGTCCAGTGATTGAGGCATTAGACTCGAACGTGGGCTTAACATAATATAACACCGTGTCCTTACATAATATAACTGATTAAATAAAGTAGCGATGGGCGATTTTCGAATAAAAGTTTGAATTATTTTAATCTTTAAACAAATTGATGTTCATAAGTGTTAGGGTCTGTGTGGAAAACCTTGGGGGAGGCCTATGTCCAGCAGTGGACGTCTTTTGGCTGACATGATGATGATGATGATGAAGTGTTACTTTGTGACCAAAATGAATAAAGATAGAGTATATAAGATAAAAAATATTTCGATCAAATTAATTCAAAATAAGAAATTTTGATTTAATTTGATTGAAATATTCAAAGCTTTGGCCTAAATTCGTATGCATCAAACTTTGTTAATGACTTATAATTAGTAATACGACTGCGATTACGCCGTTTGATTATCGAAAGCAATTGCACATCGCTGGAACAAGCTGAACCCTCTTCTTCCAGAGATATTCAGCTCTCTTTGAAGATTAACCAACGACGCTACAATTGTTCCCACAATAGTTGCAATAATAAAATTAATTTACTAAGCAAAAAATAACTTCGTTTTTATACTATACTAAAATCATAAAGAGGAAGATTTTTTGTTTGTTTGTTATCAATAAACCCTAAAACTATAACACCGATTTAGTAGATTATTTTAATCTACTAAAATTATTTTAATCTCGAAGGATAAATAAGCTGAAGTGGCAATGGGCTGGCCATATCTGTAAAAAGACCGATGGCCGTTGGAACAAGCGAGTCCTAGAGTGGAGACTGCAACTTGGTGAACGTAAGGTAGGGCGCCCCCCGGCCAGGTGGACCGATGACCTAAAAAAGATAGCTGGGTCAGACTGGATGCGGAAGGTGGAAGACCGGATGTTGTGGCGTAAAATGGGAGAGGCCTACGTCCAGCAGTGGACTGCGGTGGGCTGATTGATTTTATCTAGAAGTAACAATGTTTATAAAAAATGTTATACATTACGCTACGAGCTATGGAAGAAGAGCAGTAATAATAAATGTAGTTGAATCCACGGGGGAAAAGCGAATGAGAGACTCATTCACTCACGCTAGCACCCAGTCTGTCACCTACCAGATGACGTCATACAAATACAAAAGAATACTCTATTTTATAATAGATAATATAAAGCATTTTTAACATTGCTCCCAAACGTTACCTTAAAAGAAAATATTTCACTGTCCATGTCTAACCCTCAAAGATTACAATTTAACGACACAATTTTTGAGGGCGACTCTGGGCGACATTTCTAAAATCCACCTAAATCTCTTCCATTTCACAATTCATGTAAAAAGTCACTTAATGTCAGGGTTTTACTAGTCTCTATGTAATGTTGAAGGACGAGATGTCCTCGAACACTGACTTTATATATATCCAACGTACATTGCAAGATTAGAAGTTTAATAGTTTAGGAACCTGAATATAACATTTGGAGAAAATATTTATTGGCATTAACTTTTCTTCTACTGTGTCTGTTTATTCAGTTTTTCTCCTTGAACATAATATTATTAACATTGCTAATAAAAATGAAACACCAATAAATAGTTTATTTGTTTTGAAACATAAAAGCATAGTTGATTTTTCTGTTAGTTCTCGCAGAATTACTTGAATTGTGTCTGATAGTATTATCCAAGATCTCATCTAAGTCCGGGTAAATAGTAGTTACTTGAAATATATTTTTTTAATTTGCTTGAATTTATAGTATGTAATTATATGTATAATGTAGGTACTTTATCCGATGTTGTACTTTTTCTTCTAATTGGAATATGAGGCCTTATAGTTTGCTTTGTATCCGTTGTACACAGTAATTATACATATTGCGAGAGGAGTCATTATTAAAAAAAAAACAACGGGTTGCACTCCGGGAGTGTCGGCAGAAGTGAAAACTTGAATATTAACGTTGTGCATTTTCGATATTTTGGAATGGTTAGGGAATAATTTTGCACGAATTGCTTTAATTATCAGTATAAAAGTACTATCATTTATGTGGTAAAATACAATATTCATTTATTGCGCTATCTTACACAAACATGACAATTCTCCCTCCGTCTTACGAATTTTCGATCAGGTCACGTATCCTGACGCGAGTTTAAAATTTTTTACCCATCACAAAAAAAGTGCACAACGCCGCTAAAGAAGTTTTCACTTCAAAAACTGTCTTATACGACGTAAGATTATTTCATAATCGTTATTTTAGTCTATTTTCAGAAAGACTAGCGTTCGACGAAAGCTAGTCTTTTGAAGTCATAACTTTATTTAAATTACGTAATACTCGTATAATCGAGTCGCAGGCTATAAAATTTAACAATAGGACATTAAACGTTATAAATAGTTCTTATAAAAGTAATGGTTCATCCTTTTAATAGTTTTTACATCATAATTCAATTTATTAATGGCGTCGTAAAATTTTATATAACAATGAAAATAAAATTGCTTGTAATTAATAATCTTAGTTTTCGTAATGAAGTATCAATTATGATAATTATTATGAATGTTATAAGTATAAATGGAGAACCTAGATTTTATTTGGACCACATAAACGAATAACTTAACGATAATTGACAATTCGGACAATTCACAGCTAAGTTAGCTTGACACTAAATGTAAATAGAACAACTATTTTTAGAGCACACAACTTTTTGTCTCGTGTGGGGATCGAATCCACAACATTCGGCGCGGCGGCACTGGCGAGGCCACTACGCCATTCATGCATTTGAATATATTGACTTGGGTTGAAGGTTTATTTTAAGGTGTAACTTTCGCATAAACGTATGGTAATGCTAATAAATATAAATTTACAAAATATCTAGCACTTTCATGCTATTTCTATTGAATCAGTCTTACTATCCCGTGATTAAAGAAAATTCCTATACAAAGCAATACAAAAATACTTATTGTTAAGATAAAATTCACACAATTTACTTATATTTAAAGATATTTCTACAATATTACTATACAAGATTCTTTATTTAATTTTTCAAGTTCAAAAACGAATTTTATGTAGCAATTTTACCAATTACTTAGTGTCACTGTAAAATATAAAAAAAACAATAAACAAAACAACTTCTCACGATTTAAATTAACAGGCGTGAATGTCAGTCCACGTCTATTATTATGATAAAAATAAGCTAGTGAATCATCAAGCATATTAATACTCATAAAGTAGGTATGTACGTAAAAACTCACTACCTATAATTTTATTAATAAGTTAAAAGAACTCGGACACCAGATTACAAGTAATAAGGAATAAAGACTAAACGTATCGTTTGCATTCCGAAAAGCAACAAAGCCTCCGCCTAAAACGATATACCAATTGTTACCAACAAGGTATCCATTACGAAATCCCAAACAAATTCAGTTCAGGTAAAAGAACAGATTAGTATTCCACCCGAATCCTTTGCCGAGTTTTTTCTTCAGATAAACAAGGAGAATCTACAAATCTACATGTCCCTTGACAGTTGTCGAGTATAATTACATACTCTGTGTTAACTCACGCCTGAATACGCCCCAGGAGAGTTCCTTGCGGTACACCTTTCTACGGGCGTCTTGTGAGTCGTTCAGTTATATTAATGTGGGAAGATACATAATATTGCGATTCTTTTTAGGGTTCTTTTTGCTTGTTCGTGGCTGGATATGGTATTGGCTCTTTATTATAAATATAACATTACATTTGTATCTCCCAATGGATAAAGCAGAGGTATAATAAATATCCACATTTAGCTACGTTTAGGTACCACGTAATATGATCCCTTTTGCTATTTAACGGGTAGATTTTCGTGTGTTAGACATATTTTATGATATTCTTATTTTACAACTTAGGTTTACATACAATATGTAAAAGATATACAAAGGAACCTTTAGATATTTCTTCTAGTCTGTTAATTTATGACTTATCTGGTACCTACGTTCAAATCTATACAGTATTTACGAGTATAAGATTTGTATCATGCCACTAAACCAATTATCAGGATCGAATTAGTTCCAAGTCTGCGACCTGTATATTATAAAAAATAAACTATAACCCGCAGTGAAACCAACACACTCAAGGAAGGATAATAAAAACAACATAAAAATAGTACGTACTCATCCAAATCATCGCACAGAAAAGCCGCAAAAACGTGTTCACCATATCGCAGTAACACAAGAACGGGTTTAACCATTTTTATGCGATCGCGATGTACAGCCGCGGACAACTCGTCCCTTCGAGTAATCCGGTTATATCCGGTTATACAGGACACGTGGTGCGCTGATGTGAGCTCATGCGTGGTGGGTTTTGAGGTTGGAGTTTTAATTGAGTACTTTCTGTATCATATTGTGTGGGTATCTAGTTTTGTAACCATATTTTAGGTTTATGATACCCATAATTTGTAGCAAACAAGGTCATCAGTGAAATAATATTGAAAACCGATTTTATTGAGTGCTCTTTTGACACTTACGTACGCCGCTTCGCCGTACTTTTTTAACGAATGGTTTTTTTACCTCAACCTTGCCTGAGGCTGTTTCCATACTGAAATGATATAGCCTTTGCAATTTAGTCATACAAGCAGAAAATGCAACAGTTGATCTTAGGATATCATGAGTGGAGATTGCGACTCTTATTCCATTAGCCGAAAAAATGGCACTTCTTTGGCTAATGGAATGAGGATATAATAAGAGTTAGTGTAATAAGTAGCAAAGGAATGAAATAATGAGAGTCCTACGTCAAGCTGTGGACTGTTACACAGATAAATTTTAAATGTCAAAAATGCGTTTACGCGAGCAAAATGTAAAATAACATAGGTACGTTTATTTGGGTTAATTTCCTTGCGTAAAGCAAAGTATAACGATTAGGCGTTATACTGTATTTTAAAGCCAAAGATTAGTCTTTGGCCATCTTAGCTCAATTGTTACCAATCACTAAACGTTTATGGTTGCGGGGTTGTATTAGGTACTGAGAATAGATCCTATAAATTCAGAATAGATTATTCAGATAAATTCTAAGCCACTAATTTTCTTATAATAATGTATTCTAAATATTTAAGTGCTCTGCGTCTTTTAAAATTTAAGTTACTTTAATCATTTCAAACTTTCAAATTATTTTATTTTTATTTGAGTGTTTTTGTGTTAAAAATATTACCTTCTGAGTCATCTCATTTATTTCACTGCTTTAATAGTATTCTTATTTAAATGGTCACCTCATCGCTATGGTGCATTAAGTATTTTGGATTCAAGCCTGCGGTGGATTCGGGACACAAATTTGTGTGGACAACAAATAGTTGTACCGCATTTAAGTCACAAAAGATTGTTCTGTGTGTACTGTATTACAGTTATTTAAATATTTATAAGGTTTTTCGCTTTAGATTGTTCCTGGTTTAAGTATATTTTATTACTATTATTTCAATATTTGAAGAGTCCCTTATTTTGCAAGAATTATTCCTAATACGTCTACGTACGTAAGTCAAAGAAGACATCCTTAAAAATCAAAATTATATATATTATTTCACTAAACTAAACTTTATATCTATATCATGTTCACATACGATTTCCCTTCAAACTAGTTCTTGCCGTACACGTGTTTAACCCCACATGCTCACGACTAAGTTGGGAATATAATTTTAAGCCATTAGTCCGTAATCGACGTTCGATCAGTAGTTAATCGGTTTTCGATGCCGCGCACTAATTTGTTTCATTCCGTATGTTATTAGAGCCACCATTTATATTTTGGTAGTTGATGGTGTTGTTAATTTGTACTGATATGCTGAAGGTTAATCAACATCTGTAATTATTGTCTATGATCAACATATTGTAAGTATACTTTTATTTTTAATTATATACCTTGTAAGATCTTTTCAAAAAGAGACATTTACTGTAAGTTTCTACCCAGTATTTATCATTTGAGCATACACCCCTTCTATATTCTATATAATATAACGGCTATTCGGTAACATATTGTTAACTAGATTTAGCCCGCGGATTCGCTCGCTTAAATGTAGGTAATGTAAATTTTCTATTACTCGGGGACATGGACAAAAGGTACTCTATATCCTTTTCTGTACCCCTAACAACGTGTATGCGAAATTTTATGATGATTCGTCGAGTAGTTTAGGCGTAAAAGCGTAACAAACAAACGAACAATCAAACTTACATGCCCAGTTATAATATTTATAGGGATAAGGAGGAGCATAATCCTTAGCCTTAACATTTACGCGAGCAAAGCCGCGGTCAAATCTAGTGTTAATATAGACACAAGAAATAGTACCTATTGATTAAAATAATGTATAATTGTTATCTGAGTTATGGTAACAGACCAAACAAACAAAAATAACTACGTGTATCGCCCACGCGTATGATACCTTACTAGTAGTTTAGATATAGTTATTAACAAGGGCAAAATATAATATACTTTTTTTTTATACAACTAAGGTGGCAAACAAGCATACGGCCCACCTGATGGTAAGTGGTCACCGTAGCCTATGGACGCCTGCAACACCAGAGGCATCACTTGCGCGTTGCCGACACTTTAGGAAAGGAAGTGGGAAGGAGAAGGAGCGGGAAGGGGGAAATGGGGTGATTGGGCCTCCGGCACTCTCACTCACCGAACGAAACACAGTAAGAATACTGCTATTTCACGTCGATATTCTGTGAGATTAGCGAGGCAGTCTAAATTGAATCGTACAACTTAGAGAATTCATATGAGAACTGGTTTTATGAAACTCACATTTCTTCATATCTTTAGAAAAATAATTTATGATAGCAAGGCTTCTACTTTTCATTTAATATAATAAAATTAAAAAGTGTCTTCGTAGATTGTTAACTTAGTTCTATATACCCCCACTTATTTTTTTTTCTTTGTAAATTTTTTATATAACTCTATACCTAATAAGCTATTATTGTTTTACTCCAAAGTTTACCCTAAAGGCAGAATTTTATGTTTAAAAATTTTATGTTTTCTGTTTGTTTCTTTAATTAAGTTGTTAGTTTAGTTGTAATTATAATTTGCAAGCTGTGGTTTCCTATAATTGAGGGACTATACACGCTAAGAACTTTATTACTGCTATATAATGTATGTTATTGTATATTCCTTTGTTGGAAATCCTTAAATAAATAAATAAAATTAACAAAAATATATTCATGTTTTCTGACCAAATAGGAGTAGGTTTTAGTGGACTAATTAATTCTCATACAGAGTCGCCTTGCATAAATATTTGTTCCCCTGGGGCTAGGTTAGGTTCTATAATTGATAAGTTAAAAACTACAAAATTAAATGCAGATTCAACAGTAATATTTCTTTATGGTGACAGCTTATCTGTCACTAAAAAAGAAGCAATCCATTTGACAGAGGTAATAGAATCATTACATTATAAAGTAGGGTGTAACTTTATTCTTTGTGCATTACCATATTCCTATGTACTAACACATGAACTAAATAGGAATATTGAAAAACTTAATTTACTTTTTTATAACAGTACATGTTATAACAATTATAGTTTATTCTTTGACACTAATGAGTTTATTAGTAAATTTTTATTGACTAAAGATACAATGTATCTATCTTCTTTTTATAAAAAGTAACTTGCTAAATTATTAGCATTTAATATAATACATATGTAGCGACTCAGGTACCAGTAGGGTAATTAAGGTTTTAGGACATAGAAGTATTTCTACTACAAATTCAAATATTGACACTTCTAGTAGTTTAAACTATTAGATGAGACAAAGGATAGGCATACACACAGTATTAGACTAATTTATCAGAATATTCAGGGTCTATCCGGCAAGGAGTTAGAATTAGATTTATTTTTTAAACAACATAATATTCAAATATGTTGCATAACGGAACATTGGTTAAGAACTAATCAATTAATAATTAATAACGAATATTATTCAATTGTAAGTGCGTTTGTAAGAAAGAATTCTATACATGGTGGCTCTCTAATATATGTATGTAACAATCTAAAATGTATAGAACGTAAAGATATAGTAAATCTTTCTATCGAGCGCACTGTTGAACTATCCTGTGTGGAATTAGAGCAACATGTCATAGTTTGTGTATACCGACCACCGCAAAGTGATTTTAGTGTATTTGAAACCGTAATAGAGGATATTTTAAAACGCTTGAGTTCTAGTAATAGGCATATAGTAGTGTGTGGTGATTTTAATGTTAATTTACTTGAGCAGTCAGCTGTCTCTTTAAGACTTATTAGTTTATTTAGATCTTTTAATTTACAGCATTTATTTTCTGAACCCACTAGGATCACTTCACATTCTGCTACATGCTTAGATAATGTATTTTGCGACTGCCAATTTCTAAATAGGGCCATATTGAGTGAACTTACATCTGACCACTTTGGGCAAAAGGTAGTATTTCCTGTGAGTACAATTCATATAGAGAATAAGGTCACATGTAGACCGATGACATCTAATCGCTTAAAGGAATTTAATGATAACATAAGTCTCAAAGTTGTCAATATGGACCTTTCTCTGGATAGTCCAGACGAACTATATGAGTCTTTACTTAACAGTAAATAATAATATTTTTAAATGTAAGACTTTTAGTCAGAATAATAGGATTAAGTTTTGTGACTGGGCAACATCTGGGATATATAGAAGTAGAGCAAAGCTATATGAATTATATGGTATGAAACAATACAATTTCGATCCAAATTTTATTCAATATGTTAAAAATTATTCAAAATTATTTAAAAAGACTTGTGCCACTGCCAAGTCCCTTTACCTAAAAACTAAAATTCAAAAATCGAATAATAAAATTAAAACTACATGGAACATTATTAACAATGAAATAGGTCGCAGCAAGGTGCGTGATAATAAATTTGAACTAAATATAAATAATAGCGTAATTTCAAATAATTTGGAAGTAGCCGATACATTCAATAACTACTTCGAAAAAATACCTTTAGACATAACTAGTACCCTTAGGTCTTGCCCAGCTCGAGCAGAATACTTGGTTAGGGGCAACGTGGAAGAGTGCAAGATACTATTTAGTTTTGAGCGTGTACATCCGTATGATATAATAAAAGTATTTAAGTCGCTTAATTCAAAAAAATCAGCTGACTTCTGGGGTATTTCGGTAAAATTAGTTGAAAGTATTATTGTTAATATAGCGCCACACCTAGCCGCAATATTCAACGGATGCATTGATGTGGGCATTTTTCCAAACTTAATGAAATGTAGTAAAATAATACCTTTATTTAAAAATGGTTGCAAAAGTGACCCCAGTAATTTTAGGCCGATTTCAATATTACCTGCTATTAGTAAAATATTTGAGAAGATTATATTACAGCAATTAGAGAGCCACTTCAGTGTAAACAATTTATTTCACGCAGATCAATATGGGTTTAGGAAGGGCCGTTCTACGATAGATGCGGGTGTTACGCTTTTAAAACATATATTCAGTGCCTGGGAGAATTCGCAAGATGGCATTGGCGTATTCTGTGATCTCTCTAAAGCCTTTGACTGCGTTGACCATCAAACGCTGTTGCGAAAACTCAGGCATTATGGCATCCGAGATACTGCACTTGACTTAGTTGATTCCTACCTAAGCGATAGACTACAACACGTTGATATCAACGGAAGTAGATCTTCTGGATTACCCGTCACAATGGGCGTGCCACAGGGCTCGATTTTGGGACCCTTTCTGTTTTTAGTGTACGTAAATGATTTGCCGTTCTTTGTTCAGGATTTGTGTGACATTGTTTTATTCGCGGATGACACATCCCTTATTTTTAAAGTAGACCGAAAAGCACCAAATTTACGTGCTGTTAATGATTCACTCGCGGAAGTCCTGGACTGGTTTACGACGAATAATTTACTACTTAACTCTACAAAAACTAAATGTATCAAGTTTACATTGCCAAACGTTAGGACTTAACGTGAATATAATTTTAAATGATGAAATTATTACTTTTGTTCAATCTACAGTCTTTTTAGGATTAACTTTAGATCATAAAGTTCAGTGGGGCGCTCAAATATCGTGTCTTGCAGGGAAACTTAGCTCAGCCGCATACGCAATTCGGAAAGTAAGACAGCTTACTGATATAGATACTGCAAGACTAGTATATTTCAGTTACTTTCATAGTGTCATGTCCTACGGTATAGTATTGTGGGGCAAGGCAGCTGATATTGAGACAATTTTTATTCTTCAAAAGCGTGCAGTACGTAGCATTTATAATTTAGGACCACGAGTTTCCCTGAAAGATCGATTTAAAGAAATAGGCATACTTACTGTTGCGTCGCAATATATATTTGCTAACATTATGTTTATTAAACATAACATTTACTTATATAATAAGAATAGTGATATGCATAACGTAAACACTAGAAATAAGCATAAGTTAGTAGGCCCATATCATCGTTTACATAAAGTTCACAATACATTTGCGGGACTCGGTATACGTTTTTTTAATAAATTACCTATTAATATAATTAATTTACCATTGCTTAAATTTAAAAACGCTGTTAAAAAACAACTTATTCGGAAGGGTTATTATTCAGTCAACGACTACTTAAATGACAAAAACTCATGGAGCTAGTTGCTTGTTGCATACATGATTCAAAGATCTATATTACTTATAAGTCAATTTAAGCCTTTGCATAGTCACAAAGTGTAAGTGTATGCGCCATCATGCCATCCTACTGTCTATTTTAGATTTATATTAAATAATATATCTTAGCTCAAATTATTTCCTCCCTATAATATTATTAAGTTATTATTGTTATTATCTTTAGTTTTTATAGTCAGTAGTATATGGCATAATGGCTGTAACACCTTGTTAATCTGAGTTGTAAAATACTGAAATTATATTTAACTGACGATTTAAAAGAGTGGCCGTGAGTTTCTTGCAGGTTTCTTCTCATAGGCTCTACCCTTTGCCTGAACCTAACAACTAACCTAAATGTAGCTTCAGTAACTTAGTAAACTCACTAACCTATATACTTTGACGTTCATAAGTGTTACTTTGTGACCTAAATGAGTAAATGATTTTTGACTTTGACTTTGACTTTGACATCCATACTAATATAAAGAAAATTTTTGATTTTTCGTTTGTTTGTTTGCGAAGATTTAATTCAAAAACTATAAAATCGATTTTAAAATTCTTTCACCCTTAGAATACTGTATTATCACCGAGTAACATAGGGTATATTTTATTTTAAAAAACTGCTGTTACAAGCATAACCTAAACTACTTTTACGCGAGTGAAGCCGCGGGCAAAAGCTAGTCTATTTTTATAAGTTGCTTTATTACGTGCACATACATGTATAATATTTTACACACGGGATTTAGTGGTCAATATTACCTAACGGCTAATCAAAGCAACGATATGACGGCTTTAGTTCTTATTTAGCACTGTCATCTGCTAATAAAAGTATAATTCTTATTGATGAATCTCATATATTTTTATACTACTAGAGTGGCAAACAAGTATACGACCCGCTTGATTGTATGCAATTATTATCCTAATTCAAACTAATCCTATCCTATCCTAATCCTAAACCTAATACTAACTAACATTATAAAAGCGAAAATGAGTTTGATTGTTTGTAACCTTTTCACGCCTAAACCAGTGAACCGATCATCCTGAAATTTTGCATATACGTTGTCAAGTGTACAGAAACGGGCATAGGCTACCTTTCATCCCGGAAAAAATTAGTGTTCCTGAGGAAAACAACAATAACGTTCTTATGATAATAGATGGTGCCATGCGTCTTTCGTATCATGATTGAATTATATTATTACAAGCAGAGTACAACCCGAATTGATTGTCAAATTCTAAATTAACGCGAGCGAAGCCGCGGGCAAAAGCTAGTATTATATATGCGAATGTGAGTTTGTTTGTTTGTTACGCTTTGACGCCCTAACTACTCGACCGATCAACATGAAACATCACATACATGTTGTCAGGGGGATAGAAAAGGACATAGGGTATCTCTCATCCACTAACCTAACCTACATTTCACACGTCAAACATTTATGTGCATGAACATGGATGTTTGTCTTGGTCTGAGTGTTTCTATAATATTATGTATGTATTTAAAAAAAAAAGTATATATGTATGTTTATCCATTATCTATTATCCTTAGTACAAGTGCTGCTTAGTTTGGGATAGATGGTGTTGTGTGTACGTGATAGAATATAATATTTACGGGAGCGAAGCTGCGCGCAAAATCGCTAGATATACCAATAATATTTTTCGCGCATTGCAAGTTTTAGAGGGGAAAAGGATTATATAGGAAAGCAGGGAATAGCGGAGATAATCATGTGAGCATATGGTACTCTAAAATTTGTTAGATCTTGATCGTATTTACCCTGTAACATTTATTATACTATTATTCCGGTAACAATCAAGAATGAAGTAGAAAACTTTTACCGACCTATTATAACAGAGTGCGTCGAACATAATAGAAAACAAGAAACATTAACCCCATTGCTTCCTTAGTAAAATTAATAGATTGACATAAAAGATACATTCACTCGCACATTAATAGGTTAAAAAGGTCATCTATCATTCATTTTACGGAACTCATCACATCAAGTGACCAGTGAATGGGTAGTTTTTTACTGTCTCACACGCAATGTGTGGATATATCATAAATTTAATTACACGTGTCTGTTCTATTTTGTTTTGTGTCGTTTTGAGACCTTAGGTTTTAGTCACAAAGCTATCAAATAAATCGATATTTGTCTTTTTTTATATTATTAATAGGTGATTTTGGCATCTGATATTTTATCGCGAACAATACTTTATTATATACTAGATTTTGCACGCGGCTTCGCTTGCGTAAATGTAGGTTAGGTTAGGTTAGGTTTGCAAGTTATTTTTTCTGGATGAAAGGTACTCTATGTCCTATTCTGTACGCCTGACAACGTGTATGCAAAATTTCATGTTGATCGGTTGAGTAGTTAAGGCGTGAAAGCGTAACAAACAAACAAACTCATTTTCGCATTTATAATATTAGTTAGGATTTTGTCTACTACATTGCATTTGATGTGTTAGAGAAAAGATTCCTTTGAAATTCTCAACAGTAATACATAGTCTAGTACGATAGACGGCAAAAGGCTCATCCCTTGTTACATAGGTACTAAGCCATAGCTGAATAATAGTAGATGCTAACATACCTGTTGGATAAAAGCAACTTTCTCTCGAAAGCTAAGTTTATTCATTAGGGTAAAGAAGTAACATTTATGAACGTCAAAGTTACACTTTAATGTAAATGAAAAACTACATTTATCACCTAAGTCTAACAAAACCGTAGGTATATTAGCCATAGAAACTATTAGATGATCTAGCAAATCAATGTGACCGGGCTAAACCACATTTCATCTAATTTTGATCAATAATATCGAATACTTCCTGCAGTGTTATGTATGAAAATTAAATCGCGAACGAGACCTGTCTTCGCGGACATCGTCACAGGCAAATACTAGTTAAACAAAACAACTTTTCGGATTTATACACTCCAAATACTCCTCATCTCCTGCAAAAGTTTGAGCAGTCATTCTGAGAGGATTATTTATATCAGATCGACGAAAATTGTTTACAATTTAATGTTCGACCCTTCAAGCTGTTATTGTTTTTCAGAGATATGGACCAACTTTTCCATAGCGTATTTGCACGGTGTATTGAGCAACATAGACAAACAATACGGCAGGCTTTGCTGTATTCTAGTTGACAATCAAAGGATTTTAGTTTCCTTGAGGGTAGAGTGATTCGATAGCTTTACTCAGCTCTACACAAGTTTTGGGATAGTTTTATTTATGGACATCAATCGATAATAAAATGGCGAGGTACTATATATTGTTTGAAGGAGATTATTTGACAAATTGTTAGTAAGTATTTCCTTTATTGGCTTTGAGAAAGTGCTGATTAATTATTGTTGTTCATTTCGAGTTTAATGAAACTGAGTTCGCTGAGTTAACTGGGCTAACGAGATCAGCGATGTGCACAATTTAATTTTAGTAATATCTGAATCTTTTGTTTTTACTATGCACACACACGCATCGTCCTTAACCATGCGATCTAGATATTGATCTAGATATAACTTTATTAGAATACCAATCTAATGTAAATATGCAAATGCAAATTAAAACACATTTTCACCAAATCTTGATTGTATCATGTCCAAAAGCAATATAAATGAGTCTGTTATTCGAGTCGTAATTGCAAACTGCTTGTACCATGAAGGTAATACAAAGGTTTATACCATCCGAGGAAACGATTACCTAATGACTCCACCCAATCTTATTAATAATATTAGGGTGATATTATTACAGGAGTTTCTTACTTGAGAAATTGGCAGACTCCGTACTGATACTGAGTATTTCCTAATCAAGTGATCAACGAGGTAAGCTCTTTAAAATGGGATTATATTGTTGAGACCTTGTTATTTGATGTTTATACACTATTTGCATACCTAAAAACACTTTTGTAATGCAGAGTAAAAACTTTTTTTCCATAAAATGTTATCGCTTTATCAAATTCTTTATCAAAACAACTTAGAATGTAACGTCAAGCAGAAGATTGCAATAACAGAATCTTAGAAATCATGTCTTGAGGTAAAAAAACGTAATTGACAACTGAGGAAACAAAAATCGTCCACAAAGCTCCTCAATTGGTCCTAAAGGTAAGCTAACTGGATTCTAGGAAAACAAATTGCTCAGAGAAATTAACTTTTACTACTGGGCCAGTAATTTTGTGTAGCTACAGTAAACCAGTAATAAACCGTGCTACTGACCATTACTGTCGTAAAAACTCGTAAGTTAAGGTTTCCTCTTACTTTCAGTGAAATTCTGTATTAAATTTAGTGGAAGCTTCTAGTAACACATGTAAGGCACTGCCTCGTGGATCCCCTGCCATGAGACTGCCTAAGCTTAAGACTTTGCCGAGCGAAATGTGCCAAAACAGGCGGTCACAGTTAAGTGAATAAAATCAACACTTTTTGTGTAATACAAATATAAAATATACATTTACCATAACAATGAATGTGTTTACAATTACTCCATGTAAAAAACTTAAAATAATTAATATTTTTGTTTACAAAATTACGATTTTTAAATTATAACAAAAGAAATCTATCCTATTTTACAGCTTAAACGAAACATACATAAATAGTTATATTACAATTTGTCCGTCCCAAATATTTAAGTTATTGGTTGACAATAAAGATACATATTTATCAAAAAAGCACTTCAAATCCTTCATACAATTTTACTATAACGGCCGCTCGCCGATTTGAATATGCGCCGCACGAGCTCTGTCATTATTTGTCTAATGCTGGGCGCAGTAAGTGTTTTTCAATGAGGAAATTCTAATTGCACAGGGTATGGAAATATTATATCTGGTTGAATACAGTATTTTATTATATGATAAGTTATATAGAATTTGCAAATGTATGCATGATTTTCTGTATTAGCATGTGAGTATATTAGAATTATTAGTAATTATTTAAAATGTGCTTTGACTATCTGCCAATAACCTCAATTAAAATTACATACATGCTTGACCTTGACAATAAGTTACTGTTATTTATCTTTTACATTGGATTTAAGGTTTTGTTGTCCTAATACGGATAAAATATCTTGACCTACGTCTTAGAAAAAAAATAGCTGGACAACGAATTTATTTACTTTTTAGATACCTTCACAAATACTCTGATAAACAACAAGTTAATAATTCGGGTCTGACAGACTCACTGGACATTATTGTAACTAGGCAAACCAAAACTTAAGTAATATGACCACATATTTGTATTAGACTTAGTTACATAACAAAGACTACACAACAATTTCATATACATGCCTTCGTTTTCTGACCTTACCTACAAACTTTTGTTTGAGTTCCAATGTAACGAAGTCTAGGGTAAACAACCTTTTCCTAATTTCTTGTAACCGAGTTACCGTTTTGGTTAATTTCGGTTAATCTTCTTACTTATTGTTTATTTGTTTTATCTGTTTCTGAAGGTTTAGTAACCTCTCTGAGTTACGAAGATTGTGGAATTTAACTTTTAATTTGTGTGTTTGGAGGAAGTTAACCTTTTTTCTAACTCCTTATTCAACTTTGTAACATGCGTAGGACAGGATAATACATTAAATACCTGTAAGAGATTGTTATTAGAGATAAGGTCGCTATTTATATGTTATCATTTGCTGTATTTAATAAATAAACTTATTTCAATAAGTATAATACAACTAGATGTGCACGCGGTTTAACCCGCGTTTATGATTACTGCGCCACCCCCGTGGGTTGTAGCGTAATGTTATATAGCCTATAGCCTTCCTCGATAAATAAGCTATCCAACACTAAAAGAATTTTTCAATTCGGACCATTAGTTCCTGAGATTAGCGCGTTCAAATAAACAAACAAACTCTTCAGTTTTATAATATTAGTATAGACTAGCTGTTACCTGCGACTTCGTCCGCGTAGATTTTAACTAAAAAGTGTTTGCCTCCGCGGAACCCTATTCTTTTTCTGAAATCAAAGTAGCCTAACTTACTCCTTATAAAATCAGCTATCTGCCAGTGAAAGTCCCGTCAAAATCGGTTCAGCCGTTTCGGAGATTAGCCGGAATAAACAGACAGACAAACAGACAGACAAAAATATTAAAAATAGATGTTTTTGTATAGGTACCTTATATACTTTCATACGCATTAGATAAAAAGCTGTTATTTTGACATTACAAAACAGACACTTCAATTTTATTTATTTGTATAGATGTATAGATAAAATATATTTTTATGGTGTCTTCATATTTCCGAATTTTAGCTACATAACTTAGTCGGTAGATAGGAATCCAGAAATGTTATTAATAGCACTGCAGTGAGCACTGCACACAGCAAGCACACATGAAACGGAAGGCTTTTCAACAGACTCAAATAAATGTGTAATCATTAGACTAAATTGTTAGTACAGTGTATGCCAGCAATTTTCATATTATATGTATGTATTTTATTATATCTTAACCCGTCAACTGCCGAGCGGACATACCTCTGTCCGCAAAAATGAGTCATCAAAAAAAAAACGACAAACGTATGTCCGCTGCACACTTGACTCGCTAATGAGTCAAATGTCGAGCGGACATACATTTGTCCGTTTGTGTATTGTTTGCACAATTAAGTTTTAATTATTTTTTCCGTATTTCCCCTAGACGTTCAAGAAGTTAATGCTCAATGGATAAGACAATAGACTTGCTATAGTGGCATAGAGATTTTAAATACCATCGAATCCACTGAAAACGTGCACCTTTTCTCATAATAGAAAGAGATATATTTTTCTTTTTATGGTATAGGCGAAAACGAGCAGACGGATCGCCTGATGGTAAGCGATTACCGCCGCCCATGGACACCCGCAACACCAGAGGAGTCACAAGTGCGTTGCCGGCCTTTTAAATGCCCCCCTCCCCTTCCCTTAGAAGAGGGAGGAGGGGGTTGGGCCTCCGGTACCCTCACTTACTCGACGAAACACAACTCAAACGCTATTTCACACCGGTTTTCTGTGAGGCCGTGGTATCACTCTGGTCAAGCCGAAGCGTGGCTCTCCCACGGCAAATACACTAGGAATAATTCCTGGATCACAGGGAACTTTACTAAAATTTAACGGTCTCAAAGAGCATCCAGACTCGGAACAATTATTGAGTCACACAAATGTTTGTCCCTGTGGAGAGAAACCCCATAGCACTCAGCACGGTGGCAATGACGAGGCAATCACTTAAACCATATTATTCTAGCTAGCATGAGGTGCAATTTGAAACCCATTTTTTTTTTAAAGGCATCTCCCTCTCTACGATTAATTCCTGTGTCGTGAGGGACTTTACGAACATTCAAATAACGAACATAGAATACCCGGACTCGAAACAATAATTTGTGGATCACACAAATTTTTGTCTCGTGTGGGATTCGAACCCACAACACTCGGCGCAGTGTCAGCAGCGAGTGACCACTTAAACAACTACGCCATCCGTGCAGTCATGCTAGTGGTATTTAAAGTAAATCGGTTAATTCCTTTTACTAATAATTTTTTGTTACGCAAGACCTCAACGTAATAGTATTAAGATGGACATCTTAGCTTAGAAGCTAAACATTCAATAAAATAAACACAAATCATCCACAACCGCATGAAGACAACAGTTGGGTAGTAAATCTTCGACTGGACGATGCAATTTAACAAATTCTCAAGCCTGTACTCATCCATCTTACATTCCTCATTATTAAACCGTTGGCAACTAAGCACAGACGGACCCTGAAAGCGGTCTAAGTGCATTTTAGTGTTTAGGGCACACTGTAATGTCGCTCCGGGCTGGCCTAAGATGTTTGTTTGGTGCAAGCTACAAGATAATAGCGAGTATAGTTTGAAATGGTTCTTCTATGGATTTAGGCATTTGATAAAAGAAGAGTTTGGTGTTTCTGACTGACTTTTTAGTACTAGGCGCTTCCACAACTGTACGAAATTAATAAAACGCGGTGGAAAAATGAGTATAAAACAGATTTGAGAGCCAATTCTCGTTAAAAATAAACTGTTCAAACGAAAGTTCCGATCTAGTCTTTGTGTTATGTACTTACTAGATTTTGCCCGCGGCTTCGCTCGCGTTAATTTAGAATTTGACAATCAATTCGGGTTGTACTCTGCTTGTAATAATATAATTCAATCATGATTCGAAAGACACGTAGCACCATCTATTATCATAAGAACGTTATTCTTGTTTTCCTCGGGAACAGTATTTTTTTTCGGGATGGAAGGTAGCCTATGTCCGTTTCTGTACACTTGACAACGTATATGCAAAACTTCAGGATGATCGGTTCAGTGGTTTAGGCGTGAAAAGGTAACAAACAAACAAACTCATTTTCGCTTTTATAATATTAGTTAGGATTAGGATTACGATTATTCTAAAGTAAAGCAAACGTCACGAACTTAAATTGCATTTTACACATATATTTAATTTTAACGTTTATTAGACTAGATAGGCATTCTTTTTGGATAGCTTTTTTTACAAGAATTGGCCCACGAATTTATTTATTTATTTATTTATTGGACCATCTACAAAGATATACACAACTTAAAGCTAAATACAAAAGTGTTAGGTCAATAGATTAAGTGTGCACCCTCACTTACAGTAGGCCACAGCATGCAAAGTAAATACGCACATATACAGTTGGCGAAATTGGACAAAGTTACAAATAGCAGATTATTAATAATTAATTAAAAATGAATTACAA
This sequence comes from Catocala sponsa, assembly GCA_963564715.1. Lineage (NCBI taxonomy): Eukaryota > Metazoa > Arthropoda > Insecta > Lepidoptera > Erebidae > Catocala > Catocala sponsa. Next base: position 19,465,543 of record OY751349.1, read on the forward strand.
ATATACATATTATAAGTACCACAGTATATACATATATAATCAATCCATAGAAAGTAGTTAGATCATTGTAATAAATATAAAGTCTAACGTTTTGCGTAAATTGGACTATGATAAATATTGTATGTAGCTAAAATGCTACAATATTTTTCACATTAAGGCTTTTATCTACCCACGGGAGTCATAAAAACAGCGTTAATCTCGGAAATACATACTCTTATATTCATGAGTTTCGAAGCATTAAATTTTTTATGGCCTTAAGGTTCTGGTCACAAAATCATATGATTATTTGACTTACAGGTCGACTCTACTAGTAGTTCACTTACGACTTGTAGTAAAACGTAGTGATACTGGTTTTATAACTAGCAGTTGGGATCCTACTATTGTATTCATCGGCTGTTACTATAGCTTGATAACTTTACAAGATCGTTGTGGCTTTACATTTTTTAAATTACTAGTAGGATATTGTAGCGTACCGCAAGAAGCATTATCAACCATCGTCTTGTCTGAATACGGTAATTTTTCTTTGATGTGGATAGAATACTCAGGATAGTTTTTTCATATAGGGTCTAAGGCAAGAAATGTGAATTTCAATAGTATAAATCTAAATCATAGAATAAAATAAGAAGTAGATCGATGACGACTGACGCTGGTGCTCCATGCAATTGCAGCATTTGTAATTATCTTATCTTATGTGGGGGCCAGTCAGTGTAGACCGGCGACACTTCGACCCAGTGGGATCTTTTGTGTCGACACTCTCCCAATAACGACTACCATAGATGTTCATGGCAGCCGGGACCGACGGCTTAACGTGCTCTCCGAGGCACGGAGCAGGCGATAATTGTCAATCAATACGCACATAATTTCGAAAAGTCATATAACTTCCGAAAGTCAGAGGTGCGCGACGTGGGTTCGAACCCGAGACCCTCTGCATTGCAATCTGTTGGTCTCCCCACTGAGCTATCGCTGCTCTTAATTGTAATTATAGTCAGTGCTTTAAGAGTTGTGATATTGGTGGAAGTAATGACTAGAAAATTCGCTACAGAAAACGGAGATAACAAAAAATTATAAATCTAATTCAAAATATTCTTATGATGAAATATTCTTTGTAAAGATGAACAAATATCCCTCGGAATATAGACAACAAATATTTACTATTCCCGGCTGCCATGAACATCTATGGCAGTCGTTATTGGGAGAGTGTCGACACAAAAGATCGCACTGGGCCGAAGTGTCGCCGGTCTGCACTGACTGGCCCCCACATAAGATAAGATAAGATACTATTATTGCCTTGGGTTAAAAGTTCTATAAGTCTGCTATTAAATATGAATACTTTTTTTGTATTACGTACAGACAACATAACTAGTTGTGCATTTAATTTAATCATTATACGAGCTCTTGACTGCATGGATGGCGTATTGGTTTAATGGTCGTCTCGCCATTGCCGTCGCGCCGAGTGTTGTGGGTTCGATCCCCACATGGGAGAAAAATGTGTGTGATCCACAAATGGTTGTGTCGAGTCTGGGTGTTCTTTGTGTCCGTTGTTTGTATGTTTGTAAAGTCCCCCGTGACACAGGAATTACTCGTAGTGTAGGAGTCGTATTTAAAAAAAATTCACGAGACAGCATGACTTCTAAATTTATTTTGCTCTAAATTTCCTCAATAAACTTATTATCATATCTATCTTATCTTATGCGGGGGCCAGTCAGTGCAGACTGGCGACACTTCGACCCAGTGGGATCTTTTGTGTCGATTATCATATCTAACAGTAGATTAATAAATAATAATAATAAATTCATTTATTTCTCTCAAAAGGTGCACACATAGTTTTAAACACAAAAGGAGTATAGTAACAGTTACAAATTTAGATTATTCTAATAAGACTGATATAATATAATTATAACAAATTAAATATAATATATTATTAAAGGCCAGGTTAAGAGCTCATTGAACCGACGGGCGTTATGAGGAATGTGATGAAAGTAAATGAAGAATTTGTATATATATATATAATTATATTATATTAATCCTTACTAATATTATAAATGCGAAAATGAGTTTTTTTGTTTGTTTGTTACGCTTTCACGCCTTAACTACTCAACCGATCAACATGAAATTTTGCATACACGTTGTCAGGGGTACAGAATAGGACTTTCATCCAGAAAAAATAACTGTTGCAAACCTAACCTAACCTAACCTACATTTATGCGAGCGAAGCCGCGGGTAAAAACTAGTGTGAATATAATTATGAGCTTTATGAAACAAAACAACAAGCAATAAAATGTTATTTAGTTCTTGTCGCTATCGCTTTTATCATGGGCTTCGTCAGGAAAATAACGTTAGCGAAACTTAGTACTACAATTACTTGTGATTGTCTTCAGTATTTCGGATGGCCGTCGTTCTACAAGTCTACTTATTTACTTGTGTATGTATCTCTTTCTCCCTCTATTTACTATGTTCATAATGTATTGCGCAAGTTAGAAGCTTGTTGTGTGCCTTTTAAGATTGTACTAAAGAATTCGTTACCTAGATCCCGGATTCTGGGAATAGGAAGCGAGCAGTAAGTAGATAAGGGTTGTGTTTGTAGTTATAGTAAAAGTAGGTAGTACATATTGAGTTAAGTAGCGTTACTACGGAATATTTTTGGATGTGTGTCTATTATTTATTTATTTAATTAGGTACACCAACAGCATACATATTTTAAAATAAAAATAAAAAAGGTACATGGAAACGGTCTAATACATATGCCAATTACAGGTATACACAACATTTACCACTGAAGCACACAGTTATTAGGATATTACAAATTTAGATAAGATAAAAACTACTAAAATATAAAAATACAAAACAAAACAATAACAAAATGATATAAAAACTGTTTAAAACTTAATTCTATAAAGACGAATGTGTTTTGGACAATATTACACGTCTGTATTTAGCGAGCGGGTCGGAAAACACATCAAGGTCTGGGTATAATATGCTAATTTCATTATATTCAGAGCATATTATAAATATGAACGTCAACTGTAGTTGAAAAAAAAAACATAAAAAATTTATTCAAGTTAGGTTACAAGGTAACACTTATGAATGTCAAAGTTACACTAAATTTTTCTGTGAATTTACATTTACTGCCACGTTCAGCAAAGCAAGGGTGTAGGGCTCATGAGAAGAACGAGCAAGAAACTCATGGCCACTCTTTTTAATCGCCAGTTGAGCAGAAATGGTATACGTATGTAGTAAGGATTACATGCTAAGTGAAGGAAAGCCTTAAGCCTCATATTTTTTTCACATATCTTCGAGAACATTATGCAAAACTCTTAGACATGCAGTTTTCCTTCACCGTTAAAGCAAGCGATAATTAACTATTTAATACGCACATTACTTTAAAAAAGTTAGAGATGCGCGCCTTGGGATCGAACTCAAGACCTCTGCGTGACAGTCCAACGGTTTTCCGCTAGACTATCTCTACTGTTTCCACTTGTACAGTATAAAAAACTTTATTCAACGCACAAAAAGAACAAGTTGAATCATAAAACCTGAATATAACTGAACTCCAAACACTTTCGCATAACAGAGAACAATTTGCACACACCTCGCGGAAATTTGTCGAACATATTTCGACGAGGAACTGAAAACCATTTTTCCCGAATTTAATTCCAGAAAACAGCATGTCGCAATCGGATTTGAATAACAGAAACACAAAGCACCAGATGTGTGTTTCCCACAACTTAAAGCTTTACCAAAATCTAATTCAATATAAACAGAATCTTAGATTTCAATCAGAAATAGGTGAGGTGTGACGTATGAAAGGGAAAACGTTGTAACTTACAATTGACAACATTTATGTAGTTTTTATAAAAGATCATACAAGCATGCAGCCTGACTCATGGTAAGTAATTATCGTTCTCTATGTGCACTTGGAACATCAGGGATACAATTTAGCCTTTGCCGACCCCAGGGAAACGGAATTAAGCATCAGATGAGTAAAAGGTTGGAATTGGAATGGAAGAGGAAAGAGATCGCTCTTTCCTCTTCTATTCCAATAACCTCGATAGCCAACCAGAAATATCCATTGCGATATTCAAGTTTCTGGACGACTATTGAGGTTTAATCAAAGCAAAATGACGTAACGTCGTGTCGATTTTTGGTAACGTAGCTCAAGGCTAGACGGATTGAGAATAACAAGGAAGGTATTAGAGAGATTTATTGGACCTCCTGCACTTACGCTTACTGGACAAAATGCAAAAGTACGAGTACGGGTACTGCAACTTAACAATAATCTGTCAATATTTTGTGATGGCGTTGAACCGTTGGCAAGCTCATGCTAAAATCAACAAGGCTATTCCTAATTTTCAAGTCCAGCATTGTGTAAATAACTCAAAAGAGTGTGTGTGTGAGTTTACTATATCAAATCACTTGTATTTCATCTCTCAATGTGTTAAATCGTCTTTGCGGCTCATCATCTCCCTATGTATAAGTACATATATAGGTGAGAGAACAACGAAGGCAACACATGTGTGGATTCGGTCGTTCCAAACCAAATAATATTCTACTTGAAGTGCTATTGAATCTCGATTCCGATAGACTGGGATTAGGAAATGTTTGTTATATACAATTAGATAGGCAGTGAATACAATCCGCTTGCCAGAAACAAGACATACATAATTATATATTTTGTTTCACATGTTTATGGTATGCTACACAGTACAAAGTCCTTTCTCGATTTACTATTGCATTTTTAAAATACTACTTTTGATTTAGATTACAAATGACTAGTAGTGTTATTGAGCCCTCCAATTAAGCTAGAATGCTTGTAGTGTTAGGTTAGGTTTCGCTGATGAAGTTCCAATTCTAGTGACCCACCCACCATATAAAGCAGCGAGTTGGCACACCATGGTGGTTTTAGTCAGTAGGCCCGAAGTACGGGAGAGCTCGACATAACTCACTCGCTTCCCCTTGTGACGAAGGGGTCAATCAGGAGCATTTCCCCAAGTGAAAAAAAAAGTTTAGTTTATGTTATTAGGTTACGTTTTAGTTAGTTTACGGTAGTAGAGCAAGGGGTGAGATTTGACTAAGATGCCAATGTCTTATACGGTCTCGTAGCATTTTTGTTTATGTTTGCGTTCAATTGTGAGGTTTCTGCGTTGGATTTCCGAGTCAGGCTAAGCATTATTGAATTTTTCTTTCAGGAAGCTTTTAGCAAACAGTTTTGTGTTTGGAAACGTACTCGCTAGACGGTTATAGACTTGTCCTCAATTTATAGCTTACCTAGTACTCCTAGTAGCTAAGCTATAAATTGGGGACAAGTCAACAAGCTTTTGCACGTCTTCGTTTGGTAACAGTACTTTTTTCTGGATGAAATGTACTTTATGTTCTTATTTCTAATCCCGACAATCGATGGCGTAGTGGTTGGTGTAACCGACTGCCGCACCTGAGGTCGCGGGTTCGATTCCCGCACAAGTCAAATATTTTGTGTGCATGAACATGGATGTTTGTCTTGGTCTGGGTGTTTCTATGTATAATAAGTATGTATTTACAAAAAAAAGTATATATGTATGTTTATCCATTGTCTAGTACCCATAGTATAGCTCTGCTTTGTTTGGGCTAGGTGGTGTTGTGTGCATGAGGTAAAAAAAAAATATGCGAAATTTAACATGATTGATTGGGTATTTAAAGCGTGAAAGCATAACAAACAAACGAACTCACATTCGCAGTTATTATTTTAGTTGGGCAGATGTATCACATGTATATATTCCAGACTCCTAACAAAAAAAATCATCACGAGAATCAAACCGGGATTCTAACGATCACAGATTTATGCTACAAGATCAATGAGGCAGTAACGATCTTAGAGTTATAAACAAAATAAAAAGATCTTCAGCAAAGTCGTGATGAGCGTTCACTTTCCAGGATTAAGGTGTAGTAAGCTCCCCAAACTGGGGTAGCATTCCGAAAGAGGTAACTCTAGGGTAGCTGTGGGGTAGCGAAGGGGTAATCGAGGGGTGGACCCCTCTGGATATTGGTTATGCAAATATCGACGCTAAGCGAGAAGACAGGAAATTGAGAGTTTCATATTACACGCGGCGAGAGTGTTAATTTTTGAGTGATTCGGAGACGGGAAGAGGGTGCTGTGTTTGAATGATAGGTGTATGTAATAAAATGTGCTACTGAGATAAGTATAGACTTAGAAATTTGAAGCTTATGAGAGTAACAGCTGCAAAATGTCTAAGCAAAATCAGACTCGCGTCTGTATGTAGATCAAGGGGACTTGGACCATTGTCGACTATCGGCTTCGTACACATACTACCTATGGTCTAATCTTCCTTTATTTAATAGGCTTAAATCTAATGAACCTTTGGAATCAAAGTTATATACTTAAATTACTGCTAGTTTGCAAGTGTGTTGTAAATATATGCACAAGTTAAATGTTTAGAAATAGATTACATTTAACTTAGCATTTTTTACCGTTAACCTTTGGATAAAACAGAGACTAGATTTAAATAGTTGGTGGTCAAAGAATGGATAAAACGATGTGTTACAAGAATTAGTCCAACTAGCTTCAAACCCAATCGGTATTCTTAATCAGGAGGCGGAGTCCTATCACGAAGAAGTCGAAATGAATAGGTATGACACCTAATTTCATCGCAGCAGAATGCCTCACCCTGGCATCCCAGGGTCTTCATGATTACCAGCATCCACATTTTTTAGGGTAACACATTTTATCAAACGGTCATCAATCAAAATAAAATGTAATTTTTCGTTTAAGTCACAAAGTAACACTAATAAACGTCATGGTGCTACGTTCAGCAAAACAAAGGCGTAGAACCAATAAGAAGAATGGGTAAAAAATTAACGGTCTCTCTTTTTAATCGTCAATTTTACAATGCCAGTTTTATAAATTATACCAGCTGACCCGTGCAACTTTATCTGCTTCATCTATACTAATATTATAAAGCTGAAGAGTTTGTTTATTTGTTTGTTTGAACGCGCGAATCTCAAGAACTATTGGTTTGATTTAAAAAATTATTTTAGTGTTGGATAGCCTATTTATCGAGAAAGGCTATAGGCTATATAACATCACACTATGACCCACGGGGGCGGCGCAGTAACGATAAACGAGGGTGAAACCGCGGGAACATCTAGTATAAGATAACAAAATTTAGCCTGTTTTTGCAACATTTTTCATTGCTGCTCCGGTCCTATTGGTCGGAGCGTGATGTTATATAGCCTCTATTGTTTCTCGATAAATGGGCTATCCAACACAAAAAGAATTTTTCAATTCAAATCAATAGTTCCTGAGATTAGCGCGTTCAACCAAACAAACAAACAAACTCTTCAACTTTATAATATTAGTATAGATTTGTAAGGAACTCTAACCATTATACCATTTAACTATTATATAATTGTATACACACACATGCATTCAAAGAGAAATGGGATTTTTTAATGTTCTCTAATATCAAGCATGGCAAAATAGAAGCACACATGCACATAAAGAAATAAAAACAAGAAGCAACTATATTGTATCCGGGATAATCTAAGAATTAAACCTATTTAACATTGCTTAACCACACGAATCGATCAGCGTCCAATCACGAGGTCATACTTTTATATTTTTTATCCTTTGTTAAATTAAAACCTTTGAAATAATGGTCAATATCTGTCGTAGACGGTTCAGAAGTAATCCTTATTCGTTAAGAGTATAAGGTCTGACAAGAATATAGAGGACGAGCCTAATATTGTGATGGAACGATCATTTTTAGATATTCTGGTGAGAAAATTAGTATTGTGAGCGGGGGTTGACCCTGTGACGTGAGATGACTTGCCAATATTCGACAACAATATTATACAACGTGTGTTAGAGAATCGTGGTCATATTGAATTCACAAAAATCATAATAAATTTTGCGGTTTTTAATATAGAAATGCCGTTTATCTGCCCAGCTGCCAAGCCCGACTGTGCTCGTTTATAATGTCATTATAATATATTATTTAGAACATAAGTTAGAACACAGAAAAGAAATAATTTTTTAAATTGTTGGTTGGGAATGAGGGAATAGAGAGTGTACCTATGCTTGCACACACACTTCTGCTCTATAATAGTGACCGAAATTCGATATGAGAAATATTACATTTAAAAAATTGCTAACACATCAATTACAAACAAAATAACAGAACTACAAAAAAATGTTTAAATGGTTCATGAAGATTTTGCTGTTATACCCTGTAGATATTTTGAGCCTTGAATTTTTGGGTAGAGTCTATCGAAACACGTACTGCGTTAGAAGGTCGTGATAGATTTTAATTTAGCTGAAATAATCCTACCTTCAAGACTTAGGGATAAAATGAGGATAGAATGTGGCTTTTATTTGACACTGTCAACTGATGGATTTGGAAAACTCGTATAGAGAATTAAGTTTTCCTTCTGAGATTGAAAATGCCGCCTGAAATTGAACCGTTTTGTTCAAATCTTTGCTTTTAATCTGTCAATACTTTAATTGCCAGACATTATTAAAATCCTATTGTGTCTGGCAACCAGTGTGCCGCTGTGACTTAAAATGTTAAAAGTATAGTTCTTTTTCTTTTAGTGGTATTGCACCTGTACGATAAGGGATTATACAAATATGGCAATAGCGGTTACAGAAGCCTCGGTACTACTACTAAGAATATTCTGAGTAAAGCCAATGAGACTTTTTACGAGGAAATAATTAGTAAGCCCGTAGTTAATACCATGATTCAATATGTCTCTTTAGCCATAAATCAAAATAGATGAAGGCAATCTTAGTGTCTCCAGATAATCAAACAACGATTTAAGATTTAGATCCTGAAGTATTATTTGTGGGTCATATAATTATTTGTCTTATGTGGAGATCGACCAATAAAATTACCATCCATATTATGAAACTATTGGTCAGATTTCAAGTAAACAATAATTGTGTGAATTTCGTCTAAATATTGTAAGCAAAGGCATAATATTATTACAACATTTAACCAAAAAGAAAAATAGTCTAAATATTTAAAGGTGCTGACTCCCCATACATGACAGACGTTATCGGAACATGGAGAGTCTGTCAATACGTCACTAGTGACAGTCAGTACCGGTTTTACGTGCTTGCCGAAGCACGAAAAAGTGTGAGTTTTGGAAATTCTGCGGATCATAGACGAGTGAAGAAGAATATTTAGACAAAACTAAATAGATACTAGTTTGTAAGTAATCAGTGAATGCGTTGACTTGTTTGCGTGGATTTGTTGACTTTTACATTATTAAATTTCAGAAGGTTAAATTATATTCAAATGATAGTCATGATCACGTATCTATCTGCATTCGTCGCATCATCATCTTATTCTATTTAATAAATTTCCCGGAGTTCGACAATAACAAGCGATTAGAGACTAAAGTAACCGTTTATAGTTAGGCAAGCCAATTTTATTTGTGTAACAATGATTCTACAAAAGCGGCTGTTAAAATGTGCAATCAATTTAATTTAATATTATACAGCACATTTTTGACAACATCAGTTTTCATTCCAAAGATTGCTGTCACAAATTTCCAACGCTACCTCATTATTAAAAAATTATATCATATCTTAAATAAATCTATATTATCTATCAACCCATAACGATAAACACAAAACAAACTTAAATCTTATAAATAGACTTCCATTTTCTTGAATCACCAAAATCAAACATTTAATCTTCATTCCTGAAGGGAAACAATCTATAGATAGTTAAACACAATCCGAGGCCTCAATTTCAGATAACGGTTGAACAAAAGCGTTTGTGATCGTAAAACCGGGATATAATTGCATAGATGAGTATCTTACGGGCGTATTAATGATCGAATTGATCCTGCGAGTCTCAAGAACGACAGTTTGGGATGTTTAATAAATGTCTCAGATGGAAACTAGGGTAGTATTTTCAGACAGTATTGTACTTGAAGTTGATGTAATGGCTTCTTTGAGTCTGTTGGAAGATAACATGGAAGAAGAAGGGGGTAATACATATTATCTATATTACATATTATAACAAGTAGAAGACTAAGGTTTTGCTGTGGCATTAAAAGGTTGAAATAAAAGTAGTGATATATGTTAATTATTATTGGACTTTGGTCAAATTCGATTGGATTACCAGTCACCTTTTGCTCTACAGATGTAAACCAATTCTTTACCCAAACTTTAATCGTAATGAGTTGATTTAAAAATACATTTTTGTAATCACTTCGCCGTTAATGTATTAAACTTGTAAAAAAATAATGTTGTTTTACGAAACCAGTATTAGGGGTTAAAGTATGAAATTGCCGATTTGTAATTGAAATTTGTTTTTTCTAAGATGTACCATATTTATTTATTCGAAATATTTACCCTCATTATATATACATTGCTGCCATCTAAACGGAAGATAGAACTCCGGGGATCTAGATGTGACAAACTGTGTGAAAGCATTTTGTACTGCCTCCTGGAAAGAAATTTTTTTATAACGTAGAAATTTGTCCAATTCCCGAAAAAATTGTAGTCCGTTGGAGCAAGCTTTGGCTAGTACGGAGGATGACGTATGGTTTCTAACTGCAGCTTCTGTAGAGTTACAACGGTTTCTCGTGCAGTGTGAGGTCTTACGTTATCATAATATCATCAGGAATAATGGTGAAGATCGATTCACGAGTCGGGGCTGTTTCATTGCCAGTTTTGCCATCACTGTTCGAAGTTCGACACAGTAAACATCTGCTGTTATTGCTTGACCAGACCTGAGAAAGCTATAGTAAATAACACCATGAAGAGACCACCTAATAGTTACCATTACCTTTTTATTGGTAAGCTTTGCTTTAGGGCACTGTTGCGGCGTTTGACCTAGGGTCAGCCATTGCATTTTTCGCTTGCGGTTATTGTAAAGAATCCACTTTTCGTCACATGTCACAATTCGATCCAATATTCCTTCATTTCTGTACCGATTCAACAAGGCAACACTAGTTTCAACACGCATTTCTTTCTGCAGATCAGTCAAATTATGAGGCACCCATTTGTCATATTTTTTTATCTTATTGATTTGATGCAAATGAGCCAGTATTGTAGGTCGGGTAACGTTAAACTATGCCGCTAATTCCTGGGTAGTTTGACTCGGATCAGCTTCCACCATCTCCTTCAATTCAGCGTTATTCACATGTGATGTGTCTTCCACGTGGTTTGTTCTTCAAGTCGAAGTTTCCATTACAAAAGCTTTTAAACCAAAAACGCGCGGTGCGTTCATTAGCAGTCTCCTCTTCAAACGCAGCGTTGATATTGTGAGCCGTTTCTGCCGCGTTAGTTCCGTGCCGGAACTCGTATTCAAAAATAACTCGGATTTTCGAAGTATCCATCTTTCCCGTCTAAGCTGAATAAAAAAAAACCATAATTGAAAGTTGAAAGTCGAATGTTGCACGTTTTTTTAAAGAAGAATCTTATAGGTATCATGTGAAAAAGTTTCACTCGAAAATCTCACACCATCAAGGTTTTATGTCAATTCAAAGTACAACGGCAACTTCATACTTTAACCCCTATTATTATGAACGTTGTTGGTTTTTAACGTAGAACGTCGAAAAATATATTATTTTATATTTCTGAGTTATAGCATTAAATTAAAATTATTCAAAAATTCAGTTCCAAATTGGATGTAACTGTTGAAATAACGAGCAAAAACTGGTATAAGTTGTTTAAATAACAGGCCGAGGCCTCACCAAATATTTCGCAACACTATTGTACTACCGTACAAAGTTCGCAAAAGTTTTACAACGACGAAAAACTAAAAATATCGTCTTTTAGCTCACTATATGAGAAAATGTGATTTTGTGCTGAATAGTAAGTTGAGCAAGTAGGCTGTTCGAAACTATTAAAGTAGGAAAACTTTGACGTTTTATGTTTGAAAACTTATTTGATATTTGTGATTTTTCACTTTAGGCGACCAAATTGGAGATTTATAAAGTTAACATTTATGAGAAAACACTTACTTCTATTAAAGTCACGATAACTGTCTAGAACTGCTTTTTAATATACCAAGGTCAGTTCAAAGTTTTAGCATCATTGATTGGCGACATAGTCGCTTTTCCGCCGCTGGACGTAAATCTGATACGACTTTTTGGATACACGTTGTTTTTTAATCGCAGCCTTGGTATCTTAACCTTGAAAGTAGCGTCGCTTCTTTAGCCTCTTGATTAATAAAACATTAATAAGTTAGTACGTATGTACTTAAGCGTATAATAGCATTGAAACTTTAGCTAAAAGAATTTTCCTTAACACATAGGTGGACTATTTTCGCAAAAGTCTACCCATTACCCGAATGTACTAAATCTTCATTATCCGTACCATTTTAGCCCATTATACTAAGAACTTAAGGCTCATAATTGCTAAACGACTTGAAGGGGAAAAGGCCCAAGAGGTAGAAAAAGAACTTTGGTAAATAACGTTATATCATAACGACGTCTGATTTATGGGGTGAACAGTAGAGTAAGACTTTTGTTTATGAGATCGCGTGTTTTTTCTATGTAATAGGTATATTAAGGCACTGAGCAATTTTGATAAGTAATATTGCCTATGAAGAGAATTCATTGTGTACGACTCCATATCATAGCACTCATTTTCTTTTACGCCACGGTACTGTCTCGCCGTGTTTTCTTCAATATAGAAGACATTGAAGCGAGGGCATAGAAATATATATTGAATTTGCATTCAGTAATAACAAATATACAATTTGGATTGATATGGCACTATTAAAAAAGCGTTATGTGTACTAAAATGTGTAGAAGTTTAAAAATATATAAATAACTAGTAGGTATTGCATTAAATATTAAGAAACGTTTTTAAACAATCTAATTGATGTAATCATCTTCAGTTTTTTATGGAGAAAGTGAAGCGTCCTCGACATAGAGACTACTTTCGTACATGGAACAAACGGATGTGTGGAATAAACTACAAATTGAATGGAATACCAATTTCAGTACAATTTAAATATTAACAGATGATATTTTCTTTTATTTTATCTTGCAGGATTATATAATGCAATTTTTGGCACATTTGTAATGGCTAAGCAAACAATCAGATAGGTACATTTTTAGTTACTTTTGCCAACACTAAGTGTAAATCGCCACGACGACATTAATATAATAAATTAATATAATAAAATAATTTTTATTATATTATATATGATAAAAATAATTTTACTAAATAGCCTTTAGAACTAACTAAACTTGTAAATTGTTATGCTTAGATGACATCCTAATAGTCAGCTATAAGAAACACGCACATAAAATGTAGAATGTTGAACAAAGGCGTCTGAACAGGAACGACGCTTTTTCTTCATACAAATTAATTTGCCGAGATCGCACCCACGATTCAATGGTCTAAAACGTTCTCTTTTTGTATACCGAGCTATAGACAGTGAAGTATTAGGATTCATTTGGTTCAAATTAATATGGGATTAAATAAAAACTTTGGTGAACATGAATGAGAGTAGGGAATTAAATGTAGTGAGAAATAGAGCACAACGAAATCTTCTTTCATTGCTAGTGGTGATTGAGAAAGTGGCTTTATACCTACTTTAATTTTTAAGAAATTTATTTGTAATTTATTTTATACTTATATTTTTGTTACCCTGCAGCTAGCTAAAATGCTTATGTTAGGACTGGATCCATGTTGTTATTGCAAAGGATGGGATTCAAACCCATTCTTGACCGCAATCCTATTACTTATCCATTGGGCTACCAGCGCCTGAATTGCATTATTTAAAAGATCTGTGCCTAATAATCCTTTTGGAAGCTGGCTGCATTAAGCTGTCAGAAGAAAATAGATGTTTTAATAGCACTATCTAGGAAAAGATTATCGGGCTTTTTTAATGTTGATGATTACGGTAATATTATTATCCGTAGATACAATCTGTGTCGAACTAAAAGCGATTTTTCTGTAATTCCCGTTTATAAATAGACTCAGGCCTGTACCCTTGAAAGAGTGATTTACACATACATTGCGCCAATAATGTTCTTAAGACCATTTCCAGTCTACTGAATTTCCCAACAGCAAAATCTCATAATACTTTGCTATACCCAGGGATCGCATCCAGGACTTTACGATCGCGCGCATACTCATGACACTCTTATAGGACCCTCGAGGCAGCTTTGCGCTTTTAGAATTAAAGTAAAGAGCCTGACTGTAAGCGTGATCGCAAGTTCAATTACCAACCGTAAGATCCCAGCTTCGATAAACGAGGGAAGTAAAGTTTGATTCGAATTCTTCTCCCTAGCCTTTATTATTCCCAAGTCACTTGGGGTCGGCTTTCTAGTCTAACCGGATTTGACTGGATATCAGTTTTTACACGGAGCGACTGCCATCTGACCTCCGCAACCCGAAGGCTAACGATACTCTAATTCTAGACCAGTGTCAAGATATTAGAGGGCACTGACTTTCTCAATAGCGACTGCCATATATGTTCATGGCAGCCGGGACCAACGGCTTAACGTGCTCTCCGAGGCACGGAGCAGGCGATAATTGTCAATCAATACGCACATAATTTCGAAAAATCATGTAACTTCCGAAAGTCAGAGGTGCGCGACGTGGGTTCGAACCCGAGACCCTCTGCATTGCAGTCTGTTGGTCTCCCCACTGAGCTATAGCTGCTAATAGTTTCATTCGGATTGCAGTTATAATATTCTCACGACGGATATAATTATGTAGGTACCTAAGTCTAACATAATGAAATTTTTTTAAAGGCTTGCAATTTGCACACTTTATTAATACAATATCGATAGAAGTCGGTTAAAAGACACGCACCGTATAACCTATAAACTATCAACGCGATTAAGATCCGTCGTCTAATATCATATTAACCTATTGAGTGGCAGCGGTACACCGGCGGCTAGACAAAATAGGTTTTCAATTATATCTGGCATTCCAACAATTGACAGGTTAAGTATATAAAAGACTTCATGCTATGTCAACTGTGTTACATAGTTTCTACCAACATTAGATTTTTCTATCATCTCCCAAGAAAATAACCTGCAAAACCAACGTGCTAAAATTTTCAATCTAATAAGTATCACACTGAGAATTGCGAAGGCTCCACCAAAATAACCTGGATACTGAAATTTAATCACCACCCGTAATGTCCCGTTGAGTAAAATCCTTTCACATTACCTCCGTATTTACTATTCTGGATATTCCCCGGAGTGTAAAGGTCAGCTTTCAGTAGAACCCGACGTTTAGAATTGTTATTATTTACTCGGCCCACTGACCTCATGTCTTGACCTCTGCTTCTAGTGAGAATACTGGAAAACTAAGAATAGCTGTCAGACTTTTAACGCCTTCCGACAGTTTATGAAGGCTGAAATAGTTCGTGTAGTCGGCATGACAATGTAGAATCGAAAATTGTCACTCATTTATTTTCGATACATTTTGTATGCGAAAGATGTTTTATTTTTTACTAGCTTTTGCCCGCGGCTTCGCTCGCGTTAATTTAGAATTTGACAATCAATTCGGATCGTATTCTGCTTGTAATAATATAATAATTCAATCATGATTTGAAAGACACGTGGCGCCATCTATTATCATAAGAACGTTATTATTGTTTTCCTCGGGAACAGTAATTTTTTTTGGGATGAAAGGTCCGTTTCTACACACCTGTCAACGTATATGCAAAATTTCAGGATGATTGGTTCAGTGGTTTAGGCGTGAAAAGGTACCAAACAAACAAACTCATTTTCGCTTTTATAATATTAGTTAGGATTAGGATCTACCATTAGTATTAGTAGTAATATAGTTTTACAAACCTTAATATTATGTATAATTATGGGTATTAGCGATCGCCTAGTGGTCATTCGACCAAAATTCCTAAACTGATTAGTTTGTGTTTTCTTTATTACATATAAATAAGGTACTAATTATTATAATAAAGAAACTTGTTACTATGGTTACGTATAGGTAACGCCAGACTTAATTAACAAATTTACGTCAGACGAACAATGCCGAAATACTACGAACGCGATTCGACTGCGTGTGTCAAATATATGGTTGTGTGCGTGTAGTGTTATTCCATTAATTTAATTGTATTTCTAATACATATTTTATAAAAACATTAGGATTCGCCCCTCCTTCTCCATACAAACTTTACCAGTGCCAAATTTCATATTCCTCCGTCAGCGCAATTTTAGTAAAAAGGGGTACAAAGCTTTTTCTTCACGTATATAGATGTAAAAATGTATTGGAGGAAACTAAGAGTATTAACAAAAACATTTCAGTTATTTTTGTTCGTTTCTATGTTATTGTTGGGCAAAGGTCTTCCCTACACTTCTCCATTGTTTTTCAATAAATGAATATAACTTATTAACTAAACCATAGGAATATAACTTATGTTTCTTATTATCAGGGCATTATGTATTAGTTTCATCAAAATTAAGTAGATTGTAATAGTATGTAGCTTAATCTAGTTATAGTATATATGTATAAGCTTTTAGAAACCATGTTCAAACACAAACATTGTTGGTTTCATGTATTTTCATTAATGATGTTGATGGAACTTCGGAAATGGAAGGGTATACATTTTTATTTATTTATATTCTTTTTCATAAGTCTTCTTAATAATTATTTGTTTTCGGCCACATCGTTTCTTACTGAAATGTGCAGAACAATCTCTGTCAGGTTAGTTAAAATAAAAAAAAAACAAAAATAAATTGATTCAAGTTACATTATAAGGTAACACTAATGAATGTCAAAGTTACACTGATTTTTTTTCTGTGAATTTACATTTATTGCCATGTTCAGCAAAGCAAGGGTAGGGCTCATGAGAAGGACGGGTAAGAAACTCATGGCCACTCTTTATAATCGCATAAGTTAGATTTATATTTATATAAAATGATGGATTAGTCTTTTAATTGTTGGAAAGCTGGCCTAAGGATTAAATTTGGAATATTGATGACATGAACTTCAAAATAATACCTCAGTTAGGGCATAGTTTTATGCTTTGGTTAGCGTTTATCTGGTAATTGAAAAAGGGACAAATGGCAATTACCTCTAATCGGCTTTTGTTTGATCAATTATTTTCAATATCTATTTTCTTTTTTTTATTCTAAAAGGCAACTCCCGCGCTAAGAATAATTCCTGTATCTCGGGGGACTTTACCATCATTGAAACAACGGACACAAACAACACTCATAATCGGAACAACCAAACAACCAAACACAATACTCATATTATATTATCATTTAACTGTAAAGTAATATTATAATACTGCGAGGGACCTGGTACCCAAAACACAAGTTAAATCTTACATTGGGTACCAGAGTACAACAAATTCTGTTTTAACTTGTTTTGATTTATTATGTTCTGATGAACACAGCACAACTAAATGTAAATTTTTGGAAAAATAAATATTATTATTATTAACCATTTGTGGATCACACAATTTTATCTCCTGTGTTGGACTCGTTTCCACAACACTTGGCGCAATGGCAGTGGCGAGGTGACCACGTGAACCAGTACAGCATCCGTGCAGTCAAAGTAAAGCTTTTTCACTGCCCTCTCTAGCTAAATTAAATATGCCTGTTAAAGTAGATTTTCTTCCACGTCGGTTCACCCATTGAATGCCTGGTCTCTGAATCACAATTCAATGTTTCAACTATTAGACTATTCTGATTATGAATATACACTATTGAAAATATATACAACAAATAATTCTTCACTTTAAAAAACTGTACTCTTAAATGGCATAAGCATTTTCAGTGTAAATTAGCAGACTTCGCCTTCGAGAACATTCCAAAAATAAGACTACACATTTCATTGTCTTGTGTGTCAAAACAAGTCACCTATCAAAATGCTAATGGCAATTAGTCTTTGCAATTAGTGAACTCAAATTGTTTGACGTCTCGAACCGATCAGTCTTTCAACTTATAAACAATAAACATCGGTGGAACAAATGTGCTGCCATAGTATTGCAATGAACTCCTTCGTAACAGTAAACTACAGTCGAATAATTTTTTATCTGTACAGAACTCGTGTACTCTTCTTAATCACAAAAGTAAAAAAAGTACGGATCTACTACTTTTCCTTTGAGAGTTTTACCGTCGACGAAAAAATATATATTCTTTTGTAAACGTGGGTGATGCCGGGCGTTTTATATATGGCTTCCAAATTTTTAATTAAACCACATTTATATGGCTTGGATTGCTATTTTACTGCGAAAACATTAAAGGTTTTATGTTTCAATATTAATTTTTCGGCAGCAATCTGGCTTGAGATATTAAGCAATCAATTGTTTTCTAGGTCCTCTTTGAACAAAGGTTCGATATCAAAATAACCCTTTGTATTGAACGGCCACAGTAGTTAGTATCATACTTTAAAAGACCATCTAAGTGAATCTATCATATGTAATGTAATCAAATTCTTTTGTTGATTCTACTCGGGATCAGAATATGGATTCGCAAGTGTACAGATAGATATCATATTATGCACTAACCACTACTCTTACGAGAAATTTAAATTAAGACAGAGAACTTCGTTAATATTGTTCTCGTAGACAAGATTTTGGAACGCAATTGACTGTTGTACTTCATTCATCCTTACTTTGCCGTGACCTTTCAGACACAGTCTAAAAGAACTTGGCATACAAATGATCAATAGCTGAATTTCGTAAGCCAATCTTTGATATTGTTATATCTACCATCTTAACAATATTGCCTATTATCATAATCACAATGTATTGTACGCTTATATTATCGTACACAATATAGGTTAAATCTGCCGTAAATATTGTTTCATTCCAACACTTTATAAACGGACGATAAAAATTGTATTTTAATACAAATTCAATAGACTGTGCGTTCGGTACAATGGTTTTGAATGGACCTTATTATATAGACGATTATCATAATGCCTTAAATATCTACTACCTTATAAAAGGTGTAATTCTTTGTCAAATATAACAATAAAGTAATGATTTATTAAAGTCTATTGTTGACGTATATTGAATTTTATTTTGACCAAAGTATTCTAGGCCGTTGTTCTAGAAAAGAGACGCGTTGCTATTATTGATTTTTGGAGAATATTTGTGATACCTATTGTTTAAAGAATGAAGAATCTTTTGATATTGGCCGCAGATAATGATTTTGAATTCCACACGGACTTAAGGCTGTACGTCGAATATCCCTTTTTGGCGAGGAATATGACTTGGTGTTTTATTCTTCGCGTTAACTAAAGATGACTTACTAAAAATAGCTATGACTTTAATTTACCTTACTTTTTAGTGAACAAAGTCTTAGCTTGAACAGTGGTTTTTATTTAGTGACTTTTCTTTTACAGGTAGCGACAGAGAAACAGGAGATTGTAATATCATTCTAAAACACATAAGCGTCCTATATCAGTGGCATATTTGGATGTTTTTTTAATCCCGTCAGTATGTTTTAGTTCAATAAGTTTTGTCATCGGTGTAGCCTAAAGGCTTCTTGGTATCAAAAAATTACTATTTGCTAACCGACCTGTTTATATCGTTCTACCGAATTAGGCCCTGCTACCCAGTATACCTCAACACATATTTCAGGACGTTGATTCTGTGTAGCATGGCAGATGTTTCATACACAGATTGGAAACATTATGGTGAGCTCACAGATGATGAGATTCTTCATAAAAGGGTGTTAACTATTCAATACGAACATGACTTAAAAGGCTCAGAGGTTTGTGTATCGAACTCGTGAAGTTTGTGTGTGAAAATTATCTAGATGTTATAATATGTTGTGAAATAACCTCTAAATATTTATGCTGTCCTCAAATTTACTATAATATACATGTAAATATATTCCCCAAGGATGAACAACAAAGCCTTTTTCAAAATTTAGTTAATTACTTACGTTCTGTTAAAATTTTATTGGCATCTGTGTATCGTGTGTGCTACAAAGCTTTTCTCGCCCAATAACAGTCCCCGCTGAGACCGTAGCACAATAAATATTCACATCATGTCAAACACCATAGGTCAATATTTTTTTATCAATTTTACACGCTCGAAAAATTCGGGCCCCCAACAAAGGAATGGACATTGTTTGTAAAATAATCTATTTACATTTCAATAAACGTCGCAAATAATGACTGTAAAGAAAAAAACGTCTGAAATGGGAAATGAGGGTAAAATTGAGACGCGCCCGTTTTTAGACGAACAGTTCCGTCGCATAGCGGATATGTAGACAGCTGAAGGCGACCTTAGTCTTTTTTGAATAGGCTGGAAAATATTCACTGAATTTCAAACCGTATATCGTGTGACACAAAGGTTATTATCCTCTAGCCACGTTTAAAAATATTGAGAGAAAATTCTTTTGGGCTTTACTGAATATTCCACCATAAAATTTCTGGTTTAAATATTTCTGAGATGTGAAAACGTGACGATTTGTAGCCTCGTTCTAGTTTTCTAGAACAGTGACTTGGACAGCTTGTGTATAGTACCAGTAGCAGTTAATTTGCAGAAGAACGGATTATTGGTATGCAGTTTTGTATAAACAGACTAAGTTTTTTAAACCTCAGCAATATTGATATCGCTTAAGCGGTACTTCTAATTAAAATTATATTGTGTCTTACGTTAAGGAGTGGAATTCCTTGCCAGTATTTCTATATCTTCTTCTCCCTAGCCTTTATTATTCCCAAGTCACTTGGGGTTGGCTTTATAAATATGTTTTCTTCTTTCTTTCTTCTTCTTCTTTCAAGTCTAACTGGATTTGACTGGATATCAGATTTAACACGAAGCAACTGCCATCTGACCTCCGCAACCCGAAGGCTAACGATACCCTAAGGCTAGACCAGTGTCAGAATATTAGAGGGCACTGACTTCCCAATAACGACTGCCATAGATATTCATGGCAGCCGAGACCGATGGCTTAACGTGCTCTCCAAAACACGGAGCAGGCGATAATTGTTAATCAATACGCACATAACTTCCGAAAGTCAGAGGTGCGCGACGTGGGTTCGGACCCGAGACCCTCTGCATTGCAGTCTGTTGGTCTCCCCACTGAGCTATCGCTGCTTTATCTCTATATATTATTATTAAATATAACATAATATTATATTCTAATATATCACAACTACAATTAAAATTTCACTAAGGTATGAATATTTATTAACAAATGTAACAATTTGTTCATAGTTGGTTTATCAATTAAATTAACTATTAATATTATGTTAATATAAAGTGCTGTGTAAAGTGGGCTTCGTGGGCCTGCCCGCCACCCGATCAGCACCAGGTCCGAGAGGCGGCGTGCGTGTTCCTACGCGCGCCTCTGTATCGTGTGTCCCCTCCCCCTCAGGGGGACAGTAGAGATAAAATTAGTGGTGCCCAAAGGGCAGGTCTATTTGTATAGTAGCCTGCCGTTTCATACGGCGCGCCGAAACCTCGGCGGGGTCGCGATTGCATGTAAAAGCGATTCGCGTGGCTCCGCCGATTGCGGTTATGTTGAGGAACACCGTGGTAGGTTTAGTCGGTATTACCGGGATGTCGCTCACCATCTTTCCCCGGTGAGTCCGACATAACCTCTCCATCGCCCTGCGGAGAGGTATGCGTCAAAGAATTAAGCCAGGTTAAAAAAAAATGTTGCTAATCAACACCAGCTGATCCTGAAAATAAAACTTAAGTTAAATGTATGTGAGTGATTAATCCATCCTCGCGTTTTTTAACTAAAACTTGACGAGGGTGTACGAGCTATTCATATTATAATCTAAATCACACTTCACAGAATAATTAAAAAAGAATTGAACTCAAACAATAACTTACTACAAACCGACCAAAACAAAGCATAACCTAATTCGGGGTCCCGGCTCAGCATACAATTATTTCGCTTATAATATTTCTCAAACATGTTTTAAATTCAGTCCCAAACCATACGGCGTATAAATCAGGATGAGAAAGGCTTTGTAAAGATTAAATAATTACGTGAATTACAATGTGGCATCACACAGGATTACATGTTATTCTATTAAGTCTCGGTACGTTTTTCGGTCAACCCTGGGACCTTGGAGTAATCCATATGAAAACAAATGCTTCACAGAATTTTCTAAAATTGTGTGTTGATTTACATGCTGATGTGAGAAAGATAATGGACGAGCGTGTGCGTAAATAAATTGCTTTTTGGCAGATACATCATTGGATATAGTTAACGCGATGGCGGCATATCCCAGGAGAGCTGGGCTGGGATAGACTGGTGTTTAAATATTTGGCTTCTAAATAAATGAGCTGTGTTATTGTGGCAATATTACAATGAAGACCATTGAGGAGATTGTCCAGCAGTTCATTCTGAAGCTTCGAGTTAGAATTCTAAGGCAAAAATCTTATTTAGAAATGTGTGAGCAGGTAAAACTGAGTACTTATAGTAACTTAAGAGTTTACAATATTGGTTTCAATAAATTTGTTTCAATAAAATGAATTTCATACACAATGAAATGAAACGACTTATATTAAAAGCTTGTTAGTAAATATTGTAAAGAATGACAAAATACAAACAAATAACAATAATACAAAAGTAGGAATACTAATAGAATATGAACATAAAAACCATTAGAAGATCTAAAAGGCTTTAGCTCAGCGGCCATCCGTTGCACACACTGAGCTCATTATCTGTGTCAACACATAAGTATACGTATCTATGCTTGATGTTAAACTGTTAATGTAATCGAAGGACGCTTGCAGTATTTTTATTATGGCCAAGAATGCAACATTTATTTAGCCAGAAACTTCTCTGTCGTTTGAGTACTTTTATTTACATGCTTCTTTATGCTACCATCTTGAGGCTAGCCTCAAGAATGTAAAGTTATTCTCTAGTAAATTTATAATTTTACTTTTACAGGTCAGATTCTATTTGGAGAGAGTCTGATCTCTATCAGACTCTCTCTTAATAAGGTCTAATCGCTTAAAGATATATCAATCTCACAAAATAGTGCATTAAAATATGTTTGTAGGATAACAGTCTAAGGTTAGATAACCTAGACACAAATCGTAAAGTATCTCCACCTAGAAACACAGTTTTTCTTTTCTGTTTTCGTTCTAAATCCCTAGTTACGCAATTGTGACACCATAAATTCTGCCAGTACAGGACAGCCAAGTTCATGGCCTTGTCACTTGGCGAAATGCCAGATGTTGGGCCAACGTTGGCGACGGGCATTATGTAACCTTCTTGTGAAAACGCTTTGACTGTGTTATTCACACTTGTTAAATACAAGGTTGATGCCAATTTGTATTGCTATTGAGTGGTTATTTCATAATTAGTGTATTGAGTGATAAAGTTGGTTGTAATTAAATTTACAAGGTTTTGTAGTGATTATGTAAATGAGATTGTCTTGTTTAAAGTGGCGTCTTTATATTAGATTGTTCTAGACTATTCGGTGACTACAAAAGGTAAAATTAATAGTCCGTCCAGACATGTTGAATGTCATGGTGACATTGTGCAAAATTATTGAATAATCATAAATAAAGCATTATAGACCGAGCCAATTGAAAAATGGAAGTTGAAAGTACAATAACTAAAAATAACCGTATTAAAATTAGGTCACATATTTAATATGTTTTTAAAATAACATCTTATATTAGCTCGGTAGTAATATTATGCGATAACAGAAGATTGCAGTTTCTGTTAACATTAAATACTTAAGCTTAAGACTTTTAATAAGAAATAGGACTTCCAACTGTGTGCGGATCTGAGACGTGAAAGCCAGGTTATAAATAGGCATTACAATAACATAACCTTTCTATGACCTGTATTCGGCTGTCACATTAAGGTTAACTACAAATTTTCTTTTTCTATAAATGTTGCCAACCTAAAAATGTTTAGGACTTAGTCTGCTAATATCAATTTATGTGTAGTACACCAGAGCGTCTGTCTCATCTAGAAATTAAACTACTATATGTTTGAATTGTAATCTCGCCACTTAAATGCAAACTTTTAATTCGTGTGCTTTTATGCAGATACAAGCTTGCCATGAGCAATTGCCATTTAAAATATTTCCGTAAAATACATATACAATACTATTTTAAAGGGATAGGCAGAGATTAGAAATTCTTCTTTGTACAGTTTCTGAAATAATATATTTATTTGCTTTATTCATTTTCGTCTTTTAACCAAAGATAAATTTTCTATTGCCAACGGCCACGTTACAAAAGTCTATTATAATAATTAAAGAAAAATTATGTCGTCAGAGACAACAACACGGACAGCCATACAATTTAAGGCTGATTCAAATAGTTGATCGTTATTCGAATAATAAACACCGATAACGCAACAATCGACATTCGAATATAATATCGTACAATTTTTGAATACTTCGATAGTTTTTGATAAGAATCGCGGTTCCCTATGTAAACACAGAAGTACTCTGAACAATCCATCACCAAAAACTAACCAGCTCGACGTACGTCAATAAAAACAGTGATCGGGTCATCGAAGTCGTCGACCTGCAACCTGCGAGCCGAGGTAATAAAGTTTTCGTTGATTGAAAACCGTATGCTCCAGCGCCCAGTCGCTTTGTTAGGAGCCCGCAAGTGAACAAAACAAACCCTTTAAAAAAGTTCTGGAAACAAAAAACCGTTTGAAAAAACTTTGACAAAAGACACATTAATAACGGTAAATTAATTTGAATAAAGAATATTTTGTTTTTAATTTGTTGTTTTTAAATTTGTTTTATATTAATCGCCGATGAGCAAAGGAGTATTTATTCCTTGAAATAGCTAGTCTTAAAAACGTTATTATTTGTTAAAACTGTATCGTTCTCAGCAGCAGTAGGAAGCTTGTTACATAATACTCATGTTTTCTTGGAATCGTGTAAGAATTTAGTAGAATTCTGCCAGGTAGACAGCAACATATTCGCTTTCTACCGTTTTCAGAGAAACGAGTTGTTATTTTATGAGGTGGCAACGCTGCGTCTGCCTATTATAGAATTTGTAAATCCAAGTGATATTTTCGCACTATAAGCGTAGCAATATCCGTGAGCAATGAGAGTAGTTAACTTTTAGATGGCATAAAATGGGAACACAGGCACTTTAGCAACATCCAAACAAAATACACAAAAAACAACCAGTTTCGAACTAATTAATTAATTATTTATATGAATTTTGTCCTGTGTTTTAATTGAACCTACAACATTCGGAGTACTGGCAATGCCAAGGCGACCACGTAAATCATCCTTTATTTGACCAGTCTATGTAAGTCAAAAGATGTATAAACTAACGCTTGTATATCTCAAAAGGGATAACTGGACAAGTATTGCGCGATAGCATATTACTGTCTTCTGCGTTAAATCCAAGTCTCAGCATAGTTTTACTACTGTTTCTATAGGAATAATTTCGCGGGGACTTTACAAATATTCTAACAACGGACACACAATTTCTGGATCACACAATGTTTTATCCTGTGTGATTATCATACCCTGAACTCGGTGTCGTGGTAGCGGCGAGGCTACTACATAAAATGTTATGCCATCCGTGCATTCAACAGTCAGAAATCTAAAGAACATACCAAAACTATGAACCAAACTAGAAATCTCACAGGCGTAAGCAGTACAAACTTATGCCAGAAAACCAACGATCGAGGTGCCATAATAGCATATAAATCATACGGAACCATCACTATTTTACGAGAAAGTTTTATTATTTTTGTTCCACGTACGTTCTTGTTGGACCCACTATGACTCTCAACATTTTTGTAAAAGCAACAGTTTTTAATGCACCCAATGTTACTTTGGGATTCAGCGGTTTATAGCTTTGTTCAGGTATTTTTATTCTCTTTGTGCATTTATAGTTTCACAATAGGATTCTTTATGCTTCGGTAGTTATTTGTTGTAAAATTCAAATGTATGTACGCCTCTATAGCTGCTTTTGCATATTCATGTTGTTGACTTTTATATGTTTGACGTTGAAAGTAAACTTGAACTTTGAGTTTCCTTTGACAATTTACTTTCGGAATACTGGGGAATAACTTAGTGGAACTAGAGTTGAGAAAAGTGTACTGGAATTGTTTAGAATTGTGTAAATAATGGATGAAAACAAAGTATATAATTCAAAATACTACACATAGTCTCATGCTTATATTCTTTGCTAAGCAGAGGTGTAATACACCGATATTTTGTCTTACTAGATTTTGCCCGCGGCTTCGCTCGCGTTGATGTTGATCTTGTCAATAAATTGCTATCCCTCGTGAAGAGTACTTTTTTCTGGATGAAAGGTACTCTATGTCATTTTCACTCTTGATTTCATGATGATCCGTTAAGTACTTAAGTCGTAAAAGCGTAACAAACAAACTCATATTCGCAGTGATAATATTAATAAAATAATTAGGATACAACGTCCTACGTATGTAATACTGTCTTCACGGATGGTAATTGGTTTTAAGTGATCGTCTCACCATTGCCAATGCGCACAATATTGTGGGTTCGATACCAACATGGAACAAATATTGGTGTAATTCACAAAGGGAATAGCTACTTTCGGTTTTGCGTGGACAAATTGCTCAGTAAAAAATCTATTTACAAATAATTTTAATTAATTAATTAAAATATATTAAACAATATCTCATTGCAGGAAATAATTCGGTAAAAAAGGACGCATAAATAAATATTTCAACTGATAACAATTATAGGCACCGCCATTGTTCTTCTTTTGCGCTCCATTCTTGGTTACCATATAAATAAACGTGCATTTATAATAAGATACTTGTTACATAAATAAAGTATCATTTTTATAATAAATATCGATATTTTTCAATCAATTAAATGCTCATTTTCAGTCAATTATAAGTGACAATATTGCAATATTATGTATATCAAGAAAAGGCATATTTTCACAATCTGCTGCAAATTTATTATCATATTTAGTTTATTTTGGGTATAAGATATTAAAAAAGCAATGCATTTATTACTAAAATTAATGTCCACGTCAAGCCGAAGCACCCTAACAAACTGAGCAATTCCCTTTAATAGTTGTTCCAAATCTGGTAGTCCCTTGCGTCTGTTGTTTGAACGTTTGAAAAGCACCCCACGATACAGTAACAACATCTATAAAACGAGTTGTCTTCTTTAAAATAGGTAACTAATTAATAGCAGGTGACGCTACTACTATCTACCAGGCACCGCTATAGCCTATATTGCCTGACTGAGGATTTTTTGATGAATAGCCAATAACACTTGAACGGACCCAGGAATCGAAGCCGAAGTCTTACTCAAAGCAAGTCTAATGAAAATATATTTTTGAAGTGAAAACTTCTTTAGCGGCGTTGTGCGCTGTTTTAGTGATAGGTAAAAAATGTTAAACTCGCGTCAGGACACGTGACCTGATCGAAAATTCGTAAGACGGAGGGAGAATTCTCAAACTCGCGTCAGGACTCGTGACCTGATCGAAAATTATTAAGACGGAGGGAGGATTGTCATGTTTGTGTACGATAGCCCAATAAATGAATATTGTATTTTACCACATAAATGATAGTACTTTTATACTGATAATTAAAGTAATTCGTGCAAAATTATTCCCTAACCATTCCAACATATCAAAAATGCACAACGTTAATATTCAAGTTTTCACTTCTGCCGTCACTCCTGGAGTGCAACCCGTTGATTTTTTTAACTTAGAATTACACAGTTTCCAATATTAATAAAAATATTAATTATTGTATATTGAATTGATTAATTTGCTATTCAATATTAATATAACCACAACATTTGAACTCAAATATGCTTACGCTTCAAATATTGCCACATTACAAATATTTAACCGAATACGTGAATTAAACAATAGTTCTATTTACAGTTTCGCTTTATAAACAGCTGTTTATGTTCACAATTGTTTAATTATAATTGTTTATCCTTAAAGTGATTTTTTAAAATCAATTTCCGCACCGATAACTGGAATGTATTTAATATGTTTAGAATTAGGCCCATTGCTTTGTTGAAACAAATTTAACTTGTTTGTTCTCAAACAGAATAATGTTTTCATTTGTTTGTTTGATTTATTTATTTGCTACCAGCTTTTGCCCGCGGCGTCGCTCGCTCGAGTACTGTATTTTTTCTGAATGAAATGTACTCTATATCCTTTTTTGTAGCCCTGAAAATGTGTATTTGAAATTTCATGATGAGTATTGTTTATCGGTCGAGTATTTAAGGTGTGAAGGCGTAACAAATAAACATTCGTATTTAAAACTAGCTGTTACCTGCGACTTCGTCCGCATAGATTTTAACTAAAAAGTGTTTGTCCCCGCGGAATACTATTTTTTTTTCTAAAATCAAAGTAACCTAAGTTGGAGTAACTTAGGTTACTTTATTATAACATCAGCTATCAGCCAGTGAAAGTCCCGTCAAAATCGGTTTAGCCGTTTCGGAGATTAGCCGGAACAAACAGACAGACAGACAAAAATTTTAAAAATAGATGTATTCGTATAAGTACCTTATACACTTTCATATGCATTAGATAAAAAACTGTTATTTTCACATTACAAACAGACACTTCAATTTTATTTATTTGTATAGATGTTATCGTAACGTAGCAGCGATAGCCTAGTAGAAGATCGTTGGACTGACACGCAGAGGTCCTGAGTTCGATCCCAAGGCTCCCTTCTTCTTTCTTCTATATCTGACTTTTCGAAGTTATGTGCGTATTAAAAACAGTTATTTATCGCTTGCTGAACGCTGAAGTAAAACATCGCGAGGAATACTGCATGTCTGAGAGTTCTCCATAATTTTCTTGAAGATATGTGAAGTCTGCCAACTCGCACTGGGCCAGCGTGGTGGAACTACGGCCTAACCTTCCTCACACTGAGAAGAGGCTCGTGCCCTGCAGTGGGGCAGTTTAAATACGGGGCTGATATTATTATTATTTGAAATATTAGTGATTCCTGTCTCACTTGGTTTTACACGACTTGAGTTTGCATGTTTTAGTGCGCTCAGTTGGGTCATAGTAATTTTTCTCAATAGAATATCTAAACCAATCCTTTTTTTTCGGACTAGTGGTTTCTGAGATCAGTGCGCCATATGCGAACTGGGTGCTGGCAGTCGTTGTTGGTTTTCACCGGTTCATAGTGTTCTTTAACTGAGCTTTTATCAAAATAGCATCAGGGAAACAAGATCTGCAGAAAATGTTCACCTAGTTTTTATACGTTATTAGTAAAAATCCTGTTTCCTTTTTATTATTCGTACATGAATACTAAAGAATTAATAAAAATGACGACGCCTTCAAAATAAAATCGTAACGACGCAACAGCCATCTGTTTTAGTACAACGCAATCGACAAACTTTACACCGACAATACATCCTTACGTCGAATTTCGCCGACAATTTGCCGACATTTTGTCGACGCTTGGCCGACATCTCATCAGTCTTTATCACTACATTCATTTTCGTCGCAATAAAAACGAGAAACAAACTGCGAGTCCAATCTCAGTTATAACTCATTAGATAAGGCGCAAAGCCTAAAGCCGAAAATCACAATCCCTCAGTTCAGAGAAAACTCACTTTTTCACAAGCCCGACAACTTTTCATCTCACGATGTGTTGTAAAAACGTAATTTGTTTCTAAAAGACCCTTTCATATTTCATTTCAAATTAAATTGGACCTTAAAATTTGTGTTTAAGGTGGCATTTCGTTTGTGCTTTGGAGTAGTTGTGACATTTTGTATATTAGAGGTTGAAAGTTAGTGAAACTATGTCGCGAGCGTTTGCAAAACTATGGTAAATGCGAAAAGTTTGCGGGGTTACATAATAATGTATGTGCTACTAATTCATGGTTAAACGTGGATTCTGACATGAAAAAAGTTGGTGGAAGCTGTTTTTCTGGGCATTATCTTTTGTTGTAATGGAAAATGGGTCTATAATATATAATAATAATAATATATTCTATCACATACACACAACACCATCTAGCCCAAACTACATAAGCAGAGCTTGTACTATAGGTATTAGATAATGAATAAACATACATACATACTTTTTTTTTGTAAATATATCTATACTACTATTATAAAGGTGAAGAGTTTGTTTGTTTGAACACGCTAGTCTCAGGAACTACAGGTTCGAATTGAAAAATTATTTTAGTGTTGGATATCCCATTTGTCAAGGAAGGCTATAGGCTATATTACATCACGCTACGACCAATAGGAGCGGAGCAGCAATGAAAAATGTTGCAAAAACAGGGAAAATTCTCTTATATGAAGCAGACGAAGTTGCGCGGGTCAGCTAGTATTAAATATAGAAACACCCAGACCAAGACAAACATTCATGTTCATGCACACAAATGTTTGACTTGTGCGGGAATCGAACCCGCGACCTTAGGCGTGGCAGTCGGCTACACTAACCACTACGCCATCGAGGCCGACTATTAATTGTTAACGGCTGTTTTTCTGAATCTTAACTTTGTATTTAGTTATGCTTTGTATTTTGAGGAAACTGCTATCCAGCGGCTCTCGTGTTGTTAAGTAGTAACCGCTCATGAACTTCAGCAAAGAGTATACACGTTCGCAGCCTACTATAATAGTAATGTTATATGGCATCTTAATAGATGGCATATTGTAATATTACTATTATATCCGGAGGCCCAATCACCTCTTTTCCCCATCCCGCTATTTTTCCCTCCCACTTCCTTTCCTAAAGGGTCGGCAACGCACAAGTAATGCCTCTGGTGTCGCAGGCGTCTTTTGGCTACGGTGATCACTTACCATCAGGCGATAGCAGCGATAGCTCAGTGGGGAGACCAACAGACTGCAATGCAGAGGGTCTCGGGTTCGAACCCACGTCACGCACCTCTGACTTTCGAAATTATGTGCGTATTGATTGACAATTATCGCCTGCTCCGTGCCTCGGAAAGCACGTTAAGCCGTTGGTCCCGGCTGCCATGAACATCTATGGCAGTCGTTACTGGGAGAGTGTCGACACAAAAGATCCCACTGGGTCGAAGTGTCACCGGTCTGCACTGACTGGCCCCCACATAAGATAAGATAAGATACCATCATGCTTGTTCGCCAGCTTAGTTGTATAAAAAGAAAAAATATGCCATCTATTTGACTGTATGTAGTGTGTGTATGTAGTTTTACTTCACGGATGGCGTAGTGGTTTCAATGACCGGCTCGCTACTGTCACTCCGCCGAATGTTGTTCGATTCCCACACGGGACAACGGGACAAAAAATTGTGTGATCCACAAATGGTTTTTCCAAGTCGTGTTCATATTTGTCAAGTTCTCCGCGACGCAAGAATTATTTCTAGAGAGTAGACTTTAAAAAAGAAATGCTCCTCTTGTCATTAGCAGCTGATAAATAAACCACGAACTTGCACGTACATGAGAGAAATAATAGCTTGGAAGATAGAACACTCAAAGAGACATGAATAGCTATACATATTTATTAGAAGACTACCGACGCAGATCATTACGTGCCATTAATTAATCTATTGAAATAAACGTGTGAAAATGTATACTCACTTTGATCTAGCTAACGAGCATTATTAGAAGCCTCTAACGTTTCTGCCGCACTGGTACCTGAGTTAAGGTAAAACTATTATAATTGTTAATTACTTACTTCGCTAGTTATTTAATAGACGAGCAGTCTATCCGAACTGTTTATAGAAATCGTACTGCTATTGGGAATTTCACGGCAGAAAATCTTTTTATTTATAACTAGCTGTTACCTGCGACTTCGTCCGCATAAATTTTAACTAAAAAGTGTTTGTCTCCGCGGAACCCTATTTTTTTTCTAAAATCACTGTGGCCTAAGTTACTCCTTATAACATCAGCTGTCTGCCAGTGAAATTCCCGTCAAAATCGGTTCAGCCGTTTCGGAGATTAACCGGAACAAACAGACGGACAGACATACAAAAATTTAAAAAATAGATGTTTTCGTTGCATTAGATAAAAAGCTGTTATTTTTACATTACAAACAGACACTTCAATTTTATTTATTTGTATAGATAATAGTAATATTCTATCAGTCTATTACATACACACAACAACATCTAGCCCAAACTAAGCAGAGCTTGTACTGTGGGTACTAGACAATGGATAAACATACATAATTAATAATAATAATACCAGCCCTGTATTAAACTGTCCCACTGCTGGGTACGGGCCTCTTCTCAGTGTGAGAAGTATTAGGCCATAGCGTGGTGGATGCTGGCCCAGTGCGGATGTGCAAACTTCGCATATCTTTAAGAACATTATGGAAAACTTTCAGACATGCAGAACACCTAGACCAATACAAAAATCCATGTTCATGCATACAAAAGTTTGACTTGTGCGGGAATCAACATCGCGACTTTAGGCGTGGCAGTCGGTTATACTAACCACTACGCCATCGAGGCCGACTCCGTTTAACCGTTTAAGTTATGTTTACCATAATATACGACTTATTTTTTTAAACGACACTCGCTCTATATTGTTCTTTAATCGCGAGTCACCTCATAAACATTAACGACCGTCTTCAATATCCTATCTATCTCATCTATTTGTTACTAGCGATAGGTATTTGACATTAGCTCCATACAACATACGTCAAAAGTCTATCTCCAGTAAACAAATCCACAGATAGATAGGATATTGAAAACGGTCGTTAAAGGACCAACACAAATAATTCGCAACAGCCAATAAGCAACCATATTAAATCTGTGAACAACATAAATGTTTGATGTTTGAATTTTATTATTTAGGTAGTTGTAGCTTTATGAAAATGTCTTAAAGTAAAAGGTAGAAAAATATTTGCCAGATATACAGCCTAATTGAACCTTTGTTTAGGAAAAAGAAACCTATGATAAAATATGAGTATAGGTCGGTGGCACGTCCCCATGTAATAGACCACGTAGGTGTCATATCTGAGCCTAAGGTCGTCCCTTCTAGAAAAGCAAGGTTTAGATATACATACCTAAACTCTAGAGATTTTTATACTGGACTAGATGTTCCCGCGGTTTCACCCGCGTTTATCATTATTAGGCGTCCCCCACATTAGGCGTGCGCGTTTCTCGGGCGTGTGAGCGACGCTGGCGCCTCGCGCGCGCCGCGCGTGTGCTGCGTAAGCGTCGTGTGACTCATGTGTTGCCGCCGTGTGACGTGTGTGCAGCGAGCGCGCAGCGCGTACGCGGCGCTCGCCCTTGCGTTTAGTAGAAGCGGGTGGCGGGGATAGCGGGTGAAGGGGTAAGAACGCGACGCGAGCGCTGCGTGCGCGCCGCTTGCACTCTCGGCAGACGCCGAAGGGCAGTAACGCCAGTAACACGCGTCGCTCGCGCGGCGCCAGCGTCGCTCACACGCCCGAGGAACGCGCACGCCAAATGTGGGGTCAGCCTTACGCCGCCCCCATGGGTAGTAGCGTGATGCTATATAGCCTATAGCCTTCCTGGGTACATAGGCTATCCAACACTAAAATAATTTTGTCTGTGTGTTCTTTGTGTCCGTTGTTTGCATGTTTGTAAAATGTCTCGTGACGCAGACTACTAGTGCGGGAGTTGACTTTTAAGAAATAAGAAAGAAAAACTATATATTTTTCGCTCCTTGTCAATTTTAGGGAAAACAGCACTTGATATGGTATCACTGGTGAGATGATCAGTGAACTCGTGTAACAGAAAGGTGTGGTTATATTTAACTGACACACCATAGACCCTATACAATGGAAAACCGCGACTAATAAATTTGTATAACATAGTTTCACTGACATAAAATATAGCATTTACTTTTTATCGTATATTGTACATTCTAGTCGATACTTAACGAACACTAACAGCTGACCCGAGTAATCTCGGTGAACCCGAAAATTATCAGGCGCAATTTTTATAATGATATTACGCTTTCGTTTCGAAGTTTTAATAATAAATAAAAAATATATATTACATTTTCATAAATTTAAATATATATTACGGTCCTAAAATTTGACCATGTCAGTTGAAATAAATCTAGTATTAAAAAGAATTGGTCGTGGACCCATATGACTATATGGTATTCCAGTAGAGCACCATTGGACAATCAATCCTTCTTAATATTGTTCTAAGAAGATTACTGATACTGTTCGACACGTGGCACATCAGGGAAGCAATTTTGAGGATCTCTTCCTCAAAATTGCTTTAAAATAATTTTGTTCGAGCCTTAGCAAATACCTGATGTACTACACAAACCTATGTTTATGTACCCAAGCTCATTAACAGGAGATAAGTCAAAAGGTTAACCTGAGTATCAGAGCTGTGACCTCGTGCCCTAAACAGAATTAAACCCATTACATATTAAGTGGCAGTTCCATTTATTACGAAAATTTCACCTAACTTCAAGTCTAATGATGTTTGGGCTTAGAAAAATATCTGGCAGATACATAGAGTTGTAGTTGCTAGAGCAGACATGTTAAAAAACAAGATGGTAGCTGCAGCAAAATTAAGGATTTTGATTCTAGTTCGATTTTTAAATGTGTTCTTTTTTATTGCAAGCCAGCAACGTTCTGGTAACCACCGCTTATGCACATGGCTAGGATTTCTTGGCATCATAGAAGCACATTACAAGGATACTCTACTAAGCTGCTGCATACCGTAACTCAAGGTGGCAAAGAAGTACATGGTAAACAGATACGGTAGTCTGGTTCCATTTTCAAAATCGAGGTTAGTGGTATTGATTTTTTTAGTGAAAACTTCTTTAGCGGCGTTGTGCACTTTTTTGTGATGGGTAAAAAATGTTAAACTTGCATCAGGACACGTGACCTGATCGAAAATTGGTAAGACGGAGGGAGAATTGTCATGTTTGTGTACGATAGCGATAGATAAATGAATATTGTATTTTACCACATAAATTAAATGATAGTACTTTTATACTGATAATTAAAGTAATTCGTGCGAAATTATTCCCTAACCATTCCAAAATATCAAAAATGCACAACGTTAATATTCAAGTTTTCACTTCTGCCGGCACTCCCGCAACCCGTTGATTTTTTTTAGTAGGAAAATTCTCAGAAGCAGACCTTCGCGGCGTTTGGAACTCTATTTAGCAAATAACAATACCTAGCTTGCCTCCTGTTACTTAAGACTCAAAAACAGTCGGCGAAATATGCTTGAAATGTACCTTGATCTTTCCCTTCGGCAATTGTATCTCACGCGTGAATCTAAGTCTAAGCATGTGCAAAATTTATGTTTTATAGAAATGTTTATCGCAATTAGGTCGCTTCTTGTACAAACGGGGTGGATATACCAGCTTGCCATATCCTTGGAATATTTTTATATTATAAAAAG
Organism: Catocala sponsa; assembly: GCA_963564715.1. NCBI lineage: Eukaryota > Metazoa > Arthropoda > Insecta > Lepidoptera > Erebidae > Catocala > Catocala sponsa. Next base: position 19,500,728 of record OY751349.1, read on the forward strand.
GGGTATATAAGAAAAAGTATAAGCTAAATTGTCTAGCTGTCTATTCCAGCATATACAAGACGTATATACGTAGACAAGATCATTGGTGAAACCCTTAGGTTTTGCAAATTCATTATGTTAATGCGATGAGCTACATGATAAATGCGATTCTAACTCTCTTGAGTGGTTTTGAACTATTTCGTAAATAATTGTTTAAGTAATGTACACAAATGTATTTGAATACCGCTTATCTTTTAGTGGGTTGGCAGAATTAAAGGCATAGTATTATGGAAAACATTAATCTTACTTTATTGTTAATATTCTTTTGTCTGCTTAATGGTAAAAGTTTTTTGATTCCATGAAGAGTGACCATGATTTGGAACAATGCTGACGTTTATACCCATAATTTATTTAAGGGATTAAATATAATGTTCATCAAAAATGCTAATTGGTCAGCAAATATTGCACAGCATAACGAGCATCTATACGCCTCAAATCACCGCATTCCGCCTCGGAAGTGTTAGGTTATGTTAGGTTCCTTTTTATAAACCCACCCAAAAATAGTAGCCTCGCGAAGCGGGGCTCCGTCGACTTAGTTTGATCTCTTTAAAGTTTGCTGGCCATGAGTTGCTGATCATTTAGCTATTTCTGCTCACAGATTATATTTTTCTGCTCACAAAAATACCAATGTTAGCATAGTATTGGTATTTTTGTGAGCAGAAAAATAACAGCCTTTATTTAAATACATAATATAATAATAATAATATAATATCACATACATACAACACCATCTAGCCCAAACTAAGCAGAGCTTGTACTATGGGTACTAGACAATGGATAAACATACATATTATACATAGAAACACCCAGACCAAGACAAACATCCATGTTCATGCACACAAATGTGTGACTTGTGCGGGAATCGAACCCGCGACCTCAGGCGTGGCAGTCGGTTACACTAACCACTACGCCACCGAGGCCGACAAAGTAAATATATATCTATAATAATAATATATACATTAGGCAGGTTCAAAAATATTTTTTTCCTTTGTTTACTTTGGCCAACCCTTTAATTTGAAATATGTTTCTATAGTAATAACGTTGTAAAATTTCAGCTGACTATATTATGAAGAGGAAGAGGGTGTTGAATCGAGTGTTACTTTAGATATTTTTGAAAATATGCTTTATCTTGATTTATTCAAAATCGGTTACTAGTGTTAAATCTATGTAATCTGCTGAAATATATATATACGTTATACATATTTAGCACATACTATTTTACATATAAAATATAATTACTAGACTGGGAATAAGTGTCAAAAATGACTTATTAAGCAAGTAAAAAAAAAAATGTCTACTTGGAAGGCAGAACCTTAAGCTGCTGCTAAGGCTTAACCAACTTCCAACTCTTTAGCAAGTTTTGTTAAGTTATCACTAAGTGGTACTAAAATTGTAGAAGATTCTGCGCATAGGTATACTCATTCAAGAAGTTATAGAATTCAACAGATCTGGTATTTTTACAAGACAAACTTAACTTCTCTCACTGAGTTGAGAATAATCCTGCTTCACACTCAATTTTACGAAGCTAATAATAATAGCCAGGACAGAATATATATGCGAATTTAAAGGAAAGCTTCAATCTGTCTTTTCCACTAGTAATATATTGGGATAGAAAGATATTGCTCTTATTTACACTAGCGCATTCTAACTGGTAAGTACTACCCTATCTGCAAAAGACTGCATTTAAATAAACTTCTTATGTATTTCTAAACGTATATTTTCTTAAATAATCGCTGTACTGTTCTACCAGAAATCTATGCTTATTGAGCTAGCAGCATAGCTTCTATAATTTTAAAGAGTCGGTAATATGATAATGCAAGTATTTTATAGTATACGCCAGTTATCACAAATTTCAGAAAGAAAAGAAAATGCTGTATTTCTTGCACGATGACGATGATGACTTTTTGTATCTTTAAATCTTCAATATTTCAGGGCCTCATAGCCAATCTGTCAATCGTCGCACATCCTCACCATGTCTTTCGATCACTATCGATAAAATTCATCGAATAAAAGAAGAGCATTTCTATCTTCAAACTCCTGAATCATATTATAATGGTTGAATGAATTTCGACAAGTTGCAAGGGAGAACTATCGGACGACACGAGGAAAATGAACAGTGAATTTAATCTATATGTTAATAGCACTACGGCATTATCAAATATACATTATAATAACACCCTTTTTCCCTAAGCAGGTTTTTCCTGTTGACGTTTTGTTTACAATAGACCAAGTGAAGGGAAATCTGAAAATATTACTTTAACAGTGTTGTCCGGACGGATTTCACGTAACATGTTGTGATTCCAGTAACATTTGTTATCTGTTACATGATGTGACGTTCGATTATGCAAGGTCTTGGTGTTGTACTAGATTTTCAAACTAGTTTCAAATGTAAATACATATAACATTTACACACAAGAAATGGATGAAATAGTGCTTTCTCTTTGAAAACCACCTGCTTTTTAACTCTTTTTAAAATATTAATTTTCTTTTTATATTTATGCCCACGGTTTCGCTCTTGTTAATATAGATTTTGTCCAATACATTTCTATCTCTTAGGAATATAAATTTTAGCTGAATGCAAAATAACCTATGTCCTGTTCTGTACCCCTGACATCGTACGAAATTTCATAATGATCGGTCGAGCAGGTAAGATGTCAAAAGGGTAACAATCAAACTCACATTTACATTTACAATATTAGTTAAAATTAGCATATGATCACACTATTCTCTGAGACTATGAATGCTGAGTAGTTTTAAATACATATGTTTAAGAATAATGATTCAAACAACTTTTACAATATTTTTGATTATTTTCGCCAGCCGCCATTCTGAAATACGATAATCCTCTCTATTACTCTCTAGCTCATGTAAAACTTAATAGGTAGTTAATATTTCAGCACAATGGCAATGTAATAAAATATCAGTATTCTCGAATTCAGCTTGCAACTGCATAATAAATTCGACAAGCGCCAACTTATCGGCATTCGTGAACTGCCTCCAAAATTGTTCAGCGTTTTAATATGTTTGTTGTTGACCCAATAAAAATACGGTCCTTCGAGCCGTGTGCGTTTTGGTCCATAAATTTTTATATTTACAATACTGAAAGTATGTTTCGTTGCATTCGGTAGTAAAATAAAGTGCATTGCTGTTGAACTGCTGAAAATATGATGTGAAAATATCAAATAAGATAATGGGCCAATAAAAAGCGAAGAGGTATCTGGAATTTTGAATCGAGTAGAGTATTGCTTTTTAAGTTCTGAAGAGTTAGTGAGGTTTAAGATAATTAATGACATGACAGAATTTCCATAAACCCTAGCATGATCGCTAGTAGTAGAGCCTCACTGATTTCAGCATGAATGGGCCGGCTCGACCGGGGAAAGACTACCCTCTCTCAGAATATCGACGTGAAATAGCAGTATTCCCACTGTTGTGTTTCGTTCGTTGAGTGAGAGTGCCGCAGGCCCAATCACCCTCTTTCCTCATTCCTTCTCCTTCTCCTTCCCACTTCCTTTCCTAAAGGGTCTGCAACGCGCAAGTGATGCCTCTGGTGTTGCAGGCGTATATAGGCTACGGTGACCACTTACCATCAGGTGGGCCATATGCTTGTTTGCCACCTTTATCATATAAAAAAAAATAGTAATAATTATCCAAATACGGGTGTAATACATCTATGTTTACACCTTCGAGGAGTGAAGCACGAGAATATGTATGTATTCAGATCCACCGTCTACTGAGCACTTTTTTATACTCCGTGCCGATTCTGATTATAAATAGAACGCAATAAAATTTCTCGCCGTATGCTTGCTTGCCACCTTAGTCGTATAAAAAAAAAACTTCTTTTAGGCTTTGTATAGCGCGATTGGGAATATAGGTAACTCAGAGGACTTACCAATATCCACTACGCTTTTCCAATAGCCTACTGAGTGCAGTAGGCGATCTTTACCCAATAATCTGATATTCGGCAAAGAAAAGTACTTAGTTGACAACATTAGTGTTGAAAGCGTAGCAATAAATATTTTGATAAATTTTATTAGATACGGGCGCATTATATTACTAACGTTACAAGCACTTATAAGCTTTTAACATTAGGAGAACCCGTGCAGCGTAGATATTCGGCTTTTATTAAATTAAGCAGTCAGTCAAATATGTCTCAAATAAGTCTTTAAGGTCGGGACTCCACCAAAGCGGAGATGTGTGCGGTGTGCTATGTGCTGTGCGAGAAGAGATGTTTTTCAGCTCGGGGGACTCCACCAAAGCGGAGATGTGTGCGGTGTGCTGTGTGCTGTGCGAGAAGAGATGTTTTTCATCTCGGGTGCGAGGCGTTGAGTGACATCGCTCACTGCACGCCGCTCACATCTCCGCTTCCCTCGCGCCATACAAATATTACACATCTCCGCACAGCGAACTCCACTGAAGCTGAGCGGAGAGGAGATGTGTCAATAACACAATTCTATTGGTTGTTTAAAAAACATCTCCCCTCCGCTCGTCTCGTCTCCGCTTTGGTGGAGTCCCGGCCTTAAATATGAGTAATCTATAATTAAATAGGACGCAGTAATCTGGTAAAAATAGATATTACGTATTGACATTGCGGTCTGGTAAGACCTTATTAAGAAGTAAACAATGAACTGAGAACGAGAGAAGCTTGCAAGCGTTTTCCACTTAATTAATATCAGAGGTACAGTCAGCGATAAGTTGATAAACATTTCTGAGATTTTGAATGGCTCTATCATTCACAATAATGGTAATTCCTCGTCTATCATTGCGATTCTAATTTAATGATAGTTATTTTAATTACAAATATTTACAATGAATAAAAGTAAATATTAATTTATAAAATAATATTATACACTTACGTCATTAATTGTACTGTATTATAACCTTGTATTTATCATTTAATAAGTGTTTATATTTAATTAATTTATAAAAGGGCTTAGAGAGAGTTGGAGTAGCAATGCCTTTCAATCTACAAAACATAGCAGTCTTTTAAACTATTATATTCTGTGACTACTCATTGAATGGCAGAGGCCGCAGTTGGGCAGTTTTTGGTGACTGAAATACCGATAGTAGTAATAAAAGATAACCCGAGATAGTACCATCTACCTGTAGAATTTGGGGTTTTAATTTCATTATTACTGCTTTTTGCATGTTAAAAAAGAGCTCTAGCACTAGTTTATTTCCATTAAAGTAGGGTCGGCAACGCGAAAGTGATACCTTTAGTATTGACAGCGATTATAGTCAACGATACCCAATTACCATCAGGCAGAACGCATACAAGCTAATCACTTGTGTTGTATAAAAATACAAAGCGAATACTGTTTTAACTGTTTTATTGAGCTAAATTGAAACTCTAACAGAAAAATGGATAGTAATATCACGTCGGCTGTCATGATTGTTTTAGTGGAAATGTTTTCATTTCATTAGAAAGTTCTATTAATAAAAATATTAGTATACACAGATTTTAAGCGCAATATTTTATTTATTGGCTGGTGGTGGAGTACTAGTTATAATTTTTACATGATTTTCAATACTATTTATATGAAAACCAATCACACAGCCTTCATAGTGAAGAATTTATTACGTTGCCAGCGCAAGAGGCAAAGACTAGTCGTCCAGGTAGCAGACAACAAATACAAATAATTGCCAGCGATAGGATAGAGCTACTTTTTCATTTGAACTGCTCATGGTTTGATCAGAGATTTTGCTATGTCCTATCTTTCAAATGTTAACGTAATATATTTTTTTTATACTATTTACAGGACTACCTCTCGCTCGGGAACAGTACCTACTTTTTTTCTGGATGAAAGGTATGCCATGTTCTTTTCTGTTGTCAGGGGATAATGAGCATGCGATAATTTTATGATGATCGGTGGCGTAGTTAAAGCGTGAAAGCGTAACAAACAAACTCACATTCGCATTTATACTATTAGTTGGGATGGCAAACAAACATAGTGATAGTGATAGTTAAATAGTAAGTGGTTATCGTAAGTAATCGAATCGAATTGAATATTGAAATACACATGTTGCCAACCACGGAAATCAAAATATCCTGCACACAAAAAATAATATTCATAAGCAAAATTTCGCTCATATTTATTTATATAGATGAAATAAACTCCAAATACCTTACACACTTAAGAATCATTTTTTGTAGAAGAACTCCAATAATATGATTATGTTCTCCAGAATCGTTTCATAACATTGTATTATCTAATATCTGATGAAAAAAATGTATTCTCCCTGCCTATACCGTCGAGCACCGATTGAAATTGAAATACGCAAGGTTATTGTTACACGAAGCGACAATTTTCGAAGCGAACGGGTCACAGATGTCGTCGATATATAATAATACAATACTGTAGGGTGGAATAATAGACAGGAATCATTTTGTGGTACAAAATCTCAAAGGAGCGTGTTTAATAATATTATGCTTGGCAACTTCTCCCTTCAGGAAAAATTATGACTGGCATTGTCAGGTCGATAATCTAAATCCGATTGACAGGTAAATACGAGATTGAAGCAAAAGGAGACGTATGACATAAAATAACATCATCTATTTATAAAAGAATAAAGAGCGAAGAATACAAACATTTTGATATATGATTAAAACTCTACGTTTAAATCATCTATATAAATTCTTTGAACAATTTTTTTACTAAATAGCAATATGTATCCAGATATTTGTACATGTATGGAGCATAGAACTAAACACTATGCTGCTATTATTAATCACCTATCAGAAACATTCATAACGATATCCATGGGGAATTTAAACCCAGATAATAATTAACACATCCATGCATTATGCCAATGACCTAATAACTCGGTAATTAATTCAACGTTTGTATTATTAATTAATTACTTCTAATTGAATAAACGGAGTATAGTTTTTAAGCCATCAGGATTAACATTAGTTATTTATTATAAGTAAGTTGTGACTATAACCCATTCAAATTTGAAGCTATTTGTACTAATCGTTCTGGAATGATAATACAATTGAGACAAATTTGTTTTTACACTCTCAATAAATATGAAATAATGGTATTAAGATGAAATAATTTTCTTGTTTCTGTTGTGGTTATATATTTGCTATAATTGTCGTTAGTATAGTAGATCAGAGACCTACATATCTGCAGGTTGTGAATTCGATACTTGAGACGGATTGGGCGTTATGTAGAGTTTTACATAGAACATCTGATAATGGCGTATCTATAAAAATTGTAACCGGCAGATGTAATTCGTATTACGTGGGCTGAAACATGTCTGGTAAAAATGTGTTTGTAAAACTACCCACGCGTTAGAAAAGTACACGTGTGATTATATTAAGCTATGTTACGTAAAGTTTGTTTTCAACCTAAGGCTGTCTTATTTTGATATACAAAAAATACATAATATCAAAAGTATTAAAATTTGAAATCGATATCTTTCATCTTGGATCACTCTCGTGGCTTACGCCAAGTGCCGAATCGAACCTTTTCAGACGAAAGAGGTTGAAAACATTTGGAGGGACAGACGAGATCGATTGTGCTCCATTCCGTTCTGTCTGCAGCCACGGTTTTGTGGCAATATCACGTCATAGCAACTACCAGTCGTTGTTGTACTCACAAAACTATACTTTGTCTATTTAGATGATATGTTTATTCAACCACAATTAATAGCTTAGGATTTGACTGTTATAAGTATTTGTTCAATTTTTATCAATTTGTACTGTATCAATTTGTATCAATTCGTTATGCATATAGAAGTATATATTTACATAGTCTAACACTTGTATCCTTGAAGGTTTGGCAGAGGTATATTGCACCTACGTTTCGCCAGCTTTAGTTTCAGTACGTAACAGTGCGCGGGCCTATTGTTAGCATACGAATACGATTTTAAACTCTGTACTGCTACTGAGACGTTCTTGACATTAAATTCAATAACATTTTGTCCGACCCTTGAATTAAGGCCGTGACCCCAAATATAACAACCGTTTCTATAGTCTTATGGTTTACTTTTCCGGCTCGACCATAAGTCACCGACTTGACGTAAAGCCTTGAGCAGTTAAAGCTAAATTAAGACAATTGATTTTACTTTAATTATCCTATGATATTTAATCAGCGTTCAAAATGAATTTCACGTCAACCCGACAGAAAACTCAATAACATTGTATACTATACTAACATTAAATCCAAAACCGCGCAATCGGCTGTTACAAAAGCATTCTCACTTACTGCAATGAAGCAACGAAGCAGACTTTCCATATTATTTTACTGCCTTAATGTCATGTATAAGGAATGTGTATGTGTAGGGGTATTGGTCGCATATTAAAGGCATCGCACGAACTGGCCATTACGTAACAAATATGATAGTACTTACAACCCATTCATTGCCCTACATATTAATAATAATATAGAAATGGGACAGAGGAAATACTCGTTTCTTTCTTTCTTTAAATATATGTAATGTATTATCACGTATGTATGCCTGTATGAGGTAGGCTGAGTTATTTTATATCCACATTTACGTTATAAGAGGCAATATTATTGACGTCTTTAAGCATCTTCTCAGGCCGTCAAAGTAGAGACCTCAACATCGCCTCGGCTACTGTGGGGGCGATGTGGAGGTCACTGCTCTTAGACCACATGACTGCTTACCATCAGGTGGAGTGTGGTCATTTTGACGAGCAAAAAAAGAAAAGACAATTTCCCACTAAGTGGCTACTAAAATTGTCTTCAAAAATAAACCTATTTTGTTAGATATAGTCCTATAGTCTTAAGACTGGCAGTAATAGTATGCCAAATTGATAAACGTAAATATAAGCTTACACTTGTATATTTCCGAAATGTTACGCAAAGGATGTGGTATTACACCCAAATTTCACCACTTTTGTTTTTATTCACATATAATAGCGAACGAGATTATTGCCAACTATCGAGCACAATTTTAAAGTATGATTGTATATCAGCATACGTAACTGAGACGCAATATTACTGGCCTATATTATTACACATTATATTATACACGCCTTGTGATTTAGAATTTAAAATACTATGTCCCTATTCCTCATATAATATTCCAAAATGGTGGAAGAACCACTTTATATAATTTAATACCATACATAAATTATATTAGAAGGAATAGAATCAGCGCAAGCGGATCGCTAAAGGCGTTTGCTCGCAATGAAGATTGAGAGTCCCTTAGGAAGGATGTCTTGGCACCGGTGGCGTTATGAATAATCCGATTTAATAGGTGTAAAAAAATTAAATAGTCCCTTCAATAAGGAAATCCTTTTTAGGCGTATTTTCTTCATTTCTTTGAAGTTCTTTTTGTATGGCGCTTTGAAATCACTATTTTGTAGGTTACGGATCATGATCTCTATTCAACCGTCGGCCTATTGTCGCTTAGAAATTAGCTTTACTTCTCAGAAAACAGGTATATTAAATATCATACTTTAGGTAAAGTAAGGTGACAGTAGGTCATCGCCACAAGAAATTGTGTGATTCACATAGATGTACTTAGACCACATGTTCTTTGTGTCCGTTGTTTTACTGTTTATAAATATATACTATAAGAAATACGGTCATATTTGTACGCGAACGTTCCCTTATTTTCTTCTTTCTTAGAAACGGAAGAGGTAGGCTCCTGGTAAATATATTTCATAATTATATTTTGATGACTGAAAATAACACTTACAAACTATTTCTTGGATGTCAAAAATCAATGTCCTCTATGCGTCAAGTCATCAATGCATCGTAAGTCTAGTGCCTAATTGTGTGTGCCTATCCCAGGCTGGAATGCTAGATTTTAGAACAAAATCTTATCAAGCTTTTATGTAAAGAATTTCTCAGAAGCAGTTATACAAGACCAGCGGGTCTTACGCCTCATCTCTTTGCGGTTGCCATGTATTTCCATTCTATTGAATTATAAATACAGGATACATTATATGGATAGTGCACAATTGTATTTGCGTACAATTATGGACAAACACAGTTTACTGTTGTTTACTGTTGTTTCCGTTAAGACTGGCCGCCACATTCAGAACTCGATCTAGAGGACATTATAAGTTGAAGCAAAACTATTGACGAAAAGATAACTAATGCTAATAAACAAAAACTATGTACAAAAGATAAACACAATAAAAGAGCTACAAAAATAACTTAACATTTTATTTCTTTTGAAAGTCAAGGTTGCTGTCAAACAACTGAATGTTATTATGATAAACAACATATTGTTAAAGATTTATATGTCTGCTACTTTATAAATACGAATAAGTGCTTACTTACAATATTTTAAACCGCTTAGTACAACTTAATACGGAGTCGAGCAGCGATAGCTCAGTGGGGAGACCAACAGACTGCAATGCAGAGGGTCTCGGGTTCGAACCCACGTGGCGCACCTCTGACTTTCGGAAGTTACATGACTTTTCGAAATTATGTGCGTATTGATTGACAATTATCGCCTGCTCCGTGCCTCGGAGAGCACGTTAAGCCGTTGGTCCCGGCTGCCATGAACATCTATGGCAGTCGTTATTGGGAGAGTGTCGACACAAAAGATCCCACTGATCGAAGTGTGCCGGTCTGCACTGACTGGCCCCCACATAAGATAAGATAAGATAATACGCAGTCACAATGTTTAGTAAAGAAAATAATTGCTATGAAGCCTTTTTATCGGTCTCCATATACATATGTCATGTATCTATATAATTCTAACGTAATAATAATCTATATATTAATACGTGAAGCGAAAACTTTGGTTCCCTTTTTACGAAAATTGTATGAAATTTCGCACACTTATAGTTTATACAGAGAAGAAGTGACGAACACTAATATTTTTTTAAATTATGCGTAAAAATACATTAAATTAATGAAAAAACAGTTCACGCACACATCCATGCATTTGACACACGCAGTGGAAGCGCGTAACTATGGTTACATATATCAATATATAATGACATATATCAGCAATATCTTACAGGCAAACTTTGGTCGAATTTCGAGCACTAGGCGACCGTTAGTAAAAATAAAAGACTGTTTATTCGTCTATTTGCTTGCTCAATAAATTTAGATGAGTTGTCACGCGCACATGAGCGAATGCAGGGCAACGCGAAGGTTTATAATAAACTAGCTGACCCGCGCAACTTCGTCTGCTTCACATAAGAGAATTTGCCCCGATTTTCAACATTTTTCATTGATGCACCGTTCCTATTGGCCGCGTGATGTTATATAGCCTATAGCCTTCCTCGATAAATGGGCTATCAAACACTAAAATAATTTCTCAATTTTAACAAGTAGTTCCTGATATTAGCGCGTTCAACCAAACAAACAAACAAGCTCTTCAGCTTTTATAATATTAGTATAGATAAGAATCTAAAATTAAAAGAGGTCTTGTAACATATCCCAGACGTTTGCTTGTTATGTACCTATGTGATAGAAAATAAGCTAGTTTATCAAGAGATAAATCAATATCTTTATATATATAAATCTTCTGTGCGTGTGTTTGTAATTACACTCCTCCTAAACGGCTGGACCGATTCTGATGAAATTTTTTGTGTGTGTTTAAGTGGATTCGAGAATGGTTTAGATTTGATTTTTTCGTGTGTACAGGATGTCTGTCGATATAGTTTATTATATATTTTTATAACATATTATATGAAAAATTAGGTGTCTACAAAACTCGAACTGACTTGAAATTTTTATAACGTTACATTACTATATTATAAAAGTGTTGCTTTTTATCTCGAAGTTTCCACGGGAAGTGAAAATTAAATATATCAAACTGAGCTGCAGTGAAGCTAACCTGGTTTAAGAAGCAAGTTATAATAAAGTAAAATTATTTTATATCCCTGCAGCCCAGATTTCTTTTTTAAAGAAACGCATTGTTAGACTTTTCCTTCTACCCTAAAGAACGGATAAACAAACATGATTGCATTTGTAATAAGGACTTAAACACTTCCGAAACAAATGTATCTCAATACGGTTACGCGATAACACTAAAAGCAAAAATAGGGGGAACGAGAATACCCGAACATAATTCTGAAACTACACCAGTAAATTTAAATACTGCCGAGCAAAAATGCCGGAGGGTTGAAACAAGGGAAGTTATTAAGCAGATTCAATAATTAATGCAATAAATATCGACCGCCGCTGCTTTTACTAATGTTACCTTAAACACTGTAGTTTGAAGTTTGCGGAATTGCTGGTTGCAGAGTTTTAGAAGTAGATATTAATTGGACGGCACTTTCATCGGTGAACGTTGTTTGAGGATTATGAGAGATTCAATCAATTATTTGGTCTTGTGAAGAAATTTTGCATTGGCACAGAATGTGATTGCTGTGTTTGAGGTCTCAGATTCGATTCCCTCGGTCTGGTATATTGGTTCTGGGCTTAACTGTCTAGAAATTCTACGCATAAGCTCGAAGTCTAGATCTGATATCGGGCAATAGACTCGCGCTCTATTACGTGGCACTTAAATAGCTTTAAATTTCGACGTAATTCGCCTCTGCTTATTTCTTGGAATATATAGAAATGAGAAAGTACATATAATTTGTCGAATAGATTAATAAAAATAGCTATAAATGAATATATATATATAATAATATCAGCCCTGTATTAAACTATCACACTGCTGGACACGGGCCTCTTCTCAGTGTGAGAAGTGTTAAACTATAGTCCACCACGCTGGCCTAGTGCAGGTTGGCAGACTTCACATATCTTTGAGATCATTATTGAGAACGCTTAAACATGCAGGTTTCCTCACGATGTTTTCTTTCACCGTTAAAGCAAGCGATAATTAACTATGTAATACGCACATAACTTCGAAAAGTCAGAGATGCGCGCCTTGGTTTCGGACTCGAGACATCTGCGTCATAGCCCAACGGTTTCCCACTAGGCTATCGTCCAAGAAAAACAGGTGATCTGAGATAGTAAAGACAAATATTATGATCAGTCATTAAAATATATTGTAATTAGTATTAATTTAAAATAACAACTTACTTAACTTACTCATCCTAACTAATATTATAAAAGCGAAAATGAGTTTGTTTGTTTGTTTGTTACCTTTTCACGCCTAAACCACTGAACCGATCATCCTGAAATTTTGCATATACGTTGTCAGGTGTACAGAAACGGACATAGGCTACCTTTCATTCCGAAAAAATTACTGTTGCCGAGGTAAACAAAAATAACGTTCTTATGATAATACATGGCGCCACTTGTCTTTAGAATTATGATTGAATTATATTATTACAAGCATAGTACAACCCGAATTGATTGTCAAATTCTAAATTAACGCGTGCGAAGCCGCGGGCAAAAGCTAGTTATATTATAAACTAAACTAATACGAGACTTAAATTACAAGCAATATTGTCATTGGTTAGGTGTTATACACGACGGTATTCCCACTTAAATCTGGGCTTTCTCTAGTACCTCCCCCCCTAAGAAGATCGCATCCAGAAAACCTAAGCTGTTATACCTATTCAGGATGTTCTTGAAACCAATTATACGTAAAGCTTTTTGCAATGGACGAATTATCTCCAGAGCGATACTTAAAATAAAAGGCATCGTAGCTATGAGGAAAATTATTCTCTAGCAAAAACAAATATTGAATCCGAGTCAAACTATTTTCCTCGTCTTAATTATCCATTAATAGTGGGTAAGATCTGGATAAAAAATGGCTGAGCGATCTGTCCGTTAATGATTTGCGGCGGGGACCGGAAACCGCCATTATCGCGGACACGCAAGCTTCCTGTCGCCGCCGGAAACGGCCGCGGTAACAGTTTCCGCTTGCGTTTTTCACCGGAAATGATGTAAATAGTTCCGCGAGTATAAGTGTTTTAGTATTTGCTTGGATTATTATAATGTGATATTTTATGGATGTTTTAAATAATTTACTAAAATATTATAATGATAAAATCACGCCCTTATCTCACTGATGGTTAGACAGAGCAACATTATATCCATACTAGATAATGATTAGATTATATTTTATCGAAAAAATGTTATGCCCTTGGAACAGAAGTTTTCCCAGGTAAAAGGTAGTTTATGTCCTTTTTAGTGTCCTTGATAACGTGAATGATAAACTTCATGATGTTCGGTCGAGTAGTTAAGGCGTGAAAGCGTAACAAACAAATAAACTCACATTCGCATTTATAATATTAGCTAGGACTTACGTTATTGAGATCTAATATTTACAAAAAAACGCACTTGATGGTAAATGGTTACCGGAACTTATGATTGCTTGCAATAAAGGTCTAACGCTATCACTCGATATACTGATTCTATAGAGATGGAATTAAATATGTAATGCAAATACAGGAATTGAAGAGATGGACATATGAGCCCTCTCATCTCTTCTACAGGACAGTAAGAGTAGGCACTCAAACTCACCCCCACTATCGGTTGTTACAGCCCGTCTGACGGTAATCGGCTACCGTAGCATATAATCACCCGTAATATCAGAGTATCATTATTACGTTGCCAAAAGACAAGAGCAATTAAAGATAGACTGCAAGGAAAGATATACGATAAGTAGGATAAAAATTAAACTCAAACTAGGAACAACCATTTGCGGAACACACAATTTTTTATCCCCGAATAGAGATCGAATCAACTTGATGCATAGTGACGAGTCAAGTACTTACACCACAAGGCCATCTGTGCATTCAATTTTCGCGTAAATAGTAGATATTCATCCTAAAATTAGTCAAATTACTCAACGCTCGCGCGGGTTGTGAAGGGGTAACGAAGGTATATCGCTGTTTCGCGATGGCATAACAAGTCCTCATTAACGAAACATTATTGCGTACATTGGGCCACCTTGATCTTAAATAATTATTGAGGCAAAAAAGAAAATTTTAAAATTATGATGTAAATATCTTAAGTAAAAATCAATGAAAGTTTTTATGATTTCAGAACACAATGCGCAAGTAAAATCTTTATTTCGAGTATTATATAACTATACGAACATTAAAACAACGGACACAAAAAATAAGCATAATCGAAATAACTATTTAGTAAATTTTACAAATTTTAGCGCCGTGTAGGCATCAAACACTTGGCATATAGGCAGAGGCAAAGCCTCTTTACTATTGCGTAATCCATGCAGCCAATGTATTCGAAACGGTTTTTATTCTCGATAATTTATTAATAAGCTAATTAGCCGAAATCCAGACACAATGTAAAAAGTATTGCCGTAATCCAGGGTTGCGAGGATCAGCCAAAAGGTTAAATGTATGTACATAGTAGAAGGCATACTTAAATAAGATAATATACATACAAAAACTGATGCCAATGCAGCTCAGCCTACCTTTTCGGGACTATACAGATGTATAATCGGTATTACGCCTCAGTGGTGTATGCGAAAGAACGAAGGGTTATGGTGATCTAGCTTTACCTGAAATTCTCGGTAATAGCACGGTGCTTAGTATAAAGCAACGGGACTTTATTGGATATAATCCTAACTAATATTATAAAAGCGAAAATGAGTTTGTTTGTCTGTTTGTTACCCTTTCACGCCTAAACCACTTAACCGATCATCCTGAAATTTTGCATATATGTTGTCAGGTGTACAGAAACGGATATAGGCTACCTTTCATCCCGAAAAACACTACTATTCCCGAGGAAAACAACAATAACGTTCTTATGATAATAAATGGCGCCACGTGTCTTTCGAATCATGATTGAATTATATTATTACAAGCAGAGAATTGATTTTTTTGCAAGCAGAGATTGATTGTCAAATTCTAAATTAACGCGAGCGAAGCCGCGGGCAAAAGCTAGTATCAAATAAAGAACCTATTATTTATTGCACATCAAATAAACAAATAATTAACATAATATATACACAAATTATTTACAAGACATATTAACTAAACAGAAAAAATTAAAACAACAAAATTAACAACGAGAACTTATTATGTAAAACCTAAAATGGTTAGTGAAATATAGCTGGCTATACACTTTTGCTTTCTCTTTCAGGGATATAGCCCTAAAGCAGGAAGCAGAAGCAGCACCATCTACATATGTAAACCATCTACATTACCATTATTATACCCATATTTTGGCACCTAAGGTTTTTCCACGTTATAGTATGCGAGCGTATTAATAATAATAAAAATCTTTATATTTTAACTAAACCAATAAATAAATAAAACTATATCAGCATATTGCCATCTATTCGGTACATATCGAATCTCACACATCTCCTCACAGAAAAATCGCGGAACCATTTCATAAGTGATAAACGTACCTAAATATAAACTTATGCAATGCGCGAAACGAAGCAGTCAAAATAAAAATAAATATAATACGACGAAAACAAGAGATCACAGTCAGATCCGCCATTTTGTTGAGATTGAATTTAAATTTGAACTTTTCCCGTTGTCTTTCACATTTGACTGTTAGTCGTGCTCGCTTCTGAAAAGTTTTACAAGTCAAACACGAAATAAAACTTTTTCTGTTTACCTTGAAACGTCCGCGGTTTTAATATATAGGATTTTGACCTTATCGTTTTCTGTATTAATATACATCATACAAGCTTTTATCCGGGAGAGATAGGCAGATATGTACATTTAGCCAGTTTTGATTTTAAATCCCACGCCATGAGGTATTATACTTGTGATTGAGAGATCGTGGATTTAATTCCCACTACTGATATAAACCAGCTCCTTAAACAAGCATTTTAGCTTAGCTGGAGGGGTCAACGAGATTACTAGTAAATTGAAACCTTAACTGCTAATTACAATGGAATCTATGGCCATCTATCGGGCACAGCTCTAGGCTCCATACTGTCACTAAAAATGTCTTACTGAAAAACAAAACAAACATTTTGCCTGTCATGAGAATTGAACTCGAAATCTCATGCACAGCAGTCACATACACTGCTGCTACGCCATTGAGAAAGTCAGCAATAGATATTGAACATACTCATATATAAATATAGTAGGATATAGTAAAATATGGTAACAAATATTCTATTGATTTATCATGTTAGCTGTATTGTTCCCAATTGTATTGACGGTAGCTTTCTAGTCCAACTAGATTCGGCTGAATATCAGATTACCACGAATTGACTACTATTTGATCTCCAACAAATACTAATACAGCTACTACGTCGTAGCAATAAGCTACGCCGTAGAAGATAATTACATGAAAAAAATACTCTACAAAACCAAAAAATCTAATTGCATATGTAACGTGGGAATAAATAGTCGTGAATATACGGTGAAAATAATTAGTGACCCGCCCCGGCTCCGCACGGGTATTACAAAATCTTAACAAATTATATAACTAAACCATCCTTCTGAATCACTCTGTCTATTGGTGAAAACCGGATGAAAATCCGTTAAGTAGTTTTTGAGTGTATCGCGAACAGACATACACACAGTTGCCGCGAAGAACTTTGTTTTATAATAGGTAGTGATGAGGCTCATTAAATAAAGAAAAAAAAAAAATATATGTAGTGATGAGGTACAAAGAGGTTTATTACACATACATTTTGCCATCTATGTTTTAGATCCTACGTCACAAGAGATGTACCTACACTTTGTTATCTATCACGCACATTTCCAATCTTCTTGTTGCTACTGAAAATTTATTATAGGAAAATTCAATTACGCAGCCTTATTTACAAATAGACCCTGGGACCTAACAATCACGCAACACCTCAACATCATACAAATAGTAGTGAAGCTACTAAGCCATAGCAATGTGCTACGCCGTAGAGGTCTACTACTTAAAATAAACACTATAAAATCCTAGTAATAGCAAGACTTTCATTACATGTGAAATGATGTGTGAGGTGTAGATAGTATATCTAGAATATAATATAACCTGTCTGTTCCCTTTTGGGGATATACTACTGATATCCTTAATAAAGTATAAGGCGGTGTATTGCACCAACATTTTGCCACCCGTGCCTTATACGTAATAGGGAGGCTACTTATTTAAGTCTACCTAATACAATTCCAAACTTCGTGTTGCTACTGAAAATGTCATACAGAAAAACTCAATTACGTATCCCCATCCAAAAATAAAACCTGGCACCACCCGATCACGTAACACCTCTACTGGGATTTACACGCAAAAACCACACAAATGTAAGCACATAGTAATGCTACGTGACTAACGACACAGTTGGATACAGACCTTAATCATTAACGTTTCAATATTCTTTCACTACGCTATAAAAACTCCAATAGTTATTATCTGAATGCTGAATCGTATACATAAATGAAAAGCATCAGCTGGGCTCAAACTAACGACCCCTAAGCGGTCGTTACTGACAGAGCTATCACCGCCGATGTAATAAAATAAAACTAGGTGAAGGACCAAAGGTTGCCTCTTGCCAATAATCTGCATTTTGATATTACAGCCTCTTTTGTGAAGATTAACATTGTAAGTACCTTCAGAAGTGATATTGTAAGCAACAGTTTTTACCTACAAGATCATGGCATTTTATAAGCATTGATAGGATATTTACATATATAATCAAATGATTTTTTTAAACAATAAAGATGGCGCTGGTATCTGCATGGATGGCACAGTGGTTTAACTAGTCTCACGTTCTTTGTAATTGCTGGTATGCATATTCTATAGGTTTATCCAAATTCCAAGTAACACTCACAACCTTAATTTGGTAACTGCATAATCAATATACCTGCATGTTTGATCGAAAACCAATTGATTACGCATAAATATATTAATTTAAAGGTTACTTATTATGTGAACAGTTTATTTATGATCAGCTAAAAGAGACAGGTACTATACTATATGATCTCAAGGACTTGTTGACGAACATAATCAACTTGAATCCAATTACCAGCAAACACACAGCTTAAAATATACCACAACAAATTGTCAAGCATCGTATCTGAGCCAAACAAAATTTTAATCTTTGCCCCTCCAACCATTTTAGGGGTAAATATTGCAAATCGATAGCCCTTATCAGGGGCAGTAGGGTGCGTTATTAAATTACCCTGTGCCCAAATAGGGTAACCCCAGTTAGGTACCACCTCACGGACTTTGCTCTTTTTTAAATTTCCACCGCTTCTTCGTTAAGTTGTTGTTTATTTTGTATTAAGGCGGCTGTTATTTTTGCGAGGGAATTGTTTAGCGACAAAATGTAATAAAGTAACTTCTTTGTGTTCAAGTATTGTGTTACAGAAATTGCTTATGCGGGACGGTCAACCGCTTCTGTCAATCTTCTTATAGATTGATGAGATTAATTGTTTGATTCTTGTTCTTCTTGTTGTTAACCAATGTTGGATTGGTTTTATCTACTTGGATGCTTTTGAGTTTGCCTGTTAAGAAGATTTTCATTATAAGTTTGTTTATACTTTTAGTCAACCGGTTATTCTAGCTGTGGCATACATTTCGACAGATATATTTTAAGTCCAGCATATTACTATCTAGCACGCACATTTTTGAGACTGCTAAATACCATATAACGCTTTATGAGCTCGTATTTATGAGAGACTTTCCGTGAAGCTAGAAAATTTGGAGCCAATTGGAACTTAAGCGTCAATTTACTCGTTGCAAACGTTTCGGCACTTTTAGTCAATAATAAGCTTGTTGACTATATGGGACTATGCCTGACTCCCGAATCGAATCGGAGACATCATGCATAGCAGTCGCATTTACTACCGCTGCGCCGCCGAGGCTTTCTTTCGTGTTTAGCTAAAAATATATACACACACTAATTATAAAAATAAAATGTATCCATTGCACGAGACATTATTTCGACATACTACACTAAAATTGTAAGTCACTGCTAATTACGAATTATCCACAAATTTTGACACACGAGACAATTTTAAAATAATTTAGGTTCCACGCTATTTCAAATTTACTTCTCATTGTCTTCAATTTCCATTTTAAATAGCTTTTAATTAATTCGATGAGACGTGGAGTAATTAAGCTCTAGGAATCCATTACAGGTCTATTAGTGAGAATCTACTGAATTTAAATGCCATTGATGCAGGTGCCATAATTATTGCAGCAATGTTTGAACCACTTACTAAGAAATATATACAGCGTAAGTATTTAAATATGCTGCCCGTACAACTGGAATAAATCAAATAAACTAATTTATTCATTTAGGTCACATAGTAACACTTTCTTCTTTCTTTCTTTTCGTGTGGTTAGTGGCCAACCTGTTGTCAAGAGTTATTCAAGCCGCCCGTAGGCCTCTGATATGGCTTAACGACTGCTGTCAATTTGACAACAACTGGGACCGACCTTTTACGTGCTCTCCGAAGTACGGAGACGCTCAGATGAAATACCACTAAGCGGTCACCCATCTATAGACTGACCGCACCCAACGTTGCTTAATCTCGCTAATCGTTTACCGATCAGTGAGTGCAACTGGCTGTGAGCGTCTTATTTATTACTTATGGACGTCAAACGTTTGCTAAGTTTATTTCACGTTACTTGCTGAGTTAAGGCAAAAGCCTATGAAAGATTACTTGCGGTCTGTTTTTCATAGGTAAAGAGTATTCGCTTGATGGTAACCAATAACCGCCGCTTATGGGCATATATGTGCTTTTTTCCATTACAGATGTTATTCTACGAATACACAATTAAGCTACCGTCTACCGAAATACACAAGCAGAACATCTACTTAATAGTGACTAGATACTCTTTAAATTATGTGGATTTACTTAGGACATATGATACACTGCTTAACAAGTCGTCGAATATTTCTCGATATTATGCTTTTGTACGATCTTTGTAATAATAAATATGATTGCTCGGATGTATGCAACAAAATATGTTACTTAGTTCCTAGGACAGCTTATAGGCGCGCTGCACATATTAACATTTATTAACTGCCCCGTTGGTCATAGCATAAGATTGCGCTGACACTTACGACTGATCGCATGGCTATGGGTTTGATTTCCAGAAAAAAGTATTATAAAGGCTTATTGTTAGAAAATTCTTAGTAAGCAGTTATTAATGCTACTGCTATGTATGAGGTCTCGGATTCGATTTCCAGGTGGAGCTGACAGTTGCTGGGAATTTCTTTTTAAGTGGTTCTTAGTAGGAACACGGAGCCGGGAACTGTGCTTTACTTGAGACCTATAACTATTGCTAACGAAGTTTGCGTGTGTAATGCACCTATTTCTAACCCTTGCGAGATTTAAGCATTAGACGATAAGTTCTTGAGATTTACCAATTTTATTAGATAATAATTATATCCAAACATCAGTTATTAATATTGTTAATATAATATTAAGTTAGAATAGGATATTTAAGATGTACATACCTTCAAATTTAGGACAAGATTAAGTGATTTAAAATATATATAGATAGTGTTTAAATATGTATATGTAACTATAATGTTCTTTGGAAGCAGCGATAGCTCAGTGGGGAGACCAACAGACTGCAATGCAGAAGGTCTCGGGTTCGAAACCACGTCGCGCACCTTTGACTTTCGGAAGTTATATGACTTTTCAAAATTATGTGCGTATTGATTGACAATTTGTCGCCTGCTTCGTGTCTCGGAGAGCACGTTAAGCCATCGGCTGCTATGAACATCTATGGCAGTCGTTATTGTGAAGTCATTGCCCTCTAATATCCTGACACTAGTCTAGCCTTAGGATATTGTTAGCCGGCAGTGTAAAAACTGATATCCAGTTAAATCCGGTTAGACTAGAAAGCCGACCCCAAGTGACTTGTGAATAATAAAGGCTAGGGAGAAGAATTGTTCTTCTTCTCTCTTTCTATGTATATATGTGATGTGCCCGCGATGCACGTCCATATGCTTAGAGTAAGAAAAAAAATAGAAACACCAGCAATAAAAAAATCGGATTCATGCATCCCTTTGGTAAAGTAACAGACATCAGTTCAATAGTTTAATAATGGAACAGTTAGACAAAAGACTATATTTAACGCACAACTGCATATTTCCAGTCAAGCCAAACCGTGAACAAAGAAAAAGAACTATTTCTTTATAACCACACTTGAACTCAAAAGTCATCATCAAACACCATTGTAAAGTTACATGAACTTTCATGTATGTATTAGAAGCCATTGTGTATTCAGGGCGGTCAATAGCTGGTTGCAAGCCAAACTGATAAGTTACATGATAGCACTCATCTCGTCCCCGCTTATGAGAATTTAAACGTGACTGCAGAATCAATTTTGAACTCATTTTTGTAGGTCTACTCAAAGCGTATAATAAAATATATTTTTTAAACTTTCTCCGGACTTGGAATAATTTCTGTATCGCGGGAGACTTTACAAAAATTTAAACAACGGAAACAGCAAACACCCAGACTCAGAACAACTACTCATCGATCACACAAATTTGTGTCCCGTGTGGGGATCGAACCCAACACACCCGGTGCGGTGGCAGTGGCGAGGCGAGCACTTAAACCACTACGCCATCCGTGCAGTCGATATTTTACATAACTACATAATATATATATCGGCGCAACAACAATAATTAATTAATTAATCATTAATAATTTTGTTTAATAATTTGATTGTGTTAAAACTAGTTCATAAGTAATTAATTAATTAACTTGTGATTCACATAATTTAATACTTAACCTAAAAATTATACACGTGCTCGGTACTCTATAAATACGGCCGCACACAGTGCGCTCGGGCAGTCTTGCTTGAGTCGCCGAACAGTACGGAGCTCTGTAAATTAGCTGTTACGCTGTCAGTTGAATAAACGAAGCTTTCAACAAACCTTTGAAGTTTTACTTTGAAGATTGAAGATGAGTGATCACCATAACGATGATATTCGTTTAACTACACACTTTTTAAAAACACTATGGAGCTTGGTCCTCCGTCATATATGTTAGAGATAATAAAATTCACGGCAGTGTTGTTCCTAGTTATTTGATTATTTTATTTAATTAATTTGTATCGCAACACTGTACAAATGTCAATCTAATTGTCAGTAGTGCGTTCGTTCGTTAGTAGAGGCTCAGTTGCTCTCGGAATGTCGCCTGCGCCGGGTGTGCGCACTGACTGTTATAGAAAATCAAGATGTCGGACGTTAATAGTGAACACGTGGATATCTATCCGTTTGAATCTGCGACATAATATACATAGTCTCAAGGCACTCTATCCTCAAAAGGGTTAGGCAGAGATGATGATTTCATCCACACTTCATCAACTAAGGTTTAAAAAAAAACGACTTCCGCAATACGAATAATTTAACTTTACAGACATTTAGTGGGACAGTGAATATACAAGGCTGATATTACATTATATCTTAGATTAGAGTAGTAGAGCCTCGCTGATTTCAGCATGAATAGGCCGGCTCGACCGGGGAAGGACTACCCTCTCACAGAATATCGACGTGAAATACCAGTATTCCTACTGTTGTGTTTCGTTCGGTGAGTGAGAGTGCCGGAGGCCCAATCACCCCCTTTTCACCCATCCCGCTCCTTCTCCTTCCCACTACCTTTCCTAAAGGGTCGGCAACGCGCAAGTGATGCCTCTGGTGTCGCAGGCGTCCACTTACCATGAGGTTCTATAGAGTAGCAGAACAGAGTCTGAAAATTTTTATAGGATGAAATTAAAGTAGACGAAATTTTTATATATTACACGCTAGCTGAAAATGGGAAGTAACCTGGTTGGTAGTGTAAACCTGTGCGTATTCCCTCGGGAATATACGAACGTCAGAATAAGCATATTATGTATGCAGATACACAAACTAAGGTACTAAAGTGTAAGCAAACTGACTTCTACACAAAGAACTTCAAGAAAATTCTCATGTATATAGATAGCTTCAAGAAAACCAAAGAAAATACGTGCCAAGCAGCTCTTGAAATTTTGTATATTTCCTTCAAAGATTTTCATCGAGGAGAGTTTAAAAAAGAAACAAAATGTATTAAGCGCTTGCTTATTCTAGTAAAGCGTTTTCTTTTCTTTTAAATAAGGCTGCGTCTCTTGTTTTACTAGAAGATATTTGAATATTCAAGTAATCTTTAAAGATAAAATGACTGTTTAACTTTTGGTAGTTTATGTTTTATATACAACTATATTATAGGAGTTCACGTAAATCTCTGGAGGTGTAGGGAGAGATGTATTGTCAATCTACGTATTGCCTATCAGCACGAAATCATATATTTTTTTAAACTGCTTCCTAGTATCATCGTGAAGGTGACAACTAACTTACTTTATCTTCGCGTATCAATCGAACCGCGCAATCGCCACTGCAGTCTATTTATCTGCCTAACACAATACGAACATAATACAGAAAAATGTATATAAACACTAGCTTTTAAAAGAAAAATAACTAACAAACAGGAATCGTGCATTTTTGGAATAGAAGTTACGCTTTATCATTTTTCTAAAAATCAGGTCATTATGTTGCACCATTACTGCATAAAATGGTAATAAACCAACAAACATTATGTGACCTTATAATATAAGTAAAGATATAGATATCACCGTACTCAAATTCAATCGTCCTGCGCATCCCCCAAATACTTTACTACGCTCATTAAGAAGATGTAGTCCATTTTCACCCTCACACATTATTACAGTCCTTGAACATCAATACCTACCACTCAGAGCTCCGCAAAAGGCGTCACACGTATACAATAAAAATTCAAGCTTAAAATCACCCTTTCTCTTCAAGTGGGAACATTTCGACACAAACGTTTCATATACACACACACTCACACATATACTCTACATACGTCTACACACACACAAATATAAAAACACCTTCGATTGAGTTTGTGGTTCGGTGGTTTAACGGTGAAAACTAAAAGAATGTTTTATGATTTGAACATTTTTTTGCATACATATATAGTTGCCTAGTCATTAAAATCTTTGCCCAACAGTGAAACAATATCGTTTTACCTGTATTGTTTCACTGTTGGGCAAAGGCTTTCCTTTTCACCTCAAATTTTATTTACTAGTTTATGTCAATCCATAATTAATTTGTTTGCGTATCTACTTGACTTATTATCATGAACTTTGCATACACGTTGTCAGGGGTCCAGAAAAGGAGATACTTTCTTAGAATACCTTTCAATCCGAAAAAAATACTGTTTCCAGGGGACAGTAATTTATTGACAAAATCTACATGAACGCTAGTGATGCCGCGGGTAAAATCTAGTCTCTCATGTAGCTGCCCAGTTCATCTTACAATCGACTTCTTAGCCTGCCACCTTGCCAATTAGCACCTTCTTGGGGTCTGATTTTAGTCCGGATAAGATATTAACCTCGTAAGGTCTGATTTAAAATATGCGAGAAGAAATTATCGCCTAAAGTACTAAAAAAAGCACTAATAATTTCTAGTTTGTTCGGACCGGTAGATAAAACCGGCTTTAATTTTCGTTTTGAGATATCTGTGCAATTTTTGTAATTTTTGAGAGCCATGTTATAGTCGAGGAAAACAATTTTGCCAGAAGAAATTTGAAAATAATTTAGGTTATTTTAGTACGTCAGGCATTTAGTACATAACTAGCGTCGTACAGTATGTAGATTTTTAAAGCATTTAGGTTTTAGTAAAGTAAACTCAATAAATATAATTTATTATTTAATTCAGCTTCCAAAAAATAAAATCTATACAAAAAAGTTCTAAAATAATATCTTTTTAGTATGCTAGACCTTACGAGGTTAAAGTATTTGTAGGTTAATTAGGCAATCAGAATCAAAAGCACTGCGTTCTTCTCAAGGCAACCATCAGAGTCTAATTCTATCTACAATGTGTTTATAGTTTCGTGATACAATTGATCACTAGAAAAATGTTGAATGTATTTTTGACGCACGCACTCCGCACGCTTAATCTCATAGATTTGGTGGTGGACATATTCTGCTGTAATCTGAGTGAATTCACAAGGATATCTTCTTTTAAAATTTGTTATAATAATTAAGTAGATAAAATTATATAGGAATATATTGAATAAGTTCTTTTTTTAATATTGCTACAATATCACTTTGGGTGAATCCTGTAAATCACCCCCTTTCCCTCTGCCCACTCCTTCTCCTTCCCACTTCCTTTCCTAAAGGGTCGGCAACGCGCAAGCGATGCCTCTGGTGTTGCAGGCGTCCATAGGCTATGGTGACCACTTACCATCAGGTGAGCCGTATGCTTGTTTGCCAACTTAGTAGTATAAAAAAAAAATGATATTTGTATGTCTGTAAATAAATAAACACAAAATTTAACTGATTTAAATAATAGATACATAGCTGTGACAGTCTGTTAAGTAGATCACCGTAGGTACAACGTAAACGATAACTTACAATACCTGCACCATGCTTAATAATAATAACATACTACTTTAAAAATCATATATTATGTCGGAAATTATTAGGGTAATTATAAACTAGCTGGCCGCGCAACTTCGTCTGCTTCATATAAGAGAATTTTCCCCGTTTTCGCAACATTTTTCATTGCTGCTTAGGTCCTATTGGTCGTATCGTGATGTTATATAGCCTATAGCCTTCCTGGATATAAGGGCTATCCAACACTAAAATAATTTTTCAATTCGAATCAGTAGTTCCTTAAATTACCACGTTCAAACAAACAAACTCTTCAGCTTTATAATATTAGTATAGATATGAAAATGTTTATATGTTTGTCATCTAGTCACGCATAAACAGTTAAACGGATTTGAATCGAACTTAGTACACAACTTTACTTCTTATTCACGTTCAAAACCGCAACAAAATGTTAATTACATTAAATTTAGTTATTTATTTAAAGTCCGATTTGAAATAACTGGACGGTTCCACATTCCGTTTTCAAAGATTGATTGTACACACACAACCATGAGCGTGTTGGGTGAGCATGGCATGATATTGGAAAGAGAGCAGGATAATTCTTCTCACATCATTTAATACGAACCGTTCAACGCGGGCTTTCACGAAAATACATTAAACAAGGCCGTGTATTACACCGAAGCGTACGTAATTATAATTGAAAATATTAGCCTAGTGGAGAAACCGTTGGATTGCCATGCAGAGGTCTCGAATTCGAACCCAAGGCGCGCATCTCTGACTTTTCGAAGTTATATGCGTATTAAATAGTTAATTATCGCTTGCTTTAACGGTAAACGAAAACATCGTGAGGAAATCTGCATGTCTGAGAGTTCTCCATAATGTTCTCGAAGATATATTATGTGAAGTCTGCTAACCCGTACTAGGCCAGCGTGTGGATTATGGTCTAACCCTTCTCACACTGAGAAGAGGCCCGTGCCCAGCAGTGGGACAGTTTAATACAGGGCTGATATTATATTATATTATATATATTTAAAATGCAATTGGTTTCTTTAGTATTTAATATTATATTTATTTATTAATACGGTGTCATTAGGGCAATATGCATGCAATACATTTCTACCTATGTCTCCAGTAATATTCCTGAGTTTATGTACGTATGTTTTGATATTAGTTTTATTATATTCACGAAGACGTTTAAAACTACTAACCTGCTTTTGGTCAACGAATAGGCTTAACTTCTTTGCCTAAGAAGAGAACTAGAGATTACTATGCAAATGTCACCAGTTTGATCCCAAGACACACGTCTCTATCTTTTCAAGCTTTTGTGTCTATTAAATTGTAAAATATTATGAAGAAAACATCATAAGGAAATCTGTATGACTGAGAGTCCTTCATAATGTTCTCGAAGATGTCTGAAGCCTGCCAACTCACATTTAGCCAACGTGATGGATTATGTTCTAACTCTTTACATACTGAGGAGAGGCTCGTATCCAGTGGTGTGACTGTTAAATACCAAGAGTTGCCTGATATTTAAATTGGATCAACTCTATCTGCACTGATAGTAGTAACTAAATCTAGTAAAATAAAACTACAACTTAACTATGAAATATAAATAATGAAATGAAAAGGTTTTTATTTTTGTACCATCATGACATGCATCATCAATTATTATAGAATGCGGGTATAACAAAAAGTAAATAAAAATATGGAAGTATAAAGAAATTTTAAAAACAATTAAAATGTTTATGTGCAGATGCATGTCCCATCCGACGGCACAAAAACAACGGTGATCCGCTCAGTATAATGCTGTGGCACTTGCATTGCTGCAAGCACTACACAGCGCTGATTTTCAGCGAACACCACAATTATTGACGTTTGGTCCGCCAATAGTGAACTCAAAATAAAGAAACAAATAATACATATATAGGTAGCCACGAAAGAAAATATGGCATAATATATACTATTTTATTAAAAGAATACATTGAAAAAGTAGGTAATAGGTAAGTAAGTATAAAGTAAATAAATATTAGTTATGAATATGTACCTATGTAATTGTGTAAAATAAAATAAAAACGACGCTCATGACGTAATGAGCGTCATAAGATGGCTTCATGTCTGAAAATATGTTTCTGTCACTATATATTTATTTGTCTAAAATGCAGATACATCATACCCGTATATTATATTGTAGTCTTTGCATCATACATAATTATATGATTAAGAGATCTGTGAAGTGTGTATTGTGAACGTTGTATGAGATTACTTGATTCGTGCATAATGATAACAGTGGTAATAGCTCCTAAAGTTCCCCGCTAATGCTATTTACAAGCATTTAATTAAATGCTTAACCTGAGAAGAATTCCCAAGAAAAGCCGCAGAAAAGGTATGAAAATTATGGTATAATTGTTATTGTTCAAAAAATTTATACGTGTAATGACATGTGTGAACGAAACCATATCGCGATTCAGCCCAATGGAACAACGCCATCTATCGAAACTTATAGTAAACATTAAGTGCTTTTTAGTTTGACGTTCAACAGTGACAGATATAAAAAGGCGAAAAATTGTATGAGCTGTCTTAAAAACTACAGTATTATTTAGTTTTCGTTGCAATATTTGCCTCGGTTAAAGATATATCTGGTGTTTATTGACTCAAGCCATCACAAGAACTGACTGACGGAAAGGGTCAGCTATAAAACTCGAGAGTGGGTAAAGATTTATTATTGTTTTAGACGGCTATCTTTTTGCAGCAGTTATATCAGTCATGCCAACCTTAACAGAGTATTTCGATACTTTATCTTGATGGTTATGGAGTTTATAACCCTTTGGTATCAACCTATATACTTAACAATGTATATATGTGTTTTTTGTACCGACCTAACAAGCGTATGGTGCTTTTGATGATAAGTATTTTCCGTGAGCATATTTTGTATTGACTACTAAAGTAGCAAACAATTAGTGTAAGATACGCTTGGTGAATAGGTTTCGTGATCTATGGCCGCTTATAGCTATAAGGTATATCACTCGCTTTTCTTACTTTACGCTGCGCTGTCATTGCAAGGCACAAGTGGTATTGGTGTCTCCAATGTTGGTGTATTGTGACATGTAACAAATCTGCATGTCTTAGTGTACTGATAGAGACGTAGTCCACTTAGAGCCTATACATATGATACTACACTTGGTACAAAGTAGCGACCAACTACTTTCTTTGCACATAAAATATGTATACTCCAATTTATCACTTCTTTTCTAATCCTACTATGTATAAATAATCTACACTAATATTATAAAGCTGAAGAGTTTGTTTGTTTGTTTAAACGCGATAATCTCAGGAACTACTGGTTCGATTTGAAAAATTATTTTAGTGTTGAATAGCCTATTTATTGAGGAAAGCTATAGACTATATAACATCACGCTACGACCCACGGGGGCGGCGCAGTAACGATAAACGCGGGTGAATCCGCGGGAACATCTAGTTCCTAATAATTCCATTTTAATTTTACTTTTAGTAGTGCTAAAAGTATTACATCAGCAATAAATGAGTTATGATTTTATACTTTATATATTAATTTGTTGCAAGGATGTATTGCACCAAGTGTTGCGGGTTCGATTAAAACAAAGATTGTGTTTGTTTAATTTTTGTAAATAGGATTACTTATCATGATTAATAGTCGGCCTCGATGGCGTAGTGGTTAGTGTAACTGACTGCCACGCCTGAGGTCGCGGGTTCGATTCCCACACAAGTCAAACATTTGTGTGCATAAACATAGTCGTTTGTCTTGGTCTGGGTGTTTCTATGTATAAATGTATGTATTTACAAAAAAAAGTATATAATATGTATGTTTATCCATTGTCTAGTACCCATAGTACAAGCTCTGCTTAGTTTGGGCTAGATGGTGTTGTATATATGTGGTAGAATATTAGTATTAGTATTAATTCTTTATCGTGGTTTCTACAAAAAAACACAAGTTGATAAAGTAAGTGAGATAGGTAACACGGTTACCAATTCACAAGTGTTACCTCTGATAATATAGGATAGCTGTCATTTGTCTTTATACGAGCATAGTAAATACCACCTATTGCACGTAGCCTGTATATTGTCGGTGTAGACAAAGGTGTTATTACACCGCCATTTAATCGCACGTAATAGAGAGCAAGTCTATTACCATCTATCAGCAACATAGCCGTCCGGCTGGCTGAGAAATTCCTTATCGAATAAGCCAGTAAATATTTTAGCCGGTCTAACGAACATAGAATCTTTTAATGAAGCCCAAAATTTTCATCTCCCTCATATTATAAAGTAATTATTGTTATTCTTTTAAGACTTATTTGGTCAGTAATATATGGTAATGTCTGCAACAACTTGTTGATATGAGTTGTAAAATATTGAGTCTCGTGCAGGCATCTTCTCGTTGGCTTTACCTAAACCCTTGTCTAAGCCTAGCAAAATAACCTAAATGTAGCTTCAGTATCTTATAACTCACCAACCGATAGATTTTATCGTTCACAAGTGTTATTTTGTAACCTAAATGAACAAATAATTTTTGACTTTGACTTGTACATAAGTTGGTTATATGTTAAAACTCTCTAATCCGTTATGCTTCGGTGTGGTTACAGCCTACATTAAAATGTAAAGTCTCGAGGAAGCCTGGAAGAGATTTAATTTCCTAAAGGCCGATTTCATCGCTTGTGCCGTATCGCCATGCGAACATTGTTCGATTCATGTGCTAAAAGTATTAGGTAACTTTCGTCAGCCGAGTTACTTCGAATAATATACAGCGTGTAACTGAAAAGTGTGGTCATGTCGGTGAAATAACATTACAGTACTACTATTGACTTTTATGTATAGATATTGCTATTTATTAACTTGTAGGCCACGGGGCCTATAAGGTTGTCTGATAATATATATATATATATATATATATATATATATACATACATATATCAATCTTCTTTATTATTTTTGAAGACAACTCTTACACTAGCGCTTAAGCAGCGATAGCTCAGTGGGGAGACCAACAGACTGCAATGCAGAGGGTCTCGGGTTCGAACCCACGTCGCGCACCTCTGACTTTCGGAAGTTATACGACTTTTCGAAATTATGTGCGTATTGATTGACAATTATCGCCTGCTCCGTGCCTCGGAGAGCACGTTAAGCTGTCGGTCGCGGCTGCCATGAAAATCTATGGCAGTCGTTATTGGGAGAGTGTTGACACAAAAGATCCCACTGGGTCGAAGTGTCGCCGGTCTGCACTAACTGGCCCCCACATAAGATAAGATAAGATAAGATAAGATACACTAGCGCTCAGACCTTGCGTCGCAAGGGACTTAACATACATATATATACATACATAGATTCACGCCTGTTTCACAGAGAGGTAGGTTAGGTTAGTAGGGATTTTACAACATGCAATTAACGGATACAAAATTCCCCGAGACCCCTAAAATATATGTATATCACATAAATATTTATCTCGTATGGGTCTTCAACACGCACCAGGTCCCGTGCAGAAAAACTTACGCTTATATTTGCAGCTGTTTGTGACGTTTGGTTACCAGTATTACTGGACTATTCTCTTTAAAAATAAGCGGTAGAATAGGCAAGAATTATTGCGCCTGATAGGCCACAATTAACTTTCGACTGTAGTTTAACCTTACTAAAATTAACAAAAGTTCTTACCACGAGTTAGATATGTGTTTATACTGAAAGTGTGTTTATATAAGACATAAAAACATACCTAATGTAACTTCTACATTTTCACATTACATCATTTGTGTAGTTATAACATGGGAATTGATGTGATTATGCCAGATGACGTCTCGGCCATCTTGCACTTACCGTGGTTACGATCAGACTATTTGTGACGTATTACATCAATAATATTACTGCTTAATTAATAATAATAATATCAGTGTCCAGTATATAAACTGTCGCACGTCTGGACTGTTCCACAGTATGAGTTCCGCGAGTTCAGTTCCTTACATATTTTCGAGAACACTGCAAAATTCTCAGAAATACAGGTTTTCTCACAATGGTTCCCTTTACCGTTAGAGCACGTTATAATTTTAACGATTTAATACAGACATAACTCCGAAAAGTCAGGGGTGCATATCTATACAAATACTTAAATACAATTAAAGTGTCTGTCAAAATAACAGCTTTTTACTAAATGCATATGAAAGAAGTATATACGGCACTTAAAATGTTTTTTAAATAAAATTTTTGTCTCTCTTATTGTTCCGGCTGATCTCTGAAACGGCTGGATTGGTTTTGATGTGACTTTCACTGGCAAATAGCTGATGTTATAATGAGTAACATAAGCTACCTTTATTTTATAGAAAATTGGACAACGCGTAAAAAAATTCACGCTGACGAAGTCGCGGCTACGGCTCCTAAAGCATAAAGAAGGTTAAATTTCCCCAATGTTATTATTGTCCTTTACCAAAAGATATAATATAGACATATGTACATATTTGTGTAACTGCGTATTTTTTATTATAACTTTTACCAGTGAAACCGTTTCTTCTCGAAGACAATTCAATAAGGAAACGTATGAACTTATATGAAACTGCTAAACTACACGCATAGTTTGCACGTAGCGTTTAATGATACGCGAAATACAATATTGGAGGGTAATGTTGCGTAGACTTAAGAGTATGTGCAGCAAATTATTTGCAGTTAATATGTGTTTCAGAATCTTCTTTGTCTGCAGAGTAACCTAGTTGCTTTATTGTTTGGTTTTTGAAAGAAACAGCTTCGGCGGACGGCTTAGTTAAAAGAATATTATGCTTTTTGTGACTGACTGTGGAGGCTTCGCTTTGATTCTTAGATCGGAAAATATCCTATTGAGTTTTTCTGTTAGCTAATTCTGAGTAGCAGGACCTAATCAAAATGTATTTATTAAAACGTACTTACTTAGACGTATTCCTGATCTTAGCACATTTACAGAGTCTTTGCTGCCGTTAAGATGTTCCTGACGGAAAACCTATTAACAATTTTCC
Source organism: Catocala sponsa (assembly GCA_963564715.1). Taxonomy (NCBI): domain Eukaryota; kingdom Metazoa; phylum Arthropoda; class Insecta; order Lepidoptera; family Erebidae; genus Catocala; species Catocala sponsa. The sequence goes on from OY751349.1 coordinate 19,533,942, forward strand.
TGATCTAGGAAAAACTCTACAACCTTACGATCACCTACAAACATAATCGCATGACAGCCAATTTATATAACTTATTGCAAATATTTTTAAACTTAGATCGCCATAAGCTGATAGGTACTAAAATATGGTCGGAAAATAATTCAGTATGAAATCTAAATAAATTGTAATCTGACTCGCCTGTTTTATTTAGAACGATATGATGAAAATAAAATATTTATATAAAGTCATAATTGACGTAGTCATCCATGACGTAATAAAAATAAATGACGTCATTGTTCATGACGTAATAAAAAATAAACCGTGGATTCGAATACTCCATGCAGAAGTCAAGAGGTATTCGGCGCGTTGGATTGCAAGAGGCTCATATCTGCTTACCCAACTACGCAATAACTATTGGATTGACTTTATTATTTTAGTTTTACCCGTTTTCTATATAATGCAATTCAATCAAAATGTACTATGCCATGAAAATCTTTATATATAGCAAGGGACAACCCTCTCACAGAATATCGACGTGAAATAGCAGTATTACTACTGTTGTGTTTCGGTCGGTGAGTGAGAGTACCGGAGGCCCAATCACCCCTTACCCCCTTCCCGCTCCTTCTCCTTCCCACTTCCTTTCCTAAAGGGTCGGCAACGCGCTAGTGATGCCTCTGGTGTTGCAGGCGTCCATAGGCTACGGTGACCACTTACTATCAGGTGGGCCGTATGCTTGTTTGCCACCTTAGTTGTATAAAAAATAAAACAGACATATACAGTAGGTAATTGTGAGTTTATTTGAAGAAAAATATTAAATGCTAGTCTATAGACACGCTATTCACTTTATTTCCAATTCTGCTGTATCATTCAATATTCTCTGCCACCGTTATATAAATAGTAATTGTCCTAATTTGAGAACGAGTCGTGAAGAAGAAGAATTATTATAATTAAACGACGAATTAATCAAATATGTATAATGTCTAATCAAATGTATAATATGCTTTTTACAAATGTGTGGGCTTGTAAGCATATTACGGTGATGCCTAATGTTTTGTCTGAATATCTGAAACTAATTCTCTAGTAACATTTATACAAAATAGAGTTGCGATCTAGTCTTGGCCACATAAATATCACATATTGTATCGTCCTAAAAATAAACGTTAAATGAGAAAATTAATTGCATTTCAGTTCATTTCATTTGACATTTGTTAGACTAGATCGGAACTCTTTATTTATTACGAGAATTTTATTATTTTATTTTATATTTTATTACGAGAATTGACTCTCTGCAATACGTTTTGTATATACATATATTAGTAAAGTTAATTGAATATTCAGTTGAATACCTAGTACATATGAATATAATTGTGTGATTAAAACGTCAATCCATGTCAAGAAAACACTGAAGAAAGTGCACAGACTCTTAGCTGATGCAAATGATGTAATACATTACCAACAACCGAAGCTGAATTACTGCGTACTCCGCTAGGCATATGATACTTATTTGCCTTCACGATCAATTACCCTCAGGCGATCAAAGATTTGGGTCGGTACCTGGAAGAGACAAAATCTTATTAAGTCGGATGATCTATCCAATAATATTGTGGATATTGTGTTTATCTATCGTATTCAACTTAAATAAGAAACGTAAGCAATAATAATCTTATTTTGCCGAACAAAAATCAGTCGTGAGTTCATACAGTCAGCCATCTTTCAATAGTTTATTTGACTAACGGACAATGTACATAATATTATATAAATAGTCTTCATATATTTATAGTCACGTATGTATAAAAAGATAAGGTAAATATGTGTTACACAAATTTTTGAAGAAAAATCTTCTTTAGGCGCGTTGAGCACTTCTTGGGTGAACAAACATCATACAACTCGCGTAATCGTCACGCTTCCACGCTTTCCGTTTTTGAATTATTTTCGAGTATCAACAATATCTCAGAAATGGTGCGTCCTAAGCAAAAAATAACGAAATTTTGACCCTCTTAATACCCCTAAGAGAGTATCAGGAACTAGCATCCAACCCGACCACTTTTTTTTTTGGAAATGAAAACGCCTTTATGCACTTTGAGCACTTCTTGGGTGAACAAAAATCATAGAACTCGCGTCATCGTCACCGAACGCTTTCCATGAATTATTTTTGGTTTATAAAGAAGTGTTTATGATCAAGGATTATAGTTTTCACTTCTATCGGCAGTCCCCAAAGACCACTAGTATTTTTTTTTAAAGAAAGAAGGAAGTTACACCTGTTCACGGATGGCGAAGTGGTTTAAGTGCTCGCATCGTCGCTGCCAGTCCACCAAGTGCTGTGGGTTCAATCTCCAATCGAGCCAAAAAATTGTATGATATACAAATATTTATTCTGATTTGCGTCCGTTATTTGAATGTTTGTAGAGGACCCACGACTCCCGGGTCAGACAGAACACATAGAATCCATGTTGCTGTTAAGAACGTCTGAAACAAATGGGAAACGGCAATGAATTGCCGTAAATCTTAGAGTTCGAAGAAATTTTATTACGTGATCAAAGATTAAAGGTCATAGTCATTTCGGGGTATAGTGTTGACCGCGAGTCTCTAACTCTTACGGTTCTTGAGTTAAAAGTTGTATAACAGACAGACGGACGGACGGACAAAGCTGTTGTATAAGAGTTTTCTCGAACTCTAAAAAGGGCTCACTTGACTAAAAGCACACTTCAATAATTAACTAACTGAAATTATAATTTGATGGTGATTTAAAAGAGTGGCCTTGAGTTTCTTGCAGGTATCTTCTCATAGGCTCAACCTTTTGCCTGAATCTTGCAACTAACATAAAGTAAATTCAGTAAATGTAACAAACTCACTTATCCCTTTGACGTTCATAAGTGTTACTTTGTGACCTAAGTGAATAAATGATGTTTGACTTTGACTTTGACTAAGCTAAAAAGAAGTTTCATATAATATCACATCCGTAATTAAAATCATAAAATACTATTAATAGCTACTTTAAAACAAGCTCAAGCCAAAATCCTATGCCCAGCTGTGGGCCTAATGTATTGTTAATAATACGTTCACACCAAAATCCGTCCCAGAACAAACCTTTTAATACCCCGAAGTTGGTCGGGTAATAAAAAAGTTTGATTCGTACTTTATAGGGTAACAAAATGGGTAACGAATTGGAATTAGGGTAGGTAATTACCCAAAGAAGGTAATTTTGTTACTGACATACTATAGTGTAATAAGATGGGTAATAAGGTAGGTTTTCAATTAGTTGTGACCTGCGGCAGCGGTTTCAGCCATTCCTCTTCTTAAGGGCTCGGCTCGTTTACGCGTCGTACGGTGCGTTGATCTTAGTATGATTGTCACGTATTATTTTATAACATACTAGATTTATTGAAATTAAACTACTACATACGGATTTTATCGCGTTGTTTATTTGACAATATATTACAAAACTTTTCTGAAAACTGTTTTGTAGTAGTTTTTAGTTTTTAAACTATAATTTTTATTATAGCGGCAATAGAAATACCAATTTTGTGAAAATTTCAACGGTTTACCTATTACGGTTTATGGATACAGCCCGCTGACAGACAGATTGACTGACGGACAGCGAAAGCTTAGCTTAGCTTAGTCAGGCCCCGTGGCACAATCTAAAAGAGACCATTTTTAATCAAGGACATGTGTGATTTGTGTGCTATATTATCCAAACCCGTTAAATGGTTTACGCGTAACCAAATATCTTCAAACATTCACATTTCATATCTTTATTTTGCGAAACGTGAGTAGGTAAAAGTTCTTACAACATTTATTTTAGTGTCATCATATTCTACCGTCATAAAATATAAAAGAAAAGTCATCAGATTTATAATAACAATTTTAAAAAAATTTGGGGCATTCTTTTGGGGACTGTCGATAGAAGAAAAACTTTAATTTTTGATCATAAAAGCTTTATAAACCAAAAAAAAAGGCCGCACCATTTCTGAGATATTGTTAATATTCTAAAATAATTCAAAAATGGAAACCGTGGAAGCGTGACGATGACGCGAGTTCTATGATTTTTGTTCACCCAAGAAGTGCTCAACGCACCTAAAGAAATTTTCACTAAAAAAATAAACTATATTTTGACCATAATAATTATATTATTAAGCTAGCCGTAATTATAGAATCACGGGTACTTAAAGAACATTGAAACAGCGGGTGCAAAGACCCAGACTCGAAACAACCATTTGCGAATCACACATATTTTTGTCCCGTGTTGGATTTTCACACAACACACCATCTCGGTGGTAAGGCGACTATTCAAGCCACTATGACATTCCTCCAGTCAATATATTTTACATTCCAATTCAAAACACTTTTTGCATCAGAAGCACACATTATGACATATAAATCCATAAAACCCAATAAAAAGATCGCACACACACTTGCCACAAAAAGGCAATATATAATCCCCTTGAAGTTTCCCACTTGAAATCGCATCAAAGCCTCATATAAGATCCATCTGAAGAAAAGCGAAGTTAAAGAACCCATTACGACGTACGCCAGCAATAACTAAGACCATATATGAATATGACGAATACTTTGTTGAGTGCGTCACCCGGGAACTGAACTAGTTAACGGGTGCAACAACCCATTCCACGTCTGTAGGCAGCTGAATTAGAGGTCGATAGAGCTACGTGAGGAACGTGGGCCATCTTTTATTTAAACGGGTGTGGGTTGAGTTGAGAACAATTAGCGGGTTAGATAGCGGATAAATTATACACGCACACATACAGAGATTCTATTGTTTTCGGAGGTGGGTAACAAATACGGTTGTATTGAAGATTATATTATTAAAAAATATTGTGCTGAGCTTCTTCTCTTGATTGATTTTTATTTATTCGAGCTTTAGTTCCGAACAAAATATTTTTTGTGCGGACATGCCTTTCGTGTCATATTATGATAACAACATATTTTTGAGAATGTCGCAATATGTACACATAATATAATATTAGACAACGGTTCTTTAAACTAAACAACTGAAATAACCAGTGACCATGATCGATGCGAGTCGATCAAAACTTCGCAAAATATATTATATTTATTTATTACCTTTATTTAATTGAAAGCGAATGAAGCCAGAAAAGTGTGTCAGGATCGTAGCAAATGGAAATCCGTAGTCTCTGCCTACCCCTCTGGGAAACAGGCGTGAATCTACATATGTATGTATTTAATTACGAAAGTGATTAAGACCCGTTTCTAAGATTACATTGAGTATTATTAAGTATAAGTTCGCAGTTTATGATTAAATACACTCATAGACTCTTATAACTCTTAGGTAGAGGTGTGTTACACTTTCATATAGGGACAGATATTTGTAATCAAATTTAAACAAGGAAAGCAAAGAACATCCAGAGTTAGAACAATCGTGGATTAAAATCCTATTTGTGGATTACACAATTTTTTGTTTTTTGCGGGGTTTGAACTCACAACACACGTCGTAGTGGCAATAGCGAGGCTACCACTTACACCAATACGCCATCCATGCAATCAAGTAAATAATAACCACAAAAACGCTTGTTAAAAAAATCGCTTCCCGCTACCTCTCATAACTTGCACAGATGTGTAATAAAATGAGGTATGCCAAGTATGCCGCCATACTGCTCGCCGTAAACTTCTGTCTTATAAGAATTAATCAGTTATATTTAATCTAACTTACAGCCTAGCCTGTACAACTTCTTGTAACTTTAATGGACTGTAAAGAAAGAATTTTTCTTACTTCTTTTTTACTTTAAAAAAGGTAAACTTTAACTTTAAGTAAACCTTTTATAGAAAACTATACAGATTATTTTAAGAAAATGGGTGAGACTTCTTTGGCTAGCAAAAACTTAGGGCACAACATAACCAAAGTCCTGTATATTCCCGAAAGTGTGAGCAAAAGTGTATTGATAAAATCGCTTTACGTTCTCCGTCCCAAACGGTCTATTAGTTTTTCTGTCAAAAGTTCTCAGTCATGGTGTCTGGAACTGGTCTGGTAGAGGGCAATAGGCTCGCTCCATAGACCGTGGGACCTACAGCCCTATGTCACTGAGAATAGTAGAGCCTCGCTGATTTCAGCATGAATGGGCCGGCTCGACCGGGGAAAGACTACCCTCTCTCAGAATATCGACGTGAAATAGCAGTATTCACACTGTTGTGTTTCGTTCGTTGAGTGAGAGTGCCGCAGGCCCAATCACCCTCTTTCCTCATTCCTTCTCCTTCTCCTTCCCACTTCCTTTCCTAAAGGGTCTGCAACGCGCAAGTGATGCCTCTGGTGTTGCAGGCGTATATAGGCTACGGTGACCACTTACCATCAGGTGGGCCATATGCTTGTTTGCCACCTTTATCATATAAAAAAAAATAGTAATAATTATCCAAATACGGGTGTAATACATCTATGCTTACACCTTCGAGGAGTGAAGCACGAGAATATGTATGTATTCAGATCCACCGTCTACTGAGCACTTTTTTATACTCCGTGCTGATTCTGATTATAAATAGAACGCAATAAAATTTCTCGATGCGGCACTCGAACCTGAGTCTTCAAGCACAGCAACCGCTTTTACTACCATTGACGCAACCGATATTGTCTTTAAATACAATACGCTTATTAAGAATTTAATATCATCATAATTATTCAACGATATTTCATCTAGGCTATGAATTCAAATGGTCAAAGATACCATTATCGTAAAAGATTATTACATTAACTGTGGATATTAGCGTAGTCGGTAGGGTCTATTAACACTAACGTTATCTATATTAAGATAACTAGGATTAGTGGCCATATTGATGGCCTCGTCATCTCAAACAGACTTAATGGATTCGATCCCCGCTTGGAACAATGGTTTGTATTAATTCGTAGTAGTAAACTAGGTAATATAATAGTCTAGTATGTGAGATCTAAATGGAGCTGGTGAAATGTTAGTATAATATATCTCTTAATAGTTTTAACAACTTCTGTTCTAGGTATCATGTACTATGTTACGGAGGACTATATAAAAAATCAATTAAGGTAAAAAATTATTTACGGTAAAAAAATATATTTCAAAGTTAAAGTCAAAGTTAAAAATCATTTATTAATTTAGGTCACAAAGTAACATTAGGTTAGTTGCTACGTTCAGGCAAAGGGTTGAGTCTATGAGAAGAAAGCTGTAAGAAACTCACGGCCATTACCAGGACATGTTTTTCATCACCGCTATACTTATTTGTCTATACCAATATTATAAAGATTGAATATTTGTATTTTTGTTTATCCTTATCCTTACTTCCTTACTAATATTATAAATGCGAAAATGAGTTTATTTGTTTGTTTGTTACGCTTTCACGCCTTAACTACTCAACCGATCAACATGAAATTTTACATACACGTTGTCAGGGGTATAGAATAGGACATAGGGTACCTTTCATCCAGAAAAAAGAACTGTTGCAAACATAACCTAGCCTAACCTACATTTACGCGAGCGCAGCCGCGGGTAAAAACTAGTCATGAATACACTAAAAACTACAGGATCTTAAATTCTTCCACTATTAGAGAGCTACTTTATCCAGAAGTAGCATACAGCAGCGGTAGCCTAGTGGGAAACCGTTGCACTGCCATGCAGAGGTCTCGAGTTCGAACCCAAGGCGCGCATCTCTAACTTTTCGAAGTTATATGCGTATTAAATAGTTAATTATCGCTTGCTTTAACGGTGAAGTAAAACATCGTGAGGAAACCTGCATATCTAAGAGTTCTACATAATGCTCTCGAAGATATGTGAAGTATGCCAACCTGCACTAGGCCAGCGTGGTGGACTATGGCCTAACCCTTCTCACACTGAGAAGAGGCCCGTGCCCAACAGTGGAACAGTTTAATACAGGGCTGATATTATTATTATATTATAATATTATAAAGATTGAATATTTGTATTTTTGTTTATTATTATGAATACCTACACTAAAAACTACAGGATCTTAAAATTCTTCCACTATTAGAGAGCTATTTTATCTAGAAGTAAGATAGACCATATAACATCACTCTACAAGCCACAAGAGCGACGCAATAATCATAAACGTGGTTGAAACCGCGCAGAACAGCTAGCATTACATTAATTTAAAAAAAAATAATAATATTAAAAAAAAAAAATTGTTTCTTTAAATGATTGTTGCTTTGCCATCATTTAAATACTTCTTCTACGTCGTTTCACTCTTGACAGAGTGGTCGTGGTCATCTTTAAGGTTGTGTAGCATGCTTGACAATCCGCCGGCATTCTTCACGCACCTTTGCCTTTCTGGAGCACTCATACAAGGGACCATTGTCTAATGCTGCCTTAACTTGGTCGGTCCAGCGCATATGCGATCTACCACGTGCTCGTTTGCCCTCGACGTTTCCTTGTACCACAAGTCGCTCTATGGAGACACCTCCACCTCTTGATACGTGCCCGAAGAAAGTGAGAATTCGAGCTTGTACGATAGAAGATAGGCGTTGCTTGATACCTAGATCTTGTAAAATGGACAAGTTGGTTCTATGCTGTGTTCAAGATATCTTAAGCATTCTCCTCCAACACCACATTTAAATAATACTTAATATGAAATCCAACGCGTTTCACTGCGGCTCAACTGTTCGTCGCGATAACAACTACCTTCGACAACTCCTACCTACAAACATTAATTTGCACCAAAACTTTCGGTTTAATCTTCAAGTTTCTGCAGTTGCAGATAGCGAAGTAATCTATGTGCAATTGTTGCGAAAACGGAGACTCGAATATTCGAAAAACCGCATACGAATTTTCGTTTACGATTTATTCGTTGGCACCGATTATAATTCGAATAATTTTCGAATATTCAAATCACGTTACAATATTCGAATCACGTTGGATTATTCGAAAGTGAATCGAAAATTCGAATCTTGATTTGATCAAACAATTGATTAGTTGCGATCTACGCGTACTATAAATTTTCTTGTGGCGAACGACATTAAACATTTTAGTTTTTATTGGGCCTTTCTCCAAATATTTCTATGCGATCCAGGAGATTGCGTGTACTACCTTCCAGTTTCTTCATTCGTAACTAATATATAATCAAATAATCTACCAATGTCAACATATGCATTCGGATATTCATTGACAGTCGAATATTTCGATTTGCTTCAAGATTAGAATAATTCATATTTTTTATCGATATAGGCACATCTCTTTAGAAAACGTCCCAGTCTTGACTCATCCATCCGCGGATTGTTTTAATCTTATTTATACTAATACTAGAGGATGCCCGCAGCTTCGCCCGCACATGTTTTTATATTTATCCATTTCTGCCCAATCCCGTGGGAATTTCGGGAAATCCCATCTTAGTGCGGGATGCAGTGTATGTGTACAGTGTACAGTACCCAAGGAACATACATGTCAAATTTCAGCTTCTTGCGCCCAATAGCTTCGGCTGTGCGTTGTCTGTCAGTCACTCAGTAGCGGAAGACTTTTATATATATAGATCTTAAAGATAACAAATTTGTATTTTATTTGCTGTTTGTAACACATAACTGGAAAATTACTGGACCGATTTTAATGATTAATTTACCATTAGATAGCTAGATCTAGATGTAACATAGGCAATATAACATCACGCTACAAGTCACGGGAGCGGAGCAGTAACCACAAATGTAAGTGAAACCGCGGGGGACAGCTAGTACATCCCAACTAATATTATAAATGCGAATGTGAGTTTGTTTGTTACGCTTTTACGCTTTAAGTACTCGACTGATCATCATGAAATATCGTATACATGTTGTCAGGGAAAAGGATATACCTAGGAGCACCTTTCACCTTCCTTGAAAAAAATACTGTTCCCCAGGGACAGAAATTTAATTAACTCGAGCGAAACCGCGGACAAAATTTAGTTTTATATGAAGATTAATATTTAAATAGAATTTCGAGGTGTTAAGAGGTTGAATATAGAAGTGTTTTAGAATTGTTTAAACTTCTATTATGATTTGGTTTCTAAACTTTAAATTGTAAACAATAGGTTTGTCTTTGTGGTTTTAATTCTTAAAGGTTAAATTAGGAGTTAATCTTTTTATTATTCGTGTGACAGGCGCGACTAAACTCAGCTAGGTATAGTTGTTTTTGTCGTTGAAACTCATAATATTTATTTAAATAAATACCTTTTAATATCTGTACAGGGTATCCTAAAACGATATTATAAGCTAAGTATAGCGAGCGCCAAATTATACTATTAAGAGGTATTGTAACAAGTTACCGACCCGTATTGTAAGCGAACAAAGGCTTTGGTAACAGATTACCTTTAGAAAACTCGTTGATTACCTACCTCTAATCTATATATCTATACAAATAAATAAAATTGAAGTGTCTGTTTGTAATGTCAAAATAACAGCTTTTATCTAAAGCATATGAAAGTATATAAGGAACCTATACGAAAACATCTATTTTTAATATTTTTGTCTGTCTGTCTGTCTGTTTGTTCCGGCTAATCTCCGAAACGTCTGAACCGATTTTGACGGGACTTTCACTGGCAGATAGCTGATGTTAGAAGGAGTTACTTAGGTTACTTTAACTTTAGAAAAAAATAGGGTTCCGCGGAGACAAACACCTTTTTAGTTAAAATCTACGTGGACGAAGTCGCAGGTAACAGCTAGTGTTGTATAAAAAAGGTCTTAGAATACCACATTGATTAATAATTAATTAATTATATGAGTAGTGTTCATTTGTGCCTCGTTACACTCGTGTACGCTATTATTAGTTTTCTTTGGAAATGTTAATCAATGGGGAAAACCGTGTTCTTCTGAGAATTACAAGCCTGCGTTGTCTTTTATTAATGCTCTAGGAACTTGGATTATTATCGTAACCAAAGCATAGTTTGTTAGAAATAATGTTAATTTAGCGTTTAGTAAGTTATCGTCTTCGATAAATAAAATGATTCTTATCAAAGTATCGAATGTTGTTTTTGGCCTGCGTCAGTGGCGCAGTTGTGGGAACTGCGACTGCTGTGTATGAGGTATCTGCTTTGGTGCTTGGGTCGGTTTCCAATAGTATAGATTTTGGACCTGTGTCCGGTATACGACAATGGACCCCTATTTCGTAGGACTAATATTTAATTACAGTGGCCAAAATGTCTGCTTTACACTTTCTGGGATGGAGGTATGAAGCTATGTAAGTATGTTTTATAATATTCTATCACATACACACAACACCATCTAGCCCAAACTAAGCAGAGCTTGTACTGTGAGTACTAGACAATGGATAAACAAACATATATACTTTTTTTTTTGTAAATACCTATGTATTATACATAGAATATTATTCATTGAAGTACGATTATAATTTTTTATACAGCTAAACTGCAATTCTCAAGAGTATCTAGTACTATACTTATTTAGCCTTCCCGCTAAATAAGTATAGGATACTCTTGAGAATTGCAGTTTATAGAAGCTTGCAATATACGAAACATACTCGCGTATAGGTGACCGTTTAAGTAAGAAGTTCACTGTGTAACCAGCAGAACAGGCGATCATTCACAAAGTCAGAAATGCGCGTCAGGGATCGAATTTGAGACCTATTCCTGTCAGTCCAACAACCTTCCCTCTAGGCTATCACAGACAAACACTAAATCATTAAATTAACCATTTACATTTTGCTCACTAGAACAGTGTTTTGTTAAACAAATTTATGGCTTTGCAAATTGAAATAATTTAACAGAGCCGCGTGGAAAATAGCCCATTCGTTATAATTACGGTTACTCTGATACGGCTAACGATTAGGCTATGAACCAACTGTGGCTGTATAATTGGCTATAGTTTGTATTATGAACGGCTTTGTGTATAGTAAGACGGAAGGGTGCCGTTTGTTATTTCTATTGCATCATACATTATTATACGTTTGTGTTGTTTTGTTGGCAGGTAGTGTATTATTGATGTGTAATTGTTTCTAGAAGTCGAATACTCGAGTTGTATTCCGAATTCGATGTTTCAATTCAATTCAATTTAGTCGATTCTTTGTCATTCGAATAATAATTATTCGAATGATAATTATTTGCAAAATATGATGACGATCTTATCTCATGCCCAGTGGACGAGAACCATGGCCGTTTTTAAGTCTTCTTTCTATGGTTTTAAGCGTTTGTGGAGTTTTAAGTCGTACGTGACGATAGTGAGCCGTATATACCAAACATTATAATGTTTTTGGAATCTATGTTACCGATGAGCGATTATTCGAATAACGTGCAAATTATTCGAATACTATCGACATTTGTTCGATTTCTAATAATTGTAATTGAATTAATTGATGGATCATATTCAACAAACACACTTTATTATATGTTTTGATTGTTTCGGTAACAATCCGCTATTGGTTCAAAGTACTGTTGCAGATTATTTCCTAACAGGCAAATCAAATTAGAACAGAAGAATTACATTCAGTAAGCGTAATTAACTTGACTGAAAGTTTTCAGGATACGTGAGTGTGTGTAATACGCGCGAATGATACCTCTAGTAAAGCAAGCGTGCACAACGATATCATATTACCATCAAGCGGACAGTAAGATTATATACCACCTTTGCCTTAAAAAAATACTAGATTTTGCCCGCGGCGTCGCTCGCGTTAATCTAAATTTTGGAAATAAATTTCTATCTATCGGAAACAATACTATTTTCTAGATCAAAGTTACCCCATGTCCTATTCTGTACCCCTGACAACGTGTGCAAATTTTCATGATGATTGGTTAAATAGTTAAGGCGTGAAAGTGTAACAAACAAACAAACTCACATTTATATTATTACTAGAATTTGCCCGCGGATTCGCTCACGTAAATGTAGGTTAGGTTAGGCTAGTAACGGTATTTTTTTCTAAATGGAAGGTACCCTATGTCCTTTTCTGTTTCCTTGACAATTGTATGCAAATTTTCATGATGATCGGTTGAGTAGTTAAGGCGTGAAAGCTTTACAAACACACAAACAAACTCACATTCGCATTTAGGTATAATATTATAGCTAGAATTATGATTATCATAAAATTGCTAAGTATAGGCAACACTACCCATAAAGATTATATCCGCAGACGAGTTTGACGATATTATCAAATTATGATAATTAAATCATACTTAAAACGAACGTTTAACTAAATCGGCCATAAAGCATCAACTAATCCCATTTCCTTTCAACAAAACCTGTCTTTAATATCAAAGATATTTTGCTAAATTATTTTCATTATCTACCTGCGTTCTCACAAACTTTGATCGAGTGTCAAATCTGTTAAATTTTGACCAGGTAATTTTGTTATTATTTTGAATGGTGATAATGCGATGTAACTTTATCGTCTTAAATTTTAATGCTACCGTACCGGTAGGAAATGAGAGAACGATTTACATTTCGTCATCTTTAGTATCGGTCCCTTGTAATAGCATACTTAAACGCGAAAGGAAGGCGGAGGTGTTCTGCACAAAGGCCAGGTTAAGAGCACCTTGAACCGACGGGCGTGTATGAGGAATGTGTTTTTATTTTATTTTATTTTTTTATTTTTATTGAATAGGTACAGTAACAGACTACAGACTAATACATACACACACAATCTTAAACAGTATACAATACTCAAATCTGGAGTCCCATTATAACTATACACATCATTTAGTTAGAGAGTGAGAACATGTGAGTGAAGATTCGATATAAACAATCGGTAATGTTCATGCACTTATTATATAAACATCAAAATAAATATTACAAAAGTTTTACATAGGTACTAGTTGATTATTTTTATTAAGGTTTCTGCTATCTTACTGTAGCTTACACTCTTCCAGTAAAAGTCTTTTAAATATATTAATATTGTTATAAAATATGTCAACCCGGGAACATACAGCATTATATTGTTTGCACATTCGCGAAATTGGATTGTTCTGTGATACAATATGAAAGTGAATGAAGCCAGAGGTGTGTCAGGATCGTAGCAAATGGAAATCCATAGTCTCTGCCTACCCCTCTGGGAAACAGGCGTGAATCTATGTATGTATGTAAACGTGAAACAAAAAGCTATTTTCATTGTGTCTAATATTTATGACTATAGCGGTAGTAGGTACAGCGTTAATGAATGCGACTGCTGGGCTGCTGCACGAGGTACCGGTTTTGATTCCCAGGTAGGGTTCTCAAGTATCATTAGACTGTTTGACGAAAAGGCACGTGGTCAGGTGATTTGAATTTATATTCCAAATATATTTTTGCGAATCAAAGAGCTTTGTAATAGATTGGATGAGCAGCGATAGCTTAGTGGGGAGACCAACAGACTGCAATGCAGAGGGTCTCGGGTTCGAACCCACGTCGCGCACCTCTGACTTTCAGAAGTTATATAGCTTTTCGAAATTATGTGCGTTTTGATTGATAATTATCGCCTGCTCCGTGCCTTGGAAAGCACGTTAAGGCGTTGGTCCCGGCTGCCATGAACATCTATGGCAGTCGTTATTGGGAGAGTGTCGACATAAAAGATCCCACTAGGTTTAAGTGTCGCCGGTCTGCACTGACTGGCACCCGCATAAGATAAGATAAGATAATAGATTGGATATTTGGTCGATAGGCCATAGCATAGAATAGCTACATCTACGAGCGCCCATTGCAATAACCCATTGATATGAAGTGGCTTTCGCAAAAAATCTTTCGAAGATGTGTACGATGTGTACTGTTCCTACTGTTGTGTTTCGTTCGGTGAGTGAGAGTACCGTAGGCCTAATCACCCACTTTCCCCCTTCCCGCTCCTTCTCCTTCCCATTACCTTTCCTAAACGGTCGGCAACGCGCAAGTAATGCCTCTGGTGTTGCAGGCGTCCATAGGCTTGACCACTTACGATCAGGTGGGCCGTATGCTTGTTTGCCACCTAAGAGGTAAAAAAGAAAACGTATTCCCGGAGTCAAACACTGCCGATGATAATGTAGACGACAATTATGTAGCTCAACGTATTACGTGAGAACTTAAACCATTATTTAAATCATTAATTCGTTGCCAAACTGTCTTGAAGATGCCTTGCGCTAAGGTGTAAAACAAGTTGACGCATATTTTATGTTCGAAGTGAAATACTGCAACTTGGAGTATACTCGAACCCCACAACGCCTGGTCATCATCAGAGAAGTTCGGTATAATCAACATTTTTATGCAATTGCATTTTTTTTTAAATGGTTGTGGTAGTCAATGGTACGACGATGTATTTTATTTTTCAATCATTTAATTCTTTAACTCCTATTCTCTTCTCCCTAGCCTTTATTATTCCCAAGTCACTTGGGGTCAGCTTTCTAGTCTAACCGGATTTGACTGGATATCTGTTTTTACACGGAGCGACTGCCATCTGACCTTCGCAACCCGAAGGCTAACGATACCCTAAGGCTAGACTAGTGTCAGGATATTAGAGGGCACTGACTTCCGAATAACGACTGCCATAGATGTTCATTGCAGCTGGAACCGACCGCTTAACGTGTTCTCCGAGGCACGGAGCAGGCGATAATTGTCAATCAATACGCACATAATTTCGAAAAGTCATATAGCTTCCGAAAGTCTGATGTGCGCGATGTGGGTTCGAACCTGAGACCCTCTGCATTGCAGTCTTTTGGTCTCCCCACTGAACTATCGCTGCTCTTTAACTCCTACTAAAACTTACAAAAGAATCTAATATTTTATTACCCCAAAACTCAGTGATTTCTGCTCCTTGCAGCTGCAGTATACCAATTTATTTTTGAAGATCAAATTTCTTACTGTTTCTCTTTCCATTATGCCATTTCGTTAACACTTTTAATCCAAAACTCACGTTCTTTAAGACTATTAGGTGCCTAAGGCAGCAATACATAAATTAGTCCGTGGCTGTAGCCCAAATGATCCATCCCCGTCCGCCATGATGTATGACTTGTCTGGGATTGCTGCTAACGTTTGACTTAGGGCATATCCATATAGAAATTAATATTTTTGATTTATTGAAATTAAACTACTATTATAAAAATTTTTGAAAAAAAAAAAAAATATTTTGTAACAGTGTCAAATAAACAACGCGATACAATCCGTATATAGTAGTTTAATTTCAATGAATAACATTCGCGTAAACAGAAGACAATATTTTTGATTTACTTACATCCATGGTCACATGCTTATATCAAATAACACTGAGGGGTAAGCAGAGGTGTTTTATAACCACATCATGCCGGATATAGTTTTACGACGCATGAGCCTAGCTAATTCCTGCTTACAGCACAGTGTCAGACTTTGTGCTGTGACTGTAAATGTCTACTCAAAAAAACCCAATACCACATTCCCAAATCCGGAAACGGAACCCGAGACCTCATGTAAAGCATTTGCTTTAACTAACATACTGCAACCATAAGCTTTATTTTTTTTTTGGAATTTGTGTTTATATCTAGTTTATAACAGTATTAATTGTATTCGAACATATCTATATGTATATTAATACGTGAAGCAAAAAGTTTGTGCCCATTTTTACGAAAATTGCGCGGACGGAGGAGCATGAAATTTGGCACAGTTGAAGTTTATATAGAGAAGAAGGGGCGAATCCTAATATTTATATAAAATATGCATTATAAATACTTTAAATTAATGAAAGAACACTACACGCACACAACCTTGCATTTGACACACGCAGTCGAAGCGCGTAACTATGGATAAATATATCAATAATATATCAGCAATATTTTACAGGAAAACTTTGGTTGAATTTTGAGCATTAGGCGACCGCTAGTTATAATTAAATCCTCTAGCAAGAGTTTAGTTACGGCAGCAATATTAACAGAAACTGGCTAATGTGCCTCTGTGTGCGCAAATACAAGTGTAGCCTCTATTCTCTACTTCTCATAGTCTGATAGAACGCGGTAACACAACACGGCCGGATAGAAATCAGGCGCCAGACCAACAGCTTTACTTGCTTCCCGTGGCACGATGGAGCGTAAATCATTAACTATCTAACTCCGGGATGCTACTGCGATATTTCTAACATAAAAATATTTTCAATAACTTTTATTGCTTGTGTACCCAGGTTGGTCGTTGCAAGAACAATATGGCAAATTGGGGCTACACGGACCAGTCGCAAACGCCCTGTGACTGTGGAGCTCCACTGCAAACTGTGCCACATTTGCTCTCTTGTCCAATGTGCCCCTCCAGCTGCACTGTGGCGGGATTTTGGGCAGACAAAATTTAAGGGTGTTCGTACATTGACACGAAGAAGAAGAAGAAGAAGAATAACTTTTATTAGCATTCTTTGTGCATAACACTTAAAATCTTACGCATAATACATTCACTAACGCTATCCATCACGCCAAAAAAAGTCAAAAATATATAAATCCATGTCATAACCTATCTGTGTACCAAATTACACTCAAATCCGTACTACGGCTTACACGTGATTAAGAAACAAGCACTCAAACATGTTCACAAACTTTCACATACAAAACGTTAAAATCTCGTTCGTAATGTGTGGAAATTTAATAACAATCATCGCTCGCAAACCGAAAGTGATCACACTCGGTCGCCTCGAATAAAAGTTTTTGCAATACGTCCCAGCTTTCATATTCGCATCAGTCTGCCCGCTCCCTAACTTCGCTAATGTGTATAAAAATGCGCAGAGAGGCCAAGCAAGGGCACTTTAATGTGTCAAATATATAAGACATCGTGCATGAAAAATGGTTCGGTACTAAAATGTTTTGATGTATGAGAATATGGTTCAAGTTCTATTAGCCTCCGGCGTTCATCTGTTGATCGTCTTAGTAATACTTAAAAGATAGGAGTTTATGTAGTAGATATATTATTTAGACTTAGCCGTTAGTCCCTCTGTGCCTCGATGGCGTAGTGGTTAGTGTAACCGACTGCCACGCCTGAGGTCGCGGGTTCGATTCCCGCACAAGTCAAACATTTGTGTGCATGAACATGGATGTTTGTCTTGGTCTGGGTGTTTCTATGTATAATATGTATGTATTTACAAAAAAAAAGTATATAATATGTATCTTTATCCATTGTCTAGAACCCATAGTACAAGCTCTGCTTAGTTTGGGCTAGATAGTGTTGTGTGTATGTGATAGATTATTATTATTATTATTATTATATAGCTTTAAAATAATGAAAATGTCGGCGTAAGTGTAAAAATATTTAGTTTTTAAATAACAATTAGATTGTTTTCCGAATGCTCCGAAGAGTTATGTGACGTCATCCCACCTTCCCCCTTCCTTTTAAGAACCACACGTGCCGGTCTTCGTAACCACGGATGGACGATTAGCACAATCCCGTCTCGCATCAAAATGTTCAGCAATTCCTTCTTGTGCCGTACCATACAACTTAGGAATGGTCTTCCGGCACATGTGTTCCCTCCCTTCTATGACATTGGGTCCTTCAAACGCAGTGTGAAGAAGCATCTGAACAGACCGGCCTGACACTGACGACGGCTAGAAGACATCTATCTTCTCCTCGTCGTCACTGTCTCTGGACTGTAATTGGGATTTCCATCAGGTCCGTTACAATCACTTTGCCTGGTCAATATAAAAAATAATGTTGTAATTCAAATGAACTGCAATAAAATCAATAAAAATAATGCATTCGATTAGAGAACCTCCTGCTTTTTTTAAATCGGTTTAAATGTAGCTTAACTTTAATATGCAAACGCATGTTAATATATATTACATATATATATTGTTACGTTATTATCGCCGGAGAGGTAGGCAGAAGTGTATAACATCACATTTTGCTAGCTAGACTTACATAATTATATTATTACTAGCTTTTGCCCGCGGCTTCGCTCGCGTTAATTTAGAATTTGACAATCAATTCGGGTTGTACTCTGCTTGTAATAATATAATTCAATCATGATTCGAAAGACACGTGGCGCTATCTATCATCATAAGAACGTTATTGTTGTTTTCCTCGGGAACAGGAATACTTTTCGAAATGAAAAATAGCCTATGTCCGTTTCTGTACACCTGACAACGTATATGCAAAATTTCAGGATTATCTGTTCAGTGGTTTAGGCGTGAAAAGGTAACAAACAAACAAACAAACAAACTCATTTTCACTTTTATAATATTAGTTAGGAAGTTAGGATAGGATTAGGATGTATACCAGTCTGGGCATATTTACCCAATATAACGTTTTTTTACTTTTTTATTGGGATCTACTTTACTTTTTAATCCTAAAATATATATAATAGTCGGTAAAACATAAAAAAAAAATCTTGTGTATTCCCATTCATTTCTCTAAGTACTGTGCACTTCTGTAAGTGACAAATTCACCGTATACAAAATATACACACGTATGTAAATGTTGTATATATTAGTCAATAAACGTTTAGCAAAATAAATAAATAAACACGTCGCCCAAGCTGGAATCGAACCTGAGACCTCACGCACAGTATGCACTACCGCTTCATCAAAGAAACAGGTAGCAGCTACTCATAGAACAAATATTCTATAATAATATACATCAAGTTTATCGGGCACCCGAAAACTACACAACGCTCGAAGCATTTTAATCCGACATCCAGGTATCGTATCCACTTTCACGTAAAACAGGGTGTGAGAGGAAATCCCAACAATTTTAATTAAGCAGAATTTTCAATTAAACATCACCTCGTTGCGGATAGTTGGCGAAAGTTTTCGGGACCAAAAATCACGATCAACTCCGGCGGTAAACAGTAGTAAAATAAGGTTATTTTAGAAAGAAAGATTAGTAAAATTATTATTAATATTGAACGTTGTGAGGGTATAGATTAGTTTCTAATTTAATTATCATTATTATTTATTGAGTTTCATTTTCCTTCGGAAAATTTGATTGTAATTACTGTTACGCTTGTGTATAATATGAAAATGGTAGAGGTATATCATACTTAGATTTTGCAAGCAATAATATAATAATAATAATATAATATTCTATCACATACACACAACACCATCCAGCCCAAACTAATCAGAGCTTGTACTATGGATACTAGACAATGGATAAACATACATGTAGTTTTTGCTTTACGTATTAATATATTACTAGCGGTCGCCTAGTGCTCGAAATTCGACCAAAGTTTGCCTGTAAGATATTGCTGAAGTATTTTTGGGTTGGTTTAAGAAGGAACCTAAAGCTGCGTATACATTACGCGCGTCAGCCGCGCGAGCTTATGTTCCACTAGAGCAGACGCACATTTGCCGCGCAAGCCTATATAAAAATATGAATTTAAGTAGATCGCGGCTGGCGCGCGCAGCAAGCGATCCATCTCGAATATCCGCGACAGATAGCCAGACCAGTAAGTTCCACAACAAATCATTGGCGCCTTACAATCGTATGAGTAGACGACACTTTTCGTTGTCCATTCTGCGTATTGCCGCGCGAGCAGGCGACTAAAGCTCCTTTGATGCGGTCTCAAAAACCGACAATGAACGGTTCGCTCCGCGGCACGTTCGAGCGCGGCAATGTTCAAGCTGCCCAGCGGCTGCTGCCGCGCGCGGCGACCCGGTCTCCATAGCGCGCGGCGACCCGGTTTCCATAGCGCGCAGCCGCCGCGCGAGCCAATGTTCGAGGGTTTGCCGCGCGTAATGAATACGCAGCTTAACATAACCTAACCCTTCCGAGACAGAATGCAGTGATTTGAGGTGTATAGGTGCTCGTTATGATATATTTTAGTAAGCATATTTTGCTGCGCAATTACTATTTTTGGTGGTCATTACATTTAATCCCTTAATAAAATAGTCAGTCTGAAAATCGTAACGTTACCGATTTTCTTCATACAAAGCGGCAACTTTATTTTTAAACTCCTATTATTATCACATACATTAAACATGCTTCTAAATAAAAAGGTTTCCCTTACAATACCACAAATCCTTTGATTACAAACTCTGAATCAATTCACTCTGATCTGTATTACAAAATACTTTCCCCTTTTAAACTGATGTGCGTTGAATCCATAGAGTTCAATCCAATTTGCGTACAAACAGAAAATATACGTATTATAGATGCTTGGGTACTTTTACTTATGCAAAGGGAGGCAAGGGTAAAGTTCTTGTACAAAATTTGCTATCGCTGCATTTTAAGGTGAACGCTCGTTCTTACGATCGTATGCATCGTTAACTTGCATCAGTTTGTTCAAAGGAATGTACAGCGATTTAGTGTAGTGGTAAAAAATGCGACTGCTAAAGTCTAAAATGAGGATGAGGTCACGCATTAGATTCTTGGGTCGGGCGAAGTGTTATTGTGTCCTTTTATCCAGAAATTCTTAGTAGAAAAATTAAACTAACCTAAGAAAATAGACTATTAGTCACGGAGCGAAAGATATTCCGAAAGATTCTGGGACCGACAAGAGGAGAGAAGGGGGAGTGGCGACAAAGATTTAATGGCGAGATTGAAGATCTAGTGTCAGAGCCGAATATCATCGGGGAAATAAAAGCTAGCCGACTTCGCTGGCTCGGACATGTGGAACGAATGGGAGAGGATCGAGCTGCCAAAAGAGCATATCTCGGGCGTCCCAACGAGCGTCGTCCGGTGGGTCGTCCAAGGTACCGCTGGAAAGACGAAATAGCTAAAGACTTGAAAGAGATGAATGTGCTCGATTGGTCTGACTTGGCACAAAATAGGAAAGAATGGCGCACTGTCGGAGGCCAAGATCCACTTTGGATCGCTGAGCCAGCGAAGTAGTAGTAGTAGTAATCCTAGACGGACGCCGGGCAAGCGGTCGCCTTGTCTGTGCTATCTCGTCGAAAGTTGTAGATTCAAATTTAAACGTGACAATTTTTGTATGAACCTTGCTGGGTGTAATTTGTGTTTATTAAATGTTTGTAAAGTCCCTCGCAATAAAGGGCTTAGTCCTTATCACAGTAGTTGTATTTTCTTAAAAGAAAATGACTTCTCTAACTTATATGAGGAAACTAAAGGGCAGTTACCACATAATCTTGTTTGAAGTAATTAAAACGCATTTAACACGTGTAACGCTTTTGGCATGAATATCGCGAAAACTCAACTGCATTATAGCTTGGCAAACAGCCAACATGTCTTCTGTCTTAATGAAATAGCAACGTTTTTCACAAACTACTTTTTGTTAATGTTATAGAGCCAATTTATATTTCGTTACGTGGTTTAGTTTGCGTTTATTTTTGCGGTTTATTGTGAGGTGGATCCACACGATCAGCCACAATTCGAACCGCCGTTCGATTGCTTAGAACCTAGTTATTACATTGAGAGTCTTTTTGAATTACTGATGAGTAGCTTATTTGGTAAGGCAACGACACCATACACATATACAAGTCCAGCTGCAAAATTATACAGCAGGTTGCAAAATAATTCTTAAATTAGAATTATCTTCTGTTCACGCGAATGTTATTTATTGAAATTAAATTAATATATACGGATTTTATCGCGTTATTTATTTGACACTTTATTACAAAGTTTTGAAAACTGTTATACTACTATTACTATTAAACTTTACTAATTTTTAAGCTAATTAAATTATTGAAACTATTAAAACTATTTATACTATTACTATACTATTAAGAATAAGAAGTCTTTATTTACTATAAACAGGGTACATTAATAGATGTTATAAGTTATTTACAAAAGTACAGGCCCATTTAGCCATTTCAAATGGCATGCAAATGTAATATATGATATATACTATTTATATTTATGTTTACACTTTCCGCGACGTTTCGGTTGCTTTTCAGCAGCCAT
This sequence comes from Catocala sponsa, assembly GCA_963564715.1. NCBI lineage: Eukaryota > Metazoa > Arthropoda > Insecta > Lepidoptera > Erebidae > Catocala > Catocala sponsa. The sequence goes on from OY751349.1 coordinate 19,556,578, forward strand.
GGTCACGGGGACACTAAGATAGTAGTTGTCTCAATGTTCCAGTGTAGTTATTTCAAAGTACCCGAACATAATTTAATCATGGGTGCTTCTTTTTTTTTATTTTATTACTTTGCTCGTCAAAATGATCACACTCCACCTGATGGTAAGCAGTCGTGTGGTCTTAGAGCAGTGGCCTCCACACCGCCCTCATAGCAGCCGGGGCGATGTTGAGGTCTCTACTTTGACGGCCTGAGAAGGTGCTTTTTCACGCCCCAATTAAAGGACCCAGGATTGAAGGAAGATTCTATTAACATAAAATCCGTATATAGTAGTTTAATTTCAATAATTCTTAAATTTATATTGTTCTCAATTAAAATTACTATCGTTGTTTAACATGTGAATTGCTTAAAATATTTTTTATATTTACTGCATATCTACCTCTTTCAATTTATATATACAGGCGCGAGTCTACGTATGAATATATTTATAATTAGTATATAAAATCACCATAAGAAGTAACAAAAATATCTAATTACTAGCTTTTCGTTTGCGAACAAATCTTTTTCTGGATGAAAGGTAGCCTATGTCCCTTTTGGTAACCCTGACAACGTGTATGCAGAATTTCACGATGATCGATCGAGTAATTAACGCGGGTAAACGTAACAAACAAGGAAGCATGTATGGCAATAAGAATTTTTAATCATTTACCTAAGGACCTCAAGACATTGTCTACTTCGGTATTCCAACGGAGACTGTTTCATATATTAACCTTTGGAATGTCTAGTGGAAATACATAAAAAATAATTTAAAATTCATTGTGCAAACAATACACAAACGGACAAATGAGTCAAGTGTCGAGCGCACATACATTTGTCCGTTTGTGTATTGTTAGCACAATGAATTTTTAATTATTTTTTAATATGACATTCAAGAAGTTAATAGGGAAACAATATTATTCTATTAGCAAATATTTTGAGGACAAAATCACATTTGTAATGTAATAATAAAATATTTAATTTCAATTCCATATTTATTTATTTATTTATGTATTAGGAAGACCAACAGCTTTGAAATACATAGTAGTGAAAATAAATATGCAACAGAGAGCCAATGATAGGTCTCCACGACTAACTCTTAAATAACAATGCGTGGACAGCAATTATTTTATCACTTAAACATCTAACATTTAACAAATAAAGTAAAACTAATCAGCATTAAACCTTGTAAAAAAATCAAGACTGAGCATGCGCTTCACTGCATCCGGTTGAGTATTAAAAACATCAATGTCGATCTTTCTTGCTTGCTCGTTTAAAGTATCACCCGCTCGCCAGAGAAATGTATTCTGTCTGTAATTTGTGGATACTAAAGGCATGTGAATAAATTCAATAATTTTTCATTTTTATTAAAATTTGTATTAATCTTATTTATTGCAATAATCGTGACATTTCTTATGTATGTAATATTAAACAATAGGTACGACATTTTGTCTGGATCTATTTAATCTAAATGCATTAAGTACTTATTATAGACATGTTTTATAATTATATAATTTGTACTATTTATTGTTATCAAATAAATGACATTTTCAAGGTATACGGGCATAAGTGTGAAGCATTACTAACATTTCCATGTATTGTTAATTTAATGGACCAGCTATTTCCTTTTTCTTTTAATATAGTATTAGACATGTAATAATATAACAAACATTTATTGTATACTAGCTTTTGCCCGCGGCTTCGCTCGCGTTAATTTAGAATTTGACAATCAATTCGGCTTGTACTCTGCTTGTAATAATATAATTAAATCATGATTTGAAAGACACGTGGCGCCATCTATTATCATAAGAACGTTATTGTTGTTTTCCTCAGGAACAGTATTTTTTTTTCGGGATGAAATGTAGCCTATGTTCATTTCTGTACACCTTACAATGTATATGCAAAATTTCAGAATGATCGGTTCAGTGGTTTAGGCGCGAAAAGGTTACAAACAAACAAACAAACTCATTTTCGCTTTTTTAATATTAGTTAGGATTAGGAATGATAGGATGTGGAGATATTATATATACATGTACCTACTTCTCAATATATTATATAAAATACTAGCTTTTGCGCGCGGCTCTGTCCGCGTGGTATCCACATCAATAAAAAGTAGCCTATGTCCTTCCTCAGGTTTTAAACTATATCTGTACCAAATTTCATCTAAATCGGTTTAGTGGTTTAGCCGTGAAAAGGTAACAGATAGACAGACAGAGTTACGAGTACTTTCGAATTTATAATATTAGTATGGAAGTATGGATTAAGGTAAAAGTAAATAACATATTTAAATAGAATTAATCGATCAATATCAAACTCTTCAACCACCTAAATCACTCATTGCCACTCACGTCAAATGCAAATTGATCCTGAAGCCTAAAAAGGAATCAAATGTAACCTCTATTCGCTCCAAATCTTGGCCTTATCATTACACTTTATGGCCTTAACGATCCACAAAAGAAGATTAGTATTCTTTCCCGAGCAGCCATAGATTAAATTAAGTCTGATAACGCGCCCCATGTTGAAGATAAGGGAATCGCAGACAAATATTTGGTCCAGGAACCGTAAGGATGTGTACAGATGAACAACTTTTGATCTACGTTTCCTGTCCACGGGTCTGTGCACGAGAATGTTTGATCATATTCCTTGGTTATTTAAGTGGAATGGTGGGTATTTTCTTCTTATAAGTAGTGTCATGTACGAAGAGACTTAACATTTTGCAGTGACACGCGTTTATCAATGAATACATTATCGAATGATTTGTAAATTGTACTAATTTGTATTCGAAAGAGGATTAATATAGTAATCGAATATTCGAATAAGGTTTTATTATTACATGAATAAACTTCTTGTTCCTTAATGGAAGACCTTGATAACGAATGTTTCTGTTAATTTCCTACCTTTAGTTTACGTGTAAGTGTCCGTCGATGAAACTGCATTTATTTTAGCTACTGACTTTCAATTCACTAGATATTACTTATACATAATAAATCAACAATAATTTCATCTTAGTTGTATAAAAAAAGTATTTGTTAGCAGAGCATAAATAATAATAATAATATATATATTTAAATATTAGGTACAATAATTTATAATAAATGACTCATTAAGTTATAAAAACATATTGGTTGTATTTTATAACTTAATGAGTCATACATTATAAATAAACAAATACTGCGTTAACATTTGATCTGTGTCTGTTAATTTATTATTCCAAAGACTTTTGCAATACAAACATTATTTCCACTGCAGAAGCTGTTTTTAAAGACAGTAAATTAAATTCAACCGCCTACACAAATCACTTACATTTATTCCGATATTTGAATGTCTATCACGCGATCTGGCGTGATACACACACCAGCAGACATGAAGAACTGTGTTAGTAAGGATATACTTGGTAATAAAGTCTTTGAATTTAAGTGAAATAAACTTAGTAGTTAGTGATAGTTTTCTTTGTGTACAATTTACGTCGACAATTTTGTAAGAATAGCTGTCGCAAAGGGAATTCGTTAGGTATTACGTGGCGTTCATACGTGTTCTGTTTTGAAACTTAGAAGTAAGAAAGTCTTATTATACTCGTATATTTATAAAACAAGGAAAGCAGCGATAGTCTAGTGGCAGATCATTGGACTGCCATGCAGAGGTCTCGGGTTCGATCTCCAGGCGCGCATCTCTGACTTTTCAAAGTTATGTGCTGAAGGAAAAAAAATGTGGAAAACCTGCGTGTCGGAGAGTTCTTCAAAATGTGCTCGAAGATATGTGAAGTCTGCCAATCCACACTAGGCCAGCGTGGTGGACTGTGACCTAACCCTTCCCACACTGACAAGAGGCCCGTGCCCAGCAGTGGGACAGCTTAATACAGGGCTCATATTATGATTTTTTATTTATATATTAATATATTATTATATATAGATTTACTCCTATTTCCTGGTAGGGTTGATAAAGGCTGCAGTTTAAAACTTGCATCCGGGCATAATATCGCTCTTGCTTTATTAACTCTTATCGTATTCTTCATGCAAACAAGACGGTTTAGAACTCTTATCCGGGCCTTCTTCGAGACATTCTCTAATCTGGTCAGTAATCATTAGCCCAGGTCTAACTTTCACGGCTGTTCCGTTTATATTTGCCTTTTATATTGTTTTCGTCAATCGTATGTCGTCCTTTCTTGCCACATGCGCATCAGTACACCTTTTTAAATTATTGTTACAATATTTTTAAACCAGTTTTTTATATATTATTGATATATAATACACAGCGACAGAGCGATAGTGCATGCAAAGAATGCATGAAGCGATGGAATAATTAAATTTTAAAGGAGTGGCCATAAGTTACCTGCCTGCTTCTTCTCAGGAATGGTCAAATCCTCGAACAGACTATTTTTAATACGATAATTTCGTACTATACTAATAAATATTATAAATGAATAATTTCATTAAAGAGTCCAAGAAATAATAGTACATTTATATGGAAATAAAGATTTTGAGTTCTAGTTTGAGGTAAACCTACTGCTGATATGAGAATTTTAAACTTAACTGGGTATGTTGTTTATTTTATTTTACAATATTAGGAAAACTTACAGATAAATTAGTATCATAGACAGATTTGATACGGAAAAAGAAGGCCAATTAAAAGTTTTCACAGATAGCAGAATAAAGTGTAAATAATAGAAGAAGACATTTAAACAACAAGATAATAGCAAAAAATAGACACACATCTGGTTTATAAACAAAGAAAGAGTTACATAACATTTTTTTGTTGTGATGTATTAGTAATTTTAATGTATATTAATTTTGTTTATATAGCACTTCACCGTCTTTCCCCTTCTCTTATTTCAAAGCTTTTAAATAATAAACGCATCATAAACTTCAAATGCATAACGTCCCACGTTCACGAGTATAATAGAACCGTGAAAGAGAAAATAAAAAGATGTGAATGAAATAAACCGCAATGAAAGCCATAAAACATAGGTGAATTAATTTACTTAAATTATTTAATTATGAAATTAAATTAAATAATATTCTATCACATAACACACAACACCATCTAGCCCAAACTAAGCAGAGCTTGTATTATGGGTACTAGACAATGGATAAACATACATATATACTTTTTTTTTGTAAACACCTACATATTATACATAGAAACACCCAAACCAAGGCAAACATCCATGCACACAAATGTTTGACTTATGCGGGAATCGAACCCGCGACCTCAGGCGTGGCAGTCGGTTACACTAACCACTACGCCATCGAGGCCGACAAAATTATTTTATATTATAGCGGATTTTATAGCGGGTTTGACTTTTCAGAAAAAACATTTTTTATCTACAATCATAATTTTACCGTAAGCGTGACTGCAGAAAAGGGACTGAGAAATTGGCAACTTGTGAAATTAGCAGAACCAATTATAAAATAATATTTTCAAAAAATTTATCTTTATGAAACTGTATAAAGTAGTTGTGTGTCAATATGTAACATTCACGTAAACAACTGACAATAAATATTATTTCATTTTACTAGCATGCTGAACTTGTAACTTTTCTGAACTCTATACGATAAGGAGGCAAGTACACGTTTACGAACACCTTTTCAAGTTCTATGTTCAACTAGTATTGTCATTCTTAGCAGTTGGCTAAAAACCACAATACCAGTTTACTTGATTAAAAACGTAAGCATAAACTTATGCCATGGGCTTAACGAGGCAGTCTTAGATTGAATATGCGAGTCTAACCGCTAATTATTATTTAATTAATAACACAAATCACAGAAAAACGGCATAGGAACAATAACATAGTTTCTATGTTACGCCTGGTGAGTAAGAGTTTCAGAACAATACAGTACATTTCACATACCTTACCTTTCCTCCCATTCTGAATTTTTGAAGTGAAAACTTCTTTAGCGGCGTTGTGCACTTTTTTTGTGATGGGTAAAAAATGTTAAACTCGCGTCAGGACACGTGACCTGATCGAAAATTCGTAAGACGGAGGGAGAATTGTCATGTTTGTGTACGATAGCGCAATAAATGAATATTGTATTTTACTACATAAATGATAGTACTTTTATACTGATAATTAACGCAATTCGTGCAAAATTATTCCCTAACCATTCCAAAATATCAAAAATGCACAAAGTTAATAATTCCAAAATATCAAAAATGCACAAAGTTAATATTCAAGTTTTCACTTCTGCCAGCACTCCCGGAGTGCAATCCGTTGTTTTTTTTTTCTAAGGTTTCAACAAGCGAGTCATATCCCTGGTACTGCAAGCAATTATAGGCTACGGTAATCTGCCTCAGTGGCGCAGCGATAATTTCGACTGCTGTTCATGAGGTCTCGGGTTCGAATCCCAGGTCGAGCCAACAAAAGCTATTAGGTTTTTACTAATAGGAGATTCATAATAGCAGCCTCGAGGTAGGCAGTTGGGGGTGTATATGGCCCATGCCTCGGCAAGCACCTAAAACCGTTGATCCTGCACCTGATCTCTCTCCAGTCATATTGAATTGCCGTCCAATCAGAATATGAAAGCTAGAGAACAGAGAATACACTTGTGTATGCGCACACACTAGTACACTATAATATCTCCTGCGTAGATGGGCAGTCTAAATTAAGATTGGCCGCTGTGACCAAAATTCTGTTTAACTAAAGGAACAAACGGCCCACTTGATAAACATATCAGGTGGGCCGTTTGCTAGTTTACCCTTATATCACAAAAAAGAAACATTTGCGTATATAAAAGAAAACATAAAAAGCCTTACTTATCGAGGTTTAATATATTGTGACAGTTTATACTAAATATGAACCTTATTTTATGTTACGCTCTGCAAAGGTAATAACATATTAAAATTATTGGCATAGATAACATCGGTACGACATTAGACCTTATGTTAGCATGCTAGAATCACATCAAGGTCCAAAAAGCATGTTTATAATATTCGACCTTTATAATGTGATACGGTACAACACAAATATATGAGGGTAATAAAAAAATCGTAAAATTTTTACGAGCATCAAATTGTTTCCTACTGAACCCGACTTTATTTAAATAGGACTAACTGACATTAATAAAATAATGATTTATTGTTTGAATGGAGATTTTAATTGATTGTTAAATCAATAGGTATATTAAACTATAGGATCAATATTATGAATTTGAATATAGGAGACGGAGAAACACAATCTATACTAATATTATAAAGCTGAAGAGTTTGTTTGTTTGAATGCGCTAATTTCAGGAACTACTGGTTCTATTTGAAAAAATCTTTTAGTGTTGGATAGCCTATTTATCGAGGAAGGCTATAGGCTATATAACATCACGCTACCACCCACGGGGGCGGCGCAGTAACAATAAATGCGGGTGAAACCGCGGGAACATCTAGTGTCATAATATGGCCGACTTCCATTCAAAGTTAGCTGTATTTTAATTTATTTTATTTGAATTTGCGGACATATGTTCCGCAATGGATGTTATAAGAAGCAACCTGTGATGATTATTCCCTTTAATAATGTTATTATAAGTTTATAAGGCTACTAGTGAATAGTACTGTCGCAAGGGGAAGACCTAGGCGAACGTTTCTTGATCAGATCGGAGACGTTCTGAATAAAGGCCAGGTTAAGAGCACCTTAAACCGGCGAACGTATATGAGGAATGTTATGAAAGTGAATGAAGCCAGAGAAGTGTGTCAGGATCGTAGCAAATGGAAATCCGTAGTCTCTGCCTACCCCTCTGGGCAACAGGCGTGAAACTATGTATGTATGTATGTATGTTATTATAATGAATACAGGGTTGGTGGGGAAGCGGTAGTGCATCCGTCTGCTCTATAGGAGGTCTCGAGTTCGATTACCTGATCCAGCAAAGTGCTATAGTGATTTTCTGAAAGAACCTTTTAGTAGCAACATGGAGGCTTAAATTGTGCTTGATAAACGGAAATAGGCTCGCTCTCTTTATTACGTAGGTGCTGAAACTATACCTGGTGAAAAGTCTTCTTCTTTCCTTCCGTATGGTTAGTGGCCAACATGTTGTCAAGAGTTGTTCAAGCCAATTACATTAACAAAATTTTGTACTGTGTTCATAATAGTACAGTGTTATATTATAACTTGTCTGTCATATTAGGGCCACCTATAAAGATGGATAAGTGTGTGCATAAAAAAAATAAAAAAAAATAAAAAAAAAAACAAAAGTTTTAAAAAGAGAACGCCCGCACAAGGTAAAAATATTATATATCGCGGTGATTTTTACAAACTTTCCCACAACAAGGAATACCCTGACTCGGAATAACTAATTTATAATGCGCACAAATTTTTGTCCCATGTGAGGATCGAACCTAAAACATTCTACGCAGTGGTAATGGCGAAACGACCACACCACTACGCTATCGGTGCAATAATTCGATTTCGACCTAGTTTAATACGAAATCGACTTTTAAAGTTAAAGTTCGAGATACTTTTGATCTCGTTTAGCCTGAAATCATCCTTTCGGTGAATATTAAAGTCTTATCGAATTGGAAGGGAAGGGTGATTCTTTATGTGAGGGTAAGAAATACGGGGGTGTGGGGTTCGGTCTCGGCTGTTGAAGTAATAGCGCATTACGCGATTTAATACTGATAAAATAGTGGGTGTTAGGATGGCAGAAACTTATGTTTTATAGGTGAAATGTTTTAGTTTTATAAAGGTTTTTGTATATATTTTTTTCTTTATTTAATTAGGGACTTTTAACCAATTAAGGTTCATGCCAGTCCCATAAATGCAAACAATATAGTTACAAACTAATTTTCTTAATACTATTAAATATAAATGAATAAACTAACTTAGCTTCACTACTAGTAGGCTAGCTAATACACTTTGGAACATACCTAAATCTAAAGAATTTAATTTTAATGTTTTACACAGCTGTTTCCTTTCGAGTACATTTCTAGTACACTCTACGAGAAGGTGCTGAATATCTTCTAGTAGGTTTTTGTATATATTTGTATCTTCGTCTTCTTTAAAGGTTTCTTGGTGTGAGAAGGCTAGGCCACCTCGCTGGCCCTCAATCGCTACGTAGTCTTGCCGCTGTCGCCGCGCCAATCGTTGCGGGTTCGAATACATGAAAGAATTATGTGTCTTATCCACAAATCGGTGCTCTTTCTGAATTCAAGTGTACCTACTTAGTGTCCAATAATCGTATATTTGTAAAAATAGTTACAATACGAGTTTTAATACCTAACGCGGGATGAGTGATGAAGGAAGAACATGAAATCGAAAGAAAGAATTTTGATCTCAAATTTATGGTAAAAAGCAGTTAGTCGGCCTCGATGGCGTAGTGGTTAGTGTAACCGAATGCCACGCCTAAGTTCGCGGGTTCGATTCCCGCACAAATCAAGCATTTGTGTGCATGAACATGGATGTTTGTCTAGGTCTGGGTGTTTCTATGTATAATATGTATTTACAAAAAAAGGGAATATACGTATGTTTATCCATTGTCTAGTATGGGTCACCTTCTAGCCCAAACTAAATAGAGCTTGTACTATGGATAGTACAAGCTCTGCTTACTTTGGGCTAGATTGTGTTGTGTGTATGTGAGAGAATATTATTATATTAGTTATAATTAATGTCAACTAAACATGTTACCTAGAAGTAGCCGGCTTCAAAATAATTCGTACGCCATGTGTATTAAAATATATAATAAATTATCAAATTTTATGAAAACTCTCCCTATAAATAAATTTATAACAGTTCTACGTGGTTGGCTCATGCAGAAAAACTTTTACTCTGTTAAAGAATTTATGGAACATACGGCGTGATGAGTACCAAATTGACCTACTAATCAAATACGAATTATGACATTGTTAATTTAAAATTTGTTATGATTGTTTGAAGAGACATACTTTGTTAACTCCATATAACATGTACCTGTATTTGCATGCTATTTGTAACGGCTAAACAGGCTTGTGGTAATTTATTATAGTATGACATCAATGTAATGTATCTTGTTTACAGCAAATAAAGATATTCTATTCTATTCTATTCTAATATACAGTAACCGCTTTCCTCATAGCCTGCGTTCCTGCGAAACTAAATTTTCTCTTTAAGTGGACATTTAATTTCAGGGAGTAGTGTCGCGGCGTTACTCTTCATTTAACTAATAGATGCTTTATGTTACTGAGGATTTGACTTTCATTACGTTTTTTAGATGATTTAAATAAGCTATGTGTAAAAAGTCGTAAAAACTACTGCATTCGAATGTATTTTAACGTATTTTCAGTCCATTGTAGATAATCTCGTTTAAATATCGTTACGTGGCTACTTTGATGGCGCATTAATAGTGAATGTTACGCTTGTCAAAGTCTGAGTACTTTTTAAGACGACACAGAGTATTCTAGCTTAGCTTATCATATCTAAGTTTTTAAGTAATAAAAATATTAACTTAAAGTCAAAGTCAAAAATCATATATTCACTTTGGTTACAAAGTGACACTTATGAACGTCAAACTAGATTTCCCTGTTAGCAAAAAATCTTCAGCCATCTATTGTCATCCTACCAGCGATGTGACTCTTAAGTTTATAATTATTTAGAAAAAAGATCAGCTATCTCTTATTACGTTGCTGCGTGAAAGAGGGACAAATCAATAAACACATTTTCATATTTATAATATTAGCAAAGAATTATAACTTTTACTACGTAGAAAAACGACACTTAAACGACGTAGCAGTATGACCAGCAGTACTTCAGTTCCGGCTACGTTCGGTTGTCATCACTCACGGGTGAACGAGAATAACTTACACTTTGCTTGTCCTGCTCGATGAGTTAAGCCCTACGATGCCGCGATGATTAGCCCGGTGCCTTTGTAATAGTAGTACATGCTCCCATCGTTAACTGTTAGGGGTGTGATATAAGTATGTAAGCAGAAATAAGTTCCACATACATATTATCACGCCTATGTCTCCAGAGGAGTAGGTAGAGGTGTATTTGAGGCACATTTTGACAGCTAAGGTTTTTGGTACCACGTATTGCCAATAACAAGGTATAGTACCAGACCCCGTGCTGGTACTGAGAAAGTCTTAACTGCTGTTAAGTGATATTGGGTGTTGCTACACCCAATATCACTTTACCCGGTAATTGATCCCGAGACCTCATACAACATATACTGTCACTGCATTATTGTTCTACGAACAAAGTAAAACAATGTTATTATAAAAGTAGAGCATGTTACTTTCCAGACAGACACCATTTATAGGTTTTTTAACGACGCACACAAGAAATAATGGGCCACTCTATTCTTGACTGCACATGCACTAAGGTGAAGTTGTTTAAAAATAGTCACCGTACAAGATAACACGAGGAAAACTTTCTCCGGGCGATATAAAATGTTTTCGCTTTAAATTTTTATACATCGTGTTTCGGTAAACTAAAAATTGTTGGTGAGTTAGCTGGGTGAGTGGTAAGTAGTGTTAGTAAAATGGATGGCGAAGTAGTTTAAGAGGTCGACTCATCACGGACAATGTATAAAATGCATGCTATGCATCTTCTAGATTAGACCTATAGGTTTATATAACATTGTGTTTATTCTCACACTTTAGTTTTGTTTGGATAGTGACATATGGCATAATGACCGCAACACCTGGTACATAAATGAGTTGTAAAATACTGAAATTATAATTTGATGGTGATTTAAAAGAGTGGCTTTGAGTTTCTTGCAGGTATCTTCTCATAGGCTCAACCTTTTGCCTGAACCTTGCAACTAACATAAATGTAAATTCAGTAAATGTAACAAACTCACTAACCCCTTTGACGTTCATAAGTGTTACTTTGTGACCTAAGTGAATAAATGATTTTTGACTTTGACTTTGACACTTCTTATTTAGTAAACAAATATGGCGTACTTACCAGTACGCCACAAAGACCTATTTATATTATATTCTTTTTAGTTATTGGATATGAATTGAATGTATCAAATGATTTCAGCATGACAATAGAATAGATGGCAAAATATTGATCAACAGAGTATATAAAACGAATGCGAATGGAAAGCCTAAAACAATTGTGTAGGAAATCCAGGATAAGGTTAAACCAACAAGTTTGCATGAAAAATGTGAGATGCAAAAGTTATGCCAGAATCGAAGTAAGTTAAAAGCCGTAGACTCTGCTTAGCATTGGTATAAGCAGATCAACGCCACAAGTACGTGGTGAATATTCCACTTAATTACACGCTTTGCTTCCACTTTTATTATGCGTATTGCAAAGGTCTGTTTTGCCTGATGAGTACAATCTAGGCATCCTCAAGTCGTAAGTGAATGGGTATCTTCTAGGCAAGAATGTTCCATTGTCAACCAAAGCGTCACTTAACATCAGGTGGGATTGTGGTCAAACGCAAATCTATTCTTTCTAATATTATAAATGCGAATGTGAATTTGTTTGTTTGTTACGCTATAACACCTTAACAACTCGACCGATTGTCATGAAATTTCGTTATTTGAAGTACAGAGAAGGACTTAAGTTACCTTTTATATAGGAAAAGTACTCTCCAGAAGTAGAAATTTATTGAGGAAATCTAGATAAACGCGAATAAAGCCGCAAGCAAAATCAAGTTCAGAATAAATAGAAAAAACATTTATTTATTACTAGTTTTTGCCCGCGGCTTCGCTTGCGTTAATTTAGAATTTGACAATCAATTCGGGTTGTACTCTGCTTGTAATAATAATATAATTCAATCATGATTGAAGACACGTGGCGCCATCTATTATCATAAAAACGTTATTGTTGTTTTCCTCGGGAACAGTAATTTTTTTCGGGATGAAAGGTAGCTTATGTCCGTTTCTGTACACCTGAAAACGTATATGCAAAATTTCAGGATGATCGGTTCAGTGGTTTAGGCGTGAAAAGGTAACAAACAAACAAACTCATTTTCGCTTTTATAATACTATGTATATAGTTAGGAAGTTAGGATAGGACATCATCTTTATTTGAATTCTATTCTTGAAAATAATTTTTTCAACGCCAATATCTTTTTCACCTTATAACCTTACACTGAAGCTTATCAATTAATAACTATTCTATAAAAATTAACCCATGCTCTTAAACTTAGTCTTGTGCGTGTATGTACATAACGAAGACTAAACATGTATGCTTATGACTAACTCACCTACACATATGAGTTAGTCATAAACATATACATATATTATGACCTAGTTAAATTTCTCATATCCACGTACCTTGCATTGCGGGAACTGCTCCAGCGGTCGACTCACTCTCCATCCCAGTAGAGGCGGTATACACACGAGCGCGCTCATTAGCCACACGGCGGCAATCATGAGCGCTGCTCGCGCCGGCGTGCGCTTCTTTAAGTAGTCTACTGCCTGGAAAAGAAGAGAAGATGGTGAGTTTTAATATTATGAGTGGCATCCTAACGAATATTATATATGCGAATGTGAGTTTGTTTGTTACGCTTTCACGCCTTAAATACTTAACCGATCATTATGAAATTTCATAAACAAGTAACGTATCCCTTTAATCCCGGAAAAACTACTAATCCCGAGCGTGCAAATCCGCGGGAAAAGCACTGGACTTTTCTTGGCAGCATTGCCATTTCACGTGGCAATGCCAGTGCAAGCCAGTCTTTTGGCCACCTTTCCAGTCGACAACAGTGCTGTGACATTTTGCGACGCACCTTAACCATGTGAAGTGAGGTTTTAATAGTACTTTTTGTTAAAAAAAATAATAGCTCAGCTGTTTAATGACTATTTTTCATCACAAAACAAATACAGTATAAATCCTTTCATATTTTCAATTCTCTAATCTGCAAAGGCCATCTTATCCGTTAAGAAGAAGCGTCAATTTACCTTTAGAAAACATTAAAAACCCTGCTTACTACGTCTACAATTAAAAAAGGTTTAATATTTACAATCACAAAAGGAACACAGACTCATTTCCTTTTATAAATATTTGATGAGAAAATCTCCGTCATTTTATAAGAAAAGTAGGCATTAAAAAGTGTTTGCGAAAACTCTAGGCTGTTTTTGAAACAGTTTATAATAGGTCTGGAATTTAGTTTCCGTCCATTAGCGACAAAGGTTGTGACTTTCATTAGTTTAAAAAATAATTAATATGCCATAATCTGGCTGTTTGTATGTTGATCGGTGCTTTGGCACGCAAAATACTATCATAATCGAATTTTAATTGTGAACCGAAAAACAGGACGGTGTTAAACGTTTTTATTTTGAGTACTTGGCTTTTTCCACAACTTTCTCACTTTTACTGATATTTCACCCGTTTCATCGACATATTTAGTCTATTTCTACCTACTGCTGATTATGGGCGCTATCTTTCTTTTTTATTTATTTGAAAGGCTTTGTCGCTTAGCGACCACACCGCCTTATTAGAAGTAATATATAGTATATAATCAACAAAATACTAAATAAATAATTTATACAATTGCTTGGCCTCATTGTAGGCCAGGTTAGCTAATATGCTATTACAAAATCCGATACCAGAGGTTTTACTGTTACCAAAAGGAGATAATCCTTAGATCCTTGTTTCGTCTACATTCCATCAACATGTGCTGCACATCATTAATTACACCACAACAATAAAAATTGGCAGAAGGTAGCTTTTTCATCATGAAATTAAATTTAGATGGGATGTGGCCAGAAAGTAGTCTAAGGGCAAATGGACTTTTTATTTAGATTTGCTTCATCAATGAAAGGTACTATCTTCATACCGTATCTCTGAAGGGGTTAGTAGATATTATGTTACTTGTATTTTACGAGAGATTTTTTAAAAGAGATCGATTCTTGATATGTAAGCTTTACTCTTTAAATTAACGCCTTTACGTTCTTTATTTAATTATTTCGTATTTTTGTTGCTCTTTACTTTCAACATAGGCATGCAATATTAGAATAAATTTTATGAATATAAATTAACTTGAATGTTTAATTTTGACGATTCTTAATTTTTAAATACAAATCACGAAATATTATATCAATTTTAGTGTGTCAAAATATTCTATCCTATTCATGTTATGTCCTTAAAACTCATCCACGGTTTTTATTACAAGTTGTATCTTAAAATCTTGGTTAGCCTCCAAAAACAAATAGCGTGAACATAAAACATCGGTATTCAGTGCATCGTACACGAATGTTTATAATCGAATATCTTGGCATGTATTATGCATCTGAATTTAGATCTGATCGTAAATATTGAGGGCGCACCGTCAAAAAGTTTTATACCTAGAGCATGCCTGGAATCTTAGGGTTTAATATTTTATTGACAGTCGATTCAAACTTTGACATGCCAAGCACATAGTCTCACACAGGTCTAACGCCATCGGATTATTAATACAGAGTACAGAAATACTTCTACTACATTTTTATTTTTTTATACTACTAAGGTGACAAACAAGCACACGGCCCACCTGATGGTAAGTGGTCACCGTAGCCTATGGACGCCTGCAACACCAGAGGCATCACCTGCTCGTCGACCCTTTAAGAAAGGAAGTGGGAAGGAGAAGTAGCTAGAAAGGGGAAAGGGGGTACTTGGGCCTCCAGCACACTCACTCACCGAATGAAACACAACAGTAGGATTACTGGTATTTTACGTCGATATTCTGTAAGAGGGTAGTCCTTCCCCGGTCGAGCCAGCCCATTCATGCTGAAATCAGCGAGGCTCTACTACTCTAATCTAAGATATAATGTAATATCAGCCCTGTATATTAATTGTCCCACTACTGGACACGTGCCTCTTCTCAGTATGAGAATAGTTGGACCATAGAACTCTAAAACATGCAGGATTTCTTGACGGCGTTTTCCTGCAGCGTTAAAGTAAGCGATAATGAATTATTTCATTTAATACGCGCATAGCTTAGAAAAGTCAGAAGGGCGCGTCTTGGGTTTGAATTCGAGACCTCTGCGTGGCAGTCTAACGGTCTCCCGTTAAAATCGTTACCTCTACTATGCACGCAAATCCTTACTAATATTAGATGAGTTTGTTTGTTTCTTACGCTTTTACGCCGTAACTATTTGACCAATCATCATGAAATTTCACATACCCGTTTTTAGGGGTACAGAAAAGGACATAGAGTACCTTTGATTTAGAAAAAGGTACTGTTTCCGTGCGAAGCTGGGTGAGCTAAAGCTTGTAAATCATCATGTTTACGCTGGATGGCAGCACCGACAAGTTCAACAATCTTATATCTTACATCATATGTATAATACTTGCGTCGCCTCTGCAGTTGTCACTGACACGCTTGGATTATCTTGTGATAATGTTTGGATGTTCGTAACTCAATTAAGCGTAACTTGTTGAACGGATTTGCATGTAATTTGACACACAGACCAGACATGTTCTAGATTAAAACATAGCAGTTTTTATCCCGTAAGCAGTATAATAGTGTCTCTATCTCAGACTTCCATAGTGTTTGACGCTGTGCTATTTCCATCTGTGACAGTTCACGTTTTAAGTTACAACTAATACCAGTAGATGGCACTGTTTACTTCGTACAACTAATACTATATCTAAAATAGCGAAACGAAGTTTGCCGCATGAGTTGTATATATATTTATTCCGAAATGAATAGTCTGGCCACGGCTCACCAGGCACGCTCATGCAGCCTTATCTCGTTCGTCCACACAACCGTCTAACGGAATTTCGCCAACTAGCTCAGGTTGTCCATCTAATGGGCGAAGGCAGACGCTGCGTTTGCCTACTCGTCGCCTTTCTAGAAAATTTCTTCCAATTGGTTTAGTTCATCAGGCAACATGGCCTATCCACTGATACTTTAACTCCAAATTAGCCAACATAAATCATGACCAATCTTTACTGTATTGCTTAGCATTCTGACCTATTTTACCCCATGTAATTTACCCTGACGTCCTCAAACCTGCACCCAGAGCACCTCAGACGCACCATTTGACCCTACTTGTGTAAAGAGCTCTTACAAACTATAACCAGCTTACTCAACACTGTAAATCGTCGGCTGTATAATGTGTTTGGCCCGCGTTAGAACTAGAATAAGTCAAGCGATGTTATATAATATTATACATGGATGTGGTAACGTAGTTCGGTTGCTAGATACGGCATTTCACTCGGTTGTGTTGATGTCTTTTTTTTTTTTTTTTATTGCTCGTCACCTCCACCTGATGGTAAGTAGTCGTGTGGTCTAAGAGCAGTGGCCTCCACAGTAGCCGAGGCGATGTTGAGGTCTCTACTTTGACGGCCTGAGAAGATGCTTTTTCACGCCCCGCTTAAAGAACCCAGGATTGAAGGAAGAAGGAAACTACTGAGGTAATTAATTTATTTTGAAACATTTATACCTATCAATTGGATTTGACTACATTAAAGAAGAAATAAATATCATTTATTTGCCACAGATACACACAATACAAAAAAAAGAAAACTTGAAATAAAATAGATAAAAACAATAAATAACAAAAAACAAACGTATAAATTTAATGTATGACAAATTGGTATGCATTCGGCTATATAGCTGTATTGTGTACACAATAGAGCACTAAGGAAATAAATAAATTAATAGTAAAATTCCGGTTCCTTATTATGTGGCACCTAAAAAGGAACAGGCAAAATATGAGTCTGATACGAATTTGCCCATACTTTCAAAGATATGTAGCCATAAATTTCCTAGCAGAAAATCTTACATCTTGTCCGTGTGATGGTATAGAAGCTGTGACCTTACGATTGTCCTCAAACTCACACTCTCCAATTTAATATTAAATATAGATAACTTACAAATTTAGATTATAAGAGCTTCACACCTTTCTAACTAATATAACCGGGGAACGCGCACACGAAATGTGGGGTCAGCCTTAGTTGTAATTATAATTTGCAAGCAGTGGTTTCCTATAATTGAGGGACTATACACGCTAAGAACTTTATTACTGCTATATAATGTATGTTATTGTATATTCCTTTGTTGGAAATCCTTAAATAAATAAATGATATAAGCTATTCCTAACCAGTCATATCTAGCGTCAGCAAGGTCCGCGGCCCGCGTGCGTATGACAGCCCCCAGACTGGTGCGCGAATACGATAAATCATATGTAACAATTCGACATTCCACAAATGGGCTCGAAATGGGAGCGAATCGTTATATTAATATTAGTAGTTTGGCTGGTAGCTGTTTTGATAAGTAAGCATGGGTAAGCAGTATTAGCGGGTTGTGTGAAGTCCAGAAATGTTGAACCAGTTAATGATTACATGCGTATGTTACGTTTACGCCAATTCAGCGTGCTACTGTATGGTGTGATTTTATTTAAGGGTAGTTGAAGAGCAGCGATAGCTCAGTGGAGAGACCAACAGACTGCAATGCAGAGGGTCTCGGGTTCAAACCCACGTCGCGCACCTCTGACTTTCGGAAGTTATATGACTTTTCGAAATTATGTGCGTATTGATTGACAATTATCGTCCGCTCCGTGCCTCGGAGAGCACGTTAAACCTTTGGTCCCGGCTGCCATGAACATCTATGGCAGTCGTTATTGGGAGAGTGTCGACACAAAAGATCCCACTGGGTCGAAGTGTCGCCGGTTTGCACTGATTGGCTCCCACATAAGATAAGATAAAATAAGGGTAGTTGTGTATACACGATGTACTACAAAGACGTCAGCGTCAAGAAATTTACAGACGTAGCATGTATAAAAGAAACAGACAGAAATGTATAGGGCCCACATTTGGCCATCCTTCCTTTTAAGTTTCATGCATATCGGAACAAAATAAATGTTATTTGTGGTTATAATTATGAAGATGATCATCTTTTGTCAGTAGATGGTACTTCACCGAGAGAGTTGACTCATTGGTATTGTCACCTACTAATTGAATGTGGTAGACTATTGAAATTAAACTACTAAATACGGATTTTACCGCGATGTTTATTTGACACTTTATTACAAAATTTTGAAAACTGTTGCACTATTATTACTATTATACTTTACAAATTTTTAAGCTAATTAAATTATTGAAACTAAACTGCAGGCTCTCATACATTGGTCAAACCAAGAGAAGCATAGGCACAATAATAAATAAAAGAACACATAGCTGATGTAAAACACCAACGCTCGTTGAAGTCTGCTGTGTGTGAACATATGCAACAGGGGACCAACCACTACTTGAGATTTAACAAACCACAGATGCTCACTAAAGAACACCGATTCCTACCAAGGATGCTTCGCGAGGCTATTGAAATCAAAAAACATCCTAATTTCAATAGAGAAGATGGTTGGAATGTACCACCAGCTTGGGATCCAGTAATTCAAATAGTCAAAGCCAAGAAGAAGCAAACCACAGCTAGACCTCATGATACTTTGAGCTCATTCTGCGTAAATCGAAACACCCATGATTAAATTATGTTCGGGTACTTTGAAATAACTACACTGGAACATTGAGACAGCTACCATCTAAGTCTCCCCGTGACCATGGCTGCTGAAAAGCAACCGAAATGTCGGGGAAAGTGTAAACATAAATAAATATAAATAGTATAATAGTAAGTATAGTAATAGTAGAAATAGTTTTAATCATTTCAATAATTTAATTCGCTTAAAATTTTGTAAAGTTTTATAGTAATAGTAGTGTAACAGATTTCAAAATTTTTGAATAAAGTCTCAAAGTGTAGTTAAATTTCAGTGAATAACATTCGCGTAAACAGTAGACAATATTATGTGGTAGACTAGCTTGGTATATGGTTTGGATAGATATATAATTGTCAAGCATCTTAATAAAGTGCTGTACTATCTATAGCTGTAGATTTCGTGTAATAGTTTCTTGTAAAGGCAGCATAGCAATTCCTTTAATGGATGGCCCATAATATAGGAATTATAACCCTGCCATATATAAGTAATCATAGGCTATGCTAATTACTTTATATCAGTAGGGCCCCAAGTTTTGTCCACCTTGATAAACAAAAACACTGCAACTGCAGTATCTCACTCATTCAAATACAAAAACGGCAAGTTTTATACTCATACGACATGTGCAATGTGATACATTGCTTTAAAGCTGAGCCCGCATTGGTGCCGTGAAAGCGACGAGAACCAAAACATAATCAAATCGAATTAAAATATATCTTAAGCAGGCCATACACGCTAGGGTGTACCTGACAGGTTTACCTGTACAGTTCAACTGTACAGGTAAACTTGAGCTGCATAGAGACCATACACGTAGCGGTAAACCTGTACAAACTCTCAGTTGATACCATGGCCCCGACAGCGGCGCTTGATCTCGACACAGTAGCGTTAATAGGTTTATTGTTTGTTTTATTAAAGAAAAGGAAATTTAAACGAAGACACCGTGAACAGTAGTGTAAAGCATATGTACCAATACAGCGCCGCGCGAGCGCCTTTCCCCTCTAGCAATCAGCGGACAACTGACGCCTGCGCACACCTGCGCAAGCGACCGCTACACACGCTCAGTTTTGCCTGCACAGTTAAACTGCACATGCAAAAAATATAATATTTTGTCGAGTTGCCTGTACAGGCGTGGAAACCTGCACAGTTGTGCAATATACACACTCCGGTTTACCTGTACAGTTGAGCTGTACAGGCAAACCTGGCAGGTACACCCTAGCGTGTATGGACGGCTTTATCCTTCGGCAGTGCGACCACTGTCATATGTTTATATGACTTGGCTTTCGTGTATTCGCTGATACGTTGCCGACCCCAGACGGCTGCCTCGACGTAACTGAAGTGCTTAACCACAAATTATTTACTTCCAAATGAATCATATCAGAGCTGCAGTTGAAACCGATGTGTGATATTAATCAAGTCAAAGTTTATGTTGGGAGACAGAACATGGGGAAGAGTCAACTAATGTAATTTATCATATAGGTTTCGTACACACTTGTGAGTTGTGATATATAAGGCTTATAGATAATAACTTGTATTAGGCATTAGCGTGATAATTCTGCCTGGGCTTGTTAAACTATAGTAAATTGCAGAAGTGATTACCTATGTCTAAAGTTATATTTCTGTTTGCAGCCGATGGTTACGTTCTATGTTCGGGTTTTCGAACCCAACGAAGTGCTTAAAGATTTTTCGTAGGAAAGTGTCAGTAATCTCTGGACTAGAGTTTGTACGTATTCACTTTTGCTTTTCACGGTGCTTGCTCCTACAAAGCACCAGAACGCTTACCATCTCAACATATGTGACGAAATCGCGAGCCGACTATTCGTGCGACTCGTACCACATTCATTACAAAAGTGGGTTCAAATTTTGGCACGTAAATTTTAGAGCCTCCTTAACCCTACCACAAAGTAGCTCGAACAAGGATATGAAAGAAAACAGAAGAATCTTCATGCTTGGCTAGGTATATTCTTTCGATTTTCTAGATTGTCTAAAGTTTCTGCAGAGCATTCGAGCTCATCCGTTAAATATGCGTATAGAAATCCACCTTTATTGTAAAAATCACTTAAGATGCAACTGCATTATTGCTTTTTATAGCTTCTGGGTCACACGTCACGGTCAACTCAGAGCACAATCACAGACTCAACTTGGCGCGCTCGTAAAATTTACGACTTGCGAATTTTAGTGATCATCTGGTTAAAGTAGGTCTACCATATGTAAAGCTGTCAAAACAGGACAACAAGCCCAAACATATTTGGATACATACATAAATTTAAACAAGAGATAAACATGGAAGTCGAAACTTATTTTTAGAGATAACTCCTTACTAGACAAATTTTTCTTGATAGCCCTAACCAGTATTCAAACGTGAACCTCACCAAATGTTGCCCCATGTTCGAAGTAAAACAACTAACACTTGACACACTGATATTCATGAGGACACTATTTGAATCACTACACCATCCGTACAATTAATAAAATATAGGTTGTTTAGGGTATAACTCATTGGAAGTCAGATGGGAGATGCACCAACTTATAGCCATGTGCAAAATTCTATAGGCAAAATTGATGCATCTGACCTTTGTTTTATATACATACATACATAGATTCACGCCTGTTTCCCAGAGGGGTAGGCAGAGACTACGGATTTGTTTTATATATTTGTATTAATTTTTGTATTCTGTTTAATGTATACTTATCTTTAATTTTTGTAATTGGCGTACAACCGTTTTAATTAAATAAATAAATCTGAAAAATAAAATAGGATAAATCCGACAAGTTCTAAAAAATATAGCCGTACTAAGCAATCAAAGTTTTATAGCCCATGTATGCTAAGTTATAAAGTTGGAAACGTCTTGGTTTTGACTATAAAAGTACATTGTAGTGCGTACATCAATGTATGTTGATGTGGCTTGCTTTGTATGGGCACTAAGAATAAATTACGGGAGCGTAAAATTAAAGGTGCGATTCTAATAGTAATATCTTGTGTTAAAACCGCACATGTGTTCCCAGTTTTAAGAGATGAAGCAGTGAAGACATAAAATCTCCGGCAGAGATTTTAGTAAGAGGTTTAGATACATTGTACTTTTATTGCTTGCTGGTGTTTCGTGCAGCGATATGCAATGAATTGATATTACTAAATGTAAGGGCGCTGCGTCTGCGATTTATATGATACAAGCTGTGCCCGCTTTCTTATCCGCGTCAGTGGTATTTGGGGTTACTGCGACGCTCCCGTGAGCCGTAGCGTGATGTTATATAGCCTATGTCCTTCCCAGGGTCTCAGGCTATCTCCATTCCAAATTCATCGTAATCGGTTTAGCGGATTGACCGTGAAAAGGTAACAGACAGACAGACAGATAGACAGACAGAGTTACTTTCGAATTTATAATATTAGTAGGAAGTAAGGATTAGCGTCTCGCCGCGATTCCGGCTGGGTTATAATAATAATAATAATATAATAATAATATTCTATCACTAGTTACACACAACACCATCTAGCCCAAACTAAGCAGAGCTTGTACTATAGGTACTAGATAATGGATAAACATACATATATACTTTTGTTTTGTAAATACACACATATTATACATAGAAACACCCAGACCAAGACAAACATCCATGTTCATGCACACAAATGTTTGACTTGTGCGGGAATCGAACCCGCGACCTCAGGCGTGGCAGTCGGTTACACTAACCACTACGCCATCGAGACCGACTGACATAAAGTATAGCCTATGTCCATCTGGATTAATTATCTTTCAGATAATAATAATAACAGTAGTGGGGCAGTTTATATACAGTGTAAGAAGGATGTGTAACTACCTCCATGGCGCAGCGGTAGTGAATGCGACTGCTGTGCTGTCTCGGGTTCGAATCCCGGGCCAGAGCAACAAAAAGTTATTGTATTTTTCTGTTAAGAAATCTCAATAGCAGCCCGGAGTTAGGAAGTTGGCGGTGTAAGACATCCCCGAGCCTCGGAAAGCACGTAAAGCCGTTGGCCCTGCGCCTGATCTCTCTCGGGTCGTGTCGGATTATACGTCCCATCGGATCATGAGAGTTAGGGAAAAGAGAGTGCACTTGTGTTTGCGCACATACTTGTGCAATATAATATCTCCTGCGTAGTTGGCCGCCGTGGTCCAAATTCGGTCTGTAGGACATTAAAAAGGATGTTAAATGAGGGAATTTTTCATTTTTTGTAGCGGTTTCGGATATTACTCTCCACATGCACACAATCCCGTAAAATTCATATTCTTTTTTATATTGTCATATTAGCAACTGTGCAAAATACCTACATATAGCATCGGGAATGAACATTATTCGAATTGTGTTGGTAGTGTTTAAAAGTCATTAGAAAACAATGGTGCCTATCACTTTTCCTATCCCGCACAGTATGTAGCAATAAAAGTCTTTTGGTAAGCCCCATCATGTAAATATTTTCTAAGTGCAATATCAGCTTGATATACATCAGATATAATATATTAGCGGGAATTTTTGTCAAGATATTCTCAATAACGGATTGCTCAAATGGCGTAGTGGTTTAAGCGCCGAATTAATGGCGCTGAGTGTTGTGGGTTCGAATCCCACACGGGACAAAAATTTGTGTGATCCACAAATGATTGTTCCGAGTCTGGATGTTATTTGTGTCCGTTGGTTCAATGTTTGTTAAGTCCTCCGCGACACAGGTATTATAGCAAGGGCGGGAGCTGTCTTTTTAAAGATGATACAATTATGTTAATAGTGTTCGAAGTTCATTCGAAAACAATATAATATATAATATAATATAATAATATAATATTCTACTACATACACACAACACCATCTAGCCCAAACTAAGCAGAGCTTGTAATATGGGTACTAGACAATGGATAAACATACATATATACCTTTTTTTTTGTAAATACATACATATTATACATAGAAACACCCAGACCAAGACAAACATCCACGTTCATGCACACAAATGTTTGACTTGTGCGGGAATCGAACCCGCGACCTCAGGCGTGGCAGTCGCTTACACTAACCACTACGCCATTAATATTTTTCTGTATTGTGTGTAAAAACGTAACTCTTTTGGTTAGGCGTTACCCCATTATATGACTAAAATAATTTCGAATGAAGGTGCAATATCAACTTTTTAAACATCACTTTATATTGATAGGATTTTTTGACAAGAGCTTCTCAGTAATAACACGAAGTTTAGAATTGTGACTTCTTTTAATCAGTGGGGCATACCTACAACAGCTGGCAAAATGTGAGTGCATTACATATTTGCCCCCTTCCCCCGTCCCTTCCCCTACAGGGATATAGGCGTGATACTATGTATTTTTTTAAAGTTAAACTGCCTTATACGTATTTTAGCGCGTTGTTTATTTAATACTTTATCATAATATTGAAACTATTACACTACTACTATTGAACTTTAATACTTTTTAAGCTAATTAAATTATTAAAACTATTATAATTATTTATATTTAAGTTTACACTTTACCCGAAGTTTCTGTTGCTCTTCAGCATCCATGTTCACGGGGAGACTAAGATGGTAACTGTCTCAATGTTCTAAAGTGTAGATAATTCAAAGTACCCGAACATAATTTAATCACTGGTGTTTCTATTTACGCAGAATAAGATCAAAGTATTATGAAGTCTAGCTGTGTTTTTAATTACGTTTTACAGTCACTAGTTATTTGAATTCCATATTATTATACTAGATGTTCCAGCGGTTTCACCCGCGTTTATCATTACTGCGCCGCCCCCGTGGGTCGTAGCGTGATGTTATATAGCCTTCCTCAATAAATAGGCTATCCAACACTAAAAGAATTTTTTAATTCGAACCAGTAGTTCCTAAGATTAGCGCGTTCAAACAAACAAACAAACAAACTATTCAGCTTTATAATATTAGTATAGATTAGATTAGGTATGCCCGCGCCTAGGTTCGCGTTAGTGTCGAATTTATCATTTAATTTCTATCCTTTCGATACAGTACTTTTTCTTGGATAAAAGTTACTTAACGTCCTTTTTTGCACCCCTGACGACGTGTATGCAAAATTTCGTAATGATCAGTCGAGTAGTTAAGGCGTGAAAGCGTAACAAACATACAAACTCACATTCGCATTTATAATATTAGTAAGGATTCTTAGTAAGCTAAGTAGCCGGTAATAAACATGATAAAAACTTCCTGCGATAGGATTATCCTCGTGTATGGAGCTATATTGAAAAGATAAGTCAATATGAAAGTATTTCCAGATACCTATCACGAATTACATAATTCAATTAGGCTTTAGGCAACCTTCTACAATTTCGAATTACTCTGGAATTGTATTTATTTTACAGTCTCCTTTAATCGTATGTATGGTATATTAAATGTAAATTGTATGCATACCAAAAGAATTGGTTTCCTTCCAAATTGGATCGGTTATGGTATGTAAATAATATGTTCTTGTAACCTAAACTGCTACAAAATGGCTGTCATATTTTAGGAATATATTTGTTCATGTACTGGATTAAGAAAAGGAGAACAGATCCGATTGTATCAGCTATTTGTCATGCATCTAGTAATTTAGGGAAATAGACAGTCTTAGTAAAATATTGCTAGATAGTTTTTTATGGCCACTGTTTGGTCTTTCATTTGGAATAGTATATTTGTATGCTTTTATGAAAGCGTCGTTAGTCATATTAGATAGGCTTGAATATTTTTGCGGTCTATCTTGGAAATGAAAGTCTGAAGTCACAACTTACGTTTTTGAGGCGTGAGAGAGTTATGGTTTTCTGGTAGTATATTTTCAAAAGGACCATGAAAACTAGATATGTATTCGACAAAATTGTCTTTTTTGCGTGGGCCTAAAACGTACCCAGCGAAATGAGGTTATAATTCACTACTATTAGTTCAGATTTTAATAAATACATCTCCCGTAATTAAAATATCGAATTTTATTTTCATTCCACATTTATGATTAACTGCATAAAATACTATATAATAAACACTTTCAAACAAAATAAATCACTCCAATTAGTCCCAAAACATTGGCGAAATTAGTGTACGATTTGAAGTCAAAAAACATGACTCTACACACTGATAATATAACCACATACCCTTTTCGATCCTATAAGCTTTTACTCTATAAAAGCAGTACAATCTACAGTACACAGAGTACTCCACCCATCCACCTAAACCAAACAAAACGATTACTAATCTCATATTCGAATGAAATAACAGGAAAATACGCATCACTCGTACGTATTCTTCACGTCCTCAAATCTTCAAACATTCTCAGATCGTTTGTATCCGATACTACCTACCTCCGATAGCCATTTCGTTACTCAAATAAGGTTTCAACCCAAAACTTGAAGAAACCCAATCAGTTTAGTGGAGTTCTGTTTACTTTGCCGACATATTTCTACCCCTTGTTGAAGCGTTCGACAACTTAGTTGGTTTAAGAATATCATATGCTGGGCCTTCCTTGGCGGCTGTTTTGGATACCCGTTTTGAGAGGCAAACCTGCTATATTATATAATTTATATGTATTGGAAAAGTGGTATATAAAATGGACTCCACAGGATTGCTAAAATTCGAAAATGACATGATTATAATAGATTTTGAACATACCAGCTGTGGGTTCCACGAATATTTGTACTGAGTATTGGTTTTATTTGTGTCCGTTGTTTGAATATTTGTAAAGTGAAGAACTTCACAAACATTAAGTGCAGTAAAACAGGATTTATTTCAAATGCGGAAGTGGTACATCCTAATCCTCACTAATCCTAACTTCTTAATCTTAAACTGAACCGATCATCCTGAAATTTTGCATATACGTTAACAGATGTACAGAAACGGACATAGGCTACCTACCATCCCGAAAAAAATTACTGTTCCCGAGGAAAACAATAATAACGTTCTTATGATAATAGATGGCGCCACGTGTCTTTCGAATAATGATTGAATTATATTATTACAAGCAGAGTACAACCCGAATTGATTGTCAAATTCTAAATTAACGCGAGCGAAGCCGCGGGTAAAAGCTAGTATTATATACATAGACTTACGTCTATACATAGAAAAGGTAGGCAGAGCTGTACTGTACCTACATTTCAACAGCTGTGTTTTTGGTACAATATAATCGGAGCGAACCTATTGTCGATTAAAGAGCAAGTTGCCAGACCTAATTCAAATACTAAGTACTAATAGAAGTCGAGTGTTATTTTATCACTACTGCTTATTACTACTGCCTTTAAATAAATTTAAGAGCACAGTTTTCTCATGGCTGCTGGATATGTGCTTCTACACTAATAAAGAGTTCCTAGATTATAAGTTATAGATATGTTATGTTATAATGGGGAATAATAATAATAATGTTAATTTAAATAGTATTAATTGTTTTTCTTTTCTTTTTTTTATTTATGTATTTGTAGTGAATTTGTAATAAGTAATTAATATTTCTACACCGTGTACACGGTAGTATATGTGAACTATTCTGTTATTGTACCACCTGTAATACCATATACTCAGAAATAAACGATATTCTATTCTATTCTATTCTATTCTATCAACGATCACCCATCCACAAGCATAACGGTAGCAACGTCACCTTAATAATTGAAATAAAACTACTGTATACGGATTTTGTCGCGTTGTTTATTTTAAAAACACTTTTACTTCATACTTTTGAAATTATTAATAAAACAAAATCCTAACTAGTATCATAAATACGAATGTGAGTTTGTTTGTTTCTTACACTTTTACGCTTTAACTACGTAACCGGTCAGTGGAACAGAAAAAGACATAGAGTACCTTTCATGCAGAAAAAAGTACTGTTACTTATCAAACTACCGTTCATTTTTGCGAGCGAATCCGCTGGCAAAACTTTGAGTAATAAAAATGCTTTTAAAATAAACAAAACGAAAAAATCCTTTTAAAGTAGTCTAATTTCGATGTCAACTCAATCTATCATTCTGCGAAGTTTCGAATTCACCACTTTCATTACTTAGCCGAATGAAGTATACCAAAATTAATGTGGTTGCATTTTATTGTTGATATGAATCAAAGAGTACCCTACATTTCTGTCTACCCCAATGCCTCATAAACTACATAGTAGCGAGTGAAGTGTCTAGTTGATGGACCGTAACAATCTGTAACCAATAAATGCACGTTACGTCGACGTTCCTCGGTAACCATCAACGGATCAAAACGATTAGGACGACGGCTGCCTCAAGTCAAAAGATCGTGTTTGCTGTACTGCTTGATGCAATCTTGGAGAAGTTGAACATCTAAGACCAATTATTTTCGTCAATTGTTTTAAAGGTAAAAGTAGTAGAGACACTTTTCGCAAATCCTTGGTTGGCTACGCAATGACCTACATAAGACACATAAAAGTAGTTAGTCGGCCTCGATGGCGTAGTGGTTAGTGTAACCGACTGCCACGCCTGAGGTCGCGGATTCGATTCCCGCACAAATCAAACATTTGTGTGCATGAACATGGATGTTTGTCTTGGCCTGGGTGTTTCTATGTATAATAATAATAATATTCTACCACATACACACAACACCATCTAGCCCAAACTAAGCAGAGCTTGTACTATGGGTACTAGACAATGGATAAACATATATATATACTTTTTTTGTTGTATATACGTACATATTATACATAGAAACACCCAGACCAAGACAAACATCCATGATCATGCACACAAATGTTTGACTTGTGCGGGAATCGAACCCGCGACCTCAGGTGTGGCAGTCGGTTATACTAACCACTACGCCATCGAGGTCGACGTAATATGTATGTATTTACAAAAAAAAAATATATGTATGTTTATCCACTGTCTAGTACCCATAGTACAAGCTTTGCTTAGTTTGGGCTAGAGGGTGTTGTGTGTATGTGTTAGAATATTATATTATTATATTATTGTTATGCGTTTCTACTTAAAGTAAACTCACAGATTTCTTTCTATTCATCCTATCTTTAATTATTTTCCTCTGGTTTGTCTACTTGTATAAACACTGTAGCTTTACAAACATCGAAACAAGGGACAAAGATAAACAAAACACAACACTTAATGACGGATACATAATGGCGAGACAACCTTTCAAAGATCAGGTGACGTTGGCGATCAGAAAATATTAGCCATTTCTTTAATCTGTCATTTCTTAACAGACATAATTAAAAATATATTGTGCTTGATTACCGGTGTGCCGTTGTGACTCAATTAGTTAACTGCATACTGCTTACAAACGTAACCAATTTAAATATTCTTATTTCTCTAAATTAACCAAAATCTTGACCACTACGAATCGCTACATTTTCTCCAGTTAGCCCACACCAGAACACGCGAAATCTAAATCGGTCTCTCAATACAATAAAGCATCGGCACGATCGACGAGGCTCAAGATATCTGTGTGGAACGTAATCTGAGTAACGCCAATACGATGTTGTAAATCTCAACACATACCTTCAGAATTCGGACTTGTTGATTTAGTATGTCGAGTGCAGCTTCTTGTATGAGTGGCGGTTCTGAGTGATGGATAAATATTTGGATGAGATTTCTTGTTTTGTTAATAAAAATGGAACGTATGTATTATATAGATAGTAAGGTTTAAAGTGTGGTCTTATATAAAGGGTAGAGTCTACGATTAAGAATGAAGGGCCTTTTATTACTCCAGAATAATAATAATAATACCGATCATTGTACCGATAGTCGTTTCGGTAAACGGATTAATTGCCAAGAGCCTCGACCACCATCTTAAGAGGCTCGCGTTGAATAGCTGGGTCAAGTCCTCGATTCAGAAGGCAGTATTGCTCGACACGACGCGCATATTGCGGCGGTTCCTTTCTCTGGAGCCCTAACCATCGATAGCTTGGTCCCTGCACCCGATACCGGTGGGTAATTTCAGATTTTATATTTTTAAATATGTATAGTTTTTATATTTATATTTAAAAATGTAATTATTAGAAAACAAAAAGTAATAAAGATAATAATAATATCAGCCCTGTATTAAACTGTCCCACTGCTGAACACGGGCCTCTTCTCACTATGAGAAGGGTTAGGCCATAGTCCACCACGCTGGCCTAGTGCGGGTTGGCAGACTTCACATATCTTCGAGAACATTATGGAGAACTCTCAGACATGTAGGTTTCCTCACGATGTTTTCCTTCACCGTTAAAGCAAACGAAAATCAACTATTTAACACACATATAACTTCGAAAAGTCAGAGATGGCGCGCCTTGGGTTCGAACTCGAGACCTCTGCGTGGCAGTCCAACGGTTTCCCACTAGGCTATCGCTGGTCTTAAAATTATGTCAATACCATGGATACCGCTTTAGAAACTACGCTATATATGGATTACTCATAAGTAATGAATTAAAGAATGTTGCTGGCGTAACGAAATTTGTTAGACCAAGTCGTCGCTTTAGGAATTAAAACTGATTTAGGTTTATGTTAGCAGCGATAGCTCAGTGGGGAGACCAAAAGACTGCAATGCAGAGGGTCTCAGGTTCTAACCCACGTCGCGCACCTCTGACTTTCGGAAGTTATATGACTTTTCGAAATTATGTGCGTATTGATTGACAATTATCGCCTGCTCCGTGCCTCGGAAAGCACGTTAAGCCGTTGGACCCGGCTGCCATGAACATCTATGGCAGTCGTTATTGGGAGAGTGTCGTCACAAAAGATCACACTGGGTCGAAGTGTCGCCGATCTGCACTGACTGGCCCCCACATAAGATAAGATAGGTTTATATTGGATGACGGTACAATGCTAAGCTTTCTTTTATCTTCATTTTCTTTGAATTATGTTCTAATAGGTTTGTTGTGCAGTGATGTATTGGTATACGTACTATTTTAAATATTTATGTTTTTCTTTCATAATGTTCCTTTGTATCTGTTTGCAGTCATAAGCCAATTAATTACTTTTTATACTACACATTAAACAAACAGAGTTAAGGTCCTTCGTAATAGAAAACGACATCACTGCTTGACCCTTGATTCTGTGTTGCTACATCTTACAATAAAATTGGCTAGCACTTTGTGCGACCTGTGTATCAAATGCAAGACCTCATGCCATAAACATAAGCCTAAGCTTATAACGACAGAATTAACAACGCACTCTAAACAGAAAAAATCTCAAATAAGAAAATATAACCAAATATTAAAAGAAATTACTTACTTGAAAAACGACAAATTTCAAAAGTAAAATGACTAATAGCTTACGAAATATCTAATCTTACGCTTCATTTACTTCGACGTAACAAATATCATCAGTCAAAATTACTAATCTAAGTATCATACTCACCTAAAATCACTTTCTTAAGACAACGATTTTATTTATAAACCTTTATTCAAAATTGTATTGTTGTATTGTTTTATATCTTATCTTAGTTTTATACTTTTATTAACTTGCATTTAAATAAATAAACTAGAAACATTATTCAGTAAAAGGTTTCTGAAGAGAAGCTTAGGCATTGATTAGAAATTAGTACTTAACATTTAGACTAGTTACGGTTATTACTCTTAAAAGCAAGTAAAGGCGCCTGCCCACTGTTTTATCGCACATTAAGATGGCGTTATACATTCGAAAGAAACGTTACATTAGTGATGTGCTATTACCGATTATTTATTCGATTGTTCTATGTATTTCGATAATATATGTTTTATGCATAAATACTTTAAGTAATAGTGGGTGTCATGCCAAATATCTACTGCTGTCAGCGGCCATATTTACTTCGTCTCATAATAATACACACTGCTATCACTGCTACTAGTAGGTCTTTAGCTACGAAATTGGCGTTTTTGTTGTAACCTTAAGGGTTTTGATAGGAATACGACAGGCCACGCTGTAGGGGCGTGGTGTCTTGAGATTATGTTAAGCAGAGATGATTTAAAGATAGTACAACAATTAACACTTTTAATTAACAATTAATTATATATGAATTACACTTTATAAGAATTCTACGCGAACAATACACAGGGTGTGGTTCTTTAAGGCTTCCTACGTGGTTCGTTAGGGAAGAACCACTTAGCTTAGTTAGTGCAGCGCAGCGGAAGGAAGGAGGACTGCACCAGGTGCGATCCACTTATATAGCTGCCGCCGCTCGGAGGGGGACTAGAGATGGCACCTCCTCGCTCGTCGCGCACGCAGCCGTGCGCCACGAGTCGATTACGTGACAATGTCCTATCCCATTTAATTTCGTGTTTTCTATACAAAATGTAATGGTGATTATTAAAATTAAAAAATATTTTAAAAGTAGACTAAATATATATTATTACTAGCTTTTGCGCGCGGCTCCACCCGCGTGGTACCTACATCAATAAAAAGTAACCTATGTCCTTCCCCAAGTTTTAATCTATATCTGTACCAAATTTCATCTAAATCGGTTGAGTGGTTTAGCCGTGAAAAGATAACAGACAGACAGACAGATAGACAGAGTTGCTTTCGAATTTATAATATTAAATATATATAATATATATAGTAAGGATAATAACATATATTATTATTAATAATAAATATTATGAATAACCTTTTATATAATGTGTATTTAATAATAATAATAATATTCTACCACATAGACACAACACCATCTAGCCCAAAGTAAGCAGAACTTGTACTATGGGTACTAGACAATGGATAAATATATATATATATATATATAGCTTTTTTGTAAATACATACATATTATACATAGAAAACCCAGTCCAAGACAAACATCCATGTCCATGGACACAAATGTTTGACTTGTGCGGGAATCGAACCCGCGGCCTTAGGTGTGGCAGTCGGTTATACTAACCACTACGCCACCAAGGCCGACAAAGTTAAAGTTGGTATCGATTAGCGTCTGTACCTTAATTAAATACTCATTGGTTGATGTTTTTTTAAATTTAAGACCTACCATATCAGCCTAAATACAACTAATACTAATACATGAAAAATAACATACAATTCGAAATGGTAATTAAATAATATTGATGAAATAATATAAAACCATAACATTACCAATTTTCTTCATACAAAGCGGCAACTTCACATACCCCTATTATCTTAATCCTAACTAATATTATAAATGCGAAAATGAGTTTGTTTGTTTGTTACGCTTTCACGCCTTAACTACTCAACCGATCAACATGAAACTTTGCATACACGTTGTCAGGGGTACAAAATAGGACATAGGATACCTTTCATCCAGAAAAAACAACTATTGCAAACCTAACCTAACCTAACCTACATTTACGCGAGCGAAGCCGCGGGTGATAACTAGTAAAGAATATTTTTACAACACCTAATTTCATTTAATTAAACCGTTCGGCTACAGAGCATGGTAAAGAACCTTAATTTGTCGCAGACGGGTAAAGCAGCAAATCCATGACATTTTTCTTACAGACTTCTTCAAAACTATTCCCACAAAAATAGCAAGCTGTGTGAAGTAATAACTAATATAATTTGATTGTCACTCAAACTTGCGGGCGCGATTCAAAGTTACTCGCACTTGACTGGGTTTAGCCAACTTTTATTAGACGTATTATGTGTGGACCCTTCCCTAAGTGATTGATATGAACCAATTGAGTGAGGGATAAATCTTATAGAATTTTTGCGGTATATCCTTATGGTGGTTTTTATATTTTGTACAGCTTTGATAAAATACATTAAATTACAAGTGACGAGTGTAAAGATATGTCACAACGGGAAATATATCGAACACGAAGTAACCTGACGGAGCTAATCTCGACAGTCTGAAGTGATATTTTTCTTCAGTATGTCGTATTTAAATTCGCTTTCACATGACATAGGCAAACGTTCTCCAGCCAGAGATCTTTTATCTAAAACTACTCTCAATTGACGAACATGATTAAAGAATTTATTTAGAGTGAAGGAAGCTAACAAAAATTACCGGCACGATAACTCGTAAACCTTATTCTCTGCCTACCTCATCAGAAATTGGTGTGAGTTTATGCATGAACTGATCCCTAAAGAAGCCAAGCCACAAACCACGGGTCTACCGCAAATATTTATCAAAACGCCTACCTACGTCACTGTAACAAAAGTTTTAGACACACACACAAATTTTTGTCATACCAAATAATTTTAGAATACGCAACCTTTCTTAATTAATTTTAACTTGATAAAGGGAGAGACATTTCAGACTAAAGGTTTGTATTTACTAAAGTGTAACACGCTTTAAAGAAGCATGTTTTGGTATTTCCTAATACTAAGATTCTCCGACTTGGTTCACCTTTTCTACTTCTAGCCTGTCAAGTTTTGGAATGGTAGACGTAGTTTGTAGACCTATTTGTGTCTAGCCGCCGGTGTGCCACTGCGACTCAAAAGTTTAAACGGGAGTTATATTTTATCATTCTCATTTATATAGTTATCACTACATAAACTTTTAGGATCTGAGATAACAATAATCTAAGACTCATTACAGGAGGATTACGTCATTGTAAGTTCTGCGTTCATCAGTTCATCGTTCACTTGGCGCCTTCGCTGTATATGGGATAAAAATATTATTGCGCTACATATTATGTAACAGTAAATAGACAGGCCCGATAAGTCTCTGAGACTTATTATATAATATCTAGTCAAATAAAGATAGCTGCCTATCATAAAGAAATTATGCCTCATAGAAATGCTCCCAGAAGTAACCAGTAAGTTCATGCCTCAGAGAGATAGAGAAGAGTTAATCAGCTTCAATACCAATGAGGTGGTCGATAGCCATGGTCAACATTTAGGTAGCTTTCAAGTTTCGGATCTGATAGGTCTCGTTTGTAATTATGTAAATAATTTTATTCTTAATATTTCAATTATTTTCAATGACGGCAAATTAAAATGTTCCATTTTATCGATAACTGAACATCTCTAAACGTGAGTATACGATAATATATAGAGTGTCACGGTACAGTGGATAAACACCTTAGGCTGTATAATTATTTGGTTGTACGTTTCGGCGACGATTCGCGTCGGGCGTTCATTTTGGCTGATTCAAATTCAAATTTGGACTCTTTATGCAAAATAGGGTCACAGTATGAGGTTCAAAGCATAGCAGAATTATGTGAATCGGAAGTTGCGTTGCGTTTAAATGCGCAAGACTTGGAATATTTACGTGAGATTTTAAATTTAAATCGCGGTACTATTTTTCTAGTTAATTCTACTGACTGATTCTTAAGTAATTTCCGCAATATAAGTTTATGTTTGCACCAGGGGCGGGTTTGGTTCTCTAGGTAGACAAGTACTATTTTAGAAAAATGTACCTATTTCTTTTTTAAATTCCATAATGCTGTCGTGAATTGTATATCATTGATTTGTATATCAATAGCACTTTGCTCAACCCAGAAGTCGAATTTTAGCTCTAGAAAATACGTAATATACCATTATAATAGGGGAGCAACGAAGCTAGAATGAAAAACATCATCCAATATTTTCCCAACTTAAACATCAATTAGAAAACGCTTCATAAAAAAACAGTGAGCAAGCGTATTTAGAATGCCATTAAAACGAAACAAAACAAAGAACAAAATAAAAACATTAAACACCATAATTACGTCAGCAAAATTGCAGTCAGCAAATTGCTAGGGATGGGGCGAATCGATACGTCGGTATCGATAAAACATCGAGCGTTAATGTCGACAGTCAAGATAGAGGCGCGTCAAATAAATTTCAATCGACATATTGTATAAAAAAAGCGTCAGTACGATTAGGTTGAGGGCACAATGAGTGCGGAAATGATCTTAATTACAATATATTGGCTTGTTTAGTCCCTTTTATGAGTTCTTGGAGGTATGTGAAGTCTTCTAATGCGTACTTCAATGTGATGAACTTAATTTGACTTATTACGAAAGTTGTAGATCATAAATAAAGATATATTATAAGGTGCTAATGACACATAAGGATACATTTAACACATTGACCAATTGGCGGTCATAAATGAATGCGAGAAAGACATTTTCTACTAACTTTTGACCGCGGCTTTGCTCTCTCGTGTTTATTCATGATGAACGGTACCCTATGTCCTTTTATGTAACCCTGACAACGTGTATGTGAAATTTTATAAGGATTGGTCGAGTAGTTAAGGCGTGAAAACGTAACAAATAGACAAAATAACATTCGCATTTATGTAAATAAATTTGGATTGTTTCTCTACGTGGCAGTCAATGTGTTAATATTTTTAGATCAATTTCCCTTGAAGAAAACAATACAACAATAATATATATATATATATATATAAATGTATTTTATATAACGTTTATGTGATTGTATCGATACGATCCCTACCCTAGACAACATTTTTACTATTTCCTGTCTGTCTGAACGTTCTCTCTTCTCGAGTCTTCTACATTGTTGTTGTCTGCTATTCGCTACTCTATCATCAGTCTACTTCTACCTATAATTCCTTCGCGTTAATTTCACACTAATTATGTATTTGTTTTCAGTGTAAGCCAGCTTTTGTCAAATATTTAGTAACAGTACCATAGAACTGATTTACATAGAGATGAAAGTCAGCGACATAAGTCGATTAACGTGCGAGACATTTTGAATTGCCGTATCATACGCGATAATGACAATTCCCTATATTTTATTACAATAACTGTTAAACGATGGTATGTAATCAAAATTAATTACAAGAAACTAATAAATTAATACATTTTCATGAATTAAATACTAATATGAATAAGTAACAGTGCTTAACAATAGTAGTTTAAAGTTTTTAGTAATAACTAGCTGTTACCTGCGACTTTGTCCGCGTAGATTTTAACTAAAAAGTGTTTGTTGCCGCGGAACCCTATTTTTTTTTTCTAAAATCAAAGTAGCCTAAGTTACTTTATAGTGAAAGTCCCGTCAAAATCGGTTCAACCGTTTCGGAGATTAGCCGGAACTAACAGACAGACAGACAAAAATTTTAAAACTAGATGTTTTCGTATAGGTACCTTATATACTTTCATATGCATAAGATAAAAAGCTGTTATTTTAACATTACAAACAGACACTTCAATTTTATTTATTTGTATAGATAGTGTTTTGAAAAATAAAAACTCGATAAAATCTAATAAAAGTAGTTTAATTTCAATGCATAACATTTGTGTAAACGTAAGACAATATTATGTGAATTGAATACTGTTACATATATTTAATCTTTAACTACTTAGGTACATTGCTGACACTCTCCACTCCACCCTACTCTCTTACTGAAAATTGCCGTAAAAGTAGCACTAATATAATAATAATATTTATTATTCTTAATTATACAAACATATAATAAATAAATAAACATGTGTTCAATAGTCAATATATTAATAACTAGCTTTTGCCCACGGCTTCGGCAAATTTAGAATTTGACAATCAATTCGGGTTGTACTCTGCTTGTAATAATATAATTCAATCATGATTTGAAAGACACGTGGCGCCATCTATTATCATAAGAAGGTTATTGTTGTTTTCCTCGGGAACAGTAATTTTTTTCGGGATGAAAAGTAGCCTACGTCTGTTTCTAGCAACCGAGCAAAACCGCGTACAAAATTTAATATATTTATTAATTATTCTATATATTTAAAATAAAAATCTTTTTTGCTCCAAGTGTGTACTCAACATTAGCAAGTTGCCACTTAAACTATAGGTACAAAAAATAAAAAAAGAAGGGTTTTGTCTTTGACGGGGAAAAGGGAAAATGTTAAAGAATGTCTTTTGATAGTTAGATTTACAAATTGTGGAGCGACACCTTCAAATTAAAGATAGGTCAAGGCATTCAGTTCGAGGAAAAATCAACCTTATGTTATTAATATAAAGTAGATTTTACGATAGAGAACATTTCTAAATGGCTAGCTGTTGGAGCGCTAAGGTAAAAATCTTGAGTTCAAATCAAAGGCTTTTTAGTTTCAATACGATATTGGTGAGAGCTAAGCTTGGTTATAATATTACATAATAATATGTTGGTTGTCGTAACGGTTAAAATAGTATTCTAACTAATATTATAATTAATTATACTTAATGTGAGTTTGTTTGTTACGCTTTCACGCCTTAACTACTTGGACAATCATCATGAAATTTCGCACACACGTTATCAGGGATACAGAAAAGGGCATAGAGTATCTTTCATCCAGAAAATTTACTGTTTCCGAGGTATAGAAATTTATTGACATAACCTATAGAAACGCGGGTGAAGCCGTGGAAAATCCACATACATACATATATTCACGCCTAATGCCCAGAGGGGTAGGCAGAGACTACGGATTTCCATTAGCTACGATCCTGACACACTTCTCTGGCTTCATTCACTATTATAACATTCCTCATACAAGCTCGCTGGTTTAAGGTGCTCTTAACCTGGCCTTTATTCAGAATGTCTCCGATATGATCAAGAAACGTTTGCCTAATGCAATATTTAGTGTGATATAATTATGTTTATTTATTTTTTATTTATTTATTTATCAATAACAGATTACAGTTCATAACACAATAACATAATTTGGATTAAATAATACTATACAATACTAGAACTTGCTTATATGTTTCCAAAAACCTCCCACACTAGGCTAAGCCTGTCCTGTAGGAAGTTTTTAAATACAAATTACCAATATCTATAATAGTGACGATATATAATTAAAACAATCTTCATAATTAGCATGCTTTTTTAAATTATACCAATAATTAAGTCTAATATCATAAAATACATATAATTTATTTATGCGATATTTTTAATACCATTATTCAATTAATTTGGCCCACACTGAATAAATCTATCATAATATTTTATAATTAACGTTTTATTTTATTGTTGCCTTTTTAAAAAGTTTTCTGTATCATCATATGTCCATGTTAACAAAATTTGCTGTAACTTTGTCTTTGCTTCACGGATCGTTACTTTCGACAGATTGAAGATTTTATTTATTCTGTTATATACGAAAGGTTTCATGTATGCACAAAAACGTTGTGCGAACGTTGAGTTTACAGTGGGCAGAGAAAGTTTGTAAACGCGTTTCTTGACCATGTTTTCAAAGTAACTAGAGGTTAATACTTCTTTATGTGTTAAAAGAGTAATTCTTAAGATGTATAGCCTTCTAACACTCGTAAAACTTCGATTACCAGGTCATGTAAAGACTTTTTCATATGTTGCCATTAGGTTATTATTACCAATATGATGTGATATGCTGATATGCAGCAGTCACCACTAGACTGGCGATTATTACGTAGAACGTAAACATTATAAGCGAAATAAAGATGTAAAACACATGTCACACCTTTGTCAGCCTTGATGGAGTAGTGAATAGTGTAACTGTCTGCTACACCTGAGGTCGCGGGTTCGATTTCCGCACAAGTCAAACATTTATGTGCATGGATATCGATGCTTGTCTTGGTCCGGGTGTTTTTATGTGTAATATGTCGGTATTTACAAAAAAAAAAAAATGTAATTTTATCCATTGTCTTGTACCCATAGTACAAGCTCTGCTTAATTTGGGCTAGATGGTGTTGTGTGTATGTGATAGAATATTATATTATCCTAATCCTATTCGTAATCGTAATAACTAATATTATAAAAGCCAAAATGAGTTGTTTGTTTGTTACCTTTTCACGCCTAAACCACTAAACCAATCATCCTGAAATTTTGCATATACGTTGACAGGTGTACAGAAACGGACATAGGCTACCTTTTATCCCGAAAAAAATACTGTTCTCGAGGAAAACAACATAACGTTCTTATGATAATAGATGGCGCCACGAGTCTTTCGAATCATGATTGAATCATATTATTTTATTATATTACAAGCAGAGTATCCGAATTGATCGTCAAATTCTAAATTAACACGAGCGAAGCCACGGGCAAAAGCTAGTATCTATATATTAATACGTGAAGCGAAAACTTTGGATCCGTTTTTACGAAAATTGGGCGGACGGAGGAGTATGAAATTTCGCACACTTATAGTTTATACAGAGAAGAAGTGACGAAAGCTAATATTTTTTTAAAATATGCATTAGAAATACATTAAGTTAATGAAAATACACTACACGCACACAACCATGCATTTGACACACGCAGTCGGAGCGCATAACTATGCTTACATATATCAATATATAATGACATAATATGTCAGCAATATCTTACAGGCAAACTTTGGTCGAATTTCGAGCACTAGGCGACCGCTAGTTATTATAAATACCTTATGCACAGCAATGACATACACTCCGCCGCCGAGCCAGTTCTACATTTCTGCTTAACCCATTCACAGTCCCGTGATAGACACAATAGAAAATCAATTGTTATGTACCATATGTGGTTCATCGGACAGGGAACGTGTTAAATCATATATCACCAAATACTACTAGGAATAAAACTAATATTCGTGTAAAGTAAAGTCCATAGTACAGAGCGAAGTAATATCAGTTCGACAATACGAGTCTCATAATTTGTATCGCCTGTACAGTTGCCACTGACACGTGTGGATACTATAGAATATGACAAGTGGCCGTTTTAGTGGGGTTCTAGCGTGCTCCGTGCTCTGTGGCTTCATCTGAAGTAAACAGTATTACTATTTTTTTAGATTCCATATATTTTCTTTGTTTTTTTATACGACTAAGGTGGCAAACAAGCATACGGCCCACCTGATGGTAAGCGGTCACCGTAGCCTATGGACGCCTGCAACACCAGAGGCATCACTTGCACGTTGCCGACCCTTTAGGAAAGAAAGTGGGAAGGAGAAGGAGCGGGAAGGGGGAAAGAGGGTGATTGGGCCTCCGGCACTCTCACTCACCTAACAAAACACAACAAAAATAATAATAATCATTTATTTGCCTTAAGTGTTGTGTACATTGTAGGTCTTCATAAATAAATATAAGCTCTAACACTTAGCCAGTAATTTGACATGCAAATATTTTACACCTATACAATAAAATTATGTAATTTAAATAATACAAATAAATTAAATTAAAACAGTGCACATAAATTAAATTAAAATAAAACAATTAAATTAGAACTGGGCACATAAATGAAATTAAAATAGAACAATTAAATTACAACATACATAAAACCAATAAAATGTAATATATAATTGGTCATATCATTTACACAACGGTAAGAAAACTGTTATTTCACGTCGATATTCTTTCAGAGGGTAGTCCTTTTCCGGTTGAGCCGGCCCATTCATGCTGAACTCAGCGAGGCTCTACTACTCTATAATTGCCAATGCTGGGCACATATAATTGGTTCTACAATCATAGTATCAGAAAATTGTCTGTCTAGACGTCAAAGACAAAGTAAAATATCATCTATTCATAGTTCACAAAAGTAATACTTATGAAAGTCAATATAATTTAGTGAGTTACTTGGTTCAGGTAATAGGTTTAGCAGTTTAGTTAATACTTAATGATATATTAACCATTCATCATCTTTTTTGAGACGAAGTTCTGGATGAGAGGTACCCTACGCAATATTAAAATCTGTATAGAGTAGTTTAATTTCAATACTTGTTGGTATTATACAATCTTTTCACCAAATGGCTGAATTCAATTGACTAATTTCTAAACATAATATTTATACAACGCGTTGACTAGCAGAAAATTAAACAGTTAATTACACGAATGATATATAATATTTAACTCACTTCAATTATCTATCTAATTCATTTAGCTATTTGGCGTTCAACTTAGCGAGTAATGTGTGGGTTATTACCGTCACATTACTCGGTGAATAGAAAGACAAGCGAATTTATTATATAAGTTGATGAGTATTTACTTATTATTGTTTTAATGATATTCTAAATAATATTATAAATGCGAACGTGAGTTTGTTTGTTACGCTTTCACGCCTCAACTATTGGACCGATCATCATGGAATTTTGCATAGACTTTGTCAAGGGAACATAAACGACAACGACATACGGTAACTTTCATCCAGGAAAAAGTACCGTAACTAATACACACGTAAATTAAAAACATAAACTATATTTAATTTACGTGAGTGATGCCGGAGGCAAAATATAGTCTTCTATAATGAGTAAAAGTCTGAACTGATTTCGATGCGTTTAGTAGTCAAAGTCAAAGTAAAAGCATCTTCTCAGGCCGTCAAAGTAGAGACCTCAACATCGCCTCGGCTATTGTGGGTGCGATGTGGAGGCCACTGCTCTTAGACCACACGACTGCTTAACATCAGGTGGAGTGTGGTCATTTTGAAGAGCAAAATAAAAAAAAATAGTCAATAATCATTTATTCACATAAGTCACAAAGTAACACTTATGAACGTCAAAGGTGTTAGTGAGTTTGTTACATTTACTGAATTTACATTTATGTTAGTTGCAGTTGTTATATTAGTACATTATGTAATCATGAATTTTTATGAAAGAGTTGAATGCCTTCTCTACTATCAGTAGCAATCGTAAAAACATTTACAGAGTTTACTAATTTGACGTCTTTAATCTGAGGATGTTTTTAATTCCCTCTGAAGCTGTTTCGAAAAGCAATGGCAATAATTAAAACAGCAGGCATACAGTGTCAACACATATTTGCCCGAATTTGACAATGTGCATGCAACTTTTAAAACTTCCTTTTCTTTCCGTTTGAACAGTATTAAATACTGTACTTTGGACTATTACGTATATTTAATGCGTCGTGTGTTTTTTGCACACCTGGTGTTCATAAACGCCAAGGACATTCCTTTCACTTTTTTTTGCCGATATTTAACGGAAAAAAAATTGTCGTATTAGTCCAGCCGTTCTTACGCTATGCGTTTATCAATAAACAATTATAATTTTCACATAATATATGTTATGGGTTATTACCAAATATTCCAGTATTTAACATCAAAGTGTCTTAACTCATAATATAAACTTTCACCCACATTTTGACTTTCTTAATTTGTTTCCATTCCAAAGTCCTTAGCTGATGTCTCCGAGCTTCAAAAAATTTACATGTCAAATGTAAGCTTCGTATTACAAGTCGTTTTAAAATACGTGATGAGTTAGCAAATGAATCAATGTGTTCTTTCTCTTAATTTCATTATTCTATAATTGTAGCATTTCTCTTTATTTATTTCTAACATGACAATCCTATCTTCGTACTAGATAGTAATAATGCCTGTGACTCGGTGTCTCGGTGAACATTCAAACGATGGACACAAAAATCACCCAGATTTGGACGAGTTTTTGAGATCATATAAATTATATCCCGTGTAGGTATCGAGTCAACGTTATCTATACATCTATACAAATAAATAAAATTGAAGTGTCTGTTTGTAATGTCAAAATAACAGCTTTTTATCTAATGCATATGAAAGTATATAAGGTAACTATACGAAAACATTTATTTTTTAAAAATTTGTCTGTCTGTCTGTTTGTTC
Organism: Catocala sponsa; assembly: GCA_963564715.1. Taxonomy (NCBI): domain Eukaryota; kingdom Metazoa; phylum Arthropoda; class Insecta; order Lepidoptera; family Erebidae; genus Catocala; species Catocala sponsa. Next base: position 19,600,201 of record OY751349.1, read on the forward strand.
CGGCTAATCTCCGAAACGGCTGAACCGATTTTGACGGAACTTTCACTGGCAGATAGCTGATGGTATAAGGAGTAACTTAGGCTACTTTGATTTTAGAATAAAAATAGGGTTCCGCGGAGACAAACACTTTTTAGTTAAAATCAACGCGAACGAAGTCGCAGGTAACAGCTAGTAATAATATACATATATCTATATTAAACTAAACTCACCACGCTTGGTTGTGCTTGATATTAAATATTATCGAAGTAAAAACCGTCCCTGTGGGAACTTTGGTATAAGAAGTATATAAAAACATTCTAAAATTCAATGTTGTGTAAAAATGTTAAGTCAATCCATTGACTACTTTGCGAGTTTTGCGGACAAAAGAACGGTAGCTGCTTTTATATACACATATAAAGAAAATGTCAGTTTCAATTACATAATGTTACAAATACATTCTTTAGAATAATGATTTCTCTATACAACTGTACTTGTCTTATAATAATATCATATCCATATATAAACTATAGCACTGCTGTGCACGAACCTCTTTTCAATGTGAGAAGGCTTAGGTCATAGTCCACTGCGCTGGCCCAGAGTAGGTAGGCATACTTCATATATGAAGTCTTTGAGAACATTATACAGAACTCGCCGACATTCAGGTTTCCTCAAGACGTTTTCCTTCACCGCGATAATTAACTATTTTAATAAGCATATAACTTAGAAACGTGAGAGATGCGTGTCTTTGAATCGAAATACAGACATCTGACTAGAATTCTATCAGTCTCCACCCAGTCATATAAATCTTAAATTCACAAAGCATAACGCATTTGATGAGCATATTTACAATGAGCGATTCTAAAAAGATTTTTGTAATTGCCACAGTATAACCATATTCTCTCATTTAAAAAGGTTTTTGAAACGTGACCGCTACTAATGATATTCAAACACAAGCTTCATGTAAATCTGCGAGTATTTACCTCCCATTATAAATTAAAGTTGGCAAATAGAACATTGGAGTGCGATTCTTAAGGCCTTTGCAATGTTTCTGTATATATTACAACCGTTTGCTTATTGTCGACACTGTGTATCTAGGACGTGCTTGAAATACTAAAAGATTGTTTATGGAAGGTCTAACGAGAGGTATTCTGCTTGCTTTCACCCGTGTAAATTTATCGGACTTATTTGAAAGGAACATACTTAAATAGTCTCTCGCCGACATCCCTGAAGGGGTTGACAGAGATGTATCAATGATATTGCAATACTAGCAATAGTTTTAGGTTCCACGTATTAATTCACGAATCTATTCGTCTATCGGCCATAGTTCCAGATGCCGTGCTTCTACTATCAATTTCCGGACAAATACGACCTACAAACCTTCAAGAAAAGAGCGTACTCCTTTTTAAAAGGTCGCCAACGCATTTGTTACTCCTCTGGTGTTGTGGGTGTCCATGGGTGGCGGTAATCGCTTACCATCAGGCAATCCGTCAGCTCGTTTGCCTCCTACGTCACAAAAAAAAATTGACAAAATAAGACTGGCAACAGAGCTGTTTAACGTATGTATGCATTTACTGCCATCGCAGCAGTCTGTCCGCCATTTAAATGTTTCTTTAAAAACCATGCTAGCTTTTAATTCGCATACAAAAGATATTTGGTTCGATAACGCTACATTCGAAACTTCAAACCCATATGGATTCACGAACCAGTTTTTATCGGTTTATGACCACATAATCGAGTGTTCACACTATACATGAAAACCAAGTGCAATACACTTTTGCTCTAACTCATATGACAAGCCTTATCAGGAAAACAATCCGTGAAACTGTAAGGCCTCTCTTTATTTTTCTTGTTTTTATTCGTTTTAGACCTACCTTAACTAGGAATAATTCCTATGTCACGGAGGACTTAAAAAACATTTAATCAATTTAGACACGAATAATACCCAGATACCTTTAAGTAGTAGAGCCTCGCTGATTTCAGCATGAATGGGCCGGCTCTACCGGGGAAGGTCTACCGTCTTACAGAATATCGACGTGGAATAGCAGTAGTCCTACTGTTGTGTTTCGTTCGGTGAGTGAAAGTACCGGAGGCCCAATCACCCCCTTTCCCCCATCCCGCTCCCTTTCCTTCCCACGTCCTTTCCTAAAGGGTCGGCAACGCGCAAGTGATGCCTCTGGTGTCGTAGGCGTCTATAGGCTACGGTGACCACTTATCATCAGGTGGGCCATATGCTTGTTTGCCACAGTAGATGTATAAAAAAAAAACTCGGAGAACATTTTTTTAAAACACCTCTCCCCTCTATTATTAAATTCTGTATCACAGGGTACTTTATAAACATTCAAACAACGGACACAAATAACACCTAGAATCGGAATAAATATTTGTTGATAACATAATTATTTCACCCGCGTGTGCATCAAACCTACAACACTCGGTGCGGCGGCAGTGACGAGGTGACCACGTAAACCACTACGTCATCCGTGCAGTCATTTTGTCTTTGCATACAAGACCTAGTGGAAACATATTGTATACCTCGCATATTCCTGCGCAAGACCATTACAAGCATGTATATCTGAAAACGCTCGCATACGATGCAATGTTTTTGCAGAATCGTCGACAACGCTGCGCTCAAGTGCGAACGTGATAAAGCGTTTTGAAGAAGACGGACAGCGACAGAGCGAACTTCTTGTTCGACATAATAAAACGTATAAAATCCTATGCGACAACGCACACGAAGGATAAGGGCGAGTCGAGAGAAGTCCATTGGTGCCCAGACTAATCGCGACTGTCCGCCGTAGCGATAGTACCCACGGTTTGCTATCAACAACAATGGACAGAGCCGGATTTTTGTTCGTTGGGAAAGATGTCATCTGCAGACTGCATAAGGTATTTTTATAAAGCAAAAATCAAGTACGTGTACTATAGAATCAGTAAACACATTACTCATAAAGTCTTAAAGGAAAAATCAATTACGAATCATATAGAGTCTATAAGCACGTTACTCATCACATACGTAGCACGTCAGGTTGTGATGTCACCTTCATATTTTTCTAGAACAATACCTTTTAAAAAAGACTAATATAATTTATTCTAAGTGTAGCCAAGACACATGTCAAGAAAATGACATGTGCTTAAACAAATACTTGAAAAGAAAGCTCTAAGTAAACAAAATTTAATTTATGTAGTACAGTCGTCTGCCCCTAGGGGTCGCTTTAGATTGATTGCGTTGTAGTTATATATAATATATCATCATTGTTGTAAACAAAAAGATGGAGTTTTCTCATTCCGCTGAGGAACACTAAAAACTGCTACATGATATATTATGTATGCGCTACATTCGTAGCCGCTACGGTGCTAGCTACGAGAAGGGCTCTATCGTAGATGAGAGGTGTCACAATGCAAGTACATGTGCAGAAATACAACGAATATAGACCAAGATGAAATGTTTACAGTTTCAACAGGCAGAATCATTGGATTATACGTGTGGATAATTTGCAAAATTAACTTAGTTTTAAATGTTCTTTAGTACTAAAAACAGAAGAATCTGACTGAAGATAAAATAATTATGTATGTTGAATGAAATGAGTTTATTTAATTGAATAGGTTAAAGCTGTTTTTAGAAATTAATGCTTATCAATATGTATCGGTAGGTAATTTTCAACAACATAAATTTAAAATAGTTTAATTCTACTAGCACTATAAACTTTTATATTTAGAACATTGACGTTTGTGATTAGATACCACACGACTTGATTGTGACCTAGATTCATAAATTACGAACAAGATGTTTCATTCTACAGAAGTACACACTAATATATTAACGCTCATTAACATAGTGACCTTAATTATAATAAGACATAACATTAAAAGCATTGTCACTGTAGACGGCGACGGCGTGCCAACAGTGAGTCAATACATGAATTAAAATACAATATATTTTCGGTTATTACTTTTATGTAATACAATACATAAAAGTAATAACCGAAGATATATTGAAATAACTGTTGTATTTTAAGTATAAGTATTGTATTTTTAAGCAGCGATAGCTCAGTGGGGAGACCAACAGGCTGCAATGCAGAGGGTCTCAGGTTCGAACCCACGTCGCGCGCCTCTGACTTTCGGAAGTTATATGATTTTTCGAAATTATGTGCGTATTGATTGAAAATTATCGCCTGCTCCGCGCCTCGGAGAGCACATTAAGCCGTCGGTCACGGCTGCCATGAACATCTATGGCAGTCGTCATTGGGAAGTCAGTACCCTCTAATATCCTGACACTAGTCTAGCCTTAGGGTTGTGGAGGTCAGATGGCAGTCGCTCCGTGTAAAAACTGATATCCAGTCAAATCCGGTTAGACTAAAAAGCCGACTCCAAGTGACTTGGGAATAATAAAGGCTAGGGAGAAGAAGACTTTTATATAATACAATAACAGAATTTCTTTGCTTCTTTCCTTTCATAAAAATAAAAGGAACGTATAAATACTTTGTTATAATAATAATAATTTATTTCAGACTAGGTTGTCCATAGAGTGTTAGTAGTACAATGCATCTTATAATTATGTTAGTAATACATACAAAAAATAAGAAATATAAAAACAAGAAAACATATTTATTACAACTAACCTATATGTAGGCGAATCCAGTGCCCCCAGATAGGACTCTCAATATGAGCAGCAATGCTCTTCAGGTAGCTGATAGGACTGTCCCTCACCCTGCGCATCAGCGATGCTGCTCTTTTTCTAATTATGGCATAATAGCCATCCACATGTGCGTCTGCGAACATCGATGACGCACTGCAGTAGCGAGGCAGTCCCATCAACATCCTGAGGGCATTGTTGTACTGAACTCTCAGAGCGCTCACAACCCGTCGCGTGCAGTTGGCCCACAGGCTACAGGTATAAAATGTTTGGCAGTAAGCCCTAAACAATGTTGTTTTGACTGCCTTTGAACATTTAGCAAACCCGCGAGCCGGCATATTACAGCGAATCGCGAGCGCCCTGCGTTCCCGTTCCACATCTAAGTTGTTGTTATACTTCAATATACCATTTTGGAATAAAAATCAAAAGTCACAACCCACTTAGCCTACTGAAGATTTCTTGCACTACACAACAATAGGTTTGCGTAGCACTTTCTATTCTATTTACATAATGGACCCTTTATAGTTAAATATACTGTTGCATACGATCCAATTGACAGCAACTTACTAGCATTGTAACCTTGCCAATGTTGGCTATAGATTATACCCATGACCAATATTTGACATACATCTTGGATGGTAATTTTATGTGGCGCATAGTGATCAGATTGATTGAACCGTCATAATCAGTGGTGTTTTGTCATTCATACACACATACACAAACATTTGAATTAGCTTGGTGACTCCTACCAAGTTTTATAATAGTCTTCGTGCCTAGACGATCACGCACCTCGATTTAGATGATTACGGAGTCTAGCCTATTGTAAGTATGTATGGATCAAATATTCTGTAAATTAATCTAACCTTGGAATATTGAATTTGCCAATTAATCGATGGTAAAATTATATTAAGTCATCTGATTGGAGTAGAGTAGAGTTACTTTATTACAATAAACTAATTGTCTTCAACGTCGTTTGTGAGAAATTTTAAAGCAAAAGATGAATAATTTTTGTGTAATAAAGGTTTATTTACCTAGATCACTCCTAGCATATTCATGAATATATATTATGTATTACTACTTTGCTCCCATAGATCGTAGCGTAATGTTATATAACCTATGCTACTTCTGGATATAATAGCTTACTAGTAGTGAAATAATTATTAAAAGCGATCTACTATTTTTGAGATTATTTATTATATACAAAAATACAGCTCTTTTTCTTTATAATATTGGTGTAGACAAAGACATTTTTTTGAAGTGAAAACTTCTTTAGGTGTGTTGAGCATTTCTTGGGTGAACAAAAATTATGGAACTCGCGTCATCGTCACGCTTATTATTATTTTTTAGAATATTAACAATATCTCAGAAATGGTGCGTGCTACGCAAAAAATAACGAAATTTTGACCCCCTATTTCCTGATATTCTCTTATCCCTTAAGAGAATATCAGGAAATAGTATCCGAACCTAGCCCCTTTTTTTTTGGTTTATGAAGTAGTGTTTATGATCAAGGATTAAAGTTTTCACTTCTATCGGCAGTCCCCAAAGACCGAATTTTAATTTGTTGCAGAATTTTATTTTGACACAAGTACGACCATCTATTTCCTGTATCAAAATCAACCATAATAATTCTTCGCAAAAAAGTCCACCGCTTTACTAACATACCAACAACCAGACTCGCAAAAGCAATATGTGGATACTTAAATTTTATCCCGGGTGAGGATCGAATGCATAGCACTTGGCGCGGTGACCGTGGTGAAGTGACCACTACGCACTAACCCGAGAACTAGCCTATATTTCCCAAGATATTATTAGTTTCATTAATTTTAAAGTAAACTGTTCTATATTTTACGTCAAATATAGAATAAGAAATAGTGTGATAAGAGAGAGATACGGCATGAAAGTGGATATAGTTACAAGAATAGAAAAGGGTATGTTAAGCTGATTTGGACATGTAGAAAGAATGGATTAGGAAAGACTGACTAAGAAAGTTTATAAGGCTAGTGTGAATGGAACAGTCGCAAGAGGAAAACCTAGGCGAATGTTTCTCGATCAGATCGGAGGCGTTCTGGACAAAGGCTAGGTTAAGAGCTCCTTTAACCGACGGACGCGTATGAGGAATGTGATGAAAGTGAAAGAACCCTGAGAAGTGTGTCAGGATCGTAGCAAATGGAAATCCGTAGTCTCTGCCTACGCCTCTGGGAAACAGGCGTGATACTATGTATGTATTTACATCAAAATAATCTTGTCAGTTTCTGGACACTTGCCAATTTTGATGCCATAATAGGTACTTAACATTTAGTGACCTTAAGTATAGATTGTCGCTTGAGTAAAAGGTCACAGATTCAATCTTGTCATTAATTTGATCTCGAATACTCACTTGTATTACTAGTACAGTATACGAAATAAAAATAATAGTCGTAAAATTGTTTTACCGCTGGGCACATATTTCCTTTAAGTATGAGATGAGCTGGCCCTTGGTGATAACGTAAGACATAATTATTTACCATTGACTAGAACCTCTCCATCTTTCTCTATCTTTCTAGCTAGGTATCCCACACGGTGATAGATTCAGCCTTCTATATTTTAGCTCTACACTTCGATCTATCCTTGACGTCATCGACTCGACAGACAGCTTTTATTCTCTCGTGTCTCTTAACACTTCATCTTTCCAGTTTGTCCGTTACCGTTGTCTAAAACCAAAAAATTATATTGATTTGCCCTTACCATACTTACCGCGAACCGCAAGAAAGAGCATCCACACTAGTATGCTTTTTCTTGCAGTATAGAACAGTAAGCGTACACAGTAGATAAAGAACCATAGTGCACAATCCTTACTAATATTATAAATTTCAAAGTAACTCTGTCTGTCTGTCTGTTACCTTTTCACGGCTACATAACTTAACCGATTTAGATGAAATTTGGTACAGATATAGTTCTTTTTTTCTTTCTTTTCGTGTGGTTAGTGGCCAACCTGTTATCAAGAGTTGTTCAAGCCGCCCGTAGGCGTCTGACATGGCTTAACGACTGCTATCAATTTGACATAAACCGGGACCGACTTTTTACGTGCCCTCCGAAGCACGGAGACGCTCAGAAGAAATACCACTAAGCGATCACCCATCTATAGACTGACCGCACCCAACGTTGCTTAACCTCGCTAATCGTTTACTGATCAGTGAGTGCAACTGGCTTTGAGCAGATATAGTTTAAAACCTGGGGAAGGACATAGGCTACTTTTTATTGATGTAGGTACCACGCGGGCGAAGCCGCGCGCAAAAGCTAGTTACCAATATGAGTGTGAGCGTGATAATACTATAATACAATGTTTTTTATTATGTGTTAAATGACAACTTAACGTCCAGAAAGGTAACCTTATTTAAACGTAGTAGGGGCTTCTGTGATTTAAATCTATGTCTAGATATAATCCAAAATCTCCTACGTAATAATCTTAAATGACGTCATTAACTTATCGCAATTTTTCATGGTCATTAAGAACAAAACTACCAACATTATTGAACAACAAAATAACATTCTTAGAACAAAGAAGCACTTAACAAACAGATGTCGACCCCAAATACTACCCATTACAGTTTATTTGTTCATTTGCATTTCGTGACTTAAAATTGCCCTGTTATTACCGAGCCCTATTCATTTTTTAACTGGCAAACTTTTGCTATATTGTCAAAAGTTAACGTGCCCCTCAAAATTGATACAAAGAGGTGTATATTTCATGTTTACGAGCTAATGTTACAATTTGAAACAAGTGCCATAAATTTTATCCATTTCCCTTGGTCGATGATTGCGGGTATTCATCGGGACGGAGTTTTATCTCTTTGTCGTTCGAGTTAATAGAAATAGATGGAAGAACTTAAAAGAACACGTTAGAATATAATTCAATATAGAATCTTGTACATTCCTAAAGGAACTGAGATGAACATTCATTTTACATGTTTTTGGTAATCCTTACAAATGCGAGTGTGTTTAGTTTTTATACGCTTTCACGCCTTAGCTCCTCGACCAATCATCATGGAATTCTGCATACACATTGTTAGGGGTACAGAAAAAGACATAAAGTCCTGGGTAGGTAGACCATTCATCCAGAAAAAAGGTATTTTCCCGAGTGAAGTCGCGGACACTAGCTTGATCGGCCTTCTAGGTATTGTGCCTCATTACCGTACACCACAAAGTGGTATACTGATCTCCTGACCTATTCATCTCTTTAGGGGAAATTCTTTTTTCCTTTGAATATAAAAGCATACATAGATTCCTTCGGAGCTGTATAAGAAATACACTTATTATTTTACCTTACCGGCCTATGCCTGTTACGTTAAAGGGAATATTTAATCAGATTCCCTTAGGGCCTTATTTTGATCTCAAAAATTGGTATCAGTTTTACTTTCGTTTATTGTTCGTATTATACACGGTGAGAGGGTGAATAGTGATTTGTTTTGTTAAAAAAGCTTTGATATTGTCAGTTGGGTTTACTATGAATATTTCTAATGCGTGAGATATCACTGGTACGATATCTAATCGCTTACCTATCATCCTAATATTATAAAGCTAAAGAGTTTGTTTGTTTGTTGGAACGCGCTAAGCTCAAGAACTACTGGTTCGATTTGAAAAATTATTTTAGTGTTGGATAGCCTATTTATCTAGGAAGGCCATAGGCTATATAACATCACACTACGACCCACAGGGGCGGCGAAGTAACGATAAACGCAGGTGAAACCGCGGGAACATCTAGTCATATATATTTCTTCAAGACAACTCACGCATTAGGATTCAAGCTCTGTGTTGCGGGGGACTTTAACATACAATTAACGGACATAAGACACCTAGACGCCGAAAATATTTTATGGATCACACAGTCAATTGTCTAGTGGGATTCGAAACCACAACACTAGTTGAACGACGGCGAAGAGGCGACCATTTAAACTCCTACACCATCCATGAAGTCATTCATCATATGGACCATACGAGTGTTTGCCACCTCGGTTATATAAAGTCTAATTGCAGCCACAGCTACAAACGAAGTTGAACGTAGTCTATAATATTGCTTCGTAGGTATGAATAGGCTAGAAAACTTTCACTAATATTATATTTAGTTTATGGGGTTAATATGTCTGGTTAAGACAAAAATCCCGAAAGAAATAATAATGGAAAAGAAATTATATAGAGAGGATTAAAAAAAAACCAACGGGTTGCACTCCGGAAGTGCCGGCAAAAGTGAAAACTTGAATATTAACGTTGTGCATTTTTGATATTTTGGAATGGTTAGGGAATAATTTTGCACGAATTGCTTTAATTATCAGTATTAAAGTACTATCATTTATGTGGTAAAATACAATATTCATTTCTTGCGCTATCGTACACAAACATGACAATTCTTCCTCCGTCTTACGAATTTTCGATTAGGTCACGTGTCCTGACGCGAGTTTAACATTTTTTACCCATCACAAAAAAGTGCACAAAGCCGCTAAAGAAGTTTTCACTTCAAAAAAATTTTAGTTCGGTAATGTGTTCAGTTAAGTTACTTTTGCTACGAGGGACATTTAATGCAGCTGACCAATTCTGGCTGTATACATTTCCACCTTTGCTTGCCTACACAGGCGTAAGTCTGTTATGTAGATATGATTCACCTAGAAACCAACTCTTTTATTGAAAATTTCAGATTTGCCTTGTGTCTTATTCTATTTAATATTATAGATGCAAAGTTGACACTGTTTGTTTGTTATGATTTCAAGCTTTGACTAAATGACCAAACATCATGAAATTTCGCAAACATGTCACGGTTACAAAAAAGCACTTCGGGTACCTTCATGCAACACAGCATGCAACGCTTACGTATAACATCAACCTTACTAACACTAAAAGACGGAAAGATATTGTCTGTACCACACTTTCTGAATCAAAGTTTGTTTTTACAAATAGAATTTTTACATTCTAAGGGTCTTTTCTTTATAACAAGATAAATAAACAAACAGCTATATATGACCTAAGTTATGTAAGATCTAAGCGGATAGTTTGTCGGTACTTACAAACTTTAAATGATGAAGATATTGAAGATTTGTTGATTGTTGTTAAATAAGTTCCATGATAATAATTATAATATTGGCCTATTTTTGCATATATTTATATAATAAGTATGGCTAATTGTATGTAACTTAGTTCCTAGTAGTATATTGTAAGTGCCCTTAACGCCTGTGGCACAGGTTTACCCTAGTACAGGCACCCATAATTTATTACCTATATTAAGTACTTAAATAAATTATTATTATTATTATCCAAAAAAGTACTGTTCGCGAGGGGTAGTATTTTATTGTCAAAATCTACATTACGCAAGTGAATCCGCGAGCAAAATCTAGTCTCTATACTAAAATCCTCTACTTTGAATCATACACAGTGATATGACTAACACTTCCAACAAAATAGCTCCAGATAACACTTTATAAAGCGCTACCCAAAATAATTTAAAACAAGAGCGGACAATAGATATTGAACCCGATACCTGGTCTACATAGTCACAGATAAGTTTATTGTCATAACTTCCATGTTTAAGTAGAGTAAACTGCGGTATCTAAACGACTCTAGCGTCGGTACAGTTTAGGATGTAGAGAGTAGAGCTCAATTGTACTCGCTCTACATAGAGACTATTGAAAACGTTCGATCTTGTACGAAGAAGCGTTAGTAAAATTGCAATATTTTTTATGCGTTGGAAAGCAGGATTACTTTTTTATGGTTTAGATGATATAAGAAGGGATAGAGCTGCTTTTAGTGATTATATCGGCTAATGTAGAAGCGGAAAGTATGAAATATTTGATTCCTGTACAGTAACAAAATTGCAGATGGATGTTTACCGAAGAAGTCTTGTGGTTTTTTAATGTTTATGAAAGATTGAGATACAATGGCCAATGTTATTGAGTCATTAGTTTACATAATGCTAACTAATATTATAAAAGTGAAAATGAGTTTGTTTGTTTGTTTGTTACCTTTTCACGCCTAAACCACTGAACCGATCATTCTGAAATTTTGCATATAAGTTGTCAGGTGTACAGAAACGGACATACATTTCATCCCGAAAAAAATTACTGTTCCTTAGGAAAACAACAATAACGTTCTTATGATAATAGATGGCGCCACGTGTCTTTCGAATCATGATTGAATTATATTATAACCAGAGTAATTCAAATGTCAAATTCTAAATTAACGCAAGTGCAGCCGCGGGCAAAAGCTAGTATTTCTATATATGAAACTTCTTCCAATTACTATTTTAAAGGCACCTCTCTCACTGTACTTCAGACGCTGATTTTCCAAACATTGAGCAGCAAACAATAAGTACACCCAAACTAGGAGCAAATATTTGTGGATCATAATTCCTTTTGCCCATATGGAAATCCAACCCTCGACGCAGGAGAAGCAAGGTGTCAACTTTAACTACTACGCCCTTTGTGCCGTCAATTATATTATTTTATTTATTTTGTACTAATGGATTTAGCTCTAAATCTATAAAATCCATCTTTAATAAAACACAAAGTGTTAAATTATCTATCGCTCGCTTGGTGAAGGAAAAACATCATGAGGAAACCTGCATGTCTGATAGTTCTACATAATGTTCTGGATGATGTGTGAAGCCTATTCACCCACACCGGACCAGCGTAGTTACCTTCTCACGATGCAAAGAAGATCATACCCACCCATGGGACAGGTCATGAACTAGCTGATCTTATCTTTTCTTGTCTTATGTGGGGGCCAGTCAGTACAGACCGGTGACACTTTGACCCAGTGGGATCTTTTGTGTCGACACTCGCCCAATAACGACTGCCATAGATGTTCATGGCAGCCGGGACCGACGGCTTAACGTGCTCTACGAGGCACGGAGCAGGCGATAATTGTCAATCAATACGCACATAATTTCGAAAAGTCATATAACTTCCGAAAGTCAGAGGTGCGCGACGTGGGTTCAAACCCGAGACCCTCTGCATTGCAATCGGTTGGTCTCCCCACTGAGCTATCGCTGCTCGTGAACTAGCTGATAGTAATATTATTTTATTTTACATATTCTATACTAATGGTTTTAACTCAGTCTATTGAATCGACGAGAAAACACAAACTGTACATAATAACTTCCAGACCAACTTTGTGTTTGTTTTAATGTTCTATCTCAAGCATATTTATAGATACAAGATATTAAAGCTTACGGAAATGGCTGGGTTTAACAAACCATGTCCATAATTGATCACTATTTATTTTAATAAAGTTTATTTTGTTGGTTGGAGATTACAAATTTGATCAGACCGCACGCACCTCTATGTGGCTTATCTTTGGCTCTTTTGATCGGAATTATAGGAAACGTTGCTTTAACTTTAAATAAAATCTAAGCTATAAAACTGTGTCATCCAAATCTATTCAGTAATTTCTGCATTTATCTCGAATTTTCATTTTTGTTCAGGTTTGCTAGATAGGTCAGTCACAATTGAATAATAATAATTGTATCTTGCTTGCCAGGGGGCCGCTGCTTAAACGGTTACAAATGTTATTTTCGTTAAGATTATTACTTTTAAATATCGTTATTGTACCTCAGTAGCGCAGCGGTAGTCAAGATAACTGTTGTATGTGAGGTCTTAGGTTTGCTTCCCGGATTGTACAAAATCCGGGAACCAAACCATTCATTGCGTTTTCTGTTCGGAATTCTCAGGAGCAACGTGGATTCTGCAACTGTGCCCGGTAAACGACAATAAACTCGCCCTCTACTAGACGTGAAACCATACTCCTTCAGCAATATAGGCGTGAGTCTATATATGTATATAACGTCGTGAAGACATAGCTATTTTACTGCTTTAATAATAGAAATATTGGCAAAGGAAACTGTATTATCGTGCTATCGGTACACCTAACTTTAGTTACATCGAGGACTCTCAGCGGTGGTTGGTGGTAAACTTGGAGCTAGCTGTCAATATCACAAGTGGGTGTCTGTGTCACCTAGACAATAATAGTACCTGTGGAGAGGCGTTTGCATTGATTTGAGTTTTAGAGGTGATTTAAACTGTAAGAAAATAAGGTTTGTAAGAGTAAATGTTTTGTATTTGGATTGTTTTATGACTTCTGTTTTGGCTGATTAGTAGCGTAGATATTTATAGGACCATATGGACAACCGGCTGAATTAAATGCTTGTCTGATACATAAGTGCTGTAAAGACAGTTTTAGATATCGTGTGTTTTTTGCGTTGTATGTTAAAGTGACAACTCCATAACGCTTTTTTTTGTTTTTCTCTTATATATATTTTAATCTTACATAGGTTTTGTTATATACATACCACATAAACCACCCTGGGCTTAACCGATTAGACGCAGCAGTCAGCAGTTAAATATAAAACTACCTATATATATAATTATTATAAGTTTAGATAATAATTTATAATTGACGGTTTACAGTATTTTTATCTCATGGTATTTTCTCTCATGTCATTACAGGTTTCAATATGTTTTTTATTATATACGGCAAATTAACAAATTTGTTATCTAAATGCAATCGAATATGCAAAGATTATTTAAATATAAATAATCAATCACAAAAAATAAATTAATTCATGAATATTTGAATATATTTTTTATATTTTAATTAGAAGGCATTATAAGTATAGATTGGAGGCGTTCTGGACAAAGGCCAGGTTAAGAGTACCTTTAACTAACGGGCGTGTATGAGGAATGTGATGAAAGTGAATGAAGCCAGAGAAATGTGTCAGGATCGTAGCAAATGGAAATCCGTAGTTTCTGCCTACCCCTCTGGCAAACAGGCGTGAATCTATCTATGTATGTATAAGTATAGATGAACAAAAACAGTACATACAATACATATGTATGCTCTCAATTTCCTTGAAACATACACATATATATCGAAGCTCTCTAGAGCTTTTTGTATGAAACTTTATTAAGCGACGATAACCTAACACGTTCGCTTCACTAGTACACGAAATGTCAACGAATACCTCCAGACGCTTTTCAATGACGTCAGCAGATCCGGCGCATTCAATATATTACGGGTAGATGCGTCTATTTTTATTCTATCCTTTTATAGAGCTGGTATTACCCTCTAATATCATACGGGGAATGATGACTGGTGTTTTTATCATTCTTGGGAACGGATGTATCGTGAACTTCGAAACATAATTTTATTATGTATACATACAATATACCACATCTGTGATGATCCAACAATCATCAAAACATACATACATATGTATATAGTCTTCCTATTTACCCGAAAGGGTATTTAGGAGTACTAGCGAAATTCGACCAAAGTTTGCCTGTAAGATATTGCTGACATATTATGTCATTATATATTGATATATGTAACCATAGTTACGCGCTTCGACTGCGTGTGTCAAATGCATGGTTCTGTGCGTGTAGTGCTTTTTCATTAACTTAATGTATTTCTAACGCATATTTTAAAAAAATATTAGCCATCGTCACTTCTTCTCTGTATAAACTATAAGTGTGCGAAATTTCATACTCCTCCGTCCGCCCAATTTTCGTAAAAACGGATCCAAAGTTTTCGCTTCACGTATTAATATATAGATTATACCTACCGACATTTTTTCATTTATTTTTTTAGTAATCACGTAATACGTAGGCTATATTTGCTATTGCCGTCTGACAGCCACTGTGTTAGATACTGTGCTGCTACTGGGATTAACTTTTACAACAGTCGGGCAATAATGAAACAAATCGCACCTTATCTGTACCGGGAATCGAACCTGAGACACTTTCTTTAAATTAGATCTCACAAGTTTATTAAACACTAGCTGTTACCTGCGACTTCGTCCGCGTAGATTTTAACTAAAAAGTGTTTATCTCCGTGGAATGCAATTTTTTTTCTAAAATAAAAGTAGCCTATGTTACTCCTTATAACATCAGCTATCTGCCAGTGAAAATCCCGTCAAAATCGGTTCAGCCGTTTCGGAGATTACCCGGAACAAACAGACAGACAGACAGACAAAAATTTTAAAAACATAATTTTTCGTATAGGTACCTTATATACTTTCATATGCATTAGATAAAAGGCTATTATTTTGACATTACAAACAGACACTGAAGAAATTTTATTTATTTGTATAGATAATTCTATTCTACCAATCTTATCCACACAAAATGGCATCAAGTTAAGATGTACATAATACAATAAAAACTTGCACATAAGTGCCTGAACACGCATGTACGTTACTTAAAACCTTACGAGTTCTTTTTGTAACAGCCACTCTTACAAAATGGCGTAAATTGTTCACAGAGGAAACTATTAAACTAACTACTAAGTTTATTTCACTTAAATTCAAAGACTTTGTTTCCAAGTGTATCTTTACTAACACATATCTTAAAGTCTGTTAGTTTGTCAGCAACAATGTCAACTTATAGCATAGCCAGTCTCTTTTAGTTTGTTTAAAAAGGACAACTCCCGCATTTAAGCCGTGCCTTTTGTCGCGGCAGACTTATAAACTTACAATTACGGGCAAAGTATACCGTTTTCCTCAAATTTTAAATAACGTATTAAATTTATTTGAAACTAGCTTTTGCCCGCAGCTTCGCTCGCGTTAGTTTAGAATTTGACAATCAATTCGGGTTTTACTCTGCTTCTAATAATATAATTCAATCATGATTCGAAAGAAACGTGGCGCCATCTATTATAACAAGAACGTTTTTGTTGTTTTCCTCGGGAACAGTAATTTTTTTCGGGATGAAAGGTAGCCCATGTCCGTTTCTGTACACGTGACAAAGTACATGCAAAATTTCTGGATGATCGGTTCAGTGGTTTAGGCGTGAAAAGGTAACAAACAAACAAACTCATTTTATTAGGAAGTTAGGATTAAACAAACTTCAACATTTATTGTCAAATTTCGACCACCTGGGGAAATACTGTTATATATATTATTATTGGTCAATCCTTTGTCATCCGTCTTGTCCATACCCAAATCTTAGTAAAACTTTCTCAATTCATGTCATAATTATGGAAGCTTGTTATTGGCGTTTATTGATTGTATTTATATAACTACTTGTATGTAGCTGTAAGCTCCCCTAATAAAACAAAAAAAAAAAAAAAAAATATATATTATGTATACATACATGACTATATCTTTTTATAGCATAACATATTTAGTATCTCTTTTTTATCACGGCTACATTTTTTACAACCTTATTTTAGAGTGAACTAGCGTCAAAGGCTAGTTGTCAACCTAAATTGGACGCTGGCGAGTCACGTTTTTACCAACTATCACTTAATAACTAAAATAAAAAGAAACCGTCTTCAATCTCCAAGACGGTAACTACCCAGTACGTGAAAAGATTGTACAAAGCGTTCCTTAACTAAAGGAAGCGAATCTTTGTTGCTCAGACTTCACACTTTTTTACTT
Organism: Catocala sponsa; assembly: GCA_963564715.1. NCBI lineage: Eukaryota > Metazoa > Arthropoda > Insecta > Lepidoptera > Erebidae > Catocala > Catocala sponsa. The sequence continues at coordinate 19,617,210 of OY751349.1, forward strand.
TAAAAAAAATAACAAGCTCTTTTTAAACAAATACTGGAGGCAGACGGGAGTTTTTGCACACTTAATGGGCTTAGCAAAGGCTTCAAGCAAGAAGTTGTGAAATTTTATATAGTTTTTAATTAAAAACAAAGAAGAAAGTATGCTACGTGACCATTGAATATAGTTACATCTTACTTTGTTTAAAATTATTTATAGTTAAAAGTTTAAGAAGGAAGGAGATAACACGATTAGTCTTGCGGAAAATTTGGCATTTATACAGAATCGAATAAGGCGTTACTTACGGAAATTTATTGTAATAAAATAATTGCAAATAAGGAATCCACCATACACTATAGTTTGCGTACCTCAACTATATATCGTGAATAAATATAGCCAATGTCTCTTATTATAAATAATATGAAGTTCCGATTGCTTGATAGCGCAGAGAGTTCGATCTCTACCCGGGACCAAACATTATGTCTCTGTCTGTCTGAGATCTCCAAAGAGTTGTCTCTATTCTTGCATCTGTTGTTAGTATTTTTGATAAGTTTCCTGCATTGCAGGATTTTTCCAAGTGCGGGCATTGTACTTAGAAAGAAATTTAATTTTAATTCCACACATCGTCAGAGATTTACGGCATCATGTATGTATTAAATAGTAAATCAGCTTGCTTTGCAAGATGTGTAAAATATGCTCGTATTATTCTCTCATCGTCACTGCACTGGTGTGATAGGTGCCTGTGAAAACTAAAATACGGTAGACGGTGAAAGGTTCACCCACACGGGATTTTAAAATATAAATGGCGAATAATTTTAAGTGTAATACACTTATGCTTTTCTCTTTAAGGATTCTTCTTATTTTTTTCATTTTCGTGTGTTTAATGGCCAATCTGTTGTCAAGAGTTGTTAAAGCCGCCCGTAGGCCTCTGACATGGCTTAACGACTGCTGTCAATTTGACAACAACTAGGACCGACTTTTTACGTGCCTTCCGAAGCACGGAGATGCTCAGATGAAATACCACTAAGCGGTCACCCATCTATAGACTGATCGCACCCAACGTTGCTTAACCTCGCTAATCGTTTACCGATCAGTGAGTGCAACTAGCTTTAAGGATATGGAAGATATGTTTAAGTGTATCACATAAATCAACGTATGTATTTTGAGCCTACACTTATAGTATTTAGGTCCGGTGCTTTGACCTTAGGTTAAAGATAAATTGCTAAATAAAATTATCATAAAACATGATTTCGTTTTAAATTCGAATGTTTACGTAAACATCGTTAATCACCAAAACCTTTACTTGACTTTCATAACGACCCAAACGAAATTCAAAGACATATCTGTTAATCTTTAATTCAAAACATTTATTAATTTTAAATAAATAAACTTTATTAAGAATACCTTTTCGAGTTAAATTTTCAAAACAAATTTTGAAATGAAATTAAGACAGAAAGTTTTGATAAAAGTCGACAAATGCCCGAAGTTACATCTCCGGTTAGTAATAAATTAATCTTTATAAACTTTTAATTATTCCTTTAAAGTTTTTTACTGGGATTATAAATTCTTCAGTCAATTTTATTACGACATAATGTAGATGTTACAATGGCAGATAATAATTTTGTAATAGAGACAATATGGTGTGATAGTTAAAAAGACGTTAGGCTTCGAAAGTTATTATGCGTTTCTATCAAAAGTAATTTTATTGACAATATTTTTCAACACTCTGAAGCACTGAATAGGCTTTTAAATCTTATATTATCTTCTAAGTGAATGTTTATTTTAATGTAATATTATTTTTGAGATCTTAATTTTATGCTCAATTTTAGGTTGGTGTTTGACTTACGAGAGATGCAGTAAATTGTTGGATTATTTTAAAGAGATAATTTGCTTGATGATCTAGTGGACCAAAAGAGTTATGATCTAGATTGCTAACTTTTATTGTTTTTAAGAAGACTTATAATAAATGCTATAATGTGGGTGAGTTTCCAAATCTTTAAACAACTACTTGTGAATCACACAATTTTTTGTTTATTGTGGCGATTGAACCCTCGACGCTTAACGCAGTGACGATGGCGAGACGACCACTTAAACCATTAAGTTATAAATGTAACCTAACTTTTTGCACTAAACATGACGTGTTTATACAGCAACACGTGTGTATAATGCATAGAATAGACACACGCGCGTCCACACACACAAACACGCACGCACACACACACACATATATACACACACGCGAGCGCGCGCGCACACGCACTCACATACACACACCCAAACACATTAGCTTAGTTCAATACTTATTATAATTTAATCTGTTACTTATGTTAAACCACGGCATCATTACTCTGTATAACCTTTGTTATGGAAGAGGGGGGTATCCTAACACAGGTATCATCTTATACCAAAAAGGATACCCTCCATCCCTAGATATAAGTACTTATGTATGTGATATCGAAATAAAACATTTTTAATTTAATTTAATATTATAATTATATCAGGAGGCGGGCCCGTGTGACCTTTGCGCCTAGCACTGGTGCAATAGCGCTTTTCTTGAAAGGTTGACAATGCATGAGTAATACTCATGGTGTTCAAGCGTTCTATGCATAGGTTATGGTAACGTGCTTAGTATCATAATGACCGTATTCTTGGAAACCACGTAAGTACAAAAGTAGTACATAGTAACAATAGTTTATGGAATAAGCTGCTTCCGATTTCAATTATCTAAAGAGTTTAAATAATAATTATATCACATACACAAAACAACATCTAGCCCAAATTAAGCAGAGCTTGTACTATGGGTACTAGACAATGGATAAACATACCTAAATATATTATTTAGTGACACTTTTTTTTTGTAAATACTTGCATATTATACATAGAAACACCCAGACTAAGACAACTCCACAAGTCAAACATTTGTGTCCATGGACACAAAAGTTTGACTTAAGCAGGAATCAAACCCGCGACCACAGGTGTGGCAGTCAGTTACACTAGCCACTACGCCATCGAGGCCGCCAGATAGCTAATACTTTTAAGTTACGTGTTAATTTTTAGAGTTTGACTAAAATGATTATAACGATTGTAAAAGGTTATTGGTTGATCTTTATATATATAAATCTTCTGTGCGTGTGTTTGTAATTAAACTCCTCCTAAACGGCTGGATCGATTTTGATGAATTTTTTTGTGTGTGTTCAAGTGGATTCGAGAATGGTTTAGATTTGGTTTCTATTTTTTTTTCTTGTGTGCAGGACGTCTGTCGGGACAGCTAGTTATAAAATTCTTAGCAAGGACACAGAGTTTGAAACTGTGTCCTGTAGACGGAACTACGTCTGCTCCTTATTAAGTGTTCTTGAAGCAAAACTGGTGAAATATGAGTGTCACCTGAGCCTGATCCTTACTGAATGAAATTTCTAACTAATATTATAAATACGAATGTGAGTTTGTTTGTTATGCTTTCACGCCTTAATTAATCGACTAATCATCATGAAATTTCGTATAAACTTTTTCAGGTGTACAGAAAAGGACATAGGCTACCTTTCAGCCAGAATAAATAACTGTTCCCGAGTGATAGAAAATTGACATAACCTACATTTACGCTATCGGAGCCGCGTGCAAAATCTAGTAATGCATATACATATGTTAGAAAATATTCTGCCAGTAAACACATTAAATAAAATCTAAGCAAGTAATTTACGACACAATACGGACATTGCAAATACCTCAACTATACCGATCCATCCCTTTACAAAACTTAATCTTGCTAACAATGGCAATGTCACTTCTATCTTCTATCCAATTAAACCTTCTCGTAATAAAACTCAAAATTCACTTTCCAATCTCAAATAATTCCATTCACAATCTGTCTTTTAAACTAATTCTGACAGTTTTGGGCAAGTTGATTATAATTGCAAGCGAAAAAAAGTGTTATGAGTTTTGCAAGAAAATTATAAAACTTAATCAATGTTGAAAATTCTAAAGTTATTAAATGTGACGGATTTGAATTGCTGTTTGAAGGATATTAAAATAATTAGGATAATTATATTCCGTCTTAAAATTTTGTTACTGAGTTTATAGCTTTTGTATACGAAACTGGTGTTGTGGCATTTCGGCGGGTTGTATGCATTGTCGACGCGAGCTTCTTGCGTCTGTATTTATAACTAGCTATTTCTTGTGAACTATAATCGCATGATTAGTAAGGCTTGTGCTTTGAAAAAAAGATGGCGTAATGATTTAAGTGGTGTCCACACTATGCCTGCTGTACCGAGTGTTGTGTGTTCGATCCATATACGGAATAAAGATTTATGTGATCCACAAATAAGTTGCCCGAGGCTGGGTGTTTTTTGTGACCATTTTTTTAGCGTTTGTAAAGTTCTCCACCACATAGGATTCACTAATAGACCGGAAACTGTCTATTAAATAAAAAAATGGGCTGTCTTTGGGGACTGCCGATAGAAGTGAAAACTTAAATGCATGATCATAAACATATATTTATAAACAAAAAAAAAACAGGAAAAACAGGGGCGTGTCGGATGCTAGTTCCTGATACTCTCTTAGGCGTTATTAAGGGTCAAAATTTCAAGGTCATTTCTGAAATATTGACAATATTCTAAAAAAAATTATAAAGCGTGGAAGCGTGACGATGACGCGAGTTCAATGATTTTTGTTCATCCAAGAAGTGCTCAACGCGCCTAAAGAAGTTTTTACTTCAAAAATCAATGACATTAGTCCGCTCGATCCAACGCAGGTGTCGCATCCAACACCACACACCGTCGCATTCACTACCGCTGCGTCATCAAGGCAATCCATTAAATCAAGCGTAATTGATTTAAAGCCCTACAGTAAGTGTATATGGCCAAGATGGTACGATACAGGTCCAACGTAATTTACCTTATCCCTTAATCGGCTCAGAGGACAACCGCTGTTACTGATAGGGCCTAACCTAAAACAATAGATCTTGTACAAACCAATCATTTCTATCAGCTTTCTAGTATTGATATAAATTATGCACAAGTAATTTAACAAAAACGGAATGGAGTACATGAGCACCTAGGAAGGTCGACTATTAATATAATTATTATTTATTAATAATTATTTATTTAAGCTCTGCTTAGTTTGGGCTAGATGGTGTTGTGTGAATGTGGTAGAATATTATTATTATTATTATTAATAACGCGTTACGTTTAAAATGATGCAGAAGGCAGTGCTCTTAGATACGGCACGCATTGTAAGGTGGTTCCTGACTCTGGAGTCCTAACCACCGGCAGCATAGAACTTGTGCCCGGTGCTGGTGGATTATATATATTTTATATGTATTTCTTATGTATATTGAAAACAAAAAAGTAATAATATTATCAGTCCGGTATACATATATACCATTCTACTGTCCGGCCTCTTTGCAGTTCGAAGACTAGTAGAGAGCTAGGTACTGTCTAACGGGCACAGCTCAAGACTCCAAACTGCTACTGAGAAGTGCTTCACGGCCTTTCCAATACCACTCTGTTCAACCAAAACTCGACACCTGATTCACACCAGCAGCATCTTTTACCAAGAAAATATCAGTCGAAGAAATTATCAGCGCGGAATATGGTACTGTGGAGGAACAGGGTGTGACGTTTCACCAACACAAAGGGAGGATCCTCCAACCAGGCTGTTTGATCGTGCTTGGCGGGCCGCGGCCCGACGGTTGATGTCGGGAGCTTGTATATATACTTAGTCGCTGTGTAAACTCCATTTGTGCGATGCAGAATAGTATGACGTCATGTGAAGTGCGATTGTATCGCCATCTGTTAAATGTAGGCTGAACTTCTTCGTCTGTGCGGTATCGCCACAGTACTATGCACAGTTTGTAAAAAGTTCGACTAGTACATGGGAGATAGGCAAACATATAATTATGCATTTCATTGCTTTTCTACTATTCTAAAGCTCGTCATACAACTAAATAAAAGAAAACGGTTGACAAGGGAGGAAAAGAAGTACTAAACTGTTTGGTTTTTATACATCAGTCGTAACGGGTATTTAGTTTAAAAAAGAGAATACTAAAACAGCTGAAATAAACAAACTAAACAGAAAATAATAATAAAAGAAAACACAAAAATCCATCTTTCTTTTTAAATGCTTGGGGTAATATAGTACATATGACATTTATTATCACCTTTACTTACCTCGAACTGTACTGTACATGGGAATCGAACCCACATGCACAGCAGTCGCATTCACATACCACAAAAATAAATTATAACCACATTATAAAACTTATCTAGCAATATACATCACATAAATAGTTTTAAACAAACTTCGGAGCTCGCCATTTTCATACTTCAAAAACAATTCAAACTTTATAATTTAAGGTTAAGCAGGTTTTGTTGGGAACAGTTGTTGGGGAGGGTTCGAGTCCCGGCGGAGGCGTAAAATTTGTTTAATGCTGAAGCTCGGGCAATTTGTGGCGGTGTGATCTATAGACCATCCACTGTTCAAATATAAAAGTCTAATTTTACAATTTTTTGTTTGAAATTATTTCGTTTTATATTTTTGTTGATGACTGTATTTTTTGTTGTATTTGTTTAAGAGACTGTACAAATAAACACACATACACCTCCGGCCTAGACCTTTACATATAGAAGCGTGACCTCTATCGCCGATGACGTAGACAGTGGTTTATTACCAACACATTATGTTAACTATGATTTCAATTAACTTATAACAGTTGACGAGCCTATTACTGTCTATCAGGCATGGTACCAAAATCCGTACCGTTACCAAGAACCTTCTTTTTCCTAGCCTTTATTATTCCCAAGTCACTTGGGGTCGGCTTTTTCTAGTCTAACCGGATTTGACTGGATATCAGTTTTTACACGGAGCGGCTGTCACCTGACCTCCGCAACCCGAAGACTAACGATACCCTAAGGCTAGACCAGTGTCAGGATATTAAAGGGTTACTGACTTTCTCAATAACGACTGCCATAGATGTTCATAGCAGCTGAGACTGACGGCTTCACGTGCTCTTCAAAGCACGGAGCAGGCGATAATTGTCAATCAAATACACACATAATTTTGAAATGTCATACAACTTCCGAAAGTCAGAGGCGCGCGACGTGGGTTCGAACCCGAGACCCTCTGCATTGCAGTCTGTTGGTCTCCCGACTAAGCTATCGCTGTCATTACTGAGAACCACTCGACAAGGAACGGGAGACCCGAGACCTCATGCACATTAGACGCATTCACTGCTGCATCATCATTGAGGGAATATTTTTAACCACTTAGATGATAAACAAATACATAGTTTGTGGGATGGTATACACTTACCGTTTGGACTCATGCAGTCCCAAAATATCTCTATTGTATTAAGTACTTAGTCCCTGAGAGTTACCTACGACTAGAGGCGTTCTGTATACGCCAATCCCTATAAATATTTTGACAATAAATAAAATGAAATTGATTATTTGTCTTCAATTTTATTTGCATGTCGCGTATAAGCACACCTTACACATGATGTTTATCACGCGAGTGCAAAAGCTAGACTATTGAAATTAAATTATTATTATGTACGCATTTATTAGTTTTATCATGTAATAGTTTTAAAATAATGTAGTAAACGTGTCAAATAAGCAACGCGATAAAATCCGTATAAAGTAGTTTAATTTCAATAGTCATTAGATGTCTTTATGACATAGTTTTCCATGCTTGTGAATATAATGGGACAGGCAGAGGTATGCATCTAAATCTCGCCGCCTCTATAAAAGTAATGTATACGGATTTTTACGATAAAATCCGTATAAAGTAGTTTAATTTCAATGACATTATTATGAATTATTTTGACTTTAACTTACAACGCAACTACAGTTCCAGTACTAAACAACCAAACATGTTGGCACTTAGATCTCTCATAAACCTGTAAGGACACCTCGGGTCGATTCGACCCCAGCAGCTCGTTCCGTCAAGTGCACTTAAAACAGCATCCATTACATTCGAGATGAATATTCTCTTGAGCTTGCAAACTATTAAACACTTAAGGATCTATGCACACTGGTGATAGCAAGATGTTTACATATTTAAGACCGAAAATTTTGTCAGCACTCGCTATTTGACATTCATAGATACATAGTCGTGCGCAGCAATAGTGCCAGACCGTTAGACTGCCACGCACAGTTTGATTCTAAGTCACGACATTTTTGAAGTGAATACTTCTTTATGCGCGTCGAGCACTTCTTGGATGAACAAAAATCATGGAACTCGCGTCATCGTCACCGAACGCTATCCACTTTTAAATTATATTTGGTTAATAAAGAAGTCTTTATGATCAATTGAACGATTGAAGTTTTCACTTCTATCGGCAGTCCCCAAAGACTGCCCCAATTTCTTTTAAATTTATTTATGGTTTGAAATTTTTTGTTTGGTTGTTTAATCTTTTAAGGTTGCCACTGCATGCACAAATAGGGAAGGATGAATTTTAATTAAATATATAATCAATCAATCAATCAGCCCACCGCAGTCCACTGCTGGACATAGGCCTCTCCCATTTTACGTCACAACATCCGGTCTTCCGCCTTCCGCATCCAGTCTGAACCAGCTACCTTTTTCAGATCATCGGTCTACCTGGCCGGGGGGCGTCCTACCTTACGTTTACCAAGTCGCGGTCTCCACTCTAGAACTCGCTTGCTCCAGCGGCCATCGGTCCTTCTACAGATATGGCCAGCCCATTGCCACTTCAGCTTGCTTATTCTGCGGGCTATGTCGGTAACCTTGGTTCTTTGACGGATAACCTCATTTCTAAGTTTATCCCTCAAAGAAACTCCTAGCATAGCTCGCTCCATAGCCCGCTGGGTGACTTGAGATTTTTGGACTAGCCCTACCGTGAGTGTCCACGTTTCGGCACCGTAAGTCATAACAGGTAGGACGCACTTTATTCTTTAGGCATTGCGGTAAAGGCGATGAGAAAACCTGCCTAAATTAGTTTTTAATATGATTACGATTTTGCCATTTCGAAGTTATAAGTGCATAATTTTTTTTAAGACAGATATCGCATTTCATGTATCGCGGGAGTATACAAACATACAAAGCAAAGAACACTAAATAGTTAATTATTGCTTGCTTTAACAGTGTAGACATTACGAGGAGACCTGCATAACTGAAAGTTCTCCATAATGTGCTCAAAGATGTGTGAAGGCAATCCACTCGTACTGGGCTAGAGTGGTGGACTATGGCATAAACCTTTTTATACTGAGAAGAGGACCGTGGCCAGAAGTGGGCGAAATTAGTTTATATACAGAGTTGTTATTATAAGTATATATAATCATGGGACACTATATATGTATGCTCACACCTATATCCTGTTAGGTCCAGACGCCGTGGTACCCTTAAGAATATCGTGACAGAAAACCCATTAACATTTTGCATGAAGGGGACTCGAACGCAGGACCTTATGCATAGCAGGTGTGTTCACTGCCACACTAATAACAGAGACAACCCAAAGCAAAAAAAAATTTTGTAATACAAACTGGTTTTACTGATTTTTGTACTGTCTCCTTATATACCTCAACTTTTAAACACGTGGTGAAAAATAGAACAATAGTAGAATTTAAGGTCAGTGACATTACATTTAAAATTCTTCAATTTAACCAAACAAAACGTTATTACATTTCTATTTCCGTCGGAATTATTACTTTACAGAATTTTATCAAACCTTTCCACGCACCACTTGGGCCGTCATTCGTATTCGACGACTTCGATAGATTACTCTGCTTTGTAATTACCTGAAACAAACAAAAGTAAACATGTAATAATACGAATAACATGCGTTTATGAGAACATAGGGTATGTAGTAGAAATATTTAAGGTTATTTTAGTGATATTATATGTAATTAGTTGCAAGACGCACCCAAAATTCCTGGAAGAGCTACTGGTCATCGATCTAACGAAGAGTGATCTTCCTTTCTCCCTTACGAGAAAACCTATGGACGGGTACATTCTCCCCATTCTCACATTTGGTTATCAATCATGGTCTTTAACAAAACAGCAGCGGTCTACGCTCGGAATTTACCAGAGAGCTATGGAACAATATTCTGGGTTTCAAGCTCATATTATGGGTTACGAACACAACAATCCGTTCTATCAAAGCTGCAATGTTCAAAGGGAACTGGGCTAGACATATCTGACACAAGTCAAACGACAAATGATCCGAACTTACAACAATATGGACTCCTCAATGGCAAGTGACATCACGGCAGGCACAGAAGAAGACGGCGATATAAGTTTGACTTCTTTAAAAAAGCCTGGTCTTTAGGGCCTTTGGATAGGAAGATATAGAAGAGAGTGGCAACGCCTTTGCCTTGTAGTGAGATAAAACGGGCTCATAAACAAGTGTGATATTCTGTAAGTACTTTTTTAGTTTCACCAAGGACGCTAATGTGTTTAAAAAAAGTGTATAAATTTATTTTCTATCAGAAAATCGCAATAACAATCGTACGTCGGACTTGAGACATAAGCGCAAGAAACTAAAACAAACGCCATATATTTAACAGTAATAAGTTTTCAAAACACTAGAAATATGAAGCATTTCTTGAATTCTCACGTTATTTATCGACATCTATTGTCACTTCAGATAAACTGCACAAAACAAAGTTGTTATCACAAACAGGCGTCGGTGTTCATTCAATAAACCTCTACAACTCTATACAATTTCAAATTCAATTTTGTTACGCCTGTCTTGCAGTTCTGATGGTAGCAATATAATGGTAGCTTGTTTTTTATATTTTATTATAGAATAGTAGTAACAAGGCCTTATATGCTCGGATTCTAGCAGAATACGTAAAGGAGAGAGGAGAGAGCTAGTGTGAATGGAACAGTCGCAAGGGGAAGACCTAGGCGAACATTTCTCCAACACATTGGAGACGTTCTGGACAAAGGCCAGGTTAAGAGCATCTTAAACCGGCGAATATGTGTCAGGATCGTAGGAAATGGAAAGTTTCTTAGAGGGGTAGTCTCTGCCTACCCCTCTGGGAAACAGGCGGGAATCTATGTATGTATGTACGTAAAGGAGGGGTTATATACATGTCACCCGTAAGTAGTTGACCAATGGGATTTCGCATCCGAAAGCTGTTGAATTCCTTGTAATTTTTTGACCCATGTACTACTGCCCTCGTACCGCATGAGCAACGAATAGCGATACCTGTATTCTGTAAGGCGTAATTTAGTTATCAATCATTATCCTGCACTAGGAATAACGCCTGCTTCATGTGGCCTTAACAAACTTTCAACCAACGGTCATAAAAAACACCTAGATGTGGCGAAACTATTTGTGTACCTATCACATATATTTTTTTAAATCACTCTTGGCAACACACTACACTAGTCTGTACGAATAGCACAACAGCTTAACCCTTTGACCACTAGGTCAAAAAAGCAAAAGCATGTTCTCGGCATGTAAGCTACGATTTCATCCATTAAGACTGTCATGTGGTCGTGTCCGTGTTGTGCTGAAAGGTTAAAGGGTCACTCGCCTATGCACTGAGTGTTACGAATTAGATCCCTTTACGTTATATATTTTTTTTTGGCTTATGTTTATCTTATCATCTGATATAGTAAAATATACCAGTCAAAAATAGTAAATGATCACCAAATTGCACAGCAAAATATATTTAAAGAGATCAAAATAAGTCGATGGAGCTCCGCTTCGCGGGGCTCCTATTTTTGGGTGGGTTTAAGAAGGAACCTAACATACCCTAACCCTGCTGAGATGGAATGCAGTGATTTGGGGCGTATAGGTGCTCGTTATGATATATTTTAGTAAGCATATTTTGCTGCGCAATTACTATTTTTGGTGGTCATTACATTTAATCCCGTTTTCTTTTATACAGACATAGTTATTCCGAGTCTAGGTATATAAGTCCGCCGCCGCGTCGTTTCAATTTCGGTAAAATTTTCGCGACACAGTAAAATGGTTTAAGCAGTTCTATTCATTTCTATAAGAAAAATCTCTCAACTTTTACCACCGTGCTATTGAATAATTTGAATACAGGATCCGTTTTATATCCATAAAGTCAGAAATAAAATCTCCGTAAATATCTCTGCAGTAAAAATATATTTTTATTACGGAGTATACGAAACAAAAACAATTTTGTATTGAGTTCCCCTCTATTTATCAGTAAACATAAAATCACAGGTCTTCGTCGCAATCAGGAAAATAGTTTCCGTTTTTCTCGTGAATCTGTGATGTTAATTGTGTATACATTCCCTTGTTGCTTCGAAATTAGTAGGCAGTATGAATGCAAAGATATAATGCAAAAATTTAATTAAAATTAACTACTTTATTGTAGTTTGTTTAAAAGAAATAATATAGTTTTTATTTTTTGTTTATTTAAAAGGATCTCTAACAAGAAATACATATATATTGCAATTAAATCTTATGTTTCTTATGTTGTTGTGTTGTGTTGTGTCTTATGTTTTCTTACTAATAAGAGATCACAGCATGCGACAAAAGTAGTAGGTACATACATAAATGTAATTAAAATAAAAGTAAAATATTATAATACAAAAGCAGTAGGTAACTATGAAATAAAAAATTAAGCAAGCAGTAAGTAAAAAGAGAAAAGCGATCTACGAACCATTCCGCAAATGAGCTGCAACAGCATTTTTGAATTTCGTCAGTGAATTATTAAATATATCTATGTCTTCCGAAGCCTGCGACACATCGTTGTAAAAAAAAATCAACGGGTTGCACTCCGAGAGTGCCGGCAGAAGTGAAAACTTGAATATTAACGTTGTGCATTTTTGATATTTTGGAATGGTTAGGGAACAATTTTGCACGAATTGCTTTAATTAACATTATAAAAGTACTATCATTTATGTGGTAAAATACAATATTCATTTATTGCGCTATCGTACACAAACATGACAATTCTCCGTCCGTCTTACGAATTTTCGATCAGGTCACGTGTCCTGCCTGACGCGAAGTTAACATTTTTTACCCATCACAAAAAAAGTGCACAACGCCGCTAAAGAAGTTTTGACTTCAAAAGTAAGATAATCTGACTATCGGTGAATGCCTACCAAGGTTAGTTCTATGTCGTGGCGGTCTAAGTATCGAGACAGAATAATATATTTGTAACTATTTTTAACCACTATTTATTTTTACACTTCCTGCAATTTCACGGTTGCTTTTCGGTTGCTAGTCCTTACTGATACGTCCTTACATAATAATTATCTTATGTTCACGTGAGTATTATACGTTGAAATTAAACTACTTTTTCGTCTTTTAACGCATTGAATTTAAAAAAGAACATAATATTTAGAATTATCCATATTTACACTTTGGTGACGCTTTGGCATATAGCTACTGGGGAAACAAAAAGTAATGTTAATATTAATCCTACTAAGGCCAAACAGATAGGCTGTGTACTTTTTTATCGTGCGGGAATACATACCCCGCCCGGGGGCGGTCGGAGGGTTATGTCGGACTCACCGGGGTAAAAGAAAGATGGTAATGATAATAATAATGGACCTCCCGGTAATACTGGATAAACCTACCGCGATGTTCCTCGACAAAACCGCAATCGGCGGGGCCGCGCGAATCACTTGCACATGCGGTCGCGACCCAGCTGAGGTTTCGGCCCGCCATATGAAACAGCAGACCACTACACAACAAGATCCACCCCTTAGGTACTTCTCACCTTTAAAAGACCTACTGTCCCCCTCTAGAAGGGAGACGGACACGACACAGGCGTGCGTGGGAACACGCACGCCGCCTCTCGGACCTAGTGTATATCGAGTAACATAGGCTATATTTTAATTTTTTAAAAGTACTGTTTATATTTTTTTTTAACGCGGGGAATTGTGCAGCTCGCATTCCCCATCGCCAGTTTTGGGGAATGCGATTTGTCAATGTGTCGGGATCGAGCCCCTAAGATGGAATTTGGGCTGAACCGACTAAAACCACCGCGGTGTTCCTCATACCTTTATGGCGGGGCCGCGCGGATTGATCTCGCATTCAAATCGCCACTTCGCCAAAGGTTCAACCCGCCGATGGAAGTGGCGGGTCCCACACAACCATCAAACACAAAAATTGGAGGACCTAGTCCCCGACGACAAAGCGGGGGACCTATTTCCCCTTCCGACATCGAGAGGCGCTGATCGGGCGGTGGACGGCCCCAATGGGTCCACCGCCCGCAGGCTTCTACTCAAGGTGGCTGGAGGTCGTCTTGCGAAAAGTACTGTTTCTAGCATAACCTAACCCATCCTTCTTTTACGCGAGCAAAGCTGCGAGCAAAAGCTTGTTTTCGCTAAAGTTATAGAGAACTTCTGTACATGCAGGTTTACTCACAATATATGCCTGTCTCTACAAAGAGTAATATCCTAGCCAACGCTTAGACCTCAGGGACCAGACACCCTAAATGTATCGGTGGCGTAGTCGTTAAGTACTCGTAGTTGTATTAGCATTGCCACTGCGCTTAGTGTTGTGGATTCGATCCCCAGGCAGAACAAATACTTATTTTATTTTATTTTACAATTTTAGGAAAACTTACAGCTAAATTAGTATCATAGACAGATTTGATACAAAAAAGAAGGCCAATTAAAAGTTTTTACAGATAGCAGAATAAAGTGTAAATATTAGAAGAAGACATTAAACAACAAGATAATAGCAAGAAATAGACACCATTACATCTGGTCTTAAAGGAAGAGTTATACAAAGTTTTTTTGATTTGGCTATTACTATAAGTAAACAAGTCTATATCAACACTCTGGCAACCCATGTTGAACATGCGACTCGCTCGAATTAAAAATGAATTTTGCCTGTAGGTTGTACTAGAAACTTGTGTGTTCTTAATCCGAGTCTGGATGTCCCTTGTGTCCGTTGTTTGATTGTTTATAAAGTTCCCACGAACTTAAACCCAAAACAAAACAACAAGGAGTAGTCTTTAAAAAGAAAAATATCGACGTGTGATACATCACATAAGGGCTATCCGCGCGTTGCTAATCATGCAAGACATCTTAATAGATACTTCTTGAAGAACCTCAAGCAGTATATATTTTCTGGATGCCTGTTGGAAAATGTGTTGTAAATTATGATCGGATAATCAATTATTATGATGGAATTTAACCACGTATTTGAGAATTCGTAAAATTTACGTTTTCGAGTCAATTATCACGAGAAAGCCTACAATAACTTGGATAATTATTTAGCGCAGAGACTGTTGAAGTTGTTGACGAAGTTTGTTACGATGGCCGACTGCCAGCTCCCTAATGCACCCCATTTAGTTTTGATGTCTTTAAATATTTATTGACGTGGCGAGCAATTGTTATTGGGTATGCAATTTTTAACTAAAAGGCTAGCTGTATATACTTTTATTATTTTATCTTCTTATATAGTTTGCAAAAAGAGCAGCGATAGCTCAGTGGGGAGACCAACAGACTGCAATGCAGAGGGTCTCGGGTTCGAACCCACGTCGCGCACCTCTGACTTTCAGAAGTTATATGACTTTTCGAAATTATGTGCGTATTGATTGAAAATTATCGCCTGCTCCGTGCCTCGGAGAGCACGTTAAGCCGTCGGTCCCGGCTGCCATGAACATCTATGGCAGTCGTTATTGGGAGAGTGTCGACACAAAAGATCCCACTGGGTCGAAGTGTCGCTGGTCTGCACTGACTGGCCCCCACATAATATAAGATAAGATATAGTTTGCAATTATTTATCGGCACCCTGTGTAAGCAATAATGCCGTTTAATCACCAGATGTCGTAGTGACTTAAGTATTCACATCACCACTACCATCACACCGAGTTTGATCCCCACACGGGACAAACAATGGTGTGATCCACAAATTGTGTCGAGTCTGGGTATTCTTTGTGTCCGTTGATTAAATGTTTGTCAAGTCCCACGGGACACAGGACTTATTTAAAACGCGGGCGTCTGTTAAAAAGAGAAATTAAATATATTTTCTAAATTGTTTCGCTAAAATACGAGGTAATGTAAATAGTATTCGGCTCAAATCGATACAGTTAAGGCTGTGGTCCGACCACCGACGATGAACGAGAAACGAGTAGAACTAGAAACTATAAACGAGGTGACGATCAGCGGGAAGCGAGTGTGTAGTTTCGATAGTTTTGTCGTCGGGCTATAAGGGCCTTTTCATTGTCATGAGTGTTTGCGCCCGCATGCAGGCCAGGCACGCATGCGTGCTGCCTGCAACCTATCGTATCGTACATGATTTTATTGTCATGCGCGCCACACGAGTGTGTAAGTGCGACGAGCGATTACTCGCGCTTTTCAGAGTTGCCGCTGCCACTACACAAACACTATCGTAAAATACATCATCGTCGTCATCTGAACTAGACAACAATGAGAGTTGCAATGATTTGTTGATATCCATACGTCTACTTTCAAAGCCGCGCTGTTTAGAAATGATCATGAAAAGAAATGATCAAGCGAGCGAACATCGCTGAACGAGTATCGCTGAGCGAGTTTATTTTTGAAAGCTTTTGTCGCTCAGCGACAAATCCAGTAAAGCGAGTCGTCGCCGGCAGTGTGAACAGTCAGAGAGCACCTTTTAATATATGCATCTCTTTCGTTTACACGAAATGTATATTATTTGTGCGTTTCTTGATAGAGAAAATCGCCGATAGTTAGTCGTTTTCTCGACGGCGGTCGGACCACTGCATATGTCACTCATCTAATTCTACGTTGATCCGATGCATCGTACCTGTGCACTTTGACTTCACGCAAGCTACTGTGTGATCGTCGCAGGACGTCGCCGTCGCCCGTGCATTGTCGAAATTCACTACGTATTATAAAATTTATGGATACTCTGATGCCAAATGAAAGTCCTCTTTGCTGATATTTTTACATCGTGGACTGATTCATATTTTTGAAACAAGCGGCTGATTAAATCGGCCTTTATCAATTATTTGGAAACCGCACGAAGGTCTCGTGGAGAAGTACTAACGTCTTACTTAAAACCGGAGTTAGCTTATGTACTAATATAATAAACAAAAAACTCCACTCATTTTTCAAAACATTTTCATCTTGTAGTTTTATTATTAGTTCTAGTACTTTTACTGTATTAACAGCTGTTTCTACGCTTCACCCGGTAAGTCAAAGTTCTGTAGGTTCATATACATCCTTCTAGAATGCCTTACATTTCACTCATCTTAAATACCTTTATTCTAGTCTCTCTAGAGTCAGTAACTTACAAAAGCTATATATGTATGAATGATTCGGAAACAGATTTTTGGCAGACGCCTGCCGCCAAACTGTTTTGCAATTTGGCAAAACTATTAATTGCTGCACGTTTGATGTGTTTTATTGAGAACAAACACTTTTTTTTTTGCTATCTCTAGTATTGTAAGCTAGCATACACTACGATAACTGTCCGACTGTATTCAACTCTTACAAAAATTATTTATTTCCATAATAGCTTTCTCCCGCGACTTCGGTCGCTTAGCAACAGTACTTTTTTGGTTCAAAGTTTCCTGTACCCCTGACAACGTGTATGTGCTATTTCATGAAAAGTGGTCGCGTAATTTTGACGTGTAAGCGTAACAAACAAACAAACTCACATTCGCATTTATAATATTAGTTAGGATACAGTTAAAAGCGATCTATCAAGCTAAACGAAACTTATGCAGCAGAGTTATTCACTAACCAAATAGAGTAAAACTTTTGTTGGCTAATATCCGCTTTATGTGGGTAGATTAAGATTACTTTGTTTCTCAAATAGATTTAGTTTCTTAGAGACAAAATAAGGCATTTTGTAATAAGTAAGATTAAAGAACGTCATGGCATGAAAGGAGGCATATCTATACTAACTAGCCGTCGTCTAGTGGTCAAAATTCGACCAAAATTCCTAAGCTTGCTACTTTGTTTTCTGTTTTTCTTTATTACATATAAATAAGGTATAGGTAACCATAGTTACAGAGTATTGTACGACGTCAGACGAACAATGCCGAGATACTACCAACGCGATTCGACTACGTGTGTCAAATGCATGGTTGTGTGCGTGTAGTATTTTTTCATTAATTTAATACCTATATTATTGATGCATATTTTATATAAATATTAGGATTCGCCCCTCCTTCTCCATATAAACTTTAACTGTGCAAAATTTCATACTCTTTCGTCCGCGCAACTTTCGTAAAAAGGGGTACAAAGTTTTTGCTTCACGTATTTAATATACAGATATTATAAAGCTGAAGAGTTTGTTTGTTTGTTTGAACGCGCTAATCTCAGAAACTACTAGTTCGATTTGAAAACTTATTTTAGTGTTGGATAGCCTATTTATCGAGGAAGGCTATAGGCTATATAACATCACGCTAAGACCCACGGGGTCGGTGCAGTAACGATAAACGCGGGGAAAGCGCGGGACCATTTAGTTGAAAATAAAGATGTACTAAGTTGGTTTGGGCATGTGAAGAGAATGGGCGACAAAATATTGATCAAGTATTAAAAGGACAATCGAAACGGGAATACCTTCGCGTGATAAGTATCTAGGCGAATGTTTTCTGACTTGGTCAGAGACTTTCTGTATAAAGGTCAGGTTAGTACTACAATCAATTTTACTGAGGGAAGTGATAAAAGCGTAATAAGCAAAGGAGTATTGTACGAGCAGCGATAGCTCAGTGGGGAGACCAACAGACTGCAATGCAGAGGGTCTCGGGTTCGAACCCACGTCGCGCACCTCTAACTTTCGGAAGTTATATGACTTTTCGAAATGATGTGCGTATTGATTGACAATTATCGCCTGCTCCGTGCCTCGGAAAGCACGTTAAGCCGTTGGTCCCGGCTGCCATGAACGTCTATGGCAGTCGTTATTGGGAGAGTGTCGACACAAAAGATCCCACTGGGTCGAAGTGTCGCCGGTCTGCACTGACTGGGCCCCACATAAGATAAGATAAGATTGTACGAATCCTAGCTAGTGCAAATTTCTTATCCCTGCCTATCCCTCTCTAAAACAAACGTGACTCTATTTATTATGTGTAGACTAATCTTATCTTATTTTATGTGGAGGGCAGTCAGTGCAGACCGGCGACACTTCGACCCAGTGGGATCTTTTGTATCGACACTCTCCCAATAACAACTGTCATAGATGTTCATGGCAGCCGGGACCAACGGCTTAACGTGCTTTCCGAGGCATGAAGCAGGCGATAATTGTCAATCAATACGCAGATCATTTCAAAAAGTCATATAACTTCTGAAAGTCAGAGGTGCGCGACGTGGGTTCGAACCCGAGACCTGCATTGCAGTCTGTTGGTCTCCCTACTGAGCTATCGCTGCTCTTGTGTGGACTAATACTTGTACATTACTATTACACCAGCCTACATTAGAACAGCTACATTTTTAGGTCTCATCTAATAGAAAATATGCCTTATCATTGGAGACATACTGTTCTAAACGTTATGTTGTTATAGAGAATTGTCATACGTAAAAAATTAAAAACATTGAGCACAACTAATATGAAGAGTGATTGGGAATCAGCTCCGGGACCTCTCTACATATTTTATATTTTTATATAATTAAAATAAGAGAGCAGCGATAGCTCAGTGGGGAGACCAACAGACTGCAGTGCAGAGGGTCTCGGTACCTCTGACTTTCGGAAGTTATATGACTTTTCGAAATTATATGCGTATTGATTGACAGTTATCGCCTGCTCCGTTCCTCGCAGAGCACGTTAAGCCGTTGGTCCTGGCTGCCATAAACATCTATGGCAGTCGTTATGGGGAAAGTGTCGACACAAAAGATCCCACTGGGTCGAAGTGTCGCCGGTCTGCACTGACTGGCCCCCATCTATACTAATATTATAAAGCTGAAGAGTTTGTTTGTTTGTTTGTTTGTTTACTTGAACGCGCTAATCTCAGGAACTACTGGCCCGATTTGAAAAATTCTTTCAGTGTTAGATAGCCCATTTATCGAGGAAGGCTATAGGCTATATATCATCACGCTAAGATCAATAGGAGCGGAGCACCAATGAAGAATGTTTCAAAATCGGAGAGTATTTTTTTCTTTTGAGAGCTTCCGCTGCGTGCGCTGCGTAAACAGTTAAAGTTTCGCAAAAATCATATATGTCAGAATTGTTCCCCTTTAAAAGTTCTAAAAAAAAGTCCGCGACAGCATAAGTCTATCTTTTAAGGTTGGCTCACTATAACCATTTTTATGCTAACGAAATTTGTTCTAAAATAATGCATTATTTGCGAAGGTATTTTTATAAACATGATATTAATCCTTATCCAAATAAATACGTTATTCATCACAAGTATTTAATTTAAAACAAAATTGCCCTTTACATCATTCGATTTCAATGAATATCTTAGGAGATATAGCAGTTTTAAAATAACATCGCAGCAAAATAATTACCCATTACAGACATAGTACAAACGATGTTTCTCCTGGTTTATTCTGCGTGATTACTACTGGTTCGATTTGAAAAATTCTTTTAGTGTTGGATAGCCTATTTATCGAGAAAGGCTATAGGCTATATAACATCACGCTACGACCCACGGGGGCGGCGCAGTAACGGTAAACGCGGGTGAAACCGCGGGAACATCTAGTAAATTATATACCCCTAATATTATAAAGCTGAAGAGTTTGTTTGTTTGTTTGTTTGTTTGTTTACTTGAACGCGCTAATCTCAGGAACTACTGGCCCGATTTGAAAAATTCTTTCAGTGTTAGATAGCCCATTTATCGAGGAAGGCTAAAGGCTATATATCATCACGCTAAGATCAATAGGAGCGGAGCACCAATGAAGAATGTTTCAAAATCGGAGAGTATTTTTTTCTTTTGAGAGCTTCCGCTGCGTGCGCTGCGTAAACAGTTAAAGTTTCGCAAAAATCATATATGTCAGAATTGTTCCCCTTTAAAAGTTCTAAAAAAAAGTCCGCGACAGCATAAGTCTATCTTTTAAGGTTGGCTCACTATAACCATTTTTATGCTAACGAAATTTGTTCTAAAATAATGCATTATTTGCGAAGGTATTTTTATAAACATGATATTAATCCTTATCCAAATAAATACGTTATTCATCACAAGTATTTAATTTAAAACAAAATTGCCCTTTACATCATTCGATTTCAATGAATATCTTAGGAGATATAGCATTTTTAAAATAACATCGCAGCAAAATAATTACCCATTACAGACATAGTACAAACGATGTTTCTCCTGGTTTATTCTGCGTGATTACTACTGGTTCGATTTGAAAAATTCTTTTAGTGTTGGATAGCCTATTTATCGAGAAAGGCTATAGGCTATATAACATCACGCTACGACCCACGGGGGCGGCGCAGTAACGGTAAACGCGGGTGAAACCGCGGGAACATCTAGTATAAGATAAGATAATAAGGCTATGTTTGTACTCGTATGTCATTTAATCCATTTAAAGTAGCTTAATAACAACACATAACATAGGTTACTTCTATAGGTTCTACAGTAAAACAAAAAAACAACGGGTTGCACTCCGGGAGTGCCGGCAGAAGTGAAAACTTGAATATTAACGTTGTGCATTTTTGATATGTTGGAATGGTTAGGGAATAATTTTGCACGAATTGCTTTAATTATCAGTATAAAAGTACTATCATTTATGTGGTAAAATACAATATTCATTTATTGCGCGATCGTGCACAAACATGACAATTCTCCCTCCGTCTTACGAATGTTCGATCAGGTCACGTGTCCTGACGCAAGTCTAACATTTTTTACCCATCACAAAAAAGTGCACAACGCCGCTAAAGAAGTTTTCACTTCAATAATTTCACTGTATACCTTTTCTAAAAGCTTTACTCAATTCAAAAATGCACGACATCACCTGCAACTCTATTAAAAAACTATTTATCGTGGACGTAGAGACACGACTCTACATCGCAATCAAGCGAGCGCTAACCTCATTGTCGCATCGGAATGGTGACGCTAACTTTGTATCGCTTACGACTGTACACGTAACTTTCGTTTTATTTTTATTTAGCTCTACTTTGTATAGTTGTATACTGATTTGCCTTCAATGTATTCGATTTTTATCTATACTAATCTACACTAATATTATAAAGCTGAAGAGTTTGTTTGTTTGCTTGAACGCGCTAATCTCAGGAACTACTGGTTCGAATTGAAAAATTATTTTAGTGTTGGATAGCCTATTTATCGAGGAAGGCTATAGGCTATATAACATCACGCTACGATCCTTGGGGGCGGTGCAGTAACGATAAACGCGGGTGAAACCGCGGGAACATCTAGTATTATTATACAGAGAAAAGATTTGTATATTGTTTATAATTATTAAACTCAAAAAGTAAGGTACCGATTTCTTATTTCATATATATTCACCATAAGAAAGCTGCTTTACCCAGAAGTAACATAAGCTATAAAACATTATGCTACGATCCACGTGAGCGGAGAGTAATCATAAACGTAGGTGAAATCGTGGAAGACAGCTATTATAATATTGTAGCTGTTACCTGCGACTTCGTCCGCGTAGATTTTAACTAAAAAGTGTTGGTCTCCGCGAAACCCTATTTTTTTCTAAAATCAAAGTAGCCTATGTTACTCCTTATAACATCAGCTATCTGTCCGTGAAAGTCCCGTCAAAATCGGTTCAGCCGTTTCGGAGATTAGCCGGAACAAACAGACAGACAAAAATTTTAAAAATTTGATGTTTTCGTATAGGTACCTTATATACTGTCATATGCATTAGATAACAAGCTATTATTTTGACATTACAAACAGACACTTCAATTTTATTTATTTGTATAGATGTATAGATATATGTAGATAAAGTCAATGGTAGATAAAGTAAATGGTTTTTTATTATCTAGTGACACTGTCTCGCTGTTGTAGAGTATACGACTGCTGTCCATGGTCTCGGGCCCAAATCCAACGGCGGCTATAGTGTTCTTCTAGGTTTGTCAATAAATTCGGAGTCTGGAACTGCACGTGATAAACGTCAATAGGCTCGTCCCCTATTAAGTGTTTTTCTCTATTCTACATAATATATAATCTATGTAAAGGACAGTAGATTTATAGGAATTATAAAAAATAAAATAAAATAATTTATTACCAAAAGAGTACAATATTTCACATAGAATCCGTTGGCCCCACACTAGGCAAGCCTGTCCTTGGATGCCTTATTCCGATTACAATAATTCAAATTGAAATACAATTAAATTAAACCAGAGAAGTCTTCTGTCCTATACATAATTGGCTAAATGTAGAGTAATCTAAAAAAAGTCATCTCTACCTACCTCTTCCAGGAAAGAGACACAAGATAATTTGTATAGAAATCAATGCAAGCCGTAATCTAACCTATTCACTTATCATAACTGACTTCAAAGTCCCAGACGAAGTCGCAAGAAACAGCTAGTTATTGTATACAATGCGTCGAGCATATAATTTAATATCGGCATGAGTCACCTGAGCTGTGACTCGGTACACCTGCAGTTGATACGGCAAACGGGTGTGGAATTATTTCCTCCTCCGTTCCACAATAGCAACGCAATCTCTTTATAACTTATGTGATACTTGCTTTTATCTGCGACGTTGTTTGCATGTTTGGGATAAAAAGCAACGTGAACCACTCTCTGGTTTATTTACTAGCTTATGCCAATAATTACGGTGATTAGTTGTTCAATTACTGCGTGATAAATGAAAAAATTAAGAGACCTACTTTCGCATTTATAATGTGATGATTACAATTTTATTGCTTATTTTTGTATAATTGATTTCATCACAGCATGGAAATTGTAATGTAAGAGGAAAAAGCCGAAGAGATATGCCAAGATTGTCTACTCTCAGGAAGACAGGAATGAGTCTATATTTTTTCAATGGTCTCGTAAATAAAACTAAATATTTGTGGAACCGCGTTATTTTTGCAATAGGTGTTGTTTTGATAAAGTGTTAAGTTTTACCAATTATAAGAGGTACCGTTTCCAAAAAAAGTCAATCGATTTAACACTAAAAAACTGTTAGCAAAAATTATATTCTTTCTTAACATAAAAATAATATTACGCCTTTCTATTCCTTATACAATTGTGCTGTATGACAGGGCTTTTTTGGTGCCTTGGTATAGGTACGCGATGATTACAATGTTCTAGATTCTATTTCCGTATTGTGATATATGTCTATAACAACTCAACTGAATACAACATCCCTGCCTTGCCCATAAACAAACATGCGACTAGACCATAATAAAAGATTTAAACATATATTTTTTAATACTTTATAAGGTTTATGAAGTCGTATCCATGTACATAATTTGCATACAGAGAGCTATAAAACCTAATACGTATATTACATATTCGTTTAATAAACATTTTAGCTTAATCTGTGCTCGCAAAAATTTGTTTTCTCTTTTTGCGAGTGTAGAATAAATACATAGAAGTCTGTTTTGTTCTATTATAAAAAGCAATTGGATTTAGTGTTACTTTAACATTTAAGCTAACGACGAGCGATTATTTATTTACTAGCCTTTGCTCCCGGCTTCACTCGCGTAAAATTAGGTGATGTACTTTCTTTTTTAAATAAAATATACCCTATGTTACTCGGTGATAATATATGTAGCTTACCAATGGTCAAATAATTTTTAATATCGATTCAGCAGTTTTTGAGTTAAACTCTTACAAATAAAGAAACAAAAATCAAATCTTTCCTCTTTATAGTATAGCAGCGATAGCCTAGTGGGAAACTGTTGGACTGCCACGCAGAGGTCTCGAGTTCGAACCCAAGGCGCGCATCCCTGACTTTTCGAAGTTATATGCGTATTAAATAGTTGATTATCGCTCGCTTTAACGGTGAAGGAAAACATCGTGAGGAAACCTGCATATCTGAGAGTTCTCAATAATGTTCTCGAAGATATGTGAAGTCTGCCAACCCGCACTAGGCCAGCGTGGTGGACTATGGCCTAACCCTTCTTATAGTGAGAAGAGGCCCGTGCCCAGCAGTGGGACAGTTTAATACAGGGCTGATATTATTATTATTATTTATTATAGTATCTGTACCTATAGATTATACGAAGACAACTCGTGAAATAGAAATAATTCCTGTATCGCGTGACTTTACAAACATTAGAAACAACGGATATAAAGAACATCCAGACACGGAACTACTATTTGTTGATCACATAAATTTTTGTCCTGTGTGGGTATCGAACCCACAACACTTGGCACGGCGGCAATGACGAAGCGACCACTTAAACCAATACTATCAAAACTTGAAATGGAAATTTTTTACACAGATTATTAACAATTTGTGTTATAAGTTACTAGCATTCTTGGTACCTCTCCAGCTAAGTCAATATGCTTGTGTCAGGAGTGTGGGGAGTTGTGGAGGTTCACTTCGATAGTACAACGGGTGGGACTCGCATCTACTCCGTCTCGATTTAAAGTCTAATGCCTTTTTAGGCTACCGCCGCTTGAAGTTTGGTAACAGTTCCAATGCTTTAAGCGTTAAGATTGTCAAAGTCAAAAGTCAAAGTCAAAGTCAAAAATCATTTATTCACTTAGGTCACAAAGTAACACTTATGAACGTCAAACGGTAACCCGAAAAAATCAGTAAATTTTGCAAACTTACTTACATTTATGTTAGTTGCAAGGTTCGTGCAAAAGGTTGAGCCTGTGAGAAGATACCTGCAAGAAACTCAAGGCCACTCTTTTAAATCACCATAAAATTTTAATTTCAGTTTTTTAAAACTCATTTATGTACCAGGTGTTGCCGTCATTATGCCATATGTCACTGTCCATATAAAACTAAATTCTAAAAATAAAGGAAAAGTTAATAATTTTAGGTAAGAAGCATTTCAGGTATGAAATAATATTTATCTGTAGTCGTTTGTAAAAGACAGTAGTCTGGTTTGTAATAGACAGTAGTCATGATCAAACACCAATTATACGCATATATTTTTTGTATTAAGGGCCCTTATTCGTTGTTCACACGTTATGAAGGCGGGCATGACGACCATAAAAAAGGTCGTGATTATCATCCGCGGCCAGTACTAAACATCGTATTGATCGGATCGATTACGACCTATCAAATCAAGATTCGAATATTCGATTGTACTTATACTAGCGAACCGGCGCCAGCTTCGCACGGGTCGTTCCAAACCTTAATAAATTACATTTAAACCTTCTTCATGAATCACTCTGCCTATTGATGAAAACAGTTCAGTAGTTTTTGAGTTTATCGCGAATAGACAGACAGACAGACACGCGGCGGGAGACTTTATTTTATAATATGTAGTGATGCTTTAATGCAGAAGATAAGTTTTATGCAGTAAATAGAGGCGGAGGGAGGTATCTCAATGGATAAAATATTGGACTTGCAATCGAGGGGACATCGGTTTGAATTCTACCGACTTGAAACCACTCCTAGCACAAACACTTAGCTGTAGAAATTAATAATATAATTTATTTTTTATTTATTTATTTATTTCATTTAGGTCCTTCACAGCTGATAATCAATATTACTAAAATTATAAATAAGACAGTACGCCAATTACGAAGAACACAATAAAAACCTAATTATTACAAGCAAGAGTAAACATGTAAATCTATATGTAATTTAAACGATTATTCTATTGGCCCATATTATATCATAATATTGTCATGTCTAAGTGTGACGGTGTGTGAGGCTGTGTATAGATGAATGAGACTGTGTGCTCGTGTGTAAACCAGTGTGTGTGTGTGAGTGAGTGCACTTGTATATTTTAACCTGTATCCATTATTTTGCTATGAGTCACTGTTGTTAGACAGAGTCTTTAATATTTCATTTTATAAGAGTTGCGAGATGTGTTAAATGGATCCAGGGAAGAGAAGTTATTATTATAAATGCTAGGAATGCGAGTGAATGGCGACATCTTGAAATACTTAGTTGAAGCAGTTGGAATCGCGAATAGTTGCGTTTGTCTGGTGCGCTTAGATGGAACGTTAAAGCCGATTCTTTGTAGCATTTCCGGACAATCAAATTTACAGTGAAGTACATCATACAAAAACAACATATCTGTGACTTGTCGTCTATCTTCCAGAGTCATAATATTGTGATACTCGCTAATAATATCAGCCCTATTTATAAATTCTTCCACTACTGGGCACAGGCCTCTTTTCAATATGAGAAGGTTTAAGCCATAGTCCACCACACTGGTCCAGTGCGGGTTGGCAGACTTCATATATCTTCAAGAAAATTATGTAGAACTCTCAGCTACACCTACTGACGCTGTTTTCCTTCACCGTTAAAGCAAGCGATAATTAACTATTAACTTTGCACATGACTTAGAAGAGTCAGAGGAGCGTGACTTAGAATTGAACTCAAGACATCAGCGGGGCAGTCCAGCGGCTGCCCATTATGCTACCACTGCTTTACATTAACAATATTAGGTAACCCAAATTTCTGAAAATCTTACAAAAAAGAAACACTTTTCCAACCTGAGAACTGAACAACAGAACCTCACAATCTCACAATCACCAGCCACCACAAACCGCAAACTGACAACACCAAAGAGAACTTTAAGCAACATGTTCACGTAACAAAAGTATTCAGTACACAAGGCATATGACACATGTGATCCGTCGATACACCAAAAAGCCATATTATCCAACTTTCGGCTCCACAGGTGAGATTTGTACGTGTCACTGGGATACCAGATCCAGGCATTAAGTAGGGCTTGTGACTCAGTGGAGATTTGTAAACTATAATGTTTAACATGTCTATAATAATAGAGAAAGGATTTGTTTGTTTATAATCGATATACTCTTAAATTGCTTAACTGATTTGAATAATTCTTTTACCTAATATTACATTAAGTTTACAGTAATACTATAATTTGAGATAATTTATTATTTTATCTCGGTTTATTTAAAAATTTAAGATCTTTTTAAACTATTGATATTTATACTTTCCTTGAAGTTTCGGTTGCTTTGCAGCAACCATGGCCACGGGGACACTTTTAAAATTTATATTAAATTATACTCTCAGTATATACTTTTATATTAAATGCATGGCGGAGACTTTACAAACGTCCAAACAACGGAGTTAAAATACTCAAACGCAGAAATTTTTTTGTGTATCACACATATTTTGGTCCTATGTGAGGATCTAACAATTCTTTTTCTAATTCTATCCCTCGGAAACAGCACTTTTTTCGGGATAAAAGGTACCGATGTCCTTTTATATACCCCTGAGAACGTGTATGCAAAATTTCATTTATGATAGTAAGTTAGGATAACCGCAAGACTATTGCAATAGTAAAGCTGCTCTAGATTTAAACGACATGCCACTGTGCCCTACATATTGCTCTCCGGCACTGCAAGGTACAGTGGCTCTGCCTAATATAACTATTAAGGTTGGTGTAGGCGGAACGCTATATCATAGACTGGGCTTGTCGTAGAGGAAGGGGGTGTGCCCTACCTATATTTACAGAATAAATTATTTTACCAAAAAATACACCATAATGTCCATAAAATAATTGCCTAAATGAATTGTTTCTGTAATTGATTAATTAAATTAAATTGAAACGGGTAGGCGTGGCAAAGCTTAGGGGATAAGGTTTAAAGCTTTGCGTGTTGGTAGATATTATAAAAATTCTAAATTAAATACGTTTAGTGCGTGTAGTAAATTTATAAATTAATTAAAGATTAATCCTGGATCGCAGGGGACTTTATAAAAGTAAAGAGAATGAACACACAAACACCCAATAATAACTTAGACTATACACATGGATAACGTAATGGCTTAAGTGATCGCCTCGCGACTGTCTCTATGCCGAGTACGGGTTCGATCCCGTTGTAGTTGTTCCCAAGTCTGGGTGTTCTTTTTGTCCGTTTTTTAAAAGCCCCTTCGCGTAACATGAATTATTTCTATTGTGTAAATTGTCGTTTTTAAGGGAAAACTATCACTCAATACTTCAGCTCGTTCATATAAACTCGTAATAGCATTAGTGTTTGTAATGTCAAGTGACTATTTAAACAACTTTATCATTTAGGCAGTCAATGTAGAGAAAATATAAGATTTGAAACTCCGTGTTCATATAAATAGGTTGTACAGGTTTTGCTGTGCAAAGTTTTACCAAACGATGTCGCAGCGCATCGCGACTTTGAACATCAGAAACAATTTATTGATGTAGAGAAAATGAAAGTGTCTCTACGTAGAGTATTTTATCTAGCAGTCGCTTTCAATAACTGTTTTGTCGGAATCCTGATTAAAAATAGGTATCTTATACCTATACCTATATTTCACTGAAGTAGTAGAGTTAGGTCAGTAAAATTTTTGGGTAGGAATAAAAAAATCCATGTAATGGAAGTCAAGCGTATTATCATCAACCGTGGTTTACTGAGGTAACTGTATTTACATTTATGTCAAGCAAATCCTTAAGAAGTAATAATAAGACCACAGTGCCATCTAAGCACTTTAAAATAACTCTACCACTCTAAAAAGTTTTAGAGTCAAGCATACCACATCTAGTAGAACTCTACATCTACAAAACGAACCCACATTTTCTCGGTGAGATATGAAATTTTGCCATTTCGACGTCTCTACGTCTCAAACGGCAACTTTTATGTTTTCAGTGTGAATGTGTCTCCACACGACAGACCACGTTATAATAAGAAGAAAATTGTCGCTATTTTCTTTGGGCTCTAAATAGAGTTCGTAGAGTTAAATCGCTAGTCATAATATTTTCTTGAGTTATTATCACTTGCTTTTTTCTCTTTTTAAGTAATGTCGAGTGTCTTGATGCGAAGAGCTTTTTTAGGTAGGTATTATGTTAAAAGATGTGAATAAAGTTTTGATAAATTTGCCTTCTTATTAAATTGTAAAGAATGTACGATGTCTCTATATTAAAATGTCTGAAAAGCACTAGTTCAGGCCATATAATTGAGGATTATTGAATCTGAAGCTATATTTTACTTCATGTCTGTTTGTTTGTGTTTTTAAGTACTGATGATACTCACTGCGCTCTCTCAGTATGTCAAAGCCAACAATTGCAATAGAAAAAGGTTGACCGAGTCATAAGCCGGTAATATTTGGCGGTTAATTGTGCTCCAGTTAATTAATACTGAACTCAATTCTTACATACTTATCTCACCGAATACAAAAGTTGTTTATATAAAAAAATACAGAAAATGATATCTTCTTTTTCAGTAAGATTCCGTCTCGTTTAAAGACATTGTTCAGTGGACTCGGTCTGCTTCAAAACATATTACGCTACGCGATACAGAGTACTTCGCTTCAATCCTCATAAGTTTTTACTACACATCATATCTTTAGAAAGTAAACACTAATTGCTACTTCCAACAAGCATTCCAGCATATAATTATGGGAACAAGTCCAGCATTACGTAAAGTTTAGCTTAACTTAGTAATTCATACATGTTACAGTTTATTTCTTATATTATTTGAATTAAGTAACTTTACGTGTGGTAGTACTACCACACGTAAAGTTACTTAATTTAAAAGGGTGTTGAAGCACGTTTAGAATCTTTGGGATATATTGATTCCTCAGTGGCGACCACAGCTAGTTTCTTCTAAGAGATGGTCAGACAAAGACTCTTTATACTAGTAATATAAATAATAAATACAAGTATACTCTGCTCGCCTGATGCCATCCAAAATACAGATTTAAACTGTGCTATATTTTAGTCAATTGGAAAGAATCGCCTTGATTTTCTAGCTTGATTCCTCTTATGAACGCTATCTTCGCCCCGAACTGTTTTTAGTCCCACATTCAAGTATATCGACTCTGTTGATTTAAGTAGGTCACCGACGCGTAGTAACAATATCAACACGCGTCGAGGTGCAGGCTGCATCTATAGATCGGTCGCAAGTTTTGCGTCAGCAGTTTTGTCACCGTGGAATGTTGTGAGTGCTGAGTGTGTTGTACGTACGCCTTGCAGCCCCGCTCCCTTACCCGCGGCCCCTCCTCGCATCGCTGCGCGACCTAAACGCTTAGAGGCTAAGCAGGTAACTGTGAGCACATCCGCCGCGAAGTCGGTGCCTGAGATGGCCAAGAACCGGGAGATTAATGCTGAGGATGGTTTTGTGACAGTCCATAGGAGGAAGCGCCGGCAGAAAACCAACAAGAACTGCTGCGGTACGGCTCCAATGGAGCCTGGTGCAAACTTGCGTGCTGCAGCACCGAACACACCGGCGTACATCTCTCGCCTGCACTACACCACTAAGGCGGAGGACATCGCAGAATATGTACGCCAGAAGTCTAAGTACACAACAAGAGTACAGCTGCTGGGATCGCAAAGCAACGTCAACTTCAAGGCGTTCGTGGTGCGAGTCCCGACTTGCTTTTTGATTATTTATGAAGAAGGACTTTTGGCTGAAGAATGTGGTGTTCCGTCGCTTCCGCGGACAAGTGCCAAATGAACGCATGACAATAGAGTGCAAGTGAAGCATTACAACATAGTTAATAAGTTATATAAATACTAACACAAATTGTATGTATGTTAGTCCATAAGCTATTTATAAGTGGGGATAATATGTATTTAAAAAGAAAGTATATATGTATGTTTATCCATAGTCTAGTACCCATAGTGCAAGCTGTGCTTAGTTTAGGCTAGATGGTGTTGTGTGTATGTATTATATTATTTTATAATATGTAAATTTAGGTTAAGGTATTTATCTATGGGCCAATGCAGCCCGAAATAAATGATTTGATTTCTTGTTTCATTTGCGATTAAATTTTGACGTGATATCTTATTTTACATTATTAAATAACTTCAATTATGTTTTCCCGGTAAGAAATCACTGTAGCTGATAACTACGTGCAATACTAGATATATCACTTTCATATTGGTGACTCAATGGAAACTGAATTATAGACGGGCTGAAAGGCAAGGAATAGAAAAGGTAGATATGTGAGCCTTCGGAACTCCAAGTAGCAAAAATATTATTGCGTTATCTTATAAGCATAGATTTAGAATATTTTCGAGTCTATGCTTGTAAGAGGTTAATATATATCCCCTGGCGAGCCGTCTAGTTTGTGCCATCAACAAACAGTAAACATACATTCTGCTAGCTATCTTTAGGTGAGTGGAGAGAAAGAGAGGGTGAAGGCAGGTTGCTTTTCCTGCCATTTCTCTTCACTTAGATAGATATAAAAATAAGGCGTTGCATTTGAGAGGTCTTACCGACGTAAACGTATAACGTACTCCTAAGACAAACATTATAGCTTAACTGGAGGCATACTATCCTAACTAATATTATAAAAGCGAAAATGAGTTTGTTTGTTTGTTTGTTTTCACGCCTAAACCACCGAACCGATCATCCTGAAATTTTGCATATACGTTGTCAGGTGTACAGAAACGAACATAGGCTACCTTTCATCCCGAAAAAAATTACTGTTCCCGAGGAAAACAACAAAAACGTTCTTATGATAATAGATGGCGCCACGTTTCTTTCGAATCATGATTGAATTATATTATTACTAACAGAGTACAACCCGAATTGATTGTCAAATTCTAAATTAACGCGAGTGAAGCCGCGGGAAAAAGCTAATTAATAATAAACTAGTAATTTGTAACTCTTCCTAGACATTTATAAAAAAACTTTAGAAAATTAAAGGTTTGTCGTGGCATCATTTCACAGACATTGGTATGTATAAGAAGAAGGCGTGATCAAGCGTAACCATAGACCAAAAATGTATGGCTACACTTTTTCAACATAAAAACTGTTAGCTGTTATCCAACAATATAAGGTATATTTTTAAATATAAATTATTCATTTGACTTTGACTTTAAAATTAAACTACTTTCGACACATGCATATGTGTCAAATATTTGCCATAATTATTGTATCTATTTCATCGTTATTTATGTTATTTGGCTTATTTTTTGCATTTTTTGGTAATATACCCAATACGCAGCCTGAACACTAGCATGCTTAAAATATGGAACCATAGTAACATCGAGCTCAAGCACGATTATATTGAAAGTTCCAAAGGAACTTCAGCATGATATTAGCAGTGGCGAACTTTGGCTACTTCTGCATCAAGACTTTTCTTACCCAGTAAATCCAGCGTTTTCAAGTAATAATATACAAAGATGCTATTCACAAGCATAACATTCTTAGGCATGATTGTCGACGCTGGAATATATAAGATATTCGAATAGTTATGTGAATTTGTCATTCAGGGGTAATAAATAGACATTTGATACTATATATCATAGTGTCTTTACTCCTCATATGCAGAAACACAGCTACACTAAATAGCTACACAGACATAAAGAGATACATTCTGTAAGTGGTGTCCAACATAATATAATAATATATTATATAATATTCTATCGCATACACACAACACCATCTAGCCCAAACTAAGTAGAGCTTGTACTATGGGTACTAGACAATGGATAAACATACATATATACTTTTTTTTGGTAAATACATACATATTATGCATAGAAATACCCAGACCAAGACAATCATCCATGTCCATGCACACAAATGTTTGACTTGTGCGGGAATGGAACCCGCGACTTCAAGTGTGGCAGTCGGTTACACTAACCACTACGTCATCGAGGCCATGCGAGACACAATGAGAAACAGTCTGTTTGGTCAACAAGAGCTTATATTAATTTAAATTTATGTAGGGCAAATGAGAATGACACAGACAGAAAAAGATGGCATAGGTGAACGTTCTCTGAATAAATCAGAGACATTCTGAAGAAAAAGAACATAATGAGAACGAAGGAAACGAGTTAGATGAACTAGAGTCGTTGTAAATAGAAGTCTTCTATTTGTACCCGCCTGCCCGTACCTTTAGGTTTATGTGTATGTTCAAAACCAATAACTAAACCATTGGACCATCGCCGTTATTCAATAATAATAATATTGCCCTTTGCCGTCATTTATCACAAAACACTGTCAAATTTTAATTGCACCTGTAAGTTTTCAGCTATACGTCCTTCAAGTTGCTGTTTAACTCTACATTAATATCGCTAGAACTCTATCGAGCTAGTTGGTAGTCTCTACAAGTCTAGATTGGACGGTTTCACCTTTGACACGTCACCTCTAGCATATAATCAAGTTGGGAAGTTGGTAGAGTCACCGATACCACAAACTAACCGGCTTAACTAAGTATAGACAATGGTTTAGGAGGTAGAGTTTGGTTAATAATAAAGTCTTAAGCTGTTATAGGGTGTAGAT
Organism: Catocala sponsa; assembly: GCA_963564715.1. Classification (NCBI taxonomy): domain Eukaryota; kingdom Metazoa; phylum Arthropoda; class Insecta; order Lepidoptera; family Erebidae; genus Catocala; species Catocala sponsa. The sequence continues at coordinate 19,651,297 of OY751349.1, forward strand.
TAGCGATGGAAAATATCTGATAGAAAATTATGATAAATATAGCGTCGGTAGCGTTTGTCACTACTGTGTAAGAGGCCTTAGGTTTTACTTCCGGTTCAAACAAATTGTTATTAGGTTTCTCTATTGAACATTTTTTAGTATCACCACGACGTCTCGGACGATGTTCAGTATTTAGTTTTAAAGCATAAATCGATATTTAAATGTGCAAACCAGGAATTCGAATTAGAATATATAATATATAACAGACCTCTACGTGACAGTTCAACGGACGCCCTCTATGCTTATGCTGCTATAATATAATAAAAATTATTTGACTATTTTGTTTTATTATTTAAATTACATTATTATATACTCGTATCTTAGCACACATAAAAGTATTTAATTATATTAGATTTTTGAGAGCTTAGTCATATTACGAACTAGCTTTTGCCCGCGGCTTCGCTCGCGTTAATTTAGAATTTGACAATCAATTCGGGTTGTACTCTGCTTGTAATAATATAATTCCATCATGATTCGAAAGACACGTGGCACCATCTATTATCATAAGAACGTTATTAATGTTTTCCTCGGGAACAGTAATTTTTTTCGGGATAAAATTAGCCTATGCCCGTTTCTGTACACCTGACAACGTATATGCGAAATTTCAGAATTATCGGTTCAGTGGTTTAGGCGTGAAAAGGTAACAAACAAACTCATTTTCGCTTTTATAATATTAGTTAGGATTATGATTTTGATGGCGCGGTAATAAAAAATACATCTACCCTGTTCATAGCGTAACTATTTATTACGCATATTTAGTTCTGTGTAGAAAAAGCATTATTTGGCATTTTCATTTGCAATACGTAATATGGAACTGTGCCCTATAGACAAAAATCAGCTTGCCCTTATTACGTGGCAGAACTAAAGACATGTGAGTTTAATACAGCCCTGCCAACCTTTTCCCACGCCTATAGGTATCCTTAGAAGTATGTAAATGTATATTATCACCCACATTTCGCCAGCTGTGTTGTGTGTTCCGCCCCTTTAGGTGAGAGTTTTATCCATTTCACCTACACAGATACTTTTCAATTGTAATCGAAAACTTATGTACCAATTTTCATACTGCTAAGTCCAGAAATGAGAAAATTTCGTTACAAACTTTACCCCCCATTTTACCTTTTTAGGGGGATTTTTGTCCATTTTACCTACACAGGTCATTTTCAATTATAATCAATAACTTGTATACCTATTTTTATACTTGTAAGTCCAGAAATGAGCAAATTCCATATAAACTTCACCCCCTATTTCAACCCTTTAAGGGTGGAATTTCAAAAAATCCTTTCTTAGTACACCCCTACAAATTAAAACACACATGCTCTCCAAATTTTAAGTTCCTGCGACCAGCGTTTTAGGCTGTGCGTTGTCTCTAAGTCAGTCAGTCAGGACATCTTCCTTTATATATATAGATAGATAGACAAAAAGAAGGCCTTGTAGGTAAATACTTTTAGCGATGATTCGTATCGAATCATAAAATATTAACAAAAACATGTTCAAAAAAGCACCTCAGTAACTCCATTACATAATGTAGAGACGTAGAGTCGCTCTCTCACATGTAATGACGCAGATGTCGCTTCAGCATTACTCGTGACACCCGGACAGATATCACTTTTGTCATATGATAGCTCTACAAACGTGCCGAGAGTACGTTTTATGAAAATTTCATGTGACGACTCTTGATCTCAAACTGACAAAAATGTAAAGACGATATTTGGCTCTACATTTTTTTACTGATAATGCTATCAAGATAATTTGCGTGTTAATGTTACTCTACAAAAATGTTTACAAAGGTACATAGCATTACGCTTGTTTATTCTAAAAGGGATAAGCAGATGTGAATATCTATATTTGAGGAGACAAGCGGACACATAATACAAATAAAAGCAAAAAAAATGAAGATATTTTAATCTATAATAATAATAATTTATTTAATAAAAAGCAAAAGTACATGATTAAACAAGTTTACATTTTCAATTTTATACATAATTTCAGATATCTTTATGGCATCTGTGTCAGACACACTAGATAAATTATTATCTGTATTTCAGACAACAGCATCTATATCTACTGAAACCGAGTTGCTATACTTTGCTTCTTTGACTTAAAAAAAATATCAGTCCAAACTGGTTTTTTTATTGAAAAGTATATTTTCCACACTAGAAATAAAACATGTGTTGTGTCGCGGGAGACTACAAACATTTAAACACTGGATACAAAGTATTACCAGATTCGAAACAACTATTTGTGACCACACAAACTTTTGTCCTACTAATTTTTATCTCTTCCTACTCCTCTGAGAAACAGGCGTGAATCTATATATGCATGTAAATTTTTGTCCCGTGTAGGGATCGAACACACAATACTCGCCGTAGTGACAACAGTGAGGCGACCATTTAAACACATCATGCCATCGGTGTTGATATCTCTTTTACCACGTTGATATTTTGTTCAAGCTCGCGACAGCGATCTATTAAACTAAAAATCTTTTCTTAAAATATTTAAAAACATCTCAAGCCGATAAAAATGATGCAATGAATTTTAAAACTTCCATTTTTATTAGAAAATCATTTAATGGCATAATAATATTGTCAATCACTTATTTTTATACGCGGAAAAATATTAAGTTAGGTAGTATTATGGTGTTTCCAGGAAACTACCGTGCCGGGTTCATGGGAAATATTTATTTACAGTGTTGCCAACGTTTAACTGGCACTCCTGGTGTTGCAAGTATCAGGCAGGTATAGTAACTGTGTACTATCAGGCAGGTCATATACTTGGTTGTAACTTTAGTTATCTATATTAATGTTATAAAGCTGAAGAGTTTGTTTGTTTATTTGTTTGGTTGAACGCGATAATCTCAGGAACTACTAATTCGAACTGAAAAATTATTTTAGTATTAGGTAGCCTCTTTATTGAGGAAGGCTATAAGCTATATAACATCACGCTACGACCCACGGGGGTGGCGCAGTCACTAATAATGCGGGTGAAACCGCGGGCATAGCTAATATGTATATGCCATTATATATAACTAACTGCCCCTGCGGTTTCACCCACGTTTATGATGCTCCGCTCCTGAAGCTCGAAACGTAATGTTAGCCTATGCTATTTCTGGATGAAGTAGCTTTCTAATGGTGAAATCATTTTTCAAAACAGCTACATAGTTTTAGATTTCATTCATTTCCTTTCTTATTAAATCGGTGCAATAGATTTTGTGTTTATTCATTACAAACAAAAATACAAATCTTTTTTGTTTATAATATTGGTATAGATTGTATATTATCTCATAGATGTGACGACCCCCATAACTTAAATGTGAGAACGGCACATTTCTGGCTGGCTCTCTCGGAGGCCTATTCTAAATAATGATGACTATTCTCGATAATGATCTGTAATGGGTGGCTTTGGATTGATATGTTCTAACCAATAATAAATAATTAGGTATGAAAATCTTTTTAGTCTTTCATCTTGACAGTACAGCAATGACATTTTTGAAGAATCAGCAACGCCGCTCGTAATTCTCCTTTTGTTGCAAATGCCTATAGGTTACGTTTGATTCTCACTGGTGCAGCGGAAGTGAGTACGACTGGTCAACATGAGGTCGCTGGTTCGATTCACCAAACCAGGAATCTGCGTATACTAGACCCACAGGCTACACAAGTAACAGGTCTGGCAGTACGACCGAAATAAAGTGACTTTTACAGGAACTGTACATCGTGCAAATCTGCGAGTTATATTGCTTCTTACCGATAATGCCCTACTTTCCCTTTCCATGTCTATACGTAGATATGAGACTATGTAAGTATTGTTCCTAAATCAAACGCGGAGCATCACAAACAGTCTTACTTACAAACTTATGGCACAAGACGAACAAGACTAAATAACCAGTAACCTAGATTCCCAAGTCTCAGATTGCCTGAGGTCATACAGAAACTTGGTGTACCTTTTATAACTCACCCAACAGTTGTCTAGTTCACACAGTATTTGAGTAAACGAACTAACTTTGACTGCAATCATACTTGATTTTACTTTGTAACCGTGTTTTAGTTACTGTTCTGTTTTATGTACAAAGAATTTATAGCTTTAAATTTACAGCATGAACTAGCAAACGAAAGAAAATATTATATTGCATCAAATTGCAGCCATGGTCACGGGGAGTCACAGTCTCCCTGTGACCATGGCTGCTGAAAAGCAACCGAAACGTCGGGGAAAGTGTAAACACAAATATAAATAGTATAATAGTATAGTAATAGTTTTAATAGTTTCAATAATTTAATTAGTTTAAAAATTAGTAAAGTTTAGTAGTAATAGTAGTGTAACAGTTTTCAAAATTTTGTAATAAAGTGTCAAATAAACAACGCGATAAAATCCGTATATAGTAGTTTAATTTCAATGAATAACATTCGCGTAAACAGAAGACAATATTATATGGGTATGCTTGTTTGCCACCTTAGTAGTATAAAAATAAAAATAAAAAGTGTCGAAACGTCAAACATATTCCTCAGATAAAAGTTATGCGACGATTATAAAATCGGCTCTACGAAAATTTAGCTGCTTTAAACGCATTCTCGCCGAGATAACATAACGCGCTGGTATTCGGCCAGCTTAAACAGATAAAGTTTACACTACAAACTTGTGTATACCGAGAGTTAAATCAAACTTTGCCAAATACCAACTTGCTTAACCTATGCAGTGTACTTTAGGTTTACAAATTATGTTTCGTCCTGTTGCAGTAGGATAGAATGGCTAATATTGTTCACGTTCCAGTTCTGAATTTGCAGTCTCGGGATAGTTAATGACTGTTGTTACGTCACCTTGGTTCAAACAGTGAGAATGGAAGCAAAGGAAGGAAATATAGTTTGTATGCAAATAAGTGAAGGATGGCACGTATAGCCGTGAGTGGTAGCTCTCATATGCATTTATTACGGTTGATACAGGGCGTTAGTATTCTGATATAGCATATCTAAGTTTTGAATTAAGATTGCGTCGAGCGTAAGACAGATAATGACAGAGCTCGTGCGGCGCATATTCAAATCGGCGCTTGGCCGCCATAGTAAAATTGTATGGAGGATTTGAAGTGCTTTTTGATAAATATGTACCTATCTTTATTGTCAACCAATAACTTAAATATTTGAACGGACAAATTGTAATATAACTATTTAGGTTTCGTTTAAGCTGTAAAATAAGATAGATTTCTACTGCTATAATCTAGCTTACGTTTGCATTTTTCGTGCCAATTTACGTAATTTTGTAGGCGAAAATATTAATTATTTAAAATTTTTTTACACGCACTAATTGTAAACACATTCATTGTTATGGTTAATGTATATTTTATATTTATACTAGCTTTTGCCCGTGGCTTTGCTCGCGTTAATTAGAATTTGACAATCAATTCGGGTTGTACTTTGCTTGTAATAATATATTTCAATCATGATTCGAAAGATACGTGGCGCCATATATTATTATAACAACGTTATTATTGTTTTCCTTGGGAACAGTTTTTTTTTCGGGATGAAAGGTAGCTTATGTCCTTTTCTGTACACCTGTCAACGTATATGCAAAATTTCAGGATGATCGGTTCTGTGGTTTAGGCGTGAAAATTTAACAAACAAACAAATTCATTTTCGCTTTTATAATATTAGTTAGGATTAGGATTACACAAAAAGTGTTGATTTTATTCACTTAACTGTGACTACCTGTTTTGGCACATTTCGCTCGGCGCAGTCTTAAGAGTCAACTGTCATACGATTAGGCTCGCTAGTGAATAAGATCAAACATAGAAATAATAAATTTCGCTCACGTAAATGAAGGTTAGGTAAGTTTGTAACAGAACTGTTTTCTGAATTAAAGGCACCCTATGTCCTTTTTTGTTGCTCTAACAACGTGTATGCGAAATTTCATGTTGATCGGTCGAGTAGTTAAGGCGTGAAAGCGTAACAAACAAACTCACATACGAATTTTTTATTTTAGTTTGGATAAAATGCATACAGGTTTAATTTTGACCGAGAAGATATACTTATCAATCTAATACAATTATGACACCACAAGTTTATCGTTGAACCAGTCAGCCATATTACAGGCCTGAATGCTATCTGTATTTGATCTATTCCTCCACAAGGTGATATGTATTGATTTATCTCAGAATAGTGGATGTACATGAAACTAGAATGCGCCGACTAAGCTAATTATTCAATGTTAAATGCATGCATAATAGATATGGTAATATCGGCGCAAGTTTGTCTTAGTGATTCGGCGATAGGGGTATCGATGGTTTATTCAATGTTTTGCTTAACTAGAATATAGTCTTGTAGTCTGTTTGGCGTGTCGTTTGACTGCATGGATAGTGCAATGGTTTATATGGACATCTTGCTAGGATGCTGAGTGTGGGTTTAATGTTCACATGGGATAAAAATTTGTTCTTAGTGAAGATGATTAGCAATAGCTCAGTGGGTAGACCAACAGACTGCGATGCAGAGGGTCTCGGGTTCGAACCCACGTCGTGCACGTCTGAATTTTGGAAGTTATATGACTTTTAGAAATTATGCGCGAATTGTTTGACAATACGCGCATGTCGGCCCTGATGACGTAGTGGTTAGTGTACCCGACTGCCACGCCTGAGGTCGCGGGTTCGATTCCCGCACAAGTCAAATATTTGTGTGTATGAACATGGATGTCTGTCTTGGTCTGGATGTTTCTATGTATAATGTGTATGTATTTACAAAAAAGTAAGTATATAAGTATGTTTATCCATTGTCTAGTACCCATATTACAAGCTCTGCTTAGTTTGGGCTAGATGGTGTTGTGTGTATGTGTATTATTATTATTATTATTAATTATCGCCTGCTCCGTGCCTCGGAGAGCACGTTAAGCCGTCGGTCCCGGCTGCCATGAACATCTATGGCAGTCGTTATTGGGAAGTCAGTGCCCTCTAATATCCTGACACCGGCCTAGCCTTAGGGTATCGTTAGCCTTCGGGTTGCGGAGGTCAGGTGGCAGCTACTCCGTGTAAAAACTGATATCCAGTCCAATCCGGTTAGACTAGAAAGCTGAACCCAAGTGACTTGGGAATAATAAAGGCTAGGGAGAAGAAGTGAAGATAATTTTTGTTCTTTGTTTTAATGTTTATTAAATCTTCTACGACACAGGTGCCTTCCTTTCCTTTCCTTCTATGGTATCCTTTATATGGTATTTATGGATTGCCAGACAAAGTGTATAGCACCATAAATTATATGGTTAAGTATATGTATCTCAATCCTTTTTAAATATACAAGCATGGTATTTTACCTCTATAATCGTATAGATATCGCGAGCTTATTGCTATAGATGGGAAACGTTTCTAGGCTACGTTAAACTACTAAAACTTTTGTGATACATAAAACCTACAAATATTTTTATGTTTATAACAGTCCATAAGAAGTGGCAGGAGCTCAATGGTTAAGGTATTAGACTTGCCACCGAGAGACTTTGGGTTCGATCCTAATCAAATGCATTTAGTTGAACCCACTCGTAACACAAGCATGTCAAATACTTGTTTTACTAGTGAATTTCAAGTCTTTTTTTTTTGCTTACTTAGAGTACTTTTAATCCAAATTGCGAGTAATCTTTAATAAAGCAATAATATATTTCGATAACACTTATCCTGATTCGGCAATCGAACTTAAAACCTCAAAATCCAACACAAACACCAGCGCAATCCGATGCAAACCGAAAGTTAACCCTACAATGTTTATTCACAAACACCTGTAACATGAAGCAAGTTAATTACAGGTTGATATTAGTGACGTTTCAATGTAAGATTTGATTATAATATAATTATTATTGGCATTCCCATCTGCTGCATAGAGTTATGTTAAATGAAATTAATAACGTATCGTGAATTTAATCACGATACGTTATACTAGGAATTGGGTTAATAGTGCCGATTAATATATTTTACTACTCGTATTATTCAAATTAATAAGTGGCGTTGCGATGTTGAATGCGATTACTGTGCGGTCTTAGATTCGTCTTGGTAGAAGAGAATAATTGTTTTTTTTTTCTCTTTATTGAAATTTAGAGGCTTAAAATCTAAACAAAGATTATGCCAGCCCCATCATAACCTAAATAAAATACAAGCGTCAAAGAAAGAGGAATATTAATTTCAGAGTTGAGTTCTGTTCAAATTACTAATACATTTATAAATTTTGATAGCTTCTTTGCTGTAAGGTCTTGACAGGATAGATTGAAAAATACCTAACTCTAAAAGGTGGATATTTAATTCCGTAATTAAGGTTTCTCTTTCTTCCCTGTACCGAACACATTCCATCAACAAATGGTAAACATCTTCTACAATTCCACAACTATCACAATTAGGGCTACTAGTTTTTTTCATTAAGAAACCAAATTTGTTTAACGGCATGAGTTCAGCTCTTAACCTATGTGCTGTGACTATAAAATTCCTACTAATATTAAAATTCCTACTAATATTAAAATTCCTACTAATATTAAAATTGGTAAACCAGGGAATGCGAGAAGGCTGACTTTGTATAGTTTTATACCATTTTGACATTTCCTGTCTAATTTCTTTGTTGCATAGGATTTGGAGTTTGTATCCTCTATATTTACCTAAAACTATGATTTACGAAATATATATCCGTTTAAAATGTAGGCTAGGATGTGTTGTTGTTGCAGGCGTCCATAGGCTACGATGACCACTTACCATCAGGTGGGTCGTATGCTTGTTTGCCACCTTAGTTCTATAAAAATCAAATAGAAAATGGCTACCTTTTTAAAATATAGGCGTGAGACTACATGTATCAAATAGATAAAATAAGATATAACAAACACACAAATCATTTTTAAAACTTTATTTACCCAGAAATACTACACTACTTACATGTGATAAAAGTAAATGAAGCCAGAGAAGTGTCAGGATCGTAGTAAATGAAAATCCGTAGTCTCTGCCTACCCCTCTGGGAAACAGGCGTGAATCTATATATGTATGTATGTACTACACTACGTCCGACGGTAAGCAGTCGTATAGTCCACGAGCATAGACTTCCACATCACGTCATTACGTGAGGTTGTGCCAAGTCTCTTCTTTGACAGCCTGAGGAGGTGTTTTTCATGCCCCGCTTAGATCCAAGATCGAAAGAAGAAAGAAACATGCGTTTCGGTAAAGACTAACTTCTTGATATTCGCTCTAGTCGGCTCTACCTTATAAGTGTAACCAGCACGTGGGCTTATGTGTAGAAAAATTGACGGTAGAGTTGGTAGAGCTATTTAGAACTTTACCTGTAGAATATAATATAAGCTTTAATGTTTCCATCTGTTAATCCTCCCTATATATATTACTAATATTATAAATTCGAAAGTAACTGTCTGTCCATCCGTCTGTCTGTATGTCTGTTACCTTTTCACGGCTAAACCACACAACCGATTTAGATGACACTTGGTACAGATAAAGTTTAAAACCTGGGGAAGGACATAGGCTACTTTTTATTCAAGTAGGTACCACGTGGGCGGAGCCGCGCGCAAAAGCTAGTTTCAATATAAAGGAATAAACGATTTTGACTTGGGCATAACATTATAACTCATAATATCGGCAAACATGGAACTAATAGTTAGTTTTGAACAATCTAACTGTCAATGCTTATAAAACCAATATTCTACTGTTTACAATACTGGCTTCTGCCAAACTAAATTTTACTAGAACGCATACCAGTATAAAAATGTGTTAATCCAGGGCATGGTCTATCTGTTTACCAAGTTTTATCGAATTTCTTTCAACGTTTCATGTGATTTAGTAACAAACATCTTCGAAAACTTCCACATTTTTACTAGGTTAGACTATAATTCCCATTACACTCGGGAATAATAAGCCAACGTAGGCAAAAAAAAATGTAAGTTCTACCAAGCTCTAAGAACAAAAAGCTAAGCTAACAAAAACCACATGATCTACTCGTATCATATAAAAACATAAACGGAATAATAAATACGAGCGAAACTTTCGTTCGGCACTGTACGCTCAAACTTCTAAGTGGTAAGTACACATCGTACAGTCTACCGAATAGGTGCTGGCTTAACACACTCCACCGTGCTTTGTTTTAATGGACTATTCAGTTTTTAGTTAACATAAAACGCGTTACAATGTTTCGAATGAGTTTCGGTAACTTGTTTTTGTATAGCAACATGTGGTACAATTTGTATGGTACATACAAAATACTCAGTTTCATTCATTCTGTATTCGTGTGGTACCATTACATGAATATAGGATGTATTTTTTGTCATGACATACATATTTGTTTTGCATTAAAATTTACGAAATGCAGAACAAATATTATTGTTTAATCTTAGTACTTGACAAATTTTACATTTTATGAAGGGTTTTGGATTATGCTTATTAAACTCGATACTTAGTGCCATCGTTAGCAGTTACGCATAAGTTTTAAATATACTATGATCTAAAATAAAAGAAACATAGAATATAACCATGGTAGACCTCCATACTTTCTCATCTATTTTGTTTATTGTTTCATACTCTGGAATTTTACCAAAAAAGTGACCGGGATATCACGTAATCATTTGGTTTCAGTAAAATCATTTAAGTTCGTTTAAGTGAATAAAATGTTATTGATTAAAATAGTGTGAATAATAAAAAGACGATTAACATACGCGAATACTCTTATAATCAAGTGACTTGTTGAAGTTTTTGTCGTATCCAACGGTATAGAAAACTTGTTATTAAGTACTTTAAATCAATGAACATCCATAAAAAGGTAACGGAACTGGATGCAATCGAAGACAGATATTCGAAGCAAGGCGCTCATAGCCAGTTGCACTCACTGATCTGTAAACGATTAGCGAGGTTAAGCAACGTTGGGTGCGGCCAGTCTATAGATGGGTGACCGCTTAGTGGTATTTCATTTGAGCGTCTCCGTGCTTCGGAGGGCACGTAAAAAGTCGGTCCCGGTTGTTGTCAAATTGATAGCAGTCGTTAAGCCATGTCAGAGGCCTACGGGCGGCTTGAACAACTCTTGATAACAGGTTGACCACTAACCACACGAAAAGAAAAGAAAGAAGAAGCAAGTAGCTTTGCACTCGCCTTTCCGTAACAGTATTTTTTCCGGTAGGAAAAAATGTAATCAGTGCCAATTAGCTTGACCGATGAATCGAGATAATGCTTATTTACGCTAACGTTACTGGATCAAAGATGCAGAATCTTTTATTATTTAAAACAGCGACGACGCCACGCCACGACGGTAGTTAAAAACTTCCAAAGACAAAGTTTACCTACTTCAACCATGAAGTTCCTGTTAGAAAGATATTTAAACTACAATTCCAGTTCCTAAGTATTCACTTGACCGGAACCGGATACTTGAAATTTTCTGCAGCATAGTTGCAAAATACTTGGAAAATTCCTAACTAAGCACAAAATAGGTTATATGTAACATTTGGTAAGTAGACGGACAAAGTTCGCGTTGGCCGGCAACTTTGAGAAATTTAATCAGCTACTACAACTTGCTTGTTTTACATTATTCATATTTTCTGAAGAATTTTGTGAAGGCATAAAATATCACTTAACGACTGGAGACGCTGTAGGATTTTTTATAAGATGGATGCAGAATATTTTCTTGTTATAACCATTTGGGAATAATCCTTGTATGATAATGCACTTGCGTGGATATGGAAACTGCATTAGTGTTCATCCGGCAAAAACTGCAAGGCTACTCAGTACTTTTTTGGTCTATCGTTATTTAGTTTTACTTCTTCTTAGCCTGCCATATTTACTAATTGCGGGCTTCTATATAGTTCTTATAAATTGAAGGACATTATGGTATATATTCAGATATGCAATTTACGCTCGCTTTTTCAGATGCGGGCAATAATAATTATCTATATACATAAATCATAGTCTTAAGGTTGTATGCTCGTGGAGGTAGGTTAACTTATATTATTCCCACATTATATCACTTTTAATTGTCATTCCTACGTAATAGAGAGCTACCATATTGCTATTTTTTGACAAGCTCACGCAATGACACTTCGCCCGACCTCAAGAACTGTTATAGAGTAGCCTTACTATCGTCGAGTAAAAAGTAAAATTATTAGGAATTAACAAGTATACATACTGGCTGTAAGGGACGGCCGAAAACTTTAGCAAGACGTCTTTCTGTAAGTATCACGACGCAAACTTCAATTAATAAAAAAACGCAAGATTTAAATGTAATGCAGATTAACATTATTACGCGGTACGCAATGGATTGCAACCAATACATCGCACTCGACGAATGAACTCTGCGTTCCGCGCGCATAAAAACAGCTGATCTCTTTAAATCACGACCAGTTAATTACATTGCTGTATTGTAGAAAATGTGAGAGTCGGAAAAATGAAAAATTGTAGAAAAGGAATTGTGATTGTTGAAAAAAATTCCAACGATTTTTAACTCAGAATAATGGTCTGAATCTACTATTTCAGTTTTCGGTACACCGTCCCTTACACCTAGTATAGCCCAACAATAACTAATGATACATAACACGAAGATTTGAAAATCACACAAGTATTATATCTGGAACATTCAATATTCAAAGCGAAACCGAGAAGGAATAACGCTACACTTCCGACCAAATTATAGTAGAATCTATTTGTCGGTTACGACTCAAATGTACCGTTGCCCAAGTTAACCGATGTGTCCATTTACTACCATTAACTAGACTGCACGCAACAAGTGGAAGCTTCCAACTTAAGGTTGACCAATATGTTCGTCGAAACACATTTGGGGGTCCTGCGCACCAATGAGCTGGTAATGGGGAGTCAATAGGACTCTATTTTTTATAGTAAGTGACTTTTAAAAGCGAAGAATTTTTATTCAGAACTTACGCTGCCTTATTAGAAGTGCCTCGACAAGACATTACGAAACCAGTAAAACGAGAATGTGAAATCATATCGTAACGCCACATAATATCTGTAATGTCCTCCAGACCGTTTTTTTTTTCGGCGGCCAATCTTAACGGAGACTAGCCATCTGACCAGGAGATATTATAGTGCACAAGTGTGTACCCAAATACAAGTCCACTCTTTGTTCCGTAACCCTCATGATCCGATGGGACGGATAATCCGACACGACCGGAGAGAGATCAGGCGCAGAACCAACGGCTTTACGTGCTTTCCAATGCAAGGGGTGTCTAACACCACCAACTTCATAACTCCAGACTGCTATTGAGCTTTCTTAACAGAAAAACGCAATAATTTTTTGTTGGCCCGATCCAGGATTCGAACCCGAGACTGAGGTCTCACATGCACAGCAGTCGCATTCACTGCCGCTGCGCCACGGAAGCGCTACGATTGATGTGACGAGTTCAATGACTTATTTTCACGAATTGTGCCTGAAGAAGCTGCCGAGTTAAACAATGTATGTCATCATGTACTATATTTGGGTTCAGATATTTCAGACCAGTCACGTGTAGTAACAAATACGCCTCTGCTGTCTCACAAATTCCGCTTAGAGTAGTGGATGTGTATCTACGCTACGCTACCTATATATTCTGGTGTCACAAAGTACACTATTAGCCGCATTTAGTGACTTGCACGTGCTCTTAGTGGAACCTATTACATTGTAAAAATCGTAACCGTCACTTGTGCACACATATTGCTACATAAAGTCACGCCGATTTGTATTTTATACTACTAAGGTGGCAAACAAGCATTCGGCCCACCTGATGGTAAGTGGTCACCGTAGCCTATGGACGCCTGCAACACCAGTGGCATCACTTACGCGTTGCCGACTCTTTAGGAAAGAAAGTAGGAAGGAGAAGGAGCGGAAAGGGGAAAAGAGGGTGATTAGGCCTCTGGCACTCTCACTCACCGAACGAAACACAACAGTAGGAATACTGCTATTTCACGTCGATATTCTGTGAGAGGGTAGTCCTTCCCCGGTCGAGCCGGCCCATTGATGCTGAAATCAGCGAGGCTCTTCTACTCACAAAACCGCTCTGTCGTAACATGGACATAAACCTGTTATCTTTTTTTCGGACTTCACGCAAAATCACATATCATCAATATTTGTAACACAATTTTTGTAGCTCTAATAGTAGTATTAATCTCAGAAGTCATACATACATACATACATAGATTCACGCCTGTTTCCCAGAGGGGTAGGCAGAGACTACGGATTTCCATTTGCTACGATCCTGACACACTTCTCTGGCTTCATTCACTTTCATCACAGAAGTCATTATCCTCATATTATACTTCAACAGCTAGAATATCGTTATCGGTTTAAATTGAAGAAGTAAGGTGGTAAATATTAAAATGAAAGTTGACCCTAATAAGTTTGGGGATTAGGCAGACCGTGGTTAAAATGTTTAAACACTTTGTCATTTTATGTTTCCTGGTCTTTTAGAGACATAAATGATAGATTTGAATTGATACACTTTTTCATTTCACGTCTTGCTTAAAGAAACAGGACATGAAAAAGTGTCACACAAGACCAATAAAATAAAGACTACCTATTTAGATGTCGCTTTCGATCAAATCAGTGATTGGAAAGGTAGCCTTTACGATTAGACTCCACAAGAGTGGAGTTACCATCAGGCGGAGAAAATAATGTCCACACACAAATATACAAAAAAAATCATGGGCAGTCGTAATTACCGAAAAAAGAAAATAATAAATATAATAGAATATAATAGTTCTCTATATGATTTAGTCTCCACTTACGCCACGCTCGTACTACTCGAAAAACAAAAGGGACATAACTGCAAATTGAAATAATACTCTGTACACATACAAAATTCACGAACATCATTAGGGTGAGTGCCCACTATGCTTGCGGTTTACTACCGTCCTGGGCTACTTAGCTACGGAATGTACTCGAATTGTTACACTTTGCGAATTTATGATATTATGTGTCGTTCTATTTGCAGCTATCAAAAACATTAATAGTGTTTTACTAAAGACAGTGAAAAGAGGCGTGACCTTGTGGACGCTGGCAAGATATAAAATGTGAAAATGCAAATGTGTTGTATTTTATGGCAGAAAAGCCAACAGTCCATCTGGTTTAAAGCTAAAGATCTTTTTAAGGTTCTTAGACTTATACAATGTATACACTTAATATAAAATTAGACAGAGGTTTTTAATAGCGTTGGTAATTATTTAAAGGTAATTTGTACCTCTTTATTGCCCGACGTTTCAACCGAATTGCATTGATACGATTTGATTGGTCAACCCCTGACCAATTTCTAATATTATATTAAGTTATGTTCGTTCGTTAACCGCCAAGCCAACTTAACACATAATATATATCGTAGATAAAAATATCGATTAAATAATAATGTATAATTTAAACAAAATGATAAAAAAATAAAAACTATTAAAATTCTCGTGTTATGAAAAAGCATGTACATATATTATTATTTCGGAGTTACGAATATTTGTATATAAGCGAAATATTATGATAATAAAAATATGAACTGAAAATTGTTTCGTAGTATTGTTGAAATACTATGTATTTTATTTTGTTTATTTTCAACTACGTATTTTATTTTGTTTTATTTGTGTTAATTTCAATCTGTGTGGTATGTTAGTGTTTAAGTTTTATTCTACTTTTGTTGATTTAAATATGTGTGCTCTAAGTATTAGTGTTTAAGTTACATTCTGTTTTGTTGTTATTATTGTATAAGTAATGTATGTTTTACTCGTAGTAAACGATGTGGATGTCACAATTAGTCACAATGTTTAGAAACATACAATTTTAAAAATTTGTTATTCTGATGTTGTTAGTTTACCCAATAAAGAGAAAAAAAGTGTTTTATGTAGCGTTTAAGTTTTTATTATTGAACATAATTTACTTGAGAAAATTTTTAATTGGCCGTATCTTATGTTATAAATGTGTATACTGTACCATTTTAGCTGTAAGTTTTCCAAAAATAATAAAATAAAATAAACATTACCTCAGTATTTAATAGCAAATTCAAAAATAAATTGTTAACTTTCATAATAATTGTGAACTGCCCGCGGGACAGGCTCAGCCTAGTGCGGGTAGTTATGGTAATTGCTAATCATAACTATTTATAAAAACCTGTAATGACTGGAACTGTATAATGTCAACTATTGTAAAATACCTTTATGCTAAATAAATTATTATTATTATTATTATTAAAATAATTTTTCCAAGTCATTCTTGCTTTTGTCTATAACGTTAGTAGTGGTAAGGACACCACCCTGGTAAAACCACTCTTAAAACAAATAATTAGGTAAGCTGATGTGGTTAACCAGCTTATCTAATCTTGTTTATCGAGTATACTAATAATTTGTAACTCGAATTGCTAGTATTCCATCAAATAATAAGGCCTTTATTTTGAACTATTAGGTTAATTGAAATTAAACTACTATAATTATACGGATTTTATCGCGTTGTTTATTTGACACTTAATTACAAAATTTAGAAACTGTTACACTACTATTACTATTAAACCTTACTAATTATTAAGCTAAGCTAAAATTATATAAGCTAAAATCCATATATAGTAGTTTAATTTCAATGAATAACATTCGCGTAAACAGAAGACAATACTACTAGGTTAAGTATAAAATTAAATAGTGTAAGTATTGAATATGTTCTAGTTTCACCATAAAATTAATTGACACTTGACAAAGACATAGGCATATCTAGTTTGTTGGTGTCCGTTATTACGCTTGCCATCTTTGGGATACCAGTCTGATCACCTAATATCTATACTAATATTATAAAGCTGCAGGGTTTATTTGTTTGTTAGTTTGTATAGGATATTATGGGCGAAAATGAATAAGACTAAGAGGATTCATTTAGGCGAGGAGTAATTTAATTAAGCTGAGAGCAATAAAGACATGGCATTTTTGCAAAAGGCATATTTTTTTACAGACAAAACCACAGATACTTAAAAATATACTTTTTCTACAATGACATTTATATTCAGTTTACCAAAAACAACAGTTTGAACGCGCTAATCTCAGGAACTACTGGTTCGATTTGAAAAATTATTTTAGTGTTGGATAGCCTATTTATCGAGGAAGGCTATAGGCTATATAACTTCACGCTACGGGCCACGGGGGCGGCGGAGTAACGATAAACGCGGGTGAAACCGAGGGAACATCTAGTTTATTTAATAAAATATCTCTACCACATTTGAATACTTTGTCTTTAAAAACAGTAGCAAAGGTGGCACATTTTATACACGATGAAAATAGTAGACACCCACCTTTATATGCGTACACAAATAAATCACAATAATGAGACAGTGTGTTTCTTCCACAAAAGAGTATTGTGGCTCGCATCAATCTTGCCGATATAATATTGTTATTGTGAAATTTTGTCACGCTGTTTATGTAGGACGGTGACATATGTGAAAATGAGCAACGGGTTGATTTTAAGGAAAATATTCTTGCAAGGAAATGGTTGGTAGAAAAATATGGGTTTCTCGTGATATAAATTTTAAAAGCGCACTACAATCACTTTAGGACAAACTCTCTGACGGTTTTCCTGATGCTGAATCCAGTACACAGACACATAAAATAAAACCATTGTTTGGATTTTATGACTGAACTAAACGAACCATAGAATAGACTATGACATGTTCATAAGCTGCCTAGATTACAAAAAATAATTATAATATCATATCCTATTTAGAATTCAGCTGTAATAATAGTAACAATCTATTAATATGAAATTGCCCAGCTAATAATAATTGTAGAATAACTTTTATTTTCACTGCCAACTTGCAAGACGTGAGGTTGGTTGTGAGATGTTATAGAATTGCAATTGAGTTCCTACAGAATGTAGTATAATAAAATTTATTGAACACTGCATGGATAAACCAATCAATATAGTCCGATAGATGAAGGCAATAGACTTGCCCCTTATTACGTCGGACTTAAAACCATTGCTGCCAACATAATATCAAGCATATTAATCCTCGAAATGTGAAGCAGTATATTATAAGGGACTGGCAAGTGCGAGAGAGACAGAATCCCTGATATACTAGAACACATACTAGTTGGTGACGTAATGCAATTTCTCAACTTTCCACTCACCATGCATATTTATGACAGACGTGATTTTATGTCACGCGCCGGGAATTACGCTATTACCTATTCTAAAAAATGTTGACCTGGAATCCGAACGACAAAAAATTTACAATTAAATTATATGAATGGATTACCCCGCAACGCATTCCAGGATAAAACGTATCCTCACTATATATATATATAGTGAGATATTATACTGCACAAGTGTGTGCGCAAACACAAGTGCACTCTCTGTTCCCTAACTCTCATGATACGATGGGACGGTAATCGGACACGACCGGAGAGAGATCAGGCGCAGGACCAACGGCTTTACGTGCTTTCTGAGGCACGGGGGTGTCTAACACCGCCAACTTCCTAACTCCATGCTGCTATTGAGATTTCTTAATAGAACCGGGATTCGAACCCGAGACCTCATGCACAACAGTCGCATTCACTACCGCTGCGCCACGGAGGCAGGTTTACGCATAATTGAGTATTAAACAACTAAATATATTTATTAAGTTTAGATATAATATAATAATTCTAATGTATTAATGATCAGACTGCTTGCAGTCAGCTTGCATAAGATCAATTATTATGAAGTACGGTAATCACTAACTATTAGATCGGACGTATTGATAACGTGTTTCCGTAGCCGACAGTGAACACTAATAATACATGGAAGCATTTTCACCGCTAAAAATATCACCACGGAATCTATAGAATTGTCGGCCTCGATGGCGTAGTGGTTAGCGTAACCGACTGCCACGCCTGAGGTCGCGGGTTCGATTCCCGCTCAAGTCAAACATTTGTGTGCATGAACATGGATGTTAATCTTGGTCTGGGTGTTTCTATGTACAATATGTATGTATTTACAAAAAAAAAGGTATATATGTATGTTTATCAATTGTCTAGTACCCATATTACAAGCTCTGCTTAGTTTGGGCTAGATGGTGTTGTCTGTATGTGGTAGAATATTATATTATTATATTATATAGAAATTAGGCGGGGCATGAAGCCGAGTCGCTATAGTAACATTTAATTATATCAATGTATATGCAAAATTAAGTATCCGTATCTGTAGAAGGACCGATGGCCGTTGGAGCAAGCGAGTTCTAGAGTGGAGACCACGACTTGGTAAACGTAAGGTAGGACGCCCCCCGGCCAGGTGGACCGATGACCTGAGAAAGGTAGCTGGGTCAGACTGGATGCGGAAGACGGAAGACCGGATGTTGTGGCGAAAAATGGGAGAGGCCTATGTCCAGCAGTGGACTGCGGTGGGCTGATTGATTGATTGAATTGATTGATATGCAAAATTTCAGGATGATCGGTTCAGTGGTTTAGGCGTGAAAAGGTAACAAACAAACAAACTCATTTTCGCTTTTATAATATTAGTTAGGATTAGGATTAGGAATAGTTAGGATATGGATTAGGATAGGATAGGATGCGAATGTAAGTATCATTGTTACGCTTTCACGCCTTAACTACTCGACCGATCATCATGAAATTTCGCGTACACCTTGTCAGGATTATAGAAAAGGACATAGAGTACCTTTGTCGGCCTCTATGGCGTAGTGGTTAGCGTAACCGACTGTCACGCCTGAGGTCGCGGGTTCGATTCCCGCACAAGTCAAACATTTGTGTGCATGAACATGAATGTTTGTCTTGGTCTGGGTGTTTCTATGTATAGTATGTATGTATTTACAAAAAAAAAGTATATATGTAGGTATGTTTATCCATTGTCTAGTACCCATAGTACAAGCTCTGCTTAGTTTGGGCTAGATGGTGTAGTGTGTATGTGGTAGTATATTATTATTATTATTATTATCTTCAAAATAGTACTGTTCTCTAACGAAGCCGCGGGCAAAAGCTAGTACAGTATCCTTTATTATTTCCACACGTTACTGTTACACAATATAAACAACCAGCACACGAAGCTTTTCTAAACAAAATCACAAAGAACAAATCGTTGAATCCATCTCACTCTCACATATAGATACGAAGGCATTTTCCTCTTTCTTTCACTCACACACTTGTAATACGTAAACGACATGTCACGAAGCCACACACACATGTACATAACTCATAATACTAAGCTGTTTAGCCGTCAAACTACGCAGGGTGACTCTAAACTCGGTTTAATATGCGGAATTAGGACCAACAAATCGCACGATTTGATTTGCTAATTCAATCATCCGTGTGTCTACACATAGTCCGGTTGGGTGCCTGTTACACCGTTCTCTGACGTCATAGAAATAATATTGCAATATAATTCGTGTTGCTTGGTATTTGACACAGTAGTATTTGTTTTACAAGCAGAAGAACCTGTCTCTATCGTTCAGTTAAGGTGCGATTGGGCCAATCGCCCTTAGATGTGTTACAGAAGACTAGTAACACAAGATGCGTTTTGCCTGGTGAGTATGAATTTTATTTTGAATCCTCAGGTACCTGCCTCATCCAGTTTTTTCCTTTTGTTCCATATTTTATTGCCTTTCCTTAGCTAAAATCAGTGTATTTTTGGAAACATACTTATGTAATATTGCCTTAAGTATACGCGAATGATAACATATTTAACTAAACTATTTTATACGGATTTTGTGACGTTGTTTATTTTAAAACACTTTTATTACATAATTTTGAACTTTAATACTTCTATTATTGGACTTTACTTCAATTTAAGCTATTTAAATTATTTAGAACTATTTATATTTAAGTTTATGTACACTTTTCCCCTAAGTTTCGATTATTTTACAGAAGCCATGGTCACGGGGAGTCTTTCCGTGACTATGGCTGCTGTTATAAATGGTTTTAATTTATTTAAATAGCTTAAATTGTAGTAAAGTTTAATAAAGTGTTATAGTTTAAAATTATGTAATCAAAGTGTTTTAAAATAAGCAACGCGACAAAATCCGTATAAAATAGTTTAATTTCAAAACACACTTATGGATCGATTGTAAGCAAATATGGACTACGATAACCGTTTACCATCAGTCAGACTATACACGAATTTACAATTTAGGCTATATAAAACAAAACTTAGTACACAATTTTGACTATTACTCTTTTTTCCACGAGATTTTACTTCCACGTGTAATACGGTAAAGAAAAATATTTAAGAGCAAAGCGACATTCTAGCAACCTGGAAATTTGCTAAAACTGAAGGACGCAGCTTAAATTGACTAAGACTTTTACTCTTCAGAAAATTGCTTCCAACAAGGCTTTCTGGGCTACTTATGCATGTGCCTCTAGCTGAGCAGATTACTTTGACATTTAATTTTATTGGTTGTGTTTGAATCACAGCTACTATTCTATTGAAGAGTGGCAAGGCACGCGTGATCCGCAGAGTATAACAGACGTCCATGGGCTATGGTGACCGCTTACTATTAATTAGGCAGTTTGCTTATTTGTTACATAAGCTGTATAAAAACAAATCTTATTTATTTTATCTCGCAACTACAGAAATATCTACAAAATTGTATTTTCTTTTCCAGAATCACCAAACTCTAATGACACAAACCACAAACGGTGTGAGAGGCATTCTAACCCTCACAGAGATCGGAAACCACCTCACTCGAGTTTACACTCACACACATACAGTATAAAGTCTATTTTTCTTTAGCAGTACTCATCGTCAATTTACTCGATATCGTAGATTAGAAATGTCATTCAGACTACGATATTGATGCTTTAGAAGATTTGACACGTTATAGTAGCGTTGTCTCGCTCGCTCGTACGTTGTGGAGCGTTATAATGTAGCTATCTCGTTTTCGCACAGTATTAACATTAGGTTAGATGGTGATCTATGGGAATGGAGATACTGGTCATGATTTATACAAATAAAGAAGATTCATGTAATGCAGATAAAGGCATTGTATTAGAAATGTGTCCAAGAGATGGATATGAAAAGATAAACCATTCTATTAGGTCCTTAGCGGGTCGTAAAGTTATCCCATGATCACTTTGCCCCAACTTAAGGGGAAATGCGGCCTGCGTTTTGTCCATATAGACGTATTGTTCTGTTTTCTTCCTGAATGACACTCGAGAAAAAAAAGATATACCTACATTACTTTTTCTTAATTTATTTATTCGAAGGACTAAGCAATTACACAAATAAAAAAAATCGCCTGATCTGCTATTATGCTAAACAGCAAACAAAAACGTAAATAATAAAATAAATAATAATAAAAAATATAGACATACCGGAAATCCTTCTTATATTGTTCATGAAAAATAATAAAATCGAATCATTTCTGGAGAAGAGGTTTGCGAGAAAATGAATTTGTCAAATTGCATAGTCCAAGCTGTGGTCACCTCTTTCGCACATTGATAATATGTCGTTCGGGCCCAGTGCGACAGCAATAAACCAGTAATATTTTAATCCTCGCATTTCCTCTTAAGGATTGATTCCATAACTAATTCTTGAGTGCAAGAGCCCAGTATTGGCGATTATTTGGAGATAGTATGTAGTACAATTCTCGTACTGAAAACCTGCGTAAGAGCAGTTAAGCATACTGCAATTTACCCGCTAAATAAGTATTTCTTTTTCCTAAGGTTGTTAAAATAATAGTGATATCTCTTTTTTTTACGTTGGGGATTGCATTGACGCATACCCCTCCATGGGGGCGGGCGGAGGGGTTATGTCGGACTCGCCGGGGTAAAATAAAAAGATGGAATGAGAATAATGTACCTCCCGGAATACCAACTAAACCTACCACGGTGTTGCTCGACAAACCACTGTCGGCGGGGCCGCGCGAATCACTTGCACATGCGGTCGCGACCCCGCCGAGGTCACGGCCCGCCGTATGAAACGGCAGGCCACAACACGAAAAGACCTACCCACTGATCACCACTAAAATAAATCCCTACTGTCCCCCCCCCCCCTAGAGGGGAGACGGACACGACACAGAGGCGCGCGTGGGAACACGCACGCCGCCTCTCGGACCTGGTGCTGAACGGATGGCGGGCAGGCCCACAAAGCCCGCCACCACCAGGTCAAACCTCAGGGTGGCTGGAGGTCGTCTCGCGAATAGTGATATCTTCGTTTATAGTCGCTTACCATATGTAGGGACGTATGATTGTTTGCTAACCTTTTTGTATAAATAATGTAGTAATTTAAGACAATTTCACTGCAGTATTTCTTAACAAGTAACTAGCATTAATGATAACATGAAGTCTGCATTGTGTTATTTACTAATGTCACGATAACGCTACGTATAAGATAGGTTCGATCTTCCTATGCTTAAAAAATTTTGTAATCTTCATACCTTTATTTGAAGGCTAGGTGTTCCAATGGAAGTTGAACCCAATATACGCTTTTTCACTGTGAATTAAGGTTTTCAGTTTCCAATGAGCGACTAACAGCTGATTTTACAAAACTAAAGTATAACGATATTCTTAAGTCATATCAGATTACAGAATATTTGAGAAAGAAAGAAAAAAGAAAGAAAACATACTTTATTTCTAAAAACACGAAATCTTTCACAATATCATATATATGTAAATTTTTTAAGAGAAAACATATTTAATAAACATTAATTTAAAAGCGACAGCCCTGCGTTACAATACTGAGAATACTGTTTCTTCATTTCGACTGACAAAGATATGTTTTACAGTTAGAAACAGCAACAATTTGCGTTAAATTTTTGTCCCGTATAGCAATCAAACCCACGACACTCAGCTGGTATGACCATCTAAACCACAACGCCATCCGTGCATTATCAAAATACCTTGACAATCTGCAACATAAGCTTCACACAGATGTACTGGACCCTTGATAAGCCTTCCCAACGATTGCACGATACCGTTCCCAACACATGTTCACGACATGATTGATAGTGGGCAAATATTCATACATTATGTTCTACGGACGTTTCTACGTACGTTTGATATGCTGAGTCATATGTACGAAGCAAAAACGTCTAATCTCTCCAAATCGCGCATTGGTTTTTGCAGTCAGTTTAAGAGTTGCTTTCAGTTTCTATCTCTGTCTAAGAAAAATGTTTTAGCTTAGTTCGTCCGAGTCTAGGTGTTTTTGACTCCGTTTTTACAGTG
This sequence comes from Catocala sponsa, assembly GCA_963564715.1. Taxonomy (NCBI): domain Eukaryota; kingdom Metazoa; phylum Arthropoda; class Insecta; order Lepidoptera; family Erebidae; genus Catocala; species Catocala sponsa. The sequence continues at coordinate 19,675,403 of OY751349.1, forward strand.
GTTGTAATACACCTAGTAATACAAGGCTGTTCTAATTTATATACAGCCTAGATATCCATAATACGTATCAGTCTATCCGATGGTAAGCAGTTACCGTATATATGTTTTAAGGGTTTAAGATTCCTATACAAACAACAAGTGAGAAACGGCAATGAAGTGCCGTAAATCTTAGAGCTCGAAAAAATTGTTTAAGTATTATGCAAAGGCCACGTGATACCACGTGACTTTGAGGTCAAAGGTCATAGTCATTTCGAGGGTATATTGACTACGCTGAATCGAATGGCGTTAACGGCGAGTCTCTAGCTCTTACGGTTCTTGAATTGAAAGTTGTATAACAGACAGTCGGACAGACAAAGTTGTTGTATAAGAGTTTTATCGAACTCTAATATAATAATTTTATTGGTAAACAGTTATAAAAGAAGCAAACAGTTATAAAGCAAGGCAAAAGATAACTAATGTACTTTCAACCAAATTGTCAAAATCTCGATGTGCAATGCTATCGTATGCTCAGAGTACACGAGTGCTCTATCTTAATTTCCTAACATATAGTCCTATGGAACTACAACCAACTTGACCGCAGAGATATCAGGAGCAGCACTAACAGCTTTACGGGCTTTCCAAGGCACGGAGAAGAGCAACATCGAGAACTGCTATTCTTGGAAGATAATGTGTATAATAATGAAAGTGAATGAACCCAGAGAAGTGTGTCAGGATCGTAGCAAATGGAAATCCGTAGTCTCTGCCTACCCCTCTGGGAAACAGGCGTGTATCTATTTATGTATGTATGTAATCTCAGTCGACGAGGAAGTTGGTTGAAATGCAATAGTGGCTACAAAATCGATGCTGCCGATTTGACGTTATGTAACTTAAATAGCCTCTTTGAAAATACCAAATACAATGTATTTTTTAAAATCGCTTGCCATGCCTTTCCGCCAATGGTTGCTGCAGCCTAAGATGAGCCTTGTTTGCCCGTCCGTGGAATCGCGAAGCAACATTTAAAGAAACAATACGTACATAGTTTTACACCTATAGATAATTAATAATAATTATAATATAATAATATTCTATCACATACACACAACATCATCTAGCCCAAACTAAGCAGAGCTTGTACTATGGGTACTAGACAATGGATAAACATACATATATACTTTTTTTTTGTAAATACATACATATTATACATAGAAACACCCAGACCAAGACAAACATCCATGTTCATGCACACAAATGTTTGACTTGTGCAGGAATCGAACCCGCGACCTCAGGCGTGGCAGTCGGTTACACCAACCACTACGCCATCAAGGCCGACTAATAATTCTGTGTTTCCCGATGAGAACAAGCTGGGTGTCTTGAAGTCACGTGTGAATAGGTATCTTCGACTCAAGCGTGCTCCATCGTCGACTGCATATTCACTTCATCAGGTGAGATCGCGGTCAAACGCAAGCCTATTCTATACAAATAAATAAAATTTAAGTGTCTGTTTGTAATGTCAAAATAATAGCTTTTTATCTAATGCATATGAAAGTATATAAGGTTTACCTATAAGAAAACATATATTTTTTAAATTTTTGTCTGTCTGTCTGTTTGTTCCGGCTAATCTCCGAAACGGCTGAACCGATTTTGACGGGACTTTCACTGACAGATAGCTGATGTTATAAGGAGTAACTTAAGCTACTTTGATTTTAGAAAAAATAGGGCTCCGCGGAGACAAACACTTTTTAGTTAAAATCTACGCGGACGAAGTCGCAGGTAACAATATAAAAAAAGATATATACATATCACTATGTGTATAAAACGAGTAAGCACGTTTTCACGTTTCACGAGCTTCCACGTTTCCTGACCAGTTATTGTTTTAGGCCGAGCTTATTGCTAACTCACGGGCACAGCCCCAGGACCAATGTTACTGCCGAATAGTTGTTGTCCGAAAAATGTCAGTAATAACCCTTTGCCTATCCCGGGGATCAAACTCAAGACCTCAACAGCAATCACCTTCACTACTTCTGCGCCACTAAACAACAAACAATATAGTAAGGAAACTATACAGGAACATTAAAATAGTACTCCATATTTCAACAATGAAAAAAGTGTGACAAAGATGAAGTTATTAATGCTCTCGTCTAGCGACAGTCTGGCCTCTATTTCTGACGACCTTGTAGTCTCGTTTTAAATATCACAAGTTCAAACATTCAAATCTATCAGACGTGGCTGGCTGCTGAAAAGTAATAACTGATCTATAATAGCAGCTGCAGATGGAAAATAGATTGTTTATTAGAAATTATTAAACTTGTATTATTTAAAAAGCCAAAGCTAATTGTTTTTAATGATAACTTTTATATTTTTTTTTTATTGTGCTCGTCATAATGACCACACTCCACCTGATGGTAAGCAGTCGTGTGGTCTAAGAGCAGTGGCCTCCACACCGCCCTCATAGTAGCCGAGGCGATGTTGAGGTCTCTACTTTGACTCCCGCAATAGGAACAATTCCTGAGTCGCGGGGTAACTTGACAAATATTTAATGAACGGACACAAAGAACACCTAGGCTCAGATAAAGTATTTGTGGATCACACAAATTTTTGTCTCGTGTGTGGGTCAAACTCACAACGCCGCAGAGGCATCGGCAAAGCGACCACTTAAACCACATCACCATTCAGTGTACCTTTTGCGCTACGCAAAGCAATAAGAATTCATCATTTTTAGAATAGAATAGAATTGAATAGAATAGAATATACTTTATTTGTAAACATAGGTAAATATAACAGTGTGAGAGATGTTACAGAGCTTTCTTAGTAGCACTATGTTTTGCCTGGCGGCGTACAAATGTAGTTTATGTAGATAATTATACAACAATTGTGACACTTTTGCACTTTTATTAATTTAAGTTCAACATTTTCACTACGACGATTTTCAACATTTTTATTCGATAGAAATGTGTAATGACTATTAAAAAGTGCATTAAGGATACGATGAAGATACTACGCCAATATTCAATCTAACAAAAGTCTACACTATCGACCACAAACAACGCTAACTTGCCCCCATAACTAAGGCGTAGTAAAAAAATATGTTTAAGAAAGAGGGTAGATGTGAATTACTGTGTTGATTAAAATTGCAACAGCATAGATTAAGTGAAGCTAGATGTGGCATGCCTTTGTTTTGGCAAAAGTAGGTAATCATAAATTACTTTTACTGCTTTCGCCGCGGTTTGTTTTGTTTTACAACTTTTTTATTTACTATTACAGTACGTCTCGTCGTTTTGAGGCTTTTTAACATCCATCCTTGTAGCGAGATTAGGTGCTAACGTCTTAATGCCTAAAAGTACTTTGTCATGAAATGCTTCATTATTATTTAGACAGATCGTAACTATATAATTCGTTGTACTGTTTAGTGAAGTGAATAAATTCGGAAAAATATATCGAATGATTTGTTTAATCAATTCGTAATAATAATTATACCAGCTCTGTATTCCTATTTCTTCTTCTATTCTACTGCTAGCCACGGGCCTCTTCTTAGTGCGAGATGGGTTAGTCCGTAGTCCACCACGCTGGCCCAGTGCAGGTTGGCAGACTTCACATATCTTCGAGAACATGATGGAGAAACCTCAGACATGCAGGTTTCCTCACAATATTTGACCTTAACCGTTAAAGCAAGCAATACCTAATTAACTATTTAATACGCACATTACTTGGAAAAGTCAGACGTGCGTGCCTCGGCATCGAACTGGAGACCTCTGCGTGGCAGTCCAACGGTCTCCCACTGGGCCATAGTTGTTTATTATAGCTTTAGTTAGTAGTTCCTTTGTCCTTTGTAGACTGCGGCTTATGCAGTACATTCATAAGGAGATAGCTAAGGGTTAAATCTTGGGGCCGATATACAAAAGATCCCTCTGGGTCGAAGAGTCGCCGGTCTGCACTGACTACCCCTCCCCCCCCCACACACATAAGATAAGATAGTAGTTCCTTACTCAATTCGTTGCCACTGATTATTCGAACGACGATTTGATAAGTCATTTTCGTGACATTTTAGTGATTTCATAACCTCTTTATTCTCTCGAATTTATATGAATGGACTTCGAATGGATCTAAAGCGTCTTCAGGAATCATTATGAGCAGTCCAATGGTCTCCAACTAAACTATTACCGCTTTTTAAGTTGTATAGAAATAAAATAGTGGGCTTGGTGTAACCCTTAGGCGTCCCCCACATTAGGCGTGCGCGTTCCTCGGGCGTTTGAGCGAAGCGGGTGCCGCGTGCGCGCCGCGAGCGCGCTGCGTAAGCGTCGCGTGGTGCCGCCGTCTGACGTGTGTGCAGCGAGCGCGCGGCGCGTACGCGGCGCTCGCCTTGGCTGTGACTGATCAAAACAGTAGCAGGTGGCGGGGATAGCGGGCGAAGGGGTAAGAACGCGACGCGAGCGCCGCGTGCACTCTCCACACGCCGCAGGGCAGCAAAATGTGACGCTCACGCAGCGCGCTCGCGGCGCGCACGCGGCGCACGCGCTACTCACACGCCCGAGGAACGCGCACGCCTAATGTGGAGTCAGCCTTACTATAAGAACAATCAAAGTGTGTATAATGTATGAAACTTAATCAGATACGTCATATTTGATATAAATAACCTTGCGGCCGCATCGATCCGACTATTTTCGCTTCTATACACTTGACTGAGTTTGTCTTTCTGAAGGTTGAGCTTCAATGTCGTACACTGAATCTTGAAAACAGCTCCAGATATGAAGATGCTGATTTGATTTTGTTTTGGAGATATGCTGGTCTATAAAACACCACATTGATATTGATGAGTCTGTTTCACCTACATTTGACTTGTTATGGGTTAGGTCCCGCGTAATAGAGGATACTGCAAGTTAGGGTACGCCCGGGTCCCACGTCGTGGCTGTCCCAATCCAGAGGAGTTCGGAATTGCAATAGTTGGGGTGGGCAATTCGTGGATGCGTGGCGCGTTCCTCTCTTTCCAATAATTTTATTACAATGGAATTCTGCCAAGTAACGCTTACTTCGATTCAATGTAACAATAATACTTCGCCCGACCCAGGAATCAAACTCCACGATCACAAATTTAAAGTACGGTATTATTCAAAAATTTTGACATGGTATTGTAGAGAAACCGCACTTAAAATATATACTCAAAATTAAATATTAGTGCTTATAATAAAAAGAATCTACATCTAAACAAAAATACAACTGTGATCAACAGGGCACGAGTTTGAATCCCATCCATAGCACTACCGACGTGGACCCACTCATGACACAGGCGTTCTAGCTTAGCTGAAGGGGTTAACAAGAATACTAGTAACTTGTAACACAAATGGCAAGTAACTTTTTTTTAAAACGAAAATATAATCTTCTTCGATAATCACATTTACCTAAAAATATTTCATTCCAATTTTAAATTAAATACTTCACAGAGCAGCCACACGACTGCAGAAACATCAAATATATTTAAAACATTCTACCTACATAAATATTGCCACTCATATTACTTAATAGAACCAGCAACACCTATGCGAATAAAATCATAGAGTAATCATACAGAAATATCACTGCAAACGGTAACTCGTATGACGTTCTATTTTTAGCTACGACCGTAATACTAATTTCTCGTCAGCCATCCGATTTACGAGAACGGATTGCAGCTAAATCCGCGCCACAGGTTGGGTTCCATACATCTACAAAGGCTTCAGCAGTTGAAGATTAAGTTCACATGCATTATGTATTGTTCTGGCGTTTAATACCACACACGGGCGGTTAGGATGAAGGTATTTGAAAGAGTTCGTTCTTTATTTTGGTCACGGTAGAAAAAAGTTGGTTACGTATACGCGTGATGTCGTGATGATGCCTGGTTCTTTAGACCCGGCAAATGCTGAACTGGGGTCCCGATTGATACAGCTGTGGGACGCATGAGTCATTAGATGCTTATTAATTTTATTCTGTTAGTATATTTATGTGTTTCATGAATTTATCTTAGTTAGTAAACATACATTTAGCTGAACGGATAAAGACACAGTGATTTAAACGGTTGCCTCACCATTAGCACTGTGCACATTGTTGTGGGTTACATCCGGGATAAAAAATTGTGTGACATGTGTGAGGAAATGCTCAATGTTGCTTAAGTTAGTTTAAAAGTTTAATACCTCTTTCTTCTTTTGTTTTCATGTAAGAAGAGAAAAGAAGAGTGAGAGTCTTGCCACTTTCTTTCATAATTTTCCACTTTGTCTTCTATGCTTTCACTTTTTTAAGGAGAACAGAGCGGTTAAAAGCGGTAAGGTTTGGTTCATACCATCATAAGTAGGTACACAGAAAATAACTACACACAATAAGAATCCCAGTTTTAATCGAAATCCCAGTAAAACCACCTACATATACATCCTTCCTACCCCCATTTTATATTTACTTATGCTTATGCCAAATCTCAGTCTAGAGATAACCTCGGCATCGCTACGAAATATGCAATTTAAACAACAGACAAAACAACTTCGCATAACTATTTAAATATAGAACTTCAACACTGCCGGAATTCAAGCAACAGACACAAAGGAAGCCAAACCTGGAGCAACTATTTAAATATGAAACTACGACACTATGGGAGCAGCGATAGCCTAGTGAGTGACTCACAGCATGCAGATGTCTCGATTTTGATCCCAAGGCATCTCTATCTTTTCTAAGTTGCGTGCGTATTAAATAGGATCGCTCGCTTTAACGGTGAAGGAAAACATGGCGAGTAAATCTGAATGTCTGTCAGCCCGTAGTGAGCTAGCGTGTTGGACTATGGCCTAACCCTGAGCAGCGATGGCTCAGTGGGGAGACCAACAGACTGCAATGCAGAGGGTCTCGGGTTCGAACCCACGTCGCGCACCTCTGACGTTCGGAAGTTATATGACTTTCCGAAATTATGTGCATATTGATTGACAATTATCGCTTGCTCCGTGCCTCGGAGAGCACGTTAAGCCGTTGGTCCCGGCTGCCATGAACGTCTATGGCAGTCGTTATTGGGAGAGTGTCGACACATAAGATCCCACTGGGTCAAAGTGTTGCCGGTCTGCACTGACTGGCCCCCCACATAAGATAAGATAAGATGGCCTAACCCTTCTCACACTGGGAAGAGGCCCATGCCCAGCAGCTGATATTATTACAACTCTACCACCCATTGAGCGATAGACGACCCATACAAATCTTTCAGTTATGGCACAAAACAGTAGCTACATTATCCGTTCGTGTGTCACCCGGGCGGTCGGCGACACGTCGACACTAGTACCGTGTGACTTATTGCCGGTGCATTATGTTCTGTACGTCACACCGGGATACTGTGCAACTTGATACCGTGGCCAGCTCTGCTAGTTAGCGCTATCATGTTTACGTCAGCTGCTGTGACGTCATCGTGTCTTTTGAGGTGTACACTTTTTGTACGTAGTGACGTCAATTATCGGATATGGTTGAATAGTTGATGTATTTTAGTGATGTTTTTCCGATGATATGGGTTGATAAGGATTTCGTGCTGGAGTTTAAAGAGAGGTAGGACGAATTGAGATTGGAGCAGGACGGTTTTATCATGGGTTGCAGAAGTTGAATTTGACTGCACAGATGACGTAGTGGTTTAATTGGTCACCTCGCCACTGCCGTATTGTGACATCTACAAGTTACCAAAATTTGTGTGAGCATTGTGTCCGTTATATGACTGTTAGTAAATTGGTACAGGAAATATTTCTAGTAGGGGAGTCGTCCTTTTAAAAGAAGAAAAAGTATATTATCCAGCTTTTGCTTGTTTGATTATGTTGGTAAGGTAAAAGATGATTGTTCTATTAGACGTAATGCCAAACTTCACGCTGCTATGATCAGTTTTCTGGCGGAAATACCAAAAAGCACATTTCGTGCTAAGGAGAATTTATTAAAATCTAGCAGCATTTTCCCTGGATTCGAACCCAAGACCTCAGCTACGACAGCAGCATTCACTACCTCTCAGCTATCAAATCATTACTTAGCTCGAAAATCGCATAAATGGTTAGCATATCTCACACTAAAGATATTACCGACATAAATCGATTTCAGCGCTGACTATAAATCTCGTTACATCTGATTACGCTTTGATTTAAAGAGATTAATGCTGCATTGCATCTGATTCAATATGTATAGTATCAAAGGTAGTAATAATAATATTATTATTACTCTCTTTATTAAATTTCTTTCTAATAGTTACATTTTTAAATATAAATATAAAAACTATACATATTTAAAAATATAAAAACTGAAATGACCCACCGTCATCGGAAACAGGGTCCAAGCTGCCGGTGGTTATTAATTATTATTATTATTATTACTACCTTTAAAACAAAATTGACAAAATATAGAATTAAATTATGCGGTTGCCATGAACATATATAGCAGTCGTTATTGGAAAGTCAGTGCCCTCAAATATCCTGAAACTGGTCTAGCCTTAGGGTATCGTTAGCCTTCGGGTTGCGGGGGTCAGATGGCAGTCGCTCCGTGTAAAAACTGATATCCAGTCAATACCGGTTAGACTAGAAAGCCAACCCCAAGTGACTTGGGAATAATAAAGGCTAGGGAGAAGAAGGTATTTCAGAATCCATTGTAATAAAATAATTACGAAAAGAGAAACCCAGCACGCATGTATTGTCCATACAAACTATTGCAATAGAAAATCTTATATAATACCGAAGACCTTAGATTCCCATAATGCGATTGTTCAGAAAGATCATTTGTCTGGTACTGCAAACCACTCTTCGTAGCCCAGTACCATTCAAATGGCCAGTCACTTAATTAAAAATAAATTAGCCACTTACTATCAGGTGGGCCGTATGCTTGCTTGCCACCTTAGTTGTATAAAAAAAAAAATATTTAGTAGTATAAAATTCTATTACACAAATCGGTGTCTTCATATCCTCGTTAATCAGGTAATCTTATTATCAATCGTCTAACCAATCCAGTCGATCCCTAGTTCGATTCTCGTTTAGGTGTTTACATTCCTTTGTTATGAAACACTCAACAACTATTACGTAGGACCTGAACACAGCTGTAAAAACGTATGTATAATAAAGCTCTGTCCAACCATTCAGACAGATACGAGTGTAACATAATTATGTATCTATATTCAATATTTTAGCCTTTCACAAGATACAGATATTATCCACAGATCGCCGGTTCAAACAACTGAAGTAACTAAACAAAAACCGCAAAAAAATAATCGGCTTCGTTTCTGTGAATTCAAAAGCTTGCCGCATCGTTCAGTAGCTAACGCTGAGCTATTGTAATACAAACATACACTCCGCGTTCAATGGAATCAATAGAAACTGCAACTTTTTGCGAGATATGTTGAAAATTGGTTAGGTACCCTTGTTTTGAGAAGGGGTAAGCAGAGATTACGGATTGACACTTTGTAGTGATATGTTTGATTGAATTTTAATTGATAAATTACGTTTAATCATTTCAATAATTGACAATAATTTCCCGAGCGCTATGATATGTCCTTCTTCAAACGAGGTTTAAAGAGAGTTAAAAGAGGGTCCTCATACCTCTGCCAAACGACCAAGGCATGGAATTCTCTGCTAAGGCACGTGTTTCCTTCTTCCTTCAATCCTGGGTCCTTCAAGCGGGGCGTGAAAAAGCACCTTCTCAGGCCGTCAAAGTAGAGACCTCAACATCGCCTCGGCTACTATGAGGGCGGTGTGGAGGCCACTGCTCTTAGACCACACGACTGCTTATCATCAGGTGGAGTGTGGTCATTTTGACGAGCATAATAAAAAAATAAAAAGTTCTTTTAAGGTAGGCAGCGGCTTTGCTTTGTCCTGACATTGCTGAAGTCCATGAGCAGCGGTTACCACTTTCCATCAGGTGGGCCACTTGCTCGTCTGCCACCAATGGGAATAAAAAAAAATTAAAAAATTAATTAAATTTTCTTTTAAGGTTACTTGCAATTTGGATTGCAAATAACTAGTATTCTTGTTAAGCGCTCCAGCTGAGCCAGATTTTTGGAGTTGGGAATTGTTTCACGTCGGTAATACGGTAGGCTGGATTCGAACCTACGGTGTCTCGATCGCAAGTGCAATGCTTTAGTCAATAGCCTATTGCCGTTTACATATAAAATAATAAATTGTACTTTTACCTTTATAATCACATCATCAGCAATGTTTTAAGAATCATGTTATACGGATAGGACATATTGTCGTCTAACCAGCATATTGTCAGACTCTATGCCGCTACTGAAAAATTATTATTAAGAAATATCTCTAATTCTAATTATATTTGCTTTTAAGAGATATAAATAGGGAATTCTTCTGTATTGCGGACTATACAAGCAATAAAACAACGGACAAAAATAATATTTTTTTCCGGGTGAGAATCGAACACACAACAATTGGCCTACTGGCAGTGGCAAACCGCTACAACGGCTTCGCTTCTCTTGCAATCAAAACAGTTTGTCCCACCTACGAATCGAACCCAACTTCAAGTTCAACTGCAAACATAAGCGCAAGTCATACTACAGAATGAACAACGTAATAAGCAGAATAAATCCACATATTTTACAAAGCTACACACACACACACACATGCAAAACAATTTACATACACACCGGGTACACACACATACAAATAATTGTTAGACGGTCTGTTTATACTAGTGGTGAATGGGAGGACCCAATGTAGCTCCACGCATAATTAATCCGAGTGTACGAATGAATTTTATTTATTTTATAGTAACGTTGCAAAATGGCGTGCACAATAATAGCACTATTTCTTAATTCTGTAAATGGTATCCATATTGTATAGAGTATAGAATTGAAATTGTTGTTTTTATGAAAAATACTAGCTTTTGCCTGCGACTTCGCTTGTGTTAATTTAGAATTTGACAGCCAATTCAGGTTGTACTCTGCTTGTAATAATATAATCCAATCATGATTCGAAAGACACGTGGCGTCATGTATTATCATAAAAACGTTATTATTGTTTTCCTCGGAAACAGTAATTTTTTTCGGGATGAAAGGTAGCCTATGTCCGTTTCTGTACATCTGTCAACGTATATGCAAAATTTCAGGATGATCGGTTCAGTGGTTTAGGCGTGAAAAGGTAACAAACAAACGAAACTCATTTTCGCTTTTATAATATTAGTTAGGATTAGGATTAGGATTATTGTCTGCTTTAATAGCGCATGTGACTACTGTATTATATGCGACTGCTGTGTATGAGATCGAGGTTTGATTCCCAAGTGGGGTAAAGTGATTTTGGGCTTTCCATCAATATATTTGGAGAGCAAGAGACGCACGGTGTAGAAATTGGAATCAATAATATACCATTTTGTTAACTTGTACATTTTTAGAATGATAAAATAAAAACCTATTGTGTTTAGCTGCCGGTGTGCCGCTGTGACTTAATAGATTAAGTTGTCATTACTCCTAGGCAGGGTACTAGAGTCACATTTTTTTATTATTGAAGTCTTTGTATTAGTTACATTACTCAAACTCTAAAATACAATGAATCTTTTTATTTACTCCATAATAAATAAAATAGTAGTAGGGTTAATTGTCAAATGACAGAAAAAGTATACACTAACGTAACCGCTATCCAAACACTGTTGTTCGAGAGAAACAGCGAGATATCCGCACTACAGACTTGTTTTTTCTTATGTCCAAATTCTCTTAATTTACAACCGATTTCGATACTGTTTGCACAAAAAGATTTATTTTGATTGCTATTTGCTCTATGTAAAACAATATACAAATTAAACATAGACATCTTTCCTATTATCTAACTATGAAGTACATCGAAAGATTAAAAGAAGTCAACTAATCTCCATATGCTTTAAGTAAAACATGGAATGGTGAGTCTTTGTCCAGTTGTGTATAGAAAGGGGTTAATCGTTCGAAACTCGACGCTTCAGTTGATACAGACGGACTCTATAATAATGTAGAGATAAATGTGTGTTTAAGTGTGGGTGAAGTCTAAGTGTGTGAGTGAGGTGTGCTTCGTTATAGAATAAGAAAGGGGTAGAGCCGCTTCATATCATCTGTACTTTCTAAAACTGTATACAAGCTATGTGTGACATTAAAGAAAAATATAACTTAGGTCAACCAAACGGTATCAGAATCCGAAAAGATGTTTTTCTTTTAGTAAATAAGCATACGGCTTGTCTAATAGTAAGCAATTTGCATTGCCAACCTTCGAGAGTAGAAGAGACCAATAAGATAAAATTTTATAAGTGGGTGAGAGGATGGTGAGCTAGGTTTTAGAATTCTTACTAATTGGACATTAAGCACTAACTGTATCACTTCTTCAGCTTCAACTTTCAGCGATTTCCTGCATAAGGAGGCTACTTTGCCGGCATAAGCTAGGTCATTCGTAACCAGAAAATTGATAAAGGCAATCATATATTATATCCCACTCAAATGCATATAGCATATCATGAATACTACTAAACAAATTCATTTATACTAACTCAAATTTCTAGCAAGCACGCCTCTATCCTAGAAATGGTCAAGTGACACGGGAAGGAGTGACAGTTTGTAAGTATTATGGTAATGTTCTAACATTTTTTTTATTGCCCTTGGTTGCAGACTAGCAGGTGGCCTACCTGATGGCAAGTGGTAACCGCTGCTCATGTACTTCAACAATTTCAGGACACAGCAAAACCGCTGCCTACCGTGAAAGAAGAACTCTCTTTAAACATCGTTTGAAGAAGGACATATCATAGCGCTCGGGAAACACCGAAGCAGGCAGTTCATTCCAGAGCTTGCACGTACGTGGGAAAAATGATCGCTGAAAGCGTACCGTCTTGGATTTGAACGCTTCCAGGTGATTTGCGACAGTCGCTTTAGCTTAGCTATACCGTTACCCGAAACAACCATCTTCATTCATTATTTCGTGCAAACGGCTGATACGTTCAACACTTGGACTGGTACAAACAATTCGTGATAATCTCCAATCAATTAGCATTGAAATTATATTGTAAGCTCTGTTTTGTTTGATGTTTTGTGAATCACGCTTCTCATATTACTAGTACTGTAATGGCTGAAGGCTACAATTAAATACCAGGGATTTATATTAAACTACTATAGAAATGTCTATTTCGTCTGTCAAATATATATCTCTCAAAAGTCGAGCAATCGAAAGATGATTAATTTCAGCCTTATATAAACCAAAAATTAAATTGGTGCCTGAGATATTTTTATAAAAGCCCAGAATATCATATAAAATCGAATTAAATAAGTAACAGTGACATTACTACATTCTCTCAAGTTGGGTTTACATAATTGAGAAAATACCTCCTTTCTATAGATGAACTCAGTCAAACAATCTAGTGCTATGTTCTTATTGAAGGTAAGATTTCCAGGCCTATCAGTTCGTCATCCAATCAGAAACAGGTCCGAGAAGGCTTCCGCGTACTGCGTAGCACGCTAGTCAGCCTGCAGTGCATGTAAGATGCCTGTGCCTCCTAAAGACGCGTAGCAATCCGAAGGGAATCCCGTGGCCCCGGAATAAAAAACGCAAGACAAGGGACATGGGTTTAGTTTTAGTCAGTAGAAATCTAAAAGTCCCTTTGCCCAGGCAACTTGCATTATAATTGCCTCTTGTAGTATCAGCACACTGATATCTTTTTTGAAAGGATAACGGGCAATTATTATTACTCGCATAGTTATAATAATTGCGACAAAATAAATGTTAACAGGAAAGTAAATGTGGTGGTTTTTAAATGGAAATCTGTCGGTACTTCTCAAGCAATCAACCTCAATGCTGAAAAATCAGCCCTTAGAGTTACAAGCACCGATAAACTATACAACAACAGCAACAATTGGAATTTATACTGTGAGAGACTGGTGCGTAAGCTGGGCCTTTGTCCTTAATTTCACGTCACTAGTGTTGAGTCTCTCGATATATTGGTATCGGTATCGTAACAGGGTGATGTGTCGGGGAGCGAAATGATTCATTTTGTCCAAATCACATATATATTAATTATTGTTCACAAAAGTACACGTTGTTAGTAAGGGTGTTCGTGAGGGACTGCCTACCTATGTTAATGCGTTCGTGAGCGTCCCGCGCGCCATTGCGCTATGTCAGAACAACAATACGCCTCCCTACCTAAAAAAAATAGAGACAAAAAAAATTTTAAATATAAAATTGCGGCAGTCTTTTGGGACTGCCGATAGAAGTGACATACTTGATCATAAACACTTCTTTATAAACCAAAAATAATTCAGAAATGGAAAGCGTTTGGTGACGATGACGCAAGTTCCATGATTTTTGTTCACCCAAGAAGTGCTCAACGCGCCTAAAGAAGTTTTCACTTCAAAAATATGTGTGACACTCTAAAAGTTTCATTCAGTCTTCCCCTTTTTAAATAGATGTGATTAAAACATTGCATCTTTATTAGTCAGTTTGGCGATGCGAGTTTTGTCTGTTTATCATGAGACAGTCTTGGGTAATGTGAAAATTCTTTTTCGTCACATTATTCGACTCCATTGCATCTTAGATGTCAATTGCTGACACTGTGAAAAAACATGAGCTCGACTACGACTTTTGTCGCACGATATGTTTTTGCAACTGTAACTCTGCAAAACATAGCAGTGCGATATTTAACAGAAGTGAAATAGGTACGTGAAATAGTCTGCAGTACTTTGATAAAGAGTATTATTTTGCTATAGTATCAAGATGGGAGAGTAGCATTCGACTCTACTAATAGTAAGCGGAGTCCAACGCCTGTATTTGCATGTAATATCAAGTGTATTTATCGTCTGATTTGCTAAGGAGGGCAATGAACCTTCCTTTTGATATGAATTTTATCGAATTGTTTATAAAACACGATAAGTTACGTTTAAAGTAGTTTAAGTTAATTGTATAGCATTCGTGAAAGCCTAGACAATAATTATGTTCTATATAAGTACATACATTTGATTAAATTCCTTGCGGGTTCCAAGACAGTCTAGTAGTCCTGGAATTAGCATAGGCTATGAAAATCGCTTACCATCAGCCAAACCGTAAGCTTGTTTATATGAAGGAAATCTACTGCGATCAACATTACTCCAACTTAAGTAAGCTGAATGATCAATACTTAAAATCTTGCGATTGGTAACCATACGTCTACAATTCTATCAACAGTTCCATAGGTAATATAAGTAACAAATACTTTGATCAATTTTAATTGGTTCACAACAGGTACACGGTAGCGTCTACGAATGTACTCGTTTTCACAAAGAAGCTTTGTTTGAAATAAACTTACTGTAATGCTTAGAATACAAGAGACCGGCGATTTTAATATCACCAGCTAAATCTTCGCTTCACTTTTGGTTTCCGATGTAAAAAGTAGCTTATAAGTCAGCACCCAATCTACTGAACTATATCTGTGCAAATAGTCGTGATGGTCTTTTTCAACATTGCTACTTGAAAAATGGACCCACAGATATTTTCACATCCATCTATATCTGCCTACATCTATATATAAGTATTGACTGCCACACAGAGGTCTCAACTTTAAACCCAAGGCCTGTACCTCCAATTTTCGAAGTTATGTGCGTATTAAATATTTAATTATCACTTACTTTAACGGTTAAGAAAAACATCATGGGAAAACCTGCATGTCTGAAAGTATAATATTTTCGAAGATATGTGAAGTGAGAAGACAGACTAAGAAAGTTTATAAGGGTAGTGTGAATGGATCAGTCGCAAGAGGAAAACCTAGGCGAATGTTTCTCGATCAGATCGGAGGCGTCACCTTAAACCGACGGGCGTGTAAGATGAATGTGATGAAAGTGAATGAAGCCAGAGAAGTGTGTCAGGATCGTAGCAAATGGAAATCCGTAGTCTCTGTCTACCCAGAGGGGTAGACAGAGACTACGGATTTCCATTTGCTACGATCCTGACATGACTGATGGGAAACAGGCGTGAATCTATGTTTTTATGTATGTATATGTGAAATGTAACTTGGTGACGAAGTAGACTATGGCCTAACCTTTCTCACACCTGGAAGAGGCCCATGCACATCAGTATTATTTTTATCTTCATTAACAATAATTATTGAACTTAGAACGCTCTTGATATATTCCTTAGACCACTCGATAAAGGTAGCGATTCAGCACAAAACGCTTAGCAAAGGGAATGCTCTATCTGAATACCGACAGATTGGTCTTATTGAGAAACCTCTTCACTAATATCGGTTGTTTATCTGGGTGTATAGCTATTAACTAAGAATCTTATTTATAGCAGGATGACGCTTTCATTGTTTCTTAAAAGGGTAGGCAGGGACGACATATTATCTCTTTTGCTTTATTTACTGGCATAAAATGTTACATATTTTTTAACAGAAAATATATGATGCATGTATAATCCTAACTAATATTATAAAAGCGAAAATGAGTTTGTTTGTTTGTTACGTTTTCACGCTTAAACCACTGAACCGATCATCCTGAAATTTTGCATATACTTTGTCAGGTGTACAGAAATGGACATAGGCTACCTTTCATCCCGAAAAAAATTACTGTTCCCGAGGAAAACAACAATAATGTTCTTATGATAATAGATGGCGCCACGTGTCTTTCGAATCATGATTAAATTATATTATTATATATTATTACAAGCAGAGTACAACCCGAATTGATTGTCAAATTCTAAATTAACGCGAGCGAAGCCGCGGGCAAAAGCTAGTATATTATATATAAGGTTTTCCACATAACGTTTTCCATATTTTCCACATGTGGAAAACCTTGGGAGAAGCCTATATCCAGCAGTGAACGTTTTTCGGCTGAGATGATGATGATGATGATGATGATATTATTCATTGTATGTATCATATAAAATATTAACCTATAGTAAGTTAACATTTTATATATTTTTTTATTTTGTACAACTAATGTGGCAAACAAGCATACGGCGCACCTGATGGTAAGTGGTCACCGTAGCCTATGGACGCCTGTAAGACCAGAGGCATCACTTGCACGTTGCCGACCCTGTAAAAACCTTCTAACACCCTTTTTGAAGAACCCCCCTATACTATAGTTTTCTGGGAAAACCTAGGCAGTTCATTCCACAACCTGAACGTCCACGGGAGAAAATTCCTTTAGAACCGCTTGGTGCGGCACCAATTAGGTTGTAAGGTATGAAGAATGAAATCCCTGCCGAGGCATAGGCCTTGTAAATTCCCGAAGGGGTCTTCCAAAAGTTACAGCACTCACAATTTTCCAGCTATATTTTAAGCTCATGTAATAGAGCGATCATGCTGACCTAAATGAATATATAATTTTTGACTTTGACTTTAAACCTGGGACCTTACGCCCCAAGCGTTAACACAAACTTCTCGATAGAACCGGGGCTGTCTCAAAAACATGCACACATTAATAAGATGCTAAGCTATTTATAAAATCTGCACCTAATCTTCTTAAACCCAAATATTCAACAATAAGTTTGACCCAAATCCGAGAATTTCTATTACAGTAGTTGTCGATATGATTGGACTTAGTCCGAATACATCTTTGTAAAATTCTATCAAACATACTTCGTGTATGATATTGAAATTCTAGCTTGTGTATCGCATACTACGGTACTTCAGACCGAAGTTTAATCATGGCGACCAATCTGAATTAGCCATATGCTCTGTAGATGTTATCAAAGATATTAATGAAAATATATTATTATCTAGCGATCCGCCCCGGTTTCGCACGGCTACTACGAAGCCTTAACAAATTATACACATAAACCTTCCTCATGAATCAATCTGTATATTGGTGAAAACCGCATGATAATCCGTTTAGTAGTTTTTGAGTTTATCGCGAACAGACAGACAGACGCGGCGAGGGCTTTGTTTTATAATTATGTTTTGTTGTTTTTCATATCCTCAACTTAGCATCAACTTTACTGCCCGCATCTTTGCCCGCGTGAATACCCGACTTGGTTAAAAATATCCAGGATACTCTGTAGTCTATCTGTGCATCAAGATTTTTCCAAATTAGTTCAACAGTTTACGCGTGATTTAGTAACAAACATACATACTAACTTTCACGTATATACTTATAATGATAAAAATGAGAAAATCTTTACAAAGATTCTGCCAATACAATACAAAATAATCCTTAAGTAGAGGTACTCAATAACGTAGACCTGCACTTGACATGACCTACAAACCTGCTCACCCCAAAATCAAATAGCGTGAAGAATAAAGATTACTTGTAATACAGAGTAATCGAACAATTTAATATAGTTAATATCAATAAATTGTTCTATCCGCCAGTACGTTTCCGTCCCAATAACTCCTTTCAAACTAGGCTTGGGCTACTTGTGTGGTGCAAGCCACAAGCGTTTGTTATACTAAGTGCTAATAAGGCAATTAATTATCTTGAACTTTGATTATGCATTCGTAAAACTGCAATAAAAGTCTATATGTCTGAATTGCAATCAAATTGTAAATTACTAGTTTCAGTCCGCGGCTTCACCTGCATGATCCAATTGGAACAGCTACAGGAGAAAAATCATATAAAGATAACGATTGTTCATTTGTCTTACTACATATTAATCCATAATCAGGTCCATTCAAAATACTGAATCACGTGTAGTAATTTAGTATTTAGATCGTCGTTTATTTATATTTTCATCACTTAACTTACGATATTTGAATCACGATTTATTAAATGAAATAATTTAGTATTTTGTATAGTATATTGGTATTAAAAAGCGACTGCGATACGCAACGGTAAATATCAACTGATCAAGATAAATTCAGTGAAACATGGAATGACAGTTTCATTCCAGTAGTCGGACTGCCGCTCACTATAATATGAGATATAAAACAGCTTGCGACATATTTAAAACATCTCTACCTACCCTATAATGAACATGAGACTAAATATGCAAAAACACAAAAAGCCCAAATGCAAAAACATTTAAATCAATGTCTACTCCCGCGGCAAAAATATTGTTGGCAGCTGTCATATTCATTTTCACAAAATAAAATTCCTCTTTTTCAAACAGTATTTTACACTTTATCTACCATCGATTTCTAAATATAACGTTTGAATACTGCAACACACTCGTTAACCCGCTACCTGTTGAACCTTACACCAAATCGTTAATCCAGGTTTGAACAAGTTCTGATATTGAGAAATGTTCGGGGCCTTTGCTCGTTGCTGTCATTTGTCTTAGATTATTATTTTTATTATTACGCTCAGACAGAAGAGGAGTCGTCTTCGTGTCATGTGACCTTCGATTATGATCTTAGACCTTCATATATTATCTACAAACACTGTCTGGCTGAATAAATTGGGGTGGATTTTTTGTTGGTTAGTGGTTAAAAATAACCAGCAAATAACTATAGACACATGAACACACTTGAACCGTGGGCCAATTTCACCATAATAAATTTAATTGATAGACGAGTTTTAAACTTATTTGATTAGTAGTTAATGTTAACCAAATGTCAGAAATCGAATGCCCTCAATGCAATCCCTGAAATGAACGATACGGCTGATAAACCTGTATTGAGTAATTTTATGGTCTTGTGATTGTATATTCGTAAATAGATTAATGCCTGAAAAAGATCGGATATAGTCGTGATTTAATTCTATACCCCAAGTTTTTACGATATCTTCTCCCTAGCCTTTATTATTCCCAATTCACTTGGGGTTGGCTTACTAGTCTAACCGGATTTGACTGGATATCAGTTTTTACACAGAGTGACTGCCATCTGACCGCCGCAACCCGAAGGCTAACGATACCCTAAGGCTAGACCAGTTTCAGGATATTTGAGGGCACTGATTTCCCAATAACGACTGCCATAGATATTCATGGCAGCCGGGACCGACGGCTTAAAGTGCTCTCCGAGGCACGGAGCAGGCGATAATTATTGTCAATCAATACGCACATAATTTCGAAAAGTCATATAACTTCCGAAAGTCAGAGGTGCGCGACGTGGGTTCGTACCCGAGACCCTCTGCATTGCAGTCTGTTGGTCTCCCCACCGAGCTATCGCTGCTCTATACTCTTACGATATATAAGTATAAAAACATGTACATGCATACATATTACTCCTATATTCTCGAAGGCTCGTTAGAGGTATCATACAGGCACATTCCGTCCCTATGTAGCTATGGTTTAACGTCTAATTGGGAGCAAGCCTTTTAAATTAACCAATAATGCTTTGGTTGATTAGAACACATGCACATTAGACACATTCTCTATTTCTTAGTCAGATATATACAGCAACACTAAAAACAGCGATCTATCGATCACATAATATCTATTTCAAATTCTACCACAAAACAAAAACCGTTAACAATTAAACCACACACACACACACACACCAATAGTAAAGCCCAATATTAAAAAATGGAGAGGCTTTTCCCTCGCGAATCCGCTGGCCTCATAATCGTAAGTAGCTCCACAAACCATTGAATTTATTCAAAATTCAATCAATTTCAATTACTTCGATGGGCGGCGGGGAACACCAATGTGAACTCGCCATTATCTCCCATCGCCCGCGTCTCGGAATTTTGGCGAAGAAGCAAAGACTTTGGAATAAATTGATTGAACTTTTTTGAAGTTTTAAAGTCTTCGCTCTTATCTTTCAAAGCGTAAGCATTAGGAAAGTTTAAAATAAAATGAAATTAATCTTAAAAGGAAAAAGAGGTTGCCGGTGCCGAAGGTAAAATTGGTTCCAAGAATAATTAACCGATTGGAAAAGTAGAAAGGAAGGATTATGATACTCGTAATGATATAGACTCACACCTGTATATCATCCTTGAAGGGGCAGGCAGAGATGTACTGTCACATTTCTACAAATATATGTATATATTTAGGTTCCACGTAAGTATGTGAGTCTATTTTCCGGCCTACTTTCTCACATAATTAATTTTCTATTAAAAATTTACTAATTACATTGTCTGACTCAAAAATCGTTACCAGACCTCGCGATCACACACAAATATTCAAAAAAATACTCAAAAAAACCAAGATTACATCATTTTGTTGGCCATTTAGTAGAAGACTGCTGACTGTAGGGTAAATCGTAACGGTCTGGATTCAACTCCTGAGCAAAATACTATTGGTGCTTTTTTAAGAAATCCTAAGTAGGAACAAAGATTGTGCAAGCTGATGGACGTCAACATACAATTTTAACTCCGCTACCGAGGCTGGAATACGCGTCACGTTACCATAAGACCTGGGAATTAACTTTGACCCACTTTACAGACAACACCCTAAGCCCATGGGTAGTCCCTGCTTAAGAAATTACATAGTCGAGATTTATTTTTATAATTGGAAGCTTTCTTCGCTCACTCATAGTCGGTGTAATGTAGTCAAGGCAGTTGCAGTCATGAACTGCCACATAACACCAGATTTCTTTTTAATGTGGTTCACATCTGCCCCTTTTAAGGCCCATATATAAGCGTGAACGTATGTATGACTCAATTCAGAACTCTCTCCTTAACTTTTATTTTCTTCGTATTGAATTTGGATCCGCAATTCGGCCCACTGTGCTTACATACGAGTAGATGTTAAGCCGATCATTGTTCACACTGGGGTGTGACGTGAGAGTCATCCAATGATGAGCCATTATGGTCACATAATAGCGCTAACGTTGATCAAACTCGTAGATCAATCGATCTACGCGGTTATCACAGCGTCATAAGCTTTTGTATGCGTGCATCATCGCAGGATGACTGTGAAAAATGCCTTTTTCCATTAAGTGTGCTATGTGTATATGCTTCGGTGACGCAGCAATAGTGAAAGCGTTACCGCCACAATGTTATTTTTTAAATAAATGTCTCGTTAGCCTTCGGGTTGCGGAGGTCAGATGGCAGTCGCTCCGTGTAAAAACTGATATCCAGTCAAATTCGGTTAGACTAGAAAAGCCGACCCTATGAAACTTGGGAATAATAAAGGCTAGGGAGAAGAAAGAAAGAAAGAAATATTGCCTAACAATTCTTTGCTTTTCTGTATACCATTGCTACAAATAGATGATGTTGTGTATGTGATAAAATATTATTATTATTATTAAATAAATGAAAACCATATTTTATTGTTTAATATTCTTCACAGACTACACATATAAATGTAGCGTCTTGCCGTTAAACCAATACGTTTGGTGAGTATAAAACTGTTATAGATCTAAGTTTCCATTGTAAAAGAAATAAATAAATGAAAAATAAATTTGCAGTAAATCTTATCAGTAGCTGTTGTAATTTTGTAATATCTTAATTTTAATTTTTATAATAGGTACTCTAGCTTTCGATCACGGCTTCACATACGTAAAAGTAGGGTAAGTAATGTTTTTGCAGTACTTTTATAAATAAAATATAGCATGTTACTCGGTTATAATAAAGCTTTCTAATGTTCAAAGAATTTTTAAAATCGGATGGGTAGTTTTTGAGTTAAACTTTTACAAAGAAACAAATAAATGAACAAAAAAATCAAATATTTCCTCTTTATAATTAGTATAGAATAATGTAGATTTTGTCAATAACTTTTTAAACTAATCTAGCCTTCCCCGAGGATAAGACTTTTTCCGGATGAAAGATAACGTATTTCCTTTTCTGTATCCCACACAATGTGCATGCGAAATATCACAATGATCGTTCGAGCAGTTTAGGCGTGAAAGCGTTACAAACAAACTCATTTTCGCATTTATAATGTTAGATAGGATGTGATAAAAACATATTTTTGTAAATGTTTTAGCAGTGACCAATACATTTTTTATTAGCACTACTATAATTAACAGTTTTTGCCTCACTCCCTGTATGTCAATTGGAGACAACAGCCCAGTTGTCACATAAGTGATAAAAATACAAAAAATCCAGTAAATAATAACATGAATAAATAAAACTAAATCCTGAAAACAAATAAATAAAGCTAAACATGATTGGATTCAGCACGATATTGAATGCACTAGAATTTAAGGCGAGGATTTCCAAGCGCTCAAATGTTTTGGGGCCCCCCGCTTCACCGGTCCGCGCGTACGCCGACGTCCATAATTACGATGAGTCGGGCGCTATGCTACTTGCGAGTGCCGGTGACGTAAGTAGGGTGGTGGCACCAATTATCGGCCGTGTCAACTTTTTTTGAACTTTGACTGCTTGTAATTTTTACGTTAATAGCTTAATTTGCTTTCTTGCAATGCCTTTTTTGGGTAGAGGGATACTGAAACTCGGTTTGAGTAGAACATTTCTAAGCTGTGATACTAGTGCATTCTTCATAGGCGTGATAGTGATAGATAATACGATAATAATATTATTAAGTGTCCATGAAAACTACGTAAATATAACAATCAAACCGTATTCCATGTTTGGTAATAGTGTGGTAATAGTCAATAGGATTATTGAATACTAGCTTCTGCCCGCGACTTCGTCCGCGTGGAATAGTTACTTTGGGCTAACGCTGACTTTAACCCGCGACTTCGTTATACTTAGTTAGCTGCGATGTTATTTTAAAACTTTTTTTTTTTTTATTTTACTCGTCAAAATGACCACACTCCACCTGATGGTAAGCAGTCGTGTGGTCTAAGAGCAGTGGCCTCCACATCGCCCCCACAGTAGCCGAGGCGATGTTGAGGTCTCTACTTTGACGGCCTGAGAAGATGCTTTTTCACGCCCCGCTTAAAGAACCCAGGATTGAAGGAAGAAGGAAACACGTGCCTTGGCAGAGAATTCCATGCCTTGGTCGTTCGGCAGAGATATGAGGACCCAAACTTTTTGGTACGCGCTCTAATCGACTCTACCGTGTAAGGATGGCATCTGAGCCCAGCACGCGTTGTTCTGGATAGGAAAGGGGAGGGCGGGATAAGGTGGAATAACTCTTCAGAGCACTCCCCGTGGTATATTCTGTAGAAACATGCCAATGAGGCAATGTCTCTACGGAGTTGCAGAGGTTCCAGTGAACTCGTGACCTCTGGATCTCCGATGATACGGACAGCCCGCCGCTGTAACCGGTCGAGAGCGTCCAGCAAGTACTGCGCGGAGCCATCCGAAAGATGAGAACAGTACTCCACGCAAGGGCGCACTTGTGCCTTATACAATAGGCACAGTTGCCCAGGCGTGAAGAACCGCCTCACCCTGTTCAGAACTCCGAGTTTTCGCGAAGCTTGCTTAATGACGCTCTCGATATAGGTTTTCTGATTAAGGGAGCGGCAAAGATCCATACCTAAGATGGAGAGACTGTCACGTATCACCAGTGCAGTGTTCTTCAGAGAAGGGAGGGGAAGGAACGGAGACCTTTTTGTTGAGAACGCGCATGCCTGGGTCTTCTTGGCGTTGAACTCGACCAAGTTCTTGGCACCCCATTCATAGATGCGGTCCAAGGTCCGGTCAAGTTCAACGACAAGATTCTGCCTTTTCCCCTCAACCTCAGCCTGTTTGGCCCCAGGATGTCCGAGATATCGCCCATGCACGGTACTGTCGTCCGCATAACAATGTATGTTGCCGAGATTCAACATATCATTGATATGCAGAAGAAAGAGCGTAGGGGATAAGACAGAACCCTGAGGCACTCCTGCATTGACCTGCATAAATTTGGAAGCGCGACCGTCGCAAAGGACCCGAATACGACGCTTCTGCAGGAAACTTGCAATCCAGGTGCACAGTTGAGGGGCAAGCCATAGGCCGGAAGCTTGGAAAGAAGAGACCGGTGCCAGACTCTGTCGAAAGCTTTGGCTATGTCAAGGCTGATAGCCAAAGACTCGCCGTGCTTGTCCATAGCCTCACCCCAGAGGTGCGTGACGAACGCTAGAAGATCACCCGTTGATCGTTTAGACCGAAAGCCGTATTGGCGATCATTGATCAACGATTGATCCTCCAGGTAGCGGACAATTTGGGTGTTTATAATCCGCTCGAACACCTTGGAAAGCACCGAGGTGATAGCTATGGGTCGATAGTTGCTTGGCTCGGAACGGTCCCCCTTTTTGGGAATCGGTTGAACGTTCGCTTCCTTCCAAGCCTCAGGCACAATGCCTGCGACGTAAGACGTCCGGTATAGGCGCGTGAGTGTGGGAGACAACTCCGCTGCACATTTTTTAAGAACCACAGCTGGGATGCCGTCAGGTCCACTTTCCGAACATCGAGAGACTGCAGTATCGCTCGAACGGTTCGTTGCCTGATACATATATCAGGCATGGTGTAGCCGCAGTTGGCAATGTTAGGCGGCTGCGAACCGCAGTCATCGATTCGGGAGTTGGCCGCAAAGAGATTTGCAAGCAGATCTGCTTTCTCCTGCGGCCGATGAGCCAGTGATCCATTCGGATACCTCAGAGAGGGCAGCATGGTCTGGCAGAAATTGGACTGCACGGCTTTGGCCAGGCGCCAATAGCTACGACTGCCCGTAGGATGCGCCATTAGTTCCTGGCCGAACCGTGCGACGCGCTGGGCATCCGCTCTTAAGTATGCCCTCTTGCAGACCTTTGTGGCTTGGTTGAACGCTGCCTTCAGGTGATCCACGTTAGGGTCGTGGAGAGTGCGAGCCCTGGTCCAAGCGCGATACGCCGTCTGTTTGCGTTCAACAGCATCGGCGCATTCACGCCCGAACCAGGGCCTTTTCCTGCCGCCGCTCGTGACATCACTGTATGGAATATAATATTCCATACCCAGGATGATTTCACCAGCGACAGCAGTAGCGCTCTCTGATGGATCCCTGTTCTCAAAGCAGCGTTGAGCCCAAGGGATGGATGCGAAGTATTCCCGCATTCCATCCCAGTCTGCTGACGAGTAGTGCCACAGTCGTCGTCTTGCCTCCTCGGGTCGTGGGGGCGTAACAACAATAGCTGTGGCACAAACCAGACAGTGGTCTGAGGTGCCCAAAGGAGCACGAATCGACACACTGTACCGGTTCGGGTTACTCGTCAGCAGCAGATCGAGCAGAGAGGGCGCCTGACCTGCAATATCTGGTATCCGGGTGGGCTGGAGTACCAGTTGAGACAGGTCATGCGTGAGAGCGAACGCATGGGCAGTTCGTCCCGCGTGGTCTGTTTTGGGAGAACCCAACCAGGTCTCATGGTGGGCATTGAAATCTCCCAAGAACACCAACTCAGCGTTCGGAAACCGCTCCTGCGCGTCGTCTGCCGCCTGACTCAGGTAATTGAAGAGTCGAGTTGTCTCAGCGTCTCCTGAATGGGATCGGTAGAGGCACATGTAGATTTGGCTGAAAGAGCCATGATCTACGTGTACCCAAAGGACAGAGAAGGAAGGGTCCTCTAGGCATTGTAGACGGCGATAGCAAATATCCGCCCTAGCAAACAAGCATACCCCGGCTTTCGCGAGGAAACACTCCTCTAGCACGTAGCCGGGATATTGCAGGTAGTTCGTGTCTGCAGGACGGCGTATTTGTGTCTCCGTTAGAAAAAGCATTGCCGGCCGAGCCGTCTGCGATATCTCCTAAGATATTCATTGAAATCGAATGATGTAAAGGGCAATTTTGTTTTAAATTAAATACTTGTGATAAATAACGTATTTATTTGGATAAGGATTAATATCATGTTTGTAAGAACACCTTCGCCGATAATGCATTATTTTAGAACAAATTTGGTTAGCATAAAAAAGGTTATAGTGAGCCAACCTTAAAAGATAGACATATGCGGTCGCGGACTTTTTTTTAGAACTTTTAAAGGGGAACAATTCTATAATACATGATTTTTGCGAAACTTTGAGAGTTTGAGAGCTGAAGAAGAACTTTGAGAGCTGAAGAGTTTATTTGTTTGTTTGTTTGTTTGCTTGAACGCGCTAATCTCAGGAACTACTGGTCTGATTTGAAAAATTCTTTCAGTGTTAGATAGCCCATTTATCGAGGAAGGCTATAGGCTATATATCATCACGCTAAGATCAATAAGAGCGGAGCCCCAATGAAGAATGTTTCAAAATCGGAGGGTTTTTTTTTTCCTTTTGAGAGCTTCCGCTACTTGCGCTGGGTAAACAGTTAAAGTTTCATAACAATCATGTATGACAGAATTGTTTACCTTTAAAAGTTCTAAAAAAAAGCCCATTACAACATATGTCTATCTTTTAAGATTGGCTCACTATAACCTTTTTTATGCTAACCAAATTTGTTCTAAAATAATGCATTATTTGCGAAGGTATTATTATAAACATGATAGTAATCCTTATACAAATAAATACGCTATTCATCACAAGTATTTAATTTAAAACGAAATTGCCCTGTAAATCAGTTGATTTCAATGAATACCTTAGTAGATATAGCAGTTTTAAAATAACGTCGCAGCAAAATAATTACCCATTACAGACATACAAACGATGTTTCTCCTGGTTTATTTTGCGTGATTTTAAATTAGCACTGTAGGTATATTTATAAAATGTTGTTCAATGGTTCTTATGTGGTTCGTGGCTTTAACAAAGAAAGATTCAGCTCCTTTAAAATTGTATTATAGGTGCCTACGACCCACTCTCTCTCTTGTGACGCAAACGAAGTTGCGCGGGTCAGCTATCTATACTAATATTATAAAGCTGAAGAGTTTGTTTGTTTGTTTGTTGGTTTGAACGCGCTAATCTCATAATAGCCTATTTATCGAGGAAGGCTATAGGCTATATAACATCACGCTACGACCCACGGGGGTGGCGCAGTAACGATAAACGCGGGTGAAACCGCGGGAACATCTAGTACCAAATAACATTACAACTCACGAGGGTGGTGCAGTAAACATAAATACCACAACGCGCAGGTATAACTGCGGATAATATTTGTATTTATTTAGGTAGGCAGGTACCTACCTATAAAATTCGCTCGTATTGCTTTTAGGCACATCTCACATTTTTATTCCCGTATACCTAATATAATAATAATGCTATAAAATAATGATTCAAGTCCTATACAAATATGATAGGTAGTGTTTAGTAATTTTCAAATAATAGGTAGGCAACCTACCTTTTACATTTGTTTAGCCTACGTAAGGCTAAAGATGACAACCTTGATTTTCTTTTATTTTATTGCCGATTTCTACACTCGTCATCTACAAATCAATAATGGACTTGCACTGGTAAGTGGTACCTAACTATGCTGTTGTTATCAAGGCCGTTATCTCGTCCAATAATCAAAACTATGCTAATTATATACACTCTTATTACTAAAAATTCATAATACCTATTTACAAACTAAACCTAGATATAATATATTTATCAATAAGTGATGACATTCGTAACTGACGATAAAATTATTTGTAATTCTGCGGTGCGCTCTGCAAACTAGCGATACGTCCTGTCCCCATTGAGTGCAAGACGCTAGACAGAGCGCGGCGGCTAGTAGGTAATCACATATTTTCGGTATTATGTTTTTGTATATTATATAATGCATATTGTGATGCCCGAGAAATAACCGTTTTTACATGACCTTTCTTTTGGTATATTTTTTAAAATTCAATTCCCAATATAACTCAAATAAAACACGAAAAATTTTTAAATCAGACCTATCTTCACGATTTTTTTCGATCGTATAAAATGTCAGTAATCGTGTTTTGAATGCCCGACAAATTAAGATCTAATGCTGTAAAATAACATATATTTTTTTCAGAATTTAAATCTATGTTATTTACAAATAAAACGCGTTTAAGCACGCTAGATAATACTGTACTTTGGGAAATCCTCGCCTTAAAAAAACCTGTTGATCGTTTTAGTTGTCGGATATAAATCCTTTTGAATACACTGGTATGTTATATTTTTATAGAATACTATATTTTGCCCGCGGCTTCGCTCGCGTAAATGTACGTTAGGTTAGTCGCAGTAATATTTTCGGATGAAAGGTACCCTATGTCCTTTTCTCTTCCCACGTAACAAACAAACTCACTTTCGCATTTAAAATATTAGTTAGGATACTTGTATATCGTCTATACTAATATTGTAATGCTGAAGAGTTTGTTTGTTTGAACGCGCTAATCTCAGAAACTACTGGTTCGATTTGAAAAATTATTTTAGTGTTAGATAGCCTATTTATCAAAGAAGGCTATATAACATCACGCTACGACTCACGGGGGCGGCGCAGTAACGATAAACGCAGGTGAAACCGCGAGAACATCTACTCTGACTATAAAGTTGAGGGTCAGAACTACTGCCGCACAACATCTTTTTGTGGTTGTGCTTAGGAGTCCCACGTCAAGCATAATTTTTTTTCGACTTTATGTAAGACTAGCTTTTGCCCGAAGCTTCGGTCGGGAACAGTACTCTCTTTGAATGACAACGTACCCTATATCCTTTTCTATACCCTGTCAACTTGTATGCAAAATTTCATGATCATCGCTTTAGTAGATAAGGAGTGAAAGCGTAACAAACAAACCCACATTTTCATTTATAATATTAGTTAGAAGAATTGTCAACAGCGGCATATAATTTGAAATTGTAATAAAATCTGGACGATGTGTAATTGAAAATATTCTTACTCTCTATTGCCGTATTTAGAACGGTTAAGATCCTTCAGACAGAAAAATCCAGAATTGCTCAGATTCTGGCAATTAAGCTTCAGGCTTCACGTAATAATTGTTACCAATTCTCGTCCATCTATTGTCATCTACTAGATACATTTCCAGACGTACATGCTGAGAGATTTCTAACATAAAAACTTAATCACCTTTCACCCGAGCTGGTTAAAGAACTTGAGACCTCACGATCAACCCGTAAATAAGACAGTCTTAATAAGTCCCTGTAAAAAATCTACGTCATAGATATAAATCCCTAAGCAGCTTCATAATAACATATCAAAATACTAATACATATAAAATTACAACTCCTACTTGACATAAAATATTTAATAACATTTTTCCAGAAGGATACCGCGGTTATAAAAATAATTTGAGTACCAATATCAAACTAAGTACGTTGTTACACCAGAATATAATCTTAAGCCTAGATTTTTTAATAAATATTTAGCCAAGATATCTAGACAAGAACGTGTCTTTAATCTCCGCCA
Source organism: Catocala sponsa (assembly GCA_963564715.1). Taxonomy (NCBI): domain Eukaryota; kingdom Metazoa; phylum Arthropoda; class Insecta; order Lepidoptera; family Erebidae; genus Catocala; species Catocala sponsa. The sequence continues at coordinate 19,705,282 of OY751349.1, forward strand.
TCTTAAAAAAATTACGTGTCATTTAAAATTCATTCATAAAGTATAATCATAAGATAATTTAGATAAAAAATAAGATATATATTTTTCTTAGATGCGTTCTTTTTCGTCCACAAACAATTTCTTGCCTATCATCGTTGGATGTTAAATGGTGCAAGCAATGATAAACGAAATATACAAAACAGTTTTCATTTGTGTTTCTAAACGTAATGGAATTTCTTCGATGCCTTTGAAAGAGTCTGGCTGTGAATCACTAGCGACGTAAGGATTTGGGAATATAAGGCCTTTGTCAGCAGTGAGACACAATTAGCTAAAAAAGAATTAATTTTGAATCCATTTTTGTACGCAGACAGTTAAACTACAACTGTCCAATTTGAGTATTGTTTTTGGCCTAGAAAAGAATAAAAAATCCTTGTATGCCAAGTGTAGCTCACTAGAAAGTAGTAGTTTGAGTAGAAGATCAGTTGGTTGAGATACATAACTCTTCGATTTCTTTTCATGATTTCATCTTTAATTCCTTTTACCTAGTATAGGCAATACGCTAGTCAGCAGCAGCAGGTCGTTTCATAGTCGTCGTTCGTTTATTCATTAAGTAACACTTATGAACGTTAAAATTAGACGTATGAAATTTCATTTACATTATGGTTATTTGTTACCTATGTTGTAAACAAGCATAAATGTAAATGAAACCTAGTGAAAATATTTTATATTACCTGCGTCTATCATTAGTACTACGGTCACTTCTTTTACACAAAACTAACATACAGCTGTCTAATTCACTATCTAATACCTCTAAACCATTCCTAATCATACGTTTAGAACTCATCTATTCAAGAATGTTTTTATTTTGTAAAATGACTGGGTATTTACATTGTAAAAAAGACAGGTTCACTAAACTAATGTAATTAAAAACTATATTTGCATGCCATAAGACTTTGACAACAACAAATATGCTGTATCTAATCTTTATCACATAATCTGTATAATCCACATTCGAACAATTTGTATTTGAATATGCTAAGACATAAGTATGGGATATTATGAGTAGTAGAGCCTCGCTGATTTCAGCATGAATGTGCCGGCTCGACCGGGGAAGGACTACCCTCTCACAGAATATCGACGTGAAATACCAGTATTCCTACTGTTGCGTTTGGTTCGGTAAGTGAGAGTGTCCGAGGTTCCCTCTTCCCACTCCTTCTCGTTACCACTTCCTTTCCTAAAGGGTCGGCAACGCGCAAGTGATGCCTCTGGTGTTGCAGGCGTCCATAGGCTACGGTGACCACTTACCATCAGGTGGGCCTTATGCTTGTTTGCCACCTCAGTCGTAAAAAAAAACAAAGTACCTTACCTAGACATTGATTGAACAATTCACTTGAAGTAAACTTCCACCTTGAAATTACCTTCCCCTTCATGCAATCTTAAACCGTCGAAAATACGCAATAAACAAACTTAGCACTGCCTTTACTTACTTTAATTTTTTATTTATCACGAACAATCCCAGTGGGGCTCAAACTTCACCGAAACATTCCGAAACAGGTCGGAGTACTCCGAAACATTTGTGATCCGTTACGAATATTAAATAGCATAGTATCTTACACTTAGCTCTGATTGGTGTATAAATTACAGTACTGTGACGTAAGGGCCATACTGCCCTAGAATTGGTAATTAGCTGTAATAAGCAGACCATGAGTATTTTGTTGCTTTTTGCAAAATTCGCCTTCCTACTTTTAAGGGGTAACCTTCGACAGTATTGACACACGTGCCTTATACGAAGTCCTATTTGAGACAGGTAACATTCAATCATTTATCTCGCGAAGATTTAAAAAAAGCGCCAATCTACGTTTAAATACGATAACCATTTTGGAAGTTATGGTCAGGTAATGCCAACATGTGATCTGAATTATAAATATAGTAGGTACCTACCTATTATCACGCACACTATTAAATATTGTACCCTATCATTCTCGATTTAATGTATAAGCTCACTCTTTTTAGTGTAGACACTTTTTGTGCAATCTAGGTACGGTGAGAGCACATTTATGATATTTTAAATCTTTGGTTATTTATAAATTGTTGTTATAAGGACAAAGGCTTCTTAGAGTCTGGTAACGATCTCCTTACTTGTAGCGTGACGTGAGTACCATCTAATTAAAGGGCTAGCGAATACTTATCAGCCATCTTGTTTCCAAGTCTTCTGTTTGATTGTATTAGTGCAAACGTTAGAACACTGTATGGATTTAGCTTTAACATAATAGATTAGTTTTAGTTATATTCTGAATAGCAGCACTATTTATTATAGAAATAAAATGTTATCTTTTTAAATCTGAGCTAATATCATGGCTCTTATAAAAATGATTCTCTAGTTACGTGCATACAAAGAAATTTTTAAATGTATGTATATGAACATAAAAATATATAATATGCACCTTAAATATTATGTAATGTCTATGTTAATCTATATATTAATACGTAAAGCGAAAACTTTGGATCCCTTTTTACGAAAATTGGGCGGACGGAGGAGTATGAAATTTCGCATAATTATAGTTTATACAGAGAAGAAGTGACGAATGCTAATATTTTTTTAAATTATGCCTAAAAATACATTAAATTAATGAAAAAACACTACACACACAACCATGCATTTGACACACGCAATCGAAGCGCGTAACTATGGTTACATATATCAATATATAATGACATATATATCAGCAATATCTTACAGGCAAACTTTGGTCGAATTTCGAGCACTAGGCGACCGCTAGTATTTTTATAAATGTGCTATGAACCATGAATAAATATTTGCGTGCCATTGACAAGGCTTAACATGTTGAAATGTACGTGATTTAAGAACTGCACCTATTACTATGTTTTAATATTAAAAATGTATAAGTTATAAGTATTTAAAAGAGCCGCGACACATTCATTCTAAATAATACCTACTTTTAATTTTAATTTCTTTATAATATAGATTTTTATTTTTATTTTTAAGTCTGCCTTATTTATACATTCCTATCTATTAGTTACACACTTTTGATAAACTCTACCTGTTAAAATTATAACGAGTTTTTATAGCAGTATTCGTCAAAAGAAAGAGTGAAAATCATAAGGTTATTTATTAAATTGTTAAATTTATATTTGTTATACGGGTTTGTACAACTAATTTCGAACCTAATCGAGGTTTTTAATCATCAGTGCGACGTCCTGGCGCGACAGAGTCAGGTTACGTACTCGTAGTTTGACACCTGACTCTCTCTTAATAGATTACATTACAAAAGTTAGTTAACTTAATTAAATTTCTATAACATAGAAATAAATAATTGGCGGCCTCGATGGCGTAGTGGTTAGTGTAACTGAGGTCGCGGGTTCGATTCCCGCACAAGTCAAACATTTGTGTGCATGGACATGGATGTTTGTCTTGGTCTGGGTGTTTCTATGTATAATATGTATGTATTTACAAAAAAAAGTACATATGTATGTTTATCCATTGTCTAGTACCCATAGTACAAGCTCTGCTTAGTTTGGGCTAGATAGTATTGTATGTATGTAATAAAATATTATAAAAAAATAATATATTTAATACATAAAAGTCTTTTATAAAATTTAACTTGTATGAGAACACATTTGTTAAAATAAGATGTTCAGCTACTTACGTTGCTAAAAGTACAGCAGTATTAGATTGGAGCTAAGATTACTGCTCGAGTTTAGAGTTACCGCTTATTTTCAAAGCTGCCAAGGAGGTGCTATACTTACTGTCAGCACGAGTAGGGGTAGGCTTATTTTTATTAAATCCTGTCAAGATGACTACACTCTGCCAATGGTTAGCAGGGCTTTGTTCGTGGACTACACGACGTCATCTAGCAGAGCCCTCCACACCGCGTCTTCATTGCAGCTGAGGTGACGCCGAGGTCTCTAAAGAGATGGTTTTTCACGTCCCGCTTGAAGGACCCACGATTCTAGCATAAAGGAAGAACGTTCTACGGTAGAGAATTCCAAGTTTTAATAATTCAAGAATGATATGAGCCTAATTAGCTCTACCGGGTAAGGGTAATAAAATAAAAAAAAACAACGGGTTGCACCCGGGAGTGTCGGCAGAAGTGAAAACTTGAATATTAACGTTGTGCATTTTTGATATTTTGGAATGGTTAGAAATAATTTTGCACGAATTGCTTTAATTATCAGTATAAAAGTACTATCATTTATGTGGTAAAATACAATATTCATTTATTGCGCTATCGTACACAAACATGACAATTCTCCATCCGTCTTACGAATGTTCGATCAGGTCACGTGTCCTGACACGAGCTTAACATTTTTTACCCATCACAAAAAAGTGCACAACGCCGCTAAAAAGTTTTCACTTCAATCAAATCGGCCCTGTATTAAACTGTCCCACTGATGGGCACAGGCTTCTTCTCAGTGTGAGAAGATCTAGCCGTAGTCCACCACACTGGCCCAGTGCGGGTTGGCAGACTTCACATATCTTCGAGAACATTATGAAGAAGTCTCATACATGCACGTTTCCCCACAATGTTTTCCTTCGTGTATTTAATACGCACATACTCGTAAGTCAGTGATACGCGCCTCGGGTTCGAACTCAAGACCTCTGCGTGGCAGGCCAACGGTCTCCCATTAGGCTATCGCTTCTAGGGTTTTGTTGGGAGATTGGAAGGGTAAAAGTATATATATTCTTATTAAAGCCAGACTATCGTACGGACATCCCTTATAACAAATATATAAGATTTCTGTATCTATTTGTTATCTTTGTCTAAATATATACACTCAACTGCTTATTGAACATTCTGTTAGTATAATAATATTTAGGTACTTGTTCAAATGATCATGTATGTAGAAGATTATTCTAAAAATAGGCACGCAGACTGGATTAAATAAAATTCTATATACTATGTATATAATAGTGGTACAACAAAGTTGTTTGGTATGATGTAAAGAAGACATAGGATATTAAATTATTAGTAATTTTCAATTAAGGCTCTCTCATGTATACTTAAATGTATTTATTCTTTAGATGATATGAGGCGCTCATAGCCAGTTGCACTCACTGATCGGTAAACGATTAGCGAGGTTAAACAACGTTGGGTCAGTCTATATATGGGTGATCACTTGGTGGTATTTCATCTGAGCGTCTCCGTGCTTCGGAGGGCACGTAAAAAGTCGGTCCCGGTTGTTGTCAAATTGACAGCAGTCGTTAAGCCATGTCAGAGGCCTACGGGCGGCTTAAACAACTCTTGACAACATGTTGGCCACTAACCACACGAAAAGAAGAAGATTCTTTAGATTTTAGATTTATATAATATAATTATATAAATCGTATATATAATAATATATACGATTTATAGAATATTCCTAAGAATAAATACGTTTACGTACTATATATAATATTATAATAAATTATGAATTAATATATGTAAATACCTTTACGCGTTGTAAATATGCTGCATAATTATATTACCTGTAAAAAATACAAACATTTATAAATACAAAAGAAATAATTTATTTATAACTTATTAGATGTAAGTAGTGTAGTTATAATATGTGCGCTAGTGGTAATATTAATACTGGGACTCGAACCCATGACTTCCCGATCTCAAATTCAATGCTTTATCCACTTGGCTACTAGCAAGTAATAACACAATATGTGCTAAGATGCCAATAAAAATAATCCCTGCCTTAATGTTACATCTTTTCGGAAGTTTCAAGACCACTAGCTGCATTCACATAAACTGTGAGGAAAATAATTTTTTTTGAAGTGAAAATTTCTTTAGGCGCGTTGAGCATTTCTTGGGTGAACAAAAATCATAGAACTCGCATCATCGTCACGCTTTCACGCTTTCCATTTTTATTCATTCATTAAAAATCTCGTGTCACGGTGTTTGAGGCCGAAACGGCTCGATCAATTTTCAGCCAGAGACATGAACTTAAATATAAATCGACTAAAGTAAGTTTTTTACTATATCTAAGTGACACAACATAGGAGTTCAAGCTTTTACAAGATACCCGGATCTTATGTATGCATTATGATTATGAATCATTAAGCAGTATCACCGAAAATGAAGAAAAACAGACTCCATCGATCCAATCACGGACAGGTGCCGCCAAGGAACAAAATTTAATAAAAAAATGCATCTTTATCCAAAAACCAATGTTTTCCTTAAACGCTTTGTTCTGAAGGAAGCTTGATTACACTTTTGCTGAAGGTTAAGATAAATTACGTCTGCTATCAAGTCCCTTGGGGATCGTAAAAGACAGCAAGGGATCGAGCTAGAGAAAATTAGCAGAATCATTCACATCATGGCAAGAATACTGATTATGCTGATACCCGAGTATAACAATCAGAATAATGTCATTAGGGATTTTCGGGATTGGATGATGGTTAATCCATAGTCTATTTAATGCAAAAGTTTGCGTGTTAACATAATATATATGTCGGAGACGGTCATTAGTACGGTTACGAAACGCGGTGCGAGAGTCGAGATATGGCAGCACTGTTGCGATGACGGCAACACGCATCTCACTTCGTGCTACGACAGAGCCTACATAAGAGAGGCGCACGCTATATTCGACGGATCTTTCTACCGTCGTCGAGTGCGGACCTCCTTGCTAGGAACTGTCATTCGTTTCGTGCAAGACATTCGTGTTAATTTATTGTGAAGACAATAAAAGTGATGAGCGTACATGTATTGTTTCACTTTGCTCGATCACCCTATTGTACGCCAGTATTGTATGTCAGTCGATGGTGTTATTGACACACTCTATGTCCGACATATATATATATATATATATATATATATATATATATATATATATATATATATAAATGTAGTATCATTGTCTACATCCCCTAAGGTTTCACCCGCTATCCTTTTTAGGTCCCACTATATAGGAAGCAAGCCTATTGCCACCTACCGGGCACCGTACCGTACTCCTAATAAGCATTTCTTGACATACAAACAATAATATTTTGCCTTGGAATAGATCACAAAATAACACTTTTGCATTCATAAGTGTTACTCACTTCATAAGTGTTCGTTTAAAGTTACTAAAGTTACATTAATGTTAGTTACAAGGTTCAGGCAAAGGATTGAGCGTATCAGAAGATACCTGCAAGAAACTCACGGCCACTCTTTGTTGCAAGCTAAGGTCGCTTATAACGCTCGCTATACCAACCCTGTAAATAGCTGACTTGACCTTAAACTGTACTTTGAGGTCCCAAAGCATGACAGACCAGACATTCCATTGTCCCATCGTCCTTGGAAGCAAATTCCAAGCGTTATCTGGTAGTGTGTGTGTGACAATTGCAGAAGTCAGACTTAATACCAAACAAAAGATTTTCTGCCCTTGGACTCAGTGACTCGAATGCACCTTGATAACGCAGTGGCTCTCAATCTTTGTATCCTTGACCGAAATTATAAAGCCAATGTTGTGTCTCCACGTTGTGGTGATCATTTTCGGCAAAATGTTTTGCAGTGTATTTTGACATTATTAGGTGCCGACTTCATACTGACATTTAGAAGTCAATTATAGATAAACCTCTTGCAATTTCATGCAGTGTTATTTATATACTGAAAACTAAATTAAATTTAAAAGCTGCGGTGAACTTTGGAATCGCGCAGGCAATATGTTGTATTTTGTAACTCGTGCAGTCAATCAAACCAATCAGTTATTATGCTTTACTGAATTATGTTGCATTTTTTGTTTAATCCATAGGTGTTAGACTCAATAACCTTAAATTTGAGACAATTTTTCACCGTTTACATGCTAATGTAATAGTAAAAGCAAATTGACTACACGGATGACATAGTGGTTTAAGTGATCGCCTCACCTGCAACTGCACCGAATATTGTGGATTCTATACACGGGAAAAAATTGTGTGATCCACAAATAATTGTTGTGAGTCTGGGTATTCTTAGAGTCCGTTGTTCAAATGTTTGTAAATGCATCCGCGATACAGGATTTATTCCAGGCACGGGACTAGTCTTTTATAAAATAGTAATAAAGGCAAATAAAATTTATATCAGGTATTAAAAAACTTACATAGCCTAAATAAATGATAAGTTCCATTCCAACTTCCACAACAACATACCAAGAAGGGAACACTGCATCGTCAGTTTGAGACTCCCTGGAACAACGCAATCTAAGTTTCTAGCCTTGGTTTAACATGAATACTTTCTGCATTTATTACATATCTAGATTAAATGTCAGAGACAAAAGGCTAATCGCAATGGATGGCCCCGTTTAGCCTGTATTATTAGCTCAAAAACAAATTATAATATCACTTTTGTTTATTAATATGTAATAGCCTTGTTGTACCATGGCCTAAAGCATGCGCTTAAGTTTGAGTATCTCACGGTCTCGATTCTGATTCGTTTCGGCAAATTGAATTGCCACCATTTTTCTAGAAGACCCTTTGTAGCATCTTGGTGTATTAAAATTTGCGCTGTAGATGGCAATGCACTTAGTCTATTTAATGATCATGTGTAATCAGGTTGTTATACATCTCTAGAGAGGTATTCTTTCATTTGAAGGCATTTTCTCTTTGCCAAACTGTCCTGAAGATGCTTCGCACAAAGATGAAGCACGTGTCGACGCATAATTTGTTCAAAGTGGAATACTGCAAATTGGAGTACGCCGTACGGATCTCATAACGCAGCTGCCCACGTATGGCCAGGGGTACGGTGGGTCTGAAGCAGCCCATCATCACGGGAGTTTGGTTTTCTCAATAGTTAAATATAAATTTACACTCGAACACGCACAACATCACCTGGAATAAAATTATATTATTCGTTATATAATATTCTATCACATATACTATCACATACACACACAACATCTAGCCCCAACTAAGCAGAGCTTGTAATATGGATACTAGACAATGGATAAACATACATATATACTTTTTTTTTGTAAATACATAAATATTATACATAGAAATCCCTCGGTATTTCTATGTATAATATGTATGTATTTAAAAAAAAGATTTTTGGGACGAAGTTCCTTATCGCGCGTTGCGAAAGGGGGCTAGACGGAAAAAATTAAGACCAAAAGTTGTAACGACACTATTTGCTATAGTTGTAAGTTTAAGGTTATTTCTTAATATGTATGTATTGTTAATGTCCACAAGCCAATTATTACTAAAATTGAGCCTACTGATTAAGTTTATATTACATTATATTTGTTAATAATAAAAAAAATATTATTATAACTTAAAAAAAATAAAATTTTATTACAATTCCTTCACTAATTAATCGAAAGGAACTTCGTTCCATCCGGGTGTCCCTTCACACCTCTCAAGTTTTTTTTTAAATTGACATTTGTCTGGACCAAGACAAGCATCCATGTTCATGTACACAAATGTTTGACTTGTGCGGGAATCGAACCCGCGACCTCAGGCGTGGCAGTCGGTTACACTGACCACTACGTTTTACGTTTGTTTTTAATTAAAATTGTTTATGAGAGGATAAATAAAATTGTATAAAACAGGCTTCGCCGTAGTAGTCACCAGATCTCTCGTCAAAATAAAATATTACCATAGCGAACTATTTAATTTAATTAGGAAATCTTACAAGATTATGTATATTTCATCTTGGAAAATTACAATTTGTGCGCTCATAGCCAGTTGCACTCACTGTTCGGTAAACGATTAGCGAGGTTAAGCAACGTTGGCTGCGGTCAGTCTATAGATGGGTGACTGCTTAGTGGTATTTCTTCTGAGCGTCTCCGTGCTTCGGAGGGCACGTAAAAAGTCGGTCCCGGTTGTTGTCAAATTGACAGCAGTCGTTAAGCCATGTTAGAGGCCTACGGGCGGCTTGAACATCTCTTGACAACAGGTTGGCCACTAACCACACGAAAAGAAAGAAAAAAAGAACTATATCTGTACCAAATTTCATCTAAATCGGTTAAGTTATGTAGCCGTGAAAAGGTAACAGACAGACAGACAGAGTTACTTTGAAATTTATAATATTAGTAAGGATTGTGCACTATGGTTGTTTAGGTTGGCCACTAACCACACGAAAAGAAGATGCATAACAATTTGTTGAAATCTATAAACCTATATCTGTACTTGTATTGAAAATTTGATAAATAAGCAGAGCTTATAACATTGCTAACGTAAAGGAAATAGCTATCATTGATAAAATTATTTTGACTGATTTGCAAGGGATTTTGATAAACAGATTTTTTTATTTTGATGTTAATAGAAAAACGATCCACTTGGATCGTTTCTGAGTCTTCACCATTCGTGTGCTAGTAACTTAACTGCTTCTTTTCTGTATATAATACTAGCTATTGCCCGCGGCTTCGCTCGCGTTAATTTAGAATTTGACAATCAATTCGGGTTCTACTCTGCTTGTAATAATATAATTCAATCATGATTCGAAAGACACGTGGCGCCATCTATTATCATAAGAACCTTATTGTTGTTTTCCTCGGGAACAGTAATTTTTTTCGGGATGAAAGGTAGTCTATGTCCGTTTCTGTACATCTGACAACGTATATGCAAAATTTCAGGATGATTGGTTCAGTGGTTTAGTCGTGAAAAGGTAACAAACAAACTCATTTTCGCTTTTATAATATTAGTTAGGATTAGGATTAACTTTTTATATCACATTATATAGGATAATAATTATGTTAAACACGATGTACCTATGTAGTGTTTCTAGGGGTAATCTAATGAGTTATTGTGGAGTCCAAATAAAATACTTCTTGATAGATAGGGTTATACTCGTGTATTTACTGATACCAGATATAAATAATATTAATACATATTGGACTATGAGCTGAGTGGTTGCGGGGAGACGAGTGCCGCGCGGCGCCACTGTATACTTGCGCCTGACTACACAAAACTAACGCGTCAGCAGTGTCGCTACAGTGTTTACTATTAATTGTTTGTTACAGTAACCTAAAGATCCCAAAATTACATAGTTATATAAGAACCACTGTGTACAAGCGTTAGTGAATCTTATCAAATAAATAAATAAATTAGCTAGCGCTCATACTTCGACTACCAGGCTAATAAGCCAGTCATTATTGCCAAAATACTTATGATACCTAACCCTTTATATACCATTACCTCAGTTTATCCTAATCGACTCTAATGAGTTTGTAAGTAAAACCCAACTCACTATGTTTCTGATAACAAAAACACCTGTATCCTTCATTATCAAATAGCCATTAGCAGACCGCTGATCGTATCGCTTAAGGTGGTCAGCACTTACAAAATAGGTACAATGGAATTGTTTAATAGTTTATAGAGCAAGCAATAGGGAAATATTAAAGTTGGTCTATTTTCATTATGTGTGTGTCATTAAGAGAGGGGTTTAGACAAGATAACTCGCCACGCTTGTCCAATGCGGATTGGCGAGTGCGCAGTAAGCCTACTGACTCGGCTTACGAGTGCTACCGTTGGTATAAAATATACTCATCCGCTACCACCCTTACTTGACATCCTGCACTAATGTCATCTAACCACGCAATAACCTCATAGGAACTAACTAATCCTTGAGCTTACGAGCGGGCTCGGTTTAAATTTGGAGTTTTCCTTCTCCTAGATGGAGCCCAGACGGTGCTAAACGCCAACGTGGTAGACCAAAACGTCGATGGCAAGACGAATTAATTAACTACAGGAGGGACTGATGCAAACTAGCGCATAACAGGGATATGTGGAAAAGCGAGAGGGAGGCCTTTGCCCTGCAGTGGGAAAATACAGACTGAAAATAAATAAATAAATAAATATTTTCATTATACATATTATGTATGTACGTAGTAGTCTCACGGCTGTTTCTTCATAATGTATAGTCAAAGTCAAAAATAATTTTATTCATTTAGGTCACAAAGTAACATCAATGAGGTCAGTGAGTCCTTGATGGCTTAGTGGTTAGTGTAACCGACTGCCACGCCTGAGGTCGCGGGTTCGATTCCCACACAAGTCAAACATTTGTGTGCATGAACATAGATGTTTGTCTTAGTCTGGGTGTTTCTATGTATAATATGTACATATTTACAAAAAATGTATATGTGTATGTTTATCCATTGTCTAGTACCCACAGTACAAGCTCTGCTTAGTTTGGGCTAGATGGTGTGTGTATGTGATAGAATATTATTATATTATTAGATTTACTGAATTTACATTTATGTTAGTTGCAAGGTTTCAAGGTCATAGTTATAATACCCCAGGTATGTTTAAAATTACACGTAAAAGGCAGCTACTCTATTACTATCTAGAGTGCACAAAGGATTTTCTAGCAAAATATCTTAATAACATTTAGTCCAATCAAGAATTGTCCCAGATTACTTCACAGTCAACCGCAATAGCACATTGGAGGACCAGGTTTTTAATACGATACCTCATTTCAAGCATGGCAGTGCCATTCTTTACCCCGTGTGTAAAGAACTGTAAATGCCACTGCCGTGTTTGAGGGTGTCATTGGTAGTGTCACGACAACACCAAATGGGAATGATAATTCCCCCTGACACCACTGGTGGTGTCATTTGGTGGTGTCACGGGTAAAGAACGGCATTTATTAGCGCTACACCACCGATTCGTTTAAAGTCTTATTAATTTTAAATTACTTTGTGTTTAACTCATTTACGTAGTGTCATTAGTTTGTGCTAAATATTGAGCAAGATCTTGGCTGTACTGGTCAAAAATCCCGCCGATTAAAATGGTGAGAATCTCAGCTAAAATGTCGCGATTAATTCAAATTATTTCAAATTAGTTCGGTATTAGCTTTGAACGTGAATGAACGTAACGTTCTGAAACATCTATGATTGGTTGGTATTCCAACAACAAATTATATTATTTTGCAAAATCGAATCGTATGTATTCGGAAACAATTGAAACATTCGAATGTTCCAATTGTTTCGTATGATCAATTGATAAAATCGCTTCACTACACAGCAAAAGACTCCAAAATTACGCATGTCGAAAATTCAAGTGAACAGGCGTAACCATATTCTATGCACTATTTTATAGAAATAAACTACTAATGCCGGTGTTAAGTATGAGGCAAGTATTAAAAAGACCCAGTTCCAAGGGGCGTAGTAACATTTTGCTACGTAAGCATTGACTCGTGACCCCACTCTCACTAAAAGGTCAGAATTAGCACAAAATCTGAATTTCCTATTCCACGTAGCCCCGTCATAGTAGATAGGCTACAGATCTCATTTTCTAGTATATGTTTATTGTTCATAGGATGACGATATTGAAAATGGGATAATGCGATTGGATTATTTTTGCTTCAAAGCATTGACATAGTATGTCACTTATAACCCTGGAGAGGTAAACAGAAGTACATCAGACCACATTTTGCCAGATGAGTTTTAGATTCCAATTAGTAAAGCTCAAGCCTATTGCCGTTTGCTGTGCACAGTTCTCGGCCCAATAACCCTTTGCCCAACTTAAGAAACTAACCCCAGACCTATTGACCCCATGCATAGCAGTCGTCTACACCACCGCTGAGCCACCGAGACCCTAGTAATAATTCTTGTGTCACTGCGAACTTTACAAACATTCAAAGAACGGACACAAAGAGCACCTAGACTAGATATAACTTTTGTCCCATGGGGGGCTCAGTTTCACAAAAGTCGGCGCAGAGGCAGTGCGACCGCATAAACCACATCAGTGCAGTTAAAGTTTATATGGAAAATAATTGCAGAAAGCTAAAATTTAGAATAGAATGTAAATAATTATAATATTTTCTTCTGTTTACGCGAATGTTATTAATTAAAATTAAACTACTATATACTATAACTACACGGGAACATTGAGACAACTACCATCATAGTCTCCCCGTGACCATGGCTGCTGAAAAGCAACCGAAACGTCGGGGAAAGTGTAAACATAAATATAATTAAATAGTGTACGGTGAAACCATACACCAACTACAATACTAACGTATCAGCAGTTTTACCTGACATTGCTAATTAATATTCAGTACTCTACAAGTGGTCATCGCGCGTGCTCTCTCGCTCCTTTATATCGTTTAACCTATGGTCCAGTTATTAAATTAATTTTAACTTTAAACATAAACTCTATCATTTAGCCTAACTTAATAACTTTTACAAATAGTATAGTAATAGTATAAATACTTTCAATAATTTCATTAGCTTAAAAATTAGTAAAGTTTAACAGTAATATTAGTGTAACAGTTTTCAAAATTTTGTAATAAAGTGTCAAATAAACAACGCGATAAAATCCGTATATATAGTAGTTTAATTTCAAAGAAAGGTTGAATTTCAACCAATGTGCAACCACTAGTTTTTATAAAAAACCAATCTCTCAATCGATGTAAAAATAAAAACATGATTTTACGAAGCAACAAGTAAATCGAAATCCAACTAAAATACTTGCGGTTAGTACAGACTAACTGTGGGACAGTTATAATCCGTCAGATTAAGTTGTGCCGCGGATTTTAGAGCCGCTTACAGGTAGTCCTCGAATATAAGGTTATCTATAATACAGGTATATAATTTTAAGCTTCGAGTAATTTTCGGGTGAGGCACTAGCGATAAAAGCAAACAATAATCACAATTTCAGCCGAAAGACGTCTACTGCTGGACATAGGCCTCCCCCAAGGTTTTCCACACAGACCAGGCTTGGACATGGCGACCCTTGGGATGGCATCCCTTGGGATGGCATACGGGTGGCGCAAAGAATAAGCGCCTTAGGAATTCATATTTATTGAGTAAAATACTGTAACATGAGGTTCTAAAAAGGAGAATAAATTTTTGGCATGGCAGTCAGTCTGTAACATGAGGTTCTAAAGAGGAGACTAAATTTTTGGCATGGCAGTCAATCTTAACGGTGACTGGCCATCTGCGCAAGAGATATTATAGTGCACAAGTTCGTAAGCGAACAGAAGCGCACTCTCTGTTTTCTAACTCTTATAAAAATAAAAAAATAAAAATAAGAGAATAAAATATCTTTATATTGGACGTTAATGTCGGTATGTACATAAAAAGTGCATATATTGTTTAGTAATGGGTTAGTAACAGAATGCAATGGGACGGCAATTTAACGCGCAGGCCAAACAGCTTTACGTGCTTGCTGAGGTATGTGTGAGTAGTAGGTATGGGGTGTGTAACACCGCCAAGTTGGACAGTTGACAATGTTACACACCTCATCTTATCTTATCTTATGTGGGGGCCAGTCAGTGCAGACCGGCGACACTTCGACCCAGTGGGATCTTTTGTGTCGACACTCTCCCAATAACGACTGCCATAGATGTTCATGGCAGCCGGGACCGACGGCTTAACGTGCTTGCCGAGGCACGGAGCAGGCGATAATTGTCAATCAATACGCACATAATTTCGAAAAGTCATATAACTTCCGAAATTCAGAGGTGCGCGACGTGGGTTCGAACCCGAGACCCTCTGCTTTGCAGTCTGTTGGTCTCCCCACTGAGCTATCGCTGCTCAAGTACACCTGATACAATCTTTTTATATCTATTGAAATTTATGTCAAAAATGTCGACCTCTTTATAATACCCAGCAGTCGCATACACTAACGCTATGCCACCAAAGCAGCCAATGCAGTAGTAATGTTACTACTCTTACGTCATGTTGCATGTAAGAGGGTAGTTCTTCCCAGGACTAAGACTAGGACAGGCTACGATAAACTGTTCCGCTTTACTTAAATCGGATAATTTATATTGAGCTTTTTGTGGTAAACAACTGATTTAACAACACAAGACCACTTCTGAAATATTAATCATTTGGCTATATTATTGCATCAACATTATTATCACAGTCTAATGTGTACGTATGAAAAGTTATCTGTAGAATAGCTTTCCATCAATAAATTGTTGTATATATAATACCTTATGGCATGAAAGTTTAATGGATGATATGAGGGTCGCTGTGTCACAGTGGAAGGTTTTCAATAACAGATACAGGAATCCCAAACTCGGTAGAATAATTTGTAGATTACATCATTTTGGATCAATGAAGGCATCGTTCCAAAACAACTGGTCCACTGCGATCAGGTATTATCATCGCCTAAAAAAGGTATACAACGTTTAGTTAATAAATGTTCAAAAGATCTGACGAATTTCTTATCGACGTGTATTTGGAATATATTTCAGACGAAACTCTTTTTAAATTTTCAACTCGGCTTAGAAACCTCCTCGACTAAGATTTATTATTTATGCACTCCAAAGTTTTCTTTTGATCGTAGCAATCTTTAAGACTTTATGTTCAAGTCTTACTTGAGTTTTTGGCTATTTTCTAAGCGCTATGCTATGCTCTGTAATACTGTTCGGTGATATCGTATCACATAGTTGGTGGTGACTTCGATCACTACCACTAGGTGACTTCGATCATTACACAAAAAATGTAAATCTGTTTAATGAAAATAAAACAAATTATTATTATTATATTTTCATTTTATTTTTCTCGGCTAGCCGGTAAGAAACTGATGGCACGGGACTAAGCCAAGTATACATCAAGCTAGTTTTAGTATTAGTGATTGTGGACGAAGTGTGTTAGTGATGGCGTGTTATCCGGTTTATTATAATAGTTTAATTCTAAATCTGAAATAATAGAGCTATTATCGTAATACTATTAATGCAAATAATACTAATATTTTTAATGCATATGTGATTTTTATAGTTTTAGTGTTACCTACTCCTTTGGCTTTCAGTGTTACCTAACTCTATCATCATGAAATTTTAATGCACCTTTGCTAGGGTGTACAGAAAGGGATATAGGGTACCTTTGAAAAATCACTGAGCACTCGGGCAAAGCCTCGGTCAAAAACTCTCTTAAAAACAGTTCCTGCCTTAAAATAATTTATCCGTAGGTAGCTTTAAATACACTGAAATAACGAACACAACGAAAGTTATTTAAATACTAATATGTAATAATATCAAACTTCTAGTCATTCTTGTAAGAAAATTTATTGATAGTTGCTGAAACTTTTCTGGCATGCATATGCATGCCAGAAAAGTGTACAGAAAGGGATATAGGGTACCTTTGAAAAATCACTGAGCACTCGGGCAAAGCCTCGGTCAAAAACTCTCTTAAAAACAGTTCCTGCCTTAAAATAATTTATCCGTAGGTAGCTTTAAATACACTGAAATAACGAACACAACGAAAGTTATTTAAATACTAATATGTAATAATATCAAACTTCTAGTCATTCTTGTAAGAAAATTTATTGATAGTTGCTGAAACTTTTCTGGCATGCATATGCATGCCAGAAAAGTTTCACAAATTAAGTCGATTACACAGACTTTAATGGCATGCATATGCATCAATAAATGTTGAATGACTAGAAATTTGGTTAACATATTTGTATTTTTTTTTTTTTTTATGGATTAGGGGGCAAACGAATAGACGGATCGCCTGATGGTAAGCGATTACCGCCATCCATGGACACCCGCAACACCAGAGGAGTTACAAGTGCGTTGCCGGCCTTTTAAAAAGGAGTACGCTCTTTTCTTGAAGTGTTGAAGGTCGTATTGGTCCGGAAATACCGCAGGCGATAGCTCATTCCACAGTTTTGTTGTGCGAGGCAGAAAATTCCTGGAGAAACGCACAGTTGTGGACTGCCAACCATCTAAATGATGGGAGTGAAAATGCTGTCGCGTAGGACGATGGCGAAAAGAGGCGGCAGGGATCGTTCCGAACAATTCCTCGGAACGCTCCCCATAGTATAAGCGATAGAAGATGCATAGCGAGGCCACATCTCTACGCAGCGCCAAGGGGTCTAGCCGATTTGAAATATCATGGCAGTCGACGATTCGAGTCGCTCTCCGTTGAATGCGGTCTAGAGGGAGAAGCTGGTACTGGGGTGCCCCTGCCCAAAGATGAGAACAGTACTCCATGTGAGGCCGAACCTGCGCCTTATAAAGTAGTAGGAGGTGGGCCGGTGTGAAATACTGTCTCGATCTGTTGAGCACGCCAAGCTTTTTTGAAGCTAATTTAGCCTTACCCTCTAAATAGCCGCGGAACTGAACTTCGCTCGATATATCGACACCAAGAATTCCAATATCGGTTGAGGCAGTTATGGGGATGTTCTCAAAACGAGGAGATACGACCAACGGCAGCTTTTTTGCAGTGAACGCGCAGACTTGTGTCTTTGTGGGGTTAAATTGGACTAAATTAAGCCTGCCCCAATCCGAGACTTTCTTAAGAGCGGTCTCAATTTCAGACACAAGTTTGTTTCGGCTCTCAACGATGTTTTCCCGAGAGATGTTAGCGCGGCCGGTATAAAGAGCATCGCTCGTGCTGTCGTCCGCATAACAATGAATGCTGCTAATTTGCAACATGTCATTGATATGGAGGAGGAACAGAGTAGGCGATAACACACAGCCTTGCGGGACACCAGCATTTACAGACATGGAGTCAGAGCATTGTATTTACAATAACGTTCATCAACAATTTTCCCCTTTGCCAGGTCCCACAGAATAGGGACTAAACCTTTTTCCTTATTACCATTCAGCTGGATTCCATATCAAAAAAACCTAATAACATTTACCTAGGAATCAAACCCAAGACTTTGCGATCGTCATTTAATTTATGCCGGTAAAACCAACGAGGCAGTCACCACCGTCACCTAAGTGGTATAAAATGTCACCTTTCCAAACTAAAATAATTTTAGTTGCGACCAATTAGGTACTTGTTCAAAGCTCGGCTTGAGACGCAGTGCTTTTTCCACTGTGTCTCTATTCCAGTTTCAAAGGATTATTTCATATAATCCTTTAAAAACTAGAATAGATATA
This sequence comes from Catocala sponsa, assembly GCA_963564715.1. Classification (NCBI taxonomy): domain Eukaryota; kingdom Metazoa; phylum Arthropoda; class Insecta; order Lepidoptera; family Erebidae; genus Catocala; species Catocala sponsa. Next base: position 19,724,016 of record OY751349.1, read on the forward strand.
CTGTGACTAACTTTCAAAACTGTGTTATAAACATAACAACGATATTTTGACCTACACCAAGCACACCACAAGATCCGTAGTTTCCAGTTCATCTGTCAGCTAACCTGAACGTTATGCGTTCATGTGCGGTTCACCTTACTAGGTGCGGAAAGAGGGCGACGACATAGAAAAAATTTACAGGGCGAGTGGATAAGGCTGCCCACACACAGTCCTTTGAGATATGGGTGCACAATTGTTACTGGAAAAAGGTAAAGTTCGAAAATTTTCCAATTTATTATTTAATATGAGGCAATAGCTAAAACTGGTCTAGTTTTAGGGTATCGTTAGCCTTCGGGTTGCAGAGGTCAGATGGCAGTCATTCCGTGTAAAAACTGATATACAGTCAAATCTGGTTAGACTAGAAAGGCGACCCCAAGTGACTTGGGCATAATAAAGGCTAGGGAAAAGAAGAATGTCTAAAACCATACGGTTGCCAGTGAATGTCGTAGCTCATGCATAGTATTACTCGCATGTTGTCGACTCTTAAACAAAGAAATTAAACTGTATGGATGGTGTAATAGTTTAAGTGGTCGCCTCACCCTTACCGCCATCGCAAGTGTTGTAGGTTCAATCAAACCATGTAACAAAAATTTAAAAAATTGGGGCAGTCTTTGGGCAGACTGCCGATAGAAGTGAAAACTTTAATCCTTGATCATAAACACTTCTTTATAAACAAAAAAAGAAAGAAAGACAAGAAAAGGGGCGGGTCGGATTTTTTACGTAGGATGCACCATTTCTGAGATATTGTTAATATTCTAAAATAATTCAAAAATGGAAAGCGTGAAAGCGTGACGATGACGAAGCATGACGATGACGCAAGTTCTATGATTTTTGTTCACCCAAGAAATACTCATCGCGCCTAAAGAAGTTTTCACATCAAAAATGTGGTTCATTAATATTTGTTCCAAGTTTAAGTATTCTTTGTATCCGTTATTTGAATGATTTATAAAGTCTCCCGCAATACAAGAATTATATCAAGTGCGGGAGGAGCCTATAAAGAATAGGTAGGTAATAGCTCTTGAAATCATCTTATAAAAAGACATTGTATGTGCTATATTTTAAGATGTAACTTATCAATGAACTTTAAACGCTTTCAATACCAGGCGTATACCTCACGCCACTTTATAACAGATATAAGAGATGTCATAAAATAAAGGAAATGGTAGAGGTAGTTATATAAGCCTCCAAAAACTTTACCTACAGACCGAAAAACAGCATCAATATTACTTCTCCTACCCCATTTTTCTGCAAAAGGATACTATTTTCCCGGACAAACCAGCTCATTCGTGCCTCCAAATAATTAGCAACGGCTGGTTCTACCACGGATTTTCACAAAAGTTTTCACCGAAAATACCTAGAAAGCAAGAAATAAATAGTACTAACGAATAAAACGTTCTATGTCGTGCCCTTGTCACAAGTGAAAGGACCTTTATCCGTCCCTAACGACTTACCATGACATGTGTCACGTTATGTTAATAGTTTATGGCGTTTTGTCAGCGTTTGTATACATATAGGTGGTATTTAGGATTGCGTGTTGAGATTTTGTAAGTATTCTTGAGGGAAGATTTGAAGATTTTGGTTGGTGAGGATTTGTTTGTGGTGTGTGTAGCTGAGACGGGATGTACTGTAGAGATTAGGAGTATTCTATTATTAAATTTTGGTGTTGCTATTTATTTATAAGTTTATTTATTTAAACGAGCGATAATATCCGCCCTTGTCCTAATTCCTATATCGTGGGCAACTTTAGAAACATCAGCTAATAATTATAAATAATAATAATAATGTCCTCCAGACCGAATTTCGGTCACGTCGGTCAATCTTAACGGAGATTGGCCATCTGCGCAGGAGATATTATAGTGCACAAGCATGTGCGCAAACACAAGTGCACTCTCTGACTCTCCCTCATGACCCGATGGGACGGATAATCCGACACGACCCGAGAGAGATCAAGCGCAGGACCAACGGCTTTACGTGCTTTCCGAGGCACGGGGGTGTCTAACACCGCCAACTTCCTTCAACTCCGGGTCCGTATTGAGATTTCTTAACAGAAAAACCCTTCTCCAGAAGGAGGGGAGGGGTTGGACCTCCGGTACCCTCACTCACTCGACGAAATACAACGCAAACGCTATTACACGCCGGTTTTCTGTGAGACCGTGGTAGCACTCCGGTCGAGCCGGCCCATTCGTGCCGAAGTGTGGCTCTCCCACGGTAAAACGAGGAACTCGTTTACAGGTACGCCTGTAAAATATATGGCGCCATGGTGTGTGACCTTATGAACATTGAACAGTGTGGCGGAAGAAAACCTTCCGTTGTATGTTGTAGACCAGGATAGTAGCCGGCCTAGAAATGTTCCAAAATAAAACTTACACTTTTTTGTTACTCTTTACGTAACATTTCGACTGCTTTTAAGCAGCTAGTCAAGAGAAGACTCTACATGAGCAAATATTAATAATTTAAAATAATATATGCATTAGACTGAAATTAAACTACTATATACGGACTTTAACGCGTTGTTTATTTGACACTTTATTACCATCGTAGTCTCCCCGTGACCATGGCTGCTGAAAAGCAACCGAAACGTCGGGGAAAGTGTAAACATAAATATTATAAATAGTATAGTAATAGTATAAATAGTTTTAATAGTTTCAATAATTTAATTAGCTTAATAATTAGTAAAGTTTAATAGTTATAGTAGTGCAACAGTTTTCAAAATTTTGTAATAAAGTGTCAAATAAACAACGCGATAAAATCCGAATATAGTAGTTTAACTTCAATGAATAACATTCGCGTAAACAGAAGACAATATTATGTATTAATAGAGTTAAAAGTTATAAATAAAATAAATATCGATAAAATCCGTATCAACTAGTTTAATGTCTAAATACACTTATGCTGCATCTGCTTCCCTCATAAGTAATAAAACATCCACACAACATCCACACGAGTTAAAAATAGTATCCATTGAAGCATCGTCTCCCACCCCACATATCTTCGCCGCCTCTCCTAATGGCAAAATTAATCATGCCAGGAGAAACCTAAAGTAATTGACTATGATAAATGAATTCTGGCAAACTTTTTAAGGCACCCCGCGGGATTAGAAAACTTCTCGATTTAATTCAACCCTTTAAGTAAATGCAAAAAAAAATCCTTAAGGCAACCCTTACATTCTCACGAACAGTATTTTGGAATCAAACTGTATTTTTGAAGTGAAATCTTATTTAGGCGCATTGAGCACTTCTTGGGTGAACAAAAATCATAGAACTCGCGTCATCGTCACACTTCCACGCTTTCCATTTTTGAATTATTTTAGAATATTAACAATATCTCAGAAATGGTGCGTCTTACGCAAAAATAACGAAATTTTGATCGCCTTAATGACCCCTAAGAGAGTATTAGGAATCCGACCCGCCCCTTTTTTTTGTTTATAAAGGATTAAAGTTTTCACTTCTATCGGCAGACCCCAAAGACTGCCCCAATTTTTTAAAATTATTTTTATATAAGCCTTCTTGTCCATATATTCCTAGTGCGGGTATCATCCCGCAATAGGGATAGTTCATGTATCCCGGGGAACTTCACAAATATTCAAACAAAGTACATCAGGCTCGAACCAATCATTTGCAGATAACACAATATTTTCCCTGTCGGATTCGAAGCCACCAACTACTCTTGGCGTAGAGTCAGAAGTGGGTGACCATTTAAGCCACTATACCATCCGTGCAGTCTATTTGCAGTTCTAAAGGATAAGAAAAAATATAACATAATATCAGAATTTCAATAACTAAATGTATTGAAATTAAACTACTATATACGGATTTTATCGCGTTGTTTATTTGACACTTTATTACATAATTTTAAAACTGTTACACTACTAATCCTATTAAAACTTTACTAACCATGGCTTCTGAAAAGCAACCGAAACGTCGGGGAATGTGTACACATAAATATAAATAGTTTTAATAGTTGCAATAATTTAATTAGCTTAAACATTAGTAAAGTTTAATAGTAATAGTAGTGTAACAGTTTCAAAATTATATAATAAAGTGTCAAATAAACAACGCGATAAAATTCGTATATAGTAGTTTAATTTCAATGAATAACATTCGCGTAAACAGAAGCCAATATTAGCTAAAAGTAGCTGTTATGTAAAACTAAAGGCCTATTTCTGTCTAACGTGGATAATTCTAGAATTTATGACTTACTGCGGATTCCCTGACAGTTAGATCCAATAAAAATATTTCGTTGAGTCAATCTCTTTGACCACAGAAGCGTTACTACGTTTATTGTGGTTGGTAGAATAATTGGATCGAACAAATATGTATTACACTAAAAGATTTTGTTATACTTCTAATAGAAAATGAATTTTACAATGCAGATAGATGTTGGTGTGATCACTGGTCATCATATCATCACAAAAGTGTATTTATAGTTGTTTTTAATCTTCTCTATAATACTGTAATGCAAAAGTTCAGAAAGGTTATTTTTTTATAGTGCATGTACTCTTTGACATTGATTTTTATTTACAAAGTTAATTGAAATACATAATATGTTAATCTATTAAGTTACAACGGCGCATTGGCGACTAGACAATAAGTTTCAATTATGGCTTTGCATACAAAAATTACCTACTTTCATTATAAATACAATTTGAGGTGCGTTAAATTTATAAAAAGAGGAGTGGTATTTGTTTACTAGGTGATAAGATTCAGTATTGATTACCTTTATAGTGATCTAGTAAAAAAAATCTCCCATTCAATATGCTTATTGTAGTACTTAAAATAATTTTTGAGTAAAAACCAAAATATAACAACCTAACACTCTTTTAACAAAATAAAACGCAGCTCACATTCACGGCTACTCCAAATGTTCACGCCACGTGTGTGGTACCTCCACAAGATACATAAAAAAAGGTTATTGAATGAAAGACTGATTGAACTGAATGATGATAGATCGTTCGAATGTGATTGAATGCTGACAGTGAACGAATAAATACAGAAATGGAAGTGAATGGTTACTTGTTGATCTTGGTAAAAAATTCCGGTGAATTTTGATGTGATTATTTTTGCAAACGGGTTGATTTCCCCAAGGAGTGAGTAAGGGGTGAAAGTACATGCAAGCTGAAAAAGACAGCGTCATATCTACTATGCTTACCCCGTGGCTTTGCTTATTGAGTTTTTATGAAGTCATTTGCAAGTTTGTATGCATTATTTGACGTTTCGGGCTTTACAACAACGCGTTGTCGTCAATTAAGTATTTACCCAGTACAAAAAAGGTTCAGCGTTATCTCATATTTTATATTATTGTAGCAGCGATAGCTCAGTGAAGAGACCAACAGACTGCAATGCAGAGGGTCTCGGGTTCGAACCCACGTCGCGCATCTCTGACTTTCGGAAGTTATATAACTTTTCGAAATTATGTGCGTATTGATTGACAATTATCGACTGCTTCGTGCCTCGGAGAGCATGTTAAGCCGTCGGTCCCGGCTGCCCTGAACATCTATGGCAGTCGTTATTGGGAAAGTCAGTGCCCTCTAATATCCTAACACTGGTCTAGCCTTAGGGTATCGTTAGCCTTCGGGTTGCGGAGGTCAGATGGCAGTCGCTCCGTGTAAAAACTGATATCCCGTCAAATCCGGTTAGACTAGAAAGCCGACCCCAAGTGACTTGGGAATAATAAAGGCTAGGGAGAAGATTTTATATTATCGTAGTGTTCCATTATAAATAATAAGAGGTAAAGCCAACTGTACGATGTGTGGTGGTATTAACTGCTCTAAATATGTTAGTTTTCTAATTTCATTAAACAAACTTTATACGGATCTTATCGCGTTTTTAATCTTTATAAAAATTATTATAACACTATTTTGAAACTTTAAACTACTATTGTTAAACACTTTTACTAGTTACTGTTTACTTCAATTTAAGCTACATAAATTATACAACTATTTAGATATAATTTTACACTTTCCCCAACGTTTCGGTTACTTTTCAGCAGCCATGGTCACGAGGTAAAAAAATCGCGATAGAATCCGTATAAAGTTTGTTTAATTTCAATGTATAACATTCGCGTAAACATAAGACAATAGTTTTCTAAATTTAAATAAATAAATAAATTTAAAAATAAGGGTTAGGCCATAGTCCACCATGCTGGCCCAGTGCAGGTTAGCATTTTTCACATATCTTCGAGAACACTATAATATAGATACTCTATATAAATAAAAATGAATAACCATATTATGACAGAGTATCACTTAAGAATGACTCGACTGATTTGGCTGGTTTTTTTTTTGTTTTGTTTGTAATTGTTAGTTTGTATGAACAAAATTTGCAAAAAATCCGTGGGAAACGTCGAAAATTTAAATGGTTATTTTATATGGAAAAAAAATTTACCGTTTGATATTGCATTTAATTACGTGAAATTTTTGGATAGATTGACAGAACAACGACTGTCGGGTCAGCTAGTAATAAATACAAACGTATTGCTAAATAATATCGTTAATTATTGTGTGGCTGTGATTGGTTTTCATTCAGTTAGCTTCAACTTAACAATAGTGCGGTTATGGAAATTCTTTGCCGCTCCCGTAATCCCAAAACCTACATCGAGAGCGTCATTAAGCAAGCTGCGCCAAAACTCGGAGTTCTGAACAGGGTGAGGTAGTTCTTCGCACCTGGGCAGCTGTGCCTATTGTACAAAGCACAAGTGCGCCCTTGCGTGGGGTACTGTTCTCATCTTTGGGATGGCTCCGCGCAATCCTTGCTGGACGCTCTCGACAGGTTACAGTGGCGGGCAGTCCGTATCATCGGAGATCCACAGGTCACAAGTTCACTGGAACCTCTGCAACTCCGTAGGGACATTGCCTTATTGGCATGTTTCTACAGAATATACCACGGGAGTGCTCTGAAGAGTTAAGCGGGGCCTGAAAAAACACCTTCTCAGGCCGTCAAAGTAGAGACCTCAATATCGCCTCGGCTGCTATGAGGACGGTGTGGAGGCCACTGCTCTTAGACTTCACGACTGCTTATCATCAGGCTGAGTGTGGTCATTTTGACGAGCAAAATAAAAAAATCCACTTGCGTTCGTCAAATATAATATTTAGCTTATTCATTTACGCTGTTATTGTGTGATTTCATTCTGTGTGGTGAACCGGCGTGTAACAGACAGCCTTGGTTATAAATGTTGTGAAGCGTATGAATAAATAAAAGCATGAAAATTTAATAGCGAGATTGAAGATCTAGTGTCAGAGCCGAATATCATCGGGGAAATAAAAGCTACCCGACTTCGCTGGCTCGGACATGTGGAACGTATGGGAGAGGATCGAGCTGCCAAAAGAGCATATCTCGGGCGTCCCACCGAGCGTCGTCCGGTGGGTCGTCCAAGGTACCGCTGGAAAGACGAAATAGCTTAAGACCTGAAAGAGATGAATGTGCTCGATTGGTCTGACTTGGCACAAAATAGGAAAGAATGGCGCACTTTAATATCGGAGGCCAAGATCCACTTTGGATCGCTGAGCCAACGAAGTAAGTAAGTAAGTATGAAAATTTGGTCTGTATTATGGTTTATAATATAGAAAAAAATTGCTGCACTTGGCCAGGATTTTTTGTGTACTTGCGTATTATATCATATATACATATATCGTTGTCTATTTTTTTCTTATTATAAAAAACAATTCTTGCGCTGAGAGTAATTCCTGTGGTACGGGGACGCTTTACATATATTCCAACAACAGACACATAGAACATCCAGACTCAAAGTAACTATTTGTGGATCACACATATTTTTATCCCGTGTGCGGAGCGAACCGTCAATGGTCCGCGCAGTGGCGCTGCTGGTGAGACGACCTCATAAATCATTATGCCATGCGTACAGTCACATCCATGATTGTCAAGACCCCAAGTTCTGAACGTTGGGAGGTATGAAAGAAAGAGGCGTAGACGTAGTACAAGGGCCTTTAAGTACGGCACCCTAAAAGTTGTCATGTCAAAATGACAACTTTCAACTCGAAGTTGTTAGGTACCTATTTTGTTTTGTTCAAATAAATTAGAATTGTTCATCTTGTTGATATTCAGATCAGACTTCTAACTTGTGCCATTATATGTTTATGATTAGTTAAGGAGCTAAGGAGTAAACTGGATTGTAAACCATGATATTAAATGTATATAAATAACCTGCACCTAGTAGCAGACCGTTGAACTGCCACGCAAAGGTCTGAAGTTCGATCCCAAAGCGTGTGCGCTTTGTCATTGAACTCGAACGCACATGTTTTCGAAAGCCAGAGGTGTGCCTCTGGCTTTCGAAAACATGTGCGATTTAAATAGTTAATTATCGCTCGCTTTTTGGACCAGATTAGACATGCAGTGGTCACTAGCTGACTGGTTCGGTGTTCGGTCATAACTCCTGGTTTGTGAGGCAGGAGAATCATACATATTTTCTCCCTGACATGCTGTGATCACAGATTGCTCGCCACCACGGACGGTGTAAATTATTATTGTGGTAAGTGTTCAGAAGGATTTATGTAAGCGAAGCCACAGATCGAAACTAGTCATATAATAAAGTACAAAGCCAAATAAATAAACATATACGTATAAATACAAACTGGAAATTCTGGACCATACACAGATAAGTTTCCCAAAGAGGGTTGGTCTTACACAAATAATCCCAAAATTAATTAGGAGCCCGGACTTAGAAAATCCCGTATGTGTATCAGCTGCTTATCGTCCGGGCAAGTAAGTCCCGGGGACGGGATTACTTAATACTCGTAGACGCGGGATAACTATGGCCCAACACTATTAATAGTGCTGTGAAGTGATATAAGTAAGGAAAGTTTTGTATTTTGTGTTGGTAGTAAATAAAGTGGCATACTGATGCTTTGAGAAGTTTTTGGAGCCTTTTCGCTTAAAAGGATCGTGTGTCGAGTTGGCTGGACTACAGATTGGGTTTTTATTGTTACGAATACGAACGAATATTTCCTACTACTTATTATTATAATATAATATAATATTCTATCACATACACACAACACCATCTAGCCCAAACTAAGCAGAGCTTGTACTATGGGTACTAGACAATGGATAAACATACATATATACTTCTTTTTTGTAAATACATACGTATTATACATTGAAATACCCAGACTAAGACAAACATCCATGTTCATGCACACAATGTTTGACTTGTGCGGGAATCGAACCCGCGACTTCAGGCGTGGCAGTCGGTTACACTAACCACTACGCCATCGAGGTCGACATATTATATTTTATATACAGAAAGAAGACCTTCTAAACATGCTTTTTTGACTGCAATGTATGGTTGCAATGCTTTATGTACTTTCAAGCATAATTTATGTTCGACTACTTTGAAATAGCAACACTTCAAAACATTGAGTCAACCACCATCTCAGTCTCTCCGTGACCATGGCTGCTGAAAATTCGTAACAACTGAGAAATAGTAACGCTAATAGTAAAGTTTATAGTTGTAGCAGTTTAAAATACCTAACTGTAAAAATTATATGAATGTAGTATTTTCAAATAAACTACGGTAAAATCCGCATCATGTAGTTTATAGCCAGTTCAAAAACATTTGTATGCTTCAGCCATTCCAAATAAAATTATTTGAAGAGCAATATTATTACTACTATTTATATATTAATACGTGAAGCAAAAACATTGTACCCCTTTTTAAGAAAATTGCGCGGACGGAGGAGTGTGAAATTTGGCACAGTTAAAGTTTATATGGAGAAGGAGGGGCGAATCCTAATATTTATATAAAATATGCATTAATAATATAGGTATTAAATTAATGAAAAAATACTACACGCACACAACCATGCATTTGACACACGCAGTCGAATCGCGTTCGTAGTATTTCAACATTGTTCGTCTGACGTCGTACAATTCTTTGTAACTATGGTTACCTATACCTTATTTATATGTAATAAAGGAAAATAGAAAACAAAGTAGCAAGCTTAGGAATTTTGGTCAAATTTTGACCACTAGGCGATCGCTAGTGTTGATAAATATACTTGCAGCTTGGTAAACTAATCTGTGCGTGTCTTCAGATTCAAAGTATTTGTCAAGTCTGTTTTTAAAGCAGTGCAGACGATGTCTTTATAACTCTTTCAGTCTTTTTTTTATTATTTTGCTCGTCAAAATGACCACACTCCACCTGATGACTAAGCAGTCGTGTGGTCTAAGAGTAGTGCCCTCCACACCGCCCTCATAGCAGCCGAGGTGATGTTGAGGTCTCTACTTTGACGGCCTGAGAAGGTGCTTTTTCACACCCCGCTTAAAGGACCCAGGATTTAAGGAAGAAGGAAACACGTGCCTTGGCAGGGAATTCCATGCCTTGGTCGTTCGACAGAGGTATGAGGACCCAAACTTGTTGGTACGCGCTCTCGTCTGTTGCACGCTGTGACTACTCAGCTTGATAAGAAGTGATTTAATACGCGACATATTGACGTGCATTCCACAATATGGCTGCCATTGCCAGCCAGTATATTACAGCCAAATATTGCAATGAAAATAATGCCCGTTTAGAAAGGTTAGTAAGTTTTTTAGTGGCAACGTGTCTGGATCTGCTGTAAGCCTCAATAGGCTTGACCTAAAGGCATATTTGGTAAAATGTTCGTGAAATTCACCACTGCTTATCCCTTAGAAAATATAAGCGTGAAACTTATGTATGTGGCCCTAAGGCTCTAACCACATTACTTTTTATGCCCTAACCTACAATGTGATTAATAAATAAATAGATTCGGGATGTCTGGACCATGCGTCCTAAGGTAACAGGCGGAGAGTAGACGGGATGTCCAGAATTAGGATAGATAACTCACTGCCAGTCGAGCAGACACGACTGATCAAAGATGGCTAAAGATGTCTTGGACACAGTGAGGGGTTGGTAAGGCATTGAGTCACTTGGCATAGAGATAAACATCATTTTATTTTATTTTAGAGTTTAAAGAAACTCTTATACAACAGCTTTGTCCGTCCGTCTGTTATACAACTTTGAACTCAAGAACCGTAAGGGCTAGAGACTCGCAGTCAACGCCATTCGACTCAGCATAGTCGATATACCCGAAACGACTATGGCTTTGACCTTTGACCTCAAGGTCACGTGATATCACGTGACCTTTGCATAATACTTGAACCATTTTTTCGAACTCTAAGATTTACGGCAATTCATTGTCGTTTCTCACTTGTTTATTGCTGCGCCACCAAGCTATTAATATTAATAGAATTATTATGTTGCTTCGAAAATTCGAAGCACGTAAATAGCTCTCGCATAAAGCAAAATAGCCGAAGCATACACAGCACAATACCACTACACCGGACAACAGGCGCCATGCAAATGTTTCATAATTTGGTCACCCCGGTGTTGTTTAACTCACATTCTGAATTTACAATTGCTTCTACCATTGTACCGAGTTGCACAAGTCGAATCGTTGCTATCTCGCTTTGATTGCACGAATGGCTTAGTAGCTACTGATTGGTCATAAATATGTTAATTAGAATTTTAGATAAGGTAAAAATTATGTGATGAAATCATCCAGACCTAAAACAGCTATTTATGGGATAAATGTTTTAGATCAGGATGTTTTTGTTTTTCTTGTTTCAATGTGAGTGAAGCCTAGTGTAGTTTATCTATTAGTATATTAAATCAGAGTCCCGAGTTCGAATCCATGTCATGGACTTTGAAAATGTGAGTATTAAATATGTAGGTATGTATTTAACTATCATTCGTTTTAGCAGTAAAGAAAAACATCAAGTCTACTGTCTGCATGTCTGAGACTTCTTCATAACGTTCTCGAAGACGAATCTACCAATATTATTTATTGAAGTGAAAACTTCTTTAGCGGCGTTGTGCACTTTTTTGTGATAGGTAAAAAACTTTAAACTCGCGTTAGGACACGTGACCTGATCGAACATTCGTAAGACGGAGCGAGAATTGTCCAACTCGCGTCAGGACACGTGACCTGATCGAAAATTCGTAAGACGGAGGGAGAATTGTCATGTTTGTGTACGATAGCGCAATAAATGAATACTAGCGGTCGCCTAGTGCTCGAAATTCGACCAGTTTGCCTGTAAGATATTGCTGATATATGTCATTATATATTGATATATGTAACCATAGTCACGTGCTTCGACTGCGTCTGTCAAATGCATAGATGTGTGCGTGTAGTGTTTTTTCATTAATTTAATGTATTTCTAATGCATATTTTATAAAAATATTATCATTCGTCACTTCTTCTCCGTATAAACTATAAGTGTGCAAAATTTCATACTCCTCCGTACGCCCAATTTTCGTAAAAAGGGATCCAAAGTTTTCGCTTCACGTATTAATATATAGATTATATTTTACCACATAAATGATAGTACTTTTATACTGCTAATTAAAGCAATTCGTGCAAAATTATTCCCTAATCATTCTAAAATATCAAAAATGCACAACGTTAATATTCAAGTTTTTACTTCTGCCGGCACTCCCGGAGTGCAACCCGTTGATTTTTTTTTATTAGTTTTAGTTCGTTAGTTAATCATAAAACCAAACACCACGTCATACGTAACCACCGTGACAACCTAAGTATATTATTATATCTATTTTTATTTTTACAAGTTGTCCTTAACGTCAGACTATTTTTCTTCTATATGTATCTGTAGTTCCAACGATCCACATCAAAATTCTGGAACAAAATTGGCTGTCACGGACAGGCAAAGATCAAAGTGATTCCACAAGTGTTCCGTTTTGCCTATCGCGATGCTGAATACTAATAAAACCGAGGGCTGAAAACAACACTGTTATAGACAGGCTGTATCTATACTTAATATAATAAACATGAAGAGATTGTTTGTTTGTTTGTGCACGCAATTAGAGTCGGATTTTAATTAAAATCTTTTGCATTTTATAGTTTACTAGCTGACCCGCGCAACTTCGTCTGCTTCATATAAGAGAATTTTTCCCATTTTTACAACATTTTACTTTTCTGCGCCGCTCCTATTGGTCGTAGCGTGATGTTATGTAGCCTACCTTCCTCGATAAATGGGCTATACAACACTAAAAGAATCTTTCAATTCGAAACACTAGTTCCTAAGATTAGCGCGTTCAACCAAACAAATAAACTCTTCAGCTTTATATTAGTATAGATTTTGGTTTTTTAAAGCAACATCCGCACCGGTGCCCGCCTGGCTGTATTTATTTAGCAGGCTGTCTACAAGACCTATAAGTATGTCAAAACAAAATGGGTGGATTGAATTTGGATAATATTTATTTCAGAGTTTCACATTTATCGAGAACCAAAGGTAACAATTTCTGGCGCTGACACCGGCGCTTGGTTGTCACATTGATTTCAGCAGAACAACGTACACATCCGGTGAAATTAACATCATTACAAATACATGCGATTATCATCCTTATATACATTGATGTAAGTATTAAAATTGTCTGCATAAATGTGTGTTTTGCTTCTATGTTAATAATAAATGGCTGACATATAATTGTAAATGATTAAGTTCTAATTTGTATGGGTTGTATGCTAATCTGAGTAAACAATCGCGATTAGACCGTTTGAAAAATGTACGTGTGAATTTCCGTGTGATTTGAAAATGATACATTACGGTGAGTACAATCATATTTGGTAAAGCAATTTTGTAGATACGGTTGGGTTAGCTATTGTTAATATTCATAGCTTATTTTAGAGATACAATACCCGGTAGCTCAGTGGTAGTGTACATGACTGCCGTGCGTGACGTCCTGGGTTTAATTCAGGGCTCAGGCAAACTGCTATTGGTTATTTAAAATTTGCGTTCTTTCTGACAATACTCACGCCCACATTTAAATGTTTTTGTGATTCTTAACTTCACGGATTTTTATATTAAGCTTAGTATTTCTGTACAGGTTATTCAACTGAAGAAGCATCAGGTCCCGAGTTCAAGACCTGGATTGGGCGAAGTGTTCTTTGATTTTCCAGTCAAGAAAAGATTTTCAAGTCGAGAAAAGACTACAGCTACAAAAGATTACCGTATAACGTGGCAAAGCACTTTAATCATGCTTTCGTGCGAGCAATATTTTCAAAATGGGGTACATAGATTAGTTTTTAGGTATATTAGTATTAGTTTTGATGTAGTAGAGCCTCGCTGATTCAGCAAGAATAGGCCGGCTCGACTGGGGAAGGACTACCCTCCCACAGAATATCGACGTGAAATAGCAGTATTCCTACTGTTGTGTTTCGTTCGGTGAGTGAGAGTACCGGAGGCCCAATCACCCTCTTGTCCCCTTCCCGCTCCTTCTCCTTCCCACTTTCTTTTTTTTTTCTAGAAAAGGGGATTTCTAAAGGGTCGGCAACGCGCAAGTGATGCCTCTGGTGTTGCAGGCGTCCATAGGCTACGGTGACCACTTACCATCAAGTGGGCCGTATGCTTGTCTGCCAACATAGTAGTATAAAAAAAATGGGGCAGTCTTTGGGAACTGCCGATAGAAGTGAAAACTTAAAAAAAAAATGGGTCGGGTCGAATGCTAGGTCCTGATACTCTCTTATAGGTTATTAAAGGGATCAAAATTTCGTTATTTTTTGCGTAGGACGCACCATTTCTGAGATATTGTTAATATTCTAAAAAAAAATAAAGCGTGGAAGCGTGACGATGACGCGAGTTACATGATTTTTGTTCACCCAAGAAGTGCTCAACGTGTCTAAAGAAGTTTTCACTTCATAAAATCTCAACTAAGCTCTTGAAACTAGCAACTATTTCGAATCAGTAACAACTTGTAATAAACTGCTAAAAAGGAAACGTTAATTAATTTTAACAACACAATGTTTATAATTTTCCTAATCACTATAATTTCATAGCTATTCAAAATTTAATTTAATTTCATGAATATTTTACAACACTGAAGTTTAATTATAAAGCCCGTAATTCAATTCTAAGATAATTTGCACGGTTGGCGTAGTGGTTAAAGTGTTCGCCTCGCCACTGCCAATAACCCATCGTTCGAATCCCACACAGAAGAAAAATTTGTGTGATCCACAAATGGTTGTTCTGAGTCTGGGTGTTCTTTGTGTCCGCTGTTTGAATGTTTGTAAAGTCCCCCACGACACAGGACTTATTCCTAGTGTGGCAGTTGTCATTTTTAAAAAGAAAGAAAGAATCTATTCCTTCTATTAAAAAATTTATGAAGCAATGCGATTATCCATTTCAAACCTAATTTCAACAAGCGTGCGCATGCGCAAAAAATAATATTTTAGGTACTAAACTTCTGTATTGCGAGACGAAACCTATATCGAACGCTCGTGCGGGTTATGTGCATTGTATTAAGAATTATACCCGGTAGATGTGAAGGTCAACTTATTGTAACAACAAGAAATATCCACTCTTTTAAATTGCCACCACTCTAGAACGTGAAATCGTTACATACATTTCAAATCAAGCTCAAGCATATTTTGTTAAATTCCCAAAGAACTTTAACGTAATTTTAGTGGCGGTATGTCCACTTACCTACATGATACCGCGTCATTAAAATTGTAAATTTGTATTGCTTCACTGTTGTCATAACCTAAATAACCTTATACATGTCCAATGTCCATACACAAACTGGAATTATACGTAGATTGCACTACATAGTCGTCTATTATGTGAAAATTTATGTTGATAGGTACATGATAAGTATAATTATTACGTATTATAAAATATCATCCTGGCCTATTTTTCGCATTTGCGCAGAAGTCGATGAATTCTTATAAATTTGCAATTGATATTATAAATATGGATACTCTCTAAGGCCGGGACTCCACCAAAGCGGAGATGTGTGCGGTGTGCTGTGTGCTGTGCGAGAAGAGATGTTTTTCAGCTAGGATGCGAGACGTTGAGTGACATCGCTCACTGCACGCCGCTCACCTCTCCGCTTCCATCGCGCCATATAAATATTACACATCTCCGCACAGCGAACTCCACTGAAGCTGAGCGGAGAGGAGATGTGTCAATAACACAATTCTATTGGTTGTTTAAAAAACATCTCCTCTCCGCTTTGGTGGAGTCCCGGCCTAAGACAGTTATCTTTTCCCGTCGAGCCGGTCTATTCACGCTGTAAAGTTCTACTAAAAAATATGCCTTGTATCTGCGTCAGCAGTGCAATGGATCAGATCAGCAACATAAATATTAATATTTTAAAACATTTCCCAAAGTTTCTGACGGCCTCAGTGACGCACCGACAGTAAATGTGACTGCTATGCATGAGGTATCAAGTTTGATCCCGTATCAGGCATAAAGTTAACGAGTTTTTCGGTAAACAAATTCGTAGTCTAAAACTGTGTGCCCGATAGACTTCAGTAGGCTTTGCATTTCATTTTACGTGGCACCTGAAACCATAGCTGAAAATATGAAGGTGTAATACAAGGTATTTTACACCTCTTGTGTGCCCTTATATAACTTAGACTTAGCATTTGTACGTCACAGATCCTTTAATTAATTATTTGCCTTACAGATAGCCAGTCTTATTGTTCCATTTTGATGCGAATAAATAAGCAAACACTCTTTGAATATTATGTTTATCATTATTATTATAAAGAACCTGATACGCAAAATCAAGGCCAAGAAACTTTATTTATTTATAGATTTTCCATTTTGTAAAACAACAACTTAAGTCTTAGGCTTAAGGTGTAAAAAAAAAGTTGATTACATTTAAAATTTTAACAATACTTACTAAGAATAAAACTGTAGAGAATTTTCTTATTTGTATTTCTTGTAAATTTATTTGAAATTAATATTAAAATTACTTTTTAGGCATCGTAAATTTATTTATTAACAAACTCGGTGTTTGGATATTTGCCTTATAGTCAATGACCGATGGTGGGAATATTGCAAGTCTAAGAGATTTTTCTTCATGGATAAAAGAAGAGATACTTCTAAAAGTCTTTTCATCGACTAGACTCACTGACAACTTCTTTATCTAGTCTCACCCGGAAATAAATTATTTGTCTGAAATAAATAATATTTGATGGATGAGACATATTAAATGATTATCTATTTAAATTTAAGGAAAAATCAACCCTTTTCTCGTGTCTTGCTTTGCCTTTGTTTATTTTAGCTTTTGTAATGCATATTTTGTTAATACATTTCTAACCCTCTTATGGCCTTTTCTGTTTCCTTGACCACGTATATGCGAAATTTCACAATGATCGTTCGAGTAATTAAGGCGTGAAAGCGTAACAAACAAACAAACTCACATTAGGAATAGTATTTCGTTGCTTCTCTTATTTATTGGTGCATTTATTATTATTAAAGTTGCAATTATCATAAAACCTACTACACAAATATGTTGGGCACAGTTAATAAACTGTGTTGCCAGTCATTAAAAATGAGTAAATAAACCGTGTAAATAAATACTCAAGAACGTAAAAATTCATCCCTCACACTCCCAACTGTTATATCTCTGAGTAAAACATCCATCCTGTTAAACAAATATAAAAAGTGAATAAATTGTATAATTTAATATAATTTATTGCCTGCAGCTGCTCGGATATAATTCCAAAAAGCATTCAATGAATATAAATTTCATTTTCAATAAAAGCCTGATGGATTTTGTCATACCTCATTTTGGAACTTGGGTGTGTACTAAATAGGGGTGTAATAATTCACAATTTATTGACAGCGAGATTGGATATCATTTGAAGAATTCTTATAGATAATCACTTTTATACTTTCGCATTCCATGACTAATGTAAGAGACAACCGGTATGAATACAATCATGTTCGACATTTAGATGCCTTTTGGAGGGCTAGGCGTTTCGGCCAGGTTGCAGAGACTGTTTTCACAAGTCGCCAGTCTGCTTGTGACCACGCCCACTGCTACCGGACATTAGGGTAATATCTCGCAAAAGGGTATGTCACTACCGAGTATATTTGTATTCATACCCGTTTTCAGTTCTTATAGGTAGGTGGTTTACAGTAATTATCTAGTGCACAAAAAGAATATCACTAATAGATATTTAACAATATTTTTCCAATTATGTAAGACGTGAACCCATAGCGTAATACGTGCTTGTAATTTTTAGTTAAACTTTTCTATTTCTTCTTTCTTTTTAATTTTATGTTAATGTATTTAGAGCTTTTTATTTAATTTTAGTGGCGAAAGTTTTATTTTTGTTAGATATTGTTGCCTGTAAGTGAATGAGCACAAGGCATGTCTGTAAATTATTATTTAGATGTAAGAAATGTGTATCATTTCCTCGCGATCCAAATTAATAAATATATACACTATCTACTCCTTTGGGGATGCAGCCGTGAGTATATATATAAATATATTGTAGCTTAGTGATAAAAAAAACCTATACTACAGCACTGGCCACTAGTTTTGGATTTTATTACACTTTGGTATTATATTGAGCAATTGTATTGAGATGCTCGTTGTTTCCATAGTTTCCAAAGCATGTATCGATCAACTTTTTGGGCACGTTTTATGCGAATGAATATTATTATTATATTATGCACAAACAACAAAGTAATGATGCATTAATTGTCTGTTAAAGTTTTCTCTGTTAACGGGTACTAAACGAAGCCTAAAGTAGTACCATAGAACTTCTCTGAAACCTTGACTAAATAGATATAGAAGTACACTGTAACAAGCAATTTGAAATTAAAAAGAATTATCCAAATCTGTTAAGAATGTTTGGAGACATGAGACAACATTCATCATAATCACTGAATCTATTTACACCCCATTCTGTAATTGGTTAAAAATATCAATTATTTTTCACATAACAAACAAAACCTTCACTTCGAAACTACAGAACCCGTGTCGCCACCCCCAATGGACGTGGACATCGCTAGCAGTGACGTCACACTGACATCGATAAATAACCGAACTCTAGGGGCCGGCAATGTACTGAATACTTTATGATACGCCTCTCGTCAACCGGCTACCCTGCAGGGAATTCATACTGATTCGGCAACAGTTTTTATTTGGTACATTAGTTCCGATCAAATATGTCCTGTTTTTCGTTAGTCTCGTCCCACCGCTGGGCTTTCCTTCAGAATGGTGATTAATCAGCGCTATGCAGAGCCGAGCTAAGCAATTCTTGAAACAATTTCGTGGTTATATCGTTTTTCTAAGGAAATTATAATGAAAGAGGATAAAGCAATTGAGATTTGCTCAGGGAACTCACAGAAAGAGCCAATGGAAATCAGTTTTCTCTAACGATCCCTTTGGGAAGGAGTACCTAAAATTACGTGCTGTTCTAATTTTGTGTTGCGTCTAAGAAAACTCCCACTCAATATCTCATACACAGCAGAAACATTATTGCTGCGACAATCCAGTCCTATACAAATATACTATAATTACAAAAATAATTTAACTCGTAACAAGAAAAGCATCACAAATAATCATCTCCCACAAGCAAACACTTCCGTACACTCAACTTAAATTGCCACATCTACTTACTCCAACATATTATTATTGCAAATAGTTGGTAAATAGTTAGTTCATAGTAAATAGCAGTCTCATACGCCGCAAATAGCTGTGTAGTAATAAATATAGTGTTGGTTTCCGGCTTGCTATATATCTACTTGTATAATAGAGGGTTGGCAGATGTAACTGCTGGCTGCTAACTTGACATTCTGTTTGCGAGGCCTGCTCTTTAGTAACGTTATCGACTAGTTAGCTAGTGATGTCGCCGAAAGTGTAGGCAGAGGTATATACAGGGTATGGCGTAAATAATGGATAACCCTGAAACTGTCGACTGGCCAGATTATCATCTATCATTTACCCCACTTATATCACCACACAGTGTAGTACTTTTTTTCGATACAGGGACCCAAAAATGCATAATTGCTTAGAAAACATGTTAAAATTTGAGAATAAGTATTTTTTGCGAAGTTGTCTTATTGTAACAAAAAAACTTGATACTTGTCTAATGATACAAGTATTCGGGAGTGACATAAAAAAAATCAGAACGAGAAAATGTCGCCAATTGTAGAAATTGCAGCTGATTTTGTATGAGTGAGTACGATTTTTATTTAAAATATCAAAAATATCAATAATTTGGCCATCCTTGGACATATGGTGCTATAAGTGGGGTAAATGATAGATGATCATCTGGCCAGTTGACAGTTTCAGGGTTATCCATTATTTACGCCACATTCTGTATATGTAGCAACATTTCACCGTGTATGATTTTAAGTTCTATGTAAAGAACGCTTATTGGCGTTTACTAGACATAGTCCTAAGCTCCGTGCTGCTATTGAAAATTTGTTTCTCGATAAAAGAAGCCAATAACCCTTGCTGGACTACTATGAATATTATTTTTCTTTCTATTTTATCCTTTTCTCTATCATACTGAATATTAATTCAGCATCTGATTCTATCGCGCCAGTACGACGCGCTTATGATAAAAAAATCAACGGGTTGCACTTCGGGAGTACCGGCAGAAGTGAAAACTTGAATATTAACGTTGTGCATTTTTGATATTTTGGAATGGTTAAGGAATGTTGCACGAATTGCTTTAATTATCAGTATAAAAGTACTATCATTTATGTGGTAAAATACAATATTCATTTATTGCGCTATCGTACACAAACATGACAATTCTCCCTCCGTCTTACGAATTTTCGATCAGGTCAGGTCAGGTCCTGACGCGAGTTTAACATTTTTTACCCATCACAAAAAAGTGCACAACGCCGCTAAAAAGTTTTCACTTCAAAAAACCACGATTGGATTCAAAACTAGTATGTCATTGGTTCCCATAATTTAATATGCATTACCGACACTATATTTACGAATAGTGCAATAATGCAATATTCTATTTTTCAGAAATCAGCAGTTTCGGTTACATATAAAATTTCCTCTTTTCATAATATATAAACGTATTTTCTTACAAACACGCTGCTGCACTATGAATAATTTCTGTACTGCAGAGGACCTTACATACATTAAAACAACGGACACAAAAAACACTCAGATTCGATAAAAGTATTT
Source organism: Catocala sponsa (assembly GCA_963564715.1). Lineage (NCBI taxonomy): Eukaryota > Metazoa > Arthropoda > Insecta > Lepidoptera > Erebidae > Catocala > Catocala sponsa. Next base: position 19,745,001 of record OY751349.1, read on the forward strand.
CTAGATCACACACATTTTTGTCCCGTACGGGACAAACGGGACAAAAATGACTCGACGCAGTGGTCTAAAACATCTCTGTTTAATATTGTTAGTCTATACATTATTTGAGGGTGAATCAGTGCTTAGCATTAAACTACATACATATAATATTGTCTTCTGTTTACGCGAATGTTATTCATTGAAATTAAAGTACTATATACGCATTTTATCGCGTTGTTTATTTGACACTATTACAAATTTTTTTGAAAAACTGTTACACTACTATAATCACTATTAAACTTTACAATTTTTTTTTACAATTTTTATTTTTAATTTTTTTTTTACAATTTTTTTTTTTACTTTTAAATTTTTTTAAATTTTTTACAAATTTTTACATACATATTTTAACAGAATATTTACTAAAAACAGACACCAAATTTTATATAATAACACCAATTAAATTAATTATAAGAGATTACATCGTGAGACGTGACCAACTTTTCGAGTAAAAGTTAGTTTACTCGAAAATACGATCCAAAATTAACCTTCTGTATACCTTACACAGTGGGTCACTATGCCAACAATATGGACAAAGAAATTCCGCTTAGCGGCATAACAGTAAGGGTATTTGTACCCAAGTTTACGGAATCACAATTATGTTTAGTGAATAATTGTGCAAATGGTTGCGGAAGATTATAATTGCTTGTTATCATATTGTCGAGTTTTGTTTGTGTGTAACAGAGTTATTTGATTGGCAGAAACTTGGATTAAATAATGAATTTGAGTGTAGTTTGAACTTGTTTGGTGAATACTTGGTTGTGATTAACTCTGTAGAATGCCACGCAGTGGTATTTTGGATTACTTATGCAAGTACTATAAATACTTCAAGTATTCTTATAATTATCCTGGATATAACATTCACATTTAAAGCAGTAATATTTAAACAAGTCAAAGGTGATTGAAGACGCTAATGCTAGTGACGGTGATGATAATGTTTATCATCATACAATAGTTTAACCCTATTATATACCTTACTCAGCTTAGTTTTGATGTAAATTCATGAAATTAATGTAATCAGTCTTTTGGTAATACTTTTTATGCCTTAATTTATTATTAAATAAAATATACTTAACTAAAATTAAGTCATATTCATCAATTTGGTCGCGACTGCATGTGAAAGTGATTCGCGCGGCCCCGCCGATAGTGGTTTGTCGAGGAACACCGTGGTAGGTTTAGTCGGTATTCCGGGAAGTACTTTATTCTCATTCCATCTTTCTTTTACCCCGGCGAGTCCGACATAACCCCTCCGCCCGCCCCCGCAGAGGGGTATGCATCAAAGCATACCCCCACGTTAAAAAAAATAAAAAGATATTCATCAATTTAATACACAAATATGATTTAATAATTTTACTTAACGGCTTCACAACATTTTTATGCTTTATTACTGGCTATCAATGTTGTGTCTATTAATAGACACCATAAAATATTAAAAGCCGATTAAGGCTTCATCATTATCAGGCATTACGAAATAACATGTCCTGCATTACAAAGAAACGACTATGCTATTTTATATATATTAGCTTTATACGTTAAATTTATTTGAAAACAAAACCTATTTACATGCTGGGATAAAGTTACCGAAATGTAGAATTGCCGTTGGAATTTTACTTGTACTAAAGCATCTCAACTGGGGCAATTCCTCCGCCAGAGACAAGACCATTGTCACTATGGAAAATTGGGTTTCCCGGCTCCTTACAAGGTGCTACAGCTTCAGCAATATGATAACTGTCCATACGCAATATAGATAACAAGTCCCTACCCTGAAAAGACCCAACCCTCTACGTATATTAAATTATGTTTACAGTATATAAACAGTTTGCATTCGTATTTAATAATATTTAGAAATCATAAAAAGTAATAATCTTGGAGAATGAGCTTCTCACTCAATAACATTTATTACCGAATTCGATTTGACCACTAAGCTCTCTATAACTGAGACTGCAGATATTAAAGGCATTCACTAATCTTCTATAATGAGAACCTCCGACCTAATGTTCGGTCGGTTCGACAAATATCAGAATGGTTTATTAAAGATTTTGTCTAGCTTTCGCAATTTGAGACCACTGTGCAACGTTACCGAGAAGAAGATAGTTTTACGAATGTTGATTTTCTTTAACTTCTCGTGTGTTTTATGAACACCCATGTGTGCATAAGCGCCAAGGACGTCCTTTCACTTTATTTTGCCGGACATTCGACGGTTTTACATCACCTATTATTATCCCTTGAGGGTTTTAGGTAGTAAGGTATAATACGACATTTGCCAGCTATGTTTCGGTATACGTAATAGTGGTGGAAACTATTACAGTAGGTACTGAGTTTTGACTAACAGGAGAATCCAGTAATACCATACTTATTTTTCATAGTATAAATTCTGTATGGTGCAGGACTTTAACTACATCCAAACAACGAACACAAACAAATTTTTAATTTTTTTTATATAACGAAGGTAAACAAGCATACGGCCCACCTGATGGTAAGTGGTCACCGTAGCCTATGGACGCATGCAATACCAGAGGCATCACTTGCGCGTTGCCGACCCTTTAGGAAAGGAAGTGGAAGAAGGAGTGGGAAGTGGGAAAGAGGTTGACTCACCGAACAAAACAACAGTAGAAATACTGCTATTTCATGTCGATATTCTGTGAGAGGGTAGTCCTTCCCCGGTTGAGCTGGCCCATTCATGCTGAAATCAGCGAGGCTCTACTACTCATCCAGACTGGTAACAACTATTTGCGGATCTAACAATTTTTGTCCCGTGTGGTGGTGGTCCCGTAGAACCCTCAACACTAGACGCAATGGTGGTGGCGAGGCGACCACTAAAACCACTACGCCATCCGAGTAGTCATCATCAAACCAGGATCTTCATTAGCTATCCCTAACTGTAGATTAACCACATAAGTAGTTGTAGTTGTAGCTAGTTCAGGCCAAAAAACATGCAATAAGTAATATTCGTAACGTATATTTTAGGCTTAACACCGTTGCCATACAACAAAAACAAACTAGCGTATGACTAAAGTTGAGGCCATTTTTTTATAATGCTATTTAACAACAGATTTTTACGAACGGCGCGGCGGCACTAAACCAAAAAAAAAGCAAAGCGGTGACACATTGTTTCCAGGCTCATCGTTTGACACGTACAGTGTACGTCAATATAGTGCTCCCTGATATATTGCGAAAACATCAAATAAAAAAGGGAAAAAACATCATTGGATCTACGCCCGTACCATCAGAATTCCGTACTAGGAATTAAATTATTTTTCGACCGTTCAATTAAGTGAGGATGTAAAATAAAGAAGGAAAAATACAGCCGGCATGGTTGTGTTATTTCCTCTTTTTGAAGACCAGCTGCGAGTAATTCGTACGGTTGTTGTACCAGCTAAACTACTCAAGGCTCAAATAGTGATTTCTATAAACATTCGATTGCAATTGCATGCGTAATTTACTGCATAGATTATAGAACAGTGTGATCAGTATACATATAGGTACATGATTTATCTCAACATTCTGTATTTGATTAGTCCACTCATAATATTGTCATATTTTGGGCAAATGTACTAAACCAGCGAAGTAAATTACCAAAACTAGCACTCAATATTTTTAAATATAGGTAGCGTTCAGGCATATATTTTTAAATACAAACAAATGTATGTAGTGCTCACATGCCTACAAACACGCTGACAACAAACTGCTTAATAATATAAATAATATATTAGGTTATTTATTTTACGAACTTTGACATGGAAATTAAGTTTTGAAAGGGAAACCTAGTGTACGTTTATATTTAAGCACTAAGTGATGTAGGTATAGTATTAGAAGGGGAATGCCCATCTGAGGCCACGAGTGGACAAGAGGCTAGAGAAAAAATACTATCCAGTTGATTTTGTCGTAAAAAACTATGTATTTACTTTCATTCAAATTGACGCCACTGCCATGTACAAGAAATAGTTAAAAAGAGTAAGTCTAATGGGCAAGATATGAGTCCAATATATGCCCTCCTGCGCCTTTCCTAGATGATTTGTTTATAGTATTATGACAATGAAGAGAATATAGACGTTTTAAATAACAAATGTGTTTTTTTTTATAACTGGATAAAAATATATTACAAACACTCCTCTTATCATAATTAAATAATAGAGCATTGAGAAAAGAGATGTTTTTGAATTATCTCACCGCCAGACACATTTTCGTATAGAAAAATAACCTCAATACATTTTTTTTATAGGTATTTCTAAAATAGTGGCGTCAATTTGAATATATTTTTAGATATGTAATAATAAATCTTAAAATCTTAAAACACTCAATTTTTATAGTAAATTTTGATGTCCATCTTTGGCCTGAGGCACTATGGAGAATAGGCATTCTCCTTTGTATATTTAATGTAGGGTAGGCAGTAATGCAGTAGGTAATTTTTAAGTAAATTAACCGATAGACATTTTGTCACAAGTAGAGAGCTATTCTTGTATAACAAGCTGTGCAAGCAATTAATTACACCAGTTAATAAATACGATGACATATTATATTTCATTTAACCGTGTAATATTTTATAGAATTAACCATTTTAAGAAATGTCGTTCTTGAATATGTATAATAACATCCGAATGTGTAGCCGTTTAGAAAACACAAAACGATTTTACATGACTGTTGGTTATGCGACCAATGTACATATGTCACGTGATGAGATCAATAACTTTTTTCCATCGTACTGATGTCACTGTGCAAAATGTTGCTGGTTTGATCCCCTACATGACAAAAAAAATATTACCAAGTAGTTGTTTCGAGTTTGGTTGTTCTTTGTGTCTGTTGTTTGAATGTTTGTAATAACCTCCCCCCCCCCCCCGCAACACAAGATCATACGAAGTGAAGGAGCAGTCTCTCAAAAAATCAACTCAAGCTTCTCAGAAAGGCAAGCTGGGATAGTATATCCTTTTCATAATAAAATATCATTTCAGAATAAAGCCAACCTACATGTACCCACGTGTAAGTTGGATTTATTCTGGCTTGATAGCTTGATAGCTGCTCTGATGAGCAGCTGGTTTGAAGAGGATAAATGCACACAGATATGATGTCAGACTATACGCTTCAACTAGCGATTCGCCATAGCGACCGCAAAAATATTGAATGATTTGGAAATTGAACAATACTGCATTTGAATAATAAATTATTCATTGTCACAATTTACACTTTAAAGTTATTGTTTTAATGTAAATAATCGTACACAACTATGTAATTATGCATATCTCGAATAATTGGAATATCTAATCGATAATAATGAATAATGTGAACCAAATTGAAGTTTTGTCAGAAAATTCTGAGTTGCAGAAATAATTTTGATATTGTGCTCCTCTTTATTTTTTGCCATAATATTATGTGGGTGTTATACATCTCTGCTTACCCCGCACACATATAAAACTATGTATATACGTATCTATATTCAATCGATAATTACACATCGCTACCTTTTAGTAACTAAATCTATACACACGATGAGAAATCAATGAACATTTAAAACAATCTGACTGATGGAAACCCACATCAAACCAGTCCGTCAAACTTACTGAACAAAAACATAAATTTAAGAGGGTAGTTGTGTAGTTATTTGCGCTACATTAATTAGTCGAGGTGTATGTTGTACCATAGAAGGTAAGGGATTTTGTCGCGTGAATGGACAGGGATTATTCAATGTAGTACCTACTAAAACAACAATGGCTACTTTGTACCGGAAAATATCAAAAATTGTTATCGACGAAGGAATATCACCAACGTGTAGATAATTGTTCATGTAATTATCCGATATCAACATTTTATTTTTTAAAGTCGGGATTCTTTATAAAAACTTCTTCTAAAAAAGTATATTTTTAACAGAACGCAGTATAAAACAACATATAAAAGTGGATATAGTTACAAGAATAGAAAAGGGTATGTTAAGCTGGTTTGGACATGTAGAAAGAATGGACGAGGAAAGACTGACTAAGAAAGTTTATAAGGCTAGTGTGAATGGAACTGTCGCAAGAAGAAAACCTAGGCGAACGTTTCTCGATCAGATCGGAGGTGTTCTGGACAAAGGCCAGGTTAAGAGCTCCTTGAACCGACGGGCGTGTATGAGGAATGTGATGAAAGTGAATGAAGCCAGAGTAGTGTGTCAAGATCGTAGCAAATGGAAATCCGTAGTCTCTGCCAACCCCTCTGGGAAACAGGCGTGAATCTATGTATGTATGTATAAAAGTATTTGCATCACTAGAGATGTCCGTGTTTTTTTTCTTAGTTTAATCTGTTTTATTTCATAACGGTAATAAATTATAACACAGATGATGTCAAACATACATACAATTTATATTAGTAAACTAGTAGCTTTTAATACTATTTCATGCTCATCATTATTATTAACCATTTTTAAAACCATATTTTAAAAAGAATTGGGGCATGCCAAGACGTCATAGTAATTCGGGCCCACAGTGCACACTTATAAAGGCTAATGATAATAATAGTAAGCAATGCCAATAATTAATTAGCATAAAAGGTGATTAACAAAAAACTTGGCATTTTAAAGTTATCAAAACTTTTGTATATCTCATCAATAAAATTTATATTAAATATGTGCTATATTATTTTACAGATTATTTTAATTTATTTATAAGTACAATCTATTAGGAATGAAATACAACAGAATACATTGCAGTATTATAACTTATAGGTAAAAGTGCTCGATATTAACCGCAATAAATAAACACTAACTGTCACAATGGAGTTGCAAAACAAGCTATGATATTGATATTTACGTTTTCCGGCGTCATACAAGTTAGAGATGGTGTTTCCATAATAAACACAAAACCTCGATACATCGATAATAGTACAATATATAATTATAATACTTTAAGTTAATCAAAGCAATCTTGCAAAAATAAAACTAATAAATTATTATTAGTTTTTATATTACTTTTGTATAAAAAATTAAATGAACGATTAAAATAATAATTAAATAATATAGCAATGGTAAATTATTATTTCGATGAATTACCAGTCAACATATTATTTTGTGTAATGGCAATATTTTCACGTTGGTGTACTTGCTTCCAAGTTCTATTACATAGTTTAGTCGTTTTCTTGTTTAATATTTTAGAAAATACTAGCTTTCGCCCGCGGCTTCGCTCGCGTTAATTTAGAATTTGACAATCAATTCGGGTTGTACTCTGCTTGTGATAATATAATTCAATCATGATTCCAAAGGCACGTGGTGCCATCTATTGTTGTTTTCCTCGGGAGTACAAATTTTTTTCGGGATGAAAGGTAGCCTATTTTCGTTTCTGTACAACTGACAACGTATATGCAAAATTTAAGGATGATCGGTTCAGTGGTTTAGGCGTGAAAAGGTAACAAGCAAACAAACTCATTTTCGCTTTTATAATATTAGTTAGGATAGCTGTTACCTCCGACTTCGTCCGCGTAGATTTTAACTAAAAAGTGTTTGTCGCCGCGGAACCCAACTATATTTCTCTGCCCAAGTTACTTAAATGGCGTAGTTTTTATGGTGTAAAGCTAGATAATAGCATGGCTTACTCAAAAACAACATTTAAATATGCGTCGTTAGATTACACGCTGTCACAGAATGCGTAAGAAAAATAAAGATTCACAGCTCCTCTCCCGTAGGTGATAGCGTGATAATATGTAGCCTATATGTTGACCCGATCTGTTAGTAATATTCATGCAAAATTTGAAGTAAATCCATGCAGTACTTTTTGAGTTTAGCCCGGACATACATACAGACAAACAGACAAAAATTCTAAAAACTATATTTTTGGCTTCGATATCGATTGCAAATCACGCCCCAAGTATTCTTTTAAAAAAATATTCAATGTACAGTTTTGACTTTCCTACGATTTTATTATATGTATAGATTACCGACTTGTACAGAATAATAAATACAAGGAAAAACTAGGATAAATATTAATATATTTTTTTAGTATAGCCAATTTCTTGTGCACCTCTGGGCCTAATACTGGCATTCCCCAAATATTCAGTTGTAAATCGATTGATTAGGTACCTCCCTGTGTTGGTGTGTTGTGTTATTGAAAATGATAACAACGACTTCTAACTTCATAACTTCCTTAATTACTTCTTTCTCCGGACTTTTAAAATATACTGAAGTCCGAATTTACTTTTATTATAAACAAATAGGACGAGATATGTTTCAATAAGTTACGTTTCTTATGATTTTTCTGGTATAATCATGTTAGGAGAATGGCCATTGTTATTTGTGTTCGTAGTATTAGATATTCGATAGTAATATCTTGCAATGGATTGCCATCAGGAAATGCTTAATAAGATTCAATTGTTTTATTATTTTTAAATGATTCTCTTTGATATCTTCGAGATATAATGATGGGAGACTATATATTATAAGTATATGTATAATCGCACAGTACAGATGTATGCTCGGAAAGACCTGTACCCACGAGTATAACGGCCTTGAAACTAATATTATTTCAGCAGTGGCAATAAATAAGGTATAGACATCAAGAGTTCGTGGGTTCTTCTTCATTTCATTCATCATCATTACACTACTGATATAAGCTCACTTCTAACACATGCATTAGTTTACCTAGAAGAATTAACAAGTTAACAATAGTTTTGCTAGTAATCGTATCTCAAAACCTTCGAAACATCGACTCTCGTCAGTATATTTACGTATCACAGTTCCACATTTCACCAACTATGCTAAATCATAGCTCCCCACCGTTTCCCTCTAACATATATAGGCCCAGCGTAATACAGAGTCTTTATCCGACAAAATATTCCTTAAATAACCGCGTACGAAGAACTATTTACAGCCGGAAGTCTTACCAAATGTCCCACCAATTTTACCTCCTAATAAAACACTTATAATGTTTACAAACACCTTGTAAAGGCATAAAATACCGCAGGATATTAAGCTAATAAATTTTATGTTGACACATGATAATTAACCTGTGGTTTAGTGACATTTTAACTGTGACGTTTCACGTACACTAATAAAATGTTTTATGGTACTATTTGGGAGCGGTGAATAACGAATTATACGATTTAGGGACATTTCTTGGACAGACAATCGTGCAGTTTGTCTGTTCGCTTTGTTCTGGTTAGTAGGTTACCCAGTTTTTGGATAGTTAAGCTGGTTTTGAGTCAGCTAAATAGCGTGATGCGAAGATAAGTCGTGGATATAAAATGTCTTTGAGACTGAATTTTAGCTACCTGTATATCCACAGAAGTTATTACTGCACAAGAATATGTCAAAAAACAAGACATTTTATGTAGCGTACCATGACTTAAAATAATTTGCTGGGCTAGTAATTCGAAGGACTAAGCTTATTTGGTCACCAACAGGTATTACTATGCCTTTTTTAAGATCCTGGAAATTTTGCTTACCGTAGGAATGGAAATGTAACAGGGTTCTTAGTTGCGATCATCTGTATGCTGCAAAACCCAACTAAGAAAGACCTTTTTCTTTTTGGGTTATTACACACTAAACGAAGTTTTAGGCTTAAATAAACTGTATATGTCATAAAATATTATAAAATGATTAAAATAGTGTAGTACGAGTTTACCAAATTTTTAACATTTATTTGATAGTAAATTCGCATAGAGAATCTCTTAATACAATGCATTAAAAAAGACGGATCTTTGACAAAATATAAATAAACTCGGCCTTTGAATAGACCCCTTTCAGCGTCTCCAAAATAGGCTACTCAAAAACATTTCTTAATCCAAATCGCTTGCAAGATATTTAATTTTTTCACTTTATAGGAACCGTCAATCCGTCCGGTTAGCAAAAAATTCGTTATTTTTGCCAAAAAAATTTGCGTTTCACGTGGAATCAGAGATTAATTTCAGATAACGTTGTAGGCATAATAAATCTCCATAGAGGGGTGTTGCCCACCCCTAAGGAGGGGTTGGATTAATAAATTGTCTTGGGTACTGTTTTAGAATCTTAATTTTTTCGCTTTGATTCTAAAAAAGTGACTTTTTAAATTGATAACGGTCATATTTTACTGACGAAGGATTGTAAATGGGTTCTGTCACACAAAATGGACATACTTTGAACGTGATATACAACCTCTAATGAGGCTATTTTACCGTATAAATAAAAAACTACTCAAATCATTAATAAAAAGAACTACAATATAAATAATCGTAGCTTGTAAGTCTATAAAGTAATTTATGCATGAGACTTTATGACGACACATTAGCACACACAAATCACGGTGTATAAATGGTTGACCACAAATATACGAATTGCTACTAAATCTAGCTTACGCAAACACGAATAATATTGTATGGTAGAGAGCGCAGCACAACAAAAGCAAGAGTTCTGTATACAATCGTTTATAGAGTACGATAGTAGCCTATTTAAGCTGTAATATCAACGTTACCTAATTAGACTGTTACTTGCCTGCGGGCAAGTGAAACACACTATTCATCTTAAATAAAGAAATTGCATATCTGTCTTATTTCAAGATATCTCGGAGTCCACAAGGTGGACCGCATACCTGTCATTTTCACTGTAGCAGGTGTAAGAAATCATATAAAGGATGACCATGACTATTCGGCACTTGACCTGGTCCACACCAACAAAAACAAGTGGAAAATGCTTTGAACTTACTGTCGAGAGGACATGAATGAATCCAACCATAGCACTACTGACGGAAACCTACTTCCAACTAAAGCATTCAGCTTATCTGGAAGGGTTAACAATAATATTAATAATCTGCAACCCAAACTGCTACAGTAAATTATCAAAAGCAGAAATTTGTTCCTATAATAATGACTGACGAAACGTGGATCCAATAACTTTAATATATCTCTCCCTACGTTCTCAGGGACAGGATTGAGATTATATATATGGAACCCACATCACACAGTTCTATTCAAATTTACACTTTTTCATAGAGACATCCACAGCCCACTGACACTCTAAAACTGTTCTAAGTGCCTCCACACACGCTATAGTTGAAGTTAAGTTTACAATCATCCGATAGGTAATCAGCTTAATTGCTAACAAACCCATTAGTTCCAAGAACAAATAGTATGGAGCAAGCCTCTCCCATAGAGAGTATCGACACGATACCATTATCGATATTAGTAACAAACGAATCACTGTGCAGTGTAGCCGATAGATAAGAATAGTACTCAGATAAATAAATAAATAAATGTTTCCTTCTTCCTTCAATCTTGGGTCTTTTAAGCGGGGCGTGAAAAAGCACCTCAGGCCGTCAAAGTAGAGACCTCAACATCGCCTCGGCTGCTATGAGGGCGGTGTGGAGGCCACTGCTCTTAGACCTCAGGACTGCTTACCATCAGGTGGAGTGCAGTCATTTTGAAGAGCAAAAAAAAAAAGTATATATGTATGTTTATCCATTATCTAGTACCCATAGTGTAAGCTCTGCTTAATTTGGGCTAGATGGTGTTGTGTGTATGTGGTAAAATATTATATTTAAAAAAAATATAGCGCGGATGGCACAGTAGGTTAAATAGGCACATTACTAGAATCTGGTACAAAAACATAGTTGTCTCATATTCTCACGTTATATTTCCGAAGGTATAGGTAGAGGTGTATTAGATCCAGGTGAATTTCTAGACAGGAAAGCTTAGTAACATTTTCCCAGACCTGGGAACACGAGTATCCGCACACAACCTCGCACGAGTCTATGATTGTATGTTAAGGTATTGAAGATAGCTGGTACCCATACCACATAAAATCTTACCAAAGGTACAAAAGGTCAACATAAGCTTTTAATTTTGTTTATTTAGAAAATATTATTGTACATTACATTACAATATTATTTGCAAAGCGTAATGTACAGCAACATTTTGGTAAATAAATAAATATATTTGTTTTTACGGAAATTTACCTAGTACGTCAGGAAAATACCTTTAGAAGGCTAACACGGGAGTTCAACGTGTAGAGGCCCTTCGAGAATCTTAATCTAGAGCGGTATTAATAACTTACAAAGTAAACAAATATAATAATTTCTAGCTTCTGCCTGCGGCTTCGTTTGAGAAAAGTACTTTTCTGGATGAAAGGTACCCTATTTGTATGTGAAATTTCATGATGATCAGTCAAGAAGTTTAGGCGTAAAAGCATCACAATCAAACAAACAAACTCATATTCGCATTTACAATATTAGTTCAGCAATTACGATTAATTAAGACAGTAAAATAATTTATAGTGAAATGATAAGTGCTGTTCAAAATGAAATCACCAACAAGATAATTAAGCTCGTCTCAAAATCCGTGCATCAAGCAGCACTATCTATAATACTTATTAAACCAAAGCTACGGCAGCAAATAAATTTTACCAGTTCGCTAAAAGCTTTCACATTTCAAGAGTAAGCTATTTCCATCCAGTTTTTAATTATAGAAGACTGCAGGTTCGAAATGATAGAGAGAGTAATGATATTATTGGGGTACTAAGTCAATAGGTCTGGAGTTCTTTTGTGTTTTTTATACAACTAAAGTGGAAAACAAGCATACGGCCGACCTGAAGGTAAATGGTTACCGTAGCCTATGGTCGCCTGCAACACCAGAGGCATCACATGCGCGTTGCCGACCCTTGAGGAAAGGAAGTAGGAAGGAGAAGGAACGGGGGAAAGCGTGTGATTCGTCTTTAGACATATACTTACTTGACTGAACGGATGGCGTAGTAGTTTGAGTGGTCTGGTCTGGTTATGGGTTCGATCCGCACGCAAGACATATGTACATTTGTGTGATCACACTCAAACTCTGAATTATTTGTGGATCCAAAAAGGTTTGTTCCGGGTATAGATGTTCTTTGAGTCCGTTCTTTAAATGTTTGTAAAGTCTCACGCGATTCAAAAATAGCAAAAAGTGCGGGAGCAGATTTAAAATAAATTTCGTTCTCATTGTAAAAGAGTTCACACCTTTGCTGAAGCGAAAGGGTCGGCAGAGATGTATTGTACCTATTTGTGGGTCTCCCATAATGCAGTGCTGGCCTTTTGACCGACGACTCCTCCAAACCCTGTACTAATTACTGACAATTTCTTGAGAGAAATAATCCAATAACACTTTGTCCGGCTTGAGAACCGAACCTATGACCTCATGTACAGCAGTCGCAAACACTGCCGCTACGCCACCCACGCAATCAGAAAAACATTACGTCATCATTTTACATGGATTCACAAACTGGAGACATCTGAATGACAATCCAACGATCTTCCACTAGTCTATCGATGCTACTACAATTCTATTGTAAGCGACCTCTCTAAACAGACACGTATCCAATAGAATCACATCTAACTTCTTACTTCCTTTCCATGTTATTGATCTGCGCAGTTCTCTAAAAGAAACCGATTCAAATAATCCCCGTGAACCTTTAATAAGTAACGACATGCCATTCAAATCGCACACACACACACATACACACGTATGTGTATACATCCAAAATTTATGTCATTCGATTATCGGAAGAAATTCACCATAAAATCGATTCGAATACTTATTACCATAATCAGTTATTTCCGACGAACGAATTATATTGGTAAGATTGAGTTGTCTATATAACATCAAAGCTACGTAAAAAGAGTAGGCAGACATGTAACACATTCCTAATTTGCCATATTGGTAAAAGTTTTAATAAAATACTAGCGGCTCAGTGGTCAAAATGCGACGTTCATCAATATTTTACTAACATTTTTGTACTTTACTCTTTCACCATTTAATTTTCAACCATTCACACATCTCCCAACATGACGTACATTCTCAACAAGAACATACTAGCCCCAATCATACACATTCCACCTGTCCAGAGCACGGAGAGGCTGGTTATCTGTAATACAGGACCTCCTAGTACAGAGACCAGTCTCCCACACAGACTATACATTCACTGCTTTCTTGTATGGACTGTTTGTTTAAGATGTCAAATATTATGTACAGTGAGAGAACAAAATAAACAATTATTTTATGTAAATAAAATCATACAATCCTTCATGCGCGTATGCTTAGAAAATTTGAAAATATTTCGTATTATTAATTTATTATATAGATTATTAAAATATCAAAACTGCGGGATACAGGCCTGCTCTCACTTTGATAAGGACTGCACGCATGGCATAGCCGACAAGCGGGTACATTGCTGCTGCCGCCGCGCTGTTTCTGTGCCCTTTAACTTTTTTATATATTTCTACTTTGTATACATTAATTGTTTGTTTGCAAAGTACCGTGACAAAAGTTTTGATGTGGGCGGTAAAAGTCAATTTAAGGATTAGGCCATATTCCACTGCGCTAGCGATGCGATTTAACAGGTCTAACATAGATTTCTAAGAAGACAGGGAGGTTTTCTGGCGTAATTTTCCTTAGTCGTCAAAGCGAGTGTAACTATCTATTTTATTATAACGTTAAAAAAATCATAGATATAGGACCAAATTCGAGACCTTTGCGGGGCAGTTCAACGTCTTACCCGCTCAGCTGAGCGGATAAGCCATTGAACTGCCCCGCCCTGTTGTGTGATAGCTATCACACAACCAATCATGACTAATATTGTAAATGCGAATGTCAGTGTTTTTGCTTATGACGCGTTCCCGCCTTAACTACTTGACCTATCACCATGGAATTTCACATACACATTGTCAGAGGTACAGAAAAGGAGAAGTTTCATCCAGAAAAAGATAATGTTCCAGAATAATTTACAGCTTTAGCAAATTTCTGAGAGAATAACAATAAATGGCTCCATTACTTCCCTAACTATAAAAAACGTAACTGTATTACTTCAAACATATTACTAAAACCAGCAACAAAAATCCTCTAAAAATAATAATCCCTCAAATTCAGCAATATATCTTTCCCCCCATAGTTTGAAGATGTGACTCCATGTTTAATTCAAAGCTGGCCGGTATTTCATTGTAGAGGTATGAACCTCTCACGGGGTTACTCAGAAAATAAAAGGTAAACATACGAAAATCCTAAGGCTTTTGTAGAGAAACGCTTGGGGCTACATTTTTTATTGCGTCATGTAGAGTTTTACTTGTAGGCTCTATGAGGTGCCAAGGTTATGAGTCTGACTTGATATATACATAAACTGTGGCCTTTGAGGGTAGGCAGAAATACTGGCTATACTTTCATTTCTAATATATACCCAATATTCTTACGTATCTTATAAGTTACAAGGTTTTTCCCGCGGCTTCGTTTGCGTAAAAATAGTTTACGTTAGGTTATGTTAGTAGCAGTACTTTTTAAAATAAAATATAGCCTGTTACTGAGTAAATATTTAGTTTCTAATGGTGAAATAATTTTTTAAATCGGTTTATTACTTTTTGAGTTAAATACTTCCAAAACAAACAAACAAAAATTGAAATCTTTATATATAAGTAGAGATAAAAAAAAATTTGGGGCAGTCTTTGGGGACTACCGATAGAAGTGAAAACTTTAATCATTGATCATAAACACTTCTTTATAAAACAAAAATAATTCAAATAAACACTTTTTTATAAACCAAAAATAATTCAAAAATAGAAAGCGTTCGGTAACGATGACGCGAGTTCCATTATTTTTTTTACCCAAGAAGTGCTCAACGCGCCTAAAAAAGTTTTCACTTCAAAAACGGTTTTACTATTTAAACGACATCTCCTGCTTTTAGAATTATTCCTATAATAATTATTCGCAGTGACTTTACTAGCAACAGACATAAACAACAACCAGACTCTGAACGACTATTTGTAGATCAATCAATTTTTGTCCTGTCATCGAACCCACTGCACTCGGCGCAATGAAAATGACGAGGCTACCACTTATACCACTATGCATGCACATTATTATAAAACTATTAATTACTGCTTTTAAACTTTATTCTTTCTCCAATAAAGGAAGATGATATAATAATAATATAATATTCTACCACATACACACAACACCATCTAGCCCAAACTAAGCAGAATTTGTACTATGGATACTAAGACAATGGATAAACATATTATATATTATATACCTTTTTTTTGTAAATACGTACATATTATACATAACACCCAGACCAAGACAAACATCAATGTTCATGCACACAAATGTTTGCCTTGTGCGGGAATCGAACCCGCAACCTAAGGTGTGGCAGTCGGTTACACTAACCACTACGCCATCGAGGCCATCAAAAAGATAAAGATAAAGAAAATAAGACGGTATCTAGAGATGGGTCTCTATGTTGTATTGAACTGCCTCCGTGGCGCAGCAGTAGTAAATGCGACTGCTGTGCATGAGGTCTCGGATTCGAATCCCGGGTCGGGACAACAAAAGGTTATTGGGTTTTAAGAAATCTCAATACGAGTCCGGAGTTAGGAAGGTGGCGGTGTTAGACACTCCCGTGCCTCGGAAGGCACGTAAAGCCGTTGGTCCTGCGCCCGATCTCTCTCCGATCGTGTCGAATTATCCATCCCATCGGAACAGAGAGTGCATTTGAGTATGCGCACACACTTATGTACTATAATATCTCCTGCGCCGATAGCCAGTCTCCATTAAGACTAACCGTGACCGAAATTCGGTCTGGAGGACATTATGTTTCAGTACCTACCTGAACGCTATATATCGATGCAAGACTGTCGAGAAGTTAGGCAATCAA
This sequence comes from Catocala sponsa, assembly GCA_963564715.1. Classification (NCBI taxonomy): domain Eukaryota; kingdom Metazoa; phylum Arthropoda; class Insecta; order Lepidoptera; family Erebidae; genus Catocala; species Catocala sponsa. Next base: position 19,761,628 of record OY751349.1, read on the forward strand.
TAGGTATTTAGTACCTTTTAAATAAATAATCGCAAGTAATACCCATTACGTACTATTATATTAAGAAGGTACGTTATATTAATTTACTAAATAAAAATATAATAAAAATAGACTTCCCGTATATTCTTTTAACGACACATTATTTTAATAGTGTGAAATTATATTAGCCCACATGTATTAGTTTGATTGTTATGATGTAGAAATAGCTACCCTCATATTTCTCTAGCATCAATTGAAGGCAAAATTTGAATAAGAAAAATATTAGGATAATTCTAATCATCAATAAATTAAGGTTCTATGTAATTGGGAAGCCTATTGCAGTTTATGCTCGGGTAATAAACCTTCCTTCTCCCTAGCCTTTATTATTCTCAAGTCACTTGGGATCGGCTTTCTAGTCTAACCGGATTTGACTGGATATCAGTCTTTACACGGAGCGACTGCCATCTGACGTCCGCAACCCGAAGGCTAACGATACCCTAAGGCTAGACTAGTGTCAGGATATTAGAAAGCACTGACTTCCCAATAACGACTGTCATAGATGTACATGGCAGCCGGGACCGATGGCTTAACGTGCTCTCCGAGGCACGGAGCAGGCGATAATTATTGTCAATCAATACGCACATAATTTAGAAAAGTCATATTACTTCCGAACGTCAGAGTTGCGCAACGTGGATTCGAACCCGAGACCCTCTGCATTGCAGTCAGTTGGTCTGCTCACTGAGCTATCGCTGCCTTTTCTACTTATTAATAAATAAACAATCTATATAATATTATGTCTGTAACTTGACAGACAATTTAATAATATTTTGTTGAGCTAGATGATCGATCTGCGGTCTATAAAATAAGCCGCTTCCGTAATACCACTTATACCAACAACGTAAGTCTAATAATCAAATTTGAAATATTTGCTCAGAAAGAATGTACAATAAATTAAATTGCTTCTAATTTCGCTTCCCTAACCTCATTACAAATTACTCAGCTGCTTAATAAATAACAGAAGCAATTAATTAATTTAAAACGGTGAGTGCAAGTGGTTTCAATATTTACGGCTGCTTTCAAACGTATTACGTATAATCTCCCTTAATACCCGGATATAAAATATTTTACCCAGTTTTTGTACTGCGCCGAGGAATTAATTCTGCTATGGTGATGAGGCATTAAAGTAAAACATCCAATATAATCCTTCCCTCGAGCTATAAATAAATGAAACCAACACGATACGATACGATGGAGACGAGATAGCGGCACATCGCAATCATAATGTAAATTGTATGTGGGGGAAAATCACAACCATGGAGTAAGACTTAGGCTGAATAACCGAATAAATTATAAAAAATCTTCGGCAATCAAGAATCCAGTTGCACGATAACATTATTATATTTTATTTGTTTTATAAAAATGTTCATAAATTATATTTTATTGGCGCACCCTGGGGTAGGCTTATGTCCAGCAGTGGACTGCAATAGGCTGAAATGATGATGATACTTTATTGGTAATAATTATATTAAATAAATAACAGATAGGAAATACATTCTATGTAATATTTATTGTAAAATGATGGAACTCCTCTGTTATAATATAAAAAACTTTGTATACCATATCTCTACCAGCTATGTTTCGGTTAAAATATAGTGTAAATAGGAAAAATACAAGCATGGCGCTGTCTGGTGGTTGAAAATAAAATATAAATTGTGAATAGGAAAAAATACAACCAAAATTTGCGATACTGAAAATTTGCGGATAGTAAAAACCAATAACATTGCAGGACCAGAAAATCAAACCTGAGACCTAACAAATATATATAAGCCCAAACTAGCATGTCAAAAAACATACTTAAATATAAAGGCTTTTGACTTTCTATCGTTTCAGTACCTATCGTATCGATATCGTAATAAGATCCAAGACGATACAAAGACACGCCTGCTATACTTTATTCCGATAAAGAAAACGAACAGTTTATTAAATTAAATTAGCATTTTCTGTACCGAAATCCTTTGTGAAATAATGATCGAAGAGAGAAACCGATAGATGTTTCGTATTGAGACGAAACATGTGTCAATATTACCGTTAAGTATAATGGCTGCCAGTGGTGGTGAATGCAAATTCTGTGTGTGAGGTCTCGATACTTCGAGTTTGATTCAGGCACAAAATGGTTGAGAATTTCTCTAAAAATTTTAAGTAGCAGTACAGTAATAAACTGCCTGGTAGACGGCAATAAGCTGACCACCTATTACATGGGACCTTATATGTTAGGCTATACATATAATATGGATGTAATATGCCTTTGGAACGAAGGTAAAAACTTTGATCAATAAAAAAAAATCAACGGGTTGCACTCCGGGAGTGCCGGCAGAAGTGACAACTTGAATATTAACGTTGTGCATTTTTGATAATTTGGAATGGTTAGGGAATAATTTTGCACGAATTGCTTTAATTATCAGTATAAAAGTTCTATCATTTGTGTGGTAAAATACAATATTCATTTATTGCGCTATCGTATACAAACATGACAATTCTCCCTCCGTCTTACGAATTTTCGATCAGGTCACGTGTCCTGACACGAGTTTAACATTTTTTACCCATCACAAAAAAAGTGCACAACACTGCTAAAGAAGTTTTCACTTCAAAAAACTCACGACAACTAACCGATATCGCCAGCAAGATCGATCTATCTCCGAATCTTTGTTAAGCAATAACGCCTTCTGCATCAGGGAATTGATCTAGCCATCCAACGTGAGTCTCACCTCTTGAGTTGCTCAAGACTCTTGGTGATCAATTCATTGATCGAAACGAAATCGTATTATTATTACTGACTATATGTCTCGTCCTAAGAATTAAAGAGATAGCAATTATATATCAAATAAACCTTCCATAACATTAGTCACTAACTCTAGTCTTACCGATCATCAAACTGTTTTGCTAAATTTACAATTATCAATACCTAGAAATAACTGCATGCTTAGCTACACTAAAGTCAATATAAAAACACTTGGAAGTGACATAAATAGCATAAATTTTGACCTCGTTTATAATTCAAACGATGTAAATGTTTCGTTAAACTATTTTATTAATTCGATGCAAAGTGCAATACAAAAAAATACCTATACAACAAACCTGCCTAGAAAATATAAAAACATCAAATCATGGGTTACGCCCGGTCTCGTTCGTTGCATAAGACACAGAGACAAACTGCACCAAATGTCTAAACTCTCACCTGATAATACAATACTTTTGATATCGTATAAAAGGTATAGAAATTACTGCAATAATCTTTTGAAAAAATTAAAAACTCAACATGTAAAAAATGAACTACAAAAGGCAGGTAAAAACAGTAAACTAGTTTGGAAATTTATAAAATCAACTACATTCCAGACAAAAACCGCTGAACAACCGTTTGAATTACTTCGTACGGAATCAAGCCCATCCGAAGCAATGAATAAACTCAATAACTATTTTGCTAACGTTGGTAAAAACCTCGCAGAAAATGCGTTACACTCTAGGAGCTCTTCTGCTCTGAATTTGATAAGGTCAGAAGACATTCTACATTAAATTCTTTTGTTTTGTTAGATACCGATGTCGATGAAGTATTAAGTATTATTTCGGGATTACGAGACGTTTGTGCCGTTGGGTGGGATAACATATCCAATAACATACTAAAAACATTTAAACACCAACTGGCTCTTCCATTAACACACATTTTTCAATTATGCCTACAAGAAGGAGTGTTCCCTAAATTGTTAAAAAAAGCAGTGGTTATCCCTATATTTAAATCTGGGGACAAACAATGTATAAATAATTATAGGCCTATCTCAATTTTATCAGGCCTGTCTAAAATTCTAGACAAAATCATAAACTCTAGATTAGTAAGATACCTTGAAGATAACAATTTGCTATCGGAACATTAATTTGGTTTTAGACCTAAGAAATCAACTAACCAAGCAGTACATCAATTAACTAACTATGTAACTAGCAATTTGGATAAGGGTATGCACTCCATTGGTATCTTTCTGGACCTTGCTAAAGCTTTTGAAACTATTTCTTGCTCTATACTATTGCACAAACTTGAAACACTTGGAATAAGGGGAACCCAACATAAATTATTTGCTGATTATCTTAGTGATCGCTATCAGTGCATAAAAATTGGTCAGTCCACAAGTTCTGAACAAAAAAATAGGTCTTACGGAATTCCTCAAGGTAGCATTTTAGGGCCTACTCTGTTCCTTATCTATATAAATGACCTGTGCAGCTTGAAACTACAAAATGGTATCATAATGTCATACGCGGATGAAACTGCGTTACTATTCTCGGCAAAATCACGTATTGATGTCTACGCACATAACTGTACAATAAACGCCGACATTGCATGCTCTTGTCCCACATTAGAGAAAGCAAATGATATCAAATATCTAGGTATCACCATTGACACAAATCTGAATTTCCGTAAACACATCAATTTATTATGTACAAGAGTATGTAAATTAATATATATATTTAAGAATCTCCGTAATATAGCCGACTACACATTAATAAAACAGGTATATTTAGCTTTGTGTCAATCCATACTAATATATTGCATTACTTCCTGGGGTGGGGCTGCAAAGTCAATTTTACTCCCTTTAGAACGTGCTCAAAGAGCAATTTTAAAGGTAGCCACCTTTCGCCCGTTTTTATTTCCAACACATCAGCTTTATACGACATGTGAGGTACTAACTGTCCGACAATTATTTATTCTACACACGATACTGAAACAGCATACTGAACTCCCTTTTATCCCTACACCTTCAGATAAGAGAAAGAAATACCTGGTTTGTAACAAATCTCAAACTAGGCATGCATTTGTGAACAGATTTTATATATTCTTGGGTTCATTTTTGTATAATAATTTTAATAAGTTGCTAAGTATATACAGCGTCAGTAATAAAAATTGTAATGTTATGATAACGGAATATTTAGGTAAACTCAATTATGCAGACACAGAGAATTTGTTACAAATATTAAAATGATATAATTATACTTTTGGTACCTAAGCATTTTATTGTATGACACAGTTGCTTGTACGTGTACAGGCAGTTTTAGCTTAAGTTTATATTTAGTTATATTATTGTTCAAATAGATATTTAAATAAATGTCAACTTTAAAATAGATAGACAAGTGATCGCCTGAAACACAGGTGTAACCTAGTTCAGGCAAGTAGCTTATAATAATTTAAAGATGTTTAATTATCCTTTCTTGACATAATAGATTACTATAATTATTATATTAGTTATAAACCAGTTTATTAAGGCATTGAATTATTGTTAGATATTAAGATTTAATTTGAAGTTGATTTAAGTCCACTATTGTACTCTTTTTTTTAGCCGAATAAATTTTATTATTATTTATTATTATTATAATTAATTATAAAAATGCATAGATATCTTGGATCGTGCCGTACGTCTCTCGATTCATATATTTAGAGACAAAAATATAGTTAATAACGTAAACTATTACAAACCTTAAAAACCCATACTTTTCTGTCATAATTACGTACAAACTGTCAATCCACCAATCAGCAATACTACCAATCGAAATCTTCAATCAATATTCGAGTCATCTTTTGAAATATAAACCGTATAGACAAGAACCGCAATCCCGGTTAATACCCGGCCACGCAATTCTATTTTATCCTGCTTTTAGAACCGGATAAAAAAGGGGAAAAGGTAGTTTTTTCGAGTATTTGATTTATGTTGTGTATACGGCAGATATTTCTTTTATTTTATGATCATAGTAGAGATCATAATAGTGTCGAAATGGAATTTATTTTTATTTGAAGTGAAGTGAATTTGATATCAATATTGTATGATGGGGGATCAGACATTATACTACAGGACTACATATGCATGTAAATCTCCGAATCACAGAATTTAGGCTATACATCATGGGTGGCATTTACTGGTTGCCATTAAGAAGACTGCTGGTTCAGCAGGCACTAAAAACAACCAGATGTAATGGTGTCTATTTCTTGCTATTATCTTGTTGTTTATGTCTTCTTCTATTATTTACACTTTATTCTGCTATCTGTGAAAACTTTTAATTGGCCTTCTTTTTTCTTATCAAATCTGTCTATTATACTAATTTAGCTGTAAGTTTTCCTAAAATTGTGAAATAAAATGAAATAAAAATAAAATAAATCTCTCTAACCTGGAGACGACTGAAAAAGTACGATATAGAGTAATAGCCATCTTGAGTTCCCGGCCATGGGCTTTCTAGTGCTTTAAAGACAGTTCAGTTTACTTTTTGCTAGACTACGATATTCGTAGAGTTGCAAACATTGAGCATGGGATACTGCGCCGTGTTTCTATTAAAAACAAAAATAATAATAATATCTACGACAAGCAGGACCATCGTCGTTCGATAAAATAGGTGTCATATCTGTATCGGTGGCGCAATTTAGGACACATATTACCCAAAGTAGTAAATAAGACTGCTGATCATCAGATCTCGGGTGGTGCTGTCCTCGTGTTGTGTCCTGGGCAATGTGTAAATGGGATATTTTATCCAAAAATGCATATATAGTCAACACGGCTTCTAAAACCTTACCCGAAAGAAGGCAATAGGGTTTCCTATAATAAGAGAGTTAAAACGTAACTAGCAAAATGTGGGTGCCTACTTAACTGGATCTAGGCAAAGTCCAAAATCATTTATTCATTTAGGTTATAAAGTAACACCTATGGACGTCATAGTTTATTGTTAAGTGCGTTTCCTGAAGTTACATTTAGGTAAGTTAGAGATAGATGTAAGACAGTGATAGCTCAGTATGGAGACCATGGAGACCAACAGACTGCAATGCAGAGGGTCTCGGGTTCGAACCTACTTCTCGCACTTCTGACTTTCGGAAGTTATATGACTTTTCGTAATACGCACATACGTATTGATTGACAATTATCGCCTGCTCCATGCCTAGGAGAGCACGTTAAGCCGTCGGTCCCGGCTGCCATGAACATCTATGGGAGTCGTTTTGGGAAGTCAGTGCCCTCTAATATCCTGACACTGGTCTAGCCTTAGGGTATCGTTAGCCTTCGGGTTGCGGAGGTCAGGTAGCAGCCGCTCCGTGTAAAAACTGATATCCAGTCAAATCCGGTTAGACTAGAAAGCCGATCCCAAGTGACTTGGGAATAATAAAGGCTAGGGAGAAGAAGAGTATGTAAGACTAGGTATGTATTTTTGTATTGCCTGTGTAAGTATCACTGATGCGTGTGAATTATAAAAAATGTCGAGCAAGGTATGTCTAATAGAAAACTAGTGTGCTTCGTGCTCTATAGTCGCAAGCGTTTATAGGCAACCGTTTATCATTAAAAAAACGGTATGCCTTTTTTAATAATATTCCTGTTTTAGGTATCATACTCTCTGTCCTGGGGACCTTAACATTCATACGATTAAACAAAGTACACCCAGAGCAGCACCGAACCCTGAAGACTTCAGGCTTCTCCCTGAAGTGTACGCTGCGACTGATGCAGTACATTCATAGGGAGATAGCTAAGGTATAGATCTCGGGGCCGACACAAAAGAATCAGTGATGGTCGAAGTGTCGCCGGTCTACACTGACTGGCCCCCGAGTAAGATAAGATAAAATAAGTACACCCGGACTCAGAATAATCATTACAATACTCGGCGCCGTGGCAACAGCGAGATGACCGCTAGCACGCTTCACTATTCATGGAGTGCTTATTCACCATTTTCGTAGTATAAAAATTGGTGCTCAAAACACTTTATTTTTCGGTAAACCACGCCAATAACCGGTACACGTATTCGACTTGTAACAATATCGGTGAAAGCGTGACGATTTCCACACATGCTCCCAATCCTACGGTACGGCACTTAAAACTGTTAGTAAAATCACAATTTCGAAGTCTATTTGGAAATCAGTACACCGTTGGCTACCGACTGCGTCTTGTTTAACAATGAATATTTCAAACAGCTTTGCCTATCGGCGAATTTCAATAGTGACAACTCTAGCTAGCTATTCTAACCAGAGCTGGCGATGTTAATATGGCGCGAATGATTTGTGTCTGACAGTTAGCCGACTGTTATCAATCTGTAATTTTAATAGCACTGCATGGTTGGTTGAAATGGTTTAAGTGGTCACCTCGCTAATATTATGACCACGATAATCAATCAGGACACGAAATTGTGTTATCTACAAATTATTGTCCCGAGTCCAATAAAGAACCTGTTCTACAATCTCCCAATTACATTTGTCTATAAAATGAAAGTCTCACTCTTCTTTAAACTAATAAGAGTGAGACAGCATGTGGCTTATATTTCGGATAACTTTCACTTGATAGGTGTGAAACTGGCCATAAGTGTTATTTGATTTTTATACAATGGACACACAAATTACATCTTATATCAGTATTATTATTTGTGTAATGCTCAAATAATTATTATTGTATATCATAAGTAATTATTCATCACGAAAATATTTTTCCGTCAGAGATTCGTACCTACAGCGCTCGGCGTAGCAGTGGCGAGGTGACTCTCTACTCCATCCATCTCAGTCACCAATAAAAAGATTCTTATTTGGTTCTTGTTTGGGGTCTTCTGACACCTCTGTCAAAAATACCTATATTTCTATACTTAAAAGAAGGCCTTGAAGGCAACAACGATTGAGTTTTAACCTGTTGATATCGAAATAAAGCATTTTATTATTATTATTGCTACCCGTCGATCGCATTTGAAGACTGAACGATTGTGAGCCAAATGAGAACTCGCCCTAACACCAGTCACCGGTGTTTCATGCTCGTTTGTACCGGTTACCACCGGTTACGTGCGGTTCGAGGCCCCAACTAACTCGTAGGGCTAGAACATCGGATTATTCTGTTACCAATTAAGTTAAGGTTCTAATGCCAGTTCATTTGTGCGTGAATTTAGCTAAAAGGTACCTGTGTTAGAACTTAGTGATTTACTGGACGGATTTAAAGACATTTAGGTTTGGTTACTGGTGACATAATAATAAAATGGTGGTGGACTAATAAGATACTGGGATTGACAGGTCGTAAATTCAAATCTCACCCTTTGCTTTGCATTTATAAATTACAACCGAAATTGCATGTAATCGTTTTTTTATTAAAATAGCTCCCGCTCTAGGAATAAATCCTGTGTTGCGGACGGCTTTTACAAACATTCAAATAATAGACGCAAAGAACATCCAGACTCGAAATAACCATTTGTAAATCACACAATTTTTTGTACCGTGTGGGATTCGAACCCACATCACTCAGCGTAGTAGCAGTGACGAGGCGACCATTTACACCACTACGCTATCCGTGCACACAAACAGTCATCTATAAGCCACCTCCATGCAAATATTCATTGCTCCGTTACTTGATGAATGACAGCAAACTATTTATCTTTATTTTATCTATACTTATAATAAAACTGTAGAGAGGTCAATTCAAAATTAATATTGGAGGATGAATGGTGATCGATACTGATGACAAAAATGCAATCAGTAAATTTTTTGTCTGTCTGTCTGTCTGTCTGTATGTGCACACATGGGTCATAAACTACTGAAGGGATTTTAACCAAACTTGGTACGATTGTAGTCCATACTCCTGGGCAGGTTATAGGCTATATAACATAACGCTAAGACATATAGGAGCTGAGCAGTGACGATAAATTTGAAGCAAGTCGGACGAAAATACGCTTTCGAGCTCTTATCCTCGCATACGTTGATCATACACCAAAAGTATGTATTACAAAGATGATGGTCTTCAAAAGATCTACAAAAAGTCCTTAATAGTATATATCTATCTTTTATAAATTAGCCACAATAACGTGTTTAATCGTTAGGCATTTCTTCAAAGTGTATTAAAATACATAAATATATTGTATTTCACATAGATATATCTTTATCAAACTCCCATATTCAAAAAGTACACTTTAATATTTATATTATAAAAGAAATATATAGGAATCGGTTTATAAACACACAAGATATAGATGAAATAAAACTTCTAAATCTCGCCGCGCCAGTATGGGTACGGCTATACGGTTGATTGTTGTTTAACGCGCGAAACGGCCATCCGCTGCATTTATAAAGAGGCGGGGGCGCTCACGCGCCGACTTCACTCACATTTTGTTTGTTTGGTTGAACGCGGTAATCTAAGGAACTACGGGTAAAAATTAGAAAAATATTTCAGTGTTGGATAGCCCATTTATAGAGGAAGGCTATAGGCTATATAACATCACGCTACGACCAATAGGAGCGGAGCATAAATGAAAAATATTGCAAAAACTAGAAAAATTCTCTTATGTGAAGCAGACGAAGTTGCGCGGGTCAGCTAGTTTTTAATAATTTTTTAAGTCGGCTCTTGTCTATGTATCTTGCTTATTGTAACAATTTTGTATAATTTGGTTTTGGGAAGGACTGTTTCCCAACATACAGCTCACGCTAGTTTGGGAATCAGGGCTGACACTGTAAATGTATAAACTTTTTGTTGCAATAAATAATTTATTATAATTATTAAACTAACAGACATACGTTCGCACTTATAAAAATAGTTCAGATTTCTCACAATACAATCGACTCTATCATAAAGAAAATCTTTTATTTAGTAAAATTTTGCCTGGTAGAGCAATTGGAAGCATTTTCAAGTAGGTTTGTTCATTCGCCTGACTGGCAATTAGAGCTGCTGTCCTTTCACATTTGCATTTTGTGCTGGCAGATGGGTAGAGACAGTTTCAATAGAGACGGTAGAGCGTTTGTTGAATACACGTCTAGATAGAGTCAGATGTATTGTGATGGAGGTTTTTCTTGTTGGAGAGTGATTTGTCCTTTGAAATCATCGGGTCGTACATTTATGGGATAGAGGTTTTATCTAAGCTTAATGTAGAGTCGCGCCTATATATTCTTAAACTAGCTTCATCCCACGGCTTTGCTCGCGTAAAAGTAGATTAGGTTAGGTAACAGTACTTTTTCAAATAAAATGTATCTTATGTTACCCGGTGACAATATAGCTTTCTAATGGTGAAAGAATATTTAAAATCGGTTAAATAGTTTAAAGAAAACTCAATAGCAGTTTGCAAGATCGAGGCATCGAATGTGGACCTTTACGACCATAAATATGTATTTGCAAACTCAAAAGAAACAATCTTTACCCGAGGAAACAATTTTTTATTCTATATAGGGATTGAACTCGCGACGTGGCGTCAAGACGTCCAGTCAAAACAATTCGCCATCGGTGCAATAAAGAAAACAGTGCTCAAAACACTTACTTAAATTATTTAAAATAAACAGACACTAAAATATTCGACAAAGCATTGTTATTAAATTTCATTCTTTTAACATTTTATTTCACAAAGCAATAAACACTATCAAATTTCATAGTGACTATTCACTAAATTCCAAACATAAAACGTGATTCATAACAAAAACAATTATACTGATACTTCTCAGCTGTCAAAACAACATCCAAAACTACATCTTCAAAGACATGACTTTTATGTATGTCTTAAAAATAAAGCAGTAATGTCTAAATGTTTCGCAAGAAGGAATCTCGGATGCTTTCAATTTTAAAATGTATCTTGCAAATAAATATACTATGCACTTCAAAATGCGTAACATGCTCTAAACGGTAATGTTGTAAGAGTTCATTTTTATATAATAATTTTAAATGGAACTTAATCCAAATATGGATAATATCTATCTACCTGAACTATGAGAACGGTTACATATCACCTTTATATGATGTGTGAAGGTGTAATTAATTACATTAAATGTACATACACGTAGCAAAAAGACAAGCTAAAAATAAAAATAATTTATAACAAAATACCTCAAGTTCTTAATATACATATATTCCAAATTCATGTCATTCATATTAGTTGATATTGCTAGAAATATATGCACAATATTAGCAACATTAGAAACGCATATAGTTAGTTAGTTGGACGTGTGTTATCCGCACTTAGCCCCACAATTGGGCCATTGTGCATAAGTAACCGACGCGAAATATTGTTCGGTTACTCATACCACCTCAGCTTCGTCCAGAAAGATAATAGGGGACCGATTGGTTGCTCGCGCTTTTACAATGTAGGAGCACGTGAGCCGGTGTCTCCTCGGTCTCCATGCAGCCTCTACATAAGGGACTGTCAGTGATGCCGATGTTGAATAGGTGTTTGTTGAGTGAGCAGTGGCCTGTTATTATATCCACTAAGTGGCTAAGTTTTTCCTTGTGGAACCTAGCAGTCTGCGTGACAAATGTTTGTCTAAACATGGAAGGGCTTCCTTCGTCTGTCTACATTCCTTAGAAGTGCATACGAGGAATTTAAAAAAAATAAAAAAAAGATACAGGTATACCCTGAACTTTCATGTGACTACTCAGATAGCTTATTTAGAACACCACGATTAACTATAGAAATTTTAAACAATACACGCTGTTTGTCTCATAATTATATAAAGGTTGTTTAGTAAGATACTCAAACATCAATAATACAATTCATTCAAACAATATCTTTAAATGTGTTATATACATTGGATCAGTAGTATAGGACAATAAGTATTATTATGTAATGTAGTCAATACCCATAAGTTAATACAAATTAATAAGATTTATGTTATGAGGGCGACATTATCACTAAGTGACAAAGCTCCCTAATAAAAGAGAAATAAAAAAAAAAGATCTTTTAAACACATATTTACTAATAAAGCAAGTACCGCCATTTTCACCAATCCTTTAAGAAACATAGATACCTATGTACATAATATGTCTAAATGAGGACCGGCAAGACATCGTCACATAGCTAACAATCTATCACCGCTATAGGAACTAGTGGATAGTATAGTCTTTAGTCCTCATACTCATACTCATCACTCATAGTCACTACAACCGAAACCAACAATTATTTCTGCCAAATATGACTTTTGACAGCAGCTGTAACAGGCTTAACAAGACCTCACAATAGCCTTCATTAGGATGGCAGCACTATTGCTATGAATGCATTCTATCAGGGATTGCAAAGTGAATTGGTCAGGAGAGATAAAAGTGAACGAAAGGTCACTAACCTGCGTGATACTCCAGTACCGATCCAGCGAGATGAGGCACAGGTTCATGATAGACGCCGTACACAACAGCACATCCATCGCCGAGTGTATCTCACACCACCAGAATCCAAAGATCCAGTAGCCCATCAGCTCGTTCGCCAACGAGAACGGCATTATCACCAGCCCGAGGAAGAAGTCCGACACCGCCAGAGACGCTATGAACCAATTCTGTATGTTCTTCAATGCTTTCTCTGTCACTATCGCGATTATCACCAACATATTCCCCACTACCACCATAATCATCAACACGGTCACAACCACTGAAGCTATTATTATATGAGCTGGTGAGTACCCACTTGGGTACCAGGTCTTTAGCACTAAATTCACCATAGTATCGTTCGACAAAGTCGTGTTAGCGTCGGACGCATTCGTCATTTGTAACGCGAAGAACTCTTCCTGACTCATGTACGTCGGCACTAATATCGTAGAGTTTAACCCGACCGTCGTATTGAAATGGGTCGTCATAGTTGTGCGTGTAAACATTGTCATATTCGGCACCATTTTGATGTAAAATTGAACTAACTATTTTATTGTTTAGACAGAACTTTTGGCCCCGTTGAAATAGCACGTATAATCGATAAAAAAAACACGAATCGATTATTCGAGAGGTTTAACATTACACTGAATTGAGAAGCGAAATTATTAATTATTTAACCTAGTATTGCTTGATTAGAAAAATAATGATAACTAGCAAATTAACGATACGGTTGTTCGCGGACACACAAAGAAGCCGAACACTTAATTCTAAAGTATGAAATTAAAATGTTGTTTTATTATTTTATACAGTCGTAGGATCTTTGAGGTGTCATCGTCCGATTTTATGCTTCCGTTTGTCCCAAAGGCGGTGTGATGTGGCGTGCATGTTGTCCGTAGGGATAGTCATCGCGTCATGACATCACACGGGTGTCGTGGCTACCGGTTGTAGCGTGACTGTCCAACGGGTGGTCATTAGCGGCGGTGCATTGTAATCAAATGGATCTGCTGTCTCTATTATCTTGATTGGACGTCTTTAACCTGCAACAAGAATGGTAATAATGAGTTGACAGTTCGATTGGCCTTGTGATGCTTTGAATGTACTATTCTTGTTATTTTGTGATACGTTCATCGCATCGCATAAAGTGTTTATATTTATGTACGTTTATGAGTTCCTATTTTTTTGATTACCAGTTAGGGTGAAGTGTTATTGGGTTTTTTAGTTAGGAAATTTTCAGTAGCAGTACAAAACTTGTAGACAACTAGCTACATGCCTTTGGGATGTTTTTAATATAAAATATTTCTATATAGGACTCTTAATAAATACCTCTGGAACTGTTAGTGGATAATAAGACGCTGAATAGACCATACGAATATTCTGGTCATAATTGCGATATATTTCTTTTGATTGTATAAAATGCGTTCATTTTTTTTAACGTATTGCTGTTAAAAACGGTCGGATAATTGTTTTAAGTGTAGATCTGATAAGCATGTGGTCAAACATGACTGTTTTTCAAAAAACGTCTCCTATTTTACAGAGTTAGTTAATAGATACAGGTCTATAATTCCGCTAGTTCCTACTAATATAATAAATGTCAACATTTGTTAAATTGTTTGCATGTTAGATACTCAATCACGCGTAAACCGCTTAACAAATTTGGAGGAAACTTCACACACAGATAGACCATGACCTGGATTAACACATAAAATATTTTTTATCCCGGTAAATGTTCCTATGAGATTCACGCAGGCAAAGCTTGCTGCATGCAATAACCAGTAGTTCTAATCCTAACTAATATGATAAAAGGAAATGTAAGTTTGTTTGTTTGTTTGTTTGCTCGCTTTCACGCCTTAACTACGACTGATCATCATAAAATTACGCATACTTGTTGTCAGGGGTAGTTAATGTAGATATAATTAAATAACAAATCTAGCTCTATGGATTTACAGATACTAGCGGTCGCCTAGTGCTCGAAATTCGACCAAAGTTAATATTGCTGATATACATGTCATATATATGTCATTATATATTGATATATGTAACCATAGTTACGCGCTTCCACTGCGTGTGTCAAATGCATGGTTGTGTGCGTGTATTGTTTTTCATTAATTTAAAGTATTTCTAATGCATATTTTATATAAATATTAGCATTCGTCACTTCTTCTCTGTATAAACTATAAGTGTGCGAAATTTCATACTCCTCCGTCCGCCCAATTTTCGTAAAAAGGGATCCAAAGTTTTCGCTTCACGTATTAATATATAGATTATACATATAAATAAACAAATACAATAATAAAGAGACTTGGTAAACATTGAAATTAACTTGATAATTCAAATTAAAGTACAAATCGAACCTTATTTACTCAGCACTCGACTAATTAAGACTACATTTAACAATTAACGAATAATAAAGTTGGTAATTAATAAAAATTGTAAATTGCTATTAATGGATTTTATCTGTGATATTTGTTTGATGAAACTTTTCTGCTGTTTGTGTATTTTTTTGTAATATAATTAATTATTAGGCGTAAATGACTGGCTCAATTGACCCGTGATTTAAGCATGTATGCGTTGTAAAAGGTTGTGATGTCTCGGGTTGGATTCTGAGGTTGGATAAAATTACGTTTTTGGCTTTTTCTTTTTATAGGTAACAGCACGGAACTTGGAAATTTAATCGATAATACGTTCTTCTCTGATTATTTGGACATAAAGTATAGCTGCCGAGATGTACGTGCAATTCGCTAGCTATCCTTCAGAGATATACAGGCGTAAATCTATGATTGTCTCGTTGTTCCCTTGGCATGAGTTTATGATTATGTTTGTGTGTGTGTCAGGCAAAGTGTTATAAGGTTTGAAGTATACGAATACTTCTTCTCCCTAGCCTAACTGATATCCAGGTAATAAATTACCAAGTCACTTGGGGTCGGCTTTTCTAGTCTAACCGGATTTGACTGGATATCAGTTTTTACACGGAGCGACTGCCATCTGAGCTCCGCAACTCGAAGGCTAACGATACCCTAAGGCTAGACCACTGTTAGGATATTAAAGGGCACTAGCTTCCCAATAACGACTGCCATAGATGTTCAAAGCAACCGAGACCGACGGCTTAACGTGCTCTCCGAGGCACGGAGCAGGCGATAATTGTCAATCAATACGCACATAATTTCGAAAAGTCATATAACCTCCAAAAGTCAGAGGTGCGCGACGTGGGTTGGAACCCGAGACCCTCTGCATTGCAGTCTGTTGGTCTCCCCACTGAGCTATCGCTGCTACGAATACTGAATACCGAAATATAATCACTTAAACATATGTTACTTCACCGCAGTTTTATTTTTCAAGATATCTCTGGCGCTAGGAATAATTCCTGTATCGCGAGGGACTTTACCAACATTCAAACAACAATAAAAATAATCAGTTAAAGCAATCTAGAAATGTAGTCTGTAGACGACAAAAGTTCATTCCGTATTAGAATGCGAATGTATGCATAAACATTTGTGTGCATGAACATAGATGTTTGTCTTCGTCTGGGTGTTTCTATGTATAATATACCTATATGTATTTACAAAAAAAAAGTATATATGTATGTTTATCCATTGTCTAGTACCCATAGTACAAGCTCTGCTTAGTTTGGGCTAGATGGTGTTGTGTGTATGTGATAGAATATTATTATTATATTAATGTGAGTTTCTTTGTTTGTTTGTTACTCGACAGATCATCATAAAATTTTACATACACATTGTCAGGGGAACAGAAAAGGACGTAGGGTACGTTTCATCCAGAAAATGTACTGTTACTAACCTAAGCTACATTTATGCGAGCCAAGCCGCGGTCAAAATCTAGTGATACAACATTTTTTTAATTCAGATATGTCATGTTGACATTGAGTGTTAGATGACAACTAATTAAAAACTAGAAAAGTGACTATATTTAGGACGCATCTATGGTTTAACGATTCGCTGATATCCCCTGTTTCTTAATCATCATCATCATCATCATCATTATCAGGCTATAATAGTCCACTGCTGGACATAGCCCTCCCCCAAAGAGCGCCATAGCGCCCTGTCTTCAGCTTGCCGCATCCAGCATCTGCCTGCAGTCTTTCGCAGATCGTCATCCCACCTGTTTCTTAATACAGAATACTAATACGAAAAATGGCGATTCCACACAAATCACATGTTGCGCGAATATATAGACCGGGAGTAAACTAAACATTGAAGCGAAACAAAATATATCGCTCCCGGATGAAAATCGTACACGTTGTTCAGGTTCCAATCTGGTGCGCCATTTAAGTTATTTATTAAACACTAGTTGTGCTCGCGTCTTTGTTTGGGGTACAATAGACAACAATATATAAATAAATACAAATACTACTCTGCTTTTTGAAATGATAGAAATACAATTACATTTTTTGGCAATGAGTTCGACATATTGATTTAGTGTAATTCTTTACGATACTGCTCGTACACGAAGCAAGAAGGGCTACAAACGCAAGCTACGCGCATGAGCAGGTGCGAGTGCTAATGATACGGTTTAAGTGCGCAATTATGCAAGCTACGCAAGTGCCTCAAAATACTTATGGTACAGGAGCCATTAGGCCTAAACAATTCAGTCCTCGACACTTTTTGCCACGAAGAACGTACATTTACCATACTTTACCCACCAGTGTCAACTAAGTAATTATAAATTACTAGCGGTCGCCAAGTGGTCAACATTCGACCATAATTGAGTTTTTTTAAGTTTGATCGTTATTATATATCCACGAAATTAAAATAGACGCTTAAGGTATGTATCCATAGTTACGAAGAATCGTACGACATCAACCAAACAATGCTGAAATACTACGACGTGATTCGACTGCGTGTGTCAAATGCATGGTTGTGTGCGTGTACTGTTTTTTCATTAATTTAATGTATTTCTAATGCATATTTTATATCAATATTAGGATTCGCCTCTCCTTCTCCATATACACTTTAACTGTGCCAAATTCCATACTCCTCCGACCGCGCAATTTTCGTAAAAAAGGGGTTCAAAGTTTTTGCTTCACGTATCCTTACTCAAACATCCTATAAAAGGCACAAAAAAAATAACCCAGCAAAAAAACTTCATTAAAAACGAACAACAAAAATTAAATTGAGTTTCCAAATTAAAAGGCAGATTGTATTGGATTGAAACGGCGTTTTATGAATATTTCATGATATACTTCGCTTTCAATGATACAGTATTTATTGGTGCAATTTTTATTGCTTACGTAAGTGTTTAAGTAATTAAGGATCAGATGGAATGAGTTATTAAGTATTAAATTGACTGCAGAAATGATGCAGCAGGCAATCATTACCACTGCCACCACGCTGACGTGGGTTCAAATCCTACACAGACCAGTTACTTGAGGTCCGCTTTGAGTCTGGCCTTATCTTATCTTATCTTATGTGGAGGCCAGTCAGTGCAGACCGGTGACACTTCGACCCAATGGGATCTTTTGTGTCGACACTCTCCCAATAACGACTGCCATAGACGATCATGGCAGCCGGGACCAACGGCTTAATGTGCTTTCCGAGGCACGGAGCAGGCGATAATTGTCAATCAATACGCACATAATTTCGAAAAGTCATATAACTTCCGAAAGTCAGAGGTGCGCGACGTGGGTTCGAACCCCAGACCCTCTGCATTGCAGTCTGTTGGTCTCCCCACTGAGCTATCGCTGCTCTTGAGTCTGGCCTTACTTTGTGACCATAAGGTGTATGTTTGTAAAGTACACAAGTATAGGCACTCAAATAGGTCATCATGTCCTGGATAAGTACATGGAATATCGATTTTTATAACGACACGTGTTCCAATGGATTTCGCGGGTGAAGCCGCGGATGAAAGTAAGTATTGTTAAATCATTGATTGGCCAAGATGGCGTACTAGATGAAGTAGTCGCCTCGTCACTGCATTTGCTCCAGTTCAATCACCACAAGGGACAAACATTTGTCTGATCCACTAATGGTTGTTCCCAGTTTGGACGGTCTTTGTGCCCGCTGTTTGAATGTTTATCTCCCGTGACACAGGTATTATTCCTAGTCGTGCTTTTTTGTCCACCGTGGGAGAGCCACGCTTCGGCTCGAATGGGACGGCTCGACCGGACTGATACCACGGCCTCACAGAAAACCGGCGTGAAATAATAATAATAATAATAATATTCTACCACGTACACACAACACCATCTAGCCCAAACTAAGCAGAGCTTGTACTATGGGTACTAGACAATGGATAAACATACATATATACATTTTTTTTGTAAATACATACATATTATACATAGAAACACCCAGACCAAGACAAACATCCATGTTCATGCACACAAATGTTTGACTTGTGCGGGAATCGAACCCGCGACCTCAGGCGTGGCAGTCGGTTACACTAACCGCTACGCCATCTAGGCCGACTTGCGTTGTGTTTTGTCGAGTGAGTGAGGTTACTGGAGGCCCAACCTTCTCCCCTCCTGGGAGAGGGGCAAAGTTAAAAGGCCGGCAACGCACTTGTGACTTCTCTGGTGTTGCGGGTGTCCATGGGCGGCGGTCATCGCTTACTATCAGGCGATCTGTCTGCTAGTTTGCCTCATATATCATTAAAAAAAATCCTAACTTACTATTACAATACGAATAAGTTTGTTTGCTACATTTCCACGCCTTCATTACTTGACCGATCAACATGAAATTTCGTATACATGTTGTCAGGAGTACAAAAAAAGACATATGGTATCTTTCATCCAGAAAAAAGTACTGATCCAGAGGAATAAAAAATACTGACAAAATGTACGTTAGCGCGGGCGAAAACAAAAGAAAAAACTAATAAAAAAAAAATTGAGGCAGTTTTTAGCGACTGACGATAGAAGTGAAAACTTTAATCCTTGATCATAAACTCTTCTTTATAAACAAAAAATATATATAATAAATAAAAGGGGCGGGTCGGATGCTAGTTCCTGCTACTCAAATCAAATCAAATCAATAGTCTTTATTTGCTAAATACAGGTTAGAGATGATGGTACATAAAGCAAAATAGTCCACTGTATTTTACGGTAATTGGCATGCAAATGTTACACTTAATTATTTAAAATAACAATAAATAAATAACTAATCAAAATATGTCTAAAAAAACCCTTTACATTACTTTTTAATCCATTTAGTGTATTTGTCAATAATAAATAAAGAATGTTTAATTGTCAATATGGGCGGGTCGGATGCTAGTTCCTGATACTCTCTTGGGGATTGTTAAGGGGGTCAACATTTCGTTATTTTTTGCGTAGGACACCCCATTTCTGAGATATTGTTAATATTCTTAAAAAAATAATAATAAAGCGTGGAAGCGTGACGATGACGCGAGTTCCATGATTTTTGTTCACCCAAGAAGTGCTCAACGCGCCTACAGAAGATTTCACTTCAAAAATAAAACTTACACGTGTACAGACACCTACACAAAGTCTACATTTATAATATCAGTAGGATAATAATCACACAACTTGTACATTGAACAAAGCGGCGTGTTTTTCACTGACAGAACACAATTTATTAAACAGCTTCAAACAAAGACTGTAACAGTGCGAGAAAACTTGTTCGAAATAAAATCTAACTCAACCTGTAATATTGGAATCCACCCCCTACGGGGAGAAGGGGGTCACCACCCACTGCATCTTACATCGTGAATGTACTAAGTTAACTAGATGTTCGATAATATTAATTGTGTTCACTTATCTTGCTAATATTAAATTGGAGTAGCGATAGTCTTATGAGAGTTCACTGATAGCGCATTGGTTGAAGTGGTTGCTTCACTATAACTGCCATTGAACAAGGGTTCGAGTTCCATATGAGGTAATTTTAAATTAAAGTAGCGATCGTCTTATGTGAACTTCCTGTATGGTGTAGTGATTGAAATGGTTATTTTAGTGCTGACATTACAGGAATGTTCGATTTCTATACGGCCAAAGAGAAGATAGAACTGAATCACACGCATATTTGGCAGCTGTGATTTTAGGTTTAAAAGTGTCTTCAGTTTCTTGGAGGTATCTTCTCACAGGCTCAACCCGTTACCTAACCTAGCCACTAAGTAGCTTAAATGTAAATGTAGTAACTTTACTAGATTGACTAACTAATAAACTTTTTTTTTGTTCAATTTGCTTATTTTATGTCCATAGGTTTAAAGACATGTTAAGTTATAAAATATAGCAGCCATCTATGTCCCGCCTAAAGGCATGAAAAATATTAATTGCAACAAATATTACAAAAATCAATCAATGGTACCTAAATATTATAAAATTGCACTCTAAATATTAAATACAATGCAAACATTAAATTTAAAAAAGAAATTGGGGCAGTCTTTGGGGACTGCCGATAGAAGTGAACACTTTAATCCTTGATCATAAACACTTCTTTATAAACAAAAAAAATGGAGGCGGGTCGGATTCCTGATACTCTCTTAGAGGTTATTAAGGGGGTCAAAATTTCGTTATTTTTTTGTGTAGGACGCACCATTTCTGAAATATTGTTAATATTATAAAATAATTAAAAAATGGAAAGCGTGGAAGCGTGACAATGACGCGAGTTCTATGATTTTTGTTCACCCAAAAAGTGCTCAACGCGCCTAAAGAAGTTTTCACTTCAAAAACAAAAAAGCTCTGTGTTTCATAACCGTTTATCTGGCAACAGCCTATGTGGCAGCAGTGAATATTTTTTGCCACTTGGTTTATGTCAAGCGGCGACTCGGTTGTGTTGCCTTACAAATGCTTGTGTGATGTTAAGAAAATATAGACTTGTCTACGAGCAGCGGTTACTGCTTACCATCAAGGCTACTAATTTACAATCAGCAGCAATTAAAAAATATGTACATAATGTACTTCTGCCTGCCTCTTCTGGGATATAGAACTGAGATAGAGAGAATGACTACGTATGTATGTATCAATGAATTGAACCAAAATACTTGATTTTCATTCAATTCATGCACTAAATTGAATATACTTTATACTCGGCAATACCAGCTTACAATACATCGAATCCGATTGAGAATTTTGTTAATAAATATTATTAATTTAATAAACTTTAAATTAATAATATTTAAAGGTGGGCTGATTGATTGATTCAAACTTTAAATTTAATAATTTTTCATTACAAACAACTGATTTTATACGATTCAACCATATTTATAATATGTGTACGAGCCAATAACGCTCATACAGCACAATTCGTATTTACCAAACAATTAATTAATTAGTCGTACCTAAACATTCGTCACGCGCTAATGTGTATCATATATCAGTGTTTATAATAATAACTTAGTATTACGTAAAGTGCGACTCAGATACCTAAACTTAGCCGTAGACATAATTATGTTTTTATAGTGAAATAAACTATTTAACGTAAAGTGGTGCGTTGTGAATTATTTACTAAACCTACAACTATACAAATAACTACCGGTTACCGTCAACGACGAGATAGCCCCAACAATATGACTAGTTTTCACCCGCGGCTTCGCTTGCGTAAATGTAGTTAAGGTTAGGTTAGGTTTGCAACAGTTCTTTTTTCTGGATGAAAGGTACCCTATGTCCTATTCTGTACCCCTGACAACGTGTATGCAAAATTTCATGTTGATCGGTTGAGTAGTTAAGGCGTGAAAACGTAACAAACAAACAAACAAACTCATTTTCGTATTTATAATATTAGTAAGGATAAGGAAGTAAGGATAATAAATAGATGACAAATTGCCAATTTATGAATACCAGTCTTTAGATGGCACGTAAAAACCACCTCTATGGGTAAAGTAGTTACGCCTATGATCGATCGTGTAGTCCGGGATTCGATTCTCGGATCATTAAGTGTTATTTAAAAGACTGTGAAGAGTTTAATATAAAATTATGTAGCTAAAATCTATCCGAAGATGCACGAAGGTATGTGTCCCATGTAGAGGATACGAACTCACAATACATCACAAAATAGTCAAAGTGTAAGTCAAAAATCATTTATTCATAAAGGTCACGAAGGTACACGTATGAACGTTGTCAAAGGGAGTGAGTTGAGTAAACTAAATTTGATTTGTGAGTTTACTAAATTAACATTTATGCTAGTTGCTAGGTTCAAGCAAAAGGTTGAGCCTATGAGAAGATACCTGCAAGAAACTAACTGAGAATGGCAAGATGATTGCCTAAACTATTCTGTCATCTATGGTTTCAAACATGGCTAGATAATATCTACCAACCTGTAATACGCAGTTAATTCATGTCAGCTTTATGAAAAATTATTCATAGTATCGACAAATTTACATGTCGATATTTTCATAATTGCTCATTCGCTATTGCTTCGCGTGGATGCAAAACTCGCATGGAAGCGTTTTATTTATATTCGAAGCAAATTGGATGACATCATGGCACTTCTGTCCATCAATAGAGAAGTCCACACAGCAATAAGGTTAGGCTGTTTCAGGTGGACTTAAGCGTAACATGTCAAATGTATGCATGTACTTCTCTCTATTACTTTAGCTATAATATATATAATACTAGCTGTTCCGACAGACGATCGGTCCAGCCGTTTAGGAGGAGTTCACTGTCAACACACGTACATAAGAATTATATATATAAAGATAAGCTCCGTATTAAACTGTTCCACTGCTGGACTCGGGCCTCTTCTCAGTGTGAGAAGGGTTAGGCCACAGTCCACCACGCTGGCCCAATGCGGGTTGGCAGACTTCACATGTCATTAAGAATATTATGGTGAACTCTAGGATATGCAGTTTCCTCAAGATATTTTCTTAAGTGAAATAATAATTTTGGGCCGTAAAAAATAATTTTAAATAGTGGACTTATTATATTAATCTTTACCTCTCACCTACTTATACACATGTAGTATATCCATAAATGATCAGCCAAGAGATTTTAGGTCCCATTTAATAATGGAAAATCCCTTGTTTCAAGGACTATTAGAGAATTCTTGAAACTAAACGACTTTTTATCACGGATTATTTATTAGAATTGTTAGAACGATTTATATTTGTATTATGTAAACTCTTCGCGACATTTTGGTTGCTTTTCAGCAGCTATGATCAAAGGGGGACTAAGACTTAGTGTTTTTAAAATAAACGGCACTAAAAAGTGGTTTCCAATTTAATTTTCAAATTGATTTGAAAATCAATTTATTCCTGCAAATGTAAGACAATATTATATTAAACGTGACACAAATTTTTGTACCTTTGGGGATAGAGCCCGCAGTACTCAGGCATTCAGCTGATACTCAGCTGATAATTTTAATCAGTACATCATCCGATTAATCTAATGAACTGTACGTTAAAATGTAGGTAACCTCAATGCACAGGCCTATTTAAAATAAAAAATAAACCGATAAATAAACTACACAAAAAGTCAGTAGTCTATCGACATCGATAAAGCGTGTCCCATCCCTAGTAACCCGTCGACTGCAGGTGCAAGCTAGTCAGTCGACTCAATTAATTAGTCATCAAACCACTGAACACTTTACAAGGTTTACTTGTTCATTTGATGCCAACTTTTTTTTAAAAGGCAATGCTCGTTTGCGGGTTAATAGAATGAAGTTTTCTATCCGGTTTTATTTAGAAAATGCGGTTTTAGTGGATTCTGTGTTTTAAAAATGGCTGGTTGGCAACGGCATGATTAATAAAGTTAAGTAAACTTTTTTATTGAGTAGCTTCAGTTCTTATACATAGTTGATAATGTTACATCAATCAGACCATTTTGGGCATACGATATTCACAGTTGTCTTCCGATAAAATAACAAAATACTATCTAGAAAAATAATTATTAAAATATGTAAGTTTAGTTAGACTACCAACTTTTTACTTTTAATAATAAATTTTCAAGTTTAAGCACATTAATACTATAGAAGGATTTAACGGTTGATATCAGTTTAATTGTTGATGACGTAAAAAATTTAGCACAATAATTTGTAAGATGTAAAAATTACTGAGTTATGTTCCAAAAATACCTGTCTGTCGTGACAAGCCTGTGCTATTTGACTGAAATATCAAACATCAAGCTAAACATACACAAAATTATTAGACTTAAGATGATTATACTGGGGTATGATAAAGAAGTGT
This sequence comes from Catocala sponsa, assembly GCA_963564715.1. Lineage (NCBI taxonomy): Eukaryota > Metazoa > Arthropoda > Insecta > Lepidoptera > Erebidae > Catocala > Catocala sponsa. Next base: position 19,786,776 of record OY751349.1, read on the forward strand.
GTCAAGATCGTAGCAAATGGAAATCCGTATATATATACTATTTTATTTTATTTATTTTATTTTATTATAATTGGAAAACAAACAGTATTAACAACTTAAAAATAAAAAGAAATAATATAACTAGCTACCAATTACATGTTTTCACATTTAGATAACAATGAGAGCTTACTTGTTTATATAAAAAAAAGAAAAAAATGATTACAATATTACAGTAATAAAAGGATTATTATACAAACTGTAACAGTAACAAAACATCATATACAATAATACGTCGTGAAGTGCAATTTAAACAGTTATTGAACCAATTCGTACCAATGTTTGGCAAGTATTTGATTAAATACATGCGGCTTAGTAGTAAATAAGTCAAGTTCAGAAAAGTCAAACAATTTATTGTAACACTTAGCGGATCTTAAAAAGAAAGAATTTTGTCTGTAATTTGTGCTGCTGCGAGGGACGTTAAGAATAAGAAAAGGTATCCTAACAGATCTAGTAGGAGCACGTAACTGAATCTTGGAGAGAAGTTGTGGGGCGTCAATGTAAGATTGTGCTAACTTAACGAGAAAAGAGATATCTGATATACTCCTTCTCTCCCTAAGTGGTAATAAATGGTACCTTTTGCACCTCGATTCATAATTACGATCGCGGGTTTTACATTTGTACTGAAGGTATCTTGTAAAGTTTCGCTGGATAGATTCCAATCTAGAAATGTAAACGTCATACATAGGATTCCAAACTTGCGAACAGTATTCTAACGAACTACGGACAAAGGAACAGAACAATATTTTAATTATTTTGACATCCGTGAACTGGGAGCAAGATCTTTTTAAAAACCCCATGGCTTTGTTAGCTTTATTGACTATGTAATCTATGTGCTTCTCATAGGTAAGTTTAGAGTCGTGTATCACACCTAAATCTCGTATGTAATGTACACGTTTCAGATGGTCATTCTTTAGAGTGTATGTGTAGGGTATGCTGTTGTTCTTGCGAGTGAATGTAATTGTGAAACATTTAGCTACGTTGAGTTCTAGATTATTTAGCTGACAATAGTTTTCAAGTCTTACGAGATCTTGTTGTAAAGAGTAGCAGTCTTCAACATTGTTTATATTTTTGAAAATTTTCATATCATCTGCGTAGAGTAAAAATGATGAATTTTGAAAGCATGTGTGAATGTGATTTAATTAATGAAAATATTAAATAAAAAGGGCCCGAGAAGCGATCCCTGGGGAACTCCTGAAGGGACTACATGCCATTTCGACACAACACCGTTGATAGCAACAGCCTGGGAACGATTTTGTATATAAGATGTCATCCACCGGTATAAGTTGCCATGAATGCCTGCGTAAAAAATCTTCTGTAAAAGTATATTATGGTCAATACGGTCGAAACATTTACTGTAGTCTGTAAAAATACAGTCTACCTGACCGCCATCGTCCATATAGTTTGTAGTGCAGTCGAGAAATGAAAGTAGGTTAGTGGTGGTCGAGCGATTTTTAAGGAAGCCGTGCTGTTCGGGAATGAAAGTTGAAGAGAAAGTGCTGTATACTTGCGTGTAAATAAGGCGTTCAAGTATTTTTCCAAACAGACATAATTTGGATATGGGTCTGTAGTTATTGATATCACCTTTGTTCCCAATTTTGTGTACTGGCGTTATGTACGCGTACTTCCATATACTAGGCACAATTCCTTCCTTAACCGAACGCGAAAAAATTATCGTTAATGGCTTAGCTAGTTCTTTGGCACACTTGACAATGAATAATGGCGGTATGTTATCAGGACCCGCGCCTTTGTTGAGATCTAAAGATTCTAGGAGCTTTAGGACGTAGTTGGGTGTTATTTCAATTTCACCTATATTTAGTGTAGAATCAGTAGGGGAAACATTTCTTACACTTGTGGCAATTGAAAATCGATCTGAAGTAGAGAGAAAATTTGACTGGAAGTACGTTGCGAAAGCATCACTAATTTCTTCACTTGTGCTATAGGATTGACCTTCTAAAGACATAGTGGAGGGGAGAGTGTTAGAGCCCTTTTTGTTTGCTTTAATGAAGGACCAGAACAATTTTGGATTTTTTATGATGGAATCTTCAGTTTTGGCAATGTAGGTTTTATAACATTGTTCTTCAACTGCTTTGGCTCTAGCGCGAAGTAGTATAAAAGAGTCATAATCTGATGTGTTGCCGTAGATGTGGTATTTGCGTAGATATTTATATTTTTCATTCAAGATCTTTTTTAGACTCGAATTATACCATGGCGGGTACTTTGAAGGGTAAATTATTTTATGAGGTATGTAATTATTAATTAAATCGTTAAGATAGTTATAAAAAATATCAACCGCGACGTCTAATGAGTTGCTAAGCAAATGGTCTTCCCATGCGTAATCTTTTAACAAATTATTAATAGTTTCGTAGTTCCCAGACTCAAAAAACCATTTCATCCTGGGATTAGGTTTTAACTCTACATCTATATTGTAACTCAGTATAATATCAAGAGATTTATGATGATTATCTTCTGGAACGAGAGAATGTACACAGGCGCTAGTAGATATATTAATATTAGACAACACTAAATCTAAAATTCTTCCCTTTGATTTGTTACAACATGTATTATACTGATTTAAATTACACTCGGAAAGAATATCAAAAAAATATGTTTGGGATTCACCAGTTATACTAGAGGGTTGCAAGTAGGTGCCTTCACTTGACCACTCAATATTAGGCATGTTAAAATCTCCTAGTATTACAAACATGTCATCGGGGTTTGTGTTTATTATCAATGAAAGACTGTTGGTAAAATTACGCAATTGCGTCTCGTAAGAGTTCCCCAAATTTTCCTTACAAAGGTAAAGAGTGCAAATGTTAATTTTTTGCATAGTGCGGTCCTTTTTTTTATAACTAATTGTAACCCATAGATCTTCAGCTGAAGATGTCCAGTCAGAACGAACTTCTGCTGATAGTTCACGTTGCACAGCCAACATCACACCACCTCCCATAGTTTGTTTTGTTTTACTATAATCCCTATCCCTACGCCAGACTAAGTACTCACTGTTAAAAAGTTCGCTGTCGGATATACTGTCTAACAACCAAGTTTCTGTTAGTGCGATAACATCGTATGTGTTCAGAAATACATTACGTTTGAAAGTATGCGTCTTAGTTCGCAAACCCCGCGTATTCTGATAATATATGTTAAATGAGGCCATTTATAAATATAAGAAAATAAAAGCTATAATACAATTCAAAGATTAAGATTAATAAGCTATAAGCGATAAATATATTGCTAACGTCCGCTCCACGATAGACCTTGTAAATAATTATTCTAAACAAACATTCCAAGCAACTGTAGTTAAGTGTAAAAATACAATCACAAGTTAAAGCGAGCACAAATAATGATAAGCGCAAAGCAAGTAAAATTGAGTAATGTTCGACACAAACAATAATATATTTTTTTAAAAGTAAGGTTGGTAGCAAAAAGCTGTCAATAGGTGAGCAGCTCGAGTCTACACCGCCGGCGCGGGCGCAAGCTAGAGTGACCCGTATGTAGCGATGCAGGTATGCGCAAGCGAGTGGTAATAGCGCGCGCTGCCGCAGATAGCCGCGATCGACTTGTTGTTTGACCATTCTGTTCTGACTCACACGGTACGTTGTACAAAATTTTATATTATAAGGTAATTTATATTTGAATATGGTTCTCAAACGGTGTACATGTTTTGTAAATAGATATGAATTGATTATTATTGCTGTTGATTTGTGATTTTTAAGAGATCTGTTTCGTACTTTATAAAAAATGTTGGTGCAGTGTCCGATCTTTTTGCCATGATTTTACAATGCTTCACCCAAATGTATTTAAAGTTATTATCCCTAGCAAGGGCTCTTGCCTTGCTTAAAAGTGATTTGTTGGTCGGAGTCAAGTGGTCGTTGATGTAGAAGTTTGAAGACGCAGAAAACCCCAAGTTGGATATGTTGAGTTGTTTACTTCTACGCGACGAAGCCACAAATTCCTCCTTGGTATAGCGACTGTTGAAAGCAACCACGATTGGCTTTTCTGCATTGGGGATACGAGTAGGTATACGCGCAATATAATTAATATCCTCTTTTCTGACCACAATGTTGCATAGTTTACCGATTTTCAGTGCGATATCGTAGAGATTCTCATTTTTCTTCTGCGGAATACCTTCGATCTCAGCATTGTTAGCTCTAGCCCATTGGTCTCGGTCTCGCGATTCTCGGTTTATTCTTTCGATATCAGCCTGAAGAGACGGTATATGACCCGCCACCTTCTCTAATTTATTAACTTTGGTTTCGAGAGTGTTTACCTTTTCGGTGAAGCGGTTTATGATGTCGTGTGCCATTTCAATAGAATCTTTGAGTCCAGACAGCTCCGATTTGATAGATTTCACATCAGCAACTAACGTTGCTAAGGGAGCCAGGTCGACAGTGATCTTGTTGAGCTGCTCCTGCATTTTATCTAGTTGGCTGGGCTGGGGTGATACTGCCAGAGGAGAAAGAGATGAGCTTGACTTACATTTTGGGCAGCGCCAAACACTCTTCCTACTTTCGCCGAGTCTTCGGTATCCAGCTTCAGTAACGCCGGCACACTGGTAGTCATAGTGTTGCTTGCAACCACTACAAACAGGACAGTCGGTGTGCTCGGAACCACAGCTAGCGCAGGTAAACATGATGCGGAAAGTTTGAGTAACACTGGATTTGCTCTTTAGACAAATAAGCGTGCGCTCACGATAGAGGCCTGACGGCGAATTATATATATACTATGTATATATATACTATGTATGTATGTATGTATGAACGTTTTACTACATTGCTTTACTGCATAAATAATGCAACGCGAATGTATACAAGTTATTGGATGTAATAAAGTTGAAGATTGCCAACATAATTAATGTTTTCCTTTTTGCTTTATATTTTTAATATTAATGTTTTCTAAATATAGACATTGCTTTGATTTTTTGGACGATTTATGTAGGTAAGTCTTTGTCACGATAAGGATTAAACATACATCTGCTCTCCAAAATGTTAAACCAAATTTTATATGGAGTATATATTATAATATCAGCCCTATATTAAACTGTCCCATTGCTGGGCACAGGCCTCTTCTCACTATGAGAAGGGTTAGGCCATAGTCCACCACGCTGGCCTAGTGTGGGTTGGCAGACTTCACATATCTGCCAGAACATTATAGAAAACGACATGCAGGAGGTTTTCCTTCACCGTTAAAGCAAGCGATAATTAACTATTTAATACGCATATAACTTCGAAAAGTCAGAGATGCGCGCCTTGGGTTCGAACTCGAAATCTCTGCGTGGCAGTCCAACGGTTTCTCACTTGGCTTTTTTTTTAATATTTGCCGAGTGAAGCTTCGCTCGCATAAATGTACATTAGGTTAGGTTACTAGAAGTACTTCTTCTGGATAAAAGGTACCCTTTGTCCTTTTCTGTTCCCATGACAACGTATATACGAAATATCACGATGATCGGCCGAGTAGTTAAAGCGTGAAAGCGTAACAAACAAACAAAATCACATTTGCATTTATAATATTAGAAAGGATTCGTTGATAATTAATAGCATAACATATAGAATAGATTTAGGCTACAGCACGATCGCCGGTCAACTTGCGAACATCCTGACTAGGAAAATGTCTTACATATAGTCTTTAAGAAGACCGAAGATTACTTCACTGTAGACAGGTTATCGTGGATTGCTTTCCCACTTTGATTAGGAATACAGCAATTTTAGAGCTGCTGGAGCAGAGGATACTTTTTTTTACCAACTGTATGTTAGCTCCATTTCTACAATCTTTATAACGTGCAATTAAAGTAATATTGACTTGTTTTAACCTGTAATCTGTTGGAAGTGCAGGAAAAATTTAAAAACTATTGTGTCTAATCGCTGGTGTGGCACTGCCATTCAATAGGTAAATTTAATTAACTCTTTAAAAAAGATTAGATATTAATTTCTTCACGTATGTATTATATATAGGTACCTTCTAAAAAGAAAATTACATCGTATAACTGGTATAAAGTTAAATTTATTGCTGCTCATGTGTAACTGAGCATATTTGAGTAATTGCTAACCGCGGCATCATGTCACAGGCACACATGCGGTCGGGCCTGTCAAATTATATAAACTTCAATGTAAGGGAAGTATCTTTAAAGGGTGACAATTATTACGGGTTCCTACTTTAACATGTTATGTTGTAAAAGCAATAAGTAATTCCTTCTTTTTTAAGACATCTCTTGGACTAGTATTGTGTGTGTTTTAACACGCTTTTATAAGCTTGGTTTGTATGTATCTATATAACGGAATCTTTGAACGTGATTATCACCCCTTTCAAACCGACGGATTTATTTGAAACTTTGCACATTTATCGAGGACATATGACAATACAATATTTTAGAAAAAAAAATAGTTTAAAAAACTAAAAACACGCTTTAAAAAGTAGAAAATAATTTAATAATTTTAATGTAAATAAGCGTGGGGTGGGGGTTATCACAATGTCTTAAAAAGCACCCCACGATTTTTTACATTAAAATTATTACATTATTTTCTACTTTTAAAGCGTCGTTTTAGTTTTTTTAACTATTCTTTTGACATATACAAATAGTCTCATGCATAAATCGTAAAAAGAAAGTTCGAGTGCCATAGCTATGGATGCAGGTCCCACGTACTAAGGGACGAAGTTATTGACGCTTATCAGACACAGATTCAGATTTCAACTGCTACTGAAATTTTCTTGTCAGGAAAACTCAGTAGCACCACCTTCCTTGGTGCGGCAATCAAATCCGAGATCTCACGCATAGCAGTCGCGTTTATTAGCGATGCGCCATATTCTAACAGGAAAACAGAAATCTGCCTCAGGGCTTTTCTTTTTCTATCAGGAAATTATTAATAACAGCATGGAGTCTGACAAATAGCCCGAAAGGGATAGCCCTCTTAAATGGGACTTAAAATATTGTTGTCGAAATGTGAACGTAATTCACTATACAACACTATATATTATAACATATCTATACTAATATTATAAAGCTGAAGAGTTTCTTTGTTTGTTTGAACGCGCTGATCTCAGGAACTACTAGTTCGATTTGAAAAATTATTTTAGTGTTGGATAGCCTATTTATCGAGGAAGGCTATATAGGCTACATATCATCACGCTACGATCCACGGGGGCGTTGGAGTAACTATAAACGCGGGTGAAACCGCGGGAACATCTAGTATAATATAATAGCAGCCCTATATTAAACTGTCCCACTGCTGAGCACGGGCCTCTTCTCAGCGTGAGAAGGTTTAGGCCATAGGCCACCACGCTGACCCAGTGCGGGTTTTCAGACTTCACCTATCTTCGATATCATTATCGAGAACTCTCAGACATGCAGGTTTTCTCACGATGTTTTCCTTCACCGTTAAAGCAAGCGATAATTAGCAATTTAATACGCACATAACTTCGAAAAGTCAGAGATGCGCGCCTTGGGTTCGAACTCGAGACCTCTGCGTGGCAGTCCAACGGTCTCCCACTAGGCTATCGCTGCTTATAACATATTATTATTTTTATTTATTACTTTTTTATTTTCAGCGTGTATTGTCCCACTGCTGGGCAAAGGCCTCCCTCCCGCTTTTCCGCATATCCCTTTTATACGCTAGTTTGCACCAGTCTCTCCTGTAGTAAGTTAATTCGTCTCGTCATCGACGTTTTGGTCTACCACGTTGCCGCGTAGCACCGTCTGGGATCCAATCTGTGCTGATAACATATACCTACTTCATTATTTATCTGCCGAGATAAACAGCATTAGTACTTTAATAACCTAAGCTAATATAGGTACTATCAAAAAAGAAAGTAGTAAAGATAAACAAACACACTAGCATTTTCAGTAACAGTGAGGATGAGGATAAAACGGCAAAGCTGACGATAAAGGTAGAAACGCACGAATTAACTAAATTAGGTAGTTAGGTGTTCGGCCATTAATGAGTTGACCAGTGTTGTAAGTAGCCCATTGAGTAGTGATGCGTCTGCGTCACATTGTTGTCGAGTATCGATATCGATATCCATACTAATATTATAAAAAGGAACGATTTGATTTTTTGTTTGTTTGTTTGTTAGTAAGGATTTACCTCAAAAACTACACAACTGATTTTAAAAATTCTTTCACCATTAGAAAGCTATATTATCACAGAGTACCTTCACTAATATATCCTAACCTACTTTTACGCAAGCGAAGCCGCGGGCAAAAGCTAATAGTTTTATAATCTTATTGTTTATGAACCTATTGAGTATCAACGGCCCGTCAGCCGCCAAAGCGAGTTGTTTGCCAATGAATTCTGCAATTGAAGTAATTGAAAAGTAAGGGAACAAGTGGTATATTTTGTCAGCCCTATTTATAAATGACGATAATGAGCCACTTCCAATGATCTATGAGCAGTATTAGTCCATCGTCCACTAAGCTAGCCAAATACCGGGTAGTTCCATACAAAGAAAAATTGAAATATTTTAAACTAAACTACAAAATATCTGCGCTGTATATAAACTGTCCCACTAGTGGGCACGGGCCTCTTCTCTGTGTGAGAAGGGTCAGTCCATAAACGACCCCGCTGGCCCAGTGCTGGTTGGTAGATTTCACATATCTTCGAAAACAATATGTAGAACTCCCAGACATGCAGGTTTCCTCACAATGTTTTCTTTCACCATCAAAGCGAGCGACAATTATTTATATTATTGAATACGCATATAAGTTTTAAAAGTCAGAGGTGCATGCCTTTTTTTTATACAACTAACGTGGCAAACAAGCATACGGCCCACCTGATGGTAAGTGGTCACCGTAGCCCATGGACGCCTGCGACACCAGAGGCATCACTCGCGCGTTGCCGACCTTGTAAAAACCTTTTAACGCCGTTTTTGAATACTGTAGTCCCATACCCCATACTGTAGTCTTGTGGGAAAAGCTTAGTCGGTCGGAAAAAAGATCGAACTAGAGACTTCTGCGTAGCAGTCCAAAGTTTTCTCACTAGTCTATTGCTGTCTCATCAATATAACTTTTCAAACCGAACCGGATCGAATACCTGAACCCGAGCCCAATTTAGGCACCTCAGTCAAAACCAGCATTTCTATTCTCCTCTATTTACTAAGTTATTCACTACAAATTTATCTTAATCATCGCCACTCATTAAACTAATTACTATGGCGACAGGTGACGACAATCAGACGGCAATAATTGATAATAATAGCCATTATTACACGAATATCGCAAAAACTAAGAAAAATGGACGATTCTTTGTTTATGTTAAGCTTTGTTAATGTGAAACCACTTTTTGTAATAAGTTCTAGGTTTCATTGTAATGATGACTGGAATCGTGACGTAGTTCAAGTTTTTTTTTTATGGGATAGGAGGCATACGAGCAGATGGATCGCCTGATGGTAAGCGATTACCGCCGCCCATGGACACCCGCAACACCAGAGGAGTCACAAATGCGTTGCCGGCCTTTTAAAAAGGAGTACGCTCTTTTCTTGTTGCCTTGCCTTTGCTAAAACGACAGTCTTCTTCTCCCTAGCCTTTATTATTCCCAAGTCACTTGGAGTCGGCTTTTTCTAGTCTAACCGGATTTGACTGGATATCAGTTTTTACACGGAGCGGCTGTCACCTGACCTCCGCAACCCGAAGGCTAACGATACCCTAGGGCTAGACCAGTGTCAGGATATTAGAGGGTACTGACTTTCCCAATAACGACTGCCATAGATTTTCACGGCAGCCGGGACCGACGGCTTAACGTGCTCTCCGAGGCACGGAGTAGGCGATAATTGTCAATCAAATACGCACATAATTTCGAAATGTCATATTATAACTTCCGAATGTCAGAGGTGCGCGACGTGGGTTCGAACCCGAGACCTTCTGCATTGCAGTCTGTTGGAAAAAGGGGCGGGTCGGATGCTAGTTCCTGATACTCACTTGGGGGAGTTCCATGATTTTTGTTCACCCAAGAAGTGCTCAACGCGCCTAAAGAAGTTTTCACTTCAAAAAGCCTTGCCACACTTTGTTCAATTCGAGTACTCTCGATGGATTGACTGATTAGTCAATCCATCGAGAGTATTATTCGTGACAGCCTTATTACAATAAGCAATCTTGACAGCTACTTTTCCAACGCACTTCGGTAACGACTATAATGAACAGTGTCTGGGGTTCAGCCATAATTGGCAGACAAATTAAATTAATATATACGCCATATTAGTTGTGTGAAGTTTATTAATTATGTTATTCTATTACAGAGTATGGGTTTACTATTAACTATGTTATAGTTTACTTAAATATGTGCTGTATGTGTTAAATAAGTCCTACGTCGCGGGGGACTTCACAAGCGTATGAGGTCATTGGCAAAGTCTGTCCGTTATATAGATATTTTCACTGGTTTCGTAGCCTCCATCAAATCCCAATTGATTAATACGTTTCAATAACTGAAAATTGCCCTAGTATTGTATAACACTTTATCTTCTAGTATCGTTACTATAGTTAATTATTTACTGTCTTGTGTGCTTGTTATATTCACATCTATTACATGCCAATCTAAAATGTATTCCAGCTCGAGTCCTATGATATAGTGTTTTCTTTTTTTATACAATTGATATGGCAAACAAGCATACGGCCCACCTGATGGTAATTAGTCACCGCAGCCTATGGACACAATACCAGAAGCATCACTTGCGCGTTGCCGATCCTTTAGGAAAAAAAGGAAATGGGAAGGAGAAGGAGCGGGAAGGGAGATAGAGGGTGATTGGTCCTCCGGCAGTCTCACTCACCAAACGAAATACAACAGTAGGAATAATGCTATTTCACGTCGATATTCTGTAAAAGGGTAGTCTTTCCCCGCTCGAGCCGGCCCATTCATGCTGAAATCAGCGAGGAAAAATACTGTTCCCGAGGAATAAAAAAATATCGACAAAATAAATCTGATCTGAAATTGAAATATTACACACAGGTTTCCTTCACACTTAATACATTACAATGGCAAGTTGATCACTTAAAACCACAGCGCAATAAATATCACAAGTCATAAATATGCGCACCCCTATCGGTCATATGTCGTATATCGATAAAATCGTAATCAGTATCGTAGATTGAATTCTCGATATACGTATAATATCACTAATTGCGCAAGAGGGACAATTGACGATGATTAATGACCTTCCATAACAAGAGCACGGGTTATGTGCGAAGTAAACAATTTCTTTTTTGTTATTGGCAATCTATAATTATGTGGGTTGCCAGCATGTGAAATATTACCAATCAGATTCACGCCTTTATTCCTAAAGCGGAGATTTTATATATACACAAAGAACAATGGCCAAATTTCTGTAGAAGCTGTACCTGGTTTTTATTTGCTATGTCCACAAACAAACTGGAGTGGGATTGGTTCATTTTCATGTATTTAATACTATCCTGTATGAAAATAATGTGTAAGAAGCCTAAATATTTTAATATCGTGAAAAAAACGCTGTGCTACTTTGTACCTACATAATACGCATATATCAATTGCATAAAAAATAATACTAACTGGTTTGATCTCTACGTATTTATTTATTTGTACTACTGTCAATAACTCTTTAAAAATATGAAAATAATTACAAGTATTGAGTATTGAACCTTTTAGTATACGAAAAGCAACGAATCACATCGTAAGTGAAATTAAAAGATGCGTTCTAAACTTATGTAAGTTAAAGAAAACACAATATAAAAAAAATGTATATCTTTTTTTCCTGGATTCATAAACAGATATTTATTATCTTTCCTAAAATCGTAAGCAATAACGGATTTTTTCATATACAATACATGTCGGGTCGCCGTCAGGTACGATTTGACCATTGTTCTTTGGACAGTGATTTTACTCGTAAGTCTCATTTTACAGGCGTCGAGCCCTTTGCTATATATCGAGTAGGGTGTACATTGCCAATCGCATGCACTGCACGGATGGCGTAAGGGTTTAAGTGAACGCCTCGCCACTATCGATGTGCTGAAGGTTGTGGGTTTGAACCCCACACGGGACAAAAATTTGTGTGATCCACAAATGGTTGTTCCGAGTCGGATGGACTTTGTGTCCGTCGTTTGAATGTTTGTAAAGTTTTGGATATCGAAAGGGAGCGCAGAGCGCTGTCTGTCCGATGCAATATGTTGGCCCGCAGGTTTTCACGGTGCACGGGGACTGTTAAAGTTGCGCTTTTTAAGGCGTACTGTCAGTCATTTTACACCTGCAGCCTGTGGGTTAACTATACGCAGCGGACATACAGCGATCTGCGCGTCCAATATAATAACGCGTTCCGGGTGATGATGGGGCTGCCGCGCTACTGCAGCGCCTCCGCGATGTTCGCGGTGGCTGACACAGACGGCTTTGCAGCCATCATGCGCAAACGGTGCGCATCTATCATGCGCCGCACGCGCGGCAGTCCCAACACCATGCTGCGCGCGTTGGCGGACCGGTGGGACTCTCCGATACTGGCTCGCTGGATACGACTGCACGCAGTCGTTTAGTGATTTGCTACTATCGTCGCGGAGTCCACCCGGACCTGCCACTAGTGTTTAGTTAATTCCATTATTTATTACTAATTTTAGTTTGTAAGCTCGCAATTTTACTAACAAATATGGATGTAATCTTAGGATGAATCTGAAATAAATGATTATTATTATTATTATTAAAGTCCCCCGCGACAAAGAAATTATACCTACGGCGGGAGTGATCTTTTTTAAAAACAAACCATACTCTGTGCTGGTTCTCTCTCTGGGATGAAACCATTGAGAATTTGTCCGATTTGGTCATCGAATCCATTATGTCTTTTTACAAAAAATGGCATACCAGCATGCGTCTTGGCGCTTGCTATACTAAGTTACTCATCAAGTGCCTTCTTCGGATTAAGAATTCGAACATGTGACGAAAAGAATGGAATTCACGAGATGGATGTAGAACCTTCGAAGTTCTTACTGACCGTGCAAAATGCAATCTAGGTATCTGCAAAAGAGTTGTACTTCACTGAACAAATCGACTCATTTGTAGCGAAATCAATTATTTGGCAGTGGCAGTTTCTTTCACTCCAATAATAATAATAATATAATATAATATTCTATCACATACACACAACACCATCTAGCCCAAACTAAGCAGAGCTTGTACTATGGGTACTAGACAATGGATAAACATACATATTAAATACTTTTTTTTTGTAAATACATACATATTATACATAGAAACACCCAGACCAAGACAAACATCCATGTTCATGCACACAAATGTTTGACTTGTGCGGGAATCGAACCCGCGACCTCAGGCGTGGCAGTCGGTTACACTAACGACTACGCCATCGAGGCCGACAATTTTTTGTTTGTACTATATAACCTACTAGATTGTGCCCGCGGCTTCGCTCGCTTTAATGTAGGTTAGGTTAGTAACAGTTATTTTTACAGGATAAAAGGTACGTTCTTTTTTGTTCTTCTAATAACGTGTATGCGAAATGTCATGATAATCGGTCGAGTAGTTTAGGCGTGAAAGCGTAACAAACAAACAAACTCACATTCGCATTTATAATATTAGTTATGATGGCAGATTCTTTCAGCCCAATGTTTGTACTATATAACTTATTTTTTGTCTACCCAAAAGGCTGTAAATAGTGTAAACGCGATATTTTCAAAATTAATTAGTCGGCATCCACGGAATTCGTATACATTGTGTCTGGGCACCAAGCTTTGACCAAGAGTTTAATAACTTGGTGACAACGGTAGTGAATGCGACTGCTGTGCACGAGTTCTTGAGTTTGATACCCTGGTCGATGGTTTTATTAGTAAGATGGTTTTATTAGTATGATGGTTTTATTAGTAAGATGGTTTTATTAGTATGATGGTTTTATTAGTAAGATGGTTTTATTAGTAAGATGGTTTTATTAGTATGATGGTTTTATTAGTAAGATGGTTTTATTAGTATGATGGTTTTATTAGTAAGATGGTTTTATTAGTAAGATGGTTTTATTAGTATGATGGTTTTATTAGTAAGATGGTTTTATTAGTAAGATGGTTTTATTAGTATGATGGTTTTATTAGTAAGATGGTTTTATTAGTATGATGGTTTTATTAGTAAGATGGTTTTATTAGTAAGATGGTTTTATTAGTAAGATGGTTTTATTAGTATGATGGTTTTATTAGTAAGATGGTTTTATTAGTAAGATGGTTTTATTAGTAAGATGGTTTTATTAGTATGATGGTTTTATTAGTAAGATGGTTTTATTAGTAAGATGGTTTTATTAGTATGATGGTTTTATTAGTAAGATGGTTTTATTAGTAAGATGGTTTTATTAGTAAGATGGTTTTATTAGTATGATGGTTTTATTAGTAAGATGGTTTTATTAGTAAGATGGTTTTATTAGTATGATGGTTTTATTAGTAAGATGGTTTTATTAGTAAGATGGTTTTATTAGTTTGATGGTTTTATTAGTAAGATGGTTTTATTAGTAAGATGGTTTTATTAGTCGATGGCGTTATTAGTCGATGGCTTTATTAATAAGCTTTTACACGTGGCTACGCTCGCGTGATAGAGCCTATGTTACTCGGTGAAAATAAAGCTTTCTAATGGTCTAGTGATAAATTGGTCGAGTAATTTTTTTACAAACAAACTAAAATTTAAATCTCCCCTCTTTATAATATTAGTACAGATACACAAATATCTGGTACTGTACTCTTTCCTTGTCACCAAAAACATAGCTGTCAAAATGTGGATATAGGAGATATCTGCTTACTCTTTCTAGGAGATAGGCATGACACAATACACGTGTTATATAATTCCATCCAACTTTAAAGAATTCACGTACAATGTCAACATTCCAAATGTCAAACTCCAATTACGTATAGCGCTTCTGTGCGAACGTCACGAAAAATAATTTATAACTTTTTCAGCTTTGTATTAATTGGCCACAGCGGCAGCGTCGAAACTTTTACACTTGAAGACTTTTCTTTAGGTGTTCCGCAGACTACGATCCTTTTTCTATTCCACAACTAAACCCTCTTTATGATATATAGTGACTTTACCAAGGTAGTAGAGCCTCGCTGATTTCAGCATGAATGAGCTCGACCGGGGAAGGACGACCCTCTCACAAAATATCGACGTGAAATAGCAGTAGTCCTACTGTTGTGTTTCATTCGGTGAGTGAGACTACCGGAGGCCCAATCACGCCCTTACCCCCTTCCCGCTCCTTCTCCTTCCCACTTCCTTTCCTAAAGGGTCGGCAACGCGTTAGTAATGCCTCTAGTATTGCAGGCGTCCATAGGCTACGGTGACCACTTACCATCAGGTGGGCCATATGCTTGTTTGCCACCTTAATTGTATAAAAAAAAGAAGAAAAGGTCTATAAGTCTATTGCCGAAATGCGTCTTAAAGGATCAGTTACAGACAATTATTTTCCCAAAATCTATGGATTCAGATCTAGTCATAGCAAGCTCCGTCGTGTCCAAACTATACCCCCTATTCTTTATAGGTGCCGGATCAGTAAAGCCATTCACCACTTGCAATGTCTGCGTAATCATAAGTTGAACAAAATATGTGTACGAGTACAGCACCTGTATGGACTTTGGCGAGTCTAAGCGCGAAGTGAGTCGATCCATTCCAAGACATGTTTCAGGCCAGCGCCAAATCTTTGGAAAAGTACAGTATCTAAAATCAGCGGGTAAGCTCGATCCATTTTTGCCATTCAAATAGAATGCGTCCACTTTGAAGGGCGAACAAAAATTGACAGATGGTGGCTCGTCGCGAGATTGTCTAGTGTGACACGGGTGCTCAAAATATATACGCGTAACTGCAGGTATGGACTGTGCGTTCTACGTGCCCATATGTGGCTTAAGAGGCATTGCCCGAAGGTAAAGTGGCCAAAGAAGACAGTCGTTTCAGTCGGCTGACTTCTGCCGGTCTCGGCATGGCACCAACGGACTTCTTCTCCTGGTCCTTCGTGTGCGTTGTTGCATAGAATTCAACAAGTGCTAAATGTTATCCGGTCCGTCGCTGTCCGTCGTCTGCAGAATGCCTTGCACAAAGTTGGAGGTGCGAGATGTAATTAAAGATCTTCAATAGCATACATACACTAAGACTTGTAGAGTAAAAGAAATCCCATTTTCTGCAATAGCAGTAGTTTTGCAAATGAAAATAGAAATAAATTTCCATATATTAGTGTGTGTGTGTGTGTAACGTCCAGACCGTATTCGGCCACGGCGACTTGGAACTCATTGTTGAGAGCTTCGTTGATGTGCTCTCAGGTGACTGACATACCCGATTTTTGCCGTGAACCTGCGTCCGCTGAGTCTGCCTTGGACGCGCAGTAGTAGTAAATGAGACAACTGTGTATGAGGTCTCGGATTCAATTCCCGGGTCATACTGAGAGACAAGAGATTCTTGGGTTTTTCTATCAAGCAATTTTGAGTAGCATATAAGAGTAGGTTAAAGTGAATATACGATCACTATCCTAACTGACACCCGCCTCGCTGGTACCTACTCTGGTAAAAAATTGCGTTTGCGCATAATATTGTCTTATGTTTACGCAAATGATATACGTTGAAATTAAACTACTTTACAAGGATTTTGTCGCGTTATTCAATTTATTTCTATAAGATTCTCAATGGCAGCACAGAGTCTGATAATGTGCTCGATTGACAACAATAAAGTCTTACCCTCTTATTATATAATCTGAAATAGCTCACAAAATATGATTACACATCTGCCTACCCCTACCCGTATATAATATATATTTACGCGGCAATCTTTATGCTTACATCTATACTAATATTATAAAGCTGAAGAGTTTGTTTGTTTGTTTGCTTGAACGCGCTAATCTCAGGAACTACTGGACCGATTTGAAAAATTATTTCAGTGTTAGATAGCCCATTTATCGAGGAAGGCTATAGGCTATATACCATCACGCTAAGATCAATAGGAGCGGATCACCAATGAAGAATGTTTCAAAATCGCCGGGTATTTTTGCCTTTTGAGAGCTTCCGCTGCGTGCGCTGCGTAATCATGTATGATAGAATTGTTCCCCTTTAAAAGTTCTAAAAAAAAGTCCGCGACAGCATATGTCTATCTTTTAAGGTTGGCTCACTATAACCATTTTTTGCTAATCAAATTTGTTTTAAAATAATGCATTATTTGCGAAGGTATTATTATAATCACGATATTAAACCTTATCCAAATAAATACGTTATTCATCACAAGTATTTAATTTAAAACAAAATTTCCCTTTACATCATTCGATTTCAATGAATATCTTAGGAGATATCGCAGTTTTAAAATAACATCGCAGCAAAATAATTACCCATTACAGACATAGTATAAACGATGTTCCTCCTGGTTTATTCTGCGTGATTACTACTGGTTCGATTTGAAAAATTCTTTTAGTGTTGGATAACCTATTTATCGAGGAAGGCTATAGGCTATATAACATCACGCTACAACCCACGGGGGCGGCGCAATAACGATAAACGCGGGTGAAACCGCGGGAACATCTAGTTATTAATAAAATTCCTTATCAAAATCTCCCAACAAATTATTTTCCATATAAATTTTACCCACAAACCTGGCAACATCGATCGCGTGTCAATTGTCCATCGAGATAAACGGTCTCTATTGAATACCGTGGTAAACAGTCACATTAAATACTACTGTAGCCAATTATTACTCACATAAATATACAAGCGGCTAATATAATTTGACGTAATTATAATAGCAATGACTTAGGACTTAGTACAAATTGTACGATCAATTACTAAAAGGACACATCTTCTATACAAAATGTAGAGGAGTTTCGACCTTATTTCAAAGTAAAAAGGCGCATCTCAGATAGTAAAACTCTGAAATGATTTACTAATTCACTTAGACATAAAATACTAACTTGTAAAAGTCAAAGATTTGTGGTTAGTGAATAACAAACCTACTTTCAAAAATTCGCCGGGTTTGGAAAAGTTTAAGAAAAATACTAGAAAAAAGGCGACAATTCTTTTTAATACATCATTGAATAAAAAATTTGATATTTCCAACACATATTTGCAAGGTTCCGTAACTACATTTAATGCTAGAAATTATAATAAAATAATTGGGAATAGAGGAACCCACCACGCACCCTCGGATTACCCACCTTATTGCAATAAAAAATGGTTGACAATACCGAACTCATCTGGTTAGCGAAAGCCGCGTTATGGGATCCAGACATACTCCAGCTTGAAGTATTCCGCTTCGAACACAAAATATGCGTCGACAGTCATGTTTTACTCAGCAGTTAGTACAATGGATTGCCTATTTCGATTCAATATATTCATAAGCTGGTTTGGACATGTAGAAAGAATGGACGAGGAAAGACTGACTAAGAAAGTTTATAAGGCTAGTGTGAATGGAACAGTCGCAAGAGGAAAACCTAGGCGAACGTTTCTCGATCAGATCGGAGGCGTTCTGGACAAAGGCCAGGTTAAGTGCTCCTTGAACCGACGGGCGTGTATGAGGAATGTGATGAAAGTGAATGAAGCCAGAGAAGTGTGTCAGGATCATAGCAAATGGAAATCCGTAGTCTCTGCCTACCCCTCTGGGAAACAGGCGTGAATCTATGTATGTATGTATGTATATTCATAACACAAACAGCAGCAGTCTCAGACAGAAAGAACAACAGTACAAAACCAAACTCGCTATAAATTCTCTTTCGTTTTATACAAAACCTAACATGCTGTAATATCGCAATAAAACTGCACACAAAAATCAAAAACCGTAAAAGACCAAAAACCGGAAATAAATATCGACCCACAAGCATTGTCCCAACCCTAGCAAACCGAGCACGGTTTTAATTGATACCGATGTTTTTTGTTCGTTTTAGAGACGTCACAGTGGCAAGGAAGTTGTCAATTACCGATAGTGCAAGCAGACGGTTTTACGTTTTACCAATAGAAAGAATTTTTCAGTAACGGTAATGGCTGTTTGAGTCACTGATGCTAAAAAAAGTAAAAATATGAGATGGATTTAAGTTTTTAGATTGGATTTTTTGTTGCGTATCAATCAAAACGATCTAGAAATTGGCTTTGAAAGGTAGTGGCTTTTTGTAGGGTAGTTGTGAAATGGGGTGAAATTTAAATAAAGTATCTTTGATGATTACTTTTCTTTACTTTTCTATTCAAATATTCGAATGCATTATTTTTTATTTGCTAGCAATTTTGACGGTACCGTTTTCTTAAAAATTTGAGCGTGTTAGAAATGAATATTGGTATGAAAATAGTTATTAAAATGGCGGGTATAAGTGTTGTTTGTTATTATTGTTATAAAAGATAGTGGTTATTGTAGTTTTTTAAAGAAAATTATTATATTGTAATCAATATTATTCCATTCAATAAGTAAAGATTTTATTTAGCTTCGAAGTCGTTTGAGATTTGGTGCTTCAAGACAAAGTATGTGGTCTAAAGTGATGTCATGACGGTAGTTAACCCTTAGTGCCCATTGAACGCCAGTCGCCTCAATATCATACATATATGCACATACTACCGTATATCCCCAAAAGAGTTGGCAGAAGTTTTGTCATACCTTTATCTTTCATCTATAATTTCCTTGTAATAGAGATTGAACCACAATCGTTTACACACCAGCAGAGACCGTGGACCGTTTAAACACTTAGCCAAAGGTCCAAGATAGCAGCTCATTGAAATCAAACACATTATACGGATTTTGTTGCGTTGTTTATTTTAGTTTAAAACACTTTTATTACATAACTAGCTGTTACCTGCGACTTCGTCCGCGTAGATTTTAACTAAAAGTGTTGGTCTCCGCGAAACACTACTTTTTTTTCTTAAATCAAAGTAGCCTATGTTACTCCTTATAACATCAGCTATCTGCCAATGAAAGTCCCGTCAAAATCGGTTCAGCCGTTTCGGAGATTAGCCGGCACAAACAGACAGACAGACAAAAATTTAAAAGATAGATGCTTTCGTATAGGTACCTTATATACTTTCATATGCATTAGATAAAAAGCTGTTATTTTGACATTACAAACAGACACTTCAATTTTATTTATTTGTATAGATTTTGAAGCTTTTCAACACTACTATTATTGAACTTTACTACAACTAGGTACTGCATTTTGAACTTTGCCCCGACGTTTCGATTGCTTTACAGCAGCCATGTTCACGGGGAGACTAAGATGGTGGCAAAGTGTAAACTTAAATATAAATAGTTTTAATTAACTTAAATAGCTTAAATTGTAGTAAAGTTCAATAAGAGTAGTGTCAGAATTTTAAAATTACGTAATAAAAGTATTTTAAAGTAAAGTAAACAACGGGACAAAAGCCGTATAAAGTATTTAATGTTAATGTATAACATTCCCGTAAACATGAGACAAAATTATGGCAGCTCATCTTAATATACGTGCATACGCAAAAATGGCGCATATACGCGCCATTTTTGATCATCGCCATCGCTGACCCACAGATATTGAATAAAAAAATAAAAAATTCCATATTCAAATCATTTAACTGGCCCGTAAAGCGAAATTTATGACCATGTTAAATAATTTGAATATTTGAATTTGGAATTCCTTTTTTATCAGTAAGTTGGCTAATAAGGTTATGGTTTGCTTTATGTTAATGTTATTTAAGCTATGATTATTACTAAAACCAAAAACCACAGTACCTCAATGCCTGCACGGATGGCGTAGTGTTTTAAGTGGCCGCTTCGCCACTGCCGCCGCTCCGAGTGTTGAGGGTTCGATTCTCACACGTGACTAAAATTGGTGTGTTCCACAAATAGTTTATACTCTGTACTAATGAGAATTGCCTAAAAAGCTTTAACAAAACTTTACCCGTTCTGAAGTTTAATACGAAATAACTAAGTCTTAGAACTAAGTCTTACCAAACAACATTTAAAATCTATCGTGTATGACCACCGGTGTTCCACTCCAGCTCAATAGGTTAATATGCATCAATAAAATTATCTATAATAAATTTGCGTTTGGTGTCATAAATCCAATCCAAAGATAACAATGTTGCCCGTGTGAAAATACCTTTAAACTATGCAATAATACCACCAATTTGTACGTTAAGTCTAATTACGGACGTAATTCGACCACAAATAGTAACTGTAATTGGCGTATATCTAAAACCTGATATCTGATTCAGTCCAAATTTCGACCGATAATATTTGCCGTTAATTTCATATAATATTTGCAGCTGAATTATTCCGATTTTAGCGTCGCTATTTAGAAATTAGAATTGCGTTGTGAATTAGGACTAAATCGGCTGTGCCATTTTTATTACTTTAGTATTACATTACGTTTTGTGACATTCTGCGATTTTGAACTTTTTATTTAAGACTAGCTGTTAACTGCGACTTCGTCCGTGTAGAGTTTTAAATAAAAAGTGTTTGATCAGTTCGCAAAGTTTACGAATACTTAATATTTATGTATTCCGCGTATAGAAATACCTATGCTAAAACTAATGTAATTCTTCTACTTTGTCTCGATTTTTTTTTATATTGGATGTATATACATATATTAAAATTAGATATTATTATTTAATACACGTTTTCCTATTTGTATCGTAAGTTGTTCACTATTTCATAGGCTTTGATTTTCTCTCCATGTATTCCTCACTTTTTCAAAAATAAAAGTAGCCTAAGTTACTCCTTAGAAAATGAGCTATCTGCCAGTGAAAGTCCCATCAAAATCTGTTCAGCCGTTTTGCAGATTAGCTGGAACAAACAGACAGACAGACAAAAATTTTAAAAATGAATGTTTTGGTATAGGTACCTTATATACTTTCATATGCATTAGGTAGAAAGCTGTTATTTTGACATTACAAATAGACACTTCAATTTTATTTATTTATATAGATAAGAAACTTACGGTCCTTAGTATATAGACACTTGTAACACCAGGGTTACTAGTAACGTGCTGCCAACCCCTTAATAATGCAGTTTGCTGCCAACATAAGGAAAAGGAACCTACTGGTGCCTTGCTGACAGTCGACTCTCTTTACGGATACTATAAGTAATATATTCCTAAATGTGCAGTGGCACTGTTGTAGAGGAAATTGGTCTTGGTATCTTGAAAAACATGTCCACTGCAAGAATACAACACACTTTTCTTAAGACTGCGCCGAGCGAAATGTGCCAAAACAGGCGGTCACAGTTAAGTTGATGACATCGGCACTTTTTGTTTAATACATATATAAAATATACATTTACCATAACAATGAATGTGTTTACAATTACTCCGTTTTAAAAACTTTAAATAATTAATATTTTCGCCTACTAAATTACGCAAATTTACACGAAAAATGCAAAAACATAAGCTCGTATTAGGTGATTTTTAGATTATAACAGTAGAAATCTATCCTATTTTACAGCTTAAACGAAACATAAATAGTTATATTATAATTTGTCCGTCCCAAATATTTAAGTTATTGGTTGACAATAAAGAATTATCAAAAAAGCACTTCAAATCCTCCATACAATTTTACTATGGCGGCCGCGCGCCGGCCGATTTGAATATCGAGCTCTGTCATTCAGTCCAACCGCGTCTTACGCTCGGCGCAGTCTTAAAGATAACTACCGCATTATTGTCGTTGCTGTTGGTTCTACGTCCTTGCTTTGCTGAACGAGGAAACAGGTACGTGAAAATTTATATCATATTTGGTGTGTAAACCTTGACGCCCATAAGTGTTACTTTGTGACCTAAATGAATGAAGATATTTAGATTTTTCCTTTTGCCTGCGTCGCGGGAAACTTTGCAAACATACAAATATCAGACAAAATTACTTATCTAGACTCAGAAAAATCATTTGCGGCTCACACAAATAAATTTTCCCTCGCGGGTTTTGCACCCAAAATACTCGGAACGGCGAAGCGGCAAGAGTATTGCTTGCTCACTGCGCTAACCATGCAGTCATTATCAGTCAGTTTATTAGTTGGATTGGTCCATTTAATGTAAAATTCTTATATGTAACGTTGATCCTACTAAGACGTTGCTCTCTCTTGTCACTTTAACAAAATTGATATTTTAAATTATTACAACAGAGCTTCATCACATTTGAATTCTCTATATCTGCCTGCAATATCAAAATAAATAAAGCGACAACACGGTATGCAAGCCCTGCTTCACGATTTATCTTTTTCCTCATTTATAATTTTACTAACATGCGAAACGCTTTGAAGAATCCTAACCAACATCAATATCATGAGTTTTACCGACTGCATCCATACTGAATCGAATTATCGATGTCTTTACTTCGCTTTACCAGTTCAATCGCTGCATCGCTTTCAAAAAGGACTCGATCGTCGCAATAAGCCTCTGTATATGAACGAAATGGAGCGTTTAATCGACGCGTTCACATCCGAAAAGGAATGAAATCGCGGCTCATCATAACTCATGTCAGGCTTAGCCCTTATGTATATTCTGGCATACGATTTACCTTGTCACAAGGTTAATTTAGAAATTAATTATATATTGGAAGTTCTAATCCAATGATCTGTCAAACATGTTATATGTTGATAGTATTGATATCGATTGCTTCGGTGGTGCAGTGATAATGAATACAACTTCTGTGCCTGAGGGCTCGATTTCCGGTTTAGGCAAATTGGTTTCTTTGTTACGATGTTCTCAATGATAGCACGGGGTCTGAAACTATGTCTGATATACGGCAAGAAGTTCGTATGGAATAAAACTAAGCCTGGAAAAGTACCTGGTACGCGACTTTACATATACTTTGCAGCCTCTATCCCAGTAGGGCTACCCCTTCCCGCAGAGGTATATGACAGATATATTTTACCAACCACGATTTTTGGTACCTACCACGCTGATTTCAGCATGAATGGGCCGGGCCGGCTCGACCGGGGAAGGACTACCCTTTCACAGAATATTGACGTAAAATAGCAGTATTCCTACTGTTGTGTTTCGTTCGGTGAGTGAGATTTCCCGAGGCCCAATCACCCTTTTTCCCCTTCCCACTCCTTTTCCTTTTTTTTATTGCTTTCGTCGGTGACAGACGAGCCAGTGGCCCACCTGATAGTAAACGAGAACCGTGGCTCATACACATGGCTGTGTTTTCTTAGCATTACAGAAGCAATGTCAAAAAACACAACCAAGTCACTGCCTACCGGAAGGAAAAGGAGAATGGAGCAGGATGGGGTTTGGGAAGGGTAGGGTGATTGGGCCTCCGGCGCTCTTACTCACCGAACGAAACATAACAAATACTGTTATTTAACGTCGATCTTCTGTGAGAAGGTGGTACTTCTCCGATCGAGCCAGCCCATTTATGCTGTAACCAGCGTGGCCTTCCCACTTCCTTTATCTCTTCTTCCTTTCCTTAAGGGTCGACAACGGGCAAGTGATGCCTCTGGTGTTGCAGGCGTCCATAGGCTACGGTGACCACTTACCATCAGGTGGGCCGTATGCCTGTTAGCCACTATAGTTGTGTAAAACAAAACCCATATCTCTCCTGGCTTCTACCAAGCACCGTCCCAAGACCCTAAAACGTGGCTAGCGAAACTTGGGTTCTATATATCTCTGCCTACCCCTTCGAGTCATCCTAACTAATATTATAAAAGCAAAAATGAGTTTCTTTGTTTGTTACTTTTTCACGCCTAAACCACTGAACCAATCATTCTGGAATTTTGCATATACGTTGTCAGGTCTACAGAAACGAACATAGGCTACCTTTCATCCCGAAAAAAATAATTGTTGCCGAGGAAAACAACAAAAACGTTCTTATGATAATAGATGGCGCCACGTTTCTTTAGAATCATGATTGAATTATATTATTACAAGCAGAGTACAACCCGAATTGATTGTCAAATTCTAAATTAACGCAAGCGAAGCCGCGGTCAAAAGCTAGTTCTATATATAAACTGCAGCCCATAATGACGGTGTTCCGTGCAGTAGCACGATGGATATTAATTACAAGACGGCACCTGCAATACATTGTACCTTTGCGTTCACTTTTTCTATTGAAGAAAAAAAAGCATTTTATGCGAGTCCACCTCCCCTACTAATGTCATAAAGTTAATTTACATAATTACTTACACACTTTTTATGTGAGTGTTTCCTTTTCTTTGTGGGTATGTTAAATTGGAGGTAGTATTTTTCGTGAGAAATTTTCTGCAGCTCCACTTTTTGTTGGAATTTAGATAATGAAGTTGGCAGCGAAGAATAATATTAAACGTTTCTATAGTTTTTGTCTCTTTGGATTCCCTTTTTATGTAGTTGCTAGTCTAGCTGAGGCTTTGCACGTGTAATTGTACCGGGATAAAAGTATTGTATGTTTTTTCTCATGACACTGTTTATCTGTGTACCAAATTTCATTCAAATCTGTTTAACGGTTTCTGCGTGAATGAAAAATAAATATTTTCATAAACTTGCCGGTTTATAATAAGGTAGTTATATAATATACAGTATAAAGGTAGTTAACACAGCACATGGCTCGTCACGGGTAGCATTGGTGATGGACGCTTCTTATACTAATGGTCATGCGTAGCCAAACCTACGAAAAACTGTCGCTGCCAGTCTCAATGATAAAATACCACTGGTGCCAACGATTACTGGCGGTCCTTTAAGGGGTCTAGAATAGAGACAGAGCATAAGATTAAACACTTGACAAAGATGAACTATAGTGTAGATTGATACTGTCTATTTATTGCCCTTTCCGTTTTACCAAAGTTCGGTAGTTATTTGATAATAGCAGTGAGTTATTCTTGTATTTGAATTATTAAGAGTTGAATCCAAATAATAAAGATAAGTGCTAAATATCTTTGAATTGGATTTAAAGGTTTTCAGGCTTCAGTACTCTTTAGCTCAAATATGACAGCAGGGCATTTTTTATGCAAGATCAACAAACCTTATTAGCGCTATTCCAATTTCTAATACAACTTATATAGACTTGTTTAGAATTGAGTACAGCGCCATCTCTTGTTGATAACTATATTTCTTTCGTTATGCATAATTACTTATGTAAAGCCCCATTAATTACCTTATCTATAACATAAAATAAAAACAAACATTACTTAAATGTACGTAATATAAAAAGCACTTTAATTTAAAAAAAAAAAACAGTAAAATTTCAATGACTAATTACACATATCCACCGCAAGTGTGTTCCAATCGAGTGCCAATAGTACGAACTGTTCGTGCCGGACGACCGTTTTTCACGGAGATTTCAATTAGTAGAGGTAAAACACGAGTGCAGTACACAGCAAGTACAAATAAAGGCACTCTTTATTTAAGTAAGTAATTATAAATATGGATAAAGGTGATAAGGGGTCAACAAAGTTTTAATAGTCGTCTTGTGACCGCAGAGTCGAGGTTCTGCTTTAAAATCTGTTTAAATACTGCTCTCTAGAAGAAAACACGTTGAATATATTTTTATAAACTGGTTTATATTGTACAGAGAATACAGTGATGATAAGGGTTCTGGAGGTAAAAGAAAGAGTACAAAAAAGTGTATATTTAACATGATAACATGACAGTTTGTATAAATATATAGGCCTATTATTATTATATTTTCTCCAGTGTGGGTAATATTATATAGTCAATAAAAAAATTCTAGTTTGGGACATCAAAGACTAGGATCTTACAATCATCATTTGTCGCCACAATAATATCTATATGTCAATGACACGTCCATTAGTTCTCTCATCCACGATCCAATATTCCACTTAAGCATTTGTCGATGCCCCATACACTTCATATCCGGCGGTTTAATGACGGTGCTACTCCAGCTTTAACCGGTTTAAGCTGGATATAACCGGGTTTTATTTAGCTGGAATGTCAATAAGTCTTTCATTGCTGTTTTAGGGTTCCATACCTCAAAAGGAAAAAACGGAACCCTTATAGGATTACTTTGTTGTCCGTCCGTCCGTCCATCTGTCCATCTGTCTGTCAAGACCCTTTATCTCAGGAACTCGTGGAGGTATCGAGTTGAAATTTAAACGATATACTCAGGTCTACAGTCTCTTAAAGCTATGAAAAATCAAACTTCTAAGTTTACGTAGAAAAAAGATACGGCCATTTATGCTGCAAAAAACGTATATTTCGATACTTAAGGGAATCAACATTTATAGGGTATTTTCCGTTGACCTAGAACTATGAAATTTGGCAAGTAATACCGTCTTATACTACAAGTATAGGGAAAAATCCGAAACTATACATTAGGAATTAAATTTAAAAAAAACAGGGTCTTTATGCAAGGACAATTTTTTTTATAATATGTACCTACCTACAAATTTGTACGGAACCCTCGATGGGCGAGCCTGACTCGCACTTGTCCGGTTTTTTTTAACTTACAGCACGTATTTTCCCGAAGGGATAGGCTAATACATCCAAATTTCATCGGTTATGATTTTAGGTTCCATGTTTCAGGGTGCCTATTGCCAGCTACAGGGCACAGTTCGAAATACTGCTAGTGAAAATTTCTTGACTGCACCAGTAGCATGTTAGTTTAAGAGCTCGCCTTGCCACTGACACTGTACCGAGGGTTGTGGTTTCGAATCCGACCCGGGATAAAAATTTATGTTCCACAAATTGTTGTACTGAGTTAGGTTGTTCTTTGTGTCCATTAATTGAATGTTTGTAAGACCCCCGCGATATATGATTTAATCCAAGTGCAGGAGTTGTCATATAATATCACACTGCGTGAACGCATCATACGGGCATCATATGGGCCGGTGATTCGTCTGGTACTAATGACAATAAAAAAGAACTTATTTATATGAACTAGAAATATCAATTTGCGTGAGATATCCTGATTGTCAGGCAGCCATGGGCACATCACACACTTGTTATGTGTGCTGTATAATCAATACATACATAAAATGTTTACTACGAATACTGATAAAACATATTTTAAAGTTACAAAAAGCATAAAATAATTGATGTGTGTTTGTACAAAAATGAATATTCAACTAGTGGTTGCAAGCAATTCAAACAGAATGTTAAATTGTTGATTTATTTAAAACATTTATTTATTCGGTGTAGGTACTTGATTGTTAGCAGTTATTCATATAGACTAGTTTCTGCCCACGGCTTTATCCGCGTAAAAGCCATGGAAGCGCACAACGAGATAAAAAGTATCCTATCCAGGACATGGTCTCTCTGTGCGCCAAATTTTATTCAAATCCATTTAACGGTTTACGCGTATTTGCCTAACAAATATCCAGAAATCTTTACTAACTTTGACATTTATTATATAACTAGGTAATTTTTTGGTTAATTACGGCTTTGTCTAATATAAGTATATTTAATTTCCCACATCCGCGAGAACTTTGTGATTAAAAGTATCCCACCAAAAACATAAATGTAAAAAAGGAGAGCCAAGTTCAATACAAAAATTATGCTTGGCTGTGGGCTTCGCCGCAAAAAGAATGGAGATCTAAATGAGTGCCAAGTTCTATGCAAAATCCAAATATGTATTTATAGGAACAAAATAACATTATGAACAAGTATTAAACTCTATTTCTTTGTTTTATTGGATACCTATAACAATTGCTGTTATTTAAAAATGTGAGATCTTAAAGTAGGTTAGATTTGACTTGGCCAGTTTTCATTACATCAGTAATTTTATAAAGTTATTCCATATATACATACTTTTTAATTCTGATAAAAACTGCGCGCTGGCTAGCCAGTTCCTTTGCTTGAACTTGGCTTGACACGCTGCCGCGTGTCTAGATATAAAAACACTCTTATATAAAAATACAATATTGTATAAAATTTTCAAGTCAATCCATCGATTACTTTTCGAGTTTTACGGACACAAACATGCGCCACATGAATTTTTAATACTAGTATTTAAGTGAATATCTATTTCAAACTATCATTAGTATGACGCTTGCAATTTTGTTGTTTTATTTTTCTCTTTAGTTTATATTTTTTGTAAATAATTTGTGTTTATTTTTATTTGTGTATATTACTTAATTATGTCAGTGTTGGAATTTGTATTAATAAAATTTATCATTAAAAAAAAATTGGTTGTCTGTAAAGTCGGTTTACGGACGATAGTTTAACGTGACAACGTCATAACAAAATTTCTTTCCCGTAACGATACAATGAGCGTAACGGAACAATGAGCGTAACGGGACAATGAGCGTAACGGGACAATGAGCGTAACGGGACAATGAGCGTAACGGGACATCCTTTTTCGTGCGTGCAGCCGGCGTTCATTGATTTATTAGACGTTGTCACGTCAATAAACATAAGATTTGGATCTTAACGAGCATTCACGTCTTGAACGCTTATCTCACGGCAAAGCGAAATTAATCAATACATTGAAATCAAACTGGCCGCGTCTCACTTACAAGTCAATCGGGTCGAGTTACCCGGATCAAGTTTTGGTTGTTTGACCACTGTTTACATAATCACGTACAGTATGCTTAGTAGTTTGATTGCTATTACTGTCGGAATACCAGACGGCAATTCTCGCAATAAAACTGTTCAAAATAGTGTTCCAGTCCAGTCTAATTAACGTCAAATTTGAACTGACATGCAATATTATAATATTGTCTTCTGTTTACGCGAATGTTATTCATTGAAATTAAACTACTATATGCGGATTTTATCGCGTTGTTTATTACAAAATTTTGAAAAACTGTTACACTACTATAATTACTATTAAACTTTACTAATTTTTAAGCTAATTAAATTATTGTAGCTAACTAATTTATTATAGTAGTGTAACAGTTTTTCAAAATTTTGTAATAGTGTCAAATATATAGTAGTTTAATTTCAATGACATGCAATAATGCTTAAATATGAACATTATTACATGTTAGTACACACGGCCTCAATTTTAACGTGTTGAGTAGAAGCGGCACACCGGTGGCCATACACAATTGATTCTAATTTATGTCTTGTATTCTAAGACTAGACCAATCAATCTAGGTATATACCATTGGCACTGAAACAAGATTAACACTCTATTTTGAACATAATAGGATTTCTGATTTGTCATTAATATAAGTCATTGCAATAATGGATCATACTAGTAAAAGGGTTTAGAAATAAACGCACCACGTACTCAGAACATAGACAATTAGACAACTAAATATTCATTAAATAAATTTCATGACATTATAATTACACCTTGCCACACTTAACAACCAACCATCTATTAAGGTATAAGTCTATTAAGTTGTCGGCCTCGATGGCGTAGGGGTTAGTGTAACGGACTGCCACGCCTGAGGTCGCGGGTTCGATTCCCGCACAAGTCAAACATTTGTGTGCATGAACATGGATGTTTGTCTTGTTCTGGGATTTTCTATGTATAATATGTACGTATTTACAAAAAAAAAGGATATAAGGGTAAATTTTCGAGCGTACTTTTTTAGGCGTCCTATGACCTTTATAAAGAAACTATAATTCAAAACAGACTAAACCATGCTTTTTGAAAACATACTTCGTACCTTAAACGTATATTAAAACCAGATTAGAATTAATATTACAAACTTACAAGAAATTCCACGTTGAATATCCGACTTGTATAGGCGGCCTACCACTGGGAGGCTTGTCCCACTTCAAATTGCGCTCACAAAACCACTCACTATTACACGAAATTTTAACGTAACTTTTATCAAGATATCTCATTTTAAAGATATTTACTCCATTTCACATTTTAAAACACAAAATCTTTACTAATTATTAAATTAAAAAGCTGAGACGCCAATATGTCTTTGTCCCGCTTAAAGCTGCGCTTCCGATGCTCGCAGTTGACTACTTGTTTCTTATTGGTCAAGCGATGTCACGCCATATTTTTGTATCGGACCACCTGAGCGTTAGTCGGACCCCAACTTGTGTATAGAGTGGACGGTGTTTACGCAAGTTTTAACATGTTCCCGAGGTAAGTTTTCCATGAAATGTGTTTTGGTTACTGTGTGCGGTCAGTTCGGTGGCATGTTTTAAATAATGAACACAGTGATGTATTGTATCGTCAAGTTAGTATGTTGTAGATAATTGCCTCAATATTAGGACCTGTAAATATCTACTAAATTAATTCGGTAGTCGGATAATTATCATGAAAAAATCATTTTGTCGTCATTGCGGTGGCGCAGTGGGCCACCGGAATGACGAATGAACCACTGTAATGATGAATGCCTATACAATCAATACTTAATGTACTTTAAATACACACATTTTCAATATTTAATATTTATTTTATCCTAATACACAATTATGTTTATGTGACTTAGTTTGTGGTTAAATGACGGTGTACGTAATGTCTAGCCTAAACATATTTTGTATGAGTTGGCTACCACCATGGAAGGTCCACCTCCATTCCTCCCTCTACCATTCGCACAACTAAGAACATGGATGCGGCTTCGCACTAAGAGCCAACATAATGAACGCTAGGCACGGACAACGGACTGCAGACAGTCGGGAGCAGTCCTATCGGCCATCCCACCACGTCTGACACACCGCCTGCCCAACCTACAAAGATTGGACCTTCGGACCATCGCGGGGATCCTAACAGGAGACTGTCCCCTGAACAAACATCTGTATAATATCGGAGCGACAGACAGCCCACTCCGTAGGGGATGTCTGACCGAAGAAGAATCTGCTGTCCATGTAGTTCTGGAATGTGTGGGAGTAACAGCACAACGTAAAGAAATCCTCAACAACCCGAGGTCACTCCGCGAAGCCTGCGGAGACCCCAGAAAACGTCTGTGCTTTTTATTTGAATATTTAAGAAAGAACATTTGCTTACTTAATTCATTAAAAGTCATTTCAGTGGCTTTCATAGTCTAATAACTTTCAAAGAAATATCTTTTTAGAATTTAGCGCCACCGTAATCGGTGGCGCTAAATTCTAAAAAGATATTTCTTTGAAAGTACTGTGTTTTAAAGGGTGCCTCACAAATTATTAGATTCACAGCATCATAATCAGTTATCTAAAGCATTTAGTTTGGATGAAATGTGAGAAAAATAATTCGCCACCGCAATGACGTAAAAAAGCCCGCTCTGAAAATTTACCCATAAGTATGTTTATCCATTGTCTAGTACCCATAGTACAAGCTATGCTTAGTTTGGGCTAGATGGTGTTGTGTGTATGTGATAGAATATTAAGACTTAAAATAATCGTATTTTTAAACGGAACTTATATCTTTAGAATCAATCCGTAAAATCAAACCTGCTATGGTATTGAAAGCTATCATAAAGCACGGTAACCGCTTACCATCAACAAGGCCATATGCTTAATTGCCACCTTACTATTATTAAAAATACAATAATAATAACAACACCCAAAACTTATTTCACCCATAACTTATGCCGCAAGTTCAATCAGGCAGTAAGTTTAAGAAAAACACTGCATTTCTACACATAGCTGACAAGTTTTATTCTACGCCCACAAAAGATCCCACTGGGTCGAAGTGTCGCCGGTCTGTACTGACTGGCCCCCACACACATAAGATAAGATTATTCTACGCTACACTTCTGCCTAACCCTTTAAGATATGCAGCCGTGATGTTATGAATATCACTACATAATAACATAACAAACCCGGCATCAATGTCTACCCGAATAAATTCAATCCAACATTACCCATCATACGAAAATCGCAACCCACCACATAATTCCGTAGAATACATTTTCTCCTAACCTAATATTTGCTATCAGCTATCCTGACAAGCGGCCAATTTATGCCAAAGTAACACTGCGGTTGCTTTCGTATAAATAATGCGATTCGATGGAACGATTTACACATTTCTGCTGTAAAAGGGATTAACTGACACCGTAGAAGCTATAAATAAGACGAATGGTAGCAGCGGAAGGGTTAGGCCTGATTTGTTTGAAGCCTGCCCGATGATGGACAGCTTTCGTGTTGGGGTTAAGATTTTAAAGTAATGTATTGCTTGTACAGTTTAGGGTTAACAGTGTTGTTCGGAAACTCGTAATGGTGTTGGTTTTATTAAGCGGATTGTTTGTGGCAAACTTAAGTATTTTTTGGTATTGATGACGTCACTTATTATATGAGAGGAGAAAAGGTGAGTTGCAGAGCTAACCGTGGGACCGTTGCTAATTATTAGGTTAACAGTATACAAAATAGGGATTATCCAGGAAAGTACTTTCCTCTTAAAGGAAATCTGCGTAAGAATAGTAACACCAATACTGCGTTTCGTAAGAGTTCTGTTCTGAAGGCCTATCTCTCCCATTTATTTCCTTGCATCTCATCTTTAAATCATTTTCTCTAGGATCAGGAACGTGATATTGCAAGCTATATGATAACCGTCTATTATGCTGCACAATAGATTTTCATCGTGGCTGTGTAAAAAGAAAATTATATAAGGCAGTAATTTGACTGCTTTGGTTGAAGTGATTGCCCCATCTGTGCCAGTACGCTGAGAAGTGTGGATTTGAAGAATAGGCTGGATGGGTGGAACGAAGAGACGAAAAAATATTGATGAGGAAAGTGCATTAAGCAAATTTAGATAGGTATGCAAATTTTCTCTGAGCCCTAAGCTAAAGAACGTTCGTAAAGAATCTGATGAAAGAGAATGAAGCAACATAGATGTACCAGGCGCATAGCAGGTAGCCTCTACCTACCTTCCAGCAAATAGGTGAGTCTATACCACAAGTCAGTCCGAAAATAGAGATATTATTTTGTTATATCTACATATTCTGTACACGTTTTATATTGGCAAGTTAATAAGAAGTGGATATTATGATACAATGCAACAGAATGTTTACTGTGAACTTAGTTTTTTTACAATCATCGTGTTATTATGCCAGGAAACGGGGGAGCAATTACAAACGCAAATATTTACTTCTGCTTCTATTAAAAAACATTATGCTATTGCAGACAGTTCATAGAGTATTTTATCTTAAGCGTTATTATAAGTAGCTATAGTATGCGAAGATGAGTTATTGGACTGCTACGTAGAGGTTTGAAGTTTAATTCTAAGGCATGCTTCTGACTTTTTGAAGTCAGGTTTAGTAAATAGTTAATTATCACTCGTTACAACGAAGGGAAAGGAAAAAAGCGTGAGGAAACCTTCATGACTAAGAGTTCTTCATAATGTTCTTAAAGAAGCGTGAAGTCTATCAAATCAAAGCGTCTGCGTGGTAAACTATGGCCTAAACCTTTTCATACTGACAAGACGCCATTGCCCAACAGTGAGATTGCTTGTGAAATAGCGCTGAGATTATTATTTGAATAAAGTATAATCAGGGAGCTAATGAAGTTGTATAATTTAGATTGCGTGGATAGCGTAATGGTTTAAGTGGTCGCATCAACACTGCCCCAGCACCGAATGTGGGTTCAATCCCCACATCACACGGAACTAAAAAAAAATGTGACCCAAAATTAATTTTCCCAAGTTTAAGTGTACTTTATGTCTGTTTATAAAGTCGTCGCGACACAAGATTTATTCCTACTGCAAGAATTGCGTTTTCAAGATTACAAAGGATGCACAGATCCCGCGCTGGTGCCTAATTGCGCACATTACCTGCGCTATACAAAATCCGTAAAGCTAAGATCCAAAGCAATATTTTCCAATACATATAAACCGTCGAGCTTCAGCGATCAAAGTCAGTTTGATCGCTGAAGCTCGACGGTAGCAGAAGATTATTGCGTTATCGGGTAACGAAGGTTAATAACTTTCTAATATCCACGCTAATATTTTATGAACGATATTAGTGAACGATTTGATGAAATCTGGCCTTATGACTTAGAGAAGGCTGTATCAATTTTAGCGGGAATCATGAGACAAAAATTTCAGCGAATGGTCCCGTGGTAAAGTTGGTACTTCCAATCGTAAAGTCGTGAGTTTGTTTTACGTGTTGGGTACACTGTTATGGCTTTTGTTTCTCGGAAACAATTTCTAGTATTTGTGTGATGTCTGGTTATGTGCCAGTTATTAGCCAGTTGTACTCACTGATCGGTAAACGATTAGCGAGGTTAAGCAACGTTGGGTGCGGTCAGTCTATAGATGGGTGACCGCGTAGTGGTATTTCATCTGAGCGTCTCCGTGCTTCGGAGGGCACGTAAAAAGTCGGTCCCGGTTGTTGTCAAACTGACAGCAGTCGTTAAGCCATGTCAGAGACCTACGGGCGGCTTCAACAACTCTTGACAACAGCTTGGCCACTAACCACACGAAAAGAAGAAAAGAAGAAGATGTGCCTGATAGGCGATGTTTGATTAGCCTTCTATTAAATGGGTTTATAAATACAGCTATCGAAGTAGGTGGTACCGTATTCTCTTCCAAGATATACAAGTTCAGGTCTATAAACATACACAAACACACACTCGTATAAACATATTATTTTCTTTATAAAATTTGCTAGCAATTAGGGTTATATGATAAATAGCGTAGCTTACTTAAATAAAGAAGTTTGATTTCACCTAGTTAGTGAACCATCACTAGCTAGTTTTTTTTGTACGACTAATGTGGCAAACAAGCATAAGCATAAGCCCACCTAATGGTAAGTGGTCACCGTTGCCTATGGACGCCTGCAACACCAGAGGCATCACTTGCGCGTTGCCGACCCTTTAGGAAAGGAAGTGGGAAGGAGAAGGAGCGGGAAGGGGGTAATTGGGCCTCCGGCACTCTTACTCACCGAACGAAACACAACACTAGGAATACTGCTGTTTCACGTCGATATTCTGTGAGAGAGTAGTCCTTCCCTGGTCAAGCCGGACCCATTCATGCTGAAATCAGCGAGGCTTCTATACGGAACAGCACCGACCCGGGATTCAAATCAAGATCCTTACGGTACATCATGCGGTTAAGATTAATTTGCTGGACTAACGAGAATTTCTTTGTTGATATTATAATTTTTATTTCCTTTTCCTATAGTCCTATAGTGATTTTAGTTCACCATATACTAAATTAACAATATAACTAAAACAAAAAGCTTTAGTTCACCGGTGAATCAAGACCTCATACCAAGCGAACATGACAAGTGCTATACAAGTGAATCCCAATCCCCATCCACAACAGGTTAACCGTATAATCACGAATTTGAATCCCAAATTACTGAAATTTCAACTGAAAGGGAATAAATTAATAGATACAAAATTGGTTGAAACGTGCACTGTAATTGTTTTAAAGCGTAAAACGTTTATTTCGGCACGTTTTCGCTTAGGTTTCGAGTTAAAAATACAATTTAATTTGGGTATTGACGCCATATATAAATGTAATGTGGCAGTTTGCAACTCAGTAGACGGATAAACGAGTATATGAGTTCTAAATGATGTTGTAGTAATGAGTTTTTTGTAATTAATCGTTGAACGAAAGTGGCAGTCGACTGTATGGGTGACGTAGTATTTGCGGACGCTTTGCCACTAACATTACGCCGAGTGTTGTTGTTTCAATCCCCACTAATCACAGCAACCTAAAGACATGCTAGTGCCATATTGTTTTAGTATAAGAACGACTGCACGGGTGGCGTAGTGTTTTGAGTGGTCGGCTCACTGCTGCCACTGCTCCAAGTGTTGTGGGTTCGATCGCCATACGGGACAAAAATTTGTTTGATCCACAAATAGTTGTGTTGGGTGTGGATGTTCTTTGCGTCCGAAATTTGAAATTTTTAAAGTTCTCTGCGACACAGAAGATACACAAGTGTGTGAATTGTCTTTTTGAAGTTAAGAAAACATCAAATACACATTTTTTTTACAACTAAGTGAACAAACAAGCATACGGCCCCCCTGCTGGTGAGTGGTCACCGTAGCCTATGGACGCCTGCAACACCAGAGGTATCACTTGCACGTTGCCGACCCTTTAGGAAAAAGGAAGAGAATAAGGAAGTGGGAAGGAGAAGGAAAGTTGATTGGGCCTCCGGCACTCTCGCTCACTGAACGAAATACAACAGTAGGAATACTGCTATTTTACGTCGATATTCTGTGAGAGAGTAGTCCTTTCCCGGTCGAGCCGGCCCTTCATGTTGAAATCAGCGAGGCTCTACTACTCGAAAAAACTATTATAACTGTAGCAGCAATTGCCTGTTTCTTTCGACAGTTTGATTGTGATTTTATTTGTGTGAATGCGCATTATACGCGATACACTGAAAGGAAACCAGTGACACCTAGATTAAACTTATTGCGTTGATTTCTTTAATAAAAGTCCCAGGAAACGTATCTAGCAGAATGCACTAGACAACAGTCTCTAAGACCAACTGTTTATTTAAGAGAGTCATTATTCTACTGCAAACACACGTGGTAACATACTTTCAGGGAACGCACGCATTGCACGGCAATATTTTGCGTATGCCTCTGGGCTATATAGCCAGATCATTATTTTTGTCTATGTGGTCTACATTAAACTGTAGTCCGGCCAGAATTGCCCGACCATCACAACAATATTTACAATATGAGGCTGCAATATTTTTTTTAAAGAGACGAAAGCATTTGTGGCTCATTGGACTTAGTTAGTTGGACATGTGTTATCC
This sequence comes from Catocala sponsa, assembly GCA_963564715.1. Taxonomy (NCBI): domain Eukaryota; kingdom Metazoa; phylum Arthropoda; class Insecta; order Lepidoptera; family Erebidae; genus Catocala; species Catocala sponsa. Next base: position 19,824,173 of record OY751349.1, read on the forward strand.
GCACTTAGCCCCACAATTGGGCCATTGTGCGTAAGTAACCGACGCAACGTTGTTCGGTTACTCATACCACCTCAGCTTCGTCCAGAAAGACAACAAGGGACCGGTATTGCGCAGCACCTCCAGCATCGTCTCTGGACTGTTCAGCAGTTTCGTCCGTTGGTTGCTCACGCTTTTGCAGTGTAGGATCACGTGAGCCGGTGTCTCTTCGGTCTCCATGCAGCCTCTACATAGGGTACTGTCGGTGATGCCGACGTTGAATAGGTGTTTGTTGAGTGAGCAGTGGCCTGTTGTTATACCCACTAGGTGGCGTAGGTTTTTCCTTGTGGTACGTAGAAGTTTGCGCGACAGATGTTTGTCTAAGGACGGGAGTGCTTCCTTCGTCTGTCTACATTATAGCGACGCGACTTCTTAAACCACTGCACCAGCCATGCATTAACAATGCAGTTCCTGAACTATAGAATTGAAAATATTGCCCATTTAGAACTTATCTTATCTTATGTGGGGGCCAGTCAGTGCAGACCGCCGACACTTCGACCCAGTGGGATCTTTTGTGTCGACACTCTCCCAATAACGACTGCCATAGATGTTCATGGCAGCCGAGACCAACGGCTTAACGTGCTTTTCGAGGCACGGAGTAGGCGACAATTGTCAATCAATACGCACATAATTTCGAAAAGTCATATAACTTCCGAAAGTCAGAGGTGCGCGACGTGGGTTCGAACCCGAGACCCTGCCCATTTAGAAACTCCTTTATCCAAGCTTCGCTTGTTAGTTTTGCAGCTCAGATATCAAGCGTTTGAAGCATATTTTGACGTTAGTAAATTTACTGAACTATTCACCAACTAGCGCGAAAACTACGTCCTATTAGCGCTAATCTTCAACTATGGCTAACGTGAAAATGGATGCAAACTCGTAACTTTAGATAAAGTTCTAACATTAGCCGTTTGAATATGAATTTTAGTTGGAATAAATCATTTTATAAAGCCAACAAAAAGCTATTGAGGTTGCTGCTAAGAAATCTCAATACCAGCCCAGTTTTAGACACCACCGTGCCTCGGAAAGCACGTAAAGCCGTTGGTCTTGAGCAGAGAGAGAACAAAGAGTGCACGTGTGTTTGCGCACACAATCGTGCACTATGATATCGTCTGCCTAGATGGCCAATCTCTGTTAAGATTGAAATGCGTTCTAGAGGTCATTATTATTAAATTAAATTAAGATTTTCAAATTACAATTTCACTGAAATAAATTAACGGCGTTTTATTTCTAGTCTTACAATAGTAATTTCTACTTTACTCAAAGGGTACAAACTAAGCTAGATTGGTGACACTACGTCTAAATAAATGTAACTAAAATTTTGTCCGAGGCAGGTTGTCCTCAACAGGCGCCACCCTCAAGGCAAATCAAGGCAAACATTAAACCGACGCGACGTTGAAGATAAAAAGTATGGTACCTGAAAGCATTATTTGATTAGACTGCCTTCGGTGGCGTAATGGTAGTGAATGGAAGTGCTGTGCATGAGGTCGAGATTCGATTCCTGAGTTGGGTAAATTGTTTTGAACGATTCTTGCAAGAAATCACAACTTAGTACCTACAAACAACATAGCCGGCAAAATGTGGGTGAAATAATATACATCAGCCTCTCTCTCTCTCTATATTTGTATGTAACGCATATGCGTAGAAGAATGCCAAAAAATAGACAGACTGAATGTGTGAGAAATAATATGAAACAACAACCAATGATCAGATGACGCCTGATATTTGCATAACGAATACATACAGCGCCAATTTCTCAGGTGGGAAAGAGATTGATTGTAAAGCAGTATAAATATGTCTTACTATATTTTGCCCACGGCTTCGCTTGCGTTATTGTAGGTTTCTGCTCCGCTGCTATTAGCCGTAGCGTGATGTTATACAGCCTATAATCTTCCTCGATAAATGGGCTATCCAACAATATAAGAATTTTTCAATTCGAACCAGCAGTTCGAGAGATTAGCGCGTTCAACCAGCTTTATAATCTTAGTATAGATTTTATTGCCTTACGTTTACGCGAATATTACACGGTAATACTCTTTGTGACCATGGCTATTGAAAAGCGACCAACACTACGGCAGAAATGTAAATATAAGTAATTTATAAAAGTTGCAATCAAAATAAACCACGACAAAATCAGCTGCGCTATTTTAATTTCAATGATCTCTAAATAAACTCTACCGAGTCTGGATGGTATTTTTATTCGTTGTTTGAATACTTATAAAGTCTCTCGCGCTACAAACAGTTATCGCATTGTTTGACTGCAATCTTCTAACAATAAAACTGAGTCTATATATACTCATATATGTAGACTTAGGTCTAAATTAATATTCTTATATTGTTATTTAAAGAAAACGACAGCTTCTGTACGGGGTATAACATAACATAGATATCATTAAGGACTTATACATATAGACATAATATTTAAACAACTAACACAGAAAATAACCAGATCCAGAACAACTTTGTGGTTCACACAAATTTTGGAACAGTGTGGAGATCGAACCATTTCGTTAAGTGACAATGGCAACACAAAAATTTAAGTGGAATTCCATATATTAATTTATATACACTGCCCGAACGCAAAAAAGGTAGCGGTAGCCTAGTGGCTGAAGACTGTTGAAATGCCATGCAGAAGTCTCGAGTTCGATTCCAAGGCATGCGTGCCTTTTCTCTGACTTTTTTAAGTTATGTGCGTATTAAATAGTTCATTATCGCTTGCTTTACAGTAAAGAAAAACATCGTTAAGAAACCTACATATCTAAGAGTTCTCCATAATGTTCTGGAAGATATGTGGAGTCTGTGCACCGGTTCAGCCTGGTGGACTATTCCCTTCTCACACTGAGATGAGACTAGTGCCCAGCAGTGATACAATTTATTTACAGGGCTGATATTATTATTATAACTTTACTTTAAGCGGGAATCAAACTCATATACACAGCTTTCGTAACAATACGCGCTACCGAAGGATTATTCCACTTTAGTCACCCAGAAGATATCACCTGGGTGATCAAATTCCAAATTTTTGTGTTCTAAAATCACCTACCAACAAATCACCTGGTTGAACATAATCCATATGATTTCAATTCATTTATTATGTTTCTTCAAATCACCTGGGTAATCAAACTCCACATGATTGAAATTTGTTTATTATGTTTTCTTAAATCACCTGATTTATAGTATATACCTTAAACGTTCCCTGAAGTAAAGCAAATTGGCTACGAGGAAAATACTATTTAATGCATGTAGGTAAGTAATATAGTTTTAATTTATATTTATTTATAGTTGATGATTTTTTGAGTATTTTTTTAGAAATTAATCATTGTTGCGCATATCAGTGATTTGAAGGTAATCGTAAATAAACTGATCGTTAAAAACCGTCATACAACAGAACTTTACCAAGCACCTTTTATAGCAAAAGACTTCCATTTTAAACTCCAATAACAAGTACAGTTCTAACAGAATACGTAATAGAGAAGTATGAAGATGAAATATTATCACTCGTACATTAGTTTTTTTACGATCACCTTTCTATTCCACTTTAGTCACCCAGGTGATATCAAGTATGAAGATGAAATATTATCACTGGTACATTACAGTTTTTTTACGATCACCTTTCTATTCCACTTTAGTCACCCAGGTGATATCAAGTATAAAGATGAAATATTATCACTCGTACATTACAGTTTTTTTACGATCACCTTCCTATTCCACTTTAGTCACCCAGGTGATATCAAGTGTGAAGATGAAATATTATCACTCGTACATTACAGTTTTTTTACGATCACCTTCTTATTCCACTTTAGTCACCCAGGTGATATCAAGTATGAAGATAAAATATTATCACTCGTACATTACAGTTTTTTTACGATCACCTTCCTATTCCACTTTAGTCACCCAGGTGATATCAAGTATGAAGATGAAATATTATCACTCGTACATTAGTTTTTTTACGATCACCTTTCTATTCCACTTTAGTCACCCAGGTGATATCAAGTATGAAGATGAAATATTATCACTCGTACATTACAGTTTTTTTACGATCACCTTTCTATTCCACTTTAGTCACCCAGGTGATATCAAGTATGAAGATGAAATATTATCACTCGTACATTACAGTTTTTTTACGATCACCTTCCTATTCCACTTTAGTCACCCAGGTGATATCAAGTGTGAAGATGAAATATTATCACTCGTACATTACAGTTTTTTTACGATCACCTTCCTATTCCACTTTAGTCACCCAGGTGATATCAAGTATGAAGATGAAATATTATCACTCGTACATTACAGTTTTTTTACGATCACCTTCCTATTCCACTTTAGTCACCCAGGTGATATCAAGTGTGAAGATGAAATATTATCACTCGTACATTACAGTTTTTTTACGATCACCTTCCTATTCCACTTTAGTCACCCAGGTGATATCAAGTATGAAGATGAAATATTATCACTCGTACATTACAGTTTTTTTACGATCACCTTTCTATTCCACTTTAGTCACCCAGGTGATATCAAGTATGAAGATGAAATATTATCACTCGTACATTACAGTTTTTTTACGATCACCTTTCTATTCCACTTTAGTCACCCAGGTGATATCAAGTATGAAGATGAAATATTATCACTCGTACATTACAGTTTTTTTACGATCACCTTTCTATTCCACTTTAGTCACCCAGGTGATATCAAGTGTTAAGATGAAATATTATCACTCGTACATTACAGTTTTTTTACGATCACCTTCCTATTCCACTTTAGTAACCCAGGTGATATCACCTGGGTGACTAAAGTGGAATAATACCTACCGAACCAGTAAAAATCAAGCTTTGCATTTATGTATTGCAAGACTGCAAACCAGCGTTCTTCCTATAGTTGTTTGCTCCAAATTAAGTTGGAATGCCCTAAAGCTTAAGTATGTATTGTGTTTTAAACAATAATGGGTTGGAACTAAGTGCGTTTCGTGATTTCGCCTGAGGAGCTTCGAGAGTGCTTGTATTTCGATAGTTTATTGGGGTTTCGGTTGTTTAAGTGACAATAGGACAAGTTCTATTCGTTAAAGTAATAGATATAGCTGGGTACAACTTATTGGATTGGATTTGGTGCTGTGCATAAGTTTGCGAGGATGACGATGTCTTGGGTTTGGTTATTGGGTGAGGTAAATAAGACTAATCCTATCACTAAAATTTTATAACCATATTACACTTTAGGGTTTAGATTTTAGTGATAGGATTGGTCTTCTAACATAAGCTTATGATTAGTTTGCTACTGATCTTGAGATATTAGGTTCGACCACCAGATGAGGAAAAGTGTAATTAGATTATATATAAGCTAATGAATCCTGTGTCGCGGGAATGAAAGCGGTCACATTACAAAATGATAATACCATGAGTTTGATTCTCGCACATCATATTTACAACATCTATTATTAGCTGGCGCATATTTCCTATCAGTATACAATAGTAAACAATTACGACACGCTAATGGTAAGCGTTTACCATATTCAATAAACACTTCGAAAATTAAGGTCACGGAGCATGATATACTGCACAACGCACTTATAATAGAGACGAAAGTAATAATAATATTAGTGGCGAGTGACGGCACCGAATATTGGTAACACCATCAGTTTGACACTACGCCTCGGTCCTTCTATTAAGAAACGAGTCATTTGAGCTACAGATAGTTAAATTTTGATATATTTTTCATAGAATATGTGTCAAAGTCAAAAATCATTTATTTATTTAGCTCACAACCATGACCAACAGACTGCAATGCAGAGGGTCTTGGGTTCGAACCCACGTCGCGCACCTCTGACTTTCGGAAGATATATGACTTTTCGAAATTATGTGCGTATTGATTGACAATTACCGCCTGCTCCGTGCCTCGGAGAGCACGTTAAGCCGTCAGTACCGGCTGCCATGAACATCTATGGCAGTCGTTATTGGGAGAGTGTCGACACAAAAGATTCCACTGGGTCGAAGTGTCGCCGGTCTGCACTGACTGGCCCCCACATAAGATAAGATAAGATCACCGAGTAACATAGGCTCTATTTTATTTAATAAAGTACCGTTGCTAACATAACATAACCTACTTTTACGCGAGCGAAGCCGCGGTAAAAGCTATGTATAATAAATAGCCGGTGAAGTGCAGCTGTATATACTCGTACATCTTCTGCCTATCCCTGTGGTATACTATCCTGAGTCTATGTATCTATGACTATGACTAGGACCGCAGAAGTGGTCAGGAGTTAATGTGTCAATGGCTCGTTACACACACATACACGTTTTACCTGCTAACCTAATGAACTTAATTTGTGGTTAACCGTACCTATAAACCATGTGAGATTTGACGCAGTTTCAGTGGTTATTATTGTATGGTTGCGGCTTTGATACCCACTAGAAGTAATAACATATCACTTCACTATACCTATATTATAAAAGAAAGTCCCCTACTGCGTTTATCTGTCTGTCTGTTTGTGATAAACTCAAAAACTACTAAACGGTTTTTCATACAGTTTTCACCAATGGAGTGATTCATGAGGAAGGTTTAGGTGTATAATTTGTTAAGGTTTTGTACTACGCGTGCGAAGTCGGGGCGGGTCGCTAGTCCTATATAAATATAACGGCTATTCGGTAACATATTGTTAACTAGATTTTGCCCGTGGATTCGCTCGACCAGACAGACCGGCGACACTTCGACCCAGTGGGATCTTTTGTGTCGACACTCTCCCAATAACGACTGCCATAGATGTTCATGGCAGCCGGAACCGACGGCTTAACGTGCTCTCCGAGGCACGGAGCAGGCGATAATTGTCAATCAATACGCACATAATTTCGAAAAGTCATATAACTTCCTCAAGTCAGAGGTGCGCGACGTGAGTTCGAACCCGAAACCCTCTGCATTGCAGTCTGTTGGTCTCCCCACTGAGCTATCGCTGCTCTACTTACTTACTCGGTGATAATATAACTTTCTAATGGTGAAAGAATTTATAAAATCGGTTGAGTAATTTTTTAAGTTGGTTGAGTTAAATCATTAGAAATAAGAAATCAAATTTTTCCTCTTTATAATATTAAGTATAGATACACATATACACTTACGTTTGTGTATTCGTGATGCAAATGATGATGTTAGGCAAAGATGTTTTATGGGGATTAATATTTTATGGCGATAAATCTCGTATTTCATCACGCTGGCCTGCAGGTAAGCAGACTTTAAAAATCTTTAAAAAAAATATGGAGAATTCTAAGATATTCAGGTTCACTCACGATGTTTCCCAGCATTAAAATATGTGATAATTAGCTATTTAATACACACAACTTCAAAAGGTTAAAGATAACTGCCTTGGAATCAAAATTGGGACCCCTGCGTGGTCCGTCTAACAGCCTCTCACTAGGCTATCGCTACATCATAGGACATTATGCTATAGGATAATAGAATATCTAAATTTATATGAAGCAAAAGAGATAATTATGTCAGGGTCGTAGCAAGTTGAACATATCTTTTGTCTCACTTACTGTCATTACATTCTTCATATTATACGCTTTTCGGTTGAGCACACTCTTGACCTGTTCTGCAAAATCTTTTAAAGCGTTGTTAACTGCAAAATGCTTTTTATACACGGGCTTAAAAGTTTTCTTGCAAAATCTACACAGGAATTCATATCTGATGAACTTTATCTAACTTGGCAAGTATCCACATTTTAAAATATTTTATCTAGTTAAAGACATACGCAAAGAAACCTCTCCCTAAAACTTCGATAAGAAAGATCGTCATTTAACTATATCATATGTTGTTATTATTTTTCTTTTTGTAATACCCTTTTTATCTACTTCCTGTCATATGTATATCTATTAATTTTTATTTAGTTGTTGATTAAAGTGATTGATTATAAAACTGTTTAATCAAGTAAAGTAAAGCATATAAAATAATCATAATATGTACATAAATAACAATGATTATCAACAGCGAATGTTAATTGTTTTTGAAGTGAAAACTTCTTTAGGCGCGTTAAGCACTTCTTGGGTGAACAAAAATTATGGAACTCGCGTCATCGTCACCGAAAGCTTTCCATTTTTGAATTATTTTTGGCTTATAAAGAAGTGTTTATGATCAAGGATTAAAGTTTTCACTACTATCGGCAGTCCCCAAAGACTGCCCCAATTTTCATTATTTTGGCGAATCGCCTTTATTGTAATTTCTGAATAGCGGCAGAATTTACAGACATTACAACTATAGCAACAAAACTCAGAACATTTATTTGTGGACCACACATTTCTTTTCTTTGCGTGAGAATCGAACTAACAACACGCTTTTGCACAACTTTCGGATATTATTTTACATAGATACTAATAGTTGCAACTGGCTCAGTAGCGCAACCGTTATGTATGGCATAGCCGTCACCGTCTTGAGTCGTAGGTCAAAAGCTATTGGGCTTTTGTGCCACGAAATTTTAAACAGCAAGGAGCAAGGAGCTTAGAACTCTGTCCGCTTCTTAAAGCATTTTGTCATTCTTTTTATACTTGCAGCCTGTGGATCAGGCATACGCAGAGGGCCTACAACGTTCTCCGAATCCAGTATAATAATGCTTTTAAGGTGCTGATGGGGCTCCCACGGTTATGTAGCCTATCAGGGATATTTGCTGAAGCGCACATAGATAGCTTTCAAGCTATTTTAAGAAAGAGAACTGCATCCCTGACGTCTTGGTTGCGGGGGAGCGCTAACAGCATCCTTAGCATCATTGCAAGCAGACTGGACAGCCCGTTCCTGTGCCACTGGGCCATATGCACATGCATGGATCGAGTGCACCAGGAGGGGGACGCAGATTTTTAAACTAGGTATATATTTATATTTGTTACTAACATAGATTTAAGGAATTTGTATGACTAATATTTATGGGCAATAGTCTGAAATAAAAGTTTATTTTTGTTATTATTATTATGTATAGCAATAAGATTTTTACGTGATAACTTAAACCAATCTGAAAATAAGTGTGTTTAATACATCTCGATCTACGCTTTCGGTGATACACGGGTGACACAATGTATTATGTAAATATTCAATACTAGCGACGCGCCCCGGCTTCGCACAAGTAGTACAAAACATTAACAAAGTATACACCTAAACCTTACTCTAGAATCACCCTATCTGTTAGTGAAAACTGCATGAAAATCCATTCAGCAGTTTTAAATTTACCGCAAACAGAGTGACGCGGCGGATGACATTGTTTTATAATACTAGCTGTCCCGTCATACGTTGACCTGTACACACGAAAAAAAAAAATACCAAATTTAAACCATTCTCGAATCCACTAGAACACACACAAAAAATTTCATCAAACTGGTCCAGCCGTTTAGGAGGAGTTTAATTACACACACACGCACAGAAGATTTATATATTTATAGATTAAAAAGTGGAATTAAAGTAAAATTCAACTCTCCATTAGAATTTCTCCGCATCACAGTCAACTCGTCAAATATCTAGAAGAATGTGTAAATAATAAACCCTTGCATAACCCTTCGGCAAAACAGGCATGAGTTAAACATATTATGATCATACTAATTACGTCATCAACGTTTCAACCAGATCAGATAATTTCTCAAAATCCACAAGAACCGAACCCCCGTCCACTCGAAAGTCCCCTCTTCGTTTGATAAAGGACAAGATTCTATGGCCGTGCATTATAATTGCTAATACACAACAATCAGGTTACAAGTTAGGGGTAAATTTAATTATACGACTCAAGTGGGAGAGCAGTTCGACATGACTGTTATCTCGCTCTTGCTTACGTAATGTTTACGTTTCAGTCTTACTTAGTTTCTAGCATGGATCTTTTACGTCAACTTAATATTGCCATGGTTTCTAGTTCATAGGAATATATTGACGCCTATTTTACACAGTCCATTGTAGTAGTATAATAATTATGTGCAATATTAAAAAAGTATACATAATTCTCTGCGTTTCACACAGCAAGTAATAATTATATCTACTCACAAACGTAGTCTCTCATTCCTTTCCAAACGTTTCCAATAGTAGTGTAGCGTATGATAGTATTGCCATTTGGCGGCCTCGATAGCGTATTGCTTAGTGTAACCGACTGCCACGTCTGAGGTCGCGGTTTCAATTCCCGCACAAGTCAAACATTTGTGTCCATGGACATGGATGTTTGTCTTGGTCTGGGTGTTTCTATGTATAATATGTATGTACTAGCTTTTGCCCGCGGCTTCGCTCGCGTTAATTTAGAATTTGACAATCATTTCTGGTTGTACTCTGCTTGCAATAATATAATTCAATCATGATTCGAAAGACACGTGGCGCCATCTATTATCATAAGAACGTTATTATTGTTTTCCTCGGGAACGGTAATTTTTTTGAGATGAAAGGTAGCTTATGTCCGTTTCTGTACACCTGACAACGTATATGCAAAATTTCAGGATGATCGGTTCAGTGGTTTAGGTGTTAACAAACAAACAAACTCATTTTCGCGTTTATAATATTAGTTAGGATTAGGATTTACAAAAAAAAGTGTATAATATGTAGGTATGTTTATCCATTATCCCACAGTACAAGTTCTGCTTAGTTTGGGCTAGATGGTGTTGTGTGTATGTGGTATAATATTAATTTATTTAATTATAGGCTACGGTAGATGCTTGCCATCAAGTGGCCTTTAATGTTTATTTGCTAGCTTCATAATATAGAAAAGTACAGGCTAATGCAAACAACGATTTCGTAACTAATTGACAAAATGCAGTTCCGACAAAGCCATGTGTCTCGGATTACCAACGACTTTACAAACAACAATTAACGGACACAAAGTAAAATCACCCTTCCCCTTCCCGCTCCTTCTCCTTCCCACTTCCTTTTTTTCCTAAAAGGTCGGTAACGCGCAAGTGATGCCTCTGGTGTCGCAGGCGTCCATAGGCTACGGTCACCACTTACCATCAGGTGGACCGTATGCTTGTTTGCTACCTTAGTACTAAGACCATTATTATTTGTGCATCACACAAAGAATTGTTCCGTGTTGGAATTGAACCTACAACACTGTAAGCGGTGGCAGCGGAGAAGCCATCCGTGCATTCCATTTAACCAACTTGATCTAAAATTGTTCTATGCACGAATCAATATGTGACTGCGCATGTAACCACGTTATGTTTATTTATTTGGCTCGCAATACAAATTACAATCAAGGAGAAACAGGGTACAGAGTACACAGTATATATTCAAATTGTAGTTCTAACAATGTGTGCTCAGAATGTGTTACTAGGCCATATACTCTGTAATTATGTATCTGCTATTCAAAGTCTCGACGCAAGACCCAATATAAAAGACAGAATTACTCAAATTGACGTTTAAAACTTCCCTTTTTTTAACTTAATTTGAATTTCTAAGTTTCCCCCACGGGGCATTCTGTTTCTGAATTTAATTACAATTGTAAAAACTTAGTTTCATCGTGTTTGGAACAATAAAGAAGTGTTTTTGTTAAGTATTATCAGGGGGAATAGCGATCAGCATTGATGGATTGCGCTGTAGAGGATTACAAGTGCTGGTGTAGTTTTGGGAGTAGATAACAAATTATCTTTAAAAGTTATCGACCGATCGTGGAGTTGGTCTTTGAATGAGTTTTGAGTTAAAAACCTTCCTTTTTTATACAACTACGGTGGCAAACAATCATACGGCCCACCTGATGGTAAGTGGTCACCGTAGCCTATGGACGCCTGCAACAGCAGAGGCATCACTTGCGCGTTGGGAAGGAGAAGGAGCGGGAAGTGGGAAAGGGGGTGATTGGGCCTCCGGTACTCTCACTCACCGAACGAAACACAACAGTAGGAATACTGCTATTTCACGTCGATGTAGTAGTAGATAGTCCTTCCCCGGTCGAGCCGGCCCATTCATGCTAAAATCAATGAGACTCTACTACTCAAAAATGTATGTACTTAGCTTCACATTCCGAGGGGTAGAGGTATGACTCTCAGATAGCGCCAAATATAATTTCATGATCCAGGTAATAGGGGCCGAGCCTATTGCCGTTCACCGGGCAAAATTCCAGACTCCACATTTCTACGACTATGGTTTTAAATCCCATGTAAAAGAGGATGAGCATATGGAAGTTTACCGGGCATTTTCATTCTATATTGCCAGTGAGGTGTTTTTAGAGAGGTTTGGTTTAGAAGCTTTGTTTTAAATAGTTTGCGGCTTTGCATAGAAAATAATTATTTTTAATTAGACTAATACAATTAACTGTTTATTAAATTATTTTTAAATAAAAGATATCTGTTTATTAGAAGAATGATGAACATAAATAATATTTTAATTTAATATTCTGTTATCCTTTTGATAATATTGTCTTACATTTACGAAATTATACATAACTAGATGTTCCCGCGGTTTCACCCGCGTTTATCGTTACTGCGCCGACCCCGTGGGTCGTAGCGTGATGTTATATAGTCTATAGCCTTCCTCAATAAATAGGCTATCCAACACTAACAGAATTTTTCAAATCGAACCAGTAGTTCCTGAGATTAGCGCGTTCAAGCAAACAAACAAACAAACTCTTCAGCTTTATAATATTAGTAGGTATAGATAAATTAAAACTATAATTATGGCTTTTATAACAGTAAAGTTATTAGTAGTTAGTTAATAATGTTCAAGCACTTTGAAATAACTTTATCTTAAGACTTCTAGACTACCACCATCTTAGTCTTCCCGTGACCATGGCTGCTGAGAAGCAACGGAAAGGTCAAAAGTAGTGTAAATTGAAATAGGTTACAAGTAGCAAAAATATCATTTGTAGTATTTTAAAAATAAACCGCCATATAATCCGTAAACAGTAAATTATTTTTCAATGTATAACATTCGTGTAAATTTAAGTCTATACTAAAATCTTTTTAAGTAATCGCGAGTAACAATTAGTTATAAGATCAAAAAACAGTTCGAGATCGCAAAACGCCTGATCGACGTTTCGCGTGATCAGAAGGCTGGTCTTTTTTTGGCCCAAAGAATCAGCATTGCCATTCAACGTGGCAATGCTGCCAGTCTTCTGGGCACGTTACCAGTTGACAGCGATGCTGAAGAATTCTACGATGCCTAAACCTTTTTTGTAAATATTTAGTAGTATAATTATTTGTGTTTTTGTAATTATGTTACCTTTTTTAATACGTTTGTAAATATATATTAGTTATTATACATACATATCTATTCATATTATAATATAATTTATTCTTCACACCCAACCCAAAAGTGTAGAGCAACAAAATATATAGAGAGACCACAATCGCGGCTCTACATAAAATAGAAGCTTTCAAGCATGGTTTCACATTAAAATAACGGACAGTAGAGACAGAAAAAGTTTAATTTCAACGCTCTACTGGAAGTTTGCTTAATTTACTGAATGGATTGCGTTTTCAGTTGAAAAAAACCTCGTTTTATAAGCCCGCAAATACGGGATTATGGGGAGATAAGTAATTATAGCGCGGAAGGGCGCTTTGTAGAGCTAGTAGAGTTGGTAGAGTCGAAGGTAGAGATGAGTGATAGAGTGTGTTTATTTGATGTGCAATAATAATAATAATTTCTTTTTTATTCTTTGTTAAGGAGTTTTGTCAATTATATGACTATGCCGCTCCATTGGACCTACTCTTACATTATACTTCACAGCAAAAACTTAAACAATAACTAATCACTGTACATAATAATAATAAATAATTGTTTATTTGTTCTCTCACACAATACATAATATTTGACATCATAATCAAACATCATAATCGGTCTGTGTGGAAAACCTTGGGGGAGGCCTATGTCCAGCAGTGGACGTCTTTTGGCTGACATGATGATGATGATGATGATGATAATCAAACAGTCCATACAAGAAAGCAGCGAATGTATAGTCTGTGTGGGACTGGTCTCTGTAATAGGAGGTCCTGTATTACACATAACCAGCCTCTCCGTGCTCTGAATAGGTGGAATATGTGTTAGTATAGTATGTTCGTGTTGAGAATGTACGTCATGTTGAGAATATAATACCTTCTAGAAATTAAACTTGGGTTAAACTGGCAAGTCAGACCAGAGTGATAGATGAATGTGAGTAACATATATAATTTGTGTGTGTCTCAAGCCGCTTGAATGTTTTAAACTGAAGGAAGTCATGTGATAAAAGACTAATGATTTCTTCATTCGGATAATGTAGCTTGATTTCATCCCATTCAAACCATTGTGTTTATATACCATTTTAAGCATCTAACATTTATTGTGTATATATATGTAACCACTGTATACATATAAATATACACAATAAAAAATAGGCTTTTAAAATTATGTTGGGCGATATTTATCCTTCCTTTTGAGGCTTATTATGTATTTTCTGCCTTGTTAGTGTTTGCAATGGTCTCTTATTTAATCATTATTTTCTGCCTACAGCTTGTCAAGCGTAAATGCGACGGCAACGCATACTGCGATAAAAACAATCCCATGTGTACCCAGAAAATGAATCATCTATGTGCAAATTTTCATCCAAATCCGTACAACGGTGTACGCGTAATTGAGTAACAAACATTCAAACATGCTCACAAACTTTCATATTTATAATATTAAAAAACGAGCGATGTGACTTTGAATATAGAAGTAGCTAATTGTATAAGAGAATGGTCATCCATCTCATCATCATAATCATCATCATCAGGCTATAATAGTCCACTGCTGGACATAGCCCTCCCCCACAGAGCGCCATAGTGCCCTGTCTTCAGCTTGCCGCATCCAGCATCTGCCTGCAGTCTTTCACAGATCGTCATCCCACCTGGTCGGAGGGCGTCCTACACTACGTTTGCCGAGTCGCGGTCTCCACTCAAGAACACGCTTACCCCAGCGGTTGTCACTTCTTCGTGCGATATGGCCAGCCCAGTGCCACTTCAGCTTGCTAATTCTCTGAGCTATGTCGATGACTTTGGTTCTCTGTCGGATATATTCGTTACGAATCCTATCCTTCAGAGAAATTCCGAGCATAGCTCTCTCCATAGCTCGCTGAGCGACTTTGAACTGGTGGACCAACCTTACCGTGAGGGTCCATGTCTCGGCTCCGTAGGTCATGACGGGTAGCACGCACTGATTGAAAACTTTCGTTTTCAAGCATCCGTTCCAAGTCATCCATCTACAAACATGACAATATAACGTTGTTTAACCTACGTCACAGCATCTCCATCTAAACCATTAGCGAAATCATAAGACAAATAACAAGCTCATTTTAACATTAAAACATAGAAGGTGTTCAAAACATCTAACAGCGCAATTATACTGATCTAATAATATAACCATACCGGTAATGGATGTGTTCCTTTGTTTACAATTATTATCGTAGAACAAAGCGTCGGATGAAATTAGTAAATTTAGCGAATCACTGACTCTATGCCGTGGTTTACGCACTAGTGTGAGTTCTGCTGGTCACTAAACGCTGAAGTCTAGACACCTAGTGGCAATGTGGGTAGTGCTAAACTTTGGAGGAACTTAGAGTTCAGATTCTCTTTTAAAGACACCAAAGAAAGAGCGGTTAAGAATACCAGACTCGGAACAAGTATTTGTGGATTCCAAATGTTTTTATCCCGTGTGGAGATTGATCCCATAACATTGGGCGCGGCGAAGCGACCCCTAAAACCACTACACCACCCGTATAGAGACTCTACTTCGCCTAGCGTATGTAACAGTGGTATTTCTATTACGTCACTTATACTGTAAAAAGATAATGTTTCCTAGTTCCTGAGGCAAGCCGGTTCAAACATATCGTCACCCAATAACCAGCAGTGGTGTAGCTAACCTTCTTAGGATTTTATTAAGAAAACCTTTTGGACAATTAGTCTAGTCAACAAGTGCTTTTTTGGTCAACTTTTTTCAGCAGTCTCGAAAAAATATGAACGAGGTGTCATTCGATTCGGAATGGCATTTGGTGATTTTTGAAAAAATAAAGTTCCGCTTGCAAAAATTGCATAAGTTATAAACAATTACCTAAAAAACACAAAGGGTTTAGTTTTTTGCAAATATCTCATGATGATCTTTTTAGAAAATTACTTTTTCAACCTATTAGCATAACACAATCGGGACATAAATATAGCAGAGGAAAGCATTGTGGGCACACTGGACACCGGCGTCCTTACGATGCAGGGTTAATGAGACACGTGAACGTTGCAGTCAGAGCGTTTCAACCGCCGCGTTTCTATCTCCAGTGCGTGACCCCCTAAGCTTACGAAGCATTCTCGTTATTAACCAGCTAGAGCTTGTACAACATTACCTGATTACTTTCTGCCAGCGGCACTTCACAGTGTTCTATAGTGTCTAACGATGTACCATTATAGAACAAGCTTGAGGGGTGATAAACTATTCAAGAATTAGATGCTACTCGCTAGATCGGTTTTAGAAGTACTTTTGTATTTGTTTATCTAGTCAGTAGTACGAGGACCTGATAGCATAGGTTGCAAAATAAAGGTGTAATGCATCTCTGCTCTTTTTAGAGGTATAATGTCCTACAGACTGAATTTTAGTCACTGCGGCCTATCTATCTGTCTGCACTGCATCGGCTGCATCTATCTGCACACATGTCTCCACTATAATATCTGCTAGATATCTGTGCAGGAGATATTATAGTGTAGAACTACTGAAGAAAGAAAAAATCTGATGGGATGGCAATCTGACACGAGCGAAGAGAAATCAAGCGCAGAACAAATGGCTGTACGTGCTATCCGTGAAACGGGATATGCAACACCGTAATTTTTTTAACTCTGGACTGCTATTAAAGATTCTTGACAGTAAAACCATACAGTATCACTAGCCCGACTCGAGATACTAACGAATTCGAAGCCGAGACCTCATGCACAGAAGACTCATTCACTATCGCTGGGCCAAAAAGGGACTCTTCAAAGATAAACAGTTGTAAATATGTGTGTATGACTTAACTAAAACTTAAGAGCAGCGATAGCTCAGTGGGGAGACCAACAGACTGCAATGCAGAGGGTCTCGGGTTCGAACTCACGTCGCGCACCTCTAACTTTCGGAAGATATATGACTTTTCGAAATTATGTGCATATTGATTGACAATTATCGCCTGCTCTGTGCCTCGGAGAGCACGTTAAGCCGTCGGTCCCGGCTGCCATCAACATCTATGGCAGTCGTTATTGGGAGAGTGTCGACACAAAAGATCCCACTGGGTCGAAGTGTCGCCGGTCTGCACTGACTGGCCCCCACATAAGATAAGATAAGATAACTAAGACTTAAAACACAAGCAATCTTCACTACGATTACAAGACGATTTTGCAATTAGACATGGGACAAAAGATGCCTATTGCAATGATACTAAGATCCCCTGTACCCTTACAATACTTGGGATTATCCCAACCCGGGTATCTATTGTGTTATCCGCGTTCAGTTGAAAACCAATTAAAGGATTTCAGGCGGCCGACCACCATGGACGACCGCAATTTACAATCATTTTAGAACAGTATGCTATTGCGGTTAGTCAAATAACAAATGGCAATGGTTGATGGATCGAGCTTGCATAAAGGAGTGTAGGGAGTGCGAATCCTAATCATAACAACACTGGCGTAAATCTGTGGGCTAATTCAGGTAATTAAATAAGTTCAGTTGCAGTGTAGTTGCAGTTAACCCTTATCTTGCCATCGTAACATTACTGATACATTGTATTCTAAAAAATAATGCTGCTTCGTAACACAAGATTCAGATATTTTTATACGCATTTAAAATTATGCTAAGAATGAGACAAAAATATAAACTGGAGTCTGAAACGTCACATAAGTCAGTTGTCATCAAAATAGTGTCAGTAAAACATGTGGAGTTTCAACGACAGGTGAGTTTTATTTAGATTTTAGGATATTTATGCATATTTCTGTCGGTACTTGTGTAAATTCACTAAACAAAGCCTTAAAAGTTATGTTGCAAGATATTTTTTGCCATCGTGTCTCCTTTTTCCGTTTTATTGTACAGTAAACTACGATGTATCATATATAATACGTTGTTGTTAAGTTTCGATCAAAACAGCCCTTTTCGTATTCTCGTAATTTTGACAACCACTGTCGGATATGCTCGCGTCAAGTTCGCATCACGCGAGTGCTTTAGAGTATTCTACTGCTGTGCTTTTTATGTGCGTGATTCAGATCGCAACTTGATCGATATTCACCTATTCATTTGTCAAAAGTATTACATACGACTGACGTACAGTTGACGCGCAGTATACGCGCAGTTTACGCATAGCTTACGTGCAGCTTACGCGCAGCTAAACCATTACGAGAATACCATTTTGCACTAAGAAGTAAACTTAATTGCAACTGCAGCGCAACTTGATCGGCGCGTCAAGAAATTACGTGAATTAGCCTACTTGTCATATGTAAAACCAATTCAAGTCTTTTTTGAAGTGAAAACTTCTTTAGGCGCGTTGAGCACTTCTTGGGTGAACAAAAATCATGAAACTCGCGTCATCGTCACGCTTCCACGCTTTATTATTTTTTTTAGAATATTAACAATTTTTTTTTTTGTAAAATACATGTACCATTCTATGAATAATTACTGTATCGCGGCGACTTTACAAACATTCAAACAACGGACACAAAGAACATCCAGACACCATTATATACAACCATTTATGGATCTGTACAACCATTTATGGATCACACAAATTTTTGTTTCGTGTGGGATCCGAACTCACAACACGGCGCATTGGCAGCGACCACTTAAACCACTACGCCATCCGTGCAGTGAAGTTATGTATTTCGAAATCATATGAATCCTGAACGCATATCTACATTCACTTTTGTCATCTGACCTCAAATGGGTAGTAAGATGTGTATAAGGCTGCCTGTCCATTGAAGCGGAGCGAGGCTGCGGAGCGAAGAAACGGAGAAATATTAACCCACTAGCTGACCCGCGCAACTTCGTCTACTGCTCCGCTCCTATTGGCCGTAGTGTGATGTTATATAGCCTATAGGCTTCCTCGATAAATGGGCTATCCAACACTACAAGAATTTTTTAATTCTAACCAGTAGTTCCTGAGATTAGCGCATTCAAACAAACAAACAAACGAACAAACTCTTCAGCTTTATAATATTAGTATAGATAGGATTACATAAAATCTCCGCTCCGCTCCAGTATGCAATCCTATTTGGCGGCCTCGATGACGTAGTTGTTAGTGTAACCGACTGCCACGCCTGAGGTCGCGGGTTCGATTCCCGCACAAGTCAACCATTTGTGTGCATGAACATGGATGTTTGTCTTGGTCTGGGTGTTTCTATGTATAATATGTAAGTATTTACAAAAAAAAAGGTATATATGTATGTTTATCCATTGTCTAGTACCCATAGTACAAGCTTTGCTTAAAAGAACAGGTAGCCGTACACTCTTATCTCGCTAGCTATGCTTATAGGTCCCAGGTATTAGAAGGCGAGTCTATTATCGTTTACCATATATATATCCTCCCGGGTGTAGGACGCCCTCCGACCAGGTGGGATGACGATCTGCGAAAGACTGCAGGCAGTTGCTGGATGCGGCAAGC
Source organism: Catocala sponsa (assembly GCA_963564715.1). NCBI lineage: Eukaryota > Metazoa > Arthropoda > Insecta > Lepidoptera > Erebidae > Catocala > Catocala sponsa. Next base: position 19,843,737 of record OY751349.1, read on the forward strand.
TGAAGACCGGGCGCTATGGCGCTCTTTGGGGGAGGGCTATGTCCATCAGTGGACTATTATAGCCTGATTATGATGATGATGATGATATATCTATCCAGAAACAGTGCCGCTCTACTAAGAATTTTTTGACTGGAAAACTCCATTAACACTTTGCCCGAGACGATTCTCGGGCAAAGTGACACACAGCAGTCGCAATTCTTGCGGCAGTGCCACCAAGCCAGTCCGCAGAACTAAGCTTGTTTGTAATCACGATTGCTGATTCCAATGGTCTCTATCTTTATATATATATAAATCTTTTGTGCGTGTGTTTGTAATTAAACTCCTCCTAAACGAATGGACCGATTTTGATGAAATGTTTTGTGTGTGTTCAAGTGGATTCGAGAATGGTTCAGATTTAGATTTTTTAAATTTTTTTTTCGTTTGTATAGTACAACGTCTGTCAGGACAGCTAGCATAGTTATAAGTTATAGTTTAAAAAGAGTTCGGCCATAGTCCATTGCACTGGCATAATGTGCGTTGGTCAAAGTCAAAGTCAAAAATCATTTACTAGACAAATTAATTATATGTTATACCTTGAATTAAGCTTGTAATTGTGAGGAGAAATAAATTAATTTTATTATTATTATTATACTCTTTATTTAAAACTTTTCAATACATTTTTCATTTTTAAGTATAAATAATATAAAAAATACATTTAAAAATATAAAATATATGGTACCCCACCGGCATAGGGAACAGGGTCCTAGCTGCCAGTGGTTAGGATTCCAGAGATAGGAACCTCCTCACAATGCGTGCCGTATCTAATAGCACTGCCTTCTGCATCAAACCCTTGATCCAAGCACCTAACGCGAGCCTCTTTAGATGGTGATCGATATTTATAATTATTATTCATTTAGGTCACAAAGTAACACTTATGAACGTCAAAGTATATAGTAGTCAAAGTATATGGTAGTCTTTACACATCTTCAACAACATTGTGAAGAACTCTTAGACATGCAAGTTTCCTCACGATGTTTCTCTTCACGGTTACATAGCTTTGCAAAGTCAGAGGTGTATGCCATAGGATTGAATTCAAGACCTTTGCATGGCAGTCCAACAGTCTCCCCACTTTGCTATCGCTGCTCGCTGCATGCTGTATTTACTTTTTAATTTATTTTCAAATGGTTTGGTAAAATCGAGCATTACCGCTTTAATACTTATATACATACATACATAGATTCACGCCTGTTTCCCAGAGGGGTAGGCAGATACTACGGATTTCCATTTGCTACGATCCTGGCACACTTCTCTGGCTTCATTCATTTTCATCACATTCCTCATACACGCCCGTCGGTTCAAGGAGCTCTTAACCTGGTCTTTGTCCAGAACGCCTCCGATCTGATCGAGAAACGTTCGCCTAGGTTTCCCTCTTGCGACTGTTCCATTCATACTAGCCTTAATACTTATTTTCGATTAAACTGCAACTCGAAAATCATAGAACACAAAAGTATAAAAATGGATTTTCTATAAAAATATACAAGCAAAGTCACAAGTTTAAACAAGTATACAAATAATAATATCACGTAAAGCTAGATTGATGTTTTAAGGTGAAAAAGTGATGTTTTTTCACACTTTTTAATTTTTCACTGCCTTCCCATTTTTTGCGAAATTTCTTCGGACGCAAGTCAAATGATAAATGATTGATTACGCGCAAAATAATATTGTGATCATTTATAATAAATGTTGGAGCATTTATTTTGGACTAGTGTCAGGCCGTACCCTGAAGAAAATACAATAATGGCCTGATTTTATAAAATGCAATTTAGAAACCTTTAAGGAGTACTGCCTATACAGTCAGCTACATAAGTCTATATATACATACGAGGTTTTGATATATTTCCATTTTCAAAATTATTACAAACGTTAGTTACTTATAGCAGTACTAGTTTAAAATGGTTGGTTTAAACACGGTTTGAAAAATACCGAATAATAAATCCTAAACTATGCGTATTAAATAGCTTAACGGTGAAGGAAAACATCGTGAGGAAACCTGAATGTCTCTGAGTTCTCCATAATGTTCTCGAAGATATATGAAGTCTGCCAACCCGCACTGGGCCAGCGTGGTGGACTATGGCCTAACCCTTCTCACAGTGAAAAGAGGCCCGTGCCCAGCAGTGGGACAGTTTAATACAGGGCTGATATTATAAACTATTTTTACAATTTTCAATATTTAGCTAATTTTCAATATTTGGCTGACTGTACGTGGGAATAATGAGTGCTTTCGCGCTTGAATTCACCACTAGAGGAGCTAGTGGACAGTAAGGTCTCTAGACCTCATACTCTATAGTCACTTCAACAGTAACCATGGAAACCGACAATTATTACCGCCAAATACGGATCTAAACAGCAGCTGTGACAGCATTGACAGGACCTTACTCGCTAATGGCGCCGACTGGTGAGCACAAAACGAAACGATAGCCCTCATTGTGTGCTATGCTAAATAACGTATGCTCAACTACTTATTGTGTGGTCTTGGATTCGATGCCGCGAATCGAATCTAAGACCTCATAATAAGTATATTATAGTCACGAAATTTTATTGTCATTCTCTCCCAGAAAATCAGTTTCCTTTGGAAAGCATGTCGAATTCTGTAACTTTATACACTAACATTACGTTATAACTACGACTAACCAGGGATCCAAACCTGGGAACCCACAATGAACAGTGAAGATCCAGGAACCACCAATATATACTGACGAGTATATGAGATAAGATTAAAACCACGGGCGGCTTGATGTTTTCTTCTTGCATATTTTCGAACTCCGTACTACTTAGAATATCCTAAAAAGAGACATACAATTATTGCTTAAACTGGCCTCATAAGAACGTGGGTTATTAAATTATTGCTTAAACTGGCCTCATAAGAATGTGGGTTATTATAATGGGCCTCTATGGGCACTGTGATAATAAATGCGACTTTTTTTAATGGGATCCCAAGTTTGATACAATATTAACTGCACGGATAGCTCAGTAGTTTAATTGGCCGCCTAGCCACTACTTTTTAGGGTTCTGTACCCAAAGGGTAAAACGGGACCGTATTACTAAGACTCCGTTGTCCGTCTGTCTGTCCGTCTGTCACCAGGCTGTATCTCATGAATCGTGATAGTTAGACAGTTGAAATTTTCACAAATGATGTATTTCTGTTGCCGCTATAACAACAAATAAAACAGAATAAAATAAATATTGAAGGGGGCTCCCATAAAACAAACGTGGTTTTTCTGCTCGTTTTTGCTCGATATTGATAACGGCAATAGGTAGACGCTTGAAATATTCACAGAATATTTAGTTATATATTCACTTTAAAAATAAATAATTAAATTAAAATAAAATTAATATTTAAGTGGGGCTCCCATACAACAAACATGATTTTTTTGCCGTTTTATAGATAATGGTACGGAACCCTTCGTGCGCGAGTCCGACTCGCACTTGGCCTGTTTTATTACTGTTGTAGGTTCAAATCCCGTACTGCACGAAAATTTGTTGCGTTTCCGAATGGATGTTTGTGTTCATTAAATTCATGTAAAATCCTCTACGATACACTCATTCGAAGTTCCAAGTTACAGAAGCTTTTGTTTAAAATAAGAAGAAGAATAATACCTACTGCTTGATCCGAAATTAGAACCTGGATCAGCAAGATCAGTTGCAAAAATAAGCGTAAATTTAAGCTACGATACCGTCGGTGTAAAACAAAAACGTTCTATTAATCAAGCTTATACTATTTTTATACAAAGCAATTACTTTTATAAATTACGCTTAGAGCTTGCTTCTAATTAATTAATTAATCGTAAAGGATTGTCATTAAGACTGATGCTTTTTAATAATTAATGTATTTTAAGTAATTTTATAGTACATGTTCATTAATTACAAAAATAATTTACTATAATACTAAAATAATAATAAAAAGAAAATGTTGGTCATATATAATTATATTGGGTAATTCAATTTACATCTGATTTGTATAATTATATTTGATTTATAAAATATATCTATATTATATACAAATATGTAGTTACACTTGAGTCGCTATAAACTTACTGGTGGAAAAGCTATTTTGAATTGGACGCATTCATACGAATCGAGGGCCCCCACACGTTCCGTCAGTAGCGTTGTTGGTTGGCAAGGTCTACGGCATCAGCCGTCAGTATACAAGGACATCAGTCCCTTAGAGTTGTAAAAGATCCCTAAGTGATATGACCAGACCGGCAGTGGGGTGACTTCATCCCACTGCCGGATTTGGACCGCTTCGTAGTGTGAGATGGCTTAAGCGATAGTATACCGCGCAGGCCCATTCTGGGTTGGCAGATTTAACATAATATTATTTTCAAGAATATTATTAGAACCCCCAAACACGCAGGTTTTCATCGCCGAGTTAAAGCGAGCTATAATTCACTGTTTAATACGCATATAGCTTCGAAAAGTCATACGTGCAGACCTTGGGATCGATCTCAAGACCTCTGCGTAGCAGTCCAACGGGTTTCCACTAAGCTAACTGTAATAAATAAATTACTAACAATATTTGAAATCGTTATATTTTTTAAGGCTTACTTAGCAATATTTTTGACAACATGCAAGTATTTATGCACGATAGACCACATGTGGCCTTACTTCAAATCTTGTAACGTCAGCACAAAATCTTTCGATTCAAACCAGTCCATGGCCTCGATGGATAAGGCCTTTAAGATGAAGAATCGCAAAATTGACAAAGCCCATATTTTATGTGCGGACATTGGTGTTCTGCAAATTTTTATAGTGACGCATTTTATGGTTTGGGTTCGGGGAAAATACATAATGCATCGGTGTTATCGGATCGCTAGGCCGCGGCTTATAGACTCTAACACATGGAATATAGATTGAGGCCTGCCCTCATAAAAAGGGGTAATAATGATAAACTAGGACTTAGGGAGTGTCTTATGAATGCAGTTATTTTATTGTTATAACTTCGTGATTGATGGCGTTGGTTTTTAATTTGATGTGTATGATTTTATGATGGGTTCAATCTATGTATAATGTTCTACGGTTTCATTGTTATATGACTTGGTAATATAACAGGAGTGAGTGTTGCTGTGGCATGTGGTCTCAACAATGCAGGTTTTTGTCACCTCTAAAGTAAGCGACAACCATTTATTGAATCCTATCTAATATTATCTATTCTAATTTATTGATGTTGCATATATTTAAATAATTTTGCCCATTGTTTATTTATATTCTTTGCCAAATAATTTATTTTTATTCACTATTTAAATGACATATTCAATTTATTATCTTATAATTTATCAATTTCTAAATACCTTTGACATTACTTAATTTATTTTCATTGACATGTGTATGTGATATAATTTAAAACGATAATTTACTTTTACTTTACTTAATTTATATTCATTGACATGTATATATGTGATATAATTGAAATAATGCCTTACTTTTAATTTAATGTCAAATATTTGTACGCCACAGCATGAGGCTAAACATGACTGGACATATTCATTATTAAATATAACTACAACGTGCATGCTTCTGTATGTCACACACACATGTTTTTAACAAATAAAAAATTATTATTATTATTATAATATTAGTTTAAAAAAACACACATTCACATTTAATGTGAATGTAAGTTTTTTTTAAGAACAACTCCTGCTCTAGGAATAATTTCTGTACCGCGTGGCACTATGCAAACATTCAAACACGGACACGACAAGAAACATGCAGACTCGGAACAACCATTAGTGGATCACACAAATTTTTGTCCCGAGTAGGATTCAAACCCACGACACTCGCCGCAGTGGCAGTAGCGAGGCGACCACTTAAACCACTACGCTATCCGTGCAGTTAAAAATTTGTTTGCGCTTTTACGCCTTAAGTACTTAACGAATTATCATGAATTTTCGCAAACACATTGTCAGGGGTACAGAAAAGGGTATAGGGTACCTTTCACCCAGAAAAAAGTACTGTTCCCGAGGGATATAAAATTAACATAACCTAAATTTACGCGGCGAAACCGCGGACAAATCTAATACGCACGTAATTTTGAAATGGCATGGCAGTCCAACGGTTTTCTACTACACTACGGCTGATTTACATATGCACTTAAAAAAGGTTTTCGTCTCTCTCAAATACACGGCATTTTATTCGTCCTTATAGTGCATTTAAACTCATAATATTAAGTTAGTAAATATTAAAGTTCTGTGTAGCACTAGTCTCTTATTAAATATTAAATTCGCAACTGGATTCATTTTGAAAACTGGGCATAAAGCATACCAGCTCAAATTTGTCGCCCCAGTTTAAAATTTTCATCCATTTCCCTTAAGGCCAGTAAGTTAGTTTTATAGTTCAGTTAGATTAAAGGCTGCACCACTCGGGACAGGTATTCTAAATAGCAATTTTGCTGGACTGAAATTGTTCATTTCGATGCCCAGGTCTGTAAAGTTTAGTTGGGTTTTTGGTCTAAAAGTTCTGAGTCAGTTTGGAGTCTGGAACTGTGCAGAATGGGAGGTCACGGGTCTATCAGTTACTACGTGGGATCTTAATATACAGCTGGAGAAATGTGCCTGCCTGGTGCCTGGCACTGCCTACCTTTTAGGGATATGTATGAAATACTAACCATTAGGTGAGTAGAATAAGCATGGCTGTCAATTTAGAGATAGTCCATATTTTTGTTCTATAGCCCTTGTTTTTTTTTTCTTTGACAACTAATGTGGCAAACTAGCATACGGCCCATCTGATGGTAAGTAGTCACCGTAGCCTATAGACGCCTGCAACACCAGAGGCATCACTTGCTCGTTGCCGACCCTTTTGGAAAGGAAGTGGGAAGGAAAAGGAGCGGGAAGTGGGAAAGAGGGTGATTGGGTTTCTGGCACTCTCACTCACCGAACGAAACAAATAGGAGTACTGGTATTTCACGTCGATATTTTGTGAGAAGATAGTCCTTCCCCGGTCGAGCCGGCCCATTCATGCTGAAATCAGCAAGGCTCTACTACTTGTAAATTGTGTTAAGATGATAAATTTAAATTTAAAAACGACAAATATAATAGGAATAACTCCTGTACCGCGAGGGTCTTTACAAACATCTATACAACATAATGTCCTCCAGAACGAATTTCGGCCACGGCGGCCAGTCTTAACGGAGACTGGCCAACTACGCAGGAGATATTATAATTCACAAGTGTGTGCGCAAACACAAGTGCACTCTCTGTTCCTTAACTCTCATAATCCGATGGGACGGCAATCCGATACGACCGAAGAAAGATCAGGCGCAGGACCGACGGCTTTACGTGCTTTCCGAGGCACGAGGGTGTCTAATACCGCCAACTTCCTAACTCCGGGCTGCTATTGAGATTTCTTAACAGAAAAACCCAATAACTTTTTCTTGGCCCGACCCGGGATTCAAACCCGAGACCTCATGCACAGCAGTCGCATTCACTACCGCTGCGCCACGGAGGCAGTTCTACAACATAAAAAGCACCCAGACGGAAGACCTATTTGAGCATTACACAATTTTTTGTCCCATTTATGGTAGCGGGCAGGTGAACACTTTAACGACTACGCTATCTAATAACAACACGAGAATTGTAGTGCAAATATATTTTTACCATGATTTTGAGTAATATGATATGTAAGCATATAAGCAGCGATAGCTACTGAGCCATCGCTGCTTATATGCTTACACTGCCACTGGACAGACAACAGACTGCAATGCAGAGGGTCTCGGGTTCAAACCCACGTCGCGAACTTCTGACTTTCGGAAGTTATACTTTTCGAAATTATGTGTGTATTGATTGACAATTATCGCCTGCTCCGTGCTTAGGAGAGCACGTTAAGCCGTCGGTCTCGGCTGCCATGAACATTCATGGCAGTCGTTATTGGGAAGTCAGTGCTCTATAATATCCTGACACTGGTCTAGTCTTGGGTATCGTTAGCCTACGGGTTGCGGAGGTCAGGTAGCAGCCGCTCCGTGTAAAAATATATCCAGTCAAATCCGGTTAGACTAGAAAGCCGACCCCAAGTGATTTACGAATAATAAAGGCTAGGGAGAAGATGCTATGTCTACACCGAAAATTTAAATCAACCCGACTATTGTTGATAACGCTTTTAAATATAGATGCTAAAATTAAAAGGCAAAACACATCACTGCTCGACGAAATGGACATAACGGCCTGTAATAAGCAACAATGCACATTGCTATTCATAGCGCCTGCTAATAAAAACTAAGTGTTGCCCAATATGAATAACGTTAAGAATGAGTATATTTGTACAGTAAACAGTACCGGGCAAAATGCCAAATAAAAATCTGCGTGCAACGAAAAAGGACGTTCTTTGCCATGCCGTCGTTCTCCCGATGCGGACGGAGCATTCGACCCAATTGAAGAATATATAGACGGATCTAGGTGCGAATATGGTACAGAATATAAAGTACTAAAAGTCTTTTTGGAGGGTAAAACGAAGATGCACGTATCTTTGAATCGTGAGGGGGTTTTAGAAGGTATCGCGTAAAATCTTTTGGATTTTCTTCGTACATGCAAATATGATTTGGTTGTGTCGATAGATGTTTTGTCGAATTTCATGCTTGCTTTTAATACTCCAGGGAAATAGATGTGCATTTAAAAATAGACTAAATAAATTTGTTCTCCATCTGCGTACGGACGCCGGTGTTCAAACTTTGCTTTAATCATGCTGTCTCGATTTGGCTTAGCTGGCAGGTAAAATGACGAAATCGTGAAGTACTGCATACGTTCAAGGTTTTAAAATGATTGGAAAAAAGGTTGTGAACCGTTTTAATTATTATCGTGATTTTTTTATGACATACTAGATTTTGCCCGCAGCTTCGCTCGCATAAATGTAGGTTAAGTTAGGTTCAGTTCCAGTACTTTTTTTCTTATTGTGGAGTGCAGAAACCTCGGTGGGGTCGCGATTGCATGTGAAAGTGATTCGCGTGGCCCCGACTCTGGTTATGTCGAAGAACACCGTAGTAGGTTCAGTTGGGATATCTTTTCCCGGTGAGTCCGACATAACCTCTCCATCGCACCGCGGAAAGGCATGCGTCAAAACATTACCCCACGTAAAAAAAAGTAACATTATTTTTCTAGATGAGACGTACCCTATTTGCTTTTTTGTATCCCTGAAAACGTGTATGCAAAATTTCATGATGATCAGTTGATTCGTTAAGGCATGAAAACGTAACAAACAAAAAAACAAACTCACATTCGCGTTTATAAAATCTATAGTCTAATTACTTAAACAAGTGGTGAATACTGCCAATATAAATTATTATGTGCTCAATTATCTAATCTATACTAATATTATAAAGCTGAAGAGTTTGTTAGATTGAACGCGCTAATCTCAGGAACTACTGGCTCGATTTAAAAATTCGTTTAGTGTTGGATAGCCTATTTATCGAGGAAGGCTATAGGCTATATAACATTACGCTACGACCCACAGTAATGATAAACATGGGTGAAACCGCGGGAATATCTAGTCTACAAATATGAAGGAGAAATAAACCATTGCGTATCTCTTCGGCAGTATACAAGCATGATATTTATCACATATTATGCATCAACTGACAATTATGACAATTGGAAAGCTAGCGAGTTCTGTGAGTATATAAAAAACACAATTTTTATTTAACACGACCTTTTAATATTAAACCCAGAACTCCACCCATAAACGAAACTTCAACCACTATTAACTCCGAAAGCCATTCCTAAACTATCCTTTCCAAATAGAATCCTCAAGCAAATTCTATTTCGTCAGCATTAAATATTCAGTCGTTAACGGGCAGTCGGTTTGTTGACACGAGTTCTCAAGAAGGCTGGTCCCGAACAAACAAGCCTACTTCCACCAACGTTACTGGCACTGCTAGCGTGTGGGGTCACCATGCCATACACGCGCCTTAGTGATTAAGTCTTGTTTATTGTATTTTGGTGTACAAAGCTATCATTACATGTATTCCTTACTAACGAAAACTGTAGGTTTTGTTTTAATAACAGTTGTACAGCCTCGATAGGGCTGGTCGCTGGTGCTTCTTTAGCGTATGTCTGGAGACACTGTCGTCGACGGTGTCATACAATAGTAATAATATTAGTCGGCCTCGATGGCGTAGTGTTTAGTGTAACCGACTGCCACGCCTGAGGTCGCGGGTTGGATTCCCGCACAAGTCAAACATTTGTGTGCATGAACATGGATGCTTGTCTTGGTCTGGGTGTTTCTATGTATAATATGTATGTATTTACAAACAAAAGTTATATATTATTATGTATGTTTATCCATTGTCTAGTACCCATAGTACAAGCTCTGCTTAGTTTGGGGTAGATGGTGTTGTGTGTATGTGATAGAATATTATATTATTATATTATAATATTCTCCAGGCCGAATTTCGGCCACGGCGGCCAATCTTAACGAAGATTATCCATCTGCGCAGCAGATATTATAATGCACAAGTATGTAGACAAACACAAGTGCACTCTCTGTTACCTAACTTATGTGAGCTGACGCGACGGCAGTCCGACACGACCGGAGACAGATCAGTCGCAGGAACAACGGCGCTGTCCAACAGAAAACTCCAATAACGTTTGTTGGCTCGAACCGCGTATCGAACCCGAGAACTCAAAAATAGCAGTCGCTACCGCTGCGCCACGAAGCTCATACAATACTGTGGTAAATAACAGCATGTTAGATACGCAGCTCTGGAATGAACTACCTAATGTTTCTTGAGCGCTATGAGGACTCGTATATAGTTTAAAGAGAGTACAACTGGTCGGAAGGAACTGGATTAATGTGAGCGAAACCGCGGGCAAAATCTAGTTTTACATAAGCTAAAACAACACACTTAAATGAATTCAAGTTACATTCTAAAACATTCTCCGTGGAATAGTTTTTAGTGTCGAAATTTCCATGCGCATTGTAGTTTCGAAGTATGTTTGTTTGTCTGTACGTTTTACGACCTGACCCAATTCCTATGTTTGCTCCAGTACTCTGATATGACATGGAAATTGATTAGTTTTTCGTTGATGCTAATGAAATTCCTCCATTGAAGCAGCTCTGTAATTTACTGCTAGGATGAGAATATATAGAAGCGGTCGTATCGCAGCAGTTGCCAGCAATCGGTCTGTGGAGTTTGGATAATGGTTGATGGCTGCACGGATGATGTAGTGATTTTAGTGGTCGAATAACCATTGCCACTGCGCCAAGAGTTGTGGTTCCAAACGTGGTTGTTCTTTGTGTCCGTTTTACGAACGTTTGTGGAGTTTCCTTTGACACGGAGCAAGATAAGAGATTTATTTTATCACTACATATTATAAAATAAAGTTTCCGCCGCGTCTGTATGTCTGTCTGTTTGTTCGCGATAAACTTATCAACTACTGACCGGATTTGCATGTGGTTTTCACCCTTAGACAGAATGATTCATGAGGAAGGTTTAGATGTATAATTTGTTATGGTTAAGCGATTAATCGGGTTGCGTAGCTCGGTTAGTATCCGTCGTTAATGTCAAATAACCGAAATTTTATAGGCCAATCTTCAGAGACCTATTCTATAAGTGAAAATTCTCAATTCTCAATTCTAAATACTTATGTTTACTAAATATTGCACATGTCTACTGATTCTCATTGTAACCCATTAATGTTTTATATTTAATATGTGGCAATGCTATATTTATTTGGTATAAATTATTGAAAACCATATATTTTGTCATTGTTTGTTTACCTCAATAATTAAAAAAAAAATTCAATTTTTGTTTGTGAGGATTTAACTCAAAACCTACTCAACCCATATTAAATATTCTTGCACTATTACAAATCTATATTATCACCGAGTAATAAAAAAATATAGCCTACCATATTTTATTTTATTTTAAAAAAGGGCAAAGCTATGTAATTATGTATGGTATAACTTTCAATGAATAAATAAATATGCTTTTATTGTCTAGACCTAAAATTAAACCTTCATACACAGCAGTCACATGCACCGCTGCACCATCAAGAAGCTTTAAAATAATTAAACATAATATTGTCTTCTGTTTACGCGAATGTTATTCATTGAAATTAAACTACTATATACGGATTTTATAGCGTCGTTTATTTGACACTTAATTACAAAATTTTGAAAACTGTTATACTACTATTACTACTAAACTTTACTAATTTTTAAACTAATTAAATTATTGAAATTATTGAAACTATTAAAACTATTTATACTATTACTATACTATTTAATTATATTTATGTTTACACTTTCCCCGACGTTTCGGTAGCTTTTCAGCAGCCATGGTCACGGGGAGACTAAGATGGTAGTTGTCTCAATGTTCCAGTGTAGTTATTTCAAAGTACCCGAACATAATTTAATCATGGGTGTTTCTATTTACACAGAATGAGCTCAAAGTATTATAAAGTCTAGCTGTGGTTTGCAAACCACAGATAGACTTCATGATACTTTGAGCTCATTCTGAGTAAATAGAAACACCCATGATTAAATTAAATTTAAATTTAAATGAATGAAACATAACTATAATCTCGAAAACATTTTCACAATGTTGCAATTTAAAGATTTATGATCGGTTTAACTTGCATGGGTGTTCCCTGAAGCGTTTCAGTCGGCGGCGTCAACTTACTTATTTATGTCGCACCCTTTGAGAGGCCGGGACATGTATAATACGCGCTTTAAATTCAAATATCAACTATCGGGACGACGACGCCCCTTTAAAATATTGCTAAAATCGTGTTGCGGAAATGTTGTGTATAATAATATCATAATTTTAACGCTGAGCGAGACGTCGCCAAAAAGATGCAGGAGAATATTGAAACAACTTTATATGGATTTTATCGCATTGTTTATTGTGATGTGTCACCATCTTAGTCACCCCATGAACATGGCTGCTGAAAAGCAACCGAAACGTCGGGGAAAATGTAAAATTTAATCTAAATTCTAAATATTCTATTTAAGCTATTTAAATTATAAATAAATTTTATAATTTAACTAGCTTAAATAGAATTAAACAGTAACTTGTAAGTGTTTAAAAATCGTAGTTTTTAGTTTCAAATTATGTATATAATACATACATACATACATAGATTCACGCCTGTTTCCCAGAGGGGTAGGCAGAGACTACGGATTTCCATTTGCTACGATCCTGACACACTTCTCTGGCTTCATTCACTTTCATCACATTCCTCATACACGCCCGTCGGTTGAAGGAGCTCTTAACCTGGCCTTTGTCCAGAACGCCTCCGATCTGGTCGAGAAACGTTCGCCTAGGTTTTCCTCTTGCGACTGTTCCATTCACACTAGCCTTATAAACTTTCTTAGTCAGTCTTTCCTCGTCCATTCTTTCTACATGTACAAACCAGCTTAACATACCCTTTTCTATTCTTGTAATTATATCCACTTTCATGCCGCATCTCTCTCTAATCACACTATTTCTTATTCTATCTTTCAGAGTCACACCACATATGCTTCTCAACGCTCTCATTTCTACAGCATTTATTCTGCTCTCATGCTTCTTTTGCCATACCCAACTTTCACTTCCATACATAAGTGTGGGCACTAATAGTCCTCTATGAACAGCCAAACGTGCCTTTTCGGATACATTTCGACTGTTCATAAAAGCGCGTAGGGCTCCATTCACTTTGTTGCCAGCAATCGTTCTCCTTTCAATATCTCCGTCATGTTTACCATCCCTTGTAAACAAAGTACCCAAATATACAAACTCTTTGTATATAATATATATATATATAATAATAGTGTTTAAAAAAAATAAACAACACGATAAAATCCGTATAAAGTTTGTTTAATTTTAATGTATAACATTCGCGTAAACGTAAAACAATATTATGCAGGAGAGTAATCTATAAAGAGCTGAATAATTTGTTTGTTTGGTTGAACGCGCTAATCTCAAGAACTACTGGATCGAATTGAAAAATTAGTTTAGTGTTGAATAGCCCATTTATTGAGGAAGGCTATAGGTTATATAACATCACGCTACAATCAATAGGAGCGGAGCATCAATAAAAAAAATTGCAAATACGGGCAAATCTCAGCTAGTTAGTAATATGTAGTTAGAATAAAAACAGCTCCCGCGATAGGAATAAATCCTGTGTCGCGGGGGAACGAACATTCAAACAACGGACACAAAGAACACCTAGACTCGAAACAACTATTTATGGATCACACAAATGTTTGCCCCGTGTGAGGATCGAACCCACGATACTCAGCGCGGCGACGCGATCACTTAAACCATTACGCCATCAGTGCAGTCTAATAGGCTGCGCACACCATCGCAGCCTACTCTAAGATATCACAAAAGGTCGATTTATTTAGCTATATCGCAAAAGGTCGATTTATTTAGCTATATCACAAAAGGTCGATTTATTTAGCTATATCGCAAAAGGTCGATTTATTTAGCTATATCGCAAAAGGTCGATTTATTTATCTATATCGCAAAAGGTCGATTTATTTAGCTATATCGCAAAAGCTCGATTTATTTAGCTATATCGCAAAAGGTCGATTTATTTAGCTATATCGCAAAAGGTCAATTTATTTAGCTATATCGCAAAAGGTCGATTTATTTAGCTATATCGCAAAAGGTCGATTTATTTAGCTATATCGCAAAAGGTCGATTTATTTAGCTATATCGCAAAAGGTCGATTTATTTAGCTATATCGCAAAAGGTCGATTTATTTAGCTAATCGCAAAAGGTCGATTTATTTAGCTATATCGCAAAAGGTCGATTTATTTAGCTATATCGCAAAAGGTTGATTTATTTAGCTATATCGCAAAAGGTCGATTTATTTAGCTATATCGCAAAAGGTTGATTTATTTAGCTATATCGCAAAAGGTCGATTTATTTAGCTATATCGCAAAAGGTCGATTTATTTAGCTATATCGCAAAAGGTCGATTTATTTAGCTATATCGCAAAAGGTCGATTTATTTAGCTATATCGCAAAAGGTCGATTTATTTAGCTATATCGCAAAAGGTCGATTTATTTAGCTGCACACTGAGTGAATTTACACTAACCGCTTATTGTACATTATCTCATAGTTAATAACAGTGTCTGTATAACAGGTATTAATTAGTATAAGAATATTGCATTTATCTATACTAATATTATAAAGCTGAAGAGTTTGTTTGTTTGTTTGTTTACTTGAACGCGCTAATCTCAGGAACTACTGGCCCGATTTGAAAAATTCTTTCAGTGTTAGATAGCCCATTTATCGAGGAAGGTTATAGGCTAAATATCTTCACGCTAAGATCAATAGGAGCGGAGCACCAATGAAGAATGTTTCAAAATCGGAGAGTATTTTTTCCTTTTGAGAGGTTCCGCTGCGTGCGCTGCGTAAACAGTTAAAGTTTCGCAAAAATCATGTATCACAGAATTGTTCCCCTTTAAAAGTTCTAAAAAAAAGTCCGCGACAGCATATGTCTATCTTTTAAGGTTAGCTCACTATAACCATTTTTATGCTAACGAAATTTGTTCTAAAATAATGCATTATTTGCGAAGGTATTTTTATAAACATGATATTAATCCTTATCCAAATAAATACGTTATTCATCACAAGTATTTAATTTAAAACAAAATTGTCCTTTACATCATTCGATTTCAATTAATATCTTAGGTGATATAGCAGTCTTAAAATAACATCGCAGCAAAATAATTACCCATTACAGACATAGTACAAACGATGTTTCTCCTGGTTTATTCTGCGTGATTACTACTGGTTCGATTTGAAAAATTCTTTTAGTGTTGGATAGCCTATTTATCGAGGAAGGCTATAGGCTATATAACATCACGCTACGACCCACGGGGGCGGCGTAGTAACGATAAACGCGGGTGAAACCGCGGGAACATCTAGTATTAGATATAACTAGATACAAGTACTAGAACTACGCTATTGTATTAAGTTAAGACCTGTGATAATACATAGTTGTATGTGAAAATAAATAAATAAATAAAGATGCTACGCTGGATGTGCGACGTGACCAGGCTCGATAAAATCCGCAACATCATTGATGGCAACATAGTCCGATCAAGACGACCATGGTCCAAAGGACGCAACGACCAAAAAAAAGTTTATCTTTAGCTTAGCTTTCTTCATTTTGAATAAGCTAAATCAGTGCTGTGTCAGTTTTTTAAATCTTTATGTACATATATATAAATCTTTATGTACATATATATAAATCTTCTGTGCGTGTGTTTGTAATTAAACTCCTCCTAAACGGCTGGATCGATTTCGATGAAATTTTTTGTGTGTGTTCAAGTGGATTCGAGAATGGTTTAGATATGGTTTTTTTTTTCGTGTGTACAGGACAACGTCTGTCGGGACAGCTAGTATAATATATGATTGAAAATGTAACTCTTTGTTTCATTTAATTCTATCATTGTAATTTAAAAAGATATGCGATGTCAAACTTATGTGGTCAATCCTTCCCCTAGGTGCGAAGCTGTCTGGGACTACGCGACGGCAGTCGCCGAAAAAATGCAAAATAGACTGCGATGGTATAGTCACGTCAATAGAAGGCCAGCAGACTACGTAGGAATCTCAGCACTTCAGCTTGCCATCCCTGGTCTGAGATCCAGAGTTTGTTTTTGAAGTGAAAACTTCTTTAGCGGCGTTGTGCACTTTTTTGTGATGGGTAAAAAATGTTGAACTCGCGTCAGGACACGTGACCTAATTGAAAATTCGTAAGACAGAGGGAGAATTGTCATGGTTGTATACGATAGCGCAATAAATGAGTATTGTATTTTACCACATAAATGACAGTAGGTACTTTTATACTGATAATTAATTAAAGCAATTCGTGCAAAATTATTCCCTAACCATTCCAAAATATCAAAAAAGCACAACGTTAATATTCAACTTTTCACTTCTGCCGGCACTCCCGGAGTGTAACCCGTTGACTTTTTTGTACCCTATATACGCTTGGAACACCAGGGTACAAAGGCATATCTCCCACGTACTCAACACTTCAAAAACAGAGTAACTGTATTACCTTTTTCTGTAGGGAAATTCTCATTAACTGTATAATGTCTGGAAATGTGTAGTAGATAGCAGCAGCTACCCTATTACTTAGTACAGTCAGCGACATAAGGACGGTGAAGTGCCAATACCTCCTAACTGAAATTTTTCGAGAAATTCACTGTTTAATCGTTTTGAATCTAAAAGCGTTATTTAGGCGATTATCGCACGGCACCGCGCACCGCCGCGGAGGGTGGTGGCGGTAAAGCGAAAGAGCACCGCTCGACCGCGCGGTCGGGCGGTGTACGTGTGTTAGGCATCAACGGAATTATAGTAGTGGCCAATGCGACATGAGATCCGCTTCACCGCCTACCGCGGCGGTGCGCGGTGCCGTGTGTTAATCGCCTTATATTTAGTAGAGGCCAATGCGACATGAGTTCCGCTTCACCGCCTACCGCGGCGGTACGCGGTGCCGTGTGTTAATCGCCTTATATTTAGTAGAGGTCAATGCGACATGAGATCCGCTTCACCGCCTACCGCGGCGGTGCGCGGTGCCGTGTGTTAATCGCCTTATATTTAGTAGAGGTCAATGCGACATGAGATCCGCTTCACCGCCTACCGCGGCGGTGCGCGGTGCCGTGTGTTAATCGCCTTATATTTAGTAGAGGTCAATGCCACATGAGATCCGCTTCACCGCCTACCGCGGCGGTGCGCGGTGCCGTGTGTTAATCGCCTTAGATTCAAAACGATTATTTCACCGTCACTTCACCGTCGATATGTAAATCATAAATATTTTTGTAAGAGTTTTGAATTGCTTTACCATGTACAATAATGATAATTCCAAAACCTTTATAGCAATAATAGTCAAAAGATTGTTTTTTAGATACAATTTATTACAAAAAAAAAATTGGTTGTCTGTAAAGTCGGTTTACGAACGATAGTTTAAGGTGACAACGTCATAACGTGCCTTTCGCTCGCTCGTGTAGCGCTCTCGCTCTGATCGTAACGTTACAATGAGCGTAACGGGACAATGAATCATGCTTTTTCGTGCGTTCATCGATTTATTAGACGTTGTCACGATAAAAACAACAATAAGATATTTTTCATTAACAAAATACTGTTACAAATGTATTACAAGTTAAGCTATATCGTTGACCGTACTTTAAACATATCTAGCAAAATATAATATGTATAATACATCTCTGCCAACTCTCCCCCCTTCCCCCCGGCGTAAAAGGTGTCACTCTATTAATACGAAAAAATTTAACTAACTAATAGCCATTAACCTCACTTGCTGCTGACTCCGAAACCTTCAACAAATAAAATCTCCGAGGCAACATAAAATTCTAATTCGGCATAGTACCTCTACATATTAAACTTCCACACTAATTATTGTAGACCCCAGGGGTCTATTGACGCGGTGACGTCACATTTTAATTGGCTAGTTAAAATATGTTAGCTCTTAGTTCAAGCATCTGTTGTAAATGATAAATGTATGTTCGTATAAAGACTGGTCTGACCCTTTTCTCATTGAGAAGAGGCTTGTGTTCAGCTGTGTCTCGGTTTATATAGAGGGCTGATATTATAATAATTATCATAAAGAATTTGGCTATATCGTTAGTCTCATATATCTAGAAGCTGGGTTTGGTGTATAAGGTTTCGGGCTCGAATCTCGTGTTAGGCTAACAATAAGTTATTAACATTTTCTCTCAATTAATTCTCAGTATCAACCCGATTAATTTAAGAAGTTGGCAATATTTCATAAAATTTTTCTTTCACGATACAAAGCACTTTTAACTGAAGAATGAGACTCTTCATCCTCTTTGTTTCTCGTATGTTATGTTCATTATTCTCAAAAATTTGCTGGATTGGTTCTAAATTTCTAAATTTTTTACACTTGTCAATTAACTTATGTACCTCATTTCGATCTTCTTCTTCTCATAGCCAGTTGCACTCACTGATCGGTAAACGATTAGCGAGGTTAAGCAACGTTGGGTGCGGCCAGTCTATAGATGGGTGACCGCTTAGTGGTATTTCATTTGAGCGTCTCCGTGCTTCGGAGGGCACGTAAAAAGTCGGTCCCGGTTGTTGTCAAATTGATAGCAGTCGTTAAGCCATGTCAGAGGCCTACGGGCGGCTTGAACAACTCTTGATAACAGGTTGACCACTAACCACACGAAAAGAAGAAGAAGAAGAAGATTATTGTTAATTCCATTTTTAAAAGCAATTTGATTTTTTCGCGCTTTTCGATGACCAAAAGAACGTTCAATGCTATTTTTGTACCATATAACCTAACATTATAATTTGTTTTGCAACTACCCTTTGTATACAAATATTAAAAATATTCACTTTCATACATATATCTTGAACTTAAAATAGGTTTCCGGTTAAACATTGAATATGTAATTAAAATTTTAGATAATAGTATTATTTAATTCACAAATTGTCAATGTTATGAAGCAAATATAATTTAATACATAACAATAATTATGTACGATGACGGCGAAGATACCTGCAAAATATTTTGTAACCGTTGCTGTTTACCATGAAATAAATAAATTATTGTCATTAAATTATTATTCATACACAAAAATATATCACGCATAGAAATATTTGTCTTGTGCGGGACTGGAACCCGTAACAATTTAAAAAAAAACCATTTGGAAAGTGGACGTTTCGAGAGTGGACGTTATGGGAAGTGGACTTTTTTGGCATTGTAGATTTGTGGTCATTTTGAGAAAGTAGACGAAATGGGAAATAGACATTTAGGAAATTAACAGCGATAGCTCAGTGGGGAGACCAACAGATTGCTATGCAGAGGGTTTCGGGTTCGAACCCACGTCGCGCACCTCTGACTTTCGGAAGTTATATGACTTCTCGAAATTATGTGCGTATTGATTGACAATTATCGCCTGCTCCGTGCCTCGGAGAGCACGTTAAGCCGCCGGTCCCGGCTGCCATGAATATCTATGGCAGTCGTTATTGGGAAGTTAGTGCCCTCTAAGATCCTAACACTGGTCTAGCCTTAGGGTATCGTTAGCATTCGGGTTGAGGAGGTCAGATGGCAGTCGCTCCGTGTAAAAACTGATATCCAGTCAAATCCGGCTAGACTAGAAAGCCGACCCCAAGTGACATGGGAATAATAAAGGCTAGAGAGAAGAAGAACCATTATGGGAGAGTAAACGTTTTGGGAAGTTGTCGTTTGGAACCTAAAGGACCCCGGCAAGCACGCATTTTTCAGCACTACGATTGAGTTGATCGCATCGTATTGTCATCCCACAAGACTATGAGAGTGGGTGAATAGGGAATACACTTATTATACGAACAAAAAATTGTGTGAGTCACTAATAGTTTTTTGCGGCTGCTATGTTTCCCCTGCGGCACAAGTATTCAGCTAATGTAGGTATTATTTGTTTATAAAATCAAAACCATGATGAACTATGATCACACTAATT
Organism: Catocala sponsa; assembly: GCA_963564715.1. Lineage (NCBI taxonomy): Eukaryota > Metazoa > Arthropoda > Insecta > Lepidoptera > Erebidae > Catocala > Catocala sponsa. The sequence goes on from OY751349.1 coordinate 19,864,179, forward strand.
CTTGTCTCGTGTGGGGATCGAAGATCGAACCCACAAAACTCGACGCAGTAACAATAACAAGACGTCCGCTTAAACACAACGCTATCCCTGCAGTCAAAAATAATACGAATTGAATTAGGAATCAGTGTAAAATATTGATAACCAAGACTCTCCCATATATTTCTTTAGCTCATTTTCTACTTTATCTATTTAATAAATTCAAAGCATACTTTGTAGTAAGCAACCATTATAATGTAGTTCTTGGCACTATGCTGGGATTTAACTCATAGTGCACTTTGGCACTAAAACTTGTAGAAAATCTCTGCTATTTTTTGTCAATGAAGACTTGGTTACTTAAAGATAATTTATGTGTTGTAGGTTAAATTAAAAAGTTGGATGGTATAGGTTTAAGTAGTCGCCACTGCATCGAGATTTATGAGTTCGATACTACGAAACAAACATTTGTTTTGCCAAGCAATTACTATTTGTCTCTGACGATATAGCCTCTGCCTAGTTTAAGAGACAGGGCTGAATAATCTGTACCTGGAAACCAAAAAATCCTGTGTACTTTAATGTACAATATTTTTTTTACAACTAAGTTGGCAAACAAGCATACCCACCTGATGGTAAGTAGTCACCGTAGCTTATGGACGCCTGCGACACCAGAGGCATCACTTACGCGTTGCCGACCCTTTAGGAAAGGAAGTGGGAAGGAGAAGGAGCGGGAAGGGGGAAAGAGGGTGATTAGGACTCCGGCACTCTCACTCACCGAACGAAACAACAATAGTAATACCGCTATTTCACGTCGACTATTATTATGTGGTCTGTGATAATAAATAACTATTACATAATATTATACTGTTGCCGAAACTAGATGGTATGTGCCGATGTTTATGTATATAAAGAGAAGTCACAAGGATTTTCTCTAAAGCAGGAATCGTCTTTTATAATAACTTGTGTTCGCCCAGTGGTCAGGATTACGTCCACAATCACTAAAGAAAATTTTAAAATATTGATATTAAAGTTGCCCACATTTATTTGCTATTTTTCTACAATCTTTCTTCTATTGCAAATAAACAAAAATAGTAAATCAGTCTAGTAAAAGAGGAGAAAAGGTGCAGAACTGTTTTATTTAACCATCGAGAAGTATATAAGAAAAGTAACTGTTTCCAGTTGATAATATTAAAGCTCATTATTATAAAAAAACAGAAAATCAGCCGACAAACAGAGAAGAAAAAGTAGTGATCTGTTTTGTCTTTATCTATTCATATTATATGCATAGACTAGCTGACCAGCGCAAATTCGTCTGCTTCACATAAGAGAATTTTCCCCGTTTTTGCAACATATTTCATTGCTGCTCTGCTTTTATTGGTCGTAGCGTGATGTTGTATAGCCTATAGCTTTCCTCGATAAATGGGCTATCCAACACTAAAAGAATTTTTTAATTCGGACCAGTAGTTCCTGAGATTAACGCGTTCAAACAAACAAACAAACTCTTCAGCTTTATAATATTAGTATAGATATAACAAATAATACACGACCATACGACATGTCCACGCCTTGTACACACAGTATGAATAAACGATATAATATTCTGCTATGGCATCTTATACTCCATATTCACGACATATAATAGTAAATACTGAACTAGATATCCTCACAAACAGTGATCTTGTTACGTAAAGCCCCTATGGCATAGATTACCATACCAAATACGATATCCCCGTTCTACAGTCATGATTATGCCAGAATATAAGTAACAGATGCTATCTGTGGCCTATCTTTTATTCTAATGATATAGATTAATAATACTTGTCTCTCACAATGAGCTCTTCAATATAGAGTCAAGCATTTTTGCTAAGGGGTAAGCAGAGAGTAAGGTTATCCATTTGTTATAATTATGGTATATCTTTATTGTCTCATTCACTCTGATTACATTTTTGATTGATTTCGTAGTAATAGATAGCAGATGAGAAACATTTAGTATTCTTTTTTTCTTTCTTTTCGTGTGGTTAGCGGCCAACCTGTTGTCAAGAGTTGTTCAAGCCGCCCGTAGGCCTCTAACATGGCTTAACGACTGCTGTCAATTGGACAACAACCGGGACCGACTTTTTACGTGCCCTCCGAAGCACGGAGACGCTCAGATGAAATACCACTAAGCGGTCACCCATCTATAGACTGACCGCAGCCAACGTTGCTTAACCTCGCTAATCGTTTACCGATCAGTGAGTGCAACTGGCTATGAGTATTTAATTAATACTGCATGGATGGCGTAATGGTTTAAGTGGTCGTCTCGCCGCTGCCAATGCGCCGAGTGTTGTAGGTTCGAATCCCACACGTGACAAAAAGTTTGTGCGAACCACAAATGGTTGTTCCGAGTCTGGGGGTTCCCTGCGTCCGTTGTTTGATTGTTTGTAAAGTCCCCCGCGACTCAGGAATTATTCCTAGTGCGGGAGTTGCTTTAATAAAAATAAAAAAAAATATTGCCTACTGACTGCGTCGGTGGTCCAGCGATATTATATGTGACTGCTACGTATAAGTTCTCGGTTCGATACCTAGGTCCTCCTGTGATTTTCTGTAAACAAGTTCTCTGTTTTTGATTTTCTGTAAAGGTGTTAAGAACCGTGCTTGGCACATGGCGTTAGGATTGCTCACTATCACCTACGTGTTACCTAAAACTATAGTTGGGATATATTGGTGTTATACACCTCTGCTACTTGAATGAGTCTCAGTTCTCTACGTAGTAATGGTTATTTGACTTTGCCCTAACTAATTTCAATGTTCTACCAACTAGATATACAGAGTCACTTAAATAATTTAATAAGAATTAAACCATATTAAATTGTTCGTTGAAATTGAACCCAGAACCCCTCAATAAAATAATAATATCAGACTTGTATATAAACTATCCCATTAATGGACACGGACCCCTTTCTTAGTGTAAAAAAAAAAATCTACCTATCTACCACGCTGGCCCTATACGGGTTGGCAGACTTCACACATCTTCGAGAACATTAAAAAGAACTCTCAAACATGAAGGTTACCTCACGATGTTTTCTTCACCGTTAAAACAATCGATAGATAGTAGTAGAGCCTCGCTGATTTCAGCATGAATGGGCCAGCTCGACCGGGGAAGGACTACCGTCTCACAGAATATCGACGTGAAATAACAGTATTCCTACTTTTGTGTTTCGTTCAGTGAGTGAGAGTGCCGGAGGCCCAATGACCCCCTTTCCCCCAACCCGCTCCTTCTCCTTCCCATTTCCTTTCCTAAAGGGTCGGCAACGCGCAAGTGATGCCTCTGGTGTCGCAGGCGTCCATAGCCTACGGTGACCACTTACCATTAGGTGGGCCGAAGCTTGTTTGCCACCTGAGTTGTAAAAAAAAAAATACTCCGCACACAAATAACTTCGAAATGTCAGAAGTTTGTGCCTTGGGATTAAACTCGAGACTTCTGTGTGGCAGTCTAAATACCGCTATACTCACGCCACAGGACCGACAAAGCGTTAACTCACCCACTTTTTTATGAAAGACATTTTATAAATTTCTTCTTTAAAATGAATAACCTTTACAAAAAACTATATACATTATACCCTTTAAATTAACAAGGTTTGCAATGAGCGCAAACTGGCAATGACAAAAAAGAAGACCTCTATTCATTTAAATACGCATTGCAGTTTTAAAATAAAATACTTTGTTCTTCAGCGATCTCAATGGCGGCCGTGTTATTAAAGATATTCAGTTTCATGTGTAGAGGGAAAATATATGCATTATATATTTTAACGTCAGGATTAAATGGATTCTATACAAACCTGTTCTTCTAAGTTTTCTTTTGATAAAATGATGCTGGAGCAAGGTGCTAGTACTTACCTGAAATAAAAATAACAAAATTAAGTAATCATATATGTGTGGCTAGCTAGCCTAGAACATTTCTTTTTTCTGGATGAAAGTTACTCTGTCTTTTTCTGGATGAAAGTTACTCTGTCTTTTTCTGGATGAAAGTTACTCTGTCTTTTTCTGGATGAAAGTTACTCTGTCTTTTTCTGGATGAAAGTTACTCTGTCTTTTCTGCACCCCTGACAACGTGTATACGAAATTTCATGATAATTGTTAAAAATATATAAAATGAAATAAAAAGATTTTTATTTTCGTACCATCATGACATGCATCATCAATTATTATTAAAACTAGCTATTGCCCGCGGCTTTGCTCGCGTTAATTTAGAATTTGACAATCATTTCGGGTTGTACTCTGCTTGTAATAATATAATTCAATCATGATTCGAAAGACACGTGGCGCTAACTATTATCATAAGAACGTTATTATTGTTTTCCTCGGGAACAGTAATTTTTTTCGGGATGAAAGGTAGCCTATGTCCGTTTCTGTACACCTGACAACGTATATGCAAAATTTCAGGATAATCGGTTCAGTGGTTTAGACGTGAAAAGGTAACAAACAAACTCATTTTCGCTTTTATAATATTAGTTAGAATTAGGAAGTTAGGATTAGAATTAGTTAGGATGACAAAAAGAATAACAAAACGTAATTAAGTAAATAAAAATATGTAAGTATAAAGAAACTTTAAAAACAATTAAAATGTTTTAATTGTTGTTTTGACGGCCTCGATGGCGTAGTGGTTAGTGTAATCGACTGCCACGCCTGAGGTCGCGGGTTCGATTCCCGCACAAGTCAAACATTTGTGTGCATGAACATTGATGTTTGTCTTGGTCTGGGTGTTTCTATGTATAATATGTATGTATTTACAAAAAAAAAAGTATATACGTATGTTTATCCATTGTCTAGTACCCATAGTACAAGCTTTGCTTAGTTTGGGCTTGATGGTGTTGTGTGTATGTAATATTCTAACATACTATCATAGGTTTATGTGCAGATGCACTTCCCACCTGACGGCACAAAAACAACGGTGATGCGCTCAGCATAATGCTGTGGCACTTGCATTGCTGCAAGCACAGCAGTTAAGGCGTGAAAGCTTAACAAACAAATAAACTCACATTCGCATTTATAATATTAGTTAGGATAGTTAGGCATTTGGTGTGGGACGCAACGTGCGTTGACACCCTTGCGCCATCACATCTTCCAAGCACTGAGGGATGTGCCGGCGCTGCTGCTGCAACCGCGGAAACCCTCAAACGGCGCAAATATAGTAATTTAGTCGGAAATTACATTTTGAGCCGTTTGGGGTGGCAACCCTAGGTTCATGGGGTCCAAGCGCTCGTATTTTGTACAGGGAGATCGCAAAACGCCTGATCGACGTTTCGCGTGATCAAAAGGCTGATCTTTTTTTGGCCCAAAGAATCAGCATTGCCATTCAACGTGGCAATGCTGCCAGTCTTCTGGGCACGTTACCAGTTGACAGCGATGCTGAAGAATTCTACGATGCCTAAACCTTTTTTTGTAAATATTTAGTAGTATAATTATTTGTGTTTTGTAATTATGTTACCTTTTTAATACGTTTGTAAATATATATTAGGTTAATTCGTTTTAAAATAAATAATCCTTACTAATATTATAAAAACGAAAATGAGTTTGTTTGTTACGCTTTTACGTCTTAACTACTCAACCGATCAACATGAAATTTTGCATACACGTTGTCAGGGGTACAGAATAGGACATAGGGTATCTTTCATCCAAAAAAAGAACTGTTGCAAACCTAACCTTTTTTTTTTTTTACCCAGGAAAATCCTTTATGGATACCCCCTCCCCCGGGGGGGGGGAGGGTGGTTATGTGAGACTCTCCGCCCCTGAAGGGGGTCGGTATACACACTAAAAACCTGGGGTGAGCAGTCCCTCCGCCGACGGGGTGGGGCGGGATGGGGTCGCGTTAGCAATCACCATCCCGCCCCGGCGGTTAGCCCGGCTGATGGTAACCGGGCCTCAGCACCTGTGGAGGGGTGGCCTTGCTCACCAAGACGTGTGGGGCCGTGCAAGCTGGTACAGAGTCCCCCGACTCTGTACCAGTGACCCCACTATACAGGAGTGAGAAGGCGGGCAAATCGCCTCCTCCTCGCTCCCGTCCGTCTGCGCCGGAGAGGATCAGCGAGGGGATTGTTCTCCCTGACCCTCTCCGCGGCCTCCTTCTGCGCTATGACAGCCTCGCAGAAGGAGACCACCACCTGCCACGATCTCTCGCCGCCGAGCATGGCGTTGATCACGCCCGGCAGGGAGAGATCCCCGCCTATTATGGCCGAAAGCGTGTGCCGCTGCGGCCCCCACGCGGCACACGCCTCCAGCGTGTGGAGCGCCGTGTCTTCCGGCGCCCCACACTCGTGGCAGGCTGGGGTCGCCTCCCGTCTCGCGATTTGGTGCAAATACTTTCCGAAGCATCCATGCCCGGAAAGCACCTGCACCAGTCGGAAGGTCAGCGACCCGAATCGCCGCCCTATCCACCCCCAGAGGACTGGGCGAATGGCCTCTACCGTCCACTGACCCGAGACCGGTGGAGCCAGGTCTTCCATCCACCGCCTCAACAGGGCGGCCCGCGCCTGTCGCCGCATGCGTGGGACCTCCTGCCACCCCAGGGGCTCCCCGCAGGACCTCCTCGCCGCTACGAAGTGGTAAACTTCGGCGAGGATCTCCGCTTGTAGCTCCCAGGGGGGGTCACTGGCCAGCACGCACGCCGCCGTCCACTACACCGTCCGGTAACCGCGTATGGCCCTCGTCGCGACGACCCGCTGCGGACGTCGCAGCAGGGTCTTATTGTCGCGACTGAGGGCGTCCGCCCAGACCGGCGCGCCGTAAAGGGCCATACTCCGGATTACTCCGGAGTACAGTCGGCGACAAGTGGCGCTCGGGCCACCCACGTTGGGCAGCAGCCTCCCTAGGGCGGCCGCCGCTCCCAGGACTTTTGGGACCAGCTGGGTGAAGTGTGCCCCAAAAGTCCACCTCCCGTCCTGGACGAGACCCAAATACCTCATTTGGGTCCCAACCCGGACCGGGACCCCGTCCAGGATCACTCGCGTACCTGGACGAGGTCCCCCCCGAGGCCCATGGAACACTAGGGCCTCGGTCTTTGAGAGGGCAACCTTCAATCCCAGGGCGCGGATATGGTCGACCACTAAGGCAGCTCCCACCTCGGCCAACCGCACCGCCTCCCCGAGATCCCTTCCTTTGACTACGACCAGGGTGTCATCGGCGTAGCACGCCACCCGCATACTTGCGGGAAGCTTGCCCCGAAGCACCCAGTCGTAGCCAACATTCCACAGGAGTGGTCCCAGCACCGACCCCTGTGGAACCCCGCAGGATACGCGACGGCGCCTCAAACCGTCGCATCCCTCCACCAGGACCTCGCGGTCCTGGAGGTAGTCGGCCAACAGCCTCCGCAAATACAGGGGCACTCCGTGATACCGGAGCGCCTCTTGTACTGTTCCATGCGGGAGGCTGTTGAAGGCGTTGGCAATGTCCAGCGAGATAGCCAACGCCTTGTTCCCCCCACCGACCGCTTCCTGCGTCCAATCTTTGAGCCAGAGCAGGGTGTCTATCGTGGACCGCCCCGCTCTGAACCCATACTGGGCCTGCGAAAGCGCCGGCCCAGTCCCCTCTAAGTGCTGGATGACACGGGAAGCCACCACTCTCTCTAGCAGCTTTCCCATGTCATCAAGCAACACGATTGGCCTGTATGCGGAAGGCGAGGTTGTGTCTCGCCCCTCCTTCCACAACAGGCACAATCGGCCGTCCTTCCACAGCTTCGGGAACCGTCCAGACGTCAGGCACGCGTTGAACAGTTCCCGAAGTGGATCGCTCATCTCTCTGAGGGCGATCCGGAGGACCCGTCCCGGGATCCCGTCAGGACCCGGAGCCGTCCTCTTGCCACTTAAGCGGCTGGCGGCTGCCTCCATCTCCGCCTCCGATACAAGCGGGATGGAGGCCGGGTCCAATTCCTCCGGGAAGGACGGCGCCATCGTCGGAGGGGTATGGTGGGGGTCCCGTACGGGAAAGAGCCTCACCAACACCCTGCCCAGGAGCTCCGGCTCCAGGGACTCCGCAACGGGGGGCGTCAGGCCCAGGAACTTATTCCGGGCAGCCTTGTACGGACGCCCCCATGGATCCCTATCCAGGCCCTCCAGGGCCTCACCCCAGGCTCGGGACTTGGCCTGACCGACAGCCAGCTGCAGCTCCTTTTTGGCTGTACGGTACTCATCGTACAGCCGGAGCTCAGCCTGCAGCTCTTCGGCAGACAGCTGGTCGCTCGTTCGGCCATGCCGCCGCCGCCTACACCGCGTGTAGGACCGCCGCGCCGCCGAGCAGGCGGCTCGGAGATCGCAGATCTCCGAGCTCCACCAATACACTTCTCGGCGGCCGGGGTGGCGGCGGGCCCTCGGCATAGCCGCATCGCAGACGGCCGTGACCGCTTCGCGGAAACGGCCGGCCGCGACGCCTACCTCCACCGTGTGCATGGGGGCGGCAAGCCACGCCTGGACGATGGCCGCCTCTTCCGCCAGCCCGGCGTCGAGGCGACTCACCGACCAGCGCGGAAAATCCACCCGCACCACGCGCCGGGTCCCTCCCTGACTGTCGGAGGCGGATATCTCGAACCTTATGTATTTGTGGTCCGAGAGCGTCTCCACCTCCGACATCACCCTTCAGGCCCGGGCACATGCCGCGACAGCGGGGCTGGTGAACGTTAGGTCCACCACGGACCCCCCACACCATCGCACGCACGTGTGGACCGACCCTCTATTGAGGAGGGTCAGTCCTGTGGCAACCGCCCACTCCCTGACTATCTCTCCTCGAGTGTCAGTGGAGCGGTTGCCCCATTCCCAGGCCTTGGCGTTCAAGTCCCCCATTAGGAGGACCTGACGTGGCGCCTGCCTCCTGACCACCGCGGCCAGGAGGTCCATAAAGACCTCCAGCTCCGCGGCGGTTCTGTTGGGGGAGAAGTATGCACCGACGATCGCATACCTCTCCCACCTGGCCACCACGTACCCCGCCCCTCTCTCTTCGACTGAGAGGAGGGGGCCGCCAACCCTCCCAACGATGGCCACGGAGCCGTTCAAGTCACCAGCCCAATAGGGACTGGGGGGGACGAAATACGGCTCCGCGGCGACGGCCACATCTATTTCCCACTGCGCCAGGGTCTGCATGAGCAGGTCTTGGGCCCTGGCGCAGTGGTTCAGGTTCGCCTGGAGGAAGTTGCGATGTCCGACCTGGTCCATACTAATCAGACATCACAACCTCCTCGCATACTGCTTCGCGGCGCGCTGCCTCAGGGGCGGCCTGACTGGTGGCCGCAGGGGCGGCCCGGGTCCCAGGGGCCTTTCCCTTCGTCTTCGGGGGGGTGCAGCTGCGCCCCCCCATAACGTGCCCTGAGGGCTTGCCCGCCTCTGCGCAAATGGCGCAGCGCAGCCCAGCCTTGCCACAGTTGGCCGCCCGGTGACCTGCGTCTCCACAACGGAAGCACAGGTCACCCCTGTCGGCCGCGGCGGGACACTGGGGGCGCGTATGCCCCAGTCCCATGCACCTGAAGCAGCGCATGGGGCGCTCTCCCAGCGCGACCACCTTCACCGAGCTCCACCCGATGAGAAGCCTGCCCCCGCTCAGCAGCACTTTGGCTGCCGAGACAGGGCAGGACACAAGGGCGGAGCCGGCGCCATCAAAGCCGGGGCGGATCTCCCCGACCTTGACCAGCCGCACCTCACACTCGCCCGCCGCCGCGACCGCCGCCGCCACCTTCTCCTTTGTGGCAGCATCGTCCAGGCCCGCAATCCGCAAGTCTGTGGACTTTACGGGCCTGGTGACGCTGGCCACTGCGGATAGGGCATCGCGGAGTTTCTCCGCGAGCCTATCCGCCTTTTCTCCGCTTTGGAAGCCAGGAATCTCTAAGATCCTGGCTCCCGTAGCCGTCTGGCGGAAGCGGAGTTGGTCGATGCCCAGCTCCCTTAGGTCGACCTTTTCCTGTGCCACCCTGATGGCGGCGGCATATGTCATCCCCTTTGCCGCGGCTTCGGGCTGCAACGACAGCACGACTGCCGCGGATTTCGGGGACCTCAGTGCCGCCGCCACATTCTTGGGAGCAACAGGGGTGGCAGGCCGGGCTTTGGTGGCACGGGCCACCTGGGCAGGCGCAGATGCAGTGGAGGGAGGGGAGGACTTTTCCTTCCCCTTCCCCTTTCCCTTCCCTACCACCGTCACCCATGTTTCCTGAGGGACGGTGGCGGCAGGGGCAACCCCGCTGGCGTTTTGGGTCCCCCTAGAGCTAGAGGGACCCGCGGTCGGTGCCGCTGCAGGAGCGGCGGCAGCTCTGGGGGCCTGCTTGGCCCCCTTGCCCGCCTTGGGGGCAACCGGCTGAAGTGCCGGTATGGGCGGCGTGGCGTCTGCCCCAGCCCTCTTGGCATCCGCTCTCAGCGGAGGGCGGACTGTCGGCATCGGCAGAAGCCGGTCCTCAAGTCCCGCGAGCCGGGCGCTCAACATCGTCCCGAGCGTGATAGTAAGGGAGCGCTTTAGCTCCTCCACCAGCTCGGGACCCACCTGAGGGGTGGCAGGGGCCGCTCGCGTCTCCGCAGTGGCGGTAGCGGCGGCGGCAGCGGCGACGGTCGCGGCAGTCGTCGCCGCGGCGGCCTCCGTCTTTGCCTCAGTGAAGCCCCGACGGAGCGCCTTTACCTCCGCCTTGAGCGCCTCCTCGAGACGCAGGCGGGAGTTTTCGGCCCTCAGCCGCCGCGTCTCCTCCGCCTCGCTGCGGCTCGCCAGGGTGTCCACCACCTCCCTCAACAGCGATGTCGATCGCTTCAGGCGAGCGACAAACTCGCCCTTTAAATTGCCCGACTTTCGGGCCACCTCCAGGATGCAGGCGAGCTTTTCGCCCGCCCGCGCCCTCAATTCTTGAGCATTCAATTCGCTCAAGTCGCCGAGCAATGGGGTGGAATCCGACTCACTGTCGAACTCCATCCCCAGGTCGGCGACAACAGCAGCCGGCCCCTTCCTAAGGCGCCGCCTCAAATTCCGCATTCGGCTGCACCGAAGCGGGCCTGAGGAACTCTCCCCTGGAGGGTGCCCCCTTCACCGGTCTCCCCCGCCCTCTGCTGGCAGTGGGCACCTTGGCGGCCGCCGTCCCTTCGGTCTCCGTGTCTGACTCTAAGTGCCCAGGCACGGAGAACGAAGTGGACTGCCGCTTTCGGCTGCCTGCCTCCCCGGAGGTGGCCTCCGCCACCACTTTGGCACGTGAGTCAAAAGACTCCACATCCGAAACATCTTCAGCACTCTCCTGCTCGGAAAACCTAACCTAACCTAACCTACATTTACGCGAGCGAAGCCGCGGGTAAAACTAGTGTAAATATAAATGTTCTTAGCTTATAATGTCGTTTAAGGATATCCTGTAAAGATATTAATGGAATAAGTTAGGATTACTACAGATAATTATGTTAATACATAACTAGCTAAGTGATGCAATAGTAGTAAAAGCCACTGTTATGTATGAGATATATTTTTTGAAGTGAAAACTTCTTTAGCGTCGTTGTACACTTTTTTTGTGATGGGTAAAAAATGTTAAACTCGCGTCAATACACGTGACCTGATCGAAAATTCGTAAGACTGAGGTAGAATTGTCAAACTCGCGTCAGGACACGTGACCTGATCGAAAATTCGTAACACGGAGGGAGAATTGTCACGTTTGTGTACGATAGCGCAATAAATGAATATTGTATTTTACCACATAAATGATAGTACTTTTATACTGATAATTAAAGCAATTCGTGCAAAATTATTCCCTAACCATTCCAAAATATCAAAAATGCACAACGTTAATATTCAAGTTTTCACTTCTGCCGGCACTCCCGGAGTACAACCCGTTGATTTTTTTATTTTCCGAGTAATGTTACACGATAGTTACATTTACTATGAGAGCCACACTAGGCGCAGCCTGTGTCGTGGCTATGAATGAATACGATTAACTTACGCCTAGAACTTAACTATTATAAAAACATGAAAATAAATAATAAATAGTTCACTGAATATGAGTGTGTGTGTTTGTGTCTGAGCGTGTGTGTGTGTGTGTGTCTGAGTGTGTGTGTGTGTGTGTGTCTGAGTGTGAGTGATTGTGTATGTGTGTAAATTTGTGTATGTAAGAAGGGCTCAAGTAATGGTACAGACAACTGTAGGACGCTCAAAGCGATTCATCAAGCAATAGTTTTTAGGAGTTGTTCCGTGACATGATAATTTAATTTGGAGATAATCTTTTTAACTTTAAAGTGAACTTCACGAGGAAATCAGTGCTTAAAATTACATTTTTTTACTATTTTATTACCTATACAATCAGATTCGATATATTGGGCGGGCAATGTGTTAATGGGTTTTACTGTGAAAGAATTCTCAGTAGCTTTACGGCGTCTGTTACGATGTCCTCTAGACGGCAATATGCTCGCCTCCTATTATATAAGACTTATTAACACAGACGGTAAAATGTGGATATAATACACATCTGCCTACATCTTAAGGCATATGGCGGCCTCGATGGCGTAGTGGTTAGTGTAACCGACTGCCACGCATGAGGTCGCGGGTTCGATTCCCGCACAAGTCAAACATTTGTGTAATTTGATTTTATTATTTTTGACGTGACAACGTCTAATAAATCGATGAACGCCGGCTGCACGCACGAAAAAGGATGACTTATTGTCCCGTTACGCTCATTGTCCCGTTACACTCATTGTCCCGTTACGCTCATTGTAACGTTACGATCGGAGCGAGAGCGCTACACGAGCAAGCGAAGAGCACATTAGGACGTTGTCACGTTAAACTATCGTCCGTAAAATGACTTTACAGACAACCAATTTTTTTTTCATGAGTTGAGATGTGTCAAGTGTTATAAAAGCCCTTGATCGATTAGAAAGATTCCAAAAAAATCTCCATTAACCCTTTGTGTGTTATAACATCTTTATATAGGACAACATCTTGAACAAATTGTGGGTTCATATATCAATGTTCACGACGTATCTGAGACTCGCACTTGGACTAATTATGCGGCCCTCAGGGGTTTTGGACTGACAGGGGTCTGACACCTACCACCTTTATTTGCCCTTCGCAATACATAAATTTAATTATACAGTGTTGTAGTAATTTTTGTGTTTTCAACTGATTTTTAAGGAGTTTATTGTAATTAGATAATAATATCAGCCCTGTATTAAACTGTCCCACCGCTGGGCACGGGCCATTCTCAATGTAAGAAAAGTTAGGCCATAAGCTAAAACCATTGTCTAGTACACATAGTACAAGTTCTGCTTAGTTTGGGCTAGATGGTATTGTGTATATATGGAAGAATGTTATATAATTATGTATGTTTATCCATTGTCTAGTACCCGTAGAACAAGCTCTGCTTAGTTTGGGCTAGATGGTGTTGTGTGTATGTGATAGAAGATTAGTATTATTATATAGTAGATACATACATACGGTGAAGGAAAACACCGTGAAGAAGCCAACATGTATTAGTCATTATACATACACACATAGTCCCATGCCATATAATAATAATATTCTATCACATATACACAACACGTTCTAGCCCAAACTAAGCAGAGCTTGTACTATGGGTACTAGACAATGGATAATATACATATACATAATTTTTTTTTGTAAATACCTACATATTATACATGGGTGTTTCTCCCAGACCAAGACAAACATCCATGTTCATGCACACAAATGTTTACTTGTGCGGGAATCGAACCCGCAATCTCAGGCGTGGCAGTCGGTTACACTAACCAATAAGCCATAGAGGCCGATTTGTTACTCGTTCACGCAAAAACTACTAAACAGATTTAGCTAAAACTTTGCAGTATTATTGTTTATACATCAGAATAACATATCCTTACTATATAATATTATAAATTTGAAAGTAACTCTGTCTGACTATGTGTCTGTCTGTTACCTTTTCATGGCTAAACCACTCAACCGATTTAGATGAAATTTGGTACAGATATAGTTTAAAACCTGGGGAAGGACATAGGCTACTTTTTATTCAAGTAGGTACCACGCGGGCGGAGCCACGAGCAAAAGCTAGTAGGCTATAAACTTTAATGATTTTGAGTTAATCAGCCAAATTACAATGATAAGTGTCAAGTAAATCGGAAAAGAACCTGTTATCTAAGAGCTATTTCGGCGTGCGGTGCATAAGCCGTCAGATTTACACAAAAAACTATGGTGGGATTGTTTCTCTCAAAAACATCTAAGAAAACCTACATAAACATTTTTTGTTGGAGTTCAATTTGTTAGACTAAAACTGTAAACAATCGCATGATGGATAATAGAAGTGACTACGTCAAATCTAAACTGAGGTCAGATAGCACAAAATTAAATATATTATTCACATATTCACAGGCAAATTAGAAATATAGCCGTGTTTTTCTTTTATCACTTACAATTAGATATTTATAAAAAAAGTTCAAACTAATTATGCTGAAAATTGTTATTCTGCAAAACTGACTACACTTATCGAATCTACGAAAAAAATATGACAAGAACATGTATAATCATTTTTGTCATAGTTTAATTTGTATATGTATTTATACGCAGGCGAAGCCGCGGGCGAAATATAGTATTATAAATGCGAATGTGGGATTATTTGTTTGTTACGCTTTTACGCTTTAACTACTTGCCCGATAATCATGAAATTTCGCATACACATTGTCAGGGTCAAAGAAAAGGACATAGAGTATCTTTCATCCAGAAAAAGTTTTGTTCCCGAGAGATAGAAATTTTGTTGAAAATCTAGAGTAAGGAGAGCGATGCCGTCGGAAAAGTATAGTGCATATAAAAATAAAAACAAAGGCAAAACTGACCGAATAAATATATGACATATTTAACTACATGTAAACAAACAAAAGTTTTGGGGACATGGAGACGCCGTCAGCAATGCCCACTGACTCAAAAAGGTCTCAACACCTTTATATATATACGCTGCCCTAAAATTAGCATGAAGGGATAAGCGAACCACATGAACAAAGCCAGATCGATAGCAGCTGGGTTGTCTCCTAAAGTAACGGAGAAACATAGGCTTCGTATTTGAATTCTTATTGTGTAATATTTTCAAAGAAAGGAAAGAAAATGTGGGAAGAATATTCTTTTGTCTTGTCTATGGGTGCTTTAGGGATTAGTGAGAGCAACGCAATGAAAAGAGGGTTAAGCTTCAGAGTATAAATAAGATTGTCTTGGTGGCGCCGCGGTTATCAATGTGACTGCTATGGATAAAGTCTTGGATCCGATATCAAAGTCAAAGTCAAAGTCAAAAATCATTTATTCATTTAGGTCACAAAGTAACACTTATGAACGTCAAAGTATATAGGTTAGTGAGTTTACTAAGTTACTGAAGCTACATTTAGGTTAGTTGCTAGGTTCAGGCAAAGGGTAGAGCCTATGAGAAGAAACCTGCAAGAAACTCACGGCCACTCTTTTAAATCGTCAGTTATATATAATTTCAGTATTTTACAACTCAAATTAACAAGGTGTTACAGCCATTATGCCATATACTACTGACTATAAAAGCTAAAGATAATAACAATAATAACTTAATAATATTATAGGGAGGAAATAATTTGAGCTAAGATATATTATTTAATATAAATCTAAAATAGACAGTAGGATGGCATGATGGCGCATACACTTACACTTTGTGACTATGCAAAGGCTTAAATTAACTTATAAGTAATACAGATCTTTGAATCCTGTATGCAACAAGCAACTAGCTCCATGAGTTTTTGTCATTTAAGTAGTCGTTGACTGAATAATAACCCTTCCGAATAAGTTGTTTTCTAACAGCGTTTTTAAATTTAAACAATGGTAAATTAATCATGTTAATAGGTAATTTATTAAAAAAACGTATACCGAGTCCCGCAAATGTATTGTGAACTTTATGTAAACGATGATATGGGCCTACTAACTTATGCTTATTTCTAGTGTTTACGTTATGAATATCACTATTCTTATTATATAAGTAAATGTTATGTTTAATAAACATAATGTTAGCAAATATATATTGCGGCGCAACAGTAAGTATGCCTATTTCTTTAAATCCGAGTCGATAAAACTATTATTGGTTATTTTGCCGTCGAAACTCTTGGAG
This sequence comes from Catocala sponsa, assembly GCA_963564715.1. NCBI lineage: Eukaryota > Metazoa > Arthropoda > Insecta > Lepidoptera > Erebidae > Catocala > Catocala sponsa. The sequence goes on from OY751349.1 coordinate 19,880,221, forward strand.
GAGATCTGGACGTGCTAAGCAAAGGGTCTCGAGTTCGATACTAAAGCATGCATCTCTGACATTTCGAAGATATGTGCATTTTAAATAGTTAATTATTTCTCGCTTTAACGGTGAACGAAAATATCGTGTGGAAACCTTCATATTTGAGAGCTCTGGGTAATGTTCTCAAAAGTGTGTCATGTCTACCAACTCTCACTGGCCGGCACAGACTATGGCAAACAAACAGAGTCACATTCACATGTATAATATTAGTTACAAATGCACAAATTTATTTCCGTTAGATACACAAGACGTATACTATACATACTTGTGCTAAAATTTTAACACGTATCACGTTTCTTGCGCCCCAAACTCGAACCTGCATATAACTTTTGATATTGCCTATTTGACAGTCACCCCTTTACCCAACCTAAAACGACATAAAGAGGCATAGAGAACCGTTATGGCTTGGAAATGAATGTCAAGATAAGAATTAAGTACACCGTTTGTGTACTCTGGATAAATAAATATACTGCGCTGGAACGATGATATGACTCAACTGTATATTTTACATACAGTATAAGATGCTCAAGTTCATCTATATTAATATTATAAAGCTGAAGAATTTGTTTGTTTAGTTGAACGCGCTAATCTTAGTAACTACTGGTTCGAATTGAAACATTATTTTATTGTTGGATAGCCCATTTAACGAGGAAGGCTATAGGCTATATAACATCACGCTACGACCAATAGAAGCAAAGTATCAATAAAAAATGTAACAAAAACCGACTCAGCATACTCGTATACTCAATCCTGTACATATCATCATTTAAGAACATTATGGAGAACTCTCAGAAATGCAAGTTTTCTTACGATGTTTTCCTCCACCGTTAAACCCAGCGACAATACACTATTTAATACATACATAACTCCAAAATTCCAAAGGCTTTGTGTTCTAACGAAACGACTCGAAACCTCTGCGTAGCAGTCCAACGGTCTCCCTCTAGCCTATCACTGCTTACACAAACTATAAACTATTTTTAAACTCCTTTAAAACATATTTTTTGGCTCTAACCAGGTCAAATGTAGACTATGGCCAAAGGTAATATAACGCATATTACCTGTAGGTATATACCCTGCCATTTCAGCCTGGCTATAGCCGGGTATAAATTAGACACGAATGGCTGTCGTCGTACCTTTAATATAACAGGTGGACGGCGCCATTCGTCAAGCTAATACCATTCGTTCGTTTCTTCTTATGACACCCGAGAGATATAACCGTGTTTTGGCAGCATATCTCAACCTATTATGGTTGGTGAATGTAAAATTTTTAGGTAATGACCCCATTATAAAATAAGTGGGGTCTGTAGTTTAGTCAATAGTAATAAATTACAAATCTATAAATAATAAACATTTTATCCTATTATATCCAAAAATAACTAAGTTGACAGGATTAATTTGAAATAAATAAAATTAATATAATATTATATAATTATTACACGTTACGAAATTGTTACTAACATGATATGGACTTAGTCCGAAATAAACGTATATTATTATTACAAATCTAAAACAACAAAATATTATACACTAGAAAATATAATAAAATATAATACAAATTAAAAAACCTTCCTTTTTATAAATGTTACTATATTTAAAATAAATTCGCTACCTGTCCCCTCTTTCTAATATATAAAAATAAAATTAGCAAGAAAATCTTTAAATTAATTTATTTTTTAAGAACTCCTACGAGAGGGTTGGATACACATAGTTTGCTTCGTAGGACAAATTACAAACCTTGTCAAAATTAATAAATATAATTATTTTGGCATTAATACCCCTAAATATTCTAGAAAAATAACGATAGCGATGTGACCCCGTAACAATTTTGTGAAAGATACACCTTCAGGTACAGACCCCAAGTTTGAGGACTAGTGCCCAAGCAACGACATTATATACTACCGTAATAACAATAAACCAGATACAAATAAAAACTAAAGTAACACAGTAATGAAGGCCTGAAATAAGAATTAAGTACGGACGACAAAATGGAGCCTCTACAGACAAATCAACCCTTGCTTTATGGCTGAAGAAAAACTTACTGTATAGCTGTCGTAAAGACAGTTGACAGGAAAATGAAAGGAATACAGGAACTAATGAAAATCCCTTCTGTGGGCTTAATGGTGTTACATTAATGTAATGCTATTGACCCAAAAAAGGGATTCCTGTACAGCCTGTGTCACGGGGGTCATTACAAACATACAATTAAAGGACACAAAGTACACCCAGAGTAGTATATCACATGAATCATTTTGATTTCGTATGGAAATGGAACCCACAAAACTCAGCACCAGCCCAGCGGTGAGAACTAGCAGTCCGCAGCACCGTGCAGTCAAAGTACTTCTGGATAAGTACATTATTTCTTTTTTGTTCGGCTCTTAGGTCGAGCAATGTTACGTATGTTTAATGTTAATAGTTGCCTGATGGACTTGCCATCTATTACATGATCCTCACGAATCTCTCTGCCCACCCTTGTGGTGTAAACCAGTGTGTATATAACATGTCGAAATACCTGCTTGTAATAAAATCATGATCTCACGTGGTCCCACACCCAGACCTCATTCGCCCGCATCGTCTATGTTCTACTAAAGTGAACTGGTTCACTCGTTTATAGCCCTCAGCGACACACTTATCCAAATTATGTCTAACTACATACGGGCTCTATAAGACTACATCACTGGTTCGTAAAAAAAAACAGCATTTTATTATTATGTGTTATTTGGTAATTTACCACTATCCTTGAAAAAAAAGCTTAAGAAACCTATTGTCTGATGTCTCACAGTTTACTATACAATTATAGACTGACACATGTATGTAAGCAATAAAAGGTGAAATTTTGATAATTGTTCTTTCTTAAGTACCCCATAATTCTCTAAGAAGTACAGTACTCATGACATGCAAGCAATCAACTATTTAAAAAATCAGAGCTAATTTAATAGCGTATGTTTCTTAATGTGTTCAGTTTAAAAACTACAATAAAATAAAATTTATATAAAATACTCCACTTCGTCTTCACGTCACTCTACTTAACAGAAAATTGTAGTAAAAACCACTTAACGACATAATATTTGTCGCTCACTAATATATTTTATAAAATCAATACGATGTTAAGATACGACCTACATACATTCAACAGGTTAATTCGGCCATGTTGACGCAACTGTCACTTTGACAGCTCGTTTTGTAACACTGTTAATGCATGCTATCAGTAATTTTATTAGGGAAGCACGTGTGTATTTAAATTAGTTTTTATTTTAATTCTTTTGTATGGCAGACGAACTACCAGCTCACCTGATAGTGCCCTGTAATAGTTTGGTTTTAACAATTTTAATATTTAGTAGATAAAACCAAGCATACCTACTATATATTTTTAATAGCTCAGGTCATGAAATTAAACAACTTTATATGGGTTTTATCGTATTGTTTATCTTTATATATATAATTCTTCTGTACGTGTGTTGACAGTGAACTCCTCCTAAACGGCTGGACCGATTTGAATGAAACTTTTTGTGTGTGTTCAAGTGGATTCGAGGATGGTTTAGATATGCTTTTTTTTCTCTTTTGTACAGGACAATGTCTGCCGGGACAGCTAGTTTCTTATAAAACACTATTATTACATAATTTTGAAACTTAAACTCGATAGCGTAGTGGTTAGTGTAACTGACTGCCACGCCTGAGGTCGCGGGTTCGATTCCCGCGCAAGTCAAACATTTGTGTGCATGAACATGAATGTTTGTCTTGATCTGGGTGTTTCTATGTATAATATAATTTGTATATTTACAAACAAAAAGTATGTATGTATGTTTATCCAATGTCTAGTACCCATAGTACATGCTCTGCTTAGTTTGAGCTAGATGGTGTTGTGTGTATGTTATACAATATTATTATTATTATTATTGTTAAACACTATTTACTGTTTATTTCTATTTAAGCTACATAAATTATAAAATCTTTTTAGATTTAATTTTACACTTTCCCGACGTTTCATCGCGTAAACGTAAGATAATATTATGTCAGGTCTTAGAATACCAGACTTAATTAAAAACATATTGTCAGTGTGCCGCTGCAACTCTATAGGTTAATAAGTAAGTACTGTCCCAGGGCAATAAAATCATTACTTAATATTATAAATTCGAAAGTAACTCTGTCTGTCTGTCTGTTACCTTTTCACGGCTAAACCACTCAACCGATTTAGATGAAATTTGGTACAGATATAGTTTAAAACCTGGGGAAGGACATAGGCTACTTTTTATTCAAGTAAGCACCACGCGGGCGAAGCCGCGCGCAAAAGCTAGTGATTCATAAACCTTAGGGTGACGGCATGGGTGGCATATAATATAATATTCTATCACATACACACAACACTATCTAGCCCAAACTAAGCAGAGCTATATGGGTTCAAATATTGTCACCTACTAATACACTTAGAGAAGAAGATTTTTTTAATTTGACTATTGCTTTGGCATACATTCCTGTGACGTTAGCGATTTTACTAACATTAAAACGACATAATAACCAGACTTAAAACAATAATTAAAATTCAAAGTAAGGTTATTTACATATTTGTGATATGTATGAATAAACTTAAAGAAAAATTCACCCTTTTTTCAAGCTACACTGTAAATTTACTTTTACCTGTTGCGACGTTCAGTAACGCAAGGGTTCAAATCCTATGAACAGAATTGGCAAGAAACTCACTGTCATTATTTTACAAACTATTTGTGATAAACACATGTTTGTCCCGTATGAAACTCGAATCCACACAAAGATTGATTAGTCTTAAAAAGACTATTTCATAACCGAATACAATAAACAAATCAGAAACTCTTAACAAAAGAAAATTTTAAATACAAAACTTTACTTAAGTCTAATTATATGTATAACGTAAATACCTTAAAAATGCTTAGGTTAACCTAAGCATTTTCTTTATATAACGACTAGCTGATCCGCGCAACGTCGTCTGCTTCATATAAGAGAAATTACCCCGTTTTTGCTACAATTTTCATTGCTGCTCCGCTCCCATTAATCGTAGCGTGATGTTATATAGCTTATAGCAGTTATAGCCTTCCTCGATAAATGAGCTATTCAACATTAAAAGAATTTTTCAATTCGAACCAGTAGTTCCTGAGATTAGCGCGTTCAACCAAACAAACAAACAAACTCTTCAGCTTTATAATATTAGTATAGATATCTCCCGGACTAGGTATAATTCCTGTGTCGCAAGGGACTTTACAAACATACCAACGAATACAAGTAATACCCAGACTCAAAACAACCATCACAAAATTTTTTGCCCCTTGTGGGATTCGAACCTACAACACTAACGCAACAACTACGCCTTACATGCAGTCAAATCTGTATTTGAAGCTAGTTATTTAAATGGACCTAATCCATTAAATATTTGTGAACTCCATTACATAAATGAAAATATTTACCACATAATATTTAAGCGACATAGAATTTGTCTTGTATAAAATCGATACGATATTAAAATCCGTCCCACGTACATTCACCGGGTTAAGTCGGCCATGTTTACTCAGCTGTCACTTTGACAGCTCGTAATGTGACAATATTGATGTATCTTATAACGCACACTAGGAGCGAATATACGATTATATTTTATCGAAAATAGAATAAGTACTATAAGGAAAAGATACATTATTATTTTGTACATCGGTTAGATGTTAAGTAACATTGTAAGCTATATATCTATATTAATATTATAAAGCTGAAGAGTTTGTTTGTTTGGTTTTTGAATGCGCTAATCTCAAGAACTACTAGTTTGATTTGAAAATTCTTTTAGTGTTGGATAGCCTATTTATCGAGGAAGGCTATTAAGCTATATAACATCACGTTACAACCCACGGGGGCGGCGCAGTAATGATAAACGCGGGTGAAACCGCGGAAACATCTAGTGTATTATATATTATGTATTCTTATAGCTTATCTTATCTTATGTGGGGGCCAGTCAGTGCAGACCGGCGACACTTCGACCCAGTGGGATCTTTTGTGTCGACACTCTCCCAATAACGACTGCCATAGATGTTCATGGCAGCCGGGACCGACGGCTTAACGTGCTCTCCGAGGCACGGAGCAGGCGACGATTGTCAATCAATACGCACATAATTTCGAAAAGTCATATAACTTCCGAAAGTCTGCATTGCAGTCTTTTGGTCTCCCCACTGAGCTATCGTTACTCTTCTTATAGCTTAAAACGACAACTAACTTTAATTGGATATTTACCAACATCCAAACTACGGACACAAATAACATCCAGCTTTGCAACAACTGTGACTAAATCACATCACATAAGTAGTTGTTTCGAGACTGAACTACGGACACAAAGAGCACCCATCCCTGGGACAACTACATGTAGATCACGCACATAGTTGATCCGGGGTTGAGTCTTTTGTTCTTCTTTCACAACACTCGGGGTCAATGGCACTGGTGACCCCTTGTCGCGTGTGAGGATCGAACCCACAACATTAAACGCAGTGTCAGTGGCGAGGTCAACACTTTAACTGCTACACCACCCGTGGAGTATTTAGACCTTAGTGTAGCTGTAATAGATTTTTCTAAAAATTGTAACAAACAGACAAACAAAAATTGTAATTATTTTTTGTTACTCTAATTTTTTAGTTTAGGTTCTTTACTTTTTCTTTTGTTATGGGTTATTAAAGCTTATGTTGATACATTTTTAATAGATAGCTAATATTGTTTGTCATGTCTGTCTGAGTGTCCAGTGATTTGTGTTTATCTGTGTTTTATTGTCATTTGTATTTATTGTATGTATGTTTACTAACAATAGTTAATCAGTTGCTTTTGTAATACTAATCCTATGGACCTAACAGTCTGCAAATAAATGAATAATATTTTTTTTCTTTCTGTTTTGGCTCCCAAGTTACAGTATTTTCTAGTTTGGGGTCAATGTAACACACACTGACACTATATTTTATATTTTCAGAAACACAAACTTCCATCATTTTAAATAGAAAGCGCTTTAATTTTTTATCCCCAATTAGTTTAACAAAATATCTCTAATGTAAAAATACAGCCATATTCTACTTTTATAATAGAATAAACACGTTACGTTTCATAAATACGAACACAGCCTTCTACTACCGTAAAAGCTAATTCTTTTCTATCTTTCTTACTAACGGCCTCTGAAAAGAATGAATAGAAACAGTTTTCTTTCTTTCGAGCGAACAAAGTGTCGCTGTCGTCTTATTACAAGCGCTGTCCCAATTACCTACAATTGTTAGAACAACACCATTAGGTGCCCATTCCATCAAATTGTCCTTTCTAACGGACATACTTTTCCTTAATAATGTAGGTATGTTTGTGTAGACGAATTTAATTAAAGCTAGGAGAACAAAGTTGAATACTATGCCTAATGAGTATCGGGCTTGGATTGGAAGGATGCTGGTTTAAATACTTATCTTTGTCTTCTTGGCAGTGTGATGAAAGATTGTCTGCGATTTTGAGATCACGGTATACATAATTCTGATTTAGGTTTTATCTTTAATAAAGATAAATTAGTTTACCAATAATATAAGCTTTATGAATAAAGTCAACGCTTCCTAAAATGTCATCTATAAGGCATTTACTATAAATACACAATTAGAAGGAAAAACTAGGCGAATATTTCCTGGCCAGATCAGTAGCATTTTGAAGAAAGCGCTAGTTAAGGTTCATCAACTGACAAGCGTGCATTAATAACCATAGGTATCGTATCATGTGGCATTTCGAAAAATTGATTAATTCCTAACTAATAGTATTAATGTGAATGTGTGTTTGTTTTTCACGCCTTAACTACTCGACTGATCAACATGAAGTTTTGCATACACGTTGTCAGGGGTACAGAAAAAGGATATCGGGTCCCTTTCATGCAGGAAAAAGTACTGTTACCGAGGGATAAAGATGTATTGACAAAATCTAGACTAACGTGACCGAAACCGTGGGCAGAACCCATATGTAGTATAAGTAATAGACACCAATATGTTTTCCGTCACCCTGTTTACGATTATAAGTTTCCAACAAACAAACACACAGAAAACCTTTCAGAAATCACTTTGTTCCATACACGGTACCAATTATACAATAATTTGAAACATAAACAAAGTCTATAAGCCTCTTAGAAACTTTCTTGTACCGAACATTGTAAGCTGATGGAATACCAAAATGGCGTTTTTCAATTTACGCTCGAAAATTCATGTCTTGACGTCAATCTTAACTGTCATATTAAGCTAACGCTTTGAGGCTGGTAAATCATAAAAGGAAATCACAGAGGAATCCGTCCACTTAATGTAGGTTCGCTGATTTCAGCATGAACGTGCCGGCTTACTGTGGCGGAACTACCTTCACACAAAATATCGACGAAAATAAAATAGCAGTAATATAATAATAATATAATAATATTCTATCACATACACACAACACCATCTAGCCCAAACTAAGCAGAGCTTGTACTATGGGTACTAGACAATGAATAAACATATATATATATTCTTTCTTTTTTGTAAATACATACATATTATACATAGGAACACCCAGACCAAGACAAACATCCATGTTCATGCACACAAATGTTTGACTTGTGCGGGAATCGAACCCTCGACCTCAGGCGAGGCAGTCGGTTACACTAACCACTACGCTATCGAGGCCGTCTACGTGCTGTTGCGTTTCGTTCGGTTAGTGAGAGTGCCACAGATCCAATCACCTCCTCAGTCATTTCTTTTTCCTACCATCTTTTCACCTATCTCTTTACGTGAGTTAAGGTAGCAGTTATCATAAGGCAGCGAATAGTTTGCTTATTTGCCACCACATGGCTGCTGAATGATGTTAGTGGTACTCTCACCGCTGCTAGTACTTCCGAGTGCTGAGGAGCTCCCATCCTCGGAAGGAACAAAAAAGTACCGAGACACGAAAATCTATACTAATATTATAGCAGAAGAATTTGTTTGTTTGAACGCGCTAATCTCGGGAACTACTGGTTCGATTTGAAAAAATAGTTTAGTGTTGGATGGCCTATTTATCGAGAAAGGCTATAGGCTATATAACATCACGCTACGACCCACGGGAGCGGCGCAGTAACGATAAACGCGAGTGAAACCACGGGGATATCTAGTTGTTAATATTGCAAAGGTTTTCTATTTAAAGAAATTTAAGGCACAAATTCAATAATGCTTCGAAATCAAATCTGAATTCTGAACCGAGCATCACGGTTGGCCGAGAACATGCCATACATCACTGAGGCTCCATTTTGAAGACTGGTATAACAATTATTGTATAAAAATTATTTCTTTCATCTGTTTGTTTGTTGGCAGGCGTCACAAACATTACCTACAGATGTTAGAACACGCTGCCAAACCGCCAAGTGAGAGAAATTGCGGTAACAAATATACTACGTGATATATATCATCCGCTGGCCCGTGTTATTGTATAGCTGGTGAAAATAATCTCATTTTAAAATGTTCGATAACAATATACACCAGTAGTTATTCTTATCAACAACATTACTTATTTTTACATGGATTTGTATAGCCAGTAATATATGGAGAATAAAGCCTCGATGGCGTAGTGGTTAGTGTAATCGACTGCCATGCCTGAGGACGCGGGTTCGATTCCCGCACAAGTCAAACATTTGTGTGCATGAACATGGATGTTTGTCTTGGTCTGGGTGTTTTTAAGTATAATATGTATGTATTTACCAAAAAAAAATAGTATATATGTATGTTTATCCATTGTCTAGTACCCATAGTACAAGCTCTGCTTAGTTTGGGCTAGATGGTGTTGTGTGTATGTGGTAGAATATTATTATATTTTTTTTGTTTCTCTTTCACTGGTATTTCCCTAATACGTTAGGACAATACTCGGCCCTTTGAAAGGCTTACACGGAGATATGGGTCCAACGTGAAGAGTCCCTTTGAGAGTTTTAATCAAAGGTGGGATGGAACACCTGCAGGGGCACTAACCGCAGCAGACGTAGGACTATTGCTATCTATAGATTCTAATACATGGGCTATGGGTATGGGTGGTTGATGGACTGGTATATTGGTAACTAAGGATGATAAAACGCTATCTGCCCTGAATACTCTAATAGCATCAATCGAATGGACAGACGGTGACTCACCAACTCACTAGATGGGCTCCCTGAATAGCCACCATAGGCATACAAGCCAGCAGCAGAGGGCAACACCGGTGCGAGCGGCTAGGGGTGTCGAACGGTGCGGCGCCAGTTTCACCATCACGGGTCTCGTGACAACGGAGACCCGGAGCGGGTTGCCCCGTATTATTATTATTATTATTAAATACCAAAATTCAAAAGCGATTGAAAAAGAGTGGCTGTATGTTTTTGCATTTGTTGAATCTAGCAACTGACCTAAATGCATTTTCAGTAACTTAGGTAAACCAACTACCCTCAAATCTAAGAAGTGTTGTGACCTAAATGAACGAACTATTATTGACTTTACCATTTGGTACTTTTATGTCATAGCCTTGAAATGAAAGTTGGAAGTTGCCACAGATGTAATCACCGCTGAGTTTTCAAAGTCTTTGGCGTATGAAATTATAAATTATTACTCTTAACCGGCGTAGGAAAACATCCTGACGAATCCTGCGCATCTAAGAATTCGCCACAATGTTGTTAAAATATAGTTAGATGGACTTCATGTCCATATAACTGCACCGAGCCAGTATGGTGTATTATGACTTAAGCCATGTTATACTAAGAAGAGGCACGTGCCCATCACTGACCGTACAGTGACATAGTTTATATACATAGCTCATAATATTTATACTAGATTGTTAATAACTTATTTATTTGACAGTTATCGCCTGCTCCGTGCCTCGGAGAGCACGTTAAGCCGTCGATCCCGGCTGCCATGAACATCTATGGCAATCGTTATTGGGAAGTCAGTGCCCTCTAATATCCTGACCCTGGTCTAACCTTAGGGTATCGTTAGCCTTCGGGTTGCTGAGGTCTGGTGGCAGCCGCTCCATGTAAAAACTGATATCCAGTCAAATCCGGTTAGACTAGAAAGGCGACCCCAAGTGACTTGGGAATAGTAAAGGCTAGGGAGAAGATTGTTAGTAACTTCTGCTTGAGCTGGTATATTTATAGTGTTTACCCGCGGCTTCGCCCGCTTGAAAAAGTCGTGGTGTTCGTAGACAGCGCCATGTATTTATAAGTTAAGAACTAATGTTGTTAAAATTACATTTAAGTTAGACATTTACGCCATAGATATGCAAAGCTTAGATAAGAAATCATATGTTGTAAATCAGGATATGATCTATCTGTATTCAAAGTTACACCCAAATCTATTAGTGGGTTTACGCGTAATTGAATTAGTAAAAAATCCAACATCTTGACAAACTTTCACATTAATAGGATGTGTTTTCTACTCAATATAAAATCGGTTAAACCATAAAACAACAAAGCTGGTCGTTAGCATTTTTTTAGTTTGAGAAACGGATCATATTACACCTTTTATTAACATAAATACGTTTTCAAAGTTACGGTCTCTCACTTAACTCACGCACAAAAATATTTTTCCAAAGCCTGGTTTCAACCTGAAAACGTCGCTAACATCAGTTTCGCATACGTTCAGGCTAAAGTCATTAGATAACCAATCAATCACTAGAACACAAATTGAGTAACAAATTAGATATCGACATACCCATAAAACATAAAATATATAATGTAGCTACCTCACAAAGTTTTAATACTCTTCTTCATTAAGCAACTTAAAGTTTCCTCATATTTACATACAAATATCTTCGTTAATTTTAAAAGGTAATATCATTAAGGAAACGATCCAATGTAGGTACTAGTTTCAGAACATATTTGAACGAATTGCCATTTACGGTAAAGGTAGTTATGAAAATATTTTCTAGAACAAATTTTCTTGGAACATATTTTTGTGCTTGGTTTGAAAATGTGATTAGGAAAATGTCACATATCGATGCACGATCGTCATCGAAAAAACTATCGTTCAATTCAATAATTGTGTAGTTCTCTATACGACTATTTTGTAATCGTAATTCGAACAGTCTATAGTCATTCGAATAATTTAATTAATCTAAGCGTAAGTCGTATAAATAAGTATCTTTATAATTTAAAAATAATCGAATATACGAATTATAATAGGCGCAACTTGAAAAAAGAATTTCACTATTTGGTAGGTAGGTACAGTACTGCAGATAGCCATAAGGTATATAATATGTTCATCCCGAGCGAAGTCGGAGACAGTTGCTAGTCCTTAATACTTTCAATGTTATTCAAGTTACAAAGTACTTCTTGAACACTAAAGTACTAATCAACGTCGGCCAGAATCCCCCAGGCGGCCTGAACATTTCTGAACATAATGGTACTTAGCAACAGGCCAAATATTTAACGTTAGGCAGTTATCGTACTCATTACTATGTTTTAGGCAGCGAGGACATTTTGCCTCGCCAAGAATAGTACCCAGGACATTTAAAATCATTACGGGGACCCTCATTAAACAGCAATGCAAATAAAAATATGAGCAGTATCTTAAAATGAAATTTTGTAGCATTTGCTGTGGACTACACAATGACATATATACATACATAGATTTACGCCGGTTTCCCAGAGGGGTAGGCAACGACTACGGATTTCCATCATTTTGCTACGATCCTGACACATTTCTTTGGCTTCAGTTACTTTCATCACATTCCTCATAACGCTCGCCGGTTTAAGGTACTCTTAACCTGGCCTTTGTCAAGAACGTCTCCGATCTGATCGAGAAACGTTCGCCTAGGTCATCTCCTTCGACTGTTCTATTCACACTAGCCTTATAAACTTTCTTAGTCAGTCTTTTCTCGTCCATTCTTTCTACATGTAGAAAGAATGAAACAACGAGTAAAGACTACCTAAATGATACGTTTATTAATTTATATAAATATACATACATATATGTATTTTTTCTAAAGACGTTTGAATGTTTGTCAGTTAAATACGTCAATCAAAGAAAAGATTTTAATGAATTGTTCACGGATAGACCATATCCTGAATGAATTCATAGGACTTTTCATTTCAGTACCTATGCGATCCCATTGGCAAAACCGCGAGCAAATAAATAAATGAACGCGGCTGCCAAATAAAGCAGAATTCTAAAACCGCTAAATCTAATTACGCAAACACTACATTGTCACAGAATCAAATCTGGTAACAAGTTAGCTGGCTGTTATTTTGCCAAAATCTGGTGGCTAGTGGATGGTTGACCGAGCTACCTCGGTTTTGCTATCGTTATTGAGGAATAACTTTGCTTTGCCTGCATCATATAAATTGAATTGATGTAACATTTTGCTGCATTTTGGATGCCAGAAATTGCTAAAATGGCCGCGATCTTGAGGTGCTTAAGTTTAGATTTAGATTTTATGTATTCTTGAACGTGCCGGCGTTGTAGCTTTACAGTTTTTGTTACGATTATTATATTTAAACTTGAGATCTACGTACACTTACGCCTGTATAAGTTCGAGAAGATAGGCAGAGATGTATTACATCCACGTTTGCCAGCTCTGTTTTAGATTTCACGTATTAATGTGTGAAACTATTGATGCTTTCTGAGCGCATTTTCAGACTCGTGCTGGGTGTTTCACTAAGAATTTATTGACAAAAAAGCCGTTGACACTTACATAGGTCAAAAATTAGGTACAGGGCTTGAAAGCCATACGCAAACTGCTAAGATAAGTAGTGGTTTAAGTCAACAGACTGTACTATTATTTTTGGAAATAAAGTTTATTATAAGTGGACAGGCGCTCATAGCCAGTTGGACTCACTGATCGGTAAATGATTAGCGAGGTTAAGCAACGTCGGGTGCGGTTAGTTTATAGATGGGTGACCGCTTAGTGGTATTTCACCTGAGCGTCTCCGTGCTCTGGAGGGAAAGGAAAAAGTCGATCCTGGCTGTTGCTAAATTGACAGCAGTCGTTAAGCCATGTCAGAGGCCTACGGGCGGCTTGAACAACTCTTGACAACAGGTTGGCCACTAACCACACGAAAAAGAAGAAAGAAAAGAAGTGGACATCTCACTATTGCCACTACGCCATAAATATGGTAGGTTCTCTGTGTCTGTTGAGGAGTCTAGATGTTCTTTGTTAGTCCGTTGTTAGAATATTGGAAAATATCTCTGTGATACAAGAATTATCGCTGGTATGATCACTCATAAAAAACACAAAAAAAAGAAAAACAGCAGCGATCTCTTAGTGAGAAACCGTTGGACTACCACGCAGAGGTCTCGAGTTCGAACCCAAGGCGTGCATCTCTGACTTTTCGAAGTTAATTGCGTATTAAATAGTTAATTATCGCTTGCTTTAACGGTGAAGGAAAACATCGTGAGGAAACCTGCATGTCTGACAGTTCTCTATAATGTTCGCGAAGATATGTGATGTCTGCCAACTGGTACTAGGCCAGCGTGGTAGATTATGGCCTAACCCTTCTCACAGTGAGCAGAGGCCCGTGCCCAGCAGTGGGACTGTTTAATACAGGGCTGATATTATTATTATGATCATTCATACCAGCTATAATTATTGTAAGTCATGTCACCATCGCTTAAAAAAACTGTACGAATAGCGTAGTGATTTAAATAGTCGCCTTGCTAGGGACAAGGCACTATGCTAAGTGTTCGAAACTCACACGAGACAAAAAATTATGTAATCCACAAAAAGGAGCATACAAATTTATCCATTATCTATTACTAGCTTTTGCCCGCGGCTTCGCTCGCGTTAATTTAGAATTTGACAATCAATTCAGATTGTACTATTTTTTTTATGCGGTTGGAGGCAAACGAGCAGACGGATCGCCTGATGGTAAGCGATTACCGCCGCCCATGGACACCCGCAACACGAGAGGAGTTACAAATGTGTTGCCGGCCTTTTAAAAAGGAGTACGCACTTTTCTTGAAGGTTTGTAGGTCGTATTGGTCCGGAAATATCGTACTGTGCTTGTAATAATATAATTCAATCATGATTCGAAAGACACGTGGCGCCATCTATTATCATAAGAACGTTATTGTTGTTTTCCTCGGGAAAAGTATTTTTTTTCGGGATGAAATAGCCTATGTCCGTTTCTGTACACCTGACAACGTATGTGCAAAATTTCAGGATGATCGGTTCAGTGGTTTAGACGTGAAAAGGAAACAAACTCATTTTCGCTTTTATAATATTAGTTAGGATTTATCAGGACGGGATACAAAAAGTCCGGATAATCTAGCCATAAGTTGCGGTTAGATAATAGTTATCGATGTTTTTAATAAATTCTAAATTGCCAATAAAAATGTTAAATAGAACTACGTTGTATGAAATAGTGCCCCTCAAATGGCGAAAGTCAAGAGTTGCTTCAGATTTATAGAGCAGTTAGTGTATCTATATGATATATGTGGTTAGGCAAGTCTCAGTGTGGCTTTAAAACTATATAAATATACGACGTGTAATCGATATGTGCGGTCACTTTACATGATACATATGGCGTCGGCGAGCCGACTAACTAGAAACTATATTCTCTTTTAGTCGGTTAGTTGTATTTGTTGTTTTTTTCTACGCAAATAAATAAATGTTAATATAAATATTGTATTCAGCGATAGCTCAGTGGGAAGACCAATAGACTGCAATGCAAAGCGTCTCGGGTTCGAACCCACGTCGCGCACCTCTGCCTTTCGGAAGTTATATGACTTTTCGAAATTATGTGCGTATTGATTGACAATTGTCGCCTGCTCCGTGCCTCGGAGAGCACGTTAAGCCGTCGGTCCCGGCTGCCATGAATATCTATGGCAGTCATTATTGGGAAGTCAGTGCCCTCTAATATCCTGACACTGGTCTAGTTTAAGGGTATCGTTAGCCTTCGGGTTGCGGAAGTCAGATGGCAGTCGCTCCGTGTAAAAACTGATATCCAGTCAAATCCGGTTAGACTAGAAAGCCGACCCCAAGTGACTTGGTAATAATAAAGGCTAAGGAAGAAGATAAATTTTAGTCACTGCTATTTTGGCAAAGAACGCTGTTTTAGGAAGAAATACGTTCACAATACTTTTAAAAAAATGTAGGTCTATTGCTGCTGTAGGCCTGATCGAAATATCAATATGCAAAAGATTTGATAGATTTTACCTTAGAAATTGTCATTTTTAAAATTATCATTCGATATTAATGTACTATCGACTCCAGCGACGGATGACCACTCCTAAGATTAAAATCGCATAGCAGGCCAACACTTGGTACCCGTACCCGTGACACGCCCCTTTGTTTGTTTGAGTTTTTTTACACTTTACATTTGTTTACTGATTCTAAGGCGATACAAACTCAACTAGTCAACATGTGCAAGCGAATTTTTTTCTGAAATGGTCAACCATCGCTGGAGCTGATAGTACATATTTTTATAAGCAGCTAAATGTTCCCGCGGTTTCTCCCGCATTTATCGTTACTACGCCGCCCCCGTGGCTCGTGGCGTGATATTATATAGCCTATATATAACCTTCCTCGATAAATAGGCTATCCGACACTAAAATAATTTTTCAAATCGAACCAGTAGTTCCTGAGATTAGTGCGTTCAAACACACAAACAAACTCTTCAGCTTTATAATATTAGTAAAGATGGGAAGGATCAGGCTATAGGTGTATGTTTTCATTTATTATATTAGTTTCGTTTAAAGTTGGTTGTTGGATATCTGAAAACAATGAATATTACCGAGCGGATTGTAACTTTTGAATGTAGTGTTTATAATAATAAAGTTATAAAAAAAGAAGACATGGGGACATGGCAGTATTATAAATAGACTATATTGTAACTTTTTGATGCTCTAGTTTCATTTTTCAGAGAGAAAAGAGACAAATAAATTTGTATAGACTAAACGTTGCTTGAATTTTTCGATGTTTTCTTTCACCGTTAAGGCGAGCGATAATTGACGATTTAATACGCGTATATCTTTAAACAGTCAGAAATACGCGCCTTAGGGTTGAACTCTAGACCTCCGCGTGGCAGTCCAGCGGTATCCCACTAGGGTAGATACCCTACCCTAACATCATTAATTACTAACAAAAAATATTGTAAATATCACAACACAGACATAAAGCGTTTCAATAATTTCTGATACGTAGTTCGCGTGCGTTCAAACGTTATCAAGGAAAAATCCAGCAAATACATTGTATCCGGAATTAAGCGTGGTCCTGAAGGATATAAATGAGACTGCTCAGTCCCCAAACCGACAGATAGGAACAAGTGGCTGCAATTAATATTATATCGGGCCAATGTATCGCGACTTCGCCTGTCACGACCAAAGCTGATTAAATATAAACTTGATTCGTGTTTTTATTTGCACGCTTTTATATAGAATGACGGTATTAATAGGCTTGATTGCAACTGTTTTTTGATTGAAAGCTTGTACGGCGTAGAGGCTTAGGTTATCGCTACTACCGCCGCGCCTGGTGTTGTTGGTTCGAACCCCACACGGGACTTTTTAAATCGACACCATAGCAAACGACAAAGACAGAAACGAAATCGATAACGCGATCAAATGAAATCAAAATCTTTATTTAATCAACGTTTTTGGTGTTACAGTTTGAAAAAGTTTGATGCCCTGTCAGGGCACCTGGATCATACAAAGTTAGTATATATGTCTATGTATGTCTATTCATGAATGTCACAAAGTAACACTTTTGAACGTCAAAGTTAGACTTATTAATGTGAATTTACATTTATATTTACCTATTGCCATGTTCAGCAAAGCAAGGCTGTACAACCAATAAGAAGAACTGGCAAGAAACTCACGGCCACTCTTTTTAATCGCCAAGTTTACAGTATTGTTTATTTTACAATATTTTTATGTAAGGAGCTGCGACCATTAAACCACTTAGGTTTAATGGTTGCAGCTCCTCTACATTATACTCAAAAAACACTCAAGCAATCCTAATCCTAACCCTAACTAATATTATAAAAGCGAAAATGAGTTTGTTTGTTTGTTACCTTTTCACGCCTAAACCACTGAACCGATCATCCTGAAATTTTGCATATACGTTGTCAGGTGTACAGAAACGGACATACGCTACCTTTCATCCCGAAAAAATTACTGTTCCTGAGGAAAACAACAATAACGTTGTTATGATAATAATAGATGGCGCCACGTGTCTTTAGAATCATGATTGAATTATAATATTACAAGCAGAGTACAACCCTAATTGATAGTCAAATTCTAAATTAACGCGAGCGAAGCCGCGGGCAAAAGCTAGTAAGTAATATTTAGAAGTTAGCCTCTAATTAGTAGTTTGTCTATACTAATATTATAAAGAAGAAACATTTGATATTTTTTGTTTGTTTATAATGTTGGGATTGAACTTAAAAACTAATCAACCAATTTAAAAATACCTTTCAACATTAGAAAGCTACACACTAAGTAACATCGGCTATATTTTATTGAGGCAAGTACTTTTACGCGAACGAAGCCGCGGGCAAAAGCTATTGTGTTATAACATTACAAATAAACACCATTCAAAGGAAATACACATTAAGATAAACTAGTAAATTACTCGCTACTTCATCCGTGCAGTCAATTTCAATGATGACTGGCATTGATGACGAAATCAATCAATTACGGTAGGCAGCGGCTTTGCTATGTCCTGACATTGCTGAAGTCAATGAGCAGTGGTTACCACTTTCCATCAGGTGGACCACTTGCTCGTCTGCCACCAAAGGCAATAAAAAAATATTAAAACAATTATTTATTGTCACGGCCACCCATCGAAATATACATCGTTGCTTTCCTCTCCATTTTGGAAGGCAGCCTCGCTCCTCAATCACGTCTAACTTACACAAGCATAAGATAAACAAGGGCTCGACTTGCTCCGCAAATATTCTGTTAAGCTTTGTGCACCTGCCATCCTTAATTACTTTTTCAATTAATTACGCCACTGGCTTTCAATCTTATTTTCTTAGTAGTTGTTCCACGGTTTCACCTGCGTTCAGTGATGTTGATGGGTACTGCTTTACTATTTTAGGTTGTAGCGTAATATTATATTTTCACTTCCTAACTAATCCTAAAATATTATAAATGTGAAAGTTTGTGAGGATGGATGGATGGATGGATGTTTGTTACTCTTTCACGCAGAAACAACTGAACCGATTGCGATGAAACTTGGTATGTAGATAGCTGGAAATAACAAATAGTCTGGATTAACAAATAGTCTACTTTTATCCCGATATTCGCAAAGCATCGGGACTTATACGGGTGCAACCGCGGGGCGCAACTAGTATTATAAATGCGAATGTGAGCTTGTTTGTTACGCTTTCACGCCTAAATTACTTGAACAATCATCATGGAATTTCGCATACACGTGGCCAGGGGTTAGAAAAGGACAAAGGGTACATTTTATCCCAGCAAAAGGTAATGTTCCCGAGCGAGCAAGGTCGAGGGCAAAAGCTAGGACCCTAAAATATTCTATAGTAGGCTGGCTATCTATCACGAAAATTATTTACCAAAAAGGAAATTAAAGTAATATTATAAATAAATTGCCTTACCGCCTCGTTGGCGCAACGGGAGTTTATGCAAATACTGTGCTAGAGATCGTGGGTTCGATTCCCAGGTGAGGCAAAGTGTTACTGGGTTTTTGTATTAAGAAATTCTCAGTAACATCTGGGACCTAGGACCTAGGACTGTACACGGACCTAGGGGCCAAGCTTGTGCCCCTATTAAGTGGAACCCAAAAAAATCTAAGCTAGCAATATATGGGTATAATACATTAACCGTATGTATAAATTTTTGGATATTTTTTGTAAGCACTTATGTAAAAAGAAATATTTCCCTGATAATCTGAATAACAATACCTATGCCTAATCGTGAAGCAACGGATTCGATTCCCGTCTCTAGTAAAGGGTCATGAGATTTTCTGCCAAGAAATTCTCTGTAACAGAACCAAGTCTGTCTGTATGATAAACGCCACTATGACCTATGACAATATGACCTAAAACCATATATGTAGCAAAATGTCTCTGTTAACATTTCTCTGCTTACCCCTTCCGTGTTATATACATGAGACCATGTACAACATATGTTTTACACACCGAAAATGCCTCCAAAATCGCACAATGTTAATTTATGAAATTATTTTTTACGACTACAGTATTCGGGATACATATGCCCCATGTATTTCTTTTGTTGTAAAATGTGTTTTATTATTAAGGAAGTAAGGTCCATTTTCCTATGGCATTTGTGTTTAATGGCCTGGTGATTTTTACTCACGAAATGGGAGTAATATATTGTGTTTTACCTACAGCAGCTTTTGTTTAGGGCAAAGGGTCAAAAGGAAATGGCTATTGCGTATGGAGTTGGTTAAGGAATGTTGTGTGCGGATAAACGTGGATGGGGCACTAGATCTTATCTGTGGTAGCTTTATTAGATGCCTTTGATACGTGAGAAAAGAGAATAAAGGTTTTAAGGCAGAGAAAGCTTTGAATATAAGGAGCTGATGTTTTTTTAATTATTTTTACTAGGTTTTGTCAATGTCAATTTTCTATCCCTTGGGAACAGTACATTTTCTGGATGAAACGTACCCAATGTCCTTTTCTGTACCACTGATAACGTGTTGGCAAAATTTCACGATGATCAGTCGAATAATTAAGGCGTGTTAGCGTAACAAACAAACAAACCACAATCGCATTTATTATATTAGTTACATATTTTATGTAGTATTACGTTAATTCTCTTGAGGTAAGCAGAATTGTTTAAATTACAGAAAATCACTCATATGCTAACATACTCGAGAGTGATTTTCTGTAATTAACAAAAGACATCAATAACACTTTGCCCGACCCGGTAATCGAAAAGCAGTCGCATTCATTAAATCTATACCATATTATAGTTAGGTCATATTTATACAACTGGTTTATAGACCAATTATGGTTTGAGATTCCACGCATGCAGTCTTCCTATCTCAGTTCCAGGCTTCCACAGAATGCCATAGCAGAAAACACCAATAATATTGTATCGGACAGTAATCAAACCCAGGATTTTATCTGCTACAAATATCAGCGTAATTTTACGCCACTGGACCTACAGGCCAGTAGAGCCTAGCTGGCGTGTAACGTGACCTATAGAACCCTTATAATGTGGTCATTAATTAGGCTGCAGAGGTCAACCTCAACACAAGTAATGCCGCCATTATTTGGGGTTGCACCGTAGATCTAACTAGCCATATCCTCTTAGCAAAAGTCTAAAGCCATAATTTAGGTGGTCTTATAGAGATTTTAAAAGCAGCTATATCCTAAAGCTAAGGTCAAACTGAAATGGAGCGAGAATATATATGTATATATATATCCTACTGACTTAGAGTATAATTATCCTGTAGCTTTTTTAAATGTCTTGTTTGTGACTATTGTATATGAGGTCTCGAGTTGCATTCCCAGGCCTGAACACAAAAAAAATTATTGGAATTGTTTTTTTTTTTTTTTTGTTTAGTATAATCTTTTTGATAGTTAGTAAGGTATATACATATGTAAGGGGTATTAACACGATAATGCATAATGTTTACCTTTTTTAGGCTTGACGTTTCGACCAGGTTACACCGGCCGTGGTCACAAGCTGACTGGTGCTGCGATGTCATGTCTCCGTTTGTGAGGCAGAAGAATCTTGATTCATACTCACTTTTGGCATATTTTTGTTTGTCCATGTACCGTCACAAACTACCCTCACGGTATCCCTATCATGTATGCTAGCCGTCGTGTCCGTATTTTGTGAATTACCTGACTGTGCAAAACAGTGTTGAAATCAAAAAACATAGAAATTTCAATAGGGAAGATGACTTCAAATTATCCGCGACGTGGAATCCTGTGATTATAATCGCTTAACAAACATCAGAATCTTCTCCTTTTTGCGACGTCGCGCGTCGGTTAAATTGAACTATATTTTATGCTTTATATATAAAACATGCAAATTATTAAGCTTGTCACTAAACGGCATAGTGCATGAGTGCAGATGATTTTGTAAACTAACTACGATCGGCTATTTAAGAACGTCTCAATCCAAAAAAACACCTTTGAAGCTTCATACAATTTAAGGGCGACTCGGCCAGATTCGTCTGTCACATGCACCCAGAGAGGTGGGCACGAATCGTTACCAATTGGGTGCTTGCTACAAGGAAGTCCATGGCGACAGAGCAGTCCTAAAAGAAGACGGTGGTACGACCTGGACACCTTTGAGCCTGGCAGGAGATACCCACCAACAGAACGATTTGGAAGTCCAAGGGAGAGTCTTTTGTCCAGCAGTGGGACATACCAATAAGTTAATGGAAAAACAAATACAATATTTCATCGTGTTGGTCACTTGTATTTATAGGTACAATACGTAAGTTTCCTCTTAAGTCCTCACATTTTAACCGACTTACATTTGTCCGTCGGTATAGTGGTATAAAGCAAAACCACTAAATGGATTTTAAAGTGATAAATTTTGTAGCGAAGAGTATGATTTCAAATCTAAGTCACGTTTTATTCGATTCCATTCAAAGATATGGAACACGGTCTGTACACTATAAATGAAATCATGACCAAACTTTACGCCAACAAAATTACGAGCAAATGTTGCTAGTATCGAGAAAGTTAGGGTACTTGATTGGTCCATGCGTCGTGCTTGGGAACGGCCAATATAGCTTATTCTATCTTGCGGCAATCGAGTGTCTTGGGCATCGCTGTAGGCTAAACCGAACATTTTAGACTGAAACAGTTAGACGTTTGTGAGTATGATTACTATAACTATAATGATGACTATAACTAACAAGTCTAAGTACAATTAAAACTTAGTTTTATCGAGTCTTTCAATTTTTGGAAAGAGTTGGTTGGAGTAAAGATGTGTCTACATGAGGCAGACTGTTTGCAGTAAATCTTTAATGAACTGTTACATGCTTTCTGTTGAAATAACGTACGCTTATGAGTTTGCTTGGAATGTCTAGTTGGTTACATGACATAAGATTGCGCGTCCCGGTTTCCTTTCCCGGGCTAGATAAAAAGATAACAGGTTTTTATGGTAAAATTATTTTGACTTTTAGTTTCAAGCGACAATAAGCGCAACACAAGCGCAAACTTATCATAGACAAAAAAAATAAGGTGTTCAATAAAAGAATAGCGAGCATAATGATAGTGGTATATGCAAGAGAGATCTGCCAGGACCTTAGCAAGTGGCAATCCCTAGTCTCTGTCTTATCTTATCTTATGTGGGGACCAGTCAGTGCAGACGGCGACACTTCGACCCAGTGGGATCTTTTGTGTCGACACTCTCCCAATAACGACTGCCATAGATGTTCATGGCAGCCGGGACCGACAGCTTAACGTGCTCTCCGAGGCACGGAGCAGGCGATAATTGTCAATCAATACGCACATAATTTCGAAAAGTCATAAATACTTCCGAAAGTCAGAGGTGCGCGACTTGGGTTCGAACCCGAGACCCTCTGCATTGCAGTCTGTTGGTATTCCCACTGAGCAATCGCTGCTATATTATTAAAGAATAAAGAGAAAAAAGGGTAGCTTTTATTTCATTAACTATTAATAAAGTATCGGGCTCGCTTTATTCTGCAGGCCTAGGAATGTGCTTAGGTCTTCAGACTGAATCATAATACTGGCGTAAAGCAATGCACGTTGTTGTATACAAACGCAATCCTATAACAAATATATAGTTCCTATTCAAAAGAACAATTCATATTGTTCCGTTACCCACCGCCGGAAACCATACTGATATCCTTCTCCCAATTTCCTCCTGTAAGCTGTCTCGGACTCTTAATTTCCACCCAAAATACAGGGTGATTTTTCACGTAGGTCGTGACAAACGAAAAGGGTGGCAACCCTGAATTAGATTTGGACACAAAAGGCTGTATTAAGTGTTGTTTGTTGTACCACGTCCATTGTTGGACGAAAAATGTGTCCAACAAGAAAACGCTTTTTGGGCCTACTCGCACTTATTTTCTGGGACTTTTTAGTGTTTACTTGCTTGATATTGGTGTGATATTTCGGGATTATTTGGCAATACTATACGTAACGTGTTAAATATTAATAATTATGTTGGCGTATTGATTTGTGTTGATTTATTAAATACTGTTATTATGAAATTGTTACAAAATCTGTAACAATCTATTGTCTGAGTATTTTGATATTACTTTATCAATCTTAAAATATTTGCTTCGTAAAAACGCAACAAAACATGAGTGTTCAAAAATAATTAGTAATTTAGATACTATTAAATAACTACTGCACTTAGATTTAAATCCGTTTGGATATACAGACTTGAATCTACACGTACCTTTATACCTTTTATACTCCTTCGAGTCTCTGAAGTAAACTTCAGAGACAGTGTGAAACAAACCCTCAGATCGCCTATATCCTGGGGAGCGTTTGGCTCCGGGACAAGTCGATTACTATGTATACACATATTCCCAAAATTCGCGCTTTCCTTTCCTAACACAGAAACTTAAACTTAACGCAAACATAAGTATAAAATTAAGTGATCAGAAAGACAGTCTTATATAGTTACTCCTTTATAAAATCACAAGGAATTAAGAGTAACAGACTATCACATTACTGCTGTATTTAATTTACTAAAACTAAAACGGGCTTATTTATTTCAAAAGGGTAATATAGAGGTCATAATGGATAATCGCTTGCGTGAAACTTACAGAAAAGTATACTGAGATGAAAAGTACCATAGTATTATAAAAAAAGAACAAAATGAAATGTATCGATTGAAAAAGAAACACATGTCATATTACAAACAGTTTGAATAAAACTGTTTAAATTAAAAATAAATTATAAGATACAAATCTCATACCAATCAAAAGAAAGACTAACGAAAATAAATTTAAGCTTAATTTAATACCGTACAATATGCCATGGAGTTGCCGCCAAAATACAAAACCAAGAGCAAGGTGTGATATTACTTGAACTCAAAGCGAGGATACTTTGACCACGCCGGGTGAAATAGCCCGGGGGCGCAACCCAACGATTGATGTCGGGCTGTCGTGTCCCTTGTCTATGCGCTATGCGACAAAAGACAATTGTTTTATATATTCTGTCAAGCATTGTTTACAACCTGTAACTGAAAAATATGGTTGCTTTTAACAAGATTTTTATTTAAGTAAGTAAGTCATTGAAATTAAACTACTATATACGGATTTTATCGCGTTGTTTATTTGACACTGTTACAAAATAAATGTAACAGTGTCAAATAAACAACGCGATAAAATCCGAATATAGTAGTTTAATTTCAATGAATAACATTCGCGTAAACAGAAGACAATATTAAGTAAGTAAGTATTTATTTTCAAAACATAAGTACACATTATTACACGAATATTTTAATAGGTACACAGAAAAAACAGAAAAGTGGTACATATTAATGAAAATGAGATTACCACTCAGAATTATTGTTCCAACCCTGATTTTATTTGGTAACCCCAAGTGATGTAAAAATGTGGGCAACAAATCTCTGTTCCGCCTGAAGATAACCGGTTATGTATGTTTGCAATAATAATATAATATAAAATCAGCACTGTATTAAACGCAGCGATAGCCTAGTGGGAAACCGTTGGACTGCCACGCAGAGGTCTCGGGTTCGAACCCAAGGCGCGCATCTCTGACTTTTCGAAGTTACATGCGTATTAAATAGTTAATTATCGCTTGCTTTAACGGTGAAGGAAAACATCGTGAGGAAACCTGCATGTATGTTTTCCATAATGTTCTAGAAGATATGTGAAGTCTGCCAACCCGCACTAGGCCAGCGTGGTGGACTATGGCCTAACCCTTCTCACATTGAGAAGAGGCCCGTGCCCAGCAGTGGGACAGTTTAATACAGGGCTGATATTATTATATTATATTATACTGTATTAAAGTATCCAACTTCAGGATACGGGCCTCTTTTCAATGTGAGAACGGATAGACCATAATCCACCACGCTCGTTCAATGCGAATTGGCAGACTTAGCATATATTCGAGAACATTATGGAGAACTCTTAGACATTCACATATCCTTACATAGCTTTCCTTGATCGTTAAAAAGAGCAATAATTAACTATTTAATACGCACACAACTTCGATAAGTCAGCTTTGGAAATGAACTCGAGACTTTTGGCAGTCGGACTGTATCCTACTAAGCTATCGTTGCTTTGTTCTGATTGCTTGTGATACCAGAATAATGAGAGCGTTTCTTTTTAAAATGAAAAGGAAATAAAAATGGTATAAAAAGAACTAGAATATACATATATAAATTCTAAAATCCTCAAGTAATTGCCAACACCACATTTACACTAACCTAAAAGTAGCCTCAGTAACTTAGTAAACTTACTTACTAAAAGACTGACGTTCATAAGTGTTTCTTCGTACTCTATATGTATAAAGGAATAAATGAACAAAGGAATTTTGTCTTTAACTAAGTTTTAAGTTTTACCCTACACATTTCCAGACTTCGAGCTGTTACTGGAATTTTCCAATCAGTAAATCCAATAAATCTTCATTCTTCCCGTGAAACCGAAACGCCGAGAACAGTACTGTACACACATGTAAAGGAACCAAAGAGGTTATCAATTAAATTGACGAGCAACCAAAACCACATCTTTTTTCAAAGCACACAAAAAATCTTTAATTAAAGAATGAATCCCTAATTACTATCGACGGAGCCAAGGCTTGAGTACGGAGCCATCAATTTCAAACTAAAATAAACGTTGGGTCATCAGTCTTAGGGTCCATTTATCTACGTCTATTAGGCTTTGTGGTTCAGAAGTGGGACTGGAAAAATGCTTTTTTATAGCTTGAGAAAAGGAGTTGGGGTACAATGGTTTGAGATTTCTTTTGATAATCACACATTGATTATTTTGGCTGTCAACTCGCTAAATGTATTATTACGTAATCTCTGCAACTTATATTGAGGGACTTCTAAGCGGACATTATTTCTACTGCAATATGTGGCTGTAATATAGTGGCTGGCAATGTTGTCAACAATGACACATATGCACACATGGCGATATGCGTATGTCCCATACATATTATGTTGAGCATGTCTGTAGCATAAAAAGTTGCTGTAAAAATACTGCCCGTTTAGAAGCCCCTCTAGCAACAGTGATTATTTTATAAAATGACTAACCTTACACCAGGATTAACTCCTGTATAAGTTTACATACAACAGATAGCAAGAACATCCAGCCTCGGACTATTTGTCGATCACTCAATTTATTCTTCTGTGTGGAGATCGAACACATGCAGTGGCGAGAAAACCACAATGCGCCATCTATGCAGTCTATGTATGTCAAAAAATATGGCCGACTTTCCACCGCAATCTTGCAACTTTTATAACCAAACAGTTTGTCCTAAGGTGACATGAAGACGTGATCTAATTTAATATTAAATAAAGGCTGCGTTCAATTAAGTGTGTCAATAGAGATGCCGTAAATTATATTAGCTTTAACAAATATTAGCATTTATTTAATCTACTCCGTAATTTGAAGCGCACCTGAGCTGTTACGGGCGCTTTGTGCTACGCAACTGAACAGCAACGCTTGTTGCCACTTTTTCAATTGAAATACTTTGTTGTTAGCAATTAAAATAAAGTATTAAATATAATGACCACCAAAAATACTAATTGCACAGCTAAATATGCTTACTAAAATATATTATAACGAGCACCTATACGCCTCAAATCACTGCATTCCGTCTCGGAAGGGTTAGGTTATGTTAGGTTCCTTCTTAAACCAACCCAAAAATAGGAGCCCCGCTTCGTGGGGCTCCGTCGACTTAGTTTGATCTCTTTAAAATATTTTAGTAAGCATATTTTGGTGTGCAATTAGTATTTTTGGTGGAACAAAGGCAAAAAATTGAGGAACTACCCTTAAAATAATAAGCAATGACTTGTAAACATATTTAATACATTGCATGTTTATCGTTTAAGTACAGTGGGTCTGTTTTAACTAATAATATCCTCACTAATATTATAAATGCAAAAGTGAGTTTGTTTTTTACGCTTTCATGCCTTAACGCGTATGCGAAATTTCATACGCGTTGTCAGGGGTACAGAAACATATAGATATAGAGCAACTTCCATAATTAAAACAGTACTGAAATTTAAGCGGATAAAGCCGCGAGCAATATCTAGTATTATATATTTTAATATATACTTTAAACTCGATATAATTGTATTGTCTTGTGTGTCACTAAAGAAAAGCCAATCGTTGATGGTCTTTTTAATACAGGCTAACCTAATGAGAAGACTATCAGTAATTTTGCAGAAAATGAAACCCGTTGCGTTAGAATTTACAGAATTTTTTGCTAATGTCACTGTAATATTTCTAATTATTTGACTTTAAAACTAAATAGGTAACACCCTGGCAATCGAACCCGTGATCACATGCACCTCAATTGCGTTTACTTTACTATACCACAAAGGCAGACGCAATATTATTTGTCTACAGTATTCTATAGAATACTACATTCTTTAAAGTGCCGCACACTTTTAAGTCTGTTCTAAAATTTCAACGCCAACTTTTTGATAACGTAATGTACGAAGGACCTTAGATGCACACAATTAGTTTTCCTTGGTGACTTGTAAATAAAGTTACGTATATTTATGTCTCAGAACCGTGAAGCTGATGTAGTTATTCTAAAAATATTATTACCTCACACTTTTAAATAAAACTTTTCACGTAAATATCTCTTTACAACATTTCTTGTTTGTTGAAGTGCAAACACATTAATTTATTTACATATTTTGTAACAAGATAGGTAACTTTAAGAATAACTAAGATTTCTCAGGATACAATAATTATACCTAGGTACTTATATTTTAAATGTCAGAATGACTTCATCTATTTCTCAAATTTTCTAACATTAAACCAACCGACAAAAAGAACTCAATACTACTATTTATAACAAACACAATTTTCTGCTTAAATCGAGATCAAAACCAGAACACTCGGAGCTCTTCTAGTAGCAATATGACCATTTAAACCACTGAACCATCTGTCCAGTAATTTTCTATTAGGGCGCTTAAACTCATAATTTTGACAGTTAATATCAAAAGTCATCCTTCATGCCGCGCCGCTCTTCACAATACCCCCCATCATCTGTCAAACGACACCCTATCTCCATTAAAAACCTTATTACATAAGAAAAAATATTCTGCGAAAGAGAGCAACATTCCTTCCGTACCGGTTCATTACGTAAACTCGTTATATTCGAAGTAGAGCATTAATCCTGCCATATCCCTGGAATAAGGCGCCTTCGTATAGAGTGTGAATTTAGAAAGATAAGTTTGTGTTTTTCTTGGTGGAAGATACGCTGAAGTACTAGCACCAACAACCACATAAGTAGCTGAACAATTAATTAATTTCTAACACCATTTTATTATATAATATTCTAATTATAATACATTTATAAATTGTCGATGAATTAACCATTATCTAAATAATATTGCTTTAATAATAGAAAAGGGTATGTTAAGCTGGTTTGGGCATGTAGAAAGAATGGACGAGAAAAGACTGACTAAGAAAGTTTATAAGTCTAGTGTAAATGGAACAGTCGCAAGGGGAGGACCTAGGTGAACGTTTCTTGATCAGATCGGAGACGTTTTGGATAAAGGCCAGGTTAAGAGCACCTTAAACCGGCGAGCGTGTATGAGGAATGTTATGAAAGTGAATGAAGCCAGAGAAGTGTGTCAGGATCGTAGCAAATGGAAATCCGTAGTCTCTGCCTACCCCTCTGGGAGACAGGCGTGAATCTACGTATGTATGTATTGCTTTAAAATAGGAATATTTATTATTTTGAATGACAGAAGTATTCAAAATTTCGCAAATGATGAGCTATTTATGTCGCTCGCGGGTCTACACGTCCGAGGGTCTTACAGAGAACTGGCGTATAAGTAAAACCAGTAATTCGACTTTTTACTCGATAATTAATACTTCTAGAGGCTCGTATACCCACCTCTCTCTTTTTACAGGTAACGAAAGGAAGAGTTCGCCGTTGCCAACTATGAGGTGACGGTACGAATAAGTTGGCTCGCCCTGGACAGTACCACATTCTCATAGGAAACTGATGTCAGAGTACTAGTATTGCGTTTCACCCTGTAGGAAAGAATGCCATGGCTACTTCAACCAATCATTCCAACCATCTCATACTCCACTCCTTTTTCCTAAGAAACGTACAATTATTTATTCATGGTCTAAAACAGTGGCTCCCAGACTTTTATCTCATAGACCACTTTCAAAATTTAGCTGGTTCCAGTGGACCCCTGCAGCTACATTTCTACCATATTCCTTGGCATTCGTATTTATATCGGTGAAGAATCAAAAAAAATTGATCAAATCTGTACGGGCTGAGGCTTTTTCTTTTTTTTAAATCTTTACCGAAAAATCATTATCTGCCTACATTGATAGGTGAAGTCAAGCCAACATTTTAGTTCTTCACTATCAAACGCAAATAAATTTTCGTTTTTCGTTTCCACTTACGAATTTTGAACCCCCCATTTTTTTGTCGCGCCAACGTAGACCCCCGTCAAGCCGTCAAGTCTCCCGTGGACCCCTGGGTGGACACCCAAAGTGTGTAACCAAAGTCCACCACTTTGACACCACACGAAGGGTCTAAAACGATCGTAAGATGTGGCAACGCTTATTATAAAACACGCTGTGTACTAGTTTGCCACCCTTGCAATAGCTTATATTTAAAAATAGACAATAATATGATGAACTCAAATACTTAATAGTTCTTGCATACGTGACAGATAACACTCGCAAGTTGAAATAGTTGCCTCATGCCTCATTTTTCAACGCTAGCTACTCGCTTATACCTGCGCGGGAATCTTGCGCATATAACCTGCGCATACAAGCAATTTTCATTGTGTACAAATGCCATACAATTCAAGAGAAATGTTCCATAACAACATGTGGTTTGAATGCATGTGAATGAATTATGTAAATTGTAAAAAACACGCCTCTTGATACATAGCGCGTTAAAACTTAGCTGGTGAAATCTGCTTACCTCTTCGAAGATATAAAAGCGTGAGGTTATATGTATATACATAATACATATGAACAGTAAGCATATACCGCCCCACATTCTATTACTTTTATAAAACATATTTCCATTATATAAAATGGAGTCCCGAAATTTTATTCGTTGGGTCTCAAGATTGAAATTAAAATTTCTTGTGTGTTGTTCATCTTTTCTTCCATTGTAGAGAGAGTAGGCATCTATTAGCTTTTTTAATATTAAAATGATGTCTATTGTTAGAAATATTTTATTATGTGTAATTGAGAATAGAGCGGCGATAAACTAGAGGGTAGATCGTTACAATGACACGCAGTTGTTTCCACTTCGATCACATAGAACTTCCAACTTTTCGAAGTAATTTACGCACTAAGGCTTCTTTCACACGTACCGCATGGTTGTGGTACATTACAACCACATCTACACCACAACCACACCACGTGGGTGGGCATTTTGTATTGAAAATGAATAGTTGAATTTACACGGACCAAATTTTGCCGTCATTATCGACTACGTGATTGATACCGGCCACATCGCAACCACAACGCAACCACCAGCGACACCGCAAACTAGCGTGCGACCATATTGCAGACACTACGCTGCGTCGACGCACCGACACCGCTGACGTCGTCTTCTTCTTAATAAAATCCATAACAAAGATAGCAACAACAATGTTTCATCTTCGAAAACAATGAGTTTGTTCAGACAAGGCGTGTTTCCTCAACGAAAACTGGTGTCGAACTGTCTGTCTGCACTCGTGAGCGTCATTGCGTCGCGTCGTCGCAGTCACATCGCAACTACTAACGACAACTCAACCACATACACATTTTATAGAATACTGAGTGGTCAGATATATAAATGACTAGATGTTCCCGCGGTTTCACCCGCGTTTATCGTTACTGCGCCGCCCCGTGGGTCTTAGCGTGATGTTATATAGCCTATAGCCTTCCTCGATAAATAGGCTAACCAACACTAAAATAATTTTTCAAATCGAACCAGTAGTAATCACGCAGAATAAACCAGGAGAAACATCGTTTGTACTATGTCTGTAATGGGTAATTATTTTGCTGCAATGTTATTTTAAAACTGCGATATCTCCTAAGATATTCATTGAAATCGAATGATGTACAGGGCAATTTTGTTTTAAATTAAATACTTATGATGAATAACGTATTTATTTGGATAAGGATTAATATCATGTTTATAAAAATATCTTCGCATATAATGCATTATTTTAGAACAAATTTCGTTAGTATAAAAATGGTTACACTGTAACCATTTTTATAGCCAACCTTAAAAGATAGACATATGCTGTCGCGGACTTTTTTTAGAACTTTTAAAGGGGAACAATTCTGTCATACATTATTTTTGCGAAACTTTAACTGTTTACGCAGCGCACGCAGCAGAAGCTCTCAAAAGGAAAAAATACCCTCCGATTTTGAAACATTCTTCATTGGTGCTCCGCTCCTATTGATCTTAACGCGATAATATATAGCCTATATCCTTTCTCGATAAATGGGCTATCTAACACTGAAAGAATTTTTCAAATCAGACCAGTAATTCCTGAGATTAGCGCGTTCAAGCAAACAAACAAACAAACTCTTCAGCTTTATAATATTAGTATAGAAGTCGCGTTATTTCTTCAGACCTAAAACCATGAGATTAGTGATAATTAACTTTTTAATACGAATACAGTTTTGCCGACCCCATCAGGGATAAAGGCGTAAAAAATATGCATGTACAAAAAAGTTTGTAAAATAAAATCTAAATCACGAGCAAACTGCTCATGATTTGGATTTTATTAAAACTTTATATTTAAGACTAGCTGATGTTCCCGCGGTTTGACCCGCGTTTATCATTACTGCGCCGCCCCCGTGGGTAGTAGCGTGATGTTATATAACCTATAGCCTTCCTTGATAAATAAGCTATCCAACACTAAAATAATTTTTCAAATCGAACCAGTAGTTCCTGAGATTAGCGCGTTCAAACAAATAAACTCTTCAGCTTTATAATATTAGTATAGATTTAATTAAATTAGATGTTGTGTACAGTACACATGTTTACGGCAGAGAATACATATCACTATCGTTTCCACAACTGTAGTAACGTATTCAAAGAAGTTAGTCATAAACCATTGCATTACGTCATCCATAACTAAAATAGCACCTCACATTATACCGAAATAATCGTTAAATATATAAATATTGGGCTTAATATCGCCCTGGTTATTTAGAAACATTATGGTTGAAATTAATGATCATACTCTTTATACATTGTAACGGTGCCAGATTTATGTATATGGTATTGGAGTACCGATTGAGAGGTCGTATGTTAGATTTCTAACTATTGCGTTACCGACGTAAACCCACGACGAATACAAACATTATAGCTATAATGCTTAGCTGAAGGGATTAACAAAAATACTAATAAAGTTTAATTTATTGTATTTTACCTATATTTAAATATATAGCCCGCGGCTTCGCACGCATTAATTTAGAATTTGACAATCAATTCGGGTTGTACTCTGCTTGTATCAATTCAATCATGATTTGAAAGACTCGTGGCGCCATTTATTATGATAAGAACGTTATCGTTGTTTTCCTCAGGAATAGTAATTTTTTTCGGGATAAAAAGTAGCCTATGTCCGTTTCTATACACCTGACAACGTATATGCAAAATTTCAGGATGATCGGTTCAGTGGTTTAGGCGTGAAAAGGTAATAAACAAGCAAACAAACTCATTTTCCTTTTATAATATTAGTTAGGATAGTTAGGATATAGAAATTTTAATTTGCCTTGGTATCTATTTTTTTTTATTGCCGTTGGTGACAGACGAGCAAGTGGCCCACCTGATGGAAAGTGGTAACCGCTGCTCATAGGCCTTTAGCAATGTCAGGACACAGCAAAGCCGCTCCCTATTATGAATGAAGAACTCTCTTTAAACCTCGTTTGAAGAAGGACATAATATCATAGCGCTCGGGAAACACCGAAGCAGGCATTTCATTCCAGAGCTTGCACGTACGTGGGAGAAATGATCGCTGAAAGCGTACCGTCTTGGATTTGAACGCTTCCAGGTGATATGGATGAACCCTGCTTCGTTGTCGAGTGGTACGGTGATAGAAAGGGGCCGCTGGTACCAAATCAAACAGTTCCTCAGAGCACTCCCCGTGAAAGAGTCGTAATTATATTGTATGAATTTATGTTGGATGCTAAAAATCTCTCTAATAAACGAACCTTAACATCTTCTTATGTATACTTATCTATCAGCAAATGCCGAGTTGGTAGTATAGACTACGAAATAAGTACTTATTAATAGGAATTCAATTTTATAAAAGCACCCTTATTATAAGGCATCTCACGTATTACATGTAATTTCTATATCGTGAGGAACCTTACGAACATTTAAACGCAACAAAGCAGATAAGCGCAGAATAGCCATTTGTGGATTACACAAATATTTTGTATGGGTTTCGAACCATCGCTTAGTAACAATCGCGAGGCAACCGCCTCAACTGCTACGACAATCGTGCAATATCACGAATAAATAAGCCTCAATCTCGGCTAAAACCAAACCTTGTTGCCTAATAGGTGCTGGAAATTACAATACAAATACTGAACAAAAGATTTTAAATTTAATGAAAACTTGAAGTATCACGCAATATACATCGCACGGTACTCATTCATTTTTCATTCTGTAGCTCACTCCTTGCATGTATTTGTGTAATAAACTTATATTTTATGACATGGGAACAATAATATTAAAGATACGGTAATATATGGTATAATGGCTGCAACTCATACCTAATATGTCTTTAATTAGAATAATATTTTTGTTAATAAGATCAATTCTCACACTAGAAATATCTTATCTTATCTTATGTGGGGGCCAGTCAGTGCAGACCGGCGACACTTCGACACAGTGGGATCTTTTGTGTCTACACTCTCTCAATAACGACTGCCATAGAGGTTCATGGCAGCCGGGACCACCGGCTTAACGTGCTCTCCGAGGCACGGAGCAGGCGATAATTGTCAATCAATACGCACATAATTTCTAAAAGTCAGAGGTGCGCGACGTGGGTTCGAACCCGAGACCCTCTGCATTGCAGTCTGTTGGTCTCCCCACTGAGCTATCGCTGCTCTTGCACTAGAAATAAATCATATAGGATATGAATATAAATATTCAAACAACCGACACATAGAACAAAGCCTCGAAGCAATCATGTGTGGATTACACAATGTTTCTTGCCCAGTAACAATAGCGAGGCGATCACTTTATCTTCTCCATCCATGTAGTCAGTCAAATTAAAATTTAATGTCGATTTAAAAGAGTGGCTGTGAGTTTATTGTAGGTTTGCTCAAAAGCTCAACCCTTTGCCTGAACGAACGAACCTAACTAATAAGCTATAACGTTCATAAGTGTTACCTTGTGATTTAAATGGATAAAATGACTTTAAACTTTAAACATTGATATTTAAAAATAATTGTCAATTCGGAAAATAATTGTTATAAGAACAAGAAATTATATATTCATACATAAATAAATAGTAGTTGTTGTATATAAAACATAATTTCTATAATATCGTCTTACGTTTACGTATAAGTACATAAATTCTGTATTCTTAAAGGCAGATAAAGTTTTTTAAAGACAATTCAAAGTTGCTTATTGAATCACACGTAAACCGATTTAGATGAAAATGACACACAAATAGACAGTATTCTTTTTCAACACATATGATAATTTTAATCCCGTAGTATTTAGGCAAGTAAAACCACGAGTTAAAACAAGTACACCAAACTAACGCTTAATAAGCTAAAACCCTACAGAGCCAACAAATATCTTAAAAGACAATAAACGAAATTCAATAATAGAAATCAAAGATTACACAGAGGTCTTTGGTGCTCCGTAAGCGTTCCTATATTAATTGAAACCTATCTGATCAGTCCCTAATCGGTAGAGGGATGTAATTCTGACATAGTCGGCCTCATTACTGCGGTTGATTGGACACTACCTTTCTATTAGATACGTGGGCAGAATATGATGTGGTGGCATATTTTTGGGTGGTGGGGAATCTACAGTCGGGTCTAGTTCGTGGAAAAGGTATACAGAAATGTATTACATAGATTTCTTTAGGGCTGTAAGCAATAACAGACAAGCCTATTACTGTCATTACAGTATTGTCATGGCACCTTTAATTTTCAATAAAATTCGTGATAGCATTGAAGAGCAACTATTCAGGTTTTTAAAAAGATCTCCGTGTACTATTATTCATCATCATCATCATCATCATCTCAGCCGAAAGACGTCCACTGCTGAACATAGGCCTCCTCAAGGTTTTCCACACAGACCGGTCTTGGGCCGCCCGCATCCAAGCGCTTCCCGCGACCCTTACCAGGTCGTCGGTCCACCTTGTGGGAGGCCTACCTCTGCTGCGTCTACTAACATTATTTCAGAAATGCTATTACTCCATGTCAGACGTAAACAGGAGTGTATTACATAGTAGGTACGTAATAGAGCGCGAGCTTGTTGATATAGCGAAAATTTCACAACAACTAATCCCAATAATATTTTTCCTTGTCCGAGAATCGAACCCGGATCACTGCGATCATGTGCCATGTAACCAATGAGGACGACGACTTTTCTTTAATATACTGACTGTTGTAAAAAC
Organism: Catocala sponsa; assembly: GCA_963564715.1. Classification (NCBI taxonomy): domain Eukaryota; kingdom Metazoa; phylum Arthropoda; class Insecta; order Lepidoptera; family Erebidae; genus Catocala; species Catocala sponsa. Next base: position 19,916,931 of record OY751349.1, read on the forward strand.
CTTATAGTTCTTAACATACATCTATTGGGACTAAGTTGAAAACATGGCGGTAAACCAATGTATACAGCAATCGATAAGTCGTAGATTAGAATTCTACCCATTTAACTTCCGGGTTTAGGGAATAACAAGAATATTATATAACTCATAATCCAAACTATTACTAATCTTTAAAAACATGTTGCCACCGCTCAATAATCAAAACGATCACCCATCAACAATCAGTCCGCGACAATATACCTTCCCCTCATCACCGATTCATCACGGCTTAAGACTGCGCCAAACAGGCAGTCACAGTTAAGTGAATAAAATCAATATACATTTACCATAACAATGAATGTGTTTACAATTACTCCGTGTAAAAAATTTAAAACAATTAATATTTTCGCCTACAAAATTACGTAAATTTGCACGAAAAATGCAAAAACTTAAGCTCGTGTTGTATTATTTTTAGACTATAACAATAGAAATATATCCTATTTCACAGCTTAAACGAAACATAAATAGTTATATTACAAATTTGTCCGTCCCGAATATTTAAGTTATTGGTTGACAATAAAGATACATATTTATCAAAAAAGCACTTCAAATCCTCCATACAATTTTAGTATGGCGGCCGCGCGTCGATTTGAATATGCGTCGCACGAGCTCTGTCATTAACTGTCTTACTCTCGGCGCAGTCTTAAGACGTACTTACATCATAATTATTACACATGTATAATGTGACGTCACGTATGCTTTGACGTTTCAAACACTCGTAATTAATCCCATTCAAGCCAACGTAACACGATTGTACTAGGATTATGTATTGGTCTATTGTTTACATAACCCTAATACTGGGGTAGTATCTCGATCCTCACCACAATGAAAATCTATTATGCTATCTGTAGATAGATCTTAATTGCATTAGCGACGTATGGTGCACTGGTTAGACTGTAAATAAGCCAGCCATATGCATATTTGTTATCCAAATTTTATTAATGCGAATGCGCGATTACATTACGCAACTCTTGCATGCAAGTATGACGTCACAGTTGCGTACAAGTTGCTTGCATTGGAACCAGTTTTCGAGAGTGTGCAAATTGCATGCAGGTTTCACTTGCATACAAGTGGAGATGTTCAACAATTGAGTAGGTCATCATGGGTGGAAGACGTGCTCCTCAATAAAAATTATTATTTTCTAGTGCGCCCACGGACCTTATGTTTCGATAATTTATACAGCGATAGATATTATGTGCGTACACGTCACTCGTTTGAAATTCGAAACGTGCAACTAACCTTTGCGCGTTCAATTTGCAGGTCACTTAAATAAAAATATGTACAAGTTCAAACTACCCCATACAAGCTGTAGCTTGTATGCAGGTTTGTACAAGTTGTATGCAATTTGCAACTTGTACACATCTGCCTACCCCTAGGGGGTATAAGCGTGAGACTATATAGGTATGTTTACATTAATATTGATGTATATCTAATCGCCAGTTAACATTTCTATTTCATAGATCAACCGTAAGACGTCCATCGCCGGACATAGACCTCCCCCAAGGTTTTCCACATAGACAGATCTTGGGCCACCCGCTTCCAACCGCTTCCCTTACCAGATCATCAATCCCCCTTGTGGAGGCCCTACCCCTGCTGCATCATAGATGAACTAGCTATCGCTCTAATTACATTACTAATGCACGCTCGATTATATTCGAGAGATTTCAATGAATTAATGTGAGTTATGCTTTTATTTTAACACCGTAGTTGATTAATGTAACATAGTATTATAGTTCTATATTCCCGATTGGGATAGGCAGAAGGGTATGTAATTGTATTAAGGATATAATCAATGTAAGTTCATTGAAATTAAGCGAATATGTACGGCTTTTGATGGTGGAATCACTAGTTTTAGCCATGGTTGCTGAAAAGCAACCGAAACATCAGGGAAAGTGTAAAATTAAATATCTTGAAAATATAAATAATTTAATATTAGTCATAATTTAAATGTAATTATGGTTTCAGAGTTATCTTGAAATAGAATTAAAAATAAACCGCAATCAAAAACCCTATAAAGTAGTTTAATTTCAATGTATAAGATTCGCATAAATGTGAGATATAATTCATATTCTTTCTACTCCTTTTTTTGTAAAAGACAACTGCCGCACTAGGAATAATTCCTTTAACGCGGAGGACTTTGCATACATCTAGTATGTAAAGTAAAGTTTCTGGAATTCTGGAATTCTCCGCGTCCTGAAATTATAACGGACAACGGAACATCAACGGACATCAAATACAACCAGACTCGAAACAACCATTTGTGAATCACACAATATTTTGTCACATGAATCATTATTCAAGCAGTGATAGCTTAGTGGGGAGACCAACAGACTGCAATGCAGAGGGTCTCGGTTTCGAACCACGTCGCGCACCTCTGACTTTTAGAAATTATGTGCGTATTGATTGACAATTATCGCCTGCTCCGAGCCTCGGAGAGAACGTTAAGCCGTCGGTCCCGGCTGCTATGAACATCTATGGCAGTCGTTATTGGGAAGTCAGTGCCCCCTAATATCCTGACTCTGATATAGCCTTAGGGTATCGTTAGCCTTCGGGTTGCGGAGATCAGATGGCAGTCGCTCCGTGTAAAATCTGATATCCAGTCAAATCCGGTTAGACTAGAAAGCCGACCCCAAGTGACTCGGGAATAATAAAGGCTAGGGAGAAGAATCATTTTTCAAAAACTTTTATTAATAATAAATTGACATTGTATCACGCTAATATCTCCAAGAGGGTAGACAGTCGAGTATTATAATCTATAATTAGGTAAAATAGAGGTGCTTCAAGTTACTCGTTCTTTAAACGAAAATGCCGCTCTGCTCAACCGCTCAAATAAATCAAAACTTTTCTCATTCGAACGGTTAAATTTACGTTCTAAAAGAGGTGCGTATACTTAGAATAGAGTTCAATTGGATAAAATTCGGATGCAATGTAATAAAAGCATAATTTATATGATAATCTCAAACCGTAATTCACGTTCGAGCCACATATCGAATCTATATATCGAAAATCAAATTAAGTACTTTCCTTGTATTTAAATACCTACAAATATACCTATGTAATTTGATTTTTTTTTTACATGACGGAATGCCTTGACGCATACACCTCCGCGGCGGCGGTCGGAGGGGTCATGTCGGACTCACCGGGGTAAAAGAAAGATGTTGAAACGATGAAAATGGACATCCCGGAATACCGACTAAACCTACCACAATGTTCCTTGACATAACCATAGTCGGCGGGGTCGCGCGAAGAACTTTCACATGCAATCGCGACCCCACCGAGGTTTCGGCCCGCCGTATGAAACTGCAGGCCACTCACAAAAAGACACTTTGGTCACTTAACCACCTATGTAATTTGACTAAGTTAACTTTCTTTAAGTATTTAATTGATAAAAAACATACATATATAAACATACGTTTACACACTTTCATAAACTTTGAATACATGGATAGTCCAGCGGATAAGCTGTCGCCTCGCAACGTATGATGTAGATTCGAATCACATATCACATGACTGCATGAATGGCGTAGTGGTTTACTTAGTCGCCTCGCCCCTGCCACGACGCCGAGTGTTGTGGGTTCGACTCCCACGCGGGACAAAAATTTGTGCGATCCACAAATGGTTGTTCCGAGTCTGTGTGTTCTTAGTGGCCTTTGTTTGAATGTTTGTAAAGTTCCCCGCGATACAGGAATTATTAAGAGTGATGGAGTTGTCTTTAAGAAAAAATTCTGTTACCAAATAAATGGTATAAAACTGAGAGATGACCGAGCATCTCGACATTTTACTCAAGAACCGAGAATAAAATTCTCGGATGACATTTTTAGCCGAAACGGTGGGAGCCATGGCTGATAATCTCTAAGGTTTTGTCAGAAATTCTTGGCGATTGTGTCCGTTGTTTGAATGTTTGTCAAGTCCTCCGTGACACTGAAATTATTCCTCGTGACAAAGTTCCCTTTTTAAAGAATAAGGAATGAATCAAATTTAATATATGTACATATAGGACTCAATTTGTCAAGCCTCTATATTCTTGAAGAGCCAGGCAGAGGTCTTTGGGACACACATTTTCCGTCTTTAATCCATATTATAAGACATGAGAGTACTGGCTGAGCACATTGCCAGATTGCCAGACTTTTACTACCAGAATAAGAATTTCATAACAAAATACTCACAATACGAAACCAGACCTCGTTATCTACAAAAGTAACAAACCTATGCTACAAGACAACCAAATCAAACTCCAAACACATTGATCTCCAAACCCATAAGAAAAGAATCTACCAAACAAAACTCGAAACCGCAATGAAAAAAATTACTGCTATCTCAAAGTAATGTAAAAAGCACTTGCAGACACAAACTAAGCATTTAAGAACCTGATTTGCTATTTTTAGTTTATGACACCAAAAAGTTTGAGCGGAATACCGAAGGCTATATCTTGATCAACTTTGATACACTGTGTTTGTGAAGTTTTTTATTAATATAAGAATCACTACTAATCCTTTTCGTTACTAATATTATAAAATCGAATCTAACTCTGTCTGACTGTCTGATAAGTATTCATACACAAACTAAACCACTCCACCGATTTGAATGAAATTTGGTACAGAGATTTGAGGTGAGTAAGGACATAGGCTATACTTTTGTTGATGTAGTACCATGCGGGTGTAGCTGCGCGCAAAAGCTAGTCTTTATATATACAAAATTTACTTCCATATATTTGAGTCGGTAAAACACGACAAAGTAGTCGATAATTTTTTTTTTAAACAAAACATTATTTTCTTAAATACAACTACCGTACTAAGATTAATTGTTATGTCGCGGGGAACTTAACAAACGTTCACATAACGGACAATAAGAAGACCCAGACTGATAACAACTATATTTTGTGGTCCAGAAATTTTTGTGTTGTTTGGAAATCGAACCCACATCATTTGGCGCAATGGTAGCTTTGAGGCGTCCACCTAAATCACTACGCTATCCGTGCAGTCAAATTGACTTGAAATTTTTTCACTTGCATTTTTATATAAGAGTAAACAAAAGCATATAAAAACTTATATACTTTTTATTACGAAGTTCCCACGGGAACGGGCAATTAAAAATATGAGACTGAACCACAGCTAAGCATGGACGGGTTTAGCTAATATTATACGTACGAAACTCTGTTTGTTTTTTATATTTTCACAGCTACACTGTAAAAAGGATATAATTTTTAAAAAATTGGCCAGGGTATCGATTCTATCTTGAGGAAGGACATAGGCTACCTGTTATCCCGATTAGTGTTATCGCAGTAGACGCAGGCGAAACCACGGGCCGAAAGTAGTAAAATTTACATATGGTATCTTTCAATGATAGCCCTTCCCAGACTCTGGGCCCCTTCTTTGTAAAGAAACTGCATTGGTTTATAGTAAAATGTATGCAGCGAAATTGGCTGTAATTCCGCTGCATATAATTTATTTTATATCTCATTTGCAATACTACCTTTAATACAATACGTGGCACTTATTCCTAAATAGTCCTACCAATAATATCATCTCTGTTGCTGCATCAACTAAGATCCTTAACCCTTAACTGGTATCGGGGTCAAAAGTGACACACCTGAGCAAAAATAAGTGTTAATTTTAAATTTTATGTTTTACTAGCTTTTGCCCGCGGCTTCGCTCAATTAATTTAGAATTTGGCAATCAGTTCGGGTTGTACTCTGCTTGTAATAATATAATTCAATCATGACTCGAAAGACACGTGGCGCCATCTATCATCATAAGAACGTTATTATTGTTTTCCTCGGAAACAGTATTTTTTTCGGGATGAAAGGTAGCCTATGTTCGTTTCTGTACACCTGACAACGTATATGCAAAATTTCAGGATGATCGGTTCAGTGGTTTAGGCGTGAAAAGGTGACAAACAAACAAACAAACTCATTTTCGCTTTTATAATATTAGTTAGGATTTAGGATTAAACAGCGCAGATACCATATTGCATAAATGAAACGTTGAAACCTTGAAGCCATGCGATCCAGGTCTGTTTACAAAGACCTAGTTAAGCGGCTGATCGACACCTGCCGAGACCATAGGGCTGATATTATCTTAGAGCAAGACTTAGCATTGCTATCCAACGTGGTAATGCTGCCAATCTTCTGGGCTCAGTGCCAATAGACAGCAATGCTGCACCTATAAGTATACTTGGTGAACGTCACAAGTTTAAACGTAAATAAGATTATATAGTACTAGGCACAACTCCAGTCACCGCTCTGAAATTTGCCGAATATATTCGTACCTAATATTATGAATGAGAATGTGAGTTGGTTTCATTGTTCATTACGTTTTCCCGCCTTAACTACTCGATAGATCATCATGAATTTCGCATACACGTTTTCAAGGGTACAGAAAAGGATATGGGATATCTCTTATTCAACAAAAAGTAGATACTGGTTCCGAGCGAGCGTAGCGGTGTGCAAAACTTAGTAGTAATTCATAAAATCTAACACGATACTTTACGAATAGTTGTAACTGTACACAAATACCAAAAAATTAAACCACATCGCCATCAAGAAAACCAACAAAGAAATATCTAGGATAATATGACCACTTTTATACCAACCTAAAGACGCAAAGAGCATAAAAAATATGGATAACTGTATATTCTACGGTCAACAATTCTCAAACTGTAACAAACGAAGAGTCTTTGCTATCCAAGACATCTTTTTTTTAATTTCCAAGTTCATGCCCATTGAAAAGTTTTAACAATCACCCCATTGGAGGCGAGCTTTTCCCCTACAGTGCAATTACTATTAATAACTTTAACACTTCAACCTCTCAATTGCTTGAATTAAAATATTCCTGGTTTTGTGGTAATCGAGGGATGGAGGGACCTTAGTAACATATTTCGGTAAAGTTGGGACTTTTAAAATGAGGTTGAATCACGCTTGTATAAACTTAATTTTGTTTAGCCGCAGAAAGGAATAGGCATATTATATTTTTTTAAGCCCATGACATTTTCTGTCTATATCTATTTGTCTGTATGTATGTCTTAATATTAAATCAATTACGTAATAAGTAATTTAAACATTTAGGTAATTCTCTGTGTGCCATTGAGGGATGACCAATAAAACATAGCGTCCACATACCAAAAAGCCATAGATAGTCATAGATTGAAGTCGTAAGTAGATCTAATGTTACATGAAATCTAAACGTATGAATAACAACTACATATAAAGGTAATACAAATATGATAGTTATATTGTCGAACTGCGACAAATGATTGTTAAGATAACGAAAAGAGAACACCCAGGGCTGGAGATCTATAATTAAAAAATATTTGGGGCAGTCTTTGGGGACTGCCGACAGAAGTGAAGGCTTTAATCCTCTATCATAAACATTTCTTTATAAACCAAAAATAATTCAAAAATGGAAGCGTTCGGTGACGATGACGCGAGTTCTATGATTTTTGTTCACCCAAAAAGTGCTCCATGCGCCTAAAGAAGTTTTCACTTCAAAAAATATAATGTCTCACCTCTATATCCCCTAAACGGTAGGCTGAGATGTATTACAACACGCGCAGTTAGTGTCCGACGCTAAGAAACCTTAGGAGACCCAACCCACCTTAGGAACACAACACCAGGATTTTGTCTACAATGCTGTCGAGTCTGTTCCAAATTCCAATTTTAAATAGAGATATCTCGATACCTACATCTCTTAAAGTATTTTTCGAAGCCTCAGAACATTCATCGCTTCTTGATTTTATTCTTGAGTAAGAGTTTTAAACATGACCGCACTTTCCTGCTACCCGTATACGTGAATTCCCTTAAAGCCTATAAGCAATGACGTTTGACTCTGAAATCGTTTAAAATTGATTATCTTTCGCTTCAGCGGTAAAGAAAAGTCATGTTAGGGAAACGGCGAAGGGTTCGCCATAACGTCGACTCCTCAAAGATACATAGCAGTACGGTTATATTTATGTTTCCGAAGGGTTAAGCAGGCAAGCGACATCACAATTTTTGTCCCACGTGACAGACAAGCCTCTATGCTGCTATTAAGACTGCGCCGAGCGTAAGACAGATAATGACAGAGCTCGTGCGGCGTATATTCAAATCGGCGCGCGGCCGCCTTAGTAAAATTGTATGGTGGATTTGAAGTGCTTTTTTGATAAATATGTATCTTTATTGTTAACCAATAACTTAAATATTTGGGACAGAAAAATTGTAATATAACTATTTACGTTCCGTTTAAGCTGTAAAATAGGATAGATTTCTACTGTTATAATCTAAAAATCACGTAACACGAGCTTACGTTTTTGCATTTTTCGTGCAAATTTACGTAATTTTGTAGGCTAAAATATTAATTATTTTAAGTTTTTTACACGGAGTAATTGTAAACGTATTCATTGTTATGGTAAATGTATATTTTATATTTGTATTAAACAAAAAGTGTCTATTTTATTCACATATCTGTGACCGCCTGTTTTCGCACATTTCGCTCGGCGCAGTCTTACGATTTGCTACGATAAAATGGGCCTCGAAAAACCCTTGTGACAGTAAGGGAATAGAAAGTGCACTTGTATTTGCGCACACATTTGTGCTTTATAATATTTCATGAACATAGAGCCTGTGTACGCTAAGATTGGCCGCCGCGCGCCGTGACCAAAACTTGGTCTAGAATACCGTATTACCAGCTAGGCTAGAGAGTTTGTATTAGGTGTGGTGTCAAGACAATTCTTGCACTATGAACACTTCCTGTGTTGCGGGGACTTTATAAACATTCAAACAACAAAGAACTCTCAGACCCAGTACAATTGAGTAGTTTAGTTTCAAAATCCTCTAAAATAATATTTATCAAATAATGGTAAATATCAAAAAACCATTTAAAAACAATATAAATGGACTCTTTTAGCGGTGTGTGCAACAAACTGCTACTTTTGTGACGTGCTTTAATAGAATTTGAGTGCGTTTTGTTGAAAACTATCAGTGCTATGTGATAGAAGCAACGAAGGAGCTTCATATTCAATCGGAGCATTATTTTTATTCTGATATCGTTTTGGCGGGTTTTGAAACGATACTCCTCAATTACTCGTAGGTCAAACAAATGTACATCCCATGTGGGGATCGAACCCACAACACTAGGCGCAATAGCAGTGGCGAGGTGACTACGCCATTTTCCAATAATACATCTTCTTCTTCTCCCTAGCCTTTATTACTCCCAAGTCACTTGGGGTCGGCTTTCTAGTCTAACCGGATTTGACTGGATATCAGTTTTTACACGGAGTGACTGCCATCTGACCTCCGCAACCCGAAGGCTAACGATACCCTAAGGCTAGACCAGTATCAGGATATTAGAGGGCACTGACTTCCCAATAACGACTGCCATGGATGTTCATGGCAGCCGAGATCGACGGCTTCCGAGGCACGGAGCAGGCGATAATTGTCAATCAATACGCACATAATTTCGAAATGTCATATAACTTCCAAAAGTCAGAGGTGCGCGACGTGGGTTCGAACCCGAGACCCTCTGCATTGCAGTCCCACTGAGCTATCGCTACTCTTCCAATAATACATCTTCACGCCTCCGTAAATACGAAGTCACATATACAGACATCACACTAAAATATGTACATATATATTTCCTTTATTTCCACGGCCTCTATAGGCTCTGTTTATCGCAGTGCCCAATAAAATACACAGATATCATCGTTTGACAGCACATACGATCGCCCTCCGGCGTCCCTCCCGCTTCCCTTCGCCCTGTAGGGGAAAAGAATATATTATAAGGAGCGAATATACTTTTCTTTATCTTTAGGAGATACAAAATATGCTGAGTTGGCGATGGCTATTTTCTTTTCGTATATTTTTTATTATAGGCTGCCAACTAGTTTTCTTTTATAATGATATAAATAATAATATTCTACCACATACACACAACACCATCTAACCCAAACTAGCAGAGCTTGTACTATGGGTACTAGATAATGGAATAACATAGGTACCTACATATATATACTTTTTTGAAGTGAAAACTTCTTTAGCGGCGTTGTGCACTTTTTTTGTGATGGGTAAAAAATGTTAAACTCGCGTCAGGACACGTGACCTGGTCGAAAATTCGTAAGACGGAGGGAGAATTGTCATGTTTGTGTACGATAGCGCAATAAATGAATATTGTATTTTACCACATAAATGATAGTACTTTTATACTGATAATTAAAGCAATTCGTGCAAAATTATTCCCTAACCATTCCAAAATATCAAAAATGCACAACGTTAATATTCAAGTTTTCACTTCTGCCGGCACTCCCAGAGTGCAAACCGTTTTTTTTTTTTTGTAAATATTATACATAGAAACACCCAGACCAAGACAAATATCCATGTTCATGCACACAAATGTTTGACTTGCGTGGGAATCGAACCCGCGAGCTCAGGCGTTGCAGTCGGTTACACTAACTACTACGCCATCGAGGCCACCAAATGTTGTGTTTTATGTTATGTTATAATTATCTCTAATTAATTTTAATGAATTTTGGATTTGATGTAGTGGTTTAAGTAGCGGCTATGCTGGCAATGCTTGTAAGTTGTAGATTCCATTTCCAATAGATAAAAATAGTTTTTACATGTGTATGTGGTATTGTAGTAACTGTTAAGAAGTAATAAACTTTCTTACTTGGATGTCTATAGTCAACAATGACCTGAAGCAAGCTCAAGTGAATGACTCGACGACCTACAATCGAATCATCTGGCGAAGAATGTCGAGGAGAGCCGAGCCCAATTGAAATGGGATAAGGCTAGGCAAAGAGAGAGTTAAGAAGCAATAAACAAATAGATACAAATATGTGTAGTAGAGCCTCACTGATTTCAGCATGAATGTGCCGGCTGGACCGGGGAAGTACTACCCTCTCACAGAATATCGACGTGAAATACCAGTATTCCTATTGTTGTGTTTCGGTCGGTGAGTGAGAGTACCGGAGACCCAATCACCCTCTTTCCCCCTTTCTGCTCCTTCTCCTTCCCGAATCCTTTCCTAAAGGGTTGGCAACGCGCAAGTGATGCCTCTGGTGTTGCAGGCGTCCATAGGCTACGGTGACCAGTTACCATCAGGTGGGCCATAGCTTTGTCACCTTAATTGTAAAAAAAAAATAAGAGTGAGTGGCTCTCCAGAAAAACAATAATTTATCTGATCCATAAATAATTTTGTCCTATTGAAGTGCATAATTCGTTCTTCAAAACATTTATATATTCTATCATCTTTTCGAGTTACATTAAGTATGTTACTTTTGTTGGTAGTAGAGCCAAGCTGGTTACAGCAGGAATGGGCCGGCTCGACCGGGGAAGTACTACCCTCTCACAGAAAGTCGACATGAAACAACAGTGTTTCACTGCTGTGTTTCGTTCGGTGAATAAGAGCGCCGGAGGCCTAAGCATGAGGTGACGATTCTCGCAGCTTATGAGGGACCTGCAGAGTATCCGTAGAGTCATTGTGTGGATGGCGCGAGTCGACCCGGCGGCCAGGGAGAGCCGTAGAAACGGTGCTCTGCTGGCCGCCCGCGGTATAGTCCAGAGGCCCAACCGAGTCTAACCAACTAGGTTGGCTGCTTTATCATGCCGCGCATAATCTCGAGGTGGTTCGTCGTGCCGGATGGTGACCGGAGGGTGGGTCCCGGCGACCACTTTCGGGAGGGTACGGGGTCCTTCCGTCCGTCGGATCGGCTATCGCCATACCATACAGTTATATGACAAAACTTGCTCTGCGCCTTGCCCCACTTTGCTGCGAGAATAGCCGCCTCTTTTTTTCACGCTTCCCCTTCCTTTCACTCTATGGCAGTACAAACAAAGCATTGTCGTTCAACAGCAGCCAATCGCCGTAACCCCACTGCTGCTTCCTGTGTCGTGGAGTTTATTAACATCAGAGGACTCCACGCTAACCTTAATGCCGTCCATCACCACCTGGAGACGGCTCGGCCGGCAATGCTTTTTCTAACGGAGACACAAATACGCCGTCCTGCAGACACGAACTACCTGCAATATCCCGGCTACGTGCTAGAGGAGTGTTTCCTCGCGAAAGCCGGGGTATGCTTGTTTGTTAGGGCGGATATTTGCTGTCGCCGTCTACAATGCCTAGAGGACCCTTCCTTCTCTGTCCTTTGGGTACACGTAGATCATGGCTCTTTCAGCCAAATCTACATGTGCCTCTACCGATCCCATTCAGGAGACGCTGAGACAACTCGACTCTTCAATTACCTGAGTCAGGCGGCTGACGACGCGCAGGAGCGGTTTCCGAACGCTGAGTTGGTGTTCTTGGGAGATTTCAATGCCCACCATGAGACCTGGTTGGGTTCTCCCAAAACAGACCACGCGGGACGAACTGCCCATGCGTTCGCTCTCACGCATGACCTGTCTCAACTGGTACTCCAGCCCACCCGGATACCAGATATTGCAGGTCAGGCGCCCTCTCTGCTCGATCTGCTGCTGACGAGTAACCCGAACCGGTACAGTGTGTCGATTCGTGCTCCTTTGGGCACCTCAGACCACAGTCTGGTTTGTGCCACAGCTGTTGTTGTTACGCCCCCACGACCCGAGGAGGCAAGACGACGACTGTGGCACTACTCGTCAGCAGACTGGGATGGAACGCGGGAATACTTCGCATCCATCCCTTGGGCTCAACGCTGCTTTGAGAACAGGGATCCATCAGAGAGCGCTACTGCTGTCGCTGGTGAAATCATCCTGGGTATGGAATATTATATTCCATACAGTGATGTCACGAGCGGCGGCAGGAAAAGGCCCTGGTTCGGGCGTGAATGCGCCGATGCTGTTGAACGCAAACAGACGGCGTATCGCGCTTGGACCAGGGCTCGCACTCTCCACGACCCTAACGTGGATCACCTGAAGGCAGCGTTCAACCAAGCCACAAAGGTCTGCAAGAGGGCATACTTAAGAGCGGATGCCCAGCGCGTCGCACGGTTCGGCCAGGAACTAATGGTGCATCCTACGGGCAGTCGTAGCTATTGGCGCCTGGCCAAAGCCGTGCAGTCCAACTTCTGCCAGACCATGCTGCCTCCTCTGAGGTATCCGAATGGATCACTGGCTCATCGGCCGCAGGAGAAAGCAGATCTGCTTGCAAATCTCTTTGCGGCCAACTCCCGAATCGATAACTGCGGTTCGCAGCCGCCTAATATTGCCAACTGCGGCTACACCATGCCTGATATATGTATCAGGCAACGAACCGTTCGTGCGATACTGCAGTCTCTCGATGTTCGGAAAGCCAGTGGACCGGACGGCATCCCAGCTGTGGTTCTTAAAAAATGTGCAGCGGAGTTGTCTCCCTCACTTACGCGCCTATACCGGACGTCTTACGTCGCAGGCATTGTGCCTGAGGCTTGGAAGGAAGCGAACGTTCAACCGATTCCCAAAAAGGGGGACCGTTCCGAGCCAAGCAACTATCGACCCATAGCTATCACCTCGGTACTTTCCAAGGTGTTAGAGCGGATTATAAACACCCAAATTGTCCGCTACCTGGAGGATCAATCGTTGATCAATGATCGCCACTACGGCTTTCGGTCTAAACGATCAACGGGTGATCTTCTAGCGTTCGTCACGCACCTCTGGGGTGAGGCTATGGACAAGCACGGCGAGTCTTTGGCTATCAGCCTTGACATAGCCAAAGCTTTCGACAGAGTCTGGCACCGGTCTCTTCTTTCCAAGCTTCCGGCCTATGGCTTGCCCCCTCAACTGTGCACCTGGATTGCAAGTTTCCTGCAGAAGCGTCGTATTCGGGTCCTTTGCGACGGTCGCGCTTCAAAATTTATGCAGGTCAATGCAGGAGTGCCTCAGGGTTCTGTCTTATCCCCTACGCTCTTTCTTCTGCATATCAATGATATGTTGAATCTCGGCAACATACATTGTTATGCGGACGACAGTACCGTGCATGGGCGATATCTCGGACATCCTGGGGCCAAACAGGCTGAGGTTGAGGGGAAAAGGCAGAATCTTGTCGTTGAACTTGACCGGACCTTGGACCGCATCTATGAATGGGGTGCCAAGAACTTGGTCGAGTTCAACGCCAAGAAGACCCAGGCATGCGCGTTCTCTACAAAAAAGTCTCCGTTCCTTCCCCTCCCTTCTCTGAAGAACACTCCACTGGTGATACGTGACAGTCTCTCCATCTTAGGTATAGATCGTTGCCGCTCCCTTAATCAGAAAACCTATATCGAGAGCGTCATTAAGCAAGCTTCGCGAAAACTCGGAGTTCTGAACAGGGTGAGGCGGTTCTTCACGCCTGGGCAACTGTGCCTATTGTATAAAGCACAAGTGCGCCCTTGCGTGGAGTACTGTTCTCATCTTTGGGATGGCTCCGCGCAGTACTTGCTGGACGCTCTCGACCGGTTACAGCGGCGGGCTGTCCGTATCATCGGAGATCCAGAGGTCACGAGTTCACTGGAACCTCTGCAACTCCGTAGAGACATTGCCTCATTGGCATGTTTCTACAGAATATACCACGGGGAGTGCTCTGAAGAGTTATTCCACCTTATCCCGCCCTCCCCTTTCCTATCCAGAACAACGCGTACTGGGCTCAGATGCCATCCTTACACGGTAGAGTCGATTAGAGCGCGTACCAAAAAGTTTGGGTCCTCATATCTCTGCCGAACGACCAAGGCATGGAATTCTCTGCCAAGGCACGTGTTTCCTTCTTCCTTCAATCCTGGGTTCTTTAAGCGGGGCGTGAAAAAGCATCTTCTCAGGCCGTCAAAGTAGAGACCTCAACATCGCCTCGGCTACTGTGGGGGCGATGCGGAGGCCACTGCTCTTCGACCACACGACTGCTTACCATCAGGTGGAGTGTGGTCATTTTGACGAGCAAAATAAAAAAAATAAAAAATAAAAATAAAACATTTAAAAGTCTACACGTTTTGGCCATGTTGCATACTTGACCATGTTCACAAGCAGATAGCACGAGGCACTTATGACAGCCTCATAACCTCACGTCAATGCCCCTTAAGGCCTATGCAGAAGTGTTCCGACGCAGATTTTGCCAGTCATATCTTAATCCCTAGGTAATAGAAATCGAGTCATCTGAGCTTGTGACCACGGCCTATGCAACGTTAATCGAACGTCAAAAATATTAAAATAGCTTGTACATACTGAGCATGATTGCGTTAATCTTCTTCTTCTTCTTTTTCTGTGGTTAATGGCCAAACCTATTATCAAGAGTTGTTCAAGCCGCCCGTAGGCCTCTGATATGGCTTAACGACTGCTGTTAATTTGACAACAACCGGGACCGACTTTTTACGTGCCCTCCGAAGCACGGAGACGCTCAGATGAAATACCACTAAGCGGTCACCCATCTATGGACTGACCGCACCCAACATTGCTTAACCTCGCTAATCGTTTACCGATCAGCGAGTGCAACTGGCTATGAGCGTAATACTTTAATACCCGTCTTCTATCACAAATTGATATATACGGTACTATTACATCAACACGTCAAAATGATTGAAGGAAACAGACCATTTAAATAAAACAGCTGGCTTTTATAGCAGTTTATTTTCATTTTATAACTCGGAAGAAGTGTAACGAACTCGTAAAACTCGTAAATATAAATTGCGATAAAGTTTCTAATAATAGTGCGAATGGTGTATGCAAAATTTGTATAACAATTGTTACAAAACGAGATGGGTGTAAAAATCCAGGATTCAACCACTTCGTCTTAAATGTAAAAGTAATAAACAGAAATGACCCCTATATCTCGGGGGTCTTTTGACCCACAGGGTCATATTCAAACTCGACCGAGGTATGACCCCAAGGTGTCTGCACACCAAGTTACAAGTCAATATTTTGCCATTTAAAATAAATGTGACCTTGTGACCCTTATATCTCGGGGATCTTTTGACCCACAGGGGCCATATTAAAACTCGACCGAAGTATGACCCCAAGGTGTTTGCACACGAAGTTACAGATCAATCGGTCTAGTGACTCTGGAGTTATGCCTGTCACTAACAAACTGTCACTAACAGACACACAGACCCACATAGTGTTTTCATTAACCTTTTCGATGAAAACTCAGAGGTTAATAACTGAATGTCTTATTGCCGTGGCGTAGTTTTGCACTTATGGCTAAATGAGTTGTTGTATGTTCGAATCACAGTAGGATCAAGTGTTATTTGATTTCCCAGTACTCTAAATTGATCCATCGATCGATGACTGCGAACGTCGCGGAAGTTAATGCGACTGCTGTGCATGAGGTCTCGGGTTCACACCCCGGATCAGACTAACAAAAAGTTATTGGATTTTCTGTTGGAAAATCTCAATAGCAGCTCGGAGTTAGGAAGTTGGCGGTGATAGACACCGCCGTGCCGCGGAAAGCACGTAAAGCCGTTGGTCCTGCGTCTTATGTCTCTCCGGTCATGTCGGCTTGCCGTCACATCGGATCATGAAGTTACGGAAGAGAGAATGCACTTATGTTTGCGCACATACTTGTGCACTATCATATCTCCTGCGCAGATGGCCAGTCACGATTGACCGACGTAACCGAAATTCAATCTGAAAGACATTATTATTATTCTCTTAATCGATATATTTCTCGATCTAAATCGATGTACATGTAAAAATGTAATGATGATAAATGAAGTAAGAGAGATATCAGAATCCTAGCAATTGCAAATCTGTAGTCTCTGCTTATCTCTTCGAGAAATAGCTGTGAATCTATTTGTGTAAAATTCTAAGTACTTATGGAACTTGCAAGTGTATCTGATAAGTAACAATAAGCTCGCACCTTATTACATACAACTATAGCCGTCAAAATACATACATACATAGTCTCACCTAGTCTTCGCAAAGGTAGATATGTACATTATACCCACATTTTGCTATGTCTTAGGTCATACTTGACAGAGGCCAGCATATTGATATCTGTACAGTACCGGACTCCATATTACTACTAAGGTCTACTATTACTATTTTTAACAGAAAATCCTACTAACACTGCCAAGAATCGATTTTTCTAAGAGACAACTCCTGCTCTAGGAATAATTTCAGTGTCGCGGCGGACTTTACAAACATTCAAGCAACGGACACAAAAAACACCCAGACTCGGAACAACTAAGTTTTGTCCCGTGTGGGAATCGAACCCACAATACTCGGCGCGGCGACCACTTGAACCACTACGCTATCCGTGCAGTCGACCATGTGGTCTTAGGTCCAACAGTCACATTTTCTACCACTGCGCTACCGAAGCAATCGATAACGTATAGGCGTAAAACACGTCTACCTACTCCGTCACGTAAAACACGTCTACCTACTCCGTCACGTAAAACACGTCTACCTACTCCGTCACGTAAAACACGTCTACCTACTCCGTCACGTAAAACACGTCTACCTACTCCGTCACGTAAAACACGTCTACCTACTCCGTCACGTAAAACACGTCTACCTACTCCGTCACGTAAAACACGTCTACCTACTCCGTCGCGTAAAACACGTCTACCTACTCCGTCGCGTAAAACATGTCTACCTACTCCGTCACGTAAAACACGTCTACCTACTCCGTCACGTAAAACACGTCTACCTACTCCGTCACGTAAAACACGTCTACCTACTCCGTCACGTAAAACACGTCTACCTACTCCGTCACGTAAAACACGTCTACCTACTCCGTCACGTAAAACACGTCTACCTACTCCGTCACGTAAAACACGTCTACCTACTCCGTCACGTAAAACACGTCTACCTACTCCGTCACGTAAAACACGTCTACCTACTCCGTCACGTAAAACACGTCTACCTACTCCGTCACGTAAAACACGTCTACCTACTCCGTCACGTAAAACACGTCTACCTACTCCGTCACGTAAAACACGTCTACCTACTCCGTCACGTAAAACACGTCTACCTACTCCGTCACGTAAAACACGTCTACCTACTCCGTCACGTAAAACACGTCTACCTACTCCGTCACGTAAAACACGTCTACCTACTCCGTCACGTAAAACACGTCTACCTACTCCGTCACGTAAAACACGTCTACCTACTCCGTCATGTAAAACCGGCGTCAATGACAGTCTATATCTAACATGAACATAAACCCTACAAAAACTTGAGAAGCAATTTATTTCAACACATTTTCTTCTTCGAATGAAGTTCAATTGCTCCTCAATAAAGTACAGGATGGCCCCGCCAAGTTTATCCAAGTCTCGCCAAGTCCGCCAAGGCTTGCCAAGTCAGTCTCGGGCCTTTTCAATGCAGCCGGCTGGCAAGTTGACGTTTATTAATTAAGTCTGTGCCACTATTTAAAGTTGAGTCGCGAAGTTGGACGTTGATTTACGCGCCTATAAATTTTATTTAAAAAAATGGAGGATAGACGGCAGGAATAGTTTGAAATGTGGTTTGTGTATTTGAGTTCGTTTAAAGAATAATAATAATAATTATTTATTTCATAAAAAGCAGAAGTACATGATTAAACAAGTTTACATTTTCAATTTTATACATAATCTCAGATATCTTTATGGCATCTGTGTCTGAACTAGGTAAATTATTATCTGTATTTAAGACAACAACGCTCTCCCTGGAAATGATGCATTTAAGACAAAATAGAACAAAATATAAAGAAGAGTGTTTGAGTTATGCTATTACGTATTGATTTGCTTTGGTTTTGTGACAAGAGATTTGGCTTGAGTATCTTGCCTTTGTAGGCTCAATCCTTTGTCTGAACCTAGCAATTAACCTAAATGTAGCTTCAGGAACCTATGACTAATCTATGCTTACTAACCTATATAATTGAGGTTCACAAGTGTTACTTTGTGACCTAAATGAATAACTGATTTTTGCCTCTGACTTTGCTTATGTCTGAGGTCTATTCAGAGTAATCTGGTTTATTTCCCAGGTCAGATACAATATTATTGAGTTTCTATGTTGTTTCTTGATTGTCTGTTTTGTGTCATGGTTTTAGTTTTGCGCTTATGTTAGCTGGGGACCCGGATTCAATTCCAAGGTCGAGCTAAGTGTTATTAGGTTCTTTAGTTTAGGAATTCTCAGTACCAGTAAGACCCTGTGCTGCTACTGAAAATGTCAAACAGATAGACCTAGTAACACTTTAACACGGAAATAGAATTCACGACCTCAAGATCGTGTACATGAAAATGCAAACTTATGCTACCAGTCAGTCATAAAACCTCATTCCATAACTTAATAATAACAATAATTTATTGCGAATACAGGTGGCATACAGTAATGTTTAAAAAATGTAGTGCTTCTATATTGAGCAATTCAGTATGAAACATTTTTTATAATTTAGTCTTTATTTGGAAATGTATTTACCATGTCATAAATTTTAAATAATGAGTACTAACATTTGCATTCAAATTAAACATTATGTTAAAAATTCTTATACTATTTTCAAAAGATCTTCTAAAATCTACCAGCTGCCATCCAACCCGAGCTAAACGTAAATATACATCAGAAATAACCGGAATGAAAGAGATTATAAGAAAAAAGTTCTTTATCCAAAGACATAACCACTTATAAACCGCCGATCGGCAGCCTCAAGCCATATCTGTGCGACAAAGGACAGCCAATTTTTCACTAACTTTTCTAGTTTATAGAAACAAATTCAATTTGTATACAATTTACCCCAGTTTTCTACAAAAATTTCGCCGACCAGTGTTGCGACACAATGTGCATAATGTGGTAATTGAACTGTGTTGCCTACCTCAATTGCTTTTGTCGTTTTAAAAACTCTTTTATGGAGCAATTTTGTTTTTGGTACGTGTTACCGCAAATGTTTTTTTATACTTTTATAAATAATGAAACTGAGTTGAATAGGCGAAATAATTTAATAACATTTGTTATGTAATATTGCTTTCTGAATGTTGTTTTGCTTGAATAAAAATAGTTTCTTGTTATTTGTATGACAGCTCACGTTATATTTAGTCTATGTACACGTGAATAAGAATCTTATAGGAATGCCTCGATGGTGTAGCTGTAGTGAATGCGATTGCTGTGCATGACGTCTCGGATTCGATTCCCGGGTAGGGCAAAGTGTTGCTTGTTAATTCTTATGTCAACTCTACTACTCGAACTGACTTTATTTCAATGCAACATTTTAATTTCCTTTTAATTAGTGTTAATAATTAAATACCAATTGTATAAAAGTAATTGATATATCCAAGAAGTGTTATTAATTTTTTTTGGTAATAAAGATTTTTGACATTAATTTGATTATAAGTAAGAAAGCCGAAAGAGAGTTGGTCAGACTTCCAGGTAGAGGTCTGTCGACCTGGGAATCAAAGCCCCGACCTCACACACAGCAGTTGTATTCACGGCGGTGCCACCGAGGTGATAGTAAGTGTTTAATAAAGTAGCGATTAGCAAAAATAAATCTTTACATACAAACTACGCGGGCAAATCCGCGGTAGGAAGCCATTATATAAATAAATCAATTGACTCGATACTCTAACAAAGCGGTCTGTCCGTCTGTATGAGGTCAATAAATCCTCGTTGAGACCTTTGTGCGGTGACCTATTTGAACTTAATCAACTTGGTTCATTCATTCATTCACCCAAGAATGGTGTGTGTTGGATCAATGTGATGTTTTGACAAACAAACTCTATTCAAGAAAGTCGGTTTGATTCTTGTAAGGTTAATAAAATATAATAAACTAGCTTTTGCCCGCAGCTTCGCTCGCGTTAATTTAGAATTTGACAATCAATTCGGGTTGCACCCTGCCTGTAATAGTATAATTTAATCATGATTCGAAAGACACGTGGCGCCATCTATTATCGTAAGAACGTTATTATTGTTTTCGTCGGGAACAGTAATATTTGTAATGTCTTTTTCTGTACACCTGTCAACGTATATGCAAAATTTCAGGATGATCGGTTCAGTGGTTTAGGCGTGAAAAGGTAACAAACAAACAAACTCATTTTCGCTTTTATGATATTAGTTAGGATTAGGATAGCAGCAATAGCCTAGTGGGAAACCGTTGGACTGCCACGCAGAGGTCTCGAGTTCGATCCCAAGGCGTGCATATCTGACTTTTCAAAGTTGTGTGCGTATTAAATAGTTAATTATCGCTCGCTTTAACGTTGAAGGAAAACATCGTTGGACCTGCATGTCTGAGAGTTCTCCATAATGTTCTCGAAGATATGTGAAGTCTGCCAACACGCACTGGACCAGCATGGTGGACTATGGCCTAATGCTTCTCACACTAAGAAGAGAATAGAATAGAATAGAATAGAATATCGTTTATTTCTGAGTATATGGTATTACAGGTGGTACAATAACAGAATAGTTCACATATACTACCGTGTACACGGTGTAGAAATATTAATTACTTATTACAAATTCACTACAAATACATAAATAAAAAAAAGAAAAGAAAAACAATTAATACTATTTAAATTAACATTATTATTATTATTCCCCATTATAACATAACATATCTATAACTTATAATCTAGGAACTCTTTATTAGTGTAGAAGCACATATCCAGCAGCCATGAGAAAACTGTGCTCTTAAATTTATTTAAAGGCAGTAGTCTGATATGTGGTGGCAGTTTATTAAATATAGTTACGGCCATGCAGGGGAGATTACGACTGTATAAATGTAGTCTTTGGGTTGGCACTAATAAATGGTTTGGGTTTCTATCTTGTACCCTTTTTGAAATTCGTTCAGTTAACGGAAATAGGTCGGAATATTTTTTGACAAACATGCAGACTTCAAAAATGTAGAGACATGGTAGTGGAAGTATCTTTAATTTTTTAAATAATGGCTTACAGTGTTCATCATATTCCGCACCACATATTGCTCGAATACATTTCTTCTGTGTTATAAACGCCCTGCCTACATCAACTGAATTGCCCCAAATGACCAATCCATATCGCAAAACTGAGGAAACGTATCCATGATATGCGTTTAGGACTGCTTCTTTGCTGGTCGTAAGTCTTAATTTACGAAGAGCGAATACAAACCTGTCGAGCTTAGTACACATCTTATCTACATGCTCTTTCCAGTTCAGTTTATTATCAATAACTATACCTAAAAATGTTGTAGATTGTACTGGTTGCAAAAAAGTATTATTATTATGTATTGCAATTGGATGGTAAGTGGAATTGTGGGTTTGGTACTGTATTAATTTAGTTTTATTTAAATTGACATGTAGGTTGTTCTGTTGTAGCCATTGTACTGCTTTTTGCAATTCATTATTTGTTTCAAATTCGAGATCATTCTTGTTCGAGCATCTTATAGTTAATGTTGTATCATCAGCAAACAATATGCATTTATGGTCTAGGTTAGTGCACAGATCGTTAATGTAAATAATGAATAGTAGTGGCCCTAATATGCTACCCTGCGGCACGCCATAACTGTTAGTTTTAACCTCAGATTTATATGAAACTTTCGAGTTATTTTCTATTCTTGAGAGTAACGTTATTTGTTCGCGATTTGACAGATAGCTCTTAAACCATTCGAGAGCCATTCCCCTGATTCCATACCTCTCAAGTTTAAAAAGTAATCTTTTATGCGAGACAAAGTCAAAGGCTTTGCTCATATCAAGAAATACCGATGCCGTTGACATTTTGTTATTGAGAGCTTCTGTAATATGTTTAACTAAAGTAAAACATGCTAGAGAAGTAGAACTATTTTTCCGAAAACCAAATTGATTGTCAACAAGAATGCCACCTCTATTAATATAGCTAACAATTTTATCGTGCATTACTTTTTCAAAAATCTTTGCCATTATTGGTATTAATGTTATAGGCCTATAATTGTCAACGTTTGTACGATCACCTTTTTTAAACAGAGGTTTTATTATGGTCATTTTTAGTATAGTAGGAAATATTCCTTGTTCCAATGATAAATTAATAATGTAACTCAAAGGAGCCGCTATACTTTTAGCACTTAGTTTTATGATTCTTGTTGTGAGTTCATCATTACCAGTTGCATGTGTATTATTTAAAGAGTTGATGATTTTTATAATGTCAATTTCATTTACTGGGCCCAAAAAAAAGCTATCTCTTTGTGCGGGTATGTCAATATTATGTAAATTATTAATACATTCATCAAAATTGTCCTTATGTGTTTGGTCAATATGGTAGTTGTTAATGAGATTGCACATATCATTAGGTTCATTAATAATTTTATTTTGGTAAACGAATTTTCCAATATTACTTTTATCAATAGAATTGTCAAAATTATTTTTTATAATAGACCATGTAGCTTTACATTTATTTTTAGAATTATTAATATATTTATTATTATTTAATTTCTGAGAATTCGATAGGTGCGTTCGTTCGTTAGATAGAAGAGGTTCGTGCCCACCAATGGGACAGTTTAATACAGAGCTGATATTATTTTTTTATTAATGATGGTTAATAAAATATGGACAAGTATAATAATACGCATAGGTGATGTAGATGTTAATCCAACGGGCTGAAATGAGACTGGGCCGGACACCTTTGCCGCAGGCACCCAAAGAGGTCGGCACCAATCGTGACCAGGACGCCATAATACAGTCGACGGTGATGAGGCAGACCTAAACGGAAATGGCGCGATGACCTGGACGTCTTTAAAAGGGACTGGCAGAGAATATTTAAGAACAGCAATTAACCCTCGGTTTGCTAAACATGGCAATAGATAAATGTTAATGAGTAGTAGAGCCTCGCTGATTTCAGCATGAATGGGCCGGCTCGACCAGGGAAGGACTACCCTCTCACAGAATATCGACGTGAAATACCAGTATTCCTATTGTTGTGTTTCGTTCGGTGAGTGAGAATGCCGGAGGCCCAATCAACCTCTTTCCCCCTTCCTGCTTCTTCTCCTTCCCACTTCCTTTTCTAAAGGGTCGGCAACGCACAAGTGATTCCTCTGGTGTTGCAGGCGTCCATAGGCACGGTGACCACTTACCATCAGGTGGGCCGTATGCTTGCTTGCCACCTTAGTCGCACAAAAATAAAAAAATATAACTTTACATAAATAAGTGTCAATTTGACGTTCATAAGTGTTACTTTGTGACCTATCTAAATAAACATATTTTCATTTATAATATGTTAGTTTCATATCTAAAATTTTAGAAGACTGTACCATTAAGTATATTCCTAAGATTAAAGAAGCCGCGCTTGACCGTTCTTAGTCTAAAGTCCGAATATGGACTAACCGGACATTACGAGGTCATGGGTTAACATACACCACTTCTAACAAACTATAATTCTTTACCCGCTTAAGCGATTAACTCTTTAGTCAGAATTAATGTAAGGCTGGGGTCCGAACAACAGCGATTAAAGACAAATAAATTGTTTAAAGTTGCTGTTATATTATACTAAAGTTGAGTTGAATATGCGAAATTAACCAATATAGTTATTACCAATAGCGTTTAAATTTTATACCCCGCATTTGGCAGCTGTGACAACACTAAAAACCAATTGATTTGCGCTGTGCTCCAGCGCTGGTTTCGATTTTTGGCAGCCAGATAGAGTCAGCGCCGACGGACAGAGTGGCGGCGAAGAGACTAATTCAGTAACAAATTAAATTCAACCTAAAGTGCTTCAGAATACGACTATATTTAGCACAACGAAATAAAATGACCGCGCTTTAAGTCGCTTGCCGTCATTTTAATTCGTTGTACCAAATACAGTCGTATTCTGAAGCACTTTAGGTTGCATTTAAATTGTTACTGAATTAGTCTCTTCGCCGCCCCTCCGACGGTCGGCGCTTACCCTTAGTAGTAGAATTTGGAAACGCAACCGACCCAAAACCCCGAAAAAATGCATTCTTCGAGATAGAAAATCAATCTTCAACCGATAAAATATAAATTCTATATCTATTACTATATAAAAAAACATCAGTCTATTGCTCTGCTATTAAGATGATGAACAAAAGTACCAACACATTTTCATATTTATAATATTAGTAGGAAAACGGCTAACTAGGTAAATGTAAGTACGTAAGTTAGGCTGAAAGAATTCCTAGAAGGATTCAAGCTTTAAATATAATATTTAGAGTTAAGTTTTGCCATCGATTTCAGTTACGTAGCAGTCTTTCATATTTCATAATGTAATTGGTCGAATAATATAACCACCTGGTCCGCCTTGGTCCGTCTTGGTCCATCTACCTGATGCCAAAGAGGCGCCTAAACAATGTAATACAAACATACATAGATTTACGCCTGTTTCCCAGAGGGGTAGGCAGAGACAACGGATTTCCGTTTGCTACGATCCTGACTCAATTATCTGGCTTCATTCACTTTCATCACATTCGTCATACACGCTCGCCGGTTTAAGATGCTCTTAACCTGGCCTTTGTCCAGAACGTCTCCGATATATTCAAGAAACGTTCGCCTAAGTCTTCCCCTTGTAACTATTCCATTCACACTAGCCTTATAAACTTTCTCAGTCAGTCTTTTCACGTCCATTCTTCAAATTAATAAAATGATTGATTTATATTAAAAAAATTAATTAGCCCTTAATATAAGCTGTTCCTCTGCTAAGCGTGGGCCTCCTCTCAATGTGAAAAAGTTTAGGCCCTAATCCATCACGCTGGCCTAGAAAATGTCCAAGATAATTATGGACAGTGATTGACTAAAAAACATCTCGACTTTGACATTCTTTAACTTGCTAAGATAAAAGAACAAAAACATAGTTATCATTATCCCTTTATTCAAATCGACGTACAAACATACATATTTAAACTTTTTATCTACATAACAATACGTTATGGTGTTACCAGCTACGAGTAAAAATAAACTGTCTAGAAAGGGGCCTCACGGGAATGTTTCGATCCCGGAACCTGGGAATATGAAACGAAGCTTACATGTATAAAAGTTATCCCGCGGGATCCGAAGTTTCTTTCTTTATTAATAAAAGCGAAAAGGGACTTTTCAGTGGGAATCATGCTCGCGTTCCTATAGAGGAAAATAAATTAAAGTACTTTTATACGTATATCAACAAGAGCTTCGAGTTAATAAATATATAGAAATGTATTTGTTTAATGTGTTTGACTTGACATAATTTGTGTGATCCACCGAGACATCTGTCTTGGAGGTGCAGCAGTAATGAATACGCCACGACTGCTTTGCGTAAGATTTCAGTTTCGATTTTCAATATGTTATTAATTAAATATTTCTATTATGAAATGTTCAATAAATGTGCACTAATAACACTTCATTTTAAAACCCGATGGTACGGGTGTGTCGACTGTACAATAATTTATTATCAGGACATCATAAGACTTTGGACATATTCAATAGCCGATTCGCAAAATTTAAAAGTAATGTTAAACATGTTATGTCTAATGTGTAATAGTAGGTATAATTGCTGAGTATTGGTATGATTCTCATTTTATTTTTTATGTTCTTTTCTTTTGTTTTACCCGCAATTTGTTTTCATATTTTTTGTTTTATGATAGATAATTCACGTTCATAACGTCATTTTGTCGTTAGCAACACAGTCCATTGTGCTCATGTAGTGTACACATAGTTAGGAACTTAGTTTAGAACATAACTGTAACATGTATTTATTTTCAAACCTACTTGTACTTTGTTCTGTTTTGTGTACCTAAAAAAATAAAATAAAAATAAATAAATAGCAGCTCGTCGTCTAGTAATGTGTGACCTTAAAATCATAGTTGCGAAGCGTGTCTATACCTTCGCGAGTACAGTTTTAGACTTAGAACTATTACTGAGATTTACTTAATAAAATCATCATTTTACCCGAACCAGGAATCGAGCGTAACACCTTAAGCAAAACTGTCGGTTTTTTTTTCTTTATACTACTAAGGTGGAAAACGAGCATACGGCCCACCTGATGGTAAGTGGTCACCGTAGCCTATAGACGCCTGCGACACCAGAGGCATCACTTGCGTGTTGCCGACCCTTTAGGAAAGGAAGTGGGAAGGAGAAGGAGCAGGATGGGGGAAAGGGGATGATTGGGCCTCCGGCACTCTCACTCACCGAACGAAACACAACAGTAGGAATACTGCTATTTCACGTCGATATTCTGTGAGAGGGTCGTCCTTCCCCGGTCGAGCCGGCACATTCATGCTGAAATCAGCGAGGCTCTACTACTCTTAAATGTAATGTCTTAACGGATGTTTTAGTGAAATTTATTAAAAAAAAACACTTAATTTTGATAATCTTAAACTACTACTGTTAAACACTGTTACTAGTAACTATTTACTTTTATTTAAACTATTAAAAGTAATAGTAAAATAAAAGTATAAATAAATAAAACTATTTATATTTAAGTTTACATGTTCCACGAAGTTTTTATTACTTTTTACCAGACAAGATCACGGAAAGTTTCTTTTAAAATAAAAATTATAGTATAATCCCACAAAAGTCTACGAAGCTGATGATTATAATCGCTGGCATAAGTACCCATCCTTTACGGCCTGTAGGATTTATAACTACAAGCGGAATACCTCAAGAGGGGATCTCGTTACAAAACTTCAGTGAGCTGGATTACGACAAATTACATACATAACTACTATGTGTTACCCTTTGTCGCTCATCTTAGAACTAAAGCCTCCTTTACACAGATATAACCTTTTGCAACAATGTGCCTTTTACCCTAGAAGGGTTGGACTTAGATTTGTGAGACCTAGATTTTATAACAATAATAATATTATAATAATATTCTACCACATACACACAACACCATCTAGCCCTAACTAAGCAGAGCTTGTACTGTGGGTACTAGACAATGGATAAACATACATATATACTTTAGTTTTGCAAATACATACATATTATACATAGAAACACCCAGACCAAGACAAACATCCATATTCATGCACACAAATGTTTGACTTGTGCGGGAATCGAACCCGTGACCTCAGGCGCGGCAGTCGGTTACATCAACCACTACGCCATCGAGGCTGTTTGACAGATATATGTACTATATAATTGTTTAAGCCTATAAACCCTGTGTCGTAAAGAATGGATAATCCTGGAAACCGCAGAGTAGAGTAATTCGTATAACAGTTGGCCACTGCATAAATATAACAAAATTATTTTCACCACTATCCATGGTGAAAATTATACTTAGAACTTTTTAAATTTACAACAACTGCTCATAGATTTTCTGTTTAATGTTTAATTGTTCTAATAGAAGTATACTATAATAAAAAAGATGGTTTACATTTCATCGTAACCATGGCATTCAATAGTAAATAAAAAGAAACCAAACCTAAACCATTCTCGAATCCACTTGAACATACACAAAAATTTTAATCAAAATCGGTCCAGCCGTATAGGAGGAGTTTAATTACAAACACAGGCACAGAAGATTTATATATATAAAGATTCAGAACAACGATTTGTGGATTACACAATTTTTTGGTATGTGTAGGATTCGAACCCCCAACACCCGGCGTAGTGACAGCGGCGAGGCGACCACGTAAGCCACCCGTTCAGTCATTTTTGCAACATTGAACTAGCTGGTCTATGTAAATTCACCTTAACAACTGTGTAACCATTCATCTAATGAGAAGCAGGCACGTGACAACAGATGGAACAGCCTAGAACTGTGAAAGTCGTTTTAAGTTCATTCTGAATGCTGTTTAATGTAAGCAAGCCCATTTGTATAATATACAACGGTGCGATTAACTTAAGTAAGGGTAATTCTTGGGTTTAATTTATTTAGGGGTAAGTTTAGTGTTTCGTGTGGGGTAAAAATGGGTGTAGAAGTGACCGGCTTATTTATATCAGCCTTTAGGTGGAACCGCTGATATTAAGATGGGTACTACCTTGCTTAAGACTT
Source organism: Catocala sponsa (assembly GCA_963564715.1). Taxonomy (NCBI): domain Eukaryota; kingdom Metazoa; phylum Arthropoda; class Insecta; order Lepidoptera; family Erebidae; genus Catocala; species Catocala sponsa. Next base: position 19,945,681 of record OY751349.1, read on the forward strand.
GGATTTTACTCAAATCGCAATAAAAGATTAACGAAATATTTATGATTGCCCACCTATAGTAATAAAAAAAGGTTGACAACACCGGACTTCAGAAGAAAATCCACGTCGTGGGTTCTGTAGATACTCCAACTTGTAGTACCTATTCAGGTACGAACACAAAGTATCGGTCCTTCTTTTCGCAAATATTTCATTACTAACTTTTGCCCGCGGCTTCGCTCGCGTTAATTTAGAATTTGACAATCAATTCGGGTTGTACTCTGCTTGTAATAATATAATTCAATCATGGTTCGATAGACACGTGGCGCCATCTATTATCATTAGAACGTTATTATTATTTTCCTTGGGAACAGTAATTTTTTTCGGGATGAAAGGTAGCCTATGTCCGTTTCGGTACACCTGTCAATGTATATGCAAAATATCAGGATGATCGGTTTGTGCACTATAATATCTCCTGCGCAGATGGCTAGTCTCCGTTAAGACTGGCCGCCGTGGCCGAAATTCGGTCTGGAGGACATTATTAAATTCGGTCTGGAGGACATTATTAAAATAGACATCTGCCAACCTCTTCAGAGACTATAAAATTCAAATTCAAATTCATTTATTAATGCGAACATGGGTTTACATTTTAGTTGTTACAGATTATATGTAGGTTCTGCCACATTCCACCCACAGGCGTGCATATGTCATTAGCATTTAATTGGAATCATTAGCAAATCAAATATTTCAAATTATAAAAAATACAGTCACAAAAATTATAATAATATACTACAACAGAAAATAAAAGAAATACAGAAAATTTAGTCCAGTTTACCTACATTATTTTATCAATGAGGAATTCAGTTACATTGTAGTATGCTTTATGCTCTAAAAAGCCCTTCAACTGTCTTTTGAATGCATTATTGCTCATATCTTTCTACTGTTTTGGCAAATTGTTATAAATGATTGGAGCCATACAGAATACACTTCTACGCATAAGTGCAGTTTTAGCAATGTGTAACCGCAACCTGCAGTTATCACGTCTATTACGTGAAGTAAACGTGCGAGTACATATATAACCAACTTCAGACGCGAACAGATTATAGTTCAATTTCAGTTTCGAGTTAGGATCGTGCATATCTAGCTAATAATCTCGTTTCAACATAAAGGTTCAACTATAAGGGGTGGCCGATGTAATACTGTATACACTGACGCAATCAGGACTGAATGCCGGCAAGTAAACCAATCTCCAATTACTGGGGAGCAGCTCCGTAATATACATGGGTTTGGAATTGATATAGTTAGATCTTATAAGCGACTTGCTGTCCCCCGCGGTTTCACTTACATTTATGTACATGAACATGGATGTTTGTCTAGGTCTAAATGTTTCTATGTATAATATGTATGTATTTACAAAAAAAAGTATATAAGTATGTTTATCCATAGTCTAGTACCCATAGTACAAGTTCTGCTTAGTTTGGGCTAGATGGTGTTGTGTGTATGTGGTAGAATATTATTATTATTCTCTTTATCACTTATTTTCTCTAATAATTACATTTTTTAATATAAATATAAAAATTATATATATTAAAAATATAAAAACTGAAATGACCCACCGATATCGGGTGCAGGGACCAAGCTATCGGTGGTTAGGGCTCCAGAGAAAGGAACCTCCGCACTATGCGCGCCGTGTCGAGCAATACTGCCTTCTGAATCGAGATCTTGACCCAGCTATTCAACGCGAGCCTCTTAAGATGGTGGTCGAGGCTTTTGGCAATTAACCCGTTTACCGAAACGACTATCGGTACAATGATCGCCGAGCCTACACCCCACATGTCGACAACCTCGCGAGCCAAGTCCAGATATTTAATTTGTTTATCTTTTTCAGCTTTCACGAGGTTCTCGTCATGAGGGATGGTGACATCGATGATCATTGCAAGGCGCTCTAATCGATCTATCACCACAATATCTGGCTTGTTAGCCACAACGGTTCTATCAGTGATGATAGATCGATCCCAGTACATAGTGACACGACCATTCTCGAGAACTGGATCGGGCACATACCTGTAGTACGGTATCTCTGAATCCACAAGATTGTACTTTAAGGCAAGTTGCTGATGGATTATCCTGGCCACTTGGTTGTGTCTGTGCAAATATTCGCCGTTGGCAAGACGGGAACACCCAGAGACAATATGCCTGAGAGATTCACCGGGCTGGTGACACGCCCGACATATGTCGACCGTCCCATCCTTCAGGATATGCTGCCGGTAGTTATTCGTCATAACAACTTCGTCCATTATTGCAAAGACAAAACCTTCTGTTTCGGCATAAATATCGCCGAAACGTAGCCAGGCCACAGAAGATATTAAATCAATATCGGGCCCGTGTAAGGCCCGATAGAAGCGTCCATGCAGCTCTTTACCTTTCCATACATCCCTGAGGTCATCAGTACTGAGTACCACAGGTTTGCGCCAGTTCTCCTTAGCCAGAGCCAGCGGGGTAAGGCCATTGTCCACTGAGACTACAGCCCGATGCACACCCGAGCCGGTCTGGAGAAAATATTCTCTAAGACTGCACACCTCACGATTATGGAGGGTCTTGGCACTTAGAAAGCCACGACCCTCGCATTTCCGCGGGATGTACAGCCTCATTACAGACGAGCGCGGGTGATGCATCCGGTATGAGGTCAACAGTGTACGGACCTTTCTATCCAGGGCCTCCAGATCAGTCTGAGTCCTTCTGAGTATGCCGAAGGAGTACATTAAGACCGGCATGGCCCAGCCATTATAAGCACGCACCCTATGACCGCCCGACAAATAACTTTTGAGTATCTTTGTCAGGCGGCCAAAGAAGCGATCCCGCAATGTCTGTTTCATGCCAGTCTCTGAAATGCCCAACGCCTGCAACATACCCAGATATTTGTATGTTTCGTTTGCAGAGAGAAGTCTAAGTCTCCTAAGTCTTGAGGAATCCGATAGTTCCATCCCATCAGATTCCACAATCCCACCTCGCTTTACATACATTACCGCACACTTGTCCACACCAAACTCCATTCTGATAGAATTACTAAAGTTTTCAGTTACCTTTAGTAACTCTGTCAGCTGAAGATGGGTGGGGGCAAATAATTTAAGGTCATCCATGTAGTAAAAAAGGTGAGATATGACCTGGCCTCTACTCTGCAACCGGTAGCGTAGCTCCAAATTCTCCAGTAAAGTACTAAGAGGGTTTAGAACCAGGCAAAACCACAGTGGACTCAAACTGTCACCCTGGAATATACCCCGCTTGATCATTATAGGCACTATAGGCATCACTCTGGATCTGCCGACATCCCGGATAGCGAAGGACAGTCCTCCATTGCCCCATACACGTCTTCAAGAAAGTGCATAAAGTTGTATCTACATATTTTGTACAACTCCAGCACCTTCAAGAGCCATGTATGGGGCACAGAGTCATAGGCCTTCTTATAATCTATCCAACATGTCGCCAAATCCCTTCGGTGACGACGTACCTGTTGGCAAATGGTCATGTCAATAAGGAGTAGCTCTTTGTTACCACGAGCCCCATTTCTACATCCATTTTGAGATATGGACATGATATGGTTAGTATTTATGTGATGTGATAATTTTGTTCTCAAAATGGATGTAAAAAGTTTGTAAACAGTCGGCAGACACGTAATAGGTCTGTAGTTTTTGGGGTCCGTGGTACACCCTGACTTAAAGAGCAGGTGGGTTATACCAGTGGTTAAAAATTCTGGCAACGACCCCGATTCCAGAGCCAATTGGAACTGGGACGCCAATCGATCGTGAGTACTGCGTAACCACTTCAGCCAGAAGTTGTGCAATCCGTCCGGTCCCGGTGATTTCCAATTCGGGAGCGAACGGGCCGCACAAGATACATCTTCTGGCCTAATGGTTACAGGCTCCATTTGATTTATTGCCTCACACGCTCGCTTGACATCCCTGAACCAATCGCCCTGCGTGTGGCTGGTGGGCGCCGACCAAATATTACGCCAAAAATTATTTTTAATTTCAACATCTGGTCGACGTCCATCATCCACACTTGAATTGGATCGTTCCCACACTCTGTATACACACACCTCGTTTTTTTGAAATGCACGGTTCTGGGTATATTGGTCCACTCTTTTTTTGTATCGCCTAATTCGGTTTGACCACGCATAAGCCTTCTGCTTCAGGAAGTCAATGCGTTCTGTGACCCGTGAAGCATATTCGTGAGGCTCAATGCCCGTTCCCACAAATGCCCGGGTCACAAAACGCATCACTCTCGGGCGTGTATTGCCCGACCTGAAGCAGATTAGCTTGCCAATGAGTGCCCTAGATTCGGCGATACGCCGCTCAATCCTACACTGCCAGGCCGGTACGGTACTAGTTCGAGTAGCAGTTTCACTATTGTATGTAAATTTAATACCTGCTACTCGACACACCGCAACAGCTGCACAGTACAAAATTGAGTGCGTATCACCAAGATCTTCACTACTGTCTAAATAAATAGACAGTAGCGAATCCAGGGCACAAACTAGCGCCATATTTTTCTTATGCATGGGCAACCGGGGTAGGCGAGGTCTATTTTCTAAACTTGTGTACCTATATTCCCGAACAGCGCACTCCAAGGCACTCCTTAGTTTATCGATGCACCGGGTACTTACGTGTGTATCCCTACTATCCATTTCTTCAACACCGTTTGTATGTGGTACAGGTGTTATGCAGTTTATTTGAGTTATATTTTGTATGGTAGAAAGGATAGGAGGGTTACCACGTACGTCAGAGCGAAGCCTCTCAAGTGCAGCTTCATCCAACAGGTGACAACGTTGGATAGCCCGCACTTGATCGGACAGTCGTTGTGCCGAAACGTTGACAGCTGGCTCCAAGTCCTGAAACAGAGGCAGCATACGATCACGGTAGGAAGTGAGGTTGATTCCTCCCTCTGTCGCCATAAAATATGCCCGCATGATATCCTCGCCGACGTACAGGTGACGGCGACGCCGGCGGAGAGAAATACTCGCCGCTTGATGAGCTCGACGCCTCTGCAGTAGCCACCGCCGCTAATGCGGGACCCGGCGACTGCGAGGCGGAGCTGAGCGGCAAGTCCGGGGATCTATCTTGTGCTTCTGCTCTGGCTTTTGCTCTAGTCAACATCGTATTAAATCATGATATGGGTGATTTTCTTAATTTTCATTTTGACATTTGCTGTCATTTTTCTGTTTGCTGATTTCGGGTTAATTTATGGTTTATGTAGATATTTCTTGTGAAAATGATTATTGTTGTGATCTTATGGACTTTTTTAAAGAAACTACATATATTTTGATATTGTAAATTTGCAATTTTAGAAATAATTTTTGTATAAAAACGGACGATAAAAATTTTCGATGTTCGACTTCCAGTGTTGCCAGGTTATTATTATTATATCATAACGACATTTAGCCAACTATATTTTAGGTCCTTCATAATATGAAGCGAGCCTTAAAGTCTACCAGGCAATGTTGCATCGACGACAAGGCTCGCTTCAGTCTCGTCATCACCATCAGTGCTAAAATTCTCAGAGGTACGAAGTTTAGTGTTCAAAACTTCGTACCTCTGAAAATTTAACCAGAAAGTAACACTTACCCCGACATTGGATTTGAACCCGAGACTTCAAACATAGCAGTTACATTAACGAGATACACATTTAACCCTCCAGTAACCAAACGTATATACTTTAAAAACTTCATGCAGTACAATTAACTCAACTGACCTATTTAGTCAACGGCGATGGGTTCCCTTAACAAATTGTAGGGTCGGCGCTAAGGGATTACCCGATCAATGGCCGGTGAGAATCAATGGCGAGATTTATGTATAATACCCATGATTTTACTAGAGGTATTTAACTGGAAAGGTACACTTTCCAGTTGGGTTACGTGCCTACTGAAACAGATATGGAGCACTTGATACTTTCAAGCGGTTGAAAGTGGAATATCGGCGAAATCAGTGAAAGTTTAAAGGAAAATTCAAAAGAACTGTTTTTTAAAATTATTTTACTTTTAGAAAGCTATACCTACTTTTACGCGAGTGAAGCCGCGGGCAAAAGCTAGTTTGTTATATATCTATTAAAATGTGTAAACACTATTGGGTACATCAGTTAACTTATATAATAGTTCTGGACAAAGGCCAGGTTAAGAGCTCCTTGAACCGACGGGCGTGTATGAGGAATGTGATGAAAGTGAATGAAGCTAGAGAAGTGTGTCAGGATCGTAGCAAATGGAAATCCGTAATCTCTGCCTACCCCTCTGGGAAACAGGCTTGAATCTATGTATGTATGTATATAATAGTAATAAATAAATAATAATAATTAAATAAAAATTGTCATTGAAAATTGCTTGTTCGAGGAGTAGAGGTCTTATGAGAAGAAGCAGGCAGAAACAGAACAGTTACATCAATTTAATCTTTCAAGGGTGATACTTTTACCCAACAGAGGGACATAAAAAAAGACTAAGATTAAAAAACTTTCGTTAGACCTGTAATATATGTAGATATAGACCCCAATCGATCCCTGAAGGGACAAACAAAGCTTTAGGCATTACACTCACAAATCATCAGCTATTGTTTTTGGGCCCGCAGTATACTTTTGCTTTTGCCGTCTACTAAGCACTATCCTAACTGCAAGAAGAAAGCGCTCATAGCCAGTTGCACTCACTGATCGGTAAACGATTAGCGAAGTTAAGCAACGTTGGGTGCGATTAGTCTATAGATAGGTGACCGCTTAGTGGTATTTCATCTGAGCGTCTCTGTGCTTCGGAGGGCACGTAAAATGTCGGTCCCAGTTGTTGTCAAATTGATAGAAGTCGTTAAGCCACGTCAGAGGCCTCGCCTTGAACAACTCTTGATAACAGGATGGTCACTAACAACACGACAAAAGGAAAAAGAAAAGAAGACTGCAAGATGCTACAAATAAATTCTAACAGCAAAATCGCTCTAGCCGACCCCTGAATCGAATCCGGTGAAACTTGGTATGTAGATAGCTGAAGACCTGGATTCACACATAGGCTACTTTTTTTCCCGATATTCCTACGGGAACGAGACTTACGCCGGTGAAACCGCGGGGTAAAACTAGTACTATATATATAAGCACGATGCCCAGATCGGTCAAGGTGTTATTGTGTGCTAAAAATTCTCTTTAACAATTTGCACTCTATAAATATGTCCGGAAGACTACAATACGTAAACCAGCTGGCGTTATATCTGTGTATAATACACATCTTTGGAGTAAATATGCGCGATATAATGTTTGTAATAAGAAAAACAATTTTCACTATGTTTAAGAAACAGTAAACGCAACCGAAATGCCACTACAGACAGTTTCATTTCGATTAGATTTCACTAACCACCCAATAATGCCTGTTTAAAGATATCCTAGAGATAAAATAAAGTTTTATGTGGAACACACACTTTCTTTTTATAGCGCCATTATTACGTGTAGCAGCTCATAGACGAAGAAGTTACGACGCACAACGACAGATGGCGTTGTACACAATTACACGCTAGTCCTTAGAATCCTGAATATCGCAAGAAAAGTTTGCAATACGAGCTACAATGTCTTTCAACTTATATAGGTCTATTGGCTTTTTCTGTCTAGAAATTTGTATTAGCAGAACGGTGTCGAGATCTGTGCTCGGTAGACGCAATAGATCGGTCTTCTCTCTACCTTAAATAGGTATATTTTTATAGGTGTCAATTATTAGCTACAACATTATTATTAATTACCTTAAAGATTTTGCATTCTAGAATTTGCTGTGAGCTAAATAAATAAAATGTTCTTTTTCTTCGTAGTAAACTACATCTACAAGCCCTTACTAAACTAGCTTACTAGCGAGCTAGACCAGGCTAGACAGTTTTGAATTTATGAAAGGGATGTCGCTAAGTACGTCTATTGCAAAATTAACTGAACGGACACAAATTATTCACCGATTGGATATTTTCCCATGTAGAAAACAATACTTGGGCCGATCAATAAGTTCCAAGAATTGGTATTATAACTCTTTCAATTATACGATAAAGGCTTTTAAGGCGTATCAAATGACTTTATTCCAAGTAGTCTAGTTCTATTGAAAACAACTAACGGTATTAGAAGTACCTACCTAGTATTACTAACAATATAATATTACAAGAAAGACTTTAAATGGTACTGAAATACCTACATGAAATTTTCAAAGTTTTGTTCTTTTTTACCAGATGGAAAGTACTCGTAAGCGCGTTTTTGAGGTCCCAAGTTCTATTCCAAAGCTGGGCTGAGTGTTACTGGGTCTTTTGTTAGGGTATTCTCAATAGTAGCGCAGAATCTCTAAATGGGAATGTATATTGCTAAGTAGAATCTTTTGAGGTACCTTGTAAAAGGGGGCGAGCCTATAGCCATTTACAGGGCACAGTTAGTTACACAGGGCTGTTACTGAGCAATGTTTTAAAGAAATCCTAGTAATATTTCGCCTAAAAAATAATCTATATAATATATATAAATCTTCTGTGCGTATGTTTGTAATTAGACTCCTCCTAAACGGCTGGACCGATTTTTATGAAATTTTTTGTGTGTGTTCAAGTGGATTCGAGAATGGTTTAGACTTGGTTTTTTTTCCTTGTATATAGAACAAAGTCTATCGGGACAGCTAGTTATATATATAATACTAATATTATAAAGAGGATAGATTAGATTCTATGTTTGTAAGGTATTAACTCAAATATTACTCAACCGATTTTAAAAATTATTTCACTTTAGAGAGCTATATTATCACCGAGTAACATAGGCTATATTTTGTTATATAATAATATTATAAAGAGAAAAGATTACATTTTTTGTATATTTATTTGTAACGATTTAACTCAAAAAATAATCAACCGATTTTAAAAATTCTTTCACGATTAGAAAGCTATATTATATAGGACATATTTAATTTACAAATATTACTGTTACTAACCTAACCTTGCCGCGAGCGAAGCCGGGGGCAAAAGCTAGAATAGTATTAAGATAGATGGAAAAAAGAAATTCTGCCTACCAACACGAAATATTTGTAAAAAAAATTGGGGCGGTCTTTGGGGACAGCCGATAGAAGTGAAAACTTTAATCCTTGATCATAAACACTTCTTAATAAACAAAAAAAAGTAGCGGTTCGGAATCCTGATACTGTCTTGAGGGTTATAAGGGGGTCAAAATTTCGTTATTTTTTGCGTAGGACGGACCATTTCTGAGATATTGTTAATATTCTAAAATAATTCAAAAATGGAAAGCGTGGAAGCGTGACGATGACGTGAGTTCTATGATTTTTGTTCAGCCAAGAAGTGCTCAACGCACCTAAAGAAGTTTTCGAAGTTTTCAAAAACATTACGACCTAAAAATTATCTCTAAAGCACAGATAAAAACTTAATGCATGCATCGCCACGCGTGCAGACGGTAGCGAACGAACATTAGGTTGTATGCTCCCTAGTTATTAAGCTGGATGCATAAAAGCTCCCGTTGTGCGAGCAGGAATTTGTGTACTATGTAAACTGACTTTATTTCTGCTTGTTAGGTTATTCAAGACTTCTTTCATGTCGCCTTTCATGACACTACGTGTGTATAATGTAGGATGGTAATGAAAGTAACAAGGGCGGTAATGAGACAGCGGAATATGAGCCGAAATTTGTACAGGAATATATTTACGCTAGGCTTAGCGTAATCGTTTAGTAGTTATATTGTACCGAATTTTACAGTTTGGTTCTTGCACGAGTCAAATTTTTGATATTAAACAACCTACTTTACACGCATTTTATCGCGTGTAAGTAAACAACGCCATAACATCCGTATAAAGTGGTTTAATATCACTGAATAACATTTGCGTAAATGTGAGACAATTATTGGTTTGTTCCGCATTTGCCTAGCTACATTACGTCCAACATTCTAAAATGTTCCTCATTCGACCCTCTTTTTAAATTATTCCTTTTTCCGTCCTATTTTACGTCCAATTTTTTTTTGTATTTTTACGTTTAGGGCGAAACATGAGGAACGAATGCGGAACAAACTCAATTTTTGTCTACTATCTTCTAGAGAAATAACATTTTCATATATAAGTGCCATTTTCCCCCAACCAAATAGTATAAGAAGAAGATATTTTTTATTCTTATATATTTGTGTTGTATCGCAAATCGTACAATATTCCAATTTAGATTACTCTACTCAGGCATCGAACCCAATACAAGCACAGTAGTCGCAATCACCACCGCCGTTCTTAAAACTTCATCCCATTCCAAAACAGTCAAGCACACACTCAAACCAAACACCAAAGGCTTAATTAAAACAAAGTTGGCTGGATACGTGTCTGCTGCCGCCGAAGTGAAATGGAACGGCTTAGTGCGGGCTGGATCTCGAGGATCAGGGTTTAGATCCCAGTACGGAACAGATTGGGGATTATAGGACGAACGTGCTGGCGATTAAACGACGGCTTCTTGAAACGTCATCCTTGATACGGTTTACGTTTAGATAACCAACTGAGCATGTTTGTTGTTATCATACAATAGAAGTCAAAAATCAAATCCATTAAAATTATTTATCATTACTAAATTTTGCATAGAAAAACGAGATGGGTGTAAAAACCTAGGATTCAACCTCTTCATCTTAAATGTAAAATACATTTGACCTTGTGACCCCTATATCTCGGGCGTCTTTTGACCCACAGGGCGCATATCAAATCAAATCAAATTCGACCGAGCTATGACCCCAAGGTGTCTGCACACCAAGTTACAAGTCAATCGGTCCAGTGGTTCCGGAGTTATGCCTGTCACTAACAGACAGACCGTCAAAGTCAAAGTCAAGTCAAAGTCAAAAATCATTTATTAATTTAGGTCACAAAGTAACACTTATGAACGTCAAAGTATATAGGTGTGAGTTTACTAAGTTACTGAAGCTACATTTAGGTTAGTTGCTAGGTTCAGGCAAAGGGTAGAGCCTATGAGAAGAAACCTGCAAGACACTCACGGCCACTCTTTTAAATCGTCAGTTAAATATAATTTCAGTATTTTACAACTCAGATTAACACGGTGTTACATCCATTATGCCATATACTACTGACTATAAAAGCTAAAGATAATAACAATAATAACTTAATAATATTATAGGGAGAAAATAATTTGAGCTAAGATATATTATTTAATATAAATCTAAAATAGACAGTAGGATGGCATGATGGCGCATACACTTACACTTTGTGACTATGCAAAGGCTTAAATTGACTTATAAGTAATACAGATCTTTGAATCCTGTATGCAACAAGCAACTAGCTCCATGAGTTTTTGTCATTTAAGTAGTCGTTGACTGAATAATAACCCTTCCGAATAAGTTGTTTTTTAACAGCGTTTTTAAATTGAAACAATGGTAAATTAATTATGTTAATAGGTAATTTATTAAAAAAACGTATACCGAGTCCCGCAAATGTATTGTGAACTTTATGTAAACGATGATATGGGCCTACTAACTTATGCTTATTTCTAGTGTTTACGTTATGAATATCACTATTCTTATTATATAAGTAAATGTTATGTTTAATAAACATAATGTTAGCAAATATATATTGCGACGCAACAGTAAGTATGCCTATTTCTTTAAATCGATCTTTCAGGGAAACTCGTGGTCCTAAATTATAAATGCTACGTACTGCACGCTTTGAAGAATAAAAATTGTCTCAATATCAGCTGCCTTGCCCCACAATAATATACCGTAGGACAAGACACTATGAAAGTAACTGAAATATACTAGTCTTGCAGTATCTATATCAGTAAGCTGTCTTACTTTCCGAATTGCGTATGCGGCTGAGCTAAGTTTCCCTGCAAGACACGATATTTGAGCGCCCCACTAAACTTTATGATCTAAAGTTAATCCTAAAAAGACTGTACTGATTGAACAAAAGTAATAATTTCATCATTTAAAATTATATTCACGTTAGGACTCTTTACGTTTGGCAATGTAAACTTGATACATTTAGTTTTTGTAGAGTTAAGTAGTAAATTATTCGTCGTAAACCAGTCCAGGACTTCCGCGAGTGAATCATTAACAGCACGTAAATTTGGTGCTTTTCGGTCTACTTTAAAAATAAGGGATGTGTCATCCGCGAATAAAACAATGTCACACAAATCCTGAACAAAGAACGGCAAATCATTTACGTACACTAAAAACAGAAAGGGTCCCAAAATCGAGCCCTGTGGCACACCCATTGTGACTGGTAATCCAGAAGATCTACTTCCGTTGATATCAACGTGTTGTAGTCTATCGCTTAGGTAGGAATCAACTAAGTCAAGTGCAGTATCTCGGATGCCATAATGCCTGAGTTTTCGCAACAGCGTTTGATGGTCAACGCAGTCAAAGGCTTTAGAGAGATCACAGAATACGCCAATGACATCTTGCGAATTCTCCCAGGCACTGAATATATGTTTTAAAAGCGTAACACCCGCATCTATCGTAGAACGGCCCTTCCTAAACCCATATTGATCTGCGTGAAATAAATTGTTTACACTGAAGTGGCTCTCTAATTGCTGTAATATAATCTTTTCAAATATTTTACTAATAGCAGGTAATATTGAAATCGGCACAAAGTGTTTTCATTAACCTCTTCAAAGAAGAGTCAGAGGGTAATAAGCCAGTTCGAGGAGTAACACTCTCATAAGAAGAAGCTGGCAAGAAACCATAAGAAACTCATGGCCAGTCATTAACTCGCCAATTGATGATTTAGACTGCATGTATGGTATTGTGGTTTAAGTGGTCGCCTCTCTGCTGCCATTGCGCCTAATGATGTGTGATCGAATCCCAAAAATGGTTGTGCCGAGGTCTGGGTGTTATTTGTGATTTGTGTAGGTGTGTTTGAATGTTTGTAAAGTCCCCCGCGACACAGGAAATTTATTGTGGACTAGCTGTTACCTGGGACTTCATCCGCGTAGATTTTAACTAAAAAGTGTTAGTCTCCGCGGAACCCTATTTTTTTTCTAAAATTAAAGTAGCGTATGTTACTCCTTATAACATCAGCTATCTGCCAGTGAAAGTCCCGTCAAAATCGTTTTTTTTTTTTATTTTTTTTATTTTGCTCGTCAAAATGACCACACTCCACCTGATGGTAAGCAGTCGTGTGGTCTAAGAGCAGTGGCCTCCACATCGCCCCCACAGTAGCCGAGGCGATGTTGAGGTCTCTACTTTGACGGCCTGAGAAGATGCTTTTTCACGCCCCGCTTAAAGAACCCAGGATTGAAGGAAGAAGGAAACACGTGCCTTGGCAGAGAATTCCATGCCTTGGTCGTTCGGCAGAGATATGAGGACCCAAACTTTTTGGTACGCGCTCTAATCGACTCTACCGTGTAAGGATGGCATCTGAGCCCAGCACGCGTTGTTCTGGATAGGAAAGGGGAGGGCGGGATAAGGTGGAATAACTCTTCAGAGCACTCCCCGTGGTATATTCTGTAGAAACATGCCAATGAGGCAATGTCTCTACGGAGTTGCAGAGGTTCCAGTGAACTCATGACCTCTGGATCTCCGATGATACGGACAGCCCGCCGCTGTAACCGGTCGAGAGCGTCCAGCAAGTACTGCGCGGAGCCATCCCAGAGATGAGAACAGTATTCCACGCAAGGGCGCACTTGTGCCTTATACAATAGGCACAGTTGCCCAGGCGTGAAGAACCGCCTCACCCTGTTCAGAACTCCGAGTTTTCGCGAAGCTTGCTTAATGACGCTCTCGATATAGGTTTTCTGATTAAGGGAGCGGCAAAGATCCATACCTAAGATGGAGAGACTGTCACGCATCACCAGTGCAGTGTTCTTCAGAGAAGGGAGGGGAAGGAGCCGTTTCGGCGATTAGCCGGAACAAACAGACAGACAGACAGACAAAAATTAAAAAATATATGTTTTCGTATAGGTACCTCGTATACTGTCATATGCATTAGATAAAATGCTGTTATTTTGACATTACAAACAGACACTTCAATTTTATTTATTTTTATAGATTTAGGACATAGCGTGATGTTCTGAAGCCTAATCCTGCCTTTATATACGAGTTATTAAAACCAATAGCAAGTTTACTACCGTGCTTTTAATTCTTGAGATGAGCGTGTGCCAAAGTACAAACTATACAGTTATCCTAATCTAATATAAATGCACATGTGAGTTTGTATGTTTGTTACGCTATCACGCCTTAACTACTCGACCGATCAGCGTTAAATTTCGCATACACCTTATCACATTAGTATAATATATTGTAAATAGCGGGTATACGACAACGGTATGTAGCTATAAGTACGTCATAATATCGTAGCAAGCCAGTCGGCCAATATACGTTGTACAGAAAATTTGTGTATTATTCCTAAACCTCGAGAAGTGCATTCCTCAAATACATCACAGATAGTTTGAAAATTCAGACATGCGAGCTTTGGGATCGAACTTGAGACGTCTACGTGGCAGGCCAACGGTCTCCCAGTAGACTATTGCTGCTAGGTACTGCTACTTGCTGCTAATCTTTACATACTGTTAAACTGATACCAGATAATGTAAAACGTTTGAAAATGTTAACGCCTGCTTAGTAATGCAAGTTTGATTCTGAAATTAGAACGACAATGCCTTCACAACCATGTTTACAAACATTCGGAACGTATTTCAACTAAAATAGACTTGAACAATATCTGAGAAAACGGTGATTGCCTTGTTGGCACTGTGGCAAAAGATTTAGTATGATTTACTGCCGAATGGACGCTCGCGAATTTGATTTCTGGATCGAGTAAATTGCTATTCAGATTTATTGGCAGAAAATTATTTCGTGCTTTATTATGTAGGACCTAAACATAGCTTACAAAACGTGGGTATCATGACTAATATTATAAATGCGAATGTAAGTTTGTCTATTACGCTTTAACGACTTAACTACTCGACCGATCATCATGAAATTTAGCAAACACATTGTCAGTGGTACAGAAAAGAACATACTGTTTCCGAAGGTCAGAAATCTATTGAAAAATCTAATTGTCATACTCTTTCTATCCCTCAGGACAGTATTTTTTGACAACGTGTATGCCTGTTTATGTTATTGCATGATGATCGGTCGATTAGTTAAGGCGTGAAAGCGTAACAAACAAACAAACTTACATTGCATTTATAATATTAGTTAGGATTAGGTACATCTACATTAACGGGAGCGAAAACACGGGCAAAATCTAGCCTTTCTATATTTAATCTGACATAATATCTTAGAATACTAGACAATTAAAATCTATTATCTGGCCATCAGTGTACCGTGGTTTGAAAGGTTAACCCAATTACACGTCCAGCATAGTTGATTCTGTGCCATAAGTTTGCACAGTAATAGAACCCGGACATTATCGATCAGATAAAAACATATGCTCTAAATAATAATACTCTTTGTTTACTTTTTTTATGGTATAGGAGGCAAACGAGCAGACGGATCGCCTGATGGTAAGCGATTACCGCCGCCCATGGACACCCGCAACGCCAGGAGTCACAAGTGTGTTGCCAGCCTTTTAAAATTGCCCACCAGGAGGGGAGAAGGTTGGGCCTCCGGTACCCTCACTCACTCGACGAAACACAACGCAAACGCTATTTCTCGCCGGTTTTCTGCGTGGCTGTGGTATCACTCCGGTCGAGCCGGCCCATTGATGCCGAAGCATGGCTCTCCCACGGTTAATATTCTATCACATACATACAAAACCAGTAGTTACTGAGATTAGCGCGTTCAACCAAACAAACAAACTCTTCAGCTTTATAATCTATATACTAATATATAGATTATAAAGCTGAAGAGTTTGTTTGTTTTTTTGAACGCGCAAATCTCAGGAACTACTGGTTCGAACTAAAAATTATTTTAGTGTTGGATATCCTATTTATCGAGGAACGCTATAGGCTATATAACATCACGATACGACTCACGGGGCTAACCATAAACGCGAGTGAAACCGCGGGCACATCTAGTCTATACTAATATTATAAAGCTGAAGAGTTTGTATGTTTGTTTGAACGCGCTAATCTCAGGAAATACTAGTTCGAATTGAAAAATTTTTTTTTTGTTAGATAGCTTATTTATTGAAGAAGGGTATAGGCTATATAATAATAATAATAATAATAAATTTTTATTCAATTAATAAATAAAAGTCTTTATAAAACACATTACAGGCTACTTATTGTATTAAATTCATATTAAAACTACACAAAGGAAAACATTTTACAATTTAAAAATTGGACACAATAAGTCTTGTTTATAGTCTGTTTTTACATTTTATTACCTGAACTAGGTCAGAGACCTGTGTTTCAGGCTGTTTCTAATATTACATTGTTATTCTATTGTTAATAAAGTAAGGGTCTACAAATAACATTTAACATTTATACATGTACTGCAAACATATATAGGTAGTTAAGTATAACTACAATTAAAATATTTATAAATAATAACAATTATAAATAAAAATTGCTTAAACAAAAATAAATTATGTTACAACTACTAGCAAATTCTCTGTATCTGAATACTATAACATCACGCTAAAACCCACGGGGGCTGCGCAGTAAACATAAACGCGAGTGAAACCGCGGGCACATCTAGTTAAGTAATAAAGCCAAAGTACCAAATCAAAATATGATTCGATAGGATAGTTTTGTTTGCGAAACTATCCTAAGCAATCCGAGGGTGCGTGGTAGGTTCCTCTCTTTGCAATTCTTATTTTACAATAATTTGCCGCAAAATAATGCCTAATACGATGCAGTATTTTACTACTATCTTTTGCTTAAACCAAGCCTTATTCTTAAGATGGCATTAGTGTTTGCTCTCTCATCATATCACACAGAATGTAATAAGATAGCTTACACACAAACGGACAGGAAGGTACACAGAGGGTGGTTTTCATCGCTACCGAAAATAAATAGACAAGATATCGTATAGTGTGTATCCCTTTCATAAAAGACTTGTCGTTGTGTTTCTTTCTCTATTTATTGTTACGCTTTCATGCATGGATGTACGGTGTGAAATGTAATACTTAATTAGATTCAAAGGTAGCGCAGCAGTTGTGAATGGGACTGATGTACATTAAGTCTCAGGTTAAACTTCAGGGTGAGGTAAAATTAGGTTTTCTGTCTCAGCAAACAATTTGACTAGGATTAACACTTATGGCAGTCGTTATTGGGAAGTCAGTGCCCTCTAATATCCTGACACTGGTCTAGCCTTAGGGTATCGTTAGCATTAGGGTTGCGGAGGTCAGGTGGCAGCCGCTCCGTGTAAAACCTGATATCTAGTCAAATCCGGTTAGACTAGAAAGCCGAGCCCAAGTGACTTGGGAATAATAAAGGCTAGGGAAAAGGAATCCCCGTATGCATTCCGAAGGCTTTAAGTGAACTAAACCTCGGTCAGGAATTAGTAATAATATAATTTTGTAGTGAGCAATGAATCATTTAACATTACGTGTCTTAAAAAATTTGTAAAAGACAACTTCCGCACTAGGAATGAATCCTGTGTCACAGAGGACTTTACTAAAATTCATTTTTTTTTTATGTGGTTAGTTGCCAGCCTGTTGTCAAGAATTATTCAAGCTGCCCGTAGGCCTCTGACATGGCTTAACGACTGCTGTCAATTTGGCAACAACCGGGACCGACCTTTTAAGTGCCGACCGAAACACGGAGACACTCAGATGAAATACCACTAAGCGGTCACCTATCTATAGACTGACCGCACCCACCGTTGCTTAACCTCGCTAATCGTTTACCGATCAGTGAGTGGCTAAAAACAAAACACAACCGAAGAAAAGGACACAAGAAACAACCGGACTCGAAACAACAGTTTGTTGACTATACAACTTATTGTCTCGGGTCTAACCGACAACACTTAGTGCATTAGCAGTAGCTAAACTGTAGCTGAAACCACTATTAAAATACGAGCTAAACAAACAAACAACTCCTAAAATCTGTCGTACAAATGTACTTCTAATAAATTCAGTTTAAATGCATATTTAAATCGTTTCACACTCGCTTTTTCGTTGTTATATTTATGGAAAATCTGTAAATATTCATCAACCTGTTTTAAAACCACCGCACTTGGTTGGGAATAGAATTTCATTTACACAATTTAATAGAATAAATATATATATATATATATATAGGTATATTAATGTACTGTACGCGTCCAACCCAGAAAACGGATTAAAAACGAAACGGATTCTTTGGAAGATATGTTTTGTAGATTTTTTGTTTTGAGTTCATGGTTTGTGGATACCGTGAGTCTAGTGTGTGACGGTACATAGACAAACAAGAATATGCAAAAAGTGAGGGTGAATTAAGATTCTTCTGCCTCACAAACGAAGACATGACATCGCAGCACCAGTCAGTTTGTGACCATGGCCGGTGTAACTAGGTCGAAACGTCAAGCATGAAAAAGGTAAACATTATGTATAACCGCGTTAATACCCGTTACATACATACATACATACACAGAATCACGCCTGTTTCCCAGAGGGGTAGGCAGAGACTACGGGACACGTCTATACCAGTGAGGGTTTAGTCCATATCTCTTATATATATTATTTAGTAAACAACTAGATTATGCCCACGGCTCCACTTGCCTGGCCTGTATACTTTTTTCTAGATGAACGGTACCCTACGTTCTTTTCTATACTACTGATCGATCATCACGAAATTTGCATATACGTTATATGCAAAATTTTATGATGATTAATCGAGTAGTTAAAGCGTGAACGTGTCACAAACAAACATACATTCGCATTTAAAATGAACTATATTTTGTACGCAGCTTCGCTCGCGATAATGTAGGGCAAGTATGATTAGTAACAATACTCTTTCTGGACCAAAGGTACCCTATGTCCTTTTCTGTATCTCAAACAACGTTTATGCGAAATTTCATGATGATCAGTCAAGTAGTTAAGGCCTAAAAGCGTTTTTAATCTGACTGATCATCACGAAGCTCCGCATACACTTTGTCAGGGTAACAGAAAAGGACATAGGGTACCTTTCATCCAGAAAAAAGGACTGTTACTTTTTTTTTTTCGTGGGGCAATGCTTTGACGCAAACCTCTCCGCGGGGCGACGGAGAGGTTATGTCGGGCTCACCGGGGAAAAGATACCCCGGTAATACCGACTTACCTGTGTCAGCCGGAAGGTGAGGGTGCCATGCCGCCTTTCCAGCCACTCCTCAAAAACGGGACTTATCGCCACGATCGTGGCGTGCCCGGCACTGGGGTGCACAAGTCGATTTCTTCATTCTTCCAGGACCTGGCGGAGTTCGGACTGTACCGCCTCTAAAGCGGGAAGACCTGGTCCTTCGCGCTGAGCTAGCGCTTCCTGGCGCCAACGGTAGAGACTGTTACTAATGTAACCTTACCTAACCTACGTTCACGCGAACGAGCCGCGGGAAAAATCTAGTTTACAAACTCACATTCAAATCTATAATATTAGTTGGGATGATGTCCAATAAAAATAAAACTATATAAACACAGAGTTAATTTTACAAGTGTTATGAGTCGTACGCGCTAGTAAAAAAAACGAGAGATTTCCACTGGGAAATCAGAATATTGGGCACATAGGAGCCAGTTGAGCGGCTCGTAAACCTGTATGACTTCATGTCTAGACTGGCGCTAAGCTAGTTCAGCCTAGGTAATACTTTTATAGCCGTTGTTAGGACGTATGCAGACGGTCTAACGAAAGTGTTACGCTGTGTGTTACGCAAAAGTCAGTAAGTTCTGTTAATATAGGTTGATAGCTGACCATTAGAGGCGTTTTTCTTTTAGTATTTTCATTTGTAGCTCCGTTTCACAATACAATAAAATATAAATATATACAGAACAATATATAGTACAGCGATAGCTCAGTGGTGAGACCAACAGACTGCAATGCAGAGGGTCTCGGGTTCGAACCCACGTCGCGCACCTCTGACTTCCGGAAGTTATATGACTTTTCGAAATGATGTGCGTATTGATTGACAGTTATCGCCTGCTCCGTGCCTCGGAGAGCACGCTAAGCCGTCGGTCCCGGCTGCCATGAACATCTATGGCAGTTGTTATTGGGAAGTCAGTACCCTCTAATATCCTGACACTTAGGGTATCGTTAGCCTTCGGGTTGCGGAGGTCAGGTGGCAGCCGCTCCGTGTAAAAACTGATATCCAATCAAATCCGGTTAGACTAGAAAGCCGATCCCAAGTGACTTGGGAGTAATAAAGGCTAGGCAGAAGAGTAAAATACAATAATAACTGCACGGATAGCGTAATGGTCTAATTTGGTGTCCATACTATATACTGTTCTGTCTTCTTCTCCCTAGCCTTTATTAAATTTTTTTTAATTATTTCTCTGTTACAAAGCTACTTTAACCAGAAGTAAGATAGACTATATAACATCACGATACGCGCCACGGGAGCGGAGCAGTCATCATGAACATGGGTGAAACTGTGAGGAACAGCTTAGGATATTATACACAGCTACCGTGGTTTTAGTGGTCGCTTTGTTACTTCTATAGAATCCTAACTAATATTATAAAAGCGAAAATAAGTTTGTTTGTTTGTTACCTTCTCACGCCTAAACCACTGAACCGATCATCCTGAAATTTTGCATATACGTTATCAGGTGTACAGAAACGGACATAGGCTACCACATATCCCGAAAAAAAAAAACTTTACCCGAGGAAAACAAAAATAACGTTCTTATGATTAGATGGCGCCACGTGTATTTCGAATCATGATTGAATTATATTATTACAAGCAGAGTACAACCCAAATTGATTGTCAAATTCTAAATTAACGCAAGCGAAGCCGCGGGTAAAAGCTAGTTAAGAATAAAATTATTAACCTATGGCACACTGGCTAGACACAATAAAAGTTTTCAATTGAATGGCATTCCAAGAAGTTACAGGTTAAAAGTAATAAGAACTACAATTTTGTGATATATATATATATATATATATATATATATATATATATATATATATATATATATATTATTTATTATAATAATAATAGTTGCTTCGAATATAATAATATAAATATCTCTTAATCTGCTATATAAATAGATATTAAACCTTGAATACTAACGCGATTAAGAGACATTACTACATAATAAAAATACTTTGTTTTAATTTATGACGGTACTCATGTTTTTTATTTACACATTAAATTTATTTATTGTGATTTTCAAATTGTTATTCTGAAGGTTTTATTATTATTATTATGTATTCCATTACTAGATTTTACGGCAACCTAGAATTTGATGTATATTAAATAAAAGATACTGCTAGATTAATACAAAAGGCTAAAATTACTAATCTATTTTTCAATTGATTGACGTACTAGCAAAGAAAATAAAAGACATTTATTCCATGTTTGTTTGTTTTGTCAGATGTCTGTCTCTGGCACACAAAACATCGCAAATCACCAATCTTTTTTTTTTTTTTTTTATTGTGCTCGTCAAAATGACCGCACTCCACCTGATGGTAAGCAGTCGTGTGGTCTAAGAGCAATGGCCTCCACACCGCCCTCATAGTAGCCGGTCGCCCTGGTCCCAATTTATTTTTTGGGGTCGGCGCAGTATGTTCGCACACGGTCGGTGCAGTATGTACAAAACATCGCAAATATAGGTTATTAATTTAGACTGGGTATATTTCTATTTTGTATCAATTCTCACACTAGGAATGATTCATGTGTTGCGTGGGACTTTACAAACAGACAAACGATGTACACAAAGAACACCCAGACTCAGTTCAGCTATTTGTGAATCATGCAAATTTTACCCGCGAGGGGATCAAACCCACACCACTCGGCGATTGATGAGAATACCACTTTAACCACTAAGTCTTCCGTACAGTAAAAAAATACAAAAGCGTGTCAAAAATTAGACTTCACACATCATTTAACCATATCGAGAACAGAACCCACAGCAGTCATAAGTCATAAACTCGAGCCACTTCACAATACCTATTTAATATTAACTCCATAAACAACTTCAACTAAAAGTAATTATTTCTGCAAACAATGGGATAAATTACATTAATATAAAAAAATAATGGCTGCATTGTTTTCTAATTAAATAGTAGACATGTTAATTCACGATATAATTTATTGAATAAATAAAGTTTGAGGTTATTATTTTCATTAAATCATCACTTAATAGCTTTTGATTAAACACGAGATTAACTCACTTGAAAGAAGTGATATGTAATTGTTTTTAATATCGTTTATACATTGCTAAGTATATAATAGTACAAATATAAATCGGCTTATGTTTAACTTATCACCAGATATAGTAAAATATAACAGTCAACAATAGTAAATGATCACCAAATTGCACAGCAAAATATATTTAAAGAGATCAAAATAAGTCGACGGAGCCCCGCGTATTTGGGTGGGTTTAAGAAGGAACCTAACATAACCTAACCCTTCCGAGACGGAATGCAGTGATTTGAGGTGTATAGGGTGCTCGTTATGATATATTTTAGTAAGCATATTTTGCTGCGCAATTACTATTTTTGGTGGTCATTATATTTAAACCCATACAAATCTCCACGCCAAGCTTACATAGCTTGTAGGCGAGATACATCATCATCATCATCATCAGGCTATAATAGGCCACTGCTGGACATAGCCCTCCCATGGACGAGATACGCTCGTTAACAATTATTTATTTTAAATCCTTAAAACTATATACTACGTAAGTACGTAGTGTCGTTCTGGACAAAGGCCGGTTTAAGAGCACCTGAAACTGGCGGAGCGTGAATGAGGAAAGTGAATGAAGCCATAGAAGTGTGTCAGGATCGTAGCAAATGGAAATTCGTAGTCTCTGCCTACCCCTCTGGGAAATAGGTGTGAATCTATGTATGTTTGTATGTACAAGTACGTAGCACATGATGTGCTACATAGCATCACATATACAACATCGAAAACTATAGATCGACTGCTCCTCGAGAATAGACCTCACTGATAGTAAGGTCGCCTTCGCCGAGTAGTACTCTTTTGATTCGATTTTAACAAGTTTTACTTATTTTATGTACCTTTCTTAATAGTTAAATCTGGTTAAATATTTTTGGTACTATATACTCATTAATTCTCAAATTCAAATTCAAATAGTTTATTGCGAATATAGGTTGATACAGTGGTGTTGACATAGTTTTATCAGTATTGAACAAGTATTTAGTGCAGATACATGCCGCCAATTGGCATGCAATATTGATTAGATTGTATTACTCATTTATATTTTTTTTATATAATAAATTAAATAGAGAGTTAAGTATTTATAAATTAAATTATGTTAACTGTAAGAACATATTATATAATTATTTACAAATTTTGTCGTATGAGCAAACTGAGCAGTTACTTCAAGTAAGCAAATAAAAATTTTGCTGATCTATCTTAACGCATCATTATTATTGACCCACTTATTACCGGTACTGCTAGTTGCTTATGCAGGTTACTAAAATGTTATTATTGAATTGTAGTTATGTAAATTTATATTGCTAAAATAGTTTGTAAGCACTTCTTCGCCCGAGCCACAGGTTCAATCTAGTTCGGGCAAACAACAACAAATGTATATTATAAATTAATAGTAAATTAGTCATTTATTATAAATTATTGTACCTATTATTTAAATAAATAAATATTAAAAAAAAAATATTAAAAAATATTGAAATATTAATATTAAATTACTAGCTTTTGTCCGCGGCTTCGCTCGCGTTAATTTAGAATTTGACAATCAATTCGGGTTGTACTCTGCTTGTAATAATAATATAATTAAATCATGATTCGAAAGACACGTGGCGCCATCTATTATCATAAGAGCGTTATTATTGTTTTCCGCGGGACCAGTATTTTTTTCGGGATGAAAGGTAGCCTATGTCCCTTTCTGTACACCTGACAACGTATATGCAAAATTTCAGGATGATCGGTTCAGTGGTTTAGGTATGAAAAGGTAACAAACAAACAAACTCATTTTCGCTTTTATAATATTACTAGTTAGGAAGTTAGGATTAGGATAGGATTTAAACATGCTCTAATTATAATTGAAGTTCACATGAATAATAATCAAACACAATATAAATATTAATTAATTAAATGTTATCCATGTCAAATTAATTCTTTCTCCGTAATAATTTTTTGGTTTCAGCAACTTTCCTTGTTTTGCATAATTATCCTGTTTTATATCGGTTATCAATCTCAATGTTTGATCTGGCGTTGGAAAAGAAACTAGTAGCTTCGCACAGGTTATTTTGTAACCTAGCTAAGGTGCTGGTTGCGATCCATCGTGATTGTATAAAACCAAGAATCGCTTTATAACATTGTAAAAATCTAGCGTCACACCTACAAATCCTTTTAAAGGTAAGCAGACATTTATTAAAGAGCTAAATCTCGTATTAAGAACTGATTAAATTAGCGAGCTGCTATTGGAAATATCTAAACAAAACCCAATAACATTTTTCTCGTACCGGGTATTAAATCCGAGACTTCATGCAGATCAGTCGCAATATATACCTAACTAGATGTGCCCGCAGTTTCACTCGCGTTTATGATTTCTGCGCCGCCCCCGTGGGTCGTAGCGTGATGTTATGTAGCCTATAACCTTCCTTGGTAAAGAGGCTATCCAACGCAAAAATTATTTTTCAAATCGAATGAGTAGTATCTGAGATTAGCGCGTTTAGTTTAGATGTAGACTATATTTATAAAATTTTTAGACTATAATAGACATGACAGCTATTACGTGGGTAGACGAAGAGTTAGTGTTCTCTTTTTTCTGACTCTATAGAAGAAGCACAAACAAATGTTTTCTTTTAGATTCTTTTCATTGAATTAATTATACTAGGAATTGCCTTTTAGCTTATATAAAATAACTAAATAAACCCGGCCACGCTTCAGTGGCTTAGCTTGATATTTTTATTACCCGTGAGAACTTCAGGTTAAAAGTATATAAAAACAATCCTACGTAGAAACACAACGATGTGTAAAAATTTCAAGTCAATCCGTCGACTACTTTTTGAGTTTTACGGACACAAACATGCAGAAGCAGTATATTTGTATGTACAGATTAGGAGTTACTTTGTTACTAACTATAAGTTAAAATAATAAATAATAATAATATCAGGCCTATATTAAACTGTCCCACTGCTGGGCACGGGTCTCTTCTCAGTGTGAGAAGGGTTAGGCCATAGTCCACCACGCTGGCCTAGTGCGGGTTGGCAGACTTCACATATCTTCGAGAACATTATGTAAAACTCTCAGACATGCAGGTTTCCTCACGATCTTTGCCTTCACCGTTAAAGCAAGTGATAATTAATTATTTAATACGCATATAACTTCGAAAATTCAGAGATGCGCGCCTTGGTTTCGAACCCGAGACCTCTGCGTGGCAGTCCAACGGTTTCCCACTAGGCTATCGCTGCTATAAGCTATACATAGATGAAAATATATCTTTTTCTATTCTAAAGAATAATGCAAGTCGACAGAGATGCTGACGAATTTTACGACACCTAGAACCAGAGGTATAACGGCTGCACGGGTGACGTAGTGGTTGCAGTGGTCGCCTCACTGCGCCGAGTGTTGTGGGTTCGAATCTCCCACAAAAATTTGTGTAATCCACAAATGTTTGTTCCGAGTCTGGATGTTGTTTGTGTCCGTTGTTTGAATGTTTGTTAAGACTGCGCCGAGCGTAAGACGCGGTTGGACTGAATGACAGAGCTCTATATATTTAAACCAGCGGCGCGCGGCCGCCATAGTAAAATTTTATGGAGGATTTGAAGTGCTTTTTTGATAAATATGTATCTTTATTGTCAACCAATAAATTAAATATTTGGGACGGACAAATTGTAATATAGCTATTTATGTTTCGTTTAAGCTGTAAAATAGGATAGATTTCTACTGGTATAATCTAAAAAATCACTTAATACGAACTTACGTTTTTGCATTTTTCGTGCAAATAAGCGTAATTTTGTAGGCGAAAATATTAATAATTTAAAGTTTTTACACGGAGTAATTGTAAACACATTCATTGTTATGGTAAATGTATATTTTATATATGCATTAAACAATAAGTGTTGATTTTATCAACTTAACTGTGACCGCTTGTTTTGGCACATTTCGCTCGGCGCAGTCTTAAGTCCCCCGCGATACAGGAATTATCCCTAGTGCGGGAATTGCCTTTTTTTTAATCAATACATACTAGTGGTCGCCCTGTGTTTCAATGTCACTCATTATTGATGACGTTATCTTTATTGCAGCTTTCTGCAATACTTTATAACTATGTCAAATCAAACACGTGCGCTATATGCCTAAAATTGGTGAAAGTTTTTCCTGCAATTTTTTTTTGTGGATTAGGCAAACGAGCAAACGGATCGCCTAATGGTAAGCGATTACCACCACCCATGGACAGCTGCAACACCAGAGGAGTAACAAGTGAAGTCACGTATTAATATAAGGATAACTTAAATTCTTTTTTACATTGAAATTAAACTACTATATACGGATTTTATCGCGTTGTTTATTTGACACTTTATTACATCATTTAGAAACTGTTACATTACTATTAAACTTTACTAATTTTACTTTGAGCTCATTCTGCGTAAATAGAAACACCAATGATTAAATTATGTTCGGGTACTTTGAAATAACTACACTGGAACATTAAGACAACTACCATCTTAGTCTCCCCGTGATAATGGCTGCTGAAAAGCAACCGAAACGTCGGGGAAAGTGTAAACATAAATATTAATAGTTTTAATAGTTTCAATAATTTAATTAGCTTAAACATTAGTAAAGTTTAATAGTAATAGTAGTGTAACAGTTTCTAAATTATGTTATAAAGTGTCATATAAACAACGCGATAAAATCCGTATATAGTAGTTTAATTGCAATAAATAACATTCGCGTAAATACAAGACAATATTATGTAAATATTTTTTACATGTGTATATATTCAAACCAATTTCTAGTATAGTGTATAAATAATAAATTGATTCAATAAAATACTATATAGGTACAAAGTCAATTCAGAGATCAAAGAGAATCAGAACAGCTGAATGCCGAGCTGTATTATAACGTTATTTATTGACATACAACGCAACACGTTAAAAGAACATTTAAGTGTTTTATTTAATATTGTCTTTCTTGAAGTTTTAAATTAAAGAGATTTTAGAACTGATAATTATTATTGTAATTTAAGATTTAAAATTAACTAGACACAGACAATAGCTATACTAGCTTAAATCCAAAAAATGCATTTAGAGTACAATTAAATATCAGTCATCATAAATTGCCACATTATTAAAAGGTATATATAAAAAAAAAAATAGTGTTGCATTGTTTTCTAATTAAATACTGCACATCTTGTTTTACGACATTATTTATAGAATAACAGAACTAACATTACGCCTACTAATGCTTTTAAAGTTAAGCAGAGATATAGACCCAATTCTTGTAATAAAAATTGTCCAATATAGCGTGCTGACACTGAGAATATCTTGATAAGATAACTCAAATAATACTTTGACTAACTGGGAATCCAATCCGAGACCTTGTGATAATTATTATTGTAATTTTCGATTTAAAATGAACTACTAAGATACTACATTACCATTGCACATTACTTGCGTGATTCTCACGGAAGTTAATTTTGAGATGAAAGTATTTTATAGATTAATCTAAGGCATCGTCTATCTGTGAGGTAAATTTCATCCAAATCAGTACAACAATTAATGCATGTCAAACATCGAAATAACTTCACATACTTTCGCATATATAATATTAATAGTAGGATGTAGTATGATTATTATACAATTCAAGTATAAGAACAAATTAAAAGAACAAAAATAAAATAAAAATAGTAACCGAATTTAAGAGTTAACGCATGTCAAACATCGAAATACCTTTACAAACTTCTGAATTTATAATATTAGTAGGGTGATTATTCTACAATTCAATGATATTCCACAAAACCCAACAAATTTTCAGACAACTCTTATACTCTTGAAGTGAATTTATAAATGTCATTTAAGATGTCATTTTATTAAATTCGAAGAATCTTAGTTTGTTTATAAACTGCTTTAAATGAATATTCACTCAGACTGATAACGAACACTTAAGTTGAAAATATAATAATATACATTAAAACCAAAATATATGCTTGTGAATATTAATAATAGAGTAAAACATATAATTTAATTTAAATGAATACTTTATATATAATTAAAGCCTTATTTAAACCTAATGAAATTCGTGAGCACAATATAATATTGCAACTCAAACCGTGACTCTGATCTTATTTCTAGTACCTACTAAAAAGTTTAATTATTTTAAATGAAACATAAATATAATTACTGTAAATGATATCATGAAATGTTTTAATTAAAAACTTTATAGTATTGTTATTTTATTTAACTAAAGTGCAAATTAAGTCTAGCAAATTTAATTTAAATCGGATACCCACGTAATAAAAAATAAATATCGTAACGTCATTTTAAATGACGAGTTTAAAGTTATTTAAATAATGCTTCACACGCATTGTAACAATTTAATTGTGTAATATAAATAAGCGAGCGAGATTTTACGAATTATAAACAGTTATAAGATATTTTAAATTTTATGAACAAACTATCACTTGTTTACATGGCCATACAATAACACCACATTTTAATAACCTTAATAAATAATTTACACGTAGCGTAAATAATTACAATACATTCCACAAATACCGTTTTACCATTTTTTATATCTAAAACCTTACGTTATGTCGACTTGACATTAAAAACTACAATCTCCAAAAAGAGGCTATATCTAAAAAGAAACTTATTATAAAAAACTTAACAGGCATTCCTAGCACAATCCCGCTTTATTTACGATACTATCCCGAGAAAGGAATTCGAAGGTCGTTGGATCCTATGTAATCCACGAAAATGCATTTTTATATATAACTTATATTTATATACTTACTTTTTATATAGATGGATACATAACACAGAGGAACACTGACACTAAAACACAAACACAGAACTTGTCACAATTTTTTGTTTTATTTTCTTTGGTAAGACACGAGCCGCGAGCTTCAGGAGCGCTGACGTCGACCGCGCGTAACGACGGCGCCAAAACGACTGACCATTCGGCAAAGAGATGTTACCAAGCTCCAAGGGGAAATTTCCCGGGGAAAATTTAGGAAAATTGTCGTGTTCAAGGGAGATTTTTGTGGGACTTTTCCTTTGTATTTTATAGTAAAATGATATCTATATCTGTGCTAATATTATAAAGAAGAGATATTTGTTTTTTATGTTTGTAATGAATATCTCAAAAACTAACAGACCGAGTTTCTTAATTATTTGACTGTTAGTAAGCTATTTTAACCAGAAGTAACAGAGGCTATATAACATCATGCTTAATGTCAGGGGAACGGAGCAGTACTTATGAACATGGGTGAAACCTGTCCTGTCCTCGTCAACTAATTTATGAAAGATGTGTTATAAAATGAATAGTTTATTAAACCGGTTTATTGAGAATTCTGATTTTCCTGTTTCATTATAAACAAGACAGTAAGAAAACGTATGAATAAATTATATTCCTATTATAATCACTAAAATATTCATACATGAATCAATTGTATTTCTACTATCTTTTGCCCGCAGCGTCGCTCGGTAACAGTACCTTTCTCTAGATAAAAGTATCCCA
Source organism: Catocala sponsa (assembly GCA_963564715.1). NCBI lineage: Eukaryota > Metazoa > Arthropoda > Insecta > Lepidoptera > Erebidae > Catocala > Catocala sponsa. The sequence goes on from OY751349.1 coordinate 19,975,330, forward strand.
TATCCTTTCGTGTACTACCGACAACGTAAATGCAATTTTTCATAACGGTCGGCCGAGTAATTAAGGCGTGAAAGTGTCACAAACAAACTCACACCCACATTTACAATGTTAGTTGGGATTGCTATTCCAGTTGACAGAATGACAATATAACTCATCCAGCTACGACATAGAATTAAAAAGCCTTATATTTTTAGATGTTTACCTTAATACACACTTAAGTACAAACTTAAATGAAAAAAAACTCAAGCTAGTTGCTTGTTGCATACAGGATTCAAAGATCTGTATTACTTATAAGTCAATTTAAGCCCTTACATAGTCACAAAGTGTAAGTGTATCCGCCATCATGCCATCCTACTGTCTATTTTAGATTTATATTAAATAACTAGCTGACCCGCGCAACTTCGTCTGCTTCATATAAGAGAATTTTCCTAGTTTTTGCAATATTTTTCATTTATGCTCCGCTCCTATTGGTCGTAGCGTGATGTTATATAGCCTATAGCCTTCCTCTATAAATGGGCTATCCAACACTGAAATATTTTTCTAATTTTTACCCGTAGTTCCTTAGATTACCGCGTTCAACCAAACAAACAAAATGTGAGCGAAGTCGGCGCGTGAGCGCCCCCGCCTTTTTATAAATGCAGCGGATGGCCGTTTCGCGCGTTAAACAACAATCAACCGTATAGCCGTACCCATACTGGCGCGGCGAGATTTGGAAGTTTTATTTCATCTATATCTTGTGTGTTTATAAACCGATTTCTATATTTTTTTTTATAATATAAATATTAAAGTGTACTTTTTGAATATGGGAGTTTGATAAAGATATATCTATGTGAAATACAATATATTTATGTATTTTAATGCACTTTGAAGAAATGCCTAACGATTAAACACGTTATTGTGGCTAATTTATAAAAGATAGATATATACTATTAAGGACGTTTTTGTAGATCTTTTGAAGACCATCATCTTTGTAATACATACTTTTGGTGTATGATCAACGTATGCGAGGATAAGAGCTCGAAAGCGCATTTTCGTCCGACTTGCTTCAAATTTATCGTCACTGCTCAGCTCCTTTGTGTCTTAGCGTTATGTTATATAGCCTATAACCTGCCCAGGAGTATGGACTACAATCGTACCAAGTTTGGTTAAAATCCCTTCAGTAGTTTTTGACCCATGCGTGCACATACAGACAGACAGACAGACAGACAGACAAAACATTTACTGATTGCATTTTTGTCATCAGTATCGATCACCATTTATCCTCCAATATTAATTTTGAATATATATTCAATGTACAGAATTGACCTCTCTACAGTTTTATTATAAGTATAGAAGATATATACCTTTGCTCAAATTATTTCCTCTCTATAATATTATTAAGTTATTATTGTTATTATCTTTAGTTTTTTATAGTCAGTAGTATATGGCATAATGGCTGTAACACCTTGTTAATCTGAGTTGTAAAATACTGAAATTATATTTAATTGGCGATTTAAAAGAGTGGCCGTGAGTTTATTCCAGTTTTCTTCTCATAGGCTCAACCCTTTGCCTGAACCTAGCAACTAACCTAAATGTAGCTTCAGTAACTTCGTAAACTCACTAACCTATATACTTTGACGTTCATAAGTGTTACTTTGTGACCTAAATGAATAAATGATTTTTGATTTTGACTTATCAATATTTTACCAACACACGTGTAATTTTAAGAAGTGGTTTGTTGTGATTACTCGTTAATTATTCAATGACTAACATTAGACAGTGCCCTTGCTTTAATCACTTGTTCAAACATGCCAGGACGATTATCACTGCTGTTCATCAAACTATACTTAGTTACAATCATAATTATCCCAAGGTTCTAGGCAAAGGTATAAAACTTACTCTTCGCTTGTTATTGATTAACTTTTTATGTTATCAAAGGCCAGTGATTTCGATAGCTACGTTGTTTTATTCCATGCATTGCAATTAATTGCAGTTTAGCAAAAAGGTTAATCGACGCTTCTCGTGACCAGAGGACTAGCCTTTATATTGCAGAAAGAATAAGCATTGCCATTCAATGTGGCAATGCTGCCAGTCTTCTGGGCACACTACTGGTCGACTGTGATGCAGAGGAATTTTAATACGCCTGTTAGAGGGTTTTAGTTTTCTTTTTCTTTCTGTTTTATAATATTTTAGGTATAAGTTACTTTTAAAAATTGTGGTTATATGTACATAGTTAAATATTCCTCTAATAAAGTGTCTATTAAATTGCAGTTTATTAATCTTTCATCCATAGCCTCACGCTTATATCCTTGTGAAAGTAGGCAGAGAGGTATTACATCTACGTTTTCCAATTATAGTTGTGGTTTCCTTGCAATAGGAAAAAAAGCTATTGACCTCTGTGGGCATCTTGGTAGAAAATTCCAATAACATTCTGCTCGACTCGGATATCGAACCTGAGGCTTCAAGCACATCAATCGCATTGACTACCGTTGCACCACTGACGCAGGCAACAATTTAATTCAAGTTCTTATAACTACTTTACTAACCAGAACAAATAAACGTGTCATCAAGAGAAATATTTACTCCAAAACATGTTAAAATAAATCAGCATCCCAATCTCCCACAGTGTTGCGAAAGCTCGCTCCCCTGGCATCCCCTCCCTGTGAAAATGGCGGGAAGTGGCGCCTGCGTGGACCCCTCCCTCCCCCGCCACCCGCGCCCGCCCCTCAACAACCGCCGGCGAAAACTTAGCACCAATCGAACTGATGAATTAGCCTGTATTTATATTTGGCAATAAATATAATTATTATATTTAAATTAATTAAATATAACATTCCTTTAAATGTTATGTGGAACATGTTATTTATAATTTGGATAACAGAAACATCATGAAGTAGGCAGTGTTGCTACTTTATAGTTGTTTTTACTATTAATATTTTGAATTCGAAGTTAACAAACGTTCTAAAATACTACAAAAATATTTAATTATAATTAAAATAGCCTAGTGAAAGGCCGTTGGAATGCCACGCAGAGGTCTTAAGTTCGATCCCAAGGCACGCACCTCTTTCCTCGACTTTGCGAAGTTATGTGCGATTTAAATAAATAGTTAATGATCGCTTTAACGGTGAAGAAAACATCATGAGAAAATCTACATGTCTGAAAGTTCTCTATAATGTATTCGAAGTTGTGTGTAGTCGACCAATCCGCACTGGACCAGCATGGAGGACCATAGCCTAACAACCCTTTTCTTTAAAGAAACCTATGCCCAGCAGTGGGACAGTTTAGTAATAGGGCCGATATTATTAATATTAATTAAAAGTCCAGTCTCCCCGTGACCATGGCTAGTGTAAAGCAACCGAAACGTCGGTGAAAAGTATAAACTTAAATATAAATAATTTTAATTAATTTAGTGCCGAAGGCCCAATCACCCACTTTTCCCCTTCCCGTTCCTTCTCCTTCCCACTTCCTACTTCTCTTCTTCCTTTCCTGAAGGGTCGGCAACGCGCAAGTGATGCCTCTGGTATTTCAGGCGTCCACTTACCATTAGGTGAGCCGTATCCTTGTTTGGCGATATAGTTGTATATAAAAGAAAATTGCTTAAATTTTTGTAGAGTTCAATAAATATAGTGTTATAGTTCAAAATTATGTAATAAAAGTGTTATAAAATAAACATACGACAAAATCCGTATGAAGTAGTTTTAATTTCAATTAATTAAGAAAGTAATTTCAATTTCTTAATAGTTTTGTTTTCCGCTAATAATATAGTGTTGTATTATTTTTGTTACGTAAAAGACGGATTTAGTTATTTAAATAAGTAAGCTTATTTGTATAAATTTTCTTCATCTATTAGGTAAAATAGAAAACTGTCCTAAACTTCTCGTAGCGCGTCCGTATAAATGTAAATATTTTATAAAACATTTTGTATGAACGCGATAGAATCTGTACAAGTAGGTTAATTTGAATATGCAAATGTTTATGAAACTTGTGAAAAATTCTGGTTTTTTACATTGAGGTATTAAGTATTATTGTTCTAGAGGAGACATCTTAAGTAAATACTTTGTAACACGAGTTACAGTGCATGCTCTATTACTCATTCAACATTAACCAGACGATTACTTATATATGTTTATATATGAAGCCAGAAAAGTGCGTCAGGATCGTAGCTAATAGAAATCCGTAGTCTCTGCCTACCCCTCTGGGAAACAGGCGTGAATCTATGTATGTATGTGTGTATGTATATATGTTTGTAAAGAGTCCTTCTAAACATTCAAATTACAGAGATGAGGAACACCCAGACTCAAAACATTTATTTGTGGGTCACACAAATTTTAGACCCCTAAGGAGGGGAATCAAACCCACGACACTCAACACAGCAGCAGTTTAACCACTACACCAATGAGTACAATATCAATTAAGCAGTAGCGTAATACACATGATGCCATGTTTTAAACAGTAAAATTTTGTACTTAATCATCTTGTTGCAATAATCAGTTGAGGCCCAGTTTTTATATTAAGAAACAAGGCGTTTTACCTATAATAATATCAGCCCTTATTAAACCGCCCACTGCGGGGCACGGGACTCTTCTCAGTGTGAGAAGGGTTAGACCATAGTCCACCACATTGGTCAGTGCGGGTTGGCAGACTTCACATATCTTCAAGAACATTATGAACTACCCTCAGACATGCAGGTATCCTCACGATGTTTTCCTTCACCCTTAAATCAAGCGATAATTAAATGCTTTTTATACATACATAACTTCGGAAAGTCAGAGATGCAAGCCGTGGGATCGAATTTGAGACCTCTGCGTCCAACGGTCTCCCATTAGGCTATCGCTGACCTACGGACAGTTAACATTGGCTTATGTTTAACTTGTCACCAGATATAGTAAAATATAACAGTTCAAAAATCGTAAATGATCACCAAATTGCACGGCAAAATATATTTAAAGAGATCGAACTAAGTCGACGGAGCCCCGCTTAGCGGGGCTCCTATTTTTGGGTGGGTTTAAGAAGGAACCTAACATAACCTAACCCTTCCGAGACGGAATGCAGTGATTTGAGGCGAATAGGTGTCAAACATTTGTGTGCATGAACATGGATGTTTGTCTTGGTCTGGGTGTTTCTATGTATAATATGTATGTATTTACAAAAAGAAATATATAATATGTATGTTTATCCATTGTCTAGTACCCATAGTACAAGCTCTGCTTAGTTTGGGTTAGATGGTGTTGTGTGTATGTGATAATATAATATATAAACATACATATATACTTTTTTTTTGTAAATACTTACATACCTATGATACATAGAAACACCCAGACCAAGACAAACATCCATGTCCATGCACACAAATGTTTGACTTGTGCGGGAATTGAACCCGCGACCTCAGGCGTGGCAGTCGGTTACAGTAACCACTACGCCATGCAGGCAGTCCACACACTTAGCGTAGCCATACATTAAGCGCCAAGCTACTAAATTGTGAACCGCATCAAAATGCGTTCAGCAGTTTTGCGTGATACTATTAAATAGATAGAGAAATATTATACGAACTATTATTTGAGGTTAATACGCTTTTAAATAGTCGAACCCAATTAGTTGTCTAAAAATATATCTTATATACAAACATAACCTTGATACAGTTTTGTAATGATACATAGATATACTACGTTGAAAACATTTTCGTAACATCTTTTCTATGCAATGTTTTGAATATTGAATAGAATGAATTCTAATTAAACTAGGTACTTCGTACGGATTTTGTCGCATCTATTAAAGTACAGTACTTATATCTATACTAATATTATAAAGCTGAAGAGTTTGTTTGTTTGAACGCGCTAATCTCAGGAAGTACTAATTCGATTTGAAAAATTATTTTAGTGTTGGATAGCATATTTATCGAGGAAGGCTATATAACATCACGCTATGACCCACGAGGGCGTCACAGTAACAATAAACGCGGGTGAAACCTCGGGAACGTCTAGTATACTATATAAGTAGCGAAAGACAAATGGTAGATTGTTGGACTGTCATGCAGAGCTTTTGAGTTTGATAACAAGGCACGCACGAGAACTATAGCTATAGATGGCGTAGTGGTTAGTGTAACTGACTGCCACGCCTGAGGTCGCGGGTTCCATTCCCGCACAAGTCAAACATTTGTGTGCATCAACATGGATGTTTGTCTTGGTCTGGGTGTTTATATGTATAATATATATGTATTTACAAAAAGAAAAGTATATATGTATGTTTATCCATTGTCTAGTACCCGTAATACAAGCTCTGCTTAGTTTGGGCTAGATGGTGTTGTGTATATGTGGTAGAATATAGAATATATTTATGTGCGTATTAATAGTTAATTATTGATTGCTTTAACGGTTAAGAAAATCATCGTGAGGAAACCTGCATGTTCATACATGCAAGTATCTTCAAGAATATTATACCGAGCCCTCAGAGGTTCGACATGATATTCTTGAAGATATGTGAAATCTGCTAACGTGCACTGGGCCGACGTGGTAGACCTAGTTCTTCTTACACTGAAAAGAGGCCCAACAGTGAAACAGTGTTGATATTATTATATTATTATAGGGTTTATATTATACACTATTTTAAACTTTTATGTTTACACTATCCACGACGTTTCGATTAAACAGTCATGGTTACGAGAAACTAAAATCGAAGTCGAGTCATTGTCTTGAAAAATAGTTACAGTACATAATTAATAATAATAATAATATATTCTACCGCATACACACAACACCATCTAGCCCAAACTAAGCAGAGCTTGTACTATGGGTACTAGACAATGGATAAACATACATATATACTTTTTTTTTTTGTAAATACATACATATTATACATAGAAACACCCAGACCAAGACAAACACCCATGTTCATGCACACAAATGTTTGACTTGTGCGGGAATCGAACCAATCGAATTCAATCTTTAATGTTCCTATTTAAGCATAATGAGCTCAAAGAAAACAGCTGTTTTAAATCCTGGCTCCAGGGCGAGCACTATTGTCATCTACCGGGCATATGCTATAAAACCACTATAAAACTAATTGCCTCAACGAACTAGGCATCAAACCCAGTACCAAAACTGGTTTCACGGGTAAACAGTTACCTCACCGCTACCGCTGTGCTGAATATAATGGACTCGAACCCCACATGTGGCCAATTATGCGTAGGATCCACAAATAAATGCTCTAAAGTCAGCCGTACCTTGTGTACTTACGTCGATCGCATGTGTCCCGTAACAGAAAGCTGACTGCCTAGTACGGGAGTACTCACGATCTACTGCAAATCTATGTCACGAGACTAACAAACCGATACGAGGCTTCAATCAGGCGGCACATAACCAGTTTTAGCACCTTACACCCCAACAAATAAATAAAAAATACTTTGACTCTTCAGTCAGACAAACCACTAGCCAATCGCAACATTTTATTACCCGACCCCGTTTTCAGCATTTTCTAGCTCTTTCCCAGTCAAACACATATATTTCCAAACTGAAATAAAACCGCTAGAGCTTGGTATTGCAACAATGTTAGGTACTAACACTTAAAATAAAATAAAGGCATCTGCAGCCAACAGAACTCCTAACTTGTAGAATTGGAAAACCTATAACTTCGCCTTTTGATACATTGTTACAATTATATTTAATTTCACTGTAAGATAATTGCTCTTTAGTAAGTAACGTTTTTTGTAAATCGCCATGTGTCATGCTCGAGAACGAAACTTTGTTAAGTCTACTTTTTATTACTTTTGACAGCGTAATGGTTTTCTAATGCCACGCTACGACGCTGCGTCTAGTTGTGTAGATTTGATCCACACACGGAACAAATGGGCAACTACAAAAATTGTCGTTCCCAGTTTAGGTATACTTAGTATCTGTAAATTCAATACTTGTAAAGTCCCCTTTTAAAAAAGGTCAATACCTAGATCAAATACATATTATATCCTAACTTCCTATCCTAATCCTAATCCTAATGCTAACTAATATTATAAAAGCGAAAATGAGTTTGTTTGTTTGTTTGTTTGTTACCTTTTCACGCCTAAACCACTGAACCGATCATCCTGAAATTTTTCATATACGTTGACAATTGTACAGAAACGGACATAAGCTACCTTTCATCACGAAAAAAATTACTGTTCCCGAGGAAAACAACAATAACGTTCTTATGATAATAGATGGCGTCACGTGTCTTTCGGATCATGATTGAATTATATTATTACAAGCCGAGTACAACCCGAATTGATTGTCAAATTCTAAATTAATGCGAGCGAAGCCGCGGGTAATAGCTAGTATCATTATAATTAATCGTTATTTCACATAGCCTACTGACGCTTGTAAAACGAGAAATAACTGGTCGCTGTGACAACACAATACGATGAGTTACTAGTCTCCTACTTACATCACAGTGTTTTCTCAAGGAGTCTATTTGGTAGTGACCTTTGGCGAGTGTTGGTACTTCCCTAACTTCGCCAACTAAACGAAATGAAATATTACTACGTCCCATCAAATTTAATCATTACCTAGTTCGAAAATTACCGTTGCTAGGTGAAAATTTAATTAGGATTCTGGATCACAATGTTTCTCTGATTAACGCCATAAACAAATATGTAAGGGTGTATTTACACTTACAGCGTCATACTTGGGAACGTACGTTTTAAGTGCTTTCGTAGATAAAGTTTAAAGCTTATATTGAGAGCAATTATATAACACTATTGTTCAACTGAATGAAGCAACAATATCTTACTATTCATTTTTATTTTTTTCTTTAAAAAGACAACTCTCGCACTAGAAATAATTGCTGTGTCGCGGGTGACTTTACAAACATACAAAAAACGGACACAAAGAACATCCAGACTCGAAACTCTTTTTGTCTCGTGTAGGATTCGAACCCACAACACTCGGCGCAGTAGCAGTGGTCGCCCACTTAAATCACTACGCCATTCGTGGTATCGGTATCATATTTATATGTACCGTAAGATTACTACTGTTATCCAAACTAATATTAAACGAGGAGCGATCAGTATTTATGTAATTAATGAATTAAAAAACTACAGTACCAATTTTATAAATTCTTTCGCCACTAGACAAGCTTTATCCAAAAGTAAATTAGGATATATAACATCACGCTATGAGCCATGCGAGCAAAACAGTGATCATAAACGTAGATTAAACCGCAATGACTAGTTAGGTAATAATAAATCTTGTCTTCTCATTATCAAACGTCATGCTCGTTTATTATTTTAATTTTATGAAATACGTCTCTCTTTCTAAGGATCTACAGCGATAAAAACTTTATAAGATTGGCAACAGAGTCCGCAGGCAAAGAGCAATTATTTGTGTATTGTCTCCTACAGGGTTTTAGTTATATATCATTTCATTGTAAGATTTCTGCCGATATTACCGACTGCTAAGCATGAGGTCTCGAGTTCAGTTCGCGGATTGTGCTTCGACTATAAATTTTGTGATAGAAAACTCAGTACTAACTAACTCAGTATAAACTAATCTATACTAATATTATAAAGCTGAAGAGTTTGTTTGTTTGTTTGTTTGCTTGAACGCGCTAATCTCATGAAGTACTGGTTCGATTTGAAAAATTATTTTAGTGTTAGATAGCCTATTTATCGAGGAAGGCTATAGGCTATATAACATCACATTACGACAGCGCAGTAACGATAAACGCGGGTGAAACCGCGGGAACGTCTATAATTACATATGCTGTGACGTGTGTGTGTTTGGTTAACCAAATAAATAAATAAATTGAATCCGATAATCATGCATAGCAGTCAGATTCATTACCTCTGCGCCACCGAAGCATTTAAAACTAATGCACTATAAATTTACAAGTTGTACTACAAAGTTAAATTTAGCGAATTTAACTGTACACTCCCAATTAATGCCCGCATCATTCTCAACTAGAAATAGTGTGTCTATTTCTAGTTGGGAATGACACAGCGTTGGTAATAGATAAACACTAGATTAAACCTTTATATTGCGCCAGAGATTCTCTAGTGGCCTGAATAAATAACTATGACAATTGAAATTAAACTACTATATACGGATTTTATCGCGTTGTTTATTTGATACTTTATTACAAAATTTTGAAATCTGTTACACTACTATTACTATTAAACTTTATTAATTTTTAAGCTAATTAAATTATTGAAATATAACTATGACAAGTTAGAAACTGTATATTGTGAGCACTAGATATCATCCGGTCATTGCTTGTGCCTGGCTTGGATCCTTGGTATTTCGAAGTATTATGAGATTCAAATACCGGGTGTCTAAAAATATGCTCAGACCGCCCTAAGCCCTTTTATGTGGGTTTTAAGATATTAGGTACTGATAGAAGGGGATATCCAAACCTTCGAACTGAACGAAATAAACTTACAATGACGTTCCTTTAACTTCTTTCTTTTAAAGAGACATTACTCAGTTGTTCGGACCTCTTCTTGAAAGTGTTTAGGACATTGTCTTCTGTTTACGCGAATGTTATTCATTGAAATTAAACTACTATATACGGATTTTATCGCGTTGTTTATTTGATACTTTATTACAACATTTTGAAAACTGTTACAAGTACTACTACTATTGAACTTTACTAATTTTTAATCTAATTAAATTATTGAAACTATTAAAACTATTTATATTTGTGTCTACACTTTCCCCGACGTTTCGGTTGCTTTTCAACAGCCATGGTCACGGGGAGACTAAGATGGCAGTTGTCTCAATGTTCCAGTGTAGTTATTTCAAAGTACCCGAACATAATTTAATCATTGGTGTTTACATTTATGCAGAATGAGATTAAAGTATCATGAAGTCTAGCTATGGTTTGCTTTTTCTTGGGTTTGACTATTTGAATTACTGGATCCCAAGCTGGTGGTACATTCCAACCATATTCTCTATTGAAATTAGGATGTTTTTTTATTTCAATAGCCTCGCGAAGTATCCTTGGTAGAAATCGGTGTTCTTTAGCGAGAATCTGTGGTTTGTTAAATCTCAGGTAGTAGTTGGTCCCCTATTGCACATGTACACAAGTGCCAACTAGCTTTACAAGATGCAGGGGTCTAAAAATAAAATAGATTGTGACTGCGGACTCTCATACATTGGTCAAACCAAGCGAAGCATAGGCAACCGCATAAAAGAACATATTGCTGATGTAAAACACAAACGCTCGTTGAAGTTATATTATAAAGCCGATGTTGTTTGTTTGTTTGGTCGAACGCGCTAATCTCAGTAACTATAACTGGTTCAAATTGAAAAATTATTTCAGTCTTGGATAGCCCATTTATCGGGGAAGGCTATAAGCTACGACCAATAGAAGTAGAGCATAAATGAGAAATGTTGCAAAAACAGGGAAAATTCTCTTATGTGAAGCAGGCAAAGTTGCGCGGGTCAGCTAGTATGATAATAATAACACTTTTCCCAACCCAAGAATCAAACCAAAACAACAAACCAACAAGAGAATTGTCTAATTAACCGGTTAATACGAGAAGCAACTTTCACAATTCCATCGTCAATGGGTGCAAAAAAAAACAGTCGCAAAGACGCGCGGTGTGTTCTAAAGAACCGGTGACAGAAAAAGGGGAGGTTCTCACAAAGAGACCGACAAAAAGCCGTCTGTCACACCGACGCGAAACATTCTGAGTGTTTTTATCCCTTTCTTTTATTTGAAAGTCATAACCATGGCTTCTGATTTTTTTTTATAGACTTGCAAATAATTGACTTTTGCTGTGATTGGTTAACTGAATGTGCAACAGCCAATCAAATCACTTGCATGTAAAGTGACGTCAAACTATTATAAGTAACCAATTTTGAGCCGGCGCGGCGCCGACTCAAATTGGTTAATAACATTAGTTTAGGAGGATTTAAAAATACATATTTTAGATTTTTTTCACACGTCGTTGGTTAGTCTTTCAGAAACTGTGTGATAGTATTGTGAATGTTTCTTTTGTCAAGAGCCATTAAATTCACAGTGGTCACCAATTTACCCCTAAATTGGTGTTAAAGTTTTTCTTGTGGATGTCTTAATAGACAGCGTCACGGTAAAATATAGATGTGTTATTGATTGGTACACGTTACTAATAAAATCTATACATAGGTACATGAATAGGCAAAAAATCTTCTGTTTTTGTCAACCGATTTTCTTAGTTAGTTTTGTTGTAGCTGTTGATTTTGTTGCTTTAGTACAATCAATAAATTAGTGCTGGAGGCCCAACACCCCTCTTTCCCCCTTCCCGCTCCTTCTCCTTCCCACTTCCTTTTTCTCTTCTTCCTTTCCTAAAGCCTCGCTTCGCGGATCTCCTATTTTTGGGTGGGTTTAAAATTGCGCCGAGCGAAGTGTGCCAAAACAGGCGGTCACAATTTAGTGAATAAAATCAAAACCTTTTGTTTAATACAAATATAAAATATACATTTACCATAACAATGAAATTAATGTGTTTAAAATTACTTCGTGTAAAAAACTTAAAACTATTAATATTTTCGCCTACAAAATTACGTAAATTTGCACGAAAAATGCAAAAACGTAAGCTCGTATTAGGTGATTTTTAGATTATAACAGTAGAAATCTATCCTATTTTACAGCTTAAACGAAACATAAATAGTTATATTACAATTTGTCCGACCCAAATATTTAACTTATTGGTTGACAAAGATACATATTTATCAAAAAAGCACTTCAAATCCTCCATACGACTTTACTAAGGCGGTCGCGCGGCGATTTGAATATGCGCCGCACGAGCTCTGTCATTATCTGTCTTACGCTCAACGCAATCTTAAGAAGGAACCTAACATAACCTAGCCCTTCCGAGACGGCATGCAGTGATTTGAGGCTTATAGGTGCTCGTTATGATATATTTTAGTAAGCATATTTTGCTGTGCAATTAGTATTTTTGGTGGTCATCATATTTAATCCCGTTAGTATGTATTACTTACTAGCGCAATAACTCAACTAAAATGTTTATAACGCGTATCACTACATCATCACTATCATATGTAGTATCATTACATATTATAAATCAAAGTCCCCTTTTTTCTTCTTTCTTTTCGTGTGGTTAGTGGCCAACCTGTTGTCAAGAGTTGTTCAAGCCGCCCGTAGGCCTCTGACATGGCTTAACGAGTGCTGTCAATTTGACAACAACCGGGACCGACTTTTTACGTGCCCTCCGAAGCACGGAGACGCTCAGATGAAATACCACTAAACGGTCACTCATCTATAGACTGACCGCACCCAATGTTGCTTAACCTCGCTAATCGTTTACCGATCAGTGAGTACAACGGGCTATGAGTCCCCTGCCACGTCTGCTTGTCTGGCTGTCTGTTCGCGATAAACTTAAAGACTACTGAACTAGATTACATGCGGTTTTCACCAATAGACAGAGTGATTCATGAGGAAGGTTTAGATGTATAATGTGTTAAGAGGAAACACAAGAGCCGTTTTTCCATACAAACGTAGTCCTCTGTTTCTTCCCTAGATAATGCCAGTAGAGCAATAATTTTTTTCCAAAAAATGTATTTGCTCTATTGGCATGTCCCTATGTTTCCCTTTTTATTACAAATTAATTATTAATAGAGACATGAGTCTTCAAAAACCTCAAAAATTTACCAGATTTTCCGCTGTGTTCAAACATCCAGAAAACAAATTTGACTAGACTATATAAAAAAAAGAAAACATAGGAACACGGTCAAAGTCTTTCCTTTAATTTTTAATGCAAAATGTAGTTAAATCGGTCAAGTATTGGCGAAGGAATCACGGGACTACGAACCGTTGATTTTGTATACTTTTAATAGGTATTTTCAGTCCAAGCTGCAGTTGTCTCTATCGCGCTCATGATACTATACGGATGTTATTTAAATGGTTAGCATAGTATTGGTATTTTTGTGAGCAGAAAAATATAATCTGTGAGCAGAAATAGCTAATTGATCAGCAACTCATGGCCAGCAAACTTTAAAGAGATCAAACTAAGTCGAAGGAGCCCCACTTCGCGGGGCTCCTATTTTTGGGTGGGTTTAAAAAAAGGAACCTCACATAACCTACCACTTCCGAGACGGAATGCAGTGATTTGAGGCGTATAGATGCTCGTTATGCTGTGCAATATTTGCTGACCAATTAGTATTTTTGATGATCATTATATTTAATCCCATACTATACTTGGCGCTGCGCGACAGCAATAGATTTTACAAATACCAATTTTTGAATTCTCTTGCCCTTAGTGTTTCCTCTTAAGATTTTGTACTACCCGCGTGAAGCTAAAGCGGGTTGTTAGTTATATGTACATATATATATAGTATATAGTATATTCTCTTTAAATCACTTAGTCTAAGCCATGCGCTAACTTACTGCAACAAATCGCTGGCTCACTGTTACAAGGTTCTATGTTATTTTTTTAACTTTGACGAAATGAGGTTTAAAATTTGAATATCAGTAAAAATAACTTAAAAAGAAACTTAGAACTATTTGCGATTTAATATTGTGAGGTGGTAAGTGCTTCCATCTATTACTATATTAGTCTAAACAAAAAGGAACGACATATAGAACCATGCAATATTAATAAATAATTTTTTTCAAAAATGTTACATAGAAACTTGTAATATTGGACCAGCGAAATGCTTTCGTGCAAATCTTAATTCTTGCTTCTTTGTGTGCAGTACTGTACACTCAATGCATGGTAGATAATTCATTATTTTTGATCATTGTAGATTCTGTTGGGCGCAGACAATTTTCATTGCTCGCTAACTTGCAGTAGTAGACTAGTTTCTAGCTCAGACCGCTGCTCGCTAATCATCGCCGCTGGGACTACTGCTTTATTGAGATTGAGATTTAAGAATTTTATTGAAATAAATACATATTGTTACAATTATTTTAAACCCACCAAACTGCATAACAGTTTGTCGGCGGGATTAGCGCTCGATTATAACATAATATATGTGCTACATATATGGAACCAGTTTTACGCTCTCGGTTTACAGTGGTTTAATAATTAGTATTTAATGGCAATAACAATAAAATCAAATACAGACAATAAAGCAAGAAGTAAGTAAAAATTAAGCGGTTTAACTCAGCAATACCTTTTTAAGTTTGCTTCTAACAGTTTGTTTCTTCATTAAATCAACATTTGTTCTCAGCCAGGCATGTTTATTAAACAATGTAGGGATCAAATACTTGCTGGTTCTTTTTCCATAATAATTTCTTACTTTAGGTATTACAAATTTATGCTGTCTAACGCTTTTAGTAGTATAAGCATTTTCCACATTTATTTTGAACTTATCCTCATACAATTGTTCCAGAACCACCGAGTATTCGACCCTTTTATGTATAGGAAGTACTTTACAGATAGATAATAGTTTCTCATAATTATCTTTGCATTCAAGTTTTGTTTTTCTATCGACTAAGTATTTCATGAAGCGAATTTGCAGTGACTTTATGTTGTCTAAATACGTTTTAAATGTACGTCCATACGTGCTCAATCCATAGCTAAGCAGCGAATCAGCGAGGGCAAAGTAAATGACACGCAGCGTTTTCTTACTCAGCGGCGCATTTAAGGCATAGAACTTACTCAACACCGCTCTGAGTCTAGTGCAAACTGAATCCACATGCAAACTCCAGTTCATATTAGGGTCCACCCACAGTTGTACTCTGCTTGTAATAAGCAACGTGTGGCGAGGGTGTGGCGTGGCACGGATGTTAGAGGTGATGACACAGTATTTTTTTTATACTGTTATAGGCTTGCGTTTGACCGCGATCTCACCTGATCTTAAGTGAAGATGCAGTCGACGATGGAGCACGCTTGCCTAGAAGACACCTATTCAATCGCGACTTGAAGACACCCAGATTGTACTCATCGGGAAACACAGACTTAGGTAGTGAGTTCCACTCCTTAGCGGTACGCATTATAAAAGTGGAAGCAAAGCGTTAAATGTGTAAATGTGGTATATCAACCAATGTGGTATGTCTGGTCGTCCGATGGTAGAATGGGGATGGTAGAATGCCACTTTCCTTGTGTTTATTCTCACAATACGTATACGTATTAGTATTTAACCTATTGAATCGCAGCGACACATCGGCAGTCAGACACAATAGGTTTTCAATTATGCCTGGTATTCCAACAATTGAGGTTAGAGTGGAAGAACGCGCTTTTGCCAATTATGTATTTGGTCAGTAGGCATAATCTGGCGCATCCTTTTACTGGCTCTCAGTGTAGTGGTAATGCCTAGTGTGTTCCGCGAGGTGACTAAGAATTGTGAGAGAGAGTGATCAAATCAAAATTAAATAATTTATTCATAAACGCTTAACAATTACAAAAGGGTAATATTTAACTGCACAGCAAAAAAATACTAATTGCACACCAAAATATATTTAAAGAGATCAAACTAAGTCGACGGAGGCCCGCTTCACGAGGCTCCTATTTCCGGTGGGTTTAAGAAGGAACCTAACCCTTCCGAGACGAAATGCAGTGATTTGAGGTGTATAGGTGCTCGTTATGATATATTTTAGTAAGCATATTTTGCTGCGCAATTAGTATTTTTGGTGGTCATTATATTTAATCCCATTACAAAATATTGCTTGCGTATAATTACTAAAGCGAAAGAAGGTAATTATGTAGATAAGACGTATAAAGGCAATCACAGGCATTGATATTCGCTGACAATCAGGCGAGTCGTCTCCCAGTTTGCCACTTTAGTTGAATTAAAAAGAATAAGAGCACCGGAGGCCCACAAACCTCTACCACTTATAAAAACTTGATTTTTGCTTCTCTATAGTCAGCAACGTTAGTTATACACCTGTTACCGCAAGCGATAATAAGCTTCCATAATCACATACTGGGCTGAATTATTTTTTTACAATCACGATGGCAACATCTCGATAGTCTATACTAATATTATAAAGGGGAAAGGTTTGATTTTTTGTTTATTTGTAAGGATTTAACTTAAAAACAATTCAACCGATTTTAAAAATTCTTTCACTAAGAAAGCTGTATTATAACCGAGTATAGAGGCTATATTTTATTTTTATAAAAGCACTGTTACTACATAACAAAATCTTGTATAAAATAAAAATGGGAGTGGCCTGCATCAAGCCACACTCGGGCCACGCGTGGAGAGCCAAGGGCTGGTTTGTATAGAGATACCAACCAGCCCGTAGAAACGGTGAAACACGTATTTCAATTACCTACGTGTTGCCTGAGTCTCTTATTATTGGGCTCATAAAAAATAG
Organism: Catocala sponsa; assembly: GCA_963564715.1. Lineage (NCBI taxonomy): Eukaryota > Metazoa > Arthropoda > Insecta > Lepidoptera > Erebidae > Catocala > Catocala sponsa. The sequence continues at coordinate 19,992,538 of OY751349.1, forward strand.
CGTCTTATTAACCCTCGCTCGTCTTGTGGTACGAAAGAAAGTTACTCATGCACGTGGAATATGAGGGTATAATATGAACAGTAATAAAACGTGTAAATAAATTAACCCAGATAGCCATATACTTCAATTGTATGAATGCTTTTATTAGTGTGATTTTACGTACAGGGACTTACTTCTTTATTTAGTTGAGGTAAGCAGAGATGACAGTTTTGGTAGTGATATTTTTAGTCTCAAGTAAGTACGGGTGAGTGTATAGCCATCTATTGTGCTGGAAATGCACCATGGCAGTGTTAGGTTTGATTTCCTAATCTGCCAAATTTTATTCGGTTTTGTGTAAGTTATTTCTTAGTAACATTACGGATCGTGGGACTGTGCCCAGCAGATGATAATATATAATAGAGTTGTCATAACAAATGATGATAAATGACAATAAGGTCGCCTCCTATATTAAAGTTGAAGACCAGCTGGCTATACAGGTCTTCTTCTCCTTAGCCTTTATTCCCAAGTCACTTGGGATCGGCTTTTTAGTCTAACCGGATTTGACTGGATATCAGTTTTTACACGGAGCGACTGCCATCTGAACTCCGCAACCCGAAGGCTTACGATACCCTGAAACTAGACCAGTGTCAGGATATTAGAGGGCACTGACTTCCCAATAACGACTGCCATAGATGTTCATGGCAGCCGGGACCAAAGGCTTAACGTGCTCTCCGAGGCATAGAGCAGGCGATAATTGTCAATCAATACGCACGTCATTTCGAAAAGTCATATAGCTTCCGAAAGTCAGAGGTGCGCGACGTGGGTTCGAACCCGAGACCCTCTGCATTGCAGTCTGTTGGTCTCCCTACTGAGCTATCGCTATGGCTATACAGGTGGTTGACTTTATTATGTTCACATAATATTTCAAACATACTAACTATCCACTTTTATTGAAAGCTTCATTTTGTTTATATTGTAGTTGTCTTTGGCCACGGCGCGGGCGCAGTCAGTCGAGTAACATTATTCAGCTGAGCCTCACGTCTCTGTTTCAATTCTATTTGATTATTATTAATTAATATATGTTGATTATTTATTGTAACATTAAATTTTGCATGCCTAATGGCAAAATGTACAAGGATTCAAATAAATGTATTTAACACCTATTATGTACTAGCTTTTGTCCGCGGCTTCACTCGCGTTAATTTAGAATTTGACAATCAATTCGAGTTGTACTCTGCTTGTAATAATATAATTCAATCATGATTCGAAATACACGTGGTGCCATCTATTATCATAAGAACGTTATTATTGTTTTCCTCGGGAACAGTAATATTTTTCGGGATTAAAGGTAGCCTATGTCCGTTTCTGTAGACTTGACAACGTATATGCAAAATTTCAGGATGATCGGTTCAGTGGTTTAGGCGTGAAAAAGTCACAAACAAACAAACTCATTTTCGCTTTTATAATATTAGTTAGGATTACCTACATTTTTTGCAAATAAACTATTCTATTCTATTCTGTAAACCCCTTCGAAAATATACTGCCTTAAATCTATTTATATATCAACTTAACACAAAGTAAACAAAAATACACCACTGTAATCACTTATCCACAAAATATTCCGCGTTTCAGACCAACAAACAAACTCTTTACAATAGAAACACTTGTCTTTGGTACACAATAGACAACTCTATGGACACTAGTTAATTATATTTCTTTATACTTTGCGATAAAAAAAAACATTTATTTACAATTGAAATTTTATTTATTATTATTAAAATGGTTATTTTTAACCTACTTTAATGGAAAAGGAAGGATAATTTGTGCCTCGAAATTTCTGTTTTCGTATTGTTGGTAAACTATAGTCAAAGTTTTGCTGTCCAAAACTTGACCCATGAGTCTAAATATGTATGTCTACTGGTAGTAGTTCTCAAGCCCGAGTTAGCAAGTTATGAGCCGACTGGTCTAACAAGCGTGCCTAAAATATGAAGTGTGTTCAGAAAATAAAGGTAATTCTAGTGTTTTGAAAAAATAATTCTCTACTTTAATATTGTCGCTTTCAAAATAGCGCCATTAAATATTATGCACTTATTCTTATTTAGCATATAGCCTTTAGCTCTTTCAGCGATGCGCTTTTCATGCCATCTATGCTTGTTAAAATACGGCTCTTTAAGGTTCTTTTTATTTTTGGGTAACAATGTGAATCACAGATAATATAATATCAAGAATGTATATAATATCAATCAAGTAGGTCTCGACCATAGCCACTCTTTGTTATATAATTACACACATACATAATTTTTACAAAAATTGCGAGAGACGTTATTTTCCATTAAAATGGAGACTATAAATGCCGAACATCCGTCAAATGACATGGAAGTGTTAAAAAAGATGGAGGACGAACATCTACGAAAGCAGAGACAGGTTATTAATTTTTCATCATAACCTTATCATACTGAGCTCGAGTCTCCACTCTGAGTGTGGGTCCATATCGGTGACAAGTCATGGGCTGTGAGCTCAGGGCGTGACAAACAGAACGTTGTATTCTTCGTATGTGGACGAGCGCTACACAGATTTGCTTGTTGCCCATTGTAACACATTTTGATGGGCATTTTTTTATACAACTGAATAGGCCTACAAGCAAAAGGCCTACCTGATGGTAGACGCTTTTTCTATCACTTGTTGTAGCAGAGGGTATAAGTCTAACTTTACTGACCAACAAACAGAACAGCATAACAGGATTAGTAGTGGTTAGTATAACTGACTGCCACGCCTGAGGTCGCAGGTTCGATTCCCGCACAAGTCAAACATTTGTGTGCATAAACATGGATATTTGTCTTGATCTAGGTGTTCCTATGTATACATACATACATACATAGATTCACGCCTGTTTCCCAGAGGGGTAGGCAGAGACTACGGATTTCCAATTGCTACGATCCTGACACACTTCTCTGGCTTCATTCGCTTTCATCACATTCCTCATACACGCCCGTCGGTTCAAGGAGCTCTTAACCTGGCCTTTGTCCAGAACGCCTCCGATCTGATCGAGAAACGTTCGCCTAGGTTTTCCTCTTGCGACTGTTCCATTCACACTAGCCTTATAAACTTTCTTAGTCAGTCTTTCCTCGTCCATTCTTTCTACATGTCCAAACCAGCTTAACATACCCTTTTCTATTCTTGTAACTATATCCACTTTCATGCCGCATCTCTCTCTCTAATCACACTATTTCTTATTCTATCTTTCAGAGTCACACCACATATGCTTCTCAACGCTGTCATTTCTACAGCATTTATTTTGCTCTCATTCTTCTTTTGCCATACCCAACTTTCACTTCAATACATAAGTGTGGGCACTAATAGTCCTCTATGAACAGCCAAACGTGCCTCTTCGGATACATTTCGACTGTTCATAAAAGCGCGTAGAGCTCCATTCACTTTGTTGCCAGCAATCGTTCTCCTTTCAATATCTCCGTCATGTTTACCATCCCTTGTAAACAAAGTACCCAAATATACAAACTCTTTCACTTGCTCCACTTTTTCTCCATCAATCATAATATTACACATCGTCACGCACTCTTCCTTTTCAAATACCATTACTTTCGTCTTGCTTACATTTATTTTCATTCCTTTACTCTCAAAAGCACCATGTATAATAGTTACCATCGCCTGCAACTCTTCCGCTGATGACGCAAGTATTACTTGGCCATCGGCATAAAGAAGACATTTGACAAGTAACTCATTCATTCTTAATCCCCATTCACAATCTTTTGAATCTTTCAAACAATTGTCCATGTATAGGTTAAACAGCCAAGGTGACGCTACACATCCTTGTCTAACACCTTTATCGATGCTAAACCACTCTGTGTAGGTCCCATTTATCCTAACACAAGCTCTGGAATCATCATAAAGAGATTGCAGAGCTCGCGTGAGGTTGCTATTCACTCCATACATGGACAATGCCGACCAAAGTTCATTCCTCACCACTTTATCATAAGCCTTTTCCAGATCCACGAATGCGCAATAGACCTTTTGACCTTTGGCCAAAACTTTTTCGGCTATGCTCCGTAAGGAAAAGACCTGATCCGTACATCCCATACCCTTTCGAAATCCCGTTTGTGCATCCCATATTTTCTTGTCGGTTACGCTCACAATCCTTTCAATTAACACTTTCGCATACAATTTACCGACGACGCTGAGCAAGCTAATGCCTCTATAGCTTTTGCACTCTTGCTGTGAGCCTTTTCCCTTGTATAAAGGTACTATGACGGCCTTGCACCAATCACTTGGTACGCGGCCGGTATTCCAGCACAAGTTAAAAAGGCGGCACAACTGAGTTGCTATAAGACCCTGTCCGGCTGTCAGCATTTCGACTGTAATCCTATCATACCACCCAGCCTTTCCTGATTTCATGCTTTTCAATGCTTTCATAATTTCATCCATACTAATAGGGCTTTCATCACTACTATCATTATCATTCATTTCGAAACTATGCTATTCCTCTCTTTCAAATAAACTTTCAAAATATTCCTTCCATCTTTTCAGTACGCTCTTTTTTTCATTCAGTAAACTTCCATTCTTATCTCTGATTGATGTCAGCTCTGTGGTTACGGTTTTACCTCGAACCGAACGAATGGATTTCCAGAAGAACTTTGCGTTGATCCGGAAATCTTCAGATAATCTTCTATCAAACTCGTCTTTCAATTCCTCTTTTTTCCTTTTAATTACATCCTTCACTACCTTATTCATTCTTATAAACTTATTCTTAGCTACATTCACATCCTCATTCGTTGCTTCTTGCATTCTTTCATTGGCTCTGACAGATAGCCAGTCCAACCATGCCTGCTTCTTCTCACGTACTACGCCTTGCACATCTTTATCCCACCACGCATTCTTTGATTTTATAACTTTCCTCTTCTTGCTCACACCGCATACTTCTGACGCTACAACAACCACTTCATGGTTAAACGACTGCCATAATTCTTCTATATCATCAGTGTCACAAAATCTTTCAAATCTTTTCCTCAATTGACTTTTATACTCGTCTTTCAATACTTCATCTTGCAAATTTTCTACTTTTATTCGTTTTTGGACACTTGTTCGGGTAGGTATACGGTGTCGCCATCCTTTGAAGAGGCCACGTATCCGGCTCATAATCAAAAAATGGTCGGTATGGACACCAATACCTCTATATACCCGAGTGTCTAGGACATTCTTTCTCAATCTTTCATCCACTATAACAAAGTCAATCATACTACTTCTTACATTCTTTGCTTCTATATGTATGTATTTACAAAAAGAAGTATATATGTATGTTTATCCATTGTCTAGTACCCATAGTACAAGCTCTGTTTAGTTTGGGCTAGATGGTGTTGTGTGTATGTGATAGAATATTATATTATATTATTATATTGCCCACTCTAGGCAAAGGTAATTTTAGTTCGGATGGAAGAATTAGTAGAGGTAGGGATAGGAGTCTCCAGAACTCTTACTTACTGATTGAAACGTAAAAACTGTGTTACTAGTTACGCCGATTTCTATAAAAAGTGAGATATCTTAGGGCAAGCCATTCATGTCTGTTGCTGGCGATAGCTCGTGGTAAAAAATAAGAAGATGCCACCGCCGCCGCGCTGGTGATAACTGCTGAGTCATAACAACACCAGTTGATATGACTTAACAGTTGTTACTAAATAATTTGCAATAGTGTTGCGTTTCGTTTGGTGAGTGAGAGTGCCGGAGGCCCAATCACCTCCTTTCCCCCTTCCCACTCCTCCTCCTTCCCACTTCCTTTCCTTAAGGGTCGGCAACGCGCAGGTGATGCCTCTGGTGTTGCAGGCGTCTATAGGCTACGGTGACCACTTACCATCAGGTGGGCCGTATGCTTGTATGCCACCTTAGTTGAAAAAAAAACTGTCTTAGGTACTTTGACATTCTTCATAAATAAAAACAATGAAAATTATTTACTCTTCTCTAATGATATCTCTTGAATCAGGTCCGCATGATCCAGACCGACCGCCTCCAACGTACAATGGGAGTGCATCCTCAGTTCCGGCGACAAGATGAACTGCTGAGGGCTCTGAAGGCGGAGTTCATCAGCCTTTCTAAAGATGTCAAGGTAAAATATGGCGAAAGACCATCAAACGGTCTCTCGTTAATTTCAATCTCTCTGCCACGTAGGGTAGGGTGGTCTGAGATGGCGCACTTTTGAAAAGAAACGATATAAAATGAAAACTAAAGTTATTAAAGAGATCAAATTTATTTATTTTAACACTTTAGCTATTAGCCTATAATTTACTAATAACACTTTTAAATATTATGATAATCTTTGGAGTTATTTAAGTATAAATACATAATGAGAAACTCGCCATCTTACACACTTGGTTGTGTAAGATGGCGCGGTGCGATTGATAAGATGGCGCACGTAATTAATTACCACATAAGTCACATTTATATGCGCCAATACCAGAATAAGCTGAACAATTCTCATGCCACCAGGTGTTGCATGTGGAGCACTTAATCCAATCTTCTTGTATTGGCTCTTTGTAGATTTCACGGCATCCACCACATTTCCACATTTGTTTTTTTACTTCAGCCTTATACGGATAGCTATTTATAACTTCTGATTTTTTATGTTTACGGTTTGACACTTTTCTTGCAATAGCTTTAGGGAATGGACTAACACATCAACAATTTTTGAGCATCCTGGAGTCGCATTATTAATTCCAGAACATCCAGTCTTGCCTGCCGAAGAGTTCTCTTCATTTGTTAAAATCGGCGGAGTTCGCTGTTGCTGCCTTACTAACTCGATCGGATCGGTTTCTGTGGGATCTTTATCTGCATCCGGTACTGTCACTGACCCATCATCATTCGGAAGTTCTTGGTCCGTCACCACACTGGCCATAAAGTAAGCATCAGTGAAAACATCTAGATTGTAAGGCCATATACCGGTGGTTTTGAAACTTTTAGCCGCACATGCAACAGTAGCGGCTTTACAGGGCTGAAAATTGAAGTCATTTGAAACACTGTTATGGCTCTGCCATTCTGGTGATTCCTCACCCATTTTTCGCACTCATTGGCATTGTATTTTTTTATACAGTGTAAAATCCTCTGTCTAGTGTCTGTAGTTTATGGCTGCTATGGGGTGGCAAAGTTAAAGCAATAACATTATTGTCTCTAAAAAAATCAGTGGCTTTGATGGTACAGTGGGAAACGTGGTTGTACAAAGAAAAGACCTTAGATGTTTAGGGGTAATTTCAAAAAACATTTCATCTAGACATTTTAAATAGTCACACAGTTCTTGTTCTACATCTTCTGAAAAAGTAACGTCATACCTGCCCATCTTTGTTGCAACTGGGTTTTTTTTACAGTTTTCTCCTTAATGTTGACTCCGGCATTCCGAGAGATTCAGCCACTGATCTTTTACTGCCTCTATTATTAATGCGCTTTCGAGCTTCTTCTATCAGCGATTGTGGCATACCTTTCGGTTTGACGTTCTTTGTCTTCGGGACATCTAAAAGTTAATAAAAAAATGCATTATCAATAAATTCTTGTCCTAAACTATCAAAACAAACTATTTAAAAATTTTTGCGTGTAGGATGGCGCGCGCCGTTTTATACACCCCCTTAATGCGCCATCTTACAATTTTCGATTCATTAGATAAATTATTGCGCTAGCGCCATCTCTTCATAGATATCGACAATTTTTTTGCTCGACCGTCATGGCGAAGCACGAATTTGTTTATAACATGGATCCAAATACTTATAAACCGTTCACTTTTTAAGTGGTTATCAATTCAAAATAGATAAAAATAGCACCAAAACAAGTTAAAATGTTTGAACTTACCTTGCAAACCTAGTTTTTATCAGAACACAATTAAATTCGGGGAGCGTAAACCGGCGGCACATACGATCAAAACATGACTGAAGTTAGCTACATAACTTGTTTCAATTTTGAGTAATGACGTATGCGCCGTCTTATCGTCCGCGCCATCTTACACCAACCTACCCTAGCAGTGTTGAGTTGAATGCCAAGGACTCTGACTTTACGAAATTATGTGTGTATTCATTAGGTTTTTTAATTATCTCTCCCTTTAACAGTGAAGAAAACTGGTAAGTTTAAAAGTTTCCGAAGATTTTTTAAGTCGACCGACCTGCTCGAGGGCGTCGTGGTGGACTGTGGCCTAACCCTTCTCATACTGCAAAGAGGCCCAAGCTGAGCATTAAGACAGTTTTTAAACGGAACTAATATTATTATTATAAGGTTTCTGGTTCAAGTCTTGAGATGCAAACAGTATTTAAGAATCCTTTTAAAAACATATCACTGTAGCTGGAGCGCGCAGGTGTCAGATTTTCAGTAGACCTCACGTTGTATATGACACATTCAAACTTATTTAGCGAAATGATTTACCTACATATCTGTCTGCCTTTCAGTGGCATGCGTCGTAAGTCTACGTATCTATTTTAAGACTTCACCGAAATTACATAACAAAACATATTCTATTTCAAGTAAAATTACGTATTCGTCTAGCTAGTATAATACATTGGCATATTAAATGAGCGAGCGCACACGAAGTCGCGTGGAACTACTAGTCAACTCAGAACTGTTACTGGTCGTACAAGGTTACAACCAATTTGACTGTCTGTCTGTCATTAGTCAGACGTTTTAGTAAGTTCCCTTATCTATTCTACAATTTGTACGCGTCGAACAACTATTGTGAAATGTAAAGGTATCTGCGCATTGCAGTGTTATTTGATTAAACGTTACTTAGTAAACGTATGTAATTAACGCTTCAAACAAAGTGCAAAATACAATACGATATTATTTACGGATAGCGGTCAGCACACCTTCAATTTGAGGTCAAAATCCCTGGCTTTAACTAAACTTATTTTTTTCAAAGACCTTTTAGCCTCTAACATCAGGCAAGTCAAAGTAGGAGCATTTCGGCCTCTATGGCGTAGTGGTTAGTGTAACCGACTGCCACGCCTGAGGTCGCGGGTTCGATTCCCGCACAAGTCAAACATTTGTGTGCATGAACATGAATGTTTGTCTTGGTCTGGGTGTTTCTATGTATAATATGTATGTATTTACAAAAAAAAAAAAAAGTATACAAGTATGTTTATCCATTGTCTAGTACCCATAGTACAAGCTCTGCTTAGTTTGGGCTAGATGGTGTTGTGTGTATGTGGTAGAATATTATTATTATTATTATTTATCAAACTGATATTCTTACCTGCTACGTCTCATCTCCACAACTTAAACTGGATTTTATTTTCAATACTCAATTATTTCCTGTTATTATTATTACAATTTTCTTTTATTTTTATCGATATAAAATATTAAATTTGAATTTGACTATAGTTATATGTATTATGTATGATAAAATGTAAATAACTAATAGCTAGTCGTGTAATACTGAACAAGTGTCACGGATGGGTTTCGTAGAAATACTTTCTTCGGCCAAAGACTACACTTTGCTTTTCACGTTTCCAACATTATTTTAAGTAGTCGTGAGCTGTTATTATTAAGCTTTTGCCCACGGCTTCGCTCGCGTAAAAGTATGTTAGATTATGTTAACAACAGTACTTTTTTAAATATAATATAGCCTATGTTACTCGGTGATAATATAGCTTTCTAATGGCGAAATAATTTTAAAAATCGTTTGAATAGTTTTTGCGTTAAATCCTTACAAACAATCAAACAAAAACCATATATTTTTATTTTATACAACTAAGGTGGCAAACAAGCCTACGGCCCACCTGATGGTAAGTAGTCACCATAGCCTATGGACGCCTGCAACAACAGAGGCATCACTTGCGCGTTGGCGACCCTTTAAAAAAGGAAGAAAGGAAACAGGAAGTGGGAAGGAGAAGGAGCGGGAAGGGGAAAGAAGGCGTGCCTCCGGCACTCGCACTTACCGAACGAAACCCAACAGTAGGAATACTGCTATTGTACGTCGGTATTCTGTGAGAGGGTAGTCCTTCCCCGGTCGAGCCGGCCCATTCATGCTGAAATCAGCGAGGCTCTCCTTCTCTATCTTGCCTCTTTATAATATTATAGATTATTATATTAGTATAGAGAGCAGCGAGAGCTCAGTGGGGAGACCAACAGACTGCAGTGCAGAGGGTCTCGGGTTCGAACCCACGTCGCGCACCTCCGACATTCGGAAGTTATATGACTTTTCGAAATTATGTGCGTATTGATTGACAATTATCGCCTGCTCCGTGCCTCGGAAAGCACGTTAAGCCGTTGGTCTCGGGTGCCATGAATATCTATGGCAATCGTTATTGGGAGAGCGTAGACACAAAAGATCCCACTGGGTCGAAGTGTCGCCGGTCTGCACTGACTGGCCCCCACATAAGATAAGATAAGATATTAGTATAGAACTATAGATGAATAAAAGTATAGCACTATAGTGAGTTTGTAGCCTAACATAAGTTGATAAATAGGTACGTTAGTAAAATCTGTATAAAATAGCTTTCGATAGCGACAGCCGATTACGAGCTCGCCTATATTTAGACCTCCGATACATTTATTTTGTTACTAGGTGTCACAAGAAGCTTTGTCTGACTAGGTCAATAGATAGCAGATTATATCACACTAATGGCGCGGTAGTTTTAATAGTCACCTCGCCATAATAAATGCGATGAATTTTGTGAGTTTGAGTCCAGCGCAGAACCAAAGTTTGAAAGATAAATAGATTGTCATCAATCTAACCTAGGCTCTCATTATCAATTTCTAGCCTGGTCTATACGTGTATTGTACATAGTGATTGAGTTACTTGTTAAAATATTATTTAAATTTGGGTTCGATTCCCGCACAAGTCAAACATTTGTGTGCATGGACATGGGTGTTTGTCTTGGTCTGGGTGTTTCTATGTATAATATTTATTTTTCTATGTATAGTATTTACAAAACAAACAAAATTTTAACAAAAACGAAAACCGACTTTAAATAAGAATATTCTAAAACTTAAAATGCACTAAAAAGTTAATAAATAATTGCATATTCTTATGAATAATTAATTTATTGTTATTTTTGGAGACGGCGTTAGCCGCCCGCGCCGCGTGCTGCGTCTACATGTGTAATTGTGCATGCCAATGTTATGTTATGATTATAGTAAGACATCTCATGTTTAATTAGTTACAAACCTACCTTGGCTGACACCGACTCCAATAATAACAATAATTTAATTATTCACATAATTATTATTAATATGCAATTATTTATTAACTTTTTAGTGCATTTTAAGTTTTAGAATATTCTTATTTGAAGTCGGTTTTCCTTTTTGTTAAAATTTTGTTTATGTCTCGGTTTCTAGTGAACCCTGCCAAATATGAGAACATCATCAATGTAGCCAAATACGCATTATTAAGTATAACTCAAAAACGAATGGTTAAATCTTGATCAAAATTAAATGGGACCACACGTGAAGCAAAAGCTTTCAAATAAAAAAAGAATCATCAAAATCGGTTCACCCAGTCGAAAGTAACGAGGTAAAAAATATAAAAAAAAAATACAGACGAATTGAATACCTCCTCCTTTTTTTGAAGTCGGTAAAAAAAAGGATATATGTATGTTTATCCATCGTCTAGTACCCATAGTACAAGCTTTGCTTAGTTTCAGCTAGATGGTGTTGTGTGTATGTGATAGAATATTATATTATTATATCATATTATATTACTATAAAATATTAAACTTAATTTTAAAAATATCTTAGACAACACCATACTTACGTCTGTATATCACAACGGGGTGAACAGAGGTGTCGTTGGGTGTAATCCCAAATAACCAAATATCGCACTCTATATTTTATGTCTCACATAGAAAACACAGCTACTGCAAACTCTGTGCTGCTGAAATTATTAAGACAGAAATGCTTAATAACACTTTGCCAGACTCGTTAATCGAACCGGATACGTCGTTGATCTCATGGTCATGATCAGTGGACTGCGGTGGGCTGATTGATTGATTGACGTCGTTGATCACTTTCCATCCCTTACATACATAGAACCACTCTTTAAAACATTTAACTCCCATTTCTTCTAAATCTCACTCTCTTTTCACAGATAGCAAGATCTGGAGCCCATAAGAAGAAAGACAAGAAGATGAAGCTGGATTTAAAAAATGCTTTGCTACAGAGAGTTGAAACTGAACAAGACTGTGAAGGTATACCGTTCGTATATTTTCTCTGTTTTAGAACAAAAATACAAATAACCAGCTCCAGCTGCACTGTGTAGGCTCTGTGGAGAGCAACGGACGATGCCGTGGCTGTGGCGGGATTTTGGACAGACAAAATTTAAGGGTGTTCATACATTGACACGAAGAAGAAGAAGACCATACTTAGGCTTAAGACTTACTCAGGGATATGCGTCCAACGTACAGAAGTCTTTCGAGAATTTAAATGTAAAGTTTGATTGAAAATAGCTTAATATCTTCGCTTTATCTAAATCTATCAATGTTTTTCCAGCTGGACTTACTATCACGAGTCAGATAGATAACTTGCTGCAAAGAAACCAGAAGTATACCCAACAATGGAGAGATATAGCTCACACTACACAGGGACAAGTAAGTGATAGCTATATTATAGCTGAGACTTCAAAAACAACATCCTTAAAATACATTTCCAAACAAACAAATAAACTTTAATACGTCATCATTGCCTAATTTATTTGTCTACTCTCGAAACCATTCACTTTGTCATTCTAACGATAGTAAGGGTACCGGGTGAATAGAAAGGCGTTCAAACAGACGCGCACGGTTACACATTTTATTTTATTTTTATTTTATTTATATATTTGGGATAACAAACAGTAGTACAATTTTATAGAAAATTACATATTATCATTAAATATAAATGTGCTAATTATACTACCAACATTATCCACTTATTACTACACAATATTATATAAAAATGGAGCATGCTACATGCTATGAAAAATAAAGAATTATAATTATATATGGATGGATTTAATACATTATTTAAAATAAATAAATTAATTAATATACTTTTACAATGAATACTCATTTATTTATATCGTACGTGCATGTCTAACGTAAGATGTATGTGGACTATGGAGATTAGGCACATGACTTGTAAGCAGTTGCGTTATTTAAAGACTCCAGTAAACATTTTCTGTATTTGATTGCAGAATGCATGAAAATATCCGTGCTGTTAAAATAGTTGTTGTAATTATCTACAAGCTGTCGAAGAGGTGTTCTTAAACCTTCGTTAGTATTAGGGACATGATCAGTGGTAATCGCTAAGAGACGATGCAGGCGAACCTACCTTTGCATGACTGTTCTGGGGACAATGTAACACAGTTTATTTGTTAATTCTAAACAGTCATACATGTTATGAATGATGTCGTGCAAAAACATGCCAAACTGTACTGAGGATGCTTCGCGCTGGGGCAAAACACATGTCGACGCATATTTTGTGTTTGAAGTGGAATACTTCAAGTTAAAGTACGCTCGGTCACGGCCACAACGCATCTCGGGCGCTTGCCTGCTCAGCAAGTAAGAGTCATAGCTGGGTGACTCGGGCAATACCCGGCTTGTAGGCCTATTTAGGTAGACGTATGGATGTACGTCGGGAAGTGAGCGTGCCTTATACAGCTCCGGTACCATACTGGAGATATGGGAGGCGGCTTCTCCGTCGGCTTTAGCGAGGTTTTCGTGTACAACTCCCGGAGTTGCGAGTGGTGAGCGGCTTTATTGCTCTGGTACCTATCTGGACAATAGGTAGTGTCTCTTGGGCACGAGGTAGCTCGCTTACGAGAACCGAATCTCTGAGGTTAGGGTGAAGAGTTGAGATTTGGGGACAAGGCCTGTCTATAACTAGTCCTGGAAGGTGCTCTCGGATACTGGAAGGTACAGCGACTCCACCTAACTAACCTTGACGGTTGGTGTAGGGGAACGCTATATCATAAACTGGACTATTCATAGAGAGAGGGGATGTCATTTAACTGAGGAGTTCGGTATTGTCAACCTTTTTCTATTGCAATAGCTGGGATGGGCAAACCAAGGATGCGTGGCGAGTTTCTCTCTTCCCAATTACTCTATTACAATGGCCAAGTGACGCTCAATTCAATTCAACATAGCAACAACCTTGTCTATTCAGAAGCTTTTTATGCATCTTCTATCGCTTATACTATGGGGAGTGTTCCGAGGAATTGTTCGGACTATCCCTGCCGCCTCTTTTCGCCATCGTCCTATGCGACAGAATATCCATCCCCATCATTTAGATGGTTAGCAGTCCACAACTGTGCGTTTTTCCGGAAATTTTCTGGACTAAACTGTGGAATGAACTGTCGCTTGCGGAATTTCCGGAATACGACCTACAAACATTCAAGAAAAGAGCGTACTCCTTTTTAAAAGGCCGACAACGCATTTGTGATTCCTCTGGTTTTGTATGTGTCCATGGGCGGCGGTAATCGTTTACCATCAGGCGATCCATCTGCTCGTTTGCCTCCTAAGTCATAAATAAAAGCATTATATTTTAAACGTAAACCTCATCTACCAGGCATATTTCTAGACTCTATGTCTACTGAAAATGTTCTACTATCCAAGTCGTTTTACTTTTCAGCTCGAAGACCGTCGAGTCCAGAGCGAACACCGGCTGGTGTCAACAGAGAACAAGCTCGAAGCAGCTCAGTTGAGGCTGAACGCCGTACAGTTTTCTAACAACAAAATCCGAGAAGAGATTGAACATATGCTAAAAGACAGGTGACTGTAACAACCAGCGGTAGGCTTATGTTTAACTTATCACCAGATATAGTAAAATATAACTGTCAAAAATAGTAAATGATCACCAAATTGCACAGCAAAATATATTTAAAGAGATCAAAATAAGTCGACGGAGCCCCGCTTCGGCTCCTATTTTTGAGTGGGTTTAAGAAGGAACCTAACATAACCTAACCCTTCCGAGACGGAATGCAGTGATTTAAGGTGTATAGGTGCTCGTTATGATATATTTTAGTAAGCATATTTTGCTGCTCAATTACTAGTTTTGGTGGTCATTATATTTAATTCCGTAGTTAATGCACCTATGCCTTATATATTTCGGGGTCCGGCAAAATCAAAGTTGGCGACATGTAGGGGTAAATTGCCTCCACCTACTATTTCGAAGAAGCAGACATGAGACTAAGTATGTATATACGTATTACGTAGGTCATTAGGTAATACTTATAAACGTCAAGTTTGAGTCCGAATAAACCTATATAAAAATATAAAGACAAACAGCCTTCGGGCGCTAAGTACTGGTGGTTAGGGCACTAGAGATAGAACCTCCTTACAAGATCCCTTAGATCAGGTAGTCTGCATAGTCACTTCTAGAAGAAGATTTCTGATTACTGTCTACCCTACATTAGAAATGTAGGGTAGACAGTAATCAGTACAAAAATACCGATTTTGTTTACATAGAACGTCCCGATGAACAGATTAATTTGGTGTTATACTAACTAAAGATGTGTCATTGACGGTTTTTTATTTAATTTATTTTTCGTCAATAGTCAATAGGTTAAAATATCTGTTAAATCGTCAACTGGTTTTTCAATGAACTGATTATTCATTAGATTCGTATAAAGTTAAATTATTGCGTATTATGTCAGCGTTTTCGATTGCAACTTCTAAAACCGTTTTGTAGCTACAAATCGTATTAGAACAAAACTGTTGTTTTATGAGATGAAAATTATTTGTACATTATTGCGAGTTGCGACTTGCGTTGCGAAGACTTTGATAGAATATTAGGTTAATATTTTCAACAGGTTTTTCATTGAAAAAAATCAGTTAATTCGATATAGAACAAAAAGCCGTTAATAAAAACAGTTTATTGATTTAACGACCACCTCTAATACTAACATTTTAAATTAAAATCAGATGTAGATGTGTTACGTATGGTTCATGAGGAAAGCCAGTTATTAAGAACTGTATATATCAAAAGAAGAAAGATAAATAGCAACCGGCAACTCTTTTAAAAAAACACTAAAAATATGAAAATACAATAACAACAAAGATTATTATAATAATAATAATAATCTTTATTGTTCAAAATTATATAACACATAATACATAATTATTAAATAATTTGTGTATATATTATGTTAATTATTTGTTTATTTGATGTGCAATAAAAATAGAACTAATTAATTTTATAAATGTAAAAAAATATAAAAGTGATAGTGAAAATACAATCAATAAATAAGGCTTAAGAATATGTACTTAAACAGAAACTCTGGCCCCTGAACTAGGTTTATGTACCTGGATTTCAAAGTTCAGCGCCCCCCGTATTTATGTATCCACTGTAAGCCTTTATATCCAACAAGTGAAGAAAAAATGCCAATTGAGTCGTATCAACATGTTAAAAGGAAAGCAGAAGACAGAGACGTGTGACAATTACTCCACCGACAAAAGCAACACTCTTAACTCAATACTTTCTAGGAGTCTCTTTAACCAAGCTTGGGCCAAAATGCTGTCGGCCCTCTGCAGGGGGAAGAAGTTCCTCAGAGATTTGTTCGAGTCTTCAACCCTGGCTTACGACCAGCGAGACGAGTGGGTCGCTAAGCTGAAGTCAATTCGGGAGAAGGGCAAGATTGATCAAATGCTGCAAATACAGGTATATATTTATGTATTTTATATACTAGTCACAATTATCTAAAATCGTTTATCTGCCCTGCAGGTTATTTAACATTTTACTGCTTGAACCATGTCGACATAACTTTGCATAATTTTAATTAGCTAATGCTAATTCTATCGTCGTTCTATACAACATAATACATTTTGGTTAGCCTTATATGGTGCAGGGATGTTGCGAATATTCGCATACGCATCCGTAATTGCAGAGCTTCTGCATCGATTTGGACATGTGCATCCGCATCCGCATCCGCAATAATCAACGCGGATGTTAATGCTGATCCAGAAATAGCGCAGGTTGCTACAAGAAAGAAAATGGGTGGGCCGATGAATGGCGCGATGATTCTTCAAGTGAAGATGAGAATCAAGAAACACTAGAAAATGGTATAGCTACATGTATGAACCTTTTCAAAACAGGCTTGAACCTGCAGAGATGATATTAGATACTCTTTATTATATTCCGCAATTGCGAAGCTTCCGCATCAATTTGGACATCCACATCTGCATCCGCATTTACGGATGTGAGCCTAAATATCCGTATCCGCAACATCCCTGTTCTCCCATCCTCCATCAATTTTGGTACACCATATTATTATGGTGTTTCAAAATTAAAGATATTTCTAAATATAAAATCAAACTCATTACGACAGCGTCAGTTGTCGCCTATGTCTGATTTTCTACATTATTTCACACACAAGAGAAAATAGCAGACAAAAAAAATCTTTTTGTGCAAACAATATCAACATTTGTAATAAAATAAGGCACTAATTAATATTTTACATTTGGTATAAGGAAAGTGAGTGTGTTGAGAGCATAATATCTCGCTATGTCCCTAGATCAGAAGCGTTTTAGTAAAAGTTACGTCATAGTTTGTATCGTGCATCCTTTTTGTATCATTTGACAATTACCCTTACTACCAGTGTAACGTTTTTGGAGGCGCGGCTGACTTGGGTTGTAAGCTAAGCAGAGATAATTTCAAACAGTTTTCTACACAATTACAAAGTTTTAATTACAATTGAAACAATAATTACAGAATATTATAACAGAGTTACATTAAACTTTAAACTACACGTTTTTACAAAAAACAGGGCGTGGTTCTAGTAAGGCTTGTTGCGTGGTCTTTGGAAGATAGACCACTTATCTTGGATGAAGTAGCGCAGGGAAAAGCGACTCCATCTTCGGCGCGATCCACTCTGCCTCTGGGGGGGACAAGAGAGGCACCTCTTCACTCGTCGCGCGCGTCGTGCGCCACGAGTCGGCTACGTGGCACCAAATTTAAAACGCTTATAGCTTATTTGTTATTGAGTAGATTCCAAAAATTATTTGTGAATTAGAGTTAGGTTAATGTAAATATTTTACCTATTATAATGACACATAGTCATACAATGATATAATAAAATATAAGACAACATAACGCTATTGTCGCCTTAAATGTTGTGGGTTCGAAACCTACACAGGGCAATTATATATCTAATCCATGTTTCACAATCTAAGTGTCATTTGTGTGATATCTTCACCAAAATCTTATTATTTAAAATTCACTTACTTTCTCAGGAAATGCGAGACCTCATTAAGGGTCACAACCACGAGATGAAGCTATACCACTTCCTTGCCGCTAAAGGCCTCACCAGACTCAATCTGAAGCAGGAGCAGAGAGAAGAAGATGAGAAGAGAAAACTAGAAGACGAAAATAAAAAGCAATGCCAATATCACTTTCAAATACTGGACGAAGTCTTTGTAAGTTCACTTTGATGATATTATTTTTACTCTGTGTAGAGTAAATGCATAGCCTAGTGGGAAACTGTTGGACTGCCATGCAAATAATAATAATAAGTTTATTTGCATAGAATGTAGGTAAAAAACAAATCATTATGTTAACAAGAGGTTATAAGATCCGTGTACATTCTACCTTAGATTAGGCTTGCAAACATTATAATTATAAGATTACAAAAATAATATAATTATGACAAAATTATAAAAATCCAAATGAAATTGCACATTATAAAGATAGGATTACATTAAAAAATCTAAATTGTATGGTCATTTAAATAATCATTAATAGAATAATAACATTTTTCGAGTAGTAGTGATGTCAATTTAGTTTTAAACAACTGGATTGAAGCAGTTTTTATAAAGTCTGGTATTTTGTTATATATATTATTGCTCATGTTAAAGACACTTTTTTTGAGTAAGGCAGTATTATAATTGTTAACATGCAGTAAGTTTTTATACTGAGCTCTAACAGCGCCTCGAGTTCCAACCCAAGGCGCGCATCTCTGACTTTCCAAAGTTATATGCGTATTAAATAGTTAATTATTGCTTGCTTTAACGGTAAAGGAAAACATCGTGAAGAATCATATCTGAGAGTTCTCCATAATATTCTCGAAGATATGTGAAGTCTGCCAACCCGCACTAGGTCAGCGTGGTGGACTATAACCTAACCCTTCTTACATTGAGAAGAGGCTCTTGCCCAGCAGTGAGACAGTTTAATACTGTGATGGTGGGCTGATATTATTATTTTTATTTTTGTTTCTCTTTTACGGGTATTTCCCTAATACGTTAGGAAAATACCCGGCCCTTTGGGAGGCTTACACGGAGACATGGGTCCAACGTGAAGAGGCCCTTCGAGAGTTTGGTTATTATGAATACTGCTAGGTATGGGTTCTAATAATTTTGGGCTATGGGTATAGGTGTTTGATGGACTGGTATATCGGTCACTATGGATGATAAAAAATTGATAAATTATATTAAAATTAAAACACTAATAGTCTTACTCATATCTTATTTACATCCTACTTAACATCTTTTGTTGTACCACTTTTTACAAAACTAAATCCTATCTCAAAAAAACACATGTTAACAAATTAAAAATTACTTACGACCTGACACAACGCCTCCCACCTCACGGTGTATTGTTTGAAGATGCACTGCTGTCTTTTTCATCCGCATATGGTCTTAAGTCTTAGCCGGGCGATTAGAGCAACCAAATACAAAATAGTATTTTTGTACAAACAAATCTAATAATTAATTAATTAACAAATGTTATAAATTCGAAAGTAACTCTGTCTGTCTATCTGTCTGTCTGTCTGTTACCTTTTCACGGCTAAACCACTCAACCGATTTAGATGAAATTTGGTACAGATATAGTTTAAAACCTGGGGAAGGACATAGGCTACTTTTTATTGATGTAGGTATCACGCGGGCGGAGGCGCGCGCAGAAGCTAGTGAATTATAAATAACTCACGGGTAATACACGTTATCAGATTTTTTCAATTATTGTATATTCGTTTTTATATTATTACCCCCGTATAATAAGTCGGCCTCGATGGCGTGGTGGTTAGTGTAACCGACTGCCACGCCTGAGGTCGCGGGTTCGATTCCCGTACAATTCAAACATTTGTGTGCATGAACATGGATGTTTGTCTTGGTCTGGGTGTTTGTATGTATAATATGTATGTATTTACAAAAAAAAATATATAAATTTATGTATGTTTATCCATTGTCTAGTACCCATAGCACAAGCTTTGCTTAGTTTGCGCTAGATGGTGTTGTGTGTATGTGATAGAATAATATTGTTATGAGATGGTATTACAGTAAAGGATCATAGAGTCTTTACTGTAATACCATCTTATTATCTGGATGTTCTATATGTCCGATGTATAAATATTTGCAGAATACACAATACAGGCACTTTACAAGACGCTGAAGTTGTATTTAAAAAACATATTGAAAGAAACAGTACTTTGGTCGGTAACAACACGGTTTGTCAAGTTGACGATTTCATGCATAGTCTTTTTCCTCGTTTATAATCTGTATTATACTGTAGCATGCGAAATGCTTAATAGCTTAATATGTAACAATACTTTATTTCCAGGAATACACAGACAAATCATGCGTGAACGATATAGAAAGTCTGTTCCTAACAAGAGAACAGCAGAACGACTCGATATACAACTTGTTGACAGACTACTGCGCCGAAAATGAAGTACTGACCCGCGATGTGGAACGTATAAGAGTGCTAGCTAGTATGACCTTTAATTATCATAATAGGAAGATAGATACTATGACGCTGTAGTGGATTCTCGGGAGAATCGAACCCGAGACTTTATGCACAGCAGATACTTTCACTCCCACTATGCCACCGTGGCAGTCAAGACAATAATGGAGACCGTCCATATTCGGGTTGCACGTGGACAATCGTTTTATAAACAAAGTAAAATTTTAAACGTTTTGTTCTAATATATAACAAATATTGGTTACCATCCAGGAGTATGAAATTGACTTATTTTATTTATATATTACATGGAAATAAAGCACACAGCCTGGAAGCAATAAGGCAGTATTACTGCAACTGCATAGTCGGCCGAAGGACTGTTAGTTGCTGTGCTCACATAATGTCTGTAATATGGTTCCTAAGCTGGGCAAGATATGCAAATGTCACTCCACCAGCCCAGTGTTTGGAAAATATTTTAATAACTTATGAAGGTGATGGTGACACATGAAAATAAATATTTATTTTAAATAATGTGTTTTATTTTATTATTTAACGAACTTGATACTAAACTTCAAAAAATAGTGTTTTCTACTTAGTTTAGGCTACTCAACATTAATATTGTTATTACAATATAAAATTGTTCACGCCCAGGCCAGGATCCCATACAAGGTGGTCGGTCTCCTTTACCGCATGGATGGCGCAGTAGTTCAGGTGCCTCGTCTCGCCACTGCCAGTGCGTGGTGTATTGTGGGTTCGATGCCCACACGAAACACAAAAAATTTTGTGATCCACAAATAGTTGTTTCAAATCTGAGTATTCACTGTGTCCGTTGTATAAATGTTTCTAAAATCCCCCGCGTCACAGCAATAATTCATATTGCGAGAAGCGTCTTAAATCAAAAGACAAGTGATTATAAATGCGAATGTAAGGTAGTTAGTTTGTATGTTACGCTTTCACGCCTTAACTACTCGACCGATTATCATGAAATTTCGCATACACGTTATCGCCGGTACAAAAAAGACATAACAAAGTACTGTTAACGAGGGATAAATAGTTTACTGTATTAAATCTTCAATTTAAAATATTCCGCCATAACTACAGGTGATCGCAGAGACTGGAATGAGCAAGCGGAAGAACAAAGGCAGAAGAAGATACATAATCTAGAGAAACTTATAGAAGATAAGAATAACAAGGTAGAACAGCTCAGACAGAAGAACGAGGATACCAAGCAGTGCCTGGAAGATACTATGAACAAAATCACTGATATCTTTAAGTAAGTACTTTGGCAACCTATTAATTTGTTATAAGTAAATACCATTACGTTTAGAAACTGGCTTTTAAATTTGTACAATTTTTGCAAGGGGATGAGCTGCATACCGAGATACAGGTTACCACCTAGTTCGGTTGCAGATGTTCACAAGCTGTTTACTAAGTTTCACTGTTCCACTCAATATTCATTTAATGTAATTGTATAAACTTAAAAAAAAAAGTTTTTTCTTACACGAATATTTCTACCTTCTACAAGTTTTCTCTTCTTTACCTAGCCGCCTAATTGAATATATATTTTTTTTTAAATGCTGGGCCTTACCTTAATTGGATCTCAAATTAATTATTATTATTATTATTCGTATACTTATTTAATTTGATATCTGTAGTTGTGCCTATTTAATAAATAAATAAATAAGAGTAGTGCGTAAGAGAAAAGCTGTTACCAGGTTTCACCCGATATGTTAAAGGTTTATCCTATTTCCAAAGCTTAATTATTTATTCCTAAGGTTGGCAATAGACTGACAGGCTACTATAACCGCTTTGCATAAGGCGGGATGTGTGCTTGCTTGATAGTATACAGCCTACCTTCAGTGGCTCGTAGCGTGATATTAAATAGCGTACCTTACTTCTGGATATTGTAACTTTTTAATGGTGAAAGAATGAATAAAATCGGTTTAGTAGTTTTTGAGTAGCAGCGATAGCTCAGTGGGGAGAGCAACAGTTCTATCCTTTTAAATGTTTTATATAACTACAAATTTGGAATGCAACAACTCTCAATCGCAAGTCTGCCTGATTAATGACCATCGCCACTTTAACTTAAGTTTTCACATTGTTTGTGAATATACAAGCGCGACAATACGTGTTTCATTTCAATTATCTATCAGCACCTTCGTCAAACAACATGCGACGTTTATAAATCTATCCGTACAAGTCTGCTTACCCTCCTTGCGGAAAGTTTGAGCTCGTATAATTAATTCGAGCGTACTCATGAACGTGTCAGCGCCGACTGACGCTTAACGCACGTTTGATGGTAACGACACGTCACGTCACGGTGTGACGTATTTGATTTGTGGAGCGTGAGCATATGATGTTATTGTTATTAGCGAGTTGACCTATGAGCTGGGGGTAAGCAGAATTTCTCAGTACTCAGTTATCTGCATCAGTCATTTCCATCGCCATCATTTAGATGGTTGGCAGTCCACAACTGTGCGTTTTCCCAGAAATGTTCTGCCTCGCACAACTAAACTGTGGAATGAACTGTCCGTCTGCAGTATTTCCGGAACAATACTTATTTATTTATTTATTTATTTATTTTTGGAAGGCTTACAGACTAATAACTATTGTACAAATTATCATATTAAAGTAATCTTATTGCTAATTACAAGCCCCCACTACTAAATAAACTTACACTAATATTACAAAACGTTGACTAATTAATTACACTTAAGTATATTGATAGTACCTACAACATTAACTAACAATAATATACTACAATACTATCACAACAATACCTACTATCTACGTTTAGCCTACAGTTTGGGTTCCGCTATCCTCGGAGAAGAACGATTTGGTAAGTATATTTCTCACTGTGCTAGCACTGGTGCAGAATAAGTCAACGCCTAACTCATTGGGTAACCTATTAAATTCCTTCGCCCCGCGAAGGAGGAAGGCATTGCGTCTGTAGTTTGTGTTAGCGGCGGGTATACTTAGTATGGGCCGCTGTCGAAAGCCAATTAGGTTTGTGCGCAGGGATATGTTGGCAACCAGATCAGGGCTATCTACAGAACCATTCGCGATGTTAATTAAATATGTGATATCGTTGACATAACGCCTATAATGTAGAGGTAGAAAATGGTATCTTTGGCAGCGATGATCGTAGTCACGTGACTCTTGATGTGCCTTATAGTCTAGGTAACGCATGAATCTCTTTTGAACGCCCTCAATACGAGACTTGTAGATCTCATATTGAGGGTTCCAGACCTGTGATGCGTATTCTAAATGACTCCGGACAAAAGAGCAGTATAAGATTTTTACTGTTTTAAGAGATCGGAAACAGGCAGAGGCCCTCATCACAAATCCCAGTGCCTTAGACGCTTTGTTCACGATATTCTCTATATGCTGATCGAAGAGAAGCTTACTGTCTAGTGTAACACCAGGATCTCGAATGCTATCGACTTTCGTTATTTTCTGACTGCCCAGCCTGTAACCCATACCTACAATTGATTTAATACGTGTGAAGGATACATGGTAACATTTAGATACATTGAGTTGGAGCTTGTTTTTAGTACAGTAAGATTGGAACCTGTCGAGATCAGCTTGCAACTCATAAGTATCCGTCAAGTTTCGTACTACTTTATGTATCTTCATGTCATCAGCAAATAATAATATGTAAGAATGTCTAAAGCAATCAGTTATATCACTGATGAATAAATTAAATAATAGTGGCCCTAGAACTGATCCCTGAGGTACTCCTGAGGGAACGGAAATCCATCCAGAAGTGAAACCTTGAAGTACCACTGCCTGCGTCCGATTGTCTATATAGGAACAGAACCATCTATACAAGTCACCGTGTATTCCGGCGGACAGTAACTTCTGCAATAGTATGCGATGGTCAATACGGTCAAAACATTTTTTATAATCTGTGTAGATTACGTCGACCTGAGCACGATTTTCCATCCCGTCTGATATGAATTCATGCGATAAAATTAGGTTAGATGTAGTGGAACGTTTTTTGAGGAATCCATGTTGTTCATTATCGAAGCTACAATGTACCGCGTCGTAAACATCTGTGTATACTATTCGCTCTAGAATTTTAGAGAAGAGACATAACTTAGAGATAGGGCGATAGTTCTCAATATCAGATTTATCACCTTTTTTAAATATAGGAGTTACGTACGCAGATTTCCAAATTCTTGGTACCACTCCGTCACATATTGATCTCCTGAATAAAATACATATTGGTACAACAAGACTATCGGCACAATTAACAATAAATACCGGCGATATGTGATCAGGTCCACCGGACTTGGATAGGTCTAGGGTTTTGAGTAAACGCAACACTCGTGATGGGCTTATGTGGACGGTACTTATAGACGCTATACTATTGCCGGAGGAGGGGCTGCTAGATGTACCTGGGTTTGAGAGAACGTCATCATTTGGTTTTTGAAAGGTTGTACTAAAGTAAGTAGCGAACAAGCTACTGATTTCCTCCCCTGTGTTTGCTATAGTGTCACCGTATTGCATTACATTAGGAAGTGCACCGGTATTTCTTTTGCTCTTTATGTATGCCCAAAACGAATACGACCTACAAACCTTCAAGAAAAGAGCGTACTCCTTTTTAAAAGGCCGGCAACGCATTTGTAACTCCTCTGGTGTTGCGGGTGTCCATGGGCGGCGGTAATCGCTTACCATCAGGCGATCCGTCTGCTCGTTGGCCTCCTATCTCATAAAAAATAAAAAAATCGGCATGTACGGCGCAGCGGGCAAGCGGTCGTCTCACCGGCGCTGCTGTCGTGGGTTTGGACTTCACATGAGTAATTACTTGTGTGATCAACATTGTTCTGAGTTTAGGTGTACTGTATGTTCATTAAAGTGTATGTTTGTATTGTTTTTCGCATTACAAGACAGGAATTCTAGGGCGAAAAGTGTATTTTCAAATTAATACAACAATTAAAAGCCGCGAATGTGGTAAAAGTAAATGAAGCCAGAGAAGTGTGTTAGAATCGTAGTAAATGGAAATCCGTAGTCTCTGCCTACCCCTCTGGGATACAGGCGTGGATCTATGTATGTATGTAAAAAGCCGCATTGAAGTAAACAATACATTTAAAAGAAAGATGATGTTTGCAAGAGATGAAGGCTCCACGCACCCTCAGATTGCAATATGCCGCTTCGAACACAAAATGTGCGTAGTCACGTATTTCGCCTCTACGAAAATCATTCTCATAAGCGTTTGTCTCATTCGTATCCAATAAATTATTTTAATACTATCGATTACCTAACCCTTCTCATAGTGTGAAGAGGCCCGTGCCCAGCAGTGGGACAGTTTAATACAGGGCTGATATTATTATTATTATCAATTACCGCCAAACAAAGCCTTATTCGTTTCAATACCAACGTGATAAGAGCCTTTAAAGGATAAAGGTCGGGAAGAATCGTTGCAAGTGAAAATAGGTGTCTACCCCTTCGGAACACTGGCGTGATCATGTATTATTTTATTCAACCAAACTAGCTAGCGAGCAGGCGTAGGACCCGCGTGACAACCCATTATGCTCACCCATGACGTCTGCAGTGCCAGAAGTATAATATCAAGCTTGATTAACTCTTTAAAGCTCACGGGATAACTTACTGACCGTCTACCCACAGAACAGCAGTGGCATTAAGAGCCTGGAAATTACCTCAGTAACACAATACAGGGCATTTTTGGCTGCGTTAATTGCCAAGTCTGACTGCAGGGTTAAGTGGACATTCTGCTACTCCTACCTCTTAAAACCATACCGGTCATGGTGACACCAAACACGATGATTATTACCCATAAGGAAAAGCGTCACTAATATAAATGCTAACAGCAAAGCGGCTTTCAAACCTTTAAAATCAGTCAAGTTCTTTTTTTGGCAACCATTGTCTATAACATTAGTTCCAAAAATGGTCCAGGTGGACCCCCAGGGATCCACGTGAGACTCGACAAGGGTCTACGTTGGCGTGACAAAAAAATTGCGGTGCACAATTCGTAAGCGGGGGTCCACGAAAATTTATATGCTTTCGATAGTGAAGAACTAAAATGTTGGCTTGATTTAACCGGCTGTTCGACAAGCTCAGCGACTGTTACTTGTAAAAACTTGCATATTCCATATTCAGTACCAGTGGTTTTTCGATTTTTCAGTAGAGAATTACTAAAAAAAGACACCAACCGTGGTAGATTCAGCTCCGAGAATTTCTAAGAAAAATCACCCGTAAAGATGGCATGAACTTGTTTCGCTGCAGGGGATCCACCGGTTGAAAGTGGTCTATGAGAAAAAAAGTCTGGGAACTTCTGGTTTATAAGATAGAGAAACTTACCCAAACAATCTACTAGTGCTTTAAACAGAGACTACACTTCACCACACCATACGTCATATAACATATTAGAAAATGCACAGAACATACACAGTAATGTAATGGTTTAAGCCTTCAACGAAAGTAAACGTGAACAAATGTTTCGTGCAAAACACACGAGTCAATAGCAGCGCGAGAGACGTGAGAACGCTTATTTATTATTCATACTTCGTCAAAGTCACCGGCCCGTGCTGGCCTGGGACACAAATTATATAAGTACAGATGACCGTGTCTATAGAACGCTCCAAACTAAACGAACACATACTTATAATATGTACATATATGTTTTTGTTTTTTTATGAATTTTTATTTAATGCTTTTATGTGTGATATCTACCAATGTCTCTGATGTCTTTGGGATAGTTAAATGAAAGAGTTCTGGTTAATCACTGAAATAGTTTGATTTATTAATTTCACACCAACATTACAATTTACAAATGCCTAACATTCAGACTGCCTAGCTATCGGTCTACCTATCGTGCCCGGCGGGTGACGACTGGTGTAGCTGGCATATATTATGAATCGCATTCTCTAACGTCAGCGAAACGCAATGTACATTCATGTGTCGCTACAAATTATTTGATGACAGTACCAACAAGCCGTTTGGCGTGGTACCACCTTGTAGGAAACCGGTATAATTGTAGTACCAACTGTTAGGAAGCAGACATACGACAAGTAACACTGGCTACATAGGCTGGTACATAGTTACATACATAGGTTTACATAGGCTACGGTAGCCGCTTACCGCCAGAGTATCCTTGCAATATAATATTATTTTTTTTTATTAATACGCCGTCTACTAAGCACATTTTCAAATTCCGTGCTGCTTATTAGAATTTATTGATAGAAAACCTAATAACATTGTGCCCGTCCTGAGAATTCAAACCCCGACCTCAAACGCAGCAGTCACCACTACTGCTTCGCTGTCAAAGCACTTAATATTGTGACGCGGACCGGTCGCTGCTGAGCGGCCGAGCTTGCGGCGCCCCTCCATCAGTCTTTCCTCCCCAGCGGCGGCCCTATATAAACGCGACCGCGCCTTTTTCCGACCCCGCTTCGTCTGCTGCAGCTACCAAGATAAGTAGTCCATTGTTTTGGATCACGTAGAGAGCATAGAGTCATATATTATTGTGTATAATTTGGGTTCCTTTTTTTGTACAAGTTTTAAATCTACAAATATTAACCTTTTAATTGCGTAGTAAATATTGTAATTTATCTCCACTACATAACTACCCTGGTCTATCTAGTCCCTAAAACTAGGTTGACTAAGTATAACGTTACAATATTATACAAAACAAGCATTTTGGGCTAATTTTACCTTCGCGTGTTTTTACCGACAGCTACTATATGCATACTTAATATATGTGTGTGAGTGCCACTTTTCATGCGTCGATGGCCATCTTTATCTAACTAATCTATGGGCATATGTAAAAATATTTTAAGCCCCATTGCACTGGCGTCAATGAGGAACGCCTGTCCAGTATGTTAATACTGTTTCAGTAACCCAAGTTGCAGTTAATCAAAGCCTTTTAAAAAGGGTAAAATTACAACCGTAAAACAAAATTTGAAACGCGGCCCAGGTAATAAGGTGATGGATTATTCAAACGGTGAAAAGATAAATAATTTTCTAGAATAATTTATGTGAGGATGCCGTCAGTGGATTTGTACTTGTGCTCAAATTAACAGAGTGCGTTTGAAGTAATTTTCGACCCTCCCATTATGATCAGGAGGCAATAATCCCGATATATCATTTAAACAGTCATCATCATCATCATCATCATCAGGCTATGATAGTCCACTGCTGGACATAGCCCTCCCCCAAAGAGCGCCATAGCGCCCTGTCTTCAGCTTGCCGCATCCAGCATCTGCCTGCAGTCTTTCGCAAATCGTCATCCCACCTGGTCGGAGGGCGTCCAAATAAATAAATAAAGCAAATTCTTCGTTAGGTACCTCTTTATACTGTTTTGAATAAAATATCTAAGTTATTTAAGTAAGGCAATACGGCCAACTGTGAGCCGGGTTTTCACCATTATGTGGTACGATTACTCGATGCGCGCGAGTACGACTCGCATAATGGTTGATTTTATTTATAATAGCATTTAATCTATAATTTTTTTTTTTGTGACAAATAATAATTAGGATTAGAACCTGGTAATACCTATGTCGCGGGGTACTTTGCAAACTTGTACACATCGTTCACAAAGCACACCCAGACTCGGAGAACAACTATTTGTGGATCATAAGATTAGTCTTTAAAAAATCCAACCTTTTCTATCACACTAATACATATTTTTTTTATACGTCTAAGTTTGCAAACAAGCATACGGCCCACCTGATGGTAAGTGGTTACCGTAGCCTATGGACGCATGCAATACCAGAGGCATCACTTGCGCGTTGCCGAGCCTTTAGGAAAAAGGGGAAAGAGGGTGATTAGGCCTCCGGCACTCTCACTCACCAAACAAAACACAACAGCAGAAACACTGGTATTTCACGTCGATATTTTGTGCGAGGGTAGTACTTCCCTGGTCGGGCCGGCCCATTCATGCTGAAATCAGCGAGGCTCTACTACTCATATTTATAATTTATTGTTCTTTCTTTGTTACAAACACAATTTACAAAATTTAATACAAATAATTATTTTCTATGTTAATTTGTTCCTATCTTTCTCCGTTTTTCCACGGCAGCAACTCGCAAGTTAAGGTATCGTACATTCCAAAACTATAAATCAACTATACCAGAATGGGCGCTGAAATCGCACCCAATTTAATATGAAAGTAGTTCCAATCGGTTTTCTAAACGAAACTTAGATGGATTAGTTCGTAAGTGTTAGGATTGGGAGCCATTGTTGAAAGCAACTACTTTCATTGCAAGCGAGTTATTACGAAGATCGATCGATGTTTTGTAGACATAGATTGGCAAGTAAGCCTACGGGCCGCCTGATTTTTATATTACCGTAGTCACTTGCGATAGCTCAGTGGGGAGACCAACAGACTGCAATGCAGAGGGTCTCAGGTTCAAACCAAAGTCGCGCACCTCTGACTTTCGGCAGTTATATGCCTTTTCGAAATTATGTGCGTATTGATTGACAATTATCGCCTGCTCCGTGCCTCGAAGAGCACGATAAGCCATCGGTCCCGGCTGCCATGAACATCTATGGCAGTCGTTATTGGGAAGTCATTGCCCTCTAATATCCTGACACTGGTCTAGCTTTAGGGTATCGTTAGTCTTCGGGTTGCAGTGGTCAGATGGCAGTCGCTCCGTGTAAAAACTGATATCCAGTCAAATCTGGTTAGACTAGAAAGCCAACCCCAAGTGACTTGGGAATAATAAAGGCTAAGGAGAAGAGACTTGCAATCTCTCGTAGGCTCCATTACATGCTAAAATATCACCTACCGCTGCAGTGGTGTAGTGGTAGTGACGTAGTCTCGGGTTAGATTCCCGAGTCGACTAAATTGATTTGAATGACTGGCTTTTCTGTTAAGAACTTCACTTTATGTGACTATGTTTATATATATGTGTAGTAGAGTTTAGGTCTTTCATTAAGTAATTTGCGTTTTGCTTTCCTCTTGAACTTTTTACACGTACATAAACTCCGCAGGCCAATTCTACTGCCACGCATGTAGTAGGTACTCTATTTAAGTCCAAGTTCAGTCTAGCAAGCCATATTCGGGCTCATAGTAGAAAAGACCCGAAATTTCATGGTCGGCAACACCGAAATCGATGAGTAGAGAGGATTATATATAATATATGTATGGAATATACAGGGTGACTGGTTAAACATTGTACATACTTAAGTACATGATAATTTATGGTCAGACGTAACGTATAAAAAAGAAATAAAAATAACATCTGTATAACCTACAAAGAAAACCTTTATGAAAATTTGTATAAAATATCCATAAAATGTGGACACTGCGCACACAGCTGTCGAGGCTGAATGACCTTTGACGGGCGGGGGTGCAAATTCGGGAGAGTGCGGGGTGCCGTAGCTAGGGGTGGGAGCGGAGGTTTTGTTTAGCTTTGGTATATGCGCAAGAGTGCCTGCACATTAAGTTTTTATTGGATAACTAGGTCAAATTTTAAGTACCTATTTTTTATATATATTCGGGTCCAGAATCGAGTACTGAATACCCTCCTTCAATATGTCCAGTCTTTTACCAATCAGCCTGTGTACATACATATATGTATGTGTGTAAATTATAATTACATGGGTTTCAATATGAAGTTGTGGTTTTTATACTATCAATTTCATCTATATTTTAATGGCTAATATGAATTCTATATTTTATGTATAATAGCTTGTATTACGGCCGCTATAGTTTGTCTTAAATTAACAAAAAAATCAACCAACATGTTACTATCGCAAATTGAAACAGCGAATACAGGCGAGTAGGCGGTCTGTGACAACTTCTTAAAATGTCCCCTTCTTGATATGACTAGTTCTGTATTTATCACTTCTTGTTACGCCCAATTCTAGTAAAGCCCGCTTCTGTTTTCATCCACCAGGGCAGACACTGAGCGATATAACTTGAAATACAAATTGTACAAAAGGTTATTGATGATGATGATTCTCGAAATATAACTGAATTTTAAACTAACCATTGCATAGAAACCACTAAATTACATGTAGGACATAAACAATTTCATAGTTCTTCTTCTCTTTTTCGTGTGGTTAGCGGCCAACCTGTTGTCAAGAGTTGTTCAAGCCACCCGTAGGCCTCTGACATGGCTTAACGACTGCTGTCAATTTGACAACAACCGGGACCGACTTTTTACGTGCCATCCAAAGCACGGAGACGCTCAGATGAAATACCACTGAGCGTCTCCGTGCTTCGGAGGTTATACACCAGATATGAATCCATCTCAATATTACTTGAACAATACCATCATATTATTAGATCCATTAGCTATTATCCGAATCCATTATCCACGATCCTGGTAGCTACAAACATTGATATCGTTTAATAACCTAAGTTGATTACGTCAGTGTTGATTTGAGTTGGTGCGGCGTCGATTAAATTCTATTACGCTTGACAATGTGTTGCAGTAATGGATATCTGATAGTTTCAACGGAATAACATACCTAATATAAGTACAGTTTAATAATATGCACTAGAATAACGTTGGTAAACCATTAGGTCTAGTGGTCGCCTTGCTAATGCCCGTGCTGGTTCGATCCTTAGAGTGGAAAAGGAGACCGTCCATATTCGGCTTGCACGTGGACAATCGTCTTATAAACAAAGTAAAATATTAAAAGCTTTGTTTAAATATATAACAAATATTGGTTACCATCCAGTAGTATGAAATTGGCGTATTTTATTTATATATTATATCCAAATAATACACACAGCCTGGAAGCAATAAGGCGGTATTACTGCAACTGCAACTGCATAGTCGGCCGAAGGACTGTTGGTTGTTGTGCTCACATAATGTCTGTAATATGGTACCTAAGCTGGGCAAGATATGAAAATGTCACTCCACCAGCCCAGTTTTTGGAAAATATTTTAATAACTTACGAAGGTGACGGTGACACATGAAAATAAATACTTTTTAAACAATGTGTTTTATTTTATTATTTAACGAACTTGATACTAAACTTGAAAGAATAATGTTATCTACTTAGTTTAGGCTACTGAAAATTAATATTGTTATTACAATATAAAATTTTTTACGCGCAGGCCAGGGTCCCATACAAGGTGGTCGGTCTCCTTTGTGTGATTCACGAATATATTGTCTTACGTTTACGCGAATGTTTTACATACATACATACATAGATTCACGCCTGTTTCCCAGAGGTGTAGGCTGAGAGTACGGATTTCCATTTGCTTCTAGACTCCCCTGCAAGGCTCCAAGTACGTCCCCATCGCAGCCTAGTTGCCGTGTAGTAGGTAGAAGGTAGCAGACAAGAAGACAGCACGAAGAAAAAAGGTAGTTGCAGTTCCGCCCAAGAGTTGTCGTCAAGGAATAGTTCTATCCCGAACGTAGCTCTTGAGAATAGAAAGTATGTGTGAGCGACAACGTAGGTAAGCTTAGGATGTGCTGCTGTCACCAAGGTGTTGATTGAAGCGCAGGTGAAGGAAACCATGCAAAAGGGTGCTTTACGCATTCCAAACTTTACTGAGATGTAGTGGCAGTCAGCTAACACAAACAGTTAAGCTTACATTAGAATTTGAGGCTTAGGTACAACTTCACAAGTTAACAATAGTGCCAATTCCGTTGTCACAAAATGCTCTAAACTTAACTAAAATCACAAAAATTTTTTTTAGTCCTGTCAATTTTAACGACTTCAGAATACGAAATGTCATTTGAGAGGACTAAACTAAATTTTAGTGATTTTTAGTTAAGCTTAGAGAATTTTTTGACAACAGAATTGGCACCGTTATGTACATAAAAAAATTGTATTAAATAGTGTAAAACATTCTAAGCGAAATCTGGATATAACATCCAGATTTCGCTTAATATGTTTTACATACTGCTATTTCAGTTTCAGCCCAACTTGGGTATCGAATTCCTATTCACTGCGCACAACATTCTCCTATGACTCTAAAGCTCTAACTTTTTATTTTTTATTTATTAACCCCTTCTCACACAGAGAAGATGACTGCGCCCAGCAGTGGAACAGTTTATACAGGACTGATATTATTATTAATTATGCTTAAGACTGCGCCGAGCGAAATGTGCTATAACAGGCGGTCACAGTTAAGTGAATAAAATCAACTCTTTTTGTTTAATACAAATATAAAATATATATTTACCATAACAATGAATGTGTTTACAATTACTCCATGTAAAAAACTTAAAATAATTAATATTTTCGCCTACAAAATTACGTAAATTTGCACGAAAATGCAAAAACGTAAGCTCGTGTTACCTGATGTTAAGATTATAACAGTAGAAATCTATCCTATTTTACAGCTTAAACGAAACATGACACAACATACAATTTGTCCGTCCCAAATATTTAAGTTATTGGTTCACAATAAAGATACCTATTTATCAAAAAAGCACTTCAAATCCTCCATACAATTTTACTATGGCGGCCGCGAGCCGATTTGAATATGCGCTGCAGGAGCTCAGTCATTATCTGCCTTACGCTCAATCTTAAGAAAGGATATAATCTATATAGCACGCTCCGAGCTACGGAAGCGGAGCACCTTTAAGCAAACCAAATGTTATTTATAATAACACATATATTCCTATTTCCAGTATGTTGAACTGCAGTCTACAGCCGTTTCAAAATCTTCTAGGAGATAAACAGCCCTCTATCTACACGCTGAAGCTTAGTCTACTTCTCATCACCGAGAAGATTCAAGAGTACAAGGAACTCGTTTATTTTTACGTAAGACAATCATATTACATAACAGTAGCAGCCTTAACACAGAAGAGAACCCAATCTGATGGTCAGACAGTCAAATTAAAT
This sequence comes from Catocala sponsa, assembly GCA_963564715.1. Classification (NCBI taxonomy): domain Eukaryota; kingdom Metazoa; phylum Arthropoda; class Insecta; order Lepidoptera; family Erebidae; genus Catocala; species Catocala sponsa. The sequence continues at coordinate 20,026,915 of OY751349.1, forward strand.
TCTTACAGATAGCAAGATCGCAGCTTAATCGCAAAAGTTTCCTAAATCTGGAGCAACCTTTTTTTTTTTAACGTCGGGGTATGCTTTGACGCATACCCCTCCGCGGAGGCGGGCGTAGAAGTTATGTCGGACCCGCCGGGGTAAAAAAGAAAGATGGAATAAGAATAATGTACCTCCCGGAATACCGACTAAACTTACCACGGTGTTCCTCGACAAAACCACTATTGGCGGGGCCGCGCGAATCACTTGCACATGCGGTCGCGACCCCGCCGAATCTGGAGCAACTTGGCTGCTGGAAATGTCTCTACCTTACCAGCAGCAAATTAACCTTGTGCAATATGTAGTGTTTTAGGCTCTGAGTAGGGTTTTAGGCTCAATTTTTATCCCTTCCATTGGCAGCACTGGTATAGAACTGATACTAGTATAAATATTTATTAATTTTGATTACAATATTAAATACCAACACACTAATTAGTCGGTTTATCGTTCGTCAGTTGGGATCTGCAACTTCTAGAGCGCTATGTTGGATAAAGCAAAGATGTAAGAAAATGATATAATGACTAATGAGATACATGAGTAAAGCACAAAAATAATTTAAGAAAATTGATAACAACAAACAATTAAATTACCATCATTGGACCATAATCCTAATCCTAACTAATATTATAAAAGCGAAAATGAGATTGTTTATTTGTGTGTTTGTTACCTTTTCACGCCTAAACCACTGAACCGATCATCCTGAAATTTTGCATATACGTTGTTAGGTGTAGAGAAACGGACATAGGCTACCTTCCATACCGAAAAAAAATTACTGTTTCCGAGGAAAACAACAATAACATTCTTATAATAGATGGCGCCACGTGTCTTTCGAATCATAATTGAATTATATTATTACAACCCGAATTAATTGTCAAATTCTACATTAACGCGAGCAAAGCCGCGGGCAAAAAATAGTATTTAATAAATGAAATGATATTTCTATTGTTATCAAACGTACTTAATAGGAATCGGAACCATATTTTTTTGAGTCATTAGTTAATTGTTATGAATCCGATGTGAAACAGCTTTAAAAAAATAACAGACGCACTTTAACCTTTAAATAAAATCATTGACTTATTCAAGAAATGCATTAACAAATAAAGTAAGAGATAATGCATATCACCCAACAGCGATCACACAGCACGTCCGTTCCGCCCGCCGCTCGATGTCAAAGTGAGTCATTGCGCGCCGAGCGCGCTTTTATAGCTCGCTCGATCGGATGATTCGTGACGTTACTTGTTTACGTCGCATTCTGCAACCAACAATATAATATACTTACAATCGTAATATTGTTTACTTTAATTTCAATGTTATGTTATGCTCGTTAAGTGAACTGTAATGTTCTTTGAGTAATAATAAAGATCTCTTTGAACCTAAATCAGCAACATGTCAAACAGCATTCGCTTTATAAAAACAAATATGACTGTATTGTATTGGTTTTTATGAAGATAATCAATCGTTCTCTGCATGGTTGCAGAGTTAATTCGTGTCCCACTTATGTCACTAGAATGCATAAGTGTAACGTCGTAGCCCAAATGAATAATTACTTTCGGATTGATCATAATGAAGACCTAATCAGAAGTTAAAAGTGAAATGAAAGTGAATGAAGCCAGAGAAGTATGTCAGGATCGTAGCAAATGGAAATCCGTAATCTCTGCCTACCCCTCTGGGAAACAGGCGTGAATAAGAAGTTATCATTGTGATATAATGTCAATTAAAATTATTTTCCTATACAGATTTGCCGGTAATCCCCCAGTAGTGCATATGACTAGTAGTTGCATACATACATACTATACATTCTGTACTGAGTATTGCTCGGTACAGGCAAAGTGATAGGCAATCCCGACATATAAGCTGAGACCTTCTGCACAACAGTCGTATTCACTAACGCTGCGCAACTAAGTTCAAATACTGTGTAACATATATTTTAGGAGCGGATCATTCAGAAGAAAACTGACAGAGTTGGTTCCTCTCGGCTAAGAAGGTACACAGTGCGCGCAGACCCGCCAGAGTACTTCGTACTTCCCAGTATCAAAACGCTCGTGCCGGCTGACCCTTGTTCTGCGTAAGTTATTTCGATAGCTCTGTTAATTAGCCAGGCCATATATGGTCTTCTCCCCTTACAATTACTAACTTCATAAATTCGCTATCACTACATATAATAAAACAAAGTCCGCCGCCGCGTCTGTCTGTCTGTTTGCGATTAACTCAAAAACTACTGAACGGATTTTCATCAGGTTTTCACTAATAGACATGAGTAATTCATGAGGAAGGTTTAAGTGTATTGCTTGTTAGGTTTTTACTACCCGTGCGAAACCGGGTCGGTCTGCTACTAATATTAGAAATGAAAATGTGAGTTTGCTTGTTTGTTTGTTACGCTTTTTATGCCTTAACTACTTGACCGAAGCCCCCGAAATTTCACATACTCGCTGTCAGGAAAACAGAAAAGGACATAAGGTACCTTTCATCCAAAACAAGACACTAGCACTAACATTTTTTTTCCCCGGGGGAATGTGCTAATCACATTCCCCATCGCCGGTTTTGGGGCGAGCGATGGGAATATGTCGGGATCCAGCCGCTAAGATGGATTTGGGCTGAACCGACTAAAACCACCGCGGAGTTCCTCATACCTTTATGGCGGGACCGCGCGGATCGCTCTCGCATTCAAATCGCAACCTCGCCAAAGTTTACCAAACCTAACCTACATTCACGCGAGCGAAGCCGCAGGAAAAATCTTGTAGTAAAGTAAAATAAAAATGGTTTAGTTAGTTGAACATGTGTTATCCGCACTTAACCCCACAAGTGGCCCATTGTAAGTAACCAACGTAACAATTTGTTCGGTTATTATCTCAGCTCCCTCCAGAAAGACAATAGGGGACCGGTATTGCGCAGCACCTCCTGCATCGTCTCTGGACTGTTCAGAAGTTTCGCCCGTTGGTTGCTCACGCTTTTACAATGTAGGAGCACGTGAGCCGGTGTCTCCACGGTCTCCATGCAGCCTCTACATAAAAATGGTTTATTACTATAAAAAGATACAGAAGTAAAACTTTATAACAGGAAAACATAAATACCTAAAATAAAAATAGTGCTTGGGCTACAGAGTACTTATTAATGCTATAACATACACCTTGATTGACAATTATCGCCTGCTCCGTGCTTCGAAGAGCACGTTAAGCCGTTGGTCCCGGCTGCCATGAACATCTATGGCAGTCGTTATTGGGAGAGTGTCGACACAAAACATCCCACTGGGTCGAAGTGTCACCGGTCTGCACTGACTGGCCCCCACATAAGATAAGATAAGATATAACATACACCACTGGTGTATGTTTAAGTTTATGTGTATTGGTACTGTAATAAAACTTTAGGTATAATAATACTGCGTCAGGATATTTCTTCTTTTCACAATATCTTTATTTCAATTTCAATTTGTACAAATACATAACTTTAGTAAACTGACTTACTTAAAGTTTGCTTGTAATATAACACTTTTCGCACTTAATAAAAACACTGTTCTCTAGGTTGTTATCGACCTGAGCTCATAAATAAGAACCCCCCAAAATGGCGAAGTTCATTGTTTTTATAACGTATCGGTAGTGTTGCCGGTGCTTTCTTTATTCTACTAGTTTAAATTAAAAATGGAGGAAAAATTAATTAAAACTTTACAGTACCGACCAATATTTACCCTATGTTACTTAACATATTTTAAAGAGATCTAATTGCATAACCTAAGTTTCCTTTACTTTCCTCACTAGGCAAGACTAAATCGAGGATTATTACACTCATATTTCGTTAGCTATTGAAAGTCACACATAATAGGGATCGATACCATTGCCCCCATATTTACATCCTTACTAATATTATAAATGCGAAAATGAGTTACGCCTTAACTACTCAACCGATCAACATGAAATTTTACATACACGTTGTCACGGGTACAGAATAGGACATAGGGTACCTTTCATCCAGAAAAAAGAACCTAACCTAACCTAACCTACATTTACGCGAGCGTAGCCGCGGGTGAAAACTAGTAACCTATATTCCTACTAAGCATTTCTTGATAGAAAAATCTTAATAATACACTCTGGCAAACTTGGGAATAGAACAGCGGTCGCATATACACGGCCACATAATATAATATATAATAACTTCTGTTCCAAATATTTCAGTTGCGTCGAAACTCGCTGGTTCTCTCGTATTACTGATGGAATACAGCCACCTTTCCAAAACCAGAAGCAAGCACTGGACGCTTTAGCAGAGCTGTCAGCAGACCCCGCCTACGTAAGAAGTGACAAAGTTCATCCGTTGAACGAATGCAAGATGCCGAGGAGCCGAGCACTACTTGCTAAGAGATACATGAAGTACTAAGCAAGAGAATTCATTATTGTATTTGTAACGTGTTATATTAATAAAGGTTTTATTCTTCTACTAATTTAGCCGGTATTTCGTACACGTGGCATTTCATTCTTACAGTGCCTTCTGTTGTATGTAGTGGAACTAATTCACTCCAAAACCTAAAACTTTAATTATAGATAGACTCTCCCTCCGACCCACAAACCATTTCTTGTTGTTACGACTTCTTTTTTGCCGACCCTTTAGGAATAAAAGAAAGTGGGAAGGAGAAGGAACGGGAAGAGGGAAAGAGGGTGATTGGGCCTCCGGCATTCTCACTCACCGAACGAAACACAACAGTAGGAATACTGCTATTTCACGTCGATATTCTGTGAGAGGGTAGTCCTTCCCCGGTCGAGCCGGCACATTCATGCTGAAATAAGCGAGGCTCTACTACTCTAGATATTAATACTCGACTTCAAGCTGGTGTATTAAGATGAAACATGCACCAGATTTTAAGTTAGACCTCGAGAAGATATGTAACTGTGAAAACATCATCTCCGGTATGCAGACCTAGTCTTAAATTTGTAAATGTGTCGAGCAGTTTAATATTAACACCTGCTATGACTGTAGTGATATTTAAAGATCCTAATCAATAAATCCGATCCTCGATGGCGTAGTGGTTTGTGCAATCGACTACCACGACTACCACGCCTAAGGTCGCGGGTTCGATTCCCGCACAAGTCAAACATTTGCGTGCATGAACATGGATGTTTGTCTTGGTCTGGGTGTTTATATGTATAATATGTATGTATTTAGAAAAAAGTATATGTATGTTTATTCATTGTCTAGTACCTATAGTCCAAGCTCTGCTTATTTTGGGCTAGATGCTGTTGTGTATATGTGAAAGAATATTATAGAATACTAGCTTTTGCTCGCGGATTCGCTCGCGTTAATTTAGAATTTGACAATCAATTCGGGTCGTACTCGTCCAGAAGTGAGAAAATTTTCATACAAACTTTGTCCTCCCTTCCGCCCCTTTAGGGGAGAGTTTTATCCATTTCACCTACACAGATATTTTTCAATTGTAATCGAAAACTTATGTACCAATTTTCATACTGCTAAGTCCAGAAATGAGAAAATTTCCATACAAACTTTACCCCCCATTTTACCTTTTTAGGGGGAGTTTTGTCCATTTTACCTACACAGGCTATTTTCAATTATAATCAATAACTTGTATACCTATTTTTATACTTATAAGTCCAGAAATTAGCAAATTCCATATGAACTTCACCCCCCTATTTCACTCCCTTAGGGGTGGAATTTCAAAAAATCCTTTCTTAGTACACCCCTACAAATTAAAACACACATGCTCTCCAAATTTCTAGTTCCTACGACCAGCGATTTAGGCTGTGCGTTGTCTCTAAGTCAGTCAGTCAGGACATCTTCCTTTATATCTATAGATTATTATTATTATATCTCGGAGTAATCACCGACGAGAGCTTGCTTCTTGAGCTTGGAACCAACGAGGCCCTTCAAACTATTTATCACACACGATTTAAAAGACGGGGCACGGTGGACTGGGGCTATAGCATCAGAATTTTTGCTATACATGTGAGAAAACAAACAGTTAAAACAACTACCACAACCTTAAAAATCGAATAGAATTCACCAAACCGTACAATGTATTAGTTCAGATAAACTTTGAATGAAACACTGTTACAGATGAAAGACAATTTTATTTAGTTTTTACGACATGAATGCAACTTATAGTCACGAATCCAAATCGAAATAAGAACAAGTAAAAACGCCATCTTGGCATCATATCAAACTTGTATAAGAAATATTAAATGTGACATTTCCTCTTTGTAAATAAGAGGTTCAAATGTTATGGAATAAGTTCTTGATTTGAATTATACGAATTAAGGCCATAGATAATTTTAGTTTTTAACTTGTAATATACAACATGTCACAGATATAACGCACAACCTCAAACACCCCAATTATAAAATCGTAATAATAATATAATCATTAAAATGTTACTTTTATGTACTTAAATATTTTAATTTAACGAATTATTATGTTACATGTTGTATAATGGCGCATATGATATTACAATGTTGTTTGCGTTGTAGTAAAATGAATACAGACATACATATATTTAAAAAAAAACAGGACAGACGTACGCCTGTATACTCTGGAGGGGTAATCAGAAGTATACCCAGAATATGTTAGCTATTCTTTAAGTCCCTCGTAGTAAGAAAAGAATCTATAGCGGTCTATATAACCAGAATATTTGTTACTAACATAAAGTCTAATAATACTTTTGCCCTAAATTGAACTAGGTCATCGCGATCAGTTATGCCATGGAAGTAACCCAGCAGTTAAAATATAAGTTAGGTCCTGCAGTTGAATAATATAAAACAGATTACCTGTAACTTTAGTCAAAGTAGCATGTATAAGAACATAGAGTTTTTCATAGAGAAGTACTTATCACTTAAGCTATCAACATTCAAGAAATCGTTAACAAAACATTAAAAAAGATGTTTATAAGTAAATACCAACTTATAAAAATTATATTATTCTAGCTTTTGCGCGCGACTCCGCCCGCGTCGTACCTACATCAATAAAAAGTAGCCTATGTCCTATCCTAGGTTTTAAACTATATCTGTACCAAATTTCATCTAAATCGGTTGAGTGGTTTAGCCGTGAAAAGGTAACAGACAGACAGACAGATAGACAGACAGAGTTACTTTCGAATTTATAATATAAAAAGTAAGGATATAAAAATAATTTATTGACAATTATCGCCTGCTCCGTGCCGCCGGTCCCGGCTGCCATGAACATCTATGGCAGTCGTTATTGGAATGTCAGTGTCCTCTAATATCCTGACGCTGGTCCATAGCTTCAGGGTATCGTTAACCTTCGGGTTGCGGAGGTCAGATGGCAGTCGCTCCGTATAAAAACTAATATTCAGTCAAATCCAGTTAGACTAGAAAACCGACCCCAAGTGACTTGGGTATAATAAAGGCTAGGAGAAGAAGACCTACTTATAAAAATCTTTTTAATGTTGCTGCAGTGAATGAAACTGCTTTTCATGACATCTCGGTTTCGACTCTAAGCAAACTATTATAGGAATCTTATCTCGTGAAATGCAGAGTCTATAACTGTGCTTGGTAGACCGCTATACGTTTGCCCACTATTACGTGAGAGCTAAAATCATACCTGTCGAAATGTGTATGGCGGATTCCAAGACATAAGTTATGGCAAAATATAGATGTAAGACATCTCTGCCTACCCCTTTTCGGACGTAGTCGCGTCTCTATACATGTATGTAAACACAATATATCATGTAAAGCTTAAACCGAGACACTTGTCGACGAAATAATTACAGCGGAGTCATAAATCAAATAGGAATACGTGATATTAATCCAATTTTCTTTATGTTCAGAGTAAATACATGTGGGTTTAAAATTCCGTATACATTTTAGACGCGGACTGTGAGTGATGAACGCACGTACTAATTAGATCTTAGCGTTATATATCCTTTAGGATACGTGCGGAAGTCGTCCGCATCCGGTATGTGAAAATAATAATAAATAATAATAATAATTGATTGTCAAATTCTAAATTAACGCGAGCAAAACCGCGGACAAAAGCTAGTTGACTTAATAAAAAGAAAAATATGTGCTATGTGTGTTAGTTTATTTAATAGTTTGCTGTAGATCCAACGAAACCAGTTATTTGGAAGTTATTCATAGTCATAGACTAGTTGCCCCTCCTAGATTAGTGTTAGACATAGTATAAATTAATAATAATAATATTCTACCACATACACACAACACCATCTAGCCCAAACTAAGCAGAGCTTGTACTATGATATGGGTACTAGACAATGGATAAACATACATATATTTTTTTTGTGTACAGTATGACTGGTTAAACATTGTACATACTTAAGGACATGGTAATTTATGGTCAGACGTATAAAAAAAACTATATAACCTGCAAAGAAAACCTTTATGAAAATTTGTATGAAATATCCATAAAATGTGGACACTGCGCACGCAGCTGTCGAGGCTAATGACCTTTGATAAGAAAAGGACGGGCGGGGGTGCAAATTCGGGAGAGTGCGGGGTGCGGTAGCTGGGGGTGGGGCGGAGGTTTTGTTTAGCTTTGGTATATGCGCAAGAGTGTCCGCACATTAAGTTTTTATTGGATAACTAGGTCAAATTTTAAGTACCTATTTTTTTAAATATTCGGGTCCGGAATCGAGTACTGAATACCCTTCTTCAATATGTCCAGTCTTTTACCAATCAGCCTATATAATTTATTGGTATGTATAATTACTTTTGTGATATTCTTTAGTATATTATGTACATGTATGTTTCACACTACTGTATGCACTTACTTTTTTTATCTCTACTTCACCCTAAGGTTGACTGGTAGATGGCCCTTGGCATTAAAGCCGCCATTGGACTATCATTTGCATAAAGTTTTAAAACAAATAAATAACATCGAGAAGAACTTGGCCGCTGTGTGTTGAAGTCCTAACGTTTCGGGAATTGCATTTTCATAATATATTTCACAACGTATAAACTTTAACTAATTAGATGATTAAAGTAGCATTACTAGCTTATTGGAATAATATTAATACTAAATATTATTCAACAGTAAAATTAATCAATTTCCCCTAATATTGTCTTCTGTTTACGCGAATGTTATTCATTGAAATTAAACTACTACTACCCCGTGACGATGGCTGCTGAAAAGCAACCGAAACGTCGGGGAAAGTTAAAGTTTATTGGTAATAGTAGTGTAACAGTTTTCAAAATTTTGTAATATAGTGTCAAATAAACAACGCGATAAAATCCGTATATAGTAGTTTAATTTCAATCAATTTCCCATAGTTTACATATAATATGACAAATTTAATATCAATTAATATGTTTTACTATCATTTTCCTGCGGGTTCATCTACTGAATTACAGTTATCTATCTATTTTATATACATTATCCATATAACGGACCTCATGGGCCTAATCAGATCAAACATGGCTTAGATTTGCACTTGACATCTAAGCTACTAATCTGCAAAATCCGCATCAAAATCTGTATAGGTGTTCTTGCGTGATATCATCCCAAACACACAGATATAGGGACGAACATAAAAATCATAATACTCAAATTACGAACAAAAATTATAAAAGAACCTAGTTTTGGACTCGGACTTAGTCTAAATCCAGCTTTATTTTTTAAGATTCCTAAACTAGGCTTTTAATTAGTAACTACGGTTAACTACTCTTGGCATGAAAGTGGATATAGTTACAAGAATAGAAAAGGATATGTTAAGCTGGTTTGGACATGTAGAAAGAATGGACGAGGAAAGACTGACTAAGAAAGTTTATAAGGCTAGTGTGAATGGAACAGTCGCAAGAGGAAAACCTAGGCGAACGTTTCTCGATCAGATCGGAGGCGTTCTGGACAAAGGCCAGGTTAAGAGCTCCTTGAACCGACGGGCGTGTATGAGGAATGTGATGAAAGCGAATGAAGCCAGAGAAGTGTGTCAGGATCGTAGCAAATGGAAATCCGTGTCTCTGCCTACCCCTCTGGGAAACAGGCGTGAATCTATGTATGTATGTATGTACTCTAGTTAAATAAATGCTGGTGTTAGGAATGGAGTTAGTAATGTAATGGATAGGTATTGAACCTTAACTATTAGTCTACCGCCGCTTCAGATCCTAAATCCCAATTAGTTTCTCACAAGTTTATCTTGTGTTCAAGCAGCGATAGCCAAATGCGGGACCGTTGGACACCACGCAAATATTTTCTTTATTTTATTTTTGTTTTTATTTTTTGTATTTTCTTCAAATCAAATCAAAAATAAATTTATTCAAGTTAGGTTACAAGGTAACACTTATGAATGTCAAAGTTACACTAAATTTTTTCTGTGAATTTACATTTACTGCCACGTTCAACAAAGCAAGGGTGTAGGGCTCATGAGAAGAACGGGCAAGAAACTCATGGCAACTCTTTCTTCTTTCTTCTTGTTTGTATGATAATATGTTGTGTTTTTGGTGTGTCTAGTAAATTATTATTCTTTCTTTTCTTTCTTTCTTTCAGATGTCTCGAGTTTAATGTCACGACACGCACCTCTGAGTTTTCGAAGTTATGCATGTAGACAACAACAAGCTTATTGCAACAAGTTTATTGGCCACGTTTGTCATAGATCGAGGTCATAAACCGTGATATGTCACAGAATGTGGGCCCAGCTTTGGAAATTCTAAGTAGTTAAACAGAACTAGAATTATTTTTAATAAGGAAATTTATTTTTAATAGCTGAGCTCCCGTACAACCTTTGGAATAAAACCATTTAAAAAAACAATTATATCAAAGTGGAACGTTGCGTAAAACTTAAAAGTTTTAAGTCCATCCACCGACTGCTTTACGAGTTTTGCGAGCACAAAGATACGGTAGCAACATTTTATATATAAAGATTACAGGCCTAGAACATATAAGTTTGACACCCAGCGGTAGTTCAACACACAGTCAGTCAATATCAAGTCCCGTGATTGGCTAACTGAATTAGCAACAGCTATTTCAGTTGGCAATCAATCATGAGTTTAATTTTGACACGCCTTTGATTAGCCGTTCAAACACTGGGTTTTTTTTTTACAACTAAGGTGGCAAACAAGCATATGGTCCACCTGATGGTAAGTGGTCACCGTAGTCTATAGACGCCTGCAACACCAGAGGCATCACTTGTGCGTTTCCAACCCTTTAGGAAAGGAAGTGGGAAGGAGACGGAGCGGAAAGGAGGACAGAGGGTGATTAGGCCTCCGGCACTCTCACTCACCGAACGAAACACAACAGTAGGAATACTGGTATTTCACGTCGATATTCTGTGAGAGGGTAGTCCTTCCCCGGTCGAGCCGGCCCATTCATGCTGAAATCAGCGAGGCTCTACTAACTAGAATCATAATATATACCTATTAAATCCCGTGTCGCAGTAGCGTGATTAAACTCTTTAAATACTTCAACATTTGTTTATTAGTATCATAAATAGTTGTTTTTCATTTATAGCCACATTACAAGGTAATTATATTTGTTATTTTGAGTGAAACATTATTTAGTATCACGTAATTGTAATGTCGTCATAAAAATGTTAACGTGGTATTATGCTTTTTTCCTGTGTAATAGCCTTGTTCTGTGAGGTAATTGGGTTTCTATTTGTGACTAATCGTAAATTCGGCGCTCCCTTTCCGCGTTTGGTAAAGTATTTATTAGATTTATCTGTTTAGAAAATCAGCAGCACGGGGTAATAGCTATGAATGTTCTCAGTAGACGGCAATTGCCTTCTTCTTCTTCTACTTCCACGTTTTCCCTTTTTGTGTAAAAAGCGTCTTTCACACTAGGTATCATTTCTATTTCGTGAGCGACTTCCAAACGTTCAAGTTACAGACAAACACACACATTCACACAACTATTTCTGGATCACACATTGTTTTCCGATCGGCATCAAACGCTTACTACTCAGCGTACTAGCAACGACAAGGCTATCACTTACACCACTGCACAATTTTTATGTATAAGACTTTAAGTGGCGCTTAAAATATAGCTACCTAAAGCTGGTTTTAATACACCTTCGCCTTAACCTTCAAGCGTCAACAAGCGCAATACTAAATTAACCTTTAAAAGACACATCTACTTCACGAAGCACTCACTTCCAATGCTATTTATCTTCCCACCTCTAGTTCAAGGAGGCACTAAATCTATTTCGAAGCATAAAAGTCTTGTATCTCCACGTTGACCATGACCTTGAGTTAACAACTCAATACATTAAGTGTTCAATATATCCAGCACTTTATAAAACTAACGCTTGCGACCTAGCCACGATGACATTCTGACACGATACGTGGCAGTCACATCAAGTTAGTGTTTGATCGATTTACGAGTCTAAAGTAATAGTATGAAAGGTGCAGAGAGGTGGAGTTATCGATAAAATATTTGAGTGTACAACAACAATCGATGATATTCGAATCCATTCGAATAACTTAATTATTCGATCGAATACTTATCGATTGTTGTTCGAATGCTAGAATTGTAGTTTAATTAATAATAATAACACGAGACCCGTGATGGTAAAACCGGCGCCGCACCGCTCGACACCCCTAGCCGCTCGCACCGGTGTTGCCTTCTGCTGCTGGCTTGTATGCCTATAGTGGCTATTCAGGGGGCCCATCTAGTGAGTTGGCGAGTCACCGTCTGTCCATTCGATTGATGCTATTAGAGTATTCAGGGCAGACGCCGTTTTATCATCCATAGTTACCAATATACCAGTCCATCAAACACCCATACCCATAGCCCATATATTAGAATCCATACGTAGCAATAGTCCTACGACTGCTGCGGCTAGTGCCGCTGTAGGTGTTCCATCCCACCTTTGATTAAAACTCTCGAAGGGCCTCTTCACGTTGGACCCATGTCTCCGTGTAAGCCTCCCGAAGGGCCGGGTATTTTCCTAACGTATTAGGAATATACCCGTGAAAGAGAAACAAAATAATAATACTATTCTATACACAATACACTATCTAGCCCAAACTAAACAGAGCTTGAACTATGGGTACTAGACAATGGATAAACATACATACACACTTTTTTTTGTAAATACTTACATATTATAAATAGAAACACCTAGACCAAGACAAACATCCATGTTCATGCACACAAATATTTGACTTGTGCGGGAATCGAAGCCACGACCTCAGGCGTGGCAGTCGGTTACATTAACCACTACGCCATAGAGGCTGACAATTGTGTTATAATAATACGAATGCGTGTATTTTAATCATTCTAGAAAATGTTTTTATCATCTGTTGAGTGAGCCATTGCAATGAGTAGATAATAAAAGCATCAGCAGGCTTACACACAATAATACAAGAGTTATCTAGTTCTTAACGTATGTATGTATATAGCAAAATCAAGTACTAATCAATTACTAATCAAGTACTAATCAAGTACTAATCAAGTACTAATCAAGTACTAATCAAGTACTAATCATCTATACTTTGACGAAAGTACATTCTGTACAGCAAGAATATGTCGATGGATCTATCGCAAGCCCAATGCCTCAGCACCAGCACCTCAGATCTTGGACCTTTGGACCAGCACACGAGAGGTCGCAAATACGTATTCCACCTATTGCATTACCGCCGTAAACCCTACACAAGCATTCTAGTTTAGCTAGAGCAGTTAACAATAATACTAGCAATTTGTAACCAAAACTGCTAATAAACATTAAAAAAAACAACTAGAATATTGTTGCATCAATAGGAAAAGTGACCGGTAGACTTCTATCGGCCATTTTAATATGCATTAAAGTCGACGCACGTAGAGCATAGTCTTCTTCTCCTTAGCCTTTATTATTCCCAAGTCACTTGGGGTTGGCTTTCTAGTTTAACCGGATTTAATTGGATATTAGTTTTTACACGGAGCGACTGCCATCTGACCTCCGCAACCCGAAGGCTAACGATACCTGAAAGCTAGACCAGTGTCAGGATATTAGAGGGCACTGACTTCCCAATAACGACTGCCATAGATGTTGATGGCAGCCGGGACCGACAGCTTAACGTGCTCTCCGAGACACGGAGCAGGCGATAATTGTCAATCAATACGCACATCATTTCGAAAAGTCATATAACTTCTGAAAGTCAGAGGTGCGCGACGTGGGTTCAAACCCGAGACCTTCTGCATTGCAGTCTGTTGGTCTCCCCACTGAGCTAGAGCATAGTAAGACGATAAAATATTTAAATGATAGCTAAAGAAACCTACTGACACGACCGGCCTAAGCAAAAGAAAAACATCATTATGTCATTAAATCCTGAATAGCATATACAATCCAATTAAACCAACAATTAGTGATAAAATCAGTAAATCTAATCTAATCACATTCTAATACGCGATTACAGTATTCGATGCTTTAGATTCTTTTTCGATGACATGCACATCACTATTTTAATGATATTAGTTTATATACAACACTTTACAGAAGGCCAATTCCCGTAACAAAATATTTTCAAAATAGAGTCTCGATCTAGTCTAATAAACATCAAATGTGAACTCAAATGCAATTTGTGTTAGCGTTCGAGGTTTATTTTGATTTAGGAGAATACCATTTTGAAATGAATGAGAATATATTTTGATCACTTTTATTGCGAGAATTGGCTCTCAGATGTGGTAAAAGGCAGGTGTTAAAATTAAATATTTTAAAGGTATGCCATGCACTACATAAAAATAGGTGGGTAATTTTTACACAGAAAATTATACTCGCATTTCCTATAAAAAAAGCTTTTATTTTATTTTTATTCGAGCAGTTATGAAAATAAAGCGATTTATAAAATGCAGCGTAAGGTATGTATATCTAGTATAATATACAACAATAATAGTAAAATAATATAGTACGCATTGTGTAAAAGTATATACAAACAGGTTCCACATGTTTGGCTCCACAAAACTGAAAAAGCAGTTGCTGGATTGTCTTGACATTTTTGTGCAACGATGCAATTCTATGTAAGATTGTTTTTATATGAAGTTGCGTTATCGACGGGAACCAAGTTCTAACCTATCTTATCTTATGTGGGGGCCAGTCAGTGCAGACCGGCGACACTTCGACCCAGTGGGATCTTTTGTGTCGACACTCTCCCAATAACGACGGCCATAGATAATCATGGCAGCCGGGACCAACAGCTTAACATGCTCTCCGAGGAACGGAGCAGGCGATAATTGTCAATCAATACGCACATAATTTCGAAAAGTCATATAACTTCTGAAAGTCAGAGGTGCGCGACATGGGTTGGAACCCGAGACCCTCTGCATTGCAGTCAGTTGGTCTCCCCACTGAGCTATCGCTGCTCTTAAGTTCTAATTTAACTGGAGGAATTAACAATAATACTAGTAACTTGTTAGCCAATATAACAGTAATATATTTTTTTTAAATGCTACGTGCAAGTAGCATTTTTTTAAGAAATTTTTTGTACAGGTTTGTAATTAAAATAAATTGCAATAAAATTCATAGAATTAATTTTCCAGCGTGTCTGTGAGAAAATGTAACAATAACCTTTTCTTTTTATCAAACAAGGCAACAGATTAAATGTAAAGTCACAGTCGTGAGTGTAACTTTGACATTTACTTGTTACTTTGTGAGCTGAATGCATAAACATATTTCAATTTCATTCGGATTCAGCGTCGTCGTGCCTACGTCACATCGGCTTCTGCCGCAATATTCAAACGGTATGCGTTACTCCACCATGCAATCTACATAAAGATGTGAGAGAAAGACTCTCTAGCAAATGTATATTGTAGTAATTGAAATTGCCGAGGTGGCAATGTCTAATTATTTTAGTTATTTTAATTGGTAGATTGAAAGGTATCGCTAAAATTTATTGATGTTTTATCTGCCCAATAATATGACTGCCTCGGTGCAGTGGTAACGCACGCGACTGCCACGCTTGAGGAGGAGAAACCTCAAGTATGGCAGTAGGGAAAAGTTTTATTATATTTTTAGAGAAATTAATCTATATCTATACAAATAAATAGAATTGAAGTGTCTGTTTGTAATGTCAAAATAACAGCTTTTTATCTAATGCATATGAAAGTATATAAAGTACCAATACAAAAACATCTATTTTTAAAATTTTTGTCTGTCTGTCTGTTTGTTACGGCTAATCTCCGAAACGGCTGAACCGATTTTGACGAGACTTTCACTGGCAGATAGCTGATGTTATAAGGAGTAACTTAGGCTACTTTTATTTTAGAAAAATAGGATTCCGCGGAGACAAACACTTTTTAGTTAAAATCTACGCGGACGAGGTCGCAGGTAACAGCTAGTAATACATTAAACCCAAAAACATAGTTGGCAAATATGAATGGAAAACACCTTAACATTCCTCTTCCGAAATCAGACATCATAGTCCTGTATATCAGTGAAGATATAGGCACACAATACACTCACCTCTCTCTAGACCTCTTTTTAGTATATAATAGTCATATATATATGTAAATATTTCCTTTTCTATTCTCTAAAGAAAAGACGAAACATGATTGATCACTTACATAAACATGATTAATTTATTACCAATATTATGGAAGGAAAATAGAAGCATAGAGAATGAAAGAAAGACCAAGAAGGAAGTATACAACTGATAGAAAAATCAAATATAGAGAGAGACATTTAGAGAATGCAAGGATTTGGTAACGAATCGAGATATCACCTTATCCCGCCCTCCCCTTTCCTATCCAGAACAACGCGTGCTGGGCGCAAATGCCATCCTTACACGGTAGAGTCGACTAGAGCGCGTACGAACCAACAAGTTTGGGTCCTCATACCTGTGCCGAACGACCAAGGCACGGAATTCTCTGCCAAGGCACGTGTTTCCTTCTTCCTTAATCCTGGGTCCTTTAAGCGGGGCGTGAAAAAGCACCTTCTCAGGCCGTCAAAGTAGAGACCTCAATATCGTCTCGGCTGCTATGAGGGCGGTGTGGATGCCACTGCTCTTAGACCACACGACTGCTTACCATCAGGTGGAGTGTGGTTATTTTGACGTGCAAAATAATAAAAAAATGATAAAAATTGCTATATTGACAAGAGCATAGTAATAACATTATTGGGAAGAGAGGAACCCACCACGCAGCCTCTGATTGCCCACCCCAACTACTGCAATAAAAAAAGGTTGACAAAACCGAACTGCTCTGGATAGGAACAGCCACGACGTGGGACCCAGGAGTACTCCTACTTGCAATATGCCGCTTCGAGCACAAAATATGAGTCGACACGTGTTGCAAAATTTAATTGCTTAGTACTTACATTTTGCATTAATGGATGTAAATGTAATTGCCATATTGCTACTCAAACTTCTCTAATAGGAAACTCTATAAAACTTTATCAAACCTATTACGCAGTCGTGGTTCTTGCACAATGAAACGCCGAGATATTTTTTACACAACCAGTATATATTTCAGCAGAGTAACGTTCTAACTGACAGTTGTAACGAGAATGAATATTTGTTAATCTCCTACCTTATTTATATATTTCTATCAATGTATCAAATGGAAAGTTAAATATCGATTAATTACATTTTAAGGTGTAAAATTAGTACAGTAACAAATAACAATGATAATTATTAATTATAGAAATAATCAAATGTAAATATGCAATTATAACATAACAATTAAAACAATATAATACGTCACAACCGTGTGCTACTATTGAGTACTTGATAACAAACCCGATCACCCAACCTAAAACCTCTTAATATACAAACATAAGCTTAATTTTACCATGAAACCAAAGGGTTAGTTAGCCAAAATTCAAGCCAGCGTCCATGGCAAGCCAACAAGTGTATTAATTAGGATACGCAACCATAGTCTGCATAACTATTCACCCGCCGTCACAATTACGTTAATTCCGCACATTCAGGTCAACAGAATACAATAACAAGATCAAATTAACATTTTGATTAAACAAAATGGTGTCCGAGTAACAACTGCGGAACTATTCGACCATTTATTTACATTATATGACTGAACTTATTAACTGCCTCCGTGGCGCAGCGGTGGTGAATGCGACTGCTGTGCATGAGGTCTCGGGTTCGAATCCCGGATCAGGCCAAGATAAAACGTATTGGGTTTTATCTTGGCCCTCTCAATACCAGCCCGGAGTTAGGAATTTGGCGGTATTAGATACCCCCGTGCCTCGGAAAGCACGTAAAGCCGTTGGTCCTGCGCCTGATCTCTCTCCGGTCGTGTCGGATTATCCGTCCCATCAGATCATGAGAGTAAGGCAACAGAGAGTGCACTTGTGTTTGCGCACATACTTGTGCACTATAATATCTCCTGCGCAGATGGCCAGTGTCCGGTAAGATTGGCCGCCGTGACCGAAATTCGGTCTGGAGGACATTACTTACTTACATTATGACTGCATAGATCGCGTCATCGTTTAAGTAGTCGCCTCGACATTGTCGCTGAGGTGAGTCTTGCGGGTTTGAACAACACACTGGACAAAAAATTGTGTGACACATAAAGAGTTCTTCTGGGTCTAAGTGTCCTTTGTATCCGTTGTTTGAATGTTTATAAAGTCCACCGCGATAGAGGATTTATTCCTCTTGTGGCAAAGAAAAACATTGGTAGCTGTGGCAAATTGTCAGGAATATGCTTTTGTAACATTATATTTGGCATTGCTTTGTCCAATGTGCAAATAGTTGTTCCAGACTCGGAGCAACCATTTGTGAATCACACATCTTTTGTCCCGTGTGGGATTCAAACCATCAAGACCCGACTCAGTGGCGTGGCACCCACTTAATTATTTTTTTTTATTATTAAAGAAATAAAAGTAAGTCTTAATCAGAGCTAGCAAAATGTAGCATGATACACTACTACCGAACCCATCTGAGGTTTATAGGCCTTAGATTATGTTTGTGTTAACGGCTGTGGCTAGTAATAGGAAAACAGCAGGCGCAGGCGGTCTGAAATCCAAACCCCTAATTATTGTTATTAGATTTTATATCACGCTATTCTCAGTAGATGTATGAAATGCTACGTTTTTGTTGTGCTTCATGGTTTTTCGAGTAGTAGAGCCTGGCTGATTTCAGCATGACAGACACTAGGAATAATTTCTATGTCGCGAAGTACTTTTAAACGACGGACACCCTGACTCGGAACAAACATTTGTGGATCACACAAATGTTTGTCCCGTGAAGATATCGAACCCACAACATTAGACGTAGTAGAGCCTCGCTGATTTCAGCATGAATGGGCCGGCTCGACCGGGGAAGGCCTACCCCTTTCACAGAAAATTTACGTGAAATAGCAGGATTCCTACTGTTCTGTTTCGTTCGGTCAATGAGAGTGCCGGAAGCCCAATCATCCTCTTTCCCCCTTCCCGCTCCTTCTCCTTCCCACTTCCTTTCTTATAGGGTCGGCAACGCGCAAGTGATGCCTCTGGTGTTGCAGGCGTCCATAGGCTACGGTGACCACTTACCATCAGGTGGGCCGTATGCTTGTTTGCCACCTTAGTTGTATAAAAACAACTACTTACTTACATAAGCTTATGCCTATAGAATAGAATAGCATTTATTTCTAAATATATGGTACATTATGATCATATATACCTAATCATATACAAAAGCGGCGGTAGCCCAATGGATAAGTCATTGGACTTACGATCGAGAGGTCTTTAAAAAAGTGAGAGGGAGTAAATGAAACAGATTACACAGGTTAGGAACAATTATGCCGAAATCACACATTTTTCTATTTGTATGGGGATTGAAGCTACGACACTTGTCGCCGACTGTACTCCGGAGTGATCCGGAGTATGGCCCTTTACGGGGCGCCGGTCTGGGCGGACGCCCTCAGTCGCGACAATAAGACCCTGCTGCGACGTCCGCAGCGGGTCGTCGCGACGAGGGCCATACGCGGTTACCAGACGGTGTCCTGGACGGCGGCGTGCGTGCTGGCCAGTGACCCCCCCTGGGAGCTAGAAGCGGAGATCCTCGCCGAAGTTTACCACTTCGTGGCGGCGAGGAGGTCCCGCGGGGAGCCCCCGGGGTGGGAGGAGGTCGCACGCATGCGGCGACAGGCGCGGGCCGCCCTGTTGAGGCGGTGGACGGAGGACCTGGCTCCACCGGTCCCGGGTCAGTGGACGGTGGAGGCCATTCGCTCGTTCCTCCGAGGGTGGATAGGGCGGCGATTCGGGTCGCTGACCTTCCGACTGGTGCAGGTGCTTTCCGGGCATGGATGCTTCGGAAAGTATTTGCACCAGATCGCGAGACGGGAGGCGACCCCGGCCTGCCTCGAGTGTAGGGTGCCGGAAGACACGGCGCTCCACACGCTGGAGGCGTGTGCCGCGTGGGGGCCGCAGCGGCACACGCTTTCGGGCATAATAGGCGGGGATCTCTCCCTGCCGGGCGTGATCAACGCCATGCTCGGCGGCGAGAGATCGTGGCAGGCGGTGGTCTCCTTCTGCGAGGCTGTCATGGCGCAGAAGGAGGCCGCGGAGAGGGTCAGGGAGAACAGTCCCCTCGCTGACCCTCTCCCGCGCAGACGGATGGGAGCGAGGAGGAGGCGATTTGCCCGCCTTCTCGCTCCTGTATAGTGGGGTCACTGGTACAGAGTCGGGGGACTCTGTACCGGCTTGCACGGCCCCACACGTCTGGGGGGTGGCCTTGGTGAGCAAGGCCACCCCTCCACAGGTACTGAGGCCCGGTTACCATCAGCCGGGCCAACCGCCGGGGCGGGATGGTGATTGCTAACGCGACACCATCCCACCCCACCCCGTCGGCGGAAGGACTGCTCACCCCAGGTTTTTAGTGTGTATACCGACCCCCCTTCAGGGGCGGAGAGTCTCACCACCCTCTAACCACCCTCCCCCCCCCCGGGGGTATCCATAAAGGATTTTCCTGGGTCAAAAAAAAAAAGGTTAGGCTTGCAACAGTTTTTTTTTTCTAGATGAATGGTACCCTATGTCCTATTCTGTACCCCTGACAACGTGTATGCAAAATTTCATGTTAATCGGTTGAGTAGTTAAGGCGTGAAAGCGTAACAAACAAACAAACTCAGTTTCGCATTTATAATATTAGTTAGGATTAGGAAGTTAGGATTAGGAAGTTAGGATTAGGAAGTTAGGATTAGGAAGTTAGGATTAGGAAGTTAGGATTAGGATTTCTAATACATTTTAAATAAAGTTTGATTAAATGTGCAACCCACGCTGTCATTCACAGCTTACATAATTATAAATATATGATAATTTTGCAAAAATTAAACAAAATACGAATTAAAATTTTGAATTTTACACAGTGTTTCTTACATTTTAACTCGGTTTCTTCAATAGCTCTTTTTAATGTATTGCGAAATTTACTACCAGGCATACTAAATATATTCAGTTTAGTGAAAAGCTTATTGTATTTTCTACATAATTATACATCGAATAGGTGCGCGGAATCCAGCATTAGTTTTACACGATGATACAGCAAAAAAGGGTCGATATCGCACTAACACTCTCGTGTAACAACAGTTTTTGGTACAAGATAACATATCTTGTTTATTATGTCGCTACAGTCATATCTGTTACTGCATAAATCAAAAAGAAACATAGTTTTGGACCACTAAGCACTACCTGGGCTCGAATAGCCAGGGGTAAGTATACCAATACGTGCTTTATAATCGACGTTAACGAACCAGAGAGCGGTTAGTTTTAAATAAACATTAATTAGTTAAACCTAATTAGAAATCGCGTTAGTTATTTCATATTAGATACTTTATATTCCCTTTGTGGTTGTTCAATCATTCGTTTGTTAATTAAAGAGAATGTGTTTTCGGTTTAAACCAGTTTTAGCTGTGGTTTTGCCTGCATTTTGTCAGTATAAAAATAGTTTGAATCACTCTTCGGTAAAACTTGTCCTATATATAAGCAGACATCAATCCAATGTTTTTTACCGCGTTGTAAAGGTAATGGCAATTTAATTCATAGCGACGCGTCATTTGCCACAACATTTTCAAGATTATAATTGATTTTCTATTGGTAAAAATAAATAAAGACTCAATAGAAAATAATAAATATAATTTACAATAAATATATAATATATACAACTATATGTATATCTTTATATATATAATTCTACTGTACGTGTATGTCACTGAACTCCTAAACGGCTGGACCGATCTTGATGAAAATTTTTGTGTATGTTCAAGTGGATTCGAGAATGGTTTAGATATGGTTTTTTAAATTTTTTTTTTCGTGTGTACAGGACGTCTTTTTTTTTTTTTTACGTGGTGGAATGCTATGACGCATACCCCTCCGCGGGGGCGGGCGGAGGGGTTATGTTGGACTCGCCGGGGTAAATGAAAGATGTTAAGTGATAAAATGAACCTCCCGGAATACCGCCTAAACCTACCACGGTGTTCCTCAACAAACCACTGTCGACGGGGCCGCGCGAATCACTTTCACATGCAGTCGCGACCCCGCCGAGGTTACAGCCCGCCGTATGAAACGGCAGGCCACTACACGAAAGATCTACCCGCTGGTACCTCTAAATATTCCCTACTGTCCCCCCCCTAGAGGGGAGACGGACTCGACACAGAGGCGCGCGTGGGAACACGCACGCCGCCTCTCGGACCTGGTGCTGAACGGATGGCGGGCAGGCCCACAAAGCCCGCCACCCCCAGGTCAAACCTCAGGGTGGCTGGAAGTCATCTCGCGCCCTCCGGCGCCCGGCTCTGCGGTTGGGGAGAGGGTTTAAACGCTCCCTCTCCCGCTCCGCCGCCTCCTTGTTCGAAATTACTTCCTCACAAAAGGAGGCGACGGCGTTCCACAACCTCTCACTCCGGACCATAGACAGAACTACGGCCGGGAGCGAGAGGGCAACCGTTCCGACTGCCGCGATCAACTCACGGCGCTGCGATGCCCAGGCGGGGCAAACCGCCAGTGTGTGCAGCGCCGTGTCCTCAACAACGTCGCGGCAGTCACCGCAGTGGTGACAACCGGGCGTCTCTTGCCAGCCTATGCGACACAGGACGTCTGTCGGAACAGCTAGTAACTATGTAACTATTATTCCAAAACCAGCCAAAACGGTTTATGCATCCATAAACGGTGAAACATTTTTTTTGTTAAGTTTTCTAGCAATTTAGTTTTCAAATAACTAGTATTCTTATTAACCCTTCCAGCTAACCTAGAATGCTTGCTTTAGGAGTGGGTTCACGTCAGTAGTGCAATGGATGGGATTCGAACCCGCGACCTCTCGATCGCAAGTCCAATGCCTCATTCATTGGGCTATATTAACCATAATATAATAACATTAAACATGTATCAAAATCCCGCAAAGAACCATTACACTCAATTTTGTTAAAGCGTTATCCATAGCTCAGTTATTTTTAACTAGTGTGTAAAAACGTAGTAAACTTTATCTTTTGTACAAAGGACAGACAGCATTGCTTTACTTTGTATATTAATGGTAATGTCTGACGCTGAGAATAGTACTGGTTTATTTATTTGGACTATCAAATGTTAATTTCAGCACTTTCTGAAGAATGTAGCTTTAAAACTTACTCTTTTTTGCAAAAAACAATCTCTATATTATTTTTTAAACTATTAAATTTATTCGTATTTCGTTTTTACCGAATTCGTATAACTATTATTCGAATCATATTAATCATTTATTTCACGAACATTCAAATCATTTATTTCGGGCTGCATAGGCCCATAGATAAATACCTTAACCTAAATTTACATATTATAACATTTTATAATACATACATACAACACCGTCTAGCCCAAACTAAGCAGAGCTTGTACTATGGGTACTAGACAATGGATAAACATACATATATACTTTTTTTGTTTTGTAAATACGTACACATTATACCTGCATAGAAACATAGACGCATAGATAAATACCTTATAGACTAACATACATACAATTTGTGGTAGTATTTATATAATTTATTAACTATGTTAGTACTGCTTCACTTGCACTCTGTTGTTGTGCGTTCATGTGGCACTTGTCCTTGAAGTAATACACTTCAAGACAATGAGACGACCACAATCTTGGTCTACCCCTGAATATAGTTTCTAAACATCAACCGAAATATCGCGTAATCGTAAGACAATATTTAAGTTATTCTTTACATTTAGACATTACAATACAAAAAATATTTTAAGCCAACTTAAAAATAAATGAGATGCTTTTTAAAATCTGGTGGTAAGGGTAAGTTTAAAATGCATGCACAATATACATACTTTTGTGACCTTACGCTATTTCGGTGCAGGCGTGTGAGGGATAGAGAGAAATACACTCACTACGGCCGCATGTTTGTCGTAAGTTTAATTTAAAATATGAAAGGCTTCCTATATACAGCATGAAAATTTATACTATTTTCCAAAAAGGTTTCTAGTTAAATAAAAGATATTTGCCGTTGTGAGAGAGAAAGAATATGCAATGTCTATAACGATATTACACATTTTCAATATCATACTGGCAACTACCGTATTGGACTGCCTAGTTGGTCATGAGATATATTTGTGAGATATCGATTTCCAATGCCCGAGAAATTTTTTTTTGAAATGAATTCTTCTTTAGCGGCGTTGTGAACTTTTTTTGTGATGGGTAAAAAATGATAAACTCGCGTCAGGACACGTGACCTGATCGATAATTCGTAAAACGGAGGGAGAATTGTCAAACTCGCGTCAGGACACGTGACCTGATCGAAAATTCGTAAGACGAAAGGAGGATTGTCATGTTTGTGTACGATAGCGCAATAAATGAATAATGTATTTTACCACATAAATTATAGTACTTTTATACTGATAATTAAAGCAATTCGTGCGAAATTATTCCCTAACCATTCCAAAATAACAAAAATGCACAACGTTAATATTCAAGTTTTCATTTCTGCCGGCACTCCCGGAGTGCAACCCGTTGTTATTTTTCTTTTTTTTTATACAACTAAGTTGGCAAACAAGCATACGGCCCACCTGATGGTAAGTGGTCACCGTAGCCTATGGACGCCTGCAACACCAGAGGTATCACTTGCGCGTTGCCGACCCTTTAGGAAAGGAAGTGGGAAGGAGAAGAAGCGGGATGGGGGAAAGGGGGTGATTGGGTCTCCGGCACTCTCACTCACCGAATGAAATACAATAGTAGGAATACTGCTATTTCACGTCGATATAAAAATGTAAAATTTTACTTTTGAAAATCTTTTAACAAAAGCAAACCAAACACATCTATCAGAAAAAAAAATTGAGGCAGTCCTTGGGGACTGCCGATAGAAGAGAAAATTTCAATACTTGATCATAAACACTTCTTTATAAACAAAACAAAAAAATAACAATGGGGCGAGTCGGATTCCTGATACTATCTTAGGAGTTATTAAGGGGGTCAACATTTCGTTATTTTTTGCGTAGGAGGCACCATTTCTGAGATATTGTTAATATTCTAAAATTATTCAAAAATGGAAAGCGTGGAAGCGTGACGATGACGATGCGTGACGATGACGCAAGTTCTACGATTTCTGTTCATCCAAGAAGTGCTCAATGCGCCTAAAGAAGTTTTCACATCAAAAACAATAATACCTTCCCCGACTCGAGAATCGATCTCAACTCCGCAAAAATAGCCGCACACTTGCACGATTGAACCAACATTGCGGTGACGCATGTAACTTTGTAATATTCAAACTTATAACGTCATTGTTCCCGGCGGTTTAGAGTGAATAATAATTCAGACCGATACAGGCCAAAACAACGCACCACTACTTATTTATCGATGTGCTTTGTGGTCGCCAATACGCCCATATTAGTTTATAATAACTGGCTTATAAGTGCACTTTATTGTATAGATGTCGGTCGTATTAAAACTGGTAGGGATTGGCGATATACAATTTATAAGTCTTAGTTTGTGATCTAAAGGAATTAATGTCTATTAACCTCCGAGTCTTCTACACAGGTTAAAGAAAACACTATGGGGGTCTGTGTGTCTGTCTGTTAGTGACAGGCATAACTCCGGAACCACTGGACCGATTGACTTGTAACTTGGTGTGCAGACACCTTCTGGTCATACCTCGGTCAAGCTTGAATATGGGCCCTGTACGTAAGACCCTAGAGATATAGGGTCACAAGGAGGCGGAAGTAGGTCCAACTCACCACCTTATTCTGTATTAATTATTAAGTGACTTAGGCATACTTCCATTCTCTGCACCTGAGTCAGGAGCAGAGTCTGGCAAATGGCTTTAGGGGAGAGCGCAAGTCGTGTAGATCCCTAAGGCAAGGCTGGTGGACTATCCTTCCCGAGGTTGCCGCCTGTTATTGGTCTGGTTCCATAAGAAACAGACGTAACCAAAACCTCCAGCCGTTATAGACACACACCCACACATACACACACACACATACACACACACACACACAAACACCCTCATACGCACCCACACACATAAACACAATCAAAGCGCGCGCGCGCGCGCGCACCCACGCACAGACACACACCCACACACAGACACACCCTCCCACACACATACACACAAATACACACACACACACACACACATACACACAAATATATACACATACCACACAGCAAAATTTAAAATAAAAAAAAATAAAAATAAAAAATCTAATACAAAATGGACAAAGTGACCCACACATTTAAACTACCCCAGGAGGGTACCAGCGTCCGCGACGCTGGAGAATCCCTCCCTGACCCTACGGGATCAGGCCGCTCCACGTATTCTGGGGGGAGCAATGGATCACCAAAGCCAATTCATCTGCGCGAGCTGGCCAACGCCATGCCCAGCGCAGAAATCATATCAAACGCCTCCTGGAGCATTGCACCGCGTCGAGGCGACGTACGCGCTAATGCGAACGCCGCCTCCGCGAAGCACGCAAGCACAGGAGTAAAGAAACAAAGTGGTAACCGGCGCAACCGACGCAATCGGCGTGCCAAATCCACTGTTGCGCAATCAGTAGGAAGCGAACCGACTACGTCGGTGTCCGCACCGCTGGATGCGCAGTTAACGAGTAGGACAAACACAGCTGAGGGGAATGCTCAGCCAGTCGACCCGACCAGGACCGGTGACACTGTGGGTTTGACTCGGATGGAACTTCCAACCGAACGCGACACGCAAGGTGAACGCAGATGCCAAAACAGGCACGCGGGAGCCATTCAGTCAGGGAGCAGCGACCCTATGATAACGGATACCGCACCCCTGACAGAACAACGTGACGCGAAAGTTGGAACAACGTCGGAGGCAGCCCAACGTGTAGATCCGGTCACGGCTGGTGTCGAAGCAGAGCCGACTCACTCAGCCGTTACAAAAACAGGCTCGCGTCGCAAACGCGGGCCTCGAAAACGCGGACCACGCATCGATGCGCATCGCCCATCACATCCGGACACAGCGAGTGCGCCTACCTTACCTGCAAAGGCAAAGAGAGAGCGCCCAAATGACACGTTGTCGCCGAGAGATGGGCTGAAGCGCGCGAAGCTGGACCAGACGCCAAGGAGGGCAACGATAAGCTATGCAGATGCGACTCAATCGCACCTGCTGATAGCTGTCGCTGCCACGCCTCCCACAGACCTAACGGTGGAACAGGCACAGCAGCTTGAACTCTCCTTAGAGGAGAGGATTATCGAGGCAGCACTTGCCCCACCGCCAGACAACGAGCCAGCGCTCGCACCAGCATTCCGAGGGAAACCTCTGTCTACAGAGGGAGTACTGAAGATGTGGTGCGAGAACGACAGCACTGTAACCTGGCTCAAGAACACAGTAGCCACACTGCAATCTCCTATTCCAGGGACCAAATGACCGTCATTCGGCAGTCAGACATAGTGAAGAGAGTTCGCGCTTCGCTATGGCTGCCGAAGTCAATCGGTTTGGACCTGACGAGGACCCATCGCCTCCTAATTGCGCAGAACCCATGGTACAGCGTCAAAACCTGGCAGCTGTACGGTGCGGCTATGCAGGAGAAGGGCATCTTCCTGACCCTGGGCATCCCAAAATCTGAAGTGGCCGATTTTGGAGAGAGGTCGTCGGGTCTCCTTTGTCTCAGGTAGTGTTTACGTTAAGTTTCACACTGCCGGGGACGGAGACGACTCGATGACCACAGGGCCCCGGGAGGAGCCTAACACCGGCAATGAGGAGGCATCAAAACGGGCACTGCCACTTACTGGCCCAAGTACGTCAGGCACAGCCTGCTCCAAACAGGTATCCATGGTAGATAACGCTACTCCCATACCTACCATGGACACCAGCGACCACCACACGTCTTCAGACGGGGAGTCCGTGAACAGCGATGTTCTCGGATCCTCGTCAGATTAGTGTGGTACAAACCAACCTCCAGCACAAACAAATTGCGACGGCTACCCTACGCAGACTGCTGGAGGTTAACCAAAGGACCATAGCCCTGATCCAGGAGCCGTGGATCAGAGGCGACAGCATATGCGGTCTGAAAAGCATCGGGGGTAAGTTGATGTACAATACTTCGGTTCAAAAGCCAAGAACTTGCATCTATATCCCTAGATCAATATCAGCTCTGCTATTAACAAACTTCTGTCCTAGAGACCTTACTGCGGTAGGACTCCAAACAGGGCTCAACAACCAAACGTTAGTACTAGCTTCAGTCTACATGCCCAGCGATGAGGAAATCCCATCTAAGGGGCTGGTTGAACTGGTACAACACTGTGAAGACCACGGCTGGCACATTATCATCTCAGCCGACGCAAACGCTCACCACCCACTGTGGGGAAGCCACACACCGAACAAAAGAGGTGAGTCTTTAACAGAATACATTTTCTCGACTAACCTATCTATAATGAACAATGGCTGCGAGCCCACTTTTGTCAGTTCTAGATACCAAACTATAGTAGATATCACCCTTGCATCGGATGGTGCGGCAGAACTAGTGTCAAACTGGCACGTTTCAGCCGAACCTTCGTTTGCAGACCACAGGCGTATCTGCTATACTATACAAGTGCCAGAGACGGACCAACTGCCTAAACGCAACCCCCGCAAGACGGACGTAGCAAGGTACAGGACCCTTCTCCAATATGAGGTAGATAAAATCTGTTTTAAAGATATGTCTACCAGCACTGACAACATAGACCACAACACTAACATACTTACCAAATGCATCCAACAGAATTACCAACAAGCCTGTCCCCCCACACAACCACCAGTGGCAGGTAAGTCCCAATGGTGGGGACCAGAGCTAGAGAAACTTAGACTCAATCTGAGGAAACTGTTTAACCGAGCTAAAAACACCAGGATCGATGAACACTGGGAGCGATACAAACAAGCTCAATACCACTATAAGAAACGCATAAGATACCGCAGAGGGGAATCTTGGCGGCGTTTCTGTAACAACATTAACACCACTAATGAAGCAGCCAGGGTGAAAAAGGTCCTATCGCAAGATAACAACAGAACCCTAAGCACCATTAGAAAACAAGACGGTACCTACGCGATTTCAGACAATGAAATAAGTCAGGTACTTCTCGAAACACACTTCCCTGGGTGCGAAGTGACGGTAAACCCAAACTGGGAAGACACGCCGTACAATCAACCAACCCAGATTGACTGGACAGTGGCCAAATCCATGGTCACTGCTGACCGAATATCGTGGGCGATAGATAGCTTCCAGCCCTTCAAATCTGCGGGCCTGGACGAGATATTCCCAGCTCTCTTGAAATGGGGACAAGCAACAGTTGTGCCACACCTGCTTAACATATACAGAGCATCGATAGCGCATAACTACATACCTCGCCAGTGGAGGGAAGTCAAAGTAATCTTTCTACCCAAACCGGGTAAGTCAGACTACACACAGGCGAAATCATACAGACCGATCAGCCTAACCTCTTTTCTGCTGAAGACTTTAGAGAGACTAGCTGATCGGTATTTAAGGGAAGTTGCTCTAAGACTCAAGCCACTACACCGCCAGCAACACGCCTATAGGCAAGGCAGATCAACGGAATCAGCGCTACACTCTGTTGTAGGAACAATAGAAACAGCACTATCTGACAAATTAATGACACTAGGGGCTTTCATTGATATAGAAGGAGCTTTTGATAAGACAAAATTCAATAGTATCAGCCAGTCACTCAGCACATTTGGAGTTGATAGAACCACTAGTGGCTGGATCGATCAACTTCTAAAGATGCGGGCCATACAATTCACGGTGAACTCTACCACGAGAGGCATAGTAGCGAAGGGCTGTCCCCAAGGAGGAGTACTCTCGCCGCTGCTATGGAACATCGTGGTAGATGACCTGTTAGAACGCCTTAATAGCAGATGCTACTACACGGTCGGCTATGCGGACGACATAACCATTCTGATCAAAGGCGACTCAGAAAACATAATCTGTAATCGCATGCAATCGGCCCTCAGGATCATGGAACAATGGTGTAAACATCATGAACTGACGGTGAACCCGACTAAGACAGAACTGGTCCTTTTCACACATAAAAGGAAAACTCAGTTAACAAACATGCCAAAATTATTTGGAACGGAACTTACCCTATCGCAAGAAGTCAAGTATCTGGGCGTAGTACTCGACCATAAGCTGAACTGGAGTAAGCACCTTAACACGAAAATAACCAAAGCATGCACAACATTCTGGCAATGCAGAAGATTAATAGGCAGAAAATGGGGCCTCAAACCATCTATAACCATATGGCTCTACACGGCCATAATACGCCCTATGATAACATATGGCGCCATAGTTTGGTGGCCCCGCACTCTTCTAAGCACAGTCATACACAAACTACAAAGCCTACAACGACTCGCCTGCCTGGCGACGACAGGCTGTATGAGAACAACCCCCACGGCAGCGCTGGAGGCCATACTAAATCTCAGACCCCTACACCTTATCATACAGCAGGAAGCTGTCGCAGCTGCCATACGGCTTGAAAAGGTAGGGCTCTGGAAACGAGACAATAGAATAACTCATGCGCGCCTAAAATAGTTAGTATACAATGAAATTCCAATGATAGAGGCGACATGTGATATCATCCCAAAAACCTTTGTCTTTGACAAAAAATACCACATCCAACTTCATGAGGAATCTAAAGATAGCTCTGGTATACATGAAGTGAGAATATACACGGATGGATCTAAAACAAAATCAGGAACAGGAGTCGGAGTCTTCTCCCACGACCTAAACATCAATTACTCAACGACCCTGGGAAACCTCAACACTATCTTCCAGGCAGAATGTGTTGGAATCACCCGGGCTGCAACAGCGGTTACATCAAGGGGTATAAGCGATAAGTCAATACGCATTATCTCAGATAGTGCCGCGGTACTACAAGCCCTTAAGAGTAACTGCTTCAACAGTGGACTCATTTTGGAGTGTCACCGTGAGCTGCAAAGTATTGCAACAAAAAATCGGGTAACGTTGCAGTGGATACGCGGCCACAGCAACTCTTCTGGCAATGATGCTGCAGATCAACTGGCAAAGAGAGGATCGAACACCAAAATGGTAGGACCCGAACCAATTGTCCCGATACCCTTCTGCCAACTCAAAACATGGTTATGCGATAGAACCACGGAACTACACGAAAAACAGTGGATAGAAACAAAGGAATGTAGACAGACGAAGGAAGCCCTTCCATGCTTAGACAGACATTTGTCACGAAAACTGCTACGTTCCACAAGGAAAAACTTACGTCACCTAGTGGGTATAATAACAGGCCACTGCTCACTCAACAGGCACCTATTCAACATCGGCATCACTGACAGTCCCTTATGTAGAGGCTGCATGGAGACCGAGGAGACACCGGCTCACGTGCTTATACATTGTAAAAGCGTGAGCAACCAACGGGCGAAATTCCTAAACAGTCCAGAAACGATGAAGGAGGTACTGCGCAACATCGGTCCCCTATTGTCTTTCTGGATGGAGCTGGGGTGGTATGAGTAGCCGAACAGTATTCCGCGTCGGTTACTTACGCACAATGGCCCAATTGTGGGGCTAAGTGCGGATAACATACGTCCAACTAAACTAAACTAAACTAAGGGTCACAAGGTCACATGTATTTTAAATAGAAGACGAAGAGGTTGAATCCTGGGTTTTTACAACCATCTCGTTATTATGTTAAATAAGGCGTTACTTGGCGGCAATCCATTTTAATATATAAAATAATTAAGGGTTTGGTGTCCATGTCGGAGAAGATTTAATAAGCATCTAATGGCGGATACATAACTGCATAGCTGGTATAGGGGTTTAAGTGGTCCCCTCACAATTGCCACCGAATGTTGTAGTTTTGATCTCCACGCAAGATAAAAAGTAAAGTAGAGCTTCGCCGATTCCAGCATAAATATCTCTTGACCTCGACCGGGGAAAGACTACCCTCTCACAGAATATCGACGTGAAATAGTATCCCTACAGTTGTGTTTCGTTCGGTGAATGAGAGTATCGGAGGCCCAATCACCCCCTTTCCCCATCCCGCTCCTTCTCCTTCCCACTTCCTTTCCTAGTGTCGGCAATGTGCAAGTGATGCCTCTGGTATCACAGGCATCCATAGGCTACGGTGACCACTTACCATCAGGTGGGCCGGGCCATATGGCTTTTTGCCACCTCAGTTGTATAAAACAAAAAATAAATGGTGTGCTCCACAAATAGTTTTGTCGAGTATAGGTGTTCTTTGTGTCCGTTGTTTGAATGTTTGTAAAGATCCCCGGGTGAAACTGTTTATTCATAGAGCGGGAACTACCATTAAATGATCACTGCTGATCCTGTAGCTTGTAACATGATTTTAAAAGCCTATATCCTTCTTTAATAACAGGATTACCTAACGCATAAAGATTATTCAAATCGGACTAGTAGTTCCAGAGATTAACGCGTTCAAAGAAATAAACTCTCACTCTTTATAATATTACTAGACTTTGCCTGCGGTTTCGCTCGGGAACACCATTTTTTTTTCGGACGGAAGGTACCCTACCTTTTCTGTATCTCTGAAAACGTGTATACGCAATTTCATAACGATCGGTCTAGTTGTTAAGACGACAAACAAAATGACGTTCACATTTATAACATCAGTTAGTATTAGCATAGATATCTTAACACTACATTAAAATCAACACTGAAATAATATCACCAGCTTTATAAAGATAAATCTTCTCCCTAGCATTTATTATTCCCAAGTCACTTGGGGTCGGCTTTCTAGTCTAACCGGATTTGACTGGATATCAGTTTTTATACGGAGCGACTGCCATCTGACCTCCGCAACCCGAAGGCTAACAATACCCTAAAGCTAGACCAGTGTCAGGATATTAGAGGGCACTGACTTCCCAATAACGACTGCCATAGATGTTCATGGCAGCCGGGACCGACGGCTTAACGTGCTCTCCGAGGCACGGAGCAGGCGATAATTGTCAATCAATACGCACATCATTTCGAAAAGTCATATAACTTCCGAAAGTCAGAGGTGCGCAACGTGGGTTCAACCCCGAGACCCTCTGCATTGCAGTCTGTTAGTCTCCCTACTAAGCTATCGCTGCTGAAGGCTTTATAAAGATAAATAATAAATTTAAATCGGCGGCCATTCGTCGAGCGTCCAGCATGCACAGATAAAATTTGAATTTCTATGGAGTCAATCAGCCAAGACGCAAACAATCCTTGTTGTTAAAGGCAAACTTTTTAACTAGAAACGTGGGGACGCTCTCATTTAAATAATCCACCGTCTCGGTGATCTGTTAGACTCAATTAACGTCACGGCCTTAGAACGTAACTGTGTTGCAACCATTGTTGACAGAGGCGCATTGGTTTTAGTAATCACTGAAAGTATTCTGCGTGTTTTATGTGTCCGTTGTTTGGGGAATAATGATTGTTCTGCATGAGAACGTACTTTGTGTATGTATGTTAAGATTCAAAGATATGTCCTAGTGTAGAAGTTGTCACATTTTTAGAGTTAATATAATTATTATTTACGATATATCTTTTCTTTTTTAAAAGATCGCTCCCGCACTAGAATTTATTCTTGTGTCGCGGAGGACTTCACTAACATTCAAACAACGGACACGAAGAACAGAGTCGGTACGATAATTTGTGGATCACACAATTTTTTTGCCCGTGTAGGATTCGAAGCCACAACACTCGCAGTGGCAGCGGCGAGGCGGCCACTTAAACCACTACGTCATACGTGCAGTAAGATGCAATTTTTTTTTTTTTTTTTTTGCTCGTCAAAATGAGCACACTCCACCTGATGGTAAGCAGTCATGTGGTCTAAGAGCAGTGGCCTCCACACCGCCCTCATAGCAGTCGAGGCGATGTTGTGTCCTTTATGTCTGCTAGGTTCTGTCATTAAATTTCTATCCTCCGGAAACAGTACTTTTTCTGGGTCAAAAGTTTTCTACATCCCTAACAACGTGTATGCGAAATTTCATGATAATCGGTCGAGTAATTAAAGCTTGAAATGGTAACAAACAAACTCACATTCGCACTTATAATATTAGGATAACCATGGCTGTGACTACGCAGGATATATTTTTATTTCATTATATATGTATTTCTGTGTGTATAGTTGCCATGAACACGTTATAAATTTGATAAATAATGATTGTCGTCCATATGAATGTACTTTCTGTCTGTTTATTATACGTTGGTAAAGATACGTAGATATTAATTTATTCTAGCGCAGAAGTTGTTTTGTTTTTAGATATAATTTATAATTACGCTGCATGTTAAATTATAATGGTAGTATTTAACTGCACAGCAAAAAAAATACTAATTGCACAGCAAAATATATTTAAAGAGATCAAACTAAGTCGACGGAGCCCTATTTTTGGGTGGGTTTAAGAAGGAACCTAACCCTTCCGAGACGGAATGCAGTGATTTGAGGCGTATAGGTGCTAATAAAATTATGCTGGTGGATAACGTGGATCACCTGAAGGCAGCGTTCAACCAAGCCACAAAGGTCTGCAAGAGGGCATACTTAAGAGCGGATGCCCAGCGCGTCGCACGGTTCGGCCAGGAACTCATGGTGAATCCTACGGGCAGTCGTAGCTATTAGCGCCTGGCCAAAGCCGTGCAGTCCAACTTCTGCCAGACCTTGCTGCCCCCTCTGAGGTATCCGAATGGATCACTGGCTCATCGGCCGCAGGAGAAAGCAGATCTGCTTGTAAATCTCTTTCCGGCCAACTCCCGAATCGATGACTGCGGTTCGCAGCCGCCTAACATTGCCAACTGCGGCTACACCATGCCTGATATATGTATCAGGCAACGAACCGTTCGTGCGATACTGCAGTCTCTCGATGTTCGGAAAGCCAGTGGACCTGACGGCATCCCAGCTGTGGTGCTTAAAAAATGTGCAGCGGAGTTGTCTCCCACGGTTACGCGCCTATACCGGACGTCTTACGCCGCAGGTATTGTGCCTGAGGCTTGGAAGGAGGCGAACGTTCAACCGATTCCCAAAAAGGGGGACCGTTCCGAGCCAAGCAACTATCGACCTATAGCTATCACCTCGGTGCTTTCCAAGGTGTTCGAGCGGATTATAAACACCCAAATTGTCCGCTACCTGGAGGATCAATCGTTGATCAATGATCGCCAATACGGTTTTCGGTCTAAACGATCAACGGGTGATCTTCTAGCGTTCGTCACGCACCTCTGGGGTGAGGCTATGGACAAGCACGGCGAGTCATTGGCTATCAGCCTTGACATAGCCAAAGCTTTCGACAGAGTCTGGCTCCGGTCTCTTCTTTCGAAGCTTCCGGCCTATGGCTTGCCCCCTCAACTGTGCACCTGGATTGCAAGTTTCCTGCAGAAGCATCGTATTCGGGTCCTTTGCGACGGTCGCGCTTCCAAATTTATGCAGGTCAATGCAGGAGTGCCTCAGGGGTCTGTCTTATCCCCTACGCTCTTTCTTCTGCATATCAATGATATGTTAAATCTCGGCAACATACATTGTTATGCGGACGACAGTACCGTGCATGGGCGATATCTCGGACATCCTGGGGCCAAACAGGCTGAGGTTGAGGGTAAAAGGCAGAATCTTGTCGTTGAACTTGACCAGACCTTGGACCGCATCTATGAATGGGGTGCCAAGAACTTGGTCGAGTTCAACGCCAAGAAGACCCAGGCATGCGCGTTCTCAACAAAAAAGTCTCCGTTCCTTCCCCTCCCTTCTCTGAAGAACACTCCATTGGTGATACGTGACAGCCTCTCCATCTTAGGTATGGATCTTTGCCGTTCCCTTAATCAGAAAACCTATATCGAAAGCGTCATTAAGCAAGCTTCGCGAAAACTCGGAGTTCTGAACAGGGTGAGGCGGTTCTTCACGCCTGGGCAACTGTGCCTATTGTATAAGGCACAAGTGCGCTCTTGCGTGGAGTACTGTTCTCATCTTTGGGATGGCTCCGCGCAGTACTTGCTGGACGCTCTCGACCGGTTACAGCGGCGGGCTGTCCGTATCATCGGAGATCCAGAGGTCACGAGTTCACTGGAACCTCTGCAACTCCGTAGGGACATTGCCTCATTGGCATGTTTCTACAGAATATACCACGGGGAGTACTCTGAAGAGTTATTCCACCTTATCCCGCCCTCCCCTTTCCTATCCAGAACAACGCGTGCTGGGCTCAGATGCCATCCTTACACGGTAGAGTCGATTAGAGCGCGTACCAAAAAGTTTGGGTCCTCATACCTCTGCCGAACGACCAAGGCATGGAATTCTCTGCCAAGGCACGTGTTTCCTTCTTCCTTCAATCCTGGGTCCTTTAAGCGGGGCGTGAAAAAGCATCTTCTCAGGCCGTCAAAGTAGAGACCTCAACATCGCCTCGGCTACTGTGGGGGCGGTGTGGAGGCCACTGCTCTTAGACCACACGACTGCTTACCATCAGGTGGAGTATGGTCATTTTGACGAGCAAAATAAAAAAAATAAAAAAATGCTGTCCAATATTTGCTGTGCAATTAGTATTTTTGATGGTCATTATATTTAATCCCAATTATAATTATATATTTTAATACCCTGCGTGTAGTAGCGTAAGAGATAAGAGATAATTAAGGCCTTAGGTGTACCCTGTGACTAAAGTAACAGCCTAAAAATATTGTGGAAAGTAATCGTATTTAGTAGTCAGTAATAAATTGTATAATGGCTACAACATAGGCGATTAACACACGGCACCGCGCACCGCCGCGGTAGGCGGTGAAGCGGATCTCATGTCGCATTAGCCTCTAGTACACACGTACACAGCCCGACCGCGCGGTCGAGCAGTGCTCTTTCGCTTTACCGCCACCGCCCTCCGCAGCGGTGCGCGGTGCCGTGTGATAATCGCCATATTGTGCGTATGAGTTGTTAAATACGAAAATTATGATTTAAAGACAATTTAAAAACGTGGCAATGAGATTCTTGTACATATCTTCTTTGCCTGAACCTAGCGAATAACCTAAATGTAAATTCAGTAACTTCACTAACCTCATAATCTTTGGCGGTCATCATTCAGAGTTACTTTGTGTACTTAAATTAATGA
This sequence comes from Catocala sponsa, assembly GCA_963564715.1. Lineage (NCBI taxonomy): Eukaryota > Metazoa > Arthropoda > Insecta > Lepidoptera > Erebidae > Catocala > Catocala sponsa. The sequence goes on from OY751349.1 coordinate 20,064,274, forward strand.
TTTTTGACTTGGACTTAAAGAATATTTTTTAAATAAAAACATAGACCACAAAATATGTCGATAACGCGAATTTCTTATCAGATAGATGAAAAATTCGTTGATGGGAAATTGATATCATTTGAGTGAACTGTACGTAATGACTCTCGAGGGTGCTGATGGCATGACCAATATTGTCCGTAAATGTCCGAGCAACAAAATGAATAAGCGAAATTACTAATATTGATCTGCCAATATAAAATGTGTTTAAAATTATATATTATTATTGTGAAAGCTAATTTAGAAAAATAATGATGTATCTATGCTAATGTTATAGAGAGGAAAGATTAGATTTTTTGTTTGATTGTGAGGGTTTAGCTCAAAAACTAGTCAACCGATTCTAAAAACTCTCTCACCATTAGTAAGCCAGTTAGCCATCAGTAAGTAACATAGGCTATATTTTATTTAAAAAAGTACTGTTACTGGCATAACCTAATCTACTTTTACGCGAGCGAAGCCGGGAGCAAAAGGTAGTCATCTGTAAAATTAAGTGTTTTGGCTCATGATTCACCAATACTTTAGGAACCTATAAAATGACCATATCTTATTGACTCTAGAATAGCCAAAATCCTGCAAAGCAAGTTACGTTCTAAGGGCGCAGAAGTGTTGCGTAATTGGCTTAAAACTTGTCCCAAGTAACTTTTCTTCAAGACGAAGAGAATTAACATGGCTAATGGGTGGAAGCCGATGAATTCATATACAAACCAACTTGCACTTCATTTCAGACAGCCATATAGACAATGTTCCCCGTAACAAAAAGATATATGCCAGTTGCACTCACTGATCGGTAAACGATTAGCGAGGTTAAGCAACGTTGGATGCGGTCAGTCTATAGATGGGTGACCGCTTAGTGGTATTTCATCTGAGTGTCTCCGTGCTTCGGAGGGCACGTAAAAAGTCGGTCCCGGTTGTTGTCAAATTGACAGCAGTCGTTAAGCCATGTCAGAGGCCTACGGGCGGCTTGAACAACTCTTGATAACAGGTTGACCACTAACCACACGAAAAGAAAGAAGAAGAAAGAAAGATTACAAATCTCTTTCTTTTCGCAAAACACATGTTACAAAAACATACACACATATTCTCACGCTTATATCACAAAACAGAAAACCATAAGTGTAGTAAGCCCACGTAATAGAGGGCACGGGGGACGGATACCATCTATCGAGCATAATTATTATTCTAGTTCTAGAAGCATCAAGACATATTGCTCCTCAAAATTTCGTGCAGAAAATTCCATTTATATGTAGTTTTCCCGACCCGGCAATCGACCCAAGACTGTTAAATGCAAAAAGCAGTTGTAGTTGCGTTAGTAAATGGCAGTAATTAATTGCCTATGAAAGTACTTTTTTTATAACATCAGGATAACAAAATAACGTATGACCGCTTGCAATACCAAGGAAGTGATTTGCGCATTTTGACCCAAGGAAAATATATTAAAATTGGTATGGACGCGGTGCAATATTCGTAAGTTTAAGTTACGTTTCTAGTAAAAAGATGGTACTTACCTGTGCGACCAGACTTGTTCATATTATTATTATTATAAGCCTAATTGGCGTCCCACTGCTGGGACGAGCTCGATGCCTTTAAAAGGGATTGGCAACTCAGAACAAACGATCGAGATAGATGGAAGTCGGAAGGGGAGGCCTTTGTCCAGCAGTGGGACTTGTTCATAACCTAACAAAAAAAGACAACGAAAGGCTTTTACAGTAAAATAACACACAAATAGCTCTTGTGGCGCAAAACGTAACTTAACGTAATCGTGACCGCATAGAAGGCGCGGTCTTATTACATGTTAATATTATTACAATTAACAGTTAACTTTTGTTATACCACTTACCAAACAAGTGGCAACGCTTTTGAACAAACGAAATGAAAACTTCAAGTTGAAACTCTCAAGTTCTGAAATTATATCCATGCTATCTCTAAACAGATTAAGGTATATACTAGAAAAATAAAAAAAACAAACAATTGTCTCAAAAACAAAAGAATTCTCATTAGCCAGTACAAAAAAGCTCAAGTTTTTAAATCGTAAACATTCGACAAAGGCAATTAAATAGGTCTCGAAATACTTCAAGTCAAAACTAAAAACAGAACTTGACTCACCGACGTTTTTTGAATTTACAAAGTTTCAAAACTTCCTTTAAGAGATTGTCATTAAAAATATTAAATTGCGTTTAACGTTGTCTTCAATATTACTTGATATGAAATGTGACATACTGCCCTATCAATGTTGCGTAAATGTTTAAATTATTAAACCAAAGTGCAGGACTCACGAAAACTGCGTACGCTTAACCAAACTATCCATGTGGCTGCCTCACATGTTGAAATTTTCCCTATGTGCATTTAATTTTCCCTATGTGCATTTAATTTTCCCTATGTGCATTTAATTTTCCCTATGTGCATTTAATTTTCCCTATGTCCATTTAATTTTGTCAAGTACATAGGTTGTAAGCTTTACTTCTTCTTCGTTCTTCGAAATTTTCCTCGTTTATAATGTGCTTTTTTGATTAGCAAGCGAAGTGTGTGAAATAATTATTTGTACTAATTTGTTATCTTTGATATAAATGTAGTTTTGTTTGATCGCATCCACTCATGTGTTCACTAAGACTAGCTGTGTGTGTGTTGTGTATCTAATAAAATTATCGCTACCTTGTTAGTCCCATATTATTACTTCATGGTTATATTTGTGATCTATCGTAAATTCGAAAGTTAGATGTCAGGTAATATGGGTTATTTAAAACGAAATATTCAGCATTTGATAAGAAATGAAAATTTGGGTCTGGAGTATACAAATAATTAACTACACAACAACACAACTAAGGTGGTAAACAAGCATACGGCTCGGTAAGTGGTCACCGTAGCCTATGGACGCCTGCGACACCAGAGGCATCACTAGCACGTTGCCGACCCTTTAGGAAAGGAAGTGGGAAGGAGAAGGAGCGAGAAGGCGGTAAGGTGGTGATTAGGCCTCCGCCACTCTCACTCACCCGATGAAACAGAACAGTAGGAATACTGCTATTTCACGTCGATATTCTGTGAGAGGGTAGTCCTTCCCCGGTCGAGCCGGCCCACTCATGCTGAAATAAGCGAGGCTCTACTGCTCTAATCAGCGAGGCTCTACTACTCTATATTATAATATATAAATTCTAATGATTTGATATTATAAATTCCATTGATGATTAAATATTAATTCTATTAGTAGGTACTATCATGACCGACAACAAAAATAAATTATAGTCAAGCAGACATGAAACATTTAAAAAATTCTAGACCGTAAAAATTCAGCAGAGTAATAACCATTTTCTATAAGAAATTGGAACGATTTATTTTTAAGGCATGAATATTGCTACATCCCGTTACGTCATTAGGTATCTTATTGTAGATCTTTGTGGCCATAGCAAGCACACTTTTGCCAAAGAGGGTAGTCCTATACAGTCCTATACTGACAAGGTATGGTAAGGTTATTATACAAGTGACTTCTATTTCTCTAATAATGATGTTGCGATCTATAGACGGTAATAAGCTGTTATCACATATTTCTTCTGCTATTACAAGCAGTTTCAATCCCATCGCCTCCTTTGAAGAACATAGACTGATAATTACGATTTTACCAAGGAAATAAATTGAATCCTATCACAGTCGCTATTATTTTCTAGATCCTGTCATTACTCGCTTAGGCCGAAGGTCCTTTTTTATGCCATTCAGTAGATACAAACGTAAATCCCGCCTAGTGGTAAGGAGTAGTATATACAATACAATATTAGACAACAGGTCTTATTCGCGTTGGTAAGCATTTAAAGAATAGTCGAAACCCGTCAACCCATACGATCGATGCAAGTCGGTCGAAACAAAATGTGTCTATTCTATAGAATAAAAACTCCAAAACAAATAAAGATTTAAAAAAAAACATAAAAAATTGGGGCAGTCTTTGGAGACTGCCGATAAAAATGAAAACTTTAATCTTTCATCATAAACACTTCCTTCTACACAAAAAAAATATAAAAAATGTTGCGTAGGACGCACCATTTCTGGGATATTGTTAATATTCTAAAATAATTCAAAAGTGACGACGACGAAGCGTGACGATGACGCGAGTTCTATGATTTTTGTTCACCCAAGAAGTGCTCAAGGGCTCTCTAGGGCTCCATTCCCGGGTTGGACAGAGTATTGTTGAACATTTCTGTTAAGAAAATGTCAGTAACTACGTACACGACGTCGGGAGCTGAGTTAGGTTAGCAATAGACTATCGTCATAGGGAATCATAGTACCTAAAACCAACTAACGAAATGTAGGTGTAATACTCGTCTACCAAACCCTTCGAAGTTTTAGGCGTGAAACTATTTAAACATAAACTTCTTCATAGAATTAAATAGTTTAAAAAATATACCGCGATGAAATCCGTATACAATCGTGTAATCCCAAAAAATCACGACTACTTTAAAATTAAACTACTTACTTTATACGGATTTTATCGTGTTGTTTATTTAAAAAACGCTAATATACATAAATTTAAAACTATTAAACTACTACTGTTAAACTAATGCGCGCGGAAGATCACCCATGAGTTGTCATGTTAAGTCAGACGTGGGCGTTCCATTGCATGAGTGTACCTACAAGACATGCCGCTAAGCGGAAGAAATCGCAAGACATCGTGAGGCGTGTGACGTCGACTCTTCTGGACACCTAGACACCATGATGACCACGACCATTCTGTCAAGAATGAACGACTAAGAAGAAGTTAAACTTTACTACTATTTAAGCTATTTAAATTAATATTGTTTCTAATTTACGCTTACACCTTAGTCTCCCCGTGAACATGGCAGCTGAAAAGCAACGGCAACGTCAAGAAAAATGTAAATTCTAATCTAAATAGTTTCGGATACTTTTCAGCAGCCATAGTCACAAAGATAAGACGGTAATTGTCTCAATGTTAAAATCGTAATTATTTCAAAGTACCCAAAAACTGATTTGAACAAAAACAACGCTATGAAATTCGTATAAAGTATTTTAAATTCAATTTCTAACATTCTCGTAAACGGAAGACAATATTATGTAAATCACAACTAGCTATGCATTTCAATAGCTGACAGCTTCCATATAATCTTGCCAAAAGGGTATATATTTGAGAATGACAAACAATGAGTTGCTCCACAAAGGAGTCTTGTAATCATGTCCTTTGAACAAAGCTCCTCGATCTCGGAGGCGCGAGGTAAAAATCAATAAAATGGATTTCCCTTCAACTTTAATTGTTTTCACTCTTTTAAGCTACATTTTAAGACACCCGGCGGCCATTGTGATTTCATCTCGTGATATAGCTAACTGTGTATAAAATGGCTGGGTTACTAATATTATTATATAAAAAAAGAAAGAAAGAAAACATTATTTATTGCCACAAAAACTACTACATAAGTTACTAATAACTCGTCGGCCTCGATGGCGTAGTGCTTAGTATAACCGACTGCCACGCCTGAGGTCGCGGGTTCGATTCCCGCACAAGTCAAACATTTGTGTGCATGAACATTGATGTTTGTCTTGGTCTGGGTGTTTCTATGTATAATATGTATGTATTTACAAAAAAAGAATTATATATGTATGTTTATCCATTGTCTAGTACCCATAATACAAGCTCTGCTTAGTTTGGGCTAGATGGTGTAGTTTATTAATATTAAAAAATATTAATAAACTACATACATAAGTTATTATTATAAAATCGTAAAATAAAATACAATTAAACACAATCATATAAATAGTTTACATTATGAGATGACATACAAGAAGAGAGCATTCATTGTTATTGTGGCAACAAATGCAAATTATATCAACGCTCGGTGAAGTTTACAAAGTCAGAAAATGTTTTAATATTTCTTGGTGCGTCAGTTAAATTATTATTTATAATAAAATAACAATGATATAAAAATATTTAATTGAAGAATATGTAGCTGTATATGTAACAATGCAGAGGGTCTCGGATCCAAACCCACGTCGCGCACCTCTGACTTTCGGAAGTTATATGACTTTTCGAAATTGCGCATTGATTGACAATTATCTCCTGCTCCGTGCCTCGGAGAGCACGTTAAGTCGTCGGTGCCGGCTGCGATGAACATCTATGACAGTCGTTATTAAAAAGTCAGTGCCCTCTAATATCCTGACACTGGTCTAGCTTTAGGGTATCGTTAGCTTTCGGGTTGCGGAGGTCAGATGGCAGTCGCTCCGTGTAAAAACTGATATCCAGTGAAATCCGGTTAGACTAGAAAGCCGACCCTAAGTGACTTGGGAATAATAAAGGCTAAGAAGAACGTTTATTTGAATAACCATATTTCGATGTACAATTTTATGACCACTGTCATTAAATTTAAACTAGGTTAACCTGTGCTATAAGTAACAGTTACATTTGTATTTCGCATAGGTTACATTACATCGATGTGTACAATATTGTGGATTGTGCGGAGGGGTATGCGTCTATGCATTCCACCACGTAAGAAAAAAAAAGGTTAGGGCTTATTAAGGGGGTCAAAATTCCGTTATTTTTTGCGTAGGACACACCATTTCTGAGATATTGTTAATATTCTACAAAAAAATAATAAAGCGTGGAAGCGTGACCATGACGCGAGTTCTATGATTTTTGTTCACCCAAGAAGTGCTCAACGCGCCTAAAGAAGTTGTCACTTCAAAAATACGTGTCTAATATTTTTGGCTAATCTAAAAGATGGGCAATAAATTATTTTATTCATCTAAAAAATTCGCTGACAAAAGCTACTTGAAACTAATCTAAAAAATACCTACTCTTAACAATCACACAACGATTTAAATTCTCCAAATTTAACCTGCTACAGCCGCTGCCTTTGTGAAAACTCCGTGACTATTCCATTCACTGCACCATCAGCTGAATTTTCAAGACGTAGAATTGAAACTCTGAAAGTGCCATAACGTAGGTAACAAGACTAACAAGTGACATTTAAAGTGAGAAGTAAGTATTTGTGCTACGACAGCTACGATCGCTACGAGCCTCTACGGAGCTACGACATCACATCGGGCACGTATTACGTCACATACCGGAAGATGAGGTAGCTCAAATATCTAAGTAAGTTAGGAACTGATATACATAAAGATATGCTATAGTTATTATATAGTTTACATATATAATCTCACGTCTTTATTTCCGAATGGGTAAGCAGAGGCGTAATACGAGGGGAGGTCAAAAAGTTCGCGGAATGGCGAGATTGGCGAGGGTGAGTTTACTTATCCATGTAGGCGCTAATTGAGTGACTCATTGTTAGTACATATACCGAGTTTCAGCCTAATCGGGTCATTAGCTTTTGAGTTTTCAACGAGTAAACAAGTCAATCGGGAAAAAACTAGCCACTATGGAGAAAAGTGTCCGTGCACACAAGCCATGTTGTGACGGCTGCCATTCACCTGTGCGATTTTGAAAAACTGCGCCACCTACCCTACAGCCTAGACCTGGCCCCAAGCGATCATTTTGGAAAAAAAATGAAGAAAGAACTGCGTGGAAAAAATTTTGCGACGATAATGAAGTGAAGTCGGTAATTTCGGCCTATTGAGACGCCCAAGACAAATCTTTTTTTTTCGACGGTATTAATAAGTTATTTGAAAGATCTAATAAATGTATTAGGGTTAAGAGAGAATACATTGAAAAGGAAAAATAGTTTGATGTTTCATGTCATTATCCTTCCCTGTCATTCCGCGAACTTTTGGACCTCCCCTCGTACACTCACATTTCGACAACTATAGTTTACCGGTCTATTGCGGTTTAAGGTCATAGCACACATATCCACTCGGCAAGGGACCGTCACCGTATCAACTCGGGCCGTGCAGTATTCTTTGTATGAAACTCCTTACTGCAACGCACACTATAATAATCGGAGTCGTAACGTAATCGCCTCGCCTCGGGACAAGCTCACGAACCGCGGTGCGGTGCGTGGTCAACTTGCAGTACCCGCGCTTACGGTCGTCGTCCGGTGGAACAGTGCCCGGTAAAGGTCATCTTTACTGGGCACTGCTACGGAGAATTATTCCGACTCTGAGAATATAACCTTAGACCCGATACTACTATAATATCAAACTAAGACACAACCAAACGTGGCCTGGGCTGAGCTTGTAAAGCATCTAATAAATAAATTTGCAAACATGTCTTACAAATAAAAAAAATAAAGAATCGAATAACAGTTTAGTGTGTGTTATTTATCTTATTACTAGCTTTTGCGCGCGGCTCCGCCCGTGTGGTACCTACATCAATAAAAAGTAGCCTAGCCCCAGGTTTTAAAGTACCTCTGTACCAAATTTCAACCATATCGGTGAGTGATTTAGCCGTGAAAAGGTAACAGACAGACAGACAGTTACCTTCGATTTCATAGTATTAGTAAGGAAGTAAGGATTTTGTACTAGGTTATGCCCACGGTTTCGCTCGCATAAATGTTATTAACAATACTTTTTTCTGTATTAAAGGTACCCTATGTCCTTTATGTACCCCTGACAACGTGTATGCAAAATTTTATGATAGGTTGAGTAGTTGAGACGTGAAAGCAAAACAAACAAACAAAATAACATTCCCATTTTTAATATTAGTTAGGATTTAAAATTGCTAAAATAATAATGAAAAATATCCAAACTAGCTGAATTGCAGCACAAAGTACTATAGTATGCTAGAGCAGCGATAACTCAGTGGGGAGACCAACAGACTGCAATGCAGAGGGTCTCGGGTTCGAACCCACGTCGCGCACCTCTGACTTTCGGAAGTTATAATGACTTTTCGAAATTATGTGCGTATTGATTAACAATTATCGCCTGCTTCGTGCCTCGGAGAGCACGTTAAGCCGTCGGTCCCGGCTGCCATGAACATCTATGGCAGTCGTTATTGGGAGAGTGTCGACACAAAAGATCCCACTGAGTCGAAGTGTCGCCGGTCTGCACTGACTGGCCCCCACATAAGATAAGATAAGATAGTATGCTAGCTTTTGTTCGGGTACAGTAGATACTTTTCTTTGGCTGGAAGGTATCATATGTCCGTATGTTTCTGTACCCCTGACAACGTATGTGCGAAATTTCATGATGATTGGTCAAGTAGTTAAGGCGTAACAAATTAACATTTGTATTTATAATTTTAGTGAGGATAGTACAGCTATCGCTTGCAGTGGAGCACGCAGCTATTGAGAGCTATGTGCGAGCTTGCTCGTATTTTCGTAGCTATGCAAATGCCCCGGCTCCGCCTCGCTGACAATCACATGTTACAGTAACTTCATTGCACTGCATCCCATACTGTTCGTGATTCAATATGGCTAATCTTAGATGGTTAATTCATCTATTACGTTGTTAACCTATTGAGTCGCAACGGACACCGGTGGCCAGACACAATAGGCTTTAAAGTATGTCGTGCATTCCAGCAATTGACAGGTTAAAAAAATATAGTAGACTTTTTGTGGATAGGACAGTTGGAAAGGCGACCAAACGTTTTCCTACAAAATAAAAGGGATACTTACATAAATACTCATGCCTGTTTCAGAAGTAAAAAGGAGTAGACAGACCCCACAGGTTTCCACTTGTTACTGTTCTGGCTAACCTTTTTTTTATATAACTAAGGTGGCAAACAAGCATACGGCCCACCTGATGGTAAGTGGTCACCGTAGCCTATGGACGCCTGCAATACCAGAGGCATCACTTGCGCGTTGCCGACCCTTTAGGAAAGGAAGTGGGAAGGAGAAGGAGCAGGAAGGGGGTAAGGGGTGATTGGGCCTCCGATTCTCCCACTCACCGAACGAAACACAACAGTAGGAATACTGCTATTTCACGTCGATATTATGTGAGAGGGTAGTCCTTCCCCGGTCGAGCCGGCCCATTCATGCTGAAATCAGCGAGGCTCTACTACTCAAAAAAACGGGTTGCACTCCGGGAGTGCCGCCAGAAGTGAAAACTTGAATATTAACGTTGTGCATTTTTGATATTTTGGAATGGTTAGGGAATAATTTTGCACGAATTGCTTTAATTATCAGTATAATCATTTATGTGGTAAAATACAATATTCATTTATTTCGCTATCGTACACAAACATGACAATTCTCCCTCCGTTTTACTAATTTTCGATCAGGTGTACGTGTCCTGACGCGAGTTTGACAATTCTCCCTCTGTCTTACGAATTTTCGATCAGGTCACGTGTCCTGACGCGAGTTTAACATTTTTTACACATCAGAAAAAAGTGCACAACGCCGCTAAAGAAGTTTTCACTTCAAAAATCCGTCCGGTAATTAATGGATAATGAAATGTCTTATAGTAGAACCGATGGCCGTTCAGAAAAAAATATGAAAATGCATTAGCATGGATAGCGTAGTCGTATAAGTTTTCGCCTCGCCACTGCTAGACTGTATGTTGTGGTTTCGAATCTCACACGAGAAAAAGCATATTGTGAGATTCACAAATGGTTGTGCTAAATCTAATAGTTCTTTGCGTTCGTTGCTTAGGTGTATGTTTGTATAGTCACCAGCGACACAGGAGGTATACCAAGTGATCAGATTTACTACATTGGAATCACACAACTTTTCATCGAACATTGACCCCACAAGATTGCGTGGTGAAGTGACGAGGTAGCTACTTAACACGTTCCCTGTCCGATGAACCACATATGGTATATAACAATTGATTTTCTATTGTGTCTATCACGGGACTGTGAATGGGTTAAACCATTAAATTTACATAAAGTACCTATTTGAAAATTTATTCTGAAACAACCAGTTTTTTGTCGCTCCCGGGTAACAGCGCAGTATCGGGTGAACAGTAAGAACTTCTAACACATTGCCCCGGCGGTCTGCGTTCTGCGGTCGAGTTCTGCGTTTAAGGATTTGGCACACTGGATGCGTTCTGCGGTCTGCGGTCAGGTCAAAGTGAACGCTGCACGCATTATGTATGAACAACATTGTGGCATGGCAACATGGCAATCAGTCAGCGGTCCGGCCAGGGCAATCGGTCAGCGGTCCGGGCAGGGAAACCGGTCAGCGATGCGGGCAGGGCAAACAGCGGCATTTGACTGCGTGAATCAGTGGTGATCAGTTCTTTTGTGTTTTAATGGAGCCGTGACCGTTGCCTTGCTCGCCGCCCGCCTGCTCGTGCCCTCTGTCCGCCACCCGCTGCCCGCCTACCTGCCCGAACGCGTCCTGCCTTCCCCCGCGTTCTTTGATCATGCTCGCACGGTCGGATCGCTTATCTATACAAAATATATAGAGGCCGACAATGTTGTTCATACATAATGAGGGCAGCGTTCACTTTGACCTGACCGCAGACCGCAGAAGGCATCCAGTGTGCCAAATCCTTCAGCGTTCACAGTTGCCCACACAGCGAGCGGTCTAGAAATCTGGAGTTCAGTACGTTTGTCTCGCTCTAATACAATAAACTTTTCGACTTCGTGGGGCATCGTAACCGCTTTCTGACTCGCGTCTGACTGCTTTTATGTGTATACGATTCTAAGACACCGCATACATCACAGTGAACGCGGAACGCAGAACTGGGAACTCTGACCGCTGACCGCCCGCAGTGTGGCCGGCGCGGCGCCTAAACTCTTAACAATGTGTGGTTGCAATATACTGACTGGCAATAACAGCCATATTATTAAAACAGGTCAATATTTTGTAAAACGCTAGTCAAGAAATTATGTTTGCAATGGCCGATGCATTCTAATGTCCTTAAGCGGGCCAGACTACAGCTAAAATCATTGCAGCCACAATGCAGTAACATTTAAAAGCTCCGTAAGTGAAATACCGTTTTAGGCTTACATTTTTACGTTTATATTATAAGAAATATTGAATCAAAGCATCTGAAAGTTCAGTATAACCGTTATCGAACATTTAAAACTAATGGTAAAATAAACATAGCATGTCTAAACAAATACAGTCTTTATTACGTTGGTGTAAGGTATATTTTTGCAGAGAGTGTCCTCATTTGGTGGTATTAGGTAAAATCTGATGGCAACGTTAGATAGATTTGTTACTTTGACTTATCGAATAGACGATGCCCTTACTATTTGTTTGGAAATTTGTCACGGCAGCATTATAATTTTATCTTTATAACACTAAAATTACATTAACAGATATATTGAAATGTTACGGTTTACTAGATGTGGCGGTTTACTAAATGTTACGGTTTACTAGATAGGAAGGCTATAAGCTGTATAACATCACGCTACGACCCACGGAGGCGGCGCAGTAACGATAAACGCGGGTGAAACCGCGGGTACATCTAGTATTAGTATAGATTTGTTCAGATTGGGTCCGCCTAGGGTTAACCTAGTCTCAGTGCAAATATCACTATAGGTATCTTCGAAAATTGAAATAAACGTAATGAACCATGATAATCGGTTCCCGCCTTCATTAAGACGTGAAAGAATAACAAACCCACAAACCCACATTCGCATTTATAATATTAGTTAGGATACTGCTATCTTATGGACAAATTTATATAAGGATACATGGATAATAAAATATTAGGTTATGGCATGCATACACATTATAAATAAATATTATATACTAGATGTTCCCGCGGTTTCACCCGCGTTTATCGTTACTGCGACGCCCCCGTGGGTCGTAGCGTGATGTTATATAGCCTATAGCCTTCCTCGATAAATAGGCTATCCAACACTAAAAGAATTTTTCAAATCGAACCAGTAGTAATCACGCAGAATAAACCAGGAGAAACATCGTTTGTACTATGTCTGTAATGGGTAATTATTTTGCTGCAATGTTATTTTAAAACTGCGATATCTCCTAAGATATTCATTGAAATCGAATGATGTAGAGGGCAATTTTGTTTTAAATTAAATACTTGTGAATAACATATTTATTTGGATAAGGATTAATATCATGTTTATAAAAATACCTTCGCAAATAATGCATTATTTTAGAACAAATTTCGTTAGCATAAAAATGGTTATAGTGAGCCAACCTTAAAAGATAGATATATGCTGTCGCGGACTTTTTTTTAGAGCTTTTAAAGGGAAACAATTCTGTCATACATTATTTTTGCGAAACTTTAACTGTTTACGCAGCGCACGCAGCGGAAGCTCTCAAAAGGAAAAAATAACCTCCGACTTTGAAACATTCTTCATTAGTGCTCCGCTCGTATTGATCTTAGCGTGATGATATATAGCCTATAGCCTTCCTCAATAAATGGGCTATCTAACACTGAAAGAATTTTTCAAATCGGACCAGTAGTTCTTGAGATTAGCGCGTTCAAGTAAACAAACAAACAAACAAACAAACAAACTCTTCAGCTTTATAATATTAGTATAGATTTTGGTTCGAATTCAAATTCATGTTTAGGCGAGCACTTGGGTGAACAAATATCATGGAACTCGCGTCATCGTCAAGCTTCCACGCTTTCTATTTTTTAAATATTTTAGAATATTAACAATATCTCAGAAATGGTGCGTCCTACGCAAAAAATAACGAAATTTTAACCCCTTAATAACCCCTAAGAGGGTATCAGGAACTAGCATCCGACTCGCCCCTTTTCTTTATTTTTTTTGTTTATAAAGAAGTGTTTATGATCAAGGATTAAAGTTTTCACTTCTATCGGCAGTCCCCAAAGACTGCCCCAATTGTTTTTTGCAGAAAGCTCTGTTACGAATGTGCTATTAAATGTTCATGTTTCAAGAGATTCTACCGTAAGGCATGCAAAATGTATACAATCATAGTTTATCAAAATAAAGATTGACATTGAAATAATATAATATTAGATAAAATATTTTAAGATATTAACTTATGCAATGGCCTTGGTGTGAATTTAATTCGTGTTTCTGTCGTGTTTACTGAGTAAGAGTAAAGATAAGAGCAATGACTTGTTGAGGAAAGGATTAGAGCCATTTCTCCGTTTGACAACGAACAAGTTTTTAGTGCCTTCTATCGCTATTAGCATCCCGGTTTAACTAACGTTTTAGCCGTGTTTTAGTTGTGTTGAGTTTTCAAGATAAATATAGAAGCAAGTGATACGCATCTTAGCTCTCAGCCTCTTGTTCACTTGGCCGTTTTAGGTTAAGTGTTCAGTAAAGATAGCATTGTATATACGGAGAATATAACCCAGAGATTTGTGCCCATTGGATTAAGCTATGTCCTTGAGAAGTTTGGTCGTAATTAGCCTAGTAGTTTTGCCTGGATAATGAAACAGAGTAAGAAAGATTTCAATTTAATATTTTTATTTGGAATCCACGGTATCCACAAGACTATTGAAATCAGGAACACCCTCAATAGAGAAGATAGTTAGTATGTACCACCAGCTTGAGATCCAGTAATTGAGATAGTCAAACCCAAAAAGAAACAAAACACAGCTAGACTTCGAGATATCTGATAGGTACCTATTTTTTTTTTTTTTTTTATACAACTTAGGTGGCAAACGAGCATACGGCCCACCTTATGGTAAGTGGTCACCGTAGCCTATGGACGCCTGCAACACCAGAGGCATCACTTGCGCGTTGCCGACCCTTTAGGAGAAAAAGGAAGTGGGAAGGAGAAGGAGAGCATGATTGCGCCTCCGGCACTCTCACTTACCGAACGAAACACAACAGTAGGAATACTGGTATTTCACGTCGATGTTCTGTGAGAGGGTAGTCCTTCCCCGGTCGAGCCGGCCCATTCATGCTGATATCAGCGAGGCTCTATAACTTTAAAAATAAATTCTATTAGGTAGCGCCTGCTCATAAAATACCCGTTATGTATTTAATTTCAAATTTGCTCTTTTGTTTCTACAGGCGTTTAAGGTATCAAAATAGTAAATTGATAATAAATGTTTATCCTTAAAAGCTATGAGTCCCAAAACCATGTATATAAAGGTAGCAGTCTAGTAGCATATATTGGTTAAAAAAACTCGATTCATTTGCGCAGTTTGTTCTCACAGGATAGGTGACCAGCCATCCTGATGTCAGAATGGCCCGTCACCTTTAAAAGTAGTATACTTTAAAAAAAAAGGGGGTAGCTATTATATGACGATTAGTAGCAACTAGAAGCAACTAGGTAGCAACTTTCTATAATTATTTCGATGTAAAATATGGGTAGTGAGCCCCCATTCTGATTCTTGCTATGGCTGATACAAACACTCCACTCAATTCTGTAGGCAGTCAAGTAAATAGCACTACGATATATCCTACTTGTAACCGTATAAGGACTAACAATTTTAAATTATTTAATTACTAGCTTTTGCCCACAGCTTCGCTCGCGTTAATTTAGAATTTGACAATCAATTCGGGTTGTACTCTGCTTGTAATAAATATAAATCAATCATGATTCGAAAGACACGTGGCGCCATCTATTATCATAAGAACGTTATTATTGTTTTCCTCGGGAACAGTAATTTTTTTCGGGATAAAGGTAGCCTATGTCCGTTTCTGTACACCTGTCAACGTATATGCAAAATTTCAGCATGATCGGTTAAAAGCTAACAAACAAGCAAACAAACAAACTCATTTTCGCTTTTATAATATTAGTTATGATTATAATAGGATGATAGATGTTTGTGGTATCCAGAGTCCACATAATTATGCTCTTCTGTCCAAGAGAGTTCTATTTTTTCTAGATGAAAGATACTCTTACGTCCTAACAATGTGTAGGTATGCGTAATTTTATTATCATTCAAGTAGTTATGGCGTGAAAGCGTAACAAACAAGCTTATATTCGCATTTATTATATTCGTTACGATTATGATGTTCTATTTTTATAAGTTTAAAATTGCTATTTGTTTTGTTTTTAGTTATTGTAACTGGTATACTGTCGAATTAAAATGGTCGCTGGCACTCAGACACGGGCATTCTAGACGTCACCATCTATGACACAGAGGAGATAAAGGAATCGCCTAACATTATTATTAAGAAAATTCCTTTTTAGAAAAACGATTCAAAATGTCAGCCATTTTGAATCGTTTTTCTAAAAAGGAATTTTAGGAATAAGCTGCTAATGAATGCTGTTACTTTTCGTAAGAGCAGCGATAGCTCAGTGGGGAGACCAACAGACTGCAATGCAGAGGATCTCGGGTTCGAACCCACGTCGCGCACCTCTGACTTTCGGAAGTTATATGACTTTTCGAAATTATGTGCGTATTGATTGACAATTATCGCCTGCTCCGTGCCACGGAGAGCACGTTAAGCCGTCGGTCACGGCTGCCATGAACATCTATGGCAGTCGTTATTGGGAGAGTGTCGACACAAAAGATCCCACTGGGTCGAAGTGTCGCCGGTCTGCACTGACTGGCCCCCACATAAGATAAGATAAGATACTTTTCGTATAAGACTACTTCGAGCACGATTATAAGTCAAGGTGCGGCGTGGGACTCATTCGCCATTTCTATGGATATCTCATTAGCGCATTGAGGATGACCTCTAGAATCGTTTTATTAAAAACATCTCACGTAGCTCAATCTCCAATACCAGAGAGTCTAAAATCTATTGCGTTTACAAGGGACTCTATAATACATAGTAATAAAACAATAAAGTTTTCAAAACGATTTATTGAAAGATACAGTTTTCATAACTAAATAATAAATAGTTCGAAATATCAATAATTTACATCGAAACTAAACGATCGAAAAACTAAATTTTGGCTTAAACAAGTTACAAATGCAAACGAGGAATGCTTAACATTAGTTGTGCTTTAACTTCACTTATAACTAAAATACAGATAAAATACAACTTTGTTCTTGTCATTAATAATTATTATTTGTCTGTGTTAACATAGTATAGAAAAACATTTAACTAAACTAATTTTACGGGCCATTGTGTGACAAACGATATCAATTGACATTGTGACGATACTAGTAACACAGCGAGCAACATCCCCTCTCTCTACGACTAGTCCAGTTTATGATATAGCGTTCCCCTACACCAATCGTCAAGGTTATATTAAGTGGAGTTGCTCTACCTTCCAGTGCCCGAAAGCACCTTCCGGGACCAGTTATAGACAGCTCTTGTCCCCAAATACAGTGGGCAACAGTGGTACTAAAATTGACATGTATGACAGATTGTAAATCGCGCTATGGAAGTTTGCACGATTATCATAAACAACATGACTAAGGCCCGCTAGATGTAACCCTTTAAGTAGGAGGAACATAAAACTTCAGTCAGTGAAAATTTATGATACGTCACAAATATTATTTTTGATATAACAGTGACAGTGTGAACATATCGAACATGTAACAAAAACATTCCATCACTAACATCCACCCGTCTTCAATCAAAAATAGAACATCAACTGGAACCCGTAAAACTAGTTAGAATTATTATAATATTGTCTCTGAAATTAAAATACTAATAGGAGATATTATTACAACACTATACCACTAGAGCAAAAGTTCTTGCAATTCACGAGCGTGTGTCGCGTTAGTGCTAGCCATATAATGCTGCGCAAAAAAAAACAAATATCTTTGGTTCGAATTTTAAATATCATATTTTTGTATCATTACGCTGACGCCTACATACTTCATATACATAATTGGGCATTCAAAAACGCGAATGTGACATGAAAAACAGATGCCAGAAAATACAAAACATTGATTACACGCTTTAAAAGATATTTAGATGGGTTTTCTTCTAGTTACTGTCCAAACTGTATAATCAGTTAGGTGGAAGATTCAAGTTAAATATTTTTAATCTTGCGCAAACTTAACATTCGCAGTTTTGAATTTACCTCTACAAATACATAGGTCCTACTCACACCCGTGAACTATTTTAAACAAGTGACAGATGCTATTTTTATTGTTCGATATTTAAACGCCTGTGCATTTTACTCATTGTGCTTGAAGCGTCATCTATATTAAGCTTTGTCCATCTCCTATTATACAATACTGTATCAATTAAATGCTTCAGTAATACATTGATAGATCTTATACAAGAAACAAGTATTATATACTAGTAATATGTAGCCATTTTATCAGATATAACTCTTTACGAGTTGATAGAATTTTTATTATACAAAGTTGAATATAATTATCTATATGTTGTTATGTAATAGATTCTACACCAATATGAGGCAGTAGATTAAATTGAGTGGTATTTTTGATGTATCGATAACTTATTCATCGATATGTCGACAATTTTTAAATCTATTGATATCAGATAACACGGCATAATCCACTATTGTCTGTGTATTGTATCCATATTGCAAGGACAAAATAGCACACCCAATCAAAAATCAGACTTTATACAATCAAAATGGGATTGAACCCACAACACTCCGCGTCTCATGAACAGCATGGTAACTAACCATTGCGCCATCCGAGCTGCCAGACATTAAAACAAATCTGAAATCGCTTTTTCTGTATTAAAAAAGCATTTTTGATATTCACACCTTTACTCTATGGTAAGCCTTTTATATAGCCTTTCTATAGCCTTATATAAACTTTTATAGCCTGTTATAGCTTTTTATAGCCTTTATCTAGCCTGCCTTTATCACCCTGGTATTAATATTTAATCTACTGCCGCATATCTGCCCATAGCCATGTCCTCGAAGATCGCAGTTATCTCGTAGTCACAGACAGTTCTCATAGTCAAAATTGCACTTACTTTGTGAATGTCTAACACTAAGAACACGTTGACTTAAGTTTAAGTAAGTAGTTAAGTTTTAAGCGTGTTGAATTCTGAAACAGAAAGAAAATACATTATAACCATATTGTTACAGCTAGTGCCATCTATCGGCATTGTACGGAAGACTTGGCAGTTCCGTCTAATATATTATTACAGCGCCATCTATTGACGTTTTACGGAACTACTTAGCTTGTCGATGCGCTAAGAGTAGAGAGAAAGCACATTCTCGAATCTTCGTACTGTTTACAAACCAGGTATGGCGTTTCTGAAATCTCCAGAAACGCTTTAACCGCATATAAAAGGGCAAGGCCAGTGCTCGCCGAGTCAGTTTTACAATCGTAAGCGGTCAAATATTCATCGGAGAGAATGAAAGCGAAAATACCACAGAGTTTGAAGCAGTTTCAGTGGAAAGAGAGTGTGTTTTAAATTTAATTGTGTGTTAGAATAAAACATGTTTTAGTCAGTAATATTGTTTACATTCTTATCCCTCGAACCCAGCACGTAACAATATACTCAAGCTGGCGTATCGCTGAGAGGAAAAGCAGAGAAATAGGGTAGTTGATACACGTTTTTTATTATTTAAGGTAAATAGTTCCATTACCTAAACTCCAAACTAAAAATATATTTTTGAAATCTACTCAAGAATAAATAAGATACAAGTATTACATATCTGGTCGTCGAGGTAATTGTCAAATGACAGAAAAGGATGCACGATACAAACTGTGACGTAACTGCTATTTAAATGCAGCTGTCCGAGGGTGATAGCGAGATCTCCCCACATTTTTACTTAAATCCAAAGTAATATATCAATTACTTCCTTATTTTGCAACCAATTGTGATAACTTTGATATATAACAATTTGTTTGATTACAACACTGAATAATATATATTTTTGGTCTTAATAGCAATTTGTGTTAAAAATTACTAGTAAGTATAATAATATTCTACCACGTACACACAACACCATCTAGCCCAAACTAAGCAGAGCTTGTACTATGGGTACTAGACAATGGATAAACATACATATATACTTTTTTTTTGTAAATACGTACGTATTACGTAGAAACACCCAGACCAAGACAAACATCCATGTTCATGCACATAAATGTTTGACTTGTGCGGCAATCGCACCTGCGACCTCAGGCGTGGCAGTCGGTTACACTAACCACTACGCCATCGAGGCTGTTAATCTCTCCAGCTAAGCTGGAATTCTTGTATTAGGAGTGGGTTCACGCATTCGAACCTGCAAGCTCTCAATCGCAAGGCCAATGTATCCAATTTCGCAATAAATCAGTTTGAAATAAGTAATGTAATATTACCTTCACTGGCTCTTCTCGTCCTTGACCTCCGTGATCTCGACCTTGGGGTTGTTCTTCCATATGTAGTAGGTGAGCGAGCTCGCGTACCCGAGCCACGCCAGGTACGGCAGCAGCAGGGCGCCCGCCGTGTTGTGGACGCGAGCGAACGCGATCGCCGTCGCAACCGCCGCGCCGGATAACACTGAGATTTCTATGAAGGCCTGGAAAACAAACAAATTATTTTTTATACCTAGTTTTCTTTTTATAGCTGTTTATTTTCTTATGAAGAAATTAAGCGAATAAAGAACGAGCAGCGATAGCTCAGTGGGTAGACCAACAGACTGCAATGCAGAGGGTCTCGGGTTCGAACCCACGTCGCGCACCTCTGACTTTCAGAAGTTATATGACTTTTTGAAATTATGTGCGTATTGATTGACAATTATCGCCTGCTCCGTGCCTCGGAGAGCACGTTAAGCCGTCGGTCCCGGCTGCCATGAACATCTATGGCAGTCGTTATTGGGAGAGTGTCGACACAAAAGATCCCACTGGGTCGAAGTGTCGCCGGTCTGCATTGACTGGCCCCCACATAAGATAAGATAAGCGAATAAATGCAAACAAAATCAATTTAATTAGAAAAAAGACAACTTAGGCAATGCTAAAGTTGTCTTTTTTCTAATTAAATGGCGTAGTTTCATTTGCTAAATCATGGTTTTGTTACCTACTATGTAAGGTTGCCCAAATTTGTTGAAAAGTGATATAAACCCAGAGTTTTAGAATGTGTTAATACTCTCTATTGACTAAGTAAAACTGTATCATACATGGACTAGACATAATATATTTGGTTCTACTGCTATGTAAAAAAAGAATCGAATTTTTTGAAGTGAAAACTTCTTCAGGCGCGCTTAGCACTTTTTGGGTGAACAAAACTCATGGAACTTTTGAATTATTTTTGGTTTATAAAGAAATGTGTATAATCAAGGATTAAAGTTTTCACTTCTATCGGCAGTCCCCAAAGACTGCCCCAATTTTTTTTGTTATTATATAATAGTAACTAGCTGACCCGCGCAACTTCGTCTGCTTCACATAAGAGAATTTGCCTAGTTTTTGCAATATTTTTCATTTATGCTCCGCTCCTATTGGTCGTAGCGTGATGTTATATAGCCTATAGCCTTCCTCTATAAATGGGCTATCCAACACTGAAATATTTTTCTAATTTTTACCCGTAGTTCCTTAGATTACCGCGTTCAACCAAACAAACAAAATGTGAGTGAAGTCGGCGCGTGAGCGCCCCCGCCTTTTTATAAATGCAGCGGATGGCCGTTTCGCGCGTTAAACAACAATCAACCGTATAGCCGTACCCATACTGGCGCGGCGAGATTTGGAAGTTTTATTTCATCTATATCTTGTGTGTTTATAAACCGATTCCTATATTTTTTTTATAATATACATATTACAGTATACTTTTTGAATATGGGAGTTTGATAAAGATATATCTATGTGAAATACAATATATTTATGTATTTTAATACACTTTGAAGAAATGCCTAACGGTTAAACACGTTATTGTGGCTAATTTATAAAAGATAGATATATACTATTAAGGACTTTTTTGTAGATCTTTTGAAGACCATCATCTTTGTAATACATACTTTTGGTGTATGATCAACGTATGCGAGGATAAGAGCTCGAAAGCGCATTTTCGTCCGACTTGCTTCAAATTTATCGTCACTGCTCAGCTCCTATGTGTCTTAGCGTTATGTTATATAGCCTATAACCTGCCCAGGAGTATGGACTACAATCGTACCAAGTTTGGTTAAAATCCCTTCAGTAGTTTTTGACCCATGCGTGCACATACAGACAGACAGACAGACAAAAAATTTACTGATTGCATTTTTGTCATCAGTATCGATCACCATTCATCCTCCAATATTAATTTTGAATATATATTCAATGTACAGAATTGACCTCTCTACAGTTTTATTATAAGTATAGATTAGCATAGTAAAAAAAATTGCATATATAATGATATTCCACCTGGGACACACTTTATCCTACTATATAGTGTATTAAAACTTTCTTACTTGGCTGGCTCAGTGACCCAAAAGGGGGCTTACCCTCCGCTATTGAAGTACGTCATTCCTTTCTATTTTGTGCCAAGTTAGACCAATCGTGCACATTCATGTCTCACATTACCTAATTACATTTAAAACTGTATGACACTTATTTGCGACGTTGCCATTCAGCATAGACCACAAGGCACAAACGCTCTTAACTCGGCCTTTCTCCAATAACGCGTATGACAGAAATAAGAGCCGTAGGTCTATGTGCAGCGCAAATTTGGAAAAATTTAAGCGCAGCTTTGAAAATCTTTATATATATAATTCTACTGTACATGTGATGTCACTGAACTCCTAAACGGCTGAACCGATTTTGATGAAACTTTTTGTGTGTGTTCATGTGGATTCGAGAATGGTTTAGATGTTTTTTTTTTCACTTGTGTACAGGACGTCTGTCGGGACAGTATAAATATATAATTTATTATTTACTCAACATAAAACTAAGGTAGAATTTACGTGAAGTGAAAGGGTCAACCAAATGGCGCCGAAAGACGTTCTCGTTTTACTCTGATGAAGGACCAAGGCTATCTATGCGAGACATATTATATATATTATATAATTTTAGTTTCAGATAATGTTTGTTGGAGTACATACCAGTTTAAAGTCCTTCATGCCGAAGAAGATGGGTGTCCACGCCCAGTTGGCCAGCAGCTGACCGCCGTACAAGGTCAAAGGAAGCACTGCATCCTCTGTGAAATAAATAAAATTCAATTAATAATCTATACCAACATTATGGACGTAGAATTTGTTCGTTTGTAAGGCGTAAACTCCGGCAATATTGATAAGGTTGTGTTAAAAAATCTCCCGCTCTAATAATAATGCCTGTATCGCGAGGGACTTTACAAACATTCAAACAACGGACACAAAGAACATCCATTCGGAACAATCATATGAGGATCACACAAATTTTTGTCCCGTGTGGGATTCGAACCCACAACACTCCGCGCAGTGACAGTAGCGAGGCGACACTTAGACCACTACGACATCCGTGCACTCATTTAATTGAAACCACACCAACCTCAAAGTAACTTATACTATAAATAATATGACATTATTATGTCATTTTTTATTATGTCATTATTTATTATGTCATTATTTCGATGTTCACCCGATCCAGAATATGTTATAGTTTATTGAAATTAAACTACTTTATACGGACTTTATCGCGTTGTTGATTTAACAAGTTATTATATCACTAGATGTTTCACCCGCGTTTATCGTTACTACGCCGCCCACGGGGTCGTAGCGTGATGTTATATAGCCTATAGCCTTCCTCGATAAATAAGCTATACAACACTGAAATAATGTTTCAAATCGACCCAGAAATTCCTGAGATTAGCGCGTCCAAACAAACAAACAAACTCTTCAGCTTTATAATATTAGTATAGATTTAGAAACTGTTACACTACTGCTACTAATAATCTTTATAATTTTTTAATCTAATTAAATTATTAAAACTATTTATATTTAAGTTTACACTTTGCCCCACAAAAGCAACTGAAACGTCGGGAAAAGTGTGTGCTTTCAGAATGGTACCTAATTTAATGAATAACATTCGCGTAAACATAAGACAGTTTAGCTCTAACATGCCTTTTGTGAGCGTTGGTAAGCTGACCAACGACAAGCAAATAAAATTAAAAATAGAAAACGAATTTCACTTAATTCACTGTAAGAAGTCCTACATCGCGCTAGCCTTATGCTAAACTAACTTTAGCCCGCGACTTTGTACGCGTGAAATTTTGAAGTGCAACTATTTCAGTGACCAAGAAAGTGGTGGAAAACTTTTTGTGAGATCTAATTATCACTTAGGTTAACTTTTCTAACTTGACACATGCCATGACGTAAATATATGTATGAGAAAGAGAGCAATTGTCACCGTCATAATATTACTGCAAGGGGAATCGACCTTGTTGTTTCATGACGTTCAAATAAACCTCAACCACAGAATAAATAGTACTAACGTCTCACCCGTCAAAATTTATAATAATCGAATTGTTTGGACTTTTACAGCTCAAAGACGTTATCTATATATTAATACGTGAAGCGAAAACTTTGGATCCCTTTTTACGAAAATTGGGCGGACGGAGGAGTATGAAATTTCGCACACTTATAGTTTATACAGAGAAGAAGTGACGAATGCCAATATTTATATAAAATATGCATTGGAAATACATTAAATTAATGAAAAAACAGTACACGCACACAACCATGCATTTGACACACGCAGTGGAAGCGCGTTACTATGGTTACATATATCAATATATAATGACATATATCAGCAATATCTTACAGGCAAACTTTGGTCGAATTTCGAGCACTAGGCGACCGCTAGTTTTTGTTAAATATCTCTTATGTACAGGCATGGACCAGTTAAATTGCCTTCAATCTTCATACTTTTACATTCTCTCGGATAAATTTGTTTAAAAGAGTTTCCTATTGTAATATAAATAAATTTAATACAATGGGTATTAAATTTATTTATATTACAATAGGAAACTCCCAGCCGATAAGCTGATAATCGTAGCGATACGCCGAGCAATATATCTTAGCCACAAACAGACGATCATCATAATCTTATCTGCTTCGAGAACAATATAATCTCTTTGGAGTGTTATTATGCAATGGGTTGTGCTAATCCTTTGATGGAATGCATGATATTTATTATCATGCACTAATGCAAAATGTTATACTTTGTACGAGGTACAAAGTATAACATTTTGAGGTGTGTTCATGCTTTTACAACTAATGTGACAAAAGCATACGACCATCTCGATGGTTCATGGTAAACTTTGTAAAAAATACAACAAAATTAATTTATATCTACACTAATCTTATAAATAGCAGCGATAGCTCAGTGGGGAGACCAACAGGCTACAATGCACGAACCCACGTCGCGCACCTCTGCATTTCGGAAGTTATATGACTTTTCGAAAATATGTGCGTATTGATTGACAATTATCGCCTGCTCCGTGCCTCGGAGAGCACGTTAAGCCGTCAGCGCCTTCTAATATCCTGACACTGGTGTAGCCTTAGGGTATCGTTAGCCTTCGGGTTGCGGAGTTCAGGTGGCAACCGCTCCGTGTAAAAACTGATATCCAGTCAAATCCGGTTAGACTAGAAAGCCGACCCCAAGTGACTTGGGAATAATAAAGGTTAGGGAGAACACTAATATTATAAAAAGGAAAGATTTTGACTTTTTTGTTTGTTTGTGTTTTGACTTAACTCAAAACCTACTCAGAGGATTTACAAAATTCTTTCACAATTAGAAAGCTATATTATCACTGAGTAACATAGGCTTTATTTTATTGAAAATAACCTAACCTACTTTTATGCGAGCGAAGCCGCGGGCAAAAGCTAATGATAATAATATAGTAGAATTTGTCGTAAAACGCAGAGACACCTGTAAGACTGAGAGCTCTCCAAGATATGTGAAGTCTGCCACCCGCCAGCTTGGTAGACGACTATGCTATGACCTAAAACTGTTCTCGCTGAGAAGTGGCCCGTGGCCTGCAGTGTCAGTTTATAAACGGAATAATATATTTATTAAGTAATAGAATTTATATCTACGTATGCATAGGCAAAGACAAAAGAGTTCAGAACCATTTTGTGCTCCGTTTGTCAACAGCTTTTATACTTTTTTAATTGCTGGTGTCGAGTTTTTGTGCTATAAATAAAAATATATAGAAACTAAGTACTGATGTACACACGGCAAAATAGATAGGTTTGCAGGGCATGCCAACCAACATACATGTTGGTGTGCGTGAAATCAACGTGTGTATTACTTCGCATGTTTGCTTCACAATAACCCGTTGTCCACGCACACACTTGCAATTTCTGGCCATTTTAATGTTGCAGAGAATATGAATCATAAATTTAAATATGTGCCCGCGGTTTCACCCGCGTTTATCGTTACTACGCCGCCCCCGTGGGTTGTAGTGTGATGTTATATAGCCTATAGCCTTCCTCGATAAATAGGCTATCCAAGGCTAAAAGAATTTTTCAAATCGAACCAGTAGTTCCTGAGATTAGCGCGTTCAAACAAACAAAGAACCTCTTCAGCATTATAATATTAGTATAGACTAGCTGTTACCTGCGACTTCGTCCGCGTAGATTTTAACTAAAAAGTGTTTGTCTCCGCGGAACCTTTTTTTTTGTCTAAAAGCCTAAGTTACTCCTTATAACACCAGCTATCTGCCAGTGAAAGTCCCGTCAAAATCGGTTCAGCCGTTTCGGAGATTAGCCGGAAGAAACAGACAGACAAAAAATTTAAAAATAGATGTTTTCGTATAGGTACCTTATATACTTTCATATGCATTATATAAAAAGCTGTTATTTTGACATTACAAACAGACACTTCAATTTTATTTATTTGTATAGATGTATAGATAGATAGTATAGATTGTACGACCCATGTTTATGCAAATAAATAATTAAGTTTATAAAACACCAGCTCGATGCGTTAATCTTTGGACTATTACTGTTTGAAACTCAAATAAATTACTTTATTTTTGAGATATTTTAACACATACATCACAATTATATGCATAGATGACGAAATTTTGTTGGTTTTATAATTTATCAAGCAGTTTCAAGGTCCGGCGTGACTCACAAGAAAAATAAATAAGCTATACACCACTCCTATTAGGTGATATAATCACTAAAGATGGACCTGTCGTAATTGTGTGTATTTATAGGGCCACTGGCCACAGCAAAGCAAAATCTTTATATAGTTGATGTGTGTTGGAATAGTAATTTATTTATTTATTTAAAATAAAAGATAACTATTAAATATTTTCTTCATGAGTGATGAATATTGAAGAATTCAGAATAAAAACGACTACGTTGAAAATAAGATGTAATATCAATTCATTAAAAACTGTGTCTGCTTTACATAATAGAATATTCTCCGTATTTGCAAAATTTTTCATTGATGCTCCGCTCCTATTGGTCGTAGCGTGATGTTATATTCACTTACGTAATAAATGTGAATGTGGGTTTGTTTGTTGCACTTTCACGCCTTAACTACTGGACCGATCATCATGAAATTTTTGTATACACGTGGTCAGGAGTGCAGAAAAGGACAGAGGGTAACTGTCATCCAGAAAAAACCACTGTTGTAAACCTAACCCACATTTACGCGAGCGAAGCCGCGGGAAAAATCTAGTCTATAATAAAGGCATAGAGTTTGCTCCATATTTTGTTTGAACGCGACAATCTCTGGAACCCAGTCGGGCTTGAATATTTTTAAGGTTATATGATATCACGCTACGAACCCCGAGAGAGCAGTAATCATCAACATGGGTGAATCTAAAGATTGGTTGTTCCTTGCGGTTGCCTATAAAATTTATCTGTACGTGTGTATGTCACTCTACTCCTAAACGGCTGCACCGATTTTAATGAATTTTATTTGTGTGTTTCTGTGGTTTCCTAGTGGGTTTAGATTCAGAATTGATGCGTCAGGCAAGCCTACGTTTGGGCAAGACATCGTCGGCCTGGTAAAGTTTAAAGTCTAACATCTTGAAAACACCTTCAACGCGGGCAAAACCGTGGTCAGCAAATACAAAATATTCTTACCTGTGAAACCTCCACATTCTTCATACACCAAATATGAAGCGTATCCCATACTGCTGTAGAGTACAGTCCAGGCTGGTCCGAACACGTATTTGGGAGGAGTCCAGCATGGCTTCTTGAGGTTGTCATACCAAGACTTGTCCTCACCCTTGCGGATCTGACCGGCGAAGTACAAGCCGTTGGCCCAGCCACCAAGGTTGGGCAGGATGATGGAACCGATTGCTCCCCAGTTAGCCATTATTGTATTGCTGATTCTGGAATACAAATATTTATTTATTTATTGTGGAAGACTTACAGCTAATATAACAATATGGCAATAGATGTAGTCATTTAACAGCTAATTACAAGCCTTCACTTCTAGTTATCATAGTAAAAAATATAACAGTATGTGAACAACATGCACATTTTACACATCTAATCACTTTATACAATACTAGACTATTTTTTTATTTATCCATTTCTTCCCAATCCCGTGGAAATTTCGGGAAATCCTTTCTTATTGCACCCCTACAGTACTCAAGGAACATACATGTCAAATTTCAGGTTCTTGCGCCCAATAGTATCCGGCACCGGCCGTGGTCACAAACTGACTGACCTCAGCTTGCGACCACGGCTGGTGTAACCTGGTCGAAACGTCAAGCCCAAAAAAGTTAAACATTATGCATGATCGCGTTATTACCCGTTACATATTATATAAGTATAGGTAGATCAAATATTGCGCCAGATGAGCTAATATAACTACATATTATCATGCTTTATCTTGAATGGTAATATAATACTCTTGAGAAATAAGGAAGTATTATCCATAATAAAAACAGAAATTATGGAATACATCCTAATTATATCGCCAGCGATACTGAGTCTTTTCCGAGTAATAATGGCAGGTTATAAAGCGTAATGTCGCATTGTGTATTTAAAACAAATTAGGTTTAATCTGTCAAGTCTTAGATAACAAACATAATTAAAAAGCTTTTGTTTCTGGCCCCCGGTGTGCCGCTGCGACTCAATAGGTTAAATTGCATGTTATTGGAAAAATTAAATGTAATTTAATGATGTTTAATTAAACTCACATCAAGTGATTTGATTGGTTGTTCCTAATTCAATTAGCCAATCACAACAGTTGATATTATGCATTTGCAATCTGTTCAGTGTTAACAAACTTTTTTGTTTGATAATCTGTCTTTTAAGCAACCAGATGACAATATTCAATTTTTAAAAGTTTTATAATATAATATTCATGGCTCTATTTAATAGTGGCCAGCTCTGTGCAAGTAGGTATAATATGATCATGTATGCATATTTTATAGCTCCATACAGTTATACCTTTTTATGAATATCTCACACTATTGTGTGTTAATTATTCTGTGAGATGAATAAGAAACCATTACTAAAGCCAATCAGAAACAAACAAAAACACTTCCAAGTCATGTTAGATTGTCTATTTTCACTTTACTTTGTTTTTAAACTAGCTTTTACTTGTGGCTTTGCTTCTATGATTTTAAAGATCTTTCCGGATCTCTACACAAAAATGAAGTTGATCCATTAGATACTCCATTGCTAAATAAAATAAGGCCTGACCAACAAAGATACATTTGCATTTATAATATTAATATAGCTTTGTTAAATGATGTATTCACAAACAGGGCCAAGTGCTTTCATAACTATCTCAATTATGATAAACATTATAAATCATATAGATAACTCTCCAGTATTTTGGACAAACTGTCAATCCATCTTCAAATTATTTTCCAGCACAATAAACATAAAGAAAAGAATTACTTAATATAATATCTATACTAATATTATAAAGCTGAAGAGTTTGTTTGTTTGTTTGAACGCACTAATCTCAGGAACTACTGGTCTGAATTGAAAAATTATTTAAGTGTTGGATAGCTCATTTATCGAGGAAGGCTATAGCCTTCCTCGATAAATGAGCTATCCAACACTTAAATAATTTTTAGCCTATAGGCTATATAACATCACGGGGCGACGCAGTAATCATAAACGCGGGTGAAACCGCGGGCACATCTAGTTGTATATATGAACAATGGTTAACAATTCTACTAGATTCCTTGTCATATGAATTGTAGTACATAGATGTTTGGGCCATTTTAGTTTTATTTTAACTGGTCAATCTTCGGAAACAAATAATAGAAAATCCTTTCTGAATGCTTGTATGCTGATGCAACGCAATAGATTAAAATGCAAGACATGTTGAAAACTGACAGGTTTAAAAAGTAAAATTAAGTGTTGGGCTATTTCAATTCTATGACATTGTTATAATATACAATAAGCTACAGCTTGCAAAAAGATACAATTTATGCAAAGCCCTATCAGTATATCAGCAGAATAATTGATAACATTATATGAGGAACCACACCCTTCTTGAAAACTGTGTAAAACACAGCTGACATGATGATAGTGAGGTAGTACCCCGATATGCTAACACCTAGGCATCTTACAATGTTTCTTGCTATTGGGTTTATTCAGGTTGGAACACAGAGAATAAGCTTTTCGATGGAACTACCTCGGGAAAAATAATGCAGTGTCCAAAATTTGGCATCATTATATTTTGGAATATAAGGCTAAATTTGTTAATAGGCAATATTGGAACAATTGATCTTCTTATTATCACCAATTAATATCCATGTTTCTATTAGCCTAGGTATCTAATGTAGGTATCTCCAGACATTGCAACACTAAAAGAAAAGCCTCCCACCTATCTCATTTTCTAAGACATGGATTACCAATGACTATTCTGAATATAAATATAGAACAAACTAAAATAATATTAATATAATATTCTACCACATACACACAACACCATCTAGCCCAAACTAAGCAGAGCTTGTACTATGGTACTAGACAATGGATAAACATACATATATAGGTACTTTATTTTTTGTAAATACATACATATTATACATAGAAACACCCAGACCAAGGCAAACATCCATGTTCATAGGCCTTAGAGATTGTAATATTACAGTTATTGTAATTACTGGTTCATTTACTTTAGACATGATTTTACTGTTATCGTCTTTTAAGCAATGTCATATGTCCCGCAAAGTATTATTTGCTTTGATTAGATATCTTAATTTGTAACTTAATAAATAATGAACAAAGTGAATCAGAATACACAATTATTAGTTAAAAATACAGAATGTGTTAACATTGTCATAGTTCTATTAATGGTACAGATTAATTATATATTATGTTAAAAAATGAAGAGTATGACAATTGTATGTTAATAAACATACTACAGAATCACAAATGAGGAAGGTCTTAATTTATAATTACTTATTAGGAGGTAGCTACATAAAATATCAACATTGTCATTATGTATCTTTTTGCTGCAATATTTTAATGAAAATATCAAAATTATAGGTATTTTTCCTATCTTAGCTATAAATACAAACAGTAGGTATATACGTTTATCTATACAAATAAATAAAATTGAAGTGTCTGTTTGTTTTGTCAAATTAACAGCTTTTTATCTAATGCATATGAAAGTATATAAGGTACCTATATGAAAAAATCTATTTTTAAAATTTTTGTCTGGCTGTCTGTCTGTTTGTTCCGGATCTAATCTCCGAAACGGCTGAACCGATTTTGACGGGACTTTCACTGGCAGAGAGCTGATGTTATAAGGAGTAACATAGGCTACTTCGATTTTAGAAAAAAAATAGTGTTCCGTGGAGACAAGCACTTTTTAGTTAAAATCTACGCGGACGAAGTCGCAGGTAACAGCTAGTGTACTATAAAGGTTTAATTAGCTTTTGTACCATAGATAAAGCAAGCTAGATGGGAAAATTGACTTTTCCTACCTCTCGAAATGCATTTCCACTAGTTCCATTTTTAAATTAAAAGAAAAAGAAACAATGTAACTGCACACACGCTTACGTCTTTAATCTAATGATAATTAAAACAGACTGATACAAAATACCTATTGATTAAATTTACGTGACATATCATAGAGATAAGCTATATTGTAGGTAATACCTAATTATCAAAAAACTTACCTCTTGTGTTCAATATTTCGTACAACACATGACGTAATGCCGGTGTTCGCTATACAATGATTGGGCCATAGATTAGAATAATGATTGGGCCAAGTCCATTCGGTAAATTTATTCGTCATTACGCAATTTTATTTACGTAAAAAGCCGGTATTATTCTAGAAAACGGAGTCAAGTCAAATAATTATTGATCGAATACTTACCTAATATAATTGTAAAGCTTCTATAAACTGCTGCTAAACGCAGAAAACTACAAAGTAATGTGAAAAGTAAAAACAGAAACCTGCAAGTAAAATCAGCTTCTCGGAACAAAGATAACTGAGAAATTGTAGGATGTATTGTAAGCAAAAGAAATAGTACTAGAATCTATAGAATGGTATGCTCCTAAAATAAGTAGGATTTAATTTTAGTGACGTAGTTGTCACGGTTGTCAGATGATTGCATCGTTTCGTTACAAGCAGAAAACGAGTATAATTATTTTACAATACTTATCTGGCATCGGCATCTGTACAGTTACATTGTCGGTATCTACTGTGTATATTATGATTACTTTTATTATTTTAATGTAATTTATCGTAGGCCAATCAGTTATATTTTGCATAGACCAATAACTAGTATATTGGCGTTTGTTATGCTCATTTTCACTATTATTGAGATATAGTTTATATCTTTGAGTATAACAATACGTCTTATACAAAATTTTCCACATCACCTCACAGACATGCCTATGTCTGTGACATCACATAAATATGAACGTTATTTTTGTCATAAGTGTATACTTACATGTATATGTAGCTCCTTGATTTCACAGAATGGAGAATTGTTTCTATAATCTTTCATATTAGTAAACTAGATGTGCCCGCGGTTTCACCCGCGTTTATGATTACTGCGGCGCCCTCGTGGGTCGTAGCGTGATGTTATATAGCCTTTAGCCTTCCTCGATAAATGAGCTATCCAAAACTAAAATAATTTTTCAATTCGGACCAGTAGTTCCTGAGATTAGCTCGTTCAAACAAACAAACTCTTCAGCTTTATAATATTAGCATAGATTTGTCATAAATGCCCACCACAGTGGTTTACCTAAACATATTATGTACCTATATCTAACTAATGTTATTACATTATTTTAGGTAGATAATTCTGTTATACTTATCATAATCCCATTCAACTTATCGGACAATTAGAGATAGGTAATAATTTTAGTAAGATGTCATGGATAGATACGATGTGAGTTACTCGAAGAAAGAGTGACTTTCTCTGAATATGAAAAAAATTTCTTTCTGTGCATTTATTTTTGATTCTTTAACATTTTATATGTATCAGGGATTTTGACTCGAAGCGTTTAGCTTAAGTTTACGTTTCGATTTCTTCTCGACCCGTTAGATAGTTTTCCCATACGTTCTCAAAGCACATGTACCTAGCGTTAATGTTTATGCACTAATCAAAAGGTAAAAAAAACAAATAGGACACTAAGTATACCAACCATACGGTTGCCTGTTTATCTATATTAAATGTTACCCAGACCTTTTTTTCTCATAGACCAGAGGTACCCAGACCTTTTTTTCTCATAGACCAGAGGTACCCAGACCTTTTTTTCTCATAGACCACTTTCAAAATTTAGCTGGTGCCGGTGGACCTCCTGCAGCTACATTTCTACCATATTCCTTGGCATTCGTGGTGAAGCGAATTGTGAACCCCCATTTTTTTATCACGCCAACGTAGACTCCCGTCGAGTCTCCCGTGGATCCCTGGGGGTCC
Organism: Catocala sponsa; assembly: GCA_963564715.1. Lineage (NCBI taxonomy): Eukaryota > Metazoa > Arthropoda > Insecta > Lepidoptera > Erebidae > Catocala > Catocala sponsa. Next base: position 20,097,635 of record OY751349.1, read on the forward strand.
ACCTGGACCACTTTGGGAACTAATGATTCAAACAATAATAAATGCACAAGTGTCTCAAGATTATATTCGAATGTATTGACAATGCTACAGAGATACGTGCACACCACATTAATAATAATAATAGTTACACGTAGGTACCTACTTACTTAACTATAGTATTATACACCACCACGTCCACTTATTCTAATAAATAACACTCGGATGCGCGCTAGGTGGAGCCATGAGCGTAGATATTAATACAAAATTAAAAGAAAAGAGGAAGACTGAGAAGACCTTTATTGTGAAGTGTTTACTCTGTTGAACTTTATTGTGAGAGTGATAGTTGTGAAGCAACTATACCTATTGATTTTCGTTGTACAACTATCATATTTAATTCCACCACCATCCCGACACGTATTATAAAAGAGTAAGTGTACGGATTCACCGTACATCGCTACTTTGTACGCTCGTGCGCCCGTGTCAGCATGTTTTTGTAATATTGTTAACTAGATGTTCCCGCGGTTTCACCCGCGTTTATCGTTACTGCGCCGCCCCCGTGGGTCGTAGCGTGATGTTATATAGCCTATAGCCTTCCTCGATAAATAGGCTATCCAACACTAAAATAATTTTTCAAATCGAACCTGTAGTAATCACGCAGAATAAACCAGGAGAAACATCGTTTGTACTGTCTGTAATGGGTAATTATTTTGCTGCGATGTTATTTTAAAACTGCTATATCTCCTAAGATATTCATTGAAATCGAATAATGTAAAGGGCAAATTGGTTTTAAATTAAATACTTGTGATGAATAACGTATTTATTTGGATAAGGATTAATATCATGTTTATAAAAATACCTTCGCAAATAATGCATTATTTTAGAACAAATTTCGTTAGCATAAAAATGGTTATAGTGAGCCAACCTTAAAAGATAGACATATGCTGTCGCGGACTTTTTTTTAGAACTTTTAAAGGGGAACAATTCTGTCATACATGATTTTTGCGAAACTTTAACTGTTTACGCAGCGCACACAGCGGAAGCTCTCAAAAGGAAAAAATACTCTACGATTTTGAAACATTCTTCATTGGTGCTCTGCTCCTATTGATCTAAACGTGATGATATATAGCCTATAGCCTTCCTCGATAAATGGGCTATCTAACACTGAAACAATTTTTCAAATCGGGCCAGTAGTTCCTGAGATTAGCGCGTTCAAGTAAACAAACAAACAAACAAACTCTTCAGCTTTATAATATTCGTATAGATTTCATATAATTCATATTTAGTTCATTACCGGACACCAACCGCGCCGCGTGTGTACTCATTATCAATCATATATCATAACATTATCATTTTTCCTTTATATCAATATATTAGTTCTGAATCTCTAAGCCTCTTTCAATTCTATCAATCTATCAAACAAAGAATCCGTACAGTAAGAATAAGAGCAAATTGAGGAGATATAGCATACCTACCTTGTAAAGCAAAAGTCTTTGTTGTGGTCTAATATGTTTCTTAGTTTAAAATGCTTAGGTATTTTATTTAACCTCCTTTTTGCCAGAAAATTCGTTTATAACTTTTAAACTGGGAATTGTAGTGGGTGAGTTAGCCATCACACCAAGTCATAATATATGTAAGTAAGTACCCATAGAATTTAAAGAAAAATGGCTTTTAGTTTTGCAGTATGGGTCAAACTTAAGCGGTGGCGAGACATGATTCTGAAGGCGGAGTACGCGTGGCGTCTTGGCGTGCTATTAAAACATTTTAAACCTGCCCTGTCTTCGAAGGCGCACGCCATGTCTGGGAACGCGTTCTGGAGTGGCTTTAGTAATGCAAACTACTTACTTGACATATAAGCGGGATTGAACTTACGCCTACCTCTATACTCTGAGATTAGGTACCTAATCTATACTAATATTATAAAGCTGAAGAGTTTGTTTGTTTGTTTGTTTACTTGAACGCGCTAATCTCTGGAACTACTGGCCCGATTTGAAAAATTCTTTCAGTGTTAGATAGCCCATTTACCGAGGAAGGCTATAGGCTATATATCATCACGCTAAGATCAATAGGAGCGGAGCACCAATGAAGAATGTTTCAAAATCGGAGAGTATTTTTTCCTTTTGAGAGCTTCCGCTGCGTGCGCTGCGTAAACAGTTAAAGTTTCGCAAAAATCATGTATGACAGAATTGTTCCCCTTTAAAAGTTCTAAAAATAAGTCCGCGACAGCATATGTCTATCTTTTAACGTTTGCTCACTATAACCATTTTTATGCTAACGAAATTTGTTCTGAAATAATGCATTATTTGCGAAGGTATTTTTATAAACATGATATTAATCCTTATCCAAATAAATACGTTATTCATCACAAGTATTTAATTTAAAACAAAATTGCCCTTTATCATTCGATTTCAATGAATATCTTAGGAGATATAGCAGTTTTAAAATAACATTGCAGCAAAATAATTACCCATTACAGACAGTACAAACGATGTTTCTCCTGGTTTATTCTGCGTGATTACTACTGATTGGATTTGAAAAATTCTTTTAGTGTTGGATAGCCTATTTATCGAGGAAGGCTATAGGCTATATAAGATTACGCTACAACCCACGGGGGCGGCGCAGTAACGATAAACGCGGGTGAAACCGCGGGAACATCTAGTACTACATAATACTGTACCTACCAGGATAAGAATGCTAACTGGGTTGAATTTTCTGCTCTTATAGTCTCCTTATAGACTACAGGAGCAAATCCTTCACGGCGCGGCGTCAATCTTGGACAACTATGGCTCATAGATATTTTGGCATTGAGCATAACTAACTTCCAAAATTACTATAAGTATTATATCTGTAACACAATCAGCACAAAAGTTCGGATGCCGCATAAGCAGAGACACAGGCAGCAAAATTTGCATAGGCCAACCCAATGTAGTGGCTTGCAAGGCCATGCATGACCCACTAAATTCTTATATTATTTGTATAATGCAATATATTATTATTATATTAAGAATATCTCGGGACATAAATAAGGGGTCGATTGTATATTATAGTATTGAATTCAATGCCGGGTTCGGGTTAACTAAGTTATCTATTTGGATTTTCTGTTGAATCTCATAAAAGTGGCAGTGTGAGTCTATCAGTGCTATCGATAAACAGACTATTGAAAATCACAAATCTTTTTTATCCAACAGTACAAATCAAAAAAGCTAATCTGTTAAATACCTATCCAATTTTAATTATGAATAATAAACAATATAAGTCTCTAATGTCAAAAAATGCCTGGCTGTATAATTAATAATTATATTGATTAAATTTGCGTGTGAACAAGATAAGATATTTTTGTATTTTATCAAAAATGCTAGTTACCGCTGGGAAACCAAGTATTGTAGTCAATGTAGTCATTCAGTGGCTAGTAGTAGGCGTTCGTACTTCGTAAACACATGACGTAATACCGGTATTCGCTAGTTCACGACTGGGTCAAAATTTGGTAATTTATTCGTGTCATCATTACGTAGTTTTATTTACTTTATGAAACAAACCGGTGTTCTTCAAGAAAGGTAAGTCTAAATCTAAATACCTGCTGTAGTTATTTATATTGTTAGTATGTAAACGCAGAATAATGTTTGTGTAATTAAAAACACAACTTTGCATGTATTTATTTAATAATATCAACTTGTTGTCTCAAAGTTCAGTAAATCATTATAGAATGTATTATAGTCAGCAAAAGAAATAGTACTAGAATCCTTTAGAATAGTTATAATAGTGTGCTGTTTGCTAATTTTTATTTCTTAACATATCTAGCTGCCTGTCTCCTAGCTATCATTATGCTCCTAAAATAAGTAGGATAATAATTTTCGTGACGTAAATTGTCATTGATGCCACTGTCAACTGTCAGATGATTTTATCGTCTCATTATAAGCAGAAAACAAAATATTTATATTACAAAAAATCTTAATGTGTCAGTAATTTCTGTCTCATAGTCATAAGATACTTAATTGCAATGTTTCATGTAGGTATGTAAAAAGCAATATCATTATTTTCTTGGTTTAAAATGAAAGCTGCAAAAAATCTATACTAATATTATAAAGTTGACGAGTTTGTTTGTTTGTTTGAACGCGCTAGTCTCAGGAATTACTGGTTCGATTTAAAAAATTATTTTAGGGTTGGTTAGCCTATTTAATTTTATCGAGGAAGGCTATAGGCTATATAACATCACGCTACGACCCACGCCACGAGGGCGGCGCAGTAAGACCCTTCGTACACAAGCCTACGCAAATCTTCGATACCCAACGATTTTGGTCTCTAAGCGACTACCGCAATACAAATTCATAGAGGTTCGTACTCAGGCACGCGTCGCCGACATTTGTACCTGTGTACGAACCTCTATGAATTTGTATTGCGGTAGTCGCTTAGAGACCAAAATCGTCGGGTATCGAAGATTTGCGTAGGCTTGTGTACGAAGGGCCTAACGATAAACGCGGGTGAAACCGCGGGAACGTCTATAATTACATAATATGCTGTGACGTGTGTGAGTTTGGTTAACCAAATAAATAAATAAATCGAACCCGATATCTTAATATAATGTAAGGATTTTATCTAAAAAAAAATAGATTTGTAAGGGTGTAGGTAGGTGTAGTTTTATTTAATATTTTTTATTTTCTGCCGTATAGGGCTGGAAAATGTACCTATTTCAAGGAAGGGTAGGCATTAAGTTTCTATCTTTATTGTTCCATAGCAATTAAAGGTCGTAGTTGTGAGCACAGCTGTATTATGTTGCTATACACGTGTATGCTTAGTTCTTTATATACAAGTAGTTTTGTTAATATTTGTCATTCTACAGTTGATAATCTAAAATACTATTTATGTTATTCTTTATTTTTATACGTCTGCATCCACAACTGTTTACATAATTGGTCTATCTTCACTATTAGGTACCTCATTACTGAGAAGTCTAATTTAAATTTATTTTGTGTGCAGTCACCATGATTAATTGGGGATTAGTAGGAGCAACAGTGCTCCCAAACATGGGTGGCTGGGTTGGCACTCTTACCATGACTGACCAGGTCAAACAACCTAATGGTAAAGCCTGGTATCAGCTACTAAATAAACCTCCATGGACCCCTCCTGGTTGGATGTTCGGGCCGGTCTGGACAGTTCTCTATACTGCAATGGGATACGCGTCATATCGGGTGTATCAAGAGTGCGGTGGATTTACAGGTAGGTTACATTTTGTTAGCAGATATTATTAATTATGTACCTACTAGACATTTTTACATGCTTTGTGCATACATACTAACGTGCCTTATCCTAATTAATATTATAAATGCGAATGTGAGTTTGTTACGCTTTCACGCGTTAACTATTCGACATCATCATAAAATTTTGTCACGGTGTACTCGAAATGAACGAAAAGTACCTTTCATCTAGAAAAACCTACTGTTTTCGAGGGATAATATTTTATTGACAAATTCTACATTAACGCGAGCGAAGCCACTGGCAAAATCTAGTATTTTATAATGTATATCATGGTCATGGCAAAGTTCCACAATATCATTTCTTTTTACTTAAATTATAATATTAATTAAAATGTTTCCAGATGAAGCAGTATTGCCACTCGCAATATACGGAGGGCAACTAGTCATAAATTGGACATGGACTCCAATCTTCTTTAAAATGCACAAGATTGGATGGGTAAGTGATAAAATATCAGCCCCTTTGTCATCAATACTACTATTGGTAAGCTGGAGGAGTTAGGCCACCATAGACTAAGTATACCTACTAGACTAAAGCAAACACCTTCAAAACTTACAGTAATACGGTTATTCTCTCAGAGACTCTCTCTTTCTTCGTAGCTATGTATCACACATGGTGGTGGGGTCAGCTTTCCTTATTTTTCTTCTCCACTTCGCTCTGTCTTCGACATCATCGTCAGTAACATTACATTCCCTCTTGTCCTTTAGCACTACATCTTTCTACCTTGTTATTCACTCAGAGACATGTATTATTAATAGTAGATTGGTTACTACTCAGCAGTACTCACCAAAAAAACTCGCTCAGCAAAACTAAGGTAACAGCCAGAACACTTACTTGCGTAGTAGGCCATCCATATAATGACGTGAGACCGCAAGAACATATATTCAAAAAAAAATATCTTCTAAAATTCTAGAATTATCGCAAAGAACCGTTTCGCAGGACTGAAGAGCGATTTTTGCAAAATTACGATCTGGTAGCAGAATATACAAAGAAATCTTTATTAACCGATCTCTAATTACTGATTGGTGCTCTGATTGGCTAGATACTTAAATAGACTCTTAAAATAGCCAATCAAAGGTCACATTTTCAAATGTCCTAAGCAAATTTGGATTTTTGTAAATATTTATTTAACCAATTGAGTCGCAGCGGCACACTGGCGGTCAGACACAATAGTTTTTCAATTACGTCGGGCAATTCAACAATTGATAGCGTAATAGTTAGCCTCTAAATTATCTTAATAAACACTCGATTGTCATTGCTCGCAAAGTTATTATTCATATTCATAGTTATCATATCAAAATAATTTTAATTTTATCCGTTCACTCGATTTAAAAAAAATAGCCTCAGTTTACCATCTGTTCATTTTGGTGTGGAAATCTGGGGCGCTCATTTGGATCAGTTTCTCCTTACTGTTACCAGAGTGTGTTAATTGGGCAGCGGCCCAGAGGCCAATAGCCTCCTAACCCACTATATTATTATGTCACACATGATTTTTCGTCATTTGCACAAGTGCCTAAATCTTGCTCTTTTTCTTCCCAGGCTCTAGGCCACATGTTGGCCCTTGACGCTGCAGCGGTAGCCTGCACGATTGGATTCTACCAAACGACCGCCATCGCTGGACACCTCATGTTGCCATACCTAGCGTGGCTCAGCGTAGCTACGTGCTTGAATTATTCTATATGGCAACGTAATAAGAATAATGTACCGAAATAATTATAAATTGCGTATATATGTAATATTTGTTATAAATATCAATTTGTATATTTGTTACTTATGGTGTTGTTGTAATATAAGTAATTTTTTATACAACTAAGATGGTAAAACATAAACCACCTGATTGTAAGTGTTAGTCTAAGAACGGGTAATTGCTAACTCCAAGAAAAGGAAATTAAACATTGGATGAAAGGATTGGAAGACTAATTAAATCTGGAAGTCTTACTCACTGGACGGAACGCAGTAAGAGTAAGCGCTCGAATACTCGATACCACCGCCGCGTCGACACCGCTCCGTCACCGTGTCTCTCAGCTGTGTATACGTTCGCGACCGCATCGCCCCGCGCCGCCGCCGCGCCGACACCGCGCCGACACCGCGCCGCCATTCGCCAATGTTTGATTTTGCTTATTCCATTACCGGCCAACGTATGCGCTGGTATTAACTTTTTAGTAATCTATCATGGATAATTTTGATTACGAAACGTTCATAAATTTAGTGGAGGACAGAGCAGTGTTATGGAATGTATTACTAACAACTGTCTAGTGGTATATTAAAATCAAACGGCGGGGACGCGGTGGCGGCGCGGTGGCGGTGCGGTCGCGACCGTATACACAGCATAGAGGCGCGGTGACGGAACGGTTACGGCGCGGCGGCGGCATCGTGTACAGGAGCTCTCTTACTCACTCTAACGTGTTTCTTGATTTTTGTAACTGCTTCTACGTCGTTTCACTCTTGACAGAGTGGTCGAGGTCATCTTTAAGGTTGTGTAGCATGCTTGACAATCCGTCGGCATTCTTCACGCACCTTTACCTTTCTGGAGCACTCATACAAGGGATCATTGTCTAATGCTGCCTTAATTTGGTCGGTCCAGCGCATATGCGATCTACCACATGCTCGTTTGCCCTCGACGTTTCCTTGTACCACAAGTCGCTCTATGGAGACACCTCCACGCCTTGATACGTGCCCGAAGAAAGTGAGAATTCGAGCTTGTACGATAGAAGATAGCCGCTGCTTGATACCTAAATCTTGTAAAATGGACGAGTTGGTTCTATGCTGGGTCCAAGATATCTTATGTAACTGCTTACTAGGGCACTTCTCCGGATGAGCGACGTTCGTATTATCTCCAAATAAATAACGATCCGCACTAGTATTAGAGTAATATTCGAATTTATTTGTTTCGTATCTCGTTTGATGACGAATAATGGAATTACGCTCATCACGCATTTTTGTCATTCAAAATAATTCTATCGGAACGAATTTTATTCTAATACTATCGTACAAATCGCTAACGCCGCCATAGTGGGACGATTACGGGTAAGACATATACTGCCATAAAGGATAAGACCTCTTGTATATGAAACTATTATCTTCATACAGTATTAATTGAAAACTACTAATAATCTTTAACCCATGACTTATTTATAAGTACCATACTTTACTCCTATCGTACAAAAATACGTATATTAGGTAGAAATAAAACACACCGCGTTGTGTGGAAGACGGGGTGCATGATGTTGATGTGTTAATCTTCTTAAAATATATTTTCTTTTAGAAGTTTTCGAGTTTTGGAGGTGATGTTTGAAAGGTAATTAGTATTTCAATTAACTCTGTATAATAGTTTATTATATTATTGAGCTATGATCAAATATACAGTTTGTATTATTTCATGTGTTTCATTTTGTTTAGTTCGCCTTGTTGTATCGACGCGTCCTTGTATATCTGTTTCACCTTGTCTTTTCTTATGTTGTCACTGGAAAGAGAAAATATAACATTCAAGTTTAAGCATTTAAAATGGTATTTTAATGCTCATTTAAACATATGGTTAGCTTGACTGTAATAACAATACATTTTTATTTATTTAATAAAATGTTATAGTGGCACTTTAGCCTAAAATATAAACTGAAATATTGCTACCTTGCAGACATTATCAAAGATTGACATTTTGGGAAATGAACTTTTAGGGAATTGGACATTTAAGGAATTGGACGTTTTGGGAAATGGACATTTAGGGAATTGGACATTTCAGGAATTGTACATTTTGGACATAAACGAACCTTTTCACCTCCACGGTTACTACTACATAACAAATTAAAGGATAAAATCGTAGCTTGGCGCCGAGAGCACGCTTTTGCTTTTTGTCAAAGGGTCAGTACATACATGCGTATGCGCAACTATCAATCATGATGGCACGGTTTTCCTGGTTCTAAGTATTTTTACAAATTACTAATATGTTTCACTCATAATTTTTTACGCAAACGAAGCTGCGGGCAAAGTTTGTTATAACTTTGAAAGGAGAAAAGCGCAATCTCGTAAGTGTGCATCGACTTATGTTGATACTATCTAAACGTAATTAGTAGTTCTGCCTATCCTCCTGAAATATGTAAGTCGTGATAACCACAACAAAGATCTGAAACATAGAAGAAGGAAGAAGTCTTACCTGTGTATCTTCTGCCTAATCTTAACAGAAGCGATGTAAGACTTGTCTCTTCTGATCTCTCTTAGAGCTCCCTTCATCTCTTTCTTATGTTTGCTCTTTAGCCGTTGGCTCTCTGCTTGTTCCCTGGACAGCTTGGAACTCTTGCTACCAGTAAACCTGTGGAAATGGAAAAGATATTAAGACTCACATTTGTAAAATGTGTGTAAAATTTAACCTTTTGAGTGCCTGCGGCACACCGGCGGCCAGACACAATCGGTTTTTAATTATGTCAGGCATTTTAGCAATTGACAGGTTAAGGATGGAACTGCACGGATGCCGTAGTGTTAAGTGGTCGCCTCGCCACTGCTACTGTACTAGGTGTTGAGGGTTCGAATCCCACAAGTGACAATTATTTTTGGTTAATAATAATTTATTTACAAACATTTTCACAAAGATTGTTTCGAGTCTGGGTATAATTTGTACCCGTTCTGTTAATTGTATGTTTGTAAATTCCCTTGCGATACAAGGCTGAAACCTTAGTTTAGCCTTTATTTTAGAGTCAGTGGAGAGACCAACAGACTGCAATGCAGAGGGTCTCGGGTTCGAACCCACGTCACCTCTGGCTTTCGGAAGTTATATGACTTTTAGAAATTATGTGCGTATTGATTGACAACTATCGCCTGCTCCGTGCCTCGGAGAGCACGTTAAGCCGTCGGTCCCGGCTGCCATGTACATCTATGGTAGTCGTTATTGGGAAGTCAGTGCCCTCTAATATCCTGACACTGGTCTAGCCTTAGGGTATCGTTAGCCTTCGGGTTGCGGACGTCAGATGGCAGTCGCTCCGTGTAAAAACTGATATCCAGTCAAATCCGGTTAGACTAGAAAGCCGACCCCAAGTGACTTGGGAGTAACATTAACCTTATTTTAGAGTAGTAGAGCCTCGCTGATTTCAGCATGAATGGGCCGGCTGGACCGGGGAAGGACTACCCTCTCACAGAATATCGACGTGAAATAGCAGTATTCCTACTGCTGTTTCGTTCGGTGAGTGAGAGTGCCGGATGCCCAATCACCCCCTTACTCTCTTCCCGCTCCTTCTCCTTCCCACTTCCTTTCCTAAAGGGTCGGCAACGCGCAAGTGATGCCTCTGGTGTCGCAGGCGTCCATAGGCTACGGTGACCACTTACCATCAGGTGGGCCGTATGCTTGTTTGCTACCTTAGTCGTATAAAAAAAACTCTAGTGCAGAAATCCTAACTAATATTATTAAGCGAATGTGAGTTTCGCGGCTAACTACTCGACCGAAGATCATGAAATTTCGCATACAGTCAGGGTACAGAAACGGATATAGGGGATACGTTTCATCCAGAAAAAAGTACTGTTTTCAAGTGAAGCCGCAGGCAAAAGCTAGGTAGTTTTATAAATAACAAATCGACATAGAGTTGCCATATTTAAATAAAATTTAAAGATACTTACACTTCCTGTATGTCTGGTTCATACAGTCTCAACGCTTTAGGTCTTGGCTTCTCCCTACACAAAGGCGTGAAAGTCTTCACTTCCAAACTTGATTTCATATACTGCACCAAACCACCTATCGACTTGGTTACCTTCTTAGGGTACAAATCCAAGTCAATCCTGTCCACCAACTTCAAATGTGGTTCAAATAAACACTGCTGGGCTTCAATATCATTAAAATAATCGAAAAACTCCTTCATAATACCCATACTTGTTAACAAACAACGAATTTTAAAGTCATCATCTATTTCTTTCAACACCAAGTCTTTGGCAGCCATCTTGTGTGCAACTTCTATTTTCGAACAGTTGTTATCTAAATTCAAAATTTTCGCGTCTCTATGCATTCTAAACGGCGGAACCACATGAATTGGATTTAGAACGCTAGTATTCGCGCTCAAATATAAAATACCTCTTAGGAAATTGATAGCTGGAGGTACTAATCTTTTAGATAATGTTGTGTATTCTAAAATTAATGTAGTTACAAATAAACCTCTAGATATTGAATAGGCGTCATTAAATCTGCAGGAAGTCAAAATTTCAGACATGAAAATCAACGCAGGAGTCGTAACAGGATGCCGGAAATCGGATGTAGGATACAAAACAGATATTAATTTAAAAAATATTAACGTATCCATATCCGGTATCCGCTTTTGGCGCTTTTTAAAGTTGCCATATTTCTCTTTGAGTAACTCTACTATATATTTCTTTGTGGACACTTTATTGGTGTGAATTAAATCGTAGAAGTATGGTGCTAGTTTATCGAATATTAGGAATGATTTTAGCATATCGCCTTCTTCCTTAATGTCTGTGAAAATGTCGTTGATGTATTGAAGCATGTACGCAAATAGTCTACTTAGTTTTTCTTTATTGTTTTCAGCTAAGCCAGGGTCGTAACTTTTGATAAGGTTTTGTAAGGCTGTGGATTGCTGAGACGGCGTCTTTCCTGTTAGTAGTTCCTGTAAAGAAATAATAACTTTAGAAAACATCTTGATGGTACTGGGGTATAATTGTTAGTAGTTATTTTCATGTACCTACAATAATTCAGCTTTGCATCACCTCAACGTAGGCTGACAGAGATTGCCTATGGTATTATGTACACCTTTATAAATTATGTATATGAAGTTTTAATAAATAAATAGAACTGAGTTTATGCTTGTGTGCAATCTAAAAGCTTCTATGGCCGTTTTAGGTAGTGTTAAAGGTTCTAGGAAAATTGTCAGGAGTAGTATAGGCTCTAAACATCTATTTGTGGATCACACAAATTTATGTCCCGTGTGGGAATCGAACCCACAACACTCAGCGCGGCGGCAGTAGTAAGGTAAGCATTTAAACCTCTACGCCATACGTGCAGTCGAGTCAAATTAAACTACTAGTTTACTGACCTTTAGTTTATCTCCTTCACTAGATTTAAGATCGAAAAGAGATCCTATCTTCTCTACATCTTCCTCAGCTACGTCATCATCACTTTCAACATCAGATTCCTTTAAATCATTCAAATTATTAAAATCTACTTTTTCTTTTTCTTCGTCACTTCCTTCACTTTCGTCATCACTTTCTTCGTCATCTTCACCACTATCATTTTCGCTTGTACCATCATCTTTTGAATTCTGGAACAGTATTGTGTTGTCTTTATCAGGTTTCTTTTCAGTTTTGGTCTTTTTCCTATCCGGTTCCACAATCGTTTGCTTAGCTTTGTATTTTAAGTTTAGTGTTTTTAGTTCATTTTGTTTATTATCTGATTCACTTTCTTTATCAGAATCTGATTCATCATTATCATTCTTTGGTGTTTTCTTTTTTCCTTTCTTTTGTTTATTTTCGTTGTCACTTTTAGAGCTGGATTGTTCGTCAGATTGGTCGTTATCTGATGATTTCTTTGCTGCATTTTGTTTGGTAGGTTCCTCATGATCATCAGATTCTTCATTTTCATCATCATCATCATCATCATCTTCGCCGTCTTCTTCGTCATCAGACGTATCAGATATGCCATCGTCAAACTTTGGCTTTGCGTTTGGAACTATAATGTAATGTCATATAAACTTATTATTATTTTTTCTTTTTTGTGATAAATGTAATTTTCCATTACAACAATTTATTTGTTGTTTGCAAAACAACAAACGCATATGGGTTCTATTTTACTATATAGGCATAGGCCTAAAAATTTATCGTCAGGAAAATCTAATAAAACTTTATCATTGGGAATCGAACCCGGGACTTAACATACAGCAATGGCATACACAACACATAACCGGTTCTACGTGAGAACATGCAGCAACAAAAATAATCTCGAAAGAAAAACCCAATAAAAATTTTCATCGGACATCAATCTCGGGACCATATGTGTAGCTGTCGCATACAGAACACATAACTGGTCTTACCTGAGAAATCTTTAAGAACGTTTTCAGGAACAAGAGGTTTCCCATCCTTGTCATACGCCAACATAAAGTCTTTCTCGTCTTCCAACTCGAAGTTGTCCTCTAAGTCTTCTGCAGACCTGGAATAACACATTCAATAGTGTATTTGACTTTGAACAACCTAACTAATATTATAAATGTGAATGCGTGTTTGTTTATTTCGCTTTCACAGGGGTACAAGAAAAGACATAGGGTAGTAGGGTACTTTTCATCCAGAAAAAAATTCTGTGCTCGGGCACAGATTTTTTTTTGGGCAAAGCCGCGAACATAAGTAGTAGGTAAAACATAAATCGTACCTGTGTTTGATTTTTGTTTGCTGTGGTTTCACCACAACTCTGTCTTCTTCGCCCAACATTCTCTGTTCTCTTTCTTTCTCCAGTTGCTCCAACTTCTGTCTTTCCTCCTTAGCTTGTTTTTCGTCATTTTTCAGACCATCAGAGGGCTACAAATGAAAATAACAATTAGATTTAGAGAATATAGATAGGTACTTATAAAAATATAAACTGATATACTACAAAAGCCATGCGAACGAACTCGCGGGAAAAAATAAGTTATTGATATAATAAAAATAATAACAATATACCTAACACAATTTTATAATTACTAGCGGTCGCCTAGTGCTCGAAATTCGACCAAAGTTTGCCTGTAAGATATTGCTGATATATGTCATTATATTATATTGATATATACAACCATAGTTACGCGTCTGTCAAATGCATGGTTGTGTGCGTGTAGTATTTTCCATTAATTTTATGTATTTACAATGCATATTATCTATAAATATTAGGATTCACCCCTCCTTGTCTATATAAACTTTAACTGTGCCAAATTTCATACTCCTCCGTCCGCGCAATTTTCGTAAAAAGGGGTACAAAGTTTTATATATAGATTTAGACGTATTTATATGTAGATTTATCAGCAATTTGGATTACGTATTATCTATACTAATATTATAAAGAGGAAAGATTAGATTTTTTGTATGTTTGTTTGTAAGGATTTAACTCAAAATATACTCAAACAATAACAAAATTAAAATAAAACAATAATGTTTTTGTTAGAAGTGAATTTACATCGATTGTTCATACAATCGATGTAAATTCGTATTCAAGATATTGTGGCTTTGATACTCATGTATCAAAGCCACAATATCTTGAATACGTGGTCGCCTCGCTACTGACACTGCGTCGAGTGTTGTGGGTTTGAACCCCATATGGGAGAAAAATTTGTGTGATTCACAAATGGTTGTTCCGACTCTGGTTGTTTGAATATTTGTAAACTCCCCAACGATTTACGTATATATTTTGAGTATGGGAGATATCTTTTAAAAAGCAAATTCTATTGGCCTTTGAATTGTGAATTAAGAAACAGCTTTAGTTCAACTTACAGTGCCTCTCTTCTCAAACCGCAACTCCCTCATCATCTTATCATAATCAAAACTCTTTTTCTCCCCTTGACTCAACAACTTCTCAATAGCAGACTCTTCTTTCTCTTCCTTTCTCATTTTCTTGAACACTACCGGTTGCAAGTCTTTCCACTCACTGTCCAACTTCTCCGTCAAGTCTAATGTTTGTTCTTTTTCTTTTTGTTTCTCTGCTTTTCTCTTCTTGGATTCAGCAATCAGTTGCTCTATTAAGTCTTTGTGTGATTTGGCTCCGTCTTTGGAATCAGTTTTGGATAGCATACCACCACCGAAATGACCTTCAGATACGAAATCATCTGCAAAGAGAGAAGAACTTGAATAATCCAGTTTATTTCAGGCTATTGTACCTATATTAAAATAAAGAATTTCATCATTCCTTTATAATAGAGCCACACAGACGGATTACACATGCAGTCATCCATGTGTCACACAGGATAAAAATGAAGAGTCTATTTTATACCTATCATTGCAATATTAAAACCATGATGATTCTCTACAACTGAGTTTAAAAAAGAAAACAATATAATTGTTTTGACACAGATGTTTGTAAATAATACATACATACATAGATTCACGCCTTCTTCCCAGAGGGGTAGGCAGAGACTACGGATTTCCATTTGCTATTATCCTGACACACTTCTTTGGCTTCATTCACTTTCATCACATTCCTCTTACAAGCACGCTGGTTTAAGGTGCTCCAACTCTGGTCTTTGTCCAGAACGTCTCCGATCTGATCAAGAAACGTTCGTCTAGGTCTACCTCTTGCGACTGTTCCATTTGTAAATAACTTACCATTTAATCCACCAAACTTCCTGCCATCTTCGTCATCTTCGTCTTCAGATCTCGGATCATCAAACTTCTCAATTTGCTCCAGTGTCTGACCTCTGAAAAAGCAACAACACAACATGAAGAATTTATTTTATACTAATTTATTGCAGAATCAGGGATTCGAAAACAGACAGAATTTTATTTTCAATCTAAGTGGACAGTTAATATCTCCTATATAGTGGTGTAGAAGATATTAAAATGCAGAAGTGTGTGTATGGATGAAAATGCACTATCTGGTCCCTAACTCTCATAATACATTGAGACAAAAAGTCACATGTTAATTATTTCACCCTTCAGAAGTTTTACAAATTGATGACATGAGTTTCCAATTGACATTTTTCTGATACTATAGTTATATTCTAAAGAATAAAAAACAATATTCAATTAGAAGCTCATATTTGCATTTTGCTGCAAGTCAAGTAGTTAATTAGGACATCTACTTGCTATGCACTGTAATTATAAACAAAGTACTAATAATGCACCTATGAGTCAAAATCTCATCATCAGCCAAGTTATAAATGTTCTTTTTGGTATGCTGCTTCTGTCTCTCGGCTGCAAACCGGGCAATCATACGATCCTCAGCCGATATTTGTGTGTCCTTCTCTCCAATACGTCGGTCTATAAAAGTATTGGTTTTGTTCATGAGTTTCATCTCTGTGCCCAGGGTTTCTTTTCTCTATAACAAAAATATAGATTTTATTTATAAATAAATATTCAAAAAATTATAGTAATCATTTATTTAAATGACTTTTCTCCATTTTAATAGGGAGTCTGTTCTCCAAGCTCAGTTGACTTATTTAGGCATTTAACTTGTAGCAATTTTAATGTAAGGCCCAATATCACTTTATCCGATCTGAAAACAAATCCTTGATCATACAAACAGGCACTCTAGCCCAGCGCGCAGTTCAGCTTGTATGCAAATAATGGTTTACTACATTTATGACACAATTAGACAACCAACAGTATTGATATGTTGCAATTTGCTGTTATTAAATTATTCTTTTTTCGAATAAAACCTCAGGCTTTTTGTACACTGTAGTCGTATTTACCTTCTGTATAGCTTTAGCGCGAGAAACACCAGGCAGTCCTCGATCATGTTTGGATTTCTTTCCCAAAACTTTAATCTTTTCTCTGTTAATGTGCACTTCAAATGGATTCAACTTCTTCTTATTTATTTCCGTTTTCCGTTTGTTGTGAACTTTATCCGCTAGGCCGGAGTTCCTCTTATTTTTTACTTTAGCCATTATTTATTATTTTAGAATACACATGAACTATAACAGTAAGCTTGCATTCATAAATTTTTTGTAGGTTATAAATTTGACATTGACATGTCGGAACGCGTGTTTTTGACATTTCATAGAAATGCGTTCAATATATACATATTCTTTCAAATAAAGCGTTATTCCGCTTGTTTTAAACAGTTTTATAATGGACCTTATTTTACTATAAAGCAATTATTATCATAGTATCTTGATCAGATTTAGTTGTTTTAACTTAATAATAATTTCTCGTGAACGTATTTAAATCAAAACGCATTAAAAAAATTGTATTGCATATCACTAGGTGTATACTTTAATACAACGACATAAAGGTTATTATCGCATAACAAATCACATTCTCACACACTCATTCTCTACGCGTACAAAACAAACGTCAAACTCAAACTATTCAGTACGATCCTGTGGTGTTTACTACACTCTCAATTTTGATTGGAGCACTGTGTAAAGCCGATTCAATCCGAAGTAGGTCTTCGGCTAATATCGTAGCGAAGCCGTGTTACATCTAGCGCGTAGGTATATTATTGTGTGGCTAGCAATCCGTGCTTATCCGTAGATTGCGAAGAAAAGTACTCGTTCTACTTGAAAAATGGTAGACCCAGACCAATCGTCAGAGAGTAGTGCAACTCATGACACAGAGGTAACCCAGGAAGAACTTGAAAAGGAGATTAATAGTAAGTAAAGTACTTTATATCTTTGAGATTACATATTTTAGAGAATAAATAGTAACGCCCGGTGTACGTAAAATGGCTTCCGAAAGTAGTATGAAGTAGTATTGCATTAAATCACAATATGTTTATTTTCAAATATCTCTGTTATTACTGAGAGTAAGACTAAATGTTTGAAGTAAAAGTTGTTTCTAATTAAAATACGGAGCGATTTTCATCGTCGCTGTGATTTTTAATTGTATTCTCGCTTCTCTATACTGATAGTTTATTTTTATACAGAACGAATCGCACTGAGTTCATCTATTAAAATTGACATCCTGGTATTTGGTATTGGCTATAAACATAATTATGCATAATGATATAATCGCTTTATTTATACAATAAGTATACCAAGTAATCATGAGATCACGATATTCATAAAAACGTGTTCAAATTTATATTATTTATCATTATTTACGATAACCAATAACAATGTGCTTGTCAACTTGTCAAATTAGCGGGCTGCCATTATTTTGATAGGACGTTTCATTTCACGCAATCGTGGATATTTGATTCTCGAATTTAACATAATCTTCTTTTGATTGTAGAACTTGTCTAATTGTATTGTGACAAAATTATAGAAATACTAGCTTTTGCCCGCGGTTTCGCATGGACACAGTATTTTTTATGGATGATACCTTATGTCCTTTTTTGTACATTTGGGATAGTAGTTGTATTGATAGTAGTTACTGAAATAATTATTGAATGGCATACAAAAACATAGTCAAGGAGTCAGTCCTAAAAATAATTCCCATTATATGGTACAAAATTCTGTCTTATCCTTATGGTGTAAAACCCTAAAGACGTGCGCATGTCGATACAAAAAGTAAGGATGTTAATGAGTCAATACGTAGTAAACGTTCTTTCTTTTTTTTTCTAAATGCGATTTCGATGTAAGTACGAAAATATATTCTAATCAATTAAGTAGATAGGTCGTATTGTTAGTAATTTCCTGTGTCGCGTGGAACTTCAAACATTCAAACAATGGACACAAAGAAAACACAGATTCGGAACGACAATTTGTGGTTCAGAAATATTTTTATCCCCTATGGTCGATCGAACTCGCAGCACTCGACGCGACAGCAGTGCCGAAACTACCACTACGCCATCCGTGCAATCAAACTAGGCATCGTCTATGATTTCAAGCTTGTCGCTTAGATAAACTACATTGCTTTCCACCGATAAGTGACCGCCCGAAAAATATAAAATACTTATACCTACGTAAAATTATCGAGAAAAACGCTTGGTCTAAGTTGAATACTTGTCTTCTATCGAATTTTACTTTTTATTTAAAATAATTTCATCCCTTTGTCCTATTTGGACGATATCTGCAACAAACATCGACATCTTGTCGTTTTTGATTTTATTTAATAGCTACATACTGTAACTAATAGAAGCAATTAAAGATCGTAGCACATATGTTATGAACTCGAAAAGGGATCGTCGCCGTATCGCCTTTCCCCTCGCCGTCAAGCAGGCGTCAACCTAACGTAAACGCGTAACCAAAGCGGATCAGCAGCTCCGGTACATGGACTTGGCTACGGCTAGGCGACGCCACGCTTACGCGTATTTAGAGTCAATTTAATCATATAAATAGGGTTATTTTCTCACTTGTTTAATTAGTTAATCCTTTTTCATCTTTTTGTTTGAAATCTAACCTACAAATTCAATAAAGTACGCGCGCTTCACAAGTGGAGGTTGCCTTGTGATTGATAGCTCGTTCGGCAGAGTGCACGGAGAGACGTAATCGCGGCGACGACGAGCCGTAAGCGCGGGGACAGCAAGTTGGCTACGGACTGCACCGCGGTTCGTGAGCTTGTCCCGAGGCGAGGCGATTACGTTACGATTCCGATTAGTGTGCTTTGCAGTAGGGAGTTTCATACAAAAAATACTGCACGGCTCGAGTTGATACGGTGACGATCCCTTGCCGAGTTGATATATGTGCTATGACCTTTAGAAGTAATTTGTATCCAATGACTAAAATAAAATAAGAATAACCTAGAATTTAAAAAAACGTATACAATTTGGACCCCCTCTTAGCGCTTTTCTCGATAATTTTACGTATATTTTTTCGGGCGGTTACTTATCGGTGGAAAACAATGTATAGCTACATTTAATTATTGATGGAAGACGAGACAACTGTGTAAATAATGATGATGAGCGGCAAGACATACAAATTTTTTATAGGCGAAAGTAATTCTGTTTCTTAAGTTAGTTTTTACGCCTAAACCACCGAATTGATTTCAATAAAATATAGTGAGAAATGCTTGACAAATCGGTGAAGATATGGCAGAGATATATGTACAAAACCACATTAAAAACCATACGGATAGGAGAATTAAAAACATTCAAATTAAGAACATTTTCTTTTTTTAAATCGTTTAAATATTACTTTGAATTTTTACAGAAATTCTTCAAAATGCTAGTCTTGAAGATACTACGACCAAAAAGGTCATAAAAAAGTTGGAGAAAATCTTCGGAACAGATCTATCGGCGAAAAAAAAGTTGATAGACGAACTGGTGATGGGCTACGTGAACAGTCTGGAGTCTTCAGAGGAGGAGGAGGAGGAGGAGGAAGATGAGGAAATGGCGAAAGAGAAGACTCCACCTCCTAAAAAGGAAAAAGATGAAGATTGGGGAGTAAGCGTTAATTAGTAATCTATATAATATATCTATCTATTATAACTATAAATGTAATCCGCTATTTTGTGGCGGCGGCCATTTTAGACCGATTTTCATCAAACATAGCTAAGAACACTTCCGACTAATTCACATTCCAAACAAAAAAAACTAAATCAACATCGGTTCATCCGTTCGGGAGCTACGATGCCAGATACAGACACACACACACACAGACACGTCAAACTTATAACACCCCGTCGTTTTTGCGTCGGGGGTTAAAAATTAAACTACTTTATACGGATTGTATCGCGGTTTATTTGAAAACATACATTTTAGTAATATTTGTTAAGTAGTTTAATATTAATGCAAAACATTCGCGTGAACGTATGACAATATTATCTAACTACATACTTAATCCGCCTCGTTTGCGTCATTAGCGTATGTACTCATCGATGCTACGCTCTTGCTTTGCTTAACGTGGAAACATGTCAATGTAAATTCATAGCGTAGTTTTATAAAAGAAACATTGACGTTCATAAGTGTTACTTTGTGAACCAAATGAATAAAGATATTTTGATTTTGATGGTTATTTGCCAGGCCTACACATAAACCTAGAATTTTGAGGTGACACCTAAAATCCTTAGCTCCAGACAATTCTGGGCCAGGTCAACCTAACGGGTTTAGGCTGAACGCAATCGATCCGGCCACAGCCACCCGTGACTGGTCTCGGGTTCGATTACCAGTTTGGATAAAGTGGTTTAGGCTCGTTTGTCAATATATTTTCAGTTGCAGCATAAGGATAGGTACTATACCCGGTTGACGATAATATGCTCGCCCCCTTTAAAGGCTCCTACACACTATGCCGGCGTTCCGGCCACCGGGTTTGCCGCACAAATATGTCGCTACCATAGCCGTCGGTGTATGCCAGCGGGTTGCGCGGGGAGCCGGCGCGGGCGCGGCGTCAATTTAAATGTCATTTAATTGGTATAAAGAAGCTGTATTGCTTATAATTGAAAAAATTAACGAAAATGAAATTCTGTGGAATCCTAGAAATCGCGATGGCGATGTTGACGGCTTCATTGTCCATCGTTAAGAACTAGGAACACAACGTGTAGACCATTAGCGTTCTACCCGGCCGTCACAACTGAAACAATACTCTCCGTCTGTCAGCGGCAAGTGCCCGCGGCCTGATTATACCGGCGGCATAAACCCGCGCGGTGAAAACCCGCTGGTTGTGCCGCCGGTATAGTGTGTAGGAGCCTTTATGTGGCATCTAAAGACGTAGTAGGTATCTCTTCCTGCGTATAGGCTTACGGCTGTATGTTACAATAACTTCGAATATATTTCGTCAGATTTCAGACACTTAAAGATTCCCGAGTGCGATGTTCTATAGGACTCAACCTATAGAATATCGCATCAAGAAAACCTTTTCTTGTAATCAAATACATACTAACATACATACAATTTGTTACAGTCAAAAAAAAAGAAAGGCAAGAAAACCGAAGAAAAGAAAAAGAAGACTCCTGCCAAAGGAAAAAAGGTAGCTAAAATGACTAGCTTTATAAACCCCAGATTACGTGAAAGTATCTAAATAATATAATAATCATTTCAGCCCTCTTTATAAACGGGCTTAAATATAATGACCACCAAAAATAGTAATACACCAAAATATGCTTACTAAAATATATCATAACGAGGGTTAGGTTATGTTAGGTTCCTTCTTAAACCCACTCAAAAATAGGAGCCCCACGAAGCGGGGCACCGTCGACTTACTTTGATCTCTTTGCTGTGCAATAAATATTTTTGGTATTAAAATGCGATTTTCATTTTGGTGATGATTTACTATTTTTGGTGATCTTTTACTATTTTTGACTGTTATATTTTACTATATCTGGTGATAAGTTAAACATAAGCCTTTATAAACTGTCCCACTGCTGGTCACGGGCCTCTTCTCAGTGTGAAGAAGGGTTAGGCCATAGTCCACCACGCTGATCCAATTCGTGTTGACAGACTGCACATATCTTCGAGAACATTGTGTAGAACTCTCAGACATGCAAGTTTCCTTACGATGTTTCGATCACCGTTACAGCAAGTTTAACTATTTAATACGTACATAACTAAGTCATAGGCGTTGGGATCAATCTTGAGACTTCTGAGTGGCAGTCCATTGGTCTCGTACTAGGCTATCGCTGCTTTTCAAATTCAATTTTATTTTAAATCCGACTAGTAGTTCTAGAGGGTAGTACCAACAAAATCTTCAGCTTTATTATGTTAAGTATCATCTCAGCCGAAAGACGTCCACTTCTGGACATAGGCCTCCCCCAAGGTTTTTCACACAGACTGGTCTTGGGTCACCCGCATCCAACCGCTTCCCGCGACCCTTACCAGGTCGTCGGTCCCTCTTGTGGGGCACCTACCCCTGCTGCGTCTTCCAATGGCTTCTCTGACTTAGTTCAGGCCATGTAAAAAAACAGACTTCATAAATAATTGTTTGTGTCCAATATTTAAATTGTAAATGTTTTTCTTTCGATTAAATATAGTTTTAGTGTGAATTTGATATAATAAGTAGCCTGTGATATATTTTGTAAAGACTTTTATATTTTATTTAATAAAAATTGTATTGTCTTATGTTTACGCGAATTATACATTGAAATTAAACAAAATTTATACCTACGGGTTTTATCGCGTTAAAATCCGTATAAAGATTGTTTAAATTCAAGATAAAAAAAATATTATTATTATTATTTACCATTTTAATTTCTAGGCAGGTGGCGTAGCCAAACGAGGGGGTAAAGGCAGTGGATACACCAGAGCTATCAAGCTATCCCCAGCACTATCAGAGCTGGTCGGAGCCACCGAGCTACCGAGACACGAGGTGGTAAAACGTGTGTGGGCCATCATCAAGGAGAGACAACTCTTTGACCCCAACAATAAGCAGTTCGCGATATGTGACAAACCACTATACAAAGTCATCGGCACACAAAGGTTTTACACATTCGGAATGATGAAGTATTTGAAACATCACTTCATAGATGATTAAATTTTGTAGTCTGTTTGGAATTTGGGTAATTTTGACATTGTTTCGTGTGGTTTTTTAAATATAGTATAAAAGATACACGAAAGAATGGGAGTTTTGTTTAGCTGTGAGTTCTAATCGAATAAAAGAGCTAACGCGTTTTTTTCTTGTATTATCAGTCATAAACTGTAAACATTTCGATTCAGTGTATCATGTCATTATCTTTCTTTAAAGTCAGCTATTCATTGTGTTATTTAGATTTTATTCTTCTATTTAGGTCTAAGTCTAGGATAAAACATTGACCCAATAGTTAGTAGTTTTCACGCATTGTTCGCCTTATTAAAGGAGAAGTAAGCCCAATATTTGAAAAGTACCTTATTTACTGTTGGCTGTATTAAATTTAAATAAAAAAATAAAAATAAATGGTCAAAGTTACCCCAAGTTTCAAATAGTGTTAGTATTTTAATTAAGTATTTTTTGGTCTGTATGCGTTATTCTGAGTTGACAATTGAGTTTGACAGTTAGAAACTGTTATTACCAACTTGTGATTTGAACGGCAAATTATGTGCCGTATGCACTGCGTTTTAAACTGCTATCTGAAAATGTTTAAAAACTATAGCCGGACTACGTAAAAAAGGTGTCTAAAAAGAACGAATTTAAAATTTACATAGCCTATGTCACCCGGGCTATTATTACGAGTCTATTGACACCTCATTAATTAAAATTGGTTCAGTAGTTTAGGCGCTACGGTGGAACATACAACATACATACCCAGAATGCCAAAATCATTACTCTTCTTTTTGGCTTCGTCGTAGTCGGGTAAAAATCGCTTAACCGCGCGGTACCGTTTTAATTAAATTGTAGATCATGTAAGATTAGTCGAAAAAGGGGTACTAAATTGATAAGAGGATTAAAGTACCCAGGGTATTGGCCAAGTAATGTTCTATATAATTATGTTTGAAATATAATTAGCTACGAAAGCAATCAACTGATTAAACTATTTTTATGCAAAGGCGAATTTATTTTTGCTCTTATTTTACGACGCTTGTCCAA
Source organism: Catocala sponsa (assembly GCA_963564715.1). Taxonomy (NCBI): domain Eukaryota; kingdom Metazoa; phylum Arthropoda; class Insecta; order Lepidoptera; family Erebidae; genus Catocala; species Catocala sponsa. Next base: position 20,121,835 of record OY751349.1, read on the forward strand.
CTATGCTTGTATAGAATTATCTTGATGTGCAGATCTAGGATTTAAATTTATTTTGATTCTCACGCGTAACGCGTACATAAGCGTTGCTAAACCGCACGTCATCAGACGCAGTGCGCGTGGAGCCTTAAGACTGCGCCGAGCGAAATGTGCCAAAACAGGCGGTCACAGTTAAGTGAATAAAATCAACACTTTTTGTTTAATGCAAATATAAAATATACATTTACAATGAATGTGTTTACAATTAATCCGTGTAAAAAACTTAAAATAATTAATATTTTCGCCTACAAAATTACGTAAATTTGCACGAAAAACCAAAATGTAAGCTCGTGTTAGGTACGTGATTTTTAGATTATAACAGTAAAAATCTATCCTATTTTACAGCTTAAACGAAACATAAATAGTTATATTACAATTTGTCCGCCCAAATATTTAAGTTATTGATTGACAATAAAGATACATATTTATCAAAAGAGCACTTCAAATCCTCCACACAATTTTACTATGGCGGGCGCGCGCCGATTTGAATATGCGCCGCACGAGTTCTGTCATTATCTGTCTTACGCTCGGCGCAGTCTTAACACGTATTACCGGAAAGTATGAAATGTTTTTAATTATTGCAAATGGCAGCTTGTATACCAGACGAAAAAATATATAATAAAGATATCTCTTTGGAGTATACATAAGTAATAGAGAGCGCGTGTATCAAGCTGTGAACGTTAAGCAGCTTGGCGCAAGAATAAACATTTTAACACTTAAATATATCTAATTAACCACAAAGTCAATTTATTTACTTATGTATCCAAGGTACGGTTCCCATATTCATAAATGTATATATTTTAGCTACGTACTTTTCATTTTATACATATTTTTCATACAATAGGTCTCAAAAATTAACTGTGTAGGTAAAACGGGTTCGGTTCTGAATATAGGGACCGGGCCAAAGAGATTAGGGTCCAAACGAGCAGTATAGTATACAAAAATATATTTTTTAAAAGCCAAACAACCAAGAAGTTGCTCTATTTTTGGTGCACTGTACCAAAAGCTGCTTATGGTTGGTGCCATAGACTACGAGTGTAGCGTTCTATGTTTATGTATACTCTTAAGTTTTTAATATATTCGTGTATATGCCTCTCATTTTTAATTGAAGGAAGTAAAAGGAGAGAGCGGGATAATCGAATAAAAAATACGGCACGTCGCATAGTTCTAAAATAAAATCGATCTTTAATTCGATTCTTAACAGGAGAGAGCAAGATAACAATCGAATAAAAGATACTGTGAAAGTGATAAAGGCACGTGACATCGTTCTAAAATAAAATCGATCTTTCATTCGATTCTCAATTATATCCAATATTATAATAATAATATCAGCCCTGTATTAAAATGTCCCCCTGCTGGGCACGGGCCTATTCTCACTGTGAGAAGGGTTAGGCCATAGTCCACCATGCTGGCGCAGTGCGGGTTGGCAGATTCCACATATCTTCGAGAAAATTATATTCTATGAAAGACATGTCAAAATTTAACTGTTCGTTGCTGAAACAACTTGTTTCTTGACATAGGTATACAGCCTTTATTATTCAAGTATCACTTTAGTAAAGATTTTACATATTAAAGTTAAACAAAACTAATAAGTCTCTTATAATTAATTGTCTTTGATTTCGGCTGTAAATTATGATCACGTTATGAATGAGTAGGTAAAATAATATCCTAAAATATAATTAGATTTAATCTCATGTTTGCTGCATTGTACAATGCAATTATGTTTCTTTTTTGGTACACCCAAGACTGTTATTATATGGAATCATTTTTTTAAATTTGAATTAGGTCAATACCGTACCGGCCGGATAGCCGGCACCGGTAGTCCGCTTATACCAGCTAGGATACTGACTTCCGGATAACCAGCACCGGTAGCCTGGTAGCGAAATTTTTACGACGTATGAAAAGTGACATGTACCGACCGATTAATTCTGATAATTAAAATAGGTAATACACATATTTTTACCTTTGATAAGAAAATTCAGCCTATGGATGCTTAAACTTGCAACACATATAATGTATTATTATAAGCCTCCAAGTTATAATACCTAACTAAATAAAATAGTGATGTGCACAATTGTATTCGAATAATTCTCGACTATCATTCGAATAAGTTGTGCACATAACTAATTAGATTGTCCACGTTAAGCAATAATAAATGTATCGAAAAATACATACAGCCATTTTAGTTCTTATTGTTAAAATAAGAACTAAAATGGCTGTATGTATTTTTTAACAATAAAATTGCTGATGCTTCTACATCGCCAATGCTTTCTGTAACTCATAGTATGTACAGTTCGAACAAGTTAATTCGCTCCCGAGTCCCGTGTTCCTAAGGAAAAATAAATATCTCTCACAAATCGCATCGGGATAGAATGGAAGCCACTGCTCTTAGACCACACGACTGCTTACCATCAGGTGGAGTGTGGTCATTTTGAAGAGCAAAATAAAAAAAAAATGAATGTTGCCAGTCACCTTCTGAGCTACACTAAACTATTCTAATATGTATCTATTTGCGTAAATATTATGTCGAAAAGTTGCTCTGTTACTGGGTGCGTATACGCACAAATAAACACTTTTTTCCTATAATAATAATATTATAATGTATATCAAGTGCAGATATTCGGAGTTACAAATAGGCATTTTAGTAGGTAGGTATATGTTTTTAGTATTTTCATAAGTCAAAAAGCCGGGAAATAGTATGTGAGGAGAGAATATTAAAGTCGGGTCTTGGAATGCCAGACATGATTGAAAACCTATTGTGTCTGGCCGATGGTGTGCCGCTGCGACTCAATAAGTAATAAAAAGTTAATATTAAATCGTTCCAACTGTATTTATTTTTCACAGATGTTGTCACTATATTGTTAAAGCGCTCCGTTCGTTTCTGCGTAAGACGCATGCGGCACACGACGTTTGCTTCGCCCAAGATTACACTCGTCTCACGCTGTGTTCAACACTCAAATCAAAGCGTAGAAATTGTTTTATTTATATCCATACTAACAACTAAAATAAACGCACCGTACGACGCACAAACGAACCGACCGTTAAAATCTAATTTTAAAATTCGAACCTTAGAATTAAAGTCTATTAGGTATATTGTGTCCCGCGTTGTCTTATGTAAAGTCAGTGGCAAATATTGGTCATAAATTCTATGTCCTTTTTAATTATAAGTACTAAGGCCTTTCGAGGCGAAGGCCTATAGGTCATGTGCCAGGCTAGGCCTTTAATGTAAGTCGAATTAAATGTGACTGATTGTCTCGGTGAGGGACGAAGAAAGAAAATAAATAATGAAAGCAATATATCCACTGTTTTATTTTTGACTGTTGTCGAATACCTACCACGGGAACTCATACCGGGATAAAAAGCATCTTATGTGTTATTTCAGACATGGTCTGTCTGTATATCAAGTTACATTGAAATAATTTTAAAAAAACAGCTTTTGGTTTGATTGGGTAATTTTTCTCCTACTAATATTATAAATGTGCAAGCTTTTGATGATATTTGGATGATTGTAACCCGAACACGCACAAACCGTTAAACAGATTTGTATGAAACTTAGCTCCCAGATAGTCATATTATTATGCTGGATTAAAAAAAAAATAAGAACCAATTATGGAAAAAAGAATATAACTTTTGAAGGTATTCAACTATATAACAATCTGCCTTCACATATAAGAAATGTCACATTTAGCTCATTTAAGTCCACATTATCTCACTATATAAAAAGCAGCCGCTCGTTTCTCATTTAAAATAAATTTATTGAACTTTCATTAACAACAGTAAAGACGGTACTTAGGAAGCTATATTTAGTTTTAAAAGTACTTATTTATATCTATTATAATTACAGTAATATATACTCGTCAGTCCCACGGCAACTGCTTCGCACCTCTAAACTTTTCTTCTTCCTAAACTTTTCAATCTCGTGTCCCCCTAACATGCAGGGTATGGCGTAAATAATAGATAACCCTGAAACTGCCGACTGGCCAGATTATCATCTATCATTTACCCCACTTATATCACCATCGCAGTGTAGTACATTATTTTTTCGATACAGGGGCCCAAAAATGTATAATTCCTTAGAAAACATGTTAAAATTTGAGAATAAGTATTTTTTGCGAAGTTGTCTTAGATTGTAATAAAAAATCTTGATACTGGTCTGATGGTACAAGTATTCAGGAGTGACATAAAAAAACAGGACGAGAAAATGTCGCCAATTGTAGAAATTGCAGCTGATTTTGTATGAGTAAGTACGATTTTTATCTATATACTTATAATAAAACTGTAGAGAGGTCAATTCTGTACATTGAATATATATTCAAAATTAATATTGGAGGATGAATGGTGATCGATACTGATGACAAAAATGCAATCAGTAAATTTTTTGTCGGTCTGTCTGTCTGTCTGTCTGTATGTGCACGCATGGGTCAAAAACTACTGAAGGGATTTTAACTAAACTTGGTACGATTGTAGTCCATACTCCTGGGCAGGTTATAGGCTATATAACATAACGCTAAGACACATAGGAGCTGAGCAGTGACGATAAATTTGAAGCAAGTCGGACGAAAATGCGCTTTCGAGCTCTTATCCTCGCATACGTTGATCATACACCAAAAGTATGTATTACAAAGATGATGGTCTTCAAAAGATCTACAAAAAAGTCCTTAAGAGTATATATCTATCTTTTATAAATTAGCCACAATAACGTGTTTAATCGTTAGGCATTTCTTCAAAGTGTATTAAAATACATAAATATATTGTATTTCACATAGATATATATTTATCAAACTCCCATATTCAAAAAGTACACTTTAATATTTATATTATAAAAAAAATATATAGGAATCGGTTTATAAACACACAAGATATAGATGAAATAAAATTTCCAAATCTCGCCGCGCCAGTATGGGTACGGCTATACGGTTGATTGTTGTTTTACGCGCGAAACGGCCATCCGCTGCATTTATAAAAAGGCGGGGGCGCTCACGCGCCGACTTCGCTCACATTTTGTTTGTTTGGTTGAACGCGGTAATCTAAGGAACTACGGGTAAAAATTAGAAAAATATTTCAGTGTTGGATAGCCCATTTATAGAGGAAGGCTATAGGCTATATAACATCACGCTACGACCAATAGGAGCGGAGCATAAATGAAAAATATTGCAAAAACTAGGAAAATTCTCTTATGTAAAGCAGACGAAGTTGCGCGGGTCAGCTAGTTTAAAATAAAAATATCAATAATTTGGTCATCCATGGGCATAATATGGTGATATAAGTGGGGTAAATGATAGATGATAATCTGGCCAGTCAACAGTTTCAGGGTTATCCATTATTTACGCCACATCCTGTATTTATATAGACAAAATAATATACCCTTGTCTTCCTTCCCCTTTGAAATCCATAATCTTACGGTTTCTAAAAGGCTTACAGAAATTACTTCAAATACAAAAGGAAATAAAAAATCAGCGTTGAAAAAAGCCTGTTCCAGCATATATATACATATTATCAAATTACTTGATGTTAATATGATTTGGTAACATCTGATTACCTTGGAGTACACGGGTATTATCATCCAGTTGTTTAATTGACTAATTAAATACTTCACGCTATTGTTATTTCGCGATTGCATGTTCAATATAATAACACGTTCAGGATGCTGGCTGGGCTGCCTCGCTATTGCAGCGCTTCTGGGATGTTTGCGGAGGCAAGAGTAGATAGATGGTTTTCATGCCATTATCCGCAAACGGTGTGCTTCCCTGCCACGCAGAATGCGTGGTAGCTCACACAGCTTGTTAAGCACATTGTGTGATCGGAGGGACAGTCCGATTTTGGGACGCTGGATACGACTACACACGACGTAGACAGTGTCCAGAAACCGGGCCTGTCTCATAATATTATGTGTAAAATTGATATGTTACTAACACTAGGTTAAGGATTTTGTCTGTTACTAACACTTTATGGACCCTGGTCTGCAATAAATATTTATTATTATTATTATTTAGAGAGTTTGTTATAGTGCAGATAAATGTCCATACATTGCATTTTAAAAAAATTTTTCGTAATTACCTTTTGTTTCCGCATTTACGGCAACCGAGATACATCAACAGCTTGATCTCCCCTACAGAGAATCTTTACCCCTCGGGGTAATGACCCCAAGGTTGGGAACCCAAGCTCTATAACTAAAAACAAACAGCATTAAAACCTCTTCAGTAAACATACTCGCCCACGTCAATAGCTCCTCGTTACCATGACAACATTGACAAATCATTTTAGAGATCGCTAGTTTATCACAATTTTCTAAACTATATATTAATCATTCGCCATGGCGTGCAACGAGAACGTGGTAAAAAATATGGCCAACGAGATCACCAGGACCTGTCAGGCACAAAACTTGACAGTGGACCCAGATTTCGTGACGTATGTGATAGACCTACTGCTTCTGAACCCCAAGTATGGAAAGCTGTTCAGTCATACCATTAATAGGAACAACTTGGCCTATTTCGTCAATCAATGCGTGGCTATGATTGTGCGTAAGTACTCTCTTTGAGCAGTTAATATAATCGATCATCAATTCAACCCTTTTTGATACCTTTCCTGCTTGGTAAGACCCCGTGATTTTTTATTTATGGTTGCGTGCGATTGTGATATCTTCGTCTAGATGCGATCGCATGTGAAAGTGATTCGCGCGGCACCGTCGATTACGGTTTTGTCGAGGAACACTATGGTAGGTTTAGTCGGTATTACCGGGAGATCCATTATCATCATTACCATTTTTGCTTTTACCCCGGTGAGTCCAACATAACCGAGATTTGGGGACAAGACCTGTATATAACTGGTCCCGGCAGGTGCTCTCGGGCACTGGAAAGTACAGCGGCTCCCACTATTATAACCTGCCGGTTGGTTTAGGGGAACGCGATATCATAAACTGGACTAGTCGTAGTTTCATAGTCTTGCCTAGAATTCGAACAAATTACGGCCAAACCGCAATGACTTATGACGGTGCGCGCCATTATAACAAAATACCCTCCGATATAAAAAATATTGTATCTTTCAACATATTTAAAAAACGATTGGCACAGTATATTATTACAAAAGTATCGATTTGAGAAATCTAATTGTTTTTCTTTTGAATGCGAACTGTTTTGGTAATGTGTGTTTTTGTGTAAATAACCAATTGGTCTATAAATGTTTTTGTGTATATGATTGTACTTTTAATAATTTATTTAAGTAAGTACTCTCTTTTTAATAACGTGCGGCAATGAATGTTACCTATGTCTTTTTATTGTAAACATGTTCTCATGTAAGTGACTTTTGTCTTTATGAGAATAAATGTCTTTAAACCTTAAAGAGAGGATCTCGCTCCGTTGTAAAGTACCTAATGTTACAAAAGTAGGACTGTAAGACATGCTGATAAAGTGTCTGTAGTCTTCTATCTTCAATCTGGATGGACTGCACGGATGGCGTAGTGGTTGTGGTCACCTCACCACTGCCACTGCGCCGAGTGTTGTGGGTTCGATTCCCACACAGGACAAAAAATTGTGTGATCCTCAAATGGTTGTACCGAGTCTGGATGTACTTTGTGTCCGTTGATTGCGTGTTAGTAAAGTACTTCGCGACACAGGAATTATTCCTAGTGCGAGAGCCGTATTTTTTTAATTAAAAAATAAATCTTTGAGCGCTGTAAGAAGTATTTACTACTAACGTTCATATATTATTGCCTTTTAGGCGGTGGCACATCACTGAACACTTTAAAAATCCAGTTCATCATGCAAAGGAACTACAACAAATTGGATATCCTGGTGCAGGATCACCTGGACTCCATCTACAAATGCCTGAAACCTTTAGTCAACGAGATCATTGATATAGACCCTGACCCTGGCGATGAGGCTGAATTCAAGAAACTGTTTAGAAAAATATCCATTTATATCATTCTGAATAGCGGTCTCGGAAACCCTGGGTTTATTGTTGTTAGTATAACTGCCTCAGTATTATTATTTACTTATTATATAACTAGGTTTTGCCCGCGGCTTTGGTCGCGTTAATATAGATTTTGTTAATAAACTATCCCTAGAGAGCAGTATTTTCTCCAGAATGACAGGTACTCTATGTCCTTTTCTGTACGTGTGTGCGAAATATTACGATGATCGGTCGAGTAATTAAAGCGTGAAAGCGTAACAAACAAACTCACATTGGCATTTATATTATGATATTAGTTAGGGTGCGTACAACTCGTGTTTTCGTTTAATTTGTGTTGCTCTAGATCTTGAAAGAGGGCATGGCAGCCCTGGAAAGCGTATTCTCCATGGAAGACTTGAAGTTATTCGTGACTATACCTCGGGCGGAGAAGATATCCCAGCTAAAAGAACTCGTAGAACTCGTATCTGGAGTACGGCTGTTCAACAGAGACTGCAATAAAGGAGGCGAGAGTATACCTGATTGTAAGTTCATTAATTTTACAGTAGATTTCGTACTTAATTACGCATCACCGATGAATTGAAATTAAACTACCTACTTTGTACGGATTTTATCGTGTTATTTATTTAATCACTTTGAAATTATTACACCACCTACTGCTGTTAAACTTCTTTACTGTTAAATTTGTTAACATATTGTTTTATTAAAGTATACCTACACTTTCCCCGACGTTTAGGTTTTCGGGTACGGCTGTTAGGGTCCCATTCCGGTACGCCCCCGGCCGCGACGCACCCATAGTGAAAAATTTGTTATTCCGCTAAGCCCCCGGCCGAGACGCTCCCATTGTAAAACAACCGGAGAAGACACTTGAGCGAATGTTGTTGAAAACAAGCATTTTTGAATTTGAAATCTACAGAATGGGTTGCTCAACCCTTTCACTGTTTCCCCGCGGGAACAGTAAATGGGTTGCTTTTTGAAAGGTTGCTAAATTGGAAACCAACATATTTTTAAAGAGTATAGGTACTTAAAAATTTGTCTTAATAATTATTTAGCTAATACATGATAGTATACACACAACACAGAATATTTAAATTCAAAAACACTTGTTCTCAACACTATTTGCTCAAGTGTCTTCTCCGGTTGTTTTACAATGGAACCATCTCGGCCGGGGGCATAGCGGAATAACGAATTTTTCACTGTGGATGCGTCCCGGCCGGGGGCGTACCGGAATGGGACCCTAATGGCCGGACCCAAGTTTTCTCCCCGTGAACATGGCTATCGAAAAGCAACCGAAATAAACAACGAAATAAAATCCGTATAAAGTAGTTTAATTTCAATGAATAATATTTGTGTAAACGTAAGACCAAATCACCGATGGACATATATTAATTAACCCTAGGGTAGCATTGCATTGCGGGCGAATCCACATAATAATATGCAAAACGAAATCAAAAGTTGTAATTGCCCGCTATTACAGCTAAAGGTATGCCACCTATCGTTTTTAAACTACACATAGAACAGTAGTAGTTCATATTGTCACTTCTAGTGCACTGAGTTTGATGTAATTGGCATATGGTGCAAATATGAATTGGTTCCTGATTTGTGTTGTATTAAGTCTGGGTGTGATAAGCGTGTTTTATGTCCACTGTTTGTTGCAAGTTAGTAACGGTTGAGATACAGGTAATATGTCTTGACATTGTCCAAGCGCTGTCTATACTAATTGAAAAAGAGATAATGTTTAGATGTAGATGGTAATCGCCGGCACCACTTATCCGATTTAAATTATTGTTTCACTATTCAAAAGGTATGTTATTTCAAAAGAACATATTTCAGATTATTATAAAGAAATGAATTAAGAAGGTGTCTTGTACCGGACCCAAATTTGCTTCTGTGAATATAAAGTGTTCTTTTTCGCAGTACCTTTTAACCTGGTGGACGCAAGCAAGGCATGTCTAGCATCACTATCCAACTCACTGATCTCAGTGATGCAGCGAGTGAACACGATCACCACAGCTATCCAGGACTGCATCACGGTGGAAGACGAGACCCTTAACGTGATCGTCAATGTCCCGGACGGTATTAGTCTTACTGTGTAAGTTTTTGCTGGTCTTTTTCTTCTCTCCACCTTACACTCCTCGAAATCCTTTCTTTTTTTTTATTGTCTTTAGTGGCAGATCAGCTAGCGCGGTGGTAATTGTTAATGTCAGGAGTCTACATAGTTAAGCTGCAGTATGTCTTGATTCAAGCGCTTGCTTCTTAGCTAGTATACTTATAAGATGGGCTGTTTGTCCGTCTGCGACCAAAGGTAATGAAAAGAAAAACCATCATTGACAAATTCCTTAACATCTACCACATAGTTCCTCGACTTTATTACAAAAATGGTAGAAGGAGGGGTAAACACCCACATTACACTGACTCTCTATGTCATTGTTCCAGAATACGCACTGCTACTAAAAATTTCTTAATATAACAATCTAATAACACTTAGTCTGACCCTAGAATCAAATTTAATACCTCATGCATATCAGTCGCACTCACCGCTGCGCTATCAAGACCTTCTCATCTCCTAATTCCTTTTCGCCAGCGAAAACTACTACGAAGTCTTCGAGCTGCTAGCCTTCACGCGTCAATACGAGGTGTTCATCCGCAAGCTACTGTCCGACGTGGAGGGCATGACTAAGAAAGCGTCAGAATACGTAGAGCAAATCAAATCTGTGTTGACGGAGCTACACACGGCTGTGAAGTATAAGGCAGCTGTGCCTGTTGTTGCTGTTTTTGTAAGTATATATTTCCACTTAAAAGATTTTTAGTCAAGTTGGTCAAAACGGGATGGTTCCCATTTCAATCTAGGATGCGGGGCACGAAGGTAGCTACTCGTTTTTTGGAGAGTCTCTCTAACTGGAGGATCTCGAAGCCTTTATTTAGGATTTCAGTACTTACCAGGAATATTCCAATATTGGAAACGTTCACAGGCAACGGGGCCGCTTCCCACCAGGTGAGCCATGAGTTTGTTTGCCACCATTTTCTGCTTATGTTTTTTACAACAATGTTTAAAAATTAAGCAGGAAATGTCCCCTATACTCAGCATAAATTGGCTCCTAAAGAAGCCTGGATTACCTACTCAACGCGGCAACTCAAAATTAGTTTTCTGGATTAACTTAATATGAATAATATACTTGTTTTTACCATAATTATCTCTTTTATGACATCTAGTTTAATTATTTTATTGATATAATGTTGATTCTGTTTTACTTAATTATCTATTTTAATTTTATTACTTAAATAAAAATATACCTACGATTTTTGCATGCCGCTTTATTCTCGTCAAAATACTTGTTTCTTGTATTTATTTCCATTCGTCACATTACTTTTTTTGCATATAAATATTTTGATTATTCTGATCATCAGTAAGGTGGAGGATTCCAGTCAGCCCAGTTCAGTTTAAGACAGTTATTAGTAAGGCAGCAAGCTTTAGTAGTAATCCAGTACAACACTTTGTAAGCGTCAAGAATCAACTTATCGAGTATGAACTTGTCGCTTATAATTTATTTCAATAACTAGATTTACCTTAAACTAAAGTTTATCATCAGCTAATCCAAGGGGCTATTAATGATCAGTCCTTAATTACAGAAATCTGTTACTTTCAGCCTCTATTTACAAAACTATGGCAAGTATGGCGTAATATGCAAAACGTGATGTTCCTGGTATCCACGGTTAACAGACTCATGTCGATCCTGAGCAATATTCAGGACAAAGTCAAGATACCCTTCGAGGTGTTAGAGAAGATGCTGAAAGGAAAAACTGTCATTTCTGATCATGTAAGTAACAATTATATGCCTATGTCCAGCAGTGGACGTCTTTTGGCTGACATGATGAAGTAACAATTTTTAGTTTGATAGCGTAGTGGGCAGGCGTTGGACTGCCACTCAGAGGTCTCGAGTTAGATCTCAATGTGCGCATCTCTAACTCGAAGAATGAATCGGTTGCACTATAGTGCGTTTCAAATACGAAGTCCCATTTAACAGATGATCGTTGAACAGCGATAGTGAAGAGACCGTCTCAATCGACACATCACGAAATCGATTACCGATTAACTTTCCAAACAAACTGTACGATTACAGTTTTCGGGTTTAGAATCGAAACAAAAATGTTGAAACAGTAAAACAAAAAAGGAGTTTATCTAAGTTTAACAAATTGAAATAATAGAAAAGTCAAAGTTATATACAGGGTGTAACAGAAAGGTGTGGTCATATTTTAGGGTCGCTATACATATATATATCTGACCAGCTTTTGCGCGCGGCTCCGCCCGCGTGGTACCTACATCAATAAAAAGCAGCCTATGTCCTTCCCCAGGTTTTAAACGATATCTATACCAAATTTCATCTAAATCGGTTGAGTGGTTTAGCCGTGAAAAGGTAACAGACAGACAGACAGTTTTTTTTTTTCATTTATTTAGGTAAACAAACAATGACACAATATATGGTTTTAAATAACTTGTACCAAAGAAATATAGCATAACTGTGACACCAGCGACATTTACCACATATTAAGTATATTACATTAATGGGTTACAATGAGAACCAGTAGACATGTGCAATATTTAGTAAACATAAGTATTTAGAAAGAATTTTCACTATTTTTTGGTTTTTTTTTATCAATCAAATGATATCATAGTAAAGATAAAGCACTAAGTAACAATTTTTTATATATGCTAGGGCGTGTGGCAAATAAATCAATACTGTTGAAATTATTGTTAAAAGATTCAACTAGGCGATACATCGGTGCTCGTTTGCCTGCATTTGTACGACAACGAGCAGTAGCAAAAAATTGACATAGATTACGGCTATGAGTTCTAATAAGTATTCGGTAACATATTTTGTTTGTCAGTTGAATGCAATCATATTTATTGTGACAAAGGTCGTACAGTAACATTGCTTCTAAATATAGTCGTCTGTGTTCCAATGTTATAAATTTATATTTCACAAGTAGTTCTTCATATGAACATTTAAAACGATAACACTTATAATGCATGCAGCGCAAAAACTTTCTTTGAACAGCTTATATAGCAGTAACATACTTATTATAAAACGGATTCCAGATGGGCACAGCATATTCTAGCTGTGAACGGACTAAGGATCTGTATAAGTACAGATAAGTAGCAGGCTGTGTAAAATGTACACTTGAACGCATGATAAATCCATACATCTTATAAGCTTTAATAATAATTGTGTCAACATGTACATCTAAGTTGAGTTTACAATCTAATATAACTCCTAAATCTCGGATGAAATCAAGTTTATCAAGTTGTATCCCACCTAACCTATAATTGTAATGACTGATAATTGTCTTTTTTGTAAAGGTAATGGATTTGCATTTATCAAGACTAAGTGTAAGCTTGTTCTTAAGACAGTACTGTGTGAAACGGTCAAGATTTTGCTGATATTTGTAATGGTCATGCATTTGTTCGATCTTATGATAAATTTTTAGGTCATCAGCGTACAGTAAAAAATTGCTGAATTTGAAACAGGTTTTTACACCATTAATAAAAATGACAAATAATAGTGTACCTAGTATTGAGCCTTGCGGCACGCCTGAACTAACAGGAACAAATTCAGACTCATGACCATTCAACACTACTTTCTGTGTGCGGTTAGTAATGTAAGATTTAAACCAACGCCATAAATTGCCACGAATACCATTGAAAGCCAGTTTCTCCAAAAGTATTTTGTGATCCACCCTGTCAAATGCCTTCCGAAAGTCAGTATAAATGCTGTCTACTTGTTTATTTTCATCCATACTTTCCAACAAATAAGATGTGTATATTAATAAATTTGTATTAGTAGAACGTTTTTTTATAAACCCGTGTTGTTGTTCAATAATTACATTATGTATTGTTGGGTAAATATAATTGTGTACTAATCTTTCAAAAATCTTTGCTAAGGCAGACAGGATGGATATTGGCCGATAGTTCTCCACATTAGACCTACCAGCTTTAAACACTGGCACAATGCGGGCAGATTTAAAAATTATCGGAAATACACCCTGCTTAAGATATGCGCTAAATATATAGTGCACAGGCTTATAAATTGTTTGAGCAGTAGCTTTCAAAAATATTGGCGGTATATTATCTACCCCAGGCCCTTTCGAAATATCAAGACTTTTTAATTCTCGAAGCACTGCACTTTCAGAGAGTTTTATGTCATTAATTAAACTGTCGGAGACATGGCTGGTATCGGGTATTTCATCTGAACCAAAATTGTTCGTTACATCTGAAGGCTCAAAAACTGATCTGAAAAAGGACGAGAATAGGCAACACACTTCATCAGGTCTATTAGCTACTTCATTTCTGTAATACATCGTACATGGTATATCTGGTTTATTTTTCTTATTATTGATGAATGCCCAAAAGTATTTAATATTTTGCCGAATACCATTTTCAACAGCTGCCATATAATCGCGGTAGCACTTATGGGATGCATTTTTAAATCTATTCCCAAACAAAGAAAACATTTCATAATCAGACTTATTTCCATATTTTTTCCATTTTATCCAGCATTTATTTTTAGCCTTATATATATGAATAAAAGCCGGTGAGAACCATATGGGATAGTGATATGGTTTATGAATTTTGTTGGGTACATATCTTTTAATGATATCATATATATGCTCATAGAAAGTGGTTAACATAGTATCCGCATTTTTATTCAGTAATAATTCTTGCCAATTAATATTGGAAATGTCTTCATTTATAATTACGTAATCAGCTTTATCAAACTGTAGTTGTGTTCGTAGACGTGACTTTGAATTAAGAAAATTAGTACATATCGGCAAAAGTATGTAAAAAGGCGGATGGTTTTCATCAGGAGGTACAAGTGCTACTTGAGACTGAAAAGTTCTGCAACCATCAATGTCAATTAAGCATAAGTCCTTCTTATTCTTAAAAATGTTTGACTGAATAGAATTGAACTGATTCATAAAATTAATAAGGACCCGACATGCTGCATTATAATTGCTCATATGAAGTGGTATCGTATGGGTATCACAATCCTTCCATTCTATATTGGGTAAGTTGTAATCACCAAATAAAACATAATTATTTATATTAGTAAACTGCAATATAAATGCGAGATAAGCAAAATGAGTAGAATAAATGTCTGAGCTTGTAGCGGGCGGTATATAAGCCGCACTAATAACACAGCGATAGTTGCGCGAGCGTAGTTCGATTAGAACATGGTCGACAAGCGGCGACGACGGGCAGGGGGCACCGGGCGGCACCGCGACGCGTGCCGCTCCCAGTTCGGCGCGCACCGCTACCAGTACGCCACGGCCGTCATGCCGGCCGCAGCTCAGGCGGTCCCTGTCGCATCGAAATACTCGATACCGCGGATCTATGAACTCGTTGTCATGTATACCCATATGCAGCCATGTCTCAGTCAGAATAATTATATCATAATTATGTGACAGAATATTCATAAATAGTGTGTGCAGTTTAGTTCGTAGTCCACGACAATTCTGGTAGTAAACAGACAATCGATCCATTATTGCAGTTATGAAACTAAGAAAGTAATAATTATTATTGCTATACCGCTTGTGCCCATCCGGACGTAATCACTAACATAAAAATACGTTAACTTGCACAGATAATATAGAATTAATGCACTGCATGTCACACCCAATTGCAACATTGATTTGATACAAATACAATTGAATAGCCTATTAACAAGTAAATTTTAAATGAGCGTATCACTACAATAAGTTTTAAAGTTTCACAAGTTATTGAAGTATAAATATTATCATTACATACTCGTATATAAAAATACCCACATAATGAAATGATAATAAGGTTTTTATATTTATCATGCGTCTGAAGCAAGACCATTGAATTTAACACACTAAACAGTTTGTTTACGATAGTATTAATTAATTTTATATATGTCGTGATAAACAGACAGTTACTTTCGAATTTATAATATTAGTATGGATAAGTTAGAATATAGTCTTACACTTATATCCCTATTTCTATACAAACTTTACCCCCCCATTTTACCCCTCTAGGGGGGGAGTTTTGTCCATTCCACTTACATAGATCATTTTTGTTTGAAATCAGGACCCAATATACCAATTTTCATACTTCTAAATCCAGAAATTTCCATACAATCTTTACCCCCCTCCCCATTTTACCTTTTTAGGGGGAGTTTTGTCCATTTTACCTACACAGGTCATTTTCAATTAAAATCAATAACTTGTATACCTATTTTTATACTTATAAAGGCCAGAAATGAGCAAATTCCATATAAACTTCACCCCCTATTTCACCCCCTTAGGGAAGGAATTTCAAAAAATCCTTTCTTAGTACACCCCTACAAATTAAAACACACATGCTCTCCAAATTTCAAGTTCCTACGACCAGCGGTTTAGGCTGTGCGTTGTCTCTAAGTCAGTTAGTCAGGACATCTGCCTTTATATATATAGATAAACTAGATGTTCCCGCGGTTTCACCCGCGTTTATCGTTACTGCGCCGCCCCCGTGGGTCGTAGCGTGATGTTATATAGCCTATAGCCTTCCTCGATAAATAGGCTATCCAACACTAAAAGAATTTTTCAAATCGAACCAGTAGTAATCACGCAGAATAAACCAGGAGAAACATCGTTTGTACTATGCCTGTAATGGGTAATTATTTTGCTGCGATGTTATTTTAAAACTGCTATATCTCCTAAGATATTCATTGAAATCGAAAGATGTAAAGGGCAATTTGGTTTTAAATTAAATACTTGTGATGAATAACGATTTATTTGGATTTGGATTAATATCATGTTTATAAAAATACCTTCGCAAATAATGCATTATTTTAGAACAAATTTCGTTAGCATAAAAATGGTTATAGTGAGCCAACCTTAAAAGATAGACATATGCTGTCGCGGACTTCTTTTTAGAACTTTTAAAGGGGAACAATTCTGTCATACATGATTTTTGCGAAACTTTAACTGTTTACGCAGCGCACGCAGCGGAAGCTCTCAAAAGGAAAAAATACTCTCCGATTTTGAAACATTCTTCATTGGTGCTCCGCTCCTATTGATCTTAGCGTGATGATATATAGCCTTCCTCGATAAATGGGCTATCTAACACTGAAAGAATTTTTCAAATCGGGCCAGTAGTTCCTGAGATTAGCGCGTTCAAGTAAACAAACAAACAAACAAACTCTTCAGCTTTATAATATTAGAATAGATTAGAATAGATAACCTATGTGCCCTAACCCCATATCAAAACATGATCGTAAATGACAAAACCTAAATAATCAACTTTGTTACAGGATAGAATGAGTGTCAACTTGACCATTGATGAGCGACTAGCATTGGGCACCGTCAAGAAACTCATCCCGTACAACAACATCAACGCATTGAAAGAACAGAACATTGACGTACGTCTTCTTATTATCTACTAGCTTTTTGCGACTTCGGTCGCCTAAAAGTAGGTTAGGTTATATGATGTTAGTCACAGTACTTTTTTTAGTAAAATATATCCTATGATATTCGGTAATAATAGAGCATTCTAATGGCTAAAAAAAATTAAATCGGTCGAGTAGTTTTTGAGTTAAATCCTAAGAAACAAACAAAAAATCAAATCTTACCGCTTTATAATATTAGTATAGATAAGTAAAATCGTGTTACAACCGGTGTAGGTTTTGGATTATGTGAGACCGCCAGCTGAACATGTCAAAGTGGGATGAAAGTCGCGTAGTCATTAGATCGGGTACTGACTGACTGAGGGAGCAGCCTTGCAAAGCAAATAGTTGTACATTAACGTTCAATATGCATGGCCCACCGGTGGAGCATATCGTGTTGCTCGTCGTACGTGCATGATCCACGGGTGGGGCATGAAGTTACTACATTCAATTTGCATGCCACACGGGTGGAGCATGAATTTACGAAATCATATGTGTATAAAAACTATATATTTTATATGAAAGGGATATAAAAAATGAAAAACAATGTTATAATAATATCATTTTTATACCTAACGCAACATTATTATCTACAATTTACGTTTACACTTATCTTAGTCTCTCTCATCATAGTTGCACAGTGAACGTGTTAAATTCAGTACATGCCTCACCGGACGCAAATGCATGGGCTGCCGCTCTTAAGCCGGCGTTAAAGTTATACATATGTATATAAACTCTGGAACGCTCTGATTCTTTCTCACGTACGCTATACTAAACCTGATGATGTTATTCTTTTACATTTTAATTTCGAAGACAATCTTATAATAATAGCTTTTAACGGATTTATGAATAGCGCTAACCAGTATTGATTAAAAGACCTATCGGTGATTAAAGTACTTTTTCATTCAGTTTCTAGGTTTCTGTGTGGTATGCTTAAGCTTGGGTGCCCTAGTCCCCAGTGTGGTCAACATAGGGGTGATTAAGAATAATGACCGCTGCTACGGATTTTGCAGCGTCAATATGGCGATGAAGTTCAGTCAGGACCCTCAGTGGTAAGATAAACCGCGGCTTAGACACCAGGTAAACAGGTATTTCGTATGTGGCCCTTGCAACTTGTAAAACAGACAGACGTGCCATTTGAGCATAAAGGTCAAGTTGCTCTTGGGACAGTACTGCTTCTTCATGACGGGAAAGTTATATCTATGGTTGCAGATTTCTGCAGCATAGAGGTGCTTCCCCAGTCTGGTTGCCCAACTTTGGTTTGGATGTAGCGCCGGCCCTGGGGTAGAGCGAGAAGAGCGTTCGCTTTACGCGCCTGATGGCAAAGAGCGTCAAAAAGCCAAATACGATAAACTATTTCCAGCGCACATTTAGGCACCTTGAAGTGCAATATTGACAAATCTGGGATATTTTATTCATTTAACATAAACCGAAGTGAATTTCCGTGAAGTGTCGACCAAAGGCTCCAAAAGCCAACATCGCTTTACCCTGATCAAGGGCTACGGCCGGCGCTGGCTGGATGAGTATCAATCCAGCCCTAAGCTGATCATCACATTTTTCTCCAGGTTCGTGAACGCAGCCCTAGATTTCGCGAGAAACCACCCACACTTGATCAATCTGCTCAACATGATAGATGATGTCTTCGCGTCGAAGGATATTAAGGAACTCGTTGTGAAACGAGTGGCAAAGAGTAAGTCGATAGTCTAAACTTTTGCAACCAGTACTTTTTACTAGCGGCAGCCTGGGAGAGATCAGGTTCGTGCCACTTTTACTTTTGTAGGGACACATGAAGCGTTATACATTCTTGGGCCTAGGAAAGGACATAGGGCCGCACCACTATTCCTTATAGCAGTTTCCCTTCCCCTCGGATCACGAAAGTGTGTACACGTGTTTTACGTAAAAGTTTTTAACAATTAAATATTCGAAAAATATTAAATCAAAATTCCACGAGCGAAGTACTAGGCGCGCATAAAGTCACTAGCAACATAGAGTAGTAGTGTGAAGGAGATAGCAACAGTTGAAACAGAGGTATCCAGCGAGCTACGCCGCACTCACGAGTCACGAGTGAGTAGGTACTGTCATCTGTCATAAACGTCACTTCATTCGGTACCATACGTCATTACAGACTGTCAATTGTCATCAGAATTTCTTATTTTTTTATAATTCTAAGAAGGCAAACAAGCATACGGCCCACCTGATGATAAGTGGTCACCGTAACCTATAGACGCCTGCAACACCAGAGGCATCACTTGCGCGTTGCCAACCCTTTAGAAAGGAAGTGGGAAGGAGAAGGAGCGGGAAGGGGGAAAGAGGGTGATTGGGGCCTCCGGCACTCTCACTAACCGAACGAAACACAACAGTAGAAATACTGCTATTTCACGTCAATATTGATTTGACAACTTACATACATACATATTTTCACTCCACATTATTGCCACAGCATAATATTCAGAAGATATTGTGGGAAATATTTATACTAAGTGAATAAACGATCGGTGTTGAAGTGACAACTGACAACCTGCACATACGATTGTGGGAGGTCGTTATATATAGCGGCTTGCCTTCTCGCTGTTCCAGTGTGTATATCAAATGTTATTACCAGTACCTACATACATACTATTATTATAATGAAACGTACTCCACCATCTTCAAGATCATTGTCTGACTATTTTTATATATGTATATAATTAATTTTTACTTATTTTATATTGTTTTATCAAAATTTTACCATTTTTATTATTGAATTTAAAATTAACATACGTTCATGGATTTGTAATCGATATTTAAACATGTTTGCATGCATTTTTCTTTATTATAGTATTAATAATATTAATTTACACAATCAGTCTCAAACATATTGCAGTCACAATACAAGAAACACTACAACTGTATCACAAAAATCTCATAAAGCTGACCATGGAGTAGAATGTCCTAAAATGGTAACTTGCCCTAAACCTCTCTTTCATCAGTTAAGTTATAAGTTCAAAATTGTTTTTATAAACTATCAATGGCTAATTTAGTTATAGTAACGAATGACCTTGAAACTATAGGCGTATCCAAATCGATTTTATGACCTCCCCGTACAGCACGTATACAAAAAAAGTAAATCCCTAAACATGTTTCATATGAACATACAATAAAAACTTTGCTGAGTACTAACTTAGCAAAGTTTTTATTCAGACATCGCAGGAGGACATAGTTGTCCTCCTGGAATCGATATATGTATCGTGTGACTTTGTGCTACTTTCGGAGTTAAATATAGGTACATATATAAAAAATACATTTAAAAATATAAAATATATTATGTTACCCCACCGGCATCGGGAACAGGGTCCAAGCAGCCGGTGGTTAGGGGTCCAGAGAGAGGAACCTCCTCACTATGCATGGCGCATTATTATTATAATTGGTAGGTATAGTACTTTCGAGGGAACAAGGCAGGTATATAATATATGTTGTGTATAGCGCTATCTCGTATTGTTGTAGTGTTATTGCTATTATTCTTTATAATAGAATGAGATAAAGTTATACGTCTGTGCAGGAACAAGTTCCTGTGGTAAACATTATTGCCTACTTTTGGTTAACAGCAAAAGTCTACGACCGAGACGTACAGACGGAGGCGCATCCAATTGAAGAGTATCATGAGAAGAACTACACCTGGGACCTTTGGGAGTGGAAGCGAAGGGCTTGTCAATGGGTAAGCAGATTGATATTGTACTTTCCCATCAGCTTTTGCAGAATTGATACTTAAATAATTGTTGACCGTGTTCAATTTTGCTAATTTCTCTTTTATGTAGACTAGCGATGGTTATGCGACTACTTTGTATGAGGTCTTAGTTTTATTAGGTTCCATTAAAAAATGCTAAATATCAGCACGGTATCAGGAACTGTAGGCGACAAACTGGGACTGTCGCCCGTCATTATGAGGGACCCAAAACCATAGCTGGTTTTATGTGATGGTTACGTAATATCTCTGCTATTTATTGCTGTGCTTCTGTCGATGCGTGAAGCAACTGGTAATTATGAGATTTAAATTCTGTGTCAAACTAGTTGTTTTCGAGATTTTCTGTCATAAAATACGAGTATTACGAGACCTGAATGCTTCTGTCATTTCGTCTTTATCCTCCAAGGACATACGGCTGCTTCAGTAATTTTAGAGGATATTATAATCAAGCTTTTTAATTACAGGCTACAATTGTGAACTGCAAGACACATTCGACCCAGACGAACTATAGCCACCTGCGCTCAGAGATTCACTGCCAAACTGAGGAGAAGCGCGACAAATGTCTACAGACCAAGAAGGATTGTGGTGTCAATACCACAAAAAACAACTACTACCTATGGGGATTACGGGGAAAAAGAGAAATGGACCAGCAATCTATCGACTTAAGACTAGATCATCCAACGAAGAGACTTGGAAGTATGGTTTATTTTTCTTTACCACTAAAATGGCAAATTGCCGCCTGATGGTAGGTAGAAGTTGGGACGCTTACTATCAGGGAGTTTACGATCGTGTAGATAAGGATTCCCTGTGAGCTAGAATAAAAGACAAACATCACTGCATCTGTTACTAGTTACATATCTCCATAAAGAGCTCCGGAAACCTATCCTCAAAAACGTAACTCAAGATTATTTGGTACACAACCATAAGGCGACACTATGTTCAGCAGGGAAGCTAAATAATCTATACCCTTTGTTCTGACAGCACGGCATTTTAAAGCTATCGTGGCAGTTTTGTCTTTCCCACTGCAAGCGTACACTGGCTACTTACCATCAGGCGTGCTTATGCCAACTTAGTAATATAATAAGAAACAAGCTATATCATTACGTTTGGTTCCTGCCAAAGTGTTACTGGTGTATTATACTCGCATTTTTATTATTATTTTATAACAGGGCCGGATTTACCGGCCGGCTGCCTGCTCCGTGTAGTGGATTTCTCCATCTGCTTTAATAATTGTACGATACCTCCGAATCTTTGTTGCCTACCTTTTTGGGCCTTACCAGCATCTTTTAAATCATTGTCATTATATGCGCAGCATGCAGACAGCGCGTTACAGAGTGTATACGTATCTTTGTCTCGTTTTCGCGCATGTATTGATAATAATGCTTTGAGGAATGGTGGCAAGGGCGTCCAGGAAGCCTACCACCACCTCTTATTGCGATTCATTTTAGGACCTAAACTGAATTGCAAATATTGAACTTTATAAAAACTTAGAAATATCTATATATAAATATCTAATTATAATCAAAGCGATTCAGTTTATCCATTAAAATAGTAAACTTAAAATAAATCGCTAAATTTGACAGTTAAACGTTCCAGTGTAGGTTGTCAAAGCACGTCATGGTACGAAAATGAATGACCGATATGAGTTTACGATTCAAACGCTCTTTAATTCACAGCTGAGTCCTAATGAAACAGTTGCGCCTACATTAGATCGCTTTTATTATGTCATGATACGAAATAGCGATGCAGTATAATTTAGGTCCTAAAATGAATCGCAATAAGAGGTGGTGGTAGGCCTCCTGCATCGAAATTGAATCGCTCGTTAAAAGGTGATGGTAGGCCTTCAGGCTAAATCCGGCCCTGTCTCACCCGCTGTGTGTCGAGGAGTTCGAGTCAATCTAAAGTTTCTGAATCGCTAATTATGTGTGCCGGTTCTAAGTTTGTCTACACATGTGGTTATCACACAGTACCTAATGGTTTCGAACCTTATTATGTGGGAGCGTAAGATGGCCGATGAATTGTGGATGAAATACATCTCTGTGTACTCCTTTGTTGGATTTACCAGGTTCTTTGTATATATATTGCCTTTTCACCAGGTCAAAGTATGAGATTTTGCAAATATCCGAAATGCAAATTTTATGCGAAGCTCTTCTCGGCCGATGAGTGGGAGGAAGAGGATCCGCAACCCAAAGACTTTTATTCTGCAAGCCTTTACTTACCATAGACATATGCTCCCATTGTCTATGATACCGTTTATTTATTCACCATGGATAGTATTTACCATAGACATTTGCTCAGATTGCCTATGATACTGTTTAAAATAACATTTGTTCGCCATGGATAAACAAGGATTTTCGGTGATTCTTATTTATCGCTGATCGGAATTAGGTAGGTAGTAGTTCCTTGTGCACAAATATACCTACCTAATTGATTATATTCAATCAATTTTTTAAAGACGTTTACATGCTCGGTTTCTTGTGATGTTGTGAAAAATTCTCTCCTGCATTAGGAATGATTCCTGTGTCGCGGGGGACTTTACAAACATTCAAACAACGTACACAAAGAACACCTAGACTCGAAACAATTACTTGTGGAGCAAATTTTTGTCGCGTGCAGGATTCGAACCTACAACATTCAGCGCGGCGGTAGTGGCAAGGCGACATCTTAAACCACTACGCCATCCGTGCTTATTTTTTTTTTTTAAAGATATTTTTCGGACACTCAGGACGTCTAACAATAATTTGTGGATCACACAAGTAATTGTACAATGTAGGATTCGAACCCAACACTCAACAAGCCGACGAATTGGCCGCTACAACGCTATCCGTGTATGATTGATTAGATGCTTCACTCTTCGCTTATAATTAATCGAAATATTATAAATTTATAATCATCGTTTATTTTACTTGATTTATTCTATTAATGTTGTACCTACCATTTAATTGTGATGTAACTAGTTTATTGAATAAATTTTATTTAAATGTTACATATTTGTTCATTTCTTATGTAGGTATTTACTTAAGCGTAAAGTGTAAAAAATTTAAAAGAATATTACGGGAAATTATGGAAAACGTTAACACATTAGTAATTTTATTTACTATGTATTTGAAAATCTAAGTAAAGAAAGAAAGCTTTGCCCAACAGTGTGACATATCCATAGAGTACCTACCTATCTGCTTAAAAAAACTTAAATTGGCTTGGTTATAATAATAGAAAAGTACCAAGAACTTTGGCTCCTTTTATGTATTTTTTAACCTTTGTCGAACTAGGTACATATTTTATTATTGTTATTTTATTTTTATTTCGGGTGTTTCTATGTATAATACGTAGGTATGTATTTACAAAAAAAGTATATCATTATTATGTATCCATTGTCTAGTACCCATAGTACAAGCTCTGCTTAGCTAGATGGTGTTGTGTGTATGTGATAGAATATTATTATTATTTAAACCTAGAATTCTCTGCCAAGGCACATGTTTCCTTTTTCCTTCGATCCTGGGTCCTTCAAGCGGTGAACAAGCACCTTCTTAGGCCGTCAAAGTAGAAATGTCGATACCACTTCACATGAGGACGTGGTGTGGAGGGCTCTGCTCGTGGACTACCTACACGACTGTTTAGCATCAGACCGAGTGTAGACATTACGACTGGCAAAAATAAAAAAGGGTACAGTTCAATAAAATACTTTTATTTTCTTAATCTAATAACCTTGTCCCTCGTTTCCCTGGCCAGTGCTACGTCATCAGCTCGGAGTTTCAATTCGGCGGCCTCTTCGCGCCGCATCGCCAGTGATGTCACTAACGCTTGCAATGACGTAGGCAATATGGCGTCCCGCACTGACAACTTAGCGAACTTCGCCTATAAATACAGATAAAATGAGAATATTATACAATATGAGAAATCTATACTAATATTATAAAGCTGAAGAATTTGTTTGTTTGAACCCGCTAATCTCAGGAACTCCAGGTTCGAATTAAAAAATATTTTAGTGTTGGATAGCCCATTTATCGAGGAAGGCTTATAGGCTACCTAATTATAATATCATGCTACGACTAAAAGAAGCGGAGCATCAATGGAAAATATTGAAAAAACGGGTAAAATTCTCTTATGTTAGGCAGACAAAGTTGCGCGGGTCAGTTAGTAGGTAAAATTATATTGAATAACGTAGTTGGCGGCAGTAAATGCGACTGCTATGCTTGATGGCTTGGGTTCGATGCCCGGGCAAAATTATAGTGGATTGCTCTGTCAATAAATTCTCAGTTGCAACTAGCAGCACGGATCTGGAGCTAACCGATAGATGGCAATAGGATCGCTCCCTACTACGTCGAACATAAAATCACAACTGGCGACATATAGGTGTAGAACACCTCTTTTAGCTAAAGAGCAAAAAAGCAACTCCTGCATTAGAGATCAAGTTGAGTGGCTGGGGACTTTACAAACATACAATTAGCGGACACAAAGTACACCTAGATTCAGAACAATTAATTGTAAATCACAAATAATTGTCCTGTGTGGAATTCAGACCCACAACACATGGCGGAGCAGTGGCGACAGCGAGGCGACCACTTAGGAACAAGTGGTCGCAGCTATGGACGGTTAAATTTTAACATATTTATTTATTTAGGACAACTTACAAAACATACACTTATACAGGGTTTACAAACATGATATACAAATATGTGCTAAGTGTTGTTTTACTTACAAGTCGCCACGACATGATAAGGGACAGTTTCATTTAGATAGATGAATAAAACATTTTATTATTACACTAACATAAACTAAACTTAAAACTAACAAGTAATATAATATAATATTTATCATAGTACTAGATGTTCCCGCGGTTCACCCGCGTTTACCGTTACTGGCCCCCATGGGTCGTAGCGTGATGTTATATAACCTATAGCCTTCCTCGATAAATAGGCTTTCCAACACAAATAATTTTTCAAATCGTACCAGTAGTTCCTGAGATTCAAACAAACAAACTCAATACTCAATACATTTATTGCACTCCACAAGTTAAATAGATGTTACAATGTTATAATATAAGAAACATGTGTGGGCCTTGTCGGCACGGCAAGATGTAGGAGAGAGGAGGAAGTTTTACATATTTTATTATTTACATATTTTACTTATGATTGATATTTATTGACTATTATAATATATAGGTAACTTTATTAAGGTGCGCTTACTATAGTTAGATAGATATATTACTATAATTATTTTTATTATATGGTATTCTATTATATAATTATTATTATAATATTTTATTTATATGATTTAATATTTTTATTAATTATATATTATTGTAGATTATCATTATTATCAAAGTTTGTAAAAAGAAAAGGAATTAAATGTCCCAGATATTATTATTATGAATGTACGTCATGTTTGTTTATATTTGATGTATTTATTTGTATTTATGTTATTATTAGGTATATTATTATAAGTATTCATTTAAATTTCCATTTATTATGTTTCATATACATTTATCATTTAGGTATTCATTTATATGGTAGTAACATTTGGTTAATAATAATAATAATAATAATGCTTTATTGTTCCAATACAAACAGTTACAGTCATTTTTAGAACACTAACCTCCACACTAGGATTCCCTGTGTCGTGGAGGTTAGTCTCTTTCATCTTTACAGCAATAAACAAGTGAAACAAGAAATGTAATGTTATAGAAAAGGTAAGTACATTTTAAAATCCTACTTTAAAAACATCATTCTGAACTTGAGTACAGAGTGCATGTTTGGTATGTGTATGTATGGTATGTGTATGTATGTATGAATGTGTGAGTGTATGTGTATGTAGGTGTATGTGGGTGTATGTGGGTGTATGTGTATGTGGGTGTATGTGTATGTGGGTGTATGTTTATGTAGGTGTATGTGTAGTATGTGGGTGTTGTGTATGTGGGTGTATGTGTATGTGGGTGCGTGTGTGTGTGTGTGTGTGTATGTGGGTGCGTGTGTGTATGTATATAACAGTCGTGCGCGTGCGTGTGTATGTGTGTGTAGATAGAAAGTGTTTTAATTTTTTAATAAATATACTGTCTTTAATTTCAGTTTTTATTTGCGGGGGTAGCTTATTATATATTTTTATCGACATGACATGTGGACTAGATGAGTGCATTTTAAGACGGGAGCTTGGTAGGTTTAATCTATTTTTATGTCTTAGTCTCTGGTTTTTGTCTTCTCGTGTTGTACTTTGGTGACTTCTAACAAACTTACATATTTCTAAAATGTATAGGCTAGGTAGCGTTAATATTTTGTATTCTATAAAGTGTGGCTTACAGCTATCAGTATCTTCTATGTGTACAAGTATTCGTATAAGTTTCTTTTGAAGGGTAAAAAGTGATTGCGCCTCTGTGCTGTTTCCCCATAGGATAATGCCATAGCTGAGCCAAGCGTAAGCATAGACGTAATAGGTGACGAGTGCGGTTTGGATATCTGTGGATTTTTTTACTTCGCGGAGAGCATATGAAAACTTAGCTAATTTTGATTTAATTTTATTTATATGAGATTTCCAATTTATATGGGTGTCTATGTTTAAGCCTAATAAGGTAAAGTTACTAACTACTTCTAACTTTTGATCTTGAAACGCAAAATTTATATTTAATGGCGCTTTTTGAGGCGGATGGAAAGTTATCAATTTGGTTTTGGAATAGTTTATTTCTAAGTTATGTAGGGTCATCCCGGATTTTATATTGTTTAGGAGATTTTTTATTGTTTTATTTAATTTTATATTGTTCCGGCATGATACCAATAGGGAGATGTCGTCCGCGAATAAAACGCAGGGACCGTGTGTATTTTTTAGCAAGTCATTAATATACAGCAGGAATAGTAGACATCCGATGACGCTACCCTGTGGGATGGAGGCGTTGATAATTTCCTTGTCAGAACGTATACTTTGGATTTCTTTGGTATTGTTATTAAAAAAATCAATTGCCAGTGTGTGCTCTCGGTTTAATAAATAAGATGCGAACCATTCATGCGCTTTTCCTCTGACACCTATTCCATGTAGTTTATTTAATAAAATGTTATAAGTATTTAACTTTGTCGTAGGCTTTAGTCATATCTAACAGTATACCTATTGCGTATTCCCTGTTGTTTAAAATATTAAGCGCTTCCTGTATGTATTTGTATACTGCTAGAGTAGTTGACCGACTTTTGCGAAAACCATTTTGAGCTTCATCAAATATTTTATATTTCTCACAGAAAGAGTAAACTCGTACGCACATGGCTTTTTCAAATATTTTTGAAGCTGTTGACAAGAGGCTATAGGACTCTTCAGCTTTATAATATTAGTATAGATATGCGTTCAAAATAAACTGCCCGTAGGTAAAATGCGTCGTTTCTTAAATATAGAAGTCGGGCCTTGAACTACTAGGCCAGTTGTGCAGTCAAAATAAAGTCTGCGATAAAGATTTTTTCGACAAAAACTGTCTAATAAAGCATTATGAATATTAAAGTTTACCGTAGCCTTCTCACAGCTCTCCTCATACGACACGAACTTCTGTTTCAACTGGCGAATATAATCCTGTATATTATCCGGATTCGGATTGCGCCCCGCCAGTGAGTCTTTGGAAGCCTGCAATTCTTTCCTCAAATCTTCCAAAAATTTTTTGTTGCGGTCTACTTTCACCTGCAACTCGACGTTTTTCTGTTGCAGTTGCAATATTTCATATTCTTGGTCTAACTCTTGTGATATTTCCCGAGTCTGGTGTATAGATATCGCTATCGGATCGAGTTCGTCGATGTCCGTCGCTAGCTGCGCTTCAGCAATTTGGCGTAGAAGCTGCTGGCATTTTTGTGGTAAAGCGTCAATGGATATGTTGAGTTGCGATAAAATCTCGGATGTTAGCGCCGCTGAAACATATGACAGTTTTTTTTTTTAGTAGGTATTACTTAAGTATGATTCCGCTCGAATCGCGCCCGCTGTGTGACTGTTGCCGAACTTGGATGGGCCACATGTCGGGTGCCCGCGATTCTAGGCAGAAGTCATTGGATTAATGGAGCTATACAGCGCACTGGTGAAACTCTCTGGAGAAGTCCTCAGAGATTCATAGCGTTCAGTGATAATATCCTGATAACCCTTTTTGTATCCACGTGATGTGACTATGCGTATGCTACATTTCTCTAAATAAAATAGTCAATTGTTAATTAATTTATTTATGAGCAGCGATAGCTCAGTGGAAGGCTAATCTTATTCCTCACTTAGCGTTATTATTGAGTTATTGTACTAACAGAACTCTTTTCGATTCGGTCTAAGTGACCGAATCGAAAAGAGTTCTGTTACTAATAGGTACCACCTCATCTCTTTCTTGTGCGCATTATATAAAAATATTCAAAGATTCTGCCAATCCACACTGAGTCAGCATGGTGGACTGCGAGCCAGCATTTATTTATTTATTTGGTTCACCAACATTTGTGTACACTAATTATACACAATAAAAGGAGCACGAATATTAACAATAGGGTACCTAACAAACACAATAGGCAAACACCACATCTGCCATCCCGAACAGCCCAGCCCCTAATATATTCAGATTGCCTGGTGGAACAAGAAGTCGTACGTAACCAACCTAGAAAAGCACGAATTTGTGTGGTACAAATGTAAGTGCCCAGAGACTTGGACTTTTGGTATTGCTGGGCCATCATCACAGCGCCACTATAACCCAGTAACACAAAATAGGTCACATTCATTTGCCAGAAATCTATTATAAATGGAGGTACTTCTAGAGTCTGCTCCATTTTTAACAGAGTATGCAATGCCGATGATTTAAATTTAAACATTTATTAGTTTACTAGCTGTGCCCGCAACTTCGTCCGCGTGGATCTCCTTTTACAACAATGTTTTTCTTTAAACTATAGACTATTAAACTACAATTTAATAGATATATGTATATGACGCTGCCTTTTAAAAATCTATTTAAGACCGTAATTTTTGTTTTGCATCGTTTCTAACAAAATGTTATTTAATATAAAAAATACATAATTTCAGTGTAAAGCTACCGGATAAACTATATTCAAAGTGGACCCTTCCGGTACGTATGCATAAAGATTTCTGGAACTACTGACCCGGGAAAGAGCGACGTACAACTGCCCATGTGAAAAACAACTGAGACTAAGATCTACTCCAGCAACGCGGAAAGTCTGACCCTGAGCTTTATTAATTGTCATTGCATAACATACCGATACTGGGAATTGCGTTCTTTTAAACTGAAATGGAAAATTATTTGGTATAATGGGAATTCTGGGAATAAAAACAATTTCGCCGGCACCGCAACCGTTAGAATTTGAGCCTCTATTATGTTTTGTTGTAATTGTATGACTTTTAGTCGGGTTCCGTTGCATAGTTGTGGTGGTCTTAAATTTCGGAGTAGAATAATCGGAATACCTATTTTTAAATGGATTTCATGAGATGGAAGTCCGGGCATATTTAAAGAATTTAAAAATTCTATCGGATAGTTCGTGGCTTCTTGTTGATCAAGCATTCTGTTTATAGAAAAATATATCTTAGTCTCGCCTTGTATATTTGACAATATTTTGCTATTTATATCAGATGCTTGGTCATTGCGAGGGGTTAAAATGGATCTTTCGCATAACCAATTGTCTAATTATATTGTCCCTTTCAAATAGTTCTGAAAGGTCGCCGTAAACAGATGTTATAAGATCTTGCTGTGATTGCACTCTGCAACATAAGGCAAGTCGGCGCGTGAGCGCCCCCGCCTTTTTATAGATGCAGCGGATGGCCATTTCGCGCGTTAAACAAAAATCAACCGTATGGCCGTACCCATACTGGCGCGGCGAGATTTGGAAGTTTTATTTCATCTATATCTTGTGTGTTTATAAACCGATTTCTATAATTTTTTTTTTATAAAATATATATTAAAATGTAGTTTTTGAATATGGGAGTTTGATAAAGATATATCTATGTGAAATACAATATTTTATGTATTTAATACACTTTGAAGAAATGCCTAACGATTAAACACGTTATTGTGGCTAATTTATAAAAGATAGATATATACTATTCAGGGCTTTTTTGTAGATCTTTTGAAGACCATCATCTTTGTAATACATACTTTTGGTGTATTATCAACGTATGCGAGGATAAGAGCTTGAAGGCGCATTTTCATCCGACTTGCCTCAAATTTATCGTCACTGCTCAGCTCCTATGTGTCTTAGCGTTATGTTATATAGCCTATAACCTGCCCAGGAGTATGGACTACAATCGTACCAAGTTTGGTTAAAATCCCTTCAGTAGTTTTTGACCCATGCGTGCATATACAGACAGACAGACAGATAGACAGACAGACAGACAAAAAATTTACTGATTGCATTTTTGTCATCAGTATCGATCACCATTTATCCTCCAATATTAATTTTGAATATATATTCAATGTACAGAATTGACCTCTCTACAGTTTTATTATAAGTATAGATAACTATGTTGCGGAATAACACAGTTACATATTCCAATCATAAATCTCAATGTTGCTGAAAATTATATCATTAATTTTACTATAGGTCAATTGTATAATTAAAAAACAATTCATCACTACAAAATCTACAAATATAATAAAGCTGAAGAGTTTTAAATTAAATATATTAAACCCAGGAAGTACTGGCCTAATCTGAAAATTTAATTAGGGATAAACGTCTCATGTACTTATCAGGGATCCTTCCTCAATACATGGACTATTGATTGATGATCGATATGTTAAATGCTATTACACAAGCCGTATAACAGCATATGTCATATCAAGGTGATAAAGGTAATGGGTTTTTTTTTTATTTTGCTTGTCAAAATGACCACACTCCACCTGATGGTAAGCAGTCGTGTGGTCTAAGAGCAGTGGCCTCCACACCGCCCTCATAGCAGCCGAGGCGATGTTGAGGTGAATGGTTGTGAACATTGGTAATTTGAATGTGAGCTGTACTCTGTAGTTTAACCTTTTAAACTACAGAGTACAGCTTTGAATGAAACAAAATTTCTTATGAGCACAACATTTATTAACAAACAAAACTAATTAAATCAATAAATTTACACAGAATTTAAAGTAGGAAAATGAACAATACTTTCAATTCTTTTAGCAACATTCATCATCAATTCTTCCGAAAGACAGGGTCCCATAAGCTGCAATGACAATGGTAAATTATTCTGTGATAACCGTATTGGTATTGAAAGTGCTGGTATGCCTGCCATGTTTGCGGGCTGCGTACAATAATCCTGGAAAGCACACTGGTCTCTATTATGTTTTGATGAGAATTCATCATATAGTGGTGCATCAGACAGAGTTGTGGGAGTCAGAAGGAGATCAACAGCATTATCTCCATTAAAAACCACTTTGAAATCATCAGAGATTAACCTTCTTAGTTTTAACGCTTTGATAAAGTATTTATCGTAGTTCCTTGTGAGTAAGAAATAGTTGCCAGCTAATATTCTTGAACGGACAACATTGTTAAAACCTTTGAGCCTTGTTGATGCATACAATTCTTCTGTGGAATAGTTTTCATCAGCTCTGAGACCAAATTCAATGCCATCATACCTTGCCATATTGCTAGCAACTTCACACTGGTTCAGTATTGAATAAACTGATATGGAAACTGATGTATGAGGTAAAGAAACTTCCTTCACTATTGCTTTTTCTTTTTCAAGTATGTCTGTCACATAGCTCCATGTATCAATCACTTCTTTACTCATGCCTTCACAGTGGTATTCTTTAGGAATGCCAATTCTAACCTTACTTAAGTCAATTTCTTTCAGTTGTATTGGAGTGAAATCCTCTTTCAATGTTGTTGAGTCAAAAATATCTGGACCAGCAACTGCATTTAACACTGCAGTTGCATCTTCAACTGTTCTAGCCAAAATGCCAGGCACATCCATTGAATTCACCAATGGTATCAAACCATATCGAGATACAAGACCATATGTTGGTTTAAGACCAATAACACCACATAGTGCAGCAGGATTTCTAGTAGAACCTCCTGTATCTGACCCGATAGCTGCTACACAAGATCCTGAGGAGACAGCTACTGCACTGCCTCCAGAACTTCCACCTGCAATTTTCCATTTATCCTTGTCATAAGCCCATGGATTGCGAGTAGGACCAAATATGGAGTCAATGGTGCCTGCCCCCATGGCAAACTCATCTAAATTACATTTACCGATCAGACAAGCACCCGCTTCTCTCAATCTTGCATAAACTGTAGCATCATAGGTCGGTACGAAGTTTTTGAGCATGTTCGAAGCACAGGTAGTTTTTATGTTACTAGTACAGAAATTGTCTTTGATCCCAATAGTAATACCATCCAGAGTCGTGGTCTTCTTGTCGATATAAAACCTCTTTTCACTCTCAATGCCATGGTTTTCTGCTTCATCTTCAGTTAGGGTCACGAAAGCGTTTAATTCTTTAGTTTGTTTCGCTTTTTGCAAACTCAGATCAACGAAACTCGTAGGCGTTAAAAGTTTATCGCGATACGCTCTATGAATTTCTTTTATCGTGTACGAAGTTAATTTATTCATCTTCTGTTTGTTATATTTAAATCTAAATAAATAGCTTTATTTTGTCCCCGCCACTTAGGTTATCAACAAAATCAAACAGCTGATGATAGTAAGTCGTTAGTCGGCCAATTGCAAAACGCGCGTCAAGCGTCAATACTTTAGTACTTATTCTTATCTATACTTGGTGTGACACTTTTGAAGGAAGATACCTATATAATTTTGCTGGATAATATATAACGTATTGTTTTGAAATAAATGCTTACCTGTAGCAAGACGTTCCTGCTTTTCTCTCTGAATTAATCCTGAACATAGACTTTCATGTTCTTCGTTATTTGCGTGGAGAAACTTCATAATTTCTTATTCTTACGTATTCTGTTGGTTATTAATGTAGAATTTGAAATTTTGACAGCTTTGAACAGAGTGCAAACCAAACACAACAAAAAATTGCGCCCTCTGTAGTGAGTATAGTGAATATAATAATACATTTACTTACGTTCCTTTACAGAAAGTTTACAGTAAGGATTATCGAGGTAAGGAAATATTATAAAGCCAAACAATAAAAATATTAAAGCAAAACATACCAAACAATTGTGCGAATAATGCATACAAACTATTTTAATTAAAAAATACACTGTAGTGTGATAAATTGATAATTAATTACGAATATTGTACAGGCTGTTTGATCGATATTTCACAGCCTGCCTAAATTTTTTCAAGTGACACTAGGGACGTAGTATTGATAACAAAGTATCGATTTGATATAGAAACTATAAAAATTATGTATATAGAGATAATTACTTTTGTGAATGCTTGCTGTAAAAATAATTATAAAATGTTTAGGACAAATAGATTAAGCTAAGATTTTTTTATTATATGTAATATTCATACCTTGGTTTCTATTTTTATAGGTACATACCGTACATACACATTACGTTACGTTATGTCATGCAAACAAAATCAACGTGTGTAAGTGTTTCTTGATACTAAAAAACTAGCACACACTGTGCGACAATAAGCCAAACTTATAATAAACTATAACAATACAATACCATAGTTGGTATGTGAATATATAAACTAACAACAGATTCATGTATCCATTCATTATTTTATTGAAATCAATTTTAGACCACAATTATTTAAAATGTATAAACCTCAATATCGATAATTCATTCATCGACATCTGTCACAACGTCCCTAGAATATTGACTGTGTTTGTCGTATTTCTTTTCTTCTGTGTTTTAAATATTTTTATTTTACATTTTAAATAATATATTAGCCCTAATCTGTCATAAAGTAGATTGAATATTAATTGTTTTAATATCCTAATAAATTAATGCCTTAAATATGGCGCATTTGCAATACATGCCGGGGGATCCTCGTCTGGTAGATCAACTAGTGTACGAGTTGAAATCTAAAGGAATATTCGATCAGGTAAGTTATAAACTGTTATGTTAAGTTATGTCAGGGTCTGGAGGGCCACTGAGACGCCATTTTACTCCGGAGGCTGACCTTGCATGTCCCTTTGATCACATTCATTTTATCTAGTCGTACATTATGCGTTCGATACTCCTCCCTGATTAATTGAAAGAAAATTTTAAGCATCGGTTCTTTAAATTCTTTTACAGTCGTATTTTCACCTTTTTATAATTCTAAAACAAGTATATTCATGTTTTTATACAATTTGAGCTTAATCAATATGAAAGACATTAAGATTGATTGGAAATTTTGTTTATCTTTCATGCTTAATTATTAAGGGAAATAATTTACAATACCTTCGAATTTCATTAAAACTAGCTTTTTGTATTTATATACTTCACCTATATGAATACACAATGCCTATTATCATACATAATAATATTGGAGACAAACATTTAATTACTGTAACTTGTCAGTATCATGTATTCTGTTTTACAAGGGAGTCTTGGCATTCTTAATAATAATTAGAACCTGTAAGTCATTGATACCAGGATACCTCATAATATTAACTATAGATAAAAGACAAATCTACTGTAAATAAGTGATGTTAGTGATATAATTTTTATACTTACACAATTTTATGAATATTGATAAAAGCAAAAGTAGGCTGTAAAAAGAAGAACATTGTTTTAAATTTGCTTAAATCTTTGTTAAGTTGCCTGTTATACCTGGGATTTTTTTAGTGTAAAAGTTGTAGTCATGAATGCAAAAGAATACATATATTGTAGTATAGTCGACTGCCAGGTTGTTTCAAATCGGCTAGACCCCTTGGCGCTGCGTAAAGATGTTGCCTCGCTATGCACCTTCTATCACTTTTACTATAGGGAGTGCTCTGAGCAATTGTTCGGATTGATCCCTGCCACCTCTTTTCACCATCATCCTACGTGACAGAATTTACATCCCCATCATTTAGATGGTTGGCAGTCC
The DNA here is from genome assembly GCA_963564715.1 of Catocala sponsa. Taxonomy (NCBI): domain Eukaryota; kingdom Metazoa; phylum Arthropoda; class Insecta; order Lepidoptera; family Erebidae; genus Catocala; species Catocala sponsa. The sequence continues at coordinate 20,157,853 of OY751349.1, forward strand.
ACAACTGTGCAGTTTTCTAGAAGTTTTCTGCCTCGCACGACTAAACTGTGGAATGAACTGTTGCCTGAGGTATTTCCGGACCAATACGACCTACAAACCTTCAAGAAAAGAGCGTACTCCTTTTTAATAGGCCGGCAACGCATTTGTAACTCCTCTGGTGTTGCGGGTGTCCATGGGCGGCGGTAATCGCTTACCATCAGGCGATCCGTCTGCTCGTTTGCCTCCTATCTCATAAAAAAAAACATAAATGTGTATTTATTCATTTTTACAACAAAACTTTTTATCTTTGTATGATGTAAAAGTGTAATTTGAGAAATCCATCCTCTGTTACAAACTAATGCTGCCACTGTTATGTACTACTCATATTTGCAAAATAAATATCTTTATTCTGAATGATCTTAAAACAATAATTATATGTATAAATAAGACATTAGCTCTGCCTACACTTTAGAGTGTCATTTCTATTAAAAGATAATTTTGAAGTATTTATACTTCTTTAATATTTGTATTTTCCACTCTAAAACTCAGGGATATGAAAGTAGACATTAAGAATATTAAACCTCACCTTAGAAAAATCCTTTTAGACCCTTTAACTGTGCAGCTACACAAGTAGGCGGACAAATAAAAATTTCTTTTTTGTCTGTCATAATAATAGAAAAGAACTAGCTAACATCTTTTGGTTCATTAAGATCTTATTATATTTGTAAATATTGTCATACCATGTTAAATAGCTAATTGGTGGTCCTACATTTAACTATAATTATGACTTTCTTGCATGATCTCAACTCTAAATGCTAAACATCGGGTAAATAATAGGAAATATTGTGATAAATAATAATTATATTACTTAATTTTTTTTAGATGCAAATGATCATGTAACAACTATTGATTGTCTAAATAAATTTATAGGTTTTTGTAATATAGAGGTATAAATAAATAGATGAATAGAATTTTCTTTTTAATTTAATACTTTTTTGATTATCTAATCTGTATCAGTGTTGTTGTGCAAAGTTATACATTTATTTATGTTACTTGTAACATATTGTGTATCACAATTATTATATTTAGGACTGATTTCAGAATTGTCAGATAGATAGCCTGAGAAATCCAAGAGGAAATCATTCTTCTTTTAAAGTACATATTTCCAAATTGCTTGTAATATTCTCTTTATAAAAGGTTAAAACTTAATTCTTTATTCCTCACTTATGAAAGATTTTTAAAGATAAAAGAGTTTATAATTATTTATTTATTTATTCATTGGTACACCAACAGCATTACATGTTACATCTACATAATTATTGTTACAATAATGAATCAGTTCCGACATGCTTGCCTATTACAGGTATACACAGCAATCACGTTAAGACAACAATCTGTTCCTAGTTGTATACTAACACATAATAAAGTTCAAGCAACAATAAAAAATTAAAAACAAAAAAAGACACAAAACACAAAAACAAAAAATACAGCAAAGTTTAATGAAACAATACAACAAATCATGACAAACTATGCGCCATCGTTATGTTCCTGCACGTCTAAAACGGTTTTCCTGAATTTGTTCAATGACAGACCGTGAATATCTATATTTGACCTTTTGGAAAGTTCCTTGTATTCCCTACACATTCTAAGCAGGGGTGCATTGCGACCGAGATTGGTTTTGATTTAGAAGAAATTTTGGATTAGAAGACAGAATCATCAAAACTAATTTATTTACAACAATTGTTAACACAATTTTATATTCTTATTGTGTGGCAGCAATGCTAGTTAAACTAGTCTGCAATAGATGTGGATATGTTATTTCGGTATGTTGTCTTGGTTTACGGACACAGGAAAAGGAAACGAGACAGGCCACTTAGAAATTGTGCAGATAAAATACAGGCTGTACCAGGAAGAAATTGGACAACAATAGCAAGGAATAGGAATAAGTGGAAACAGTTGGGAAACCTTTGCCTATAAAAGGCATTCAGATAGGGTTGTCGAAGGAGCAGCGATAGCTCAGTGGGGAGACCAACAGACTGCAATGCAGAGGGTCTCGAGTTCGAACCCACGTCGCGCACCTCTGACTTTCGGAAGTTATATGACTTTTCGAAATTATGTGCGTATTGATTGATAATTATCGCCTGCTCCGTACCTCGGAGAGCACGTTAAGCCGTCGGTTCCGGCTGCCATGAACATCTATGTCAGTCGTTATTGGGAGAGTGTCGACACAAAAGATCCCACTGGGTCGAACTGTCGCCGGTCTGCAATGATTGGCCCCCACATAAGATAAGATAAGATAGGGTTGTCGAAGACATAATTAATTAATAAAGAATAACTAGTGATCTATATTGTAAACTATGTACCTACTGAAATAAAGGCTTTCATTATTATGTTATTTCAGTATTCCTATGTTTAAGAACTTTTTTTACACTTCCTTGTAGAATATTATGAAATTAATTAAAACTGTCCATGTTTGTGGAAGGTTTAGAAAAGATTTTGAAAAACAGAGACTAATAATTATATTGGTCTCTGGTTTTGAATAATGAGCTTTGAAATACAGGTACTGTCACACTAATCAATGCAGTAGTGAACTAATATCAATACACTTGTGTTGACATTATTAGGAGATAATAATAGATACACAGTTACATAATTATTTTATTGACCTACATTCAATATTAGACATTGAGACATTGAGGATATTAAAGCAAACCTAGTAACATATTTAAGAAGAGAATATAATAAAAGGCTGCTCTTTGAGCCAGTGCAGCGGTTTAACCTCTTAATAATCATAAAGTTTGGAGTTGATTCTCAAGTAAAACTAAATGTTATTGAGATCTTCTGTAATACTTAGTAGTAGCAGGGAGCTTGGAATTGTTTATAGATAACACTGCACAACAGTATGTCTGATGATTCGGTTATGTTACATGATATTAGTCCAACTTATAATGGCAATTTCAAAACTGTGACATCAACTAAGTATTTAACACAAATTGAAAATTGGGTTGACACACCGGTTGTTAAACTGGGAATAAACTCATAATTTATACCAATAGCACTATATAATTTATACCAATACCAATAGCACTGTTTAGTTGTAACTAATGTGGCAAGCAAGCATACGGCCCACCTGATGGTAAGTGGTCACCGTAGCCTATGGACGCCTGCGACACCAGAGGCATCACTTGCGCGTTGCCGACCCTTTAGGAAAGGACGTGGGAAGGAGAAGGAGCGGGATGGGAGAAAGGGGTGATTGGGCCTCCGGCACTCTCACTCACCGAACGAAACAACAGTAGGAATACTGCTATTTCACGTTGATATTCTGTGAGAGGGTAGTCCTTTCCCGGTCGAGCCGACCCATTCATGCTGAAATCAGCGAGGCTCTAATTAATTAGTATTAGTTGAAAGTTTGATAAGAAGTTTTAATTTATTCTGTTGTAAAAGATAATTAATGAAGTAAGAACTTTGTTTTTTCAATGTGGAGGGTCAAAATTAAAAATTAATTTATGTGGAAAAAGGTGAAATTACACTGAAAATTTACATAATAATGCACACTAAAACACTAAAGTAGTATTACCTAGTAGTTAAAAGTGAAGTAGAAATATGAGTGTATGCATGCGTGAGGCGAGTGTTTAATCGTCAATTTTGCTTCCACCTATTGTCAAGCAAAAGGAGACAAAACTGTGCCGGCGTGTGGTGGACGAAGCTCACAGTATAATGAGCAGAGTAAACAAGTATTGTGGAGTGTCTTGTCTGTTAAGGCTTCAAAAAGTTTTAATTTATATGGTAAGGAGGAGTGCAGAGAGCTATTTATAAAATACTAGTAAATATGTGTAACTACTAGTAATTGTTGTTGTGAGTTACCTACAAGAATTTGTACCTCTTATTAACCCTTTCCGTCTAAACTAAATGCTCATATTCTTATCTTATCTTGTGTGTGGGGGCCAGTCAGTACAGACCGGCGACACTTCGATCCAGTGGTATCTTTTGTGTCGGCCCCAAGATTTATCTCTTAGCTATCTCCTTATGAATGTACTGCATTAGCCGCAATGTACAATTCAGAGGGAGAAGCCTGAAGTCTTCAGGGTTTGGATATGCCATTCCCATCAGACCCATCCTAAGTCTATGCTCATATTAGAAGTAAGTTTAACTTGGTAGAATAATAGTCTAAGTTTACTTCTACTTTCAACTGTAGATTTATAGAACACCACTCATCTTAGAAGTCAGGAAATATATAAGTATGTATTCATTTATTTTCAAGTTCCGCAAAGAATGCATCGCCGACGTGGATACCCGTCCTGCATACCAGAACCTTCGGCAGCGCGTGGAGAACTCGGTGTCGTCGTTCCTGTCTCGCCAGTGCTGGAAACCTGACCTCAATAAGAATCAGCTCCGTGAGAAGCTCAGGAAACACATATTGGAGTAAGTTTTATCGTCTAGTTTCATGATTAATTGTTTTCTTAAGATTATCCACATTCTGCTATGCATTTTTTTACAGGTTTAATTAAAAATAATAATAAGGTTTCACCCGTAACTTATCAATAGCTCAACAAGTTGTTCTACCACTTTTCTTAATTCATTATTTGATTTTTTTAATAGAGACATGAAAATATTTACACGTGGTCTCAAGTGATAGCAGCGGCAAAAACAATACACCGCGAGGGTGAATGGCGCCTCCCGCACTAACCTACCCATCTGGCCGCTTGCAATTTTAAACATTCTATATATCCTTTAGTAAAATATTGAGCTTTCTAGAAAGTGGTAAAACAAAAGTTGTTAAGTATAATGTAAAAAGATATGGGTAAAAGACTATTAGTATTTTCATTCATGCCCTGTATGTAGTCAATACACAATTATTTATTTAAATAATAATAATGTTTAAAGTTATAGCACTCATTATTTAATATTCATATATACAAATTACCTGAGGATTAATTGTGACAGACTTTCTGTAAAAACCTCTCAAAATGTTAAATCCTTTTACTAAACATATATAGATTCACACTTCCATACGTCACTGAAGAGGTAGGCACAAGTGTATTATACCTACATGTCACCAGCTATGATTTTAGGTGCCACGTAACTGGGCGAGCCTGTTGCCGTCTACCGGACACAATTCCAGACTCCATGCTGCTACTGACAATTTTCTAGACAGAAAAAACTGCAATAGCAATAGTCGACCCGGGAATCGAACCCGCGATTACATGCACAGGATGCGCCTTCACTTCCACTCACCTACAAATGCGCAGGCATCTGCTACCAAGGCAGTAAGTTTGATCTAAAATTGAAAGAAAATTAAGTAAACATTTGTTGGATTTAATTAATGGACCCTAAGTTTTAAAAGGTAACATTCTGTATAACATAGATAAGTGGGTTTGATTCACTTCTGCCTAGGTCTTCGAGGATATATGAAAATGAGGCTGTGCGAATAATTAACAAAAAAGTAAAGGTGAGAATGATAATCATTGCTATGCTTTTTTTCAGTGGCAACTACTTAGAACAAGGTGTCGAAAGGATTGTAGATCAGGTAGTCAATCCAAAAGTCGCATCTGTCTTCATACCACAAGTCGAAGACCTAGTATACAACTACTTGGGCATATCCAGAAAGAAATCCATAACAACCGCAGAAACTTCCAATGGAAAAATCAGCACCGACGACCTCTTGCCAACAGATCTTGAAGCAGTCAGCCCTGGCTCCGTCAAGAGCAATGATGATAAAGCAGATGAAATGGATGCAGACATCACAGAAGATAATAAGATGGACGTAGATGAATATAAAGAAGTCAAAGATGAAGATAAACCTGTGGAAAAGAAAGAGGTTGAGCCTGAAATTATTAAAGAAGAAATACCATTACCTGATGTTGCTGTGATGGCAATTGATTCTGAAACAAATGACGAGAAAAGTAAACTTATGTTAAACGAAGATATAAAGTTAGAAAACATCCCACCGCCGGATAATAGTCCGCCGAAGTTTGAGTTGGATAAAATTGAGCAGTCCATAACTGAAGTACCTCACCCAGATGAGATTCCTTTGCCCAATTTGCCTAAAGATGATAAGGATACATATTTTAAACCTTTACCAATCAATAGTGATGATGATTCCAGCAGTGATTCTTCTCTAAGAAGAAACATGTCCCCACTGACTCCTATCAGAAATTATAATAATGAGAACTCCTGTGACGCTCAACAGGCCTTTGATAATGACTCTGATAGTAAGAGCAATGATAAAAAGGAACCTAGTACGTTCAGATTTGCTATAGAGGCTAAATCTCCGGAAAACAGTTCGGAACCAAAGATTGAAAAGAAAGAGGATGAGCAAGGAAACTTGTCCTATCAGTTTAATAATCAAGTCAATATCAATACGTTTAACACTCCTCTTTATGATGATAGTTCCAACAGCAACAATCTACAGATCGACTATGAAAGCGATGGCAATAGTAAGACTAATAACACAGAAAAGGCAACTGAACCAATTGATCCGAATGCTGAAGATTCGAAGAAAGATAAAAAGAGTGATGAAAGGAAAAGCTGTAGTAGTCACAGAAGTTCGCACAGATCTAGAGACTCACATCGACATTCTAGCAGCAAAGATAAAAGATCAGATTCTAAGCAATCTGATTCTAGAGATAGCAGTAGACATGACAAGAAACCTAAGGATGATCACAGCAAATCAAAATCCAGTCACAGAGAAAGGGAGAAATCTAGAGATAGAGGTGATAAGAAAGACAGTAGAGACTCATCAAAGCACAGAAGCTCAAGTCACAAAAGTTCAAGCCACAGAGACTCTAAGTCACATCGTAGCTCCAGTTCAAGCCACAGACATTCAAGCGATAAAAGTGACAAAAGATCCTCAGATGACAAACGCACTTCGTCTGGTCACAAAGAAAAATCCGAACGGAGTACCGACAAGAGCTCCAGAGATAAAAAAGATTCGAAATCAAGCTCCCATCGATCTGACAAAGAAAGAAAGAGTAGCAGTAGCAGCAAAAGTAAACATGAAGATAAGGATAAGAAAAAAGAAAAGAAAGAAACTGATGATCATTACAGTTTATCTGGTAGGGGTAACCATGGGAGACGTTCAACCGATCGAGATTCTAACGATGGTAGTTCCTCTTCCAAAGGCTCTCAAAATCATTCAGCCTCTAAAACTGCAGAAGGCAAGAAAGAGAGTAAAGAGTCAAGTTCTAAATCAGATAACACGTCGACTAGTGGTGAGTCTACCAATCCTTGTGATAAAGAGAAAGGCATTACCCATGCTAGTGACACCAAAACCAGTCAGAAACCTATTAGAGTTGAGAACCATCTTGAAGTTCCTATTGCAAGTCCTCCAAGACTACCTTTTGTCCCCGACGTGACACTAAAAAAACCGAAATTTGCGGCAAATTTGAAAGAAGCTAAAAAAATGATGAAAATGCGCAAGTTTCTAGATGAAGAACAGAAAAGAATGAACCAAGAAGCCGCTTTACTTCTTGAATTTCAAGCAAATGTCAGGCCAAGTTTGAGTCAAGTGTATTCTAATATTCCTGGGCCTGAACTAGAGTTTGCTTGTATTTCTCATACCAACGACGTTAATAATACTGATAGTGAAGTATTTACTGAACAGCAAATTAAAGTGGAACTAGTGGCTATAGATTCTGATGACACAGCTCAAGAAACTGCAGAAAATAAAGTTGACAATGATGAGGAAATAAAAACTCAAGATGAATCAATAGATGATGAAGATGCTGAAGACAATGATGCAAAATCAAGCTTAGAAAAACAAGAGACGTATAGCGAAAACAAACCATTCTCACAATTGATTGGAGAAATTTCGGAAATCTGTAAAGCTTCCGAAAAGAAAAAAGATGATGCAAAATCTGATACTTCAAGTGAAGATGAGAATAAGAAGAGAACTGAATATTTTGAAGTTACTATAATAACAGAAGAGTTATCTGAAAGTGATGAACCTGCTGACAAAGAAACAGCTAACAGCGATATTCAAGAGGAAAAGAAAATTCCCGAAGATAGTGAATCTGAAACAAACAACGAAACAGTAATTGAAGAAAAGAAAGAAAAAACTGAAGACGATTCCTTTAGATATTTCGCGGAACACGAAAAATATGACGCTGAAATTAAAAGACACCAATACAGCAATTTCTTGAAGACATTCACAGAGAAAACTTCATCGAACAAAGTATTTTTACTAAACTGTGACACTTACGAAGAGAACATAATAAAAGATGTTTACTCAGCTCTTGGCGACTACGAAATAGTCAACTATTACAAAAACGGCCATTTAAAACTGCCCAAAACTGCTAAGAATGTGGTAAAAGATGTCAGTCTGGCATCCGAGATAACCTTACCATTAGACAGCAACTATGAACCGAAATCTCCATTATCAATTGCTTACCATTCGAAATCGCCGTCACCAGTATTCAGTCCAGTAAAATCAGAATGCTCCTTCGAGCTATCCAGTGATTATGATGCTAAATTGGAAGAGATGGTTAATAAGACATCTCGGCAAGAAGTCATGGAGATTATACTTGGTAGTGTAGTTGAGACAGATAATCCTACAATAGATTATTGTACGGAATCCAGTATAGACAGCGATTTGAATTTAAAGAGGAAGTTGGTTGAGGTTGAGAGCACGGTGAATAATAACAGGCATGTGCTGACGAAGATGAGGAAACTGAGTGATTCTGATCAAATAACGTCCACAACTGAAGGTAATATTAATAAATTAGTTCATTCTGCACTGCGATTACGATATACTTCCTAAATATGTACCATGTACTAAATTATTTTTAATATGGCATGTGACCTCCTTTCTGGTTTTAAAATGGGAAGAAGATTTGTAAACTATATTTTGTATTATAAAAACAGGTCTTCACTTCTTCAGATACTGTGTGGTTTGTTGAAAACGAATATTAATTTATTCTTGCTGCATGCGATTGTTTTCTACTGTTAATTTTCTTTTTTTTTTTGTTTAAAGCTCAACCTATAGTTAGGCCAAATTCAATGTAGTGTTTTTGTAAATAAACTATTTTCAAATTGATTAAAATGAAGATATTGAACACAAATGATTTCTCACCCTATATCTTTTGCAATTAAAATCATAAATTATAAAATAGATTTAAGCAAAATTAACCACCTTTTTCAAACTTTACAAAGTTAAATAGTTCTTATACTTCGTAAAATATAGCTTGGAGTTCTGAAACCCTTAGGCCGAGGGCTGGGTTGATGTTGATCATATTTGATTACTAGCTGTTCCCTGCGACTTCGTCCGCGTAGATTTTAACTAAAAAGTGTTTGTCTCCGCGGAACCCTATTTTTTTTCTAAAATCAAAGTAGCCTAAGTGTCTCCTTATAACATTAGCTATCTGCCAGTGAAAGTCCCGTCAAAATCGGTTCAGCCGTTTCGGAGATTAGCCAGAACAAACAGACAGACAGACAAAAATTTCAAAAATAGATGTTTTCGTATAGGTACCTTATATACTTTCATATGCATTAGATAAAAAGCTGTTATTTTGACATTACAAACAGACACTTAAATTTTATTTATTTGTATATATGTATAGATAAATTATCGAGTAATGTTATTATTCTCAATGACGTTTGTATAATTATTGTAATTAAAGATGTTATAATAAATCATACAAGAGGAAGAGTAAACAACACATTTTTATTAAATTTATATTTGTTTAAGTCACGTTATTTAAAATAACTAAAAAAATGTTTCCTTATTATGCACATTATAAATAAATGTTTCATTGAAATTAAACTACTATATATACTATATATATGTTTCATCCTGATTATGTTGTGCGATTATATTTAAAAAAATTAAATGTATATCTCGATTTCATTTACAAGCCTACTCGGCGGGCAGTTCGAGACGTAAGGAACGCTTTTATCAATAAAATATAATATAAGGGATTTGACGGGCGTCATACTGATGATATCTGTCACAGAATCTAAGCTATTTCACGGAGTATAGAGTATATTTCTAAAACATAATACCTACAGTGTCTTTTAATTTTATAGGTATTAAGTATATAGCTGACAAATAATTTTAGTTAACCCCTTTGGCCTTATTTAATTTTTCAGTTTCACAATTGTGTGGGCTCGCAATGATATTATTACATCCATATGGCCTGATTTTTCAACAATAGTCTGTATCGCATAAAAATTTATAATAAAACATATTTTGTTCTATGCAACTAAGTTTCTGATACATTATCTGCTAGCGAAGCCTATCGAAATTACTGCAAACTCTAATTCAAATATACATATATTGCAAAAACATTTCAGAAACTGAAGAGATATCAAACAACAATAGGGTGTCTAACACAAGGTCGAAATATTTGGGCAGAGCGAGACGGGTGGGCCTACCGAGGCCTAAGAGAACTAGTGAGTCTATTTAAATTATAGATATATCGACTAGTGGTCGACTATTGGCTAAAATGCCAGATAGTAACTCGAACTGTCGCTTAGTCGTATAAATATCGACTAATTTGGACGACTACTGACTAACATGTCAGATAGTAACCAAAGTTACAGAAATTATTGGATGATTTTCTAGCTAATATGCTTGATAGTCACCAGAACTGCTGAACATACCGGATGACTACTGGCTAACATGCCAGATAGTTGCCGAAATGTAAGTCAGATTGGAAGTATTTGTAATTTAATATAAATTGGTCGACTAGTCTGTTAATATGGCTGACTAGCCCCCAAGATGGCCGAATATTGAGCTTGGAATAGTCCACATTTTTTATCACAGTAGATGGGCTAGCTGGGTTAATATAATTATATGTATGTAAATATATTTGCTTTAAACACTATTACTAAACAAAACATTATATGTTTCTATGTGTTGTTATTGTTTTATATTAATATTATTATACTAATATTATGGTTTCAATAGATGGCCGCACTATTTATTTATTTACATCAAATAGAACGACTTGCGCCAATTACACTATTTAATAATATAAATTTAAAATGTAGCATTCATGCATTCTGCTCACAATACCTCTTTACCATTCATCCGCAAAAATATCAACTTCAAAAGTCCAATAGAGCGTTACGCCGTTTTAGTGACCGAGGTATGGGTGAGTTACAGCGTGCCACAGCACGGCACGCTGGAACCGCCAGCAATCAGTGCTTTCTACCACGACAATAGTTGTTAGGCACAAACAATCTGCAACATTTGTCGTCATTCTTCATTTTTCAACTATAAGTCTATGAAAACACCTCCACCCCCTGCTATACTGCAATGGTTGCTATTATTTTTAATTCCGTGTGATCCACAAGTAGCTCTACCGAGGTTGTGTTTTCTTTGGTTGAATGTTTCTAAATTTACCGCGACACAGTATTTATTCATAGTACGGGAGTTGTCCTCTTTATGAGAAATATACTTTTACTATCTGTCCCGACAGATGTTGTCCTGTACACAAGAGAAAAAAAAAAATATCTAAACCATTCTCGGATCCACTTGAACACACACAAAAAGTCATAAAAATCGGTCCAGCCGTTTAGGAGGAGTTGAGTACAGTAGAATTATATATACGGGGTGTAAGGGACGGTGTACCGAAAACTGAAATAGTAGACTCAGACCATTATTCTGAGTTAAAAATCGTTGGAATTTTCTTCAACAATCACAATTACTTTTCTGCAATTTTAATTTTTCTGACTGTCACATTTTTCTACAATACAGCAATGTAATTAAATGGTCGTGATTTAAATAGATCAGCTGTTTTTATGCGCGCGGAACGCAGAGTTCATTCGTCGAGTGCGATGTATTAGTAGCAATCCATTGCGTACCGCGTAATAATGTTAATCTACATAACATTTTAATCTTGCGTTTTTTTATTAATTGAAGTTTGCGTCGTGATAAGTACTCATAGAAAGACGTCTTGCTAAAGTTTTTGGTACGCCGTCCCTTACACCCAGTATAAAGATTACTAAGTTATCCGATACAATCAACTACAACTTCCAAAGTACTATTAGACTAAAATGCGGACATGAAACACAAAAAATATATATAAAAACTGTTTCCACACTTATATTCTGACTTATATTATAAATGCAAATGTGAGTTTGTTTGTTACGTTTTTACGCCTGAACTACTTAACCGATTATCATGTAATGATCACACACATATGTGTATACAAAATAATATTTCGTATACATCTCAGGCGTACAAATAAGGACATACAAGGAAGGCCAGAAAAAAGTATTGCTCTCTAGGAATAGAATTTATAATCTAAATAACGCAAGCCAAGCCGGGTGCAAAATTCAATATAAAATTATTTTATAGGCGATATTTATTTTTGTTTCATATGATTGAAAATATTTACTAGCTGAAGTCGACATTTATTTTTGTTCTAAATTATTAAAAGTGAATATCTGCGGCGCTTGCTACTTAATAATACGATGCCATTAATTAATTACTACGCAATTAAATTATAATTACATTTAATGGCCACTATTACCTTCTGCAAAAACTGTTACCATTAATTTTTATAATTCACATCTGTCTTGAACTTTATTATTATTAGCACAGATTTAAGTTAAAAAAAATATTATTATAGTATTTTATGCATATACCTGTTTTAATATTGATAATTAGAGTGCAACTGGCTTGTGACGTAATAAGCTAGTAACGCCTTAACCAGTCACAAAACACATGAGTATTTTTTTTTTATTTTGCTTGTCAAAATGACCACACTTATAGAGAGCCCACTACAATACAATGTGAAAACACTAACTCATGCGTACAGATTCCTTCTTGCATTATGAGTTTAATGGAGAGTTCTTTGTTGGGTGAGATATGGTTACCCTCAGTAAGACGTATATGGAACAAAATTCCATCAATGTCCACATCTAATATGCCAAAATATTCTATACAGCTACTGTGATGATGTGTAATAAATTATTATATGTTAAAAAATGTTGTATACGTGTTTTTTTTTTTTGCCTTAATAACGTTATATAAAACTATTATGTCTGGCTGGTTTATGTCTGTGATTTCAATACAGGGATAGTAGCGGGCGTTATGTCTTTATATATATTTATTTTCATCTATACGTGCGTGTATGATATACCTAACGCCTAATCTGCTGGACCAATTTTATGATTTTTTTGTGTGTTTGAGTGGTATGGTTTTGATTCACTACCTGATAGTTGGCGCTGGGATCCGGTTCCAAAATTCATTTGAGCAGGACATCGTTACTAATATATTATAATTCACTCATACATATTTTTTTTATTACAGATCTCCCAAACAGTCCATCCAGCGATAAATCCGTGGAAAACTATGAACAGAACACTCCTGCCACACCACAAACGCCGAACGGGAAAATTAAATCCGCGCCGAGGAACAAAATCCAAAGATACGACACATCGGACTTGTACAAGCCAAAACTCCACTATTTATCCCGAAGGAATAATATTAGTTAAAATGGGACGTTGTCGGCCCCTATGTTAAGGGTTGGTTTTCTATCGGTCGGTATTCACCGGTTAGTAAATAAAATGCGGAATGAACAAGGAATGAATGAAGTCTTCTGGTATGTTAATATTGTTCTAAGCACATTGAAGTATTATTTTAAATTTGAATATAGGTATGTGTTCTGCAGTAAGCGACATAAGTTATTGAGCATTAAACGGTTAAAATTGCTTTGGAATTCTATTTTTAAATTATTGTAGGGTAGTTGCCTATATTTGGTCGTGTCCGTTATTTTATACGTAATAGAAAATAGTATTCGAAAGAAACCTTGTTGTGAATAGCATCACATTTACTTGCAAAATGAGCGAAAAATTGGTATTTATAATTTGGTTGCAAAAGTGGGGCGTAGTAGGGATATCTCGCTATTTTCCTCGCACGCCTTCATTTAAGTAGCAGTTACATCACAATTAGTATCATGCGTCCTTTTTTGTCAATAGGCAATTGCCCCTACTACCAGATTTAAAAGATAATTTTAACCATATAATATATGATTTTCGAAAGATATTGAGACATCTATCCTATTCTGTGGATAAGAATTGAGATTTTAAATCAACACAATTTTAAGTAATACTGCTAAAGAGAAAGTGAATACTTATTATTTTGAAACATAAAACAATTAAAATCTTAAATGTATATGGATTTATGTCGGTAACTGTACTTAGTACTGCCCATGGCTTTTTATATATAAAATTAAAACCTATCTTTCGATTGTCGACTTACTAGAGATATACATAATGCACAATTACTATAAAGCGTCTGTAAAATGTCTTTCTCTAGTAACGATGTGCATAATTCCATTCGAAAGATATTCGAAAACTATTGTGTACAACGTGATAGGTACTATGCGTAGTGAAAACACAACACGCGTTAGTATAAACAGCGTTCGCGCATTTATGTTTATTCGAATGATTGTCGAATATATCGATTATTCGAATATAATTGCAATGCAACAATCGAAGGATGAGGTAGGTATTAATTTCGGCCTTAAGTAGACTATTAAAATATGAATTTTAAGTACAGTCTAAACAAAGATCTGTTCGGACAAATGTTTTAGTTTAAAACAACAACAAATTTTAATTTATTACCATCAACGTAAGACAAGATTTCTAGCAGTTTGGCTTGCTAGTATTCGTGTTAACCTTCTCAGGTAAATGCTAGGAGCGGGTTAATAATATTGCAAATGAGTTGAGAGCGAAGCTAATATACAATTATTAGTTAGGCTCGCCCTTCATTACGTGGGGTTTGAATGAAGCTGATGTAAGTGTGAGGTCTCTTAGACGGACCTCTGCCTATGTATCTCTATCCCGAGGAAATAGGCCTCCGCCCCTCGGAAATATAAACGTGTGGTGTTTTGTTGTTTATATGTTTATTTTAGACAACACACACAAATATATGACTTAATTTAAATATATAATAATATATTAATTTAAATCATTAAATATTCATCACAATTGTATATTAACATCTTCAATTTCGTCCTTATTTATTTTAATTTAACTGTTATCCGTTGTGAAAAAAAAGTTCACGATGAACGAGAATGCACTATTCACAAACACATGCTTAAAAGAGAAGAAGTGCTGTTATTACGTCATAGTACATGCCAATACCAACATGGCTAGTATACCACATTTCGTTATTTAAACAAGAAAACTATTATTAATGTTACTATATAAAATTATATGAATTTAAATAATTTACTAAGATAGCATACAATCCCACAAGTCGTTCATTGGTAGTAGTGATCGTAGCCTATGAAGGCTAGCAACACTGTGGATATAGCTCACATGTTGCCAGCGTTACAAAATCGTTTTATTAATTAAAGATAAAGTATTCCTATGATTTTTAAATATTACTTCCGCCTGATAGTGCATGGTTGTCGTAGCGTTTGGACGCTATTAAAATCAAGTATCGGTCACATATATCGACCGTCCAAAACAAAGGACATTTTGCTGTCCGTGCCAGAGACCAAATTGATTCTCAAATATGAATATGAGATGTCAAATTAGTACTCCGATGACAGCACAACCGCGTTTTGTGATGTCCGGTGAATATCTAAATGTAATGTGTAAAATTGCGTCTAGCTATTTTAAACGGTTGTATTGTTATATTTTAACAGTTTAATTTTGTTCACTATGTAATATATTTTATTGAGCGTATATAGAAGTATATTACATTTTGATTGTCCCTGTCAGATGTATCAGACAGCTTTTGTGTCGCGTGTCTTGTATATCGGACAGAAAATCTGTGTTCGTTTTGTACGTCTGCTGCATTTGACGATCTCGGCTACTGTCTTAGCTTAAAGATGTTTACTTTTGATTCCTGTCAGAATTATCAGACATTTTTAGTGTCACGTCTCTTGTTTATCGCACGGTATTCGTATTCGGTTGAACGTTAACGATCCACCATCAGACATTTTTCATACATCGGTATTTTTGTAGCCACGGTGCATCCTATGCTGCAAATATTAAATCGATAATAAAAACATATTTTTCGATTCTATTAATATTTTCTAATTCTGTACGCTCTTATTAAAGTTTGACCATAATTTAAGATGATTTTTCTCTACTTTAAATTATTCTTGTAATGTCATCGAACGGAATAATGTATTATGTTTTGGACACGTCTGCGATAAAAAAAATAATAATAACCGCTTGAAACAAGACAACAGTTTCAGCATTATATCTAGTACTATTTTATTCGTAAATATGTATCCAATAAATTGTACCTGTTGCTACGTATGGTTAAACAATTTCAAACTAAATGTCCACTTAATCAAATCTATTTTAACCTCTAATAATTATAATGATTTATTATTAATTGATGAAGTGTCATAGATAATGTTGACATGTTATGTTTACCTAAAATACAGGTTTCATTGCGGTTTAATTAAATTACAACTTTTAAGTATTTTAATATTATTTTGAAACTATTCGTCACTTTACCTTAAATTCGACTCGACACACAGCAAGACTACGATATCTTGCTCAATCCCCACAAATACGGATATACATAATTAAACAAATTTCATGCTTAAAGATTTAGACGAACATTGCCAGTCTCCCCGTAATCATGTCTGCTTAAAAGCATTTGAAACTTCGAGAGAAGTGTAAAAATATGCAATATTAATAGCATATTAAGATTTATTTTATAAGCATAGGAAATCTTCTTCTTCCTCCTGGCTATTATCCCAAGTTATTTGGGGTCAGCGCTCCTAGTACTGCTGCGCCACTCCGCACGGTTGTGGGCTGTCTCTGTCGTTGTGTTGCTCGCTGCCATGTCCTTCGCTAATGTTCGTAGCCAGGTTATTGGTGGTCGTCCACGGCCTCCTTTTCCGTCATGCATGTTCATGACTCTTTTTGTCATGTGGTCATCATCCCGCCTTATCACATGTCCGTACCAGCGCAAGCGGTTTTCGTAGAGCATTTCCTGTATCTTTGCGACTTTAAAATTAATAAAAGCATAGGAAATGCTTAGGAAAAATTTTAAACAAATTTTAGACCCTGACGTAAGACATTGAATATGTCGCACGTTTAAGTCTTACTCCACGGATTGTCTGTTGGCTCGTTTAAAATTATCAATTTTAAAATAGTTAAATGTCATAATTTAAACTATCCGCGATAAAATCCGTGTAAAATACTTTAATTTCAAAGGTATCATATAATATTAAATGATAGATAATTCAAATCACATTATCCTTCAAAATGCCTATCTGCTGCAAGATATTTCTTATTGAAGGATGCAACTATCTCATCTCTTGCTGTCGACCATGGCCTTGTTCATGGCTAGCAGTGAGAGAACACTACCGAATATTGCAGCGAGTTCATGGTGCTACACCGTCCAAACTTGACGAAGGTAATCATGTGCAGCGCCATGTCCTTATTGCAGTTGCAGTGGTGTCAGACGAGAGTCAGTATCCTCATAGCGATTAGGTGCAGATATATGCCTAGGCAAATGTGCTTTGACAAAACCTGCACCAGTCGAAAGGAACGAGTCCCGTGCTGCCGCCATATCCCATTATACTGCTGTGCGTACCCCATATTATTTGGGGTCCAGTCAGTACCAGATTTACCAAATAGCAGAAATTGATAATGCAAACCTGAAATACCTGTTCGCAAAAAAATCTAAGTACAAAATTATCGAACAAAAATTCTAATTGCTTGAGTAAAAATAAATTCATTAAGTAAGCCTTGACAAACTCAACACAAATGTAACGTATCTGTGTTAAATTATTTGTGAAAATTAGATTTATTATTTTTATGTTGTTTTCGCTTGAGTTTATTTAGATTGTAGTAGTGATATTTATCATAATATAATACCTTATCAAAAATGCTTATATGACATGTCAAAAAGTCCTTTTTGATAAATCAAGGTTTATTACAGGCCCACACCAGTTTTATCTGGTAGTGGAGCTCTGTCTATTGGTGTAAACCAAATGAAAATCCGTTCAGTAGTTTTTGAGTTTATTGAAAACAGACAGACACGACGGGAGACTTTGTTTTATTATATGTAGTGATAAAATATGAATGCACTTTCGGAAATATTATTAACAGCATAATAGAAATGGCAATCTATTGTTATATGTATTCTTTTAAGACCATGTTTATTGTAGTTTTGGATACTAGTGAAAATTATTTGACGGAAAATTTTTTGACTGATATTTTGGCTGATATGTTAAGGTCCATATGTAAGGCCCTCAGCCGTATCGTTTACCTTAGGCCGGTTACACAGACGCGATACAAACGTGCGACTGTATAGTGAAACTAGCGATTCACAGATGCAAATAGGCATTTGTCTAGATTCGACCGCGTGAATGTAGCTACTTAAAGTCGCTCCTGTGTCTAAGATGTACGTTTAGCGATTGTATCGCTACTGAGTCGCTTCAAAAAATCGCTGTGTTTTTATAGAGGCTAATATCACCTTAATGACATGACAGTTTTGACCAGAGAACGATGTATCAATAAAATATGGAAGTATTCTTACCACTAAAAAATGCCACCTCAATCTACACAGAGTAAGCGGGGCTTATAAAACGAAGCCATGTCGCTATAGTAACGTATAACTATATCAATGGGTTTGAGTTCTTGACATTGACAGCGAGTAGCGTTGCCAGGCGTCCGGATAAAGCCGGACACAATCAGGCTTTTTGGTTGCGTGTGGGGCCAAATTAGACGGTGTCCGGCTTGACCGGCTTTTGTTAGGCTTTTTAAATTCGACCATTTCTTTTTACATTTCTCATGTTTCCTTTTCGTCAATCTCACCTTGTATCGCTAGTGTAAGGGAGCGGACTAGCACTGTCCTACCCTTAAAAATCTTCGTAACCAAGACTAAAAAATTAAGTTTATAATTTGGATAAATTGGGTAAAAAAATAATTTTACCCAAATGTCCGGCTAAACTAGTTGGTCTGTCCGGCTTTTATGTTTTAAGACCTGGCTACCCTAACAGCAAGCAAATAAACTGTAAAACAGAACAGTTAATAGTTATCTTGCCCCATAAACATAACATAACATAACAGAGAAGTGTGTCAGGATCGTAGCAAATGGAAATCCGTAGTCTCTGCCTACCCCTCTGGGAAACAGGCGTGAATCTATGTATGTATGTATGTATAAACATAGCGTCCATCATGGAGTAGTATAGTTGAGCAAGTAGCTGTGGTGTCAATAATAAAATTTGGTTACTATGAAAGTACTGCTTCCACGTTTTATTTACGTTCACTGGTAAAACCTGTGAAGTCGTATAATAGTTGCATACTTTATTAAAGCCTACCGGTCTTATATTATTTAAAGGCTTAAAATGTAACAATAGACATTAAGGTAAACAATAAGATTACTGGTCTTATATCCCATTAACAATCTCTGGAAAACCGTTTGATAACGGAATATGTGACTGTATTTACTGGAAATGTGATTGTAATAACTCATAAACATACCTAAATAACACCAATATCCTAGCCTAATAATAAACATATAATAAGATAATTATTATTTTAAATAAATACTCATCATTTAACGAATTTTTATTCTGAGTAATGTCATGTGTACTTGAAATTTGATTTTTGTATAAATATGGCGGGATTTTGGATTCATTTTTAATTCAATATGTCGTTACCGCCAATTTATTTACATAGATAATTATAACATATTATGTATATATCGTATGATTTTGATTTAGGTGTATCATAATAATATATTCTGATTTAATTATGTAAGTATACCTAAATAGTTAAATTAATTCTATGGTTTATCTTGTGGCAAAATGTCGCGAAATTATTACTATGTTGTTATTATTATAATATATATAATTTATTTCAAATTGGAGAAGTTTTATTTAACAACCTGTTATGTATATTAATCGCAAATGCAAAGGCAATTAGTTTATGCAAGAATCCCGATTGAGAAATGACTGTGAGGTAGGTATCAAGGGGTACCACGGCGTGCGCTCACACTTTTCGAACGAAACTCGATAGCGATGACCTACTATTTTACATCGATATCCTGTAAGCGTGTAAAGTCAAAATCAAGTCAAGTAACACTCATGAACGTCAAAGAGGTTAGTGAGCTTATTACATTTACTGAATTTACATTAATGTTAGTTGCTAGGCTCAGGCAAAAGGTTGAGCCAGAAGAGAGTATGTAGTACTCTACGGCTCGAAGCGGCCCTTCATCCTGAACTCAGCAAGGCTCTTAATGATGAACTTAACAACCAAACTTATGGTTTCTAATCGCGATCGAGATTCCATTGTCTTCAGCATGGCATTCAAAATTAGAGTCATTTATTTTCCGATTTAAAATTTTTTGGGACATGTCACAAACAAGAAAAGAGCATTAGTTATGCTCTTTTCAATCGCTCAAATCAATGTATACAGCTTGAAAACGTAGAATGGTAACCTTCCATATTTATAAACACTTCGCATCGAACAAATTTGGATCATTCGATTATGCGCCGATGCAGCCCATGCTCAACCGGTATTTTTGACATTGACGGTCGAACTTCTGCATCGTGCATATTATGCAATCAGCAATGGAGACGCGTAAATGACAGTTGCGTGAGTGGGTGCCGAATGACGTCATACGAAAATTGCATTTCGTCCGATGCATAGGTAAACGTACTTGTATGACCTTACTATGAAACGCATAGGTATGCGATTAAAATAGAAAATGTTTTGACATTAAGAAGTTAAGCGCAGCCGTGGTTGACCGCTGTCTGCAAAAAATAGATTTCAATAGAAACTGTAGAAATGTATCTTTCGTCATATTTTTAACGGGTCTTTTAACCTTTTAAGTGCTTAGCTAAATATCGATTGTCGTGCCCCTAGCGCCCGGCTACAAATCGATAAAATAATACCTACAATAATTAGGGACGTGCAGAAATACAGAATTTTAAGTAAATGTTGAAAATCATATCTCGAATTCAATAATGGTTTTATTTGTACCACGCAGTTAATAAAACGAAAATAAAACAAAAGTATCGTGTATGTTCTCTGTCGCAGAAATACGACACGGGCGGTAGAGGCACGGACATATGTGCCGCATAAATGCGACACAAGCGGTAAAAAGGTTAACGAGAAGAACTTTCAGGAAACTAAATGGCGATCTTTTTTATTGGTACTTCGATGTTTTCCCTGGAGACTTAGAAAATGTATGCAAAGGCCTTTATTTAAGCGGAAAAGCTTTACTAAAAGCATGCGATCTGATATATAACATGATGAGGGTATTTAATTATTGCTCCGTACTTATGTTTAGTCTAGTAGGTATACAATATACATATAACTGTAGTATCGACTTCTAAGCAGCGTTATCTATGAACAGTTGGAGGTCAATTATAACGTTCGTGCGACCTTTAGTCTCAAGGTCGCACCGTCAAGCTTGGCGTACTGCGTTTCAAAATTTCATAGATTGTATTAGGTAGGTACTTATAGTACTAAATGTTTAATTTTCAATTTAACTTTCTCTTGAACTTAGATCAGTTTTAAACTTAAAATAAGTAGGTACTGAATATCACTGAGATTATTCAAAAAGCTCCCCGCTCCACCCGCCCAATCCCCGCTAAAATCTGACTGGGTTGGACATACCATCGCATGTCTGTTAAACAATAAATGGACCAAACTTACGACGCAATCACTGAAAATGGCAAGCGACAACCCGGCAGGCGTATTAATAATTCTTTATTGACCGACCCTTGTCACACATGTTCAGGATCTATGACCCCTGCACTAGTAAAAACTGTGTTGCAGATGGCTAGATGAGCTGTGTTCCTTAGCAACGTCTTATAAAAACCGGCCAAGTGCGAGTCGGACTCGCGCACGAAGGGTTGCGTACCATTATCTATAAAAACGGCAAAAAAATCATGTTTGTTGTATGGGAACCCCACTTAAATATTTCTAAGTAAATACATAACTAAATATTCTGTGAATATTTCAAGCGTCTACCTGTTGCCGTTATCAATATCGAGCAAAAAATCAGGTTTGTTGTATGGGAGCCCCCTTAAATATATATTTTATTCTGTTTTTTAGTATTTGTTGTTATAGCGGCAACAGAAATACATCATCTGTGAAAATCACGGTTCATGAGATACAGCCTGGTGACAGACGGACGGACAGCGGAGTCTTAGTAATAGGGTCCAGTTTTACCCTTTGGGTACGGAATCCTAAAGAGGAATACAAGGAGAATGGGAGGTATTCGCTGATGGGACGATAATAGGTATTGGTTTAGTTGTAATAAAAAGTCGCTTGATAACGCAGCTCACAGGCAGTGGTGTACCTATTTCAGTCACATATCTATTTAGATGCGACATAGGCGTATAGGAGGTGGCCTGTCGAGTCGTGCCTAACCCAGACTTGGCGGTGTCCAGTCCAGGCTGTTAGATTTCAAGTCAAAATTCTGAGGTTATAGGTATATTGGTGTTCGTTGTTGAAGGGCCGCCCATGAAAATAACTATAGATACACCAATGCACATAATAGTGGCCGAGCATACTGCCGTTTTCTCGACACATTTCAGACACTACGTTGCTATTGAGAATTTCCTAAGAGAAAAATTCACTTGCCACACTGCTCGATCCGATTTATCGGACTTACAAGTTACAACCTCACAATTGAATACAAAAATGGCAGTTAGCCTTATTTAAATGTACCTACCTAATTATCACGTATCAAAGTCAAAAATCTTAATTCCATAAAAATGTGCAAACAATTCTTGGACACGTCAATACACTATTATATTAATAAAAAAATTATAAAAATAAATAGAAGGAAATTCAGCATTAAAAAAAGCCTGTTCGAGGAGTACAGCTTTCATTAGAAGAAGCAGGCAAGAAACTCATGGCCACTCTTTTCAATAAACGCAGGTCGTAAGTACACATAGATAATTGTACATATTTACTTCACTATTGCAAAATTATTGTAAACAATCGATGCAATCTTGAGTGCTCAGTACCTAATGATTAATAAATAGTAATTATTAATATTTACAAGTCGTGTATAGGAATCTATTAACACAGTAGTTGCAATTTTCAAGCCACTTTCAGGCCTTCTGACTTTCATTTACTTTGGATAAATTCGTCTTAAAACTTGGAGTCTATTGTAGTTCTGTATCGAGTAAAATGGTATTTTACTTTATCTTAGGAGGAATCAATCAAGTGGTAAGTCGATGGAACTAGAACTGAACCACTTCGCTGCCAGCTCCCTACTTTGAATGGTGGGTGCACCATAGAAAGCTGCGAGGTAGCACACCGTGGTGGTTTTAGCCGGTAGGCCCGAAGTCATGTGAGAGCCTGACATAACCCTTTCGTCCTCTGCCTCCCCTTGTGGCGAGGGGGTATGCATCAGGGGGACACCACACACACGTAAAACAAAAAGGAGGAATGAAGTGGTTGTTAACCCTCTTTATATCTACTTATTTATAGTCTCATGTCTAGATTACAAGGGAAAGGCAAGGTGCTTTCTGGGCACAGTCACAAACTCCGTCCTGTACTGCCAATTCCTCAATAGCAAACAAATATAAAAGCCTACCACTGCACGAGCTACAAAGCAAACTAAAGATTTGATGCACAACAGTGGAATTAACTACAGAAGGACAGAAATACTATTCAGGCATAAATTATTGTAGACTACATTTGTTGAAAAAAGTGTACGTTTATTATAGTCTATAGATGCTTGCAGCACTATCGACATGTGAGAGGGTGTTACTAACCTAAAAAATCTAGGTGCCGCGTTGAAACCGCTAGAAACAGGTTCTTTTTTAGTGTGAGGGTACTTGGCTACTGTGGTATACCGCCTGTATTATTTTTATATTATTTAATGGCAGACTAATACCGTCCGCTTTATTACTATTGTAAACGGGTACCACCTCAGAGTAGATTTGGAGGTTTCTCAGGGTAAGCTCAATTCTATATTAGACATCGAGTTTACAGCAGATAAATTGGTCCAGACTGTGAACACGGCCTGGACAAGTAACTGCCCTGAGAGGGAGCTTAGGCCCAAGAGGGTACCGTGGTGGACGCCAGAGTTGGTCAAGCTGCGGCTAGAAGCCAGACGAGCGTTTAACAATGCTAGGACCAGTAGGGACTACAGCGGTTACGCTCGTTGTTTGACCAACTATAACAAAGCTGTGCGGAAAGCCAAACGGAAGGCTTGGAGAGCACACTGTGAAAACATCAGTACGATTCCTGAAGGAATGAGGCTCTCCAAAGCTATCTCGACTGTCAGAGCACACCCATTGACAACCATTAAGGATGGCAATGGGCGGTGAACAGAGTCTGGTAAGGAGACACTAGCAATTATGCTAAACACACACTTTCCAGACTGTAAGATAATAGAAAAGGAGCAGGAGGGCCCGATCAGCCTGGTTGAACGAAGCTGTCGGACAACCAAAGCAGATTGGGACACTGCTAGGAAGGTAATGGATGAAGGGAAGGTCGGCTGGGCTCTAAATGGTTTTCAACCATTCAAGTCACCTGGTCCAGACATGGTTTATCCCATCATCCTACAGCAGGGAGCTGCACTCTTGGTTCCGCATTTGTGCAGATTATACAGAGCCTGCATAGCATTTGGATATATTCCAAAGATATGGAGGCGTGTTAAAGTCATCTACATACCGAAACCGGGCAAAGCAGACTACGAAGAAGCCAAGTCATACAGACCTATCAGTCTTGAGTCGTTCTTCCTGAAAGCCCTGGAGAAGTTAGTAGATAGACATGTCAGGGAGGGAGCGTTATGGAAATTCCCCCTCCACAGGCTACAATGTGCCTACCAGTCGGGAAAATCCACTGAGACGGCACTACATTTTGTGGTAAATAAGGCAGAACATGCATTAGATAACCGGGAAGTATGCATTGCTGCATTCCTGGATATTGAAGGAGCCTTCGATCGGACCACCTTTGATGCCATTAGTGTGGCATCGGCAAATCATGGCATAGAGCCAACCATTTGCAGGTGGATCGATTGTATGCTCAGGGGTAGAATCATAAGGTCTGAGTTGTTAGGAGATGAAATGTATGCTACGACAACCAAGGGCTGCCCTCAGGGTGGAGTACTCTTACCACTTTTATGGTACTTGGTAGTCAATTCACTCCTAGAACAACTCAACAAAGGTCCGTACTTAACGGTCGGATATGCGGATGACTTGGTGATACTCATAAATGGAAAGTTTCCGAGTACGGTATCTAGTCTTATGCAGAAGGCCCTGATTATGGTCGAAAAATGGTGCAGCAGCAATCATTTATCGATCAAACCAGGGAAAACTACTGTCGTGCCGTTTACTAGGAAGAGGGATCTCACGGAGTTGGGAACTCTCTCCATATATGGTACGCAGTTACAATGGTCCACGGAGGTGAAATATCTAGGCATGACCTTAGATAGCAAACTAACGTGGAAACCTCATGTAGACAAAGTCATAGTAAAGGCCCAGCGGGTCTTTGGCATGATTCGATCTACTTATGGGAAAACCTGGGGGCTAAAGCCCAAGGTCATCAAGTGGCTATACATGATGATGATAAGACCCATACTCACGTATGGAAGCATTGTCTGGTGGCCAAGAACCAAACTAGCTACATGCAGGAACGCGCTGTCGAAGGTGCAGCGATTGGCCTGCATGGCTATAACAGGGGCGTTTCCGACCACGCCAACGGCAGCGTTAGAGATCCTGCTGGATCTAATGCCGCTACACATTGTTGTCGAGTCGGAGGCGATAAAGGCGCTACATAGGCTATCTGTGCATGGGCTGTGGAGCGTCAATATGCCGGTAACTCGACACACAAAATTGGAGATCTCAAAGGATCTCAAAAGGATTATGAGCATGGGATGCGACAAAATGCAACCATTGCACATATTCAAAAAGAATTTTAAGATAAAGGTCCCCACGAGGGACGAATGGAGACAAGGTTTACAATCCCCTGTCAAGGGTTGTCTCAACTGGTTCACTGATGGTTCCAAAATGGAAACAGGATCGGGCGCTGGAATCTATGCCAACGACTGTAAGGTGAGCCAAAGCATGGGCAAATATGCAACGGTCTTCCAAGCGGAAGCCTATGCTATAATTGCCTGTGCTCAGGAGAATATCAACAGTGGTGTCACTGACAGGACTGTGTATATTCTCAGTGACAGTCAAGCTGCTCTCAAGGCTCTGGGCTCGTGTAGGGTGGACTTCAGACTGGTCCTGAACTGTGTTAAGCTCCTTAACAAACTAGGCAGGAAGAACACAGTCAGACTGGTGTGGGTTCCGGGGCATGCAGGAGTGCAGGGCAATGAGGAAGCTGATGAATTAGCCAGAAAGGGTTCGGAGCAACTGTTTGTGGGCCCCGAGCCATTCGTAGGACTCTCTGAGAGCACCGTAAAGGCAGCTTTGAATGCACACGGCAATGAAAAACACAGGCTAGAGTGGATGGCCCTTAGGGGTCTGGAACACTCCAAGAAATTCATTGCAAACGGAGCCATAGGCTTCACCCGGAGGTTCTGCGGGTATAGCAAGAGCCAAATGCGCCTGCTCACAGGAGCGTTCACTGGCCATTTTGGCACCAAAGACTTCCTGTGCAGATTGAGATTGACACACGACTCGATCTGCAGAGCCTGTGATGAACAGGACGAGTCCATATCGCACCTACTGTGTGAATGCGACGCGTTGGCTGGACTTAGAATGGGTCTGATGGGATTGGCAGATCCAAACCCTGAAGACTTTAGGCTTCTCCCTCTGAATCGTACACTGCAGCTAATGCAGTACATTCATAAGGAGATAGCTAAGGGATGAATCTTGGGGCAGACACAAAAGATCCCACTGGGTCGAAGTGTCGCCGGTCAGTACAGACTGGCCCCCACACACAAGATAAAGATAAAAAACGGGTACCATGTGATATTGTAAGCTATGATAATTATTGTAAGTTATCGATCCTAAGAAGAAAGCAATAAAATGGGATAAAAAGAAAGGAATGGAAAAGGTAACTGAACTTCTTCTCCCTAGCCTTTATTATTCCCAAGTCACTTGGGGTCGGCTTTCTAGTCTAACTGGATTTGACTGGATATCAGTTTTTTACACGGAGAGATTGCCACCTGACCTCCGCAACCCAAAGGCTAACGATACTCTAAGGCTAGACCAGTGTCATATTATATTAGAGGGCATTGACTTCCCAATAACGACTGCCATAGATGTTGATGGCAGCCGGATCCGACGACTTAATGTGCTCTCGAAGGCACGGAGCAGGCGATAATTGTCAATCAATACGCACATAATTTCGAAAAGTCATTTAACTTCCGAAAGTCAGAGGTGCGCGACGTGGGTCCGAACCCGAGACCCATTGCAGTCTGTTGGTCCCCCACTGAGCTATCACTGCTAAAAGGTAACTGAACTCTCAAAACTTTTAATCACTGGGCGAAACGCAGTAACAGTGAAACAGTCGAAAACTTTTTTTTTAAAGGCACCCTTCATCTCATTGTGTTTAGGTTATTCCCCTGACATGGGGATTAGGGACCTTATTTGCGTTTTTTATTAATAACAAGCTTGTAATTAATGTTCTTATTTCTAGTTACACTTTTTAGTTACTAGGTATCTACATACATAGTTATCACAGTTAATTTCAATCGTAGGTATCCTACATATATATATATATTTTTTTTATACAACTAAAGTGGCAAACAAGCATACTGCCCACTTGATGATAAGTGGTCACCGTAGCCTATGGACGCCTGCAACACCAGAGGCATCACATGCGCGTTGCCGACCCTTTAGGAAAGGAAATGGGAAGGAGAAGGAGCGGGAAGGGGAAAAGAGGGTGATTGGGCCTCCGGCACTCTCACTCACCAAACGAAACACAACAGTAGGAATACTGCTAACCTAGTTCGAGCAAATATCTATAAGTGCACTTTATGTAGGTAATTGTTAAGATGCAATAGTAAAATTGAGAATTTTTACTACTCCCCACGGGGAGTAGTAAAAATTCTCAATGGCTGCTGAAAAGCAACCGAAACGTCGGGGAAAGTGTAAATATAAATAGTATAATAGTATAGAATTAGTATAAATAGTTTTAATAGTTTCAATAATTTAATTAGCTTAAAAATTTGTAAAGTTTAATAGTACATACCTAAAAGTAGTGTAACAGTTTCTAAATTTTGTAATAAAGTGTCAAATAAACAACGCGATAAAATTCGTATATAGTAGGTTAATTTCAATGAATAAATAATAATTATTATAATACAAAGCCTTTCGTGTACGCTAGTTACAGATAATATTAGTACCCACCTACTTATTTCGGTTTTATTATCTGTTATAGTACGTAAAGTATGACTGGCCTTGTGAAACAATACTTCATAGAGAAAATATTATGCTAAATCAAAGAATAGGTATAATAAAACTTCTGATAATGAAATATTTGTCTGTCATTAGGTTATTACCATTAGCCGTGGTTGTATTATGCAATTAACTGAGTTATTTTTCATAATAATAAGTAATTTTACATCTTATTTTACAAGATTTTAGGTTGAAATTCGTTTGGCAAAGTAATTGTGTCGCGTGGCCTAGCTATCAAGTTTCGCAGTAACATTGTAATTGAGAAAAATATTCAATAGAGATAATTGGATGCTGTTAAAAATCAAGAGATGTAACGTTTTATGAAAATAAGAATAATATTAAATTCAATCTTTGCTTTCTTGCTGTAATTATCTTTTGCTAAGTATATGTGTGTCTCGATGGCGTAATGGTTAGTGTAACCGACTGCCACGCCTAAGGTCGCGGGTTCGATTCCCGCACAAGTCAAACATTTATGTGCGTGAACATGGATGTTTCTCTTGGTCTGGGTGTTTCTAAGTATAATATTATGTATATATTTACAAAAAAAAGTATACAGGTATGTATGTTTATCCATTGTCTAGTACCCATAGTACAAGCTCTGCTTAGTTTGGGCTAGATGGTGTTGTGTGTATGTGATAGAATATTATATTATACCGTTTAGAGCGAACCGAAAAGCTTAAGGTGTCTGATTTGATTCCCGGGTAAAATGTTCTTTGGAAATGTTCCTGTCAAGAAATTCTCAGGACCAGCTCGTAATCTGAATCTGGTCTTAAACTTCGTGCTCGGTACGGCATCGGCATCGGCAATAGGCTCGACCCGTATTCATAGTAGTTGAAATTTGGGGTGTGTATACCACTTAAGGATAAGAGGGCGTTGTTGAGGCTATATACCTAATAATATACACAGTTAACCGCTTTTCAGGGTATTTGATCCAGATTTTCTATTATTTTTATTTCTTAAATAGTTATTTTGTTATTTTATAAGTAGTTACTTCGTTTCATTATAAATAAGCAAAATAAGTTTTTTTTAATATATTTATTTTAATATTAATACACTAAATATAAATAATATTGATTGATGATTGGTTTTATCATATTTATTACTTATTTACTAGAAAGGTATCTTATTTACCTACTTAGTTGTACTTACGTAAGTTCTTATAATCTAATTCCACGGACGTAGTCGCTATTTAATCTGTCAAAGACTTGACAGACGTAATAAAAAAAAGATTTTGGTTGCAATGGCCGCTCAACTCGGGCGGACGATAGCAAAATATACAATACCTACGTTCCTTTTTTGTCATACCCAAATTTCAAATGTTATTTGCTCCTTCCTTTTACAATCAATGTACATGATTTTTCTCGTTGATGTTTTCTGTTGCTATATATTATGTTGCTGTATAGCAGGCTAATGGAAGACCGTTGGACTGCCAGTCTGCCACGTCGAGTTCGATTCCAAGACGTGCACCTCTGAGTTTTCGAACTTATATGTGTATTAAATTAATAACCGCTCGCTTTAACCGTGCAGGAAAGCATCGTGAGGAAACCTGTATGTCTAAGAGTTTTCCATAATGTTCTTGAAGACATGTAAAGTCTGCTAACCCGCAGTGGGCTGGCATGGTGGATTGTGACCTAACCCTTTTCACACTGAAGAGAGGCCCATGTCCAGCAGTAGGACAGTTAGGGCTAATATTATTATTATTATATGCTGCTGTTAAGTAAATAATTAAAAAACATACAAAATGAAACATACGTTAATCTATATTTTTGTTTCTCGCTCATTGATTTTATCCGATCGATGCACCGCTATAGATGCCATGTTATTGAATACTTACTTAGAATGAAAACCGGTTCACAGATTATCGAGAACCACAGACATAAACAACACCCTTGCGGCTTTCGAAGTTTGTTTTAGATTGAAGTGAGTTAGAAACACAAATACTTACACAATAATAGCATAATTCTACAGATTAAAATAGATGAATCATAGTTATAAATAGATGCATTTTAAATTAAATAGAAAGAGATAATCGGCCCATTACAACGCGTGAAAACGAACGCGCAATCGCTGACGCATGCGTACAACCACACCCCGAATCCTCATACCTTTGCCTCATACAAATAAGATAGCCAAGTGACAGCCAAGTAGGGAGACTATTAAACTAAGCCCCGGTTCCTGTATTCAAAAAACCATTCAATTTCCGATACATTCAATAAACGGACTACTACGTACAGTTAATTTTTGACACATATGCTATGCAAAATATGTAAAAATTGAACTGTCCGTAGCTAAAACGACTCGTTTGTTAATATTCTTAATACTTAGTCTCTATTTTGATTCCAAGGCATACAATGATCACACACTTTACTTAAGGAGAAACATCGTGAGAAAACCCGCATGTATCAAAGTTCTACATAATGTTCTTGAAAATGTGTAAAGTCTGGCAACCCGCCAACGTTACCCTTCCTCATATTGAAAAGAGGCCCGTGCCTGGCAGTGGGACAGTACAGTTTATGAACGATATTAATTATTAGATTATGACAAAATGTACAAGTACCTGACACACCTCTCCTGAGGAGCAGAGATATAGGCATAGCTTTATCTGTAAAATTGACAGCAGTCGTTAAGCCATGTCAGAGGCCCGGGCGGCTTGAACAACTCTTGATAACAGGTTGGCCACTAACAACACGAAAAAAAAAGAAAGATCTGTTAAATCTTGCGGTGTAGGATTGAATTATCTGTATAAAACGCTGTAGATGCCCTCAACATATTGAACACCATACTGGTCGTAAATAACCGTGAACAATATATTTTTTAGTGTCTGCTACATGGCATTCAATGTTTTAAAATAATAAAAGAGACTGAGTAGGTAGTATCGCTACATTACCACGTTTTACGTTAAAACTTCGACCATTAACCTCATCTATAAGTATTATAAAGCTAAAGAGATTGTTTGTTTGAACGCGCTAAACTCAGGAACTACTAGTTCTATGTGAAAAATTCTTTTAGTGTTGGATAGCCTATTTATCGAGGAAGGCTATAGTCTAGTAGTATATATCGCTATGACCCACGGGGGCGGCGCAGTAATGATAAACGCGGGTGAAACCGCGGGAACATCTAGTATAATATGTATATTAGGCTAATGGGTGAATATATACCATTTATAACTTAAATATCTATACATCTTCAAGTAATCTATAATATAGATCACTTGATGATATACCTACTAGACACATCCTTGAATCACTAGATAATACCTATTTAAGTAATGGCGACTAGCAAAACCGTTTCATCGGTAAATGGCGATTTAATTTAACAACCAACCAGACCACTTTAAATGTAAATTTTGTTTTGATAGTCTACCTTTATTTGAACAACTTTCGTGCATTTTCCTATTTTTGACAGTTGCATTGGGTAAGCTAACGTAACGTAACGTTACTTTTCAGGTTAAGTTCTAATTTTCAAAACGTTTTCACGTTATAAAACTTGCCTTTTCAAAACGTTTTCACGTTAAAAACGCACAGTAGGTCAACAATTATTATCTACTTATCAGATACATTATGTCTACAAAATTACAAATAACATACTGTTGCTATACGAATAATTATCTTATAAACAAGTCGAATGAAATTACGGAGCAATAAAAACTTGTGTGGTCAGTTTTATTTGGCCTTCGCGATAGGCGGGTCATGAATGTCATGATTATGCAGACAGCTTTTTTGTTGATAACGCGGTGACAACATGAGACACACCCCTAAACTATTGCACAATGTAAAAACATCTATAGTTAAACAATATTTATATCCGATTTCTATAATCGTAAAGCATTGCAATATACCGTTTCGATTTAAAGTATTACATCACATAGATACCTACTATTGGTAAGATTTGCGAAATGGCGCGTTTACATTATTCGATTAGACTGTATACGGCTGCAGCCCGTACTCGTTCACCGACTAATATAAACGGGTATTCGGTTAGCCTTATTCGATTGCAGCTGGTATTCGGTCACGGACTAGTGTAAACAGGTATTCGGTTGGCGGTATTCGATTGGCCGGTATTCGATTCGGACGCAGCCGGTATTTGGTGACGAGAGCTTAAACCGAAAGAAACCGAAAGCGGTCGCCAAATTCGGTCAGCCAGTCAATGTGAACAACCCAATTCGGTTAACCGATCCGGTTAAGCCGAAAGCGGTCGCCGAATTCGGTGGCCGAACTAATGTAAACGCGCCGTAACTGTTGAAAATAATTTGTTTTCAAGCCGGTCAATTATGTTGAATCTCATTACCAAACTTACATCTAAGTCAGTTATTATACCTAATTTAAGTAATTCCTCAATAACTATGACAAAAATAGTTCATTACTGATGAGACAATAATTGAGTTCGATATGGGATTTTTAGCAGATTGAACAGCAATGCTATTCTGTAAGAACGTCTGTGTATTTCAACAGCTGAAACCGCGATTTACATATCAAATTCGCTTTACGGAATTTTGATATCGAGTTTGTATATTACGGAATAACACTACTTCTAATATATATACCTACTTAATTGAGCCTGATGTCACATTTTAAACTTTTTAAAAGGAATCGTTTTAAAAGGCACAGATTGGTTGAATCTACATCGTCTTTTAAAATTATTTATCTACTGTTAGTTACTTAGTTGATCATGTCATTGAATTAAATCGATTCATTGCCATGTACCTACAATGCGCAGAGCCGAACCAATATTTAGAAAAATCGTTTCGTGTCATCCTTATTCCTTACTTAATATTATAAATTCGAAAGTAACTCTGTCTGTCTGTCTGTTACCTTTTCACGGTTAAACCACTCAACCGATTTTGATGAAATTTGGTACAAATATAGTTTAAAACCTGGGGAAGGACATAGGCTACTTTTTATTGATGTAGGTATCACGCGGGCGGAGCCACGCGCAAAAGCTAGTAGTTCATAAACTTCGATCAAATATAAATATTTGATCGATGTTCATAAAAGGTAAAATACCTTCTGTATACATATGTATGAGCGATGAGTCCATTTGCCCAATTGTAGAATATGGCAATATTGATCGCGAGTGTACAGCTATTATTCAGATGGATTCTAAGTCAAATTGATAATTTTGCAGATGCATACAATAAAATAAAATCAGTCTATAGAATCTATACCTAGTCCATAAATGGGTAAAATAATAAACACAGATACAATAAACATACACAGCCTACTAATGATTGACGAATTTAGGCAAACCTGGTTTTTTGATTTTCCTTAAGTATTTAAATACTCTATGCTATTAAAAATTTACAATCATAAATTGTCCTACTTTGGGTATAAGGCAATGATACTTTAATAGGTACTTACTATACTTATATAACATGTAGGCACCTATATGTAATATAAGTGGACAAACGTTGTCACACAAACAATTAGGCAACCACATTTTATCTATCTAATTTGTAAGTTAGATAGATAAAATGAATGTTTATAAGAGTAGGTAGTATTTGACTGTTATGATAAACAAAAAGCTAATAAGGAATATAAGGAAAATTACAATATTTTACCGAAAACACATTTGTCACTTAGGTACAACTGTGTAAAGAACGAGTTACGCTAATGACAAAACATTTGTTTACCCTCCACGGTATGGGTACGGTTGGGTCTAAGTATTCCAACTAAGTAAGTTTTAAACCAGTTTCTCTCAACCGATTGAGCTGATACTTTTCACAAACATTTATGTCGGATGACAATACTTATATTTTGAGAGGCTGTACCTAATAAGTATGACTCCATGTAGCTTCTAGGTGTGTTTCCTCGCGGCAGAACTCCTTAATAACAGATTCTTTATCTCTTTCTTTTCGTGTGGTTAGTGGCCAACCTGTTGTCAAGAGTTGTTCAAGCCGCCCGTAGGCCTCTGACATGACTTAACGACTGCTGTCAATTTGACAACAACCGGGACCGACCTTTTACGTGCCCTCCGAAGCACGGAGACGCTGAGATGAGATACCACAAAGCGGTCACCCATCTATAGCCTGGCCGCACGCAACGTTGCTTATCCTCGGTGATCGTTAACCGATCAGACACTTCCTCTATACGCTACTCAAGTTTATGATATAGCGTTCCCACTCACCCAACCTTCCGGTTATATAGTGAGAGCCGCTGTACCTTCCAGTGCCCGAAAGCACTTTCAGGGACCAATTATTATATACCGATCAGTGAGTGCAACTGGCTATAACAGATAATAACTAGATACGTTTACGTTTGATAGCTGCGTACATGTATTTATGTAGTACCTATACCTAGTTATAGCCTGTTTTCCGCAGGGGTAGACATTGTTTCTATCTAGTAGCAACACAATATAGGTACAAACCTATGTGCCCCACAAAGTCTTTATTAGATTAAAACAAACACATATCACAAAAACTAAAATCGAATTTAGTAGGTTTTTTTTTTTTTTTGCTCGCCAAAATGACCACACTCCACCTGATGGTAAGCAGTCGTGGGGTCTAAGAGCAGTGGCCTCCACACCGCCCCCACAGCAGCCGAGGCGATGTTGAGGTCTCTACTTTGACGGCCTGAGAAGATGCTTTTTCACGCCACGCTTAAAGGACCCAGGATTGAAGGAAGAAGGAAACACGTGCCTTGGCAGAGAATTCCATGCCTTGGTCGTTCGGCAGAGGTATGAGGACCCAAACTTTTTGGTACGCGCTCTAATCGACTCTACCGTGTAAGGATGGCATCTGAGCCCAGCACGCGTTGTTCTGGATAGGAAAGGGGAGGGCGGGATAAGGTGGAATAACTCTTCAGAGCACTCCCCGTGGTATATTCTGTAGAAACATGGCAATGAGGCAATGTCCCTACGGAGTTGCAGAGGTTCCAGTGAACTCGTGACCTCTGGATCTCCGATGATACGGACAGCCCGCCGCTGTAACCAGTCGAGAGGTATTAATAGACCAGAGATTTTAGATGTTAGCCCATAGCACAGAAGATTGGCAGCCCTAGCTATCATACTGCAGTCATGATAACCGAATAAAATAGCCTATTGTTTGATCGCTATAGCTAAATTTACACTTCCTTATGGGAACACGAATCTATCTGTCTTCATGTAGGTAACCTGCCCACCTGTCATGTTCTATTTCAGAACGTCATAGTTCTCTATCCTGTAATCAAATGCACAGTTCCAGTACATCTTAATTATTAGTCTAACTGTCGTCAGTCGCGTGATCTCATGCGTAATGCAACACGTGAGGTGTGGGCCGACAATTTGTCTGACAGTAATAATCGCCTTCTTGTCAAGTCATATGCTGAATTAATTATTAGCAGAAAGCAAGCGACTCCGCTAGTTATCGTATTTGGCTAAATGGACGGTGCAAATATTTCAGAGCATTGTAACAGTTTTCAAAATAATAATTATGTAATAAAGTGTTAAATAAACAACGCGATAAAATCCGTATTTATAAAGTAGTCTAATTTAAAAAGATAAAATTACTACCTAGGTATCATTTCATTCTTCTATCGCAGTTTCCTGTGATACAACAAATATATTTAAGTTTTTTAAATTCATTAAGAAAATGTAATGATGAGTGACTATTGATATATGTACTGTAAATAGTAATAAAGAGACCTTTCAAAGTTCAATGTAATGCGTGCACTTGCGTAACTCGTTTCATAACGGTTAGGTTCATTAACTTGCTTGTGTTCCAAGCTATACAAGTTGGCATTGTTAAAAAGAAGCCGTATTAACCCAGTTAGGTATTGTAAATCGTAGTAGTACAGTAGTAACCTGGTACAATATTACCATCTTATCTTAGTCGGTCGGATTCGAATTTTAGAAGAAAATTTGATCTCAAACTCGTTCATGTTTTGTAAAACATGCTTGTTGCGTCACAAAACGAAGTGTTTCTATGTAATAGTTGCAGTAT
This sequence comes from Catocala sponsa, assembly GCA_963564715.1. Classification (NCBI taxonomy): domain Eukaryota; kingdom Metazoa; phylum Arthropoda; class Insecta; order Lepidoptera; family Erebidae; genus Catocala; species Catocala sponsa. Next base: position 20,194,006 of record OY751349.1, read on the forward strand.
GCAGACACATGAATACTGGTTTCGAATTTCTCAACATTCAAGATATATTTTGTGATAGTAGATTCACATCTGTATTTAATTTGACATAATATTATAGCCTGCCTTTGATGTTGAAGGCCCTACGTAGATATTCAAATATGACTGTTACAGATTCGAAATCTTAGGACAGGGTCTTATTTGTCCTGAGTTTCAGATATGCTATGCGATTTACCTACCTCTAATGTGAGTTTTGTAAGTTACCTCTAGGAGTAGTTTTCTTTTTAACTTTACAATTTCAATCCATATAAATAGAATAGAAAGGGTAAGAGAATCGATGAACGATCGGTGTCCAAATAACGGATCGTGTAATGAAACATTAGACGAAGACAGATTCATCAGTCTAGAAAATCTTTTATGGAACTACATGATTACTTGAATGAAATAAAAGAGGTATCTCGACATAGCAAGTGGAGATACGCAATCACTCTCTTCATCACCAGGAAACAGTCATGAGTGTATATTCTTCGTTGGCACTGCTACTGAAGAACTTGTGCAAGAATATACCAACTACTATCACAGACTATCTATGTAGAAATGGCATTTGGCTCGAATCCAATTTAAATTGCTTAAGCAAAAAACATTTACAGTACATAGTAGGTACATACACACAATATTATTATGTAAATGGGGCGCAATAAATTCTGCGTTCTTACAAATACTCTTACGTCATTTGTTTTATACTATTATATTGTTTTTATAATGCTTATTTATAATTTTAAATGCATAATGAGTAGTATTCTGTTCATTTAGTTTTTACGGCTACACTTTAGAACAGATTGGTATGACATTTGATGCTGATATGGCTTTGTGCTGTTACAAAGACGTTTTATATGCTTACAACGCTATAGTTGCATGCTTGATTTGGCAACTTAAAGACAGGAGAAACCGTCTTAAGTTTCATATAGCCATGAAAACAAAGCGAGGTAATACACTGTTGAATCTCTACTTACCTACCTATTTCAAACTGGGGCAGTTCTACTAGGGATATACTCCTAAAAAGCTAAACAATTGTGTTTAGTGTTCCTGCGATATGTAGGGATTTATACTACCTTAAGAAAGGCCGACATGGTAAACTTGTATGTTAGGTAAAATATTGTCATTTAAAAACAACAAAGAAGGAAAAATGTGTGATACGCAGATACAGAGTACGTCGTCATATATAGGTATTATGTTGTCAGCTACTAATCGCTTAACCAAGAGTAACTACTGTACAAAGAGTATAACTATACTACGGAAACTACTGTAACGCCAACCTAAGCACTACTAGATACTTACCAAAAATACCTGACTGATATAAACTACGAATCAATATACTTAGGCAATCATGCAATTACCAAATTCGCTAAATTTCAATATGCAAATTAGTCGATAATATTACTAACGTGAAAGTATCATCAATTATTTACATAATATATTATCATCATAAGCAAATAGTTTTTAATGATGACACACATCGGTCTGTGTGATTAAGTTACCTCCGCTACAGGTAAGATCCATAATGTAAGTCATTAATATAAAAAACAAGAGAAATTCAAAGCCGCTGTTTCGAGGCCCAATCGAGTAAAATGTCGTTTGATTTTTGTTTAGTTTGCGTGTTCGATAATGAAAAGTAATACATTTCATTTGTCGACGCGTCGTACGACTGATCTAAACGCATGAACGTTTCGGCAATTCCATATCAACTATGGCTGAAGATGTATTTATTGGCGAGTTTTCTTGTTACGAAATTCTCAATTGCACGGCTTTTGATAGTAGAGTCCGCCTCGTGTCTAACGCAGTCTTCTGCAGCGGCTGGTTAGCTGGTATCACCTAAGAAATTGCGATGATTTTAGTATCAGTAAAGTAAAAAAACTGAGGGCTCGACAGACCATGTTAACGTAGAATCCTCTAAGCGTCTTGAATATCTCAAGCGCAAGATTTTAAATCGCACTCTTTGTTCCTAAATTAATTGCAGTTTAAATTAAGAGTGATTTGTCAGATTTTCGTAAGTTTAGAAAATACATAGGTGCAGGTTTTGATATTTCGTGGTTTAAACAAACAAGTAATTAGTTAATTAAATATTTGTGTTTAAACTGTGATTGATACTACGGCCGTAGGCGACTGAAAGATGACGATGAAGAAGACTACATTCTAAGGTTCAAATAAAACAGTTATTACATAAATGATTATTTATTTAACAACTTTAATACAATAAGATGCGTCCACATGAAATGAACAATAAATACAACATGCGATGCGCAATAATTTAAAAATGAAGTTCCATTCGTACATAAAATACTTCCTACTATTAATACTTGAATAATTTCACAATTTAATATAATTATTTATTAGTTTTATTGAAAATGTCCATTTTGTACTAGAGATTTTACATGTCAAGTTGTTAACCTTTTGACCGCCATTTGTGCGCTAAGGGGATTTTCCAAAGTCGAATGACAAGTCAATTAAAAAAAAAATTTTGCATTTCGTTGTTTATATCAAGCAGGGATATTGATACAGCATGTGGCTCAAATGCGTATTGAAGTTAGTTATACGACCGTTGTTTTGAGTGGAAAATCGAACGACTACGAATGTGCTCGCGTATTTTGGCTTATTGTATAGTTAATCTCGCATTCGGTTGCGTATGAGACAGTACCATTGTTTACATACCATGCTTAGCTTATAAGTGTTAGCATAATATCAGCATGAGGGAATCCACTGCTGGATATACGCCTTTTTCGAGTCGTGCCACTGAGCCTGATTTTCGGCTTTCTATTTCAAACTATGGCGGTTGTTGTCAAAGCCATAATTTTAAACATCCCTGAATAAAATCCTTGCGTGACGCCATTTTATTCCAGACAAAAATGGCAGTCGAAAGATTAAAAATTTGTGGCTGTTTCATAATCTATTGCAATATTATCTATTTTGGCCTACAGAAAGTCGAAACAATTGACACAAAAACGAGATTATACATAATACTCAACATTATTCCAGTTTAAACATTTATTAGCAAAAACATTTGATAGTTATCTCGAGACAAAAACATGCTTATAGTCGTCGTCATTACCTTGAAACAATTTACACTTTAGGAAATAGAAGAGGTTCTTGTTCAGATTTTAAAAAAGTTTTTTAGGTCCCGCCTCATTCTCAAAAGAGTAAATTGAAAGAATAAAACAATATCAAAAATGCTAAAGTCACTCTAAATAAATTAACCAAAACTACTGATTCACTATACATGTTTCAAAAATATTAAACCTTTTTTGATAGAATGTTTATAAGCAGTTCCCGCTGCTTCATTAAAAAAAAGAACTTTATATTTTCAATATGGCTGCTTGTGTTTAAGCAACTACTGTTTATTTTTTGGATTATATGTTTGTTTGTTATATTTACAGCCCTTACAGGTTTAATGGGAATTACAAACTTAACACTACTTACTGTTTTAGAGATGTGGTAACATTACTAAGGTAGCTTATTTGAGGTCTCATCTCAGATTAAACCTTTTTAAGTACAAACTACTTGGTGATAAGAGCACATCTAGCTTTCATCATCAATATGAGGTGCTGTGTTTAGTTATGGGCGGACTGCTTCTCAAGACCAGAGGGGTCCATGATAGGTGGCTGCTTCTTAACCAGTCCTGATAGTAGGGTTTTAATTTGGGCAATGGCACGGCCAGGATTCAAGCCCTTAGGGCATGTGCGTGTGCAGTTCATGATTGTATGGCAACGATAGACAGAATATGTGTCCTTAAGCTTGGCCAAACGTTTGTCTGTGGCATCATCACGGGAGTCAATGATCCACCTGTAGGCCTGCATGAGAACAGCGGGGCCAAGATACTTGTCGCCATTCCACCAGTAGGATGGACAGCTGGTTGAACAACAAGCACACAGCACGCATTCGTAAAGACCGTCCAGTTTGGCGCGGTCTTCTACATCTTGAAGGAGCTGGGTCTCCTTACCTTTTACAGCCTCCTTGTCGCGCTGTAGCCACGGCTCTATCGACTGGTACTGACGGTAGAAGTTTGTCAGATCAGGTACAAGATCCTTCACAACATACATGTGAGGCAATGGGTAGATTTTGGTGGGTTTGGAACAATTCGTGTCGATATGGCTAATACACGCAAGGGTGTTAGAACCGTCGATGTTCATGGCGCAAGAACCGCAGACACCCTCACGGCATGAACGTCTGAACGTTAAAGTAGGATCCATCTCATTTTTTATTTTCAATAGAGCGTCGAGTACCATGGGCGCGCAATCGTCTAAGTCTATCTCATAGTTCTGAGTGTAGGGCTTCTTATCCGGCTCGTCAGGGTTCCAGCGGTACACCGCGAAGGTTTTGACTCTCTTCCCCAGGGCCGGTGACGTCGCGAAAGTGCGTAGCTGGCCGAAAGTGCCCGTTGTCAATCTCAGCAGCGGCATTATGTAATGTATTTATTCACTAAAACTGAAACAATTTCACTTGTTTCCAGTTGGCAGCACTTTGATAATACTGTTAAATGTGTCGTTAATTAATCGCTTTCGAATAGGTTTATAATAATTATTTATAATCAGTCGTATCGATAACACACGGCACACGGAATATTTTTGAAAGACGAGTGCGAGACCGAATGAAAGTGTCAAAGTGAATGGTATTGGAAAGCATTCATGAACTTGAGATGATGGAGCGAGACAACTTTAGTAAACGAAACTAGAAAATCTTTGAAGAGACAAAATGTTTCACTTTTATGTATAAAAAATATCACAAGCTTGCTAGTCACATTATCTTCATTTTAATAATTTTGTAGTAGTTTGTTAGTAATCTATATTTTATATTATTTCAAAACATTGTGCAAGAATATAACGCGATTTCTGATTGAATGATTCGGTCATACAATACTGGCGCTGGCGCGAGTGGCGGGCACCGATCAGTGATATCCACCATGTGGCCAACATATTTTGGTATTTCACCCGATATTAATTTTAGCGCAAATGGAAGGAATTTTTATTGATATGCAACATTTTGCGAAATATTTTATTAAACATTAGATGTTCCCGCGGTTTCACCCGCGTTTATCATTACTGCTCCGCCCCCGTGGGTCGTAGCGTGATGTTATATAGCCTATAGCTTCCCTAATTAATGGGCTATCCAACACTAAAAGAATTTTCAAATCGAACCAGTGGTTCCTGAGATTAGCGCGTTCAAACAAACAAACAAACTCTACAGCTTTATAATATTAGTATAGTAGTATAGATTCTGATATACTTGGTTAGACATAAAGGTTTTTGTCTAAATATGTTGAAAGTTAAATTTGGTTAGGTAGGCGGTCCGGTCGGTATTGAAACGGTGCTTAGTGTTTTATTCATATGTATATTTTTACCCGCGGGTCCGCTCGCTTGAATGTAGGTTAGGTTTGTAACAACAATTTTTTTCTGGATGAAAGGTACCCTATGTCTTAGTTTGTACCCTTGACAATATGTATGCGAATTTCATTATGATCCTTTGTATAGTTAAGGCGTGAAAGCATAACAAACAAATAAACAAACTCACTTTCACATTTATAATATTAGTTAGGATTAAAATTAGTTTGGATGTACTATCACCAGGGGTCGGAATTAGGTAGTTATTTATGTACTTGCATCAAAATGTTGATATTAATATGGATCTTCCCGGGATTTCTAATAGACAATCCCGTGTGGCCAACAATATTACAAATAGATAATAATAAAACCTCAGAGATAGCGAGCGCATTCTACGAACCAAGATAAGCGAATGAGCTGTGTGAATGAGTTAACCGATTTATTGCTAATAGAAAGCTTCAATGCGGTAGAAACAGACAAAATCTAGTAAATTTCGTTAAGCGGGGAGTGCTCCGCATTTCCGCTATTATTTTTTTTTGTTCTCACAAGCTATGTTGTGCGAACTACAAATGTGGTAACATCGCGCGTGTGCGCATTGGAACTTTGCAACTTCAGACATCCGATGTCGTTGATGTAAATTTGGCAATGTCGCGCGTGCAGTGGTTTAAATTGTGTAAAAGTAAATAACTTTTTTATTTAATAAATCACGGGATCATTTTGCTCTTTAAAATTAATCTCGGGATATATCCACTTAATTCTTTCGCTGTATGAAATCAGTGTAAGTGCATAAATAACTCTAGGTATCTAATTCCGATCTCTGACTATCACAGAGCAGACTTGCTGTTTCGGATAACAATAATATATATAAAAATAAATAATGAAATAATTTTATTCGTACATAAAAATAATCTTGTATTTTTATACACTTTACAATTGTAAGTACAAAACTACAAGCTCAATTAAGCTATTGGTATTTAAATGGTGGTCCACGTTGTGTTTGTATACATATATATTTGACTATTACGGAGTAGATTCGGTGTTGATAGTCGAGGATGATAGGTTTAATTAAATAATGTTATATATGTATTTTGATTTCAAAATTCAATCTTTTTTTTAAATTTCGTTTCTCTAGACCGGCTCGCATTGGTTTTATTAACAGAACAATCTTTATTTCGTTGATATCTACTCAAAATCCATAAAATTACGAGCATCGTAAATTAGAAACGTCAAATTTTGTTTAAGACACACGAGATACAAATAATTTTCAGCAGAATTTGTTTTATGTCTGTTTGTGATAGTATGTCACTATAACTATACCAATTGTGTAAACCCAATTAAGAATTATTTATATTTTGAGTCATAGCAACACTGCACAGTGCACTGATGACTGAACATGGATGGCGGGAATGAAAATATTTTGACAGACTTGACAGTTCTGTTTGTATAATATTTAAAAACAAACAATAAAATAATTATAAAAGGTAAATAACGAACATGAAGAATGTGTCCTCGTTAAAATCCAATAATACTAATTCCCCAAAGACTCCGGGTGGTATTAGTAAATCTTTATTGACACCATGTCGAAGACTTGGTCTTTCACGAAATTGGAAAAAAAGTGGGCCCTCTCCGTTTATCTCACCTTTATCTAGTAGTAGCCAGTCAGTTGTTATTGAAGATAAAAAGGAGACCAGAAAAAGAAAGGCACGTGTACCAGAGGGAAATATCGAGGAATCAGTAGACAGTACAAAAATTGATGAAAATGAAGTTACCACTGAAAATATTAATAAAACGCCGTGTAAAAATGTTGAATTGCCACGACGAAAGAAGTCTAAAACACTTATATCTACTATTAATAAGTCTCAAGAGGATATCGCAGTGCATAAGGAAGTTCCCAGTGACAACTGTGCTAAAGAACAAGGTCTTGAAAAGCCACAAAGCGTTAGCATTCATAACAGTGAAAACATAGAAGTAGTATCGACACCTATACAAACAAATTCCAAAAACAGCAAGAAACGCAAGTCTCCTATGAAAGATATACCTAAACCCAATAAAATAGATCCTAAACATGAGCCCGATGATGATTCTAATGAAAGTAAAATAGATTCCAAAGACAAGCTTGCTGAATGTGATATAAATAGTCCTTCTATAGAACAAGAAAGTAATAAAGAAGAAGCTATATATGCAATAAAACAGAAAAGTCCAAATGACCTCCGAAAGGAATGTGTTGTTGTAATACAAAGAAAACTATTTAAAAACATAGAAAATAAAACAAATCGTGAAATAACTAAAGGTAACAATGAAAAACCTTTGACATGTGACTCAGATTCAGATGAAGCACCTTTAATTAATTTACATAGACAAAATTCTACCAAATCAACGACCCACAGTATTATTGATGATGATAATGATTTCATAGATAATAAAAGTATCAAACCCAAACCAAATAAGGGAATGGACACAAAATCTCCTAAAAACAAAGTCAATGCCAAGAAGATTACTAAAGTCAAGCCAGAAATTGTTAGTACAGAACAAAAACCACCAACTCAAACAAGTTTTGATGATGAAGATGATGATTTTGATAACAAAAAAACTATTTTGATAAGGAAAGCTTATGATAAAGTTTCTAAGCCAATTAAAGCAAAGTCCACAGGTTCTATAACTCAAAGAGACATAGATAATCTCAGAAACAGAATAGAGGCTAAGAAAAAACTTCTCTTGGCTCAATCTCTTACTTCAGACACTGAAGAATTAAGAAGTCTAATCAAGAAATGGCAAAAGGGATGCCAAGATGCGTTAATGGAATTACTAGATTTGATGCAGAATAAGTGCCAAGATAAAGAAAGAATGGACCATTCTGAAATGTTAAAAGCTCTGAAAATACCACCGTCTTTAGTTGGTTATGACTCAGAAAATGATTGTTTTAATAGCCTTGATGATGCCAGCATCATATTGGGACAATTTAAGGATCTATAGGTTAATTCATTATTTAATTTTAATTAATTTAATAAATGTTGCTATGTTTAGTCATTTATTTATTTATTTACTACTTAATTAGATGTTAATGTCATGTTTTGTTATTTGTTATATTAGTGTCCTTGTAAAATAATTATATTATTGTAAGTAATAACTATTTCAGATGCACTTTTTGAGTGCTTGTGGTCCATTTATTATTACAAACACTGAAGAATTATAACTTTTTGCAATTAATTTACAGTTAGCTAGGTACTATCCCTTCACAGAGCAAGCATTAGTAATATATAGTTGGTTAAATATAGGTGTTTTTGTATTTCAGTGTTAGTAAAGTGCAAAGAGTATAAATATACTATGGAAAGTAAAGTGCTTTGCACATCAGGTATTGCCCTTAATGACAATGTTTTACCTGTTGATTGCTGGTGTCCTAGGCTATAGAAAAGCATTATGTGGATGAACATATCATTAGTAATGGTTCTGTGTTTATACAAGTGGTTAGGAAAAGTAACTGAATCATTATTTAATCACATAATTTTGTTATGAATATGAACAATACATGGCAAGTAACTTTGACTTAAAGATTCTAAGTAACCATGTAACAGGGACATGACTTTGATGAAATTTGATTGAAAATTTAAGGATTTATGGGATTATAAGCTTAAACCTGACAGACTTCTGTTATACAAGTTGTTGAAATGAGACTATTATTTCTTACAAGGCTCAAAGCTACTACTTAGAATTGCCTTAGAAAATACTTTACAAACAGGGACTCAAACCCTTATAATTGGGTACACTAAAAGCAAGATTTTGATTATACACCATCAAACAATTCAGTGATATATATATTACTAGATGTTCCCGCGGTTTCACCCGCGTTTATCGTTACTGCGCCGCCCCCGTGGGTCGTAGCGTGATGTTATATAGCCTATAGCCTTCCTCGATAAATAGGCTATCCAACACTAAAATAATTTTTCAAATCGAACCAGTAGTAATCACGCAGAATAAACCAGGAGAAACATCGTTTGTACTATGTCTGTAATGGGTAATTATTTTGCTGCAATGTTATTTTAAAACTGCGATATCTACTAAGATATTCATTGAAATCGAATGATGTAAAGGGCAATTTTGTTTTAAATTAAATACTTGTGATGAATAACGTATTTATTTGGATAAGGATTAATATCATGTTTATAAAAATACCTTCGCAAATAATGCATTATTTTAGAACAAATTTCGTTAGCATAAAAATGGTTATAGTGAGCCAACCTTAAAAGATAGACATATGCTATCGCGGACTTTTTTTTAGAACTTTTAAAGGGAAACAATTCTGTCATACATTATTGTTACGAAACTTTAACTGTTTACGCAGCGCACGCAGCGGAAGCTCTCAAAAGGAAAAAATACCCTCCAATTTTGAAACATTCTTCATTAGTGCTCCGCTCCTATTGATCTTAGCGTGATGATATATAGCCTATAGCCTTCCTCGATAAATGGGCTATCTAACACTGAAAGAATTTTTCAAATCGGACCAGTAGTTCCTGAGATTAGCGCGTTCAAGTAAACAAACAAACAAACTCTTCAGAATATTAGTATAGATTAGTTGTTATATAGTTAAAATAAATAGTATCATTTTAATGAAACCAAGCAACATCACATAATAACATTTATTCTACAAAGATACTACAATTAATAAACTTAAAATCTATGGGATCTAATAGGGTTCTCTGGGTCAAACAGTTTTGGGTCCTTCAAGAAAGTCTTGTCTTTATAGTAATAAGGCATATAGGCACAGTTCTGAGCTTTCTTGATCTCATTTTCGACTAAATCTTGCTTAGACTTGCATAGACCAGTAATATGTCTACCATATATGCGGCCAGTGTAGGGACTCTGGAATTGTGACAATAATCTGTAGTTCTTGTAGTCCGGTGTTATGTTTAGTTTGCATAAAATGCACTGACGACGTTCCTTCTTGTATGGGTTCTCGATTTCGACAGGGGTATCATCGCTTTCAGCCAATTTTGGGTATGTGGATGAATATCTTATTGCCGTTGCCCTGTATGAAGTTGGCACTGAAATTTGTTTGAAATATTAGTATTACATTACGGCGCAAATTTTTTTGTTATGATTTTGGTTGTAATTGCCACTGATTATTATAGTTAAATTGATTCACAGATTTAAGAAATTAATTTATATATCAATATTTTAGATACGGAAAATTAAATGAAAAATTGTAAAGTCAAATAAATACGTACAAACAAAACGAGTCAACAGTGTTTTTAATAGAGCCATTGCTTTATTTTAATCTAAAATGTTTTATTTTATTACATAAAGATCTAGATTTATAATAACAACATAACCTTAAAAATGACAGATTATAGATGCGTTTAGTTCACAGACAAAACACGTGACGATATTAAAACGTTTTATTACGTTTAGTCAGATTTTGATTACATAATAATCAACAACTTATTGAACATACAAAGCGAAATCGCTAGAAGTATTAATTGTGTTTATTATAATTAGGTACATATACGTTTTAATTGAAACAAGCCGATTTCGAAAGAAAGGCTCATAAGGATAGGTACAGCTCGCGTATTCATTTTAGTAGCATTGATACATTCGTATATCATTCCAATGTATTTGTGCACATCGCTGAATTGAACAACACGAATCATATCCCAGAAACGTATGTAATTCCGTTAAAATGAAGAAATATTGCAATTTCAACAGCAAGTTACCGTTTGTCTATCCGGGAATCCAAACGTCGGCGTCGCTACAGGTAGTGCGTAAACGTTGTTAGTGTTGTGTATCGAACTGTCGAAGTACCATCATGCATCAGTGCAAATATAAATAAGATGACCAAGTGAGGGTAGTTGCTAAAACCTGCACTTTATGAAGGCGCCGCTAAGCGCACGCCAGTCAAACCGTGACCACTAGCGATGCAAGTCGGTCGAAACGTCCGTCGGTATTTATAACTTTTAAATAATTATCAACGCGATTGAGACCCTTTGTTTAATATTATATTCAGTTACTGTCGTATATTTTGTTTCCAACTTTTGCTTACTTATCTCGACGTCTTGGCAGTCAATCACGACGATTCACAGTCACGACGAGATCTAAAATACTACAGTGGTCTAAAATACTTACAAACTATTATTTCACATTAATATATTTTTAACATCACACAATAAGGTATCACTTAGCTTATTACTGCTTATTTGTGTACACATTTTAGTTTCCTCTAGCCATCGATTGCCAGTTATAACAAAGTATATTATTATGCGCCTGAAGAATTACAACGGCAATTGTTACACTGTGTTTTTTAATAGTAAACCTTAAATATAAGTAAGGCGTTTATAATTTGACTTTGTTAATAATCTTTTCTATTTATTAAATTAGCCTATTAACCTAACATAGGTCTATTATGAAACCAACGCTGGATAAAATAATTAATATATCATGTTTGACAATTAATCTTACTTATTTTTAGCTGTCAGCTTTTGCCCGCGGCTTTGCTAGGTTGAGTACAATATCTTTTCTGGATTTAAAATCCTATGTCCGTTTCTGTACCCCTGACAACGTGTTTACAAAGTCTTATGCTGATCGGTAGAGTAGTTCAGGCGTTAAAACGTAAAGAACAAATAAACTCACATTTGCATTAAAACCAATAAATATTCCAGAGAAATTCATATGAGTTTCTCTGGAATATTTATTGGTTTGCCTAATGGCAAACAGTTACCGAAGCCTGCATCACCAAGGACATCAAATGTGCATTCCTACTTGATATAAATCAGAATGAGTGCACGGACAGCACTATTGTGGCACTTTAGAGTCATAATACTCATAATAGTTGCCCTTGCACATATTCATCTGCACATTTTATTTAATACAAATATAAAATATACATTTACCATAACAATGAAATTGTTACTCAGTGTAAAAAACTTAAAATAGTTAATATTTTCGCCTACAACATTACGTAAATTTGCACGGAAAATGCAAAAACGTAAGCTCGTGTTACGTGATTTTTAGATTATAACAGTAGAAATCTATCCTATTTCACAGCTTAAACGAAACATAAATAGTTATATTACAATTTGTCCGTCCAAAATATTTAAGTTATTGGTTGACAATAAAGATACATATTTATCAAAACAGCACTACAAATCCTCCATACAATTTTACTATGGCGGCCGCGCCCCGATTTGAATATGCGTCGCCCGAGCTCTGTCATTATCTGCTCGGCGCAGTCTTAAACATTGATATAGATTGATTATTTGAGTACCTACTTTCGTATTAGCCATACGTTAATGCGATTAAGCTACCGCTATTCGATTTATTAACGCGGAGGCGTAGGACATGGTTCTTGTAAATATTAGGACGATGACGAGTCCGACTCGCACACACAGTTTTCCGTACCGTCATATAAATTATATACCCCTACATTATGTGCATTTTATTATTTATTGTTATAGCGGCAATACATATACACAATTTGTAAAAAAAATCTTCAATTACTACAAAATAAAATTAAAGGGCTCGAATGCCTCGATGAGTAAATTCATAAAAAAAAATTGGGGCAGTCTTTGGGAACTGCCGATAGAAGTGAAAACTTTAATCTTTGATCATAAACACTTCTTTATAAACAAAAAAGAGGCGGATCGGATTCCTGATTCTCTCTTATGGGTTATTAAGGGGGTCAATTTTTTGCGTAGGACGCATCATTTCTGAGATATTGTTAATATTCTAAAATAATTAAAAAATGGAAAGCGTGGATGCGTGACGATGACAAAGCGTGAAAATGACGGGAGTTCTATGATTTTTGTTCACCCAAGAAGTGCCCATCGCGCCTAAAGAAGCCTTTTTGCCATGTCGGGATTTTTGAACTTTTTGAGTGAAAAAAGCGGGATTGTTTCGTCAAAAGCGGGAAATAGTAAAAAAACGTATATAATCAGAAGTTTTTAAATAATTATCTTTTTATTTGTATTCAAATTACGTTTACGTGACAATAGATAGCAAAAATAGAAATGTATTTTAATAAAAATATGATATTATAATTAATCAGATTTACCCTATCGTTAAATAGTTGAGTCTTATTCGTCTTCAGAATAAAAAAAAAAAACAGACCTGGGACTGAGCCTGTCCCGCGCGGGACATTTAATTTTGATTTAAAAATCGGGACGTCCCACCAAAATCGGGACGACTGGCAACGCTGATGTAATATATATTACATGTCTGTATATGTATATGTAGTTTTTACAAAATGTGTGCCCGCTATACTGCATGAGGATGTTCAAGTCTTAGTATGTCTATACGTGAACATTGTCATGCAGTATAGCGGGCGCAGAGAGCAAAAATAATAACTGCAAAAGCGACGCTATGTTGTTATTATTCTACATGTATATAGTTACAAGAACTGACAGGCGTTGATAACCAACGTTTATTATATTACACTTAACGGTTGTGTTGTGTAGGTGTTTGTAAACATTCTATCCAATTTCTTCAAGCATTCTGTCTTCTTCTTTCCGTGTGGTTAGTGGCCAACCTGTTGTCAAGAGTTGTTCAAGCCGCCCGTAGGCATCTGACATGGCTTAACGACTGCTGTCAATTTGACAACAACCGGGACCAACTTTTTACATGCCCTCCGAAGCACGGAGACGCTCAGATGAAATACCACTAAGCGGTCACCCATCTATAGACTGACCGCACCCAAAGTTACTTAACCTCGCTAATCGTTTACGGATCAGTGAGTGCAACTGGCTATGAGCGCCTTTCTGTTGCAGCATTCTGTTGTACCACTACAATTCCAAAGTCTCTTTTCTATTTTCCATATTTTCAACGTTCGCATCGCTATTGCATTCCATAACATGAGAAAAAGATTTCTGTAAATCATACAAACAATCTTACTGTCACCTAAAGGGTTCAACACTTACCTGGATGCTGTTAGTAATATTTTTCAAGACTACCTACCCTGTGTTTGTGTGTCTCAAACCTCAATAATTTTCTTTCTTTTCCTTTAAAAGACGACTCTCTCTAAAAGACTTCCCACACTAGCAATAAATCCTGTAGCTACAGCGGGCAACCTTACAAACATTCAAACAACGGACACAAAGAACACACAGACTTGAAACAACTTATTGTGGATCATATGATATATTGTGAAATGATTATTCTGTGTGGAGATCGAACCCACATCACTTTGTTTGTTTTTTTGTTTGTGTTTTGTTTGTTCTTTGTTTTTTTGTTTTTTCTTTTTTAAAAATTAATTTTATTTAAAATAAAATGTAACATAATAATTAATGTATGTATACTAACTAGTCTTAAGCAAATATTCGCATGCCTGTTATAGGCGAATATGTCGGGCTGTTACTTGATGTCAATATCTAATGTACCATATTCTTGGCGAATAAATATCTTTCTTTCTTTCTTTGTATATCAGCCTAAGTTACTTTTGCATTTAGTTAATAGGTAGATATATATTTCTTCTGCGTGCCTTGGCCCGCGTGAATCCCATAAGTATGTATAAAAAAACATCTAATGTGTAAATCCAGAGCTTGGGCTATGTGCAAAGTTTCATCAAAATACTTTATTCGCGTGATTGAGTAGCAGACATTTAAACGTTTATCAAAGTAAGAGAACTATTTTAATTATGAAAATGTGTGTGTGTGCCAGAGTACACAGGTAAGAAGTGAAACTTCTTTAGGACATATCATTTTTCTACTATTTGCAACTTCACGAAAATGGGGTAGATAAGGCTTAAGCCTTAAGAAAAAAGTAATACAATTATATGATGACAGTTAATCTTGTAGAAATGCAACGATTTTATAAAATTAAAAATGTATAAATAAATCATTAAAAACGAATAATTAAAAAAGATGTAGGTAAGTATACATATTTTTATTTTCTAATCGTGTTTTGTTTTATTTTTAAATTATTATTTAATTTATATTTTTTATTGTTTTTAGAATTAATAATGTTCACTAGATTTACAGTCATATTTATTAATACTTGCTAATTTTAACAGATTTATATACATTCACTGATACTTACGATCAAAAAGTGAGGTTAACCTCAAATAAATATTAAAATCATGCTCATACGTGTTGAATTTATAAAACGAAATATATAATCACTCTCACTTTTCTTGTAAATTCACTTAAATTTGAATAAGTCTTTTTATTTTATCACTTTCAAATTAATATATTGTTATTCTTATTTCAAACCAAACTTCAAAACTAATATATTGTTGTTATTATTATAATATATTACATTATATTCTTTACGTCACTATACTAAACTTTGATAAAAAAGCAACATGGCGCGTAACCGAAAAACGTGACGTTTTTTTTTACACTGCTACAAAATTTCTCCCATACGTCGATAAAGAAGTTTCACTTCAATAAAGACAATATTTTATAAAATGGTGATGGATTTACTTATTTAATTTTCTTTGCCTAACCTTTAAGTCTTATTAATATTCAAATAACAACGTGATTATATTTTATTCAATCATAATAGGTATATATAGCTAACGTATGTTAAAAAAAGATT
Source organism: Catocala sponsa (assembly GCA_963564715.1). Taxonomy (NCBI): domain Eukaryota; kingdom Metazoa; phylum Arthropoda; class Insecta; order Lepidoptera; family Erebidae; genus Catocala; species Catocala sponsa. The sequence continues at coordinate 20,209,875 of OY751349.1, forward strand.
TAAATATTTAAATAACAAATATTGCATTGATAAAAAATTCGCAAGGCCAAATCTTGTATCTTATAGTTATAGTCTAAGACGGATAGCGACCTTTTTAAGCAAAGATGTATTTACAGTTTTGTGACATTCCAAATCTTTGTTCCGTTTTGTATTATTGCCGTAGCGAAAATATTTTAAGCCTGAGATTATTTTTATGAAGTCTTAGCCTAGTACAGTCAGCGATATAAGTAGCTGAACATTTAACAAATTTTTAAGTGGTTTATGGACACAATTTTTTTGTGATAATGTATTTTGAATAAAATAAAAACCCGATAACCGTTACTGCAGTAAAAGAAGAGAAATTACTATTATTTATTATAAAGCATTTCAAACTCGAACGAATGTTTATCGATTTTTGTCTTTGACAAGTAAGTAAATATAGCTAGTAGGGACTTCTAACAGCAGTCACCCGTGGTTGCTACCTTAAAACTTCATAATATTAATCTTGCTATCACAGTCTTTATCACCATTCTGCTTACCTTGTAACGACTTATACTATTACCTATGTCTTCATTACTTTGGCATACATGTTACACACTTAGTATCACACCTATGTATATTCCCGAAGGTGCATGCGTATTAAAGTCGTCAATTATGTCGAGGCTATCATCGTTTTCTATACAGTTCCAAAGTCTGTGCTGTTCCTATCTCGACAGAAAAACCAATGTCACTTTGATCGACCTAGAAACCTAAGCTGAAAAATCACGTATTTACTATCAGTGCACCACTGAGATAGCGTAATTGATATTACCTAGGTACTTAATATTTCATATGTGTACTACATTTTGCCCGCGGCCTCACTCGCCTTAATTTAGAATAATTTAGATTAGGTATGTCAATAAATTTCCAACCCTTCGGAAAAATAGGTGGTTTTTTCTTGGATGCAAGAGCCCTTTGTCATATTCTGTACTCCTGACAACGTGTATTCGAAATTTCATTATTATCGGTCGAGTAGTTAAGGCGTGAAAGCGTAACAAACAAACAAACAAATACACATTCGCATTTGTAATATTATAGTTAGGATTAGGATTTTCTTCCATATCAGTAAGAACATTCCTTTGCACCAGCACGCAGCTTCTACATCTTTATACGAGAAACCATGCAGTATCACTACATATTTTGGGTGGGGTTTCGATCTGTTGACAGCCCTACACTAAGAGAACGCTAATGCATCGATCTCACATGCTAATGTTACTAACAAACTCGTACATGATGTTTGTCACGGGCCGTCGCACGTTTGACTTTGTAAACTAGTAATGCATCATCGTATGGACATCGGGTTATACTGGAAATCAACATCAACTTGGTAATACACATAAAATTAATAATGATTGACCGTGAATTGAAGGCTAAGCTGATGTTCTTTGGCTTTTTATTAAATTAAAAAAAATGAGGTTGTTTATCTATTGCACTTTTTTTCACGTACTAATTTGTCACAGATTGCATGTATAAGTTATTTTTGTTACCTACCTATTTTATTTAAAACTATTTTCTTTTGTACTGTATCTGTGGTAAATAAACGTATTTTTTACTTCTTTTTATTTGTCTGATACGGTTTTTTTAAAGGGTATACTGTGAATGTTTTCCCTTGATTTGGTAAAGATCATACGGTTGATATAGTACAATTAAAAAAGTGTAGTTTTAAACAGATAAACTAAGCAATAATGCGTGTAGAGTGTTATGGTTGTCTATTTAGTTTTATTATTTTCATTAAATCCCTTATATAATAACAAAAAATATTATCGTAAATTATCAATCAGTCAACAACATACAGATTATATACATTTTTTTTAATAAAATAAGATAACGATATTTGCGATATTTTACGATATTTTAAATAGAATAAGATAAAGATATTTGCTGTTGTTTCTAGATTGTTGCACCGATCCTAAATAATTGGATCAATTTGATTAGGAGCCTTGTGAAGATTGAGTGGGTATTATATTATAATAATTATATTTATTACATATATCGCGTTTCAGTGTTTTTAAAGACTGTTTAATTAATTTGTTGGGAGGAGTATCAATCGCGCTTTATGGATCCAGCAAAAACGGAATCGCTGCGTGGCCATCGCTAGGAACAGAGTAGGTAACATTTCTTTACGAAATTTAACTTTAATTTAAGTTTTAGGTATTTATTTATACCTATTTAGTAGGTAGTATTTTCTTGAAGGCTAGACGCACATCCTCGTGGCAGACTGTAGGTTAGCAGTGACATTCTGTTATGATTTGGGCTGCTCTATTAAAGCTCAAAGAAATGCTCAATTAATAATACTTAGTCTGGTTCTGTGTATAGAAATTATCATTAAATAAACATGTTGCAGTGGTCAGAGTGTATAACACTGTGAATTTCGACACTTAGACAAATTACGTATGATTAGGGTCGTTTTTGTAGGTAATAGCAATAAATCCTTCGGAACAATAGGCTATACACTTCGCATGACTACGTAAATAACGCGTTTCGTTCGAGGATTACTTTGGTATATAACTAGTGTTTACCTACTAGCTCATAATTGCGAAAACGGACAAGACAACTATTGCGACACAACACTAGTAATGTAGTTTGTTAACGCTATTACGCGGCCATTTTGAAACGACATACAAGATGCGGAAATGCATTTCCATTGATAACTTTTCCCTACGATCGGTTAGTACAGGTTTCTCGGTTTGATGTGTAAACAAGAAATCGTCTTGCGGTTACCACAACCGGCGAAGCCACTGTCCGTATCGTACGTGGCGGACCGTAGTATCTGCTTGTGTATTCTGATATTTGTTTTGTTTTAAGTTATAGAAATAATTGGAAAAGAAAGTGTTTGTGCACGTGTGCAGTTTCGCGCCAAAATTCTGTGACAGTGACCTTATTTTTTGTGTTATCTGTGTCTATTTTTTTGCTTCCTTTCGGATTTTTGGTAAGTTGTCTTTTTTATTTTTTAAATTCATTGTTTTTGTATAGGGTGAAAATTAATGATTTAGAAATAAATCATTGCTGTTGATAGAACGTGATGCAAGTTTCCGTAAGTAATAAATCTATTTATATAATATCTAGTTGTGTGTTACGTTATGAAATGGAGGAAAATCTTAGTACTTATTATACTTGTTAAACACTTTCTTTTAAATCGGCAAAAGTAAAAGTTTTAACAGTGCATTGACAAAATGTCATCGTTTTACGTTTGTTAGTGTTAACGTACTCGGACTAAGGAATCAAGGTTGTGAGAGAAAGTGACCCAGCTGTGGCGGGCTTGTGTGCGATGGACTCTATAAGTTCTTTAGTGTGCATGTTTGTTCCGGATATCGGCATACGTTGAATATTGAGCAATATAACGTCCGAAAATCTTTGAGCAATTAACAATACTTTCAGTTTCATCATGTGTATGTACAAGCTACGTGCGTTGAGTTAACAGTTCATCAAAATTTGGCGGTTTCCGAACGATTTCTGGGTCGCTATTAGTATTCTTGGTGGGAACAGTGAGGTGAAATTTAGAAAAAGTTTAAGCGATCCTCGTTTGATTATGGAAATTATCACTAGGGAGTTTCGTGAATTTATCAGTCTCAGTGAGGAATTTTCGAAACAGGTACCTTAGTATACGCTTATAAGAAGATAAATACCTCAAAGCTACTAGCTTTATGATCCGTAAATTAAGGCGTATGTCAGATGGCAGGTGTCGCTTACTCACTATTTCTGCCTACTTCCGTGACAGAAACGACTCGCATAATTATGTCTATGAATATAATTATGCCGTTAGAAACAATGTGTATGTAGTCTAGTGGGAATACATACATATACTTATATAATTATACCTTCTTCGTGTGAAATATTTCCATTCAATATTTAATTTCTAAATTATAAATAATTAACATCAAATTAACTATAATTGGAATTAAATCATGTAGACTCTTGACATCTTACATCATAAAGAAACAGGAACCGCCCCGATTTATCATATTCAAAGATAATCATGTTATAATTGATTTTTTTAGAACTGGATTTATGCTATGTTCCTTTGTCTACTAAATTTGGTTTATTTACGCAATATAAAGTTAATTAAGTACCACAGTAAACAACTCAATAATTGAATATTTTTACATATGATAAAAATATGTATAAATATTGAATAAATAACAGGATTATCTATATGAATACGAGTAGTTTAATATATTTAGCTCAATGACAAAATTATAATGGATGGCCAGTTGTTGCGTACCGTTACATTGAGTTAGAATTAGCAATCGCGACATCGAGTCCGTTTAGGAATCTTATATCTAATCGAATCGTGTGAAATAAAATATGCCAATAGAGCTTGGCTTATAATTAAATAATAAAAGCGGTCGATGTATTTGTAAGTAAGTTAGTAGGGAATAGGAAATACGCTTTATAATAAAACCAGATGTGCCCGCGGTTTCACCTGCATTTATGATTGCTGCGCCGCCCCTGTAGGTCATAGCGTGATGTTATATAGCCTATAGCTTTCCTCGATAAATGAGCTATTCAACACTAAAATAATTTTCAACTTCATAATGTTAGTATAGATTAGGAATGGTCTTTCTGATAAAAATTCTTATAACTCATTTTGATGTAAAATTGTAAAAAAATAACTAATAGTTACTATAAGATTATTGATATAAGAATTATATTAGGTGTAAGGTTCTAACATACCTATAGCTTTAAGGTAACTGTACAAGAGGTTTCAAAGGTACAGTAGGTACAATTCAAAATATTATATGTATATGTATGTATGCTACTGACGTTACTAAAGTTAAAAAAATATGCTATAGGTTTTATTTCGGCAGTGATTGCTTTACACTTCAACATTAAAATACCTTTTGAAAATGCTACACCAAAATACTGTTTCATTCTGTTAACATAAAATACCCAAAAGTCTCTGCTTACATCCATTCTCGGTCCATTGATACTTAAACGATATAATCCACCATTTTATTTCCAAATGTAATCGACTTAGCGTCCAACCTACATATCAACTATTTAAAAAAATGTAAACCTGAATACGACAACAACATCAACGCATCTCTACCTAGATTATTAAAATAACGGTAAAACGATTAAAATAACCCTGCTTACTGTGCGCGTATATGCCTCTGCGCAATCTGCGATAATTGATATAAAAGTAGGTGATTTAACAGACTACTTGCTTCTAGTGCATTTAAAATACTAAATTGACTAAATAAATACCTACTGCCATACGCAAGGCTGAAAACACTACGTTTAAAATTTAAATGCTAGTTGCCTAAACTAAGTGCGCCTTCAACTTTTGAAAATACAATCGATGCGTACATGAGTCATGACACGTGAGTGTGACATTTCTTGTAGTTTTTGTAAAAAGAAAGTTTTGTTAAAAGTTATGGCGGCAAGCGCAAGCAATTATATTGTTTGCTTGAGATAGCACATAATTATTATATTCCTAAGTCGACGTATTGTTTGAATATTAGATTTAAACGGGTGCACTAGAAGTAAAAGACAAGCAACGTTGTTTAAGCCTAAATCTTAGAGTAGAATATCAATATATTTTTATAAATTACTAGCTATCCCGCGGGAATAGTAGTTTTCTTTTCTGGATGGAATGTACTTTGTGTCCTTTTTATACCCCAGATAACGTATATGCGTAATTTTAAGATGATCGGTCGAGTAATTAAACCGTGAAAGTGTTCCCATTTATAATATTAATTGGAATGAAACTAAATAGCTTTAAATTATTGCAATAACTTAACAGCCGGCGCCATAGTGCACCAAATATACCTATAATCAAATGAAATCATTTATTCTTTCAATCCATTTTGGGTATTACATGATTACAAAAAGGTTATTAAATTAGTACCACCAAAATCTGCATGAGGAGCCGTACGAACGTGTCGAGTAAAAAAAAAATTATAAAATCATAATAATTTCGACATTTTGTGGTACCACTTACTTAATTTTCAAAAACATGGAATGCAAACCAGTCATTGAGCTGTATGCAATCGTTTATAGAGTCAACGTGTAATTGATTTTAGTATGTCGATACCTACCTAGATAGCGGCTCTAAATGGTACTAAGTTTTGACAGGGAGCCAAATTGTATAATAGAGCCAAGGATACCTAAACCTTCTTCACGCTACATTCCTCTACTCACTCCATGATTCTTCAGATTCTTATAACATAACTATGCAGTACTCATCCCCGAATATAATATCAGCCCTGTATTAAACTGTCCCACTGCTGGGCACGGGCCTCTTCTCACTGTGAGAAGGGTCAGGCCATAGTCCACCACGCTGGCCTAGTGCGGGTTGGCAGACTTCACAAATCTTTGAGAACATTATGGAGAACTCTCAGAAATGCAGGTTTCCTCACGATGTTTTCCTTCACCGTTAAAGCAAGCGATAATTAACTATTTAATACGCATATAACTTCGAAAAGTCAGAGATGCACGCCTTGGGTTCGAACTCGAGACCTCTGCGTGGCAGTCCAACGGTTTCCCACTAGGCTATCGCTGCTGTTAGGCTGTCCCCGAAAGGATGAGCAAAATGAAAACTACGCCAGCTATACTTAAGCTCCTTAGAGCATCATAGAGTGAGTGCCAGTGGTCTACGATGCCAATTATTAAGTGACAGTAGGCTGAGCTGACTCCCCCAGTATAACACGGGCCTCCTACAAGATACCCGCGTAAGAATAGTAACACTGTTACTGGGTTTCGCTTGATTAGTATTAGCTTCAGAAGCTCTCATAGCTACCTTTCCTATTTCTTTTCTTTCATCCCATCTTTAATTCCTCTTCTCATCAATATCGTGCGTGTGGTACTAGAAGCGATCCGGGAATCTAGCCCGAGACCTTGTACAGGACGTTCACAACTGTTACTTTGTGACCTAAATGAATAAATGATCATGACATCCACGTCAAAGTCAAAAACATTAATTGTGCACGCATGAATAGTAAATGATCACTCTCTTTCTTCTTCAATTTCGTTTGCATGTCGTGGGTGAGTCATGCTAGTATTAGATTTTTGATAAATTTATCCACGACATGCAAATATTCAATTGAATATGACAAACTAATATATTGTTAGTGATCAGGGCGTCGTTGACTTCATGAAATTACAGGGTACCTCTGTATTTGTTAGGGCATACACGCTAAGGCCATTATACATTGACACATTTATCCTTACGGAACCAAACTCCAATACCATTGTCTAGGTTAACTAAAGGGAAATCGTTAGCATTTTATGAGCTGTATGTATTATTTAAATTGCCCTGCAAGTACAGACTAGGTGCCATTGTTATGAATGGAGGTCATTTTTGATTCTAAAAGTTCATAAATTAATTTACGGAGTTTGATAGAATTTATGTGAGCTCATGATAACACGAATGGTGCATTGGTTTATATGGTCACTTTGTCATTGTTAATATGCTAGAATGAAGCAGTTTGAATATAGGTGCATATATGTTGACTGTGGGTGTTTTTGTGTCTATTGTTATATCTGTCAAATAACAATATTGATATCTCTTTAATAGAAACGTTATTAAAAATACATACAGTATCAGTTTCACAGAAGGATACTTTAGTTAATGTTTTAGACTAGCCCAGTGTTAAACATTTAAAGAAGAAGGCGCCGTAGAGACTTTCTGCACAGTAAATATTTAAGAGTATGTTGCCGAACGACCAAGGCATGGAATTCTCTACCAAGGCACATGTTTCCTTCTTCCTTCAATCCTGGGTCATTTAAGCGGGGCGTGAAAAAGCATCTTCTCAGGCTGTCAAAGTAGAGACCTCAACATCGCCTCGGCTGCTGTGGGGGTGGTGTGGAGGCCACTGCTCTTAGACCACACGACTGCTTACCATCAGGTGGAGTGTGGTCATTTTGACGAGCAAAATAAAAAAAAATAAAAAAAAAACTATTTGCCTATATATACAGTGATCTATGATTTGCATTATGTATTGTACTGTGTTCTTGTTAAGTGTTCCTATTTACTAACGGCGTTATTCATAAAAAATAACTTATAAAAAAGGCTTAATACGATGTTTTGTTAAAATACTTAGTATGTCTGATATGTGTTGTAGAAAACCTTTATTCATTAATTTTCTGTAAACCTTAATTATATACAGCATCGTTATTAGTTAAGTTAGCATTGTTATGCATTATTAGGAACAATACTTTTTAAAATTTGACTTATAATGACGTTATAACCCTCTTGCAAGTTTTATGAATATGGCCGTAAAAGTGTAAATGTATAAAAATTTGCATGCTATTTAAATATGGCAAAATGTGTCCAGCGCCTATAATTATGTACTTACTTACCACCTATTTCTGTAACTACCACATTTTACTCACATAAATTATTATTATAGAATAAACATGTTCCATAGTTATTGGAACGAAGTTCCTTACGGCAGGCTTGGAGGGGATAGGGATTTTGCTGCGCGACCGAACTGAAAAATTGTGATAGTAAAACCATAAGAAAAAATCCGTGGAAAAAGTGCGTGGAATAAAACCGTTAAATGAGACGTGCGCAGGCGCGACAGTCGCATACACAAGCGAGTAGTGTATAATACCTTTCTCTTTCTCCCTCTTTCTTTTCGTTCTCTCATCCATTCTCTTTCTATTACCACTCCACCCCGCCAATGCATAGTATATACTCATGAATTCATGGACAAGCACGTGGCGAATACTCACATTATAGATACATTTTACTCGTGAGTAGTTTTGCAATTTGTGTCGATTCTACATTAGCCGAAGGAACTTCGTTCCTACCTGGTGTCCCACGACACCACATAATTTTTGTCTGTGATCTTCTGCAGCGACTTTCCGAGTCGTCTGGCTCTACATTTGACCAGAAGTCCCGTTGCCTTTTCTCGCCTGTGCATTCGGGATGTACACAATTGTATTCAAATATTAAAGAACTAGCTGTTACCTGCGACTTCGTCCGCGTAGATTTTAACTAAAAAGTGTTTGTCTCCGCGGAACCCAACTATATTTCTCTGCCCAAGTTACTTAAATGGCGTAGTTTTTATAGTGTAAAGCTAGATAATAGCATGGCTTACTCAAAAACAACATTTAAATATGCGTCGTTAGATTACACGCTGTCACAGAATGCGTAAGAAAAATAAAGATTCACAGCTCTTGCCCCGTAGGTGATAGCGTGATAATATGTAGCCTATATGTTGACACGACCTGTTAGTAATATTCATGCAAAATTTGAAGTAAATCCATGCAGTACTTTTTGAGTTTAGCCCGGACATACATACAGACAAACAGACAAAAATTCTAAAAACTATATTTTTGGCTTCGATGTCGATTGTAGATCACGCTCCAAGTATTCTTTTAAAAAAATATTCAATGTACAGTTTTGACTTTCCTACGATTTTATTATATGTATAGATTAATTTATGTGCGTCAATGACTACCTATTCGAATATGATAACTACAAGATCCCAAAGCTGCTAGACTTGGGTCATTTTACCAATGTTGTTTTGTTTTTAAGTAAAAGTGAAATATGAAAACACGGTATGCATACTTGTTATTTCTTTGTTTTGCTTTTGTTCTTTTGTTGCTGATAGCCCTTTTGGATTGATTCCTGATTTAATATAAGAAACATTAAGATTTTCTATATAAATAACTTAGCCTACAATACAGTTGACAGACTTAATTTTATAATTATTATATACTAGCTTTTGCCCGCGGCTTCGCTCGCGTTAATTTAGAATTTGACAATCAATTCGGGTTGTACTCTGTTTGTAATAATATAATTCAATCATGATTCGAAAAGCACGTGGCGCCATCTATTATCATAAGAACGTTATTGTTGTTTTCCTCGGGAACAGTATTTTTTTTCGGGATGAAAGGTAGCCTATGTCCGTTTCTGTACACCTGACAACGTAAATGCAAAATTTCAGGATGATCGGTTCAGTGGTTTAGGCGTGAAAAGGTGACAAACAAACAATCAAACTCATTTTCGCTTTTATAAAATTAGTTAGGAAGTTAGGATTAGGATTAGGATTATCATGGTGATTATAGAAAATGCAAAAGGTCAGTGTCGTGATATTTTTATTTTTGGATATTAACATTGGCCTGCTCTGGGGTCTTAGTGTAAATTGAATCTATTCTGAATGTACAGTGTCAGTTTCAATGATACTTATGTTTAGAATTGTCAATACATTCGAATGATCGAATACAATCGTGCTCATTGGTACAGTTTATAGTCACATCTTTTCTTATGACCTAGCATTTTACTTGTGACGTAACTTACCTTTACAACTTTCGAGACCCGAGGTCAACGGGAAGTACCCTAAAGGTTTGGATGATCGGTGAGTGCGTCATTTGGTAGGAAAACAAATATTTTAAAGGCCATATTTATCTTATAATTATACCCCTTTTGTGAGGAAGTTGAATCTTGTTGTTATCACGTTGGAAGATATTCGAAATACCAGCAAAAAATAAAAATATATAATAATATCAACTCTGTATCAAACTGGTCCACTGCTGGGCACGGGCCTCTTCTCAGTTTGAGAAAGGTTAGGCCATAGTCCATCACACTTCGGCGGGGTCGCGACTGCATGTGAAAATGATTCGCGCGGCCCCGCCGATAGTGGTTTGTCGAGGAACATCGTGGTAGGTTTAGTCGGTATCCGGGAGGTACATTATTCCCATTCCATCTTTCTTTTACCCCGGCGAGTTCGACATAACCCCGCCGCGCGCTCCCGCGGATGGGTATGCGTCAATGCATTGCCTCACGTTAAAAAAAAAAATATTCCGTCACTCTGGCCCACTGCGGGTTGGCAGACTTCACATACATTCGAGAACTTCATGGAGAACTCTCAGTCATGCAGTTTTCGTCACGATGTTTTCCTTCACCGTTACCGGTACCGTTATAATTTAAAAAAATATTATATTACGTAGACATCTGTAGGTATACTCTGAAGGGGTGTGTTGCTCCCACATTTTGACAAATATGTTTTTAAATGCCACGTAATAGGATTGCTTTCGACTAGGCACGTTTTCAGGCTCCATGCTGTTACTAAAGGATTAATTGAATATATACAAAACTTCGCTAACACGGTAATCAAATTTGAGACCTCATCACGAATATAAGCGTACACTTAAGCTAATGGGGTTGTCAAAACAATAAAGCAACTAGGGAATAAATTCGAAAAATATTATTTGATTAAACAAAAAGTTTAAAAATTAAAATTAATCTACTCTATACGAATTTCAGCGCGATTGATTTTAATAAACTCTTATTTAGATAATAATAATAATAATATAATATTCTATCTCATACACACAACACCATCTAGCCCAAACTAAGCAGAGCTTGTACTATAGGTACTAGACAATAGATAAACATACATATAGGTATACTTTTTTTTTGTAAATACATACATATTATACATAGAAACACACAGACCAAGACAAACATCCATGTTCATGCTACAAAATGTTTAACGTGTGCGGGAATCGAACCCGCGACCTCAGGCGTGGCAGTCGGTTACACTTACTACTACGCCATCGAGGCCGACCAATATAAGATCTTTTAAAACTATTAAACTTTATTCAATTTACACTTTCTCCGATGGGACCGGTAGCATTTCAATAAACTGCGTTTTAATCCGTATAAAGTAATTTAATTTCAGTTATGTATTTGCGTAAACGGAAGACAATATTATGTTAATTTAATTGTATAATGAACTAGCTTTTGCCCGCGGCTTCGCTCGCGTAAAAGTCGGTTAGGTTATGTTAGGAACAATACTTTTTTAAATAAAATATAGCCCATGTTACTCAGTGATAATATAGCTTTCCAATAGTGAAATAATTTTCAAAATCGCTTACGCAGTTTTTAAGTTAAATCGTTACAAACACAGAAAAATCAAATCTTTCCTCTTTATAATCTATACTAATATTATAAAGCTGAAGAGTTTGTTTGAACGCGCTAACCTCAGGAACTACTGGTTCGATTTGGAAAATTCTTTTAGTGTTGGATAGCCTATTTATCGAGGAAAGCTATAGGCTATATAACATCACGCTACGACTACGACCCGGCACAGTAACGATAAACGCGGGTGAAACCGCGGGAACATCTTGTGTTAGTATAATAGATAAACTCTAACTTTTACGGGTTATCATAATACTAGATGTTCCCGCGGTTTCACCCGCGTTTATCGTTACTGCACCGCCCCGTGGGTCGTAGCGTGATGTTGTGATAGCCTATAGCCTTCCTTGATAAATAGGCTATCCAACACTAAAAGATTTTTTCAATTCGAACCAGTAGTTCCTGAGATTAGCGCGTTCAAACAAACAAACAAACTCTTCAGCTTTATAATATTGGTATAGATAGCTGACCCGCGCAACTTCGTCTGCGTCACATAAGAGAGGTCGTAGGCACCTATAATACAATTTTAAAGGAGCTGAAATCCAAGAACCACATAAGAACCATTGAACAAGATTTTATAAATATACCTACAGTGCTAATTTAAAATCACGCAGAATAAACCAGGAGAAACATCGTCTGTATGTCTGTAATGGGTAATTATTTTGCTGCGTTGTTATTTTAAAACTGCGATATCTCCTAACATATTCATAGAAATCGAATGATGTAAAGGGCAATTTTGTTTTAAATTAAATACTTGTGATGAATAACGTATTTATTTGGATAAGGATTAATATCATGTTTATAAAAATACCTTCGTAAATAATGCATTATTTTAAAACAAATTTGGTTAGCATAAAAAAGGTTATAGTGAGCCAACCTTAAAAGATAGACATATTATGCTGCCGCGGACTTTTTTTTAGAACTTTTTAAAGGGAACAATTCTCTCATACATGATTTTTGCGAAACTTTAACTGTCACGCAGCGGAACCTCTCAAAAGGAAAAAAAACCTCCGATTTTGAAACATTCTTCATTGGTGCTCCGCTCCTATTGAACTTAGCGTGATGATATATAGCCTATAGCCTTCCTCGATAAATGGGCTATCTAAGACTGAAAGAATTTTTCAAATCGGACCAGTAGTTCCTGAGATTAGCGCGTTCAAGCAAACAAACAAACAAATTCTTCAGCTTTATAATATTAGTATATATAGATACTAGTATTATAAAGCTGAAGAGTTTGTTTGTTTGTTTGTTTGAACGCGCTAATCTCAGGAACTACTGGTTCGATTTGAAAAATTCTTTTAGTGTTGGATAGCCTATTTATCGAGGAAGGCTATAGGCTATATAACATCACGCTACGACCGACGGGGGAGGCACAGTAACGATAAACGCGGGTGAAACCGCGGGAACATCTTGTATTAGTATAATAGATAAACTCTAACTTTTACCGGTTATATGTATAAGATATTGCTTCACTAAATGTGCCAGTGGGTTTTCCTTAAAGCAACGACTGTCGGTTAAGTTGTGATATAACCAAAGGCTCCAGCGCAACCAGTGATTTATCAGTGGCATGTTTCTGACTAACGCAAGCTCAATATGTTTTCCTAGTAGTCATTGGAATGGAATCCATCTTGTTCTTCATTCTTTAATTTCACTTGTAAGTTGTCTGCACGGATGGCGTAGTGGTTTAAGTGGTGACCTTGCCATTGCTACTACGCCGGGTGTTGTGGGTTCGAATCCTATACGGGACAAAAAAATTGTGTAATCCACAAATGGTTGATCCGAGTTTGGATGTTCTTTGTGTCGTTGTTTGAATGTTTGTAAAGCCCCGCGACACAGGATATATGCCTAGTGTGAAAGTTACATAGATACGGGATGCAGTTCCCGGATCGAGCGAAGTATTGAAGTGATATTCTGGTAGGACATTTTCTGTAGTAACTATCTAGAACTGCTTCTGATCGACGATAATAAGGTCACAGTCGGTTACAACTTACAAGAGACCTAAAAACGATTGAAATGTTACTGTAATTACTTACTTCTTCAGAATATATAAGCGTGAGTTACGTATGTAGGTAGTAAGTATGTGTACACAATTATTATTAGTACCGGGAGAACGCGATTTCTTCACTAAAAGTGCGGGTTTCCCCAGCGATACAAATTACGGTAAAATTGTGCGGTGCTAATTAACTTGAGTGCGACTATAAATCATAAGTATTAAGTCTTATAATCTATAGTAATATTATAAAGCTGAAGAGTTTGTTTGTTTGGTTGAACGCGCTAATCTCAGGAACTACTGGTCCGAATTGAAAAATTCTTATAGTGTTGGATAGCTCATTTATCGAGGAAGGTTATAGGCCATATACCCACGGAGGCGGCGCAGTAATCATAAACGCGGGTGAAACCGCGGGCACATCTAGTCATTATATATTGTGTCCTCTTATACAGGAGGGAAAGAGAAAACCTATTGCTGTCTTTTTACCCTTTGATATAGAGTATGATGCATAGCTATGTTATAAGCTCCATGTAATAGTTTGACTTAAATTAGGGACTTAAAACATAGTTTACTAAACATAGATGTAATACACCTATTTCTTCGGCGCCAGACATCCGTAAGTCTAATTTAGGTTTAGTAATAGTTGATTTTTAAATCGTCAGGATTATTTCAGGAATGAATAATTATATCGGTTTGACTTATTTCCTATGCAAAAGCTGTCAAAACATCAAAAATATTCCCCAGATAAAAGTTACTTGACGATTGAAAAATCGGCCCCAATTTGACGTAACGTAGGGCGTTCCTTCAAGTCAATTTTTTAGCTAAATGCCTGAATAAATACAATTTCAAACAACTGTAAAATGATAGAATAGAATTCGTTTATTTGTCAAACATAGGTGATTACAATTTATGGTCTAAGTCTATAATAAGAACGCTATGTTTTGCCATGAAGGCATACAAATTTTAATTAAAACCGACATTAAAATACAGTAAAATAATTAAAATAAACATTAAATAATATCCCTTTACATTTAAATTACATAAAAATTATTATTATTGATATTCATTCTTACATTACATTGTCAGATTATTATTACGCATTAATTACAATATGATGTCACAAATAGCGTAACTTAACGACCCGCGATACCGCTGGGGTGGGCCATTAATACGGCTTAGGTTCCAAACGATTATCGTAGATAACCTTAGTCTTAGAAAGCTGGTTTATGTATTTATACTGCGTGAAATACTAGCATTAGGAAATTGGTATATCGTTGGAGTACTGCTTACTTCTCGATCTCCTTCACTATCTACAGAAGTTCACTGTTTGTATCGCCATGCCATGTATCCGAATCTTATGCACGGATAGGAGAGGAGCAACGGAGAGTTTGGCTTTCAGCGTCTTCTGCAGTATCTTTCAGAGAGAGCACTTTAAAAATTATTTGAGTTGGTATCATAGTAACATGCCACGCCGCAGCAGGCTTTATTTTTATAACTGGAAATGTTTTCGTCTCTGACCTTAATTTTAGCATTTATATCTTGTATAAAACACGAAGCCCAAATATTCTTCTCCTAGCTTTTATTATTCCCAAGTCACTTGGGGTCGGTTTTCTACTTAGTCTAACCGGATTTGACTGGGTGTCAGTTTTTACACGGAGCGACTGCCATCTGACCTCCGAAACCCGATGGCTAACGATACCCTAAAGCTAGACCAGTGTCAGGATATTAGAGGGCACTGACTTCCCAATAACGACTGTCAGTCACCGACAGTGACAGTCGGGACCGACGGCTTAACGTGCTCTCCGAGGCACGGAGCAGGCGATGATTGTCAATCAATACGCACATAATTTCGAAAAGTCATATAACTTCCGAAAGTCAGAGGTGCGCGACGTGGGTTCGAACCCGAGACTCTCTGCATTGCAGTCTGTTGGTCGCCCCACTGAGCTATATATGTAGATATTAATAATGTATTTTCACTTTATCACTGCAGATGGCTTATATAACAGTTATAACCTTTCATGCCAATTACTTGGCGACAGCATTGTCGGGTATTTCCATCCCGCCCCAAGTACTTCCATACAATGTCATTTTCTCCTCACCTAATATATAATTACTTCGGAGATTCTGAAGAGGAAGCGTAGTCTGTGTTTACTTTTATTTAATAGCCTGTGATTACAGTAATAGGTGCATGGTAACGGAGACTTTTCGATGGCTTTCTGACAACTCATCGTTGACTTGGTCTAGGTAATAGTTAATAATCTTACAGAGGGTTACGGTGACAAGGTCTGGATACTTACGCTGGAGTTAGTCCACAAATTAAAGTCGCGTCTTAGAACGACCTATAATTGGATTTCTTCATTTTAAAATAGACAGCATCTGCACTAGGCATTAATCCTGTGACGCGGGGGACTTTACAACCAGTTATACAATAAAAGGTATTGTGGCAAAAGTTAAAGTTAGCGGTAAACTGCCACAGGCTGTTTCCTTGATTGATATTTACGAATATAGTTGCGCAGAAGACTCATTCTTAAGAGGAAACACAAGAGCCGTTTTTACATACAAACGTAGTCCCCTGTTTCCTCCCTCGATAATGCCAGTGGAGCAATAATTTTTTTCCAAAAAATGTATGGCCTCTATTGGCATGTCTCTATCTTTTCCTTTTTTTTATAAATTAATTATTAAAAGAGACATGAGCTTTCAAAAACCTCAAAAATTTACCAGATTTTCCGCTGTGTTCAAACATCCAGAAAACAAATTTGACTATATAAACAAAGGAAAACATAGGAACACAGCCAAAGTCTTTCTTTAATTTTAATGAAAAAAGTAGTTAATTCGGTCAAGTTTTGGAGAAGGAATCAGGGGACTACGAAACGTTGATTTTGTGTACTTTTAATAGGTATTTTTGGTCCAAGCTGCAGTTGTCTCTATCGCGCTCATGATACTATAGGTACATGGCACTGCGCGACAGCAATAGATTTTACAAATACCTATTTTTCAATTCTCTCGCCCTTAGTGTTTCTTCTTAATAATAGCTTTGTAGCACACAAACACCCGACACTAAAGTAATTAAAATTCTATCAAGTTATCACCAAACATCTGGCAAAATATAATATCATAACAATAGTTGATGCTATTTGTGTAACTAAATTAAATGAGTCTATGTTTATTGAAAAAGAATTTTGCTTCTGCACCATGCAAAGCGCAGATAAAGAATTTGATTTGTAAAGACAAGTAATTTATGACTTTAGTCGGATGTTTTCTGTTGTTGTTGACTGAATAATTCGACTGATGTATATTTGCGACATTTTTACGTTGTGTTGTTGTTCTGGATAACAGTAATCCGGATGTTGTGTTCTGCCAGTGTATACATAGACTTACCTATATTTATAGATTAGAGTAGTAGAGTCTCGCTGATTTCAGCATGAATGGGTCGGCTCGACCGGAGAAGGACCACCCTCTCACAGAATATCGACGTGAAATAGCAGTATTCCTATTGTTGTGTTTCATTCGGTGAGTGAGAGTGCCGGAGGCCCAATCACCCTCTTTCCCCCTTCCCGTTCCTTCTCATACCCACTTCATTTTATACCTAAATGGTCGGCAACGCGCAAGTGATGCCTCTGGTGTTGCAGGCGTCCATAGGCTACGGTGCCGACTTACCATCAGGTGGGCCGTATGCTTGTTTGCCACATTAGTAGTATACAAAAATTGAATATTTGTAAATGTATGTTGCTGCAATCCCTGGGCAACTTAACAAATCTAGGAGAACATTATGGAAAATGAAGCATACTAGTCTAACCGCGTTTTTCGTTCACATATAAATTGCTAGTGGTGGCAACAAGCGTTGCGGAAACTTCTCTAAACATTTAATTATTGAGGTGCACTCTACATATAAGTTTTATTTTGACAATCAGAGGATATCTTTTCGTAATAAAATCTGTTCCAAATCAATAGGAATTGGAACTAGTCTCAGTGTCATTAATGTCACAATCCTTTATAAAAACATCTTCAAATGAAAGCATATATTGCATTTCATTTCATTAAGCAAGTTCGGAATACAATTCTAAATATATTTTATTATGAGAATTGGCTCTTTGAAGCAACAGACAAAGCTTTTCTGTCGAGTCCTTCTGGAACCATTCTGTCATTTTTATACAAATCTGTAATTATTTGTGTATCTGCACTTGATACAATTTTACTTCCAACTATCAGTAACCACAACATATCCAGTTATCAAAAATAAATAAAGTGTTGTTACGTTACACGAATAACTGCGGATTGACTTCTTTTAGTAAATACTCGGTTACCTTGCTCTGAACAACTTTTGTGTATCAGTCTGGTTTTTTAAGTTGTTTATCTTGCATGTCTGAGGTGCAAGTACATGTTATTATGAATGCAGATAGTTATCGCATATGATCCAAAGAACCTAAGTAATCGACATACGCCATAGGATTAACAAGCTAAAAAAGCATTAATTAAAATAGTCATAGAGTCTATTATTATATAGATAAATTAAGAGTCTCTTGAGAAGAGACCGTGAATCGGCAAACGGTATATTGGTCTACAGCTTGATAATGTGAGCCTTTGAGAGATATGCGGTACTCCAGTCCAGCTTAAATCAGTCCGACTAGATATCAGGGGCCATAGCACCATGTTTTAAAGCATTGTTATGACATGCGCGAGAATGACATACAGCTATACAATCTGTAACGTAATCTCGTTCTCGCTTTGGAAAATAGTGCTTTAAAAGACGGTGGTAAGGCCTCAGAACTAGAAAGAAGATTGCAATAAAAAAGAAATGTGTTGAGTACTTGTAGTGTGTTGTGTATCCCGAGATTCTCATGGAGGTACCGTACTGCCAGCTAAGAGATCAGGCTCATTTGTTTTTTGAGCTGACTGTGTAGTGACTATCTTTTTGCTGGGTTTTCTAACCACAAGTGATGCTACTATTGCTTTTGCTGGCTTCCAGTGCATATATTGCGTTATGTTTATGTTCTAGTCGGGATGACGCTAAACCTCGTGCAATATAATGAATATTAAACAATTACGAATTCTATTTGATACTTTAAGTATATTTTTCCGTAAAATATACATTTCCACGTGTCCCACTTACAGACTGGTTTGTATACCGGTCAAATGTTATGTAACTTATAATAACGACTACGTCGCAAGCATACCAACTCCTTTCACTTATCTGTGGTACTGTGGTCCTTTTTCATCTGTGGCACGTATGTTATCTGTGCAGTTACGTCATTTGACATGAAGGAAATGATTGAACGCAAAGTGATGGCGGCAAATTTGCTTGGATTGCAAGTATTGAATGTTACGTTCTGAATCAAATTATTGGTGTGTTTGTAACTTATTGCGCATGTTATGTTTAACAATATTTTGGAGAGGTGGGGAGAGTGATTACATTGGATTAAGCTGGGGATTTTCCACGTCCTTCTCTTTAAGCAAACGAGCCAAAGCTATACTTACGCACTGTATCTCTTTTCTTATATCTCATTCTTTCGTATGCAATGACTATGACTTTAGTGATGGTAGTGAGGCTCCTGATATATTAATGGAATAGTCCGCTTGACTAAGTAAGCAACTCCACCCTAACGCAGCTAAATTCCAGTTGTTTTTGTGCGTAACACGACAGAAAGGTACGGATTCCAGGCTTAAGGAATCCCAGTGCTGTCATCAGAACAATAATCTTTGTGCCTTGCGCTGAAAACACAACGACGCTATAACGCGCGCCTGTTATACCTGGCGTAGCAGGCGTTTTATTTTCATTATTTGAAATTCTGCTGTTAAGAGGAAACACCAAGAGCGAGAGAATTAAAAAATAGGTATTTGTTAAATATATTGCTGTCGCGCAGTGCCATGTATAGTATCATGAGCGCGATAGAGACAACTGCAGCTTGGACCGAAAACACCTATTAAAAGTACACAAAATCAACGTTTCGTAGTCCCCTGATTCCTCCTCCAAAACTTGACCGATTTAATTATTTTTTCATTAAAAATTAAAGAAAGACTGGCCGTGTTCCTATGTTTTCCTTTTTTTATATAATCTAGTCAAATTTGTTTTGTGGATATTTGAATACAGCGGAAAATCTGGTCAATTTTTGAGGTTTTTGAAAGCTCATGACTCTTTTAATAATTATTAATTTATGAAAAAAAGGAAAACATAGGGACATGTATACCAATAGAGCCCATACATTTTTTGGAAAAATTATTGCTCTACTGGCATTATCCAGGGAAGAAACAGGGGACTATGTTTGTATGGAAAAAGGCCCTTGTGTTTCCTCTTAAAGTGCTCGTCTTGACAAAAAATCGGTCTGTATTATGTTATAGTCGTTTGCCCGTAATCGTGGCTGTTGAACAGCAACTAAAACGTCGGTGAAAGTGCGGAATATAAATAATGATCAAATCTTTTCTATGTAATATGTACATACATAATTTTTACATAATCTTAGGTCTACATTCTCGATAGGGTAGAAGAGGTATATTACATTTATATTTCATTAACATATAATATTAAATCTTACGTAATACAGGACGAGCCTATTGTCGTCTACCGAGAACGTATCCAGACGCCTTAACTGAAAATATGTTGACGGATAAACCCAATAACACTGCCTTACCCGGAAACAAAATCCGAGGCCTCAAGCACAGCAATGCAATCGTATTGACACTGCTGCGTTACCGAGTCGGTATAATATATAGATATATAATATACTAGATATGCCCGCGGTTTCACTCGCGTTTATGGTTACTGCGCCGCCTCCGTAGGTCATAGCATGATGGTATACAACCTACAGCCTTCCTCGATAAATAAGCTACCCAACACAAAAATATTTTTCAATTCGAACCAGTAGTTTTTGAGATTAGCGCGTTCAACCAAACAAACAAATTCTTCAGCTTTATAATATTAGTATATATCTATACCTATGTATGAGTGACGCTATTATAAAATGTATGAGTGTGTTTATTTTACACAGAATCAACATCCACTTGAGGTATTGTCACGTATTCAACATCAAGGAGATATACATATATGTATAAATAATTTGGAGGTAAACTGGACACCAATGAAAAACATTTTTGTTCTACTTGTGTACATATCTATACTAATTAATTTATAAAGCTGAAGAATTAGTTTGTTTGTTTAAACGCGCTTATCTCAGGAATTACTGGTTCGATTTGAAAAATTCTTTTAGTGTTGGATAGCCTATTTATCGAGGAAGGCTATAGGCTATACCTATAACATCACGCTACAACCCACGGGGGAGGCGCAGTTACGACAAACGCGGGTGAAACCGCGGGAACATCTAGTCTATACAATTAAATAAGCAGGCGCTTACCGTACCCTATGACCGCTTTATATTAGAACGTATATACTAATATTATAGAGAAAGATTTGATTTTTGTTTGTTTGTTTGTAAGGATTTATCTCAAAAACTATTAAACCGATTTTAAAAATTCTTTCGCCATAGAAAGCTGTATTATCACCGACTAACATAGACCATAATTATATGTTTTTTAAATGTTCTTTTCCTAACTTATCCTACTTTTACGCAAGCGAAGCCGCGGGCAAAAGCTAGTATTATATAATATATAGAGGTTAATCTGCGAAGTATTTGAAAACCTGACATAATTAAACATCTATTCTGTTTGGCCTATATAGTCTCAATAGGTTAAACAACTAAAACAAACAACAAACAATTTTTAGTACCTATGGTCCACCCGGAGACTGGCCTTCTGCACTGGAGGAATTATAGTGCAGAAGTGTGTGAACACAAGTGTACTCTCTATTCCTGAACCCTCATAGTCCGATGGAATAATAATCTGACGTGACCGGTGAGAGATAAGGTACAGGACCAAAGGCTTGACGTGCTTTTCCAGGCACATGGTGTAAAAACTGCCAACATCCTAATTCCAAGGCTACTTACTATTGAACATTTCTAGACGGAATACCAGCAACAATATTCTGTAGGATGAGGGTACTTGCACAACTAGTTGTCCCATTTCGAGAAAATATCAAAATTAATAGTGCAACAAAATAGTTACTACTCTTACGCCGCATTCCTGTAAATGACTGCTACTTCCTAGTGATGCGCATAATTTTATTCGAATGTAGGTATCGCGTTATGCATAATTTTATTCGAAAGTCATTCGAATAAACTTGTGTATAACGCGATACCTACTTTGCATTGTCAAGAAAGCATAGCACTTACTTAAGTATAATATTGAGTTTTTCTGTCAAGAAAATGTTGCACACCCCCATGTTTCGAAAACCTCGTAAGGCCGCTGGTTCTGCGTGTTATTGTCTCTGTCCGGTCGTGTGGGATTGCTGTCTCATCGGACTATAATAATAATAATGTCCTCCAGACCGATTCCGGTCAGGGCGGCCAATCTTAACGGAGACTGGTCATCTGCGCAGGAGATATTATAGTGCAGAAGCGTGTGCCCAAACACAAGTGCACTCTCTGTTCCCTAACTCTCATGATCCGATGGGACGGTAATCCGACACGACCGGAGAGAGATCAGGCGCAGGACCAACGGCTTTACGTGCTTTCCGAGGCACGGGGGTGTCTAACACCGCCAACTTCCTAATTCCGGGCTGCTATTGAGATTTCTTAACAGTAAAACGCAATAACTTTTTCATGGCCCGACCCGGGATTCGAACCCAAGACCTCATGCACAGCAGTCGCATTCACTACCGCTGCGCCACGGAGGCAGTTACATCGGACTATAAGAGTGTATAGGGAATAGAGTGCGCTTGTGTTGCCCACATAATTATTTGTGGAGTACAAATCTTCTCCGCAGCTAGCTAATCTGCGTTAAGATTAGCCGTGACCGAAATTTGGTCTGTAGGTCATTATTATTTGTTATTGTGTTGGTAAAACACTCGATATTATTTGAATGTGAATATGGACATCGCTAACACTTCCCAAGACATATTGACTCATCACTACCATCACCAAATATTTAGCAATGGCGGGCTTCTATCACTCTAAAACGATTTATTAAACCAGTCGTCTGAAGTACCTACATACTTATCTGCTTAAGACCGCACCACACGCACGCAGTATTTTTAATAAGATTGCGGCAAATGCGTGTGGCAGACTACTAACTCTTAAGGTAATAAGTAATTGACCAGGGGCCGTACAAAACTTTAAGGAGTTATATCACGTGTCGTTGGCTACACGTGTCGTAATGACAAAGCTTGTTGATATAATATAATCATGGCCAATATTTGTATATGACGATGCGCTGTTCGAATAATTATTGCAAGATACGATGTTCACGTGTTTCTCTAGGATATCCACGAAACACGTGAAATTAATATTATGTTTATATAGATGTAACAATAAAAAAAACGGGTAGAATTTAGCTTCCTTCGTTTTTTTATTGGAACCTGGTAATTTTTTTATATTTAGATTGATAAGCCGATAGATCAATCTTTGCATAAATCCTAGGATGATTCCGATGGCGGATCATTTATATTTGCTATTAGGAGTCGATTTTACAAACAGCTTTTCGAGATATACCAGATAGTTTTAAAGTATAGAAAAGTTCATTATGGTTAGAAAATAAATAAACTGGAATTCTTGCAATGATGCAAGAAATAGTTCGAATTTTTAAAAGATTCTGTGTCCAATTGTAAGTATGAAGTGAGTATGAACGCATAATGTTTACAGTTTACACCTTTTTTACAATGAGTTTTGTCTTGTCGATGATCTATTGTCTAATGTCTATGCTCTCTCTCTCACTGGCTCAGTGACGCGTAGCAATTTGTTAATTCATATTTTAATTAATATATAATAAAACCAGTTTGTAATATAATCAAGTGCTTTATTTATATACTACAGGTTATGAGCCCAACACGCTTCCAGTTAATTAACCTGCAACTTAAACACTTACACGGATGGCGTACTAGTTTAAGTGGTTGTATTGTAGGTTTGATGCCCGCACGGGACAAAAAAATTGTGTGATTTATAAATAGTTATTAGTAAAGTCCCCCGCGACACAAAAATTACTCCTAGTACGAAAATTGTCTTTAAAAAAAGAAAAAGGGAAACATTAGTGATGTGTATATTTAATTCGAATGACATACAGAACGAGATACCTACATTGCATTATTAAGTACTAGCTTTTGCCCGCGGCTTCGCTCGCGTTAATTTAGAATTTGACAATCAATTCGGGTTGTACACTGCTTGTAATAATATAATTCAATCATGATTTGAAAGAAACGTGGCGCCATCTATTATCATAAGAACGTTATTATTGTTTTCCTCGGGAACAGTAATTTTCTTCGGGATGAAAGGTAGCCTATGTCCGTTTCTGTACACTTGACAACGTATATGCAAAATTTCAGGATGATGGGTTCAGTGTTTTAGGCGTGAGAAGGTAACAAACAAACAAACTCATTTTCGCTTTTATAATATTAGTTAGGATGCAGCGCACGCACTTTCGCATAGCGTTGTCAAAAATTCGAATAATATTCAAATGCAACAGTGCACATCACTATTACACATTGTCTATGCACAGACACTGAACACGTAATTTAGCTAGCAAACACTTTACTCAACACACAATAGAGCCATGTCATTAAAGTAATCTGGTCACCCTTGACATTGAGTTGAACGTAGCGTTAAAGTTTATTTCCTTAGTCGTTAAGGATACGTATTTATCTCAAGTTATATTAGAAACACGTGTATGAGGTACACATTGACATGACATGATTTTTTTTTTAAATTAAACTACTATATACGGATTTTATCCGTATATAGTAGTTTAATTTCAATGAATAACATTCGCGTACACAGAAGACAATACTATGAATTTTTTTATAATAATATTTAATTCTTAATAGATTTAATAAATTGAGAATCCACAAATTTATTAAATACTAGCTTTTGCGCGCGGCTCCGCCCGCGTGGTACCTACATGAATAAAAAGGAGCCTATGTCCTTCCCCAGGTTTTAGACTATATCTGTACCAAATTTCATCTAAATCGGTTGAGTGGTTTAGCCGTGAAAAGGTAACAGACAGACAGACAGAGTTACTTTCGAATTTATAATATTAGTAAGGATTAATTTAGTACTTAATTGCAATTGATGTTAAAAACTATTAATTTAAACAAATATGTTCAACACAATATTTTTTGTTATGAATAAATGATTAAATAAATAAATAAATTGTAAATTATTTGGTATTGTCCTAAAGTATAGCGATTTTACATACGAGTACATATATAAGACTAGCTTTCAGGCGCGGCTCCGCCCGCGTGGTACTTACATCAATAAAAAGTAGCCTATGTCCTTCCCCAGGTTTTAAACTATATCTGTACCAAATTTCATCTAAATCGGTTGAGTGGGTTAGCCGTGGAAAGGTAACAGACAGACAGACAGAGTTACTTTCGAATCTATACTATAATATTATAAAGCTGCAGAGTTTGTTTGTTTGTTTGTATGTTTGTTTGTTTGCTTGAACGCGCTAATCACAGGAACTACTGGTCCGATTTGAAAAATTCTTTCTGTGTTAGATAGCCATTTATCGAGGAAGGCTATAGGCTATATATCATCATGCTAAGATCAATAGGAGCTGAGCACCAATGAAAAATGTTTCAAAATTGGAGGGTATTTTTTCCTTTTGAGAGCTTCCGCTGCGTGTGCTGCGTAAACAGTTAAAGTTTCGCAAAAATCATGTATGACAGAATTGTTCCCCTTTAAAAGTTCTAAAAAAATGTCCGCGGCAGCATATGTCTATCTTTTAAGGTTGGCTCACTATAACCTTTTTTATGCTAACCAAATTTGTTCTTAAATAATGCATTATTTGCGAAGGTATTATTATAAACATAATATTAATCCTTATCCAAATAAATACGTTATTCATCACAAATATTTAATTTAAAACAAAACTGTCCTTTACATGATTCGATTTCAATGAATATCTTAGGAGATATCGCAGTTTTAAAATAACATCGCAGCAAAATAATTACCCATTACAGACATAGTACAAACGATGTTTATTCTGCGTGATTACTACTGGTTCGATTAGAAAAATTCTTTTAGTGTTGGATAGCCTATTTATCGAGGAAGGCTATACATTATATAACATCACGCTACGACCCACGGGGGCGGCGCAGTAACGATAAATGCGGGTGAAACCGCGGGAACATCTAGTTTATAATATTACTAGCTGTCCCGCCAGACGTTGTCCAGTACAAACGAAAAAAAATATTAAAAAAACTACGGGTTTGATTCTGGGTTTGTCCTGCTAAATTCTTAGTAATAGAATTAATCTACTTTATACGGATTTTATCAGGGTTTATTTGTAAATGCTGTATTTAGATAATTATAGAAACTCTAATGCTAACTAATATTATAAATGCGAAAATGAGTTTGTTTGTTTGTTTGTTTGTTACGCTTTCACGCCTTAATTACTCAACCGATCAACATGAAATTTTGCATACACGTTGTCAGGGGTATAGAATAGGACATAGGGTACCTTTCATCCAGAAAAAATAACTGTTGCAAACCTAACCTAACCTAACCTACATTTACGCTAGCAAAGCCGCGGGTGAAAACTAGTATAGTATAATATTCTACCACATATACACAACACCATCTAGCCCAAACTAAGCAGAGCTTGTACTATACTTATTATACATAGAAACACCCAGACCAAGACAAACATCCATGTCCATGCACACAAATGTTTAACTTGTGCGGGAATCGAACCCGCGACCTCAGGCGTGGCAGTTACTACTATTACACTACTACAACTAACAAGATGGGTGTAAACCCAGGATTCAACCTCTTCGTCTTCATGTGACCTTGTGACCCCTATATCTCGGGGGTCTTTTGACCCATAGGGCCCATATTCAAACTCGACTCAAACCGAGGTATGACCCCAAGGTGTCTGCACACCAAGTTACAAGTCAATCGGTCCGGTGGTTTCGGAGTTATGCCTGTCACTAACAAACAGACACACAGACTCGGATAGTGTTTTCATTAACCTCTGAAGAAGGCTCAGACGTTAATAAACATTACTGCTATTAAACTATTTAGATTTACACTTTTCCCAAGGTAACGGTTGCTTTCTAATTTCAATAAGTAACATTTGCGCAAACGTAAGACAATAGTACCTACTAGTAATTCTTTTACTGCGTTTCGCCTGGTTAGTAAGAGTTTCAGAGGCCTTCCTTCCTTTCCTTTTCGTGTGATTAGTGGCGAACCTGTTGTCAAGAGTTGTTTAATCCGCCCGTAGGCCTCTGACATGGCTTAACGACTGTTAGCAATTTGAGAACAACCGGGACCGACGTTTTACGTCCCTCCGAAGCACGGAGACGCTCAGATGAAATACCACTAAGCAGTCACCCATCTATAGACTGACCGCACACAACGTCACTTAACCTCGCTAATCGTTTACCGACCAGTGAGTGCAATTGGTTATGAGCGCTATATGGCTATGAGTTTCAGAGGCAAACATTACCTTCTTCTATTCGCCTCCTTTCATCCCATATTAAGGTACATTCCGATGGAGTCGGCAGCGTGTAAGTTATATCCCTGAGCGATTAAGTATAGGCTACAATAACAGCTTACCATAACTTTCAAATTTCTATAGAGAAAATGGTAACACCAGCTTGGTATTTTGTGTTTAAGTTAGTTAAACCCAAGAAATACCAAAACACTGCTAGACTTGATGATACTTTGAGCTCTTCTACGTAAATAGGGACGTTAGTAATTATATTATGTCCGAGTACTTTGAAATACACGCTGTATGACAATGTCCATCTTATCTTATCTTATGTGGGGGCTAGTCAGTGCAGACCGGCGACACTTCGTCTCAGTGGATCTTTTCTGTCGACACTCTCCCAATAACGACTGCCATAGATGATCATGGCAGCCGGGAACAACGGCTTAACGTGCTTTCCGAGGCACGGAGCAGGCGATAATTTCAATCAATACGCACATAATTTCGAAAAGTCATATAACTTTCGAAAGTCAGAGGTGCGCGACGTGGGTTCTAATCCGAGACCCCCTGCATTGCAGTCTGTTGGTCTCCCCACTGAGCTATCGCTGTTCGACAATGTCCATAGACAAAAATCTTGTAGTCTTGTGCAACATACCTACTCTTTTTTTTGAAGCGTTGTGAACTGTTGTCTACTTCGATAAGCTATGGTACCTAGCAGATGACCCTTACCATCAAGCGGTTTTTAGGGTCGGTACATATCTGACGGAAAATGCGTCGCGTATTATCGGCCGCGTAGAGCAGCGATAGCTCAGTGGGGAGACCAACAGACTGCAATGCGGAGGGTCTCAAGTTCGAACCCACGTCGCGCACCTCTGACTTTCGGAAGTTAAATGACTTTTCGAAATTATGTGCGTATTGATTGACAATTATCGCCTGCTCCGTGCCTCGGAGAGCACGTTAAGCCGTCGGTCCCGGCTGCCATGAACATCTATGGCAGTCGTTATTGGGAGAGTGTCGACACAAAAGATCCCACTGGGTCGAAGTGTCGCCGGTCTGCACTGACTGGCCCCCACATAAGATAAGATAGGATAAGATCGGCCGCGTAACGCCAGAACAGACAAATATAATTGTAATAAAACATTCAAACTTTCACACTCAACCGATAATGCGTTAGTGCGTCGAGCGCACAGCGTCTGTTCCGTTTCCGTCAAGGCATTGTCGGTCGACGTAAGAGCGGCAACGTGCAAAATTGCATATACACAATTAAATTGGCCACTTGTTATTCTTTTAGTATTTAAAGGATGCACCCAACGTCGGCGTTTTCTTTTTCGATCTTGTTCTAAAGCTTCCTAAATAGCTATTACTTCGATAGACTTCATTTTAGAATTAATTATCACACAACACAACCGCTCTGTAGATGCTGAACGCAGAAACTGACTAGGCACCTAATGTGGCAGGTCTAATTGGACCGAATAGACGCGACCGAAGATACGCGACGTATTTTCCGTCAGATATGTATCGACCCTTATGCTTGATTACCACATTTGTAGTATAAAAACAAGTTTATCGAATTAAGCCTATGTTAGAGAAACGCTAATGTGAAAAGGTACTCAAATAGCGTGCAATGGAATCGAATTCGTACAACTCAACTAAATATGAATTTTTGAAAATTTAAATTGCTTTACGTGGAAGCGGTTAAATGGTTTGAAAGCTACTTGACAAATTGACAAATCGATCACAGGTCGTACACATTTTAAAAGAGGATGGTACATCATTATTTTCTTCATCTAGATCGATATCTCGGGGCGTGCCTCAGGGATCAATATTGGGTCCTTTGTTATTTATTTTGTACAGTGCCGATATCACAAACTGCATAAAACACTGCAATTATCATATTTATGCTGATGACATACAAGTTTACTTCTCCTTTGAACCAACAGTGCCATCAATGTCAACTGCAGTTCAATTTATAAATGGTGATCTGGACAGGATATTTCAATGCGCCCAAAGAAACGCACTGGTTTTAAATCCTGCTAAGTCCAAATATATGATACTGGGTAGCAAAAATCAGATAAATGTCATAGCGGAATCCCATCCTTCCCTGAAAATTATGGGAGATGACATTGAAAGAGTGTTTGAGGCACGTAACTTAGGAATAAAAATTGACCCTGTATTACGATTTGAAACTCATATAAATAATATTAGCATTGAGTGATTGTTTTTACAGACTGAAAATATTATACAGAGTACGTGAATTCCTCCATGTAGAATTAAGGCAGAGTCTTGTAGATACATCAGTATTATCAAGGCTTAACTATGGCGACGTCGTAAACGGGCCACGCCTTCTGGCAAGAACAGAAAAACTCCTGCAGCGTATACAAAATGCATGTGCACGATACTGTTACGAAATACCTAAACGAAGCCATATAACGCCATTTCTCAATGAAAATAACATACTCAAGATGAGCTACAGAAGGAAGTTGCATTTCGCCACATTGATCTATCGTCTCATGTTCAATCAGAAACCATCGTACCTGTATGAAAAACTAACTTGGACGCATGACTATTGCACATATACTTTGAGACCCAATCATGCTTTAAGCATCCCGAGTCACAATACGTCAGCCTTTAGAGGAAGTTTTAAATACGCGGCTACACGATGTTGGAATGACCTCCCTCCACCCCTCCACGTAACCCCTTCGTAACTTGAAAACTATTGCCAACTTTAGAGTTAATATGAAAAGATAATGCACAAAAATCGACTTAAATAGCCTGCCTTTTAAAAATAATTAGTAATTTAATATACCTACTTAAATAATTATGATATTGAAGTATTTTTATTTTTATTTTTTTTTAATAATTTTTTTATGCTAAACACACATATAATTTTAACTTGATTATCAATAGGATTTCTTAAATTCTTATAAAAAGCGCTGTACAAGAAATTGCTTATTTGCTCCAGGATATATCGGTCACCAAGGTGTTGCTGAAAATCAGCGCTGTTTCGTTTATAAATGCGGATACAACTTCGTACTGAGCAACATCTTTTTTTGACAGATACTGCGACGCACACTGCTTACGCTAGGTGATATACCTCTTTATTAAATGGATCGAGACAAGGATTTAATATTTTTATTTTTATTTGTTTATTTGCATATTTGCTTTTTTATTTTTTTATTTCCTATTTGTGTTTATCTTTTTATTTTTATTTTTTGCTTTCAGTTATATTATGTAATATTTATTTTAATTAATGATGCCATCAATTTATGGTATTATGTATTTTAAATTGTCATTTACTTTTATCCTAGTGTCCCATGGTCTTTTCCTGTCTAACTGTATACCTACTACGTTTATGCTGTCTGCAGTATGTGTTGTGTGTTTTTCTGTCAAAATAAATATATTTTCTTTCTTCTTTCTTTCTTTAGGCGGTTAATTTGCTGTATCTAGCTTGTATTAAAATCTTGTAACTGTTCACAATGAAATGCCAGGTGCATGACGAGGATTAGAGCTTGAATCTTTCCATCCATTTCTGAACTAAATTCGCAGTAGTACGTTTAAATATTTAGTTGTTGTAATGAGTGTTTCGCAGGTAGGCGTGATACCTGTATATTGTAATATATTTTAGGCCTTAACTAAATACCTGTATAATTGCTGCATGCGTGTGGTTAAAGTATTACCTACTAAAGAACACATGCTATGAATCTATAGGTACTTATACATATTATGATAAAGCTATAGAGGTCAAATAAACTGTACATTGAGTAGATTTTTGTCGGCCTCGATGGCGTAGTGGTTAGTGTAACCGAATGCCACGCCTGAGGTCGCGAGTTCGATTCCCGCACAAGTCAAAAATTTGTGTTCATGAACATGGATGTTTGTCTTGGTCTGGGTGTTTCTATGTATAATATGTATGTATTTACAAAAAAAAAGTATATATGTATGTTTATCCATTGTCTAGTACCCATAGTACAAGCTCTGCTTAGTTTGGGCTAGATGGTGTTGTGTGTATGTGGTAGAATATTATATTATTATTATTTTATGAAAATAATTAGCATATTATCCAGAAAAAGAAATTTTGTGCGTGTCTGTATGTAGGTTTATTAAAAACTTAATTTTTTTGTAAAATATATACTAATGGATGTTGGATCTGTGACAAGAAACACCTGGACGCCGAGCTTCAACATGTCAAGCAAGTACTGCAAGACAACAAGCTCCAACAGCCGCGCCGCTGTCACAGATCCCGAGAAAAGCCAGCCACAGTCGAGCGCCAGCCTGCTATACTACCTTATGTGAAGGGTGTCACTGACAAGATTGGCTACATCTTGAAGCGAGCTTCAATCAACACATACTTCAAGCCGCCAACGAAGATAAGTAAATTTTCACCATCCGTCAAGTGCCAACTACCTTTACAAGATGCAGGGGTCTGTAAAATAGATTGTGACTGCGGACTCTCATACATTGGTCAAACCAAGAGAAGCATAGGCACCCGCATAAAAGAACACATAGCTGATGTAAAACACGAACGCTCGTTGAAGTCTGCTGTGTGTGAACATGTGCAACAGGGGTCCAACCACTACCTGAGATTTGACAAACCACAGATGCTCGCTAAAGAACACCGATTCCTACCAAGGATGCTTCGCGAGGCTATTGAAATCAAGAAACATCCTAATTTCAATAGAGAAGATGGTTGGAATGTACCACCAGCTTGGGATCCAGTAATTCAAATAGTCAAACCCAAGAAGAAGCAAACCACAGCTAGACTTCATGATACTTTAAGCTCATTCTGCGTAAATAGAAACACCCATAATTAAATTATGTTCGGATACTTTGAAATAACTACACTGGAACATTGAGACAACTACCATCATAGTCTCCCCGTGACCATGGCTGCTGAAAAGCAACCGAAACGTCGGGGACAGTGTAAACATAAATATAAATAGTTTAATAGTATATTAATAGTATAAATAGTTTTAATAGTTTCAATAATTTAATTAGCTTAAAAATTTGTTAAGTTTAATAGTGATTATAGTAGTGTAACAGTTTTTCAAAATTTTGTAATAAAGTGTCAAATAAACAACGCGATAAAATCCGTATATAGTAGTTTAATTTCAATGAATAACATTCGCGTAAACAGAAGACAATATTATATATACTAATGTATAACAGCTATTCTTATTTAAAAACTAAGGCGAAATATGCCTTCTAGGTAAATCAGTTAAGTAATACCCGAGGTAACCTGAGTTGACCTCTCCATTATATGAGGTCCAATACAAATCGAAGGTCATGATTAATTGGAAATATAAATGACGCTCGCGGTTACCTTTTAATTGTATGGTTTGGAAAACATATTAGAATAAATTAATAAAAATGGTAATTAAGTTTATATTCTGCCTTAAGGGAACTGTCGTGCCCATGGGCAAAAAGTTTCATAAATAAAGAATGAGAAAAGGCCTTGTATGCTTTTATATTTTATTTTAAATCAATTTATATTAAGTACCTATTGTTTAGCCAAATAAACTTTTTTAAACATCGTTACCATGACAGAAATGTGCAATAGATATATTTTTAAATCATATTGTCTTTGGTTTGTGATCTCTGAATAGTACCGTTGTCGCAAATATAGTTATGATTATGCACAAAAATAATTATTCCCAGCCTATTGGATAGATTCTATTAAAAAATTATACATAATCGCCATGGGCTAGTTTAAATAAAGGCTTAAATTATCACGCCACTGGCCATGGGGGTTAAGCAATAAAGCGTAATGTTCAAGTACCAAAGAACCGCGTGAACGAAGTTGCGGGTACAGCTATTAACTATCAAAAGCCAAAAACAAATTAATGATCTCAAGTTTATGATTCCAATATGGCGGATGGCAATTACGTGCCATTACATACATATACAGTGTGTAGCCAAAATTTGCAGTTATAAAACATTAATAAAAAAATAATTGTTACC
Organism: Catocala sponsa; assembly: GCA_963564715.1. Lineage (NCBI taxonomy): Eukaryota > Metazoa > Arthropoda > Insecta > Lepidoptera > Erebidae > Catocala > Catocala sponsa. The sequence goes on from OY751349.1 coordinate 20,243,180, forward strand.
TTCATGGTAATCTCGTAGCATAAGCGGGTGACCAAAGTTTATGTAGGTACTGGTGCGTGGCACATTTGAAACGTGGTATTTGTGGCGCAGGGCTGTCACTTTTAATTAATGTTTATTAAATATGTGTGTTCTCTTAAAAAATTTACATATTTAAGTATATGATAGTGTGAAAGATTTCGTGTTTTTAGAAATAAAGTATGTTTTCTTTCTTTCTTTCTTCTTTCTTGTAATTCATATAAGCTGAAAAAGCAGTAGCATTACGCTTAGGAAACGATGAAATTGCCATACGTTGGCGTAAGAGGTCCAAAAAAAAGAAAAGATAAAAATAAGCTGGAAACAATAAAATTCAGATTAGTATTTTTATTCAGCCGAGATAAACTAAATCCTAACTAATATTTTAAATGAGTTTGTGTGTTTGTTACGCTTTCAAGCCTTAACTACTTTACCGATCATAATGAAATAGGCGAATCTACACGAAGTCTGGGGAAAAAAAAAGGACATAAGGCGGGATATACCTTTCATCCAGAGCAAAATACTGTTACTAACCTAACCTAAAGTAATATGCAAAGGTCACGTGATACCACGTGACCTTGAGGTCAGAGATCATAGTTCATAGTCATTTCGGGGTATATCGACTATGCTGAGTCGAATGGCGTTGACCTTACGGCTCTGGCTCTTACGGTTCTTGAGTTGAAAGTTGTATAACAGACGGACAGACAAAGCTGTTGTATAAGAGTTTTTCGAACTCTAAAATCAATCCTAACCGCGTAAATCATAATTATGCCTCGTGGCCTACATTAATTTTGCGACTGAATGCAAGTTTCCGGGTTCTATTCCGATGAAATGGTATTGGATTATTCTGTTGAGAGATTCTTAGAAGGTGGCTGTAGGCTTGCCAATAACTGTGGGGACACATATTTGGTTTATTTTGGGTGTATTACACCACTGCCTGCCTTTTCAGTCGTAAACCACGCGTGAAAGTAGACAATAGGCTCGCCACTTATTACGCGAGAACTAAAAGCTGGTGAAATGTAGACATCTACTCGTATATATACATTCAGATTATACCACATCTATACATGTAACTAATGTCCTCCAGACCGAATTTCGGTCACGACGGCCAGTCTTAACGAAGACTGGCCATCTGCGCAAGCGATATTATGGTGCACAAGTGTGTGCGCAAACACAAGTGCACTCTCTGTTCCCTAACTCTCATGATCCGATGGGACGGTAATCCGACACGACCGGAGAGAGACCAGGCGCAGGACCTACGGCTTTACGTGCTTTCCGAGGCACGGGGGTGTCTAACACCGCCAACTTCCGAACTCCGGGCTGCTATTGAAATTTCTTAACAGAAAAACCCAATAACTTTTTGTTGGCCTGACCCGAGATTCGAACCCGAGACCAACAGATCACCCCCAATTGGGGGTAATCTGTGTCGAGACCTCATGCACATCAGTCGCATTCACTACCGCTGCACCACGAAGGCAGTTATGTAACTAGTCGATGTTTGTACATAGAAGATATTTAAGAGAAGTTAAGTAAGAAGTCTTTATAAGAGATATTATCTTTTAAATTGTTGTGTGTGTGTCATTCATCATGCCATTAGTACGCGTATCACACAAAAATTACTGCACTAAATTAAATGCGATATTAACAGTTGTATTGCTGAAGGACAAACTTAAAATCTGGTGCAGTTTTCATTTTGAAACGTCGCTTGAAGTCGGAAATTATGGGTGCTGATTAACATCAGCTTCTTCTTGTATGCAAAGAAAGAAAAATACAGATTGGTACCTACCTCCATATTCCAGGTATACGAAGTCGCGGGAACAGCTAGTCTGGTAATAAATATGACATATCTACCTACCCATTCAGAGATTTAAAAGGCTAAGTTCCTATGTCAAAAAGCGAGTCTTAATAGCTACAAACAGTTAGTTCTGACATATTTTTCATAAATATAAAATCTAAAAAATATGTCAAAAATTAGCTGTTCGTAGATAATACGGCTCGAATTTTGATATAGGTACCGGGCTTAATAGTATATGTAAAAATATTTACGAAACAATTTAATTACTAATGATTAAACAAATGAATGACCCTTTTTGACATTGTGTTTCTGTAACAGCCTGTATAAGGATCGGAAACGTCAATTAAAGTTTTTTTTTCACTTTTACTTGTCTACCTTCAGAATATTGTCGATGGTATTACGAAGCACAAGGAATTGTATATACAGCCTTGGTATTTCGTACTATGGACGTAGCATTTACCTTCACACTTGCCTTTAAAATATGGTAGAAATGTGTTTATTAATTTATAATTATTATTATGATGATATCGGCAGTGTTGCTTTGAGTGTACCTGATCGTTTGGTTATAGGTTCACTTGCCAGTTAGGTTTAAGTTTTATTAGGGGTCAAGAAATTGGTTCCGTGGCCTCAAGTTGCTGTTAGCTTTTTGGCTAATTATTAGGATTTGATCCACAGAAATAAATAGTAGTAGAATGGTGAAGAGGGCGTGGCGCGCGTGCCAAGCTATTGCACTATAGTGCATATGCTTCTAAACGCATTCGCATTACGCAACGCGTCTCCCGTTCGCGCGCTCCGGAGGTAAAAAAACATTAAATTCGTTACAAATATGGCATATTGTGCAGTTTCCAATTGTAAAAATAAAAGTGATGCAATAAATATGGAAAAGTTAAGATTGTTGAGATTCAAATTAAGTGTTCTACTTTTACCATGTTTGTCTAATAAGAACATCATCGTTCATTTCTTCGTTATGTTAAATATCCATTGCTTGAATTATGCGATACTTGTTCACATAAATATGAAACCCACACGCAATGTACGTCGAGATAAGCGATATTCACAAGAAGCCAAAAACAATAACAAATCAGGGGCGTCAGGTCAAATAAATAGTTGTGATTGGTCAGCGATTGCGCTAGTGATTGACGTTCGGTTTATGGTGACGTCTTAAATTTATCGATAAATAAAATGAATATTAATTCGAAGGACACTCTTGAATTAATTATTATGTCAATATCAATACGTTTGTTAATATTAATCAACTGTTTCTTTGATCTGTAAGTTTAGTCTAATGGTAGTGTGTATACGATTGCTGATTAAGTCAGGCAGAATAATGTTGTTAAGAATTTTTTCATAATTAACAATTTATTTAAACGAATGTTTGTTAGTACCCTACACCCTTGCTTTGCTAAACGTGGCAGTAAATGTAAATTCACAGACAGAATTTAGTGTAACTTTGACATTCATAAGTGTTACTTTGTAACCTAACTTGAATAAATTTATTTTTGATATAATAATATACATTATATAAAGTATATTCTATAATATAGTCAAAAGTTTTGTAAGGTTTCAATACAGATTTTTAACTAAATAAATACGTTTTATTTAAATAACATTATACTTTAATCAAAGTTTATATAGTACCAAATATGTTATCATCACTATTCATAATAAAACATTTTACATAAAAAACAAAAATGTGTGTGTGTACCAGAGTACACAGGTAAGAAGTGAAACTTCTTTACGACATATCAACTTTAACTAATTTAACAGATTTATATACATTCACTGATACTTACAATCAAAAAGTGAGGTTAACCTCAAATAAATATTAAAATCATGCTCATACGTGTTGAATTTATAAAAAGAAATATATAATCACTCTCACTTTTCTTGTAAATTCACTTAAATTTGAATAAGTCTTTTTATTTTATCACTTTCAAATTAATATATTGTTATTCTTATTTCAAACCAAACTTCAAAACTAATATATTGTTGTTATTATTATAAATATATTACATTATATTCTTTACGCCACTATACTAAACTTTGATAAAAAAGCAACATGGCGCGTAACCGAAAAACGTGACGATTTTTTTTACACTGCTACAAAATTTCTCCCATACGTCGATAAAGAAGTTTCACTTCAAAAACAATAACATAATTTCATCTTCCACAGCTCTCAACATATCGATAATAATTCCATAGGGTCCACTCACTATTTATACGTCACTGTAGGCGGGGCTTGCCGAAATGTGGCACGCGCGAAATGTACGCGAAGACGTGACATTCACCATTCTACTACTATTTATTTCTGTGATTTGATCCCTGGCCTACGCAAGGGATGGCCATAGGAGAAGATCCAGAAAGCATTTGCCCAACGCAAAGGCTTTCTGGGTCTTCTCCTATGGCCATCCTCAGTAACAGAACAGAGTTAGAGAATTGAGATTTAATATAGAGCTTTTCGGAGTAATACGCTTGTAGTGTTTTATGGTTGGACATTCCGAATATTAAAATACAGTATGGCAAGTGGGTATTTTAAAAATGAAATATCGTTACATGGTAAAATCAAGAAAGCTAAGGATTTTATCTTTTACATTCGTATTTTCACTTCATCGAGTATAACTAAATACTAAAGAAATGAACGCAAATTGTTTATTTTTTTACATTCTTGGTATAAACTAGACCGCAAAAGTCATATTTAAATTTTCGACGGCCTTATGTGGCGAGTGATAGTTTCGCGTCCGAACGCAAGTTTCTTGGTTCTGGAATATAACTGAAGATAATATTATGACAGTGGAATTAAATTATAAAGTTATTAATGTGAAAATACCAGAGCACTTCAATAGAACTAAATAAAGTGGTATACCTGACATATTAAAAGCCTTCAGACTTGTCTGACTCAATAAGACGATGACTGCAAACCGCACCGAACTTGTTTCTTACTTTTTAGTTTATTTTATTTATCCCTAGTCATGTTAAATGGTTAGAGATTTTCTTTTTAATTATAGTAATTATTTGTCGCGTTACAATGCTTAAAACTTTTTCTTCTATCACTAGAACTTGGCAAAGAACGTTGACAGTATGCCTTACATACTTTCATTTCTTTCATTTTAAACATGCCCAAATTAGGATAAAGTTTGCCGCATATAATACATATGTATAAATATAAGCAGCGATAGCTTAGTGGGAGCCCGTTGGACTGCTACGCAGAGGTCTCGAGTTCGATCTATCTCTGACTTTTCAAAGTTATGTGCGCATTAAACAGTTAATTATTGTTCGCTTTAACGGTGAAGGAAAACATCGTAAAGAAACCTGCATGTCTGACAGTTCTCTATAATGTTCTCGAAGATATGCGAAGTCTGCCAACCCAATTTTTCAGCATGGTGGACTATGGTCTAACGCTTTTCACACTGACAAGAAGCCCGTGCACGCAGTTTAATACAGGGCCGATATTATTAATCCTAATCCTAACTATATCCTAATCCTAATCCTAAATAATATTATAAAAGCGAAAATGAGTTTGTTTGTTTGTTATCTTTTCATACCTAAACCACTGAACCGATCATTCTGAAATTTTGCATATACGTTGTCAGGTGTACAGAAACGGACATAGGCTACTTTTGATCCCGAAAAAAATTACTGTTCCCGAGGAAAACAACAATAACGTTCTTATGATAATAGATGGCGCCACGTGTGTTTCGAATCATGATTGAATTATATTATTACAAGTAGAGTACAACCCAAATTGATTGTCAAATAACGCGAGCGAAGCCGCGGGCAAAAGCTAGTATATTATGTATGCGTCAAACTGTGATATGTACGCAAATATGCCCAACCACAAGGCTACAGAAAGTTATTTACACTATACAATAGCAACGTAAATAATTATGTTTAATGTGCATGCCTAATGGCGGATTGGGCAATATATAAGTGTATTGGGATGTGCTATACTTGCCCGTAATATGATTAAAGGATGTACGCCAAATTGCGGTATTTCGCAATCAAATTATATTGATTACATTGTCGGGTCTGTGGCGCGTGTGTGTCGGCGACTAGGAGGTCTTAAAATCGATTTTTGTGTTGGGTAAAGTGTTTTCTTAATAGTAAGACGGAATTTGGAATTGTGTTTGGAAGACAGGAATAACTCTGCTGCATATTATATGGAGTGATTAAACCTTCCACTCACAGGTTATTTCTATTCACAATTACATATAACATAGTAGCTGTGCTCTCGGTCTCACCCGCGTCAGTGGTATTTGTGGTTACTGCGACGCTCCCGTGAGCCGTAGAGTGATGTTATATAGCCTATGTCCTTCCCAGGGTCTCAGGCTATCTCCATTCCAAATTTCATCAAAATCAGTTCAGCGGATTGAGCGTGAAAAGGTAACAGACAGACAGATAGTGTTACTTTTGCATTTATAATATTAGTAAGGATATCGTATATGGAAAAAATAATATAACATTGAATTGTATTGATGTAAACATTTGGCGATTGAAAAGAGTGGCCAAGAGTTTCTTGCCTGCTTCTTCTCATGAAAGCTGTACTCCTCGAACAGGCTTTTTTCAATTATAAATTTTTATTGCCTTCTTTTTATTTTTATTTTTTATTAATATAATAGTGTATTGACGTGTCCAAGAATTGTTTGCACATTTTTATGGAAATAAAGATTTTTGACTTTGACTTTGACTAGGATAAGTGGTAGCAATGCCAGTGCTCTGTGTCGTGACTTCGATCACAAATTGTTGATCTGAGTTAGGTTGTTCTTTGTGTACGTTGTTGTTATCTTCGTAAAGCGTCCGGTGGTACAGGTAGAGACTCTACAGAGCAGCTGTCTTTCAAAAAAAAAATGTAGTCGATGTTGAATACTGTAATCGACTTGAATTCAAAACTCAGCTTTCAATTATTGACGTAGGTAAACGCAATCTACGCCACAGAGACATCGATGTACCTATATTTTATAAATATTTATAACTAAGTACGTAAATATTTATCAAAAACAGTCATCCGAATTTTCTCTTCTTCAATATGGTTCTATTGATCTTACCAATCTAATGAAGGGTCAATGACTGGATGATAACCGGTTCATTCTGGAATGTTACCTCATTATCTATCGCCGTCTCACTCTAGCATGACGTCAGGAAGGGCCATCGGATTAATGACAACTCACGTATTTTTTATTGGACATATCCAGTCTCGCGCCGAACAATTTTATTACTTATTCAATGCATATTTGAAGATCATTAAAATCTTGTTTATGTATAATATTCTGCGATATTTTTAGATTATTAAATACTGCAATGGCCGCTTTTTGGGACGTTGAAGTCTTATTTTCGTTTTGTTTTATTGCTGTTAGTGACAGACGAATAACCGCCGCTGAATATGGTTCAATTTTTTTCTGTTATCCTTACAAAAGCAACTTTAAGGAAACGCAACCAAATCGTTGACTGCAACCACATAGGTGGAAAACAAGCACACGGTCTGTCTTATGGTAGGAAGTATCCGTAGCCTATGTGATAGATACGGAGACAGGGGGTAAAAGAAGGAAAGAACCGATGGGATGTTGGGGCTTCGCACTTTCGCTTACCTTGTAAAACGCAACAGTACAGTTTACCTTATATTTTACATAATACATGTCGACGGGGTTCACGTGATAAGTGCAGGTGTATCGACACTGCGCACCCCAGCAGATTAGAAAGAAACGGGATTGAACGCAATCATGCTCAGTAGTTACATACACCTTGTTGTGAAATACTTGAAGTTTCGACCAGGTTGCTCATGTCGAAGTAGACTGCTGCCTGCTTGAAAGAATTTAGAAGGAAAGCCATATTATGACGTTAAAAGAAGTTAAAAAAAAAACGGCTGAGTGTAAATTACAACAAAAATATTTTTCTCAAGTAATAAGGATTTCTTTTACTGTAAAGAAAGTACAAGGAAAAAATACTCGCTGTTCGATGGAATAGAAGGACAACGACATTTTCTTACATCGGGAAAGGACAAGCAAATGAATCAACTTTCTTTCTGACGTTATAAATGGTTTGTATGGAGAAAAGCAAATTAAGACATTTTTGTAATAATTACTTGTTTTTTTTAATATTAATAAATAATGATGTTCGGGTACTTTGAAATAACTACACTGGAACATTGAAACAACTGCCATCTTAGTCTCCCCGTGACCATGGCTGCTGAAAAGCAACCGAAACGTCGGGGAAAGTGTAAACACAAATATAAATAGTAATAGTATAAATAGTTTTAATAGTTTCAATAATATAATTAGCTTAAAAATTAGTAAAGTTTAATAGTAATAGTAGTGCAACAGTTTTCAAAATTTTGTAATAAAGTGTCAAATAAACAACGCGATAAAATCCGTATATTATTATAGTAGTTTAATTTCAATTAATAAATCAGGCCTGTATATTAACAGTGCCACTGCTGGGCACGAGACTTTTCACAGTATGAGAAGGGGTTAGCCATAATCCACCACGCGAGCCCAATGCCTTCAGATATCTTCGAGAACATTATGGATTATGCTCTATATTAGTGTAGTAAGTCGCGGGTTCGAGTCCCACCCATTGCACTACTGACGTGAACCCACTCCTAACACAAGCATTCTAGCTGAGCTGGAGAGGTTAACAAGAACATTAGTAAATTGAAACCCAAACAGCTAGAAATATTTAAAAAAAAAAATTTTACCCGCAGCTTCGCTCGCATAAATATAGGTTAGGTTATGTTAGTACTTTTTTCTGAATAAAACTTACCTTATATCCTTTTCTGTTCCCCTGACAAGGTGTATGCGAAATTTCACGATAATCAGTCGAGTAGTTAGGCGTGGAAGCGTAACAAACAAACTCACATTCGAGTAAACTCACATTCGAGTAAACTCACATTCGATTTTATAATATGCACAATATTAGTGTAGTAATAATTGATTTTGTAAATAATATAAGAACTATTAATCATAATAAGAATTAAGTAGATTAAAAAGAATCTCCTTTTTGCTTCTGCGATTTTTTTCTCGATTCATGTAGCAATATTTTTTATGTCCTACAGAGTTGCGTCTATATAACTAAACATATATATCGTGTTAGTAATAATTGCCGTATTTTCCCAACAATTACTATTGTCAGGGTCCTCAGCTATAATACGTAAATTGCGTTTGTAAGTTGGCGTCGTAACCTGATGACCGCTGTTTACTGAGATTAAATACACTTAGTTTGTTCTATCTTAGTATGAGCAAACTTGAGTAGGTACCTACTATTGTAGGCATTAGGAGGTATGTTAGTGTACTTTGTACGCGGTTTTCTTTATCTATTACTAGCTTTTGCCCGCGGCTTCGCTCGCGTTATTTGACAATCAATTCGGGTTGTACTCTACTTGTAATAATATAATTCAATCATGATTCGAAAGACACGTGGCGCCATCTATTATCATAAGAACGTTATTGTTGTTTTTCTTTAGAACAGTATTTTTATTCGGGATGAAAGGTAGCCTATGTCCGTTTCTGTACACCTGACAACGTATATGCAAAATTTCAAAATGATCGGTTCAGTGGTTCAGCTTTATAATATTAGTATAGATAAAACACTATTATTAAATAATTTTGAAACTTTAAACAACTATTGTTAAACACTTTAACTAGTTACTGTTTACTTCTACTTAAGTTATTTACATTATAAAACTATTTAGATTTAATTTAACTTTCCCCGACGTTTCGGTTGCTTTTCAGCAGCCACGTTCATGGGGAGACTTCCCTATCGTCAGTATTCATTGTCATAGAGTTATTGACAATTAGCCAGGAGTACAAAATAATATTTTTAGGTGGCTCAGCCCTATCGATAATACCATTATGAGACCTCGGGTTTCCCCAGGCACCATGAAGTCGGCGCTAGAGGTTATCAGGAAGGCGTTGTCATTTATTAATAGAAATAGACAACAAGATCAATATCTCTAGTTTTATTATTAAAATTAGATGAAATGTGGCAAGATTTAAGATGAAACCTAAGCTATCAATAATCAAACTGTTCAATGTGTATAGTAAGTTACAACTAAGAATAAGGTAACTAGCCTATATATCTATACTTAGATTATAAAGAGGATAGATTTGATTTTTTGTTTGTTTGTTTGTAAGGGTTTAACTCAAAAACTAAACAACCGATTTAAACAATTATTTTACCATTAGAAAGCTTTTATAAAATTATCAGCGAGTAACATACGCTATATTTTATTTTAAAAAGTATGTACTTTTACTAACATAATCTAACGAGCAAGCATTTTACACGAGTGAAGCGGCGAGCAAAGGCTATGGCTCTATATATTTATGTATTAACATATTATTTACATCTGCAATCCAAGTTAATGCGTACCAATATGCTGTGTGTATGTAAATGTATGTAAATATCTGTTTTCTCCAGAGATTAGTTCGGATGTGTGTGTCATGAAGTCGAGGAAATGTAGTCATTAACAAACGTAGAGAGTACAATGAGACTATTGTTGTCTCCCATCTTAGTACTATTCTAAAATACAGTTGTAGGTAATTACTTTAATCTATACTAATATTATAAAGCTGAAGAGTTTGTTTGTTTGTTTGAACGCGCTAATCTCAGGAACTACTGGTTCGATTTTAAAAATTCTTATAGTGTTGGATAGCCTATTTATCGAGGAAGGCTATAGGCTACATAACATCATGCTACGACCCACAGGAGCGGCGCAGTAACAATACACGCGGGTGAAATCGCAGGAACATCTAGTCATATATTATATATTTAATTAAAATCTGCATTGGAAAATAAATCACTCTGAATATAGAACTGAAAGTACGATAATTTCAATGAGGATTTATTAAGTGCTCATTAAGTGTTGCTATATTTTAGAAAAAAGAACGTTGTTTATGGACGGCCTTTTGACGCAGCGTTATTAAACCAACAGCTGTGCATAAGGCTTTTTATTTAATTCCAGGGCCAGGCTTGGGTTTTGCTAACAAGATGTTGTCTGGAACTATACCTGGTAGTAAAATGCCGTTAATGCTTTTAAATGTGAATATTAATATAAGTAGCTACATATGTTGGGCTGTTATAAAGTGTTGCTGTACTTAAAAAGTAGGCGATAATGTTGCCGCGCTTTTTCATCTATAGTCAAAAAATCGTTTAAAAAAGCTAATTTTACGCGGCAATTCCTTGTCCAGTTATACATGAATGGCAATAAGACTGTATTACGTACATCAATAATGCAATATTTAAATTACCGAGTGAACATTTCCTCAACGTTTTTAACAATGAAGAAACAATTGCTGCTGTTATTCCTTGATTTACGGAAACGGAGTGCCTAATGAATCAAATTACTTAGTTACATAAATTCACGGTTGTTTGTTATCGAGAGGATAGACAGAAGCAAAGTTTAATCATAGATTACTACGTTTAATGGCGAAACATATTGAAAAATTATAAATATATCGACATTATTCCTACTGTTGTGTTTCGTTCGGTGAGTGAGAGTACAGTAGGCCCAATCACCCTCTTTCCCCCTTCCCACTTCCTTTTTCTCTTCTTCCTTTCCTAAAGGGTCAGCAACGCGGAAGTGATGCCTATGGTGTTGCAGGCGTCCATAGGCTACGATGACCTCTTACCATCTGGTGGACCTTATGCTTGTTTGTCAACTAAGATGTATAAAAAATTGTGCTGATAGACTTGAGCATTCACTTGTAACAGAACACCGTTCCTTCGCCTGTTTTAAATTGTTGAACTGAACAATGAATATAGTCAAGCATGGAGCCAAACGCTACGAACAATTTTACTATCATTCTAGCGAATGCTTTAGTCAATGCTCGTTAAAAAAATATTCTTTACAAAGATGTCAGACTTGCTTATGTTCAGCAAAAAGCTCGACGCAAAGGGCAATGCCTATTCTCCATAGTGTTTCAGGCCAAAGACGGACATCAAAATTACTATAAAAATTGAGTATTTTAAGATCTTAACAGTATTACATATATATAAATATATATTTAAATTGACACCACTATTTTAGAAATACCTATAAAAAAAATGTATTGCGGTTAGTTTTCTATACGAAAATGTGTCTGGCTGTGAGATAATTCGAAAACATTTCTTTTCTCAATGCTCTATTATTTAATATGATAGGAGGTGTGTTTGAAATATATTTTTATCCAGTTATACTTAATAGGGTATGAAAAAAATCACATTTGTTATTTTAAACGTCTATATTCTGTTCATTGTCATATAATAACAAATCATCTAAAAAAGGCGCAGGAGCGTTTTAACGAGCATTCTAGCGAAAGGGCAGTAATGGGCGAACGCCTATCTGCGAAAATAGGTTTTTTGTTTATGTTAACCGTCTTATATCAACCAGCTTAGGGCAGTATATCATTTAATGTGATAACATTTGCGCCACTTTGTATGTGTTTTAATGGATACTAATATTATAAAGCTGAATACTTTGTTTGTTTGTTTGCACGCGCTAATCTCAGGAACTACTTGGTTCGATTTGAAAAATTCTTTTAGTGTTGGATAGCCTATTTATCGAAGAGGGCTATAGGCTATATAACATCACGTTACGACCCACGGGGGCGGCGCAGTAACGATAAACGCTGGTGAAACCGCAGGAACATCTAATTACTACATAATAGAAGATAAAGTCTCCCGCCGCGTCTGTGTGCCTATCTGTTCGCGATAAGCTCAAAAACTACTGAACGTATTTTCATGCGGTCTTCACCAATAGACAGAGTGATTCATGAGGAAAGTTGCCTCATTTTCTTCATTTATTATCTCTTTAACCTCCATTACATGGCCGGCCTCGAAGAGCTTTTGACCTTTTGACATATTTTAGCCACGCTGACGACCATTATTGATAGATCGGAACCCATATTTTATAAATTTTGTCATATTCAAAAATAATATAATTGAAGAGATCATTTTGTTTACATAATTGAAAGCACGATGACAGTTTTGATAAGTTTCTTTTACTATCCGCATAGTGTCTCTTTTGTCGATTTAGTGCTGTCACCTATAGTTCCTGCACGTTCCCTATAGAAAAATAACCTCAATACATATTTTTTTTATAGGTATTTCTGAAATAGTGCCGTCAATATGAATATATTTTTTAGATATTATGTAATACTGTTAAGATCTTAAAACAATCAATTTTTATAGTAATTTATGATGTCCATCTTTGGCCTGAGACACTATGGAGAATAGGCATTCCCCTTTCGTATTCACGTTGTCAAGGTTACAAAAAAGGACATAGGGTACCTTTCAATGTCTTTCATCCAGAAAAAAGGACTGTTCCCGAGGGATAAAAAGTTTTCAAAATCTACATTAGCGCAAGTTAAGCCGTGGGCAAAATCTAGTTCTATTTAAAAGGAGCGAGACCTATTGGGATTTCAGACTCCGTGCAGGTGTTGAGAATTTACTAATAAAAATACTAATAATACATTCCTTAACTCGAGAATGGAATTGAGTACCGCACGACCAGCAATCATTTAAACAGGCTTATGCCACTGGGACAATGACGCAATAGATTATATATATAAGAATAATTTTATTTCTTGTCACGTCTATTTTAATAGATTATATATTATATTTGTATATTGTCGCAGCTATATGTTAATACATCTATTAAAATAACTACAGCATAGATCATAAAGAAACATCTACAATTAAATACATATAAATGTTTTGTGACATGCGATGTAATAAAATAAAACAATTATATTTATTAGTTGACCATTGTCCCTTGAAGATTCTAGACTTTTCCATATTTAGATAATTATATACCTCTATATAATGATATGTAATTATGGGTACCTACCTACAATTGCATAATCAGCAAAGGAATATACATACCTGCTCATCAAATTGAGAACCTCCTTCTCTCTTATGCTTTTAAAGAATTGTAAAATTTTAAACTCTACATAAAGGACACAGTTCTATAAATTGATGCACAAAATCATCGTTTGGAAAATTTCATCATTCAATTTAATTTATATATTTATTATATTAAAAATGTGTTAATTTTGCTACTTTTGTCTAGATTATTACTTTCGTCACTGACGCCATCTTTTGAAACTAGTTAGTACTAATTAGGTACAACTACTTAGTCACAGATGGCGTTAGACGTAAATTTTACCACTAACCAAAATTACTTCAAAGTCTAAAAAATACTATGGTACCTATGGATGCTTGCTACTGTGGGTATGATTCACTCTTAATTATTATCGTGCAAAAAAAAGTAACAATGATAAGAAGAAAGGAGTGCAGAGAATAGAGCGAGGGCTCGGCTGTGATTGTGTTAGAACGGATGTAAGTATTATCCCCGATTTTCTAGTCGACGTGTTTACTTATTCTAGTAACTCCAATTTGGACTAAGTTCCAAATGTATGGCATTTGGAACTTATATACTATATTGATATGTTAGGGAATTGCTACTAGATATTAATCTAGTTCACTGTATTTTGAAGAAATTGATGGCGCTAATGTTACTGCTTTTTCCATCGGGTTGGTCCCATATCCTTACGGAGTCTAGGCGAAAACTATGAACCATAGAATTATCTTATATAACATATTATATACTCAATCTTAATGTAATTCTTTTAGGAATTAACCCTATTATTTGATTTTAACGATATCATTTCAAACCGGTATACTATTTTTTATTGATTCATAATTTAAATTCTTTTGGTAGGCTGCGTGTCTCACGAAAAACTTTGACTTAAAGAGGAGTTCCAAGTGGTTATGAGTATTTATTAAATTAATAGCATATTATTTGTTCCAGAAGTGATCTTGTGTAAGCCGCAAGGTTATAGTACGATCTCAAAATTTTAATCAAAACAAACCCGTTTAAGGCATATCTCCTATTTAATAAAAATCAACTCTAGCTTCAAGTATTAAAAGTTTAAATTTCTTTGTCATCAATCGTTGATATTCCTAAAATTCATCAATCAAATTTAAACTGTAAGCTTTTATAAATAAAGTTCATTTTATATTTTGTATGGTAAATAGTCGATTTGATTGCTGGTCACGTCAAGGTTTAGTAAATAATAAATAATTTAGCATGAGTACATAATGGCTGTATGTGAATATACCCATTATTGTATTTACTTGATATAAAAAGCGTGTGTTTAGTACTTACGAATGAGTGTTTTTTGAGATTGTTGTTAGAGAAGAATGATTGTGATTTTTATGTTTTGTTAGAGACAAAAATAAATCGAAGTGAAAATGGCTTTATGTTTGTACTGTTAATTAACACAACAGAGCTTTTAGTATCGTACTAAAATATACACGCCTGTATATTTTAGTAGAGATAGACAGAATATATGTACAAGTGTATGTAGAAAGAAAGTTAAACCATTATAGATTATAGTTAGTTAGTTTGTTTATATTTTTACTAACATAGTTTTTAAGTGATACTAACAAATGTATGGGTCATTTCCTGAAATAAATACAATTTATTTATTTATTATTAGTTTGCTGGCAATGGTATAGTCCCTAGCTCAAAGAGTATTTTTGTCAGGCAATACGAAGCAGCAGCACAGAGCCAGTAAAACTAAGACTTCTTGGTGATGGCAATAGGCTTGCTCTCTATTGCTTGGGTTCAATCTCTACTATCTAGCTAACGAAATGTAGGTATGACATGAGTTTGCCTAAAGCTTTAGGGATATATAGGTATTAGTTTTTTTTATATACAACTAAGGTGGCAAACTAGCATACGGCCCTCCTGATGGTAAGTGGGCACTGTAGCCTATGGACGCCTGCAACACCAGAGGCATCACTTGCGCGTTGCCGACCCTCTATGAAAGAAAGTGGGAAGGAGAAGGAGCGGGAAGGGCTAAGGGGTGATTGGGCCTCCGGTACTCTCACTCAGCGAACGAAACACAACAGTAGGAATACTGCTATTTCGCGTCGATACATTTGGTCTTTGTACATAAAGGTTTGGTATTAGTGGATTAACTACGTTGTTTCATATAATTTGTTTTATTATTATGCGACAACACACGATTTATTAGTGCCTAGCATAACAATCAGAAGGTATGTGAATCACCTGATAAGTCCCTCTAATAGCGTTAGTATATTTCAAAGATATGTGGTCTTTTAAGCCATATACATTCAAATTAGGTAAATCCAGAAGCATTGTAATATGGGGGTTGGATGTGGAATGCTATAAATTAAACGATAACGGCTAGATTTTTCAATATGTTTGTTTTTGTGACATTTCTGTTCCAATTCAATGGTTTTTCCGAGTCTGGCTGTCCTTTGTTTGAATGTTTGTAATATCCACGGGAATTATGCCAAGCGTGGGAATTGTCTTTTAAAAATAAAGAAGAATAAAATTCTAAAAGTTATGTTGAAACCATATTTTCTTGACTTTTTATTTCAATTACATCAATAAGAATAACTCTTGAATCACTGGGGTGCATAGCATTAAAACAACGGTACTATGAAAGTAAGAACATCTAGATTCGGTACAACTATTTTCACGACACAAATTGTGTGAAGATTGACCATAAGGCTTGGTGCGGCTTGCGAGATGACCACATAGATATATTGCATCATACCGAGTTTTAGTTCCGTCCTAGTTGTACGATTCTTATGTGTTTGCTAAATAAATGCGGAAATAACTCTGTCTGTCTGTCTGTTACCTTTTCACGCTCAATCCGCTGAACCAATTTCGTTAAGAGGTTGTGGGTTGAAATCTTACCCATTACATTACAGCCGTATACCCACTGCTAATATGAAGTATTTAGCTTAACCAAAGGGTTTAAAAGGAACACTTCATTGTAATTCTGTCAACTGGCGGCACCAGGAATAATGCCTGTGTCGTGGTGGACTTTACAACTATTCAAACATTAGAATACGATGAACACCCAGACCCGGTACAACCATTTGTGGATTACACAAATTTTCGTCCCGTATGGGGATCGAACCCACGACACTCGGGGCAGTGGCAATGGCGAGACAACCACTTAAACCATTACGCCATCGATGCAATCAAATACTTGTAAGCTAAAATAATAGAGATCTTTAAAAAGAAATGTTTTTTATTATCAACATGTTTTTCTTATTGATACACATCTACGAAAATGATTAAAACGTTGTTTTGTTTGTTACAGAAATATGTCGAACCCGACAGAATTAAGGTCGGAGAGGGTGAAGCAGATGTTTAGTTGGACTACGGGGTGAGTATCTTCCGCCCTTATGTATCTTCATAGACCTTATAGGACGACGACGGTTATTGAAACAAAATACACAAAATATATTATTATTTATTTTTATGAACAGGTGTTGGTTTACGATAATATTATATTATGCAGTTGAAGTGTGCACAATAGCGTAACAATGTGGACAGTGTATTATAATGTCATCAGTGATGTAAACTCAAAAATGTTGGTGTGTCAGGTATGACACACTTTATTCGGCCCTGACTTATCCATTACGGACAATCCGTCAGCGACCACGACCATACGACCACCTGTCCACTTCACAATGGTTCTTGGATCACGTAGCTGTAATATTATAACGGGTTTATAAAGCAACACAGCCAGAATAAACACGTACAGCCTCACATAACTTCCTCCCAATGATGCAAGCGTTATGAGATTCTGACCTGTCCAATGATGTAAGAGCCACTTTCGCGTACAACCAAGAGGTCGATGAGCAAGCCCAATAACCCAGATGTTTGTAATACTTCATTCAATAAACGGCTTTACAGTTTACTTCAATAGAAATTGGATGCCTTTCTCCTGCTAATGAGTAGGTATTGGAGTTGTGTTTTAAACGCCATCTACATATGAGTAGAGGGTATTACGTAATTTGTGTGTGTGTAGTGCCATCTGTTTGATTTTATATGAACTAGTTGCGCCGTGCGCTGGTTGCGTAATGTTGCCTGTCGACACTAGATGGCAGGCCTTATAAGTTTATTAGGACTTTGTTCTTTCTTAACATTTACTATGACCTCTATTTCTTGTGAAATTTTATTTTATATATATTTATATCAGTCCTGTATTAACCTGTCCCACTGCTGGGCACGGGCCTCTTCTCACTGTGACAAGGGTTAGGCCATAGTCTACCACACTGGCCTAGTGCGGGTTGGCAGACTTCACATAACTTCAAGAAAATTATGGAGAACTCTCAAACATGCAGGTTTTCTCACGATGTTTTCCTTCACCGTTGAAGCAAGCGATAATTAACTATTTAATACGCACATAACTTCGAAAAGTCAGAGATGCGCGCCCTGGGATCAAACATGAGACTTCTGCGTGGCAGTCCAATGGTCTCCCACTAGGCTTTCAAAACGATTATGATCAAATTATTTTGTTAATTTATTGCAATATAATAATACCTTAAGAAAAATAAGGTTTTAAAGCGAACATACCTATTCATTATATTTGACGATATACATTCGGCATTTCTTAAAACATTGTGTGTTCACTTTAAAACTTTTCCTTTTGGAGTACCTACCTATAATAATTAGGAATTACAAGGTAATAATATACTTTGTATATGTTTTTGTAGAAAATGTCTTTAATGCTAAAATGGCTGTGCAACTGCAGCTGATAATAATAACTCAAATACTATTCGTTATCTATACCAAATACTACAATAATTAACAGATTAATTAAACAAATTGCTTCCGCGGTCGTGATCACGTAGGCACATTTAATGACATGCTGGATCGTTCTCGCCATTTGTACTTAATAACTTCAAATGAGTTTTTAAGTGTTAATTTTTCATTCAATTTTAGTGCAAAAATTAAGAATCCAAATCCCATAGACCCGATCAACGCTTTTCTGTCAGGAATTTTTCATTGGCAACCCGTAGTCTGAATTTGTGGCTGGCAATATTATCTATCATAAGATGTTAGAAAACTTATGACTATATGAGGTATAAGTTTTATAAGCAACTTAGCACGTTTGACATACATTTTAATTACTTCATATGCATGCAGCGTGCATGCATTTCATATCCCTTGTTCAGGAGTTCAGGCTTGCATAATAATACGATACACACTATATACATACACTCCCGTGAAGATAATTTTGAAAAGTCTGATATTAAGGCTATCAGGAGCCCTGAAAACTGATAAGTACTAGAAATATTTTTGAAAATTTGTAAATCTTAATTTTATTTGTATCTTTAAATATGGTAAAAATTGATCTGTAAAGTTTATGCAGTCACATTTATTTAGTAGGTATATAATTTTGGGCTTACGGTGGCTCTATTCTAAGATGTTTTAGGATCATCTTTTTTAATAGGACATCATGAAGTGCACACGTCTATGTCGCGTCCTCGCGCACACAAAGATAATGCTTTAAGAGTATAAGGTCCTAGTTTTCTTTAAAACGAAATATTGTATTGACAGACAGCCATTTATAAATTACGTTTATTTAACATCTCAAGGTGTAGTGTTAGTAAGTTGCTATAAACATGTAAATGAGGTGTGTTAAAGGCGAGCCGAAATCTGGCGACACTTAACCTCAGAGTGAGGCCGACTACTATCTCGGCACGGACGACCACAGCGACCAATTCATGATTCACGTGTTCTCACACGAGACTAAACACTTTATGAGTGCCTCCAAGCAGCGGTAGTAAACGCGGCTGCTGTACATGGGTTCTCGGGTTCGAATCCCGGGTCGAACCATCACACAGTTTAGGTTTTTCTGATAAGAAACCTCAATAGCAGCTCAGAGTTAGGAAGTTAGCGGTGTTAGACACCCTCGGCAATCATCAAAAGCCGTTAGTCCTGCGTCTCATCTCTCTCTGGTCGTGAAGGATTGAAGTCCTGTTGGATCGTGAGAGTTAGGAAAATTCGGACTGAAGAACATTATGTACGGGAATTAGGTACGCTGGTTGCAATATAAAATATTTTAACCTGTTAAGTCGCAGCGGTACACCGGCGGCCACACAGTAAGTTTGCAATTATGCCTGGTATTCCAACAATTGACAGGTTATACATGTAACTCTAGCAGTAGGCATAATTCCTGTATAGGACTTTACAAGGATTGGACATGACACAAAGGGCACTCGGACTAGGAGCGACTATTTGTTGAACTAAGAAAACTTGGGGCACTGTATGTGGCAATGCGACCATTAAACAACTGCACTATCCATGCATCAATATCTGTATACTAATATTATAAAGGTGAAGAGTTTGTATGTTTGCTTGAACGCGCTAATCTCTGGAACTACTGGTTCGAATTGAAAAATTATTTTAGTGCTGGATAGCCCATTTATCAAGGAGGGCTATATAACATTACCTACGCTACGACCAACTGGGGTGGCGCGGGCAGCGTAGTGACCATAAATGCGGGTGAAACCGTGGCCATAGCTAGCGGGCTACTAAAATCAGCTTTAAGCCCATAAAATATACAATAATTAATGAGTTTTAATGAATAGACAGTAATACACTACTAGTATGTTTTTTTATATAAGGAAGCAAAGGAGCGACTTCATAAATTTTACACAGACCTCTTTTATGAGCCAGCGACTTTCAAAGAGTTCTTTTAATTCCTAAAAGATTAACTACTTTTGTGGGATTGCCTGTAAAATAGTTTAGATATTACATATTATTATATATACCTATAAAGATAGTTAACTAGCGTATTTATGTATTTATAAACATACTAGCTGTTACCTGCGACTTCGTCCGCGTAGATTTTAACTAAAAAGTGTTTGTCGCCGCGGAACCCAACTATATTTCTCTGCCCAAGTTACTTAAATGGCGTAGTTTTTATAGTGTAAAGCTAGATAATAGCATGGCTTACTCAAAAACAACATTTAAATATGCGTCGTTAGATTACACGCTGTCACAGAATGCGTAAGAAAAATAAAGATTCACAGCTCCTCCCCCGTAGGTGATAGCGTGATAATATGTAGCCTATATGTTGACCCGACCTGTTAGTAATATTCATGCAAAACTTGAAGTAAATCCATGCAGTACTTTTTGAGTTTAGCCCGGACATACATACAGACAAACAGACAAAAATTCTAAAAACTATATTTTTGGCTTCGATATCGATTGTAGATCACGCCCCAAGTATTCTTTTAAAAAAATATTCAATGTACAGTTTTGACTTTCCTACGATTTTATTATATGTATAGATAACAATTAATACAATTGTCAGGGCCCAGCTGAAAACCAGTGCTGTGCGTGTGCGCAGCACATACTGAGCTGGAGCCCTTTGTACCTATGCCAGTTTATATTTATTTTGTGTGTAAATTCTATCTTAATTCTATAAATATGTAAGTTTTGTATATGTGTAACGAAAATAAATGATTTAAATGGTTTAAATAAACAGTTTACTAAAGGAAAAGCCAAACACTAAGAATTTTATTAATATAACTTATTAAAAGTCGCGTTGTCCACGAATTTTACTTTTTACGTGTGAAGTCGTGGACGGTATTTTTAGCACGGCAATTTAAAGTTTAAACCATAGAGTAGGCTTTAATGGTTAGTGTATGAGTTAGCTAACATTAATCCCATTACGCCTTGCACCAGGGGTCAGTAGTTTGCACACGAAGGCCGTCGAGAGGTGTTATTTATAGTCACGGAAAATTTTCACATCGCAACTAGTTTTTGTGAACATATGTCGTTATTAAACCATGTTGTGGTTGCTTATACATACAATGTATGGATGTAAAGATTTTGTATTGGGAAAGGCCAAAATTTACATTAAAGTTCATGGTTTTTTAGCGGCTAATCTTAGTCAATAGCTATATTCTAGCTTTTAAGGTGCACAAGTGTGTGTGTGCAAACACAAGTGCACTCTGCATTCCCTCACTCTCAAAGTCCGATGGAAAGGCATTCCAACACGATCTAATTTCCTAATTGCCTGCTACTAAGAATTTTTATATGGAAAATCTCAATACTAGACTGAGTCTCGACTCGGATTCGAAACCTCATAATCCACAGTCGTACACACTAGCATCTAGATCGACGAGGCAACAAACATAAACGGTATTTGATGTGGGAGGGCTGTCAAATCTCGCAAAATGGCTAGAGACGAATCTATTAACACTAAACTTAAAAAAAACTAAGTTTATCACGTTTTATAAGACACTTGCATCAAAACCCACAGTCCTTTCTTTAAAACTACACACTTGTGACTCTGATAGTAGAGTCTTCTGTAACTGCGAAACTATTAATCGCACGGACTCTATCCGCTATCTAGGAGTCATATTAGATGAACGTTTAACATATCACAAACATATAGACCAATTATCAGGTAGAATTAGAAAATCTATAAACATATTCAAATCACTACGTAATAGCGCAAACAAAAACACTCTGATACTAATTTACAAAGCACTGACACAATCACTCCTTGTATTGTGCCCTTGTATGGGGTGGTGCAGCAAAATCCAAAATGATCCAACTTGAGAGAGCCCAGCGAGCAGTCCTAAAGTAATGCTGAAAAAACCGTTTCGGTATTCAACTAATGACCTGTACCATGACTGCGAAGTACTTAGAGTACGTCAGATATTTATTCTGAAGGCAATAATCTCAATGCATAAAGAAATTGCAAAATCCCCTGAATTCACTCAGCTAACGCAACGACGTGTATTTCGAATTCCTACACTTGCCATAAACTCCACTTTTATAAAAAGACAGGCAATCTACTTACGCCCCAAAATATACAACATAGTTTGTAAGTTACATGCTAAAATGGAAAAATTAAGTCTAAGTCAAATAAAAACATTAATAACAACGTGGCTCTTTAAGCTCTCTTATGAAGAAACTGAACTAATTCTTCTCAATCACAGTTGACGACAAAGATACAATACTCACACACGAACACACACGCACACGCACCCTCACACACAAACACACACACACACACACACCCTGACACACACAAACACACACACCCTCACACACACACTCTGACAATCATAAAACGCCACACATTTTCATCACACACAACTGTATTTCCCTTTTTATTTCCAAAATTGTTAAGTTAATATGTTCACTTCGTTCGAACGTTATTTTGTTAGAAGTTTAATTTTTGTTAATTTTTTATATTTTATTTGTTTTCAAACCGATGTCTGCATATTCTAGATGTTAAGCGACTAATGTATAACGTGTGGTTACCGCGATACAAGCCTCGAGCTTAGTGCGGAAGCCGCTGCCAATTATAAAAATGTGTAATGTAGTAAATAGAGAAATAAATAAATAAATAATTAGGTATGCTTTATATATCGGACCGATGATTAATTAGTTATGTGGGTATAGTAATAATAGATTGATAGCGTCATTCAGCGTTCATTTCCCAGAGCAGACAAAGTGTAATTGGCTTTGCTCATGAAATTCAGTAGGACAGTGATTGACAATGTCCTCCGTAGACGCCAATAGACTTGCAACCTCCTCTGTGAGACATGACGGTAGTTGGCAAATTGTGGAAGCAATATTTTTGTTTTTTGTTTTTTGTACAACTAAGGTGGCAAACAAGCATACGGCGCACCTGATGGTAAGTGGTCACCGTAGCCTATGGACGCCTGCAACACCAGAGGCATCACTAGCGCGTTGCTGACCCTTTAGGAAAGGAAGAAGAGAAAAAGGAAGTGGGAGGGAAAAAGAGCGGGAAGGGGGAAAGAGGGTGATTGGGCCTCCGGCACTCTCACTCACCGACCGAAACACAACAGTAGGAATACTGCTATTTCACGTCGATATTCTGTGAGAGGATATTCTCCAGTCAAGCCGGCCCTTCATGCTGAAACTTTTTAAATTTACAGACATAAAATTATATACATACATAGCCTCTTGCCTACATCCCTCGGTCCCTCGGTTTGTCAGCTATGATATTTGGCCCCACGTACTGCCGTGGTAATCGAGAGGGCAGTAAGTCAATAATAGCCATTTTTTTTAATTACTGATTATCGTTTTTTCAATTCAAAACATTTATTATCAGACTAATTCGGTCCAGAGAGTGCTAGTAGTACAATAGGATATGATATCTTAAAACTATGTTAGTAATTTACACACACATACAACGAAAAATAAAAAGATAAAATAAAAGATAAAATACAATAAAAAATAAAAACAAGTGTCCTACAGAATATGCATCCTTATCCAGTGCCTCTAAATAGGACAATGGATGTATTCAGCAATAAGCTTCTCTACTGTAAACCACATATTTATGTCCTTTCTTCTGACATATAGAACATAAAAATCGAGTAGGTATATATTAATATCACAAATGACGCAAAATCTTTGCGCGCTGTTTTCTAAAACTGCCTTTTCTGACTGACTGACCTCTCGATTATTACGGCAGCGGAGTGAGCTATTGAACTGTATGAAACTGTGTTAGGTAGACAATAGTGCCTTCCTAACACAGTTACAGACCTTTGCTACCACTAATAATTTCATGCAAGAAAATCTCAATGAAACTTTGTCCAATTCAAGAATTAAATAAAAGCACACTGCGATCTTTGTCCAGCTCCGAAATCAAACCTAAGACAACACGGTCAACAGTCGCATTTTCTAGCGCTGCGCCACGACCACAAGGTAGTTGTTGTTCAGATCTGGTTATGGAGGCGCCAGTGAGACTCCGATCACACGCTTTGTGCAACATCCTTTCTCACAGGATGTATTCTAACAATAACTGCGCGGGCGCAGACGAAAGTAACCTGACACGCACTTGTATCGTATTGACAAGCTGTTGCTTACACGTCACTGCTTATATACAGACGGTCATATTCATACAAATATCTTGCTAGGCTTAATACGAGAAGTAGTTAAAATAGTTAGGAGGAATAATAGGTATCTATATCTATACTAATATTATAAAGCTGAAGAGTTTGTTTGTTTGTTTGCTTGAACGCGCTAATCTCAGGAACTACTGGTCCGATTTGAAAAATTCTTTCAGTGTTAGATAGCCCATTTACCGAGGAAGGCTATAAGCTGTATATCATCACGCTAAAATCAATAGGATCTGAGCACTAATGAAGAATGTTTGAAAATCGGAGAGTATTTTTTCCTTTTGAGAGCTTCCGCTGCTTGCGCTGCGTAAACAGTTAAAGTTTCGCAAAAATCATGTATGACAGAAATGTTCCTCTTTAAAACTTGTAAAAAAAAGTCCGAGACAGCATATGTCTATCTTTTAAGGTTGACTCACTATAACCATTTTTATGCTAACCAAATTTGTTCTAAAATAATGCATTATTTGCGAAGGTATTATTATAAATATAATATTAATCCTTATCCAAATAAATACGTTATTCATCACAAGTATTTAATTTAAAACAAAACTGCCCTTTACATCATTCGATTTCAATGAATATCTTAGGAGATATCGCAGTTTTAAAATAACATTGCAGCAAAATAATTACCCATTACAGACATAGTACAAACGATGTTTCTCCTGGTTTATTCCGCGTGATTACTATTGGTTCGATTTGAAACATTATTTTAGCGTTGGATAGCCTATTTATCGAGGAAGGCTATAGGCTATATAACATCACGCTACGATCCACGGGGACGGCGCAGTAACGATAAACGCGGGTGAAACCGCGGGAACATCTAGTTAATATTAATAAAGCTGAAGAGTTTGTTTATTTGTTTGTTTGGTTGAACGCGATAATCTCAGGAACTACTGGTGCGAATTGAAATAAATAGGTTTCATCCGCGTTTATCGTTACTGCGCCGCCCTCGTGGGTCGTAGCGTGATGTTATATAGCCTATAGCCTTCTTCGATAAATGGGCTTTCTAACACTAAAATAATTTTTCAATTCGAACCAGTAGTTCCTGAGATTATTGCGTTCAACCAAACAAACAAAGTCTTCAGCTTTATAATATTAGTATTATGTATATGTCTAAACATTACGTAACCCGTCGCATATTTCGCAGTAATGTGTAAAATACCTGAGTTTTGTCTCTGTGTGCCACAGATAAGTATAAAGGCGTGGCTTCCTGTGTCATCGGCAGCATTTATTATCTGTAGCCTATTGGCTAATAGCCTTTAAAAGCGTGGCCATTTTGAAAAGCTAAATTGTAAATGGTAATGCCCCTCTGTTCTATTGTTGGGCTTTGGAGACTAGCTGTTTGTTTATTTGTTACTGCTGTCCGCCACGTTTATGATTACTGCGCCGCTCCTGTTGCTCGTAGCGTGATGTTATATAGCCTATATTACTTCTGGATAAAAGAGCTTTCCAGTGGTGAAACAATTTTTAAAATCAGTTCACTAGTTGTTGAGTTTTCATTGCTAATATAAATATTAGTGTAGATTTATATTTGACTAGCTTTTGCGCGCGGATCCGCTCGCGTGGTACCTACATCAATAAAAAGTAGCCTATGTCCTTCCCCAGGTTTTAAACTATATCTGTACCAAATTTCATCTAAATCGGTTGAGTGGTTTAGCAGTGAAAAGGTAACAGACAGACAGACAGACAGAGTTACTTTCGAATTTGTAATATTAGTAAGGATTTGCGCGTATATTTAAGTTGATGCCTTGCTTTTGCAAAAGCGCTGAAGGTTGTGGGTTCAATCCCCAAACGGGACAATTCTGGCCATATCTGTAGAAGGACCGATGGCCGTTGGAGCAAGCGAGTCCTAGAGTGGAGACCGCGACTTGGTAAACGTAAGGTAGGAGGCCCCGCGGCTAGGTAGACCGATGACCTGAAAAAGGTAACTGGGTCAGACTGGATGCGGAAGGTGGGAGGCCGGATGTTGTGACGTAAAATGGGAGAGGCGTATGTCCAGCAGTGGTCTGCGGTGAGCTGATTGATTGAAGGCTTATTCATAACTTTAGCCTGATAATGTCCACTGCTGAACGATTTTGCCTAAGCTATCAGTTCTAGTAATTTATAACTATAATCTATAATAGTAAATTCTCTTCGACTCTTATAAACCGCTACAATATTATATTAGTTATAATGATGATTAAAGGGTTATGTCTTCGAGTTTTGTTGTAAGACATTTATTGAGTAAATTCTCTTCGTCGCTGTATCGACCCCATAATGGCATTAGAGGCGCTTATAGCCAGTTGTACTCACTGATCGGTAAACATTAGTTTAAGCAACGTTGAGTGCGGTCAGTCTATAGATGGGTGACCGCTTAGTGGTATTTCATCTGA
Source organism: Catocala sponsa (assembly GCA_963564715.1). NCBI lineage: Eukaryota > Metazoa > Arthropoda > Insecta > Lepidoptera > Erebidae > Catocala > Catocala sponsa. The sequence continues at coordinate 20,270,057 of OY751349.1, forward strand.
GCGTCTCCATGCTTCGAAGGGCATGTAAAAAGTCGGTCCCGGTTGTCATATTGACAGCAGTCGTTAAGCCACGTCAGAGACCTACGGGCGGCTTGAACAACTCTTGACAAGAGATTGGCCACTAACCACACGGAAAAAAAAGAAAAGATGGCTTTAGAACAATATTACCAATATACATAACTACAGACTCATGTCCGTTTTCTGGTGGGATAGGTAGAAACTACAGATTTCAATTTACTACGATTCTGGCATACCTCTCCAGCATTCTACATTCTTTTAATTTTCCTCTTTTAATATCACATATATTATAACATCTGCCGTTCTATACACAATTTCTGTGTCGAGAGGTTACAACTTACATTAATACACCAAAGTACATTCAGACTCGGAATAGCCATTTGGGGATCACAAACAATTTTTATACCAAAAGCAGCGAAAGCTCAGTGGGGAGACCAACAGACTGCAATGCAGAGGGTCTCGGGTTCGAACCCACGTCGCGCACCTCTGACTTTCGGAAGTTATAATGACTTTTCGAAATTATGTGCGTATTGATTGACAATTATCGCCTCCTCCGTGCTTCGGAGAGCACATTAAGCCGTCGGTTCCGGCTGCCATGAACATCTATGGCAGTCGTTATTGGGAAGTCAGTGCCCTCTAATATCCTGATCCTGGTCTAGCCTTAGAGTATCCTTAGCCTTCGGGTTGCGGAGGTCAGATGGCAGTCGCTCCGTGTAAAAACTGATATCCGGTTAGACTAGAAAGCCGACTCCAAGTGACTTGGGAATAATAAAGGCTAGGGAGAAGAAAAAGAAACAATTTTTATACCACGTGGAAATCGAGCCTGCAACATTGGGCGTATTGGCAGCGGTGAGGCAACCATTTAAATACTACGCCATCCGTGAAAACATGACAATGCATATTTGCTTTGTATGTTCTTTGTGCATTTAATACTTGTTAAGCCTGCTGCGACTCTACCAGGCATAATAATATCAGCCATGTATTAAACTGTCTCACTGCTGAGCACGGGCCTCTTCTCACTGTGAGAAGGGTTAGGCCATAGTCCCCACGCTGCCACAGTCCAGGGTAGCAGACTTCACATATCTTTGAGAACATTATGGAGAACTCTCAAACATGTAAGTTTCCTCACGATGTTTTCCTTCACAGTTAAATCGGGCGATAATTAACTATATACGCACATAACTTCGAAAAGTCAGAGATTCGTGCCTTGGGATCGAACTTAAGGCCTCTGCGTGGCAGTCCAACGGTTTCCCACTAGGCTATCGCTGTTTCTCTATGTGCCAGGCATAGAATTTATATACAAAAAATTACCTGAACCCAAGATGTAACCCAGAAACAGTACCGACTTTTCATGGACGGATCTTACACAATAAGCATGAACGTACTATCCTAACTAATATTATAAAAGCGAAAATGAGTTTGTTTGTTTGTTTGTTACCTTTTCACGCCTAAACCACTGAACCGATCATCCTAAAATTTTGCATATACGTTGTCAGGTGTACAGAAACGAACATAGGCTACCTTTCATCCCGAAAAAAAATATTGTTACCGAGGAAAACAACAATAAAGTTCTTATGATGATAGATGGCGCCAGGTGTCTTTCGAATCATGATTGAATTAAATTATGACAAGCAGAGTACAACCCGAATTGATTGTCAAATCCTAAATTAACGCGAGCGAAGCCGCGGGCAAAAGTTAGTAATTAATATTTCTAAATATTGATAATGCTATGTTTGGCGTTTTTCCGACATCGGAGATGTCAAACTGTCTGAATACGTAATATATGGGATTGTTCAAGGCTTTGAATAAGCTTATATGTTATTTTTAATAGAAACTCGTGTTTCTGAGTGGTTTTCATTTATATTTTGAAGTAAACGTGCGTTGAAAATTAGTTGGGCTTTTGTTTATGCAATTACCTCGCAATTGAGCCATTGTTCATATGTAGGTTATTTTTTGATTTGTATAAAATCAAAAAACATAAACCTTTGGTTTAAGAGGTCGCCTTCGGACAACCACTACTCCGGGTGTTGTGGGTTCAAATACCACACGGGACAGAAATTGTTTGCGCCACAAACGATTGTTCCGTTTCTGGGTGTGATCGCGACATAGGATTTATTCCTCGTGCGTTTATAAAAGATAAATGTTTGATAAGAATCGGTGCAGCCGTCAGCTTTTTTAATAGTTGGTGGCATTACAAAAGGAATGAGTAATTATAACATGTTTTTAAAAGAGATTGGTTGGAGGTCTTTTTGTTACTCCTCCAGTTAAGTTAGAATGCTTGGTGTTAGGAGTCGGTTCACGTGGGTAGTGCAATGTGTGGGACCTTTGGGTCGCAGAGTCAATGCTTAATCTATTAAAGTGACGTCACTTAATATTTTAGTATGTGCTGTCCATTTTAATATACAATTTTTATTAGGTGGTATAATACCTAACGCTATTCAATTAGCAAGGTATAAATTGACGACGCAAATCTTTTTTTCATCCATAGATATTATGATGGATAATAAATCTAATAAATATAACCGTGGGCTGTTATCGACGTAAACAAATTGATTAACCAAACAAAAAAAACGAAGTTTGTAGTCCTTAATTAAATATCTGTGTAAAGTTTTTAATACGGAAACTTGTAAAGTAATGGTTTGTATAATTACATACATACTTTTTTCTAGTCTATGGTTTTGCGATGACGTTAATCGAGTTATAGTTGAAGCAATGGTTTTGCTTGCGATTATTTTAATTGATATTAAGTTTGTGATGATAAAATTATGCGGTAACTAGTGACCCGACCCGGTTTCGCACGGATAGTACAAAACCTTAACAAATTATATACTTAAACGTTCCTCATGAATCATTCTGTCTTTTGGTGAAAACAGCATGAAAGTCCATCCAGCAGTTTTTGAGTTTATCGCGAACAGACAGACAGACGCGGCGGAGGATTTTGTTTTATAATATGTAGTGATAGTTTTAATGCAGTCATTTTTTAATGAAGGCAGCTCTTGCGATATCTTTTCCTGTGTCAGGTGACCAACAGAACATCTAGACTGAACACAATTATTAGAAGTTTCACAAATTTTTGCCTCATGTGGGGTTCAAACTGAAAACACTCGGTGTACTGGCAGTGTCGTGGCAACCACTTAGTAGTGGTATTTTTGCTTATTCATATTTCCGAGCGATCCGGTGTTCAATTCCCAGGTATTGTTATTGGATTTTCTGTAAATACATTGACTTAGTATAATTCTTCTCCTTAGCCTTTTTACCAAGTCACTTGGGGTCGGCTTTCTAGTCTAACCGGATTTGACTGGATATCAGTTTTTACACGGAGCGATTGCCATCTGACCTCCGCAACCCGAAGGCTAACGATACCCTAAGGCTAGACCAGTGTCAGCATATTAGAGGGCACTGACTTAGTATAATTAAAATCTATTATTTGCTATAAGTGTGACAGTTAAAAGATTTATAATCTTAGCAGCACGGCCATTTGTTAAAGCCTCTCTAGTTTGTATTACGTGCGACCTAAAGCGAAGCTGGCAAAATGTAGGTGTTACACACTCTCAGACATAAGCAGGCGGTAGTCTAGTCGTATGAGTACAAAAGTTTCTTATGCTAGTTTACAGACATTCCACAATAAATCAGGTAACTTTGTGAAAGTCTGGTTGAAATTGAGAAATTGAGACACAATAAAAAGAAAAGGAAGAATTTATAATATTTATAATATAATAATAATATTCTACTACATACACACAACACCATCTAACCCAAACTAAGCAGAGCTTGTACTATGGGTACTAGATAATGGATAAACATACATACATATATACCTACTTCTTTTTTTAATGTTCATGCACACCAATGTTTGACTTGTGCGGGAATCGAACCCGCGAAGAAAGCGTGGCAGTCGGTTACACTAACCACTTCGCCATCGAGGTTATTAGGATATTCATGTGGTTTTTTTTTAAATAATAGTAATGTTTATTTTTTCTCCATAATATTTTCAATTTTGTCAAAAGATACAAATTGCATAATATTAAAATATAACACAAGGAACATTGTGGGAGACTGGAGCCTAAGCTAGGCCGGAACCTGTGTTATAGGACACCAGGACTCCACCCCGAGACACATCCTTATATAGATTTATACAAACTATGGCTCTTCTATATTAAAATATAATAAAAGCAAGAGTATCAGGCACACCGGAGAGAGCGGTTGGGACGCAGAAAGCGGAAAATGCTTAACGCGCTGTTTTGACTCGGCGGACACTATACTAACTGGTACACTATCTTGATGAAATATTTAAATGAAGTAATTGTATGGTAGATTTATATCATGATGTCTGCGTTGTTAGTTTTATTGATTATGTATAATTGTTTACATCAGCAATCGATAAAGTTAATTAGTACTTGACGCTTCTTTTCTTCAGGAATAGTATTGCCAACATCAAATGAATAAAAATAATGTATTTGTCAAGCGAGGAACCCATTCCATGACAATTTGGCGAAGGCGTAGTGGTTTAAGTGGTTGCCTAGCCACTGCTCATGCGACGAGTGTTGTGGGTTCGATACCCACACAGGACAAATATTTTATCTGGATCACATAATTTTTTATACCGTGTGGGATTCAAACCCACAACAGTCGGCGCAATGGCGGTGACGAGGCGACTACTTAAACCACTACACCATCCTACCAAATTTGGGACAACAATTTGTGAACAACATATTTTAAGAGTTATATGTATGTATCCTTGAACCGACGGGCGTGTATGAGGAATGTGATAAAAGTAAATGAAGCCAGAGAAGTGTCTCAGGATCGTAGCAAATGGAAATCCGTAGTCTCTGCCTACCCCTCTGTGAAACAGGCGTGAATCTATGTATGTATTATATGTATCGAACTGACTATACCCGGTTTATGTATTAAAAATAAACTGGTTATTGTTATGCTTACAACAGCCTAATGCCAGTGGCAAGAACATTACCCACTGCGCCATCCCAGAAAACTCTCACGTTTTACTTTTTAATATACAGAATATACCCAATACCGTGACGAAACAATAGTGTGTTTCTACAACCTTATGTCAATACTTTTTGCGTATGTATATATGTTTGTTAATATTCTCTCTAAAACCATGGACTTTGGTATTAAATTAATGGATGTTATCAATACGAGTGTCAGTTTGTATAATTGTCTAATACATTATAGTATTTGTACATACATAACCTTCGGTTATTTCATGAAGGTATTTTTGTTAAGATATTACAACTCTGAGGAAGGACGGGGATTGTATTGAAATAAGCTGTATCCGCTTCGCTTGAGGTTTTTTGTAGCCTAAACGGAGAAACTAGTGAGATTGATCATTGCCTGACTCAAGCTATCACCCTGTTAAATCTCATCAAAATTGATTCAGCGATTTAGCCGTGATTATGAACGAAACGAACGTTGTCGAATGTTACTTTTGCCTTTATAATATATGTATTTATTTATTATTTCCTTTTAAGAAAATAACTCACGCGTAAAGAATATATCCTGTGTTTCGGGATGGTTCTATGTCTTAACAAATATGCAAGCAAAAAGCACAAAGAACCTAAAGTTGGAAGAACTATTATTATTAATACAAGGCTGTTAATAAAATGATATAGCTGCCTAACCAAGCCTGTTTTGACAGGCTTCCTTCACTTATTAATTTGTTTATATCATCATCATTGATCTTTTAATTAAGAGAGCACGTTAAGCCGTCGGTCCCGGCTGCCATGAAAATCTATGGCACTCGTTATTGGGAAGTCAGTGCCCTATAATATCCTGACACTGGTCTAGCCTTAGGGTATCGTTAGCCTTCGGGTTGCGGAGGTCAGATGGCAGTCGCTCCGTGTAAAAACTGATATCCAGTCAAATCCGGTTAGACTAGAAAGCCGACCCCAAGTGACTTGGGAATAATAAAGGCTAGGGAGAATATTGATCTTTTAATTAAACTATATATTTATGATACGTGGATACCGCTGTGTATTACATATGTGTATGTTCTTAGGGTTAGGTTAGTAAGATCTTTTTTCTTTTTCATTAACTATACGATAGCCTAGTAGGAAACCATTGGACTGCCACGCCGAGGTCTCGAGCTCGAACCCAAGGTGCGTTTGCCAAACTTCTTGGCAGTATATGATTAGGTATAAATGAGACAAAGTTGTGGTATAGTCTGGTTATAATTATCCAAAGGTGCATCTTATATACTAACGACTACGTGTTGATCACGGATAGTAGAAACATTTAATAGATATTGAACGTGCGATAAAGATCATAAGATTGCGATGTAGATTGTAGATACAGCACAAAGATATTGTACTGTAACAGTACACCCCCCTTTAAAGAAAAATTATTATGGTAATAGTGTTTACAATATAAATTTGACCTAGACCTTACTAGTTATTTGCTGATGTATATAAATAATAATGCTATTGTACGCGGTGGAATTTGATGACGCCTGTTGTGGTGTGATTTGCTGACGTATGTAATTTTGACTTAGCTGTTGCACGAGTGTTTATTATTTTTTTCCGTTAAACTCTTCATTCTTCTGTCCAGTGTTTTCATTATGCCGTAAAGTAGGATCACGCCGATTGTTAAAATAATCTGTCCCATTGCAACATTTCTTGTCCACCGTAAGTCCTCCTGGATCAGGTTACGGAGTTTGTCCGCTTCGTTTTTAATTGGGGCAACTGTCCGTATTGTATGTTATCTGGTCCTTAGAACTTTGATTTCCCATTTTAGATGTCTTGTTGTTACGAGTAGTTGTGAATTAATGGTATATGTTAAGATCTATGTTAATATATATACGAATAGCTTGCTTATATCAGCGATTTTTTATAGACGTACTACTGGCTTTACTTTACGTCCCGATCGTGTAGTGTACGTGTGTGAATGTCTGTAGAAATCCTTTGAATCTGGCACGTAGTTTGATTCGTCATTGATCATGAATGCTGGTTTCAATCTATCAATTGATATCACTGTCTCTTTATCCCTAATTCTAATGCAAAATGTTTTATCTGTTTTACTAATTACTGGGTAGGGTCCTTCATACGGCGGTGTCAGGGCTTTCTTAATTCTATCACACCGAACAAATACGTGTGAGCATTCTTTGAGTTCGGGATGCACAAATATAGCTTGGTCGTGGTTTTTTCTTTTCGGAATTGATGTCATTTGTGTGATGTCCTTTTGAATTTGTTTTACAAACTCTTCGTACGTTGATAACTGTGCTGCTGATGACTCAAAAAATCCTCCAGGGAGTCGTATTGGCGTTCCATATGTCATCTCTGCTGAACTATAACCTGTGTCTTCTCGCAAGCTACTCCGCAACCCGAGTAAAACTGTTGGAATTTCTTTTAACCAATTTTCGTTGGATTCTCTTGTCATTAACGCCACCTTTAAAGTTCTATGAAATCTCTCTATCATTCCATTGGATTGCGGATGATAAGGTGTTGTCCTAATTTTATGTATTCCCAAAAATTGTGAGAGTGACTCAAATATTCTTGATTCAAACTGTCGGCCTTGATCCGTAGTAATGCGCAATGGACATCCAAAACGAGTAATCCATCCTTCGAAAAGTGTCTTGGCTACTGTTTCTGCAGTTATATCTTCTACCGGAAATATTTCGGGCCATGACGTACAACGATCTATGATTGTGATTAAATATCTCTTCCCTTGTGAAATCGGAAGTGGTCCGACGATGTCAATATGTAAATGTTCAAAACGTTGCGCTGTCATAAATGTACCAGGAGGTGATATCGTATGTCGTTGTATTTTTGATTTTTGGCAGGCTATACATGAACTACACCAATTATTGATATCTTTGTTCATATACGGCCATAAATACCTTTGGGTTATCATTTTTCTCGTAGTTCTTTTTCCTGGATGGCTCATACCATGAATGGTATCGAAAATTTGTTTGCGAAATTGCTTTGGTAAGTAGGGGCGGCTTTTTCCAGTAGACGTGTCGCAGGTGATGTTTATTGTGGAACCCGGAAGCGTAATGTTTTTGAATTTTAATCTTTTATTGTCACGTAATTTACTTAGTTCATTATCTGTTGATTGACATTTTTCCAATTCAGCGTAATCGATAGGTGATGGCACGTATATTTCCTCTATTCGAGATAAGGCATCGGCGGTAATATTGTCATGTCCGCTTATGTGTTGAATGTTGGTACTGTATTGTGAAATGAAATCTAACTGCCGGACCCGTCGCGGTGTATCGTTTGATGATGGTTTTTGGGAGAATGCGTATGTCAAAGGTCGGTGATCCGTAAATATTGTAAATTCTCTTCCCTCGATTAATCTGTGAAAATGTTTGACGGCCATGTATATTCCTAACAACTCTCTGTCAAACGTAGAATATTTTTGTTGAGTTTCGCTCAATTTTTGTGAAAAAAAACCTAATGGTTCCCAATTGCGTCCGGATTTTTGTTGTAAAACTCCACCAACGCAAGTAGCACTAGCGTCGGTCATGAGCGCTAGTGATGCGTTGCGGGAAGGATGCGCTGTTAACACTGCGTTTTTCATGCTTTCCTTGCATTTTTCGTAAGCTTTGTCTGCTTCCGTTGTCCAAGGAACAGGTGAATTATCGTTCTTTTTTGAACCATGTAGATATTCGTTTAAAATTCTTTGATTTTCCGCTGCGCGTGGAATATTACTTCTGTAGAAATTGACCATGCCCAAAAATCGTCTTAATTCTTGAATTGTTTTCGGTTTGGGAAATTCCATGATTGCTTTGTAATTTTCTTCGGTAGGTTGTATTCCTTGGCTCGTTATATGATAACCTAAGAAATCTATTTCCCTTCTGAGAAATTCGCATTTTTCGAGATTAATGGTTATTCCATTCTCGTGTAAACGTTTGAAAACCGTTTCTAAATGCTGATAATGCAAATCTTCGTTGTCCGATGCGATGAGACAGTCGTCTACAAATATAAATACGAAGTTTAAATCTCTAAATAAGGAATCCATGAATCGTTGAAATGTTTGTGCCGCATTGCGTAATCCGAAAGGCATTCTTAAGTACTCAAAAAGTCCGAAAGGTGTGATGATGGCTGTTTTTTCTATATCTTTAACAGGAATACAGTGGTATGCTTTGCGTATATCTATCTTGCTTAGTATCTTCTTATTTTCTAATATGTATGTAAAGTCAGTTAATCTTGGTAGTGGGTATTTGTCCGGTACTGTCGTGCTATTGAGCATTCGATAGTCTCCGCACGGTCTCCATTCGCCATTTTTCTTTTTTACCATATGTAATGGGCTTGCCCATGGGCTATCTGACGGTCGGCAAATTCCGAGCTCTATCATATTTTGAAATTCCTTTTTGGCTATGTCGTATTTTTCTGGAGGTAATGGTCTTGCCCGAGCTGCGACGGGTGGTCCTGTAGTGATAATGTGGTGTTCAATCTTATGTTTGGGCGCATTGCGTAGAGAGGACTCTTTCGTGATGTCTTCGTATTTGTTTAAAAGTTGCGTAATACGTGAATTCGTTCCCACTGCGATAGTACGAATTGTTTGTTGTGTCGCTTTTTCTGAAGTTACATGCGTTGTCAGCTCTGTAACTTTGTCGATAAGTTTGCGACCTGCTATGTCGACTAATAGTTTATAGTGCTCTAGAAAATCTGCTCCAATTATTGGTTGTGTAACATCGGCGATTATAAAATTCCATTTATAACATCGTTGTAGTCCTAAATTCAAGGTAAGCGTCTTCTCGCCGTAAGTCCTAATTTTAGTCCCATTTGCAGCGTATAGTGTGTATTGTTCATTTTGTAAAATTGAATATCTCTGTTGCTTGCTAATGACTGAAATATTTGCGCCCGTGTCAATCAAAAACTTCATACCACTTTTTCGGTCGGTAATGGTGAGGCGATTGGATGGGTGGATTGCACAGAGTTTCGCCGTTGTCTGTGCTCTTATTCGTTTCCCTGGTTCCGTACGTAAGTCATTGGTTTCCAACCGCATGGTTTAATGCAGTTCCTTGCATATTTTCCGAATCTTTCGTGGTAGTAACAAAATCGATTTGCTCCTCTATAGTTTGTTCTCGGCCTCATAATCGGGAATTGTTGACGTTTCTTGAAATGATTGTGCGTGCTGGGTCGATAGCCATATTGACCTTGCTGAATTGCGTCAATATCTATCTGTAATTTTGCTAGCTGGGCTAAAATGCATGCTGTATTGTTGTCGTTTGAAGTGTCTTTGCTAACAGCTGATATTTCGGTTACTTTTGAATTCATTATTATTTTGTCTGCAATTTGGCTCAGTTTGTCAATTTCCATGTCTTCCGTAACTGCTAGAACCGTAGTAACTGATGTTGGTAAAAGCCTGAACCATAGTAGTTTAATTGTTTCGTCACTGATTTTTCCTCTCCCGAGGACTCGCATTTGACGTAATAACTGCGAAGGTTTTTGATCACCGAGTTCTGTCTCTGATATTAATTTTTGAAACTGTCGCTGTTCTGTTTCTTCGTAACAATCAATTAAACGTTCCTTGATGTTTTTATATTTATCTGTAGTCGGTGGTGAAGTGATTAGGTCACTAACTTGTAGTATTTCTTCCTTGGATAATTTTGCTATTACTGTACAGTATTTGTATTCGTCTCCTTGCTTCTGTGGTGCTAATATGGCTTCTAGTTGCGTGAACCATAATCTTGGTTGGTCTTTCCAAAATTCCGGAATGCGAGATAAAACCGAGGTGCCAGCAGCTACTTCAAGTGTTCCTTGCTGATTTATGTTCGCCTTGCATGGTGATTGTGCCATGTTTCTTGCTGCGTATTCGTTCGTCGGGGTCACCAATTTGCCAAACTTCTTGGCAGTATATGATTAGGTATAAATGAGACAAAGTTGTGGTATAGTCTGGTTATAATTATCCAAAGGTGCATCTTATATACTAACGACTACGTGTTGATCACGGATAGTAGAAACATTTAATAGATATTGAACGTGCGATAAAGATCATAAGATTGCGATGTAGATTGTAGATACAGCACAAAGATATTGTACTGTAACAGTGCGCATCTCTGACTTTTCGCAGTATCTAGGCTGACCAATCCTCTCACCACAATGGTTCGAACACGTAACGGTGAAGGAAAACATCGTGATGAAACCTGCATGTCTGAGAGTTCTCCATAATGTTTTCGACGACATGTGAAGTCTGCCAACCCGCACTGGGCCGGCGTGGTGGACTATGGCCTAACCCTTCTCACACTGAGAAGAGGCCCGTGCCCAGCAGTGGGATAGTTTAAAACAGGGCTGATATTATTATTCTATCTATATATTAATACGTAAAACAAAAACTTTGTACCCCTTTTTACGAAAATTGCGCGGACGGAGGAGTATGAAATTTGGCACAGTTAAGTTTATATGGAGAAAGAGGGGCGAATCCTAATATTTTTATAAAATATGAAATACATTAAATTAATGAAAAAACACTACAAGCACACATCCATGCATTTGACACACGTAGTCGAATCGCGTTCGTAGTATTTCGGCATTGTTCGTCTGACGTCGTACAATTCCTTGTAACTATGGTTACCTATACCTTATTTATATGTAATAAAGAAAAAAGAAAACAAAGTAGCAAGCTTAGGAATTTTGGTCGAATTTTGACCACTAGGCGACCGCTAGTATATGTAAATCACACAATCTTTTATCCCGTGTGGGGCCCGGGTAATCGGTAAGTAGCACTTATTCAGATACGAGTCCAAGACTGACTATTTATAGATAATACAAGTTATAACTTAACGAGTTCAGTTCAAAATAGACATTATACGAAGCCTGGGAGACTGAATACGAGCAACTAAAGCCTTAATTTTAGTCATCCATGAATACTTTAGAAAGAGATAGCTATACACTCACACGCACACACACATATAAATAAATTGTTTTATGATTTAATAGCTTTTGCCGGCGGCTTCGTACGCGTAAAAGTAGATTAGGTTAGGTTAGCTTATGTTAGTAACAGTACGTTTTTTTAGATAAAATATAGCCTATGTTACTCACTGATAATATAGATTTTTTGCGGTGAAAGAATGTTTAAAATCGGTTGAGCAGTTTTTGAGTTAAATCGTTACAAACAAACAGAAATCAAATCTTTCCTCTTTATTATATTAATATAGATTATGTTTGTATTAAGTATCTTTGTTCTTGTCTGTCTTAAATCTGAAATATTATAATCATTTGTACTTAACAAATGACAATGAAAATTAAATCTGAATTATTATATATCAGATTTAATTTGTTACTAAATTTTTTCGCGGATTATCTTGCGTAAATGTAGGTTATGACAATTTTCTATTCTATTACCTTTTTTTGCACGACAGACAGACAGACAGAATTTCGTACAAAAAAGTACAGAAAAGGATATAGGGTACAGAAAAGGATATAGGATATACCTATATCCTTTTCTGTACCGCTGACAACATGTATGCGAAATTTCATGATTATCGGTCGAGTAGTTAACGCGTGAAAGCGGAACAAACAAACAAACTCACATTCGCATTTATAATATTAGTTAGGATACAAATTATATAGCGCTGTCTCATTCCCGTACACGCAATCATAATACTTTAAGAGTGAGTGCTAAGGCCCCATGTGTGAAAAAGAACAATTTTTGTGTGTAAGCAATACTTTGATGTGACCGCCAAATGCTTGACCCTGTCCGACGGACTCAGCTACATTAATAGACGTATATAAGGTTAACTTGTGAGAACTGTTGGGCGTTTTAGAGTGACAACTAGTTCATATTTAAGTGTCGGTTTACTGTGTGACTGAAAGATGTGGTCATGTTTACGTATGTATATATAGCGTAGACTAGAGGAGAGGCTGTTAGGTACGCAAGTTCTAATGCGAGAGTTCTTTTTAAACAAAGAACCCGCATTGGACCAGCGTAATGGTCAAAAGTCTAGGTAACTCATTGACCCAAACCAAGAGTTAGGGTATACTCTAAGGGTCAGCGCCGAAGGACGGAGTAGCAGTTCAGTAACAATTTAAATTCAACCTTAAGTGCTTGAAAATACGACTGTATTTGGTACAACGAAATAAAATGACGGCGAGCGACTCAAAGCGCGGTCATTTTATTTCGTTGTACCAAATACAGTCATATTCTCAAGCACTTTAGGTTGAATTTAAATTGTTACTGAATTAGTCTCCTCGTCGCCACTCCGTCCGTCAGCGCATACCCTAAGGCTTCGGTCTGTGCTCAGCAATGGGGTAATCGAAGCTTATACTAACTAACTAAATACTAATATAATAAATGTAAAGAGTTTGTTTGTTTTTCTGCACAAATTTCTGAAACTACTTGGGTATGCAAAACTCATTTTTGCATTTGATAGTCTAATTGTCGAGTGGAAGAAGAAGCGTGGGTGAAACCGCAGAGGACAGATAGTATATGATAAAACAAAACTTCAGTGCTGAAGACGCAATGGTAGCACATGCGGTGAGATCTCGGTTCTCCCAAGCCGGACAAAGTGTTGTAACATTTTTGGCTAATTAGCATGAAGGCTATAGCTGTGCCTGTAAGACAGTAATAGACTCGCCCCCTATTATGTTTTCTCTTAAGTTGTAGCTTGCTAAATATGGATACAATACATCGCAAGGGTAGGTACCTTGCAGCGTTACAGGCATGAGTCAAGTGAAAGTCAAGTAAATTTATTTCGGTCTCAAAGTAACACATAATTATGGACGTCAAAATATATAGGTTTGAGATTACAAAGTTACTGAAGCTACATTTAGATTAGTAGCTAGGTTCAGGCAAACATTTGAGCTATGAGAAGATACCTGCAAGAAACTCACGGCCAATGAGATCATTCATATTATACCTACATTTATTTTTTATTTTTTATACCCACGGCGCAGCTTACTGTTGTAACATTACGCCATCAATGCAGTCTCAATTTAACACTATAATATCAGTCCTGTATTAAACTGTCCCACTGCTGGGCACGGGCCTCTTCTCAGTGTGAGAAGGTTTATGCTTCAGTCCACCGCGCTGACCTACTGCGGGTTGGCAGACTTCACAGATCTTCACGAATATTATGGATAACTTACAGACATGCAGTTAAAGCGAAATTCTAAAAAATCGATAAGTCAGAGATGCGTACCTTGGGATTGAACCCCAGACTTTTGCGTGCCAGACTAACCAACGGTATCCCACTAGGCTAACGCTGCTTCTTTATTTAATACTATGTAGTTACTCAAAATCGGAGTAAGTATTCTCAACAAAATAACTCTGTTAAATGTTTGAGTGTCCTTGCCGGAACCAGTTGTCGTGGACTTTACACTTTACCTCTACTCGAATCCGTGTTTACCAGCCTTATTTAGCAAACCGACGAACGACCGTTCATTGATGATACAAAAACTAAAGTTATATACTAAAGTATCGCTGGAAAGGATAAGCAGAGATGTATTAAATCAGTATGCATATTAAATTTCAATGGTGCATAGCTTTAATATTACTTTTTATACTACACCGTAGCGAGCATTAAATTATTGAATTGAAAAAGTGGCAGTCGAATCATATCAAGAGTCTCTACCGACGAAATTTACTCTCTAAAATTAAAGAAGAAGAAAATTTGACATACTGTTGGACATGTTGTCCAGTAATTCAAATAGTCAAACCCAAGAAGAAGCAAACCACAGCTAGACTTCATGATAATTTGAGCTTATTCTGCGTAAATAGAAACACCCATGATTAAATTATGTTCGGGTACTTTGAAATGACTACACTGGAACATTGAGACAACTGCCATCTTAGTCTCCCCGTGACCATGGCTGCTGAAAAGCAACCGAAACGTCGGGGAAAGTGTAAACATAAATATAAATAGTATAATAGTATAAATAGTTTTACTAGTTTCAATAATTTAATTAGCTTAAAAATTAGTAAAGTTTAATAGTGATTATAGTATTGTAACAGTTTTTCAAAATTTTGTAATAAAGTGTCAAATAAACAACGTGATAAAATCCGTATATAGTAGTTTAATTTCAATGAATAACATTCGCGTAAACAGAAGACAATATTATACTGTTGAAATTACAATTTATAGCGTTGGTGTTTATTTTTAAAACACCATTGTTACATAATTTTAAAACTCTTAAACTACTATTGTTAAATAATCTCCTATTTAAACTATTTAAGTTGTTAAAACTATTGAAATTTACACTTTCCTCGATGTTTCGATTGCATTTCAGCAGACATGTTCACAGGGAGACTAAGATGTTGGTTATCTCAATTGAAGCCCATATTTCGCCTGCTAAAGTTTTGGATCTTACGTAGTTCGGATGCTATATTAATTACGATAATAGACAGAGGTATTGTAGATTCAGATATCGCTATTGATAGTTTTACACAACATGCGATAAGATGGCAAACTATTGCCGGCCATGGTTCCAGATTCCGTACTCCTACCGAGGATGTCTTGACCGAAAAACCTATTAACATTTTGTCCGCATCGGGAAATAAATTGGCAAAGTACTCATCGAATCAGTGTTTTAAGTAACTATACTATAACTAATTGTAAGTTCAAAAGGAACAAAAAATTGTGTGATCAACTAAGAGTTCTCCCAAATCTGTTCGTCAGTATGTAAATGCCTGGTTGATGAAAAAATCGCTGTAAGTTTTTTGCCTGCTTCGTCACATGTAAGCTCTACTCCCTGTAAAGCATTTTTGAAGTGAAAACTTCTTTAGCGGCGTTGTGCACTTTTTTTGTGATGGGTAAAAAATTTTAAACTCGCGTCAGGACACGTGACCTGATCGAAAATTCGTAAGACAGAGGGAGAGTTGTCAAACTCGCGTCAGGACACGTGACCTGATCGAAAATTCGTAAGACGGAGGGAGAATTGTCATGTTTGTGTACGATAGCGCAATAAATGAATATTGTATTTTGCCACATAAATGATAGTACTTTTATACTGATAATTAAAGCAATTCGTGCAAAATGATTCCCTAACTATTCCAAAATATCAAAAATGCACAACGTTAATATTCAAGTTTTCACATCTGCCGGCACTCCCGGAGTGCAATCCGTTGTTGTTTTTATATTAATCTTACTAATATCATTACCTACTTTGTAACTTAAATTTCAACGTGTACAAAAAATATTGAGCAGTATTATGGCAAAATTTCTTGGACATTGAATCTGTAACTAATCTAAGTGCACAGCATTCAAGCTAAGCTACACAAATACTCAGGTAACTTTTTACATTAATTAGAGTTACCTTTGGTTCCAACTACCTACTGTTTAAATTATTTATTTAATAAAGTTAGTTCGCGCGTGTTCGTGAGACGCCTATATAATTAACACAAGGCTGATAATAAAATTATATAGCTGCCATACCAAGCCTGTATTATGACAGGCTTCCTTCACTTATTAATTTGGTTATATCATCATTAATCTTTGAAAGCATGGACGAGGAAAGACTGACTAAGAAAGCTTATGAGGCTAGTGTGAATGGAACAGTCGCAAGAGGAAAACCTAGGCGAACGTTTCTCGATCAGATCGGAGGCGTCCTGGACAAAGGCCCGGTTAAGAGCTCCTTGAGCTAGTCGGTTCAAGGAGCTCTTAACTGGGCATGTGTTTTGTATGAGGAATGTGATGAAAGTGAATGAAGCCAGAAAAGTGTGTCAGGATCGTAGCAAATGGAAATCCCTAGTCTCTGCCTAACTCTGGAAAATAGGCGTGAATCTATGTATGTCTTTCTTTCTTTTCGTGTGGTTAATGGCCAACCTGGAGTTATTCAAGCCGCCCTTGACAACAGGTTGGCCATTAACCATACGAAAAGAAAGAATCTATGTATGTATGTATCATTAATCTTTTGATTAAAATTTATATTTATGATACGTGGACATCGCTGTGGATTACATATTTGTATGTTCTTTGGGATAGTAGGACTTTTTTATCAAGTCTTATTGTTGATACTAGTAACAAGTGTGATTGAAGTAATAAATAAATGACGGCACACAAAGCATAGTGGTTCAATTGGTCACCGCTGCGATCATGCTGAGTGCTGCAGGTTAGAATCACATATGGGATAAAAATTCGTGTCCGTAATCTAAACGCTTTTAAATTCACCTGCGATACAAGAAGTATTCTTAGTGCGAAAGCTGACTTTTTAAAGAAAACAATTTAAGTGAACTCAGACTATGTAATTACGTATAGATAATACCTGTTCTTCAAGCAAGTTTTAAATATTGAAACATCAAGTACATCCATAATTATAATTAGTATTGAACCTGTAACAACTTCCTCAGATCTTTTCTCACCGAGGTGTTCCCCTTCATAGTTTGCTATTCAAAATATCTTACTTGTTATTCAATATATTTTCGCCTAATATTATTGAACCAGACCAAAAACTTGGCACATAAATAGAACATTTTGTGGATTACGATGAATCCGTCTCATCCCTTTATATCCCAATATGCATTCCCGTAGTATTCTCTCAGGCGGAGCTGTAGCCAGAAAATAGTTAGGTATTTGTCCATTAAAAATGTTTGCTGACGGTTTCCTATTTCCAGTATAGTTGCTTATTATGTCGACCGAGCTACTTAAATAACAAATCGAGCATTGTGAAACGCAACAGGCACCCACAGGACAGGCTTTGCCTAGTGTGGGGCGGATGGATATTGACAAATTCTATTCTTTTTTTTTGGTAATAAATGCATTTTTATTTTATTTTAATTTTAATTCCCTTACATATTCTTCAATATATTTGCGTCCATTATTATCCAACTCAAAACATTTCGTCTTAATTCCTTCTATTTAATCTAGAACTCGAATAGGTTACGAGTAAATATCTGTAAACCAGTTTCGGAGCAACTAAGTTTAGTACTTCTTGTACCTGTAGTTGTTTTGTACTTTAAGCAAATAATAGAACTGGTTGTCCAAAGCAAACTTATTACTATGAATTGTGTTAAAAGTTAACGAGAATCGACTAAGTTTTGTTAATTTGATCTATGTATACGTTGAGGCCCGATCTTAGAGTTAACAACATAATGATGTGGCCGATCATTCCATGAAATTGTTGTATTTTATGAAATGGTTAAATACCCACTGCCCTCTTCGTGATATGGTTTGGCCAGATCAATAAATGATCAGCGTTTGCAATAATTTTAATTTATGAATGAATAATTTTCGGATATTATTTGTATTAACATCGCCGAATTGGAAAATCCAATAAATTTCTAAGTACTACAATCAAACAGTAATGACAGTAAAAGTGAATGATGCCACTGTTTCAACGAGTTGTTTATTGCTAATAGGCTTAGTGTAAAAAAGTGAAACATGGCTAAAGCGAGCTACCATACAATACTGAACCGTAATTCTTGTAATTATGTATAACTAATATCTCTTGTTCTACTTATTTTAATCATATTACGTGAAAAGAACTTTCTTTTCTTTTCATTTCTATGTATATGTTTCATGCCTTGCAAAAATTGCGCAAAAGCATATTCTAGAATGTTAAGGTCCAAGCAAAGCCGTTCTATTTTTGAGTAATTTTAACATAATTAGGTACGATAGCTTATTGGGAAGACCGTTGAACTGCTACGCAGAGGTTTCCAATTTGAACCCACGACACGCAATGCTGTAACTTCGAGTGTTGTGTGTACCTTTTAAATGGCTTATTATTGCTCGTTTTAAGGGTAAAGAAATTGAATTTGACTATACGGGTGACGCAGCTAGCTAGCGGATGTTGCTGCCGCCCCGAGCGTCGTGGGTTTGATTGTCGCCTGGACAACCCTTTTTTTTATTGCCATTGGTGGCAGACGAGCAAGTGGCCCACCTGATTGAAAGTGGTAATCGCTGCTTATGGACTTCAACAATGTCAGGACACAGCAATGCCGCTGCCTACTGTGAAAGAAGAACTCTCTTTAAACCTCGTTTGAAGAAGGACATATCATAGCGCTCGGGAAGCACCGAAGCTGGTTCATTCCAGAGCTTGCACGTACGTGGGAGAAATGATTGCTGAAAGCGTACCGTCTTGGAATTGAACGCTTCCAGGTGATATGGATGAACCCTGCTTCGGTGTCGAGTGGTAAGGTGATAGAAAGGGGCCGCTGGTACCAAATCAAACAGTTCTTCAGAGCACTCCCCGTGAAAAAAACTATTTGTGTGATTGACAAATGATTGATCTATTTGTCCTTGTCTGGCTGTCAAACCGACAACACTCGGCGGTAGTGGCGAAGTGAATACTTAAACCACCCTATTGGTGCAGTAAAAATGAGTTTTTGCTGGTAATGATTATTGCCTGGCGGTTCCAATAATACATGGAGTAGCAGAAACGTCAGAAACCAAGGGCTTCTGAATAAATCGGCTTCTGAAATAAACGATAAAGAAAGTACTGGACAACATTATCTAGTACTATTGTTATTCTTGCACGGATAGCGTGGTCACAGTGGTCACCACTGTCGCTGGGGCGAGTGTGGTCGTTCCGATCACCACATTGGAGAACAATTGTGTGATCCGCTAATAGTTCTGCCGAGTCTCACCCAAACCTGGAACAACAATCTGTGGATCACACAAAGTTTGTCCCGTCTGGGATTCGAACCCACGACACTCGTCGCAACGACAGTGGCGAGGCGACCACTTAAACCACTACGCCATCCTTGCAGTCACAGTATATATGGTTCGCCCGAAGTTTCGTATAAACATTTTCATTGTAACCTACTGAGTCTTCATTAGTTTAGTGGAATTAGATTGAGATTATCTTTATGGCCGATCGTCTTTTAGCGATATTATATGTTTGCTTGCTTCGAATATTAGTCTAGGATTACGATAACCGGTTGGGCAAGCTTGAGAGGCATTCCTTTGCTTATTTTTAACTAAATGAATGGTGCGCTGGTAATTATCGAGGCTGTGTTATTGAGTCTGAGAGATTTATAAGAGACTAGCTTTTGCATGCGTTTCGTAAGCCTGACAAAGTCCACGTCAAAGACAATAATCATTTATTCATTTAGGTTACAAAGTAACACTTATGAACGTCAAATGTGTTAGCAAGTTTACTGCAATTTCGTACCTAAGTAGGGATCTATCTCTATATTTCCTTGCATGTAAGAAGAAGCTGATCTACACACATAATAGTGGACTTCCTAGGAGTATGAAATTGAAACGTATACCAGATTTTAAATGCGACCTCTAGCAATACAACTGTGAAAACCGCATTCAATTGTTTCTTGCATTTGTCGGCCTCGATGGGTTAGTGTAACCGACTGCTACGCCTGAGGTCGCGGGTTCGATTCCCGCAAAAGTCAAACATTTGTGTGCATGAACATGAATGTTTTTCCTGGTCTGGATGTTTCTATGTATAATATGTAGGTATTTACAAAAAAAAGTATATATGTATGTTTATCCATTGTCTAGTACCCATAGTACAAGCGCTGCTTAGTTTGGGCTAGATGGTGTTGTGTGTATGTGGTATAATATTATATTATTAATTTCGTGCAGTAGTTTTTTCGTGATACGAATACAGAGAGACAAAAATTGTGAAATAATAATTTTGGCTCATATCGCTTTTATCAAGACCTCTCTCTCACATTACATTTCTTAAATATCTCTTATGTACAGACATCGATCAGTTACAATTTTATTATATGTATAGATGTTTAAGAAAGAATATTGGTATGATTTACAATACCAGTTGGCTTATTACTGACTAGTTTTTGCGCGCGGCTTCGCTCGCGTAAAAGTAGATTAGGTTAGGTTAGCAACAAAATTAAAAAAAAAAATATATAGCCTGTGTTACTCGGGGATAATAGCTTACCAATGATTAAAAAAATGTTAAAATCGATTGAGTAGTTTTTGAGTTAAATCGTTACAAACAAATATCAAATTTTCCTCTTTATCTATACAAATAAATAAAATTGAAGTGTCTGTTTGTAATGTCAAAATAACAGCATTTTATCTAATGCATATGAAAGTATATATGGTGCATATACGAAAACATCTGTTTTTAAAATTTTTGTCTGTCTGTCTGTCTGTTTGTTCCGGGTAATCTCCGAAACGGCTGAACCGATTTTGACGGGACTTTCACTGGCAGATAGCTGATGTTATAAGGAGTAACAGACCACCTTAATTTTAGAAAAAAATAGAGTTCCGCGGAGACAAACACTTTTTAGTTAAAATCTACGCGGACGAAGTCTCAGGTACCAGCTAGTAATACCTATTAGCATAGACCACCTCTGAGCTAACTTTTAATTTTTTTAAGTATGGCTCTTAAAAATAAAGAGTTAGCAGGTAGCTAAGTATTCACTACCGGTTAATCAGAAAAAAACTCACGTGTTTATAAATATTAATTCGCGTTGAGTGTTAGTTAAATGATGGTCTTGCAACATCATTGATTAAGGACTTGAGAGCTATTCAGTTGAGAGGTAGCTAAATATTAGTTAGTGGTATTTATATAAGTAAGGTCTTTGGACGATAGAAAAATAAATAAAAATGCTGATTAATCTATAGATCTTCCTAGTGAAGATCGTTGTATTGATACGCGAAAGTCTCAGGTTCAATGCAACAGCACGCGCTTCTGGCTTTACAAGCTCGTGTGCATTTTAAATAGTTAATTATAGCTCGTTTTAACAGTGAAGGAAAATATCAAGAATAAACCTGGATGTCTGAGTTCTCGATAAAATGTCTGTAGCCGTTTCACGGTGAAAAGCCGAAGAGTTCAGGATAGGAAAGTAAAAGATTGAATTAATTAGAAAAGGTCTCTGGTACATTTGTGTTATTATTGACGATAACAGACAGCCAGTAATGTGTATGAGTCTCAAGGGACAAACTGACTTAAGTTTATTGAAATTAAACTACTAGCATTATATTGTTTATTTGACACTTTATTACAAAATTTTGAAAACTGTTATACTACTATTACTATTATGTAGTTGTCTCAATGTTCCAGTGTAGTTATTTCAACATTGAGACAACTACCATCTTAGTCTTCCCGTGACCATGGCTGCTGAAAAGCAACCGAAACATCGGGAAAAGTGTAAACATAAATATAAATAGTATAGTAATAGTATAGATAGTTTTAATAGTTTCAATAATTTAATGAGCTTAAAAATTAGTAAAGTTTAACAGTAATAGTAGTGTAACAGTTTTCAAAATTTTTTAATAAAGTATCAAATAAACAACGCGATAAAATCTGTATATAGTAGTTTAATTTCAATGAATAACATTCGCGTAAACAGAAGCCAATATTATGACTTAGGTATGACACCGGTGCATATGGAAAATGGTCGAGCCAATTCGCGATGAAGCTTTGTCAATCGTAGATTGTAATATTAACTTTAGGTCTAGGGAAATATTAGATATTTTATTATTACCTCAATAGGAGCGCTTTTGAGTCAATAATTAAAAATAATATTTAAATATATAAAATCATGTCTTTAAAATATGTTGTTGCTTCAAATGGGAAATATAAAAATGAATAGGTACTAAATATTATAATTAAGTATTTACATTATATTTACATAAATTATATTTGGAATTATACATTAATGGCTAAATAAAAACTGTTTACGGATATCACAAAGAAAAATTTACGAGAATAAATGGTCAAAATTTTGTAACATTAAAATTAAATAGTTATCGTTCGCTTTAACGACAAAGTAAAACATCATGAGGAAACCTGCATATCTCAGAGTTCTCTACATTGTTCTCGAGGATGTTTCTCGCGTAAGTCTGTCCACGTGCACTGGGCCAGCGCTGTGGATTATGACCTAACCCTTCTCACACTGAGAAGAGGCCCGTGCCCAGCAGTGGGGTATTTTAGTTACTGAGCTGACATTGATTGATTGGCCTTATAAAGCTCTCTATACCAAACATTGTCATAAATACACAATACTATATAACTGATAAACCTCATAAATAATACACCGTTTACTGGCCAGTGTGGCCAGTATAAAAGTTCAAAGTTAAATTCTCTTCGACTTACCCGATGGCTTGTTGACTGATTTCGTGCTGCTATTGATCATTTCCTGACCGAAAATCTCAATAACGCTCTGCCCGACCCGGGATTCAAACCCATAACCTCATGTACGGCAGTCGCTTTCACAATCGTTGCGTAACCGGATCAATAAGAGCGCCTAGTGCGAGTTTGTTTTACGTTAAGGCGATCGACGATTACGACGTTCGGCGCTCCGATTGGCGCGCTCCAAGCTCTTAACCAATCAGAGAGCCAAACGCGATAAAAGTTTCGATCGCGTTAACGTAAAAACAACTTGCACTAGGCACCCAGTATTAAAACTAGCTAACTAATGTCACGTATGTACCTGTGTCATTACTCGTATTAAGTACACAAGATAATTAAGGAAATAGAAATAATATATAAAAAAATTATTTGGTGTTATGTGACATCAGATAATAAGTCATATTATTCTGGATTTAAATTATCACGTTAAAAATTATATTTTATTTTGTCAACGTTATCTCTATTTTACTAACATTTGTAACTTTACTAACAAAAACTAAAATATATCTTTATCTATTTTATAAAACTTCAAAATAACTCTATCTGTACTCTTAAGAAAATTTAAAAATAAAACACAAAATAATCAATAATTAAGGTTTTCCAAATTCAAAACTACATTCCCGAACCGGCATTCGAACCAAAGACCTAAATACAGCAGCTGAAATTACCGTCGCTGCACTATCAAGCCAAGATCTTTGCAGGATTTTAAACTATTTATCTATAAAATGCATAACTCAAAGTCTTTTAATTCGGCCTTAGATCTAAATAGTAGTAGGAATTGTAGGTGATACACAAATCTGCCTAACCCTTCGGGGGAAGCGTAAGTTAAACAATACTAATATTATAAAGCTGAGAAGTTTGTTTGTTTATTTGTTTGTTTGGTTGAACGCGCTAATCTCAGGAACTACTGGTTTGAAATGAAAATTCTTTTAGTGTTGGATAGCCTTTTTATCGAGGAAGACTATAGGCTATATAACATCAAGCTACGAACAAAAGGAACGGAGCATCAATGAAAAATTTTTCAAAAACGGAGAAAATTCTCTTATGTGAAACAGACGAAGTTGCGCGGCTGAGCTAGTGTAAATATATAATGCATATAATAATAAATAACGAAACAAACAAATATTACGTTGAATCACTCTTTGTTTTTCTTGGTATTTCCAATAGACGCCATTTTCTTGGTATTCACGAACGTCACAGAAAGGGCCGAGCAAATCGTTCAACGACTGCTAATTAGTTGGAATTATAGATGAGTAGCCTCGATAACTCGGTGACTAAGTTTGCTGAGGTTGCAGGTACAAACTCCAATCGTTGCATTATTGTCAAACAAGTAATCAAGGCAGAATGCGACTAAAGTACAAGCGCAGTGGTTAAAATTTCACTTTGCTACTGTAAGTGCGTCAAGTGTTGCATTGTGGGTTTGATTCCCGTTCAGGACTAATAATAATATTATGGAATCCACTTCCCTATTTAATATTTATTAATCAAAGTTCTCCGCGGCTATAGGCCTAGGGGCTTAAAGTGGCTCGTGAAGTTTAATCATACAAAATTATTAAAATTAATATGTAACACGGAATTTTTTTACTTTTTCTGTTTAGTGCGCGCATGGAGGAGTGTAAGATTTGCTATAGTTAAAGTTTATGTAGAAAATATAAAACTAATATAAAAAACTGACAAGTTACGGTTACTTTGAAAGGAAGAGATATTATTAAAAACAATTCAGTGCTGTTTTTTTGAAGTGAAAACTTCTTTAGTCGCGTTGAGCACTTCTTGGGTGAACAAAAATCATGGAACTCGCGTCATCGTCACCGAACGCTTTCCATTTTTGAATTATTTTTGGTTTATAATTTGGTTTATAAAGAAGTGTTTATGATCAAGGATTAAAGTTTTCACTTCTATCGGCAGTCCCCAAAGACTGCCCCAATCCTTTGTTTTTTTTTTAACTGTCCCAGTGCTGGGCACGGGCCTCTTATCACTGTGAGAAGGGTTAGGCCATAGTCCACTACGCTGGTCCAGTACAGATTTGCAGACTTTACACATCTGCGATAACAATATTTAGAAGTCTCAGACATGCTGGATTCCTCACGATGTTTCTTCACAGTTAAAGCAAACGAGAAATAACTATTTAATAGGCATATAAATTCTAAAAGCAAGAGATGCCCTGCGTTTGAACTTAATACCTCTGCATATCAGTCCAACGGTTTCCCACTAGGCACTGGATTAAATATCCATTATTTATCTAGCGATAGATTCATAGACATAAATCTGTACAACAGACCTGTTTACTATTTTGCGTGTGTTGGAGTCTGTGTACTGTGTAGGTATAATTAAAACTAAAATAACTTTATCTAACTTCTCGATCTAACAACAGTGGTATTTACAGACTTAGTTATAAATAGACGATATGAATAATTAATTATATAGGAAATCACATGTTTGTGATTCACGATACGAGCGACACACCTTTGAAGCATCTATTGACGTATCTTCACGACTGTTGTTTCTCGAATTGTTTGACAGAGATGTCTTATACATTTATTCTTGTTTGAAAAGACAACTCCTCTATGCGCGCACTATACAGAAAAAGTAACAAAATTACGTGGTACACATTAATTTCAATAATTTTGTATGTTTAGAACATCTTTATTTCATACACACATAGATTCACACCTGCATAATGTATACCACTAAAAGTGCAAGCAGCGGTGGAGGTGAATGGTCACTTCAGCAGCCACTTTGACTAGGAGTAGTTCTTGTAAGCTACGTTACATACATTCAAACAACAAACACACAAACACTTAGACTTGGTATAACTATTTGTGGATCATACAAACTCTTGTCTAGTCTGGGATTCGAACGCAAAACACTCGTTGTAGTGGCAGTAGCGAGGCAATCACTTAAACAACTACGCTATCGGTGCTGACTCACTATTCATTTGGTAACCATGTTTAGGTCCTACGTAATAGGGCACGAACCTATTGCGTCTATTAGGTAGGTACATTTCTAGTATATGTATACCTAGTCAAATATAAATGGCGGTTAATCAACTTTTTAAAAACTTTATTTTACAAGTTGATGTGCTCAGCGTGAGCAGTACAATGAGAATGACAATATTCTGAATACACATGGTTTATATAATCTTACTTGCTAAGGTGGGGGGTTATACATGGGACCACCTCTGACATGGTGACATGTTTATTGTTACCGGGTGTCGTCTGGTAACTACTGAATTAAGCCAAGCTTAACGATGACCAAAACAATAACCATTAAACATGATATTGATATTTGTATACCTTCATGCTACTGTTATGGTGCGAACGGTATGTGGGGCATAACTACCTATATAATATCAGCCCTGTATTAAACTGTCCCACTGCTGGGCACGGGCCTCTTCTCATTGTGAGAAGGGTCAGGCCATAGTCCACTACGCTGGCCCAATCCGAGTTGGGAGACTTCACATACTTTCGAGAACATTATGGAGAACTCTCAGATATGCAGGTTTCCTCACGATGTTATCCTTCACCGTTAAAGCGAGCGATAATTACCTATTTAACACGCATATAACTTCGAAAGTCAGAGATGCGCGCCTTGGGTTCGAACTCGAGACCTCTGCGTGGTAGTCCAACGGTCTCCCACTTATTTCTACTTAAAATGTTCTAACAGAATTACATAATAATAGACCAGGCCTCAAAATGGACCCTAAGCGAAAGTGGACCTAGGTTATAGGAGCAGCAAGACTGTCACTAGAATCTGAGAAACATTTTTGTATCACTTTTCAAGCATATTGTGTGCATATTGCGTTGTATGCTTGTACGCCTTTGTCTACCAGCGAAATGTCATATAGCTTTTCATTTGTGAAACGTTTTTCTAATTTTGATGATATTCGTTTCCCTAACTGTAATCTATGTTACCTAACATAGATTTTTACACAATGTTTTTCCCTATAAATAATAGATTGATGTATAACATCAATCTAGTATTTTTTTATTTTTTTTTATTTTCCACATTCGCATTTTTTTATATATTTTTTTATTTAACTTAGGTGGCAAATAAGCATACGGCCCACCTGATGGTAAGTGGTCACCGTAGCCTATGGACGCCTGCAACACCAGAGGCATCACTTGCGCGTTGCCGACCCTTTAAGAAAGGAAGTGGGAAGGAGAAGGAGCGGGAAGTGGGAAAGGAGGTGATTGGCCCTCCGGCACTCTCACTCACCGAACAAAACACAACAGTAGGAATACTGCTATTTCACGTCGATATTATGTGAGAGGGTAGTCCTTCCCCAGTCGAGCCCGCCCATTCATGCTGAAATCAGCGAGGCTCTACTACTCATAAAGTAAGAATATATCATGAAAAGTTTAAAACTTATTAAACCAATATCGATTGCTTAACGTTTTGGCGTAAAACGCGTTAAGTAATCAAGGAAACTTATCACATGTATGCTCAAGGCTACTTCAGAGAATTATGCACATTTTAAATTTGTATTTTTCCCTATCGCATATGTCAATTATGTTCATAAATACTAAATGGTTCAATGTCATTATCTCGTAGTCACGGGTCGTGAACTCAGCTTATGTTTTGTAAAGATTATTTATCAGTAATTAATGTTTATTAATTATTTTTCTTAGCTTGTCGTTTATTATTTGAGTAGCTTTCATTATGCTAGATTTCATTATGATCGGCCGTGCAGTTAAAGCGTGAAAGCGTAACAAACAAACAAACTCACATTGGCATTTATAATATTGCTAGATGTTCCCGCGGTTTCACCCGCGTTTATCGTTACTGCGCCGCTCTCGTGGGTCGTAGCGTGATGTTATGTAGCCTTCCTCGATAAATAGGCTATCCAACACTAAAATAATTTCTCAAATCGAACCAGTAGTGCCTGAGATTAGCGCGTTCAAACAAACAAACAAACAATTCTTCAGCTTTATAATATTAGTGTAGATTAGTTAGGATAATAATGTTTATAAAACTACTTGTATAGTATAGCTACTGGTTTAAAAATTGTTATTGTGATATTGTTTTATATAATTATCTTTTATCTATTTTCTCCTATCGGGCATTCGGTACCAACCGAATGATGCCGAAAGTACTACCAGAGGAACTGCTACGTGAGTGAATATAACTTCTTTACGTAGTAATACTTATATAGGCACAGATAATATAATATCTACTATTACTAGTAGTATAGGTCCCACGTAAGTTGCAAGGTTATTTTCGTCGTGTACTGCTCCGATGACATAAATAAAAACAGACAATTTAATAAATTGCTTGGTTACCAAGCTGTATCTCGTGAATTCACTTGTCGATGATAAACGTGTTATTCTAGGAAAGAAATGATATATGGCAAACTAATGAAAATATTTATAAATAAATTTATTTATATTTTCAAGTTTTCATGCTATACAGCACGAAGCAGCTGCTTACTAGAAACTCTCGTGATATTTTATACAAAACGCACGTGTCAGTGACAACTACACTCGCGGAACAAATATATTTTATAGTAGCTTTTGCCCGCGGCTTTGTTTGCTCGGACACAGTACTTTTTTCTGGATGTATGTATCCTTTTCAGTAACCCTGGCAAAGTGTATGCGAAATTTCATGGTAATCGGTCGAGTAGTTAAGGTGTGTGTGTGTGTGTGTGTGCGTGTGAGTGTGTGTGCGTGTGCGTGTGCGTGTGCGTTTGTGTGTGTGTGTATAGAGCAGCGATAGCTCAGTGGGGAGGCCAACAGACTGCAATGCAGAGGGTCTCGGGTTCGAACCCACGCCGCGCACCTCTGACTTTCGGAAGTTATATGACTTTTCGAAATTATGTGCGTATTTGATTGACATTTATCGCCTGCTCCGTGCCTCTGAGAGCACGTTAAGCCGTCGGTCCCGGCTGCCATAAACATCTATGGCAGTCGTTATTGGGCGAGTGTCGACACAAAAGATCCCACTGGGTCGAAGTGTCGCCGGTCTGCACTGACTGGCCCCCACATAAGATAAGATAAGGTGTGAAAGCGTAACAAACAAACTCACATTCGCACTTATAGTATTAAGGATTGCACTAGGTGGACGTGCATGTAGCTCGTCGCGTTTGGTGTCGAGCTGCCTACAGCAATTATTTTCAAAATAGTTGACCCTTGTTCAGAGTTGCCACCTATATATACATATATATATATTTTTTATTTTGCTCGTCAAAATGATCACATTTCACCTGATGGTAAGCAGTCGTGTGGTCTAAGAGCAGTGCCCTCCACACCGCCCTCATAGCAGCCGAGGCGATGTTGAGGTTTCTACTTTGACGGCCTGAGAAGGTGCTTTTTCACGCCCCGCTTAAAGGACCCAGGATTGAAGGAAGAAGGAAACACGAATTTATTTTAAACAAATAGAGTACATATTTACTATCTGAGGTAAAAAAATAAAGTACAAGCTTCGAAAATAAAGTATTAGGTATTTATTTAACCTGCTTCTCTGTTACCATATTTTTGTTGATACAAGCGACATCTATCAAATATTTATTATCAAGGAACGTCTTACCCGCATCTTTACAATATATGTGTATATTGAGATGGATAAACAATTGTTTTTAGTCAATTTAGGGAATCTCTATATTAATAGCGTTGCTTTAAGTAAACAATTAAATAAAACCTGTAAATGTTGACATAGATAAAATAAAGTATTTTCACCTGCTTTATTTTTCTGATAAAGTATAAAGTCCGTTCACCCGAAATAACATACAATACTTTATTATAAAGTACGGTTGGCAATCCTGCCCTTGTTTTAAGGGACGATTTCCATTCCGGTAAAGACGAGGTCGATTTTCCATTATAAAGCCCAGTACAGCAGTTTCGCATGTGACGCTTTAGCACATCTTTATACGTGGGGAGACGTCTGCCATGCTTACGCTTGGCCTCCTCAAGTTCTGAATAAGATATATTCTTTGCTACTCGGTCATTCGCCATTCTTGAGATAAAAGTAATATGTTATAAAACATGGAAGAAACACCTACATTCTTTGTGCTGTGCATCACACATTCTGTAATTATAATAATATATAATGGATGCAAAAATATACTGTAATCGGTTTAATCGCTCATAACAATCTCTGGCAGGCAGAGACAACCTTTGGATGCGCAGCAAAAAACTCACCGATGTAATAACAAAAAATATACACAATAATAACTAATATGAACTAACAATAAGATGTCTGTTTGATTGACAACTTAATTTTATACAACAAAAGTGGCTGATTTAAATACGGCTGATGATAAGTGGTCCCGTAGATCGTAAGGAAAAGGATAAAGATGGGATGAAGGAAAAGGTACACGAGAATAAATAGGTAAAGATCTGAAAGAGATGAATGTGCTCGATTGGTCTGACTTGGCCCATAATAGGAAGATATGGCGCACTTTAATGTCAGAGGCTATTGTGGGGGCGATGTGGAGGCCACTGCTCTTAGACCACACGACTGCTTACCATCAGGTGGAGTGTGGTCATTTTGACGAGCAAAAAAAAAAAAAAAAAAAGAGGCCAAGGTCCACTTTGGGCAGCCGAGCCAGCGAAGTAAGTAAGGATGAAAGAAAAGGAATGGGATAGATATGCATCCGGAACTCTAAAACACTCTGTTCATTTATATACACTTTGTTTGACGCTTCTACGTCCAGCCAGCTAATTCATACAGTGAACATAAAACAAATAGCAACTGTGAACTGTATATTTATTTCATTTAGGAATAATCTAGGAATACCTGTGTCGCGGGGGACATTGCACACATTCAAACAACGGACACAAACAACACCCAGACTTGACACAACTAGAGCCTCGCTGATGTCAGCATGAGTGGGCCGGCTCGACCGGGGAAGGACAACACTCTTTTTTTTTATTTTTTTATTTTTTTAAACAACACCATCTAGCCCAAACTAAGCAGAGCTTGTACTATGAGTACTAGACAATGGATAAACATACATATATACTTTTTTTTTCGTAAATACATACATATTATCCATGTTCATGCACACAAATGTTTGACTTGTGCGGGAATCGAACCCGCGACCTCAGGCGTGGCAGTCGGTTACACTAACCACTACGCCATCGAGGTCGTCTCACAGAATATCGACGTGAAATAGCTGTTGTGTTTCGTTCGGTGAGTGAGAGTGCCGGAGGCCCAATCACCCTCTTACCCCCTTCCCGCTCCTTATCCTTCCCACTTCCTTTCCTAAAGGGTCGGCATCGCGCAAGTGTTGCCTCTGGTGTAGCAGGCGTCCATAGGCTACGGTGACCACTTACCACCAGGTGGGCCGTATGCTTGTTTGCCACCTAGTAGTATAAAAAGAAATAGTATTTGTGCATCACACAAAATTTAGCCTGTGTGGGGGCTCGTACCCACCACACTCGGCGCAGTGCCGGTGGCGAGGCACCTTAAACCACTACGCTATCAGAGCAGTTACTCTTGTATTCTTTATATACATATACTAGCTAGCGATAGCTCAGTGGGGAGACCAACAGACTGCAATGCAGAGGATCTCGGGTTCGAACCCACGCCGCGCACCTCTGACTTTCGGAAGTTATATGACTTTTCGAAATGATGTGCGTATTGATTGACAATTATCGCCTGCTCCATGCCTCGGAGAGCACGTTAAGCCGTCGGTCCCGGCTGCCATGAACATCTAAGGCAGACGTTATTGGGAAGTCAGTGCCCTGTAATATCCTGACACTGGTCTAGCCTTAGGGTATCGTTAGCCTTCGGGTTGCGGAGGTCAGGTGGCAGTCGCTCCGTGTAAAAACTGATATCCAGTCAAATCCAGTTAGACTAACTAGAAAGCCGACCCCAAGTCCGACCCCTTCCCCTCCCTTCTCTGAAGAACACTCCACTGGTGATACGTGACAGCCTCTCCATCTTAGGTATGGATCTTTGCCGCTCCCTTAATCAGAAAACCTATATCGAGAGCGTCATTAAGCAAGCTTCGCGAAAACTCGGAGTTCTGAACAGGGTGAAGCGGTTCTTGACGCCTGGGCAACTGTGCCTATTATATAAGGCACAAGTGCGTCCTTGCGTGGAGTACTGTTCTCATCTTTAGGATGGCTCCGCGCAGTACTTGCTGGACGCTCTCGACCGGTTACAGCGGCGGGCTGTCCGTATCATCGGAGATCCAGAGGTCACGAGTTCACTGGAACCTCTGCAACTCCGTAGGGACATTACCTCATTGGCATGTTTCTACAGAATATACCACGGGGAGTGCTCTGAAGAGTTATTCCACCTTATCCCGCCCTCCCCTTTCCTATCCAGAACAACGCGTGCTGGGCTCAGATGCCATCCTTACACGGTAGAGTCGATTAGAGCGCGTACCAAAGTCGATTAGAGTGGGTCCTCATACCTCTGCCGAACGACCAAGGCATGGAATTCTCTGCCAAGGCACGTGTTTCCTTCTTCCTTCAATCCTGGGTTCTTTAAGCGGGGCGTGAAAAAGCATCTTCTCAGGTCGTCAAAGTAGAGACCTCAACATCGCCTCGGCTACTGTGGGGGCGATGTGGAGGTCACTGCTCTTAGACCACACGACTGTTTACCATCAGGTGGAGTGTGGTCATTTTGACGAGCAAAATAAAAAAATAAATAAAAAAAAAAGTGACTCGGGAATAATAAAGGCTAGGGAGAAGAACTAGCTGCCCGGACAGGCGTCGTACAAAAATTAAAAAAAAAAAACAAAATATAAATCATTCTCGAATCCACTTGAACACACACAAAAAATGTCATCAAAATCGGCCCAGCCGTTTAGGAGTTTAATTACAAACACACGCACAGAAGATTTATATATATAAAGATGATCATAGGCTATTACATGGCAAAGTAAAACGTGGTCTTGTTGATCAAGGACATACATACATACACAAACTTACGCCTATATATAAAACTATTGTCCATTTAGAAGCGCCTTAAATTAATCAAAATACATTCCACTAACACCAGGACAATGGACTACGTCCCTTGCAGAGCCAAAAACCCTACTGTTTCAGACTGCAGTATGATTGTTTGCCATCTTACGTCCAATTTCCGAAACTTAACTGAACTTCGATTAACTGAACATGTTAAAATTCAAATTTATATAAAACTAGCTGTTATCTGGGACTTCGTCCGCTTAGATTTTAACTAAAAAGTGTTTGTCTCCGCGGAACCTTATTTTTTTTCTAAAATCAAAGTAGCCTAAGTTACTTCTTATAATATCAGCTATCTGCCAATAAAAGTCCCGTCAAAATCGGTTCAGCCGTTTCGGAGATTAGCCGGAACAAACAGACAGACAATTTTTTTTTAAATAGATGTTTAGTATCTTTAGGTAAAAAGCTGTTATTTTGACATTACATGCAGACATTTTAATTTTGTTTATTTGTAGTGATGACTTGGTAGGCTGTTGCCAATTTAGTTAGCCATTCATAGCAATTTATACTCGTTTGATCGTCTGCTAACAAAGTTTTCTGTTGATTTAACATTCAGAAATGAGCGCTGGAGTTTTGAGTAGAATCAACGACGTGTCAAAATTAAATTCAAAAAAGTTGTTAATTTAACCAGCCAATCACAACAGCTGCCATGCGTTTGACCAACTTTAAACGAATGTGTGTGTTGTCTATCACGAACCTGGTATAGGCAAGAATGTTAGTATGTCAAAATAGTCTTATTTTTTTACTATTCACGATTATGTCAACGCACTTGCATCATCTTAAAATAATTTAAACAATTTTTCATCCTAGGCGTTTACGCGTTTCGTCACTAGTCAAACCAGATTTTAATGACATTGTTTATAGTACTTTCACTAACAGTGCTCTCCAAATAGTCTTACATGCTTTACCTTCAAAATTCCGAGTAAGATTCTTTGAGTATTATCGACTTATTATCTATTCTAATCGATTCGTCTCGAGTGAGGAATAGCAACGTATTTCTACACATAGAACGAATCGAATCGATGTATCGATTCATAAAAGTCATACATGTTTAGCTCATGCTTATGTGTCTTTACACATATATAGGTAAGCAGGAGTGTATTGGACCACATACCACGTGTTACAGTTTTAAATTTCTAGCTGTAACAAAAATGCCTATTGACGACTACCGAGCATGGTCCCAAACTCTGAGAATTTCTTGCCGATAATCTCAATGACGTTTTCTAATTGAATCATCACTGCGTCACAGGGCCAGAGTGTGAAACAAAGTTTTTTATTTCGGCAACTGGATTACAGACATGTTTGAAATCAGAATAGAACGCTGATTTCAAATATGTAGGTATACTCTCGACCAGTTTTGTTTAATAGTAATGACTCCTATTCATGTTTGAAATTGGAACTATTTACCGATTTCATAGTCACGTTTTAAGGTTAATTGCTCATATAAGAAAAATAATAAATAAACCAATTGTATTGTTAAGAAATGACTTGTAAACAATTGGCTATTGAAAACACATGTTGCCACGAGTTTATTGCCTGATACTTCTTATAAGAACACTACTCCTTAAACTGCCTTTTTCTAATAATATATTATTATTTTCCGATTTATTTTATTATGTCAATATTTCAATTAATTTAATTATATTCTAGCTGCATCCAAGTTATGTTAAATATTTTATGAAAATAAAGATATTGACTTTTTAAATAACGCAAACACAAAACCGAATGGTTATTCAAATATTTTTGTATAAATTCTGCTGATTGTTGGATTTTTATGAGCAGCCGAAATTTGTTTACGATTATATTGTCGCATAATATAAAAACCGTAGCAGTATCTAACATTCCGAATGATGTCCCTTTAAACCTCGTGTAAGATTATTAATATTTATTGGGGAAATCGACTTAATTATATACATAATTGAAATCAGCTTATTTTAATAATTCATATAATAATATGTATGTATACTAATCATAAACTGCGCTTGAGCCAGTCAGCCTTTCGTACAAAATTAGCGAACGAACCGACCGAATAAAGTTAGTTAATGTGTGTGTGCCGATTGGGGCAACAAAAAAACCCAGTGTTGCCGAAACTACTTGCGTCATACCTTCTTGCTTGACATGGCGGACTGGCCACTAAGACACTGTTGTCTGTGGAGCCGGTTTGTTGGAAAAAGAACGCGGTGTTCGACTCCGAGCGGGAACGAAACGCCAGTAAGCGATCGACCGCGCCGCACATCACACGTCCCCGCTCGCGCCGAAAACACGCGCCACATTTTAGAAAGTTTACGCAAATTCCCGCGTTACGTGTGTGTGTGAGTGTGTTTAATACATTTCAATTAATTTAAAAATCATCTGTTTTTGTATTGTTGTGTTTTTTTTTGTTTTCTGTGTACTGTGCTGTGAATTGAGTACATGATACAAGGAAGCTGACCAAAGGCCATCGAGATGCTTATAACGTAAGTTTTTAATAAGTGACGTGTATCGAATTAAAATTGTAATCACTGTGTATTAATTAGAATTAATTAGTGGTTAAAATCTTATTATCTTTTAAGTTGAACTCAAGCGTTAAATATGTTATTAAGAAGTGTTGCGAAAGTGTTCGGCTGACTTCGATATATTTCGGCTCGGATCGATTTGACCCAGAAATTATTATTTTTTTGTCGTAATTTGCATGAGATCTTGCATTAGAGGCAATTTAAATCACATCAAAATAAATTTAACATATTTTCATAATCACTTTTTTATTACGACAACTTTAAACCGAAATAATGATTATATTGCATTGAGTGTTGCTGTTGGTACTGAACTTGTGCAATCGACGGATAGCTGGTCCGAGTCCGGGTATTCTTTGTAACTTATGTTCGATATTTATTAAATACAATTATAGGTGGACTATAATTATTAATTATGCTTAGCGCGTAATTATCTATTATAGTATTAGCAACAAAAAATATAATGGAGCTGCGACTCTACCATCAACTTTATGTACCAACTTTATAAATATTATCTATAATTAAATAATACAATTTTATTTAAAGTAATTAAGTTAGCATTTACTATTAGGAATACTGACGCATGTATACCCGCGAGGCTAAGCAGACAGGTATCGCATCCATATTTTACAACATATGTTTAGATATCGCGTGCAAGACTCGTCCTCTATTGCCATCTACCAAGTTCGGTTTCAGACTCCCAACTTATTATATTACTAGGAATTTCCTAACAATATACATATATTAAATCCACTGCTCTACATCGGAATCGAACGTGTCATCTAGTTGATAGAGTTGCTCTACCAAATTAATGAACAAAGTAATTAAGTAATATGACATTAATGACACGATTACTTTTATTTAAGTTTGTCTCTATGGTAGAGTCATACGGTTATTATTATAAACGGACACGTGCAAATCTTGTAGAGACTCACCATTATGCCAGATGCTGTGATTATATAAGATAGAAGTAGAGTTCATGGTAGGAAGCTTTCGATCGGACCACCTTTGATGCCATAGTGTGGCATCGGCAAATCACGGTATAGAGCCAACCATTTGCAAGTGGATCGATTGTATGCTCAAGGGTAGAACCATTAGGTCTAAGTTGTTTAATGAGGAGGTTGATGAATTAGCCAGAAAGGGCTCGGAGTAACTGTTTGTGGGCTCCGAACCATTCGTGGGACTCTCTGAGAGCACCATCAAGGCAGCTTTGAATGCACATGGCAATGATAAACACAGGCTAGAATGAATGGCCCTTAGGGATCTGGAACACTCCAAGAAATTCATTGCAAACAGAGCCACGGGCTTCACCCGAAAGTTCTGCGGGTATAATAAGAGCCAAATACGCCTACTCACAGGAGCGTTCACTGGCCATTTTGGCACCAACGACTTCCTGTGCAGATTGAGATTGGGACACAATTCGATCTGCAGAGCCTGTGGTGAACAGGACGAGTCCATATCGCACCTACTGTGTGAATGCGACGCGTTGGGTGGACTGAGGATGGGTTTGATGGGATTGGCATATCCAAACCCTGAAGACTTCAGGCTTCTCCCTCTGCAGTGTATGTTGCGGCTGATGCAGTACATTCATAAGGAGATAGCTAAAGGATAAATCTTGGGGCCGACACAAAAGATCCCACTGGGTCGAAGTTTCGGCGGTCTGTACTGACTGACCCCCACACACAAGATAAGAGTTCACAATAATTTTTCAAAGTATAAACCTTTTAGTATGATTGAGTCTTTGAAACTACCTTACTTTAAAGCGTGATATTTTATCGCGTGACGTGACAAGTGACAAAATGTCACGTTGTGACTAAAAACAATGTATACTTTATCAAACTTTAAGAGATTGAGTCCTATAACACCTCATATTGGATATCTTTTAATTAAAATTCTTAATTATTTCTTTGCAAATGTTCTAGACTCTACCTTTTAACATTAAATGTAGAGCAGCTCTACTATGCTAGAAAAAGAGCCACCTATTTGTTAAAGTATTACATAAACATCAGCTGTTTGATTTTGCAAGCATAGAGTCGGAACGAGGGCACGTCGCGTCTCTTTACTATCAACTCTGACGTTGAATGCTCTGCTTACCCATTTCTCACATAATCTTGAAGAACAATGACTCAACAAAGTCATTTAAAAATAGTATAATACGTACTCTACTTTTTTTTTGTAAAGTTTGAAATTATAAAGTTTTTGGAAACAGGTTATACTAAAGGTTTTTACCTGTATCGTAAAGGTTTTAAAACATGACTTGTCATTGTCACCAAAAAATATTAAAATCATTGTAGTAGTCATTTAACTCTGTCCATATTTTTATAGAATAAGATTGTTGTTATTCTTATTCAAATACTAAATCTGCGCTAGGAAAAACTCCTATGTCGTGAGGAACTAAACTAACAGGCAAACAACGGACACAAAGATCATCGAGACTCGGACCAACCATTTGTTGACCACATAGATTGTTGTCCCGCGTGGTCGACCCTGCCGCCGCCGCGCCGTGGCAGTGGCGACGCGAACACCTTAGCACTAAGCTATCCGAGCAGTCAATTTAAAAAGAATATAGTACCAAGATTTTTTTTAACATCGTGTATATTTCAGAAACACACGAATCTGTATCAAAAGTACTACTACTATTTATATATTTCTAGTCTTTCAAGATATCAATTCACATAGAAATACCCTATCTCCACGGCCACGTAACTCTATAGTCTCAGTATAAACAGGTTTAGATCTCTATGCAGAGTCTTTGTGTAACAGATATGCTTTGTTGCGCTACGTAGAGCATTATAATATTTATAATCAATATAATAGCTAATTATTTACGTTTTTCCCTGGCTAAACAACGCACTACGGTTTGAGTATAACTACACGGATAGCGCAGTTGTTTAAGAACTCACCTCACAGTCACTGCGCTGAATGTTGTAGGTTCTAACACAATCTGGGTGTTCTCTGTGTCCGTTGTTTGAATATAATATAATAATATAATATTCTACCACATACACACAACACCATCTAGCCCAAATTAAGCAGAGCTTGTACTATGATATGGGTACTAGACAATGGATAAACATACATATATATTTTTTTTTGTTTGTTAATACATACATATTATACATAGAAACACCCAGACCAAGACAAACATCCATGTTCATGCACACAAATGTTAGACTTGTGCGGGAATCGAACCCGCGACCTCAGGCGTGGCAGTCGGTTATACTAACCGCTACGCCATCGAGGCCGACAATGTTTGTAAAGTGGGCGACTTTACAAACATTCAAACGCAGGATTTATTCTTAGTGCGGGAGTCGTATAATAAATGAATAAGCTGTCTTTAAAATCAGTATATCATTACCTGCTATAATTGTATTGTGCAAACACAATACAATTATTATAGCAGGTAATGATAAACTGTGATCACTTATACCTGGCACTGAACATAAAGCTAGCAAGGTGTGATGTGTTTTACCATCAGGCCGGCCAGATCTTCTTTGTACAAAAAAAAGATTAACGGCATAACTACAAAATTATGTTTCGTGGTAATAAGTGGTTTTTTCAACTGGTTTTTGATATATAGTTTGCAATAACGCTTTAGATCCTCTTTGTACAAAAAAAAGATTAACGGCATAACCACAAAATTATGTTTCGTGGTAATTGGTTTTTTTTTTCAACTGGTTTTCGTCGTGATATATAGTTTGCAATAACGCTTTAGACCTTCTTTGTACAAAAAAAAAAGATTAACGGCATAACCACAAAATTATGTTTCGTGGTAATTGGTTTTTTTTCAACTGGTTTTCGTGATATATAGTTTGCAATAACGCTTTAGACCTTCTTTGTACAAAAAAAAAAGATTAACGGCATAACCACAAAATTATCTTCCATGGCAATAAGTCATTTTTCTCAACTGGTTTTCGTGATATATAGTTTGCAATAACGCTTTAATTTGAGCAGGTGGTTGGCCCTAATATTACCTACTATCGTTTATATTGTGGTTTATCCACATCTAAATTACGGGTTTCGACATCACGGCTATTTATTTTTAAGAGATTAGGCATAGATGTATTGTATCCACGTTTCGTATTTTATCAGTATTTATTTGGTAATAGTGTCTTTGATGGACTTTCTTGTCGAAGTCTAGATGATGGCAAGCTTGCCTCTTACTACCTATTACATACCTGGCGAACTGTGGGTAAAATATATTCTCAAATGTACCTTTGCAGGTACATTTGAGAATATAGGCGTGATATTATTGATGCTTTGAAATACATAGTAACATCAATAATATACAACAGAGAGTCAATGACAGGTCTCCACGACAAACTGCTAAATAAAAATGCGTGGACAGTAATTATCTAATTGTATAATAAATAACACAACATTTGACATTGTCGGTCTCGATGGCGTAGTGGTTAGTGTAACCAACTGCCACGCCTGAGGTTGCGGGTTCGATTCCCGCACAAGTCAAACATTTGTGTGCATGTACCTGGATGTCTGTCTTGGTCTGGGTGTTTCTATGTATAATATGTATGTATTTCCAAAAAAGGAGTATTTTTATATGTTTATCCATTGTCTAGTACCCATAATACAAGCTCTGTTTGGGCTAGATGGTGTTGTGTGTATGTGATAGAATATTATTATTATTAATGAACATTAAACCTTGTAAAGAAGTCAAGGCTCAGCATGCGCTTCATCTCATTATTTCGCTTGCTTATGTATGTTATACACATAGATTTCGTTGTCTATGTCCGGAAAACAGGTAGAGATTTATCAATACGTAACTGTACGGAAAAATAACAAATCGACTCAAACCCAATTTTTTTTTCAAATGAAACTCATTAAGGTCAAGATTATTATAATTACATTGAGTTCTATATTCCCTCAGCAAAGACAAATGCTTGTGTTAGGAATAGGTTCACGTTGGTATTGTAACGAGTAGGGATCAAACCCACACTTACTCTATCGCAAATCCATCAACCATTAGGCTACCGTCATCGTTTGATATTAAGCTCTGACCCTTGACCATGAATTTACATAAATTGTGAAGAAGGACTTTAATACCGCATGTTAATTTCAATAACGTTAATTATACACACGTTTCCGGACAAATGCGGACGTTCCATCGACTTCCTAGAACTTTATTGCTGATGATTCGCATACATCAAGTTGTTCTAACTAAAGAGCGTATGCGGTAGATATTGCAAGAATATATAAATTTTCCATAGTTTTGTCTTACGTTTACGCAAATACGCACATTGAGATATAAGTTATATCGACACGTCTCCCGATGTTTCGTCAACGATTCTGTTCAGCAGCCAAGGCGGTATTGAAATGTAAAGTTATTCTATGGAACCCGAATAGTATTATACGTATTATTTAAAGCAGATAACTAAAAAAAAATGGCTGCCCTAAAAAGTTCTTTTGAGGTTAATTTTAGAAATCAATATGAATTTTTGGAATTATTCCTTGGGCTATGTTCTGTCTAATATCTATAAATTTTTACGTGGTGGAATCATCCGGGGTAAGATGGTGACCACCCGGTCTACCACGATGTTCGTCATCATTGCCCAAGTCGGCAGAGCCGCGCGAATCACTTTATATCTATTAATAAATAAAACACAGTTTATCTGGCAAATCATTTTATACCCCAAAACAGGACCAATCTTTAAAACTTACAACCAAAGATTTTGAACCAGATTGCTTTTTAATTACGACCATAATTCTCTTTGTCTCTTATTAGTAATTATATATGTTTTCCTACCATAGGTCAAAGTGACCATAAGTCACTAACTGTGCGTGACCTTCGAACACCTGGTCTACCTACTCACCTGGTCATTCCCCTCGGCTTTAATCTCACAAATAAGTAGTATACTTTACTATTAATAATAATATTTCGTGGCTAAGATTCTTCGAATAAGACGCGGTCATTACCCTGCGTGTATTTTATAGTTTCATTGGCTCATTGGTCAAGTAGCACACGTGTGAATTGTATTTGCCAATTGCCAATCATGAGAGCTTGGGTTCAGTTTTCATGTTAGTTGTGGTCTTGAGTTTTTATCGAGTAGTTCTTTTGAGCAACGTATATTTTGAGTTTGTGTCTGGTAGATATACTCGCCTAGAAAAAGACTTTACGGGTGTCAAAACTTGGTGTTTTTTATGATCACTTCTGCCAAGCCTAGCCTTGCCTAGCTTTATAGATGTTAGTAGCGTGTGTGTGAAGATTAGACTCCCATATATTACACGGGACTTTAATATAGCTGATAAAATATAAGTGCTCTTTTCCTTCTAAAGCCACCTTCGGATGTCAAGGGGGACTCAAACAACAGTCACAAAAACATCCAGACTAATTAATTATGCATCACACAAATTTTTCATGATGATCATGATGAAGGTAAATGCAGAAAAGGCAATAGTTTGAAAATTAATGTCTGTCTTTGAGCTTGATGACAATTGACCTCTTGCTCCGATCATGAAGGTCTATAGGACAATTTTAAAAGACCTTAAACGTTTTTTCTACAAGGAAGATTAGTGTCGTCAATTAAACAAAAACACATACAAACAATTATATATTAGCTATTTCGAACTTTTTTGTTTGTAATAACTATAATAATGTACAATATTTCCTGTTTATGCGAAACTTTATTCGTAATTTCGCTTCGCACTTGACTTGTTTTTTGCATGCATACGGTTCGAGGTAAGCGGCAGTGAGTTGGCGAGTTTTAACGAACTTTGATCTGATGAAACTTATCCGTTGGCAATTGTGCAATCTGCGCGAGTCGAAAGTTGATTTTTATGCTGTTTTACATGGAAAATAACACCTAAAATTGTTGTCTGTGCCTAACTATAGCTAAAGCTGTCAGTTGGATCGATATAAGGACCCAAGGGGGAAGATTATTCCCGTCTAATTGGTAGAGTATTACATCTAAAATTCTCCAGGAGTGAATTTAGATCCCATATAGTTGGTGTGTGTCCTGTAGCCAGCTAGGCTACAGGGTACACTGCAGACTCTGTTGCTTGCGTTATTTGCAATCGCATTTACCCCTGCTGCGCCACTAAGTACTTAAGTGCCTTAAAGAGATTAAAAATATCTGTCTAACGACATTTTACCTGATGTAGTATCAACAAGTTGCCACCAAATGCCTTAAAGAATTGGAAATATCTAGTTAAATTAGCTTGTATAATTAATTTACTAGCATCCAGGATAGTTTTTACATTAATAAATGTAAATGCAATATTTGATGGGGCCGCATAACAGTCTTCATAATGGTAGTGAGTCAGCATATTATTGATCTTTCGACGTAAGATGATGAAACTATCGTTACACACAGTTGTTAATCTGCTGACTCATTCTGTGACGTTTTATCGCTAATGTAACATTCGTGTATTATATATCGGTAACTTTCGGATTGGGTATCTAGACATCTTGCTGTTAAATCGGCTTTTTATCTATTACTAGCTGTCCTCCGCGGTTTCACCCACGGTTA
Organism: Catocala sponsa; assembly: GCA_963564715.1. Classification (NCBI taxonomy): domain Eukaryota; kingdom Metazoa; phylum Arthropoda; class Insecta; order Lepidoptera; family Erebidae; genus Catocala; species Catocala sponsa. The sequence continues at coordinate 20,312,920 of OY751349.1, forward strand.
TGATTACAGCTCCGCTGCCGTAGCTCATAGCGTGATTTTATGTAGCCTATGTTACTTCTAGATAAATCAGCTTTGTAATGGTGAAAGATTTACTAAAATCGGTACAGTAGTTTTGGGTTTATTCGTTACAACCAAAAATAGAAAACTTTCTTTATTACAATATTAGTATAGAAGTAGAGACAGGTTTTGTGTATCCATCCGCCTGTCTCTCACTACTGCTGTCATTTAACCAAGGTGTCACACTTCGGTTAAACGCCAAACCTTAGAGGGTACAAACATGAGACTGTTTGTACTAAAAAGTATTTAAAATTCATCCTTGATTAACTCTCCAGCTAACACAGTTAGCATACTATCCTATGTCAGTAAAAAGTGTTAAAATAATTCATGTAATAAACACACATTATTAAAACATGCATATTCGTATATAACATTGGCGCTACCACCCAAAACCGGGCGGTACCTCATGAACTAGATACGAAATCCGAATGTTATATCCGTACTTAAATATAATATTACTTAACTAATTATGTGCTAACTAAAAGGATATGATTTCTCTCAAATTGCGTAGCTATCGTTGTGCAAAAATGTGTTCTAAATACATATGTTTAAGGTTGAAATTCAATAGGTTTGGTAAAACATTCATCCACGGCCTCGTACACTTGCGTGCGGTAAAATTGTACAATTTATTTTTGAGATAGGTTCAGTAGCACGCTAGTCATAATTTAATAGAATTCTGACGGATATTGTGCATCATTTTAATATTTACAACGAAGTATAATTTTTATTTGAATAAGTCTTAGATTTCGATGTTTGTAGACGATGTTGTTCTTTTTGAACAAACATTTGACGTTTTTGATCAAAATAATATCAAGTTTACGCATAGAATTACCTGTTTTGTTTGGACAAAATGAGGCAAACATTTGGACAAATATTGCATTTGAAATGCGACTGTTATTCAGCTGACATGGCATACAAGTATTCAACAATATGACCCGTGGAAATCAACATCAAAAATATAATTTAAACGTTTCCAAATATTAAATACAGCGTGTTCTCAAGGACTTTGGAGTCATTACTCATCGCAGGAACACGACAAGAGGTTATTTGCCTGAGATTTTTCGTAGAGTCAAAGATTTCCATAGTCGGGTTTTACCTGTCAATAACTGTTTGCTGTTTAGCTCATTATTAATTAATAAAGGCTAGTAAACTTAGTAAACAACAAACCGGATTTCGGCTACTGCCAAAATCTATTAGGATAGTATTTTCATCAAATATGAGCTTAGACTTTCTTTCTGGAGTTGTAGAATACAATGGTTTGTGATTTACTGGCCTGACCGACAGCGCAGTGGATTGTATAGTCACCTCGTCGCTATCAATGCTTCCCTATCCTTAAGTTACAAATATCTATGTGATTACGAAATGTTTGTATTGAGTCTGGAAAGTCCTTTCAGTACTGACCACTTCGTCACTTACTTGTTTACTATAAGTAATACTGCATTCGGAAACTTTACCCTGCTCAAGAATTAAATTGAATTCATACGTAGATATTTTAATGAAATATAATCGTTTTTATGTCATTAATCTTTGTGGTAGCCTGCCACATATCTAGTTCTAAAACGACCCCAATGAACAACCACTTCCCTTCATAGAAAACCCCATAATTAGCTAGTACACGTGACTTCTGCTTTGAACTTTGTTTGAACATAAACACATGAACAGGTTTTTTCATTTTCAGAAGATCAAAACAATTTTTTGCTTCTACCAAAGAACCATTTACTTAATATGAAAATATATTTACGTCATCACTTGTTTGGTATCCTAAAATTATGCTTAGACCGTTCAATATAATATCGATAACTGGTAACAGGTTTTGTAACTATTCGGCAATAGCAATGACGTATAACTTCTTCCCTATTGAAGATCATTTTGTTTGTGACAAAGAAGACAAACATGCTGCCCGTCTGATGGTAACCCAACAATCACTTGCAATACTGGAGGTACCACGAACGCGTTGCTGACCCTAAAAAAAGGAATTACATGTGGGATAAAAGCAAAAAATAAACGTTTGGTTAATAAGTTTCTGGTGCTATTAATCACTGGATGAAACACTGTGATAGTGTCACTGCTCTGGGTGCTGGGTGCTGCCCGTAAGAAGCTAGTACTCTCTTGAGCATTTCGTGAACTATAACCAACTAAATGGTAAAGAAAGGCATATTCATTGAAAAATTTTGTGGCAAAAATCTTCTTATTTTTTTTTTGCTCGCTTAAAGAACAGCTTGACTGCGAAAATACCTTTACGCATCAGAGTTTCGTAGCTAAGCAGTCTTGCGTTGTATGCCTGCAATTAGTATATATATATATATATATATCCAAACTTTGTCTTTCCGGTAGAAAACGTGAGAATCCTCCTATTATGTGGGCCTCTTGTAGCTAGCAATATCTGGATCTACTAAACAATTTACTTCTGGCGGACTGTCTTGATTGACTCAATGCTATTGCTATGTTCACCTTACAGTTAGATCAAAATTGTGACAGAAAATATAAATTTTAGTATTTGCTTAGCTTGCATATGAATCAATACGTTAGAGGCTTTATAAAATGGGTTTAAAGTTAGATGCTTAACGTAAAACACAAACCGCCACGTTGGCCAATTACGAAGGTTTTTAGCCAAAATTAATTACTTATATCTTTTCATTAATCACGAGATTTAAAATATATAATAAAATAAATATATGTATATTTTACGTGTGAAATAATTTAATGACATTCGAAATTTAAATCAAAACATGATTTTTCATTCTCTTTGTATTTGTTCTTGACATTTGCTATCTCGATATTTCGTATTAGATTGGTTATTAATAGCAGTCGGTTTCAATGATAAAATTTCCTGTATTATTCTGTGCCTTTTAAAGTATCTCACTCTCTTAAATACCTAATATTAAACTTGTAATATAATAAAAGACAAATTGAATATCCAAATTCTAAGTAGAACAAGAGATCTTATCTTACATATAGATAAGGACTAGTTTTCTATAGATTATGTATGATATGCCCTTTTCGAAATTACACACTCAATTACTTTCGCATTAATAAACGTAGTCCGGCTCGGAGGCCATTTATTTTGTCCGCAAGTCTATCGACACAGTTTAGACACATTCCATCTCTGGCCCGCTTACGCAATCTGTAAGTGAGCGCTTTACATAACAAGCGATGTAAGAAAAATAAAATTATAAAACCTTCTTGCTCTGATTAGGACTTTGGTAATATAGATATGTTGATAATAGTATTATATGGTAGATTGTAATTTCTTCATTGTTGACATAACTTAGTATTACGCTTGTATAAATCTCACAATCACTTCTTCACAGGCCTAGGTTGAGGTGTATTACATTGCACACAGTTTTAAACTCCTTGCAGTTCTGACTAAGTCCCGACATAAAAAATAAAATGGTTGTTTGTAGTTTCATTTTTGCACAAATCTGAATATGCCATTAAGTAATCAATAAAAAGGATAACTTGATATAGTAACTCTATTAAATTATTTGGAGGTTTTTAAGTAATATATGTATGTACATTGTACATTTACGCGGATGTATGTAAAATTATATTGGAATTAAATTACTTTTACTAGTCTTATGGCTTATTCGCGCTAGTGGTTGCGGATCATCCTACAGTCTCGAGTTCGACGACTGGGCAAGAGAAGAGAGAGAGAGGGAGTAATTATTGTTTGATGAGATTATTCTAAAACATATTCGGGCTTTTAATATAATACATGTCCTATTAGATAATCACTGAACAAAATTTGATGTAGAGATATATTAAATCACGACAGGAAATATTGTCTGGTTGAAGGAAATATAAACGAAGTCACGTGTAACGGGTAATAGCTTTCAATTGCTTGCAAAAGTATCAATGCGTACAAAACATGTGTGCATGTTCGTGTGTGCCGATCTCGAAAACAACTGGACCGATTTTGAACGGGTTTTCAGGAATTTTGATGCCCTTCCGAGCGGCTACATACATTATGTATGGATTAAGCAATTGAGCATAGAGGTTGCGATTGTATTTATAATGTAACACGGATTCGTGTGCCACTTAACACTGTATTGAACAAAATTACTTTGTTATGCTCAAATGGTGGCTTTGCGCTCGATGAGCGAGGTGAGGTTAAGCAATGTCGTCGCGGTCAGGTTATTGATGTATGGTTGGATTTAACACTTAAAGGTCGTGATTTTGATATGGAAGGAAGAACTATATGCTATTAAACAAAGGAGTTTGTATTTTTGGATCAGATATTTATTTCTAATAGAAAAATATGAATATATTTTCACTGCCGGCCACGTAAGACAAAATCATGACTTTACGACGACAAAAGTATTAAAAACAAATTCACTAAAATACATTTATTTTGCTTGTTAGGTGTTCTCAACCCATCAACGGACAAAAATTAACAAAATATTTTTTTATTAGCGAGCGAGACCCGTTTAAAAATAAAATAAAATATAAATTCAAACCAAATTCAAATTATTTCGGCGTGTTATTGAAAATATACTAACATTATCTAGGAAGTAGATATCACAACAATATGCAAAGTAAAAAAAAATTTAAAGAATAATATTGTTTTTCTAGTCTTTTATGTGTACATAAGTATTGCATTTTAATATTTTGTAACTATAATAATATCGCATTTATCTACTAGTAAATATATTTTTCATAGTAATATACGCAAGATTAAGTAGCCCGGGTTGCTCGCTTCGTGTAAACTACAAACGCGAGTTAATGCAAGTATCAGATATGATTAATTTGCACATGTAGCTTGCATTCGCCACACAACTTGCGTTATATGCAAGCATTATAACAGTAAAAATTTATATATACATACCGTTTTTTGTCTTAATAGCGAGTATGACTGGATCTATCTTTCTGCCTACCCCTCTAGTAACAGACGTGAGTGTTTACGCAATATTTAAAGGTCAACAAATTAGCCTTGCTGTCATCTTGAAGTAAAAACTAATAAGTTTATTATAATTGTATTCATAGCAAAAAAAACTATTAACAATATTTTTTGCATTGGCTATACTTTGCATAATTAGTATTTTTTGTATAAATATGTAATTTTAATAACAAGTATGTCTGCCTTATTCGCTCTAACTTAAACTAATAAGTGACTGCTGAATGTGGCAAACTGATATTGGAATTTTTATTTGAAACAATAGGCTTCTATTAGGTATACATAACTTGCTGACCCGCGCATCGTCGTCTGCTTCATATAAGAGAATTTTCCTCGTTATTGCTACATTTTTCATTGCTGCTCCGCTCCTATTAGTCGTAGCGTGATGTTATATAGCCTATAGCCTTCCTCGATAAATGGACTATCCAACACTAAAAGAATTTCTCAATTCGAACCAGTAGTTCCTGAGATTAGCGCGTTCAAAAAAATAAACAAACAAACAAACGCTTCAGCTTTATATATTAATATAGATAAAAAGCCAGTTGGTTCGAATAATACAACCAATAAATCGAATCGAATAAAAAATTACAATATATAGTCCCCTGCGAAACAGAAAATATTCCAAGCGCGGGAATTGCCTCTAAAAAAAAGAAGTAGATATCTCCCGCTCTATGAATTCCTTGGTCACAGGAGACTTTACAAAACAAACAATATTAAATATTTAAGTATTAACTAGCGACTAATCAGAAAAAATCGTTGAGTGTTACTTGAATAATAGTTGAATAACAGCGGCGGGCCGTCCATTTATCATGAATCAAGGACCTAAGAATTATTCAGTTGAGAAATAGCTGAGTATTAGTTAGCGATATTTTTTAAGTTAAAGAATGAGGAAACTGTTTTCTCGAGTTAAGAAAAACGATTCACAGATACACAATCGGTCACATTTTTAGTTAATGATCATTTGAAGGCCTCAAAAGATTCAACGTCATTCATCATCTTTTATTTATTTCATTCAGTTTCTAACACTGGGAACTTAAATAATAGTCGTTTTACTAGCTGTGTACCACGGTTTGGTCCGCATTAAATTCCTTTTGGAATTACTGTTATTTTAGGATGTTACATATGAACATACATGTAAATCGTATTCGCCAGCTATGTCTTAGGTCATACGTAATTGTAGGACCTACAAATATAGCTTGTTTAGTCCAGCACTTGTCTGCTTACCCGTTCTGGGATACAGCCTATTCCTATATCCAGACTCATTGCTGCTGGTAAGAATATCGTAATCCAAAAGACCACTGCCTGACAAGTGAATCGGACCCGGCACCTTATGATCGTACTCGCAAATACGCAAATTACGCTACAGGATCATCGAGGCAGTCTAACTGCCTACATAAACATATCAATTAACGTTATAATCAAATCAAATCATATCAAAATATGTTTATTCATGTAGGTCACAAAGTAACACTTATGAACGTCAAAGTTACACTTTTTAATGTAAATTTACATTTACCTGTTGCCATGTTCAGCAAAGCAAGCGCGTAGAACCAATGAGAAGAACTGGCAAGAGACTCACGGCCACTCTTTACAATCGCCAAGTTTACAGTATTGTATATTTACAAGTCTTTTCTGTCAGGAACTGCAACCATTAAACCACTTACCACTTATAAAACACTATAAGTTTTTTAAAGTGAAAATTTCTTTACGCGCGTTGAGCACTTCTTGGGTGAACAAAAATCTTAGAACTCGCGTCATCGTCACGCTTCCACGCTTTCTATTTTTGAATTATTTTAGAATATCAGAAATGGTGCGTCCTACGCAAAAAATGACGAAATTTTGACCCTCTTAATAATATTAGAGAGTATCAGGAACTAATAATATTAAGAGGGAGGGGCACGGGCCTCTGCTCATAGTGAGAAGAGGCCCGTGCCCAGCAGTGGGACAGTTTAATACAGGGCTGATATTATTATTATTATTTGTTATTTATCAGGAACTAGCATCCGACTCGCCCCTTTCTTTTTTTTTTGAAGTGAAATCTTTAGGCTCTTTGAGCACTTCTTGGGTGAACAAAAATCATGGAACTCGCGTCATCGTCACCCAACGCTTTTCATTTTTGAATTATTTTTTGTTTATTAAGAAGTGTTTATGATCAAGGATTAAAGTTTTCACTTCTATTGGCAGTTTCCAAAGACTGCCCCAATTTTTTTAATCAGGCTAATAAGTCTGATTAAAAAAATCTAATAAACTATAGCAGGTAAAATGTGATTTTAATACACATCTGCCTAACCGTTTGGGTATATAGGCGAGGGATGTATGTATGTATGCACAGTATGTACTTAGAAGTCAAGCGCGCGTTGATGTCTTTTATGCGTAAAACTGGAACTATATACCTTAGTTCATATTTGATAGAGTTTGGCAAGTCATTTGAAACACAAAGTCATAAATGATAAAGTCCGCAATTAGTTCGGTGGTTTAAGTCGTCACTGTTTATTCGCCGAGTTGTGGGTTCGATCCTCACACAGTATAAAAATGTGTGTAATTTACAAATAGCAGTTCCGATGCTTGGTTTTCTTTGTGTTTTATGTTTTAGTTTTTGGAAAATACCAGTGACACAGAAATTATTATTAAATAGAATAATAATATTCTAGTCGATGCTAATCTATTCATATATATGCAGAGGTGTATTACAATTAATTATCAACTGCTTTCGTGATGTAGCATTAGTGAATGCGACTGCTGTGCATGAGGTCTCGGGTTCTAATCCCGGGTCGGGCTAACAAAATGGTATTGAGTTTCTGTCAAGAAATCTCAATACGAGCCCGGAGTCAGGCAGTTGGCGGTGTTAGACACCCCCGTGCCATGGAAAGCACGTAAAGCCGTTGGTCCTGCGCCTGATCTCTCTCCGGTGGTGTCGGATTATCCGTCCCATCGGATCATGAGGGTTAGGGAACAGAGAGTGCACTTGTGTTTGCGCATATACTTGTGCACTATAATATCTCCTGCGCAGATGGCCAGTCTTCGTTAAGATTGGCCGCCGTGACCGAAATTCGGTTTGGAGGACATTATTATTATTACACCCAGTTTTGCTAACTAAGGTTTAAGGTCTCACGTAATAGGAGGCAAGTCTATAGTGTCTATCGGGTATACTTCCAGACTCTGCAAAGCCATTAAGAATGTCATGACACAAAAACAAAATAATACTTAGTCTGACCCGGACACCGAACCCAACACCTCACGTACAGCAGCTCCCTAAGCATCCATTGCGTCACTGAAGCAGTTAGAGAGGTCAGAGAAATATTCAAACGGCTCGATAACTCACCTGAAAAGAAAAAGATAATGGCATATAGAGTTTACGTGCTTACAAACATGTATTCGTTCCTTTTAAACATCATTCACGGTCACCCATCTATAAAGTGATGATTGCTTAACCTTGTTTACTAATAGCCAATGTAACCTTCTATATTTTTATGTATTCTAATTGAAAAATATATCGCGTATATGCTTGTTAATAGGTTATCATAGACAAATGTAATGTTTTGTCTATGGAAGTTAGTGTGAAGGTTTTAGATTAATCTCGTGGTACTACTGAACGTGAAGTCCTGGGTTCGAAGCATTTATTTTTTTAAGGTACCGTAACTTCGTATGACTTTAGCCCTGAGGGGTGACATTGGCCCTTAACTGGAAACGAAGTTACCGGTACCTAACTAGGTTACAAATTATTTGTATGCTTGTTAACTCGAATACTTGTGTGTAGGAGTGAATTCACGTCGATAGTGCAATGTGTGGGATTTGAATTCCCGAACTCTCGAGCGTAAGCCCAACGGTTAATCTATTGAGCTACCGAGGAAATGATTTTATTGTTATTAAAGAAATTCTCGGAGTTAGAAAATATTATTTTTATTAGTTTTTCTCTTGAGGTATTGTATTGATGCATTTTTTATTCAGATACGTCACCGAAGGGAAAGGTAGATATGAATTAAATTCATATTTCTATGCTTACGTGGCAGCTATGATAAAGATCCTTTGTAATAGGGAACTCACGTTCGTAGACCTTGTGCAGCTACTGCAAATGTCTTGATAGAAAAGTCCAAAACGCTTAAAACTCGTTGCCTTACTCGGGAATCGAACCTAAGAAGTCATGCACAGCTATTACATACACTATCACTACGCCATCGACGCAAAGAACCTAGTAAAACATTTAAATCTTAGTAGCAGAACGAATGCTCTTTCTGTTAACGCCAATAAGTCTTGCGTGAGAAAAAGAAACATAATTGGTGGAATGTAGGGTTTCCTTTTTCTTTTTTTTATGAGGTATAAAAAAGGTGGCAATCAAGCATACGGACCACCTAATGGTAAGTGGTCACCGTAGCCTATGGACGCCTGCGGCACCAGAGGCATCACTTGCGCGTTGCCGACTCTTTAGGAAAGGAAGTGGGAAGGAGAAGGAGCGGGAAAGGGAAATGAGAGTGATGGGGCCTCCGGCTTTTATACATCTCTGCTCATCCCCTCTTAAACACACACACACATACACACATAAGCTATGTATGAATGGTATGTTTTCAAAATTCGCATATAAAACCCACCACGCGCACAAGAGGTCAAGGCTGAGACCACAAATAGCTTTACACATTGTTTGAGCAATTATTATTATATTTGCTTGCCTTTTAGTTTTAAAGCCAGGATTATTAATGTTTAGAAGTGATTATTTGAACACACATAGTAATAAGACGTGTTTGTATTGAAGTATACTTCTTAAAAATGAGGGAAAAGAATAGGCTGCGTAATATTACGCTTACAAGTGACTAGTTACGGCTTTATCTTATCTTATCTTATGCGGGGCCAGTCAGTGCAGGCCGGCGACACTGCGACCCAGTGGGATCTTTTGTGTCGACACTCTCCCAATAACGACTGCCCTAGATGTTCATGGCAGCCGGGACCGACGGCTTAACGTGCTTTCCGAGGCACGGAGCAGGCGATAATTGTCAATCAATACGCACATAATTTCGAAAAGTCATAACTTCCAAAAGTCAGAGGTGCGCGACGTGGGTTCGAACCCGAGACCCTCTGCATTGCAGTCTGTTGGTCTCCCCACTAAGCTATCGCTGCTCAGTTATGGCTTTAGGTCCAAACGTTCGTAAAAGGAGATTTATCGCTATTTACGGAGTATAGTTTAAGGTTTAAGTTTATTTATATATATAGTAATAAAAGACATGGTCGTATTGAAATATGGTTTTTGAAGGTTAGGCAAAAGGATAGGCTTTGGTGAATTACGCCTACATCTTGTTATGATTTTAGATCCGTAATAGGGGACTTCTTGCTGTATACAGAGTATAATTTAAGGCTCTGTGCTACTACTGAAATTCCTTTTTACAGGAAATATTAAAAATACTCTGCCTGCTACGTTTTATTGCAAATATTAATAATATAATAATATTCTACACATACACACAACACTATCTAGCCCAAACTGAGCAGAGCTTGTACTATGGGTACTAGACAATGGATAATCATACATATTATTATATACTTTATTTCTGTAAATACGTATATATTATACATAGAAACACGCAGACCAAGACAAACATCCATGTTCATGCACACAAATGTTTGACTTGTGTGGGAACCGAACCTGCGACCTCAGGCGTGGCAGTCGGTTACACTAACCACTACGCCATCGAGGCTGAGGATAATAAGATAAGGTTATTTGTTTAGATTTATGATTTTTCGATTCTGTTCTAAATTTCTGACCTCACGCATAGCCTACTGCCTCACTACGCTACTCACGCATAGCATAGCCTACTGCCTCACTACGCTACTCACGCATAGCATAGCCTACTGCTATCCTTTCACTAACGCTGCACTAACAGAACTGTTACTGTTGTACGACTAGGTGTTGCCCGCTGCTTGACTTGCGTAAATGTAGGTTAAATTAGTAACGTTACTTTTTCTGGATGAAAGGTAAATGTCCTTTTCTGTTTCCCTAACAACGTGTATATGAAATTTCATGATGATCGGCCAAGTAGTTAAGGCGTGAAAGCGTAACAAACAAACAAACTCACTCTGCATTTATATTATTAAGTAGTTAGAATGTATACAAAAGGCTGTTAAACCCGAATGACTAAAAAGCAGCACTGAAGTTAAAAGTAAAAGGTGTCTCTGCCTACCCAATAACTCTTCGATGTTGGCATGAGTATAGACTAGAAATGTCGTAAGATCAAAATTAATTATCCCTCCGAGCGTAACTGTAGCCGGAACAAATCATCGCGTTATCACGGTTACTCATCGTTACATAGACGACTCGATTCGGCGTCCATGTTGCAATGGGAGCCTTCACATACGCGCGCACCGCATATAAACAGAGTGCGCAACGCAACCAAGGTTAGAGAAAACTAGCGACCGATGTTACTGTCGTGACCTTTTAGATTCGGTAAAACATATAAGTTATACTATAAAGGTGACATAGAGCGGCGATAGTGTTTGATCCCAAAGCATGCAGTTCTGATTTTTTCACGGACACACTGGGTCTCAAAAAACATGACAACATTATGTGATCACAGATAGTTCTTCCGAGTCTGGGTGTTTTTTGTGTCCGTTGTTTGAATGTTTGTTAAGTACATATATATAAATAATTCCTAATGCGAGAGATTACGTTTACAAATACTATTTAAGCGGTGACAACCTACGGAGACCGTTGGACTGTCACGCAGAGGTTTCGATTTTGATCCCACGGCGCGCAGCTTTGACTTTTTGACGTCACTTATTGTGTTATCCACAAATAGAGATTCCAAGTCTAGATGATTTTTGTGTGCGTTGTTTTAATGTTTGTTAGAGCAGCGATAGCTCAGTGGGGAGACAGTTCGAATCCACGCCGCGCACCTCTGACTTTCGGAAGTTATATGACTTTTCGAAATTATGTGCGTATTGATTGACAATTATCGCCTGCTCCGTGCCTCGGAGAGCACGTTAAGCCATCAGTCCCGGCTGCCATGAACCTCTATGGCAGTCGTTATTGGGAGAGTGTCGACACAAAAGATCCCTGGCTCGAAGTGTCGCCGGTCTGCACTGACTGGCCCCCCACATAAGATAAGATAAAGTCGAGTATTTAATAAGGCATAATACATATTTGGGAAGAGATTAAGCATTTGAGCTAAATAGAAGCGCAGCATCTGTCCTTATAAGTGCTAGAATTAAATATAATCTGATGTATAAGGACACCCACATCCGTTGTACGTACTCCAGCACTTTGTTGCTTAGCTTGAGGCGTAAGCGCCCTTCTGCATCTGGTTAATAACTTGTATCCTGTCACAGTTACATTTTAATGTTTAGGGTTACCAAACGTCTGAGCATGTTCTGGACGATTATGTACGACAGTTTTCATTTAATTACCGTAACTTGCTTACCTAGTTCCAATATCAAGGAATAAGTTGTTTTAGCTGTAGACAGTTAAATTTTGATACTTTTTTTAAATGGAATATGTATCAATAATTAAATGTTTCTTGATATAGGATATACCCGGCATTACGGAATTTGTTATAGAAATAAAATAACATTTCTTTACTGACAAAGATGTTATAAAATTACTGCTAAGATATAGCTACCGCTCAACTGAATAGCTGTCCTAGCCTGTCTTCAATAATTATCATTTGTTTAACGTTCTGTCGCTGTATTTCAGCAGTGGTTTAAATATAGTTGTGGACTAAAATTATGGATAGCCTATTTATCGAGGAAGGCTATATAACATCACGCTACGACCCACGGGGGCGGCGCAGTAACGATAAACGCGGGTGAAACCGCAGGAACATGTGGTCATAACTATAAAAACAGCCACGACCGAACTCATTATTTACGAAGACTTCCTTCTGACTTACCACTGAAGAAATAATATTTGAAAATATTATTTCTTCAGTGGAGACAGTCTTTAAATAAAACATATTATTATTGCCTTTAACGGTGTATAGAGTTATTATTATGTAGCTTATAGACTACAAGATCAATCATGTATCGTTAAAGATATCGACTAAGATTTAAATTGATAAGCTTGTCCATAATCGTTATATCAATTAATAAATAGCGCGTAATGTTGCACAATGTTGATCTTAGACATGCATTTTGAAGTACCACAGTGAAACGTGTCTATGATCACTACATATGATAAAACAAACTCCTCCGCCGCGTCGGTCTGTCTATCTGTCTGTTTATTCGCGATAACCTCAAAAACCACTGAATGGTTGTACATGCGGTTTTCACCACAGACAGACAGGACAAAGTGGTCCATGAGGAAGGTTTATGTGTATAATTTGTTAAGGTTTTCTACTAGCCGTGCGAAACCGCGGCGGGTAGCTAGTACAATAAAAACCTAGTTTATCAACTGTTATGTATAAATAGTTCTGCTCCCCTATTCAATGGATACAGGTTTGGCATCGTGCAGAGTACTGGTTACAGAGTAGTCGTTACTCGAATTATGTTTTAACAGCTGTCCGCCACAGTTTTATCCACGTTTGCTATTGCTGTTGTATTTAACAGCTGTCCGCCACAGTTTTATCCACGTTTGCTATTGCTGTTGTATTTAACAGCTGTCCGCCACAGTTTTATCCACGTTTGCTATTGCTGTTGTATTTAACAGCTGTCCGCCACAGTTTTATCCACGTTTGCTATTGCTGTTGTATTTAACAGCTGTCCGCCACAGTTTTATCCACGTTTGCTATTGCTGTTGTATTTCTGTGGCTCATAGCGTGATGTTATATAAGTTACTAGCTGTCCCGACAGACGTACAGACGAAAACAAAAATTAATATAAAACTATCCTATCTTTTAAGTTGGACCAAATTACAGATGCCTCTAAAATTTAAGTAAATAGCAAAAGAAATTTGTTGGAAAAGTAGGTGAACTACATTTTTACAATTTAAATGTTATGAACGCCACACATACTAGCGAATACAACTACGATTCTTATATGATGCGTCACCCATCTTGATAATTTCCTTAGCAATGAACTCAGTTCATTGTCTAAACGTTACCGAGTTCATTTTAACAAAATTTTACTTATCAGTTACCCATCAAAAACTACCGAGCCAATGTAGCTTGCCCTCGTCATAATCAGTAGACACATTTACTATAAATTTTGTAGTAGAGTGAGTGGCTTGTATAAATAATGATACATTTGGAGCGTATAGTTGAAAATGGAAAGGCGTGAGCGGCGCCTGCGCAACTTAAGTTATACCGAATGGTACTTATTGGGTAGAAGCAAGGCCTGCTTTTGAATATTCACGGATTTTCCTCTATAATCTGCCTAATATATAAATTTTCTTATTAGGAAGAACCTTGTACTTTTATTATAGCTGCCTATCCTAACTAATATTATAAATACGAATGTGAGTTTGTTTGTTACGCTTTTACGCTAAATCCAAAATTCTTCTTTAGTTAGAAATATAATCGCATGTCAAAATTTCTGGAATTATTATATAAATTCAAATTTGAAATTCAAGTTGACCCACAAAAATAAAAATTATATTTAGGACAACATTTGAATTAACATTCGCATTTTCGAAAGAAAACGGGGATTCCCGGTGCCTCTTATTTAGATGTTCAAATACCGATTTGTACAATCTGCTGGTGTCCAATAGACGAAATGATCAGATGACGCAAGGGTTTCATCACAGTTATGTCACTTAACCGGTCGGATCAATTACGCAACTGCCTTCCGTTCTACAATTAAACGTTCTGTTTTAAGTGCGGGTCCAGACGCGAATATGAACGTAATTATGGTATACATAATATAAGTCTATAATTGCTGTAATTACACTAATTGTTTTGGACATGAAAGAGGTTTTGGTTTTTGGTGTCTTGAGAAGAATGGGTCGAAATGATTTATGGTTCGTGAAATTGTAATGTTTTTTTGATGTCTTAGTAATATATACGTCATATAACCTATAAAAAAATTAAATTTTCATTGTGTATATTAAAGTTGTGGTCGTGATTGAGGGTCATAGATGTATAATTAAGTCAAGACCCAATAGTGTCATGTAGACAAGACCCTAACCCATAAATGATACAGTAAATTATCCAAAATATAAAACTCCGTAGTAGCCAAGAATAATTTAGTTATTTTTAACATCTATTAAGTTGTATTTACGTCAATATTATGAATAATAATTCAGAAAAGCGAACGTAAGTAAAGTTTATAGCTGTCAAACATACTCATGAAGTTCGAAGTGCATACAAATGAGCTAATCTATTAAAAAAATGTATACTTACATGCTCATCTGAATTAATAATAAAGTAATAAATCAACAAGTAAGTTATCAAGAGATTTTCAAATGACACAATTATTTAAATGAGACTGTACATAATACCGACTGTTTAGTATACAATATACATCCCAACGGATTTATCATCTATATCTCTTTGATTCTTTCTTTAAAGACAGCTCCTGCAATAGGAATAAATTATTTATCGCGGGGGTCTCTACAAACACTCAAACAACAATCACAAAGTAAAAATATTTGTCCCATGTTGAGATCGAAACCACAAAACGGCGCAGGGCAATGCTGAAGCGACCACTTACATGACTATCTATTTACAATCTGCTCTTTATTATGTCCTTGCTAGGAACATGTCAAACGGAGATGTAATAAAGATATCACGGAATGACGTCACAAATGCACCATGCTAGACGCCATTTCTCCATATTTTTCTCCGTATCGGGTGACTACCCTCCAGTACAATGATCTGCGAGAAGTAAAAGCGAAGTCAATCCTGTCAGCAATTGGCCAACAGTATCAATCACTTCACCCATTCTAATCCAAGCGATTATGATAAACAGTTTTGAAATAATGCTATTTCAACTTTATATTGTGTTACATAAAATCTTTGCGAACATTCTTTGAATTAAATATCATTTTTGTACCAAACCTAATATAAAATAACACGCTTTCTCTAAATAATTATATAAAAGAAGGTCACTAATTGACAGTTTAAACTATAATGGGCTACTTACTTCTTGCGTACGCTTAGCATCAACATTTTTCTAACCGTCCACAGTTATCTAGAAACTTAATCCGAATATTTTAAGCCACCGAGTTCAGATTATGATATTCGTAGAAGGTAGGGATATCCAGGACTTAGGTTTAGATGGAGAAGATGACGTGAGTGACATAAATCTGATCTTGAAAATTTGCTGACAAATATGATCAGATAATCGAACCCGGCACGTCACGTTCGCTTGTACAGTTGCACAAGCAAAGAGTTGAGTAATATGAATGCGCGATTATTTTTCCGAATCACATTCTTGCCTGTGACGTAACCGGCACACTTGACCGAATTTTCGGTCGCGATAATTCGGTCAAGCCAGTCGCAGCCGTATAGAGTAAGTCGGTAAGTATGTCGGCGATCACATCCGAAATTATGTAACGCGACCTTTACGTGGCACGGTGTTTGGCAAGCCGTTGGCCGTGTGTGGACCAATATTGGCGCTTTTGCTTAATTATCAAGTGGGTGGAATAATATGCAAATGTTGGCATAGTTGGCCACGTGAATATGGGCACGTGAGTTTGAATTATGTCACAGACAATGGTTTGCACGATACTTTCGGTTTATTACTATAAATTATACATATGCTAAGTTTATTATTTTATGGAGAGTACTTAGACGATGAAGCAACGTTAAAGATTACAAAATTGAATGGATGATCATATACGTTATTTGTGTATTTACAAATGTATGTTTTGTTCGTAGATGTTTGTGTGACAACTTTTGCTATGAGAGTTACACTTGTTCTGTATTTAAAGCCGTTAAATTACATTCGTTTTATAAATTTTTATATGACAGTTATTTGTTGTTCCAATTTTGAATTATTATAGGGTCAATACCAGACCTAAGATCTAGTTTATAGATTGCCAATGTATAAAAAATAATTAGTAAATTTTTTAATTCAGAAAAGTAGGTAATGGTGAACATGAATTAACCTAATTTTAATTAATTGTTATCTAATTTTATGCGTAACGAATGTTTAATAGCTGTAAATAAGTAGGTCAAAGTTTATTCATTAATAAATAATTCTAATTTAAATTAGGTGTGGTCAATAGTGATACACTTTCAAGATAAAATATACGAGGGTATTTTTGGTATTCTCGTATAATTTACCATATAATTTAATTTAATATAATATAATTAATTATTAGAACAAATGGAATAACAATTAGTAACGCCAAAAGGCACAGCTCAAAGTGCGGCTCATACAGAAGTAGGTTGACTGGGAATCTATCTCTACCCTACAGAAGATTTTAGCCAAATAATCTGGTATAATATGCCTGCAATGAGAAGAGTTTCAGAACTTCTTAAGAAGGCATTATGCTACCAGTAGAGTGTAGAAAGACTAGTAGTTCAATTTTCTTACACTGGCAACACAGTAACTTAATTTTTCCAAAGTTGCCAACGTGTGAGTCATACGAATCTATGATAACCGCTTACCAACAGTCAAGCCGTATGTTTGTTTGTCATTTTAATAGCATAAAAAATAAACATATCAACGTTAAGATTTGTTTTAATAGCAGATTTAGATCCACTCACTCTATTACGAAGATTACAATAAGAGTTTATGTAATTGCCAGTTTTCGCAAGTAATATTAAATATGTAAAGTTAGTAAATAAAACACCGGTTAGAATAATTTTTTTTATGCCAGTTATGTAAAGAATTTCTTAATGTAACATTTGAATACCAATAACTATACGTAATTATAATCTTGGTAATTAACGTAACTATATAGAAATGGCTCGATTATACCCACAACTTTATTCCCTAGGTTCTAAAAAACAGGCATGAGCCTTGCATTATTCCAGATAAAGAATAGCTTATGTTATTCTCCGGTCCATTAATTATATTTATGCAAAAAGTCACGTCGATCCGTTGCTCAGTAGCTACGTGCAAAACGGACAGACCAACAACCACCCTTTCAGATTTATTATGTTAGTAAGGAGTGCGGTTTAAGCGCCATCACCACTGCTAATTGTCTACCCTGCCAACTACAATTTGTGTGATCCACAGATAGTTGTGCTGAGTCTAGGTGTCCCATTTGTCTAATACCTCAATATATGGTAAAAGTAATTAGCATCACAGCGATTACCTTTGTGAAGGTATTAGAGGTAGATGGTATTATGTTTTATTGGATTAGGTGAAATTTGTACCGATCGACATTATTGTTAAAGGCTCAAGTTATTCTACCCATTGATGCTTTACTATGAGTACCCTAATCTAGGCTTTATGGACCCTGTTCACAGAAGCATAGAACTTAAACAAATTATACAAAAACGCGCCGACATAATTGGTCAAATGACACGTTATTGTTTTATTTGTGTGATATCCCATTGTACTTGCAAATGTACGTACATTCTTATCGAATGACGAACCTCCGTTGTTTGCCAAGTAGACATGTTTACAGACATGAATTGACATTGTACATAATTGTATGTCTGTTAACCCACTACAGCTAGACAGCCGTAAACATTCGAATAAATAAACAAACAAAAATTTACTAAGCAAACCGCGTCCTTAGGTCTTGTATTTTGCAATTTAAAAACCTTGAATCTGTTTGATTAATTGGCAAAGGTTGTACTTCTGAATGTCAAATGTTGTGTTAAATTTATGTTTTGATCGTGAGGGAGCTGACTTTGTCAGAAGATTATAATAATACCAGGCTATTATATATACCGGCCCACTGCTGGACACAGGCCTCTTGTCAGTGTGAGAAGTCTACCGTACCAGCATAATGAGGGTCGGCAGACTTTCGAAAAGTTAGATATGCGTGCCTTACGATCGAGCTCGGGACCTTTACGTGGCATTCGAACGGTCTACCTATCGCTGCGTTGCTTTTGTATCAGGAGAATATTATTAAGGAATTTAACTTCCTGTTTTCTAGTTAATAATATCTTTAATAATAGAATTGAATAATTGAAAAGAATCTATATCACGTATAATTTCTTCCCAGCGCGCGTTTAATGGTTTACCGTAACCGATTGATTCTCGTTGCCATGACAGATGTGGATGAAATAACTGAATTCGTTACGATAGGGTCCACCGTGATAATATGATAGTGTCTGCTAATATCCGAGTTATCGAAATTGATCGAACCTTCTATAAAAGGCTGACGTCACGCGACGTCACGACTTGACAGACTTACTATCAATTTGATTCTGTATTACTTAACGTCATTTCTGTCGATAACGATGATGCTTTACCTAATTACTGGTTAGCAAATTAGCAACAGCAATACGATAAAAAGCAGCGATAGCCCAGTGGGAGACTGATAGACTGCCACGAAGCGAGTTTTAGTTCGAATCCAAGTCACGCACCTACAACATTTCAAAGTTATGTAAGTATTTATTAGTTGAGTCTGCCAACCCACACTGGGCCAGTGTGGTGGACTAAGACCTAACCTTTCTCACACTGAAAAGAGGCCTGTGTCCAGCAGGGGAACAGTTTATTATTATTTGTTTCTCTTGACGGGTATTTCCCTAAATGTTAGAAAAATACCCGGCCCTTTGCGAGGCTTACACGGGACATATGTCCAACATGCAGAGGCCCTTCAAGAGTTTTAGTTTAGAGTCGTAAGGGACACTTACCGGGACACTAGCCGCGGCAGGTGTAGGAGACTTTTATTATTAGTTACAGAGCAATACCGTAGTACCTAAAAACACAAGGGAAATATGGATAAAACACATCTGCTAATCTCTTATGCATTAACAGGCGTGATGTTGATCTATTAACAAACTTTCTCGTGATAAACAGACAGCGTTTCCCTTTCTAACATTACATTTATAAATAGTTATCAATAGATAATATTAACATGTATTGTAATATAAATAATAATTGCTTATTCATCTAGCGTTGCGCAAGAGTTTAACAGACACTCTCTTTTTATTATAGGTATTGCTTTCTTTTCCATGATGTACTAACTGTTGCTCGTGGCTTCGCTCGCTTGTATTTTAGCTTAGCCCGTAATTTAGCTAAGTCCAATCTAGTAACTAATTTCTTTATAATCCGTTTATTGGATTACTCGTGAAAATATAATAAACAGATACACAGAGTTACCATTTTTTGAAGACATCTCTCACATTTATTTATTATTTATTTACATCATGCAACTGTCCTTACAGGTACACCCAATTCGACAGTGCGCTACATAATTTATCACCTTATTCTAAATATAAACATAAAACTACTATACACATAAAAACTACTATTATATAAAAATACACACAAATAAACACAAGACTTAGATACAGTACTACATATTTAAAAACAAGCTTAAACATGATTATTTATTAGGTTTACACTAGGTTTCTTACTATGAGTTTTAATCTTACTAAAACATATTTTGTTATTCGAGCAAAGAACCCTTTAGACGCACATGACATCGCAGCACCAGTCAGCTTGTGAGCACGGCCGGTGTAACCTGGTCGAAACGTCAAGCCCATAAAAGTTAAACATTATGCATGATCGCGTTAATACCCGTTACATATTATATATATATCATGCAACGCGGAAGTTTAAAAGTTATTAACCCTTTAGAATTTAGAAATACTAATTTGTACTAAGAAGTTCTTGGAGAAATACCCAGTATCTACAGTCTTTGTAATGTTTAACGCATTACACATAAAGACACACAAGCTTATAATCGCGGTGAATCATAGAAATATACGACCCGAGTATCGAACCTATACTTGCAGCGGCTAGGTGGCCAGTAAAACAACAGCGACATCGAATTTATTTACAAATAATAAACATATGTAGTTCACATTAACTGTATGTGTTTGTAGTTCATGTATCAATGTTTTTTGTAGACCCATTAATCTATACAAATAAATAAAATTGAAGTGTCTGTTTGTAATGTCAAAATAACAGCTTTTTATCTAATGCATATGAAAGTATATAAGGTATACGAAAACATCTATTTTTAAATTTGTTGTCTGTCTGTCTGTTAGTTCCGGGTAATCTCCGAAACGGCTGAACCGATTTTGACAGGACTTTCACTGGCAGATAGCTGATGTTATAAGGAGTAACATAGGCTACTTTAATTTTAGAAAAAAATAGGTTTCCACGGAGACAAATACTTTTTAGTTCAAATCTACGCGGACGAAGTCGCAGGTAACAGCTAGTAGTAGAATAAAAATGTAACATTAGAAACAGCCTTAAACACAGGTCTCTGACCTAGTTCAGGTAATACAATGTAAAAATAGCCTTCATAAACAAGTCTCTTGTGTCCAATATTTAAATTGTAAATGTTTTCCTTTAGATTAAATATAGTTTTAATGTGAATTTAATACAACTAGCGGTCGTCTAGTGGTCAAAATTCGACCAAAATTCCTAAGCTTGCTACTTGGTTTTCTGTTTTTCTTTATTACATATAAATAAGGTATAGGTATCCATAGTTACAAAGAATTGTACGACGTCAGACGAACAATGCCGAAATACTTCGAACGCGATTTGACTGCGTGTGTCAAATGCATGGTTGTGTGCGTGTAGTGTATTTTCATTAATTTAATGTATTTGTAATGCATATTTTATAAAAATATTATAATTCGCTCCTCCTCCTCCATATAAACTTTATCTGTGCCAAATTTCATACTCCTCCGTCCGCGCAATTTTCGTAAAAAGGGGTACAAAGTTTTGCTTCACGTATTAATATATAGATGAGTAGCCTGTAATGTGTTTTGTAATGACTATTATTTATTGAATAAAAAAATTATTATAACATATTGTTTTTGTCTAATCGATTTGGTATTGATTGAAAACAAAGACATTCTTGTTTATAAATGGAGGTAAAAGAATAGTCTATAGTAGTCTATACAGTTGTGTAGGAATGCTAGTATCCATTGTTTTGGCTGTCGAAGAAGCTATAGTAAATAAATACATTAAATACTATCGGCATTTGTACATGCGGAAGTTAAAGTAGGTACTTGCGCAGCTTGCATGCCTCGCGTAAACGGCCAATGCGAGTGTCCTGTGGTAATAGTTGGTCGGGTTAAGTTGAGCATGTATCCCACGCGGCTACTTGCGCATGTAACTCGCAAAGTTTTATGATCGTTCCCTGTTCAGTCAAAAGGTGAAAATGTGATATTTTTCCATCTATACTAATATTATAAAGCTGAAGAGTTTGTTTGTTTGTTTGAACGCGCTAATCTCAGGAACTTCTGGTTCGATTTGAAAAAATATTTTAATGTTGGATAGCCTATTTATCGAGGAAGGCTATAGGCTATATAACATCATGCTACGACTCACAGGGACGGCGCAGTAACGATAAACGCGGCTGAAACCGCGGCAACATCTAGTATTTAATAATCTTCATACTGTAAAAGGTAGTGTTCTTCGGGTTAGAAATCATTTGCTGAGGTGCACATATTTCAGTGCAATTTCTTAATTAGCGCATTTATCACTAGTTTTTGCACGCTAACTCGCTCACGGGAATCCCACGGACAGGGATAGCAAGCGCTATACCCATGGTAAACCAAGACATCGGCCTGTGTGCGAAGTTGCATAAAATTCTGTTCAACGTTTTACGAGTGATCGAGTACCAAAGTGCAAGACATCTTCACAGATATTAACATTTCGCTGGCTCACTATTACAAGGTTCTATGTAATTTTTTTTCAACTTTGGGGAAATGAGTTTTAAAATTTGCATATCAGTAAAAATAACTTAAAAAGTAACTTAGAACTATTTGCGATTTAATATTGTGAGGTGGTAAGTGCTTCAGTGTTTCCATCTATTACTATATTAGTCTAAACAAAAAGGAATGACATATAGAATCATGCAATATTCATAAATCATTTTTTTTTAAATGTGTCATAGAACCTTGTAATATTGGACCAGCGATTTATTAGTAGGATAGATATTTCAGTTGTGCTTAAGACCATTACAATAAAAATCACATAGAGTAGTTTAATATCAATGTGTAATATTCGCGTAAATGTAAGTCCACTATGCATGTCTAAACACAAAACGAGTGAGGCCACGTGATTTGTTCCGCATTCGCCCCTACATTACGTCCCACATTCCAAAATGTTCCTCATTTGCCCCTCTTTTTTAATTATTCCTTTTTCGTCCTACATTTTTGTGCATATGGTTAGCAAAACCAAAACATGATTAAAATTATATAAAATCTTATTGTTGTCCGGCTCGTCATATCATGCAATCATAAGCCCAAAGTTTTGCCGCGAGAACAACGAGGCAGTGTAAAATATTTTTCGGCAGACGGTACAACAAAAATTCTATACAGATAAAAACAGGGGCAGAAAAGGAACATAATTTAGGACGAAACAGGAATTACATTAAAAATTAATATTTATTTTAATTTCGGGGCATATGAGGCACAATTTTTGGGGCGAATGCGGATTTTTACATTCGGGACGAAACGTGAGGGGCGAATGCGGAATAAACCGGCCACGTGCTGGCGCAAGATTAAGACCACAGCGCAATACTAATTTTAGACAAATACGTACAAATAAATATATCCGTAATAATTTATTATGTTATCTCGGTGGGATGACCTCCGACGACAAGAACGCAAAGTGACCCACTGGTCGTGAACTTTATTTTTACT
Organism: Catocala sponsa; assembly: GCA_963564715.1. Lineage (NCBI taxonomy): Eukaryota > Metazoa > Arthropoda > Insecta > Lepidoptera > Erebidae > Catocala > Catocala sponsa. The sequence continues at coordinate 20,336,467 of OY751349.1, forward strand.
TATCTTTATTTATTACCGGATTACTGTTTTTTTTCTGTAGTACCCCTTAGTCATACTAGTTATGACTGGCGGTTTACTCGTGGTTAAATGATAGTGAGTTACTGCACCGCTATTTAGGTTGTGGTGTGAGACAAAGTATACTAATATTATAAAGCTGAAGAGTTTGTTTGTTCGTTTATTTGAACGCGCTAATCTCAGAAACTACTGGTTCGATTCGAAAAATTATTGTTTGTTGGATAGCTTATTTATCGAGGAAGGTTATAGGCTATATAACATCACGCTACGATCCACGAGGTGGTAATCATAAACGCGGATGAAACCGCGGGCACAGCTAGTGTAGCTATAATATCACTACATATTATAAAACAAAGTCCCGCCGCGTCTGTGCCTCTGTGCGCGGTAACTTCAACATTACTGAACGGATTTTCATGCGGTTTTCACCAATAGACGGATTGATTCATGAGGAAGGTGTAGGTGTTTAATGTGTTAAGGTATTGTACTACCCATGCGAAGCCGGTCTAGGTCGCTAGTTCCTTAATAAACAGGGTCTATAATGCATGTCTGTTTGGAAATCAGATTCCTGAGTTTTTAATAAATTTATATGTTGTTTTATATATTTTACTAGATGTGCCCGCGGTTTCACCCGCGTTTATGATTACTGCGCCGCCTCCGTGGGTCGTAGCGTGATGTTATATAGCCTATAGCCTTCCTCGATAAATGAGCTATCCAACACCGAAATATTTTTTTAATTCGGACCCGTAGTTCCTGAGATTAGCGTGTTCAAACAAACAAACAAACTCTTTAGCTTTATAATATCTATATATTAATACGTGAAGCGAAAACATTGGATCCCTTTTTACGAAAATTGGGTGGACGGAGGAGTATGAAATTTCGCACACTTATAGTTTATACAGAGAAGAAGTGACGAATGCTAATATTTATATAAAATATGTATTATAAATACATTGAATTAATGAAAAAACACTACACGCACACAACCATGCATTTGACACACGCAGTCGAAGCGCGTAACTATGGTTACATATATCAATATACGAGTATAATGACATGACATAATATATATCAGTTGGTCGAATTTCGAGCACTAGCCGACCGCTAGTTATTATAGATATATAAAAAGACTTTATTGCCGAGCAATGAATTTGTTTTCATATCAAATAGATAGATCCTATAACAGAATTAAAGTCTGTAAGAAAGCAACTTTACACACTTTCAAACATTGGACATAAAGAGCCAAACCATTTCCGGATCACATATCGTGTGGGCATCATCGGCTACGGCTCTCGGCTTACTGGGAGTTGTTAGGCGATCACTTGACCCACTATCACAATATCGGCTTCGATGGCGTAGTGGTTAGTGTAACGGACTGTCACGCCTGAGGTCGCGGGTTCGATTCCCGCACAAGTCAAACATTTGTGTGCATGAACATAGATGTTTGTCTTGGTCTGGGTGTTTCTATGTATAATATGTATGTATTTACAAAAAAAAGTATATATGTATGTTTATCCATTGTCTAGTACCCATAGTACAAGCTCTGCTTAGTTTGGACTAGATGGTGTTGTGTGTATGCGATAGAATATTATTATTATATTACAATACATCGGTACGTTCGACGTCAGACGACAGCCTATCACAGATTACATGAGGTTATATAAGCACATAAAACATAAGAGTGTCGTGCGAACGCTGATTGTACAGGAAGGTGTTGTGTTGTTGTCTACGTACACCCACAAATACTGCGATATTCTGTAAGAGAAAATGGTCTACAATATATTTATGTGTGTATTACTGCGCCGCTCCCGTGGGTCGTAGCGTGATGTTATATAGCCTATAGTCTTCCTCGATAAATAGGCTATCCAACACTAAAATAATTTTTCAAATCAAACCTGTAGTTCCTGAGATTAGCGCGTTCGACTACAACCCGCGGGGGCGGCGCAGTAACTATAAACGCGGGTGAAACCGCGAGCACATCTATATAATATAAGTACTCGTTTATTTGTCTCTCTGTCTGCAGTCGTCGTGGCCACACACAAGTATTATGTGAATAGTAATTATCTAGCATAGCATCTATTCTTGTCGAGTCACAATATACCTACTCGATGCAGTGAGAAAATAGCAGAGCCTCTAATTGTTTGGGCCACAGTGTAATTAATTTTCAGTAAATCAATTGATTACCGATGCACACTTATGAGCAATAAACATGAATGCATGTCACTATATTCTTCCTTATCTTTTAACTAGTAAATTGTGGGAATGCCAGCCAAATTCGGAAACCTATTGTGTCTGCCGGTGTGCCGCTGCGACCAATAGGTTAAAACAGTTATACGATTTTTATATCCAAATGGTTATTATTCTCACATTCAACCGACTACCTTGCTTGTTTCTTGCGCTAATCGTTTTTACTATTAGGTATAACTAAACGGTTCTATCCATCAATTATGATATAGGTCAGCCAACAAATTCAATAGAAAATAGATCTTATATTTGTATATATACTAGCGGTCGCCTAGTGGTCAAAATTCGACCAAAATACCTAAGCTTGCTACTTTGTTTTCTTTTTCTCTATTACATACAAATAAGGTATAGGTAACCATAGTTACAAAGAGTTGTACGACGTCAGACGGACAATGTCGAAATATGCATGGATGTGTGCATGTAGTGTTTTTTCATTAATTTAATGTATTTCTAACGCATATGTTATAAAAATATTAGGATTCGCCCCTCCTTCTCCATATAAACTTTAAATGTGCAAAATTTCATACTCCTCCGTCCGTGCAATTTTCGTAAAAAGGAGTACAAAGTTTTTGCTTCACGTATTAATATATAGATGAGACCTATGTCCTATTGAATTTAGAGCCAGACTAGCTCTGACTCCAAAGTATATGCGAACTAGTGCCAAACCTGACGCTACAGCAATAAATTTCTTGACCTTATACCTGAACAACACTTTGCCTAATCTGGGAGTCAAATCCAAGACCTCACACACAGTCGCAATCACTCCCACTCCGCCACAAACGCAATAAAATAATATAATAATAAATATAAAATGCACATGTCTGTAGGTCCGTACGTGTTTATAAATCGTTAGTATTTAGCATACAATGCAAGTTTGTGTGACTCACCTCACGTCTGCATACTCAGCAAAAACATTAACAGCACTAACAATGTATTAATTGTTCAAATTAAAGTGCTCATTGCTAATGAGGAAGGTCGCTTTGTTAATCAAGGAAGCGTAGAACAGGAAAGTGTGGTCATAGGGCTTCGGTAACCTCTTATCAACAGACAAGGCATATACTCATTTTTTTAAAGGCAACTACCTTAATAATTTCTATGTAATAATAATATTCTACCACATACACACAACACCATCTAGCCCAAACTAAGCAGAGCTTGTACTATTGGTACTAGACAATGGATAAACATACATATATACTTTTTTTTTTGTAAATACATACATATTATACATAGAAACACCCAGACCAAGACAAACATCCATGTTCATGCACACAAATGTTTGACTTGTGCGGGAATCGAACCCGCGAACTCAGGCGTGGCGGTCGGTTACAATAACCACTACGCCATCGAGGCCGACGAATGTTGTGAAAGGCTTTACAAACATTCAAGCAACGGACACAAAGAACACCCAGACGAGGAACAGCTGTTTGTGGAGCACACACATTGTTGTCCCGCAACACTTGGGTGGCGTCAGTGCAGTGTTGAGGCGATCACTTGAACCATTACGCCGTGTAGTCTATAAGCTATTTTGATATTATAAAAAAAAATTGGTTGTCTGTAAAGTCGGTTTACGGACCATAGTTTAACGTGACAACGTCATAACAAAACTTTGATGAAAACGTTACAATGAGCGTAACGGGACAATGAGTCATCCTTTTTCGTGCGTGCAGCCGGCGTTCATCGATTTATTAGACGTTGTCACGTCAAAATGTTTAAGACTACTTTACGCCGACTAGGATTTCTTTACGCCGTTACCGTGGGAGAGCCACGCTTCAGCATGAATGGGCCGGCTCGACCGGAGTGGTACCACGGCCTCACAGACAACCGGCGTGAAATAGCGTTTGCGTTGTGTTTTGTCGAGTGAGTGAGGGTACCGGAGAAAATCGGTCCAGTGGTTCCGCAGCTATATCTGTCACTAACAGACAGACACGCAGACTCACAAAGTGTTTTCATTAACCTCTTCGAAGAAGACTCAGAGGTTAACAATAAAAAACAAAATTGGTTGTCTGTAAAGTCGGTTTACGGACGATAATTTAACGTGACAACGTCATAACAAAATTTCTTTCCCGTAACGTTGTAATGAGCGTAACGGGACAATAAGCGTAACGTGACAATGAGTCATCCTTTTTGACGTGACAACGTCTAATAAATCGATGAACGCCGGCTGCACGCACGAAAAAGGATGACTCATTGTCCCGTTACGCTCGTTGTCCCGTTACGCTCATTGTAACGTTACGGGAAAGAAATTTTGTTATGACGTTGTCACGTTAAGCTATCGTCCGTAAACCGACTTTACAGACAACCAATTTTCGTGCGTGCAGCCGGCGTTCATCGATTTATTAGACGTTGTCACGTCAATATATGAAGCTACTCTGCCAAAGTGTTAAAATAATAACTCAAAAACATTATCATATGACTAATACTCTTATAAAAAATAACTAATTATTATTACTTCACGGATTTTAGCTACTGAGTTAGGTTAGATTGAGCAAAAACTCCACTAATTAGGCAACAAGCAATTTATAGAACTAGTTCTACGTAAATAATAATTATATTCATTAGTGAACATATTTCAACATAACACATTAAATTATCTGTTGAACGTAGACGTGTTATTTGATACGGTTGAAATAATTAGATATCGCTCTCTTTCTTACCACCTTTTTTAACAGAACGTGAACATACCTGCTAAACATAAACTAATGGATTTTCTTTAAATATGACGACTCCAGCAATCGGAATAAATTGTTGTGTTCTTGGGGACTTTACAAATAATTAAACAACGGACACAAAGAACACGTAGTCTCGTCGCAGCCATTTGTGATTTATACAAATTTTCTCCGAGTGGTGATCGAACGCACAACACTCGGCGCAGTGCCAATTTCAATGTGACCATTTAAAACACTACCTATGATCCGTGCACTCAATCCTACAGTTACAAACCTTTGTTATATTAGGCCATCCACATGAGACAACTTGCGACAATCACTTAAGACTGCGCCGAGCAAAATGTGACAAAACAGACAGTCACAGTTAAGTGAATAAAATCAACACTTTTTGTTTAATACAAATATAAAATATAGGTACATTTACCATAACAATGAATGTATTTACAGTTACTCCGTGTAAAAAACTTAAAATAATTAATATTTTCATCCAAAAAAATTACGTAAGTTTGCACAAAAATGCAAAAACGTAAGCTCGTGTTAGTAAAATCACGTACCTACACGTGATTTTTAGATTATAAGATAACAGTAGCAATCTATCCTATTTTACAGCTTAAACGAAACATAAATAGTTATATTACAATTTGTCCGTCCCAAGTATTTAAGTTATTGGTTGACAATAAAGATACATATTTATCAAAAAAGCACTTCAAATCCTCCATACAATTTTACTATGGCGGCCGCGCGCGATTTGAATATGCGTTGCACGAGTTCTGTCATTATCTGTCTTACGCTCGGCGCAGTCTTAAAGTTTTTGATACTTCTGCTTAACCTTTAAGTCTATTCAGTTCTGTTCTCAAGACCACGACTTGTCAAATAACACAAAGTTATAAAATGCACCCTTGTTACATTGCATTTACACTTTTGAAGTAGCAGGGCAAGTGACAAAGTAAATTGGTACTTCTATGTACAGCATGTCGTCTTCTTCCGAGATCTCGCAATTCTTCTCTGATGGTACACAACCCAAAATGATCTTCTGTAAAATGGCTAGGCCTAGACAGAGATACAGCTGCCCTACTTCTCTTAATTGTAACATTATGTAACGATCACGTGGTTTTCTCACTCGACTTCTGAACAAAGGTAATGCTTATAATAAATATTTTTCAACTTTGAGTTACTGGAACTGTTAACTATTATTATAATTGATACTAAGAATGTTATGAGAGCGTGCATCAATAGGAATGTATATAATTAAACAATAATTTTGTGAGAAATTAACTTAAAGTCATAAAGTATTGCTGACCAAATTTTGCGAATTGTCTTTATTACCTATGCTAACAAATCTTTGACTACAGAAATCTTTCCAACGCTAAGTTTCTTGACAGTAAAACTAAATATGCGCTACTTAGTTTTAATATACTATACACACGACCATATTTTAAATTCAGAATCTCACGAACGAATATAGCATGCGCTCACGCATTCGACAATGAACTAAATTGATCAATATGCAATACTTTATTAAGAATCCCGTTAAATTACGATTACAAACACAAAAATACCTATTGAAATATTTAATGGTTCATTTCAATAGGTACTTTTGCGTTTGCGATCAACTTGTATTTAATTTATAAACGAGGTATAAGTCAAACCAAGAAGAGCCTATGACCTCATGAAGTAGGACCATGAATAGCTCAGTCGGTAAGGCATCAAGTCATGCTATCACTTTACCGACTAAGCTATTCATGAGCCTTACGAGTAGAAATGATCCCTCTAAGGACCATACCTTTACTTTTATAGGGTTTCAAACCCTGCTTAATTGTTTATCTTTTTCCTCATATATAATTTTCATTTTAATTTAGCGTACGAAATGCTCGAATCATTCCTAATAGTAAGATTATATTCAGAGATGACGTTCGTACATTTCCCATTGTTCTCGTTTTTTGGTTTCTTTTATAATAGGTATACTAATTCTTCAGAGCTTCTATTGTTCTTGATTGATATGCATCACAGTGTGCAAAATAAAAATGAAAGAAAATAACATATTATAATTAATTGAGAGGTATAGACAATACAATTGTCAATTTGTCGACCTCGATGGCGTAGTGGTTAGTGTAACCGACTGCCACGCATGAGATCGCGGGTTCGATTCCCGCACAAGTCAAACATTTGTGTGCATGAACATGGATGTTTGTCTTGGTCTGGGTGTTTCTATGTATAATATGTATGTATTTACAAAAAAAGTATGTATGTTTATCCATTGTCTAGTACCCATAGCACAAGCTCTGCTTAGTTTGGGCTAGATAGTGTTGTGTGTATGTGATAGAATATAAATATGATAGAAGAATATACTTTTTTTTTTAATTATGCAAAGAGAAGAATACGATCTTCATATTATGTTATGGTATTTTATTTTTGTTCTTGCAAGGCTTACCTGCTCCATGTACAGGAATTATTCCTAGAGTTTGTTGTAAATTTGTCTTTTAAATAATATAATCATATGATTGGTGCATCGGTAAACATATTAAGCCCTGGCCTCATACGTTTGCGCTTTCGATTTCTTAACAAGGTGCACATTTAAGTGGATCTTTGTAGGTCATATACACACATAGTTATTACAAGTCTAGATGTCCTGTTACCTTTGTTCGATCTCGATACACACTGTGCCAAGAGTGTAACATACTGCGTTTAACATTCTTGCCTGTATATTCTTAAAGAAATCGCAGACATGTTAATTTACTCATATTTTTTTTATTGCCATTGGTGGCAGACGAGCAAGTGGCCCACCTGATGGAAAGTGGTAACCGCTGCTCATGGACTTCAGGAATGTCAGGACACAGCAAAGCCGCTGCCTACCGTGAAAGAAGAACTCTCTTTAAACCTCGTTTGAAGAAGGACATATCATAGCGCTCGGGAAACACCGAATATCAGCAGTTACGTTCATAGATCACATGTAATGGAAGCCAAGCCTACTGCCATCTGCCGAGGACATAGCGAAAGTCGTCTTTCATACTAGTTATGAGTTGGTCATGTCTATCGATATATGTATCAACATAACTTAGGTTACAATGCAGATGCTGTTAATGACGTATTTTCTTATAAAAGAAATAAAAGATGTCATAAACATATTATACTTTATGTCTTTGTTTAATCTTAATTTCTTTATTATTTTTGATTATTAATAATCGTGCGTGATTTCAACAAGGTAGTAACTCTTAATTACTTATTTCCTCATAAAATAATAGAAACAAGTCGTAAACATAAGTTTTGAGCCCTTAATCGTTCTGAATTATACGTATCATAACGACAGGTCATGAAGGATCAAAGTCAACCGCAAGTGATAACTAAAGACGAGGAAAAATACTTCACGTGCAATTCTGTTAAATAGAGCATTTAATTGTTATAATTACTGTGTGGCGAGCAAACATTACCTTACAATCTATAGATATCCGTGATGTCCGTGAAGCAACCTTGTGTTGTGTATCTACACTCAAAAAGGTTTAAAAGATGCTTAAGAAGATAATGTGTTTTCATTTTGTCCCTTGCGCTGGGATTCAAAACGACTCTTCTTTGAGGAGTTGGTAATGCGTAAGTGATACCCCGGTTATTACGGCCTTAGGTTACTGCTTACGTTGTATAAAAAAGGACGATTGAGGGGATTAAGATGCCATATGACGCGGGATGCTTTACAAATTAAGATAACGAACTCAGGCTCGGCACAACTATTTGTAGACTAAGAATCACTCAATAATGTTTGTTGTGTGAGCATTGAACCCACGACACTCATTGCAGAGGCGACATGACTAAAAATCACAGTAGTGTAGTTTCAAAACCCGCCAAAACGTTATCAGAACAAAAATAATGTACAGATTGAATATGAAGCTCCTTCGTTGCTTATATCGCATTGCACTGACAGTTTTCAACAAAACCCACTAAATATTAAATCAGCTCACAAAAGTAGCAGTTTGTTGCAAACACCGCTAAAATAGTCCGTTTATATTGTCTTTAAATGGTTTTTTTGAGATTCACCATTATTTGGTGAAAATTATTTTAGACGATTTTGAAACTAAACCACTTAATTATAAAATAAAATATCAAGACACATTATTGACGTAGAATCTCTAACTTATGTACCTACTAGGCTAACATAAAATATCGCAAGTGATCAACGAAGCGTGCAGCGTGTAGCGTTTCATTCGACCTCCAGCAGTTTCCTTTAGCTAAACTGTGTGATTCCTACAACGTACATAATGAAACATATGTTTAATTAACTACATACCTGATATCTAAGTTATGAGACGATATTGATAGACAAACAGGCGTACGCGGTGCCTGATGGAACATCTTTAAACGTATGAACGCTTGCTATATTATTTACTAGCTGACTCACGCAACTTCGTTTGCGTTATTAGAACATTTTTCGTTCTATCATCAATAGTTTCCGCAGCGCATGCGATGACAGACATTTTATGACTCAGTTTTTCACCCCTTGGGTTACATTATTTCAATTTTAGTAGGGAACCCTAATTTTTTTGAAAATATGATATGGCCTATGTTACTTAGTGAAGATGTAGCTTTCTAAAAGTGAAAGAATTTTAAATCGGTTTAGTAGTTTTGGAGCCTATTCAGTATAAACAAACAATAAAGAACAAACAAAAAAATCTTTCCTTTTTATAATATTAGTGTAGATGACTTGGTTGGTGCTGATGCCTCAAAAACAGAGTCTTTATGTTAGAAGTCTAAGAAATAATGATTATACTAGTCGTCTCTGCCAATAGTATACTGCTTTTTTAGGAGCCTGGAAACACAACTAACTATAGGAACACAACACGGTTATACCTGCAATCGATTTTAGGGTGGGTGTTTCTTCATCTAGCTGCACCAATTTACAGGAAAATCTTTTATTTTCTGTGTATCAATAGGTAGAGAAGTAGTTTATTACAATACTAAACACAAACTTAATAATGATATCTAGTTTAGAGATTGCAGCGAAATAGTACAGAATTATATTCAAGAGCCTATTCGTAAAACACGGTTTACTAGACTGTAAACATAGGCTAGTCGTACTGTTGCTCATATTTTAGGTTTTATGATGTCCTGCTTATCATATTAACAAAACCGAGCGTGCAGATACATAAACCTTAATTAAATACTCTACTACGACATTCAAACTCTTTGTCTTAGCCTATTAATTCAAGTCAGCAACATCAACCATTTTGATTCCACCTGCGTTCAACGTTTTGACATGCCCTCACGGTCGCAATGGCGAAATTGTTGCGATACGAAGCTGATTGACTGTTGTCGTCCCTTTCTATTGTACGTCCTTGACGGCGTGCGTAAGGGATAGCTGCTAGTTTAATCTTGATAGATGCTTTGTGACTTCTTTCTTTTATGGTGCCTTGGTAATGCTAATGTTGCAATGATTTAGATTAAAGTTAACTTGTGATTTGCCTCTTTTATTTTTAGCATAAGCAGATTACTTTAGCCTTAATTATGTACATATACTTATAGTAAATTCCTTGTAGTCAATTTAGATGTACATGGCTAATATAGTGGTTAAAAGCTCACCTATGATTGGTGCCAAGATAGGTGTGTATTATTAGCGAAAAAATGTGTCTAACTTAGACACCAATTTTTGTGTACGTTTGTTTCATTGTTTGTTATCTTCTCATGACAGTGTTATACTTATATAGAAAATAAGATGACATTAAAATATCAAAAACGTTACCTCTTCTAAATATAATTCATGTTATTAGAGTACCAGAGCTGATTCCTTTCTCTCTTGAACATAGGATTTCTCATAAACTAGCACAGCCTGGCCAGCTAAGTACCTACATATACGTCTGCGTAAGGGTCTCCAGGCTTCTTAAACAGGCACTGTGCCATTATCCAGGTGCCATTTGTTCTTAGTAGGGACACTATAGCGACTCCTTTTTTAAAGGCAATGCGCAAGAGCTCTGGAATTTGGTCTTACATAATCTATAGTACCTATCCGATTGTCATTAGTTGATCTGTGAGAACCTGTATGTATAAAAATAAACAAAAACGAAATTAAATCTATGTGAATAAGACATTTAAACATGTTTGTAATAAGAAATTTAACATTATTAATTATGTATTTTTGCGTATAGCGATGTATTTGACAATGAATTATTATCATGAATGCGACTGAACTGCTTTTTTATAATTTCTGAATAATATATTTATGTTGAGTTTGTATTATTAACTTATCAACAAAAATACAATAATAAAACACTTAAATTGTGTCAAAGACGTAGTAATTTATCTATAAATACATTAACATAAATAATATGTATTAAGACAAGATATTTTACTTTTAATTACAAAGCTTTGTCTGCTGAATGAAATAAATGTTTTGATTTACTTTTACGTATAACTGTCATAATATTATCTTATTCTAGTTTTATTTGTTTAGTATCTAAAGTAGACATAGGTATGTAGTATACAAGCATATATAGGCATATATTAAAACACATGATACAACATTAATTTATATGTACGCAAGTTTATTTCGGATACAACTGGCCCATGCCAATTGTAAACAGAATAAACTTGCGTACATATAAATTCCAGATTTCTTAATTGCTAAGTAGAGAAGTATGAATAAGAATTATAAAATGTATATATTAATTAAATCGATACTAATATTATAAAGCTGAAGAGTTTGTTTGTTTGAACGCGCAAATCTCAAGAACTAGTGGTTCGATTTGAAAAATGCTTTTAGTGTTGGATAGCCTATTTATCGAGAAAGGCTATATTCACGCTACGACACACGGGGGCGGCGCAGTAACGATAAACGCGGGTGAAACCGCCGGAACATCTAGTACAATAAAAAAACAACCGCCACAAAGAACACCCAGACCCAAAACAATCATTTGTGGATTTTTGTTCCGTGAAGGTTTCGAATCCACAACACTTGGCGTAGAGGCAGTGCCTAGACGACTACTTGAACCACTGAGCCATCCGTGCAATTAACTACAATAAAATATGAAGAACTTTAAAACATTCAGTAAAATCAAAAACTTATCAATGTAATGTTACTTAAACACTTTAGTTCAAAGTTCAGGAGTCAGTTTAGGAGTCTTAAATATAACCGCTCCTCCTTTTCACCCTCATGCCAAGCTTCTCCACAATATTCTCAAAGCTTAACCACCTCATTATCACTACTTTTTTACTTTTTTATACAACTAAGGTGGCAATCAAGCATACGGTCCACCTGATGGTAAGTGGTCACCGTAGCCTATAGACGCCTGCAACACCAGAGGCATCACTTGCGCGTTGCCAACCCTTTAGAAAAGGAAGTGGGAAGGAGAAGGAGTGGGAAGGGGGAAAGAGGGTGATTGGGCCTCCGGCACTCTCACTCGCCGAACGAAATACAACAGTAGGAATACTGGTATTTCACGTCGATATTCTGTGAGAGTATAGTCCTGCCCCGGTCGAGCCGGCCCATTCAAGCTGAAATCAGCGAAGCTCTACTACTTATAAAAACTTACGTAGCATGGCAATTCTCCACCATCAAATTCCTAAACATACTTCACGTTATTTATAGTCCAAACTCACACACGTACACACACACTGATCAATTCCAACGCTTCGCAATTTCCACATTCCACAATCACATAGTATTCTGTCCGTGTCGCTCGACTGTCGGCGACCTTGTCGCGAGCGTCACGTTGCAGTGTCGCCAGCACTACGTTCAGTACATTACATATGACGTATTTATACAACTGTCGGCTTCTAGCTTGTTGATATTTGAATTGCTGTCGAGTGTCGACGAAATTGTTTACCGAATAGATGATGTCGATTGATAGATGTGTTTTGTAATTATACATATTATTACTAGCTTTTGCCCACGGCTTTGCTCGCTCGGGAACGGTACTTATTTCTGGATGAAATATATTTTTCCTTTTCTATATCCCTGACAAATTGTATGCGAAATTTTATGATGATCGTTCGAGTAGTTAAGGCGTGAAAGCGTAACAGACAAACAAACTAATTAGTATAAATAAATAATCTGTCTCGGTGGCCGTAGCAGGAGTATGCATCTGAGTTTAGATTGCCATGTCTGACAAAGTGTTATCTCACCCGGGATGGATTAAGTGGTTGCCTTGCCAATATCGCAACGCTGATTATTGACTATTGTAGGTTCGCTTCCCATACAGGGCAAAAAATTATGTACATATTATGCACATACATGCTTGTCCTGAGTTTTCTTAGTGTTTAGAGTATTATCCTTAGTATAAGAGATGTCTTATAAAACAATGTAAAGTAGATATATTAAAGACAATGATAGAAATAAGTCACGTAAGGTGGTCGACAATTGTCGGCGCATGCGATGCTGTAACTCGCCCGTAATCGTTTCTAGGAAGAAAACATGGCGGAAGGCACACGCAACAAAAATATTCTCGATTTATTGCTTTGTGGTTACGTTTAAAGTGGTCAACGTGTGGGTGAGATAGCCCATATTTAAAGTTAAATATATTAAAATATATAGTTTTACGCACATTTTCTCGAAGGGTTAGGATGTGTAATAATAATATTCTATCACATATACACAACACCATCTAGCCCAAACTAAGCAGAGCTTGTACTATGTGTACTAGACAATGGATAAACATACATATATACCTACTTATGTTTTGTAAATACATACATATTATACATAGAAACACTCAGACCAAGACAACATCCATGTTCATGCACACAAATGTTTGACTTGTGCGGGAATTGAACCCGCGAGCTCAGGCGTGGCAGTCGGTTACACTAACCACTACGCCATCGAGGCCGCCGAAATACACCTGTAGTTCACTAATTATAGTTTTAGGATCTACATATTAGAGATCTATTGTCGTCTACTGGCCACAGTTCCTCTATCTGTGCCGCGACTGAGAATTACTCGACAGAAGGACCTCATAACTCTGCTTGATCCGAGATTCGAACCTAAGATCTCGGATATATCAGGGGCAATAAATATCGCTGTGACATCGCAGATTAAAAAAAAGTCTACAGTAGGATTAAATTTATTGTGACTTTTTTATATACTACTGTCGTACTAGGAGTACTTTCTAGCAACGGACACAAAAAACATCCAGAGTATTTGTAGAACACAAAAATGTATCCCGTAAAGTCCACAATACTCGGCGCAACGACCACTTTAATTTCCACGACATCTATGCAGTTCATGACCATAAAAGATCATATTTGAATAGTATATGGTATGACGCATACAGTCTTAAGATACTGTTATAATACAGTTCTTTCAAAATACTTAAACTCATTAATTTAAGTCGTAATGAAAGAGGTTTTGTAAGTTTAATGGACTTCAGTGTCCGTATTCAGAACATCCTTAAAAAAATATAAGAATTTGTACGATAATTTTGTGCCAGAACTTATGTCCCAGTCCTTTGCTGGACATAGGGTACTTCCAATCAGATAAACTACAGTCGATTTTGTGGGCATTCATATCAATATTTCATTACCTTGGTCGCTGCACAGTAGACTTTAATACGAAGCGTGCTGAGCGCTCAAGTTTGTAGACGCTTCTCCTGCAAAGCGCCTTAACAGAGCCTCGCTTGGCGCCTCGTGCTATCTATCGTGTTTTTACTAAATACAAATTTTTTACGCACTGTTCTTTTCCTTCATCGCATTATAATGCTGAAATATTGTACCAATGGGCTATAATATAATATTATTTATATGACTATAGGTAGTCATTATTGCCTAGTTATTGACAAACAAGTTAAGCGGTTTATCATTAGTTTTCAGCTGTATATAGTATACTTTTATATATTCATTTACGTAGATATTTATCACTGTAGCCTGTTGTTTGAATGTTTGTTAAATATCCAGTGATTTCCCTAGGGTGAATTGTCTGTCTTAACAAAACACAAAATATCTTGTAATGGTTATTGCTGAGCTAAAATTATCGGAATATGCACACGAACTGGCCGATTCCATGGTTCGTTTGTGGTCGAGCTCTTTTAATGAATGTACGTTTTAGGGGCTTTGACCTTAGATGCGAGGGGAATTCACCGCGTGCGTCATCTCAAAAGATTAAGTTTCGTTTT
The DNA here is from genome assembly GCA_963564715.1 of Catocala sponsa. Lineage (NCBI taxonomy): Eukaryota > Metazoa > Arthropoda > Insecta > Lepidoptera > Erebidae > Catocala > Catocala sponsa. The sequence continues at coordinate 20,351,477 of OY751349.1, forward strand.
ATGAAACACACTCAGTAACTTTTCTAATATATGCTTATCCTAAATGTTGCACTTAAATGTGAATGTGAGTTCGATTTTTGATTTGTTTTACTTGAGGAATCATCAGGAAATTTCGCATACACGTTGCCAGGGATATAGAAAAAACTTGGAGTACGTTTTATCCAGGAAAATACTGTTTCCGAGGGATTGAAAAATGACATAGCCTTACCTTAACACAACATTTAGCCGAACGAAGCCTCGGTTAAAATCTAGTTTTTTATATTTTTGATGTTTACAAACTTTTATAGTTTACAAAATTTTTTGGCTTATCTACATCTAAGTTACAGACTTCTAAAATGCGTTTATAAATCTACGTAAAACGAATGCATAAAGACACAATAAAAAACATTCCGTCTGAACACCGGGCGCCTAGCATTGACAACAGATTAAAGTTAAATCTAACCTGAAATCTTCCATATAACATACCATATAATCATATTATTTAATTATAATCAAGTCAATTAATCGCTTAAGGAAAAACACATACATCCGCATAAAAAGTTCCCAAATAATTTGTTGTATTTTTTTCATAACGTAACATGTACGTCACTGAAGCTTTACGTAAAATCATACTGGTTTTTTAATAAATTGGTACCTGCTCAGCTTGCGACAGGCTTGCTCGTTCGAGGCTCGTTAATAATGACCCTTATAAGTTATGAATTATGAACTTTTGACTCATAATTTGTTCATAATAAATATTATGTTTTCGAGTAAATCAATGTCGCAGTGGTTTTGTCACTACATTTTCAAGTAGTGTGGAGTGTTGCAGGTTCGACCTTAGTTTGTTTACTCTACATATATCTGTCAGATCTCCTCTTTATGTCTTGCGTCCACTAAGCCTTGTCCTTGAAGTATTCTTCAGAAATAATAATAATAATAATAATAATATTTATTTATTTTCAAAATACAGATATACAATGTTACACACTATTATACGTACAATTAAAGAAAGAATATAATTGTTACAAATTGTGTGTTGGCTCCAACACCTTTGCTTGCTTTTGGCTTATTCCGCCATAGGTGTGTACTTCGTAATAATTACCTGGAATTGAAAGTCACAATTACAATAAGGAGCAAATTTTTACAAAATACATGTTTTTGATGTATGTGAAAATAAAATGCTTGTATAAACCCGACATTTTAATTCGTCATGTGTGTTTACGCCGTTCGCTCATCAAAGTATGACAAACGTTGAGATCGCAGTTTAGTACCACAATAAACACATTGAAGAGAAGACATCTTTTACTGGTGCACCACAATAGCAATCGATACTAAACCTTATTACCTAGTAAACAATGTGTCTATTAGACAAAAAGACTACTCCATGAGAATCAGCTTTAGTACTATATAATTATAATAATAATAATAATATCAGCCCTGTATTAAACTGTCGCACTGCTGGGTACGGGCCTCTTCTCACTGTGAGAAGGGTTAAGCCAAAGTCCACCACGCTAGCCTAGTGCAGGTTGGCACACTTCACATATCTTCGAGAACATTATGGAGAACTCTCAGAAATACAGGTTTCCTCACGGTGAAAGTCAGAGATGCGCGCCTTGGGTACGAACTCGAGACCTCTGCGTGGCAGTCCAACGGTTTCCTACTAGGCTATCGCTGCTGTATAACTAACAAAAATACATGAACACTACACCCCAACAACACTTCGCCCTACCCGGGAATTCAACCCAACACCTCACTATAACCTCAAAAACCAGTCATTCAAACATAAGACCACACTTAACCCTTACGTCATATATTAAATAACCAGTCATTTGTCAAAGCACCGCACCTCCGTATTCATGTGAATTTTGCGAGATTTCACCATGATGCGAGGCCCAACGTTGCTGACGCACCAGGCAGGTCAAGGTCCCGTGGTCTCATTGGTTGATAACTGACAACCAAGCGTTTTCCTTACTTAATTAAACGCAGATGTTGACTTTTTCTGTTCTGAGAATATCCTTATGGGAGTTTTCTTTAGTTAAGAATGATTCCATGTATGGGTATACTGGTTTATTTGTTCATTCGCCACTAATAATGTGCCGAGTGTTGAAGGGTTGGGTTGGGTTTCTACACGGGACGGTCACATAACCGTTCCGTATGGAGATTTTGTTTCAACCATAGACTGCACGGATGGCCTAGTAGACAAGCATTCGCTTCGCTACTGCGGTCGCGGCGAGTATTGTAGTTTCGAATGGGATTAAATATAATGACCACCAAAAATAGTAATTGCGCAGTAAAATATGCATACTAAAATATATCATAACGAGCACCTATACGCCTCACATCACTACATTCCGTCTCGGAAGGGTTAGGTTATGTTAGGTTCTTTCTTAAACCCACCCAAATATAGGAGCCCCGCACAGCGGGGCTCCGTCGACTTAGTTTGATCTCTTTAAATATATATTGCTGTGCAATTTTGTGATCATTTACTATTTTTGACTGTTATATTTATCTATATCTGGTGATAAGTTAAACATAAGCCTTATCCTACATAACATAATTATCATATATAAGATTGCATGTATTTTGCATCCATGAAGTGTTTGTTTGCAAAGTCTTAAAAGCGGAATCTAAAAAAGGCACCAAAACACACCCAGATATTTGTTGACCACAGACAGTTTGCATTGTATTGGGATCCAACAAGCAATACTCGGCTGCAATTACCTCTTAAACCATTGCGCCATTCAAATAATGTATGTACATATAAAACTATACTGATTATCGCGATAATTGAGTAATACGACAAGAACGTGATAAAATGCATAATAATGTTCCTATATGATAATATGTGTGTATCTCGTTATCGTATAGCAAAGTAGGTTCCTCGAGGCATCGTGTTTAATAGCACGTGTCAACAACAATACCATTAAGTAATTTATGCCGTTAAGCTACGTTTCCCCGGTTATGTTTAGGATGGGTAACTATTATTATATTTTTAAGCAATAGAAGGCTGTACCTTTATATAACACTAGATGTTCCCGCGGTTTCACCCGCGTTTATCGTTACTGCGCCGCCCCCGTGGGTCGTAGCGTGATGTTATAGAGCCTTCCTCGATAAATAGGCTATCCAACACTAAAATAATTTTTCAAATCGAACCAGTAGTAATCACGCAGAATAAACCAGGAGAAACATCGTTGGTACTATGTCTGTAATGGGTAATTATTTTGCTGCAAAGTTATTTTAAAACTGCGATATCTCCTAAGATATTCATTGAAATAGAATGATGTAAAGGGCAATTTTATTTTAAATTAAATACTTGTGATGAATAACGTATTTATTTGGATAAGGATTAATATCATGTTTATAATAATACCTTCGCAAATAATGCATTATTTTAGAATAAATTTGGTTAGCATAAAAATGGTTATAGTATGCCAACCTTAAAAAATAGACGTATGCTGTCGCGGACTTTTTTTTAGAACTTTTAAAGGTAAACAATTCTGTCATACATGATTTTTGCGAAACTTTAACTGTATACGCAGCGCACGCAGCGGAAGCTCTCAAAAGGAAAAAATACCCTCCGATTTTGAAATATTCTTCATTGGTGCTCAGCTCCTATTGATCTTAGCGTGATGATATATAGCTTATAGCCTTCCTCGATAAATAGGCTATCCAACACTAAAAGAATTTTTCAAATCGAACCAGTAGTTCCTGAGATTAGCGCGTTCAAATAAACAAAGAAACTCTTCAGCTTTATAATATTAGTATAGATGATTAAAATATGGTTATCCGTAAGATCTAGTTGGTTTAAGTTAGTTTATAAGATAATAAATGTTTTGTTGTTAACCCAGGGCCTTAGTAAGCGATACCTATCAAAGGATAATCCTAACTAATATTATAAAAGCGAAAATGAGTTTGTTTCATTTTCACGCCCAAACCACTGAACCGATCATTCTGAAATTTTGCATATACATTGTCAGGTGTACAGAAACGGACATAGGCTACCTTTCATGTCGAAAAAAATTACTGTTCCCGAGGAAAACAACAATACCGTTGTTATGATAATAGATGGCGCCACGTGTCTTTCGAATCATGATTGAATTATATTATTACAAGCAGAGTACAACCCGAATTGATTGTCAAATTCTAAATTAACGCGAGCGAAGCCGCGGGCAAAAGCTAGTATTAAATAAATAAGTAAAGCAGGGCAAATAATTGAGAGAACATTATTGACGAAATGCGATATAATTCTGCTACCTTCACCCGAAAACTCGATGTTTTTAAGGTTTTCAGATGCATACATATTTGTTAAGTTATTGCCATTTTGAGCGTAATTGACTAAAGCCGAATTAGTATGAAATATTACACACAAGATCCGGAGCAATCGTGGTGTAACGTTTCATATAAATTGGAACAATACAACAAAAACGCCACCGCTATGTCAACGCCGCCGCTGTCTGTGTGATGGGCTTTATTGTTTTACAATAATTTATACTAATGATATATTTCTTTTGCCTACAGAGAAACCTCGCCTCCGTCGCCAATGGGCGACGCGAAGGAGTCCAAGATGAGCCAGATACAATTCTCATCACCACCATTCGAAAAACAGGACAGTACGGTACGTACATTGCAGTTTCACTTAAACCTTCATCGCTTATAAACTCTTACGAATACCAGTACAGTTGCCTGGTCTTAAAATCGAAAATACACAGACCAGCCAGTTTCCAGTTTAGCCGGACATCTGACTCTGATCTGACTGCACCGATGACGTAGTGGTCTAAGTGGTCGCCTCGCCACTGCCATTGCGCTAGTGTTGTCGGTGCGATCCCAACACGGGCCAAAAAAAATCAACGAGTTGCACTCCGGGAGTGCCGGCAGAAGTGAAAACTTGAATATTAACGTTGTGCATTTTTGATATTTTGGAATGGTTAGGGAATAATTTTGCACGAATTGCTTTAATTATCAGTATAAAAGTACTATCATTTATGTGGTAAAATACAATATTCATTTATTGCGCTATCATACACAAACATGACAATTCTCCCTCCGTCTTACGAATTTTGTCCTGACGCGAGTCTAACATTTTTTACCCATCACAAAAAAGTGCACAACGCCGCTAAAGAAGTTTTCACTTCAAAAATGTGTGATCCATATATAGTTGTCCCCAGTCTGGATGTCTTTTGTGTCCGTTGTTTGAATGTTTGTAAAGTCTCCCGCGACACAGGAATTATTCAGATTGCGATGTTGCCTTTAAAGAAAATAAATTACAAGATCATTACGCTGTCAGAGGTTACACTTAGGCCCGATTCCTATACTCAAGAAACAAGTCGTTTTGTTATGGATATATTTTTCATAGAATATAATTATGTCAAAAATGAACTGTCTACAGGTAAAACGTGATTTCCTAAATATAGGAACCAGGCCTAGACATCTGACAGCCTTCAGCGAATTAAGAGATGTTTTTGACTTTATCGATTTGCACATGTAATATAGTATAAAGACCCTAGTTGTTTAATGTTGTATTATAATTACCAGATTTCGAGATTCGGCAGATGTAATAATCCGGAAAATAATAGTAATTTCATATATTTTTCTTTAGTAAGGTCTACAAAGATAGGCTAACTTTGACCTTTAATCTTTTATAGCATCTAAACCTGTCAATTCCGGCTGTTATGTCACCTTTACATATGACGACAGATAATTAATATTCAAGACATACCTCGCATGCCTAATACTCATAGCACTTACAAGATTATTACATAACATCGGTTATTAGATGACATAGTTTAATATGTTCGTAACTATAAAAAAACCTGTATTAATCGCACGCCATTTTGATTTTCCTGTTACTAATGTGTGTGTCTATTAATTATCTCTTCGCGGGATCACCGTGATAGTTATTAGATATTATATTGGAATGCTGGCTGATACCGTTTATTTCAAACAGGTTTGTAAATAATTCAAATGAATTCCTCATTTTTTTATATGATAAAGGTTTTTTTTGCTTTTACATAACAACTCACGCACTAGTAATAATTCCTGTGTCGCGGAGGACTTAACAAACATACAAACAATGGACACAAACTACACCCAGACTCGGAATAACCATTTGTGGATCACACAAAGGTTTGTCCCGTGTGGGATTCGAACCCACAACACTCGGCGCAGTGGCAGGCGATCACTTAAACCACTACGCCATCCGTGAAGTCATTTGTGCTGTAGTTGTTTGGCCCGTCTGATTATATGTAAGTTAAGCTGTAATCGTTCGTACGTTACTGACTAGAAAAATATATCTGCACGTAGTTTTCTGAGTTTCATCCTTATAATCCAGGTCCACTGCTAGTCAAAGCGTACCATTCAACCCAATCTTTGGAGCTCATTTGCCAACTACTACCATCTACTTTACATATATTGTGACTCCATCTAACCGGAGGTATCCTCCATTACGTTCTTCGGGTCCCTTACTCCGCTAATAAACTGTTTATTTCAACGATTAGCAATTCTTCAGTATTGGCAAATTAGAGTGTTAGTTAACAAGCTTGCCAATTCTTTGGGCTATTTCAATTTCTTTCGGATCATTTAATTTCGTATGAGTTCATTAGGGCAAGTCAACCGTAGCCCTTTCGCTCGCTGAGCGATTGTTACTTGTTGAACTAGTTGTATTGTGTGTGTCCATATCTCCAAAACGAAATGCAAGTTAACAATATTTAAACAAGAATATCACTCAAAAACATAAACTACAAATATTCAACACAATTTATGTTATTAAACAAACGTAAATAATACGCAAAATTAAATCCGGTTGCGTAAATTATGACCGAGTTGTCAACACGCGATGCTATGTCGAAAACTTAAAGCAAGTACTGACCAAGTATACACACCTCACGGATGTACCTGATCACTACAACTTATACTACGCGCTTCTAACGCAAAGTGCAGGACTGAATGTGCCGTGCGAAATGGTTAACATCTACTGATCTATGGTATTGAATTGGTGTTGACAATCTATACATTCAATAACATTGTAACTGGTTGAACTCTGTTCGTAGTAGATATTTAAGCAAAAATTAAAAGCTATAAAAGCCTAAACAATTATTTAAGAATTTTTGTCTATGTGTTTATACAGTTGTATTGCTAGCAGTCTAACTTTAAATCTGGTGCATGTGTCATCTTAATACGCTGCCTAAAAGTCTAGTATTATGTTTATAGATCAGCTTCTTCTTACATGCAAAGAAAGAAAAATATAGATATATGTACCTACTTCTAAATTGCATGCTGCTTATTAGACGGTACATATATTGCGAATCAAGATTCACTATCATTATGGCGATAACCAGTATATTGGTATTACTACCGCTCTCATAAACATTTAATGATTATGTAAGTGACTTTTAATAATAATTTGACTTAACCTTTATTAAGAAGTCTTTCAAGTAATAATTAAATGCCTCTGAGAGCAGCAGTTAGATATTAATAAAATTATGCGTCAATAGAGCTGATTTGTTTAGTAGTAATTGACTTTTAATTAAACTTACTATAAAAAGTTATGCACCTTTAGTAATTAAAATAAAACTTAACAATTCAATTATTCTTTCGGCTCTTATCTATAGCGATGGTTCGTTTCTGGGTTTACTAAATTGAATGAGCCGTCATATTTGTATATACGTCATATACAACATGTCACAGATATAACGCACAACCTGAAACACCCCAATTAGATTATTAAATCGTAATAATAATATAATCATTAAAATGTTACTTTTATGTACTTAAATATTTTAATTTAACGAATTAATTCTCCTTATTGTGCGCGGATACTATGGGTATATTACAATAAATCTAACATTATTGCCTTTATTGCATCAAAAACCTTATTGCCTTGAATTATGATACATTTTCGTTTATTTCAGCTGTTTAATAAATGGGTGACTATAATTTAATTCGTTTTAACTATTTTAGGGATAAAAATTACCTATATTAAAAATTGCTGAAATTGATTTAGTAGCCGATTTTAAACAAACTACTTTCAAGATGTGCGTTTATTATGTTAGATGATGTATTCGTGGTCAACCCGTATTCACTATTCGAAATTATAAATCGTGTGTTGGTGTTGGTTAGGTAGATAATTAACCCATTAGAATATTATTATTATGATAGATTAATCGTAATATTATATGTACAATAATGTAATAGACGCAATAGTTACCGATACTATAAACTCGAAGCAATTTAAAAATCATTAATAACAAGTGAGTTCCAATATATGTATTTATTTATTTATTTTATTTTAAGGAAACTCTACAGCTTTTTTACACAGATACATTCCAAATTTTCTTAAGACTAAGCCAATTACAGAGTTCCACGACAATCAAATATGAGGTAGAAAATTGTGATTTCTAAGTTACACTATAAGTTTTACATAATAAGAGTACTTATCAAAAAGACAAAAAAGTATCAGTACCTAACAGGAGTTTATGATCAGGACGAATAATGCTATTTTTAAATCTAATTTTTGACAAAAAGAAGATATCAATTGCGCTACATCTATCGTTGTAAGTTCGAAATAATCGCGCTACAATTGAGTTGCTGCCATAATTTGTGCGGTGATGAGGTACCGAGTATAGTGTAGTACTCCTAGTACGTGTTTTGGGTGTATAGAACTGAACGGTGGATAAGAGCTGAGAACTGTCAAAGCCACCGCGCAATACATCAAATAAGAAACACAAATCCAGCATAACGCGTCTATCAACAAGAGGCAAAAGTCGATAGTGCCTGTTGTCGTCTATATAGTCGTTGTGGCGCTCACGGGTTTTAAAGTTCAAGTGCTTCATAAAACGTTTTTGAACGCGTTCAATTTGTTCGATATAGATAAATAAAATAAATAGATAAAGTAAAATCTCTTTATTTCGGACATTAATGTCGGTATGTACATAAAAAAGTCCATAGCATATTGCATTAGTCGTAAATAAACCAAACTAAGATTAATTAACGAATAATTCTAATTAATTTTATGCTCATTTATCTTTTGATCTATCAATATTTGGCATTAACGTACTAAAAATAACCTAAACCTTCACCACAAAGTTCACCAACATGCATAAACTTTGTGAACAGTGTAATTCATTTTGTAATATTTATGCATTAGGTAACATTTAAGACGCATCTTTGTAACTAAATACTAACTCGTCTTTACCTCGACTGGTTTAAGAATAAAAATACTTAAATGTTGTTATAAAAAATATCCGTGTTATTTTCGAATACCCTTGAGAGAGGCATGTTATGCAAGTGATTGCGACTAGCTATGATAAACATAATGTTGTTTTAAATATCTCTATGATACTATTTAGATACATTGAATTTGATACTTGTATCTTTTTTCGTTTTTTTTTTCATACTACTTAGTTGGCAAATAAGCATACCTGATGGTAACTGGTCACCGTAGCCTATGGACGCCTGCAACACCAGAGGCATCACTAGCGCGTTGCCGACCCCTTAGGAAAGGAAGTGGGAAGGAGAAAGAGTGGCCAGAGGGAAAGAGGATGATTGGGCCTCCGGCACTCTCACTCACCGAACGAAACACAACAGTAGTAATACTGCTATATCACGTCGATATTCTGTGAGAGGGTAGTCCTTCCCCGGTCGAGCTGGCCCATTCATGCTGAAATCAGCGAGGCTCTACTACTCTAAATATCTCTATAATACTAGTTAGATACATTTGATACTTGTATCTTTTTGGATTTTTATATAAGGAAGGTGTGCTACCTTGATACTGCCGGATAGTACGTGGAAACCCATAGCCTATAGCGCCATCTAGGGTGTTACTCGAATCGTTTCGTGTTTCTACAAAAGGCAATGGTCCCCTGCTTACAATTAAACTCTCCTTTAAAGACCACTAAATTTCAGTAGCAAAATATTACAAGGTTATTTGGCTGAAAGCGTTGCGAGGGCCGTATAAATTCTGCTGGAAAAACATTATGGAAATCCAATCGTGCTTAATTTAGACTGTGTTATAATATTTCTCGTCAGTCGTATTACAATCAACCTTGTCAATATTACGTTATTGCTTGACATGCAACTAGCAGATCAACAGACAATAGTATTACTAAGCTGCAATTGGCAATCAATAAATTAACAATAAAACCATCAATCATCTACATAACATCTACCTCGTAACGTACTTGTAAAAATTGACGTGTTCTTTGTAAACTTACAAAGCCAAAGTTTTCTTACGTGCGTTAGAACTTTCTATTTTGTCATAAACAATCTATAACTACTTATATTATAAAGCTGAAGTGTTTGTTTGTTTGGTTCAACGCGCTAATCTCAGGAATTACTGATTAAATTTGTAAAATTATTTTAGTGTTGGACGACCTATTTATCAAGGAAGGCTATATAACATCACGCTAAGACCAATAGGAGCGGAGTATCAACGAAAAATGTTGCAAAAGTGGGGAAAATTCTCTTATGTAAAGCAGACGAGGTCAGCTAGTTTAAACATAACCAGAAAGAGAAGATTATATCTAAACTAAAATAATATAAGACGAAATACTGCAACCCTCGGTAAGTAGAGCAACCCACATGGCCATCTAATGTGTCAAGAATAGTGAAAATGCGGCAGTAGCTGGAAATAGGCAACAGTGATAGAAAATTTGAAAACTGTTAATAACTATACTGAGCGATAAGCTTTTGATTGCCTTGAGCAAGGCAGTCCCACTAAACAATCTCTACGTTTTCACTATAAAGACATTAATAAGATAGAACAAGAATAATGTTGTAAGCACAGTGACACTAAAATAGGATGAATACATATTGAACTACTAAGAATAAACTCACAACAAACACATACAGCTTGATCAAACCAAAGACAAATATAAACAAAGAATGACATCTCATAACGAAACCTACTTAACCTAACAATAGACAGATTAATCATGACAATAATGATGAAAGACAACTTAGCACGAACTGCAGGACATTAAATTTTATTGCAATTACTCATCAGACACAAAGTGTAAAAGTGCTAGAAATTCTCGTTAATATTATTCACGGTGCTAAAGTACTTAGTGAAGAACAATGCTGAGGTCCTTACCATACGTGATGGCAGCCGATTGAGGAATACAATCAACTTTATTGTTTCTGATGACGTTGACATGTGGAGGGCATTGGACAGTTTAGCTTTGATTAATAGTGAGGGAAGATATAGCTGAGAATTGTGCTTAGTAGATGGCAATGGGCTGCCATATTAAGAAAAGATAGAAAATAAGTATAAACATAAGTCTCATCTTTTCGTGTGGCTAGTGGTCAACCTGTTGTCAAGAGTTGTTCAAGCCTCTGACATGGCTTATATAAGTAAACTATGTGTATTTTGTGAAAAGGTAGGTATGTAGGTGCAGCACTCCAGACATACTCGTATCTCTTATACACTATCATTATTTTTTTATAAGAGTACATAGAGATGTACTCTAAATATAATTCCTAGAGAGGGAGCTCTCTAGGAATTATACCTGTATCGCGGGGGACTTTACTAACATTCAGACAACGGACACAAAGGACACCCAGAGTCGGAACAACCATTTATGGTTCACACACATTTTTGTCCCCTGTCGGATCCTCATTAGATTCTTAATGCGCTCTTGTCAGTGTATACCTTTCTTCACATAGTCTTTCTTTTTAAATGATGTCTTCTTTTGACTAACCCATTCACATTTACCTTATATACTTTCTTGGACCATCTTTTGTCGTCCATTCTATTCACTTGGTTATACCATCTTGGTACACCGTTCTTGATTCTACTTACTATGTCTTCATCTATCTTCGTCACCACCCCATCCTATGACACTGATTACTAAATTGTTCTTGTAAACATTTTACGTAATCGTAACCTTTCGAATAGATACAGATGTGTTGTGTGTTTTGACAAATAAAATGAGGCTTCTCACACTTTCTAAGTGAAAAGGCATTCTTATTAGGACTTTGTTGTCTGTCTCTCAGTCATGCTCCTTTCATACATAAATTTCAATATCTAATAACACCAAGTAAACGAAATAAAAATGTTTACGCTGCAAGAAAAATAAATACATACATGGACTCAAGTGGCTGATGTTGAAACCCCAAAGACGTATTTATCAACAACGAACTTTGATATTTATAGATTTTATGCATTTGCTCTTCCTCTGTGACTGATATTGCAACTGAAAAGGATACTTTGAGGTCAGCATATGAAAAATCCTATTAAAATTATAAATGTAGAAATTTGTGAACCTGTTTAGATGTTTATTGCTCAGTAGCGCTCAAACTACTGAACAGATTTCTATGCAACTTGGTTTACAGATAGATAATGTTCTGTATAAATATGTACATAAAATACTTTATATCTTGGTATACGTACCTGTAGGAATCTAAAATATACTACCCGTTTTAGCTACTATAGATGTTTCTAGTACATTATCGTCGGAATATAATTACGTGCTTTTCAAGACAAGGAACTGTATGATAATTTCCAAATATTCCAGACATTATTAACTTCCATGATTAGTATTAACCATTAGGTAAACTATTGCCTTGTCTGCGACTTGGAGCAATAAAAAAATCAAAGACCTTGCTTCGGCAATGACTTTTAATGGTCCAGATCAACAGATTTTCTCTTGTATTCTGAACTAACTTGACACTTTTGTTGACAGATATGGCAGAAACGTCAACAGGCGGTGTGTGTGCGGCACGCTTTCAAGCACTACGGCTCCAATAAGAGGCCCAACCATGTGCTCAGCAACCTCAACATGACTGTCGCTAAGGGCACTATGTAAGTACTGTTTTAGATCAATTAAATTGACCTGGTTTTGGCCACTTTTATTCACGGATGCATCAAAGTACTGTGGTTCATGTGATCGCCTCTGTAGACAACAATTCTATCAAATATAAATCTTTAAGCAGTAGTGTCGAACTGGGTTGTTCTATTTTATACTGCACCGATGTCGTCGTGGTTTAAGAGGAAGCTTCACCACTGCCAGTCTGTCAAGTATTAGGTAAGAAATTCTGCGTAAAACTGTGTTTAAATGGTTGTTCTGAGTCTAAGGCCACTTGCACGACAACTCACAAAATATGTTTAGCACAAAATAGATTTAAAACATCGTGCTGTCGCAGTCATCCGTGTGAAGGTGACTGAGATAATAATAATAATAATATTCTATCACATACACCAAACTAAGCAGAGCTTGTACTAGACAATGGATAAACATACATATATACTTTTTTTTGTAAATACATACATATTATACATAGAAACATAGATGTCACGATGTTTTAAATAGTGTACTTTGTTAGCATAACCAAGAATATATCTAATCAAATTAGTAATAAACATTTTAGATCTCATTTAAATAAGAGCATCTATAGCGTTTGGGAAATACCGCGACATGTCAGATAGTCCATTTAGGCGTCAATTAAAAATGTATTTTATCTCTAAACAGGCGGCTGATTTGATCACCTGCAATATCAAAAGATGAATCAGACCATGATATTTACCACCGACAAAAATCAACCTTAATTTGTTATCAAAATATTCTGGAAATTTCTAAAACGCGGGCTAAGATCCAATCAAGGGTCACAGATACGATGCCTCGGATCAATGTGCAATAAATTAGACTTAGATGTGCATCTTATTTGCATTTCGTTGGGGTCGATAATAAAATATTTATATATATAAGTATATTTTAAGCCCATATACGCCATATTGAAATATTACAGCTGATTATACCATTAGCCTACATAGTTAATATTGTCTTCTGTTTACGGGCATTAAAATTAACTTCTATGTACGGATTTTATTTCAGTTTTTTCTAAAACTATTTAAATATTACCTTAAAGTTGTGTTTCTAGAATAAACTGTAATAAAATCCACATATATTAGTTTAATATCAACCTTGTGCAGTTCTCACAATATAATAATACCGACCAAAAGACAACCAAAAGTTTTAAGTTAATTCCGCATATATTTTAATAAGGTTACTGCATCAAATTTATTTTGTATTACGTAAGATAGTATATCCGCTTAGAAGTTAATAGTTACCTCTATTGTAACGCAATGTTGTGGAACATTATTATTGAATCTCGTTGGTATATAAATAGGTTTATTCTGCATTCGACCCTCATGTTTCGTCCCGAATGTAAAAATACGCATTCGCTCCAAAAATTGTTCCTCATATGCCCTGAAATTTAGATAAATATTAATTTCTTAACGTAATTCCTATTTCGTCCCAAATTATGTTCCTTTTTTGATCCTGTTTTTTTTGTATAGCAGATTTTGATGTACCGTCAGCCGAAAAATATTTTAAAATACCTCGTTCTCGCGACAAAACTTTGGGCTTATGATTACATGACATCACGTGCCCGACAACAATAAGATTTTATATAATTTTAACCATGTTTGGGTTTTGCTAACCATATGCTCAAAAATTTAGGACGAAAAAGAAATAATTAAAAAAGAGGGGCGAATGAGGAACATTTTGGAATGTAGGATGTAATGTAGGGGCGAATGCGGAACAAACCTATAAATGGCATCTGGCCAGGTGCCATATCGACGTATCGATAACAGATAACATCTTGCAAGCATTGATTATATTATTATAGTTAAGACTTAGACAGATGATACAATGTGCTGCGATTTTTAATAATGGCAGTTATAATATAATGAATGACTGCACCAATGGCGTAGTGGTTTAAGTGGTAACCTCGCTACTGCCACTGCGCCGGGTGTTATGGGTTCGAATCCCACACGGGACTAAAATTTGTGTTTTCCACGAACGGCTGTTCCGAGTCTGAATGTTCTTTGTGTCTGTTGTTTGAATCTTTGTAAAGTCCCCCGCGATACAAGAATTATACCTAGTGCGGAAGTAGGGGCGGGTCGGATTCCTGATACTCTCTTAGGAGTTATTAACGGAGTCAAAATTTCGTTATTTTTTGCGTAGGACGCACCATTTCTGAGATATCGTTAATATTCTAAAATAATTTCCATTTTTAGAAAGCATGGAAGCATGACGATGTCGAAGCGTGACGATGACGCGAGTTCTAAGATTTATGTTCACCCAAGAACTCAACTCTCTGCTCAACGCGCCTAAAGAGGTTTTCACTTCAAAAACAAACCAGATCTCTACAATGATACTATTTCATACAGACTTTATGACAGTTTATTGAAATGCGTTCAAACTACTTTAATTTAAATGCAGTACAGGCGTAAAGGCGTATTACGCGTTTGTTAATATTCTAGTAATAAAATTAATAACTTAACAATAAAAAAAATGTATAAAAAATATGAAACATTTCTACGCCAATGTCAGCAGAACATGTTGATACTAATGATTCTACTATGAGACCTGTTTATTTGATTTGAAAACACCAATGCTCAATAACGTCGAAACGTACCACCAGCCTCGAAGAAGAAGAAACAGCACAGCAAAACTTTATGATATTTTGAATTCATTCTTTGGGTGTTTTAATAACTTTACACTTGAAGATAGCAACATCGCGTCGGATAGAACTCTGAAACTCACGATAAAACACAAACATAAATAAACAATAGTTTAAAAAAACTAAAAAGAAAAGGTTTATTAAAAAAATCAAACTAAAAAGTAGAAAATAATTTAATAATTTTAATGTAAAAAAGCGTGGTGTGTGGAGGTTATCAAAATATCTTAGAAAGCATCCCACGCTTTTTTACATTAAAATTATTAAATTATTTTCTACTTTTCAGTTTGTTTTTTCTTTAATAAAGCGTTAGTTTTTCAAACTATTATATTTTTAATTTTTTTAAATTATTGTATTGTCATCGGTCCTCTATAAATCTACAACGTTTAAATGAAATCTGACCGTTTGAGGTGGGTCAAAATCGAGCTCAAAGGAGTAAGTTACATACAGACAAACATACAAGTGAAACTAATAAAAGCGTATTAAAAACAAAGCAAGCAAAGACACCGTGAAGCCAATACAACAAAAATCATAGTGAATTCTATCCAACTGTCTGTCATAACCCTGAACAATACTAATCCTTCGCCAAGAAGGAAGCCAGCATCACGCCAGCTCACCAAGGACACAGAACAAAAGATTATTAACCTTTGACAATAACATAATTGTTGAACAATCGATCCGCGCGGCAGCACTTACACCCAGCTTATATGTAGATAGGAAGCAGTTACAAGCGATGCGTAAGTATTTACCTTGTTATCACTGCTAAGTATTTACGGAAGGTATATCATAGTAACGTAGTAAAGGAAAACATCGTGAGGAAACCTGCATGTCTGAGAGTTCTCCATAATGTTCTCAAAGATATGTGAAGTCTGCTCGAACAGCGTGCGGCCCGTGGCGGCAGTAGTTTATTATAGGATTGCTATTATTTTCTTTTTATATATATATATCCTATATGGTTTTATTTAAT
The DNA here is from genome assembly GCA_963564715.1 of Catocala sponsa. Classification (NCBI taxonomy): domain Eukaryota; kingdom Metazoa; phylum Arthropoda; class Insecta; order Lepidoptera; family Erebidae; genus Catocala; species Catocala sponsa. Next base: position 20,367,879 of record OY751349.1, read on the forward strand.
ATATAATTATAGTAAGCTTCTGGGCACGTTGCCAATCGACGACGATGCGGAGGAATATTATGACGCTTTTTAATTTTGTTTTTTTAGTTTATATTTCTTATAAATCATTTTTGTATATACTTATTATGTTAATTATTTAATTATGTCGTCAATAAATAAATAAAAAAATATAAGAAATTATAGTAAGCTTAGTCTAATTTGATGGATTGCCTTGGTGAACTGTATGGCAGGCGACTGCTGTGCATGAAATTCAAATTAAAATTCATATATTTATTTTTGCAGAAAACATTGTTACAATGGTGTTACAATTTGAAATCTCGAATACGTTAATATTTCAATAGTTTTGTTTTACTCGTTTTCATATACCGTACTGCTAAATACTTGACAGATGTGATTTCTCACTGAATACAGTTTCTGAAAGGCTAATCCAGGACGAGTTCAAATCAGACTCATGTGAAATGATTTTAATGGCTATTACTAATTTAGTCAGCCAAACACAGCAGATGTCATGCGTTTGACTGTCTCTTAACAATTTTTTAAGTTTTAAATATTTTAACCTTTCGGAAATCAGGGTTTAGCGTAACAAGATATATGGTCTTTTTTACTTATGTATATTACTGCGTTTTACCAGAAACTATGATGAGTAATCAATTTTCAAAGTCAACAGTTTTCCTCTATATATTTTTTTGTCAATTAACTAAGTTATTATAACGTTGAAAACTAAACTGGTTTATTTTATTATATGGTGTGTCTTAATTAAATATAAAAACATTTAATTAAATTAATATGTTAATTGGCTAAGAAGTGATATTTGTTCATAAACCTGAAAATAAATATTGCATTTTTAATTAAAATAAAGTAAAAAAATATTGTGCGAGGCCTTGAGTACGTATTGAACTATGGACAAAAATTTTATAACATAAGTAAAATAACTAGGATTTAAAACCGCGTTGCTTCCGTGATACCTACATAGATAATACCTATATATAATGATATCAGCCCAGTATTAAACTGTCCCACTCTAGGCACGAGCCTCTTCGCAGTGTGACAAGGATTAGGCCACCACGCTGGCCCCATCTGGGTTGCCAATCTTCACATAACTTCGAAAACATTATAGAGAACTAAAAAAAACTAAGACAGACAAAACAAATTCAACGGAGTTCTAAAAGCGATTGAGAATATAATCATAGAGAAACAACTCTATAATTTAAGCTAATCCGTCTAAGCGAACACTTAAATCGATTTCGCATACCTATGCTATTGACGCCGTTATTAGAACTTTGACGTCAATACACGTCAGAGGCTCAGTGTGACGTATATAAGTGTTATTAGAATACCAATTGTGAACTCAAGTTATAGTACTATTGTTTAAATAATTTAGTATTCTCTAATATGTTGATAGGTATGAGAGAAACATTTTCTATTGACATTAATGGGCTTGGCATGCGCAAGTTGAGTTACTTGTGTCGTGTATAACCTACGCGAGCTACCTGTGCAAGAAACCGGTAGGTATCATTGATTTACATATCTAACAAACAACTATCTGGAAAAGCCAATAAAACTTTGACCAATTCGAGAATTGAACGGTGGAGCTCACGATTGTCTCCATACATTATCGCAACTCACAAGCATATGCCAGTTTTTCTTTACACATATACACTCACATCTTTATTTCTAAAAGGCATAGATGTATAACGCACTTTTAAATAGCTATAATTACAAGTCCCACGGAAGGAGGGTTTCCGGAATCATTACCGCAGAAGATTACTTGATAGAAAAACCGATGGACTCCTTTAAGCTCAATAAATGTTTCGCAACACAGTGTCTAAACCTATGCCCGATTGACGACAGTAGGTCCCTTTGGACCCAAAACTACATCTGAAAAATATGAGATTCATACACCTCTGCCTATGCATCGGGCACATACAGGCATGAATGCATGTACGTATTGAAGTGTCAAACAGAGGCGGGAAGTCCTTACAAGATGGTTGACGTCAAGCGGGCCTGACAATTATCGTGCCACCACCATATCAGTCAGTCTTACTATACGGAACACGGCTTGTAATGATTATGATATCGCACGAGACTTGTTTATTAATTAGTGTGCTATTTAAAAGTGGGTAAGCAGTCACCTATTTAGTTGTTGTAGTGTTAATGTTTGTGATTGGTCGGCTGGCAAAGATGTTACAGTCGTCTTACGACCATTGTGATCGTGATATAAAGATAAACCTTGTGTGATCCACGAACCTTTTTAGGATTTATTCATCCATACAGTGCTACCAAGATCTAGCCGCAATAGCTCAGTGGGGAGACCGACAGACTGCAATGCAGACGGTCTCGGGTTGGAACCCACGTCGCGCACCTCTGACTTTCGGAAGTTATATGACTTTTCGAAATTATGTGCGTATTGATTGACAATTATCGTCTGCTCCGTGCCTCGGAGCACGTTAAGCCGTCGGTCCCGGCTGCCATGAATATCTATAGCAGTTCTTATTGGGAAGTCAGTACCCTCTAATATTCTGACACTGGTCTAGCCTTAGGGTATCGTTAGCCTTCGGGTTGCGGAGGTCAGATGGCAGTCGCTCCGTGTAAAACCTGATAACCAGTCAAATCCGGTTAGACTAGAAAGCCGACCCCAAGTGACTTGGGAATAATAAAGGCTAGGAAGAAGAAGACAGTGATTCTTATAAAAAATGTATTTTATAGCCAATATAGGCTTATAAAATTTATAGATTAATTAATATAGTAAGCCGTACTGAGAGATCTTTTTTATGATCAAATTTTAAATTCAAAATATGTAGATAAAGATTTCTCATTTCTTAATCCTATTCGATTGACTTTAATTGGTCAACCACCTTACTTTTTCAAACAAGTTTATTTTACAAGAATTATACAAAAATGTACACCTATATGAATAATAATGTCTTTCTATCAAGATTATCGGATCGTAGGCTAATACCTATAGCTGCCGAAACGAGCTTACACTTTTAGCAATATGAGGGTAAGCTTATGTATAAAAGAACTATGTTTTACAAAATATGTGTAGGTACAAAATATTTCGCTGGCTAGTAATTCGCAGTCCCACGCGCAAGATCCCTCACAACAAAGCAAGATCATAATAATTAAATCTGCTCTGTCAATATTTATGCACTAAAGCAAACAAAAAATATACGTATGGAACAAAAATAGTATGTTGATGCCGGCGAGCACATTCTAGAAGGCGCAACCTTATTATTTTATTTGTCATATCAAGTACTTTACAAATACCTGTTATATTTTTTTAAGTAATTATGCTGAATAACTACGTGTCTAAATATATTATTGAGAAACGACAAAGGTTCTTGGCCATCTGGCATAAGTTTGATCTTATATTTGACCCCCAGTTCGGATCCTAGGACGGGCAGAACCAGCATAAAGTCTATAAACATGGTAGACGTAGACGGTAATAGGTTCACTCCATCTAATCATTAATTGTTCTAATGCAATGCCTGCCCTTTGAACGGCTCTCAAATTCCCCTAAATACTCCATACTAAAATTCTAGATGCCTAAACTAACTTAAACTGGTTTACACAAAAATTTGGCTTTTAAAAATAACGTGTAGGATACTTGCATTGAAATGATTGCTAAGTAATCCTAAAGTTCTACTACAGTCACTGCTAGTAGTTAAACAGTATTAAATATCTATAATTTCAGTAAAGAATAAAGCCTATGACAAACGGACTTTTATTATTGACATTTATCATCCCTTAATCTGCTAAACAAAGAGCCATATTCGCCGACCTTCCAAAATCCCCAATGTAAAGGTTTATGATATTAATCTATTTAATGTGCAGCTTTTCTAATTGTCTTGCCTTGAGGACCAATGCTAAACCCACGACGACATCCCCTAACATTGAGAAACTAGTCACAGCCAGTGACTACATATTGTCTCCTTCCCGCAATCATACACCATCTTTTCCTCAACTATATGAAGAAACCACTGACCATTTCCTTTAGAAAATTACGTGTACGCAAAAATGAGCTCTTTTCCTTTACACATAAGAGTCAAGAGTGGTGAATGAGTAAGTTGGTGTATGTGTAAAATAGAATGTAAATGTTGATAGTTTCGCAAACGGTTCGTCCTCGCATGCGCATGCGCAAGCGGCGGCGTTGAGCGACAGAGCGTTACGATCTCGAGCGATTTGGGAAACTGCCGTCATGTGCGATGGCTTTTGCGGATTAAATAGTATTAAGATTTCGTGCTGTTTTGATGAAGAAAATGAATATCAACTAATTATTTTATTTTATTAGTGTCTTAACGGTCTTTTTGCCACCTTATTTACCTAATTAGTTTTCTGACAATCTTTTTGCCACCTATTCTGTTATTAGTTTATTACTTAAAGAAATTTACACTTGCTACGATTCTGACATATTTTCTTTGTTGCTTCATTGAGTTCCAATTTATATTGTTTTAAGACATCTTACACTCTCGGTTTGATTACTGTATCGCGGGGGATTAATTTCTATTAGTCTCTAAACGAAATCAGTCCAACAAAATCTGTTGCGAAACATTTAAACTTTCGCTTCTTGCATACTAGCAACCCGCCTCGGCTTCGCATGGATAGTACAAAATCTTAACAAATTATTATACTCCTAAACCTTCTTCATGAATCACTTTGTCTATTGCTGTAAATCTAAAATCCGTTCAGTTGTTTTTGAGTTTATCGCGAACATACAGACAGACGCGGCGTGTGCTTTGTTTCATAATATGTAGTAATCCATTGAGTTACATATTAGTTAACATTTTAACACAAGTGTAGGTATATAATATATCTAATAATAAATAACATAGTTTGGTCACCAGACTGTCGACTTCTTTATCGAAAAATAACATATCAAGTTTAAAATATCATTGTTACTCATAATAAAACCTATTAATAATAAATTCAATAAGCCAATCTGTTAATTGTATGTGTTGTGTAGAGGTGAACATATTGTAAATTGGGTAAAACTCAGACGTCCATGACACTCCTAGCCAAGAACGGTTTATTCCGCATTCGCCCCTCATGTTTCGTCCCGAATGTATAAATACGCATACGCCCCTAAAATTGTTGCTCATATGCCCCGAAATTGAAATAAATATTAATTTCTTAATGTGATTCCTTTTTCGTCCTAAATTATGTTCCTTTTCTGCCCCTGTTTTTTTCTGTACAGAATTTTTGTTCGGCAGACGAAAAATATTTTACACTACCTCGTTGTTCTCGCGGCAAAACTTTGGGCTTATGATTGCATGACATCACGAGCCCGACAATGTTTTGGATTTGCTAACCATATGCACAAAAATGTAGGGCGAAAAAGGAATAATTAAAAAAGAGGGGCCAATGAGGAACATTTTGGAATGTGGGGCGTAATGTAGGGCCGAATGCGGAACAAATCTCAAGAACACACAACTTCAGTAATAATAACTATTATGTTTTCGTTACAATCGCATATTAAAACAGTGTTGTGGGTTTTCCTATAAATCATTCTAGCTATACTTTACGTTCAGAGACTTACAACTGGATATTCTCGAAGAGGTAGGATAATACAACCACATTTTGCGAGCTACGTTTTCTTTCCACGTCATGGAGATCGAGCCGAGGGCTATCTCAACATCTCAGACGAAAGACATCCGCTGCTGTAGGTACATAGGCGTCCCCTAAGGTTTTTCACACAGACCGGTCCTGGGGCACCTACATCCAACCTCTTCTCGCTACTGGGCACATTTCTTGCCTCCATGCTACTCTTGAGCAATTTCCTAACAAATAAACTCTACAACCACTTGACGAACCTTGCAAAAACGCATGCCACGGGTCACCAAAGGCAGTCTTTACTTTAATGATACTTATCAATATGTACGTTGTTCGCAGATATGGTCTCCTGGGAGCGTCTGGGTGCGGTAAAACCACACTGCTGTCAACAATCGTAGGCAGACGGAAACTCAACAGCGGAGAGATATGGGTGCTCGGCGGGAAGCCGGGAACCAAAGGTACGTCTTTACCGTATAGAAATATTACTACGGCTCTCTATAAAAGCAAATTTAGACGACCAGTATGGACCGACATACATAACTTATCGTTTTCTTTTTAACTGCAGACGTTTTTAAGTTTATAAATGCCTATTTACTGCTGGGTAAAGGTCTCTACTGTATAGATTAGAATGATCTTTATTTAAAATCATTTGTGGCAGCTACATAAGTTCTTACGATTCATATAGATCACACATATGTTGCATATGAAAGATTTAGGCCATAGTCTACAACGCTCGCCCAGTTTTGACAGCCTAACTTTAAATTATAGAGAACTTTTATTTCTATAGGTCTTCTAACGATATTTTCCTTTACCGTGTAAGAGTGCAAACATTAAGTATTTAATATATGCACATAACTTTGAAAAGCCAAAGTACCGTGTCATAAGGTCAAATTTAATATCATTATTTGAATAAAAATTATCCAAAATCTGATTTATTAGTGTGCCAAGTTTTATCCGGATTACGCGTATTGATTTACAAGCATTTTAACAAACATAAGTTAATTGTCGTCTTTTTAATTGTATTTTTAAGTGGAGATATCTCCAAAAATAGATATCGTTTTGACGTAAAAACACATCAAGGAGCAAACTTCATAGAATAACATTTTCCTGTCTAGGTTCCGGAGTCCCCGGCAAGCGCGTGGGCTACATGCCCCAAGAGATCGCTCTGTACGGAGAGTTCACCATCAAAGAAACGATGATGTATTTCGGCTGGATCTTCGGCATGGAGACCAGGGAGATCCAGGAGCGGCTTCGGTTCTTGCTTGACTTCCTCGACCTGCCTAGCGAGAACAGGATGGTCAAGAACTTGAGGTGAGTCAATAATATAGTGCTTTTTATAAGTTCTGCAGACTCATATACCTTCCTGACTTCTTTTCTTTCGTCGAGTTAAAACCTTTTTCTTAGAATCGAAGAGATATATTCCTGGCATTTAACGTTTACGTTAAATGCCAGGAATATATCTCTTCGTAAACCATTAGGCGGGTTATTGATTACATTTGCCACTTTTATTGTATACAATTAAAATTGTAGCTAGAATGGTGACCAAGGTTCCGTTAGTGGAGGATCGCTGATTAAGGTTAATGGCAAAATCAAATCAAGATATTTTGAGGCTCTTAAGCCTCCATGTCATTAATGACAACAGTACAGACGTTTTAACATAATGTCCTCGGCGATGGGCATATGCTGCGCCATCTTTCAGGTATTTTCTGGCAGAACAACCAAAATTCCGACGCAATTGTTGAATACTTACACCATTGCACCAACAAGGTAGTGAATGTCTGCTTCATGAAACTCTCGCGTCAGTATCTATTGTTATATTAGAGACGGCATTGTGCACTAAAGCAGATATCGCTCAAACGTGTCACTTTCACTTAACAGTTTAGTTTTCTCTCTTAAACTTTTGACTTGAAGAGCACATTAAGACAAAAATGTGTATGATCCACAAATAGTTGTTCGGAGTGTGGGTGTTTCTTGTGTGCGCTGTTTAAATGTTTGTACAGTCCACCGTGACGCACGAACTATTCCCAGTGCGTGAGTTATCTGTTATAAATAATCCTTGATCATAAATACTTCTTTATATACCAAAAATAATTCAAAAATGTAAAGCGTGCGGTGACGATGACGCGAGTTCCATGATTTTTGTTCACCCAAGAAGTGCTCAACGCACCTAAAGAAGTTTTCATATCAAAATTTGGGGCAGTCTTTGGGGACTGTCGATAAAAGTGAAAACTTTAATCCTTGACCATAAACACTTCTTTATAAACCAAAAATTCAAAAATGGAAAGCGTTCGGTGACGATAACGCGAGTTCCATGATTTTTGTTCACCCAAGAAGTGCTCAACGCGCCTAAAGAAGTTTACACGTCAAAATTTGGGGCAGTCTTTGGGGACTGTCGATAGAAGTGAAAACTTTAATCCTTGATCATAAACACTTCTTTATAAACCAAAAATTCAAAAATGGAAAGCGTTCGGTGACGATGACGCGAGTTCCATGATTTTTGTTCACCTAAGAAGTGCTCAACGCGCCTTAAGAAGTTTTCACTTTAAAATTACTTGGTGAAATTACTAATAAACCGACTCGTCCAAGACACTTAACTTCTAAGTAATACGGGCAAAAAATTAATAAGAAATACCTATACTTATCCTTGTCTACACGTGTACGTTACGGTGCGCGGCGTGTGTCAAATTATACTCTATAAACATATTTAAATCAATTCCGGAATTATTGACCTCAGCGACACCAATTTTATCACTATTTTCTTATATAATATGTTCGTTAGATCAAATTATATTATTGTATCATCACCGGTGATTCTTATGAGAGAGATCTTACAGCTTATGTAGGCCAACTAAAGAACTGCACCTTTCAAAATATTGTAGACAAATTAACTTGTGTTTCTACTGTAAGTAGAGTTAACAGAATTCTGCAACGATCTGCTATGTTATCAGTAAGGAGTCTGTAGATAATGGTTTTCGCTTAGAATAGCATCAAAGTGCCGGTTTTTTATAGGATCTAAAATGGGGGAGCGACACAGCAAGCATAGTGTACGTACATAAACTTCGGGAACCGCTTACCAATAGCAATCCTTATTACCACGTTGTTACAATTGTTCGTTACGACAAAATATAGACAACCTTAAAATTAAAGAGTTAATTCGAACAAAGTCATAATTGAATATGTATAATAATTAGAATTAAAAATGGGATTAAATATAATGACCACCAAAAATAGTAATTGGGCAGCACAATATGCTTATTAAAATATATCATAACGAGCACCTATACGCTTCAAATCACTGCATTCCGTCTCAGAAGGGTTAGGTTATGTTAGGTTCCTTCTTAAACCCACCCAAAAAACTTATTTTGATCTCTTTAAATATATTTTGCTGTGCAATTTGGTGATCATTTACTATTTTTGACTGTTATATTTTACTATATTTGATGATAAGTTAAACATAAGCCATTAAAAACCCGTGCCTACGTCTACTTCATTCACACAACCATGTTTAAAAAAGTTCTATAAATTATTTAAGAAAGGAAACGTCTCGTTTGCGTTATGTAAACGCTGGGTAAGGCTTTTATGGTGGTATGATGTCATTTGACTGTATTGAGATGTATTGACTGTCAATATTAGCGCCTCGACAATACTAGGTATACATGGATATATTGACTTCGCCTATTTCTGAGTTCCGTATTGTAGGATTGTAGTTTTAGTATCAGCTCTTTAATGTCTTTAAGACGTTTGTCGTTAAGTGTAGCCTGTAGGGTACTCACAAAAAAGTAATTAGTTCGATCAAACTGACTGCACGGATGGCATAGTGGATTAAATGGTCGCCAGCCGAGTGTTGTGGGTTCGAATCCTACACGAGACAAAAAATTGTCTAGTTCACAAATAACTTTTAAAATTGACGATTTGATGGCGTAGTGGTTAGTATAACCGGCTGCCACGCCTGAGGTAGCGGGTTTGATTCCTGCACAAGTCAAACATTTATGTGCATGAATATGATGTTTGTCTTGGTCTGGCTGTTTCTATGTATAATATGTATGTATTTATAAAAAGAAGTATATATGTATGTTTATCCACTGTCTAGTACCCATAGTACAAGCTCTGCTTAGTTTGGGCTAGATGGTGTTGTGTGTATGCGATAGAATATTATAGAATATTAAGTATATTATAATTGTTCCAAGTCCAGGTGTTCTTTGTGTCCGTTGTTTGAATGTTTGTAAAGTCCCTCGCGACACAAGAATTATAGGAAGTCTTTTTTCTGTATTTAAAAAAATATATAGGTTATAGTCACCAACATAACGCTGGTGGAAATCTTGACCGCCTCTCATAACGTAGTAAGCGTGGCAGTATCATGTAGTATAGTATATATAATAGTATACGTATATTTTCGACATGATCCTGCTTGTACGCTAACTACTCACTTAATTTTTTAATTTTTCTAATGTGTTAAGCTTATAGCCCTACATTGGACGGGACGCTAGCTACATGAGAGATAATAATTGTGCATTGCCGGTCTCTCAATATAGGTATCTTAGAACATAAATAACAAAAAAGAAATAGTCAGTTCTCTTTTTTATAAAATCGGTTAAAAATGTGTTGCTAGCAAAAATATTAGCAGACTGCTAGTAACACAACATCTCTTTGACAGAATGATAACTTAAGTATACAAAACGCACCTTTTTCGACATCATATCAGACATCTCTATCAAGCAATGTTATATCCTAACCAGATGTAATATACTTTAGTCATTAGTGCTTGCATATAGTTCTATCTATCTCTATACCAAATTAAATTAAAATTAGTCCAGCAGTTTGGGCGTGATTGTGTAACAAGTACGCAAACTTTCACATCCATAATATTAGTTGAAGGATACTAATGACGGTTAGTCACTGCTTTAGTTAAAAAGCATACTGGTTATATCGTGCTGTTCATCAATTGTGATTCTCTCTATACTAATATTATAAAGCTGAAGAGTTTGTTTGTTTGAACGCGCTAATCTCAGGAACTAATGGATCGAATTGAAAAATTATTTAAGTGTTGGATAGCCTATTTATTGAGGAAGGCTACAGGCTATATAACATCACGCTACAACCCACGGGGGCGGCGCAGTAACTATAAACGCGGATGAAACCGCGGGCACATCTAGTTTCATATAAATGTTATAAATTACTATGATGAGGCTCTAATGTCATGTGTGTGAATTTGTTTTTTTGGACTAAGTACACCACACTCATAATATTGTCTTCTGTTTACGCGAATGTTATTCAATAAAATTAAACTACTATATACGGATTTTATCGCGTTGTTTATTTTACACTTTATTACAAAATTTTGAAAAACTGTTACACTATTATAATTACACCACACTCACTCGCGTAAAAGCAGGTCAGGTTTTCATATTAACAGTACTTTTATTTTATACTAGCTGAGCCGCGCATCTTCGTCTGCTTCATATAAGAGAATTTCCCCCGTTTTACAACATTTGTCATTGCTGCACCGCTCCTATTGGTCGTAACGTGATGTTATATAGCCTATAGCCTTCCTCGATAGATAGGCTATCCAACACTAAAATATTTATTAAATCGTACCAGTAGTACCTGAGATTAGCGCGTTCAAACAAATAAACAAACAAACAAACTCTTCAGCTTTATAATACTAGTATAGATTAAATATTCTGTTACTTTGTGAAAACATAGATTTCTAATGGTAAAAGAATTTTTAAAGTCGTTTAAGTAGTTTTTGAGTTAATACCTTACAAACAAACAAACAAAAATCAAATCTTTCCTCTTTATAATGTTAGTATAGATGTATACTTATATATGCATTACGTGTCGCATTATCCATTTAACATATATAAAAATAGAAACATTCAATTATAGATATACTAGCTTCTGCCCGCGGCTTCGCTCGCGTTAATTTAGAATTTGACAATCAATTCGGGTTGTACTCTGCTTGTAACAATATAATTCAATCATAATTCGAAAGACACGTGGCGCCATCTATTATCGTTATTATTGTTTTCCTCGGGAACAGTAATTTTTTTCGGGATGAAAGGTAGCCTATGTCCGTCTCTGTACACCTGTCAACGTATATGCAAAATTTCAGGATGATCGGTTCAATGGTTTAGACGTGAAAAGGTAACAAACAAACAAACTCATTTTCGCTTTTATAATATTAGTTAGGATTTTTCAACAATGGAAAGTCACATAGCAACAAAATCATTGACACATCTAAATAAAGAAATCTTTGGATTGCGTAATAAGCGTTAATACGCCTGTTCCCCGACGTATGATAATTTCATACATTATCTTTTGTCTTGACATTCACGGTAAGAGTGACAGGCTAATTAACCGGTAACGGCTGACCGCAGATTACAAATATACTGATGGTCGGTGTAACACAACGCTCGAAAATAGAACAATCGACACATACAGACCGAAAAGAATCGTACACATACAGAGACGGATACGTACTAGTATAGTACGACGTATAGTAGTTTTTGGCTAGGACACTTAAATTTTGAGATATTTGCCATCGAATATGTGTCAAAAATTAACTATCCGTAGGTAATACGCCTAGATTCTTTTTTTTTTGGAACGAATTTCCTTATCGCATGTTGCGAAAGGGGGCTAGACGGAAAAATTAAGACCAAAAGTTGTAACGACACTTTTTTAAGACCAAATGTTGTAACGACACTTTTTGCTATAGTTGTAAGCCGTGCGGCGTGCGCGTGTTTCTCTGTCTATCTCTTTCTCTCTCTCTCTCTCTCATAGAAAGCAAGCCAGTTATTTTCGTTTCGTCTTTCTATTTCGCATTGAACAGTGTGGTGTCGCGACGATTATTTTTCTTGAGTGTATACAGGTTTTTTGTACATAATAAATAATACATAATAAATAATAACAATAATGAATCCTGACAGTGTTTCTGCACAAGTTCCGGATATTGCTGCTGTAGTTAGATTCCTTCACTAATTAATCGAAAGGAACTTCGTTCCATCCGGGTGTCCCTTGACACCTCTCAAGTTTTTTTTCTCCTTATTTGGGTGAACAAACAGTGACAGCAATACATATAGACAGGGAGTCATTTTTATAAGGTGCTGACAATTGTGTCACCAACACCGTTTACCACAGCTTACGTATTGCAATATTTTAAGCGTTAAACAAATATATATAAATAAAAAAAATATATATAGATAAAAGCTACATAAAACTATATTAGGAGCTTCATGATATCACATTTAAAGGTGCTAGGACGAATCGCCGCAATATTTACAGAGTTGAAATTAATATTATAAGAATGAACTATACGGTATAGTGGGGAACGTTTACCTGCGTTAGTACGACAGCGGGCTGTTGCGAATAGCTTACAGGGGTTACGGCAATGCGTCCTAGTAGGTATTCTATAACAAATTTGATTAACTATAGACGGGCAATCATATCTATTATTACATATGTCGTAGAGCAACATTGATTCGAGCAGTTTACGTCTATTTTCAAGTGTTAAGATATTATATCTTTCTAGTAGCTGTTCGTATGGTAGGTAATTATGGAAACATTTGTATTGCATAGTACGCATAAACTTTTTCTGAACGGACTCCAGTCCTTGCTTGTATTTTTCATAAAAAGGATTCCAAATTCTTCTTGATATAGGAACTACGCCTTAGTGAGCTGGTGTGACGTCATTAGGATGAATATCTCGTCACGGTTTGCGGTCGATCTTAAGTACCTAGCTTCAATTCTTAGGCCAAGCAGTGTTATTGAATTTGATTGTAATTGAAATCTCAGTAGCTTGGACGGCAATAGGCTGGTAGCTGGCTAGTAGTTGGGACTACTCGGGACTTAACGAAATGTGGTTATAATACGTCTCTGTCTAACCAACCGTAGATCTACAGGCGTCAATCTAAGTTATACTTATAGAACTTAATGATTGTATTCTGTCCAATTGAAGTCAAATCCAAATGCCAAATTTCAGAATTAAAAGTAAGTGCGTTTGTTTTCATTGAATAGAGCTGGTTCTCTGTATCTGTTTGATCTGTGGCCTGTTCTAGCAGCAGGTACATACATATAATTAAAGACTTATACGTACTTACGTAATACACTTCCTATAGAAGCTTGTAGATATATTACGTGTTATTATTTAGAGAGGTATGGTCTTCATAGTGTTTAAAACATATTCGATTTCTAAAAGGGGTAACTTTATATTATACTACATGTGCCCACGGTTTCACCCGCGTTTATCGTTACTGCGCCGCCTCCGTGGGTCGTAGCGTGATGTTATATAGCCTATAGCCTTCCTCGATAAATAGGCTATCCAACACTAAAATAATTTTTCAAATCGAACCAGTAGTTACTGACATTAGCGCGTTCAAACAAATAAACAAACTCTTCAGCTTTATAATATTAGTATAGATTAGCTTTTGCCCGCTGTTTCGCTCGCGTAAAAGTAGGCTAGGTTAGAATCTTTAAATTAAATACAGCCTATGTTACTCGAGGATAATATAATATAATACGTACTCGTATTTACCTGGTTAAACTATACTGCCGTCATAAGGAAAAAAGAGGTATCTGCCAAAACAAAATCATTCGTAATAAATATGTGCCCACGGTTTCACCCGCGTTTATCGTTACTGCGCCGCCTCCGTGGGTCGTAGCGTGATGTTATATAGCCTATAGCCTTCCTCGATAAATAGGCTATCCAACACTAAAATAATTTTTCAAATCGAACCAGTAGTTACTGACATTAGCGCGTTCAAACAAATAAACAAACTCTTCAGCTTTATAATATTAGTATAGATTAGCTTTTGCCCGCTGTTTCGCTCGCGTAAAAGTAGGCTAGGTTAGAATCTTTAAATTAAATACAGCCTATGTTACTCGAGGATAATATAATATAATACGTACTCGTATTTACCTGGTTAAACTATACTGCCGTCATAAGGAAAAAAGAGGTATCTGCCAAAACAAAATCATTCGTAATAAATATACTGGCAAATTCGTCTTGTTTTACTGATAAAATATGTAAAGATCTTAATTTCGAAAAAATGTGTTAGATACGTATTTTTTCCTTATGACGGCCGTATAGCTAAACATTACTTCATTTAACAAGCCAACCTTAGTGTTAATGTCGGTCCATACCCTTTTAACAGATATTTTATTACATTCTTCATCTAAGGGCAAATCTCTTTAGACTCAAACGTAACATCTTAGACTTGCCAATTTTCTTTTAAAGACAACTCGTTCACTAGAGATTAATTAATTCTTGTGTCGAAGAGAAACACAAATACAATAAACGGTCACAATCTATAACTTGACTCCGAACAGTCGTTTGTGTATCACACAATTGCCTCAAGTAGGATTCAAACCAACACTTATCACTACTCCATCGTTGCAGTTAATATCTTCAGATACCGGTACAGACATTGCATTTTAATAAATGTTTTAATTTGCTTTATAACTACGTGTTGTGTTGCTGTGGCAAATTACTGTTTCTTAATTATTATTTACCTGTATACACATACCTACAATGTAGCAGCGATAGCTCAGTGGGGAGACCAACAGACTGCAATGGAGAGGGTCTCGGGTTCGAACCCACGCCGCGCACCTCTGACTTTCGGAAGTTATATGACTTTTCAAAATTATGTGCGTATTGATTGACAATTATCGCCTGCTCCGCGCCCCTGAGGGAGCACGTTCAGCCGTCGGTCCCGGCTGCCATGAACATCTATGGCAGTCGTTATTGGGAAGTCAGTGCCCTATAATATCCTGACACTGTTCTAGCCTTAGGGTATCGTTAGCCTTCGGATTGCGTAGGTCAGATGGCAGTCGCTCTGTATAAAAACTGATATCCAGTCAAATCCGATTAGACTAGAAAGCCGACCCCAAGTGACTTGGAATAATAAAGGCTAGGGAGAAGATACACATACCCACAAGTCTACAAGAGTCAAAGACTAAAGCCAGTCAAACTCCCACTAGACAATACTACACATCTGTTTTGTTTAAACAAACATGAGCACACGTTAGCGCTAGAAGCGTGACTTATCCGTACAAATGCTTCGGTCACGCCAGTTGTGCGTTAACTGGCGTGGTAAAGGACTAATGCTGCGGCTATTGTCACTCAATAGTCACGGCTCGTTGTGCTTAATAGATAGATGGACATTCATTTGCTATGTCTGTTTAAAATGTGCTATGTAAATAAAGTTAATTTAAATTGGTCTCTCCTGTGTATTATTATTGATCTGCTGATTCTTTTTAAATGGGTATTTAAACGTTTGAAAAGTTTGAAAAGATTTAAGATGTAAAGATAAAGAATTTGTCTGATAAACATGCAATCCTCAGGAGCTACTTGAAATATATTTATCGGTACCTTCGGTACCTAGCCCGGTTTTCCAGAAAGCTATATATATATATATATATATATATATATATATATATATATATATATATATATATATATTCTATCACATAGGTACACACACCACCATCTAGCCTAAACTAAGCAGACCTTGTACTATTGGTACTAGACAATGGATAAACATACATAGATACTTTTTTTGTTGTAAATACATACATATTATACACAGAAACACGTAGACCAAGATAAACATCCATGTTCATGCACACAAAATGTTTGACTTGTGCGGGAATCGAACCCGCGATCTCAGGCGTGGCAGTCGGTTACACTAACCACTACGCCATCGAGGCAGCCAAGGTTACAGCTAGGCTATAAACATGACGTTATGATCCAAAGGAACAGATCATTACTCGTAAATCTCACTTTTCTTTTTCTTTATTAAGCTCTCTTTAAGTCAAACAAGACTATGCTAGACTCACCTTAAATTAAACCTCACTTAGAGTAGATGAAACCATAGGACATTAAAATAACTAGAGAAAAGTGTTACAAATTTTCATTTTGTGCGGTTTTTACTGATATAAAATGGAGTAAATATTGATAACCTTACTTTCATACTTTATACGAGAATAAAATAATATGTCCTTTATTTTGTAGAAACACGACAGCACTTACTCACTAAGATTTTGTTTTGCAAGTTACTAATAATCATATCAATTACTCCAGATAAGCAAGCGTAAGTTAATGTCGGATAAAGTATAAAACCTTTCGATTGCCTTAAATACCTGCTGTGTCGGAAATACAGTGGGTATTTCCGACACTGTAGATATTTCCACATTTCATTCTAAAATACAGCTATTACTTCGCAGAAATAAGTCCGAAAACACGCCGATATAAATGGGTACAACATTACCAATACAGTTTAAAGTAAACACGCATTAAGGCTGCGATGCAATGGTTCAGTAAAGAGCCGTTACACGCGACGAGGTGCTAATTAACTATCATTAAAGCCTCTAACACGTCCTTATGTTAACGGAGTGACGTATTTTATGTCACTTCTGTGGAAAAGTCGGCTGTAAATGTTTTTTCGTGGTTCTGAGCAGTGTTATGTTTAATTATATAAAGGCACTAGATGTTCCCGCGGTTTCACCTGCGTTTATCGTTACTGCACTGCCCTCGTGGGTCGTAGCGTGATGTTATATAGCCTGTAGCCTTCCTCGATAAATAGGCTATCCAACACTAAAATATTTTTTCAAATCGAACTAGTAGATCCTGAGATTAGCACGTTCAAACAAACACTCTTCAGCTTTATAATATTAGTATAGATTTCGTGGTCGCAGTATTCTACCACATTCTACCACATACACACCACACCGTCTAGCCCAAACTAAGCAGAGCTTGTACTATGGCTACTAGACAATGGATAAACATACATATATACTATTTTTTTCTTAAAATACATACATATTATACATAGAAACACGCAGACCAAGACAAACATCCATATTCATGCACACACATGTTTGACTTGTGCGGGAATCGAACCCGCGACCTCAGGCGTGACAGTCAGTTACACTAACCACTACACCATCGAGGCCGACAAGGCTCTCTGTTTGAAATTATATGTTAATTGATTCACTGATTGGTTTTTTCTGGATTAGGTATTCTTTAAAAATGTGGTTATTGTCTTGCGGGTGATATATAACAACCGTCCGCTTCGATTTTTGGAATTAGTCACTACATGAATCTCAAATAGCAAATATATATTAACTTAGGACAAGCACGGCGAGTCTTTGGCTATCAGCCTTGACATAGTCAAAGCTTTCGACAGAGTCTGGCACCGGTCTCTTCTTTCCAAGCTTCCGGCCTATGGCTTGCCCCCTCAACTGTGCACCTGGATTGCAAGTTTCCTGCAGAAGCGTCGTATTCGGGTCCTTTGCGACGGTCGCGCTTCCAAATTTATGCAGGTCAATGCAGGAGTGCCTCAGGGGTCTGTCTTATCCCCTACGCTCTTTCTTCTGCATATCAATGATATGTTGAATCTCGGCAACATACATTGTTATGCGGATGATAGTACCGTGCATGGGCGATATCTCGGACATCCTGGGGCCAAACAGGCTGAGGTTGAGGGGAAAAGGCAGAATCTTGTCATTGAACTTAACCAGACCTTGGACCGCATCTATGAATGGGGTGCCAAGAACTTGGTGGAGTTCAACGCCAAGAAGACCCAAGCATGCGCGTTCTCAACAATAAAGTCTCCGTTCCTTCCCCTCCCTTCCCTGAAGAACACTCCACTGGTAATACGTGACAGCCTCTCCATCTTAGGTATGGATCTTTGCCGCTCCCTTAATCCCAAAACCTACATCGAGAGCGTCATTAAGCAAGCTTCGCGAAAATTCGGAGTTCTGATCAGGGTGAGGCGGTTCTTCACGCCTGGGCAACTGTGCCTATTGTATAAGGCACAAGTGCGCCTTTGCGTGGAGTACTGTTCTCATCTTTGGGATGGCTCCGCGCAGTACTTGCTGGACGCTGCCGACCTGTTACAGCGGCGGGCTGTCCGTATTATCGGAGATACAGAGGTCACGAGTTCACTGGAACCTCTGCAACTCCGTAGGGACATTGCCTCATTGGCATGTTTCTGCAGAATATACCACGGGGAGTGCTTTGAAGAGTTATTCCACCTTATCCCGCCCTCCCCTTTCCTATCCAGAACAACGCATGCTGGACTCAGATGCCATCCTTACACGGTAGAGTCGATTAGAGCGCGTACCAACAAGTTTGGGTCCTCATACTTCTGCCGAACGACCAAGGCATGGAATTCTCTGCCAAGGCAGGTGTTTCCTTCTTCCTTCAATCCTGGGTCCTTTAAGCGGGGCGTGAAAAAGCACCTTCTCAGGCCGTCAAAGTAGAGACCTCAACATCGCCTCGGCTGCTATGAGGGCGGTGTGAAGGCCACTGCTCTTAGACCACACGACTGCTTACCATCAGGTGGAGTGTGGTCATTTTGACGAGCACAATAAAAAAAATTAAAAAAAAACTATAAATTCGTACACTAATAAATCACGTCAGGGTCACTTCGCCCTGAGTGGCGCGAGTTCGATTCCTAAACAGGACAAAGATCTTTGTGATCCACAAATAGTTATTCCGAGTCTGGGTATTGTTTGTTTAAATAATTATAAAGTCAGCAAGTCAGCTTCGATGTAGGGGTTATCCCTAATACGGATATACCATCGTAAACATTATTTAAAAAAGGAGACGTTATATATAGTAGTCTCCATTGCTCTTTAGTTTCTTGTTGGCAGGAAACCGATGGCCTTCGTCCCTTGCAATGCCAACAAAACTTTCGAATAAAATTCGTCACAAAAAAGTCCACTAACAATTAATCCAAAACGGGGATCCAAACTAAATGTCATGGTCATCAGTTGCGTATTTCAAGTCGCAAAAAATATCTGCCTACTTTACGTCACTTTTCTGTGGACGAGGTCAACAGAAGTGATACCGGTGGGTGACTGAAGGCTGACAAACGGTATATTATTACAAAAACTTGAAGTACCGTAACCACCTGAAATAGTCACAAGTATACACGTGCTTTAGTCTCAGTTCAACTAAAGTGTCAACGGAACTAAATTACTTGTTTACTTTCACTATGAAATTAGTCAATATAACATATGTACATATATACATTGTCTCACGGCTTTATCTTCGAAAGGATAGGCAGAGATGTATTACGTCTTCATTTCCCCAGCTATGTTTTTGAATCCCACGTACTATGGTCGAGCCTATTTCTGTCTATCGTACACCGTTCAAGAGTCCGTGCTTGAAATTGACAATTTCTTGATAGGTGCACTCTTTAAATATATATGTGCGAAAATAGTCTATAAAATTATTTGTTCGTGTTTAATGAGAGTGAGTTTGTGTTAATACATAGTCACGTCTACATCCATAGAGGAATATTACATCCACACTTACACCCAACTGTGGCTTTACAACCATAGGTTAGGTTATAGGGGCGAGTGGATTGCCAACAAATTACAAAGATGCTCGTCTCTATAAGCAAAAGTATCCCATCACATATGTTACTAAGTAACAATAGTTCGAATGGTTGTTACGGCCCGTATCATAAGCGTTACGTCACATATCAACTTTCTCCCTCCTACAATACATGTGATGATCAAAATCGAGAGGAGATTTTGTAATACGTCTGTGTAGTACAATATCTTTAGAATTGGATGTTTTGTGGAGTATTGTTGGGTAGGTCGCCAAGATCATATGGAACTTATATAACTGATAGATATGGCATGGTCATCGTGAAAAATGATATCTGCCTTGTTGGTTTAACTTTATTAGAGTCTTTTTGAAATCCATTTGTTTGTCAATTAAGATATCTGTCTGAGTAAGACCTGGAAGGCATATATATATAAAGTGTAATGTCTTCATCAATGTTAACACGTATGTGATCAGTTCATATTTTGTAATTATCAGATTCAATGATAATAATTCTTATAATAACCAGTACTGCGTACATCCTACGTGAAGGAAGGATTCGTAAATTTATTTTATTTTATTTATTTATTTACAGACATACAAAGCGTTAAAATTTACCCAAAGCGATATTGTAGAAATATTAAAAAAACAAAAACAAAAATTGGGGCAGTCTTTGGGGACTGCCGATAGAAGTGAATGTGAACTGAAAACTTTAATCCTTGATCATAAACACTTCATTGTAAACGACAACAAAAAAAAGAAAATCAATAATTGGGGCAGTGTTTAGGGACTGCCGATAGAAGTGAAAGTGAAGTGAAAACTTTAATCCTTGATCATAAACATTTCATTATAAACAACAACAAAAAAAAACAAAAACAAAAATTGGGGCAGTCTTTGGGGACTGCCGATAGAAGTGAAAGTGAAGTGAAAACTTTAATCCTTGATCATAAACACTTCATTATAAACAACAACAAAAAAAAGTGACAATATTTTTTTATTTTTTGCGTAGGACGCACCATTTCTGAGATATTGTTAATATTCTAAAAAAATTCAAAAATGGAAAGCGTGGAAGCGTGACGATGACGCGAGTTCTATGATTTTTGTTCACCCAAGAAATGCTCAACGCGCTAAAGAAGTTTTCACTTCAAAAAGGTAGAGAATTAGGGTACGTTCGTCTGTAACTTTATATAAACATAATTTCTGTCCGCAGCTTCTCTGTGTAGATCCCACGGCACCACATACTGGTATAAAAATATCCTAAGTATTAATATAAGACTTAGTCCTAGAAATCCATTTAGCGTTCGACCGACCAATCCATTCACCAAACATCCAAATATCTTCACACACTTTGCCTATCCTTTATCCAATAATAATAGTACAACTAGATTTATATAAAACTAGAATGAATCACAACATATTTAACACAATATTTCAATCCACAGCGGTGGTCAACAACGTCGTGTGTCGTTCGCTGTGGCGCTGATGCACGACCCCGAGCTACTGATCCTGGATGAGCCCACAGTGGGCGTGGACCCACTGCTGCGTCAGTCCATCTGGACCCACCTGGTCAGGATCACCAGCTCCGGGGACAAGACTGTCATCATCACCACGCATTACATCGAGGAGGCCCGCCAGGCGCATTGTGTGAGTACCTATTATATTAAATAGCTTTATTATACATATAGTCAGTTTATGTGGTCGCCTCGCCATTACTTCTACGCGAAATGTTATGAGGTTGATCTCCATACTGGACAAAAAATTATATAGTTCTTCCGAATCTTGGTGTCCCTTGTGTCCGTTGTTTGAATGATTGTGAATTTGTGTCCCTCGCGATACAGGATTTATTGCTAGTGCAGTATTTATTAGCGTCGCTGTTGGCAAACAAGCCATCGCTATTCTCATATGCTTTCTTTTTACCTTGATTTTAGAAAAAGTGTTCATTTTAGCGCGACCGCGCCTCGGGACTCAGGTAAACGTTTGTTAGTACAATACAAACCCATGTTTATTAAGGCTTATGACACAGTGACAATAGTATGTACTTAGCATGAATTATTATTGACGATGTATTTATTTTTTATTTTTTTGTGGTTATCTAGTTATCATTATGGCTTTATATTATAAAACAAATTTGGTGTATAGTTTGCGCAAACAAGTTACGTGTATATAGGTGTAGTAGTAAAGATCTAAGTCTTCTCCTTCGTTTCCTTTCTTAATTTTATCCTTTTAAGATTGTTTACCATACACAGATGTTTTTAACAATAAAGGCACAACTTGCATATTGCCAATCCTGTAAATACCGATATACGCTGTTTCTAAAGAGCCTCATATTGTAGTCTCCACATGTACTCGCGTCGTATACAAGTACCATTAATAAAACGCGAATTAATTCGCGGTTTATAAATGGTACTAGCCATTAAACAATAATGGCACAAACAAGGAAAACAAATGGTTTCCTAGTCAAAACTCCTTATTTCTCAGGTACGTGTATCGCCTAGATATGACAACTAAATAGTACGGGAAACGGAGATAATAGGTACGCCATGAACATTGACAAAAACATGTCTTTACACTTGAGTTTTAAGAACTTGCAAAATGTGTATCTTTGTTGATTAACGCCTGCCTATATACGCCGGAATAAGTGGGCAGTGGTCACACCCAATATTTAGCCAGCTATTTAGTACCTTAACCAATAATTAATTCATTTATTTATTTATTAACCATACCAACAAAAAGATGGGGTCAAACAATAGACTTAAAACAACGGGGGGTAAGGCCGAGGTGTACCTATCACATTCACATATTGCCAACTATGTATGTACACATTCCACGTAGTGAGAATTACAGTTCTAGTCTCCATTTTGCTGACAATATCCTAACAGCAAAACGTGACCATGGCTGTTGATTCTAAAGTAATAGTTAAATAATTTATAGTATATAATAGTTAGTATAACCCGCTATAAAATCCGTATAAAGTAGTAATTTTATTCAGAGATGTATTTTTAAAATTATATCTTAACGGAAAAATTAAGATAAACTGAAAACACCATAAATATACGCACATGTCGGAAGCAAAAGGTTTCTTCCTTACTTAGGCAATTTTAAATACATGCAAAACAGTCTAAACTCGTATATTTTATTATTGTAGAATAAATTTGGTTTAATATATGAAGATTGAGATCTCTATTGTTCGGGTACTGGGTGGTCATTTGACTGCATAATTGCGTACCGGCTTAAATAGTACCGTGACTAATATTACGTCTTGCTTTAGGACTATTTGAATCAACAATCGGCGAGAGTGGCTATCAGTTTGTTGTCTTATGCTGCTCATAAGAGATCCATACCACACACTGGCATTTCTATTTCATTTTTTAACAAATTAAGTGTCTAAGTGTTCATTTTTTTATTATAGTATTTTAAAGTTGAGTATATCAACACTCGATTATAAAAATATCTTCGCACTGTATAATTGCGATTGTTTACAATATGCGGCTTCTAAGTTACACGGGAAAATAGTGTGTTTCACATGTATATGTACCGTGGCTTCGTGTTACTTTTCAATCTTAACCTTTTAACCGCTTACGTCTGATTAATCCGACAAATATTTTCGTATCCATTTCGCCAGCGTCGTATATTTCCGACCAGATACCACAGCTCGTTTAATCTGCTTTTTTATTTAATTACGGTGTTTTCTATCAAAAAAATGTTTATATTGGATAATTAAGTAATCATTTAAGTACAATTTAATACACTTTAGTCTCATAATTAGAAGTCCTAAAAATAAGTATTTATTTTTGTAAGCATTTATTTTCGATTCACTATGCTGGGCGCTGGAGGCACGACAATTGTTTTGAAGTGGGGCGGTTAAAAGGTTAAACATACCAGCTTTTAATTATAATTAAGAATTACATGTCTATAAGATACAACACCTATTTTATCCTAATAATATGCATGACTGACAAGACTAGTGCGATCTTTGGTTTCGTAGAAGTATAGACAGAAACGACAGACTATACTTCCTCTACCCTTAAAGAAAAGGTAAAAGATCGAGGTCTATGTCCGTTTAGATTAACACATTCTGTAATGTTCTTAAGACTCAGCTGTTCTCGCATAGACCACGATTGCATACAACCACGTAACACCTCCTCAATCTAATTACATAACTTAGATTATAACTCAATAACCTCCTTTTACCCATTAATATTTGATATACATAAATATAAAACGTTTGACAAAATGTCATAACTTGGTTACATTGACACAGATATCCTTGGACGTTTGTGTTCCTGTATCGAAAACCTCAAAAAACTGGTGATCGAGGTCTGACCGCTTCCTCATTTATGCATCCCATTAGCATATACATACATATATTAATTTAAGCTAAGCATACATTAGCGGAATATAAAAATAATAGAAGACACGGACGGTTGGTGTCAAACTTTGTATAAATACGAACACAGTAATGATAATGCTCAGAAGTACAAATCAATAATCAACCTTATATCACAACTATTAAGATGCAAATATATTGTAACGTAGCTTTCCAGTTCGCTGCAACGAAAACGGTAACCGTGCCTTTCTTGTGCGATCTTTCCAAAATAAGTGTATAGGACAAGTACACGCGTAAGCCCGTATAAACGTGGTCGAATCTCAACTCTGTTCCAGAGAATTCACGGTTTGGTATTTTAAAGTCCTTATAAAATAAGAATCTGCATACTAACTTAACAGTCTGTATTATTATGAGAGTAAACCTGAAATCTTCTTGTCTTTACATTTTTGTGCAGTGAGTATTGCTGTTTTATAAGGACTGCTTTATTGTATTGTTTCCTTATAAACGTTGTCAGAATTTACATGTAGCTTTAATTAAAACGCTAAAGACATTTTAGTTTGCTTTCTCCCTTTTTTTGTAATATACATACTATAATCTTGCTATTCTTGTCATTGCCTTAATAGGTATATATATAGGTATAGGTAAATAATCTATCCCTAAAAACACATTACCTTTTTAAAGACCTGGACAACCGTGCTTACTGTATGAATTTTCTTTCCGTCCACATGGTTATTTGTAATCACTCGACTAGTGGCATTATTGCTCTGGCTAGGTTGTTACTATTTGAACGGAACCTTTAAACAAGCCAAAATCTCATATTAATTCGTATTTAACTAGAAGCCAAATTCTTGTAATAAAAACAGTTCAAAATGGAGTGCCAGTTTAGTCTCAGTGCCTAAATTTAAACAAATGCAATTGCATTTCAGGTCAAATATTTGATGTTTATATGAATTTTATTTTAAAGAACATTTTTACTTAAAATGGCCATTTCAAACTGGAAAACTCGCTAAATCTTCGCTTGGTTCGCATGCTCGCTCGTGTGTCTTCACCCTTACACTCGGTGTGATGTTCTCGCGAATATTTATGATGTTTTCGCCTCACGTTCGCGCACACGTGTTAGTTACGAAATAAACTTCGGCTTATTTAAGCCTTCTCTAAAAAACTGACCGTGTACTTGAGTGTGACGTCAAACATCGCCAGTTCTTACACATACTCTTAACGACAATTAAAAACAACGCTGTCATGAATTAAAAGATAAAAATAATCTTTAAATATAACTTCAATTATATTAATGTGACGTGCTTGGTATAAGTTGTTTTTTTATTTTACTAAAGAAGTGACAGAGGATGACTTCGTAAAGCGGATTCACGGTTTTTACAATAATTATTTAACTTTTATTTAAAGATGAATTTATTATTATTGCACAAATATTTGTTTTAAGCTTGGATGTTTAGAGAGTGACGCAAATTTTGTCTCTAATTAGCGTTGTCTTTTTAACAAACAAAAACAGACAATAGCAGAAAAATTAATAATATTTACAATATTATTTTAGTACCTATTTATTTTTAAGTTGTCCTCTAGTCGTCCTATTTCTTTTTAAATTAAGAAATATGTCTTTGGTACCGACACACAAAAAACAAAATATGTAAGTAATATTTAATTTTAATCTAATTATTGCTCGTGGCTCCGCTCGCTCAGGAACATAATTTTTTTCCGAATAAAAAGTACCTCATGTCTTTTTCTGTACTCCAAAAACATGTATGCGAAATTTCATGATAATCGGTGTAGTAGTTAAGGCGGGAAAGCTTAACAAACAAACATACCCACATTCACATTTATAATATTAGTTAGAACACAATCAGTTGTATTCAAAGCTTTTTATAGTATCTTAACACATGATATACTTTTTATCCCAGTAATAAAGGGCTTCGCCAACATAAATTGTACGGAAACATGTGGAATTCACAGAAACAATTGGGAATACTAAGTGCATTATTTTTGACACACAGATTACTCTCAAATGTTTCCGTATTATAAATAGATGAGTTTCATATTGTCTTTCGAAAGATGACGCTATACTAAATCTACAGCATGTATCTAGTAAAAAAAACTACATGACGTCAATGCACTCCCACACCCGCAGGTCACCCTACTCAATAGATTGCAAAAACAAACAACTTTTTCAGACTTAGTAGGTATCATGAACAAAAACTATAAGAGTTATTAATTATCATGTCTATGAAGCTGCAATCAAATCATGATTGGTCTGACGTAGAACCATAGACAATTATAGCCTTTAGAAAATGGCGATATAGACGAGACAGCGAAAATATAATGAGGTAAATATTAGATGATTATTAAAACTGAAACCTAAACGTGATAATTATTGCATACTAGTTTTCACCCGCGGCTTCGCTCTCGTAAATGTAGGTTAGGTTAGGTTAGGTTTGCAACAGTTATTTTTACTGGATGAAAGGTACCATATGTCCCATTCTGTACCCCTGACAACGTATATGCAAAATTTCATGTTGATCGGTTGAGTAGTTAAGACGTGAATGCGTAACAAACAAACTCATTTTCGCATTTATAATATTAGTAAGGATTATACAAAACTCTATAATTTTTAAATGGATGACTCCGTAATTTCCTATTATTTATGATATGAATAAGTAGAACCTGTCCAAGAAGTTTGCTATATTACATACAACCGGCGCAAGAGTAGCCAATTTTACACAGCGTTTCTTAACTGCGTTTCCTCTGCTAAATAAAAGTGCCGATGGCATTCCAGTAGTAGAGCCTCGCTGATTTCAGCATGAAGGGCCGGCTCGATCGGGGAAGGACTACCCTCTAACAGAATATCGACGTGAAATACCAGTATTCCTACTGTTGTGTTTCGTTCGGTGAGTGAGAGTGCCGGAGGTCCAATCACCCCCTTTCCCCTCATCCCGCTTCTTCTCCTTCCCACTTCCTTTCCTAAAGGGTCGGCAACGCGCAAGTGATGCCTCTGGTGTTGCAGGCGTCCATAGGCTACGGTGACCACTTACCATCACGTGGGTCGTATGCTTGTTTGCCACCTTAGTCGCATAAAAAAAAAAGTTTTTTTTTAGAAGTACAAATATAGCACTTTTTGTAATGGCTGTATCGCGGGTTACTATAATACAAATATGCCAATACCGAACACAAAGAACAATTAGACTTAAAATATCTTTAAACTCCTTTTTTCATTTAGATTCTTTTATTTTTATTAGATACTAGCTATTGCCCGCGGCTTCGCTCGCGTTAATTTAGAATTTGATAATCAATTCGGGTTCTACTCTGCTTGTAATAATATAATTCAATTATGATTCGAAAGACACGTGGCGCCATCTATTATCATAAGAACGTTATTCTTGTTTTCTTCGGGAACAGTAATTTTTTTTTTAGATGAAAGGTAGCCTATGTCCGTTTCTGTACACCTGACAACGTATACAAAATTTCAGTATGATCGTTTCAGTGTTTTAGGCGTGAAAAGGTAACAAACAAACAAACTTATTTTCGCTTTTATAATATTAAGTTAGGATTAGGATGGCAACCCTATTACAACCGAAACAACCATTTGTGGACCACACAATTCTTGTCCTTTGTGTGATTTGAAACGATAACACCAGGCGTACTGACGGTGATGAAGCGGCCACTCAAACCATTACGTTAATAATGCTGTCAATTGGCGAAATTTAGCTTTATATAACTCTATTTACTTCTTTTAGGTGTGAAACTATATATAAGTCTTTAGAAATTTTTAGTAGTACCAGAATAAAGCTTCCAGGCAACAAAACCAATGATATGTCTTGTCTCCAGATCGGTCTGATGAGGAGCGGTCGGCTGCTGGCCGAGGAGTCGCCTCAAGCACTGCTCACTATGTACAGCTGCATATCTCTCGAAGATGTCTTCTTGAAGCTGTCCAGGAAACAAGGTCAGTGTGTTCTGCAATTGCGGACCTAATATGATAATTATATTAGTCCCAAATTATATTTGTGTGAATCGCAGGATCGAATACCATGTGTGTTTGTTAGTCCAGGATATGGTATATCTGTATAACAAGTTTTAATCAAAACCATTTAGTGGCTTACACGTCATTGAGTAATAAACGGCTAAACATCTTTACAAACTGTCACGTCCGAAACTGCAGATTCAATTTTTGAAGTGAAAACTTTTTTAGCGGCGTTTTGCACTTTTTGTGATGGGTAAACAATGTTAAACTCACGTCAGGACACGTGACCTGATCGAAAATTCGTAAGACGGAGGGAGAATTGTCATGTTTGTGAACGATTGCGCAATAAATGAATATTGTATTTTACCACATAAATGATAGTACTTTTATACTGATAATTAAAACAATTCGAGCAAAATTATTCCATAACCATTCCAAAATATCATAAATACACAACGTTAATATTCAAGTTTTCACTTCTGCCGGCACTCCCGGAGTGCAACCCGTTGTTATTTTTTAATGACTGTACGTATGAGTTGGTACCAGAAATAACATCTTTTTACTGAACTTAGGTGTTTAAGTAGTAATACAGTTACTGCGTTTGGCCGGGTAAGTAAGCGGCTCATTTATTACCAACCTCTCAGAGCCTAATTCTAAGTTAAAATCAAAAATAATTTCATTCAGTAATAAAGT
Organism: Catocala sponsa; assembly: GCA_963564715.1. Classification (NCBI taxonomy): domain Eukaryota; kingdom Metazoa; phylum Arthropoda; class Insecta; order Lepidoptera; family Erebidae; genus Catocala; species Catocala sponsa. Next base: position 20,396,754 of record OY751349.1, read on the forward strand.
ACTGTGTCTTAGCAAAACCGCGAGCAAAACCAGTATAAAAATAATATTATATTTCAAATTCCTTTCTTTTAATCCCATTTTTAATTCTTTTCAAGTAAAAGAATGCGCCAGGGTCTATAGAGTAGGTACATATAGTTGTATTGCATGTTGCAACCGCTACGCTTACCATCAGTCAGAGCGTATATTTGTTTATTACACTAATATTATAAAAAGAAAAGATTTGTATTATAATACTCTATTATAATTATAATATTCTACCACATAACACCATCTAGCCCAAACTAAGCAGAGCTTGTACTATGGGTACTAGACAGTGGATAAACATAGGTACATATTATATACTTTTTTTGTAAATATATACATATTATACATAGAAACACCCAGACCAAGACAATCATCAATGTTCATGCACACAAATGTTTGACTTGTGCGGGAATCGAATCCGCGACCTCAGGCGTGGCAGTCGGTTACACTAACCACTACGTCATCGAGGTATGTTTGTAATGAATAAACTCAAAAACTACTGGACTTATATTAAAAATAATTTCACGACTAGCAAGCTACTATATCCAAAATAATATAGGCTATATAACATCACGCTACGAGCTATGGGAGCGGGGCAGTAATCAGACACATAGGTCAAACCGCAGAAGACAACTCGTATTAAAATAAAAATACTCAGTTTCTGTCACTTGGTATAACAGTGCAGGTCACACAGAAATCATAACGAAACTTATACTGAATTGAAAGTCTGGCTCTAATAACATCATAATAACAGAGACAATTCACACGATCATATAATGTAAACATTTGTATAGAGGTGGGAACTGCCCATACAGTATTTAGAATATCGATTTTATGTAACATTCTGTCATCTAATACTTTATTTTCGGAGCTTGTACTTTATACTTTATTTCTTTTACGTCAGATAGTAAATATTTTAATTCCGGCCTATGGCTTGCCCCCTCAACTGTGCACCTGGATTGCAAGTTTCCTGCAGAAGCGTCGTATTCGGGTCCTTTGCGACGGTCGCGATTCCAAATTTATGCAGGTCAATGCAGGAGTGCCTCAGGGGTCTGTCTTATCCCCTACGCTCTTTCTTCTGCATATCAATGATATGTTGAATCTCGGCAACATACATTGTTATGCGGATGACAGTACCGTGCATGGGCGATATCTCGGACATCCTGGGGCCAAACAGGCTGAGGTTGAGGGGAAAAGGCAGAATCTTGTCGTTGAACTTGACCAGACCTTGGACCGCATCTATGAATGGGGTGCCAAGAACTTGGTCGAGTTCAACGCCAAGAAGACCCAGGCATGCGCGTTCTCAACAAAAAAGTCTCCGTTCCTTCCCCTACCTTCTCTGAAGAACACTCCACTGGTGATACGTGACAGTCTCTCCATCTTAGGTATGGATCTTTGCCGCTCCCTTAATCAGAAAACCTATATTGAGAGCGTCATTAAGCAAGCTTCGCGAAAACTCGGAGTTCTGAACAGGGTGAGGCGGTTCTTCACGCCTGGGCAACTGTGCCTATTGTATAAGGCACAAGTGCGCCCTTGCGTGGAGTACTGTTCTCATCTTTGGGATGGCTCCGCGCAGTACTTGCTGGACGCTCTCAACCGGTTACAGCGGCGGGCTGTCCGTATCATCGGAGATCCAGAGGTCACGAGTTCACTGGAACCTCTGCAACTCCGTAGGGACATTGCCTCATTGGCATGTTTCTACAGAATATACCACGGGGAGTGCTCTGAAGAGTTATTCCACCTTATCCCGCCCTCCCCTTTCCTATCCAGAACAACGCGTGCTGGGCTCAGATGCCATCCTTACACGGTAGAGTCCATTAGAGCCCGTACCAAAAAGTTTGGGTCCTCATATCTCTGCCGAACGACCAAGGCATGGAATTCTCTGCCAAGGCACGTGTTTCCTTCTTCCTTCAATCCTGGGTTCTTTAAGCGGGGCGTGAAAAAGCATTTTGTAATGTCAAAATAACAGCTTTTTATCTAATGCATATGAAAGTGTATAAGGTACCTATACGAAAACATCTATTTTAAAATTTTTTGTCTCTCTGTCTGTCTGTTTGTTCCGGCTAATCTCCGAAACGGCTGAACCGATTTTGACAGGACTTTCACTGGCAGATAACTGATGTTATAAGGAGTAACTTAGGCTACTTTGATTTTAGAAAAAAAAATAGGGACCCGCGGAGACAAACACTTTTTAGTTAAAATCTACGCGGACGAAGTAATATTGTAATAAATATTGTAATATTGTATCACATACACACAACACCATCTAGCCCAAACTAAGCAAAGCTTGTACTATGGGTACTAGACAATGGATAAACATACATATATACTTTTTTTTTGTAAATACATACATATTATACATAGAAACACCCAGACCAAGACAAACATCCATGTTCATGCACACAAATGTTTGACTTGTGCGGGAATCGAACCCGCGACCTCAGGCGTGGCAGTCGGTTACACTAACCACTACGCCATTGAGGCCGTTAAAGTCGCAGGTAACAGCTAGTTTGTAATAATATCTTGCATTCAATGTATGTATACCATGTTCAAACAAATAAATGAATTCTTATTCTACTCTATTTGTTCAAAATAAAGGTGGCAACCCTAAGTTAACCCTTTTGCCGTCTACTTGTCACACTTGTCAACGCGGCGCCGCGCCGTGCTGCTAGTTAACCTTTTGTAACACAACCCAACAACACTTCGCCCAACCGGGGACCAAACACAAATAGATCGCACGGCATCGTTATACATTATTTATGCCAATAAACCTGCAAGACACATAGACAGAATTACCCAAATAAAATGACTAGTTAAAACCCAGCCGTTAAGTACTAATTAATGGGTATTACTTAATGAACTTATACATTAAATATAATACATCATAACTGCTATAAAGCTGTGAACATACTCATACAGTCGACTGTTTAAATAATTTTTGATTCAATAATACGTTAGCAGTGATTGCCTAGCGGGAAACCGTTGGACTGCCACGCAGAGGTCTCGGGTTCGAACCCAAGGCGCGCATCTCTAACTTTTCGAAGTTATATGCGTATTAAATAGGTAATTATCGCTCGTTTTAACTGTGAAGGAAAACATCGCGAGGAAACCTGCATGTCTGAGAGTTCTCCATAATGTTCTCGAAGATATGTGAAGTCTGTCAACCCGCACTAGGCCAGCGTGGTGGACTATGGCATAACCCTTCTCACAGTGAGAAGAGGCCCGTGCCCAGCAGTGGGACAGTTTAATACAGGGCTGATATTATTATTATTTAATACGTTAGCCTAGTACCTAGTAGGGCCATCGATTGCCACGCAGAGGTCTCAATCCAAAGCACGCACGTCTGACTTTTCAAAGTTATGTGCCGTTGTAACTCGTTGTAGAGATACAACAAACAAAAAACAATTGTCGCGCACACTGTATCACCTGGGTATCCAAGTTAAAAAGTGACCATAACAACATCGAGTTTTGAATCCAGTGGAATCCCACAGAAAGTAAATCTGTCATGAAACCCGCAACTAATTGAATCAAAAGTATATAGGAGTTGGATAAAGAATTCAACTTTCCAGTTTAGCAAAGCTGGAGACAAAATATAGAATAGGTACTGGCTCACCCGCGCAACTTCGTCTCCTTCATATAAAATAATTTTCCCCGTTTTTGCAACATTTTTCATTGCTGCTGCGCTTCTATTGGTTGTAACAGGATGTTATATAGCCTATAGCCTTCCTCGATAAATGGGCTATCCAATACTAAAATAATTTTTCAATTCGAACAAATAGTTCCTGAGATTAGCGCGTTCAACCAAACAAACAAACAAACTCCTCAGCTTTATAATTATATAGAATACTAGATGTTCCCGCGGTTTCACCCGTGTTAATCCTTACTGCGCCGCTCTCGTAGATCGTAGCGTGATGTTATATAGCCTATAGCCTTTCCCGATAAATAGGCGATGCAACACTAAAAGAATTTTTCAAATCAAACCAGTGGTTCCTGAGATTGCGCGTTCAAACAAACCAACAAACTCTTCAGCTTTATAATCTATACTAATATTATAAAACTGAAGAGTTTGTTTGTTTGTTTGTTTATTAAATTATTAAACTATAATACTAAACTATTTAGATTTACACTTTCCTCGATGTTTCAGTTGCTTTTCAGCAGCCATTGTCACGGGGAGACTATTCGTGTAGTTAATTTCGAAGACATATATGTATGCGTAAAGCCTTATATATGTGCTCATTATTACTTTGTATCCCAATAATGGTAGTGCATAGTATTGCGAGAGAATCGCTTACAAATCACCGCTCGTTATAACATATAACATTATGAACTAAATAAAATGTAATGTTTTACTCGTAAACGTTTACGAGGTCCTTTTGTTATGGTCATTATTTGACCCTATAGTTCTATGGCTGTGTCGTAATGTACTTATATGGTAAAATTGTGGCCCATTGAGTTATTACTTTATTGGGATATGCTTAGCTCTTCTGGTGGGAACGTTAGGTGTTATTGAGCTTACGAAACATTGACTAATATAATGATAGCAGTAGAGCATTTATCGATAAATTTATTCGAATTATAAGCAAAACGCAGTCGTTATTGGGAAGTCAGTGCCCTCTAATATCCTGACACTAGTCTAGCCTTAGGGTATCGTTAGCCTTCGGGTTGCGGAGGTCAGATGGCAGTCGCTCCGTGTAAAAACTGATATCCAGTCAAATCCCGTTAGACTAGAAAGCCGACCCCAATTGATTTGGGAATAATAAAGGCTAGGCCGCTAGGGAGAAGAAGATGCAAAAAAAAATTAATAGTAAGATCTCGAAAAATTGCATCACTTTCATACGCCGCGCACAAAAACATCGTCGTCAGCACGAACGATTATTGAACCGACAGACTTATCCATCGTGTCATCATCATATCAGATGTCAAGTATTCGATTACGATTCGAATTATAATCAGTGATATTGAAGTGATCAACATTCGAATACAGGATCACAGAATGGCGAATATTTAATTAATTTTTCGTACCGAATACACATCGTTACCTACTTGATATCAAATGTTATATAGGTATGTCTCCTGGAGCGTATAGGATTGTTTATATAGATATTAATTACTAATTCAAAAATAAGAGATTGGTTTAGGAAAATGTTTATGATAGTAATACTTCAAACACTCATCTGTACCTATTTTGTTGCGTGTTTTAGTAATAAGATCCAAAATTGGTATTGCTAGCACAGAAAACTTGGGTCCGGCCGTTAGGGTCTCATTTCGGTACGCCCCCGGCCGGCACGCACCCACATTGAAAAATTTGTTATTCCGCTACGCCCCCGGCCGAGACAGTCCCATTGTAAAACAACCGGAGAAGACACTTGAGCAAATGCTGTCGAAACAAAAGTGTTTTTGAATTTAAATATGTTTGTTTTGTGCTGATTGTATACTATCATGTATTAGCTTTAGAATTAGTAAGATTAGTTTTTAAGTTTACTCTTTATAATATGTTTTAAAAACGCAAAATAATTGTTTCAACAGTATTTGCTCAACTGTCTTCTCCGGTTGTTTTACAATGGACCATCTCGGCCAGGGGCGTAGCGGAATAACAAATTTTTCTATGTGGGTGCGTGCCGGCCGGGGGCGTACCGGAATGGGACGCTAACGGCCGGACCCGAAAACTAGCCTAATCTTTATACCTATGTCTCAAGTTTTGAGATGAGGTTTCTATAAGCAAATTTAGGTAATATTCTTTCATTTTATTTGTGAAACAAAGAAATACAATGGTTAATTTAAATATACCATTAATTAACAAATTATGAATCATCACAGTTTCCGCAAACAATAAAATTTGTATGTCATTGTCACTATTTATAAACGTGTAATGCGTTCTTATAACTAAACGTTAGTAAGCAGTCTTTAGCCGCACATAATTATGTTAATAGAACCGTGAGAGATGTTGGATTGGAGTCTTCATACGTTATACTGCTCAATGGCCGGTATTAAAATTAACCGCAATCAATTTTGACTGCACGAGTGGCTTAATTTAAAAGAGTGGCCGTGAGTTTCTTGCAGGTTTCTTCTCATAGGCTCAACCCTTTGCCTGAACCTAGCAACTAACCTAAATGTAGCTTCAGTAACTTAGTAAACTCACTAACCTAAAGCCAGTTGCACTCACTGATCGGTAAACGATTAGCGAGGTTAAGCAACGTTGGGTGCGGTCAGTCCATAGATGGGTGACCGCTTAGTAGTATTGCATCTGAGCGTCTCCGTGCTTCGGAGGGCACGTAAAAAGTCGGTCCCGGTTGTTGTCAAATTGACAGCAGTCGTTAAGCCATGTCAGGGGCCTACGGGCAGCTTGAACAACTCTTGACAACAGGTTGGTAACTAACCACACGAAAAGAAAGAAAGGAAGAAGACTAACTTATATATTTTGACGTTCATAAGTGTTACTTTGTGACCTAAATGAATAAATGGTTATTGACTTTGACTTTGACTTGCCTAGTGGTTAAAGTGTTCACTTAATCCACACACGAGACAAACATTGTGTGATCCACATATAGTTTCAAATCTGGGTTTACTTCGTGTTTGTTGTTTGTATGTTTATAATGGGGACTCTTTGTGTTGCAAGGGATCGCAACGCAGGAATCTATATATTAATACGTGAAGCAAAAACTTTGTACCCCTTTTTACGAAAAATGCGCGGACGGAGGAGTATGAAATTTGACACAGTTAAAATTTATATGGAGAAGGAGGGACAAATCCTAATATTTTTATAAAATATGCATTAGAAATACATTAAATTAATGAAAACACTACACGCACACATCCATGCATTTAACACATGCATTCGAATCGCGTTCGTAGTATTTCGGCATTGCTCGTCGTACAATTCTTTGTAACTATGGTTATATTGTAATAAAGAAAACAAAGTAGCAAGCTTAGGAGTTTTGGCCGAATTTTGACCACTAGGCGACCGCTAGTAATTTATTAATAAGTCTTTAAAAAAAGGAAAAGTGCTATTGAGTTTTATAGATTGTATGGATGGCGTATTGGTTTAAGTGGTCGCCTAGCCACTGCCACTTCGCCGAGTGTTGCGGGTTCGAATCCCACACGGGTCAAACATTTGTGTGATCCACAAATGGTTGTCCCGAGTCTGGAAGTTCTTTGCGTCCGTAGTTTGAATGTTTGTAAAGTACTTCGCGACACAGGAATAAATTCTATTGCTGCAGGTGTCTTTTAAAATAAATATCTATTTAAACTAGTTTAATTTTTGTAGGCTCTCTCTTGGATCTGAATTCCTGCATTTAACATACATTCGCTTGCGGCAAAATTATTCTAATTGATATCACTACCCTGTTCTACTATACATTCACAAATTGCGCATAAAGATGACCAAGTTTATGACGAAAATAATTGACCAAAGAATGGTCATGTCCCATTTAAGTGGGACCTTGCATTGTACATCATTTCGTAAGGTCGACTCGACACGCAAACAATATTATATTGACTCGCAGTTCAAAGAAATCGTTGCAACACTATTTGCATAGATTTTAATGTAAAATCGACTATAAATTAAGTAATATTCATGAACTCTTGGTACTTTGAATATTGAGACATTTATTACGACTGAACTGACGACGAGTTTATGTCAAGTCTTTAATTAAAACATGAATTGCAGCTACGATTAATTTAGGTGGATAGCTGCTTAGTCAACTAAAATTATACGTTAGACTTTTAAAAAGTAACAAAGGGCACAAAAAGAAATTACATTTATAGAAATTATAGATAAAAAGAATATGAAGAATCAGTCGTACTGGTACCTCGGCGGCGCAACGGTAGTCAATGCAACTGCTGTGCATGGGATCTTAGGTTCGAACTCCGAGTCGGGAGAAATGTTATTGGGTTTCTTAATAACAGCCAGGAGTACGGAACTGTGCCCTTTAAGTGGCAGTAGTTTCACTCATATTACGTCAGTACTAAAACCATGGCGATATATTTGTAATAAACTTCTGCCTACCCTTGTAAATTTACGCCGCTAGTGATGATTTGTCAACTTCATAACAGAAATATCTTTACTATTAGATACATATTATATCAATCACTAGCTATCCCTCCAAAACCGTACCTTTTTCTGGATGAAAGGTACCTTATGTCTTTTTTTGTACCCTTGACAACGTGTATGCGCAATTTCATGTTGATCAGTCGAGTAGTTAAGGCGAGATAGAGTAACAAACAAACAATCAAACACACATTCACAATTATAATACTTATTAGTGAAGATTTAAAATACTAGCCTAATAAATTAAAAGTAGGTATATATTAATACTTTAAACAAAATAAATTACCCATTATTACAAAGTTTACAGAAAACATTTACATAATATAGTCATAATGCTGATTCTATAACTGATGGCTTGTCTGTTACTCACTGACACTTGACATTCAGCCGATTAAGTAATCACCTACATGTATTTAGTATTTATCATAATTACAAGAAGATCGCATTATTCAGAACCTTAGGTAATAATAATGTCCTCCAGACCAATTTCAGTCACGGCGGCCAATCTTAACGGAGACTGACCATCTGCGCAGGAGATATTATAGTGCACATGCGTATGTGCAAACACAAGTGCACTCTCTGTTCCCTAACTCTCATGATCCGATGGGACGGTAATCCGACACGACCGGAGAGAGATCAGGCGCAGGACCATCGGCTTTACCTACGTGCTTTCCGAGGCACGGGGGTGTCTCACACCCCCAACTTCCTAACTCTGGGCTGTTATTGAGATTTCTTAACAGAAAACCCAATAACTATTTGTTGGCCCGACCCGGGATTCGAACCCGAGACCTCATGCACAGCAGTCGCATTCACTACCGCTGCGCCACGAAGGCAGTTAAACCTTAGGTACCTACGTATGGTTTGAGTCGTCATTAAGTATGTTGTACAAAAAGTAGATGCGGATTAGAATGACACCAAGGACCAATTATAACGATACTTTAAATGCAAATTAATGATTATTGCGCAATCAGTGTTCCTAGTATTTTTTTTTTATTAATTATAGGAAAACTTACAGCTAACACAGTGATTAGAAAATCTTGTAACATAAATAAAGCCAATTACAAGTATAAAATTATTCGCTTCAATCCTAGGTGTTTTATGCAGGGCGTGCCACAGCATCTGCTTAGTTCGTCAAAGTAGAGACGAGGCAGGAGGGCGCCTATACTATCGGGAAAACACCTTTGACTGGTGGTTCCTTGATAATAATTTGCGTATCTGATGAGGAAGAATATGGCCAAGAGTCCATGCTCAACATCTTATAAATAATCCCTGTCTATTTATAAGTGATTAATTTTTCATTTTGAGTCAGATACCAAACATAATTTGATTGAAAATCTACCATAATTTTATAAAAATACCTACCTAAATTTTCGAGAAGATGACAATGTGACATTATGTCATAATAATATAATGTTTGGAATTTCCTCACACCTCAAAGGTTCACAGAGACTACAGCGGCGCATAATGAGAGGTTGCGTTGTGACGTGTTGCTTGCGCGTGCGCAGTCAAGGCTGTTGCACTATCCATTGTTAGATGTAACCTAAATGATCTGCGGCTTTACGTCTTGTAAGGGCCGCCTGCGGCGCCGCGAAACTATCAATTAGCGATTGTTTAGACGCGTTCTAGAAAGTTCTAGCTAATCTATACTAATATCATAAAGCTGAAGAGTTTGTTTGTTTGTTTGTTTGAACGCGCTAATCTTAGGAACTACTGGTCCGAATTGAAAATTTCTTTTAGTGTTGGATAGCTCATTTATCGAGGAAGGCTATAGGTTATATAACATCACGCTAAGACCCACGGGGGCGGCGCATTGATCATAAATGCGGGTGAAACCGCGTGCACATCTAGTATATTATATTTCACGAATGTTTCGCCAGCTACCTATATCTTAAATCTACGAAGCGGCCCTGTTGTAGTCTGACTAATGACCCAGTAGTCAGTAGTATAGTCATTCCGACTATAATTTCTAGGCCGGGCTAAGTGTTATTAGGTTTTCCTGTTGAATTACGCTTAATGCACTTATTAACTAACAATGCACTTATTTTGTAACAAACATTTAATATACGTATCATTACAAGTAACTACATCGTTATTAAGATTGTTTATTGTTAACAATTGGCGGACTGTAAATAATTCCTGCGTCAGCAAATATTAAAATAACATAGACACAATTTTTCGTGCAGTTATTTTTGCCCTTTCCATTTTTCCCAACTGGCTTAATCTCTTCTATAGGTGTCCATTTTAATTTGGCATCTCCTTCTAAACCTTCCTTATTGACGCTTCTTGCTATATGGGATCCATTTTGTGGCTAATTCCGACCATAATTAACCTCTTAACCAACGCTCGGATCAGCCCAGACACAATACTTTTCCATTGTGTCGGTCGATAAGTTAAGTAATATTAGTGCTAATAAAATCAAACACAATGGGTATACCTAGTTGGTTAACATTGCGGAACCGGTGACAAAAACATGTCGCTCATAATTATGTTCTGCACAGTCACTCTCTCGCTCGAGCCCAAGCATGAACATTAACATATCGCCGACATATTTTCCACTTCACTGAACTAAGCAGTGAAATCTACACTTGTTTCTAACAATTACACCAAAGTATTGCAACTAAAACGTCAAAGAAATTTTAAAATTAACAGCGTCAGCGCCGGTGTGTACTTAAGTATACACCAAGGGTTATCTTGTCACAGGCCAGTGTATACACTGCACTATATCAACTTCGCGGGCCAGTGTGTACTGTGCCAAGTTATATGTCTGTATTACAGACATATGACTTGACACACAGATCCCTGTAGGATTAACGCAAGTCAATCAATATACAACTATCAACAACTTCTAAAGGCTCCAATATGCGGGACGATTTGTCGTTACGATCCGTCGTTTCAGACCGATCGCAACGACGAATCGATGGTGTATGTCCAAATCGTTAACGATTTACTTGATCGAGGACGATATCGTGATCGCAACAGAAACCAATACAAGCATGAATATCGTGACGATAGATCGAAGGTGTATGGCTCTTAGCGATCGACGATTCGATTTTTGCCTCAGTCTCAGTGTGCATAAACAAACGATTGCAGCGACCAATCGCTTCGATCAATCGTTTCGTGTGTTGAGTGGCAATTCGACGCGATGGATCGTCATGATTTTCTTCAGATCCATCGTTACGACGAATCGTTCCGTATATGAGGGCCTTAACAGCAATTCTTAATCGTATGTATACATACTAAATATGATTTTATGGCTATTTATGAAGAAAACCAATTCTATATAACTAACTCGGTGTTTACCTAACGCAATTTTCCGACAATTAAAAAAAAAATCTACAGTTTAATAGGTTCATATTAGTAGCTTAGGATATGGTATTTTAACAGCAAATAAAGACAAATTTATCTTTCAGATGTATTTACCTTTCGGTTTAATTTGCAGTTGCCCTAGATGGGCTCACCAAAACACACTAAAGATATGTTAGAATGAGGTTGAGTATAATAAACTAATGTATTTGGTTTGTGCTTTCGGACTGCTCAGCTATTACCTGCATACTTAGGATTCCAATTTCGCTGACCACACCGTCTTGAATACGATTCACGAGTCAAATAAAATGCTGTTAGGTTTCCTATCAGGCAATTCTCAGTATACTGAGTATAAAAAGCTCTCCTTAATTTACAGGTATGATAGAATGTGTACATGTATTTAATATGTCTATTTATATTCCAGGTCAAGCGAACCAAGTAGTGGAGTTGAACGTGTCGGGTGGAGCCCTAGGGCTGAACAAGATGTCGAAGCGCGAGGAGGCGCCGTACGCGGCCGATGACCCACAGGTGCGCGGCCTAAACTTCCACCAGAGCAAGGAGGTGCTGATCGTGGAACACGCCGCTGGATCTAATGGCAATGTAAGTACATTTTCTCTATGATAACATTCTACACAATTGACAAAGATTAAGAGACTATGTAGTGCTGGTTTTGACAGAAAGAAAATTCCACGAGTCGGTCTCATCACTAAACATGTTGCATTCAAAACTATATTAAAATAAACCTTGACAACTTGCTATAAACTGGCCTGGAGTCATTTGAGTCCTGCTTTGTCTCAAGTGTAAGGTCTTCAAGACTGGCAGCATCAGTCTTTGGCAGGCACGGCAGATTAGTTCAGGTCATGATAATAGTTAACCTTATCAATCATTATTTAGTCCAATAACTAACGTAATGTTATGTATAAAATTCACTTAGATGGCATAACTGATTGGTACATAAGAGTTTACTTTAATTTGCTGTATAACTTACTTTCAGATTCCTGGCAAGGTAACAGCTGTGACCCCTGAGTGTGAGGACTGTGGTAGCTGTTTGAATGTAAGTAATTATTTGTTGTAGAACTAAATATACTAAGATACTTAAGGTTTAAAACTGTCCAGCTTATCTATTGAAATAGCTACTAAGTAAGATCTTTCGAAGGCTGGGATGGTAACCACTTGTAAGCTGCAATCTATGCGAGACACAGAGCATGTTTCTTTGTGTTACAAAATCTCGCTCTCAGAAGCAACTAGCGTTATTGTTGTGAAACTATTATTGCATTTTACCCAGAGAAATAAGAGCTTCATATGCTTGCACACCTTTCTCTACCATTCCATTATTTTAACCCCTTTGCCTTAAAGTGGGCAACATATAAGTTATGATCCAGTATGGCAAACGATCATAGTCTACGCTAACCGTCAGGCAGGCTTTGATGTATGCTAAAGCAAGTCTCCAACTAATCTTCGTTTGTACTCTTTCAGCTAACATCTCGCGGTAAGATAAAGGCTCTTATCCAGAAGAACTTCCTGCGGATGTGGCGTAACATCGGCGTGATGCTGTTCATCTTCGTGCTGCCCGTCATGCAGGTCATACTCTTCTGTCTCGCTATAGGCAGAGATCCTAGCGGATTGAAACTGGTAAGTGTACTTCTGATAACCTTCGAACTATGGCTATTTTGACAGCAGCAGCCAGAATCACAGATTGACTGCCAGGTCAGGCAAATTGTTACTGAGACTATATGTTAGAAAATGTTCAAGACTTGTACAACCCTTGATAAGCTAAGATCCACACCCAACTCGTGTGTTGGCGAACACGAAATGCCTTTGATCCCAGCTTTTGTCTGCACCTACTACTATTGCTCCGCCATAATAACTGTCATGCAAGCACAATCTATTGTACGTGGTACCAACATATGAGATAACCTCAATACTTTAAGTCAATTAGGCCCCAATTTCATTAATTCTCACATTACACGATATAGCACCAAAACTTTTGCAGTCAAGTCTAGTATTAACCACATCCGATTCTTCTTCCAGGCTATAGTGAACGATGACGTGCATATCTTCGACGGCTACTGTCCTTACAACTCGTCGTGCTCTATGAAGAACCTCTCCTGTCGTTACTTGGACCATCTCACCAACCACACGGTTAAGGAGTACTACGTGACTCTTGACGACGCAATACAAGCCGTCGCGGACGGGGAGGCTTGGGGCGCGCTCTATTTCAACGAGAATTACACTGACTCGCTGGTTGCAAGATTGGCTTTGGGTAAGTGGTATAATCCAAGTATTAGGTACCTTAGCTATACTTTGGGCCAGTTAATATTTAACAATATAAGATAGTATACAAATGTAATAGGTTTTTAGGAGCTTGCCTTAGAAGAATGCTCGCCCTCAGAATATATATCAGATTATCATAATAATTAATCTAGCAATAATGCACTTTACCATATAACTGAAAATTAAGAATAATGATAAAGCAACATGGAATTTACTTCAGTTGTTGTTAAAAATCGAATATCCTGCTTACCTTATTCTGGAAACCTAGGCACTCTACTGTTAACAGATATATGTGTTTTCAAAAGTACGTAATATCTGTAATAAAATTCTGAGTCTTAGCCTAAAACTATTTAATTTTAAAGAAAAGGCAAGCACCGCCTTCTCTTAGTATGAGTTTTCAATAACTATTTCTTTGTTCGATAGCTGACACGGCTGACAACGACACGATCATGTCCTCGGAGGTGCAAGTGTGGCTCGACATGTCCAACCAGCAGATCGGTCTCATGCTCAGCAGGGACATACAGTTCTCGTACAGGGACTTCGCTAAGGTAAGTTTTACGACCACTTCTGATAAGGTTTCCGAGTCCTTATCTCCAGATTATCGGTAAAGGCAACTAGAATGTAGTTTAATATCGTGTAGATTTGGTTAGCTATCTGAAATTTGTCAATCGCGTATAATTTCATTCTAATATAATTAAATACAGTTGTGTACAAAACTATACCTATCCAATATAAATCGAACATTGCACATCGCTAAGATCGACCAGCAAATTGCTAGAAAAATATTTTTAAAGGGCTTGTCTCATAAATTATATCTTTAAATTGTCTATATTTTTATATAAATTGACATCCATCCCGAAATTGCATTAACATGAATCCTTGCTGCATCCTAAAGACACCTTAAACATATGACTTTCCCACATTCCAGGACTTGTTAGAAACGTGTCACTACAACCCGAAACTAGGTGACATCCCTATCGACTTCATGGATCCTATCTACGGCAACAAGAACCCATCCTTCACTGACTTCGTCGCGCCTGGAGTTATTCTCACGTAAGTTATATTGTCTTCAACACCAAATATGTGACGTAGGAATGAGCGGCACCTCTGCTTAAAGCTGAAATTCGCTCAAAGTGAAACAGCTAGATCTGGAAAGTTCGTTCACAGTTCAAAAGATCACATCAAATAACCCAGTGTTGCGTTTCTGTGTATTTCAGCATTGTCTTCTTTTTGGCATCTTCTTTTTTCAGTAAATGCAAAAAAGAGTCTACGTTGCTAAGTAAAGGTCGAGATCAAAACCCATTATTTATTAGTCATACTTATGAACATCAATGACAATTGAAGCGCGTCCACAATGGACTGTAAAATCATAAAATTCAAAAATGTACCACATGATTTGATGACAATTTTCGCTAGATTTTTTGCGCTGTTCCAGTTTTCACTTCGTATTTTAAAGTGCAAGGTCTCTCAAACCTACCTCTCACTTGTATATAAGAACTCTTGATTCTCTCAATTGATCAGATCTTCTTAACAATACAGTTACTATTTCCAGGATCGTGTTCTTCTTGGCAGTAGCGCTAACGTCATCAGCTCTAATCGTTGAGCGTATGGAAGGTCTGCTGGACCGCTCGTGGGTGGCAGGCGTGTCTCCCGGCGAGATCCTGTTCTCGCACGTGGTGACGCAGTTCGTGGTGATGTGCGGACAGACCGCCCTCGTGCTCATCTTCATGATCGCCGTGTTCGGAGTCAAGAACAACGGCAACATCGTCTTTGTTATTATGCTGACTTTGCTGCAGGGTGAGTTGGAAATATCGTATTTTAAGATAAACTGAAAGCACCTTTTAAGTCGCTCCAGTTGCTGCTCTCAGAAAATAAAATATGGCCATCAATGACGTTTAATAAAACTTAAATCTCTGTGACGATCAGGAGCTGCCACGTCTATAGATCATAAAGCCGTTCAATAGACTAGGAACGCAAGTTTTGAATTGTTCTAGATATGGTGTACTTGCTTTTGAAATATTTATATTTAATTAATCTGGTAGCTGTTTATTTACAAACATTACACATCGGGTCGACCCAACATAATTTTTCTATACCAATAAATAGTCAATAGCAGCCTGAACTTAATAAGTTCAGGCCGTGTTGCACACCACGTGCCTCGGTTATAAAGCCTGCACCAGATCTCTCTCTAGTTATGTCTGATTCGTCTAATCAGACTATGAGAGTTAGGGAATAGAGAGAGTGCTTGTGTTTTCCCATACACCTGCGTACTATAATATCTCCTGAGCAAGATATATGTCTCGTCTCTGTTAGGGTTGGATCATCGTTTTATGAGTCACTAAGCCACTATATAGTCGTGAGCTAGTAAACAATGAAGGAGGTGTGACATCCACTGGAAATACAACTAAAATTACCCCACGATGTTTACATGACGTATTTATGAGTTACGTATCAACTTCCACGTAAAGTCTTTGTAAATAATAATCATTCATACTAATATTATAAGGCTGAAGAGTTTGTTTGTTTGAACGCGCTAATCTCAGGAACTACTGGTTCGATTTGAAAAATTATTTTAGTGTTGGATAGCCTATTTATCGAGGAAGGCTATAGGCTATATAACATCACGCTACGACCGACGAGGGCGGTAACGATAAACGAGGGTGAAACCGCGGGAACATCTAGTGTTTAGATATACCGGAAAAGCCTTCTGAAAGTTTATTATTGTAAACTTTAAGTTAAATATTTGCGTAATAAGTGTTTTAACGCATTATAATGGTCAATGACTAAGAATTTAGTGGTTTTTATGGTCGTTAAACCTATTCTCAAGTCATACTTTAGGAAGTATGACTTGAGAAGTCTTGGAAGTATCTCTTCATGTATTTTATTTTTTGTCGTCATTAAACGTAGTCACGAATCATTAACCACAAATAAAAAATGTCCGTTTGTCTTATAATTATGTAAATATAACCGTAGGACATTAAGTTTGTAGGTATATCATTAATATAATATTTTGAGGAAATTATCTCTAGTTTTAAAGACTTGATGTTTATGATAATGAGATTTTAAAATTCTAACTCTAAAATGTCTGATATTGCATTTTATACAAAAGCATCAATTAAAATGTTCCATCCGTGTTGCTTATTCGTTTCTATAGGTAAATTTTTGTGTAAATTAATTACTAAACATTTGAAAATTAGACAGTTTACGAAACCATAAAAAAGTCAGGCCACGATTCATATTATGTCTTGACATTTTACTAAATATATTTCTATTTCCCAGGTCTCTGCGGCATGTGCTTCGGCTTCGTGATATCTGCAGCTTGCGAGCTTGAACGAAACGCCATCCAGCTAGCTTTGGGCTCCTTCTACCCCACCCTGCTGCTCAGCGGGGTCATTTGGCCCATCGAGGGCATGCCCTGGATCCTCCGATACGTATCCCTATGCCTCCCTCTTACCCTGGCGACTAACTCACTAAGATCGATCCTCACACGAGGGTGGCCCATCACAGACCCTGAAGTCTACATGGGCTTTGTCTCCACCCTCGCATGGATAGCATTATTCTTAGTAGTCACTATAGCTATTTTGAAGTTCAAAAGAAATTAGATTGCCATCAGATCGCTCAATTAGGCTTTGGTCCATAGTATCAGAGGCGTGTCCGTCCTTAAAACTTCACGTATTAATATTTAATGGCATTTAAAATTAAGCGACTGTAGTATTCAAATTGAGTGTCATATCATACCATATTTTAAATGTAACAGACTAAGTCGCTGTCATAAAATGAAGTATGTCAAATGAACTGTCAAAATATATGACAGTGACAATTAAATATTACATAGACATCCTGTCATAAATGTATGACAGTGACAATTAAATGTAACGTAAACTTGCTGTCATGAATATATCGACAGTGATAAATATAAACGAAATCTGTGTATGCTTATGATATAATTCTATGGACCACGCCTACGTTATAGTCAGTATCGAAAATTTCTTCTTCAACGGTGAAGGGAGATGTTCCAAAGGCGGTTGTATACCATCGAAAATAAAATAAAATATAAAAATGAACAATAGGCATTATAACATAGTTACTTTGCCATTTTGACAAAGACAATTTTATTAACTTTTTTTAATGATAATAGAAGGTATACAAACTGTCAATTCCAAATATTTAAAAGAAAAAATAGCTTATGTATTAAACAATTTAATTAATTTGAAAACAGTCCATGGGCTATTTTGTCTGTAAATATTTATATCTATTGCTCAAACATACGAACAAACTGATTTTGACTTAGTACTTATAGCTAATTGACTGTTAGTCGGATTGTAAATAGTAGCCTATATTTATGTGTTAGCGTCGAGTATCGTAGGGTTAACGGGGATGTTAGCAATAATGATTGGTCCAACGCTTTTTAGGGTTAAAGTGTGTTTCTGTGTTTATTTCGGGGTTATTTAGACCCATTTGCGTTTAATAAAAAAGTAAAAGTTTATTTGCCTGTATAAATCTTTGTCTCGTGGATTCAGTGCCTCGGACGCAAATGCAGATCGTGAATGCAATACAGGTTCAATACCTGAGTTGTATAAGTACAATGTTATTAGCTTCTTTCTATATGTACCAATTTAAAGAAGTAGTCTTATCAAATATAAAATTTGGTATTTCGTTTCAACTGCTTAATAATTCAATATATGAGGTACTTTCAATTTACTTAATTACTGCAAATACTTTTAATTCAATATTAAAATTATTATATTTTAAGATAACTGACAACTGAATGGCAAGCAGCCTTGCTTGTCATTCAGTTGTCAGTTATCAAGAACCTCTTATATTCTGAAGGAAATAGCCCAGCAGTGGGACTAGAATACATTGCCCAGTCATGAGCACAGAAACACTTAGCAGCTATCATTGGTAAGGGACATTATTTGTAAGATTTTGACATTCAATGTTAAACATACCTGATAAATGAGTTACCATAGAATAAGATGGTGCCATAAACAATAATGGTGTATAAGAAACTTTTCTAAAGCAAAAACTATTCGGAACAAAAACACTGGCTCAAACTTTTAAATTACTTAGAATTATTATTACTTCAATTCTCAATAGCAACGCAGATGTCGAAAATATGTCGATTAAATGGCATTTTAGGCATGTTACCAAAAGATAAACGAATTATGGGTATGGCACACCTCTGCCTTACTCTGCGGGGAATACAGGCGAGATGCTATGTTAAAAATAATAATAACTGAGTAAGGAAATAGCGCCATCTTGTTATGAAAGGCAACACAAACGTAATATGGTATCCAAAATGTGTAATCAATGGTCACATCGTATTTTTTAACTTAGTGATGTACAGTTTAGTTAGGTTGTTATGGATAGACTCGGTAGGTAAAAAATCTAGAATAAGTTTACGGCGTTTTGTATAAAATATACTTTTTTTATTACTTCGGTCAACAGATGTCGCTTTAGCAAATACATGAAGTTGTTTCGTGTGCCCGCTAGAATGTTTGTATTGTAGATTTTAAATTGTAACTTAGAAGTGTCAGACTGTGATTATTTTTGCTAACATTGACATTTTTGTAATGACAACTATACAATAAATACTGTACCAAATAAATATAATTGTATTTTTATTTCTCTATCTACTACCAAGTGGCAAATAAATCGACGGTGTGTCGAATAATCAGTGCTTTTCATACGATTGGGCGGAGCGGCTTGCTCCGAGAGCCATGTCCATATATGGAAAATAATTTGAGTCCATAGGCAAGATAATTTGATCTCGCACCATCCAAAAACTTGCCTCGGTCCAACACTGGGTATATTTCTTGCACCGCCACCGGAACCTGCAAAATAAAATCGCACCTTTGCGAGAGCAATACCTAATTGTCTTTGATCGCTTTTATTGATAATCACCTAATTTTCAGATGGGTAGAGTTCTAGTCTTAACTTAAAAGTGTGGCCTGTACATGTGGTTGCTCGCCTTCAGAAGAAATGGATTTCGGGATCTATGGATAGAACTAGTCTGTAACAGCGCCTTGGATGTGTGTTCAGTTATTGCAGGACACAAAAGCCTCTTTAATATCTACTTACTCGGTAGGTATAACAAGTCGCTATTTGATAGATAAACATTATATTGTGATGATAGGGTGTCTTTCATCCAGGAAAAAGTACTTTACTAATCTAATCTTAATTAACCCACATTTAGGCGAGCGAAAGCACGGGAAAAATCTAATAAATATACGGTAAGGTCACCAAATAAGGTTTACCTTAATTTTATATATACCTAATTACCTAGTAAGTTTATAAGAAAAATACAGTAATCTTTTAAAATCCTGACATTCATTTAATCAATTTTATATTAAACGTAACGACGGCCTCGATGGCAAAGTGGTTAGTATAACAGACTGCCACGCCTGAGGTCGCGGGTTCGATTCCCGCACAAGTTAAACATTTGTGTGCATTAACATGGATGTTTGTCTTGGTCTGGGTGTTTCTATGTATAATATGTATGTATTTACGAAAAAAGTATATAAGTATGTTTATCCATTATCTAGTCTACCCATAGTACAAGCTCTGCTTAGTTTGGGCTAGATGGTGTTGTGTATGTGATAGAATATTATAGAATTAGTTTAGGAACAAAAACACACTTCTGTGAAGACAAATAAACATAAATGTCATTTAGGCCTCATTAGGTTCCTTGTGCCCTAATACAGCCTTATGTAGAAAAAAATAAGCAACCATATATCTTCTTGGATCGTTGGAAAATTAACTTAATAATAATTATGAACATTATAAGATCTATAAATATTTGGGCACTGTGATCAGTCCCGATAATTATTTTATCATTAGATAGTAGGTACCTACTACTATTTAATATTTTCATATTTTCCTTTAAGCAATCTCCTGAACAATAAAATTTTACATCTGCAGCAGTAAGACCAACACACAGCTCATGGTACCAGACATCACAACTAAGACATTTCCGCATGTCATCACTACGGTCTTCTTTACATGCTGGACAGTACCATGGGCCTTAAAAGAACATGCTATATGAGTTAGAAAAACGTTTATCACATGGAATTTACTGATTAGATTGCTTAAAAATGCATATTCGAACGTTGTCAAATGTCAAACTAAATAATAAACAAAAGATAGTAGAGTAGTAGAGCCTCGCTGATTTCAGCATAAATGGGCCGGCTCGACCCGGGAAGGACTACCCTCTCACAGAATATCGACGTGAAATACCGGTATTCCTACTGTTGTGTTTCGTTCGGTGAGTGAGAGTGCCGGAGGCCCATCACCCTCTTTCCCTCATTCCCGCTCCTTCTCCTTCCCACTTCCTTTCCTAAAGGGCCGGCAACGCGCAAGTGATGCTTCTGGTGTCGCAGGTGTCCATAGGCTACGGTGACCACTTACCATCAGGTGGGCCGTATGCTTGTTGGCCACCTTAGACATATAAAAAAAAAAGATAACAAACCATGCATACAAAGAAATGAAACTACTCATTGTTTTCTCTGCAATATTTTTTATAAAAACGAGCTTAGCCTTCGGGTTGCGGAGGTCAGATGGCAGCCGCTCCGCGTAAAAACTGATATCCAGTCAAATCCGGTTAGATTAGAAAGCCGAACCCAAGTGACTTGGGAATAATAAAGGCTAGGGAAAAGATAACATTTTTGGTACATATTTTGTAAGATATGTATCCCACTGCAGTGTATAACATAACATTGACTGGTTAAAGCGAAGTTAGGTATTTATATGAACTATAATAACATATTAATATAATTTTTTATTTATTTCTGAACTAGCTTTTGCCCGCGGCTTCGCTCGCGTTAATTTAGAATTTGACAATCAAATCGGGTTATACTCTGCTTGTAATAATATAATTCAATCATGATTCGAAAGACACGTGGCGCCATCTATTATCATAAGAACGTTATTGTTGTTTTCCTCGGGAACAGTATTTTTTTTTCAGGATGAAAGGCCTTAGCCTATGTCCGTTTCTGTACACCTGACAACGTATATGCAAAATTTCAGGATGATTGGTTCAGTGGTTTAGGCGTGAAAAGGTTACAAACAAACAAACTAGTTTAAACTATTAGTTAGGATTAGGATCAGGATGGTTATACTATACTTGAGTAAGACAGTTTTAGCCATTGAGTTTTGAATTTGCTAAATGAATCACTAAAAATGTCAATATCTGGATTGCGCGATTGTCAAACTAAATTAGTTAGGTGTTGAATAAAATAAAATGTGTGTAAAACTTAAGCTTTTATTGATAAAAATAAAATACGAATAAGTTACATAGAGCGGAAGCATAATTACCATCACATCATTACCATCACACATCACATCTCATCACACCATCACAAGTCACAACACATCACTACTTCGTCAGAATCTCGCTCAAAGCTTTCTTCTTCTTTTGACCTTTGTCGAACTTGCGTTTCTGCAAAACAAAAAAACAATTAAATGAATACACCTAAAACTGCATTTTTTACATCGTTTTAACAACTAAATAAATCATACTAATATCTATACTAATATTATAAAGCTGAAGAGTTTGTTTGTTTGAACGCGCTAATCTCAGGAACTACTGGTTCGATTTGAAAATAATTTTAGTGTTGGATAGCCTATTTATCGATGAAGGCTAGAGGCTATATAACATCACGCTACGACCCACGGTGGCGGCGCAGTAACTATAAATGCGGGTGAAACCACTAGAATATCTAGTTACAAATATAATAGTTTGTGAAAATGTACAACATAGCCCATGTCCTAAATGAATATATAAGATTTTGAAATTAATTCACACGGGCAAAGCCGCGTGCAGTAACTAGTATTAAAATGTCATAGGTACTGAAGATATTCGACTATTTTTAAATCATGCTTAAACCGTTACACAGATTTGTATACAACTTGGCACATAGATAGACCATGGATCCTGGTATAACACATTATTCAATTAACTTTTTATCATGGTAACTGTTCCGCTGGGGGATTTTTGCGAGTAAAGTCGCGTGCAGAAACTATACTATAATAATATCAGCGCTGTATTAAACGGTGCCACTCCTGGGCCTCTTCTCAGTGTGAGAAGGGTTAGGCCATACTCTAGCACGCCTGCCCAGTGCGGGATGACAGACTGCACATATCTCCTTTCCTCATGATGTTTCCTTCACCGCTTAAGCAAGCGATTAACTATTTATTTAATACGCACATAACTTCGAAAAGTCAGAGATGCGTGCCCTGGGATCGAACTCGAGACCTCTGCGTCGTAGCCCAACGTCCCCCATTAGGCTATCGCTGCTAAAGCTAGAAACTAGTTAAACGCAAAAATTACCTTTTTCTTCTCTGCTGTTAAACCAACAAACTCCTTCAGACTCTTCTTTTGTTTGATTGGCTGGTTTATGTTCTGTTTTTTGTTAGGCGGTTCTTCAACAGCATTGCCATCCTGTAAGAAGAAGTTTTGTATGAGAATCTTAACTAATATTATAAATGTAAATGACTTAATGGGAGTTTGTTTGTTACGCTTCCACACCTTAACGACTCAACCGATCATCACGAAATATTGCATACACTTTGTCAGGCGTACAGAAAAGGACATATGGTACCTTTGTACCCGAAGGATAGAAATTTATTGACATCGCGAGTGACGCTGCAGGCAAAATCTAGTAGGTACATATTATAAATGTGAATTATTTGTTACGTTTTCACGCGTAATGGCTTAACCGATCATCATGAAATTTTGTATATACGTTGTCAGGGCTACAGAAAACGATATAGGGTACCGTTCATCCAGAAAAGTACTGTTCCCGAAGTATATATATTTATTAATAAAATCAACTCAATTCAAGCTGCTGAGCATGTATGCAGTATACAGTAGCCGGATATAGGCATTCATCAGTTGTACACAACTGCTTGCCTGATAATAAATAATAATAATCTACATTAACGCGAGCGAAGCCGCGGGCAAAATCTCTTATTAAAAGAGCGCCAATAAATGCTCTAGACAAGGCCGAATCTAAAGGCTTGGATGGCCGGCATATGTTTTGAGTCAGACGAAAATGAGTGCAGCTTGTAATGTGATTTAAGTGAAACTGTGAACGCATAACTCAAATATATAGTCTGTAACACACATGTGTATAAGTGCATGCTCTCTTTCTCTTACTCAATTAGTTTAAGCTAGAGAGGCATCTTTGAAGTATTACGCAAACTAGATTTTAGTTATTTTTAACCTCCCTTCCTCCTCTCCCCTTGTCAGCAAAAATAGTATAATATATCATCCAAAATAAGCTTAGAATAAGAAAGTAGAAATCACCCCCTCTCTCCATTAGCGTTAGACCAATAAGCTAACCCTATACAGTGTATAACAGAAAGATACTAATGAGATCACCTAAAAGATAATTTAATGATGTTGGAGTATTTTTAAGTATCTTGTCTGAACCTAAGTATGTGAGGCAGCAGGTGCTTTATATAAACTTATTTATAACTTAGATAGTAGACGATTTGTTGTTTAGCTGTAGTTTCTACTCACATAAGTAGCAAGTAATCTTAGATGCTTAAACTTGTTTGTATTATTTGTATGTCAGTGACGTAGCGTGTGTCGGGGGCCCGGGGCGGAAGAAGAAAATTTTTCGCCTGGGGCGATATAAAATTTTGACACCCTCTTATTTAGGTAATTTAGTTTAAAAATTTAATTTAAAGCGATTCTAAATAACTTTTCGGCAAAAACAGTCATCATTATTGTGTATTGTACATCTACCCATTGCTCTTATCATTATTCTTCAAAAAAATATTTTAATAATAATGAAGATAAATCTTTATGTATTATTAATTTATTATTAATAGTGGAATTTTCCCGCCCCCACTACGCTACACCACTGTTGTAAGTTCGATGAGACTGACATAGTCAAAGTCGAGTCCCTTAAAAATAAAGGTGTAGTCATATTTAAGAGTCACACACAGTCACAATATAAGTAGCGTCTTTGCAATGGACATATTATATAAAAAGTTGTGTTTGAAAATCTTTACCTGATTCTTTCTCTTATGCATGATTCTCCTAAACGCGCCATCTTTAACTTCTTCGTCCTTAGACCCTAATCTCTGACCGCCCTGGAATCCTTTCTGCCCACCCTGGAATCCTCTCTGGCCTCCCTGGAATCCTCTCTGACCACCTTGATTACCTCTCGGTCCTCCTTGATTATCTCTTGGTCCACCTTGATTCCCTCTCTGAAAACCTGGCTTCCCTCTTTGAACGCCCTGATTCTTTCTCTGATCGCCCTGTACTCTCTGATTGCCCTGGTTTGGCTTCTGATTGAACTGTTTCTTGAAGCCAGCCTTGCCAGGTGTTTGTTTCTGTTTGTCAGTGTACTGAGTGCATCTCTTTACGCGAATTATTCTGTTCTTCACAGTTAAATCTTCTTCTGTCAACGCTAGAGCCAGTTCTACGCCGTCTTTTGTTGCGAAGTTCACATAGCCAAATCCTGGAAAGAACATAAAATAGGTTTTAAGTAATATTTTGGCATACAAAGACTAATGTTACAAATGGACGTGATTCATTTATTTTTTTTACAAGCGTCTGCCCTTGGCTGCTCTCGTTTTTTTACTGGAAGAAAGGTACTTTTCGGTATCCCTAAAAATGTTTATGTAACATTTTATGATGATTGGTTGAGTAGTTAAGGCATAGAAGAGTAACAAATAAATAAACTCACATTTGCATTTATTATATAAGTTAGGATATTTACATTTATGATTTTAGATGGTTTTGATAAAAAAAAATAGTACAAAACCCTTAAAATAATTTAATTTCAATTATACTACCTATTAAAATAAATGTTACATTAATTATAATAATAAAAAGCATTTATTACCAGTCTTCTTCTTATCGTGTTGATGGCAACAGTTTTCAAATGATTAATAGTAATCACTGACAATGGCCAGTGATTACCAGTTGAAATATTTTTATATACCCATCCACTGAGTATCGTGTTCAAGATATCAGCAATCCAAAAAGTAGTTATTAGTATTTCCCAGTCTAAGTGTGCTTCATTTAAATTTTTCATTGTAAACAGCACAAGAAAATCCCTAATGGACGATGTCTAACAAAAAACAAAAAATAAATAGGTATCAACATTTTCACTAACCTTTCCCTGCATTAGTTGCCTTATCTCTTATAATCCTAACTGACTCTATCTCGCCGCACTTCTCGAACATCTGCCTCAAAGCCTCATCCTCCATAGCGAACGGCATGTTCCCCACAAAGATGGCACACTTCGGGTCATGTTCAACTCCTGTGTGTGAACTCCTTGATACACGCAAGTGGTGATCGTTCAGAACCGTGTTGTTTTCTGCTAAAGCCTGTGAATATGATTAGACATTTTAAAGGCAAAGACTTTTTTAACTTCTAGTCACAGATGAGATAGTTGTGTATCTAATGGTAAATGGTAAGCACCACTAATGGATGTCAATGCAATGTCAGGCGTATGCCACAACCAAACCATAGCCTACCATAAGATCTATATTCACTGTGTACATAAATTAATTTTATGTTAGGGCATCAAAGCTATGATTGGACTAGATAAGGAATTAATTCGTAAATAATTTATAGAAGAACAAGGTACCTTTTCAACAGACTCCTCATCAGCATATTTAATATACACATTCACAGTTGTTCTCTCAGGGTGCAGCTCATTCTTGATCACGGCTAGCTTTGGTGTGTACCGCCCGTCCTTCACGGGGACTGTACGTATCCTGCAAAGCACAAAAAAACATTATAGGATTGGTAAAGGAGATATTAAGGTTAGGATTCGCTCAAGTGTAGCCTTCCAGATCAAGCAATAGAATCCATGATACATCGGGAATACCCCAAATGTACTTTTGTTTAATACAACACTAGCTTTTGCGCGCCGCTCCGCCCGCATGGTACCTACATCATTAAAAAGTAGCCATGTCCTTCCCGAGGTTAAACTATTTTTGTACCAAATTTCATACAAATTGATTGAATGGTTTATTTGAATTTATAATATTAGTAAGGAAGTAAGGATTAATGTCAAGCAAACATACTTATGGTGCGTGGTAACCAAACAATAGATGTGGATTTTACGTTGCCAGCCTGGGGTAAAGAAATAATGAGAAAATTATATAGATTGGGCCAGGTAATGTATAAACCCCTTAGGCTTGCCAGTTTTTAGAATGCATTTATTTGGCTCGGCCAAATAAATAGCCCATAGGAGAGGTAAATATTATGTAAACCTCTTGGTATTGGATATTGGGGGTCTCTCAATCCACACCACACATACATTTATAAGAAGGATAGTGTTTAGTAGGCAAGTAGAATATTATGTTTATCTTACCTAATAGTTTTTATCTGCCCATGTTTACTAAATATCTTCTTAATTTCTTTCTTACATTTTGCACTGAATGGAACATTGCCTACAAACAGAGTTCTTTTGATTTCTTCTTCAGTATTTACTTCTGATTTCTCTTTATTCTCCTCTTTCGGCTTATCCGTTTTTTGTTTCCGTGGTTGATCCTTTTTTAATTCTTCGTCTTCTTCGTCAGAACTTTCGTCAGCAGTAGGCTCTGACTCAAATACTTTTTTATTTATCTCTTCATTTTCTGATTCAATTTCATTGTCTGATTCATGTTCCGAGTCTGATTCTTTATCCGTAATTGCGTTAGGGTTCACAGCGGCTTTTACTTTTTTGCTTTGTTTGACATCTGTTTCATCATCCTCCTCTTTATCGGAAGGTTGGTCTGTTTCCATTGGTTGAGGTACGTCTTGTTGAGATTTTGACTTCTTACGTTTTCTATTTTTCTTTTTTGGTGTTTCTTGATTATTTTCTAAATTATCTTTATTTGTTTTCTCTGCAATATTTTCCGTTGATTCAGATTTCTTTTCAGCTAGCTGTGGCTTTGGTTTCTTCTTCCGTTTCTTATTTTTCTTTTTAGGATTTGTGTTATTAGTACTTTGAAGAGTTCCTTCTTTGTCCGTCTGTGTGTTTTCTGAATTTTTTGGTGTGTTTTTCTGCTTTGTAGGGCTTTTGTCAACCGTGCTGGCATTGACAGGTTCAGTTTCAATGTCATTATGGTTATTTTCTTTGTTGCTCTCATCGTCTACTGTTGATTTACGTCTCTGTTTCATTTTTTTAGGACTCTTAGCAACTATGGTAGTAACTTCTGTAGGTACACTTTCAGACTGCTCTGTAGGTGGGTTTTCTGCATTTTCTGATATAGAATTATTCTTCTTCTTTTTCTTTTTAGGAGTACTCTCATTTGCAGTCAGTTCACTTACATTTGAGCTGCTTACTTCTACAGCAATAGAATTATTTTTATTTTTCTTCTTTTTAGGTGATTTAGTGAGGTTGTTGGCTCCGCTGTTACTCTCTAGGTCGTCTTTTAAATGTTTCTTTACTTTATCAGCTTTAGGACTAGTAAGGCTTAAATTACCGTCGCCATTGTCAGTGGTCTCCAAATCTGGGTTCTGGAATATCCTTTTCGGAGACTTCTTAACTATAGCCTTCTTCTTCTGCATACTTGGAGAGAGAAATATAGATCTATCTTCAACAAACTCGCTTTTTGGAGTCACGTTCGGGGATGGTTGATGTTTCGTTGGCGTTAAAGCTCTTTTCAAGAGCCTAGGTCGATTTGGAGTCACGTTACCAGTCACTAACGCCGCTACACTGCCCACCACGTAATCCATTGCGTGATTTCATATAAAATAAGTATTTTTAGAAACGAAAACCGTGTGTAGCAATTATGACAAATACGCACATGGTTTTTGGTTATGTTTATTTTGACATTTATTCGACATAAAGCGAATGTTGCAAAGAAATAATTTTAATTTCCCATAGAAAATGACCCTGATTAGTTTGTGGGGTAGTTGCGAATTCTAAGGCGGGTGCCCAGAGAAGTATTTGTGGTGGATAGTCGCCACAAGTTATTCAAAATATTCAACAACTAACGCGAACTATATAAATAAATATGTGAGATCTTTTACTTTGGCTTTAATATTTAATCTGTTTCATTAATGTAATATTATTATAAACTATTTTATGTATATTTCTAAATAGGTATATATGGCTTTCAAATCTATTTACAAAGACTATGTAATGATATTAACTATCCGTGATAGTATTCCTCCGCATCGCTGTCCATTGGCCTTATCTTTTCAAGGTACACGATTGAACAATATATTGACCGTGATTTCAGCACATTCCAATAATCCAATAAGTAAGCACTAAGTAAGATTTGCAATATTGTAATATAGATCACTTGTTGATTAATATTAGTAATTTAGACGTAATGAAAATAAAATATTTATTAGTAATTTTAATAATCTATTTCATATAAATGTTCATAATTTCTCAGTTCCCATAATTTCGGGTAAACAAATGCTCTTGACACGCTCTAACATGTTACTAGATTAAAAATTACCAAAATAATTATATAGCATACTAGTGATTGCTTACAACGTTCAATTATATCATAACTATAAATAAAGTAATGTGGTTTTTGATTGTGGAGAAAAATCTGTGTGCAATACTCCAAAATAATTTAATAATTTTCAAGGTTTGTTACGATGCCGATGGTATAATCTGTGCGTGCATTGACAAATTTGAGTATGGTAATACATACTATTCGGGAAAAACTATGTGTTTTAACGACGCTTTCTCGCTAATTTTCAGTTTTGTTTGATTGTTACGTCTAGTTTGGTGATTCTACATTCAGTGATATTTTGAAGTGTGTGTGGATTATTTATCCTGCCGAAACGTAAGTTATTGATTGTTTTCTAACGTGTTTTTATTATCAAATAGCTAGCGCGCCATTGTGTCGCCCGCCATCATTTCAATTAAGTTTTATAGATATCGTAGTTGAAATAAACATACAAAAGTAAAACAAACTTGCCGGTAAAATATCTAAATGCATAATTAAGCTAATTGTTATGTTTTGCAGTGTATTTTCCATTTAAGGTTATGGTTTGCGCATGCCCGAGCATTCTTTGCGTCGGTGTATAAAAAGTAATTACTATTGTAGTAATATAAAACGTCGTTGAACCGTGGTACGTGTAGGCTCATATTACGTAGTGTACACACCTTATTCTTCGTAAAATATAGCAGATTTGAATGAAATTGGAGCCGCTGTTGCTAGTAGGAAGTTGTGTAATTAAAGTATGTTTTTTTAAGTCTTGTCTGACCTTAAACTCTTTAGATTCGCTCTATTGCCATTATACAACTAGTTACGGCGCGGTTTTGGCGCGCTCTGTACATGAAAACAAAGATATTTTATTACAGAACACGTTTTAGAAGAAGAATTTAAAGGTTTTGATACCATACTACTTCTCGTCATCATCAATATAAATACAGAGTTACTAACTTAAAATGTCACTAGGAAATTATACCAATAAGACTTTATTGAGCGTCTGAAAAGGGACAATATTTATGGTAATCATATACTTTTAATGAGTAAATGAATTCCGGCTACATAAATAGTATTATGTATGTCAACTTCATGAATAATTAATATTATTTTGTAAGGTAACACGTTTCTCATTATCACTAATGTATTTAAAAAAAATCTTTAATCCGTAAGAGGCCTATTCTCAAGCATAGGTGAATAATCTGATAACATAGATACATATCACAAACAGATAAGTACCTAGTTACTTGAATATTCATTTATATTCTATGTTTACAATATTTTCAAAGCAGCACCATTTCTTTTATTTAAGAGTGTAGGTCTTGTCAGTGAAACATTTGCTACATCTATTCCCAGGGTTTCCTTCACTTGATTCAACACAAGCAATAAAATATTGTTTTCATATATATTATAAATGGTATCTTTCCATTATGTTGCAAAGAGATGGTGCAATAATTTTAACCAACTTTAAAAAAGAAGGAAACTGATATTTTTAATCTCATACAGTACTATTGAGTATTGTACTGTATGTTTTTTATGTAGTTACCTCATATACTTATCTGGCATTTTCAACCAGTTTGGACAATATGTTTTTACTTATTCCTCTGAAATTTGGTCAAGAGTAACCATAATATACTAGCATACACTTATACCACTGGCTAGTTTATAAGGACATGACTATGTTACTGAATATTGTTAAATTATAATAAACTGATAATAGAAGCTTAGTTTGGGCACAGTTTGGTTAATAGGTATTAAGCTAAATTTTTATGCAACATTAAGACTTGAACCTGTATCCTCGGGTAGTCAGTGTAATTACACATTTACAAACTGCTGCTACTGACTATTTAATTGCAGAAAAAAGCAATAACACTGCATGTTCTGGGAATCAAAAGCAGTATTGCACAATATGCTGCAAATGCACATGCTTATGAGTTATGACACAGTGCAAGAGAGAATAAAGAATGTTGAAGCTGATTATATTTAAAGAGTAGTCACATTTTCTGTTAGGTAGAAAGGTAAAGGAGTCTTTTCTTTTAGGTAACTTAGCTAGCTAAATGTGAGGATAATATACTTCAGCTTATTTCTCCAGTGATATGTAGGCATATGTCTACTTAATAGTTCAGCAGTGTGACCATGTCAAATCAGATAACACGTTATCTCGTCCGCACCTGTCCATAACCTCTTTATCAGAGCCCAGCCTCTTTGTTTACATAGTATTGCTGATAATACCGCACTTGTCATTTAAATAATATCAGCCATAGGATTAACATAATATGCTGACATATGGAATTACATTTTTGTAATATTGAAAACTTGTTCTATGGTGTAGTGGTGTTGAATGAGTCTGCTGTGCATGAGGTCACAGGATCGATGACTGGCACAGGCAGTGTCTGCAAGTTTTCTGTCAAGAAATCTTCCAGAATGTTATTTGGAACTGTTCTGGGTAGACAGTAATAGTATCACCACCTATAACATACCTTGCACAGCACGGGTGGCGAAATATGTGTGTAATTCACCTCTACTTGCGAGAATATAGGCGAGACAATATGTATGTAGGTATATGTTAAAAAATAATGTTTATTTGATTTTTTAGTCGTTTTGCACCGCGAGTTATTCGAACCGCGGTGCGACTCGCCCAAGTACTATTTTGAATGGGATCATTCGCACCGCAGTGATTGGAGCGATGTTTCTATGTTTGTTTTGGTAGGGTGAATGAACTGCGTTATCAATATTAATAATAATATTAACAGTGATTGTGTTAGAATAGAGTTTGAATGTAGATAAGTCAGTCAGTGTTGAGCTACAGGCTCACGGGCTCGGCAACTCGCGAATGATTCCCCTGTAAGTGAAGTAACAGTAACCCCTTACCATCGGATTGGCCGTAGGTTTGTGTACGACCTGTTGTATACGATTATGTATACCGGAAAATTTGTCGAAATCTGGACTTGTTAATGACATTCTCTATTATATAGGACTATTAGCTACTCCGATAGACGTTGTCCTGAACACACGAAAAAAATAAAACCAAATCTAAACCATTCTAGAATCCACTTGCACACACAAAAAGTTTCATCAAAATCGGTCCAACCGTTTAAGAGGAGTTTAATTACAAACACACGCACAGAAGATGTTTTCGTAATACTCGAATCTATATTAAATTAAACCTAAACTATTTCAAATTCAGTTGATCACTTGCAAAAATCTAATGTGAACAGATAGTCTGCAATCCGACACGATTAGTTAGAAATTAGGCGCAGGATTTACATGCTTGCCGAGCCATGCGGTGAGCCACCAACTTCGTAACGCTGGGTTGCTATGAAACGTCTCAATAATTCTATAGCTTTGCCTAAGCCCGACCTGAAAATATAAATTAGTTATCGTTTTATTACAAACTAGCTTTTGCGCGCGGCTGCGCTCGCGTGGTACCTACATCAATAAAAAGTAGCCTATGTCCTTCCCTAGGTTTTAAACTATATTTGTACCAAATTTCATCTAAATCGGTTGAGTGGTTTAGCCGTGAAAAGGTAACAGACAGACAGAGTTACTTTCGAATTTATAATATTAGTATGTATTTCCTGATTCAAGATACTGACTATTCAATATCTTGAATTTGCGTACTCCATAGCAACATAAATAAATTAATTCAGAAATAAATCAAACCCAATTACACGTATGTTTGTGACACGGAAACCGATTTGCTATTGCTTACAGCAATTTGCTTTAAACATTCTCGTTTATACTGACAAAAAATATTCATGAATTATGTATGAACAATAACATAGTATTTTCTTACAAGCGTAGTATTGTGAGCTTGAGTATTTAAACATTGTACATAATTGTTCTTAGTTTTTGGTACCAATTAGAGTATGACTCATATTATAGGTATGTGGTTTAGGCTTTAAGTGTCTTTCATTGAAATTAAACTACTATATACGGATTTTATTGCGTTGTTTATTTGACACTTTATTACAAAGTTTTGAAAACTGTTACACTACTATTACTTATTAAACTTTACTAATTTTTAAGCTAATTAAATTATTGAAACTATTAAAACTATTTATACTATTACTGGAGTATTCCGCTTTCGGCACCAATTTTTTCAGCACCTATGGTTTCGGCACCTAAGCACTCCCTATTACTATA
Source organism: Catocala sponsa (assembly GCA_963564715.1). Taxonomy (NCBI): domain Eukaryota; kingdom Metazoa; phylum Arthropoda; class Insecta; order Lepidoptera; family Erebidae; genus Catocala; species Catocala sponsa. The sequence goes on from OY751349.1 coordinate 20,429,953, forward strand.
CTATTATACTATTTATATTTGTGTTTATACTTTCCCCGACGTTATAGTAGTTTCATTTCAATGAATAACATTCGCGTAAACAGAAGACGATATTATTTAAGTGTCTTTACTTATGGTGCAGTGGTTTGAGTAGTTATATCTAGCGTAATGTTGCGGATTGAGCTCCGCAAATGTACAAAATTAAGTGTGATCGGTAGATAGTTGTTTAAAGCCTGGATGTTCTTTGTGTTATTTCAATGTTTTTAACATTTGATTTGGTTCTCATAGCAGGTGCATGCAGCTAAAAAGCTTGCTTTTCTCACAATTGATGAATTGATGCTGTAAAATGGCAGCTATAGTAACCTTATGTTATAATTCTGTTGGTTTTTATTTCCATTGTAGTTAAAGCAGGTTTGTCGTGTAAATCCTGCTGTCATGTATTGCAGGATAAAAAGGATCCAATGTGTTAATTCAAGATATGGATTACTTATATGTGTGACAAGTTCGGCTACGCGTAATTGAAAGCAGAAACATCCAAACCTTCAACCCTCTTTACAAACTACTGTCTAAACTCTTTACAAACTATAACATTTATAATATTAGTATAATCATATATTTTATTACTAGTTTTGCGCGCGGCTCCGCCCGCGTGGTACCTACATGTATAAAAAGTAGCCTATGTCCTTCCCCAGGTTTTAAACTATATCTGTACCAAATTTCATCTAAATCGGTTGAGTGGTTTAGCCGTGCAAAGTTAACAGACAGATAGACAGACAGAGTTACTTTCGAATTTATAATATTAGTTAGGAAGTAAGGATTCCGGCATTACTTAAAAACACTTAACGAATTCTGATGCGGTTATTCTCAATGTACTTTAACTTACATAAATTGAACTCAAATTCCATCAAATTCTTTTCTATAGAATCCGAGATATAATTCAATACCCAAGTAAAATATCACGGCTCCAGGCTAGCATACAATAAACAAACTTAGAAATGTTTTACTCAGTCAACACCAAGTATGAATGCTTGCCGCAGCCATTTACGTGACTAGTAAAAAATACATTTTCAAGTGCCCCCAAGCATGACTGGATTATCTCCAAACGCGATGCTTGTATGCAATAGGCAGGTGTTATCGATGCCCTTATCTGCTATGCCAGGTTCTGAAGCGCTGCGTATGTGTGTAAAAACTGTGCGTACGTTTATGGTGCTTTGTGTTTTAAATAGAACTAGGAAATGTTGCTTTTATTAAGTGATTCGGCTTTTTCATGTGCTATGTTAGTGAGGCACGTTGGGTAGTGTTGTTAGGTTTTTGTGTAAGGAAATCCTCAGTACTTACAGAGTTTAGGCCTGTATGTACTTATTTAATTTAAGTAAGTAGTCCTTTCATTGTAACCAATGGGATTGTCGCTTTTTGAATCAGGATTTCTTAGGTAGGTAATAAGTAAATAATTCATATATTCTGCCAACGATCGCACTACAGCAATCGTGCGGCAATTTGCGTGTGAGGATGATATCGGCATTAGCCGTTATCGTTATCTAGACTGTGATACTGCACTCTTACGTTCTAGTTTATAAAACTTACTAACTTATAAGGTCGTTACAAGAAAATTAAAGTATTATTCTTAACACTTTGAATGCCATGTAGCAGACACAATAGAAAATGTATTGTTTGCGGTCATTTACGACCGGCATGGCGTTCAATGTGTTGAGAAGGACACAGGTATGCATAAGAATGTTAACTTGCCCAATAATGATGCTAGTGCCTTCCAAAAGATTTCAGAACGCTTTTAATAAAAAAAGAAAGGAAGTTTCGATAATATATATTGAATGAATATTTTAACTAAAGTCTATCTAGTTAAAATATTCATTCAGTATAAACTGTGGTATAAATGAATATTTAAAGTAGATTCAAAATGTATTCAGTAAGGACTTTTTATGATAAGACAGTTAATATGTATAACCCTTATAAACGTTGAGCGCGAGCATTCGACGTAATCACAGAATACGGCGTATACCGTAATTTAGAAGAAGTCTCTTTCATTGACTCCCACAGTGAAAGAGTAGGCGATATTATTACGTGAAAATGTGAAGTACTTAGTGTCCATTCACCTATCATTAAACCCTTCTGAGCCGACGTCGTCCACTTGTAGACAGATGTCTATATTTAGCTCAGACCACATGTCATGGCGATTTTGTACATACGCCGCGCCGCCAGTCTGAACGCAAATAACGAGCGACGTGGCGTGGTTTTATTTCTGTTTATGTTGTCTTTTTAGTCGAGTGACTATCGTGGTACTGACTTAAAAATGGTAAAATTTTAATAAAGACACGTGTTTTGTTGTTTTCAAATAATAACGGCTCCCGTGTTCCAAATATATATTGTAGGTTTTGTCAATTTTCTATCCCTCGGGATAAAGATAAAGATAAATTTATTTGTTTCTAAAATGTGTAGTATATACAGGATATATCCTATACATTAGTTGTTAACATTAGTAGCTATGTATCAACATGTTTTGCCATGACGGCGTACAAATGTAATTTATATAATTTATGATTAAGAATTATTAACATATAAATAAAAGAACAAATAATTGAAAAGTGATAAATGTAAGTTAATAAAATGTCACAAAAATAATGTCAGGATATGCAAAATGTCAAGAGTTTTTCAAAATTGCAAATCACTAATAATAATAATTTAATTAATAGGTATCATTTAAATAGTCGTTAATACTATAATAACATTTTGTTGTCAACATTTCTTTAACTTTATTCTTAAATATTTTCAGATTTAAAGATTTATATTGTTTTGGAAGTTGATTATAAATTTTCGGTGCCATACAAAATACACTATTACGCAAATGAGCAGTTTTGGCGCAGTGTATACGTAGCCGATCATTGTCTCGTCTGTTGCGCTGGACAGTGTCCGCCAGCCGTGGTAATAACGAAGGATTAGTTTTGACGAACACACATATTTCCAGAATGTATAACGATGGTAGTGTTAAAATATTATGGTTTCGAAAATATGGTTGACAACTATCAGTAACCTGCAAGCCAAACATAGCGCGGATGCGCCGTTTTTGGAGCTTAAAAACTACAGACTTGTCAGTAGAGTTGCCCCAAAAAATTATTCCATATCTTAAAATGCAGCCTACTAAACCATAATATGCAGTAAGGAGTGTAACTAGGTTCACCGTTGGAGCCAGTTTATATAGGGCGTAGGAAGTTCTACTTAATCTACTACTTATATTCTCAATATGGTCTTTCCAGTTTAATTTTTTGTCTATAATTAGCCCAAGAAATTTTGTACTATCTACTTCTTTTACTAGTGTTCTATCATAATATATCTTCATTTGCAATGGAGGTTCTATACGCTGGCTAAAATGCATAATGTTTGTTTTATTTAAATTTATTTTCAAATTATTATTATTTAACCACGAAATAATTGATGTCAAGCTATTATTTATGTCTGTTTCATATGAGTATGGATTTTTACAAGAGATTGTCAATGTACTATCGTCAGCAAAGAGAGTCATCGGATGATTGGTGGAGTTAGGTAGGTCATTTATGTAGATCTATATTAAATAAAAGACTTCCGATTACACTACCTTGTGGGACCCCAAATTCGATTTGACGTTCATTTGATTTATATACTCCCTCAATTTTTGCTTTACCATCCAATGTTTAAATAACGGTAATTTGTTTCCTATTTGATAAATAAGACTCTATCAGTTTTAAGATATTTCCCCTTATACCGTAGCATTTCAATTTATTTTTCAGTATATTATATTCTACATAGTCAAACGCCTGGGTCATATCACAGTATATAGCACATACAGGTGTCCGTTTATCAATATTTGTCATTATGTTATGAAGAAAGTCGTATATAGCCATATTAGTTGTCATATTCTGCCTGAAACCTTTTTGTTGGCTGCATAGTAGGGAGTTTGTTTCGAAATACGTGTGTATATCTTATTGAAAATATATTTCTCAAATATTTTTGATAAAACTGACAGCAGTGCAATAGGTCTATAATTTATCATTTGCTCCTTACTTTCTTTCCTATGTAGGGGTCTAATTATGGATGTTTTAAGGCTTTCGGGGAATACACCATTACATATACACAGGTTTAATATATAACTAAGATGGTGGCATATCAAATGCCCCACAGATTTAATTATTCCTGTCGCTATTTCGTCCGGGAAGAACTATTTTTGTGGATGAACGGTAGTCTTTATCTTTTTCTGTACCCCTGACAAGGTATACCTATGCGAAATTACATAATGATCAGTCAGATAGTTGAGGTGTAAAAGCGTAACAAACTAGCATTCGCATTTATAAAATTACTAGATGTTGCCGCGGTTTCACCCACGTTTATCGTTACTGCGCCGCCGCCGTGGGTCGTAACGTGATGTTATATAGCCTATAGCCTTCCTCTATAAATAGGCTATCCAACACAAAAAATAATTTTTCAAATCGAACTTATAGTTCCTGAGATTAGCGCGTTCAAACAAACAAACAAATTCTTCAGCTTTATAATCTTTATTAAATATATATAATTCTTCTGTACGTGTGTTGACAGTGAACTCCTCCTTAACGGCTGGACCGATTTGAATGAAACTTTTTGTGTGCGTTCAAGTGGATTCGAGGATGGTTTAGACATGCTTTATTTTTTTATTTTTTTTCTCTTTTATACAGGACAACGTCTGTCGGGACAGCTAGTATTAGTATGGATTTACAATTTCAGGGTTGCAAATGTATTATTAATTTTAGGTAGATTTGTTTTAAAAAGGTGGTAGAATTCTTAAGCTCTCTTGCTAAGCTAGAATGCTTGTGCTAGGAGTGGGTCCACGTCGTAGTGCAGTGGGTGGGATACCCACGTCAGGAATATTCATACATACATAGACTCACGCCTGTTTCCCAGAGGGGTAGGCAGAGACTACGGATTTCCATTTGCTACGATCCTGACAATATAATATTCTTAACTACTAATAGTAACAAGTGCGTATTAATGATTATGTGAGGAAATTGACATTAACAGCACAGTCTAGAACATTGTCCGCGATACGCACACCTGGAGCCTATTTAATAAACGTGACAAGCCGACAATTTTGTCACTTTTCAACATATAAGTCGAATTGTCGCGACAAAATATGCCGTTTATTAAAGATGACAATTAAGTCTAAATGCGACAGGTACAAACTGACAAAATTGTCAGACTATAAACCCCAGTTTAATAAAGGCGTCAATTGTCAGATTTTACCTGTCAAGTCTTTAAGAAAATATCTCCAACTTATTTGTCACACAGTCACAACACAATATTGAGGTATGCATAACGAAGTATACTGCAACTCCATTTTTATATCCTACTAGCTGTGCCCGCGGTCTCACCCGCGTTAGTGGTATTTGTGGTTACTGCGATGCTCCCGTGAGCCGTAGCGTGATGTTATATAGCCTATATCCTTCCCAGGGTCTCAGGCTATCTCCATTCCAAATTTCATCAAAATCAGTTCAGCGGATTGAGCGTGAAAAGGTAACAGACAGACAGACAGAGAGTTACTTTCGCATTTATAATATTAGTAAGTATTAATTACTTCGTTATTTTGCAACCAATTTTAATATTGTTTGCACAAAAAGATTTCATTTGATTGTGATTTGTTCGTGTGTAAAATAATACACAAAATCAAACATAGGCAACTATCCTATCTATACAAATGAATAAAATTAAAGTGTCTGTTTGTAATGTCAAAATAACAGCTTTTTATCTAATGCATATGAAAGTATATGTTACCTATACGAAAATATCTATCTTTAAAATTTTTGTCTGTCTGTCTGTTTGTTCCGGTTAATCTCCGAAACGGCAGAACCGATTTTGACGGGACTTTCACTGGCAGATAGCTGATGTTATAAGGACTAACTTAGGCTACCTTGATTTTAGAAAAAAATAGGGTTCCGCGGAGACAAACACTTTTTAGTTAAAATCTACGTGGTCGAAGTCGCAGGTAACAGCTAGTTATCCTAACTAATATTATAAAAGCGATAAGGTTGTTTGTTACCTTTTCACGCCTAAACCACTGAACCAAACATTCTGAAATTATGCATATACATTATCAGGTGTACAGAAACGGACATAGGCTACCTTTCATCCCGAAAAAAATTACTGTTCCCGAGGCAGACAACAATCACTTTCTTATGATAATAGATGGCGCCACGTGTCTTTCGAATCATGATTGAATTATATTATTACAAGCAGAGCACAACCCGAATTGATTGTCAAAGTCTAAATTACCGCGAGCGAAGCCGCGGGCAAAAGCTAGTAATATATAAATGCAGATGCTAGTAAAAAATAAAGTACCTATCTGCAATACTTTAATCTTTTTTAAATGCACATTCACACATGTCACATTATCAAAATTGTGTTACCATCCCACCGTCTGCTATAAACTCCAATTAATTATTATAAATTAACAATTGTACCGATAACTTGTTTTTAAGCAGAAAACAGCGTACTGTTATCTCATACACACATTGTATTAATTTATTATTAAATACTGAAATTTTCCTTATGGAATTAGGCCATTTATGCTGTAACCGCGGCTATGTTTACTTACAGATAAACGGTCTTTGTGGTGCATATAAACAATATGCAAGGAGGGCACTGTAGGTATATTCAGTTCAATCGTTATCGAACACACACGCTGCTTACTTGTGCAGGCATTGAAGTTACTCGATGCAATTCATTCAATGATTCGATATATTTTTATTTGCTACCCTCGACGATAGTAAAGGGTTGCATTAGATAGTAGTACTAGATTTTCTTAACACTTCTGTGTTTCCTGCGCTGTTATTTTTGAATAGAAATACAATAGTAACTTTCTTACTCATAATATTGTCTTCTGTTTACGCGAATGTTATTCATTGAAATTATACTACTATATACGGATTTTATCGCGTTGTTTATTTGACACTTTATTACATAATTTAGAAACTGTTTTATACTATTACTATTAAACTTTAGGTACAAATTTTTAAGCTAATTAAATTATTGAAACTATTAAAATTATTCATACCTATTTATGTTTCGGTTGCTTTTCAACGGCCATGGTCACGGGGAGACTAAGATGGTAGTTGTCTCAATCAACACAACAAGACACAAGACAACAACAAAGCGTAAACATATATATAAATAGTTTAATTTCTTAACTCATTTCATAATTTAATTTCGTGAAAAACTATGCAGTATACAAACATCGGTATTGGATTAAGTACTTAATCGTAAATGAAGTATAACATCGATATGAAGTTGCTAAATCGTCGATACCCTTATTCAAAAATATTAGTGGAAGACACAACGTCTTCCACGTGATAGGTGAAAATGTCGCCCGGTTAAAACTGCTAAGAGAGAAGGTGGAGGTGGAGTCCACTGAGACATCTCTCGGTGCATATTTGCAATCACGTGTTCGGTAATCACTAATCAGGGTGTTGTAATGTCAATGAATTGATCACCTAGTCTGCGCGCCATATTGCCAATTTTAACCCAGCATATAGGCAGATTAAAAATATGTGTGTTTTATTGATAGACGACTTTGGTTATTGATATATCCGATGATTAAATTGCGTTTATCCTGTATAGCCCGCGGTATATCTGCGTAGAGGTTTAAGTGGTCGCCTCGCCGCTACCACTGCGCCGGGGTGTAGTGGGTTCGAATCGCACACGGCACACAAAAATTATTTTATGATCCACTAATGATTGTTCCGATTCTGAGTGTCCTTTGTGTCTGTTGTTCAAATGTTTGTAAAGTCCCCCGCGACATGAATTATTCCCAGAGAGAGAGAGAGGGAGTAGACACAATTGTCTAGGACAATTACCAAATGCACTAGGGAATTCTTTTTAATGCTATATTTGCTACATAATCTTTGTAATAACCAGAAGCACAAGGACAAGTGTAATATGTCTAAATAAATAGCAGGTTACGACGACCGTCTATTAAGCATACATATTGAATTACGTAAGTACTCCTACAACTAAAAAATAGATCTAGTAGGCCACGAATATTATGCGTACCTACTACTATTGAAAAAATCGAATGAGGCAAGAAATCAGGGTCAACCAGTTCTAACTTTTAAGGCATTCTGTATTTGGAGTCTATTGCAAAAATCTATACTAATATTATAAAGCTGAAGAATTTGTTTGTTTGGTTGAACGCGCTAATCTCAGAAACTACTGGCTCGAATTGAAAAATTATTTTAGTGTTGGATAGGATATTTATCTAGGAAGGTTATAGGCTATATAACATCACGCTACGATCCATGGGTGCGGCGCAGTAATCATAAAGGCCGGTGAAACCGCGGGCACCTATACTTTTAAGGCATTCTGTATTTGGAGTCTATTGCAAAAATCTATACTAATATTATAAAGCTGAAGAATTTGTTTGTTTGGTTGAACGCGCTAATCTCAGGAACTACTGGCTCGAATTAAAAAAATATTTTAGTGTTGGATAGGCTATTTATCGAGGAAGGTTATAGGCTATATAACATCACGCTACTATCCATGGGTGCGGTGCAGTAATCAATGTATTCATAAACGCGGGTGAAACCGCGGGCACAGCTAGTAATAAATAAATAGTACCTATTTCTTTTTTTTGTATATTGTTCGAGTACCATCCTCATAGGTATCAATAGAAAATATTTGTTATACTGAACTCTTTTGTCAAACAAAAGGCACTGGATGCAAAATCCTGCTGTAAAAGATAACGACTGCACGCATGGCGTAGTGGTTTAAGTAGTCGCCTCGCTATACCACTGCGCCTAGTGTTGTGGGTTCGAATTCCACACGGGACAGAAATTTATATGATCCACACACAAATGGTTGTTCAGAGTCTGTGTGTTCTTTGTGTCCGTTTGAATGCGACACAGGAATTATTCCTAGCAGGAGTGATCTTTAAAAAATATATAAAAGAAAGTTGGGTATGGCAAAAGAAGCATGAGAGCAGAATAAATGCTGTAGAAATGAGAGCGTTGAGAAGCATATGTGTTGTGACTCTGAAAGATAGAATAAGGAATAGTGTGATTAAAGAGAGATGCGGCATGAAAGTGGATATAGTTACAAGAATAGAAAAGGGTATGTTAAGCTGGTTTGGACATGTAGAAAGAATGGACGAGGAAATACTGACTAAGAAAGTTTATAAGGCTAGTGTGAATGGAACAGTCGCAAGAGGAAAACCTTGGCGAACGTTTCTCGATCAGATCGGAGGCGTTCTGGACAAAGGCCAGGTTAAGAGCTCCTTGAACCGACGGGCGTGTATGAGGAATGTGATGAATGTGAATGAAGCCAGAGAAGTGTGTCAGGATCGTAGCAAATGGAAATCCGTAGTCTCTGCCTACCCCTCTGGGAAACAGGCGTGAATCTATGTATGTATGTACGTATAAAAGAAGTAATAAATATGCGTCGGGTAGAGGTTAAACACGCTATCTAGACGCTATCGAGACTATTAGTAGGCAGTAATGTTACTGCATATGATGCAGTATATGACCTAGTCTATGATACTCCTGCGATGGGATCCGAACGACGGGAGAGCTCAGTAAAGTTGGCGTGTATCAAACGCATGAGTGTAGTACCTAGATTCCTTTATATCTAACTCTTGTATGCAGCTAAAATGCATCGGCTCAATGCAATGAGAGAAATATAACAGTAACGTATATACAAATGGCGACGAAACATACAAACTAATATACACACACACGTGTCACACAGACAATGTACCTATATGCCTATGCACGTGTCCAGCTTGTCTCTGTGCAGTGCTTTTCCTGTCTTTGTCACCCGCCATTTGCAGTTAAGTAATTTGTGCTTTTTATTTAAAAATAAAAGGTTATTATAATCTTTAAATTAACTCACTTTTACACTATACTAATATTATAAAGAGGAAATATTTGTATTTTTTTGTATGTTTGTTTGTAATGATTTAACTCAAACTACTAGACCGATTTTAAAATTTCTTTCACCATTAGAAAACTATATTATCATCGAGTAACATAGGTTGTTCATGTTATTAAAAAAGGTAGGTACTGCTACTAACATAACCTAATCTACTTTTACGCGAGCGAAGCCGCGGGCAAAAGCTAGTGAAGTATAAAGTGATTAATTTTTAAGCACGTTTTTACATTTCACATAGTTTTGGACATCCATGCTTCACGAAGAGACGACTGAAGAAATAAATAATTTCCAGTTCATAAACTTTAATAATAATGAATGAAACGATTTAGAATCCGACAAATGTAATGTCTATACAAAGCTGTGTATAGACAGGAAGGAGGCCCATTCAAGTATGCACGGTTTGCATTACAATGCGCCGGTGTGTACGTGCCGTTACGCTTATTGATGTTATTTGATGTCTCTAGGGTGATATTTGGCTGTTAACGTTATAGTCTTTGATTAATAATGGGACAGTCAGCTCAATCGTATAACCTAAAGAGAGTGACTGGAATAGACTGGACGCGGCAGGCGATAGAATGGTTGTACTGAGACAACTGGTTCAGTTACTGACAGTCCAGTGTGTTAAGGTTTGGCAGGCCTACTCAGAGCAAACATGCAATACATGGTTGTTTGTGGCAGTAAACTGCAGGTGGCCGTGGCGGCTGGCAATTTGCAATTGTTATAAGATTCCGCTTAGAACATGGACCTCCATATCACTGATGTTATTTGAATTTTAATTCAAATAATAATAGTGCACGGATGGCACAGTGGTTTAAGTGATTGCCTCACTACTGCCACTGCGCCGGGTGTTGTGGGTTCGAATTCAACACGAGATAACTTGTTGATCCAAGTCTGAATGTTCTTTGTGTCTGTTGTTTGAATGTATGTAAAATTCCCCACGATATAGAAAATATGCCTAGAGTGAGACTTGTCTTTTAACAAAAATATAAACCTAAGTTATCATAAACATTACATCTAGAGGGAAAAACCAACAAGAAGTAGTCGCAATGTTTTGAAATATAGACAAAATAACAAATGCAAACATTTCAAACGCACAAGGTACTTGCTAGGTACAATTGAAACCACGTACTTTACCCATTATCCTCAAGATACAACGCAGGCCTGTGGCTATTGACAATATTGCACACATGACTGTCATAATAGTTGCCGAGCTGTTGAAGATTTGCAAGTTAAGTGCCATTAGTAAATAGACACCAACGACCTGATTTGACCCCTTTGAAAAGCAATATGTATTAAATGAAATATCGTGTCTTTTCCTTTTCGTCTGTACGATCGATCTGATGAAAATCGTGATTGATCGCATCAAAAATGACGCCCATGCACGAAACGATTGGTCGTAACGATCCATCATTTACTTGTTTGAACACTGTCGAATCATCGTTACGATATTCATGATTGCATGGGTTTTCGTTGCGATTTCCGACATCGTCTTCGATGAAGTAAATCGTTAACGATCTTGACATACACTACCGATTCGTCTTTTCGATCGGTTTGAAGCGACGGATTGTACAGACGAATCGTACCTCTAAGGCAGCGGGAAAGGAGAATACACTAAAACCAAGAGTTTTTGTGCACGCTTCCTGGCGAAAACATAGCATTGAAATTATATCGTCAATTTATAAATGCTTAATGTTATAGATTTTAGTCAAAGTATTTAAAAGTATGTCGCATGCCAGCAGAGGTATTGACGATATGATGGCTGGTTTAAGGACGATGTAGACATTGAGAGGGAACGTAGAGCTCTAGCGGTGCGGAGTAATATGTTGGCTCGTAGATTTGCCCGGTGTACAGGCCTAGTTAAAATTACACTCTTTTAGGCTTACTGCCAGAGTCTGTACACGAGTAATCTATGGGTCAATTGTACTAGGAGATCGCTAGACGCCCTGCGCATCCAATATAATAATGCTTTCAGGATGTTGCTGGGATTGTCTCGTTACTGCAGTGCGTCGGAAATGTTCGCGCAAACACGAACGGATGGCTTTTACGCAATTGTGCGCAAAAAAGAACGGCCTCACTACTGAGGAGAGTGAGAGACAGTCCTAGCAGCATTCTGAGAACTGTTGCTGAGAATTTCCATTCTCCACTTTTAAAAAAGTTTATTTATTTATTTATTTATTTATTTATTTATTTAATTATATGGTGAATCAACAGCTGTAATTTACAAGTAAACAAACAAGATAATAACATTGAGCCACTTACAGATTCACACGAATAGAAATTATGTAAGTAAAAGCTAAGACAAAAATAGACATATACTAACAAAATAAGAATGAGAGTGCGGAAATGGTAACCAGAATTTATATACCTAAAGCCTAAATTAATTACAAAAAGAAATCTTTACTTAAAAGTGTTCTTGCATTTCTTATGCTTGTACAAAAAATGTCAATATCATGCTTGTCACTGACGTCGTTAAAAGCGCGACAAGCTCGCCACAAAAATGAACTTTGTCTATAATTACTATTTGCTGCTGGAATACTAAGAGGTATCTCTAGGTTAATTTATACTAACACTTGGATATAAGTTAAATTGTATTACTAACAGTCTATGTATTCATTGGTCCGAAATAAAGCTATATTATTATTATTTGTTCCTCTTTCACGGGTATATTCCTAATACGTTAGGAAAATACCCGGCCCTTTGGGAGGCTTACACGGAGACATGGGTCCAACGTGAAAAGGCCCTTCGAGAGTTTTAATCTAAGGTGGGATGGAACACCTACAGCGGCACTAGCCGCAGCAGGCGTAGGACTATTGCTACGTATGGATTCTAATATATGGGCCATGGGTATGGGTGTTTGATGGACTGATATATTGGTAACTGTGGATGATAAAACGGCGTCTGCCCTGAATACTCTAATAGCATCAATCGAATGGACAGACGGTGACTCGCCAGCTCACTACTATTATTATTATTAAGAGGTAGCCTTGCCATCGCGACTGCATCGTGTTGTGAATTCGATCCGCACACGCGCACACGGGACAAAAGCTTGTTTGATCAACAAATAGTTGTTCCGATTCTAGGTGTCGTTGGTGTGCGTTGTTTTAATGCTTGTAAAGTGCTCTGTGACACAGGATTTATTCCTAGTTGGGGAAAGACGTAAGTTTAATAGACCCATTCGTAAACTTACGTCAAATTGCATACTCGATGGCGTAGTGATTGGTGTAACCGGCTGCCGCGCTTGAGGTCGCGGGTTCGATTCCCGCACAAGGCAAACATTTGTGTGCATGAACATGGATGTTTGTCTTGGTCTGGGTGTTTCTATATAATATGTATGTATTTACAAAAAAAAAGTATATATGTATGTTTATGTATTATATTGTCTTGTACCCATAGTACAAGCTCTGCTTAGTTTGGGCTAGATGGTGTTGTGTGTATGTGGTAGAATATTATTATTATTAATTTATACTATGTCTAACACTAATCTAGGAGGGGCAACTAGTCTATGACTATGAATCACTTCCAAATAACTGGTTTCGTTGGATCTACAGCAAACTATTAAATAAACTAACACACATAGCACATATTTTTCTTTTTATTAAGTCAACTAGCTTTTGCCCGCGGTTTCGCTCGCGTTAATTTAGAATTTGACAATCAATTCGGGTCGTACTCTGCTTGTAATAATATAATTCAATCATGATTCGAAAGACACGCCATCTATTATTATAAGAACGTTATTGTTGTTTTCCTCGGGAACTGTAATTTTTTTCGGGATGAAAGGTAGCCTATGTCCGTTTCTGTACACCTGGCAATATGCAAAATTTCAGGGGTTCAGTGGTTTAGGCGTGAAAAGGTAACAAACAAACAAACTCATTTTCGCTTTCATAATATTAGTTAGGAAGTTAGGATGAAAGAGCAAAACGTCTCCCGAAAGCAATAAATAGTCTCCAACAGCATATACATTATTTCTAGTGTGAGTTTATTATAAATCAAAATATTATCTTGATTTAAAAGTTTGCAAAGCCTCTGTCGAGATTTCATTATCTCCATAGAAGGACTATTCTTTAGTACAGACGTTGACAAGACGTCTCTATTATATCGTTAGAGTGCACGACATAATTATTAAAAGCCTATTTTGTCTGGCCGCCATAGTGCCACTGCAACTGAAAAGGTTAATTACCTAATATTATCTTGTTTATACTTATGTATATGTTGATAACTTTCCAAATATGAGGTTTAAAGAAATTAAGGAAAATGTTTCCTAAAATGGTCGAGCCCTAAGTAATTAGAACACCATAGAGCGACCGATAAACTGACGAATAGACTTGTATGTATTTATTTTGTATTATCGATTAGTATCAAATCGATAAAACTTATCGTTACACATGGGTTACATGCCAATATTGACAAATTTAAAACTGTGATAACATTGCGCGATGTGCGTAATGTAGAATTTGTATTTTCGGTGAGTTGGAATGAACGGACTTATTTGTTGATGAGTGGCGCTAGCGTGATCGCATATGGATACGGATCTGCATGTTGTAAAGACCTGGGGCCTTACAACTTCATCCCCTTCATGGAATATTAGTTAAAATATATATTTAAATATACAGGTATTTTTGATGTGATACATCTATAGCCGCGCGTAGAACAAATTGCTGGCGTGGCGACGCATGCCGTGGCGACGCGTCGCCACGCTATATGATAGTATTTTACATTATGCCATATTAGTTCCTGTCGTAATCTGTTCTTTTATGCATATTACTTGTACAAAATAATTTCGATGTTTCACATCTGCCAGGCGTCCCGTGACGGCTCACAATTTTTTTATACAACAAAGGTTTTATTTTCTTGAAAATAATACTTCGGCACTACATATTTTTATTCCTGTTTCACATAAATGTTTGTTCCGTGTGGGGATCAAACCCACAACACAGCGCGGCAAACAGTGGCGAGACGACCACTTAAACAACTAAGACAAACGTACAAAAATAAACTTAAAAATATCTACTAAGGCTTTTTATACGACATAGATTGAAAACAGTAGCCCCTAGTAACAGCATTAGTTTACACAGAAATATAATACACTGTACATAACTTGGCAGAGTAAACCACATATACCCACACGGTCAATTAAAACAGGTTAATGAACAAAAAAATAAAAAGGCGAGCGGTATTAAGTAACAAAGAACTTGTTGGTGGCGGTAGTACGGCCCAGTGAGCGTCACACTTCAATCCGCTCGATACGAAGGGACGGCCTTAAGGCGAATGTAGGCATATCGGTTTGGCCAAGCGTGGATATTCAATGAATTCATCAGGCTGTAACAAGCCATTGATGGATATAATCCTCAGTTAGTTAACGCTAAAATTCTCGGTTAATCGGATTCCAGTTGGATTTTACTTTTCCATGAGTACAAGTACGTAGAGCTGTTTGTCCCGCGTGACCTCCCTGTCGTCGTTTCATAGCCGTCCAATCGGATTATGAGAGTTAAAGAATAGAGAATGCACGTGTGTTTCCGCACGGGCTGATCCCCGTAAAGTTTCGCTGCTGTGGCTGTAATTCGGTCTAGGGGATTTTTATCTATTTATTTTAATACTGATGGCTGGTTTTTTTGATTAATTGATTCGATTGCTAGTCAACGATATTTTATTAGGGCGTTTTCCAGTTAATACTTAATAACAATAGCATCGCTTTATGCTATGTTAAATATTATTAGTCATTCGAATGGGAAAGGCTAAACTTCGTCAAGTCGATCACTGTCAAGTTCTGGCAAATCTAATACCGGGGCCACTTATCACTACTTACGTTTTTTCCGTCACGAGTCTAACCCGGTTGCCTGATAAGAGTTCTGTTACGTGTCTGCAGGCCCTCTTATAACCCTTTATTAATTACGTAGCCGAACTAATGGCTAATAGAGTGATTACGTGCCGTACCTACGTATGTTAAATAGTATATCGATATGAGTATTGATTTACGAATACATCCTGTGACGATACAAGTTTTTGTATCGGTTACACAAAGAGATATCGACTTTATTTAAAGGTTATTAAAAAATATACATATTAGTAGAACCAATATTGCATTATTAGTTCTACTAATATTTTAAATTTGAATATCATAATCAAGATTTGATTTGGTTGGTAGGTAATCAAGATTTATATAAATAATCTTGATTTGATAATCAAGTGTAAAGGGTTGAAAGGATTTGGATGAAACTTCAAACACAGACCATGTCCTTGGTTACTTAATAGAGTACATTTTATCCCAGTTTTCCTTACCTTGGATTTTACGCGGGCGAAGCCACGGGCAATTACTAGTAAATGCTAGTTGTTTGATTTATTCGTTCTTGCAGTGACATAGCATAAGTGTAGGTAGGTACCAAAGGGTTTAGTAGCTGAGTCAGGCAGTGTTATTAGTTATTTTTCTCACGCCATATTAATAGTGATGATGACAATATTCGGATTGCTTAAAAAGTTTCAAGAACACATTCTAAGCTAAACAAATATTGATACTCCAAGAATACTATAGCGAGCGTGTGTGAAATATTTCAAGGACAGTAAACATACGTTTTTAATAATACAACAACTTGAAATATGTGTAATACACAATGGGATTTATCCATGACAAATTTCTTTGTACTTATTAGGTATTTACTAGTAAACAGCCGTTTTTTTTTTCATGTAATTTTGGTGATTCCTATATTTATACAATAAAATGTCTAGATAATATTATTATTTTTTTCTTTCTTGTTTTTGGAACTTTTACGCACAGCGTATGTCAGTTCCATCATAGCCTAAACATAATACTAACCTCATATTTATGTATAATATTATTTTAATTTTAGGAATTAGTTGTTTATGTTATTGGACTTATTGGTAACTAAATTAAATCATTTTAATAAAACGTGTAATTTTTTTACGTCTGCCGTTTCGTAGCTGTAATTCGCCATAATTAAATGATGGTTGTTTTTTGTAATTTACAACCAACCATATGTACTGTTTACAGTCAATTAACTATACATGCGGCATATTAACTAACTTTGATTCGTAATTTTTTAATGAAATAGTTTACAAGATTTAAATTATCTTTTAATAAGTATTAATTGTTTTAAGAAGATTTCAAAATATATTTTTATATTCCAAAGGTTGGGTAATGTAACTATTTGACTTCAATACTAACAAAAATGTGAGTCAACTACCCTATTATAACGATACTGGATCAATCTTCACACGAGACAAAAAATACTTTGTTTACTAACGAGTACCTAAACCACGATATTTTATCCTGTGTGAGTGACCCCGCGATATATCAAGTGTTGCCGAGGGAACTCGTGATATTACACAATGTTGCTGCATGTCGTGCTCAACTATTCACACAACCAGTCCTGAACAATTCTAACTCTGCCTAAAACTAGATACACAATATGTTGACAATTTCGCTCGACATATAATTATTCTTGGCAACGTCTCATTGTACGATATTTTATGCATATTAATAGACATGCATTTAGCTTTTTAAATAACTAGTTTATCTATAGATTTTAACAAGCTTTATGTAGATTGATTAGGAATTTAAAGAATTTGAGTATACGTAATTTGAGTCCCGCATATAATCGAAAATGTTCCAATTGAGAGTCGCTGTGCCGAATCCAGGTGTAATTTGTTATTTGCCTGTTATTTCAATATAACTCAAGACCTTATGATGTAAAGATTATGCATAGAGAGCTGTTAGTTATCCATGATAAATAACAATTCGATTTAGCATTTCATTTGTCTTGAGATTTTTTGGTCCTAATACCTATATTAAATATCGTTTCCCTATATGTGTATGTTTCCGTATGTATAACTGTATGTCTTTATGAGGCAGTGGTCATCGTGGCGCCATTGCTAATTAGTTCCAGCTCACCCGACGAATTACCATCCTCTAACAGGGATCCGGCTTCAGTGTAGTAATACTGTTACTGGGTTTCGTCCCTTCAGTCAGTCTCCTCGACCTTTCCTTTCATCTTTAGTTCCTTTTTCCGAGGGTGACGCACGAGTTATGTCTATGGTATGAATAGCTATCATAGGTTACTATGAGACACTGCTTACCACCAAGTGAGCTATAACAGCACATCCCCACATAGGAGGTATGCAAAAAATTATAGTATAGGTGGTCAAAGTGTAATATATTGTGGAGCGATATTAGTCATATATACAGCTATTATCGAAACTACGTAAAAGTAAGTAGGTAAATGTTAAAAGTCACATAATTTATACAAATATTGAAAGGCGACGCAACACTTGTGTGCAGAAACTGTGTCAATATTGTCTGTACCTGAGGAATATTCCGTCTGCCGTGTTGAAGGTGCACTTCAAAAGGCTCTGTAATGCCTTTAGAATTATTCACCATCTACATACATACATACATAGATTCACGCCTGTTTCCCAGAGGGTTAGGCAGAGACTACGGATTTCCATTTGCTACGATCCTGACACACTTCTCTGGCTTCATTCACTTTCATCACATTCCTCATACACGCCCGTCGGTTCAAGGAGCTCTTAACCTGGCCTTTGTCCAGAACGCCTCCGATCTGGTCGAGAAACGTTCGCCTAGGTTTTCCTCTTGCGACTGTTCCATTCACACTAGCCTTATAAACTTTCTTAGTCAGTCTTTCCTCGTCCATTCTTTCTACATGACCAAACCAGCTTAACATACCTTTTCTATTCTTGTAACTATATCCACTTTCATGCCGCATCTCTCTCTAATCACACTATTTCTTATTCTTTCTTTCAGAGTCACACCACATATGCTTCTCAACGCTCTCATTTCTACAGCATTTATTCTGCTGTCATGCTTCTTTTGCCATACCCAACTTTCACTTCCATACATAAGTGTGGGCACTAATAGTCCTCTATGAACAGCCAAACGTGCCTTTTCGGATACATTTCGACTGTTCATAAAAGCGCGTAGGGCTCCATTCACTTTGTTGCCAGCAATCGTTCTCCTTTCAATATCTCCGTCATGTTTACCATCCCTTGTAAACAAAGTACCCAAATATACAAACTCTTTCACTTGCTCCACTTTTTCTCCATCAATCATAATATTACACATCGTCACGCACTCTTCCTTTTCAAATACCATTACTTTCGTCTTGCTTACATTTATTTTCATTCCTTTACTCTCAAAAGCACCATGCATAACAGTTACCATCGCCTGCAACTCTTCCGCCGATGACGCAAGTATTACTTGGTCATCGGCATAAAGAAGACATTTGACAAGTAACTCATTCATTCTTAATCCCCATTCACAATCTTTTAAATCTTTCAAACAATTGTCCATGTATAGGTTAAACAGCCAAGGTGACGCTACACATCCTTGTCTAACACCTTTATCGATGCTAAACCACTCTGTGTAGGTCCCATTTATCCTAACACAAGCTCTGGAATCATCATAAAGAGATTTCAGAGCTCGCGTGAGGTTGCTATTCACTCCATACATGGACAATGCCGACCAAAGTTGATTCCTCACCACTTTATCATAAGCCTTTTCCAGATCCACGAATGCGCAATAGACCTTTTGACCTTTGGCCAAAACTTTTTCGGCTATGCTCCGTAAGGAAAAGACCTGATCCGTACATCCCATACCCTTTCGAAATCCCGTTTGTGCATCCCATATTTTCTTGTCGGTTACTTTCACAATCCTTTCAATGAACACTTTTGCATACAATTTACCGACGACGCTGAGCAAGCTAATGCCTCTATAGCTTTTGCACTCTTGCTGTGAGCCTTTTCCCTTGTATAAAGGTACTATGACGGCCTTGCACCAATCACTTGGTACACGGCCGGTATTCCAGCACAAGTTAAAAAGGCGGCACAACTGAGTTGCTATAAGACCCTGTCCAGCTGTCAGCATTTCGACTGTAATCCTATCATACCCACCAACCTTTCCTGATTTCATGCTTTTCAATGCTTTCATTATTTCATCCATATTAATAGGGCTTTCATCACTACTATCATTATCATTCATTTCGAAACTTTGCCCTTGCCATTCCTCTCTTTCAAATAAACTTTCAAAATATTCCTTCCATCTCTTCAGTACGCTCTTTTCTTCATTCAGTAAACTTCCATTCTTATCTCTGATTGATTTCAGCTCTGTGGTTACGGTTTTACCTCGAACCGAGCGAATGGATTTCCAGAAGAACTTCGCGTTGGTCCGGAAATCTTCAGATAATCTTCTATCAAACTCGTCTGTTTTCCTTTTAATTACATCTTTCACTACCTTATTCATTCTTATAAACTTATTCCTAGCTTCATTCACATCCTCATTCGTTGCTTCTTGCATTCTTTCATTGGCTCTCACAGATAGCCAGTCCAACCATGCCTGCTTCTTCTCACGTACTACCTCTTGCACATCTTTATCCCACCACACATTCTTCGATTTTATAACTTTCCTCTTCTTGCTCACACCGTATACTTCTGACGCTACAACAACCACTTCATGCTTAAACGACTGCCATAATTCGTCTATATCATCAGTGTCACAAAATCTTTCAAATGTTTTCCTCAATTGATTTTTATACTCGTCTTTCAATACTTCATCTTGCAAATTTTCTACTTTTATTCGTTCTTGGACACTTGTTCGGGTAGGTATACGGTGTCGCCATCCTTTGAAGAGGCCACGTATCTGGCTCATAATCAAAAAATGGTCGGTATGGACACCAATACCTCTATATACCCGAGTGTCTAGGACATTCTTTCTCAATCTTCCATCCACTACAACAAAGTCAATCATACTACTTCTTAAATTCTTTGCTTCTCTTGTATACTGGTGTATTCTTTTGTGGGCAAACATAGTGTTTGTCACACAGAGATTCCACTCCAAACATAGCTCAAGCAACCTTTTTCCTTTCTCATTCACGCTTTCGTCCCCACACTTGCCTAAAACCCTTTCGTATCCTTCACGCTTTACTTCCCACCCAACCATTAAAATCCCCTAACATTATCAACCTCTCGTGTTCCTTGCATTTCCTCAAGACATCTCTTAAACACTCCCAAAAATCTTCTCTTTCTTCCCGTGCACTGTGAGACATACCCGTTGCTATGTTTACGGGTGCATAGACCCCTACCATAAACACACGAGTAATCCCTACTTTCATTCTCATCCATAGTAACCTAGCATTCACATATTCGAATTCTTTTACACACTCATTCATTCTAGCAGACAGAATAACACCAACTCCCTGACAGGCTCTGGTATTGCTAGGCACGCCGGACCAATACGCCGTGTAGGGTCCATGCCTAGTGGTGTTACAGCCTTTCCTTTTCGTCTCATTCACGCACAGAACATCAATCTTTCTCTCATTCATCATCTGACATACTTCATTCAATTTTCCATCCATCCCTCCTCCAACATTCAATGTAGCAAAACGGCTTTCCGTAGGCCACTTTTCGCCCTCGCGAGAAACGAGACTTAACGGGTGGCGGACCGCGTCGCCGCCATGCGGATTATTAATAAAATCAAAGTCCATATGCGTTCCCACGATTGTTAGGGAAAATACTGTCCACCTCCGCAGAGTCCTTTACAGAGGTAACGTGGATCCATCCTGTGCCCTGTGACCACCAACACAGGCACCCTCCGTTCACGACTAGCTTTCCCTCTGGCCACGAATCCATCAGCACGGGTCGGTTAACACCTTAGATCGGGGTTTATTCTCGGGTCTGCTCCCTGAAAATTGGTTTGACTTCGGAGTTTTCCTTCTCCTAGACAGGTTGCAAACCAATGCTAACGAGGCCCATCTCCCCGAATTCACTATCTAAGGTGTATTTACATTTAGGGAGCATACTGTCTTTTAGTATGTCACCTAGTATGTCTGTTCCTCAATCACGTTCTAGCCACTAACGGATTTTGTCGAAAAGGCACGCAGTTAGAATAAAATCGGAAAGCTTTTCTGGAAATGTTGTTTTGCCATAAGCATTGCAAAATGTGTAACACTTTTATATCTGAAAACCACGCCGGTGCAGCTTGGCCCAGGAGCCTTTTATATGTAATTAGTACTTAATGAAAAGTCTTTACTTATTACTAAAGTTTAGCTGTAAAATATGCATAGTGTCTCTTTAATCAGCAAATCTATGAGTATAGACCTAATCTAGATCTTTTCATAAAAGTCTATTGAAAAGCGAAACATATTGTGTGTAAAGTAATTGATTGAGGATCATATTATTATAATAAAAGTGTTCAAAAAACCTAGCTGGTTGGCCTTGCGGCATAAGTTTATTGGCAGGCGGTTGTGAGTACCCGTGTACGCTTTCGGATAAAAATCATTGTAGGTCCTCTTGAACTGACGAAATGTAGGCTCAATACTCCTCTGCAGACGCCTTCGAAAATATACAGCTTATAAGTCAAAAACAACTTATCTTGCAAAGTAATATTACGGTGATAATAAATCTGCCGTTATTTGTTCCATGTGCTACTTATCCTAGAGTGCCATTAAAACTCCATTACCTACCATTAATAGACTCAATTTGATATACTTTCGTATGAATGACCAATATTTGGACTAAAACAGCAAATATTTGTTTGATACACGATATATTGTTGATTATTTCACTTAGAATTTCCTACAAAATACATAAATTTCTTGTAATTTGTATTGCAAATTACTAGTATACATATGTGTAATCCCTGCAGTTAAGGTCAAATTTTGTGCTTGGAGAGGGTCCTCGTCTATTCCCATTGTTAGATCTCTAAATTCGACTCGGCAGTAAATCTACGGGTTAGGATCGAATTTACGACTTATGGATCGCAAGTCCGCCTTAACCATTTTGCTACCGCTTCATAACTCTTATGCATTTTTAAACATATTTTTATTATAAAGAAAAAGTCCTTAACCCCGGGTCCCAGAGACATGGCTTTCGAATTCGGTTGCCGGCTAATTGAGGACCTAAACATTCTTATAGACGATCTGACTATAAAACAATTCAAGTAGTCTGGACTTCTTAATAAACAATCGCAAGCGAGTTCCCCCCTTCGACACTTAGCGTCTATTAGTCCAACCTTGGCTCCAAGCATGGCGCATTCGCTCATTAGCGCGTACGTTAACCCTTGTGGCACTCGCCCAAAAACTACAACCACACGTTGTCTTAGCTAGTTACTAATTGACAATAAGCACTTATGAACTACGGACTACAAAGGCTTGCGTGTTTAGCTGACGAATTTCCTAGACATACGCTTTCATGATGTTAATTAGTAGGTATTCCGAAATTTGATTGATTAGAGTAGAGAAGAAACGGCGAAGAAAAACATCGTGAGGAAACCAGCATGCAACTCCGCATGTCTAAGAGTTGTCCATAATGTTTGAAGTCTGCCAACCCGCACTGGGTCAGCCTCGTGGACTATGCACTAGTCTTTCTCACACTGAGAGGAGACCCGTGCTTAGCAATGGGACAATTCGAATACAGGGCTATTATTATTACAGAGTAGAGATATTACCACCATTCTTAAAACATCGTCGCCTCGATGGCGTAGTGGTTAGTGTAACCGACTGCCACGCCTGAGGTCGCGGGTTCGATTCCCACACAAGTCAAACATTTGTGTGCATGAACATGGATGTTTGTCTTTGCTGGGTGTTTCTATGTATAATATGTATGATTATCCATTGTGTAGTACCCATAGTACAAGCTCTGCTTAGTTTGGACTAAATGGTGTTGTGTGTATGTGATAGAATATTATTATATATTATATTGTCTTGAATGTGCGGGAATTATTCTATTGCTATGCTATTCACTCTCGCGCATGAATTGAAAATGCTTTATGAGATGGTGGTAAGGCCCTAGAATAGAGTACTCTAAACTGATTGCCGTGACGAATATAATGACAGTAAGTTAGCTATAGAGATATAAATGATCTAAACAAATGGAAAATCGTAACCAGTGCCTACCCCTTCGGGAAACACTAGCAACTGTTTATAATGGTATCCATTGTTGTCACCGTGTGATGGTGCAAAGAGTAATTGAATGGCTCATTGGTCTATTGTAAATTTTTGTGCAACTAGCGATCGTGGCATTTTGCGATATATTTCTAGGTCGGGCGATGCTGTTAGGTGTCGGTTGTGAATCGAACCCAAGACCTTTTGACTGACCATAAACAACAGTAAACTTAAGCCACGGGTAGCAGTGGTCACTTAGTAGTTCATTTAAATGATTATCATCGTTTTCAACGCATGAGACGCATTCCTATGAGTAGCTGCCGTGATGGGAACAGATTGATGTGTTGCGTGTTCGATGCCCGCACGAAACCGACAATAGATGATTGTGTAATTGAGAGACTAGGTAGGTACCTTCAGCTCAATCAACATTACGATTATTATTTTTATTTTCTATGTTATTGCCGAAAAAGACTCAGTACAGATACCATTCGTTTATGTATATAATATCAGCTCTGTATTAAACTGCCCCACTGCTGGGCGCGGGCCTCTTCTCACTATGAGACTGGCCTATTGCGGGTTGGCAGACTTCATATATCTTCGAGAACATTATGGAGAACTCTCAGACATACAGGTTTCCTCACGATGTTTTCCTTCACCGTTAAAGCAAGCGATAATCAACTATTTAATACGCATTTAACTTCGAAAAGTCAGAGATGCGCGCCTTGGGTTCGAACTCGAGACCTCTGCGTGGCAGTCCAACGGTTTCCCACTAGGCTATCGCTGCTATCATATATGTATAATAATTAAGGGACTGCCACGGTAACACGTTAGTGAATGCGACTGATGCATGCGCATAAGGTCACGGTTTTAACGCGGTCGGTAACGCGCTAATGATAAGCTTGATTATTCCATGGTAGGGTGATCTTAGTAAGCAATCATAGCCTGCGTTGAATAACTGCTTTTCAACAAGCGGGCCATGCGCAGTACACATATAGACCAGTACGACACAAAAGATCCCACTGGGTCGAAGTGTCGCCGGTCTGCACTGACTAGCCCCCACACATAAGATAAGATATAGACCAGTAGTGTACTGTCCTATATACTGATATGCCCAAATTAGTCGTATGAACACGTCGCGGTTTTATTATCAGGGACAGACGAAGGATTTCTCTCGTCAAAATTTCAGTAACAGCACGACGTAGACGGCAATAAACTCAGTCCTTATTACGTGTGATCTAGAAACGTAGTTGACGAAATGAAGATGTTATATACGGCTCCAACATAAACGTATTAAAATGTAATTAACAAACACATGAACTAATATTTGACAAAAATAAGCCACTAACTAAGCCACCCGAAAAAGGAGCCTCCACAAATTAGTTAACGATTTGGAAAATTTCTAAAATCAATTTTTTTTTGTACGTCTTGGTAATCGAACCCATGATCAATAAACAAAAATTAAGTCATATAAGATTTCTAAAATAAACCTAGCTATATTGCTTTTAAGAAAATATTACATTTAGGTCAAAATAAGAAAGCTTTTCTCTTTACTTTTGCTATGAAAGCGGTAAAAGTCAATTACAGGAAATGGCTAGCTTCATTACATGCAATGCTAGTTTTTGTGTGACTAGACATCGAGATCAATGCACCAGACAGAAATTTAGCTGCAAAATAAAAAGAAAACTAACTCTGAAACTAATAAAAAACGGGACACAATGCTATTGGCAATATCTCTAGTCAAAGATGCTGGGGCCATGTAACTGTTTAACGTCTAAGATTTAGACAGATTGAAGTAATATGCAAGTATGTAATGAATATTGAAAAATATTTTGCCAGTATTTGGGTAAATATGTATGTAGATGTCTTGCGAAAAATTCTTTGGTAAATAATGAGTGCCACATTTTTTTTGTTTTATCGAGACAACTCCTGCACTAAGTTTAATTCCTGTGTCACGAGGGACTTACAAACATTCAGACAATCTGGGTAAAAAATTGTGTGATCCACAAATAGTTGCTCCGAACCTGGGTTTGGAGCAACTATTTGTGGATAACACAATTTATTGCCCGCGCGGGTATCGAATCCGGAACAGTGGCGAGGCGACAACCTAAACACTCAACCGATTTAGATGAAAGGTACATTGTAGTTTAAAACCTGGGAAAGGACATAGGCTACTTTTTATTGATGTTGACTTTTGCGCACGGCTCCGCCCGGGCTACCACCCGAAGTTAGTACATATATAAGTCATGACTCAATATGTCCTAATTTTGAATGGACCTATCGTTTGTGGAAATGCACATCTACTTGAGACAACATATTCATTAGGTATGTCGTTGGTTCAAACAGATAAAAACGTTGCATACAATAAATCGTTGATCTAGACTAAGCAAATACTCTTTAGCCCATGAGATAATTAATAGAGGTTCTTCTCCTTATTGAAGAGCAATTTAACACCTTTTCAAATTGCCAAAACTTGTGCATACTTACTTATACATATAATAAACTCACGCCGAATTTCCTTTCAGGTAGGCAAAGACTGCGGGTCTCCATTTGCTAATAAATACATATACTCAGTTTATTCATTACTAGTATGAAACAGCCTTCATAAAGGATTTAAAAAAAATCTGCACATAAATGTACGATTTCGTCACCCACGCGGTATCGGACGATATCGAGTGTTGCCATTCGAAAAAAGTCATTAACAATAGTTTTTGTATGGACCTTATGTGCGTAACTTGTTGTCCAAGGTCGTACGACTGGTCCACAAATAGCTAACGAGTTATATAATATCGAATTGTTTAACGTTACATACCTACGTATTGTTTTTCTAATTTGATCTATTTATTTATAAAACAAATCACATATTTCATTACAGGAAAACCTAATGCGACTAGTGGACATTAATACATTATAATAATAACTATAAATTTTGTGATAGATATTGTAACGTCACCCTCTCAAATTCCGCCAACGTACAGCAAAATATATCTAGACGTTGTGCAACTACATTCAGCATCCTAGCAGCACGCACCACCAGTGCGAATTTTAAGACATCTGTGCGAATAACTGACAGATCTAACAGCCTTCCCCGTGGCCCCTGTCGTAACCTGGACTTAGATACAAGAAACGAGCGATGCTAATATTGTTGGGTTGTTCAATTTGCCTGTTATGATGAGGTAAATGTTTTTTGGTAAATGAGTTTATAATATCCTACCATTCCTAACACAAGTAGGCTTGGATACATAAGAGGATAGAAGGGTTATTGAACTTGTTTTGTATTTTCTCTACCATTAGGCTGTACTTAGCTTCGTAGGGATGCCAGATAATAGCACTCGTTTCCGGATTACTTCTTACCAACGCGTTATATAAAGATTTTATTATGGCTGCGCTGTTGTGGAAATCTTATGTTTCCCGCAAAACAAAGCCTAGATTTCTAAATGATTTTTTACATAGTTTTACAATATGACGCCTAGATCTCGTACAGAATCAACTCGTTGAATATCGTGTCCCTCCATGCAATAGTTAAAAAGCTTAGGTGTCTTTGAACGCGTAAAAGACATCACATTACGCTTCGACACATTAAATAATAGTTTATTAGTCTGGCTCCATTCCACCACACGACCAATATCTCGCTGTAAGCAATCACAATCAAAATCATTTTTTATATGTAGAAACAACTTTAGATCGTCCGCGAATAGTGAGCATCTTGCGTCTCTCACTACTTCTGCGAGATCATTAATCATAATAATAAAGGCTAAGGGGCCTAAATAACTGCCTTGTCCTATCCCGGTTAGAGTCAAATATGGGTTTGATATGTAACCAGCGTAGTCCACAATTTGTTTTCGATTTCTTAAGTAGCTGGAAAAGAATTCTAATAGATCTGGAGTAAAACCTGCCGTCGCAAATTTGCCCAGTAGGACGTCATTATCGACACTATAAAATGCCTTCCGGAAATCGAAGTAAACAACATCCAGTTGGGCACCCGCTTACGAGTCTAGAACTGTGTCACGTAACTCATAAAGCTTATTAGGTTGGTATTAGTACTACGTCCCACCCGGAAGCCATGTTGCGCGTCATTGATTTGAGCGTTTATTTGCGAACGAATACACGAACACAACGCCGACTCGAAAACCTTCGCGAGTACCGACAACACTGCCACGGGTCTATATCCAGCAACATCTGAGCTCGGAGCACCTTTAGGAACTGGAGTTAGGTACTCTAGTTAATTTCCAACCGTCCAGATAGGAACGATCTCGCAAACAGATATTAAACAAATATTGCAGTGGACGCGCCAACACCATCCTGCAGTCCTTATCCGGAACAGAATATTTAACATACTCATACAAAGCACATGCAGTGATAGTTTAGAGAAGGCTTTATTTCCCCCGTTACTGGTTTAGTTAAGAACTACATACTAATCAGGTAGGTACACGAAGGTAACTGTAAAAGCACACTGAAGGAAAACGTTTAGCGTTAACACTGCTACTACAGTTTAGAAATATCCTGAGAAGAAAATTAAATTAGCTCGCAGTAATGTTACTTGGTATTCCAGTAATGTCCATCCAAGTGTCCATCGTGAAAAACTATGACATGACAACATGTCATAGGTTTCTACTAAAGTCACTCATTATCAACAGACTAGCTGACCCACGCAATTTCTTCTGCTTCACATAAGAGAATTTTTGCCGTTTTTGCAACATTTTTCATTGATGCTTCGCTCCGATTAGTCGTAGCGTGATGTTATATAGCCTATAGCCTTCCTCGATAAATAGGCTATCCAACACTATAAGATTTTTCAATTCGGACCAGTAGTATCTGAGATTAGCGCTTTAAACCAAACAAACAAACTCTTTATTATAGTATAGGTAGATTTCGTATACTGCTTAGGTATGGGTCTATCCCAGCTATCGCAGTATCGGCACCAGTACCAAATTTGACCAAACCAACTCAGGAGTGTAGACGTAAAAACAATAAAAAATGAAAGAACGCAAAGTCACATTGTATAAAATGTTATCATGCATTCCGGGTGCAGCCCTAATTATATTGATCCATTCATTTTTAACAAAAGCTCAATACTCCTATATTTCTTCACTGAGTCAAATGTAAATAGCTACAGGTACTTGGAATAACAATTAAAATATCAATTGTTGGCATGCAACGAAAGAAAGTTGAAAGAAAACCTGTTTGGTAACCGGGATCGAAAGACAAACGAGTTCTGTGCATGTTAGATTAGCCAAATTATGAGTAATTGGCTTCCATGTGCATTTCTTTGGCAGTTTGTTTAGTGCAGTTGAGAGTGGAAGATCTACATATTATGTGCTGAGTGAAATATAGTGTTGAGGAATAAATAGGACAGTGCAACCCATGTTCGGTGTGTTTTGGAACTTTGTTCCTACTGTAAGTGTTGTTTAATTGTTTTGAATGGTTAAATACCACTTTTAAAGTAGTTTTTTTATACAACTAAGTTGGCAAACAAGCATACGGCCCACCTGATGGTAAGTGGTCACCGTAGCCTATGGACGCTTGCAACACCACCAACACTTGCGCGTTGCCGACCCTTTAGGAAAGGAAGTGGAAAGGAGAAGGAGTGGGAAGGGGGAAAGAGGGTGATTGGGCCTCCGGCTTTTTGGCCCATTGATGTGTGTTTTTGAAGTTCTGGGTATGAAATGTGTAAAGGTGCTGAAAAACACCTGTAGCAACCCTAACTCTTAAACTTAAACCATTTTGGAAATTTGTTACTACAGTTTGTGTGATTTGTTTATTTTAAGTGATCAAGACTATTTTTAAAGCTGGTTTTTAGTCCATTGGTGTGTGTGTGTTTTTAAGTAAGTTTACCAAAGCAGCATAAAGTCTTAAACGATATTAGAACTTAGTCACTACTGTAAGTATTAATTGTATATTTTGAGAAATGAAAGACTATGTTCAAGATAACTTGTTATTTCAGAAGTGTGATTTTAAAGTTCTGGGTATGATTGTCGTCATAAGCAAAGGCGTTTTTCATTAAAGAAGTTTTGTTCGTAGCAGCTCGCAGTCTGAAGTTATGTCTAGTAGACGACAATACGTTTAGCGTTTATCCCGTATGACCTAAACATTATTAGGGAAATTTAGATTTGTTATACGCCTGATTGTTTTTTCTAGCATATGCAAGCGTGATACTGTATATACCTACATAATATATTATGTATACATACGTATATGTTCCATATTTAAGCTTCGTAATCCTATTTAGAAGAAAAGCTTTCTATTTTACGTAAACAAACTGATAACTGATAGATCAAAGTAGTTCCATTCTCCTTTAGACGTACAGAAACGTATGCTCTTATACCATACACAACTTTAATAAATGCATTGCAATGTAAACATTATGCTCAGGTTTTAAATGTATAAACATTGACTGTGTTTGGAAAAATCATGCCTGCGCTATGGAATTATTCTAGTTAAGTCATTATATTGGGAGTCCAGCAGTCCAGCCTTTCTGATGCTGTATTTGAGATTATGTCCACGGCGGGCATTTTTGTCTCAAAATACACCATTCCGTACATGAATTATTTGACGATATAAGCATTACCAGGGCCTATCCTTTTATTAGCTTGTTATTGGCATGCGCGATACTACATTCGATGTGCATGACAACTGAAACCAGGGGTGATACGGACACATACCGATGTTAAAAGTAATAATCCAGGATAAAGTAAATTTGTGTGTCAGGCTTTATCCAAATTCACTAACTTAGTACAACGTATAAGTATTTTCGTTTGTGCGCGAACGTGATAGCTGAATGACGCCGGCACTGCAGTACTACCAGTCGTACTGCTAGTGAATTAGTGTCTGTTCTTTACGATTAACAGTTACTTGTCCTTGCTATCAGGTTGTATGCTAGATTGCTGACTTGATCTTATAAAAGAAAGTCGTGGAGCTTTTTGCTAGCAGTAAATAATGTTTAAAGTAATGGTGCCAGTAGACTGTTGTGTTTTCATTCCACTATTGAAAGTTGGTCACGACATTCCATATCTAGATGTTTAACCAGTACTGATAATGGTGATCGGTTAACGGTTCTGTGTTTCTTTCCAACTTAGCCACGATATTATTTTTATCTCGTTGATTGAGAAGCTAATCTCAAAAATAGTAAAATGCCACTATAAAATTGCTTAAAGTTTTAAATATTTCTTAGTCTGTTGGAGTTGTGTTGACTACTTTGAGTCCCGTGCTATGATTGCGTGCATATGCTTACGACGGATTCTAAAGTCATGTGAGAAACAGCAATGAATTGCCGTAAATCTCAAAGTTCGAAAAAATGGTATCACGTGACCTTGAGGTCAGAGGTCAAAGGTCATAGTCATTTCGGGGGTATATCGACTATGCTGAGTCGAATGGCGTTGACCGCGAGTCTCTACGCTCTTATGGTTCTTGAGTTGAAAGTTGTATAACAGACGGACAGACAAAGCTGTTATATAGCCTTATAGCCTTCCTCGATAAATAGGCTATCCAACATTAAAAGATTTTCAATTCGAACCAGTAGTTCCTGATATTAACGCGTTCAAACAAACAAACTTTTCAGCTATATAACATTAGTATAGATTACGTACTTAAATCCACGGAAGTATCTAAATAACTCCCGATATACCACTCAGCGTGTTCCCAAATAGCTGTAAAAATAAACTAGCTATGAATATAGCGAAACGTACGATATAAATACGTACAGTCGATGTATAGCATCTGTTCATACAAGTGTAATAACGGCCCTTGATGGCCTTTATCGACCAACGTTATGTGGGCCGATGTAGAAGAAACAGCGTCTGCACAGGTGTAATTCTAACTAATATTATACGCTTCTAAGCCTCAAGGCTCCTACACACAGTTGTACACGGTGCATGTTTACGAATAAACAAAATTTTAACAAAATAGATAACCGACTTCAAATAAGAATATTCTAAAACTTAAAATGCACTAATAAGTTAATAAATAATTGCATATTCTTATGAATAATTAAATTATTGTTATTTTTGGAGTCGGTGTCATGAAGACAAAGTTGAAGAGTTTGTTTGTTTGTTTGTTTGAACGCGCTAATCTTAGGAACTATTAGTTAGATTTGAAAATTATTTTAATGACTATTTATCGAGGAAGGCTATAGGCTATATAACATCACGCTACGACCCACGGGGGCGGTGCAGTAACGATAAATGCGGGTAAAACCGCGCGAATATATAGTATATTATAAACGTGGATCAAATCGCTGAAAAGAGCATATTGATTTTTAACTATAAAATGTAACAAATACTAGTTTTTGTAACATTTTATAGCCGAGATTGTAATATAAAGCAATCATCAGGCAAACGTTTATAGCGCGGCGTTCCTTTACCATACCTGTTTATTTTTTTACGTCTTGCCGTAGCAATAGTGACTAGCAATTATAGATTTGATTTGGCCAATTTACTATAAACACAAATGAATAGAAATAACTTTTTACTTTTGAGTACCTAATTAACAAAATATGTATAGTAAAAAGCAAAATATACTAAATGTTCCCTCGGTTTCACCCGCGTTTATCGTTACTGCGGCGCCCCTGTGGGTCGTAGCGTGGTGTTATATAGCCTATAGCCTTCCTCGATAAATAGGCTATCCAACACTAAAATATTTTTCAAATCGAACCAGTATTTCCTGAGATTAGCGCGTTCAAACAAACAAACTCTTCAGCTTTATAATATTAGTATAGATTTACTGCTACGATCCCGTGACTTGTAGCGTGATGTAATATATCCTACAAGCTTTTACGCGCGGCTCCACCCGCGTGGTACCTACGTCAATAATAAATAGCCTTCCCCAGGTTTAAAACTATATCTGTACCAAATTTCATTTAAATCGATTGAGTGGTTTAGCGGTGAAGAAGTAACAAACTGACACACAAAGTTACTATCGAATTTACAATATTAATAAGGATTACTTTTATTTATTTTAAACAATAACTGAAGTTCTTAATGTACAAAGGATTGTTTAATCGGACTGTTTGTTTCAGAGTTTAGCGAGTAATTACAGTAGTCAGAAAAATAAACAAAACTAAAAGTATTTTATGAATAAAAATCCTAAAAACCTTATTATTATGTCATTATATCAACTATATTACTATTACTGCTATAAAACACTAACATCTATATGTACTAATATTATAAATACAAAGCTGAAGAGTTTGTTTGTTTGTTTGAACGCGCTAATCTCAGGAACTACTGGTCCGAATTGAAAAATTATTTTAGTGTTGGATATCTCATTTATCGAGGAAGGCTATACATCATCACGCTACGACCCACGGGGGCGGTGCAGTAATCATAAACGCGGGTGAAACCGCGGGCACATCTAGTTTATTATAAAGTACCTGTTCCGACAGACGTTGTACTGTACAAACAAAAAACAAATAAAAAAGGAACAAATCCAAACCATTCTCTAATCCACTTAAACACACAATATATTGCATCGAAATCGGTCCAGCCGCTTAGGAGAAGTTTAATTACAAACACACGCACAGAAGATTTATATATATAAAGATTTGTCAGATAGAGACAACAGAAATCTCGGTAATTGTGTATCGGCTTATGTTGCTGACTGAACAATCTTTTTAGCTTTATAATATTGTAAGTATAGTAAATATTAAATACAGAAGTCGTATCAGTCACTTGCACCATACACCAACGCATCGCGCCTAAGTGTGCGTCACAGTTCATTCACCTCTCTATTTGTGCTACGTTAGAAGGGAACTAATACCGTAGAGAAAGCGCGCCAACTCTCAGTGACCTTGAAAGAGGCCCTTATAAGCGCGGAATCATCTCGGACCCACTTGTAGATCACACCTGCCCTATTATGTCAGAGATAACAATCGAGAGGCAATAAACGATGCAGGCACATTCAAACTAGAGACTTCCACTTGAAATAGAACGATGTTGGAATGGAAAATATTCGATGAATGTATCGATGAATCGATGTATCGAATAGTAAACATCGATGTTATTTTATGTCGATTTTAAGTGGCTACTTTTGTGTAGTGGATTGAGGAAATATATTATCAGTGTCAGATTAATTCATAGATACATTGATTGATATCGATATTTATGTTCATGCGTAGTAAACATTGAGTGTTTACGGTATACTAACCTAATAACTTTATTGAAGTTTGTTTTTTAATACTAGTTTTTGCCCGCGTTTCGCTCGCTCGGGAACAATACTTTTTTCTGGATGAAAGTTGACAACGTACTTAATGAGGAGTATAGTTTCAAAACCCGCCAAAACGATATCAGAATAAAAATAATGTTCCGGTTGAATATGAAGCTCCTTCGTTGCTTCTATCGCATTGCACTGA
Source organism: Catocala sponsa (assembly GCA_963564715.1). Taxonomy (NCBI): domain Eukaryota; kingdom Metazoa; phylum Arthropoda; class Insecta; order Lepidoptera; family Erebidae; genus Catocala; species Catocala sponsa. Next base: position 20,464,114 of record OY751349.1, read on the forward strand.
TAGTTTTCAACAAAACGCACTAAAATTCTATTAAATCAGCCCACAAAAGTAGCAGTTTGTTGCAAACACCGCTAAAAGAGTCTTTAAAAGTTTTTTTGAGATTTACCATTATTTGGTGAAAAGTATTTTAGAGGATTTTAAAACTACACTACTCATATGCAAAATTGCATCCTGATCGGTCGAGTAGTTAAGGCGCGAACGCGTAACAAACAAGTAAACAAACTCACATTCGCATTTATAATATTAGTATATATAAAACCTTAGCAGTTAAAACATAGAACATATACACATGTATGTAGGTATAATTTGAAAAGGTTTTATCATTACATATTCACGATCCGTATCTATTTAACCATATTGGACCTTTATGAATATTAATTAATGACTTTTAAATTTTAATGATGTCTGCTTAGTACGACGATAAGTTGACGCTTAATTCAAATGCTTGTCTATACTAATATTATAAAGCTGAAGAGTTTGGTTGTTTGTTTGTTTGAACGCGCTTATCTCAAGAACTACTAGTTCGATTTGAAAATTCTTTTAGTTTTGGATAGCCTATTTATCGAGGAAGGCTATAGGCTATATAACATCACGCTACGACCCACGGGGGCGGCGCAGTAACGATAAACGCGGGTGAAGCCGCGGGAACATCTAGTAATTATATAAATGTGTAGGAACATAATAGTATGTCGTTCGTGGGTATATTAAAGTTGCTAGGATTGGTTATATTTCATATAGCCAGCACAAAGCATTTGCTCATACTCAGCGCCGGTCCGCCGGTAGAGCGAGAGGAGCAGTCGATCTAGGTGCTAGATGTCAGTTGGTGCCAAAAAGCCATAATATGCAAACCTCAATTTCCAGCACAAGTATGGGCAGATTAAAGCTAAAATATGAAAATTTGCGTATTATTATTCATTTAAAATAAAACCGAAGTAGAATTTACGTAAAGACAAAAGCGTTAACCAAAGAGCGCCGAAAGACAATCTCGTTCCACCCTGATCAAGGGTTAGGGTCGGTGCTGCTCAAACTTCTCATAACTTAGAGAACGTTATGGACAACTTTCGAGCATGCAGATTGCATAACAATAGTCTTCACTACTGTGAAAGCGTATAATAATTATTGAATTTTCAATTGTACGAAACTTCCAAATGTCAGAGGTGCGTGTCGTAGGGTCAAAGCTACACGAAAAGTTTAAATGTTGTAGTGGTTGTCTCGTGACTGTTAAGCATTTATATTGCACTAGATGTTTCCGCGGTTTCACCCGCGTTTATCGTTACTGCGCCGCCCCCGTGGGTCATAGCGTGATGTTATATAGCCTTCCTCAATAAATAGGCTATCCAACACTAAAATAATTTTTCATGTCGAACCAGTAGTTCCTGACATTAGCGCGTTCAAACAAACAAACTCTTCAGCTTTATAATATTAGTATAGACTAGATGTTGCCGCGGTTTCACCCGCGTTTATCGTTACTACGCCGCCCCCGTGGGTCGTAGCGTGATGTTATAATAGCCTATAGCCTTCCTCGATAAATAGGCTACCCAACACTAAAATAATTTTTAAAATTGAACCAGTAGTTACTGACATTAGCGCGTTCAAACAAATAAACAAACTCTTCAGCTTTATAATATTAGTATAGATTAGCTTTTGCCCGCTGTTTCGCTCGCGTAAAAGTAGGCTAGGTTAGAATCTTTAAATTAAATACAGCCTATGTTACTCGAGGATAATATAGCTTTCTAATGGTGAAATATACTTCTTGAAATAGGTTCAGTAGTTTTAGAGTTAAATCTTTATAAACAAACAAAAAGTCAAATCGTTCCTCTTTATAATATTAGTGCTTATAGATAGAGAAAATCAGATCACAAAAAAAGCTTAAAATTAAAAGACCGTTATTAAATTTATAGCATTAGTTCCCAAAGTGGTCCAGGTGGACCTCCAGGGGTTCACGGGAGACTCGACGGGATCTACGTTGGCGTGACAAAACAATGGAGGTTCACAATTCGTTAGCGGGATCCACGAACATTTATTTGCTTTCGATAGTGAAGAACTAAAATGTTGGCTTGATTTCACTGACTGTTCGAGAAGCTCAGCGACTGTTGCTTGTAAAAACTTGCATATTCCGTATTCAGTACCAGTGGTTTTTCGATTTTTCGGTAGAGAATTAATAAAAAAGAACAGTCAGCTCGTTTTAAAAAAAAAGTCAGCCAGTAGAGATTTGATAAAATTTTTAATTGCATGAACTTGTTTAGCTGCAAGAGTCCACCGGAAGCAGCTAAATTTTAAAAGTGGTCTATGAGAAAGAAAGTCTTGGAACCTCTCACTAAACACTACCGCAGGTGCTGAATGAGGAATAAAATTTAATATATTTTTTTATTCCACATTCGGCACCAAGCAAAAATACCTATTGGTGCTGAAAGTGGAATACTCCGATTTAAAGTACCTACAATGAGTCGAACTTGCATTCAAGAGGCCCGACGTTCGTACCACCCACTGCACTACCGACCTCAACTCACGCTTTACACAAGCATATTAGCTTAGCTGGGGGGGTTAGCAAGAATACTAGTGACTTGTAACCCAATCGACAGACATTTTTAAAATATTACCTAAAGAAAAACACCAACAAGATTAGATCCAAGGAACCAACACCCACACAAGCCGGCGTAGCAGCCTCACATTTACACGACGAGACGACCGAGGCAATCCCGTCTAAAATTTTAGTCACCCAGCAATATTTGAGTATTACAAATAGGTATCTTCTCTTCTCCCAAGTCTTTATTATTCCCAAGTCACTTGGGTCGGCTTTCTAGTCTAACCGGATTTGACTGGATATCAGTTTTTACACCGAGCGATTGCCATCTGACCTCCGCAACCCGAAGGCTAACGATACCCTAAGGCTAGACCAGTGTCAGAATATTAGAGGGCATTGACTTCCGAATAACGACTGCCATAGATGTTCATGGCAGCCGGGACCGACGGCTTAACGTGCTCTCCGAGGCACGGAGCAGGCGATAATTGTCAATCAATACGCACATAATTTCGAAAAGTCATATAACTTCCGAAAGTCAGAGGTGCGCGACGTGGGTTCGAACCCGAGACCCTCTGCATTGCAGTCTGTTGGTCTCACCACTGAGCTATCGCTGCTGTATTACAAATAAGTATACACAAAAATAAATACTAACTGAAAGTTTGCATGTCATTGTATAATGCAACCAGTGAAAGTTGTGCTAAAATTATTTCGTAACCGTTTCACAAATACTAAAAGGATATAATAATGTATGTAGACATAGTCTAGGACATATTTGCAGTCTAGAAACTGAAAGCAGTCTCTATCCGTACCTCGCTTAGTGATTACTTATCTTCAATGAATTTGAGAAATAAGAAAATGAGTGTTGTGACTGAGAAGTTGATATGCGTCGTGAACGGAGTAAGGATTTATTATTTGTTCCTTTTATTGTTGTGTTTCTGCTAGTTCTGACTGTCTCGATGTGGCACTGCTAGTGAATGCGACTTTTGTGCACGAGGAATTTGATTTCAGGATGGATTTTTCTATTAAGAAAATTACTGCGGTAACATCGAGTAAGGAAATGTGCCTGGTAATCGGCAATAGACACGCCCTAAACGTGTTCCACGTAAAATCATAGTTCGTAAAACTATAGTGGTGAAATGAGGAGTATAGTTTCAAAACCCGCCAAAACCATATCAGAACAAAAATAATATTCCGATTAAATATGAAGCTCCTTCGTTGCTTCTATCGCATAGCACTGATAGTTTTTAACAAAACTCATTCAAATTCTATTAAATCCGATCACAAAAGTAGCAGTCTGTTGCAAACACCGCTAAAATAGTTTTATATTATGTTTTAAATGATTTTTTTTTTGAGATTTACCATTATTTTGTGAAAAGTATTTTAAAGGATTTTTATTTATTTATTAATTTATTCGTTGGTACACCAACAGCATTACATGTTACATCTACATAATTATTGTTACAATAATGAATCAGTTCCGACATGCATGCCTATCACAGGTATACACAGCAATCACGTTAAGACAACAATCTGTTCCTAGTTGTATACTAACACATAATAACAAATAAAGTTTTGAAACTAGACTACTCAAATATGGGTGGTAATACACCGTATACCTCTTCGGAAGACTCCAGAAAGGTAAGCGGAGGACCCCTAGAGAGGCATGAGATTATTTTATGGATTTCTGCACTACAGAGAGTTGTGTATCTGTTTGTAAAAGGACATCCTTATTCGATATTAGTATTTTAAGTATCTCTGTTTAAACGTATGAAAATTACCTCCATATGTGTCTATTTGTCTGTAATTTTAATTGTATTTTTATATTTAATTTTAATTAGAAATACAATATTTGCATAAGTATACTTTTATTGAGTTTGCATACTAAGTCCATATTTGTATACTGAGACGATGTTACGCAAAAAAGTATAACTGCCGATTTGAAAATTAATTTTACAACACACAAACACAATTAAATTAAACAAACTTTATACGGATTTTATCACGTTGTTTGTTTTTATAAAACACTAGGTATTGCTACATAATTTTGAAACTTTAAACTATTATTGTTAAACACTTTTTACTAGTTACTGTTTACTTCAATTTACTAATAAAAGTGTTTAACAAATGGTAGTTTAAAGTTTCCAAATTATGTAATAATAGTGTTTTATAAAAAATAAACAACGCGATAAAATCCGTATAAAGTTTGTTTAATTTCAATGTATAACATTCGCGTAAACATAAGACAATATTACAGAAACACAAATCATTACCTATTTATAACTATAGATGCCACCGTTTTGTGTTCAAACAGAAAACATAGTATTATTATTTTAATCGTATTATCTTTTGTTCACAGGTAACCATGAGTCAGAAGGTATCACGTAAAGCAGCGGTCCCCGAAGACAAAGAAAAGGTATCTTATTTAATTTTTTTGTCATTGTCATACAAAGAAGCTATGTTGACGTTATAATCTTTTTTTGACTTCATCGGGTCCCTGCCCGATAGTCTTTAATAAACTCTTTCGTTTTTAGTCGTTATGTTCAAAAATGTTTTGATTTTGTTATAGGATGCAAATCACATTTAGTGGTTGAAGAGTCTCCTTCGATCACTATGAATGTAAAACTCTGTCGTGTTTTTCCATGACGACTACATCACGGGCTTCTTCTATAACAGCATACAACACTTGCAATGTTTAGCAAAAATCAAGTCTCTCTGCTGTCGACCCAAAGTTCAAATATCTGTCTTTATTCTGATGTAACAGGGGCTCGAAAAAATCAAGAGAAACACGAAAGTTAATAATTGATACTTTTATTTACAGAGAAGTGCAGACAGTCCAGTAAAAGAGATGAAAAAGAAAATGGCCGCCAACGCAGAGAAAGAGAAGCAAGCAGCAGAAAAGGCCGACAAAGCAGAAAAACCTTCAGAGAAAGCAGCAGATAAGGCCACAGAGAAATCTGACAAATCAGAAAAGACAGATAAGAGCGCAGTCAAGAAATCAGATAAGAAGGAACATGCAGAAAAGAAGGAGCAGGCTGAAAAGAAGAGTGATAAACCTGAACCGCAGGCGGAGAAGAGTAAAGAAGAGAACAATAAGGAAGATAAAAGTGGAAAGGTGAGTCTGCAACACAATTACCGTAGATAAAACTAAAAAGAGTTAGCAAATAGTTGACCCTAAGAGAAAAATAATGCTCAAGGCTCAGTCAGTTGAGCATCATAGGTAACACAGATTGTAAAGTTAGCACGTAATTATTGTTACTAATTAAATTAGAAAGAGATAACGCTTTATGCACCCACATGTACAGTCAGCAACATAAGTAGATACACACCTGCAAAATTTCGATCGCGTCTGTATTTCACAATTATAAGTTTTTTATAGAAGTAATAATTAAAAGATAGTAAATGTAATCACAGTTTGAAAACAGAATAATAAGCTACTTATGTTGTTGACTGTACCATTGCATGTACGCGTACTTACTACTAATTCGGCGATACTGCTTAATACATTGACACTATTAAACGTAATATTTAAGTATAAATATAAGGTAATTGCTAATTCCAGTCTGAAAAAGAGAAACCAGAGTCGAAAAAGCCCGAGCCATCAAAACAGAAACAGAACGGCAGAGATCGCGTGCACAACGGGGTATCTGACGTCACGCTCGGCAACGGCACAGATGACGTACTCAACGGAACGGTGAGTGCGGACTCGGAGGACGATGACGTCACGCTCGTCATCGACGACCATGACCATGACGAGCTGTTCCCGGAACTGACGTATGACGACACTTCGGACGTGGAGTGTTTTGAACCGCCGACCCCGGAGAATGTGCCGAGCCGAAGTTTTACCAGGCGATCTCAGGTACCTTTGCTCGGTACCTGTAGTTTATTATCATGCTTGACTCGTTTTTTGTGGCGTTTTGTTTAAATCGACTATTGGACGAGGGGTTTTAGTATCGATGTTTTTTATCGAGAGAACGTGACAGTTTCTTTCGAAAAAATCGATTTGAAATCGATTTTTATTTATAATTGACCTTGAATGGTGCTGGTTTTTGAATGGTCGGTGAAGGATATTACATCATTTAAACCGATGTTTTAATCGATCATGTCATAAATGACTTCACTGTTTGTGCCAAAAAGTCGAATGGCCTCAAACATTAGCATGCAATTCATCCACGACGAATTAACATGTCATACTTTAGTCGATTTTATTATTTGGTTTAATTCTGTGATTCATTGTTTATGTGTATTTAACAATACGTGTTTAACTACTGTTTAGAATACACTCAACGAGGTATATGTTATTTTATTGGTATTTTAGGGCCGCCATAACCATCAGTACAGAATCTCTACTAGTTTTGAATCTCAATGAGATATTAGTACGGCCCAAACGAACTTACCCTAGAAAGAGTCTATTGTACTTAAAAAATATATGCGTATGATAATAAACGTGATGGCTGTAAAAACCCAGGATTCAACCTCTTCGTCTTAAATGTACATCATGTGACCTTGTGACCCCTATATCTCAGGGGTCTTTTGACCCACAGGGCCCATATTCAAACTCGACCGAGATATGACCCCAAAGTGTCTGCACACCATGTTACAAGTCAATCGGTCCAGTGGTTCCGGAGTTATGCCTGTCACTAACAGACAGACACACAGACCCACATAGTGTTTTCATTAGTCTCTGAAGAAGACTTAGAGGTTAATAATTTGGATATACTAATTTACTTTGAATAATTATTTAAAAGATAAGCTTATAAGCTTTTTCCTCGGTCTTTTATTTTTTCATATATCTCGTTGCGAATATTATTCTTAAACAGTAGTTAGACATCAGCGAATGACACCAACTACTTATTGTTTCTCATGTATAATGAATGGCAATTTATTTATACGTACATATACATTATACACACTAGTACGTGTAGACACAAATTACTTTCATACAGATGGCCGACTGGTTATAATGTGAGTTAACAAATGTACACACACAGATGCGTCATATACGGCAAGCATGGATCCATTCGGCCGGCATTTCAATTATAGGTACTAGTTACTGCGTTCAGCAGCGATACCTCAGTGGGGAGACCAACAGACTGCAATGCAGAGGATATCGGGTTCGAACCCACGTCGCGCACCTCTGACTTTCGGAAGTTATATGACTTTTCGAAATTATGTGCGTATTGATTGACAATTATCGCCTGCTCCGTGCCTCGGAGAGCACGTTAAGCCGTTGGTCCGGCTGCCATGAACATCTGTGGCAGTCGTTATTGGTAGTGTTGACACAAAAGATCCCACTGAGTCGAAGTGTCGCCGGTCTGCACTGGCCCCCAAATAAGATAAGATAAGATTCTGCGTTCAGCTAAGAATCAGGACGATTAGAAGTTACTGTACGCAAGAGTCTATGTGCAAGCGCATCTGTTCACTTGTACTTATTGGCCGCGCCTTCTGTATATACATGATTTGTGACTATACGAGTAATCGGTTTCGACCCAAAAACACGTACCTAACTATGTTTTTAAGTAGATTTATGGGCAAACCACATGAAGTCCGTATGAACAAACTATCTGTAACGATGTTTAGTGTATTGCCATTGTTGGTGGTGAGAAGCAATAAGTGTTTGGTTGTCGTTGGCGGTGTTATTGCTCGGTGATTGGTGAGTGGTTGAACTAATGGCCGTGTGGTGTTGCGCAAGGTGAAGGCGACGCGCACGCCCGAGACGCCGCGCCCCGCCTCCGACAAACAGACTGACAAGGATGCCGACGACGTAAGTCGACGACACACATACATACGCACATATACACACCCTGATACGCTCATACACACATATACTCACACGCACGCACATATGTATACTCTAACACACATGCACACGCACAAATACTCACCCACACACGAACGTATAATCACACACATGCGAACATGAACTCGCACACAGGCACGCACAAATACTCACCACACACACATGCACGAATACTCACCACACACACACAGACGCACACAAATACGCACACATATGCGTACACGTGCATGCATTATATATTTTTGGTTACTACACTGACAAATCATAATAGTAAAAGGTTTTAAAAGATGTTAGTCAGAAAGAACTTCTAATCAGATTTAAATAATACTTTAATTATTTACAAAATATAAAGTAAGTAGTAGAGCCTTGCTGATTTCAGCATAAATGTGCCGGCTCGACCGCGGAAGGACTACCCTTTTACAGAATATTGACGTGAAATAGCAGTATTCCTACTGTTGTGTTTCGTTCGGTGAGTGAGAGTGCCGGCGGCCCAAACACTCTCTTTCCCCCTTCCCGCTCCTTCTCCTTCCCACTTCCTTTCCTAAAGGGTCGGCAACGCGCAAGTGATGCCTCTGGTGTTGCAGGCGTCCATAGGCTACGGTGACCACTTACCATCAGGTGGGCCGTATGCTTGTTTGCCACCTAAGTAGTATAAAAAAAAGTAATATATAGATTATATTTTCCATATAGATAGGTAGAGGCTACGAGTATATTTAATCTGCTGCAAACAGTAGACATCTTGTCTAAGACATATTGGCCTACTTGTTATCAAACTATAGATATAGTATATGTCGGCCTCGATGAGTAGTTAGTGTAACCAACTGCCACGCCTGAGGTCGCGGGTTCGATTCCCGTGCGAGTCAAACATTTGTGTACATGAACATGGATGTTTGTCTTGGTCTAGATGTTACTATGTATAATATGTAGGTATTTACAAAAAAAAGTATATGTATGTTTATCCATTGTCTAGTATCCATAGTACATACAAGCTCTGCTTAGTTTGGGCTAGATGGTGTTGTGTGTATGTGATAGAATATTATATTATATACGACGTTAATATTCTGATCTGAAGGAATTAGACATTAGACGACACATGGTCTCAAATTCAAAAATTTAGTAGCTGCTCGATCTGTTAGGGTCTTTTCATTGTCATGCGTGTTTGCGGCCGCGTGCAGGCCAGGCGCGCATGCGCGCTGCGGGCCGCACGCAGAGCAGATATTTTTGGCCCCGCCGCCCGTGCGCCGCGGGCGTGTGGCGCGCATGACAATAAAAACATGTATGATACGATAGGTTGCGGGCAGCACGCATGCGTGCCTGGCCTGCATGCGGGCGCAAACACGCATGACAATGAAAAGGCCCTTAATGTATTTTCTACTTCTTCCTTACAGCCGTCAATCTATGCATGTCATGTAATTAATTCAATATGACGTAGCGAAGAATATTGAAGACCATAAATCGATATTAAGTGTTCCTATTCTTTATTATGAACATTTATATTAAGTAGGAAAACCTTTGTATATTTTAAGTAACTTCATTAATAACATACTCTTTTCAGTTCTAAATAAGCATGTATCACTCAATTACCATACACACACAATGAATGAACTCAAACACCCACTTATCAGATTTTCCACATTCCCAGCATGCGTATGTCAACATTTGCACAGCTAACATCTGCACAAACCGAGTACCTACGGGTTAAGCTGCGTTTTCACTGACTATTTCCATTGAACATATTTTATAACTATGTTTAAAAATTCCCAAAATTCTATAATCTCGCCGCTAGTGTGTCGCTGCGACTTAATAAGAGGCGTTAGATTGCCCGACGTTCACGATTACTGTTCCTCTCACGTGTCTCGAGGCGGGTTCTTAACCTTCCAGAATAAATGGACTACAAAATGCTCGAAAAGTTTTTGAAACTGGTCTCGTAATTCCAGAGATTAGCGCGTGCAAACAAACGAACAGAAAGCAATATCTTCAGCTTTAGAATATTAGTAAAATTGATAATAAACAATAAACAATCCCACTGCTGGGCACGGCTTAACTTAGGAATATTTCTGTTTGAATTAGAATTTATATAATAACTAGCTGTCCCGCGCAACTTCGTCTGTTTCACATTAGATAATTTTTGCCCGTTTAAAAAAAAAACTAACCTATCTTTTAAGTTGGACCAAATTACAGATGGTTACGAAGTTTGATCAAAATCGGTTCAGTAGTTTAGGAGTTCATAGCGGATAAACAACGTGACACGTAATTTATATATATTAAGATTAATTTGTTATGAAAATGTCTATGTATTAAAATATTTTTTGCGTATACATATTTACTTATTGTACTACATAACAATTGTTTATTAATTAATCCTTAAGTTTATCTTTATATTACAGTTCGGTCGCTCGATCAGTGAAAACGTATTTTAACACGACGAATGCACAGTGCTTGCCATACTAACATCATTGACCCAATTGTACAGAATACCTTAATTATATGCAACTTGTACAAACGTACTTGACAGATTTCACGTTTATATTGTAGTGCTCTTTATGACTTCATAATGTAGTACAGAGATAAGTCATTAGCAATCTGATCTCTATCAGCGGACTGCAACCTGGCCAAAATGCCGAAAATATATCGACAAATTCGAAAATAGTACGAATTTCTTTCATATGTCACTGTGTCACTGAATTATTCGAAAAGCGATTTATTAGTACACATTACTATATGTATAAAAAGTACTAAGCTTGTATCAGTTTAAAGCAGAGGTTCCCAGAATGTTTTTCTCATAGACCACTTTCAAAATTTAGCTGGTTCCGGTGGACCGTGCAGCTAAACAAGTTCATGCAATTAAAAAATTTGATGACAGGTTGACCTTTTTTTTACCACGGTAGGCGGGTTGACCTTTTTTTTATTAATTCTCTACCGAAAATCGAAAAACCACTGGTACTGAATATGGAATATGCAAGTTTTTAAAAGTAACTCGTTGAGCTTGTCGAACAGTCGTAGACCCCCGCTTACGAGTTGCGAACCCCCATTTTTTTGTCACGCCAAATGTAGACCCCCACCGAGTTTCCTGGAACCGTAAGGGTCCACCTGGACCACTTTGGAAACTAATGGTTTAAAGGGTGTAAGAACAGTGGACTACTTTTCACAATTTCAACTTAATTAAAATAATAGACTTTACTATGTCTTAGTTCAAAGGATTGCAAATGACTTACAAACACAGTAATATTAGTATTTTATTGTAGATGGGAATAGACGTCTATAAAACAGAAAATACAAAGTTAAATAGACACCGCAAGTTTTCCAAATTATTATGATTGATGTTTCTTTGGCTTTTAACAATACAGCAGTGTGTACGTTGATGAAATGTGTCGTACTGCTCGCATTAGAGTCTGTAATACTACGATAGATGGCGCCAGCGGTGAATAAAAGTCGTTTATACAAAGACCAAAATCATTGCAATACCAAATCGAAAGAAAAACTTTACTAGTGTACTGTATAGTTTTTTACCAAACTTTTCAGCCAAACAGTTACTTGTTTAGCCTAGCTTGCATTGTCTATGTATATTCAAATATCTGTGATAATTAAATGTAATCAGAATAAACCAGAAGGCAAAATCTAGCGTAGGTACTATTAATTTAAACTGATTGAACAATTAACTATTGTTGATTTAGCATACCTGCTAAACACACCAATTGGTACTGTCTAAACAAAAGTTACGGTGTGTTTGATAAAGTGCGTTAATTGTTAAATAGACAGTGCATAATTACACATTTGCAATATACATATGTAACATTTATAATCTAATGTATGGTTAGGTTCGAAATATAGGTACCTAATATTATACAGAATTAAACTAAGTATATACCCTGTAGGGGTATCAACCCTCATTATAATTTGATGATGATTAGCTATATGAGTAGACAAGTTAACCGGTCAATGCTTTTATTGCTACTAATTAAAATTATATACAAAAAATATTCAAGTAAAATATATAATAATAATAATAATAATAATAATAATGTTTTTATTGTTTCACAGAAATTCATATGAATGAAATATGAGCACGATTATAAAATATGCAAGCGCATGCTAATTTACTTAACAATACTAAATGTACGGGTTTGCTCGTACATGCCCTGTGTCATTGAGCATACAAACTAAGTGTTGTGGGTTCGACACAATTTTTCTTTTTGATCCACGCGTAATTGTTCTCTGGTTCCTTGTGACCGTTGTTTGAATGCTTGTTAAGTCCCTCGCGAGAGGAATTCTTCCTAGAACAGGAGTTGCATTTATATAAAACTAGATGGTTCCGCCGTTTCACACGCGTTTATCGCTACTGCGCCGCCCCCGTGGGTAGTAGCGTGATGTTATATAGACTATAGCGTCCCTCGATAATTAGGCTATCCAATACAAAAAGAATTTTTCATATCGAACCAGTAGTTCCTGAGATTAGCGCGTTCAACCAAACAAACTCTTCAGCTTTATAATATTAGTATAGATAAAAGAAAAGTAAGTGTCTCGTTGTGTACAACTGTATTGATTTGTATTTTGATAAAACCTAGATCAACAAACGTCGAGCAAAGTGTTGTTTATTCTGAAGGAAATTTTCAGTGGCAGCACGGAGTCTTGACTGTCCGGTAGACGACAATAGGCGCACCCTTATAAAGTGGACCCTAAAGATACAATCAGCGACTTAAATAGCTAGACAATTTAAAAATGTCCAATACCATTTTATGAATTAAGACTGCGCCGAGCGAAATGTGCCAAAACAGGCGGTCACAGTTAAGTGAATAAAATCAACGCTTTTTGTTTATTATAAAATATACATTTACCATAACAATGAATGTTTTTTGCAAATAATTAATATTTTCGCCTAAAAAATTACGTAAATTTGCACGAAAATGCAAAAACGTAAGCTCGTGTTACGTGATTTTTAGATATAACATTAGAAATCTATCCTATTTTACAGCTTAAACGGAACATAAATAGTTATATTACAATTTGTCCGTCCCAAATATTTAAGTTATTGGTTGACAATAAAAATACATATTTATCAAAAAAGCACTTCAAATCCTCCATACAATTTTACCCGGGCGGCCGCGCGCCGATTTGAATATGCGCCGCACGAGCTCTATCATTATCTGCCTTACGCTCGGCGCAGTCTTAATATCCATTCCATTTAATTATGATTAGTGTAGAAATTAGGTACACTTAATACTACGAATGATAAAGTAAATTAAAATCTCGAAAACGTTTAACGAATTAAAACGCATAATTATAGCGAAACTATTGATAAGTATCAGCTTTCTGGTTAATTCTGTTACATTTATAAGATCTGATGCATAACAACTAAACAGTATTTAAAACTGATTTTATATTAAAACATTTCAGCCTAAAGACTCAAAAGTGTTAAAACTCAAAGAGGATGCGCAATCGCCCATCACTGACAGAAAACTTCGTTCAGCAGACTCGCCTAAACCACAGGATAAGAAACAGGATTCTGACAATAAACAGGATTCTGACAAGAAACAGGAGACCGGCAAGAAAGACAAAGATGAGCCACAGAAGAAAGATGGACAAGAGAAGGAAGATGGCAAAGATGTAGTAGGAGACAAGAATACAGAGGAGAGTAAGAGTCAAGATGAGAAAGAGATGGAAGTAGTGGAAATTGAACCGAATGACGGTTAGTAATTTTGTATGCATTCGCATTTAACATAATATGAAATTTTCTTAAAATTATTTAACTCTGTACGTATTTATTACGTAACTAAAGACAAATTGGGGCGTTTTAAAAAATTTGGGGTAGCAGAATACTTTTTTCTAATATGGTCTTCCACTCAAATTTGGATGAGTCCCTCTGAGAATATACCTTAACAAAACGAGGTACTTAAGTTAAGATATTTAAAGTAACTGGCCACAAGTCCAGTAGTATCTCAACGTTTAGATTCGCCCACAGTGTGTTACGCGTATTTCTGTGTGTGTAATGTTTTAACACAAACAATAATACATCATATGCATTATAGATATTACCGCGGTTTCGCCCGCGTTTATCACTACTGCATCGCCCCCGTGGGTCGTAGCGTGATGTTATATAGCCTATAGCCTTCCTCGATAAATAGGCTATCCAACTCTGAAAGAATTTATCAAACCGAACCAGTAGTTCCTGAGATTAGCACGTTCAAACAAACGAGCTCTTCAGCTTTATAATATTAGTATAGATTCATGTGGTTAATACTAGAAAAACTTATCTACTCTTATTAAATTATAATGTTTACATATACCATAGCGTTCAAAGCAAGCAAATTTTGAAGTTTTTGAATGCCCAGAATTCATGAAGTTGGTTACTAGATTAAACCACTTTCAATCGCAATCGCAACACCTGTAAACACCCATTACAAATTGCTGGCTCACTATTACAAAGTTCTATGTTATTTTTTTAACTTTGGGAAAATGAGGTTTAAAATTTGCGTATTAGTAAAAATAAATTAAAAAGGGGTGTTATTTAAATGGTTAGCATAGTATTGGTATTTTTGTGAGCAGAAAAATATAATCTGTGTGCAGAAATAGCTAATTGATCAGCAACTCATGGCCAGCAAACTTTAAAGATATCAAACTAAGTCGTAAGTATTTTTGGGTGGGTTTAAAAAAAGGAATCTAACATAACCTAACACTTCCGAGACGGCATGCAGTGATTTGAGGCGTATAGATGCTCTTTATGCTGTGCAATATTTGCTGACCAATTAGTATTTTTGATGATCATTATATTTAATCCCATTAAAAAGTAACTTAGAACTATTTGTGATTTAATATTGTGGGGTGGTAAGTGCTTCCATCTATTACTATATTAGTCTAAGCAAAAAGGAATGACATACAGAACCATGCAATATTCTTAACTCATTGTTTTCAAAAATGTAACATAGAACCTTGTAATATTGGACCAGCGAAATGCGTGATTATGTGTGGTGTTCGATTCCTAGTTCTACGACGTACTTTTCATATCATCCCTTGTGTGCAAGAGATGATACGAAAAGTACATCGGTCCACGTTTATAAAATTTTCATTCGCCATATACGAGTGAGCTGTACGCCCTTCCCAACGGACTACGGTAACGTTTAATCCAGTGTGACCTGACTCCACAGGCGAGGAGAGTCCCGGCAGTGCGGGGAGTACAGAGAGCACGGAAGGTCAGGAGCCGCAGCGCAAGACAGACACGAACTTCTCGAAGTCACGCGTCAAGGTGTCGCCCTACCGCCGCAGCATGCGCCTCGCCGACCAGAACACCTCCGTCGTCGCCAACTATACTGGTAACACTCATACATAATATCTCTTTTAAAATCGCACTTTTAATAAAAAATTCTAATATTCTATTTGTGATAAGTAATTGCAACTGTAGCCTCGATGACGTAGTGGTTAGTGTAACCGACTGCCACGCCTGAGGGCACGGGTTCGATTTCCGCACAAGTCAAACATTTGTCTGGGTGGTTCCTAAATGACCTTGCCGCTTAATTATTTTTAGTTTTATAATTGTTTTGCTTTTCACTGCATGGAAATATAGTTAAATTCTTAGTTATCTGTAAGTGTAGTTATATTATATTAGGTTAAGTATTTTTGTTTTTATTTTTATTTTTGAGTGTATAAATAATATATGTGCGGAGGCTTGTTAATGTTTAAATATAAATGTATTATTAGTCTGTAAGTTTAAAAATAAATAAATAAATAAAGTAACGCTTCCCTTAGGCAACAACACGACAATGGAGATGGACATCACAGAGACGTCGTCGATGATGGAGGACAACCTGGACGACAGCTCGTACCTGCGCGGACTGCGCAGCATCCGCGGCCGCTCATCCTACAAGCCGCTCAAGGAGATCACACTGCGACACAACGCCAACCGGAGCGCGCGCTCCAATACCAGCGCTAACGGTTAGTTGGAATATTGGGAACTCTTGTTTTTTGAAATTGGAATATTGATTGTGTACTGGCAATATCTCCCTATCTATATAGTTTTTTTTGTTGTTGGAACATAGACTTTGAACTTGTAATATGTTCCTTTTATTATTTTTTTTAAGTTTTAACAGATGTGCCGTTATAGGTACTATTTCATAAGCATTAAGACGCACAGTGTACTTAAAGGCTTATGTTTAACTTATCACCAGATATAGTAAAATATATTTAAAGAGATCTAAATAAGTCAACTTATTTTTGGGTGGGTTTAAGAAGAAACCTAACATAACCTAACCCTTCCGAGACGGAATGCAGTGATTTGAGGCGTATAGGTGCTCATTATGATATATTTTAGTAAGCATATTTGCTGCGCAATTACTATTTTTGGTGGTCACTATATTTAATCCCGTAGGTACTTAAATATCAGTTGCGTAGATATTCTTCATAACGAAATATATAGATATCAGTTTGTATATTTAAAAGAAAATTATTGTATTATACTATGTAGTGAATAATCGAGTCGCTGTCAGTTTCTTGCTTGATTTTAAGTATGCTGTATGCTATGAAGTACTTCGGTGTAGTAGATATTTGTTTAAGCACATGCAGGGTTATTAGTATTTTTTATTTAACCATGTATAATTTACTATATGAGGGTGCTATGTGGTATGTATATACCTTATAATGAAATTTATATTTGGATTTTATTTAAACATTTTGTTAATAAATTGTAAATATTTGTAGAGTTATTTTTCTATTTAGAATTTGAGTTGGGACATAATTTATTGTTTAAATGCAGACAACTAAATAATGCTGTGTTTGTGTATCAGTGGTATCCCCTGCGGCGGAGAACAGCCGGCCCACGGGCACGGTGGTGGGGCGCAAGCGCAAGCCCGAGCACGACGCTGACGACAGCATTGAGGTCGCCATGGAAGCTGCGCTCGCGCCGGACGAGTGTGTGACGCGCGCCGCGGGGAGCGCAGGGGTGGGGGGTGCGCACGGCGCCAGCAAGCGCATGCGCGTGCTGGACCGCCTCACCGAGCCCTTCCGCCGAGTTACGTCTGTTAGTATACCTTCAGCGCAGAGGAGGAATGCAGACGTACGTACTTTTTTTTATTATATCGTGATTTTACTGGTGTCTATACATATTTATATGACGAACATTAAACTTATAAAATAGTATTTTTAAAAAACTTTAAAGTAAAGAAGTGGTGGTTTCGATCCTTACTATATTTCCGACATTATACCAGTCCTAATACAGGATGCTAGCTAAATTAAAAGGAGTTAACAAGAATACAAACATTTGTCATATAAATTGCAAGTAATTCTCGAATTTTAAACAAGCTTTTACAAACCACTAAAAATTATATAAATAAAAAACTTCAAACAACTTTTTGAGCTACTTCCATCCTAATATTAAAACTACACATACAGAAACACTCAAACTCAAAGCTTTGAGATTTTAACCTTTTTTTTATTTTAGTTTTATTTCACACTCATACAAATATTTTGAAACATTTACAAAAAATACTACAATTAACAACACAAGATGGTGTTGTACACAATAACACACTACTCCATACAACATAATTATACTAAATCTGAATCGCGTAAATTAAGTTTGCAAATTATGCAAACAAACTTTACTATACAAATTATTGAAGTGAAAACTTCTTTAGGCGCGTTGAGCACTTCTTGGGTGAACAAAAATCATAGAACTCGCGTCATCGTCACGCTTCCACGCTTTCCATTTTTGAATTATTTTAGAATATTAATAATATCTCAGAAATGGTGCGTCCTACGCAAAAAATAACGAAATGTCCCTTAATAACCCCTAAGAGAGTATGAAAGTATGAGGAACTAGCATCCGAACCGCCCTTTTTTTTGGTTTATAAGGAAGTATTTATGATTAAAGTTTTCATTTCTATCGGCAGTCCCCAAAGACTGCCCCAATTTTTTTTATATACATGTTGTCGACATCAGTCAATGAACCATAGTCCACAAAGCACGATTACTAGGTATACCTATTCAGTTTGCCTTTCTATTCCGTGAACATTATATTTGATATCTTTAAAAACAATATTGCGACCACTAGTAATAAAATTTAAAACACACTTACACTTCATAATTCTACTAATAATTTCTGTCTTCGTGAAAATATAAATTTTCTTATAATAAATAAGAATTTATTGATATTAAATGGCTTATGTTTAACTTATCACCAGATATAGTAAAATATAACAGTCAAAAATAGTAAATGATCACCAAATTGCACAGCAAAATATATTTAAAGAGACCAAAGTAAATCGACGGAACCCCGCTTGGCGGAGCTCCTATTTTTGGGTGGGTTTAAGAAGGAACTTAACATAACCTAACCCTTCCAAGACGGAGTGTAGTGATTTGAGGCGTATACTCGTAGGTGATCGTTATGATATATTTTAGTAAGCATAGTTTGCTGCGCAATTACTATTTTTGGTGGTCGTTACATTTAATCCCAAATTAAATACACACACTATTTGTAATAGACACCATATATTACACACAGTCACCTTTTCATGTTTATTGATTGCAGCTTATTGACTCATACACCTGTCATTTCTTGGAATGCAAGTCATAATTGAAAACCGTTTGTGTCTAGCCGCCTGTGTGCCGCTGCCACTCAATATGTTAATAAAGAATATATCACCTGTTCCACAGATCGTAGGCATCAACACCGACCTACCATTGACGGCGCCGGTGGTCGCCGCAGAGACGTTCGACCCCGAGTCGCTCAAGAGCACCATCCCATCGGCCGACGCGCCCATCGCCGTCCCACTGCCCACGCGTGACCAACCCGACAACAAGCGCTGTGTCGTCATGTAAGTGAGACACGCCCACTTACCAACATGTCTGTCCACACAATATGAACAACCATTATTAGAACTGGAAACGCGTATAAACTGTGGGGACTGCCTGTTGCCATAACTAGCATGTAGCTTTGTGATACGCAGCGGTTTTACTTTACTCAATTTTGCCCGCGACTTCTCTTGCATAAATGATTACATCTTTAATTTTATTTCGTGTAAGAAGACTTGTTAAATAGCCATCACGATGGCGTAATAATTTTTCAATCGTAAATGAAATCGAAACCATCTTGTTCTCATTGCATTCTTTAATTTTACTTGCAATGTCAGTAAGCTTATTAACAGCGTACCCGCACTGCAAGTTTTCTACTGCTAGATTGAATATAATGCAACTCATTTAACGTACAAATGAATAAACCATATTTTTTTAAAGTCAGTAAAATGCTCAAGAGTTATATTGTAGTTAAATATTGGCGTGCAAACGGGTAATATTTTACTGCAATATTTTCAACCAAAGTCCGACCATCCCAACAACATTTAATGCCAATCATGATTGTCTTGCTATATGGCCGCGCCCTAGCATATTGCTGCTAGAACTGATGGCGACTTTACAGCCTCACATTGCGGTATAAATAATACCCATTCAAAAGCTCCCTTAGTTACATTATAACAAACTCATTTTTATTTCTATGTAATCGTGTAAATAAATTCAAATGTTTCCTTATTTTTACACAAGTTCTAATAATGGTTTTATCAAAACATTGCTGTTAGGATAAACAGTGATTTGGAAGCCATATTGTATTCAAATGCGGAATTTTATCGGCTCACCGGGGTAACAGAGTGGACTCTACAAACGTATTTTATGTGAAAACATACTGATAAGCTAATATGGAGCGTATTAGCATAGTAATAGCGTTTATAACGCTATATATTTTGTTCTATAAAGGTATTGGAAGACTTGGCAAGTCTTTAAAGTATTAGTTCAGATTGAATACCCATTTTATTATTGTACTTGTTTCGAGCCAAATCTTACTTTCACTGTGTGTGTGTGAATTTTGTCCGCCAGTTTTATTTATTTGGCCCTTTGCCGCTTATAGTAAAAAGTTGTGAAGACTTTTGAACCTGTGAAGCAGGATCAGAATATGTTTTTGTCAAAGCGACACCATGGTATGCGTTGGTTGTTGATACCGATTTTGCTTCATAGTTATACTTTTCATCTTCAATGCTATGCCATAGAACACGCAGATACAGGTGGTCGGTACTTGATTAAGTAGCAATGGATTTGGCTTGTAACATTCTATAATAGATGGGGTCGAGAGTTGGTCGATAAAGCAATAGGGATATCTCGTGCTAAGTAGGTCAAGTGAATACCGACTACGTCGGGAATGTTCAAGTCGATATGTAAGTGAAGTGTGTTTTGAACTATACAAGCATTATTATGCCTGCTTATTTATTGAATATATAAATAAATAAGCAGGGTTGCCACGCTCTTTAAGGAGGTGCTCAGTTGTCAGTACAAGCCTAATTGTCTTTGGCCCTTGTACACACGGCTACACATCAAGTTAGACACCCTATATACGCATAACTACGCTACATACAAAATAGAGAATTGTCGGCAAGGGACTGTGCATAGTGGTGTCGATGTAATGGTAAGGATAGAGTGTCGCGTTCCGTTCAGCGTGAATGAGACAAAATAACAAAAATATAACGTACTCTCTCGCACGATTCGCAGCGTTCAACTTCTAATAGTTCAAAGTCCAAACAGTCTAGGTTGATGTGTCGCTGTGTGTACAAATATTTCGATGGGTCGGTAGGAATTGTTTGTGTTATACCAATAGGAACCTGCTTAGGTTTATATTATACTTTAAATAACATTATAGTAGATAAAGATGTCATTGAATAACAAAAATAAAGTTTGTATATTCATATAATATATGTGTTTGTGGTGTCTTAATAAAATCATGAAGTTTAATGATCATGTTGGAAAATTAAATCGTCTCGTATATAATTAAATAAAAATATTAATTTACTTTAAACAAATAAGTCCAAAACACACTTCACCAAGTTATAAACAAAAAATGTAATATAGTTGAATAGATATATGAGCCACATTTAGTTATAAAAGACAAATATATGAAACTGCAATTTTGTACATAATATTATTATGTATCGGTTTTAAACGGAATGATTTTAAATGTTTTATCTATTGACTTTTATATTGTGATGTGTTGGTGACTGGAAATTTAAACTATATTTCCATACTGTGAAAAAACGAAGGGCGACTTAAAACTGGCTTAGCCTGGATGTAAATTGCGAGATCGAAGCTCTAAACTTTGAGAGCTTTGCATGTCAGTGATGTATTTTTAAAGCAATTATATTTTTTTTTATTTAAGCTTTCTGCCTACACCGCTTTATTCAACGAAACTGCACATTTTCATTACGAAAGACAACACTTTCTTTCATAAAGAAGACATATGTTTCAAAATTTCCGCTTCCCAACGTGTCATTTAGGTTATTATTTTAGGTAAAGAAATGCGAAAGCGTTCACCGATTTTATCTTTTAATATTGATTAAAATAAGTTTACGCCCAAAGAGAACTATAATGTTCCCTATTAATGTGCATTTTTAATAAACATGAATCAACAAATTAGAGACTTTTTATTTTATAATCTTTGTCAATATACTAACACGTGAATCCTGGAATATTTCGATATTATGTTTAACGTAATTATATATTTTTCCATTATTAAAATTGAAATATGGAATATAAATATCATTATGTAAACCACGTACTTTATAGGTTTAAATTATTTACACTATTAACACAAATCAAACACTATAAAATCGATGGATAATTAAGATAATTAGATATAGCAAGTACGTAATAAAACAAAACTCAAACCCATTCAATAGTTATAAATAAACATCTAAACACACCAGTAACAGTTTGCACTAGCTGAACATTAACAGGTTCCCGGCCCGATGAATCACATATGATACATAACAATTGATTTTCAATTGTGTGTATCACAGGACAGCGAAAGGGTTAAGGTAATTTTCTACTAACGTTTATGGATTAACCAAATTGTTGAATATCAAAACAATACGCACTCTAATTCAACTTGCTATATCTATTTACTTAATATCTGTGTAAACTCATTTTCATTAGTACTTTAAACGGTCACGTCATATATCTTCTGGTTAGCTGTCGTAATAATGTTCGGTAAAATGTATGAGACAACATATTTTAGTATAGAAAGGTCCGTGCGATGACAGAAGCTCTCCAAATGCTGGTAAAATCGCAATAAATGCGTTTGGACTTAGAAAATACTATGTTTGTAAAACACATGCATGTAACGCATAATGGACCAACTTGGAGTTCAAATGTGGAAAATGGAGTCCAATTACAATTACCAAACACATGCATGTAATCAGCTTAAATTAATATCCAATTATTTTTGGCTTATGTTTAACTTTTCACCAGATATAGTAAAATATTAACAGTCAAAAATAGTAAATGATCACCAAAATTAAAACCGCATGTTAATACCAAAAATATTAATTGCACAGCATAGAGATCAAAATAAGTCGACGACTATTTTTGGGTGGGTTTAAGAAGGAACCTAACATAACTGAATACGGAATGCAGTGATTTGAGGCGTATAGGTGCTCGTTTTGATATATTTTAGTAGGCATATTTTGGTGTGCGATTACTATTTTTGGTGGTCATTATATTTAATCCCATTATGTTTGTTCATAATTAAATGTAGAGAAAGATAAATATTTTAGCAGCACAGTATTTGAAGTGATTGATAACCATGTCAGATACGACTGTTAGTCAGGAATATGACAAGAAATCAGACCGTTTAAAGGATCAAATCACTCATGACAATAGGAATTAGAACCACTGAGATTATTGCCATAAAATACTTGTACAATGTATTGCCAAGTAACACCGAATTTGTTTGCATTTGTTATGTATTGTGTTCATATACTAAACATAATTATAAAGAGATTTAATAACTGATTCCCACAGAAAATGTTTTTTTAAATATATGTAAAATAGGATCCATTTTTGATAATGCACTTTAGCGTTTCCGTCTAATTACCTCGATCAAGTTGAATAAAATCTTACTGTGTAATCAACTTGATTCATAACTTAAAAAAATAATACAATTGCAGAACATAACTTATATGACGTGCAATGAAAGCTACATACTCATAATTATGTGTCAACATTAGTGGAGCATGGGATGAAACAAAATTAAATGTAATATAAAACCATTTGCAGGTTCAAGATCGATCCCAAGTTCTTTAGCAGTATGTTATGAGAGGCTGATATGTTTCAAATTTTTTTCAATAGTTACAACGTACAATATATGCATTTTAATAAATGTTACTAATAAACTGTTTGTGTTCTAGAAATATTCTTAATATTTCGATTAAGTTAATTGGTTCATTACTGTCTCAGTTAACTACTATCAAAAGAGTAACATGTTTGTTTTTTATATTTCACTTTTATGTCGTCAATAGTAGTGATGTTATGTTATGTTATAATAGTACCAGCATGAAGAATTTTATTTCACTGACAATACGACAAAACAAAATACTTGGTAATAGATATGCCCGCGGTTTCACCCGTGGGTCATAGCGTAAGGTTATATAGCCTATAGCCTTCCTCGATAAATAAGCTATCCAACACAAAAATAATTTTTCAATTAGGTCCTGTAGTTCCTGAGATTAGCGCGTTCAAACAAACAAACAAACTCTTCACCTTTATAATATTAGTATAGATATTTCCCAAAATTGTTTTGTGTATGATTAATTGATTACAGTCGTATTAGCAGTGAAATAAATAACTACAGTCAAAAATGTATAATTATGTATTTTAGTTCTCAATGTTCTATAAATTATGAAACAATCTCAAAATGTTACACAATGATGAAATACTCTCAAGAAAACTATTTAAATTTAATTTTGTTGTTTAGGTGATAGACAAAGCTTTTCATATAATACAATAATCCCAAGATTATATTAAATGCTAAGATTAAAACTGTCGCCGGAAAATCTAAACAAAGTAAAATCAATATCAAATTCTGATTGGCTAAACATAAATTCTATTTTAAAAACACATCACAAAGTTGACTTTTTAATTAAGCTCAATTTGAATTCGTGCGCATGAACTACTTTCAAAAACGTTTTTGTGCTAGTTGTATTTGTCTTGATTTTTTTTTTGTATATCTATTATTATTTCTTGATATTGTCAAAGCGATATATTATATATATCATGAATAATCTCCATTATAAATGTAATTTTACTGTAATTATGGCAGTTGGAACTGTATATAGGTTGTATGTTAAATGCTTCAACGAAATTCTCGAAATTGTCTTATTCAGTTGTAAATATACAGGCATAGCACCTAGTGTTGTATCTCGTATATATTTGCGCGTTTTAAGGGTTATCTACTGTAAGTGTTTGGAAATTCGATATTATTATATTTTTATAGAAAAACATTAAATAGTGTAATATTAGTTCATAGTTTAATTCATTAAGTATTATATTTGAGCCGGTTGCAATACCAACCTTGCGAATTTTATTTAAAACTGCGTGTGAAGAAAACACCGCAATGATTGACAACCCCACCAATTGTTGAAAAAAAAAATGGCAACACTGAACCTATCCTATTCTGAAACGGAATATGTTAATTTCTGGATATTATTGCGATCTGTCATCTTCGTATATTTTATCAAATTAAAATTTAATAACGCTTAGAAAGTAAAAATTGTTTATCTTTAATGTAAACCACTTGTAAAATTTTCGCAATAATGATGATGTGAAACAATTTGGAACAATTAATGTAAAGCACAGCAAAATTTCTGTACAGAAAGAAACATATTGATCAGTTTATATGTATTTCAAGCTTTTTTTAATTTAGCAACACTATCACAATTATTGAGCGAATGTGGTGTTTCCTTCACAGTAATAATTTAAATATACATACATACATACATTCTCGTCAACAAACGCCTAATTAGATTCATAACTGTAAATATCTATGGACATGTTTAGCTGTTGTTTAGTAATGTGATTGGCTCTCCATATGCGTTGAGTTTCAAACGAAAATTGCCTAAAGTAAAAACAGAACAGATCATGGTTCAAGTTTATGCCAATTTTGCAACAAAACGTTTTTCAAAATCAAAGTCAAAAATAATTTATTCACTTAGGTCACAAAGTAACACTTATGAACGTCAAAGGGGTTAGTGAGTTTGTTACATTTACTGAATTTACATTTATATTAGTTGCAAGGTTCATGCAAAAGGTTGCTAATATTGTTTCAACATACCAAATTATTTTATCATTTGCAGTTTGATCAATTTGGTTAGCATTGTATTTCTTCACCATTTCACTCGTCTGTTTTACATCGAGATTGTATACATAAGTCGCGATATAAATTACCCTATATGTTATCTAGTGTATACCTATATACTTTAACCTGTTGATTGTTGGAATGCCAGATATAATTTAAAACCTATTGCATATGGCCTTCGGTGTACTGCTGCTACTCAATAAAAATTCTTAATGGGTATTGATACATTCTGTTTAAGCACCTGGTGCTTAGCTAAAATGTATCAATTCCCATTAAGAAGTTTTAGTTGAACTTTTATAGAATCTGAAAATTCATAATGTTGCATTTTTGGCATAACATACAAAATAAGTTTACGTATACTTCAGTATAGGAAGACATATTTTTAAATATTCAAAGTAGAAAGAAGATATTTTTGGGTTCTTTAGAATTATTTATTGATGTGTATAGATTATAAAAAATATGTGTGTTATATATAAGAAAGTTTTAACATACTTACACTCTCAAATTTTAATAGTTTTTAAGACTTGTAGGTTACAGAAATATATTGTGATTTTACAAAAATAGTTTGAAGCTCAACGCATTGACAGAAGATTTAAAAAATTGCATAGTTAGGGCATAGTTTAGTTATTGAATTATATTAATATAATTATATAGAATGTCGATTTTTTGTTAATAAATCATTGGAATCATTTACTGGTTTTATTTACATAAACCCACTATAATAATTGTACTTAGCAGAATCTGCCTTATATGACAACCCATAAAACCTATAGGTCACCCACCTATAATTTGAACAAGAATATCTAATTTGGTCAATTTATCTTGCCTGGATGGCCCAGCGGCAGCGAATGCGACTGCAGTGCATGTAATCTCGAGTTCGGTTCCGAGACCGGCAGTCTTGAGATTTTCTGACAAGAAATTTTTGAGTTGGGTAGCACGGAGTTTGGTATTGTGCCTGGTAGATGGCATTAGACTCTCCTTCTAATACTTAGGACCTAAGACCTTAGTTGGCTAAATGTGAATGTGAAATACGCCTGCCGGGGTGGGCATGCTCGGGATGTTTATGTAATGACTGCGTGGTTTTCTTTATTATTCGAATATGAATAACAAGATAAGAGTTGTCCTGTTCACACAACGGGAAAACCTCAATCAGTTTGAATGAAACAGCCACTTTTATTTCAATTTGTGTCGGCCTCGATGGCGTAGTGGTTCATGTAACCGACTGCCCCACCTGAGGCCGCGGGTTCGATTCCCGCACAAGTCAAACATTTGTGGGCATGAACATGGATGTTTGTCTTGGTGTGGGTGTTTCTATGTATAATATTTATGTATTTACAAAAAAAAAAGTATATATGTATGTTTATCCATTGTCTAGTACCCATAGTACAAGCTCTGCTTAGTTAGGGCTAGATGGTGTTGTGTGTATGTGGAAGAATATTACATTATTAAAATTTAGTATGTACATACATACTTACTTATTTAGTAGTTACTATCCAATAGTAACACTGATGAACAATTACTTGCGACCAAGGCCTAGTGGCAGATGATAGACTGCTACACAAAGGTTTCGAGTTTGATCCCAAGGTTAATTAACTAATATAGTACTGGGTGTAAGGGACGGCGCGTACTGAAAAACTGAAAAAGTAGATTCAGGCCATTACTCTGGAGTTAAAAATCGTTGAAAATTTCTTCAGGAAAAAAATCATTTTTTCCTGCAATTTTTCATTTTCCTGACTGTGAATCATAACATAATACATAAAAGATCCATTTTATTAAATAAAAACAAACAATTACTACATTTTACTTAAATACTGGAATGTAATTAAATCGTCGTGCTTTAATTAAAACAGCTGTTTCATGCGCCTGGAGCGCAGGTGTGTTTGTATTGTTTACGCATTATAGTACAGATACCTACTACGTAGCAGTTTCGCGCCACTTTTAGTGTCAGCGCCGACGGACGGAGTGGCGGCGAAGAGACTAATTCAGGAACAATTTAAATTCAACCTAAAGTGCTTCAGAATACGACTGTATTTGGTACAACTAAATAAAATGACGGCGAGCAACTCAAAGCGCGGTCATTTTATTTCGTTGTACGTACGTTATAATTCCTCAGTGACGGTAAAAAGAGATCACAGTCTGAAGATAATCTTGCAAAGAAAAGGCATCGGCTTACGCTGGTTATAACTGATTATAATCGGTATAATGATAATTATTAGTAGGATTCCCTACTAGAGATAAACGTTTTGTCAATATAATAATAAGTAATGACCTCCAAACCGAATTTTGGTTACGGAGGTCAATCTGATAGACTTAATCTATGCAGGAGATATAATGCTCAAGTGTGTGAGGAAACACAATTAGTACACTACTTCCTAGGGCCTCATTTGCGGAGACGCGGGGCGTTGCGCGTCGCGTGTGGCGTGGTGTCTCGCACCGCGTCAGACGTTTTTTCTATTTACGCTGAGGCGGCGCGTGAAGCGGCACTTATCATCGCACGCGTTAACACAAACATATGGCAATATACGATGTCGTTTATAGAGATGTGAGACGGGAAGCGTGGCGGTGCCCGCCGCTGCGCCCGCGGTGCATCCTCAAGCGTGTAGCAAAGCACGCGGCGGCTATCGCTTCTCATGTTATGTTGCTGTAAACACTGGGCCACTTCTTATATTATATAAATCACTTTTTAGTATAGAATTTTCTTCTAAAAAAAAGGTCGATCATATCGTACTCCATTGAGACGCTAACATACGTCTGCGTTGTGCGATTTCCAAATAAGACTGGCAGAAGGTTCCGCCGCCCGCGAGCATCACCTCATCGAGAACAGCCGCCGCGTGCGCCGCTGCGATAAGCGCCGCGTGAGACGGATTGATGCCATCCGCGCTCTACACCGCAAAAAACGCTCCATTTCAAACAAACGCGTGTAAAATCGTTTCTCCGTACACGCACTCGTACAACGCCAATGTTTGAATTCAGTGCGGGCCGCGCCGCCCATCGCAACGCGCGACGCTCCACGTCTCCGTAAATATGAAGCCTAAGTCTCGAAAGAAATACGACACAACAGCAAGAAATCAAGTGCAGGGTTAGCCGCTTTTCGTGATTGCGTGATGGCACGGAGGATTGCAACACCACCAACTTCTTACCTCCGGACTGCTTTTCGAGAATTTCTTGACAGAAAAATCCAATATGTTTCTTCTGTCGGCCTACCTATACCTATCATGCACAGCAGTCACCAATGTCACCATTACAAGCTACATAAAATTAAGCACCTAAGTAGGTATGTCGAATTCCTATCGCTAGTAACAAAAACGACAGATAGGTATATCGATAATTAGGAACTGCCGTAAGCCAGCTGCATCAGGACTAATAGGTACCTACTAAAGTTATTAGGTAATACGCGTTAAATAGTGAAAGTTTCAGTGAAACCTGGTTGCAGTTGCCGAGCGCCGAGATAAATAACTCTATGACCAGATTGGATTCGACGTGATTCAAAAGATTGCAAAACAAAAATACGAGTACCTAGGTACTACTTAAAGATTGCACGAGTGTTGGTAAATAGACAAGTCATGTAGTAGCGGGTTCTATTATATTCGTGGTGCACTGGTCTGTTTTGAAGTCTGAGTTATACCTACATAGTCTCATGCCTTTATCCCTAAATTGTAGACAGATGGGTATTACACCTTCATTTCGCCAACTATGGTTTTAGATTTATTTATTAGTTTAAGGACCGCCAGTGGTTACAACAACAATATATTCGATACTTTGAGAAATTCGAGGCAGAGTATCTGCCCGCTCTGTAAAATTTACTTGAGACTACAAAAAATAAAGCAGTTGCATAAACATTCATGTTATTAGAACGTGCTTTCATAAAGAATTTCTCCTAGAAAATTCTAGCTCAGACCCTCTAGTTTGTTCATAAGTTTAAGGAAGGCAGAGAATCAACAAGTCGGTCGCATTTAAAAAAGAAACATCCGTTTGAGATAATTTTAAATGGCGTGTTGATTGCTGTGTTTTGTGTGTTATCTGTCAACAAAATTGCTAGGCGTCACATCTATACTTATAACAAGATTGTAATTGGTTCTCATAGGAGATTTTAAACAAAAAATATGTAAGGGGTCTTTATTGGTCTTTATAAGATTTATAGAACCAATAAGAATTATTTTAGACCTTTTTTATTGTCTGTGTATTTGTGCGTATATTACGCAATAACTACTGCACGAAATTAAATGCGGTTTTCACAGTTGTATCGCTGCAGATGTAACTTAAAATCTGGTGCATGTTTATTTTTATTAGCCACCTAGTAGAACCATCCTATCTGTAATAATTCTTGTTGTTACGAACAACAACGAATGTGAAATAGCGGGCAAAACTTGTTTTGAATCGCTAATACAATCCTATAAGTATTATAATATAACGATATTATAGCCATGGTAGAGTATTGACAACCTTGACCTCTGAGCGAAAATTAATATTTATTGTTATTTAGAATACATCTACCAGCAAAAATATATTTCGTAACGTGATTACATCACTGGCTTCCAAGAGTATTGCTCAACGGTCGCTCACTGTTCCTTTGCAGAATCTAAATTAAGTTTTTGTTGACTATATACAGAAATAATTAGATAACTGTTACAGAGATTGTCATAGCAGTCGACCACGTTTATACTTTCGACAAAACTTAGTTAGTAGTGAATTCTATAAGAATCATTAGTTACGATAATATTCGAATGTGCAATAAATTAAATAAATACAATTACACAGCACAGTAGAAATATGAGTTCCGTTCTTTATTTCGGTTGCGGTAAGAACAGAATAATACTTACTCGACATCAAAGGTCCGATTGTGATGCTTAATCCGCGAATAGTAGATGTACGCTGTGTTTAAAAGATTGTGTTCTAGAGGTTTTAATATTAGGTATAGTTGTAAGTTGTTTCTTATCTTATCTTAATCTACTCGTCTCGATATATACATAAATTATAGAACCGAAGATATCACCTGTCTACTATTTATTTATTATTATAAACAAATGGACAACATAACAGTATACACCAAATCGTTGTACAAGTTAAAACTTATATCTAACAATTATCACGTACTCGTATGCTTCTTGCTACACTCTTAAGTTCTTACTCAAAATATTATTTTAGGTTTACGGCAAACAGCTTGTTCACTCTGACCAATTGACCAGCGTATGCGGTACGCTACGTTTCAACGAGGTAATTACATAATTCTTGCGTAGGTTCATGCATCAGCTATATAAACTTGGTACCGTTGTGTATCCTGAGTAAGTATTACAACATGTTACAATCACTGACTATCAGGGTAGTGTTCGTGCTACGGTTGCAGAATACATCAACATTGCGTCATGAATCTGCTCTGACATATTTTGTTAAATTGATTTAACTAGCGTGTTTTCATCGAGACTCTCTGAAACATACTAATTTCTGGCTGCGGCTTCGCCTGCGTGATCGTGATCGTGAAATCAAAATTATCTATCCCGTGTGTGTATGTCAAGGTCCATTTATGTGTGAACTCTAGTAGTGATTGTGTCTTGCGCTGGTCGCGTGGTGACTCATTTTGTAAGACTACTACGGGAATAGCATGCACTACACTACACTGCAACTCCCTTTTCCTACTGTAAGTATCGCTGGGCCTCTTGTTGAGTGGATATCCTATTCACCGCAGAAACACAATTCATAGTTTCTTTGGTTCGCCAGCCAGCCTACTCCACTGTGAGTGAATTCATAATATGTTTGCGACAATCAAATCATTTATTTACATTTATAACTAAGTGTTTGTACATTTATAGGTATCAAATATTGTATAGAAGTTGCTTAAAACATAGCGGGCTTATACAGGCCTGCAAATTCCGCTGCGCTCTATCTCTCGAATTAAAGCATGATAAGTTTCAGTAAGGCAATTTTCAGTAGCAGTCCGAAAAATGTGTCCAAAAAACGGCAGTATTTGCTATTGCGCAGAACATACATTTTTAGTACATCTCTGCCAAAGTTTTGAAGAAATGTAACGTGATGATATGAGTTGTCGTTTACTATGTGGAGCAGATTCAAAGTATGGGAAGACAATACTTAGGTACATGAAGTTGCCGGGAAGCATTTTACAATACTTATTCGTAAGAACGGATGGGTCTAATGTTTGCAATCTGATCGTCGGTCACAGATAAATGGATTTACGAATGAATAATTATGTGTAATTATTCAGAACTAGAATTTTCCGCGCGGCTTCGCTCACATTGATCTAGATTTAGTCAATATATTGCTATCTATCGGGTATGCGAAATTTCATGATACTCGGTCGAGTAGTTAAGACGTGAACACGTGACAAACAAACTCACGTTTGCATTTTTAATTATTTTAGTTAGGATTGTGATTTTTCTTTCGCAGTAAGCGCTTACCGCCAACGTTTTCTGTTTATAAAAGCAACTCCTGCACTAGGAATAATTCCTGCGTCGCTTACAAACATTCAAACAAAGGACACAAAGACCACAATATTGCTCAAGATAAGAGCGATAGCCTAGTGGGAAACCGTTGGACTGCCACGCAGAGGTCTCGAGTTCGAACCCAAGGCGCGCATCTCTGACTTTTCGAAGTT
Organism: Catocala sponsa; assembly: GCA_963564715.1. NCBI lineage: Eukaryota > Metazoa > Arthropoda > Insecta > Lepidoptera > Erebidae > Catocala > Catocala sponsa. The sequence continues at coordinate 20,496,197 of OY751349.1, forward strand.
ATATGCGTATTAAATAGTTAATTATCGCTTGCTTTAACGAGGAAGGAAAACATCGTGAGGAAATCTGCTTGTCTGAGAGTTCTCCATAATGTTCTCGAAGATATGTGAAGTCTGCCAACCCGCACTGGGCCAGCGTGGTGGACTACGGTCTAACCCTTCTCACACTGAGAAGAGGCCCGTGCCAGCAGAGTGCTGATATTATATCAGGGGTCTAATAACAAAGGCGGCAAAGTCCCCTAAAATGTGAAACGTCGATTTTAATTTTATTGGTTGTGGCAACATCTTTTTTACCAGAACACGTTGAGAGATTCGAACAAATCCGGCCTAATCCAATAGATTTCTACGCATAAACGAAACGTTTTATAACAAAATCGGGAAAGTCCCCGGCCGACATAACAAAATTAGTAATGTCCATTTCAACCAATCAGAGATGAGCTGTTTCCATGGCCGCTTAACCCTGACAGTTAAGTATTTAAATTATATTCTAACAAATATGGCAAAGTCCGTAACCATTAATAACAAAACCGGTAAAGTCCTTGCTTTACTAACAAATGTGGCAAAGTCCATAACATTATTTAAGTTTCTTGATTAATTGGCGTGTTTTAGGATGAAATTAGAGCTTAAATTAAACGGTCTTACAATTTAACTTCTATAAATACATTACAGCAGTAAATATGTGATATCCTTGAAACGTTATTCGTTTATTGTAAGTGACTTAAAATTTCTTCAACTGGACTTTACTGCCTTTGTTATTAGACCCCTGATATATCGCTCACCTAGTAATATATTGACACATCTCCAAAAAATGCGAAATTGAGTTTATACGACATACGGGTTTAAAAGTGCATAATCTATAAAGACGTAAAACGGCACAGTGGTAGTTTCCGTATTCATAGAGAGAGGTCGTTAGTGTCATTATACCATTATTGTACTTTCCTCCCGCACCCGCGTAAAATAACGGCTCATTGGTCAGTTGTGCGGGCCTCTCCGCTGGATGCAGCCGCTTCCAGAACTGCGTTGACGTAAGTGACAATTGTGACAGTTTGTAAATTAAGTTAATAAGTAAAAAAATGGCACATTAGACAAATGTGACGACATATTTGACAGATGTGACGTTACAATTATTATTGTCGGGAACTTATTGCCACGTATTTGACTGATGTGCCGTTTTAATTACAAAAATGAAGCTTATTGGTATTTATGTCATAAGTCCAATTGGTGCTAATATAATTATTTGGGTTAAAAGGAAGGTCGGCCCACTCTAAAACTGGATTCAAATAATTTATAATACATATAAATGTTCAATATAGGTTAGAGTCTACCTGTTTAGGGTGGTCCGACTTGCCTTCTAACTACTGTGTATACCAAAATGATAAGTTACAATAATTTCAGTTGGTATTTTAGAAAAACAATACTTATTGAAATAATGGCGAACCGAATGCAGCGATTGGTACAACTAGGAAAACAGGGTTTAGTTCCACCACCTTTTTCTAAACCCTATCTTAAAATGAAAGTGGTACGTATCTTTACTAGATTTTTGGACAAAATAATTAAACGAATAATGATGAATGTCATCCTTGTAACAAATACATATTTTATATATAAAACGATAAATACGAATCACCTTATAATAAAGCATTTTTGAACCAGAAACGCCGATAGGCCGATTTTTAAATAATACAGCTCAAGAGATTTTACTACAACTGTTGTAGTAAAATCTCTTTGGCTGTACTATTCGTATCTGGCTGATTTTGATACCATTAAAATTATGACTTTTAAAAAAGAAACGTAGAAACGATTTCCCGCTATTTTTCAATTGTTTTTCTGTAGTAGATAGATAGAATACTCTTTATAAAACTTGATCTGAATCTAGATTTTACTTAAAATGCCAAGTTATTAAGTACTTGTGTTTTTAAGAAGTTTTATTTTCTTTATTTTGATAAAGGTTATTACATTTTTATTTCGTGTTTTATAATAATTTTGATGTTGACTATTTTCTATGTATCTACCTAAAACTAATATACTTACTCATTTATGACAATTATAATGTAGAACTTTAAGAACAAATGTTTTTGTATGATTCTATCCGGTCTGTGTGGGAAACCTTGGGAGAGGCCTATGTCCAGCAGTGGACGTCTTTTGGCTGACATGATGATGATGATGATGAAAACGTTTATTTTCCATCAACCAGTTCTTTAATTTCTTGACTTTCACACAAGATTTTGCAGGTTTCCGGGTGCACAAATGACATTTTTGGAAGTTGTTCAAAGTGACAACGGCACACATGCATGACTCTTCCATTTCGTTGATCTTTATGAGGTATATCCTGAAAACCTGAAGTGGAAATTTTCATACCTGAATATGTATTATAGTCTATACTAGTAACCAAATCCATAAAAACTGTAAAAAAACGTAAAATGAACCCATAAATTGATTTCAAACATATATAAAATCTTAAATCGTCGTTTCTGTAAAATGTGAAAAACGTAGGTGTGCCAATATATTACTAGGTGAGCGATATATTATATAAGATCGACTGTCCTGAACATCTTTCGAAAATAAAGTTAAGAATACCAGTGAGAAATTTACGTAGAAACCTCTTGTTATATAAACCTCCATGCCGCACTCATTATAGAGTGAATAGCTTTCTGCCTAGAGTATTTATTGAATTTAACAAATTATAATAATAATATACTTAATAATATTCTATCACATTTTTTTTTACGTCGGGGAATGCATTGACGCATACCCCTCCGCGGGGGCGGGCGGAGGGGTTATGTCGGACTCGCCGAGGTAAAAGAAAAGATGGAATGAGATGCATGTACCTCCCGGAATACCGACTAAACCTATCACGGTGTTCCTCGACAAAACCACTATCGGCGGGGCCGCGCGAATCACTTGCGCATGCGATCGCACCCCGCCGAAGTTTCGGCCCGCGGCGTATGAAACGGCAGGCCACTACACGAGAGACCGACCCAATGGTCACTACTGCAAAAACCCTACTGTCCCCCCCCCTCCCCCCTACAGGGGAGACGGACACGATACAGAGGCGCGCGTGGGAACAAGCACGCCGCCTCTCGGACCTGGTGCTGAACGGATGGCGGGCAGGCCCACAAAGCCCGCCATCCCCAGGTCAAACCTCAGGGTGGTTGGAGGTGGTCTCGCGCCCTCCGGCGCCCGGTTCTGCAGTTGGGGAGAGGGTTTAAACGCTCCCACTCCCGCTCCGCCGCCTCCTTGATGGAAATTACTTCCTCACAGAAGGAGGAGACGGCGTTCCACGACCTCTCACTCCGGACCATAGACTGAACTACGGCCGGGAGCGAGAGGGCAACCAATCCGACTGCCGTGATCAACTCACGGCGCTGCGATGCCCAGGCGGGGCAAACCCACATACACACAACACCATCTAGTCCAAACTAAGCAGAGCTTGTACTATGGGTAGGTACTAGACAATGGATAAACATACATATATTACTTTTTTTTATAAATAAATACATATTATACATAGAAACATCCAGACCAAGACAAACATCCATATTCATGCACACAAATGTTTGACTTATGCGGGAATCGAACCCGCGACCTCAGGCGTGGCAGTCGGTTACACTAACCACTACGCCATCGAGGCCGATAAAATTTAAATGTTGACAGTCGTTTTGATCTCTTTACTACTAGTAAATATTCTGCCAGATCCTGATAAACCAAGTTTTTTGTTCTTCTTTTCTTTTCGTGTGGTTAGTGGCCAACCTGTTGTCAAGAGTTGTTCAAGCCGCCCGTAGGCCTCTGACATGGCTTAACGACTGCTGTCAATTTGACAACAACCGGGACCGACCTTTTACGTGTCCTCCGCAGCACGGAGACGCTCAGATGAAATACCACTAAGCAGTCATCCATCTATAGACTGACCGCACCCCACGTTGCTTAACCTCGCTAATCGTTTACCGATCAGTGAGTGCAACTGGCTTTTTTGTTGATAATTTATAAATATTGGATACTACTAGACACTGCCTCAATCTTGTAAATCCATTTGTGACCTACAATTTTTGTTTTTCTTTTCTTTTATAACTAAATGTGCTTAAGCTGTCATATAATCAAGCTGTGAACTAATTGTGGAAGCTTGTTATTGGCGTTTATTGATTGTATTTATATAACTACTTGTATGTAGCTGTAAGCTCCGCTAATAAAATAAAAATAAAATAAAAATAGATTCGGAACAATCATTTGTGGATCACACAAATTTTGTCCCGTATGGGATTCGAACCCACAACACTCGTCGCAGTGGTAGTGGCGAGGCGACCACTTAAACCACTACGCCATGCGTGCAGGCAATACAGGTGTATGTATATCTATACTAATATTATAAAGCTGAAGAGTTCGTTTGTTTGTTTGAACACGCTAATCTCAGGAACTACTGGTTCGAATTGAAAAATGATTTTAGTGTCGGATAGCCTATTTATTGAGGAAGGCTATAGGCTATATAACATCTCGCTACGACCCCTGGGGGCGGCGCAGTAACGATAAACGCGGGTGAAAACCGCCTCCGTGGGTCGTAGCGTGATGTTATATAGCCTATAGCCTTCGTCGATAAATAGGCTATCCAACACTAAAAGAATTTTTCAAATCGAACCAGTAGTTCCTAACCCCCAGGAGCATATATTTAAGGAACGAGTCTTTTTACCTAAGGACACTTAATTTTGAAACATATTTTTTTTTTTGTTTTTATTTGGCTCACGAACTGAAGGCATACTTAAAAAAAACTTAATAAATAGCTATAAACTAAAATCAATACATTGTATGCCCTCTAAAATAGTGAGCACACCATTCACATGATTATACTCTGCAGGCTTAAATACACATTTTATATTCTATGAAAAATATGTTAAAATTTAACTGTCCGCAGCTAAAACAACTCGTTTCTTGACCGGGTCCTAGTCGGTGGGTTCAATTCAGATTTTTGATTTCCGTATACGGTTGCAGACCAAAGTGTATAGACAGGTCGCGGGTAACATGTATTTACCAAAAAAAGGATGTATATACATATATGTTTATCCCTTGTCTAGTACCTACCCATAGTACCTCCAAGCTATGCTTAGTTTGGGCTAAATGGTGTGTACGTGGTAGAATATAATAAAAAAAAGAAAACATTAAATCAATGAAATGCTTATTTGACAAAACGTGCTGAATAAAAGAAATGTAATTATACATTGTAATCTGTGTTTCATTTCCTATTTCGGACGTCGTCGTTTTATATGTAATCAATCTAATGTTATGTACCTACATACACTTAATTATGCTTTTTTTATTCTTTGAAATTAATTAATTTTATTCTACTAAGGTGGCAAACAAGCATGCGGTCCACCTGAAGGTAAGTGGCCATCGTAGTCAATGGACGCCTGCAACGCCAGAGGTATCACTTGCGCGTTGCCGACCCTTTAGGAAAGGAAGCGGGAAGAAGGAGCGGGAAGGGGGAAAAAGGGTGATTGGGCCTCCGGCAGTCTCACTCACTAAACTAAACACAACAGTAGGAATACTGGTATTTCACGACGATATTCTGTGAGAGAGTAGTCCTTCCCCGGTCGAACCGGCCCATTCATGCTGAAATCAGCGAGGCTCTACTACTCAAAAAGTTTCTTACCGTAGGGATAAACAGGAACTACATATTATTATTCTTTTGTTTAATTTACTCTGATTAGACTCATCACATTGTTTACTTATACTACTAACACGTATTCACACGCTTGTCACTTTAACTGATTAGACTCATCACATTGTTTACTTATACTACTAACACGTATTCACACGCTTGTCACTTTAACTGATTAGACTCATCACATTGTTTACTTATACTACTAACACGTATTCACACGCTTGTCACTTTAACTGATTAGACTCATCACATTGTTTACTTATACTACTAACACGTATTCACACGCTTGTCACTTTAACTGATTAGACTCATCACATTGTTTACTTATACTACTAACACGTATTCACACGCTTGTCACTTTAACTGATTAGACTCATCACATTGTTTACTTATACTACTAACACGTATTCACACGCTTGTCACTTTAACTGATTAGACTCATCACATTGTTTACTTATACTACTAACACGTATTCACACGCTTGTCACTTTAACTGATTAGACTCATCACATTGTTTACTTATACTACTAACACGTATTCACACGCTTGTCACTTTAACTGATTAGACTCATCACATTGTTTACTTATACTACTAACACGTATTCACACGCTTGTCACTTTAACTGATTAGACTCATCACATTGTTTACTTATACTACTAACACGTATTCACACGCTTGTCACTTTAACTGATTAGACTCATCACATTGTTTACTTATACTACTAACACGTATTCACACGCTTGTCACTTTAACTGATTAGACTCATCACATTGTTTACTTATACTACTAACACGTATTCACACGCTTGTTACTTTAACTGATTAGACTCATCACATTGTTTACTTATACTACTAACACGTATTCACACGCTTGTCACTTTAACTGATTAGACTCATCACATTGTTTACTTATACTACTAACACGTATTCACACGCTTGTCACTTTAACTGATTAGACTCATCACATTGTTTACTTATACTACTAACACGTATTCACACGCTTGTCACTTTAACTGATTAGACTCATCACATTGTTTACTTATACTACTAACACGTATTCACACGCTTGTCACTTTAACTGATTAGACTCATCACATTGTTTACTTATACTACTAACACGTATTCACACGCTTGTCACTTTAACTGATTAGACTCATCACATTGTTTACTTATACTACTAACACGTATTCACACGCTTGTCACTTTAACTGATTAGACTCATCACATTGTTTACTTATACTACTAACACGTATTCACACGCTTGTCACTTTAACTGATTAGACTCATCACATTGTTTACTTATACTACTAACACGTATTCACACGCTTGTCACTTTAACTGATTAGACTCATCACATTGTTTACTTATACTACTAACACGTATTCACACGCTTGTCACTTTAACTGATTAGACTCATCACATTGTTTACTTATACTACTAACACGTATTCACACGCTTGTCACTTTAACTGATTAGACTCATCACATTGTTTACTTATACTACTAACACGTATTCACACGCTTGTCACTTTAACTGATTAGACTCATCACATTGTTTACTTATACTACTAACACGTATTCACACGCTTGTCACTTTAACTGATTAGACTCATCACATTGTTTACTTATACTACTAACACGTATTCACACGCTTGTCACTTTAACTGATTAGACTCATCACATTGTTTACTTATACTACTAACACGTATTCACACGCTTGTCACTTTAACTGATTAGACTCATCACATTGTTTACTTATACTACTAACACGTATTCACACGCTTGTCACTTTAACTGATTAGACTCATCACATTGTTTACTTATACTACTAACACGTATTCACACGCTTGTCACTTTAACTGATTAGACTCATCACATTGTTTACTTATACTACTAACACGTATTCACACGCTTGTCACTTTAACTGATTAGACTCATCACATTGTTTACTTATACTACTAACACGTATTAACACGCTTGTCACTTTATTTGATTAGACTCATCACATTGTTTACTTATACTACTAACACGTATTCACACGCTTGTCACTTTAACTGATTAGACTCATCACATTGTTTACTTATACTACTAACACGTATTCACACGCTTGTCACTTTAACTGATTAGACTCATCACATTGTTTACTTATACTACTAACACGTATTCACACGCTTGTCACTTTAACTGATTAGACTCATCACATTGTTTACTTATACTACTAACACGTATTCACACGCTTGTCACTTTAACTGATTAGACTCATCACATTGTTTACTTATACTACTAACACGTATTCACACGCTTGTCACTTTAACTGATTAGACTCATCACATTGTTTACTTATACTACTAACACGTATTCACACGCTTGTCACTAACTGATTAGACTCATCACATTGTTTACTTATACTACTAACACGTATTCACACGCTTGTCACTTTAACTGATTAGACTCATCACATTGTTTACTTATACTACTAACACGTATTCACACGCTTGTCACTTTAACTGATTAGACTCATCACATTGTTTACTTATACTACTAACACGTATTCACACGCTTGTCACTTTAACTGATTAGACTCATCACATTGTTTACTTATACTACTAACACGTATTCACACGCTTGTCACTTTAACTGATTAGACTCATCACATTGTTTACTTATACTACTAACACGTATTCACACGCTTGTCACTTTAACTGATTAGACTCATCACATTGTTTACTTATACTACTAACACGTATTCACACGCTTGTCACTTTAACTGATTAGACTCATCACATTGTTTACTTATACTACTAACACGTATTCACACGCTTGTCACTTTAACTGATTAGACTCATCACATTGTTTACTTATACTACTAACACGTATTCACACGCTTGTCACTTTAACTGATTAGACTCATCACATTGTTTACTTATACTACTAACACGTATTCACACGCTTGTCACTTTAACTGATTAGACTCATCACATTGTTTACTTATACTACTAACACGTATTCACACGCTTGTCACTTTAACTGATTAGACTCATCACATTGTTTACTTATACTACTAACACGTATTCACACGCTTGTCACTTTAACTGATTAGACTCATCACATTGTTTACTTATACTACTAACACGTATTCACACGCTTGTCACTTTAACTGATTAGACTCATCACATTGTTTACTTATACTACTAACACGTATTCACACGCTTGTCACTTTAACTGATTAGACTCATCACATTGTTTACTTATACTACTAACACGTATTCACACGCTTGTCACTTTAACTGATTAGACTCATCACATTGTTTACTTATACTACTAACACGTATTCACACGCTTGTCACTTTAACGGAAATTTTCATAACCTCTTTAAGTTTTCCGACTGTTCAAATTTAATTTGTCTTATATAGGCACTTGGTCAATCTTTAGTGGTCCACACTGTCGTATTTAGAGTCTGTATAGAAATAATATTTGAAACCATAATTTTAAACGGGATTAAATACAATGACCACCAAAAATACTAATTGCAAAGCAAAATATGCTTACTAAAATATATCATAACGAGCACCTATACTCCTCAAAACACTGCATTCCGTCTCAGAAGGGTTAGGTTATGTTAGGTTCCTTCTTAAACCCACGCAAAAATAGGAGCCCGCTTCGGGGGGCTCCGTCGACTTATTTTGATCTCTTTAAATATATTTTGCTGTGCAATTTGGTGATCATTTACTATTTTTGACTGTTATATTTTACTATCTCTGGTGATAAGTTAAACATAAGCCATTTTAAACAGCAGATTAGTACTGCATTCATATCACTCCAGAGATGATGGTCCACTCATGATCTGTTCCGACGAGCAAAACAGATTAAGCAAATAGCTTACGACATAGTTTACGACAAACTTTATTTAAAACTAGATGTTCCCTCGGTTTCACCCGCGTTTATCGTTACTGCGCCGCCCCCGTGGGTCGTAGCGTGATGTTATGTAGCCTATAACCTTCCTCGATAAATAAACTATCCAACACTAAACTAATTTTTCAAATCGAACCAGTAGTTCCTGAGAGTAGCGCGTTCAAACAAACAAACTCTTCAGCTTTATAATATTAGTACGATGTGTATTAAAACAAAAAATATCGTAGTAGTGTATTAATTCATAAGGTAGCGTATTCTCGTCTACCTGATAGAGACAGTAGGTATCAGACTTATGGCCAGTTTCACAACTATCGAGTAAAAGTTATCCGAAAGATAAATCGCATGCTGTCTCACTCTCGTTAGGGTAAAGAAGAGAGATGGCGAGACTTTTATCTTAAAGAATAATGCTCTTTGGAGGTGGTGGGACAGACCCTTACACCCATATTCTAAGACGTTTCCTCAAACGTTCCTCGACTCCACTCAACCTCACTCGAGGAAATCAGTATTCACAGTTGCAAAAAATCTCCTCCACTCGGCGTCCCTCGACATCTTTCCTCACTCGAGGCGAGGAAACAACTGTCAAACTCAAGGTACGTCGCGATCAACCTTAAAGAGTACTCGAGGAAGATCTACGCCATTGTTACCTATTCACCTACGCTTGTAAATACGACTGATAATTTTATTTGAAGATTTTTAAAGTGTTTTGTAATGGTTTTTAAACGAGTTTTGAATTATTTATATGATAATCCGTACGATTATCCTGAAAGGCGTTATTTGCGAGACGCAACTTCTCCGCCTCACTGAATATTTGTCTTCCAGACATATATGTGTGGAATAAATAAAGCTAAAGTATAAAACTTGGATCACAACATTCACAACACAACAAACAAATCAACAGGGGGGGACACTGCCCAATATCTTTCCTATATCCAAAGATAGGACTGACATCTGTGTTTTTGGCCCCGTACTTGTGTTGTAAATCAATCGCAAAAGATGGCGCTTAAACAAATTTTAATTTATTATTTAGTGTCAGTTCTTACCTATCTATAGTTTTATATTTTTAATTTATCTAGAATCATATTTTATTCTCATTTTAATTGTTTTATCATAAAAATGTCATAAAATACAAATTAGTAAATATGTCGATTAAAGACTATGATTCAAACATTGGATTTGTAAGACAGTCACAATATGGCGCCTGCATCTTGCCCGTGCGCACGTTTGTAGTTTTTCGTCCTATATTGTGTATTTTTCGGCTGTGAAGGTCTTATGTAAGTGCGTTGAGTCGAGCTCTGTGTTCCTCCACCTTGTGTCAATTAATCTTCCCATCGAAAACTGTTCTTATCAGTGTGCGATAGTGACGCTTTTAGTGTTTAATGTGGTGCGGTTTTTCCAGCTACAAAAATGCCGAGACGCTGCGCATTTCACTGTGAACCTAGAGTCCGCTGCATAGTTATATTTTAATAAACATAAACATAATAAAATGTTATTTGTTGTTGTTTTATTCTTATACTACGATATGCACCTTATACTTATTGTATTTAAATTGTTTTGTTTGGATCTATTTTTGTAACATTCTACTTGTTCTATTTGCAATTTTTATGTTACAAAAATACGATTGATACAAAACAATTTAAATACGAATTCTGGATTATAAAATACATAATATAAATAGCTATAGGCACAGAATACGGAATAGCTATAGCTATGTATAGAAGGATTACTTCGGGGCCAAAAGTTCAGATGTCGCTGTTTCAAATAGGGTTGGCTGAAATTGGCCATAAGAGGGCTCTCTTTTCCCTTCCCTATGTATTACTTTACTCTTTGCAAATCAAACATAAACAACTCGGAATGACGCGATGCGACATAGATAAGGTTAAAAAACAAACATCTGTCAATTTTGAGGTGATCATAGAAAAAACATTAAAAAGTATGTTAAATCTATGATTTTGTGACGTATGTAATGACGTTTTACCTCGACTCAACCTCATTGGAGGATCCTCAAGATTACCTCAAGTCAAGAAAAAGACATGACTAAGAATACCGATTTCGAGGATTCCTTGAGGTGATCCTTAAGGTATCCTCGGTTGAGTCGAGGTTGAGGAAGGTTTGAGGTTACTTCTTAGAATATGGGTGTTAGTGCTGCTACTGAAGGTTACCTAACAGAGACCAAATACTTTTCCGACGCTGGAATTGGACCTGAGTTTTAAGGTCCGAAAGCATACCTAAATGCAAACTTCCTTCGAATCCATTGAGTTAGACAAGCAACGCCAATCAGGCAAAAACAGGCACGAATGTTAAAAAATAAAGCTTTCTCACTTATTATGTATTTATATATTAGAATTTAGTTATGATATCATACTCACGCATACTATGTTACCTATGACTCAAGTTTATCGTAACATTGATCACTGACCGGTTCTGTTCCGGGTTGGACACCTAAATGTGTTTACGATGACTTAATATTTGGTTGATTATAGTGTCCTCGTGAGTACGAATTCTCTGGTCTGGTTTAATTCATAGGATAGGATAGGATGTCTAACATTTATGTAAATTACCTACTTAAAACAATATTTATTGTAGACATTACAGATGAAAACTGTAGGTAATCCTATCCTAATCCTAATCCTAACTTCCTAACTAATATTATAAAAGCGAAAAAGAGTTTGTTTGTTTGTTTGTTTGTTACCTTTTCACGCCTAAACCACTGAACCGATCATCCTGAAATTTTGCATGTACGTTGACAGGTGTTCGGAAACGAACATAGACTACCTTTCATCCCGAAAAAATACTGTTCCCGAGAAAAACAATAATAACGTTCTTATGATAATAGATGGCGCCACATGTCTTTCGAATCATGATTCAATTATATTATTACAAGCAGAGTACAACCCGAATTGATTGTCAAATTCTAAATTAACGCGAGCGAAGCCGCGGGCAAAAGCTAGTATGTTTATATTACAATTAATAACTATTTGAGAAACAGTCGAAACAGGATAGTTAAAATTTAAATAGATCAAGAGATTTACCCGTTTCGACTGTATTTCAGCAGTCATGGTCACGGGGAGACTAAGATGGTGTACTTTGAAATAACTTCACACATCAAGATTGACTCGCAATAATAAACAGTGTAATTTTAACACAGGATAGGACTTATATCCAAACAATTGGATCCTGTTGGCTAAATAACTCAAATGGTATTATAACAAAGCTTTGTGAAATTTGTCAATAGATGGCGCTCACCAAGTAAGATGTGTTTTATAGGTACCTGTGTTTTATAAGGCTTATGTTTAACTTATCACCAGATATAGTAAAATATAACAGTCAAAAATAGTAAATGATCACCAAATTGCACAGCAAATATATTTAACGAGATCAAAATAAGTCGACGGCCCCGTCTTTGCGGGGCTCCTATTTTTGGGAGGGTTTAAGAAGGAACCTAACATAACCTAACCCTTCCGAGACGGAATGCAGTGATTTGAGGCGTATAGGTGCTCGTTATGATATATTTTAGTAAGCATATTTTGCTGCGCAATTACTATTTTTGATAGTTATTATATTTAATCCCGTTTTGTAATATCTCTCCAGTATCTGTTTTCTTGATAACTGTATCTCGTTGCAAATATTTATCACGCGAGCAAATCCGCGGGTAGACGCTAGTGATATATATATCTGAATTCTGTCCTAGTTTTACATAATTAAAGAGCTATTCGCTTGTAATTACGTGACACGTGCTACAATTTTCACTAGTGATGCGCAATGCGTATAATTGCATTTGATTGACAATTAATACATACATACATAGATTCACGCCTGTTTCCCAGAGGGGTAGGCAGAGACTACGGATTTCCATTTGCTACGATCTTGACACACTACTCTGGCTTCATTCACTTTCATCACATTCTTCATACACGCCCGTGGGTTCAAGGTGCTCTTAACCTGGCCTTTGTCCAGAACTCCTCCGATCTGATTGAGAAACGTGAATCTATGTATGTATGATAATTCATTTATATTTATCTATTTGTCGAGTCACGGATTGCTGAACACCAGCATCTCAGCTGAATGAAGTCCACTGCTAGGCATAGGACTCCCCCAAGGCTTTTCACACAGATCGATCTTAGGCCGCCTAAATATCCTAACTAATATTATAAATGCGAATGTGAGTTTGTTTGTTTGTTACGCTTTCACGCCTTAACTACTTGACTGATCATCATAAAATGTTGTATACACGTCATCGAGGGTACAGAAAAGAGCATAGGATAACTTTTATCCAGAAAAAGGTATTGTTGCTGAGGGATAGAAATCTATTGACATAACTTATATTAATGTGAGCGAAGCCGCGCGCAAAATCTAGTTCGAATATATTTCGACTGTTTTTTACAATCCGGTTGTAGTTTAGTTAGCGAAAGGCTTGCTGTTTGTACTCGTACTTCTACTTAGCCAGTCACGATTTACAAGATATTTCGATAACTACGTCATCTCTTGTGTTATAAAGGGTAATAAAACACGTGGTTACAATCATGGGTCGTATAGTGGACGCAATCCTAATCCTAACTAATATTATAAAAGCGAAAATGAGTTTGTTTGTTTGTTACCTTTTTATGCCTAAACCACTGAACCGATCATCCTGAAATTTTGCATATACGTTGTCAGGTGTACAGAAACTGACATAGGCTACTTTTCATCCCGAAAAAATACTGTTCCTGAAGAAAACAATAATAACGTCCTTATGATAATAGATGGCGCCACGTGTCTTTCGAATCATGATTGAATTATATTATCACAAGCAGAGTACAACCCGAATTTATTGTCAAATTCTAAATTAACGCGAGCAAAGCTGCGGGCAAAAGCGAGTAAATAATAATATTAATATCAGCTCTGTATATTAACTGTCCCACTGCTGGGCACGTAGCTCTTCTCAGTGTGAGTTCGGTTATGCCATAGCCTATCTAGCTGGCCTACCGCAGGTCATCGAGAAGATTAGGGAGAACTCTCAGACATTCAATTCTCACGATGTTTTACTTCACCGTCAAAGTGAGCGATAATTAACTTAAAAAAAATCAGAGGTGCGTTTTTTCCCTTGGGATCGAACTCGAGATCTCTGCGTAGCATCACCTATAGGTGACCGTAACCTTGTGTTGTGTTACATGTTTTCCCGTGGCTAGCCAAAGTGGGCTCTTTTTCTTTCCCTAAAATCTCTCGCGAGTCTTCGACCCTAAGTAAAAGGAATTTAAGATTGAATAAAAGGAATTTAAGTCGAAATGGAAAAGATACAAAAGTATGTGAGTTACCAGAACTCTTACCGGTCGAAAACAAAGTTTCTACTCACACGATACTCTCTCGTAAGAGAATCTTTTTTTTTTTTTTTTTTGTTTTTTTTTTTTTTTTTTTTTATTTTGCTCTTCAAAATGACCACACTCCACCTGATGGTAAGCAGTCGTGTGGTCTAAGAGCAGTGACCTCCACATCGCCCCCACAGTAGCCGAGGCGATGTTGAGGTCTCTACTTTGACGGCCTGAGAAGATGCTTTTTCACGCCGCGCTTAAAGAACCCAGGATTGAAGGAAGAAGGAAATACGTGCCTTGGCAGAGAATTCCATGCCTTGGTCGTTCGGCAGAGATATGAGGACCCAAACTTTTTGGTACGCGCTCTAATCGACTCTACCGTGTAAGGATGGCATCTGAGCCCAGCACGCGTTGTTCTGGATAGGAAAGGGGAGGACGGGATAAGGTGGAATAACTCTTCAGAGCACTCCCCGTGGTATATTCTGTAGAAACATGCCAATGAGGCAATGTCCCTACGGAGTTGCAGAGGTTCCAGTGAACTCGTGACCTCTGGATCTCCGATGATACGGACAGCCCGCCGCTGTAACCGGTCGAGAGCGTCCAGCAAGTACTGCGCGGAGCCATCCCAAAGATGAGAACAGTACTCCACGCAAGGGCGCACTTGTGCCTTATACAATAGGCACAGTTGCCCAGGCGTGAAGAACCGCCTCACCCTGTTCAGAACTCCGAGTTTTCGCGAAGCTTGCTTAATGACGCTCTCGATATAGGTTTTCTGATTAAGGGAGCGGCAAAGATCCATACCTAAGATGGAGAGACTGTCACGTATCACCAGTGGAGTGTTCTTCAGAGAAGGGAGGGGAAGGAACGGAGACTTTTTTGTTGAGAACGCGCATGCCTGGGTCTTCTTGGCGTTGAACTCGACCAAGTTCTTGGCACCCCATTCATAGATGCGGTCCAAGGTCTGGTCAAGTTCAACGACAAGATTCTGCCTTTTCCCCTCAACCTCAGCCTGTTTGGCCTCAGGATGTCCGAGATATCGCCCATGCACGGTACTGTCGTCCGCATAACAATGTATGTTGCCGAGATTCAACATATCATTGATATGCAGAAGAAAGAGCGTAGGGGATAAGACAGAACCCTGAGGCACTCCTGCATTGACCTGCATAAATTTGGAAGCGCGACCGTCGCAAAGGACCCGAATACGACGCTTCTGCAGGAAACTTGCAATCCAGGTGCACAGTTGAGGGGGCAAGCCATAGGCCGGAAGCTTGGAAAGAAGAGACCGGTGCCAGACTCTGTCGAAAGCTTTGGCTATGTCAAGGCCGATAGCCAAAGACTCGCCGTGCTTGTCCATAGCCTCACCCCAGAGGTGCGTGACGAACGCTAGAAGATCACCCGTTGATCGTTTAGACCGAAAGCCGTATTGGCGATCATTGATCAACGATTGATCCTCCAGGTAGCGGACAATTTGGGTGTTTATAATCCGCTCGAACACCTTGGAGAGCACCGAGGTGATAGCTATGGGTCGATAGTTGCTTGGCTCGGAACGGTCCCCCTTTTTGGGAATCGGTTGAACGTTCGCCTCCTTCCAAGCCTCAGGCACAATGCCTGCGGCGTAAGACGTTCGGTATAGGCGCGTAAGCGTGGGAGACAACTCCGCTGCACATTTTTTACTACTAGGTTTTACTATTAGGTCTTACTACACATCTTACTATTAGGTCAAACTATGTTAAATGCCAAGACTGCTTCTGTGGTATCCTGGATGTCATTTTCATGTCGAGCGATGTTATAAGTGCAATCTTAAGCCAGACCAAAGAGACACATAATGACAATATAGGCTCACGCCTAAATCCGCGATGGGATAGGCAGAGATGTAATATACTTACCCACATTTCGCTATATTTACATTTAACTATAATGTTAGGTTCTGCGTAATACAGGACAAGCCTCTTCTTCACCCTAGCCTTTATTATTCCCAAGTCACTTGGGGTCGGCTTTCTAGTCTAACCGGATTTGACTGGATATCAGTTTTTACACGGAGCGACTGCCATCTGACCTCCGCAACCCGAAAGCTAACAATACCCTAAGGCCAACGATACCCTAAGGCTAGACCAGTGTCAGGATATTAGAGGGCACTGACTTCCCAATAACGACTGCCATAGATGTTCATGGCAGTCGGGACCGACGGCTTAACGTGCTCTCTGAGGCACGGAACAGGCGATAATTGTCAATCAATACGCACATAATTTCGAAAAGTCATATAACTTCCTAAAGTCAGAGGTGCGCGACGTGGGTTTGAACCCGAGACCCTCTGCATTGCAATCTGTTGGTGGCCCCACTGAGCTATCGCTGTCTATAACCGTCTATTGCGTTCCAATGTTTGGAAAATAGAAATGCAAAAACATTTTGCTGCAACCTATGGTGCCGGATTCGAATCTCAAATCAAATAGTGTTATTACGCCTTATTGTCAATTGAACCAGGAAACACTCTCACATACGCTAATGGGAATGTGAGTTTGTTTATTTGGTTTCACGCCTTAACTACTCGACCAATCATTATCAAATTTTGCATAAACGTTATCAAGAGTTTACATCCAGCAAAAATGTATTGCCCGCGAGGGATAGGAATTTACTGTCAAAATGTACATTAACACGAGCAAAGCCACGAGCAAAATCAAGTCCTAAACGCAATCTTATGCCTAGACAAGATACAACACCGAAAACATGTACGTAACTGAGTGCAAAATCGCTGATTCGCCCTTCAAACATTTAAATGTATTGTTACGTTGTACGATTACTAGTGTGATGATGAGTGGGCGTGTGTGTTTGTTACAACTAGTTGTTGACAGTGTCAGTTGGACAGTTCGGCTGACACCTCGGCGGGTCGGCTCGCGGCTCGCGCGGTGTGTTCACAACTTGTGTTCGTGAACTATTCACGTCGCTATCGTACCGTGTACGTCAGTGAAACTTACTTGTGAGCGACTTTATACCTCACGATATCACTATTTCACCAGCTTGTCTATTTGTTTTTTCTTTTATACAACAATGGAAAACGTTTGCTGTAGTCTATGATGGCTTGCAATAACAGAGCTATCACTCATGGCAACCCTAGGAAAAATAATTAAGGGGATGAAAGGGAAGGAACGTGATGGATATGCGAATCTCTGAAACTCTTACTCTAACGGTGTTACTGGCTTCTAATATATTTTGCCGAGCCAGCCGGCTCATTCCTACTGATATCAAATAATTCGCTTCCGCAGGCTTTCAACTCAAAAACCTTGAGACTGTTCTGTTGCCATGTCACATGCGTCTTGCTGACATTGAAAAAATAAGAAGTAGTTCGCACATGTAATGTCCTTTTCAGACCACTTTTCTCTTTAAGAACATTTTTTTTCAAAGTTTTTTTATACATCTAATGTGGCAAACAAGCATACGGCCCACCTGATGGTAAGTGGTCACCGTTTTGATATTGTATCTCAATTTACCAAGAAGGATAGTTAATTTTATTTTGTCTCACCAGAAATATATCGAAGAATATTACTAATCGAAATCATCTTGTGTTCCAAAACAGTATGAATTTTGTTCGTTACTTCATTGCTTGGTATTTTTCGAAAGTCACTATAGCTAGCTGCACTGATGTATATCTTCTATTCGTTCTCTCTGATAATACTTAAAAACAGTAATAAAATATCAGGTATTACAGTAAAGGTAGGGCTGACGGAATTAGACCCTGGGGGCCTGTTGGTTACATGTGCCATTAAAATGCTGTCAACAGTAAACAAGTTCGAATATGTCACTTGTACAATGCACGATTGTACTCAGATAGGGATCGCCATAACAAAAAATGAATGAACATATAAATTGCTTACAAACATTGTTTGTCTGGTTTGATTTTAAATATAACATATGTATTACGAAGGTTACTTAAATAAAACACAAAAAAAAATGCCTCTACACATTCTCTATTGTGTCTAATTGCGTCAAGAATGAATAGAACCGTGTAGGCAACCCAGGCAATGATTTTTCGTTAAGTTCTGAGTTACAGAGTAAGACTGCCTCGGTAATGTAGCGGTAGTATATGTGATTTCTGTGCATGAGTTCTCGTAACCATAGAAACAGAGAAACTAAACTACATGCATACATAGCCGGTACACGATAAGTATCTATATATTAATACGTGAAGCAAAAACTTTGTACCCCTTTTTACGAAAATTGCGCGGACGGAGGAGTATGAAATTTGGCACAATTAAAGTTTATATGGAGAAGGAGGGGCGAATCCTAATATTGATATAAAATATGCATTAGAAATACATTAAATTAATGAAAAAACACTACACGCACAAAACATGCATTTGACACACGCAGTCGAAGCGCGTAACTATGGTTACATATCTATACTAATATTATAAAGCTGAAGAGTTTGTTTGTTTGTTTGCTTAAACGCGCTAATCTCAGGAACTACTGGTCTGATTTGAAAAATTCTTTTATCGAGCCCTGCCCATTTATCGAGGAAGGCTATAGGCTATATATCATCACGCTAAGATTAATAGGAGCGGAGCACCAATGAAGAATGTTTCAAAATCGGAGTATTTTTACCTTTTGAGAGCTTCCGCTGCGTGCGCTGCGTAAACAGTTAAAGTTACGCAAAAATCATGTATGACAGAATTGTTCCCCTTTAAAAGTTCTAAAAACAATCCGGGACAGCATATCTCTATCTTTTAAGGTTGGCTCACTATAACCTTTTTTATGCTAACCAAATTTGTTCTAAATAATGCATTATTTGCAAATGTGTTTTTATGAGCATGATATTAATCCTTATACAAATAAATACGTTATTCATCACAAGTATTTAATTTAAAACAAAATTGCCCTTTACTTCATTCAATTTCAATGAATATCTTAGGAGATATCGCAGTTTTAAAATAACATCGCAGCGAAATAATGACAACGAAGTCGCGGGTAAAAGTTAGCGTTAGCCCAAAATAAATATTCCACGCGGATTTGAAAAATTATTTTAATGTTGGATAGCCTATTTATCGAGGAAGGCTATAGGCTATATAACATCACGCTACGACCCACGGGGGTGGCGCAGTAATGATAAACGTGGGTGAAACCGCGGGAACATCTAGTATCAATATATAAGGACATAATTATATTAGCAATATCTTACAGGCAAACTTTGGTCGAATTTAATTTCGAATACTAGGCGACCGCTAGTTATAAATAAATGTGAAATTATTTATACCTAGCTTAATCCTTATGTTAAGTTTTTAGGTCTCGGCGATACTAGCTTTGAGCTTAGTGTCGATACCACTGATAACCTATTGTAAATTTTTTATGCAGAAATAAATTATTCTTATTCTTATTCTAATCTAGTCTCACATCTATTTCTTCGAAGGTTTAGGGGGAGTTGTATTTTACTCACATATCGCCAAATATGGTTTTAGGTTGCACGTGATAGGAAGTGATCCTATTGCTGTTTACCAAGACAGACCCAAACTCCGTGTCGTTACTGAGAATATCTTGACTAAAACACCCAATAACAGTTTGCCTGAGCCGGGAATCGTAGCCGAGACCTCATGCACAGCAGTCGCAAAAACTACCGCTGCGCCACCGAGGCAAAATAAAATGATTGACTATTAGTTTTTGCCCGCGGCTTCACTCGTGTGGGAACAGTACTTTTTTCTGGATGAAAGGTATCCTTTGTCGTTTTCTGTACCCCTGACAATGTGTATGCGAAATTTCATTATGACCGGTCAACTAGTTAAGCTTAACAAACTAACACACTTTCGTATTTATAATATTAGCTAGGATTTCCGTACGATAATGATCAAATCGTAGTCGTGTCGTGCGCTATAAACGGTCAACAACAGTATCCCCACTGTTGACCATCAGGCGGTCGGCAGGCCGGCCAGTCGCAGTTCGACTGCGGGACTATTCACAGTGAGTACAGAACATTTACTATTACTTCCCAACACACGACATTATGTGACCATAGACATATTTGCGAACTTATTTTTTTTGGTTTTATGTTTTTTTTTTGTGCTTTTTGACAAGTGAGTTTTTAATATTGTTGTTGTTTTATACGTGTTTTGTCGTTTTTTAAGTTATTGTGCGTAATTATTTACTTTGCAGTTATTTATATGATTATTTACATTAATAATTCGTAAACAAAATAGTTTAAAAGTTAAAAAAAAGTAAACTTATTGACTACTTAATGTCTAATCTAGACACAAAAATAATAGTTCAAAAGATATGTTATAGAGATTAATTATTTTCAAATATATAATGATCACTTCACAGAAACAAAACTATTATTATTATTTATTTCTAGAGAATGAAAAATGTTATTATTATTTTAATAATAAATGTCTAAGTATATTAAATAAATAAATATGTTATCCCATCTTACTCGAAATTGACATTTTTAAACAAGACCTGCTGATTTCAAGTGCAATCTTATTTACCTTAATATACGTAATAGTCTATGAATCTATATACTATATAAGGTCAGGTATATATTAAGGTAAAATCACAGCGGGCACAGAGTATAACAAGTACTTATATAAAGAGGCAAACATATAAATGCTTGAACGTCTGAGAACTGTGTTATATAATTAATATGTAATTGTGGCTCAGAAACGATGCATACGTACAATATTTAATTTGGATTGGTGTGATTCCTGCAGACCAATATTCAAAGCTCACAACCTTCTTACTGTTCCGTGCATCTATATATACGAAATTGCCAAGTTTGTAAAATGTAACTCCATGCTTTTTAACAGAAGGGACAATACTAACAAACGAAAAATAAATCACCTAGATTTTGAAATACCCATACCTAAACTAGAACTTTTTAGAAAAAGCTGCGTTTATATGGCTCCCTTAATTTACAATTAATTGTCTGCCACACTCGATAACCCTTCAACCTTATGGGAAGTTCTGCACTGAATTGCGTACTTGGTTGATAAGTGAATGTTTTTATACTGTTGAGGAGTACCTAAAAAAATACTCATGTAAATTTTATAATCTGGAACGTTCATCGAGGTTTAGATAATATTGTGTCCTCGCTTATATTTTTTTTTGAGTTGTTTATAATTCTATAAGTTCTTTATAATTTTAATTGTGATTGACTTTAATTTACTGTTGCATGCTGTGTAACGGCCAAATATGTGAAACAATTATTGATATGTAACACCTTTGTATTGACCATATTTGACGCAATAAATGATATTATTATTATTATTATTATAATTATACAACTATTGTTTATAACAGTATTAAATAATAACTTAATAACAGACGTCTTAACATACATAATATTAATAATTTATCCGTGACTAGTTTTTACCCGCGGCTTCGTTCGCTTCACGCATACCGAGATAAAATTATCCTGTGTTAATCCAGGTCTGCAAACTCGTTCGATGGTTTATACGTTATTTATTTATTTGAGATGCCAACATTCATACACCGTCACATGTAATATAGACACATAAGTAAAAAATTATAAATGTAACAAATAATATAATTAAATGCAAACACAAGATGCAAAATAATGAATACAGTTTAATTAATTGTATGTATTGAATAAATAAACTAAATAAGTACCTATAAAAGGAGAGCACAGTAAGGTTATACAGTATAGTTATAAAATTATTCAGTAAAAAACATCTAAATAACTTTACAAAGTTTACAAATCAAATCAACGCATCATTTATTTGCGTAAAAATACATTAGATAGTAATAGAAATACATTAGATAGTAATAGAATTGTTATGGGTTCTTATACCTACTTTGTGCCATTTAGACGCGCAAATATTTGCTTATAAATTCTCATGTTAGATATATATAGGTACATCTATATACAAATAAATAAAATTGAAGTGTCTGTTTGTAATGTCAAAATAACAGCTTTTTATCTAATGCATATGAAAGTATATAATGTACCTATAAGAAAACATATATTTTTAAAAATTTTGTCTGTCTGTCTGTTTGTTCCGGATAATCTCCGAAACGGCTGAACCGATTTTGACGGGACTTTCACTGGCAGATAGCTGATGTTATAAGGTACTTTGATTTTAGAAAAAAATAGGTTCCGAGGAGACAAACACTTTTTTGTTAAAATTTACGCAGACGAAGTCGCAGGTAACAGCTAGTAAAATATATATTTCAAACATATAATCGAATTACCGTAAAAATGAAAAGAGAGAATACAATCTAGAACTAATATCCAATCGCCATTTTGTTGTCCAAAAAATTTCGTTATAGAGTAATAGCTTTTTGATTCGCGTTTTTAATTTAACTAGACGTTTTCGCGATTTCACTGGCGTTTATCGTTACTGCGCCGCCCCTGTGGATCGTAGCGTGATTTTATATAGCCTATAGCCGTCCTCAATAAATAGGCTATCCAACACTAAAATAATTTTCAATTCGAACCAGTAGTTCCCGAGATTAGCGCGTTCAAAAAATCAAACTCTAGCTTTAACTTTTAAACATTCGCAATATACACACATACACACACAACCTTACATATAGTCCATTGTCAATTATTTAAGAGGTAGCTAAGCATTAATTATGGACTAAACAGTAAACATCTTATTTTATAAACGCACCTATTAGTTGAATAACAGAAGTGGGCCGTTGATTTAGCCATTAATTGAGAGATTGCTAAATATTAGAAAGAAAGAAAGAAAGAAAAGAAAACATATTTTTATTTCTAAAAACATGAAAGTTTCAACAATATTTAACATGTAAATATGTACATTTTATAAGAGAATACATACATCTATAGTAATAATATAAAGCTGAAAAGTTTATTGTTTGTTTGAACGCGCTAATCTCAGGAACTACTGGTTCGATTTGAAAATTTATTTTAGTGTTGGATAGGCTATTTATCGAGGAAGGCTTTAGGCTATATAACATTACGCTACGACCCACGGGGGCGGCGCAGTAACGACAAACGCGGGTGAAAACGCGGGAACATCTAGTATTTAATAAAGATTAATTAATACAAGTGACAGCCCTGCGCCACAAATGCCACGTTTTAAATGTGTTTTATAAACAATAGTTGTTTAGTTAGCAATATGTTATAATCAGTCTATATATCTTTATATATAAATCTTCTGTGCGTGTGTTTGTAATTAAACTCCTTCTAAACGGCTGGACCGATTTCTATGAAACTTTTTGTGTGTGTTCAAGTGGATTCGAGAATAGTTTAGATTTGGTTTTTCTTTTATTTTTTTTCGTGTGTGCAGGGCAATGTCAGTCGAGACAGCTAGTGATATATATTTAGAAACAGTTTCAAACTTAATCCATGACGGTGAAACTTATGAACTAACTTAGCAATGTCGGCCTCGATGGCGTAGTGGTTAGTGTAACCGACTGCCACGCATGAGGTCGCGAGTTCGATTCCCGCGCAAGTCAAACATTAGTGTGCATGAATATGGATGTTTGTCTTGGTCTAGATGTGTCTATGTACAGTATGTATGTATTTACAAAAAAAGTATATATGTATGTTTATCCATTGTCTAGTACCCATAGTACAAGCTCTGTTTAGTTTGGGCTAGATGGTGTTGTGTGTATGTGGTAGAATATTATTCAAATAATCTGTGGTGAAACAAAAATATCTAGCAAATAATAATGTGAAAATACTTTTATTTGTAAACAACATACCGTCATGGCTTATTATGTTAAATTAATGACATAATTATATATATCTCATACAAAGCATGATTGCTATTGGTTGTAAGAGCATAGAATCGGTGATTGTCAGTGACTCGCCTTCTGTAACGTTAAACTTGGCGAAATGTGGTCGTAATACAACTTTGCCTGACTTTTTGGGGACATAGGCTTGTGACTTTTATGTGCATACGTACTATGTCCTACGACAAATATATTAAATCGTAATATTGTCACACGTTCACGCGTGGTCTCCCCGCTGCTGAAAAGCAACCGAAACTGAAAGTGTAAACTTAAACCTAATTAGTTTTAATAATTTTAATATGTAGCTTAAATAGTACCTAGTTGAGTTTAACAGTAGTTTCAAAATCTATACTAATATTATGAAGCTGAAGAGTTTGTTTGAACGAGCTAATCTCAGGAACTACTAGTTCGATTTGAAAATTCTTTTAGTGCTGGATAGCCTATTTATCGAGGAAGGCTATAAGCTATATGACATCACGCTACGACCAATAGGAGCGGAGCAACAATGAAAAATGTTGCGAAAACAGGGAAAGTTCTCTTATATGGCAGCCGAAGTAGCGCGGGACAGCTAGTTCCGTATGAAGTAGTTTAAATAGGCACCGTGTGACATTACTGCCGACCGGAAACAGTTCCAAACTATATAGCAGACGAAGTAGCGCGGCACAGCTAGTTCCGTATGAAGTAGTTTAAATAGGCACCGTGTGACATTACTGCCGACCGGAAACAGTTCCAAACTCCGTAAATATTGCTATTAAGATTTCCTGCCACTAACTAACAAAAACTAAATAAGTACGGCATATATATACCCAACCTGGGTACGTCACTTGTCTAAACCTATAAACGTGAAGACTTTGTTTGTATGTTTGAATGCGTTAATCTCAGAAACCACCAGTCCGATTTAAAAGTCTTTCTGGTATTAGGCAGGCTTTAATATAACAATTACGCTATGATACGGACGCAGAGCGGCACAGATAATCTATACCTACTATTATAAAGCTGAAGTTTTGTTGAATAGTTTGTTTGTTTGTTTGTTTGAACGCGCTAATCTCAGGAACTACTGGTTCGATTTGAAATATTATTTTAGTGTTGGATTGCCTATTTATCGAGGAAGGCTATATAATATCACGCAACGACCAACGGGGGCGGCGCAGTAACGATAAACGCGGGTGAAACCGCGGGTACGTCTAGTCTCAAATATCACAAAATGTGTATATGTAGTATTTGTTATTATCGTTTCGGGTAGTTAGAACTAAAGTTACCATGGCACCGAAATATCGAAACAATAGCATTATTATGATAACCTTCACATTGACATTCTATTCTAATCTATTCTAGTGGCGCTTATCTAATTACTTGCCTCTTGATTACTATTAATTATTAATTAAGGTATATTTAATTAATTTTTATGACGTTGTTTTATTAAATAAACATTCGATAAGTATGTAGTAATAGATCGCAAGTTTATATAAGGTGAAATAGGTGTAATAAAAGGAGGTTAAAATTAAGTCCATCAAACGTAGTGTGAAGAAGCACCTGGTCAGACCGGCCTGACGCTGACGACGGCTAGAAGACATCTATCTTCTCCTCGTCGTCACTGTCTCTGGACTATAATTGGGCTTTCCATCAGGTCCGTTACAATCATTTTGCCGTGTCACGATAAAAAAAATGTGTAATTAATACTTATTCATACGAATTTATTTGTAACTAGATGTTCCCGCGGTTTCACCCGCGTTTATCTTTACTGCGCCGCCCCCGTGGATCGTAGCGTGATGTTACATAGCCTATAGCCTTCCTTGATAAATAGGCTATCCAACACTGAAAGATTTTTTTTAAATCGAACCAGTAGTTCCTGAGATTAGCGCGTTCAAACCAACAAACAAACAAACAAACTCTTCAGCTTTATAATATTAGTATAGATAGCTGACCCGCGCAACTTCGTCTGCGTCACATAAGAGAGAGAGCGGGTCGTAGGCACCTATAATACAATTTTAATTAAACTGAATCTTTGTTAAATCCACGAACCACATAAGAACCATTGAACAACATTTTATAAATATACCTACAGTGCTAATTTAAAATCACGCAGAATAAACCAGGAGAAACATCGTTTGTATGTCTGTAATGGGTAATTATTTTGCTGCCATGTTATTTTAAAACTGCGATATCTCCTAAGATATTCATTGAAATCGAATGATGTAAAGGGCAATTTTGTTTTAAATTAAATACTTGTGATGAATAACGTATTTATTTGGATAAGGATTAATATCATGTTTATAATAATACCTTCGCAAATAATGCATTATTTTAGAACAAATTTGGTTAGCATAAAAATGGTTATAGTGAGCCAACCTTAAAAGATAGACATATGCTGACGCGGACTTTTTTTTTGAACTTTTTAAGGGGAACAATTCTCTCACACATGATTTTTGCGAAACTTTAACTGTTTACGCAGCGCACGCAGCGGAAGCTCTCAAAAGGAAAAAAAAACCCTTCGATTTTGAAACATTCTTCATTGGTGCTCCGCTCCTATTGAACTTAGCGTGATGATATATACATATATATATATATCATCACGCTATATACTATAGCCTTCCTCGATAAATGAGCTATCTAACATTGAAAGAATTTTTCAAATCCGACCTGTAGTTTCTGAGATTAGCGCGTTCAAGCAAACAAACAAACAAACAAATAAACAAACTCTTCAGCTTTATATTAGTATAGATAATAATCTATACTAATATTATAAAGCTGAAGAGTTTATTTGTTTGTTTGCTTGAACGCGCTAATCTCAGGAACCACTGATCCGATTGGAAAAATTCTTTCAGTGTTAGATAGCCCATTTATCGAGGAAGGCTATAGGCTATATATCATCACGCTAAGATCAATAGGAGCTGAGCACCAATGAAGAATGTTTCAAAATCGGAGGGTATTTTTCCTTTTGAGAGCTTCCGCTGCGTGCGCTGCGTAAACAGTTAAAGTTTCGCAAAAATCATGTATGACAGAATTGTTCCCCTTTAAAAGTTCTAAAAAAATTCCGCGATAGCATATGTCTATCTTTTACGGTTGGCTCACTATAACTATTTTTATGCTAACCAAATTTGTTCTAAAATAATGCATTATTTGCGAAGGTATTATTATAAACATGATATTAATCCTTATCCAAATAAATACGTTATTCATCACAAGTATTTAATTTAAAACAAAATTGCCCTTTACATCATTCGATTTCAATGAATAGCTTAGGAGATATCGCAGTTTTAAAATAACATTGCAGCAAAATAATTACCCATTACAGACATAGTACAAACGATGTTTCTCCTGGTTTATTCTGCGTGATTACTACTGGTTCGATTTAAAAAATTCTTTTAGTGTTGGATAGCCTATTTGTCGAGGAAGGCTATAGGCTATATAACATCACGCTACGACACACGGGGGCGGCGCAGTAACGATAAACGCGGGTGAAACCGCGGGAACATCTAGTATAATATAATATTCTACCACATACACACAACACCATCTTGCCCAAACTAAGCAGAGCTTGTACTATGGGTACTAGACAATGGATAAACATACATATATTATATACTTTTTTTTTGTAAATACATACATATTATACATAGAAACACCCAGACCAAAACAAACATCCATGTTAATGCACACAAATGTTAGACTTGTGCGGGAATCGAACCCGCGACCTCAGGCGTGGCAGTTGGTTACACTAACCACTACGCCATCGAGGTACGCAATCTTAAATAGGTATAGTAACAATTCTATACTTTTAGCAATATGGCACGGATGCCAACGTGGTTCAAATGGTTGCCGCGCCAAGTGTTGTGGGTTCGTCCCACATACGGGACAAAAATTTGTGTGATCCACAAATGGTTCTTCAGAGTGTTCATCGTGACCGTATAATAATAATGTCCTCCAGATCGAATTTCGGCCACGGCAGCCAACCTTAAGGGAGACTGGCCATCTGTGTATGTGTGTGTGCGCTAACACAAGTGCACTCTCTGTTCCCTAACCCTCATGATCCGATGGGACGGATAAACCGACACGACCGGAGAGAGATCAGGCGCAGGACCAACGGCTTTACGTGCTTGCCGACGCATTAGTTTGAATGTTTATAAAATACACCGCGACTCAGAAATTAATGCGGGAATAGTTTTTTACAAAGAAAAAGAAATCAATTGCGTTCAATTTAAAAACTAAGCTGATGCTTGTATTAGTAATGGGTTATGGTCGGTAGTGCATTGTCTGGGATTCGAAGCCACAACCGCATTCACGTCATGCCTTTATCTACATACTTCGAGCAGATTACTAAGTTATAAACAATCTATGACAAACTAAGTTGATATTTATATAATTTACTAGCTTTTGCCCGCGGCTTCACTCGCTTAACTTAGAATTTGACAATCAATTCGGCTTGTAATAATATAATTCAATCATGATTCGAAAGACACGTGGCGCCATCTATTATCATAAGAACGTTATTATTGTTTTCCTCGTGAACAGTAATTTTTTTCGGGATGAAAGGTAGCCTATGTCCGTTTCTGTAAACGTGACAACGTATATGCAAAATTTCAGGATGATCGGTTCAGTGATTTAGGCGTGAAAAGGTAACAAACAAACAAACAAACAAACTCATTTTCGCTTTTATAATATTAGTTAGGATAAATACCTAATTAGCTTTAGATATTGCAATGTTTAACTCATCTTTAGCTTCCACACGTAGCTTCACTTAGTAGTATATTAATAGTTAGTTTATTAATATTTTTTTAGAATCAGTTCATTAGTACCTGGCCTGTGCGTGTACAAACAAACAATTAAACTTTACCCTTTATATTATTAATACTTATCTATACTATATTTTTTATGGTTTATGTTTAACTTATCACCAGATATAGGAGAATATATGTAATAGTCAACAATAGTAAATGATCACCAAAATTAAAACCGCATTTTAATACCAAAAATATTAATTGCACAGCAAAGAGATCAAAATAAGTAGACGGAGCCGCGCTTGGCAGGGCTCCTATTTTTGGGTGGGTTTAAGAAGGAACCTAACATAACCTAACTCTTCCGAGACGGAATGCAGTGATTTGAGGCGCATAGGTGCTCGTTATGATATATTTTAGTAAGCATGTTTTGGTGTGCAATTACTATTTTTGGTGGTCATTATATTTCATCCCTTTTTTATTATATATTAAAAGTCAGCTTGTTTCTGTTTGTGTCCAAAAAACTCTAAAAGTGGTACCTAGTTGATGGATTGACTTGACATTTTAACACACGTCATATATTATGTAGAAAAGTAATGTAATTATTTTTTTCTTATTGTAACTTCATTGATTAATTAATTAGGATGCCATGAGTTTTCAAATAATTTATTACGCTTAGATCACAAAGAAACAGTTATAAACGTCAAAGTATAGTTAGACTCAACTAGAACCACTGAGATTACATTTCGGTTAGGTTTAGGTAAAGGGTTGAGCCTCAAAGATGAAACTCTCGATCATGTTTCAATGGCGAAATGTGGGTATGAGACCTCTGCCTAACTATTCTGTAATATACGTGTAAGATTATATAGTTAAGTATTTTTAAAACTAAATAAACACGACTAGCATGCGAACTCTTCTTCTCCCTAGCCTTTATTATTCCCAAGTCACTTGGGGTCGGCTTTCTAGTCTAACCGGATTTGACTGGATATCAGTTTTTATACGGAGCGACTGCCACCTGACCTCCGAAAACCGAAGGCTAACGATACCCTAAGGCTAGACCAGTGTCAGGATATTAGAGGGCACTGACTTCCCAATAACGACTGCCATAGATGTTCATGGCAGTCGGGACCGACGGCTTAACGTGCTCTCCGAGGCACGGAGCAGGCGACTAGCATCCTAACTAATATTATAAATGCGAATGTGTGTTTGTTTGTTACACTTTCACACCTAATCTACTGGACTGATCATCATAAAATTTCGCATACGCTTTGTCAGAAAAGGACATAGGGTGCCTTTCATCCAGGGAAAAATTTGTTCCCGAGATTTACGAAATCTACATGATCGCAAACGAAATTGAGTGCAAAACCTAGTCTATACTAATATTATAAAGCTGTAGAGTTTGTTTTTTTGTTTGAACGTGCTAATCTTAGGAACTACTGGTTCGAATAGAAAAATATTTTTTTGTTGTATAGCTTATTTATCGAGGAAGGTTATAGGCTATATAATATCACGCTATGACCCACGGGGGGGTTGCAGTGGTCATAAACGCGGGTGAAACTGCGGGTACATCTAGTCTTAAAATAAAAAGAGAAAATAAAATTATATTAGGTATTTAGCTGTAGCCTACTTTCAAGTAGCGCTTCGCCTTAGGGCATTCCACTCCACGTCAATCGGTGAGCTAACAACCACAAGCTCATGTAACAAGTTCATCAACCCATTACGTAAGCTATTAGCACATCAGTGGTCTAATGTAGCCAGCGTTGGACGCTGTTTGATTTATATTGTCTTACATTTACGCGAATGTTACGCATTCACGTACTTATTAATTTTAATCATAAAACCGTAATGAAGCCACTTTGTACGAATGTCTGTCTGTCTGTCATAGCTGCTTATTTAAGCAATAATGGTAGGATATTGATACTTTATATTGTCTTCTGTTTACGCGAATGTTATTCATTGAAATTAAACTACTATAAGTATACGGATATATATATATAATATGTAACGGGTATTAACGCGATCATGCATAATGTTTACCTTTTATAGGCTTGACGTTTCGACCAGGTTACACCGGCCGTGCTCACAAGCTGACTGATGCTGCGACGTCATGTCCATGTGATGTCATGACAAATAAAAATATGCCGAAAGTGAGGGTGAATCAAAATTCTTCTGCCTCAAAACGGAGACATGACATCACAATTCGCAGCACCAGTCAGCTTGTGAGCACGGCCGGTGTAACCTGGTCGAAACGTCAAGCCTAAAAAAGTTAAACATTATGCATGATCGCGTTAATACCCGTTACATATTATATATATATAATGCAACGCGAAAGTTTAAAAGTTATTACTATATACGGATTTTAAACGTCAAATAAACAACGCGATAAAATCCGTAGGTATATAGTAGTTTAATTTCATGAATTGATAGTTGGCTTGTTATGAATGTTATAAAATAGCACAATGGATAAGCGATTATTGTGATCGTGACGTCACAGGAGGGCATTCAGGGATTCACATCCGTTGTACTGCCGAACTCACTTCTGACACAAACATTCTATGTTTAGCTAGTTTAACTGGAGAGGTTAAAAGAATACTAATAGACAATAGTTTGGATCCCAAAATACGTGAAGTATTTAAAAACAAATGAATGCTCGCCTAACTTAATTGCATACTAGCTTTGACCGCGACTTAGTTCGCATTTATTTATAACTAGCTGTTACCTGCGATTTCGTCCGCGTAGATTTTAACTAAAAAGTGTTTGTCTCCGCGGAACCCTATTTTTTTCTAAAATCAAAGTAGCCTATGTTACTTCTTATAACATCAGCTATCTGCCAGTGAAAGCCCGTCAAAATCGGTTCAGCCGTTTCGGAGATTAGCCGGAACAAACAGACAGAAAGACAAACATTTAAAAAATAGATGTTTTCGTATAGGTACCTTATATACTTTCATATGCATTAGATAAAAAGCTGTTCTTTTGACATTACAAACAGACACTGCAATTTTATTTATTTGTATAGACTAGATGTTCTCGCGGTTTCACCCGCGTTCATCGTTACTGCGCCGCCCCCGTGTGTCGTAGCATGCTGTTATATAGCCTATAGCCTTCCTTGATAAATAGGCTATCCAACACTAAAATAATTTTTAAATCGAACAGTAGTTCCTGAGATTAGCGCGTTCAAACAAACAAACAAACTCTTCAGCTTTATAATATTAGTATAGATTTAACAAAGTACTACACCTAATTAAATCAAATATATGGCCAGTATTGTGTAAATCAATATTATTATTTTATTATTTAATACATGAACACCTGTATTTTTTATAAATTGTTTTATAAGCTAAGCTGTCCCCCGCGTCTCCATCTACTTTAATGATTATTGCCTCGTGCCCGTCGCTCGTACTTCTGGATAGAGCTTTCTGCTAAAAGCAATTTTGAAGCTGGTTTATTAATTTTCGACTTTATTCATTATAAACAGAAGTACATTTGTTCTTATTTTTCCTCCTTATAATATCTATATATTAATACGTGAAGCAAAAACTTTGTACCCCTTTTTACGAAAATTGCGCGGACGGAGGAGTATGAAATTTGGCACAGTTAAAGTTTATATGGAGAAGGAGGGGCGAATCCTAATATTTTTATAAAATATGCATTAGAAATACATTCAATTAACGAAAAAACACTACACGCACACAACCATGCATTTGACACACGCAGTCAAATCGCGTTCGTAGTATTTCGGCATTGTTCGTCTGACGTCGTACAATTCTTTGTAACTATGGTTACCTATAGGTATTTCTTTATTACAATAAATAGTACCTTATTTATATGTAACTAGCTGTTACCTGCGACTTCGTTCGCGTAGATTTTAACTAAAAAGTGTTTGTCTCCACAGAACCCTATTTTTTTTCTAAAATCAAAGTAGCCTATGTTACTTCTTATAACATCAGCTATCTGCCAGTGAAAGTCTCGTCAAAATCGGTTCAGCCGTTTCGGAGATTACCCAGAACAAACAGACAGACTGACAGACAAAAATTAAAAAAATTGATGTTTTCGTATAGGTACCTTATATACGTAATAAGCATTAGATAAAAAGCTGTTATTTTGACATTACAAACAGACACTTCAATTTTATTTATTTGTATAGATAAAGAAAAAAGAAAACAAAGTAGCAAGCTTAGGAATGTTGGTCGAAATTTGACCACTAGGCGACCGCTAGTTAGTATATATAATCTACATGTTATTCACACATAGTGTAAGCCAACAGAACACCACTCAGCTACACAGCTGAGTGCTAAACGTGATTGTAGTCTGTGAGTGGTGACATCAAACAGACTTGACGGCCTCGCGGGCGTAGTGGTTAGTGTAACCGACTGCCACGCCTGAGGTCGCGGGTTCGATTCCCACACAAGTCTAACATTTGTGTGCATGAACATGGATGTTTGTCTTGGTCTGGGTGTTTCTATGTATAATATGTATGTATTTACAAAAAAAAAGTACTTATATATGTATGTTTATCCATTGTCTAGTACCCATAGTACAAGCTCTGCTTAGTTTGGGCTAGATGGTGTTATGTATATTTGGTAGAATATTATTATTACTTGTTTAGTCGCGCGCTAACTGGGATTTATGTGAGCGACGCCGACGCGTCACTTCGACTGCGTACTCGACCAACATCTCCTAGTACCTATCTACCTACCGCCTCATGTGAAAGCTGTTAGGATAGCCATTCAGACACTAGTGTATACAGCGTGTAACAGAAAGGTGTGGTCATATTTAAGCATCACATAGCCCCAGTACAATGGAAAACCGCGACAACCAAATCCATATACATTATTTTCACTAAGATACAGCATTTTCTTTTTATCGACTTATCAATACCACATATTCTAGTCCAGAGGTTCCCAGACTTTTTCATCATAGACTACATCCAAAATGTAGCTGGTTCCGGTGGACCCCTGCAGCTACATTTCTACCATATTCTAAAAAAAATATATCAAATCACTTTCCGAACTAATGTTCTAGTCGATACTTAAACAACACAAACAAATGACTCTGGAAATCTCTGTGATCCCGAACGTGACCACGCGCTATTTGGATAGTGATATAATGCGTTTGTTTCGATGTTTAAATAAAAATTAAATAATTTGTCATAAAATTTAAAATTGCTTTTTGATCTGGGAAAAGAGCCATAGGTTATTTATCAGATATATATATTTTTTCATTTATTTATTTACATACTTACATCTATCATTACAGTAATAGAAATACCAATGCGATAGAGAAGTTACACAATTACACACTTAATATACTAAAACTAAAGATTATTTTGATGATCACAACTAGCTATCCAGTAAGTGGCCTTTGTGAATTCGTTTATTGAACACGAAAACAAGTCAATGCGCTCAACTACGTAGTTAAGTGTGCGCAATGCTCGCGTCAGTGGCGCTTGTTGCAGTAAGTTTGTACGCGCTGTCGGTACCGCCAGCAGCCGCGGTCGCCGCGCCGTCCCACGTAGTCATCCGGAACGCTAAACCTAAGCTCACCCAGTACTGTCGGATGGTGAATTTTCCCTCGCAATATTTCACGGCCTTAAAATATGACCAACCTTTCTGTTACACGCTGTATATGTAGTTGTAGGAACTCAGAATTGTCTGGTGCTTATCGCAGAAGCTTAATTCCTGTGCAGTAGATAGGCTAATAGTTCTATGTCGAAATGCAATGCCGGATTTCGTTGAGGTATAGAAGTGAAGTCTACCGTTGTATGTCTGTGTATTTTGTGAGAATTTGCTTGATATTTTTAGGTTTTAATCCAAAATTCTTGAGGTGTATATAGGATATTGCCGTTAAGGGACTTTTCGAAAAATAGCCACAGGTACGGCAAAGCATTGAAGTACTTAAGCCCTATTTCATTAGGTAAGCCGCATAACAGTATGCTCCTACCTTAGTTAAACATAATTATTAAAGTTCTATATTTATTACTTACCAATTTAATTAAGGTCTTGATGGCGTAGTGATTAGTGTAATCGACTGCCACGCCTGTCGCGAGTTCGATTCCCGCACAAGTCAAACATTTGTGTGCATGAACATGGATGTTTGTCTTGGTCTGGGTGTTTCTATGTATAATATGTATGTATTTACAAAAAGAAAGTACCTATATGTATGTTTATCCATTGTCTAGTACCCATAGTACAAGGTCTACTTAGTTTGGGTTAGATGGTGTTGTGCGTGTGTGATAAAATATTATTATTTTTTTATTATTATTAATTTATTACCAAATTGAGGGTATTAGCAAAATTGCGTGTAAAAAATTGCTATATTGATAAGTAATTCCATCGTAGATGATGACAAGTAAAACATGGTTATGTTGACGAATCTTTACGTTCTCAGGGTATGCATGTAAAGATGATCATGACGTGACGTCTGCACGTAAAGAAAAAGAGAAAATTAAATTAATTTTTGAACGTAACAGACACACATATATCTTATGACGGTTAGATAACCCAATGTAGCATCCGAAGGGTCCGGCGGTCTAATTTTTATGTGTGCCTCAAAAATGCGAAGATTAGGTAAATCGAGAGACCTTAGTTTTAGTACCTATACCAAAATGGCCACACGACTTGATTGCTACAGGGCCCGTGCTGGCTGCTCCAACATTTTATTTCATGCGAAAGAAGATAAACAAGTCATTACATTAAAGGTGACGTTATTTATCATGGTAATTTAAAATGAATTCAAGAACATTTTTGTTAAATTTGAACATGTCATTGACCTGCGGCGTATTATAATTTCCAAACCAGTCCTTCTTTCTAAAATAGCAATAACATTCTCTAAAAAGTTATTAATTTTCCCGTATAAGGATTTGCCTTGTTTTAGAATCCAGTTATATATCTTTGTGTTATACGCTTTATATCAGGTAAAGAAACAAATCCATTTATGCATAATATAGTTTTATATTTTATCACTTCAGACAGGTCCATATAAGAACTTACATTATATGTACCACAGTCAAATATGTGGGTATGTTTTACGAAACATTTTTGACTTAATTAATATGTTTTTGTTCTATTTATGTTAAGCTCTTTGTAAGACGTCAGATGTAATGATCGTGGCTAAGCGTATACACACACACGATAATTTATTTGTATACTAGACTAGATATTGCCCTCGGCATCGCTCGCGTAAATGTAGGTTAGATTAGTAACAGCACTTTTTCTGGACAAAAGGTATCCTATCCATTGTCCTTTCCTGCCACCTGACAAGGTGTATGCGCAATTTCATGATGATCGGTCGAGTAGTTAAGGCGTGAAAGCGAAACAAACAAACTCACATTCTCATTTATAATATTCGTTAGGATTACTTACTAGCTGCGCCGCTATAATCATGTGAGTGAAAACCCACGTTTATAACTACTGCTCGGCCGCTGTGACTCGTAGCGTGATGTTATATAGTCTTTGAAACCTCTGAATAAAGTATCTTTAGTAGTCGTTTGCGGTCAGTCATTTATCTTGAAGCTCCGGGATTCGAAACAGGATAAAGTAGCAGGCAAAGTGTTTTTGAGTTCAAAAGGAAATTATCAATAGTAGCACGGAGTCTTATATGTAGTGCAGTTCTTCTATCATATTATTCACGCACTGCCCGCCTTGAGTAACTGTTTGGCTCGGTGCTAATGTCACTATTCTACCATCGTACCACTCAACACTACAGCAGGGTTAATCCATAATAACAAAACTTACGTTATGCCGACGTCCTAGCGTTGGTTGAGAGGTTAAATATTCATCACTTTACAAACATACAAACAACAGACACAAAAACACCCAGACTCGGAACAAATATTTGTGGAGCACACAAAATTTTGATCTGTGTGCGCCTGCGCGGTTCGAACAGACTACTTTTGACGCGACTGTAGCGACAAGGCGACCACTAAAACCTACACGCCATCTGTGCCCACGTTTTATATGTATAATAATCTTAGAAATTATATAGTAAACGTTACATTTACAAGCGATTACCCTGCAAAATGTTTCTGAAGTCAACGCCTATCCCCAACAATGAACGCCCTAACTTCCAAACGAAATATCATCACACCTCAATTCGCTATCGAATATATCTCGTCGCGAGTAACCCGTGGCTTACGTAGTTATATACACGGAGCAGATACATATGTACTCGTATTTACGTATTACAACTAGGGTTTCCACCCGTACCTACTTTATAATAAAGTTGTGTACGTTATGTCGTGAAAACGTACTGTTTATACTTTATTAGTCAAATAAAGCACGTGAAAATAATGTATTTTACATATGACAACTTTTACAGGTTTCATTTAATTGTTTACTTAAAGCACCGCTATAGAGATGCTTAAATTAAATTCAAAAAAATTGTTTATCTATCTTAATAAAGACATTTAATTGTAAAGATCCCGTCAAGACGTTCCTTGATAATAAATGTCTGTTAGATGTTACTAGCATCAACTTCAAACTATCTGAGGTAAAAAATTAAATACAAGATCTGAAAATAAAGTATAATGTATTTAACCTGCCTTTTTGTTTAACATATTTAACAAAAAAACAGGTTAAATAAGTTATACTTTATTTTCAGATCTTGTATTACATTTTTTACCTCAGATAGTAAAATACTCTATTAGTTTAAAATAAAGGTGGCAACTGGCAACCCTAAAGTCTCAACGTCACCGGCGACCCGCGGCTGCGCGGGCGCCTGTCGGAAGCGCGCGTCCGGCGCGAGTTCTATCGACACATAACCCGAGTCGACGTATTGCCCACAAAGTGTTTTATGTTCGATACACTAAAGAGGGTCTATCTGTGTACATGCGTACACACATAGGATAAATAGATATAATATGGTCAGCGCTTCCGGATTTGAATAAATGTCGTGTCTTCCTGTGGGAAGGACGGGCTTATTTGGACGGATTAGCGTGGTAGATAGTTTGGTGTATAATAGCGGGCTAAGGTTTAAGAACAATTATTGATTATATACAGCAGCGGTAGCCTAGTGGAATATTATTTGAGTACCACGCAGAGGTCTCAAGTTTGATCTTTAGACCTCTGCGTGGTAATCAAATAATATTCTTCTAAAAGCAAGATGTGACTTTGATAATCGCACATCTGACTTTTAGAAGATTTGTTCGTATAAAATTAATTATCGCTCGCTTTAACGGTAAAGGAAACATCATGAGGTAACCTGCATGTCTAAGTGTTCTCCTTATAAACAACTCTCAGATATGCAGGTTGCCTGAGACGGGACTGTTGTAATTATTACGGCTTTTTAAAAGAAATCAGAATATTTGAGTAAAACATGTCCGACTTTTGGGCTGATATGAAAATACTACTTAGTATAAATCGTATTATGTATTGGATACCGATTTCGTTATAACCATACAAAACGTAATTTATGCCATTACACCTGTATATCTCTAAAATATAAACCAGAAGGTGTATTACACCCAAATTTCGTCAGCTAACTACAATTACTACCTAAATACTATGTAATTGCGGGCATCTACTTTTGACTTCAGAGACAAAATTCTAAATAGCAATTTAGAATTTAAGACCGCTTTTGTATAGCCGGGCATTGAAGCGGTAAAACTTTAATCAAAATGTTACTGGACCATAGATAGAACTTCTAAACATGAGATATGTTTAGGTTATTTATGCAAAAGACTGAAAGTTGATCGAACAGCAATATGCTAACATTAGCTCAAAAGCCACATAAAATACTAAATCTATACAAACTTTACCAACCAATCATTATCCAAAATGTGTTTCATATTATTGCCATTATAAAGTAACATGTTTATCTAAATAGCGAGATTATATGGTGAAAGTTTAACGAGAGCAGATAAATCCGGCGATTACCGACAGCCAGCGGTAGGAAATGGCGAATTAGGTATCTCAACTTCTCTAATGGTTGAGTACCTACCTGACACATTACTCAAGTACACGCACCTATGCGTGACATCCTATATACCATAAACTTAAATAACATCACGGCTGTTATCCTAAAAAGGGTTAAGTTAGGGTATCCGAGTGTGGGAATACCCACTCTTATACTTACTCAAAGAACACTGTGTGTACGTTGTTTGAATGATTGTAATATCACTCGCGATACAAAAAGAGAGCAAGAGTTGTCTTTTTAAAAAAGAAAAAGAAAAACGGAGGTATATGGTCTAATAGCTATGTGCTGCTAAAACAGGATATTCAACGAGTTGATTCTGTACGAGATCTAGGCGTCATATTTACCAAAGATCTAACATTTCGCTCGCATATTGTAAAACTATGTAAAAAATAATTTAGAAATCTAGGCTTTGTTATGCGGGAAACATAAGATTTCCACAACAGCGCAGCCATAAAATCTTTATATAACGCGTTGGTAAGAAGTAATCTGGAAACGAGTGCTATTATCTGGCATCCCTACGAAGCTAAGTACAGCCTAATGGTAGAGAAATTACAAAAAAAGTTCAATACCTCTTCTATCCTCTTATGTATCCAAGCCTATTTGTGTTAGGAATGGTAGGATATTATAAACTCATTTACCAAAAAACATTTACCTCATCATAACAGGCAAATTGAACAACCCAACAATATTAGCATCGCTCCAGTTTCTTGTACCCAAGTCCAGGTTACGACAGGGGCCACGGGGAAGGCTGTTAGACCTGCCAGTTTTTCGCACAGATGTCTTGAAATACGCATCAGTGCAAGGTGGTGCGTGCTGCTAGGATACTGAATGTAGTTGCACAACGTCTAGATATATTTTGCTGTACGTTGGCGGAATTTGAGAGCACCGGTGACGTTACAATATCTGTCACAAAATTTATAGTTATTATTATAATGTATTAATGTCCACTATGTCGCATTAGGTTTTCCTGTAATGAAATACGTGATTTGTTTTATAAATAAATAAATAGTCTTGTAGGTATATACTGCTAATTGTCAGCTTGCTTACGTAGTTGTAAATAAGATACAGTGAATATGTTTATTGTTTACCTTTTCATTAGGAATTATTATACATCCCAACTTATATTATAAATGCGAATGTGAGATGGTTTGTTTGTTTTTTACGCTTTCACGCCTTAACTACTCGACCGATCATCATGAAATTAAGCATACACGTTGTCAGTGGTATAGAATAGAACATAGAGTACTTTTCATCCGGATAAAAGTACTGTTCCCAAGGGATAGAAAATTGATATTTAACCTACATTTACGCGAGCGAAGCCGAATTATATATTAATCAAATATTATTTGAATTAAACTCTAAAGGTTATTTGAATGTAAAAGATAATCTGAATTAGATTTGAATCTAGACTTTTTATTTCTCACTTTTCTATCTTTTCGTATTTTCTTACCTTACCTATTAGGCACAGATAGCCACAAAACAATAATATTTATGAATATCTTAACGTAATGTGATATTAATAGTCTTTTTAAATTGAACCTCACTAGTTTTAATTCCCGTGTGGCGGGGAACTTTACAAACATTTACAAGCAAAGAACACAAAAATACCCAGACAACTATTTGTCGACCACACAAATTATTGCCCCTGTGGGATCCGAACCCACAACACTCCACGTAGTGGCGGGCGGCGGCGCCAGCGAGGCGATCACTTTAAACCACTGCGCCATCCGTGCAAATGATTAAGTTAAGGCCTTACATTTAAACTTGCGAGTTCGAATCCCATAAGCCTTAAAAAAGTAGAGTTGTTTTTTTTGAGGATATTAATAATGTAATAGCCAAAATACAATAATATAAAATTAAAAATGAATACGTTCTATGTTATGTTAATGTGATTATCCCGTTATTTTTTATTAGTTTTTCAAACAACAGTTAAGAGACTTCATAAATAACGTCTAACGGTCTAGATTTTAGATTATCTGATTATCTAGTCTCAAAAAACATATTTGAATTTTAAGCAATAAATTCAACATAAATCGAATTAAAATACGTTTTATGTTAAAACTATAATGTTAAATTTAAATTAAATTACCTATAATGTTCCTTTTCTTTTTATTTTGGTTTTCAAAAGACAATAGCGCTGTTATAATTTACATATGTCAAGACTCTACAAACATTCAAACAATGTACACAAAGCATGACTATTTGGTTTTGTATCCGTTTTTTGTTTGTTCCGAGTCTAGACTTGGTATAATTATTTATGGATCACATAATATATTGTCCCGTGTGGGGATTTAACACATATCACTCGCATACGGGCAGAGATGAGGCGACGACTGAAACTACATACTTCGCTGTTCATTACACACTTAAAAACAGCAGTGAGCAAGCCTTGCCTTCTGGCAGATGATAACCATTATACCATGTACCATGGGATATTTTTTAGAACATGTATGTGAGGAATTTTTTGTATTTTAGTCTTTATTTTTGTACGTGAACCATGCAAATACTTCTGCACGTAATTAAATGCGTTTTTCATAGTTGTGTTGCTGAAGGTCTAATTTATAACTAGTACATCTTGATACGCCGCGCCGCCTAGAAGTTGAGTATCATAAGATATTTTTGATACTCTGCCTATAAACCTACTAGAAAAAGTTAGGTATGTTTTACGTTTGTAGATCAGCTTTTTCTCACATGGCAAAAGAGAAAAATATAGATAGGTAGGTACCGTCTGCCAAATTCCATGTGTACGAAGTAGCGGGATAAACTTAGTATCATTGTAAAGAGGAACTTGTGAAAGTACAATGTTTTGTAACAGTTAGGTAGACGATTTGCCTGTAAAGTTTACGTAATTCGTGCGACCTCTAATTATTTGTATCCGCTACAAGTCTGTCGCTAAGGTCACATTGGAAGGCGTTTTATAAAATTGACATCGAACTATAAGGAAAGGGTTTTGTTTACACATTTATAAATACTTCTGCTACGCCGTACGGTCGGCCACGAAGGTCCACCGGTTCTAACGAAGATTCCGGCGACTGGGACCGCAATTAACTCGGACCGCGGTCTCAGTTGCCGGATCCATTTAATTTTAATATTTTTCTTCCGGCAACTGGGACCACCCATAAATAAATACAAAAATCTATTGTTCAAGCCAAAAGCAGTACCTACAGTCAAAAATCAAAAATATCATTGGCTTAGCCAATAGATTTTTGTATTTATTTATGGGTGGTCCCAGTCGCCGGCAGATAAATATTAAAATTAAATGGATCGGGCAACTGGGACCGCGGTCCGAGTTAATTGCGATCCCAGTCGCCGGAATCCTCTTCTAACAAAAGTTTCTGTGAGATCTAATTATAGCTAAGGTTGACTTTTCTAACTTGACATATGGCATGACGTGAATATACTTAATACATGGTAAAGAGAGTAATGGTCCCTGTCATTATATTATTGTAAGGGGAAATCGTCCTTGTTGTTTCATGACGTTCAAATCAACCTCGACCGTAGGTAGACCACATTTTTGCCGGCTGTACCAGCGCTGTTTTCTGAGACTTTATAATTCTGCTATCTTAGTTGCTCGCTGTTTCCAACGACTCGTCAGTTCAATTCTGTTCAATCTCACTTCCAAACTCTGTACCTACTATTCTATAAATAAGATCTAGATTTTTTTATCACGATAGTTCCCGAGGGTTAGATACCTAATTGAC
The DNA here is from genome assembly GCA_963564715.1 of Catocala sponsa. NCBI lineage: Eukaryota > Metazoa > Arthropoda > Insecta > Lepidoptera > Erebidae > Catocala > Catocala sponsa. The sequence goes on from OY751349.1 coordinate 20,539,070, forward strand.
ATAATCTATATTTACGCGAGCGAAGCCGCGGGCAAAATTGTAATATTAATTCCGATCTATTGTGTATTTACATTTACAAAGTAAAGTAATCACCTAAAGAAAGAAATAAGATGATAATATCTCACAAAGTTTGAATATAATGAACTGGTAATATTATGATTATAGTCAATGATGGCGGATTATATATGCAAATGTATGCCAACGATTGAGTCACAGTTAAGTTCAATGTCTGACCACTATGTTTACTTTTTGGCATTTCTTATATCATCGTGAGATTCTTTGTTTGTTCGGCAACGTTTATTGATTTAAATCCGGTTCTATAATGCCTAAAAATAATCGTTTTAATTTAGAAATTCTTAGCTTGGCGATAAGGAGTTAAATTTATTTTATTTTATTAAAGACTAGATTTTGCGCGGCTCTGCTTGCGTAAATGCAAGTCAGGTTACATTAGTAACAATTCCTTTTTCTGGATGAAAGGTGGGTACCTTTTCTGTTCCTCTGACAACGTGTATGCGAAATTCCATGATAATCGGTCGAGTAGTTAGCGTACAAGCGTAACAAACAAACAAACTTACATTCGCATTTATAATACTAGTCAGGATTACAAACAGTTGTGTTATAAAAACTGTACAATTTGAGTGTTCGTTGACAGAGACATTATCCACGCATTATTACACGGACTATTAGTAAATACAGTCTAGACGCTAAACAATAAATACTCTGTTTGACAATTATTTTGTGAGATGTTTTTTCTTGTTTAAATACAACTTTTATAATTTTTTTTTTAATATTTACAACTTGAGTGGCAAACAAGCATACGGTCCACCTGATGGTAAGTGCTCACCGTAGCCTATGGACGCCTGCAAGACCAGAGGGATCACTTGCGCATCGCCAACCCTTTAGGAAGGGAAATGGGAAAGGGGTGATTGGGCCTCCGGCACTTTCACTCTCCGAACGAAACAGAACAGTAGGAATACTGCTATTTCACGTCTTTTCACGTCACAACTCCTGCACTAGAAATAATTCCTGTCTCGCGGTGGATTTTACAAACATTTCAACAACGGACACAAAGAACATCCAGACTTAGAACAATAATTTGTGGTTCACACAAATTTTTGTCATGTATGGAATTCGAACCCGCAACACTCGGCACTAGCGGTGCCGAGGCGGCCACCTAAACCACTACGCCATCCGTGCAGTCAGTGGTAATATTAAACATCAGTAATGTTTAATATTACCATTCTGACCATAACATTATACAGGCTCACATCTTCGCAGGCTATTTCTAAATATATCTATACTAATATTATAAAGCTGAAGAGTTTGTTTGTTTGTTTGTTTGAACGCGCTAATCTCAGGAACTACTGGTTCGAATTGAAAAATTATATTAGTGTTGGATAGCCCATTTATCGAGGAAGGCTATAGGCTATATCATCACGCTACAACCAATAGGAGCGGTGCAGCAAGCAAAAATGTTGCAAAAACGGGGAAAATTCTCTTATATGAAGCAGACGAAGTTGCGTTGCGCGGCTCAGCTAGTTACATAATATGTTTAGAAATAGACTAGGGTGATGGCAATTCCATCGCTAACATTTTTATCTTCTATACAACACTAGAGGTATGTAGTGACCTGGTTGAACATACTGGCTTTCCCTGTCAGTGCAAAGGACAAAAATTACTAGCCCTTCTGCTGACATCACAGCGTTTACTGCAGGAACCTTCGACACTACTCTTTCTGTTCTATTATTGAAGTTAAAACTTCTTTAGGCGCGTTGAGCACTTCTTGGGTGAACAAAAAACATGGAACTCGCGTCATTGTCCGTCACGCTTCCACGCTTTATTTTTCTTTAGAATATTAACAATATCTCAGAAATGGTGCGTCCTACGTAAAAAATAACGAAATTTTGACACCCTTAATAATCCTCAAGAGAGTATCAGGAACTAGCACCCGACCCGCCCCGTTTTTTTTCTTTTTTTGGTTTATAAAGAAGTGTTTATGATCGAGGATTAAAGTTTTCACTTCTGTCGGCAGTCCCCAAAGACTGCCCCAATTTGTCTGTGGTCTTCTGAAGAGCACAGGTACGTACCTAATCGTTTCAGCGTTGAGGGAATCTAAGCTTTAGGGATCATTCCATTCTATTCTGCCTCTCTAAGGACTGTAATAGACTCACCACTCAATGCGTTGTACCCTTAGATAATGAGATGGCGGGCACAACCCTCGTAGACTATTGCACGGTGCGTGACCAGCTTATGCTACCGTGCCCCAAAGGAAACATTAGTTTTCTTAATATTTAGTTTTTAATACATGATGAGGTCGCTATAATAATAGGTAGTAATATCAGCATGCCTAATTACTGTCCCAATACAAGGCACGGGTCTTTCCCCAGTGTGAGAAAGGTTAGCCCGTAGTCGACCATGCTGGCCCACTGCGAACTCGCAGACTTTACTTATTTACAAACACTTTTATGGAGAACTCTTAGATATGCAGGTATCCTCATAATCATTTCTTTCACCATAAAAATTCTTCAGAAAACCGTGCTTCGGAGGGCACGTAAAAAGTCGGTCCCGGTTGTTGCCAAATTGACAGCAGTCGTTAAGCCATGTCAGAGGCTTACGGGCGGCTTGAACAACTCTTGACAAAAGAAAGAAGAAGACCATAAAAATGTAATAAGCACAACACCTTGAAAAGTATGCCTGAGCCCTCTGCGTGGGCGTCTAGTGGTCTTCCACTAGGCTATGGCTGCCGTAACCATCTATCTATGACAGTGAAATAGAAGAAAAAGAAATTCATCAATTTTACGAGCATATGAAAGTTCTTCTTTAAAAGCCACCTTGGACTTGAGAGCTTCTCAAACCCTACACAGAGACACACAGTTGCAGGACTACCTATATCAGGCAATTTCTGTCCACCCTTTCGGCAATGTACAGCTGTGAGAGTTTAACAATAAAGAGACACCAGTGTGCAGTCCCGTAGGTCAAGTGCAAGCACTTAGCATTGCGCGTGTGTGCTGAATAATAAATAGCGCAATGAGGTCACTGTCGCGAAGGTTGGCGCAGCTGAGGTCAGCCACTGACCAACAGTGACGTTGCGATATTTTATAAAAACATTGTCACCGGATCTCAATGTAACTCTAATCTATACTAATATTATAAAGCTGAAGAGTTTGTTTGTTTGTTTAAACGCGCTTATCTCAGAAACTACTGGTTCGATTTGAAAAATTCTTGGATAGCCTATTTATCGAGGAAGGGTATAGCCTATATAACATCACGCTACGACCCACGAGGGCGGTGCAGTAACGATAAACGTGGGTGAAACCGCAGAAACATCTAGTTTTAGATATATAGAAAAAGGGTCGAGAGATTCTTTTTGTCCGTAATTTATGATGCTCCATCTAAGACAGTATTTTTAAATTTAAACACAGTTTTTACTAGCTGATACCCGCAGCTTCGTGTCCTTTTTCTGGAATTAAAAATAACTGTCACGGCCGGCCTATAAACTATGTAATATCTAATAAATTGTGTAGCCTCAAATTGACTTAGTAGTCGTTTCGCACGAATCGTGCGACAAGACCCTTTTTTTAAATATTTTTTTTTGTAGCCGTTTCGCACACATGGTATATATTTTTGTGCGAATCGTTCCCGTCTGAAAACGCAGGTGTCGTTTCGCACGATTTCTTTTTAATGCTAATAATAGTAGAAGTATTGTACATTCGCGCACGAAGGTGATAGTTTTAAATAAAACAAGGTATACCAATAAATCAAAATATATAATTATTTTTAAAAACAACATTCTTACAAAACAATACATACAGGTTGTGGCGTAAATAATTGATCTCTCAACTTTTTGAACTTACGTTTTTAATAGAATACTTGAGAGAACATAATATAAATATTACCTATATGCACTTAAAAGTAGTGTGTGCACGACTGTAATTAGATTTTTTTAAATTAAAATTACAAACGTGCGAAACGACACCTGCGTTTTCAGACGGGAACGATTCGCACGAAAATATATTCCATGTGTGCGAAACGAATACAAAAAAATATTATTTTAAAAAGGGTCTTTTCGCACGATTCGTGCGAACAAATTCGTGCGAAACTACTAATCCCTCAGATTGATGCATAAAACAGGGACAGTACAAGAAACTCAATTTCGTATTTATAGTATTAGGAAGGGTATAGGAATTATCACGCTATGATTAAATTTATATTTTTATATACAAAGATGTATCCTCTTCCCTCCTCCAAGGGGTGGGTAAATTATTTACCTGCATTTCGTCACCTATGATTTAAATACGGAATGTATTGTCAAACTGGGTGACGTTGGCGTCTTCTTAACAGAAAACGCAGTGAATCTGACCGATCAGAGAATCTAATCCGGGACGTTCCAATTGATCGCAAACGAAATCGTAAACTTTTCCTACGGCACACGAGGCAGTGGAATTGATTAAATAATCCTGAAAGTTATCAGTCTGTATCTAATTGATGTTACATTAGCCACAATTGAATAATTCTACTTAACCATACTAAACATGCGTGACATAATAATAATAAACATGTCAGCCTCAATGGCTTAGTGGTTAGTGTAATCGATTGCCACGCCTGAGGTCGCGGGTTCGATTCCCGCACAAGTCTAACATTTGTGTATTATATTATATATTTATGACCAACCACGCCGCTCTTCCTATTTATATATACTCTGTACTCCGTGCCGCTCTTTTAGTAATTCGACAATTATTATCGATTAAAAATTAAGGCATTTTAATCTTTTCTAAAGATATTTAAAGGCACCTGTCAAGATATCAAATAATACTTATTTTTATTCTATTTCTTATCTTTTTGTCAAAAACTTTACTAGCTTTTTAATGGTTTTCTTTCAGAACAAGTTTTATTAAATAATGTTTCTGGTATTGCCTATAAATATATTTTAATGACAAACGTAGATTGGATCCTATCCTCGGCAAATTTTGAAATCTTCATCCTATAGAGTCGCAGCGGCACACCGGCGGACACAAAAAGTTTACAATTATGTCTGGCATTGCAACAATTTTTAGGTTAAATATTATTTTCCGAAATGTCGACCTGAAACAATTCTATATAATCATAGTTCTTGGGATAAACTAATTTAAAAAAGCAGCGTAAATACTTTGCTTACCTACTTGTCTTCAAAGGCGACCATTCAACATAATTAGATCTAAATTATGTTATGTTTAGTCAATTCATTGACTGCAAATATTTTATTCTATATCACTAGGATAGCAAACTTGGTACCCAGTTACCGTAGCCTGAATGTAGATCTGTAAAACACTCACTCTTGTATGCAGAAAATTTCATGACGAACTCCATAAAAATAGGGAAACCATAGCAGGGAGTTTATTCTACGAACTAAGCGTTCGTCTGCAGAAATGCCATTGATTCCGAATCTGATTGATCCATTGATAATAAAAAGTTACTGTGCACCATTCTATACAAATCCACAGAACAAAGCCTGGATATACAAGCTGTAGAAAAAGAAAACAGGGGGACAGCTTTATTATACAGCTATAGATCACTTCAATTTGATCCATTGCAGTGACCGCATAGCCACAAACATAGCAAAAGTTATGGTCGCTTAATCGTGAGTCTTTCACCATACTTATGACAAAACGATGTGGGTTGTCCATCGCCTAATAGTCCCATGGGTTTGTCACATATTATAGATACTACAAACTCGTCTCGCCGCACCTCATTCAAGAGACAGTTCATAACGCATACAACATTTCCTTGGCCTGCATTTAAAAACAAAACTCGTAAACAAACATTCTCTATGCGTTGTCTCTGGTTTTTGACAGATGTCACCGTTACGTTTGAAGTTTTTATTATTTATCGACCGTTTTGTATATTGTTTACTAATCAGATAACAGAATATATTATTCTTGTTTTTGAAATTTGCAATTAAGAATAGCGGGAAACATGATAGTCGTTTGGTTATAGAATATAATTATTATACTGGATTCTAATATACATCGGTACCAGGTATGCTTTTTATATATTATTTGTTGACTAAAATAATATGTTGATGTAGTTTATTTTGGTAATCCATACGGCCTGTTGTCGTTTGTCAACATTGTTGACAGGTAACAGAAAGTACCCTAAGCTCTTAATTATGCTCGTTTGCTACAGAAATGTCTTAACCTCCAAATTCTAGCATTTAGGGTAATGGGCGACATAAGATTGCGTTTTAGTTTGTCTGAGTATTCTCCTGCTTTTGATTTCCAAGTCAGACAAGTAAACGATAATTGGATTTTCTATAAAATGTGTTAGACTTAAATACCGCGCAAATTGTCGAATCCAAAATGAGATTATTATGGGTGTAAGCTCTTTCTCTTTCTCTGGTTATATATGTATGTACCTTGGTACAGCCTATAGGTAACATCCTAACCGACTGATGTCACATGAGTCTATATATGTATGTACATACATACATAGATTCACGCCTGTTTCCCTGAGGGGTAGGCAGAGACTATGGATTTCTATTTGCTACGATCCTGACACTTCTCTGGCTTCATTCACTTTCATCACATTCCTCATATATGTATGTATGTGTTAGTATTTACTTACTGTGGAGCAGATATTTTGTTAACAGCAAACAGAATGTCAACGTGCTTCATTACATAATCTCTTAGCCTCTCGAATTAATATCGCGCAAGATGTACTTTCTCTAAGCTCTTTGTGATAGTTAGTTATTGCATAATGGTAAAGAGAATGCTGGCTATCGCCATGCGCAAATAGTTAATAAGTCACAGCATCACTGGGTAACGATATCAAAACATACGGCCGGTATGCCGCATGTTTTTACAATCGCAAGGGAATCAAAACCAATAAGATACTGCGCACTGAGCTAGAATCATAAAATTTGGCAAGTAATGTCTAACAGCACAAGTAGGTAAAGGGGTAAATCCCAGAGGCATAATTTTCTTGTTAACCCCTCCAGCTAAGCTAGAATGCTTGATTTAGGAGTAGGTTCACGTCAGTAGTGCAATGGGTGGGACTCGAACCCGCGACCTCTCGATCGCAAGTCCAATGCCTTATCCATTGGGCTACCATTGCTTCATTTTTAGGGTTCCGTACCCAAAAGGTAAAACGGGACCCTATTACTAAGACTACGCTGTCCGTCTCTCTGTCCGTCTGTCACTAGGCTGTATCTCATGAACCGTGATAGTTAGACAGTTGAAATTTTCACAGATGATGTATTTCTACTGCCGCTATAACAACAAGTACTAAAAAACAGAATAAAATAAATATTTAAGGGGGCTCCCATACAACAAACGAGATTTTTTTGCTCGATATTAATAACGGCAACACGTAGACGCTTAATATTCACAGAATATTTAGTTACATATTCACTTAAAAATAAATAATTAAATTAAAATAAAATTAATATTTTAGGGGGGCTCCCATACAACAATTGTTTGCCGTTTTTATAGATAATGGTACCGAACCCTTCGTGCGCGAGTCCGACTCGCACTTGGCTGGTTTTTCAAATTTATAAACGTCTCACAAAAAACAAGTTTGTACCTCGGTCCGATGTGTTACCTGAGAGTAGGATTTATCATATCCTAAATCCCTTGTCTAACCAGTCACAGTACAGTTTGGTTTCACATGGACTCGTGAACTGCGTCGGTGATATAAGGCTACAATATATTACCGATTTATGAAATGTTGTCAAATGGCATAAGATTACATTTATACCCACAACCGATCGTGGAACTATAAGTTCGATATCCAGTCGTCAAATTGCGGTTTGCTGTCACTAAACTGTAGTATTTTCAGCAACGTGGCCTTTGCCAATGTGCTCGTTTACGACGGACCATAGCTAGCTTAAGGTGGTTATAAGCAATCTCTGCCAAGCCCTTTTAGGATTTAAAAGCTTGATGCTATGTTGTATAGACTTGTTTACCATCGATTGCGTATAAGGCGTCTGCAAATGTGCCTTATTAAAAGAGCCATAAATATGATGTTTAAAATCCTTTTCGACATGTATCCCTGACTTTGAAATAAGTTGTGTATTCAAACGTTGAAATGAATCGGTCATGGGCAGATTCTGGCTGTTGAAACGTCGGGAAAAGAGATCATCTAAATAGTTTACTGATTTAAATAGTTTAACCTATTTACTCGTCGTGGTACACTAAACACCATATGTTTTCAATTATGTCTAGCTTTACAAGAATTTATTAGTAGTTTTAAATTATATAAAAGTAGTGTTTTCGAATAAGCCGCCATATAAAATAGTACAATTTTAATGTATAATACATACATATTAAAACGTCATATCTATACTAATATTATAAAGCTGAAGAGTTTGTTTGTTTGTTTGAACGCTCTAATCTCAGGAACTACTGGTTCGATTTGAAAAATTATGTTAGTGTTGGATAGCCTATTTATCGAGGAAGGCTATAGGCTATATACCATCAAGCTACGACCCACGGGGGCGGTGCAGTAACGATAAACGCGGGTAAAACCGCGGGAACATCTAGTCATATTTAAAAGTAAATTATAATTGTTCGCTGCCACGATGTGTGAACTCTGACCACCCGGTCAGGTCGCCTCGCATTCTCTGAGATCGGTTAGGAGATAGTTTATAAACATAGCCACGAGATGTATGAATGGATGCTTTTTGAATTACTGTCATAACTGTTGGCAAATGTAATAAATAAATACTTAGACATGAACACGTTTATACTGGTTGTAAGGGAAATGCTATAGAAAACGAATATGGGGACCATGCCTGGGATTATTAATAAGATACCAATAACAAAACGCAATATTAAACTTTTATAGACTTTAGTAATATGATTACGAAACTACTACTACTACTTATCAATGTCATTAAGATAAGTACATCGTGTAGAGAAACAGTTCTACGTGAGCTAAACTTCGACCAGATGCTGGTTTCTATAAATAATATATAATTATTGCGATTTAAATTTTCTGCCTCTAAATTGTAATCATTGTCATAAACTAAAATAAACTATAAATCAACGGCGCACTTGTGTGCCAGCTGCCAGCGGGCCCGGACAAGTTAAATATGCAAATTAGAAGAAAGAAAGAAACAAAATCACGTTTATTTCGTACAGAGCACACACAATTAGTTAAAACAAAATTAAACAAAAAATATTACCAGCGCTGGTTTTCAGTTAATGATTGGAATTACATACATTTCAAATTTTTGCACTTACCATGTTTTGTAGTTAAATATAACAATTACTTCAAAGTAAATACATTACATTACATAATATTTCGAAAGGGTAGGCAACTATGTGTTGACCCATACTTCAACAGAACTTTTACGTCTCACGTGTAACCTGTGCCATGAGTCCAGCATTTCCAAAGCGTTAAACCCAACCACACTTTGCATGTTCCGGTTATCGAACATGGGATGATACAAGCATATGAATAAGGCTCAGCTAATTATTTTGCAAAGTCTATGATGTCAAAGACTATGTATTTGTCGGCCTCGAGGGCGTAGTGGTTAGTGTAACCGACTGCCACGCCTGAGGTCACGGGTTCGATTCCCGCACAAGTCAAACATTTGTGTGCATGAACATGGATGTTTGTCTTGGTCTGGGTGTTTCTATGTATAATATGTATATATTTACAAAAAAAACAGTATACATATATGTATGTATGTTTATCCATTGTCTAGTACCCATAGTACAAGCTCTGCTTAGTTTGGGCTAGACGGTGTTGTGTGTATGTGATACAATATTATATATTATATCGTCTCACACTTTTATCCCCGAAGGGATAAGGTGTTTTACATCTACTTTTCGCCAATTGTTGTTTAAAGCTCTCGTCATAGGGAGCCAGCCTCTTGACGTCTACCGAGTACTTATACTATACTCTAAGGTGCATCGAGAAATTTCTTAACTGAAAATCCCAAAAAACATTTTGCCCAATCCAGGAATCGAACTCGAGACTTCATGCACAGCATTTGCATTTACTAGCACAGTTCTTTTAATTATTTAAATAATTCCTGTATCCCGGGGGAGTTTACAAACATTCAAACAACGGACACTAAGAACACTCAGACTCGGAACAACCATTAGTGGAGCACACAATTTTTTGTCCCGCGTGGGATTCGAACCCGCAACACTTAGCGCGGCGGCAATAGCGAGGCGACCACTTAAACCACTACGCCATCCGCGCAGTCACTACGTTATCAACGCAGTCTTGACTCTTGCGTATGAAACAATATAGCTTAGAATGATTTTCGTTTAAAGTTCTCTTTAAGACTATACCACTTAGTACGGAAGACCTTTCTTTAAGTTTACTTTAAATCGTTGTCGATTACTTAAGACTGCGCCGAGCGTAAGACAGATATTGACAGAGTTCGTGCGGCGCATATTCAAATCGGCGCGCGGCCGCCATAGTAAAATTGTATGGAGGATTTGAAGTGCTTTTTTGATAAATATGTATCTTTATTGTCAACCAATAAGTTAAATATTTGGGTCGGACAAATTGTAATATAACTATTTATGTTTCGTTTAAGATAGGACAGATTTCTACTGTTATAATCTAAAAATCACGTAAAACGAGCTTACGTTTTCGCAAATGTACGTAAATTTGTACGCGAAAATATTAATTATTTTAAGTTTTTTACACGGAGTAATTGTAAACACATTCATTGTTACAGGTTAATGTATATTTTATATTTGTATTAAACAAAAAGTGTTGATTTTATTCACTTAACTGTGACCGCCTGTTTTGGCACATTTCGCTCGGCGCAGTCTTAAACACTTTCACTCAGAGTAAGTTTCTGTGATACAATTAAACTATGTACCTCTTTTAAACCAGAGTTCTTTAAAATAAAATAAATAAAGACTTTACATCGGCTACCGTGACGCGGCGAATGCGACTACTGTGCATAAGATATCGGCTTCGCTTCCTGGGTGAGGCAGGGTGATAAAAAGTTTTGTTGTAAAGAACTTCTTGTATAATATTTATTTACAAAAACTATCTTAGTAAAGGCTTTATATGATGTGTAATTAAAATACAAAGTATGTAAAAATATGTAGTCAATGTGTGTGATCCACAAATCAGAACCATTAGTCTGTGCGTTCTTTGTGTCCTGGGTTTGAATGTTTGTAAAGGTAACACAGGAAATATTCTTGGAACGGGCGTTGTCCTTTTTTAAATAAAAGACAAAATTTTAACAAAAAAGAAAACCGACTTCAAAGAAGAATATTCTAAAACTTGCAAAATGCACTAAAAGGTTAATAAATAATTGCATATTCTTGTGAATAATTAAATTATTGTTATTATTGGAGTCGGTGTCAGCCAAGGTAGGTTTGTAACTAATTAAACATGAGATGTCTTACTATAATCATAACATAACATTGGCATGCACAATTACACACATAGACGCAGCACGCGGCGCGAGCGGTTGACACCGACTCCATTAATAACAATAATTTAATTATTCACAAGAATACGCAATTATTTATTAACCTTTTAGTGCATTTTGCAAGTTTTAGAATTTTCTTCTTTGAAGTCGGTTTTCTTTTTTGTTAAAATTTTGTTTATTTCTCGGTTTTTAGTGAAGCTTGCCAAAAACGAGAACATCATCAATGTAGCCAAATACGCATTATTAAAGATAACTCGAAAACGAATAGTCAAATCTTGATTAAAATGAAATGGGACTACACGGGAAGTACCAGCTTTCGAATAAAAAAAGAATCATCAAAATCGGTTCACCCAGTCGAAAGTTATGAGGTAACAAAAATAAAAATTAAAATTAAAAAAATACAGATGAATTGATAACCTTCTCTTTTTTTTGAAGTCGGTTAAAAAGAAAAATACATTGTGGAAATACTTATTATACTTATAGGTATACAGCATCGTTATTAGACAAGCTAGCATTCTTATGCAGTAGGTATTGTAAGCAATACATTTTTTTTATTAAGACTTATCTTATCTTATGTGGGGGCCAGTCAGTGCAGACCGGCGACACTTCGACCCAGTGGAATCTTTTGTGTCGACACTCTCCCAATAACGACTGCCATATATGTTCATGGCAGCCGGGACCAACAGCTTCACGTGCTCTCCGAGGCACGGAGCAGGCGATAATAATAATTATTGTCAATCAATACGCACATAATTTCGAAAAGTCATATAACTTCCGAAAGTCAGATGTACGCAACGTGGGTTCAAACCCGAGACCCTATGCATTGCAGTCTGTTGGTCTCCCTACTGAGCTACCGCTGCGCTTATTAAGACTTATAACGACGTTATAAATCTCTTGTAAGTTTTATGAATATAGCCGTAATTCTCTAAGTGTGTCCAGTGACAGAAAATCCCAATAACACATTGCCCAACCCGGGTATCGAACTTGAAGCCTCATGCATAATAACTAATAAGGCTGCGGTCCTAAGTGCCCGTATGCAGTGTAAAGTTATTCACAAGGACAAATATATTAAGTTTATGTTATACATTGACAATTAATATGCCACGAGTTGCAATAACTTTGATTTTATTCATTATTGTTTGTTGTTAAGTACTCAGGCACTTACGTTTGTAATATCTATAAGTACTAATATTATAAAGCTGAAGAGTTTGTTTGTATGTTTGATCGCGCTAATCTCAGGAACTACTGGTTCGATTTGAAAATTCTTTAAGTGTTGGATAGCCTATTTATCGAGGAAGGCTATAGGCTATACAACATCACGCTACGACCCACGGGGGCGGCGCAGTAACTATAAACGCGGGTGAAACTCACTACTCATAAAATAGATTGATATTATGTAAAAGGAAGGAAATTTAAGTGAAGGTTAAGTGGTTACGCTGCCAGTAAACTGTGTATAGGGTTCGAACACTACACTAAACAAAAAAGAATGTGATCCACAAATAGTTTTTCCGAGTCTGGGTGTGTTGTATTCAATATTTTGTAAGTGTCCTGCGTCATAGGGATACATTCTTCTGCAGGATGAATGCGCGAGTGATCCCTGCGCCCTGGCCATAAATTTTGAAAAGGAACACCGTGGTAGGTTTAGTCGGTTACACGGATATCTCCATCTTTTCCCGGGTGAGTCCGACATAACCTCTCCGCCCGCCCCCACGGAGGTGTACGCGCCAATGTATTCACCCAAGTCAAAAAAAAGGGATAAATTCTTAGACCGAGCTTTGTATTTAAAAAGAAAACTTGTGCCGTTGATACAATTGCACAATATTGGTTACTTACAATTAGAAATGGTTGTTGCATAACAAATAAAATAATAATATAACAAAAATAATCATATTCGTTTCGCCGTGTAACAATATCAATACCTGCACTTGACTTGAGATTACTTAAACATACCTATTTGTTTTTAGTTTATGGTGATTATATTAAACTATTGAATGACACGGACTGTATCAAGATTTTTAATCTTGTATCAAGCGAAAATAAATAGATATTAGGCAACTATACTAACCTGTTGTACTAATATATTATACTAGATGTTCCCGCGGTTGCACCCGCGTTTATCGTTACTGCGCTGACCCGGCGGGTCGTAGCGTGATGTTATATAGCCTATAGCCTTCCTCGATAAAAAGGCTATCCAACACTAAAGAATTTTCAAATCGAACCAGTAGTTCCTGAGATTAGCGTGTTCAAACAAACAAACTATTCAGCTTTATAATATTAGTATAGACTAGCTGTTACCTGCGACTTCGTCCGCGTAGATTTTAACTAAAAAGTGTTTGTCTCCGCGGCACCCTATTTTTTTCTTAAATCAAAGTACCCTAAGTTACTCCTTATAACAACAGCTATCTGCCAGTGAAAGTCCCGTCAATATCGATTCAGCCGTTTCGGAGATTAGCCGAAACAGACAGACAAAGATTTTAAAAATATATGCTTTCGTATAGGTACCTTATATACTTTCATATGCATTAGGAAAAAAGCTGTTATTTTGACATTACAAACAGACACTTCAATTTTATTTGTTTGTATAGATAATACGCAAGTAATTCTGAAAAGTCAGAGGTGCCTTGGGACTGAATCCGAGACCTTTACGTGGCAGTCCCACGATACCCCACTGGGCTATAGTTACTGTATCAAATAATTATCAAATAGTGTAAATATAAAATAATATTTAATTTCATATACATCAATGTTTAATTTGTATTAAATAGTTAATTATCAATCGCTTTATCTGTGAAGGCAAACACGCGAGGAAACTTGCATGTCTGCGAATTCTCCGTAATGTTCTCGACGACATGTGGAGCCTACCAACTCGCTGTGTACTATGGCTTGACACTTCACACAGAGAATAGGCCAGTGCCCAGTAGTGGGACAGTTCTGCCGTCCAGTGACTAAAGGGACCTTAAGTGCTATTGAATGCATTTTGCTTATTGTCTTTTTAGTTAGCAGACGGCAGCTTATATATAGGACTGAAATTATTCATTGAAATTAAACTACTATATATACGTATATTATCGCGTTGTTTATTTGACACTTTATTACATAATTTAGAAACTGCTACATATGTATATATATAGTAGGTTAATTTCAATGAATAATATTCGCGTAAACAGAATAATATAATAATAAATCATTTATTTGTCAGAATATGAGTACAAAAATGATGATAAAAATACATGGTAGTTCTGTCCATATTCTGCCATTAACTGGCGTACAAATGTTTTTGGAGTTAGGTAAATTTATCTGATACATTCCTAATCTCTGTGAGCGTTATTATTTTAAAGTATTAATTTCGATATATTTTATATTATTAATTTTACAAATTAGTCTAAGAATTAGCTAGTGTATATATACATGACGACAAGATACTGAAATTATTGTTATAAATTATACTAATCAAGTGTCGTATAGCTGCCTAGCTGATATGGCATAAGTTCGCCCTAATTGACGCAAGGCATGCTGTGGTGCTGTGGGCTTATCAATGATCAGTTAAGAAATTTCTTTTAGCAGCACGGGATTTGCAAATGCGACAACTTAATTAAAACAGAAGGAAAGCAAAGCATTTATTTTGGCTCAGACGTGACCGTATTTCAAATACATTTTACTAGATAAGTAGGTTAGGCTTTGATTTGCACACAAAAGAAATTATTTATTTCTATGCATGTCATTTCGGGCCGCTATGTTAGACAATAAGAAAAACCAGTTACGGGACTTTTCAAAAGCTATAACTGTAAGTTTGCTTCCCTAAAACTATGAATAATATCTAATATTGTCTTAAGTTTACGCGAATGTTATTCATTGAAATTAAAATATTTTATACATAATTTATGGCATTGATACGTTTCGGTTGTTAAAAATCAAACGAAACGTCAGGGAAAGTGTACCTAAACTTAAATCTAAATAGTTTTAATAATTTAAGTAAATAGCTTGAATAGTACAGTTTAATAGTACATGGTAGTGTAACAGTTTTAAAATTATGTAATAAACATGGTTACATAAAGCACGCGATAAAATCCGTATAAAGTATTTTAACGTTTATGAATAATAATATAATACGGTTATTAACGCCACAAGTACTTGTTTACATCGTAAAATCAGTGCCAAACACAAAGTTATAATACTTATAATATCCATAATACACCCTAGCTTTGTAAAAACACCCTTATGAACAGTGATCGACTGATCGTCAAAGTTTTTCAGCCAATAGCTACGTATTACAAGCTGGGTGAGGTATCTTCGGAACATATGCTAACATATTAAATCACTATTAAATTATTAATTAAATATTTTATCTGAAAGGTAAATAAAGTACCTAATAATAAATATATTGTTGAATAAAGCTTTCAAGGTTTTGAAGTCTTTACTATGCCAAGTTATTAATACTTTAAACCTTGTAAATGATTCCACAACCATTACGGTACATTAAAATTGTAGGTACCTAACTGCGTAATTACTTTAGGAACTTTAATTGCTTTTGCAATGTTTAATTTGCTGATACTCTATTTTACATAAAATATCATAAATAATTGAACACCTCGGAGAGTATGCAGATGCAATTTCTTTTATATTTTTTATACATCCAGAACGACAGTGGATGAAGTGCCGAGAGTATAGCGCCTGCTGAAAATCCTTAGGGCTCGCACTACAGTTCGAGAGGATATGTATTTGAGCCCAACCATGATTGCATTGCCGAAGTAATCCCACTTTTAATAAAGAAACTACGAGTAAATTAACCCAAATAGTTAATAACCAAGAGAAAAACTAGATGCTCGTTTAATATTCGGCCGCAACCCGCTAAAGTTCCCGAATAGCGCCGTAGTTTGAAGTGCACACAATCTTTGCTGACCTATATTCAGCTCAAATTTGCGGCTTCAGACCGCACTAGTCCCTGAAACGGACCGCAGTTTGATAACCACTGCCTTTACAAGACGTCCCTGACCGAAATGTCACCCGTAGCGAAGATCACAACATAAACATTAAATTGCGTCCTAATGTTCGTTCTAAATGGTTCTAATGGTCATACTCATAACTGAAGATAATGCTATAGCGAGTTGATAGTTAGCATTTCGATACAAGGCTGACTAATGCGTATGCATACCGCTATAGATTATAGTTAATGAATATTCAGTATTTATCTGGGCTTGTGATAAATAATTGTATGATATGTAGTTATGATACAGGTGGGAGATGAAATAGTTTTAAGCATTTTGTTGTTACTTGTACATTAGGTATAGGTTAGGTAATGTGGCGTAAGTGTCCGGTATTTCTCTTTATTTTAATCTATACTAATATTATAAAGCTGAAGAGTTTGTTTGTTTGTTTGAACGCGCTAATTTCAGGAACTACTTGTTATATTTGAAAAATTATTTTAGTGTTGGATAGCCTATTTGTCGAGGAAGGCTATAGGGTATATATCATCACGCTACGATCCACGGAGGCGGCGCAGTAACGATAAACGCGGGTGAAACCGCGAGAACATCTAGTTATATTATCCATTTACATAGCGATAGCGGACACGACAGAAGGAGTCTTGCCAAAGTGATGGCTTAAAATTAAAAAAAAAAGATTTATCCGATCGCATTTTCACTTACCGGGTTCAATTGTGAATCTAAACTTTCCAGGAACTTAAACAATAGAATCTATTATCAAAATGTGTCCTGCCGTTTAGGAGGCTTTCAGTAACATATGTACATAAGAATATAAATATATAACGTAGTCCTCTTAACTTTTTAGATTTTCTTTTCTAAAGTGTTTTTAGATATCTGGTCAAACCAAATTTTGTTATAAAAAGCGATTACAGTGCGCACTGAAACGGTGACTAACATAATTGAATGTGTTGTAAAAGCGCTTTTGGCGACATATTTGGATTTGACGTTTTTTGACTAGGTTTTCAAGACGATTTGCTTTATAGCTTTTTGTCGACGACTTTTACAATGCTTATTTATACCAAACTAGATATATCCCCCGGTTTCACCCGCGTTTATCGTTACTGCGCCGCCCCCGTGGGTCGTAGCGTGATGTTATATAGCCTATAGCCTTCTTCGATAAATAGACTATCCATCACTAAAATAATTTTTAAATTCGGACCTGTAGTTCCTGAGATTAGCGTGTTCAAACAAACAAACAAACTCTTCAGCTTTATAATATTAGTATAGATAGGCACGCCATTAAATCATCTAGCCGCGTTTGCTCAACTCTGTTCCACAATGGATTTGCAACACTACCGTCTAGTACCGTTTTTAGTTAAGTATGTGGCATCGTTAGCAATGGTTCGTTAAGGTCACAATAATAAGTATTGTCGAATGTCAAAGTTACTTGTAGAGAGACTCAAATGACTGGAATTGCTTTTTGGTTAGTTATCAATAAAAACGCCTGCAAGACGCTTATGACTATTCTTTTATATCTATATTATATTTTTTAAACTAGCGTGTGTTCATGACGTTGCAACGATTACACTGTATATATACCTACAGAACCTGGTAAATTTATTTTTATTTAATCAACCCTCAGGTTAACTATAATTAAATAAAATTTAATAAAAATAAATTTATCTCATTTGATTGAATTTGATTTTGAGGTCTCTGGTTCTCGAATTCTATGACGAGAAAAATGTCATCGACATGTTCTGTAAAAAAAATCTCACTAGCAACACGACCTCTGGATCTGCCTGGTAGACTGGAACAGGCTCGCTCTCACTCCATGTGACTTTAAAACATAACTGTTGATTTGTTATCTTTACATCTCTGACTACCCCCTAACCGTGATAGTATAATTATATGTAACTAAATGTTGTGTATTGGTGTGCAGCTTGAAGAATGCGCTGGCTGTTCCCCCTGGTGGCGTGCGTGGTGGCGGCTGCGGCGGCGGAGTACCTCCTGCCGGGAGACGTGGTGCCGCGCCACTACCACGTCAAGTACACCTTCGACATAGACCCCAACACCAACTTCAGCTTCTACGGCGTTGTTGATATACTGGTAAGTACCTCTATTTATACTATTGTTCGCTCAGTGGTCACTCACTGCGCGGGCGGCGTAGTGGTTTAAGTGGTCGCCTCGCCGCTGCCACTGCGCCGAGTGTTGTGGGTTCGAATCCCACACAAGACAAAACTTTGTGTGATCCACAAATAGTTGTTCCAAGTCTGGGTGTTTTTTTATGTGCGTTGTTTGGATGTTGGTAAAGTCCCGCGCGACACAGGAGTTATTCCTAGTGCGGACACTGTTAGTTTAAAGCAGAGGTTCCCAGACCTTTTTCTCATAGACCACTTTCAAAATTTAGCTGGTTCCGGTAAATCCCCTGCAGCTATTTGATCAAATCTCTACGGGCTAAACTTTTTTTAGTAATTCTTTACCGAAAACTCGGTTGGACCACTGGTACTGAATATGGAATATGCAAGTTTTTACAAGTAACAGTCGCTGAGCTTCTTAAAATATTATCTGCCTACATTGATAGGTGAAGTCAAGCCAACATTTTAGTTCTTCACTATCGAAAGCAAATAAATTTTCGTGGACCCCGCTTACGAATTGTGAACCTCCATTTTTTGTCACGCTAACGTAGATCCCCGTCGAGCCTCCCGTGGACCCCTGGGGGTCCACCTGGACCACTTTGGGAACTAATGGTTTAAAATTTTAAAAAAGTCGACCGAATCGAATCATTGTGGACAATTTTAAAGGGAAATATAAAAATCATAATTATATAAATTTTCATTCATTTTCGACTTTTGTACTTAGGTACATTACAAAACAGTTTAGTATAAATATAAATTAAAAAAACTATATATCTTTTTTTAATAATTATTAAATCTTGTCAATAGCTACTAAACAAAAAGAACATCAGTTGTCAAACAGAAGCGAAAAAGATACCGCTATTTATCGGTTGTTACATATTCTGACTATGTTTAGCTGTTTGCGCAAGTGTGCTTGTTGACAAAATGGATATTTTCGTAGATTATTAGGATTGTAAATGACTAGTATTTTTGTTAACTCCTCGAACTTAGCTAATAAATGCTTGTGTTACGAGTGGATTTACGTCGCGTCGGCAGCACAGTGAGTTGGGATCGAATCAAGGTCTATGTCGCGATTGCTTAATTTTAAACTGGTATTTTGGGATAAGAATCAATATTTAATTACTTGTGCACACATTGAATTCACAGCACATTGCTATTACAGATGGAATTCTTACAGACGAAATTTATAATCAAACATATTCAAAACTTTTATACCTATTTACGATGAAAATTTCATTTAACAATAATATACTTAATGATTTTAAATTAAATTGATTATTAGTTATCGAACCCGGTACCTTCCGATGAACGTCTTAGCCACCGAGGCTGTTACATAATGTAAATACATTGAAAATATAAAACCCGGTCATCCTATCCTAATCCTAATCCTAACTAATATTATAAAAGCGAAAATGAGTTTGTTTGTTTGTTTGTAACCTTTACACGCCTAAACCACTGAACCGATCATTCAGAAATTTTGCATATACATTGTCAGGAGTACAGAAACGGACATAATTATGTTACCTTTCATTCCGAAAAAAATAACTGTTCCCGAGGAAAACAACAATAACGTTCTTATGATAATAGATGGCCCCACGTGTCTTTCGAATCATGATTGAATTATGTTGTTACAAGCAGAGTACAACCCGAATTGATTGTCAAATTCTAAATTAACGTGAGCGGAGCAGCGGGCAAAAGCTAGTAGCATCATAAAACAAAGACATATTTAAAAGAATGGTTGTTCAACAATGCTAGGTAACTGGTTACCATAACGGTGACACGGACATTTGCATCAAAATAGTTCGAACGTCTTGTAGAATGTCAATATACAACGGGCATTAGATACTTTGATATTTGTCTTTGTTTTATTTACCGTTTATAATTGACTGTTATTTTAAGTGGTTGCATCGTCATTTGCCACGCGCCGAGTGTTGTGGGTTCGATTCCCAAATACAAAAATAATTGTGCGGACCACAAATGTTTCGAGCCTGGGTGTTCTTTGAGTCCGTTGTTGTAATGTTAGTAAAGTTCCCCGTGCAAACGACCAGTGCGGCAATGAGCTTTCTAAAATAAAAAAATATATCCATTTGTATTATATATCTATATCGTCGTTGATAGTCCAATACCCCATAACTTACATTGTCAAACACCTACGTACGTTCATTTCGCAAATTTTACAGAAGGAGATAAAACTGATTTCTTAGAGAACTATTCACCTGAATTTGAAGCTAAACGGATTAAGGAACATTTTGTTCTTCTTGATCTTAAAAACTTGATCTTACTAATTTTAAAAATCATTATCGGTAACTTACAGCCGCTAACTCACAATATCGACGTGAAATACCAGTATTCCTACTGTTGTGTTTCGTTCGGTGAGTGAGAGTGCCGGAGGCCCAATCATCTCTTTCCGCCATCCCGCTCCTTCTTCCTTCTCACTTCCATTCCTAAAGGGTCGGCAACGCGCAAGCGATGCCTCTGGTGTTGCAGGCGTCCATAGGCTACGGTGACCACTTACCATCAGGTGGGCCGCCGTATGCTTGTTTGCCAGCTTAATTGTATAGAACAAAGACTTGTTTTACTCTTATACGATGTGTAAAAGTTAAATGTCCCATGCCACAAATAATAACTGTCCAATAAATATTGTCATATGATTTGGTATGTGAGCACGCGTGGGCGTGGGCAACAATGCTTAATTCCTGCTGAGGTCATAGACCCGCACCTCAAACTTAACTCCATGCATAATAGATGTCGAGTCTATTGTGTGAGACTTTATGATTGTCATTTTGATTTTAAAAATACGAAAGATAACGGGATTAGATTATAGTCTGTCTTGTTGGTAGGCTGAGTTTACCGCCAATTACATTACATACACGTACGTGGAACATATTTAAAAAATAACTGTGGTCTGTCTAAGAGAATATAGAAGCCAGAACAATTGTTTTAGAATTATTGTCTGTCTAGCTGTATGTTTGTACGCGCATCACTGCAGAGTACTGCACGAAATTAAATAATAATAATAATATTCTATTACATACACACATCACCATCTAGCCCAAACTAAGCAGAGCTTGTACTATGGGTACTAGACAATGGGTAAACATACATATGTTATATACATTTATTTTTTGAAAGTACATATTATACATAGAAACACCCAAACCAAGATAAATATCATGTTCATGCACACAAAAGTTTGATTTGTGCAGGATCAAACCTGCGACCTCAGGCATGGCGGTCGGTTACACTGACCACTACGCCATCGAGGCCGACAAATGTGATATACACAGATAATGTCTTATTTAAAATCTAGTGCTGGCCCGCATGATATACACGTTTATGTTTTTTGTTCACGTAATGTGATGTTATGTTTCCTATACGAGTACCCTTCTATGTACAATAAACAGATTGCCTAATGCTAACACATTTTTAAATCGAGCTATTATTCCTGTGCGTTCAAACAAATAAAAAATAATCTCCTCAGCTTTATAATATTAGTATACAAACATCGATCAAATATACCATTGATCGAAGTATAGATAATTTTAGGGTTATTGTCCAGTTGAATCCGATTTGAAAGAGATAAAAGAAAAGAGGAACGATACCGAATTTTATATGTGTATTCAAGGACCACAATATTCACTTATAATTATTTCCCTACTATCTATTGCGCGCGGCTCCGCCCGCATGGTACCTACATCAATAAAACGTAGCCTATGTCCTTCCCCAGGTTTTAAACTATATCTGTACCAAATCTAAATCGGTTGAGTGGTTTAGCCGTGAAAAGGTAACAGACAGACAGACAGACAGATAGACAGACAGAGCTACTTTCGAATTTATAATATTAGTAAGGAGGTAAGGATTACGTGTTAATAAAACAAACAATTGAAACAGACTGATTATATAAAAATCGTGGAGCGTCAGCGAGTCAGGGAGTGCCATCTTCACGATGGGTAATCGTGAAGATGGCACTCTGCACTCACACAACCATCCACGTGCACTTACATAGTATGTATGTATGTGTGTGTGTCCCTACAAATAATAACAGAGTTGTTTATAAACTGACGTATTGCTTGAGCCTATCTCTTATCATTATGCAGACTGATTGCGGATTGACAGTGATAGGATCGGAAGATTCAAGTAGCCTACGCCATGCTAAATGATACTTATCTTACGCGGGAAAATAATTGGGCAGAGAGGAACTCACCGAGCACCCTCAGAATGCCCGCCCCAACCCTTAGCAATAGAAAAAGGTTAAGCTATTTCTCGCACGGGTGATGGACAACTGTGTAGTGGGATCCGTGTGTACTAAAACTTGCAGAATTTCGCTTTTTCCCTGGGCAAGTCAGCTCTTTCGTATCTTAACAAATAATTGACACTGGCTGGCTCTTCCTGCCAACAATTTATAACGTGGAAGCACCTATTATGTTCAACTGTAGTCATTAATACGCTCATAGCCAGTTGCACTCACTGATCGGTAAACGATTAGCGAGGTTAAGCAACGTTGGGTGCAGTCAGTCTATACATGGGTGACCGCTTAGCGGTATTGCATCTGAGCGTCTCCGTGCTTCGGAGGGCACGTAATAAGTCGGTCCCGGTTGTTGTCAAATTGACAGCAGTCGTTAAGCCATGTCAGAGGCCTACGGGCAGCTTAAACAATTCTTGACAACAGGTTGGCCACCAAACACAGGAAAAAAAAGAAATAAATAAGATTGTCTCCTTACTAATAAGCCGTGCCTAGGCTGTTTGTCTCGCTTGACTTGATCCCATTACTAGATTCGTGTCTAGTACGTGTCCCACGCACTCGGTAGACACGGCAGCTACATACTGGTTATGTACATTATACATAATTATGTCGTTTTGCGTTCACCTTCACCTAAACAACAAAAACGATGTCACTGTTGTTATAATAATAATATAATAATAATATAATCAATGTTTTTGACCCTCAAATCTGTGTCGTCTATTTCCCAGAGTCAAAAGACGAAAGTCATTAAGTCTTAATCATTGCATCCTTCTTACGATATCCTGTAGAGTCAAAATATGGACACCTAAAGTAGGCAATATAATTACATACCTATAGGGGAAGTCAACAAATTTGAAGTTGAAGGACGAAAGGGCTATATTGGGCGTTTTTTCTGAAGGTTCCAATTTATACATATAATATAACTAGCTTTTGCGCGCGGCTCCGCCCGCGTAGTACCTACATCAATAAGAAGTAGCCTATGTCCTTCCCCAGGTTTTAAACTATATCTGTATCAAATTACATCTAAATCGGTTAAGTAGTTTAGCCATGAAAAGGTAACAAACAGACAGACAGATAGAGTTACTTTCGAATTTATAATATTAGTAAGGATTGTAATTGGTGGATGTCTGTACACAGGAGATATTTAAGAAAATTAATTTGAGTGGTGTTTATAAGAACTAGAACTATATATTATTTTAGAGTTTTTGACTGTCTGTCTGTACGTGTATGCGTCACACAAAAACTACTGCACGAAATTGATTGCGGTAGATGTGTTGCTGGAGGTTTATCTTAAAATCTGCTGCATGTTTCATCTTGATACGCTGCCTATTAGTCGAGTATTAATAATATGGTGATAGGTTTTTTAATTACCTAATGAATATATCTATCTAGTATCTAGTAGGCATGTATTATGGGTGTAGATCAGGTTCTTTTTACAGGTTCTAATACTTCCAATTTTCACGAGTATGGAGTCGCGAACAAAAGCTAGATTGTAATAAAGTGATTTGACAGAGAATTAAATTCATCGGATTTGCAAGGTTATCAGTAGCAGTACGAAGCCAGGAACTGTTTCCGGTAGATAACAATAGGTTCGCCCTATAAAGTAGGAGCTAAATGTAAAGGTGAAATGTGTGTGTAATGCTCCTTGATTTGATTATAGGCATGAGATAACGAATTAGCAAGAAATATCAGTAGTACACGGAGTTTCGTATTGTGCCTGGTAGAGGACAACTAAATTGGCTGGTCCCCTATTACAGAGAACCTAAAAGTATAATCTGCGAAATAAGGACAATGCTCCTATGTAGTATCTTTTTGTACAAGAAATAAAGTACATGTATTGAGGTTAGAGACATAAAATGAACGGTATTTAAGAAAAGTAAACAGTATATTATTTTTGTAGTGTTATAGAAACATATTTTTGTAGCTTCCTACCCAATTTATTATCTTTTTTAAAAATATATTGTTTTATAATTTTGTAGGTTTTATTTTAGTCCCGAATGTCAGCGGTCATGAAAAGAGTATTTTGTATAATATTTGATAGAACAGTAAATCGTATTAACAAGCGAAATAAGTTTAATACTCATAGAATTGCAAACATTATTAAAGTTCAAAGTGTAATTTGCAGTAATTTATATGTTTAGGGAGATCTGCAGTAAAGAGAACGAAGAGAATGGGACTTAAAATAGAGCCATGGTGTTCCATAATAATATTTTTTTTGCCATAAAATCTTTACAGAGAAAACGTTTGTTAAATTATGTTCTATAAAAAATAAACAATGCGATGAAATCCGTATACATTTGTTTAATCCGTACACAAAGTGTCTCTTAAAATCAATAGTGTTTTAACAGTGTGCTTGGGAATCCTACTCGTATCCTTTTGCGTCAGACTATGTATACATAAGTATACCTACTGGTCTTAAGCCTTTTAAAAGAACAAATAGTGTTGGGCTATTGATAGCTAGTAATAAATATTTTAAAATCTTTATGTATACATGTGATAACGGCATTGACAACTGAGCTGTCCAATTGCTATTCCATATACTGCGTCCGTACACCGACGGAATTACTAACTTATTGCGAAGGTTTTCCTCAATACCTCGTGAACTCACTGTGTATACAGAACCTACATAGACTCACGCCTATTTCATGGAAGGGTAGGCAGAGAGTATGGAGTTTTAATGCCTACAGTGCTGGCATATGGTTCTTGCTTCATTTAGTCGTATAGGTACATCTTACACGCATGCTTGTCGGTTTCAGGTACCTACTCTTAAACCTGGTCGCTCGCCAGAATGTCTTCGATTTGGTGATCTACCTTGATGGCGCAGCTATAGTAAATGCGACTGGTTTGGTTTTGAGGTTTCGGGTTCGAGTCCTGGATCGCGCAAAAGTCTCAGTAGTACTAGACTCATAGACTCGCCCCCTATTATGTGATCTCTAAAATTATGGGTGGCTAAATACGGGTGTTTCATTCTCTGTCTGCTCCTTCGGGGATGAAATGTATAAAAATAAACCTACTACCTGCATTTAATATTCCTAGGTACTACTAAACGGAATTATCTATACTAATTTTATAAAGCTGAAGAGTTTGTTTGTTTGTTTGAACGCGATAATCTCAGGCACTACTGGTTCGATTTGAAAAATTATATTAGTGTTGGATAGCCTATTTATCAAAGAAGGCTATAGGCTATATAACATTACGCTACGATCTACGGGGGCAGCGCAGTAACGATAAACGCGGGTGAAACCGCGGGAACATCTAGTATGAAATATAGCTTCGATTACAAATTGAACCACAAGCTGCCCAAACAGTGAAAACCATATCCAAATTAGTTCATTCGTTATTGCGTGAAGCCCAAAACACAAACAAACAGACATCAAAATAAATTACCTTGTATCGAATGCAGAAACTGATATCTTAATGTGCAAACATATGTATGAAAATAAATAAATAATTTTATAACCGTGTAAATGACATCATTCCTTTGTAGTTAAGTGTACAATACACACTAAATAATAATGTATTACGAGAGTAAAATT
Organism: Catocala sponsa; assembly: GCA_963564715.1. Classification (NCBI taxonomy): domain Eukaryota; kingdom Metazoa; phylum Arthropoda; class Insecta; order Lepidoptera; family Erebidae; genus Catocala; species Catocala sponsa. The sequence continues at coordinate 20,565,292 of OY751349.1, forward strand.
ACTTAAATAATAATAATGTATTACGACAGTAAAATGACTTAAATAATAATAATGTATTACGACAGTAAAATGACTTAAATAATAATAATGTAATGTGTAAAGTAGTATCACAGTGGGGGGACAGCCATTACAGCGACACATTCTTATTTTATTATCTTTAAGGCTGCGTTCACACCAAACGTGTGATAGTCGCTGAATCTGAGCGAGCGTGAACTTTGTGTGCTCGAACCGAACCGAACGTATGATCGTCAAAATTTACGTTAGTGAGTTGAGTGAAGTTAATGAATTTACATTTAGTGTAGTTCCTAGTTTGGGTTAGGTTGGAAAATATATGCAGGATGCTCGCTGTTTATTTATAAAGTTGATGTATCCATTCGGCCTGGCTAGCTTCAAGCTAAGTATGTAAAGTATATTACGCAATGCGTAATAGCTATTGTACGTTACCAGCGCCGGCGGACTCAACACTGACGAAAATATTTATGTAATGAATAGTTAGCTGCTTAGCGTAATATTACCCGATTCTAAAGTCTAAATGATGTGGTTTTGTCCCTCCATTCATCTCAGGTCTCAGTCCACAATTTTGCCCATATGTGTGTTGCATCATTAGCCTATTCCATCTCTCGCAAAATACCTGATGCCTAAGGAATGACTCTTAGATATCAGGTATTCTTGTATTCTTGTATATCTACTAGCTTTTGCCCGCGGCTTGGCTCGCGTTAATTTAGAATTTGACAATCAATTCGGGTTGTACTCTGCTTTTAATAATATAATTCAATCATGATTCGAAAGACACGTGGCGCCATCTATTATCATAGGACGTTATTGTTGTTTTCCTCGGGAACAGTAAATTTTTTCGGGATGAAAGGTAGCCTATGTCCGTTTCTGTACACCTGACTATGTATATGCAAAATTTCAGAATGATCGGTTCACGGTTCAGTGGTTTAGGCGTGAAAAGGTAACAAACAAACAAACAAACTCATTTTCGCTTTTATAATATTAGTTAGGCAGTTAGGATTATGAAAAAAAATGAAAATGAAAAAATGAAATGAAAAAGTGTTTATTCACTGTTTAAAACATGTTACAATAATTTAATACTTCTGCCAAACTGCACAGCAGTTAGGATTATTACTTTTTCTTAATCTTATCGGCAAGGGTCACATCACTGTACACGTGTAGTGTGAAAGTGTACAAGCTGACTATTATTATTAGCAGTAGCGAATTGTACGCTTCGTATTACTAGCATAGTGTGAAGGAAAAATGTAGTTTGACTGCATATTCAAAATGAGGCTCAAAGGGAACCTAAGAGCTTATTATTGTATATTATCATTGCATATAAGAGAATGAGACATAGCTGCGATGCACTGTATTATTCTCGTCTCCGTGGTACGGTCCACAGTCGTCAGCTAACAATATGTTTAGTGTGATCGTACTGTTACCAACTGACAATGTGACGTCACTCAGTCGTGGTTGAAAGCGAAGAGAAGGGTGGTTTGAAGGATCTTCCTTTAAAATGAATTATTATAATTAATTTACACTTGGTATATTGCCAACGTTGGCTCTTAACCTGATCGCTAGATAGATCGCCATGTAACAAATGCACTTCCATACTTTTTTTACTCAATCACGTGCATATTAACTATAATGCAAATCCTATCATATCCTTAGGATTCGTGAGACTGAAGCCGCGGATAGGAATTATTCTAAATCTAAAAGATTTTTGGTAGTTTGTTACTCTATGCTGCATAAGCCGTTAAACGGATTCGGTTAAAACTAAACACGCAGATAAAATATGTCTTGGATTGGCACAGGATACGTTCTATTCCGGTTTGCTTTCCCGAAGGATTCACACTAGCCGAAGGTAGTATTTTATTGTAAATATCGTTTGATTGCGGTCTTCTAGGGTGATACTACTCGCCTACTCGAGCAAGTCTAAGTTTGAGCGCAGCTGGATACCCGCTTGTGCCTACACAATCTAACTTCTTTTGCCCTTATAAGGTCGCTGCAAATTTAAACCAAAATTTTCCTTGAACCACATGAACTCAAATTTGGCGCAAGAACCCAAACGCTGACTCAATACAAATTTATTATTAAACAAGTTTCAACCTTGGACAACGCATACAAAACATTTTGCAACACACTTTCAAATTGACAAATTACAATAATCTCTATACATAATAAGTAGGTGGGTCGGCGAAACTGCAATACAAAAACTAAACGTTTATACAATGAAATATAAATAACAATTATTATTAATGTAATGTTTGTTAGATATAAAAAGCGTGACCATTGCAGTTGCAGTTTGTTGTAGTGAAATCTTTAGTTCAAGGTTTTGTAAGAATCTGTTTTAGGATACACAGCAATCATCTCTTTAGAACAGGGTCAATGGTTTTTATCAAAAACTAAATATTGTTATCACGGTCCTTTTCTCAGTGTGACTATAACAGTCCACCACACTGGCCCAATGCAGGTTGGTGATTTAATACATCTCCGAGAACATTATGGGGAACTCTGGGACTTGCAAGGTTCCGTACGATGTATTACTTAACAGTAAAAGTTGTTAGCCATTCGAATAAATAAAATAAAGAGAGTTACAGGCGCGTGCCTTGGTATATTTTGTTTTTTTTTAATGACGCCCGCTCTAGGAATAAATCCTGTGTCGCGCGAGGGACATCACAGACCACACATTCAAACAACAGACACAAAGAACAAACACCCAGACTCGGACCAACCATTTGTGGATCACACAAATGTTTGTCCCGCGTGGGATTCGAACATTTCGAACCTACTACACTTGGCGCAGAGGCGGTCACAACCCACTATGCCATCTGTGCGGTTCGGTATCGAACATCAGACCTCTGCGTAGCAGCCACGGTCAACCACTGTGCTATCGCTGCTATCTACATCAAAGCTCAACAAAAATGATTTTAAAATCGACCTAAATATAATTATGGGTAGTATGGGTTATGGTGGATAGCTCAGTGGGGAGACCAACAGACTGCAATGCAGAGGGTCTCGGGTTCGAACTCACGTCGCGCACCTCTGACTTTCGGAAGTTATATGACTTTTCGAAATTATGTGCGTATTGATTGACAATTATCGCCTGCTCCGTGACTAGGAGAGCACGTTAAGCCGTCGGTCCCGGCTGCCATGAACATCTATGGCAGTCGTTATTGGGAAGTTAGTGCCCTCTAATATCCTGACACTGGTCTAGCTTTAGGGTATCGTTAGCCTTCGGGTTGCGGAGGTCAGATGTCAGTCGCTCCGTGTAAAAACTGATATCCAGTCAAATCCGGTTAGACTAGAAAGCCGATCCCAAGTGACTTGGGAATAATAATAATAATAATAATAATAATAAACTTTATTTACCAAAAGATTACACAAGTTCTTATATAAGAACTTGTGTAATCTTTTGGTAAATAAAGTTAATATATATATATATATATATATATAATGCATTTTTCTGATGAAGAATATAATAACATAATATATAATTGTAAGAACATGATAAAGGCAGCATTGACCAAGTCTCTCTACACTAGGCATGGCCTGTCACGTAGGGAAACTACAAAAGTTGTACTAAAATTTTGAATTAATGCCAGTATATGATAGAAATGTACAATAAATATCTACGCATGCAATACAATTAATTATTTTTAATAACAACTACAGTTAAATTATCTAACAACAGTTTTATAATATAATAATGTGTTTAAAAAAGGAGTGGAATTGAAGCAATAGCAATCAAAATTATAAACATAAAGGTATTTTATCAAAAATGAAAACACATACAAAAGCAAGCAAGTACAACCAATTCAAATCAAAAACAATAAAATCAGAGACATTAAATTAGAGGTTTTATGAAGCGCTCAGTGTCATCGTAAGTCCACTTAAGTAGTTCTTTTTTTGTGATTACTTTCGTTTCGCGAAGTGATGCTTTGGCAATATGGCAAATTTTGTTTATTTTATTGTAAACATAAGGTTTCATGAAAGCACAGAAACGTCTGGCAAAAGTAGAATTAATTTTTGGCAGTGGCAGTTTGAAAACTCGTCTCTTGACCATATCTTCATAATCAGAACTGTTTAGAACTATCTTATGAGTTACCAGTAGGATTTTGTGGATGTACAGTTTTCTAACACTAAGCAGTTGAGTTTCGTTATACAACAGATTCGTCGGATATCGGAACGGCTGTTTGATCATAGTTTTCAGCACTGCACGTTGGGCTCTTTCTAGGCCGATTAGGTGTGATGTGGCAGAACCATCCCAGGCTGTAATGCAATACGTTAATAGCGGTTCACATAGAGCAATGTACACCGTATTTAGTAAGCTCATCGGAGCCACGTCTCGTAGTAGTTTCATAATGTGTATGATTTTTCTGACTCTTGCAGCCGTGGCCACGATGTGCTCACTAAAAGTCAATTTCTCATCTATTGCAATGCCTAAATATCTAACTGAGTTTTTACGGCTTATACAGGGACACTGACAGCCTAGATGAGTATCAACACCTCCAATAGTGCAAGAATGTGCTCTAATATTCAACCGCGCAGGTGGTGACGAGGCAGCTGTTTTGTGGAAACATACTACATTCGTTTTGGTAGCGTTAAGCGATAGTAGGTTGTTGTTTAACCAATTTAAAACTCCATTGAAACCAGCCTGTGCAACTTCAAACGTCTTTTCCCAAGATTTTGCATTATATAATATGACCGTGTCATCTGCATAATTAATAATTTTAGCATTATTGAAGTGTTTGCTCAATGACAGGTCATTCATATACACTAGAAAAAGCGTAGGTCCTAATATGCTACCCTGCGGTATTCCAAAAGATGTTTTCTGAGAATTGCTGATCCAATTACCGGCTTTTACAGCCTGCCTACGTGATGTGAGATAGCTTTGAAATAATTCCAACGCAACTCCTCTAATGCCAAGACTTTCTAACTTCCTTAACAAAATGGGCGCTGATACCGTGTCAAAAGCCTTTGACAAGTCTAGAAATATTCCCAGGCAAGCCTTACCCTCATCAATATACTTGCTAACAGTATCAGTCAACAAAACGACAGCCTCTTCCGTTGATTTTCCTCGTCGAAAACCAAACTGCTGGGGTGAAAGTAATTTATTTTTTTCTAAAAATGACACCAGCTGTTTATTAATTACTTTTTCCAACATCTTGGCGAAAACGCTCAATAATGAAATAGGTCTGTAGTTATTTGGATCGTCTGTAGGACCTGATTTATGAATCGGGATCACAATAGCCATTTTCCATATGTCGGGAAACTCACCGGTTGAAATTGCCAAATTATAAATGTATGTTAAAGGTTCGATAATGTAATTTCTAATCAGTTTAACTAAGCGGTTTATGATTCTATCAAAACCTGGAGCGGAGTTATTGTTTAGTTCAAGAATGAGTCTCTCCACTTCAGATGTGGTAGTTGGATTGAGAAATAAAGAGTTTAAAGGTGACGATGAGGTTTTAATTTTAGAAGCTAATGAAATTTCTGTTTCATTCAGTGCATTCAGGATAGGCCTAGCTATACGATGTCCAGTGTTAACAAAGAAATCGTTGCAATAGTCCAAAGAGTCAACGGGAGAGGCCTTCGTTCTACAGAGTTGCAGTATGTCTCTTTTAACAGGTACAGAATGAGTAATTTCTTTTAAAACACTCCATAGATTACGGGAATTTTTTGAGTTTTGTTGTATTTCATTCTGATAGTATTGAATTTTCAACTTCCGTATAAGATCTTGGTAGAAATTTCTGTACCTTTTATATATGAGTGATTTCATTTGGTCATTTGGATGCTTTCGCACCTCTAAGTGCAATTTATCTTTTTGAGCGGAGCATCTGATTAAGCCAGGTGTCATCCAGGGCTTAAAAGTTACTTTGGAGCGGCTGACCTTAACCAGTCTGCAATTCGAGTCTATTATAGATGATAATTTGGTCATAAATTCTTGAGCCGCTTCAGATGAACTCGATTTACTATAGACTGATTGCCAGTCAGTCTCCTTCAGCTTTGATTCAATTGCCTTAAGTTCAAATCTGTGTTGCATTCTATTTGAACTCGTTTGATGATTTATGGTTTTGTGGTTAAATCCTGTTAGAACAAGATCATGATCCGTGATTGAAGAGGCACATATTAACGATTCCAATAACAGTTTCGTCTTAGTAAAGACATGGTCAAGACACGCGTCACCTCTCGTAGGCATGTCTACAGAAGCTTGGTAGCCTAAATGTGACATTAAGGTAAGGTATTCGGAGCAAGATTCGGGTAATTTAATATTTATGTTAATATCGCCAGCTATAATGTTACATGGGCTCTTGGCCATAGCATCGGTAATATTTTCAAGAGAGCTTAGAAAGTTTTCTGTAATCCTAAATGAAGGTGATCGATATATTCCTAATAGGGTAATACAATCAGGAATATGTACTTGTAGGCAGTTTGCATCAACGAGATCAGGTTCACATACCACGGGAGTCCAACAATCCCTCACATAGACGACTACTCCCCCTGATTGATTTATAAATTTAGTAGAGTTAAAGTTCAGGTAGCCGTCTATTTTTGGAATCACTGTATTGTTACTAATCCAACATTCTGTTAACAGAATTAGGTCAAACACTAAGCCTGTCCTCTTAATAGTCACTATAAGGCTATCTAAATTACGTGTTATACTCCTCACATTAAATGACAACATTTTGAATTGGTATTTAGACATAACGCTTTCACAATGCTCAATAAAGGCTAAGGACAAGAAGATGGGTTATAGTGAGTAATCCTTCCAAATCTGGTAGTAGGGTGTCAAATGATAGAAAAATTGTAACAAAACCGCTATTGAAAACACAACTAATTATTGTAGGTACTCTCATTATGCAATCAGTTTAGATGCAGCTTTTAAAAACATTTATGTTAAATGCTAAGTAATTGCTGTTACGGATAACATAACATTCATATTCAAACATAGACAACGATCTTTACTTGCCAGCCACATAATGGACGCGCCTTGTAATTTAAAGTTGAGTGATTGATGAAATATTATGTAAGCATTTAATAGTAGGTAAATATAAATAATCAATGTTCTCGAAGGTCTGTGATGTCTGCCAAACCGCATTTATCCATTGTGGTGGATTATGACTTCGTACTTACTCATACAACACTGACAATTCATTTATTTATTTATTTATTAAGGATCTCCAACAAAGAATATACACAAAATTGCACAGACAAATGGACATTAGTTTTGTATAGTGTACTCATTCAGTTATAGGAGACTACAGCATGCACATACATTTAACAACAAAGCATAAAATAGAAAATTTAAAATTAATTAATTAAAATAAGCTACACGTTAGGAATTAACTTAAATTAATTCAATGAAGAAGAATGGAAACAATTTTTTTATATATACGTGTAAACTGTATATAATGACACTCAAGGGACTGTGCATATTTTGACGTTATAGAGAGTGGAGAGAAGAAAAATCTGTATTAGAAAAATAAAAAGTTTATTTCAGACTAGTGTTTACATCCAATTTCGCACGGTATGAGTTTAGATACCACGTAATAGAAGGTAAGCCAATTGTCGTTTACCGGACGGAGGACCTACGAGTACCAGCTGCCAATGAAAATTCCTTAATAGAAAAACCCAATAACAATGGGCCCGACGCGACGCAGAAATCGAATGCCACGGTATGTACCACTGATGGTATAGCAATTTGGCTATTTGGGATATGTGGGATAATTTTTATATTGCGAATAAAATACGTTTAACTTAACCCGACCTTCGGAAGTCGACCTGATATTTTTGAACCTATTGAATGACACAGTTTATTTACATAATATTTGTCTGTCTTCCTCTTGTTTATCTTTTTTGTACTGTGACAATGAGTGTCAATGTTATTATTTGGTTTTGGTACTTTAGAAATAAACATTGTAATTAATGGCTCGTTCGTCTAGTGGCATGTCAGTATGAGAGGTTCTTGGGTTAGGCAAGGTACTTTAGATTTATTAAATCTTAGTAAAGTGTTCAGTACATACTGTACTTGTAATTCGTTGTTGTCAATTATTTGGTGATGGTTTGATTGAGTCAGCTTGCTTAGGAAAATGATACTACTTCAGCATATCGTAGGAGCTGTAAAAGTTCTGATGACTCTCAAACTCATTTGTTTTATTTTATGCCATCTTTAAATTCTTTTTCTTTGCGTCTTCATATACATTTTTTTCTTTATTTGACACTGGATTAAAATAAGATCCTTCAGACCGAGGCGCCAGCGACATTATAGTGCATAAATGAGTGCGCAAACACAAGAACACTCTCTATTCCCTAATTCGCATATAGAATGGAATGTTAAGCCGACACGACTGGACAGATATTGGTAGGACCAACGGCTTTACGCGCGTTTATGCGAAACCACGGACTTCTTAACTCTGAGCCGCTGTTAAAAATTTCTTGACAGAAATACCGAAAAACTTATTTTTTGTCCGACCCGGCATTCGAAACTGAGACCTCATGCGCAGCAGCTGCATTCACTAACCCTGCACCAGATTCAATTGAAATATCTCCTAAATTGTCTACATATTCATACACAGGATTGCATGACTGTAGCAAGCAACCCTAATAAAACATCTATTTTCATTCCAGTTCAACGTAAAAAGAACTACGGACAAGATAGTTCTGCACGCGAAAGATTTCACTGTAGCTGAGGACCTGATCTCGTTTACTGGACCTCAGAACTTAAGAAGTATGGGGGTGAAACTGAACGACACGTACAACCTGATGACCATCTCCTTAGACAGGATGATGACCAAGGATGACAACTACACAATGACTGTACCGTTCTACGGGAACCTGAAGCAGGGGCTGGACGGCGCTTATATCAGTACTTATGTTAATATGCTGACTAAGACTAAAGAGTGAGTATCAATCTGTTTAGAGCCTTGGCCACATACGGCGAAGTTGAAATTAAAATGATTTAAAAGCGTAACGCCATTTGTCATATTCCGAGTGGTAACATCGCAAATATATATCCATTTTCGAGGTTTTTAAATGTTATTAATTTAATTGTAATAAAATGATACTAACCTGTCAATTATTGGAATGACAGACATAATTGAAAACATATTGGATCTGGCCTCAATAGGTTTCACTAGTACATAAACAGTATGAGTCTTCATAATGTGCACATACATATTTAAGGAAAACTACGCTTAATTTTATCGACAAAAACCATACCTACTCAAAAAATGTTAAAACATAACATAAAATATATGGCCTTTTAAAATATATTGTTCGCTACTGTGACCCCGTGTTAACAAAAACCGGACAAGTGCGAGTCGTACTCGCCCAATGAGTACCCTCATTCTTTGTAGTACTTTGTAGGATTATTATAAAAAAAAATTGTCCTCACATAAAGAGCCTGTTTTTTTATGATTTAATTACAAATGTATAGTTTTCAGATTTTCCCTATACTTGTACTATAAGACAGTATTACTTGCCAAATTTCATAGTTCTAGGTCAACGGAAATACCCTATAAATGTTGATTCCGTTGAGAGTGTCGAAATATACGTTATTTGCGGCATAATTTTTTACGTCAACTTAGTCTGTAGACCTGAGTATATCATTTTAAATTCAACTCGATACCTCCACGCGTTCCCGAGATAAAGGGTCTTGACAGACAGACAGACCAACGGACGGACGGATGGACAACAAAGTGATCCTATAAGGGTTCCGTTTTTTCCTTTTGAGGTACGGAACCCTAGAAGCGGTGTATCTTTTAAACTAAATGATATTTATCACGACAAAACAAACTCGATAGTGATGAACAAAAATTAGGCGTGTTTATAAAATTGGGAAATAAACTGTGCTCAATTGAAAATGATGATGGCTTTTTTAACAAAATTCTGCATCTTTTTTCAATAGTTTTAACAATAATTGTAGAATGTCTCATAATTCACCGATAGGTATATAAAGGCATGTGTCAGAGATAGACATTCATACAGGGTAGTATGTATATATTATGTATATGTATAAGGCGAATGACAGGCAAAGTGACACATGCGCTACTTTTTCGGATATGATCTTTTAAACCTACATATTGCAAATCAGCTCTCTATAGGTCAAGGAGGTTTATATATAAAAATAAAACGCAGTGAAGTATCAATAGCAATATTTATATATAATAGAAAATAAAAAACACACACTTGTATTTTCAGACTGGCAATATTGGTAGGTATATGTATAAGAATACCGGCAATATAAAGATTTTATAAAATAAATGTGTTTGTAATACAGTTCTTACCCCTATGAAAATCTTTACAAAACAGAAACTATATTAAATTACACGGCAAGTCAAAACCGTATATATTTCATTTCATTTCCTTTGGGGTAGTTTCTTAAACTATTTTTACAATGATGAAATTGTGATGTATTTGAGGAATGCACTTCTGAGGTTTAGGAATAATACACAACTTTGCTGTACAACGTATGTTGGCCGACTGCTTGCTACAATATTATAACATACTTATATCTACGTAGCGTTGTCGTAGTACCCGCTATTTACAATATATAACAGAAATAAACACATACCTACATATATGTACGTTTACATCAAGCATATTATAAATATCTAATATTATGTAGGTACATGTTCGCGATATACTTCGATATAAATAAATATGTGTCTGAAGTGCTTTTTGGGGTTCCGTACCCAAAGGGTAAAACGGGACCCTATTACTAAGACTCCGCTGTCCGTCCGTCTGTCTGTCCGTCTGTCACCAGGCTGTATCTCATGAACCGTGATAGTTGGACAGTTTATGTATTTCTGTTTATGTAGTTTATGATTTTCACAGATGATGTATTTCTGTTGCCGCTATAACAACAAATACTAAAACAGAATAAAAAAATATTTAAGGGGGGCTCCCATACAACAGACATGATTTTTGCCGTTTTTATAGATAATGGTACGGAACCCTTCGTGCGCGAGGACATGATTTTTGCCGTTTTTATAGATAATGGTACGGAACCCTTCGTGCGCGAGGACATGATTTTTGCCGTTTTTATAGATAATGGTACGGAACCCTTCGTGCGCGAGGACATGATTTTTTGCCGTTTTTATAGATAATGGTACGGAACCCTTCGTGCGCGAGGACATGATTTTTTGCCGTTTTTATAGATAATGGTACGGAACCCTTCGTGTGCGAGGACATGATTTTTTGCCGTTTTTAGAGATAATGGTACGGAACCCTTCGTGTGCGAGGACATGATTTTTTGCCGTTTTTATAGATAATGGTACGGAACCCTTCGTGCGCGAGTCCGACATGCACTTGGCCGGTTTTTAACTATTGAATCGACTAGTCCTGGCGTAGTTTTTTTAGTGGTCGTCTTGCCGCTGCCTATGCGTCGAGTTATGGGTCCGAACTCGTGGCACAAACATTTATGTAGGTAATCCACAAATAGTTGATCCGAATCTAGGTGTTATTTTTGTCCTTTGTCTGAATGTTCCCGCGACATACGAATTATTTCTAGTACAGGTCTTGTCAATTTACAGAAACAAAACAATAGTGATCATTGTCAGTTAAGACGTACATCATTGCTTTTAAAGAACTAAAAGCGGCGGTAGCCCAATGGTTAAGACATTGGACTTGCGATCGAGAGGTCGCGGGTTCGAATCCCACCCATTGAACTACCGATGTAAACCCACTCCTAACACAAGGATTCTAGCTTAGCTGGAGGGGTTAACAATACCTAATACTAGTAATCTGAAACACAAACTGCTAGTAATCTTAAAAAAAAAGAAAACAGTGAGCATATTTCTCTAACAAGTGTTTTATCGTCAGGTACCTGATAGCGACGCAGTTCGAGGCGATATCAGCTCGGAAAGGCTTCCCGTGCTTCGACGAGCCGATGTACAAGGCGACCTTCACCCTCACCATCGGACACCACGAGGGCTACAACGCCATATCCAACATGCCGCGGCTGGCCTCCTCCAGCGAGAAGTAAGTTCATATACGTCGTATTAAAACAAACTTCAATCAGCTCTCGTGCCCTTTCTAAGAGATAGGCTAGCCTTGAATTCAAAGTAAACATTCAATTGCTAAATTAAACAGAAGGTAATAATAGTCTGAACAATTATATTATTAATTATACAGAAAAGAAGCCGATCCCACTAGCACACGAAAGGCGAAGTCTTTATAACGAACCAATCGGAACGTTTATCTATTATTCTCAAAACAAAATCGGTTCATAAAATCCCTTCCAAAACTTTAAATGAAAGCGCAATTGTGCGAATGTTATCTCTTTTACGTAAGTTTTTCCATATCTATTCCGCTACTTATAAGTTTAAATTGTCAACATAAGTCCAATTAATAATTAAATAATCTGGCTTTTCGACGTCGTTTTTTTATACTACTAAAGTGGCAATCAAGCATACAGAGCATACAGCCCACCTGATGGGCAGTGGTCACAGCAGCCTGTGTCCACGCCTGCAACACCTGACGCATCTCTTGCGCGTTGCCGACCCTGTAAAACCCTTTTAACACACTTTTTGAAGACACCATCATTGCAGAAGTGACATATATATACATAGTGTATAATATCATTGGGGCTGAATCTACTATTTTAGTTTTGGCACGCTGTCCCTTAAACGCTGTGTAAGGAATCACAAATCCCGTATGCTTCGTTATTTTGAAATGCGCTTTTATTAAAATAATAGGTAATAAAGTCAGTTCTCTATATAAACTGCTGGGCAAAGGCTGCTGCTTAGTGTAAGAAGAATTAGGTCATCGCAATATAAAAGTTACTTAATTGAATTACCTACTTCAAATTTTTATTATTTTTCAGTGCTATGGAAGACTACTTCCCTTGGGTTAAAATAAAACAGGCTTTTAAGTAAGTATTAAATAATTTATTTTATAATAATAGGTGTATATATACACCCAGTATCTGAAAGGCAGGTAAACACAATAAACATAAACGCATGTCAGCCGTTATGATTGGCTGGCTGAATTAGCAACGACCAATCAAATTACGTGACATGAATTTGATTTTAGCACTTCGATGCTTAGTCTTTCAGAAACCGGGCTTTAGTATAACTAAATTACATAAAGTGCTTAGTTTTATGATTCTTTATTTATTATATTTGCCTGGGCCTTGGTAAGTGAATTAGGCAACTTTAAAGTAAACCTTACAGTCCAATTAAATGACGAAGGCTCAATTTTTGGTTTCCTTATGCCCAAGTATATTTTTGGTTTCCTTATGCCCAAGTATATTTTCTACTTAAATATACGGTGAGTGAAAACCATGTATATTTTGGGTTTGAATTCCACACAAGAAAAACATTTGAAGTTGTACAAATTATTGTGCCCAGTCTAAGCGTATTTTGTCCGTAAATAAAAGAATATATTATAAGTAAATAAAAACATAATGCGTAAACTCAATATAAACATCTATGTACTTACTTTTTTATAAATTCAGCAATAAGATGCTGAATTATTATTCACCGAAAAGTAAATGAAATGATGCAAATTTTTTTCTATAGTTGTATTAATGTTTTGTCTCTCTAGCAAGGAGTTGTCGGACTTCGTGTGGGACACGTACGAGAAGTCGGTACCGATGTCCACTTACTTGGTCGCCTTCGTAGTGTCCAAGTTCTCCTACAGTGAGAGCCCGGCGGAACTGTCCAACACCAAGTTCAGGATATGGGCCAGGACTGATGCTTTAGATCAGGTGATTATATGTCATTTAGCACTTTTATTGTATCCTTGAATAAAGCATCTGTTAACGAATCTAGACTTACATGTAATGCATTTGCTATTGGTTCTGGCAGCACTACACGAGTACGATATTTTATTGGTACAAGTGGAACTTAATTCCCAAATCCTGTTTTTAACGAGAATACGATAGATAAACTTCACATTTTATCCATCGTTGCATTTGTAAACTCATGTGTTAGAGTTGGTACTGTAAATGCGTCAATGTATGTAAGATGTTTAAGCGTTACGGTTGATACTCGCCTATTTAATTAGATTAGTGGTATTGACCACTTATAATCACATACATCGTCTCACGTGCATATGCTGAAAGGCAAACCACACTCAAAATCAAAATATCCTACGTAAAAAAGGTCAATATATTGCTGTCTACCGATCAAACTCCATACTGAAACGTTGTATGTTGTATTCGAGAAATTCTAATAACACATCTCAATCAATCAAAATCATAACTAATAGTGTTACTTTTCTACTTCCAGACGGCATACGCCTCAAAAACAGGACCGAAAGCGTTATCATACTTCGAGCAATGGTTCAACGTGTCATACCCGCTGCCGAAGCAGGACATGATCGCCATCCCGGATTTCGCGGCCGGTGCCATGGAAAACTGGGGCCTCATCACCTACAGGGAGACCGAACTGCTCTACGACGAGAACAAGTCCTCATTCTTGAACAAGGAGAGAGTTGCTGAGGTAACGTGCACTTGTAACGTCTTGAGGTTAAGTTACAGGAAACACGGGTAGTAATAGATTAAAGAAATAGGTTTTTATCTGGTTTGAACAAAGTGCGAAAATTATTATTAATTCTTTTCCTAATTAATTAATTGATACTTTTAATCCTAATTAGGACCAACAAAATCAAAATTTAGTATTTTCAAAACTGAACCGTTCATCAAAAGATAAATAGTTCCCTTATATATTACTTTTGATCCGCCCGTACGTACGTAAACATAAATCATATGACCGTTTATGCAGCATATTTTGAGCAATGTCTTATATGTATTTTGTGAATACCGTAGTCGATTACGCAGTTGTTAGTTTAAGATTACTTCATATACTATGTATTACTTACTGTGTAATTATCTGTTGTTCCAAATAAAGAAAAATAAAAATAAAAAATATAGGGAAAATCCGAAACAGCAAATATGTAGTTACACACATCACAAAAAGAAATGCCTTTTTTTGTACGAAACCCTAGCTGCGCGAGCCTGCCATGCGCCACGCACGTAGCCGTTTTTTATTTAAAAGAATAATGTAAAAACAATAATATGTCTCTAAAATTGACTAAATCAATGAACGTATTTTGTTCTGATTTGGAAGCCAACTTTTTATTCGAAGCGATATATTTTAGTAAAAATGTCACACAGAATTACTTTCATAATTATAATATTAATAAGTAATATAATCTTTACCAAATTTCCATTTACCCAGGTGATTGCCCACGAGTTAGCCCACCAGTGGTTCGGCAACTTGGTCACGATGAAGTGGTGGTCGGACCTGTGGCTGAACGAGGGCTTCGCCACCTTCGCCGCGTCCGTCGCCGTCAACAAGGTGGAGCCCACCTGGCACGCTGACAGGAACTACGCCGTCGACAATATGCTCTCAGTCCTCAACTTGGATGCGCTGGAGTCTTCTCACCCGGTAAGGAACTTTCTCTTTATTGATCTAGGAACGTTTATGAATTAAAGCGACATAGATATTACACAGTTCGGGCAATTATATGTAGATGAAATGGTCGAAAGATTGGTTATTGATTTTGGATTTACAATGTATATATAATTAAATTAAGATTTCTATATCTAATTTCTACAGACAATAAAGACTCAGTGAACAGATGTTGCTCAAAAACTAGTTTGTAAAACATATCTATATTTACTGCTCAAATTTAAATATTTCGTTATTGTCTCCAGGTCTGACTCATATTAGTCAAATTTCGTCATCTGGTGTGTATCTATCGACAGACGACAGATCACACTTATCAGAGAATTTAATTTTTTCTTTAGAGAAGTTAATTTGATTAAATGTGTCCAGACCTCATGTTAAAACTAATGTTCTGTTAATAATTGTACGAGTATATAACGGTGTACTCATATTTTCAGGTATCAGTCCCCATCGATGATCCGAAACGTATAACGGAGATCTTTGACGAGATCTCGTACAGGAAGGGATCCACCCTCATTAGAATGATGACCATGTTCCTCGGTGACGACATCTTCAGGAAAGCTATCAATAGGTAAGTTGTTTTAAATGTCTTGTCAAGTAGCTAAATTAGGCCTTGAAGGCGCGATCAAAAGGAAAATAATTTCAAAGCTGCTGATTGTGACCCATATGTGTAGACTGCCGCGGCACTTTGACAGACATTTCGTTTAGGCCTGGATACGAGTAGTTTCAGCTACGGACAGTTAAATTTTAATATATTTTTAATAGAATGTGTCAAAAATGTACTGTTTTAAGGTCGGTTTTAACCTGATTTTTCGCCAGAACATCTATAGTCTGGTCAGTGAACATTCACGTAAGTCTTCTGTCTGTCCTATATCCATATATCCTCCTCCAGACAGAATTTCGGCCACGGCGGCCAGTCTTAACGGACACTAGCCAACTACGCAGGAGATATTATAGTGCACAAGTATGTGCGCAAACACAAGTACACTCTCTGTTCCCTAACTCTCATGATCCGATGGGACGGTAATCCGACACGACCAAAGAGAGATCAGGCGCAGGACCAACGGCTTTACGTGCTTTCCGAGGCACGGGGATGTCTTACACCGCCAACTTCCTAACTCCGGGCTGCTATTGAGATTTCTTAACTGAAAAACCCAATAACTGTTTGTTGGCCCGACCCGAGATTCGAACCCGAGACCTCATGCACAGCAGTCGCATTCACTACCGCTGCGCCACGGAGGCAGTTAAAGTCTAAGACTGTGCTATTCACATTTCAATTAAATACTTTTTGTTTTCGGCTTTAGCTACTGGAAAGACGATCATGTTATACTTTTCTTAATTTATAATTTTATAGAATAGTTTTAGCTGTATATATAACGCATCATCATGCAACGAATAACATGTTCTACTCTCCAGGTACCTTCTCAAGTACTCGTACAACAACGCGGAACAGGACGACTTGTGGCGCGAGCTGACGGCCGCCAGCCAGCAGTGCGGCGGGCTCACGCGCAACGTCACCGTCAAGGAGGTCATGGACACGTGGACCACGCAGACCGGCTACCCCATCCTCACTGTCACCAGGGACTACGAGGACAAATCGCTCACTATCACTCAGGTGAAATAAATTTAAATTCAAATTGTTTAATTGTGAATCACATGTATAGAGGCTGTTACACAATTGCATTAGAGATCAGCTGTGTGCCGCTACTTGAGTATACAATATAATCATAATACAAAATTTGCAAATAAACACATGTCAAACAAATAAGTAATTTTTCTTTTTAAGTAATTATTTGTTTGACATGTGTCTAAAACACATGTCAAACAAATAATTTATTACTGTAATTACTGTAAGTAAAAGTAATTGATACTCGTAAACTGATATGTAGGCTTTAGCAAAGCTTTTGATATTGTAGCGTACAAGTTACAACTATAAATACAAATAATTTATTGTTATAATTTCTTGGGATCACGTAGTCTTGGATCTGTTAGATAAATTCACACATTACAGGCAAAGCATGTCGCCAGCAACGGCTCTCAACTTGCCGAATGATTTAATACTTCTAGAGTACCACAGGGTTCTCATATAGGGCCAGATTTATATATTATCTTTTTCAAAAAAAATTCTTTTATCTACAATATTATATTTTATATTTGTCAAACACGTGATATGCGGTGGCGAGATGGAAGAATACGTAACATTTACAGCATCAATATCTGTGACAGTCGATAGCTGAGGCTGTTTTTTAATTGCATTATCAAATTGGTATCGTGTGGTAAGTAATGAGTGACCACGAGAAAATAAACCCAATTCGCATGTGACATTGAGTTTGGTCTTCCAGAAACGGTACTTCTCCCTATCGACGAAGAGCGTAACTCGCACATCGTGGTGGGTGCCGCTGTCGGTAGTGTGCGAGCGAGACGTAGTGGCACAGCTGCCGCCGCTGCAGTGGCTCGGCAAGCACGAGGGTGTGGCGCAACAACACAGGTTCGGCCACGGCGCCGAGCCCAACGAGTGGGTGCTCTTCAACTACGATATGATCGGTGAGTTGTAACTGTGGTCGCTCGCGGCGTGACGCGTGACGTCCTGTCGCAGGTGACGCCACTGCAGTGACTCAGGAATGCCATGACACAGCTGTGTGTGCTATGGACTCCTACAGGAGATTTCGCTGAAATTACTTCGACAGTTGAATTGTTCGGCACCTCAACTTTTTCCTTGCCCTAACTTTACAAGCGTTCAAGATTATAACCCAGTCTTAAAAAGCGTTCTCCATTTTTTAGATATTTTAATTAATATTGAAACTTAAAACTGTTCTTTAAATCTGAAGAGATATAGACAGGCAGGCAGTCATGCTACGATCAAATATAAGGAGGGGTAAATCTTTTGCCACCTACTGGTGGTTGACTTCAGACTTCCTGTTAGATATTTCATGCCATGCTTTGTCATGAAAATGTATTAATTTACTTTACAAAATCTGTGAAAATGTTATTCCATTCTTTCAGCTCCTTACCGTGTGAATTACGACAAACGCAACTGGCACCTGCTGACCGAGGCTCTGAGGACGGGTGACCATAACGCCGTGCCCGTCATGGGACGAGTCCAGCTCATCTCTGACGCCTTCGCCCTCGCCTGGACCAACCATATCGACTACTCAACAGCTCTTGGGTACACTATTTTGGCTATATTAACGTATACCACGTTTTTTTTTTTTTTTTTTTTTTCTCGTCAAAATGACCACACTCCACCTGATGGTAAGCAGTCGTGTGGTCTAAGAGCAGTGGCCTCCACATCGCCCCCACAGTAGCCGAGGCGATGTTGAGGTCTCTACTTTGACGGCCTGAGAAGATGCTTTTTCACGCCCCGCTTAAAGAACCCAGGATTGAAGGAAGAAGGAAACACGTGCCTTGGCAGAGAATTCCATGCCTTGGTCGTTCGGCAGAGATATGAGGACCCAAACTTTTTGGTACGCGCTCTAATGGACTCTACCGTGTAAGGATGGCATCTGAGCCCAGCACGCGTTGTTCTGGATAGGAAAGGGGAGGGCGAGATAAGGTGGAATAACTCTTCAGAGCACTCCTCGTGGTATATTCTGTAGAAACATGCCAATGAGGCAATGTCCCTACGAAGTTGCAGAGGTTCCAGTGAACTCGTGACCTCTGGATCTCTTGTTGCTTTGTATATTAGACTAGGTTTAGCCCGCGGCTTCGCTCACGTAAATGTAGGTCAGGTTAGATTACTAACAGTGCTTTTTTCTGGATGAAATCTACCCTATGTCCTTTTCTGACAATGTGTATGCGAAATTGCATGATGATCGGTCGAGTAGATAGGCGAGAAAGCATAACGAACCTACCTATGGTACCTTTCATCCAGGAAAATCAGGCTGATAAAAAAGATGCTCTCTTTGCATTGCATTTCTTTAAAAGTCAATGTCAAAATTGTTTATTTCCATAAAATGTGTAAACAATTCCTGGTCACATCAATTAAATTTATGAAAATATAATAATAATGAATAAAACGAATTAAACATTTTGCATTGAAAAAGGCCAGTTCGAGGAGTAGACCTTTTATAAGAAGAAGGCAAGAAACTCATGGCCCCTCTTTTCAATCGCCAAATGTTTCTTAACAATACAAATCAATCTAATATTTTTTTCTTAAATGAGCTGCTGTGTGTAGTTGTAACAACTTTATTAATAACATCGTACTAATGTTCTCCCTCTGTAGGCTTGCCAGCTACTTAGCGCGCGAGCGCGACTACCTTCCCTTGTCCACGGGTCTGAAGGCGCTCGCCAAGATAGAGAACGTGCTAAAGCGCTCGCCAGACTACGGCGCCTTCCAGAAGTTCATGCGCAAGCTCATCGGAGAGACGTATGAGAAAGCAGGGGGACTCGCCACCAAGAGGATCATCAATGGACAGGATCTCAACAGCGTGAAGATACAGGTTCGTAAATACCATGACACATTATTTTTTTTGGTTTCCCGCTCAAATTTGTTACGCTGTATTCTGAGTGACAGGTGGTCACCGAAGTGTCATTCAGACTAAATAAGGAAGAGTGTTAATGCCTCGATGGTCAGAAGTAATTAATGTGACTGCGGTATTGTTGATCGAAGACTGCGGTACATGAAGTCTCGGGTTTGTTTCCCAGGTGAGGCAAGCTGTAATTCGTTCTTTTTGTCAAGGTGTATTTAGTAGCTGTGTCGTGAGGTTCTGGAAATGTGTCCGGCAGACGGCAATAGTCTCACCACTTATTGTGGCAAGTTTACACGGTTGGCAAGCCTCGACATGTGTTCACGAACACAAGCGTGTGAACGGGGTGTTTGACTTGGCTTGCGTGAGCTTGACGCCGATCCGTGCTGGTGTCGGTTTTTGAACACAGATCAAAGGAAGCTTGCGGCAAGCGCTTGCGACGTATTTATACGTTGGCGCGTGCTTAGTGTCTCTCAGGAGCTCGCGCCGAACGGGTGTTTCTACGCTGCGCTGTATACGACCGTGTATGACTGCCTCGTTGGTCTAGTGGTCGTAAAGCGCGACTGCTGAACACTGAGGTCCCAGGCTCGAACCCTGTGTTGGGCCAAGTAATTAGTTACAGGGTTTTCCCTTTTAGAATTACTAAGTAGCAGGCCAGAGTCCGGAAGTTGGTGGTGTTTACACCCCCGTGCTTGGGAAGGCACGTATAGCCGTGGGTCCTGAGCTTGGTCTCTCTCCGGTCGTGTCGGATTGTCATCCCACCGGACTATGAGAGTGAGGGAACAGAGAGTGCACCTGTGTTTGTACACTTGTGCACTATAATAACTCGGTTTACATTGGCCGCCGTGACCGAAATCGGTTAGGAAGACATTATAACTAAAATAAAGAAATTTTATTGTATTCTAAAGAAAATAATATTCTACAACGCCTTTCTATAATAGTAGGAATGATAATACTTTTTAATAAAAATATGTCAAGCCAAACGCCATAGCTGACACAAGTTCAGCCTCCACGTCTGCCACGCTCGCTAGTTCAACACACAGTAACGCACTCACAAGCATGTACAAATAGCAGCCAAGCGTTTTTAAAGGCTTGGAGCTTGTGAACGTTTGCCAAGCCCCGGCAAGCGTGTAAACGTAGCATTAGGTGTGACCTAAACACATTGCTGACGATACGTAGGTGTCATACACCTCTGCTTATCCTTTAGGCATAAACATTCGTAGTCTAGTATGAAATGAAGTAGGAAGTATGAAATTACAACATTTTAATGTTGCCAGGAATTAGCTCAGTTGGCAAAGCGTCGATTGATTCGCCGCGTCAGTACATTATGTTTGATATACCTAGTCTACTTTTTGTAGTTAGTGGTTTAATTTATTATTATAGTATAATAAGTAACGGTTTAAATGTTGTCTAGGTAACAACGAGCGCGTGGGCGTGTCGCGTGAAGGTGCCGGGCTGCGAGGAGAACGCGATACAACTGTTCCAACAGTGGATGGACACCCCCAACCCTGATGAGCACAACCCGTGAGTCTCTTCTGCTATCTTCTAGCGATTACACATACATGAACATACTATTCATATGATATAATTATGTATTGTTCCACTAGTCTTGAAATACCAGTATACGACGATAATCTGTTAGTGACGCGCAAGTACTAATGTATGGTGTTGAGAAAATGTAAATGTTTATGTCCACAGCATTCCACTGGACCTCCACCGCACGGTGTACTGTGTGGCGGTGTCCCGGGGCTCCGTGCTACACTGGAGGTTCGCCCTGGCGCGGGAGCAGCGCGCCAACGTGGCCTCCGCCAGGGAAGCCCTGCTGCAGGCTCTCACATGCACCAAGGAAGTCTGGATACTGGCGCAGTGAGTATCGCTACGTAGCTGAATGATTTGAGATTTAGCTATAGATTAATTTTATAGGCAGAGTTAGTGCGAGCGTGGACCAGAACTGGATGAGGTCGGCATAGGCGTGGTGAGAACAAAGCACAGAAATGAAAATAATTACTAAGTTAAGTTGAAAGAATGTCGACCTCTTTCCTTAGGAAGAATTTAGAGGAGTGTGAATTGAAGAATTTGATTTGACCTTTGCTTTGGTAGAGATGTGAAGTATTGATGTAGATATAATATCAGCAGATGATATTTTTAATTTCAATTTTACTCTTTATCTCTGCTATAACGTAATTTTTAGTTTTCGTGAGTTGCACGGCACGCAGCAGGAACAATATAAAATCTATTGTCATGGCGACTGCGACAACTCTTCTGTAATTTTGAAATAGTCTGTAGGCTATAGCTCAACATTACAAAAGATTTGTCAAGTTTTCAAATATAAAGATAGTTTTACATACTATTAATTACCTTTTTTTTTAAAATTGCCGAGATCTTTGTCTCTCTTAACATTTGTAACCTAAATTCTTCGGAATCCAAAATAAATGTTTCTAAATAGCTACGTATTTAAGCAAGTGATGTATAAGAGGTGTCTGTGCCCGTGCAGATACCTGGAGTGGACGGTGAACGACGGGCCGGAGGTGCGGCGGCAGGACGCGGGCGCCGTCATCGCGAGCATCCTGCGCTCCTCCGTGGGGTACTACGTCGCCAAGGACTTCGTCTACGAGCGCATCGAGGACATACATAACGCGTTAGTACTCTTACTTCCTCCACCTATAGCATGCCAAATATATCACTAATAGTAGTATTTGGTATGCTCAAGTTAGGTTTTCCAGTCACCAGATACTTTATTTAAGACTAATTTTTGCTCGCGGCTTCGCTTTCGTAAAAGTAGGTTAGGTTATGTAACAGTACGCTAAATAAGACATAGCATATGTTACTCGGTGATAATATAGCTTTCTAACGGTGAAATAATTTTTAAAATCGGTTAAGCAGTTTTCGAGTTAAATCCTTACAAACTAGAAATCAAATATTTCTTTTTTATAATATTAGTATAGATTAAATTCCGGATTGCCAATTTTAATCTTGCAAATTAGATATTTCAATAGCTATCTGTTAACATTATTTAAGTTATTGAATAGTAGCAGCACACCGACAGCCAAACAATAGGTTTTCAATGATGTCTGCCATTATAACAATTAACGGGTTAAAGGAACTGCGTCGTTGGTTTCGTAGAGTAACTTTGCAGGCAATCACATTTAGGTGCTGGTTCAGATTAGATTCCCGAGTGAAGGAGAAAATTATTTGGATTGTATAATCATTTTTAGAAGCGTCATGGATTATTAGAACTCCTACTAAAAATGGTAATAGACTCGCACTATCTTTGGGTCCCTGCATAGCTGGCGAAATTTGCGTGTAATACACCATTAACTCTATCTATGTCGTCTCGGGTTTAAGGATGTATATCTGTTTATAAGCAAGGGTGTTGATGCCGCCCTATCTAATAAATTATGGTAACACAACAAAATGCCGTTTCCGCCCTACTTGTTACGAAAACCCCTCGTCATTAAAATGTACCCTCCCTATCATCGTACGAATAATTATTTTACATTTAATTTTCCTCTTACGGTCATTAAAGTAATGAAAGGGGCAGCGCGGGTCATAAAATTTATATTCAGTGTTCGCTTTTCATGAAGCCTCATGCGATCTTTGCCGCGAAATGTGGTTGTGGGTAAGGCGTGCCTTCCATGTACGTGTTAGAATACTGATTTGACGTTCACAGACTAAATGCAGATAGTATTTTCTATCTTAAATTCAAGAAACAAGTACAATTTCGAATAGAATTATAGACCGAGGCCAAAAACTAAATCTACGGCGCTATTTAAATGTTATTCTCGTGGTGCTAATTGATATATTTGGCCACTTACCTATTTTTGTACGAGGCGTTCAGTACCTATTGCTAACATGTTTACCTACCTTTTGCAAGACATTTTAGTCGAAGGGACTGAAATCGCTGCCCTATAGAAGTGTCGATCGACAGAGAGGTCATGGGTTCGAATCTCACGCATTGCACTGGTGACGTGAGCTCACTCCTAACACAAGCATTTTAACTTTCTAGAGGGTTAACAGTAATTTGTAAACCGAATTGCAAGTACCTAACCATCAAAATACCTTTATTCTGATCTATTATTAAAAGTTTGTGTCAATTCCACAGCTTCAAGGGTCAGGGTCGTCGCGTTGGGTATATCATCAAGACTTTGTTGGAGCAGTTCACGACACAGAGAGAGCTGGATGATGTAAGTTTATGATTTTATTTCTTAACAAGAAAAAAAGTCACTATGTTTTTTTATAACTCACATTGGTAGAAATACATCACAAGGTTATGTGACTGACTATAGGGACTTCCGCGAGCGCTCCGCTAAGCATTACCAAAATAAGCTTGTCAGCACGTACCTATGCCGTGGAGATTTTATGGTATAAAAAAATATGTAATTTTATTTATTTATTTTATCAAGCTTGTTTTTTACCTCTTCTTTTAATAAAAGAGGTAAAAAATAAGCTTGATTCTTCGTTCCTCATTTATTTACGAAAAATATCGTCTTAACTCCCACATCAACTGCTCCACAGTTCCTAGTCTGGCGCGAGAAGAACAACAAATACCTCCAAGACTCCAAATTGTCAGTGGAGCAGGCCATCGAGAAGGCCAAGGTGAACATCGATTGGATCTCCAAGAACAAGAAAGCAGTCGTCGACAAGCTCCGCGAGTTCTCCACGTAAGGATTACATTGTAGATGATTGTATTGTAGACATGACTTTGTCCGAGGAATATTAGACTTCCCAATGATTTCTTATAACCTGGTATTAAAGTAGTATTTACTTTAGTACCATTATAAATAATACTATTTTTGTTAATTTAGGCTTATTAAAAAGCATATTATATTATATGAAAAAGGCGCGAAATTAAGGCCGCCATTTTGTTGTTTGTGCCACCTAATTAAAAAAGTAAAAGTATAGTAAAAGCGCAGACTATAACGTGTTTCCGTTGCAATTTTTTCTCGCAGTCTGAAATCATTAAAGTTCAGTTTGATAATAATAGTAGTAGATCTTGTAATTGTAAGTAAAAGTGAGTTTCGAAAGTAGGCCGAATTTCCAAAAGCAAATCTGTTTTTTATCGACAGAATGTAATTTGCAGAATTTGATAATATTATTTTCCGCAGAGTAGGTAAACTGCGACTGCAATGTAATATGTTGAGCGCCAACCATTTATTCTTTTAATTGATTCGATTTACTTCTTTTATTTATTGCACTTCCTTTTTTTACATTACTTTTGTAGGTAATGATGACTACTCATAAAAGTTTTTGTTTCTAAACTAAGTAGTAAATGACAGCACTTTGACGTTATATAATAATATTATTATAATATTTTATAGTATTACTATTCCTCCGACAGTCTGAATTTTAACAAAAAGCTCCACTCGTGGTGACCGACTGGGACCAACTGATGGACTATAATAGTAAAATGCTTTGTAACATAGATGTAGGTAGTTAGTCAATAGCTCTTGATCTATTATCTGTACGTACTTAAATATTGACAGCTTTCCCAAATGTGACGCTTGAGTTGTAGATGCTTCTTATCGACTAATGTTGATTATGTTCAATGTTTTAAATATAGTGAATAATGTCTGACCGCAAATTGAGTGAATAGCAGGCTATTTTAATCTGTATCTATTTAATGATGACGGCATACTATTCTACCACTTTCTTAAATTAATTTGTGGTTATGCCGCTAGCATTTTTCTATTATCTGTCTTTTTTTTCTATTTAATGTATACTGATAAGCTAACTTCATTATGCAGTATTCTCATAGCTAAGGATTACTGCTGTTTTATTAAAATTGTCAATGCTTGCTGATGATAAATATCTAAGCATCCAACTTGGCGCCTGCTAATACCTAATCTGTGGTCAGACTAATAAATGATAGTACAGAATGTACAACGATAACGAAGTGTATTTGAGTAACACTGCAGTTTAGTACCACAAGAGTACTTATTGTTTTAATTACTAAACAGCATGTCTGTTTAGTAAAACAATACTTAGGTACTATAAATCTCTAAGTATTGGGCAGGCAAACGAATGTAAATGTTTGCACATTGGGCAGGCAAACAAATGTAAATGTTTGCACATGATTTGTTTTTTAGTAAATCGACTGTAAACTGGCAACCGGTACTATTTCAATTTTGACAACTTTACAGGCTGAAGGAAAACGTGTTTGTGTCATTTCTATAGCACCTGGTTTATTAAATAAAATACGTACATAGTTATTAAATATTTTTATTAAATATTTAATAATATATCCTCCTATATCAACTATATCATACACTGTATGATATAGTTGCTATAGGAGTATGATATAGTACCTATAAAATTGTATTAAAAAGTGAAATCTTCAGAAAATTGAGATAGGACCGGTTGCCAGTTCACAGTTAAAATGTTAACTTCAGTTTGCTGTAACAACAGGTCGTCCCAATTCTTGTAGACAAAGTAGATATCAAGACCAATGTAGATAGTCAAATCTATAATTATATTATCTATTACATTTCGTTTACGATTTTTAGTATCCGCCGTTCTACCGTGACGCAGTGGGAAGCGAGGCCCAACTTCATGTATTCCATATTCGCTATACACAACATATCTAGCTCTAGATTAAACCCATTTGCGTATAATATCGGAAAATAAAATGAACGTAACATTACCGGCGAAGATTCTGTGATAATAATGATTGTAGTATTATCTATTGTTTGTGTGCTGAACTTCGGTGCTTTTTGTGCACTAAAGCTGGCTGTGCGCCTACTGACAATATATATATAGTTGGGTTACTATAAATGTTCAAAAATGCAATTTGATGAAACTTGGGTATGCGAATCTTTTTTTTTTATTTTCTGATGTGTTACGCAGACGGTCACTGAAAAAGTTTGTACCAGTTGAAATTTTATTTATTAACTTCTAGTTTAAACTTTACCTGTAATATTAAGTTTTAGACTATCTATTTGTAGGAAAATCTAAATAATTATGTTATGTTTTATTATATTGTAATTTATCATCTGTTTCGACCAACTTATGTACCTACAATAGCTCATTTTTTTAATAATAAATAAATGAATATGTAAAATGTTGATATATTGTTTGGTTTAACGTTTCTTTTATTTTTTGTTAATTTTGTAAGAACTCCGTCCAGTACAAGTTTATATAATATGAGAACAACGTACATACGTACTTAATACGTAAAAGTAATAAAAAAATAAATGTGTATCATTTTATTTGCATTTTTTTTTATTTTCCTTATTTTCTTTTTATTTTGTAGGTACTTATAACGTATAAATAATTACTGATATTCTGTTAGGTAGAGAGCTACACTATTTGCGCAACCCGATGCTTAATCTGTGTCGTATATTAATAATTACTTTTTTAGACGACTCAATCTACTAAAGATTTATCTTGGTCCAGTAATTCAGATGCTCAAACCTTTAAGGCACTGTCATTTTAGAACTATTTTTACGAGACATGTAAATAGTAATGAATGTTCGCCTAACCAAAGCAACATAATTATTTTGCTGTGAAATATGTTAGGTATATGTGAGTACTCGGTGTCAAATAGCTTCTCTATTTGACACCGAGTAAGAAATATGTTATATAGGTAGGTATATGTGAGAGAAGCTATTCGATACAGAGTAACAATGCCTTTTGCCTCATAGAAGTATAAATAGAAAACGTAAAGAACTTGTGTGTCTGGCTTAAAAAAACAATGTAAAGTGAAAATTTCTATTGTATGTATCTCATGTAATAAGGATATTATTTCGTTTGAAAATTTTTTCATGTTTCTAATTATGTAGTCATTTAATAAATAGTGTCTGTTCTTCACTATAATTATTAATAAGAATATATTAGCCAGGTACGTAATTCTTTTAAGGTTTTATTGCTCTAATAAGATTGTCTTGAATAAAATACTTTTAGGCAATCTGACAATGAGGAGAAACCTGCGATAATATAATTCTTACAAAAAAAAAACATTTGCTACATTACTGAGTACAAATACTATCTATTAAAACTAGTGTGTTGCTTTATTTAGGATATAGTAACGTGACGGACTTATTACAGCGTAGGTATAAAAATTATCATAAATTCATGAGTTATTTTTTTATATAGATCATTTATTGACTAACAACATTGTTTCAGAGTTGTCGCGGAGGATGATGTATCATTTAAGGCACAAGACAATCGTGCCGGCGATGGCGACTGCCACAACAACATACTAATAATTCTAACTGTACTCGCTTCCCTATACGATTTATGAGAAATGTTACAATATTCATTATATTTCTGAGTTTGCTGTGCTTGTTTTCCTAGCAATATTCGCCGAATAAGTACTTGCCTTCGTCGATTCACCAACCAAAAACATGTCCTTGCTTCAAAACGTTCATGGTCTCTCAACAACTGTTAGCTTCGACTTGGCGCAGTTCCAGATTGAGCATGGCACTTTTGAGGCAGATATGTTTAACTATAAGAGCAATTCAGAGAGCAGCGGAAAATGTTGAAATGGTAAGTTTAACTATTGAGTACCTAGTAAGTAGTAACTACAGTAAGGAAAAGGGAAAGCACAGGTGATAGGTGTGCCAGAAGTAGGAAGACGAATCAAGGTTGTATATGTTGTCATCAATACTTTTATATATACTCTTTTAAACTAGCAGGGATATGTGGAAAAGCGAGGAGGCCTTTGCCCTACAGTGGGACAATACAGGCTGAAATAAATAAAATAATTTTAACCAATCAGGTTTTTTCTTGTTTGAGAAATCTACACCTACATTTGTAAACTACGCGCAGCGTGCATTGTGGCACGCAGCGCGCGCATTTATGTATAGTGTTGACGTTACATTTATGTATAGTGCTGACGTTACATTTATGTATAGTGTCGACGTTACATTTATGTATAGTGCTGACGTTACATTTATGTGTATAGTGTCGACGTTAATTTATGTATAGTGTTGACGTTACATTTATGTATAGTGTTGACGTTACATTTATGTATAGTGCTGACGTTACATTTATGTATAGTGCTGACGTTACATTTATGTATAGTGTCGACGTTACATTTATGTATAGTGTCAACGTTACATTTATGTATAGTGCTGACGTTACATTTATGTGTATAGTGTCGACGTTAATTTATGTATAGTGTTGACGTTACATTTATGTATAGTGTTGACGTTACATTTATGTATAGTGCTGACGTTACATTTATGTATAGTGCTGACGTTACATTTATGTATAGTGTCGACGTTACATTTATGTATAGTGCTGACGTTACATTTATGTATAGTGTTGACGTTACATTTATGTATAGTGCTGACGTTACATTTATGTATAGTGTCGACGTTACATTTATGTATAGTGTTGACGTTACATTTATGTATAGTGTTGACGTTACATTTATGTGTATAGTGTCGACGTTACATTTATTTATAATGTTGACGTTACATTTATGTATAGTGTTGACGTTACATTTATGTATAGTGTCGACGTTACATTTATGTATAGTGTCGACGTTATATTGATGTATAGTGTTGACGTTACATTTATGTGTATAGTGTCGACGTTACATTTATGTATAGTGTTGACGTTACATTTATGTATAGTGTTGACGTTACATTTATGTATAGTGTCGACGTTACATTTATGTATAGTGTCGACGTTACATTTATGAATAGAGTCGACGTTACATTTATGAATAGTGTCCACGTTACATTTATTTATATTTTACGTTACATTTTAACGCAATTATGGAGAACGTTAATAATATCAGCAAGACAAGAGATCCAATGCACACTTGTATGTACTCCTCTTACCTATTTCTTATTGCAAATTCGAAACAATGTATTTAAATAAATACATTGTTTCGAAGGTACTTGTAGCAATATACTTTAATCGCTAAGCTCGTTTAACAATAAATACATATATTTATCAAGAACTATTTGCCACGCTCGCGCTGGTCAATTTATTGTAAGAACAACTGGGTTACTAATTAAATAGGTTTCTAATAAAGAAAACACGTTATTTTGAATATAGGTATAATGGTTGTATAATAAAAACTTCGTACACTTATATCTAGTAAATACTTTACAAATGCTTGAATTTAGACGACGGGACGATGGCACCGCGGGTAACTTTTGTATACAATTCCTCAATAAAACCGAATTTAAACACATTTATAAGAAAACTGGCCATTTTGGAATATATACAATGTTCAGATTTATATAAAGCACTAACCCCAGATCTCTGCAAGGCAGATAACCACAAGCATTAGTTAACAGACGGTCAAACACATGTCAACTGCTGTGATTGGCTGAGTCAATTAGCAACAACCAACTACTTGACATGACTTTGATACGTCGCCGCGTCGTTGCCTTTTAGAAACCCGGTAAAAACCTCTTTTCGACAGCCACAGCCAAACAACACTTCAAATAAGATTAGTATTAATATACTAATCTTATTTGAAGTGTTTACATAACCGGTATAAATAGACTTAATAGTCTATTTATACCGGTTATGTAAGGATTTTTCAAGGTTTGGATTAAGAAATAAAGTCTGACCGGGTATGTTAAATTTTAGCATCAAATAATCGAAGAGTTGTCGAGAAACTACACTGGCCACGTGCCGCTTACAGAGTTCACATGTTGGATAACTTTATGGAGCGCTTGCCCATACCCCACAAAGTAAAGACATGTTCTGCCTTAAAAACGAGCGACGAGTATTTTTATTTGACATTAATTTTAAACGTCACAATAAAAGCAAGAATTTCGAAAAGTTTCGAAAAGTCTTATATGTAATGGCGAAATCGAATAAAAGACTTATGACTTTGTCGTTGATAATAGTCATCAATGTTTTGAAATGGTGATTGAAATAAAACGTTCACCACACAGATAAAATATTAAAGGTAATATAAATGTGTTTAAATCCAGTTGTCCTCTATAATCAGTAAAACTTAACTGTAGTTACTATACAATATAATATATTTTATTAAAATAAAAACTTAGGAGTATTCAGATCAATTCCTATTTAACTTAAATCTTAAAAATAATAAGTCACCAAATTAATAATAATTATTGTCATAATACATATTGTCACTTAACATTTGTCATTTTACATAGGAAGGAAATAATAATATTTAAGAAAATGTATAAATATTTTTTGTATATTCTCAATACAAAGATCGGCGTCACAAAATATTATTAAATTAATATTTCATTCGAGTTTAAAAAATAATGTAAGTTAATCGAGGCTCTGAGTTAATTAAATAATTATGTAATATACTAATATCAGCCGTGTATTTAATCTGTGCCCACTGCTGGGCACAGATTTCAAATATTCTTCAGAACATTATGTACAACTACTATATACTCTCTCAGACTAGCAGATATTCTTACGTTTTCCTTAACCGTTCTAATAATAATGTATTTATATACTAAATTATTTTTGGATTATATAATTTATTATGTCAGTATAATCTAAACTCGAATGATTTAAATAATGATTTAATAAACATATGCACGAATAATTTAGATTCGAGATTAGTCAACAAACAATCAAATCACAGTTGTGTTGCTAATTGTAAAAATAATAAATTATTGCCACATATAAAATTACCAACCGATAACAAGTCACTTTTATTTTAAATAATTTTAATTTTGATATGTTATAATCATTTAACATTACAATAAACGCCGAAGAAATCAAAATTATGTGTAGTTACATAAAATGTTAATAAATTGACTTTTAAACAATATTTAAGCCCGATATTTCGTATTAATTATAACTCTAATATAAACATTCAATCAACATTTAATATATTTATTTCTATTGGCAACACTGAAATATCATAAACAACCCTTGGCACTAAACATTCAATAAGGCACTTGATAGGTACTTCTATTTTAATTGACAAGCTTTTTAATATTTACCGAATAACGGATATGTTCATGATGCCGCGATGGACGCCTAATAGTCTATACTAGGCGTATGCCCAGTGCAGAATCTATAGTAGATATTTATATTTAATGGCATTTTGCAAATATTATTATTTTATCAGAACGCCCGAGCAAGGAAAAAGTTATCTCATTAGAGTGTCATTTTACAATAATACTTGAATATAATCCTACCCTCTTATGGCAGAATATAAAATATCGTCAATCGTATATTAGTCTGTTATTACGTTACTTTAAACTCTATACTTCCAAACTGGGAAAGAAGCATACGATCCACCAGATGGTTACCATAAGGGGTCGTTCAAGTATGACGTAAGCAAGATTTTATGGCCACCCTCTCCCCCTTCCTCACCCCTTTTTCCGCAAAAGTAAGCACAATATATCATCCAAAATAAGCATAGCTAAGACACCCAACCCTCATTGTGCGAAAGTAACACTTGAACGACCCCTAACATCAGTTACCACACCATCAGAGTGCCTAGCACGAGTCTGTTGCGATCGACACGTATACAACGCTCGGCGCTCCGACTGCCCCGCTCCAAGCTCTTAACCAATCAGAGAGCCAAACGCGATAAACGTTTCGATCGCGTTAACGTAAAAACAACTCTCACTAGGCACCCAGTATTAGCTATGGGTATCACTTACAAATCTGAGGAAAAGGAATTTACGATGGGATGAAAGGAGAGAAATAGAGAGGTATGGTAAGCCATATTGAGTCTTACCAGTCTACTCGCAGTCAACGTACCCAGGCCTGACGGAGCTGCGTCTCTTCCTGAGGGTCCCTAAGATAGCCAGCATCTCCTTCACAGCTTCCGGCTGCTCGTCTTGCTTGGTCTTCTTGTCTGTGAACTTCTGTTCGGTAGATTTGAGCTGGAACTTGCCACCTTTGATCTGGTCTACTATAGCGTCGATTGCACCGCCCGCTGTTGACAGAAACGTCATATTCGTATATATTATAATACTGGACGCGTTGGTGACATTGGCTTTGGCCTCTCAATGATATTGTCTCAAATAATTGTCATATTCATTTATTTAACTTGTGATTCTTATGTCGTGTAATTAAGGTTGATAGTCGTATGGACTCGGGTTTTATACGCAAAACAAACGTGTTGTCGGCTCAAGTAAATATTTCACACTGGTTTATTGAACAAACTACAACATACAACAGATATGCATATCTACCTATAATTAGTTAGATGCGACCATAACAGCTTGTATTTTCAAATTGTTTTTAATAAACTGTAGACTAAGGTACAAGGGTTAGGTTAGGGGTTTAAGGGATAGATCTCGGGGCCGACGCGAAAGATCCCACTGGGGCGAAGTGTCGCCGGTCTACACTGACTGACCCCCGAATAAGATAAGATAAGGTAAAAGGGTAGCATTGATGGAATATAATTATATTTATAGTACTTTTACTATGCGCATTATGCATTGGAACGTTTCGACCCAATATTTACTATGTAAATCTAGAATTTATTAGTGTAGCTGTAAGTTTCATGTAGGTGTCTTTACATAGGCTCACCTCTTTGCCTTCAGCTAGAAACTAACCTAAATGTAGCTTTAGTAACTAGCTAAGTAAACTTACTAACCACAATATTTTTGACAATGTCTTTGGATTATTAGAGATGAATTCAGTGTTACCTCCATTCTGATCTCCCTGCTTACTCCTCTTGAGCGTGCCTTGCTTGTTGGCCAGCATGCTCGCCATGTCGTCCGCGCCGCTCGCCTCGAACACGACGGGGGGCGGCGGCGGAGGGGGAGGGGGCGGGGGCATGCACGGGGGCGGGGGAGGGGCCACGGGGGGCGGGGGACAGGGAGGCGGTGCCGGTGTGGGAGACGTTGTGGGCGCCGGCGGGGGGACTGGAGGGGGGACGGGCGATGCTGCTACTGGCTCTGGTGGTGGCGGTGGAGCTGAAAGGCAAAATGTAATTTATGAATGGGTTACACAAGGATATAATAATATCAGCCCTGTATTAAACTGTCCCACTGCTGGGCACGGGCCTCTTCACACTATGAGAAGGGTTAGGCCATAGTCCACCACGCTGGCCTAGTTGAGTTGGCAGACTTCACATATCTTCGAGAACATTATGGAGAACTGTCAGACATGCAGGTTTCCTCACGATGTTTTCCTTCACCGTTAAAGCAAGCGATAATCAACTATTTAATACGCATTTAACTTCGAAAAGTCAGAGATGCGCGCCTTGGGTTCGAACTCGAGACCTCTGCGTGGCAGTCCAACGGTTTCCCACTAGGCTATCGCTGCTTCTGCTTCTGTTCTGTATGTAAACTGTAGGAATGCTGGGTATAGACCTCTTCTCAGTGAAAGATCCCTTCTTATTTAAGAAACGCTTCATGTTTAAGAAATAATATACTCAGTCTGGCCATAACTACCGTTACAATAAAAAAAACATAATATTACATTTGAATTTGGAATCTGTCATTCTAAGATGCATATTCATTGTGTTTTCTCATTTTCGCGTGAAGCGACTTTGAAGATATATATATATATATATTTTTTATTCGCCTAAGGTGGCATCAATCATACGGGCCACCTAATGGTAAGTGGTCACCGTAGCCTATGGACGCCTACGACACCAGAGGCATCACTTGCGCGTTGCGGACCCTTTAGGAAAGGAAGTGGGAAGGAGAAGAAGCAGGATGAAGGGAAAGGGGGTGATTAAACCTCCGGCACTCTCACTCACCGAACGAAACATAACAGTAAGAATACTGGTATTACACGTCGATATTCTGTGAGAGGGTAGTCCTTCCCCGGTCGAGTCGGCGCATTCATGCATTGAAATCAGCGAGGCTCTACTACACAGAACACCTAAACCTTCCTCATGAATCACTCTGTCTATTGGTTAAAGCCGCATGAAATTTCGTTCAATAGTTTTTGAGTTTATTGCGAACAGACAGACAGACGCGGCGGGGGACTTGTATTATATAGTAATAGATAAGATCTCTTTTGACTCACCAGCAACTTCCACAACTTCTTCTTTTATCTCTGGCGTCTCAATCTTCTCTTCTTTTTTCTCAGCGCCGCCATTTTCGAAGTAGCTAATCCTTGACATCAAGTTAGACTTCTTCTGTGGTGGGCGACTCCTCTCAAATTCTGCTAGTCTCTTCTCAGCTCTCTCCGCTCGCTCCACAGACTTCTGTGCGTCCTCTTCTGCCAGTTTTATCTTCTCTTCCCAGAGTAGAATGTCCGTGTCTTCGTGTTTCTCTGCTAGTTTCAGCTGTGGAAAGTATAATTCATAATATGTATTTGTCGTTCATATTTGACTGTCTCGGTAACAGTGCAGTTTGGGGTCCGATTGCCGAGTCAGATACGAGTAAGTGGTTTTTATAATTTCTTTTAGTAGCAGGACAAAGTTGGTGCTCCTTAGAAAAGAAGGTTTTGCCCACACACATTACGTGGGACTTAAAACCATTGTTGACGAAACGTAGGCTATTACAATTTTGCCTTTCTTTTGGCAATGAGTAAGAGACCCACTTAGTGGTAAGTGGACTTAAGCACTGTCAGGACATAGCTGAAACAGTAAGGCCACCTGCAGTTCGTCCAGCTGGTCCCTGTGCCTGGCGGCCTGCTCCTCCAGCGCGTCCTTGAGCTGGTCCACCTCGTGCAGCAGCCTCTCCAGGCGCTCGTCGGCCGCCAGTTCTCCCACCAGCAGTGCGCTCTGGTGCGTCAGCAACTTCACTCGCTTCTTCGCAGCACGAGCTTCCGTTTTGTATCTATAACATACCAAACGTTATTTTAGGCGGGACGACATAGACTACCCTTCCTATGAATATATAATTTTTTCATATACATAGACCGTAGACCATGTCAAAAATTGTATACAGTCCGCCTAATGGTAACCGGTTATCGTTACCGGTTATAAAAGTCACCGGTTAGCGTTGCAACCGGTTATCGTAGTAATCGGATATAATCTGTTATACTCGTTCACTTAAAGCAAAATCTTGCAAATATTTGAGTTTATACGTTCGGCTGCCATTCGTGATTTGTTAAATGCGAAATAATTTAATATTTTCTTTCTCTTCTGCTGTGAATTCGTAGATTGTAAGTATTCTACGTATGGTAAACACCGACTTAAACCTAGTCTCACGACATTTAGCATACCTTGACGTGTGTTTGCGCATTTAGCGTACCTTGTTGTACTGTACGATATAGTGTATATGTACCCCATTTCCATATTGCGTGCACGGAAGAGTGTGACATTTCGAATAGTAAAAGTTTATATTGAG
Source organism: Catocala sponsa (assembly GCA_963564715.1). Classification (NCBI taxonomy): domain Eukaryota; kingdom Metazoa; phylum Arthropoda; class Insecta; order Lepidoptera; family Erebidae; genus Catocala; species Catocala sponsa. Next base: position 20,601,340 of record OY751349.1, read on the forward strand.
AAGTAATAAACAAAATTTTAACAAAAAAGAAAACTGACTTCAAGAAAGAATATTCTAAAACTTACGATGCACTAAAAAGTTAATAAATAATTGCATATTCTTGTGAATAATTAAATTATTGTTAATAATGGAGTCGGTGTCGAAAGTTATTAGGTAACAAACATAAAAAAAAAGACGAATTGAGTACATCCTCCTTTTTAGCAGTCGGTTAAAAAAGCTTAAACTAATGAATTAATGTTTTTTTAATAAAGTTATCATTGGGCTAAGCAAGCACTATTTATTACACGAATGGCATCTATAGTAATAAATTACGAAGTCACCTCGCCACTGCCAATGTGAGTGTCAAGTATTAGAGGTTTTGTGCAAGTGATAAAATTGTGGAATCCGCAATTTCTGTTCCAATTCTCGATTATTTTTTGTAAACACGAAGATTACATGTCATCCATGTAATCTTCTCCTACATCGAGAATTATACCTATAGAAATTGTAAAATTAAATAAATAGGTTACTCACGTTTCAGCCATTTCCCTGTCCTTATCAGCATTATCTTTGAGCGCAGTTACTTCTTCCATCAACAGTTTGGACACTCTGTTGTGTCTCTCCACCTGCACTCGTAACTCTTGTAACTCTTTCTCTTGTACGCCGGACTTCTCTTTCTCTGCTTCTAACTCCTACAAATAAAGAAAATCTTAGTTAAGTTTTATATAGCTATGTAGGGTGAATACTGTGTTTCAAACGAGAAGGTTGGATAAAATAACCGGTAACCATTAGGCACCTACCGTAAAAGGACATATTAAGTAGGTTACGGTAACCGCTTACCATTAGTTAAGTTACGGTATCCGCTTACTATTAGGTAGGTACTGGTAATCGCTTACCATTAGTTAACGTACGCGCTTAACATTAGGTACATTACGGTAACCGCTTAACATTAGAAACATTACGGTAACCGCTTACCTTTAGGTTCATTACGGTAACCGCTTAAAATTAGATACATACATTATGGTAACCGTTTAGCATTAGGTATGTTACGGTAACCGCTTACCGTTATGCGAGCCATTGGCTCAGTAGCTACGTAATTAAAAATAATTATCCCCTCACCTGTGCAATGGCGACATTGGCTTCATGCGCCTCGAACTCGTGCAGCTTGGCGGCATTGAGCTCGGTCTGCAGCGACGCGATCTGCTGACTCAGCTCTGCCACAGTCTGCTTCAGGAACTCCACCTCCTCGTTGCTGCTCGTGTCCGACGCTGAGGAACATTTGTAGAGCTATTAGTAGAAGATATTAAAGCATATTTCTCTTTACGAGGAATGTGATGAAATTGAATGAAGCAGAGAAGTGTTTCAGGATCGTAGCAAATGGAAATCCGTAGTCTCTGCCTACCCCTCTGGGAAACAGGCGTGAATCTTTGTATATATGTATGAATTTTCTTTAAGAATACAACTCTTACGCTAGGATTATTTCCTGTGTTGCGGTGGACTTTACATACATTCAAATAACAGACAGAAAGAACAGACAGAAACAACACTCACACGCGGTACAATCATTTGGGAGTCACATCATTTTTTGTATCACGTGGGATTGGAACACCTAGAGTAGCAGCGGTGAGGCCGTCACTTCAGCCACGACACATGCCATCTCGTCTTACGCTAGCGCCATATAATATGCTAAAGAGTTGTACATCTTAAAAAGGCGTAATACAAAGGGTCTCTGACATGGTATCTATTTCCTACGTTTGAACCCTAAAAACTATTTTCATCTCTTACATATTAAAAGAAATAATAGGTTATTAGCGAATCATAGCCAGTTGCACTAACTGATTAGTAAACGATTAGCGAGGTTAAGCAACGTTGGGTGCGGTCAGTCTATAGATGGGTGACCGCTTAGTGGTATTTCATCTGAGCGTCTCAGTGTTTCAGAGGGCACGTAAAAAGGTCGGTCTCGGTTGTTGTCAAATTGACAGCAGTCGTTAAGCCATGTCAGAGGCCTACGGGCGGCTTGAACAACTCTGGACAACAGGTTGACCACTAACCACACGAAAAGAAAGAAAAGAAGAAGCGAAGCTATTTTAGTAATTATCTTTATTCATAAGGATTACTACTAATCGCTCAAAAATGGCCAAGGTAACTAACGTATTTAACTGAAGTTGAACACGTTAGACATTTAACGGACATTTATCGTAGACTAGATGTTCCCGCGGTTTCACCCGCGTTTATCGTTACTGCGCCGCCCGCCCCCGTGGGTCGTAGCGTGATGTTATATAGCTTATAGCCTTCCTCGATAAATAGGCTATCCAACTCTAGAATAATTTTTCAAATCGAACTAGTAGTTCCTGAGATTAGCGCGTTCAAACAAACAAACAAACTCTTTAGCTTTATAATATTAGTATAGATTGGGTCAAATATCAAAGACAAACATATTGGAACTAGGTTGAAGTACAAAGAGCACACAAGATGCATTTTAAACATATTTACTGTTAACATTCCCAATGGATAACACAATGGACTTCCGATCGAGTGTCCTAGTATCAAATACTATCCACTAGACTACCGACATGAACTTACTTCTAATACAAACATATAGGTACTAGCTGTGCCCTCGGTTTCACCCGCGTTTATGATTACTGCGCCACTCCCGTAGGTCGTAGCGTGATTATATACCTTCCTCGATAACAAAAAAAGAATTTTCAATTCGAACCAGTAGTTCCTGAGATTAGCGCGTTCCAACAAAACAAACAAACAAACAATCTCTTCAGCTTTATAATATTAGTATAGATTAGCTCAGCTTTAGGGCTAAACAAAAGTAGTAACTCGTAACCCAGACTGGTAGTCAACACATACAAAACGTGTTCAATTAGGAACATGCATCACATAGTGCAGGCATCCCGAACTTATCTACCTACTTATTTATTCATCACATAGTATATGGTAGCCTTAGGGTATCAGGGCTGATAGAGTACTAAAGGGTTCCGTAGGTTCTTAATTGTTACATAATTATGCGCATACAGTCCGTTACTACTAAGGTGACGACTGTACAAAAGGAAAGAAAATGAATATAACAGCTTGCTTTAATCCTGAAGGCAGTAAGCTGGTTTACCTGTGTCCATAGAATCCGTGAGGTCTATCTCGACAGCGCGGGTTGGTAACGCCTGCATGAGCGCCGTACTTCGCCTCTTCAGCTGTTTGTTCTGCTTGTACCATTCGCCCGCCTGCTGCATCACTCTGGAACAAACGTTGATCAATCCATCAATCAAAATAATTTATTAATTTAGGTCAAAAATAATTTATAAATTTAGGTCGAAAATAATTTATTCATTTATGTCGATAATCATCTATTAACTTAAGTAAAAAAAAATTATTCATTTAGGTCGAAAATCATTTATAAAGGGGGCATGCCAGTATTAGGCCCAGAGGTGCACAAGAAATTGGCTATACTAAAAAAATATATTAATATTTATCCTAGTTTTTCCTTGTATTTATTATTCTGTACAAGTCGGTAATATTTTCTAAAAATATTAAACAAGAAAACGACTTAGCTATGTAATGGAAGTTGCAAATAAGTGCATTAACGTGAAAATGTTGCCATTACACAAAATATGTTGACAGGTAATTAATCGAAATAGTAATTTACCATTGCTATATTATATAATTATTATTTCAATCGTTAATTTAATATTTTATACAAAAGTCATACAAAAAATTAAAAATTATTATTATTTTTATCTTTGGAAGATTGCTTTGATTAACTTAAAGTAATGTCTATTATCGATGTATCGCGGTTTTGTGTTTATTATGGCAGCACCATCTCTAACTTGTGTGACGCCGGAAAACGTAAATGTCAATATCATAGCTTGTTTTGCAACTCCATTGTGACGGTTAGTGTTTATTTATTGCGGTTAATATCGAGCACTTTTACCTATAAGCTATAAAACTGCAATGTATTCTGTTTTATTTAATTCCTAATTGATTGTGGTAAATTAAAATAATGTATAAAATGATATAGCACATATATACTAATATTATAAAGCTGAAGAGTTTGTTTGTTTGTTTGTTTGAACGCGCTAATCTCAGGAACTACTGGTTCGATTTGAAAAATTCTTTTAGTCTTGGATAGCCTATTTATTGAGGAAGGCTATAGGCTATATAACATCACGCTACGACCTACGGGGGCGGCGCAGTAAGGATAAACGCGGGTAAAACCGCGGGATCATCTAGTATTTAATAAAAATTGTATTGATGAGATATAAGAAGATTTGATAACTTTAAAATGCCAAGTTTTTGTAAATCACTTCTTATGCTAATTCATTATTGGCATTGCTTACTATTATTATCATTAGCCTTTATAGATGTGCACTGTGGGCCTGAATTACTATGGCGTCTTGGCATGCCCCTTTTAACCTAAATTTGTATTAATGCACATCAGAAATCATTTATTTATTTATTTAGGTCAAAAATCATTTATAGATTAAGGTCGTAAAGTAACATTGACGCATGACGAAAGTAACGTTTAAGTAGTAAGTTTACTGATGTTAAACTAAAATTAGTTTTTAGCCGGTTGCAGTAAATTGTTGGACATACATAAGCTCAGCCTTCCTATCCTCAAAAAGGTTGAGTATTATACCCATATTTCCCTAACTATATTTTACGTCGCAAATTCAAGAGGGCGAAAGACTAAAGCCGTTTATAAGGCACTTTCGAGGCTACGTGCTTCTATTAAGAATTGCCTAACAGGAAAAATACAACTACACTTTGCACGATTCAGCTGGGATGTTAAGGGTACTTCTTCTATGCGGGGTTTTAATCCCTGTATCATACAAGCAATTGTGTGGTACGTACATAGTTGATCTGAGTGTAACGACCCATTTACACGATAGCTGATACTTCTTAAACAATAAATCTTGAATAGAGCGCGATCTTTATATTACTGGGTGAATAAAACTGGGATAGCTTGGTCTTAAATGGACCTCAAATGTACTATACTAATCCATAGGCCTCCTCGATGGCGTAGTGGTTAGTGTAACCGACTGCCACGCCTGTGGTCGCGGGTTTGATTCCCGCACAAGTCAAACATTTGTGTGCATGAACATTGATGTTTGTCTTGGTCTGGGTGTTTCTATGTATAATATGTATGTATTTACAAAAAAAGAAATAAAACGTATATATGTATGTTTATGCATTGTCTAGTACCAATAATACAAGCTCTGCTTAGTTTGGGCTAGATGGTGTTGTGTGTATATGGTAGAATATAATTATTATTATAGGTAATAATCCTAACTAACATTATAAATGCGAATGTGAGTATGTTTGTTACACTTTACGCCTAAACTACTCGATCGATCATCATGCAATTTCACATATACGTACTTTGTCAGAGGAACAGAAAAGGACATAGTACCTTTCATCCAGAAAGATTACTGTTCCCGAGGGATGGAAAAATTGACGTAACCTACATTTACGCGAGCGAAGCCACGGGCAAAATCTAGTCCCTAATATACTAGATAGTAACATATTGAAAAACGGTGAAGGAAAACATCGTGAGGAAACTTGCACGACTGCGAGTTCTTCATAATGTTCTCAAAGATAATGTGAAGTCTGCCAACTGCTGGACTACGGTCTTACCCTTCTCACACTGAGAAGAAGTCCGAGCCCAGCAATGGAACATTTTAATACAGGGCCATTGATATATAAAAATATATCAATGTACAGGGCTGATATTATCTTTATATATATAAATCTTCTGTGCGTATGTTTGTAATTAAACTCCTAAAAGGCTGGACCGATTTTAATGAAATTTTTTGTATCTGTTCAAGTGGATTCGAGAATGGTTTGGATATATTTTTTTTCGTGTGTACAGGACATCGTCTGTCGGGACAGCTAGTATAATATAATTGAAAAAGCATAATTTAGGTCATAGTTTGTCAATGAAATTGTATAAAAACATTGAATATAAACAATTATTTTCCTAACAAGTTTGTCCACAATAGATAACAATAGTAAATAGCCATTAGCGTAATTACTGTGTATACACGTAGACCCATCACTGGAATGTCTCTGATAAAATAACTTTACTTTGTACGTGATTTTTTTAGTATTTACCATTAACGTTATCTGTCAGCTGCTGTTCATTTAGCGTTACGCCTTTATTTTTCATAGACTAAGCATAGTTATTTTAAATTATATAAGCATACTTCTCGCTAGCCTTTACTATTCCCAAGTCACTTGCGGTCGGCTTTCTAGCCTGACCGGATTTGACTGGATATCTGTTTTTACACGGAGCGACTGCCATCTGACCTCCGCAACCCGAGGCTAACGATACCCTAAGGCTAGACCAGTGTCAGGATATTAGAGGGCACTGACTTCCTAATAACGACTGCCATAGATGTTCATGGCAGCCGGGACCGACGGTTTAACGTGCTCTTTGAGGCACGGAGCAGGCGATAATTGTCAATCAATACGCACATAATTTCGAAAAGTCATATAACTTCCGAAAGTCAGAGGTGCGCGACGTGCGTTCGAACCCGAGACCCTCTGCATTTCAGGCGTTGGTCTCCCCACTGAGCTATCGCTGCTTATTTTAACATACTAAAGTGGTTTAATTCGTACATCGGTGTACTGACGACGGCACTCCAACGCAATGCTTTGGGCATTATGTTTCGATAGCGATAAGCTGAGCGTTTTTAACAGTTTCTTAGATATCTTCTCAGGCGGGAGTGAGTTGCCCGAAGTAACATTTATGTAGTAGCCTATATAAATGTTACTTCAGGCAACTTACTAGCTACTAAACTTTGACGTTCTTAAGTTTTACTTCGAGTACAAAACGAATGTTTTCCGATATGATTAAAAATAACGAGCATACATACGGTAAGCGGTTACCAAATTCTTTATACCACACATTATTTGTATGATTGAAACAAAAACTGGTATGATATGTAGATAATAATTTCTTTATCTCCTTTGAGATCTGTAAAGTATCTTTGCAATACAGAGATCAATTACGTCAATGATCTTTTCTGTAAAATTTTTCTCATTGCTGATCCAATCATATTTTTTTATATAAAGAGCCGATACAGCGAATTAAAAGTCCCTTTATAAGTAAAAAAATAGATGACCACTGCTTAGGGATACAGAACAATAATAGAATAGGTAACTGTAAGCACCGATTCTTTAAGCAGAATATGGTAGTGGAGTATTGTCCTTCAGAAGATAATATATCATGATTTAAATAAAAATCAATATAAAGAGGTGTACTCACTTATGCATGACCCCAGCGTCGACCTCATGCTGGTTCTTAAGCTGTTGGTACTCCTTGAACAACTTCTCAGACACAGTGCGCAGTTTGCCCAGCTCTCGCTCCCTCTCCCGGAGCTCACAGTCCAGGTGATTCCTCTCCTCAGAGAGGATGTTGTACCGACGTTGCAGATCATCATATTCACGTTTTGCTGGAATTTAAAACAGACAGAATTAGATGGATGAAACATTGCTTGTGATATATTGGTCCCGAGATTAAGTAGATTAATCAATCAAACCGCAATATAAATCACTAGATTTTGCCCGCAGCTTCGCTCTCGTTACTATATATTTATGTTAACATAGATTTTTAGTAGCCTATATGTTAGTTAGTTAGTTGGACGTGCGTTGCCCGCACTTAGTCCCACAATAAGTCCATTGCGCGTAAGTGACCGACGCGAAAAATTTGTTCTCATACCACCTCAGCTCCGTCCAGAAAGATAGTAGAGGACCGGTGTTGCGCAGTACTTCCTTCATCGTTTCTGGACTGTTTAGTAGTTTCGCCCGTTAGTTGCTCACACTTTTACAATGTAGGAACACGTGAGCTGCTGTCTCCTCGGTCTCCATGCAGCCCCTACATAAGGGTCTGTCAGTGATACCGATGTTGAACAGGTGTTTGTTGAGTGAGCAGTGGCCTGTTATTATACCCACTAGGTGGAGTAGGCTTTTCCTTGTGGTACGTAGGAGTTTGCGCGACAGATGTTTGTCTAAGCACGGAAGTGCTTCCTTCGTCTAGCCTAGCTCTGTATGTTATTCTGATGTATAAACAATACTACTGTAAAATTTCATCGAAATCCGTTCAGTAGTTTTTGAGTGAAAGAGTAACAAACATACATCCATCCATCCTCACAAACTATCACATTTATAATATTAGTAGAATAATCTTACGCCTACATCCCCAAAGGCAGAGTAATATTACACACATATTTAGCCATAATTTTAGTTCGCACGATATATAGGGCGAGCCTATTGTATTGTCGTCTACCGACCCAGGAATTTAATCCAAGACTTCATGATCAGCACTACCGTCAGCCACTAATGCACTAACACTTTCCTTAATTTATTCTGAATGACGGCACTTCTGTGCTTATCTTGTGTTCTAAATAAATTAGTCTCTAAACCTACGTAACTCGGTGGAAAAATGTTGAAATAAAATGCTACCAATAACACCATTACTCAATAGGACAAACTTGTTGTGTTTATTCCAAACAGATCACACATCAAGTCACTCATTAATAATAAAATATAATTAATATTTCCTTTCATAAACACTCACATGGTTAATTTTTATTTATTATAGGATAAACAGCTGCAACGTAATTATTTAACAATGGGTAACAGAATGTATTATAGTATTTTATTTTTTTGTTTAATTTAGTCAACTCAAGGAATGAATCCTGTATTGTGGAGGACTTTACAAACTCTCAAACAATGGACACAAAGAACACGAAGCCACAGTACAACTATTTGTGATTATACACATTATGTACCACTCCTGCAAGATGACGGCGAAATTGATCGAGATGTTAGGCAACGAATCAACACAAGATGGAGGAAATGGCGATAGATCTCGGGACAATATGCGATCCTAAACTGCCTTTGAAATTAAAGGGTCGCATGGAGCAGCGATAGCTCAGTGGGAAGACCAACAGACTGCAATGCAGAGGGTCTCGGCTTCGAACTCACGTCGCACACCTCTGACTTTCGGAAGTAATATGACTTTTCGAAATTATGTACGTATTGATTGACAATAGTCGCCTACTCCGTGCCTCGGAAAGCACGTTAAGCCGTTGGTCCCGGCTGCCATGAACATCTATGGCAGTCGTTATTGGGAGAGTGTCGACACCAAAGATCCCACTGGGTCGAAGTGTCGCCGGTCTGCACTGACTGGCCCCCACATAAGATAAGATAAGATAAGATAAAGGGTCGCATGTATAAGGCAGTTATAAGGCCTGTCGGACTGTATGGAGCTGAGTGTTGGGCTACTAATAAGATGGATGAGAAACGATTGCATGTAGCAGAGATGAGAATGTTACGATATGGAGTGACGAGAATGGACAGAATTAGGAATGAACACGTAAGAGGTAACACGTAAGAGGTAATCTGAAAGTGGTGCCCATAAACGAAAAGGTGAAAAAATTGTTTGGCTGGGTATGGACATGTTATGCGAAGAGATGATACGTACGTAGGTAAGCAAGTGATGAATATGAGGGTAGAGGGACGAAAAGGGAGAGGAAGGCCAAGGAAAAAATGGATGGACTGTGTGAGGATGGATATGAAAGGGAAAGGAGTAAATGATCAGATGACGGGGTGACAGAAGTATGGAAGCGAAAGACATACTGCGCGGACCCCAAATAAATTGGGACCAAGGCAAGAGGATGACACATTATGTACCATGTGAAGGTCAAACCCACATGATGATGGCAATGGCTATACACCACTTAAACCACTTCATCCATCCTATCATCTAAACCTCTAGCCTAGAGTATCTGCAACTTAAACATATGTCATTACTATACAGCAGATAAATAAAAACTTCTTTAATTCATAGTGCTAGACATGAGAGCACTATGTTCATCCCAATCAGTATCACCATTGTAATCCATAAATGAGTGCTAATGCAAAGTAAATAAACCCCCCGTGACCATGACTGCTGAAAAGCATCCGAAACATCGGGGCAAGTGTAAACTTAAATATAAATAGTTTCAATAATTTAATTAGCTTAAAAATTAGTAAAGTTTAATATTAGTAGTTCATTAGTTGTTTACATGCTACATTCTGCCAACTATGGTTTCAACATAACATGACATAAGCTGATTGTTGTGTACCAGGCACAGTTCCATACTGCTACTGACAATTTCCTGACAGATAATCAAATGCCAGATCTGGGAAATGAACCTGAAACCTCATGCAAACCACTACCATGCGCTACCCCTGCTATTGTCGCATCTACTCTTCTGTAGGTATAGGTATGAAACTTTGTGAGAATTCAGGTTTGTACCATATATAAGAAGACATCAAGAATTTTCTCTATTTAAGACTGACTAATAAAAAGTACTTTAAGATATCTTTGCAATACTCATATACTTCGCCAAGTATGCATGACAAATAATAATAATAATAATATAATTCTATCACATACACACAACACCATCTAGCCCAAACTAAGCAGAGCTTGTACTATGGGTACTAGACAATGGATAAACATACATATATAATTCTTTTTTAAACACCCAGACCAAGACAAACATCCATGTTCATGCACACAAATGTTTGACTTGTGCGGGAATTGAACCCGAAAAAATGTAAGGTAAATCGAAATGTAAGGTATATGAGTGATGTATAGTTACATATTTGTTTGTACGTCAACATTATATTTAGGAAGCCAATATTTTTGACAGGATGTACAGCCACATACACCAAATAATATCACCAAACATGTTTAATCATTTCATCATTACCGTACAGCAAAAGCAATTTTTTTGTTGTACTATTATATTATTATGTTATCATATTGAGTCACAGGGGAACACCTGCAGCCAGACAGAATAGGTTTTTATTTATGTCTGACACTCCAACAATTTACTGATCATTCACTATGTAATGATTAAATATACAAGTTATAGTAAAAGAATAGTTCATTTATTGATAAAATAACAATTAAAACTTTTAAATTAGTTTTAGAATGTTGTTTTATGTTATGTTACTTTCAACACTGGCTGTACATCTATATAATAATAATAATAATAATATATTCTACCACATACACACAACACAATCTAGCCCAAACTAAGCAGAGCTTGTACTATGGGTACTAGACAATGGATAAACATAGATATATACTTTATTTTTTGTAAATACATACATATTGTACATAGAAATGTACATACATATCTATATTTTCTGCCTACCCCTCCAGGAAACAAGTCTGACTTCAATTTAACTGTAGAACCTGAATAGTTACTCATTTCCTGTCCACAAATACAATTATTCTGTAATAATAATAAGTAGGTATGACCAATTTACTTATTAACTTATCCTTATGTCAACAAATTATTCTATTTGTGTATGAGCCCAACTACAATATGTTGTTATCTGTATGTTTGTAGTTATACCTACAATAATAATCTAAAAGTTACATAATTATTCTTTAAATAAAGTACTAACACAAATAATAAGCATATCATGATATCATCCAATATGTTACTCATAGTATTTTTAAAGGACTTATTATTGTTGTGAAATGTGAAAAATAGTTTAATCAGCTGGGAGTGGTGTGACTTATATTGCAGTTCTTTCTGTGTAGCATTTTTCTTATTTGTACATTTTTTATTACATTTTAATGTAGAGTATAAATATATTAATTGGATGATTGAATATAAGCTATATACTTAATAACACCTTTCTCCATACATTTTCAAAGTGCCACTGATCATATTTATTAGGGATAAATAAAAATAAATTTGTTTGTCTAATTTAAATGAAATTATGGTTCAGAATTCATTGTTAGTTAAATTTACAAATATAAGTTCGAGGTTATTTAACTTTAAAAGTTGGTAGAACAATAATATTATAACATAATTCTAAATACAGTTTGACCATAATTATGAATAGCAAAAAAATAGTTCGTTACGAAATTTTAATTGAATAATAATATTGGTAAATGTCTTGTCTTCCTTTCATATCTGAATAATAGATTGCATATGTCTATAACCAACTGTGTAAACTTGGTACAACTTTCTAAAACAAGTTTTAAGTAAGTACTATATTTTAATTTTGTATCGTAAGATCACAATTAACCAATTACAAATAACACCCAATTACAAATCGTTTACATTGACTTATTACGGATTACAGAAAGTGATTACTGTATCAAAAGCAAATAAAATTATTATCAGTTATTCTTATCGGTTAGATAAGATCAAAAAATTAACACGCATCCATTAAAATATATCCTACCTGTGAATTAGTAGTGTTTTATTTTATCCTCCTGAATTCCTGACTGTTACAGTATAAATTAAAATGTGGATCAGTAAAAAATCGTCTTATCACGGGACCACAATATTTACATTAAACAATTTTGACATATTTTTGACGTTTTGAAACTCGAATTAGTGTTGCGTAATACAAAAATCGATAATGATTTGATAAATAAAAATATAATTATGACACACTTAACCGTAATAATTTTTGATTGCTAGAACGATTAGTCATTATTTCTGCAAATGCGTAATACACATTTCAATAAAGCCTTTGTTAAAAATAACCTAAGTTACACCAAGTTTCAACAGTAAATTTGTTTAACAAATGGAAGGTGTTAATAATATTAAAAGTTTAGGTATCTCACATGAGCAAGGATTGGGGAAGATCAAGATTTAATGTATAAGCAACAGGTTATCTTCAGTCATAATCCGACAAATACGCGAATAGGATTTTCAACTGGTGTTTTTGTTTGCATACGGCCCTGGAAATATTGAGACATGCGCAGTTTCAACCGCAAAATTCACAAAATAATAAGATATCGGTCTCAAAAAATTAACGGTGCTTACCTTTTTCGGATTTTAATAAATATGCCTTGTGTTTCCGTTCAGCGTCTTCATATCTGTTTTTCCACTTTTCCACGTAAGTGGACAGCGCGATGTTAGTCTCTTTGGTGTGTGGTTGCGCGTCGGGCGGCGTCATCCTGGCGGCAGTGGCGCGCGGGATCCTCGTGGCCGCGCCGCCGCCGCCGCTGGGACAGAGCGAGACGGGCGACCGACCGCCTTGACACTGATTGTTGCTCGACGCGATCGCAAATACATTATCACCGTTCCTTTTAATCATTTTTGCATTCGATTTTTATTGCACGCGCGCGTCCAACGCTCGCATCCTCTCGTTTTCACGTATGCATTCACGCGACACGTGTTAGATCAACAGGCTGGTGCGTCGCTAGTTGGAAAGTGATGAAATTAATTCGCGAAAGGACTTCTTTGTTCTCGGCGTTGAGGAAAATACATGTGATATACGCGGCACGTCGGAGTGTGTCACGCGCGTTTACTCCATAAGCAGCCGCGATCGGTTAGAAGCTGCAACAAATTATTCAATATTTAATATAAAAACGCACAAAGAAGACAAGAATGAGGGTCGAGTGTCAGATTTCAACTAATGTTACTAACGTAAGCGTGCGGCTGTGATATGATAATGAGAACCTCGTCATTGTGAGTCATACGGCTTGGTGTTTACGCTTTTTGTTTACGTTACACGTTACCTCATAGTTAACACTATTTATCGTTCGACCGATCGACCCTTCTTAGAATCTTATTAGAATTAGTCGGAAGTCTGAATGCATGAGCGCTCGATAAGCTATCAATGTGGTCGAAACACCGCAACGTTATTGTTGCGTATTGAATCAACATTTTATAACTTGTCATTGATTTGCTTCACTTCTAGCAATTTCCTCAATTGTTTTCGTAGATTGATATTAGTTTCACATCGGTTTTGCTTTTTTTTTATTAGATGGTGTATGTTTAATCGTTTGTTTAGTAGAATTTAAATGTTAGTTGATGTTAATATTGGTGTCTTATTTATTCAAAATTGGATAACTAATTGTTATCTTATAATAATATAATCTAAATAATAATATGTGTCGGTAATCTATGTACCTATATGCCAAAACTTATAAAAGTAAATCTTTATAAAATATAAAATACTTAATTTATCGAAAAGGAATCATATATACAGTGCTACTTGGGTGGCCAATTAAAAATGTAATACGAACAAGGGACGAGGATATATTATACTCGTTTAGAAATTATTATCTTCACACTAACTATTAGTACCTATACCTACCTAATAATTGTGTAGTAATTTCATTTTACTTATCGCGTAAATAGAGTCTGCAAGAAAAATAAAAAATACGATGCGTATGATTGCTTATTCTACGCATAGTTCTACTTATTTACATCATATCGCATAAGTAAATACAATCAATTTACATTGATCTGCAATAGAAAACAACCAAAATAAAACTCACCAATACAAATAAATAAAATACAATCCCACATTAGTCACCAACAAATAAAATATCACAAAACGAACGCAAAAGAAAACAAATTGGCGACACGTTACCACATGTCAAAATCCACAACTAAACGGGCTCAAAGCGCATTATGTCCAAGTAGGGCTGAACGGAAATTCTAAAATTAGTTTGTTTCCAGTGAAATGAGCTGCCGAACAGCGTCCCAGCGTCTTGTCTATGTAAGCGACATGCACCGTGTGGCCCCGGTGGCCAGCCACTCGAATTGTAAGACATCTAAAGTGATTTAATTGTCACGAACACGATGCGAGGCATTAATCTCCTCGCCTTGCTAATGTCCTCTTGTTTATCTAAGTTTTATTGAACTCTTAAAGCATGTTTTGAGTTGTGTTATCACATAAACATTTGTGACATTTGTGTTAATTAATTATTCGCTTTTTGATATTAGTCATGCGTGTTGTACACGTACAGTGTATTTCTCAGTTATTTTATTATAGGAAAATTAGATCCTTACTGGATCTTACTTGAAATTTCTTTCACATCTCCAACTTTTCAAGTAGCTTAGAGTTAAGACGAGAGCTATTAAATATAACGTACTAGTCGGGCGTATTTCTTTCACATTTTTGAAGTGATTAGATATTTATTTATTATGATAGATTAGCTCATTCAAGGATAAATTTTTAATATATATCAATATTCCGTAATGTAGGATAGATATAGTAATTGTCTGATATACTAATGGCATATTATTAGTATCTATATTATTTTATCAGTTAGTCAGTCACCGCTTAGCCTGTAAGAATGCTTTGTTGTTTATACGAAGTATGTTAAGCACCTGCCAGTCGTGTCATATGTCGCAACCGAGTATAATAGACGTGTTTATTAAATCCGCTTGCATTTGCGCACGACGACTAAACCTTATGCGTATGTAAGTAAAGATATGCGTTGTTAGGTGAAGAAGGTAGCAACAGCATCAGTGTAATGCTAATATGAAGAGTATAAGATATTAATAAAGTGAAATAAACAACATGGATCTGTTTTATCTCACTTTAGCTGACGATTGAACAAGTATTACGGCCATGGTTGATTGTCATTAAAACTAATAAAGTATGTCAGTGATCATTTAAGATATATCTCAAATAGTTTAGGGACCGTTTTACCAATTAACTTGTTAGTTTTCTTTGTATTTTTATATACATATCTAATATCTAGGTTATGTTATGAACTATCACCTTTTCAAAGTTTAGTATACGACGGACTAAGTTAAATTAGATTAAAAGCAAGCTAGGCCTGCAGCGATACCTCACAAGATTTTTCTGAATGCATAAACTCATTAACAACTTTCAAAGTTCGTTACGTTCGGTCGCTCTTGTTAAATGTCAAAGAAATCTTATAGACAGTTCATAACAAATCTTTCTTAAAACACGAGTAGCTTATACGAACGGTGCTCTTTCATTCAATAATTATTTTAAGCTTGATTTAAAGTTCAAGCAACCAATTGGATAATAAAAATAAGGAAAATACTCAAAAGGAAACAGTAGCCCGTATGGCCTTAAAGAACTTAACCATATTTAGGAAAGGAGGTCAAACAGAGGTTCACCTTTGTAAAGAGCTTCGCCAACAATCCTCCCGGCAAGGCAATCCGATTACACCACGATACCCAACTTTGTGACATAATGTATTCATAGTTAAATACGAACTCCAAACTCAAAGTGATTTAGTTAAAAATATTGCGATAGTTATCGATACTCAATCGCTGCATCAATAACTCAGTACCTATTGGAATTGTTTCTAAAAAAATGCCGTTATTTTAAATACTACTTATTGATATTTCTTATTAAATAAATAGACTAATATAATTATACATAGATCCATATTTCTACTTACATGTAATTTCCATTTATACACGGGCTATATAATAAGGTTCATTAATAATTTCCACAGAAATGTACACCAAAGGACAATATAACGTCTGCAATGCAAACGTTTCCCTAAACTGACTTCAGAAGCGTTATGCTGGTAGGACATTCACACCAACATGAAGGCGAAATCTCACAAACATATTATAAAAATATGACAAGCAAACAGAAATGTGTGAAACACCCACGAGTGCTCGTTATTTCATTCAACTCGGTCGTAAATTTTAATTTACGGTTAATTTTTCAACCTCTATTCGACGTATGTATACAGAGAGACCTCAAGTTCTCACACACATACAACTTCGGTTGCCTACTTGTAGGTTGTAGTTGCTTCTGAGAAAGTCCTGGCTCGAATGAAGCCAAATCATTGCTGCGCACATTTGTGTGGGCACAAAGAAAAACGAGGGCGAGCTTTAAAAATCTGTGCAGTGTGCATCCATAAAGTTTACTATGTTAATAGTTTTATTGATCTAAGTTCAACTATATTTGCTATCGATATCAAACATTATTTTATAGATAAAATACTAATTGGAGTTAAATAACATTTCTCTCAACGACAACTGCACACATGGGTTTTGCACACATGTTTATACATGTGCAGAAATAATAACATAATATAGTAGGTACATATTAAACATCATATCAGGGGTCACATCTGCATGATGCAGCTGTTATAATCATTGAATTGTCTTTGAGACTGCCAACATTCACGCCAACAAGTGATGATGAACCTTCTAATCTTAGCCAAAGCCACAATTCGTTACTACATAATAATATATAGAAGACAGAAAGCGGTCTCTCAGTTAACGTAGCCAGTTATACTTTGTAAACATTCCCAAACACTAATGTTAAGTCATTTTCGGTAGCAACGGTTTATGATTATCGTTTAATGGTGCTAAGGCTAAGCGTATTCATATTTGAGTGGTCACGTAGGAAACGTTAGTGCGTTAGCTTCTGTTAGGCAGCCATCTTTTAATCGGTACAGAAGCTTACAGTCATAAATTAAACTGACACGAAACTAACAATTTCACAAATTCTTATCACGTTGCCAAAATTAGAGCATAAATTTTACACGTGTCTAACAGGAAGCGAATGCGGCTTCATCGTGTCTGAAAATTCGGGCGATATTATTTTTATGAGCGAATAATAAACGCACAAGCGACCGTTCACCTCGAGTCCTATTTCTGTACATTTGTTATCCTTTGGCTCGTAAAATCTCGCCACTGGTTGTAAGAAATATAGAGCGTGTAAAAAGTAAAGACTTTACCTTATTTGATGTCAATGATGGCCCGATTTTATGCGATGTATTAAGAATACATTGCATAAAATCTTCTCCTTTAATGTGTAAGACGAAAATATACCTAACAATTTACTCATTGATTAAATGCAGTAAGTAATCAAATTATTATTTCAACGTTAGATTTTATAAAAACATTGAATTTTATGCCAGATATACTAAAACAGCCCTAACGATCCAATTTTAAGTCAACGAATGTCAACTGTAAACAATTATTTGATTCGATTAACGTAGTTTTTGCGATGTGCGCTCAATTAGCCGTTATAGCAGTAATATATCTACATAGCGACATTCCTCTCCCACATAAAATGTGTGACTAACTCCCTCTATTCATAATCGTGGGCGCCATAATATACGGTTTTAGCGAATTTTACCGGTTTTCTTAGTTATCTTTATGGACTGCAATATTAGGAAGAGGAAATGCAAAGGAAGAGGAAGTGTAACTTTTCTTACTTTGTTGCTAATACATTCAATACACATATAGCATAAATAAAAGCCATGTCAGTGAAAAATGTTTGTATCCTTTTTACAAAATAAGTAAGTACCTACTATAATAATGAATAATTATTGTAGTTATTATCATAAGTAATAGAAACAATGATTTGACAGTTCAAATTCAAATAGCACAAAAATGGCGTTATATATTAAGTAACACAATTAATTAAAATGGAACATAAAACTTCAAGAAATTAAATTTACAATTATAGACGATTATAAAGTAGCATGAATGACACATAACATTTATGAGTGAACTGCAGGACGTTTAATATCAAGTGTCGTTGGAATAGTAATAACATCAAGCGAGGCGCTTGTCCTACGTGGCGAGGCGTCAAGACTCAGGCGTCGCGCGTCGCGTCATGCGATGTGGGCGACGACAGGATCGACTCAATGTTTATTGCAAAAGTTTTTACTGTAGGCCGTGGGCTTGGTGATCTAGTTTCAAACGCCTTAAATAAAATATCAAATTGTCTTAATAAATTAGTTTTGTGTTGAGTGTCTGACTCTCTCTGGGTAGGTACCTATCTATAGGTAAGTATTTGAAGAAAGAGTAGACACTAGGTAGGTAAGTAGGTATATATCGCTTGAGGTTTTAAAAATATTGAAACAATGGACAAGAATATCTAGACTTCGAACAATTAATTGTTTGAGCTACACAATTTTGTTAGGAACGGAACTAGAACATTGGTTGCATGGGTGGGGTGATGACTTCGATTGTAGTAGTGTAATAAAAAATATAAATAGGTAGGTAGCTACTGTGGCGTCGTCGGTCGGCTATCGAAGTATCGACTGGGACGACTGGGACGACTGGGACGACTGGGACGACTGGGACGACTGGGACGACTGGGCCCAAAGAGTAAAGTAATAGGTACATTAGAGTTGCCATGTTGCCAACCGTCCTGTCTTCCCAGGACATGTCCAAGTTTTTGTTGTGTCCTGGGACTTCCTGAATAGTTTTCAACATAGATATAATAAACAACTCTTTTTTATATTTCTATGGTTTTCAAGCAGAGTCCTGGATATTTAAATTTTAAAATTAGCGCCCCTTTATTCCCGCATAAATTCACAGTGGAATTTCATTTCACCTATTTTCACTACATATTTAATTTAACTATTGCATCTCCATTACTGCGTCCTATTTTTAAACTGAATTATTATTGTCCTGGTTATCCCAACTTCAAAACCTGTTTTTTTTAATTTGGGATTAGCAACCCTAAGGTACATACATAGGGAAACTGGGCCACTCAAATACATTATTAACTTAATGGGCATATGAGAACTTGCAGGCTGAAGCTTCATGTCATTCATGTGTTAGAGAACTAGTCGTGCACCGAGGTCTCACTTGCGTAACTTAACACAATATCTAAGATACTATAATATTATAAAGCTGAAGAGTTTGTTTGTTTGTTTGGTTGAACGCGCTAATCTTAAGAACTGGTTCGAATTGAAAAAATCTTTTAGTGTTGGATAGCCTATTTATCGAGCAAGGCTATAGGCTATAATATAACATCACGCTACGACCCACGGGGGCGGCGCAGTAACGATAAACGCGGGTGAAACCGCGGGTGAAACATCTAGTAGCTATATATTGTGAACTAGCTGAACCACGCAACTTCGTCTGCGTCACATAAGAGAATTTGCCCCGTTTCCGCAATATTTTTCATTTTCATTATTTTCGTAGCGTGATGTTATTATAGCTCATAGCCTTCCTCGAGACGTGGGCTATCCAAAACTAAAAGAATTTTCAATTCGGACCAGTAGTTTCTGAGATTAGCGCGATCAACCAAGTGAACAAACTCATCAGCTTTATAATGTTAGAAAAGATGCTGTTTATTGCTCCGCTTCACTTACTCTTACCGTGATGTTATATAGGTACGATACGTAATCTTACTTTTACTCTGACCTACCTAACGCCAGAATATTTTTGAAGTCGGGTTAGTAGTTTCTGATATTGGTGCGTTCAAAAATACGAACTGTTGAACTGCATTTATAGGTTTACTTGTACCTATATCCTTAGATCGGTTATTCTTTTTCTGAGGTAGGTTCAAATGACGATATGTAGGTATATAATACACCATATTTTCAACTTCTAAGTTTGAGAAGCAAAGTCTGATATATACATTAAGTAATTAGTACATATTAAAATTAAGTATAAATTTCAAGCAAAATTATTAGCGTAGTTTTCAAGAAATTACGAAATATTGATTAGGTACTTACAAACTTAGTGACGCGGTTGGCATTCAACAGATGTGCATGTATGAAATAACTAAACAAAATTCTATAATAATATGGTTTCGTCTATGGTAGGTAATTTACTCTTTGGTTTTACTATGTAATTTGTAAAACTATAATCTTTTAAATTACTGATGTTAAAGGTAAGAAGGTTTGTGTCGGTAGTTATAAATATAAAAAGACTGTCAATAAAAATATATTAAAGGGACGCAGAACCGTAAAATCAAAATAGTTTTTATTTCTATCAGTGTAGCCTTTTTTTAATCCTGGCCATTTATGGTTTAATTGATTAGCGACATAATAGATTGTGCATGTTTAAACATTGCTAGAATATATATATTGACGGCCTCGATGGCGTAGTGGTTAGTGTAACCGATTGTCACGCCTGAGGTCGCGGGTTCGATTCCCGCACAAGTCAAACATTTGTGTGCATGAATATGGATGTTTGTCTTGGTCTGGGTGTTTCTATGTATAATATGTATGTATTTACAAAAAAAAAGGATATATGTATGTTTATCCATTGCCTAGTACCTATAGTACAAGCTCTGCTTAGTTTGGGCTAGATGGTGTTGTGTGTATGTGGTAGAATATATTATATTATATATGTATATTCCTGAAGGCGGAAAAAATGTGTTAATTTTAAAATAATTCGCATTTTTATAATATTTTGAACTGCTATTGCCGGCGCGGGCGCAGCGGTATTTATTGTCACCGCTCGCGCTGTGTATAAAGTCTCGGTTTTGATACCCGTACCTATGTTTTCTGTCAAGAAATTTTCCACTTTCTACGGTATCAATCGGTCAGTTTCAGATTCCGTCCAGCTATTATAATTCCTGAAGCGGTGACCTCAGACAAAGCATTTACTAGTACTGCGCCAGTACTCGTGGTGATCTGTACCTATCTGTTGTTTTTATACAATAATTAGGTACATTATCAACTTTTTAAATTAGGCTTTATTTTTAAATAAAATATTCTAGAAATATAAATTAAAGTTATGATAGATTTATAGAGGGAAAGCCCAAAATATTTGAATATTATACAATTATTGTAAGTGGAATTTACGACTCGACTAACCGCAGATCATAATTAATAATTAACCTTATTTAAAAGTAGGATTCTAATCGACTATTGATTTAATTTATATTTCGAATGTCATTAATTAATTCATAGACAATAAAATAGACTTTGTATAGCTAAAACATATTATAACTAGGTAAGTATTATAATAATATCATGACTCGAGATTTGGATTGGATTAACAAACATTTATATAGATAAAATACCTATGTACATATTTGATTTATCATTTTAAATGTAGGTTTAGAGTAGAAGCATTGTTTACTGGTATACATTCTGATTTTATCAATCGATAAATAATTAGGATTTACTTAGTCATGTCATAGATTATTAATAAATATTTCCCATGTTGACCTTGGCAATTCGGAGACGGAAATGTAAGCACATGCGCAACAGCTGATCATGAGATCGCAGTATCGAATCCCACTTTGTTTTATTTTTACTGTTATTTTTGGGTTTTACTGTTGATGAATATTGCCGTAACAGCACGGAGTCAGGATATTTTCCTGGCACTAGCTAGACTCGTTCCTTATTACCTACGTCATATCTAAATATAACCATTCGAGGATAAAGCATCATGTGTCTAAGTTATTATATTTTGTAAGTACTTAATTAATGAGATAATATTTGTAAGGCATTTACTGAAAAATAATAGTGTAAATAATAGTGTCAAACCAAGATAAAAGCATTTCTTTAAATTTCAACATCGAACGCTTCATCAGCTGATGGAACAAATTCAAAACTCGCGCTTTTTACAAAACTTTTTTTAGAAGGGATATTTAAATTTAACCTGTTATAATTTTCGCACGTTAAAATATCTACAAGCAGTTCATTATTTCACGTAACTGTAACCGACAGAACACTCTAAAATCTAAATGATTAATAACTATACTCATAGCTATTATTGCTATTTAACCGTTATCCAAATAACCTTTAATGTAATGCGTTATTTTGCGAAGCGGGCACGTCATTAGATTACGATTCGAAATTCAAATTTAAAAACACATTTAGCATACGTTACGTTCCCATTTTGTTATCAGCCAGTCACGATAATATATTGTCATGTGAAATTTATTATCGCATTTACTATATCAAAAGTGATTAATCTACTAAGAAAGATAGATAAAGGTTATTTATCAAGAGTTTCAAATATACTGTGTTACTAGCTACATAGTATACAGCCACTCATTTATTAAAGTGTGTTCTGTGGTCACGTCGCCATAGTTGTCGCCTTTGTTCAATACCTATATATTATGTAGTGGGTTCGATTTTCACTCAAAATAAGCATTTATGTGGATCTGCATTATAGTCTTTTGAACAGAAAGTTGCTGTAACAGCAAAGAACGCCGAATTTTAAATATATTTCGTATAATTTTCCCAACCCGAGAATTGAACCTCGCATCTTGATTTATAAATGCAAGCGTATGACACTTAACTAGTTCAACGAGACAGGAACTGCATTACAATTTATAACCATAGAGCGTTTGTTGTCAATTGCACCCCTGTCACGGTAATGTTATCTAACAGTATTCTATCTTCAAACAAAACGGTCGGAACGCGAGTCATACCTACGCGCGTCGAGGTCGGTATGCACTTGGTTCGCAACCAGTCGTGAATGCGTCGCAGCGATGAACGGATGCCGATGCCGGATGGTCTGATGGTTTTGTAAGCAGTAAGCGTGCGACTTGTTAATATTTGATTGAAATAAGTACAAGTACTTACATAATAATTATGGCAAAGTACAATTATTGTAAAAAAAGTATTTTAATTAAAGTTTTTATCCGAATGCGGATATTTTTATACTATTAAATTTAACAATAAAGCTTTTCGTACGTCTCAGTCGAGGCGCAAACATTTTTCAGCCTCAAATATAGAAGGTTGTTTTTTTATTAAATCTACTAATCAAAAAACAACATGATTTTTATTGAACATTTCCTATTTCATACATTTTTTAAAATAAATATATAATATTTACAATCACTAAACTAGAAAGAAACTCAAATAGGTAGATGAAATTAAAATACTGTAGGTGGGCAGCCCTCTCGCGTATTCGCGGACCGCGCGGCTGTAGGTAATTATTTCAAGGAAAGAGCCGAGTTACAATACTGTTAGATAACATTTGTGGCCGTGAGTTTCTTGCAGGTTTCTTCTCATAGGCTCTACCCTTTGCCTGAACCTAGCAACTAACCTAAATGTAGCTTCAGTAACTTAGTAAACTCAATAACCTATATACTTTGACGTTCATAAGTGTTACTTTGTGACCTAAATGAATACATGATTTTTGACTTTGACTTTGACATTACCGTGCCTCTGTCGATTGGCATAATAACATGATCACGGCCTGTGTTTTGTTCACGGAATAGCGAAACAACAGCATGATGGATATGACATTTAAATTTATTTGTATGGAAACCAAGTATTAAGTAGAAATCTATACTAATATTATAAAGCTGAAGAGTTTGTTTGTTTGTTTGCTTGAACACGCTAATCTCAGGAACTACTGGTACGATTTGAAAAATTCTTTCAGTGTTAGATAGCCCATTTATCGAGGAAGGCTATAGGTTATATATCATCACGCTAAGATCAATAGGAGCGGAGCACCAATGAAGAATGTTTCAAAATCGGATGGTTTTTTTCCTTTTGAGAGCTTCCGCTGCGTGCGCTGCGTAAACAGTTAAAATTTCGCAAAAATCATGTATGACAGAATTGTTCCCCTTTAAAATTTCAAACAAAAAGTCTGCGACAGCATATGTCTATCTTTTATGGTTGGCTCACTATAACCTTTTTTATGCTAACCAAATTTGTTCTAAAATAATGCATTATTTGCGAAGGTATTATTATAAACATGATATTAAACCTTATCCAAATAAATACGTTATTCATCACAAGTATTTAATTTAAAACAAAATTGCCCTTTACATCATTCGATTTCAATGAATATCTTAGGAGATATCGCAGTTTTAAAATAACATCGCAGCAAAATAATTACGTATAGCCTATTTAACGAGGAAGGCTATAGGCTATATAACATCACGCTACGACCCACGGGGGCGGCGCAGTAACGATAAACGCGGGTGAAACCGCTGGAACAGCTAGTACACTATAAAGGCAGAGTTTTGGTTTAGTATTATGTTAACAAAATCACATTAATAGTGCATTGTTTAACAGAGCGACGGCAAGCACTGCGCACGAATTGAGATAAAAATATACTGTCAACTTGATGCCTTAATGCGTAAAATAATTCCTAATAAATTCGCCAATATTAAATTAAGTATAGAATATATTACCAACCCTGTTTATAAACTGCTGTACATGGGTCCACTCAGGAATTCAAGAGGCACGCCAAATGTTGCTGACTTACGCGGATTCACAAAGACAAAGCATCTTCGTCAACATTATAAAGAACTCAGACAGACAGAGAATAACTTGCAGTTGTGCTCCTGTGGTGAACAGGTCTCTTGCATAGATGCTGTGTTTTAAGCAGAAGATAGTAATTATATCTTAAACTGGGTCATCGATGCAACGTCTTTTGTTTAGACACGGTAACCACATAATATGGTATTTGTATAAAAATATGTGTTATAAATACTCCTACTTAGATGCAGTCCGATGCTCAATTATTATGTGAAGTGTGCGTGACAGATGTTTGTCATATCCTGACTCTTCACTATTCCTTGGATTTGCTCTACATAAATATTAAATTTTAAAAAAACCTTGACCATGATTCCGCGGTTAACTCGCATAGATGTATACACTTACATAAACGTTTTATTATCTTTATGTATAAATTATATCTCAACGAGGAAAAATGTTGTGTACCTATATGGTTCACTGTTTATATTAGGGATTGGGTTCATTTCCGTATGCTATGATGTTCGAATTTCGATGCATCGAAAGGCTAAAAATAATTCATTCGACGAATCGATGCATCGAAAAAAGAACTCGATATTATTATGTTTCAATAGACAATTAACAGATTAATAATCTTTAAATATTTTTGACTGAAAAAGAAATAATATGAAGACTTTTTTTATTTAATACATAAAAGTATTCAATATAAAACACTTCGTTATATGATAATATAATCGAGGCAGACTTAGATACATTTTGACATTAAAAACAATGTTTTATTTAATTCAGATATTATTTGTTTATTCATAAATTAAGTGCATTTTGTTTTAAATAAATGGTTTTTATTTATTGTTTGTTTTTATTTTTCCTTACTAGTAATAATAAATAATAGCTACTCATTTGCCTGACTGGATCACAGAACACTTATACTCACGTAGGCACTGAACGCGTAGGTATAAAAACGTTGGTAGACAATGTTTACTAGTGTTTTTAGAATTACATATTATTATTGAGGTTTGTTAAAAATAACCTGTTAGCGATCAAAATATGAATCAATTTCAAAGTATTTCTTACAGTAAACTCGTAAACAAAGAAACATGCCATTACACTTAGCGCGATGGTATTCTCATGAATCACTTACAGTTATTACAAAATTAGTGATTCGCTGGATTTCACGGAATTTTATTAATAACCGCCATATTGTCAGCTGATTTTGATACAAAAATAGAGCTTACAGAATGTTGAGTTTTTCTGTTCTATTTAAATAGTTTTTACTTACTGTTAAAATATTGTTGTATTTTGTAATCTATGCCTAGCTTCTAGTTTTTAAACTAAATGTATCTATTATAACAATGAGTTTAAACTCAAATCGTTGACGATTTAGCTGTCAAAACATAACAACAAATAATAATAATATTAAATATAATGTATTATTATTATTATTAGTAATAAGTATTTAATAGGTGTATAAGTGAAGTTATCCATTAGGCGAACGCCATTTCTTGCAATTGCAAAAAATGTTTTGTGCAATTTAGGTTGCATATACAACTAGTATTTTAAATGCGTGTAATATGAATGTGTTCATGTCGCAGTGCAATAGATGGGGATCTAACCTAATCGATGAGCTTTATAACTCAAATCCAGCCCGTATCTACTTTTGTTAGCAATAGAAAAACTAGCGTTAGCACAATAAATTAAGAAGGCATTGGACTAATGCCACTTCTAAGTCTAAAAGCTTGCTTTAGAACAGAGGTGACCAGACTTTTTTCCTCATAGACCACTTTCAAAATGTACCTGGTTCCGGTGGACCCCCCCGCAGCTACATTTCTACCATATTTCTTGGCATTCGTATTTATATTGGTGAAGAATCAAACAAATTTGATCAAATCTCTACGGGATACCTATTTTTTTTAAATTCCCGGGGCTGAAGCTATCACGGTAAGTGAGCTGACCTTTCATTTTTAGAAATTCTCTACCGAAAAATCGGTAGGTACGAGACCATTGGTACAGAATATGGAATATGCAAGTTTTTACAAGTAACAGTCGCAATTCAAGCCAACATTTTACTTCTTCACTATCGAAAAGAAATAAATTTTCGTGGACTCCCGCTTACGAATTGTCGTCGTGTCTCCCGTGGACCCCTGGGGTCCACCTGGACCACTTTGGGAACTAATGCTTTAGAACAATGGTTTTTAAGACATCATCCGCCCTAGTAACAGTATATAGTAACCAATCTTATGTCCCGGGAGACATTACTAACATTTAAACAACAGACATAAAGAAAACTTAGACTTATAAAAGCTATTTGTGGCCACATTATATTGTCACGCGTGGGGGTCAAACCCACAACACTCGGCGGGACGGCACTGGCAAAGCGACCACTAAAACCATTACGCCGCGCCGTGCAATCAAAATGTTCGTCCATCAAAATGATTAGCATCATTTTAAATGTAATAATTGATTAAAAACGGTAAATGATTAGCGAGGTTAAGCAATGTTGGGTGTGGCCAGTCTATAGATGGGTGACCGCTTAGTGGTATTTCATCTGAGCGTCTCCGTGCTTCGGAGGGCACGTAAAAAGTCGGTCCCGGTTGTTGTCAAATTGATGATGATCGATCCGACCGTTTTCGGCCATGGCGACTGCTTTGACTCCTAGTCGGCTTGACGACGCTGATGCGCCCGAAGATGACTTATATAGCCAATTTTTGCTGTAAACTTTCTGGAACAGTATGGGCACGACAGCATGCCGGATACATAATTATAATTTATGGCAACGGATGGACGGGCATTTAATTCATCGTCCTTAGTATCAAGGTCAGCTCTACGCTGCTCCTCAAACTCGCGGGTTTGACGTCTCACAATATCGCGCCATTCCAGACGCTGGGCTGCCAAAATCTCCCATTGAGAAGGTTTGATGTTGCACCTTTTCATATGACGCTTCTGAACATCTTTGTATCTGAGGAGTTGACCGCCATGTTTTCGTTTACCCTCCTCTAGTTCAGAGTAGAAGATGCGTTTCGCCATTCTCTCTTCCGCCATACGCGATACGTGACCACACCAACGAAGCTGCCGACGCATTAGATAAGCTTCAATGCCACTGACATTGGCTCGTCGGAGTACTTCTGTATTGCGCACTCGGTCAGACCATCTAATTTTCATGATGGAGCGAAGGCATCTCATGTGAAAGCGGTCCAGAGTGCGCATGTGATGGCGATACACGAATTGATAGCAGTCGTTAAGCCATGTCAGAGGCCTACGGGCGGCTTGAACAACTCTTGATAACAGGTTGACCACTAACCACACGAAAAGAAGAAGAAGAATGTAATACTTACAGGTTTATGTTAAAGCATCTTAAACTTAGCTTCGATCATTAATTAACTAGATTGTAACCGCGGCTTGGTTCGCGTTAATGTAGATTTTTTATAAATTTCTATCCCTCGGTGTGCCGTGTCCACATACATTGTCATATTTGGTAATGTTAGGCATTCACTAATGATTCATACATACTGTATGTACCTATGTTTAGAATGTAACAATATTGAATGAGGAATCTTATTAAATAAAATTGTAATCAGTTGGTTATTGAAATCAATACACGGTGGTTGTTCAGTCAGATGAAATTTCGTTTTATTCCTCTCGCAACGATAGGGCAAGGCCGCTACAAATTGGAGACCCCTGTCCATTTCAATTTCTTTGGATGTAAGGTACACTATATCCTTTTCTTTATCCCCGACATTGAATGCAGAATTTCATGATAATCGGTCAGGTAGTTAAGGCGTAAAAGCGTAACAAACAAACAAATTCCCATTCGCATTTACTATACTAGTGAGGATTAAAGCACCCAAATAGCATAGGTACATGTTTAAGTTATGTGGAATATTTCCTCACCCAATGCAAGGAACGCAGGTAGGTAGACACCTATCTTAATAGGTTCCCTGTCCGATGAATCACATATGATATACAGGGTGTCCCAAAACTCAACGTCAAGCCGAAACGGGGTGACAGGATTGATCATAACCATCACGAGAAAAATCTGAAAAAAAATCTATCCCATGCAGTTTGAAAATTATGGGCATTTTAAGAAAAACCTAGAAATTTGATCAAACTGTACCATTTTTCGGTTATTGTGGTTATTATTTTTTATTTTTGTTCATTTGAACTTTAGAAACGTAATCCTAAATAACATTTCTAGAATCCCAATAAAAAATAATGACACAATTGCCTTAAGTTCCCGAGAATTGAGACTATTTGTTAAACTACGAATTTAAAATTTTCAAGATTCGTCGACTTTGACAGGCCCTCCTATAAAAAAAATGTACTAGAGTGCCTTGGCAAGTAGCATTAAAAGTTGGCGCATTTAATCAGAATTCTAAAATGGTACAATACTTGTTAGTTCCATACAATAGAAAAGAGTAAAAAAATTAAAACCTCAAGTAACCCGATTTTTGCTATCAGATTTTACTCAGTTAAAATGTTTTTAATTCGCACAAGCTCTAGGTAGGTTCTTAATTTTAAGGCAAAATGATGAGAGAGATGGATAATGGGTATGTTTGCCATGAGTGAGCGAGACAGATAGTGACGCCACGCATTGAGACGGAGATGCGTCGTTTAAACGAGTGCGAATGAAACAGATAGATGCTATGGCATCTATCTGTTTCATTCGCACTAGTTTCAGCCAAGCAAATGGCTACGCTACCAGTCCGACACCAACCAGTTAGTACGTTTCGCTCATTCGTCTACTGCGCACGTTCGTATTCGCTTGTGTTGATTTAGTACTGACAACTTTGGCTTCTCTTTTTGGACTTGAATCTTTGTGAATTGGACTTGTTGATAACATACCGGCAACTTTGGCTTCTCTCTGGACTTTTGTGTTGGCATCCTTTTTATCTACCATGCCTACGCGCTACACTTCACAAGAATATGCGAACATGCACCTCATTTATGGGGAATGCAGATGCAACGCAAGTGCTGCCGCTAGACTTTATCGTGAAAGATATCCAAATTTAGAGCGCTACCCGGATCACCGCGTGTTTGTTAATGTGCACCGTTCACTCACAGAGGGCGGCCATTTCCCGAATCAAATACAGGCTGGAGGTAGACCTGTGTTTCCTTTCCAGGAAGAAGTATTGCAAGAGGTCGCACGTGACCGAAGTATTTCCGTACGTGGAATTGAAGAAAGAACGGGAATACCGAAAAGCACTGCTCATCGTATTTTACAAAGAGCCGAAATGCATCCGTTTCACGTACAACGAGTTCAAAGTCTTCTACCTCGAGATTATCAGGAAAGGATTTCTTTTTGTAGAACAATGCTACAGAGGCATAATGAGAATCCCCAATTCATCCAAAAAATTCTCTGGTCAGATGAATCGACATTTAAAAAAGATGGTTACATGAACTTGCACAATTATCACGAGTGGCATGTGGAGAATCCACATTTAATGCGAGAAGATAGATCCCAGTATCGTTTTAAAGTAAACCTGTGGACCGGAATTTTAAACGGTAAAATTATTGGGCCTATTGAACTGCCTGAGAACTTGAATGGAACTAATTACCTACATTTTTTAAGAGAAGATTTACCAACCCTGTTAGAGGACGTACCACTAGCAGATCTTCGCGACATGTGGTTTCAACAAGATGGCTGCCCAGCGCATTTCGCAGTGCAAGTAAGAGATTTCCTTGACCAGGAATATCCGGGAAGGTGGATTGGACGTTCGGGCACTATCTCGTGGCCCGCCCGTTCACCAGATTTAAATCCCCTGGATTTTTTCTATTGGGGAGTTCTCAAAGAAAAAGTTTACTCAAAGCCCATTGAGAACGTAGCCGACCTGCGTGAACGCATTTCTCAAGCAGCTGAGGCGATCAACTCTCGAAGATATGCCCGACTAATAAGTAGATCTTTTTTAAGAAGATGTAGGGCTTGTATTGAGGCTGATGGTAAACAATTTGAACATTTATTGAAATAAAAAACGTTATTTCTCTATCATCTGACTTTTATTCCAACAAGCCTAATTATTTTACTAATTTTACTAACTTTTTTTCACTTTGGTAAAAGTGGCGTCACTATCTGTCTCGCTCACTCATGGCGAACATACCCATTATCCATCTCTCTCATCATTTTGTCTTAAAATTAAGAACCTACCTAGAGCTTGTGTGAATTAAAAACATTTTAACTGAGTAAAATGAGATAGCAAAAATCGGGTTACTTGAGGTTTTAATTTTTTTACTCTTTTCTATTGTATGGAACTAACAAGTATTGTACCATTTTAGAATTCTGATTAAATGCGCCAACTTTTAATGCCACTTGCCAAGGCACTCTAGTACATTTTTTTTATAGGAGGGCCTGTCAAAGTCGACGAATCTTGAAAATTTTAAATTCGTAGTTTAACAAATAGTCTCAATTCTCGGAAACTTGAGGCAATTGTGTCATTATTTTTTATTGGGATTCTAGAAATGTTATTTAGGATTACGTTTCCAAAGTTCAAATGAACAAAAATAAAAAAGAATAACCACAATAACCGAAAAATGGTACAGTTTGATTAAATTTCTAGGTTTTTCTTAAAATGCCCATAATTTTTAAACTGCATGGGATAGATTTTTTTTCAGATTTTTCTCGTGATGGTTATGATCAATCCTGTCACCCCGTTTCGGCTTGACGTTGAGTTTTGGGACAACCTGTATAACAATAGATTTTCTATAGTGTCTATTATGGGACAGGGAATGGGTTAACTCAACATTGTTTTGAATGTTTGAGAATAAGGATGTCTTGGCATCTTTCACAAAGGAGGTGCCATCTTCGATATTCGAACGAGCAAACCAAAGAGAAATCTTTGTATTCATCAGTGGTCTGACTCATGTAGGCAAATATTTAAAGCAGAAAGTATTTTAACTGTGTCTAGTATAGTATATATGATATAGTATATATGAACTAGCGAAATTTATTAAATGTAATTTAGAATTGTTCGAAGTTAAAGATAATAAAAATAAGCGTAAAATTAACCATAACTATTTAAAAATGCCCATACCTCGATTAGAGATGTTTAGAGTAAGTTGTGTGTATATGGCACCACTTATTTTTAACGCGATACCTGAAGATATATGTAGTAAAACTACCGTACAATAAATTTAGCCCTGCACTAAAAAAATGGCTGATTGAAGAAAGGTTTTATTCTGTTAACGAATTTCTAAAACAATTTGCCTCACGGTCTTATCATTTTAGAAATACATTATGTTAACTAATAAATATTAAATTGTGTAAATGAAACCTTACTAGAATTCTATAAATTGTACTCATTCAATATTTGCATGCTATTGTAATATGGCGAAATGTGTTTTGTGATCTTTGTTATTTTGTCATTTTTGTATGCACCACATTTTATGCAAATAAATTTATTATTATTAAAAAAGAAAGAAAAATCAGCTTGTTATCAATAATTTTGATGACCTCGTTATTTGGACATATTCGGAGTGTAGGACGCTCCAGTCAAACCATCCATTCTGTAGGACAATTGTTTTTCCGAATGTATCGTCCAATTACCTCAATATTCGAAAGAAAATCTTACCTACTGTTGTTCAGACAACTTCGACACTCCACCAAATCGACATGTTTTATACCTGCGCACTACATTAGCTACCTCTATCGAGAATTTTCAAAGGAAAAGCTTGGGCGTCTCGTCGAACCGAACCTGCTCAAGAAGATTCAGCCTGTTATTACTCACTAAAAAAAACAGGCGATGGCTGCTGAACTATTTGTATGAATATACTGCAGACACTTTTTAAATACGAATTTTTCAAAGCGATTGCTGTTTGCTCTAGTAGGTTATAAATTATAATCTATTAATAATACATGTAGAAAATCTGTGTATTTACCCCTTTTGAAGCATATTGCGAGCACGGAGGAGTGTGTTTCACGTATGTAGTAAAAGCTTATATGGAGAAGGAGTCTAGAGTGCTACAATTTATAAGGGAACTTAATTTGTGTATCATATTTAATGAGTTTCTTTAAAACTTCTGATACAGTGCGACCTTAACAAATGCAACGAACATCTAGTTTATAATTTGTACACCAGACACTGTAGAATAAAAGAGACATATTACGTCATTTTAATAACACTTTTATTGGAAATAGATGTGTCCGCGGTTTCACTCGCGTTTATGGTTACTGCGCTGCCCCCTTGGGTCGTAGACCTAGGAAGAAAAATAGGCTATCCAACACTAAAATATTTTTTTAAATTCAATCAGTAGTTCCTGAGATAAGCGCGTTCAACCAAACAAACAAACAAACTCTTCAGCTTTATAATATTAGTATTGATTATCTATATTATCACAAATAAATGTTTCTTTCATTCTTGACTCGGAGCAACTATATATTACACAATTTTTGTCCCGTGTGGGGCTCGAATCCACAACACTTAACGTTAGCAGTGGTGAGGCTACCACTTAAACCACTACGCCATCAGAGCATTCAATATTTATAACTAGGGACCGGATTATACATTTCGCACTCTAATTTCCTTAACGTCACTAAACAAAATATACGTCATTTTCAGTACAAGCGTTTAAAGTTTTGATTATTTTGGAAAGGGTATAAATAAAAGTTGAGTAATTATGTCGGTCATATCTTTTGTTTTTATTATAGAATAAAACTAACAGTATTTATTACAAAAAAATGAAAAACAAAAAACCTTTTCTTGGTAACAAAAAACTGAAAAAACTAATATAGTGTCATTATTCTGTGCGATGCACAGGCACTTTTATAAGTTTTTATAAAACAATAATGACTTAAATAGTAACAATTTTACCTTAATTCTACTAAAAATTGTATTTTAAAATCAGTTCTGTTATATTTAGGTACTATACTTATCATAAGAATAACACTTTGGTAGGCGATTAGTTACTATTTATTAAAATACACAATGTTTGAGATCAAAAATTTACTTAAATGAAAAAAAACTCGTTTCTAAATGATTAAAAATACTTTTTTGTTGTTTTAGTTTTAAATTTACTAATATAAGAACGATATTAAGTTACTGAGAAAGAATATGGTCAAAATAAGATGAGGCGTAGTATTTAGGAATATGATTATGATCTACAAGAGACTTCAAATCATTTTTTTTCCTTTCAGCTAATGGTAATTTAGCCGTGTATAGTGGTTTCAGATCAGATATTGTAGCAGTCGTCCCTTGCCTGCGTGTTGCGACTTTAGTGGTTTCTAGCTTAATCTCCTTAAAATCAGTGTCAGCATAAGAGGTTTTATAAAAAAACTGTATTTTACCTACTTCCTTTTCATTTTTAATAATTTTGATTATCTTTATATCAGCAAGTTTTACCTTTTCTCCGTCCATATTTTTCGTAATAGCTTTGTCAGTTACTGCTTTAATATCATAAAATTCCGTGTGACTCATTTCATTTACAATATAGGGTTGTCCTCGTTTTTTGACACTTCTGATGGCAGTTATGTACTGAGCTGGTACATAGATCGGTCCCGATTTCAATACTTTCTTTACTTCCCTTTCTATTGTGGAGTGGACCGCGTCTCCTTCATTTTGTGTGTGTCCCTTTATCAGGAATTTATGGGTAACTGATTTAATTGGTAGCATTTTTAAAGCATACGCATACATGAAAAACATGAAGTTATTCTTCTGCTGACCACAGCAGTTATCTGAATAAAATATAAATTCGGCGTCAGGGTTGGAAGATGACATCTTCTGTAGATATTTGTACACACATGATGCGATTTCATTCACTCCTCTATTTCCTTCTACTTCAGTCCAAAAGTAAAATTCTGTATGATCCTTGCCAAGCTCTGAAATTGTGAAATTCAAACAGTTCAATTTAGATTTGTAGTAAAATATAGACACATCGCCTTTAGGAATAGTCATCACTGCTTGCAAATCGTAACATGAAACAATACGCGTTAGTCCTATATCTTTTTTGTCTTGTTCTTTCTCATTGCGACTCAGTTGTTTTTCTTTTAAATGATTTTCGTAGTGATCCTTCATTGCTTCTTTACCAGCAGCATCAGCATTTAAAAAGGCCACACAGTCATCGCATTGATCCTTTTTAGGTATGAAGAAACCAATATTGTATTCTGATTTAAATATTTTGCGGTAAGTATGAATTTTAACATGAGGTACGTTTCTTGATATGCAATCTTTTTTGTAGTCATTAAACAAATCGGTCAAGGTTTTTCCACCATCGATGTATTGTTTTGTCGTTTGTTTCCGGAGGTAATGACTTTCAATTCTTGGTATTGATTCAATATGTACTTTAACATGCTCTATTATCTCTGTAGGGATCGCGCTGCTGCTGTGCTTTCCCCTTTTCTCAATGATCGCCGCAGTTCCTTGTTGATTTTTATTATCTAAAACAGTTCTTATAGGTCGATCATTTATACCAAGGGTATACTTAAAAAAAGTTTTACAGACCCTCTGTTTTTTGTCATCTACATAAAAGTAGAACGCATTTTTAAGTTTTCTGTTGCTATCCACCTTTTTATATTGGTATTTTGGGACAATAACGGTCATATGCATAGCAATATAATCTCGCTGTCGTATCAGCGAGCCCATGTTCCAATAATTATTAAAAAGACCTTGGCGGGTCTCTTCAGAAATAAGCTCATGACATTTAATTCGACAGTTTTCGTTACACGGCGGTCCTATTTTTCTTTCAGGCACAATTTTTGAAGAAGCCGAGATGTACGATTGTCCCTTATTCCGTAAAATCTTCGCTAGCTTTTTTTTGTTTTGAACACGTGCTCTCTTTTGGGAACTAACAGCTGGAACAGGTTCATTAAAGCTAGTCTCATTATTTTCAAAGTCTGATACAACACTATTTGCGTTTGATGGAGTATTGTGTAAATGTGTGTCGGTAACGGCATTTGTATTTTTACTTGCAGTAACTTCAGGTTCAATAACTGGCATCAAATTATTGCATTGTTCGTTGAGTACTTTACTGGTAACAGTGGCATTTGTTGATGAAGAGTCTGACGATGAAGAACTTGACGTCGACGAAGAGGATGATGATGACGTGGATAAATTACAGGAGCTTGCTGAACCCTTGCGTCGACGTCGTTTTCTTGAAGGTAAGTATGTACGATCATCATCAGAAGCTGGTGAGAAATCGACGTTTGATCCATTACTTAGGTTTGATGTGTCTGAGTCTCTTCTATTAGCCGCCATTTTCAGTGGTTCATTGCATATTATGTTGTCACCTGAATACTCGGGCACAGAAGATACTGATGGTGCACAGTATTGCTCAGGGCTGTTATGTTCTTCAATAAATGTACATTTTTAATCTATATAATTTGCCTCCATGGGTTCATTTTCTATATAGTAATTAGAGTAATTTTGCATATTTGTAAATAATTGTCTCTTAACATTTCTTAGCCGTTCTACACTGTCATTAGTTACACGTCGCCTTAACTCCAAGGTACTCAATGAATTATGTGAAGTCTTATACTCTAATTGTTCAATCTGCAGAGGTCTTTGTTCATTGGTACTTGTGTTGTGATTTTCAAGACAGATTTTAGCGATGTCTCGTATCTTTTGAATTCGCGAAGGTAGTGGCATCGTTTACTGAAAAAAATACTTTATTTGAAAATTATTAATACTTTACTACGTTTGTAAGCTTTAAACAAAATTAAATAATCGTAAATGGAGAGAAAAATACTTTAAAGCTATTTAGTTTTAAAATGTTTTCCCTGGAGTACCTACTTTGTTTATTCTTGGTATGTGCCAAGAATAAACAAAGTAGGTACTCCATACTCGTAACTGACTCAACGACACAAAATTAGGTAAATTGTTTACCAAGGTCACAAGAATGTGATTGTTATTAGTGCCTTATAGCAATATTATGTCATAATTAGATGTATTTTCATTTTATATGCATTAGTACCAAATGCCACTAAACAAAAAAATACATAATTTAGTAAAGCAAGAACAAAAATTCTCGAAAACATAATGACACTATGCGTATAGTGTCGATATTACGCGCGTAATTTTTATATTGACTACGAGGTATAACGTCAGTAAGCTTAATATGTCATTATGCATTAAAAAATGAAGCTACTTTGCGAAAGTCATAACGACATTTTCATTATAGTGTCATTATGTTGGTAACTGTTTTGAAAAATATCAGACTACTGTTATTAAATTAAAGACACTAAACAAAAAATGTCGTTATGGCATCATTATAGATATAAAACTTACCGATTCTTTGTATGCTTCAACGTCTCAATGCGTAAAGTGTCACTCTTCCTTGCACTGAATAATCATCTATTGTTGACAACTCGATGCGTAATGGCGAATGTGTCATTCTGCAGTCACAACTCATGCGTTTCGCGCGAAAAAGCGTAACGTCATAATGCCATCTAGCCGATTTTACGTGAACTATTAAAGCCAGTGTTTTTGAAAATAATAGGGGGTAGTTCATAGTATAGATGGCGTTATTTATCTCAAAATTGATAATTTTTGTTTAGTGACGTTAAGGAAATTAATGTGCGATTTGCATATTTGGCTCCTTAGCGGTGATAGCATATATTACCTAAGATCTAGTTATGATGTTTTACAATATTTGTCCGAGTGCAGTGCACTCACCCCGCGTTCCGAAATGCGATAAAAGTGATATATCGCGAATCCGACCAAATAGTTACAATAAGGGCTATTTAGTGATAATTGTGTTGTACACTTTTATCGCATTTCGGAACGCAGGGTCAGCAGCCGCGCGCGTCTTTTGTTTTGGCAGTTACGATAATAAAATGAAAGAGACAGAAGAGCGTCGCGCTCGCCTACTGCACAACGGCAGAATTTTGTCAGAAACTATAAGTGCTAACATAGCACTCAAGTTCAAATACTGCCCAGTTACCTCAGTGGGTGTGGAGCAAACCTTTTCCTCTTATAAAAATTTTTTAAATGATCGGGACACAATCTTACCACTGAACATTTGGAACAATACTTGATTGTTTACGTTTACAAAAATATTAAATAATTTTACTGTTATGTAATGTTACTGTCCCTATTATCGCCTATCAAAGGATAATTTAGGTACTAATTGTATGCTGATTTTGAAATTAAAAAAATGAAAAGATAAATTTTTCTTTTTTTAGGTTTCTAAAATTTATCATTTAATTTCGCAAATTCTGCCAATTTTCGTGCATATTTCAAGCATATTTGCATGCATTTAACAAGCTTTTTATGTTGCATATAATCCGGTCTCTATTTATAATAATATAAGTACCTAAGTCAGTGCAATATGGACAACAGTTAGTGAATGAAGGCGCCCTGTGTCCGCCCGTTCTATAAATAGCTGTGATCCAATTTATTAGCTCTCAATACATACGCTTCACTTTGGTCACTCGGGATATTAAACATAATATATTATGTTCACACGATAAGTACGTCATATGCTCACGCCTACATATCCCTGAAGGTGTATAACTACGCAACCTCGTTCTGCCGCAAGGGTGATGATAACACAGCATTTTTGTAAATTTCTATCGATATGTTTACTCGCTAGCTCTTTACTTTTAGCTCAGTGGCGAAACCAACAGACTGCAATGCAGAAGGTCTCGGGTTCGAACCCACGTCGCGCACCTCTGACTTTTCGAAATTATGTGCGTATTGATTGACAATTATCGCCTGCTCCGTGCCTCGGAGAGCACGTTAAGTCGTCGGTCCCGGCTGCCATGAACATCTATGGCAGTCGTTATTGGGAAGTCAGTGCCCTCTAATATCCTGACACTGGTCTAGCCTTAGGGTATCGTTAGTCTTCGAGTTGCGGAGGTCAGATGGCAGTCGCTCCGTGTAAAGACTGATACCTATCCAGTCAAATCCGGTTAGACTAGAAAGCCGACCCCAAGTGACTTGGGAATAATAAAGGCTAGGGAGAAGAAGATGTTTACTCGCTAATAGCCCTCATTACATGGCCCATGAACCCTGGTGGTGGTGATTTATTATTTAATGTTTGCGTACCAAGCGTTTGCGCTGTGTGAAATACTCTTGGTGCGTTTCGAACGAATGCCCTTGAAGCTGATGCGCAACATGGCATACCTCTTTTAGTCTTATAAAAGCTGAACCTATTGCCGTCTAATGTCTTCCAGACCGAATATCGGTAACGGCGACAACCTTTAAGGGCGACTGACCATCTGCGCATGATATATGCTCAAGTGCGTGCGCAAACACAAGTTCACTGTTGCCTAAGTCTGATAATCCGATGGTACGGCAATCAAAGTAGAGAAATGACACGACTGTATAGAGATTTGGCCCTGCTTTATTTGGTATCCGGGGCATGGGATGTCGTAACAGCGCCAAATCTGTGCTGTCGCACTGGAGTTCCTATTTTGAAGGATCACAATCTGTGAATGATATCCTCGGTATTGCAAGCAATCATAGATTATGACAACAGCTTACCTTCAGGCACACCTATCTGTCTGTTCGTCACCTAATAGAGTAGTTTACTCACTAAAATTAAACTACTATACGGATTTTATCGCGTTGTTTATTTGACACTTTATTACATAATTTAGAAACTGTTACACTACTACTATTAAACTTTACTAATTTTTAAGCTAATTATATTAATAAAACTATTTATATTTAAGTTTACACTTTCCCCGACGTTTCGGTTGCTTTTCAACAGCCACGGTCAAAGGGAGACTAAGATGGTAGTTGTCTCAATTCCAGTGTAGTTATTTCAAAGTACCCGAACATAATTTAATCATTGGTGTTTCTATTAACTCACTTTATTTAAAATTAAAAATTAATTATTATATTTTCCAATATTTTTTATACTTATAGGTAGTCTCGTAAATAAATAACATACAAGCGTTTCAAATCTGGTAATAGGAATCAAAGTCAGATGACTGAAAAAATATGCATGATACTATTACGTAACCGCTATTGAACCGCAGCTGTGCGAGGGAGATAGCGAGACTTTAAAAAATATTTATTACTCTCTTATTCTGCAGCCATTTTTGATACGGTTTTTACAATAAGACTTATTTTCCCTATTTATGACCAGGTACTTAAAGACATCTTCCACTTCTGCCTTATTGCAACAATCTGGATCTAATTCTTTTTATATACCTAAACTTATTTATCTCAATATGAGTATAATATAATCCTGCTTATCCCTCAGGGTTATGTAAGCGAGGTGCTAAGTTACGTAAAGTTACCTACGTAACAGGAGTGCAGTAACCGGATTGTGTGATTACACAGACTAAATATAGCGGTCTATTTTAGGTGCCAGTGTAGTGGGGAATAGCGACTGCACAACACAATGTTGCTGCTATAAGTTATAAAATAAGTTCAACTAAAAGATATTTTTATACATATTTATACATACACATCTTAATAAATATCATAATCCGAATGTGAGTATTTGTTTGTTACGCTTCCACGCAAAATCTTTATAAAATTTTGCACACGTGATACAGAAAAAGAAAATAGGGGACCATTTATCCAGGAAAATGTACTGTTTCCGAGGGATTGAAAATTGACATAATCTTACCTTGACATTTAATTAAGCGAGCAAAGCTGCCGGCAAAAATTAAATGAATGAATGCATTCAACAATCAACATCTCACGTCTATCTATGTCGCTGATTAAGTTGTCAGAGGTGTACCTGGTACACCCATATTACGCAGAATGGGCCTATTGTAGTCTAGCGAGCCCAGTTCAAGACTACATAGTCTACAACTGGGCTCGCTAGACGACAATAAGCACTGTTCTAGCACATGCTAGAACAGTGGCGCAGTTGTAGTGTATGCGTGTTGTATGTGAGATCTCGGGTTTGATTTCCAGTTTGGCCAAAGTACTATTGTTTTTTCCTTAAAAAAAATCTCAACGAAGTCTGGATCTGTGCCCAATAAACGACAGTATTTATCGCCTATAACGTAGGACCCACAACCATGGCTGTCAAAATATGGGTGTAATAGACCTCAGGCTACGCTTAGGGGTACTACGAATGTAAACAGTACAAAAGTACCTAGGTTCTTTTTATAAGCTCCTTCCAAAAAGGGACCAAGGAAACCGTTAACTGTGCCAAAACTCGTTCCATTCAAAAACAAATAAAGATGAAGCTCATAATAATAAAAAAAAACTCGTCGTTTGTCGAATCTGTGGTCTCAATGAACGGAATTATTGCCACGGCTCAGTGGCTCTCGAGATCTCAACGCAGATTGGACGGACTGCTTTGTGTGCAAATTTTTATTATGCATCGTAAAAATATTTGCATGGATTTAATATTTACTTGTAGATTATGTCTGTGACCTGCATTTGAGAACATAAAGATGTATTTGTGTTGGCAATACTTGTTTGGACAACGAACGAATATTTTTGTTGGCAATATTTATTTAACGATACGATAACGAATACTTTTTGGTAATGGCTGGACAAATATTACAGTTTTGCTCATGCTTATACCTACATAGTCTGTTGATATCTGTCTTCGATCGTTGGCAGGTACTTAATAGAAAGTACCGCCTCATCAGTTAGTTATCTGGTACCTACTCTTCTAGTCCGTTTTGCGCTGCGGCCCCCTACAATCATCTTGGTGCGTAAAACATAATACAGAGTATAGTGTTTAGCGATGGTAACAATTAATACAACAGACCGCACGGATGGCGGCGGTTTATGGGGTCCCTTCGTCATTGCTACAGCGCCAAAGGGTTAAGGGGTGTAGGAACGATTCCCACGCGGGTTAAAAATGTTATAAACTTATGATCCATAAATAGTTATTCCAAGTCTAGGTGTTATGTGTCCGTCGTTTTTTAAATATTTGTAAAGTACCCTGCGACACAGGTATTTGAGGGTGTGGTTTTTATAACAGAAAGAGAAGAAAGAAAAGAGGTATATAGGTCATAAAGTTAACCTTCATATTGTGCCTCTAAAATCGTTCACAAAAACAAATCTATTAAGTACTTAAATAACAATCGACCTCTATACACGCAGGTACCTATATTTTGTCATACATTCGTTATAAATAACTATTTTAAAGGTAAATAACTATTTTAAAGGTAATTAACTAATCAGTAATCACAGAATACTTGATAATAACGTTTATACACCTCTGACCATCCCTTTGGGGATATAGACGTGAGACTACATACTAAAACTTCCTAACTAATATTATAAATGCGAATGTGAGTCTGTTTGTTTGTTACGTATTCACGCCTTAACTACGCGACCGATCATCATGAAAGTATATAAAAACACTTTTCCAGATATAGAAACTGCATTAGATGGTATCAAGAAATTTAAAACGTGTAATACCTCCTCGTAATGTCTAGATAGCAAATAAGATGTCGGCTTAGATCTATGACATACCTATCTCTGCGATAAGACATAAGGACAAGAAATGACGGCATTAGGTGTTTATTAAGATTTTTGTACTTGAACGGATCAGCTCTAGAATACCAGCCAGATACAACTACAGAACAGGATATGAACTAAAAGTCAAACAATCTATATTTACTAATATTATAAAACTGAAGAGTTTCTTTGTTTGTTTGTTTGAACGCGCTAATCTCAGGAACAAGGTTGGATAGCCCATTTATCGAGGAAGGCTATAGGCTATATAACATCACGCTACGACCCACGGGGGCCGGGCAGTAACCATAAACGCGAGAGAAACCGCGGGCACATCTAGTTCCATAATATTGCGCTATTTATTATTTTAAATTGTCAACACGTGGGTATGCAGAAAATACCATATTTTTTTTTAAAATTATTTCTTAGTTCTGCTTAATTGGAAAATAAGTCTTGAGCCTATTGGTATCAATCATGCACATGACTGCGCAACTGTTTCACATTTCCTGATAGAACACTGTCCTACCCGGGCATAGAATCCAAATTCACTAATCTCAAGTAAGCGCAAACTTCCCAATAGAACGACCAAATTCTGCAAAAAACAGCTGTTCGGGGTCAGTCAGACATTTTGTATTCATAGACACAACTCAGTTCTTTAATTAGAATAGGTTAAGGCAAACATAATAAAATACCTAGAAATTATATTTACAACAACATATCAGTACGTATGACTAATAATGTATTAAGTAAGTCATAAAGGCATCATATATGATCAGGGTTGCCAATGCCAATGTAC
Source organism: Catocala sponsa (assembly GCA_963564715.1). Lineage (NCBI taxonomy): Eukaryota > Metazoa > Arthropoda > Insecta > Lepidoptera > Erebidae > Catocala > Catocala sponsa. The sequence goes on from OY751349.1 coordinate 20,644,112, forward strand.
GTAATTCCCCAAAAATCCAAATAAAATTCTCCAAATTTGAGGACAAAAATCTGCTGATTCCCCACAAATTCCCCTCAATATCATTTTAACCAATGAAAAACGTTTTGTACTGTTACACTTTTCCCATATACATATTTGTTGCAACCATTTTGCTCAAAAGGTTGACACTGCCGCCAAATTTTTTATTCCCGTCTCTTGCTGCCACTAAAGATATTACAGTACTTATCTGTATTTAGCCGATTGCGGATTTCTGTATTTTAATTACGTTCGACCAATGCATTTGAAAATGGCAGCATGAGCAACAAAAACGTCATAATTTTTATGTTTGTGAACATTATTCATCTTTTTTAATATTCACAGTATTAATTTATTTTTTATATATATTAATAAAAAACACGAAGATTTCAAAATCCGCGCATTTTCCCCGCATAATGCCAACCAACTTGAGATTCCCCGCAGTTTGGGGAATACCCCACAAATTGGCAACCCTGTGTATAATTGTTGAATGAGTATAGCAAAATTTTAATGAGTATGACGCATTCTCTGAGTCATTTGTTTGAGCACGGGATAACAGATAACATCGCCTGTATTAACAAATTGTCTTGAGCCGTTAACATACCGGTTTTTGTATTGACTGCCGTTGTTTGTTTTATTTTTTAATATTTGATTGATTGGTTTTGCGATTTTCGGTTTTAGAGCTGTGGTAGGTAGGTAACGCTCTAGCATTTAAAAAACGGTATCTTAGTTCAATTAATACTAAATCACTGTTCTATGTAATGGACTTAAATAAACCTATTTTATGTACTTAGATAATTATGTAGGTAGGTACATAAAAATAGTATTCAGTTAAAAATAGGTTTAACTTATTATGTTACAGGTAGAAGTGGCACTAGAAAAATAGGGTTAAAAGTTATTTAATTATAAGTATATTTTATAATTACCTTATCTAAAAAAGAAAAGGTACCTAACTAATAAATATAATATGAAGTAGATGTATTAAATTAGTATAAATTGTATTTAAAATTCCTCGACCGCGAAGCATATTAAATTAAACCTATAATTTATGCTTTAATCTCGATATATATACGTACGTATGGATATCGATTGATTAAATTGTATTAAATATGGCGAAGCGTTAAACTAACCATAAAAATAACTAAAATAAATATTAAATCATTCTTATATGTACATACCTATTTTACTTACTCACATTTTAAAATTATATATTTTTTTTTTGCACTACTTTCTACCACTAGTGACATCTATCGGCAAAGCAGCGAACTAAATATAACAATTCAAGTGGCGCGAGCAAGGTGGTTGTTTCTACTTGATAATTAGCGAAATAGTTTCAAGTATTCCTCTAGATGGCGTTACTTATTAGCACGTTAGTAAATTTTTATTTTCTGACATGGAAATAATAAATACCTTTGTATTACATAAGTACTTAATAATTGCATGGATAGTAGTGAATTTGTTACAAATAATAACATTGTAATTTAAAAAGAGGGTGAGCTTGTGTTATAAATGTTATAATGTGTAGGCTGAATACATTTTTTACCTACCATACCTATTTATTTTTCACCAACTAAGTACCTACCTATTCAATCTTTTGTAAAAAGACCTACGTATATTATCATTAAAGACATTTCATCAAAGATGAAAGCTTCTGTAACTTCCTTACTCTTGTCAAGACTATCTCTTTGTTGTTGAAGCTTAACAAACATTGACTAAACAACAATAAAACTTAGACGTGGAACAACCCTCTATTTGTTGTCTTTACGTTTAAACGCAGTCGTTCCTGCAATACGAATCTATTGTTAGTACCTATAGAGGCGAACATTTAAACCGTTATTCATGCCTGCAATACTACAAGTTATAATATTTATTTTTCCTAATTTTAATGTAACCTTTCTAAGATAATACATAAAACTGGAACCAGGCTATGTAAATATAAACAGATTTTGTTGCGATTTCACAGTCTTGGAGTTCATCTTAGAAAAGGCACATTCCAACAGAATTGGCGAAATTGTGTGTTTTACGTTAGGTAATAAACCGCGGACCTTGTTCACACGGATGAAATCTTAGGCAATGCTAGTCTATAAGTACCTAGGTACTATACAGAGTGATTTTGAAATTGTGTACTTAATTCCTTTTAACCACGCATTGTACTGGTGGTATAGAATAATCCTGACCATATTTTTTTATTAGAATTATATTTTTGGAGAAATTAATGTACCGATTTTTTTTCGTGAAATGGTTTCAGATAGTCATATGTTAACCACCCGACACAATCTTAATATTATACTAATTTAAAAAAATAACATAACAATAACTGATGTCGTAAATAATAAGGGGCAATAAAAAGGACCGCCTTTTACTATTTACGACATTAATTATTGATATGTTATTCTTTTTAATTAGTAAAACATTAAAATTACCTCGGGTGGTTAACATATGACTATCTGAAACCATTTCACGAAAAAAAACGGTACATTAATTTTTCCAAAAATATAATTCTATTAAAAAAATATGATCAGGATTATTCTATACCACCAGTAGAATGCGTGGTTAAAAGGAATTACACGATTTCACAATGACCCTGTATATTGCAAATTTTGTAAATTGGTGTGTAGACAGTAAACTTCAACACCATTGCATCTGTTTGAGAATGATTATAAGTACTCTTTGAAAGGTACATTATTGAAGAAGGGTCCAGGCACAGATAATATAATACTATACTAGTAGTATAGGTAAATTCCTAACTCAATAGGTACAGGCTCTACAAGTGCTATGTAAAACTAAAAATAAAATATCCAAAATAAAATAACACATCATCTTACTCTCCACATTGGAGCACGCACCCTCTCAACGTTTCGTCACGGAGAATCAAATGAAAATCAATCCGCCATCGTCCCCTGCAGGGGTTAGTTTCACTGACAATGACATCACAAGGGAGCTCTAATACTCGTCCTTAAACGGCTTAAAGTATTTAAACACTTGCTTTGTAGGATAAGCAGAGATGTTGAATAGATGCGTGATTTATGAAGTAACTGTCTTGATGGCTCTGTGGACAATCGCGAGGTCTCGGGTTCGGTGCTCGAGTATTGGCATTATATTGGTCTTATTGCGTTTGGGTTTGAAATCGGGTATTGTGTTATTGAGATATTCTGTTTGGAAATTTGAAATAGCAGCGCAGAGTCCAGCTGTGGACCCGGTAGATGGCGTCCTATTATAATGTATCTAAAACATAGCGAATTATACCTAATGTAATACATCTATGTTTACACATTCGAAGATATTATATATATTTGAGTATAAGCTATTTGTATGCACGGATGGTGCAGGGAACAAGATGTCGCGTTGCCACTGCCTTCGCGCTTAGTGTCATGGGTTCGAACCCACACGAGACAAATATTAGATCCTGGGTGTACATTGCGTCTGTTAGTTGTGTGTGTTATGTGCTCACTAAATAGTTTTATTTTATACTTTAAAGATCGTCAATAAAATTAAGTTAAGCTTAATATACCTATTCGATACAATTAGTATAAAGTAGGTAGGTAGTTTAATTTATATTTGTAACATTCGCGTAAACGTCAGGTAATTTTATGATTCAATATATTTCTCACATTCTTGTTTGACACCAAGATGCGTTTATATTAAGCTCAGGCGGTTATTTGTGTCATAAAAAACAACATGACCCATATTTATTTTGTCTATTTGTATAAATTCGTATTAAAATGTTTGAAACAAATGTAAAACTGATTATAAACTCGCATACAGGTAAAATACTTAATTAGAATATATCAACAAACCTTTTGTATTTTATGTAAGTTATGTATGATCCTCTAGACCAAATTCCGGTCTCAGCAGCCAATCTCAACAACGACTGGTCATCGTTGCAGGACTTATTATAGGTAGTACACAAGTGCACTTAGCTCTCTTATTCAATTACCATGATTTATATAGGTAGTTGTGGTAAATAAACGAAAACAAAAATATAAAAGCAATAAAAGCTATGTCAGTTTTTAAATATATTTGTTTATAAGTGCCGAAAATACTGCCGCGGTTATGTATGCATACATACATACATAGATTCACGCCTGTTTCCCGGAGGGGTAGGCAGAGACTACGGATTTCCATTTGCTGCGATCCTGACAAGCTTCTCTGGCTTCATTCACTTTCATCACATTCCTCATACACGCCCGTTATGCAATGGTAGTAAATATGACCATCGAGTTTGATTTTCAGGTCTAGGAAGGGGTTATAGAGACTTTTCAGGTCGAGGAAGGGGTTATAGAGACTTTTCAAGAAATTATTTACTGTAGCGTCGGGAACTGTGCTCGGTTGGCGGCGATGTGCTCGCCCCATATTATGTGACGATACCTATATTTCACCTGGTATGATTTAAGATCTAACTTAAACCTGCATGGCGTAGTGGTTAGTGTAACCGACTGCCACGCCTGAGGTCGCGGGTTCGATTCCCGCACAAGTCAAACATTTGTGTGCATGAACATGGAGGTTTGTCTTGGTCTGGGTGTTTCTCTGTATTATATGTATGTATTTACAAAAAAAAGTATATATGTATGTTTATCCATTGTCTAGTACCCGTAGTACTAGCTCTGCTTAGTTTGGGCTAGATGGTGTTGTGTGTATGTGATAGAATATTATTATTATTACTTAGCAAAATATACATGTTCAAACATAGTATACATAATAATGTAGATATATCCAGGGAGAGGTAGCTGCAGTTGAACTGTTATTAAAGAAAGAATAACAATTATTATATTTAAGAAATATGAAGTTACCAACATCAAGTAGGAACATCATGTGAAACTAAAATACAACACACTAGGGAATACTCTAAATTGAACAAACACAACAATCTTTATTATACAAAACAGAGCTCACTTTGTCTAATACTGTCGACACAACAAAAAATCGCAGGAAATATAGTGCAGTTTTCCCAGCAAACCGTAGGGGTTGGTACCCCAAGGGATATTATCCTCCCCAAGCGACCGGGCGGGGGATGCAGCAATTAAGTTAATTCATGTTGAATTGTAATAACTTGTAACTTTCATATATCCGTTAATGTGATATGATTATGATATTGAAAATGGCTGTGTAATTGTTTTGGTAGCTTCAAATAGTTTTTGAACGAAGAAAAATAAGTTATTGTATCGTATATTGTTTTTTATCTATGACTACGTATGACTGTTTACAGATTTGTAGGATTTTGATGATTAATCATCTTTTAATAGATGAGGTATAAGTCTCTAGGCTCAACGATTTTAAATTTTAATAACAAAAAAGAAAACCGACTTCAAATAAGAATATTCTAAAACTTAAAATGCACTAAAAAGTTAATAAATAATTGCATATTCTTGTGAATAATTAAATTATTGTTATTTTTGGAGTCGGTGTCAGCCGCCCGCGCCGCGTGCTGCGTCTATGTGTGTAATTGTGCATGCCAATGTTATGTTATGATTATAGTAAGACATCTCATGTTTAATTAGTTACAAACCTACCTTGGCTGACACCGACTCCAATAATAACAATAATTTAATTATTCACAAGAATATGCAATTATTTATTAACTTTTTAGTGCATTTTAAGTTTTAGAATATTCTTATTTGAAGTCGGTTTTCTTTTTTGTTAAAATTTTGTTTATTTCTCGGTTTTTAGTGAACCTTGCCAAATATGAGAACATCATCAATGTAGCCAAATACGCATTTTTAAGTATAACTCGAAAACGAATGGTCAAATCTTGATCAAAATTAAATGGGACCGCACGGGAAGCACCAGCTTTCAAATAAAAAAAGAATCATCAAAATCGGTTCACCCAGTCGAAAGTAACGAGGTAACAAACAAAAAAAAAATCAGACGAATTGAATACCTCCTCCTTTTTTTGAAGTCGGTAAAAAGAAGATTATCATTATATAAATATAGGTATAGCTCAAAGTTTGTAAAATTGAAAAAGTAAATTTTGCTCCTAACTGAAGAAAATAGTGAATGATTGATTGCAAAATATGTTGCGACGAATTGAGTACCTACCTTCTCCATTTTCGTCGGTTTCAAACTATATACATACGTTTATAAAAAAATCAATACTATGACAATTAAGGTAAAGTATTACTAGATTTTTCTGTGAGTCAACTCTTAGTAATGTAGTTAGTAATAGTATGAAGGTTGGCAATACCTCCGGTAGCCGGCAATAGGCTTCTTCAGAAAGGTGACCATATTTAAATGCAGTATGGCGCAGCTAAATCTTTGCTATATAAGTATTTAAGTACAGACGTGTGTGATATGAACTGGATTTCCCGAAATGTCTGAATCCTTTCACGCTACTTTATGAACAATTTCATACATTTCCCTCCAATTCCAAGATCCGCGTGTTCACACACGCAATAATTTGTCTGAAAAACGTCGGCGTGCACAATCTCTGAGTTATGAGCAACTCTTTCTGCGTTCCTGCTCAGTAGGAATATTCTTATATATTCTGTTATTAAACTATAATTAAGGTGAGTTTATACATTGGTGATATTTTGTTATCTAATTTGGACGACTGTTCATAGGAATCTGATATCAAAACATTGGATTTTACAGTTTCTGACTCTTTTGATTACGGGACCATGTAAAACCATTTTATGGTTTTTGATACTGTTTAGCTTTATTGGGTATACTAGCTTTAGCCAGCGGTTTCACTCGCTCGAGGACTGTTCTTTTCTTGGATGAAATGTACCCTATATCTTTTTCTGTAGGTACTTCTGATCCGATCTGATCGATCATCACGAAATTACATATACACGTTTAATACGAAATTTCATGATGATCGATTAAGTAGTTAAGACGTGCGAGCGTAACAAACAGCCTCACATTCCAATATCCCCGAGGGGGTAGCTAGAAGAGTATCATATCCAAATTTTGCCATGTACCTATGTTTCAAGATCAACCTAGGCCTTGCCTATTGCCGTCTGTAGTCCGTCCTTGCTGCTACAGGAGACGTTTTTTTACAGGAAAACTCAATAACCCTTTTGCTTGATCCGGGAAAATAAAACAAATATTATAAAAGCTTGTGTCTGTCAGAAAAAACAGCCAATTTAGATGAAATTTGGTACAGATATAGTTTAAAAGCTGAGGAAGGACATAGGCTTTGTATTGATGTAGGTACCACACGGGCGAGCATAAAAGCGCCTTTGTTTGATAAACAGTCATCGTCATCTTATATCCGTTTTCGTTAATAATTTATTCCCAAAATATGTATAGAAGGTTGTCATTTCCCAACCGCAACATAATTGGCAGAGACGGCGTCGGTCGCTACCCACCCCCCGCCTGCCAAGCGTAATTATAGGGGCGGTGTCTCACCAAACGTACCAACAACATTACACAAAAACATTTATAAGAAACATATTATTAAGTATGTGGTCTCTTTAAAATATTTTGATTTACGCTTGTTTTATTAAACGAACTAGATTTTGCCTGCGGCTTAGCTCGCTAGGGAATTGTACTTGTTTCTGGACGGAAGGTACCTCTGGTTCTTTTCTGTACCTGTATATATGTTTATACCTACTGCTGCGCACCTCTTGCTAGTAGCGTGATGTTATATAGCCTGTAATCTTCCTCAAAAATTGGACTATCAAATACAAAAAGAGTTTTCCAATCCGACTGTTAGTTTCAGAGATTAGCGCATTTAAACAAACAATACAAACAAACTCTTCAGTTTTATTATATTGGTATAGATGTCACACGTTTTTTTGCCCACTTTATAGTACACGTTGCCGTCTTCTGGGCACATTTTCTATCAACTCAGAATTTCATCTATACTAATATTATAAAGCTGAAGAGTTTGTTTGTTTGTTTGTTTGTTTGTTTACTTGAACGCGCTAATCTCAGGAACTACTGGTCCGATTTGAAAAATTCTTTCAGTGTTAGATAGCCTATTTATCGAGGAAGGCTATAGCCTATATATCATCACGCTAAGATCAATAGGAGCGGAGCACCAATGAAGAATGTTTCAAAATCGGAGAGTATTTTTTCCTTTTGAGAGCTGCCGCTGCGTGCGCTGCGTAAACAGTTAAAGTTTCGCAAAAATCATGTATGACAGAATTGTTCCCCTTTAAAAGTTCTAAAAAAAAGTCCGCGACAGCATATGTCTATTTTTTAAGGTTGGCTCACTATAACCATTTTTATGCTAACGAAATTTGTTCTAAAATAATGCATTATTTGCGAAGGTATTTTTATAAACATGATATTAATCCTTATCCAAATAAATACGTTATTCATCACAAGTATTTAATTTAAAACAAAATTGCCCTTTACATAATTCGATTTCAATGAATATCTTAGGAGATATAGCAGTTTTAAAATAACATTGCAGCAAAATAATTACCCATTACAGACATAGTACAAACGATGTTTCTCCTGGTTTATTCTGCGTGATTACTACTGGTTCGATTTGAAAAATTCTTTTAGTGTTGGATAGCCTATTTATCGAGGAAGGCTATAGGCTACATAACATCACGCTACGACCCACGGGGGCGGCGCAGTAACGATAAACGCGGGTGAAACCGCGGGAACATCTAGTAATAGAATAATCTTAACCGACCCAGGATTTAAAGATCAGCATAACCGCAGAAATACATCATTAACCTTGAACCGACGCCGACGGGCGTGTATGAGGAATGTGATGGAATTGAATGAAGCCAGAGAAGTGTGTCAGGATCGTAGCAAATGTAAATCCGTAGTCTCTGCTTACCCCTCTGGGAAACAGGCGTGAATCTATGTATGTATATATGTACATCATTAACCTGATGGTAAGCTGCAATAGTTTCGGTACACATAAGTTCCTAAATATGATATTTGAAAATGTATAAAGATAACTTGAGCGCTAAAGAAAATCTTTTGAAATGTTCATAATATTTCGAAAGTTTTGCTGTAAAGTTCAAGCTATCTTCATACAGAACTTGATTAAAATTTGTTTAGCCTCGTATTTGTGAAAACATAATATGTATAGTTAAACATAAGAAAGTAATTCATTGAGAGTGTTAACATATTTAAAAGTAAACTGAAGACATTTTTACTTGAAAAGGCTTATTATACTATTAACGAATTCTGTGATGATAAATAATATTGTAATGTAATGGAATGTTATATAATACTTATTTTAAATTTAGTCCTTAATATTCAATTTCAATTCTGACATGCTGTTTAATTCAATCTAATGGAGTATTGTGTAATTTTAATTATTTATGTTTCTGACATCTGCTAATGAATCGTTATTGACATGTGCATGGCTATTTAATTTTATGATGTTTAAGTTTTATTGTAAATTATCTATTTGTATACATTTCGACACAAAATGTTTTTGTTATGAAATTATAATAAATAAATAAAATTCAAACAAAATTACTTTTGATTTTTTAAATGTGTTTTACTTTAGCGATTTGTATCCATACTTAATTTAATTCATACTATTTATTATTATTTTACTATTAATATTATAAATGCGGAAGTAGCTCTGCCTGTCTATCTGTCTGTTACACTTTCACGTCTAAGCCACTGAACTCATTTTAATTAAATTTGGCAAGGGGATTAATTGTATCCTAGGGAAGGATAATATTATAGTCTACGTTTTATCCCGGTACACATACGGGGATAAAAGGTAGACTATCCAATCCTACGGGATCACAATTCCGTGGGATTCACGCGAGGATTACCCGCCGGCAAAAACTAGTATGTATTATATACTGAGTCTTATGCGACATTTCGACCGACTGCGTAGATGCATGAGCGATTCAAGTCGGTCGAAATTTCGGGCTATTTATTACTTTTAAAGAATGATTAAGACAATTAAGACACATTGTCAAATATTATAATAAAATAAATTATATAAAATCTACAGAAATGTTGAATGTTTCGAACGTAAACATCAAGCGTAGACGCGGTCTAATAAAACATAATAAAAGCTAGTGCTACGGTGTGTGTGTGCCGTAGCGATCGTAACGCGTGGCGGGCGGGGTCTACGGCTGTCGGCTACGCAGGGCGGTAGTATAGTGGGTTGCCAGACGTCGGAGTGAGAGCTCGATTTTTACACCACTGTAATATTTACGTACATTTTGTAGAGAAATATTTTACTTAATGGATGTTTAAAAATATTAATTTATAGCTGTCTCCCTGTGTTTCACCCACGCGCCACGTTCATGGTTATTGCTTCGCTTCCGTGGCTTGTAGCGTGATGTCATATAGCCTATTTTACTTCTGGATAAGTTTATAAGGTTAGTGTGAATGGAACAGTCGCAAGAGGAAAACCTAGGCGAACGTTTCTCGATCAGATCGGAGGCGTTCTGGACAAAGGCCAGGTTACGAGCTCTTTGAGCCGACGGGCGTGTATGAGGAATGTGATGAAAGTGAATGAAACCAGAGAAGTGTGTCAGGATCGTAGCAAATGGAAATCCGTAGTCTCTGCCCTATCCCTCTGGGAAACAGGCGTGAATCTATGTATGATATATATATATATATATATATATATATATATATATATTTACGTGATTCATTTGAATCTGAACTAATATTATAAAATAAAATCTATTTCTACGTAATTACGAGTAAGGTACGCAACTCCAAAACATAGACTACGTGTTAATGAAATACCACGCGAACAATAATTAACATTAATAAATATAATTAACTAATGTTCCCGCGGTTTCACCCGCGTTTATCGTTACTGCACCGCCCCCGTAGGTCGTAGCGTGATGAATTATATATAGCCTATAGCCTTCCTCAATAAGTAGCCTATCCAACACTAAAATCATTTTTCAATTCGAACCAGTAGTTCCTGAGATTAGCGCGTTCAAACAAACAAACAAACTCTTCAGCTTTATAATATTAGTATAGATTATTATTAAATTGCACAGGTAAATTATGTGTCATTTTGGCTACTTAACCTGTGTTTTCTACGAATTAGCAATGAATTTATCACCAATATTCAATAAGTAAAATATGTATATTGTATGTCTTTCTAATTGTACGCCTTGATATGCAAAACATATACATAATTCTTTTTAAACTTGCATGCTTAATGTTGTATGTACATTTGTTGATGGAGTGTGTCAGATATGAGTTTAGCAGAAATAGATTAGTGTCCGACTTGAATTTGAATAGAGCTGACATAGGGATGTTACACAAAATTTTATCGGCACCTAATAGCGACAACGCGAAAGTTTTGTTCAAATTCATGTCGGATGTATTAAAATAGTTAAATATGTGGTTAGTATTATGTTTATGCTATGATGGAACTGACAGACGCTGTGCGTAAAAGCTCAAAAAAAAAGAATAAAAAAATTTTTTGTATGTAAAAGCATGTGTTGTTTTGACAAATAAACTAAACAAAGTCGCGTGTGGCAGCTAACTATACTTAACAAAATAACGTATAACAGAAGGCTGTTATGAATTTATAATATTAATATCTAATTTTATAATAACAACTGAAATTAAGCTAACTATTACATATCATAGAGACATAATATAAAACAAGCCTTAAGTCAACCTTATATGTACTATAAAGTAATGCGTTCTATTGAGTCTAGAATTAATATCATCAAAATAAAATATTATATTCATTTACAACAGTAGTTAGCGAAAAGTCGTCTAAATGTGTCAAATATACTATAAAATCTGTAAAATGAAACATCCGTAACGTAATCAGAACACCGTTTAATTTCCCAAAAACGCTGGAGAATTTCCCGCACCGGGGTAGAGCCGTCAAAAGCATTTAGTACCAACTCTGCCGCGGCGCGGCTAGCGCGTATTGCGCTCAATCGACAATATACCAACACAAAGTAATCATCTCACCATTATTTTACATTAATAAACCCGTTAAATATCACAAATATACGTTATAAATACACCAGTGATGTTCCAAAAACCGGTTTTGATGTTCTAAATCCAAAATTCCGACGTAGATTCGGCAATTGACGGCAAAAGAATTGATTTTTTCGTGCAGTGATTTGTTAGCGGTTTTCGGATTAGGTTTTCTGGGATATAGGATTTGACCTGCAGATATGTGGAGGATTTTGACTAGTTTTGTAATTGTGGTTGCTTGTGTCTTTATTTTGTTTTAATATTTTAGTAAGCCATGCTTTTTTGGCCTCAAAACATTTGTTAGAAATATAACTGAATTGTTACAATATCATTTAAAAGCAATCAATAAAGAATATTGCTTTATTCAAAATCGTAATATTTTGTACACTTATTTTTGGTACACAAAACATATTTAGCAGAATAACCAAATATATTACTCGGTACAATTATTAAGTAAATATTATGAAGAGATCTAAACCTAAATTATGTATATCAAATGATAACCAGCAAATAAACATTATAAGTACATTCAGTAGTATAATTTAAAGAAGTCCAAAGAAAATATTAGTACTCAACAATTTTAAAATATAATATATATATTTTATATAAAATGTGATTAATGCGTAATAGTAAAGAGTGCAAGGAGTCCAATGTTATACCGTGTTGCCAATATGGCGGTTTGCTGCAAGAATTTGGACGCAAAGATAGTACCTATAGCCTGTGTGTCTTAAAAAAAAACAGCAATGATCTATAGGCAAAAATGTAGTCGTAACAATATTTAAAAAACTCTCACATTAAAATACATTATTATATAATTTCTTTTGCTTTATTTGTGTTTTTAATTAACTATAATTTCCATAAAAAATATGTACGATGTAAAAATAAGATAAGATGGCGAAAATTCCGCTTAATAAAAACTATTGGCGCCTATAAATATGAAAGAATATAAAATAACAACAGGTTTAAAAATGTTTGCGTTCTAAAATCATATTATTAGTATACCTATTAATTGATACCTAAATAAAAATAATTCAATTAATTTTAGATACTTGTATTTTTATTATTAAATAATCAGTATAGTGTTAAAGAATATTATCTTTTATTGTTCCTTTTTTACTACTTAAAAATAATTAGGTTAAGTCCTTAATTATTTTTGTCAATAATATGATTTCTCATTATTCAAAACATATTTTAAATAATCAGAAGATATAGATTTTTACGGTACTATTTCCATGCATATTTAATATTACGAATTTATTTCCATAGTTCGGTTTTTAAATCACTAGTGATGGGGATCATTTTAATTAAATATAAATAGTGAAGTGTGTAAAATATGAAAGTGCTTTTTTAAAATCGGTAATTTCTTTGCCGTGTTCTATATTGTAGGAGCTTTTAATCGCGAACAACGAGTACTTATTCCTACCAGATAGGTGGGTATATTTGTAATTGTTTATTACCAGTAAACTACTTTAGTGTTATTCTGTTATATCCTAAAATAAATTAAATATATTTTTGACAAAGATTACCTAAACCGCCAAGCTTGCATGACCCGGATTCACATCCTGGAAACTTGAATCACGATATGATAAAACATGAAGTAAGAGATTACTTAGTCACATGGTTCTGTGACATAATGTAGCATTTATTTTTTGTGTGCTGTAGAAGGCTCGTATTTGGTTTCCAAGTCGAAATACTGGATGGCAGCACGCAGTCCAGCAATGTGCCAGTAAAGGCTATAGGATTATTCTCACATGGGATCTTTAAGCATAGACGGAAAAATGTGGATGTAATGTAATATAATAGAATAGTTACATTTTTCTATTCTCATAATAAGTAAACTAGCTACCGGCCACGGCCTCGCACAGATAGTAAAAAACCTTAACAAATTATAGCCTTCCTCATGAATCACTCTGTCTATTGGTGAAATCCGCATGAAAATCCATTCAGTAGTTTTTGAGTTTATCGCGAACAGATAGACAGACGCGGCGGGGGACTTTGTTTTATAATAATTACTAGCTTTTGCGCGCGGCTTCGCTCGCGTTAATTTAGAATTTGACAATCAATTCGGGTCGTACTCTGCTTGTAATAATATATAATAATATAATTCAATCATGATTCGAAAGACACGTGGCGCCATCTATTATCATAAGAACATTATTATTGTTTTCCTCGGGAACAGTATTTTTTTTCGGGATGAAAGGTAGCCTATGTCCGTTTCTGTACACCTGACAACGTATATGCAAAATTTCAGGATGTTCGGTTCAGTGGTTTAGACGTGAAAATGGAACAAACAAACAAACTTATTTTCGCTTTTATAATATTAGTTAGGAAGTAGTGATAAATATATGTAGTAGTAGTTTTTTTTCTTTTTTTTGTAATCTTTATTTATTTAGTGGCTTTTAGTCACAAATAAGAATTCTGGTAGATAAAGCAGTAATAGTAGCTTAATAATTTTATGAGGAATCTTGTCTATGAACTTTATTTTTTTTATGTCATTGCTTTTACAATTCGATGGTACAGTCGTAGTCGGCCAAAAATGTGGTCAACCACTCTACGGATGAGGTTTATTTGGACGTCATCAAACGACAAGGTCGATTTCCCCTTGCAATAATATAATGAGTGATCATTGCTCTCTTTATCATGTAGATTTTGCCCGCGGCTTCGCTCGCGTAAATGTAGGATAGGTTAGGTAAAATTTTCAAAAGTACTTTTTCTGGATGAAAGATATCCTATGTCCTATTCTGAACATCCGAGAACGTGTATGCGAAATTTATGATTATCGGTCGCATAGTTAAGGCGTGAATGCGTTACAAACAAACAAATAAACAAACTCACTTTCGCATTTATAATATTAGTTAGGGTTATGTACATTTACGTCATGGCATGTGTCAAGCTAGTAAAGTCAACCTTAGCGATAATTAGAAAAGTCAACCTTAGCAATAATTAGATCACAGAAACTTTTGTCAAAACTGGTAGACCACTTTCTTGGCCGAATGTACCTAGGGAAAGCAACCGAAACGTCAGGGAAAGTGTAAACTTAAATATGTACAGATAGTTTTTATAGTTTTAATAATTTAATTAGCTTAAAAAATAGTAAAGTTTAATAGTAGTAGTAGTAATGTAACGGTTTTCAAAATAATACATACATACACAGACTCACGCCTGTTTCCCAGAGGGGTAGGCAGAGACTACGGATTTCCATTTGCTACGATCCTGACACACTTCTCTGGCTTCATTCACTTTCATCACATTCCTCATACACGCCCGTCGGTTCAAGGTGCTCTTAACCTGGCCTTTGTACAGATCGCCTCCGATCTGATCGAGAAACGTTCGCCTAGGTTTTCCTCTTGCGACTGTTCCATTCACACTAGCCTTATAAACTTTCTTAGTCAGTCTTTCCTCGACCATTCTTTCTACATGTCCAAACCAGCTTAACATACCCTTAAATAATATTTATGTAATAAAGTGTTAGGTAAATAAACAACGCGATAAAATCGGTATAAAGTAGTTTAATTTCAATAAATAATATTCGCGTAAACAGAAGACAATATTAGGTTCATAAGGTTGAATCTAAATAATGTATTTATTAGATTTGCATGCTGCTATGAGCTATGACAGCAGAATATGATCGATGACACTAAAATAAATGTTGTAAAAACTTTTACCTACTCAAGTGCCGCAAAAATAAAGATTTGACTAGCTTTTATATAATCGTGTATCTCACGGCACACATCTCGTTATGTGCGTGTTGCATAGGTTTTTGTCTCTCGTTTTAATAGTGAAGGAAAACATTGTGTGTATTAATTACAAAGGTAGTTACGTATCGCTCTTTTAAACGGCGAAGGTACGAACATCGTGAGGTAACCTGGATATATCTGAGAGTTAAATCCAATTCAATTCTTTATTGCTTACTACAATAAAGTATAAATAGATGTTTTTAATTAATCTATGTATAAATTATGGACACAGCAAGAGCGGCGACAGCTCAGTGGGAAGATCAACAAACTGCAATGCAGAGGGTCTCGGGTTCGAACCCACGTCGCGCACCTCTGACTTTCGGAAGTTATGACTTTTCGAAATGATGTGCGTATTGATTGACAATTATCGCCTGCTCCGTGCCTCGGAGAGCACGTTAAGCCGTCGGTCCCGGCTGCCATGAACATCTATGGCAGTTGTTATTGGGAAGTCACTGATGTATATTACCGATAATAACATTGAGGCATCTCTGGCACCCCGAGGGCCTATGGAGTCGGCGCTAGTGTGCTTGACAATAGTGTCACGTCTGCGGGTCCTAAAATATGTATAGCTTGCGAAATGAGATACATCTCTATTTCTTTGGGATATACATACATAGGTACATAGGTCACACGCCTATTAAACCTATACCCTAGTTAAGTCTTTAGGTCCCACATAATAAAAAACAAGTTTATTGCCGTCTACGCGGAACAACACTTGGTGGTGTTACTGGTAATTTCAAGAAATAAAAGTTAAAATAAAAAGCATTTAGTTCATAAAAAAACTGTTATGAATGCCAAACCTTATTGGTTAGTAGTCTAACTGAATTTACATTTATGTTACTCTTAGAAAAAGGCTGAGCCTTTAAGAAGATTACTGTATAAAACAATAACTTTTTAATGACAGTATTTTGTCCAAGTCGGGTATCGAAGTCAAAAATGAGACTCACCACTCACAGCAGTCGCATTGGCTACCACTAAGACACTGATGGTTAGACACCGATGGTATAAACCGGCGTGAATTTATCTATGTATAAACAATAGTTTTTACTTGTAATAGCAGATGAAACAAAAGGTTGAGGCCTTGAGTAACGAAGACGTTCACTTGTATACTCTTTACTTACCAAGGTTAGGTACTGTTTTAAGTACGCTAGGTATATAAGATGCGTGTCACTGGCAAAAACGTTGTTGCTAATTATTTGGTGAGAGTTCGAATGAGCTGACTCTTGCGGAGAAGTAGGTACAACCTGCTTACATGGTACTAGTGTAAGCGTTGTCGTATTCATTGCCGCTGTGCCACTGAGGCTAATCCTAACAAAATATTACAACCGTTTGACTTTCTCTGTACCTCTTACAACGTGCGTGTTAAATTGTATAATGATTAATGATCGGTTAAATAGTTAGGGTGTGAAAGCGTAACAATCAAACAAACAAAATAACATTCGCATTTATAATATATAATAATATTCTATCACATACACACAACACCGTCTAGCCCAAACTAAGCAGAGCTTGTACTACATATATGGGTATTAAACAATGGATAATTAAATATATACACTTTTTTTTGTAAATACATACATATTATACATAGAAACACCCAGACCAAGACAAACATCCATGTTCATGCACACAAATGTTTGACTTGTGCGGGAATCGAACTCGCGACCTCGGGCGTGGCAGTCGGTTACACTAACCACCACGCCATTGAGGCCATCATAAAATTTCGCATACACGTTGTCAGGGGAATAGAAAAGCATATACTTAGTATCTTTTATCCAGAAAGAGTACTGTTCCCGAGGGATAGAAAATTAATATAACCTATATTTACGCGAGGAAAGGGCAAAATCTAGTCCCTAAATTATAATAATAACATATTGAAAAATCATCACTCAGGTCACACGTTGTCAGGGGTACAGAAAGACCATAGGATACCTTTTATCCAGACAAAAGTACTGTTTCTGAGCAAAACCGCGGGCAAAAGATAGTATTATATGAGGAGTATAGTTTCAAAACCCGCCAAAACGATATCAGAACAAAAATAATGTTTCGATTGGATATGAAGCTCCTTCGTTGCTTCTATCACATAGCACTGATAGTTTTCAACAAAACACACTTAAATTCTATTAAATCAGCTCACAAACTCTTAGACCACACGACTGCTTAACATCAGGTGGAGTGTGGTCAT
Source organism: Catocala sponsa (assembly GCA_963564715.1). Lineage (NCBI taxonomy): Eukaryota > Metazoa > Arthropoda > Insecta > Lepidoptera > Erebidae > Catocala > Catocala sponsa. Next base: position 20,661,890 of record OY751349.1, read on the forward strand.
TTTTACGAGTAAAAAAAAAAATAAAAAAAAAAAACGTAGCAGTTTGTTGCAAATACCGCTAAAATAGTCCAATTAAATTATGTCTTAAATGGTTTTTTGAGATTTACCATTATTTTGTGAAAAGTATTTTAGAGGATTTTGAAACTAAACTACTCATAATATAAATTTAATTTCTACGATCATGGTAGAATGTTTTTCCATTTAAGTTACGTCTTGTTTGTAATGATAAACCAGTTGCCCATTGTCCGGTTTCATCAGAATAATTTAACTATTTGCGTTACTTGTATACAAATGTGAGAGTCACATCTCAAGGTCATTGAATAATAAAATGTAGAACAAACTTTCAATTGACGATTTATATGCATACTATATAACAGTGGTTTAAGTGTTGCCTCGCCGCTGCCACTGCGCTGAGTGTTGTGGGTTCGAATCCCATACGGGACAAACAACAGCGGATACAAAGAACATCAAAAATGGTTTTTGATCACAAAACTGATGGTTCCGAGTCTAGGTGTTCTTTTGTTTTTGTGTTTTTGTTTCAATGTTTGTAAAGTCCCCCGCGATGCAGGATATATTCCTAGTGCGGAAAAGCTGTCTTGTTTTATAATAAAAGTATAAAGTTGTAATTTTTTAGAAATAAAAAAAATTGTCGTGAATTGTGTTTGTTATCTAACGTAACTAAGCTTAAGAGTTTATTTGTTTTTTGTTTGAACGTGCTATTTCTAGAAATGACAGTTGAATTTGTAACAATATTTTTGTATTTAATAGCCCAATATTTTTTTTTCGTATACACACAACACCATCTAGCCCAAACTAAGTAGAGCTTGTAATATGGTTACTAGACAATGGATAAACATACATATATACCTTTTTTTTTGTAAATACATACATATTATACATAGAAACACCCAGACCAAGACAAACATCAATGTTCATTCACACAAATGTTTGACTTGTGCGGGAATCGAACCCGTGACCTCAGGCGTGGCAGTCGGTTACACTAACCACTACGTCATCGAGGCCGTCAATTATTGAAGATTAGGTATAGACGGGACCATTTTATTTTTAAGACTTTAAATGTTTAGCTACTTATGTTGCTGGCTGTACAATATAAAAACTAGACAAAATTTCAGCTAATCATTAGGCTCAGATATAGTTATGATGAGTAGTGTGATGCTGTAAAATATGATGCAAGGTCAAGCGCGAAATGTGATTCTACTAATATTATAAATGTGAATGTTTGAATAAAAACTAAAAAAAAATTTATAACCAAAATAATAATTATAGTAATCTGTCATGGCAAGAAAGGATAATTAAACATCTTTAAATTATTAAAAGCTACTTGCCTGAACTAGGTTAGACCTGTGTTTCAGGCGATCACTTGTCTATCTATTTTAAAAGTGGACATTTATTTAAGTATCTATTGAATGAAGAATGAATGAAATTTAGATAGTTTGGTGTTTAATTAATCACGCGGCAGCTATTAAACAGATTTAAATAAAACTTGGTACACAAATAGACCATGTTCTGGCTTTAACACATACACTTATTACTTTTTCTAGTACAAAGGATACGTGCAGGCGAAGCCGCGGGTAGAAACTAGTCGGCAAAAGATTTCACCTACATCAACCTTTACCTTGACAATTTTCTCAAAAGGGTCTAAACGTCACAAACTTTGATCACAAAGTTGGGTAACTTGTAGGTCAAAAACAGGGTCCTGTGTCGACTACTATCGGCTAAGGTCAAGGGTCACGTTTTATCTCGCTCCTGTGTATTAAACGCCCACACAACGTTATTTCCAACGGAAAACTTTGAAATGAAATGTAAATTTTAGTGTATTGGATGAAAAATAAAGTGTTCTATATCCGATAATCTAAATATAACATTATGTTTCTAGCTGTTAATTGTAGCATTAAACATACACATCTTAAATTAAATATTTGAAGAATTAATTACACTGGGGAACAGTAATTTTGCGGCATGGTAAATGGAAGTCAATTTTGTGTAAATTCAGTTTGCTGAATACGAGAAAAATATCAGATGTGTAAAATTGACTAGTTTATGAGATAAGACTATAATTATATGACTGAAAGGACGTCGAAATAAAAATACAATTACATATTAAATATATATTTTAGAATTAACAAAAAAAAGAGCTATTAACAAAAAATCATAAAAAAAATATTAGAAAAATCTTTATCTGTAAGCTTTTCTATTGTGTTTATGTTCAGGACAATCCCTTATTAAACTCAAGCAATAGTCTGCCATCATAATATGGCTGTCCCATCGGCCTTGGTATCGTTCTTTCATTGTTCTAATGTCCTGATGGAACCGTTCTTTATGTTGAATATCTCAAGAACCAGAGTCAATCCATACAAAGTAAATACATTTCGGGTATGACTGATCAAAGTGTTTACTAAAACCGGTAACAAAATTAATGCCACAGAAAATATATATTTTTTGTTTCCCAGTGTTATGGATGAAAAAGAATACATTCAACAACAGCAGGTTCCATCCGCACTGGGACAGTGCAGTTGACTATGGCCTAACGCACAGCCTAACCTTTATAGTAAGTAATTATACAGTGGGGTAGTTTCGAAACAGAAGTGATATTATCTATACTAATATAAAGCTGAAGAGTTTGTTTGGTTAAACGCGCTAATCTCAGGAAACACTGGTTCGTATTTAAATATTCTTTTAGTTTTGAATAGTCTATTTATCGAGGAAGATTACGCTACGACCCACGGGGGTGGCGCAGTATTGATAAACGCAGGTGAAACCGCGGGCACAGCTAATTATGTTATAAAGATTAGTATACTAATAATATTATAAAGATGGAGAGCTTTTTTGTTTTATAGTTTGGACGCACTAGAATCTGAAAATACCTGCCCGATTTAAAAATTCTTATTGCATTAAGTACTTGTTTTATTGTAGAAGAAATTTCTAATATTATGAATGCAAATGTGAGATTTTTGTTTGTTTGTCACGGTTTTACGTCTTAACTACTCGATTATCATGCAATTTCGCATACACGTTCTCTGGGGTACAAAAAAGGACAAAGGCATGTTACATCCCAAATAAAGGTTTTTATGTAGTAGAGCCTCGCTGATTTCAGCATGAATAGGTCGGCTCGACCGGGGAAGGACTACCCTCTCGCAGAATATCGACGTAAAATAGCAGTATTCCTACTGTTACGTTTCGTTTGGTAAGTGAGAGTGCTGGAGGCCCAATCACTCTCTTCCTCCCATCCCGCTCCTTGTCCTTCCCACTTCCCTTTTCTCTTCTTCCTTTCCTAAAGGGTCGGCAACGCGCGAGTGATGCCTCTGGTGTTGCAGGCGTCCATAGTAACACTTTTAGATCGATCTGGCTGAAGGTTTAACAATTGAATTATTGTTTGGCAAATTAATTTTGGGTTTTAGATAGTTAAATAACATCATATAAAAATTTCAGCAATATAAAAATATAAAAAAAAAATATTCAAAATTGTCGTTTGGCACAGTTTAAACAACAATAAAAATATCTGGCAATAATAGATCCATGTGTCAAAAAGTTCTATTAAAATAATAAAAAGGAAGACACCTTCTTAAAATTATTTGAAAAATTTATATTTTACCTGCACAGGTACGTTGCGCACTAATGCACGCATATAATCCCGTATGACGTCCGGGAGAGTGAAACAGATAGCATATCTAAAAACTGGCCTACCTGAAATTCTCTCTCGAAAACGTTGCTAGCTCTTAGACTTATAGGCTACAAAGATGTATAAACAAAAAATTACAGTTCCTGCGGGATAGAAATTTATTGGCAAAATCATGCGTAAAGTGCTGGCGATAAGTAGTTAGACATAGTCTTAGTATATAGTAGTTTACGATATTTTCTTTGCGTAAAAAGAATAAGCTACGTTTTTATAGGAATGTTTAAACTACAGTATACCTACTATTTTTCAATAAAGTGATCTTCAATGAAATTTTCCCGGAAATCCGTCTATCGTGACCTTTAACCTCTCGTAACTTTTTAGCGGCCCACGTATGGATGGGAACTTTGGGATATTTTTACTTCAAAGGGAACGTTTATACAAAAATCCTTATTTTCAGGCATTTTTCAATGTGTTTTATAATTTCAGTAATAATAAAATTAGCCTTATATATAAACTCCCACTGCTGAGCACATAGGTGCAGCGATGTTTTCCTACTCCACTAAAGTGCGCGTTAATTACGCTATAATAATTAATACTATAATTAGTATTAAATTACCTATTTAATTAATACTAATTAATTTAATTCATACTAATTATTTAAGTGTTTAGTTCTTAAACACTTAAAAACTAAAATTGGATTATAATAATAGTAATTTAATAATAATTTTAGTTCATAAAAAGAAGAAGTACATGATTAAACAAGTTTACATTTTCAATTTTATACATAATCTCAGATATCTTTATGGCATCTGTGTCTGAACTAGATAAATTATTATCTGTATTTCAGACAACAGCTGATCTCCGTATAAAGTAGTTTACATTCGAGTAAACGTAAGAAAAATATTATTCAATACTAGTAAATAATAAGAATAGTATTGAGTGTCACATAGATCGATAGGTAGATACAGCTCAAGCTAATAAAAGCGTGTTAAAGTAAGTTAATATCTCTGCTTAGTCTCTCGGTAATATAAACACACCTCTTTATATTACTACGTTACATTTTCTAATTAAATATACAGGTTGTGGCGTAAATAATGGATAACCCTGAAACTGTCGACTGGCCAGATTGTCATCTATCATTTACCTCACTTATTTCACCATATATGCCCATGGATGACCAAATTATTGATATATTTGATATTTTAAATAAAAATCGTACTTACTCATACAAAATCAGCTGCCATTTCTACAATTGGCGGCATTTTCTCGTTCTGTTTTTTTTATGTCACTCCTGAATACTTGTATCATCAGACCAGTATCAAGGTTTTTTGTTACAATCTAAGACAACTTCGTAAAAAATACTTATTCTCAAATTTTAAAATATTTTCTAAGGAATCATGCATCTTTGGGCCCCTGTATCGAAAAGTAAATGGGCATATGGTGATATAAGTGGGGTAAATAATAGATGATAATCTGGCCAGTCGACAGTTTCAGGGTTATCCATTTTTACGCCACAGCCTGTATATTTTATAACGTAAAATATGACGTATTTTATCTAAATCTAGATAGAAAATATGTCAAAGGAAATTAAATTAAATTTTAGAGGCTTTGCTAGTACGTTCCGTTCATATTTTAATTCGTACAGACATTTATCCGCTACCCGCTTGCACAGGGATTAGGCTTTCATTAGTCAAAGAGACATAAATTACACAGGATAAAATAGACGTGTATTTTAGATCTTGTTGAGTATGAGTAGTGTCTTTGTAGGAATGAGAGCATTGATGAATATATGTATGTTCTCTCTGAAGAATAGAATGAGGCTGGAGTTATGGTTCAAGTGGTCGCCTCTGCCATTACGCCTAGTGCTGGGTTCGATCTCCACAAGGGACAAACAAAATATGTTATTCAAAAATTGTAATATCCATTCTTAGTGTTCGTTGTTGTGTAATGTTTGTAAAGCACCCCGCGACAAAGATATCATTATAAAACACAAGAGTGACAAATGATAACGTAGAAATAATTAGGAAATCATTTATTAAGAAGGTTAAAAGTAGAACGAATGTCTAAGTATAAAAAGAATGATGAAAAAGAAATACTAAGAAAGCATAAAAGGCAAATGTAAAAAGGACCCTCGCTAGAGAGCCTTTGAACGTTCTTTGACCTAATCATGAAGGTTCTGGAAGAATGCCAGATATTAAATACGCCAAGAATGTGATGAGAGTTAACAAATACAAAGACGTATAAACAGTTCATGGCAAGTGAAAATTCGTGCTCGCTGCTCCCTTGACTTTATCCAAAGGGCTACATGACTATGGCTCTTAGCTGTGATGTGTATAATAATAATCATAATGTTTATTTCACCACAGTATAACACTTGTACACAATTATTCTATACTAGCATTTGCGCGCGGCTTCGCCCGCGCGGTACCTACATCAATAAAAAGTAGCCTATGTCCTTCTCCAGCTTTTAAACTATATCTGTACCAAATTTCATCTAAATCGGTTGAGTGGTTTAGCCGTGAAAATGTAACAGACAGACAGACAGATAGACAGACAGAGTTACTTTCGAATTTATAATATTAGTAAGGATTTACGAGTACACAGATATAATGTATAACTTTCATATACGTATTAAATTGTTGCTTAATGTACAGAGCTCTTATAGCACCCGGTATTCTCAAACACATAAGGGCATAACAATTTACCTATAAATAAAGGATATTTACACTAGAGGTAAAGGTTAGGTTGTTTACAAAATTGCTATATCCACGTCTCATGCGAAAGCTCGAGTAGCTTTCGTATGAGACAGCACAAGCTTCTCGCACGGGCTACAAGCGCAAGCGACTTGCATGGCTTATGTACGCAAGCTACTCGGACCGTCTAAATCACTTGGTCTGACTACATGTACAAGCTAATCGCGTGTCTAAAAACGTAAGCTACTCGGTTGTACTACATGCACAAGCTACTCGCGCTTACTACAAACGCAAGCTACTGGCGTAGACTACATGCGCCAGTTAGTTTGTCAGCGACATTAGTAGCAGAACATTAAACAAATTTATAAAAGTACTTTATGAATGAAAATGTACTTATTATTGTTCTCAAGTGTTTGTGATTAATATGACTATCAATTAACTATTATTACTACATAATTATATTGTAGCAGTAAAAAACTTGGAATTAATATGATTGTGTATGATAAAATAAATCAAAACCTTACTAATGCTTATCGATTAATGTCTCTGGCTAACCATGTCGTGTAGAAAAGGGTCTTTCGTCGATTCACACCACGGGTTGTTCGCACCACGGTGTGAATCGCAGAAGGACCCATTTTGAATTAGTCGTTTCGCACTATGGTGTGAAACGGAGAATGCTGTTTTTGTACTTCGTCGATTCGCACCATGGTGCGAATCACCGAAGAATTATTTTTTACTTCGTCGATTCGAACCACGACCATTTTTATTTTTTAAATGTACTTTCTAGGTACTAACGGGTAGAAAACGTTTATTGAAACAAGCAGTTGTAAAAAACAATGTTTAATGTCGTCTTAGTTTATTTTAGTCACATGACAAAATATTGATTATCTTTAATCATATAAAAGATATATATAAAAAAAAGAAAATAATAATAATTATAAACATCTATATTTTTATTTTTTATTTTATTATTATTATTTAGTAACCAAAGAAATGTTTTTTTGAAATTGCATATAAGCATGAAACATAGTTTGAATCCCCAAAGCGATAGCTTAGTAATGGATTAATAAATAAAAATAAATCGGTGTACTAACACTTTTATGCGAGACTGTTCAATAGTAGTAAAATAACATTGGTTCAAATCGACGAAGTACAAAAAAAGCATTCACCGTTTCACACCATGGTGCGAAACGACTAATTCAAAATGGGTCCTCCTACGATTCACACCGTGGTGCGAACAACTCGTGGTGTGAATCGACGAAAGACCCGTAGAAAAAGCGTAAATACATATAAACGCAATGAAGCTCGCGTTCTGCTCACGTGCGAACATGTTTTATTTGTAATGAGTGGTTAGCCTTCTTGTTGTTGATTTAAGTAATAGATATATCACTTTCATTACGACTTAGTTTGCACCTTGGACTATAATAATCTGATCGCCTCTTGATTTTACACGGTCACGCTTTATATCTGCGAAGGGATAGGCAGCATTTTATTACACACACTTTTCCCAAGCTATGGTTTTGGGTATCATTTTATAGAGAATTAGCTTTTGCTCGTGGCTTTGCTCGCGTAAAAATAAGTTATGCTAGTAAAAATATAAGAAAAAATATAGCTCATGTTACTCGGTGATAAAATAGCTTTTTAATGGTAAAATATTTATTTAAATCTGTTTTTTAGTTTTTGAGTTAAACCCTTACAAATAAACAAACAAATAATCTAATCTTTCCTCCTTATGATATTATTATAGATGAGCCTATTGCATTTTATTAAGCACAGTAGTGCTTAAGCTCTCGGCTTTGATTGTTAAGTACGGTGTTACAGTACAATATCTTTGTGCTGTATCTACAATCTACATCGCAATCTTATGATCTTTATCGCACGTTCAATATCTATTAAATGTTTCTACTATCCGTGATCAACACGTAGTCGTTAGTATATAAGATGCACCTTTGGATAATTATAACCAGACTATACTACAACTTTGTCTCATTTATACCTAATCATATACTGCCAAGAAGTTTGGCAAATTGGTGACCCCGACGAACGAATACGCAGCAAGAAACATGGCACAATCACCATGCAAGGCGAACATAAATCAGCAAGGAACACTTGAAGTAGCTGCTGGCACCTCGGTTTTATCTCGCATTCCGGAATTTTGGAAAGACCAACCAAGATTATGGTTCACGCAACTAGAAGCCATATTAGCACCACAGAAGCAAGGAGACGAATACAAATACTGTACAGTAATAGCAAAATTATCCAAGGAAGAAATACTACAAGTTAGTGACCTAATCACTTCACCACCGACTACAGATAAATATAAAAACATCAAGGAACGTTTAATTGATTGTTACGAAGAAACAGAACAGCGACAGTTTCAAAAATTAATATCAGAGACAGAACTCGGTGAACAAAAACCTTCGCAGTTATTACGTCAAATGCGAGTCCTCGGGAGAGGAAAAATCAGTGACGAAACAATTAAACTACTATGGTTCAGGCTTTTACCAACATCAGTTACTACGGTTCTAGCAGTTACGGAAGACATGGAAATTGACAAACTGAGCCAAATTGCAGACAAAATAATAATGAATTCAAAAGTAACCGAAATATCAGCTGTTAGCAACGACACTTCAAACGACAACAATACAGCATGCATTTTAGCCCAGCTAGCAAAATTACAGATAGATATTGACGCAATTCAGCAAGGTCAATATGGCTATCGACCCAGCACGCACAATCATTTCAAGAAACGTCAACAATTCCCGATTATGAGGCCGAGAACAAACTATAGAGGAGCAAATCGATTTTGTTACTACCACGAAAGATTCGGAAAATATGCAAGGAACTGCATTAAACCATGCGGTTGGAAACCAATGACTTACGTACGGAACCAGGGAAACGAATAAGAGCACAGACAACGGCGAAACTCTGTGCAATCCACCCATCCAATCGCCTCACCATTACCGACCGAAAAAGTGGTATGAAGTTTTTGATTGACACGGGCGCAAATATTTCAGTCATTAGCAAGCAACAGAGATATTCAATTTTACAAAATGAACAATACACACTATACGCTGCAAATGGGACTAAAATTAGGACTTACGGCGAGAAGACGCTTACCTTGAATTTAGGACTACAACGATGTTATAAATGGAATTTTATAATCGCCGATGTTACACAACCAATAATTGGAGCAGATTTTCTAGAGCACTATAAACTATTAGTCGACATAGCAGGTCGCAAACTTATCGACAAAGTTACAGAGCTGACAACGCATGTAACTTCAGAAAAAGCGACACAACAAACAATTCGTACTATCGCAGTGGGAACGAATTCACGTATTACGCAACTTTTAAACAAATACGAAGACATCACGAAAGAGTCCTCTCTACGCAATGCGCCCAAACATAAGATTGAACACCACATTATCACTACAGGACCACCCGTCGCAGCTCGGGCAAGACCATTACCTCCAGAAAAATACGACATAGCCAAAAAGGAATTTCAAAATATGATAGAGCTCGGAATTTGCCGACCGTCAGATAGCCCATGGGCAAGCCCATTACATATGGTAAAAAAGAAAAATGGCGAATGGAGACCGTGCGGAGACTATCGAATGCTCAATAGCACGACAGTACCGGACAAATACCCACTACCAAGATTAACTGACTTTACATACATATTAGAAAATAAGAAGATACTAAGCAAGATAGATATACGCAAAGCATACCACTGTATTCCTGTTAAAGATATAGAAAAAACAGCCATCATCACACCTTTCGGACTTTTTGAGTACTTAAGAATGCCTTTCGGATTACGCAATGCGGCACAAACATTTCAACGATTCATGGATTCCTTATTTAGAGATTTAAACTTCGTATTTATATTTGTAGACGACTGTCTCATCGCATCGGACAACGAAGATTTGCATTATCAGCATTTAGAAACGGTTTTCAAACGTTTACACGAGAATGGAATAACCATTAATCTCGAAAAATGCGAATTTCTCAGAAGGGAAATAGATTTCTTAGGTTATCATATAACGAGCCAAGGAATACAACCTACCGAAGAAAATTACAAAGCAATCATGGAATTTCCCAAACCGAAAACAATTCAAGAATTAAGACGATTTTTGGGCATGGTCAATTTCTACAGAAGTAATATTCCACGCGCAGCGGAAAATCAAAGAATTTTAAACGAATATCTACATGGTTCAAAAAAGAACGATAATTCACCTGTTCCTTGGACAACGGAAGCAGACAAAGCTTACGAAAAATGCAAGGAAAGCATGAAAAACGCAGTGTTAACAGCGCATCCTTCCCGCAACGCATCACTAGCGCTCATGACCGACGCTAGTGCTACTTGCGTTGGTGGAGTTTTACAACAAAAATCCGGACGCAATTGGGAACCATTAGGTTTTTTTTCACAAAAATTGAGCGAAACTCAACAAAAATATTCTACGTTTGACAGAGAGCTGTTAGGAATATACATGGCCGTCAAACATTTTCACAGATTAATCGAGGGAAGAGAATTTACAATATTTACGGATCACCGACCTTTGACATACGCATTCTCCCAAAAACCATCATCAAACGATACACCGCGATGGGTCCGGCAGTTAGATTTCATTTCACAATACAGTACCAACATTCAACACATAAGCGGACGTGACAATATTACCGCCGATGCCTTATCTCGAATAGAGGAAATATACGTGCCATCACCTATCGATTACGCTGAATTGGAAAAATGTCAATCAACAGATAATGAACTAAGTAAATTACGTGACAATAAAAGATTAAAATTCAAAAACATTACGCTTCCGGGTTCCACAATAAACATCACCTGCGACACGTCTACTGGAAAAAGCCGCCCCTACTTACCAAAGCAATTTCGCAAACAAATTTTCGATACCATTCATGGTATGAGCCATCCAGGAAAAAGAACTACGAGAAAAATGATAACCCAAAGGTATTTATGGCCGTATATGAACAAAGATATCAATAATTGGTGTAGATCATGTATAGCCTGCCAAAAATCAAAAATACAACGACATACGATATCACCTCCTGGTACATTTATGACAGCGCAACGTTTTGAACATTTACATATTGATATCGTCGGACCACTTCCGATTTCACAAGGGAAGAGATATTTAATCACAATCATAGATCGTTGTACGTCATGGCCCGAAATATTTCCGGTAGAAGATATAACTGCAGAAACAGTAGCCAAGACACTTTTCGAAGGATGGATTACTCGTTTTGGATGTCCATTGCGCATTACTACGGATCAAGGCCGACAGTTTGAATCAAGAATATTTGAGTCACTCTCACAATTTTTGGGAATACATAAAATTAGGACAACACCTTATCATCCGCAATCCAATGGAATGATAGAGAGATTTCATAGAACTTTAAAGGTGGCGTTAATGACAAGAGAATCCAACGAAAATTGGTTAAAAGAAATTCCAACAGTTTTACTCGGGTTGCGGAGTAGCTTGCGAGAAGACACAGGTTATAGTTCAGCAGAGATGACATATGGAACGCCAATACGACTCCCTGGAGGATTTTTTGAGTCATCAGCAGCACAGTTATCAACGTACGAAGAGTTTGTAAAACAAATTCAAAAGGACATCACACAAATGACATCAATTCCGAAAAGAAAAAACCACAACCAAGCTATATTTGTGCATCCCGAACTCAAAGAATGCTCACACGTATTTGTTCGGTGTGATAGAATTAAGAAAGCCCTGACACCGCCGTATGAAGGACCCTACCCAGTAATTAGTAAAACAGATAAAACATTTTGCATTAGAATTAGGGATAAAGAGACAGTGATATCAATTGATAGATTGAAACCAGCATTCATGATCAATGACGAATCAAACTACGTGCCAGATTCAAAGGATTTCTACAGACATTCACACACGTACACTACACGATCAGGACGTAAAGTAAAGCCAGTAGTACGTCTATAAAAAATCGCTGATATAAGCAAGCTATTCGTATATATATTAACATAGATCTTAACATATACCATTAATTCACAACTACTCGTAACAACAAGACATCTAAAATGGGAAATCAAAGTTCTAAGGACCAGATAACATACAATACGGACAGTTGCCTCAATCAAAACGAAGCGGACAAACTCCGTAACCTGATCCAGGAGGACTTACGGTGGACAAGAAATGTTGCAATGGGACAGATTATTTTAACAATCGGCGTGATCCTACTTTACGGCATAATGAAAACACTGGACAGAAGAATGAAGAGTTTAACGGAAAAAAATAATAAACACTCGTGCAACAGCTAAGTCAAAATTACATACGTCAGCAAATCACACCACAACAGGCGTCATCAAATTCCACCGCGTACAATAGCATTATTATTTATATACATCAGCAAATAACTAGTAACAACAGGCGTCATCAAATTCCACCGCGTACAATAGCATTATTATTTATATACATCAGCAAATAACTAGTAAGGTCTAGGTCAAATTTATATTGTAAACACTATTACCATAATAATATTTTTTTTTTTTTTTTTAAAGGGGGGTGTACTGTTACAGTACAATATCTTTGTGCTGTATCTACAATCTACATCGCAATCTTATGATCTTTATCGCACGTTCAATATCTATTAAATGTTTCTACTATCCGTGATCAACACGTAGTCGTTAGTATATAAGATGCACCTTTGGATAATTATAACCAGACTATACTACAACTTTGTCTCATTTATACCTAATCATATACTGCCAAGAAGTTTGGCAAATACGGCAAAGTATTGGTGGTGTTTTAGTGGAATGTACGTGTAATACTTCTCTAGACTATATCCCTCGATAGACTGCGTAAGTAGCTTCTGCGTGTAGTCCGCTCGAGTAGCTTGCGTTTGTAGACCGCACGAGTAGCTTGCGTTTGTAGACCGCACGAGTAGCTTGCGTTTGTAGACCGCACGAGTAGCTTGCGCATGTAGCCTGCTCGAGACCACCCCATCCCTTCGGGCATAAAGGCGTGAGTCTTTGTACTTTTTTCTTCTTATCCAGCTTACTACTTCTATTGTGTAATAAATAGCCCTCTCTCTACTTCCCTTGGCTCTCGCGATAAAAAATCGTCACAATACACAGACAATATCGTTATTATCAACTTTGTAGCCCAAATGAGTATAAGTTCACACTGTATGTTTTTAGGAATTCGTTTGTCATATGGCTTGCCATAATATACAAGTGTAACAAAAAGTCGTGGTCATGTGATAGTGTCGTAAAGTATTAGAAATAAATAATACCTATCGAGAGCTTATAATTTTTGAAGTGAAAACTTTTTTAGGCGCGTTGAGCACTTCTTGGGTGAACAAAAATCATAGAACTCGCGTCATCGTCACGCTTCCACGCTTCCCATTTTTGAATTATTTTAGAATATTAACAAAAAAGCATCCTACGCAAAAAATTACAAAATTTTGACCCTTTAATAACCCCTATGAGAGTATCAGGAAATAGCATCCGACCCGCCCGTTTTTGAATTATTTTTAGTTTATAATTTGGTTTCTATAGAAGTGTTTATGATCAAGGATTAAAGGTTTCACTTCTATCGGCAGTCTCCAAAGACTGCCCCATTTCTTTTTAATGTTAATCCAATATATTTAACAAGCTGTCCAGTTTTATCAACATTTATGATTGCTGCTCTGCATTCGTGGCTCGTAGCGTGATGTTATATAGCGTACGCTCCTTCCGGATAAAGTACTTCTTCGATGAAAGAATAATTTAAATCGGTTCAGTGGTTTCAGAGTTTATCGATGACAAACAAACAAATCTTTGATCTTTAAATTATTAGTCTTGATAGTTTTTTTTGCGTATTTATAGTTAACTAGCTATTGCCCGCGGCTTCGCTCGCGTTAATTTAGAATTTGACAATCAATTCGGGTTGTACTCTGCTTGTAATAATATAATTCAATCATAATTCGAAAGACACGTGGCGCCATCTAGATCATAAGAACGTTATTGTTGTTTTCTTCGGAAACAGTAATTTTTTTCGGGATGAAAGGTAGCCTATGTCCGTTTCTGTACACCTGATAACGTATATGAACAATTTCAGGATGATCGGTTCAGTGGTTTAGGCGTGAAAAGGTAACAAACAAACAAACAAACTCATTTTCGCTTTTATAATATTAGTTAGGATTAGGATTATCGCTCGCTTTAACAGTGAAGGAAAATATTGTGACGAAACTTGCATGTCTGAGAGTTCTACATAATGTTCTCGGAGATATGTGAAGTCTGCCAATTCGCACTGGGGCGGCTTGGTGGACTATTGGCCTAAAACTTTTCACACTGAGGAGAGGCCAGTGCCCAGCAGTGGGTAGTTTAAAATACAGGGCTGATATTATTATTGTTTGTTTGCCAAATAAGACATTAAGAAAAACTGCCAGCACAGATGGCGTAGTGGTTTAAGTGGTCGCCTCGCCACTGCCGCTGCGCCGAGTGCTGTGGGTTCGAATCCCACACAAGACAAAAGAATTGGTTGTCTGTAATGTCGGTTTACGGACGATAGTTTAACGTGACAACGTCATAACAAAATTTCTTTCCCGTAACGTTACAATGAGCGTAACGGGACAATGAGTCATCCTTTTTCGTGCGTGCAGCCGGCGTTCATCGATTTATTAGACGTTGTCACGTCAATAAAAATGGTTTGCAGTTATAGTTCTGTTATGTTCCTGTAGCGGCAGCGGCGCTGTAACGCTTACGAAACAATGTTGGATCACGTTAATTTCCTTTCAGTTAACTTAGTTCGTGCTTCATCACTAACTCGATGAGGATATCCACGCTTCACTGATTGATGTTCGAATATAACTTTGTATACATATAATGAGCGTCACGTTTGTGTATTCAAAAGGGGAAGGGAAAGGTTTATTTCATTTATATTTTACTAGGTGTTTTTTAAGTGCTACGTTATGGAAAATAGGGCTATCCCTTATCGGTCGCATTTCTGGTGTTACTATCAGTGAAAATGTGTTACATAAATGGCCATATTTAAAAAATAATGAATGTCTGAAATAAATGTCCTAACTTAAGCTTAAGATTTGGAATTAACGGGTTCGATTCTGGGTTTGGATAAATAGAGATACTTAGTAGCCTTCAGAAATTTGGTCGTGTGTCCGGCAGATGGCTATAGGCTTTTGGGGGTCATAGAATAAGCTGGACAAATGTAAGTGTTTTTTAAACACTCCTTAATTAGTAGATTAAATATAAGTAAATAAATAGTGTAGGGAATAATATAAATGTATTTTAATTGTATTTTGAAGTTTATTTAAGAAATAATTATATTCAAGAAGTGCTCAACGTGCCTAAAGAAGTTTTCACTTCAAAAAAACCATCAAACTTTGAACTAACCTATTTTGACGTTTTTGATCACGCCAAAAATCCACTGTAGTCGAAGGTACCTTATTAAGTTTTGTTTTTTGTTCGTGGTATCATTGTAGACCTTAGTTCTCAGTAAACGTTGTCACGAACATCGTGATACTACAATTTAAGTGCTTAGTTACTTTGGTTTTACTTAACAAAACGTTTTTGCATGGCTGCTGCACGCTTGTGTTGAAATCTGGTCTCGTCGGTCGTCTTACGAAAGCTTTGTACGCGGATAAAGTAACTGGTTTAATAGTTTATACATATGCAAATTAATAATTAAATAAAAATAGAAGACTAAGGACGCACCAGTTTTTTTAAAATGCTGTTTGACCTTGACTCCTAATTTATTTCAGTACTATAAGGATTGGTTTCGATGTCTTTGACTTTTCTTAACATACACTTGACAATATAAACTAGAAAAAAAGCTTAATAATGAAAACCAATCCTTGATAAAGTAAATATTTTAGGAGTCGAAATACCAAATAAGTATTTAATAAAACTTATCTACGTATAAAATTTATTATGCAGAAACCACGTATTATTTTGACCCAGACCACAGCCAATTCAAAACAAAGACTGTACGACAATAAATAGTACGTAAGTTTGCAAGTTCATCTTGAATGTGACTGATGAAGTGAAAGTAAACAAATGACGCAATCAATGCCTAAGTGCCAGTGAAAGTGTAGTCTATGCCGCGCGCTGGCTGAACGCGAACGCACCGCGCGTTAAAAAAAATACAAACGTCAAAGTTAAAAACGGCGCCAAAATCGCTGTCAAAAATAAAAGTGAAAATTATCAAGATTTTGTGTGTGGAGTGAGTGAAATTGGAGTAAGAAGGCTTCGTGGGGTTAAGGCTGTGTTGTTATAGCTAAACCGCCCCTAGCTCTCGGCCAATGACGGGGAGGGTGCCGCCCCCGCGCGGCGTCGCGCCGCATGCCTGTCTCGCGGTTACGATCCTGATACTCGTCGCCGGTAAGTCCATTTTCTTGTTGTTACAACCTTTTTGGGTATACTCCTTGGTGTAGGACAAACGTGTTATATTTAAGATAATATGTAATGGAGAACTATCTGACAAAATGTTTTAGGCTGAGATATGTTCTTGAAGATTGTGATTTTCAGTTTCGTTAACATGTCTACAAATATTGCTGTTTTATTATGCCATAAGCATTCTTGACAGCATAATGAATGATCATTAAATCTGCTTTAAGACATGAGTACTAAATTCAACATTCATTTTTAATATTCATTCGCAGCGGAACACCGGCGACCAGACACAATAGGTTATCAATTATATCTGGCATCCCAATAATTGGCAGCTTAAAACGATAAATATTGGCTAATTCGGAGGGCAATAATACTGTCTACCGTCATTTTTATCTTGATATGATTAAAACTTTGGAAGATATGATTGTTTTTACACTTTGCTTGACACGAGAATCGAAACCAAGACCGCATACAGAGCGGTCGTGTTCACTACTAGAGCACCGAGGTAGAGAATATCTGTTAAAGTTTCAAATAATCGCTTGAGGTACTATCGTTAATCGCTTATTGCTAGTTTGTTTCTGGCACTGGCAATATAATAACATAATTACACAGTCGGCAACACACTAGGTCATTAATTACCTGCGTCGTTGCAAGCTGTGGTAACCGATTACCAGTTGCGATACTGACTAGCCGCCTAGTAAATAAAACTATCAGTAGCCTAGTGACTAGTTGGCGACCGTTGGTCTGCCACGCTGAAGTTTTGATCTCGATCCCAAGGCGCTTGTCTCTGACTTTTCCAAGTTATGTGCGTATTCAATTGTTAATTATTATTCGCTTTAACGATGAAGGAAAACATCGTAGGGAAACTTGCATGTCTGAGAGTTCTACATAATATTCTCGAAGATATGTGAAGTCTGCCAACCCGCACTGAGCCGGCGTGGTGGACTATGCCCGACTCATCTCTCACTGAGAAGAGAACCGTGCCCAGCAGTGAAACAGTTAAATATATGACTGATTAATCCTAACTTCCTAACTAATATTATAAAAGCGAAAATGAGTTTGTTTGTTTGTTACCTTTTCACGCCTAAACCACTAAACCAATCATCCTGAAATTTTGCATATACGTTGACAGGTGTACAGAAACGGACATAGGCTACCTTTCATCCCGAAACAAATTACTGTTCCCGAGGAAAACAATAATAACGTTCTTATGATAATAGATGGCGCCACGTGTCTTTCGAATCATGATTGAATTATATTATTATATATTATTACAAGCAGAGTACAACCCGAATTGATTGTCAAATTCTAAATTAACGCGAGCGAAGCCGCGGGCAAAAGCTAGTACATATTATAAAACAAAGTCCCACGCCACGTCTGTCTGTCTGTTCGCGATAAACTCAAAAACTACTGAATGGATTTTCATGCGGTTTTCACCAATAGACAGGAGTGAGGTTTAGTTGTATAATTTGTTAAAGTTTTGTACGAGTCGTGCGAAGCTGTGGCGGATCGCTAGTATTATTATAGTTATCATGGTCCATATATAGACGAAACCGGTCATTCATTACCTTTAGATGCAAGCTTATATTAAACTTGTTCGACCTTAAGTAAGAACACAACACAATGTCAATTATTGACATTTATGTAAGTAAGTCAAAGTCGCGCTACAGAAAGGAGTGCCGTGTGCTCATATTTAAGTCTGCATATGTATTTATAGATTTCAATATTTGATCCCTATCCTAACTAATATTATAAATGCGAATGTGAGTTTGTTTGTTCTCAACTACTCGACCGAACATTATGAAATTTCGCATACATATTGTCAGGGGTATAGAAAAGGACAAAGGCTAACTTTCATCCAGTAAAAGAACTGTTCTCGAGGAAATGAAATTTATTGACAAAATCTACATAAACGCGAGAGGCGCCGCGGGCAAAATCTAGTCTTCTAATAATGCGAAAACCCTAATATAGTTGTAAGTAGAGTTATTTTCTTATTAGTTTTATTCCTATTTCTTAAAAACGTATACCAAAATAATTGAATTTAGAGATAATGTATCGGACTTATAATCGAAAGGTCATAAGTTCGTATCCCACACATTTTGTGCTTCCGACGTGATTGACTTGATCCCACTCGTGTATCCCACACATTTTGTGCTTTTAACGTGATTGACGTGAACCCACTCGTTCAACACGCATATTAGATTTGCTGAAGGGTTAACCCTTCAGCAAAGTAATATGATAATAAGAAATACAAAAAGTAACCCTAATTCCTAGGAACCAATTAAAATGCACTATAGATACCAATTAGGAATTATTTGTTACAAAAATTGTCACTGCCACAGATGGCGCAGCAGGCAAACAGTCAACACGCCACTGCCGCAGCACTGCGTGTTATGGGTTTGAATCCCAGGACAATTATTAGTGGACTCCGTAAACAATTATTCAAAGTCTTTGTGTCCATGAATTTTATGTTTGTAAAGACCCTGCGACACAGGGTTTGACAGTTGAACACAGTGGTTCGAGTGGTCGCTTCGCCACTGCCACTGCACCGAGTGTTGTGGATTCGAATCCTATCATCATCATCATCATCAGGTTATAATAGTCCACTGCTGGACATAACCCTCCTCCAAAGAGCGCCGTAGCGCCATATCTTCAACTTGCTGCATCGAATCCAAAAATTTGTGTGATCTACAAATAGTTATTCTCAGTCTGGATGTTCTTTGTGTCCCTTGTTTGAATGTTTGCAAAGTCCCCCGGGATACAGGAATTATTTATAGTGCGGGAGCTGTCTTTTTAAATGAAAAAAGAAACACTTTATTGCAGGAGTTATCTTTTCAAAGTACAATAAGTATAGGTATCTGGTCTGTATGAAAAATCTTGGGGCAGGCCTATGTCCAGCAGTGGACGTCTTTCGGCTGAGAGATTGAAGTATATCAATAGATGCTTGAGTACAATAACTGTACTTGACCTAATATCGATACTTCCGTATCAATATGACCTAGAAAGTGCTCTCGATTATCAACACCGACAACTCTCGTTAGCATCATATTTAGTACTTATTGCGAATGTCACTTATTTCCTCTATATACCTACAGCTTTCACGGAACCTGCGTCAAGTAGATGCGAAGGGTCGATAAATTCGAACTTAATTACGTTTAATATTTAGAGGGTAGGATACCTTTTGTTTTCTCGGAGTTTCGATCGATTTATACCCGGTTTAAAACCGTCCTAGGTAAGACCTAAGGGTTTAATCAAGGGATCTTCGTTGGTCATAATACATTTATATCTATATGTATACATAAATTTATGTAGTTACATGTATATACTTATATCGCTAAAAGATAGGTAGAGATGTATTAGTGCCGGAGGCCCAATCACCCTCTTTCCCCCTTCCCGCTCCTTTTCCTACCCATTTCCTTTTTCTCTTCTTCCTTTCCTAAAAGGTCGGCAACGCGCAAGTGATGCCTCTGGTGTCGCAGGCGTCCATAGCCTACGGTGACCACTTACCATCAGGTGCTTGTACCGTATGCTTGCTTGCCACAATAGTTGTATAAAAAAAAATTGCACGTACAGTTCTCTAGGTCTCGGCAGAAGAAAATAGACTTTTTAGAGTAAACAGGTCAAATAGACAAAGTATTAGAAATAAATATAATTACTAATTTGGGTTCGAACTGGCTAGCCAATGGTTATATAATTTACAAAATGGCACGAGTAGCTACTGCCTGTTCGATCCACACACGAGACAAGCAAATGTTAGGTCCACGAATATTTGCTTCTAGTCTTTGTGTCCGTTGTTTGAATTTTTGTAAAGTCGCGATACAGAAATTATTTATAATAGGTAGGTATGTACCTGAGTTTCATTTAAAAAATAGAATGAATTGTTGGTCCCTTATACTGGGATCATAGAATATCATTTTTGTAAAGGCGAACCTCTGAGTGATACCTCTCTCTAGTGTTGCGGTTGTATATAATGGTAACCGCTTATCAATAAGCGGATCACAAGCTTATTTGCTAAGTACTGTTGTATAGAAATAATCATATCTGTATACCTATATCTCAAAGCTGAGACAGAGCTGTATTATGGCTACATATCAGCAGCCATATTTACTTCCACATAATATCGAACTAAACACCCTCACCCAATCTTAATATAAAATTCAATAACTTTTAAAAGCGGTGGGCGTACAAAGGCTAATTCATGGGATTTGCGATCAAGAAGTCGCGGATTCGAATCGCGCCATTACACTACTAACGTAAACCTACTCCTACCATAAGTATATTAGCTCAGCTGGTAATTTGTAAACCGAATTACTGGTTACATTTAAAAAAAAGCAAATGTATTTGCTCTACTTAAATCAAGCACCAAACCCGTGATTTCACGATAACTGGTAGCGCAAGTTAAAGCTGTCTAGATAAATATTACATAATGAAACATCCGTATATTTGAACACTTTCCAATATAACAAATATATATGTAAGTGCTTGCGTGGTAGTGGAAGAGAGGTCGTTGACCGCGTAAGTGGAACGTCTATGGAGGAAAAATCACATATCTAGTAATTGGCGGATTTTGTAGTAACGTTTATTTGTTGAAACATAATGACGCAAAGATGGCAAGACATATAGTAACGTATAAAATCATAATCCTAACTCATATTATAAATGCGAATGTGAGTTTATTTGTTTGTTACGCTTCCACGCTTTAACTACTCGACCTATTATTATGAAATTTCGCATACACGTTGTCAGGAGAGCAGAAAAGGACATACTGCTGCTGACCTAACCTACATTTATGCGAGCGAAGCCGCGGAAATTTTTTTGTTTCAGGATATTTACGTTTATCCCGTCAAGTGTTGAGCGGACATACGCTGTCCGCAAAAATGAGTCATCAAAATTAAAAAAAAAAGGCAAATGTATGTCCGCTGCACACTTGACTCGTTAATGAGCCAAGTGTCGAGCGCACATACATTTGTCCGTTTGTGTATTGTTTGCACAATGAATATTTAATTATTTTTTATGTATTTCCACTAGACATTCAAGAAGTTAATTGCTTCACAGAGATAGGAGATTGAACGCGCTAATTGCTGGATCTACCCGTTTTTATCCATGTTCAGAGGTTCAACTAAATCAAATACATGCAAACGTTTTCACTAACTTTCATATTTTTGATATTAGTAGGACTAAGATAATCAGATGGCGCATTAAGAAAAAAACTTCAACGTCATAGACGTAGGGAATCATAGATAGCATCTTCCAAACTAGAAGATTTCTCCTCTCAAATCGGCCACACCGCTTGTACATACACACTCACACTAATGCAAATCGGCCGTCCGGCCGCCATAATGCAATATGACAACGTCTTATAAATATAAATTAAGTTACGTAAAAATTAATGTCTGATTACTTTTTCATCCATAAAATACGTCTACTACATATACTTCATACTTTATTCGCACACATGCCATATTTTCAGACTATATTTGCAAGAAAACTGCAAATCAACTGTGTAGCTCGATTGCAGTTGATGTGCAGTTGTGCGGTTGCAGTCGTTGGAACTGCACGCTCACTGCAATCCATGCATGCATGCAATGAGCCTGAGACAATATTTTCGAATCGAATCTTCGAGAAACATATCATAAACACAATTATTATGCTGTGTGAGTCAAGTGTAACTTACAAGGTGTTCTACACTATTAATATTTAATTGCAAATAACATAACTACATCTCGATTAATGGCGAATGCTATGTCAGTGTAACTATGTTTATCATTCTGAAGATGTTTGTTTTGACCGTGATCTATTAATGTAATAATAATAGTAGCCCTTTTAAAAAACTGTTTTATTGCTAGGCACTAGCCCCTTCTCAATGTATAGTTATGTCCTCCAGACCGAATTTTGGTCACAGCGGCCAATCTTAACGGAGACTGGCCATATGCGCAGCAGATATTATAGTGCACAAGCGTGTGCACAAACACGAGTGCACTCTCAAACTCAAACTCATTTATTGCGAAAATGGGTAATTCAGATAACATGTACATATAAATTGGTATTCTGTTCCCTCATTCTTATGTAATAGGACGGTAATCCGACACGACTATAGAGAGATCAGGCGCAGGACCAACGGCTTTACGTGTTTGCCGAGGCACGGGGGTGTCTAACACCGCAAACTGCCTAACTCCGGGCTGCTATTGAGATTGTTTAACAGAAAACCCCTATAATTTTTTGTTAGCCCGACCCGGGGATTCGACCCCAATACCTCATGTAAAGCAGTCACATTCACTACCGCTGCGCTACGGACACAGTGTATAGTCTTTTTACATTTTTAAGTTTACATTAGACAGGTAACGCTATACAGATAAGGCAATTCTTATTCCTTTGTAGGAGAACCTGTGTTACAGATCACCAGACTCCCATTCCTCTCCATTACGAGGTTGAGGTTTTGTTCAAAAGCCACTACGCTGACCCAGTGTGGATCGGCAGACTTTGCACTCTCAGACATGCTGGTATTCTAGCGATGTCTTCATTTACCTTTAAAGCGAGCCATATTAGACGCTTCAATAGTTTATTATAATAACGAGGCATTCAATAAATATGAGATATAATTGACATGTTGCCAAGCAAAAATACCTGCTATTCGATTCTGTCCAATCAAATAAATCGATAAGTCCGATTACGAATTACTTAGCGATTTTATCGTCTTAACTTCATGAAATCGGTAAGAAAGCTATACAGTACTCGTACTATTAGTATGTTTGGACAATCGAAACGGCTGACCTTAACATTTCGTCATCACAATTCGCTAAGGTGACCTTTGAATCACGTGTTATCCACACACGTTTGGAAACAATGAAGGGCTCATTCATTAACGGAAAACTTCTAGAATGGGTAATAATAGCGGAACGTTTACGGCTGCGTAATACGGGTTAAATTTGTATAAGCAGCTTTGGGTATCCTTCACTTTTGTCAGTCACACTGGTCACACTACTGTCTTAAAGATTACGCCTACGAATTGTTGCTAGATAAGCTCGGAAAAGACGGGTGAAGCAATTTTTTACCAACTTCAAAAAAAGGAGGAGGTATTCAACTCGTCTGTATTTTTTTTTTTATGTTTGTTACCTCGTTTCTTTCGACCGGGTGAACCGATTTTGACGATTCTTTTTTTATTTGAAAGCTGGTGCTTCCCGTGCGGTCCCATTTAATTTTGATCAAGATTTGACCATTCGTTTTCGAGTTATACTTAATAATGCGTATTTGGCTACATTGATGATGTTCTCATATTTGGCAAGGTTCACTAAAAACCGAGAAATAAACAAAATTTTAACAAAAAAGAAAACCGACTTCAAATAAGAATATTCTAAAACTTAAAATGCACTAAAAAGTTAATAAATAATTGCATATTCTTGTGAATAATTAAATTATTGTTATTATTGGAGTCGGTGTCAGCCAAGGTAGGTTTGTAACTAATTAAACATGAGATGTCTTACTATAATCATAACATAACATTGGCATGCACAATTACACACATAGACGCAGCACGAGGCGCGGGCGGCTGACACCGACTCCAAAAATACCATTAATTTAATTATTCACAAGAATATGCAGTTATTTAATAACTTTTTAGTGCATTTTAAGTTTTAGAATTTGAAGTCGGTTTTCTTTATTGTTAAAATTTTGTTTATTTATTTTTAATTGCTCTGTCGACATGTATGCGGCATACACTTGATTGCACAGATGGTGTATTGGTTTCAAGTGCTCGCCTAGCCATTGCCTCTGCGCCAAGTGTTCGATCCACGTGACTTAATATTGTTCCGCTAATAGTTGTTCCGCGTCTGGGTGTCTTTTGTTTCCATTATATGAATGTTTGTAAAGATCTCTACGACGCAGGATTTAATACCAGAGCACGACATTACTTTCTTAAAAAAAAAAATAGGAGTTGACAATTATTTGACTTGCAGCTATCTATATATGAATGTAGCGGAACATTTATTATTATATAAACCAATGTAGTCCCTCTATAGGGTGAAAGCTCTAGATTTCGACATGACGCTGTTATGCGCTATTTTGGGCCGCAACACAATTTTATCAAAATATTTCAACACAAATTGTTGTCGATATCGAACTGTTGAATATTTTATATTTTGCACATGTATTGAAAAGAGCTGACAATTTTTGTTAATACGTTTACCTTTTTATACTTGAGTGCAATGATTCATAGTAGTAAGTAGGTGGTTGCAATTTAGCTCTACCCACTACTGAATGGAGCTTTTTATTCGTATAATAAGTTGTTACTATAGGATACAAAAGGAAAATTCTGAGATCTTGGCAATTTTCTAAAGATTCATGCAGTCTTATCTCTCTTCTTTCCAAATTCGATCAGCGTCTCTTCGTAAAGGTGTTGAAAATATTCTTTCAAAAATGTTATGGACTGGTAAAGTATTTTAACTTCCTACCTAATATTATAAATGCGAATGTCGGTTTATTTGTTTTAACTACTCGACCCATCGTCATGCAATTTCGTATACACGTTTTCAGGGAAACAAGAAAAAACATGAGGTACCTTTTATCCAGGAAAAAGCCTAACTTAACCTACATTTACGCAAGCAAAACCGCTGGCAAAATCGAGTCATTCACATAGTAATGGAGCCGCCAAATCCTACTATGCTACTATAATAATCTATTATTCAATGGATGATGATGGAGCTATAAATCAGAAATTCTCAAGATGCGAAACCTATGGTCTACTCTGTTACTCATCAGCCAAACATAACTAATTTCACCGAACCGCTTTGGGTAAAAGGTTGACTCTTTTATTGAACTTCATATCCAAATACGTATCAACTGTTAAAAACCTGTTCGCCTAATACAACACAAAGTGAGGTGACACACACCTTGACCTTTTAAGTGGCTAAAGGGCTCGTTTGGCGACGGGGATGCAACTTCCTGCGGCTTTGTTGTCCATTTGAGTTTATAAAGGGTATACGTTTTATTCATGCACTAGCAAGTACATCTGGTTTTACTTGCGTGATATGCCAAAATTATTTTTATCCCAGTATGTGAATCTTTGACGCGCGCAAAGCTAGGTCCAGAAACTTTTGTAATGTACTGCCAAAAGAATGGAATCCTTCGTATTAGTGCAAGACGAGCTTAAATGCCAAACAATTATAAGTATAAACAAATACAGGGACGAATATGTAGTCTATATGTTATTTTATTAATTAGTTAATAACACATATTTAACGGAATGATAAAACATCGATGATTCGCTTGTTGAACATTACGCTTATGTTTTGGTCAATCACAACGTGCTGAGTTTAATTACTAGGTCAAGTAAACTGCTATTGAGGTTTTCTGTCTTCATTGAATAAACACTGTCCAAATCCAAATCAAACCGGAGACCTTATGCAAAGCAGTATGCCTTATGCAAACCTTATACGATTGCAACGCGACAGCCAGTAATTAATAGTTAAAGACTCATATACATTCTGATGTCATCAACCCATTGTACAATAGGTATCAAAGCGATAAATCACTTCAAGCTCACGACAAAGCAATAAAACAAAATGGTGGACCACTCCATACAAGACGTAATGACCACAAAAACTAGATCGTCTTTGTTTTGATGGATCTTCGTATAGACGTGACACGGTGAAGGTTAATAGTGAAGACATTATGAGGACAAACTGCCAAGGTTAATGGTACTTACATCAGCTATGTGTACATATTGAATCGTGGTTAACGAGAGGAGATTGCTTAAGAAGAAATATTTATTACTTAGGGATGAAGGATGTTGCTGAGGGCAATCGGTTGTAGTTCCGCTGCCGCCGCGCTGAATACTGTGAGTTCGAATCTTACGTAATTGATTGCGTACGACGGATGGAACTCGCAACCAACAAGAAAAGTGGCGCAGGAATGGTAACACTAAGGACTTACTGCGTTCCGGCTAATAACGGAGCCTCGCCATTACCACTGCGCTGAGTGTTTTGGGTTTAATCCCCACACGGGACAAACATCCACACTCTCACACACACACACACACACACACACATACACACACACGCACACACACACAGATACACATACAAAGTTTAAAACAGACTAATTTGATTTTTAATTAACTTATATGAAACGTTTTGTTAACTCCTTAGTTCAACAAAGTTTGTAACATAATTTCGGACGAATGGATGACCCTGATAACACAGGATTTACCTAGCTTCGGGGTCATTATTCATATAAACAAACAATGGAACTATGTTATATTTTTACTGTTTAAGATATTATGTATTGTTTTGGCAAATAAATTTTATTATTATTAATATGTAGTTGTTCCAAATCTGGATGTTCTTTGAATGTTTGTAAAGTTCCCCGCGACACAGAATTCATTCCTAGAGCGGCAGTTGTCTTTTTTCATTGGAGGAAACGAAAGCATTTGTGACCTACCTACCTAAGCTTGACTCTGAGATCATAATCTAGCAGGTATAATCAGTTTTCACCTCACAAAACAAGTGCAACAATAACATGCATGTGTAACTTAATACTCTTTCGTGAAATCGCTAGGTAAATACGATTTCTCGAAACGGTTTCGTTTCTCACAGTGCGGTACTCATTGTTCAATGTGAATGTTTTCTTGTGAACACTAAGAACTGCACAATGCTAGATTACGGAGGCGAGGACATCGTGAGGGGTATCTGATTACATTTACTTCATTTCATTTAGAAAAGGAGTACCTACTGGCTTTTGTTTGCTATTAGAGAAGTAAGTAGTTTTACATTGAAATTAAACAACTTTATACGGATTTGCAGAGCAGACATGTTCACAGGGAGACTAAGTCTCCCCGTGATCATGGCTGCTGAAAAGCAACTGAAACGTCAGGGAAAGTGTAAAATTAAATCTAAATCTAAATTGCTTTTATAATTTAAATAGCTTAAGTAGAAGTAAACCGTAACTAGTAAAAGTGTTTAACAATAGTAGTTTAAAGTTTTAAAATTATGTAATAATAATGTTTTATACAAAACTAGCTTTTGCCCGCGGTTTTGGTCGCGTTAATTTAGAATTTGACAATCAATTCGGGTTGTACTCTGCTTGTAATAATATAATTCAATCATGATTCGAAAGACACGTGGCGCCATCTATTATCATAAGAACGTTATTATTGTTTTCCTCGGGAACAGTAATTTTTTCGGGATGAAAGGTAGCCTATGTCCGTTTCTGTACACCTGACAACGTATATGTAAAATTTCAATATGATCGGTTCAGTGGTTTAGGCATGAATATAATATTAGTTAGGATAGTGTTTTATTCTAATTTTAACTAATATTATAAAAGCGAAGATGAGTTTGTTTGTTTTTCTGACACAAACGGATTGAAAATTATAATGTCAACCAGACGACTCTAGAATAAACCACGCGTGTTCTGTGCTCTGTGTATTTTATTTTATACTAATAAAGAAGCAAAAAAGTTAACATTTCACCGTTAGGCAAATAGGTATCGTAATCCATAGGCATCTGTGTAACGAGAATGAAACTAGCAGAATATGCAAAAAGTAATTGAGTACGTGCACCGATGTTGCAATTACGAATATTGTAGGGAGTCTTCTGGGAAAGTAATTTATACAGGACTAGCGACCCGCCCCGGCTTCGCACGGGTGCAATGCTGATACTAAATATACTACAGAATGTCTTTGTCGTTCACAGCTTTTTTGTCATTCGACAATACAAACATGTTTTCTTAAGCACGCGCCGCCGGCCCCCCGG
Source organism: Catocala sponsa (assembly GCA_963564715.1). Taxonomy (NCBI): domain Eukaryota; kingdom Metazoa; phylum Arthropoda; class Insecta; order Lepidoptera; family Erebidae; genus Catocala; species Catocala sponsa. The sequence goes on from OY751349.1 coordinate 20,690,356, forward strand.
TGGGTACCGCCGCAACCGCTATGTCCCTGCATTTTAAATCTGTAATATCTTCGAAAATATTCATTTAAATAACATACTGTAAAGGGCCTATATTAAATGCACAATGTATTTAAGGTACTTAATTCGATAAGGATTAATGCTGTATTGCTTAAAATCGCTTCGTAAATAAGCCATTATTTCTCGTAAGAAGTAAAGGATAAAAAATGGTTATTGTGGGTTATCCCTAAGAGATAGACATATACCATCGCGGACTTTTTTGTACAACTTTTTAAGGTGTACAATACTGTAGTACATTATATTAATCTATCTCGTAGGGTTCAGCCAGCGTTTGCAATGTAAGCGCAAAAAAATGTATTTATTTACGACATCACATTATAAACCTCTAAAATTAACAGTGTTTTTCTACTATATTATGCATGTATTATACATACATATAAACCTTCCTCTTGAATCACTATCTATTAAAAAAACAAAATCCGTTGCGTAGTTTTAAAGATCTAAGCATACATAGGTACAGACAGACAGCGGGCAGCGACTTTGTTTTATACTATGTAATGTAGTGAAGCCGACAAAATCACCTGCAATATTTCAGCATAGTGTAGTAGGTATAATATGTTTAAATATATATTAATATAAATGAAGAATAAAGAATAAATTATAAAAAGGAAAGTTTTGTTTGTTTGTAATGGACGAACTTTAATAATAATAAATAATAATAATAATAATAATAATAAGTTTATTACTTTATAAGAAATACACTTAATCTAAGTACAAAACTAGGGCTTAAGGAATACATGACAAACTGGAGACCCTGACTTCTAAACTAGGTATAGACCTGTATCTTAGAAGCCAGTGATACCTTCTGATAGTAACATTAATATAAGCCTCACAAATGGTTACAATCATTGATATTCTCATAAATAGTGAGAAAATACTAAGTACAAAAATTGGGTTAGGGAAGATGGAGAAAACTATCTTTCTTTATTGTATAGAAGGAATACAAAATCTGCAAGTGTCTGCTTAATAAGTGTGAGATTTATAAAAACTTTAAAACTACTGAACCCATTTATATAATTTTTTATTGTTGTGTGTTTCTTTGTTTAACTACTACTTACAGTACTAACCTTAACTACTCGACCGGTCATCATGAAGACCGTTGGATTGCCACGCATAAGTCTTGGGTTCGATCAACTATGACTTTTCGATGTTATGTGCGTATTCATTAGTTAATTATCGCTAGCTTTAACGGTAAAGGAAAACATAGTGAGGCAAACTGCATGTCTACAATTTCTCCATAAAATTCTTGAAGACATGACAAGTCTGCCCACCGGCAGTGGGCTAGCGAGATGGATTATGCATGATAATTCTCGCACTGAAAAGAGACCTGTGCCCAGCATTTTGAGAGCTGTATCAGCCCTGATATTATTAAGAGATACTTTGGAACATAATCGATTCTAATAAACAATAATAATAATAAATAAACCAAAATATAGCTGGTGAAATATATAGTTAATACACATCTGAGGACTCCTTAAAGGACAGTTACAGTTGTGAATTGAGAGAGAATTCTTCAGAAAAGCAATTCTCTAAAGCAATAAGGCACGGACAACAAAGTGATTCTTTAATGGTATCGTTTTCTTTAACGCAAGGTACAACGCTACGGAACCCAAGCTATCGATAGTGAAAGAAGTATCTCTATGATTTACTGCATATTGCATACGGTGTTATCGTACCTCGAACGGTTATAAATCTTACATACTTTTACCGGACTGTGGCGGTGAGAAAAGGAGTTTATATTGTCTATTTCTTTCTTTGTAAATGACTAGCTTTTGCTCGCGGCTTTGCTCGCTTTAAAGTAGGTTAGGTTAGGTGTATGACTGCATGTGAATGTGATTCGCGTGGATCCGTCGATTGCGGTTTTGTAACAAAAAAGCGTATTGATTTTTGGACACGAGTATTATTAATTTTAAATCTTTTTTATCCTTGACGTATAGCTTGATCAATCAGCCATCTAGCCACCATTCATGGCATGTAAGTTGGCTTACCGTGGTAGGGTTAGTCGGTAGGACCAAACCCCTCTTTCCCTTTCACCGCAGAGATGTATGCGTAAGTGCATTCCGCCATGTATAGCTAAGTTAGCAAAGCGACATTACAGTTTATCGAGATCGCAGGTTCAAGTCCTGCTTCATGGATTGTATTCCTTGTATATCTATACTAATATATAATATTATAAAAAGAAAAGATTTGATTTTTTATTTGTTTGTTCGTATGTTTGTTTGTTTGTAATGATTTAACTCAATTCTACGCAACTGATTTTAAAAATTCTTTCGCCGTTATAAATCTATATTATAGAAATAGAAATAGAAAAATATTTATTTACAGTAAACAAAAAAATATTACAATATATCCGGCGGCCCCACACTAGGCAAGCCTGTCCTGTGGGTGCCTGCTACGATTTACAATTTTTTCGTTAATTATAATTATATATGCTCGGATCGGTTCAAACTTGCTTAAAAATCTTATTTTCTTAGTATATAATACATATATTTTTTTAGTATATAATATATATAGTATTTATGTATACCTATCCATGACTATAAATATAATATCACAAGTATACACTTAAGAATTTTTTTCCTATTTATTAGTGGTTTCCAAATATCCACTATTATTAATATCCAAGTTTATGGCTATATAAATATTGAATAAATGACAAATACATATTTTAATGTGTGTGTGTGTGTGTGTGTGTGTTTTCTGTTGCCATCCCTGTTACAATGATAGGTAATCAGTTCAGGTGAAGGAAAAGATTTTCTGTGGCATCATAAGATAGTGAAAGCAACCAGCTTATGATTTTTTGTTTTGATTCATTTACTGAGCACTGCTTAATGTCACATGATTTGGATTTCACCAAGTAATATAGGCTATATTATATTTTATTAACGTGAACAAAGACACGAGCAAAAGCTAGTAATTTATAATCGTATGTAAATTTTAAATGCGTATGTAAACTGAAGTATTGTTACTGAAGTACATAATTATATGTGTTCGTCATAATTACAATACTTCAGTAATAATTTAATGTAGGTAGTACGTTTTCAGCGTTAGTTTGAATTGCGTTTCTAGACATAACCCTCACCTTTATTTAACCCTTGGGTCGCGAAGGTCAAATGGCAGTAGGTAGCTTTAGGTCGACCAAATCTCAGAGACGTGCATAGTTTTGTTTATCTTTGAACTAACTATTGCTCGTGGTTTTGCTCGCTCGGAAATAGTAGGTACCTACTTTTTCCTGGATAAAAGGTACTGTTAAGGCATGAAAGCATAATAAACAAAGAAACTCACATTCGCATTTATAATATTAGTTAGCATTATTAATACGTACTTATGTAAATACTAGATGTTCCCGCGGTTTCACCCGCGTTTATCGTTACTGCGCCGCCCCCGTTGTTCGTAGCGTGATGTTGTATAGCCTATAACCTTTCTCGGTAAATAGGCTATCCAACACTAAAATAATTTTTCAAATCGAACTAGTAGTTCCTGAGATTAACGCGTTCAAACAAACAAACAAAATCTTCAGCTTTATAATATTAGTATAGATTTAACAAAATGTGGCTGAAGCTTGAATACAGACATATAGGGCATAGCAATGTTTCTGCTCAAACCACGAGCAGATCACTTTTTGACTAGGAAAGGGCCTCCATCCCATAAAAGCTTGCACCCAAATTAATATCTTGTGTTATGATCCTGCGGTAGGCAGAGTTAATGCCCAAATTAATGGCTCACTGTCAGCAGTTTTGGTTCCTTACGATGGCAACGTAGCAATATTTTTATGCAGGCTTACATATAACAAACATGCACACGCCTGTATACCACGGTGTTGTAAGTAGTTATAGAAAACCCAAAATCAAAATATGTTTATTCATGTAGGTCCCAAAGTAACACTTATGAACGTCAAAGTTACACTTATTCATGTGAATTTACATTTACATTTACCTATTGCCATGTTAGCAAGGCAAGGGCGTAGAACCAATGAGAAGAACTGGCAAGAAACTCACGGCTGCTCTTTTGTTTTGTTTGTATTACCGGGATACCTTTCCCCGGTGAGTCCGACATAACTTCTCCGTCGCCCCGCAGAGAGGTATGCGTCAACGCATTCCCCCTAATAAAAAAAAAATTAACGCCTACTTCAATTCGGTATAATTAGTATAATAGAATACATACATCACGCCTATATCCTCGCTTGTTTCACCTTGTTTTATTTTTCACGTATTTAGGTTTCACTTAATAGGGGGTAAGCCAATTGCTGTTTACTGGATACATTGCCAGAGCCTGTGCTGCTACTGAAAATTACATGACATAAAATCCGAATGAGTAAAACAACAAGTGAGAAACGGAAATGAATTGCCGTAAATCTTAGAGTTCGAAAAAATGGTTCAAGTAATACGCAAAGGTGACGTGATACCACGTAACCTTGAGGTCAGAGGTCAAAGGTCATAGTCATTTTGGGTTATATCGACTATGCTGAGTCGAATGGCGTTGACCGCGAGTTTCTAGCTCTTACGGTTCTTGATTTGAAAGTTGTATAACAGACAGACGGACGGACGGACAAAGCTGTTGTATAAGAGTTTTATCGAACTCTAAAAGTGTATTAACATTACTGCTTTCCAGGAATTTCACAAGGAATATAGTTTTTATGAGAAGTAAATTAACGCTGATATAACATTGATATCCAAAAACGAAACTACTGCGTTCATCACACAGTTTAGCCGCAATTATAGTAGTACCATATCAGGTATAACGTATGTATGCGATTGCTATCTCCTTGTTCCTGTCATTTGACATTTACTCCTACTACCAGATTTGAAATCTTATTTAGTTTTGAATAAATTAATACATCCTTAATTTTAAAGATTGGATAATGTAACTGTTTGACATACATAGATAATAAAAAATGAGAGTCAAACAAAATATATCGTTGTTTTGGTTTGAAACGAAACCAACGATATTTTGTATTATAAGAAAAACTATTTCACACAAAAATAAAGGCAATTGATAGAAAACCTTGTTAAGTTAATAAATAGTAGGGGGTGACCAAACTGTCTTGAACGCAAGACGGATGACTTAGGGTGCATACGATTTGCGGGTACCGGGGGAATTTCTTTAGGAAACGCTGATTTGATGGATACAAAAGGATCATGGGATAAATGGGGATGCTTAAGATTCCCTGTGTGGGGTGCGAGGTGCTTCGATCACCTATTATTTCCTACAGATGCAGTTGATTCTGCAGTTTATCAAATGGGTGTTCAACATATTTGTTAGGCGTTGCTAAAATGCCAACATAATTTAAAATTTTCTGGGAATTGCATCTTCCTTTTCTGTCAATAAATTGGAGGAAGTAGAAGGATGAAAGAGAAGAAAAATGGGACGTCAATTAAATACAACGTGATTTCGCGAATAAAGGCTTACTTATACGAGCTGTGTTTTCCTCACATCACAAAAGCAATGCCAAGGAAACACTACCGTAACTTTGTCGTATTTTCCATTCATCCCATCTTTCAATTATTTTCTGAAGATTCTGTGGAGCGATAATATTATGCTACGTTAACCGCTTATTATCAAGCAGGCCAGCTTGTTAGCCACCTTTGGTTATGTAAAACCTTAAATCTTCAAAACGTTACTTTGCAAACTAAATGAACAATTGTAATCTGGAAACTCTTGTTCAATACTCGTTTTCAATAACCTAACCAAGAACCGTACGCATCAGCTTATTAACCGTCCGCGCGTCCGTCTATCGACGCATTCAGAGGGGCTGTGTAAGTGCTGTACAAACACAATACTGTCTAAACTGTATGCGGAGCTTGGGTGGTGGGCCCTCACGCGCACACACACACACACACACTCACAAATTTTTATAAGTAGAGTAATAGACTTGGAGGGGTAGGCAGAGTATACGGATTTTCACTTGCTATGATCTTAACATGCTCTTTAGTGTAATTCATTTTATCATATTATGCTCCAAGCACGCTTGTCGGTTTATAACAATACTAGCTTGTGCCCGCGGCTGCACTCGGGAACAGTTCTTTTACTCGACGAAAGGTTCAATGTTCTCTATTTTACTTTGCTTTTCAAATCTTATTGAAATAAACTACTGTAACAACTACATACAGCAACTCATATACATATGGAAAATAATATTATAACATTGAATTGTATTGTTAATAAACATTTGGCGATTGAAAGGAGTGGCCATGAGTTTCTTGCCTGCTTCATCTCATGAAAGCTCTACTACACGAACAGGCTTTTTTCAATGCTAAATTTTTATTTCCTGCTATTTATTATTATTATTTATTAGTTAATTGACGTGTCCAAGAATTCTTTGCACATTTTTATGAATAAAGATTTTTGACTTTCACTTTGACAATGCCCCGAGTGATGTGCCTTCGATGCCCGCACGAATCATAAAATTGGTTGATTAATGTTTGGTATATAAATTGTTATCATAAGTAAAATGTTAAAGATACTATTTACTTTGATATGAATAGGGTTTTCGTGTTAATTCTTCACATATAAGATAGTACCTATGTCTGCATAGAGGACATAGTGGTTTAAGTCATCGTCTCGCCACTGCGCCGAGGGTTCGATCCCTACACCAAACAAATACTTGTGTAACAGACTCCACAAATAGTTGTTCCGAGCCTGGATATCATTTGTTTCCGTTGTTCGAATCAGTCCTGCCGTTTCAGAGGTTAGCCCGCACAAAGACAGGCAGTCTGACAAAAATTATATAAATTGATTTTTTGATATATGCAATGTAACTTTCATATTCATTTAGTAAAAAGCTGTTTGATTTTGACATTACAAACAGACACTTTAATTTTATCTATTTGTAGAGATTAGACAGCAGTTACATACAAAGATTGTTGATACAAAGATTCTACACTGAATTGAATTCAAACTTGATTTAATATTAATTATAGTGAAGGTTATTAGTCGTAAACATCGCTCAAGTTGTTCCAATTGAAAGGATTACACGCGACCGGAGCATCGCTCCTGTATTGATCTTATGCTCAAGGTGAGTTTGTGTCGTCTATTTGCTTTTAATAACAACCTTATTGTATACACACATAGTATAACGACTATTTCTAAGAGGTGTTGGTAGAGACTATAGATTTTCACTCGCTTTTCATCCTGACGAACAACACAAATAAAGTAATTTAATTGGTAAAATTTACGTTTGGAGACGCTAGGTTCATAGGGTCCGGGCGCTCGTACGCTTTTCAGAGATCTGTCTGCGGCTAATCGACGCATCACATGACCAAAAGGCTGGACTATTCTTGGCTTAAAGAATCAGCATTGCCATTTAACATGGGAATGCTGCTAGTCTTTACTTTTCCGGTTGACAGCGATGCTGATAAATTTTACGACGCTGTCTAAACCAGCAAAGTTTTTTACAATAATTTATTTTGTGCCGTTCTTTTTTATTTTGGTTTACTTATTTTATATGCTATGATTGTTGCCTTTGTAGATGTATATAAAATCCTAACATACCTGTTTTGCTTAGGGTACCTTTGACCTGGATTTTCTGCCTTTTAAACAGCGGCGGCACACCGGTGGCTAGACACAATTTTTTTTTTTTATTATGTCTGGTATTCTAATACTTGACAGATTAAGAACGTCATTGATCTATTTACAGATATAATATGTAATACATACCTAGAATAGCTGTCTCTCAATTCTGATTACTAAACTGACTACTTAGATCTGTAGAATAGAAGTCGATGAAGCAAGTTTTCAATCAGTCAAATCGAGGAAAGACCAGTTACTTAGTTAGGTAGGTATGATTTTATTCTTAACGAAATAACTAATACTTAATATGTTTATGTAATCATCTATGTATATTAATACGTGAAGCAAAAACTTTGTACCCCTTTTTACGAAAATTGCGCGGACGGAGGAGTATGAAATTTGGTACAGTTTAAGTTTATAAGGAGAAGAAGTGACGAATCCTAATATTTTTATTAAATATGCATTACAAATACATTAAACTTATAAAAAAACACTACACGCACACAACCATGCATTTGACACAAGCAGTTGAATCGCGTTCATAGTATTTCGGCATGGTTCGCCTGATGTCGTAGAATTCTGCGTAACTATGGCTACATATGTATGTTGAGTAGGTGACTAAATGAAATGTGATCATAAGGGAATAGTTATAGACAATAAAACCTTAGTAACGATCAAACTTAAAATTTAAATCATTTATGGTCGAATTTCGACCACTTGGCGACCACTAGTAAAAATAAAACTGAATAAGTAGGTACAATAGTAAACATAACTATTTGGCTAACATGTCTTCTTATTAAAAAACGAAGCTGAAAAAAAAATCATATAATATGCGACATTTTATATGTTCAAATTTTGAGATAGACGCATTGCGGTTTCATTTATACACATACGCACGTTTACGATTCCCCTACCCGTGCAGTGTCCGAAATGCGAATACCTTAAAAACTACGAAAACTTTCAAGAACTCTTCGATATTAATTACTTTTAAAGTATTAGATGTAATTTTAAGTTACTTTGAAAACTTATAGTACAATATTACAAACTTTGAACCGGCACATCGCTCTCCTCAAGAGTGGACTTTTGAAAAGAATATACAAGCCTCATAATTTATTTTAGCATACTTCTATGAAATGTTGACTTAATAAATTACTTCAAGCAAACTGCCGATCTATCGTCATACAGAATGATTTTTACCCTTTATGAATGCCTACGTCATATCTGAACTGGTGTGCAAAATTAAAGTTTAGAGACATAAAAACACTACGGTTTGAGCTGTATAGTATATATACGCCAGTCAGTCAAATCCCTCATTCAGTTTTGCTTTTCCTAGGCATAGATTTCTATCAATAATACTGTTCTAGTGACTCATAGAACTGTATTATTGGTAGAAATGTATGAAAAAGACTTAAAGATCTTTAAGATAGAGATAAGCACTTTTGATAGAGCCACATAGCGTGTGTTTAAAATATACATATCTGATTGACGTTGGAAACAGTTCTAATGTAAGGCCGGATACTTGCTAGCCATCTTAATGGTATCCTATCTAATATTATAAATGCGAATGTGAGTTTGTTTGTTACGCTTTCATGCTTCAACTACTCGACCTATTATCATGAAATTTCGCATACACGTTGTCAGCGGTACAGAAATGGGCGCAGCTTACCTTTCATCCAGAAAAAGTACTGTTTCGATGGGACAGAAAATTTACATAACCTACATTTATGCGAGCGAAGCCACGGGCCAAATATATTAAAAAATAAATGTGAAAGTATGAAAGCTCTATGAAAGCGAATCCATGACGTAAGAGTGGAACGACATTTGAAAGTAAATCTGTTTGTTTGTATTGATGTCGATTGTCTAGTACTGACTTTACATAATACTACGTTATAAGCCTCAAACTTTACGTAAAGGTGTATCAGTCAGCCTCGATGGCGTAGTGGTCAGTGTAACCGACTGCCACGCCTGAGGTCGCGGGTTCCATTCCTGCACAAGTCAAACATTTGTGTGCATAAACATTGATGTTTGCCTTGGTCTGGGTGTTTCTATGTATAATATGTATGTATTTACAAAATAACAAAGTATATATGTATGTTTATCCATTGTCTAGTACCCATAGTACAAGCTCTGCTTAGTTTGGGCTAGGTGGTTTTGTGTGTGTGTATGTGATAGAATATTATTAATATCAAATACATTCATTTATTGCCAGTTTTCTTTACGATTATATCATACGTAATTAATTTATATCAGCCTTGTTACATAAACAGTTGCATTGTTATGTACGGGCCTATAAGTTTTCTCACGATGGTTTTCTTCACCGTTATACAAAGGTTAAATCATAATGTGAAAGCATATCTGTCCTTAGAAGGTATAAATCAGATGGCTGTTTTTAAAACTTGGTTAACGTTCTATTAATATAACTGCGAAACTGTTTCTTAACTTTCAATGTATACCCGTTCCGAATTAAACGAAATGGAGTGTTGAAATAGTTTAAATGTTTAAAAAAGTTTGTATTTGATAAATCCTAGACATACTCACATGTAAAGCTATAACCACTAAGGTATACTTGCATATTTCCTTAAAGACGAAACATCTATGTAACATTGTTTTCTAATAAAGCAAAAGTATTACGCAAAACAGCCAATACAAGTTATATAATTCTACCCACATCCTCACACCTCGAACAAAAAACCGTTATATTTAAATTCCCTCGCTTTCTCTTAGGCCATAAAGATTTTACGTTATTCTATTCGAACCGTAATCGTTAACGGTAGCCTTATTGCCTTCTATTCGGTTTTATTTGAATAGTAAAGGGTTATTGGCTCAAAAGCCGCGTTGTAAATGCGCACTTGAAGCGTTCGCTGAACAACGCGATTCTAAGCATTTAAATAGGTAAGTGAATATTGTAGCTTAGTAACATAACAATCGTGTCGTTTTCTTGTTTCGAGCTCAAATAATAACAACGTTACAACATCTTTAATAGGAGGTATGGCATAGCGAATTAACCACTTAAGTTAGTGCAGCTCGGCTGAGAAATACATGGATCATTTAGAATTATAGAGTGAACAATTGCTTATTGTATTTATGGCAAAATCAATTTCATATATATCTATCCATAGATCATAGATAAAAAGCAGTTAGTTACGGTGCTTTTCCTTGATATGAGTAAAGCTTTTGATCTAGTAAATTTTACAAAGCTGCTTGACAAATGCGAGCGTTACGGTATAAGGGGTACAGCGTTGGAATGGTTGCGTAGTTATCTTCAGGGTCGATCCCAATGTGTAGAAGTGACTCGAATGGAAGAAAAATTAGCCTTAAGTTCCTATAGATCTGAATTTCAATACAATAAGGCAGGAGTACCACAAGGTAGCATTCTAGGACCACTCCTGTTCTTAATATATATCAATGATCTACCAAACGTCACTACATATAGATGTGTATTATTTGCTGGCGATATATCTGTGATTATTCCGTCAAGTAAAAATCATGAAGAAGCATTAAAGCTCACGTTAAAAAATATAGTAAGTTGGCTAACACAAAATAATTTAAAAGTTAATTTATCTAAAACCAAATACGTCCAATTCTGCAATTACCAACAAAAAACGCAAGATATCAATCTTACATTTGAAAATGAAAAGATTAACAAGGACACCAACATTAAGTTTCTAGGACTTACATTAGATGAAAACTGTAATTGGAAACTGCACATTGACTCATTATGTAAAAAGCTAAACAGGTTTGTCTATGCTCTTAGCCAATTAAGAAAATCGGCCAATGAAGAAACGGCACTTACAGCCTATTATGGTCACGTAGGATCCATTTTAAATTATGGTATACTGTTGTGGGGAAATTCAACGCACATTTCAAGGGCATTTATAGTTCAAAAAAAATGTATCCGGGCAATTTGTAAGGCAGGGCCTTTAGAATCATGTCGGCCACTTTTCAGGAAGTTAAGTGTTTTGACTTTGGCATCGATGTATATACTGGAAATTGGTATGTTTGTTAAAAAGCATCAAAGATTATTTGCCAAGGTTAGTGACAATTATAAATATAGTACAAGGGATCCCACAAAGCTACAGATGGAGTTGTGTAGAAGCACTTTTCATCATCGAAATAGCCAAATTATGTCTATTAAGGTATACAACCATATTCCTCGGTCTTTCAGAGAGTTGCCAATTTTCCAATTTAAATCCAAATTAAAAAATGGCTAATTGACATGTCTTTTTATACGATTAAGGAATTTTTCGACTATAAACATAATACAAATTATTACTAACAATTTAAGTGACATTTTATATTAACTGTATACCTACCTATTATTATCTTTTGCTGCCCTATTTTTATTTAAATTTATTGTTTTGCTTTAATTTAGTATTACTATTAATTTAACATTGTATGACATTAATTATTTCCCTTATAATTACTAATGACATTGCCTCCATATAAATGTATGATATTCGTATTATAATCAAAATAATTGTATAATCATATTATTAATCATAGTAATTTCTCTAAAATGTATTTAATTTAGTTGTGATACTTACTATGTAAATGTTCGCATGCCTGACAAGTGCGAGATGTGCAAAGAGCCTTAATATTATTATTTACCACCACTAATGTAAACCATATCTCTAGCGAAATAAATTTTTCATTTTCATTTTAATTTTTTCATTTTCCAGTAGTCAATCCTCTTGAAAAATGTTTATGGTCTTCTCTGAAGTGAACTAACGTGAAACTTGAACTAGTTGGCATAGTTGGCTCTTCAGGGATTAGTCGTGAGGCTATGTATGTAAATCGCGGAAGTCTAATAACATTTGTAGTTCCATATATTTCAACGTCCGACATAAAATACGATATATCAGCAACAGAGATCCAACAAATATGTTATCGGCACACACGGCTGGTAGGCGGCAATAAGCTGGCATAGTTCGGTGTTTGACCTGCAGAGTAAACAGGGGAGACGAGGAAACGAACGTAAACGTACTTCTGCTTTACGACATGTTAGTTCTGCTTCAAACATTCGTATTCCTCACGCCTTGGAAAAATAATGGAGGAGGAACTGTATCCTTTGAAATTAAACTACTATATACGGATTTTATTGCGTTGTATATTTGACATCCGTATATAGTAGTATAATTTCAATGAATAACATTCGCGTAAATAGAAGACAACTGTATCCTTACTAAAATTATAAATTTGAAAGTAATTCTGTCAGTCGGTTACCTCTTCACGGCTAAACCACTCAACCAATTTGGATGGGTACAGAACTAGGTTAAAACCAGGGAAAATACATAGGCTTCACTTAGAAAACATTTATTCATCTAAATTACAAAGCATTTGTGATTGGTGAATTTGCTACAGATAAATTTAAATTAGTTGTAAGGCTTAGGCAAAGAGTTAAGCCTCTCAGAATAGTTGCAAGAAACGTCATACTTCCTTCTTCATATACCTACTTCTAGTCTTATTATAATGATACGTGTAGTAAAATATTAGTAGTGTCATGTTTTTAGATACATTTGAATCTCAGTCTTTCATAGAACTGAATATTTTAAGAATAATAAGATGGCATTGATAGCAGCAGAAATGCTTATAATCCAATAATAGTACTGCTATTTACGATTTTATTATGCTTGATATTTCAGTACGGGAATTGCCATACTAAAGACAACTAATTCTACATACATACCTTTATGCGTCCTAATGAACTAAAACATGTCTCTAATATAAAGTCATATTTAATAGCATAAAAGGCGTCATTTTTACTTAACAAGAACTTGCATAAGTAGCCTGCACTTTCGGACGTTCATTTAAAATACATTCATTATATTATCACAGAACTGTCTACGAGTTTCGAGATTTTCCCGTGAAAGCCCGAACGGCACTCAACTTCTTGAAAAAGTGAATTCACAGCATCACGTGATATTATTTTATCAAAAAGAAAGCTCCTTACTACTTACTCATCAAGCAAAATAATCTTCACAGAAACAAATGATTTTCTGACGTTTTTCTTACAAAAATATGATGTAACGTCGGGACTGAGGAGTTTAGATATAAACGAGTATCGAAATGCGGGGACAAAACTGTATTAAGTGTACGTAGGGTCTCACCCTCCGGCAGGGGGCGGCATAGGGCTGTGTTGCACATTACACCTACATTGTAGTTTTTTTGAAGACGGCTGTGAATTTAGTGCATTAAGTAAAGTAACTATTGCTTTTTATTGGTGAACAGAATTCATAGTATATATACATAAATATACTATTACCCCAAACAACTGTTTCATTCCTGTATTCGTGTTTCCTCTCTAAAGACATTTTCATCGACCAAGATGGTCGATGAAAATTGGCAACAAAATTTTTGCAAATTTACCTAAATATGATAATAAATCTCAGACTAACTTGCCTCATAATATTAGCCTTGACTGTGATCATAAAATTTAGTGATAAAAATATGCAAAAGACGTAAAATATCAGTCTTGTAATCCAATAGGTATATTCAATTAGATAATAGTGCAGCTATCTCACCATCAGGTTACAATCCAGCCTCTCAAAAGCGATAGCATCTTGGTCGATCAGCATAACTTTGACCTTAACTTGTTTTTAACTACATAAATACGATGCTATCGATTGCTTAAAACACTTATCAGTAGTTACTCTGCCTACGACTAAAGAAATGTACTATTCTTTTCCTTGCCTAAAGTCTAAATCTCAACCCTACGCCACCCTTGCGCATCAAATCTCGGGGGTGAGTATGTCAATCAAAATATCCCTTAATGGGGCGGCGATTCCGCTTAGGATATTAGATAAATACGGCAGGGTAGCGGTGATAATGATAATGGCCCCCGGGGACCCAGGAAACATAACGAGTTGAATCGCTGATGAAGTTATCTAAGATGCTGCGTTATGTCTACGCGTATAACTTCATGTATATATAGCAAATTTGGTTCGACGACAATGATTCCTTGGAGGAAAAGAGGGTAACAAGAAATGTTAAAACCTCTCATTGCAAAGAAGTCTTGCTGCTGTCGTTCCTTCAAAATTGTGTGAATATAATAAATTTTAATGAGATAGTTTGTATGTATTCCAACTTTGTTTCTAACTCTAAACATTATTAATATGTTGCTATATAATAAGGTAAACATTATAAACATCTAATGGTAAGCAGTTATCGTAACTGTAACCGCATCATAAACCGGGTATAAATTGCACGTTGCTAATCCGATTAAATCGAATCGCGGATGTCCAGTGCAAGTTACAAAGATCACCATTCGCCCTACTATAAACAAGGTGCCTTCCAGACGAAACCATGATTTTAGAAAACCTTTTCATTGCAAGATTATAACACAAAGTTATAATGCTTTCTTAGTAAGATATCCAATCTGTTTCTTCCAAAATTCGAATATGTCAATCCTCATGCGTTGATTTGGCCGCGCCCTATAATATAAGCATAGTAATAGTATGTCATTTGCATGGGTGTCTTATAACAGGGATTAAAATTTTCGACACTATTCGTAACCGTCTGTGCATAATTAATAGCATTCGTGCCATATCACAAACAAACGCTTTAAATATTTACTAGCGGTCGCCTAGTGCTCGAAATTCGACCAAAGTTTGCCAGTAAGATATTGCTGATATATGTCATTATATATTGATATATGTAACCATAGTTACGCGCTTCGACTGTGTGTGTCAAATGCATGGTTTGGTTGTGTGCGTGTAGTGTTTTTTCATTAATTTAATGTATTTCTAATGCATATTTTATATAAATATTAGCATTCGTCACTTCTTCTCTATATAAACTATAAGTGTGTGAAATTTCATACTCCTCCGTCCGCCCAATTTTCGTAAAAAGGGATCCAAAGTTTTCTCTTCACGTATTAATATATAGATATGCATAGATATAGAAACTTGCGCTATAAAAGGAAAAAGTAAATATATTCAGCAGCGTTTTAAGGAAACGATATTTTCTATTCAAATAACTGGAGACTAGAAATATCTGAGGTACAGAGTTAGACTGCTTTAGTAGATTTATGGTAGAATTAACGTTAATGACATCTCTATTGTAACTAGCAAACGATTTGTAAAATATATTGGCGTGCCTCAAGGAAGCATTCTAAGCCCACCTTTACTTATAATATACCAAATAGTACACTTATATAGTATATTCTCTGAACACACCTTAGCATATCGACTAAACATGATATTAATAACCACTTGCCAGTAATCTACATTTCTTCAAAATTCTATTTCGTTATAGACTACAACCCACACGTGATTGACATGAATAAATCCTGCTATAGGTTATGATGATAATTTTGTATGGAGAAGCATAATTATACCAAAGACAACTTATTTATGTAGTGGACCTGGCCTTACCGGGTCTCTATATCCAAGACTAGCTATTTCCCGTGGCTTCGCTCGCGTAAAAGTAGTATAGGTTATGTTAGTAACCTAGTAGTTCCTAGGTATTAGTATTGACAAACAATGTAACTGGAAGTCACATATAGAGAAGACCACCAACAAGATAGATCGCTACGTCTACGTACTAAGACGGATCAGAGAGATCGTAAACTTCCAAACCGCTATAATCGTGTACCACGCATATGTATCTTCCGCACTAAGGTATGGGATTATTTTATGGAGAAACTCTGTAGATGTGAATATACTGTTTCGTGCACAAAAAAAGTGTATGAGAGCAATGTGTGGCGTAAATTATCTCGAAAGCTGTAAACCATTGTTCCATAATCATAAAATATTACCGTTACCATGCCTATAAATATTTGAAATTTGCAAACTTGTTAAAATACATCCCGAACTGTTTAATAAACTTGGCGACGCTGAAGGTAGCCGTACGCGACATAAATTTAGATTAAAACTGCCCCAAATTAGAGTCGAAGTCTGTAGAAAAAATGTATACTGTATGGCCATAAGGGTATATAACCATCTACCCAATGATCTCACTAGGTTACCAATGACATTGTTTAAGCGTAAATTGTTTAATTTATTACATGATAAAAGATATTATTCGGTAACTGAATATTTTAATGATAGATTCATAATCTAGATGATATTATTAATATATTTATAAATACATTACTGTTATTAAAATATTTTCAATTCTAGATTAAGATATGTGTTTGTCAGATTTTCTTTTTTTTTTCTAATTAATATTTTAAATGAATGTTTAACGTGCTGTATATTCATTTTATTATCTTATTTTTCCTGGATTATATACAATTCATTAATAAATATCAATATGTCATTTAAATAATATGCATGTAATTTTAAAATTGTACCAATGTAATTTAATTAATTAAATTTTGCACGCCACATGTGGCAGAATATGCAGTACAAATTTAAAAAATGACCACCTGATACCTGAACCATATTCTAGCAAATAAAGATTATTATTATTATTATTATAAACAGTATTTTTTAAAATAAAATGTAGCCTATGCTAAGAATTTTTAAAATCGGTTTAATAGTTTCGGAGTTAATCGCATACAAACAAACAAACAAAAAATAATTTCTCTCCTCTTTATAATATTCGTATAGATAAGAGTCGCCTTAACTACAGTAAGTGACCATTTGACATATTTTTTTATAGAGTATGTGTCAAAAATTAAATGTCTGTAGGCGAAACGACTCGTTCCTTAAACATATGTACCGAGCCGAAGGCTACTACCATCTCGTTCATATAAGGAGGCCCGTAAACCAGTAACTACAAAGTTTACAAATAAATTAAAGAACCAAGTTCGGTCCCCGATAATAAAGTTTACCATTAGACGCCGAATTCTCTAAATTTATAACCAAAAAAGTTTCCCATGAGCGCATGGTGACTTATCAACTCCAACATCCGTTTGCTAATGGAATCGGCGACTATTTCCGTCAAGTGATCGATAGCTGCTTTTAACATTATTGCTTTGCAAAAAAACATCATCTATACACGCTAATTTATTCCCTAACGCTTTATAATAAGCATCAAAATTGAATGGTTCGCGGAATTACTTGCGTCTGTAGGGGTGACAGGCTTCTCCCTAAATTCGGAAATTATTGTCAGTTCGCATTATTCGTGGTGTATTGTTGTACGTACGAAGTACATTTGTCAGCGGGTTGTGAACTTAAAGGTCTCATGATGTACTGGGTTGTATTTACGTGATTTATTAAACATGCATTCATTTGAGAAACTTTGACCGAATGTATAAAGTATTATAAGCTGAGCTGTATGTGGGCTATTTGACTATAGTGATCGCGTAGTGGTTAGGTGGTCTTCTGGTCACTCCACACACGTGCCAAGTGTTGTGGGTTTGTATCTCAAAACAGGATAACACTTTGTGTGATCCACAAATTGTTGTTTCTAGTCTATGAATTCGTTGCTTGAATATTTTTAAAGACCCTGTGACTCTATAACTATATCTGGAAGAGCTGTATTTTACTAAAACACGGATATTTATATGTTTTAGAAAAAGATAATTTTGACATTACTCTTGCAGTTTCGATATCTCTATGGAAAAGCGGATGACTACCTACTAAATATGTTATTGTATCTACAGCATATTAAAGAAGATGAAGTAACAAGTTTTATGTTAAAATTAAGATTTGTGTCCGTACATCTATATTCTAACAAAACTTGCTTTTATGTTGGCAGTATTCAAGCTCAAAGATAAGACCTATTGCAGGCTGCAATGATCAGTTTATATAGAAATGCACATGACATGAAGGCTTAAATGCAAGACGGAAGATCTTAGTATCTCGATGTGTCCTTCTGCCTTCCATTTAATCAACAGAGGAACTGTTAAGTTATTCTAAATTGTATTACGCTGGTCATTTAACCGGGATAATATAGAGCTGAAAATTGCTACAAATATCGCCAACTATGATTTTATGTTCCATGAAATAGAGAGCCAGCGTATTGCCGTCTACCGTGCACAGGTCCAAACACCATGCTGCGACTGGGCATTTCTTGACAGAAACACACTAACACTTGACTGCACATAAATTGCATAGTGGTTTAAGTGCTCACCTAAGAAGAGCAGCGATAGCTCAGTGGGGAGACCAACAGACTGCAATGCAGAGGGTCTCGGGTTCGAACCCACGTCGCGCACCTCGGACTTTCGGAAGTTATATGACTTTTCGAAATTATGTGCGTATTGATTGACAATTTATCGCCTGCTCCGTGCCTCGGAAAGCACGTTAAACCGTCGGTCCCGGCTGCCATGAACACCTATGGCAGTCGTTATTGGGAGAGTGTTGACACGAAAGATCCCACTGGGTCGAAGTGTCGCCGGTCTGCACTGACTGGCCCCCACATAAGATAAGTGGTCGCCTCGCCACTGCTGCTACGCCTAGTGTTGTGGGTTCGAATCCCACACGGGACAAAACTTTGAGTGATCTACAAATCGTTGTTCCGAGTCTGGGTGTTCTTTGTGTCCATTGTTTTAATGTTTGTAAAGTCTCCCGAGATACAGGATTTATACATAGGACGGGAGTCGCCTAAAAATTAATAGACAATGCCTGACCCTGGAGTCGAAACCCAAACCTCATGCACAGCAGTCGTATGACCTTAATGCATTCTGTAATGTCAAAAGGCCGCAATTTCTCTTGTGAATTTACATTGCTTTTAAATGTATGTACCTATATTCTTTTAATTTTACAAACAGTTTTTGAATTATTCGTACTTGATACAAAACCGAAAATTACTGAAATTGTTGTTGCTAATCTGTGCGGCGTTGCGTAGGCTGTGTGTATGGTATTATAACACTCACAATACGGAGAATTTTCAAATGGGAAGTGCGAAACAGAAAGTTCTTAATATATTTATAACATTATATGTTGTGTTTGACCTACTGACACAATTCTTATATTTTATATTTATACTTTGACTGCATCAATGTCGCAGTAGTTGTGAATGTGACTGCTTTTTACGAAGCCTTAGGTTTCATTTAGCGCTCGGGTAAAGAAAAGTTGTTTTTGTTAGAAATTCTCAATAGAGCACGAAGTCTGTAGCTGTGCCCGGTATTTCCTCGTAAATGTTTAAATGAAGAGTGTATTTTAAATACAGAAAAGTCAATATATGTTATAAATAGAAATTCTCAGACATGCAGGTGCATGTCTGAGAGTCTTAAGGAAACCTTTCCTCACGATGTTTTCCTTCACCGTTATAGCTAGCGATAATAAACTATTATATATAAAAAGCGGCGGTAGCCCAATGGATGAATTCGAGAGGTTGAGGTATGAAATCCAAAGCATTGCACTTTCGACGTGACTGCGACGACGTGACACAAGAATTAGGTTGGCTAGACGGGTTTAGCCAAAAAAAATTAATCATTTGTAACCCAAATTACCTACTATAAAAATTCATTGATTTGAATCTATATATATCCAACAAATAAATGGAATCTGTTTTTTGTGATTTGTGTTGCTACAAATTGCTCGGTAATATCAGCAATTAGAGTTGAATTGACATAAAAATATGTATAGTAAAAAGTTTACGACCGCTCATTAAATATAGCAGCAATTAAAGATATTATATTTGTATAAAATAAAATTGTTTGCACGAAGCATCAAAGCAAGGTCATCCTTTGGGTTAGACATTAAAGTTTTTTAGGATTAATTCTTATTACTAACTTTTCTAAGTACAAAACGAAAGTCTTAGTAGTCTTACTTAAATATTCTAAATTTGCGTTTGTTTGCTTGCGATTATGAGACCAAGAGTTTGATACCTGGATGGATCAAAATCTTAACAGGTTCCTTCGTTAGAAAATTCTCAATAACAGCGCTAAAGTAAGTATGTGCTCGATACATGGCAGATTCACCATCTATTATGTAGGAATCTAAAAACTTTGCGAAATATTTGTTGAACCTTCGCCTTCCTCTTCGGTGATACGGCAGAGTCTAATATGTATGCTTTATGTTTAAATCATATCCACGAGCCAATATCTTGCCTTTTTTTTTTAATCTCTGCGATAACAAATGTGGACCTTATTAACTAAGTATTAGGTTAAATATTCTAGTATAACCGAATTTCGACATTCCACATAGAGACTACTAACCGCTGCGATCCAGAGTGATCAAAAGGGATAACGATGTTCTTTGATCTTTTCAGCCTTACATCGAACGTGCTAGTACGTGACAAACTTATACATTCTGTAACGCGCTTCCTTGCAAGTAGTAACATTGATTTAAGACATGGTAGTTACCTCTATTGTCAAAATATATGATTGCCATATACATATGTCCGTGAACGCTAGGATCGAAGGCTTTTAAGTGCTCGCTGAGAAATGAAGAATTGTTTTACAAATATATTCTTAATCTTTCTAGTCTTAGAATATCAGACATATTAACAATCTATTGTGTCACCTGTGTGCTGCTGCGACTCAATTGGTTAAAACTTTTAATGTTACATAAATATTATTTTTGTATTGAAATTAAACTACAACACCGCCGCTTATTTAAATCATAACTATTAATGTTTTATTATTATTCTAGAAAACTATTTATATTAACACTTTACCTCCCGACGTTTCGACTGCTTTTTAGCAGTCGTAGTCACGGAGAGACGGTGTTCGTCTCAATATTGAAGTGTTATTTCAAAGTATTTGAACATTGCTTAATTTGGTTTCAATTTCGTTTCTACACAGATAATATAATACTATACTAGTATTCTATAACTTTGTTCTATTTCAATGTGTAACTTTTGCGTAAAAGTAATACAATATTACTTTTGTAATTGAGTTCTAATTATATACATTGATCGCTGCTTTCTAATTTATATGATCCACAAATAGTTTTTCCGAGTTTGGGTGTTCTCTCTGTCCGTTGTTTGAATGTTTGTAAAGTCCCTCGCGATACAGGCATTATTCCTAGTGCAGTAGTGTTTTTTTTAAAGAAAAGTTCTAAACTGTCTTCATCTTTCAGGAGCCGTTACATCCCGGCGGCCAGAGCCTTACTACGGTCGTATGATCGGCCGACTGACACAGTACGCGCACGGCATCAAGGGCACAGTGTACGCGGTGGACGAGAACACCGTCTACGTCCGAGGGTTCGCGTATGATGGCACAGGGCCTGATGCTTACTTCTGGGTCGGGGATACGCCACAGCCGAGCCCTGAAGGCATCTTGGTGCCGTATCCAGAAGACTACATCACAAGGTATGTGTTATTGTTTTTATCTTCTGCATAAGTTTAATCACCGTTTAAACACCGTCTCGATTCCAGCACTTGTGAACAAATTAGAACTTGTCGGTGTCCGCGGTAATGCCCAGATGATATTTGCAGACTTCCTATCAGATCGGACACAACAGATTAGGATTGGTGAGCTTACAAGCTCTTGTGCGCCGGTTTTCCATGGAGAGACTTGGGAAGTGGCACAAAACTGCGCAAACTGGGGACTTCAAAAAATCTGCTACTGGCTTGATAAAAATCTTCTAACCCTAAACATGAATAAAACCAAATATCTTCAATTTAATATAACTGGATCTAAGCCGAATGACATCGACCTCAGGTTTCATTCATGCGTCTATTTTCGTGCATCTAATTGCTCCTGTACTGCTGTTACCAAAACTTCAGTTATAAAATATTTAGGCGTTATACTAGATGATAAACTCAGCTGGAGTCCACATTTAAAAGAAACAATCTCTCGGGCTAGGAAACTAGTTTGGGTTTTTAAAAAACTAAGACACGTTGCCGACTTTGCTCTCTTGAAAAACATATATTTTGCTTTAGCACAGTCGGTCATCAGCTACTGTATTGAAGTTTGGGTGGTGCCTGTAAGACCTTTCTAATACATCTTGAATAGACTCAAAGGTCACTGCTAAAAGTCATGACTTTTAGCCCGTATAGACTCTCTACAAAATTTTTCTACGCAAAATGCAAAGTGCTAACAATTAGGCAGTTATATATTCTCCAGCTTGTAACCAAGCAGCATAAAGCCACTCCATACAACGCAGAAGAATACAACACAAAGCGTGTCATACCCAACGTCTGCACCCCGTTTCGATGTCGTACAACTTTCGCTAGGCGTCAACTAGGTTTCAGAGCTCCTTATATATACAATAAAATAAATAAAATTAAAAACATACATCCATTGAGTTTCTATAAATCCAAAACTATTATCAAACACTGGTTATCAGAACTGAACTATGACCAAACAGAGAAGTTATTACTAATAACAGAATGACAGCTTCTAGTAGTAACAATTATTATGGTTCATGGTTCGCAATACTTTATATAAATCACATTGCATACTCACAAACACACCCACATACACACACACACACACACACACACACATACACACACACATACACCCACACACATACACACACACACACACACACACACACACATACACACACACACACACATACACACACACACACATACACACACACACACACACACACACTCACGCACTCACACACCTCACATAATATTTCGTTTACTTTCTAACAACGAATTGCTTTTGTAATCATAAAATCTTTTGTGTAAATTATATGGGAGAAGACACTGACTTCCTGTAATACAGGATTCGTACCTGGCACAGGAATCAGGGCTTCATAGGAAATGTGTAAACAATTTTATGTTAATGTATGTTAATAAATACATTAGAAATTATTAAAAAAAAATCCTTGTCCTTTATTGAAAAAAAAAGCTTTTGAGAGTATTCAGACTAAGGATCACTATATTATTTCTTTCTATTTCTACAAAATATTCTTTCTTTCCATTTCTCTATTAGTTCCAGTATTTTACTGTTTTCATTTATTGCGGCGAGTAAATAAAAATAGGCAAATACTGGAACTAATAGAGAAACGAAGGGGATAAAATATTGACCACTTATATATAAGAAAATAATATACAGATCAACTACAAGTAGCGATATATAGGCAAGTGATCGAGAAAGATGAAAAGTGCAACACCGGCAAGTGCATAGCACAACAAAAACATTTTTAATGGATTTAAAATAACTACTTCAGAATGTAGTTAGATTAGAAAGTCCAACACATAATCGTATATAGCCTTATCCCCGAGAGGATAAGCGGCGCTGGTTTAAACCCACAGTTCGTCAGTTATGGTTTTATGTATAAAATAGATGTTCCCGCGGTTTCACCCGCGTTTATCGTTACTGCGCCGCCCCCGTGGGTCGTAGCGTGATATTATATAGCATATAGCCTTCCTCAATAAATAAGCTATCCAACACTAAAATAATTTTTCAATTCGAACCAGGAGTTCCTGAGATTAGCGCGTTCAAACAAACAAACAAACACTTCAGCTTTATAATATTAGTGTAGATAATAGAGAAAGGACTTTTTACCGTCAACCGAGCATAATTCCAAATTTTGTGCTCCTAATGAGAATTTTACTGCCGCTGCACAGTGGAAAATGACAAAATTTAATAATATTATACTCAGTCCTCAGCAACATACATAATCCTCCATTACTACTGTCAATCGCGGTGTGGGTTTGGTTATTAGGTAACGACACACGCCATTGTTTAAACACAAACTTTCGGTCGGCTCGCAAGGTTTGCTTTCAGCCGACACAATGGACGAAGGTCATGGACTTGTTCCTTAATGACGTTTGATCGAGGACAGATTAGCTAGAGCGAGGTGGGCAGAATTATAACTATATTATTTTACAGGTAGACATAAAGGTATCTACTCTATTTAAACACATAGGTCTCTGATGACATGTCAAAGAAAACAAAAACGCCTAGCAATTTCGACATCGCCATTTTCTTCGTAAATGTAATGGATATGTTTCGGTACAAAACTGCCTAATTGTTAAGTATTTTTCTACATTATCCCAACATCTGAAAATTGATGTCCTAATCCTCATATCACGAGTTCAACTGTTTAAGCAGTTATATCGAAAATTACCATATTGTTGAAATAACTTGACGACTGTTCATGCCATTGAGATGATGTTCGCAGCTGCAAATATTTGGTACACAACAAAATAATTTATCTTACGATACGTTTAAACGTCAAAGAATGTCAATTGTATAATCACTAACTATATCCTTCAAAACAAATTACTACAAGCGGAGAGAATTCCTACAGCGATGGAAAAAGTCGCATCATAACTGCATCTACTATCCAGTGTGCCTAAAATAACTGAAGAAATATGGGTGCAGCTGTTCATAACTGGTCAACAATATACACTTAACATTCTATTATGTGTTGCAGCGTCCAGGCCAGTCCTTTAACCAATAAGCCGGGCAACAGAAAACACAATCAGAAAAACTGGAAAGCACTCCTCCAGTTTGCTTAACTTTTTAGCGAGCTCTCTGCCCTGTTACATAAGTACGAAAAAACCATTTTGCTCTTGAGCCCTCCGTTTCATTTCGTTTGAATTTCTCTCATATATAATGTCAGGAGTGTTGTACCCCTGACGAGGCCAGTTAGTATTCACGAAACGAAGTAGAACGAATAAATTGTGCGTGCCTCGATCAATTCCGCACTTCCCCGTTCGAGTTTTTGGCTAAAGAGATGTTTGAATGAATTTCAATGTGAAAATGTTGTTAAAGTTATAGAAGGCCGGCCGACCTTTATGAAATGTGACACTGAATTTAAAGTAAGTACTTTATCCTAAAATGGTTTTTATCGTGGTTTATAACATTACAGTCGCAATAAGGTAGTGGCATTAAACGCGATTGCCGTTGAGGTCTCTGTGTTGACTCTAGGATTGGACAGTGTTAATGGGTTTTCCTGACTCAAAATTCTGAGTAGTATAGGTCTGTCTCTGTAAATAACAATATGACCAAACTTTACTTTTTGACTTATGGCCCACTCTAATTATAATAATCAATCATATCCAAAATTATTCGATTTATACCATCAGAACAAATCTTGATAACATTTTGGATTAAATAGATGATATTAAATTGATAATGTAGATCGATAGTTGACAGTGGTAACCTAAAATTAGATTGCAAATAATAATTAATTTACCAATCATAAACAGAGCACACAGTCTTGTAACAACTATCTGAAGATTATCTTATCTTATCTTATGTGGGGCCAGTCAGTGCAGACCGGCGACACTTCGACCCAGTGGGATCTTTTGTGTCGACACTCTCCCAATAACGACTGCCACAGATGTTCATGGCAGCCGGGACCAACGGCTTAACGCTTTCCGAGGCACGGAGCAGGCGATAATTGTCAATCAATACGCACATAATTTCGAAAAGTCATATAACTTCCGAAATTCAGAGGTGCGCGACGTGGGTTCGAACCCGAGACCCTCTGCATTACAGACTATTGGTCTCCCCACTGAGCTATCGCTGCTCTTTATCTGAAGATTACACGAAGATTTCATTCATTAATGTAGGACTAGAGATAAATACTACAAACCCACGCAGTCACAAAGCAGAAATCTCGAGTTCTCTCCGTCTTTACTTAGCTTTAGTAGTAACTTACTAGTTTGCCGATACCTAAAGTTCATCCGACTCTCAGAATTCAATACCTGGATAACCCGAATAGCTTGTGCAGCACGAGCTTTATCTGTTCTATGTAGAGCAGACAAAAGCCTCAAAGATGTGTGCGCATTGACGCGTAATATCGTCGTAAGATGTGCCTCTGAGACGTGTATTTACGCGTTTGCGCAATTGAATAGCTACTTCAAATTTTGTTTTTGTACGATTATCGCAAACTACATTTAAACCTGAAACAACTATAATTGAGTCCCTAATAATAGCTGCATTTGCAACTACGTCTGCTGTCAATTCTTGAAATGCCAACAACAGTTATTTCTATTAAAAACCTTTTGTCTCTGGTCACCGGTGTGCCGCTGCCACACAATAGGTTAAAATTACTGTGCTTTCTGTGCAGCCTATTATAATGTGATTAAAGAGCACTCAGCCCGTAGTATGATCATGATATTAAATTACTCGTATTCTTGTTAAGGTTTCCAGCAACTTTTGTGTATTCAATTGAAGCATCTTGGGCCGCGATGCGGAGGATTTTCTCAGATTTAGGTACTCCAGATTTTTTCTTTTGTTAATATGCAGGAAAACTGTGAATATATCTTCTCCCTAGCCTTTATTATTCCCAAGTCACTTGGGGTCGGCTTTCTAGTCTAACCGGATTTGACTGGATATCAGTTTTTACACGAAGCGAGTGCCACCTGACGTCCGCAACCCGAAGGCTAACGATACCCTAAGGCTAGACCAGTGAATATATTCTGTATCTATTTGTTTTATAATTAGGTTAACATTATTACAACGAAAGTGAAATGCTGTCATTTACTCCGGTTTATATAGGGTTAGTAATAAGCGCGTCATATAATTTCTAATGCTACAAGCAACTATAGAAGTTTACACTTTTTATCTGTAGTAATATTATAAAACTGAAGAGTTTGTTTGTTTGGTTGAACACGCTAATCTCAGGAACTTCTAGTTTGAATTGAAAACTCTTTTAGTGTCGGATAGCCCATTTATCGAGGAAGGCTATAAGCTATATAACATCATGGTATGTTGCAGAAACGGAAAAAATTATCTTATGTGACGCAGACAAAGCTGCGCGGGTCAGCTAGTTAATAATAAAATTGAAGCTAATAATATCAAGCATGTGCCGTAGGCGTTTGCTATTTAAGGAGGTAGATAGTAAGTAATATGAATAGATACTCATAAGTCCACAACATTTCACGCCCACTATCTACAGCGTAACAATTTACAATACTAATAGTTGGAATATGTTCTGTTTTATGCTCTTCGTATTAGGGCTAAATGGATTAGGAGGAGAGTTGAGAATTAAGCAAGGATTTCGTATATATGCTTAGCCTGGAATTCCATCCAAGTATCTTCCTCTTGCCGTTACCGTAACCGTTGGACTGTCACGCAAAGGTTTCAGGTTAGATTCCAAGACACGCGAGTTACATCCCAAGACACGCATCTCTGATTTTTCGAAGTTATGTGTTATTAAATAGTTAATTATCACTCGTTTAACAGTGAAGGAAAACATCGCGAAGCAATCATATTGAGGCTGTATGTTCACCATACTATGTTACTTCGTTGAGAAAGGCTTCCAAGCCAAAGCAACCAAGGAAAAGACGTTGTGTTGTCAGTGCAGCGATTTCTTTTTTGAAGGATTTGTATCCAGATATATTCCGAGGAATTAAAAGAATTTAAAAGACGTATCTAACATTTTTTTTGATTAAAATTTTTAAGTATTTGGAGTCAGTAAAAAAGACGCATCTGCCAGTATATTTTAAACAATTTTTAGCTCATACGTATTATTTCCTTATGACAGTAGTATTAGCCGCCGATACAAGAGAACGCCACTTTCTTCGTACGAAGATTTATGTAATAGAAATAGAAAACAATTAATTATAATAACGTCTACTAAACTGTCCCACTGCTGAGCACAGGCCTCTTCTCAGCGTGAGAAGGGCTAGGCCATAGTTCACGCTGGCCCAGTGTGTGTTAACAGACTTCATATATCTTTAAGAACATTATGGAAAATCCTCATACATACAGGTTCCCTCACGATATTTTCCTTCACCGTTAAAGCGAATGATTTGACTGTTTATTACGCACGTAATTTCGAAAAGTCGGAGGTGCGTGCTTCAGGAACAATCTCGAGACCTCTGCGTGCTCCAACGGTCTCCGACTAGGTTCTTAACTTATTACTATTGCTTTTATGTAATAGTAAAGAAAAATAATGAATTACCTATTATTTCTAATATATGTATTTTTTACCGAAAACCGCTGGGGTAAGCGTGTTCTTGAGTGGAGACCGCGACTCGGCAAACGTAGTGTAGGACGCCCTCCGACTAGGTGGGATGACGATCTGCGAAAGACTGCAGGCAGCTGCTGGATGCGGCAAGCTGAAGACACGGCGCTATGGCGCTCTTTGGGGGAGGGCTATGTCCAGCAGTGGACTATTATAGCCTAATGATGATGTATTTTTGTCTATTTAGGTATTTGCCACGTCTTCGTTTTGTGTATTTTTAAGTACCCCATTTCCTTAAACTAGTCTAAAGATATTTCTGAAATTCGGTATTACTAAATGTAATACTGCTATCACTGTCATGTTTAATCGTCAATTGAGTCAAACCACGAATCACATAACATTAATAGCTATGAAAGTCGGACAACCGCTAATAAGTTAGTCGCGTGAAACTAAAACGGTTTCCAGAATAGATGGACACAATAGGTACTACTGTTGGACACGGCAGTATTGATTTTAACCTGTGAACGAAAGCTTTGGGTGTATTTAAGGACAGAGAATATGTCTACATACGATTTGTTGTTACTGTAAAATATGGGCTTAATACCAGTGCTTAGGATGTTTTGAGAATACTAGAGTTTTTTGAACAGGCGCAGTGGATTTTTTTATCATCACCCTTCTTAAGATTTGGTCTAAACGGAGAGCTATCTATCGAATAACCAAATGTTGTGATCCTGCAAAATGTAAGGTGTCCAGATAATCCATGCACTGTGCACTTAATAGGAAGACCATAAATAGTCTTATGTCCTTGTATGGTAACACTAGCCCTATAATTTCGCGATCAGCAACTATAAAATGCGTACCAATTTTTCATATCGAACTATAGTGTAAATGTTAAGCAACTGTGTAATATGTAGTTATTTATTAGTATGTTCTGTAATCTTAGTAATAGTTATGTTAATATTTTTTTTTATCTTGATATGTGTTCCCGTTGGTTACACGCAGGCGAAGCCGCGGGCTGTCAGCTAGCAAGCTATAATTTTGCCGTACTTACCATGAATGTCGTCAACACGTCCTTAAATCCGTAAGAGCGAATTGGCAACTTCGATTAAGTAATATCCTAGCAAAACGCAATAGGTAAAAATTACCAAAATATGTACCTACGTATTTTGACAGTTGAAGTAACTGACTGAACAGAAAATTCACGTTAGGTACCTACCTAATGTGAATTTTCTGTTCAGTCAGATACTTCATAGACAAGAATAAGTTCTTTTGTCATTTTAAATTACTATAATGTATTAAAAAATAAGCTATGTAAAAGGTAAAAGACAACTTATAAAGCATAGCATTAATTCGTGACTTCGGAAAACTGTAACCTTTTTATTACTCGATGGAATTTGCCATTAACATTTTTCTGTATATATGACAATACTTAGCTGTTATGAGTCGCTTAAATTATAGAACCACACACAGCACACTAGTATTCAAGGTAGAATTATGCTATCAGTATGGTACAACTTTAAATAAAAAGCAGCAATCTGAAGATTTGCTCATATTTGTATTCTGTATGAAATAACTTAAAATAAACATACTTAAAATATTTTTGTTTTTTAATAACTGAAATTAGGAAACCATCCCTCTAATTTGAGCCAAAACAAAATATTCAAAACGACATCTCAGAAATTTACGTAATATTGAACAATTAGAAAAATATGAATAACAACTGCAAAATTGTTTGATAATTGCTTGCGAAAAAAGAAAGATAATTGCTGCGAGAGAGAGGAGGCTGTTCCCTTAACTTCCCCTAAACGAGGGTGTATCGCGATAACGCGTTTTCACTGACGAAAGGAAATGGAGAATTTCTTTTACAATTTTCTTGATGTTCCGAAGGAAAAATGTAGGGAGTTTGAATTTGGGTACATTTGAAAATGCCACGGGAATTAAAATACGTTTCCTTAATGGATTTTGTAACTTTCGAGTGCCGAGTACTGTCGGGTTGCTGCTATTAATGAAGCAGCGTTATTCTATTTAAATGCAGCTTGATAGTAGTAGGTTAAAAAAGGGAATTAATTTGTTATGTATTTTGCGTTGCCTTGCATAACAAATCAATTATTCGGGTACAGTGTACTTATTAGTAATGTTTTTGTTAGTTTTGTGCGAGAACTCGTGTCTTCTGCTAAAGTAAGTGGCAGTATACCGCTGTCGATCCAGAGGCTGCAAGTTTCTATCAATATCACGAACGAGGTGAAACCACTGTTAACACAAGCATAAAGGCTAATCTTGTTAACCTTTTTATCTAACCTTTCTACAAGATTACAATGCGGTATGTCCCCTATCTAAATAAATATGATTGATGTTCGTTTAAAAAAGGCACGTGTGTTTGCTCCGTAATAACTGATCCGAGCTTCTTAGCCAAACAAAAATTAAAGGGGATTAAATATAATGATCAGCAAAAATACTAATTGGTCAGCAAATATTGCACAGCATAACGAGCGTCTATACGCCTCAAATCACTGCATTCCGTCTCGGAAGTGTTAGGTTATGTTAGGTTCTTTTTTTGAAACCCACCCAAAAATAGGAGCCCCGCGTAGCGGGGCTCCGTTGACTTAGTTTGATTTCTTTAAAGTTTGCTGGCCATGAGTTGCTGATCTAATTGATCAGCAACTCATGGCCAGCAAACTTTTTTTGCTGCGCAATTAGTACTGCTGTGCAGTTAAATACTTCCCAAATTAAAGCCGGCGATTCGCGCTTCTTTTTAAAGCGCTTATAAACTATTATTTTATATATTTCATTGTTGGAGCACTAACCGTGCCTCGGAGGGCACGTCAAGCCGTTGGTCCCGGCTGCCATGAACATCAATGGCAGTCGTTATTGGGAAGTCACTGCCCTCTAATATCCTGACACTGGTCTAGCCTTAGGGTATCGTTAGCCTTGGGGTTGTGGAGGTCAGATGGCAGTCGCTCCGTGTAAAAACTAATACCAGTCAAATCTGGTTAGACTAGAAAGCCGACCCTAAGTGACTTGGGAATAATAAAGGCTAGGGAGAAGAGTTGGAGCACTAACACAAGATAGCGATAGTACACGTAGAGATAGCTCCAAACAACGCAATAAAAAGTTGTCTTGTTAGCACGTTCTACGAGTACTGCAATTACCCTTTGTTAAATTTTATGATTCTAGGAAACGTACAGTGTCTATTTTGTACCATTTTTATAGTTTACTTCAAGTGATTTAAAAATATTCTTCATTAAAAATTGTAGCGTATGTTGACTATCTGATACGCAATAAATAATGACATAAATCCAAAAATTAACATTTTGCCATTTGTACGTATGGCGAAGTGGTTAAAGTGTCGCCTTGCCACTGCTACTGCGCCGGATGCTGTGGGTTCGAACCCCACACGGGGCAAAAACTTTATGTGATCCACAAATGGTTGTTCCGAGTCCGAGTGTTATTTGTGTCCGTTGTTTGTATGTTTGTAGAGCCCCGCGACACACGAATTATTCCAAGTGCAGAAGTTGTTTATACTAAAAAATACTAAAAAAATGCCGTATCCTAACTAATATTACAAATGCGAATGTGAGTTCATTTGTTATGCTTTCACGCCTTAACTAGTCGATCGATCATTGTGAAATTCAAGTTGTAACATAAGGACATGTACATTTCATTCAGAAAAAAGTACTGTTATTAATATAAACTAACCTACATTTGTACAAGCGATGTCGCGGGCAAAACCTAGTAGTGCGATGATCTACAATATATTTATGAGGACGTGGATAGACAAATCATGAGCAACATGGAACATAAGTAACTAGATACGGAATTTGAGCCATCTCTCCATCTCCAGTCCACTCTAAAATTTTCTTAACATTTTAGCATCGCCAAGCTTCAGACCCTACGTGATGATGAAGTTGTCTAATTCTACTCTATGTGGTCTACATAATGAATACATCATGAATTAAGCGACTTATTTGGATTTACAGATCGCAACCATCATAGATTAAACTCCAGCTGTCATTAATGTTTTCCAGCCGGTTATCACTACCGCAAATTTTAATGTCATCTAGGTTGGGAGTCTCGGATTTGTTAGAATCGTGTATTTGGGTGTAAATCCAGTTAATTTATTGATAATGCTTCTAACGACTTTGTGATTGGTATATATACAAAATATATCAGAAAGAACTGATTATATTTAAAACTAGCTGTTACCTGCGACTTCGTCCGCGTAGATTTTAACTAAAAAGTGTTTGTCTCGACGGTAACGTATTTTTTTCTAAAATCGAAGTAGCCTAAGTTGCTCCTTATAACATCAGCTATCTGCCAGTGAAAGACCCGTCAAAATCGGTTCAGCGGTTTCGGAGATTACACGGAACAAACAGACAGACAGACAGACAAAAATTTTAAAAGTAGATGTTTTCGTATAGTTACCTTATATACTTTCATATGCATTAGATAAAAAGCTATTATTTTGATATTATAAACAGACACTTCAATTTTATTTATTTGTATAGATTGTTTAGTATATTCTCTAAAGAATGTTCTTCGTTCTCTAAATACACACAACAAATCCACAAACACAATTGTGTGATCCACAATTGGTTGTTCCGAGTCTGAATGTTCTTAGTGTCCGTTGTTTGAATGTTTGTAAAGTCCCCCGGGATACAGGAATTATTCCCAGTGCGGGAGCTGATTAAAAATAACATATCCAAAACAAATCTATAAAAAGAGTATCATTTAGATAATTATGTCATCGACTTGTAACATTACTTACAAATAATTTTTCTGAATGAACATAGCTGATAAGAATGAACTGTGTATAATAAACTTTGAACACGTACAAAAATAATTTTCCTGTATAACAAGAAATAAACGTATTATTAAAACTGTTCTGAAACTTTACTTACGAGACCGTATTGATTATCCTATCCGCACGGGGAGGTACGCT
Organism: Catocala sponsa; assembly: GCA_963564715.1. Classification (NCBI taxonomy): domain Eukaryota; kingdom Metazoa; phylum Arthropoda; class Insecta; order Lepidoptera; family Erebidae; genus Catocala; species Catocala sponsa. The sequence continues at coordinate 20,723,527 of OY751349.1, forward strand.
TTTAACAAATGTCTCTTTTTTAGGAGAATGTTTATCCTACTAAAATGTAAATGTGAAAGTTTGTAAAAGTGTTATTCAATCACGCATAATCGATTAGAAGAATTAGCCTGAAACTGTCATACATACCTATAGTCCAAGTATTGGATTAAAACATAGAAAAACGCGTTCGCCGTTTAAAAATTACGTTGCGAATACTATAAAACTGTAATACTGCCGTCATAAGGGAAAAAGACGTACCTAACAGATTTTTTCGAAATTAAGATCTTTACATATTTGGATTCAGTAAAACAAGACAAATCTGCAAGTACATTTATAAAAAAAAATGTATTAGCATACACATTCGTTTTCTTCTTGATCTTGATTGTTACCACTGTAAAGGAAATAAGGAATATATAAAAAAAAACTATTTATCACGGTGTGCGTTCTCTTGGGATTCACGCGGGCAAAGCTGCGGTCAGATATCATCAGTAATGTTACAAACATTAGTTCCAACATTATTTTAACAATAAGTTCATGTCTAGCCTTAAATTTTCCTGTTGAACGTTTTATTAAAACTATTGCTTAACGCTTTAAATTAATTTATGGAACAGATTCTTGCCTTGAATATTCCTTTGACTGCACGAATGGCGTAGCAGACCGCAACTCTACCACCGCGTTTAGTCTTGTGAGATTGAATCTCACACAGGATAATTATTTGTGTCAAAAGTCAAAGTCAAAGTCAAAAATCATTAATTCACTTAGGTACAAATAATAGTTTTAAGTCTGGGTATCCTTTATGTTGGCTAGTTGTAAGTATTAAAAATCTATGTTCATGCGTAGTGCGAGAGATGTTTATTTAAAAATATAAACAAAATTGTTCTCTTTTTCCAGAGATCCACCGATACTATCAGCACACAGCAATTCTGACATCTTACTAAGACTTCCCGGGGGCAAGAGACTCAGGGACATCAAGTGGCTCAGCGTCTGGTGTAGAAGATTTACCGTAAGTACCGCCAACATTACCTCCGTCTTAAATTTATCAATGAAAGAAACAACAAAACTATTTGAAACCTTTGGATAACGATTTAGAATTAAAAACATCAAAATATGAGTCAAATTAAAATTGTAATAATTACGCAAATATCTGCCTTTTTTAGAGTATGTCATAATATTTTAAGATTCAGTCTGCCTCTTTAATGCCTTCTCATTCAGAGAAGCTGCGTGAAAAAAGAAAAAGCGTGTGGGAAAATGTATTCATCAATAGCTTTCCATTGCTGTCACACAACAAATACTAATATATTCGTATGCTGTAGGTACATTGACTTTTGATGATAATTATGTTACTCATCATCACGGTTTTTATATGTTACAATAATATTACTATGATAACGTATCTAATAATTTTCATTTAGGTATTTTTGAAAGTTGCAATACAATCTATCCTAAATTCTATCGTTTTCTTTAATTACCTAAATAATTTCCCGCCATAACCTAAATTAATCCACCATCTAATATACGCAACAGCCGGCTACACCCGCTAGTAACCGAAACAAAATATCGATTACTTTTGGCGCGCATGCTTACAACTTTCGCGCCAAAATCTGACGTTTAGCAGCCATCTTTCCCCGCCAATGGTGTCGTTCGAAATATGAATGGGCGCATTCGCCCGATGCTAATTTGACAAGAATAGGGTTATAGTATTTGAATTATTGTCACGGCAATTTGCAGATGATCGTTGAATTGGATTTATGGATGATAGTGATAAATAGATTGAAATCTATTGCATTTTGCACGTCTAATTTGAATTGGATGCAAATTTGTATTGCTAAAAAGTTTTATGAACATTTTACTACTTTTTGAAAACTTTAAACATGCGTACCTAACTGTTGCATGTAGTTTTCAATGCCAGAACATGGATAGGCACAGTCGCAGGTTCAAGTCCTTCATTACAATATATTTAGTATACGCAGGATTTATACAGATAAACAAATATTTACAATCGCACCTAAATCAATGCTGTTATTAAAAAGCCTTTATTTCTCTTTTATCCTACCTACTATAGGAGCAAACGAGTATACGGTCATCCTGATGATATCGACACTTGTCACACTCGGGTGTCAGTAACTGATATAGGAAAGTGGTACTTGTCTTCAATAGACTACGCAAAACATGATATAAGCCAGCGATCTTTTGTAGGATGGGATACTTTCCCAGTCAGTGTGCTATTATATGATGGAAATACCACAAGTTCTTGACTTATGATCAGACTGCATAAAATTAGCATCTGCGTGTATTTGTGGAATCGTACCGGTACATATGAAAATCTACCCCTAAATGTACCTACCTTATTTGACGCTCGTAAATTACTTTAACAATTAAAGTAATTTACGAGCGTTCTAATATAGCAGGGTTTTAATATATAATAATAGTAATAGTAATACTGGATAAAATGATAATAAATCTTATATTTTGGAATAATGAATAATTTACAAAGACAAAATCATTATATACGTAAGTATTTCATTTCATTTATTTCATTTAATTTATTACGTTTCATATTATAGATTAGTATGATTACTGACAATAAAATATAATTGTTTTGTAAATAAGTATTGAAATAGATACTAACGTGTTAACATACATTATTAAGGTTAAGCAAGCACTGTCCCAAAAGTAGCTGAACAACATAAGCGACAAAAGTATATTAACACACGGCAACATTAAAAATATACTTTGTTAACCTAATTTTGTCTTTACTGCTGTTTAGTGACTTTGATACAATGATGTTCAGCGACATTTGGATTGATGGTGTACAGCGACTTTAGGAATACTAGTGCACAGATACTTTTGAAATACTCGTGTGGAACGACTTTTGTAAATTTCTGGTGTACAGGCTATTTTGTTTCCTAGTTGCGACTATAACTTATGGCATTTTATTGTGAACAGGTGTTTTGTTAAGTTGATTCTGTTCATCGACTTTTGGTGCTGACTGTACAACTAAATTAATAATATTATAGTTAACTGACAATTCAAATTTATTTTTCCTCCACAGGTAAATTTCGGTGATGTGTTCATCCCTTCCGGCCTAGACCCTCCTAGACCTCGGGTTCTGCCGGAATTCAAACGACTAGCCCACGGCCTTCGGTCAGGCAACATCAGCGTATTGGACGCTAAGACGTTCTACATACCAAACCTGCACTACGACGGAGCCGGGCCTGACGCATACTTCTGGGTTGGAAACGGGTCTGAGCCTAACCCATTCGGAACTAAGGTAATTTTATTGAACCTATACTCTCTTTTCTGTGGATATAACTTTTTATATATAACTTATTCATTTAATATTAAGTTGAGCTTTATGAATTTGGTCATATGCAATTATAATTACTTCATAATTATTTCAGATTAGACTACTCGTAATTGATCATTTTTGTTTTTAGGCAAAACTACAGGTGGGCCTGTAAATTCTTAAATACGACAAATTACCTTTTAACTTTGTAATTTATTATATACTAAGTAACAAATTAAAAATGTATTGCCGATGCAGTGAGTCTTGTATGTTGGACCTCCATACAGAATAAAAAATTAATTTAATAAAATTAGAAACCATATTGTTTCCTTGAAAGTCTCAAAACGTATAATAAAAGCGCGTGTTGGTTTTTCATTCAAACCTTGAGGCCTGCTAAGTTTTACCTTACCAATTGTTTAGATGTTCTTCTGATTCAACTGCAGTGATTATTCTACGATTTCTTTTACACCGTTGACTACCATATTCCAATTCTAAAATACAATTTTCCATACGCAGTTATAAACAGCATTATTATCTAGGTAATCAAAAATATATTAAATTCTACTAAGCATAATTAAATTTGACATCATAATAATAATTTCGTCGCAATAACAAATTCAATATATTCATAACTCTTATCGTTTACGAGCGTTGAGGGTGAGTAGCCCCATGGTCGTGGCACCCCTTGCTTATAAACTTGAAAGCAACATAAATTCACAATGATTAAGTTGGTTCATTTCCATCTGATTACGGAGGATGGGCTCGTTTGTTAATAGTCTGTTGCGTCCTCGCTTTATGAGGAGGGATTTAAGAAAGAGTCTGCTAAGCATCAATACATTAGCAAGGATCTGAAGGTCTTAGCTTGATTTGAATGAGAACTTAATGTGAGTCATTAGATTTTGGAATAAGTACAACTTTTTTACTTATATACGTTAGGCCCGACGTCTTTTGCGTGGATGGTACGGCAAAAGATCTTTATGTAACGTGGAGCGATGTTGCGTAGTTGATAGTCGAACAAAGCTGCAGTAAGCTTTGGGAAGCCGTGTCGGAACGTATCTTGCTGTAGCTACGACTGCTATTATTTAAATTAAAATATGAAATAGTAAGTATTCGTTATCTAACATTTCCGTGATTCACCTATATTACCTAGTGATTCCAGATCTGGGTGTTTTATGTGTCCCTTGTTTCAATCTTCTCCGCAAAAATTAACACGTTTAAAGGTTATTTAAACTAGTCTACTCCATCAAAATTCATCAAGCCTTCTTCAAATTTTACTTTAGGCAATATGCAAAATCTAACTAGTTATATGAAAAACACCTTTTATATCGAAAATTTACTTCTGTTTATAAATTATTCTACCCTTTTTCCAGGTTCCCAACGAAATGGGCTCCCTAAATCCTCTCCGCGGATACCAAGGCGAAGACATCGAGATCCAACTGCCAGGCAAGCTGACTGCCTACGACATCGACTGGCTAGCCGTCTGGTGCGTAGAGTACAGGCACAACTTCGGACACGTCTACATACCCAAGGACCTGGATGTGCCACCAGCTCTAGGACAGACCAAGATTACCGTGAGTGACTCTTTAGGGACAATCTCTGTTTTTTACCAAGTGGATCTAGGTTCTGCTTGCCGTCCGAGAAACAAGCGTAAGTGTAGTTATATCGAAAAATTAATCATAGCAAGTGAATGTAGTCTCTGTTAAGGAAAAAAAGTGTAGATGAATCTATACATGGGCATAAATAGGTCTCTGAATTAGATCAAATTGTCAAAGATGCTTGGAGAAAAAGAACTGCCTTCAAATGGAAGGAGAGTTATATAATATCGTGTTTTTGGATCTCTAGAACAGAGTAATGGATAACGCAGATAACAGTTTTGGGATTTAGTAAAACTTAGATAGTTGCCAGTGATGGTACGTTCGTTCAAGTCTAGAATTCCACCTTGGCTTATTACTTATGATTGATCAAGTATATATTTTTAAAGCTTATTGTGTCCGATCTAGTAATGTAATACCTTCAGATAAATTATCTCAGATATGCGAGTGAAATTGGAGAAAATAGATTAGCAGATTACTTTCACTCCGTTTTGCTTGGCTTACACTGAAGTTCATTAATAAAACTTTAGACTCATTTCTCGTTAGTTTAGTAGCCAGTGTATACGTCTACGGATCTCGGGTTCGAATCCCGAGCCAAGCTGCCAAAAAGATCTAGATTTTTCCAAGACCTTTTCTGTTGGCGCTGTTTTATCTGCCGTGCCTAGAAAAGCACATAAAGCCGTCTGTCTATCCTGACGTCTAATTAGGCTATGAGAGTGAGGCAATACAATATATATATTAATAGAGGGAGCACACTTGTGTTTGCGAACACACTTGTGCATTATATTATCTTCTGTAGAGCTAGCAAGCATCAGTTAAGCTTGCCCGCCGTGCCGTAATCGAAATTCGGTTTCGATTAGGTACATTATTTCTCTTACTATATTATGCCACAAAAGTGTTTTTATAATAATTAACACAATTAATATTATACATTTAATGTTTTATTTATTAACAGCTTGCCTGGATTTTTAATACATTTTAATTTACAGTTTATAAAAATATATTTTATTTATCTAATAGATTTGAAACTTTGATCTCAGCAAACTGTACCATTGCTTCATAAATTTAACTTAATAGACAAAATAACTATTCATAAACATTGAACTATTATTACTTACGTAGTAATTACAACTCACTGTTTATAAACGGCTAAAATTTCAGTATGAGGTCACAGGTTTCAATCCTACAACCAAGGAATCTCCGGTGGTTGTAATTTTCCCTTTATATAATTATTCATATTTTTCAAAATTTGTGATAATCTTTCCAGGGTAAAAGAAAACCATCAAAAGGGCGCACTACTAATAAATCACAGAAACTAATCAAAACCCCTACTACTACTACTACTACTAGGCCTAGATGGTTTTCCCTCGATTGGTTCAGTGGATTTTGAGAAAAGCCTTATTACGAACCAGGGTTAATCAAAATTTAGTAGTGAATAGTCAATTAAAAATATACCGTCCAATTTAATCGCTAGGGATGATACACGGATGGGCATGTTCTACCTTTGCAGATGCAATTGAGGATGTGGATACCTATACATATCCACTGCTATAAGGATGTGGATATTTTTCACTGAGATCTGTGGATTGTATAAAATATTACAAAGTTTCTAATTAAATCTCTAGTAATGTAACAGAAGTAAATAGTATAAAAACATATTAGGGGTTAAACTATGAAATTGCCGATTTATACTGAATAATTGAAACTCGTTTTTTCTAAGATATACCATATTTATTGAAATATTTACCCTCATTATCTATACATTGCTGCTATCTATACGGAAGTTAATTTATGCCTTTACGATAGAACTCCGGGGATCTATATTCGACGAATTGTGTGAAAGCATTTTGTTTTACCTCCTAGGAAGAAAAATTTTTATCACGTAGAAAATTGTCCAAATCACAAATAAAATGGAGCAAGGTCTGGCGAGTACGGAGGATGACGTATGGTTTCTAACTGCAGCTCCTGTAAAGTTACAACGGCTTGTCGTGCAGTGTGAGGGTCTTGCGTTATCATGGAGCAATAATGGTGAAGATCGATTCACGAGTCCTGTTTCACTGCCAGTTTCGCCATCATTGTTCAAAGTTCGGCACAGTAAACATCTGCTGTTATTGCTTGACCAGTACACAGAAAGCTATAGTGAATAACACCATGAAGAGACCACCAAACAGTTACCATTACCTTTTTATTGGTAAGCTTTAAGGCACTGTTGCGGCGTTTCACCTGGAGTCAGCCATTGCATTTTTCGCTTACGGTTATCGTAAAGAATCCACTTTTCGTCACATGTCACAATTCGATCCAACATTCCTTCGTTTCTGTCTGCATGTTTCTTTATGCAGATCAGTCAAATTATGAGGCACCCATTTTTCATATTTTTTTATCTTATTGATTGAAAATGAGCCAATATGGTAACGTATGTAGGTAGGGTAACGTTAAACCATGCCGCTAATTCCTGGGTAGTTTGACTCGGATTGGCTTCCACCATCTCCTTCAATTCAGCGTTATTCACCTGTGTCTTCCACATGGTTCGTTCTTCAAGTCGAAGTTTCCTTTACGAAAGCGTTTAAACCAAAAACGCACTGTGCGTTCATTAGCAGTCTCCTTTCCAAACGAAGCGTTGATTGTGAGCCTTTTCTGCCGCGTTGGTTTCGCGTTGGAACTCGTATTAAAAAATGACTCGGATTTTCAAAGTATCTTGCCCGACTAAGCTGAATAAAAAAAAACAATTAAAAGTTGAAAATCGAATGTTGCACATTTTTTAAATGAAGTATCTTATAGGTATTATGTGAAAAAAGTTTAACTCGAAAATCTCACACCATGAAGGTTTTATGTCAGTTCAATGTATCTATTAGACTATACAACGGCAACTTCATACTTTAACTCCTATTATTTCACGTGAATCAAAATCCAGTAAATACTAATTCACATCTTAAGTTAACATCCGTAATGATTGTTTAGTTCACTGATTTTCTTATGCAATACTTTCTTATATTTACCATATTAATATTAAACCTGGTTCGTATACCCAATAAAGACTGAATAACTATATTTGTTATATAACATTTTATAAACTGAATAAATGATTTGTTATTAATACTTTACTGTATGTTATGTTTCTTTTGTATACGCTTTCCTTGGAATTGTGGACTTATTACTTACAGCCAGCTTGGTGGTATAACCCAGTGAGTATTCATTATTAATTATATTTATTTATTGTTATTTTTGTAATATAACCTCATTTTATCATTTACGTTTCTATTGCCATTATATAAAATCTAAACAGTGTTATAATTGCTCTTAAATGTATATTGTCTAATTAAAAGTTTTATGTGTTTTATTATATATATTATATTTTTTAAATCTAATATCATGTATGTACCTACATCTAACAAATATGTAACATATACTAATCTTATCTCAAAGAATATTCTTTTTATAATTATTAATATAGTGGAACAGGTAATAATTAGCAGTCCAAAAACCATTTAATTACTTATATTATCTGCAAAATAAAAAAAAAACATTAATAGAAAGTTACATAACACAAAATGCAATATAACAAAGAAATATAACATGAATTGCAACTAACTTTATAGAATGTTACAGACTAGCTCGACCACTTCGCAGTCGCCTTACAGCGCGGCTAACAACTGCAAAGAGATATTGGATAAAAGATTACAAGTGCGGTGGGAGATACAGGTAAATGTTTATTAATCATTATAAGTATTTAGCTATTAATTTGGCAAGTCTTAGAATACCAGCCATAATTAAAAGTCTATTGTGTCGAGTCACCGGTGTGCCGCTGCGACTCAATAGGCTAATATTATAACAATAGTTCTAATAGTAAGTTTGAAAATAAAACATAATTACTTCTACACACTGAACAACTTTATTGCAATGTATGTATGTCTGAAATTGCAATCTGTGTAATTTTGCATCTCGGAGCGCAATTTGAAATTGTCTTTTAAAAGAAAAGATTTTTTACTATTTGATTCATTACTAAACAATTTTATTTTTGAATTTAATCTATATTTTAGGGCTTTTATTGCGGTTTAATTTAGAACTATTAATATTTACACTTTCCCCGACTTTTCGTACAGTCTCCCCGAAATCGCGACACCATGGCTGCTAAAAAGCAGTTGAAACGTCGCCGCGTCGGGGAAACTGTAAACATAAATAGTTGTAAATATGTAATCATTTAAATAACCAAATGCGTAAACGTATGACATTATTATAACATTTTTATTGTGTAAAAGAAATTGCTATTTGATACGACTGACATTCTATATTTATAGTATTTGGTAAGTATTTATCGCAGCTATCCGAAGGATTTCTCTCTATTTGTATAAGTTTATCCATTTATCCATAATAAACAAAAAATTCATGTTTTCATTCAAGCGGATATCGACAGATTTTTAAAGGTAATTTAATACTGAGAAAATATGATGTTTCCATTACTTAGGATGTGTTACTTGTAATTCTGGCTTATAAGTAATATCTGAAACTAAAAAATATGCAATTTAATCACAGTCGCAATTATTAACGCGCTTGATCCTACGAAACCAGTAGTTATATGTTCAATTGTATCAGAATAATATTCAAATAAGCTTCCTTGACCATGTATTACATCACTAGAAACAACTAGACACTGCTGCCGAAAAAGACCTTAAATTTGTACTAGTAATGCAAATACGACTTGCTCTCATAAGAGCCTTTTTTGTAGTAACTGAAGGTATTTCGATGCAAAGAGATTCCATTATGCTAGATATGTTATAGTACTATAACAGTTAATAATTTGCGCAATATGATTAAAATGGCTAGCAGTACTGTGTTGTGTGATGAGTCGTCCCCAGTATATAATATAAGGATTCCTTGTAAATGTACATATTATAGAATAGTTTACTATCAAAGCAACATCTTTTATTTTGCCACTAAACGCTCCCCTCAAAAGTTGTATCGAAAATCAGGCTCAGGCTTTCACTGGCGTTTGATGGCTTGTCAATATACTGCTAAAAGGCTGATGATGATGAAACTCTCTAGATTTGAACATGGGCATGGAGGCATCCACAAGTCTTTTTTGAAGTAGGGAAAAATATAGTACCAAGAGAAATAACTAACAAACAAACATCTCCCAACACTTAAGACATGAAAGTCCCAATAGATGCTCTAACTTTTCTATATTATGTTTACAGGGCGACCAAGTCCAGATCACGTTATCAGCTCGACTCCGCAAGGAACAATACATGGCATTTGGCATTTCTGGAGCAGAAGGTAAACCGGCAATGATAGGCGCTGATGTGGTCGTCGCTTATTGGGATACCAGGTGAGAGAATTGGTTAAAAGTATGGAGTATTAAAAACATATAATATGTTTGTTGTTTTTTATATTATTATATCGAAAAAACAGCAATAGCTTTGTAGGAGAACGTTGGTATGCCACACGGATAAACAAAACAAGAACAAACCGAAGGTTAGGTACAAACCTCTGACTGTATTATCCTCCATTAATTATCCTTTGCTTTAACGGTGAAGGAAAACATTGCGAGTAAAGAGTGTTTGTCAGTTCTTCGTAATTTGTTTGAAGATATGTGAAATCTGTCAACCCGCACTAGGCCAGCGTGGTGCGTATGGCCTAACCATTATCTCACTGAGAAGAGGTCTGTCAAGCAGGGGGAGAGATTTTAAACAGGGCTGAATTTATTTTATGTAACATTAAGGTGGCGTTGTGTCTGCCCAATTGTAAGTGATTACCACTGTGTACTTTACTAATTCTTCACAAAATAAGAGATATGCTGCCAGTGTGAGGGACAAAGATGCTCGCAGTACAGCTACTCCTTGAAAAGTCTGGTAACCTTAATTGCTACAGGGACATTGGAATATGAATTGGTTGCTACCTTCTGTAAGATGGAGACAACCTTGTGTTTCTGCAGTGGGGAGAGTTTTAATGTTTCTTAACTTGTTCCTTAACACTTCAGCACATACACAAAAAAAAATGTTGTGTCCTGTTTTATCACGAAAATTTTTAACGTATCCAAACCACAGTCGAAGGAAATAAAATATATGAATTTAATACCTATTTATGTTATGATCTGACACTGGAGGAATATTTTTTGTGGTGACACGGCAACCTCTTTCCGAAGACTACGCAATGTAACTTTGACACGCATGATATTGCAATTATATAAGCTGCGGTAATTGCTTACCATCATGGGACATGCACATGTCATAGTCGTTATATTAATGTTACTAAGTTTAATCTTTTTTAAGATATTAGGGTAATATGTGTTTGCTAAGTATGCGTTATGTTTGTGCAGAGTGAACCAGCCGCGCGTGTCCGACTACACGATCTCGCACCCGGCGCAGTGCGACGGCGCGCACGGCGTGTGCCCCGACTTGCGCATCGGCGGCAGCAACGACGCCGTGCTCGGTAACCACACGAACTTATATCTAGCTTACGCCTGCTACTTCATCTACGCTTCGTGTCTTATTTGCCATATCTAAAACCCAATTAAATATTACTTCAATATGTATATTTAATGTGGGACGACCTGGACGCCTTTAAAAGGGACTGGGATATCCACCAATAGAATAATTTGGAAGTCCAAGGGAGAAGCTTTTGTCCAGCACGACGAGACATATCAAAAATCAAATTTATAAAAATGTATATACCTATGCTCAAAGTATTGTTACGAGAGTTGTGAAATGTGATTGTAACACACAACTGCCTACTCTGTGTAAGCGCTGGACCATTTATATGCAATTTAATTAATAGGTAGCTACTATTTAGTAAATTGAAACCTCGAAAAGTACCTATGTTTAACAAATTAGTCTATTGTAAACTTTAAACTTACGTTTTATCCCGTATAAATGGTTTTTTGTGATATAGTGCTTTTACCATATCCAAAAAATCATCGAATAGAAATATTTCGATTTATCAGAACTATTCTAACATTTTCTACGTATCAATCTTCTAACCAAAGATTACCTCTAATTGAATTTACTTAATGGGCCACCACAGGACGAACCAAGAACCAACTAGGCATCGAAAACAAAATTTTCCATTTATTAATACTCTTCGAATATCTTTCACAGTTTCTGGCAACCAAAAGAACGGTATCACGACCATCACGTACCGGCGTCCCCTCGCCGCTAAGGATCCGACGAAGGACAAAGAGATCCTGACCACGAGGATGCAATCTGTCATCGCGGCGTTTGGACCTCTTAACTCCAGATACGAAGCCAACGCTCATTCCTTCATGGATACTACAAGAACTGATGTGCAACTGGACTTTGGGGCACAGGTATCTAGTTAATTTATATCAGCCGATTTGTTATAAGTGGAAGAGATCTAGAGGCTCACAAATCTGTAATTCCCACTCCCATCTTGCCTACTTCCCCTGTGTCTCATAGTTTTCATTTTGACTTTTTTGACGATTTGACTGCACATAGTAAGTTTAAGTGGTCAGCCCGTCACTGCTAATGTTGGCGCATTGTCGTCGGTACTGTGTGTTGGATCCCCACACGGAACATAACATTGTAAGATACGGAAACTGTAGTTCCGAGTCTGGATGTCCTTTGTTTCTAAAGTTTGTAAAGTCCTCACGACACAGGATTTAGTCCTAGTGCGGTAGTTGAATTACACAAACCAAAAGCAGGAGGCAAGGCTCAATAACAAAGTTTGGGGGAGATATTTGCCTAACAATAGGCCATCAGCCAGTATTGGTCAAAATAAGGCCATTAGGAAGGTCGATTATGCGTTTATTTAAAATGAGTGTATTTTGTTTAGAACGACAAGACATGTATCGGTCTGGCAGAGACTGGTAAGGACGGACCACAGCCTTGGGCTCCACGCGTCATCTCCGGCGTCACCAACCTCACTGCTAGGATCGGACCTACTGGGGGAGCTCGCGGATACACGCCTATTACTGGTAACTACTCTACCCAATTATTTGTTCACATGATATACTGCCGCAGAGGCACAACTGTAGTGGATGCGACACCACACCGTACCTGCAAGTACCAATGATGCTCCTGAGGCCAGAGTTAATCAGTGGCGCGAAAAACGCTCACTGCCTATCTTTATCACACCGGCAGAAAAGTTACCTCTGGGAGCCAAATTGCCATGGTCAACCTGGAAGGTACTCAACAGGTTGCGTACCCAGGTTGGCCGATGTAAAGACAATCTGTCAAGGTGCGGTTATATAGACACAAATGCGAATGCATGTGACTGCGGCATATCACCACAGACAATGGGTCATCTGTTGTCGTGCCCCGTGAGCCCAGAATAGTGCACACTGGATGACCTGTACCAGGCTAAACCAAAAGCAAATTGCCTAAAACTGGTCCAAAATTGTATAAAATGTGTTGCCATCGACACGATAAGTAAGTGGTTGCGACTGCTGTGCATGTGTTCTAAGGTAAAATTTTCGAATCGGGCAAGGTACAATTTAAGTATCCACGTATGTTTACCACGCAGTTGGCAATATTAATTATTGCGAGGTACTAAAACATAGCAAACAATATTTTAGTATGGCAAAGCTCTGCCTAGCCGTTTAACAACAGACAGGCGTTGATATGGTACGCTGCATAATTAACAGGTCCCCTGTCCCATGAATCACATATGATACATAACAATAGATTTTCTATTGTGTCTATTACGGGACAACGAATGGGTTAACCTAATTCAGGTATTAGTGTTTTTAGTATTTCACAGTCTTGCTATTAATACAGTGCTTTCATGAGTGTAGCCATGTGAATGACTCTAGACATGCATTTGATTTCATAATGTTTGTATTATTTTCATGCAGACAATGACATTAGTAATGGATTTCTTCCTTATGGTAACTATAATATTCTATTATTTATATACGTTGTTTAGATAATTTAATTAACATCATCATGTTAATATTACCAGAGTATTATATTTTGAACCTGTTGTCATTAGGGGAGTGCCACAGGGTAAAATTCTTAGCCTTTTAATGTTCACAAGTGTGAGTTCGGTTTCAGCTTTTGTATTCCAAGCTTTAACATAGTTGAAATATGCATATTATTCAAGTATCAGATTAAATACCGAAAAATTTAATTTGAATAGCTTAAAAATAATTCATAGGTGTAAAGCTCAAATGTTATTTTATTTACATTCAAATTGTTTATTTGCAAACTAAGTCTGCATTCAGTTTTATAATGAAATTAGTTCAGTCTCAACTTTGTTGCCTTTCAGGCATTGCAAAAATAAACAGAATCTTACCATAATATTTTTGTACGGATGTTTGAACCAAAATATCATAATCTTAAGACATGTGCTGTGATATTAATAGTTAAGTGTATTGTTAGTATCATATTGATCATGTGCTCAGGTCATCCATCATGGGGTATCGCGTGGTACATCAACAACCAGCTCATCCCAGAGATCTACGTGGAGCGCGGCCAGACTTATACCTTCATCGTTGAAGGAGGCGATGACAGGACCAATCCAGCTAAGTAAGACGTCTTTAAATTAAGTAGAAATATGTCTGGATTACTTAAACTCTTTAGCTTTATAACATTAGTATAGATGTATGCTTGGAGCTTTTAATTGTATTCAAATAAATTTGAAATAAGACCTATTTTTTTCAGGGTTTGAATTTTAGTATATTTTATTTTCTGCTTCAAATTAAGATTGGTAACCCACATCAATAAAAGAGTGAATAAGTTGCAGCCTCATTCGTCTACTACAACTAGCAATCATGTCTCACGACCATAAACGTATGCCCGGTCGTAGGGCTCGATTCCTAGTTCTGGTAAAATGTGGCAGCAACAAGGCGACTGACTGTTTGCTAAGCTATTATTAGCTTAGTCACAGTTTTTATACTGATTTTAACAGCCAGTCGCAGCTAACGCGCCGAAATTAAATCCTACACGGTATAATCATTGTCACGTCGTGACAGTTACCTAATTATATATATTTATAAATGGTAATAATACTTTCATAGAAACAAAAGCATATTACGTATAAATAATAAAACCATATAACCTCTAGTGTTAAGGAGTAGTAGAGCTTCGCTTATTTCAGCATGAATGGGCCGGCTCGACCGGGGAAGGACTACCCTCTCACAGAATATTAACGTGATATAGCAGTATTCCTACTGTTGTGTTTCGTTCGGTGAGTGAGAGTACCGGAGGCTCAATCACCCCCTTACCCCCTTCCCATTCCTTCTCCTTCCCACTTCCTTTTCTAAAGGGTCGGCTTCGCGCTAGTGATGCCTCTGGTGTGGCAGGCGTCCATAGGCTACGGTGACCACTTACCATCAGGTGGGCCGTATGCTAGTACCTTAGTTGTATAAAAAAAAAATGTTCTCAAAATTTTCAGATTTCATCCATTCTACATCAGTGACTCATCGGAGGGAGGCTTCGGACAGAAGAAGGAAGAGGATCAACGCAAACAGCGTGTGTTCGCCGGCGTCGCCTACGATAACGAAGGATATCCTTACCCTACTGCTGGTGAGTCACTTCTAATTAAAGCTAGATCAACTATTATGTAGGGAGAGTACACAACTGCCTGAAAGCCAGCCTGTAACCATACAGGCTGGCTTTCAGGCAGTTATCTACCCATACCAATGGGAAAGACATTTTTCTGCAGACGCGGTCGGTTTTTTCGTGTGTACAGGACAACGTCTCTCGGGATAACTAGTATACTGTAAAACATAACAGTAATGACGTTTTTAAGAGTAAATTTCGCAGCCAATTTCTGTCGAGCAAAGTTTTCAGCGAGGAAACAGTACACATATTAAATTATATATTTATTTATTAAAAGAGGTGCCGAATTAGGTTAATTAGACAATTAATAGGTTCAAAGAATTTTATTCTTAAAAAGGCAAACTCACTTACACCAAAACTTTCTACATAGGGAGAAAAAAGTTATGTCATATCTATGGCCCAATAAAAGAGCTACAATGCATTTTCCTAGCCCTCTAGGGATATATAGTTGTGTCTATGATTGTAATATTTAATGGTATTACAGTGGGTCGTTACTGCGAGTGGGCCCACAAGACCATAGACCAGTCGGCCACGACGGAGACCTTCGAAGACTATATGAAGACTCTACAACTGGAGTGTAACGATGGAGAGCCTGCCATACTTAACTGGACCGTGGCTCACGAGACCCCTGATTTGGTCTACTATCAGGTATAATGTTCTTCTAAATTTAATTACTGCTCGATGCAATGATTTAAGTAGTCACTTCTCAACGAGACTTTTTTTTAAAAAGAATCTTCCGCACTAGGATTAGCTTCTGCATCGCGGGGACTTTACAAACATTCAAACAACAGACACTAAGAACATCCAGACTCGGAACAACCATTTATGGAGCACACAAATTCTTGTCCCGTGTGGGATTCGAACCCGCAACACTTGGCGCAGCGGCAGTGGCGAGGCCACCACTTTAACCACTACGCCATCCGTGCAATGAGTGTTGTGGGTTTGATCTCTACATGATATAAACATTTTAAGTAATCAATAAATAGTTTCTTTTTTTTTATACAACTAAAGTGGCAAACAAGCATACGGCCCACCTGATGGTAAGTGGTCACCGTAGCCTATAGACGCCTGCAACACCAGAGGCATCACTTGCGCGTTGCCGACCCTTTAGGAAAGGAAGTGGGAAGGAGAAGGAGCGGGAACGGGAAAAGGGAGTGAATTAGCTTCCGGCACTCTCACTCACCGAACGAAACACAACAGTAGGAATACTGGTATTTCACGTCGATATTCTGTGAGAGGGTAGTCCTTCCCCGGTCGAGCCGACCTACTCATGCTGATATCAGCGAGGGTCTACTACTCTAAAGTTGTTCGGGGTCTGATGTTTTGTGTCCTTTGTTTAGATGTTATAGTGTGAGAGAATCTACCTTTTTTCGTTTCTTTCTTTACTTATCTTTGGCGGCAAAAGCAAATGGACGCATTTATCTATTCATTATTTATTTCAAATCTGTAACAGCTAGAACACTAACTACTAATACTGCTTACTGAAGGTGCCGCAGTTATAGTAAATAAGACTGCTGTGCATGAGTTCTTGAATTCGATTCCCAGGTTACTATTTATTTTACAAGAAATTCTCAATTATAGCACGAAGTGTATGCGATAGACGGCTACATGAAACTGTACTATTTTTTTTTTTATTAAATAGGTACAGTAACAGACAACAGGTTAGATATTGACACATTACTCAATCGAACATAAAATAGTTGCCAACCTGAAGTTCAATTAAAACTATACACATCATTCAGTTAATATTTAAAACTTTAGTGAGCTAAGGTAAACAATGGTAAATATGAATACAAAAGAAAGAAGAAATAGAACACAAGGTTTCAAAAAATTTTTCTTTAAAAGGGCCATTTTTATACACATTATAACTATCGTGGCAGATATCCAATTCGGAGCAAATGGAATTGTATTGTCTGCACATTCGTGAAATTGGGTTGTTAAATGAAACATTATTATTACTATGGCCTATAGTAAAAAGTTGAGGTGTGCGGCTGTACCTTTTAATATGGGCCTACAATTTTGGGGATATAGGCCTGAGGCTATGCCCAGTTCCAATTGGCGTCAATCCATCATTCAATGTTGCCTATCTCTTGTGAATTTCTGCAGTTGGTACCTACCTCTTGTGCCTTGCACCTATGGCTTGCGTTCTGCCCACAGGCCATAGTCTGCAGAATACGCAAGCCTAGCTTCAAGAGAACATGACATAATCATTATATTTTTCCAGTGCTATACCCACAACAATCTAGGCTGGAAGATCCACGTAGTAGAACCCGGAACACCAGTACCAGTAGCCGGGGAGAAAAACGCCAGAATAAATGCTGCACAACTACACACCGTATCGTTCACACTTACCGTGCTGCTGATCCTCACGTTGGTGCTAGCGCAAAGATAATGTGACGTGGACTCATTCACTGATACCGACGCGACGATATAGGGTTTATTTTATACATACAGTAGTCTGATAACTGTAATGGGAGTTGGCGACGTGAATGCGACTACATTTCATAACTGGCAAGGTTGCGTCGCGGTTGGCAATTTGTTTTGAATCTTATAAAAGGCAAGGTAGCGTTGATTTTTGGGTTCCACTTAGCAGACGTCAGATGGATAAATACTTGAATAGATTAAAGTTCTGTTTTAGGGAGACTGCTGGTTTCTGGTTTTCAAGTAACTGGAGTTGGCCGGACAAAAATTTGTCTGGTTTTAAATTTTGCGTAAAAAACAATTAAATAATTGGAAAATTTACTTTTTAGGGTTTGTTTTGTAGTTTGAATTAAATTCCTAAATTACTTCGTTAAAGTTGATAGATTATGGAAGGAATCATAATTTCGCTTTCGGTATACCTAATATATTTTTAGTATGTGATCTGCTGTAAGTGTAAAAAGAACAAGAAAGCCATCGATGTTGAATTTGCCCCATCACAGTTATCAGATAGAACAGATATTTGTACAGAATTGAGTATGTAAGTTATTTTCTTGAAAGCTGTCGCAAAAGTCTATCAACGTATTAAATAACTAAATCCATACTTTTAATATAAAATGACTATTCTGTTTAAAATACTTCACCTATATGTTGATTTTAATACCTGTCTTTTCTGTGTACATATAAGACAATAGATTTCATATTTTGTCACGATGGTAGATTTTTAAGATTAGCTATGAGCTACTACAAAACACCAAACACGGTTGTCCCCTACGATAATTATTATAATACGAATTTCAGTTGGAGTTGGGCGAGTAACATGGGAAAATCAGGATACATCAAATATGAAATTAAAGTTTACACATATATGAAATTCATAAACCTGAAAGAGTAGTCGAAATTATGGGTAGTTTTATCTGTTAAAGGAAACGAAAGACAAGTTAACTTTGACGTCTATTTTTAAATGTGTGACAGAGACAATAATTTTTACTCTGTGATTAGAAGCGTTACTGTCAAAATAAATGACATTTAAAGTAGCGTATGCAAATAAAAAAAGGAGAACGATATAAATTTCGAAATTGTTTTAATATTGAAATTATATGTATATATCTACAAAATTAAATAATATTTGGCTCATTTTAAAGTTTACACATATATTAAGTAGCATTATAATTTTTACATAGATGTTAAAATTACAATTTACAATATGTCATGGATATACATTATTATTGTATTATAATATGATTATACAATCTCAAAATTTGAGTATTTTAAATTTACTTGTGATTAAAGAAAAACAATAATAAAATACTCGTTCAACTATATTTGAAAAATGTTTGACAATAAACGCGTCGATTTCGAAGTGAAGAATGTGATATTGTTGGACGAATTTAGATTGTTAAGATAATGGATCGCCATTTGTACAGGTATTTATATAAACATGGGTAAATAATGTCAATCTACGTACATTATATCAATTTCATATCACACGAACCGTGGAAGTGCGTTAAATTTACAAAATAGGTTTTGGACTAACTATCTAGTAGACCCTGTATTTAGTAAGATCCTTTCAACTTGAGCCTTCTTAGGGCTCATAGGATCGAATAAACATTGATGAAATATCTCTTATACGTGTACCTACTACTCGAATCCTAAAAAACAAAAGGATTTCTAATAAAAACAAAACGGAACATATTTATAATGAGGAAATAAAACGTGTTGCTTCTGAATCATTATATTTAGGATCGGTTTATTCAGAAGTGAATGGAATGGTTCAATAAATAACTAAAGTTCGTAAGAATGATATAGGTAATGTAAAAACAATTATGTATTTTATGTATGTATATACATACTTATATTTATTCATCAGTTCTTATTACCAGCAAGCATTCAAATGTATGTATGTCTTGAACATAACACAGAAAATGACTCTGATACTAATTTTGTATTACTATATATTATAATAATACTATAATGTATTTAACGGAATAAAAGCCGAAACTAGTATAGCAATTGGAAAATAATATAATCATATTAAAATGCTGCAATGAAAACATTGACAATAAAATATATTATATTGTATTCATATACTTATTTATTATATTAAATAATTATAATTCTAATTTACTTATAAGTACCTATTTGTGTGCTTGACAATAACATACTGTAACATTAAGCCAATTTATAAAAAATACAAATTATTTAGATTAAATTTGTTCCTTAGATGGTAAAGTTATAGGAGTGACAGACAATAAATTTGAAACTTTAAATTAAAACAAAATAATCTAGTGCGCAGGGTCGGATTTGAAGACTTTGAGGCAACAATAAGTAGAGACTCCAAATAAACTATGAACACAAGAAAAATAACCAGCTCGCGAAGTAATTTTGGTGAAATCTCATATGAGCTTTCGTTCCGGTTGAGACTCGAGACTAATGCCCGACTAACCTAACCTGAATCCGGCCCTGCTGTTATGTGCAATTGAAATATCACTCGCTTTCGAATGGACTTCATAATTACAATAATAGATGTAAAGTTTTTGGTCAGTTTACATAAATATAAGGTTTAAATGAAATAGTGTAATGTTTCTCAGTAAACGATTGCGACAATAATATCGTATGTAAAGTAATTTAAATTTAATCAATTAAGAACGTATGTATTTTTAATTTTTATCTGCAGGGTAAATGGCTTTTGCCGAAATTGATATTTTATATTCCCATAGCACAAAGTTACTTTTGAATAAAATCAAAATATAACTTCAATAATAATTGTGTTCTAGATACAAATTGCAAATATTTGATTTGTGAAAGAGTATTATAATTTAGCTGAGTAATATTATACATAGTGTGATAAAGTTGGTTTTAAATATAGTACCCCAGTATATATATATATATATATATATATATATATATATATATATATATATATATATATATATATATATATATACTATATATATATATATATATATATATATATAATCCTTTAGATATTGCAATGAAATTGGTCTAAAATTTAAAAGACAATATTATAAATATCTAAATTAAATTTGGCGTTTCACTTTTGATGCTGACTGTCCATAAATAATGGCAGACGTCGTGTGTTGCCGTATGTAAAAATATACTATTTGGTAGATTTTATGTAATCGATAGAAAATTTACTATAATTGAAGTTTTATTTTCAAAATCTATATTAGATGTATTTTACAGTATTTTAGCCTAAAAGGCATTTTGTTACATTTGTGTGCGTGACAATAAACACTGCGAATGTTTAAACGATGCTAGCCACCGCTTGTTCGCAATTTATCTTACAATTATTTAGATCATTAGATACATTTTTTTCTGAAACTATTTATATATTACTCGTACTGTGTAAATTAGTCGAAAGAACCTTAGCCAGTAATTTAAAAAATCATTTTACACTTTGTAGTTGTAGATGTTGATGCACAATTTTCTGTTAAATGTAAGAATTTTATTGATAGTTAATTATTGTAAAGTTATAGATAAACTTATACAAATTTATACTGTGCAATTATTGATAAAAGCCTGTATTGTGTGACTGTATTAATCTAAAACTGTTTTTATGATAGATTTTAGCAACTTTGATATCTTTTTAGTTTACAAAATTATCAACATTTCTCGCGTAGTAAAGTTAAATCTGTAACATTTATTTTGGAATATGTTGTGTGGTACTATTGAATATAACTTTCAAAAATAACGAACAAATAAGTTAAAATATCATGAGACTAAATCATATCATATACTGTCATCAGAATATCATAGATGTAAAAGCTTACTTATAATTAGGAATTTTAAAATTTTGTTCGAATAAGCGAATTATTAACGAAAAAAATATATAATATATATAAATTTCACTTCCATTTTCTTTAAAAATGTTCGGATATAACTTACCACATCCCATAATGTATAATGGTAGAAATAATTGCTTATCTGTTTGAACTATGTATTATAAATCTTGCCTTGATTTGTAACAGAGCCTGAATAAAATTTACAACAATAGAATCGCACTATTATATTATCAGTATAGCCTTAAATGATACGGGACAAGCAATAGACTTACAACAAAATATTTGTTTCATTTTATATAATTACAATTTTAAAATTACTGTTGCTACTTTTATATTACACTGATTAAAGAAAAATAATAGATGATAATAATAACATTATTCCTTGCTAAAATACCATAATCATACATTTTAAATAATTTCTTTTTTGCATTATATGGATACTGATCGATTCCCCTAATTTATACTGTCATAACATTTAATATTATTATTTAGCAAGATATATGATTGTGCCTGGTTACTTTTAACATATACCATAAAATGCCAAATAAGTGTAAGCAATTTGAAAGTTATTAACGCTCAAATACCCAGATGTAACTCGTAGAAGTCCTCATTTAGTCCATTACTTACTTTTTACGTAGCTATTAATAGTAATAACGGAAGATTAGGCAAAGTAATGTAATAGGTAATATTCCTGTTTAAACAGGACATTTCGCCACTGAAGATAATTATTTTACCTAGTCCACTACCAAATGCTAATTAAAAAATATATTTTGAGAATTAATAAGATGTTTAAATTTGACACATATACCTAGTAAAAATGTCTTAAACGATATTAATATTTAACATGACTTTTACCAAGAACTAGCGAGTTGCGTTTTACACTTTTCATTAAAGAGACGATTACTTTCTACGAATGACAATAATATAACATTTTAATATGCGTACTTAAGTGATAACTAAGAGCTAAATTATTGCTTATGTTTACACCTATCCTTATAAATAAAGATCATAACTTCATTAATAATGAGATTTAAATTATTAAATCTCATTATTAATTTGTAAGTAAAATTAGGGGAATATTATTTATTGTAATCATTAGTCCATAAATTATATTAAATCTGCAATGTGAATTTTATTAGTCAAATAAAATCATGTTTTTATTTATGTATCTATTTAATATTGAAATCATTGAGGTTTCATAGCAACTATAGAAATAAAATATATTTGATCGTGTATAGAGTGTAGCTCCTTTTTTATAATAATAATGTAACGCGGGGACTAGATTTTGGAATAAATACATCATTTATCTATTTTACCATAGGCATTGGCCTAGTAGTAAATATACATTTCCTCTACACCGCTGCAATGTAAAATGTATGATACATAACTAAGTTTGTTATACATATTGCTAAGGTGGCTACACTTTTGTACGGCAATTGCTAATATATACTTCAATGACCGGAATATTTCCAATATTAAAGCAGAGGTTTAGGGTAATTAAGGACTGGACAAGGCATCTGCCATAACAAAAGTAATATCTTTTCGCAATTTTCAAGTTTTGTACAACCGTACACTTCTCAAAAGTTGATTTTGGGATTATGATCATAACTTGCCTACACAAAATCACAATAAATTACCAATATGGTTTAAACAAACAAATATCCTTCAACGTTCAAGAGAGAACTCCAAAATCTACTCAATAGGAAATATTTTGTTATACATAGATTCGTACCTATACATTTTTCATTTATTGACATTATTTTGAAGTGCCTATGATTGAGACTCACAAGTGAGTTATGTAATTAAAATTTGAAGGTGTCTGCAGTCTTTAATTACGATAAAATGATGTCATATAAAATCATGGTTAATATGTAAATAACATAATTCAGTTATTTCGATCATACAATGCAAATAGAAATTAATTTAAAATAAGAATAAGTAGACATATTTGTGTAATTTTTACACAAATTGCACAATTTTTCAGCTACAATATGCAGATATAACATTTTAAAGCTTTTTACAGATACATCCATTGTACATAGCTATACATCTCATGAGTCAATCTTGAATTTGTAAACCTATCGTTACAAATTTTATTGACTTTATAACATTGCTGTTAATATTGTGTAATTTATAATAAACTTTGACAATAAAAACCTTTTCCTAAAGTAAATTGTAATTTTATTCGATTATTTATTTATTTATTTTTTATTTTACTTGTCAAAATGACCACACTCCACCTGATGGTAAGCAGTCGTGTGGTCTAAGAGCAGTGGCCTCCACATCGCCCCCACAGTAGCCGAGGCGATGTTGAGGTCTCTACTTTGACGGCCTGAGAAGATACTTTTTCACGCCCCGCTTAAAGAACCCAGGATTGAAGGAAGAAGGAAACACGTGCCTTGGCAGAGAATTCTATGCCTTGGTCGTTCGGCAGAGATATGAGGACCCAAACTTTTTGGTACGCGCTCTAATCGACTCTACCGTGTAAGGATGGCATCTGAGCCCAGCACGCGTTGTTCTGGATAGGAAAGGGGAGGGCGGGATAAGGTGGAATAACTCTTCAGAGCACTCCCCGTGGTATATTCTGTAGAAACATGCCAATGAGGCAATGTCTCTACGGAGTTGCAGAGGTTCCAGTGAACTCGTGACCTCTGGATCTCCGATGATACGGACAGCCCGCCGCTGTAACCGGTCGAGAGCGTCCAGCAAGTACTGCGCGGAGCCATCCCAAAGATGAGAACGGTACTCCACACAAGGGCGCACTTGTGCCTTATACAATAGGCACAGTTGCCCAGGCGTGAAGAACCGCCTCACCCTGTTCAGAACTCCGAGTTTTCGCGAAGCTTGCTTAATGACGCTCTCGATATAGGTTTTCTGATTAAGGGAGCGGCAAAGATCCATACCTAAGATGGAGAGACTGTCACGTATCACCAGTGGAGTGTTCTTCAGAGAAGGGAGGGGAAGGAACGGAGACTTTTTTGTAGAGAACGCGCATGCCTGGGTCTTCTTGGCGTTGAACTCGACCAAGTTCTTGGCACCCCATTCATAGATGCGGTCCAAGGTCCGGTCAAGTTCAACGACAAGATTCTGCCTTTTCCCCTCAACCTCAGCCTGTTTGGCCCCAGGATGTCCGAGATATCGCCCATGCACGGTACTGTCGTCCGCATAACAATGTATGTTGCCGAGATTCAACATATCATTGATATGCAGAAGAAAGAGCGTAGGCGATAAGACAGAACCCTGAGGCACTCCTGCATTGACCTGCATAAATTTGGAAGCGCGACCGTCGCAAAGGACCCGAATACGACGCTTCTGCAGGAAACTTGCAATCCAGGTGCACAGTTGAGGGGGCAAGCCATAGGCCGGAAGCTTGGAAAGAAGAGACCGGTGCCAGACTCTGTCGAAAGCTTTGGCTATGTCAAGGCTGATAGCCAAAGACTCGCCGTGCTTGTCCATAGCCTCACCCCAGAGGTGCGTGACGAACGCTAGAAAATCACCCGTTGATCGTTTAGACCGAAAGCCGTATTGGCGATCATTGATCAACGATTGATCCTCCAGGTAGCGGACAATTTGGGTGTTTATAATCCGCTCGAACACCTTGGAAAGCACCGAGGTGATAGCTATGGGTCGATAGTTGCTTGGCTCGGAACGGTCCCCCTTTTTGGGAATCGGTTGAACGTTCGCTTCCTTCCAAGCCTCAGGCACAATGCCTGCGACGTAAGACGACGTAGGCGCGTAAGTGTGGGAGACAACTCCGCTGCACATTTTTTAAGAACCACAGCTGGGATGCCGTCAGGTCCACTGGCTTTCCGAACATCGAGAGACTGCAGTATCGCACGAACGGTTCGTTGCCTGATACATATATCAGGCATGGTGTAGCCGCAGTTGGCAATGTTAGGCGGCTGCGAACCGCAGTCATCGATTCGGGAGTTGGCCGCAAAGAGATTTGCAAGCAGATCTGCTTTCTCCTGCGGCCGATGAGCCAGTGATCCATTCGGATACCTCAGAGGGGGCAGCATGGTCTGGCAGAAGTTGGACTGCACGGCTTTGGCCAGGCGCCAATAGCTACGACTGCCCGTAGGATGCGCCATTAGTTCCTGGCCAAACCGTGCGACGCGCTGGGCATCCGCTCTTAAGTATGCCCTCTTGCAGACCTTTGTGGCTTGGTTGAACGCTGCCTTCAGGTGATCCACGTTAGGGTCGTGGAGAGTGCGAGCCCTGGTCCAAGCGCGATACGCCGTCTGTTTGCGTTCAACAGCATCGGCGCATTCACGCCCGAACCAGGGCCTTTTCCTGCCGCCGCTCGTGACATCACTGTATGGAATATAATATTCCATACCCAGGATGATTTCACCAGCGACAGCAGTAGCGCTCTCTGATGGATCCCTGTTCTCAAAGCAGCGTTGAGCCTAAGGGATGGATGCGAAGTATTCCCGCATTCCATCCCAGTCTGCTGACGAGTAGTGCCACAGTCGTCGTCTTGCCTCCTCGGGTCGTGGGGGCGTAACAACAACAGCTGTGGCACAAACCAGACAGTGGTCTGAGGTGCCCAAAGGAGCACGAATCGACACACTGTACCGGTTCGGGTTACTCGTCAGCAGCAGATCGAGCAGAGAGGGCGCCTGACCTGCAATATCTGGTATCCGGGTGGGCTGGAGTACCAGTTGAGACAGGTCATGCGTGAGAGCGAACGCATGGGCAGTTCGTCCCGCGTGGTCTGTTTTGGGAGAACCCAACCAGGTCTCATGGTGGGCATTGAAATCTCCCAAGAACACCAACTCAGCGTTCGGAAACCGCTCCTGCGCGTCGTCTGCCGCCTGACTCAGGTAATTGAAGAGTCGAGTTGTCTCAGCGTCTCCTGAATGGGATCGGTAGAGGCACATGTAGATTTGGCTGAAAGAGCCATGATCTACGTGTACCCAAAGGACAGAGAAGGAAGGGTCCTCTAGGCATTGTAGACGGCGACAGCAAATATCCGCCCTAACAAACAAGCATACCCCGGCTTTCGCGAGGAAACACTCCTCTAGCACGTAGCCGGGATATTGCAGGTAGTTCGTGTCTGCAGGACGGCGTATTTGTGTCTCCGTTAGAAAAAGCATTGCCGGCCGAGCCGTCTCCAGGTGGTGATGGACGGCATTAAGGTTAGCGTGGAGTCCTCTGATGTTAATAAACTCCACGACACAGGAAGCAGCAGTGGGGTTACGGCGATTGGCTGCTGTTGAACGACAATGCTTTGTTCGTACTGCCATAGAGTGAAAGGAAGGGGAAGCGTGAAAAAAAAGAGGCGGCTATTCTCGCAGCAAAGTGGGGCAAGGCGCAGAGCAAGTTTTGTCATATAACTGTATGGTATGGCGATAGCCGATCCGACGGACGGAAGGACCCCCGTACCCTCCCGAAAGTGGTCGCCGGGACCCACCCTCCGGTCACCATCCGGCACGACGAGCCACCTCGAGATTATGCGCGGCATGATAAGGCAGCCAACCTAGTTGGTTAGACTCGGTTGGGCCCCTGGACTATACCGCGGGCGGCCAGCAGAGCACCGTTTCTACGGCTCTCCCTGGCCGCCGGGTCGACTCGCGCCACCCACACAATGACTCTACGGATACTCTGCAGGTCCCTCATAAGCTGCGAGAATCGTCACCTCATGCTTAGGCCTCCGGCGCTCTCATTCACCGAACGAAACGCAGCAGTGAAACACTGTTGTTTCACGTCGATTTTCTGTGAGAGGGTAGTACTTCCCCGATCGAGCCGGCCCATTCCTGCTGTAACCAGCTTGGCTCTACTACTCTAATCGATCCTATAGCTGCAGATTTAGCAAACCGGCATTGTGATGCTAGGAAGTTTGTTTTAGTTGTTTAGTTAGCCCGTCAACTGTCGATCGACCTCCTAGAGGTCTATGTCAAAATACGAGCATCTGTCGAGACGCCTCTAGGAGGCGTCCGATCGACCTCTAAAAGGCGTCTAAACAGTTGCGCATATTAAGCATGTATAACAGGGCGTGGTCAGAGATTCAGTTTTGAAATGAAAGCCACACAGACATGTACGCATCTTTCACACGTTTAATTCGTTGTTAACAACACAACACAGGTTACAGTTAATTATCATAGTTAAACAAGTAAACTTTATAAAACAAGTCTCGAAAGAGCGAGAGCCGCCGTGACGGAATAGATAATCACGCACATCTCGCGGCAGCGTGATTGCGCGACTGGCGAGCGCCGACTGGCGAGGGACGAGGGAGGCGCGGCAACGGCTCCGACTCAACCGTGCGGCCGCGCACGTTGTTGCACTTTAACCTACCGCGCGCTACAGTCTCCCCCTCTAACCCGAACGAACGTCCTCGCGGTTGGGTTAGCTTTTTACGAGGCCTGCCCCTCCTACGTTTCTCCTGTATTGGAGCCTGGATGCGACCAACGAAAGGAGTCAATACCGAAGCGTGGTACTTACCCAGCACTGTACCGTCACTGAGACGCTCGAGGATATACGTCGCCGAACCAACCACGGACTGGATTTTATACGGCCCATCACGACGTGGTATAAACTTAGGCGTCTGACTTTTGTTGGTGTCGTTAGTACCTTGGGTTTTTAACAAAACTAGGTCACCAACCTTGTAATCTGGAGCTGGCCGACGATGTTTATCGACGTATTTCTTCTGTGCTGCCTGAGCGCTCTCATAGACATCACGAGCGTCCAGGAGCACCGACGAGATTCTTTTCAGGTAATTAGTGATTTCACCTACGTCATTGTCATTGTCGATTATAGTGCGCATTTCCGAGAGAACGTCTGCTGGTGCGCGCATCTCGCGCGCGAAGTTTAAATAGGTGGGCGAGTAGCCTGTGCCTGACGTGACTGCAGAATTCATGGCAAAGCGGATGGCAGGTAGGTGAATGTCCCAAGTATCATGATCTTTATTTACTAGAATGGCCAGCTGCGGTTTGAGATCTCGGTTTTTTCTTTCCACCGGGTTCGCCTCAGGGTGGTAATATGAGGTGAACGACTGAGTAATCCCCATAGCGTGACAAGTCTGCTGCATTACTTCGCTGATAAACTGGACCCTGTTGTCACTAACAAGGCGCCTAGGGACTCCAAACCGTAAGTAAACCTCTGACACTAATACCTTCGCACATTCCTCACTGGTAGCTGCAGCGAGAGGGAAGAGCTCCACCCAGCGCGTGCAAGTATCTTCAACTATCAAGATCCACTTGTGCCCTCTCCCTGTTTCAGGTAACGGACCGAACAAGTCGACAGCTAGCACCTCGAAGCGACGCGCAGAAGCGGGCGTCTGCAACAAGCCAGCCGGTTTCCTATTGTCCGCCTTGTAACGTTGGCAAGGTACACAATTTTTAACGTATTGCGTAACGTATGAACGCATTCCAGGCCAGTAATACTTACCGACTAAGCGTTGCAGCGTACGTTCTGCGCCCATATGACCCGCCGTGGGTGCGTCATGGTATTCGGCCAAAACTTTGGCGCGTTCCTGCTCTGGGACTACCAGACTGGCGTCGTCACGCTCCTCATTTTCGGGGTAATACCTATAAAGTATCCCTTCAGTTAGCACGTAACCTTTATCAGCCCATACCCTCCCCTTAAAGAGATCGTCGGATTCCAAGGCTTCGACAATCTTACTCACCCCCGGGTCTTTCAGCTGGTTCTCACGCAAATCCTTTAGACTGCGAGAGGGCATGTCGGCTACAGCACTGCACAGATCACAGTCAGGGTCTTCGGTACATGCCGGGCGTGAAAGCGTGTCGGCTATTACATTTGCCTTACCTGGTGTGTACTCTATCTTCAGGTTGTATTCCTGAAGGCTTAGGGCCCACCTTGCTAGGCGGCCGCTCGGGGACTTCATACTCATCAACCATCTAAGCGGTTGATGGTCTGACTGGATCACAACTTCAGCCCCGTCTATATATCCTCTGAATTTGGATACCGCCCAGACGACGGCTAGGGCCTCTCTCTCGGTTTTGCTATAGTTTCTCTCAGCAGCTGTCAAGAGTCGGCTGGCGTATTCAATCGGGCGCTCGTCGGTTCCCTCCCCCTGGAGAAGAGCCGCCCCAAGAACGTACCCACTGCTGTCAGTTCTGAGGACGAAAGGTAACGTCGCATCAGCCTGACGTAAGATCGGCGCCGTCACCAGCAGCCGCTTGATTTGCTCAAAAGCGATCTGTTGCTCTGGGCCCCATCGCCACACGCTTGCCTTTTTAAGTAGCGCCGTCATGGGTTTAGCGACCTCTGCGTAATCAGGGATAAAGCGCCTGAACCAGCTGGAGGTCTGCATGAAACACTTCAAATGTTTCACATTCCGAGGCGTAGGCATATCTGCGATTGCTGAGGTCTTCTCAGGATTGACATGTATGCCACCTGGTAAAATAATGTGCCCTAAGAACCTTACCGATTCCCTGGCGAAATGACTTTTCTCTCGATTTACCCGAAGATTGAATAAAGCGAGTCTATCGAACACGGAGGTGAGGTCGGCGAGGTGCTTCTCGAAAGACTGATCAGACAGCAACAATAAGTTGTCTAAATACGCCAGAAGCGTGATACCTGGCAGGTTTGACTTAAATCTGTCGATTAACCTCTGGAACGTAGCTCCCGAGTTGCGCAAACCCATTGGCATGCGTTTAAACCTGTATGTACCAAGTGGGGTTGTGAATGCCGTCTTGTCCCTATCATCTGGGTCCATATTGACCTGGAAGTACCCTGCTCGGAGATCAAGAGTTGTCATGTATTTTGCGTCATGAAGGATGTCCTCAATCCTTGGGAGTGGGTATCGATCAGGCTCCGTAACCGCATTGAGTTTGCGATAGTCGATACACAGCCTCTAACCGCCATCTTTCTTCTTGACGAGAACAACGTTCGATGCCCAAGGTGACTCGCACTCCTCAATTACATCCGAATCGATGAGCTTGCGTATCTCCTTTTCCAGCGCTTCCCTCTTAGGCGGGGATAATCTATAAGGAGGAGAGGCCTGGGGTTCCTGTGTGCCACTTACCTTAATCTTATGAACGGCGAAATCTGTAGGAGGCCCTTCTGAAGCAAACTGAGCGACTCTGTCTTGTAAGAACGCGTTGAGTGCGGCCCTGTGCTCCGGTGACAAGCTCGTACCTTGATCGTGGCGCAGCGATGCATCGCAGATATCTGTACGCATCACGGTCGGGCTGTTCAGTACATAAGAATGTACAAACGGGAACCGGTCTCCTGGACTATATGAAAAATGCCATGTCTCCTGGGCTATATCTAAGACAATACCCGCGTTGGCAATAAAATCGCGGCCTAAAAGTGTTCTAGTGTCATCACCAGGAAATACAATAAAGCTGGTGTCGACTCTACGACTACCTAGGGTGATGGGTACTGTCGCGACCCTTACCATTTTCCTATGACACGAGCCGTCGGCGAGCCCGATATAACGTTCCGTGTCTTGGAACTGTACACCGCTATTCAGTAATAACGAATACAACGAAGGGCTGGCGACGCTATGCGTGGCGCCGGTATCGACTATTGCTGCCCCTTCCTTATCTGCTATACCTACAGAGATTAGCGGGTGTGGCGTCGTTGTAGCGAAAAAGTCGCCTTTTACGACATTGAAGTCAGACGGTTTAGCGGGCGCGGGTTTGTTCGAACAAGTAACACACTTCGACCTAGCAACCATAACACCGGATCGGATGAGTACTTTTATTATTACTACTTTCACTATCCGTTTTATTAGCTTTGCGACATTCACTAGTCGCATGGCCGAACGCTTTGCAAAACGAACATCTAATGCGAACACGTTTCGAGTTTTCGTTCGAGTTAGAGGTGAGATGAAAACTTGTGGTTGCGCTCGGACTCGTAGTAACGCTGCGGTCGGGCGCCGCCGTAGTAGGTTAGTAGGTATTATTCGACTTTTTCGCGGGAACGATCGAGTTTTTTAATTCTGAAATAGAGTCTTCCGCGAGTCTCGCTCTTTCCAACAAATTATCAATGTCGTTGACAGATTATCTAGGCAAACGTTTACGTATTCGGCGATGTAACAGTCCATATACAATATCGACTTGCATAACACTCGGCACAACATACGGTAATCTAACTAATAATGATCGTACCTTTGATACAAACACTTCGGCACGTTCACACTCACTGTGTTCGCTCGCGAATACCTGTCGCAGTATTCTGTAGGCGGGCTGTTGCACGCCGTGAGCAGCACGCAGGCGCGCCAGAGCGTCCGGCCGCGCGCCGACGCCGGCTCGCGCGCCGCGCCACCACATCGCTGCGTCGTCGGTTAATAGCATGGAGAGGCCGCGTAGCGTGTTCGTCGGTCACATCGGCGCACTCCTTGAACACTTCTTTTGCATCGATAAATGCTTCCAATGCCTCTGCTTCACGTGACTTCCCGTCGAATCTCGCGGTGCACTTCGCGAAGTTACCGCCAGATGCCGAGGATGCGTTCGCCCTGGGCGATGCCGCCGGTGTCGACGCGACTGGGTTCCACTGGTTGCTATGATGATGTAGAGATCGAAGGGTTTCTAAGAATGTGCGGTTTGTCTCCGCCTGTGTACGAGCGAAAGACTCCATCATGGTCGTCAGGAGCCTTTCCGTATTGAGCGCTGCGGCGGGTGCTCCGGTGTGGGCCCCGCTGAGCGTGTCGCTGTGAGCGGCGCCCCCATGGGCGCGCGTCTCCTCGGACGCGTCGGTTGCGACGTGTACGTGGGTGGTAGCGGCACCGGCGCAGGTGCGCGGCTCCACCGCCGAATCGTAGTCATCCTCGGAGTAGGCGTCGCTTTCTTCCTCGGGTTTGCGATCGAATGCTGCTACCGCCGCTGTCGCCGCCTGGGTTGCTCTCGTTGTTCGTGGCATAATCACTGACTCTGAATTGAACTGCGTTTACTGGGTTCGTTATTCCAATGTTAGGTACCTAAATATGCTAACAATGGCCGCTAGTTGGGCGATCACTATAACAGGGCGTGGTCAGAGATTCAGTTTTGAAATGAAAGCCACACAGACATGTACGCATCTTTCACACGTTTAATTCGTTGTTAACAACACAACACAGGTTACAGTTAGAGGTTGTCCAGAAAGGGCGAATTCGCCGCGATTCTCTTGCGCGTATCACGCGCGGTCATTGCTTCCAGAAGAAACGTACCAACGCGCGAGCATTTGGGGAATTTCCCTCAATACGTGCACTCGCTCTGGAATTCGCGCATTAACTGGACGCAACAAGGCATCTCTAGTATCTCGACTCGCGCGCAATACGCGCGAATCAAGCGCGAGTCGAGAGTCTGGCGAAGTGCACGCGATTTACGCGCGTATTTTGAATTCGCACGATGCTTTTGGACGCGATGTATTGGCGTCTAGTATCTCGCTAACGCGTGAACGAATTCGCGGGTAACGTTCCGCGGCGAATTCGCCGCTTCTGGACAAGGTCTTAATTATCATAGTTGAACAAGTAAATTTTATAAAACAAGTCTCGAAAGAGCGAGAGCCACCGTGACGGAATAGATAATCACGCACATCTCGCGGCAGCGTGATTGCGCGACTGGCGAGGAACGCGGGAGGCGCGGCAACGGCTCCGACTCAACCGTGCGGCCGCGCACGTTGTTGCACTTTAACCTACCGCGCGCTACACATGTTTAAATTACAAGGATGTGGTTGATAATGTAAATAATACGATTATTGACTACTACTTAAAGTATTGACTATACTTATGTTCAGTTAAATTCGTCTTAGGCGTTCCGTAGAGCCCCGACAATTTGACCGCAATTTTAGATCAAATGGAATCCTATGCAATGGTGCACACAAAGGTTAAAGACTTATAGTTATTGGCCGACACAACAAATGGCTGTCCGCCAAGGTGACCGCAGCCCCGGGCAACAACGAACAGAAACAGCCTTTACTGTGAGATAGAAAATACCGACGTCTGCGCGCAGCAGATGTCAGTATTTTTTAACCTTACAGTAAAGTACAAGTAAAATCCTTATTCAAGATCTAACATTCTTGTGAGTATATTCACTCCTGCGTAGAATTATATTAATTAACTATTATTTTGTAGTTTAAGAATTGAGATTGATTGTACATTAATTACATTGGTGTACATAAAAAGGAGTCCAGTCCTGGAATTATATGCTGCGATTTAAAATTGTAGAATTATTGCTGTTTAGAGAATAACTCCTTCACCTAGTATCTTACCGTAGATACGCCAATGATCAATAACAACGTATTGTTTGCTATAAAATGCTGGACATTGTACAAAAAACAACACGTGATAATTGATGTAGAGTCTGAGTAACTAAGCTGTATAACACTCGACAAGCAAATATAATGTTGAAAGAATTACCTAATCAGCTAAGCAAGCTAACGCAATAATTGGTGAAATTAGTGATTGTGGCACCGCAGTGTCGAGGTCATTAAATAACGAGGCTGTAGTGATTAGATTTATAATTCATAAAATATAAATAGCGCACAATTTGATCAAAGATATGCAATACCACAAAGATAAATATGTAGGTACTTATAGTAGCATAGTCTTAATATAATAAACTAGATGTGCCCACGGTTTTACCCTCGTTTATGATTACTGCGCCGCCCCCGTGGGTTACAGCGTGATGTTAGCCTATAACCTTCTTCGGTAAATAGGCTATCCAACACAAAAATAATTTTTCAAATCGAACTTGTAGTTCCTGAGATTAGCGCGTTCAAACAAACAAACAAACTCTTCAGCTTTATAATATTAGTATAGATAATGGTCGACCTATATACCTGGTTGTTACTACAATATATATAAAAGATATTGTAGTAACAACCAGGGAGAAAGAAACATGTTGTTTAAATTCCAGTTGAGTTAATGGTGATGATAATAGTTTCTTGCCCGTTCTCCTCATGAGCATGAGCCCTTTACACCAGGGAGGGGACACTGCCCAATACCTTTCCTATATCCAAAGATAGGACTGACATCTGTGTTTTTGGCCCCGTCCTTGTGCTGTAAATCAATCGCAGAAGATGGTGCTTAAACAAATTTTAAATTTATTATTTAGTATCAGTTCTTACCTATCTATACTTTTATATTTTTAATTTACTTATCTAGAATCATATTTTATTCTCATTTTGTTTTATCATAAAAATGTCATAAAATACAAATTAGTAAATATGTCGGTTAAAGACTATGATTCAAACATTGGATTTGTAAGTCAGTCACAATATGGCGACTGCATCTTGCCCGTGCACACGTTTGTGGTTTTTCGTCCTATATTGTATATTTTTCTACTGTGAAGTTCTTATGTAAGTGCGTTGAGTCGAGCTCTGTGTTCCTCCACCTTGTGTCAATTAATCTTCCCATCGAAAACTGTTGTTATCAGTGTGCGATAGTAACGCTTTTAGTGTTTAGTGTTGTGCGGTTTTTCCAGCTACAAAAATGCCGAGACGCTGCGCATTTCACTGTGAACCTAGAGTCCGCTGCACAGTTATATTTTAATAAACATAAACATAATAAAATGTTATTTGTTGTTGTTTTATTCTTATACTACCACCCTATACTTATTGTATTTAAATTGTTTTGTTTGGATCTATTTTTGTAATAATAATAATAATACAATAACAACACATGAACAACAATAATGGCAACACTGGAAGTCAAACATCGAAAATTTTTATCGTCCGTTTTTATACAAAAATTATTTCTAAAATTGCAAATTTACAATATCAAAATATATATAGTTTCTCTAAAAAAGTCCATAAGATCACAACAATAATCATTTTCACAAGAAATATCTACATAAGCCATAAATTAACCCGAAATCAGCAAACAGAAAAATGACAGCAAATGTCAAAATGAAAATTAAGAAAATCACCCATATCATGATTTAATACGATGTTGACTAGAGCAAAAGCCAGAGCAGAAGCACAAGATAGATCCCCGGACTTGCCGCTCAGCTCCGCCTCGCAGTGGCCGGGTCCCGCATTAGCGGCGGTGGCTACTGCAGAGGCGTCGAGCTCATCAAGCGGCGAGTATTTCTCTCCGCCGGCATCACCGTCACCTGTACGCCGGCGAGGAAGAGGCCGGCCACCGACACGCCTGGGACCCAGAGGCCCACCGGCCCCGGGACGGGCCCCCGCTATCGGTGGTAATGTGCACCGCATGAGATGGACAGAATCAATGAATGAAAATGTCATGCGGGCATATTTTATGGCGACAGAGGGAGGAATCAACCTCACTTCCTACCGTGCTCGTATGCTGCCTCTGTTTCAGGACTTGGAGCCAGCTGTCAACGTTTCGGCACAACGACTGTCCGATCAAGTGCGGGCTATCCAACGTTGTCACCTGTTGGATGAAGCTGCACTTGAGAGGCTTCGCTCTGACGTACGTGGTAACCCTCCTATCCTTTCTACCACACAAAATATAACTCAAATAAACTGCATAACACCTGTACCACATACAAACGGTGTTGAAGAAATGGATAGTAGGGATACACACGTAAGTACCCGGTGCATCGATAAACTAAGGAGTGCCTTGGAGTGCGCTGTTCGGGAATATAGGTACACAAGTTTAAAAAATAGACCTCGCCTACCCCGGTTGCCCATGCATAAGAAAAATATGGCGCTAGTTTGTGCCCTAGATTCGCTACTGTCTATTTATTTAGACAATAGTGAAGATCTTGGTGATACGCACTCAATTTTGTACTGTGCGGCTGTAGCGGTGTGTCGAGTAGCAGGTATTAAATTTACATACAATAGTGAAACTGCTACTCGAACTAATACCGTACCGGCCTGGCAGTGTAGGATTGAGCGGCGTAACGCCGAATCTAGGGCACTCATTGGCAAGCTAATCTGCTTCAGGTCGGGCAATACACGCCCGAGAGTGATGCGTTTTGTGACCCGGGCATTTGTGGGAACGGGCATTGAGCCTCACGAATATGCTTCACGGGTCACAGAACGCATTGACTTCCTGAAGCAGAAGGTTTATGCGTGGTCAAACCGAATTAGGCGATACAAAAAAAGAGTGGACCGATATACCCAGAACCGTGCATTCCAAAAAAACTAGAGTTGTGTGTACAGAGTGTGGGAACGATCCAATTCAAGTGTGGATGATGGACGTCGACCAGATGTTGAAATTACAAATAATTTTTGGCGTTATATTTGGTCGGCGCCCACCAGCCACACGGAGGGCGATTGGTTCAGGGATGTCAAGCGAGCGTGTGAGGCAATAAATCAAATGGAGCCTGTAACCATTAGGCCAGAAGATGTATCTTGTGCGGCCCGTTCGCTCCCGAATTGGAAATCACCGGGACCGGACGGATTGCACAACTTCTGGCTGAAGTGGTTACGCAGTACTCACGATCGATTGGCGTCCCAGTTCCAATTGGCTCTGGAATCGGGGCCGTTGCCAGACTTTTTAACCACTGGTATAACCCACCTGCTCTTCAAGTCAGGGTGTACCACGGGTCCCAAAAACTACAGACCTATTACGTGTCTGCCGACTGTTTACAAACTTTTTACATCCATTTTGAGAACAAAATTATCACATCACATAAATACTAACCATATCATGTCCATATCTCAAAATGGATGTAGAAATGGGGCTCGTGGTACCAAAGAGCTACTCCTTATTGACATGACCATTTGCCAACAGGTACGTCGTCACCGAAGGGATTTGGCGACATGTTGGATAGATTATAAGAAGGCCTATGACTCTGTGCCCCATACATGGCTCTTGAAGGTGCTGGAGTTGTACAAAATAGATACAACTTTATGCACTTTCTTGAAGACGTGTATGGGGCAATGGAGGACTGTCCTTCGCTATCCGGGATGTCGGCAGATCCAGAGTGATGGTATGCCTATAATGATCAAGCGGGGTATATTCCAGGGTGACAGTTTGAGTCCACTGTGGTTTTGCCTGGCTCTAAACCCTCTTAGTATTTTACTGGAGAATTTGGAGCTAGGCTATCGGTTGCAGAGTAGAGGCCAGGTCATATCTCACCTTTTTTACATGGATGACCTTAAATTATTTGCCCCCACCCATCCTCAGCTGACAGAGTTACTAAAGGTAACTGAAAACTTTAGTAATTCTATCAGAATGGAGTTTGGTGTGGACAAGTGTGCGGTAATGTATGTAAAGCGAGGTGGGATTGTGGAATCTGATGGGATGGAACTATCGGATTCCTCAAGACTTAGGACTCTCTCTGCAAACGAAACATACAAATATCTGGGTATGTCGCAGGCGTTGGGCATTTCAGAGACTGGCATGAAACAGACATTGTGGGATCGCTTCTTTGGCCGCCTGACAAAGATACTCAAAAGTTATTTTTCGGGCGGTCATAGGGTGCGTGCTTATAATGGCTGAGCCATGCCGGTCTTAATGTACTCCTTCGGCATACTCAGATGGACTCAGACTGAACTGGAGGCCCTGGATAGAAAGGTCCGTACACTGTTGACCGCATACCGGATACATCACCCGCGCTCGTCTGTAATGAGGCTGTACATCCCGCGGAAATGCGGGGGTCGTGGCTTTCTAAGTGCCAAGACCCTCCATAATCGTGAGGTGTGCAGTCTTAGAGAATATTTTCTCCAGACCGGCTCGGGTGTGCATCGGGCTGTAGTCTCAGTGGACAATGGCCTTACCCCGCTGGCTCTGGCTAAGGAGAACTGGCGCAAACCTGTGGTACTCAGTACTGATGACCGCAGGGATGTATGGAAAGGTAAAGAGCTGCATGGACGCTTCTATCAGGCCTTACACGGGCCCGATATTGATTTAATATCTTCTGTGGCCTGGCTACGTTTCGGCGATATTTTTGCCGAAACAGAAGGTTTTGTCTTTGCAATAATGGACGAAGTTGTTATGACGAATAACTACCGGCGGCATATCCTGAAGGATGGGACGGTCGACATATGTCGGGCGTGTCACCAGCCCGGTGAATCTCTTAGGCATATTGTCTCTGGGTGTTCCCGTCTTGCCAACGGCGAATATTTGCACAGACACAACCAAGTGGCCAGGATAATCCATCAGCAACTTGCCTTAAAGTACAATCTTGTGGATTCACAGATCCGTACTACAGGTATGTGCCCGATCCAGTTCTCGAGAATGTTCGTGTCACTATGTACTAGGATCGATCTATCATCACTGATAGAACCGTTGTGGCTAACAAGCCAGATATTGTGGTGATAGATCGATTAGAGCGCCTTGCAATGATCATCGATGTCACCATCCCTCATGACGAGAACCTCGTGAAAGCTGAAAAAGATAAACAAATTAAATATCTGGACTTGGCTCGCGAGGTTGTCGACATGTGGGATGTAGGCTCGGCGATCATTGTACCGATAGTCGTTTCGGTAAACGGGTTAATTGCCAAGAGCCTCGACCACCATCTTAAGAGGCTCGCGTTGAATAGCTGGGTCAAGTCCTCGATTCAGAAGGCAGTATTGCTCGACACGGCGCGCATAGTGCGGAGGTTCCTTTCTCTGGAGCCCTAACCACCGATAGCTTGGTCCCTGCACCCCATATCGGTGGGTCATTTCAGTTTTTATATTTTAAATATATATAATTTTTATATTTATATTTAAAAATGTAATTATTAGAGAAAATAAGTATTATTATTCTCTAATAATAATATTCTATCACATACACACAACACCATCTAGCCCAAACTAAGCACAGCTTGTACTATGGGTACTAGACAATGGATAAACATACATATTATATATATATATTTTTTGTAAATACATACATATTATACATAGAAACACCCAGACCAAGACAAACATTCATGTTCATGCACACAAATGATAGATTTGTGCGGGAATCGAACCCGCGACCATGAGGTCGTCTCTGAGGTCGACTGCCACGCATGAGCGTGGCAGTCGGTTACACTAACCACTACGCCATTCTACTTGTTCTATTTGCAATTTTTATTTCCATATTTTTTATGTTACAAAATACGATTGAAAAACAATTTAAATACGAATTTTGGATTAGTAATACACAATATAAATAGCTATAGGCACAGAATACGGAATAGCTATAACTATGTATAGAAGGATTAGTTCGGGGCCAAAAGTTAAGATGTCGCTGTTTCAAATAGGGTTGGCTGAAATTGACCATAAGAGGGCTCTCTTTTCCCTATGTATTACTTTACTCTTTGCTCTACACCCTTGCTTTGGTGAACGTGTCAGTAAATGTAAATTCACAGAAAAATTTTGTGTAACTTTGACATTCATAAGTGTTACCTTGTAACCTAACTTGAATAAATGTATTTTTGATTTTGTTTTGATTTAATATAATAAAAAGTAAAATAAATATTCATGCATTTGAAAATAATTAATGCGACTAACTTAATACAAATCTATCATTTTAGATCAATATGGTATTAATTATTTAGATGGGTGGATTATATATATATATATATATATATTATATATATTGTCTATAAAATTATTTCTATTTATGGGTTTAGTAAAAACTCTATCATTGATGAATAATTAATGATGTCAAGTAACCATTAGTAGTCATAATTAAATTTACTAATTGAATTAAAATAACTATAAATTCCGATTTCAACAGAAACAAATAGATCCAGTTACTGGATACTAAAGGTAGAATTCATGTCATACTGGATTCCAGTATGACATGAATTCTACCTTTAGTAGATTTCATAAAACCGTAGTAGATTTTGAATGTTTGTT
Organism: Catocala sponsa; assembly: GCA_963564715.1. Lineage (NCBI taxonomy): Eukaryota > Metazoa > Arthropoda > Insecta > Lepidoptera > Erebidae > Catocala > Catocala sponsa. The sequence goes on from OY751349.1 coordinate 20,763,764, forward strand.
GTAGTCGCAACTAATGCGGTCTGTGACTCACGCTTCTTTGACATTATATTTTTATTTTATTTTCAAATAATTCAGTATTATTCACGTTAAAACTAAGTGTAAAGTAATTTAATTGGGTTTATCTTATAATGTTAGTTTTATAATATAAGGAGAAGAACATAAGTTTGAGCAAAAAGTGTTTATAGTGCATGTTTATTTTACACAAGGAACAAAACAAAAGGTTACTATGGCCGAAAAGGTGAGAGATATCATATTTTATGTATATTATCGATTACAATATCTTGTACAATATTGTTTAATAGCTTTTAGACATGCAATCATTCATGGTCTTGAGTAAAACTGATATCTTTCGTATAAAACTATATTTGACGTAAAATGCCTATGGCCCTTGGCATTGTTTTTTTATTACGGATGTGTACAACGAACCTTCTTGCAGCTGTGTTAGAAAAAAAATACCACCTGTCTTATCTGCTGCCGTATAGGGTTTCATTTTGGCATGTAATGTAAAATTGAAAAGTGTATTTTACTAAATGATCTAAAAAAATACTTTAGATGTAGGAAATTGCGATAAAACTTTAGGCAATGTGGTGAAATATTAGTTTGAGTGCTCATATAATTTAATAACAATCACAAAAATGAATAGCTCTGAGAAGGTAACATTTCAAATACAAAATTATAGTATTTTTTTATTAAATTCTCTGTGGAAATGTAATGAGTCAAATAATAGGAATTCAAACCATGACCTGAACCATGGTCTGACCATGAACCAAAAGATCGAAAGATTGTCAGACATATAAATTTGTAATGTTCTGCATGTACATAATATTGTGTAATCCCTATTAATAATAGTCCAAATCTGAATTAAATATTAGACAAGTATTGTATTAGGTATTGATAGTTAGCTAGCTATGTTTTGGCCTGACATAACAGGCTATAAGCCTGTAACCAAAAGTATATGAAATAGGATGACATGGTTCTTTTTTATCAATCAAATGATGATTATTAAACTCATTTTCAATCACCATCTCTTGCATCAACTTATGGACACTGCGGCCAGACTCGGTAGCTTTTTAATAATTGTGTCTGGCATTCCAACAATTTGATAGGTTAAGTGTGTTAGATCAAATTCTTGTATTTTGTCTTTGGTTCATAGATGACAGTTTCCAGGCACATTGCTTTTATTATTATGAACCAATATGGTTAAGCTGCCAGGTTCAACACCAAATTATCCATTTACAGAAAATTCAGGAAAACCCACTTCCTGAGGAAACACCAGCAGAACCTGCTGATAAATCCAAAGAAACTGCTCCAAAACTAGTTCCGGTGCCAGATAAGACCACTACCGCAGTTCCAGTACCTGTTGTGGCTCCCACACCGGTGGCACCGAGGATCTCTATACCTATGTTTACAAAAACATCTCCAAATGACCTGTACCGGCGATTGTTGCCTGCAATGTTGTTTGTGTTGACGTTTGTGACAGTTATGACGATGCTGCTCATCTATATGGATACTGTTGGTTAGTATATTGACATTTGTTTTATACATATCTGACAGCCTTTGTGGCACAGAAGTAGAGAATGCTACTGCTGAGTGGGGCCAATGCAAAGACATTAGTATGTTGCACTTGAGAACATTACACATTTTTATGGAAATAAAGATTTTTGAGCAGCGATAGCCTAGTGGGAAGCCGTTGGACTGCCACGCAGAGGTCTCGAGTTCGACCCAAGGCGCGTATCTCGTTACGAAGTTATATGCGTATTAAATAGTCAATTATCGCTTGCTTTAATGGCGAAGAAAAACTTCGTGAGGAAACCTGCTTGTCTGAGAGTTCTCCATAATGTTCTCGAAGATATGTGAAGTCCGCCAATCCGCACTAGCCCAGCGTGGTAGACTATGGCCTAACCCTGCTCACATGAGAAAAGGCCCGTGCCCAGGAGTGAGACAGTTTAATATAGGGCTAAAATTATTATAAAGATTTTTGACTTTGATTCCCACCAGGCTATCGCTATTCCTGATAGATATTAATAAGTGTATGTGCACAGCTTTAGGCGCGCAGAAGTTCCGCGCGAACATGTCGCGCGACTACGAGCTGGCCAGCATCGCGCAGGGCTCGGCGGCGCTGGTGGCCTTCGTGCAGCAGCTGCACCTGGCGCCCGCGCACACCGCGCCCGCCGCCCACCCGCCGCCCGAGCCCACGCCGCAGGTCACCGTCATGGACCGCCTCTATGGAGAGATCGTGAGTCCAATATTTATTTTACTGTTCTTAACATATTATTTCTGATATATGAGAGCAGCTCAGACTGCAATGCAGAGGGTCTCGGTTTCGAACCCACGTTGCGCACCTCTGACTTTCGGAAGTTATATGACTTTTCGAAGTTATGTGCGTATTGATTGACAATTATCGCCTGCCGTACCTCGGAGAGCACGATAAGCCGTCGGTCCCGGCTGCCATGAACATCTATGGCAGTCGTTATTGGGAGAGTGTCGATACAAAAGATCCCACTGGGTCGAAGTGTCGCCGGTCTGCACTGACTGGCCCCCACATAAGATATGATTCCTGATATATGCCCGACTACCAGTCTAGCAATATGCCCATATTGCTACGTTATCAGTGTACCGCTATTGAACTGAACTCGAAGCAAATCTTAATTGGATTCGAATCCCACCCATTTCTATATCGACGTGAACTCACTCCTAATACAAGCATACATATAAAATCAGCTGGAGGCGTTAATACTAAAACCCAACAACAATATTGCCCAGTGGCATAAATTAATTGTTTGAACCACTTCGGACAAGGCAACGGACAAACGGTCTTGACGATATAAACACAAGAATTTTTCAATTCGAATCTCAGGAACTCAGTAGTTCCTGAGATTAGCGCGTTCAACCAAACAAACAAACAAACTCTTTATAACATTAGTATAGATATATTCGTTTACAAGACCATTAATAGGATACTTAACTACAATTGCTGAATTTCCTTAAAAGTCGTGTATAGTATCATCCACAATGGAAATCAACGCAAAATACGTTTTAGATATCGTCATTTTTCTTTTCTGAATCATCCAATCTGAATTTTGGGTTAAAATGCTTCTAAATAGTCGATCACAATGTGTTTTCAAAAATATCTCCAACGTACTTACAGTCGCTATAATGATGTTTATGATAGTAGCATACCCACACTCTGTGTCCCAAGTTTTACCCCAAGTAAACGTATTAGGGTGAAACTTAGCATCACCATATAACTGTTTACGTGTGATTGAAAAAAATATCCAAACATCTTCACCAAATTTCACAAATTACAATATTAGTAAGAAGTTAGGATAGCCCTCATATGGGTAAATCATTTATTTGCTTTAACACCTCCGATGTGGGCGTGCCGCCATTAAGTCTAGCGTTGCTATTCTCTAATAAGACGAAAATCTATAAACGAGAAATACATAATATAACAAATATGGCCTATGTGACCAGTTTCCCACGCAATTATGTACGCATTTGTAAGTTGATTAGTTCCTTCAACTCGCATTATGTAAATGCCAATCGGTCCGATTTCGTGGTTTTGACATGAAAATATTAGTCTCTATTACCTAATGTCAGGATCGTAGCAAATGAAAATCCGTAGTCTCTGCCTACCCTTCTGGGAAACAGGTGTAAATCTATGTAATCTAAATATTACCTAATGAGCGGTTATTTTGAAAATTTTGGAGTTATATAACTGTAGTGTTAAATTATTTTTTAATAATTCTGCGTGATGATTTTTCTACACGACGCTAATAACTTGCGCAAGTTGATGCACTTGTACGGATTATATTTCGTTCGTTTGTAGACCGTGCAAGTTTGGCCATGTAGCCTATTAATACATAAGTGTTACATTGTGACCTAGATGAATAAATGATTTTCGACTTTGATTTTATTAAGCCCGCGTAAGTAGCCCACGCCAGCTGCTTGCATCATGTATATGTTGACATCATTAGGATTGTTTTAGCGTAAATGTAGATCTGATCTTCGGAAAACTATTTATTGTTTGGAAAGAAGTCTTTCAATTTCAAAACAGCCGTTTAATGTTTATATAAGATCTCATCATAATTGTGAACGGTCAAGCAAACGTAGATCCAAATGCATCCAAGACCAGTAATATTTGCTACCCGTAAGAAACGAGCTCATGTCATGTCCATTAGTAATCAAAATCAAACAATCAAATCTTACGTGTCAGGATTTAGAATAAAATGCCAGTTGTTCGACAAAAATTTACATTTCTTCCCGTTGAAATCTACCTGCGATGTTTCCTTCGACCGCATTCCTGTGTTCTTTATATCCTACAACAACCTAGAATCTCATTATACAGGAACCATTGATATACCATATAGAAACCTCTCGTTATATAAACCTCCGTGCCTTACTAATTTATAGAGTAAATAGCTTTCTGCCTACAGTATTTATTGCATTTAACAAATTAAATGTTGACAGTCGTTTTGATCTCTTTACTACTGGTAAACATTCTGCCAGATCCTGTTCAACCAAGATTTTTGTTGATATTTATAAACGTTGGATTTGTAAATCCATCTGTTAGATACAAATTTTTTCTTTTATGTCTAACTGTGCTTAAGCTATCATATAATCATGTTGTAAACTAATTGTGGAATTGGCATTTATTGATTGAATTTATATAACAACTTGTAGCTGTAAGCTCCCCTAATAAAATAAAATAAAATAATAAGAATAAATAAGATATGAGGGTTTCGAGATTCTTCTTGACACATGTAGTTTTTTTCGTTTCCGTAGTACAACGGCACGTTTATCGAGTTCCTGCCCCGCGGGCCGCGCGACCAGACGAGTGAGTACCTGGAGCGAGCGCGCCACTGGGACGGCGTGGTGGTGCGCGCCGCGGCTCGCGACTACCTCGCGCTGCGCGGGAACGCGCGCGCACTGCACGCCTGTCTCAGCCCTACTGCACATCCGCGGGAGGTATGTACCTCTGCTGCTAAGTATCGTTTAGAAGCAGCGAGTCAACCAGCCAGCTGTGACAGGTGATTATCTGCGGTCGGCGCCGAGGGCGGCCAGTCGGTCTATTTCGAAATCAACGGCTTCGCGTTTCTCGGGATTCACTCAAGAGCACTAGGTATGTCGTTAGCTGCGAAAATTTCTAGGTGTATTTGTCAAAAAATATGTTTTTTTAATTTAATATTTTTTTAATTAATTCTGCTTTTGTAATTGTATGATAATTAAAAATTATAATAAGGACATTTTGTTAAATTAAGTTATCGTCCTATCGTCCATCGTAGCCTATGAACACATGCAATACCTGTGGTATCAATTGCACGTCAATGATCCTAAACGACCTAGAATCTAGAACTTCTTTAAAGTTACTGTGCAAGTGCAAGATCTTGGAAACACTTTTCACCGCAGGCAAACTACACGATGTTGTTTGGCTGCCATCTTGTATCGAATTGTGGTGCATTGCCAGTTACAATATTGCACTTTGAATCAAACCATACAGAGTCTATCTAATCAGACTTCAATTATTGTTCTTGACGTTCACACCCCCAACCTATGCTATGAATGTCAGTCATAGCATAGGTTAGTTGGATAAAGCAACTAACTAACCACGGCGTGGTATGTGGCAGGTGACGTACCAAGAGACGGAGAGCCAGGAGTCGGTGTTCCGGTCGCGCGTGCTGTGCCTGCCGCTGCTGACGGTGGCGCTGGCGGCGGGCGCGGCGCGCGCCGACCTCGTGCTGCTGGGCGGCGGCGCCGCGCTGCCTGCGCTCACGCACCTACCCCTCGGCGGAGACAGCGTGCGCTTCCGGGTCAGTCACACGCACACACACACAATCGCAAAAAATAATAACATCTAAGTGCTCACAGTATATCTATACACTTTTGAGAAGCATTTGATATTGTTGACCATGTTATCTTTAATCAATAACAATGTCACGCTAGCATAATATGCAGTATATTACTGTGCCGGTGCGATGCGCATCTTTGGAATCATTAAAATTTTATGAAATATGTGATTAAGAGAGTAAGTTATGAGAATACCTTCGGGCGTACCTCAAGGCTTACATATTGGACCTCTATTTTGATATGGTCTTAGCTTCAGGCTTCATTCATATTTCAAATACACCATGCTATGTTTCTAGTTTCGAACTCTAACTTATTAATAAATTTCCCAGATGATCGAAGTGCAATTTACCAACGACAGCGTCAGAAACCAAACGACTCATTTCCTACAATCTAAAAACTACACCGTCGCAGCATCGTTCGATAACAGCGTCATGTACGCGTTGAAAGAAGACGTGTGATCGCGGCCACGTACAGCGCACAACTGAGTGGTGAGTGGAAAATGCGGTAGGTGGCGTTACTTATGCCGGAACTTAAAATGTAATTGATTTTTCATTAAAATTAAAATACGTTCGTCTCTTTGTACTTGCTTGATGCAAGTTATTGTGGATCATAATTCATATACTACTAGATGATTGAAAGAACAAATTTGAATATTTGTTCTATTAATGTTTTAGTGTGTTATACCCACAATTATGTAATTTGTACTTTCATGTGGGTCAACTAATTGTGAATGATGTTAAGTATTATCTTGTCCTATTTTCAAAATATTGATTCTTTTATCTATAAGAGCTTATCGAATATTATAATTATGCTAACTTGAACTTCTTAAAAACATTATTGTAAAATTACACAAACAGTGTAAAATTGGTTACTCGATCTGAATACTAGATTATGATTCTTTAAAAAATATATTAAATTAATTCTTTATAGAACATTAAAAAATGATTACACGAAAAGTTTAAATTCTTTCTCTCACACTAATACAGATTTTAATTATTCACATAATTAGTGCAAAACTATTCAAACAAACTACTACTACACATAGATCTAATTTTGTATAATTGCATTACGGCACACTAACGCCACCTAGTGTGAAATCCAAACTACGAGCACAAAACAAACTCGCTCCTAACTGTTATAATAAAATATACGATTAATTGTAATAATCTCAGTGAATCAAACAACTTCATTATTAATTTAATATGTGATTTAATTAAGTTATAATTTAAGTGATTCTAATCTGATTAAATTATTAATTTTAATTTTTCTGTACTGATTACGTAATGACTAAAACTAAAAATTATGCCATACTACGTTTAGTATGATTTTCTATTTTATCTTTGTATTTTTTACTTCATAATTCACTATGAAGGTTCAGAATGCATTTATAGGATTCCATAACTAGATATTACATGTCATAGAGCCTAGCTGCTTTTAGCATGAATGTGCCGGCTCGACGAAGGACTACCCTCTCACAGAATATCGACGTGAAATAGCAGTATTCTTACTGTTGTGTTTCGTTCGGCGAGTGACAGTGCTGGAATCCCAATCACCCTCTTTCCCCCTCCCGCTCCTTTTCCTTCCCCTGTCCTTGTCTAAAGGGTAGGCAACGCGCAAGTGATGCCTCTGGTGTTGCAGGCGTCCACCTTAGTAGTATTAAAAAAACCTAGATATAGCTTGCGAGATGTAGGTGTGATACCCAGCTGCTAGACCGTGCATTTATGTGAAGCCTAGATATTTGCATAACCCTGTGTTTCACTCGAAGGTTACAGCCAGGCTGCAGTAAAACAATCATCCAGGGTTTCAAAGCTCTTTAAAAGAGCGCTGTACTATTAACAAAGGATTAGTCATCTCTATGTCTTGCGCAGCCACTGTTTTTGCCATCGGTCAACAACGCGCGAAACAATTTCTGTTGTAAGCGTCCGAGCTATAGTATAACTTACCTCGATGACACGGCAGTAGCGAATGCGATGGCTGTGTCATGCACGAACATGCGACCCCAGGGTTGGGCCAACTAAATGTTATTGGGGCTTTCAGATGAGAAATTCTCAATAGTAGCTCGTTATCGATTTTGCCTTCGCAAACATATTAAAACGTTGGTCCTGCACCTGATTTCTCTCTGTTCCTGTCGGATTATCTCCCAATGGGATTATGAGAGTGAGGGAATAGAGAGTGCAGTAGTATTTGCGCACTAAAATATCTTCTGCGCAGCTACTCCTTTAAGATAGACCGCCTTGACCGAAATTTTGGAGAACCTTAATTTAGGCCCTAAGCATGTCATCTCTTTGTATAATTCTGATCTGATATAATTCATTTGTTAAACGACATAATAATTCTTACAATATTTTAGTTATGGGATCCTAAATATGTCAAAATTTAGTTGTATTTGTAATATGTTTTACAGTAAAAAGTGCCTTAAACAGTTTTGATCACTCCACAGCATTGGAACGAATGCTGGTACAGCGCCATTTTGTTATTAGCACTGTTTTATCTACACGCGTAGTAGAATGCTAGATGTTACTTTGTCGACAAGTAAGTGAACAAGTTGATACGTTATGTGTTAAATGATACAAGTTGAAAGTGTACTTCATATATGTTGTTGTTCTGAGTTTGGGAGTTTTTATGTTAAGTCTTTTGAAGTACAAGAAAGTCTAAAATGTCAGCTCTCTTTTAAATATTTGTGTTAAAATAAAGTTACTCTGTCCATTGGCGTACGGATCCCGACGACATACAGAATGATTTTTAATTATGTTACGATATCGTTGCGGAGAAAAATGTTTATTTTTATTAAATCAAAGGTTTTTCCATTTAAAATAATATTATTCCATTGTACATGGAAATCCGTAGTCTCTGCCTTCCCCTCTGGGAAACAGGCGTGAATCTATGTATGTATATATGTATTCCATTGTGAAACATGGTGTTTTCATTATTACGATTAGTAATCAAATCAGCCACATAGTATATCGTACATTTTTGTTTGGACACTTATTTAAGAAATTGTTTGGGCTTTAGAGATAGTTACTTGTACTAGCCACTCGTGATAAAAATATTGTTCCCCTCGTCATTACCATAAACATATATAATGAACGAGGCTGGCAAGGAAGCACTATAAATAAACACTATAATAATATAATACATATTAAGGCTTTGTCCAGCGCTGGGACTTAACAACATAATAATATAATATTTATCATTTCAAAATGATATTGAAGTGTTTCAACTTGTATCATAATTACTATTGCAAATAAAATATGTTGTCTCCAGACAATAATGTGAATAGAAATAAAACTAAACTTACTGCCACACTAAACGAGCCTCAATTTAATATATAAACACATTTAAATCTATATTATATACGTCTCACTATATTTTCTATATACTAAAATCGTGCCTGTAATTTTAGTTTTGTCTCCATTCGAATAAGATATAATCTATTCAGCGAAGCATGTTGATGAAATCATATTATACTGTTTATCAATATACGATGTACATACAGAAGTAGTGATGCGCAAAATTTTATTCGAGTAATATTCAAGCACAGTTATCCCAAATGTGATAGCTACTTGGACTATAAACTTTTTATTTTCTATTCAGAGCTTACACTGTGACAATTTAGTTTTTTAGCTCAAGATAATGTCAGTATAATGTTCGTAACAGCTGAGAGCCAATTCTGTGAATAAAAGCAGTTCGAAATAGAGTGCAGATTTAGTTTCAATTTAATATATCACACAAGGTATTTATTTTTGTGGCGGCCACGCACCGGAACACGCAGCAGGGGTAGGCTCCCACAAGGTGGACCGACGACCTGGTAAAGGTCGCGGGAAGCGGTTGGATGCGGGTGGCCCAAGACCGGTCTGTGTGGAAAACCTTGGGGGAGGCCTATGTCCAGCAGTGGACGTCTTTTGGCTGACATGATGATGATGATTTATTCTCTTAAATTAAAATAAACGTCTTTGGGAATATACATTATTGTATTTCAATGTATATTGTTTCTTTAACTAGATCAGGACTATTTTGAACAGTTTTCATTGCAACCATTATATTTCCATTTTGTAACATAGTATTTTGATAACATATTTTGTTGTCGTACGTATGATGTTCAAACCTTAACCCATTGTATTATTTCCATTTTACCCTGGGTATGATCAAAAATACTTTCAATTAGGTCGCAAAGTAACACTTATGAACGACAAAGTTACACTTTATAACGTGAATATTCGATCAATCACTTAAATATGCTGGTTTTCTATTTATATCTTCACGCTGAATAGATTATAGAAGATTATAAGATAGCAGATATGAAGGTATGTGCAGTATGGTTGTAATTGAAGTAAGCTTAGATATGCTAGAACACCACACTGACTATTAGATAGGCATATAATTGTGTAGCTTTGACTTGTTGGATTGGACTTATTTTATTTAGAGTTGAATAGACTGTATGTACTGTCCCACTGATTCGACCAAGTATGGTTAAATATGGTAGCTAGGTAATATGCTCATCGTAAGTGCTCTAAAAATGATTCACATGGTGTGGTTTATTTATTTTGTTGGTGTATATTTGTCGCAGCTCAGCAAATGGCATTTAGTTTATTTCGTCCATCGGCGTCCAGTCGTAATATTAATTATTATTATTTTATTTGGTTATGGTTAAGCTAACAGGTTATAGAATTTTTGTCTCATGATTTTGGTATAGAGATAGTTTATTTTATATTAGCACGGACTGATTTCTTTTGCTCATATCACATCGAAAAGCCAGACAAATTTGAGGCAATTTTTGTTGTTTTGTGTTTTTATATGTAACTTTAACTATCGCTAGTTCAAAAGATCTATTCATCAATGTTTTATTGATGCAAAAAATCAAGTAAAATTCAGCTAACAAAAAATACTAATTGAATTTGCTATGAACAAATATCAAATACCGTAGAAAATGTTGTTAGAAATTTGTCCAACAGTGGGTCAGTATTAGTAAGGTAACGAGAACAAACGTGTGGGCTTCAGAGACAACGCAACAAGTCACAGCAACATGGTACACGTGCGATGTATGAGCGCTTATATGTATACTCAAATATTTTATCTACGTTTTGTATCTGTGGTTTTATCCCCAATGTATCATTTATCTCAAGTGTCTATTCCATCCATTCTAGTTTTATTTTAGTTGTAATAATTATAATTAACCGACAAAATATAATTATTCTCTCTCTCTCTCGATGTATAATGATCTAAATTATTTTTATATTTGTTTTTACTATATCAATTATTATTAATTCATTATTTGACTGCACCAAATTGTTTAGGATTGTGTTTTTACAAAATTTTAACTACACTTTGTGGCTGTTCAAATCTTATAAATACACATAATTTTATATTGAATCTAAATATTATTGTTGGCAAGACTATTGATTTGGCTTTAGAGCCGTTATCTATTCGAAAGCCGTCTCTAGTACTAATAACTTATAATCATTTTGTTTGTTAAAAATAATTCAAGTTACCCACAATGTTGGTAAAAAGAACAAAACTTTCAATAAGTTGTCCTATCAAAGGAATAATTTCATAATCCCATTAAACAGCTTTGCCAGATGTACGTTAATATAACTGTGTCTGATCTGGTGAGTTTGTTTGAGTTTAGTTTTTTAGTTTTGATGTGGGTAGATATTTCTTGTATTATTAACCATTTTTATATGGGTCTTGATCTACATCCACAAGTATCAATATGTGGACTTTGATAGTAACTCCAATTTTATGATATTTGTAATCGAATATAAAAAGCACATACCTACTTAGTTATGATTCAGTATTATGCCATACATAGTATCAGTGAACGTGTCATTTTAGTTACAGTATTGTGAACGCGTCACTTTAGTTACAGTATTGTGAACGCGTCACTTTAGTTACAGTATTGTGAACGCGTCACTTTAGTTACAGTATTGCTAAAGATTGCGAAAACAATCGAGCACTATATGATTTAATATTAAATATTTAAATGTATACGCTTTTTATTGTTTTATAATGTAAGCATTGGTACACTTACTGGTATGTATCTGTATACAGACATTGGTGCAGTTGTCCTATATCATATTTATTTATAATTTCATAGAATGTCATAATTAATTTTAAAGTTTATTTATTCTTTCGAATGTCAATGTCTGATTTTAAGATATAAATATATTGTAACAGATTGTTATATAATCTGTAAGAGCTCGAAAGTCACTTCAGAATTTTTCTTAAAACTAATATTATTTGAATGATGAGATGTTGACATCCGGAGGGGTAACGGTAATGATTGCCGAGTCATTCCATTTATCTGTTTTAATTCCATTTTGTTAATTTTAATTATTAATAAGACTGAATAATATCGAATATTTTTTTAAATCTCAATAAACATAAAATATTTATTTTGTGAATGTATGAAATAATTTCAATGAATTTGTATTACAACAGTAATTAAGTGAATTTCACTAATTTGATTAATTTTAGCGATGATGTTAATTTTAAGAATATATTTTGTTTAGGCTTAATTTAAATGCGCTCAATTTTTCACGAATAAAATTTAATGGCTTTAATTAAATTGTTGTTTTATTTCTTGTCTTTTTGTTTACAACACTGACGATTTACCAAGCAGGCGTCACTAATCTAAGATATCGCTCTACGTAGCAGGGTAAAATGTTAGCAAGAAAATTGTAAAATATGTGACATGACACTAGAGAGGTAGGGGGAGTCTCACAAATGTGACAAGGACGGGGAAGGGGGCTAAAATCACGAAATTCGTGTCATGACCAATGACGATGACGACCATGATCAATGACGTAATTTTATGGATGACCCGTTTTGGAAATGTAGGTATATTATGCGGCTCTTGTGCTCTTTTTTTATAAAATTTCCTAATTTTTCTTCCGCTTTGCTAAGAAGGGTAAATTCGTGTTACAAAAGCCGCGTTTTCCATGGTCACCACTGCTGAACCTGGATATACAGGTCATCAATGGTGTAACAGTGAAAAGTATATGGTGAATCAAATAAATATATTCATTTTAATATCCCAGCATTTTTATACGACAACTGCAATCAAGCATAGGTACCTACCTCTTACGTTCCGCCTACGATAGATTTCAAAACTAGGAGTACCAATAGATTTTTTTTTATTTTTTTTTGCCGCCTCTAGGGAAAATTAAAAATGAAAGGAAAGGCATTGAATATGTAAGTAGAGAAGTATGTGTGCATAACAAGCATTGGTTATGTGCCCTATATGTATCTCATTGCGTTGCCCTAATGTGTACCTACTCTGTGACTGAGGACGTGCGACGAATAGATAAACAGGTAATTGTCAATTGTAACAGTTCCGGTACACGCGACCGTGAGCGAGCTGCTCTGTCCACTAATTATCTAATGGGCACAAACTGTTAGTAGCCACACGTTTCCGCAGATATGACTAGTTATAAAACTGTTAAACCTACTAAATGACTCGCTAGTGCCGTTCAAGGGCGCCGGGTTCGTGTCTGTGGAGTGAAAATAATAATAATATTCTACCACATTCACACAACACCATCTAGCCCAAACTAAGCAGCGCTTGTACTATGGGTACTAAACAATGGATAAACATACCTACATATTATACATAGAAACACCCAGACCAAGACAAACATTCATGTTCACGCACACAAATATTTGGCTTGTGCGGGAATCGAGCCCGCGACCTCTGGCGTGGCAGTCGGTTACACTAACCACTACGCCATCGAGGCCGTAGTGATAGCACTATAGGTGCAGCTGGTGACAGACAAGTTAGCAAGCCATGTGAGCTACACTGTTTATAGAAAAAAGTACCAGACAAATTGGTACTTAACGATGAGGCTCACTACCATCCTAAACAGTTAGCTAACGTAGAGATGTCTTTGTTTCGGAAAGCCCACGCCTAAACTCCAACATATCAAGCAAGTTCAGTAAGCTTTCACATTGCGATGGTAACTAATGTGACTCCTCCATCAACCAAACCAGTTTGAAACAGAGATGGATCCTCCTGATGATTTGCCTTCTTAGTTCTGTGGGATCAGTCAGAAGAGGAGACCACGCCGTCACGCCAGTGGACATTGCGCAGTGGAACAGCTTTGGAAACTAAAGGCACCACTCCCAGAGGGATGTCTTCCTAGGCGCTCTCTAATTTTATTGCTGACTTAGGTGTAAAAAAAATTTTTTTATGTTTAACATAACCATAAGTGACTGTGGGTATACGTTATAAATAAAACAAGTTAGTAATAATTAAGTTTTATTCAATACATTTCATCAACAGACAATTCTTTCTTGATTCTACACCTCGTCGTAACATGGTATGCGCCACAAGCCGAAATCAACAATTAATTACATTTGTAGAACGAAACAGTACAACACCGTATGTTCAATGTTACAATACTCATCGACGACTACTGTTAATAAAATAAACTCAATTTCTCAATAATAATTGCATTATTACACAAAAATAAAATATTTCATTAATTAATCATAATAATTGTGCGAATAATCGTAGTAATGACACTCAACACATAATTATACATTTTAATGATAGAAATTCTAAATTAAATTTTTATTTAACTAATAAAATTCGTTTTCTATCGATAACTACAAACAAATAATTTTTAAATGATAATTATTGCTTCATAATTTCCATAACATTGAAATCAATGGAAGAACTACGAACTGATAGTTATATTTACATACGAGTACGTCCTGCGACGACGCGCGACGCGGGCTCATCACTACACATACTACACACCAACGAACATTTAATACTTTGTAACTTTAGATGGTACACTCCGCTCATCATTCAAGAGATCAACAAAATCATGATATAACTCAACACCTCCATTTGTCCTTTGAACATTTATCTGTAGACAGCGTGTGATGATGACCCGTCCTGCCGACGTCATTATAATACAATAATCGTAGAAACACCAAAACATAATTTCAAAATAAAACTATGCACCAAAATTACAGAAGCACTCTAAATTCAATAAGATCGGTACGATTTAGTCTCATTTTATAAACAATGTACAAACGAGAAGGAACTGATATAAAAATAAATATGTAATCTTACGTATATTTATTGATGTCTTTACAAATCTTTAACATTGCCAGGATAAAAATAACTTGACCATCATTTAGTTACGATATCGACATACAAAATATGTGAAATCAGAAAACACTTAATTTCAAATAATATATGAATCGTTCTCAAAGAAAATAACACTGGCTTTTATACCGGGAAAGAAACAGTAATTTATTCTGATTTTTATACTTATAATTAATATGGTAAATAAAATATGAATCTTTCTAGAAACTAGTCTTAGATATGAGTTCTCGAGGCTAAATCGCACCAATACAGTTAAATGTCAGCCGCACACAACATCGGCGCGCTGCTACGATCCGGGTAAAAATAAATTTTGATACTTTGGTCCCAATCATTTGATTTGTTCGCATCGAACATGATGTTGTGTGCGACTGACTGTTAATGTACAATAAAATAAATTATACAATAATGTTTCTGTTGTAAATAGTTACGCAGTTGTCATGATGTCAAAACACGAAGTGTTACTGTTGAAAATATAAATTCTAATTAATTATGTGAAGTAGAACTAACAAAAAGCCAGTAGAGAGAGATAAAGATAGCTATAACTTTGCAAAATGCTTTGATACCTCGAGGTGTAATTTTTGCTTTCATCAAGGCGTAAAATTTGCTTTAATCGAGGCGTAATGTCTGCTTATATAGAGGCGTCTCGGAAGGAGATATATTTTATACAAGTATAATATATAACTATTTAAAACAGATAACATAATTTAAAAAGCTGCCATGCACAACGCTAGTACCAAAAATAAAACGGAATGAATAACATTAAATGCAGAGACAACTCAGCGCTCAGTACTCGAGTAAAGCTTCGGATAATTTTACATAAAACAGACTAAGTACAAAATTATCGAGAAATATACATACTTGTACTACCGGTATACAAATTCATTCCGTACTCTGAACTCTCTGGTCGTACCATTGATTTTGCTCGTGATATAACATACTACTCTATTTCTTAGCAAAAGCAAAAGCTTTAAATTTAAGTAGTTACGTTTTAGAAACACTAAGCAGATATTTCATAGGAATGTAAAGTTTCCTAAAAGTGGGTGTGATGTCGATTCGTTAAAAAATTTCTAAATTAAATCTTAAACATTTATTATTTTGACCTAGCAGCATAAGCTAGGTCAAAAATCGACTACTTTTTACTAAATGACAACACACCCTTTATATATTTTAAATTGCTGTCCTCATTTTATAACATGCAAAATTAATAAAACATTAATTAAACGGCATACATGATAAGATCTGTCCCGTAATGTAACATTCAATCACTGTAACAGCCCAATTTTGATACAAATCGAGACAATTAACCCATCATATCGTACTTCAATCGTGAAATACAATACATTTTCATTATGTCCGACGTAGCGGCCAGCAAAACTACAATAGAATAATAGGTTATATGACGAGCAACGCGTACGTATAATACATAACTATAATACAATATATTATTTTACTTTAACACTTACACCGAAAACACGCGTAATACTAAGTTTTTGACACTACTACACCTGGCTACTTGAAGCGGGTATAAAAAATATTCTATTACATCGGATATCAACATCTATACCACACTACAACCTGATTCCACAAGGTACTAAACGACATTTATGTCATTAAAATCGTCAATTCAGTTTATCTAAATATTGTTTAAAACTTCTAGGGCCAGCGTCGGCTCGGAGACTATTTTCGGTGGAGTTCTTAAAGCTATGAATTTGAAGTTGTTTTATCTTGAAGAAACTATGTTTCGTAACTTATTAACAATGACATGTAGAAGATAGCACAGATATTGTCAAATTCTATATGCATTGTATAATTTGCCAACTTGACAAAATACTACACGAAAAATCGAAATGGCGAGCTATCATTTTTCTGTTTTGAAGTCTGCTACCGGTGTTGGCCCTAAGCGATCGATATAATTACTGTTCGGTATCGTATACTGATTAGATTGAATAGCTGTTCCAAATCGATCGCATTTAAGTTTTACACGTGCCTCGATTCATCACTACAAAACCGCCTCGGTTTGAGTAACAAATGTGATGCCTCGAGGCATAATTTTTGCTTTCGCCGAGGCATTTGTGATAATTATACGTTGGCTATCTACGCATGATTCGTGAGCTATACTTAGAGAATAAACTGAGCTTTAGTTTACCGAAATATCAATAACATACGGCAGTTAAATTATTCAGAAATTATTGTTTTATTAACTTGCAAGATGTACTAATTTAGAGTGAAAATAATTAACAATTTAAACAAATAAGACTTAGTAAAAAATAATTGGAAGGAATGTTCAGTGAGCATTATAAAGTCAAATATGTAAATAAAAGAAAATGAAAATTAGGCACTTAAATAAATGTGATTGATAACAAATGTATTTTAACAGTTCTTAGGCGAATGCTATGCGTTCTTGATTTATCTTCACACTACATATAGACTCTAATCTGTATACCCCGAAGGGCTAGGCAGACAAACCTATGTTATAGTTCTCATGTCGCCCCCTAACAGCGAGATAGATGCTGTCCACCAGACACCGGGCACAGACTGAGAATATAAGAGCACTAACAATCTTAAATAGAAAATCTCAATAACACTTCGCTTAACCAGGGATTCGGATATTTATTCAGCGCTTATTATATATCCTGACACAACGCAGAAAATCCAGACCACATAGCATTCGCTTTAGATAGGCATGTTCTCCATATGTTCATAAACACCTCGTATTAAGTATTACTCAAACATACAATATGTTATACTATACAATGTCAACCATATCTCAAACAGAATCTAAAGACAGCTATTGAACATGCGCTGACTCTTTCATACTCTTGCTTTTAAAAGTGTAGGAGCGAGACAGTATCGTAGTATAACTAACAGATATATGTTTTTCAAATCCTACAAGTTAGGTCTCAGGTCACGTAGCTGCGTGACACCTATACGAATAATATCACTCGACAATTTATGATATGCACCTATGCACATACGAAAGTGGGTTTCAGGACGCATCAATATCAAATTCGTACAAAAATTGTTTTATTTTAGTCCTTGTAAAACCCACTTTATATAAATAGGTATCTTAAAGGAGCAATGGTATTTTCTTATAAACAAAGGTAATTGGAGAATTCCTTGAAGCATGCATACCTCATGCTAAAAAGGATGGCTAAAATATATGTTTATGAACGAAATGAGAATTTCGCTACGCCCTTATTGTCAAATATTTTACTAATAATTAATAAATAAAAGAAACTTCTGGTAAGGTTTAATGAAAGCATAAGCTTATTCACATGCACGAAAGAAAATATAATCTCAAATATGTATAAAGGCACGACTTTTAACCATTGAGGTATATAACAACTAGTAACAAACCTCTTTCGTCGAGCGCACAAAAACAATGTAGCCTTTTATGACCACGACGTAGCTTTGAGACTGTACAGCTATCTCTTTTAATAATTATTATTATTATTAAAAGAAATAGCTGTACAGTTTCAGAGCTACGTCATTATTAAGTGCAAAGTTGGAAAGGGACAGTGTTATTATTCGAAATGTAAATTTTTGACAGTTAGCCTGGAAATGGCATACTGGCTACATTTTCGCGCGGGAATTACATATTCTAGTTATATACTTCAATGCTTTCAACACTCAAAATGAAATAATCTATGTGTGGATTTTTAACATATCTATGTTAAGACCCTACCATTGCTCCATCAATGTTATGCTAACTCAACCATTCTGGCATATATCTGCCAGCAGCCAATATCATTGCAAGAACGAGTTCTGATTCGCGAATGCGGGCCGCATCATATTGTTGTTTTGCCCACCGGTGGGCGCGAAATTATTGTTCATTAGGGGGTTTTGCATCATGAAGTTACCCATTGGCATCTGTGGGGTCATCATGGGGGGCATTTGGGGGGGTAAGCTGTGGGCGGGGCTGTTGGGGCTGGATTTTAACTGGTTGATGGTTAGGGCGGGGCCTGCTTTAGGGGATCTCGGGGCTAGGAGGTTGTCCACGTCGATGTTGATGGCGCCCGAGGTGTCGGCCCAGGTGGCGCCGAGCTTGGCGGAGGGCTTGGCGCTGTGTGTCGTGTTGGGTAGTTGCTGCTGTTGCGCCGGCGCGATCGGTTGCATCAGGCCCACTGGTGTTGGTTGTATACCTGTGTAACATTACACATTCGTAATTTTTTAATTATGCGTCACAACTGCTCCTTTTCTATAAGACTAACATAAATAATAAAAAGGCAACTTTCAACGATAAGGCAATTAATACAATTGGCCTCTACTAAATCCGTTGATGCCTAACACACGTACACCGCCCGACCGCGCGGTCGAGCGGTGCTCTTCCGCCATCGCCTTCCGCGGCGGTGCGCGGTGCCGTGTGATAATCACCTACCTCACACTGTAGGCGCAGCTCCCGTGTCGCGGGGACGTTACAATCATTTAAACAACGGACACAAGTAGTACCCGCACTCACAACTACTATTTCTGCATCAAACACGTTTTTGTCTCGACACACGAACACTCGACTCGCTGTCAGTAAGAAGGCGACACTTCATGCACTGCGCCTCCCGTGCACTCAGTTAATTGACAAACTGTTTACATTTTATAGCTGAATGCAAACATTTCTTCACTGCTATAGAAAAAGGAGTATTTTGTCTCTTTCTAGAAAGCCAATTGGTCCATATGACAGGGGTTACCAAGTCAAAATTATATAGGCAATAGACAACCCGCAGTCATATCTCTCTCTAGATACATACATACATAGATTCACGCCTGTTTCCTAGAGGGGTGGGCAGAGACTACGGATTTAGATTTGCTACGATCCTGACACACTTCTCTGGCTTCATTCACTTTCATCACATTCCTCATACACGCTCGCCGTTTTAAGGTGCTCTTAACCAGGCCTTTGTCCAGAATGTCTCCGATTTGATCGACAAACTTTCGCCTAGGTCTTTCTCTTGCGCCAGTTCCATTCACATTAGCCATATAAATTTTCTTAGTCAGTCTTTTTTCGTCCATTCTTTCTAAATGCCCAAACCAGCTTAACATACACTCTTTTCTATTCTTGTAACTATACCCACTTTCATACCGCATCTCTCTCTAATCACACTATTCCTTATTCTATCTTTCAGAGTCACACCACATATGCTTCTCAACGCTCTCATTTCTACAGCATTTACTCTGCTCTCATGCTTCTTTTGCCATACCCAACTTTACTTCTATACATAACCGTAGGCACTAACAGTCCTCTATGAGCAGCCAAAAGTGCCTTTTCGGATAAAGTGTTCATAAAAGCGCGTAGAGCTCCATTCACTTTATTGCCAGTAATCGTTCTCCTTTCAATATCTCTCTCGTTTACCATTCCTTGTAAACAAAGCACCCAAAGATCCAAACTCTTTTCCTTGCTCCACTTGTTCTCCATCAATCATAATTACACATCATGATGCACTCCTCCTTTTTAAATACCATTACTTTCATCTCTCTAGCTAGTGGTCAATTATAGAAGGCTATTTAGTTCTTTCTCTATGATGCAATCTCTATGGTGTAATATGACCACAGTAAAACGACAATGTACTAATAACCATTTATTGGCGGTGGGTATACAGCAAGCTGAATCTATACAACTACAATGACATCTCGTGTCGCTAAAGCACATACAATATTAAGACTTATACTAAAATATTGTAAATCTCAGCCAACACGGCCTTAACCTTTTGACCGCCACGGACGTCCATTCACGTCAAATTAAACCGTGCTCACGACGACCCCGACGGCATGGCACGTCGAAAGATAAAAAATAGTCGTACTATTTTACAGTTCAAAATAAACATAAAAAAATATGTTTGTTGTGTTCCTTTTACATATTATTTAAACCTACATTAATCATCGCCTGGCGTAGGGGGCACGACGCGAAGCTACTTTTATGCTGTGGCGGTCAAAAGGTTAACCTTACACACCCATTTACAAGAAAATCACTGCACTATTTCACCAGTAACACCTTAATCAGACTCCGCCAAGGTCTTCTCTATTAGGCCAAGCACTTGGCCGGCAAATATTGCAGCTTCAGACTTGGCACCACCAAGTCTCATCGTCAAGTCAATATTACTCAAGCAATCAGCCAGCCAAGACCTTAACTCCATCATGACATCGAAGAATTCAGTCTTCAGTATAATTGCAGGCAAGGCTATCACTATTGAAGCGAGCAATGACATCACACAGGCCTGTATCTTAGGATCCGGCGCATATCTCATATACAACACAATTCTAATCACCTCCCAACAATACGCCGAGCATTTCGGACAATTTTTCGATGCTAACACAACATTGCCAACCACCGAAAGATACTTCAGCAATAGAATATTATCAACATCTTGCTTCAAATTCTGGCGGCTAAGCGTCAACTGCATACGACCGAAACCTCCGAGTAACGGATAGAAAAAGTAATCAGATACGCCTGAGAACAGATTCTTCTTTGCTTTAGAGAACGGATGCTGCCTTATCGAGTGAAAGTACCGAGTTTTGTTTATCAATCTCCGTCTAATAATCTCTTCGGCTGGAATGTCTGTTTGTTCCTCACAGATAATCTCCTGCGTCGGTTTAGCTGTGTGTTCGTGTCTCACGTCAGCGATTCTGTTTACAGCTTCAGATATGACATCGAGCATAAAGATCTTAGTTGCTATGGAGTATCTGCCGATGTCCGTGTGGATTTCTTTACACAAATGCTCCGATGCTGCCTTAGGTTGAATACATACTATCGCTACGCACGTATTGAACTTAATACTATCGAAGTTATCGACGTGGAATTTCGGATCTAAATGCACAAATAGATCTAATAATTCTACAATTAGTCTCGGATCTTCATTTCTTAGCTGCTTATTGACCAATTCTTCGGCAACTTCTAAACTAGCCTCAAATATTTTGACATCTTTGGCTTCAACGACCAATTCTATTAAATCTCTTAAGTATTTTGGCTGTTTCTTCGCGTTAACTGGCATGTCATTACTCATATCGTAAGGTACTAAGTCGTCGTCCGAGTCTAAGTCTTCTTGCTTGCCGTCTAAGGCGTCTAGCTTCACAGATATAATAGCTTTGACTATTTCTTTAGTCTGTTGAGAACTTTTGACTGCACAAGTGACTATAGTGTTGTGTACATGTGAATTTTCGTCGTCGGAGAACTTATTAGCTATATTGTCCAAAACCCTTTTCAAATTTGTTGTTTTTGACACATTTTCTGGTATTTTTTTACGTTGTTTGTCTATCAAACATTTGTTTGATATATCTTTTAACGTCTTGTGTATCTCTTTACAAGTGTCCCCCATCTTATCATATTCGAATTTAAGTTCAGCATTTTTGTCTGTACTTTCTGTTTGCGCTAGAATTTTTAGAATAATCTCTATAGTCGCCATGCCTATGCATCTAAATTCCTGGGATAAGACATCTAAGTGCTTACTCATCCCTCTGAATAGAACGTTTTTGAGGTCATTCGTTTTCCATTCGATGTTGTTGTTTATCGATATGGCTACTCGATATGTTACAGCTAATATCAGGAGCTCAGAAATGTACATGTGTTCGGGCAAATTCGATGTATTGCTCAGTTTAACATCGGCCCAAACCGTGCCTAGCCTCAAAATAAGTTCATTTAAGTTCTCAGCAGAGTTTTTAGTCGTTGCAATATAGTATATGATATTCTCAGGAACGATTGTATCTTTGTAATCCTTAGGTTTAATGTATAAAGGTATTTTATAACTGAGGATCTCTTGCCAGTCGTTATTGGTGTCAAAATTATCACCGATAACATGCAATATGACCTGTTCGTCACTTTTATAGTTTATTGGACATCTTTTAAGTAAAATAATGGACAAATACTCTATGGATTGTCTCGATAAATGTTTTAATAATGTCTGTATAAGCCTCCTTTTGACATATTTACTTGGTTCGTTGAATTCAGTCCAGGCTGATAGAGCATCTACCAAATTGAAAATAGCCGGCGAATTTCCACTCATGTAATAATTAGTTATAACTTTGGACACCAAATGTGATAAACACTTGATATTATACTGAGTTCCTACATAGTAACTGCTGTCTGACATGTAATCTATTACCCTCGTTATGTGGAAAATCAAATAATAAGAATAGTTTTCATGGGAGAATCCTTTGGGTGTGTCGGTTTTTAGTCTATTGGCAACCCTCTCCGGCAGTGTTGCCAGTAACTGGACATAATTCTCCCACTCATCTTCTAGATTATACACATCATTGATATCTTTAGAACCGGCGTGACTGCTGTCAACGATAGCTGTGAATATCACATCACTTTTGACATATCTTAAGAGTATATCTGATAACGCTTTTAGTGTCACGATTTCGTTTTCGCTCTTGAGAAAGCCGCACAGAATGGACAGCACTTCATGACTTAGTTGGAAACTCTCTTCTAGAGTAAACAAATTCATTATTTCTTGTTTACAAATCGGCCATTGCGGCAGTACTATCCTTACTATCAAAGTCAAGAGTTCTGTAAACGTGTCCAGAAGATTACCATGCAGCAAACATTCTTCTACTTTACATAATTTCTGCACTGTTACCGGCCCTGGGAGTTCCGTTAGGGCGTTTTCCAGGGCTCTCTTGACCTTATTCAGGTCATATTCAGTTTTAATCGTTCTCGTGTTGTGTATGGCTTGCATGGCGAGTTTCAGTGCGGTCTGCCCTGATGAACTATTCTTCGCTGTATCGCCTGCAAATAAAAAATACCTGAAAGTGTCCAAAACTGTTTCGGTACAATTATTGAATGTTTCGCATGCAACCGTCACTGATTTCACTTTTATAAAATGTGAAAATAACGCGCCGCGCTAGGTAATCATGATTTTAATCGCGAATCAAATGAATCACTAATAAGTATTAAAGTTTATAGTCGAATATCGAATAAATTATTTATGTTTAAAATTACCCTATTTTAGATAAGAATAATTAAATTGAAACATATCTGTTAACTACAGAAAATAACGTCAAGCCGTCTTTTAAAATTAATAAATGTCTTTGATTCGTGTTTTACTAAACTGACAATTGTCGGGCAATTTAATAATCTGTTATATTTCTTAATTCAATTTTGTAGAATCTCTATAATTATTAAGCGTAATATGAATAATTAAATCAAGAATTTCATCAGTTTAAAAGCACTTCAAAATCTTCACGTACATTTTTACGATATCAAACACTAACAAATATTTTGGAGTTAGATTTTTCTTGTTATTTAATAAGCACTTGTACCAAGTATAGACTAAATACCGACTTTATAATCAATATAATATCTAATCGATTTCTATATCAATACTTAGACACAAAATAACATGACATAAACCAACTATTATAAACTATCAGCTTCGACATCAATTCTATCTTTTCTCATGGGTAAGGAACCAATACTTTAGATAACCAGATGAGAGTTCATGCCTTTGTGCTGACGCCAGCAGTCAGACACTAAATCTATTAACAAAAACATGTATAGAAAGTATCACATTTGTGAGCTGACCTGTGAAGGAATCCATGGTGGGCTGCAGAGTGGTGCTAGTGAGCTGGCCCGTCAGAGCGTCCACGTTGGAGAACGGCAGCGACGACATCGGCGGCGGGGACAGGTCGCTCAACAAGTCTAGGTTCGATGCCGGCGCTGGAAACATTTATATTGTAAGTATGAGTATAACTACGCTTTCAGTGTTGGTAAGGGTAAGGCATACAAAAATCGTCGTTATTAAAATCAGCGTATAAGGAGAACTCCCACACTAGGAGTCATTTCTGTGTGGCGGGGACTTTACAAACATTGTAACACCGGCCACAAAGAACACCGCGACTTGGAACTACTATTTGTAGATCAGACGAAGGAGAATGCCTATTCTCCACAGTGTCTCAGGCCAAAGATGGACATCAAAAATTACTATAAAAATTGAGTGTTTTAAGATCTTAACAGTATTACATATCTAAAAAATATATTCAAATTGACGCCACTATTTTAGGAATACCTATAAAAAAATGTATTTAGGTTATTTTTCTATACGAAAATGTGTCTGGCTGTGAGATAATTCAAAAGCATCTCTTTTCGCAATGGTCTATTATTTAATACTGATAGCAGGTGTGTTTGTAATATATTTATATCCAGTTATACTTAATAGGGTATGAAAAAAAGAACACATTTGTTATTTTTAATCGACTTAAAAAAGGAGGAGGTTTAGACGTCTATATTCTCTTCATTATCATATTAACAAATCATTTAGAAATGGCGCAGGATATGATGAAATTGGACTCATATCCCGCCCAATAGATTTACTCTTTTTTTTTGTAAATTGCAGTGGCGTCAATTTGAATGAAAGTAAATACATATTTTTTACGACAAAATCAATTGGAATGTATTTTTTTCTCTAGCCTCTTGTCCAATCGTGGCCTCAGATGGGCGTTCACCTTTAGTCCCCGTACCACGTATCCCCACACAACCAAATTTTGATCAATTGAATTGTTTAAATGTATCGAACCTCCAAGACTCGGCACAATGGCACAGGGCAGGAGACCACTTCGCCAGTTGTGCACTCAATCGCTTTTACACACCGATTAAAGTGTTCATAATCGCATAAATAACACTTTAATCGGTGTAATACAACTTTTATGCCGTTGCAATTAAGTTGCTTCTGTCAAAAGTAAAATAATATGAGATGATAAATGAATTGGGTACTTTGTAAAGTGCCTAGTGACACACGAATTATTTCTAGGGTGAAAGTTTTGTAGTTGTTTAATAATATTTTTAGTAAAGAAAATATAAACAGGTTTTAAAATCACTAAAAAGCCAATCAATATATTTAATAAAAATATTGATTGCCTTTTTAGTGATTTTTATTAACAGATTATTATTTTACAATTTTCTGTTACGTTTACTAGAGGTGAAAATTCAGATGGGTAATCTAATCTATACTAGTATTATAAAGCTGAAGAATTTGTTTGTTTGAACGCGCTAATCTCAGGAACTACTGGTTCGAATTGAAAAATTATTTTAGTGTTGGATAGCCCATTTATCGAGGAAGGCTATAGGCTATTATATAACATCATGCTACAACCAATAGGGGCGGAGCAGCAATGAAAAATGTTGCAAAAACGGGGAAAATTCTCTTATATGAAGCAGACGAAGTTGCGCGGGTCAGCTAGTGAGGTCCATAACACGAAATAAACATTTTGTAATTGATTTATACATAACGCGGCTTTGCTCGCGTAAAATTAGGTTTTATGCTTCGCGTATTTTTTAAATAAAAGATAGCATAATATGTTACTCGGTGATACTATAGCTTATTAAAGGTGAAATAATTTTTTAAATCGGTCGAATAGTTTTTGAGATAAATCCTTACAAACAAACAAAAAACTTTCTTTTTTTTATTAATAATAATAATAATAATATTCTATCACATACACACAACACCATCTAGCCCAAACTAAGCAGAGCTTGTACTATGGGTACTAGACAATGGATAAACATACATATTATATTATTATTTTTTTGTAAATACATACATATTATATTATTTTTTTTTTGTAAATACATACATATTATACATAGAAACACCCAGACCAAGACAAACATTCATGTTCATGCACACAAATGTTTGACTTGTGCGGGAATCGAACCCGCGACCTCATGCGTGGCAGTCGGTTACACTAACCACTACACCATCGAGGCTGACAAATTATATTATATTAGTATTGAGAATCTTTTCCGTATTTTTAAAGCTGGTTAAAAGAAAGTGAACTACTCACCCTGCGCAGTCAAACTGCTTGCACTGCTAGTCATAACACTGCTGAGTCCGTTGTCGGTGGCGAGCGAGTGGTTGTTGTTGATGTTGATGTTGTTCAAGTTGTTGTTATTGGCGGTAGCAGGGTTGGGCGCGTCGCCGCTGAATGCGCTGGTGAAGTCGGCGAACCCCTCGTTGTTGTTGTCGGTGAACGCATTCGTGAAGTCACCGAAGTCGTTTGACGCTTTACGCGGGGGTTTCGGTTCCTCCGCTCTGGAATGGTGTATAAAAAAGTACGTTAAATATGAACTACACATACATATATAGAATCATCTTCTATTTCTCCGAGGAGTAAGCAGAAACTATGGATTTCAACTGACGGTAAACGTCAACCTACATTTATTTTACAACAAAGATGGCAAGTTAACATAGTTCTGGTATAACCAATAATCGCTTGCGCGCCAGTGATACATACATAGATAGGTTCACGCCTGTTTCCCAGAGGGGTAGGCAGAGACTACGAATTTCCATTTGCTACGATCCTGACCCACTTCTCTGGCTTCACTTTCATCACATTCCTCATACACGCCCGTCGGTTCAAGGTGCTCTTAACCTGGCCTTTGTCCAGAATGTCTCCGATCTGATCGAGAAACTTTCGCCTAGGTCTTCCTCTTGCGACGGTTCCATTTACATTAGCCTTATAAATTTTCTTAGTCAGTCCATTCTTTCTGCATGCCCAAACCATTTTAACATACCCCTTTTCTATTCTTGTCACTATATCCACTTTCATACAGCATCGCTCTCAAATCACACTGTTTTATTATGATATTCTTTAGTATAATATATTAAGTATATGTAAGTGTATATTTCATCCTAACGTATGCACCTACTACTTTTTATCTCTGCATCACCCAACGGTTGCCGTCTGCCGATGTACTATCTTGTGCATATAGTTTTAAATAAATAAAAACGGATATTTGTTATCTTTTGTCGATGGTGGTGTGCCATACCTGGGGTCGAAGTCATCGAGCACGAGCGAGGTGGAGTGTGGCGGCGTGTATGGCTGCGCGGCGCACGTCTTGAACAGGTCGTCCAGGAGCTCCTGCGACTGTTGACTTTGCGGCACTGCCGCTCCCGCCCCCGAGGGGGTGGGGGGCGCGATAGGGGGAGATGACGACTTGCCGTACGATGCTGCAGCTCCTGTGTCAAACAAGAACATCATCTTTTGTATATTAGAAATAGCAAAGCACGATTATCAATCGTCAAGCACATAAATAGACAGACTAAGACTGATAAAATTAAATATTTGTAATCTCTCATAATGCTCCGTGATACAGCATCACGGAACATTTAAGAGACTACAAACATTTATTTAACTATTCAATTATCACAGTAGTTTTATTTTATTCTTGTGCATAGTTCGCTACATATAGCGCTCAATTTAATTCGCAGTATCTTAACAAACTAGACACTCTTTTGATTCGTCTGCTACTGTCTTGAACTAGTAAGCCTATCATGAAACATAAATGCCGAAGTTTCGGACCGACTGTTCGTAGTAGTACGAACAAGAGAGTATCGTCTTTTAAAATTAAAAAATCTAGAAAAAAACACGCTTTATTAAAAAAAAAAACTAAAAAGTAGAAAATAATTTAATAATTTTAATGTAAAAAAGCGTGGGGTGGAGGTTACTAAAATATCTTAGAAATCACTCCACACTTTTTGACATTAAAATTATTAAATTATTTTCTACTTGTTAGTTTTTTTTTAATGAAGCGTGCTTTTTTAATTTTTAAACTATTATTTATTTTTATTTTTTTAAATTACTGTATTGTCATCGGTCCTCGATAAGTCTACAACGTTTAACTCAAATCTGATTGTTTGAAGTGGGTCAAAATCGAGCTCAAAGGAGTCGGTTATTTACAGACAAACATACCTACAAGTTAAACTAATAAAAGCATGTTAAAAAAAAATCTAATGAAACCGAAGTTTATTTCATTCGGCCCAAAGTTTTGGATAGACATTTTTATAGTAAACCTATATTATAAAGGAGATTGTTCGCTTGCTTTGCTACTATTCTTGCATGTGTTGTTTGTTGTAAAAAATTTGCAATTGTGTTAATTTATAGTAAGTAACAGGTAAAAGTTACATGTCTAGTTCGAGCAACGACCTAGTTCTTTTTCTCTCTCGTTATTATAAGTTGATCTAATCCGTTAGTTCTCAAAGTCGTCCAGGTGGACCCCCAGGGGCCCACGAGAGAGTCAACGGAGTTCTACGTTGGCGTGACAAAAAAATGGGGATCCACAATTCGTAAGCGGGGGTCCACGAGAAAATTTATTTACTTTCGATAGCGAAGGACTAAAATGTTGGCTTGACTTCACCTACCGTAGGGATATGATCAAATTGTTTTTGAATGTGGTAGAAATTGCAGGGGTCCACCGGAAGCAGCTACATTTTGAAAGTGATCTATGATAAAAGTCTGGGAACCTCTGATCTAATCGAACTAAAGACCGGGAGGTGTGAGAATGAGTTTATGTAGTATTAATGTGAATGATTATCTTTTTTTTAAGTGGGAGAATGCTTTGATGCATACCCCTCCGCAGGGGCGGGCGGAGAGGTTATGTCGGACTCAGCGGGGTAAAAGAAAGATGGTAATGATGATAATGGACTTCCCGGTAATACCGACTAAACCTACCACAGTGTTCCTTGACAAAACCGCATCGTCGGGGCCGCTCGCTCTAATTATTTTATATATGTTTATATGTGTGAACGTTCCTTAGCCTAATTCATTTGTATATTACACAAGTCTATTTTACCTTAAGTATCAAATAATAGATAAGTTATGTAGTAACTGTGGATAAGATAGATAGTATAATAAAAATGTCAACTACATTTTTTTATTCTTTGCACTTGTATTGTTGTTTTATTCTTATTGTGTTTAAAAAAATATTTTCTCTTTGTCATTTTTTTGATAGCAGTACTATACGAATTCTGCAGTTAATATAATATTATGAAGTTTGTGACAAGAAAGTATTCACGTGTATGGACACTCACCGAGGTCTATCTTCTTGACTGGCGTGCTAGGCTTGTGCTTGGCGGGACTCTTGAGGTTGATGCTGAAGGCGCGCGGGGCGGGACCCCCGGCGCGCTCGGCGCGGGGCGGGGACTCCGAGATGACCTCCGAGTCGCGGTACACGTTCTCTCTGCAATGTGCAACAAGACAGTTTGTAATTTGAAGGATCAGCTCACACTGTACAAGCGGCTAGGTGCTTTAAATATTGTCGCAGTAAGTCACTGTTGTTCCTCAGGCTGAATTCTTCTTTTCTAATGTATTTCTAATGCATATTTTATATCAATATTAGGATTCGCCCCTGCTTCTCCATATAAAGTTTAACTGTGCTAAATTTCATACTCCTCCGTCCGCGCAATTTTCGCAAAAAGGTGTACAAAGTTTTTGCTTCACGTATTAATATATAGATAAAGTGTTTATTAAAAAAGGAGTACTTCAGAAGTTAACTAAGCAAATATCCGCAGAGCCGGCCGAGACAGCGGGCCAGCTTTGATAAGTTTCTGTGAGATTAAATTATCGCTAGAATTGACTTTTCTAACTTGACATATGGAATAACGTAAATATAATCTATACTAATATTATAAAGCTGAAGAGTTTGTTTGTTTGAGCGCGCTAATCTCAGGAACTACGGGTT
This sequence comes from Catocala sponsa, assembly GCA_963564715.1. Lineage (NCBI taxonomy): Eukaryota > Metazoa > Arthropoda > Insecta > Lepidoptera > Erebidae > Catocala > Catocala sponsa. The sequence continues at coordinate 20,794,168 of OY751349.1, forward strand.
CGATTTCAAAAATTCTTTTAGTGTTGGATAGCCTATTTATCGAGGAAGGCTATATAACATTACGCTACAACCCACGGGGGCGGCGCAGTAACAATAAACGCGGGTGAAACCGCGGGCACATCTAGTACATGATAAAGAGAGTAATGGTCAGTGTCATTATATTATTGCAAGGGGAAATCGACCTTAATCGACCTTGTCGTTTCATCGTTTGAAATGAACCTCAACTGTAGAATGGTAGACCACATTTTTGGCCGACTGTACTACAAAGTGCTACTAAAAAATGCTTTGTTGTGTGTTTGTATGCAGTTCCCCAATAAAAAATATGAAATTTAGGACTAACTTCTGCGGTCTCCTCTCTCGACTCTGTGAGTAGTCGCCGTCAGAGTCATCTCTGTCGTACTCCTCTTCCTCATTCCTTTCTTTTGGCTCTTCTGAAAACATTAATTAAACACTTATTATTTAAATTTCAGTTGACCATAATTTCTACACGTAACTTAATTTATTTATATCAATACACTATAATTGCTGAATAAATAAATAATTGTACATTTGTTTCATTCGAATATCAATTTATTCGTCGATACTAAATAACAATGGGATCGATTACATAGTAATCGATTGTTCTATTGTTATTTAAAGAACGCTAATAAAAATGATATATAACTTTTTTACACTACATCATACATTAGCGATGTTTAAGCATTCCTGTCTTAAATAATTTAAGCTTAAGCAAAATAGGGACCTCAACATCGCCTAAGTTGATATGAGGATGGTGTAGACACCACTGCTCTTGGACCACATGATCGCTTACCATCAGGCGGAGAGTGATCATTTTGACGAGCAAAATAAAAATAAATCCATTACATGCACAGCAATCGTATTCACTATCGTTGCGGCACGGAGCGGGCAAATACGTGACCATTCAAATGTGTTACATACCCCAGTTACCCCCTCGGTCGCTGTACTCGCCCCAGCCACCAGAACTGCTCTTCATACCCATCACTACAGCGTCTGATGACATGCCTGAAAAACATTCGAACAACATATACATAAATTATATAGTTTTAAAGATCATTCAACACCACATAAGACAAAAACGGGATGGGTGTATAAACCCAGGATTCAACCTCTTCGTCTTAAATGTAAAAGCAATGAAAAGAAATGACCCCTATATCTCGGGCGTCTTTTGACCCACAGGTCCATATTCAAACTCGATCGAGGTATGACCCCAAGGTGTCTGCACACCAAGTTACAAGTCAATCGGTCCAGTGGTGCCGGAGTTATGCCTGTCACTAACACACAGACAGGCACAAAGTGTTTTCATGAACCTCTTCCAAGAAGACTCAGAGGTTAATAAAGACTGCATGGATGGCCTAGAGGTTTAGATGTTCGTCTCGCCACTGCCACTACGCCGAGTGTTGTGGGTTCGAATCCCACACGAGACAAAGCTTTGTGTGCTCCACTAATGGTTGTTCCGAGTCTAGGTGTTCTTTGTGCCTGTTGTTTGAATGTTTGTAAAGTCCCCACAACACAGGGTCCATTCATCAGCGGCCGTCGTCTTTTTTAAAAATTGGGACATTCTTCGGGAACTGCCGATAGAAGTGAAACTTTAATCCTTGATCATAAACACTTCTTTATAAACAAAAAATAAAAAAGGGCGGGTCGGATGCTAGTTCCTGATACTCTCATAGAGGTTATTAAGGGGGTTCGTTATTTTTTTGCGTAGGACGCACTATTTCTGAGATATTGTTAATATTCTAAAATAATTCAAAAATGGAAAGCGTGGAAGCGTGACGATGACGAAGCGTGACGATGACGAAGCGTGACGATGACGCGAGTTCTATGATTTTTGTTCACCCAAAAAGTTCTCAACGCGCCTAAAGAAGTTTTCACTTCAAAAACACAAAATACTCCCTATTTTGAAGTGAAAACTTTACAAACATTGAAACAAAGAACACCCAGACTCGAAACACTGTTGTGTCACACAGCTGGCGCAGCGGCGAGCCAGCCACATACCCAACTATTGTAAACTTAGAAATCAAAACCAAGTAGGTACCTACGCAGCTTTTTATTTGGTATACAATGGCAATTTCATCCATAATATCATAGTATTAAGTTACATTTCTATTCGTCACTGAAAACTCCCTCGATGCAATGAGCGCCGATCTCATATCGTTCTTAATAAAACAATCTCAACTCGAAATTTGGAAGTTAGGCAATTTGAACTATAACTATCATGCTATTAGAGTTCAAATTACCTAACTTCCTTTGAGTCAAGGCTTTGTTTTATCAAGAGTGCGATGTGATATAGCGCTGATATTATAAAAATAATGGTGATAAGACTTACCGATATATTTGTCCTTGTTCTTCTTGGCTTTCTTTCTCTCTTCTCGGAGCTTCTCGTCGTCCTGTATGAAGTCTATCAGCTCGCGGACTTTGTGGCGCACGTTTATACCCTACAACACGTAATACATAGTTTATATATGAGGATATATCAAATTATTCTTCATTTACAAGATTGTCTTTCTTTCGGAAGTTATATGACATTTCGAAATTAGGTGCGTATTTGATTGATAATTATCGCCTGCTCCGTGCCTCGGAGAGCACGTTAAGTCGTCGGTCCCGGCTGCCATGAACATCTATGGCAGTCGTTACTGGGAAAGTCAATACCCTCTAATATCCTGACACTGGGCTAGCCTTAGGGTATCGTTAGCCTTTGGGTTGCGGAGGTCAGGTGGCAGCCGCTCCGTCTAAAAACTGATATCCAATCAAATCCGGTTAGACTAGAAAAAGCCGACCCCAAATGACAGAAATAATAAAGGCTAGGGAGAAGAAGACAGACAGACAAACGCGGCGACTTTGTTTTATAACATCTAGTGATATCAGCTCTACACAAACTTTCCCACTGTTAGGCACGAGGCTCTTCACAGACTGAGAATGGTTAGGCCATAGTCTCAAGCCTGTATATGACTGGTAGATAGAGATGTATTACACCACATTGCCCCAGGTATGACCTACCTGCAGCAAACATATTACCTATTACCAGAAACGTTTTTAAATTTATTTTAGTTATAGACATGGGTGAAACCGCAGGGTACAGCTAATTTCTTATACGTTAATCTATTAATACTTATAATAAATAAACAGTAAAACAGTAATATGTACCTAGTGTATAATAACATTTTATTGTATTATGTACGAGTGCATGTCTAATAGATGACTTGTACGTGTTTGTATGTCAATTAACACTTACTGAACGTCGCTATACTTGCCGTATTAGGGCTTGTTCTACTATGTAGACAAGTTATGTGATACATCTCATATTCGTGTTTTGTCGTGTGTCCTCGTTACAGTAATAGGACACTGCTCGTGGACTACACGACTGCATACCATTAGGTAGAGTTTGGTCACTTCGACGGACAATAATAAAAAAATATGTCAATTAGGGGTATGTAGTAAGCGATTAATGTAGCTTATGAATGGTGACCATAGTGTGGAGGAAAAATATATGTTCTTCTGGGGGAATACTGCGACTATTCTAGTGGGACGCGGCTCTAATATTCAGATCAAATCAGAACTTTATTTTGCAGAACATAGTAAATAAAGGGTACTGCACAGCAAAAAAAATACTAATTGCACACCGAAATATATTTAAAGAGATCAAATTAAGTCGACGAAGCCCCGCTTGGCGGAGCTCCTATTTTTGGGTGGGTTTAAGAAGGAACCTAACATAACCTAACCCTTCCGAGACGGAATGCAGTGATTTGAGGCGTATAGGTGCTCGTTATGATATATTTTAGTAAGCATATTTTGTGGGGAATTTGTATTTTTGGTGGTTATTATATTTAATCCCATAAATAAAATAATATCCACCAGACCGAATTTAGGTCACGGCGGCCAATCTTAACGGAGACTGGCCATCTGCGCAGGAGATATTATAGTGCACAAGTATGTGCGCTAACACAAGTGCACTCTCTGTTCCCTAACTCTCATGATCCGATGGGACGGATAATCCGACACGACCGCACCAGGTCAGGCACAGGACCAACGGCTTTACGTGGTTTCCGAGGCACGGGGGTGTCTAACACCGCCAACTTCCTAACTCCGGGCTCGTATTGAGATTTCTTAACAGAAAACTTAATAACTTTTTGTTGGCCCAACCCGGGATTTGAACCCGAGACCTCAGGCACAGCAATCCCATTCACTACCGCTTCGCCACAGAGGTAGTTTGCAGAACATAAGTAGATATAAAAGCTCTTACAATGATATTAGTCTCATCATATTCTGCTGACACAGCGACATGCAGAGTTAATGCCGGCAACTGTGCGTGTACTGTGTATACAACAGTAAATTGCAAACTTAGCTCGCGCGATTATGGATCTAGCACACATTGTATGGAAGTAATTATGCACAACGCCATCTCATGATCTTAGTTGTAACTTGTTCGTATATTTGCAATACGCCACGATAAAGCCTGTTGACGGGAAGCTCTTGAAGGGTCTCCATCTAGAAATGTCTTGCTGCACAGCCAACACAAGGGAATTAGTCCTTTGCTGATAATTCTACTTAACGAGCCTGAAAACCGGTAACCAGAACAGACCTTCCTCTACACGCTACTTTAGTTTATGATATAGCGTTCCCATTCACCAACCTTTCGGTATATAACGAGAGCCGCTGTACCTTCCAGTGCCCGAAAGCACCTTCAGGGACCAGTTATAGACAGGTCTTGTCCCTAAATCCAAAAAGAACCTGAGACCTTGTCCCCAATCGAAAATCCCAAATCCTGAGTGCGGTAACCCAGAACAAGGATATTTGATAGAGCGGTGGTAGCTCTAACCAGGCTGCTGCGTGTTGGGTATGCTGAGCTGTAAGGTATGTTACCTGATCCTTGCCGACGTCGTCCACATAGGTGTAGTTCTCTAGGGAGCGCAGGTCGTATATGTGTTCTCGGGCCGACGTGACCACTCGCTCCGAGCCGTTCCTCACCAAGTAGCTCAGCAGCAGGAGACACTGCCGACAAAACATTCACTTTAGAAAAGAACCAAACCTGACTAATATTATTAATGCTACAGTGAGTTGCTAGCAGCGAAAGCTTAGTGGGAAACCGTTGGACTGCCACGCAGAGGTCTCGAGTTCGATCCCAAGGCGCGCATCTCCGACGTGCCCAAATTATGTGCGTGTTAAATAGTTAAATATCGCTTGCTTTAACGGTGAAGGAAAATATCGTGAGTAAACCTACATATCTAAGTTCTCCATAATTTTCTAAAAGACTAGAGACACCCGCGGTTTCATCCGCGTTCATAGTTAATGCGCCGCCCCCGTGGGTCGTAGCATGATGTTATATAGCCTTCCTCGATAAATAGGCTATCCAACATTTCAAGAATTTTTTAATTCGAGCCAGTAGTTCCTGAGATTAGCGTGTTCAAACAAACAAACAAACTCTTCAGCTTTATAATATTAAGTATGGATATGTGAAGTCTTCCAACTTGCTCTGGGCCAGTGCGTGGTGGACTACGGCCTAACCCCTCTCACAGTGAGAAGAGGCCCGTGCCCAGCAGTGGGACAAATTAATACAGGGCTGATATTATTATATGTGAGTTTATTAGTTTGTTTGTTACGCGTTAACGCCTTAACTACTCGACCGATCATCATTTCACTTCGCATACACATTGTCAGGGGTACAAGACATAGGATACGTTGCATTCAGAAAGAAAAACTGTTCATGTGAGAAAGCAATTTATTGATAAAATCTAAGAGTAACGCGAGCGGCAGAATCTAGTGTTAAATATGTCAAACTTTGCGACTAAACTACGTGTAAATAAATGAACAGATTTGAATGATATTTGACACACTGGTATACCATGACCTGGATTAACACAGGATACTTTTTATCCCATGGGATTTATGCGCATGAATCCGATGCCGTAGTTCTGTCTCCACCGGTTCTTTAAGTTTGTCTGGATAAACTGTCGAGCCGATTTTGATGGCAATCGTTATATAAATAGTTAAGATCATGTAAAAAAAGGATATTTACTACTTTTATAAATGCTAGCAAAGTCGTGGATAACCCCTAGTCCTAACTTATAATATTATGCCAATGTTTGTTTGTTACTCTCGCCTTAACTATGTACTTGACCAATTATCATGAAATTTCGTAAGCACGTTGTTAGAGGTACAAGTTTAGAATAAAAGTGCATTTTTCTCTAAGTACCAAAACGTAAGTTTTTTATGTTAGACTAACTTTCACCTGATGTATACACATACCTTTGCCAAACCATTTGGAGATAGTCACACACGAATATATCGCACGCTTCATAAAACAGCGGCTTCACTCGAAATTTGGCAATTTGAACCCTAATTGTGTGACTATAAATTCTAATATTATATTATGTGTGTTAAGTATGTAATTGCAACAGAATTATTTATATTTGTTTGATCCATAATACTTACACACTCCATAATACAGGAGACTTTAAAGACGGTGACAGATATAGTCACCGTCTTTTTTTTAAGTCTCCTGCTGCACCAGGTACAGTTCCTGTGTCGCGTGGCACTTTACAGACATTCATACAATGGACACAAAAAACGCCCTAATTCGGAACAATCATTTGTGGATCACACAAATTTTTGTTCCGTGTGGGATTCGAACTCATAACACATAACGTAGAGACAGTGGTGAGGCGACCACTTAAATCACTACGCTATCTGTGCAGTCTCTGTTTTATTAGGAGTGCGATATGTATACCTAATACACATCTGCTTACCCCTTAAAGATAAAAGTGCGTTGTCACTGTTATGATTTCAACAATCGTTTCGCTGAACAAATACACTATAGAAATGAAAAGTTTATTTAGAACAATCCAGAACTGATTGGATATTCAGTGAAAGGTTTTGTTGAAATAAAACAATCCTCTCGTTACAGCAACGTCGTTACGCGCTTGGATTCGGTCCAATTTTTACTTTATCTGAATTAACAGTAAGATGGAAGTAAGATTTATTGTCTTGTACTTATTCTGTTCAGTGATAAGTAATGTTGTTAAATTGCTTGTGAAATATTGATGATTTACTGCTGATTATCTTACTAATGTTATAAACGACTAGCTGTGCCCGCGGTTTCACCCGCGTTTATGTTTATTGTGCCGCCCCCGTGAGCCGTAGCGTGATGTTACATATTCCTCGATAAATAGGCTATCCAACAAACTAAAAGAATTTTTCAATTCGAACCAGTAGTTCCTGAGATTAGCGCGTTCAAACAAACAAACTCTTCAGCTTTATAATATTAGTATAGATTATATTATCCATTATTAACTAAGTAATTAGGGTTACTAGGGTTGAGAAAACCCAATTTCGGCCATATTAATACAAAATACAATTGATGTATCAAGTCTTATTATTATAAAATACATATATATCGTTGTGAATAAAATATATAAAGAAGCTTCTTCTTCTTTTCGTGAGGTTAGTGGCCAACCTGTTGTCAAGAGTTGTTCAAGCCACCCGTAGGCCTCTGACATGGCAAAAAATGTATTTGATTTCAATGCTAAAATGGGCCCTTTTTCCTTTTAAAAAGGACAGCGTGGAAACTTTACAAATATTTAAACAACGGACACAAATAACACATAGACTCAATACCATTTATGGATCACACAAATTTTGCCCGGCGTGGGGTTTGAACCCACTACCCTCGGCGCAGTGGCAGTGCCGAGGCGACCACTTAAACCACGACGCCGCCGCGGAGCCAAGTGTAACCTAAGATATTCTGTAGCTGGACATTTCATTAGAGAAAGCAAAGGAAAATTAATTTAATAAAATCAACCAGCTATGTTTCAAGACACCGTAATCCTAACCACTTTGAAGCATCCCGGCTCCATCGCTGGAAAAATTAGTATCCCGTAGCAAACCCTTTGTTTTTAATGACTGCTTCACAACGATTTGGCGTAGATGATAACATCACCGTTTGTATCGTGCATTCTTTCTGTCGTTTGAGAATTACCCCTACTACCAGATTTGAAACGCTTCTTCTTCTGCCTAGCCTTTATTATTCCCAAGTCACTTGAGGTCGGCTTTCTAGTCTAACCAAATTTGACTGGATATCAGTTTTTACACGGAGCGACTGCCATCTGACCTCTGCAACCCGAAGGCTAATGATACCCTAAAGCTAGACCAGTGTCAGGATATTAGAGGGCACTGACTTCCCAGAAGCAAGCTGAAGACAGGGCGCTATGGCGCTCTTTGGGGGAGGGTTATGTCCAGCAGTGGACTATTATAGCCTGATGATGATGATGATTTCCCAGTAACGACTGCCATAGATGTTCATGGCAGCCGGGACCGACGGCTTAACGTGCTCTCCGAGGCATGGAGCAGGCGATAATTGTCAATCAATACGCACATAATTTCGGAAAGTCATATAACTTCCGAAAGTCAGGGGTGCGCGACGTGGGTTCGAACATGACACCCTCTGCATTACAGTCTGTTGTTCTCCCCACTGAGCTATGAAACGCTTGTATATTATATAATTAGCGACCCGACCCGCATTCGCACGGATAGCACAAAACCTTAACAAATTATACACCTAAATCTTCCTCCTGTCTATTGGTGAAAACCGCATGAAAAACCGTTTAGCAGTTTTTGAGTTTATCGTAATCAGACGCGGCGGGGGACTTAGTATTATACGTCACTACGTATACGTAATTATACGTATATAGAGTAGATTTTTTAGAATCTTGATGATTTTATTTTAGAGTTTGAGTAACGTAGGTAACGTAACTTTTTCATAAATAAATCATTTATTTGCAAGAATATGGTCACGTTTACAGGTAGGTCGTTTTATAGAAATGTACAGCATATTCTGCCACATGTGGCGTGCAAAACACATATACAATAAATGTTTGTTATATATTATTACATGTCTAATATTATATTAAAAAAGAAAAAGAAAATAGCTGGTCCATTAAATTAACAATACATGCAAATGTTAAGTAATGTTTCATGCATATACCTTGAAAATGTCATTTATTTGATAACAATAATAAAATAATTTTATGACATAAATAATAAAAATAATAGAATTAACTTGAACGGTATAGCGTTGACTGGGCACAGCTGGGCAGGTACCTTGTAAGTCCTCCGCCAGTGCGAGCGGTTGTCGTGCAGCATGCGGCGCCACAGCATGGACATGACCTCGGGGAAGTGCTCGTACGTGAAGGTGGCCAGCGCCAGCTCCTGCATCTGCTGCCCCGTGGGGCCCCACGCCTCGTCCGACGTGGCCTCGCGCACCTTGCCCTCCACCTCCGTGTAGTTCATGACTACGTTTGTGCTGAAAGCATACAAAAACATATATTATTTACTGCCCTAGGGTATGCATGTGTAAGACATGACGACTTCATAGAAGGAAAAGTAGAGAAAGGAGAGGAAGAAGCAGGTCCAGAAGAGCATTCACTGACGAATTAAAAGACGATGGTCATATAAGGAGGCCAAGGTCTTAGCCGAAAATCGAGAAAGATGGCGTATACTCTTACAAGAGCAAAGGTCTTAAGTATAAAGAAAAAGGGTATGCGACCGCGACCGCTGCGCAGGTCGTGCAATGCATTTTACTTATAAGCTCACCATGGCGGACTATGTATGCAGAATTTAAAACCATAGCTAGCGAAATGGTGTATTGATTGGCTACTTTTAATATATTTATTTCTTAATGTAACTCTTGTATTTATGTAGTAAACTAGATGTTCCCGCGGTTTCACCCGCGTTTATCGTTACTGCGCCGCCCCCGTGGGTCGTAGCGTGATGTTATATAGCCAGCCTTTCTCAACAAATAGGCTATCCAAGACTAAAAAAATTTTTTAATTCGAACCAGTAGTTCCTGAGATTAGCGCATTCAAACAAACAAAGCTTTATAATATTAGTATAGATTGCTCGCGCACAAAGCAAAGAAGGGCCTTCCTTCTTTGCTTTTAGTTTACGTAGCCTACGTTAGTTAGTAGCCTTTTAGTTTACGTAGCCTACAAACAGGTACGCTGTATACAGTCTGCCGTATGCTAGGATGAGACCTTTTGCGCTGGAGTATCACGGGGTACTCTACAAACATTCAAACAACGGTCTCAGCTTACTATAAGGTGGGTTCTTTTATTTTCGTGTGGTTAGTGGTCAACCTGTTGTCAAGAGTTGTTCAAGCCCGTAGGCCTCTGACATGGCTTAACGACTGCTATCAATTTGACAACAACCGGGACCGACTTTTTATGTGCCCTCCGAAGCACGGAGACGCTCAGATGAAATACCACTAAGCGGTTACCCATCTATAGACTGACCGACACCCAACGTTGCTTAACCTCGCTAATCGTTTACCGATCAATGAGGGCAACTGGCTATGAGTGCATAGAAAAAAAAATAAAGAAGATAAGGTCGGTGGCTCCTTTGCCAACAAGAGCAATAAAAAAGCAATTAACCTTATAATTATACTTATAAGTATAAATCACTGACAATCTCACCTAGCTACCTTTCGTCATTTCGCACGCATAGCACACATAAAGAGATTGTATATTTTCTTGTTGGTTTTATTTTTATTCTAATTTGTTAATATGCACTTATTTTTATGTAACCTTGTTTTTAATTTGATTAAATGTTCTTATAAATTTAATTGAACTTCATTTATTTTTATTTGATAAACATATATAATTATACTAATATTATAAAGCTGAAGAGTTTGTTTGGTTGAACGCGCTAATCTCAGAACTACTGGTTGGAATTGAAAAATTATTTTAGTTTGTTGGATAGCTTATTTACCAAGGAAGTTTATAGGCTATATAACATCGTGCTACGACCCACGGGAGCGGCGCAGTAATCATAAACGCAGGTGAAACCGCGGGCACAGCTAGTGTATTATATTTGAAATTGTTTATTAATAATGTTTATTCTGTTTGTTTATTTCTTAATGTGTGACACTAATAACAGCAAATTTATTAAATTTAAGAGTAAAACGAAACTATTTTCTCCACTATTAAGCTCTTAGCTTAACTAATACTGTGCATACCATATATTCTGTGAATAACGTAGTCGATTACGCAGTTGTTAGTTTAAGATTACTTCATATAATATGTATTACCTACTGTGTAATTGTTTGTTGTTCCAAATAAAGAAAAATAAATAAAAATATCCACCTTAAAAGGTTATAAGTACAATCAAGCGAAACCTAACCCTTCCGAGATCAACAGCGTGAGTTTATGTCGTATACAACTTAATAAACCAAGAGGCTTAGTTTAAAGACGTTGTGACGTCACAACTAGTCGCATAAATTTCGATGCGCTCGACTGGCCTACCTTGTAGGAATGTTGTTAGGCCCTTTTTACTTTGTACCTACTTTCACAACGGGTACAGAATGACAAACGAATCGATGACTTTTTAAATTTCTCCTCATGATAACGTTAAAACGAATACTTATGCTTATGTAACACTAGCTTTTGCTCGCAATTCCTCTCGCTACGGAAACAGTACTTTTTTCTGGATGAAAGGCACCGTATGCCTTTTTTGTACCGCTGACAACGTGTATGCGAAATTGCATGATGATCGATCGACAAACAAACTCACATTCACATTTATAATATTAGTTAGGATTACCATTAAACGTGTACATTGACAATTATCGCCTGCTCCGTGCCTCGGAGAGCACGGTAAGCCGTCGGTCCCGGCTGCCATGAACATCTATGGCAGTCGTTATTGGGAAGTCAGTGCCCTCTAATATCGTGATACTAGTCTAGCCTTAGGGTATCGTTAACCTTCGGGTTGCGGAGGTCAGATGGCAGTCGCTCCGTGTAAAAACTGATATCCAGTCAAATCCGGTTAGACTAGAAAGCCGACCCCAAGTGATTTGGGAATAATAAAGGCTAGGGAGAAGAAGACCATTAAACGTGTACATTCTACCAGCGATGGTTTTAGTTTCACGTTATAAAAGCGAGTTATATATCTACACTGCCCGATCCGGACTCGAACCCGAGACTACATATACAGTAGTCGCACTCCACCGCTGCGCCATAGAGACAGTATATTGTCTTTATCGCGTTGTTTATTTGACACATTATTACAAAATTTAGAAACTGTTACACTACTACTATTAAACTTTACTAAATTTTAAGCTAATTAAATTATTGAAACTATTAAAACTATTTATATTTATGTTTACACTTTCCCCGACGTTTCGGTTGCTTTTCAACAGCCATGGTCACGGGCCTGTGGCCATGGCTGTCATTTCAAATCCGTATATATAGTAGTTTAATTTAAAAGAATAAAATTCGCGTAAACAGAAGACAATATTATGCATATGCTTATAGCATATACAGGTTTTAGGACGTTTTCTTGCCATAGCTTGTGGAACATCAACAAGTAAAACGTAGAGTGACGTTACGCAACATGCAGTCAGAGTGAAAGGTTAAACCAAGGTTGTACCCAATACAATCTTGTAGGCGAATATTTTGCTAGTTGTTTTTTAATTGATTGGTGTAACTGATATGACGACCACTCGACATATCGACTGTGAACTGGCAACCGGTCCTATCTCAATTTTCTGAAGATTTCATTTTTTAATACAATTTTATACTATATCATACTGTTATATCAACTACTAGCTTTTACGCGCGGCTCCGCCCGCGTGGTACCTACATGAATAAAAAGTAGCCTATGTCCTTCCCCAGGTTTTAAACTATATCTATACCAAATTTCATCTAAATCGGTTGAGTGGTTTAGTCGTGAAAAGGTAACAGACAGACAGACAGACAGATAGACAAACAGAGTTACATTCGAATTTATAATATTAAAGTAAGGATATCATACATTGTTTTTAATAACATGTGTAATAAAAATATTTAATAACTACGTATTTTTATTTAATAAACCAGTTGCTATAGAAATGACGCAAACACGTTTTCCTTCAGCCTGTAAAGTTGTCAAAATTGAGATAGTACCGGTTGCCAGTTCACAGTCGATATTGCCGCGTGAATAAAATATGTCATACGTTCTGGGATTAGACCTACGGGATTTATCTCCATAATTGTACACTGATATTAAGATATCAATCGCCATGGTAGGTATGTTTAAATTATGTCGCACAAACTAAAGGAAATTTCTCTTAACAACATTTTTTGTCACGCATTCACGTCTTACTACGCTTATCATATTTTCTTATGTACACGTTGTTAGGGGGAACAGAAAAGGACATATACCGAGCAAGCGAAACCGCGGGCAAGAGCTAGTATACATCAATAAATCTAGAGATCACTATTTTTTTATACTTCAAAAAATATAATTCAATTTTTTTTTTATACGACTAATGTGGCAACAAGCTTACGGCCCACCTGGTGGTAAGTGGTCACCGTAGCCTATGGACGGACGCTTGCAACACCATAGGCATCACTTGCGCGTTGCCGACCCTTTAGGAATAAAAGGAAGTGGGAAGGAATAAAAGGAGAAGGAACGGGAAGGGGGAAAGAGGGTGATTGGGCCTCCGGCAGTCTCACCTACCAAACGAAACATAACAGTAGAAATACTGGTATTTCACATTGATATTCTGTGAGAGGGTAGTCCTTCCCCGGTCGAGCCGGCACATTCATGCTGAAATCAGCGAGGCTCTACTAGCTCTCTTTTCTCTCTCCTAATTTGCTGAGCCTGTTAAGGTTAGTTATGGAATGGAGTATCCTACATTATAAATGAGAACGTGAGTTTGTTTGTTACGCTTTCACGCCTTAACTACTTGACCAATGATCATAAAATTTTACATACACGTTTTTAGGAGAACAGAAAAGGACTACGATACTTTTCATCCAACAAAGTAACTGTTACTAACGTTACCTACATTTATGCGAGCGAAGCCGCGGGCAAAGTCTAGTGATTTATAAAGTAGCATAGTGGGGGTACTAGTATCTGAAATAGTTTGGGAGGAAGCCACCGTGTCGAACAAGACCTCCGTGGAAGCATTGGATTGAACAATGCGCGATTTGCGCAGCAAAAACTCACAAAACTCTCCAAATGTTTTGGACTTCTATATGTTCTGGTTTGTTTGATTTGTTGTTTTGGTTTGCATTTGCAAAAACTCACCAATGAGTGGATGAACAATTTTCTAAAGAAAACATCTTTGTACTGTCATGTCTTATGAAATATCAGCTGTAAATCCTAATCCTAACTAATATTATAAAAGCGAAAATAAGTTTGTTTGTTTTTTACCTTTTCACGCCTAAACCACTGAACCGATCATCCTGAAATTTTGCATATACGTTGTCAGGTGTACAGAAACTGACATAGGCTACCTTTCAACCCGAAACAAATTACTGTGCCCGAGGAAAACAACAATAACGTTGTTATGATAATAGATGGCGCCACGTGTCTTTCGAATCATGATTGAATTATATTATTACAAGCAGAGTACAACCCGAATTGATTGTCAAATTCTAAATTAACGCGAGCGAAGCCGCGGGCAAAAGCTAGTATTGTATACAAAGATATCCTGTAGTATAGACTAATCAAATTCAAATTATTTATTTTTGCAGAAAACCCTGTTACTATTATACTATACATAATATTATTAATCACTCCACACTGCCCCATATTAGTATCTACGTTGCACCCTTGCGAAGCCGGGGCGTGTCGCTAGTCTATACAAATAAATAAAATTGAAGTGTCTGTTTGTAATGTCAAAATAACAGCTTTTTATCTAATGCGTATACAAGTATATAAGTTACCTATACGAAAACATCTATTTATTAAATTTTTGCCTGTCTGCCTGTCTGTCTGTTTGTTCCGGCTAATCTCCGAAACGGCTGAACCGATTTTGACGGGACTTTAACTGGCCGATAGCTGATGTTATAAAGAGTAACTTAACTTACTTTGATTTTAAAAAAATAGGTTACCGCGGAAACAAACATTTTTTAGTTAAAATCTACGCGGACGAAGTCGCAGGTAACAGCTAGTTTGAAATAAAAATCTTCACAATCTTTCGTATTTATTTTGTTAGTAGCATAAGTATAAGAGCTAACTAAAATATTAATAACTTTCGACCTTTCCACAATAACACAAGGTCGACTTCTCAAAGATCGTGTAACGTGTTGCTAATTATGATCAAACATCCTCGTTAAGTGTTTATGTATTATACCGGCTGAACGCGTACGCTCAATATTTACGATATATAATTATATAAAAAGATGATTTGATAAATTTTTCGTATGTATAAAATACTAGCGGGACCAACGGACGTTGTCCTGCCCAAACGTTGGCTTACAACCTGATTGCAGTAGCGACTACCAGCTCCAATTTGTGAATCTTAACCGCCCAGGGACCCACTCAAACTCACGAATTTTGATCAATATCGGTCCAGCCGTGTAGGAAGAGCCGTTTAGGAGGAGAACAGTGAGTTACGTATGTAACTCAGTGTACTCCACCTAAACGGCTTCGGCCTCTTATACAAAATTCTTCTGTACGTATGTATAGAAGAATTTTGTATAAAGGATAGACTAAGATCTCAGAGACGCCATCTTCAGAACTACGATATTTTAGCAAAGCTGATATTTTTACCTTGCCCACGTGGGAATATATAATCAGTAGGTAGGTTTCGTACCGTGGAGTCGAACAGCGATGTCGTAAACGTATGACATTTAGGTACCTACGTGCATACAATATTGTAATTACCGTGAATGAACAATATAAATTGGTGAACAGTTTACCGTAGTACATACATACATAGATTCACGCCTGTTTCCCAGAGGGGTAGGCAGAGACTACGGATTTCCATTTGCTACGATCCTGACACACTTCATTCACTTTCATCACATTCCTCATACACGCCCGTCGGTTCAAGGAGCTCTAAGCCTGGCCTTTGTCCAGAACGCCTCCGATCTGATCGAGAAACGTTCGCTTAGGTTTTCCTCTTGCGACTGTTCCATTCACACTAGTCTTATAAACTTTCTTAGTCAGTTTTTCCTCGTCCATTCATTCTACATGTCCAAACCAGCTTAACATACCCTTTTCTATTCTAGTCACTATATCCACTTTCATGCCGCATCTCTCTCTAAACACACTATTCCTTATTCTATCTTTCAGAGTCACACCACATATGCTTCTCAACGCTCTCATTTCTACAGCATTTATTCTGCTCTCATGCTTCTTTTGCCATACCCAACTTTCACTTCCATACATAAGTGTTGGCACTAATAGCCCTCCATGTGTTTATCGTCGTATCATTTCTTAACCTGTACGAACCTAGTCCACAAGTCGTTTTGTCGTTGCTTTTTTTAATAAGGTAACTACCGCACTAGGAATAATTCCTGTGTCGCGGAGGACTTTACAAACAACGGACACAAAGACACCCAGACTCGGAACAACCATTTGTGGATCACACAAAGTTTTGTCCCGTGTGGGATTCGAACCCACAACACTCGGCGCAGTTGCAGTAAGTGGCGAAGCGATCACTAAAACCACTATTCAAATTGGTCATGTAGGTTTACCAAATATCCTTCGTATAGTTTTCTTTAAATTAATGTGCGTTTCGGATCGATCTGCTTGCTAAGAAATGGGTTTAAAATCACCTCCTATTGTAATTTAGGCTAAGTAAGAATGTTGGTCGCGGCGGCCGATCTCCACGGAGATTGGACATTTGCGCCGGACACATTATAGTACACGAAGATTAGTACAATAATCTTACAAATATATGTGTATTCCCGGAGAGGTAGGTATAGTTCTATTGAAAATAAATTCCATTATTCATATATAGCAATAAATGTCTTTCTATAATTAAGTACTTAATTAATTGGTTGTTCCAAGTCTGGGTATTTTTTGG
The DNA here is from genome assembly GCA_963564715.1 of Catocala sponsa. Lineage (NCBI taxonomy): Eukaryota > Metazoa > Arthropoda > Insecta > Lepidoptera > Erebidae > Catocala > Catocala sponsa. The sequence goes on from OY751349.1 coordinate 20,810,978, forward strand.
ACCATTATCTAAATGTTTGTAAATTCTCCGCAACACAGGATTTATTCCTAGTGTGGTCATTGTCTTTCTTTTAAAAGAAAAAAATAGTTTCATAAGTAATAGTAAGGCATTTAGCGCTTTGGACCATAGGAAGAGGTTGCACTTTCAACTTTTGTAGTTTAGTCAGTGAATGTTTACAGGATTCCATAGGACTTATTGTAAACAAACCAAATATTTCCTCTTACCAACAGATTTGGCTTCTTATTCAGGGATTACAATAATTATTATCCTTATTTGTGTATATTAAATATTGCACATTTAGTATAGTAATATATATAATTACCATACCATTTGAAAAACATATTATTATTATTATTTTCAATTGTTTAGTTCTCCTTGTTGACTTTGGAACAAATAATGGTCGCTAATTATTATTGTCTCTATGGCTAACAGTGATTACCTTACTACAGCAAATGGCGCAATGAATTTACATTCAATCCCAGCTATTTAAATTTAAATGGATAAGTTATTAACCTAACATATTAAGCTTGGTTGCCAGACTGCTGTTACAACCCAATAGGTCACATAGATCTCATTCTGTATTTTTTGCTCTTTCTATCTCTTTTAATGTTTTTGTGATACATGCATTACCAGAAATGAAGTTATGCTTTTTAAAACCCTTATACAACACATTATTAGTTATCAAAAGGAGTCAATTGACTTATGTAGTTGTTTGATAATATATTATTAATGTTTTTGTGTATCTTGATAAAACTCCCATTATAATTCTATTATCAACATTCTAATCTTGTTTGGTTTAGTTATAATATTTACAGTTATGTTTCCTCCTCTACCTGACAGTTTTATTGGTCCCCTGTGCCATAAGCATGCATTTGTAAGGTTTTAATATATGAAATTTTCTACTGGAAATACCATAAATTATAACCTTGGCATTGTACAAATTGCCGCACTTGTGATGTTTGGCAGAATGTGTCTAGAAGTCATCATCATGGTTGGATGACAATAAGCTTGTATTCTAATACCACAGCTGGTAAAATGTGTCAGTAGCATACCTGCATATAAATCCAAAACCCTGGGTTGCCTTACTAAATTGTTTGATATACAATATATCTAAATAATTTCTATAAATAATCTTAGGTATGGATCTTTGCCGCTCCCTTAATCAGAAAACCTATATCGAGAGCGTCATTAAGCAAGTTCGCGAAAACTCGGGGTTCTGAACAGGGTGAGGCGGTTCTTCACGCCTGGACAACTGTGCCTATTGTATAAGGCACAAGTGCGCCCTTGCGTGGAGTACTGTTCTCATCTTTGGGATGGCTCCGCGCAGTACTTGCTGGACGCTCTCGACCGGTTACAGCGGCGGGCAGTCCGTATCATCGGAGATCCAGAGGTCACGAGTTCACTGGAAACTCTGCAACTCCGTAGGGACATTGCCTCATTGGCATGTTTCTACAGAATATACCACGGGGAGTGCTCTGAAGAGTTATTCCACCTTATCCCGCCCTCCCCTTTCCTATCCAGAACAATGTGTGCTGGGCTCAGATGCCATTCTTACACGGTAGAGTCGATTAGAACGCGTACCAAAAAGTTTGGGTCCTCATACCTCTGCCGAACGACCAAGGCATGGAATTCTCTGCCAAGGCACGTGTTTCCTTCTTCCTTCAATCCTGGGTTCTTTAAGCGGGGCGTGAAAAAGCATCTTCTCAGGCCGTCAAAGTAGAGACCTCAACATCGACTCAGCTACTGTGGGCGCGATGTGGAGGCCACTGCTCTTAGACCACACGACTGCTTACCATCAGGTGGAGTGTGGTCATTTTGACGAGCAAAATAAAAAAATTATAATTGTATGGCAGATTTTACTCAACCTTAGCCAAGGGCCCAGCCACAATAATACTTAAATAGGTCTGGTTGCCAGCTAATTAGTTTACTGTTGAAACATGTCATCAGGGTTGACTTTTTCTGAAAGCCTAAACTTGCAGCTGGAACATAATTAGCCAAAGTATGTCTGTAGAACATAACTAGCCAACGTATGGCTGTAATATGTGCCTGCCTAATTTTAAGTGATATACAGACACACACATTCCCACCTACTGCACTAACAATGAGAGCCCACTCCTAACACAAGCAGCACTTAACTGCAGGGGTTAACAAACAAATTTGTGACTCAAATTGCTAGTAGGATTTATAAAAAAGACAATATGCAAAAGTACTTCAAAATATTGTCTTTATTATTCTTTTCTTACAGTACAGTGAGGTGCAACATTGTAATAATTGAACAATTGTCTCCCATGGTGATATTGATATGCACTGTTGATTGACTAGATCACTCGATCAATTGACATTGATTGAGTGCAAATTGAAAGTGTATCTCTCCATGGACTTCGACTCCATTAATAAATTAGAAAACTGAATGCAATATCATATGACCAACATTGTTTACCTGTATAATTTCTGTAGGTATTAGTATACAGTCCAGAGGGATCTGTGCAATAATTATATTTGTTATTAAACTGTCCGCTGAAGCATAGCAAGACAATGATAAGAGCATTGTGCCTGGACACTGGTGTATATATACCAATAGACAAAATAAAGATTCTGCTTGAGTAGTTTAATATGGTCATTATATAAAGTTCATGTTTTATTTAATCTATGTTTCTTAAAGGACTTAACAAACATATTAATGAATAGCCAGATTCCTGACAGCTAGAAATCACACAGTTATTTATCTAATGTGAAACTGCAATGAATTAACTAAATAACATTGAACAGTTATTAGTTGTGATATAATAAATGTTATTTACTTGCATTGAAATTTAGATAACAATAATTATCTATATGTGTTTTGTTTGATTTTCTTTACACTCCTATAATTATAAACATGTCCAGAAGGACATGATAAGTAAATATAGTGATCAAATATAGGATTTTGGAAATAAGCCAACAAAAACAATGAAGTTGCAGATAAATTGTGTATAAATAAACTTTTTTATTTGTTGTCTTATAGGCATAACTTGTTTTAAGTAAATTATAGTAATAAAGTGTAGGATATCTATTTTACAGACATTTTAATGGAATGAGATTTTAATTGAGAATGTGGGACTAATAACCACACAAATTATAGGAGAAAGTGAATTTGAGAGATAAAAAACCATCTGTATTACATTTAGAGTCTTACTCTGTTAACCTTGAAAGTTGGTAGAGATTTGCAGGCATGTATCTATGTACCACGGCATGGACGACGATAACTTGAACACATATCAAGTACTTATAGATATTTATATTTAACATTTATTATTGGTTATGCCGCCGAAAGTTATGAAATCGTAGAACCTGCGCTAATCTGCTACACTAATTGCTCAAAACACTGATAACGTAGCTTTCCTCAATACGTGCGACAGGTATACTCTTCTGAGTTCAATACCATCATTCTTCGAGTTTCGCAAACTCCAAATTAAAGAGATGCAAACAGGTAACTACCACTAAATATATGCAAATTAATCATCAAGGTTGGTAAAAAATACGATAAATAATGAAATTAGTTCGCCAGATTGTTGTAATTTACATAAAAATGAACATAAATGTATTTTACACTTACACTTTATCCGCCAGCTCCCGCACCTTCCACATGCTTATAAAACGATCCATTTTGTTGTTTAACAATATAAACGATCTTCAAAACACAAAATCACTGTAATTTAATGTGCGATAACATAAAAATTTAACTAAAAACTCGCTCTGATGATTTGGCTGACATTCTTGCAAAATGGCGAGTGGAATGACTAATGTTACCAGACGAAGAAATCAGTCCATACACCATTATGTCACATTACGTACATTGGAATGTATATTTTAAAGCTGAACAGTCAGCACTGAGTATGTACATACTATGACTATAATAGTTTAAAAAATTCTGAAAACAGACAGTCAAAAGCATTAGACAGAAATGTGTTGACGTAGAAACAAGGCAATATGAATTTGAGGTCTAAGATTTCTTGTTTTTTTTTAGGTGCAGATAAGAACATAATATCCTTGTAATCGTCTGATCAAGTAATCTCAATGCAAGATAAAACAGTTATATCCTTTGGTTATATCCATGTACCCACATGACTGTCGTCATATCTTCTCTGTGTATCTTGTCAGTTATTACTTATTAGTGTTACTGAGCTCGGACCTTTTATCATATGAGTTACTGAGTGTTATATATATGGTCATTCATAGCATAACAAGATCTTTACCTAAAATATATCCATATATACTTTTTTAAACGACGACTCTCTAGGAATAAACTCTGTGTCGGAAGACTTTACAAACATTATATTTTTTAATTTATTTATTAAAACAAACTTATTATACTACCTTTACAGGATAATTAATTACAATAGCAAATAACCGCTGTTAAATTCACTCAAAAGTACAAATGAATAGGTCTGACTTGTTGTGTATGAGATTGAGAATGCGCAGTGCGCGCGTCAGACACAACTCCTTGAGCAGGTTTGTTTTCGCCCTCGGCACCTCCAGTAGTGGGGGCCGGAGTCGGCCTTTAATTTGAAAAACGACAATTCATGCACTAGAAATAAGTCCTGTATCGCGGGAGACTTCACAAACATTTAAACAACGGCCACAAATCTAGACTCAAAACAATCTTTTGTGGATAACACAAATTTTTGTCCCGTGTAGGATTCGAACCCAAAACACTCGGCGCGATGGCAGTGGTGAGGCGGCCATTTAAACCACTACGCCATCCGGTCAGACACAGGCTCTAGAACTGCTCCGAAAATTATAGGCCAATTTCAGTACTTCCAACAATATCAAAAATATTTGAAAGGCTCTTAAAGCGTAGTCTTCTCAGCCACCTTAACAGAAATAGAATAATAAATAGTAGACAATTCGGCTATCAAAAACACGTGGCTGTAGACGCTATAAATGTTTTAGTTAATGATGTGGTCGAAAGTATGAACAATAAAATGAAAGTAGCTGCGGGTTTTTTAGATCTCAGCTCTGCCTTCGACACAGTGGACCATGACATTCTTCGTATGAAAATGGAACATTACGGGATTAGACAAAAGGCATTAGATTTATTTAGGTCGTACTTAAAAAACAGAAAAATGTACGTGGAAATTAAAGATATTGATAAAAATAATAATCAACAAGCCCACAGATCTCAAATGGTAATAAACAGTTACAACTGGCTTAGCGCAGGGATTCATACTGGGTCCAATTCTGTTCCTATTGTTCACCAATGACTTGTTAAATTACGTAAATGTATTGCATTCTGATACAAGACTTGTCGTTTTTGCAGACGATACAAATACCGTTTTAAGTGCAAATAATACACAGCTGCTAAATACCAAAGTAATAATAATAATAATAATAATAACAAATAGACACAACAGTACAAGAATTAATAAATCAAGTAGAGACCGCACTTATACAATACAATGGGACCGACCCAACAGTCCGTCCTATACTACCAAAACTTAGAGAATGCAGAAATCTTTATGCATATATAGATATTTTTAACAAGCAAATATTAAGCAGATTTTTCTCAATTGATTCCGATTTAAATCATATTCACACTTTGATGTACTGTAGCGCACTTGTAATTTCCGAAAACCTAGGATATAAAATTCGAGCCCTTAACGCTAATACTCCGCATAAAACCTATAAATCTCTAAAGCCCGCATGGCAATTACGGATAGAAAATGACATTAAAAATTTAAGAGCAGATATAGGCAGGTTATCCCAGTACATTAATAATAATAAAAGTAGAAAAGTAGTTGCAGCAGTCGAGGTAATTTTCAGAAAAACAAAGGTACACACAATTCACGAACGTAATAACATAAGACCAGAGGAATATTTAGACACATTAAAACAAAAACTTACAGTAAAATCACATCGGTTAGCCAGATATATGAAAGCATTGCGAAGAAAGGAAGACAACAAATTGTTTATTACAAATGAAAAAAGATTTTACAGAACATTTAGAAAGGATAACATACAACGTGCACAAGAACTGCCCAACTCAGAAGACCTAAAAAACTACTGGACCGATCTCTGGAAGAAACGGCATGATCATAATGACTCAGCAGGATGGATAAAAGATGAAGAATGTAGAATGATGAATGCGGAAGATATGGAATTTTGTGATGTTACGGTAGATGATGTAGAGATAGCTACGAGAAAAATAAAAAACTGGAAGGCAGCAGGAACAGACAGGCTACATAATTTTTGGTATAAGAAATTCCATACTTTACATAATATTTTGGCAAAGAACATTACAGAAATCATCAAAGGTGAACAAGTACTACCCAAATTCGTTACAATGGGCATCACTTATATGTTACCCAAAAGTAGTGACACTGTAAACCCATCACAATATCGTCCCATTACATGTTTACCAACTATTTATAAACTTATTACATCATTAATTACACATAAAATTAACAAACACTTAGAATGCAATAACATTATGTCTGAAGAGCAGAAAGGCTGTAGGCAAGGACATAGAGGATGTAAGGAACAACTAGTTATAGACTCCACTATTCTAAAACACGCCCATAGTCACAAAAGGGACCTGCATATCTCATTTATAGATTATAAAAAAGCCTTTGACAGTGTACCTCATTCGTGGTTAATTCGAGTCCTTCACATCTACAAAATCAACCCTGTGATAATTAGCTTTCTGAAAAATGCCATGTATGACTGGAGAACAACATTACACCTTACTAATGGTACAGATACAATCACTACAGATGAAATCAGCATCGGAAATGGTATTTTCCAGGGAGACTCTCTTAGTCCACTATGGTTCTGCCTAGCATTAAATCCCCTGTCAAACCTCCTCAACAGCACCACTAGTGGATATAAATTAAACTCTGAAACATTCATTACACGTCTAATGTATATGGATGATATTAAACTGTTTGCTAGAACTCACAAATGCCTTGATAATCTCATAAAAAATACAACCCAATTTAGCAAAGATATATATATGTCATTTGGATTAGATAAATGTCGTACACTACATATACAACAGGGAAAAATAGTAAAGTATCAAAACAACGCTACTGATACTAACATATTTATATCAATGCAACCATCAGATACATATAAATATTTAGGAATATACCAGTCTAATATCATTAACCATACACAAATCAAGGAACAGCTTCTATCAGAATATACTAAGAGACTAAACTTAATATGTAAAAAACAGTTACATTCGAAAAATCTATTTAAAGCAATAAACACGTTTGCCATACCCATATTAACGTATTCATTTGGATTAATTAAATGGACACGCACTGACTTAAATAGATTAGAGATTAAGACTAGAACCACACTAACTAAACACAACTACGCACATCCAAAAGCAGCAATAGAGAGAATTACAGTAAGTAGGCAAAAGGGCGGTAGAGGAATGATTGACTTGACCATGCTGTGGGAAGGACAGATTCGAAAGCTTAGAGACTTTTTCTATGATAAAGCCAAAAATAGTAAAATTCACTCAGCAATTACAGAAATAGATAATAATTTTACTCCTTTAAATCTATACAACAGAGATACTATTTTTAAAAGTTTAGATGACCACAGGCATGAAAAAATATGTAGATGGCGAGGTAAGGAATTACACGGCAGACATATACACGATTTAGAACAACCGTATGTAGATTCAGACAGCTCAAACAAGTGGCTAAAATTGGGCTCACTCTTCCCTGAAACGGAAGGATTTATGCTAGCAATACAAGATCAGGTTGTAAATACAAAAAATTATAGTAAATTTATTATTAAAGACCCTAATACACAAAATGACAAATGTAGAAAGTGTCATCACGCATCTGAAACCATCCAACATATTACAGGAGCCTGCTCATCTCTAGCTCAAACAGATTACACCCACAGACACAACCAAATTGCTAATATCGTTCACCAAAAACTAGCCGTAAAATATAACCTAATACCAAAAACTGTTCCCTACTACCAATATACCCCAAAACCAGTGCTGGAGAATAGCAGCCACAAAATATACTTTGATAGAGCAATACTTACAGATAAAACTATACACAACAATAGGCCTGACATAACTATGATAGATAAATTAAATAAACATACATATTTAATAGACATAGCGGTACCCAATACACACAATTTACAGAAAACCATAACAGAAAAAATACATAAATATACAGAATTAAAAGAAGAAATAAGTAGAATATGGAAAATGAACAAAGTATACATTGTGCCCCTGGTGCTCTCCAGCACAGGCGTCATACCCAAACACCTTCTTCACTATTTACGACAGATAGAGCTACCCACCAATCTTTACATCACTATGCAGAAGGCCGCTATACTCAATACTTGCCGTATAGTTCGTAAGTTTTTGCAGGACGAGCCCCTTTTAATAAATAATGCCCCAAATGAACCCCACTTGGCCTAGACCCGTGGTTTTCATTAAATACCGAATTTTATTTCGAGAAAAAACAAGTTAAACCAACCAAAATAATAATAAAGATATTTATTTCCTCTTTCACAAAGGTAAGTACTTATTATCTAATACAATACATGTTAAAAAAATTCTCATTCCTTTGTGAGAGGCTGGTGTCTATAGTAGGTAAAAAACCTGTGTTACAGATCACCAGGCTCCCAACTCCTGGACAAGTCTTAGTGGTGATTATTTGGACATGTACTTTATTTATTTATTTATTTATTTATTTATTTATTTAAAAAAACACCTTAAACTATCTTTACAGGACTTATCCTAATACGACAGCTAAGAACTAAACACTATTTAAAAACTACATTATTTGCAATCACGGTATTACATCTAAGTATTCAAATAAAGTAAAAATTAATATTATATATTATTCTGTTTGTAACATAGAATAAATAGTAATTCCTTTGCGAATTCACCAAAACAACATGTAAACACATCAATGTTAACATGTAGATCATTGATGGTACGGATAGCTCTGGTTAGGGGTGCTTTGGCGAGTAAGTTGGTTCTCGCTGTAGGTACCAATAGCAGAGGCGGGCTTCGTCGCCGCCACACGTAACGGTCCGGTACACACAGGCTCAAGCTCTGCAGTACTGCCGGGTGACTCTCCAATCCGCGAAGCACCTTCACCAAGTAGGCAACCAGTGCAAACTCTCGTCGGACACGCAGTTGATTGTAACCAACCATGCCCAGGACAAACAGGGTGGGATACATCAGTGGGTAAAACGGATATACCCCATATAGTTTTTTATACAAGTGGCGTGTAAACTTATTTTGAACGCGCTCCAACATTACCGCGTACTTCGCTTCATGTGGGGCCCATACGACCGCACTATGTTCAAGATGACTCCTGACTAGTGCATCATATAGGACCCTGACTGCTGTGATGTTGGTGAAGCTATGTGTCTGCCTCAGAATAAACCCTAGGTTTCTGTACGCTTTCTTACAGACTCTGTTTATGTGCTCCCGGAATGTCAGATCGGGAGTCATGAAAACACCCAAGTCTCGCACCTCGGTGACTCGTTGCAGTGGCGCCGTGTCCACCACATAATCATAGCGCACAGGTGTCCGAGCGCGGGTGAAACTCATCAGCGAGCACTTGGTTACGTTGAAGTAAAGCTTGTTTTCATGACTCCATTGTACTATGCGATCAACATCCTCCTGCAGGCGCCTGCAATCTGACTCGGACCTAATCTCCAACAGCAACTTAACGTCATCCGCAAATAATAAACAAACGCCATGCCTTACGACTTCCGGCAGATCGTTTATCATTATCAGGAATTCCAGAGGCCCCAAATTGCTGCCCTGACTTACCCCCGACCAGGTGTAATATGTATCGGATTCACATCCATTGCAGTCCACATACTGCTGCCTGTCTTGCATGTAACTAGCGAAAAACCGCAATAGATGCTGGGTGCATCCGAACTCAGCTAGCTTTCGCAGTAAGATGTCATTATCTACGGTGTCAAAAGCTTTTCTAAAATCAAAATAAGCTGCGTCCACCTGCACCCCAGCATCCACAGCCGGCACCACGCGTCCCATGAAGTCCAGGAGATTGGTAGCAGTGCTGTGCCCCGGACGGAATCCGTGCTGTGCATCTGATAACTGTCCGCGTACTTGCTCTTGCATACAGCGCTGAATGGCCGACTCGAACACCTTTGCCAGCGTCGACAAAACGGCTACTGGTCTGTACCCACTGATGTCAGGTCCCGCCCTGCCCTTGGGCACTGGAATGACTCGCGTAATCTTCCACCTGTCTGGGAACTTCGCAGATTGAAGACAAGTGTTAAATACAAAAAGTAAAGGTTCCGCGAGTACCCTACCACAGTCTTTAAAAATGAACGCTGGTAAACCATCCGGGCCCGCAGATCGCTTCGGCTTAAGGCGGTCGAGAGCACTTCTAACATCCTTAAGACTAAGCTTATTAATTTGTAAACACCGGCTACCAGTGTTCCCCGCTTCCGCTGCCGCCTTTTCTGCGTCTAGTCGCGGCGGAGCGTTACTATATACCGACCTAAAGTAACTCGCGAACTGCTCAGCACATTCCTCATCCGACAGATACTGACCGTCCTTCACTATGTCCTGCCTAGCCGCTGTACTTTTCTGTGAGCGTATATATTGCCAAAATGATTTAGGGTCCTTCGCGAACTGACCTTGAATCATAGTTTCGTGCTGTTTGCGCGCAATTTCTATTTGTTTTTTAATGTGTGATCTATATTTTGAATATTCGTGGTAGGTACTAGTTGATTTAGTGGTTTTATATATTTTATGTAGACTTGCTTTAATTTTTAAGTTTTTAATTATCTCACTGGTGTACCATTTGGGGTAAATATATCGCTGTTTAACACTTAATGTTTTCTTCGGAACACTTGCATCTAAAATGTTATTAATTTTATCATAAAATAAATTCAAAATGTCGTCCACATCCCTCAGCTCATACATATCGGTCCAATCAGTATTTACTAACATAGAGTATAATAATTCATAATTCGCTTTAAAGAAATTCCAACGCGGTTTCCTAGAAATGCGCGCGCTGCCGGCGCTCGCGGGGCCGGGGCGCGGGGCGCCCGCACCCGCGAGGCGAACGCTCGCCATAATCGGTGGGTGATGTGCGTCCACGGCCACGAGCGACCCGTCCGCCCTCACTACTGACACCTCGCTCAAACCCGTACTCAATATTAGATCTAGCTGCCTATTTAAACAATTAGAGACATTATTGTTTTGAGTGAATTCGCAATAGGACAAAAAATACTCATAATAATTCCTCACATTTATCGGACACGAATAAAGATTAAAATCACCTAACACAATAATTTGTTTATACTTAGTACATAGTTTCTCTATTATGCCAAACAAAACCATATAATCGTTCTCAGAACTACCAGGCGGAATATAAATCACTGAGCATAAAAATAAAAATCGTCTATTTAAGTAAACCGTTGCATTGACTAATTCAAAAACACAGCTGTCTATATCTATGTCACTCACGTACACTTGTCGCAGCTCGAACCGATGTGTGGCCACTAAAAGCGCGCCTCCCTGCTTCCGACCGTCCGCTCGGTCGCAGCGAAGTATTTTATAACCCGGTGGAATTAATTCTGGGTCATGTATAGAAGGGTTGCAACCCGATTCCGTGATTGCGTATATATCTGCATCCATTAATTCTACACTACTTCTGAAGTCGTTAAGCTTTGTACGAAGCCCTCTAACATTTTGGTAGTATATGTCAATGGTGTTAATTTGTTCCGGTTTTGGTGGAGTTTCGAAACCAAATCCACTCGTTAAACTCGGTATTTATGGGCCATATTTCGGGCCGATTTAATTTCTGGAAACAGTTCTCCGGCACTTCTATTTTAAACGACGAGTAATCTCTTTTAGTTTTATGAATGATCTTATCAACTTTTATTTGCACATCCTGGCCACACACACTTTTAACATGGTCTGCTATAGCTTCAGAGGTAGTCTCAGGATTCAGGCGCCACACATGCAAGTGTTTTTTTCTTTCTGCTGCTTGAATAGCCTTCAATTCCTTATTTGTTCCTACTGCTACGTTTTTAGGTGGTCTGTTATTTTTTTTCTTCATAACAGTTGTCCAGCCCATGCCAGTATCGCCTTCCTCTACATCCGTTTGCTCATTTGGTGTGCTTGTTGGTGAGGTAGTGATAACTGCCGATTCCGTTATCGACAACACAGCGGCCTTCGTGGCCCCACCTTTATTATCTTTATGCGTTGTGGTGGTGGCAGTTTTTGATATTTTCGGTTTTTTTTTAGTGTTAGAATTCTTCTGTTGACTAGTTATTTCTGCGAACGTAGAAGGAGGGTTGTGAACTGTTTCGTTTATCATGTCACGAGTTTGTTTTGTAGCTACTTTTTCTTCCAGTACCCTCATCAGTTTCATAATACTATCTAAATCGGATCTTGTTTGGCTGAATTGATTCAACAAGAGATTAATCGCTTCAGCTTGGCTGTCCATACGGACCATAATGTCGCCTCGAAACTCTCGTAATTCCTCAAGCAGCATTGAATCAGCATCTATTGTTGGTGAAAAACAGGACTGACTACCGCGCTGCATATTTATGTTATCAATGGGTGGGATGGTGGTGGTAGCTTTAGATGAAGGTGTCCTAACGACAATCGGGGTGTCCACGTTCCCTCTTTTTGGCATTAAGCATATACACTCAGGACACACCCAAGTTATTTTATATTCTTCCGTATAAGACTTAAATACGTCTACATTTACTTCAAGACATGCTATATCATAATGTTTCTTACACTTCCCATTGCAGCATTCCATATAGTAGTGATCCATTATTATCAAGCTGCAAGCCCCGCAGGTCGGCATTATTTTTGTTATTGAGAATCAAAATTCAAAATTTAGAGTCCAATTTGCAAATAACCGCCGTGCACTCCGCGTCCACCGCGGTGCGACAAGGACGAAAAATGTTTGTTTTTGCAACCCGTCTCTTTCCCCCGAGGTGAGGCGGAGCGTACCTCGACTGTCGCGAACTCCGCGATTACGCGCTCACAAATCAACTGTATCACTGCACTTTAGTCTTAGTTGTACTTATTTTTGTTTTACGTTAAGAGTCATATTTGCATACATTATTACTCCAAAAGAAATTAGGTAAAATAAATTAACAAAAAACACGTCCACCTCGACCGCGCGCGCGAATAATTAGTACTTAAAAACTACCTATGCATATTCTGAATTAGAAATAAAATTGGTGTGTGTGTGTGTGTTTGTGTGTGAGGGTGTGTGTGTGTGAGTGAGGGTGAGAGTGTGTGTGTGTGAGAGTGCTAGCGTGCATGTGCTACAGTTTCTATCATGCATTTAACTTGTGTGATTTGTGCATAAATTATATTCATTATATTATCGGAATAAGTAGGGCTTCAGTATCAGAATATGATAGGTCTTGTAACCAAGACGTTAATACTTTTTTTACATTGAAATTATTTAGACTGTATATAGAAAGAAGGGAATTAACTTTGTTGTATAAGTATGGACCTAAGAAACAATGGAACCTATGTGACAGAGTAGTTCTGTATGTCGTATCATTGTGATAAATTTTATGTTTACGCCGTTTTGTTGCGTTAATTGAAGGGTCATAATTCGATTGTGCTCAACACTAGTGTTTTTTTCAAAAGTGGTTTATTGCTAATAAATTGGTTATAAATTAAAAAAAGACAATCATTTTGTTATTTAAACCCATATGTAGGTGCAAAGACGATTTAGACGTAGTTTTAAATAATGATCAAATTGAATTGGATAGACTCCTTACTGAATTGGAAAAACGAGTTAAACGCTGTTGACGGAGCAATTTCATCAGCTTGCTATGCACTAAAGCGTTTAAGAGATGAAGTAGATTTAATCATCTGAAGTCCACGCGTTGGTGGAGTCAAGGCTGAGGTATAGTATTCAGCTTTGGGGCAATAGCTACAAATATATCAGCTACAGAGCTTTTGTATTGCAAAAAAGAGCGATTAGAACCATTGTTCGCATACTCCAATAGGAGTCTTGTCGGGAACACTTTAAAAATCTCTCATTACTTACAGTACTGAGCCTTTATAGTATACTAGCTTTTGCCCGCGGCTTCGCTCGCGTTAATTTAGAATTTGACAATCAATTCGGGTTGTACTCTGCTTGTAATAATATAATTCAATCATGATTCGAAAGACACGTGGCGCCATCTATTATCATAAGAACGTTATTGTTGTTTTCCTCGCGAACAGTAATTTTTTTCGGGATGAAAGGTAGCCTATATCCGTTTCTGTACACCTGACAACGTATATGCAAAATTTCAGGATGATCGGTTCAGTGGTTTAGGCGTGAAAAGGTTACAAACAAACAAACAAACTCATTTTCGCTTTTATAATATTAGTCAGGATTAACAGTGTTGAGTAATTTAGCTAAAAACATACATAAATATGAGACAGAAAGTGACAGACAGTTTAGAGTAACCACTAGGACAAATTTGAAAATGCAAAATAATTCCTAAACTAGATATTGTCAAGCATAATGCACAATACCAAGCTGTAAAATTATTTAACTGTTTACCCAATGATTTAAAAAATGAAATAATAATATATTATACACATATTTTTAAAAGACAGCTTGAGAACTTTCTATTACAAAAATGTTTCTATTTTATTTATCTAAAATTAATGATAAAGAGGAAAGATTTTTTGTTTGTTTGTTTGTATTGAATAGGCTCCAAAACTACTGAACCGATTTCCAAAATTCTTTCACCTTTAGAAAGCTACATCTTCACTGAGTAACATAGAGTAATCATATTTTCAAAAAAATTAGGGATCTCTATTAAAATTCAAATCATGTACCTAACCCAAGGTGTAATAAACTGAGTCATAAAATGTCTGTCATCGCATGCGCTGCGGAAACTATTGATGATAGAACAAAAAAATGTTCTAATAACGCAAACGAAGTTGCGTGAGTCAGCTAGTATATTTATAAATTTATTAACATGACTTGAATGTTTATAGACATGACATATTGGCACATTATCATTAATTTTATTTGTAATTGTTACTTTCTTTCATTATTATTAATTTTATAAACATGACATTGGTTATTATTATTATTAGTATTAATTTTATTTATAACTGTTATTGTCATTAACTATTATTAAGTATATAAATTGTGTTTGTTATTATTAATTTTATTTTATTTGGGGAAGGGCTATGTCCTGATGATGATGATGATTATTAATTTTATCATATAAATTGACATGATGTGAATTTATACAACTAATAGAATGATTTAAATTATTGTAATTATTTAAAAATGATCTTGCCTAACTTCATAATTATCTTTTTTGTTGTGTATTGTGTAAAAATATTGTTCCTATAGAATTATGTTATATTATTTTATGTATAAACAATCAAACACACTTGTAAATTTTTAATAAATACATGTAATGAAAAATTTACTTACATAAGTAGTAAGTTGTTATCTCATTGCTAAGATCGGTGGGTTGTCAGGGGATACAATGCTAAAAAAACAAATAACTTATTTAAATACTTCTTTATTATGTATACTTTCTTTACCCAACTCTTCTCTTTACAAACCACTCAATATTTATAATTTTAAAAAGCCAATTTCTTAGAAAGATGCCTCATTTTATTAATTTGCGACATATAATTATAGCTAAAAGCTAATGACAACAATATTGTTACCAGTTTAACAATATTTTCTCCATGGCAATATTATATTAACATCGATAAAGTTAACAATTCAAACTTGGTTGTACAAGTTATCTTATTTGTTAAGCTTATAGAAACTTTCTATTACTTTTATAGTTGTATAATGTGGAACTATAATAATAATAATTAATCTGATCAACCTAAAAGCACACATTTCAAAAGATAAAAAAAAGCATATATTTTTAAATGTGTGTTTTAGAATTGTGTGCATCATGTGTGAAGCCGCATCATATCTTCTGAGGTTCTGTGGCACGGGAGTAAACTATATAAAAAGTTGTTCAGACAGGACGACCACAGAAATAAGACGTTTATGTTTATACAAAAAGTTACTCATTATATAATTATCATCAGATACTATGTGCAGATACGAACGATCACGATAATTCCAGTACAGACTATAGTTTCTATTCCCACAGACGTAAATTAACGACGCGCTTCATTTCGTATTTCCGATAAATTTTACTGTTTAATCTACTTTGGTTTTATCTCAGTTCTAATGAATCGATGACATGGTAATAAATAAGATATTAGCAAATTTTCATGTCTTTCCTAAATTATTTACCTTATAAAAGGATTACATTAAAAGTTTTTCAAATATGGATGCTTCGTAATGTTTAATTTATACAATTTTTATAGCCAAAAGTTGCCTACGCTATTCTCTTTACATTTCTACCCACTCCTTTCTCATCTCTCTGTTGTCCTTCTAATGAGTGCCCTCATTAGAAGGTCATGCATCATTTCTTGGCGAGAGTGTCATTCTGTGGCTGTGCGCCATAATACTGCCACAATTCGATCGCTTTATTTGCTACTACTTCTTCGCATTGCTCGGGAATCTGAGAACAATAAAAACAATGAATAGCTCACTTTAGACAAAACCAGTGTTGCCATGTAAAATGACGCAAAGTACATGACATTTTTTTCAGATAATGTAGACGACAGGTATGAGGTAACTAAACATACTACGTTAAACGTAGCTTATGAATTTATGATAGATGATGCGCGTCACGGACATCAAGGAAAACAAAGTAAAGACGTTTTTACTTATCGAACATAACACAATTGTGCGTTTATTAACGGTGGGCAAATGCATCGAACAATGAATTTCGAATATTCGTTATCACTGATTAAAATTTGAATTATAATCTAATATTGGAAACTTAATTTGATGGTGGTCGGTTCTATCGTGTCGAGAATAGCCCATCGCTAACGTATATTTCTATTTAACGACATTCTATTTCTATTTAATGCAATGTACGAGGGTAGAACTTCTAAAGTCTAAAACCAGCAAAGCTCCACTATTTCAAAAAACATGACTTTTATTTTTACCTGTGATACACATTTCAGCAATTCTTCAATATTTTTAGCTCTCAGCACATTTCGCCGTAGTGTTATCACGAGCATGACGGCAGCAAAAGCAAGTATCTTAGGAGCACCGCTGCATACTTTGTCCCAGATTCTAAAATATAAAGCTTCGTACATAAATTTTGAAGCGATAGCCTAGCGGGAATCCGTTGGACTGCCACGCAGAGGTCTCGAGTTCGATTCCAAGGCGCGCATCTCTGACGTTCAAGTACCTAATGTGCTTGCTTTAACGGTGAAGAAAAACATCCTGAGCAAACCTGCATGTCTAAGAGTTCTCAATAATGTTCTCAAAGTTATGTGAAGTCTGCCAACCCGCACTGGGCCAGTGTGTGGACTATGGCCTATCCCTTCTCACACTGAGAAGAGGCCCGTGCCCAGCAGTGGGACAGGTTAATACAAGACTGATATTATCATATAAATTTAAACTAGCAAAATTAACCAAAGAAACAATTCCTGTGTCGCAGCTGACTTTACAAATATTCAAACAAATTTTTGTCCCGTGTGGAGATCGAACCTACGAGATTCGGTGGCAGTGGCGAGGCGACTACTTAAACCACTAAGCAATCTGTGTAGTTATTTTGTGAACTAATCTTAAGTGGGTCCTCATATCTCTGCCGAACGACCAAGGCATGGAATTCTCTGCCAAGGCACGTGTTTCCTTCTTCCTTCAATCCTGGGTTCTTTAAGCGGGGCGTGAAAAAGCATCTTCTCAGGCCGTCAAAGCAGAGACCTCAACATCGCCTCGGCTACTGTGGGGGCGATGTGGAGGCCACTGCTCTTAGACCACACGACTGCTTACCATCAGGTGGAGTGTGGTCATTTTGACGAGCAAAATAAAAAAAAAAAAACACTAAGCAATCTCTGTAGTTATTTTGTGAACTAATCTTAAGTAGCAGTACAGAGTACTGTTGGTACTGCGCCCGGTTACGGCACGTCCACGTAACACGTAACCCCGTATGTATGAGAAATATCTCACCTTTATGCTTGGGTAGATACAACTGGCAGTGTCCAGACAGGGTATTTGTTGAGGCATGTCTCGGGACGTGTTACTTACTTGGTAAGCGAGGTATCGTCCAGTACTCCGGCGAAGCAGCAGTTGAACCATTTCGTGAGCGGCAGCACTTCCAGCGCGTTTATATCTACCAGATGACTGAAACATTTGGATATTACAGAAATAATTTTCATCATGCATGATTAGTGAAAACATAATATGGTTATTGTTTTGGAATATTTTTTAAACTAATGTAGCTGTGTATGTGGTTGATGGGTTTGATGCTGGGTTGGGGAAATTGTAATTGTGTTCTTCCGCTGAGAAATTCTCAGTAGCAGCACTGGGCATGTACTCGAAGAACAGCATGAGACTCCCCACTATTATATTAATTGATTAATACACATCCCAATATCCAAACATTGTCACAAACATGCACATTTAATTAATTTTTCTGTTTTTCAAAAAGACAACTGTCGCTCTAGTAATTGTTCCCGTGATGCGGGGAATTTTGCAAAAATTTAAACAACAGACAAAGAACACCCACTCTTGGAACAACTACACAAATTTTTGTCTCGTTTGGGATTCCGACCAACAACACACGGCGCAATAGCAGTGGCGAGGCGACCATTTAAACCACTAAGCCATCCGTGCATTACATTTTTATTAAGCTTCATCTCTATCTAGTATTTCACAACAGATTATAATTGATTATTATTATTATTAAGTGTCAGGATCGTAGCAAATTGAAATCCAGTCTCTGCCTACCTCTCTGGGAAACAGGCGAGAATCTATGTATGTATGTATGTGTGTATTATAACAGGTAACTAATAACACTAGTTTTTGGTTTCCACCACTAGGTTTCCCAGTCATAGAAATTAAACCATAAGACATACAAAAACATATTTTAATAATTTTATCATTCTGCACTCCAATGTGTATATAGGATAGGACTGCAGAAAGATAAAATACCAATCTCACATTCTCTACTCCATGCACGCATTTTAATATAGAAATTCCAATTTACTTGTATAGCTCCTGATCTTCCTTCTCCAGCATGGTTTGGAAGGCTTCCTTTAACTTAGCTAAGTCTTTCTGCATGTTCTTCACCACATCTGTGAGGCTCTTCGACAACCAGTACACGTCCACCTCATCAGTGTATAGCTCGAGCAGAGTTCGTACAATGGGGAGGAAGGTGTCTGCCGACTAGAGATTAGTACTTATACAATTGGTGTGTAATTAAATAGTAATTTGTTTTACATAAATATATTTAGTGAGCTAAGGTTGCTTTGCTTGCTGGATAAATATAGTGGCATAAGTTAGAGAGCCAATGTGAGGTAATGAGTACAATTGTCATGTAGTGTAACATTTTATTCAGTTTTCTATTAGGGATTAAATGTGGCATGAAGTTGTAGCATGGTGTGGTATGACTTGCACCATAGATGGCAATAGATTTGCTTCTTATTACCTAAAATATTTGTGCAATTGCCCATAGTCATATATTATCACAATAGTGAGCTGCAAATATGGCACAGAGTATATAGAGTAAGAGAAAACATACATTAAAATTAGTTTCTGGGAATAATGGAGGCTTTCTTTCTTCATTCTCTAACAGCCACATTTCCAACAGCACTTGGCTGCGTGGAGCATCAATGTCAACTAACTCAAGCATTTCTACTGCATAGAGCAAGTCATTATACTGCTCAGTGCGTTGCTCCATCACAAATTGATGTGAATCTGGATACACTGGTAGGATATCTGTAAAAAGCAGAATTTATTGCTATGTTTAATATTTAACTATAAACAAAAAGACACATCATTTTAGAACTTAGATTACAAAGGTAATGGCAAACAATGAATGAACACACAACAAATAAATTAATATTATTTTAATAAGTACAAGATATTAAAATCATCTGCAATGCATAAATATAACTATGTAGTATGTGCTCTTTTACATATAAGCCGATGGCAGCCATCGCTCACACTAACACTAAACGACACTTAAATAAAACAAAAGTATAATATAACAAGTGTATTGATCAAACTCACCTAATAATACTTTCCACACTAAATTCCTATAAGCTGCTGGTACTGTGAACCTCAAGCAGAACTGTTTTAGTTTAACTTTGTCCCAGGGTTTCTCTTTCATCAGAATTTCGAGAGATTTCTTCTCTTCGACACCCCGGCATCCTACTTTCTCATAATAAGATGACCGAAAATTTCGTTCGTCAGTCATTATTTCAGAATTTTAACTGCTTTTGTACCAATAACTACATTCGAAATATTTTGAGAAATATGATGTATTTATAAAATTATATAAATCACTACCACTGGTTTTTACAGTAATATTGTTTTCATGTTTAGCGCAGACATTTAGAAAAAAGTATTTGACAAATTGTCACATTGACGTTTTTGACATTCTTGAATCTTGATATCTGGAGGCACGGTAGTGCCTCCGCCAAGACGAGCCAAATGAAGCGCAAGGGCACTACTACCTTTTCTCGAAGCGCTTCGTCGTTTTTTTGAACTCTTATAACTTGGGTTTAGGTTATACCAGATACACAAAATTCTCGGGATATGCAAAATTCTCGGATATGTCAATAGCGGACTTATTAAACATATAAAGTTTTAATTGGATAGCTCTTATACTTTCGATTTTATTGATATTTAAAAAACCCTGATTTCGTCACTGACTCACTGATGATCATCAACATTCTTAGGGTATTTCCTAATGTCCTAGAAAGCTGAAATTTGGTATGTACTCTACATACCAAATATCAGATTTCTAGGACATTAGGAATTATTAGCCACATATTTTGACTAAGGTGTAGAGTTTGTGAAGTTAGGCCTTGTAGAGTTAGGGCGTGTAGAGTTAGAAACTTGGCTCTATATGACTTCTGATAACTTTGACAGTGCGAGTCATATGGTCTCGTCTTGGCAACATTTTACATGAAAATGTTTTTGGTGAGATTTCATTTTCTCATTTAAATACAGTTACGAGCACAAATAATTAATATTAGAAAGTAATACTTATTGAATTTATGGATATAAAAGAACATAAAATAGGACATAAAATATATTATATATTATATCAAGTAAAGCAGCTAGCTCCTAAGGAATACGTTAATGTAACAGAACTTTAGTAATCTTTTAGTGGTCCTCATTTTTATGCAAATATCATGTCAGCAAAAATACTTTTGCTTAGAACTGTACCCTTGCTATCGGTACATTCCAATATACGTAGGGACAATAACATGTAACGGGCTATCCCATTTCAATTGAGAACAAGAAAGCCACAAATATTGTGTGTTTTAATTACAAAATGTATAGATACTAAAATTTATTACGTGGAGTGGGAGTGGTAATAAAGGCTTTTAATGAGTTCTTTTTTCAAATATTGATCAAACAAAATATACTCGTTACTATGACTATTCATAACAATGCCAATTTTCTTTTGATTGATGTCAATAAAATCCAGCTCCAGTTCAGAAAACGTGAGGCAAGGAAACTAAAAATAGCTGAATACAACACCAGGGAATTAGAATGGAAGTCCCTGATATCTATAGAAACCCCGAGTTCTTAGAGAAAAAGCGTGAGGAGCTTCGGATATTTTTCCAAGATGCCAAACTTCCCAAAGAGGTGATAGATAAAGTTATTGAAAATGAACTTAAACCTCCTCTACAAGAAGGTGTGGAACGACCTTACATAGCTGCTTCACACGCCGGTGAAGTAAAATCGGAATATGAAGTTATGACCGGCCAACCATTTACTGACATAAAGGTAGAAGATCAAACTAAGCCTTTACAGCAGGATGAATTAAAAGAGTTGCTGAAAGACA
The DNA here is from genome assembly GCA_963564715.1 of Catocala sponsa. Classification (NCBI taxonomy): domain Eukaryota; kingdom Metazoa; phylum Arthropoda; class Insecta; order Lepidoptera; family Erebidae; genus Catocala; species Catocala sponsa. The sequence continues at coordinate 20,832,881 of OY751349.1, forward strand.
ACCCTATATTAGTAGAAAAAGCGCGGCAAATTCAGATCGTAACTAAGAATGAAAGTGGCCACAAACATGTAGCTATCCCTTTGGATGAAATTAATTTAACTGGCTACAGCGCTATAAGAAAGGAGCTTGATCTAGCTAAGGGAGATACAGGGAAGATTAATGAAATTAATTATAAAAATATGTTGTCTCTCATGACATCTACGTCAACATATAACGCAAAACACGCTCGGCAAAATTTCGAGAGTGCTGATAAAAGTGAACTTGAGGATGCAGAGAATAATGAAGAAGAATACGAAGCAATCGAGAAAGTTGTTAGTCAATATACTGATAAGTCTTATGAAACTCGTTATAATGAAACTAAAGACATGTTACTCAAAATGGCAGACAGTTTCGACGAAAACCAATCTTCTAAGGTCAGACCAAGCTTAGAAATAATGGCTGATCCTGTATTAAAAAATTCATCAATACATCTGATTAAGAAACAAAGGAGACGTTCAGTGTTTGAAGAGGTTAAGGATAAATATGCAATAAACGAGGCCATGAATATATCACTAAAAGACAACCCTGTGACCCTAGATCTTAGTGGCAAAAGCAAAAGGAAGCCTGAACCACAGCCAAAAGAAGAATTCTATGATGCGGAGGATGTTTTTCCAAAGTCATTTGCAGCTAAACTTAAAGATACAGAGAAATCTTTGCGTGAAATTAATATTATTTTAAATAATGTAGTGCCACCCCCGCCATCCTTAGATAGAACTAAAGAAACAAAAAATACAGAAGATACCACAGTTGAGATAAAGGCATTATCTGAAACTACAAATCAAAATAACTCGCAGAATGATAATCAAAATGATCGGCAAGAAAATGCTCAGAAGTTTGATGAAAGAATGGAACAAACACTGAACAATGCTCTTGAAAATATATTTGAAATTACCACTAACGAAAATCAAGATAATAAAGACATGGAATTCAAAGAAATGAAAAATCTAGCTCAGAATATAGTTGAAGGTGCTGAAAATTTGAGTACTTTGATTCGCGAAGATATTACCAATAAATTAAACAGTATGAATGAATTATTAAATGACGTAAATGAGGCCTTAGAAAAATCACGGCAGTCTGATATCGCTTATCAGAAGATCAAAGAAGAAGGCGACAATTTGAGGCGTGATATAAATATGGCTGCTAATAAACAGATGAAGCCAGATTTAAAGACAACTAATGCTATAGGTGTCGAGACTTCTGATCCACAGATAAATGACATTAACAATGCTATAAGTAAATTAAATTCTGAATTAAAGTGTCACGAAGAACGAATAAACCTCAGCAAAGTTCGATATGAACAGAGGCATAGTGAATGTACTACATTTATGACAGAAGTTGATGATATATTAGAAAAATCACAAAAGATTCTGCATCCTGCTAAGAAAACTATAGAAACTTTGGCCAAAAGAGATAAACTCGTTGAGAATCAATCATTGGTTGAACAGATTGGTGAAAAAGGAGAAAAGATACGAAAAGAATTATGGGACATTGATCTTGCTCACGAAGAGGAAAAAAATAAACGTTTAGATGAATACAAACAAAAAGAGGCTGAAAGAAACAAAAGAATTGACAGTCTTTTGTACGATATTAAAGATAAAATGAAAGACAATAAAGAAGTACTGAGGTTGGCTAATAACCTGCTCAGGAGAGAAGAGAATAGAAAGAAAGGCCAAGATAAAGGAGATAGTTCTATGGTAAAGGAAATGCCTGCTTTGGAGGTAGATTCGAAGGCTCAAGGTGATTACATTCGTCAGGAAGAAGTTAAGTCGGAAGGTAAAATTACATTATTTCTTTAATTCGTTACACAATATTGATAATGACACATATTATACATGTGTATGTAACATAAAAAAGCTTCTAATTATATTATTAAAATTATAGATTTATCAACCTATTAACCTAATAATACTGGTAATAAAGATATTATTTTGTATTCCAATAGGAAATATTGGTATTGTCTGTGAGATTGAACCTAATTAATTAAATTGATTTCAGTTATCGTAACTGAATATGAAAAAAGGAAAATGGAGGAAGAGAAAAAGAAACAAGAGGAGGCTGAGAAAGAAAAATTAAGACAGAAAGCTTTCCAAAAGAAACTAGAGAGAGATATGGAGGAAATGAATAAAGCGCCGCGAATGACAAAGGAGTTTATAAAAAATCATTGCCGACAACATAAACTCTATAGCACGCCTTATCTTAATGATATACTATACCTTCATTTTAAAGTAAGTTTGATATAGTATTAATAGATTCCAAAACATAGAAGTAAAAACTGACCATGAGAATTATCATATTTTCGATTGAATCAAAGAACATCGGTATATGTACCTAGATAACATCGTCGATTTTGAATAATATAAACTTGCCAAGCTTGCGCTTAAAAATACACTCGCGTGCAAGTAAATCGACTCAAGCCTCAAGTGCGCATAAAAAGTGATATAACTTAAAAATGCCTTATTTTACCTCTATATAATGTTTTACATAATTAAAGCCTAGTAATTGAGCTTTAAAATTATGTAAGTTGCATGAAAATCGATTCAGTAGGTTAGTAAAAAAGGTGAATGTCAAAGATATTGTAAAAAATTTTGAAAATTCATTCAATTTCACAGTATGGGGGTTATTGGGTATAAATGAAACAAAATGTGCATAAGATAAAAAATTTATTCGTGTCAATATTTGGTGTTCCCTCCTCTAGCCCTGATCACTGCTCTCAAGCGATTCTTCATCGACCTTATCAACTTTTTAACTGATGATTGTGGTATTCGGCCCCACTCTTCTACCAACGCAGTCTTGAGCTCATTGATGTTTGTCGGAGCTGGATTCCTCGCCCTAACTTTACTTTTGAGCTCGTCCCATATGTTCTCAATGGGATTTAAATCGGGGCTGAGCGCTGGCCAATCCATAGTGTGAATTCCAACTTCACTCAGGAACTCACGTGTGGCCCGAGCAGTGTGACATCGGGCATTGTCATGCATCAAGATGAAATTATCCCCAATAAAGCCTTGATAAGGGACAACTTGATCCAGTAGAACATTTTCAATGTAACGATCACTGGTCAGACCTCCTCTCCGGCCTACCCCAGGAACGAAAACAAGGTGCGTTTTTGCTTCTAAGGAAATTCCAGCCCACATCATGCAAGAACCGCCACCATATGCAACGGTTTCAACAAAGCAGCACTGTGAAAACCGTTCACCAGGACGCCGGTACACCTGACCTCTCCTGTCGCTGCCATGGAGACACATCCTCGTCTCATCTGTGAACAGGACCGACTGCCATTGCTCTATGCTCCAATCCAAGTGCTCTCGAGCAAAGTGAAGGCGTGCTTGACGGTGGGCTGTGGTCAACTTCGGGCCTGTAGCGGGTCTTTTCGGAGTAAGGTTAGCTTCCTTCAACCTTCTTCTAACTGTCCACTGACTGACAGTTACTCCGCGAACTTGACGTAGCTCCTGCTGCACATCCACGCCGGTAAGGTGTCGATTTCGGAGAGAGGTCGAGACCAAAAACCGGTCGTCACGCTCCGAGGTGCACCGGCGTCGGCTGGTATTAGGCCGCCGAGTGAAGGCACCACTCTCTTGAAACCTCCTGTACACTCTCGAGACAGCAGACTGACTCATATTCAACCGAAGAGCGACTTCTCGCTGGTTCAACCCTTCTTGCAACAGGGCAACGACTTGAGCGGCTTCTTCAGGTGTTGTATCCATAATTTTCTTCAAATGACGGCTTCAATTTGCAGAGATGTGTTCAGGTCAACGTCTAGTGAGCGACTGATAAGAAAAAACGATTACAGGGGGTTTTTATAGCGGGTTGTGTCGCGCAAGTTGTGTATAGAGCGCAGAGCAGTTTATGGGAGGTTGCGTTCAGTTGCATTCTAAGGACATGTGTTTATTTAAATTACTGAAATTATGCTACCATTTTAAAGCCTAATTACTAGGCTATAATTATGTAAAACATTATATAGAGGTAAAATAAGGCATTTTTAAGTTATATCATTTTTTATGCACACTTGAGCCTTGAGTCGATTTACTTGCACGTGAGTGTAGTACTAATGTAGTTTATATATCCTACAGGGCTTTTCCAAAATTGAAAACTTAGAAGAATACACTGGCTTAAAATGTATTTTCTTGGAAAACAATGGTATTCAGAGGATCGAAGGATTAGACACACTATCGGATCTAAAATGTTTGTACTTGCACTACAATGTTGTAAGAAAAATAGAGAATCTTAGTGGATGTCCTAAGTTAGACACTTTGAATCTGGATCATAATTTTGTTACGAAGATTGAAAATTTAGACGTTACGCCTGATTTGCATACGCTTAGTATTGGTCATAATATGATTTCAACAGTCGGTGAGTAAATTAAGTGAATATTTTATTTTATTACAGATTCGGTAAATTGAATGCCAGGGAATAGTTTTAGAAACGGAGCTAGTACCCAAAGAACCCTGTAGCATTCTTGTTTATCCTAAGTTTCACTGCAGAGATATTTTTATTTTTGTACTTTTCCGTGGTAAGGTCTTGTGGCGTATGTATATACGCACAAGCAACATATAAGTTCATGAGGAACCTGGAATCGACCGGAGCATCATACGTCTTGCCGCGCCGAAACGCAAGTGACGCACGAAGGCGATCGAACGGAGCACCATACGTCTAGCCGCGACGATACCAACTTACGAACTGGCGACGCGCGAAGCTTCCCTCTGTTTTTATACGTGGCAGTATTTATACGTACGCACACACGCTCAAGAACTCCTCGTAAAATTATAGAATTGTGTTTACTTGTCGCTGATTGGTGTAAATGATTATTGTACACATTAGTGCTAGCGTTACTTGCATGAACAATAAATGGGATATAAAAGGCTTAAAAATTGTAAATATTATATTCTCAGTTGAATCAGTCTACGTGTTTCAATATAATCCTAACGGTTATCAGCTACGGACCTGGCTTATGCCCGCCGGTTGATAATGCGTTAGTCTAAATAATGATATACCTACCTAACTACTATAGGTATATTGGTTAGACATCTCATTATTTAGTTTTAAATGCAATTAACTGTAAAATTAATTACACTGTTTCAGATGATCTGATTCACCTCAAGTTTTGCAGAAATCTGTCTGTCCTAGATCTATCGTACAATCGTATAGAAGATCCACTGATTGTCGATGTACTGGCTGATATGATTATATTGAAAGGTTGGTAAAGCTTTTTTCTATAGGTACTAATATTGTAAATCTAAAGTAATATTAAAAAGAGGAAAGATTTGTCTTTTTGTTTGTTTGTTTGTAAGGATTTAACTGAATAACTACGCAACCAATTTCAAAAAATCTTTCACTATTAGAAATCTATATTATCACCGAGTAACATAGGCTATATATTATTTAAAAAAAGGACAGTTACTAACATAATTAACCTAACCTAAACTACTTTTACGCGAGCGAAGCCGCGAGCAAAAGCTAGTAATTCATAAACCACACAATATTTACAAAGTTGGTTTACCTCTAATCCAATCAAATTTTCAACAAGATTGCTTCTCTGAACTATATATTATGTCTAATTTTAGATTAAGTCTAGCGAGAATAATTTTCACATTCAAAGTCTTTTGTTAGTTCTGTCGTTGTAATATTATGTCGAATATTAACTCCAATTGCCATATAATAAAGTTCTGCTGTCTACTTGCAAGCGTTATCGTGCCAGTAATGACTTGCAAGTCATTCAAGTCGTCTTATTAACTATTTTGTATATTCGACAGTGCTGGTCCTATCGGGTAACCCTGTGGTACGCAATATACCGGCTTACCGCAAAACGCTGACGCTCCGCTTGAAGGAGCTTTTGAACTTGGACAATAGGCCGGTGTTCCCGAGGGATAGAGCTTGTGCTGAAGCTTGGCAGAGAGGAGGAGTGCAAGAAGAGATCGCTGAGAGAAGACGGTCAGTTAACTTTCTAATTTTGGTTATTTAAATTACATTGTTCATGTTCTTTAAATTAATAAGCTTTAGCCTGGGCCCAGTAAAGTATTATGCATTTTTTTAGTCGGATAATTTGAGTAGGCGCACGATGTTGTGTACCTACACGTTAATGGCTATAGACTCCGTCCTTATTTTATGAAACTAAACATAGTCGGGTAAATGTAAATTCTTCGGCAATACGAGGAAACGTATAAGTATACGAGATGGTGAAAGACTACGTGAGCTTATGCATTAAACATATATATTTATATACCTATTAGAAATCTCAACACCATCATAACTTCTATACAAGTTAGTGTTTGTGATTTATCTTGATTCTTTTATATATTTACTTATTGGGCACTCACAGGTCGAAACCTATTCGGATATATTGTACTAGAATTATTTTGCTTACAGCTGGATAGCTAAAGACCAGGAGAAAGTGATGCAGAGTGTCCGGTATTTAATTAAAATGCGCGATGAGAAGATATCATTAAGAGAAGCGAACGAAGCGGCAGAACGTGAGAAACAAGGTCTGCCACCAAAGGTACAGTAGTTCTCTGTTCTATTCAAATCAACTTTTTTGTTCACTGGGCCTTATCACCAACTCATAAAGCATTGTCATTGTATGTGCCATTATGAGACAGCAGGTTACAGAGTGTATAACTTTGTCTTGTTTACCCTGATTGTGTTAACACTAGCCTTTTATGGTATATACGGTACTATACTTAAACAAGCCGCATTTTAAATTTTGCTTAGAAGTTAGACTTATAAGTTTGGTCATGTCCATCGAACATGCTGATTTTTATAGATAAAAGCCAAGTACTGTTCAGCTTAGAAACCCAGTTCACAATATCGTAAGTACATTCAGATCATTAAAAACCATAAGATCTGTAAGTGTGGAAGGTAGCCAGTATAATGCTGCTCAGTCAGCGATTCTCTATAAACGTATAAATCAAATCAAAGAAATGCCATTTTAGTTTATACCACCAGAATAAATGTCTTATTAGAATAAGTTCTGTTTTCATTTATCTCAAATACAGACATATTCACATTCTGTTAAACAAATCATTTAGGAAGAAGAAAAGCCCAAGATTGACAGTGAGATGGCTGCCGAAGAAGAAGGTGAACAACCCATAGAAGTAAAGTTTGGTCTAAATGGCCCTGAAGTTAAGACTATAAGTAAAGTACCTGAGGGTATTCTGTCTGGATCTGAAGAGGAAGACTCGACTACTGATGACAGTAGTGACGATAGCGATAAGAAAGATGATGGTGAGTTTTCTGTTATAATAACAATGTAAAACGTTCCGCTGTCACTTTTCTTATGTAATATTGAGCGTAATGAAGATAGCATTTGATCAATTGCTGTTCAGTCATCGAGAAGTACGTACATTTTTCGGGGATGATAAATTACGTGATCTGTCTGTTTTATTTATACAATAATTCAAAATTAGTTTCTATTTGTTGATAGCCACTGAACTGTTGCAGTAGACAGTTTTCTTAATGTGTCTTAATTTGGTGTCAATTCTGGTATCTTCGCTTTTTGCGGGTCGTGCCAAATATATTATTATTTTAAATCATTGTTACAGGCAAAAGTAGACAAGGCTTGACAATTACATTTCTTTTGCTTGCCCCATTTTTTGTTTATACCTTATTTTATTAAAGGATTAATGCATGCTATTAATAAGTAATGATGAGCTCAATATATAGATGTAACTATTTATTTTTCTCGTAGAACCAGAAACGGGTAAGATAGAGTGGTCACACTTGGAGCGAGGAAAACACTTCGTACAGGAGATCAAGGCAGAACAGCCGCAGCCAGAGTGCACGCCTGAAGACTACTGGTGCGGGTTCCAAAGCTCTTTGCCACAAAACAGTAAAAAATCGTAAGTACTTTTTACATTTTACTTTGATGGTTTTTAATGGTAAATCTTAAATCAGGTGAAGTGCGTTAACTAGCTGGTTTTTAATATTTGACTAATTAATAATTTTCTTTCCCAGAGACTTTGTTTCAGACTTCCAAGCAATGAATAACCTTTTCTTCGGTTCAGAACCGCATATTCAAAAGAAAGGATCTGCAAAACCTCCAGGAGGTAATAAAATCAATAAAACCTTGTTATATAAACTTTATAAATAGCTATATCGAGTAAACGATCGCGTCGCCAATGGACTAGAGAGAGGAAGAGGAGATAGTCATATTACAGTCTGAGAGAAGAAATAGGGAGGGAGAGGTACAGACAATACATGAATGAATGTTGTATAACACAGTACACGAAAAGCTTATGTTCAAAATTATACATCAATTATTTTATAAATGGACCATTTACTATTTCAATCCTATAAGGTATAATTATGTAAGATATGTAGGTTTAGAAGTCAAGCCCTAATTGTCTATATATTTATTTAGGTGGCTTCAATCATCATAATAAAGCGCAGCACGTACATACTTAACAAAACCTTTTGGAAAATCTCATGAACCAGATACTAAGTTATATGGCCGCGATAACTTAACTAGTAACAAAATTTTATTTTTATTAAATTAAAATATAAAAATGTATATCATTTCAGATGCACAATCTCACCAAGGTAAGGTGAAAATAACTGAGATTAATCCAGACGATGAGAAATCTGCTTCGGGAGCTGAAAAAAAAGCTCTGATTGAAATAATGGATACCCAAAAGGAAAAAGCTGAAGATAATAGTAGAGAAAACGAGAACAAAAATAAAACTCTTATTGAAGATATTACTAATACTAACAATGAAGCCATAAAGAAAGGTAATACAAATTCAAACAAAAATGAAAATGATAATGAAAGTGATAAGAATAGCGAGAAAGAGGAGAAACTCGGCATTATTGTAGATGGAGATATTATAATAGATTTAGACAATAAAACCCTAACTGTCAATCCAGACATAAATGTCAAGAAAAATCTGAAGAAAATTAAAATAAAAGAAATTCAGGCTGAGGGTACAGGAGTACCTATAGAAATACCATTGAAAGCTGATGAAAAGAAACAGAGTGTGACTAAAGAAGAGGATAATAAAGATACTGTGGCAGAAAAAGACGAAAAGAGTGTTGAAAAGAAAGGTAATAAAGCTTCTGTTAGTGAAGGACAAGTGGAAGGAGGAAACATAGGTAAGTTTCGTTTAGTAAGCTTAATTTAGTCATTTTGTCCAAAATAATTAAAACCAGCATTTAAATAATAAAATAACAGATAATACAAATAAATATTAATACAAATAGCAAAAGATAATTATATTGAGTAGTTAGTACAACAAAATAAAAATCTGATCACTCAAATAAATGTAATTGAATTGTCTAACAGCCTTAGATGAAGGCCCGTCGCTAATAAGCTACATGCAGCGCATGAACAATGAAGAAGTTGAAGACAAAGACCTGGACTTAGAGCCCAGCGCAGAAGACTTGGAAATATTCGCAGAATTGGAGAGAGAGCAAGTGGAACGACAAGCCAGGATCGACCGAGGAGAACCAGCGGTGGATCCTTGGGTGAGGCTTAGAAGTTTGCTAGTCATTATACACCAATAGTGCAATTTTTCTAACCCTTTAGGAATAAAAGGTTCAAGTAGTAAAATTGATGGTACTACTGAACACGGAATATTCAAATAAATTAGATCATGTTATGTATGGACAACAAATAGCTTATAGATGAACTGAATAGTCTTACACACACTATATATTGGCATAAGAAGAAAATACTGATACTAGCGACTATTTATAACGAGAGATCTAAATATAGGTACACGAGGCCACGTCACTTATATAATTAAGGAATTAGAAGAAAAGTATTCGAATTTCTCAACTTTTTGCACTGATGGCTCTAAAAATAGACTGGTAGTGAGGCCGCTTTTTATAATGCAGTTAATAGGAACTCGGGATTGTTTATAAAATCTCTTGATAAAAATATGTCTATAATGACAATGGAGCTAGTTATCATATAAGCTCTGGACATCATTAGTAATGGTAATAACAACAGCATATCTAACCAAAATATAGTCATATACACTGACAGTAGAAGTGGGTTGTTGCATTTAGCTCGATGCGCCTCTGGGTATGTGAGAAGAGATCCATTGCAACCTGAATTTAATATCTTCTAACTCAAATCAGTTTGAGGTTTGCAAAAGCTATCGGTACACAGAGGTGTACCGATAGCTTTTGACCAGATGCCTTTTTCTTTACTGGTTTGGTTGAAATATTCCTTAAAACTATTAGAGCAAATTTTCTTAAATCTCGAAAGTACTTCTGGGTACTATAACAATTTCTATACCTTCTAATATATTATATAATCTTTGCTAATTTAAAAACCTTCTCGTTTCCCTTTATGCCTATGTGAGAAGGGATCCATTGCAATCTGAAGTTAATATCTCCTAACTCAAATCAGTTTGAGGTTTGCAAAAGCTATCGGTATGTGAGCCTCCTCGTGTCCCTTGGTTTTCTGAAAATAAAATAAGTAGAATTTATGTTATACTGGCGCACCCAATACGTTCTGGTCATATTCCATCAAGAAAAGCTTCGATATCTTTTGGAACTAGTCAGTTTACCTAATTGTGAAATATGTGGCAAGATAGACGATGTTCAACACCTAATGATGGAATGGAACGTGAATGTAAGAAGAACCAAATGGAGAGGGAGTTAGTGATGCAGAAATGTAACACTGTGACGACGACTGTGGCACTACTCGTCAGCAGACTGGGATGGAATGCGGGAGTACTTCGCATCCATCCCTTGGGCTCAACGCTGCTTTGAGAACAGGGATCCATCAGAGAGCGCTACTGCTGTCGCTGGTGAAATCATCCTGGCTATGGAATATTATATTCCATACAGTGATGTCACGAGCGGCGGTAGGAAAAGGCCCTGGTTCGGGCGTGAATGCGCTGATGCTGTTGAACGCAAACAGACAGCGTACCGCGCTTGGACCAGGGCTCGCACTCTCCACGACCCTAACGTGGATCACCTGGAGGCAGCGTTCAACCAAGCCTCAAAGGTCTGCAAGAGGGCATACTTAAGAGCGGATGCCCAGCGCGTCGCACGGTTCGGCCAGGAACTAATGGCGCATCCTACGGGTAGTCGTAGCTATTGGCGCTTGGCCAAAGCCGTGCAGTCCAACTTCTGCCAGACCTTGCTGCCCCCTCTGAGGTATCCGAATGGATCACTGGCTCATCGGCCGCAGGAGAAAGCAGATCTGCTTGCAAATCTCTTTGCGGCCAACTCCCGAATCGATGACTGCGGTTCGCAGCCGCCTAACATTGCCAACTGCGGCTACACCATGCCTGATATTTGTATTAGGCAACGAACCGTTCGTGCGATACTGCAGTCTCTCGATGTTCGGAAAGCCAGTGTGGACCTGACGGCATCCCAGCTGTGGTCCTTAAAAATGTGCAGCGGAGTTGTCTCCCACACTTACGCGCCTATACCGGACGTCTTACGCCGCAGGCATTGTGCCTGAGGCTTGGAAGGAGGCGAACGTTCAACCGATTCCCAAAAAGGTGGACCGTTCCGAGCCAAGCAACTATCGACCCATAGCTATCACCTCGGTGCTTTCCAAGGTGTTCGAGCGGATCATAAACACCCAAATTGTCCGCTACCTGGAGGATCAATCGTTGATCAATGATCGCCAATACGGCTTTCGGTCTAAACGATCAATGGGTGATCTTCTAGCGTTCGTCACGCACCTCTGGGGTGAGGCTATGGACAAGCACGGCGAGTCTTTGGCTATCAGCCTTGACATAGCCAAAGCTTTCAACAGAGTCTGGCACCGGTCTCTTCTTTCCAAGCTTCCGGCCTATGGCTTGCCCCCTCAACTGTGCACCTGGATTGCAAGTTTCCTGCAGAAGCGTCGTATTCGGGTCCTTTGCGACGGTCGCGCTTCCAAATTTATGCAGGTCAATGCAGGAGTGCCTCAGGGGTCTGTCTTGTCCCCTACGCTCTTTCTTCTGCATATCAATGATATGTTGAATCTCGGCAACATACATTGTTATGCGGACAACAGTACCGTGCATGGGCGATATCTCGGACATCCTGGGGCCAAACAGGCTGAGGTTGAGGGGAAAAGGCAGAATCTTGTCGTTGAACTTAACCAGACCTTGGACCGCATCTATGAATGGGGTGCCAAGAACTTGGTGGAGTTCAACGCCAACAAGACCCAGGCATGCGCGTTCTCAACAAAAAAGTCTCCGTTCCTTCCCCCTCCCTTCTCTGAAGAACACTCCACTGGTAATACTTGACAGCCTCTCCATCTTAGGTATGGATCTTTGCCGCTCCTTTAATCCCAAAACCTACATCGAAAGCGTCATTAAGCAAGCTTCGCGAAAACTCGGAGTTCTGATCAGCGTGAGGCGGTTCTTCACGCCTGGGCAACTGTGCTTATTGTATAAGGCACAAGTGCGCCCTTGCGTGGAGTACTGTTCTCATCTTTGGGATGGCTCCGCGCAGTACTTGCTGGACGCTCTCGACCGGTTACAGCGGCGGGCTGTCCGTATTATCGGAGATCCAGAGGCCACGAGTTCACTGGAACCTCTGCAACTCCGTAGGGACATTGCCTCATTGGCATATTTCTACAGAATATACCACGGGGAGTGCTCTGAAGAGTTATTTCACCATATCCCGCCCTCCCTTTTCCTATCCAGAACAACGCGTGCTGGGCTCAGATGCCATCCTTACACGGTAGAGTCGATTAGAGCGCATACCAACAAGTTTGGGTCCTCATACCTCTGCCGAACGACCAAGGCATGGAATTCTCTGCCAAGGCACGTGTTTCCTTCTTCCTTCAATCCTGGGTCCTTTAACCGGGGCGTGAAAAAGCACCTTCTCAGGCCGTCAAAGTAGAGACCTCAACATCGCCTCGGCTACTATGGGGCGGTGTGGAGGCCACTGCTCTTAGGCCACACGACTGCTTACCATCAGGTGGAGTGTGGTCATTTTGACGAGCACAATAAAAAAAAAAAAGAACATAAATAAATATGCCGTAGGGGATTTTTATAAGGATTTTGTCAGAACCTTTATCGGCGGCAGCAAGCTGTGTTTATGACATGGTAACTGCAGCGCTGTCTGCCTCTCCCTCATAGTAATTAAACATAAGGAAAATTTAATTTAGGGTACGATGAGGCTGGCATACCTTTATAAGGTATAAGCCTCTAAATAAAAAAGATAAAAACATAATTTGATATCTTTAAGTACATAACAGAATAGCATGTCTATTCTGATACAAATTTTTAGTTCCTATATCTTTTACTATCTATACAAATAAATAAAATTGAAATGTCTATTTGTAATGTCAAAATAACAGTGTTTTACTAAATGCATATGAAAGTATATACAGTACTTATATATTAAAATGTTTCGCTGTTTGTTCCGGTTAATCTCTAAAACGGTTAGACCGATTTTGACGGGACTTCCACTAGCAGATAGCTGATGTTATAAGGAGTAACTTAGGCTTTTATTTTAGAAATGTTTTGTTAAATTCCACGCGGACGAAGTCGCAGTTAACAGCTAGTATTCAACATACTGATCTGAAATTTCATAAAAGTGCAACATGGAAATTTCCGTGACTAACATATTTTTTTATAGAAACTTTACGACAAAAAGACGATGGAAGCGTACTATAAGGAGCAAGAATGTACCCCAGCGCATTTGTTGACGGAGAAGACTTACTACACGACGTACAAACACGACAACGCCTTTGACAGGATTGCACTGAGCCAGCTCACTGGTGGCGAAAAACCTGGTAAGAATTCGTGACTACCCAAAATGTTAACTTTTAATTTATTAGTCTTACGGTAAGTGGTAATCTCTTTAATAGGTTGGTAGCACTTAGGCTAACTTGATCAATTAAAGTCGCAATGCTGTTAGCTCAAGAGAAAAATTGCTTCGTATCTCGTCTTAACTAGCTCATGAAATCCTACCTAATGCTTAAACTAAAGGTTTTCTTTTACTGGCGCATATCTCTATTCCTAGTTGTCCACGACGTTACCTCAGTGATACGTACATCCGTCGGCGAGTTATTATTGTACTTTTAGGAAAATTTTGAAATTCATTACTTTGGTATGTCATCTTTAACCTGTTGAGTCACAGCAGCACACAGGTGGCCAGACACAAAACATTTTTAATTATGTCTGGTATTCTAGAACTTGACAGATTAAATACGTTAATATTATATTTTATACCAATATTGTAGATGAGACGAAGGTGAAGCTGACTCGGGTGGCAGGTGCTACACTGTATGAAAATATAAGAAACCCTGTCGAGCAGCCTCCAGCCCTCGACAATTACATGGTCAATCAAGCGCCACTTACAGATATACAGTACGAGATCGGAGAGCAAAAGATCGATACTACGCGTAAGTATTACTTATCGACATTTTTGACGTTGCTTAAACAAGCATAGCTTCATAGTATTTAATACTAGATGTTTCCGCGGTTTCACCCTCGTTTACCGTTACTGCGCCGCCCCCGTGGGTCGTAGCGTGATGTTATATAGCCTATAGCCTTCCTCGATAAATAGGCTATCCAGCACTAAAATAAATTTTCAAATCAAACCAGTAGTTCCTGAGATTAGCGCGTTCAAACAAACAAACAAACTCTTCATATTTATAATATTAGTATTTAATAATATACGAAACAACTAATCATGTTAGCTACTGTAGTCGAAAGTTTACCTAAAAGTTGGTGGACTTTCAGTTACCACATATAGTGCGATTTGCAGATACATAATAACATCATTTATCTGCAAATTTAATATGTTATATTATTACGCTAGAAATTGTCATAGTGGTAATTTTTTAAGACAAAAGCAAGCGAAATTTTTTATTACTATATACATCATTAAGGTTGGTTATATATAGCCCGTTTTATTTAAAAGACAACGCCCTTACTTTATCGTGCGGGGATTAAACATTGTAACTTCTGACACCAAGCACACACCGGCTTACAACAACTACTTATGTGTGGCTTGTAGATAATACAAATTATTAGCGCGTGAGCGCATCGAGCGCACACCCGGTACATTACTAGTAGAGAAGTGACCAATTAAACTACCAATCAAGCATTTTATACAAGCTCTCCATCATTAATATAGTTTTTTTTCCGTCACCCTCGATGGCGTAGTGGTTAGTGTAACCGACTGCCATGCATGAGGTCGCGGATTCGATTCCCGCACAAGTCAAATATTTGTGTGCATGAACATGGATGTTTGTCTTGGTCTGGGTGTTTCTATGTATAATATGTATGTATTTACAAAAAAAAAGTATATATGTATGTTTATCCATTGTCTAGTACCCATAGTACAAGCTCTACTTAGTTTGGGTTAGATGGTGTTGTGTGTATGTGATAGAATATTAGAATATTATTATTCTTTAAGCTGAGTGATTACTTTCTAGCTTCATCAAGCGATACAGAGTCAATCCACGTGGACTCAAGTACCACTTCAAGTGAAGATAAGGAAATCGCACAAGCGCCTGAAACATCTAGAAGATCTTCAAGCAGACCTACAACTGCTATTAACAAACAGTCACAAGCTGTTACTCCTCAAAACAACAATGCTACTCGATCTAAGACTAATAAAGAACAAACAGATAGCTCAGAAAAAGGGACCGGTGATCACAATCAATCTCAGGACAACGGTAATATTCCAGGTGAATCTCTTGATGAATGTTTTCTGATAGTTATTTTGCACTTGTAACTTTGGCTTTATTTAAAATCTCTTCGAATGATTGAATTAGAAATTAAGTGTCCGAAAGAAAACGAAGTGATTGCCATGACCTAAAGAATAACAATTAGTAACGTGAACTAGTAGTAGATTGCCTAGGTCTGCCACGACACCGACAACTGTTGCAGCCTACGAGTTCTTGGAGTCGCGCAATTTGAAAGGCAACTACCTATAGCTAAAAGGATCGTGTAGTATAAATGATTCAGCCGAATATAGGGCTTATAGTATTGTGTTTTTAAGGATGTGTTCAGGAGTGTACTGGTTTGGATTGATAATGATATTTAGATATTTTATATTATTAATTAAAACCATAAAAGTTATTGTAATTAATTATAAATATTAAATTGTGGTGACTTTGCTCTAGAGTGCAGTAACGTTCGTGATCCGTGCGACCACTGTTTCGACACGATGTTGGATAAGACACGAAGTGAGGCGAAGCGTTCTATTATAAGCACAATGAATTCCTATCAAGATAATAGATTCCCTTCACAAGGTGCACAAAATTATAGAACTAGAAACTTTTCTAGAATTTGCTTTTACGAACATTTAGTTTGAGGAATGATTTTCCTGTCATGGTTTTGTTTAGGCCTAATATTTTAATTAATATAATTTATTATACCAATTTCAAAATATAATGTTAGATTGTCGTTGCCTACTGCGTCACTAGCTAGCTTATTTACTTTTTCCCTAATAAAGCACAATCTCTACTTGAGACTTCCATATCTAATCGGTATTGGCGATTTTTCAGGAGTGAACTATTCAAATATGGAAGAAAATGCTCGTATAGAACAAAACGTAGCCTCAGAGATATTGGATCGTACTCTTCAATATGAAGAAAGAGAGATGTTTAGACAGTACGATATGATGACCAGCCATGCAGGGAACATCGATAATAGAACCAATACTATTATTGAGCACATTTCTGACGAGCTTGAGAATGAATATACGGTAAGTACAAATAAAAATATAAAGGAAGAAATCCCAAAGACCTTGCTTAATATCAGCCAACGCACCAAAGTAACTTGGGTTGCTTAAATGGCAGGTTTATGTAATATATTACGTAATATAACCTATTACGTAAACCTGCCATTTTTATTTGCTTAGGTATAGTGAAAAAAAAACTCGTATCATGAGGATTTTGTTAGCACAAGTTATTTTGGGCAGAATCAGAGTTATCATTTTATATTGAATCTTACACATATTTTATCGAATACAGCGGTTAGCTGCTAATTCTATTGTTTAAGGGAGCTTTATAAAATAAATCCACCGTTTCATAACGATTGCTCTTTTTGCTTCAGCTGCCTGAAGTTTCTCGCATACTAGAAGCTCACATGGACGCAGCCGAACAGCAATGGCGAGCAGGTGACTTCGTCCCTTCCGCGCGAATGGATAGAGATTATAACACAGATGAAAACGAGACTACTCTCACCCCGAGTCACAACACTACTCTAGAAGATACTCTCACTGAACAGAACGCAGATAATTTGTTATCGATCGGTGATGACTCCGGCTTTGGTACTGATTCTGCTAAATTCAACGAGTCTACTGATGCTAAAGTAGATGACGATAATAAAGTTAAAACTAATAAAGCAAACACAGGTAATTTTCATACGATTGCCGGTATGGGTGAAGCTAGTACTCCCATATGTAAAAATAAACCAAAATTAGTACTTGGAAAGGATGCCTCAACTAAAAATGATGATGTCAACATTGAGCCTGTTGTGAATGACGATGTTGACATTATCATCACAGATGTATCAACAGACGAGATTTTTGAAGATTGCGAAGAAGATACTCCTACTACAGATAATAATGCTAAAAAGGAAGATAATTTTGATAGGTTGGAGGAGAATTACTCTATTGAAATGAAGTTAGCGTTAGGAATTGAAGATGCGAAGTAGCGTACAAATTTTGTAGTTTAAATTATAATAGTTTATCTTACATATTTTCAAAGGAGTCAGGCTTCATTACAAGGGGACAATGAGCTGACATGTTTTTCACAGATGGGAATAGTTCCATGATTAGGTATGAAACATTCTGCTTTGAGGTTGCACATAGCACATAATTAGCATTTGCTCTGTTTCGTTTCACTAAGATGCATATTTATACGTTTTACACACAAACATGTACACATTTGTCATGTGTCTTCTTCAGCACGTTTTTTGAGTACCACATTCGGTCACACTTTTTTGCAGCAAATTGTTTATTTATCTTATTCAGATGCCTTTGCCTAGGCATCTGAATAAGATAAACAATTTGCTAACTTGGATTTTTAATTCTATCCCTCCTTCGAATTTTCTGGACTGTCAGTATTAAATTAATAACTTACCTTTCGATGTTTTGGTCTGCTAGAGACAGATATAACGATGCCATAGCTAACTAATTGCTATTTCATTTTTGTAATATTTTAACTCTAGCAGGACAATCAATCGAAATATAGATAAATAATTAATGTTGACCTTAGTTAAGCGGCATCTTCATCTAGCATCTGTGGACTTTCTGCGTCGCTATCGATTATTTTGTGACGCCTCTCTCATAACAGTCTGTGCCCACCTCTCCGGATTCACTGAGTACGCGTGTCCGGCCCAGCTCATCTCTTTAGTTTAACGGAATACTCTTTGGATATTTATTTGCTATACTACAGGTCTCCCGTGATTTTGATTTGTACATAGATTCATATCTTCGGATCTACTGCACGGAATTAGATGACACGTGACAAACCAAAGATAAGGCCAAGCTACCAACTTGAAAACCGTATTACAAGCATTTTACAGCAATGATTCGTTTATTCTACCGTTGAACAAACAACTAGACATATACCTATTCAAAATCTTTGGTTAAATGGTTCAAAGCCCTTTAATTAGATGATCACAAATGTATTTAAAACTAGCTGTTACCTGCGACTTCGTCCGTGTAGATTTTAACTAAAAGGTATTTGTCTCCGCGGAACCCTATTTTTTTTCTAAAATCATAGTAGCCTATGTTACTCCTTATAACATCAGCTATCTGCCAGTGAAAGTCAAAATCAGTTCAGCCGTTTCGGAGATTAGCCGGAACAAACAGACAGACAGACAAAAATTTTATAAATAGATGTTTTCTTATAGTATGTACTTACTGTACCTTATGTACTTTCATATGCATTAGACAAAAAGCTGTTATTTTGACATTACAAACAGACACTTCAATTTTATTTATTTGTATAGATATAATATCTGCCCGACTTCAAAAATTATTTCCCGTGTTTAGTAATGTCTAAATGCTAATCACGGGGAGTAATTGATCATTTAGTAATTGCTCGTTTTCACACAGCCAACATTATCTCTCTTACAATATAAACTCCTGTTATTATATCATTGTGTTTATTTAGTAATCAGAGAAGTCAATTTATTTATGTAATATTATTACCTGTTTTCTGTTTGAATTTTATTTTAGTTTATGAATTACACAATGACACTGTTTTAGTAGGTAATCTATGTTACGTTAAATAAATACATAATTAAATAATATGAATTCGTTTTATTATTGATATTGGATGTTCCTTCAAACACAACTTTTTCTTTGAAATACTTCCGGGATCTTTGCAAACATTCAAACCACGGACACAGAGAACAGTGAGACAACTATTTGTGAATCGCACAATTTTTTGTCCCGTGTGGGGATCGAAGCCCAAACACTCAACACAGTGGCAGTGGCGAGGCGATCATTTAAACCACTGCGCCATCCGTGCAGTGAACGACGAAAAGTAAACTCGCATTCCATATAGTGCCTGTTGCTCTCTAACTAGTTAGCCTCCAACCTCTTCTTAAAAGGTTTCCGTAAGACAGGTTGGATTTCCATAATACCAGAAATCAGATAATAGATTTTTAATACAGAGTAGGATTTGAAAGTGAAAAGGATGCAATTTAAGCCAGAGAATCCTTAATTTATATTATTACTAGCTTTGCCCGCGGCTTCGCTCGCGTTAATTTAGAATTTGACAATTCGGGTTGTACTCTGCTTGTAATATTATAATTCAATCATGATTCGAAAGACACGTGTCGCCATCTATTATCAGAGGAACGTTGTTATTGTTTTTCTCGGGAACAGTAATTTTTTTCGAAATGAAAGGTAGCCTATGTCAGTTTCAGTACACCTGACAACGTATATGTAAAATTTCAGGATGATCGGTTCAGTGGTTTAAGGCGTGAAAACGTAACAAACAAACACTCATTTTCGCTTTTATAATATTAGTTAGGAAGTTAGGATTAGGATTATAAAGCTGAAGTTTGTTTGGTGGAACGCGCTAATCTCAGGAACTACTGGTTCGAATTGAAAAATATTTTAGTATTGGATAGCCCATTTATCGAGGAAGGCTATAAGCTATATAATATCACGCTGCGATAATAGGGCGGAGCATCAATGAAAAATGTTGCAGAAACGGGGAAAATTCTCTTACGTGACGCAGACGAAGTTGTCTGGGTCAGCCTAGGTAGCTATTTTTCCAGTTCCCCCAAAGACTTTGGTATTAAAGATTGATGATTATGAACGTTTAAAATAAGACATGCCTGTACTTACCTATTTGTTAAAGCATGTAGCCCGAGGGTATCTTACGCATGCAGTCGGCGCAGGTATCTTTCTCATGTATTCCGCGTTAGTATCTTGCGCAGCCCGCGCCAGCTACTTGCTTGGTATAGAAGCGTCTTACTACAATCTACAATTTCGTAAAATCATAATAAATATTGTAGAGGGGCGATGGAAATAAAATATTCACATAAACAAATTATATTTTCTTTATAATACATTATTGCACATACAATATCCAGTATCTAAACATTAATATAAAAATAATCTTTTCTTATCTACAAAGATTTAAATTATTTATATTTACAAGTGAAACAAATATATCTCATATTTAACAATTTGAAAAGGCTTTGCATTATATTTGTTATTGCCATTAATATTGTGTCCATACAATCAATTAAAGTTTATTGCTTATTTAACAACATATGTATCAATTTGCAGTAAATCTCATACAGTAAAACTATCTCAGTTTGTCCAATGCCCGGTGGACAATCTACATTTATACAATATTTTAAACTACATTACCGACAAGTCTAATTGTTTTAGTATTAAAATGTAAATACGCCCATTTACAGCCAATAGTTGATCCAACCAACTAATCGTTTTGTCATACGTTACGCGTTTGAAAGCTTGACTTATGCCGTCAGAACTCATTAGAGTTGTCTTTGTCTAATTTTATTTAAAACTTTAGCTTCGGCGGCGCAGCGGCATTGTATGTGATTGCTGTGCATGAAGGTTTGAATCCCGGGTTAAGCCAAAAATAGGATTGGCTTGTTCTGATAATAAATTCTAACTATCAGCTCGGAGTTACGAAGTTGGTGGTGTTACACATCCCCGTGCCTCAGAAAGCACGTTATGCCGTTAGTCCTGCGTCTGATCTCTTGTCGGATGTGACAGATTGCCATCCCATCGGCTTATGAAAGTTAAGGACGAGAGAGTGCACTTGTGTTTGCGCACACACTTGAGCACTATAATATCTCCAGTGCAGATGGCCTGTCTCCGTACAATTTTACAGCTGTGACCGAAATAAGATCTGGAGGACATTATTAACTTTTAATTAAAATTAACATACCCATTTTAATTTAATTGTAATTGTTTGTAGTAGTTTTAAGATAATTTACATTAATTTTTAAAAAGTACAGTCAAGTGACGTATCCAAAATGGCCGGTCTAATCGTTCTGTAAAGGCTTCCTATTAGGACGGCCATACATACTTAAGAATAATCTTTTTTCTGTAAGCCTTATAACTATATAAACTAACATACCTATTGCCTGACATATTCCTGGCGACTTCATGTACAATATTCTTCGTATAACATATTAAATTAAATTACATGAATGAGAAAAATTTACTTTAAAACAGGATTTGATATTTGTGTCATTATTGTGTACGTTAAAAATGTCCCGTGTTGCTATAAAAGTTTCTGATTATTTCCGATAGATGGTACTGGCTTACTAAACAGGGTGTTATTTAGTTAGTTAGTTTAGGCTGCTAAATAGGATGTTCTTTAATTTAAAATAAAAGAGTGAAAAGTAGTACATGTCGTATCAGCCAATGATTGCTCAGTTAGACAAGCAATCAGTTAGAGCCACAGGTTCAATTCCTGTTTTAAATATTTACAACGGTTGATTTATTTTTTATAATGTCAAATATATCAGTATCATTTCAAAGAAAAATTATATCTATTATGTATTGTCTGAGTAACCAATATTTCTAGATACTTCGAAAATCCGAATCATTTTTGTATAAGAGTTTCGACGCGGAACTAACGCGGCAGAAACAGCTCGCAATATCAACGCTGCGCTGCGTTTGGAGGTTTTAATAAAATAGTATTTATTATGTCACATTTTCTTTCATGGCTATCTATTTATTTAACGCTTATGTATTATTTATCTCTTTATTTTGAGTGCACTATTGGCGGACTAAACGTCAATAATTGTGGTGTTTGCTGAAAATCAGTAGTGCTTGCAGCAATGCAAGTGCCACAGCATTATATTGAGCGCATCACCGATGTTTTTGTGTCGTCAGGTGGGACGTGTATCTGCACATAAAAAAGCGGCCAAGTGCGAGTCGGACTCGCCCATGAAGGGTTCCGTAGCAGCAAGTAACATAATATAAATGCTTTTTTATTTTTATATTTGAGTTGATTGAATGAAAGGTAAATTGCGGTTTACGATTTATGACGTATTAAAAAAAAACTACTTACTAGATCTCGATCAAACCAATTTTCGATGGAAGTTTACATGGTAATGTACATCATATATTTTTTTTAGTTTTATTATTCTCTTATTTTAGAAGTTACAAGAGAGGAAGGGCGGTGGGGGGGATCCCCCACACACATTTTACCACTTTGGCAGTGTCTCTCGCGCAAACTATTCAGTTCAGAAAAAAATGATATTAGAAACCTCAATATCATTTTTGAAGACCTATTCATAGATGTATGGGTTTGATGAAAAAAATTGTTGAGTTTCGGTTCTAAGTATGGGGAACCCCCAAAATTTATTGGTTTTTTCTATTTTTGTGTGAAAATCTAAATGCGGTTCACAGAATACATCTACTTACCAAGTTTCAACAGCATAGTTCTTATAGTTTCGGAAAAAAGTGGCTGTGGCATACGGACGGACGGACGGACAGACAGACAGACAGACATGACGAATGCATAAGGGTTCCGTTTTTTGTCATTGGGCTACGGAACCTTAAAAACATTTTAATTGTTTTTAAAGTTTATTTATATTTTTATTTACTTAATTACTTTTTGTTGTACCCACATTTTAATAATAATTGATGATGCATGTCATGATGGTGCAAAAATAAAAATCTTTATATTTCATTTTTCATTTTCATTTAATTCACTGTGCGTTTTTGGTTTAAACGCTTTTGTAATGGAAACTCCGACTTGAAGAACGAACCACGTGGAAGACCGCCCACACAGGTGAATAACGCTGAATTGAAAGAGATGGTGAAAGCCGATCCGAGTCAAACTATCCAGGAATCAGCGACATGGTTTAACGTTACTCACCTACAATATTGGCTCATTTGCATCAAATAAAAAAAATATGAAAAATGGGTGCCTCATGATTTGACTGATCTGCAGAAAGAAATGCGTGTTGAAACTTGTGTTGCCTTGTAGAATCGGTACAGAAATGAAGATATATTGGATCGAATTGTGACGTGTGACGAAAAGTGGATTGTTTACGATAACCGTAAGCGTAAAATGCAATGGCTCACCCCATGTCAAACGCCTCAACAGTGCCCTAAAGCAAAGCTTACCAATAAAAAGGTAATGGTAACTGTTTGGTGGTCTCTTGATGGTGTATATAGCTATAGCTTTCTCAGGTCTGGTCAAGCAATAACAGCAGATGTTTACTGTGCCGAACTACGAACAATGATGGCGAAACTGGCAGTGAAACAGCCCCGACTCGTGAATTGATCTTCCCCATTAGGGCCTTATCATACTAGCGGTTTGCGAGCGGCTGCGGGGTGGAGCGGGCACGCAACGAATGCGTCGCAAACACGCCGCGGCTGCACAGCGAGGACGTCGCGGTCGCGTGGCAAATACACAACGTTTTCGTCGCGTGTTTGTAGCGAGTTAACGACGTACAATACATTCAGTAACAAAATGGATTGCATATCTCTTCCCATGCCTCTTTTTTAAAATTACGATCACTATATTCTCTGCTTTTTTGATTTGCTATTCGCGGCAACCTTGTTGCGCGTCCGCAACAAATTCGCTGCGCATGTGCGGCGTGTTCGTTGCGCGCCCGCTCCGCTTTGACGACGCTCGCAATCCGCTAGTGTGATATCGCCCTTATTGCTCCGTGATAACGCACCTCACACTGCACGAGAAACCGTTGGAACTCTACAGGAGCTGCAGAAAACAAACGTTAGAAGCCATACGTCATTCTCCGTACTCGCCAGACTTTGCTCCAACGGACTACAATTTTTTTCGTGATTTGGGCAATTTTCTATATGATAAAAAAATTTCTTCCCAGGAGGCAGTACAAAATGCTTTCACACAGTTTGTCGGATCTAGATCCCCGGAGTTCTATTGTAAAGGCATAAATGAACTTCTGTTTAGATGACAGCAATGTATCTATACTAATATTATAAAGCTGAAGAGTTTTTTTGTTTGTTTGAACGCGCTAATCTCAGGAACGAATGGTTCGATTTGAAAAAAATAGTGTTGGATAGCCTATTTATCGAGGAAGGCTATAGGCTATATAACATTACGCTACGATCCACGGGGGCGGCGCAGTAACGTATAACGCGGGTGAAACAGCAGGAACATCTAGTAGATAAAAATGGTAAATATTTCAATTAAATAAATATGGTAAAAAAACCAGTTTCAATTTTTTAGTACAAATCGTACTTTAACCCCTAATAAATATAATCCCAAATAATTCCTGTGTCGCGGGGAGTTCACAAACTTTCAAACAACGGACACAAAGAATACTTAGACTAGAAACAAATAATTGTGACTGACACAATTTTTGTCCCATGTCCATCAAACCCACCACTTTAATCACTGCGCCATCCGTGCACTCAATTAGTAGTCTGGAGTGATCGTGATGATAGTTACCTGCTTACATATTGTAAATGTACATTGACAAAGACACAGCTAGCAGTCAGAATGACTTCTGTAGTTTTGAAGCATTCATTTAAGTGATTATGCCCAAAGTACCATAATATGTATATATAACCGTTACTTATATGTGATCTACTTATACATAGAGAGAGTCAACTATAGCACTCTGGAAGAGTTGGATTTAAGTTTCACTCCTCAGTGAATGGGATCTTGTTTTGAATATAACATACAGTACAGGCGTTTGCTTTGACCTATTGAGTCACAGAGACACACCGGCGGCCAGACAAAATAGGTTTCCAATTATTGACCCTTCGAGGATAAAAGGTAGTAAAAGTCAAAATACTACTCTACTAATACATGCTCTTTCCAAAAGTGCCAAAACAAAAATCCAGCTTCACTTTTTGCCTTATATTTTTTGTTTTTCAGAACATAGTTTTTTTAACTCAATGTTTTACCATTATGAAATTATATATTTTACAGCTTTCATGGCGTGTTAAAGTATCACTCAAACTATTATTTTTAAAATACAAGTTTTATTCTGCAGTATTGTCTGGGTAGTAAAACTATTTTGTTTGCGAATATCATCATTTTAAATACACAGGTCGACGCAACTCGAAAAAATGAATAAGGTTACATCAATAACTAAACTTTGACAAAATGGCTTCTACTTTGATCCTCGAAGGGTCGTCATCTCTGGCATTACAACAATTCATAGGTACCACCTGTATACACGATACAGTCGTTACACAACGAACTGTTCTATTTTTTTCGTGCATTTGTATTATATTTAGTTATAATATGAGGTAGCAATTCATATTTAAAATGTAGGCACGAGTAAACCTGAGGGCGAAGTCAGGATATCTCACTGTCTCCGTGTGAAAGAGTAATTTTATAATTTGTATCATTCCTCTCTTTTCAGATATTATTAGTGTTACTAAAACTAATGTTCGGTAATGCTATTCCATTTTCGAGTGGATTAAAAAAGGCTTCATATATTTTATTTTGGGTAACGAAACTACTCAATTGAAATGCAGTCTTTGAATGGAGATAAATGACTAAGAAAACTATTTCATGGAGAAGTTAACAAATAAATTGTCTTATTTAAAATATTAACTGCCTTTTGATTCAATGGTTACAAGTCCAACTGCTGAGGCATTCCATTTTGGAATCGTGCGAAGTGAGATAATAATAGTTTCCCCAAAGCAGGAATGAGATCTGGGACTTCAATATCAGCAGTTGAGTTTACGACCATTGCACCAAATTAGTATAATTACTCATTCGAATAAACTAATTACCGATTTTTGAGCATATAAATTTAAACATAGTTGGCACTTGAATAAAATGACAATAAATTCAACGATTACAAATAAAAAAAATAAAGACACACACACATGACAAATAATTTTGTATATAACAACACTCAGACTAAAAATGTAGCACTAAGTTCATTCAGAATTATTAAAATAAATAATAGAAAGTGAAATTCTTTAACCATGACAATGTTTGAAACCGCGATTCAGCGATCTGTGGGTAAGCTTTTTAAATCATTGTATCCACATTACGCATTGAAAATAGAGGTCATATTTACATAGTGAAAGGCCCACAAATGTAATTATGTTCCATATATGATACACTTCCACCTCAGTCTATAGAGTGTATTAAAAACATTTAGAAAATAATCCCCAAATGAATTCATTACATTTGAAAACCTCAAAATATGATATTTATTTACGACGTTGCCACTCGGAACAAGCTACAACTCATAAAAGCTCACACAGAAAAACAATGAGAATATGAACGTGATACATTCAGAAAGCGACAATTCTTATCAGTCGATTAAACTAATTCGAATCAATTGTAGCTAATGTTCGAGTGCATGTCCAAATTAGTCCAAAAATTCCAATACTTTCCAATCCTAAAATAGATACACACAGAATTTATATTTTAAGTTAAAATTATATAGTAGTAGCTTTTGCCCGCAGTTTTGTTCGCTCGGGTAGAGTACTTTTTCCTGAATTAATTGTTACACCTGCATTAGCTGTGTCAGTTTTACAAACATCCATTGAATTCTATTACTGACAATCAGAGGGAGAAAAAAAGTCGAGTCCTGTCCCATGGTTAAAAATGTTCACTTCCTATTACCCTTATATGCTTACAATGACATTAGGCTAAGACTACACTCAATATAATATGTACAAGTTATGTAGTCAATGTTTTATGAGAGATCGAACTTGTAGCCTAGCCTTAACTAATATAAAACTAATTTGGCATACAAATAATTATGTGATATGTTATATTGCTATTAATTTTCCATGAAAATGTAAATAAAAAATCTCTGATGAAAACAAAATAAATAAAAATATGAACTAAAAGAGATTTGTGTCGCAACTCCGTGTTGCAACATGTTCGCGAATGTTTCGGAACGGCCCGCAACATGGCCGCATGCCTGCAACACGAAAACACATATGATTTTATACTGCTTACCTATTCAAATCGATAGTTCCATAGGGAAAGCCCCGGAGAAGTGTATTTTTATAATAGAGTAGTTGACTATGTTTGATTTTGTACACACAAGTGCAAATAAAATATATTTTTTTGTGCAAACAGTACCAAAATCGGTTGCAAAATATAGTGAGGATGTCTTGCTATCTCCCTCGCACAGCTGCGGTCAAATTGCGGGTACGTCACAGTTTGTACCGTGCATATTTTTTTCGTCATTTGACAATAAACCCTTGCATCTATTTCTTTTTGACTTGATTTCGAAAATTCTTTGATTTTACATTACATTGAATAATGGAAATATTTTCAACTAGGTACCTACCCTATTTATAGTATCGTTATTAGTTGTCATTATGCTTTGCAAACACGACATAGTTTGATTAAAATGTCAGAAATCAACTTGATTGTGACGAATTTTCTTGTTTGTTTGAGTCCTGGATGGTTTAGATTCACAATTGTACCCGGTAGGTGGCGCTGGCAAGCCAACGTCTCCTGTGTCCGATAGTAACATTAAAGGTAACACATTCTTTATGACATGCGTAATAGATGACATCGCTTTTTGACATTACTGGGCATTGAACCTTGTCAAAATAGGCTTTTTGGAAATATACTGCTCTGGGGCATTTCAGTGTAAATAAGATAAATTGCACCAGACAATTTAAATTGCTAATCTGGATCCGTTAGCTATCTATATTAAGCTTACGCGGTGGGATACGAGTCTGTGGTAGACGTAATATTAACTATTGTAAAAACAAAACTAGATTTTCAGGCAGGACATTTATATGGTTTGCACGTAAATAATAGAATATGCCCTGGGCACAGTTCCAGATTCTGTGGTGATATATAGAATTTTATAACAGAAAATTGAATAAGACATTGCTCGATCCAGGATACTAAACAGAGAAACAACCTACGATTTCATATTTTAATTTGTCATGTAGTCGTGGCGTGCTGGACACAATTTCCTTTATCATGCATACATGACTGTGGCGGTCAAAATATGTATATCTTTAGATGTATATGTACCTACGCCCTGAATTCATGCGGCGTGATGCTTGAGGTCGAATATCTCCATTAGCAGCGGTTCGATGGGATTCACGTCTAAATACACGCCGGTCACTTCTTCGGCCAGCTTCCGAAGTTCTAGAATCTTCTGTATAAGCTTTAAGAAGGTGGACTTCGCTTCGCAGCCGGGGTACACGCTCTCGAGGTAGCGCCGGAGGAGGTAGTAGTATGAGTTCTGTAACATAACAAATAATATTTATATATTTTGTTTTTTTTATAGGAGGCAAACGAGCAGGCGAATCGTCGGATGGTAAGCGATTACCGCCGCCCATGGACGCTCGCAATATCTGAGGTGTCACAAGTGCGTTGCCAGCGTTTTAAATTTGATTCGCCCCTCCAAGAGGAGGGAGGGGTGGGGGGGGGGGTTGGGCCTCCGGTACCCTCACTCACTCGACGAAACACAACGCAAGCGCTATTTCACGCCGGTTTTCTGTGAGGCCGTGGTATCACTCCGGTCGAGCTGGCCCATTCATGCCGAAGCGTGGCTCTCCCACGATTTATTGAATAGTATATTTTCCCCGCGGTTTCTTTCGCGTAATTGTAGATTAGCAACAGTACTTCTTTCTGGATGAAAGGTACCACTTTTCTGACCCCTGTTAACGTGAATGCAAAACTTCATGATTCGATTGTTCGAGCGTGGTGACGTCCTTGTGCACGACCTGCGCGCGGTCGGGCGAGAACAGCAGGATGGCGGCCATGATGAGTATGACGTGTGTGACTTACGTAAAGACCACATAGTCAGAGGTTCTCTGACGGCTAGAACTGACCTGTTCGAGCTTGATGACGTCCTTGTGCACGACCTGCGCGCGGTCGGGCGTGAACAGCAGTATGGCGGACATGATGAGTATTACGTGCTCGTCGGTGCGCCAGCGCGGGTCGAAGGAGCGGATGAAGGACTCGTGCGTGCGGTAGATGTTGCCCTTCGCCAGCTTCAGCACGTCTGTGCGGATGCACCCGAACTGCTCCTGGCTGTGTGGCAACTGCACCACACAACACACGATATAGTAACACAAGAAAGAAATCTTTATTACTATACAGCTTTTACCACTGCACAATGTGTAGGATAAAAAACAAATAATAATAATAATAAAAAACTAGAAACCATCACTAATTAGAGGTGTGCGGTAATGGATAAGTCATTCGAATAAAATTCATTGGAATGAATTAACTGATTGTTTTATTCATATATTATTAATGCGTAATTGAATAGCAGCGATAACTCAGTGGGGAGACCAACAGACTGCAATGCAGAGGGTCTCGGGTTCGAACCCACGTCGCGCACCTCTGACTTTCGGAAGTTATATGACTTTTCGAAATTATGTGCGTATTGATTGACAATTAGCGCCTGCTCCGTGCCTCGGAGAGCATATTAAGCCGTTGGTTCCGGCTGCCATGAACATCTATGGCAGTCGTTATTGGGAGAGTGTCGACACAAAAGATCCCACTGGTTCGAAGTGTCGCCGGTCTGCACTGACTGGCCCCCACATAAGATAATGCATAATTGAATGGAGGACTCAAGAGCACAGTTGTAGCCTAAGAATTATAATATTCTAAATTTGGAATCCGTTGTTCTTTTTATAATCTCATGATTAGTTAGTATTATTGACATGTATCTGTTCTAGTTAAACTAAAGAGAAATCATTAACAAAACTGAACAAATGAAGCTGCTTTCACTGTTTAGTAAGCTTAAATTTGCAATTTAAATACAAACCGAGTACCATCTAATTCTGTTCAGTTGAAAAGGATATGGCACATAGTCTAACCTATGTACATATGGCAGGAGAAGCTAGAAAAATTAATCATTAGGATAGTTATCGATTATATAAAATGGACGCGCCGTCCCATAAGTCTGAAATACACAAATACACGTTCGAATCCTTACTTTCCAAGTATTTCTCTGTCCGTCGTACGTCATCGTACTTCTGAGCACCATCATTTCTATGCAGCCGCCCTTCAGCAGCGCCACCTGTTGACAACACATAGTAGCAATAGTATCAATTCTTTTGTTAATACTACGAAATTCTTTAAGGTCGTTCGGTCTCGCTTAAATCACGTCCACGTCAAGTCAAGATTATTGAATTAAAATTTAATTATCTAAGACTCAATGACTAACGGGGTCGCCTGCTTTCATTAACCATAAGTGACAATGGAGACAACCATTTGCGGATCACACAAAGTTTTGTCCCGTGCGGGACTCGAACCCACAACACTCGGCGCAGCGGCAGCGGCGAGGAGACCACTTAAACCACTACGCCATCCGTGCACTCAAAATGTTTTGTGCCCAGGCATCTCCTAGAACATAATCCACATCGCTATTACGATATCTGGTTGTATGACTCACCTGGTCTTCTTCACACATGTTCTTGAAGGCGTTGATCTTCTTGGCCATCTTGATGAACCTTCGTATCGCGACGGCAGTCAGGTTCACTATCGTTATGAGCCGAGGGTCGTGTTTGTTCTGCCCATCCTGGACACCATATAGAACATGTTACGTAATTATACCTTTCTGTTGAGGTTTTTCAGTCAACCCAGACGGTGACATCGACCGTTACAGGATGAAATGTTGTAAAAGCCAATTTGTTATTCATGGAACCTGATAAGGTTACATGAATAACAAATTTTCGCCAAAAAAAACTGAATATAGTTTGCCGAGCTTCATCCCTTGTGTATTTAAAATAGAGATATTAGCATAAAATGGTTTTTACTGTATAGAAAAATCAAAAAGAAGCCTTAATATTCCCTAAACAATAAAAACTATAAATTTTATAATTAGATAACATCAAAAGGTCAAGGATTTATGTTAATTTAATTTGATTTAATTGTTTTCAAATGGCACTTAAAATAGTAACAAAACTGTCTGAAACTTTTTCTTTTTTGGCATTTCTGAAAAATCGCTATCGTTTTTCTACGAAGGACGCCTGAAACGTTCTGAGTCTTAGGTACTTGCGGTCTTGATAATTATTTACGCTGGTTAGCACTACTTGAGTGTCATCTAATTAGTATTTAAAGGAAGTTTTAAGTAATAAGGTGGAAAATTTACTTCAAAACTCATGGCCACCTTTATTTAGATTCGGCAAGAGTGTTTCTGATTCATTACCTACCAAAAAACTACTATAAACGCCGAGTACTACGATGTACTTTTGAAAAAGTCCGCGTACTATTTCCAGACAAAAGGAGGTGCCAAATCAGTAGCGGAATTCTGTTTTTGCAAGACAATGCGCTAGTTCACACAGCGCGCATTGGAAAGCAGGCATTACGAAAATCTGGTTTCGATAATATAAGACCCCAGTCCAGACCTAACTTCAAGCTACAAGGACTTATCTCAAAATAAAAATTTATTCGGTGACGAGGTTTGGATACGATGAACAAATGAAGCCAGGCCTAGAGGAGCACTTTGCTGGCAAAGACGTGACGTTAGCGTGATACAGGCCCTTTACAAACGTTGTAAAAAATGCATTGATGTAGAAATCGTATTAAAAAAAAACACGACTTTTATCTCATCTTATAATAGCCTTGGCTCAGAACTTTTCAGCCTTACATTGTATATGTATATATCTTGAAGTGTCAATGTTAGCCAGATATTCCTAAAATGAGATCCTTCTAAAATTAGAGAAGTCAGATCTGAAAGGGAGTATTTAAAAAAGCCAATGGATAAGGCATCGGACTTTAGACATCGGAGTAAAAAGCAAACTTAGAACAAAACCGTTATAATTTTTTTATTCGCTACCCTTTTATTGTTAACTGTGTTATGTTTTAGTTATCATTATGTTTAAACATTTGCCCGATACGGCTGAAATGAGTGTGCCGGGACATTTACCATATAAGTCATTGAGATATCGATATTCAAACTTTAAACCAGATATCAGAATACTTGAGGGTACCTACTAGTTGTCCAAGACGACTGCCATCGAAGTTGATGATAGCCGTAACCGACGAGTCTAGCCGCATTCGTCTCCCTGTAAAATGCTCACCCACCTTAGGGTGGCATTTCTCCCTAAGTTGCTAGTATATAACGTGTGTCGCGGCATTTCAAAGAAGAAAGGAAGTATCATAATTTAATATGAGAATATTGAGGCAGCTATTTTTGATATGATTCGTATCATATCAAAAATAGCTGCCTCAACATGCTGAAAGAAGGCGCGTGTCTGATAGCAGAGCGAAACATTCTGATGTTATAATAGTCACAGAACAAACAAGCAGTAAGCGGTGCTGATAGTTAAGACACGAGTGGAAACAATGTCATAGAATTCAAGTTTGATTTTAGAATGTTGTTTCGATTTATTTTTTATATATTGTCAAGATGGCGTCTTAACGGTCAAAATTCAAATTTGAAATTAGAATGTTGTTTCGATTTATTTTTTATATATTGTCAAGATGGCGTCTTAACGGTCAAAATTTTAGACCAGCAAGTCCTCTATAGAATAAATACGGCTTTGAAGAGCCATGTCTTTTTCTTAAGATAGAAATTCGGATGCAATTTATAGGAATGATTATGATTTGTGATACAAGCTTTTTTTTGGGCAGAGAGACAAAAAGTGATCTTATTAGATTGTCATTTTTACAAAATCAGATATAAAGGTACGAAACCTAAAATATGGCAATTATATATTTTCTACAAAACTACATTAATTTGTTATTTTCTGAAAACATAATGTGTAATTTGACAAAGCATAATGTCACCTTGAGCCCGGCCGCGTTGGTAGAATCGCCTACAAGTTGTGTTATATCGTCGTCTATCGGCGCGTTCAGAGCTTTATTCGCAACTATTAATTCGTTCAGTTTCGCTCGCTCCACCTGCAATAAGTTAAACAATATTTTTTTTATACAACGTCACCGTAGTCTATGGACGCATGCGACTCCAGACTCCTTTAGGAAAGGAAGTTGGAAGGAGAAGGAGCGGGATGGCGGAAAGGGGGTGATTGGGCCTCCGGCACACTCACTCACCGAACGAAACACAACAGTAGGAATACTGGTATTTCACGTCGATATTCTGTGAGAGGGTAGTCCTTCCCCGGTCGAGCCGACCCACTCATGCTGATATCAGCGAGGCCCTACTACTCTTTTCTTATTTGAAAGTAAAGAACTTTGCCACTCCTATTACGCAACTATTTTTTATTTACACGTATTGTAGATAACATACATATAATATAGTACCTATACATTATATTGTTATACTTGGAAGTCGACCGTAAAAGGCAAGGATAACCAAGGGAATTATAAGGAAAGAGTAAATTATAATTTAAATGACTATATTATTATTGAATAATATGTTTAATAGTTAAATACATGCTAACTAATATTATAAATGCGAATGTGAGTTTGTTACGCTTTTACGCCTAAAGTACTCGATCATTATGAAATTTCGCATATACTTTGTCAGGGGAACAGAAAAGGTCCTTTACCTTTTATCTAAAAAAAGTACTGTTTTCTAAAAAACACGAGCGAAGCCGCGAGTAACATCTAGTATATAATAAACAGAAACCCTTGAATGGATCCAATTATATAAAATATAACTAAATGTATGCAGTCTGCATCGCGGTATTTGGCAAAAAAATGCCTGCTTAGCCTGAAGCTGTATGTATCACAATAAGCAATGCAGCGCTGATTTTCAGCAACGCCTCGGCAGATTGCAGTTGATGTGAAACAAATTAAAATTACTATATAAGCTAGATTTTGCCTGCGGCTTCGCTCGCGTAAATGTAGGCTAGGTTAGGTTGGTAACAGTACCTACTTTTTCTGGATTAAAGGTACCTTATGTTCTTTTCTGTTCCCTTGACAACGTGTATGCTAAATTTCATGATGATCGGTCGAGCAGTTACGACGTGAAAACGTAACAAACAAACTCACATGCGCATTTATAATATTAGGTAGTTACGATACTGGTCTGCTTACCTCGTTAAGTTCTCTAGAGGATCCACTGCAGGGGTTGACAGACGTGTACGCTTCGAACTCCAACTTGATCGCTTCGCACAATATCGACTCCATTGAGTTCGGTTCTATCCTGAAACACCAAACAGAAGTATTAGTTCAATGACTGAATGTTCAGATAAAGTTTACAATTACATAGCTATATGTTTATACTAGATGTTCCTACGGTTTCACCCGCGGTTATCGGTACTGCGCCGCCCGCGTGGGTCGTAGCGTGATGTTATATAGTCTATAGCGTGATGTTATATAGCCATAGCGTGATGTTATATAGCCTTCCTCGTTAAATGAGCTATCCAATACTAAAATAATTTTTCAATTCGGACCAGTAGTTCCTGAGATTAGTGCGTTCAAACAAACAAACTCTTTACCTTCATAATATTAGTACAAATAAGTGGTAGCAGCGATAGCTTAGTGGGGAGACCAACAGACTGCAATGCAGAGGGTCTCGGTTCGAACCCACGTCGCGCACCTCTGACTTTCGGAAGTTATATGACTTTTCGAAATTATGTGCGTATTGATTGACAATTATCGCCTGCTCCGTGCCTCGGAGAGCACGTTAAGCCGTCGGTCCCGACTGCCATAGATGTTCATGGCAGTCGTTATTGGGAAGTCAGTGCCCTCTAATATCGTGATACTAGTCTAGCCTTAGAGTATATTTAGCCTTTGGGTTGCGGAGGTCAGATGGCAGTCGCTCTGTGTAAAAACTGATATCCAGTCAAATCCGGTTAGACTAGAAAGCCGACCCCAAGTGACATGGGAATAATAAAGGCTAAGAAGAAGAAGATGTTTATATAAGTAGGGGTAGGCAGACATAAAATAGCTACACATCACTTCAATTTCGATAACGCTGTACAGAGCAGAGATATCCGTTGGATTCTCAATATTAGTCCGGAGTCTCTAAGTCGGCAGTGCTCAATATTATTCCGGAGTCTCTAAGTCGGCGGTGTTCAATATTAATCCGGAGTCTCTAAGTCGGCGGTGTTCAATATTAGTCCGGAGTCTCTAAGTCGGCGGTGTTCAATATTAGTCTGGAGTCTCTAAGTCGGTGGTGTTGGACACCCCCATGCCTCGGAAAGCTCAAAAAGCCGTTGGTGCTGCGCCTGATCTTTCTCCTATAGTGTCGGATTATCTATCGGACTATGAGAATTAGGGAAGCGAAAGTGCACTTGTGTTTCTTGCTCCTGTCATGTCGGATTGCCATCCCATCGGACTATGAGTTAGGGTAAAGAGAGTGCTCTTGTATTTGTGCACACAATTGTGTACTATAATATCGCCAGCGTTGATGACCATCTATACTAATATTATAAAGCTGAAGAGTTTGTTTGTTTGTGTGAACGCGCTAATCTATCTCAGGAACTACTGGTTCGAATGGAAAAATTTTTTTAGTGTTGGATAGCCTATTTATCGAGGAATGCTATAGGCTATATAACATCACACTACAACCCACGGGGGCGGCGCAATAACGATAAACGCGGGTGAAACCGCGGAAACGTCTAGTTACCTTATAAAAATGTGGTACAAATAACATTATTTTTCTTTCTTTCTTTCAACCGTCTTAACTTCCAATAGTATGCTGTTTAACAAATAAATTAAACCGGGCCAGTTGAAATAGGTCTACATAACTTTGTGAGCGCGGACCTCGCACGCGATATACTTATTGGGTAGTCGACACGACCTTGAACTAACTATAAAATGACTTCCAAATTGCTGTTCATTTCGTATTTTACTTAAGAGCTTGCTCTATAATCGCTCCAAGTTTGAACCTTGTATATAGTACAAGCGACCCGCCCCGGCTTCGCACGGGTGCAATGTATGTAGATACTAATGTCGCTGCCACCTGGGACGGACGTACGGCCCGAACGGTCGCTCTGACCCCGCATTTTGACCGCCACAGACGTCCATTCACGTCAAATTAAACCGTGCTCACGACGCCCCCGTCGGCATGGCACGTCGAAAATACGACTATTTTCTCATTAGTTTGCTAAAATTATCAGTAACTACACACGGCTTCATTATAGTTTTATCTATACTAATCGACTATCAACCTATTTAAAAAATTCTTTAGAAGGCTATATTATCACCGAGTTACATAGACAATGTTTTATTTAAAAAAAGTAGTTACTAACATAACCTAACCTACTTTACGCGAGCGAAGCCGCGGGCAAAAGCTAGTAGTTTTATAGTTACACTAGATGTGTTATATAGCCTATAACCTTCCTCGATAAATAGGCTATCCAACACTAAAATAATTTTTCAAATCGAAGCTGTAGTTCCTGAGATTAGTGCGTTCAAACAAACAAACAAACTCTTCAGCTTTATAATATTAGTATAGATATACATAGTTAATCATACGTCACAGCTTTTATCTGAAACATTTCAGCGTAGCAACCTTGACATTCTGTTATCAAACACTTGGGAATAAAATTTCACTTGAACTACTTTTTAGGCAAGAAACATAACATTGTTTTATTATTTTAATGAGTAGGTATATATAGTATTAATATAGGTATAAGTCATAATCTAATTTATAATATGTCTGCCTTGGTGGTGCTGGTGTAGATCCTGTTCCTGAAAACAACTCCCGCTCTAGGATTTTTTTTTTTTTTATACTACTGAGGTGGCAAACAACCATACGGCCCACCTGATGGTAAGTGGTCACCGTAGCCTATGGACGCCTGCGACACCAGAGGCATCATTTACGCGTTGCCGACCCTTTAGGAAAGGAAGTGGGAAGGAGAAGGAGCTGGAAGGGCGTAAGGGAGTGATTGGGCCTCCGGTACTCTCACTCACCAAACGAAACACAACAGTAGAAATACTGGTATTTCACATCGATATTCTGTGAGAGGGTAGTCCTTCCCGGGTCGAGCCGACCCACTCATGCTGATATCAGCGACAAACATTCAAACAACGGAACAAAGAACACCTAGACTCGAAACAACGATTTGTGGATCACACATTGTTTTGTCTCGTGTGGGGATCGAGCCCACACCACTTGACATAGTAGCAGGTATCGTTATTATTTGATATCTGACTAGATTTTTCCCACGGCTTCGCTCGCGTAAAATAGGCTAGGTTAGTAGCAATACTTAAAAAAATATATAGCTTATGTTACTTGGTGATAATATAGCTAGAAAGCTATCTCAATTTTTTTTAAATCGCTTGTGTTGTGTTTTATTTACATCCGTACAAACAAACAAAAAATAAAATCTTGCCTCTTTATAATATTAGTATAGATAACGGAAACTGTTTTTTCTTCTAGTAGAGATACACAACAATAGATTAATATAAAAAATGGGTCGTCTTTCAATCTATTAAACTTTATTAACTAATGTAAAGAAAAGGCTCGTATCGTCACGAGGTGCGGTCAATAATGAATTGAGACTGCCGATCAGTATCAGTTGCCAAGATACGCACAGCCAAGGCCTGATAGCGGTGTGATATCACACACGTTTTAACGATATTTGCAATCAATTATGTTTTTTTACACACGACATAAATGTGTATGCACTTTCATTTGTATTTGCACTTAATTATGTATGCCACACATGTTTATAATCGATAATGTATTGCACTTGATAATAATAATATTTGCTTCACACATCAAAATTAAGTACCTGTCTTTGTTTTTCCTGTACTTAATTATGATATTTGGTTCGCATAACATAATTAAGTATTTATGCACTTTCAACTGCATTCGCACTTAGCTCTGTATGCCACTTGTGCTAATAATATTTTGTTTTTGGTACACCCGACATAAATATGTGTGCACTTTATTTATTTGCACTTAAATTTGCATTTCCGTTCACCCGCACTTGTGATGACGTGGTCTACTATACTGTAATTGCTGTTCATTAATATAAACCAGCTTACTTAGACTACGACCTGAATTTAATTGAAAAGAGTTCGTAAGTAGAACGAGTCGAAAGATCCTTGAGGAGTCTGATAGGTCAGCTACACACCTACGTTTTGGTGGAAATATAGTAGTAGTTTCGAAGTTTAGTTGTGCTTTTGCTTACTGCTTAGCTGCCTTGCCTACTGCAAGTGGTAAGTA
This sequence comes from Catocala sponsa, assembly GCA_963564715.1. Classification (NCBI taxonomy): domain Eukaryota; kingdom Metazoa; phylum Arthropoda; class Insecta; order Lepidoptera; family Erebidae; genus Catocala; species Catocala sponsa. Next base: position 20,871,271 of record OY751349.1, read on the forward strand.
ACCACATATAGGCAAGTAAAATGGCACTTTACATACAACCAATACGATTGTTTGTTCAAGCGCGAAAACGATACAGCACGTTACACAGCGTATAGTTTTGTCGCCTTTTTCGGATGCAGCAGCAGTGCTTTATATGACGGTAAGGATAAACTTAATTTGTTAGTTTAGGGCTCATATGCATTTTAATATTAATAATTATGTATTTAAATTCTAAAATCAAATGTTTGAATGTCATAATACCTTTGTGAAGAAATAATGAATAAACATTATTATTATTAATATTCATAGAGTTGGATGTGGGTGGCCTGGGTGAAAACCTTCGTGGAAGCCTATGTCCAGCAGTGGACGTCTTTCGGCTGACATGATGATACACGGAGTTTCAGATTATAAAGTGTTTCCAGAATGAGTAATATGGTTGATTACAATCGATTTTATACCGAAGTATACTACGTTTACTTACTCTGTGTGGTTATATATAATAAGATTTTATCTACAATAAGAACCTATACCGTACTTTGAAATACCTTGAGCAATTTCAGCCCAAGGTTAAAGTTTCCATGACATAATGAAATAAACTTTATATAAATTAATATTTTGTTAAAATTATATTTACCTACCATGAAAAGAAATGCTGTTCTTAAATCGAAGTACTGGCTAAATTAAATTACAGTGTTACTTTTATTATTCTAGTTTTTTTATAGTTCTGTTTTTTTATTTTTATTTTGTAATTCGTATACTTTTTGTTTTTTTTTATTTCTTCGTGTTTTACGTGTGCCCTTGTGTGCCAAAATAAATATTTTTCTTTCTTTCTTTCTTATTTAGTTTGAACATTTTCAAAACACATATTTTCAATAGAATACTGTTGGTTATGGCAAACCGAGCATCGCAGCTGTTTTATCAGCTTATATGTCTAAACCTATCATACAGCAGACTTGAGATCTAAGAAATAGTGATACAATAAAGTTTTTACTTTCTTTATTTTAATTTTGCTTGTCAAAATGACCACACTCCGCCTGATGGTAAGCAGTCATGTGGTCTAAGAGCCTCCATACCGTCCTCATAGCAGCTGAGACGATGTTGAGATCTCTACTTTGACGGCCTGAGGTGCTTTTTCACGCCCCGCTTAAAGGACCCAGGATTGAAGGAAGAAGGAAACACGTGCCTTGGCAGTTGATCAAAATCTTATCGGAAGTAGCGACATGCGATGCTGCGCCAAAACTTCAAAAACTGATCTATTTTCACTTCATTACAAAGCATGTGTTTTCGCCAGTCATTGCAAAATGCTCGATCAATTCGCCACCAATGTTTGTTTCGTAAAAGTACGATACAAATCAAGTGATCAGCTTGATCTAAGTTTTCTGCTTCTCAACAGAGCTTGAGTCTAATTACCAATAAAACTATTACTTTTGACAGGTTTTTACCATTAGGCATGTTCAAAGTATGCTTTTGGAACTGGATCATAAATACAAATAAATAAAATAAGTGTCTGTTTGTAATGTCAAAACAACAGCTTTTTACTAATATGAAAGTAGGTACGGCATATACAAAAAAAAACAAAAAATAATTTAAACCCTTTCAGAACTGATGATAAACTTGACTTTGACCATCCATGGAAAATTCGAACAGCCTTTCTACATGAATGTTAAATTTCAGTACTTTAACCCTTTACAGTGTTCGAATCGATATACGCAAAATATTTAGAAAATGTTATCCCTTAGATTAGCTAGTAACGTTTATATTCCAAAATGGCGGCTTCGCGTTTGTGTTCACTAACTGTTTGATACGCGAAAATGATGGTGTCCGACCTATTTACAACGGGGGTCAAGACCACTACAAACAACACACAATAAATAAATTGCTTCTGTCCTCATTTGCCGCTAGCGGTCGACTGAGGCGGAGATAACTAGTCGACAGTTAAATGCGTTTATTATAAATTGAATTAGGCGAAACATTAGCGGAAGCAAACACATCGCAGTTGGCACTAGTGATGATCAGGGTGCCTAGTGCGAGTTGTTTTTACGTTAACGCGATCGAAACCTTTGCCGCGTTTGTTTATCTGATTGGTTAAGAGCTTGGAGCGGGCCAATCGGAACGCCGAATGTCATAAACGTGTCGATCGCGTTAACGTAAAAAAAATTCGCACTAAGCAACCGGGTGTCTGTTGATCGTGCGTCCGTTATTAAACAATCACACGTGTGAACTGTACTACGGGTAAAAGATCGTATTTTTCTGATCGGTAACACTACACACAATGATCGGTCTGCATGTAAATCACTGCTAGGTGATCGTTTTTATTTGTGATCCGCATAATATATTGGCAAATGAATGTCTAAAGGATTATATCTTTTCTTCAGTTTTTTTTCGTGTCGTTGTTACCTGTCACAACGTCACAGTTTTCAATTGCCCGACGCACTTGGCTATCAGGTTGGAGGAATTATAAAGACAGTTTGAACCAACATCGAACCTTATATTTTTTAGAGGAGCAACGGCTTACATGCTCACTACGAACCTGAAGAGGAATATTACAGTGCTATGCTCTCGCTGTTTCACGATAGTAAATTCTGTAAAGATTCTGTTTCCAGGTTCATTCAGTTGACAGTGTTACCATTTCGACATGAGCCTTTCTGCGATTAGGAAACACATTGTTAAATAATGTTGGAGAAGTAAGCCTTCACGCCACCTACTGTAAAATAAAACTGAAAATAATATGAAGACGAACCAACAAACTTATCGTTATTCAAGAGGTTGGTTGGTGTGAAAACTGCAGCGGAATTGCCAAAATAAAAACCAAATATTCTATTTAAATTTGGAATATTAGTAAAGTAACTCGTGACTCGTTTTTACACAAGCATAAACATGTCTTGGTAATGATTAAAATTTGTTGGCATGGCTTAAAATCTTAACTATAAATCATAGTTACTCTTTCAAAGTCAATAAGATAACATAAAATTTGCAATGACTTACCGTTCAACGTCCTGGAGAATGTCTCTGGCCTTGTTAACGTCAGGGTTATTGCTTGTGGAGGGAATCTCCTCGCAGATGTGTTGCGGTCTCGTCGTATCTCGGTATGGGACTGAGCTGTCGCCGTTCGTTAATAACGACCTGTGGGTTGTGAGGGGTCTTATTAGTTAAGGAAGTGCGTTTGATCTGTCAAAACAGTGTTGTGGAAAAGAATATGGAAAAAGATCTAACGGTATTGCTGGAAAAGACTTTAAAAACAGATGTCATCTGTTACCGATATTAAATAAACTGTCGCAGTTATGTAAATTACAACTTGACTGTTTTAATATTATTTTAAACTATTTATATATACACTTTTTGCCGACGTTTCGACGGCCTCGCCGCAGCCACGGTCACGGTTTAATTAAGGTGGTGTGTTTCTCGATCTTGCAGTGTCAAGTTCAACTTAAAACATATTGCTGGTACTTTAAAAATACTTAATACTACAACATTGAAAGGAATACCACCTAAATACGCAAAAAGTAGTTTGATCTTGATGTGTAATATTCGCATAAACGCAAAACAATATTCCGTTACCAATATGATAATTCCTATGGATTATGGCTTAACCCTGCTCACACTAAGAAGATGTCCAGCAGTACGACAGTTTATATTTTAATTCCTACACATAATTTTTATCTATGCGTTTGTGTACACCTCTAGAACGGCGAAGCCAATTTAAGTATAGCTTTTTGTATTAAGACATGTTTGATTTAGCAGTAAGTGTTTGTTTTATTTAAACCGATTGAAAGTAAAAAGCTAACATGCTAATTTTAAAGTACTTTACGGAGTAGCTTTGCACACATGCCGTGATACTGTTATTAAATACGAGTAAATGACGCTATTTATCATCAAACAATAAAAGAATACATCTCTCAAAGATAGTAGCATCTATATTATTAGTTATTACACTAGATGTTCCCGCGGTTTCACCCGCGTTTATCGTTACTGCGCCGCCCCCGTGGGTCGTAGCGTGATGTTATAAAGCCTATAGCCTTCCTCATTAAATAGGCTATCAAACAATAAAATAATTTTTCAATTCGAACCGGTAGTTCCTGAGATTAGCGCGTTCAAACAAACAAACTCTTCACCTTTATAATATTACTATAGATAAGTTTCTGCAATCTTACGGCAACGCATATCAAATTTATTCTAAACTATCTTTTGCGTGCAGCTCAGCCTGCCTGGTACCTACATCAATAAAAAGTAGCCTATGTCCTTCCCCAGATTTTAAACTATCGTAGTACCGAATTTCATCCAAATTGATTAAGTAGTTTAGCCGTGAAAAGGTAACAAACAGACAGAGTTACTTTCGAATTTATAATATTAATATAGTAAGGATGTTTACCAAAGAGATGGTTTAGGTATCTGTGCGCCATATTTCATCTAAATCCTTTCAACGGTTTATGCGTGATCGAGTAATATACATTCAAACACCTACACAAACATTCACCATTAGTATAATATTAGTAAAACTAGTGACCCGCCCTGGCTTCGCACGGATAGTACAAAACCTTAACAAATTATACACCTAAACCTTCTTCATGAATCACGTGTCACATGTCTATGGGTGAAAACGGAGTAAAAATCCGTCCAGTCAGATCTTAGTTTATCGCGAACAGACAGACGCCGTGGGGGGATTTATTTTATAATAAGTAGTGGTATTTGGTAAAAACTAACTAGTGAAAGTAATGATCTGTAATATTTCTTGGGACTGTATTGAACAAGCTGCGTGATAAGGCCCGACGCAGAGAGGAAATGCATAATGGCTTATCTACACTCATAAAACTGATTCGGTGCAGACCGACCATGATAAAATAAAAAAGATAAACTGTTACATACAAATAAATATATTGAACTATGAGTTAGGGTAATGTTTATTTGATTTTATTTTTAAAAAGACAGCTTCCACACCAGCAATAATTCCTGTGTCGCGGGGTACTTTACAAACATTCAAACAACGGATATAAAGATCATTCAGACTCGGAACAACCATTTGTGGATTACGACGACGCCGAGTGTTGTGGGTTCGAATCCCACACGAGACAAAGCTTTGTGTGCTCCACAAATGGTTGTTCCGAGTCTAGGTGTTCTCTCTGTCCGTTGTTTGAATGTTTGTAAAGTCCACCGCGACACAGGAATTATTCCTAGTGCGATTTTGGTATTTAAAAAAAGACCACTAAATTTTGTCTTTGTCTCATGTGAGATTCGAACCCACAACACTCGGTGCAGTGGTATAGTGAGGCGACCACTTGAATCACTACGCCATCCGTGCAGTAATTTTATTGCGTCTGATTTAAATCATAGTTGGAAGAATATACATCTATATATATATATATAAAGGAAGATGTCCTGACTGACTGACTTAGAGACAACGCACAGCCTAAACCGCTGGTCGTAAAAACTTGAAATTTGGAGAGCATGTGTTTTAATTTGTAGGGGTGTACTAAGAAAGGATTTTTTGAAATTCCACCCCTAAGGGGGTGAAGTAGGAGGGTGAAGTTTATATGGAATTTGCTCATTTCTGGACTTATAAGTAGAATGGACAAAACTCTCCCCTAGAGGGGTAAAATGGGGGGTATAATTTGTAACGAAATTTTCTCATTTCTGGGCTTAGCAGTATGAAAATTGGTACGTAAGTTTTCGATTACAATTGAAAAATATCTGTGTTATAAAAATTCTTTCACCATTAGTAAGCTACATTATCACCGAGTAACATAGCTATATTTTATTTAATAAATAGTGCCGTTACCTACTTTTACGCGAGCGAAGCCGCGAGCAGAAACTAGTACATAATATATACATAGATTCACGCCTCTTTCCGAGAGGGGTAGGCAGAGACTACAGATTTACATTTGCTACGACCCTGACACACTTCTCTAGCGTCATTCACTTTCATCACATTCCTCATACACGCTGCCGGTTTAAGGAGCTCTTAACCTGGCCTTTGTCCAGAACGTCTGCGATCTCATCGAGAAACGTTCGCCTAGGTTTTCCTCTTGCGACTGTAAAATAGAAATATTATATACATATATTCTTCTTGGAAGAATATATGTATATAATATTGTCATAATGTAACTCATTTTGGCTTCTACTTATACTGCTCTTTAGCTCAACAAGCATACGGCCCACCTGATGGTAAGTGGTCACCATAATCTATGGACGCCAGAGGCATCACTTGCGCGTTGCCGACCCTTTAGAAAAGGAACTGGGAAGGAGAAGGAGCAGGATGGGGAAAGGGGGTGATTGGGTCTTCGGTACTATCACTCACCGCACGAAACACAACAGTAGGAATACTGCTATTTCACGTCGATATTCTGTGAGAGGGTAGTCCTTCCCCTATCGATATATATAATTCGTAACAGGTAAGTACCTATTATCGTGATCATGCATAATGTTTACCTTATTGATGCCTTAATTTTCATCAATAAGGTGAAGCATCTAAACGGCAATAAATATGCATGATTGTGTTAATACCCATTACAAATGATATAGGCAATTACAAGATATTCCGTCTGCTTCGCTCTCGTTAATGTAGAGTTAGTCAATGAATTTCTATACCTCGGGCTAGCATTTTTCTGGATGAAAGATACCCTATTATTTGTAAACCCCTGAAAACGTGTCTGCGTGAAAACGTAACAATTCAATTCAATTCGAATTTATAATTTTATACTTAGTATCAATAAAATTGTATATTACTTCCTGAACACCTTTAATCGTAGATGTACTTTCGACTGTAAATATTTGTATTAAATATGCGCTAGTATAAAATAAAATGGTCAAGTGATGTCCTGAAACACAGGTTTATCCTAGTTCAGGCAGGCTTAAACATAACCTTTTGAACTTCATTTATTTTGTATACACTATAAATTAACATAGTTTAAGAATTAATTTTAATTTAAGCTTAAATTATTTAACAATTATATAAAATGTATGATATAGTGTAAGGATGTATTTTATTTTTTCTGTCAATAAATAAATATTATTATTATTATTTACTAGCTGTGCCCGCGACTTCGTCCGCGTGAAAAAGTGACTTTGGGCAGCATTTTTTGGATATATCTTTTGGTTTACTTTGGATTACAGACACCATCGTTTGGGTATTTAAAAAAATCTACTTTACAGTAATGCTTCTCTATACACGATATTAGATGTATAGCCATCGGTGATTAAAGCATACAGGCTGCTAGGATTGCTAACACGTGACAGAGCCACCTAAGCTGACCGTGCGAAAAACAGCTAATACTTAGATCCACACCCACAACTTTTAGCGTCGGACCTTGGGCTTTATTAATTGTCGTCGCCAAACATAGGCTCACTGCAATCTGGACTCGTTTAAAACTAAACGGAAAATTGTTTAGAATGAGAGGAATCCGAGGAATAAAAACACTATCAGCTATTCCGCACCCTGTTAAAATCTCTGCTTCTATCAGGTTTCGTTGTAAATTGGTTACTTTTAATCTGGTACCGTTGCAAAGTTTTGGCAGGCTTACATTTCTAAGGAGCATTATGGGTACGCCGACTTTTAAATTTATTTTATGAGCTGGTAGTCCAGGAGCACTGAGAGATTCTAAAAATTCTACTGGGTAGCTCATAGATTCTTCATCCCCCGAAACAAAGCTCCAAATTTCAGCGTTTATTGCTGCTGCTTGGTCGTTTCGCGGAGTTAAAATAATTCTTTCGCAAAGCCAGGAATTTTCGCAAGTTGGTATTTGCGTTGCGTTTCCATACACGGATGATATGAGGTCTCGCATTAATGAAGCTTTGCAGCATAGGTTTTCGTTTAGTACAACTTTTCCTTGTTCCTGCGGATAAACACCGTTACCGATCTCAAGTAGCAAATCTGAAAACTCTTGAGCATTTTCGTTGCCTCCGATTTGCGCTCGCATATTTACTGTCAAATGCAAAGGGATAATGTAATGCCACAGTCGAGAACTCTTTAGACAGGCTCTAACTTCATCAGCGTTTGTTCCACGTTGTATTATAGGGAGAGTCTGACGAAAATCGCCACAAAACAGTATAGTAATGCCACCCATAGGTTGGCCATTTTGCTTGACATCACGCAACGTTCTATCTACTGCTTCAACCGCTTTACGGTTTGCCATTGTGCATTCATCCCATATTATTATAATAAGGCTATAATCACGAAGAACCTTAGATTTATCGCTGTTTCTAGAAATATTACAAACAGCGCTTTCTGTGCGGTCTAGGCCGATCGGAATTTTAAACATTGTATGGGCAGTTTTCCCTCTCGGCAACAAAGTGGCTGCTATGGGATGAAGCAATAGCAAGCGCAATTTTACCTTGGCTTCGTACCTTCGCCAAAATCACGTTGGTAAGAAATGTTTTACTCGTTCCACCAGGAGCATCTACAAATAGCATTTCTCCCAAAAGCACTATCAACGCTGCGACACACCCGATCAAATATTAAACGCTGTTCTTCAGTTAATCTCGAGACATCCGTTTCTAAAATTTCGGCCAGATCTACTGGATCATAGTTGATTTTCATCAAGTAATCTCTATTAAGTAATACGTCCACCGTCAAATGATGGTTTGGGCATGCCATATTGAGAAATAGGATTACCCCCAACAGATATAACTATATCTTGAATAGCCAGCAAACAACGATTCAAGTGACTTTCACGTAATCTCTCACTAATTGGGTTGTCATTATTTAGTTGTGCGTGCCTGCAAAAGTCGTCAGCTAATTTGTTCTGATACTTATGCCATAACTGTGCAGCATCAGAAAGTGCACAGAACACCAGCGTAAGTGTAAACTACTGTTGCTTGGTCACTGCCCTTGTTCACATATTTACATAAATTATTATGTATTTTATGGATTCAATACTGTTACATACTTCAACATTGATGTGAGCTTGAAAGGTTCTCGATAATACCGGTGAATAAGGTACCACCCATCTATTATCTCAATCTATTTCCTGACCTGTAACCTTATTTTAGCTGTGACCTTGTTGAGGTAATTTTCAACGATGCAGTGGATATTTTAAACTTCTATTTATTATTTAGTAAAGTTTCAGTCAATGCTACTGAACAGAGAAAAATAGATAGATGTACATAGTTTAACAAATTAACAAATGTTCGACGTGATTCTTTAAATTGGCATAACTTTTTTATTTATAACCGATTGACATGAAACAAACACTAAATGTTAAGTGAAGCATACCACAATATATTAGTGAAAATTACATCAAAATCGAATAAGCCGTTTCTGAGATTAGCGTGCACAAACGCACAGACAAACAGATAAACAGACAAAAATTCTAACAATAATTGTTTGGGTGCTATTTGCGTTGATAAAGGTCCCAATAATATTTTTTCTCATATATCCTCCATGTACAGACAGCGATCCGTTACATTTTTATTATATGTATTGATGATAACCCTGAACCACGAAATTTTCAATAAACAATGATATGCCGGGACAGTCCAAACAAACAAACGATTATTCGAAACAAACAATTCAAACTCAAAGATTTTCAATTACAAAAACTCCAAGACAAACCCACTGATTGAAAAATTGTGTTCCGTAGTCATACTGCGCCGGAGAATCTTAACACCGCGATTCACAAAATAACGTCATATGCACAACGCCATCTATCGACATTTCGTCGTAACACTAAGAGATGTCGTTGTCAGTTACAGTAAACATTGTATCAGTATCATGGATCAATAAACAATATATTATTTGTCCCTGGTAGTAATGAATACTTTAATCATGTAGTACATGATTTTTATGTATCATCAATCGTTTGCCCAGCGCACGCCAAATAGTGAACTTTATAGGTAAAATGTTGGTACTTTGAGTTATATTCTTGCAATTTTTTTAAGGATATCTAATTCTGTTGGATATCATTTATAGCCTATGTTACTCGCTGATAATGTAGCTTTATATGCAATCACAATCTATGAACTTAAATTTAAGCAAATCGCAACCTTATTTGTAAACCATTACGGCGGATCTAGTACCTACGATACGATCACATCGCCTACATTAAACTTTAATTTGACTTCAAATGCTCATAACTTTTGATAGAGAAGACGGATTTTAATGAAATAAAGACTAAATGTTACTTGAGGATATTCTTTATAGTATTCTTACTGAGTCTATCGTATTAACTTTGTACTTCAGGCGTGATGCGACAACAAACAAACAGACAGACAGACAGACAGATTTAAAAAAAAATGATTGATATATGTTTAGTTAATTATTCTGAGCCCCCTAAATCATTTATTTCGTAAAATTCTAAAATGTACAGACACCTGATATTTACAGTTTTATTATATGTATAGGTGATCAATGAATAACATTGCTGTTGGTTATGAATGAAGTTTAGCCATCGCGTGATATTTCGCTAATAAGATTAGATATATTTTAATGTACGTAATCGATATTATTAAAACGATTGCACGTATAGCCTAGTGATTAAGTGCTCGTCACCGTTGTCATTGTTCGAGCGTCGTGAGTTCGATACACGAGCCGTATAATGAACAAACAAAATTCCGTGTCTGGGTGTCCGTTGCTTGAATGTTTGCAAAGTTCTTAGCTACACAGGCATTATTTCTCGATGAAAGTTGTCTTTTTTAACAAAATTAATTTGGCAAATATGCACAGAAATTAGTACTTTTCTTCTTTTGCCTGTGGTAACCATTTAGGCGGGTATCGTATGTTTAGTTGTCTTCACAGTAGAGTAAATAATGATAAATAAATGATTTATTGACATAATATTGTTTTACTTCCAAGTAATCAATTACAGCATCGCTGATTTCAGCATGAATGGACCGGCTTGACCGGGGAAGGACTACCCTCTCACAGAATATCGACGTGAAATAGCAGTATTTCTACTGTTGTGTTTCGTTCGGTGAGTGAGAGTGCCGGAGGCCTAATCACCCCCTTTCCCCCATCCCGCTCCTTTTTCTTCCCACTTCCTTTCCTAAAGGGTCGACAACGCGCAAGTGATGCCTCTGGTGTTGCAGTCGTCCATAGGCTACGGTGTATGCTTGTTTGTCACCTTAGTGGCATAAAAAAAGAACCCCCAGCTAGGTTATTGTGTGTGCGTGCTTGCGTGCGTGCATGTGTATGTGTCCCTGTGTGGGTGTTTCTGTGTGTGCGTGTGTGCGTGCGTGCGTGCGTGCGCGTGTCTATGTGTGTGTGTTTTATTTCATTGGTTGTAGTACTTTTTCGGATTCAATATAATCTAACAATCGTAACAATGTATCATGTGTCGATTTTATTTTTGGCCTCGCTGTTTGTTAGCGGTTTAATTTTAAGAATTTTGTTTATCTTTATTAAACGTATGGGGCTAAATGGACAGCTGATGGTGTTTTGCTTTGAAGATATTTAGCACTTAAGGTTTGTTAATTTTGTGGATAGATAAAAGAAGATAGGGATAAAGTTGTAAAGTAATATTCTACCACATACACACAACACCATCTAGCACAAGCGAAACAGAGCTTGTATTATGGCTACTAGACAATGGATAAACGTATAATATATACTTTTTATTTTGTAAACACATACATATTATACATAGAAACATCCAGACCAAGACAAACATCCATGTTCATGCACACAAATGTTTGACTTGTGCGGGAATCGAAGCCGAATATTAATGACTTCCTTATTTTGCAACCAATTTTGATACGTTTACACTAAACGTTTTTCCTTTGAATTACATACATACATACATAGATTCACGCCTGTTTCCCAGAGGGGTAGGCAGAGACTACGGATTTCCATTTGCTACGATCCTGACACACTTCTCTGGCTTCATTCACTTTCATCACATTCCTCATACACGCCCGTCGGTTCAAGGAGCTCTTAACCTGGGCTTTGGCCAGAACGCCTCCGATCTGATCGAGAAACGTTCTTTGAATTAGTTTTCCTTATTTGTGTAATAGGGATTATCTCATGTAAAAAAGTCCCTTCTATACATACATACCTTCATAATCTCAAGGCTATATTGTCGAAGGAGTGAGCAGAGATGTATTACTTACATCACCATCTATGCCTCCAGGTACTACGTAATAGGGGCCTAATATAACTGCCTCCGTGGCGCAGCGGTTGAGAATACGGCTGCTAGGTACATGGAAAAGGCATAATAAATATATAATGTTTTGGTATACTTTTTTATATATACTTTTAATTTAGATATAATTTTGAAATTTACTATTAAAATACTGACATTTAAAATTTGTTGCTATAACAGGAATAATAATTATTAATGCTTTGAATTATAATATACTTTTTAATAAATTAAGTTATCTGTTTAATATTAATGTTATCAAATGATAATAATTAAGCATTTGTATGATAATTTCAATAGAATTGTATATATGTATTTGTACGCCCTTTGTGGGAAAACTCAGCGCAGTCGTGTAATTTTGTAACATCGCTGTAAACCTGTACATTTAGCAAATAAGATGTTATGATTATGCTATGCATGAGGTTTCGAGTTCAAATCCCAGGTCGCGCCACCAAAACGTTACTAGGTTTGTCTGTTAAGAAACGTCAATAACAGCCCGGAGTTAGGAACTTGGCGGTGTCAGACAACGTCGTGCCTCGAATAGCACGTAAAGCCGTTGCTTCTGCACCTGATCTTTCTCCGGTTGTGTCGGATTACCAGCCTATCGGATCATGAGGGTTAGGGAGTAAACAGTACATTAAAATTGTGTTTGCGCACTATATTACCTTCAGCGCAGATGGCCAGTCTCCGTTAACATTGGCCGCCGTGACCGAAATTCGGTCTGGAATTCTGGTCAGAGTCTACAGTAATGTGGTCGATAGATGGCGACCAGGCACTAGTCTCCGTGTAGCTACTGAGACTGCTGGTTAATAAAATCGAACTAAATAGTTCATATGTATAAAGAGGTACCTAATAAAGGAATACAACATGCCATGACGTATTCATTGCTCAAAGATTTGCGGTTAGATAACTCTGTATAAATCATACTTTTCATGGAAAATATTAATTAAATCATACTGTATAGGCAGCCTCAATAGTCACATAGTAAAACTTTGCGCTTACTATTACAACCGAACGGGATAGCCCGTGTTCGAATGCCAGGTAGCGCAAACTGTTGTTACCGCATTAACTCAAGATGTTGCCTGAACCTAACAAGTAACGTAAGTGTGAATATAGTAACTTCACTAAACTCACTAATGGCCAGGTTCAATACCCAAACACCAATCGTTTTACCTACAGACAGTTATTTTTTGACACATCATCATCATCATGTCAGCCAAAAGACGTCCACTGCTGGACACAGGCCTCCCCCAAGGTTTTCCACACAGACCGGTCTTGGGCCACCTGCATCCAACCGCTTTCCGCGACCTATATTGACACATATTCCATGAAAACTATGTCAAATTTCTACTTCTTTTATATTAAAATACTAGCGACTTCGTCCGCGTAGATTTTAACTAAAAAGTGTTTGTCTCCGCACACACTCACACCCAAGTTACAACTTAATTGGTGCCGCGGCCGCTTACGCTCAAATTGTAGAGCATATGATTTGCAACAAATTTAGTCGAAAATTTTTTTTATTCGTCTATCCGTTTTTTATATAGAGGGCGAAGAGTCCGCAGCGCCCAGCCATACTACTACTATATATAAAACTAATAGTTATTAGTTTTATCTTTGCAAGATTGCTTTGATTGACTCAAAGTAATGTCTATTATCGATGTATCGAGGTTTTGTGTTTATTATGGCAGCACCATCTCTAACTGGTATGAAGCCGGAAAACGTAAATGTCAATATCAGAGCTTGTATTGCAAGTTGCAACTCCATTGTGACGTTTAGTGTTTATTTCTTGCAGTTAATATCGAGCACTTTTACCTATAAGTTATAAAACTGCAATGTATTCTGTTTTATTTCATTCTTAATAGATTGTACTCATAAATAAATTAAAATAATGTATAAAATAATATAGCACATATTTAATATAAATTGTATTGATGAGATATAAGAAGATTTGATAACTTTAAAATGACAAGTTTTTTGTAAATCACTTCTTATGCTAATTAATTATTGGCATTGCTTACCATTATTATCATTAGCCTTTATGGATGTGCACTGTGCTGTGGGCTCGAATCAGTATGGCGTCTTGGCATGCCCCTTTAAGATATACAATAAGTATTTTATCTAATGAGTTTTTAATTACACAAAGTAGGTATTACATACATACATACATATATAGATTCACGCCTGTTTCCCAGAGGGGTAGGCAGAGACTACGGATTTGCATTTGCTACGATCATAACACAAATTATTTATTGTTAATGATATTTCAATAATTTAATAAGTTTATACAAGGTATTATTCACTGAGATTCACGGTTGACCTTGCATTACAAAGAGTATGGCTGTGCGCTGCCGACTCTCCGGCCTCTATAAGGCACTGTATGGCTCCGAGACATGGACATTGACACAAAAAAACAGAGAGAGATTAGAAGCGTTTGAAATGTGGTGCTGGCGTAGGATGGAAAGAATAAGTTGGACTGAAAGAAAAACAAATGAGGAAGTTCTAAATATGGTAAAGGAAAAGAGACATATTCTAAAAACAATAGAGAACAGAAGAGGGAAAATGTGGGGCCACTTGATACGACATGACACTTTTATAAGAAACATCTTGGAAGGAAAAATAGAAGGCAGAAGGAGAAGAGGAAGGCCAAGGAGGACGTTCATAGATCAAGTGAAAGAAAAGGTAAAAGTTACGTCGTATCAAGAAGTCAAAGCGCTGGCTGAAGATAGAACATTATGGACACAACAACTAGAGCTTGGCTCTTAAATTGAAGAAGAAGAGTAGCACCTAGTGTAACCGTTTGCAAAATGTAATAGAGTGTCAAATAAACAACGCGATAAAATCTGTATGTACCTAGTAGTTTAATTTCAATGAATTCAATATTCTTTAAATAAACTTATTTACTGACCTAATGTCGATCACGGTGGCTAACCTGACAGGCCGTTTACGCGCGAGCTATTATAATAGTGCACAAGTGTGTGCGCAAACACAAGGGTACTCTCTATTCCCTAACTCTCAAAATCAGATAGGGTCACAATTCGAAAAGAGCGGATTAAGATCAGGTGCAGGGCAAACGGGCACGGAGTTGTTCAGTACCAGCTAGTTTTTTATCTCTGAGCATTACTGAGAATGAGTTAAGATACTATTGAGAATATCTCTACCAAAAAACGCAATATCGTTTTGTTGGGAATACATAAACTCATGAGCTACATACCTAGTACATAATAAAAACAACATTTGGGGCAGTCTATGGGGACTGCCGATAGAAGTCAAAACTTTAATCCTTGATCATAAATACTTCTTTATAAACCAAAAATAATTCAAAAATGGAAAGCGTTCGGTGACCATAACGCGAGTACCATGATTTTTGTTCACCCAAGAAGTGCTCAAAACGCCTAAAGAAGTTTTCACCTTAAAAAAATCTTGACAATTATGTATATAGTAAACTCAATCTATACAAATAAATAAAATTGAAGTGTCTGTTTGTAATGTCAAAATAACAACTTTTTATCTAATGCATATGAAAGTATACAATAATAAGAAAACATCTATTTAAAAAAAAAAAAACTGTTTGTCTGTTTGTTCCGGGTAATCTCCGAAACGGCTGAACCGATTTTGACTGGACTTTCACTAGCAGATAGCTGATGTTATAAGGAGTCACATAGGCATAACATACTTTGATTTTAGAAAAAAAAATAGGGTTCCGCGGAGAAAAACACTTTTTAGTTAAAATCTACGCGGACGAAGTCGCAGGTAACAGCTAGTATTATATATACATCGCTTCGCAATATAATATGTACTAAATTTCAGACCATTCTCACCCCTTTCTAAATAGTGGATAATTGGATTGAACGATAATTTTTTTTTGTATTGTATATGAGGCAAACGAGCTGACGGATCGCGTGATGGTAAGCGATTACTGCCACCCATGGACACCTGCAACACCTGAGAAGTTACAAGCGCGTTGCCACCCTTTTAAATTTGTCCCCTCGCCCAGAAGGGAGGGGGGTTGGGCCTCCGGTACCTTCACTCACTTGACGAAACACAACGCAAGCGCTATTTCACGCGGTTATACCCATAATTACCTAGTAAGATTGATACATTAAGGCCATATTAAAAAAAACCGTGTTGAATATTAAATCTCGCTCTCGATACACAATCGACTAATAATGTGCTACAACCATGAACAGGACAATTTGTTAACAATTGTCAATCCGCCTAGCGCAGCCAACATTCAATGCCAATTTAACTTGATCATATTTATAAATGCCTCCGTTGTCAGTACAATATAGACAATTACTTACTTATGTTATGATTTATTGATATGACTTTAACACTTGTGGTGTCAAGTTTAGGATTGTTACTATGAAGGAAAGCAGTTTTGGTGACATTATTCATGATAATACTACATTTTGCCGTCGGCATAGCTCGCGTTCATGTAGAGTTTGCCAATAAATTCCTACCTCTCGGGAACAGTAGGTACTCACTTGTTTCTGGATGAAAGGTACCCTATGTCCTTTGCTATACACCTGACAATGTGTAAGCGACATTTCATGATGATCGGTCGAGTAGTTGAGGCGTGAAAGCGTAACAATCAAACAAACAAACTCACATTCGCATTTATAATATTAAGTACGAATGCCGGGACTGGTAAGTAGAGGCATGGTGAAAAGACGCTAAACGAACCTCTGATCTCCCCGTGACCACGGCTGCTGAAAAGCAACCGAAACGTCGGGGAAAGTTTAAATATAAATAGTTTTAATAGTTTCAATAATTTAATTAGCTTAAAAATTAGTAAAATTTAATAGTAATAGTACCTAGTGTAATAATTTCTAAATAATGTAATAAAGCGTCAAATAAACAACGCGATAAAATCCGTATATAGTAGTTCAAGTTCAATGAATAACATTCGCGTCAACAGAAGACAATATTATGTGAACCTCTGATCCTAGATTATGTCTCTGAACTCAAAATGAAAATAAGCATAGCATTTTGTATGGGAATCACGATATTAGATGTAGAAAAGTGACGACACTTTCATAATAATTATGTAAATGTTATTCACCGAATCAAGTGGTATTTTGTCATAAAAATACCTAATACCTTTATTGGATTATCCATAGGGATAGATGTTATTTTCCTTGAATTGAATTGATGAGTCGTTATTTTATATAAGTGAGCAATAGTGCAATTGGGGATAGCCTGCGACACAGAAACTTATCGCCATTTTAATATGTAAATAATTCTGAGCAGAATCTGGTAATGTTTTTTTAAAAACAACTCGCGCGCTAGGATTTATTCCTGAGTCGCGGGCGACTTTTAACAAACATTCAAACAACGGACAAAAAGAACATCCAGACTTGCAACAGCCATTTGTAGATCACATAAATGTTTGTCCCGTGTGCGAGTCGAACTCAATAGCTCAGTGGGGAGACCAACAGACTGCAATGCAAAGGGTTTCGGGTTCGAATCCACTTCGCGCACCTCTGACTTTCGGAAGTTATATGACTTTTCGAAATTATGTGCGTATTGATTGACAATTATCGGCTGCTCCGTGCCTCGGAGAGCACGTTAAGCCGTCGGTCCCGGCTGTCATGAACATCTGTGGCAGTCGTTAATGGGAAGTCAGTGCCCTCTAATATCCTGACACTAGTCTAGCCTTAGGGTATCTTTAGCCTTCGGGTTGCGGAAGTCAGATGGCAGTCGCTCCGTGTAAAAACTGATATCCAGTCAAATTCGGTTAGACTAGAAAGCCGACAAGTGACATGGGAATAATAAAGGCTAGGGAGAAGAAGTGGTATTCGAACTCACAACACTCGGCGCAGTGGCGAGGCGACCACTGAAACTGCTACGCCATCCGTCCAGTCAATACTTTTGTTATTATTAAGTTACGTTATCCAAAACTTGCATCGACTATTTGCATCACGCTACGAGCTACAGGAGCGGTGCAGTAATAATAATATCCTCCAGACCGAATTTCGGCCATGGCGGCCAATCTTAACGGATACTATTTCAATATAATATCTACCACTAGGGAATCGCAACTGTGTCTCCTAAACACAGGCTATCCTGTAGCCTATCTAGGAGAACAGTACTCCTCCCACGACATTGTAGATCAAAATTATTCGATCGATGTAACATACTATTGTAAAAACCCTACAATATTTTTTTGTGTAAGTGAAGTTATTATTATTATAATAATTTAAAAAAATAAAAATTAAGTTTAACAGAAAATTAATGAATATTTTTTTATAGAATGTTAACTAGACGTATGAGTAATTAAATACTGGCTATCTGCGCAGGAGATATTATAGTGCACAAGCGTGTGCGCAAACACAAGTGCACTCTCGGTTCCCTAACCCTCATGATCCGATGGGACGGTAATCCGACACGACCGGAGAGAGATCAGGAGCAGGACCAACGGCTTTACGTGCTTTCCGAGGCACGGGGGTGTCTAACACCGCCAACTTCCAAACTCCGGGCTCGTATTGAGATTTCTAAACAAAAAACCCAATATCTTTTTGTTGGCCCGACCCGGGATTCGAACCCAAGACCTCATACACAGCAGTCGCATTCACTACCGCTGCGCCACGAAGGCGTGGTAACTGTGGGTGAAACTGCGTGGGAAATTTCTTATCTCACATATCTTTCGCCTCCGTGCGTGCAATAAGCCTAAAAAGGAGTAGAATGTTTTCGTTTCACATATTATTATGTGGATTACTCTTTTAGTATCGTCATTAATACATTATTTAATGATTGCGGCGTAGGTTTCGTGACATACGTTTGTAAGAGAGAGGTACCTACTTACTGAGGTTGATTTCCAGGTTAGACAGTGTTATTCATTTTTTGTTAGACTATTCTTAAAAGCAATATGGATGAAGGGTTTAGGAATAACAGTTTTTCTTATTCATCAGTTATTTACTCACAATGGCCTAATTGTGAGACAATAAACAAAGTCTTACGGACTTAACATATGCATAACTAAATAATACATGGAGTTAGGAAATATATCTAGTGCAGTTCTAGGCTTGCCTTGTGGACCAACAGTGTGTGTCAATTGTCTCTGCCTGCTCCTTCAGACACACAACATATCATTATTTTTAAACTAGCTTTTGCCTGCGGCTTCGCTCGCGTTAATTTAGAATTTGACAATCAATTATTCGGGTTGAACTCTGCTTGTAATAATATAATTCAATCATGATTCGAAAGAAACGTGGCGCCATCTATTATCATAAGAACGTTATTGTTGTTTTCCTCGGGAACAGTAATTTTTTTCGAGATGAAAGGTAGCCTATGTCCGTTTCTGTACACTTGACAACGTATATGCAAAATTTCAGGATGATCGGTTCAGTGGTTCAGGCGTGAAAAGGTAACGAACAAACAAACTTATTTTCGCTTTTATAATATTAGTTAGGATTGTGCATTTCCTCACAGCTATTCCCTTTCATTTTTATATGTATATAGCCTGTATTTTTTTGGGTTGGTTACTTACGGAGAATGGCCCAATTGTAGGGTTAAGTGCGGATAACACACATCCAACTAATTAACTAACTATGTATCCTGTATGATTATACATAGATAAATTAATGGCAGAGTATTTCAAACAGCCTGTCAGAATATTGAGAGGCTTTTAAATCTATGTGTGTTTTATTATGTCATTCATGATTCATGCATTACAGTTTGTAATAACCACTTGTAAAGCTACTGAGAATTTTGTGATAGACACAGTTATTGGCCCTGGCCTTAAGGTCTGGGAGTGCCTAAACCTCCCCAATAGCACTTATTAGTAAACTGAGCCCCCTAATACTTTATCCTATGCTCCTGGGTAATGTATACTAACTATATGAACTACAACTATATTTGTTAGTTTTCATTTACAATTCCATGGATATTTATGGTTACCTAATTATAAAATTTTGTAAAGATGTCTACTGAATTATATTATATTATTAGTTAATACAGATAAAATTTACAAAGATCTTAGCCCTGTAATATTTTTGTCAAGTTGACAACCCTGAAATTTAATTGATAATTTTTTTATTTTCTCATTTTTACAAAAAATTTACACCACCCACAAATATATGCAAATAAGTTTCGGTTAGTAAGGGTTCGTAGCATTTAAACCAAGAAAAAGAAAATGGACACATCCTACGAACAATAAAAAAACATTAAACTGATTTCATTAAGAACATAATTTATTTATTCTTTAGGTCAATAATACTTTAGGTAGGACCCAGGAATAGATGCCACTAGGCACATACTCTCACACTTACAAATTACTGAACAAATAAGTTACCTAAAACATCCGACACTATCATAATATTAGATAATTAATATCTGTTAGTAGTTAACAAAACTATGAGTTAATTAAATAATGAGTATCAACTACTCTGGAATGTCAATGTCAAGTAATTCAAAGAAATGCATAGATAATAGGCTGAAATGTATACTGGCATTGTCATATCGGACTTGACAGCCACACTAAACAATTTCACAAAGATGCTGTATAAATCATCTGAGGAAGAAGTAAAGGCCTTAGATTTATTGTTACCGATCTTATGCATTTAGATCCTTAGTTCCCAAAGTGGTCCAGGTGGACCCCCAGGGGTCCACGGGAGGCTCGACGGGTATCTACGTTGGCGTGGCAAAAAAATAGGGGTTCACAATTCGTAGGCGAAGATCCACGAAAATTTATTTGATTTCGATAGTGAAGAACTAAAATGTTGGCTTGACTTCACCTATCAATGTAGGCAGATAATAGTTTAAGAAGCTCAGCGACTGTTACTTGTAAAAACTTGCATATTCCATATTCAGTACCAGTGGTCTCGAACCTACCGATTACTCAGTAGCAAAAAAAAGGTCAGCCTGACTACCATGGTAGGTTCAGACAAGAGAATTTAAAAAAAAGTTCAGCCTATATAGATTGGATCAAATTTACGAATGCCAAGCAATATGGTAGTAATGTAGCTGCAGGGGAATCCACCGAAACCAGCTAAATTTTGAATGTGGTCTATGAGAAAAAAGTCTGGGTACCTCTGATTTAGATGATCATTACATAAAGCTCTGTTTTATTCTTATACCTAGTTCTTACATGTAATGTTATAAATATTAATCAATTATGTATATATGGAAGGTTCCGGTTTCAATTCTAGGGTTTAGATAGGTTATTCGGTAAGTTATGGTGTCTGTCAATGGGCTTCATATATTGCAATAGGCTTGCCTCTCATGTAGGATAACTGGCTACACAACATTATGTTCAATATACTTCTGCCTATTGTACTTTGATGCAACAAATGTATTTTTTTAAGGAGAATTTAGCCATTTGTAATGCAAGAGATAAGTAGAATTTGGTTCACAATTAAACCTAAAAGTTTAAATTAGTAACAATATAAAAACTATTTTTAGGTTAAGGTACTTAATATAAATAAAACTAAGAAATATAATTGGAATGACATGTTACTGACCTTATAGAATTCTCCTTACGCGGTTCTGCATATAAATTACTGTCACCACTATCATACAAATTGTACGGTTCTATTGATGAAATCATTCGTTGTTCATATATTGCTCTATTAATTACTGATTTTTCATCAATCGGGTAAACTTTCATAGTATACTGTGACTGTGAGTCATTCGATTGGTATTGTGTGTCATTACTTTGCGATTCCTGGATAGGGGGGATGTTTGGAGGAAATTGATATGCAGGTAATGACGATTCTATATCATTATTAGATATGGGAGATTGCACTGTAGTACTGCTCGGACTACATGTTGTGCTCAAATTGTCATATTGTATAACAGTGTCTTGTACGGGCATGGTAATGTATGAAGAATCATTCTCTTCATCACGTTTCACATTCTTGGAGCTAGTGACAGTGTCTTCTGGGTCCCTTTGCTGCCTTTTCCTTGCTCTGTTCTCTTCTATTTTCCTTCTTTTTTCAGCTTTGTCTTCTTCTGACATAATAAATTCTTTCACCATTCCAATTGAGAGGCATTTTTCTAATCGACATTTCTGACAGAACCTTCTGGTGACCACAGTGATCACGCAGTTATTCGTGAAGGGGCATTTGAACTCCTTGCTAGCCAACGCGTTACGTCGAAAGAATGCCTTACAACTCTCACACGAGATAGCATTGAAATTGTAACCTAGAGCCTTATCACCACACACTAAGCATATTTTTTGCAACCCGGACGGCAACTCCTTCTTCTGAGCAGTCGCATCGTCCTTCTTATCATCACTGTTATCCATTTTTAACTAATATAAACACTCACTACAGTAAACATTGGCATCAATTTAGCAACTTAATTAGACACTAGATCACATCACAAGCGCTCCACATATCTGCTATACTGATACACTAAACTTATTATCAGATATACTAGCTTTTTGCAATGATAACTTAATAATTCGTTAAAAATGTTTCGAGATAAATACCCACTAAATAACAATACATATCGTCAAGTGACTAATGACATAAGTCATGATTGAGCTGTCAAAACTCAAAAATGATTGATAGCTGTGACGTCAGTTATGTCATTACTGTCAAATGAGTAGTCATGCTCTCATGGACAATTATAGAAAAATCATAGTGTAGGTAACAGATATACTCACGCCTGATTTCGGAAGGGTAGGCGGAGACTACGGCTTTCCACTTGCTACGATCGTGGCATACCTACCTCTTTTGTTTCATGCACTTTCTTTATATAATTCATGCACGCCTGTCCGTGGAGCTGTAAATCTGGCCTTATTTACACCATTGTCTTTCCCTTTCGGCTGAGTTATTCACATTAGCCTTATATACATTTTTATTCAGTTTTTAATCGTCAATTCTATTTACTATTAACTATAAATTAAAATATTAATTTGATTGTGATTTGTTAGATTTTTTCTAATTTATTCGTGTGATGGGGTTAATAGCCAATTTAATTATTATTAGAGGCTTTCCTGCCTAAAGATTCGACCAGTTTTAGGTACATTATGCTTTCTAAAGCAGTAGACGTTGACCAAACTCAAATAGTTACTGTCACCGCTATATTATTAAGGCTAATGTTGAGGGTCGCACCCTTTGATTCCTTGGTACCTATTGTTTATGCAGTAAGTTTACCAGATTCCTATTGCGTTGATAGCACATCGACTATTTGAAGAGTTGTCGATGCTTGAGTGATTGCTTCGGAACACCAGTTAGCCATTAATCAGCTGGATTACACATATTATGTTAGTTTGCGTCTTTGACAGTAGGTATAAAACGAACATAGCTGGTGAGGTAAATTTAGCCAGATTACCATCTACTACTACTTCGCACTGCTAGTGTAAATTTTCTGAAGGAATAATCCAATATTATCTACTATCCAGCTGTCGAAGGAACTATGTAGATTCTGACGGCAAGCGCGATTTCTGTAAAATTTTTGCTGCATGCAATTTCAACTACGGACCAATGAATAATTGATATTCCCTGGAGTTTTGGATGGTTAGTCGGTACTTCGTTGACGTGCATGCAGCTCTTCATGTCAGTTGTCCATTGAATGATGTCATATCTTATTCCAATATGACGATATAGTTTTATCAAACGTGAAACGGATATGATAATGATAGGTAATTTTGTTATTATTATTTTATAACTTCTGATTAATTAGTTGCCAACCAACTTGTATGAGTAACTAACTACGCACAGGTAGACCAGATTACTCAAATACTTATGAATGGTCATCTTTAGTATCATGCTAATCGCTATCTTCAAAAATTTCAGATTTTATATTAGCTGATAATGACATGAAATCACTAGGTATTTTTTTAATACCGATGATCGGCTATTATTTTATTACACACATTATAATAATGTTCTCCAGACCGAAATTCAGTCACGGCGGCCAATCTTAACGGAGACTGGCAATCTGCGCAGGAGAGATGCGCAAACACAAGTGCACTCTCTGTTCCCTAGCCCTCATGATCCGATGGGGCGGTAATCCGACACGAACGGAGAGAGATCAGGCGCAGGTCCAACGGCTTTACGTGCTTTCCGAGGCACGGGGGTGACTAACACTGCCAACTTCCTAACTCTGGGCTCCTATTGAGATTTCTAAACAAAAAACCCAAGATCTTTTTGTTGGCCTGACCCGGGAATCGAACCCAGAGACCTCATGCACAGCAGTCACATTCACTACCGCTGCGCCATGGAGGTAGTTAAAACACATTATATGAATAGTAGTGCCGTAATGTTCTTTAAAACATAATGTCTTTTATTTAACTAAATGAAGCTCAGCCTAAGTTTACTTCTTTACACCACTGAAAACCATATCCACGTTGTTTTATCTAGAGGAGCTATCAACACACCGCCAAATAAAAATCTTTGTTATAGAAAACGCGGGAACTAACTCCACCGTGATAAGTATTTACTTACATAATTTTTTGATACGCTCGGCGTTTCAAATTACTTACAAAAAGCACTGTTTATGATATTATTATAATGATGTGTGTAGATTTTACTTCCTCTGTAAGCAGACACATAGGTGCACAATGTACATATTATTATAATGGCTTTAATAAAACGCTACTTAACGTAGGAATTTAACTATTGGCTTAATGATACACGATCAAAGGATTTTTTTTTAATAGGACATCGGTGGCAATTCAGCTTACGGCTTGCCTGATGGTAAGCGGGTAGATATAATAACCAATGATCTTTTGCAATTCGTGGGATATTACCTTAGAGGAGATAATTAAAGGCGGGATGCATGGCAAGGATTGATAGAGCCTATCTCTTTCAATCCTTGCCATGCATCCCGCCTTTATGTTTACCTCAGGAACTATTCTTTATCGGGCGATAGGTAGTAAGTGTTTTTGTGCTTGTTCTTGAAATGCACTAGGAATTATTTCTGTGTCGCGGGGGAGTTAACAAACATTCAAAGAAGGACACAAAGAAACTCAAAGGAGACCGACCGCCTTGTATGGGACCCTGGCCTGGGCGTGAACAATTTTATATTGTAATAACAATATTAATTTTGAGTAGCCTAAACTAAATAGATAACATTATTCTTTAAAGTTTAGTATCAAGTTCGTCAAATAATAAAATAAAACACATTGTTTAAAAAATATTTATTTTCATGTGTCACCATAACCTTCATAAGTTATTAAAACATTTTCCAAAAACTGGGCTGGTGAAGTGACATTTTCATATCTTGCCCAGCTTAGGTACCATATTACAGACATTATGTGATGTGAGCACAGCAACCAACAGTCCTTCGGCCGACTATGCAGTTGCAGTAATACTGCCTTATTGCTTCCAGGCTGTGTGTATTATTTTGATATAATATAGAAATAAAATACGTCAATTTCATACTACTGGATGGTAACCAATATTTATTACATATTTAAACAAAGCTTTTAATATTTTACTTTGTTTCTAAAACGATTGTCCACGTGCAAGCCGAATATGGACGGTCTCCTTTGGCATAACCATTTCTGAATTGAACAAAAATGTTTGTCCTGTGCACAGATCGAACCGACAACACTCGAGGCGGTGGCAGTGGCGAGGCGAGCTCCTTAACCACTGCACCAACTGTGCATAAAGTCTCCGTAGACAATCAATAGATTTAGCTGTTGACCTAAAAGCGCTTATCTCGGTGATATAGGTACAATTTTAATCAAATGCGATACACAACGTAGTTATAAATCTATATCTATAATTCTATACAAATAAATAAAATTGGAGTGTCTGTCTAAATTAGATACATCTAAGAAAGTATATACGGTTAAACCAAGAAATCATATTTTTAAATGTTTGTATTTCTGTCTGTTTTTTAGATGTTATATGGAGTAATTTAGGCTATTCTTATTAAAAAAAACATTAGTATGCCACAAAATATATCCAGGCGGACGAAGTCGCGGATAACAGCAGCTATCCATAATATAATCGTTACAAACAACATAAGAGTAGATATACAAACAGTTAACACTGTTCCCAGGTTACACACATGCTATAATGCTGTCACTACGTCGAGTACTGCGGGTTCGATACTCACACAGGACAGAAAATTGTGATCCACTCGCATATTTATTATATTTATTTTTTAAACGTACTCTTGTTTACATGTTGCAACTTAGGTCTAAAATTAGGTACATATTATAACAAGTAAGTTATATAACAGTTGTCTCCCAAACTAGACAAACCTGTATCTTGGGAGACAATATTTTATATAGGTACTATGTACAACCCGTTAATAAAGATGTTTGACTTTGACTTTGACTAACAATATGACTATGTACTAATCAGGACATACAGAATTTGCAAAATTTTAAAATTGCTTTTGGTTATGTGCGAATGTGAGAGTGCGTGAGTGAAAGTGTGTGTAACTGCGCGTACAAACATGTGTATGTATGAGTTTAAGTGTGTGTATACCTGTAAATCATGTGTGAGGGGTGGGTGATTGAGGGGCAGATTAATGTATAAAGAAGTACTAGTAACACTATAGTTAAAGGAGACCGTCCAAATTCGGCTTGCACGTGGACAATCGTTTTATAAACAAAGTAAAATATTAAAAGTTTTGTTTTAATATATAGTAAATATTGGTTACCATCCAGTAGTATGATATTGACTTATGTTATTTATATATTATATCAAAATAAAACGCACAGCCTGGAAGCAATAAGGCAGTATTACTGCAACTGCATAGTCGGCCGAAGGACTGTTGGTTGCTGTGCTCACATAATGTCTGTAATATGGTACCTAAGCTGGGCAAGATATGAAAATGTCACTCTACAAGCCCAGTTTTTGGAAAATATTTAAATAACTTATGAAGGTGATGGTGACACATGAAAACAATATTTATTTTAAACAATGTGTTTTATTTTATTATTTAACGAACTTGATACTAAACTTCAAAGAATAATGTTTTCTACTTAGTTTAGGCTACTCAAAATTAAAATTGTTATTACAATATAAAATTGTTCACGCCCAGGCCAGGATCCCATACAAGGTGGTCGGTCTCCTTTGTCAGCTATGCTATGAGTTGTAACTTAAAACCATCGCCGATGAACTAAAGTACGATGATGACATAACATACTTCTGCCTACCTTTTTAAGAATATATGCACGCGACTATAATTAAAATAAATCATTTACTTCAGAAACCGCCCCACGGGGGAGGCGCAGTAACGATAAACGCGGGTGAAACCGCGGGAACATCTAGTACATAATATACAGATAGAGTTATTATATTTAGAACTAGCTGTCCCGCGCAACTTCGTCTGCTATATAGGAGAATTTTCCCCCTTTCGCAACATTTTTCATTGCTGCTACGCTCCTATTGGTCGTAGCGTGATGTTATATAGCCTATAGCCTTACTCGATAATTGGGCTATACAACACTAAAAGAATTTTTCAATTCGAACCAGTAGTTCCTGAGATTAGCGCATTCAAACAAATAAATAAACAAACTTAACTCTTCAGCTTTATAATATTAGTATAGATAAATTACATAATCCTGGTCACGTCACATGCAGTGGCATCCAGGCCACGAAGAATGAACAATCCGTTTCCATTCTTCCTGCAATAAGTTACAGGTAACTGTTGAAGCTGCCACGTACCCAGAAAATACCAGAAAAGAGCGGCATCTCAGGTGCGACATCAGAGATACCCCTCTTTTTCTCAATATTGCAGCAAAACTGTCCTCGCCAGCGTCTGCAAACATCCCTGACGTGCTACAGAAGCGTGGCAGCTCCATCAGGGCCCTGAAATAATAATATATCTCTACAGGGTGTCCCAGAAGTCGACGTCATGCCGGAAACAGATAACAAAAAAAATATATAAAAAAAATCGTATAAATACCTACGTAACTACGATTTTTTAAAATATTTTTCTGCTAGCTATTATAAGTTAGCCTGTTACCTGATTCCGGCTTGACGTCGAGTTCTGGGACAAACTGTACATAATATTTAGTAATTTATGAATTTACACCTAAGTATACCTATACTTAAGTTAAAAAAGCAGCAATAGCCTAGTAGGAAACCGTTGGACTGCCATGCAAAGGTCTCAAGTTCGAACCCAAGGCGCGCATCTCTGACTTTTCGGAGTTATATCTATATATTAATACGAGAAGCGAAAACTTTGGATCCTTTTTTACGAAAATTGGGCGGACGGTGGAGTATGTAATTTCGCACACTTATAGTTTATACAGAGAAGAAGTGACGAATGCTAATATTTATATAAAATATGCATTAGAAATACATTAAATTAATGAAAAACCACTACACGCACATAACCATGCATTTGACACACGCAGTCGAAGCGCGTAACTATGGTTACATATATGACATAATAATGTCAATATACCTATATTATTATATCAGCAATATCTTACAGGCAAACTTTGGTCGAATTTCGAGCACTAGGCGACCGCTAGTGCGTATTAAATAGTTAATTATCGCTCGCTTCAACGGTGATGGAAAACATCGTGAGGAAATCTGCATGTCTGAGAGTTCTCCATAATGTTTTCGAAGATATATATGTAAAGTCTGCCAACCTGCACTACGCCAGCGTGGTGGCCTACAGCTTGACCCTTCTCACACTGAGAAAAGGCCCGTGCCCAACAGTGGGACAATTTAATACAGGGCTGATATTATTGTTGGTTTGAGGCATAAGCCGCAAACCAACAATAATCCTGAGTGGTAACCTCATTTTCATTACATATGTATCTACTTTTCTGTTTTTTTGTGTACCTACTGTAAAATATTCGTGTAATAATGTATACTTATGTTTTGAAAATAAATAAATACTTACTTACTTACTTTTATATTATATATTTAAGTGGAAGTTTATAAATCACAAATGTAATAATTTTTGACAAATCTTTCATTTAAGTATTTTATGTTGATTTCATAAAAAATGTCAAGGTCGAATCATTTTATTTGCCGTTTATTCTGCTAATTCGACGAGTCACATCAAAACGTGACATAATATACATAACTATAATTATATTGTGCAACACATGAGTACTGTGTAAACAATGCGCTTCTACTATTTCAATTATTTGTGCTCAGCACATTTTGTGTCGCAGTGCGTTACGACAATTTAGTAGAATCGAGAATATTCTAGACGTAGTCGTTTGTAACTTCTTAAGTTTATGTGAATGTATACACTGACACATGGATTCCATCGGAGTTTATTTGTTAAACAACTTTTAGAATTATTTATATTTCCATTTATTTACTTTGTATTTATGGAATAAGTTCAATTAAAACTTGCTGATACTCATTTTTGATATACACAATTATATTATATTATAACGATATAACGATCCAATTAGGTAGGTCCAACTTTGAAAAGGAGGTCAATCGTCGAATCCAACTCGGCTGGGCAGCGTTCGGGAAGCTACGACATATCTTCTCGTCCAATATACCGCAGTGTCTCAAGACGAAAGTTTTTGACCAGTGTGTGTTGCCAGTGATGACTTACGGCTCAGAGACGTGGTCGCTCACTATGGGCCTTATCAGAAGGCTCAAGGTCACGCAAAAGGCGAAGGAGAGAGCTATGCTGGGGGTTTCCCTGCGGGATCGAATCAGAAATGAAGAGATCCGCAGGAAAACTAAAGTTGCCGACATAGCTCTCCGGATAGCCAAGATGAAGTGGCAGTGGTCAGGGCACATAGCACGCAGAACCGATGGCCGTTGGACCAAAAAGGTTCTAGAGTGGCGGCCACGCACCGGAACACGCAGCAGGGGTAGGCCTCCCACAAGGCGACCTGGTAAAGGTCGCGGGAAGCGGTTGGATGCGGGTGGCCCAAGACCGGTCTGTGTGGAAAACCTTGGGGGAGGCCTATGTCCAGCAGTGGACGTCTTTTGGCTGACACGATGATAACGATATAATATTTGGTGGATTTCCTTATTCGTGAGTTCCCGGGTTCGATTCTCGGGTCGGGCAAAGTGTTATTATGTTTTTCTGTTAGGAAATTCTCAGTAGCAGCACATAGTCTGGAAATGTGGCGGTAGACAGCAATAGGCTCGAGCCCTATTACGTGGGACCAAACACATAGTCGGTGAAATGTGGGTGTGTCATACAACTCTGCTTACCCCTTCGCGAATACAGGCGTGAGACTATCCAGTGTGACTGGTTAAACATTGTACATACTTAAGGACATGATAATTTATGTTCAGACGTAACGTATGAAAAGGAAATAAAAATAAAATCTGTATAACCTGCAAAGAAAACCTTTATGAAAATTTGTATGAAATATCCATAAAATGTGGACACTGCGCACACAGCTGTCGACCTTTAACAAGAAAAGGACAGGCGGAGGTGCAAATTCGGGAGAGTGCGGGGTGCGGTAGCTGGGGGCGGGGGCGGAGGTTTTTGTTTAGCTTTGGTATATGCGCGAGAGTGCCCGCACATTAAGATTTTATTGGATAACTAGGTAAAATGTTAAGTACCTATTTTTTAGATATTTGGGTCCAGAATCGAGTACTAAATACCCTCCTTCAATATGTGCAGTCTTTTACCAATCAGCTTGTATATGTATGTACTTCTTTTACAATAGGTAATTGTCGATGTTTCTTCTTAGTGCCTCGTAATGCGTCTGATTTCTTTTCGATTAAGTCTGATTGCTGTCCCGTCGCATTATAACAGCGGGAAAATAAAAAGTATTTGCATGCACACTTTTGCCCTATAATTTATCCTGTGCCTTTGCGTAAAGAAAGAAATAATAATAATTTCGGTCACCATGACCAAATTAATGAAATAAAGTTGACTGATATTATTATTATTCCTTTCTTTTATAGTTATATATTATAAATGAAACTGCATATGTATAAACACAGATAAATTTGAGATTTAAGTGATTTAACTACCAGTACATCGAGAATTTAATGAAACAAAATACCTATAAGTTAATGCACAGTTATACTTATAACTTTGTAATACTTACATACAGAGTGGTATGGTATAACGTCTTTTGAACCTAAGACCTCATTATCGCTTTCAACACTTATGCCACAGGTCTAACGAGGCAGCCACTCTATACAAAAGCTTTTCGCTATAATATTGTCTTACGTTTACGCGTAAGTTGTACATTGAAACTAAACTACTTTATATGGATTTTGTCACGTTGTTTATTTTAAAAAATTATTAAACTTTACTACAATTAGCTATTTAAATTAATATAACTATTTAACTAATAAAACTATTTATACTTTTCCCCGACCGCGACGTTTCGGTTTCTTTATAGCGCCAACTTCATGGGGAGACTTGTCAATTTGCCTGATTCCGTACATTCACCGTAACATAAACACTTCCGCAAAAGTCGTCAATATAAGCTGCTTTCATTCACTTTACATTTTATTTGTGTTTTAATTCTAATGTAATATGAAATGGATACTGCAATATATCTATACTTACCAGTGTTGTTCACTGTTGTCTCACTGTCCAGTGGCGATACCTACAGCGTGAAGATTTCTACAGAACATGTGAATCTCATTGATAGTAGGTTTATGAGTTTCACGATCGATCCTAAGTATTTATTTTCTACAAGCGAGAAGTATAGTAGGTAAGTTTATTTTATTACTAGCTGTGCCCGCGGTTTCACCCGCGTCAGTGGTATTTATGGTTACTGCGCCGCTTCCGTGAGCCGTAGCGTGATGCTATATAGCCTATGTCCTTCCCAGGGTCTCAGGCTATCTCCATTCCAAATTTCATCTAAATCGGTTCAGCGGATTGAGCGTGAAAAGGTAACAGACAGACAGACAGGCAGGCCGACAGACAGACAGAGTTATGTACTTTCATATTTATAATATTAGTAAGGAAGTAAGGATTATACTAGTTTTTGCTCGCTTTGCACGTGTGTATATACTATATAGGTATATCCAGGACGAAGTAAATATGTCTTCCTTATAATGTCCAACACTATTCAAAGGTATATGTATTTTTTAAAGCAAATGTCTACTTATGTTCACAAACTTTTAAAGCAAATGTCTACTTATGTTCACAAACTTTTAAAGCAAATGTCTACTTATGTTCACAAACTTTTAAAGCAAATGTCTACTTATGTTCACAAACTTTTAAAGCAAATGTCTACTTATGTTCACAAACTTTTAAAGCAAATGTCTACTTATGTTCACAAACTTTTAAAGCAAATGTCTACTTATGTTCACAAACTTTTAAAGCAAATGTCTACTTATGTTCACAAACTTTTAGATTTACACAAGTATTACGCAGAGGTATAGTTTGTCAGGTTGCAAGTCGGATGTGACCCTCGAATTCTATTTATTCGAAATCTATTTTTCTTTTTTTTTAATATTTAGTGAATTGACGTGTCCAAGAATTGTTTGCACATTTTTATGGAAATAAAGATTTTTGACTTTGACTTTGAATCACTAGTTCGATTTGAAAAAGTCATTGCTTCATGTGGTCCGTTAATTGTGTAAGATTATAGGATACTAGATGTTCCCGCGGTTTCACCCGCGTTTATCGTTACTGCGCCGCCCCCGTGGGTCGTAGCGTGATGTTATATAGCCTATAGCCTTCCTCGATAAATAGGCTATCCAACACTAAAATAATTTTTCAAATCGAACCAGTAGTAATCACGCAGAATAAACCAGGAGAAACATCGTTTGTACTATGTCTGTAATGGGTAATTATTTTGCAGCAATGTTATTTTAAAACTGCGATATCTCCTAAGATATTCATTGAAATCGAATGATGTAAAGGGTAATTTTGTTTTAAATTAAATACTTGTGAAACACTTGTAAAACAGCGATAAAAATTCCGTTTCCAGCAAAGATTGCATATGCATGGCCACATCCCTCACGCCAGCATATCTCCGCATAGCTGGCCCGTCAACCTCTCACATGAGCTTCCGGAACACCACCATATCCATCAATGACCTGGACTTTGACATGCGGAGGGAGGACCTGGAGGTCATGGCGGTGGATGTTGATGCTCCCAGAAAAGTACCGCTCGAGGTCATGACCAAGAAACTGGCAGTGACACACAGGTAAGCCTGTGATTATAAGATGTACTCTTACTTGATTCACCAAGAGATTATAATGAAAAGGATTCCTGGAACTTATCGCTGAATAATTCATAATTTTGTTACTAAGGGCTTTTTTATTCGTTGAGCCCTAGATAAGGTCTCCTTGATTCAAGATTTTAACTCTTACTTGCAGTATTTATTTGTAGTAAATGCGATTGCTGTGCATGAGTTCTCGGGTTCGATTCTCGAGTTGGCCAATCTGGTATTACATTTTCTTTTGAGAAATCTTCAGTAGCAGCCTAGAGGCTAAAAACTCTGTTCGATGGATGGTACTACGCGGGACCTGAAGCCATAGCTTTTTGACGATTCATCTTTTCGGCTGTGTGGT
Organism: Catocala sponsa; assembly: GCA_963564715.1. Classification (NCBI taxonomy): domain Eukaryota; kingdom Metazoa; phylum Arthropoda; class Insecta; order Lepidoptera; family Erebidae; genus Catocala; species Catocala sponsa. The sequence goes on from OY751349.1 coordinate 20,904,656, forward strand.
TGTAGTAAATCTTTGCCTAACTCTTTGGTAATATAGGCGTGATACTATGTATGTATATATAAACTTGTTTCCGATAAACGACTATGTAGTTTGAAACAAAACGTATGTTTTATTGATTCTAGAGAATGGAGGAAGTTCGTCCACTGGGCCAAATCCAATGGGTTTGACTTGGTCTTCGCATTGAACAACGAGGAGAGAACAGCTTCCGGCATGTGGGATCCCAATACTGCTCTGAATATACTGACCGTTGCTGAGAAGGCCAGGATTGGGGATATGTTTTGGGAGTTGGGTTATGGTGGGTGTTATACATTTTCAAGTTTTAAGTAATAATAATTTTATGGCAGTGTTTAAGACATGTTGTTTGAATAAAGTTAAAAGATCCTAGTAGTTTTTACTTTGGCGATAACACATAAAAGTTAACATGAAAATGCGTATAAGAGGCTCTTTAATCTCGACAACAAGGTTATAATATCAGCCCATTATTAAACAAGGATTAGGTCATAGTCCATTAGGCTGACCCCGTCCGGATTGGCAGTCTTTCCATATCTTCGAAAACAATATGGAGAACTCTCAGACATGCAGGTTTCTCTCCGATGTGTTATTTCACCGTTAAAGTAAGCGATAATGAACTATTTAATACGAGCATAGCTTTGAAAAGTCAGAGATGCGCTCCTAGGGACAACAAGGTTAACTTGTTGTAATATTGTCTTACGTATACTTTATACGGATTTTATCGCGTTGTTTATTTTAAAACACTAGGTACTTACTTTTAATTATATTGTTGTCTTGACTGAAGCGACTGGAGTGCTCAAGCACAGCAGTCCTTCGTGCCCCAGATTTAATTATTAAATTCGTGCCCCAGATAAAATTCATAAGACTTACTGACCCAGGTCGGTAAGGGTCTTATGAATTTTAGGTCCGACGTAGTAAGGGTACTACGTTGGACCTAAAATTCAGTTAGAAATATGTGGATTTAGGTGTGTGACCATATATGTATGTAATTTAAAAAGAACCACATGTTTCTGATTATCAGAATGTAGCAACCAATCCATCGAAGAATACTTGAATGACCTGGAGACTCTTCGCGTCATCATTGAGACGTTCCCACCTGGTCGGATGGGTGAATGGATGGTCGTCGGCGGTGACGTCACCAAGTGCCTGCAGGCTGACTCCAAGAATGACTTCAAGGACTACATTACGCTGTCCAATGATATGATGGATGCGCTCTTGTTGAACGGGTAAGTTGTTCAAAGAATTATCACCTATCAAAGACTGCCTGGATGAAGTTATGGATTAATTTGGCGCTTATGATCATGAAGTGTTGTTGCCTCAGTGACGCAGTGATAGCAAATACGATAACTGTGGTTGAGATCTCGGATTCGGTTCCCTGGTCTAGCGAAGTATTATTAGGTTTTCTGACAAGAAGTTCCCAGCAGCAATACGGAGTCTGAGACTGTGCTCGTTAGACGGCATGTGCTTGTTCTCTATATCGTGGAACCTAAATATGTAGGGAGTGTTATACACCTTTGCTTTCTCCTCCAGGATATAAGTGTTGTTGGGTGTTTCTATTATCTTCCTTGACGACCTCATTCTCAAGTATGTATCGGAATTAGAGCAGCATTGAGACTTGTGTGTTCAGTAAAATACATAAATCTCTACACACTATAGATAGTCGTTTATTCGACTGTCTTTGCCAGCTGTAGTGTTCTAAGGAAATGTTTGATAAAAGACAAACAACACATTTTTTATTTCTACTCTAGACTTTACTTTATTGTTAAGATGCAATTGTAAAGCTAAGAATTGTACTAAAATAAAAAAATAAAAAAAAAATAAAAGAAATTTAACCTTTTTATCTAGAGAGGTTCTTGTCAAGTACCTTCGTTTTCAGTAATTGTTTCTCGTACCTATGAGCTGGTTTTGAAATTCACTACCTGCCGCACTGCTACTACACTACTCCTCTTTAACGAGGTTTAATGAAAGTATTACGTACTATCAAGATATCATAATGACACGACGGTTTCTACCATTTAGTTGGTTGGCCGTTGGTTGGTTGGCTGTACCACAAGAGATAGTAGGTTTTACTACCCGAGAAGACGGTTTTGTCTTCTCGAGGAATGTATATGAATATTTAATGTACGTCCAACTTTTCGTTTTGCAGAAAGTCTACATCACATGAACTCGACCGCATGACAGAGAATGATCGAATGAAGCTTTGGAGACTTCTCTCTCACTCCAAGACTCCTCTTTGGCTGACAGAGAACAACCAGAGAAGATATACCCAGTGGGAGAGAGCGGCTGACTGGCTGGCGAGTTTAGGCTATTCCGCAAAGAATGGCTTTTCTGTTCATTATAGGGAGTTAGAAGAAGAAGAAATGTATGAGCCTACATTGGTAAGACATTTTATTATACGCTTCAACTTTCTAGCGACATCTAAAATCTAAATGTATCCCTTATAAGATGTCCCTGGGCAAGTAGGTACAAGCGTACAATATCTATAGCGGTTTCTACACATGTTTCGAAGAACTTAGAGCTAGCGACAAAAGATGGCGTTGTTCTCAATTACACATTACTCCATACAACTTAGAGGCTGAATCGCGCTAATGAACTTTGTACAACAAGTTAGCATATTATAATATATAGGTTTTTGAAGCAAATCGTGTTGGCCCGCCCGGCAGCATCACCTCAGATCGTCGACGGATCTTTCACATAGCTATACTCTGCCAGACTTGGTCAATATATTAATCGTTCAAAAACAAATTGGGTGTGTTCTGAACACGTAATAACAGTTTCGAGTTATTTTCAGTCTATTCACCTATTATGTTGTTATTCACACATTCCGCCATAAACCCGAAACGGTATCTTGTTTTGAAAAGATGCGGATTTGCATAATTTCTAGATTAGATTTCATTATAAAATCTACCCATTAATCACGTTTCATTTGCTGTAGTTCGATAGAAGAAGAGATTTGCAAATATGTAGTAGTTCAAGTGGACAAAATCGCGGGTAAATGTTAGTATAGAATAAAATATGAAATGTTCATTTTCAGAGCTTCTATATGGCACTTCTCTTCAAAAACCTTGTCGGCGACCGCGTACTAAATATAGAAATGGAACCTGATCAAGCAATACTCTTTGGACACTGTACATCGTTGCATCATAAGTCTGTGCCGGGGGCTGTAACTCTGTTTGGAGTAAACATGGATGATGACCCAGCCAGATTCTCTCTGAAGTTGTCGAAGCGAGAGGACGGTGGTGATATCATGCAATTTATACTGGGACATGATCACAGTGGGTGAGTTATTTAAGTCTTTTGTTTTTGAGTAAGGATTGTATCCATTTGTCTTATTTGCTAGATTGGCTGACCTGTTAGTTTTGTGGCTTAAGTTAGTACTAAAGCGCTAGCATGGTCAATCGTTAATACTTGAGTGAAGCAAAGATTTACCTATCAGATTGTCCAGTAATAAAATTCTTAATAGTGACGATGGGTGAAAATGCCCTTTGCCCTTGGCGAGATATTTAAAACATATATATGCTTTATGTATATTGAATATAGATACTCATGATACTCTGTAATTTTAAATCTTATGTGACTAATTTTGCAATTTCGTGGGTCCATTTTTTTAGATTATGACGTTCTTCCACAAAATTGCGATTACTTGTGTATCTATGTATGTCGACAGGGCTATATAATAAAAAACACCTCAATAATAATAAACGTTATAAATATATAAATATAAATATATTTCCATTATTTTCAGGAACATTGTAGTGAATGGTCGTCCAATGTACTACGAAGGTGACATCAAGCCCGTGGTAAAACGCGTTCGTCCCTACAAAACTCTCCTCATCAACCTTCCAGCTAAGTCGTTTGGCTTCTGGGTCCTAGCCAACACTAAGATAGAAGCCTGCCATGACGTCAATCTAATTAATAAAACATTTACCGAAGAAGAAAACGTTAGTGAAAATCTTAGAGTAAAACGTTCCATGAATGATGATTTTGAAGATACCAGTAATTTAGCAGACCTCTCTTACGATTTTGAAGATACTGATACCATAACTACTGGTAACACGGCGCTGAAAAGCAGAATTATTGATATAAATAGAGATTTAGACAAAATACATAGCATTTTCAAAACTAATAAAGGTCGATTTAAAAGAGAAGATGATGACACAAGCTATAGCCACAAGAGATTAAGAAGACAAAGACTGAGAAATAAGTTTGATAGAAACAACTTTGACTTGGATCTGGATCCTAAACGTCTGATTGGTGATATATTGCAGAAAGCTAAACATAGTGTTGATGTTTTAAAAAGTAAAGGTCTTAGAGAAGTTAAGCGAAAACTAACCAGAAGTAAAATTAATAAAAGGCAATCAAGAAATTCCGGATTAAAAACAATAAAACCATTAAAATATAAGAATACTGACAGTATCGAGATGATACCGAGAAAACGAATAAATATGAATAAAATAAGACCGATAGTAAAGAGTAGCAACCTATTGAAAGCGAAAAAACGTTACCATCAGAATAATACTCCTAAGAACAATATTCAAAAAAGTTTAAATGTAAATGAAATATCGAAAAACGCTGTCACTAATGAAGAGAAACTTAGCATAAAGGATTCGATTGAGAATGAGATCCTCAAAGAAGATCATGTAAATTTTGAACCAAAGATCAGAAAACGGCGTCACCTTAATAAGGAAACCGAAGAGCTGTCAACGGAAAAGGATGCAGATGAAAAACAAAAAGATAAAATGTGGAAGATCTTTAAGGAAATACATAAAGATTTGAAAGACACTTCTAGAGAAACAGAAGGCAAAGAAGATAAAGATGAATCTCAGGAAGGAATTGTTTTAAAGACTGAATTATCAGATGATACCGCTACTATTAAGGTGACAGACGCCGGTAAAGGAGTGATAAAGAGTACAATGAAAAGAATGGCCAATGTGCTAGAAGATTTAAACAAGAATTTGAATAGGTTTTGGGGAGCTCTCAGCCTGTTAGATTAGGATGTACAGTGAATATTATTAGGTTATTTAACTTTTTATATGTGAAGTTATTTTAATATTAGATTATAGTTAAATATAATTTTGTACTAAAAATGTTTTTAATTTATTATTAATTATTTTTATCCTCCTTATGTTATCTACTGCCTACTACACTCAGTAGTATGGTAAGGAATTTGCACTGATGATGTAGCGTCATCAATTCAACTAAAATGTATAGTATTTAATTGCATTGATGACGATGAGGTTAAGAGCTCCTCGAACCGACGGGCGTGTATGAGGAATGTGATGAAAGTGAATGAAGCCAGAGAAGTGTGTCAGGATCGTAGCAAATGGAAATCCGTAGTCTCTGCCTACCCCTCTGGGAAAGAGGCGTGAATCTATGTATATATTATGTACTAGTTTCTGCGTGAATCTATGTATGTATGTACTTAGTCTCCGCCTACCCCTCTGGGAAACAGGCGTGAATCTATGAATCTATGTATGATGACGTTGGATGCGTTGAGTGCTGCTTCATCAGATATTGTTTTGAGTTTAATATTGCATGTGTTCAGTAGTTACGTCCCTTGAGACACAGCTGTTATATACCTACCAAGAGAGATGCCTTTTATAAGAATGATTAAGAAGACTATGATGTGACTATGACACTGCAGCTTTAATGTCTTCGCAATGATGTGTATCGATCTAGCGGGGCCACTCGAGCTGGACCGAAAAAACTAAAGGCAATGCTTTGTTTGTTCAATGTACCTCACGAATTTTTTAACAAGATCCAATGTACCTCAATTATTATGGTAGAAATTAAAATAAATCGCCTCATCCATCAAGCAGGGCATTCGGTTGTATTACGTTCATCATCATCATCATCATGTCAGCCAAAAGACGTCCACTGCTGGACATAGGCCTCCCCCAAAGTTTTCCACACAGACCGGTCTTACGTCTTATTTTTATGTATTACGTTCGGAATACATAAAAATAATACTGATCGTAACTTGTGCCAATGTACCTCTCGATTCATGTATTAACTCCCAGGAATCTATAACAGAACAGGAGAAATACAGCAAGAAAATTTTGTCTGCCTATCAGGGCCCTTTGTAATTTCAATTCATAGGTGCAAAAAAGCACATCGTTGTTATGTATTACCAATATCCCCCGCGACAATTATCAAGCTTATAGCGGGCGAAGACTTTAAGAAAAAGGTCTGAATTTAGAACTAGCTACATATTAGTGCGATGTTGTGTGTGTCATTTAAATATAGATATCATATAGCTAAGTATTAAAATATATGTTAAGCATGACTTGCTATGAGTTGCCCTGTTCAATATTATCTCAGCAGCACCTTATACCTATTTACTTATCGTACCTCTTACTACTTCCGAAGATAACAAACAGTACCTAACCAAAATCTTGCAATGGGTATCTTTGGTATTAGTATGACTTATCCTTCACCTTTTATAAGATAATTATGAGGTCCCACTGCAGTGCAAATGCGTTATTGTGTTTCAAATCTGTTCATGAGTGTTGTGGCAATGTTTGCCAAAATTTCTATAAATGTCTCACCATTATTATTTCTATCAAATTTTGAATATCTACAGGATCAAAAATAAAACAAACGCATAGTGGTACAATGTAGTTTATTTATTATTTAACAACATGTTAGATAAACCATTTTCACATTTAAGTCAACGTACCTATGAAAATGGCCATCTCTAAACTTTTATACAATAACTAATAGGGATCTTGTAAATAAACATTAACAATGCCTCGCAACAGTAATGGCGAACGAAGTGTTAGCGAAAAAGCGTTTACTATGTACTACAGTGATACAGTCGTGAAAGGAAAACTAACCTTATTTATATAAGAATAGAGTTCATTACGGCAGTTTGTATATAGCCCAGAAGATAGCCACGGCTTAGTGCGACCGATTCAGCGTCACTTGACTCGAGTCATTTGAATGTAGAATGTTTTTTAAAAAAGCGAGTCTGTCCCAACTTCAGATGTTTCTTTAAACGATGTTGCTTTGATGTCGCTCCAGAATCGTTATTTATTCAACAACCATAGCGTTAGGAATGTTTATTTTTCGAAGCGTTTCCGAGTAACAGTCAAAGCATAATTGGGCCTTACGAGCAACGTAGTGAAGTGAATCGGCCGCGTTCTTAACCGCCTTACTGCAAAAAAACCTAACTTATTGTTAACAACAAGGTGTCACAGAAGCTCAATCCGTTTTTTAATTACCTAAAAACATTTTTCAACAATAACCTTTTTCGTTATTCATCCATAATCCCTAAGTTTAAATTTAATCGTGGATAAACTACTAACCTTTTCTTCTTTAATTATAACAATACAACACATGAACCGTGTTCATATATGAGTACTTTGTGGTTTTTGATTTTTACATTCTGTAACTTGCAATTTTAACACTATAATGTCACTAATATTAAAAGCTAACGAACTAATAAGTTGGCCGATAACTATAATATACAAACAATAATCACACTGGATGAAATAAACCTGATCAAATAGAAGATCACAACAATATTGGCGTATCAAGAGACAGTATGTACAAGCTTTATTTCTTCCAGCGTTCCGATAACATATTTTTTTTAAACTATGAAGAATCACATCAAGATTTATCGCCGACAGCGCAGAGAATTTAAGAAAAAACAAAAATATTTTCAGATTGCAGACTGTGGCACTTAAGGATCAGTTCTGTTGTCTATGCGCCGTCCGCGAATTAAAAACGAATTAATATAAATTAATACTGGCGTTATTAAGTGTAAAAGCTCTTGAGTGTGTGGTACAAAGTGTCGTTGTCTCTAATTGTCTATGCCTATATTGCGAATCACCGACCTTCTTTCGTTCAGTTGTTTTTGTGTGGAACGATGTCATTTGAATAGCGAATATCAATAGAATTATCATTTGAATTTACTGATTGACATTCTAGAATCATAACGATTTTATTATAACGTTCTTTGTAAATATGGGTGTTCAGTGTTTTCAATTTTGATTTTCTCAATGTGTTGTTCTTTGTGAGTTATTATCCATGTTCCATATGATAAGACTGTCAAGGTCCGCTCTCACAGTATAACTTAGTTGATAATGATGCATTTGTGCTGTATGTTTTACTAATAATAGTAAGTACTATGCGTGTATAAGATCCAACATATGTGTGTGTATATAGAACAAACGCACCACCTCGACATAACATCCCCTAACATTAACCTAGTGCAACTATCAATAGGCTAGTTTATTTAATAAATTTAACAAGTTTATGTCATAAAATGTTATTTAGTCTACCGTTTCATAACTCCTCTAAGGATTTAAGAACAACAGTGAAATATCGAGACATTCTACAGTTTGGGTCAAAGGATCGATTACATTTAGAGGAAAGAGTTTAGAAGAAATATGTAGTAAAGCCTTCGTAGGCCAAAAAGTCATACATTTCATACGTAAACAATCTAAACAAAAACTATGAACGAATAGCTAGTAGTATATTACCCTGAGTATGAGAGTCATAAGATTTGAAAATATCCAACTGCTTTCAATATAAACTTCCACGTGGCAAAACATATAAAAAATTGGTCGCGACATTTTGGATTCCTTAAAATTAACACTACGGGCTCTCACGGAAATTATTATATCGTCTCAAAAATTTTGATTTTACAATTAATTTAGTCTAAACTACACATCTACCTTGTATAAACCTCTTTATAAATTCACTATATTATAAAAAAGAAATATAATTATATCATTGTTTGAAGAATAAATTTACTTATGAAAGACAAGTCGGGCGAAGAGATCGATGTGTTACATTTATAAACATTTTTAATTACAAGAAAAACATTACAGTAGAAACGCGTTCGGTTAAAAGTAAAATAATTTTAACAACCATTTGATATCACCCAAATTCCTTTAGATACGCGCATTTAAGCAACATTATCACTATTATACTAACACTGAACATCAAAAGCTTAAACATACACGTATATAGCTTTATTGAAGCGTCTAAATATATTTTATTTTAACAAACAACTTGGAAATAAGACGCATTAGGAGAAAACGACACCAACACGCCAAGAGCCTCAGCACATATTTGTCAACACCGCCATGCAACAATTACACAACTTATACGTAGTAAGGAAACTTTCGAATTTACCACTTCTCTACGCGGTCGGTTATTTGAAAATAGAACGTCCGACAAACAGGTAGAGTGACGTCATCCGGCAAACATAGACAACAGTTTCTTACGTCAGCCAAGCTGTCAGTTGCAACTGACAGCGTAGAGAAAGTAAGTTCCGTTAATTTTAAATTAGTGACAGTAAGTTGACACTTTCGAATACAGATCGCACTATACCAAAATAACATTTATCTAAACTATGATCTACTTGAGAGTCAACAACGCCGAACGCAGTCTAGTCTACAATAAAGTGAAGATACAGACGAAGGTTACAGATTATCTAACACACAAGAGAAGGGAAGGAAAGTCAGATTCGATCGAAATTTGGTCATTAGACAGGTCCAATAGACTTATAACTATTATTGTATTGAATGACTACGTACAACCATTTAGCTAGATTTGCCATGCACATACGATAGATCTATGTTTACATAATTAATACCTAGGCTAACCACACATACATTGTGAAAATTTAATATATTTTTTTATGACTTATAGTTAGGTGAAGTGGCCGGAGAGGGCCTTAGAGGTGATGCCCATCTTATATAATAGCAATGCGTGCTCCAAATAAGGTGGATATGAAATAAGCTATGAAAATATAATATAGAGTGCCGTACAGTGCAAGAAAATATTGTTTCTTAAACTTCAGAAAAATAGTAGCATTCTCAATAAACAATCTGAAATTATTACATTTTTATTTACATATGTTTGTATATTGAATAGTATATATTGATGAGGAGTGAAGGTAGGTTAATTGACCTGGATCGTAACGAAACATAACGTAAGCAAGCATTGTAAATACGTGTAAGTGAAGTACAAAATAAGTTAGTATTTGACACGCGGTGCGTTTTGGTGCGAATCGATACATCGACTAGCCGTCGTACAATCGACTAACTAGTTACATAATATCGATAAAACTAAGCACTTGGTGTTAGCGTCCTTATATCTTGTTGTACTTAAATAACTGTATAATATTATCAGTGTTAAACATGTCTAAATTATAATAAATTAAACCTAGATTCTATTTATGTGTAATTATGTAGGTGTACGACGGACACAGTGCAGGGTGAAGACATTACCACTCTATCTATCACATGAGAACTATATAATAATATAATGTGTATGTACTACTCAAGTATCGTACACGACTAACTATGGATCAAAATGCACCGCGTGTGAAGAAGTACAAACTAAATTATATAAAATACATGATGTGCCGATTGTACAAATTGTAATCCGAATAGGTCTCTACTAGAAGGTAGAATGATAGATTTCGTGTCGAACGTTGAAGATTGAAGAAGCTAAGAGCGCGAGCGACCGACGCATGCGCGCTGCTTTAGTTTATTATATTCATATATCACAGCTTTTGACGATAACAAATCTTTTGCATTTGCAGCTTTATAACTATGTGGACAAGATTGTTCGAACAATTAGCATAGCTAGCCTCCTCCCTCATACACTATACCGTACTCATCGACCGGGGATCCGCGTTGTCCTTATTTGGCGCATTGGTAATTCGCAACTACTTAAAGATGTTATTTTCCTTCCTGCATGTTGTGTTTAGCCATATTGACATTAGTCGACCGATTCAGTTGTTATTCGATTGTGCCGTTTCCCATCTCTATTCCATTCCAAGATGGCGTAGATAATCGCTCGAATAATTTGCACACACCACAATGTGTTTATTTAACTTTAATACCTAAGCGTAAAACATCGATAAAACATTAGATTAGAACAACGCTTCACGGCGCAACGGTAACACAACGCGAATTGTTCCTGTTTATCTACAACATTTTACACATTAACACTAAATGAACATTGACTCTTATTATTAAACATGCAAGAAAGTAATGGACAACGACGGCGACATGGCGGCGGAACTGACCGCGCTCATGCTCGCATAACAATTACCTATTATATTTTCGATGTGGATATTAAGGCTAGGTCGATTACAGGTATATACACCTAAAAAAAAATTACACTGACACATAGATTTACACTGCATAAGCACGCATGCAAAAGATTTAGATGCAAAAGTTGAAGTTGAAGAGTTTGCAAGCCGTGGCCGCCACCGAGTGAGCGAGCGGGACGCACAGACCCGCACGATAGACAAGCGTGGAATTTGGATGAAAACAAATACCCATAGGGACCGAATACATTGTTATTTCAATGTAAGTGCGAAATAGAGGAAGAGAAGACGATAAAGTCGAATTTGTCCAAAACTACACGCGTGCTAAGATTTTCTTATATTACAATATTTTCCCTCTTTATTAACTTTTTTTTTTAATAAATTACACCGTTCGTTCTAGTTGTATTTATATTATTTCTTCTTTACACTTAAATAACAATATATCACAAGCATCAACATATAAAACGGCTTGTTCCACTCGTCGACGTGTCTGGGTGAACATGACTTTTTGACCATACGTTATGAAACGCGCTTCAGTTGTATCGAGGGTTGCTCTCCACAATTTTTTATGAATGTATAAAAATATTATTGCTCATTATCAAGCACCAACGCGCCACTAGCCAACTACCTTCCGAAAAAATTTAGAATTCGAATCTCTCCTACAAATTTTTTTGAGCGCGAATGATACGTTGTCCGAACGAAATTATTGTATTTTTATTGTTTTTCTTTCTCTATTCGGGTTTTGAGTGGGGGGGATGGTGGGTGGGGTACAGGTTGTGAAACATCATCGTAACAATGACTTAGCACAGCTACATCATGTATTCAGATAGGGTACAGTACGAGGTGTCGCTCACTGCATCACGCACTTACTTTCAATCTGCGACTTTAGTTCATTCACTTGCGTTTCGATGGTGTTTTTAAGTTCTGCAATAAAAAATTATACCGTCAATATTTGAACACAAAACTATCTTATTTTAATATGAGTAAGTTGCAGCCATCCAATATAAGGTTAGTCGCAATACCTTTAACATAAATTAATATATTAAATATTGTTAGGGCCCACCACCTGCAGAAAAAGCGAACCATAACCAAAAACCAAACGTTTCAAATACATACTGCTGCGACGCTGCCCCTGTGCCTTGTGGGATGACGGACGGTCTTAAAAATAAAAAGCAAAACAATAATAACATAAATAAAAATATTGAAAAGTGAGATGGTGCTTCAACTCTCAGTGACCTTGAAATTAATTAATTTTAATGGTGCTGGAAAACAATGTCGAAAATCTGTATAAAATTTTTTTCATACGTACAGTTTGTTGTAATAGTTCTGTAAAATCTGTCCGTATTTTACTTATAACAACAAACTGTCAACGGACGTCAACTGGATGGTCAGAGCAGGAGCCATCGAACTAGGCCATGATGGCCACGGAAGGAAGTTATTGGACAGAGACTACTAAGTCATCAGTGTACCGTCACTAGCACCAGTAGAAGATAGCAAGTCCTACCGATCCACACTTGCCAAGCATGCTTCTAGTGGTTTACTTTAGTATGTTCATAAGGACAACTTACTGGTAAACTCATCCTGATCTTCCAGCTCCGCCTCGGCCGCGAGTTCTTCAGGAGTCTTCTTCTTCCTCATGAGAGGGTTGTCAGGCTCAGCCTGCTGCTGTTCCACAACTTCCTCCTTCTTTGGGATTTTGTACTGGAAGTAGATACAAGGCGAATGTGAGACATTATGTGAGTATACGACGTTTTGGAAGGAGAGGCTTAGATTGTGGTTTGCCATTGCTAAGATCAATAAAAAGATATCTTTCTAAATTTTCTTGTCATTTAGGGAACGGCAGGCTTTAGATAAATTTATTATGAGAATAGAATTCGCATCTCTTTTCTCTTGACTGTATTTTTAATATACGATGTTACTCACATTCCTCTATTTAATTATGGAGGATATTTGATTTTAATATAATTGACTTCGAAAAAAGAGTATCTACATTCGACGCGTATGTTTTTGTGTTTTTCAGATTAATCCAGTAGGTACGTTTTCGTAATAACGTAACCTAAAGATAAATGTACCCTACGATTGCATATTTGTCTGGTTTTAAACTCGAATCTTAAGTTACGTGCGAATTCAACACAAAACTTTCAACACGAAAGTTTTGCACCTGAACTTTAAGTTGAAATATTTTCTGTAAGCGGGAAACTTCTCATAATATTGTTATTTGTTCGACAGGTTCTTGCTTAGATATTCCATACTTTATTTTTTTATATACAGGCTCATAGGTACCTATTACTGCCAGCTGAAGGGGTAAGCAGATGTTTTTATTACGTTAAAGAGCTCCATAAGATGGACCGAAAAAAGCCCGTTTTATTTTAGAAATAGGTTAATAACTGATCTATCTGTTTGTCAATATTTCAACCATAACCGTGGCTGTCAAGACATCCAAAAAGTTTGAAGTTACTATTGAGTATAGTCTTAAATTTTATAATTACCGCATTATTTATAATTTCAGTCGCTCAGGCCCAGTCCAGTGAAGTACTTTAAAACATAAAAGGCCTCGTAAACGCAAGAGCCTACAATGTTTTAGGCACATGTGTGAGCCAACTTGACGGTAACACTACATTGAAGTCATTGAACTGTGAACGTGTCAAGAATTTTTTGATACACTTGCCTTTCTTTTCCTTCAGCCTATTGGTAAACCCGCTTCTCATATTTTATTTCCAAAGTTCATTCATATAAAATGTATGTAGGTATACACCCGAAGTCATATTGCATCCATCAAAGAAGTACTTAATATATTATTCCACCGTAACTAGCTATGACGGTTTGTGAACGGTACAAGCTCGGGTTGCCAGCCGTAATTTCCCAGCGGTACCCGGCGTTCGATTTCTGAACGTTCTGTGTTGCCACACTCAAATAGATTGGGTTCTTTTCTGTGTAAACTCACGATTTATTCCCATGGTTGGCAATAATGCAGGCTTTAGTTTATTGAGCGTTATTGCTCTCGGCGTTTCTTTGCAGTTTTTAGCTATCTGTTTGTCAAAGCGGTGCGTTTTAACAGTTTGTTTATTTGTAACAGAAGGCTTTCGTCAATAGAATATGAGACAATTTATTGTCCAATTATATCAAAAAATGTTCTGTGCTTTATACGTTTTTGTAACGTTTCGTGACTGATTATTAAAATTCGTAAGAAGTAGGAATATTCTGCATTCAGCTCTAAAACACATGCGCGTCGTCCAGGTGAACGTGTTAGAATTTATTATACGAAATTATTTTATTTAGATAGTGACTACTTAAACCTCTGAACCATTCGTAAACTCAAATGTTTTGTATTTCCCTGCGCCCATTACTAGCAAAGGGAGTGTAATGGAGGTCAAGCGTTAATGAGTTATATAAGAGTAAGGCGGCCTCGCGTCGTATAATAAAATTCAATTACAATGAACAATTTTCTTAGCCACTAAGCTACAAGTAAATTCCGCATGGGATCGATGACAGAAAGCGGCTTAATTATAAAATAGAAAATTACTCCGTAACGGAACACAGCAATCCTCTTTCGTTTTAATCTCCAATTGATTACATGCAGCACAGACCGTCTAGGGAAGAATTTATTTTAATTTTAAAAGCATTTTTTCCGTTGGCAACCCTCTAGAGATCTCATTAGAGCTGTCTCAGACTTGAGATTGAAGCTCAAGCTCTCCGTATCGGTTTTGAATTAGATTTTATTATGATTTAAAAGGATTTTTGTTGGGATTTTTCCGTCTTTGATAAGGAAATTTAAAATACGGTTTATATAATTTGATCCTCTTATACTTATTGTATATTTTATTACGTAAATTACTATTAGTCTTGATATTATGTTGTAAGAAAAGTAATTACTGAAAAGATAGATTTGGAAATATTCCGGTGCCGTGAGGAACCTTATATTATATAATTAATACAAAGAACATATTGCACTCATTATAAAACAGAAACTTATCAGCGTATTCTGGACTTAATAAATTTGAACTCTGTGCCAATTATTTCAAACAAATATAATTTTAGAATTTATAGTCACCTAATTAGAGTTGAAATTGCCTAACTTCCAAATTTCGAGTTAAGTTTATGTTTTATTAAGAGTGCGATATATACTTCGAACATTTTTCCATGTCTTGTTATATTAGAATTTGCTATAGCCTTGACAGAGGCGAGTAACTACTTAAACTTTATTTGAATTAGTAAGTAAATAGTAATATGATAAAAGTACTTTTAGTTGGTTCATTGAATGTAAGTTATCAAAATGGCTATGCTAGGCAAGCTTTGTCGACGAAATGTGCATACTATACCCTTATGATATGAGTTTAACGAATTTACCTGAGGAATAATTATATTAAGCTAAGGCTGGGCTATACACATTATTTTAATTTAAATCTTTTAAGCATTTAAATAACACCGCTATGTGTATTAAATTAAAAGTTCTTTGATACAATCCTAAGGCAGAACATAGTTGTAATTCAACCTTTGACTGAAAAATGTTTAATAAAGAGAGAAATTCTTACTAATGTTATAGATGCGAGAGTGTGTTTGTTGGTTTGTTCTTTTTTCTCACAGTAACTGAGGAACAGATTTACGTATTTTTAAACAGATATAGATTATAGGCCGAAGAGTGACATGAGATTTATTCCTTTTAAAAGTTCTCGCTCGGTGTGTGCCAGTTCTTTAGAATTGACGAAACCTAGACTCGATCATAAGCTTATAATTAATATATTGTTAGTTTATTTAGTTGTTACATAATGTAACACATTTCCTCACCGTTTAGCACGACCAGAAAATCGAGCTTGTTTCCACACGAGTTACCCTAAGTAGGTAGCGATAACTAGTTGGAAACACATGGAGTGACTGCATGGATAGCACAGTGGTTAAAGTGCTCCCCTCGCCACTGTGACTGCGCCGAGTATTGTGGGCTCGATCCCCATGCGGGACAAGACTTTGTGCGATCCAAAAATGGTTGTCCGAGTCTGGGTGTTCTTTGGCCCTAAGCTACCACTGTAAAATATATGTACATCAAGCTATATTAAATTTACCTCACACGGAAAAACACTAACTAATACATGAACCGGTGCGGCATATTTTAAAAGTTAAATTTATTGGAGTACTCCTAGCACCTCTAATTTCGCTTGCTACATACTTTTACTTAATTTGCGGCACAAATAAAAAATGTAGCTTATGCGGATGGCAAGCTACAATTTAAAATAATCGCTGGATTACCGCTGTCCCGGGGAATACTGGCGATTTGATAAATTAAAATGAGTATGAAATATAGTCCGCTTTTCAGAGATAATTTTGGGAAAAATGACTTAATTTTGCTATGAAGATGAGCTGAAATATAAGGATGATTAACGTGCCATCACGCTTGTATATGCGAAGGGTTAGATAGAGGTGTTTTACACTCATAGATAAACAGCTATGTTTAGGTTTCACGTTAGAAGCGTCCTATTGCAGTCTACCAGGCACATTTGCAGAAAATAATACTAAGGATAGACTTAACAGGGAAAAATAACACAGCAATTTGGATGTAAAATTGCCTGTACTTAGTCTTTTTAATCTCTCTAGCTAAGTTGAATGCTTATATTAGGAGTTGATTTCGGTAGGCCAATAGGTGGGATCTAACCGACGACCTGATGATCGCAAGTCCAATATCGTATGCTTATAATATGCTATTTCTTATTCTATCTTTCAGAGTCACACCACATATGCTTCTCAGCGCTCTCATTTCTACAGCATTTATTCTGCTCTCATGCTTCTTTTGCCATACCCAACTTTCACTTCCATACATAAGTGTGGGCACTAATAGTCCTCTATGAACAGCCAAACGTGCCTTTTCGGATACATTTCGACTGTTCATAAAAGCGCGTAGAGCTCCATTCACTTTGCTGCCAGCAATCGTGTTCTTTGTATCGTTATTTAAATGTTTGTAAAGTCACCCGCGACTCAGGAATCATTCTTTGTGCGGAACTTGTCTTTAAAAATTAGAAACCATTGAGCTACCGCCGCTGGTACAAAACGCCTAGCGATTGCATGTATAAATGTACTTTATAGGTGGGAAATTACATATAAACCATATTTAAATGTATCTATAACACTAATTACAAGTCAAGTGCATGCATATTATTATGTCCTCCACTACGGAAACTTGATATCACTTAGTGCACAATTTTATTCGAATAATAAAGGAGGACTATAGGCTGGTATAAATGTTAAACGAATATGATTATTACTTAAAAAATTAGAAATATCATTAGTACCTATTATTAAAAATTGTTGATAATTCCTTTTCAGTACCAACGAAATTCTTTCACCTTTTTTAATACGTTTGTAAATAGACATATATTAGGTTAAATTGTTTTAAAATTAATAATGTAAATATTTGTGTCAATTAAGTATCTGCTTAAAAAAATAATATCATTCAATCGAATAAAAATTAGGAAATGCAATTACGCGTATCTCTGGTGCACATGTGATGCTATCTGGGACGAACGTGGAAATCGAATTAAAGCAAAACAATACAAATGTTATCGTTGTACGAAACGGAATATACGTGACACAGAATTGTACTTTTGATCAGTTTCAGAGATACCTACGGTCAATGATATTTTAAGCTAGATTTGTTTTTCATAGTAATGGACATCGAAAATCTGGGGCGCAAATAATTTTGTAATTAATAACTGCTCTGCTGTGTTGATTAATTATATTATTTTAAGTGATAGGTAGGACAATAGGTATAGAAAGTACTTACATAAAAGAAGGCTATCATTCCAACGATTGTGCTTTGGCCTCTTAAGTGTGGGCTGCCAGATATAATTTTGTAAACCTATTGTGATAAGCCGCCGGTGTGCCACTGCGACTCAATAGGCTAAATGTCGCGTGGGATATTGTTGAACTAATTTTGTTTTGAGACCATTAAACCGTGGGACACTTTTGAGTCTCCATCTTACTCGCGCTAGTAACATATCGGCTACTCTTCTGTATATAAAATATTCGGATGTGACTCCCTAAATAAAGGGAATCAGCTATTCTCCGCGACTTCGTACGTGTGGAATAAAAAAGTAGCTACCTATCTAATCCTTACTTCCTTACTACTTTACTAATATTAGAAATGCGAAACTAACTCTGTCTGTCTGTCTGTCGGTCTGTCTGTCTGTCTGTCGGTCTGTCTGTCTGTCTGTCGGTCTGTCTGTCTGTCTGTCGGTCTGTCTGTCTGTCGGTCTGTATGTCTGTCGGTCTGTCTGTCTGTCGGTCTGTCTGTCTGTTACCTTTTCACGCTTAATCCGTTGAACTGATTTAGATGAAATTTGGAATGGAGATAGCCTGAGACCCTGGGAAGGACATAGGCTATATGACATCACGCTATGCCTCACAGGAGGGCGCAGTAACCATAAACACCACTGGCGCGGGTGAGACCGCGGGCACAGCTAGTTATCTATATTTTTCGTCCTTTGCATGAAAGAAGAAGCTGAACTACACACAATACTCGAATTCTAGGCGACGTATTAAGACGAAACATACTCCAGATTTTAAGTTAGATCTCCAGCAATACAAATATGAAAACTGTAAATAATTTCGTATAAGTAGTCTTCGCGTTAGGCGCGTACAAACATACACACAGACAGACAAGAATTCTAAAATAATTGTTTTGGCTTGTATAGCTTTTTTAAAGGCAGAGAAGAAAAATATATGAGCGACTTGATTTTGTCTTAAATATCTTCTATGCCTACCTACCTACAGACATCGTTACAATGCATTATATTTATGTATAATAATAAGATAATACGCTTGTGTGTTGATTTCTAATCTGCGTTTAAAAGATATGTGTGTAGGAAAATGCCCTGGAGTTATGTGGGATTTCATATCAAAACATGTCAAAACTTTGCTACTTTACTGTTGAAAACTTAGCCTTAAGCGTAGCGAGCAGCTTAAAAGTAGAATGTTATGAGAGTCAATGTAGTTAAAGAGAGACATCAGTGAATAGTCCTATCTATTTCGAAATAGACGTGAGGTGCCAAAGACTCACTACTTTATCTCTAAAGGAGTAGCAGAGATATGTATGTATATGACACATAATTATGTACATTTCGCCAGCCATGTTTTCCATGTTTTAAAATGCCATCTAAGAGAGCAAACTGCCGTCTACCAAACACATTTTGAAAATCCAGAATAAAAATATCTCATAATTTCTTTTTATAACAATTTATCTGTCTAGGGAACCAAACCCGGACCTCACGATTCAATGCCGAACAAATTCAAGCCACGGGATAAGAATCAATCTAGCTATGCAACGTAAAAATATTAAATTTTATTCAATGCCTGATTACCCAAAGTATCCTTTTTGATGAAAAAGCCGAGAATGTAAGTAAACAGAAATTGTTTCACCAACATTTTAAAACCTATGTTTTATGTCCTACAGACTAGCAAGCGAACTTATTACCATTTACTGGGTATATTCCTGGAGCCATTATTTGCCACAGATAGTTTGCTTACCGAAAAACACAATAACAATTCACTTGGACCGGGAATCGAACCCTGTAGATCTCGCTCAGCCGCTGATAACGCCTGTGCGTAGCGCAGACTTATACCACGAGAACAATTACATAAAAATCAGGTACAACAAATATACATATAACTTAACGTTAGTGTCAATTTCGGAAATAATATCACAAAACCCATATTATCTATATAAGCAGGACCTGAATTTTAAAACTTTTAAATACAAAAAGACTGTTTACAGCTACTTAAAAGAACCACATCAGATAATATATAACAACCATTTGATGTGGGGATCGAACCCACTAAAATATAAAACAAAAGCAGATCATTCTGCCTTAATCACCACATGTTAAAAAAATTCTTCTTGCTTCTCAATTCTTCTTCTCTCTTCTATGCTGTGTTAGCCTCAAAGAAGTCAACCTGACTCGATTAGGGAGTCACGTGTGAATACGGACTCCCTACTAGAGTCAATTTAACATCTATGAGCTGTCTCTTCCTTCTTCTGTGATCGTCTTTGTTGCTGTCTTCTTTCTTGATAACTTCTTACACATAAATTTTGTAGGGTAACTGCTGCTTAAATTAATTTAAAAGAGGACACATATAAATATAAGAAAATAGTGTGTGCTGAAAGGTTAAACGTATATTCTATTGTTAGTTCATAATAGTAATATATATAAAAGTTAATTCGTCTATTGTTAGGGTCCAAATTTATTCCTGCAAGTGGTTCGGGTAGAGTAAGGTTTTAGTAACATGAAGTCTGAAAATTTGGTAGATAGCATGTAGAACCTCAGCATTGCTGGCGAAAGTAGGAGTTGTATACCTCTGTCGTAGCTTTCAGAAATATAATGTTATGCTATGTTATGTCTTGTAATAAGCCTTAGTAAAAAGATAACTTTCAAAAAGTCCCTGTATCTATTATATACTAGAAATATACTGACTGGTTTTACATTTAGGGATAAATAATAATATTTCAGGACAATAAAGTCTATATTTATGTCAAGTTTCTTTCAAATTCCAGTATCTTTACAAACATTTCCCTTTATAATATTACATATATTCATAGATTCACGCCTGTTTCCCAGAGGGATAGGCAGAGACTACGGATTTCCATTTGCTACGACACACATATCCTGACACACTTCTCTGGCTTCAAGTATTCTTATAATATTGTTTTCATATATTTTTGAAGAAGGCTTACAGACTAATAATACGTTTATATTTAAACATGAACAATAAGGTTGCTTATAACAAGCCTCCGCACATATTAGTCCTATTTAAACGGTCCCACTGCTGGGCACGAGTCTCTTTTCAATACGTTAAAGGTTATGCCATGGTACCATTCTGTTTTAGTCTAAGTTGGCAGCTTACACATTTTTAAAAACATTGTTTTACTCACAAATATGCAGGTTAAAAATTCCTTTACTGTTAAGCCGAGATATAATTTAACTATTTATTTATTAAGCACATAACTTTAAAAAGTCGAAGCTGCGTGCCTTAGGATCGACCTCAAAACCATGCGTGGCAATACAATGGTCTCCGCACTAGGTTATCGCTGTACCTTCCTATAAATACACCCTAAAATAATATCCCTGAACCAAATTATAGTGTGCAAAACGCAAGTGATATCGGCTAGGAGTATCATTAGCCGTCGCTCGGCTCAATTTGCGCAAGATTGCCGACAGGGGGCGCGCTAAACGTGTTACTGAACTCATCTGCCCGGAAATTGATGTTGGGATACCTTTTTATTTGTTGGGTATACTTGTAATGGGTACTGTCAGTTAAAAGCGGGTATTTTAAGTAAGTTTTCAGTATGACGTTTGAAGAATGACTGTGTTAGCTTTTGTCTGGTTTGCCGTTGAATTGTGATATGTGGTAAGGTATTTTTTATCCAATAAACATGGTAAATGCGGATACGATCCACCTGATGGTAACAGGATACTGGCGGCGATGAACGGTTGCAATACAAAGAGCATCACTTGCGTGTTGCCGACTTTGAGAAAATAAATAAAGATGGGCTTGATGAAAATGGGTGAGGAATGTGAAATTCTTATTTATTGAGTAAGCAGTACAGAAACAGTATTATCATTCTTACACCGCTTGCCTGTAAAACAATGATGTGTTGCTGTATTGTCATCAATTAATGACCATCGGCGCTTGTTAATATTTTAGTTAGAAATTATCGTAAGCGTTTACGTAGCGCTTGAGCAGCGATAGCTCAGTGGGGAGACCAACAAACTGCAATGCAGAGGGTCTCGGGTTCGAACCCATGTCGCTCACCTCTGACTTTCGGAAGTTATATGACTTTTCAAAATTATGTGCGTATTGATCGACAATTATCGCCTGCTCCGTGCCTCGGAAAGCACGTTAAGCCGTTGGTCCCGGCTGCCATGGCAGTCGTTATTGGGAGAGTGTCGACACAAAAGATCCCACTGGGTCGAAGTGTCGCCGGTCTGCACTGACTGGCCCCCACATAAGATAAGATACGTAGCGCTTGTAAGACTTGTCTTATCTCAAAAGATATCACTCGCTTACCACGCAAAAAGGATTCGATGCTAGGGTAAATACAAAAGAATACTTTAGGTATTGATCCTATTCTAACTAATGTTATAAATGCGAATGTGAGCTTATTTATTACGTTTTCACTAAATTGTTTGACTAATCACCATGAAATTTTGAGTACACGTCGTCCGCGTTACAGAGAAGAACATAAGATGTCTTTAATTTAGAAAAAGCACTGATCCTGAGGGTTAGAAATATTTTGACAAAATCTACATTAAAGCGAGCGAAGCTTCGGGTAAAAGCTAGTAGTTTTATAAACATTAACACATACTATGTAGCAAATACAATGGAAAATATATTGCCCGCGGTCATTTATGACGGGCGCGGCGTTTGATGTGTTAAGAAGACGAAGAAGCATCCATTTTAACCGTTAGATGTCTACCAACATTGTTAACTAACAAATCTTGAAACTCTATTTTTACCTAACAACATACGAACACTTACAAACGATATACAAGGGAATACAAATCCTTCACTTAACCCTTCCGAACACCCCATAACGACCAACATAACATTGTTCGAGAACTATTTTAGTGTGAACTAACAACACACACATACATACGTGTACGGATAGGACATGTGTCGTCACTTTATGTATGTGTGCGTAAAATTGTTGGAAGAAGTTTCCCACTTCGTCACGCATAGATTGTGAATGTGTGTGTGTGTGTATATGTATGTATGGTGGGAGTGTGTGTTCTGTTACATACTTAAACTTGATAGCCTGAGAGTTATATGACAAAATGAGGCCAATATTTATGGGGATTCGTAAGGAATGGACTAGTTGCGTCTTATGGTTGTACCATCTTTGTGTTACTTTGTGCACATCATATAAAATAATACATTTTATGGTATATTATAGGCATAAACATATTGGTTTTGACAGGGTAAAATTTTTTGAAAATGGATTTACGCACTTTCTTGATAGTCAATGAGTGACACTGTGTTGCTGATGATCTTGGGACCTTAACATAGCTGGTAAAATAAAGATAATATATACCACTGATTAAATATTTGAAGATAATAGGTATATAATTATGTATGTATCTGTAATACTACGCTGTCACAAATGAATTTATTTGGGTAATGTACCACTAACCATTTGTGTATTTTTCTTTTTTTCTAACCTGTCCATGTATGACACATTCTAATTTCAAAATATATTTGTAACGGTTTTAGGCGTATTTACGTGACGTAACCAATTCGAATTTCAAAATGTTTTTGCGACGTATTGACACAATAGCCGTTCATGTGTGACATACATATACGCCATTGTGTACGTGTGTGGGTAGAGTACTAAACAATAAGTACTTGCACACACACATACCATAAGTGTGTCTATGGTGGAAAATTGCTATGGGAGTTTATGGCGCGCACGGCTTTGGAAAATGACGTGTCAAACGCTCGCGTCGTACGGTTTGCATAAACAGGGATTCTTTGCCTCGCTTTTTTATCGTGTGTTGTGACGTCATAGGTCATGCTTACCCTTATCGCATGGGGTATATTAGATTGTGGATATTGGGTAATAAGATGGAATTGTGATTTGGCAAAGGTCTCGAAGAAGGATTTTGTTATCTACGTTTTTAAAGATATTTAGGGCCATAAACATTGAACCAACGGATAAAAATATATCCGGGGACTTCATATCTATTTGTAGATAAAATAATATCTCCTTACCTAAATTTAAAAGTATTTGATATATAATTATGTATATTAAAAGTTGATCAAATGGATACATAGATTACGCTGAACTAGATACTTTAGAGTGATTTTTGTGTCCGTTGAACTAAATATTCTATTATCCATATCTCTAGCACAGTGAAGAGAAAATTTGATCCATTCAGTTTAGACTTTTATATCTAATCATTCTTACAGCATGTGGTCTAGAACGATGCCCGAATCTATTGAAGTCTAATTCAATAAAATTACCATAACAATGCTTAGGTATTTCTTGCAAATGCCAATAGTAAAATCCCTAAGGCATTGTAAAGAAAAGCTGTCCGTAGGATGAGAACTCTTATAAGATGTTATTACTGATAGAAAAATTTGCCCTGGTGACGTCATACCTATTAGGTCAGGCCATAATTAGATATTTATTACGTAAGAAAGCAATCAGAAAGTGACTCATCACTGCCTTACACTTTAGGAATTAATGGCGTGATGCTATGTCTTACCAACAATAATATATAAAAACAATAATAAGAAAAAGTTGTTTATTTGCTGACGCTACCGACATCGTGCGGCGCGCTTAATGTATCGGAAGCATTCTCAATGCGCCACTGCCTACACAAACACTTAGCCCGTTTTATTTTGCGCACCGTACACATCGTCTATAAGTCTATGAGCTATTGATTTTCATAGTTAGTTCTTGTTTATGGTATTTGTTTGAACGTATTTACTTAATGTAGTTTTAGATCGGCATTGTCTTGTTTTTCTTGCTATTTAACTACAGTGTGATAAGAAAAAAGTCCAAGGTCTTTAAAAGAGAAAAGATAAATATAGTTTTGGAGTAATTATAAATACAAGACTGCCTGGCCCCGTAACGAAAATTTGTGACAATGTTTGCAAGTGACCATGAAATTCTAAGGTCCAGCGAAGTATTATTAACCCATTCGGTGTCCCGCGATAGACACAATAGAAAATCTATTGTTATGTATCATATGTGATTCATCGGATAGGGAACCTGTTAAGAAAGTATATCTAACTCTCAGGAAACTATCTTAGTAGCAACGAGGAGTTTAGCAGTTTGGTTTAGATTGTACACTTATTGATTCTTGCTGGCTTACCTCTTTGTGAATAAAGAAGCGTGAATCAATGTGTGTGATCTAAATGAACAAAATAATTGTATTTATTGAAAACAAAACAATTATACTCTTAATTATAAATAAATTTACCAAGTGGGCTTGACCCAAAAGTTATACAACCCAAATAATATAGAAATTCAAATACTAATTTTCCACTAATCATAAATCAGTTTAAATACGGATATAAAGCCTAAATTTCTAACTTATGCCATTACAGCCAAGGCCTCATTGGGCTCACCCTGAGGCCTTTATTACTAATTCTCTGCACGAGCGATTATAAATTGGCCTCAGCTGCCAATGATTATGGCCTCACAGCCGATTGCTTTGGAATTGCTGATTATGTATTTGTTTACTGCCAATGTTCGTCGTATACCGTTGAGGTTTGGTAAGTGTGTTATATCGCGACTCTATATTCGGATTGGGTAAGCAGAAGGGCACCTGTTCAATGTGGTGTATTTTTATTACTGGGCTGTAAGATTATTAAGATTGTGCTGAATTTTACAGTTGATCGTGAGGTTGGTCGGATTTGATTCCAGAGTTGGATAAAGAATTGTTGAACATTCTTGTTAGAAAATTTTCTAATGCAGCGTAGTGTCAACAATATAAGTAGACATTACCTTTATGATAGAGTAAGACTTTAAATCATAGTTCGTCAAATGCACTTCTGCCTAACCGTTTGAGAAAACAGTGATTCTATGTATGTATGTAATACATTACGCCATTACTAATATAGTAAATACAAATTTTAGCAAAGAGATAGTTTTTAAGGGGCGAGAAAGACTACATCGCAACAAAGAAATGAACCCTGTAGAAAAAAAAATCCTTCGAACTATGACGGTGATGACGTTAGTAATAGTTAATATATAATATTTATACATTTGTTATATAGTTCCTAGAACTATTATTCGACGAGGAGTTCGTGTGCCTCGTCTGTTCTGTACAGACACATGCAGAACAAACGCCGGAGTGCGTGCGCCTCTTCGTAGACTTGTTGAAGCATACAATACGTATCTTATTCAGCTGGACATATTTTCTCTCACTCATTAACAATTCAAACCTAAAGCTATTGAATTGTTTAGGTTAAGTACAACGTTTCATTTTATATTTGGTTTGTTAAAAATTGTCAAATGAATTCAATTGTGTGTTGATTATATGTTTGATAATTTAATGTAAAACACTATATTGTAATACTTTAACATGTAATTGGTTTTTGTCCCTAATAAATACAAAAACAAAATAATGAAGAAGAAATACATGAATTGGCTCATATCAATTATCTCATGTTGAAGAATCTGCGGTTATTAAGAGATAACAATAGCCTCATTACTAAAACCTAATAGTAGTTGACGAAAAGTAGCTACAATTTCTGCCTACCCAGTCAGAGGTATAAAGGCGTGGAATTATATGTATGTACATGTTATGTAATATATATTACGCAATAAAGCTACACAAATGATGTCCTTAGAATTCTCAGTTAACTAAATTGACATACGTACTTAATATATAACATTCATCAATACGTCCATCAAAATCCCAATTATTACCCTGTCCATATTGTCCATAGACAATAAGCCATTTAATAAATAATTAACCCGAACGCTGGCAACCCTGCAGTGTTGCCAGTCACGCGATAACAATTAATGTCGATTTATAACAAAAACTTATTTAGTATGCATAGCGTTATGTTGGTGCTATATTTAGTATTAGTTTTTATAGGTTATACCATTTTATTTCTATGGTTCAGTGAACTAATTGTAATACGGTAAAATCTGTGTAATGAATTAATGATAATTCCTAGTACCGTTCTTGGTACACAAGTGTTAGTGGTATTCATGTTTTGATTGATAGATGGGCTTTGAGTGATTGATTTCTGGACTGGTCTGCATTGTTATTCGGTTTTCCTGATGGAACATTTTTAGTAGCAACTTGAAGTAAGTTTGTATGATAGCAGGATTATGTTCTCTTAGGAAGCTAGATAGCTAAATTATGAACATAAGTGGATGTGATAAGCCTCAATCTAACTTAACATGCGTTTCCAGTCGTGACGAGTATTTTTTTGGAATAAAAACGTGCATTACCTGCTACCTTATTTATGATATCTTTGGTTCTCATATATTTAAACGTGGTCTAGACCGGATCATTAAACAAATTAACCAAGGCTCAGATTTTAAGTTAGATCCAAAGCAATGAATGAAATCAAATCGACAGGATTTTGCGTATTGCTTTATCAGGCAGACACACATTTCTAAACATTATTATTGTTTTGGAATGATATTTCTTTAAGTAGTCGAAATCAAAATAGTTTTAAGAAAATATCTGATGATTATTACGCTAAAACTTCACCTTTATAACAGTTTTTATTTATTTATTTGGGCATGGAAAACTTACAGCTATAACAGTTTTATTGCTCTAATGTTGGTATCATATTAATACAATAAAAGTTAGTCTTTTTGCCGAGAATATCATAAAAAGTGCTAGGAAATTATAAATCGGCAGGAGTTGGGTGTCACAGAAGTACTTAATTAAGGGTCGTCATCAAAAGTCCGTCAGTAAAGGCACAGTTACACGTATACGCCGAAGTTCGGAACTCGTAGAAAAGTTGGCTTCGAGTGCAAGTTTTAATTGTGGAGGGCGAGCCCCGGTGTCGGCGGATCTAAATGTATAGACTCGAGGATAATGAACATTGATATTTTTTACGAACATTGTTTTGTTATTGTGTTGCAGTTATTATAAAAATAACAGAGATAAGATAAAAACGAGAATCCGTTATGTAATGGTCAAATTATCTGCTACTTGTATCTTAACTACCGTTGAGCATTCGAATGCGTCTGTATTCGATAAACATTCGAATATAATTAAGTGTATCACTAATCTAAACAAATATTGTAAATGCTATAGTGTGTTTGTATGTTTTCTTCAAATCGTAATGAAGCAACCGTTTTATTATTTCGAGAAATCAAGTCATACCCAATAGGAGCTGGATAAGCTGCAATCTATATATTAATACGTGAAGCAAATACTTTGTGTCCCTTTTTACGAAAATTGCGCGGACGGAGGAGTATGAAATTTGGCACAGTTAAAGTTTATATGGAGAAGGAGTGGCGAATCAGAAACGGATAAAGCTAGAGAATATGTGATCACTGTAATATTCAAGATGCTTGCAACACTAGGGACACCACTAGTGGTTACCGAGCCTTCAATAAATAGAGTCACTATACTAACAGCTCAGTTGGCAAAGATTACTGTAACCCTGCTGGCAATACAGCCTCCTTAAAAGTCTGCCAATCTGATTAAGCAACCCTGTCCACCTGTGATCTTTTATAAGATGTCTGCGCAGTAGAGAATCTGTGTTTTTAAATAAAAGTCTGACTGTAGTTCTAGCTTAAGGATTTTAAGGTTAAAAGAACCTTAAAAATCTTAAGCTAGAACTACTTTATTTAACAAAATTTGATGAACGAAAGACAAAGGCAGACCATCCTAACGCAGTGTACATTTAAAGTCATCCTTAACTAAACAAAATATTAATTTCCGCTATCTAACTTACCGCGCCCTTAGATCATGGAGGGGAGGAAACGGAAATGTTGTAATAAGATCACGAATTTGACTCTCCAACTCGCTAGATGGCGTGAGGGCGACGCTAATTGTGTCAATTAATGGACCGGAATATTGCGTTATCAAGTATTATTTTAGACAGTATACTACACTATATGGTTGATATTTTTGGTTCCAATTAATGTTCTATTTGCAATTTTATGTGTATCACTAGAACTCCCGTACAAACCTTAATTCACCATTTTTTAATGAAGTAATTGGGATTCGTCAAACCTTGTGATTCTCTTTCTCAGGCGACCTAGAAATACATACAAACTTAAACAGTTATTGGCTATCATAAATGCTGATAGAGTTAAGCTTCCGTAACCACCAAGATACGTACGAATAACGTTTATACCTCTCAGTCATCCAAAACGAAAACGAACCGGGCTTTACACAGTGGGTATTAATGACACCATATTATTATGTAGTTATAATCAAATGCCATAGATTTCAAGAGAGTTTTAACTATGTGGATATCAAGGCAGTGTGTTCTGAATAAGGACTTGTTAAGAGAACCCTAAATTGATAAGTGTGCGTTAAGAATGTACTGTGAGCGAATGAAGTTAGAAATATATGCTGCAATAGAAGCAAGTAAAATATCCGTATGCATTGCTTATCTTTCAGAAATTTGGTGCGAGTTAAGTTGCATTATGAATCTTAGTAGTAAGTTACTGTGATCCTTTGTGTATTCCTTTCCATATATAATATGATTAATGCTTGACTTAATTAATAAATGAGTGACTGCATCAATTTAAATATCGCTACCGCCTATGTCTGCGACCGCGCCCGGCACCCAACTTGAAATTACCGAGGTCCTTTGACGCAGCCATTTAGGGTACAAATTTTATTAGTGACGGAAAGCGTCTGAACGCCGGGGCGAGCGGTGCTGTAATGGTTCCTCTAATAGTCGTCTGAAATGTAAGTGAAACAATTTTAAAGTGTCTCCTATTCCTCAATTATAGAAGCGCGCTCCCGATGCCATTTATGGTTCGTTTTTAGTATTGTTTTATTGAGAAGGATGGTTCGAATGATCTTTTATTAATGTTACTGCCTTTTAGCGTATTGTTAGGATGAAGGTCAGAAGAAATGCGGTGCGGAAAAAGGTAACTGTTTTGCTGTTTATCGATACGATACTGCAAGCTTTAGTTACTTTTTATTGGTTGACGTTTCTGCAAGTAGGCACATGATAAATTTATATGTTTTATTTTTGTTATTATACATTATATCAAACGCTGTCTTTTAAAAATCGTCTGTGTTTGGCCATAAATCCTAACTAATATTATAAAAGCGAAAATGAGTTTGTTTGTTTGTTACCTTTTCACGCCTAAACCACTGAACCGATCATCCTAAAATTTTGCATATACGTTGACAGGTGTACAGAAACGGACATTCCGAAAAAAGTTACTGTTTCCGAGGAAAACAATAATAATGTTCTTATGATAATAGATGGCGCCACGTGTCTTTCGAATCACGATTGAATTATATTATTACAAGCAGAGTACAACCCGAATTGATTGTCAAATTCTAAATTAACGCAAGCGAAGACGCGGACAAAAGCTAGTAATGTTATAAATACCAGATCTCTCTGGTACCTTCTTGCCATTGTCTTGCATATAATATAATATACAGGCACATAATTCTTATTATATTATAATGATTGAGCACACAGTTGATATGTCTTTTGATTTCCATTTACAAGTGTTTATTTATTGCGATAACAGCAGCTATCTGTCATATGGTATATGAGAATTACAGGTCTGCATTTTGTGTTGTTTCTTTTAAACACTCACACTTGTTTGTTCACTTCTATATTAAATAACTAATATGCATCTTTCAATTTATTATACATATTTTAAAGTAAGAGGAAATATGGCCACTAGTCTGGAAAATCGAAGGAAAAGATGACATATTTTTTTGAAAGATTTCAACATTACGCCACTAGCATTGCCAATCTAGTCCCTAATTTAAGCCACTTATCGCTAGCGGCTTGCGGCCTTTTTACGGGAAAATTGCCCGTAATTTGACGCGAGAGGCACAATGGGTGCTCGCGGGGAAATTACGAGAAAAGTGCCACTTCGTCTTGCTTCGAAGCGATGGCTTTCTTATGAGAACTGGGGCGGTTTAGCTGGCTAGGTGCGATTTTATGGTGTGGGGAATAACTGAGGTGTGTGGGTGAAATGTGGGGCTTTTAATATATAGGTTTTAGGTATAGTTTGACTTAAGTGGTCATCTTGTAACTACTTGTGGGATGAACGCTGTGAATTCGATCTTTGGAAGGGATAAAATTGTAATATTTAACAGATAGTTTTCTTGTGTCTGGTGGCCTTTTTATGTATTTCCCAAAGGCATTGTAGATTTAAGAAACATGTAGAATATATTTGGCTCTTTGAAAGACGCGAGATTTAGAAATCGCAGTACAGACAGATTATATATTTTTGAATAAAATTCAAACGATTTTTAACAAAGTGTAATCTTTTGGTATCCATAAATTATACATTTTGCCAAGTACAATACGCTGTTTATATTGTATTCGAAGATACTCTTAGAAATTTACATTTTGTGTTATTATACGTGTTTTTTATTACTTGAGAATACACTTTTTGATATAATAGCACTTTGTGCTCCGAAATCTTATGATATAGACCTATATCAAATTATGTACCTGTACATAATTTATTTTTGAACAATTACTTAGTATGTAAAAGAATTTAATTGTTTCTTTGTTAATACATATATTTAAGCGTAATAATCGTAATGTATATTCGTCGATAGTTAACCATACAGTAATCAAATGTATCATTACATACAAACATTGACTCACGCCTTCTCCTCAATTCGGCTGGAGAGGTAGGCAGAATCGCATATAAAATATATATAAATAAATACACCAATACATCCATAAAACACATTTTTATTTTTTTTTATTTTGCTCGTCAAAATGAGCACACTCCACCTGATGGTAAGCAGTCGTGTGGTCTAAGAGCAGTGGCCTCCACATCGCCCCCACAGTAGCCGAGGCGATGTTGAGGTCTCTACTTTGACGGCCTGAGAAGATGCTTTTTTACGCCCCGCTTAAAGAACCCAGGATTGAAGGAAGAAGGAAACACGTGCCTTGGCAGAGAATTCCATGCCTTGGTCGTTCGGCAGAGATATGAGGACCCAAACTTTTTGGTACGCGCTCTAATCGACTCTACCGTGTAAGGATGGCATCTGAGCCCAGCACGCGTGGTTCTGGATAGGAAAGGGGAGGGCGGAATAAGGTGGAATAACTCTTCAGAGCACTCCCCGTGGTATATTCTGTAGAAACATGCCAATGAGGCAATGTCCCTACGGAGTTGCAGAGATTCCAGTGAACTCGTGACCTCTGGATCTCCGATGATACGGACAGCCCGCCGCTGTAACCGGTCGAGAGCGTCCAGCAAGTACTGCGCGGAGCCATCCCAAAGATGAGAACAGTACTCCACGCAAGGGCGCACTTGTGCCTTATACAATAGGCACAGTTGCCCAGGCGTGAAGAACCATCTCACCCTGTTCAGAACTCCGAGTTTTCGCGAAGCTTGCTTAATGACGCTCTCGATATAGGTTTTCTGATTAAGGGAGCGGCAAAGATCTATACCTAAGATGGAGAGACTGTCACGTATCACCAGTGGAGTATTCTTCAGAGAAGGGAGGGGAAGGAACGGAGACTTTTTTGTTGAGAACGCGCATCAATTTAATCAACACATATTCTGTACCTTTATACATTCGTATGCACGCAATCCATGTATGTATGTATGTATGTATGTAAACCATATATTTGTACAAACCTGGCAAGGTGCAGTGTACATTATTCAATTATGCAAATGGCGGCCGGCAGGTGGCGCCTCCGCCGCAGTTTGTGATTCCATTTGTACAATTGAATCCATGTTGCGTGGAATATAAGTTAGAGAGCCTCCTGTACTATATACGTGTCTGTTCTCTCCAACTACTCGAGTAATTCTAGGTGAATATATAGTCCTCTTCACTGTTTCCGATGACAGCGACCTGGACTATATCGCGTCTTTTGTGGGCTCTATGATGACTAGCAAAATCAAATTTGGTCTTGAAAACCCGGTCACACTGTGTGCAGAAGAGCTGACCGACATCATTATCAGCGATGTCCACATTATATCTTGAAAGTTCTCGTACTACGTTCTTCTAGGTGCATAACCAGTATAAGTAGACCTCTAGGTAGTATAGATGATTGTAAATTAACGAAAATTTTGTATATTTGTACCTTAAAGAGATGACGTGTTCTAAGGAACGTGCCTCAATAAGTGTATGGGTTAATTTCGTCTGAATATTTTGCGTTTATTATTAATTTAAAATTATATAAGTCGCAAGAGGAAAACCTAGGCGAACGTTTCTCGACCAGATCGGAGGCATTCTGGACAAAGGCCAGGTTAAGAGCTCCTTGAACCGACGGGCGTGTATGAGAAATGTGATGAAAGTGAATGAAGCCAGAGAAGTGTGTCAGGATCGTAGCAAATGGAAATCCGTAGTCTCTGCCTACCTCTCTGGGAAACAGGCGTGAATCTATGTATGTATGTATGTATATTATTATAAAGCGGTGTTTAAAATTGTGGCCATAGTACATAGTAACTGGCATTGCAAGAACGTTCTTGCTCAAATGCATGTCAACGAAATGCTGGTACAATACATCTCTGCCTAAGACATGACATTTAAATGATGGAGGACGATAGTGTACAATTTTCAATATGAATGAGCGTGATAACACTGTATTTATAAATGAGATGTCATGATGGCATTGTGTCTCAGAGGGCAACTTAACTTCCAGAAAGATGACCACGTTTAATCATAGGTGCTTCTATTATTTTAATCTTTACTCGAGACATAAGTTTTAGTAGACTAATGAATAATTTTCATTTCAGCCTTGCACCTAATATTAGAGTATACTCTCATGGTGGAACGATTTTGAAGCTTTACCTATAGATAGGCAAGCGTTAAATTGATTATTATTCCATCGGTCCATAGCTTTTATCCACACTTTCAGTTAGTTATGAAACTATTCGCAGACAGGATTTATTTAAAAGCGTTGAACGCTGAAAGCCTCTAAATGTAGGTTTTAGAAGCCGTCGCTTATTCGCTGGTAGTTATTGTTTTAGTATTGTGTTTTATCGCTGGGGTAAAGCTTTGGTACTTTAATACTTAGATTATATGGCCGTTACTTTTAACTCGATAGCAAGGAAACTAGCCTTGTGAGTATTGATTACTTCCGGTCTAGTAGGTATCACTATTAAAGTGTTATTAATATATACTCATATTATAAACAAAAAAGATTTGATTTATTGTGTGTTTGTTTATTTATAAGGATTTAACTCAAATACTACTGAACCGATTTTAAAAATTCTTTCACCATTGAAAAGTTTAAATATTATTATATAATATTCTATTACATACACACAACACCATCATCTAGCCCAAACTAAGCAGAGCTTGTACTATGGGTACTAGACAATGGATAAACATACATATATACTTTTTTTTTGTAAACACCTACATATTATACATAGAAACACCCAGACCAAGACAAACATCCATGTTTAAGCACACAAATGTTTGACTTGTGCGGAAATCGAACCCGCGACCTTAGGCGTGGCAGTCGGTTACACTAACCACTACGCCACCGAGGCCGACAAATTTACTGTACTAATTTAAATGTACTGTTACTAACATAATATCTACTATTTGTAAGCGAGTGAAGCCGCGGGTAAAAGCTGGTCGTTGATATAGTACAGGTGTTATAAAAATAAAATGTTGAGTCGATTCGAAAAGTTGTAAATTAAGTATATTACCAATTTAATGTCTTCGCTAATACCAACACTCAAAGATCAGACACAATTTTCATTGGGTCTGGTTGCTGGTATATTTGATTAATTAATAAACGCTTTTCCTTAGTTATTACTATTGCTCCAACATTTTATTTTATTTTAAATTTCATCAATACTGTTACGTATTTCGGAGCACAAGACTACCGTACACACGAAGTAACTAGGTACCATGTTTTTTCTAAGCTGATACTATTAAATCAAATATACATATAATTTACACAGGGCAACGACTCAGGCGACAGTAAAACCGCTCAAAGCCGCGGTAACAGCCAGCACACAATAAACCTACAAGAAACGATATGCCTTCATCATAAACGATGCATGTCCTCTCATATATATTCTCAAGTTAATCCTCTATGCACGGTGTGTGTAAGCTGTTACCCGCGTGTTTACCCGGCCGGGCCAATCGCGTCCCCTTTAATCTGGCGAACAAACATCATTCTGTATGTGTAGATTATATTGTTAAGTATTAATAATGTTTCGCACATATCCTGAGGATAGGGTGTAAAAAATAACGTTGTGTGTTTTGTAAACAAGTGCTTGCTTTTTGTAGGTATGTTTTATTTTGTGTTTATCTACTTATTAGAAAGTAGAAAAGTGATGTATTTTTGGTTTGCAATTAAAACTAGTAAAGTAAGCAGTATAAAATATATAATATTATAATGTAATATTCTATCACATACACACAACACCATCTAGCCCAAACTAAGCAGAGCTTGTACTATGGGTACTAGACAATGGATAAACATACATATATACTTTTTTTTTTGTAAACACTTACATATTATACATAGAAACACCCAGACCAAGACAAACATCCGTGTTCATGTACACAAATGTTTTACTTGTGCGAGAGTCGAACCCGCGACCTCAGGCGTGGCAGTCGGTTACACTGCCCACAACGCCATCGAGGCCGTAAATAACACTTAAACTTAACCTGAACTTATGCGATAGGTGGGACTGAACATTAGCCGCGTAAGTCGCGTTATAGTTTAGCAAAAAAATTCATTTTACAAATATATAGTCGCCAAATGCCTTCAGAAAATCGAAGAAAGTAGTTTCACAACTCAGAGACTCTTTCTCCCGCAATATTCCCTCAATTGCTGAACAATAATGTAGGAACAATAAGTATAACATTGAAATTTGTGAGTTGTGCGATGATCAAACAAAAGAACAATTAACGAGATTTGAAAATCGCGTAACTCCGAGTTCGCGAACGCCCAGGTAGCGTAAGTCGAGGTATTATTGTGTTTGAATTGCATTGATGACGTATATATTACTGCTAATGATCCGTTTCTAGGAACTATAATGCCTGTAGGTACTGTATTTATATAAACATATGTAGAAGCACGTTTATATTTCCGTATTGGAGCTGAGGTGTACCACCGACGTTTTTCCAACTCTGACTTTAGATGCCACGTAATTGGCAGCGAGTCTATCGCTACAGCAGATACATACCGATCATAGTTCGAAATTCCATCCTGATATTCAAAAAGCCAAAATAACGGTTGGTCCGACCCAGGACTTGAACTTGAGACCTCATACACAGCTGTCGCAAACACTACCACAAACACCCACACCCACACCGAGGCAGTTCAATATTTAAGATATTTATTTTGGGTTTTTAACTGAAACTGCACTT
Organism: Catocala sponsa; assembly: GCA_963564715.1. Lineage (NCBI taxonomy): Eukaryota > Metazoa > Arthropoda > Insecta > Lepidoptera > Erebidae > Catocala > Catocala sponsa. Next base: position 20,940,725 of record OY751349.1, read on the forward strand.
GATGAACAATCTCTTAAAATTATTGCCGTGAATAATGCGGCAAGATGAATATATTGAGCAATTATTCGTAATACTAAATATTAACAAAATAGCATACACATTCATTTACTGTGTTAGATCTCCAGTTAAATTAACAAGAATCACATATAACTACCAAATACGTTACTTCAATGTTTGTAAATCACTCGCAATTTGAGTTTATTCCCTAGGATTGAAGTGGTTTTAAAATCAAAATCAAAAGTCTTTATTTGCTAAATACAGGTTAGAGATGATGGTACATAAAGCAAAATAGTCCACTGTATTTTACCGTAATTGGCATGCAAATGTTACACTTAATTATTTAAAATAACAATAAATAAATAACTAATCAAAATATGTCTAAAAAACCCTTTACATTACTTTTTAATCCATTTAGTGTATTTGTCAATAATAAATAAAGAATGTTTAATTGTCAATGAAATTTTACGTATTAGTATTTTGTTTTAGTATCGTGATAGATACATTCGATTAGATAAAACCTTAAAAGCTGCCTGCAATACCGATAGGCTTGCTCATTAATCTCATTAAATCAGGACTTAATGTCACATATTAGGTGAGGCTTAGATCCCTTGGATTACCAGATTGATGATTGTTTTAAATCTCACTTTAGTTTTAAGCGCACTATTTTTCAAATTGACTGTCTTGTTGGCGCAGCGGTATTGTAAGCGACTGCTACATAGCCTATGTTTTTTATTAAATGTGAAGTGATTTTAGCGTTTGTGTGTGTTTGTGTAGATTTTAATCTCGTGTGTATGAAATTGTGAGCAATGTTTGTCTACATATAGAATTGTTATTGATGGATTACCAATAATAATTTCATTCCCATCCACTAGCCATTTGGGTATTTACCTTTCTATTACTACGAATAGAATTTAATATACATAGTGGTTTGGTTCTCGATTATTTGTGTTTGTAGATATATTGATAGACCAATGCACTATCAGTTTTATTTTATAATAATATTTGTCAGTGGCTTCGTTCGCATAACAGTAGATTAGGTTATGTTAGTAAAAGTTATTTTTTAAATAATTTATAGCCTATGTTACTCGATAATAAAATAGCTTTCTAACGGTGAAAGAATTTTTAAAATCGGTTAGGTAGTTTTTGAATTAAACCCTTACAAACAAACAAATAATCTCGAATTGTTCCTTTTTATTATATTAGTACTTACCTATAGACTAGCTGTACCTCGCGGTTTCACCCGCGTTTATGATTACTGCTCCACTTTCATGACTCGTAGCGTTATGTTACTTCTGGATAAAGTAACGTTCTAATGATAAAAAAGATCTTAAGTCGGGATCTTAAGTTTTTAAGTTTAGTCATTACAAGTAAAATACAAATCTATTTTATTATTATACTTTGTAATATTAGTATAGAAGTTTTTTGTGTGGATAACTCGATAAAAGTATGCAATATCCATAGGTATTATAAAATAGAAAAGATTGAATTCCATTTATAGTTTGTTTCTAAAAAACTAGCTGATCCGGTAAACGTTGTTTGGCTATTGAATTTTACCTGGATAGGGACATCTTAACAACCTAGCGGTACGAAATATACTTTACGAATTATTCTCATACCTAACAAATATACGTACAAAATTTCATATATTATAAATCGGTCAGGCCGTTTCGGAGAAGTGCGGCCATAAACACCGTGACACGAGATTTTTATAAATATAGGAGATAAATCAAGACGTCATTAGCAGTTAGCTATAGAAACAAATGATAATAATCGTAGTGTAGATAATATAGAATAAAACGATATCTCCAACACTACCAAAAGAAGTTCCTTTGTGCCAAGATTAAGCCCACCGACACAAATGTACGTCTCAGCCAGCAGTACATTTATATAATTAAGTTCATCAGTATAATGCCATCCACATTTTATCTCGTTTGTTCTGGTGAGAGTTGCGTCGGGGAAATTAAATATACGTCCAAGTGCTTGATTATTATATATACGACATCTTAATGTTTCTTTGTTGGCTTAAAAATGGAAGATGTTTTATTGCTAGTTATGTTATGGCAACGAGTTTATGATTTACTTGAATTTGCTCGTGACTTCGTCCGTTTTGACTACGCTAATGGTTGTTCAGAGTGCTCTATCCATAAATAGTAGTTCCGAGTGTACGTGTTCTTTGGTCTATGGTTCAAATGTTTGTAAAAGGTCTCAGCGGCATAGGAATTATGGCTAGTGCGGAAATGGTCTTTTAAAAATAAAGAAACTACTGCTCGCATGCGATGTGAGTTACTTAGATTACATTATGTGATCCCCAAGCGGGACAGAATTAGATCGTTGCTTAGCTTTTAAAGTGAACTTCAAGGTGCTAAAGTGTGAAATCCACTTCAAAAGGTTTAGTGACCTTTACGCGATGTCGGAACAAACTGATAGAAAAATCGAATAAGCCTTGTTTTGAGTTTTAAATCCAATAAATATTCGATTTTAATTTGCCTTAATACAGTTGTATACAAATGTGTATATAGATACATACATTTAATGAATGCAACGTTGTCAAATGCAAAATAAAAGCTCCTTAGAAACTCATTTAAGTCACAAAGTAATACTAACTTATAAAAGTCAAAGATTATTACTTTTGAAATGGATCTACATTTAAAGTTACAAGCTTCAAGGATGTAGGAAACTGTGCCCGTCGGCATATACCAGGGAGAATGTCACGATTACTTTTACGATGTTATAAGTTGATATATTTTCTTTCTTTTCTTTCTTTCTTTCATGTATGTAATACAGTTATATGCAATAGGTATTTGACCACGCTTCACTTTTTTTTGCTTTAACATCAAACAAAATTTTTGCGTTATTAAAAAGAAGTCTTGAATGTTACTAAGCCTAATAATAGTAATAAATATAATAATAGGAATTAAATGTAGGTAATGTTGTATTATCTATTTGCTATGATACCTGACGATCACTATCGATAAAAAGATGAAATTGCACGCAAGGAGAAGCAGGACATTTTATAGAACGTACTATTCTATAAAATTCAAGCAATTATAGTTATACATATATTATAAATATGAGCATATCCTTTATCCGGACTATAATGCATTAAACAATCCAAGCACGCAACGCATTCTAATACCCACGTCCCTCTTAACGAGCGATAAAAATCTGACTTATTTCACAGATAGTACTCATATTAAATTCTTCAATATACCCTATTATTTACCCCTAACGCCTTAATAAAGTGAAATGGAGCGTCATACAGGCATTCCTTCGAATTGTAATGGCGCAATCCTCGGTCGTGGATTATTAGGATTTTAATTAAAAATAAAAGTTAAACCCTCGAGAGCCTTTGTTTCAATGAAGACCGAATTTTATTTTGTCCGATTTATGTCAGCTTTAGGTCAATTTGAACGTTATAAAGACTCCTAAAGAGATTTTTTAATTAGCGAAGAGAACTTGGCTCACGTTTTACCGTCTTCGGTCGATGTTTTTTCATTGTTTAATTATCCTTGACATGCTTCGGGTGACGGTACATTTATTTTTCGTATTTAGCGACTTTATTGTGTGAAACGCAAGACGAGTAGATCAGGTTGTGCTTAAAGTAAATTGCAGCTGAAACTGTCGTTTGATTTAGTTATACCATTTTATACCGTTAAGTGAATTTTAATGAGTTAATGAGATTAAAAATAATCTATTTTGGACCTTATTCTCAATAATATCAATATTTTCTATTTTGGATCTTTGTGGCAGGGATTAAAATTAGAGGGAAATAATGGATAGTCAATAAAACTTATAAATTGGAAGAGCCAATCATAAAAACAATTTTTGCCAACGCTCAAAACCCTCAATTTGCTAAAAACACGAGTGAACACAAGTGGTATAAAGGTAATTCCATACGCGCCGCCCGCGCCGGCCACTCTAGAGCGTACTTGACGCGCGTCGAACAAATTATCTGACGTGTGGGGAAGGCTTTAGAGGGCGCTTGACATACATCTCGCCTGTCTGGATTAATTGTTGAATGGATGACGTCATATTTTGCTAGTGACCTCTCCGGATTTTCGTGTGGGACGGGTGAAAAATTTGTAATAACATTTACGGTGGTTTTACTCGACAATTTAGGTCAGAAGAGACAGAAGTGACGCATCTTTTGCCGCTTTATTTACGAAAGGTTTCATATCCATTAAATCGTAAAAGAGTTTCTATTAAATATTTGTTTAGTTTTAACAAATGCTTTCTTGTCGAATATTTGGTAAGTTGCCGATGGAACCGATCTGCTGAATCGCAAGTTAAGGCTTTATAGGAAAACTGGAGGTTTGGTCCCCTTGCAGGAAAATAAAATATGTGTGAGTAACGGGTAACTCCTTATCTGGGTGTTCCTCATTCTGATGTTTTGATGTTCGTAAACCGCTTTGCGAGGCAGGAATTATCCGTAGTATTTATTTTACTTTAATAGGTATCACGATTTCATAGTGATTGTAATCATCCACTATGCAATGATTAATGATGACTAAGTCAGTGGTATTTTTTTGTGTCTTCACAGAATGTAATCTTGTCTAAGATATTTCAGATACTTTAAATAATTTGTTTTCTTCTCGAACTGCTATTTTCTGCAATACAATATTCTTATTTTCTTTTTAATTCTTTATAGTAATGTATTATAATAAACGTTTATTGAAGTGTCCAAAATGTTATTGCATTTTATAGAAATTAAGATTTTAATGTTATTTGAACTTACAAAATTAGAAGGTGATGTATATAATGTTCTGTTTTATTTCTATATCTTTTTACTCTCAGCACTAACTTCGTTTCAAATCTATCTTTCCTTATTTGCCACGGATACCTTGTTGCCAATACGTTATCCTTTTTATTACTATAACCTACTTTCTGATATAACTTTGGTATTTCGTGTTTGGTTCTCCAGTATATGATGATAGGTTTTCTGTAGACCTAACCTAACTATTATTTGTAATAGAAACCGTCTTGCGTTATCCGACCTTGCTGGTTTCTATCTATTGTATACCGAAAGTATCACAATTTTGTATTCGCGTTATTCTTAAACTAAAGATTTTAGTTTTTAACAAACATTTTATTCTAATTCCTCTATCATATATAGAGTTAAAGCTTTGCAGTTTTGTATAAGTGCATAGGAGATTACTGCGCATTACTGCAGGGATACTTTAATTCGTTTTCAAAGCTTTTAAATTATTTTTGGTATTCCTAAAGAAGCTCACACCTAGAACAATTTTGTTAAGGTCAAAAATATGATCTGATAATGCCGCTTATATATGACTGTAAGGTCCTTTTTAAACTCTCCCTGTATACTTTCATGTAAATGCGTTCATAGTGTTTAGACAGTTTAACTTTCACCGGGACCTCACGAAATTCAAATTTAGGGTTTGCTATGGTCATCAGTGCTGACCTTGACTACACAGTTTTTAATGTGTTCCATCTCTTTGATATTCATTTATTTTTCTTTGACCTTACATATATACTTACCTGAATAAACTACGTCAGGATCCCCACCTTGTATGTCTGTGCCTTTACCGTCGCTACGTCTAGTGTGTACATACCTTATCCCTGATCTCCTGGCGCATCTTCTCACGTTCCTCCTCCATCTTGCGGTGCTTCTCCTTGCGTCGCTCTTCAGCCTCGCGGATCGCTTCCTGTCGTTCGCGTTCCGCTTCCTCTTCCTTTTCCTTATCGTCGCTGTCATCGCCATCACCACCAACTGCGCCTGTAACAATACAAACGTATTTGTTAGAGAGTTCTACTTTCTTTTAATACTAAACATGTGATAGTTTGTGAAGGTGTTTGGATATTTATTAAACAATTTCGCGTTAATCATTATGCGTTCGATTGTGTGTTTTACGCAGGTGAAGTCGTGGGTAGTAAGAATTGTTCTACTAAACTTTACATTTTAACTTTTGTATCTAAAAATTGTTTCTATTATTCGCCATTATTATTAAAAAGACAAGTACTGAAAGTAACTAATCGTAACTTTAAAAGTTAAAGTACAATCCTTTCTAAGAATATTGCCAGCTAGCAAACTGGAACATAGTTTTCTGGAGCTATTCAAATGGAGTGTCTTACGATTATAAAGGTGAAAGAAATCATCCTTTCAATCCATTTGTAATTGTTTTACAATTAATCATCTTATTATAGTTTAATAATATTTCCTATAAAGATATTTTGAATCCTAGAGAAGGACATAGAATACTTAAAAGACAAAAAAATAAAATCGCGATCACCAACAAGTGTAACTTCGACTTACATATACTCTAGTCTAGTAGTAATTTATGTAACCAAAAAGCATATCGTTAGCTTATATGTAGTAGTCATAGCAGGCTAAATCTACGTCATGTTGAGCCGTAATACCGTTATCGGAAACCTGGTTACACGGTAATGTAGGCTAGCTAAGATAGAAGCTCTCAGTGATCCGCCAAGTCAATTGTGGCTCAACTATGTCAGAGACTATCAAAGTGGCTTCATAGAAAGTTTGTGAAGGGTGAACAGTTTGTAGAGTGCACTGGGATATTGAAATGTGGGCTGTGTGTTCTGCTTTTATCTGACTGTTGATTGCATTGTCATAGTTTGTGGCATTATAGGTAGAGTTAATTTGTGTATTGAATGGTTGATTTGAGGTATTATTAAGCTTTGTTGTATACTATGATTATTTGAACTTAGTTTTATTTTTTATAGGTTCAAACATGACAAGTGTCATTTTGACGAGCAAAATAAAAAAAATAAAAAAGTACACATTATTTGGATTGTAAGTACGGCTTGATATACCGGTTTGGTGCTGTGATGTGATTAACTTATAAGTTTGTCATATAAGTATAAATAGTTATTTTTATTCATGAGAAGTAGCGTAGCCACGGATTGAAGTTATTTTGTGGCATGTGTATAATTTATAAGTAGGCGTTAGATCGATCTATAGAACCAAGAGAGCGAAGCCTTGGTTAGAATCTAGCAAAATATAAGAATATTGAATGTAAAATTGAAACCATTCAATATTTTACTAAGAAATGTGGTATAAGGATCGCTTGAAACCTATGTAAAAACGCTGATAAACTATTTTACTTGTGCAGTAATAAAGGCATTGCTAATTGGTATGTTAATGAAATGTGAATTAATTAATGGAAACATTAATATAATAAAGAGTCTTTCATTAATATTTTAGTTGCACTAAAAGTATTCATTATTTATTTAAAGTGGATTCTGCATCATTACTCGCTTTCCAGTATATGACTACCAACAAACATTGTTGGTTGTTATATATTGTATTTAGTATCGATTGCCTCGTTGGCCCACGACATAATGCTTATGTTTGCGGTCGGTGTCTGTTTGTCCGTTATACAATTCTCCATAGTTGCATGTAATTTAGAAATGTTCACAATAGACGACAATAGGCTCGATCCTTATTATTTGGTACTTAAATACAATTGGCAATATGTGTGGTATGCAAGACACCTAAGTTTACCTCTTTGGGGATATAAATGCGTACTAGCAAATATTACAAAGATATTACTAGCCACTAATTATGTCGTCGGGCTCGATGGCGTAGTGGTTAGTATAAACGACTGCTACGCCTGAGGTCGCGAGTTCGATTCCCGCACAAGTCAAACATTTGTGTGCATGAACATGGACGCTTGGTCTGGGTGTTTCTATGTTTAAAATGTAAAGTATATAATATGTATGTTTATCCATTGTGTAGTACCCATAGTACAAGCTTTGCTTAGTTTGGGCTAGATGGTGTTGTGCATATGTGATAGGATATTATTATTATATTTATTATGTGTGATGTGGATAAAATAATATTGATAAATAATAGATGCTTTGAGGTCTAAATATTTGAAGTATGTTTATGACTTGAGTTCTAAGTTATAAGTAACTACGAACAAATCGATAACACTTGAACACATACATAGTTCAACTGGCATGGCTATAACGATATACCACTCGGGTTCAACCAGTTTACAACTTACTTCCCATTCGATTCCCTTTTATTCCATTCCATTATCTATTTTAAAATTAATTCAAACCCGATTTCCTTCAAGTATTCAATACAATCGAGGCAAATTAGAAAACGCATTTGCACTAACCGGTTGGGACCGCTTAGAACAGGATTGATCCAGTTTTAGCCGGTCGAGTGGTCGGTTCAATATGGCCGCTATTCAAAAATCTATTTCACGTCAATCTGAGCATTTGTCATGTCGGACGTACGCTTGGTGGTGCGCGAACGAACCCATACAATTTCCTCGTGCGTTTAAAAAAAATTGAGAGAGGTTTTTCATTGTCTGTGGTGAGCTAGAATATTGGTTGGTTTAGGGTAGCTGTACTGGCTATAGATAAAACTATTTGTGTTGTTAAAGTAAACCTCAAAAATAAAATGGAAATTCGTGGTATTTTCAATTTATTTATGAATAAGGTCTGCTGTGTATGAGGCTGAAGCTGTAGTGTATGATGCCTCATACTCTACAGCTGTGGTGCCCCACACTGTCAATCCCTGTAAATTTTTTAGGATAGTTAATAAGAATCTATGATGTTTCTTTTTTAATTGTTAGATTTTGTATTTGTTTATAGTATTATTTATAGTAATCTGTAAGTTGATTACTCTTTCTTACTACACATATTCAAAAATCATGCGGGTTTAGTAGGCGACAGGCTTAATTTTATGAACTTGAGCGCTGCAAGTCGCGATAGGTGAAAATACAGTCCTTGGAATCAAACGCTATAAGCGACAAAACACGTTTCTGTCAGTTAATATGCTTTTTAAAACAAATCTCGAATTTTAAGATGATTTAATTAATACTTTTTAATAAGGAGAAAGAAAAATTAATTTGACTTAAAAGGATTCAGTGCCTATGGCTGCTGAAGTAGGGTTTTTACAGTATTAGCGAAAATATTGTCCTTCGTCTTGGTATTTAAATATAAAATAGCTAAAGTGCCTAAAGGATGCAATAAATTAAAGCGGAATATTCTCAGTCTTCACCGCTATAAAAGCAAACTAACGATAAACATTTTCTCAGCTTTTAGGTGCAACAAAGATTTTAGGGTATCATCCCATAAAAAGTTAAATATCCTGAGCTACCATTACCATACTCGCCTAAACCATTCAGAGCTCAACGCACACTGGTCTTTGGCACGTTATCCGATATCATTCTAGACAAGACGAATAAAAATAAAAGTATTTTAAATAAAGATACTGTACTCAAGCTTCAAGAACGACCCTTTTCAATTTGCAGAATTGACAATTATTATCTCAGAATTTCCAAAGTTAGTTTTAACTTGTTTAGAACTCACAAACGACTATGTCAGGATTAAAAGTTTACAGTAAAATATAACAAGAAAATAACATTTATCTAAACGTATTTTAGAATTCAATTATAAATGAAACTTTCTTTTGAAGTATAAATTGCTCCAGAATAGTTGAGGTTGATGCAGTAATTTAATACCAGCATAATCGTTATTTAAACAATAGCAGTCTATATAACTTTTTTTATAGTACCGAAGTACTTTTTTGTAGTACTTAGTTAAGTCTTATAAGAATCACGCCCATACATATATCGAAAAGGTGCAAAAACAGACTCTAAAGACACAATAAGCCAGCAATATTTTATGACCCACGTGGCCTATGGCCGCCTATCAAGTTAGTTTTCAAAATCAAAGCTACTGATACTGAAAACGTAGTGATAGAAAAATCTCAATAACACATTTTTCATCGTAATCGAGACCTCAAGCATAAGCACAACTTACACCACAGGACTATAAACGCAGTCAATAAAATTTCGAAGTCGCTCTATATAAAATACCGTTTATATGGAATAAAGCTGCCAAAGTCTCGGCGCAACGCTTTGTAGTGCACACAAGCGCGCGGTGAAAAGGCACGCGCTCACTAAACATTCCGGCCAAAAGAGTTCCACTCATTTCCATATCGGCAGGCGAACAATGTCGAAGGCATCCACATTCAATAGCGTCCATAAACGAATTCCGACGCTCCGGCGTCTCAACAATTCAATTTGCCTTTCTCGCCTCCCCAATAAATGATACCCATTAAGAAAAAGGCGGTATAGATACCCTCGTACATGATATGCCCTCCTTTAGTAGTAAGATGCCCCCTCCCCTCTCCCCCCTTAACTAATTGATAGCGCTGTGTCCCTGACAGAATAATGAGTTCGATTCAACATTCAAATTCAATAATTTTCAAGTGGCGCGCCGTGTGCGCCGCTTTGCCATCCGTCTATTTCTCCGGCGGTTTTTTTAAAATTAAATGTAGGGAACTTTACGTTTACTTTGTTGAATATTAAACAGTTATTTTAAGATTTAAATAATAATGATATTCTTGTTTGTGTTCAGGTTATGAATAAATTTTTTTGTTCATTGGTTTTCGTTGAATGAGTTATGATTTTCTTGTCGCTTTACCTTGTATAGGCGCGTGCGTACACAAAATTTCTGTAGTAGTAATTACTGAGATATGTGGATTCAAAATAGGGGCGGAGGGACAGGCTACAGAAAGCTCCCGGGTATTATAATAGGTATATCTACAAAATCTGCTGTATTTAACTTTTCATATGTTTGTTCTTGTTACTAAATGCTTAAATCCAACTGATGAAATGAGAGTGTACACATAGCCTTTCGACAATATAGGCGGAATTATATTTCATATTAAAAAAAAGGATTTAGACTTTGCATGTCAACGATTTTAATCACTAGACTTGCGCGCAAGATGTCTTTTTAACGCAAGCTACATCCGCAAGTTACTTGTGTGGGCTTTAAATGCAAGTTAATCAAACAGACACAGTTAAAGAAAATTAATGAAACAACGTAGGTAGTCTCTCGAAAGCCTTATACAACGTTTCGATGATTAAACAAGAACCACTTTAGTCTGATTATATTCACAATGAGGCTAATAAGTAATGAAAACACTCAACATAATGAAAAATAACATATCGTATTATATCAAATATTAATATTTTGCTTTTTTATAATCTTAATGGCGCAGGGGTAGTGTACGCGAGCGAGCATGAGGCCTCAAGTTCAATTCCCGAGGCAGGAAAAGTGTTACTGGGTTATTGTGTCGGGAAATTCTCAGTATTTGCACGAAGTGCTGTGACTGATTAAGGGCAATAGGTCCGACCCATTACGTGGGAGATAAAACCATTACTGGTGAAATATGGGGCAGTACACTAGCTGCCTACTCCTTCGAGAGATATAGACGTGAGTTTATTTATGTGTGATGCTTTAATAGGTCCAGTGGTATGAGTGTCATTGCCCATCGCTAGGTCTTATATTCATTAAATTGTATTTTGTATAAATTGCAGTATGGATATTGAATATGTAGACGTTTCCCCTATTATATGGTTTTGAAACAGCGAAGAAAATGTATATTATAGTGCAATTATGCCTAAGCATTCAGAAATATTCTACTAATATTATAAGTGTAAAAGTATGTAAACATGTTTGCATGTCTGTTACACAATTAGGAGTTAATCGTTGAACAGATTTAATGAAACTTAGCATGCTGGTTGATCAGGTGCTGGATAATAATAATAATAAGTTTATTTGCATAGAATGTAGGTAAAAATAAATAATTATGTTAACAAGAGGTTATAAGATCCTTGTACATTCTAAATAAATTCATGCAAACATTATTTTATAAGATTACAAAAATAATATATGACAAAATTATAAAAATCAAATGAAATTACACATTATAAAGATAGGATTACATTAAAAAACAACTAAATTGTATGGTCATTTAAATAATCATTAATAGAATAATAACATTTTTCGAGCAATAGTTATGTCGATTTCGTTTTAAACAACTCGCTTGGAGCAGTTACAAAATAATTTTATGTATTGAACACTTAGTATAATTTTTATCCAGTTATGCTTTCCCAACAATACTGCAATAGGCTGACATGATGATGATGATGATAATGATGCTTTCCCATGAGATTTAAGTGGACGATATCGTGTGTAAAATACTAATAATATCAACAGACAGTGTAAATTTAAATAGTTTAAATTATGTACGAGCGTTTTTTAAAATAAACTTTGAAAAAGGCGTATTAAGATGTTTAACTTCAATGTATAACATTCGCGGAAACGTTAGACAATATTAGTAAGTAATGAAAAACACTCAACAAAATGTACTGAACATTGTAACAAATGAAAATTTAACATCATAATAGGCGTAGCGCTTGCGATTCAACGTTGTGTGGCTTCACCATAATTGAATTGATGTTCTAGACTCGAGTGCGTCAGACATCAGCTCGGCTAGACTCCGCGAGGGCTTGCTCCACACAACTTTGTTGATTTCTCCTTGATTTGGGACTTGGTTATAGAATTAGTTTCGTGACACATGTTTAGTGTTTCGTTGTATGTTCGAGAGGACGAGGATTTGTAATTTGTAGTTCCAATTTAGTTACGTTTTGGGTTTGTAAGGAACTCGTATCTAATAGTTACATCCCTACCACTAATTAAACTTTATTTTTATTACACGTCAACAAATTTAAAATACGTACGTATTTTAATATTGCATGTTAAATTTCAATGATTGTACTCTCAATTATATAATTATAGTGATTCGTGTTTGTTCATACATATCATATCATTAAATCAACAGAATATGTTAAGTACTCATGTTAAGAAGAATATTTAGTAGGTATAAATGTGGTTGACGACAAAAATAGATCGTTACCTAAGAAATGAGTGGATTGTATAAAGATATCATGATTGGAAAAGAAAGTGTATTATTTAATGAATGCACGAAAAGTACATAATTTAGTTATAGTGTGGTTCACTGAAAACTATAGCTTTGGATATACTATATATATGACACTAGCGATGTGTATTGACAGTTATTCAACATGATCAAGTGAGGACCTATATCCTCAATTTATGAAGGACACACTCACACCAGAGATCACTATCGACGCAACTCGGTTGAAACTAAATAGGTATTTATATATTTAAATACTTATTAACGCGATTAGGGCTTCAGAAGATTGTTTGAAGATTGTTTAATATTGTAATAAGATTTTGTATGTATACTTCGCGTTTGGCTAAATACTTTTTAGCTAAATACGTTTTTCTACTCAGTACTCAGCTCAATTTGAATTTATTTAATTGTTATCTTATGCAATACCCTGTTAAGACTGTAGCGGCTATATTAACCTACATATAGCCTAGCGAAGCTGCGTCACTCTAATACCAACGTAAACAAGTGTACCGCTCAATATCTTCAACTTCTCTCGTTCCGTTCCAATTAGCTTTACGAGTTTATTTGTACCGTTACTTTACTTGTAATGGATCGTTACCGGTTTACGATCAACACTGTTTACTCCCTAAATATTATGTCAACATATATGAAGAGGGCGGTACACAGACTGTTATGCAATAAACTTTATTGCGTTGTATCGGTAAATTCTTAGGATAACACGTTCCGGGACACCGACTTTTTGCAAATGTCATGATATGACACTACAAAATCCCATACATTTTATCATACCGTCTATAACCGTACTACTATATTACATATTTTTTAATTTTTTGATACGACAATTACGTCCACAGACGTTGACGCCTAGGGGCGAAACTGGCTCAGTCTCCGCCTCACGGCGCCGGCGGTGAGAGTGTTTTGTTTTGGTGCATAAGCACAGCGTATGTATGTGTTGAAAACAGACTAGAAAAGAGTTTACTGTGTCCCTTAAGAACGAATGAAGCCGCGTGATGCGACACGAGATCACGTGCTTCCTAGAAATATTAAAAGCTACAGCTATCTACGGTTTGCCAAATTACATGAAATAAAGTTCGCCGCCCGTAGCCGTACTGTCACGTAACGATATACCGCGATAACGTCAAAAGGCGGTCTGTCCCGGAAGTTATTAACGATAGATTATCAAAAATGTTAAACTTGCCAAACTTTGTATACCTAATATACAAAGTAAACATATTGTCTTACAGTCACACATTTAAATTAAAATATCATACGAATTTCATCGCGATTTATTTTTAAATAATAACCGTGTCTGTATGATTAGCTTGCATTTGAAGCCCACGCAAGCAACTTGCGGATGTAGCTTGCGTTCAACTGCCGGTCTGTCCCGGAAGTTGTTAGCGATAGATTATCAAAAATGTTAAACTTGCCAAACTTTGTATACTTAATATACAAAGTAAACATGTTGTCTTACAGTCACACATTTAAATTAAAATATACGAATTTTAATTTAATACTTTTATAGTATAGTATTTAATTTTAATTAACTATATTTATTCTAAAGTTAATACTGGTAAAAACACTTAACACTTAACTACTGGTTACTAAATGGTAAATTAAATGGTAAACTTAATGGTTTAATGGTAGTTGAGCTCGGTCGCTGCTTGATTGCGAACTGACTTAGAAAGTCGAATAAAATTATAAGTTTAACGCGTCTCAAATGTGCATGCAATGCACAAATGTAAAGCGCTGAGCTGTTCGGGTGCGTAGCTCCGAACAAGCATCCCATCAGTGAGGTATATCTGTCCAATTGTAATATTAATGTACGACAAAGGATTTTCTCCATCGCCTGAAGGACAAAATTATAGAGATATATGTAGACCATAAATGTGCTTATCACTTGTCATATTATACCATTATGACGGCTTATGTGTCAAATGTAGATATAAACGTCGTTGGTATTGGAAGAATAAGGTCACGTGAGGCAACGGAGCTGTGTTGTAAGAGATGATTAAATTTGATTATTTATGTCTACATAATACTAATATCACGCCTTTACCCTTCCAGGTATATCTGGAAGGGTAAGCAGTCTATCTATACCTACATTTTGCCAGAAATGTTTTAAGTGTGACGTAATAAGGGTTCTCTATTACCACCCGTTATTAAAAAAACTATTGCTACGTTATTACAATTTTCTGTCAAACAAGCCACATAGTAAGCTTCTATTTACAAATTGAACTTGAAACCTCATAATCGATAGTAACTTATGCTACTGAACTAATAGGCCTGAGAGAAACAGACTAACATTTATTCAAACTATTACAAAAGACGGTCCTCAAAAGGCTTTGAGTTCTGAAGGTATTATATCGAAATCAATATCATTATTACCTATAAAAATAGTAAGTTATGTATCGTCAAAGTTTTTCGCAAAGAAGAAGAACTTCATAGAATATAAATTCGGTAGTAAAAACGTTTATTTTTTATGCCGGCGAAATATACGATGCCCTTGGGTTCCCGATGAGTTATTGCTTTCGTTTCTTATAACAAATTAATAAGCTTTCAACGAGAATCGAATAAAATAACGTATTTACAACACTAGTTGGCTTATTTTAAGCTCGTTTTTTATCAGCAAACTGTAATTTATTGATGGACTGTATTCTACGTCACAAAATGTAGTGATAGCATATTTTAAATGTTATCGAATTTTACTATAGATTTATTTTACGAGTTGTCTGTTGGATGGAGTGATATCTTTATTTTGTTTGTTACTAACTGTTTGGGTTTCAAATTATTAGTATTTTTGTATACGCCGACAGCTAAGATATAATGCTTGTGTTATGAGTGGGTTCACGTTGGTAGTGCGAAGGGTGTGATTCGAAACCGCGGCCTTTTGATCGCATGTCCAACGCCTTATCCTTTGGGCTGCTGCCGGTTCTTTTGGTATTTCGGTGTAAGCATGCATCTGATATCCGTATTATATTTATATGTTTAGACACTAGGCGCCGGCGTCACTATATTGGATTTCGCAGAATACCAGTGTTGCGATTTAACAATCGCAACGTACGCTGAGCGATGTCCAAATTTTGGCACTGATGGGACACACACTTTCACATTAGGTAGTTTTTAAACTTAAGTAATTTATTATTATATTATTGTTTGTATCGCTGTTCACTGACAATACAATGCCTTGACTTTTAAGCGGAAGGTGTGGTGTTGCCAGAGAGCAGAAATTAAATTATAGTGTTAGTATATATATTTGTGTTTATTTTTCTAGTTTTGCGTATGCTCTGGTGTGCCAAAATAAATATTTTTCTTTCTTTCTTTCTTATTTAGTTCCATTCTCACATGGAAGAAATATTGCGCAATTCTAAAATGCAGTTGTTATTGGGTCTCGGTGGATATGAGTGTCATTAAGTCCATAACAATGTCTAATTGCATCGGTGGTGTAGCGGTAGTGAATTAGACTACTGAGTATATAATCTTGGGTTCAATCCCCGGATAGGTCCAAAGATTTGAAATTTTCTGCCAAAATATTTTCAGTAGTAGCACGGACGTAAAAAGCTGTATCCTACAGATGGCAATTGGATTGTCCCTATTAGTTGGAGTCTTAACCATAGCTGGCGAAGTGAGGTGTAAAACATGTCTGCCTTCTATTTTGGGGATATAGACGTAAGGCTATCTATGTATGTATTACAATATACTGATATGTTTCAAGATGAATCTCATAAAAACTGAAGAGATCACGAACAGAGTCGCGAGTAAAGATTGTCTTCGTATTTATTTTCCGATCGATGAAGTGCTACTCTTATTCAACGGCTACTCACCACTATGACTAGGTCATGTGTCGATCGAGGCTTTCCTGCCAGAGGCCGTCACTCAACAACCTTTCTGCTTCAAAGGTTGTCCGTTTTCCGGACTGGCTTGCCTATTGTCTGATCATATAGCTACACTCACAATCGTACGACGTAGTCTTTGCTACTTTTGTTCTTTAAAGATCGCATGGTGCTATCAGTGGTATTGATCGCTTTGGTATAAGAGAGGCTTTTGTTTTAAAGTTGGTTTGTTGAGATTTAGCATGACACTAGTTACATGCGCAAGTTTTCGCAGGTTACATGCGCGAGCTAAACATACAAGTTGCTTGCGTTACTAGTGCCTCAACTTGCATGTTATTTTTATATATTTACATGTAGTGCATGATATAGATTTAAAGTGAAACTGGTGAATTCGGGTTTAATATGCCGCTGTCTACTCTTTAGCAATATAGACGTATGTATAAACACATAATATGATAATTATTTTACATAGCTGATAAAAATAATGTCCTTCAGACCGAATGTCGGTCACGGCGGCCAATCTTAACGGAGACTGGCCATCGGTTCAGGAGACATTATAGTTCACAAGCGTGTACGCAAACACAAGTGCACTCTCTGTCTCTAACTCTCATGATCCGATGGGACGGTAATCCGACACGACCGGAGAGAGATCAGGCGCAGGACAACGGCTTTACGTGCTTTCCGAGGCACAATTGTACACAATGGATTGATTATGCATAGTAGTCGATAGATCGGTGATTCGGTAAGGTGTAATCGAACGTTTCTTAACTTGAAATTCTGCGTAGCAACACGAACATCCTGAAACTGTCCGGTGGTCACCTATATATAAAGTGTAGCCTATATATATATCCGGCAAAATATGAGTGTCATATTAGTGTACAACAAACATAAAATTTAGTAATTCCTTGCGTTGTAATATAACGTTTTATTTATTTTAGGCTTAAATAACAGTTTCTTTCTTAATCATGAATTATTATATACTTTATTATTATTACAAAAGCCTCTTTTGAACGCCAGGACAATGTCGAGCTCGGTAATTAAAAACACAAAAAGGATGTTCGCGTGAAGTCTACATCCTTTTTGTATTACGGCCAGATATGACATTTTTATCCGCAAAAATATATAACACGACCGCAAATTAACATTTACGGCGTGCATTACATGCGAGCGTAAAAATGGACGCAAAAATAAAAGAGGTTACACATCCCTTTGTTCATAAACATCTTGTAACGTATTATGTTCGAAGATAATACATAATACGGGGTCTAATGTAATACCTTCCTTTTGCCTATGGGACGCCCGAAATTGATACGTCGGGTGACAGTTCAGTGATAAGCGGAGCGGATAAAAACAAATAAATTGGTCTTCTTAAATATACAAATGACTGGCTTGTTGGTTTGGATAAGGAAACATGTGGATTTTCGCGCAAAGAAGAGACTTAGTACGCGGACCGGCAAGGTGTTCAGATGTTCTGATAAGTGATTTTTCGTGGTAACATAGAAGCAGATACTGTGGCTCGTATATACCCAACCAATTAATATAGGCACCCTGTATTTCAGATGTAGTCTCGTGTTATACAGGGTGCCTCGATTACTCGCCATACAAAAAGACATCTTAGAAGTTTTAAATTATTAATACTGAGTGACGTGTTATGTATAAATGGAGAGCTTTTTCCAGAAGTAACTTAATTTTGTTGTGATTTGGCAAAGCCTATTTTTATACATCATATATATGTATATTATGAAGAAACGGCATGAGACCATACGTCATCGGACTTGCAGTGTTTACTAAGTTAGATCCAACTGACTTACTTCAACTTACTGCAAACACAAGTATGTATTTAGCTTAGCTGGGGTAAAACAAAATATAGTTTAGTCTATGATTTTGACTTCTGATGAAATAACGATCACGGTTGTGAATAGCGAAGTAGTAATAGTATACTTAGTTGGCAGGCGGTGTTTGGCATGGAATCTGCTTAATCATACCAAAAATATAATGATATAATTAAAAAAATTATATTATACGCATCAGCCAAACAGTAATCACAATTGCTGCAATTCAACAAAATTTTCAAGTTCTTTATGCTTATTACATTTAAATAAATGTTTTTCAAACATCGTTGCGTTTATGTTGAACAACTGTATTTAATTATATACCAGGCTCACCGAAGTATAATACTATTAGTTTTATCTATAAAACAATAAATCGTATCACAGTACATAAAGCAGCTTTATGTAGCGTACATTTTAAATTTTCAAAGCCATTGAGTAGATACTTGCGTTTTTTACACTTGAAAGTACCACATAAAAAGTCCTTTATGTATTAAAACCTTTTATTCTGTTATTATAATCAAAAATATTTAACAATAGTTGGCTGCTGTGGTATTGTTTTAGGACGTTTATGAAGCAATTTTCATGCTGGCATTTTTGTTTCTATAGCAGGCTTTAGTTTTATAGTTCTTTGGTCCAACATTTTTAAATTATATATCTACGTATGCCGCGCAACCTATCTAATGATAAACAGTGAACACCGGTGTAACGAAGCCTTTTTGGTTTTCAAGGGATAATATATATTTTTTTTACTTTCTTTTTAATTTATTCTACTTAGGTTACAAGGTAACACCTATGAATGTCAAAGTTACACAACATATTTGCTGTGAATTTACATTTACTGCCACGTTCATCAAAGCAAGGGTGTAGGGCTCAAGAGAAGAACGGACAAGAAACTCATGGCCACTCTTTTTAATCGGTAATCACTTAATTTTCGATAATAAGCAATTGCGGCTTCATGTATGGTGATGTCCAAAATATACCATTAAATTCGTATCTACTACTACATATGATCGAACAAAATGATCACAACTTTCTATATAACCTTTAAAATAGATGTTAAATTTAATAAGCCCTTCAAAATAACAGGGTAACAATTTCCATTAATATTTTTGAAAGATGATTTTCGAAAAGGAAACTATCACGCAACCTGAATCAAATAATTCGCAGCCAATTTTCCGCCTCTCTTGTCACTAAAACCTAACCCTTAGTTGGCCAAATTCGAAGGGGTGGAAAGTAATCATTGAGGGCGAGTTTTTCGAATCCTTATCGCTTACGTAAGCCTGGACGAGCCTTATATTTTATTATGATAACGCGTATTACATGTTTCTTTGAAAAGCTCCATTTTTAATATTGTTTATCTGAAATGGGTTTGAGTGGTTTTATGTCGCTAAGCTGTTATTTATAAATATGAAAATAATTTTTTTTCTATTATCAGTGGTCTACCAGCTAATGTCTTTTAAGTTTCCAATCTCCTGCTCAAATAAAGGATCCAGAATAAATGTCTTATGACAGTTTAGTAATTATATAATGGTTATGAATCACACTACTTGGTAGAATTATACATAAGCTGGTGTAATGCAACAATTAAGGAAAATATCTTATTTCTTGTTAACCCTGCCAGCTAAACTAAAATGCCTGTGTGTCTGGATTCACGTCGATACTCTAATAGTTGGGATTGGAATTCATTATTTCTCGCTCGCAATTCCAATACCTTATCCATTGGGTTACCGAGGACTTTAAATTGTTTATATGATAATAATATGAGCACTGTTTGTAAGTTATGTTTGTAATCATGGGCCGACTTCAGTAATGATATACGTAGTACACAATGGGCAAAGGCAATATCTTAATATATATAAATTACGTGTCACGTTGTTTGTCCGCTATGGACTCCTAAACTACTGAACCGAATTTGATCAAACTTCGTAACCATCTGTAATTTAGTCCAACTTAAAAGAAAGGATAGCTTTTTTTTTAACGGGCATAAATTATCTAATGTGAAGCAGACGAAGTTACGCGGGACAGCTAGTTCATAATATAAAATCGCAAAATAAATCTAGGAACATCCAGTAATCTAGCCATATTGGATCCCCATAGAGTCTATAGCTCACAATACGTAGAGACGGCGGCGACAGGCGGCGCCGGGCGCGCTATTATTAGCTCGATCGATAACACCCGCTAGTTCCCATTACAGTTTGTTGAACTAAACGTACTGTCGACTCTATTCACGTACAGTTTCAACTTTGGTAACATTCATATTTGGATTGAATACTGTGTTTAGTTTCAGTCGATATCGGAGGTATAGAGGATGATCGTTATCGTTATCGTATCGGTTGGATGTCGTATTGGTTTACATTGCTTCTTTATATGATAAAGGAGGTAAACAAGCATGCCGTCTATCTGATTCTAAGTGGTTATCTTACTTATTCACGTTTGCCATACTAGAAAATCAAACCCCTAGGGAAAAGGACGAAAGGAAAGAAATAGCAAAGGTAAATGAGTCTCCGGAACTCTTGCTTATCGTATGAAACACAGTATAAGTGTCATTACAAATAAATCTATATTACTATTTAAAAATTAAATAACTTGACTTTGTCGTCGAATAGTATTTTTCTAAGGTTTGTAAATAATATTGTATTTATATAAGTTTAGCACCACTAATTTGGATTCAAGGTAAACATAAATTCAGAATTATTATCGAGATAACATACATTATGAAATAATTTCTAGCCTCGTTAGTTACAATAGAACCAAGTAACCATACTTTCTGAACTTATTATTTTAGTAATAATATCTTATATAGGTATTAAATATCTTGATGACGTAGATGGGATTTTTATCGATAAACTATTAGCACAGCCAATACTTTTCGGTTGGCTGCAATAGACTCGTCTCCTATTACCTTAGATGTAATACCATAGCTGGTGAAATTTGGGTGTGATCCATCTCTGCTTATACTTTCGAGGTTATAGACGTGACACTATGTATGTATTTTGTTAATATAGGTATTGCTTCGTACATTTATCGTTCAATACAATATCTAAGAAAGTTTAAAAGTTACAAAATACTTTAAACCACACAAAGGCAACACGAAACATCAAAAGTAAGTAAAATCATATTTAAGTAGCACAAAGACATCGTTATGTTAATTGTGACTAAGTTATCTCAAGTTACTGTTAAGTTAAACTTAAGTTCAAGTTGCACAGTATTGTCAAGTTGGCGAATTATTTCTTTGATTTCGGCGCTCAAAAGTTTTGCAACGCTTTATTTTGCTATAAAAGGACTCAAGTATAATAAGTATTGTACTTATATTTGTAGTAATTGTTAACAAGACGAGTATATTTAGTTATGTAAGTTCAATAAGAAGTGTGCTAAATAGAAAAATTCATAATTGTTTCTGTAGCACTTTACAACTGTAAACCGTTGTTTATAAATGAGATGAGCAATGAGAATTATTTAAACATGAACATATTTTAATTGAATAAAATTGGTAATGCATACAACGTCGAAAAGTCAAAGGTGCATTGCGTAGGTTTGAATGCCGAGATGTTTGACTTCCCTACCTCCACACAATGCTATTTATGTCCCGATTGATACATTGACAGTAGTGTAGACAACACAGTCCACACAGTCCGGTCTTTAAAGTAAACTGTTACGTGTATGTGCACGTATCTATACCGAATGGTGACCGTTAACCGCTTGTCCGTACTCGTAGTGGTTATTGTCTACGTCGTAGCACTGCTACGGCGTAGAATGTTTACTACGATGCAAATAAGTTCAGCGCAAGCGATAGACGTTTCTCTTTACATAAATACAGAATATATAGATCAGTACAACAGTTAAATTTATCTTCATAATGACGCAAAGACGATTAGAGTGATAAATTGCTAATTTCTTTGACAGTATTGTGTTTTATGCTCAATTCTCAAGAAAGAGCAATAAACGACTTACTTTTAATAGAATTAGATTCATATAGTGAAACTTGTTATTGTCAAAGTTAGATGTCCAAGATTAGAGTTGTAGATTCGCATAATAACACATAGGTGATGGACAGTAAGCTGGCAAAATATATACTGACGGACAAATTCCAAATAACTGGATAGATTAAATTGTATTATGTAGATTAAAATAGTATCTATATCATTAAATCACAAAAACATTTAAATTTAAATGATTTTAACATTTTGATGTAATTTTTTTTTGATTTGTTATTCTAAAGCTGCCTATGATATCTTAAACAATACACAAGAAAAGTTTAAAACAGCAGACTGTATGTCAAAGACATTCACTACCAATCAAACATTGAATGAATCATGTCAGAATATTCTCAAAGAGCTGTATAGAGATATATTGTATTTATTGCCAGCTATCGATAGAACCAACTCACGATTGAGCGATGCAGAGATAAACGAGTCAAAAGAAACTATGAGATCTCTGTTTATTCAACCCTAATGGGTGGAATAAAATAATTATATAAAGTTCAGACATAACAATATCCTGTCTGTGTTTCTGAAGATACTAACATTTCTTTAGTATTTTCTTGACCAAAGATCAGTAAGAAAGCGCGAAAGAATTCACAAAAGCGGACATAACTAGCAGATAACTTAGCAATTAAAAGCCAAAAAGAATTCCGAACTTCACAATACTTGGAAAAAGCGTTTTTCGAACCAGCAGAACCAACTTTTGGCGGTTAATTAAAAAAAAACCGTCAGAAGTTTTAAGAACAATGCGCACAAGTATGGAATGCTCCGCAAATTGTTTTTAGATGAAATTAATTTCAATTATTTTAAGTTCGTTTTTTGTGATGTTTTTGTCGAGTAGTTTAATTGCTTGAAATTTATTTGGAATTTCTTGGATTGCACTTGAATTCTAACTAGGGAATATCTGTACCTCTTCTATAACATATGAGACTACATTCTGTACAGTCTCAGACAAGCCCTTGGCATAGTTCTGGATTCTCTTCTGCTACTGAAAATTTCTTAACAGGAAAACGTAAAAACATTATATCCGACCCGGGGATCAAGTCCGAAATCTCATGCAATGCAGCTGAGTCACTGAGACATGCTAGACCGAAAAAGATTCCATAACACCTTGAAAACTTTCGACTGATAAAACAAATATAATTTGTTTCGTTGTCACTTTAAATAATCATACAAACTGTCTGCCAACACTACACTAAAAGTTTTTATTGCATAATACAATTACACAGTTATCATCGCTTACTAGCAAGTAGCACTATTGACCTCTCCCTCTCTTATCAAACATTAATGGTAGAGCTATTCCGAGAGCCTACTAGCGATGTAATCAGTGCTGCCAACATAAATACTGCAACTATAATAGCGTATTATTTTTACTGGTAACAATATAACCCAGTTCCAAGAATATGGAACTGCTTATGTTTAGTTAAACACGGTCGATAAATCATAAGGTAAGAAGGTTGAATACATTTGTTGTAGATTTCTAAGAAAATAGGCTTTTATGTGAAAGCAATGGCTATATGCTGTTTTATGTATAGGTATGAACATGAAAACTGTGAGTGATATGTTAAGAAACTTAAAAATACTGCGCAGCTTATGAGGTCAAGTATTGTGAGTTCAATCTCCACACGAGATAAAATTGTATGGTCCTCAAACAGTTGTTCCTACTCTGAATGTTGCTTGTGATTGCTCCTTCAATGTTTTTTTAAGTCCCTCACGATAAAAGAGCTTAGCAGGTTCGTTTTCTAAAAATGTTTTAAGAAAATTTAATATCTGTGTTTTGAGATTTATCTGAAGAAATATCTTATGTCAAACACTGGGTAATAAGTTTTAAGATACGCTAGGCTATATATTGATTATCTGTCATAGAAAGCCACTAACACTAATATAACCTGTATTAATATAAGTTAATAACTTTGGAGCTCTTGGAAAAAAGAGTCGCACAAGGGACAAAGAATACTGCTGATAGAAGAACTATGCTTTCTTCATGTGCTCAGGCTATCTTATTAAATCTATCAATTGTAGATGATGTCACTTGTCACGGACGAGAATTCAATGCGTTATTTCTATTAAATAGAAAAAATCTTAAACGACAATATTATACATACAATCTTTTCATAGTGGTATGAAAACAAATATATAAAGACAATTTGTTCAGAATTGACGCCGCAATTCTCCGAAGACGAGGAAAACAATCTTCAAGGTTAACGCGCAGTATTACGCATAATTATATGTATATAGAGAAGTATATCTGTACACGTGCTTGGGTGTGCGTGAGTGAATTCAACTGGATAGTCGGAATTCAAACAAAGTGACTTTGATTTCTTATAATATATACACCCATATACAAACAAAATTAATTACTTTATTTTTTATATATCAATAATGGGTTATGTTCAACACAATGTTGCGCTAGAATTGTCTTCAAGTAAACGCTAATGTTTACCGTAGCACTTCGTAGCATATTCGTAGCTATCTAAGTTTCGTAGACGTCTGGTGTAGACATCCGATGGCTTTGAAGTGCTTATTGTAGTCAGATGCAGTTTCATTAGAAGTTTTACTTTGAATGTCAACTGTAATAACATTGTAAACAAGTAAGTTTTCTTTGAGGGTTTTTAAAATAGAAGTTCTTTTGTTTTGTAATTTCAAAAGTAATAATTATAGACTTTAAGATTTTATAAAGAATCTGCATTTTGTTTTTCAACAGTTTATTTAAACTGTAATTTAAACATCAAAACGTATGTATCTGAACAAACTTTGAGATTTATTTTATCATTAGGATATATAAAGTTTGTAAAACCATATGTAACTTAACACTACGACTACCAAATG
Source organism: Catocala sponsa (assembly GCA_963564715.1). NCBI lineage: Eukaryota > Metazoa > Arthropoda > Insecta > Lepidoptera > Erebidae > Catocala > Catocala sponsa. The sequence goes on from OY751349.1 coordinate 20,965,920, forward strand.
GATCTGTGTTAAAATAAAATAGTTTTTAAAGTTCTGTCTAATTAGGCACGAAAATAAAACATAATTATTCATCTGGCGATAGACTACAAGGGGAAAGGGGGGACTAGACTACATGTAGAGGGTGCTGTTGTTCTCGCTTTTTAATTCCCTGCAGACAACGACGTTGTAGGCACGCGTGAGGATGTAGAGACGATAGAAAGGGTTTGTTTGTTGTCATATTTAATATTTCATCGTTGTCCTATTAGAGTTTGAAGATTGATGTTAAGATTGGATCGATATTGTTTATATTCATAACGATATTTTCATTTTATTTTAAATAGGCTTCTAAAGAATGGTTTGTAAAGAAAGACAGTTTATACATAATCATACATTTTTATTGCTTTCTTTGTAATGATATTCAGTTTAGGAGACAATTGGGATGATAGTTTGTAACTATAGATAGCTATTATCTGGTATATAATTAACTCAGTTTTTAATGTTAAGTGTATAAAGATATTATCCTAAATCCTAATCTTCTAATATTATAAATATATAATTTTGTAAACATGTTAGGATGTTTATCCTTCAAAACCATTGAACGGAATTGCGTAAAACTTAGCCCACAAACAAACCAAGTTCTGAATTAACATAGTATATTTCTTATTCCGATATGTGCAAACGTAGGCGATGACACGGGCAGAAGCTAGTTATTACTAAATTACATGTAAAAGAGTGAAATATATTTCACATTTTCTTTTACAATTAATTCAGTTTCTGTCGCATCCAGTTTCACTACATACCAACCGCAGCTTTTACTTAATTAAAAGTAGCGCGATGCGCTTGTACTTTTATTTTATACTCGTATACGTACGAGAGGGTAGTTTCGGCTCCAGCGAGACGTTAGTGGGTACAAAGTATTTTTATATTTCAATTTAGAAAGTGTAAACTGGCGCGGTTTACTTGCCTACCTTTCATATAATGAGAATTATAAAATGTTTACCAACCTTGTGGTTCTTTAGAACACAAAGTCTTTTATTTTTCGTTTGTTAACCGTTTATGAACCACAAAGAGTTGGTTAGTTTAAGTTTATATTGACTTCACGGTCATGCTGAACAATGTAAATACTCATATCTCTCTATTCAGACTACTGGTTTAATCAAAGCCTTATTTCACTCTCTAGGTTCTTAATGTTACCGTCAGAGTATTAGCGTAAGTAGCTGCATAGCAACTACTAATCGCGATGGATCGATTTTCAAATCAGAAAAAGTGGTAATTATATTCGTCATGTAAAATTAAGCAATTTTTTTTATTTTGTAGCACATAAACATAGTTAATTAAATGTATGTATGTTGTACACTTCTGTCTATTGAAGTTATAATACATACATATTGTCGTGTTGCCATGTGATAATAGATATTTTAAAAGTAGGTAAGATCCTTAAATTAATGAATAGAGTTGTATTAATATATGAACTGATAATATTTTGCAAGTAGACTATCCAATTTAGATATTAATTAGATAGTCAAGACTAGCTACTGCATTAATTACCATAATCATTTAATTAGCAATTGTAATTACCATGTCATTTAATTAAGATATCTAATATTTGTTGATATTACTACGTAGCCTAGGTTAATTTTCGTGATTTATTGTATGCAAGTTTCTGCTCGTGAGTTCGTCCACGAAAATAATCTAATGTCCTACAGAGCCAATCTTAACGGAGATTGGCCATCTGCGCAGGAGATGTTATAGTACACAAGCGTGTGCGTAAACACAAGTGCACTCTCTGTTCCGTAACCCTCATAAGCCGATGGGACGGATAATCCGACACGACCGGAGAGAGATCAGGCGCAGGCCCAACGGCTTTACTTGTTTTCCAAAATACGAGGGTGTCTAACACCGCCAACTTCCGAACTCCGGGTTGCTATTGAAATTTCTTAACAGAAAAACCCAAAATCTTTTTGTTGGCCAACCACGTAAATACCACGGGAACGAATACCGGCTACATGGGGTATTCTGGTGTTAATTCAGGGCACGTTTTAGCTACGTGCTAAGTTTTATTAAAATTCTTTCAACGGATTACGCGTGATTGTATGACAAACATGCAAACCTTTCACATTTAAATATTATTGTGATTGCTAGTAGTAATACATGTAGTGTGTCATACGTCACTATGACAGGCGCCAGTGGAAGACTAGTGCCGTTCTCGGAGACCAAGCAAATGTTGAACTGGAGTCCCGAATTCTGCAGCTGTGGGCCGCGTGTGTTTCAAGATTTTTATCGGTTATTTTCTGTTACTCTGTGTTTCTTTTTTTTCTTTTTATTACACACACATCGTGCCCACCTGATAGCTGTATAGCAATACAGGCTTCTTTCTTCCTACTTTCTTTATTTATAATCTAGCTATACACGTGACTTATATGTACTACTATACTGCACGGAGGCAGATTACAGTTGGATACATAAAAAGTATAGAGAGTGGAAGAGACATTCGGTTTATGATATCAAAGAAAAAGAAAAGTTATCAGAGAGCTAAGGTTATCACATGATATTTAGTAGAGAATTGGTATTACTCATAGTTACATGTAAAGTATGTCTGTCTGTTTTATTTACTTCAACAAATAAAGCAAAATTGAAATCCATATTTTAAAAAAATAGTTGTGTTGTATTATAATTCATTGTAGTATTTCGTGTTATATTTAAGATTCAGAACTACAGCCATATTTAGTTACACGTTTTGTTAATTCCATTATAAAAGCTGTTTGTTTGATTATTATTAATGTTGCTTGCTAGACGTTTTTTATTACATGAAAACAATATGTAAATGTTTTGAAAAACAAATAAGACAAAAAGCAAATCGTGTTCTTTAATTATTTCTTTGAGGTCACGCTAAGGTCTAACAGAGGTCTTCGCCAATACGCTTTATAAAATACATTAACACGATAGAAATAAAATCATGTACCAGATATATTTTATACGTGACAAAACCCCAAACACATATTGCCACCTACTTTCATTTCGCTCGTAATATGTGCCGACGTGAATTGCAAATAGTGCTAAAAGTACGGCGAATTTGTTTATATTAGAACACGATATCGTTTATATTAGAACACGATATCGTTTATATTAGAACACGATATCGTTTATATTAGAACACGATATCGTTTTGCAATTCTAGACTAACCTTGAAATAAACTGTATATAGTTTAATGTATATCTTTATAGAAAAAGGCTGGATTGTTATTCATCTAAAGAATCAGCATTACGATTCAACATGGCAATGCTGCCCGTAGTCTGGACACCACGAAAGGGAACGCTGAAGAATTTTTCGATTACTACAACCAACCAACGTATGTATATATTACATTTTTATCATTTAAGTTTTTAGTACATGTGTAAACATTAGTTTCAAAATAATGTAAAATTAATGTAGACGAGCGATGTATTTGTATATTCTATAATATACATGTATATTATACGCATAATAATGTTATATTAATAGGTGGCTGAATTATCAAACAAAGACCGCCAAGCCTGATGAAATTTAAGCCGGAAAACTATTTAATTTACAATTTACTACTACGTTTTAAGCCCAGCTAAGTTAAGGGCAAGTGTCACTTAAGTGGTAGGAGGTCACTGTTGAAATACACAGGGGTAAATCTATGTCTTCTATATCGCAAGTATAATTCCTTAACTATGAGCAATAACTAATAGAGATCGGTAAAACCAAGCCTTACTATTCTACGCAGTACACAAATTGTATTGAAGCTCAAGTTTGTTCTATAAAAACTACATTGAAACCCATCGATGTATAAGTATTTTCATTGCCGGCTATTATATTTATAGTACATAGTTAAGTTCTACGGCGTACACAGCCTAGTTCGCCATTGCTCTAGTGAATCGTTTAGTAAAAAACTACGTATGTTGTAAACAACTGGGGGCACGCGATGCCGACATGTAAATTATTGCGGAAGCCGGCGGTGAGTGGTCCAATCCATGGGCTGAATGGATATTTTAAAAGCTCTATAACATAAATAAATTAGTAAGGTTTGAAAGGATTATCATGTTTTCTCTCAAGAAATTATCAGTAGCCGCACGATGGCAGATGCAAATAGGCTCGCTCCTTAAATGAACACTGGCCAAATTTCTTGACACGACTGACTACTCTTTCGAGAAAGCAGCAGTGAGTGAGTATATATGTATACTGCACTTAAGGGGCAAACACGAACTACTGTAGCATATGGATGCATAGAGTTCAAGATATATCAAAGACATTGTGCTGACTGGCGTAACAGTCTAAAAAAATAGTTCCTTGGGATCCTTTTAAAAAGGCTACGCTATAAGAATGTTCGATTAGTTTCCTTTGTAGAGTGCAATTACTTCTTTATTAAAGACGTCACTGTGCACTCTCTTTAATATAATTTAGCTATGAATTCCTGTATTTAAGGGAGGTAAAATGATATTCTAATATAATTACCGCACTGATGAAGTACTAGATTTCTAGGCCGGGTTAAGTGCTGTTGCGTTTACTTAAGAACATTTCTAACTTGCACGATATCTTGCACAGTATTGTATGGCAATAACTATAGAGTGGATCTTTATAATAGATGCAAAAATGTATGATAAACATCTCTATCTAACCTTTTAAGGATATATTAGCGTAAGTTTGTGTTAGGCTGTAATATTCTGATATAGGTATCGTGGTCATTCTATACCACACATGAAATAAATGAAAACTTGAATTAAAAGTACCGCGGGCGCTTTTCCTATGGTTCACGTTGATTTAAAACGATTTCGCGGACGATTCGTGACCCAAATATTGATTTTTGGTGTACAACGAACGCTTATAACTACGACTGAACACAGTACATAGCAAGCGAGGTAATATAAAATGGGATTTTATTTCATTCCGCACTGTATATTTTTTATTATTCAGTTGCTATTTAAATTTGGGCTTTATTTGCTTGAAAGTAAAGCCTTATTTTGGATGTTTTTGGGGGAAGGTTTTATTTAAAAGCTTGTTTTGCAAACACGCGAAGATGAAAGTCAAATTGGTACATGTCAATATACTTTGTTATTGAAGGATGGGGTTTCAGACATAAGCCTCCCTTCATTTTGTATGAGATTTGACGAGGGCTTGTGACGTCATCGGTAATTAATTTTTCGAACGTTTTATAAAGGCTTTTGTTGTGTTTTAAAGGTATTATAAAATCGGTGTTTTTATTTCAATAGGTTGTAAATCAAGCGTATGGCCTGTTGGGTGTTAAATGTTTTCCATATTCTATAAACGAATGAAACATAGGTACATGAGTACCTTAGCTTTAACGTTTTACTAGTAATTAGACTTCTAAAATAGTTTTTGAGTAGATGCTGGTAATGGCATCAGTTTTGAAATATTTAAATTGAAAGTAAATTTATAATATGGAAGTAGCACGCCTGTTATTGCTATAATGATAGTCAGAAGAATATTACATACAATTATCAACAGCTACGTGATAGTTCTACATAAAATGGCTTGGATTTATTGTAGTCTACCTTACATAGTTATATACACTATGATGATATTCGAATTGCTCGGCAAAAGAGGCTAATATCATGTTGATTGACCCCAAAGATAAACTTGGGCCCTCAAGACCTACGTAAACGTAAACCAAGCAACGCAACTAATAGGGCAGTCGTTGAATACAAATTCTCTTGAATATGTAAGACAAGCACAATCACATTCGAAAACAAAACATACACTCTACAATCTAACACGATCATCTCTACAATTGTTCCATAAAGTGCAATAACTGTAAATCTCTAGATTCATCTCTAGGTAGAGTCGAGTGGGTATCTCGTAATTACACTGGCGCCGTAGCAAATTAACGTTTTACATAACTACTGTGTATGTAGACATAGCTCGGGTACCCTGGGGACTGGTAGAGTGTGGTAAAGTTCATTAAGTGGTGTCTATTCCGTTGTTGGCAATAAAATTAATTGTAATCGGTGTTCTTATAAATAACTTAAATAGGATTGAGAAGGATTTAATGGACAAAATGTTTAGTTTTAAAAGGTCACCTGTTAATATGAATGTTTCAAGTATCACTTTAACTATCGGTCTAACTCGGACAAAGGATTATAAATATGGAAAGGAGATAGTTAGCCTCTGAAATCAAATTCTTTAGATTTATTTGACTGCACGGATGGCGCAGTTGACAAACGAGCGCTTCACCGCGGTCACCGCGTTAAGTGTTGTGGGTTCAAATTCCACGTGGGATCCCCAATTATTCTTTCCAATATTGTCTTAAATTTCACTTTTATTTTATTCTCTATTAAATTGCCGTGCCTAAAGTGCCTAACAAGATTCTTGATTTTAAATTTGCTACGTACGAAATATTTTTTTAATATTGCCTTTCTAAGAATATTTCTGTTATAACATTAACTGAAACTGACGGTTATATATTCAAAGAAGTAGGCACAGGTATATCCATGTTTTTTCAGTTATGTTTCTAGGTGTTTTGTAATAGAGTCTCAGCCTATTGTTGTTCTACCAAGCAAATTTGATGTCTTCATACTGCTACTGAGAATTGCCTAAAAGAAAATCCGTATCACAATTTACCCAACCAGCGCATTGTAACCGAGATGACACGACAGCAAGCCTTGCCATTATACCAATAGAGTTCTTCTTCTTCTTCTTCTTCTTCTTCTTCTTAAGAAGAAGAAGACCAATAGAGTGAGAATATTTATATTAAATTATGTATTTCATACTTTTGATGACCCTTTGTAATTAATCATACCAATAGCAGTATATAAGATGCCTTTGATATGTAATCCCTTAAGCTTGAATAGATAGACTAAATAAACCGTTTGCAATGCAATAGGCAATAAAACAGTTTATTCCAGCAGCCTGACAAGCAGCTCATTAAGGCTTCGATTGCTACGCTGACTGGCAGGCTATAAAGTGATTTTAATTGGCAGCTCGGTGCATCCCACTGTGCAGTAAGTCAATATTTTGTAATTAATTTGGTTTAATAAAGAATTGTTCTGTATGTTTCGATAAAGGCAGAAATGTTAATTATCGCACGTTTTAATTTCATGGCAATCATTAATATAGTATTATATTTATATTTATTTCAGTGGTATAATTTGATATTTCTAAGTGTAGGCTATTGTGACGTTTTCTCTTTGATTCTCAATTGGGTAAAGTATTATTAGGATTTCTTGTTAGGCTTTTTCCATATGTAGCACCTATAAGCTCGTCTGCTATTACGTTGAGCCTAAAACCAAATTTGGGATAATGTAGGTGTAATATACCCCAGCATTGCCCTCGGAGGATACATGCGTGTGTCTATGTCATGTTATGTAAAGTATATTACGTGTAACTTTTGAGCGTTACTGATTTATTAAAACAGGGTTTATAGTGGAACATACTACTACTATAGCTGACAACAAAGCTCCTGTTTAAGGTCTTTAGCTTTTTATTTTATTTTAAGTAATTTTACTTTGTCGCAGTACTGTGCCAACAAAGCTAAATCTGATTTTTCATTGTTAAGTGTACCTCCTCAATCAGTTTGTTGTCGCCTGGAGGCTTTCTCCTATGGCTTTCCTCTTTATACTATTCGATACTATCATAGGTTAGCTTGCCATTGTCCGGCAAATTTACTCTTAGCACAAATCCCAAAATTAATTGAACAGATTATAATCACGTATAATCCCACTAGGTTCGCAAACATCAATGCGTTGTCATTAATTTCAGTTTGACAGGCGGACTGTATGAGAAATGATTCAATTGAAAACCGAATGTTAACAATATGTTATTAGCATCAGTTATATGCTATTAGCATTTGCTAACTACTTTTAGCATGTGAAATAAAGTGATTTAACAGCAACCTGATTTTGTTTTGAAAGTTGAAATTAATTAGTATTGCGATATCAGAATCGCGGTTCGAGCAAATTGTTATTAACTTTTGCTCTTAAGCAATTCTCAATAGAAGCATAGAGTCAGAAACTTAGCAGAATAAATATAATAAAACGAATATTAAAATTTTGAATTTAAGAAATATAAATTTAAAATAAACTGCGGTAAAATCTGTATAAAGAAATTATTAAATTAAATTTCTAATTATTATTTCATTGGTCATAAGCCTTGAGTCAGAATAAAAGTGTTTGGATTTCTGTTTGGGTATCAAACAAGTGACTCTACCATTCCAAAAAGTCTCTACAGCTTAACGTTTTACATTTCGCTCTAACTCTAGCTAAAATAATCCGTGATACCTAGTACCACCGAATCTACATTCGCGATAATCTTGCGAAAATAAATTCCAAAACAAAAACCCAGCGCTCAGCAAAATCCTTAATTGTACATTTTTTAAATTAAGCTTTGTTTTTGTATGTTATTTGTGAAAGTATATTTGTCAAAATATATAAAGCTTATACTTATATATTAGATTTTTTCATCTCATGTAATTGGGCAATATTATCGTCATCTTTTGTCTTAAGCTTCTCACGGTAGAACAGCGGTATTAGGAGGGTCACATTGGTCTGTGGTCTTTGTTAGTACAGCAACTTTTTTTCTATAGAATCTTCATGACACGGGTTCGTCTAGTGTCGATATTAGAGATGTGTTTTCATTCTTAAATCTTTCAGCGCTTACCAAAATTATTTTAGTCAATAATATTTTTATTTTATTTAACACTGATTACTTTCTTTAACATAGATAGCGACGGAAATGCAAATTGTACCCTATTTTTCAAAGCCAAATTAATCCGTAAAGTCTAGTACCACCAAACTCTACGTTCGCGATAATCTTGAAAATAAATTTTCCGAGCGCGCAATCCTTAGTTGTGCATTTTTTAATGTGTGACTACTGCCGTTAGTAATATCATACAGCTAAGTCTATCCACGAAGTTAATCTAGGGCTGTATTACACGGGTAGGTAGATAGATATTTTTGTTTAATACTAAATACTTAAAACAGTAACTTGTGAACTGTAATATTCCTTTGCCTACCTATTCGGGTATATAGACATGAGGCTATGTATGTATTATATAAATCAATTTTATCTAGCTGTCTAACTACTTTAATAAATTTTCAGTGACATTATCATTTGTCTTAGATGTATGTGTTGGCACTAAAGCCTACTTACTCCCCCCGCTGTTCAAAGACATTTCATTTCCACACGAATCTTAGAGGGCGAACTTTTTAACGAGTGTGTAAAAAAGCCTCCGCAGGCCATTACCGGTCGACGGTCCTTTCCTCTCTCTCGTTAACGATAGAGTGGGACGGAGATACACTCTAAACGAATGGTCTCTGCTGACCAAACAACATACATCAGTATGCTTTTAGATGGCCAACGGCGAGGGATTAAGTCTCAGTGGGTGATGTGCTCTACAATGCTCTACAATAGAGTCATATTTTCTCACATTAAATGTTATTTTATTACTACCTCATACCCGCGACTTTGTTCTCGTTGTATTAGGTTTAAGTGGGCCTAGCCTAATATTTTAGGTATATGACTTACGACCAAAAAATAGTAGTTTCGATGCCAACCCTTTATACTGGCGACCTGAACCCACTCCTTACATAAACATTTAGCTTAGCGGGATTACCAAGAGTGCTAGTAATTTGAAACCTGAATCGCTAATAATCTTTAATGAAAAAGTGTCCTTCAGCGTTCGAGCTAACTCGATGCCATATTTTATCAAATCGATTTTACAGATTAACCGTGGAAACGTAACAAGCAAAGACGAAGGTATTTTCGCATTTATAATTTAAGGATATAATAATTACATAGCATTAAGCCTATATATTCTCAATAAGCTATACAGAGTTGTACAAGACTAAACTCTTGTCGAATAATAGCATATTGGATATGAGTAGCCTGCAGCGTTATGAAAGGTGGTGCTTATTAGTAGATCTAATGAAATGTCTACATAGGAGTAGCCTTGGTAAGATCTACCTGGTCAAATAATAATTGGTAAAGTAACGGTCTCTACCAATTTTTTATGTGTCTCTATTGTTTTAGGAGGTCTTAATTGGTGCGCTTTTATATTGTGGCAACTTAACATTGACGCCAAATTGAGAATAGGATGTTTCCAATCAAATGTTAGGTATAGATATTTCTCCTAATATTCAGAGAAATATATGCCAAATGAGTATTCGGAGAGAAATATAGGCCGAATGAGCATATCAGAGTTGATATGCTATAAAAAGACTTATGAAAATAAAGTCTATGAATATTGATTCAAATATAAAACTCTACTTAAGCGAACTCTACATGGCTGGTAGCCAAGGATGTAGAGTCAACGTGCTCATTTCCTGGCAGCTCTTCGGGCAAGTTCCCTATCATAAGATTAGCCTGCGGTAATTTAGTTTGGCCCGGATATCTGGGCGCACTATGTACGACCGCTCCAATATTACCATAACTGATCAAGACAGATGATTTAAGAATATCAAAGTGGAAGGCTACATAGGCGACTGTTCGGATGGCGTAGTAGTTTAAGGGGTCACCTCATCACTACCACTGCCCCGAGCGTTGTTGATTTGATTGACAAAGAACAAAAAAATGTGTGATCTATTCATAGCCGGGGGCAATTTTTCCGACAAAGGATATTTTTATTACAAATACGGGCATTGTCATAACTAGAGATCGGATAATATTATGCATATTTACCTAAAGTTCAGGTGTTGGCTATTATAGGAAGCGCTTTTCAAAGACAAAACCCCGTGATTCCGGGATTAGGAATTTAAGAGTATACTCCCTAAGGTGTAATTAAAGATTGGCTATTCGAAAACATATTTATCTCAAGTTTGGATGTCGACTATTATGAAAAGCACATTATTATCGAAAAAAATCTGCAGTAATAAACTTGATTTGACACAAATTTAATGTAAATGAAATCCAAGTAGTTAAGCAATCCCGGAATTCCGGTATTTTATTTTAATAAAATATTCTCAGAAGCCGTTCCTTAATATGTTAGCCGAAAATTTACTTGAGGTAAATACGCATCCGATTATCCAATCTCTAATCATAACATCGCAAGCAATTCGTTGACTGAGCCATACATAGTTGCTTCAAATAATTACGTCTTTAAATACGTGAAGCGAATAAGATAGTACCCAAGTTATTTTTCCACGGGCATACCAATCCCATGCGTCGTTTATTATTTTAAGAATTTAATGGCTAGAAGTCAAGTAGAGATTTATAAAGTTGAAAAGATTTAATATTATTTGTAGCCGTTGTTTTAATATTTCTAAGATGATTGCGTTATAGGGATTCTTATATTACGGCAATAGTATTATTCAAACCAAAAAACTAAAATAATGTTAGTCCTAAAGAGAGCATAAGAAATTAATAATATGCACGCAAAACCGTAAACAAAAACTAACGCCGTAATTTCATATCAAATATATTTTTTGATTTAAAAATTCATCCGTAACATATTCGTAGCCCGTAGCAGCTACGACATTGTAGAGCTCGTAGCAAGTACTACGTGCCGGAATATTCTCGGTACAAGAATTCGTTGAACTGCCGTAATCGTTTATTCCGGAAACGATTGATGATATTCAATAGCTGTGCCTGACAGACGTTATATTGTTGAATTTAACTTTAAAACGAACTATTTGTATTGTGCAAGGCTTTTTAAAAGATGAACGGCTTTCTGTTTGTGATAAGTTAAACTGAGTATCGGTTTACGTTTGAGTTCTGTGTAATATTTATTCTCTTTTTATTTATTTGAATATGGTTTGGTTCATTGCTCTATTAAAATAAATAAATGCAAACATGTTTGCGGAATATTACGTCTAAAGTTCAATTGGAGATTTCAGTCAAGAAAATCTTCGTAATACAAACCGGCTTGGAATTATCTTTGTAGATAGAAATGTTTTCGTATACTAAATCGAGAATTTACCGAATTGCAATTTTGTATATTATACACAGATAATTATATAAAATCTTTTTTTCGTTAGGTGAGTACTAAAAGTGTAATTTCGCAAAAGCTTTTTAAAGGAAATGATATGTTCATAAACTTTATTTTCCTTTTGATTCTAGACTATAATATATGAATCCTCAATATTACGTTAATCCGTACAACTATTACGATTTGATTGATAAATTAATATTAATTTACATCCAAGCACTTACAACAATACTACAATTCCCAATTAACATTTCCGCTGTGTTTAATTGACTTATAGCTCCAACTATATTTGTTACTGCCCTAATTTTCTAACTAAACATCACAAACTCGGCGAATATAGTAAACTTTTCATACGAAGGCTTCACACGAAAGCCTCGTATTTAACCACCTAGTCATAACGACGTGCCGATTAAACCAACTAGTCGATTTGTCCGAGTAATTGTAGAGAATAGAGCCGGTAATAAAAGGGTCGGTGTAATTAGTCCATTTGAATATCCTACTGACTTAATTTGTTCGTAGAGTCATTGTATAAAGACTCTAATATAGTATCGTTTATTGTTTAAAAAGTATTGAATAATATTGTTGAAAGCAAATATTTTATTTATGTGTCAACAACGAGGTACAAAATATATTATATTGTACAAAAATATTTTCTCCTATGTTAATTTTTTCGTTTCACTTTAACCCAACTAAATTAGATTCCAACATCCTACAAAATTATTTATGTACCCGACCTGCCTATTCAGGCGCCTTGTTTCCAGTGTCAACCTATTTCGGAGTCAGGCCCAACCTAGTTGGCATGGTGCCAGCTGACCTTGAGAGAACTCGGTCAAATCGTGTGCTGCGCTCCAACCCCTGCTCAAAGTATCCCGGGACTGGTCATTGGGATGGTGTGAAGGCCGAATTAGATTTAAGCCTTTTTAGGCTCGGACAATATCTGTAGTCTATGAAGTATTATTCGAAACACAATGGTTTAGTTATATTGATTTACGTAAGGAAATTGCTACGACATTTCACGTAAACCGTAGCGATATTCGTAGACAGTCTACGAGTTAATTTTAATCGCCTTGCGCTGCAGTATTTCAAGCATTAATAAATACGCAGTACGAAATTAAAACTATAGACACGTAAAAGTTCTTATTTAAGAAAAATAGGCGAAAGAAATGATTACAGAGAAAAAGTCGAGTTGTTTTTACCGAAATAACGCGTGAAAAACCAAGGACGCATAAAAATGCGTGAGGTGAGTTTGTTAGCTTTATTTAAAGAACACTTGTGAATGTGGTTTGAATAAATTTATACATATGAGAAAGGGCTCTATTCTATAGGGAATTGCGCATGAAGTTACTGTTGGAAATAGAAGCACTGAAATAAAAATGATATAAAAAATAAAGAAGCGCAATGATAAAGAAGGGATAAAAATTATATTCAAACTTGTAAAATAAAACAACAGCATAAATGTTGTAAGAAAAATGTAACGGAGGCCAAAAACGTAACGTAACAATAAACTAAACACCATAAAAATATAATGTAAAAAGGAAAAGAAAGATGGTGGAGTAAAAAAGATATATAAAGTATGTAAAACTTACCGATGAAGTTCATCTTGGCTCTTCTATCACACTTTCCGTACCAAAATATATAATATATATCCTACAATCTAACAACAAGTCCCCATAAAGTTCGTATATAAAAAATACTTTTAAATTTTAATATTGAGCACCAAATTTTACCTACATTAGAAAATACATGATACGTATCGTTATAAGAAGAAGAGATAGAAGTACGAAAGAAGCTATGACATGATTGAACGGAGAGACGCGTCCTACCGACGCGAGTGGCGGAGAGCCAATGCTGGCTGGCCGACGCGGTGCTCCTATTTAAGCCTTGTGCGCCAGTGGCGGCCTCACGCACACGCGCGCATGCCCTCAGCCCCCACACACACTAGCGCAACACTTAAGAGGGTGCACAAGGGAAATCGTTCCGCCATTGTCGACGTAATGGAAATGGTAAAATTGATTCCCGTCAAATTGTACTTTTAATAATGATCGTAATTATCTTTATTGAGGGTTTTTTCTCAATATTTTTTTGACGAAAGCCTCATTTCTCGAGGGACGTCGATAGCACCAATTTTAGGAAATCAAAGCTTATCTTTAGTGAGAGAAAGAAAAAAAATGTTTCGTATTTTTTAACATGAAATAATCGTTAAAATCTAAAATTCAATCGCCAATACAATAGAATGACGATAAATAAAAATGTAAGTAAGAAAAATTGGATGCGTATTTCATCCCCCCTTAACGCACACACGGGCGGTGTGTTTGATGTGCGCATGTGTGGGGGTGTAAGAACAAAGGCTACGCGGCGTAGGGGGCGTGGCCTGTTGGTTGTGTGAGTGTGTTAAATCTTTTATAGGTCGATGCATTAAGTAATTTAGTATTATACCTTGCATTTGACAGAGGCCGGTTAAAATACGCGTTGTAACGGCCACGCTGGTGCCGCTGCCGTGCTTAGAACCATTTCCTAGTTACAAACGTTTACTTAGGACTACATACCATTGTCGTATACACCCTCTCATTACTGACTAAGAAAATATGAGGTACTCTTGCAAAAGTGTTGTTTTAATGTTCTGTTTAACAAATTACCCACGTTGTCTTTGCTAGCCGAGCATATTAAATGCTGAATTCTTCTGTGGTACTTACAAACGCTAAGGGTTATAAGACACACCTTGCCATAAAGACATACAGTAATTTTATGATTGAATATAAACCGAAAATTCTATGTCAAACAATTTTCAGTACTGCTTCAATATACATACATACGTAATACTGTGAAATCTCAAACCTGAAAATTCCTGAAAAGGGCTGGTAGAAATGGGCTTCACCCATATTTTATCAAATATATTATTTTAGGTCACACACAATACGAAGCGAGCCTACGCCATCTACTTGGCAAAGTTCCTATATTCATGGTGTTTCAAAAAAATTCTTGGCAGAATTAGTCAATAACATTTTGCCCCGAGCGCAGATCGACCTCACATTCGATTCCTGGTTCGAGCACAGCTTACTACCGCTGCACCATTGAAGCGTCCGGCTAACTGCTGCCAGCTCAAAATAAATATAAAAACAATATACTTAAAGATATATTAAGTTTTCTATATCTTCTAATAACGTAGATGCAAAAAACCGAATCCATTATTTCTATATTAAAAAAGGTTATCGTTTTAGGCACGAACAATAAAAACTGCGTTAATATCGCTTCCATTAAATAACTGCCGTGACGCACTTTACAATAGCTTGCCGTAGATAGTAGAGTTATCAAAAACGGTTTGTAGGCATTCCGATAATTTATACAGGTAGACTAACACTTTGAAGGTGTATAGGAAGTATTTTGAAAGTGAAGGCAGAGGTGTATTATTACATCCACATTTCAAGCATCTTTTTTTTGTCCAATATAATAGCGACGAGCTTATTGCTGTCTATTGAGCAAGTTTTCATACAGAAATTTGCTAAAAGATATATTTAATACTACTTTGCTTTGTCCAAATGAATGAAGCCAGAGAAATGTGTCAGGATCGTAGCAAATGGAAATCCGTAGTCTCTGCATACTGCTTTGGGAAACAGGCGTTAATCTATGTATATATGTATGTATGATTTGTCCATTGTATCCGGAACCACGTCATACGCCACAAGCGAGTATTTCTTGATAAGTTTATCAATCAAAGAAACACTTATAGTGCAAGTAAAACAGAGCCTTTTGATATGAGTTGAAAGTAATTATTTTACTACTTATCTATATTATTATTTTTGCTTCCAAGCGCTAATTGGCCTTTTTAACTAAATTTAGGCTAGTTTATTATTAGGTATAGAACGAGTATAATATACAAATTTAGACTTGCTACGACACTATCCCTCTTGACGTTTTTCAGGCACGCTTGTCGGTTTTGGGCACTCCTAATCTAACCTTTATTCAAAATGTCTCCGATCTTGTGATCGTTTATCCAGTTCTTTTTCTTCCCAGTCACTCGCATTTTCATTAGGATCGTACACATTCATAGTCAGTCTTTCATTGTCCAGTTTTTTTTATGTCTAAACCATCTTAGTAGATATACACTATATCTTCTTGCATGTTACAAACATTATATATACATAAGGATAAACATAATTATATATTGCTCAGCCACCGCTCTTGGTGGTTAAGCCATCATTAGCGCATTATTGTCATTGAATGTATTATATATTCTTTCGTCACAACAACTGTAAATCCTTATGCTTCAAGTAAATAAATTGTGTTCTTGGTTAAGTTTCGTTACATGACATCAGCCGCCTTTAATCCAAATGCCAAGGATTTTGTGATAAGGTCAGTTACTAATTATATAAGGGCTAGTCGGGCTAGTGCAATCGTCTTCATAGTTTACAATATTAATTATGGTCTTTCAAATACGGAAAGTTGAACAGTAATTCATATTATAATAAATATTGGTACTACCAATTTGTCACAGTTTGTAAAAGTATATTTATCTACTTACTATAACTTTAGTATTTATTTTCTGCATTTTTGCTTTATGTGCATTATTATCTCTCTTTTTATTTAAATGATTGTATTAATTTTTGCATACCGTATGGTAGAATGTATAAGGATGCCAACAAATATGTAAACCTACATTCTATGCAAACAAATATTTCTTTTCCTAAAGTTGTGCTGTAGTGTGTAGTTTCTCTCGCGCTTGATAAGAATTAGAATTAATTTCTCTAAGTGAACATTATCAGCATTAGAACCAGGAAAGCAAGATAGGGACACATAGTTTTCATCACGTATATATCCCTAAAGGAATAGGCGGTGACGGATAGGTATCAATCATAGGGACAAATTTTTAGTACCGGACTTTTGACAAAAAAGCCAATAATCTCGAACTAGAACCCATACATAATAATTGTATTCACTCATTCACACAGTAAGTCATTTACTTACCCTAAAATACCAAATAGTTTAAATGTGAACCAAATTAAACTCCTAAAAATGTTCCCAAAGGAATACGTATATAGCCGCTATCAAATAATCGTGGCAGTGTACCAGACAAGTACTTATAGCGGTGGTGTTTATGTCATCTTTAATATAATATTCAAATGGAGTGCATAATAGGAAATAGTTGGTGAGACGCTGAATGCTAATACGCGATTATGAGGTCTCTGTTCACGCTACGTCGGCGAACTTGGCGATATGCGGAGTTCGAAGCCGAGCATGGAATGTAAGGAATCGTGGGAATGCCAATATTGTGGATGTTTTCTGGTCAAATGAGGATGTCGGTTTTTAATGGGTTTGTATGAATGGAGTTCGTTTTAAAATATTGTGTTTGAAATGTCGATTAAAGTTACTGAAAAAGAAATAGTTTATGATTTGTATTAAAGGAAAATGTGTGCTGAAAATATTTTATGAAATTTGAAGGGGTGAGATATTTAAAAAAATATTTAAGTCTAGATGCCCTGGTGAACTTCGAACTACCTAAATAAAATTTCCATTACCAATTTCGATTTATGTGGCTGTTCTTAATTTTCTTTTTTCCTAAGCCAACCCAGTAAGTGTATATATATGAAATTATATATACTTTTTTGTAGTACTTAGCTAATTTTGTAGATATTACTATGATTGCACGAATACCGAAAGAGCATGCTTGTAGGCGTGTGAGTGAGTTTGTGACATGTAGATAGCAGATCTTACCTGTTCTTTGTTTCCATTATTGTAATGTTTTTTAAAGTCGCGAGTAATACAGAGATAATTCCTTATTAAATTATTTTAATAAAGCAACGGGTGCATGCAGATATGAGTCTTAAACTTTCTGAATGGATCATTTATGCATGCGTCCATTATAATGGTTAAAGATTCGTTTATTAACGACAAACAAAAGTGTTTTCAATATTCTTGGTAGACCGTAAGTCTTACAGAACATACGTGAGCGTTATTTGGGATTGTATTATTTCTGCCAAAGAGATTTACTAGTAATATTTTATAGTATCTATTAGTTTTCTGTTTAATTCGCTTTAAAACTGTTTTATACCTATTCCAAAATTACTTGCCGCCTCGTTTTCCGTCTCCCCTGAGGCATAAAATTGCATGCAATCGTGTAATTCTCGGTTTGATTTCCAGTTCGAGCCAAGTGTTATGTATCAGGAAATATTCAGTTACTAGCTGATATATATTTGAACTGACTGACTGGTATATTAAATATAGATTCGGTTCTTTATTGCGTGGGAGCTAAAATATAGTTCGCGAAATGAGGTTGCAATACACATTTGGGTATTCCATAAATACTAGCACCATGTTGTAGATTCTAGATAGTATACATAATAAATGATTTATAACAAAGATACCATTTATTACAAAGATATGCTTAATATGACAATTAATATTTTGTAGCATTCTAGTTTTAGAATGTTGTCATCACATTGTAGCGTACTGAATCATGTAAATTGTCTTTATGTCTTTCTCTGGAACAGAGGTGGTGTGTCATATGCAAGACAGCACCAGAAATTTGTTCAGAATAGAAATCCAGAGTTCTGGATTTCTAATTGTTAGCCGGTGAGTTTGATCGTCATATTGCTACGGAAATATTCACTGCATGGATGGCGCGCCGAGTGTTGTGGGTTCGAATCCCACACGGGACAAAGCTTTGTGTGCTCCACAAATGGTTGTTCCGAGTCTGGGTGTTCTTTGTGTCCGTTGTTTGAATGTTTGTAAAGTCACCCGCAATACAGCAAGAATTTCTAGTGCGGGAGTTGTCTTTAAAATAAATATATGTATATTACTAGCTTTTGCGCGCGGCTCCGCCCGCGTGGTACTTACATGAATAAAAAGTAGCCTATGTCCTTCCCCAGGTTTTAAACTATATCTGTACCAAATTTCATCTAAATCAGTTGAGTGGTTTAGCCATGAAAAGGTAACAGACAGACAAACAGAAAGACAGACAGACAGACAGAGTTACTTTCGAATTTATAATATTAGTAAAGATTGGGTACTAGCAAAGTTGCATTTACAACTCGTGCAGCATTTTGTGGTCGCTGTATTTTAGTATAAGTATGTTGCAATGTATTAGAATTGTTGTAATACTGATATTATTCCTTTAGAATGTACCTGGTAGTCGATGATAGGCTTGCCTTCTGCTACGTAGCTTGTAAAATGAGAGTGTTTAAGGATTTACAAGCATAAATATATATGTGTAATTCCTATATTTAGAACTATAATAATGTTTTAGAGCTAAGATTTGATTGCTATTTAGAGCCATTTAAATAAATATTTTCTGTGTTTTCTTATGCGTGCAAAGTACGAAGAAAAACAAAGGACACCTAAACTCTAAACAGCTATCTGTAGATGTAACATTTTTTTTGTTTTGTCTAAGGTAGAAAGTTTTTCACACTGAGAAGAAGCTCATGCCCAGAAGTGGGACAGTTTAATACAGGGCTCGTGTATATCCTTACTAATATTATTAATTTGAAAGTAACTCTGTATGTCTGTCTGTTTACGGCTATTTACGGCTAACCACTCAACCGATTTGGTAGGTAGTTTAAAACCTGGAAAAGGACATAGGCTACTTTTTATTGATGTATGTACCACGCGGGCTGAGCCGCGCGCAAGACTAGTATTATATAAGATAGAATCCCTTGTGTTTACCGTATACAGGACCATTTAAACTATTCTACTATCTGTGTTGTATTACGTAATTCTGTATATCATAATCATGAACGTTTTAAAATATAAAGTATAATTATTTATTACCCGCTGTCCCGAGGATGTATAGGGCGGTCGGTAAGGATGTATTTTATAATATATACCGCATTATCTGCCGCAGTGTGAACATTATTTACTTTTGTGTAATGTCTCGTGGTATTTTACCGGTATTAAAATCTTAGTAACAGTATACTAAGAATTATTTTAAGCATTTTGTATGCTAAGCAATAAAATAATTTAGGTACGAAGAAAAAAACAGGAGGAAGGAACCAATCCTGTAACCTTAACTAAACCGTGTCGTCTCCTCGCCAACTCGGTTACTCATAGTTCTCTATATGAAGACAACAGAAATTATAACTTATCTCTAAATAACCATCTAGGTACATAATGCTAAAAGCCATCCATTGCATTGCTTATAGAACTATACATTATGGGTTTATTGGTTGCTTTTGCTGTGAAAATATTCTTAGTAGAAGCATGGATTCTGTAAAGACTGTTCTTGGTAGACGGCAGTAGGCTTGCACGTTATTAAATCAGATCTAAAAATATAGCTGGGATAATGTGAGTCTAATACACCTCATTTCAGTTACACCAATAAAAATTAAACTTGTATATATACAAAGGTCTATACACCGACCCATAACGTTACGCGTAAAACAAAAAGCACGTCGATTTGAAGAGAAATGATCATAATAAAAAAGTCATATAAACTTTTTTAATCCGCGCCAATCGCTCAGTGGGTAAAAGCCTTCGAGAGGGCAATACTCACGAATTATGCTTTTCATAAAACGAACCAGCATAGTCCACTTCACTCAAGCCTCTTGCCAATAAGTCCCGCCAAAGAAAGTATGCATTACCGTAAAAATAAAAGTAGGAACCTCTTACCGGGACTGTACGCGCAAATTGTCCCTTCCGCGGCGCATTGGCGGAAATATGGCCGTCTCCCTCGCACTTATGGGAAGCTGTATAAGCTGTGGTGTGTAAGTGTTTTTTGACAAAGGAAAAGATTCGAGGCGCGTGATTGTAATACGGAATATGACTAGTTTTAAGAGAAATCGTGGTTCTTTGATGGTGATATATGTATGGTTTAAGGGTTGTATGAAACTGATGAAGGAGGAAAACTTTTACATGTAATGTGTTTTTGAATGAAAGGATGGCACAGTCCTTTAAGAGGTCAATCGTACTAGCATCTTGTCTGGCTAGTGTTGCAGAGAACCCCATATTGGCGTTATTCTGAGTCTGAGTTTCCTTTTCTGTTTAAATGTTTATAAACTCTACATGATAAAGGAATAGTCTTCAATATAACAAAGTCGAAAGTCTAGGTATAGGTATATAACACTTATGTTTTGTATATAAAGGCTATGCTTAAGGCCTACGCAATTTGTTTCTATTCGATTGTCCCTAGTGTAGTATTACTTTACTGTTTTTTAATCACTATTTAGGATTAGTTGTTTTTTTCTGAAGGTCGAAAAATCATACTGCTGCAATTACTGCGCCATCTGTTTAGTAAATACTTAAATAATAGTAATTTGTCTTACTGTAGTGTCATTATTTTCGAAAGCTTCTATTCTGTGAAGTTTACCTGTAAATAAAGGAAACAATTTATTAGTATAGATATTAATGTATTATATATTATAGATAATAAGAATAATATAATATATTCAATCACATACACACAACACCATCTAGCCCAAACTAAGCAGAGCTTGTACTACACATTGGATAAACATACATATATACTTTTTTATTGTAAATACGTACATTTTATATATAGAAACCCCCAGACCAAGACAAACATCCATGTTCATGCACACAAATATTTGACTCGTGCGGGAATCGAACTTGTGACCTCAGGCAGACTTGTGGCAGTCGGTTACACTAACCACTATGCCATCGAGGCCGTGTAATATTACATATTAATTTATTAGATATTAATATAAAACAACTATTATACAACTAGGGTATAATGCCTATGTCCTAAAAATCCTATAGATCTAAAGCCTTTACAAATAGTAAGTTTCTTACAGCAACTGAAAAAGGAAGCTGGAGGGCCAATGGATTATTCGATCGAAGGATCGATTAAGGCTGAAGGACACGGGTTTTAGAATGAAAACTGCAATTAGTCAATCATTAGATAGAACTAGCTCCCATTAGGTGGATCGACGACCTGAATAAAATAGCTTTGATATATTAAGATGAGGTGTGGCATACTCGATCGATCGAGTGTTGTTCATTGGTGATGCAGCATTTAGGCTGATTTATGAGTAGGAATAATAGTTGTATATGGCTAAGAAGATCACTAACACTAGTATCCCATTTTTGTGCCTAAACAATAGCAAAATGAGACTTCGAATCCGCAAACATTCTTTAGTTCATTAGGAGCACTAGCTGTTTATGTACTGTCGTTAAATTTAATGTCAGCTTCTATTTTAATTCGGTAACGTTTGTTATAAAATCAGTTGTACACAAAAATATAAGGCAACTTATTCATTACAGGAAAAAGAACACAACATGTAACATTCAATGTGTCGTAGCACTATACTACGCAGCTACGGCTCGTAGCAGACATCTACGAAAGCGTAGAGCTAGAACAATAGGATAATGTAATGCACTTCGTTGCCATCTCCTGCACGATTCGGTTTGTTCCATTCAATCCCGAATATTTTAAAGATTTAGAAAATGCACTTAGATTTAAAAATGTTCGGATATGTCTATCATCGTATTGTGAAATAGTAAGTTGGAGGGTTGCTATGGATCATACTGCGAGTATATGGAATTAAAGTAACATCATATTTCATTGGATATCCATAGAAGCTTAGACAGAGAAGTATTCTAGACAGACATTCTGCTAAGAATGAAATTGAGTCCACCTATTACAAGAGATCCAAATATAACAGTGGCAATTTAAGCTATACTTGAGTATGATAGATCTTTGCCTAAATCTTCTAGGGGTTAAGCATGGTGTCACATTACAACCAGGATAAAAATCTAACAGTGGTAATTATTGAGCAAACAATAAAATAAAAATTACGTGGGTTCTAGAGTAGTAATAGTTCTCAAAGTGCCGGTATGGTAGTAATACGCAATAATTCATCATATTCCATACAAACATGTCAATGACAACTAAAGGCGAAACAAACATGTCACTAATATCGTTAATTCGACAGTTCAGCACTGTTAGTACCTAGGCTCGACGCATTGCGTCACTCAGCACGCATCATATTATTATTTTCATCTCTAGCATGCGTCGCGCAGAATACCTTGCTCTATCTATACACCATCATGCTATAACCACGACTCATGCTATGCCTATCCCTTTAATGATAAACAGTAGTGATGTTATATGTATGTTAGAGTGAACATCACCTGTATGATACGGTCAATACATCCCTATATTAGAGGTATACTCGCGGCACAGAGCGTGTGGAGCGATAAACTGGCGGCCACTCGCTTCTGATTTCATTTACAATTCATTTGATATACTTAACGCGGGCCTTTGATGGACGCGTCAAGGTTGACACACGGCTAATTTTATAGAAAAATGGTATTTTACTATTTTCTTTACTTAGAAGGAATAGACAATTAAATATTATTACTTCTATTCTTGGATTAGGTTGGTGTATTCCAAAAATGAAAATTGTAAATTAAGATCTTAGTAAGTCGACTATCTACTATAGATTTCATGTCAACCTAAAATTGCCAGAAGCAGGCTCAAATCTTCGAATCTATGTAGTTAATTCAATCTTCAACGTTTATTTCTATTTACGATTGTTTTTCTTTCAAATAGAGTAAAGATTAAAACTTGACGACCTAAAATACGAAGACATAACATACCCTTTGTTGACACAGACATGTGCTATTTTCAAGACAACAACTAATGTGCGCTCACAAAACTTAGCCAAGAAAAATACCAAACGAAACGCTAAATCGGTTTTCAATATCCCTCTAACAAAAAAATAAAAGTGTAAACCGTGCCAGCCCTACAACCGTTTAGGTATAAAGTTACGTCGGAACGCAAGTGGTCCGGGGGTAAATACGTTTTCTTATTCTTCAGCCCCCTTCATCCCTCCCTCACCTCTCGCACCCGCTCCAGCGCCTCTTTCGTCCCCTCTCGTCCAGTTCTGACCCCTCGAAGACGTGTACACATTGAAAACGGTTTCCTAGTAAGTGTTAATGGTTTGTTTGGATTTGTAATTAGGGGCTTTTGGATATATCGAACGGGGATATGATATGCGGTAAGTTGGAACAATGACGAAATAAATAAGTTGAGCAAATCTTTCAAAGTTTCAACTATCCTTTTATAAAATATAAGCAAAAAAATCAAAGTTATTGACAAGTGCTATATTTATAAGGGGCAAAATATGCTCGTCTTATTCATTCAACAGCAAGAATACTGTGTATACACTAGGCTTGATTGAGATCTTCTGTAAAATGGAGGTACTTTCTTAGTCGGATACCTTCGATTATGCGATCTTCTGATTTAGCCTATAATTATAGGCTAAATCAGAAGATATCTTAGTCTCATAAGTGTCAATATCATTTAAACGCCATATAATTTAATTGTTTCTAAAGATGTATCCATATTCCATTTTGCTTTCTTATTTACGTTTTGATTGACTAGGTATATCAACAATTGTCCTCGTTTCATACTCAAAAGGCAGTCGTCTTGAATCTAAACAAATAATCGCATTAAAACCAAATAACAAAACCCAAATGAAATCTCCGCTCATTCAATCAAGTGTTTCCACTGTCCATTATCTAAATAAAATAAAGTTAATTGCGCTGTCAATAGTGAAGTAACGAAGTTACGTCCTATTAGCTTACGTTCAATCCGAGTGTCAATTCACACTGGCGATGGCGGGGATGCGTCTTGTGAGACTTGTGTGGGCAAGTGATGAACGAATAGCGGAGAGTATCGAGATTAAATAAAAGAGTTGTGTTTTATTAATTAGTCAGTGGTATAAAGTTATATTTTTTTGAAAATATTCTTACCGGTTTAAAGTTTGACTTTGTGTCACAAAGGGCTTCCTTAATATAAGAACAATAGAAACATAAACCTCAGACTGACAGACAAACAGTGGGAGAGCCACGCTTCAACACGAATGGGCCAGCTCAACACCTACAACATAATTAAAAAAAATAGACTCGTCACAAATATTTGTGAATCATACAAGTCAAATGTATCATGATGTATGTATTTAGTAAAACAACAATTTCATAATTATGATATACTTGTAAATGTAATACCTACATTTCTAGCAAATAAAGATTCTATTCTATGTAGTAAAACAATTGTGTTTATTAATCAAAATAAATAAAGGTGCCAAAAAGATGGCGTCTTATTGAGATTTTTATATTTTATAACTATTCGTTTTACGACTTAGCATAAGTATAAGGACACAATACTAAGCATTGAATTATTTCTCTCGTTTTCCAAGTAAATATACTTTAATACGATGTTGTGGTATAAAATGGCAATTGCATCAATATTGCTCCATTGTATACGGCACCGCCTCAGTTTGTTATTTGAAGCATACACTCACAGTTTATTTAAACGAAAGCTACTCATTTAGTACATATATTGGCGGTAGATTGTTTCAATGCATTTCTTTTGTCTGTACATACTTCGAGTTTAATGACCCTATTATTTGAAACCTTATTTAAAGAAAGCTTAAATGACATTATGATGTGCAAAAAACTAACTTATTAAAGTTTTACCTAACTTCAGATCAATAGCAACGAAATGACGTGTTTTGATAAGACAGAAAAGATAAAAATAACTAATCGAAATAAAACTGCATTTTGAGGTACAGTGTTTTTGCCTCCCTGTGACGATGACTGCGGAAAAGCAGTTGAAACGTCGAGGTTAGTATAAATATGAACAACTTTAAAATGATATTTATATAGTCATAAGTCTACCCTTGAGGTACCCTGCCCCCTGTGTTCAGCAGTTGACGTCTTTTGGCTGAGATGATGAAGTCTAATGTATATGTACCGCGATAAAATCCGTAAATAGTCGTTTAATTTCAATGTGTAACATTCGCGTAAACGTGAGACAATAAAAACAACGTACTTCTTTTTATCTCAAAAATATCAGACACATATACAGACTCGTATTGAAAATGTTACAACATTACAATTTAATTCAATTTAAACATTTCCAACAGGAAACTGTCGCAAAAGTAAACGGCTTCTTTGGTAGCTAGGAAATTACATTAATATTGATTCGTCAATGAAGTCACGACTAAAATTGAAAGTAGGAAAATTTTAGTAGCAGTACCGCGTTTGCAAATGATCCCAAGCTGGCAATTGATTCGTTTATAATACACGAGACATAAAACGTTTTTGAAGTAATGTGCTTGCAATGTATTGTAGAGGTGTAGCTCTATCTACACTTTTGGGGATAAATAGTCGAAATTTAACATAAAACTAGTAAGAATATAGTAAATTCATGACTGCACGGATGGCATAGTGGTTTAAGTATTCGCTTCGTCACTGCCACTGCGCTGAGTGTTGTGTTAGAATCCCACACAGGTCAAAAATTTACATACATACATACATAGATTCACGCCTGTTTCCCAGAGGGGTAGGCAGAGACTACGGATTTCCATTTGCTACGATCCTGACACACTTCTCTGGCTTCATTCACTTTCATCACTTTCCTCATACACGCCCGTCGGTTCAAGGAGCTCTTAACCTGGCCTTTGTCCAGAACGCCTCCGATCTGGTCGAGAAACGTTCGCCTTGTCAAAAATTTGTAAGAACCAAAAATGGTTATTCCTATCATGGTCGTTTTTTGTGTCCTTTCTTTGAATATTTGTAAAGATTCTCCCGCGATACAGGAATCACTCCTAGTGTCGTCATTGGTAAAGAAAATAAATATATACATATGTACTATACATACTTTGACTTTATAAAATTATGTTAAAAAGTAGGTACTGGTACGTAGTTGATTCCTTTAGTGTCGAGGTAACAAAGTTTTGTTCCTTCTGTAGCTGACAGCGGGTTTTGAATGCATATGGCCTCAGGCTACTCCGCGTGTTCAAAGTGAGACTCGTAGCTTACATGCATCTGTTGTCTGACTACGTTATCATATTTAGGGCTTCGGGCTAATCTAGATTATAATTTCATTGTAGTATTTTTACCTATGTTTTCTCCTCGTCCCTTGTAGTTTTAATATTGTTAAATGTTCAAAAAATGATGATTACTGTTTTTTAGGTTATCTTGGAATACATACATACATAGATACACGCCTGTTTTCCAAAGGGGTAGGCAGAGATTACGGATTTCCATTTGCTACGATCCTAACACACTTCTCTAGCTTCATTCTATTTCATCACATTCCTCATCATTTCTTCACTTTCATCTCGGAGTATCAAGCTGTAATATAAAAATTCGGTAAATAATTTAAGCATAGCCTAAAACTATTAAAAAGTAGGCTTCCTCCGCGCAAACCATTGATTACTAATTTGTGGTTAACTTTTATAATCAAGTAAACTTAAAATTATACCAATAAAGTTACTCTATGGGACCTCATATGGCTTATTAAAACATTACAATGTTGATTATAGCAAGGACAAAGAACGCAAGAGTCATCGCATTACCAAATAAAATACTCCATGTAAAAAAGTGTTCAAAGTTGACGATGAATACTTTGTGACATACGTAGGTCGTAGTACTTTTACAAAGTGTAAATTATGGAATTAAACCAGAAACCAACATCCTTAAAATTTTAAGATCTTGTTAAGTTAGTAGTTTACCAAACAAAATAGCTTTCGTTCCTCAACAGCCATGTAAATTGGTCTCTATCAGATATCCGCAATACACCGGAAATAGTGCAAAGCAGCGGATGTAAGATAATCGAGCGGCGTTATTTATTGGGCGGCGGATATTGGCGGATATCGAGCCTCTGGGAACCTAGAGTCGGTACAGCTAGATGTAGAGATAAGATTGAAACGCGTTGTAGAATTGTGAATTTCTTAAGCTACGCTTTTATCCTGCTGACTCCTCAATTTTGGTTTCATTAATATAATTTATTTTTCAGATATAATAACAGAGTGCTTTGATGGCGCAGCTGTGCATAAGTGTTATAGTATATTACTGTCGAGTAATTCTTAGAAGCCGCAAGGTGTCTGGAATAGAGCCTTCTGATTGCCTCCTCAGGAATGCAGGCGTTAGATTACGACGAAATGTATGCATTTTAGCATTTTTATAGAATACATTCACATCTCATAGGCTCAACCTTTTGCCTGAAACTAGCAACTAACCTAAATCTAAATTCATTGAATACTTCACTAAACTCACACTTAAACTTTGACGTTTATACTATTACTTTGACTTTGATGTTTTTAACTACATTACGAAGCTAAAATCCAACTCTATTTATAAAGGAGTATATCATCTTTAACATAAACAGTGGGTGTATCTCATTCCCGCACCTATTTGTACCGGACCTAACAAATTGTTTTCCCTCATGATTTCCATACATCGATGCCGTGACGGATGTTGGGCATCCGTGCTTGTCAGTCTGATCCCGGGTCCTGCTTTTAACACCGTTTTTATACCGGCAAACTTGTATTCGTGTAGTGATTTGTGGACGTGATTTTTTAACGTTGCCTTATGGGATCTTGTTTGTTTTTTTATAATATAGTAAAGAACTAGTGTGGAGAGGTTTGTAGGTATATTAGTTGCTATATCCGTATAAGACGATTTGTCTTAGGTAAAGAAGTGGTAATATAGATTAAGTAAGAGATGCCATGAGTTTCTTGCCTGCTTCTTCTCATGAAAGCTCTATTCCTTGAACAGCGGTTTTTTCAATGCAAAATTTTTATTTTCTCCTATTTATTTTTATATTTTTTTTTATTAATATTATAGTGAATTGATTTGTCCAAGAATTGTTAGCACATTTTTATGAAAATAAAGATTTTTGACTTTGACTTTGAATTTGACTATAAAGTGTGAATCTTTTGTTTGGAAATTCTCAGTAGCAGAATGGAGTATGGAAATGTGCAACAAAAGTCTCACCCTCTATAATGTTGGACCTAATAACATAGCTGTCTAAGTTTGGGTGCATTACACCCAGCTTATCTCTTCGAGGATGTATAGAGGACAGTCGAGGTATTTATGTACTAAGACAAATAAAAATATTTCGAGTGTAAAAATTGACGTACATTTTTGAATAGGACTTTTGAAAACGAAATAATTTGTTAAAGTTCCGCTGATTAGATAAGGGATAGTCCAGAAAGACTAGGCTAAGATTATTCTCAGTCAATGATTTTCCTAGAACAATGAAGATAAATGAAGGAGAGTGGAGTTGTTTAGTCTCTGTTTACCACTCTACTTCAGGCAAACAGGCAAGTGACTCCGAATACTATAAGTAGAGCATTCACATTAATGTTCTAAAATCAATTAATCTAAGAGATAGCTTTGTGATTGGGCAACGAGGCTCGTAACGACGCGGCCGTGACTCTACATGACTCTACATGACTCGCCGAACTCTACGTGACGAGAACTTTGTACTATTTAATTACTGACCCTTATACTGTACCGCTGATTAAATGTAAAGCGCCGTTTAACAAATAAAAGTAATTACTTGTGACTCGTTCACGTAGTTAGTTGTAGAATGACCAGTTTAAAAAGAGGTCTGGATGCTATCAATATTTTGCTGTTATCAGAATCAACAGGTTGAATTAAAAAAATTGGTTTATCCAAAAAGGAAAATATAAGATAATAAATTAGAATATAATATAAATACAGAATCTCCTATATAACCCTAAGATCAACGCCAACGTCAAAACAAAAGCAAACGATCTATGGGTCAAGTTAAGCAAACATAAAAGAAAGATCCCGTTAGATAGAAGGTGATATATTCGCTACCTATTTATTAGATTCTAAAATTGTGGTTGAGGTTAATGATCTAATATACCTCTTACTCACCCCTTCAGGAATATAATATGTCGATATATAATATCTCAAAACCAAATTAAACCAGGCATCCAGACAATTTGACCAATCATGGCGCATTGTTTCGTCTCGACAATGGCCTCCACATGTATACACTGAAGACGCGATAGATCATTACAGCACAATGCCAACCCGTCGCGATATAGTTCGATTAATAAAGGGTTGCCACCCTCAAGACACGCTCGTTCGCAAGATTGATCTGCACATACATCTTAATGAGAGATGGAGAAAACATCTCTGTGAAAATGTGCAGAAAATATTATGTAATGTTTTTCTTGATCATTATAGTTCGGTTAAGTATTGTTTTGTCATATCTGATAAATATAGTCAAACGCATTTAGCAAGTCTAGCCAAGCAACTAAAAGACACATTTCATGATTTATAACAATATGTTGTCTTGTTTATATAGGTATTTTATATAATATAGTTAATATTAAAGTAGTTATTTTAATATAATTTATAATAATAATAATTTTATTTGCATAAATTGATTATGCAAATAAAATAATAATACATAGCATTTACTTATTACTTGTAGGAAACAAAATAGGCACATAAAATTTTTCTTGAATCTGAATAGTCAGTTATTAAAATGGTAAAAATTTTAGGCCTTGTAAAGTCGTACGAATTAAGATAAACCGAGTATCTATATAATATATAGACCATTTCCTGAACAATACACATAGGATTTCTTTATATCTCGTATGCATTCTCGTGGGAATAACGTGGGTTAAGTCGCTACCGGAAGCTTATATATTTTATTATATTATATATTTTAAAATATGAATGGCTGTCTTATCTACTGAATTAAAATACTTTTGTTGCAGTTTTAACGTTTATCAGATACCTTTTTAAGAGCATATCTTCTTATCTTAGTGTCCAGACCAGCTTGTATTTAGAACTCTTCTACAATATTTAATAACAAAGATTTTAATAGAAATTACTCTGACCTAATAGATTAGTCGAATTTTCGGACCGAAACTCAAAACGATGATATTGCGACCTCTCATCAAATTAAAAATATAATATTTATATAAGTACACATATTTCTGAGCTAAACTTAGTTAAGTAAGTGTAAAATGCTTGAGGGAAGTTAATAATAGAGCCTACCGGAAATTGTGACGAGCGCTCGCACCGCCGGATGTGACGACGCAAAGTATTGGGGTGCTGCCGAATTTAAACTTGGAAGTAGAAAAGTTTAATCAATAGATAAAGTTGTGTACACTCGTATTTTGTTGCGATTCATCTCTGTATTGTTTTGAAAGGATCAGGAGGCTGTATTAATATATTATAGGAATGTATACGACTGACTAGAAAGCGCAGTGCTATGACTGGTGTGCATGAGGTTTTAGGTTCAATTTCTGGTTTAGGCCAAGCATACGGCATTTACAGAAGCATATGGACTTAGAACATGATATATGAATCACAGTATATAAAGAGTAAGTTTGCAGGATAGATGTGTTAAGTAAATTCGCTATATTTTTAGATGTTTTCTGAAATAATGTATCGTAATGAACATACGTCTAAAATTACACGACGATATATTTTAAAATACGTCTAATTCGTTTATAATAAATGATTCTTTCAGCACTACACGTTACGATAATCACCCTTGATACTAACTACACGACGAAAGTGAACCAACAATTAAGCCAGAACAAAAGACAGAACAAATAACACGAAAATAAAAGGTGCTACAATTTTCTTAACACTCACATTTGACACGATCTAGGTTTAACCCATCCATATTAATTCGACATACAATCGGAGAGGAGTGTCTCATCCATATTTATGAGAAAAAGAAATACATACATATGTATCTACTGCTTTCCATACATGTATGAGAGAATGCTTCTCAAATTATTCTGTAGGTTTTCTTAAGGGTGATGTGATGAAATGGAGTAAGAGGTGATTAAAATGGACGCTGTTATCGTTGTTGGAGTAATGTGGGATAGTTTCTAGGTACCGGTCCATTTGGCGGAGTTGTAAGTTGCTTTATAAATGTCGGTGTTCCTTTGTGGACTATGTAAAACTATAGATCACTCAGGTATAAAAGATGACGTGAGGAAATGAATAAAGTTAGATACCTAAATAAATGGTAAGAGGTACATATAAGGCAAATTTGTCTCCGCCAATATTTATTTTTATTTTACTGTTAACTCATTTTTGGATATAGATATTTGTGTAAGTTGTGGTGTTTTTCTTTAGATATGTATTGTGAAAATTGATAACGCATTCGAATAACTTCGTATATTGGTATGCTATGTTTCTTGCTGTAGTTTTAAAATATGGTTGCCTAAATTAAACTCAGATGTCTACCTTTAGCTTTTAAAGATAAAATCAAACAATATAACATTATGTATTATAACAATTGACTCCTATTAAATAAATTACAAACATTTAAGTATTTAAGTTTTTATAAAGTCTGTTAACCAATATATTACCAGTTCAGGCATGTTAATAACAAAAAATACTATACTATATACTTATACCATATTAACTATCAGTTCTGACACGAGAATTCAATGACGTTTGTTCTGCTAACAATTAACTACCTACAAGAAATAGAATCAGTTTAGTATTGAGAAAAGGAGAATAATATTCCTAAAATATGGAAGGAATTTATATACACTCGATGTTAGCAGATCGCCAGGTGAGATAAATCAAGGCCGAATATTCTCTTAATAAGGGAACGTTTCGTACATTGATAATGTGACCCATGTGCTGTAATTAATGTCACTATTAGTTCTTATATAATCCGTTGTGACGTTAGTGTCTTGGGCGTACTCTTTTCAAAAGTAGAACTACATTAACTCAACTAAGATGTTAAAAAGCATAGGTATATAAAATAACAAGTAGTGGCGCCTCGCGCACATATATCAGAGGCCATTATCCTCGGCTGAGCTCGCTCATTTCTACGTTACACTCTTACTCGGCTGTTATTAGGAAAATTCTAACTTATTGCTGTACTAGCATTGCTCTCTACTTGTCTTCGTTGTGTTGCAAGGCATGAGCGGAGAGTCATTTCTGCCATTTTCACTGTTTTAAAAATGTTAATGAAAAGACATAATAAGTGAAGGATTTGGCAATAAGCCGAAAACATGGAAATTGCGTTACCAACAAGTGCCTTGCACTTAAATTTTGGACGTATTATATATCTGATAATATGTGGGATTACTATGTGCGCCCTTGTAAGATGAAGTAAGAGTAAAAAAAAATTCCACTTTCCATATTCGAAACTTTGAACACAGTTGCTTTTAATTCATACGATATCAAATAAACATGAAGCATTTTCAAAAATATTATTCCCAAAGAAGCCTCTACAATGAGAAGAATATGAAAATACACAAAACACTCTTAGAAAATGACTATTACATGTATTATACCGTGACAATACTATCCGCTCCGCTGCCATCCCTGCTATCTCTTATAACTTATAGCACACAACTTTCTCACTAAGCGTAATGCATTGTGAAAGGGTCGCGCGTGCCTGGCCGCAGATCCCGCGCTTGTAAAAATGATCGCGAGTCTACGGAGCCAGGATGTGCATTTGTGACGCTGTTCGAGGTGAGTGGCGCGATTCAAATTATTGTACAGATGAATATATAGATAACTGGAGTTATTTTGAAGATAGTATTGTGATGAAAGCAGAGGGAAAGGTCAATAAGACGAATTAATAATAACTTATATAATATGTAACACGTACCGTGCTTCTAGCAAATAAATAATTTCAAATATATGTTTATATGCGTATGTACTCCAACACAAAGATGAGGGCATGTATTGGAAATGTAGAAAGTCTATGGACCACCACGTACCAGTTAGAGAATATACATATGAATGTATATGGAACTGTAACCTAACTACGAATATATGAATGTCAGTTTCTATGTTTTTCACACCTTAACTACTTCGATAAACTTGAAATTTCGCATATACGTAGTCACGGCACAGAAAAGGACCTAAGATATCTTTCATCCAGAACAAAAGTTCTGCTCTCGAGCGGGCGAAAGCCGCTAGAAAAGCTAATGATACTTTATGGAGTCATAATTATATCCCACTAGCTTCTGTCACCCGCATGCATCTTTCGGGAACACATACCAGAATAAAAAGTATCTCAAGTAATCTAGAAGATATCTATGTATATACCAAGTTTGTAGTTTATACTACTTTATTTTTAGAATTTAGTTATGTATGGACAGTGACATATGGCATAATGACTGCAACACTTGGTACGTAACTGAGTTGTAAAATACTGAAATTATAATTTGATGGGGATTTAAAAGAGTGGCCTTGTGTTTCTTGCAGGTATCTACTCATACGCTCAACCTTTTGCCTGAACCTTGCAACTAACATAAATGTAAATTCAGTAAATGTAACAAACTCACTAACCCCTTTGACGTTCATAAGTGTTACTTTGTGACCTAAGTAAATAAATGATTTTTGACTTAGACTTTGTATAAAAAATATTTAACGGATTACGCGTGATTTTGTAACAAACATTCATATTTATAATAATAAGAAGGATTACTTACATACAACCATTCAGATTACTCGAATAAGAAGAAAATCACAATCCTACTTACTGACTGATTATTATAATAAGTCCATTATAGCGCGGTGTCAACGGCGCCCATCACTCATGTACCCTGATTAATCGCTCAGTAATTAATCAAAAGGCGACGAGGGTCGTCGGTTCGGTGCGTGTGCCGTACACTTTTCTCTACATGTCGCCCCAAATAGATGACCGGAAAGTTAGATGAATAAATTATGTAGGTGTGAAGCCAAAATAGGGCTAGGTCAACTGTTTGTTGTTTTAATTGTTTGTCCGAATGTGTGGCAATTAAATGTAGTGTTTTAAAGTATATTAGTGATGGTATATTTTTATTTCAAATGTAATGCATGTATCATTTCAATAGCATATGGTTAAGAGATGCAGTTCTTTACATATCCGATATAATAAGACTGAACAGGAGTATTATGTCAATTTTCCTCTTGGATTCTTGCATTGGTGAATGTGGCGACAGGTTAAATGTATATTCACAAATAAGCCTACGGAGACGCCGAAGGGGACGCTGTGCAGGTATTAAGACAATTAATTACATACTAACGGTCGCCTAGTGGTCTCAATTAGTCCATAATTGATTTAAATTTGATAGTTGTTAAGATTTTATTGTCTAGAATAAGGGTATAGCCTTATAATCAAATTTCCTTTAGATTTCGCCATACAAGTTAATTTGTCTATCTTTTTCAAACAAATTATTATTTTGACTATATTCCTAAAGAAAAAAGAAAACAAAGTAGCAATACTTTGTTATCTTTTTCTTTATAAATATGTTGTATTATAAATAGTATATATTATTCCAATCTACCCAAAGGTAGCCTGTAAGATATTGCTAAATATATGTAATTATATATTGATATATGTAACCATAGTTACGAAGAATAGTACTATATCAGCCGGACAAAGCCGAAATACTAGGAACGCGATTCGACTGTGTGTGTCAAATGTATGGTTTTGTGCGTGTACTGTTTTTTCATTAATTTGATGTATTTTTAATGCATATTTTATATAAATATTAGGATTCGCCATTCCTTCTCTCTATAAACTTTAACTGTGCCAAATTTCATACTCCTACGTTCGCGCAATTTTCGTAGAAAGGGGTACAAAGTTTTTGCTTCACGTATTAACATATAGATTATTTCGGTGCTTTAAAATATTGACATTTTAGTATATCAGACGAACTCAATATTAGTCTCCCTGTTACAATAGCTGCTATAAAGTAACGTTGAAAACGAAAGGAAATGTCAGGATAATGGTAAATATAAATATTTAAAAAAATAGTTGTTTAAAAGATGACGATGAATTAGTAAAATATACAATAATTTAATTTTACCTGCTAGGGTTTATTTTAAAATATTTGACTGGATGGTTATTCTTATATTTAAAATGTATGCAATACGCTTGTCAATTATTTTAATAGATATAAAAGAAAAGATTCAATCTAAGCTGTACGTTATTATATTTTGAAGAAAGTTTTCACACATAATAATTATTATATCACCGAAATACATCTTATTTTAAGCTTTTCATAAAAATTTTGCTCCCTGCAGATATCGAGTACGAAACCCAACGCTGCAATGGTAAATTTGCAACCAGATTTACAAGGCACGTGAGCGCAAAGTTAATTTCATTTATTCATTTTGATTGTAACTATGTAATATCAATGTGAAGGAAGGAAGCTTCTTTTCAAAAGTCAGTCCTTTACCGTCAAAGCCTTCCTTAACGTTCCCTGTCCTTCACACAAGTCAGTATAGTCAAACGTCTACAAATTTCAATATTAATTGCGACAATTTAGTATAATAGAGGATACATTATTTCTGAACGGAGCTCGTCCTGAAACAGTGTTAAGACGTCTACAAAACGTTTGTTATAAAATTATAAGCAAATCGAATTGGAGTCGAGCCTCGCTATGGTTTTTGTTTTCATTAACCCTAATAAATCCGGTAGCAGTGTTGTGCTTCGTTTGAATCGGGTTAGTGCAAAGGCGAGTAGTAAGTTGTGTTTCAACTTGAATGGAGCTTGTTAAGATGCTATTTGGTATATTGTGCACTGTCGTAATTGTTTGGAGAGGTAGATTATTGACTAAGTTGTCGTGGTTTTCGAATCATAAGATTTATTGCCTGAATATTTGTTTTGTTGTAATATTGCTGAGTGCCAGCTATGATAATAAAGAGTGTTTGGTTATATACAATTGCGGTTTATATATAATATGTTTTGTAAGATATTCCAGTTTTGTCATAATGTTTCTATTCATTCTGATATCCAGTCCAATCCGGTTAGACCAGAAAAGCCGACCTCAAGTGACTTGCGAATAATAAATGCTAGGGAGAAGACTTGCCGTTATACGAATGATAATTAGGTTTCTATTAGCACATATTTCACCGAGACCTGGCTCTCAGTAAAACTATGATTAAAATACTTATTTTAATGATAGTTTTCCTATGCTCAGACTTCCTAATCTGACCAGTCAGATGCTTAATTTTACTTCTTAAACATCTTAGTATAGAAAATTATATTAAGTAGTATAGCTGTTTGATGTTCAAACAGCTATACTACATAAGTTTCAAATAAACTGAATGACAATAAAAAGCTTTGTTCATTTAATTACACTCAACATTTAGTTCAAGGCTCGTTTCCTCTTAAACTATAAATTCTATTATTTGCTTCATAAATAGATAACAATTACATTGTGAGCCGACAAATTTCCCTGAAACGTTCAACGAAATAATAGTTCGTTCACCATTCATTCGGAATGGAAAAATAATGGGGAAATTACCCGTCATTATACCATTGTAGTGAGTCACGAGTGTCACGTGAAGCCGCCAGGATTTGGACGAATGAAATAATAAAACGTTTATCAGGTCTAAAAATACATTATTTTATCAATTTTATGTCCAGTTTATAGACATGCTAAATAGATATGTATAAACCTGAAAGGACAGGTAGTGCTGTGTATTACTATTGCTTTTGCATTATGTCAATGCTTTACGAGGCGAACCTATAGCGTATTATATAATTGCATAAACTTACGATGGGCCGTGTATGTATGTTAGCTTAAACTTATGCCGCAAGACCAGCAAACTAGACAAGTTGATATTGTTAGTTGTATAGAACATGAAAATATTAACTGTTAAGGACTTTAAATATCTTCTTCTCCTTAGCCTTTATTATTCCCAAGTCACTTGGGGTCGGCTTTCCAGTGTAACCGGATTTGACTGGATATCAGTTTTTACACAGAGTGGCTACCACTAAGGCTAGACCAGTGTCAGGATATTAGAGGGCACTGACTTTCCAATAACGACTGCCATAGATGTTCATGGCAGCCGGGACCGACGGCTTAACGTGTTCTCCGAAGCACGGAGCAGGTGATAATTGTTAATCAATACGCACATAATTTCGAAAGTCATATAACTTCCGAAAATCAGAGGTGCGCGACGTGGGTTCGAACCCGAGACCCTCTGCATTGCAGTCTGTTGGTCTCCCCACTGAGCTATCGCTGCTGACTGAACTTTAAATATAATATACTTTAAATACAATATGACAATGTTCTATATTAGCAGCCTGCAAATAAACTTTTGAGTACATCGGTATATTGCCGAAGGTCACCAATGTTGTTATACGTGTACAGGAAAATACCTGAACACCTCAATAAACACATGAGGCCGTCGATCTTCGAATTATTAATGTATATTAATGAAAGTACGGCCTATATAAAAACTGTAACTGTATTCGTTAAAACTTGTCTGAAATGAAACCACATCAAATCATTATCTTTACTCCGAATTTATAAATATCGAGGAGACTTGAAATTCAGAAGCTAATGAAATTACTAATCTATAGCTTTCAAAACGTATTTCAAATATTTATATAATTATAGTCTGCCATAAATACAATGTCATTCTTTGTTGTTAAATGTAAAATACAATACAAGGTTGATTAAAAATGAGATAAGTTTGTTTGTTTTATTTTTGGAAAATATTTTATTTCAAGTAGTGATATCTGTCTTCAGTCAAAAAATGAAGTCGTATCATTACTTCTCAAAGACGTACATAAATACGACACGTAATGACGACTCTATAAAATCTGTAATATTAAAGATTAATTTACTCTTCAGAGGAAGTCACAGCACAAATCAACTTAATATTAAAACAGTATATACACTATCCTCTTCACTGTCCCACTAGCCTATTCAAAGGCAGCACGGCGCAGCGAAATAACAAAATTAGCGGAACGGGGCTCCTCTTAAGAACAGAGATTTGCGTAATCAAAGAGTCTGTAATAAGATTTGTCGCAGCGAGATCGCCCCTTTTATTTATTAACTAAACTTTGGCCCATTGGTCCCGAGTGTTTATTGGACAGGCTCCATTTATTCAAAGGTCCCACTATGTATATTTGGGTCCAATGTATTAAGTACGATCCCGTTAAGTGTAGGAATACGAACTATAGGGTTTAGGGCCTTTTTAGTATTGTAATAAAATGTTTAGTGTATGTGTGAGTGCGAACATAGATAATATGCATACAAACGAAACATTAACCTATGGGCTTTAAGCAATGTCACATTAACTTTGTGAAAATACTGAGCATATGTTGCAGCTGCTTATGAAGTAAAATACAGAACAGAAGTCAATATGACCACATACATATATGTAGTTGTATCTAGTTTGATTTTTCTCTATTTGTCATTTAAATGTCTATACAGCACTTCACGATGTAGATACTGCCAAAAGAAATTTTATAGTTACATTGTGGATTTGTAAACACCATTCTCGATGTTGTATAATTATACCTCTTTATCCCCTACACATCTGACTTATTAATATAAAAAGGACCGCAGGGCCCCACAGCATCAGGTACAGAGCGAGCTACCATTGGTTAGGACAAGAGTCCCTTCATGCCATGAGTCGAAAAGTATGGCTGTCTGAATTAAGGACTTCATCCACGTGACTTTTTATAATAGCGCAGATCTACTTCCTTGAAATATGTTTAAGCCCGGCACAGCATTTTATGCAATAAGCTATATTGCATAAAAGGCTGTGATACTAAAATGACTACATATTTATTCAGTGTGCAAAACAATCAGCTTTTATAGACAAGAGAGTCTCTTTTTACAATATATTGAATCCAATCAGTGGCAAAGTTCCAACATGAACTTTTAAAGCTGTTACGTGTTTAAAGCTACGAGTAAAGTCCACTTGTTGGATCGCAGGAACCTGTAGCTTCGTGACAACGGAAGTCATAAGTCACACAATGTGCCGGGAGATGAATATGAGCGATGAGATAATACAAAAATGTTATCGAGATTATTGTAGTCTTAATGACCAAGAATATTGGAAGACTTTTATTGTATAATTTATTAATTTAAATTTCTTTTCATATTGATACTTGTACTGAATTTGTAGAAAATATTGAAGATTTTGTTGACACCTGAAGTCCAATATAATAACTTTCGTATTCTTATTCGTTATATATAAGAATGTTCCATTTGAAAATTTTATTTAAAACCAGACAACATCTTTTTTGGCGTGTATATCTGACAAAACATTTGTTGCAATACAACATTTGATATTGTAGAAATATTATTCTATCGTTGTTGCTTTTCATTATTCTTATATTTTCCAATTCAAACTATTAAAATAATGTATGCAAATACAATAAACTATGTAGATTCTACACAAAAAACGAACAACAACCCGAAAATTCTATCACACAGAAAATACCTAACTTCAGTGCCATTTTATTTTGAAAAGTTCACACTCAAATAACCATAACATCGACCATCAAACACTCGAACCCGAAAAAAAATCACTTAATATCCATAGCAGCGGACCATAGAGGCTGATAATTTGGCGGTATTCCGGTCTACAAGATGGCGTCGCGGGACAATTTCCGTTGGCGCGCACTTTGAGGCGTGCGTTTGACGTGTGAAGTGCCTTTGCAGTGTAATTGGAGCTCTTTCTCCTTGCCATCTCATTTTTCTCGAGGGTCTGTTTAGTTGTGTATTGTTTGTTAATTAATTGTTAAGCCTTTGGGTGCTAGTGGGTCAAAATGCGGGGAAA
The DNA here is from genome assembly GCA_963564715.1 of Catocala sponsa. Taxonomy (NCBI): domain Eukaryota; kingdom Metazoa; phylum Arthropoda; class Insecta; order Lepidoptera; family Erebidae; genus Catocala; species Catocala sponsa. The sequence continues at coordinate 21,006,095 of OY751349.1, forward strand.
CCACTTTGTTTAAAATTAACAGAGTATTCAATGGGTTAGTGTTGCCATGAAACAGGTTTAATGAAGATGGTTTTGAAATTCTCTATGCAAATGGAAATTATTATTGTGGTGTTTCATGTGTCTATTTGCTTCTTTTTGAATAATTATATTATATTATGACATTCTATTAAAACGATAAAAATGTGTTTTGCATTCCTTTAACTTTGTGGATGGTTAGAATGTCGTATCTTGTCTAGTACTATATTCATTTTTGCTTTTACGCTAACGCTCCGTCGTACAACCATCGTGCGTCCAAGGTGTTACTGAGGTTAGCTGCTCAGAAAGATTTCATAGCAGCAGGAAGAATGCAACTGCTCTTAGATTCCTAAAATTCTTAAAGCATTGAATTCTTATTACATCGTGTGGATATTATGTGTTTAAACTTTCGCTTAGGAATTAAATAATAAAGAAAATCTAGTACTTATCTAAATAACTGAACATTTATAAGTTAATGTTAGGCTTACTGTGGAGTATAGCAGCGATAGCTTAGTGGGGAGACCAACAGACTGCAATGCAGAGGGTCTCGGGTTGGAACCCACGTCGCGCACCTCTGAATTTCGGAAGTTATAAAGATAAGACTTTTCGAATTGATGTGCATATTGATTGACAATTATCGCCTGCTCCGTGCCTCGGAGAGCACGTTAAGCCGTTGGTCCCGGCTGCCATGAACATCTATGGCAGTCATTATTGGGAAGTCAGTGCCCTCTAATATCCTGACACTGGTTTAGCCTTAGGGTATCGTTAGCCTTAGGGTTGCGGAGGTCAGATGGCAGTCGCTCCATGTAAAAACTGATACCCAGTCAAATCCGGTTAGACTAGAAAGCCAACCCCAAGTGACTTGGGAATAATAAAGGCTAGGGAGAAGACTGTGGAGTATACTAATATAATATGTAATACACTTACACGATTAATTGGTTTATAATACATGTTTTAAAAGGATTTTAATTCTTCTTTTAAATATTGTCCATGTAGCACATTATTAATACTACATAAATACACATGGGTGTCGGAGGCTGCGCGGCGGTACGAGACGGCGACGCGACGAGGCGACGCTATCGCCGCGCGACAGCCCTCGCGCTTCACTGGGTGACGTAATTGTTCTAGGATTGGCACAAGTGAAAACCGACGAGACATTGACTTTGAATGTGACGAGAATACTGCTGAGATTGAAGAAGTTGAAGACTTGGAAGTAGGAACTGGCTTTTGCGCAAAAACTGCAACAACTTGCCTTTGGTTTCTGGTTGACAGCTTCCTAGGTATATGGTATACGATATGGTGATCATTTCAAATGCTCTAGACAAAACTAAAGAGTAATTTCAAGTTGGCAAGATGCAGGAGAACCATTGGTGTACATTTTACTTAAACTAGAACAAAGACAATTTTAAGTAATTGCAAGTAGAACTAACTTTGACATTCCGGCAACATATGATACGACTATAATGCCAAATATAAATTTGTAGATAATAAATCTACGCGTTATTTTTTTTAAAGTTTCTCTTTTATTTTTAGATAGGCTTATGTTGTATAAATATTTAAATAAAATCTTATTTTATAAGGGCTCTATAAGTCAATGTATTTAATATTATTTTAGTGATAGAAATGGTTATTGTGAGTCAACCTTAGGAGATAAAATATCTGTCAAGGACTTTTTGCAGGCGCATTTTAGACCTATGATTGTATAGAACATTTTACGGGCTGTGATATACCTTACAAGGTTTCCCCAGCGATATTAATGTAAGCGCTCAAAAATCGGACGGATATTGACGACTTGACTAAAACAACGAGATTTCCCCATTGTTATTAGCTAAACTGGAATGTAAAATACATACGGTTCCAGAAGACAGTCCCTAAATTATAGTACCCTTAAAACTACATCAAAATCCGTAGCGTAGTTTAAGAGAAATAATCGGATATACATATAGACAGACGCTGATAGCAACTTTGTTTTTACTATTTGGAGATAAATAAAAGTAAAATACGTTTCCTTGTTGTAACTGTAGAATTACATAGTAACTCTGCACCAAGAAAAGCCTTTAAAATTGCAGTCATTGAGTCAAAGTCAAAAATAATTTATTAATTTAGGTCACAAAGTAACACTTATGAACGTCAAAGTATATAGGTTAGTGAGTTTACTAAGTTACTGAAGTTACATTTAGGTTAGTTGCTAGCTTCAGTGTCTGTAGAATATATTAACTCAACAGAAGCATTTGTGTCTTTGTTTTTATCTTGACTGGCACCGACACTTAAGTCCACCATCTGATTAATTAAATGCTCCGTAAAAAGCGTCGCAAATTAGAAAGTAAGTTTCATTTTATTTTATAGTATTAAATTTGAGTGCACCGATGGCGTAGTGGTTTAAGTGGTGGCCTCGCCGCTGCCGCTGGGCCGAGTGTTGTGGGTTTGTAGGTTTGTAGCGACTACATTATTACACGTATTCCGATAGAGCACATCTTAAGATAAGTTAAAAATGCACACGCATGCAAAGGTTTTCATTACTTTGCATTATTGGATGGTTTGCATTACAGGAAATTACGTGACAAGAATAGGTTAGAACTAGAGGTTACATTTGGTGCAACAGCTCTGTTAAATAAAAGTTTTCTTTGCATGGCACAAAAAATTTATAATAAATTACCAGATGACATAAAAAAATTAAGTACAACTCAATTTAAAAAATGTATTAAAAACTTCTTCATTACCAAATGCTATTATACAATTAATGATTATTTATTAGACACAATTAATATAAGTAATTTCAAATTCTGATCATATTGTAACATAATTGCTATGCATCGATGGATTTATTATCATAGACATTGTTTGAAAATTGACAATTTACTTTGACATTATTGTATGGAATTTTGATTTAATTTAATTTACTTTGATTTTTAATTTAATTTATTTTTATTATTATACTTATTGAATATTTGCACGCCTAGTGTGGCAAAATGTAGAGGTGCTTATAAAAAAAAAAGGTATACACGCGCCACACTAGCATATAAGCTTTACTTTTACTGGAATCAAACAGACTATAACACCATCTGAGTCTCGTTATACCTATTGCCAAAACATAGGCAAAGGTTCGATCCCCACGCGGGACAAACAATTGTGTGATCCATAAATATGTAGTTGTTTGGAGTCTGCGTGTTGTCTGCGTCCGCTGTTTGAATATTTGTAAAGTTCCCCGCGACACAGGAATGATTACTAGTGCGGGATATTTTCATATTTATATGTAAATTATTGTTTTGATTGATTGGAGCCTGGCTATATTTTGTGTCCGGTAATCACATGTTTGTAAACTCCCCCACGATGCAAGGCTTCAACCTAAGCGCAGGCGATGCTTTCAATAATACCAATATGGTCAATAGATCTTATTGCTATTATTTGCCTGTATGTGTTACTTTTTTTTATACTACTTAGGTGGCAAATAAGCATACGGCCTACCTGATGGTAAGTGGTGACCGTAGCCTATGGACGCCTGCAACACAAGAGGCCTTGCGCGTTGCCGACCCTTTATAAAAGGAAGTGGGAATGAGAAGGAGCGGTAAGGGGGAAAAAGGGGGTGATTGAGCCTCCGGCACTTTCACTCATCGAACGAAACACAACAGTATGAATACTGCTATTTCGCGTCGATATTCTGTGAGAGGGAAGTCCTTCCCCGATCGAGCCGCCATTCATGCTGAAATCAGCGAGGCTCTACTACTTCAAAATTATTATTATATTGTATGTATAAAAAATGCTAGTAATTGTGTGTATAGTCCAATAGAAACTAATGTATGTGGTCGTTAAAAATATTAATAAGGCGTTGCCATGGTAACGGCAGAACTTATGTATATAGGTGCCTACCCTTTTTAATTACGTGGTTAAAGTACGCACTACGGTATAATATTACTAGTTCTCCCCCGCAGTTTTACCTACGTTTATGATTACTGTGCCGCCCCGAAACACGTAGCGCGGTGTTATATAGCCTACAACCCTCCTAAAGAATTGGTCTAACAGATTCACGAAGATTTTTGAAATCCGATTGGTAATTCTAGAGATTGCCGCGTTGAAACAAACATACTGTCGGCCTCGATGGCGTAGTGGTTAGTGTAACCGACTGCCACGCCTGAGGTCGCGGGTTCGATTCCCGCACAAGTCAAACGTTTGTGTGCATGAACATGGATGATTGTCTTGGTCTGAGTGTTTCTATGTATAATTTGTATGTATTTACAAAAAAATATATGTGTATGTTTATCCACTGTCTAGTACCCATAGTACAAGCTCTGCTTAGTTTTGGCTAGATGGTGTTGGGTGTATGTAAAAAAAAAAGCTTATCAGCTTTTTTATATAACGCCCTCCGTCAATTGCTGGGAATGTGTGAAAAATATGCTAAGTCACATGGTCTTGTATATAAGTGAAAAAAGTGAGGTCATGGTATTTAAAGCAGGCTCTGCAAAAGGCATGAAACTGTTCCATCTGTTCAGATAAATGATGTAACTTTAAATAGGGTGTCACTGTTTAAATATCTCGGCCATATACTGACCGAAGATTTGAAAGATGACGAGGACATAGAGAGGGAGAGGAGAGCGTTGTCGGTCCGCTGTAATGTGCTGGCCCGCAGGTTTGCTCGATGTTCACAGGAAGTTAAGATCACGCTTTTTAAAGCATTTTGTCAATCTTTTTATACTTGCAGACATACGCAGAGGGCCTACAACGTTCTCCGAATCCAGTATAATAATGCTTCTAGGGTGCTGATGGGGCTCCCTCGGTTCTGTAGTGCATCAGGGATGTTTGCTGAAGCGCATATAGATAGCTTTCAAGCTATTTTAAGAAAAAGAACTGCATCCCTGATGTCTCGGTTGCGGGGAGCGCTAACAGCATCCTTAGCATTATTGCAAGCAGACTGGACAGCCCGTTCCTGTGGCACTGGCCCCGTATGCACATGTATGGATCGAGTGCACCAGGAGGGGGACGCAGATTTCTAAATTAGGTTTATTATTATATTTGTTACTAACATAGTTTTAAGTAATTTGTATGACTAACATTTATGGACACTAGTCTGAAATAAAAGTTTATTATTATTATTATTATTATTATATCAAGTATAGATCTGGGTTTACAAAATATATGTGGGTAATATCAAACAAAATATTTTAAATGTACGGATATCGGCTTAGTTTATGTAATGTTATATTTTACTTTGGAATCTCAAACTGTTAAAGTCTGTGAAGAGAGCCAACGGTACGAGAAAACGCTTTATATCATATTTTTATACGTTATAAATCTACGTGTAGGAGAAAATACATAAAAGATTACTAGAAAAGCGTCTCCGTATTTTCGTCATAAAATCTCCAAGGAATTTAATTCTTGAACGTAAGGTATCGAGAAAAGATGAACACCTATTTGAGCGACTACAATTGCCTTACAAATCTCGTCGGCCATGCGTAGATATCCGCGTATCCGAGATATCCGATCGTATCCGCTCAGTATCCGACATTATCCGCTCGCAAACCGTGAGTTATATCCGCTTGTATCCGAATAAGCCCTGTTTATGACCTAAGGATTGTCCACGTATAAATTTTTATATCGGGAAGGATCTAGAAGGTATATATCAGTGTAAATGTACGCATGTATTAAATTTCAATTCGTAGTGTTTAGTTAGAGGGATGAGGATATAGATGGCATTGTTTTCAATTGCGACTGTTTAAACTGGTCATTGTAAGTTATGTGGTGGCGTAAAGGAGGTACGAAGTTTGAATTGAAACGATGCAAGGAGTATACTAACTTTTTGCCATAGAATTAATACGTTTAGTTTTTCATATAATAAGTATTTGGTAATATTATGGAGGCTACAAAAGTGACTGGTAACAATTCGACTTTTATAATGCCACGGCCACACATTGGTTATATTTGCACCAATGTAGCTTATTGCGGCCAATACTCCAATGTGTGGATCAGTCTTTGACACAATGTGAACATTGCGTCCAATCACCGTCCTGTGTCCAACACCGACGCGCAAAGAGTCGGTTTTTTCAACAAGTTCAAAGGCGAGGGGAATGGAAGGGGAGTGCGCGCGGGCATCTTGGACAGAATGTATGGTGCAAAGTTGGTATTGAAGCCAATATGTGGTGCAGTAGTTTGATTCAATATTGGCCATTCCTAATTAGAACCAGGCTTGGACGCAAAGTTAAATCCAATGTGTAGCCGCGGCATAACGTGTGATACTAGGCGTATAGATGAACTTCGGAATAAAAAATACATAAAACACTAGTTTTTGTACTATTTATCCCGATTATACTATATATTTACTTTTTGGCGACGATAGCGTAGTGGTTAGTATAACGGACTGCCACACCTGAGGTCGCGGGTTCGATTCCCGCACAAGTCAAACATTCGTGTGCATGAACATGGATGTTTGTCTGGGTCTGGGTGTTTCTATGTATAATTTATATGCCTACAAAAAAAAGTATATATATAATATGTTTATCCATTGTCTAGTACCCATAGTACAAGCTCTGCTTAGTTTGGGCTAGATGGTGTTGTATATAAAGTCAAAGAATTGTTATGTGTTTTAAATAATATAAATTATTTGTTGCGTGATTCCATGGCATAAGGTTGTACTATAATCCTTGCGTGTGTTCTGCGAAAACCGCGTTACAACGATGTGGTTCTCATAATTTAGTTGCTTAAAGTTAAGCTTACAATCTAAGCCAATCATTTATTATGGCTCTAAAATAAGATGAGTTCTTTAATTTAGACATTGTACAGTACTAACATATTATTATGATTAATTTGACTATTCTAATCACGTGAATTATATTCACATAATCCAAATATTTTATTTATTTTCTGTAGAATAAATAAATTACTTTTCTCGTCGCAATACAATAAATACATTAGATAATTTTCACCTGTTCTCCTTAGTAAGCACAGTTTTTTTTATATGTAGATAACTAAAATTGCAAGCCTATGATCAATTATACAATTTTCCTAGAAACAGGATGTCAAGGAAACGCTGCTGCTACTTTTCTTGTGTCTATAATTGTAAAAGACTTCTGAAATAAGGCTCAAAGCCTGCATTTCAAGATATTATATATATATTTCTTATTCATGCTATAAAGTCACGATGCCTTAACGCTGCATTTTCCACAATTTTCCTTACATACTGGGGAAATAAGAAAAATATGAAGTGATAGTTTGGTACATTGTGGGTACCAAGCAAATAAAATAAAGGAGGGAAGTGAACGGATCAAATATGTGCGAATATATGTTACGACTTCATTGACGGGGATACGGCGGAAGAATTGAGACGGGCCCGCGGCGACTAATATTAAATGTCTAGTCTTAATCGTTTAGATCACGAGGCTCAAATAAAATGTGTTTTCAGTGACATTAACTTATTAGTCTGTCAAATGCTGAAATACCAGATATAATTAAAAATCAATGATGAACGCACTGCAGATGAACACCTTCTTTATTGTCTTTTTCCAAAGGATTCCTAGCAATTAGGGTTACAAATTATGAAAAGAGTTAGGCCATAGTCTACTTCTTTACATGGCGGCTTGGCAGACTTTCCATATTATTGAAAATATAAAGAAGAAATCACAGATATGCAGCTGTCTCATGATTTTTTTTTACCGCTAACATGAGCGGTATTGTTTTAGTTCAGAAATACTTAAAAGCCAGAGGTGTGAGGCGTGGCAGTACACAAGGTTTATGTTATTTATTTAAGTATTTATAATAATTATATTTGTATTTAATTTTAAGTACGTAAGTATAAATACATAGATGACGTTTTAAGAATTAGAATTTAACAGTATCTTCATGCAGCATTTAATAAATTATTATAATAATATTGCATGAGTAAATAAATTATTAATAATAATAAAATACACTAATTATTAATATATACTTTCTTTAAGACTGTCATTTGAAATCATAATTTGAAATAACTTGTGTGGCATTTTACAAACATTGATAATTAATCAGATAATTCAACTATTTAGGTTCAGAATAGCTCGTTGTAGGTCAAATAATGTTTGGTCCCTAGTGGAGATCGACTTACATCGTTCAGTTTATTAGTAGTGACGAAAATACTACTTGAAGAATAGCGCTGTGTAAAATGAACGAGACACTGCACTATTGAAACATAGGTACATACCTAAGTTTCAATATATTAGCTTTATCGTTGTTAAGGCTTTTATTAAGTTTAAACCAATTGAAAGAGATTATTTTCATACGTAGACCAAAGCATCAATATTCAATGCACGTTAAGTGTTATGTTTCAGACAGTTTCAGTATGCAATCAAAGTTTTTCCACCATCAACATCCATGTCATAGCTTTGCCCGTAAAAAAAAGTGTTCATTATTGTTAGACAGTTTTAAATCATCTTTGAAGGTCTTAAAATATCATCATCATACTGTACACATATTCAAACCTAGCTATTCGTACGAAACACTCCAAAAATGCACCTACAGCATAATTTCCCTCGACAAAATATTCATGAAACTGCGCGCCCGTCGCAAATTCCTTCTCGTATGTTTGAGGCACGCGGTCGGAGGCGGTTGTCATGACAACGACACGTCTCGCCCCGCCCCCTTGTTACGAAGGACTAGTGATGCGCTGATGTCGACATAACGTATCGATGGTTTATTGCTTTTATTTTATGTTGAGTGAGCTGTGTCAGTGATATTTGAGAATAGTGATGAGGCGTCTGAAGAGAAATGTAATGTTGCTGAATTTAAAATGTGCGTTGTATTTATTTTTTGTAGTGATGTTAATAGGAGCTTAGTTTTGTATTTTTAAAAACTGTTAGTCGTTATATTATATTATTTGTTCCTATCTTAACGCAACCAATAACGTGGATATTGATACAAGCTGTTATTTGAATATTAGAATATTATCTACCAAATCCTCCTTAGATGTAATATTATTTCATTCTATCCATCCTATTTATTCCATTTTACTGATAGTATCAAAAATATTGTACTTACATTAGACTCATGCTTATTCCCAGAGGGGTAGATAGAAATAACGAAGGAATTTAAAAATTTACTTGTAGTTTTCAGCGTGTGGAGTATTGAGAAGATTATTATTTATTATTATTTCAGTCTGTATTGTCCCACTACAGGGCAAATGCATTTTAATAACAATAATATAATTATGTCCCCAGCTTATATTTAAAAAGATGTATGTACAACATAATTATAAACTCAACTCTTTTCCCAATCGATCGTATACATTTGATTCCACTAACCGTTAAACACTAAATACCGGTATCAGGCAAGCATAAAAATGCTGGCGTCACCCTTTAATTTAATCCCGGAGTCGCACCTCCGCCGTGGCATACCACGATCCTACACGGAGATCGCACCGGCGATATTAACACATAATTGAATGATAATACCCTTTTGTATATTATAAGACTTTGCCCGCGGATTTGCTCGCTAAAATGGTTAAGTTAATAACAGTAATTTTTCTGGATAAAAGGTACTCTATGTCCTTTTCTGTTCTCCTGACAACGTATTTGCAAAATTTAATGATGATCGGTCGAGTAGTTAAGGTCTGAAAGCGTAACAAACAAATAAACACACATTCGCATTTATAATATTAGATAAGATAATATACATTAATAAAATGGTATTATAGTAATAATAGCAATGAAAATAAGTTAATTTGTTCGTTCATTATCCTATCGAGACGCAGTAGCACACCGGCAGCCAGACACAACAGAGACAGATCAAGAGGACGATTGAATTCAGTTGTGGCTTATGGTTTACTGCCGATCTCAGAAACACAAAGTCAAAGTCAAAATTCTTTAGTTCCATATAAATGTGTAAACAATTCTTGGACACGTCAATAGAATAGAATAGAATATACTTAATTTGTGTTTCTATGTATAATATGTACGCATTTACAAAAAAAAAATATTATATATGTATGTTTATCCATTGTCTAGTACCCATAGTACAAGCTCTGCTTAGTTTGGGCTAGATGGTGTTGTGTGTATGTGGTAGAATATTATATTATATTTGTAAACATAGGTCAATTTTACAGTGTGAGTGATGTTAGAGAGGTTTCTAGGTGCACTACGTTTTGCCTAGCGGCGTACAAATGTAAGTTATGTAAATTAAGTAAATGCATTTGCCCTGTAGTGGGACAATACAGACTGAAATAATAATAAATAATAATCTTCTCAATAACAGAACAGAGTGCATGTTTTTTTATTTTTTTGTTTTATAAACGGCAACGCCCGCACTACGAATTATTATTCCTGTGTGGCGGGGGGGCTCAGACATTCAAACAACGGACACAAAGAACATCCTGACTCGAAACAACCATTAGTGGATCACACAAATATTTGTCCCGTGTGGGACTCGAACCCACAACACTCGGCGCAGTGGCAGTGGCGAGGCGACCATATAACCCACTACGCCGTGAAGTCAAAAAATTATATCGTTGTTATCGGAATTAGTTTTCTGTTATGCTATTCTCAACGAGATGGGTGTAAAAACCCAGGATTCAACCTCTTCGACTTAAATGTAAAAGTAATGAAAAGAAATGACCCCTATATCTCGGGGGTCGTTTGTCCCACAGGGCCCATATTCTAACTCAACCGAGGTATGACCCCAAGGTGTCTGCATACCAAGTTACAAGTCAATCGGTCCAGTGGTTCCGGAGTTATGCCGGTCACTAATAGACACACAGACCCATATAGTGTTTTCATTAACCTCTTCGAAGAAGACTCAGAGGTTAATAAAGGAGGAGAAGGAAAGGAAAGTCTTTGCCCTGCAGGATAATACAGGCTGAAATAATAATACTCTCGACAACAGCACTGAGTGCATGTTTAGATACTATAAACGTTATTCATACCCAATATGTTGAAAAGAACACACATGCTTAGGGTCTCTGAGCCAACAGCTTAAGTAAGTATTATATTGCACATAATAAAAAAATAACCTAACGTCTATTTCAAAGGGCTGAATATATTTTTAACACATCTTATCTTATCTGACGTGGGGGCCAGTCAGTGCATACCCGCTACACTTCGACCCAGTAGGATCTTTTGTGTCGACATTCTCCCAATAACGACTGCCAAAGATGTTTATGGCAGCCGGGACCAACGGCTTAAAGTGCTTTCCGAGGCACGGAGCAGGCGATAAAATTCAATCAATACGCACATAATTTCGAAAAGTCATATAATTTCCGAAAGTCAGAGGTGGGCGACGTGGGTTCGAACCCGAGACCCTCTGCATTGAAGTTTGTTGGTCTCCCCACTGAGCTATCGCTGCTCTTTTTTAACACATAATGATAGGGGAATACCCATAAAATAAATATTAAAATGGAGTTTGTTATTACTATTTGTCATTAGTAAAATGATATTGGCTGTATATTAATTAGTTATAAACAATGAAATTGTCTAATTAAAATGAATGACTAACGACTATGTTTTTGATTTGATTGATGGCAAAATGGTACCAATACACCATATCGAGTGTTCTGGGTTTGAGATCCTTACGGGACAAAAGACAAGCGATTCACAAAAAATGCGTTTATGTACCAAATAATAACTATATTGTCTACTTTGATACCGAGATTTAAATTTCTTTCCATGCTATAGCCGATTTTGAGAGAGATAATACTGAAATCGCGAAAAATATTGTTGGAATTTTTTTCTGGATTAATAATCCAGAATTGTGTATCGGATATGCTAATTGGAGTTTGTGGAAGAAGGCCTTAAGCTTATAAATGTTATAGGAAAACACAAAGTATCGTTGTCTCTTTGTGTCATGTATCAATGACGAAGTAACGTCACGTTTGCACGTTTACAAAGGGTACTCCGATCATACACACATCGCCGGGCGCGGCACTAGTGCCACAGCGCTAACTGTTGTGGGTTCAAAGTATTGTGTGATCCATAAATAGTTACTTTAGGTCATTTTGTGTCCATTGTTTGAATATTTGTAAAGATCCCCGCGACACAGAATTTATTTCTAGTGCGGGTGCTCTCTTATTTCAAAGATAAATAAGACTATGTACGAGCAGTTTACCCGTACACTGAGATGTGTTGTTTTGTAGATGTTATAGCTAACAACGGGATGTACACAGAAAAGAAACTTCAGTGTTTTAGTGTCCGTGAATAACCAGAGTATTTATTGTACTGAAAATATATTGTAAAGATAAACACAAGTTGTTTAGTATTAAGTAATAATCGACGCGTTCGTTTATGCAAACATATATGTATCGTCAGCAAAACGTGCGACATAGTTATTATTGCTTATACATTAAAAAGTAAAACACGTAGAATTATGAGGCGATGCTCGTACAGACTAAATTACCTAATTAAATTCTATGTAAAAGCACTGTAGGATTATATCCTTGGAATAATGCACAAGTAAAGATTTTTTTATTTTTCATCCTTTATCTGAAAATTATCTCACAGAATATCCTATTACACTTTACTGTAAAATGTATTTAAACTTTTTGCTCTTGAGTTTATCATGATAAACTTTGATATAACTTATCAAAGCCTTATTTCAATGTACCCACTCAATAAACAGTTTAAATTGCGTTTAACCGGAAGTCAACATCTTTATTTTCATAAAATTATTAGATATAATATTTCGTGAAGACGTCAATAATAAAATTATACATTAATAACTTTTAGAACGTGTTTTCTTGATCAAGTCTCTTTCGATTTTCATACGAATTTCCGCTCTGAGACCCTCAGGGAAGAAAAGGTTGGAATTGTCTTGAATTTATAAAATTAGTATCGACTATAGCTTGACTGAATATTTTACTGGAATGCATAGTTGCACGTCTTTATATGACGTATATATTTATATTTGCGTTTAACTTATGCACATGTTTAATTATTATAATAAGATAATTATTACACTAAATAATAATTCACTTTTGACATCGTCAGGTCGAGTTGCAGAGTTCTTATAAGAAGAGTCAGCTTACATGAATAACAGTCAATCAATAACATGTTTTTCACTAATACTGATACATTAATAATAATTACCATTCATTAGCTCGAAACAAAGTTAAAATGGTATGTAATGTATGTATGTTAACCTTGTTTTGTTAATATGAGTGTGACATGCAACATAGAATGGCACATTATTTTATTAAATATAATATAATATTCTATCACATACACACAACACCGTTTAGCTCAAATTAAGCAGAGCTTGTACTATGAGTACTTAGACAATGGATAAAACATATTATTATACATAGAAACACCCAGATCAAGACAAACATCCACGGCAAATGTTTGACTTGTGCGGGAATCGAACCCGCGGCCTCAGGCGTGGCTGTCGGTTACACTAACCACTACGCCATCGAGGTTGTCAATTATAAAAATATATTATGTTATTTAAGTGTAATATTTAAATAACTAAATATATATCTGCCTTGATGGCGCAGCGCTAGTGAATGCGCCTTCTGTGCATGTAAGGTCATGGATTCGATTCTTGGGTCGAGCAAAGTATTATGGAGATTATCTAGGTACCACGAAATTCTTAGTGACAGCATAGAAACTGGAATGCTATGCCATGTGCTCAGTAAAGGTGATAAAATTAACATAGATTTCATCACCTTACGTCTAGGTGTATGTATAATATTTATTTATTATTTTCTTATGTTATCGTCAATGTAGGTTTTAATCTAAAATCTATCGTGTTTTAGATTGTTTTCCCTTCGGTGTCCATAAAATGACTTATTGATCAAAAAATATAAATAAAGAATTTTCACACAAAACCAGCCCTCTTTGCATCTACAAATAAACTTGTTTAAATTTTTTATAAAATATTCACTTCACCCCAGTTATTGGTATCGATAAGCCCGTCACGTAATTCTCGTTCCCGTGCCCGCCATTCCCGGCATTCTCGTGTTCCTCGGCGAGATCCTCTGATATTTGTCGACAGTGCGGCATATTAACGCATTCTTTGGCAAGACAATGCTATATGAGATATCGATTCGCACTTTAGTCGGACCTAATGGTTATATAATGGGAGATATTTCTAGTATTGCGGAGGTCAGTGGCTGTGAAGACCTTCTATGTGGGTATTCTACATGTCTGTGTGCTGCTTCGTGAATGTAAAGGAAAAGTTGTATTTTAGGCTTTAAGGCTTGGTCTGTCGATCTTGTTAATAAAGATCCTTTTCAATAAGTCTATAATAAACGTTCAAAATAAATGCGAATGTGAGTTTGTTTGTTTATTACATAAGAGCAAAGTTATGCGCAGGACCACCAGACTATACACATCACATTGTAACAAAGTATGTAATGTATATATTTGTCCTTCAAGATTAATCTAGAAAATATTTTTACCAGTGACCATGCAAACCACAAAAATGTACCAAAGCAAATGTTCTAAAAAGCCCGCTTTCTTTAACGATAAAGAGTGTACCATAAAGTATAAGCTATGGTCATAATAAACCATGTGGAGGCTGTATAAAGTGTATACCTAACGTGACCATACGTCCCGCTTCAGGCGGGACAGTCCCGCTTTTAGGCTGTCTGTCCCGTTGTCCCCAGCCAGGGCAAAAATCTCCCGCTTTTACAAATAGAGCAAGCTATAAGATATGAGTATCTACCTGATTAAATTCGAAAAGCGCGGGTGACGGCAGCAGCGCGTGCGGCGTGGAAAAGGTAAAGAGATTTTTCTTTCATGAACAAGTGCAAAACACAGTTAAATATCGCAGTTCCGAAAGCCAATATAATTACTAAATCTAACGTCAACAAATATTTCGATAAGTTCCATTCCTATTATATTTAAAAACTAGAGCTGACATTTTGAAACTAATTTGCTCTGGCGAAAAATATGAAACTAATGCGTCTGCAAATTAAATCTAATATTTCAAAATAATAGTAAAATAAGTAGTAATATATTTACAAAATTTCATAAGCGTCCCGCTCTGACAAAAAAATAAATGGTCACATTATGTATACCCAACAATGTCGGCAGTCCTTGAACTGACAGAAATAACGGAATCATTTACAAGTTCCACTAACTTTTACTTCTGAATGCTATCAGTTAACAATAGAAAGAAATATTGTTTAGAAAATACTGGCCAGGATTAAGGGTATTGTTTTAATGTGGGTGTTATTTCAATGGTTAGCATAGTATTGGTATTTTTGTGAGCAGAAAAATATAATCTGTGAGCAGAAATAGCTAATTGATCAGCAACTCATGGCCAGCAAACTTTAAAGAAATCAAACTAAGTCGATGGAGCCCCGCGAAGTGGGTTTAAAAACAGGAACCTAACATAACCTAACACTTCCGAGACGGAATGCAGTGATTTGAGGCGTATAAATGCTCGTTATGCTGTGCAATATTTGCTGACCAATTAGTATTTTTGATGATCATTATATTTAATCCCTTTTAATATTGTGAGAAATTATGTGTTTGTTAGATTAGTGCGTCCGTTCGACTGCTGGGCACAGATTTTTTATGTCATTGTAAGCTGTTTTTTTGGGTCATTAGACTTTTAAATAATGTTTTCTGAGTACGACGGTGGCACACTGATATTGAATGTAACTGCTGCGTATGAAGTTTCAAGTTCAATTACTAAGTCAGGCAGATAGTTGTTGGGTTTTACTGTTACGAAATTCTAGAAAGCAGTAGAGTGCATGGATTTGTCGTTAGTAGATGTTGATTGGCTGCCTTCTTATTTCGTGGGATCTAATATTATGCCTAACGAAATGTGCCGCTTTGTGTAAATTGCTGATGCAGGCGTGAGACTGTGTATATATATTTATAATATAGATATATATGCTCTCGTTATTGTATGTACTCAACACCTTCACTAAAGATTAAAGCAGCATATGAGAGAGGCATCGTTTCGCTCATGACTAAATAGTCAGATCTGTGCCTTCGTCTGCCCTTTTTAATGTGGTGCTTATATACCAACTAGCTATTGCTACTGTTGGCCTCGATGGCATAGTGGTTAGTATAACCGACTGCCACGCCTGAGGTCGCGGGTTCGATTCCCGCACAAGTCAAACGTTTGTGTGCATGAACATGGATGTTTGTCTTGGTCTGGGTGTTTCTATGTATAATATGTATGGTTATCCATTGTCTAGTGCCCATAGTACAAGCTCTGCTTAGTTTGGGCTAGATGGTGTTGTGTATATGTGATAGAATATTATTATTATTATAGCTATAGTTGTGTAAGTATAGCTAAAAGTAAACAATCGAGTTACCCTAAAATAAATTACGTGTGTGAGCAGTAGCAGCTCGGAGTCAGATAACGTAATCCCGGAAAATGCACAATGCTTGAGGGCTTGTCTTATCTTAAAATTATAATTATGTATGAGTAAAGCTGTGGACAAAAGCTAGAAGTAACATTGTAAAAGACTACATAATATAATTTGGAGAACTTCTCGCATAATCGTGAATTTATTTATTTTTATTTATCTTGTTTCTAATTGTATTTGTGGGGGACAAAATAAATTGTTTAAACCTTACTTAGTGCCTTAAATCCTAAGTGGCGTACTTTTGGTATAATAGACAACAATATGCATCTGTCGATCCTTTAAATATATGTATAGGTGATAATATATAGAGACTACAGACTGAGATTGCTATAGGTTGATTGTTTTTTTTACGGTTTTTATTGGTTTGAGATTAGGTATTGCATCTAAATCATATTGACAATAAAAAAAATATTTATCAAATTTATGATTTTTAACATTCTCACACTTACAAAATAATACGGATAAGTAATTCCTAATTAAAATTACTCGAAAACAGTCTAAGCATCACAAATGACCCTCATTATCCTATCGACTTAAGTAATAACACCAAGGTAATAAATTTCATTGTAATTAGCGCTAACTTTTTCCAAGTATTGTTGTTATCACGAAGGGAGGTGGAAGCACCCGAGTGGGGGCGGAGACACACGAACCTGGTCTCATTACGGGGTGCGCAAACGCAGCTATATAAACTAATGTATATTATAATTTTGGTCTCAGTTACCCGATGACCCAAAACGGGAGCTGAGGGTGCGAAATAATTGATAATAATATTTTTGTTTACTGAAATATTATAGCGATTATTTTGTGAATTTCGTAAGTTCAGAATGGATTTCTGAGTGTGAAAAGAACGCAGTGCATAAACTAATATTTAGTGTCTGTGGAACTTTAAAAATGTCGAAATATCAACTTCATGCCTTCGAAGATGTCATCTTCAGATTGGTAAGTAATCTATTTACTTATATTAAGAACGGTGTTCATTTATTTTTGTTTGTTGTAGAAACAGTAGAAATGAGAATATTATATCAATTGTAACTTTACGGTTATTTACTCAAATAAAAAAAAATTACTTCAACGTCTAGTTTTTATGTATTTTATTAGTAAAGAATTATATCAAAATGATAACTTGCTGTCTTAAAGCATCCAAAATAGATTGAGTACGTAATGTAAGTTATAGACGGATATTGCTGCATTTTTTAAATTACGTTCGCGTTAATTATACACTTTAGTAATACTTAGATATATCTACATAGAGAAGTAATCCTAACTAATATTATAAATGCGAAAATGAGTTTGTTTGTTACGCTTTCACGCCTTAACTACTCAACCGATTAACATGAAATTTTGCATACACGTTGTCAGGGGTACAGAATAGGACATAGGGTGTACCTTTCATCCAGAAAAAATAACTGTTGCAAACCTAACCTAACCTAACCTACATTTACGCGAGCGAAGCCGCGAGTGAAAACTAGTTATTAATAAATATCTTTTACCTGTACCTACGATCTGCAACAACAGTAAATGAAAGTTGAAGAAAGGCTTTGAACATCTTAAGAAGTTTTAATAATTATTTGGTGCAATGAGATTGCAATAAATGAACTAATACTGTTACTTTACTTGCTGCATCAGCACATTTGTGTACAAAATTGTTTGTAAAGTATATATTACAGACATTTTTTAAAACATGGATCTAAATTCGTATTTGAGATAAGTTTATAAAACTTTCACATCTATTATTATATCCAATTCTTAAACTCGTAAAGTTTTTTTGGGAAACATTAAAAATAAAATATATCAGTAGTCCCATATGTAATAAGCTGATCTATTCCTTATTTGTTCACAGGAGGTTAACCTCCAAGGCATAAGACGAGATCTTGTTCAACTATTGGAAGGATATGCGTTCAAAGATTGCTTCGTTTGCAACCGAATCAAATGCTGCTGCACCAGCGAATCATCATCCTTCTGCAGCAGTACCTTATCCGTCACAAGTAGCAACAGCGCTTGTCCACATGATCATACCATAACGTATACCGCATACTACAACGTCGCTCCACCTCCTGAAACGTTACCTAGACCCAAATGGCCGGCGAGCAAAACCACCAATGTACCTTACCAAGAAAAACCAACGCCAATCTCAGTATCCGCCATCAATGCATGGATAAAAGCCTCTATACCTAATGTAATACAGTCTAATGCAAGGGTCAACTTCCCTGTACCAAGGAAAGTGCTGGATGAAGTCAATTATTCATGGCCACCTTTCCCCAAGTCGATATGGAGCGGTGAAACGTTAAAAGAAACGCTTGAGAGAGAAAGTAGGCTTAGCAACAGGAGTGAGGATGGCGGCAATAGTTCCGTCGAGGCTTTTTTCAGGCATTTCAGTCGTAATCGGTCAATTCCTAAAACCGTGATCGCATGTTGATAGGTATTGTTAAAAATGGATTACGGTGTACATTGTGATTTTCCTATAGTGATTGGTAGAAGGGGCTTTCTGAAAACGCAATATAGACACCCAATGCGATTGGTTCGTGTTCAAAATACTTGTAATCTGATTGTTTTAAATCATTTATTAGATTTAAGTGGTGTATTTTAAGATTTTTTTTATAATTATCATTTTTAATTATTGTTCTTTTACAGTTTTTTTAATTAACTTGTGAGTTTTAACAGTCTTGAAAACAGATTTGTGATAATGTTTAATTGTGATTTAATTATTGTTAAGTATAAATAATTAAAGACAGGGTTATAATTATAAACGACACTTAGTTGCAATACTTATATTTACGTATGGCAATTATTTAATTTAAAGTGCAATTAAGAAACTATAAAATTTATTTAATATCAATTATAAAGGATTAAAGATTACATAATAATATAATTAGGTACAAAAGATTTGCTCAAAACCAAAGTCATTATATTTGTAATTATTAATTTCATGAAAATGTATGACATTTACTCACTAGTTATTAAAAGAAGTGTATGTATTTTAAGATTTTGTGAATACATAATGTGTGGAACAGTGTACTGAAAATCTCGTTTTGCAAAAGATTACCTTAATCTAATTTAAAATAGAAAGGTACGGTATTATACTGTGTATAGTTCGGTCTATTTTTGTTTTAAAGTATGTTTATTACAACACGGCCTTATGAGATGCTTGTCTGTTTGAGTTACACCGATAAGTACTGCCAATTATACAGGCTACTAAATAATTTGCAATATTTTCTTACTAATATATTAATTTTGTATTTAGTATCTGACAGTATGGTAAATATAAACGCCTAACTTCATTTAAATTAATTAATATCATGTGTCAAGTAAAATGTTTGTTTTTAGTGGCTATTTGATATAATTAATCAATATATTGTTTATTTTTTTTTAGTATTATTAATATCTACGTAGGCTGTGACTTTGTGGTGCCTATTTCGCCTATATGTAGATAATGTATTTCTATTATAATATTAAGAAACAAAATGAAAAGAAATAAAAAAACATATAATGTATAAAACTAAATATAAATACATATTTTTGTAGTTTTAAGTAATTAGGAAAAGTGAAATCCATTCACTGTAAATAAAAAAAAAAATCTTACAAATTAAGTAAGTAAAATGAGAAAAAAAATCACAAATCTTACTTGTGTAAGTAAAATATGTAACAAAAAAATTATAAAATTTGAATCTTACTTAAATTGTAAGTAAAATATTAAAAAAATTGTGATTTTCGCAACAAACTAAGACTTAATGTTGGCATTTGAATGGATTAGTTGACTGATATGTTAGCCGTCGCGGGGCTAACATGTTGGCCAATGAATGTCTAGCCTTAGTTTTGTTGCCTAAAATAGTAACTATACCTACTTGGTAAATAATTGTCATTTTATCTTTATACTTTGACTTTTTGTCAGTAAACATTGACTAGACTTGTCAGTGATCACTCACATGTACTGACAAGTCAAGTCAATATAAGCCAAGACTCCAAGAGTCACTTATGTCTTTTATCATGTTTGTATCGTGTAACTATAAATTTGTTGGAGCCAACCGAATTATAATTGTGCAGTAACTCTCGTACATGTAGTACAGTTTGATCGGTGCCAACAAATATGACGACCAGTTGGACAACCAACTGAGAACATGTGGTAGGCGCCTTTTTAAGGTCAATAAGAAACTAGCCTGAACTGGAATATTTTTCTAAAATCTTAATATATTATTAAAAAGAAATATGACGAATTTAAGAAAAAATATACCAGGCAAAAACACAATAAATTAATTGAAATTAAACTACTATATACAGATTTTATCGCGTTGTTTATATAGTAGTTTAATTTCAATGAATAACATTCGCGTAAACAGAAGACAATATTATAATAAATTAATTGAAATCAGGTTTGCGTTTTTATTTCGTATCCTGAATGCCTGTGAAGTAATTTTGTTTTAAGTTAACATTCAGAGGTATTGAATTATTTATTGCGGCAGTAATTTCTAATTATGTGTGTTATTAGAATATTTTAATTCATTTACAAAATTCATTTGCGACTCAAAGTTACATTTGCAAAGTAAACATAAATATACCCATTAGTATTAAAAATAGAAAAGTAATGAATGCATTGAAATGTATTTATTTTGACATACGTCCAGACATAAGTTGCTTACATATTTAGGCCCGCTTCCTATACCCATACGGACAGTTAATTTTAGAAACATTATTCATTCATGAAAATATGACAACATTAAACTGTCCGTAGCTAAATCTAAATATAGAAACGGGTCTAAGTGACAAAATGACTTACTTACTACTAGAATAAAGAAGATATTATAGGTAATGATTTATTTATTTCACACTAGCTGACCCGACAGTCGTTATCCTGTCAATCTCTACAAAAATACATTTCACGTAATTAAATTAAATATCAAAACGTCAATCAATTCTTTTTCATATAAAAATACAATTTAAATATTTCGGCATTTTCCTCGGATTTCTCGCAAATTTTAGTTCAAACAAACCTTGTCTTGACAATTACCATCACACCAAAAAAAAAACAGCGAAAACAGTCGAGCCGTCCATGTGTGACACATGTGGCAATAATAATTGATTTTTATTTATGTAGAAGATTAAACAGTGAACATTTACAATTGCCGTTAATAATCAAATTTAGAACGACTATTTAGCCATGAATTAGTATGTGACGCGTTTTGCATTAGAATTAACAATATACACATATAATTCGGTCGTAATTAAAGTATCGTCTTAAAATAATTAATTAATATTGGTTTATAATTATTTCATTCAAAATTCGTTATTTTAAATTTGATGTATTTATTACGCATTATATTTGGTACATATTAGGTATATTCAATTTAATTAATATGGCGTGATTATTTTTCTGTTAGCTATCATAGCTTCATGTCTCTAAATTAAAAAGTTACACCTGTTTTAGCACAACGAGATGATTGTCAATTTTTTTTTGACTACAGCAACAGTTAATTATGCCTATAGACTTAATGTGCAAAGCATTATTTCTCAGTAAACCACAGCATCAAACAAACATAATTAGAAAATTAGGCAATGTTAAAACTACAGACATAAAACTATTAAGATGTCAAGATTGACGTATTTTAAGTGGGTAATATAAGTGTTAACTTGCTTTGTGATTGGCCGGTGAATCCTAATCCTAATTCTAACTTCCTAACTAATATTATAAAAATGAAAATGAGTTTGTTACCTTTTCACGCCTAAACCACTGAACCGATCATCCTGAAATTTTGCATATACGTTAACAGGTATACAGAAACGGACATAGGGTACCTTTCATCCCGAAAAAAAATACTGTTCCCGAGGAAGACAACAAAAACGTTCTTATGACAATAGATGGCGTCACGGTTCTTTAGAATTATGATTGAATTATATTATTACAAGCAGAGTATAACCCGAATTGATTGTCGAATTCTAAATTAACGCGAGCGAAGCCGCGGGCAAAAGCTAGTATAATAATATGATGTATTTCTATTTTGAATGCTTAAAATGTTGCAAGTATGAAAAATGTCGTATCAAAAAGTCTAAAGAAATTTTTCTATATTTCGGTAATGCTATACTGCCATCATAAGGAAAAAAGACGTAAGTATCCAGCAAAAAAAGGTTTTTAAAAGTATACTGGCAGATATGCGTCGTCGTTTTTGACTGATTCCAAATATATAAAAATCAAAGATTCGAAAAATAATTTAATTACCTACGTCTTTATTCCTAATGAAGGCAGTATTGTTAATTTCAAAAAATATTTTTTTAAGTATAATGTTATACTACGTTAATATGTAGTATTAAGTTTATCAAAACTCATTTAAAAATAAGTTTCCAAACAGAATTACAATTGACGTTATTTTAAGATTACTATATGAGGGTACTTGCAAAATACTAAACTACCGAATCTTATCCGTCACTCTCATTCATTTGTACATACAATAGACAATGCTTGCCATATCGAGCGGCTGCCATATATCGTTGACAAACAAAAATTTAATTAAATAAACCCAATCAATTCAATTAATTACTGTGTGTAGATAATAAAGTGTAATTTATCAAACTGTGTATTTAAAGGTAAGTATTACTGGTATTTTACAATCAAAAGTAAAATTGTATGCAATCTTTTTTCAAATTTCTGTTTCTATGTCGTTTATGTTTTGTCAGAATAAATATGATGATGTTTAATGGCAGACTGAAAGTAGGTTACTTAATACATTTGTATTGCTGACGTGTTATCACGTTTTGTATTTAATTTTGATCATAAAAGTTATAATAATATAGTAAAACATAATTATTTAATCTTCTTCTCCCTAGTCTTTAGTATTCCCAAGTCACTTGGGGTCGGCTTTCTAGTCTAACCGGATTTGACTGGATATCAGTTTTTACACGGAGCGGCTGCCACCTGACCTCCACAACCCGAAGGCTAACGATACCCTTAGGCTAGACCAGTTTCAGGATATTAGAGGGCACTGACACCTCAATAACAACTGCCATAGATGTTCATGGCAGCCGGGACCGACAGCTTAACGTGCTCTCCGAGACACGAAGCAGGCGATAATTGGCAATCAATACGCACATAATTTCGAAAAGTCATATAACTTCCGGAAGTCAGAGGTGCGCGACGTGGGTTCGAACCCGAGACCCTCTGCATTGCAGTCTGTTGGTCTCCCCACTGAGTTATCGCTGCTCCAAATTATTTAGTATGACTGCTGAAAAACATAACTAGCTTTTGCGCGCGGCTCTGCCCGCGTGGTACCTAGTTCAATAAAAAGTAGCTTATGTCCTTCCCCAGGTTGTAAACTATATCTGTACTAAGTTTCATCGAAATCGGTTCAGTAGTTTTTGCGTGAAAGAGTAACAAACATCTATTCTCACAAACTTTCGAATTTATAATATAAAGTAAGGATGACGATTTTGATTATTTTTATTCTGTAGCTTGTGAAAGTCCATCTTCATGGAAACCTGAGACCTCTAAATTAGAACTATCTAACGACTTACCTACTCATGAGCCTATTGTTGCCCATTCGCGGTAATAATGTTTTCACAATTGTTTTCACGTCAAACAAAATTTTCTAAATTTGAAATTGTTTTCACGACATACAACATTTTTAGCTTGAAAGCCCCTAACAATATGAATATAATAAAATTTGTCTAAGCAGTTCAAGATAAATTTATTTATTAATAAATTCTGTTTAATATGAATAATATAAAATTAATCAGAGTAGTTCCAAAATATAATAAAATAATTTAAATAAATTCTATGAAGCGAGTTTCTAAATAGGTAATTATTTCTGAGTATAAAGGTTTCATAAATAATTTATTTAAGTACATGTAATATGATTTTTATTAAATTATAATTAGGACAGGTTCATATTGAGCAAAACATTTGTTGCTAATCGTTTGTTCCTTGTGGTAATGTATGCCTCGGCCTGTTTTAAAATACATATTTTCAGGCCAGCCTCTCGCAATGGCTTAGTGGATGATTCGCCCTAATCGAGCGAATCGACACTTTAAAAAAATATTATTTTTCTGTAGGCGACTCGCACAGATTGTATTTTATGCAATGAAAAGTACAGTCAAGTAAAATCTATCTAGCTGTATTAAAGTAAGGGTAGTATTTAACTGCAAATCATAAAATCTACTTTTTGCTTTAAATAAAAATCTGTATCCTAATCAAAAATACTGATTGCACAGCAAAATAGTTATCTCAAAATATTATAATTTGAATATCAATTTAAGTTCGTGACGCATTGCTGTTTATTTAAAAGTGGAGCTTCAATTGTTGTAATGACGGAGAAATATCAAGAGGAAGGATGAGGCAATTTTGTTTGTTTCTATGTGTAAATAAATTGTTTCTAGCACTCGCCGGCCGCTGCCGCGGCACGCTCGCTTCACTCGCTCGGCTCGTGCGTTGTATGGTCGCAGTTCTAACCTAACCTAACCCACTACTTTCTTTTGGGTAGTATGTTGAGAAAGTTTTAAAATGTTTAATGGGAAACATGTTGCAAGAAGAAGTTACGTTGTTACGGGTGTGAGTATATCAAAATATACTAACCGTGTCACTTATGTAGTTGACTGTACTTTTCTTAACTTCACTGCAATAAATACAATTCGTGCGAGTCGCCTACAGAAAAATAATATTTTTTAAAAGTGTCGAATTGCTCGAGTTAAATTCGGGCGAATCGTCCACTAAGCCCTCGCAATTACTTTTAACAATATAATTGGCATGTTAAGCTAAACTTTATTCTGTGTTTCGTTTTTTTAAAAAGTTTATTTGTAGATACATTTTTTTTATGGTTATGTTTGAATTTGTCTGCAAAGCCATCTAATATATGGTCGGTGATGGAGCACAATTGCTGACATGCTTAGTAAAACCCCATTTATTTGTGATTTGTAGACAGCCAGATTACTAATCCGTAATCAGACATTGACAAAGAATTTATAAATTTTTATCTTTAAAATCGTTATTTTTTAATGCTTAGATTGCTATAATTAATAACTAACTACATTTTTTTGAATAAGTGTAATATTATACGATAATTAAAAACTGAGTATCTTTGCAACGCGTAATAAACGCCAACGAACGATTAGCCAGAAATATTTTGCCTAATGAGGATAAGTTCTTAAGAAAATATTGATTACAAAACCCGAGGGCATACATATTCCTAATAAATTATACTTAGCTTATAAAGTTTAAGTGAATTAACATGATCTAAGTTTGACTTTCTTAGTCAGGTAGGTCAAAGAAAAATATTGTCTTAGACTTATCTTACTAATATTATAAATGTGAAAGTTTGTGAGAATAGATGTTTGTTACTCTTTCACGCAAAAACTACTGAACCGATTTCGATTAAACTCGGTAAGTAGATAGACCTGGATTAACACATAGGCTTTTTATCCCGATATTCCCACGGCATCGGGACTTACGCGGGTGGAACCGCGGGGCGCAGCTAGTATTGAATATTTCAATAATAATTTATAATATAATTGACGTCATTAAATCTTTAACGTGATTTTACGTGGATGGGTGACTAGTAACTTTAGTTATTTGCTGGTTGTCAGACTTCTTTAAGTTAAAACAATAACCTTTCTATTAAAGGAAATAGTAGAAGATTATAAGTAAGTACACGTGAAAGCGAGCATTACTCTATCGGAAGTAATAAATTTAATCTCCGAACAGTCACAATTGTTTAAAACTTTTTAGAAAATAATCTTATAAACACATTTTATTACCTGCCTTATATTCGCGAAACATCTGCTAAGCGATACTCAACCTTAAAGCTTTGGAATAAGAGCGGTCAATAAACAAAAATCTGCTTTTGTTTTCACGTCTACCTGATTGTCTGGTAAAAGTCTGACAATGGATCACATTTTTTATGATTGCATCTTGTTTTGTTTTAAATTTAACTGCTTTTGTCGTTTCATTTATTTTATTGTTGTTTTTTAGTTTCTTTCATTTCCATGTTGATCCGGTAGTAACGGATTCGCGAAGGCTTTTAAATGTTATAAAACTTATAAAAGACGGTGTAACGGAAATATTGTGTGAAGAGATTCTAGAAACCTTATCGGTACTTATACCTTCTTGCATCACGTTTGTATATTTTCAGAAGATTTGTCATGTGATATACGAAGCCAAGCATAGTCCCTTACGATTATTTTCTGATAATAAAAGCCGGTGACTTTCTTTTTCTTAGAAGATTACTTTCCTCATTAGTAATAATTCCTGAGCCACACCGGTCTTACAGACATTTAGACTTTACAGGTATTAAAATAATACATAAGAACACCTAAGCTCAAAACAACTATTTGAGAATCAAATTATTAATGTTTATTTTGTGTGTGGATTGAACCCACAGCACTTGAACGAACGGTTCTCTTCATCATGCCCAGCAAACGAAATAGTATAGTCGTTAGCTAGAATTCAGTAATAGAATAGATTCTACCACTGAACTCGAAAGACTGCAATAGGATGAGCAATAACTGTCCAGGGATTGACATTTCTTTGCCTATTCTATAGGCACTAAAGAAGCGAGATATTATACTCCACTTCTTTCAAGGCAGTTCCAGGAAAGGCATTATAACCCATTTATTTTACATCACTGATATGTTGCGACGTTTGCCCTGTACGAGTTAGTCTGTATCGGTTACCTGCCGAAATATAATATTCATGATGCGGCCAGTCGGCTTAAAGGGATGCGCAGAAATAATATTTTTGCCATCGTATATCTTTTATATGATTCGTTTTATTTATCTTTGTTTTTCTCTATATGTATTCAGTATATTATGTTTTATTATTCTTTCTTTCTGTATTAGGAATTAATATTGAAACGACTACAAACATAGAGAGTGCACTATCGGAGCGATCCTTTGCAAAAAGGTACGTTAAAGTTTTCACACACTTCAATTATAATGCAAGATTACTTAATTTGATATGAAGTATGGGTTTTTGTTTGCTATCGTGACGTTTGATACCTCCTTTGTGAAAAGTATAATGGACTTTCCATGTTATGAAAATTTCAGTAGACGGGGCCTGGTAACGAGCCCAGTGGGATAGCAATAAGCTGTTTTAAGTGTTTATTATATAAGTATTTAATAGTAGTATTGGTCCATACTTATTCTTTAGTCGAGTCAGTTCCAAGTCGTGTTGTTTCTTGACGCTGCGCGCTGCACGTCCGCGTGGGCGCAACTTTGATCTCAATGTGTATAGAACTCAACAATTATATTGTCAATACCAAATTTTTTTAAGATTTAAATTTGCATGCCAACTTTGGTGAAATGTGCGAACGAATAACAATCATAAATAAACTACATTTTCTTGCAAATAAATTATTCTTATTCTATTCTTATAAAAGAAAAATCTGTTGACACGTGGGTTCAATATACTTTAGTCTAATCCTCCGGGGATGACCGAGCGTTACATTATGTATGACTGCTTAAGTATGATATAAAAAATTTATCGATCTACATATTCTTACAAGGGAATCTTCCTTCTAAATATTTTGCCAGTTCTCAGAAAAAGTCATAAAAATCTGGTAGGATTGATAATTACTTTTCATCAGCACTTAAAAATTATCTTTTAAAATAAAACCACATATCATTCAATAAACCGCGCATGTCTCCTACCAATGAGACTTAAAATGGGTTACCAACCGAGTTGAGAAATGCTATTGGTATTCCTATAAGAAAAGTCTTATAGTCAAAATCTAAATGGACTCCATCCGTTCAATTGGTAACTGTTCTTAGTCGTCTATCCCTTATCAGGCAAATATTGGTTGCAACATAGATATTAATACTGTTTTCATTACACTGCGATAAGACCCTTCTATGCCACATGGTACTTAAACATAGCTCTTGAAATTTAATGTATTAGACAGAAATACTGGTAATGCATTTTAATGAAATTCTTGCCAAGCACAGAGGACAAGAGAAGATCTTCATGCAATATATTATTATAAACCCTAGGAATAAATATCTGGCTTTATTTAGTTTCTGGTGATCTTATGTCATTGTATTTATTAGAAATTATGTTAAATTCCAGGCAATCATGATGAGCAACTTTGAACTGCTGTTAAACGATGATAGCACGCACTATCTGCTGGAGCCGCCGACCCCAGCGTACACAAGTGTGACCGTGAGGCGAGCCTTCATAGTGTGGTTTCACTGCGGGCAGCATAACGAGTTCAGACAAGTCTGCAACTACTTCCACTATTTGGAAATGCTGGTAATTTCGAAAACTATAGCTATTTTCTATCGAAAAAATGTTAAAAATTTGTTTAAAGTGATCAATATTGATATTTAAGATTTGATTGTCTAATTATCTAACCAATAATGTTTGTTTATTTATTTATGGAGGTTCAACAGCAGGGAATTTAAGTCTGTTTGGGTTCAGTGTCATAATAGGTAGCTTAAAGTCACTTTTAAGTCATATTTGATACTACTAGATCTTCAAGATCTGTAGCATAAACCTTATTGCTTTAGGTTCTATATAGAAAATTATATCAGCTATCCTAATCCTAACTAATATTATAAATGCGAATGCGAGTTTGTTTGTTACGCTTTCACGCCTCAACTACACGACCGATCATCATGAAATTTGTCATTTTCACGGGAATAGAAAAGGACATAGGGTACTTTCCATCCCATAAAAAATTACTGTTACTAGCATAACTTAACCTATATTTACGCGAGCGAAGCCGCAGGCAAATTCTAGTTTTACAATAATTAAAACATTTTTCCGTAAAGTGTATTATTTTATTACGTTACGTTTCATGAAAGTGAGCCTTTCCAATTTTCTATTATTTCAGGAGGAAAACCTTTCGCCAGAAGTACGTATATCCAGTCGACTCCATGAATTTAACTTACTCTCCAGCCTGCCACCATCTTCTAACTACCTGAACATACACTTTTCTAAACTCTACAGGCAGAGTAAACAGAACAAAGTCAACGTCAAGCAAATAGAAGAAATGAAACTCGTCGACTGTATCTTCAATCTCGAAGGATTTTATGATCTTAAGATACAAAAAGCAGTGACCACCAAAGATATAATCAAAACCAGTCAAATGATCAGAAAGTATTGTAAAGTTCATTGTAGAACTCTAAAGAATTTTTTATTGGCATTTCTAGATTTTGCCAAAAAAACGGAAACTAAAAATACTGTCAGTAACATCTCGGTTTATATAAAAAAGAAGTATGTAGAAGATGACTTGGTAACTTATAAGAATATGCCAAAAGATTTTAGCTTTTTAAATACGGTAGAAAATGTAAGTGACATTAATGTAAATATTGGGCAAACTGTGGTAAACAAAATTAAAAATACTTCTATATTAGATGTAGTCAATAACGTCAATGAAATAAAAAGCACTAATAAGATTAGAATACTAATAAACGAAGCTAGAAAAAAAGAGTTAATCAATTTAGTTCCTCAATTGTCTGATTTATCAATCGCAGATAGTGAAAATAAAAACTGTACCAGTGAAAATCTGATATCGACCAAAATTAAAGAGGATCATAAGAAAACGCCGAAAGATGAATTTGAACCTGAGAACAAACTTTAATTCAGTTTACCATAAATATCATAGATGGTGCTGTTATCAAATTAAATCAATTAGTTTTTCATTTTGTTATTCAATGGTGTGTATTTTTGTAGGATTTATATAGACATAATTAGAGGTTTCTATTACATTATTTAGACTACTTAATTGGATCACAAATGTTTATTACTTTTATTTTAGTTTATATGGCTAGAGAATTTTATTGTGGCACACATTAAAATTGATCACGGACAATTAAGTATGCTGTTTTATTTACCTATTAAAAGGTTCCTATGCTTTGTCTTGTTACTAATTTGTATAATAATATAGTTTTTGATAACGATAAAATGTCTCACTATTTTTATTAGCATATGATTGCTATAAATTGTAACGTTTCTTAAAAGATATTGAAGTTTATAGCAGTTAAGAGTAATCAGAACTTTATCAAAGAAGACAGTTTAGAATATGATAATACGAATCTTGAATATAAGAAACAGGTTATTGGTAACACTAAAAGACACCAGATAATAAACTTACTGATAAAATGGAATGCCTTGTTCTTCAATTCGTTTGTACGTACCTGAAAAAGAAATACAAAAGTTAAAACAAAAGGTTTGGAGAAATATGCTCTTATATTTGCTCTCTGTGGGATATTCTATTATATACATGGTGTTGTAGTTCAGTTCGCCTGAAGACCTTCTGAATACTTAGAACTATAATAGATATAATATATCTGATCATCACACGGAATGAAGGCTTAAATGACTACCGATGGATTTAACATAATAATTTTAATCCGAAGCTTTATTATCGTATATAATATATTATAGTGTCTATAAAAGGAGAAAAAGGAGAAATTGATTTACATTTTTCGTCAAAGAAAACTGCCACATCAAACGCGCATTTTTGAGATAAAGAGGTATGTACTAAGTCATGTTGATCCGCGTTGTAAAGAAAAAAAGCCAATATACTGTATTATATTTGTATGGATTCAAACAGAAATAATAATGTTATAAATAAAAATCTCAGTTTATCTTAGGCTAGAAGAGAAGCGAAGCAGATTATACCACGGCTTGGTCTTGTGTGTTTGTATTTTTATCGCCATTTGTTTTTATAAGTAGTAATAATAATAATATCAGTCCTGTATTAAACTGTTCCACTGCTGGGCACGGGCCTCTTCTCAGTGTGAGAAGGGTTAGGCCATAGTCCACCACGCTGGCCCAGTGCGGGCTGGCAGACTTCACATATCTTCAAGAACATTATGGAGAACTCTCAGACATGCAGGTTTCCTCACGATGTTTTCCTTCACCGTTAAAGCAAGCGATAATCAACTATTTAATACGCATATAACTTTGAAAAGTCAGAGATGCGCGCCTTGGGTTCGAGACCTCTGCATGGCAGTCCAACGGTTTCCCACTAGGCTATCGTTTTCATAAGTATGTTGCTTTTATTGTTTGAGAACCTGCCTCAAATATCTATTTGTCGGAATAATTATGCACTAGTTATAAAAAGTTTTCTTTAACAATTTCAGCTGGCCACACTATTGCAGTTTAAAGGCTAAACTTTCATATAACATAGTTAAATGTATTTAAACAAGTCAGGAATAACATTTGAGTACTTAATAATCCTAGGGCAGTTTTACAAGCCATACTCGTATGGAGTAAATCTTTAGAAAATATATTTTCAATTGGAACTCGTAAGTATTTGCATATGTTATTTAGTGACAAATATAAGTTCAAGCACTTATTTATTGCCCTTCTAAATTTTGTACTCTTTGTATCAGACTAGCATTATAGCCTGCAATGTGTATGTCATTCAAGAGTCTTATTACAAAACGCTTAAGCGTTATACACTATAAAAGGCTAGCGTACCTTTTAGATAGTTCAAAGTGGGCACATCCCATGCTTCTTTTGAATTTACCAAATTCTTATATTTAATTATCAAATCACTACTAACTCAAAAACATAAATAAAATTGAGCCTTGCAACACCGCCTCCTACGGCTTTCAATATTTTATTATCTGTACCATGCAGTGGTCTCCAACCTACCGATCTTCGGTATTTCTACCGATTTGGCGCTTGGCCTACCGAAATGGAACGATTTTGTTAATGTAAAGAATGTCGCCCGATTTTTTTACCGATTTCCAACAATCTCAGTTTGCATCCCTATTTTTCTGATATAGTCAAAATGGCTCTCAGTCCCTTAAAAAAAAAGAATCCCTATTTTTGTAACTTTGACGAAAATTCCGTAGTGCTTAAACGTCGATCAACGGGTAAACGACATATTTTGGGGAATACCATTGTGTCCAATACCCAGTATAGGTTAAGCTTGCTTAGGAAATACCGTGGTAGGTTTAGTCGGTAGGACCGAGCTCAGCCCTTATTTTTTTTAATGTTTAGTAATGTTTTTACGCCTACCTTGCCGCGGGGTGACGGAGAGGTTCTGTTGGCCTCACCGGGGAAAGATGGTGAGCGACATCCCGGTAATACCGACTAAACTTACCACGGTATTCCTCGACATACCCGCAATCGGCGGGGCCGCGTGAATCGCATTCACATGCAATCGCAACCCCGCCGAGGTTTCGGCCCGCCGCGCCGTATGAAACGGCAGGCCACTACATAAATAGAACTGCCCTTTGGGCACCACTAACTTTATCCTTACTGCTCCCCTGAGGAGGGACGAACACACGATAAAGAGGCGCGCGTGGGAACATGCACGCCGCCTCTCGGACCTTGTCTTGATCGGGTGGCGGGCAGGCCCACGAAGCTCACCTCACCCAGGTCAAACCTCAGGTCAAATCTCCGGCGCTCGGCTCTGCGGTTGGGGACAGGGTTTAAGCATTCCCTCTCCCGCTCCGCCGCCTTCTTGATGGAAATTACTTCCTCTCAGAAGTAGGCGACAGTGTTCCACGACCTCTCACTCCGGACCATAGATTGAACTACGGCCGGGAGCGAGAGGGTAACCGATCCGACTGCCGCGATCAACTCACAGCGCTGCGATGCCCAGGCGGGGCAATCCACCAAAGTGAGCAGCGCCGTGTCCACGACAACGTAACGGTAGACGCCGCAATGGTGTCAACCGAGCGTCTCTTGCCGGCCTACGTGATACAGCAACTGGCCAAAACAACCATGGCCAGTCATTACCTGTGTCAGCTGGAAGTTGAGGGCGTCATGCCGCCTCTCCAACCCCTCCTCAAACACGGGACTTACCGCCACAATCGTGGCGTGCCCGAAGCTCAGCCCGCCTAAAATATAGAGATTATTGATTTTTTACCCAATTTCACGATTTTTGGTTCAAGTATACCGATTTTACGTGGTAGCCCTACCGATTTCGAATTTTTACTTTCGAGACCACTGGTGCCATGCCTAATGCCAGTCAACTGTCGCATTCTGCGCAGCACAGACGCACATTCCTTTTGTGATATTGTGACTACATCTATTTAAAAATGGCGGATGTGATGTTGACACCAGTGAACACGATAACTAGAGAGAACATATCAGTGTTAATCGCTAATAATATATTAAATAATTCTATAGAATTCATATCAGATCGTGATATGGTAAGTTTTTGAGAACACTTTTGTTTGTAACTTTTTACTCGCATAAAGTGTTATTTTGAGCGTGTTCATAACGTATTTCTAGCTGTCAAAGTTTGAAGTTGTTATTGCCAAGTTATTGCTGTTTGCTGCCGTATTTTGTACAGATGTTACTAAAGACCATTTTTGAAGGCATGCATGCCTCTATTATTATTGTTGGTAGATAAGAGATAAATTATTATGATTTTCATATA
Organism: Catocala sponsa; assembly: GCA_963564715.1. Lineage (NCBI taxonomy): Eukaryota > Metazoa > Arthropoda > Insecta > Lepidoptera > Erebidae > Catocala > Catocala sponsa. The sequence goes on from OY751349.1 coordinate 21,039,701, forward strand.
GTTTTTTGATTTGTTGTTTTTGTTCATATATAAACGATTTATGAGCAGATATTTATATTTTTGGTCGTTATTGATTCAGTACCAAAATCTTATATTTATGATCATTGTGATCGTGCGAAATAATTTGATGTTTCTGTTTGGAGATAGATAGACTGTATGTCTGTCTGTTCTAGTGATGCGCATTATAAATATTTTAAAAGAACACTGATTTATACATTTTTTGCTTCACAGGATTAAAATAACAGGATCAATAAGTATATCTTCAATCTATTCACTCTTCATATTGATTTGAAAGCTGAATGAATTAGATGTACTGAAGTAAAAGTTGTACAAGAAGGACATCTTTGTAGTCCGACAGGTCCCTGTCTCTCTGTGAACCCGAGTGACAGTTAACATCTTTCAGTTATTATTGTTATTTAAAGATGATGTCATTAGTTCTGCATTTAGAAATCACAAAGAGCCTTGTCGATCTACGTTTATAATTATTATTGTTATTACCTATTTTATGAAAATATATCATTCTACAACTTTTTTTACCACTTACGTGATATAGTGGAAAATATTGGAGAATTGTGGAAAATCTACTACATATTTGCTTCAATTTCAATTTTAAATTAAAATTTATCTTGGTGACGCAAAGCAAATTCGTGTTAGTAGATATAACTTGGTAGATTCAAGAAACATTGCAGAACTTTATATTCTTTCAATGTCGTGAAATGTTCGTATATTATGTAGACTTTGGGTGGCATAGAATGAGTGGCCATTTCTTTGTATGTTGACCCTTTTGCCTCACGAAAAAATGCCTACCTGAAGGTAAGGTACAGGTAGTGTATCCAAAAACGGTCACTTTGATAGACTGATACACTTGTTGGCAATTTAACTGCTTCCTAAATAGTTGCGAGAGTACCTATGCCTTGCATTGTGGCACATTTTACGTCTTTTCTGCATTAACAGGTCACTTAAGGTTTGTTTGACGTAACGTAAGTATTTTTCCGTTACTTAAATTTAACACAGAAGCTGTAATTTTGTTTGGAACAGGAGTAATTTGATAACTGATTTAAGAATATTACGCAAATTTGAAAAAGATTCTCATTCTCGCAAAAAAGGATCTTCTCCCTTAGCCTTTATTATTCCCAAGTCACATGGGGTCAGCTTTCTAGTCTAACCGGACTTGACTGGATATCAGTTTTTACACGGAGCGGCTGCCACCTGACCTCCGCAACCCGAAGGCTAATGATACCCTAAGGCTAGACCAGTTTCAGGATATTACAGGGCACTGACTTCCCAATAACGACTGCCATAGATGTTCATGGCAGCCGGGACCGACGGACAGCTTAACGAGCTCTCCGAGGCACGGAGCAGGCGATACTTGTCAATCAATACGCACATAATTTCGAAAATCCTTATAACTTCCGAAAGTCAGAGGTGCGCGACGTAGGTACGAACCCGAGACCCTCTGCATTGCAGTCTGTAGGTCTCCCCACTGAGGTATCGCTGCTATTCGCAAAAAAGGATATCCATTGAAATTAAACTAACTCATACGGATTTTATTTGGGTTTATTTTAAAAATACTACTTGCAAATCTATTAATCACGTAGATGTATAACTATTTAACTTAACACTTTCATCGACGTTTCGGTTGCTTTCAGCAAACATGGTTACCTACCTGACGCAACTTATGTTAATATATTATAATATAATATAATAAAAAATCAGCTGTTCTATACATTTTGCCGAGGTCAAAGTCCAATTTTGTATGGAACAGCAGATTTTTATTTCGCGATTTCCACAATGTACGTAATGTATTTGCTACTAATGGAAAAGATGGTCTTAATAAATATGTATATCAAATATTACTTAATACATAAAACCAAAGCCTACAACTACTTTTTACGCGTAAGCTTATACTAAAATAGAATAGTTTGGGTGCTTGGTCAATTATACAAGTTTTCTTTCGTTTTTTTACAATGCTGTAATTATTAGCTACTTCTGTAGAAAAAGGGAGGCATAGGACAAAATAGGAAAGGTGGTGCCATATTTCGTGGGTTCCTGAAAACTTTTAATAATGCTTTAACTAAAGTTGAGACTGCACGCATGGTGTAGTGGTTTAAGTGGTCGCCTGGCCGCTGCCTCTGCTCTGAGTGTTGTGGGTTCGAATCATGTTCGGGACAAAACATTCTGTGATTTACAAATGGTTGTTCCGAGTCTGGGTGTTCTTTATGTCCGTTGTTTGAATGTTTGCAAAGTTCCCTGTGACACAGGAATAATACCTAGAGAGTAGTCTTTCATAAATAGCAGAATTTGAATCTATAATTAACCATGACGGTTGTTTACGCTATCGTATCAAACAGGGAACCTATCTGTCGCACATCCACAGAAAAATACGCCTTGTAATAAATAACTATGAGTCGTATAAACTTCCTATAAACCCAAACGTCGGACACAAAACTACCGAACCGAATATAAATTTACCGAAAAACTAACTATCTTTACAGATGGAGACAGATTCGCCAAAAAGAAAAGCAATGCGACTACCAATCAGTAAAAAGCTATTCCATTCACCGATGGCCGACGGTCTTAACGAAGTACCATTCACCAGGGCCAGCGCCGAACGAACCAGTAAACTGAAAAAGCGAAAACAAATACTCATCCCGAACAACGGTGAGCGAATCAAAAAAGCTTACGTCACGGAGTGCGACAAGGACTCCTATAGTCCAGATGCTAGAGGAGGAATGACAAGGAAAGTGTTAATCAGTCTGTTTCATAGTAAAGAGTATTGTATGGATTTTGGCGGTTGATTTTGAAATAATATCATCAGAATTTAGGATTTAGGTGATAGAAATATTTTGATGTATTTTTGCATTTTTATTATTATAGGATACATATTACTTTTTAAGCTATGAACAAATATTATTATATAATAGGAATAGCGTAATTATGTCAGTCATAAGCACACCGAGGCCAATTATATTCACTTAGCATTGCAGTTTCGATCTCTGATGGTCTGATAGTATATAAGTCTTCCATTATTCTACGCTTTTTTACCATTTCTACTAATAGTACAAATGTTTAATGAATGTATTCTACCTAATGTTAAGTTTTAGATAAGTATATTTTATTTACCTACCTTTAATTACACTGTAGGAATGTCGCTGACGAATTGTAGAATCAGTCACAACACAAAATGTCTAGTCGCTTTGTCAAAAAGACGTACCCGGTGACAAATCTTTTTGGAAAGTTCGCATTTAGAACTCTATTTGTTTCCCAGTGGCAGTACAGCGTATAAAACATAATATTGAGCGCACTATCAGGTCTGTGCATTAGAAAGTGTGAAGGAGAAAATGCGGGCATCAAACATTTAAAGAAAGAAACAGTTATTAAAATAACTGTTACTGTCGCACTGAGCCTAAACGAAATATCATTGTATAGAAGAAAATTCTCAAATTGTTTACCTCTAAAACCATTATCTAGTATTCTCCTGTATCCTACTCTTAAACTAAACCAATTTTAATATTATTTTCAGAAACAATATGGCTATGTGTCATTAGTTTCGTTAAATGTGTTTGATAGATGTCCAAAAACAACAGTATTATCAAGAATTTTTTAAATTTCTTCTGCCCAAATTTTGTCTTAAGGGCGCCAAAACGCCAAAACGAACATGTGTATCAATTGTTATGAAGAAAAAAGCTTCAAAATCAAAAGTAACCTGCCTATTTGGCGTCCGGCCTTACTAGGTAGATAAACTATAAAACAAATTTGGGCCATTTTTTTATGTTTATTGGAAAGTTAGACATTTTGTGAATTGGCGTATTATACGATCTACCAGTTACATTGAAAATGCAATTGGCATTTATTAATTACTAGCTGTTACCCGCGACTTCGTCCGCATGGATTTTAACTAAAAAGTGTTTGTTCAGTTCGCAAAGTTTACAAAAACTTAATATTTCTGTATTCCTCGTATAGAATTACCTATGCTAAACTTAATGTCATTCTTCTACTTTGTGGGTCGATTTTAATTTATTATATAAGGATTTATAATGGATGTATATATATTAAAATTATTATTATTTTATATACATTTCCCTATTTTAATCGAAAATTGTTCACTATTTCATAGGCTTTAATTTTTTCACCGCAGATACCAAATTTTTTCTAAAATAAAAGAAGCCTCAGTTATTCCTTATTATTATAAGCTATCTGCCAGTGAAAGTCCCGGCAAAATCGATCAAGCCATTTCAGAAATTAGCCCAAAACAAACAGACAGACAGACGGACAATCAGACAGGAATTTTTTTTATTAATAAAAGATTTTTTGTTGTTAGAACCTTCTATACTTTCATATGCATTAGGTAAAAAGCTGTTATTTTGACATTACAAACAGACACTTCAATTTTATTTATTTGTACAGATGTATAGATGAGTTGGATATTGTTCACTATTTCATTGGTTTTAACATTTCTCCGCGGAACCCTGTTTTTTTCTAAAATTATAGTAGCCTAAGTTAGTCCTTGTAACATCAGCTATCTGCCAGTGAAAGTCCGTCAAAATCGGTTCAGCCGTTTCGGAGATTAGCCGGAACAAACAGACATACAGACAAAAATTTTAAGAATAGATTTTGTGTTATAGGTACCTTATATTCTTTCATATATATTAAGTAAAAAGCTGATATTTAGACATTACAAGCAGACACTTCAATTTTATTTATTTGTTTAGAATGTATAGATAATATAACTAATGTTATATAGTCGGTAAGTTATGTGATAATATAATGGATATAATTATTTTATTGTAATGAAATACGTGCCATAAAATCGATAATTATAATTTACTTTTGTATTATAGAATTAATTATATTAATAAACTATGCTAGAAATATTTGTTGTTTTTATTTCGTTTAATTGTTGTAACAATGATTTCGTTTATACATCAACTTTTATTAGGTTACAGAACCTTTCTTCTCCCTAGCCTTTATTATTACCAAGTCACTTAGGGAAGGCTTTTTTAGTCTAACTGGATTTGATTGGATATCAGTTTTTACACGGAGCGATTGCCACCTGACCTCCGCAACCCGAAGGCTAACGATACCATAAGGCTAGACCAGTGTCAGAATATTAGAGGGTACTGATTTGCCCAATAACGACTGCCATATATGCTCATGGCTGTCGGGACCGACGGCTTAACGTGCCCTCCGAGGCACGGAACAGGTGATAATTGTCAATCAATACGCACATAATTTCGAAAAGTCATATTATAGCTTCCGAAAGTCAGAGGTGCACGATGTGGATTCGAACACGAGACCTTCTGCATTGCAGTCTGTTGGTCTCCCCACTGAGCTATCACTGCTCTTTTTTACAGTTACAGAATCTTTTAGAGCATATTTATATCATCGTTTAGGCCAGTTGATTTACCGTTGTGCCAATGTTTCTCACTTTATATCAAGTACTAGTAACCCGACCCGGCTTCGCACGGTTAGTACAAAACCTTAACAAATGATAAACTTAAACCTTCCTCATGAATCGCAGTGTCTATTAGTGACAACCGCATGAAAATCCGTTCAGTAGTTTTTAAGTTTATCGCGCACAGACAGATAGACGCGGCGAGGGACTTTGTTTTATAATATGCAGTGATGACCAATCTGCCCATTATAATATTCTGTGGCAGCGCAGTGTCAGCACGATGAGCGCAACATTATGTTTAATTATTTACAAACGACTACAGAAATTGTATATTATGCGGATCTTGCGTCGAGTAGTACGAATTGCCGGGCGTTGAAACGATCCTGTCACATATATCAAAGGAATGAGATATTAATTAAACAATTAAGACTTTTATATCGCTAGATCTATAATAATGCATATGTATGTATTAAATATAAATCCTTTTTTTTCTTTTATTATTTCTTTCGGGGTTTTTGTCTAAACCAGACATTAACCCATCATACCTTTTAACATAAGTTAAATCATTTTAAAATAAATGCTATTCAGTTAATAAAAAAATAAAACCTTTACAAATTAAGTACTGCTATCACATTACACATATTTTTATAAATCATATATTACTTAAACAATACTAATTTTCTGTATACGTTAAAGATATTCTGTAAAATATAACCAACTCTTTGAATAATGTAATATATAATTTTTAACATACTAGTTCTTGCCCGCAGTTTTGCTTGCTTAAATGTAGGATAGGTTAGGTTAGTAACAGTATTGTTTTCAGATTGAAATACCTTTCATCTTGAAAAAAATACTCTATCTCCTTTTTTGTGCCCTTCACAACGTGTATGCGAAATGTTATGATGATGAATTTCATGATTTCAGAAGTTGATATTTCATGATTTCATAAGTTGATATTTTTGCGGATGAATGGAAAGTATTATTATTAGAATGTATAAGGTACTGTGAGCTGAATGCTTGAATGCTAAATTTAAAATTTATATATTACTACCTTTTGCCCGCGGCTTCGCTCGCGTCAATTTAGAATTTGACAATCAATTCGGGTTGTACCTGCTCTGCTTGTAATAATATAATTCAATCATGATTCGAAAGACACGCGGCGTCATCTATTATCATAAGAACGTTATTGTTGTTTTCCTCGGGAATAGTAATTTTTTCGAGATGAAAGGTAGTCTATGTCCTTTTCTGTACACCTGACAACGTATATGCAAAATTTCAGGATGATCGGTTCAGTGGTTTAGGCGTGAAAAGGTAACAAACAAACGAACTCATTTTCACTTTTATAATATTAGTTAGGATTAGGATAGGATATTATTAAATAGTGTAATTGGCGCAAGTCGTTCTATTTGATGTAAATAAATAAATCGGTTCAGTAGTTAATGTGTTAAAGTGTAGCAAACAAACTAACGTTCACATTTATTATATTAGTTAGGATAGCATGTTTTAAATCGCCAAGCAGTATCTTTTAAAGTAGCTGTTATTAACAAAGCCTTCCCGTTACCGAGCGTTTAATATTTGATTTCCCGAGGGCCTGTTTTTATATCGGTGAGGTAAGGACGGTTTACAAAGCGGCATTTCAAACTAATGATCGTTTTCTACACAAGTTTGAGTCGTTTGTCTGCTTCGCAAAGTTCTTTTAAGCCATTGTAATTATTTATTGTTTGACCCATACTGACGATTGACGATTGAACTGTCTTTAAGTAAAGAAATGAAAGGGTTATAGGAATATAAGATTGACCCTAATTAATGTATTATCAATTGGCTCACATAGACTACTCTGCTTGAATAGATTACTTTAATTCACACGAAGAAAGGTATTTTAGGTGACGCACCATTCTTCAAATACTACAATTAGGTCCTTGCGTATCTATGTAGTATTTCGTTTGTTGTGTGATTATAACATTATTTTTAATACATACATACATAGATTCACGCCTGTTTCCCAGAGGGTAGGCAGAGACTACGGATTTCCATTTGCTACGATCCTGACACACTTCTCTGGCTTCAGTCACTATAAACTGACACATTCATTATTTTACATGTAAGTTACGGATTTTTGAGTGCAATATTATTTGTAATTACTTTATGCACGGTTTTATCCACGCGAATTTGACGTTAACGCATACTGGGATAAAAGTTCTCTATACATATGTTAAAACAGATAAATCTGTATCTAAATGCCTAGTTAATAATAATATTAATATAATAATAATATAATATTCTATCACATACACACAACACCATCTAGCCTAAACTAAGCAGAGCTTGTACTATGGGTACTAGACAATGGATAAACATACATAGTTACATCCATTTAACGGTTTTCACGTGGATGACAACACACATTCAGACATCTTCATCATCTTTTACTTTAATTATACTAATAAGAAGATGGTATAGGTATATATTCATTAACTGGCTGGCTCAGCCGACGATATGTAACCCTTGCCGAAAATTTGTTGGTAGGACGAAGAACTCATAGTGCCGCCTACAGGTATAAATATTGTAAGATTATTTTTGTTACTAAACCGACATGTCATATGGTAAATATAAGACATTTTTGTCCAAAGATATAGAACTTGTTAATTACTTGAAGATATGCGCCATCTATGGAATCGTAACATAGCTACGAACTATTGTTTTGCGAAAGTAAATAGGAAATAAAGGAACTTTAATCGTTTAAAAGTTATACATCCCAACAACATGTAGGTACGTATAAACTAAAGTTTTACACGAACGAAGAAACATACGTGTGGCTGCTTTATATCTTTTAAAACTCAAGAGGTATTATGCTTCATGTCATCCTATATATGTATAAACAGCAACCTTTCACTTACCCTGCAATCTTTACCATTCGCAAATAAATCGTAAGTCGAACAGTTATCGAAGTGAACAGGAAAACGCAAAGAGAAGAAAACTAGCGAGGTAGAGTCGGCACTCGGCTGCCGGCACAGATCACAACAGTGCAAGTTTCGTATTGGCTAAATAATGCCGCGGCACGTACCGCCCATCGTTACCGACTTCCAACTGTTTAGCTTCACAACTTACTCCGAGCCTTTAAAACTTTAATTATTGTCTTTTTTAATAGACTGTCCTGGTTTTAAAGTAATTTTACAAGATTTTGTTGTTATTTTTGAGTCAGTTTATCAATAAGTTGAGACTAAGCTTAAGGAGTCGGTGACTAGGTTAGGAAATGACATGAAGCTGTAGCATTTATGATAGTCTAGCTACCAATGTCCTTATCTCGATTTTAGTTAAAAACTAACCTGAAGTCTTTGCAGAGCCTTAACTAAATATCAAACATGGCAACGTAACTTATAGACAGACCTACACTCGTATATATATATATATATATAATATTAGTAACTATTGGTTTTAGTAACTACTGATCACTAATATATATTATGTCTACTTCTGCCTACAGATTCACTAACAAGCAAATGATAACACTATTTCTTTTCAACATTCCAATAAGATAAAATAGCTTCATATCTTATTTTAAATGGGATTAAATATAATGACCACCAAAATATGCTTTCTAAAATATATCATAACGAGCACCTATACGCCTCAAATCACTACATTCCGTCTCGGAAGGGTTAGGTTATGTTAGGTTCCTTCTTAAACCCACCCAAAAATAGGAGCCCCGCAAAGCGAGGCTCCGTCAACTTATTTTGATCTCTTTGCCGTGCAAGTAATATTTTTGTTATTAAAATGCGGTTTTAATTTTTGTGATCATTTACTATTTTTGACTGTTATATTTTACTATATCTGGTGATAAGTAAAACATAAGCCTTTTTAAATTGGACATAATAATAAATATTTTGTCTAACGTCTTTACGTAATTTCAAGCGAAGACTACATTTTTTATACACAACTAAACGTGTACAGTACTACATCTTCTAGACTACCTTCCACTACGAAATTTAATCCTCTCTGTGTTTCTGTTCTGACGTGTTATTATTAAAAGGAAACTGTGCGTATCGTACCTTTAACGGCGCTGAGTTTGTTCCCCACCATCTGCTTGGCTACGAACGCCGCCATGTCTGCTGCTGCCGCTTACTGCTTCAACTGTAACAAACAAATACACATGTTAATACATCGTCACGAGCAAGAGATATTTCTTAGAGAGTGAGACCTAATAAAAACAGCGAAATATTTCTTAAGTCCCAGCGAAAATTTACTAACCAGTTGAAAGTCGAGCGGCAGAGTGTGCTTGCCAATAGCTCAACCCTTCAATAGAACTTAAATACTAAAAAGGCTTATAAAAGGGCATTATTTTAGTTGCGAGGTGACTGCAATATGCTGACCGACAATAATAGCCATATTATAAAACAAATGTCAATATTTTGTACATGGCTATCCAAAATTATGCTTAGATGCATATTTCTTTTTTATACTACTAAGGTGACTAACAAGCATACGGCCCACCTGATGTTAAGTGGTCACCGTAGCCTATGGACGCCTGCAACACCAGAGGCATCACCTGCGCGTTGCCGACCCTTTAGGAAAGGAAGTGGGAAGGAGAAGGAGCGGGAAGGAGGAAAGGGGGTGCTTGGGCCTCCGGCACTCTCACTCACTGAACGAAACACAATAGTAGGAATACTGCTATTGATGATATTGGTATTTGATGGTATTATAGTAAAAATAGTTAGAAGCCTCATAATATAAACGAAATTTAAATAGTTTTATTGTGTTACTTTCTATCCTTACTATTATTTTTGAGTAATTTGCTATTTCTGTGGTAAATTCACTCTCTGTACTTTTATGTCTATACCTATGTACCTATCTGTTATACGCTGTATAAATAGGTCAGAAAGTGCCAATGCTTATCGCTTTGTCCCTGAATACGAATGATGTTCAACATGGATCCTAGCGCTATTTTGGCACTGCAATATGTTCGTGTCGACTCAGATATGAGATAAATAAGGCTGTACTAACAGATAACTTGCATGATAACAGCTTGTGGCCAGTTGTATTAAGTCCTATAATCTGTTTATCTCAGTGACAAATCTTTTGAGTAATATAACAAACACTTTTCTTTTTATTCTCAAGCCAGTGTCATTTGGCTGACAGAATTATATTAAAGATTTAAGGCTTTGTCATAATATTTAGTGTAGTATTTTAACATAATAACATAAGTGTTACTTTGTGACCTAAATTAATAAATGAATTTTGACTTTGACTTTAACTAATGTGTTTGTCTTGCTTAAGTAACAATGTGATATGCATTTTTATAGACTTTTACAATTTAAGTTGAAAATTACTAGTATTCTCGAAAACCCCTAGATCTAACTTAAATTGTCGTTTTACAAATGGGGTACCCCGATGGTGCTATAAATGTAGAACGAACCCAAACTTATCGTCCCGGATTTGATGCAAGCTAGGTGTGGCCTTTCCTGTTAGAGAGTTCTAAGTATCAGGATACAGTCAGATAATGTAGGTCTATAGACTACGATAGGGATAATATTTCGTGACACGCTGAAGCATAGCTAGGGAAAGGGCGTACACTTGTACCTACCACTTCAAGGCATATTAGCTTGATTCTATGTATGTAGAATATGCAGACCCCCATGGTTCACAGAAGTCAAAGGTTTAATAACTATTTTAATCATACAAAAAAATCAATACTTTTAATACAAATTATGAGAGCTTTTAATAAATTGCTTAGTCAGCGGGATAATCCGAGCAAGATTGATTGGCATAAAATATAATCCGACCAATTTCCAATGTGCCCTCGCAGCACCATTTTATACGCTCATAAAGTATTATTACCGAGTATTGGAAGCTTTTTAATTAAGACTGCAGAATCTTTTAGCCGGATTATAGGTTAAGCATTTTTAATTTGGTATTTTCTTTTGAATAACTATGTAAGGAATTTAACGAAGTATTTGTATTGAAGGGTTGGGAACATCTTGCGTTGGAATTTGGGCTATGTGTTCTGCTGTTAATGTGGACGCCAACATTTGTACATAGCATCACGCCTACTCCGGAAAGGTAAGCAGAGGTTTATTACACACGCATTTTGCCCTGTATTGTTTTTACTCCCACGCTATAGGCTGAGGCACGAGCCTCTGCCGCCTACCAGACAAAGAATTTTTTTGGCAGGGAAACCCAATAACTCTTTGCTCGACCTCGGAATCGAACCTGAGACTTCATACAAAGCAAATGCATACTATATGTGTATAGTATGCATTTGCTTTGTATGAAGTCTCAGGTTACATAAAACGTTTCGTGGTTAGTTTTATGTAATCAATATAATCACGAATATAACAATACGATTTAGTAAAATTATCTCTCTGTACGTCAACTTTAGGGATTAAAGATAAAGATAAGGGGTTAAGACGTCTGCACATCAATCGCATTATATGACATAGTTGCACAAATACATTCAATTAAACGAATATAAAACACTAATTTGTTACACAAAGTACCATGACGCCATAACAGCCCAAACAACACACCAGAACCATCATTAAAATAAATATAATTACTACAATTCGTCCACCGCAAAAACTTTGTTCGACGATTATAAATCTCAATGACCAAGAGACACGATGTTCTTTAAAAGCGTTGTCCCGAGTTCATTCGCTTTTCTTATTTATGTTACAAATTATTTATAATTCATCATTTTGGGGACATAGCGAGAAAATTTACTTTTGTTTTCGTCCCAACGGGATAAAAAAGTTATAGCGGATGTTGTGCTTAAGAAACCCTTAATCTGTCATGGTTAAAACTTCGTAAGAAGATGTTTTTGATTACTGGTGTGTTGTAACCTTGTTTTCAGCTTGTAACTGCTGAGGATGAGGTAGATTTTTTGCGCATATTCTGTAGGCTCTTTAGGTCTTAGATTTTATAGGTATGTGGGCAAATCTGCTCAAGTGACGCAGTGTTTAATGAGTTATGGATTCACGTAGAACAAAATAAACTGTGTTCGTCAAACAGTGGTTATGTATCTCCGTGATACAGAGCTTTTCCCAGTCAGAGAGACGCCTTTTAATACAACTGATTGATAAATGGGTAAAAGTGAAATATAGTGGATCGCGAAACGTGTAAAATAAAAATTATAGATTGGTTGAATAAAATAGATGCCTATGTTATTCTACATGTTGTAACTACTAGTAAACTTAAATTTTAGTACTGTGGTATAAAATATTTGGTGGCTTTGGATTCTCCAGGTGATTAAATAGATTTATAAATAAAAAGGAGAAAACTTAAAGCTAAGATGCCCTACATTTCAAAGCTTCGTCATGTAACTAAGAGATTTCCGGAAAATCTCTGTGTGTATCATGGGTATCAAACGCTAAGCGATCGCTTACCTTAACCTACTGGACTACCACAGTAGTCAAACGTTCTACAACCAAATCGTTGAATGCCTGAGCAGTAAGCGAATACTAAATCAATTTAATGGTCACAAGTTTACGAGTTCAAATCTTGGCTGAGATCGCAAACGGCGCTGGAGTACGATATCGGCTACGTTGGCTATACCAGTGTCGTAATAAAAATAATTAATGGATATTTTGGTACACTTTCTCCAGTAAATTTAGATGCCGACATAACTTATCGTTCTGGTATTTCTTAAATTGAGAATTACATTGATAGCTGATTCTAGATTCATTGACATCTTGAATAATTGTTGTAAACAAAAAATTCATAAAATTAAATTCTTAACAAAGATTGACAAAATAATAATACTAGCCCTGTATTAAACTGTCCCACTGCTGGGCAAGGGCCTCTTCTCATTGTGAGAACCACACTGGCCCAGTGCGGGTTGGCAGACTTCACATATCTTCAAGAAAATTATTGAGTACCTATTCTTAGACATGTAGGTTTCCTCACGATGTTTTCCTTCACCGTTAAAGCAAGCGATAATTAACTATTTAATACGCACATAACTTCGAAAATTTAGAGATGTGAGCCTTGGAATCGAACTTGAGATCTCTGCGTGGCAGTCCAATGATTTCCCATTAGACTATTGCTGCTTTATTAGACTTTAAAAACATATCTATCTTCGAGGAACAAGAAGTATTTTAAAAATTGTACTTCTACGTTCTTTGTTAGTAATTCCTTTACATTTTTAGACGAGTTACTTTTCAACTTGAGAAGAGTTACGCCATATTTTTTAAATGCTGACCCAGTGCAGGTTACCAAACTTCACATATGTATATTCAAGAACATCATGGAAAGCTCTCAGACAAGTAGGCTTCCTCACGATGTTTTCCATTAACATTAAAGCTATCATCAACTATTTAATAAGCACTTTGAAAAGTCAAAGAAGTATGTCTTGGCATCAAAGCCTCTGATTTCTGCGTAACCAACGATCTCCTAGGCTATCGCTGCTTAAAACAATTCACGTTCTACTTTCTAAGCTTAAATATTTTTCATGTAGTGCTTAACCGGTGCAAAGCGAATCTTCATGACACTTATTACGGCATAACTATAAAGCACGAAGCGGTTAAAGCCAGCGATATCCGGTTATAACCGGTTTAATCCGGCTCAAAGCGGTATAAGAGCTATCTCAGTGTTAAGTGCAACGTTAAGCCACTCATAGTTTGAATGAAGTGGAGATTGCTAGATAACTTATTGCTTACTCTATGCTTATTTAATTTGAGTAGCTTGTGAGTGCTAGCATATATATCTTACACTTGCATATGCGAGAAGGGGTAAGCAGAGATCTATAACATCCATGTCAGCCAGTTATATTTTATATTCCACGCAATACGTTGCTATTGCGTAGGATATAAATAATACGAGACTTGATAGAGAGATATCTATCAAGTATCTTATCATACTCCACGCTACCACTAAGAATTTAAAGACAGAATAGCAATAAGATGGTGTTGGGATCTTTGTTGCTATTTTGCTCTGTATTTACTTTAATACATAGATATGCTACTCTTTTTTTATAGAAGTTAGTTGGCAAACAAGTATACGGCCCACTTGATGGTAAGTGGTAACCGTAGCCTATGGACGCCTGCAACACCAGAGGCATCACTCGCGCGTTGCCGATCGTTTAGGAAAGGAAGAAGAGAAAAAGGTAGTGGGAAGGAGAAGAAGCGGGAAGGGGGAAAGAGGGTGATTGGGCCTGCGGCACTCTCACTCACCGAACAAAACACAACAGTAGGAATACTGCTATTTCACGTAGATATTCTGTGAGAGGGTAGTCCTTCCCCGGTCGACCTGGACCATTCATGCTGAAATCAGCGAGGCTCTACTACTCAAAAAACTACTTACTACTTATGACTTGCACCTTCGTTCGTCAAATTCAAATTTAAGTAATGAACGTTTGGCGGTGCCATTGCTGCCCCTTCTAAAGAGGAGTAGGAAGGAAGGAGTGAGAAAGGTTAGTCCACAGTCCACGCTAGCCTAGTGCGGGTTAGCAGATTTCACATATCTTCGAGAACTCTCAGACATGCAGGTTCACGATGTTATACGATGTGATACTTAACTATTTAATACGCACATAACTTCTAAAAGTCAGAGACGCGTGCATTTGGATCAAACTTGTAACCTCTGAGTGGCAGAGTTGTTATTTTTATTAAGTACAGATGTTTTAAACATTGAACAGAACTACTATTAACGCTACGCCGTAGCACACACTAATACTACGCCGTAGCAGGTCTACACGTAGGTGCGAATGTTTAACAAATGAAAAGCGAGTGTTAAAATCGTGACAATAGGTGTCACGATTCTTCGTCACGTCTTTCAGGATAGATAAAACGGACCGGTTTCTAGCTCTTCTTAATTTAATAGACCTGTTATTTAAAGTTATGAACTTTTATCCCAATTGATATAAGAACGTTATGGACACATAAATAAATCGTTCTATGGTTTCATTTTAGTAATTTAATTGTCTCGTATGTTGGTAAATATTAGGCAACATGACCTTTCTGCAATTTTATTACGATAACACTTTTTTGTTTATAAACAGTTTTATTTTGGACATTATTTTGATAAAATTTTCGTTACTATTACACATTAAAAGTTAGAAGAAGCTTATATTATATCCAAGCTTACACAGGTATTACCATTTCATTTCGCACCCTATCTGTGGTACCAATAAAAAAAATTGAGACTCGTTCGTGTCACAAAACTACGGCGGTCTCTTTACAATTACGCAATAAAATTAATTAATCGCAGTATCTTTGCATAAGCAGTATTTTATGCAAAGATTTGTCATTAGCTTTACCTAATAGGTAAATAGTTTTATAGAAGTAAATTCTATTTCGATACTGCAATGTAATGTTCAGGTAAGTGCAGCTGTCAAACGCAGCCTTCACTGTCAAACGCAGACGATCGCGGATTGCGACGATTTAATTAAAGGAACGATGAAATTACTGAACGACTGTGATACCTGTACAGGTGTATTGCAGTAGGTGAGGTGCCCGCGCAGATAAGTTATTGTTAATGTATCAGTCAGAATATTGACTGTTCTGAGGCTGTTTCTGATAGTAGTGTATATTGCTAAATGCGAATAAAACAACACAAGAAATCACTAAACGGCAATACCTACATACTAATGGCGTAGTGGTTTTAGGTCCGTTTTTCATATAAAAAAACAGGTTGTTTTACCTACAGAAAATTAATGTTTCACGCATATATTATGAAAAATATGTCAAAATAGCTGTAGTAATCTTATGTGGTGGCTCATGGCACACTACGCCTACGAGTGTTGTGGAGATGAGATGAGACAAGTGGTCCACAAATGGTTGTTCTGAGGCTGGCTGTTCTTTCTGTTCGTTATTTGAATGTTTTAAGGACCCCTGTGACACTCGAATTACTTATTCCTAATGAAGCGTTGTCTTTTGTAAATATAGTAAATATAGTAAATATTTTATGTCGTCATGTCTAAATGAGTGCACCACTTTTTTTGTAATAAAGAATCAGTAAACCGTAAGAAAAGTAAAACATCAATTATTTATTTATTTTTCAAGTGAAAACTTCTTTAGCGGCGTTGTGCACTTTTTTTTGTGATGGGTAAAAAATGTTAAACTCGCGTCAGGATACGTGACCTGATCGAAAATTCGTAAGACGGAGGGAGAATTGTCATGTTTGTATTTTACCACATAAATGATAGTACTTTTATACTGATAATTAAAGCAATTCTTGCAAAATTATTCCCTAACCATTCCAAAATATCAAAAATGCACAACGTTAATATTCAAGTTTTCACTTCTGCCAGCACTCCCGAAGTGCAACCCGTTGTTTTTTTATTTATTTAAGGACAACCAACAAAGCATACACTAAAACATTGTAATGATACATACACAGAAATCCATTATATAGTGCCTGTCTCAATTATAGACTGCTACGATATGCATTAACAAAAAATAAAATACTTATAATCTATGCTCGTGTGTAAAAAAACAAATAAATGATGAAAAAGTGATATGACTTATTACATTCAATAAACGTGCAAACAAATAATGGCGTTAAAATAACAAAACTAATCTAAATTATTATAAATAAAATTTTCTTATTACTTTATTAGAACTGTATAGTTGTATAAACATAATTACAATTAATAATATTGCTTCATTGATTGTGCGTTAGCGCATACAAAAACAATATACCTAATAATTATGGTTACATCAGGCCTACTTAACTGTTAGTGCCGGGGCGTCGCCCAGGAGTTGTAGTCTGCTGGGTGGGCCGCTGAGGTCTCTTTTCCAGCGGCCCATCCATTATACCTACAAGGCAGTGAGTAGGCACACCGTGGGTTTTGGCCCGTAGGCCCGAAGTACGGGAGAGTCGGACATAACCCTATCGCCTCCCCTTGTTTCGAGAGGGTATGCATCAAACACATTTCCTCACGTAAAAAAAGGCCTACTTAACTGTTTGTGAGTAGTATTTCTATAAATGAAACTTTTCTTTTCCATTTAACAAAATTATAGTTTAACCGTTGTTTAAATATTAGCCTCAGGGCCGATTTTTCAATCGTCATATTATAACTTTTATCTCAGGCAGCGGTATGCTGTATTTTCTATACAAAAGCGATCAATACGATAATTCACCAGATAAAAGTTATCTGGCGATTGAAAAATCGACCCTTAGTTAATTATGTAACAGCCATATTTTTAACCCGAGTTAAAAAAGAAGCAGGTTCTATATTCGACGCTGAAGTTTATGTCTAGAGTTGAAAAGATCTGATGCGAATACAACACAACGCCATCTTATACGCAAAATGAAAACTAACAAAGTTTAAAACAGCACAACGCCATCTTGTATGCAAAATTAGAACCATCAAGGTTCAAAACACTTAAAACCTTGAATTGTTTCCTACTCTTACATCTTTTTTCCAGTCAGTACGTTCAATAATAATTAATCTATCATCAAACCTACCTTATCTAATCTACCTTAAAATTATTAGCAACATACTAGTAAACTTGTATTTTTATAATTTCAAATATATTATCAAGTTTACATCGATACGCCATTAAAAATATATACACAACTGAATAAAATAAAGAACTTCTATTACATACAAATATTATCACACATTTAAAATTGCAAACATTTATTGTTATTGAAGAACATAATAATATTAATTATTATAAGCTATATTATTCCCATGGGTAAATGTGCTACAACGCCATCTACCTTTTATCCCTTAAACTAAGATGCAGACAAGAAGAGCTAGTAGTTTGTTTCTCTTGCCGCATTGGCGCTGTCTGTACAAGACGCTGGTTGTTATAGAAACCGCATTGATGTGAGCAAAATAGAAAAGTTGCATTAGAGAGATTTTTCTTCTGCTTGTCTACACGAATAGATTAAAATAAAACAACTAAAACTTAATGGATTATAGAAAAAGCTAGCTATTACTGAAACACTGTGTAAATTTACATTCAATTTACATTATGACAAAGCCATATTACGCAC
Organism: Catocala sponsa; assembly: GCA_963564715.1. NCBI lineage: Eukaryota > Metazoa > Arthropoda > Insecta > Lepidoptera > Erebidae > Catocala > Catocala sponsa. The sequence goes on from OY751349.1 coordinate 21,058,035, forward strand.
CCGGGGGTGGACATTTAATTTAGTTGTAATGTTTTTCGATAAAATAATTATACCATAGATAGATTTATCTAGCGCATAACGAAAATATTCTAAGTCTATGGTCTAGCGTGTAGTCGTATCTACAGATGATATGCGTATTAGGTATCACATTTGAATGATATTTAATAATACAGATGAGTTAAACACAATTTCTCCTCTGTATGGATAAGAACTGTGTATAGTATTGCTTTCATGGCGCAGTGGTAGGTAATAAGACTGCTGTGTATGAGATCTCGAGTTCGAATCCCGGGTCGGGCAACAAAATATTATTAAGGGGAAGGCATACTAGCTGTGTTTTTTAAATATGTTACCTAGTAGGTGTGAGCTTATAGTCGTCCGTCAGGCACTTTTCCACACTTCGCTAAGAATTTTCTAGCTGGCAATCCATATTACACTCAGACAAGTCAGATTCAGCAATTGAACAAGAAACCTTACGATCGTATGCAAACGTACGCCACGGATCCAAGTAGACAGCCTTAATACATTCTCTTTCATTAAAAGTTTTAAGGTTAATTGGTTACTCACTGCGACTCTTGCTAAAAATATAAAAAAATAATTAAGTATTAAATGAAGTTTAATTTAAAATATCTCACACGTCTTTATAATATGTCGAAGAACAAACTTTGAGAACTAATTTTGGTTCGAGCATCTTCCACCTAAAGACGAACTAAGATATTTACTCAAACAGCTACGAAATTTCGCTTAAATTAATTAATATCGCGAATAGTTTCTACGAAAGTGTCTGTAGGTCTGACAAAGTAACAAAACGTATTGTTTCTGTGAGTTCGGGTAACTTTGTAGAAGTAACAATAGCGAGTGAGCTTTGAGAGACGAATGTGAAAGTTACACATGTTTTAATGCGCACTTCTTTGTGTAAATGTTGTGACTAAAAGTCTCCCAGCTGTAGTCTCACAGCTTCTGATTTCAAAGTAAGAAGTTTATGCTTGAAACAAAGCATAAAGCAGGCTTATTATTTTAAAATGAATTGAGGTATTTTTGGATTAAACTTTTTGGATGTATTTAGAGTTATATAGCCTTACCTATCTGTGGTATTTACGGCCTCGATAGCGTAGTGGTCAATGTAACTGACTGCCACGCCTGAGGTCGCAGGTTCTATTCCCGCACAAGTCTAACTTTGTGTGCATGAACATGGATGTTTGTCTTGGTCTGAGTGTTTCTATGTATAATATGTATGTATTTACAAAAAAAAGTATATATGTACGTTTATCCATTGTCTAGTACCCATGGTACAAGCTCTGCTTAGTTTGGGCTAGATGGTGTTGTGATGTTAATATTAATTTCTAGAATGTATCTTGTATCGTCAATGAACGGTTTAACTGACATTTATCTTATCTTATCTTATCTTATGTGGAGGCCAGTCAGTGCAGACCGACGACACTTCGACCCAGTGAAATCTTTTGTATCGACACTCACCCAATAACGACTGCCATAGATGTTCATAGTAGCCGGGACCAACGGCTTAACGTGCTCTCCGAGATACAGAGCAGGCGATAATTGTCAATCAATACGCACATAATTTCGAAAAGTCATATAACTTCCGAAAGTCAGAGGTGCGCGACGTGGGTTCGAACCCGAGACCCTCTGCATTGCAGTCTGTTGGTCTCCCCACTGAGCTATCGCTGCTCTAAATTAACATTTACTTCCTATGTGATTTAATAGCTTAGTTATACTAAGCCATAAGTGTAAGCAAGCAATCTTCACTACACGCAATATCATAAGACAGAGGTATACCTCGTTGGTAACAATGCTTATATATTTAATGGCAGTTAAAGTTGTAGTTTCCTACGACTCGTATAAAAGTATTTGAGGAACAACAACGTCACTCTGTGTTAGAGAGCCTGGCTGTGATGTCCCGCGGCTCTCATAATAGTTAAAGTTGTAGTTTCCTACGACTCGTATAAAAGTATTTGAGGAACAACAACGTCACTCTGTGTTAGAGAGCCTGGCTGTGATGTCCCGCGGCTCTCATAATAGACAACTCCAGATTTCGATGCAGTGAATGCGATGACAACAAACGATAGTTTTTGGTCACTATAGTATCGATAGTCTGAATGAAAGTAGTCAATACGTTAATTACTACTATTTAAATAGTCGGTCATCCAGAGGTGGAGATTAAAATTTGATAAAAAAGGAAAATATTTTTGCCTGTTTTCTGTTGACGATACGAGTTAGCTAGCTTGCTTGGAAAAGTACTACACTCTTACAGAACACCGGCAGAGTAGCTACAGGGTTACTGCGTTTCGCCTAGTAAGTAAAAGTTTTGGCGGTTTACCTACCTACCCCTACCATTCTTTTACGTTCATCTTTATCTCCTCCCTTCTAGGCTCGTCAAAACTCGCACGATACTGTTAGTATTGCAATGATCATAAACTATGGTGTTTTATTTGCTACCTTTATCTATAAAATGTATATTCACAAATGTAATATCGCCGATACTTCCTTGTCCACAAAAAACTGGTTAAGAAAAACACATTACACCCGATGCGGCCAACATTACAATGAGCAGAGGACTAGAATCACTTAAAACGTGGCGTCGTGCTCGTTAAAAAGTCGTTAAGCGACGATAGACGTTTTTGTAACAGCTAGCTGTCTATGGAAAAGTGGAAAGTTGACCTATGTATGTATGTATGTATCTGAAATGAGACAAAAACTGTTACAGAGAAAAAACATAGAAGTGTTTAATAACACTATTTGAATATTCATATCTACTTAGGCTTCCTAAAGAGATCATTTCCTAATGAGGGTGCTATAATTAAATACCTAGTGACAGGAATTAATAAAGATATAAGATGGGTTGGGAAAGCGGAACGAAAATGCGAGCAAAGATTATTTCAGAAGGGACAATCCAGAGAGGATGAACAGAAAGGAAGGCAAATATGTAGTTCTTGACCAAATCAGAGAATTTGAAACTCAAATTACTACTAATTAAAAAATATATATAATACTGAGTGTACTTATTCTCTTTTGAAAAGACGATTCGATGGAATCGTCTTTTCAAAAGAGAATAAGACTAGAATAAACATTTTGTACCACCGGTAACAGACATTTAAACAACTAAATTTGTACTTCACACAAATATTGTCCCGTGTGTGATTTAAATCCATAGTGCTCGCCGTAGTAGCAGTCGCGAGGCCACCAATTAAACCACTGCACCATCGGTGCGTCAATAGTTACAAATCTTTAATAGGTACATATTCTTTTTCTTTGTACGTTATTCCATAATAGTCCAATCATCTTAGTCAAAATTAGGTAAGTATCTCGGAATTTGAGATACCCAGCTATAAACTTGTATTTTGACATCCTAGAAATTGTCTCAAAACCTACATATGGTAGGGTGTACGCGACTATTAAAATCAAAGATCAAAAAGCATATTTAAGGTCAACCAGTAGTCCCGGTCAAAAACACGCCATATAAAGTTTATTAATAATTATTATTGATAAATACATAATTATTAATAATTTTCATTCATAACCTTAGATTTTAATAGTCGCGTACACCCTGCCATATGTAGGTTTTGAGACAACTTCTAGGATGTCAAAATACAAGTTTATACGAGTTTATAGCTGGGTATCTCAAATTCCGAGGTGAACTTACTAAGATGACTGGACTATAACTGAGTAATAATCCGCAATGTTCATTAACTAATGATCTATCTTTTTTAATCGACTCAAGTTTCACTAGAACCTATACCAGTAAAAATGCTACAACTATTCCGTATTAATTAAGCCGTTGATGGAGGTAAAATAATGATGTTGTTAAAAAACTGTGGTGCTTCGCGGGTACTTACAGTTATTATACAAATCGTTAGCCGTCGTAATTAACGCTACACGCAAAACTAGAGGTAAAATAGTATCTTTGTCATTTTTACATAGCATCACGACCATGTATCTTCGAAGGGTGATGGAGAGATCGGTTACATCTACATTTTGGCAGCCACGATCAGGAATAACTTTATTTAAATTTATTTTTATACAACGAAGGTGGCAAACATGCATACGGCCCACTTGATGGTAAATGGTCACTGTAGCCTATGGACGCCTGCGACACTAGAGGCATCACTTGCGCGTTGCCGACCCTTTAGGAAAGGAAGTGGGGAGGAGAAGGAGCGTGATGGGGGAAAAGGGTGATTGGGCCTCCGGCACTCTCACTCACTGAACGAAACACAACATTAGAAATACTGGTATTTCACGTCGATATTGACCTGAAAATATTTAGACCAATTAAAACTCTTCTGGACTGTAATTTGCTTCAAGAAGATTTAAATCGCCTGACAGAATACTGTGCTAGAAATAAACTGAAGCTGAGCATATCTAAATGTTACTGTATCAGTTTCACTAAAAATAAAAACGTCTTTCAATACTCATACACATTGAATAATGTAACATTGGCAAGGTCATGCTTGATTCGTGACCTGGGAATTCTACTAGATGATAAATTACACTTAGATGAACATATAAATAAAATAGTTAGTAATTCTTATCGAATGTATGGTTTTGTTATGAGAGCGACTACCGAATTTAAACACCCATCAACATTTGTACATCTCTATCGTTCTTTAATCAGATGTCAATTGGAATATGCAGTTCCAGTGTGGAATCCCTACTATAATAAATACACGCATTTTATAGAAAGTGTACAACGTAAGTTTTTAAGATCAATGCACTATCGCTGCTGTAGAAATTATTCTATGTCTTATAATGATTTACTTACTAAATATAACCTCCTACCTTTGACGTCAAGACGTACTTTTCTCGAAACAATGTTTTTATATAAATTATGTAACCACTCTTATGATTGTTTGGATATTTGTAACAAGCTATGCTATATAATACCTAGAACTGTACAGAGACGAGAGGTTCGAGGGCGTCCACTGTTTGCTGTCACTAAAGCTCGAACAAATGCTGGAATGAGAGCCCCACTTCGTCGCATGACAAATAACTTTAATAAGAAATTCAGTAGTCTGGACATATTTTTCTTATCTGTTGGCAAATTTAAAACCCTACTCGGCACCCTATGTGCTAATGTGTTTGATTAAGTGTTATCTATCTCTATATCTATACCTATGTAACTACTCAAAATATATATTACTTTTGTAAGTGTGGCTGTGGACGTATATGATGTTATTATTATTATTTTATTATCTTTTCTTTTCTTTTTATTGTAAAACTAAATTAACTGTCTTTGTCTTCTGTTTATATGTGGAGAATGTAGTTGGTAACATATTTATTAGATCTATAGTTATATTTATTTGTAAAACACAATATTATGTTACTGTTTATTTTCCCAAATAAATAAAATAAAAAAATAAATAAAAATATTCTGTGAGAGGGTAATCCTTCCCCGGTCGAGCCGGCCCATTCATGCTGAAAGCAGCGAGGCTCGGTAGTAACTGTTACCGTTTAACATGCAATGTCTTTTCTTCCTTTTATAAAATACAACGCCCGCAGTAGCAATAATTCCTGTGTCGCGGAGAACTTTACCAACATTCAAACAACGGTCACAAAGAACACCTAGACTCAGAACAACTATTTGTGGAACACAACAATGTTTGTCCCGTGTGGGAATCGAACCTACAACACTCGGCGCAGAGGCAGTGGCGAGGCGATCACATAAAACATTACGGCCATCGGTGCAGTTAAAAATATCCGTGCAGTATATTTCTTTAGAATATTAGTTATATTTTGTGTAACTATGACGTGATTTCTTCTGCAGTATAGTAGCAAATGCATCTACTGTGCATGACGACTCAAGTTCAATTTTACTTACTTTACTGGCTCAGCGACCCAAAGTGTGTCTTGGCCGTCGATACGCGAGAATGCCAGGTAATTCGGTTTTTGATCATTTCCCGCCACTTTTTGGCTTGAAGCTCTCGCAGATCTGCTTCCACAGTATAACTCCAGCAATATTTGGGACGGCTGACAGGACGTCGCCCAGTTGGTCGTCCCAGGTAGGCTCTCTTAGCTCCACGATCCTCTCCCATTCTTGCTACGTGACCAAGCCAGCGAAGTGGGTGCGCTTTAATTTCCCCAATTATGTTTGGGTCCGTTACAAGATCTTGTATTTCGGAATTTTTACGGATCGGCCATCTACCATCGGGTCTCTGAACTGGGCCTAAAATCTTCTTTAAGATCTTTCTCTCGGTTATTAAAAGTCGATTCTCCTCTTTTTGTGTCAGTGTCCAAGTTTCACATCCATACATCAGTATAGGCCTGACTACTGTTTTGTATATGTAAATTTTGGTGTTTCTACAGAGAAACTTCGACACTAGCACCTTGTTAAATTTTTTTCACAAGTTCAATTTTGGGCCCGATGTTATTGCGATTTTCAAATCCATAGTCTCACTTGTAAATTCTACACATAGCTTAATTTTAGTACAAATGGTAAATAGCGCTGTACTAAACTTGCAGCTACTAAAATTAAGGTATGTTACCAAAAGATTCTTTAGTTTAAAGTTAAATAAAAGAAGTTTGGAAAAATAAATCAAGTACACTTCACCGAAATACTTTCTTACTTATCGTTCTTTCAATTCGGTGTGGCAAGCAATAACGCCAATTTTCCCAAAAGTAATGTCAACTGCACCGCGAAAATTTCTATCTGAAACTTGGCAGCCATAATGCTTTTCAGTCGTTTAGAAACAGATGGCGTTGTTCCCTTAAATGAACATTGCCAGCGCATTGCAGAAGCAAGACTTTGGAAGGTTTTGAAATTAATTTTATTTATGACCACATTTAATTCAATAGTAATCATTAAAAACCTCAGGCGGTTGTGGGATTTATTATTTTGGACCAAAGGTTTTAAATTAAATAGTGTGCTGTATCAAATATTAACATGATGGCAAAGATATTTAACTAGATTTTTGCTCGCGGCTACGCTCGCGTTAGTATAGATTTTATTAATAATATTCTATTCTTCGAGAACAGTACTTTTTTCTGAATGAAAGGCATGCCCCTTTATCCTTTTTTATACTCCTGATGACATGTATCTATACGAAATTGCATGATTCCGGCCAAATAGTTAAGGCGTCAAAGTGTAACGAACAATCAGCCTCACTTTCGCATTTATAATATTAGTTAGGATAACAAACAGTTACACATTATATTCTTACAACTAATACAGCATAACTGATGTTTGAGCAAATAAATAGCCACATCGTGGTATATGGTATTATCTACAGATAACCTAATTAATTGACTATGTCATTGATACGTTGATTTAATAAATTTTTGACGCATAAGTCAAGTAATGCTAGAATTCTTCTTTTGCGTTTTATAAATCAAATAGACTTTTTAGCCGTAAAATCATACCAGTAATAAACAAATAAAAGAATTTATGTAATGTAGATTGTATCTGTCTTAAGAAATGAGACTACCAGTGCATGAGCTCTACGGACCGAATTATGAGATGGACAAAGTGTAAAGGGTCTTTTTCAAAAAAGTTATCAGTACCAGCACGAAGTCTACAACCGCGACTGTTTGTGTTTGAATAGCTTCACGTGAAATCTAAAACTATAATATACGAAAAGTGAATGAAATACATCTCTACCTATGTAATTCAGGATTTATGGGTATCAGGTGTCTATGGAAAGTGGCGTCTAAACGGGAATTATTTTAGGGCGATATGTGGCTACCCAAAGAATTATGTTTGGAATGACCGAGGCATTTAAATGTTTCTGTACTATAGTTAAAACATTGGAGTCACGTATTGCTGTTCCAACGTTGTTTAGAAGCCTATTAAAAATTATTTGTTATTTAAAATGTTTACTTCTTTTCTTTTCTTCTTTCTTTTTCTTTTCGTGTGGTTAGTGGCCAACCCGTTGTCAAGAGTTGTTCAAGCCGCCCGTAGGCCTCTGACATGGCTTAACGAGTGCTGTCAATTTGACAACAACCGGGACCGACTTTTTACGTGCCCTCCGAAGCACGAAGACGCTCAGATGAAATACCACTAAGCGGTCACCCATCTTATAGACTGACCGCACTCAACGTTGCTTAGCCTCGCTAATCGTTTACCGATCAATAAATGCAACTGGCTATGTTTACTGTGTTGTCGAGTTATGCTAAAAGGTACATAAAATATATAGCTTATTTACGTCACTCAGGCTAATAACAACATAAAAATGCTCAGTTTCTTCACCAATTTTATAGTTTTCAATCCTGTTTCCGAAAAAAGCTATAACTCGCTCGTATGCCGTAGCTCAGTACACTCACTCATATCTAAAATTGTATCTGTATCCTGGAAATTGAAAATGTTATCTATAGTTGCGCGCCTGCGTGGCGCTTGTCGTGGATAGAGAACTTTATAGCTGGCTTTTATTTTATCAATTTCATGCGTCAGACTGTGGGGTGCAGTTTGGATATTGGCTGGTAGAATATTAGGAGTGCTTTTGTTACGAATATTAATATCAATTTAATCTAAAAAGTCGGTTGAAGCTATTTGGTAGGATGCAAGCTATAAGTATTCGAGCCGAATTTTCTAACAACAATAAATCTACAGGATGTAACAGAAAGATGCGGTCATATTTCAGACCTTTCTGTTACATTCTGTATATAAATAACAGGGTGTCAGGGCGTTTGTGGTTGCATTCCTCCAAAACGGCTCGACTGATTTTTATGACATTTTTTATGTATATTTGGTAGGTATGAGAATAGGTCGTAAAGTATATTTCATACCGCTAGGTAAATAAATGATTTATACGGCAGAACAACGTTTATCAGGTCAGTTAGTTTATTTATAAAAATGAAGTAGTGGGTGGGTATTAAAGAACAACACAGGCCAAGCAGCTCCAGGCTGGCCTTCAAGGACCTCATGAAAACAGACACCTTGACTAGGTTACTCCTAAGTTATGTCCGTTCATGCATAAGAAAATAAGTGAGAAACGGCAATGAATTGCCGTAAATCTTAGTTCGAAAAAATGGTTCAAGAAATATGCAAAGGTCAGAGGTCTTGAGGTCAAAGGTCAAAGGTCATAGTCATTTCAGGGTATATCGACTATGCTAAGTTGAATGGCGTTGACCGCGAGTCTCTAGCTCTTACGGTTCTTGAGTTGAAAGTTGTATAACAGACGGACAAATCTGTTGTATAAGAGTTTTTCGAACTCTAAAATAGCAACCGTCGTGTACCTATGGGGTGAAGAAGAAAACCGAGTAAAAATAGAGACAGCAATTATATTATTATAAAAAAGCTGTTATAAAAATAAAATACATACTTATAGGTACCTCAAAAGTACCTATATGTGGACAGAGGTGCATTAAACCCACATTCGGCTAGCTAAGGATTTAGGTTCTACATAAAATTGGCTAAGCTTATCGTCCTATACGGGGCACAGTGTCAGACTCCGCACTGCTACTGAGAATTTGTTAACAAAGAAATTCAATAACATTTTGCTTGCAGCCCTCAAGCCCAGCAGTCGCAATAATTACTACTGCGCCATCAAAGGAGTTTAATAAAACATATTGTTAGATCTCTCATGTGAATATATACCTAGTTATGATTGTTTGAAGAGACATACTTTGTTAACTCCATATAACATGTACCTATATTTGTATGCTATTTGTAACGGCTAAACAGGCTTGTGCTAATTTATTATAGTATGACATCAATGTAATGTACCTTGTTTACAGCAAATAAATATATTCTATTCTATTCTATTCTATTCTAGTTATCCTCAGAAAATGGTTAGAAAATAATATTATATAACATATAACAGCGTACTTAGTTCAGTAGGTAACTAACTAAAAAGTGTAAAAAAATTCTCTTTGAAAAGTCGCCGTTTTTAATATCAAAGTTTATTGCCTCCGTTTTTGTATTTTTCCTCATGATGCAATTTTAAGCAACGCTTGAATTTTTCAGCGCTTTCAGATAATATTTCCGTTGAGTTGGTGCTAGTTTTCAAAATATTAATATATCTTTTAAGAAGCTTATGAAATAAGAAACTGCTTCGGTCCTTTAGAAGCACAACATTTAATTGGAAAACTACTTAGTGTGCTGCAAGTGAAGTTAAAGTACATATATTTCCTAGTCGATTAACTTTTATAGCTATTCATTTTAGTGCCCAGTATGAGTTAATAGAAATTTTCGTCAACACAATATTGCTAGCTAAAACGAAATGTAGTAATAATGTGGTGTTATGTAAGCTTGCTATTACATACAAAGCTATATTAATAAATAAAATCCTAGTTTATTTGCTATCACAGAAACTGTGTCTATTGTGATAAAATAATTAGGATCGACTGTTTGTTATTTTTAAATCTGAATGTATTTCTGGTCTGGTACTGCAAACTAAAAGTAAAGGTTTTCTTATACAACTACCCTCGTTTTATCGCCACAGTGGGTCCTATAGGTACCTCCAATATGGCCGAAGTGTAGGTACTTTTCACGCACACTGTTGTCACACGGATTCTATTTAAATGCAAATCCGGTGACCCTTTGTAACGACAGGAGACTTCGCAAAGTAAATTTGATGCTAAGTCACATTTATTGGTTGTTTTTCAAATGCCAATGTTTTATTTTTGATGATTTTATTCGATCCGCGCATTTAAGGTTGCAGAGTTTTGTCTTTTTCTATACGGAAATTGTGTTAAAGAAGGGAGTATTACACATCCTAACTAATATTATAAATACGAATGTGAGTTTCTTTGTTTGTTTGTTACACTTTCACACCTTAACACGACCGATCATCATAAAATTTCTCAAACACATCAGGGATACAGAAAAGGGCGTAGGTTACCTTTCATCCAGACAAAATGCTGTTGCGTGTGAAGTCGCGGAAAAAGGAAATCTAAAATAAAACATGATAATGGACTATTAGCTAAGCTACAATATATATAAATTAACGCAACTTTTGCATATTAGAAAACAAATGTAAATTTGAACCTAAGAGTATCAGAAAAATTTGCATGAACATTCGTGGATTAAAATTCCTAAACGAATGATGCCCTAATGATGAACAGGGCTCACTCCTTGGCACACTAGATCTAAGAAAAACTAAGTCTTGAAGATTCATAGGAATACTTGTATGCTAGGTACTAAATTCTTTAAAATTTCGAACCAGTGTTGGTTTCTAAATCTTATATACATATTATTTCATGTAAGTAGAAGCCAATATGTCACTGCACAAGCACAAAAGAAACACCCTTTGCTTTATATTCGATTGAGTTCGTCGAACAAGCACGAAAATAAAAAGATCTTTCACAAAACAAAGCATTTTCCTTTATCTCTATTTTGCTGATTTAAGCCGTGTTCTCCCATCAAGCTCACAACATAGAAAATCCACCAGAAATACACAAATCGATACCTAATTCTTTTATTCCAGCACAGAATTAAGGTCACGGGATCCACAAAAATCCGGCAACGCAACAATTTACGCGACCCGCGACCCAGTTCTCTTTCACACCAAAAATGTTTGGAAAATGTACCGAAAAAATGTAGAAAAAATTGTATGAAAAGCAGACCGCGGGTGTTTCAGATGTTGGCCGGAGTTGGAACATGTGCGTTTGATTAATAATGTTTTTTTAAAGCCAAAGTTTGAATATTTATGTAAGCGCTACTGTTGTTTGTGATGGATAGCGTGAATGTATATCTACGTGTCTAAAACTTGTAAATTTATGCTAGTCTTTTAGTAGTTTTACTATTGTAGTAGATATATGTTAGGCCATGACTGTAGGGTGTTATGTAAAATGTGAAGTGCTATTAGGCTTACTGTAATGCTTTTCAGAGTAGAACGAGAGGAAGTATAAAGGAAAACTAGCATTTAAATTTATGGAATCTATTTGCTATGGCGCTCTTTGGGGGAGGGCTTTGTCCAGCAGTGGACTATTATAGCCTGATGACGATGATGATGATTTGTTACCAAAAAAGTTATAATTAAAATTGCACAAAAGAAAAAATAATCTTCTAAAAACGAATGTTATGTAAGGTCTATGTCACTCAAACAGCGTTAATCAATCGAAGACAAGAAACAGAAATATATGGAAAGTATTGTATCGTTCCAAGTTGATGATAAGCCTTAAGCGATCGTTGTTACTAAACAACTGTAATTAAAGGCGAATATCAGGGACGATGTATAGAGATAAGAAAATCACGATATCAGCCAACTATCCTCATTATTACTTTTATACTTTCGTGTTACATGACTTATGTAGGGAATTAACGAGCTCATGTTTTTACGCAGCTCCTGTATTGAGTCTGCTTGTGGTGGAACCTGGGCGAAACGCCAAGTGCTATAAAAATGTAAATGTATGTTGGTGTAGTAGTTTCAGTGGCCGCCTCGCCATGGCACCGGGTGTTGTGAGTTCGATCCTAGTCGGAACAAAAACTAGTGTGATGCACAAATAGCAGTTACGAGTCTGGGTGTTCTTTTTGTTCGATATTTAAATATTTGTAAAGTATACCGCGCTATAGGCATTACTCCTCAGGAGAGAGATATTTAAATGTTTGTAAAGTATACCGCGCTATAGGCATTACTCCTCAGGAGAGAGATATTTAAATGTTTGTAAAGTATACCGCGCTATAGGCATTACTCCTCAGGAGAGAGATATTTAAATATTTGTAAAGTATACCGCGCTATAGGCATTACTCCTCAGGAGAGAGATATTTAAATATTTGTAAAGTATACCGCGCTATAGGCATTACTCCTCAGGAGAGAGATATTTAAATGTTTGTAAAGTATACCGCGCTATAGGCATTACTCCTCAGGAGAGAGATATTTAAATGTTTGTAAAGTATACCGCGCTATAGGCATTACTCCTCAGGAGAGAGATATTTAAATGTTTGTAAAGTATACCGCGCTATAGGCATTACTCCTCAGGAGAGAGATATTTAAATGTTTGTAAAGTATACCGCGCTATAGGCATTACTCCTCAGGAGAGAGATATTTAAATGTTTGTAAAGTATACCGCGCTATAGGCATTACTCCTCAGGAGAAAGATATTTAAATGTTTGTAAAGTATACCGCGCTATAGGCATTACTCCTCAGGAGAGAGATATTTAAAAAATACCATATGATCGTGATAATTGCCATTCGTAATACAAAAATAACTGGTCTATTAAATCTCAGTACCAAAGTCTCACTCGAGTCGGCTGTTACATGATGATAGACAACTGTTCTATGGTTACCGGCGAGGTGACAACTAAGTATGAGACTATTTTCTTAGTAGAACTGACTTAATAATAGCAATCTTGCACATAAACTCTTCCTGTCGTGAATCCCACCGCTGGCCATCTTCTCAGTGTGAGAAGGGTTAGGCTATAATAGTCCACCACGCAGGCTCAGTGTGGGTTCGCTGAACCAACTTGCTGCATCCTTATTGTCTAGTGCGATGGGAATTACCAGCGCAGTGTCGCTGAGTGAAACCACTTGTTATAGTCCATAAAGTTACACAAAGACTGCACTATAATTCCATATTTATCTTTAATAAAGCTGTTTAAATTTTCACAGGCGAGTGTTGATTGCTTCTACTGTGAAAATAAGAACACAGTCTGTAAAGTTCCCATTTGTTCAAGGATTCTTGCTTTTAGATTTACTGTGTAATGTTTAGGAAGCAACGTTATGAATCTTGTTCATATTTTAGCAGATGTTATCTAGTTCATACTTTGCAGAAGGCACTCATACTTTGCAGTGTACCGATCCAACTCGGTATACAACTATGAATAAAATTAAAGATTTATGATTCAAGATAACCTTACGATAATGAAACAGGCGCGGTGGTAGGAATAGGATTTCTGGCTTCGGTAGAATAATATTGGGTTTCTGTCAAGACATTCTCAGTAATACCACAGATATTTGATTTATGCCCGGAAGACAGCTAGGCTCGCCACCTTTTTAGTGGGACTTAAAACTACAGCAAGCAAAATAAGGGGGTGTTGTTTTGTTAAAGAGTTATCTCGCATTAGGTATAAATCCTGTGTTGCGAAGGACTCTACAAAGCACACACAGACGTCGAATAACTATTTGTGAATTACACTAATTTTTGTTCAGAGTAGGGATCGAATCTACGACACTTAGCGTACTGGCTAACGAGGCGTCCACTTAAACTATTACACAATCCGTGTATACCCCATCGGCTTGAGGTTATGTATGTACTATGAGGTTGTCATTAAGGAGTTAAAGTAAACACGTGCATCTCTTACAAAACCCCGTTTATTAGTCATTGTCACATAATGGTATAAGAATATATATTAACACAAATACACACAAATAATGCTTACACATACATCAGTAAAGTTAGGGTTGTACCATACCATAGTACTTTAAAATTAACCCAAAGCAGTTGCTGCCATAACCAAAAGTCTTCCTATATTAAAAACACCACGTGAGTTTAACGATCCCCAAAATGACTTCACTTGCTACTCTGTGGCTCATTTCCTCCATCGCCTAACTTATTTGAACGTACCAAGGGACAGTAAATTACAAAAACTTTACTTAACAAAAGTACTTCCAAATTCGATGCTATGGTGTTTGCACTGGATCTACTCACCATAATTCTTAATTAGCTATTTAACATAAAGTTAAATCTAATTAATTATTACACAGGGGTTTAACTCTGGCAATTTGGGCCCTCTTTGGTCGGATTCCTTTGAGTTTAACATTTTTCAAATGTCAATTAGAATTATTTAAATTTTTCTACGAGTTGATGTACTTAATTTATTAACGAAGATTACTAAGAGTGCTAATTATGTTATGCATAAAGAAATTGTGTTTCTATTAGTTTACATTCAGCGAATACACTTGTCATGTCAATACAAACTGATGCCTGTGTATCTCTGAAGGAATAAGCAGAGGTACAGAGTATATTGTTGTACCCACGTTTTGTAACCTCATGTAACTGGAGGCGAGTCTATTGCCGTCCACGTGGCACATTTTCAGACTCCGTGCTCCTACTAATAATAATATAATAATATTCTACCACATACACACAACACCATCTAGCCCAAACTAAGCAGAGCTTGTACTATGGGTACTAGACAATGGATAAACATACATATATACTTATTTTTTTGTAAATACATACATATTATACATAGAAACACCCAGACCAAGACAAACACCCATGTTCATGCACACAAATGTTTGACTTGTGCGGGAATCGAACCCGCGACCTCAGGCGTGGCAGTCGGTTACACTAACCACTACGCCATCGAGTCAAGTACTAAGAAATATACGCACAAAATACCAATGACACCTTGTCCAAGTTGCGAATCAAGATCGGAATCTCTAGTGAACCTTGTGCCACGCGACCACAGAAGCAAGCTCTGCCAATAAGTTTTTTTAAAGACTCAACGAAGGATCACTGTGTCGCTGGACATTTAACAAACATTATCCTGACATCCTGACAGACATCACCGCAAAATAAGGCACTGTTGCGCCAGATATAGGTCCCATATAATAAGCGAAAAGCCAGTTTTTCCAGTACATAGCCTGACTTAGTGCTGCGTATTTCTTAATAAGAAACCCCAATATTACGTTTCTCGACCTGAAAGTCGGTTCCGATATCTTTCGATCAGCAGTAAATCTAAGCATAACCCTGACCCACAAGATCATCTAACCATATAAAGATCAGTGCAGAGCAGATTCAATGTATTTCTCAGTTCAAGATATCGTATGTAATGCTATCCTATGCTATTATATGCACCCTCCATTGCGTTATCAATTATCATAGATACTTTTATTCATTATTTCAAAATCAAAATGCACGTACGATATTTTTTATAAAGACTACTCCCGCACTATGAGTAATTCCTGTGACGCGAAGGCCTTTACAAACATTAAAACAACTCGCAACAACTATTTATGGAACATACAAATGTTGGTACCTTGTGGAGGTCTGACCTTCTTCACCCAGCGCAGAGGCTGTGGCGAGGCAAACACTAAAACCAAACACCAACCTTGCAGTCATCAGTCAACAGTGATCACACATTTTTTTGTCATGCCCGGGGTCCAAACATAACATTCAGTACATTGCGAGGCGACTACTTAACATCTACGCTATCCGTGCAGTTAAATACACAGCTTTAACTCAGTTTTTAATATAGTTCTCATACAAGTATGTAAGTTCTATATTTTATGCAAAACAACCTCAGACACAGAGCAATAAAGAGAACAACATTCTTATGCAAGCTCATCTTAGTTTTGCATATCTGTATCATAACAGGAAGACATAGACACAAGAAACGTTAGTGTTATAACTTCGTAGCCTTTATTGTAGACCTTTTTTATTGTCTCTACAATAAATCTCTACATTTATGAGTAGAATCGCCTTTTTTCCACTATCATGTAAGTTAACTGGAAGAATTCGCATTATCTGATTTATAAGTTCTGTTTATCACAATACACATTAGTTGAAATTAAAATAGCTACTGCCTGTGTGAAACCGATGAAAACGCGTAAGGAATATGAAAATTATTTTATATGTTTAGTCGTGTTTTGCATCATCTAGAGATGCGTTAACATATCTTTATCTGTTTGTTAAGCTTCGTCCAAACCTGTTGAACCAGTTACAAACAGGCAAACATCTTCACAATACTAACAACTAGCTTTTGCTCGCAGCTTCGCTCGCGTAAAAGTAGGTTAGATTATGTTAGTAAAAGAACATTTAAAAAAAGCCTGTGTTACTTGCTGATAATATAGCTTTAGAATTACCTTTACAAACAAACAAAAAAAAATTAAAATCAGTTGTTTTTGTAATACAGATAATTCAAATATCAAAATTTTTAAATAATAGTTGAAAGTAAACAAGTACATAATAATAATAATATACTTGCAACATTAGGGATGTTATTTTTAAAAAGTAGTAGTTTTTAATTACAACTGTTCCTCTAATCATTTCTCCTGTGATTCCTAGGGGACAAGAATATTGAAAATCCTGACACAAAGCGCATTGTAAGTCCTAACACCTAACTGTAGATTATATAACACTAATTTTTGCCCGCGGCATCGCTTGCGTAAATGTCGGTTAGGTTAGAAAAAAAAAAAAAAAAGGTTAGTAACATTGCTTTTTTTCTGGATGAAAGGTACCTATGTAGGTATGTACGGGTATGACCTTCTGCACCCCTGACTACGCTACGTGTATACAAAATTTCATGATGATCGGTTAAGTATTTAAGGCGTGAAAGAGTAACAAACTCACATTCACATTAATAATATCGGTTATGATTTTAATCTTATTTTAAATCGAAACCAGCAGTCTGGTTTGTTGGCGCTGTTTCAATTAATTTTATATCTTCTTTATCATTGTGAGTATTTCAATGTCTCATCTGAAATTGTATATGACTCTATGAGTCTTTATTGTGTTTTTTATAATACGTTAGATATTATGTTTTTTAAGCACATAATATTGCTTCTAATTGACTGATATGCATATTTATTATTGGTGTAAGCACGCGATCTTGCCTTCGTTATTGATTATGTAAATGTACCTATGTATGTTTGTGTTTACTCTGTTTATATGCAATAAATTGTTAATGGCAAGACAAACTACTACGTTGTTCATATAGTCACCTTACACTGTACTATTATGTAAAATTTATATTCGGTAGAGCCGTCTCTACATTTATATGTGGAGTCAACAATCAACTACAAATTCGAGACAACATCCACATAAATATGAATTGAGATAGGTAGAGTCAGTACGTGACTCTATCAAGGTGTGACGTGACGGTTTGTTAACAATAAAAATTGGTCACACGTAGCTAAACAATTTAAAATATTTTGTTTCACAGCTTTTGTAGAGTCGTGTGACAGGGTAATGAAGTATATGGCAGGGTAAATAGAGTCATATGCAAATTAATTTGTTATAATCAATGCGTGTATTAATAAAATTGTATGTATGTAGTGTTTTAGGAAGTAACGATGACACTGTAAGTGTGATTTGTGTTGAGGGGTTGATCTCCCTACACAAAATACGTGTGGTGCATAATTACTTGTTCCAATCCAATGGCCAGTCTTACAAAAATCAAGGAAAAGTATGTTTGTTTTTTTTTTGTTATCCAAAATATAAATTGCACGCTGTTTTACTATTGTTAGGTTAAAAAAGAGAGATGGCAAGACTTTTATATTATAGATAAATGTTATTTGGAGGTGGTGAAACAGGTCCAAAGTGTTTTAATGTTGTGATTTATTTTTGTAATTCAGGAATGGACTCTAGTGTAGGAGTTGTATTTAAAAAAATACAGCTGTGTTTTATTAAAATAACGGCGGCTGGGGACAGGCCTTATTTTAAGAAACCAGAAGTTTAATCTTTGTCTATTTTACTGGCCAAGTGTGAATTGGTAGACTTAATTCATCTTTATGAACATCACGTAGAGCATGCAAGGCATTCCGACATTAATATATTAATAATATAACAATATTCTATCACATACAACACCATCTAGCCCAAATTAAGCAGAGCTTGTACTATGGCTACTAGACAATGGATATACATACATATATATATACTTTTTTTTGTAAACACATACATATTATACATAGAAACACCCAGACCAAGACAAACATCCATGTCCATCCACACAAATGTTTGACTTGTGCGGGAAGCGAACCCCCGACCTCAGGCGTGGCAGTCGGTTACACTAACCACTACGCCATCGAGGCCGCCAATATATTTATACATTCAAGTGCCCTCTGCTATCTGTTGATAGATGGACAAACCACTTACTACATGACATAGATTGCTCGTTAGCTTCTGCATCGTTAACTTTGTCGCCAAACTGTGTTTGCCTGAAATGTTTAACACAAGCAAAAACAAAATATCAAACTCCTACCGTCAAGTGTCTGTTATTTGACAAGAAAGAGTTCCAACTCCTTAAATTCAAGCGACTTTTCAAGTTATCCTTGGATAAACTATTTGTATGGATTACACCAACCCCGGTACTAAAGTTCACGGGTCATGCGGATGGGAACCTATTTGTAAAGATTACAGGAGAGTCTCATATTTGCATGTGATTTGTATCCGAGACGCTTGGAGTTCTCGGCGAGGTTACCTTACGGGGGTGACCGTAAAACTTGATTGCCAGTATGTGCTATTAAAGGATTACTGTCTGTATTTCTATGGAGAAACGTACGTAACGTAACTATCATGAATGCTAATTTTGAACTTTTACAAAAGGAGTTTTATTTGAAGGAATCTTTTCCTTTGTACCTCTATATAAGCCACCGTTCTTATCTTACCGATAGGTGCTATTCCATATGCAGAATTGTAATAAAAGTCACCCAGTAGATTAGAAAAACCAAAACAAATCGTAAATACAGCGTATCTTGAGCCTAAAACGCGTAATCGCCAAATAAAATAAAACACTCGTAAACTCATCCCGGCAAACAATAATATTACCAAAAAGTTTGTTTAGCAACAACGCGCTTTGATTAATTCCGCATCAATACCCAAGCTCTTTTTCTCTCTCGTGCAAATTAACTATATGAGAGAACAGGATAAATATAACTTCGTCAAGAAAAATCAGAGATTGATTGTTCCTCCACCTGGCATGTGGATTGATGTCTTTTGAATATTTACGCGAATGCCTTAAGCGTTTTTCTTGCTCCTCTTTAAGGTAATTTAGCTTTTATAGTTTATGCAATAAGAGTGATTTTCCTTTGTGTTAAGGCAATCATTTTTCATTGTTTATCGCGTTCGTTGATACGGTTTGCTGATGCCGAATAAATTTGGTAAACGATTTAGCACGCCCCATTGTCGGAAATGTTTTGGGAATGGTGATTTCGTTGAATCCGACTGCAGAATACAATGAACATTTCAAGTTGATTTTAAATGATGAAAGGCAAAATTAATTACTTCGACGGAAATAAATATTTCAGCTACTAAAAATCGAAACGAAATTGTTTGTATAAAGCTTTATTACAACAGACTCTATAAATGATTTTATAAAAGAAGTAAGAATATAACTAATTAAACCTTAAAACCAATGAATTACATCTGCAACTTTGTAAATTAATTATTTTTTATTTTATATTAGATACATACATATATGGTTGTTTTAGAATGATTGTCACCGTTTCATACCTAGGCCTATCCACAATTTTACAGCTACAGGCGTACTTCCATATTTTATACGATTTGTTTTCAAAATCTGCATTGCAGTTACACAGTTGCTGAATTATGTCATTCCTACCGTGCGTAAAAATAATTTGTATAAGCCTCGGGTTACACATACTCTTTGAATCCCATGCCTTACATAATATTCCAATCACATGTAACCCATGGCATTCCGTGATAACTAATCATTTTTAAAGTTATTCTGTCAGTATATTCTTTCTAGCAGCAAGAAGTCCGGACTAAAGACCAGTCCACGACAATTTACTTGATGATTACATACATACATAGATTCACGCCTGTTACCCAGAGGGGTAGGCAGAGACTACGGATTTCCATCCTGACACACTTCTCTGACTCTCTCTCTCTCTGGTTATCCAGAACGTCTTCGATCTGATCAAGAAACGTTTGCCTAGGTCTTGCCCTGTAGTCCCTTGCGACCGTTCCATTCACACTAGCCTTATAAACTTTCTTAGTCAGTTTTTCTCGCCCATTCTTTCTACATGCCCAAACCAGCTTAACATACCGTTTTCTATTCTCGTCACTATATCCGCTTTCATGCCGCATCTCTCTCTAATCACACTATTCCTTACTCTATCTTTCAGAGTCAGACCACATTTATTTCTCAGCGTTTTCGTTTCTACAGCATTTATTCTGCTCTTATGCTTCTTTTGCCATACCCAAGTTTCACTTCCATGCATGTGTAGGCACTAATAGTCCTTTCTGATGGTACTTGACGATACTTCTTATAAATTAATAAGAGCTAAAGGCATTGCTTATGAAATGTGCAATACGACTTTCTAGGGTATAAACGCGTATGTATGTATGTAATTAATGTAATGTCTATTTATCTGTAATACTATTAGACGTACAATCTTCTTATAATGAAGTTTAAATTTGAAAACTAGGTAAATATATGAAAAAGATTTGAAATAGAAATAATATAAAAGGCCTTTATTGATATAAATTATTCCTACATGACAACATGCTTAGTAAGTTCACAAAGTTTGTGAATAGAAGCTACATGCCGTATATTAACCTAACATTTAGAGTGGTAAGGACCTTTGATGTCAGAAATGTTATCCTGAATACTTTGTACGTTAGTTACCAAATTTTATACGAAAGTCACGACTTTAATCATAAAAGTAACATTAAACAAAACTGAGATTTGCGAATTACTTTACTGCCTGAATTTATATCCAAACTTATTTATATTTACAAGGCGATGTTTGTAAATGTCCCCAAAGTACCAACAAGTGTCATAAACGAATAAAACCGTAAACTTGTTGTTTATGGCAACACTGACCGTTTCCCGTTTAGTGTTGCCGTGCCGCTTGTAAAAGCATCAGGTTTAGTACCCTAAAGTATTTACTATTTGCTGTTGGCTTCAGCGATCGAGTAATCCCAGACGTTTAATTATTACTGGAAACACATTGTTTAAATGTAACTAGCAGAGCTGTTTCGGTAATAACCGCGTCAAATACAAGCTTTTGTTATAAATTAAGCGTCCAATTAAATCTTGTACCAACTACACGCAAATAAAAGCAGCTATACAAACATACTTCTTTTTGTATCTTGTGCAGCGGCAATAATTACTTATGAATTATCTTACTTTGTCTTGAGTACGGCTAAACTAATTTCAACGCCATCTATCGAAGAAAAAGTTCACTGAAGATTGTAGTTATAAATAACAGATGTCAGTGTATCCTTAAAAGTGTTATAATTGTCTGGACAAAACCGGACTTGTGGTAAGTTTTATATTTTGTAAGTGACAGATATCACTTTAATATTAAAAGTAGTATCTACTGTATCACTTTTCTCTTTTATCTATACTAATATTATAAAGATAAAGAGTTGGTTTGTTTGTTTGTTGTCGCGCTAATCTCAGGAACTAATGGTTCGATTTGAAAAATTATTTTAGTGTTGGATAGCCTATTTATCGAGGAAGGCTATAGGCTATATAAAATCAAGCTACGACCCACAGGGGAGACGCAGTAACGATAAACGCGGGTGAAACCGCGGGAACATCTAGTGTTTTTATACAACCCAAGTGACAAACAAATAAACGGTTTGCAAACGGTAAGCAGTTGCGGTGTTCTATGGTCGATTCTTGTAATAACAAAGGCTGGCGTGTTGTCGACCATAAGAAAGGAGTCACTATACTTTCAGCTCGAGCGACAAAGATGACTAGTCATCTGATATCACACAGCACCTCCTTAAGAAGCGTGGCAATCCACAACATAACCTTATATAAGATTCTTAAATCACGATGTTGTTCTAAGTGAAGGTATTTTCTGAGCAGTTTCTCCAGCGCAATATTCCATCGTTACGACGTGCCTTACCTAATATAGTAAATAATTGCCTCCGTGGCGCAGCGGTAGTGAATGCGACTGCTGTGCATGAGGTCTCGGGTTCGAATCCCGGGTCGGGCCAACAAAAAGTTATTGCGTTTTTCTGTTAAGAAATCTCAATAGCAGCCCGGAGTTATGAAGTTGGCGGTGTTAGACACCCCCGTGCCTCGGAAAGCACGTAAAGCCGTTGGTCCTGCGTCTGATCTCTCTCCGGTTGTATCGGATTATCCGTCCCATCGGATCATGAGAGTTAAGGAACAGAGAGTGCAATTGTGTTTGCGCACATACTTGTGCACTATAATATCCCCTGCGCAGATGGCCAGTCTCCGTTAAGAATGGCTGCCGTGACCGAAATTCGGTCTGGAGCACATTATTAATATAGTAAAATATATAATGTGAAAAGCTACCTATATATTATGTGTCAGATTATAATTGTATATTAGGTACTATTGTTTTCAAGTCTATCAGTCAACAGTCCGTTTCTCATTTTGTTAGCAAATTATTATTAACGTATCCAATTTGACATTTAATGAACTGACCTGATAAGATTAACCTTTCGGAGCACGAATATTATTATGTTTAATCCGTCAAGTCTTAGATTACCAGACATAATTAAAAATCTGTTGTTTTTGGCCGCCGGTGTGCCGCTGCGAATCAATAGATTAATAGTACAAATAGGTCCAGAGTTTTATCAATAGATTAAAACGACTATAACGTAAGCGTTAAACACAATTTATATAACAAAAACTTCGCTCTTCTGTCGCAGAATGAATGTTTTCTTATCTTGTCGACTTATTTCACTTTGGCCGACAACTGTCACGACTTTAGCAAAGATACAAAAAAAGGGTTTTTATAAACAAAATGGCGTTGAATAAGCTGCGTACATATTTTTGTGGAGATACTTGTGTTCTATTTGTGTTCTTAGATTTATGTTGTGAAATTGTAGTTGTTATATTTGTGTTTTCGAGATATACATTTTTTGGTCTTGCTTTAGGTAAGAGTTTGGTAATGTTTTTAGAAAAATGTCATCGATTATCCTATAGTCCAGCAATAGCTATAGTAGGTATATACAAGGTTATCAGTTATGAATATCATTGTACATAGTATATATGTCTTTCAAACCTTTACGAAATAAAGTTATTATTGTAATTAAGTGTGTTTGGCTCAAACTTGAGAGTTCAGTTTTTGTCGAATATTCGAGTACTCAATATGTTGATTTATTTATTTTATTTATTTAATACCACATACAGCCATAATTACAGGTAATACTTAACCTAATGCAATGGATGCAGAATTTACTTAATATGTACAAATTATATTTACTTAATATATACTCCCTAATACTATATATTTCTTAATACTAATTATTTCCTATTACTGTAAACACAAAAAGGAATAAGTATCCTGTGTGAACTCGCTCAGTGAATATGGACTCACCCATCGACTCAGCTAAAGAATGTCCTTTATATAACATGAACAAATAATAAAATTATACTTTCACCGTTTTTGCCAAAGTTTATCCATCACTCAGCTGTCCCTAATTCAACTATAAATGCGATGTAACATTTTTGGTTTGTCCGTCTTTCAAGTAGTAATAAATCATAGTAAAAACCAATACGGCTGAAATGACCAAAACCTCGCCGTGACAACTTTCTGGCTTAATAAAGGCTATCATAAATGTCATTGGTTCTAGTTTGGTCCGCTATATCTTTGCCATATATTCATTACTACAATATATTTACGTCTCCTTAGGGTACAAGTGGAACTAGACACAACAATATTAATTGAATATTAATTAAAACTTAGTGTTGAAACATGTCAGTGCATGAGACAAGTGTTTCCTACCGGCAGATAGTTTGGACAACAAACTTCGTGGTTCGGTACTATTGGGACGCTGGAATGATATTTTAGTTAGTTCAAATGCAATTACTTGGATTTTAATACTTTGTGATTAAATTTTTGCTAGTTTTTATTTTGTTGTTCTTCATCATGTCAGCCAAAAGACGTCCCTGCTGAACATAGGC
This sequence comes from Catocala sponsa, assembly GCA_963564715.1. Classification (NCBI taxonomy): domain Eukaryota; kingdom Metazoa; phylum Arthropoda; class Insecta; order Lepidoptera; family Erebidae; genus Catocala; species Catocala sponsa. The sequence goes on from OY751349.1 coordinate 21,082,504, forward strand.
CTCCGCCAAGGTTTTCCACACAGACCGGTCTTTTATTGTTCACTTGAAAATCATTACTGTGAGGTTTTGGTATGACTCTTTCCGTAATTATAATTTACTAGATCTTGTCCGCTGATTCGCTCGCGTAAATATGAATAGAACAATAAAATTATGCACATAGAATTAGTACTTATAAGATGTAAGCGCTTTGGTCTAAAAACTGTAAGCTTATATTATTACCAATAAATGAATAAATGAAATGTGGCTTATGTCAAATTTATATCCCTCGGGAAAAGTACTTCTTTCTGGAGGAAAGGTATATGTCATTTTCTGTAATCCTGGCAACGTATATGTGATTTTCATGATGATCGATCGAGTCGTTAAGGCGTGAAAACGTAACGAACAAACTCACATTTGAATTTATAATATGTGTTAGGATTTGTATCTAGTATTAAGGTAAAATATAAGTACTAAGCTTTGATATTATTAAAAAGCCAGTCTTCGCTAGCTCGCCTTACATATTTCTACATTTTACTCTAAAGAAATTAAATTATACCTGCACCTCTTCAGTGTAATAAAAATGTCCTGTAACAAATAATATTTCTTAGGCTGGCAATAATTTTTATTTTTCCATTTCTTGTTTTCATTCATTTTATTCGACGAAGAGATTAATTTCTTTTGAACGAAGCTTGACGAATCAGTGAGTAACACGAATATTGTGAAGTAAAACATATATTTTTCTTGTAGGTAATTTCTTTTTGAAGCGGTGCGATGTGAAAATAAGATTATATCGTATTTTTTAATATTAATATTATATTTACAACGTATAACATGATTCTTTACAGGTGTTGTTATTATGAGTGTCGAAGTGACATCAATGTTAACAGCTGTAAAAGAGAATGTTACAAGTGTACGTTTTATAGTATTACTAGCGACCCGCCCCGGCTTCACACGGGTAGTACGAAACCTTAACAAATTATACACATAAACCTTCCTTATGAATCGCTCTATCTGTTGGTGAAAACCACATGAAAATCCGACAAGTAGTTTTTGAGTTTATCGCGTACAGACGCGGCGGGGAACTTTGTTTTATAATATACTAGCTTTTGCCCGCGGCTTCGCTCGCGTTAATTTAGACTTTGACAGTCAATTTGGGTTGTACTCTCCTTATAATAATATAATTCAATCATGATTCGAAAGAAACGTGGCGCCATCTATTATCATAAGAACGTTTTTGTTGTTTTCCTCGGGAACAGTAATTTTATTCGGGATGAAAGGTAGCCTATGTTCGTTTTTGTACACCTGTCAACGTATATGCAAAATTTCAGGATGATCGATTCAGTGGTTTAGGCGTGAAAAGGTAACAAACAAACAAACTCATTTTCGCTTTTATAATATTAGTTAGGATTAGGATTAGGATAAACTGTTCATGGTCTGTAGCTATAGTATTAGAAATTATTTAGACACAGTAAGACTGCTTGGATTCCAATTTAAAAAACAAATCTATGCTATGATAGTGAAGAAGTCAAGCAAGAATTTTAACTGATTAGTGAAGATAAGCTTGCAAGTTTAGAGGTATGCGTCTCTCGATGCTGAACTACAGGTTTGAAAAATGCTGACTGTATTACTAAGTGAAATCACAAGATTTCCCGAGCGACCTTCTTCAAACGAGGTTTAAAGAGAGTTCTTCTTTCACGGTAGGCAGCGGCTTTGCTGTGTCCTGACATTGCTGAAGTCCATGAGCAGCGGTTACCACTTTCCATCAGGTGGGCCACTTGCTCGTCTGCCACCAAAGGCAATAAAAAAAAAAATAATCAAAAGTGCAGTCAAAGAGTTCAATAAAAGTTTGAATATAAGGTGTGACAAAATGCTAACAGAGCTAAACTATATTTTTGATAGGTGTATTATTTTATATGATGAGTAAGTATATTTAGTCCATTGAAATGTTACAATTTAAGGACCTAATATTGCATTTATTAGAGGACGCAATTTTATTTTTAGGACATGTGTGGGGGTCAATAGAAGCTTAACCCCAAATGTGTGGGGTTGCCGCCCTTGTCCCCCGGCCGCCATCTTGGAAAAAGGGGTGCAAACACCTTTTTCGCAATATCTCGGAAAATATGCGTTCTACAAAAAAATCGTAAAGACGTAATTTGTAGCAAATCGCTTTGCCTACAAAAATGTTCATATAACTTTTTGTCCTAAATTTAAAATTAAAGAAGTTATAAGCAAAAAAGTGAGAACATTTCTATAAAAAATATATTTTTTGCTCTATAACTTTTTTTTATACATTTTACAAAAAATTACCTCAGACCAATCTTGTAGATGGTCTTTTGAGGAAAATTTTTCTCTATAATTTTTCTTAATTTCGTTCATTTAAAACGCTGAACCAGCGCTCCAAAGTTGACCGGGTTCGTCAATGCTCATGAGAATCCGGTCAAAACGAAATGTTTAACTTAGTTTTATGATCTTCTTTTTTGTATATGTATATGTATTAGTCATTCTTCGTTTTACCAAAAGTACCAAAAATAAAAAATGCCATCGTTAATAACCGAAACGCACAACAGAATGAAAATTATTTTAACTCACAACAGACTAGCAGGAAAAATGCTTCGGTACTTAAAAATAAATATTTTTAATGGCAACATCGCGGACTGGTGTTCTTAACAACGAAACCGTCTGCTATTAATTATGATTGTAATCTTAAAATATTTAGGTATAAATTTATTGCAGCCTGTGTACTGATTTTGATCTACTTGCTCAAACTTTGAGGACTAAAGCAGCCAGCTAAATACTAAATCGGAATCATTTTTATAATTTATCCGAATGTATTTAAAAGTAAAGTTTTATAGGAAAACACAAATGGTATTCTTAGACGCAAATCTCTATTAAAGCCAAGAGCTCTAACACAAATATTAGCTAGCAAATAAAAAAGTACTTAGCGATCTATTTGAGCATAATTTACGTTGCTCCTATGACGATGGTTTACCAGTGCGGCCAATTTATTAATGGGGTCACAGTTACTAGACAAACTATTTTTTTGCTACTAATGTGGCTTGAGTATTACAACCCCACTGATACCAAGTCACCAGAGCAGCCTATAAAAACTTGCTACACCAGGAGAATCACAAGACGTGCGAAACTCTAGGGTACAAAGCCATACGTGCCTTATCGACAATTAAAAGTAGTCGATGAATATACAAACCACGACTGCTCAACTAGAAACTAATACAAAGAGTTTTAAGAGACCTGGTAATCAAAACGAGGTTATTATAAACATGACATCATCTTTTGTAGCGTTCAAAGCGCTTTGTTAGAGAATGAAGCCAGCTGGACTGCTCATGCTCTACGTGGAGATACGGTTGAGCTCTACTGACAACTCACGCATTATTCTTAATCGCTGTTTTGTAAATTTATAAAGTTGAACGTTTCAAATTTTTCAAGCTAAGGACACAAAGAATATCCAGGCGTGGTAAACTATTTACAGATAACATAAATTTGTTTCAGATCGGCTCATAACTGTATGTGCACAGGAACTGACGAGACGACTTCTTAACAGGTTCATTGCCGAAAACACCGCGCGGAGTCGGACGTTTATCGCACGTAGTTAGATGGTTATTTCAAAGTGGTGCCGCTAACTCAGCGCGGGTATTATTCATTAGAAAGGGGTATGGGAACAAAATCTATCTAACCTTAAATATACGAAAGCATTAAAAACTACATAAACACACAAACTTAACACAAAAAAGAAGTTGAATCTCGGGCGACAATTTTTGATTTGACTAGCTTCAACATCGGCAATGAACCTGTTAAACCATAGCCCATCCGAGCAGTCAATGTAATATAATAATACATATTATTATTATTAATCTAGAAATGAGGCGACACATGTTTCTGATTAATATAGCTATAGTTAATCCTAGAACAATGTAAAACCACAATTTAATTGAAACGTGTAGTTGATAGCGCGTGGATTTAATTATTTCGCAATATAATGGCGCTCCCCGCGGTTTTGACAAATAATAAACAATTATATTACGTGAGTACCGACTGCAGCGTAATATTGGAATATTGAAGCTTAGTTGACTTTGTACAAGGATTTGTTTGTGCTAATATTGAACTATAGAGAGGCACATAACGTGGTGGTTTTATATACTTAAATAATTATATGAAATGCCTGGAAAATCTAATATTGAGTCTCATGGTACGAGGCTAACTATCAAGTTAAACACTAATGACAATGATGAATTTCGCATAATATTTTGGTGAACCTTTTTGCTTAGTGAGGACTAAACTTTAAACTTGATTTATATATATTGTCGATGGCGTAGTGGTTAGTGTAACCGACTGCCACGCCTGAGGTCACGGGTTCTATTCCCGCACAAGTCAAACATTTGTATGCATGAACATGGATGTTTGTCTTGGTCTGGGTGTTTCTATGTATAATACATACATACATACATAGATTCACGCCTGTTTCCCAGAGGGGTAGGCAGAGACTACGGATTTCCATTTGCTACGATCCTGACACACTTCTCTGACTTCATTCACTTTCATCACATTCCTCATACACGCCCGTCGGTTCAAGGAGCTCTTAACCTGGCCTTTGTCCAGGACGCCTCCGATCTGGTCGAGAAACGTTCGCCTAGGTTTTCCTCTTGCGACTGTTCCATTCATACTAGCCTTATAAACTTTCTTAGTCAGTCTTTTCTCGTCCATTCTTTCTACATGTCCAAACCAGCTTAACATACTTTTCTATTCTTGTAACTATATCCACTTTCATGCCGCATCTCTCTCTAATCACACTATTTCTTATTCTATCTTTCAGAGTCACACCACATATGCTTCTCAACGCTCTCATTTCTACAGCATTTATTCTGCTCTCATGCTTCTTTTGCCATACCCAACTTTCACTTCCATACATAAGTGTGGGCACTAATAGTCCTCTATGAACAGCCAAACGTGCCTTTTCGGATACATTTCGACTATTCATAAAAGCGCGTAGGGCTCCATTCACTTTGTTGCCAGCAATCGTTCTCCTTTCAATATCTCCGTCATGTTTACCATCCCTTGTAAACAAAGTACCTAAATATACAAACTCTTTCACTTGCTCCACTTTTTCTCTATCAATCATAATATTACACATCGTCACGCACTCTTCCTTTCTTCTATGTATAATATGTAAGTATTTACAAAAAATAAAGTATATATGTATGTTTATCCATTGTCTAGTACTCATAGTACGAGCTCTGCTTAGTTTGGGCTAGTTGGTTAGTGTTGTGTGTATATTATATTATTATTATTAATATATTTTATTGAAAATAAAGTACCTCTCCGCACTAGAAATATTTTCTGTGAATCAAAGCAGTTTGCAAACAAATAACACAATTAACACCCACACTCAGAACAACAATTTGTGGATCACACAAATTTGAAGCTGGTGTGGGGATCGAACCCACAACACTTGGAGCAGTAGCAGTTGAAAGGCAACCGCTTAAACCACTACGACATCAGTATAATCACACTAGACTTAACCCTACTACCATATTTAAAAAAAATGTTTAGTAGGCCGAGTCTTGCAGTTGTAACTAGTCATTCAATTTTCAGAATGGTTGCTGTTTTAAAGCCATCCAAACTAATACGTCCAAACCTTGTTCTTCACAATTCAGAGAAACGTCCATCACACAGAATAGCTACACTCGCTCAACACATCGGCCTGTCAGAATATGAAATGGCGCAAATTGAACTCTGACGTAATTTATTCCGTTTTGAGTCCATTTCAATTTCATCTGTTCAATTTGTTAATGGGTACCTACTCAGTTTTGATTTCAGACATCGGTCCGGTATCATTTCGTTTGTAATCTAGTATCCTGTTATCGGATGGTGAAGCAAAGTGGTGCAGTCATTTATTTGTAATGTAGTATCCTGTTATCGGATGGTGAAGCAAAGTGGTGCAGTCATTTATTTTCATTATTTTGCCCTTTTATTATTCTTAATCTCTTCAGTTTGTATTACAAAATTTATCACGATCCATTTAAATCTGTGTGTATTCTGGTTTCTTTCTGGACTAATTTGCTAAAGACTTACAATGTCCTAAGTTTTATTATGTTTTTATATGACTAAATTATTTTAATCCACTTTGATACATTTTGATACTTTCAGAAGTATGTCAGGATCGTAGCAAATGGAAATCCGTAGTCTCTGCCTACCCCTCTGGGAAACAGGCGTGAATCTATGTATGTATGTATGATACATGTAGTATTTTTGAGGTGAGAGTTTGCCTAAGATTTTCAAAATGGCGGAAGTTATTAGTACAAAGTTCTAACTTGAATCTAATTTACACGCCGGGACATGCCATAAGGAATATTACACTACAAATAAAAGAAAATTACGCCTCGCCCAAAAATTTCTGGCTGATCGAATACTTACTTTTAAATATATGTATACTTCTAATACAAGTAAATAAAAAAAAGTAAAGCCTTATAACTTATTAGTTACTGTCACTGCACGAAGGTTAATCATTAATAATAATAATTAGTAAAGATTTATCACCATATAAGCATTCCATGGTAAACACGTTGTAGCGAGTAGGCAAGTAGAACCATACGCTACAACGCAACACAAGATCATACGATCTACGTCACACATGGCGTGATGTTTTACACGTGTAAAGGATTAGTGCGCTTAGCCCCACCTACAGCAAGATGGCCGTCCACCTGCCATTGTACTAGCGGCGCGCGCGCAAGATGGCTGCCGTATGTCCTTTGTTCTTCGGTCAACGCCTACCTAGAAAAGTGTCAAGACCGAACCTTTATTCTTATTAATTAGAATTATGTCAAGCGCGATCCTTAATTATTATTATCTAATGTTTAGTATAAATAGTGTGTTGTTAATGATGTGTATTCATTCTGCTTTTAATATTGTAACGTGCAAATATAAGCTACCGAATAACTTGCATATTTAATTGCTGCTAGCATCCTCCTCGCTTACTATTAAGCAAGTGGTCTAGGGTAATTAACTCAACCACTTCACTGGTGACCTACGACAACCAGCATTCGCAGTTCGAAGAATATTATTGAAAACTTGAGACAAGTTTCAGCAACTATGACGTCTACTAGCACAGAGGAGAACAAGGACTTCTTTATGTCATGCCGCGTCGGAGTCAAGGCCCCCGCATTCAACCCTGATGACCCGCTACTATGGTTCGCTCAGATGGAAGGCCAATTTGCTCTGTCGAACATCACTACCGACACCACAAAGTTTTATTACGTGCTGGCTCAACTGGAACCCCAGCATTCAGCAGAAGTACGAGATCTCATAGTGACTCCACCCGTAACCGGTAAATATGAGAAGCTCAAGACAGAACTGATCAAGCGACTGTCGGCATCGCAGGAGCGCAAAATAAAGCAGTTGCTTATGCACGAAGAGCTGGGCGATAGGAAACCTACGCAATTTCTTCGCCATTTACAACATCTAGCTGGTCCTGCCGTTCCTAACGATTTTATCAGATCAATTTGGTCTAGCAGACTTCCGGCAAACCTCCAGACCATAGTAGCAATGCAGGCCAATTCAAGCTTGGAAGAAGTAGCAGAGTTGGTAGACCGGATTAACGATATCGTTCCAGTCACTAGCCAAGTCACTACTAGCATGCCAGTAACTGGACAAGCAGCAGCGGTTGCACAATCACCTGCTGCAATACAAAGCAGTACTATTGACGCCTTAACACAAGCTGTGTCTGAACTGACTCGCAAAATGGAATGCATGAGTACGGAGCTACGACGAGTACAGCGTACACAATCCAGAGGACCCAAACGAGGCCAAAGCCGTTCTCACTCACGGTCCCGGTCCAGAGATCATCCGTACTGCTACTACCATCACCGGTTTGGAGATCGAGCCCACAAATGTACGCAACCATGCACTTACCGATCGTCAAAGTCGGTAAACTACCAAGGCAGCCAATAATGGCGGGAAAAGACTGCCTAGCAATATCAAGCCGCCTGTTCATCACGGATCGCAAGACAAAAATACAATATCTGATAGATACGGGTTCGGACCTGTGCGTATTTCCAAGATCCGCTGTTCGGGAGCCTCGCGCTACAACTGAGTACAAATTGTTCGCAGCCAATGGAACAATTATCAACACTTACGGTTTTCTTTCGCTCACACTGGACTTAGGACTTCGTCGCGCATTTTCTTGGCGATTCATTGTAGCGGATGTCACAAAGGCAATCATCGGCGTTGACTTTTTAGTTTATTATAATCTACTAGTCGATTGCCGAAACCAGTGCTTAATAGACAACCTTACTACGCTTACAGTCCAGCTACCTCAACAAAAGTGCATGGAAGACATATCATCTGTTCGCACTATAATAGATGATAGCGACTACCATCGTCTGCTGAAGGAGTTTCCTGACCTTACACGTCCAGCGGGTAAACCAAGTACTCCGAAACACAGTACGATGCATCACATCCGCACTACACCCGGCCCTCCTGTCTTTGGCCGTCCTCGTCGGTTAGATCCTGCACGGTTCAAAATAGCGAAGCAGGAATTCGAAGAGATGCTGTTGAATGGTACTGCGCGGAAGTCAGAAAGTGCCTGGTCTTCGCCACTTCATTTGGCGCGCAAAAAGAATGATGGTTGGCGTCCATGTGGCGATTATCGGTCACTTAACGCACGCACTATTCCGGACCGGTACCCTATTAAACACCTGCAGGACTTTACTTACCAGCTGTCAGGCACTACTATATACTCCACCATCGACCTAGTAAAGGCCTATAACCAGATACCGGTAGCAGAAGAAGACATACCCAAGACCGCTATAACAACACCTTTCGGCTTATACGAGTTCCCATTCATGACGTTTGGCCTTCGAAATGCCGCTCAAACTTTTCAGCGGTTCATGGATGAGGTTCTTCGTGGACTGGACTTCTGCTACGGTTACCTTGATGATATCCTGGTCTATAGCAGCAGCAGCAGCCTTCATCAGGAACACTTGCGAATACTCTTCGAAAGATTATCAGCATTTGGAGTCCTAATCAACACGAACAAGTGTATTTTTGGCCAAACGGAGGTAACATTCTTGGGATACAAAGTGTCAGCTGCAGGTATCCAGCCTCTTAACTCGAAGGTCCAAGCCATACGAGATTTTCCAGCACCCAGAACTGTCAAAGAGCTGAGACGATTTTTAGGAATGCTGAACTTCTATCGCCGTTTCATACCAGCTGCAGCTTCGATACAGGCGCCTCTTCATAGCCTGCTTTCAGGTCCAAAGATTAAAGGATCCCATCCAGTTGTCATGACAGAGGAAGTACTAGAAGCCTTCGAAAAGTGTAAGAATAGTCTATCAGAGGTTACACTCCTAGCACACCCAGATTCACGAGCAGAATTGACTGTTCAAACAGATGCTTCGGATACAGCGATCGGTGCCGTCTTACAGCAACGGAACAGCGCAGAATGGCAAGCACTGGCATTTTTTTCAAAAAAATTAAGCCCTTCACAGCGGAAATACAGCCCTTACGACCGCGAGCTTCTAGCTATTTACGAGGCCATACGATATTTCCGATTCATGGTCGAGGCTCGAGTATTTTCTATCACAACAGATCATAAACCGCTTACCTTTGCCTTCACCACTCATCGTGAAAACTGCTCTCCTCGGCAATTTAGATATTTAGACTTCATCAGCCAGTTCACAACTGATATAAGATTTGTGGCAGGCAAGGACAACATCGTGGCCGATATTCTGTCACGAATTAACACAGTGAACTTGCCTTTAGATTATACATCCCTGGCTAGCGAGCAGAAAAATGATGCCGAACTTCAAGATCTGTTGCGAAATGGTTCTAGTCTAAAGCTCGAGAAACTAATACTGCCAGAATCACAAGTGGAAGTCTACTGCGACACCACTGCAGAACCACGGCCATTCCTCACCAAGTCGTTTCGAAAGCATGTCTTTGATGCACTTCACAACCTCAGCCATCCGGGAGCAAAAGCCACAGTTCGCCTAGTAACCCAAAGGTTTGTCTGGCCTGGCGTTAGGCGAGACTGTCGTCGTTGGGCCAAGGAATGTCAACCATGTCAGAAAAGCAAAGTGTCCAGGCACACGAAAACTCCTTTAACGGCATTCAAAACACCATCTGGACGTTTTCGCCACATAAACTTGGACCTAATAGGTCCGTTACCACTGTCCTCGGGCTTTAGGTACTGCCTTACCGTCATCGATCGTGTTACCAGATGGCCTGAAGCGTACCCACTCGCGGACATCACTGCAGAAACCTGTGCCGCCGCTCTAACATCGGGATGGATCGCACGCTTTGGCTGTCCTGAACACATGACGACTGATCGCGGCCGACAGTTCACATCGCAGACATTCAAAGATCTGACTGCTTTAGTCGGCGCTACACATCATGTAACCTCTGCTTACCACCCTGCAGCTAATGGGCTAGTGGAAAGGTTACATCGCCAGCTGAAGGCCGCCATCACCTGTTACGCCAATTCAAACTGGACTGAGGTACTACCATGGGTACTTCTCGGCATCCGCAGTGCTTGGAAGGAAGACATTGAAGCTTCCACAGCAGAACTGGTCTACGGCGAAATACTACGTTTGCCTGGACAGTTTTTTAGCAGCACCTGCGAGGAAACGGTAGATCTGACCAGTCTAATCAGTCGACTTCGTTCGCACATGAACAAGCTCACGCCACAACCCACGTCTTGGCATGGTAGTTCCAGTCGGCCATTCTATGTACCGAAAGACCTGGAAAAAGCCACACACGTCTTCCTGCGTCAGGGTCCGGATCGAAGACCACTTCAAGCTCCTTACCTGGGACCATACAAAGTTCTGCGCCGTGACCATAAAACCTTCGACATCGACGTGAAAGGAAAGATGCAAAGAGTAACGATCGACCGCTTAAAACCTGCTTATGTCACAAAGGAGGCACCGACAGTACCCACAGATAACCAATGCATCAAAGAACAAACGGTCATTAAGAAGACCAAAAGTGGGCGCACAGTCAGATTCCCAAGTTACTATCGCCCGTAGTCACGGTCTCACCGGGGGAATGGTGTAGCGAGTAGGCAAGTAGAACCATACGCTACAACGCAACACAAGATCATACGATCTACGTCACACATGGCGTGATGTTTTACACGTGTAAAGGATTAGTGCGCTTAGCCCCACCTACAGCAAGATGGCCGTCCACCTGCCATTGTACTAGCGGCGCGCGCGCAAGATGGCTGCCGTATGTCCTTTGTTCTTCGGTCAACGCCTACCTAGAAAAGTGTCAAGACCGAACCTTTATTCTTATTAATTAGAATTATGTCAAGCGCGATCCTTAATTATTATTATCTAATGTTTAGTATAAATAGTGTGTTGTTAATGATGTGTATTCATTCTGCTTTTAATATTGTAACGTGCAAATATAAGCTACCGAATAACTTGCATATTTAATTGCTGCTAGCATCCTCCTCGCTTACTATTAAGCAAGTGGTCTAGGGTAATTAACTCAACCACTTCAACGTCATACAAGTTCAATTTGTCAGACAATGGTTGTCTCATTGTTAGCCGGAAGTATTGCCAGCGCCATCTGTCGACCTCGGCGGGGAACTATTATACCCAGCTAATGTGTTTGCTGAATGCGTGCTGTCATTGTATTGTCTTTAGATGTAGTATAGAGCTTTGATATTATATATTACAACAAGATAAATAGTATTTGGTTAGCTATTAATGGTTTGAAGAACTATAGAGTTTACTATTATCCTAGTGTCTTCAAAAAGCAATATGCGAAATTCTGCAATCAATAAGTTCTTAGACTACAGGCTTACCAAATCTTTATTGTTATTTATTTTTTTAAATATTAATAAGTACCTACGTGAAGAAAAACTTTGTACCCCTTTTTACGAAAATTGCGCGGACGGAGGAGTATGGGCACAGTTAAATTTTATCTGGAGAAGGAGGTGCGAATCCCAATATTTATTTAAAATATGCATTAGAAATACATTAAATTAATGAAAAAACACTACACAACCATGCATTTGACGCACGCAGTCGAATCGCGTTCGTAGTATTTCGACATTGTTCGTCTGACGTCGTACAATTCGTTGTAACTATGGTTACCTATACCTTATTTATATGTAATAAAGAAAAACAGAAAACAAAGTAGTAAGCTTAGGAATATTGGTCGAATTTTGACCACTAGGCGACCGCTAGTTTTTTTAAATAAGAATACTCCCGCACTAGGCATAACTCCTGTTCCTCGGGGGACTTTACAAATATTCAAACAACGGACACAAAGCACAACCAGATCCGGAAAATAAATCGAACCCACAACACTCGGCGCAATGGCAGCGGCGAGGCGACCACTTAAACCACTGCGCCAGCCGCGCAGAATCTGCATCCTAACTGCCATCTTAAGTAGAATCTGCAGATGGCGTTAAAATCGTTGAACAATTAAGCATTCAAAATACTTATTTTCGCCTACTCCGTTACCGTGTTGTTAAAGCCACCTCATTAAGAATTTATTACTGAGCTGCTCTGTAAAAGTTTTCCTCATAGTAAGCATCTTATTACCATGATTATAGACAAACTGTAAATTGCGGATTCAGAAGAGACTTTAAAATTGGGATTTACTAGAAGCACAGCTGGACTGCAGTACAACAAATAATTATGTGCTCCCAAACTAGAGCAAAGCTCAACTTGGCAGATAATGGTAATTTAGACTGGTATAAGCGCACTCGCGGCAATTACATTGCTGGCTTCTGTTTTATTGTTGCTCATTTGCATAGTTCTGGACTTGTGTTGGGAAATGAATTTATAGGACATAAATGTGCGTTATTTTGTAGCTACTTAGCTCCAGCCAAAAAAAAATTAGGTATCTAAAAAGTGGCATTTTCGTACACCCAGAGTCATAATGCATGCGATATACCTTCGGTGCCACTAAATACTGCAGATAAGGAAAGACAATCAAAATAATCGTCAGCCTACGTTGATTTCACTAGTCAACTATAAATACTAAGTTAACAATAATAACAATTATTATTATTACTAAGCTGATATACAGTAGCATAAAGTTTTGTTCTTTTAGTATATGCTAATTATGTAAGAAATTGTTTATATCTATAAGTTTTTTTTTAAGTTCTGGGAAGCCTTCTGCTCCCAACTATCGTTTGTGATTTGCTTTCCGTGGCAACCTGTAATTAAGGCAGCACCAATACTTGTAAACCACTAACTTTGAAACTTAGCTTTTAAGGTGTATGTTCTTGTTGGTTGTCCAAATAAATAAATAAACAATAAAGCATTATTATTATTATTAACTAAATCCATGTTTCTTTTTATCCTACTAAGGTGGCAAACAAGCATACGGCCCACCTGATGGTAGGTGGTCACCGTAGCCTATGGACGCCTGCAATACTAGAAGACTCACTTTTGCGTTGCCGACCCTTTAGGAAAAAAAGGAAGTGGGAAGGAGAAGGAGTGGGAAGGGGGAAAGACGGTGATTGGGCCTCCAACACTCTCAATCACCGAACGAAACACAACAGTATCTCTGACACTAGAAAAATAATAGAAAATAAGGAAATAAACAATGTAAATACGTAAATATGTAGTTTGGTCGAGTTATCGTTTTGCCAATATATGTATGTGATACAGAAGGATAAGAAAAGTTTGTTTTGTATGAGCCCATTTATGAAAAGTGAGGGGTATAAAAATATATGTATACTCAAAGTAAGTAAAAAGTAGAACATTAATTTGTTTTCGCTTTCATCCTGTTAGTATTGTGATATGTGGGGACCGTAATCTCTGCTTACTCCTCCAGGAAATAAACGTTGTATATATACACGCTACGTATACATTTTCAATTCAATAATTGGACTGCTCTATCGATTAGAAATCCATTTCAAAACTAAAATCGAATGATTGCTTTATGCAAGTATTTGCATGCTTATGCTCTCGAACATAGTTGGCTGAAGCATTGGCAATTCTGCACTAGCGTGTCAACTTTAGTTGGCTTCTATTGCCACGAGTTTGCACACTTATGTACTTCAAAATTGTTGGCTAAATCGTTGGTTATTCCACGTTGGCTTATTGGCTGTTGGTCTCCATTGTCATAGTTGGTGTTTCTTGGCCGTTGTTGGCCGTATTTGGTTGCCAAATCGTATGTGAAGCATTTGCATAATCCGTCTTATAGTTAAAGTTGTATAATTGGTTTAGTAGCAGGTGCAAGGAATTTATGTTAGTGAAGTTATATGCATGTTTGAGCAGATGTACGTGTAGAATTGCAAGGAATTTTCATGTTAATACTGGATTTTAGTAGAAGTGTTTAGTAGTCGGCTTACACTTGTTTGGTGTTTAAAAGTTTTACTACGGGAGATAGCGTTTAGTAGAATATTAAACAGGCATTCGATCAACTGAACATTTGCAGGATATATGTAATAGAGAGAGAGAAAATACAAATACAGCTGGTACGTCAAAGGCTTTGTATAGCGCGATGACATGACGTGTAAAACTTTGTGCTGCTGCTACGGAACCAGCGTGGCAGGATTCGAACGTAACAAAAGAAGTTGCATGTCATCCACAGTTGCTACTGTCATTTTAGATGGACGTCCAAACATTGAAGCAGATGAGCACACATAAGAATTGAAAAGCGTTTGACTTTTTAAACTGTTCTTAGCTTTTAAATATACATTACATAGACACATGACTTTTTATCGGAAGGGTAGGAAAATATTGCTGATTCATTTGTCTCGCAATTTGTCAGATTAAGTCTCAACCTGACTTTTCTCCAGAAAGCCTGCAATCTGGTCAGAACATAATATTTGTTTACTTTCTGCCTGCCTTGATGGCTCAGTGAAAGTGTATGTAACTGCTATGCTGGCAGTCTCAGGTTTAATTTCTAGTTCAGGCAAAGTGTTATTGAACTTTTCTTACAAGAAATTCTCAGTAGCAACCCGGGGTCTGGATATATGCTCAATTATCAGTTATTGGCTAAACCCTATTACGTAAGATATTAGCTAGTAAAGTGAGGATATGTAGTACATCCCTGTCTTCTTCTTCTACTTCAGGTTCTTCTACACGTTGCTCAATTCTTGTCACAATATCTCGTTTTATGCCACAGCGCTCTCATATTCCATATCAATACACATAATGAAACAATATTGATATGGAATATAATTTATAAACCAGGTCGAGAAAATGTATTTTTCATGTCCACGTTTAAACAAAATGATATAACGTAGCTTCTCTTCAATAAATAATATTTAATATTGAAACAATATTCAGAACGGTTCTCATTATCGAAACCATAATAAACGAGTATTCTTCAATAACAACTGATCCATGTATTAAATGAAATAAAACACATTTATCATTTCACAATATACCCCTATCAACAAGCACTTTAAAATGATATATTATTTATTTAATAATCAACAACAAAATAGCCCTTATCTCAACACAATAAAGTTAAAAATCGCCCATAGAAACGCCAAATTAAGCAGCAAATCAATATGCAGCTGATCATAAAAGTAACGTTTTTATGTTAACAGCATAAGGTTTACATTCGTTTGATTTGAATATGTTGACCTGCAAATGTTAATTGACGTTTTGTAAAACCGAATTTCGCTGCCAAATTCGGCGGATATGTTCGAGATAGCCGGTTTTGTACGGTTAAATCCGCGTTGGATCGGATAAGCTGTGTATAGAGGATATAAATTTTGTGTCTGATATCTGATATATGGTTTATTTGCTGTAGTGTTTACATGTGGTATTTAATTTCAGAGTGAAAGATTATATGTTGAATGCTGTTTTTATTTTCTGGGAGTTGGTTTTAGAATATTTTTATATGATTTGTACTCTTTTTAACTAGCATTATAATAATTGTAACTTACATATTGAGTCACAGCGGCACATTGGTGGTTCGAAACAACAGATTTTAATTATGCCTGGTATTCGAAGACTTGACAGACTACATAAGTCTCTAAAAATGTATACTTGAGCACTTTCTAGTGAACATATTTGTTAGATTAAGTGCCTTGATGGTTTCGATGCATAACTTTAGGCTATGTTTTATCTTATCTTATGTGGGGGCCAGTCAGTGCAGACCGGCGACACTTCGACCCAGTGGGATCTTTTGTGTCGACACTCTCCCAATAATTACTGCCAAAGATGTTCATGGCAGCCGGGACCAACGGCTTAACGTGCTTTCCGAGGCATGGAGCAGGCGATAATAATTATTGTCAATCAATACGCACATAATTTCGAAAAGTCATATAACTTCCGAAAGTCAGAGGTGCGCGACGTGGGTTCGAGCTCGAGATCGTCTGCATTGCAGTCTGTTGATCTCCCCACTGAGCTGTTGCTGCTTTTTTGCAAATACATACATATCAATAATACTACCTACCTATTCCTTTGAGGATATAAGAGTAAGACTATGTACTTCTACGTTTTTTTTTGCTCGTCAAAATGGCCATACTCCTCCTGATGGTAAGCAGTTGCAGCTGAGGCGATGTTGAGGTCCCTACTTTGTCGGCCTGAGAAGGTGCTTTCGTATGTATGTATGTGTTCGTATTTTATTTAGCGCTAATTCTTTAGGGCTATAAGTATTTAACTGCACAGCAAAAAATACTAATTGCACACCAACATATGCTTACCAAATATACAAATTGCACACCAAAATATATTTAAAGAGGTCAAACTAAGTTGACGGAGCCCCGCGGAGCGTTTTAGCTATTTTTGGGTGAATTTAAAAAGGAACCTAACATAACCTAAGCCTTCCGAGACAAAATGCAGTGATTTGAGGCGTATAGGTGCTCGGTATGATATATTTTGGTAAGCATATTTTGGTGTGCAATTAGTATTTTTGGTGATCATTATATTTAATCCCATTCTTTAATTCAACTTTACTAGTTACATAACATATACGAAGAGAATATAAAAACAATATAGAAAACAGATCGCAATAAATAACGACATATGAGGCGCTCGCTCAAACGTAAGTTTACGGTTTTACGCCGATTTACGGGTTATCGATGTGACGCGGGCAGCATTACGCGGGTTTACGGTTCGCGTAAAATACGCGACGATCGCATTATGACGGTTAAATTGAGTTTTATTCCCGTTTTTCATTGATATTGATATTGTGTTACCGTTAAAATGTTTGTGACGAAGTAGACTTGTATATCTGAAAAGCTTAAGAGTCTCGCAAAGGTTATATTAAGATAAAAAATATATTCGACGTAACCAAAGAAATGGAAATAGAAAAAATATTTGAATCATCACGACTTTATGTTCGTATAGGGTAAGCCAGCCTTGTTTTTTAGTATCAGGTAGTTTGTAATATTCTTTATCGCTAGTCTTTTCTATTATAAACTCAAGCTTTTACCATAATAGTTAAGAATAATTTTATGTGCACTGGCCATGCAAAGGTAGAGTATACATTTTCACAATGGAAAAACTTCACAATATCACAATATTCTATCACATACACACAACACTATCTAGCCCAAATTAAGCAGAGCTTGTACTATGGGTACTACACAATAGATAAACATACATATGTATATACTTCTTTTTTGTAAATACATACATATTATACATAGAAACACCTAGACCAAGACAAACATCCATGTTCATGCACTTCGATTTTTGTATCAGGATATCAACCTGCGACCTTAACGAACTGTGTCGTTGCTATTCTTACTAAGCTATTTATACGTACAGGGATTATAATTTGCCTGTGTTTTGTAAAATGTACATTATGGCATAGTAACAAAGTCGGCAGTTTTAATATTGTAAGAGAGTTTAATTACACTTTACTTTTTCATGAAAGCCTATAAATACGTAATTAGTTCACTACCTCGGTTTCCATTTTTCTTTTCAACTTTTTACTTAAATAAAATATAACGGTGAAGTACCGTCAGCAATATAAGTAACTGAATATTAATTTTTGTAAAATTTTTTTATAAATTGATAATTCAGACTTGACGGCCTCGATAGCGTAGTGGTTAGTGTAATCGACTGTCACGCCTGAGGTCGCGGGTTCGGTTCCCGCACAAGTCAAACATTTGTGTGCATGAACATGGATGTTTGTCTTGGTGTGAGCATTTCTATGTATAATATATATGTATTTACAAAAAAAAGTATATATTATGTATGTTTATCCATTGTCTAGTACCCATAGTACAAACTCTGCTTAGTTTGGGCTAGATGACGTTGTGTGTATGTGGTAGAATATTATTATATAATTTTCTTTTTTAACGATTATAATTTTGTATTTTTGAATTGTGATTTAGTCGAGTAACTATGGATGCTATATAAACTAACATTCTTGACAGACGGCACAGACGGCGTAGTGGTTACCTCGCTGCCACTAGGGCTGTGGGTTCGATCTTCATTCGAGTCAACAATTTGTGTGATCCATAAATAGTTGTTCTGAATCTGAGTGTTCTTTGTGTCCGTTGTTCAAACGACGGACACAAAAAACACCCAGATTCAGAAATTTCATATAAAATTTCATATTAAAATTTCAAAATAAAATTTCAAAATTTTTGAAAACTTGGGTCGCGGTTGACACCCATATGTCCTCCGTGACATTAGTTTTATTCCTAGTAGTTGCATTTCTTATTATTTTAAAGGATTGAGGCAATTGAAATTCTGCAAGTGTATATCGACTTAAGTTGCCGACTGTACTTATCGAAATGTTATAAAAGTTTTGATGCCGGGCTGGGCGAGCAAGGCCGCGTAACGGTACTAGTATTATGGTAATGTTAAAAAAGGTACACGTCAGGAACAGATGGATGCCTGATTTATTAAAAAAATTGGGAAATGTTCTTACTCATTAATAAGCATGAATTGATTTATGATTCGACAGTTCTTTGGAAAAGCGCGTTACTAGCGCGGCTCACTACCTAAAATATTTTATAATTTTATAATACTATTCTACCACATACACAACACCATCTAGCCCAAACTAAGCAGAGCTTGTACTATGGGTACTAGACAATGGATAAACATACATATATGCTTTTTCTTCTTTCAAATACATACATATTAATCATAGAAACACCCAGACAAAGACAAACATCCATGTTCGTGCACAAAAATGTTTGACTTGTGCGGGAATCGAACCCGCGACCTCAGGCGTGGCAGTCGGTTACACTAACCACTACGCCATCGAGGCCGACAACAACAACAACATATTGAGTAAAGTAGTAAGACACAATAGGAAAGCAGCAAATGCTGCAACGAATGGTCATGACTGTTAGAATAATTTTATTGTTTTGTTTTTTGTTGATAAATAATTTCCACGCTGGGCGTCATTCCTTTGTCGCGCGGAACTTTACAAACATTTAAAGAACAACCAGATTCGGTACAACCATTTCTGAAGCACACAACTTTTTGTCCCGTGTGGGAATCGAATGCATAGCACTCGGCGCAGTGGCAGCGGCGAGGTAACTTCTTAAACCACTGCGCTACACCTGCAGATCATTATAATATTGTTTATTGTTAATCAAAACATTTATTTTTTTGTACCTATGTCAATATTGCAATTAATAATAATAATATAATAATATTCCATCACATACACACAACACCATCTAGCCCAAACTAAGCAGAGCTTGTACTATGGGTACTAGACAATGGATAAACATATTATATATACTTTATTTTTTGTAAATACATACATATTATACATAGAAACACACAGACCAAGACAAACATCCATGTTCATGCACACAAGTGTTTGACTTGTGCGGGAATCGAACCCGCGACCTCAGGCGTCGCAGTCGGTTACACTAACCACTACGCCATCGAGGTCGTTTTTTTAATAATCATTAATCATTGCTATTGGGCTAAACCTACAGTTATTATGATTCATAATATATGAATTTTGGAGTATCATGGGTAGTTTCGTTACGATGTTGGTATAGTAACGACCTAAAGACATTGACCTTTTTATTAGTTACAGCTGTTATTTTATTTTTGATGCTATTACATTTTTTTCTCCGATTTTCTTAGTAGATAAAAAAGAAGGGATTCCTTTGACAAACAAATATTCATTCGTTAATTGTCAAAAATTTGCCTATATGTTAATTCAGATATCTTTTTCTCATCAAAAATGGTTATAGTCAAATGTCAACAGAACTACTAACACCAGTAATTATAATTGAATTGAATGGCATCCTATTACTACCCATACCTCAAACTTGATTGGAGTAAGTCCTTTTATATCTCGATCCAAAATAGCTACACTGTGATGGATGTCTTATAAACCTTTTCCAAATCAACGCGTTCCAGTAATAAATTGTCCCTTCTTTAAACTTACTTATCCACTAAAATGTACCCACACTTTGTTCGGATGCGCTGACGTAGGCGGTTACAAATCGTCTACAATGAATCTGGGCACGGTTCCGAGCAGAATCGTTTTGGTAAAAACGCTTTTGAAGACATTTTAGCTAACCGAGTGGAGATCTCTTTTAAATTTGACGTCGACGACTAGCGATTTATCGAATGCTAGTGAAAAGTAGATTTCTTTTAGAAATTTGGTATTTAATGACACAAAAATATAGTAATCCGAATGGGCAATATAGTTTTTATGCAATTGAGCTCTTTATTTTTACAGCTTTGGCGTTGCTATGGTCACTGGTACATTGCTGGGTGTGGACTTTTTGCAGATAAAGTTTGACAAGTTTTAGCCTACGACGCCCACCTGTGGATAGGACAGACTTTATAGTAGCGTTAAGAATAGCATTATTAAATTAATGAAAGTTAATTAAATTAATCATTATATTTATAGTTACCAACAAAATGATTACAAGATGTAATTTCGAGAACAAATGAGCTCCAATATTGTCATGCATAAAACATTATTAAATTAAACTAAACCTTACTAAAAAAATCAACCAGCGCAAATTAGAAAAAAGGATTTATCCTAACGTGGTCCGAATCACAATTACATAATTTGGGCCGAATTAAGAATACCTTTCGGGACAAAATTAGAATTTCAATAAGGGTGCCAAAACGATGTAATTAAAATAAACGACTTGGGCTGTGTTAGCAATCCTTTTTTATAATAATTAATAATTTTTATAGCGTGACTTTTTTGTACCAAATTGAGCGTTAGTAAGCCAGCTTCATTTTGTCATTGTGCACTAAATAATGAAAGGCGAGCCAGTGTCTCCGGTGGCGTAATCTTAATTCTGCTGTGACCTTCCTCGGGAGTTTCAATCAGAACGAACAACGGGATCGGTTGCGATTGGATCGTAGATTGGATTGCTTGAACTGGACCGTTAACTCCTGTGTCTTGAGACGATACTGGGACTCAGTTAACGATTTGAAAGCTTCACTTCTTTTTTCGTATGATCATACGAACGTAAATCAATATTATTACGGTACGGCGATGTTTAAATACTTTTTTCAAAGCGCTTTGGTTAGGAAGTACTGACAAATTTTTTCACAGTTTGACTGAGCAGCAGATTACTTATGTTATGTTAGTTTGAGTGATTGTGGGCTCAGTTTGTTGCTATGGTGAAGTGTTATTAGTTTTTTTTTAAGATATTCTTGGTAGCAGATGGAGTCTTGAACTGTGTTTGGTAGACGCCAATAGGCTCGTACCTATCACGTGGTTCCTAAAGCTATAACAAGCGAACTTTGAGTGTAATATATCTTTGCGTACCGATATGAGATTACGTATGCTTTTATTGAAGTTTATTTACTAGTTCACTGGGTTATCACATGTCAATTAAAGTTTTGGCAATCGTGATACTCAAAAAATTAGCGTATTGGGCTAAGCTTTAACAAAACTCAGCCTTGAGGTAAACACATGCGAGCAAACAAAATGTGAACTAATTCACTAACTGAACCAGAATGAAAATGTTCGAAAATCAGTATTGCTGATGGACGGATCTCTATTTAAGGATTGTGAGTCCACTATAGTTGAAAGGAGCAACACCAGGACCGTATTCGTAGCGTAATAAATCGAGAACTTGTACGCTGCTGTAGGTAGTCTTAGAAAGTTACATGCATACATAGGTAACTTAAAACTACGATTTATAAATTGATAAAGGTCAAAATGTCAATGTTGCTTGGTTTTCCATTTTTTCGTGAGAAAATCTATATCATGAATATATTTAAATAAGAACAACTTTTTTCTATAATAAGGCGAATAGATCTAGAAAAGTCTAGTAGTAATCTTACTCTGTAAAATTGCTCTCAAGTCAAAGGAAAGCCAATAGCAGCAGAAGTTTTCTCTTCGTTGAATTTTAATCAACACATCCGAAGCGATAGCTACGATAGAAGATTGTACCGTTTGAATACGACCGATAATGCTATTGTATTGACTACATCGATATCTCCTTCTTGTATTAATATTTTATTATTTCTAGGCAATATGGCCGCCGGTACAATAGGTACTACTCTAGTAGTACTATTGGTAAGAAAGAAAATATAACAATGCTATATGTACAAGAAATAAGTTTCGAATAAGTGATCTCTATATCCAATTTAAATCAGTCTTGTTTTTGTATATAACTTTGTTTGTTATATGAATATCGTCGTATAAAATATTATATATATTATTATTTTTTTTGGTTCTCTTTCACGGGTATTTCCCTAATACGTTAGGAAAATACCCGGTCCTTTGGGAGGCTTACACGGAGACATGGGTCCAACATGAAGAGGCCCTTCGAGAGTTTTAATCAAAGGTGGGATGGAACACCTACAGCGGCACTAGCCGCAGCAGTCGTAGGACTATTGCTACGTATGGATCCTAATATATGGGCTATGGGTGTTTGATGGACTGGTATATTGGTAACTATGGATGATAAAACGGCGTCTGCCCTGAATACTCTAACAGCATATTAGATATATTATATATATTATTATTTAGTATATTGACTACACGAATGCCACTGTGCTGGGTGTTGTGGGTTCGATCATGACATGAGGAACATTTGGCGTCCGCGACACAGAATTTATTCCTAAAGCGACAGTTGTCTTTTTAAACAAATGAACATAATATATACAACATTGACCGACCTAATTGTAAGCGGTTACCGTATGCCCTAAAATAACATAATAGGCTTCACTTATGCATTGTCAAGCCTAGGGAAACGAAATAAAAATAAGATGAAACGAAACAAATAAGAGAGGTAGGTACATATGTATGTCAGCCTCCGGAACTTATGTAATCTATGGACGGAACGTAGTAAGTGATGTAACTTTTACGTTGGGGTCCTCTTTGGTAATTTAGCCTTCTTTTAAGATGCAGACTCACATCATGCTCACTGCAACACGAATTAGATATAAATATACATGATCGTCTACAAGGCTGCCTATGTATCTCTTTCACGTAAGCCAAACAAGAGTCATATTTGGCTAGTGTAATAAAATATACTACACTATGTAAAATATGTAAAAGCAAATTTAATTATTTTTTCGCTAATCTTAATGACGTAACATGTCGTGCTCTTTTCACTGCTGGCGTTCCAGCTGTACTTGAACCCAATGGCTTGGTATGCGACGATGGGAAGAGACCGGACTGAATGTCATTTAATTTTTTTATTTTTTTTATCGTGCTCGTCAAAATGACCACACTCCACCTGATGGTAAGCAGTCGTGTGGTCTAAGAGCAGTGGCCTCCACACCGCCCTCATAGTAGCTGAGGCGATGTTGAGGTCTCTACTTTGACGGCCTGAGAAGGTGCTTTTTCACGCCCCGCTTAAAAGACCCAGGATTGAAGGAAGAAGGAAACACGTGCCTTGGCAGAGAATTCCATGCCTTGGTCGTTCGGCAGAGGTATGAGGACCCAAACTTTTTGGTACGCGCTCTAATGGACTCTACCGTGTAAGGATGGTATCTGAGCCCAGCACGCGTTGTTCTGGATAGGAAAGGGGAGGTCGAGATAAGGTGGAATAACTTTTCAGAGCACTCCCCGTGGTATATTCTGTAGAAACATGCCAATGAGGCGATGTCCCTACGGAGTTGCAGAGGTTCCAGTGAACTCGTGACCTCTGGATCTCCAATAATACGGACAGCCCGCCGCTGTAACCGGTCGAGAGCATCCAGCAAGTACTGCGCGGAGCCATCCCAAAGATGAGAACAGTACTCCACGCAAGGGCGCACTTGTGCCTTATACAATAGGCACAGTTGCCCAGGCGCGAAGAACCGCCTCACCCTGTTCAGAACTCCGAGTTTTCGCGAAGCTTGCTTAATGACACTCTCGATTTAGGTTTTGGGATTAAGGGAGCGGCAAAGATCCATACCTAAGAAGGAGAGGCTGTCACGTATTACCAGTGGAGTGTTCTTCAGAGAAGGGAGGGGAAGGAACGGAGAATTTTTTGTTGAGAACGCGCATGCCTGGGTCTTCTTGGCGTTGAACTCCACCAAGTTCTTGGCACCCCATTCATAGATGCGGCCCAAGGTCTGGTTAAGTTCAACGACAAGATTCTCCCTTTTCCCCTCAACCTCAGCCTGTTTGGCCCCAGATATCGCCCATGCACGGTACTGTCATCCGCATAACAATGTATGTTGCCGAGATTCAACATATCATTGATATGCAGAAGAAAGAGCGTAGGGGATAAGACAGACCCCTGAGGCACTCCTGCATTGACCTGCATAAATTTGGAAGCGCGACCGTCGCAAAGGACCCAAATACGACGCTTCTGCAGGAAACTTGCAATCCAGGTGCACAGTTGAGGGAGCAAGCCATAGGCCGGAAGCTTGGAAAGAAGAGACCGGTGCCAGACTCTGTCGAAAGCTTTGGCTATGTCAAGGCTGATAGCCAAAGACTCGCCGTGCTTGTCCATAGCCTCACCCCAGAGGTGCGTGACGAACGCTAGAAGATCACCCGTTGATCGTTTAGACCGAAAGCCGTATTGGCTATCATTGATCAACTATTGATCTTCCAGGTAGCGGACAATTTGGGTGTTTATAATCCGCTCAAACACCTTGGAAAACACCGAGGTGATAGCTATGGGTCGATAGTTGCTTGGCTCAGAACGGTCCCCGTTTTTGGGAATCGGTTGAACGTTCGCTTCCTTCCAAGCCTCAGGCACAATGCCTGCGGCGTAAGACGTCCGGTATAGGCGCGTAAGTGTGGGAGACAACTCCGCTGCACATTTTTTAAGAACCACAGCTGGGATGCCGTCAGGTCCACTGGCTTTCCGAACATCGAGAGACTGCAGTATCGCACGAACGGTTCGTTGCCTGATACATATATCAGGCATGGTGTAGCCGCAGTTGGCAATGTTAGGCGGCTGCGAACCGCAGTCATCGATTTGGGAGTTGGCCGCAAAGAGATTTGCAAGCAGATCTGCTTTCTCCTGCGGCCGATGAGCCAGTGATCCATTCGGATACCTCAGAGGGGGCAGCAAGGTCTGGCAGAAGTTGGACTGCACGGCTTTGGCCAGGCACCAATAGCTACGACTGCCCGTAGGATGCGCCATTAGTTCCTGGCCGAACCGTGCGACGCACTGGGCATCCGCTTTTAAGTATGCCCTCTTGCAGACCTTTGTGGCTTGGTTGAACGCTGCCTTCAGGTGATCCACGTTAGGGTCGTAGAGAGTGCGAGCCCTGGTCCCAGCGCGATACGCTGTCTGTTTGCGTTCAACAGCATCAGCGCATTCACGCCCGAACCAGGGCCTTTTCCTGCCGCCGCTTGTGACATTCCTGTATGGAATATAATATTCCATACCCAGGATGATTTCACCAGCGACAGCAGTAGCGCTCTCTGATGGATCCCTGTTCTCAAAGCAGCGTTGAGCCCAAGGGATGGATGCGAAGTGTTCCCGCATTCCATCCCAGTCTGCTGACGAGTAGTGCCACAGTCGTCGTCTTGCCTCCTCGGGTCGTGGGGGCGTAACAACAACAGCTGTGGCACAAACCAGACAGTGGTCTGAGGTGCCCAAAAGAGCACGAATCGACACACTGTACCGGTTCGGGTTACTCGTCAGCAGCAGATCGAGCAGAGAGCGCGCCTGTCCTGCAATGTCTGGTATCATTGTTGCCTTGGAAGATGGGCAGGGCTTTTGGTGTGGGACGCAACGTGCGTTGACACCCTTGCGCCATCACATCTTCCAAGCACTGAGGGATGTGCTGGCGCTGCTGCTGCAACCGCGGTAATCGTAAAACGGCGCATATATAGTAATTTAGTCGGAAATTACATTTTTGAGCCGTTTGGGGTGGAAACCCTAGGTTCATGGGGTCCGAGCGCTCGTATTTTGTACAGGGAGATCGCAAAACGCCTGTTCGACGTTTCGCGTGATCAGAAGGCTGGTCTTTTCTTGGCCCAAAGAATCAGCATTGCCATTCAACGTAGCAATACACCCAGTCTTCTAGGCACGTTACCAGTTGACAGCGATGCTGAAGAATTTTACGATGTCTAAACCTTTTTGTAAATATTTAGTATTATAATTATTTGTGTTTTTTTATGTTATCTTTTTAATACGTTTGTAAGTATATATTAGATTAATTCGTTTTAAAATAATAATATAAATATATTGTAAATGAATATTTAAGGTCAATTGAATCTTATTTTACTTTATGAAATTCTAGTATTTGTCTACATTTCTGAAAGCGCAGCATGTCTTTCCACGTAGCATATGTTACACCGGAATAATGTAGCATACTGTATATATGGAATAATTCAATCAGTCTAGTAGTCATGTATTCCAATAGATTATAATGAGAAGAAAATCTAGCAGCGTTCAATAAGTTTCCGTCTTCTCGTTTCTCGTTCGCAGTGAGTTTCAAGCAACAACATCCAAAGCGATTAGATCGAAGATTGCTTTGTCTGAAATGGAACATTAAGTTCACTGCGCCTGAACTACAACTGAGGTTTATTCAATTTGAAAGAAGTAGCTTTTAGGTTATCTAGTTGTATAAATATTTTTCTTTGAAGCTGTCTTTTCAAAAAACGACAGAAAAAAAATAAAGAATTGTAATGTCAGTGTTCTTCTTGGGAATGTACAAAAGAAAATTAGGGCAGTCTTTGGGGACTGCCAATAGAAGTGAAAATTTTAATCCTTGATCATAAACACTTTTTATAAACAAAAAAAAAGAAAAAAGCTGTTATTAAGGAAGTCAAAATTTCGTTATTTTTTGCGTAGGACACAACATTTCTGAGATATTGTTAATATTCTAAAATAATTCAAAAATGGAAAGCGTGGAAGCGTGACGATGACGAAGCGTGACGATGACGCAAGTTCTATGATTTTTGTTTACCCAAGAAGTGCTCAACGCGCCTAAAACAGTTTTTACTTCAAAAATACGTCAGGTTAGAATTTAGATATTATGTAGGGTAATTCAAAGTGTTGTAGGCGAATAATATGACTGCATAATAAATGTAGATATATACTTACTGGTATAATCATACCATAATTATATAATTTAATATAATACGACCTAATTGGTTTTGGGGAAACAATTGCCACGCGACGGTATCGCATACATGCTGACTTTACAAAATTAATGTGACACCAGTGTTTCTACAAATTTATCATAGACTAGATGTGCCACTAGATGGGCTATCCGACACTAAAACATTTTTTCAATTCGGCCCAGCAGTTTCTGAGATTAGCGCATTCAAACAAACAAACAAACTCTTCAGCTTTATAATATTAGTATAGATAAAACATTAATTGCTAACATCTTTATACGACTACAGAAGCAACATAACCGACCTAATTGCTCTATGCGATTTAGCATCCTCAAATGAAACCACCCTTTTGAATACTACCTAACTTTATGCAGCAGTAATACCATCTAAAGATACTTCAACTGAGCAAACGGGGCTTCAGGATATTCAAGAGGAATAAGTTACTGGAATAATAATTTACAGCAGCTTTCATCGATAGCACTAAAGACCAAAATTCAAATTAGTGGCAGAAATTCGAATACCTCAAGTATTCGAATTTCTCGCAGAGCACAGACCGGTTCTGCAAACAATGCTATACTTGGTTATTGATCTGCTCCTCTACTTCTCAATTGTGCTTCATGTTGAACAAGTAGCATAGTTGTGCGATTTTACTTCAAACATTAAATGGAATTGACCTGTCAGGTATTTAAGGTCAGGCAAAGATTTTACTCATAAATGTGCCCTGTCAGTACTTCGATAGTACGAAAAAGTGTACATCCTAAAAATAGTAAGCTCACACATCATAATGTTAACTAGCGGTCGCCTAGTGCTCGAAATTCGACCAAAGTAATTTATTTGTTTTGTTCCTCTTTAAACTAATCACTCTAGGTGTAAAAAACTAACAATTGTACTGTTCTCGTCGCATTAACACAAACTGCATTTAAACAGTCCCAATTTGGATAACCGGACCTAAAACATTCGAAATCCCTTGTCGCCAACATCGCCAACATTGTTTGAAAGTAGTCTAACGGTTAACAGGGACTTAGGGGCTAAACAAATCGCGTGCGGTAACAAACTTTACCCGCGACGTAACAACCTTTTCATAGCCGACGACACGACAACGATACGATATCGATACGATTCTATATACTGATTTAATTACTTGACTAAATTGTGATTTATATGCGCTTGTAACAGGTTCATTGTATCAAGATTATTTAAATTCGAATTAAAAACTACATATTTATGAAGATAATTAATTATCAATCCCGGCAATAAAACCAAAGAGTTTTCTTAATGATGAGGACGTTGTGAGATTGCAAGATGCAAGATTTTTCATTGGAATATTGGTTTGACTGTCTCTCTAGCAACCATTTGACATATAGCTCTTATACGTAATGCTGATAAGATACGCAAGTGGCACTTACACGTGTTGATTATGTAATGGCATAAACATCGTATAAACAACTGACGTTAACCTCCGCGCAAGTCTAAGACTCGGACGAGTAACTCGTGCATGTATCCCGTGCGTAAGTCGTGTATAAGGCAGTGGTCCGACCGCTAACGACGAACGAGAAACGAGTAGAATTACGAGTTGACGATCAGCGGGAAGCGAGTGTGTAGTTTCGATAGTTTTGTCGCCGGGCTATAAGCGAGTGTGCAAGTGCGACGAGCGATTACTCGCGCCACTCGCCCGCGGTCGCTCAGTCCTCTGCAAACCTGCGCGCGCGACGAGCGAGCATCACTGAACGATTATCACTGAGCGAGTTTATTTTTGAAAGCTCTTGTCGCTCAGCGACAAAACTAGTAAAGCTAGTCGTCGCCGGCTGTGTGAAAAGTCAGAGAGCAACTTTTAATATATGCATCTCTTTCGTTTACACGGAATGTATATTAATTGTGCGTTTCTTGAGAGAGAAAATCGCCGACAGTTAGTCGTTTTCTCGCCTGCGGACGGACTCACGGACTGCATAAGCTCCAATAGTGCCGACTATAAAAAATATTTTAAGTAGTTTACGTAAGTACACACTTGCTCCATTTCAATATTATATGACAACTAGCTGTCCCAACAGACGTCCTGTACACACGAAAAAAAAGCAAATCTAAACCATTCTCGAATCCACTTGAACACACACAAGAAATTTCATCAATATCGGTCCAGCCATTTAGGAGGAGTTTAATTACAAAAACACGCACAGAAGATTTATATATATAAAGATTATCCATACAGTTATTATCGTGGTACGACAGTCAGGATACGAAAAGAGCTAATGTCGAAATCGTGTCGACAAATAAAAAGGTCCGATCTCGTATTCAGAACTTTGAGAATTTAAAGGAATCCTTCAACGATGCGCGCTATTCTTCCTTCTTTGTTTTACCGTTTTTAAGTAGGATTACTTGTGGTTCAGGTGTAGGAATCTGTTAACGTTTTGTTTGGAATATTTTCCGTATTAAGCTTTAATTATTAACGAATCTCAAATATGTAAGAGGTAGCTAAGTAGCTAAGCATTAACTACCAGATCATCAGAAAAAGATCATCTACAAACATTACTTAACGATAAATGTTAGTTAAATATTATTTAAGTAATAGCGGATGGCCCTTGATCAAACGTAAATCATTGATTAAGTTGAGAGGTCGCTAAATATTAGCTAGCGCCATTTTTATGAGTTACCCTGTTAATATAAATATACGTTCAAAGCATTACTTTAAAAAAATATTTTTATGTAAAATATTGGCATAATAATTTGTCGGCCTCGATGGTGTAGTGGTTAGTGTAACCGACTGCCACGCCTGAGGTCGCGGGTTCGATTCCCGCACAAGTCAAACATTTGTGTGCATGAACATGGATTTTTGTCTTGGTCTGGGTGTTTCTGTGTATAATATGTATGTATTTAAAATAGAAAAAGTATATAAGTATGTTTATCCATTGTCTAGTACCCATAGTACAAGCTCTGCTTAGTTTGGGCTAGATGGTATTGAGTGTATATGGTAGAATATTATATATATATATATATATATATATATATATACTTCTATAGGAGTCAAACCAAAAACAGAACCTTTTTTTAATATTTGCTGTAATTTAGTGGCTTAATTTGTCACTAGGTGATAGAATATTATTTAATATTATATTATTTATTTTCTCTGCCGTAAGAATTCCAAATCAGCTTCGAATATTTTTGACTGTGCGAGATTTTAATAAGCGTTTGGAAATAATTAATTAAGTAACATTTTAATTTTAAGCGAAAATACATTATAGCGAAACGGCACGCCAGTCTCTCGGCCTGTCATGTTCAGTGGTACAACAGACAGTGATTGACAATACTGAACATCAGTGGCGTGGTTGTTGGACAGCAGTGGCGTGGCGCCGCCAGGGGCAAGTAACATAATTATGTTCATATATAATATTATATCGAATATATCAGTGACGTCATAGCTGGAGATCGTAGAACTGCCACACAGAGACCTCGAGTTCAATCCTGTGTCATTACGAAGCTATGCGCATATTAAATATTGCACGCTTTAAGCGTGAAGACAATCTGTATGTTAGAGAGCTGTGCATTATGTTTTCGAATATATATTACTGGCGGTTCCAGCGTGCCGTACTGTGGCACGCTGGAACTCACCCATACCTCGGTCACTAAAGTAGCTTAACGCTCTCTTGGACTTTAACCCAGAAGTTGATATTTTTGCGGATGAATGGAAAGTCTTATTATTAGAATGTATGAGGTCATCATGTCCTCCTCACCGTGCCCGGTGACGGCGACTCCTTAAATTTAGTCTGGATTGTTGGTGCGGTGGGCGCGTATGTGACTTGCAAAACCGAACCTTGTTTTGAAAGTTCGATCACAAGGCCCACAATAGAGCTGGCCCGCCGAATTGTATGTGTAGTTGTAATGTGGTTTGGGTCGGGTCTTACGTATTACGTCTTATGTATGAGGTACTGTGAGTAGAATGAATGAATGCTAAATTTAAAATTTATATGTTATATTATTAAATAGTGTAATTGGCGCAAGTCGTTCTATTTGATGTAAATCCTTCCTAACTAATATTATAAAAGCGAAAATGAGTTTGTTTGTTTGTTACCTTTTCACTCCTAAACCACTGAACCGATCATCCTGAAATTTTGCATATACGTTGTCAGGTGTACAGAAACGGACATAGGCTACTTTTCATCCCGAAAAAAAATACTGTTCCCGAGGAGAACAACAATAATGTTCTTATGATAATAAATGGCGCCACGTGTCTTTCGATTCATGATTGAATTATATTATTACAAGCAGAGTACAACCCGAGTTGATTGTCAAATTCTAAATTAACGCGAACGAAGCCTCGGGCAAAATCTAGTAAATAAATAAATGTGAAGTGTGCCAACCCACACATAGGTAGATGTAGATGGCAGACTATGGTCTAAACCTCGTTACACTGAGAAGAGACCTGTGCCGAGCAGTTGTCTGACCTGTATCTAGTTATCTTACGTATTTACTACAGGGAGTATCCTCATAATAATTTATATAAAGCAGACATAACAATAATTATAAATTAAAATTTAAAAAGCTTCCGACACAAAATAATTGATTGATTTGAAATTTATCATAGTGTATAGTATTCTACTAGTCAAGCCCTTTCATTTGATATCCGTATTGGGGGAGTTGTGAAAAAATATGTAATCTGCCATTTTGTGGCGACGCCCATCTTGGACCGATTTTCATCAAACATAGCTAAGAACACTCCCGACTAATTCACATTTCAAACAAAAAGAACAAAATCAAAATCGGTTCATCCGTCCGGGAGCTACGATGCCACATACAGACACACCACACACACACACACACACACACACACACACACACACAGCACGCACGTCACACTTATAACGCCCCGTCGTTTTTGCGTCGGGGGTTAAAAATAATAAATCTCAATATTTTGTTATGTTAATTAAATAAATTTAGGTCTTCAACTATAAAAAAATTAGTATAATCTAATCTTTACAAACCTTTAGAAGCCAGTTGTCAATATTGGTACTTGGTATGTTTAGTTGTCAACGATTTACCTGGAATAAAACGATACACATTTAATTATTTTTGTCAAACAACAACGTGTCGTAAATGATACTGTCTGTAACCATTTGTTTCCTTCTGCACCGTGATATAATAAACTAAACTACTATATACGGATTATATCGCGTTGTTTATTTGACACTGTTACAAAATTTTTTGAAAAACTGTTACCCTACTATAATCACTATTAAACTTTACAAATTTTTAAGCTAATTAAATTATTGAGTCATTCAGTCTCCCCGTGACCATGGCTGCTGAAAAGCAACCGAAACGTCGGGGAAAGTGTAAAAATAAATCTAAATAGTATAATAGTATAGTAATAGTATAAATAGTTTTAATAGTTTCAATAATTTAATTAGCTTAAAAATTTGTAAAGTTTAATAGTGATTATAGTAGTGTAACAGTTTTTCAAAAAATTTTGTAATAGTGTCAAATAAACAACGCGATAAAATCCGTATATAGTAGTTTAATTTCAATGAATAACATTCGCGTAAACAGAAGACAATATTATAATAAACTAACCTATTTAATTAACTATGGTAAAGCTTCGTATCTTTGTATAAGACCAGATTGTCTTGAAAGCGCAATGATATCATTTATAAAGAGTTGCTAGGAAGCTTCCAAATACTTATCGCTAGTTATAAGCCGAATGCTTATTAATTTGCAACATTAGCAGTAGGTATACATTTTATAGCATTTAAATATACAGTTTACAAGAGAATGATAATTAAAACATCTATAGATTAATTTGGAGGACAAGTGAACGCGACATATACACAGAAATGCACTTAGTGGACAATACTCAATGTACATTCAACAACGAGAATTAATTTGTGCCGGGTTTCGTTGGATTGTGGTACCGCACCAACATGACTGACCTATTATGGTAATTTCTGTGTATAATGCTTGGTAAGGATTAGACTAAAGTGTTATGCAGTTTGAGATTCCTGACTTGGTAAGCACTTAACATGCCATAAGAAAAATAAGTAAATTACACTTACCACACACTGCGCCAAAATGGCGAAATTGAAATGGAGTCATATTTTTGATGGCGATAGCCAGTTCAGTGTATTTATGTCTACCACTTTATAATATTTATACGTCGAGAAAATAATTAAATATCAGATTGAAGCCAAGCCTGTTATTAATAGGAATATATCCTATTAATAACAGAGTTGAGTAATGTTTATCCTTTGCATTAAATATGATAACTTAGATTTTGTTTAATCATCTTAATTATCAGTATTCAGACTGCCTGTATTAGGCTTCAATTAGAACTCCACCTAAATTCGCGGCGAATGAGTACCTACTGGTTGATACTTCGCCCTTCAACTTGCTGCGAAATTCACATTCCTCTTTTGCATAATTATTTGCTCGTCAGCACTTTTACGAGGCCTCTCTCCAGAACATCTCTGTTCAAAACTGTTGTGTTAAATTTTAAAAAGTAAATCTTCCTCGTAAGTTTCAGTATGAGGCTTTATATATCACGCCAGCTACAAAACTTTTCTACACTTTTTAAAAACTGTAATCTACAGTAGCACGTATGTGTTTAAAGTTTAGCTGTGTGAACACAGGGCAGGCTGGGCTTAGCCGCGCGGCCGACCGCGTGTGGCGGCTCAACCCGATTACGTTATCGTCACCGACCAACGTTTCAGGTTTACAGGCATACGGAAATGTAAAGTATATTGATGTATTAACACATATTTGATATTAATACTAAATGATTAGTTTATAAATATTACAGCCTGATAGAAATTTAACTTTAATACAAATAAGGGCGGGAAGACCTATATGAGAAGCCAGTGCTCAACAGTAGATCAATTTATAAGCTTATATTATTATAGATCCGGTAGGTTTAAAATTATCTGTATAAACTTTAATATAATTATATTTAAATAAGTTAGATCTTGGATTAGTGGTATCTATTTTAGCTAATCCTACCTACCTCTGAACTTTGTAGGAAATTATGTGGCATAATAATTAGGGATTTAGAATAGTATATTTTGTGTTATAACTAGAATTAGGTACAATGGAGTTGACGTGCCTATTTGGACAAAAACTCCTATATCAATAAAGAATAAAAAATATAAAAATAGTTTTTATATAAAATTAAGTAATAACAATTATTTTAACGTACTGTATTATGATTAGTTTAACTTCACAGATAGTGCAAAGGTTTAAAGTACTACGCTGAGTGTTGTGCGTTTGATCTCCACACAAGGCAATAATTTGTGTAATAGTTTCTTCTGGTTCTTTGTTTGAATGTTGTATACGTTGAATATATATAAAATATTTAGTTGAATTATAATAGTCTCACATCATCCTTAAAGGCATATAAGTGAATTACAATACCACATTCCATCAGCTATGGATTGATATTCCACGTAATAAAGGGCTAGTCTTTTGCTCATTACCGTAAACAGTACCACACTCCAAGCAGCGTTTATGAATTTCGTGACAGGTAACCTAATGACATTCTGCCCAACCTGGGAACCAAACCAAGACCTCATGCACAGTAATCGCGTTCACTATCGCGACGCCACCGTGGCAGTGAAATAACAAAAAATGCCGTATCTTTATTTCAATAGACAATGAATGATAAACATTTTAATCAGAAAACTTTTATTCACGCCATACTACACGGCCTCCCGTGTCCAGACTTAACTTTGAGCCAAACCATTAAACACGTTTTATCTAACAAGTGTTTGTTGTCCCTATTGACAGAGACCTCTGAAGGACCTCAGGTACCCCCGGGAGGTAGATCGAGGTCAACCGCTAATTAGCATGCCATATAAACAATTGGGAGCACTTGGACCCTAAAGTTTGGGGTCCGACCCTAAGCTGGATGGGTTTGGTACAACTGCTGGCATTTCACAAGTTCACAAGTATTTTTATTTAAGGTTTAATTTGATGGTCTGCGGCGCGATGGGGATTTTTGTGGAGTTAATATTGGGGATTCATACGTGTTATATAATTGCTTCGATGACTAAAATTTTATGGATCTTTAAAGGAATGTTCCTATTTTAAATATAAGATTTTTTATAGAGATTACAGAAAAATTGCGCATACCTGGTATTTGAGTTAACTTCGCCCGCTAAGCTGATATGATTTTGATAGCAGTTTAGCGGATGGGATGGAAACCCAAGATCTATTGATCGCAGGTTTAAAGACTTACTCATTGGGTACGACATATCGTGTAGGATGAATAAGTAGGAGTACTCCTGTCAATAGTGTGTAAAGATGTGTTACATGGTTGTTAGGTCATCACCTGAGCATTTTGATAAACTTTGGCACACAGAGAGAGACTATCAACCAGTTTTTAAAAAGTAACTTAAAATGTTGCTTATTGAATGTTCCAACGCATGTTACCAGTTGAATTTGGCTGACTGCACTTACTGACGGCACTTTAAATGGATTTGATTTTCACACGTCTTTGATTTTCTCTTTCAAGATATGTGTGTTTATCTTAACACATGGAATACTTTTCATCTCGTTGTATGTTTTCATAGAATTCCAAAATTTTGTTGAAATAAAAATTTTAAACAAAATGAGTAATGTAATAAGGTACGCAAATGATACACATTGAAATGAAACTAAGTAATCCGGATTATATCGCAGTTTATGTTTGAGCACTACTTATTAACTATTTAAACGTTTTAATTGCTTTATTCACAAGCCATTATTGAAGCCATATCACAAGGAGATTAAAGGTAGTGATTTAAAATAAATGGCGACAAATTACATATAAAATAGTTTCAATGAACAATATTTGCATTTTTAGATAACTCAAACCAGGCCAAATCCCTGTTGTGCCCTAGATGCATAGATTTGCAACTGATTTCAACCATCGCCACTTAATAACCGTAAAATAATAATTGTTTTCATTGCACCCCGGGATTAGATCCCGGGATCGTCGGGCGCCGGACTATAATCTCTGGCTTGCGTTATGGAGCAGTTTTGTTGTTGTGACGGAAATTAATAAATTTTAGTAGAATAATTAATAAGAATTACCTAGAAGGATGTAGAATAAGTAATTTTGCTTTATCAATAAATTTATGAATAATCCTATCTTATTCCAGTATTGGAGTATGTTTTATTCTATAATATTATGAGCCCTCTATAATATTAGCTATCCCACTATTGGCTCATAGATCACCATTCTGCGAGTTTATACAATTCACACATTTTAAAGAACTCAGTCAAGCAGATTTGCTCACGATGTTTTCATTCACCATTAAAGCGCGCAATAATCAACTATTTAATACGCACATATCTAGGAAAATATATCGAAAACAAACTCGAGACCAATACGTTGCATGCGCTCACTAAGCTATTGTTGTTTTAAATTAAATAAATAAGTTAAATATTTGTACTTTATAAAGTATTTATTTATACTACAAATGTGGCAAACAATTAGCCAATGATTGCTTGCGATACCGAGCAATTGCAACTGCAATTCCAGTATTACTCGCGCGTTGCCGACTCTTTAGAAGGAGAGTTAAAGATGGAATGAAAGGAAATATACCTATTTTACTTGATACAGTAAGCTTCAAGACTTTTTATGTTTACTTGACGTGGTTCATGTTTTTTAAGACTGTTTGTGCTAATGAGACGGAAATGCTGATACCATTAAAAGGTTTCAAAGGCATAAGAGGATTGAGTACATTAAATGTATTGTACTACGAATGGTTTAATATGTCTACGACTGTCTAAGAAATTTAATTTCAGAGCAGTTCGATGCCAGTGTTTAAGTTAATTGCTAATTAGTGCTAATAAGTAACAAAGGAGTGCGTGGTTTTCGATAATAAGATTATTTCGATATGCCAATCTGCTTAATTAATTTTGCGGCAAACCTTTCGTTGCAGTAAGCTCAGAATAACCGAGTTATAGATAATGTAGTCTAACGCGTGATACAAATAATATACTTTTGGGTTCAAATATACATAGTAGATAATTATGATCCCAATTTATAGTTGTTACTAATAATATATAGACTCGAACACCCAAAACCCCATCATCAAAGTATTGAAGCAAGAAGGCTAGTGTAATGAAAACCAGATTATTTGATACAACCCATCACACTCGAGTGATCACGGCGAGTTGAAAGAGATCGTATAGCCCACATACAAGTGCGGTCGTCCACCCATCCCATAGATAATCCTTTAGTAGGCTTATACAAAACCCATTGCAAGGTTAGTGTTTATTTTTAACACAAAACAGTTTAGTGTAAACTGAGGTTTGGATGTAGTAGTGCAGAATACACATGTGGTTAAATATACATATTGTATAAGTACGTCTTTAAATTCTCGAGAGGGTTGCTCTGCACGGATGATGATGTGGTTTTAATGGAAGCCTAATCACTGTCAGTACGCCAATTGGTGTCAGTTTGTTCCGAATATGAGACAAAATTTGAGTAATCCGCAAATAATTATTGTTTTGGGTATTAATCTCTTTATTTCAATGTTAGTTAATGTAAAGGGTTTGTCAAGCCCAATTATTTTTCGACAGGTATGTGCCATGTAGCTACTATCGTACATGAGGTCGCGGTTTCGATTCCCAGTCAGACAAAGTGGTATTGAGTTATTCTGTCAAGAAATTTTAATTAAAATTTTTGTCGTCATGTCTAATTGCAAACTTTATACTGCTCCTGACATAGAAAACTTCCACCAAAAATTTGGTCTAGTTCTTACTGCCTACGTCACTAGATCTGGACTCATATTCACTGACAGTTACATAGAACATAAATTTTATTATCCCACTTAAATTGTACCACAAAATTGTACATACAGCTGAAACCTGCATACATAACATAATATATCCAATATATCTAAAACCAGCTGTTGTTTATCTCCGCACCAGAAATGTTCGGATAATAAAAAAGTTTAATTCAGACGTATATTGCGACAGTCGATATGCCGCATAAATATACACATTGTAAATAAATATACGAACGGACGCCGAACGTGTTATACAATGTATATTTTACTATCCATATGTTGTCCGCTTGGATAAGCAAATAAACCAAGTGTGGACAGCTATGACACAAAGTTTTACGTTCCGATTTTATGTCGCCCGCCATTTTATGGTTCTCGTTCAAACTTGTCAAAATAGTTTCGTTTTCTTTAACTAAGGTCAGTTTTTATGAGGTATGGTCTGAGGTTTTCTTGTTATGTAACTTGATATTGGATAGGCAGATGTGTGTATATGTAGGTTTATACAAATATTTGTTCCGTCACAAATACATATTTGTTTATTTACGTTGATATTAAAACATATATAAGTACATAGTATCACACCTACATATCCGAAAGAGTATAGAGATGTATTATATCAATATTCTACAATCTTTCTCTCTACCGAGACTGTTCACACTTTTCTTCTAGAATGTCACCTAAAAGTGAAAACTTGTAATTGGCTGTCTGGATACTATAATGATCACTGTTATGTTAAATTAGCTGTAAGTTTTCCATGTATAAATAAAATAAAATAAAATATTTTACCATCTATAATTTTAAATCCAATGTCATAGGGTGTGAGCCTACTGCTATTTACTGCCTATAGATACAGATTGCATGCTGCTACTTAAAATTTTTGACAAAAATCCCAATAAAGTTTGCCAACCAAGAGGTAACTCAGTAGTTGTATTCAACTGTTGTGCATAAGTTGTTGGTCACTACCACCGCGCTATCGAGGTTCTCTTATAGATATATAAAAAATCAAAATCAAAATTAAATTTGTTCAAGTTAGGTTACAAGGTAACACTTATGAATGTCAAAGTTACACAAAATTTTTCTGTGAATTTACATTTACAGCCACGTTCAGCAAAGCAAGGGTGTAGGGCTCATGAGAAGAACGGGCAATATAATATATAATATCAGCCCTGTATTAAACTGTCCCACTGCTGGGCACGGACTTCTTCTCAGTGTGAGAAGGGTTAAGCCATAGTCCACCACGCTAGCCCAATGCGGGTTGGCAGACTTCACATATCTTCCAAAACATTATGTAGAACTCTGAGACATGCAGGTTTGCTCACGATGTTTTCCTTCACCGTTAAAGCGAGAATATTTAAATATTTAATACGCAAATAACTTCGAAAAGTCAGAGATGCGCGCCTTGGGATCGAACTCGAGACCTTTGCATAGCAGTTCAACGGTCTCCCAATAGGCTATCGCTCTTTTATATGTTTATGTTGAATGTTGTGTTATGATCAAATAAATGTAACTAAATACATATAAACTTGCGCAATTTTTTATGTTTACCAGCCCCGATGTTACTGATACTTTTCAGCAGCTATTCACTATTTATAGTAACTATACATATATTACTAACTAGCTGTGTCCTGCGCTTTTACCCGTTCCGCTATAAAAAGTCCTAGCGTGGTATTAGATAGCCTAATAAAAAAAAACAGTAGTATTCCTGAGATTATCACGTTTTACCAAATAAGCAAACAGTGTTCAGCCTTACAGTACTATTATAAATGCTAGATTCCTGAAATAAATTTACTAGATTTATATTATGATCTCAAAAAATAATATAATACCGTTAACATTGACTTACAATTCAATCACGTTTTCCGTAAACCACGCTCGCCTCATAAAGAATCACAATGCCGAAAACATTTCTTCAAATCACCGAAAAATTTCAAAAAACCTTCTTTTTCACTGGAGAGTAATTTCTCACGTCCAAAAAAAGCTACCTTAGTGCTATTGTGACTTCATAACGTAATGAAGTGTTCTCTTTGCAACACTGGACATCCTAGTGACGTCATAATAATAGCGCGCCTTTTGAATATCGAAATTTGTTACGCTTTGTCTTTCTAATAAAAGGCTTATGTTATTTTAATTTAACGGGTGAAATTATGGCAAATTTGTATACAATAAGTGTTTGGTGAGTACTCTGTTGTTTACGCGTTTTAATTGAATTATTGTTGAGAGTGCTCGTGCTCGTTGTGTATTATTCTGTCCGACAGGTAAAAATGGTTTGGTTTGATAGAATTGAATGAATATAGCTTTCATACATTCTGCACATGGATGGGCAACATTTAATGTAGTAAATTTAAATAAATCATGCTGAAATAAAAGTTGGCAGTAAATGACGTAGGCGCAATTGTTTAAAAGCTAGTTTTAATATAAATTGGCAAGTTACTATGGTATATCAAAAAGAAGGAAAGTATATGTAAAATATTACCTTTACCGTAACTAATATTATAAATGCGAATGTAAGTTTGTTACGCTTTCACACCTTAACTACTTGACCGATCATCATGAAATTTTGCATACACGATTTTAGGGATACGGAAAAGGACATATACATACCTATCCTTTTCACCTTGCATCAAGAAAAAGTATTGTTCCTAAGGGATAAAAATTTATTGACAAAATCTACATTGACGCAAGCGAAGCCGCCGGAAACACTATTATTAAAAATAAACATAGCATAACTTATTACTTCTGTGTAGGTTACTTCTAAATATTGATCGAAATAACCATTTTTAAGGATAACTAAATTCATTTGCTAATATGTATGTAATAATATAATATTATTTATTTATATCATGATACACGTACCAGGGGTACATGGGCGCAGGCAGCTGTGAAAAGCTATTCAGCTGTAAACTCAAGGATCCCTTTTCAGAAATACCTCATTGCATTCAACCACTAACAGATCCACTATTTAGATATTGGTCCACAAAAACTGCAGGATTTTATTGAAAATAAAACCGCTTTTGGAGTTTATTTTTATCCTATTTATTTGTGATATCGATAAGTTTCTAAAATAGTTAAAAACT
Source organism: Catocala sponsa (assembly GCA_963564715.1). NCBI lineage: Eukaryota > Metazoa > Arthropoda > Insecta > Lepidoptera > Erebidae > Catocala > Catocala sponsa. Next base: position 21,123,671 of record OY751349.1, read on the forward strand.
GCCTCGTTTAACACTTAGGTCTCCGCCAGGGTTTCCAGGCCAGGCAATATGTTACCTGTTTTTCTTTAAGGCACTCGTTACTAAGTTAGTGCCAGGCTTTTTTAAATAACCTATCACCGCTAAATAACTTTCGTAAAAAATTTAAACATTTGCCTAATAGTACACAAAAGAAAATATTCTAAATATATATTTGTTATTTTCAACAGCATTATAATCAGGACGATATGTAGCCTTCAGGGCATGAAACCTTTTCTTTAGCCTTACTGATTTTGATAAGAAAAAAATCCATGATTACTTCATTCGTGAGTCTCATTATCTTTGAAGTTTACCACGAATGAGATAGGGCGAGCCCTTTTCTAAGTCCGGGAACAAATAGGGATAAACCCCTTCATTTGTTAATAAGGGTACGGGTGAATGTATGGAGCCCAAGCTGCATATAATTCCACCGGATATGCGGCGGAATTATCCCGTAGATACACGTATGCGTCTCCAATTTACTGGCAACACCGATAATCTTACTAATTGAGCCAAGAATCGTTTGAAATGTAATCGTCATTAAAAGCATGTGGATTTATTTATAGTAATTACAGTTTGTAACATTACAGATTCTATAACGTATGGTAATCCAAAACATTTATTTTTTAAATACTGCGGATATGGTAGGTAAGATTGATGTCACAAATATTTGTTTAAATATATTTCTTCCTTACAAACATTATCACATTGTACACAAAGAACACGTTACGCATTACGTTTTCAATTATGTTTGGCAATCCAATAATGGAACTACATTACAAGTCAATATTTTTGGATCACACAAATGTTTGTTCTGTATGAGCATCACAGCACATGGTACACTATTCGACAACCATTTAAATCACTGGGTCATAATATGTGCTTTCAATAAGGGGTTTCAAGTAAAACCATAGCGAGATTATCTTCTTTATATATAACACTAGCTGTGCCGCGCAACTTCGTCCGCTTCACATAAGATAATTTTTGCACGTTTTTGCAACATAAAACCATCCTATCTTTTAAGTTGGACCAAATTACAGACAATTACGAAGTTTGATCAAAATCGGTTCAGTAGTTTCAGAGTTTATCCCGAACATACATCGTGAAACGAGATTTTTATATATTAAGATATCAGCTTCTGCATGTTTGTGTCCACAAAAAATAAATAGTAGTTATTAAAATGACTTCAAATTTGTATACCTCGTTGCAAATCTATATAAGGGTGATTTTATACTGTTTTTATCCCAAAGTTCGTACGAGAACGGCGAAATGAAAATTTAGGATTGAGCCATTGCGACAAGTGACCGGGTTTAACTAATATATATTATGTATTAGGTAACATAGATGGCCTGTCACAATATTAACCTTTTAATTAAACCAATATAAATAACAGAATCCTTGGCATACATTCCGTACACATATTAACATCAATTAATTTTTATATAGGAATAAAATTAACAAACGAGAATTACATTTATTATTGATTGTGGCTACAGTTTAAAGCTTTTTGTTATTGTGCATACATATGCATGTATTATGCGATGCACGCCGTGCTAGATAATAATTGGCATTAATTATATCGCTTAATCTGTGTAATTTTATGTTATTAATTATGGCCGAACAATATCTACATATAGAGCAGTGTACTGGTTAGAGAGCAGCGATAGCCTACTGGGAGACTACTGGACTGCCACGCAGAGGTCTCGAGTTCGACCCAAGGCGCGCATCTCTGACTTTTCGAAGTTATATGCGTATTAAATAGTTAATTATCGCTTGCTTTAACGGCGAAGGAAAACATCGTAAGGAAACCTGCATGTCTGAGAGTTCTACATAATGTTCCCGATGATATGTGAAGTCTCCCAACCCGCAGTGGGCCAGCGAGTTGGACAATGGCCTAACCCTTCTCACACTGAGAAGAGGCCCATGCCAAACAGTGGGACAGTTTAATACAGAGCTGATATTATTATTATAATATCTACATGTTCGTTACTTTATTCTATTTACTTGGCTTACAAAACAAGTCACAATCATTGAGATATAGTGGTCTACAGTGGTCAGGATGTGGTCTTTTTCCGGAATCACTCTGATGTGGCCAGATAAGATTTGCTGAGGTCCTCCTCTTTCCACCATCCCATCATATATCACATGCAAAAAGTAATGAAAGTTAATGAGATGGGAGAGTTATGTCAGGATTTTGACAAGTGGCGATCCGTAGTCTCTGCATACCCCAGACGTCTAGTCCAAAAAACAGGGGTAAGTCTTACTGTTCAAGCGTAGGGCAACCACATCTATGTATAATTTATATGCTTTATAACCTTGCGTTAATTTACAACATCCATATAGCTTGTGACGTAATTCAGTGACGTCAACGATGACGTAATGCTGCAAGTTGCGACAGCAATCTGCGAGCTACATTAATATTAATATTCAAAAACCTCGTTGAGTGTGACGAGAGGAGATTGAAAAAGCAACTGCGCCACACTGCAAGAAAAGTGCAATAGTTCAAGTTTGTTTACTTTTTATTCGTCACCACGTTGTTAAACTTATGTATAACTGAAGCACAAGCGCAAGAGTGGACCTCTTGGTGTTTGTTCGATTTTTAAATCGGGCAATATTTTATTAGATTAACTTTTAGGATTAACTTCTCAGTATATAAATTGTACAGTTACGGCTCACATTTAGTGACTCTTAGTTAACGTTCGGAGTTCGGACTGCGGCCACCCAGGTACAATCCTTCTTTCATTGTGTCTAGTTTACTGCTGTTTACATTGACGGGTTAAATGTGTCCGAGGAAATAAAAATATGATTAACTTCTTAGCGACAATGTGACAAGCCGATATGGTTGCATGATTAAAATGTGTGTGGAATGTTTAGAGATAAACTTATTTTTCTAGTTCAGTTCGCATTGTTTAAAAATAATCATTTATCCATTGTTTGGTACTTAGTATTATTAACTTCGGCTGAATATCTTCAATATTCTATGAATCGACGGTTTGACTATCGCGATACAATATGATAATGGTATCCTCTGATTATCTAATGGTTTAATATAGAAATCTGTACTACTATAGAACAGGTTTCCATATTATTATGGTCTGTCATCGGTGCTCATTACAGCCAGGATCAAATAGTTTTTTCATTTTATAATCATATCCTAAACTTAGGTACATGTCTGTCTCTTGTTTTTTTGTGTATGTGCCTTTTTATGCCCTTTAAGTATTCCAGTCACAATACGCAATAAACAAACACATAATTAGTACTGAACATACTGCTTTATCCTTTGTTATGTCATTTGCATCTAGTTAATACTTGAAATAAATGCTGCCACCGTAAAATATAACTCGTGGAATCCCCATGGATGGCACATAAGTAGATTACTACTTACTTTGCAAACAGAAATACCACGGAATTTCGTTTAAAAAAATCTCTACCATGCAATTTTACTTAATTCAAATCTCACCTTAATATCTTTCAGAGTTCACCTTCTGATATTATCTTAGATGATGCCGTGAACTATATAGCGGGTCCCTAGCTATATAAAAACGTGTAGGTATCCACGCAGAAAATTGGATGTCGCCTTAAGTTATTAACGAAACGACGTCGGGGAGTTTAGAATTATTGCGAAATGAAATTTAAAATATAGCTTGGGTTCAGAGTTGTTTCGTTTGCAGGATATCGTTGTTGTAATAAAACATAATCTTTCAAGTGTTTAATATCCTTTTATAACGTTATATCGTCTTTGTATTAGCAACTAGCTTTTGCCCGCGGCTTCGCTCGCGTTAATGTAGAATTTGACATTCAATTCGGGTTGTACTCTGCTTGTAATAATATAATTCAATCATGATTCGAAAGACACGTGGCGCCATCTATTATCATAAGAACGTTATTGTTGTTTTCCTCGGGAACAGTAATTTTATTCGGGATAAAAAGTACACCTGACAACTTATATGCAAAATTTGAGAATTATCGGTTCAGTGGTTTAGGCGTGAAAAGGTAACAAACAAACAAACAAACTCATTTTCGCTTTTATAATATTAATTAGGATTATGATTTTGATGGCGCGGTAATAACAAATACTTCTACCCTGTTCATAACGTAACTATTTATTACGCATATTTAGTTCTGGGTAGAAAAAGCATTATTTGGCATTCTAATTTGCAATACGTAATATGGAACTGTGCCCTATAGACAAAAATCGGCTTGCCCTTATTACGTGGCAGAACTAAAGACATATGAGTTTAATACAGCCCTGCCAACCTTTTCCCACGCTTATAGGTATCCTTAGAAGTATGTAAATGTATATTATTACCCACATTTCGCCAGCTGTGTTGTGTGTTCCGCCCCTTTAGGGGAGAGTTTTATCCATTTTACCTATACAGATATTTTTCAATTGTAATCGAAAACTTATGTACCAATTTTCATACTGCTAAAATGAGAAAATTTCGTTACAAACTTTCCCCCGATTTTAACCCTCTAGGGGGGAGTTTTGTCTATTCCACTTACATAGATCATTTTTGTTTGTAATCAGGACCCAATATACAAATTTTCATACTTCTAAATCCAGAAATGAGAAAATTTCCATACAAACTTTATCCCCCCATTTTACCTTTTTAGGGGGAGTTTTGTCCATTTTATCTACACAGGTCATTTGCAATTATAATCAATAACTTGTATACCTATTGTTATACATATAAGTCCAGAAATGACCAAATTCCATATAAACTTCACCCCCCTACTTCACCCCGTTAGGGGTGGAATTTAAAAAAATCCTTTCTTAGTACACCCCTACAAATTAAAACACACATGCTCTCCAAATTTCAAGTTCCTATGACCAGCGGTTTAGGCTATGCGTTGTCTCTAAGTCAGTCAATCAGGACATCTTCCTTTATATATATATATAGGGTACTGGATTTTTATAAAGGAAAATTTATAGTAACTGCCTTGGTGGCACAGCCGTAGTGGAGTGCGACTTGAATGAGGCTTTGGATTCGATTTCTTAACAGTGTTATTATGTTTTCTGTTTCAATTGTTCAGTAGTAGCACGGAGTGTAGATTTGAGCCCGGTTAACGACTATAAGGTCGCCTGCTGTTACGTAGTACCCGAAACTATAGCTGGTGTAATGTCCGTTCTGACCTATTAGGGTATAGAGGCGTAAGATTATGTGTAGTGCGATAGTAATCTCACAGTGTATTCGCATACTCTATGTTTTAGTAACTTTTAATTTGTATTCATTTGTAAGAATGAAACTCGTTATCTTGTATTATACTTCTAGCTTTTGCAAAGTAACACTTATGAACGTCAAAGTATATAGGTTAGTGAGTTTACTAAGTTACTGAAGCTACATTTAGGTTAGTTGCTAGGTTTAGGCAAAGCGTTGAGCCTATGAGAAGAAACCTGCAAGAAAATCACGGCCACTATTTTATATGCTTCTTTAAGCTCTCGATTTTTTCGATTATTCGAGATTACAAAACAAAAACAATAATTCAAAAAGTAAATACAAATCGTGACAAAAATACAATCGCAAAAGTCTAAAAATATTTATTTGCACTTAATTTTACATGACAAATATTTTGTAGCTCCTGAGTTTCTTAGGGAAAACCTAACAATCATCATTTAAATCTGATTCAGATATCAAACTCAACAAAAATGCGATCAGTATACGCGCATGTGTTTATTTTGCTTAACCATCGAGGCAGTCATTGATGTTTTTATGAAAAATAAACTGTATTTAAAATAACTTTAGTAAATAGGTCGCTGCATGTAAATTATTCGTAGAAAGACTTGTATTTTACTAGTATTCCTATGAAACCATAACTATAATAATAACCTTTACTAGAAACTGCATTATGTAATAGGCTTTTAGTTGTTTTAATTTAACTAAAAGGTTCTAGTTCATAAGTACTGAAGTAATATACTCCGTTATTAGTAGTTTATCAACTTGTCAATGCTTAACCAATATTGTCACACGAATCTGTGAGAGGAGGCGCCAGCGTCTGTAACACAGTTAATACTAGCACAGGCACTGACGTTCACTCTATCTCTAAAATACATAGCGTTGTACATAATGGTGCTTTTATATATTATGTGATTGAGATGGACAAACTGTATTTGGCTTTTGATAATAAATTATTATTATTATTATAATTCTTCTTTACTAACAAAATTTCCAACTTACAATACACTTTACGAACTACAATAGTCTACAGCATTTTTTTATACATTGCAAATCACATGTAGTATGATACTATGGCACTCAAGCTAAAATTAAACTTGTGTTATGGTTAAATGAAAGCCCTGGCTGCTCTCATTGAACAATGTTCGAAGGTATATATCGAACATCAACCGAGTATTGAGAGCCAAATCATTTGCCGATTGGTAAGACTGGTAAGTACAAAGGCGGTAGCTAGTATAAAATAAGTGTTTTAAAAACGCCTCATGCACTATGACATTGATCTATCACGGTGGGATACCTTGCCAGAAAAACGTGCAGTGGCACATGGTGCAAAGTAGCGTGTTTGAGTTTGAATTAAAACAGGTAAGATAGCCCTAAACATTGACCATCTGCAGTCGTCATGTACAGCTCGGCATAATGACGTATATACATAATTATTTTCAAGACAAATCCCATATTATTCATAAGTCTTGTATGGCAGAGTTACCAACAATTTGTGAGGCACCCACATTTCTATCGCGTGTGGGATTCGAATTTAGAAATTTCAGCGCAGCATTATGATTAGATATATATAGCGACATAAAACCCACCAAAGAGTCGTAATTCAGACTCCGCCATATTACATCCTAAAATTATCGTAATATATCTATAATAGTAGCTGAGGGCAAAATCAGCTGTAGGGTGTAACTATTCAAACTATATAAATAATAATACTTTTTATTGTAAGGTAGCAAACAATTTACTATATAGAATTAAATTCTAAGAAAGATCTTATTACATTTTTTTCTAAAGTGAACGCTACTTTAAAAGAGTTAATTAACTATCTAATTAATGTCTTTTCTCTTTATTTTAGTTAAAAGAATTGTTAATTAAAACAACGTTAAACAAATAATTTGAAAACCAGTTTAGTAGCTCCATAAAAAACTTTGTATACTATTTATGTCAGTATCACGCTCTACGCCTACCGTAGCACATTCTATGGCGTAGGCAACGAAGATCATTTTAAACTAAATATTGCAAGATATAATAATAGAAAAGCATGCCTTACTTGTTTGCACAGCGTATATATGTAATACAGTAGGGTCTACATCGTCTACGCCAAGCGTAGTATGCACTACGATATACGTAGCATTCTTAAAGCCAATCGTAGCATACACAACGCCGAATGTAGCAAGTCTACTAGAACGAATCAAATATTTTTGTATATTGGCAATGCGTTAAAATGAATTGTAAAGGTATATTGTAGCATAATAGAATGAAATGGATGAAAAGTGATTATGCAGTGAGATATTTTTGATTGACTGCAAATAAAATGAATAAAAGCTTTTAATATTGTAAAATCCATTCGCATTTCAGATGAAGCTGATTCAATGTTGGCTGCTATTAGATTTATATTTGTCATTTTTCTGTAGCTTTGGCCAATTCTATTTACTTTTGACTTAGAACTTACCGAACGTTTTTGATAAAATACTTGGTAATAATTCAGTTACATTTCAGATTTTATGTAGATATTATTAAAGATTTTGATAGATAGATAAGTCTTAGATAAAACGCGAGTCAGAATGTGTAAAATCTTTCAATTTTGACGCTTTGCCCTTCGTCTTTACAATTCCGTAGGGAATAAACCAGTCCATTAATTTCCATAACAATCGCAATTTATACTCGGCTGTCGATTCTCGACTCTATCTTTGATTAAAACACTATACTCTTAATAGCTCTACAAATCATCGCTGTACGATGGCACGCATAAATCAAGCGAAGTTCATAGTTCATCGTTGTTATTGATTTTGGAGAACTTGGCTGGGAACTGCCAAACAACTTTGTTGTATTGCGTAGCGTTGTTTGAAAATGAAACATTATTGGTAGCTTGTCTTCAATGGGTGTGCGTTTTTGATTTACAAATGTCTATTATTATTGTAATATAAGAAGTAAGACTACACAGTTTACTTGATATGCAAATAATCATAATGGACTAATTGATTTACTTACAAGTAGACATCGCCCGTCATAGACACTAGCAACGTTATGCTAAGCATAGGGTATACACAAAAATTTACTGCTGGAGAACGTATTCAAGTGCAAGGCATGGAGCCTACTGTGGTATGGACAGATACATTAGCATAGTTAATATCTTAAGAAATTGAATAAAACATTCGGTTTGCCATACGCATAATACACGTTTAATTTACCATACGCATAATGCCTAATAGACATAAAGTTGTGAGTCAAGATTGTGTCATTAAGATGTGACCCAACCTTTCTATTACAGAGCTCTATCCTAATCTATATCTATACAAATATTTACAAATACGTAAGTGTATTTGTTTGTTTGTCCTTATTTCGTGCAGCAATGGAACAATGGATTGATGTGGATTTTTACATAGATGTGGCCAAAGAACGACATAGATTTACTACTTGTAATTTTGTCCAAATGCACGGTTTCTGTCTAAGAGTTTTCAGAAGCCAAGAAAGATAAACCGCCGGGGAAAGCTAGTTCGTGTATAAAGTAAAGCGGCATACCATTGACCTCGTTTAATAGAAAATTTATAACCGTACTTTTAATTTTTCTTTATTAATAAATTAATTAAATAGTAAAACATTCAATCAAGGCATGGTTACAGCACCTAACGTTAACCATAAAATAAATTAGTTGGTTGCTCGGCCCTCCATCAGCGCCCAATTAAAATTAATAGCTATTAAGTTCGGTGAAAAAGTTGCTTTTACGCAATTTTTCACGTCAAAGGAAAATTCTCAGCTTTCTTTAACGCCTTTTTTATTTATCAATATTAAGGAAAATTGGTGAAATTGGAATGAAAATTGTTTGTAAAACTTTACTCATTGAGGATTAATTTATAATGTTCAATACTTATGTTAAAATTTAAATACATGAAATGAACTGAGGTATTTATAGATTATAACTCATTATTGCTATCTACAGATATATTGTAAATATTTACTAATAATTGTGTATTATAACTACCAAAGTGTGTTTATAATAATATGTATAAATTCAAGTAAACTATCCGTTGACTACAATAATTTATAAATTATTTAAGTAATACTAATTACTTCACCATATATTGCGGCCAATATATTGTGGCGCTCTAAGTGAGTTGCACTCACTGATCGGTAAACGATTAGTGAGGTTAAGCAACGAGGGTGCGGTCAGTCTATAGATGGGTGATCGCTTAGTGGTATTTCATCTGAGCGTCTCCGTGCTTTGGAGGGCACGTAAAAAGTCGATCCAGGTTATTGCCAAATTGACAGCAGTCGTTAAACCATATCAGAGGCCTACGGGAGGCTTGAACTACAGGTCTTGACAACAGGTTGGCCACTAACCACACGAAAAGAAAAAAAGAAGACAGCAAATATAATTCTAAAATAGATTATAGTGTTATGATTATAGTTTTCCTAGTGGTCGAAATTCGACCATAATTGATTTAAAATTTAAGTTTGATAGTTATTAAGATTTTATTGTCTAGACCCTTATAATCACATTTCATTAAGATTTCGTTCTCTACAGGTTAATTTACCTATCTTTTTTAAACAAATTATTATTTATTTTTAAACAAATTATTAACTATACTCTTTACATAATATTGTCTTCTGTTTACGCGAATGTTATTTATTGAAATTAATCTACTATATACGGATTTTATCGCGTTGTTTATTTGACACTGTTACAAAATTTTTTGAAAAACTGTTACACTACTATAATCACTATTAAACTTTACAAATTTTTAAGCTAATTAAATTATTGAAACTATTGAAACTATTTATACTATTACTATACTATTATACTATTTAGATTTATTTTTACACTTTCCCCGACGTTTCGGTTGCTTTTCAGCAGCCATGGTCACGGGGAGACTAAGATGGTAGTTGTCTCAATGTTCTAGTGTAGTTATTTCAAAGTACCCGAACATAATTTAATCATGGGAGTTTCTATTTACGCAGAATGAGCTCAAAGTATCATGAAGTCAAGCTGTGGTTTGCTTCTTCTTGGGTTTGACTATTTGAATTACTGGATCCCAAGCTGGTGGTACACTCCAACCATCTTCTCTATTGAAATTAGGATGTTTCTTGATTTCAATAGCCTCGCGAAGCATCCTTGGTAGGAATCGGTGTTCTTTAGCGAGCATCTGTGGTTTGTCAAATCTCAGGTAGTGGTTGGTCCCCTGTTGCACATGTTCACACACAGCAGACTTCAACGAGCGTTGGTGTTTTACATCAGCTATGTGTTCTTTTATGCGGGTGCTCTATACTCTTTAATTGACGATATTCCTAAGCAAATTTTTTTCTTTATTATTTATAAATACGTAAATATAATTATTATAAATAGTATATATCATTCTAATCCGCCCAAAGGTTGCCTGTAAAATAAGATATTGCTGATATATTATATCATTATATTTTGACATATATAACCATAGTTAAGAAGAATAGTACTACATCAACCGAACAATGCCGAAATACTACGAACGCGATTCGACTGCGTGTGTCAAATGCATGGTTGTGTGCGTGTAGTGTTTTTTCATTAATTTAATGTATTTCTAATACATATTTTAAAAAAATATTAGCATTCGTCACTTCTTCTCTGTATAAACTATAAGTGTGCGAAATTTCATACTCCTCCGTCCGCCCAATTTTCGTAAAAAGGGATCCAAAGTTTTCGCTTCACGTATTAATATATAGATAATATGTTCTATAACAAGACATTCTTTGTAATCTTTTCGTTCAAACGGTAATGTTCAGACACTAAAAATGAAATTATTTTCACTAAAAGGTAAAAATTCACATAATTATGTCTTTCAAAATGACTCTTTGCGTCTCATACAGGACGTAAACTACGCTGCGGGCGCATGACAGCATCTTGTAAAATACCATAACAATATAGATACGTATCCCGCAAACTCCCTCTCAACTAAAACCCGAAACAACTCACCGTATTCCTTACGAGCGGTCATTACCGAACTTATAATGAGCAAAGTCTTCATAAAATACAAGACAAGACAAGAAAAAGTCGAACGAAAGCAATAGATATTCCCAAAAGTAATTTATATTAATAAAAGTAAACAAGGTAACAAGAACAAAGTGTGTAGCACAGGATTTCGCGTAGCTGTTTCGTAGCAGTTGCGTAGCTTCGTAGAAAGTTTCTGGTGACGCAACTTTCTTATACATCGTCACTGGTTTTCCTGTTAAGAAGTTAGAAGTTGTATTTATAAATAGAAAACATCAGCTTGTTCTTTATACTTGAAATGGGGTAAATAGTGTTTCTTTTTCTGTCTTACAAAGTTCTAATAATTTATACATTAATTAAGTCAAAGTTATATTTCATAAGCAAAATTGACTGTACAGTATTCTTTTATCGGGACAGCATGAAAAATGTTAGTTCGAGTAGAAAACTGTTGGCAAAAAATACAGGGCTACTCTTTATTTATTGTAAGCTGCATCTAAAAACCGTATGTGTATGTCTTTGCTTGAATTTGTAATCGGATGGAAGTTAATCGAATTAAGGTGTATCGATTTTTGAAAGTCCTATATAATATGTATCTATGATATTTGAAGCTTGGTAACAAAACCATATATGTATAATTCTATGAATAACTAATTAGTTTTCAAATCGCATTATTACTCAGAAGCGCGTAACAGAAAAAAAAGATGAGTGCTCAGCGACAAAATAACTCAGAACCTTAGGATCAAAAGCAAGGTTATATATTTATGACATTCATAATGATAATGTCTTTTATAATTTCTACTAATGTTAAATTAACCAAATGTTCTAACAAAATCTCTCGAAATATTAGCTCATAGCGATAAATATAACCCATAGCACATTGAAGTTCATTTCCAAAACCGAATACGATACCACAATGTAAAAGACATTCTACACTCGTTCCCGAAATTATCAAAATACATTTTGGGTATAATACAGCCTACTTTATTCACAAAATGTCTGCCAATGATTTAGTATCCCATTTAGTACGAAGGAGAGTAAATGAGGCTTATATGTGTAAACTGTGGATTATTTTTAATGTATTCAGGTTCGCGTTTGACAGTTCATTACGCCAGTAAAACCTTTTTGTGGGATACGTTTATTTGGAAAAATTAAATTGAGGGTAGATCGCTGGTATGTTGTGACATCTATTAGTGAAAGTGGGGATTAAAGTGTCGATTCTGATTGATAAATCGCACCGTGTCATCCGTGGCGTACTGAAAATAATTGTTTTATAAGAGTAGCGAAAAAAAGTCAGTAGAAAGAATTTGTAAAGATGCAATAAGCAGAAAATTATATAGGACGGTTATTTGACGCAACTTTTACTGGAAAACCATCGTAAGGGTTTACCAGTAGTGTAATTGACAAAAAGACAAGAAACTCAAAATCACAAAAAAAGCAAGATGATTAGCTTAAAAGAACTTTAAGGTTAACATTTTACTTGTAAATATTAGCAAGCATACTGCGTAAGCGTTCATAGACCATGAGAATCATTTACCATCACGTAAACTGTATGATTATTATAATAAAAAACAATAAACGATGGATTAATCTGTGTCAAACACGTTTAGACTTGACTACAATTGACAGAATTTGTATGTAATAAAAGTAATACATTTACGGCACGCGAAGGTCACGGCCGCATTTCTGCTACTTCTAAAGATTCTATTATGTATACATATGTAATCTTTACACGAAAAAACATCGGTTTGATCCGCAGATATTCTTATATTGGATGTTTCTTGTCTGAAGCGGAGCTTCCCAAGAGCGGGCATTTACAAAGAAATTTAGCAAAACTATAGACATTAAAATGCAGACAAACCTGCGAATAAAAGCTATTTAAAAATACATCGTATACCGTCGGGATCAAACTAGTGTCTGGTGGCTGGCGCGTTGCCAATGTCAACACGATCGATATTACCATGTTTCAGTGCATTTTACCGTGTAAAGTAACGTTAGCCCGCTCGCAAAAATATTTTGTATACACTCGGTTTGTTCTGAGAAAATAGAAATAAATAACAGTGGCATCTGTTTGGGAAGAAGAGATAGAGTAGTTTATTTACGTTTTGTAATTTATAACATCGAACGACTCGCAGTGGTGTTTTTAAAAGTCAGGCTTTCAACTTCATTGGTTTTGTAATAGCTTACATTATTTTAGATTTGCCGGCTTATCTTATTTGATATGACTTTCTTTAAACTAGGTCAGCCTAGTTTAAAGAAAGTCATACTGTTCTACTTATACGCAGCAATACATGCAACTTGACTCCACGAAGTGGTTTGAGTGGTCGCACAAAACAGAGAAATGAGTGGTCGTGTTACTTCTGACGGGGTGGTGAATGATGTTGCTTCTAACCGCACATTTTAAAAGTGCTTAATTCTTTCTAGCCATGGAAGTGTGACACAACGTTACTTAGTTTCGATTTTAACAAGGTTCTTATTAAGAGAATGAAGTTTTAATTCTTTTAATGTATGAAATTGTATTTAACAATAGTAAAATTCCAGTTTCATTTTAAAAAGGCGTCTATGTCTTTTAAATTTACTTTTTAATTGAATTGTTTCGACTGTGTTTCCTAAGTTCTCTGAGTTGTTCTTATTTAAGCAGGTTAGAAAAGAGTACTTCAGGCTCTTATCATAAGCAGCAGTTTGGTTTTGTGTACCCTTGGTATTGCCGAAATCCATGACCGGCGGTTCACCTGACCACCTTCAATCAGGTGGGCATGATGCAAAATATTGCGTTTAGCGGCAGTCTAGCTAGGTAAACTACCACTAGCCACAATTTATTTTGTATTTTTCAGAATATCAAGGAAAGGAGATAAAACACAGGTGTTCTTTTAAGAAATATGAGCAATGCGCGGGCTTCTCCCCTGTTATAACAAGATTATGTAGGCTAGCCAAATATATATAATAAGCAATTAAGTAATGATATAACACACACAGGCACACAAGTTATGTATAACTTACCGCTGCTCGCGCAAAACTAGCGCACAACAAAGTTACTAATAGTATTTTGATTGCGCACGATATTGAACCTTTGTTCGGGCTCAGCGATCAAAGTTACTTTGGTAGTTGTATCTTAAGACACAGTATATACATAATTATATTATATAGATTATAGCTTTACTTGGTTTGATATTAGATTATTTCAAGTATTCCGGAGGCATACATGCCCCAATTCTTAAATTTAAATTAAAATTTCCAATTCCCAATTCTTAAATTAAATAAGTCAGTAGTATATGGCATAATGGCTGTAACACCTTGTTAATCTGAGTTGTAAAATACTAAAATTATATTTAACTGACGATTTAAAAGAGTGGCCGTGAGTTTCTTGCAGGTTTCTTCTCATAGGCTCTACCCTTTGCCTGAACCTAGCAACTAACCTAAATGTAGCTTCAGTAACTTAGTAAACTCACTAACCTATATACTTTGACGTTCATATGTGTTACTTTGTGACCTAAAGGAATAGATGATTTTTGACTTTTTACTTTTGACTTTAATTATATCTCGTAGTGATAAGTGGTCGCCTCGCCATTGGCAGTGCGCCGAGTGTTGTGGGTTCGATGCCCACACGTAACAAAACTTTGTGTGCTCCACAAATAGTTTTTCCGAGTCTGGGTGTTCTTTGTGTCCGTTGTTTGAATGTTTGCAAAGACCCTCGTGACACAGGAATTATCTCTAGTGCGAGAGATGTATTTTTTAAATAAATAAGAAAAATTATCCTTTTCTCTAAAGTCAGGTTTCTGAGCAGCGCGAAAATGATACGCCTGTATTGCTGTATTGCAAGCAATGCTACGGTAACCATTAACCATCAAGCGGATCGTATCGTTGCTTACTATTTGGGAAGGGTAAGTAAAGGTGATTGATAAACGAAGCCACATGTCAAAGGTGAAGGCGCAGTCGATGGTTGTTCCAAAATTTGTATTATGTACGTTCAATATAATATTTCTCATAATATTATATCGTATGATATGAGTCGATATGCTAGAATGTAATATATTCAATCATGGATCGTTTCATAGACAAAAACTTAAAACAATTGTCGGTAAACATGTAAAAATTTAGTTCTGGCATTCAATTAGTTTACGCACATTAGGGGACTAATTGAAACCAAAGCGTCATTGCGATGCATTTACATTACAGTGACGAACATACATAATTATACATTATGGACGAAGAAGTTTCATTACGGATAAAAAACTTCATAAATTATCTTCTTCTATTACTTATTTTATATTTTGTACCCTAACTTGCTTTAGTGATTTATAGCCTATCCTGAAAATATTTTGCCTAGTATTTAACACCATTCTTCTGTAATACAATATTTAGGCTAAATGAAATGTCATTTAGCCTAAATATTTTATATCTATAGAAAATATATTTAGATAAAATACCTAAATACCCACCCTACGACACTCAAGAAAATAGTAGGACTTTGCACACAGATAGAATTACATCACTATTAACGCACACATAGACACTGTACATTCACGTATAAAATTCATATGTCGAATATCTTACACGAGCTCTGATCAGGCGGGCGTGCTGCCGACAGGTTTTGTACCCCCTCCCCTCATTCGGCGAAGATTAATTGCCTCCTCACACCCTTCCCTCGTCCGACACCGGACTAATAGCCGACGGATATCGCTGATTGTTTTGCCGATTGCCGATTTCGTTTGTAACCTAATTCCGGAATTTAAACTGTTTTTTGTAGCCGCTGTAAAGTTTTGTTGGATCTTGATGAAGTTGCGCTTGTGTAAGTGTAATGAAATGTAAAATGGCGGAGGGTTTTATGTAGGCTTTATTTTTGTTTTACTGTTGAGACGCCCTATTTCCTCAAAGGAATAAAATATATAGACTATTCACTTTTACCTAGATGTTGATTGTGATTTTGCTTACTTATGTTAGAAAAGTTCTTTTAAATTTACATTACATTTTTGTTATGTATTTTCATTAATAAGAGCTTATTATGACTGATAGTAATTTGAATTTAAATTGTTTGTTTATTCATACATCATGAGATTTGTAACTTATACCCGGAGAATTAACAAGTAACTAAGATTACTATTTACTTAAGAGAACTACTAAAAATTATTTTATGACATTAAAATTTAACTATGTAGCTGCATAATATAGCTTTGCATAATTTCCAAATTACATTTTATTTTCGATATTTACGCATGGAGACGCATGGAGACGCAGTCCTCACCTTGTGATAAAATATGAACGTTAACTAAAATTCATTTGTTTAAGTGCGTACCTCAATGCCCTGTGTTTTACTACCTCAATTCATCACGTAGACTGCCAAGCGTAATTATACACTCGGCTGTAACAATGACGATTACATTTATATACTGGTGAAAAGGTTAAGAAAAGCCTGGGACTGTGCTACAATAATAAAATAATACAGATTACGAATCTATGTAAACATAGTAATTCTCTTCTCGCCATGAAAACTTACGTCACTCAAGTGTACCGGCCGACACGCAATGCTCGAATTACGTTCACGTAAATTAGACGTCACAGCACCGTTGTACGCGTTAGTACTTTGACTATAGGGCTGACACGTATACGACTTGTTTTGATAATAAAATACAAATAAATTTCCTAAAAACCGACCTTTTTTAAATGGTATGCTATCAAACTAAACTGGATTGTTGTCACATGTTGGTATAAACGTGAAATGAGACACTTATCGTAAGATCTCGGATCTGAATACGAGATCAACTTATGGGGGTTGATTCAAAAGAAATGCTTAGTAAAAGCACTAAAATAGGATCATAGGAAATAGCTCTCCTATCGAGTAGAACATTAACATAGTTTACGAAACGTAGCTGTAATAAGTCTTTGCTTCATTTTCTGAATAAAATGAGGTTCGCTTTATGCTATAGAACTAAGTATAAATAGTATATTATCTGAAGTAAATCGCTGGTCTTATGTTATGTAAGTTCTTTTCTAATTCATCACATCAACCGATTAGGTTATCTCATTAAAATAGCATGTTAACAAAAACGTTAACTTGTGATTTCCAGAACAATCACGCTGACTTTGCAGTTAAGCTTGTAGCATAGTCTTCAATTAACCTCTTGCTGATCTTTGTAGGCAAATTATACAGCCAGCAACAAATTATACAGCCAGCAACAAATTATACAGCCAGCAACAAATTATACAGCCAGCAACAAATTATACAGCCAGCAACAAATTATACAGCCAGCAACAAATTATACAGCCAGCAACAAATTATACAGCCAGCAACAAATTATACAGCCAGCAACAAATTATACAGCCAGCAACAAATTATACAGCCAGCAACAAATTATACAGCCAGCAACAAATTATACACCCAGCAACAAATTATACACCCAGCAACAAATTATACAGCCAGCAACAAATTATACAGCCAGCAACAAGGCTTAAACCAGAAGGCATGGACTAGGTTATGTTACTAAGGATAATAACAATGTAATGTGACCTTACACAACACAAAAAACTAGGTGATCCATATTTTGTTTCAATCGCTCATTGTGTCCGATGTTTTTCTACCGATTCTAGAAACACTAACTATTGGGTTCGATTATTTAATAGAATTAGTATCAAGAACGTCAA
Source organism: Catocala sponsa (assembly GCA_963564715.1). Classification (NCBI taxonomy): domain Eukaryota; kingdom Metazoa; phylum Arthropoda; class Insecta; order Lepidoptera; family Erebidae; genus Catocala; species Catocala sponsa. Next base: position 21,141,455 of record OY751349.1, read on the forward strand.
ATTGTTTGTCAATACGATATAAACGTACACAAAAAGAAAGTTGTATTACCGAACATCAAATTGAATCGACCAACAATTGAGTTACTATGCTGTTTTATAAACGAGTAAAACTTTTATCGTGCACTAGCCCTCAGTGAGGCGGATTCTTAAACCTAGGAGTAATAAAACAAAGCAATTGTTAGAGCAGCTGTCGTCGCGCAAATTGAATCAGGCCAGTCATTAATCACAGAGAATGGAAAAACTACATGTAGGGGGTAAGCAGAGCTGTCTAGCCTTTGTTGGAAATGAGACAATCATACGCTCGCCGACAGATGTACCTACTATCAGTTAGTTACAGAAATTTTAATCTCTTGGCTAACGCCCAGACGTTTGGGTAGACACGATGCTTTTTTAATTGTGTGCCTACTGTTGAAGCAATGTCTTAAATATCAATGTATTTGAGTTTGGGCTCGTCTATTGTACCGGTTAAAATTGTTATATCATAAGACGTCGTCTTATAGTATGAATAATTGTGTCATACATAAGTAAGTAACATTTGATATTATTGTGGAGGAACAAAATATTTCTAGTTCATCCGTCCATGTGACTAAAAGCCGTCTTGTGGCCTTCGTTTCTTATGTTGGCTCTTTGATATGTATCATTCGGGGACTACATTCTAAAACTGTGTGCACCTCGGTTCCGCGGCAGATAAAACTAGGCGATTTGCATATAGGTTCCTTATCTTGCAAGCTATGTCAGTTTAGGTTATTTGATGAATAGTGTCATTTCCTCTTACTAGACTTACTTCTAAAAATGAGAAATGTATTAGATATATTCTATTAATAGACACCAAAGTTATTCAGACTAAATATCACAAGACCAAATATAATCATACGAAAGCGGGCGTTCCATAAAACTAACTATGTTAATTTACTGGGAGAAGTCTCGAAGCTCTATCAAAGTTGGATCACTAAAAGTTTCACTAAGGGGACAGCGATTCGTGCACATATACCGACGATTATAGTTGTTTCTCTACTTTAGAAGTGGATGTAAGTGTGGACATATCTCAACACTTACGGCTTAAAAGCTTTGAGGTATCAGGGAAGAGGATTGTGAGACGCCACAATACTCTTTTTAAAATCATCTGTTGTGTACACTTACGTAGTAGTGGTGTGGTGTGGATGACGTGTAGCAAGTCTAAACAAGACTATTAATGAGTTTTTAAATTGATTAAAAGGCGTTTTAAAAAAATGCTTGGCTTAAACAATCTTCAATCACCACATGTGCGTTTAAAATGTATTAACAACTAAAATAGGTGTCGGCCTTAATAATTTTAATTTAATTTCTATATTTTAAATATCACGTCTTCGTGCTATGGTCTCAGTGCTGCGGGTGACTACAACGCAAACAATAATATATATATATATATAATAAGCATAATAATATATATATATATATATATATATATATATATATATATATATATATATATATATATATATATATATATATATATATATATATATATAACGGTAACAATAATACAACGGACGCAAAATACCACGAAATAAATAATATGGATCATATTATTTATTTCGTAGCGTCACATAGCTTATTAGATTTTCTCATTAGACAATTCACGGACTAACTCTCATTTAATCTGTGTATGCTAAACACAAGTTTAATGAGAAAAGTCAATAAGTTTGTTCTTCATAACGCATTACGTGGATCTTAAACATAGCTTTCGGGACGTGGGCAACACACACATCTACACGTCTGCCGAAACCTTCAAAAACATATAGGATTTAAGCAATGCTATATCTATATCTATCACACATTAATCCTATTTATTCCTGAACTCGGCTTGTTCATGTAAGTTTCAGTCCAGTTATATTTTACGGTCCAGCATAACAATCCTCTTGGCAACTGTGACCAATGTAACAAATGGCTGCGGAGTACCCCAGGTTCAAGATGGAGTCAATTACCGTATCCGAATTACGAGTACTTCCAATTTAATGTCAATGACCAGATTAGAACTTCGAAGTACACTTTCGAACTTGTTATCTTAAAGTGATGAACTTAATTTTGATCTGATTATAATCTTAAAACTTTGCGGTTGAACCGATATTATCAGTTTCAATAAAAATTTAACAATAGGTCGATTGTGCGGTATTTCAGCTTTCTCCTCTGTGTCCTGTTTGATGCACGTAAGAATCATTTAACCAATTTGAATAATCTGAATGGTTGTCGAATTTTATAAGGGTATCAGAGTTTTGACGTGACAACGTCTAATAAATGGATGAACGCCGGCTGCACGCACGAAAAAGAATGACTCATGTCCCGTTACGCTAATTGTCCCGTTACTCGCATTGTCCCGTCACGCTCATTGTAACGTTTTCATCAATGTTTTGTTATGACGTTGTCACGTTAAACTATCGTCCGTAAACTGACTTTACAGACAACCAATTTGTCAACGATAAGTAATATTTTAACATGCTATATGATAGTAACTTTTTTACATTGTTTGAGATTTTAATGCGTTAATATAAAAGGGCTTATGTTTAACTTATCACCAGATACAGTAAAATATAAAAGTCAAAAATAGTAAATGACCACCAAAATAAGTCGACGGAGCCTGTTTTTGGGAGGGTTTAAGAAGGAACCTAATATAATCTAACCCTTCCGAGACGGAATGCAGTGATTTGAGGCGTATAGGTGCTTATTACGATATTTAGTAAGCATATTTTGCTGCGCAATTATTATTTTTGGTGATCATTATATTTAATCCCTTATAAAAGTTACCTTAGCAGTAATGATAAATTTCCATTTACAAAAATGTTATTGCTAGACATTTAGTTTTGCCACTGTATAGTATTTACATGTATTCATTCTTATACACAAAAGGTTACCAATAGATGGCACTATTATACATGCAAATCAAGAACTAATAAATGTTATCAAAGCCATATTGTAAATCGTGGCAGTAATAAAATAAGTGTTTGCGTTCTTGTTATCGGCAAATAGGAAGTAGGCAAGAGTGTTAGCTTACCACTGAAACATTAACGGATTACATTAGATTAATTTGAAAGATAAGCTTCGTTGTAGCACGGCAGTACGGCTCAAACGAGCAGTTACGTAAGAGACTGGTTCAACTCGCAAAAGTTATTGCAACAAGACGCGTACAAGATCAACTTACGGCAAGTTGTCAAAGTGTCACACTTGTTTATTCGTTACAAGTTCTTGCAGTCTTCGTAATGATGTATTTCGTATGTAAGTTATTTGTATCTTCGTTACAAATTTGCTAATTTTAGACAAAAATATTAAGAAGATACTATTTGGAGTAAAATTGCGATTCGCTTTAAATTATTAATGGTAATAGTTCTACGAGTCTAATTGATTTTAATTACTGTATATTTTAATATAGTATGTATTCCTGATGTAATTACATATTTTAATATCGTTTGTTTTACTGTTAATGGATAATATTGTAAAGAGTGAGAGTCTTTGTTTTCTTTATATTGTAATCGTGGACATTGTGTGAGTCGAAAGAGAAATCTGTCTAGATGTCATACCTATATCGCAAGGGACCTGGAAAATATTTAAATAACGGACATAAAGAACGCACAGACTGAAAACAATCATTTGCTGTTCATACAAATTTTTATTCTATGTGGATACAAACCCACATAACTCGTCGGAGTGGCACTGGCAAGACAACCACTTAAACCACTTTGCCATTGCTTGCTATTACAGTATTATAATAATCCTAGTTTATACTTCAAGTGCAATGTATGCAATATCTTTGATCCTACCAACTTTGAGGAGAATCTTGATTTTTCGAAGAGCTCAATGAATAAAAAGAAACAAAGGTTAATACGCAGACGTGCCAAATCGCATAGTAAAATGTATAACAAGCTTCATATAGCATCGGCCCCACAACGGCCCCACAACTAAAAAACATAAACTTCAACCGATACCAAAACAAAGTGTTTCCGTGAAAGAAAAAAGAACAAGTGAAACGTTCAGCCCCTATTTTACAAAAAGCTCCTTTTTCCTAAACTCCTAAAGCAATAATTTACAGCAAGACATAAACACATTTTACTCTGCCCCCCGCACCGTACGCCCCTGTTGCCTCACCCCCTCCATCACCCTGCAACGCTTGAGCACAGAACTACAAATTACTTTGGGTTGTGGGTTTAGATTTACGTTTAGCCACTGATTCTGTTTAGGTATAAGGTGCAGGTGCATCCCGCTACTAACTTTGGTGAAGTTTCATTATTGTGTCTAATATTTAACGTTGTTAGTTTTGTTATTTTCCAAGCTTCTATTTGCGGATTAGGATTTGTTGGAACGTTTCTTTTGTTTTTCGGAGTTGGTACAATTCGGATGTTAACGCAGTTATTTTTTAGTTATGTTATAGCTTTTTGCCTGCAGTCGCTGTTTTATATTTAAAGATTAAAAGATATTGCACGATTAGGCAGTAATAAATAAATATATTTTGCAGATAAACTAACCAACGAAATTTAAAAAAAATCTGCTTCTTGGTTAACGTAGACGTGATATTTTTACGGTCATCCTTATTCTCGTTTGTAATTTTTATATAGAGAAATTTATTACCCGTTTTATATACTAATATTAGATTAGTGTAGGTTTTGTCTGCTTCGCTCCCATTGGTCGTAGCGCGATGTTATATAGTCTATAGCCTTCCTCGATCAATGGACTATCCAAAACTAAAAGAATTTTTCAATTCGATCTAGTAGTTCCTGCGATTAGCGCGTTCAAAAAAACAAACTCTTCAGATAATATTGGTATAGATATTAAACTCCTTTATACGAATTATACCGAGCCTTTTTTAAAAATATTACTTTTAAACTATTAACTAACCATGCACTATTTAAATTTACAATTTTTCGTTTTTTTACTAATAAACCTATAAACTCCGTTTAAAGTAATTGAATTTCAATAATTATACACTGCGTAAACGTAACACATTATTATATCAATGTGAATAAACAACACATTTGTTTAAATAGAACGATCTAAGTTAATTTAGATGGGGTTGCCAAACTTTAGTAATAACATGATCCCTTAATATGACTTTACGTTTCTCCGAAGTCCCACATTTTACACAGATTAAACCCAATAATATGTATGATATGTTGGTATTACGTAGCCAGAGTTTGAAATCCTCTCATATCCTCTCAATTTCACATACTTTACCGATTTCACGAGCTGACATAAAATTAATTAGACCAGCTATAACCAGAATCTGTAAATTAAACTTTAATACAGATGAAAGAGTTACAAAATAATGAGTAATTTACAAGTACTTTATAATGAACAATTTGTTACGAAAGATAAAATTTTGAAGGGCGATATCAAATAAGGAATGTAAGTAAGCCTTTGATCTGGTTTTTACGAACATTACGTCAATATTTAATACTTTGTTCGAGTGTGTATCTTGGCTCTTTATAAGATGAGGGTTACTTCAAATTATAATAATGACGAGTATTAGCGAACATAAATTAGTTTCTTAGCAAAAATGGCGATATGAACACCGTTAGTTTATGTATGTATATATCAAGCGTAAGTATAAGTTGTTCACTCATGGTTACAGATAATTACGACGTTCCGAATTCGATTCCTAGTAGTAAAGTTCTTTCTAGTTTCTTTTTGATTTTTCTTTACGAATATTTTCAGTCACAACACGGAAGCTGCAAATAAGCTTTAAACCTAAACTTATCTGGCAATTTGTGGGTACCACGGAGGCTACCTAACCTTTCGGTGATATTCTTTTTTTAGAATTACATCGCCTTCCCATCACTGTTGTGCCTGTGTAGCTGGTATCAGCACTGGTGACCATGGAACCACTTAGTTTTGACACTTGTGACTTCACAAGTGTCAAATCTGGGTGTTCCCGGGAAAGTTAAACAGTCATGAAATCCGCATAAAATTAGAGTTGGAAGGAATCCAACAAAGGAATTCTGCCGCAGATGTAGAGGTATTGATATAACGCATATACATATATAAATAATCCGTTTAAACAATCCTGTCAATATGTTTATTACAAAATAACCACAGAGTACGTACATACATAGATTAACGCCTGTTTCCCAGAGGGGTAGGCAGAGACTACGGATTTCCATTTGCTACGATCCTGACACATTTCTCTGGCTTCATTCACAACAGAGTAATGTTGTTCAAACTAAAAAGGCGGTCAAGTGCGAACTTGTAGTAAACGGTATGGGTTCCGTATCATTAAGTTTGATAGCTCTGTGGCGACGCTGATAACGTATGATGCGACTACTTTATGGACCACAAAATTGGGTTCGTAATATGATATTTATGAGTTTTAAGATAAATAGTGGAGATAGATCGTATTCAGAAGCCATTATAGTTAGTCGCGCTCAATAACCATTTTAACGATCGAAGTTAAGAAAGTTTTGATGCTCTTAGTTTATGGATGGGTGACCAGTTAAACTCGATAAGTTAGCAGTATAAAAAAATCCGGATGTTTTGGGATCCGCTATAAAGCTAGTTCTTATCCTTTTCTATCCTTTTTAAATCAATGTAATTTAAAAACATGTGCTATTTTATTTGTTATTGGCATACATATGTATTCGATTATAAGAGAAAGCACTGGCTACTTCAATACAATTCTCATTGGTTCGGAATTTAGCGAATTAATTAACTTATATACATGTAATTAATTAACTTATATACATGTAATTTTGTCAATAAACCTTATTATTATTGTCACAAGAAAGTTTTATAGCTACAACTAGAATTATTATGGTTACCCACGGATATATTTCACAAGCTATATTTAAATACTGATTAATACATTGTCGTAGTAATATCGTCCAGAATATAATTTTAGTGACCATGCCTACATAGTGCCGAAAAAGTGAATATAAAGTTACCTTATATTGTTGTATCTTCAAATATTGATAAAGGTGACAAGTTGACGTACCTGAGAATAAAGAAAATAATACGTTAGTTAATACAAAAAATCATATACATTGGAGACATTCTAAACAAAGTACAAGTTACTGGTAACCAAAAGTCCTAAACCATTAAGAGTAAGATTGAAAAGAGATTGAAGATACAGAATTGTATGCTAGCATCATACAATGTGGAAATTCACATCTGCTTATCCTTCTTAAAATTAAATATTTGTGGGTGTATGTTTGTAAAATTTTATCAAAATTATCAATGACATAATTTGATAGAATATGAAGTAGTCATGTAGCCTCTAGTTGCCAATATTTTTCACGGTGTTGGTATTTCAGTTAATTTTCTGTCTATCATTGGTGTAGCTACCGGTGGTGTGAAGTCTGATATCACCTTCCAAACGAAGGCACGTTGGCCGCTTAGCATATCTGTATTCCTACTAAGAGGCAGAATACCTATTACTTTTACGGCAAACAGAGGATTGGTATTGCAGAATTCTATGAATTATCTTACAGAGATAATAAAAATATCTGAAGAATGCGGAATCATGAAAGATGTTCATCATAATTTAAATCATGTTATTTAAATAAATAAATAAATAATTTGATATAATGTGTCAGAAATAAAGTTTGCTTTAAATGCATTTATAAGCAAAATTTAGCCAAGATAATAGTGGCAAGTTAATGTTTTTCAATTCGGACGTCATCGACATGAGATCCAGAAGGAACTATTTTTTATTGATTATGATTATATGTTAGGCATTCTCATAAACCATTCCGTTCTATACTGTAATAATAACATTTCATTTTGTGCCTCAGACCGCACTATAAACTCCGCTCAATAGTGTGACACGGTATTATATTACCACAACCAATAAATTCAGTTTCAGTAACCATAGTAATTAACTGTTAATTATGTATTCGAAATTAATATAAAAGTACATTAATATGAGGCAAATTTACGAGTTGGGTTAATATATTTTGAGGTTAATAAATTTTATAACCGTAATTAAATTGCGTTGAATGTTAGGGGCAAAGCATCGTTGTAGAAATACATTTAGTGGATGTATAGAAGCAATCTATACTAAAAGGTGTCTAGGCTAAAAGCATCGACATTGGCAGCAGTTAATCACCCTATAAAAACTAAATCTATATATTAATACGTGAACCGAAAACTTTGGATCCCTTTTTACGAAAATTGGGCGGACGGAGGAGTATGAAATTTCGCACACTTATAGTGTACTACTCTCTAGACCCGCGAAAGGCTTTAGAGTTAAAATGTTTATGTATGTTGAAGTGATGTTCCGATAAGCAAAAGCTAAAGATAAGTTTTTTTTTGTTTTATTGCCGTTGGTGGCAGACGAGCAAATGGCCCACCTGATGGAAAGTGGTAACCGTTGCCTACCGTGAAAGAAGAACTCTCTTTAAACCTCGTTTGAAGAAGGACATATTATCATAGCGCTAGGGAAACACCGAAGCAGGCACTTCATTCCAGAGCTTGCATTTACGTGGGAGAAATGATCGCTGAAAGCCTACCGTCTTGGATTTGAACGCTTCCAGGTGATATGGATGAACCCTGTTTCGTTGTCGAGTTTATTAATTTCATAAATAACTATAGGGCATAACCGTAGCAAATATCTTTCTAGCTGTTTCGAATTTTGACGCCTCTTATTAGCTTGCTTGTACCTACCATGCTTTAGGCTGGCGGCATCTTTGGCTGAAAGAAAAAGTTCCATTCAACCAAGAAACCAACTAACAACTAACTCCTCTAGAAAATAATGTAGAAGCAAAATTAGAGGAGTAAGACGTCATAATATGTATTAACAATTGCAATCATTTTACCATTTTGAGTTGCAGCGGCACAACGGCGGCTAGACAAAAAATATTTAAATTATGTCTGGTTCTCTAAGACTGCACAGATTAAATGAAGCGGGTAGTGACTAAGCGTCTATGATCAGCTGCAAAAATCAAATCATTTTCTCTTAATGCCGTCCCGAACAATTAGAGAGCTGAAGATATTGTTAGCGAGTTAAAATGGAACGGCTGTAGTGGGTTTTTCATTCCAGCTATAATTTCAGAATATATTTATATAAGTTAATCACATTGATTAGCTGTGTCTTAAATACTACGATTTTATTAAACAGTTCTGAGTTTAATACCTTGGCCAGTCAGTCATCTACCCTCGATTCATATTCACATTATTTAAAATGCATTTTTTCTAATTGACGGATTCAAAGAAAATTTGCATAGTTACCGATTACAGCACTTTCGCTGGCGCTATATATCTAGACAAATTTACTTAGCTACTCCATACTTCAAACACAAACGCCAGCTTCCGTGCACACTGAATAAACTAAATCTAACACAAGCTATATCACAAACTAAATAAAAGAAACTTTGTATCATGTAATAAATTGATTGAAATAACTCATGCTCATCCATCAGCTTTTATACCTCCCTTTCACTCCCAAAGTAAAAGATTACTGTAACAATAAAGAATAGTCATAAACACCACTTAACTGCAGACTAGCCCTGACCTACATACAAACTGACCAGACGTGTATATATACAAATATCAATGTGTGTGTGTGTGTCTACGACAAATGGGTGTATGCAGTGTGTCTGTATGCTGCTGTGTATGTGTACACGAGTTATGTGCGTGTGCGTGTTTAATATCTGTGAACCTTTCTATGTGTGCATTGTAGCTTAAGCGTGTGTGCGTGATGCAATGATATATGTGTGTGTGCATTTAGGTTCTGTTTATGTGTGTGTGTGTGTGTGCAATAAATCCTCGGAGCTCATTACGCGACCGCCGGTCTACTCGGTGACTTATTGCTGGACAGTTGGTTTCCCGCGGTAAATAACAGCTCGTTGAAAGACATTAGAAAAAGTTACGTTATATATTTCCGTTGTATCCTCTTGAAGCTTCTTGGTAATGAGAAACGTATACAGTTGGTTTTAGTTGTAGTTTTTTTTAAACAAAACCACTATTTAGTGCATTCAGAAACTAAAGGCACCTAATTAATTTTACATTAATTAAACGCTTTAAGGTCTCGAGTTGTGCCCGCTTACAGGAAACTGCAGTGTTGAATGCCTTCGCACTTAATGCACATACAAAACTCATGAATACATGTTTAGTACATCAAATAGGTCTATGAGTATAACAGAGTGTTCGCCCTGCACCTGCAAACTTCATGCTGCTGTAATTTACACTAATATTGTGAAAAGTAAAGGTTTGAATTTTTGTTTGTAATAAATAATAGTCCAGTCTGGGAGTCACTTAGAAGACAAAGCTAAATTAGCGAGTAAAAAGGTGGGTATACTGAACAGAGCGAGGCGGTACTTCACACCAGGTCAACGTCTTGTGCTTTACAAAGCACAGGTCCGGCCGCACGTGGAGTACTGCTCACATCTCTGGGCAGGGGCCCCCAACCAGGGGCCACTTGCTCGTCTGCCACCAATGGCAATTAAAAAAAAAACTTAAAAGTATTCAGCCGATTTTAATTACTCTTTGCCTATTAAAAAACTACTTTATCCAGAAGTAAAATAAGCTATGTAATATTACACTATGAGCTACGAAAGCAGAAGAACACTCATAACGTGGGTGAATCCGCGGGGGACAGCTAGCTATGAATAATTTCAGTTTAGTACCAGTAGAAGATGCTACTATTACCAACTATTTTGGATCTTACAAATATGTTGGTTGGCCCAGGGAATAAATGCTATCATATTGAGTAAATTTAGCTAACATTTACTGCGTTTCGCCCGGTAAGTAAGTGTTCAAAGGGCTCACATGCCTTCTATATTTATTCCTTTTATTTTATACCATCTTTAATTCCTTTACACTAAAGTCTATAACGGGAACCATAAATGATTGTGCCGAGTCTGGGTGTGCTTTGTGTCTGACAAGTGTATGCATGTAAAAGTCTTTTGCAACATAGTGCTTGATTCCTAGTGCAGGAGCGGTTTGTGTCTAAGCCATTACAGGTTATGGTAACTGCAAACCCGTAGCCGGGCAGCCGTACCGTCGCTGGTCACCTTAGTAACACAAGAATAAACCATTAACCGTACTTATGGTTACTTCAAAACCTGTGTTGCCGCACTTAACGCACATGTTTCAATAAACATCAGATTCAATAAATAATCTAACTCAATACAACTATCTAAGTAACACATTTTTTTTTATACAACTATGGTGGCAAACAAGCATACGCCAACCCACCTGATGGTAAGTGGTCACCGTAGCCTATAGACGCCTGCAACACCAGATGCATCACTTGCGCGTTACCGACCCTTTAGGAAAGGAAGTGGGAAAGGGGTGATTGGGCCTCCGGCACTCTCACTCTCCGAACGAAACACAACAGTAGGAATACTGCTATTTCACGTCGATATTCCGTGAGAGGTTAATTCTTCCCCGGTCGAGCTGGCCCATTCATGCTAAAATCAGCGAGGCTCTACTACATATTTCCATTTGAAAATCACGCGACATTCGGCGCCTTGCCAATAGAACAATTATATACCTCACACACATACTCATCGTACTCATACGTTTAAACTATTTATATCCCTATTTACATAACCACTGCGAATACAATAATAGTAAACTAATTTGAGCTTGCAATTTAGATGATAATAAATGTTTATCTAAATCCAGCTGCTAACCGAAAATAATTGCATTTGCGAACCAGACAGACAGACAGATTTTGTGAAATTTTAATTATAATACGAGCTTTCCCAAAGCTTTGTGACGCATTACACTGACTGTTGTGTTAGCTGACTGTGGGCACGCCATTTGCTTTGTGCTAAAAGCGAGTTATTTTGAACCATCATTTTGTAATAATAATGCATAAATTGTCTGAAATATTTATTTAAAAAATATAATATTATTGCAGTTTGACTACGATATTGTAGCAGTACAAAAACACACAATATTTACGGCAAATGTATTTGTTTAATGTCTGTTTTTGAAATAAAGCATTTAAAAAAAAATACTATTTGATATTAAAGGCAGTGAATACGACATTGGTTAAATCTTTTTATTTAAATGTTATTCAAAACATTTGAAGCTAGATATTTTAACCAAGAGGAAAACCTAGGCGAACCTTTCTCGACCAGATCGGAGGCGCTCTGGACAAAGGCCAGGTTAAGAGCTCCTTGAACCGACGGGCGTGTATGAGGAATGTGATGAAAGTGAATGAAGCCAGAGAAGTGTGTTAGGATCGTAGCAAATGGAAATACGTAGTCTCTGCGTACCCCTCTAGGAAACAGGCGTGAATCTATGTATGTATATGCAATATCTAAAAATATATTTAAATTCTTTGACTCATCGAGTAACAACGTAACACAAAACACTCGTATGTCTAATATTACAATATATATATTAAAAATTTAAAAACGTTATATTATTTACGATATTATATGAACCTAGATTCTGACCCAATTATTGATCTATTTGTGGACGAAAGGGCGATGATTTTGTTACCATGTTTGAGATTTTTTGTAAGAAAGACGTTTGATCGCTTCTGTCTGTCTGTGTCAGGGGTACAGAAAAGGACATAGGTTACCTTTAACCCAGAAGTAAAAAGTAATGCTACTAACCTAACCTAACATACTCCTACGCGGTTTTAATGTTTTCTTTTTAATGTTTAAGTATTTACACACATACATACAAATTATGCTTTTAGAGATAAAGACAGCCTATGTTTTTGCAAAAGCATTGCTAGAACATTAAAACTTGCTTTGACACAAAGCATTATACAAGCGATAGATACATAAATACATACATAGATTCACGCCTGTTTCCCAGAGGGGTAGGCAGAGACTACGGATTTCCATTTGCTACGATCCTGATACACTTCTCTGGCTTCATTCTTAAGTATTTATAAGTATTAAATAAATAAATAAAAGATTTAACAATTCAGCAAGCTAGCGAGGCCGGGGGCGAGCTACCCCAAAGTCATTGCATCTACCAGATGAATATTTTAATTACAATAAAAGCGTTTGCAGTGAATTCTCGAATGTAATCCGGAGCTTTGAGCTGAGACAACGAGGCATGTTCCACATATTTCTTTTGATAACTCTACTTTGTTATTTTGTTGCTTCATGGCATCACAAAGGGTTTCTGACGGTATTATTACATTAGAATTTTAATAAAGATAGTCTTACGCTATGTCACATTCTGTTTTATTTTACTATAGCATATTTCTATGTACTCGTAATATATATTTTTAGTAATACAGATACGTCTGTGCTAGAAAACAAACAATGGATTTTTATTTGATACGATCATGATATACTTAGCTTGCTTAATTTATTATATAACTACACTCGCGAGCAAAAAAATCGACTCACTCTATACATTCGCACTAAAAGAGCTCTAGCACTAAAATTAAAACCTAAATTTCAATTAAGGTCTTAAATTCTTTAGTCCTAAGTCTTAGCTTTAAAATGAGTACAAATTGTCCTAACTTGCGCTCGTTTATGTAACGAAAATATGCTGATTAACTTTTAGTGTGTTAAAACTTAAAATTACAAAGGAAAAATCAAAAAGAAAAGACAGCTTTTAATAAAAAAAATATTTTTTATTCTTCAAAAAAGTTCTCTTAGTACATAGTGTTATTACCCCTAGACCTTATAACGGCTTCTAAGCGGTTCTTCATTGACTCAATGAGGTGATTCACTCTCTCTTGCGGTATGTCATCCCATTCTTCAAATAACGCTACCCGAAGCTCAGCTATTGATGTTGGTGCAGGATATCTAGCCTGGACTTTTCTCTTGAGTTCATCCCACAAGTGTTCAATAGGATTCAAGTCCGGACTACGAGATGGCCAGTCCATAGCAGGCACGTTAACCTCATTTAAGTACTGGCGAACGACAGCTGCACTGTGTGGACGGGCATTATCTTGCATCAGGATGAAGTTTTCCCCGACAAAACCTGCATATGGGATGACGTGGTCTCCTAAGATTTCATTAATATACAGTTCCGCAGTCAATCATCCGGCATGGCGGCCATTTTCAATGAAAACCAGTTCGGTTTTTGCTTCCATTGAAATGCCTGCCCACACCATGCAAGAACCTCCTCCAAAGGCAACAGTTTCTTCTATGCAGCATTGTGAGTGTTGCTCTCCTGGTCTTCTGTTGACTCTTCTCCTTCTATCGCTTCCATTCAGATATACTCTGCTTTCATCAGAGAAGAGAACAGAGCTCCATTGCTCTTCAGTCCAATCAACGTGTTCTCGAAGGCGAGCTGCTCGATGGGCTGAGGTCAATTTTGGTCCCTTTGCTGGTCTTTTTGGAGTTAGGGTGGCTGCCTTAAGTCGTCTTCTCACTGTCCACGAGCTGACAGCTACTCCACGTGTTTCCCTGAGCTCTTGTTGGACTTGAACCCCGGTGAGGGAGCGATTTCTCAACGAAGCGGTGACAATGAAACGATCGTCCCTCTCCGAAGTGCTTCGTTTTCTACCAGAACCTCTTCGCCGGTTAAAGCCACTAGTCTCCTGGTGTCTTCGGTAAATTCTTGAAACCGCTGACTGGCTCATTTGTAGAGTACGAGCAACTTGACGTTGGCTAAGGCCTTGTTCCAATAGCGCGACTGCTTGAGCCGCTGTTTCTGCTGTAGTGTCCATTTGATAGAAATATTCTTGATTGGAGATTGCGGAGATGTGTACCGGTCGACGTTTTAAGGTCAACTGATAAGGGTGAAAGGGGTAGGTTGCCTTTTATACCTCCTAGAGTCAGGCAACAACCACTGGTGTAAATGAGCACATAATGTTACATTTTGCTGTCCAGAGCTGTTGTCAGTTGTTTTTTAGAAAAGAATACTGCCGTTATTGTTTTTTTTAAGGTTAGATCTTAAACTTTAAGAATTTAAGACCTAAAATGAAATTTAGGTTTTAATTTTAGTGCTAGAGCTCTTTTAGTGCGAATGTATAGAGTGAGTCGAATTTTTTGCTCGCGAGTGTATATAATTGAAAATATTACATTACAATTATGTCATTATAGCTTTATATCAACCAGAATTTCCAAAACAACTAGATTATGTTGGTGACCTTTGTATGTCCCGGCGCGGGCGTAAATCGAATTATCCTAATATCGATCTGAAATTATATTCAGATCGAAAGCTATCGTAATATTCAGTTGCGTTCCCACTAAATAGTAGCTAGTCGGTTTATGACCAACATAATATTAATGATCACCTTATTTCATATTTAAAATATAATAATTAATAAGAATATTAATGAAATTACTATAAAATTAATCTAATATCACCATAATAACGGTATAGTTAAATAAAACGAATGTAATACATAGTTTACTTTCACTCGTGTTGCATACTAGCCATAGTACTCGTTACATTGATTAGTTGCAGTAGCCCACCGGCGGCTCATCAACATCGTTGTACTTTAACCTAGCAACTAAACTAAATATAACTTTAATGACTTCACTTTGACGATAATAAATTATTTATGATTATTATGTCTGGTATTCCAGTGATTTACAGATTAGTTAATAACACAATACACTGAAGCTAAGGCACATACACTCATACACGCACACGCACTTACACATAAGTAACACACACATATTTGCAGAATCTCCTTTGTTAAATTTTTCCTTTGTTATTATTTTTGGGGTTAAATTTAAAAGGGTAGGAAGCTGACTTCGGTTTTGTTATTATAAGTCAGAAATTCTTAACTTATTGTAACCTTTGACATACAGTCAATATCAATGAAGAATTTATTTAATATGTTAGCTACGAGCCTCTACGTCGTAGCAGTGCTACGGCTCACGTAGCACTTACGTATATGTGATTAGGATTACCTATAGGCGTCATAGTAAAGCTCCGGTTACCGTAGCATGGGTATATATGTGATTAACTTATATACCTTTTGTAATTGATACCATAGTTTATATATTAGAATATGTATATTATGGTATCAATCACAATAGCTCATAATAAATTTGTTTGTTCAGAATAATAACCAGAGATCGGAATAGGTAGAGCTGTTTTATGTACTTGCCATAGGTTAAAATAATATGGATATTCCCCGAGTCCCGGGATTTGGTTTTTAAGTAG
The DNA here is from genome assembly GCA_963564715.1 of Catocala sponsa. NCBI lineage: Eukaryota > Metazoa > Arthropoda > Insecta > Lepidoptera > Erebidae > Catocala > Catocala sponsa. Next base: position 21,157,463 of record OY751349.1, read on the forward strand.
TAAAATCATAAAAAAACTATTCTCGCCTTCGGGACTAATGAAAGTTTATACTTCCTTACTGACGGGTAAATATAAGAAGGACGGGATTAAGGATAGTGTAATAAAATATATTTATTATACTTTCCTTAATCTCGTCCTTTTTATATTTACCCGTCAGAAAGGAAGTGAAACCACATATATTTTTTTACGTAACAATTTATTATTCAAGAATCAACAATCATTTAAACATTTTTATTCTGAAGTTGTACAAAAACATATTACCATACACATTATTTGTTCCTCAAAAATCAAAACATTATCAAATAGAACAATATGTATTTACAATAAAATCGTAACTTCCGTAAAGCAGACCTTCATGCTTTGTATACGCAAGTTGCTGAATTAGATTGGTCAGACTTACTGAATGCACAAGATGTTAATTTAGCGGTAGATATATTATATAATAAGTTGAATGATATTATAAATAATCATGAACCTTTAAAAAGACACAAAATAATAATAAATATAAATATCCTACAGGTTTAATGCTGAAATAATACATTACATTAAATTGAAATATTATAATTTGAAAATGTTAAAAAAGGGACTTGCTATTTAACAAGGAGTTGTATCGTTACTATAGAACTAAAGTTAAAGAACTCATTAGTATAGCACACAATAAATACATAACAAACATAGAAAATAAAATCAGTCGGGACCCATCAACATTTTGGCAATACGTAAAAGATAAACGTAGTATTAGGCGGCAGAGTACAGAGTTTATGTACAAAGATAAGTTAGTGGAAGGCCAAGAAGCTGTCGATGCATTTGCTGATTACTTCAGTACAGTTTTCCATAAGAATGCCCCCATCTTAAATCCAGAGGTAATTCCACGTGAAATAAACAATGTACCTCAGATAAACATAACGCATATTACCAACAAAGAATTGAAGAAAGCAGTATCTCGCTTAAAGTCAACAGCAGCGTACGGCCCTGACAACATTCCAGCATTCCTAGTGAAAGACTGTCTATCTGTTCTAGAAAAACCACTTCTTTACCTTTATAACCTGTCCCTTCGACAGGGTGTCTATCCCGGTAAATGGAAGGTCTCTAGAGTAACGCCAGTCCCTAAAATAAGTTCATCTACTGACGTTACTAATTTTAGACCCATAGCAGTCTTATCAGTATTTGCTAAGGTATATGAATCTTTTCTCAATACCTGCTTAATTCGTGAAATTTATAACCGTCTTGATAACTCTCAGCATGGATTTCGGCCTGAGCGCTCAACTTTAACCAACCACATAAGGTTTACTGATTATATAAGCTCTAATATAACTAAGGGAGGCCAAGTAGATGCAGCCTATTTTGACTTTAGCAAGGCGTTTGATCTTGTTGACAAAGATATCCTTCTCGCAAAATTTTCAGCGTTAGGTTTTTCTCCTCTACTTTTGAAATTGATGGCTGATTATCTCAGAGATCGAAAACAGTATGTCAAGGTTGGAAGCTGTAGATCTCAGGAATATTACACGCGTTCCGGTGTAAGTCAAGGTAGTACTCTCGGGCCTACCCAGTTTCTTATCATGATCAATGATCTACCTAGTGTTCTTTGTGAAGCTGAGTGTTTAATGTTCGCTGACGACCTTAAGTTATTTCTTTCTATATCTGAACCTGAGGATTGTGTATTATTGCAGCGTGACATTGATGCAGTTTTTGAGTGGAGTGAAAGAAATAAACTGTGCTTCAATAACTCTAAGTGTAAAACTATAACCTTTACCAGGGCTCGAACTCCAACTAATATTACCTACAAAGTTGGAGGATCCTCACTCGAGCGTGTGACCACAATAAAAGAACTTGGACTAATATTTGATAGCCAAATGAAATTTCATGAGCACATCATGCACGTATGCAAAAGCGCTAATACATCTTTAGGATTCGTAATAAGAACCTCTTATGAATTTAGTAACATCGCAGTCATCAAAATGTTGTATAACGCGTACGTTCGAAGTAAATTGGAGTATAATGCTGCCATATGGAACCCTCACGAAAAGCTTTATACTCTTATGGTAGAAAAAGTCCAGCGTAAATTTGCACGGTTCATATACAAGAGGACTTATGGATATTATCCATTTTTGTATCCTTCCATGTTTGTGTCAGGGATGGTTGGTCTTGATACCTTGCAGCTGAGACGGGACTACATGCATATTTTGCACTATTGCTTATTGCTAGTAAATAGGGTTGACAATCCCTCCGTACGGGAATCCTTGCACTTTTACGTACCCGATAGTTATATACGAGGTGCTGGACGGAGACAACATCCACTCCTTGCTTGCCCACCATCATGGCGATTAAATTTAGGCAGTAATAGTCCAACGGCTAGAGCAATTCAATTAATTAATAAGTTTTTACAAGCTGATCCTAATGCTGACATATTTTATGATAAATTAAGTAAATTATCAAATCAAATCAAATCAAATCAAATCAATCTTTATTTGTATTAATGTGGTGTATACAGATGTTTGGTTTAGTTTACAGAGTTCCAACATTAGTCATATATTCATGACATACAGATATAAAATACACAAAAATAAAAACAAAAACTTATAACTAAATTAATTTAAATTCTAACTTAATAAATGTAGACTATCACACTGTATCTTACATGCAAAATATTCCTGTAGTGTGTAGAAACATTTATTGCAGAGCCATCGAAATAATTCTGCTTTGAATTTATTTATACGCCACTCCTAAACACCCTGTGGCAAGTGATTGTAGATGCGCACCGCCATTGTGTAGCTATTCCGATTACATACATCAGTTCTTATGGGAGGAAGCATTAGTCTATTTGGATAGCGGGTGTTGAAGTGGTAATTATCCTTTTTTAATGAAAACAGGTTACAGTTAGACTTAACAAATACACACATTTCGAATATATAGAGACTTGCGACGGTTAACAAAGACAGTTCACGAAACAAAGGTTTACAGCTTTCCCATGGAGCCTTATTGCATATACCTCTGACACATTGCTTTTGGGCTATAAATACCCTGTTAATATTTACAGAATTGCCCCAAAGAACAATAGCATATCTCAGATTAGCGACAACAAAACCATGATAAGCTTTTAATGCAGTCTGTTTATTTGTAATTTTGGTGAGTCTCCATAAAGCATAAGCAAATCTATTTATACGATTACAAATTTTATCTACGTGTAGTTTCCAATCACATTTATCATCCAAAGTTATACCCAAAAAAACAATGTCTGAAGCCTCAGTTAATTCCTGGTCCTTGTAATTTAAAGTAAGATTAAGCTTCTTGCCACACCTATTATAAAATTGTACGTATTTTGTTTTATCAATATTTACATTCAAGTTATTATTATTCAAATAGGTAACTATATCAGAAATTGTATTATTTAGTATATCATTATAATTATTTTTCGAATTATTTGGTACTATTATAGATATATCATCTGCATAGAGAATGGATTGATGTTGTATCACAGATGGTAGGTCATTTATGTATAGTATGAATAAAAGAGGGCCCAGTATACTGCCTTGGGGTACTCCGACTTTATTATGTCTTAGTTTGGATTTGGTAATTATTTCTTCGCCTTTTGCATTAAAATTTGTAATTTCTACATACTGTATTCTATCAATTAGGTAACTTTTCAACCAGTCCAGAGCAGCGCCACGTATGCCATAGAGTTCGCATTTGTAAAGTAATAGACGATGAGAGACAAAATCAAATGCCTTGCTCATGTCAAAGAAAATGGATGTGATATTTGTTTTGGCATTAATATGGTTTATTATACTGTTAACTAGTTTGAAGGCTGCCAGAGTAGTTGATTTCCCTTTTAAAAAGCCATGTTGTTCTGGACACAGGATATCAAATTTATTCAGGAACGATATTAGTCTATTGTACATAATTTTTTCAAACAATTTAGCTATAGTAGGAATTAGGGCAATAGGTCTATAATTACTTATCAAGTTTTTGTCACCTTTTTTGTGTAATGGCTTTATAACGGTTGTTTTTAACTTATTGGGAAACTTGCCTTGGCAGAGAGATAAATTTATTATGTATACTAATACTGGTGTAATGATATTACTACACGTTTTGAGCAACTTTGTGGGGAATTGGTCATAGCCCACTGAAGGGGTATTATTCAGTGAATTTATCAATTTTTCTACTTCGTTTATATCGGTGGGGAATAAAAATATACTAACATTATTTGACTTGATATTACTTGACATTACACTTTCATGATCATTATTTTGTAATTGTTGTATATGTTCATTACCAGACGCTCTATTTGTAAGATCAATAAAGTAATCATTAATTATATTTGAAATTTCTTTAGGGTCATGTATGACCTTATCCTTATAAAATATTTGCGGAATAGCCCTCGTAGTAACAAGCGGTTTTATATTATGATTAATAATTTTCCAGGATGCTCTGCAGATATTCGGAGCATTGTTAATATAATTTTTATTGTGTAGTCTCTGGGCAGTGACTATACATTGCTTTAATAGTTTATTGTATTGTGTATATTGCACTTTATTTGAATGCATCCCAGTTTTATAACTCATGAACCGCAATTTACGCTTTTTATCTACAGATTTTTTTATTCCCTTTGTGATCCAAGAGTTATACTTACTTTTATTATTTATTTTTACTATATAAGTGGGAAAACATAAATTATAAAATAATATAAGATTATTGTGAAAATTGTTAAAAGCAGTGTCAGTGTCAGTTTCACTATAGGTATCTGACCATGAAAGTTGGCCAAGACAGTATAAAAACTTTTCTATATTATCAACTCGCATATCCCTTTTTACTTTAAAAATAAACGAGGAACTAACACCCTTATTATCCACTGGAAAACTAAGCAATTGCCCTGTGTTGTGATCTGAGAGTTCTAAGGGTAATACGCTCCCAACCGCGTCAGGAATATTACTTAATATTTGATCTATACAAGTATTTAATCTGGTAGGTATATTTATATGTATGGTAAAATTATAGTTTTGGGTTAGTCTATGAAATTCAGTCAAAGGATAAGAGTTTTTTAAAATATCTATGTTAAAATCTCCAGTAATAATGATCCTGTTTTTTGTTTTGTTGCGCATTTTCATCATTAATTGCTCTAGTTTTCTAAGAAAAATATTAGGATAATAGTTAGGTATTCGATAAATACAAATTATAATACATTTATATCTAGGAATTTCAATGCCACATGCTTCGAAAGTTAACTCAGTACATAGATCATCTAGTAATGAGATCTTTTTAAATTCAATATAATTTCTACAAAAAATGCAAACGCCTCCTCGTCGCTGTTTGGCTCTTGAGAAGTAGTTTGCTAAATGGAATCCATTTAAATGCATATTAAGCTCTTCACCCGATTTTAAAAAGGATTCACTGATACATAATACATCTATATAAGTACCCGTTTCAGACAATTTGGCGAGTGTTATCTGTAACAAATCCAATACAATATTTCTATTTCTAAACATGACATGTAAATATTAATATACAAATAAAATTGTGTAATGACTTGTATAATTTGTAATATGTTTTTAATGTTCAAATTCTATTGTGTGTTTTGTTTTGTTTTTCTATAGATAGTTTTAGAATTGTATAGCTTCACTTAACATATAAGCGATTTGGTTAGTAACTGTAAGCTTATATTGTTTTATATATCAATAAATAAATAAATAAATAAATTAAAATAATCAATACGCTTCAACAATAATTCACTTATTTAAACAAAAAATGTCATTGGTCTGGTTTGTCTTCAGCTTCACTAGAAGACTGAGTATGACCAGAGTTAAAATAAATCACCATTATTTTTTCTAAATTATCTAATTTTAACCTATTTCTTTTTAATCTAACACCCATTTATATGTGGAAAACGAGCGTTTGACATCTGTTGATATTAGTGAAGCGAATTTATATGACAAAATTTAGTCATTCACATCATTTTTCGATAATTTTCCTTCATATTCACTGAGGATGTCAATGTTATAGCGTGTAATTTTATAGCGAGCTGTTGACGTAAAATTTACAACGTTGCTCATGCGCTTATTGGCTTTCATACACCATTTTTATACATATTGACAAAAGGAATGAAATTCAATAAAATCCCGTAGTATCAGTTGGAATCCCGTGGAATATCCATATTAACATCAATGTTTGCGGTCAATGAACCTAAATAGCTCTACCTATTCCGATCACTGGTAATAACACATACGAGTATATTTGTATCTACGTATAATTATAAAACTTTAAAGAGGATGTGTAAATTTACAGAGCATAGAATATAATTTTGAAAACTAACTGGCATCAACTCTTTCGAGGTATCTGTACCGAAAACAATGCATTGAATTATTTATTGCCAATGCCAATGCCAAAACACTCTTTTGTCATTGTACTTACCTTTTAAGTATCTGCTAATGTAAAAAACTGTAAAATTATTTTTTGTGTTTTGTAATATTTGTGTAATAAAAAAAAATATTATTATTATTATTTCTGATTTTTGGTCACGTCATGCATAATTATGTATTGATTGGATTTAAATGCTGTTTTTATAATTTCATAGCGTGTTATTCATTTAACAACTTGGTCAAGTTGAATTTTGGATTTTGTTAAGTATGACTTAGGCATCTATACATATGATACATAACAAAAGATTTTTCTATTGTGTCTATCATAGGACAGCGACAGAGTTAAATTATCTCCATAGATATGCATGTTAATAACGTATATAAGATTCAAAATGGTTCTGCAAGTTGATGTTACGGTTTTGCATGTACGTTAATTATATTTTCCTTGCATTCTTTATATTATTTTAGTGCCTACTCTTGTTAATTTAATTTAACCGAAGTTTTGCAGCCAAGCTTTTTAGCTAATAGTATTTGCAAAGGCCTTGTAGGCAAATGTTGGCCAAACATTTGTTGATGAATAAAATTAGCCCATTGTAGGTTGTTGACTCGGCTCCACATCTTTTGTAATGTGATATTTTTTAACCCTTTGTGGGAGTTGTAGCGCTTTGAAAGTGGACAAACATCTGCGTAAAGCTGCGTGTTAACGATGTGTTGTAAACATTAAGTGTTATTTTATATAATCGCTGGTTTGTTGGCCTAGTGAAATGTGTGAATGTGTTAACAGGTAAAGTGGCACTGGATAATAAAAAAGAAAATTAGAGAAATACAATGAAATGACAGTATTTATTGTTAGAGGACTAGGCTACTGTGTTTCCTTTTTGTGTGTACAAGTGTAACATTATACGGTCTGGAAGAATATTGCGAAAAAGCAAACAATAAAATTAAAAGATTTTACATTAAAAATCCTAAAGCTTTCCACACACAGACAGTGGCCGCGGAGGGTAGCTGTAAGCGATATTTTTAGATTTTAAGAATTAGGTTTTAAAATCTTATCTTACTTTTATGTTCAAAAGTCGTTGAAGGCTGAAGCAATAATGACAAAAAATTAAGCACAATTGAACAGAAAAGTTCACATAATTATAATTTCCATAAAACACGCAACACAACTTAATACAATGTCATATTTTAATTTATAATGACCTCGCCAGTCTACCACAGTCTAAACATATAGCTTGAATAAACCAAAAATAACAGCAGTAGATTAACTTGAAGTGTAATACAGAGTATTGTTTAGCTGCTCTATTGTCTGCATGTGGGTAATTAAGGTTTTTAAAAGGACACAAAGAAGCTTTATTGTCCTTTTTTAATTTCCCCATTTATAAGGGTTAGATCTTGTCGAGGAAGCACCGCAATTACGCGAACCCTGCAGGCTGTATAATTTAAAATTTATATTTGTATGTATGCATGCAATGGACATGTTTTATCCGTTTGATCATTTGAAGCTTTGATAATTTCGTTTTATATTTTTCGTTCCTGGTTATATATTTAACGATAAATATAGCCGTCTATTTACTATAGGAAAGCCTGGGCTATAGTCCAACTTCAATATGCTTTACACTTACTAATGTAGCCGAGAAGTGCAAATTTATTTTAAATAGGAGTTTACACATACAAATAGTTAAATATAAACTTTCACACAATACAACTTAAATGTAGAATTCAAAACAAAAGATTTAAACAACAATTGCCACTTTAGACAGGTGCAGTAGCCATTGTAACGTCCCTAAGCCCCTGCGAAGTCTTTTGTTATAGTCGTGACCTTTTCTCGTCATTAAATAGTAATTGTCTAAAGCAGTATTAGGCCCATTATGGGCCATTTAAAGCATTTTCGATTAATTCGGCTCCGTTCGAATAGCTAATGAATATTGGTGAGGCAATCGACTAACTTTGAAAATAAATGTTATTAATCCTCGTAATATAACTTCGCAATTAACTTAATTAAAACTTGTATGCTCATTAAACATTGTTTTAGTTAGATGGTAATTTTATTATTGAATTTTGCGATCAGGCAAATAGGCTTTAAAATATGATACTTATTTGCTACTCAACACAGACCACAAGGACGCCTTGTGACGCTCTTAAGAAATATTATATAGCAGCATGCAACATTTATTGTAGCAATGTACTATTGCTAGCGATTGAATATGAAGTTGTTAACCTCTAGTGTGCCAGGGGCTCGCATGCGAGCCAGCAAAAAGCTCTTGTTTATATTTTACTACGTAGCTGACATCATAACAAATTCTGTAGTACCATTTTTTTGATTCTACGAGCTATGAGTGGGCCGGTAATTAACAATAACAAAATCTCAAGTGGCACGCGGCGATAACGGGCGATAATGTAAACATCCAGCTGTCTCACAAGAGGTTAATAAATAAATAATAACGTGGGACGTAATTCATAACTGGTGAAATGTGGATGTCATCCGTTCTGCCTATCCCTTAGGAGATTGAAGCGTAATACTATGTTACTATTAACATTTTAATATTCAAAATGTACACGTGTATATATATCTGAATGCAAGTAAAACTAAGCAGTACCGCACTGCTTTATACATTTTTTACTCAAACGTGACGTTGCAGTTAACGCATGGCAAACTAAGTGAGTTGCAGAACTAACGCGTGTTACAAATACATTAACTATTGAGTTATACTAAGGGCTAAATATTAGGAAAATGGATGGCGCAAACAACGCATTGTAACGCGAAACGATCGGAACAAACGAGGGTAATGAGATCGGGACGGATTTATTGAGGCAGCTCCACAGAGGTAATGTATGACTTTGATAAGGTTAAACGTCTATTAAATAAGGTCGGCGTATACGATATTTATATTTAGAGTAAATATAGGCGTTTCCTTTGATATATTGTTATTTTATTGGTAGTGGATGTTGGGATATTGTTATGGCTATCACTAGTAGCAACGCTGGTGAATGCCATTGTTGTGCAATATTGCACGGGTTTGGTGGGTCGGGCTAAGGAAACGGTTACTGCGTATTTGTTAGTAAATTCTCAGTAGTATGGAGTGTGAAGCCATGCAAGGTAGTAAGCCTATTAAGTGGGCTCTTAACACTTAACTGGTGGAATATATGTTTTATCTCTGCTTACCTATAACACTAAACACGAAATAGTTACATATTATAAAAAAATGCCAGATCATGAGAAGAAGCAGCAAGAAACTTAAGCTATAGATATAAGGCAATGTCTATTGTAGAAAGAAGAGGGAATTTCCAAAACTTTCGAAGAGACAAGATAATTTCTGTTATCTTGACTTATCCTATTATTCATTTTTCTCCACAAACCTAGCAATGAAGTCGTCAAAACAAAATTTTATAAGTATGAAATTGAAAAGGCAAAATATATTGTAACAAAAGCAACTCAAACATTAGAATTAGTCCCGAGACACTTGTGAGAAAGCAAGACGTCAGCTTTGCGGCAAATATTCTCATTTCTGTACAGAACGAACGGCGAGCCTCACGACACACAATTCAATCCGTCTGTGTCTGACCTTACCTCTCAACGTTATTGAATCAGACATCCTAGCCGCTCAAATTTACACCCAAGTGCCATTATAATAAGACCCGATTTCCGTCAACTACATCCACCACGCTCCACGCGATTCGAAACTCTAATGCCCCTTCATAAGATTTCCTATCGTGTTTCCATTGGAAGCGATATTTTTCCTATTTTTTTTTCAGTATGCTTATTTGATCTTTTTACAGATATCGAGTATTGGAAGCGTTCTGCAATTTCGCATGTTTTTCGATTTTAAGAGAAAACAATTTCATTGTTGGACGCAGATTGAAAGTTTGAACATGAGTTTGGAGGGTGAAGGTATTTAAAATATTTCATGCTGTACATTGTACTTATGCCATCATTTTTCGCATGTTTTGTTTTACGTTTCAAACAATGGAGTAGGTATTTGACTATTTATTATTTTAGTCAATGGGTTACGTTGCTAATAGATATAAGTTTTTGAAACCTGATAGAGGTAATTGTCAAATTACAGAAAAAAGAGACACGCACTTAGTTCTAACATAACTGCCATATGAGTGCAAGCGCGCGAGGGAGTAAGCGTGATGCTTCACTACATTCACACTTCTTCTAATAGCTGAATTTAAAATATTAATTATTTCTTCATTGTATAATTATTAATTGATTAGCGAAGTTAAGCAACGTTGGGTGCGGTCAGTCTATAGATGGGTGACCGCTTAGTGGTATATCATTTGAGCGTTTCCGTGCTTCGGAGGGCACGTAAAAAGTCGTCCCGGTTGTTGCCAAATTGACAGCAGTCGTTAAGCCATGTCAGAGGCCTACGGGCGGATTAAACAACTCTTGACAACAGGTTGGCCACTAACCACACGAAAAGAAGAAGATTGTATAATTAATTAATTAAAATTTAATTAATGCAATTTATTTTGTTGTTGCGTATCGATTAACAATCAAACTAAATATAGGCAAATAGGTACGTATTGTACATTTCGTAGTTAAACAATTCATGTGTTAGCGCAACATAACCGAATATTGTTATTGTTAAATTATCAAATTTTAATACAATAGGCCACTGATTTAGCCGCGGGACAATCGTATAATTGTAAATTCAAATCCCCCACATTGCAATTTTGATACAAATACAGGTTGGTTTACAAATACTCTGAAACTAGCATGGAAGTAGAATACTAAAATATTGTATACTAGATTTAGCCCGCGGCTTCTCCCGCGTAGATGTAAGTTAGGTTAGATTAGTAACAGTACTTTTTCCTGGATAAAAGGTTGTATATGTTCTTTTCTGTTCCCCTGACAACGAGTATGCGAAATTTCATGATGCTCGGGCGAGTAGTTAAATAGTAGGCGGGACATAAACTTACAAGCGCATTTATCATATTAGTTAGGATTAATGTACACTAGGAGCTATCCCTGTATTGATACGTATATAAGTAGTACCGTTATGAAAAATCTTTATATTCAGAATAATCTATCGTTAAGAGCACCATAAACCGGCGAGCGTGTATGAGGAATGTTATGAAAGTAATAATAAAGCATAATAATAAAGCATTTATTTTTCCTCTCTCACACAGAAATTTACAGAAAAAAGTATATATATCTTAGGCTAAGATTAACATTTCTTATAAAGTGAAATCTGCGTGAGAGACTGGTATCTGTACTAGGATGCACCTGTATGACAGATTACCAGCCTCTCCTAACTCCGGACAGCCAGAGTTCAAGTAGGTGATTTTGGTATGTGCTTATGTGATATTAGTGTGCGTGGTTAGGAAATTAGTACCGTATGATGTATTTTGTGTGAGTGTGACGTGTGTGTGTGTGTGTGTGTGTGTGTGTGTGTGTGTGCTTGTGTGTGTGTGTCTGTGTGTGTGTGTGTGCGTGTGTGTGTATGTGTGTGTGTGTGTGTGTGTGTGTGTGTGTGTATGCGTGAAGGCGTGTGTGTATGAGTGTGTGGGTTTAAGTACATGCATGTAATTGTCTATATGCGCTAACCCTACGACAATAAGTTATCTTGGGATCAGATTCTACTAGCAGGCTTGCAGATCTGTTAGCAGTGTAGCAGATATGAATGAGGAGAAGGAAATATCTTATGGAAACAGTAATTATGAGGGAATATATAGAAGATTTTCCGTTTCCTCATAGCTGAGGGATTTTAACCAGCAACAGATTGTTCTTTTACAATCATATTTTGTACGTGAGTAAATTTGTAACTTTTCATTTACTTTATTATATAGATATTTTCCCAGAAAGCCGAAAAACTTGCCAGAGAACATTGTTGACCACCGATTCCCAGTTAAAGGACAAACTTTATATTTTAGTCGTTTATTTGAAATCGAGGGATTGTATGGGAGAAAGTGAATGAAGCCAGAGTAGTGTGTCAGGATCGTAGCAAATGGAAATCCGTAGTCTCTGCCTACCCCTCTGGAAAACAGGCGTGAATCTATGTATGTATTTATGTATCTATTGCTTGCATAATGATTTGTGTCAAAGCAAGTTTTAATGTTCTAGCAATGCTTTTGCAAAAACATGGGCTGTCTTTATCTCTAAAAGCATAATTTTATTATTGAGTACCTATGTTTTATTTATTATTCTTTATTGATTTTAGGATTTTTATCCAAACGGATATACCAATTCCATCGTAACCTATTACAAAATTACACAAAATATATATTTATCTTGGCAATTTTAGGGAGTCATTCATGAGGCGACCATTTTATATATGGCCAATGCTAGTTCTGAACCAGGTTTAAACAAAGCACATTGCATGATATCCACATCTATAACATTTATATTGTACTCTCATGAGTAACTCCCTTTAGAAATGATTATTTTTACACTCTGTTAACAAGTGTTGCATATCGTCATAAACACCACATTCATCACAATTCGGTGAGTCAGTTATTTTCATTAAATATCCAAATTTTCTGGAGTCAACTTGAACGAATTCTAAATGCAAATTTTAAATACTTTCTATTAAGTTTACAATCTATAAACTGGATTTGCATAGGTTATTTAAAACTTGTATACTTATAATATAATTAGCTTAGCATCATCACAGAAGTTAAACACAAACTGTATAGAATACGAGTCACATGATTGGAAGGGGACAAATTGATTACATATTCAGTCCCAACGGACTAAGATCTTGAGTCTCAAAGTGTCCAACTAAGACGTGTAATTACGTACGAATACCTCTAACGGGCGTCTTACCGCCGTATGTCATAGCATATGTGAGCACGAGACAAAGATATACACTTTGTAGCCCGCTGTCTCCTTCTTGCGCATGCAATCACAATGCTTTAAGAGATGCTGATAAGTCTGGGAATTTACCGCCATCTAATGCCATTGTCATATGTCATAGGAAGACTCAGTATTCGCTATGTATGGAAAGTTAATGAAGTGATCGCCTCGACACTGCCGCTACGTCGAGTGATATGGGTTCGATCCCCACAGGGGACACCAAAAATTGTGTTTAATAAAATAGACGTGCTCAGTCTGGGTTATCTTTGTAAACGTTGCTTGGCCAAAATCCACATATTTGTAAAGTACTCTACAGGAGAGGAAGTCCTCTTTAGAAAATACAAAGACAGTCGAAAAAAACTAGAAGATCGTCGGCTACTGACAATTTCTTTAGAAAAATCAGTGTGAGAAGGTATAACTGACCATCTTGTGCTAGGTATGGGACCCAAGACCTCACGATCGAAATTACAGCCATGGGATGACGGTATCAGAATGTAATATATGTATTTATTCAGATGCAATACACGGTCGCCGTTTGGGTGATACCTCACTGCGGGTAGTTAGTGAACAATCTCGGTTATTGCCTGTCATGGCCGCTGCGCTGATTAATGACGATAAGCTCTCCAATTACCATATGGGTTACTATCGTTATCTATTACCTATTAGTTATGACTCCATCCTTTGTTTAGATAAGCGTCCTACCCTCTTGTGATGATGATAAGAGACGCAAAGGAAAATAGCCTTGCAAAGCTTTACCTAGGATGAAGACGCTAGCCCAAAAGGTAAGGCAGCAATCTTGCGACGTAGATGTCAGGTTGGATACCTATCTATTGCACAATCGACTTGAAGCCACTCTTAATAAGTGATATAGAAGATATATAATGAAGCGGCTGTAGCTCAAAGGCATCAAACTTGTGATTAAGAGGTCGCAGGTGTGAACCCCATCAATTGCACTATCTACGTAAACCCTCTAGCAATAGAATAAGTTGAGCTAAACAGTTTAACAAAAATATTGATAATTGGTAACAGAAATTGGTACCTGGGCAATTTGTTCCTTAATTGGTTAAGCTCCAGTACGTTATGCTGAGGTTAGGGGTTTCACTCCTACTTCATTGTTGGTTTTTCTTACATAATATGATATTCATATAACTTGTTTATTCCAGAAATAGCTATGATGATTTTAAATATTACTTAATATTAATATTACCAAGCATTTCTAATTATTAGAAGTACTACAACGTCAGTTCTGTGGTAATACATTAAGCACGAAGCACCTAAAGCTAAAGAATATGTACGGCCACGTTGATTCCCGTCACCAATTACACATAATATATTTGAAGCTCGACTAAATAATCTAATGGATTTAAATTCACTTCGTCTCCCACATTTAGTGTTCATATTTCATAGTAGAAGTATTCGTGAAGTGTCCTCCGTAGCAAGCAGCAGTAAATAACATCAATTTGGCGACCTTCCAAGATGGGAAGCATTCGCCCGAAGCACCGTCATCTCAAATAATTTCACTGCACATTTGAAGTGGTATGTGCTTACGAGTAAAGGTATTAACATGAATATTTAGGCACTTTGGAGAATGTTCTCTGAGTACACCAAAGATGAGGTCAAGGTAAGTCTTTGCGTTAAGTATTCCTTAATCGGCACACGAAGAATGCAACTACAGTGAAAAAAGAAAGAAGCCAGGTTCCTAATAACTGAAACAAAGAACAGATAATAAGCCTGACCAAGAAAGTATAAAAGGCCAGTGGGAGCGAAACAACCAGAAGGGACCTCAGTGAATGTTCGCTGATCGCATCGGAGATATAAGTAAGTAAGGCCAGGTTAAGAGTATCTGCCCTTAGGCCACGAGCGCGTGTGAACAATATAATGAAAGTGAATAAAACAAAACAGATGAGTGGCAATCTGTAGTTTAGCCTACCCTGCAGAAAAACAGGCGTAGATATACATATGTATGTTTATTATATCGCTTATAAAGATAGCACAAAATACTATTTCTTGTAAGGCATAAAACCAAGTTTCATGTTTAAAACAGCAACTTCTTTTTATTTACATATAATATAAATAAAAATTGAACATTCAAACTTTCGTATAACTTATACAAAATTGTTGTATTTTCAAAACTTTTTATAGTAAGTGCTAGCATTTTACTGTATATTTTTTATTGCTCTACAATTTCCTCCGTCCGTTTCTAAGAGAAAATGTTGAAGTTGTAGAACGGCAGCGAGTTAACATGACACCCGAGGGGTAATTTGGATCTTGCGATCATAAAACTCAGCAACCGAGCTGGCTATTTCCTCAATATACAAAAGTAGGTCATATACGTAATTCATAGCCAGGTCAGGCAAAGCTTCTCTTATTGGACATTGCAATCAGGGAATTGCTGACATTCGTAAGTAGCTGCATGATGTTTGCAGCTGTGTTGACCCAGATACGATTTATATAAAACAAAGTCACGAAACAAAGTCCCGCCATGTCTGTCTGTTCGGGATAATCTCAAAAACTACTGAACACATTTTCATGCGATTTCTTTTTTTATTTTGCTCGTCAAAATGACCACACTCCACCTGATGGTAAGCAGTCGTGTGGTCTAAGAGCAGTGGCCTCCACACCACCCTCATAGTAGCCGAGGCGATGTTAAGGTCTCAACTTTGACGGCCTGAGAAGGTGCTTTTTCACGCCCCGCTTAAAGGACCCAGAATTGAAAGAAGAAGGAAACACGTGCCTTGGCAGAGAATTCCATGCCTTGGTCGTTCGGTAGAGGTATGAGGACCCAAACTTGTTGGTACGCGCTCTAATCGACTCTACCGTGTAAGGATGGCATCTGAGCCCAGCACGCGTTGTTCTGGATAGGAAAGGGGGGGAGTTTCCACCAATAGACAGAGTGATATGAGGAAGGTTGAGGTGTGTAGGGACTCTGTAAGTATGCAAGATATGATGAATAAACAGTTTTGTGTATAAGCGAGAAGTATGTTAGCGTGACCGGCAGTTATTGCGCGCTGTCCGGTCTAGATGCACGTATGTAGGCAAGGGTGCATTCCCGACAATAAATCCCATGTTAAAGTTTATATAATACGTTTCATTTATCGCCAGTAATTCCCAATGCAACACACACGCACACACCCATAGGATACACACATAAATATCCTACAGGTGTATAATTTGTGAAGATTTTGAACTACACGTGCGAAGCCGGGGCGGGTCGTTAGTCTCATATGAATATATCTAACTCAACTTATATGACAATAACTCGTTGCATACACTAAATGCAAATTATTATTATCCATGGATTTTAAAACTTTGGCTTTTATAAGCTAATATTAGTATATTAATGTGCCAATCAGTTTTTCTATAGTGAGGAGGGATGCGTGTGTGTTCGTATGTTTGTGAACCACGAAGCCTGATAAGGTTTCCCACTAAAATTATATTGAAAAAGGTTAAATAAAGAAGTGTTGGTTTTCTTTAGTAATGATTAGTATGTTCCTTAATTTGCGGCATGAGACCTTATTCTCGTATTTATTTAAGATTCCAGGTCATCGGGCAGTTGCCCCTAAGATTTGATGTTTAGTACTACCGTTAATGTTATTAAATACGCACCTAAGGCGCTGTTTATTTTTATTACATTTTATACAATTATGAGGCTGAAAGCTTTATTATTAAATCTACTTCAACTTTATATCTTAATACTTCTGGAAAAATGATACCTACTAAAAAGCACTAAAAATAATCATATAGATGGATGACGCACTATTAAAAATGATTAGTTTGCTATTAGGTGAAGCGTTCCTTCAATATTATAAAGCCTTCTAAAATGCAGGACGTCAATGCAATATTAGGCCAATAAAGTTCATGAATCCGTTAAGGATTTTAATTTTTAGAACAATGATAAGGAGTTTTGTACCTTAAAACACCCTAAAAGGCACTATAGATCTTTTTACATCTCTATACACATACGTCAAAAGTAGTAATAATAAATCTTATGCCGGAACGTCTAGGTACACTTAACAAAAAGCTTTCGCTATAAAAATCAACCGTCAGATGTCTACATCTCGAGGGTCCCAGTAATTGGTCGCGGCACAGCCTTCCAACTAGGTCGGACCTTTCGGGACTTAATAGCGAATGGTGATATTCCAGTTCTGCTCTTTTTAGTTTTGAGGAGACGAATACTCTTGCTTGTACTACAAAATTGGAGCCAAGGCTTAAGACTCTTTTAGTGTAATTAGAGTTAGTTATGATTGTTTTAATGTAAGTTTTGTCAAATGCTTCAGTATATTGCCAAACCGATTGTATCTCGTATAGATATTATATTTGCAGCGGTCGTTTTATTTTTATTTGTAATGTAGCAAGCATAATAAACATTTCGTTTTTTTATTAAATCCTATTAAATGCACACCATTTTTTATGGTTGTCAAAGTTATATCCAAATTTACCTTTCTTGACTTGAGAAGCCATTTAATGTTATTAAGATGAGATATTCATCTATATCCTTATAAACATTGTACAGCTATGATAAAACAAAAAAAACAATGATTAGGTAATGTATAAGCTAGTAAACATTCCAATAAAATAATATAACATTTTAATATCAATCATTGGCATAAACACGCTCACGTGCGTCGACAAGTTACGAAACAATATTTTCAAGCCTGTATACAGAGCATTTCAAAAGATTAATACAATAAACATAAATAACAGAGATACGTTATAAATGAAATAATCAATTAAGATACAGTAATTCAGCTCATGTTACTAATTACAGCCGGATATTAAATCTCTTAAATAAACTCAGTGCAAATAACTAAACAATAATAGTAAATACAACGAAAATTCCAATAACAATGTCGAAGTTACAAAAGAAAGAAATACAAATGTAAGAGATAAACTTATAAAACAAGTTAATTACATTTTAATTGCACAACAAACTAACGCAGACAGCGAAAGTCAAACAAAAACAACAGTTAAAGGAAACGTTTAAAATGCAGACCGCGAGCATAAAATAAAACCTTTGGAGCCAACAATACGGAAATATACGAGAGAACAACGTTAACAAACGAAAAACATGCACGATTCTATTTGCACCACACTAGCAAATCCAATAACTACAATCATCGCCATGAAATATATACCGTATTAGCTTGAGCTAAAGTTTAAAGTTTCGTAACAAAGAATCCTGTTTTGAAACCTTTGGATTCTAAATGGAAAGCATGCGTCTTTCTCGGCAGTTAGTTTCTATTTTTATACAATTTTGTACCGTATGTTCTAAAGATAAAGTTCAATTTAGCTTGTGGTTACTTGAGCGTGAATCAATATAGCGTTTGTAAACTCAGCACAATTCAAACTGCAAAATATTTCATAAGGTCGTAAAGTTGTTTTATGGCACAACCCTATATTTATGTGTTAGAGTTGTGCTATAGTTTACACCAAATGTTATATTATATATCCGTCAGCGATTTTGGATGAAATTTTATCATCTGCGTTAACTAGAAATAATTTTATATGGTGTTACTTTAGAGCAAGATGATGATGAAGATAGATGAAGATAAGCTGAAAGCAAACAATTCTTAAACAACTATTTTAAGATCCTATGGTTCGGTTGCTTTTACTGCTGAGCATGACACTTTTTTTTTTAATTTATATATCTTTATTTTATTTTGGGGTTTTTATCCTATACGGATATGTCAACCCCATCGTAACTTATCACAAAGTAAATACATAATTTTTAATAATCAAATTAATACTCAGAAATTAACTATTTTACATGAGACGAATCACTGTTGAGCAACTGTTACTAAATGGCATAATTTCTTAGCTTCTTCTGATTTTGGTCTTGATAAAATTCCTTGAATTAGACCTATATCCAACCTATTTAATTTAAATTCGTTCAACAGGGACTCGCGATCATTTTTATTACGGACACACTCCATCAGTAAATGTTGTACATCTTCAATTTGATTTCAAATGGTGCAATTAGGTGAATTTACTTTCTTCATTAAGTATGCAAACTTTGCTGATGGATAGTTGTCGGACCTAAGTCTTAGGGCTAGCTTGACATAATGCCTACTTAAGCTGGTATCATCAAACCAGGGGCTACGACGGAGCTCACTCTGTATAGTCCTATACCAGATGCCTTTTTCTAAAGATATATTTTCAAAATGTGTTTTCCAATAATTAAAGCAAAGTGATTTAAATTTTGGCACTAATTCCCAGTGGTCAGGTTATACATAGTTAATTAAATTGCCATTTATTGCTGCTAACTTAGCTACACGGTCAGCTTCCTCGTTCCAACCCATTGCAACTTTAATTCTTTACCCATTTCATTAAAAGTAATAATAGTTTTCAGGATATCATAGGCTATCGATGCGTCTCTGCGGCTAAAGGTGCATCGAGCAACATGTTGTAAGGCACTCTTACTGTCTGAAAAGATAACGATTTTATTAGAATTATGATTAATTCCGTAAGATAACGCCTGGTGAATTGCAATGAGTCTACACTTCAAATTATTTTCTAAACATTAATAAATCGACGACCAGTCTAAACCCTTAGGAAATATGTGTTCTCCTAGTTTACACAAATGTTGCTGTACATTTAACCATTAAAGTAACAACAATGGATAATGACTACACTTACAATAACACAACGACAGAAGATTTTAGTAGATTCAAATCTTTTACAGTGATTAAAAGTACTTTAAGATTGCTTGAATAGAATGGCTAAAAACGGTAAAAAATAAATACAACACAATCTACAAAAAGGAAAGAATTAAGAAGAAAGAGAGGATCAATTTAATGGAAGTAATGTCTTAGACGCAGCTGAGGAGGGACATCCCTCAAGAGCCGCTGAACATCTTTCATTCCACATTATTGTACTGTAATAAAACTGAGAGCATTATAAGTTTTATACTGTTTTTTGGATTATGAAAATTATGGACTTGAAAATAAACTATTTTTAGATAAGTAGTTTTTATATATATTTATTTATTACTAGCGGTCGCCTAGTGCTCGAAATTCGACCAAAGTTTGCCTGTAAGATATTGCTGATATATGTGTGTCATTATATATTGATATGTCTAACCATAGTTACGCGCTTCGACTGCGTGTGTCAAATGCATGTTGTGTGCGTGTAATGTTTTTTCATTAATTTAATGTATTTCTAGTGCATATTTTATATAAATATTAGGATTTGTCATTTCTTCTCTGTATAAACTATAACTGTGCGAAATTTTATACTCCTCCGTCCGCCCAATTTTCGTAAAAAGGGATCCAAAGTTTTCGTTTCACGTATTAATATATAGATTATGGTTTATCAGACTGACATCAAATAGATCACAAAGAAAGTATGGTGGGTGAAACATTTGCCAATTATAGATTAACCAGCAATCATCGATAGTTGTTACAATATTTATGTAAAGAACTTAAATTATTACAAAATAAGAAATTAAAATAAGAGTAATGGATAACATAATGCAACTTATATAATATATGATTTAAATAATCGTTTATTTGTGTTTGGATACGATTGTTTGTCGAGTTTAATTTAAATGTATTTTATGGAATTATTTGATTACGTGAGTTGCCACACAGAGCAATTCAATATCTTGCATATCCTGGAAAAGACAATAGCATCAGCGTTTTGCTGGCTATTTTAAAATGCCATGTTTTACTGTGGATACTGTTTATAGTTTTTGAGAACTGCCTAGTAGATAAATCAAATTTAACTTTTACCAAGTTAAAATTGAACCTTAATCTACAAAATAGAACAGTACTGACTTTATAGAAAAAGCAGTCAGGTTATCTTTACGAAGTACATTCGCTTTAATTTGTCTTTTATTCATTGAACAACGCAGATATTTTGTTAAACGAAATTATCTTTTTCCAAAGTATGATTTTATCGGCTGCCATACAAATCGTTGTGTTTGTTGATTGATCACTATTGATTAATTTAACTCTTGTTTGACCTTTACGATCCTAACCTCTAAAAACAATATTGGTGGCCTTGACTTTAATCAGTAGTTACTTACATTTTGATATGTTATCGTATTACTTATTTTGAAAATTAATGAAATAATAATAACATTCTACCACATACACACAACACCACCTAGCCCAAACTAAGCAGATCTTGTACTATGGGTACTAGACAATGGATAAACATACATAAAAACCTTTTTTTTTTGTAATTACGTACATATTATACATAGAAAAAATTAAATTTGTTTACAGATATTGTATAATGGTCAAAATCGTTTTTGATGACAATTTGCGTATTATTTATTTTATGGAGCCGTTGCTTTTTTATTGATTTATATTTCTTTATACTCATACATTTGTTTATATTTTCAGTTTGCTTGCAGATTATTTTATTATGGCCTTTTAAAACCTTCTAAACATTAATAATAATCTTCAGAGTAAGTGTTAGTTATGTTTTTAAAATTGGTACAATGTGTTTAGAGACATGACATGAAATCAATCAAATTTCACTTATTTATATAAGTGCTACTTATAACACGTGGTTTCACCAGCTTTACTTCTAAGGTTCGTAGCGTGACATTAGGCTCCCTGCTCACATCCATATACCGATACCTTCTTCAATACGTAGCATAAACCAATTAAAAAAAATATTCAAATAAGACTGATAGTTCCAGAGATAAGAGCATCTAAACAAACAAATAAAAATCTTCAGCTATAGTTAACTTATATTAGTACTTTATCATCTTTTTCTGTATTACATAACTGTACCGCAATATATTTTGTTTTATTATTATAACCGATATGCCGAACAAAAACAGCTCTAGCAAGTCATGTCATAACATAAGCGAAGCCCCTCATAGAACAACATCTGGTTAACCACATAAAGTTATAACAGCTAATTGATAGAAACAGGCCACTATGGTGCAACCATGGAGACAGCTTGCCGTACCTGAACGTTGTAATATTTAATTATATTACGGCGGCGAGCTAAGTAGTGCGGGAGCGGTGCCGACGTGATCTTAAGCCGAAGTCATTTATTTCTTGCGGATATTTCATTTGAGCTGGATGTTTAGGAACTAAGATGATGATTCTGTGTATTAGTTGTTATAGGTTTTGTGTAAATAAGATCAGATGGATTGACCACCTTAGCAGGTGTACATAGAGCAGCCAGACTAGGCCTCATTGCTGCGATATTGGTGCATTACAGGGTTAAATCTTATAATATTTATAGTGACAATTCAAGAGTTAATAATATTTTAATACATACTGCAAGGCCGTATAGTCACTTGGAGTGCCTTGGAGATGGCTTATGTCCGGCAGTGGACGTCTTTCAACCGAAATGATGATGACATATTGCAAGAAAATGTATGTAAATATTCACATGGCCATCAAATAAAATAACCTACCCAGCACTTTTTCCCTTGGGTCCCATAACACACGAGTGCAGTGTTACATCAGAAAAATATAGCAGAACAGATAATAGCGAAATTGCCAACAATTTAAGAGCTGGAGACTTAAATTTATAGTTATTCCCAGGTTCTACACGTAAGGCTCTATTACAAACATAATAATTACGTACCACATATGTTTTAAAGTACATTTTCCAACTACAAGTAAGTAAGGAGCAATCTTTTACAAAGTTTGATACTCAACGATTTCAGAAAACGTATTATAATGCCCTCGCGTAGAAACGATTTATGGAGGTAAACTTGCGACATTAGTTCTCGTGAAAAGTATATTTATTTATGGTTCAAATATTTATATGTTCATTTCGATTTGAAAATGTAAAAACATGGTGATAGAGGTTTTAGCTAAGAGAATGTTTTATGATTTTTACTGCTTCTATGCAGGATTTGACTCCACACAAGGTGGATCGATGATCTGGTAAATGTCGCGCAAAACGGTTGGATACGAGCAGCCCAAGATCGGTCTGTGAGGAGACTTTGGAGGGGCCTACGTCTGCGCTGAGATGATGATGCATGCTTGTATTACTTAAACTTATACATGCTTATTTTGCATTAGCATAACAAGAGTTAATATATATAAGCAAGCTCAATATTATATTAGATTATTAATAGAAAATTCTTATAGAATAATAGTAATAATATAAACTGTGTCACAATAACCGGAAAAGTAGTATTACAATTAAACCGAGTGACGTCTGAACAGATTGGCATAAATATATCTCCAAAAATACTCCAGATTCGGCACAACTATTTGTGGATCACACAAATTTTTGTGCCATGTGGGGATCGAACCCACAACACTCGACGCGTCGGCAGTGGCGAGGCGACCACTTAAACCACTACGCCATCCGTGCAGTCCAATACTAACCAATAACATTTACCTCCACCGTATGTTATAGGTATAAAACATAACTTTAATTAAGAGACTATATTTGACTCTCTTATCCGAAATTAACGAAATTAAACTGTAGCTTGTATGAACACACTTCGACAATGAGCTTGCGAAATTTGCGACCCTATTACGCGTTATATGTAACATCAAAGCTAGTCATTATTGCCTACACGCTGGTAATCTCCTAGACATTGGTACTCAATTATATTATCTATCATAAATGATTGGCTATCTAGCTGAATTAGTGCCAATTAAACCTTTATGTAGACGGTTAATCTGCTGGAAGTTCTAAGGAAACATAATAATGTATTAAAAACTACCTACAACGAAACAAAACAAAGTAGCGATAGCTTAGTAGGAAACCGATGGACTGCCACGCAAAGGTCTCGAGTTCGATCCCGAGGTGCGCATCTCTAAATTTTTGAAGTTATGTGCGTATTAAATACTTAATTATCGCTCGCTTTAACGGTGAAGGAAAACATCGTGAGAAAACCTGCATGTCTGAGAGTTCTACATAATGCTCTCGAAGATATGTGAGGTCGGCCAACCCACACTGGGCCAGCGTGGTGGACTATGGCCTAACCCTTCTCATAGTGAGAAGAGGCCCGTGCCCAGCAGTGGGACAGTTTAATACAGGGCTGATATTATTATTATATACAACAAAACAAGAGTATTATTTATGGCCGAAAAGAAAAGAGATATGAATAAGGAATAGCAACAAGGCAAGATATACATATAAAATGGAACCCTCGACTTGAATTCATGAAGTAAAGGCCCAAGTTATCAACAAAAAATATTGCCATCAAAAAACTTCTACCATTGAAAGGCTGACTTAAAAAGTGTATAAAAACATCCGATGTAATCCTTCAAGTTCTTTGTTGAGCGGAACCGAAGTTGAACGCGGTTCGTATCTAACCCAGCGGGGTTGAAACATCCCTGGGGGTTTCAACGGATAAAGGGGATGACAAAATTCATGATTTACGTTGATATCGTAATCTGGGGCGGTCGCCGGAAGCGGTGGAAGCTGCGAATTATGTTCAGTTTCCCGTGGAGGCGATAACGATGTGTGTTTTTCAGACCCCGATACCGAAGGTTATGCTTTCCGTTGCTTTATACCCAGGTACTTTATGGAGTAAGTTATCGAGGACCTGATCTACAATGCTGGGGTGAATGGGTCTTGATTTTAGGTACGGTACACTTAAAGGTCGATACAAATTAGTCTAGAAGGCGATGGCAAAATTGTTATGGGTGTAATATGGCTAAAATTAAACATGTATTTAGATTGATGCCTCTTTGCCATAGAAGTAATTAGAATCAAATAATTTATAAATGATGGCAGAGACCATGCAGCCATTTTTTATAATCCAAAATGTTGTTATGCCAGTTTGATAAATAATATCTATGTCAATCAAGACCTGTACAAATTTGACTAAAAAATTATGCTGTACATCTGAAGTTATTGTTTCAGAAGAACTCGTGTACTGTTCTATTCGTAGTATAGCATTTCAATAACAGAATTTATTCACTAAGTTTTCTGTAGTGGATATTCAAGAAGCTTTTTCTTTATTACTGGTTATGCGATGGCTAAACTATATAATCAGCTTACCCGTTGAGTTCCACTTATAAGCTTGGCTCTTTTGAGATATATTCGTTCCGGGTACCATCGCGTAGAACGCAGAAAGGCTCGAAGTAGTTCAATACTTTATGAGAAGGGCTTTGATATATTTAGCATATCATAACCCCTTCCGTAGTATGATATATTTTTACTTTTTCTAGGTTTATATACTATCGGACTATGTATCAAAACAATGGTTGGCACAATCATCGCCATGCCGGTTACAAATGATGACGAATATAACATAATATATTAACATTTTATATTGTTACATTTTATATCGTGTCTGATTATGGTAATCAATATGTTAAAGTTTAATATCTAGAAATACTATGTTAAAAAAATACTACGGTATTAATAAAACTGGTTTATCTCAATATAAATAACCGTTTTATCCTTAGAACATACAATATATTGTTAATCAATGATGAACCTAATATTAAAGATAAAAACGTATGTGCGTAGTGCCTAATGAGTAGGTCTTGTCGCGTAGTGGCCTGTCGTTTCATACGGCGGCGGCGGGCCGAAACTTCGGCGTGGTTGCGACCGTATGTGCAAGTGATTCGCGCAGCCCCGCCGATAGTGGTTTTGTCGAAGAACATCGTGGTAGGTTTAGTCGGTATTCCGGGAGGTCCATTATCATTTCAACATCGTTCTTTTACCCCGACGAGCCGGACATAACCCCTCCGCCCGCCCCCGCGGAGGGACAAGCGTCAATGTATTCCCCCACGTAAAAAAATAAAGAAATATAAAGATTAAAACGTATTTTAAACTAAAATAAAAATGTTAACATCAGCCAGACGAAACAAGAATTTAACTGAATATAATAAATTTTAATTTATTCAATTTACTTGGTTAAAGAATAACAGTAAACTTTATGCTGAGCAAGAACGGCCCACGAGCGCACATAATACTTAATACAATAATAACTGTACCCGACATAAACCTTGTGAATTAAATAACAGGAGTCTTTAAATGAAAGTGAAATATACTCTTTATTACATCAGTCAAAAGTCGACTATAACTGTACAAGGCGTTGCAGACGAGCTACGTCACTTTTGGAAATGTCGAGGTGTTGTTCGACTACTGTATATACTCCTAGGCACAGACCTCTTCTCAGTCTGAGAAGGATTAGGTCATAGTCTACCACGCTGACTAAAGGCGGCTTGGCAGACTTTCATATCTTCGAGAACACAAGCAGGATTTCTTACGATGTTTTCCTTCACCGTTAAAGCAAGCGATGATGAACTATTTTATAGGCAAATAAATTAAAAAATTCGGGCGATGTCTTGGGATTTAACTTGAGACCTAAAGTCTACATTGACTTGAGACTTCTCCTATTCTTAGTAATTGTAATATAGTACTAATGCAAGTGTGTTTATTGATTTGTTTTTCTTTCATGCAGAAACACAGCAACGAATTGACATAATAAGTTTACTGCAGCGTTAAATTATTATAGATAATAAACATATTAGCGTGACTCGGGGCCGTCAAAGTCTTATCTATGTGTACTTGGAAACTAGGATTTCGTTAATTCTGTGGCAACCTGGCTGGAGAAGTGAGTCGACTCTACTGGACTCTACTCCTGTCAACAGATCACATTACCTTCTTGAGAAAAAACAGAAACGTGGAAGATAGTACATCGCTCCCTACCCTATCTCAAGACATTGCAGGCTTGATACTGTTTAGTATGTGAGATACCATTTTTCATGATAATACGCTGTTATTATTATAACATGAATTTACCTTAAGACTCATATTTGCTTTCACGAATAGCCCATACAAATATCTTTTGCTAGCACTCATTATGTTGAGGTTATAAAATATAAATTACTGTTTGTTAGGGTCACCATGATAATGGCTTTGATAAATCAAAGGGTCCATAATTGTCCTGCGGTGAGCAGGGCCTCCACGAGAAACCGCAATTAGCGACATCTGATATGTTGCGTAACGAAATTATGAAGTAGGACAAATGGTCTAGCTGAAGAATTTGTAACCAGATCCGGGTATTATTTTTAGGCTCATAAATCTTTAAAAATAAAAGTATCATTTTTGCGTTCGTCTACAAAAACCTTTCTCTGAAATGTCGAGTCCAAATACCAATATTATATAGTTAACGATCAGTTGTAGTTGCCAATAAAATGGTACATAGTTAAATCAGAAGGTTGTAGTAGAAGGTTGCAGTGTCGTACCTACAATATGTCAAATATATTAACGTTTCTAAACCTTACGTAACAAATAACAAGCTTTTGCTGTTTACCTGATGCAGATCTAGACACGAGGATAGATAGATAGGACTAGATTACAGCAAAACCGAAGGTAAAAACAATATCATTCATGTAAATAAAATTAGACATCGTCTCCAAAACTAACAATATCAAACTTTGTGCCCTCATTCCACATGACTGGAAGCGGCACACGATACTCAAAATTCTGGTCTGTTGTCCATGAACAAAAGACTCACACCCTAAGACCATAAACCTCGAAATTAAATTACATCATTCCACCGAAGTGAAGCCCCACTCGAGCTTTAAGGAATTCGCACAAAGGACGGAGGCTTTCACGCGAAACTTTCTCAAGCCCATTCGAAAAGTAAACCCTTTTATTTGGACTGTGAATAAAATAAATTGTTTGAATTCCATCACACACGCTGTCTGGCGCGACGTGTCCGTAATTGAAAAATAAAAGCTTTTGTTGCCGAACTACTGTGGCGACCGGGGCTCAGATTGGTCAGACCTTTCAGTTGAAATGGCAGCCTATCATGTCAGGGTTGTCAGTATAACGAACTTTTTATGACAGTTACGAAAAAGTTAGTTAAATTTCGAGATCATTAAAAAAATATGGATATTAAAATAATTAATATGATTTTGTACGAGGTTTATTTAATAGCACACTGTTTTAGATCATTTTGAAACTAGTAACAATGTAAATTATTAAATAAAAATATTATAGTATAGTATCGCTGGTTCGGTTTCTTTTAGCAGCCATGATCACGGTGAGAATAAGATGGTAGTTTAACATTTCCACAAAGTTCTAAAAGTAGTGTTTTTGGAAATAAACCGCAGTAAAACAAGTAGATTAATTTCAATGTATGACAATCGCGGCAACGTATAGCAATATTATAATAAAAATATGTTATAGCTATTTTATTCCGCTGTTTAAGCTGATTTAGTTCATTGCGTTCTGGAAAGTCGCATTTGGTTTCTCTATACCTAAATTCTCAGTAAGAGCATCGAGCTTCAAACTGTTCCAAAAATAATATATATACATATATATGTATACTATGACTTAATTGAAATAATTAATTTTGATTTCATATACATACACGGACAAATATTGCCGGGATAAATAGGATGACCCCATGTCAATAATAATACATTCAAATTTGTGAATTGTAAGCGCCCTATATCATAATTCTAAAACTTTAGGGTTCCAACAAAACTTAACAAGAATAACAATAAACTATTCTTAGGTCAAAATTAACCCAATATATTACCAAAGCATTCCAACCATAAATAGTGAATAGAGGTAAGCGAAGACTCAAAGTATACCAAATAAGTTAAAGTAATGAAGTTCTAAGTATCACAAGTTAAGTTGTCTCCCAGCCCACAACGAATTTAATCAGGAGAAATAATAGGGAACGTAGAAAATTAAAGGGTTTTCCCTTTGAATTTATTAGAACAATTAGACGCAAGTGGCTTAATCACCACCCTTACAGCCTGGATGATTACATAGTCAAGACCGAGGCTCAGATATTGAAATTAAAATCAAAAGCATTTTTATATAATAAGTAAATATTTATCATGCTATAGTGTCGAATTCCTATCCTCGAGCAAAAAATATTGATTAAGGATCTCGTAATATAAAGCCATCAAAAAACTTAATCAATTTCGAGTTTGATACACAAAGTAAAAATTTGTCGGGCTCGACCCAGTTTTGCTTGAAACGTTATCTTGCCTTAAATAATCACCGGTGTAGCCTACACTGATAAATTCTCATTCAAATGTAAAAAACATCCTAGACAATACCATTAAATAACACAATACACATTAAACATGTTTAGAAATCAGTTTCTATTCAACTAAAATCCATTAGGAAAACTAGAAGCGAGAGTTTGAACCCATCGAACACAGCGCCGATACAACGAAATCAATTTGGACCAACCTCACAACTACCATCAAATCAATGTTCCTCTCCGATCAGACAAAAGACAAAAGTTAGACGCGGGTAACAAACAAAGTGGGACGCGGAATCGTTGTCGGAGGTCTGAATACGGCCCAGATTCAATACTGCTGACAAACCAAGCAGGCGTTAGTATAGAAACGAGCCCTTGTATATCTAGATGATATCTTAGTCTTCCCTAGAACTGACACTATCCCCGTCATTTAATGAATAGACACCTAGTTATCCGCACCCGGCGCTGATTGAATGGATACTGGAATGTGAAAAGTTATGAAGTTACATTGAAATTTTTAGTTTTAACGGGGTTGGCAACTTAGTTATTGCTCGTGAACTTTGTATAAAAATGTTGTTAGCAGTGACAGCTGATTCAACATGCAAAATAATGAGAAGTAAAAATGATATGGAAAGTACCTATGTACTTTATAAAATTAATGGGTGTATATTTTTTCATGATTTAGTTGTTTTAAAAACGTTTTAGTCATTTTACAGCTATGCCTGTGTTCTGTTAAATGCAAATAATGAAAAGTAAAAACACAAATTAGAAAGTAGTTCATAGAATAAAGTATGGAAAATGAGTACGTCGTAGCTCCTCTGGCGAATCTGTTTATTCGTTGTGAGCCTCAAGGCAAATCTAGGTTTGGTAAAAATGTGTTATTGCTTTAACTGAGACTACAGCTATGTCCGTTGAATAGCAAAATGTATTACCTGAAACCTAAAATAAGCTAGCAAATATCTTTAAATTACCTATTAATTACAGATATATTATTGCTTAAAGGAATATCAGAGTAAATCTACATAGGATTGTATTGAATAATTATTATTAAATGTGTCACAAATATACAATACGAAGAGCAAAAACAGCTCAAAGACTTAATAAATGTCAAGAATAAGTTTATCAATTTGAGACTTGTTATATTTGACCAAAGGACAAAGGTTTCTTTGTGTAACAGAGGTAAAACCACTACACAAACCAACTTCACCTTTAATAGCCGCGAACCAACTGAAGTCTGAGTGGCAATCCGTGGCCTACCCAATATAGAAGTTAAAGCAGTTTTGTTATGTAAATTCAGTAATTATAAAGGACAGAGTTATTTGTGTTACTAAGGCCTACTATTCCGTAATTCATAACACGAGATAATGCCAAATTAATGTGTGTTATTTATACAATTCAAATGGTGTAAGTTGTGGAAGGCTTAATGTAATCCTGCTCACGTCCTGAATACGTTAATGTATTTTGAACCTTTTATACTAAAAAATTCAACGGATTTAGCATATTATAATAGGTGTAATTTTACAAAAGATGTTTTAAAAATATTCGGCATGCAGTACCTAGAAATTTTAATTCAAGTAAATAAGATCACTCTGTTAAAGTTTTTAATGTTTAAAGTAATGTATTTTATGTTCGCAGCGTTGTACAAAATGGGAGAGGCACACAAGGGGCGAACAATAACGTTTTATTTGCTCTGTTTGTTTAGTACGATGCATTATGAGTATAACATATGTACATTTGTAATAGATTAGCTGTCCCGCTCGGCTTAACTTGCCAACTAAATTGAAATATGGTGGTCTGTTCTATTGTTTGCTAAATGGAATTATTTCATAATTTTATTTATATACATGTTGACATTGTTGAGATATATTTACATTATTATAACGTTATATTTTTATGAATATTATTGTTACATGCGGGTTTTATCTCTAGGGTTATTATCTCAGAATAAAAGCAAAGATGTCTATTTATAACGCTGCCTACTTAAATACTCAGGAGTATCTTTCATACGACCTCGTTCCACGTGATGGTTGAGATTTATAAGTAACTTTAGATACCTAGGTTTTACAAAATTAAGGAAGTCGATGATGACTCTTAAGTTTAATGGGTCCATTTAAAGTATCAGAATTGGCTTTCTACATTATTAACACTATACTAAAGTTGTAGACTCCTTTAAATATATAATAGTCAAAAGATGTCTTGATTATTCAAATATGTAAATATTCATGTTATTACTAAGAAAAACTGTATCACGAAGCAAAAAACTTTATTACAAAAGCAGACTGAATAATATTATGTAAATATTAAAAATATTCCAATAAACTAGAACGCTGTCATAAAATTATATCTGTAGAATTTTCATAAACAGTAACATTGAAGGAGAATACGATGTAAATCCCAGATCAAGCTGAAACAGGATCTCGGTACAAAAGCCATTTGATCTAGATGATTTATTTGTCTCGCCGCCACATAATAACGACACAAAAATATTCAGACGAAGATTTAGACTGCTTAGGACTATTATTGTAAGAGACTCTCAAATATCGTCAAGGGCGCGCCGCGAAAAATTGTTTCTTATACAATAAAGTAAATGTTATTAAAGAGCTTTTTGTCTAACCGATAATAAATCTTGTTGTGTCATAAAATTGGATTCTAAAACATATATGGTACGAAGCCACTTTATTTAATATATCAGATTCAAATAGAAATTTTAGTTTCAATAGTATCTTACATTTTCTACTTGAAAAAGCTTACTGAATTGTAAAGAAAATGGCGTTGCAAAAGAAGTAATGCTATAACAACAAATAGGTTTTAGTTTTTATAAAAACATTTCTCGCACTAGACGATAATTGTCTGCGTCGACACTTTAGAAACGGCGCATCTAAACTGTCAATAACTATTCATGGATCTATCAACGGCGGCGTTTGAATTCACAATGTTCCATACATAGCTAATAGCCAAGTGACCGTTTAAACTACTACGCCAACAGTCAAATACAAAGGTACGTGTCGTAGAAACAATTGATAGAGTTGATTTGTAAGAGGTTTCCATTTCAGTAAGTATACAAAAGCTCAATAATATGATCACGTAGCGAGGGTGCAGTCAGTCTATAGATGGGTGACCGATTAGTGCTATTTCATCTGAGCGTCTCCGTGCTTCGGAGGGTACGTAAAAAGTCGGTCTCGGTTGTTGTTAAATTGACAGCAGTCGTTAAGCCATGTCAGAGGCCTACGGGCGGCTTGAACAACTCTTGACAACAGGTTGGCCACTAACCACACGAAAAGAAAGAGGGAAGAAGATATAAATTTGAAGCTTTGAATGATGTAACGCTAGTGAATGCGACTGCCATACATGAGGTTTCAGGTTAGATTCCCGAGTACGGCAAATTGTTACTAGGTTTTCAGTCAATACCTTTTATTAGAAGTAACTGGGATATTGCAACTGTGTCCGATGAATGGCAAATAGAACACCAATTACAACGGACTTGAAGCTAAGCTGGTGAAGTGTGGCCGTTATGTCTCTGCCTTATTGTTCTGGGTTATACGTGTAAGACTATACCAAATATCTGTATTAACGTTTTCTGCCATAATTTAAGTCAATGAATCGCAAAATAAATGCACCAGAACCATCATGAAAACAGTTAAATAAATTAAGGTACCAATTTGAGAACGAATACAGTTTAAGAAGAAATTTATTACAGTATATTATTATACCGAAAAGTCCAATTATCGTTATATACGACTTGAGATAATCTTACAAGAATCGTAAAATAAAAGTAAAATTTGGAAATGTCAAAAGTTAATTTGGCTTATCGTTAACCACATCGCCGGCGTCCTTGAACTCGTTTTATGTTAATCTATTGAGCGATACAAAGCCTCAGAAAAATTAGAAGTGGATAAATATTGATTGAGTCAGAAATATAACAAGTGACATCATACTAGATCTGTTGACTTTACGCAATTATCTACAGGCGCAATCGCTTGAAGGGAGAGGAAGCGAGTTATATTCCCTTAATTAAGATATTCAAAACTGTTAATCAGTTTAACTAGTTGATACGTAGCGTCAATACAGCAACTAAGAGTCTTGAATACCGGGATATTATTCCGGAATTTATGGAAATGTCCTGAATGTCGTGCATGTTCAAACTATATATGCTTACATAGATATGTATAGCTTGTGGGTTTTGTACAAGATCCCAACTTGGTATCTAAGTGTGAACAGTTTTGTTATGACGTCGCGTCGGTATTTGAGGAACTATGTTTTGTGGCCGTTTATGTTTGCTATAATAGAGATTAAGGCAACTTGGTCCGATTATGTAATCGGAAGTGTTTTGATTTGGTTGGTATCGAGTGTATTGATATTTAAACATAGTTATTTGAGGCAAATAAAGATTGTTAGTAAGTCAAACTTGCATGGATGGCGTGATTTAAGTAAGCATTGTGGATAAGACACGGTAGAATAAGTAAGCATTGTGGATAAGACACGGTAGAATAAGTAAGCATTGTGGATAAGACACGGTAGAATAAGTAAGCATTGTGGATAAGACACGGTAGAATAAGTAAGCATTGTGGATAAGACACGGTAGAATAAATTGTGTTCCATAAATATTTGTTCTGACTCTGGATGTTATTGGTGTTCGTTGTTTGAATGTTTGTCCCCAGCAACACAGGGATTATATTTACCAAGGAACTAGGATCCTTATTTTTAAATTAAAAGAATCTATATATTAATACGTGAAGCGAAAACTTTGGACCCCTTTTTACGAAAATTGGGCGGACGGAGGAGTATGAAACTCCGCAAACTTATAGTTTATACAGAGAAGAAGTGACGAATGCTAATATTTTTTTTAAATATGCATTAAATATACATTAAATTAATGAAAAAACTCTACACGCACACAACCATGCATTTGACACACGCAATCGAAGCGCGTAACTATGGTTACATATATCAATATATAATGACACACATATATCCGCAATATCTTACAGGCAAACTTTGGTCGAATTTCGAGCACTAGGCGACCGCTAGTAATACATTAAAACATAAATATAGCCATGTCTATGAGCGAGGCAAACGTTACGATGACTCGGCTAAAACCAGCGGCAAACCGCTGCAACTTTGTTTTACTTAGAGACAAAGAGTTCAGATTTTATAAATAATCACTTTTCGTGTTATTTATATACCGAAACACGTGAAAGTGCCACAAAGACCTGCCTTAATAGTGCATAAAGGATTCTATTGACTGAAATCTTATCTTTGATATAATTTTACACAGCAGTATAAAATACCAAAGGATATCAAAATGAAGGATTTAACCATTAATAACAATTAGAATTTTATGAAGAATAATAATAAAGTTGGAACAGTTGATGGCACCGATCTTAATTTAAATTTGATTTCCAAACTAATTCTCGAAGTTAGACTGAATTGAAATATTAGAACTAACGAAATTCGCATAACCAAATGAAATTATTCGCACTAGAATAATTTTAGAACGAGGAATCTAAAACAAGCGTTGGTTTTCAAGACAATGGCGAATGAATGAAATATCTTTGAAAAAGTGTAGTTTTTTTATAATACCAAGCTAGCTAGACAGCCTAAAGGTAAGTCACCATAGCCTTTGATTGCTTCCTTCTCAAATTATTCTATACTGAATTATTGACAATCACAGAAAATAAATTCCTTACACTTGTACACCATTGTTGTAAATATTTAATTTTCATATTCACATGAAAATTATTTTGAGCAGAATTTCTACCTATTTATGTATATTCAAAAATGTAACGAACCTGTATCGTAAACTGCAGATATTTTTGAAGATCGAACCATATTCGACTGTATGAAAGATTCCGCACGTAAATCAATAGTTTTAGGTTATTTAAAATACACATAACAGATTCTCATAGAGGCTTTACAGTTCAATAGCTTAGAATTCAACTTTAAACCATATGCTAACTAATTTCATTCAATAGACTGAGATAGAATGCAAAACGTGAGCCACAAAATGAAATAGCGTATAATTGTATAATATCCCACACAAATTGTCATGATCGAAATCACGAACTGTCACTAGATGCATTCTGACATGGCGTTGTTAGCATAGGCGTTAAAGCCTCTGTACGAACGCTATCAGCGCTGATGCGCGTCAGCGCACGTCGGGCTCGCGTGACGTGGCGTGTGCTATGTGACGCGACACTTACGTCCACGAGGGATGAGTGCACTGAGTTGTTTCGAAATCAGCGTTTCATTTAATTGAAATGATTAGGGTTATATTTATAATAGGCAGTGTAGTATGAATGCCATTTTTTTAAATATTAAATTTCGAATAATCTTTTATACTTACTTATCTAATTGCAATCATAATATATAGAAGTCAATAAATAAAAACACTTAGACATTGTGTTGATTTTTATCACTTGATATAAATATTCCAGATATGAGAAGAGAAATATCAAAGTTAAAGGCGATTGAATAAGAGTGACACTAAACTTGAACATTCTTAAGTATTTCTTTGTAACCTAAATATATAAATGTTTATATTTTACATATATGGTAATATTAATAGATAATGTTATATTTTTTAATCAGGGGCCTTACTGCTATTTCGTAAGCTATCGTCATTGTATGCGCGAAAATGAGTTAGCATGTTACCGAGTGTAAAGCTTTGTATCATTCTCATGCATACAATCACAATGCTTTAACATGCGGTGGTAAGGTTAGGTTAGGTTAGCAGATATTATAATAATATAACCGGCCAAATATTAGTAAGAATGTTGCCTAACCCTCCGAGATTAAGCCCACATGATACTTTATTATTATAACATTATTTGTGCATGAGCTTAATCAAATTATAATAATTAATCTCCATTTCAACAAAGTTTGGCTCCCACGCAAAATTAAGGAGAACCTATTTTATTTAATTTTGTTATACCTTTATTTAAAGCCCGTTTGTTTGGCATACACAATCATAAATTGTGTGTAATATCATATTAACCTAATTAAATACAAAGCCTTTATTTCTCGTTAGCTTGTTTCATGTGTATTTTAACGTAAATACCAATAAATAAAATTAATGGTTGGCCGCTAGTGATTATAATATTAAACACAATAGTAAACAGAGCGTTGGGTACATTAGTTATAAGGATATTAGTTGCTCTACTGAACATTGTTTGTATTAGCACAGACACTGAATCAATATCTACAAAGTTTGTCACAACTAAATAAACGAATAGATAGGTGTATAATTGACATATTAACTGTTATCGTACAAACATAGATTGTATATCTTTTAAAGGGTAGACAAGACATATTTGACCAGCTATTTTTAAATCGCACGTAATGAGAAGTACTCGTATATCGGACATATTGCCAGACAGTAAGACAAATAATTTGAAGAATTTCCAGCAACAACACCTAAGTCATGCTAGCAATCAAACTTATATATATATTTCTGCACTGTTTTGAGGAATGTATTTCATATTATAAGCAAAGGATATTCTTTAAAACTGTGCTTTGAATGTTTACAGTCGTAGGTTTATCACAGGTATTTATGAGCAGTCGGCCTCCATGGCGTAGTGGTTAGTGTAACCGCCTGCGACGCCTGAAGTCGCGGGTTCGATTCCCTTACAAGTCAAACATTTTGTGTGCATGAACATGGATTTTTGTCTTGGTCTGGGTGTTTCTATGTATAATATGTATGAATTTACAAAAAAAAGATGAAGTATATATGTATATTTATCCATTGTCTAGTACCCATAGTACAAGCTCTGCTTAGTTTGGGCTAGATGGTGTTGTGTGTAATAACTAAAGAATTATTTATTGTTAATTATAATTAATATAACTACCTAACTAACTATAAATACCACTGTGGCTTTAGTGTATTTTGGTCAGTACATTCACGATATACAACTAAAAATGAAGAATAAAGATAGATTTCACATCAGTTTCTAATAAAATATATCAAGTGTGCCTTATTCTGAAACCTCAAGCACACCATTGCTATTGATCAATCAGGTATCACACACTTCTTTTGCTTCATACACACCTATTACATAAGTCATATTTGTTGCCGAATGGCACTCTCAACTGGGCCTTTCTCTCAAACATGTTGCACTATAAAATATTGATGTCTCTATGAATAAACCATTAACATCAACCAGTACAACCTAATTATTAATAATTATTAATATTAATGCAATCATGTTTAGGTTTGAATACTGCAATATTATACGTGCTAGTTAGGCTTTGATGACGACGAGATACCAAACAATTTATGTGCCTTCAATTTCTCCAGGGATATTAGAGCTACTAGGAAATGATATCTAGTATTTGCACACACAGGCGAAATCCTTCACTCATCCCCAAGGATAAAATAGATAGGTCTTGTAGGATACAGATATTGCAATTATGGTTGCCTAGCAACGATTATATCGAATTGAATCTAACAGTACATCCAAATTGAATATCTAAATTTCTTATCGTATAAAGTTGTTCGTTGCTATCATTCTTTTCGTGCGATTGTGAGATCTTAACGTCTCGCGTTCGATTTCCAAACTGAATAGTTAATGAAGTGTTTTCCTGTTAAAATTTCTATTTCAGTACGAATTCAACAAATGTGCTCAGTCGAAGATATTAGGGTCACTCTCAACTTCCTTAAAACATAGTAGGCGCAATTTGAGAGTAATACTTTTGTCTATTACTTCTAGGATGATGAAGGTATGAACTTATGTTATTATGAAAAACTAAAAATAAAATTAGATGTTGCTTCTTTATAATATTATTATACCAAACCAACTTATACCCCTACTAACTATATAAAATTATAGCAAAGTTTTTGTTACTTCTCAGTCCTCTCTTATTTGCACTTCTCAGTATGTCCACAAACTTGTGGTTTCCTGTTACTATCTACTAGACCGAATTGTAGCATCAGTCCTGGGAATATCTATAGAAAATATCACTAATACTTTAGTCGAACCGACAACTAAATCTGAGACCTCATTATTTTTATTATTTATTATACCCTATACTAGTTGAGACTTTTCAGAATCTGTTGTTGTTCTCTGTTCTAAGAAGATTTATTCTAAGAAAATATGTTTTCTATCCAATTGTATTTCATGTTGAGTTCTATCAATAATTAATATTCTACTTTCACAAAGATCGTAGCCGCCATTTTGTGTAGGCATATCTACAAGATATCTAGCTGTTAATTTTTGGTCGGTCACGTCTACTTTCGCTTGCCCTTCTGTCTTGCTCTTCTGTTCAATACATAGCGAGTACGTGCTCTCCTGCTTCCCCAATAATGTCTAATGGTCTGAAGAGGTTGGTACGTTCAGTTAATTTAAAGTAATTCCAAGTTATTGTTTTCTTCATTACTGCCATTTCTCTTGTCCTTGTCAGATTAGTGTTGATTATTTTGATCGAATTTGTTTTGTTTGTTTTCATGCAAATTCTTGAAAGTAGGACAAAAGCGTGGGTATTGTTTAGTAAATTGAAGATGCTAAACAGTGTACAATGTTTTTATAAGCACTAACAGATTGAAAAAACATTCTCGAATACCACGTCAACAAGAATAACATATATAATACATATGTACTTAGGTATAAAAGCGAAGCCTAAGTTCATTTGATAGCACTGATGGCGCATGAGGACACCGTCGTTGCTAGCGCGCGCGCGCTGAGAATTGTGAGTTGGAATCCCACACGTGTCATGTTTGTTAAGTCCTCCACAACATAGGGATTGACACATAGTACGTAAGGCGTCATTTATAAAAAAACGTCTTATATGAGAGTTTATAATTTTCAGTGGAATCCTAAATCTACCAAAGCCTCTAAAACAGTAAGTAGTTTGAAACTGTCCGCTATATTATATTAGTATTATGTGACAACAACTAACTCGCGTAATATGGGTATTAAATATCTGGGACTAAACTATTCAGGGATAAACAAGTTTTGTACGAGTAGTACTACTCTAGTGTATATAACATAATAGTTGTACTATTTAATAAAGATATATTATTGTTAGAGCCGAATTTGCCGTATTCTAACAAAATTTAAACAGGCAGACATATAATACTAAGATAAGGAACATTGATACGTGTATCACACAATACTTGTTCGCAATACTCGTGGATTATTTGAAAAGAATAACTACCATACAGCTAAATTATTGTTGTACGTTTACGTCTTAAGAATGATACATATATTGAAATTTAGCTAATATCTACGGATTTTATCGCGTTGTTATTCGAAAAGATTAATTTTAGATAATTTTGAAACTATTAGGCTACTACTACTAATAAGCTATACTATTATTTAAACAATTTAGATTTACACTTTCACGGAGAGTCTCAATTACTATACTCGCTAAATGGCTTCTAATCTAAATACATTGTAATGAATCTTAAAACTTTCCGCTTCATAATCACCAGAATGATGTAACCACTTTATTGATGAATTGTCATGTTCTGAAGGGCGAGTTAATAAGCAAAGCTTAACTTTACTTCACGTAACTTAAAATTACTTTGACGGAGCCCATTCCGCCGCCTCACAGAGATTTTGAACACAGATAATTTTATTATATTATCTCGGTGCCGTTACAAGAACTTCACAAGTTTGTCAATAAATAATAATTACTGGAGTATGATGCTTGATTTTAATATTAATTGAAGTTGTGATAATATAAATAAACTGCTTCGAAACTACAGTTGATGTAACTGACTTTGATTGACTGCCACTAGTCTATTAAAGACGAAGTAGTTTTGTATGTTAAGACTGTTTTGGTGATCTATTGGCGGTTAAGTAAGAATGTGCGGTGCTGACAATCGTGTGCTCCCGGGTTAGTTTCTCAGGTAGAGCAATAATTTATTGAGGTTGCGTGTTATAGTGTTTTATTTAAATCAAATCCTGTTCATGTTATAGTTAAAGACAAATATGACTTGGGAAATTGTCAGAACGGAGTCTGAAAGAACCCAGTAGTCTATACGCTCAGCAAACACCCAGCTGTCCATTATCGAACTATTCCAGGTTGAGATCTAAGTCAATATGTTAGGCGATTTTTCTGTTAAGAATTTATTTAAGTAGTAGGCTCACCTGTGTTACGTGCGCTTTAAACATAGCTGGTACAATAAGGATCTAAAACACCTTTTCCTTAGGTAGAAATGATATATCAGATAGTAATACGTTTAATATGTATGTTTCAAGTAAAGGTGAGGCAAACATGGTTTTAAAGGCCATTTATGAGGGAATGTATTATTGCTTCGCCTAACAATCTAAAAATGGAACATGACATTTAGCTACGTGTTATCATCTAAACAATTAGAAGGTCCCTTAGTCAGCTAAAACGGCAGTCACGAAAAATAACGACATCTGTTTTTTGCTGAGTCGTTAAAATTTTACGACATATTGTCTTGTTGAAACTAGTATGATACTTAGGTGTTAAAAAGATATTATCAAAAACGCTGTAGTAAGCTTGTATTAGAACTTATTGATAGTAAAACATGTTGTCTGATCCGAGAATCTCACCGGAAACCGCACAATAATCACTGCGATACCATTATGGTAAAGATTTAATAATTTAATAATTTTATTAAGATTCAAATTGAAGATAATTGAATATTGCTTATTGTGTTTTTCTAAAGCGTCAATGTGAGAAATAACTGACTAATTAATATGCATATAAGTACGAGATTTTATATAATCTATGACCCACGCAACTTCGTCTGCTTCATATAAGAGAATATTCCCCGTTTTTGCAACATTTTTCATTGCTGCACCGCTCTTATTGGTTGTAGCGTGATGTTATATAGCCTATAACCTTCCTTGATAAATGGGCTATCCAACACTAAAATAATTTTTCAATTCGAATCAGTAGTTCCTGAGATTAGCG
The DNA here is from genome assembly GCA_963564715.1 of Catocala sponsa. Classification (NCBI taxonomy): domain Eukaryota; kingdom Metazoa; phylum Arthropoda; class Insecta; order Lepidoptera; family Erebidae; genus Catocala; species Catocala sponsa. The sequence continues at coordinate 21,198,402 of OY751349.1, forward strand.
TGTTCAAACAAACACACAAACTCTTCAGCTTTATAATATTAGTATAGATGTATATTGGAATCGATCTCATATACATAATTATAATCATTGCGAGACAATCCAACAATCTCCCACTAGGCTATCGCTGCTTCAATTTACTCATACTAACTAATATTATAAATGCGAAAATGAGTTTGTTTGTTTGTTTGTTACGCTTTCACGCCTTAACTACTCAAACGATCAACATAAAATTTTGCATACACGTTGTCAGGGGTACAGAATAGGACATAGGGTACCTTTCACCGAGAAAAAATAACTGTTGCAAACCTAACCTAACCTACATTTACGCGAGCGAAGCTGCGGGTGAAAACTAGTCTTTAATAATATAATAAATCTATACTTAACCTTAACGATATCTAGATTTATATAACGACATTTTTATTTTCCAACACCTGCGGTTCTCCCCTATTCTGCGGTAAATCTAGACCACCACGCTAGCAACACTAATATTATCCCGGAGTCGAAACAGACAATGTTCCCAAATTATCCGGGACGAGTATGTCCGTATCATTTGTCAGTGTGGTTATAATAAAAACTATCCCGGGAGGAGTACGTGAGGGAAATCACAATGTAAGGCCTTTCTGGGACATAGGCTGAATACAGGACGAAAAATGAAAGCCTGATTAGGAATTCACCTGCCACGTTTCTTATATATTAGAATATGTAAGATATATATAAAGACAAAGTTTTAGTGCCTTTTTCGATGGTTTGCTTTTCTGGATCTGTGCCAGAAGGTATACGTGTGTCGTAAAGGATCATTTCAGTTATACAGCTGTCATTATAAGTTTAAATAATATTAATCGCTTATTATTAGGCGTATATGTTTGTTTCACGCCTTGGACTCTGCCGCCTCATTAATATCTGCCACGGTGGCTCAACTGTAGTAAATGTAATTGCTAAATTCTCGGGTTCGAAAGTCGAGTCGGGCCAACAACAACATGTAACATAATAAACCTATAGAGCAGTAATACAACAAACTGATACACACACGTTAATCTGTAGATACAGGCCTATTTATTTATTTTTAATTTAATTCATTGAATGAAATAATATTTATTATAGACTACATACTTATTGTGATTTTAAATTTTATTTTTTATGTTATGATTTTTTATATTATATTGTCTATGGAACCAGATTTCCGATACCCTAAGGCTAGATCAGTGTCAGGATATTATAGGGCACTGACTTCCCAATAACGACTGCCATAGATGTGCATGGTAGCCGGGACCGACGGCTTAACGTGCTCCAAGGCACGGAGCAGGCGATAATTATTGTCAATCAATACGCACATAATTTCGAAAAGTCATATAACTTCCGAAAGTGCGCGACGTGGGTGCCAACCCGAGACCCTATGCATTGCAGTCTGTTGGTCTCCTCACTGAGCTATCGCTGCTGCGTCCACTCTAAAGTACATTTATTTTTCAAAGATTTGAGAATTCTGATGAAAAGGACACATTTCAATATATTTATTTACTTTTCAGAAGAGGCCTAACAGAACTTAGTAATATTTAATATTACCAAACCTTTTCTATTGAAAGTTATTTATAATATAGACAGACTGCAATATTAAATGAAAAGATAACTGTGTTACGTTCAGAAATGAAGAATTAATTCTATAAATTAGAGAGCACAGTTAATAAATTCTCAGTTCGATAATTAAATTCAAGACAAGATGGAAACCGCAGAGACGTTCGATTTTCAAAATTACAAAGTTGCCAGCTGATAAAATCGTCGCGATTCTGTGTTCTGTCGCGAGCTGAATAACAACGGGACGATGACAGGGGAGAGCTGGGTCCGCCAGGGGAGAGAGGGGTATGTCAGGGGAGGGGGCGAGGGTACTGACTCGAGCTAATTATCATTCTTTGTGCGAGTGACAGTCTGTGAGGCTTGTGTTAGGAAGTCGTCGACAGAAAGTGTCTCGACGGAAATATTGTTTGCGAGATGTAATTAAATTGTATATATTTATGGTGGGAATTTCAATTCGAGAAGTGTGACATTTTGTGGTATATTTCGGTAATCATGGAATATTTTTAACGTTAATATTTATTTGTGTGATGGTTGTAGTGTATGAAATTAATGTTGTGTTGTTTATTTACCTAGTCTTGCCATAACATTCACATATAAGTACATTAACAATTGTATTATTACACTTAAACATAATATGATCTAATAAAATAGGCTACGTGAGACATATTGTCAATAGAAAACATGTATATCGACGGGACCGTACTTAAATAGGGTAAACCTACCTAATAAAGAAGATCATGATTGTGCTGATCTTTATTTCCAGAAAATTTAAATACTCTTTCAAAAAACTACTAAACCAACAAAAGTTCTTTAATTAAAAAGGGCATCGAATTTCAGGCCTACGTAACTGAACCAACATGGCAGCTTTAATTATAATACTTAATGCATTTGTTTTCTGCTTTTCCGCGAGCAAGTCTACAACCATTGAAATTAGTGACAATTTATACATTTAGCAAGTCTACATGTGATGAATTCTTTCTAAATCACACATATTTTTCCATTTCCTTTAAGTGAACCCACAACCTCAGCACACTGACAGTGGTGAATCGACCGCTTAAACCATTATGCCATCCGTATATTTATAAGTATTAGTCTTATTTATATGTAGATACAAATATAAACCATCAATAAACAATAAACTAAAATGAATTTCTTACACAAAACATTAAGACAATAGAAACATTGAAGTTAGACAAATAAAACAGGGTAATTTTGAGCGTCATAAAGTATGTGTAAGGACCCACAACATGGCGTCTATAAAATTAAATGTTATTTGTCTAGAACCGCCTATACGAACCGCCCTTTAAGTTAGGCTAGACTTTAAATTACTCCTAAATTGTTATGGAAGGGTATAAAGTATGTGAAAATATACAAAACTGGTGAATGGTAGTCGTAAAATAGAATATATTATACAGTTATATTTTTTGTACAATCGCGTACGATCGTTGACATATCTGGGCTTTAAGAACACGTAAACTTAAATAATTTTGATAAAATTAATAAAGGTTTTTAAGGTTAACACTATAATTATATAAAAGACAACGGGTCTTATTCGCGTTGATATTTAGTTTCTGCGGCCGTGGTCACTGGTTACTGGTGTGAGTACAGCGCTGCTTTCGAAAAGTGCAGGTTTTGGAAACTACCATCCCTTGGTCAGGTGATCAAATGCACTGTCGGTATTTCGACACGCAGCACTAACAACGGCTACTCACTAACGAGCTTTATCACTACGGCGACGTTTACACATGTAAACAGTATCATGTTCCCGGTTGAAGTTACGATGTTTTTTAGTTTTTACCGTTACGCATGCTATCCTGGAGTAAGACTCGTTGTCTAATATTACATTATTATGTACATACATACATACATAGATTCACGCCTGTTTCCCAGAGGGGTGGGCAGAGACTACGGATTTCCATTTGCTACGATCATGACACACTTCTCTGGCTTCATTGGCTTTCATCACATTCCTTGTACACGATTAATATACAATTCTTAATAGGTTGAGGAGAGAGAAAATAAATATATTAATTTATTACTTATTTGCAATTGATGTTTACAATAATTAATTTAACTAATAAAAAAAATAATTTTGTTACATATCAATGAATAAATAAATCATAACAGCACTAAACAACCATTTTTAATCTGATAAATGTATAAGGGAAGGTTATCGCATTTAGACACACGGTGATAGCCCAATGGTTGTTGGATTGGAATTGCGTTGTGGTTGTGGGATCGTATCCCACCTATTACATTACTAACGTGACCTTAAACCTAATATAAGCATTGAACTTAGCCGGAAGAGATAACTAAAATTATTGCAATTTGCAACCAAAATTGCTAGTAATCTAATAAAAAAATGTTCTCAAGTTCAAAAGTTCTCTCGCCTAACAATGGACCAAAATAATTACCAGCCGTCAAATGATTTGTAGTACAGAAATGTCCTCATCAATATAAAGCAAAATAAACAAATTAATGACAAACGAACAAAGACAATAGTAATATTAATTATCCTAATATTAGGCAAATTTTTTGGAGAAATATAATTTGTATTAATGAACCCATTTAATGTTAGAAAAACATTGATATTGCTTCTTACTTTATGAGTATTAATGGACATTATTTATGTTTCTTTGTAATTTTCGAGGGTTAATAAAGATTAACGAAATTTATCTTTAATTGGTGATTGGCTGAACGGTCAGTAATTGACTGTAAGTTGTATATTGTGCCCACATCATGGCAAGATAATTATTGTGGCAAATATTTTTAGTAGTACGTTGTCTAAAAATTATTAGCGAAATTATACCGAAAGGGATTCAAATTCATTAGATAAAGTAAGTATAGTAGACCCTCTGCTTGATCAGGGACACAAAGATACATTAAAGTGATGGTTTGTAAACGGAACTGTTCATTACTTCATTTACTGGACGTCTAAGTCGTCACTCACGTAAATCATAATGGTAAGGCATACCTGGATAAAAAGTATCTTATGTGTTAATGTAGGATATAGCCTTTTGGCTGTTAAATTTTATCCAAATCCGATAAAAGGTTTACGTATAATTGAGTAAGAAATATTAAACATCAGCAGAAAACTTAAAATTTATAATATTAGTAGAAAAATAATTTGATAGCTAGTTTAGTTGGCGCTAATAATGATTTATAGAGACCACATATCTATGTGAATATTCGAAAACTATATCATATTGCCTTAAAAAATAAGATGCATACTATATGAAATTCATGGTTTTAATACGAGGGTTATGCCATTACGTCGGCACGGTGCGTAATAAAATGAATCACAAGCCATAAGCTAAGTGGGTCAGCTGAACATAATGGGGTTGTTACCGACCCCGTGGCGTGACGTAACATCTCTCGGCCGAGAGGAAAACTGTCACTTACCCCGCTCATGAACCCTTGTGGACAGAGTCGCGAGGAGAGCTTGTTGGTACGACCTTTGAGACTCTTGTAGATCTTAATACAGTTGTGTGGCTCTACCCTCAGAATATGAGCGGAGTTAATTTATTTTGATACATTGTGACGCGGTAAAAAACATATTCGATTAGGAATTTTAAGACTTTAATTCTTAGTGATATAAGATTTAAAGGCTGGCAATAAGTTGACTACATCATTGGTACCATGGGATGAACTTATTTGAAGTGGATATATTAATTTTGTTTGCATGCGATTGTGAGGTGCCGCGACATTATTATTCGGCAAGCTTTAGCAGCAGGTAAGAGTTTCTGATAGATGATAATAAGCACATTTTTGCTAGTTGCGAGCTAAGAGATAGCAGGCGAAGTGTGGCTATACAATACCTCTGTCTATACTCTTACAGGGATACACAGGTGTTAATCAATGTTATGGATATCAATTAATTTAACTAAGCTGATATTTACTAAACTTTTAAGTGTGTCAATCAATAAAAATAAATCTTAATAATAATTGGTTTAATTTAAAAATGCCTGTTGAATATCATATGGCAAAATACCTAAAATCCCAAAAAAGTACAAAACTATAAAACGGGCTTAAGAAAAGCAGCTTTAAGACACACGATCAAACTTAACTACTACTTAACACTAGCATTTAATGTTTCATTGCGTTCTTAATAATAACATTCATTCCGTACCTCTGCTCTTATTTTAATGGTTTTTATTACATTGTTATGGATTCACTAGAGAGAAAAATTATAAACTCACTACTTCTCAGACAGGTGATTATTTTTACTTAAAAAGGCTTAAAAATTACTAAAACGTATCCATTCTACTTGTGAGGAGATACAATATTTATAATTCCTTTAATTAGACATCTTCTGTCCTAGGTATGATACAATACCTGTGTAATATAATAATAATATTCACATACACACAACACCATCTAGCCCAAACTAAGCAGAGCTTGTACTATGGGTACTAGACAATGGATAAACATACATATATACTTTTTTTTTGTAAATACATACATATTATACATAGAAACACCCAGACCAAGACAAACATCCATGTTCATGCACACAAATGTTTGATTTGTGCAGGAATCGAACCCGCGACCTCAGGCGTGGCAGTCAGTTACACTAACCACTACGCCATCGAGGCCGTAATGTTTCCTAAGGGACTTTACAAAAATTCAAATAAATTAGGTATATAAAATATTTAAACAGTAAAGATCGAACACAACACTCGGCACAGTGACATCGGCGAAGCGACCATTTAAACCACTACGCCGTCTGTATAATCAAATAATTAGGTAATGTTTGTTAATGCTGTTCTACGTAAATCTTAACAAAAAATTGATTGGTAGAGTGAGTCTAAATAAAATCTCTACGTCAGTCTAACCAATTTAGCGAAGTCATGCAATGTTTGAACATTCCTCATTAACTGATACATATAAGTCATGTGCAACACTCACTTAATCTCTACATCTCCCGTATCCACAACAAATAAACCTATAATATATTTATATTTTTCTAACTCAACAAAACAGTTAGCCAACTCATAACAGCTGGGTACACCCCGCCACACAAGTTGGATACGAGTTGCGTGCAAATTACAAAAGTAGAAAATTGCAGCTGTTGAACTGTGTACCTCTATAGAAGTCAAATAAAACCTCAGGCTGGCTACAAGTTAGGAGAGTAGTTTATTGTTGAACGACTTTTCATATAACAATACATATTGTTGATGTTTTGAACAGATAGTTCTACTTTTACCAACTATTGCATGTTCTCTTGTCGCTCATTGGCGATTATATATGATCAATTGATCAGTTTCTACATTTGCAATCGTATACAGAATTGCATTGAAAAATAGGAGCACACGGTAACTCTTAGCTTATTTATTGAAAACTAACTATCCATCTACAGAAGAGGGAAACAGGCTCGTTCAAACTACTAGTCGTAATAATTAATATCATAATTTTAAGCTGTATTAGAAACTGAATTTTTTCTATGTAAATGGACAACAAAATTAAAATACTTATGATTATTTAATGGTAAACTTCTTTTGAGTCAAGAACTATAAGATAACAGACAGTGTCGGGTTGACAACTTTGTCATCGTTTGAAACGGGTAGCCAGAGGCGACACATGCTCGTAAATATTTTGCCAATATTACCTTCTATGTAAGACGAATGGTGAAGGGTCTTTTGACAAAATGACATTTGTGGATCGTTGACATGTTTGTCGGTCATGAAAGCAGCTTGTGTCACACTAAGAATATTGAATAATTTACTTACGAACAATTTTAAACGATTGCCATCGAAATTGAACTACTACATATATACGGATTTTATCGCGTTGCCATCCTCATAGAGGTAGATTGTAGTATAAGTGATAGCAGGGTCAGCAATCTATATACATATAATAAAATCGTAGGAAAGTCAAAACTGTACATTGAATATTTTTTTAAAAGAATACTTGGGGCGTGATCTACGTATGGAGCTACGTTGGAGCTGTGTATCTTTATTTTTCTTACGCATTCTGTGACAGCGTATAATCTAACGGCGCATATTTAAATGTTGTTTTTGAGTAAGCCATGCTATTATCTAGCTTTACACTATAAAAACTACGCCATTTAAGTAACTTGGGCAGAGAAATATAGTTGGGTTCCGCGGCGACAAACACTTTTTAGCTAAAATCTACGCGGACGAAGTCGCAGGTAACAGCTAGTTATAGAATAAAATTTGGGTTGAGCTGAGGACTTGCTAGATTCGTTACCCAAATAATCTCGATCTTTAGGGACCCTGCTTGAGAGCTTAATAAGTGTATCATCATCATAGTGTATCGACTACTACACTATAGCCTCTTTACTTGTAATAAATTAAAAAGAAAAGTGTAATAAGCCAACGGTCGTCACTGCGGTTACGATAAATACTGTGTTCGGATCTAACACAGGACATTAATTTGTGTAATCCAAAAATAACCGCTCTGAGTACAGTTGCTCCTTGTGTCCGTTAATTGTAAATTTGTACAGTTGCCCGTTACACAGGTATAAATAAAATTTCAAAAATAATTTACTTTTTATTTTCGTTCCTATAAGAGCGCAATAAGGATGAAATACCGATCAAATTAAGCAACATACTTTAGAGCTAATTAAGTTGTGTAAAATGCAAAACTTCGACAAAATCTCTGCTGTTTAAAAACACGCGTCGGCTTGCACCCCAACAAGTTTTTAATCTTTCACGATTGAAGCATCCGGCGATTCCAACTATGTTCATTAAATATACGAAGGAATGTATCCAGGCGAACGTCCCGCGTTCAATGGAAAACGATTGCAGTGTAAAACGGTGAAGAATCCCGGCATTCGGTGCGAAGTTGATTTGATTGAAGTTGCACTCACTCTTGTGTGAAATATCCGCTGTGTATTGCACGTGTGTGCATTCGAGTGTGAGTCTTACTCACATGTACTTTAAATTTGAGATGCGTATTGTAATTTGTTTTTTGTACATCTGTAATAAATTTATGATTGTTCTAATTGTAAGCATTTACCGTGTATAGAGGTATGAGCTTACAGCAGTGTTACTTACTGGACGAAAGGCAGGAACAGTTTCATTATTACTAAGTTGGTTTATTGGTAGTGCAATCAAATAATTGGCAACGATGAGCTCTTTTACTGAGAATCATACTACTAGGTGGGATAAGGAGTATAAAACGAAGCACACGCCTGAATGTCACGGGCGTTTTAGGGCTTGCGTTTAGTAAGATTTTAATGGAGTTTACTATAAAGGAGATTATATTGGCGTTTACCTGGAACATTTCCAGACTTAGTATTGTTACTAAGAGTTTTCTAACAGAAAACGAACTCAAACTGAAAAATCAATCTTGGGAAGACCACTATTACACCTAACACTTATATAAGTTCTAATTTATGTCCTGTGACAAACGAATCGGCCAATCTAAATAATATGTTATACTAATTATATTCGTAGCAGAGAAAATAATCTTGTAAGACCATAACAGCTATCAGCCATACTCTTAACGAGGAACATGTTTTGTTCTTTCACAATGATGTTGCTATATATCTATACTAATGTTATAAAGCTGAAGAGTTTGTTTGTTTGGTTGGTTGAAGGCACTAATCTCAGGAACTACTGGTTCGTATTTAAAAATTATTTTAGTATTGGATAACCCATTTATTGAGGAAGGCTATAGGCCATATAACATCACGCTATGACCAATAGGAGCGGAGCAGCAATGAAAAATGTTGCAAAAACGGGGCAGATTCTCATATATGAAGCAGACGAAGTTGCGCGGGTCAGCTAGTCTATTATTTTATCGCTGTCCATGCAATGACTTAATCACTGACTACATTGTAATTGTTACCCTAGTTGTCGTAACTGGCGTATTCGTTTACAACCTTTTTGAACTCAAAATGAAAATTTTGACACGAATAACTTTCGAGGAACATTTCAAGCGAACATTGTCTCCAAGCTGGGTGCATAGTTGCACCAGCGCCAACTATTCGGCACATTCTTTAACTTGACAAACTTGGTATTTTGATATGACTTAGTAGTTCGTGCGGCGGCGCTCGCAAGGAATTTTGGTAGAGCGTGACGTTTATGAAGTTGATGCATAATTCAAATACGGAGCATAATATTAAGTTCTTCCAGAACAGATAAAATTGTAACGCACGACTAAAATTGGTTTTTGCTGTGTAGTGGAACTAATTGCCTTTACTTATAACTATACTACCTTCTGCCCGCGGTTTCACTCGGGAACAGTACTTTTTCTGGATAAAATGTTGTTGTGTCTATATCCCTGTGTCCTTTTTTGTACCCCTGACAACGTGTATGTGAAATTTTATGATGATCGGTCGCGTAGTTAAGCCGTAACAAACGAACAAACTCACTTTCACACTTATAATATTAGTTAGAGATATATTTGTTAGTACATGGTATCCCATAGTTATTGCCTTGTACTTTGTTCGTCCTTCTTGCTTGACTACGCGATTGGCGTAGTGAGTTCGGATTTCACACGGGACAAATCGTGTTATTTACCAAATTATTATTTTGTTTCTGGTTGTATTTTGTGTGTTAGTTAATCTCTAGAGTTAGACTTTTCCAGAACTATCTTGTCTAGGTTCAAGCTAACGGCATTGTAATATTTTTCACCATCAGTTCAGTAGTTTTCTTTAAACCATTAAGAGAAACTTCTTTTGTATCTATAATACCTATTCATTTATTTTTACTAATAATATAAACGTAAAGATTGTGAAAATATTTGGATGTTCATTATGCAAACACGCGTGTACTGTAGAGCAGGTTTTGATAAAACTTGGCATACAGATATACCATGTTCTCTATTAGCATAACACAGGATCTTTTAACAAACCGGCTACTCAGTGGGAACCATTTGGGCAAAAACTAGCTATATCGTAATAGGCTTTTTGACAGTACTGATGAACCGTCAAACAGGACGTAAATCTTTCCCACATAGCGCAAGATAACAAAACGTGGACAAATTCACGAATGATAACTACATTGTCACTTATTTTATGCACCTCAAATAACTTACCAACCTGTAAATGTTGTACTTTGTTAGTCCACCTCGCTTGTCAGTAGGTATTTACCTGAAATGAACGAAAACAGCATATTAATTAAAATATACAGCATCGCTAAATAATTATAAGTACTGTTAGGATTTATCACATCGTAATTAAAATTGTTTATGACTTCGAGTGTAATAATTAGTTGTTTTAATTACTTTTTGTTGTACTTAAATCCTAATTCTAAATCTTTTAATGAGATTATTATTCAAACCTAATTTAGTCAGTAGTACCACGTCGATGCTAATTAAGTAAAACAACAAGTCTTTGTTCAAAACTTATTTTATTTTTAGTAATAAATGTTGACAAAAATATCTTCAGATGTGTCGTAAAAACAGTTCAGCACGTGTGCATATCCCGAAAGATAAAACACTTGCATGTAGCAATATAGATCTGGAATCATTAACATAATATTATATAACAAGTCTTAGTAACATTATAATATAATCACAGAAACAAGATCAAATATACAATTCTATCGATCATTCGAAACCCGATTATTTCTTGCTCCCAACTAAGTTATTGACATTAAATTATTATTCAATGCTGAATTCAATCCAAGCAGCTCCGAGATATCCAATAGATAGAACTAGGGCATTAGATTCTATGAATAGTAATATTCGTTAAAACAACAAGCAGAATAATTGCTACGGCGTAGCTCATTTGTAGCCGTTGCTACGAAGATATGGCTAGGCGTAGACTATGGAGTGACGTTTATTTGATTGAGTTAGGCCAGATGGTGCCATTGTTAATTGAATGAAGACTACTTGCGCATATATTTATTATCAAATACAAATTTAATCTATCTTACATAAATCATTATATATTAAATTATTATGTACAAAAATTAGTGATTATAGAAGCATGCTTTTACTTCCCCGAAGGAAATTTAGGGACACCTCGCTGTATAATTCGCTTGAGTCATTGCGTTTTCTTTGAGGAAATTCTCAGTAGCAGCAGGCAAAAGACTTGCTCCTCATACGGCACCAGAAAATTGGATGTAATACAACTCTGCCTATCCATTCGGGGATTGTAGATCTTTGTCCAGTTCAAAACTTTCAGAATCTTGTACTTGAAGGATGTCAATAGGCTGGCGAGTAGCAAGACGCTAACCTATTTACATACACCCAGTCCTTCGAGACTTAATCCCTCTAGACGTCGTAATTATATGAAGCAGGTAGTATAAAACTTCTAGTTTACACCCTTTTACTTTATACTCAACAGGAAACTGCCACTAGTAATTAACATGCTCTATGTACGCGCCACTAAGCCTTCGACATAACGTCACTTCGTATCACTTTAAAACTGGGTTAACCCGCCACTGAGTGAATAATTCACCTGAAACGTCAAACGTCAAAAGCACCCCGATGCACTAGGGTGCATTAGCTTCATAGACCCAGGTGCAAGAGAATGTAAATGGGTGTAAAAGCTCTGGGAGCGCTCTCTTATGCATAACTGATGTACTTCTGGTATGTAATAGAGTAATTAGGTAACTTGTGTTTGGACACTTAAGTGACCTCACTTAAGTGAACGAACGTATTTCTTATTCAAAAGTGGACTGAAGTTTTATTCTGTCTGTATGTGCCAGACTCAAGTTTGCTGAGGGCGTTGACTTACACGTCCCTTACTAGTGTACACTTCTAGACTGCAGGATATAAAAATTGAAATTGTGTTCAGTGTATTTACGTTTTATATTTTTGTATCCTGCAGTATATACATACATACCTACTTTAAACAAAATAAGTTATATATATAATATGTAACGGGTATTAACGCGATCAAGTATAATGTTTACCTTTTATAGGCTTGACATTTCGACCAGGTTACACCGGCCGTGGTCACAAGCTGTCTGGTGCTGCGATGTCATGCCTCCATTTGTGAGGCAGAAGAATTTTGATTCACCCTCACTTTTGGCATATTTTTGTTTGTCCATGTACCGTCACAAACTACACTCACGGTATCCCTATTATGTATGCTAGCCGTCGAGTCCGTATTCTGTGAATTACCTGACTGTGCAAAACCACTCTAGTATATGTTCTGTGAATTGCAGAACATATACTGGAGTCGGGTACTAATCATTGGATAGAATTTCATCATCCGGAAGTCCTCTCCACCGACCGCCACTTTTATCCAAGAGTAGTGCGAGAAGCTATTGAAATCAAAAAATATAAAAATTTAAATAGGGAAGATGGCTTTAAATTATCCGCGACGTGGAATCCCGTGATTAATAATACGCAACTCCGCTATTTTGCACAGTCAGGTAATTCACAGAATACGGACACGACGGCTAGCATACATAATAGGGATACCGTGAGTGTAGTTTGTAACGGTATATGGACAAACAAAAATATGCCAAAATTGAGGGTGAATCAAAATTCTTCTGCCTCACAAACGGAGACATGACATCGCAGCACGAGACAGCTTGTGACCACGGCCGGTGTAACCTGGTCGAAACGTCAAGCCTATAAAAGGTAAACATTATGCTTGATCGCGTTAATACCCGTTACATATTATATATATATATATCATGCAACGCGAAAGTTTAAAAGTTATTAAAATAAGTTATGTATATCTAGTCATTCTACACACTAATATCATCTGTCCAAGTAACGATGTAACAGTGACAACATTTGAATAGCCTTGGTAATGGTAACTCTTATAATAATAAATAAATAATTATGGGGTATGGATCACATTCAATGCAAGATTTTAAGATTGACTCTTCTTTGATTCTTCAGTTCATAATGATGTCCAAACGTTTCTTAATATATAGTTAATGCATTACGATGCAGTTTTAATTATCGCAGTACTCCAAAAAGTATATCGTACTTTACATACTTGACATGTATTTGACTGCCACGGCTGCATAGCGGCAGTGAATGTGATTGTTGAGCATGAAGGAATCGATCATTGAGTCAGGCAAAGTGTTATTGAGTCTTTCCGTCAAGAAATTCTCAATAGCAGCACGGAGTCTGGCACTTGTTAAACGATAAAAGGCTCCCGGTTACGTGGTGCCTAAAACATTTTCGCAAAAATATGGCTGTCATTCATCTCTACCTACTAAGAAGATAATTAGGCATGAGACTAGACTAGACTCTTACGCCTATAGCAAATACATATTTAATGCAAAAGCCAAATACATATATAGATATGTACGTATAAAATTTGCAATGTTAAATCTAAATCCTGAACGTAAACATAAATTTGAGCACAAACTTTTACTGTGCAGGTCCACATATTCACTAGAATATACCTACTAATAGAACTTAACAGAGAATTTCATAACACCAAAGTAGAAGTTAAAATACAATTCCATATTGTCTACTTTTCACAACAGAGCAATTGCAAAAATATTTTGTATGGTATGTGTATCAAACTCATACAATACCTTTTTTACGACGAGCGCGTTTCGAATACAGCTGAATCCAGATAGCAAACATTCCTGCAATGAACATATTTCAGACAGTTTACTCTTTCAAACGAAATCTGCAGGCTTTACCTCCATATTTTTCTATCTACCTTTCTGCCAATAAAACCCTAAGCAAATGTATAAACACAATCGCTAGAAGTACTCTTAAAGTTACTGACAATATTGTCAAAAGAACCTCCTCCCTTTTGCCAAAGAATTATGGTAACTAAAATGCAAAGTATTCCCGAGAGGATATCGTGTGGCATAGTATTTTGTACATTGACAGTTACATATATGAATATGTAAACAGAAAGCGCTGTTAGTTTTGTTTTCGGTTCAAAATTAGAGCGGCAATACTTTTGTGTGAATCAAGATTTATAAACTACTAGCTTTTGCCCGCGGCTTCGCTCGCGTTAATTTAGAATTTGACGATCAATTCGGATTGTATTCTGCTTGTAATAATATATGCAATTCAATCATGATTCGAAAAACACGTGGCGCCATCTATTATCATAAGAACGTTATTGTTGTTTTCCTCAGGAACAGTAATTTTTTCGGGATGAAAGGTAGCCTATGTCCGTTTTTGTTCACCGGACAATGTATATGCAAAATTTGAGAATGATCGGTTCAGTGGTTTAGGCGTGAAAAGGTAACAAACAAACAAACAAATTCATTTTCACTTTTATAATATTTGTTAGGATAGGATTGCATCTTCTAATTATTTGATTATGCGCAAGATTTCTTACATTTTTCCCGCGAATAATCTATACACAGATTACATCATGTTCCAAAGCTTGGCGTAACCGTAGCTACAATTTTATATTTAACTTAAAGCTCAACTGCGAAAACCGCTTTAAAATATTATGTTTAGTATATTTGCATTAAGCTCGAATATAGATGCCGTTATAGAAACAATTAATTAGTTAGTGTAAATACATTTTCTTCAAACCTTTAATGTTATATATTGTGTTGTAAATAAAATATGATATTTCAACACATAAACATAAGAACATAATTATCTTCTCTGTCGTTTCGCTCTTGACAGAGCGGTCGTGGTAACTTTGAGGCGTCCACGTCGATGGTAGAGGCGGACACAGCTCTTCGCACGATCTCCCGCTATCTCTCCCTGTTGACAGACTGTTTAGCGCAGTCTGATATGCGGTTTCCTACTGCGGACTTCACTTGGTCAGTCCAGCGCATAGGAGACCTGCTGCGCAATCTAGTTCCCTTGACTTTCCTTGTACAATCAGCCGCTCTATGAAGTCGTTATCCCGCCTAGAGACATGTCCAAAGTACTGCAGTATGCGCGACTGTACTACAGCCGACAAACGCTGTGTGCTGCCAAGTTCCTGGAGTATGGACACGTTGGTGCGTAATTATGCGTAAAGACAAACTCTAGGACAATATGTGGCTACCTGATAGATTACAACAGCCAGCATGTGTATTTTTATATTGCTGAAATACATTAATTATATTATGTTGACATGTTCTCTGTTCGAAACCCTAAAAACAAAATAAGATGCGTATAAATGCATACCTAATCCTAGGTTAAAGATCATCGTCCTCAGTAACTATTTTATTCGTTCCGTGTAGCAACGCGACCATACTGGATGTGATATAAAATGCTCCGTTAGTTTTCATATGCTAAAACATGTGCCATCGGTAATATCAAAGTGTTCTACGTAAAATTTTGTGCGATTTCTATGCGTTAAGTAAAGTCCATTTTGGACCTATGCAAATATTTGGCGCGCCGATGGCACAACTTTTGTGTATTTAATTACGCTTATCTATTATTTTATGTTATTTGGTGTATAATATTGATATTTAGCCTCGCTGATTTCAACATGAATGGGTCGGCTCGACCGGGGAAGGACTACCCTCACACAGAATATCGACGTGAAATAGCGGTATTCCTACTGTTGTGTTTCGTTCGGTGAGTGAGAGTGCCGGAGGCCCAATCACCCTCTTTCCCCCTTCCCGCTCGTTCTCTTTTCCACTTCCTTTCGTAAAGGGTCGGCAACGCGCAAGTGATGCCTCTGGTGTTGTAGGCGTCCATAGGCTACAGTGACCACTTACCAAGAGGTGGGCCATATGCTTGTTTGCCACCTTAGTCGTATAAAAAAATTTAACAACAAAGAAAACCGACTTCGAGAAAGAATATAGAACACCGACCCAAAAATAACAATAATTTAATTATTCACAAGAATATGTAATTATTTATTAACTTTTTAGTGCATTTTAAGTTTTATAATATTCTTTCCTGAAGTCGGTTTTCCTTTTTGTTAAAATTTTGTTTATTTCTCGGTTTTTAGAGAACCTTGCCAAAAATGAGAACATCATCAATGTAGCCAAATACGCATTATTAAGGATAACTCGAAAACAAATAGTCAGATCTTGATAAACATTAAATGGGACCACACAGGAAGCACCAGCTTTCAAATAAAAAAAGAACCATCAAAATCGGTTTACCCAGTCGAAAGTAATGAGGAAAATAAAAAAAAAAACAACGGGTTACACTCCGGGAGCGCCGGCAGAAGTAAAAACTTGAATATTAACGTTGTGCATTTTTGATATTTTGGAATGGTTAGGGAATCATTTTGCATGAATTGCTTTAATTGTTAGTATAAAAGTACTATCATTTATGTGGTAAAATACAATATTCATTTATTGCGCTATCGTACACAAACATGACAATTCTCCCTCCGTCTTACGAATTTTCGATCAGGTCACGTATCCTGACGCGAGTTTAACATTTTTTACCCATCACAAAAAAAGTGCATAACGCCGCTAAAGAAGTTTTCACTTCAAAAAATACAGACGAATTGAGAACCTCTTCCTTTTTTTGAAGTCGGTTAAAGATACATATAGTCAGAGAAGACTCCAGGAGAGATCAAAATCCAGGAGGAAAAATTATACGACTTGACAGCTTTATAAAGACGAAGATCTTACAGAGAAGAAGAGGAAATAGTAGGCCAAGGAGAAGTTGCGTAGATCAGGATAAGGTGAATTTAGTGCACACCATTTTCTCCTACTCTATCCGTGCAGACAAAAAATATCTTATAGACTATTTTTGCAGTGGATGTCCTGTCCTGTGTTACAGGAGACTTTACAAATATTCGAGCATGGACTCACTCACTCACTCACCACAATAAAAACAACTAATAGGTCTAACAAATCTTTATCTCGTGTGAGGACTGAACCCACAACACTAGGCACACTGACAGAAGTGAAGAGAGCAGAGAAACCACAACGGCATACATACAATTTTCAAAAAAAATTAAGTAGATAACATGGCTATTAAAATAAATTTTAAGCCAACGTAAACTTGCAGCCAAATAACGACTCACTCAAAACTTGTTCCGTCAAAGACAAGAAAATGATACAAAACGTTGTCAGCTATATAAAATGTATAATTAATAAGTTAATGGCAAATAATTAGGCCACCGTGTACCGCTGAATTATTCAGAACAAGCTGCCAAGACGTTACACGACCAGTTCCAAGACTTTTGTTGAAGGCTGTTTTGTTTAAATGACTCAGTTGAGTACAATATTAGTATTGAAACTGTACTTAAGAAATTGCTGTTTTGTATAAAGAAAATCGGTAAAGGTGTGTTCTGCATATAAACTATTTTGACATCATTATAGCCAATCCCAATTTGATGATATATTAAATTGATTAATGAATGAATATAATAATATGAAAAATGATTTGTTAAATGAATAGTTGAATACTTGAAGCCTAATATGGCTGGTTTTAAATTAATCAAAAATTCTGTGGAAAATGTCACGTAGTTATGGCGAATTAAATTCCTAAGTTTGAACACAAATTGTATGGAAAAATAGAATTGTAGACAATTAATATTACATACTATAATTTTTTTTTTAAATTTAATATTATGTAGTTTATTCATAAAATAAAAATTTATTTTCAAAATAACTATTATTGTATATTGAAAAGAATCACAATACTCGATGCTAAAAAAGCAATTTGCTAGATAAAAACCCAAAATTTGTTGACTACCTTATTGGTTGGTAATTGAATATTTTTCAAACTCAAACTCATTTATTGCGAAAATGGGTAATTCAGATAACACACACACACACACACACACACACACACACACACACACACACACACACACACACACACACACACACACACACACACACACACATATATATATATATATATATCTATACTAATATTATAAAGCTGAAGAGTTTGTTTGTTTGTTTGTATGTTTGTTTGCTTGAACGCGCTAATCTCAGGAACTACTGGTCCGATTTGAAAAATTCTTTCAGTGTTAGATAGCCCATTTATCGAGTAAGGCTATAGGATATATATCATCACGCTAATATCAATAGGAGCTGAGCACCAATGAAGAATGTTTCAAAATCGGAGGGTATTTTTTCCTTTTGAGTGCTTCCGCTGCGTGCGCTGTGTAAACAGTTAAAGTTTCGCAAAAATCATGTATGACAGAATTGTTCCCCTTTAAAAGTTCTAAAAAGCAACTTAGAAAGCAACTTCATAAACTGTAACGTTGTCGCAGCCGCTAGGCGCTAGCGACTGGCGCGGCGCGTTGGACGACAACGAAATGACAACGATTCGCGAACGTTAAGTTGGCCGCACTGCTCACTGCTTTTTTAAAGTAATATTGAAAATGAACTCAATACGTGAGGACATAAAGACTAATATACAAACAAACATGTCAACATTAGGATTAAGCTACTAAATTACGAGTTGTTTGTTTACGTAATAATATTTATAAGTCGTAAAAAGATTTTTGTTTTAGTTGCATAAATTTTCGTTTAAAGTACGCAGTTTTAACGTTTAATACAGCAATACCTAATAAAACGATTTGAGAAGCGGGTAGCGGCAGCTTTAACACCCTCAGCGCCAGTGTATCATTTTTGCACACACTTGTTATGACATTGTGTATCAAAAATGATACACAGGGCCCATAGTGTTTGGCACATTGTGTATCTTAAATGCACTCGAGTTTCATACTTTTTGTACAAGAAATAAAATGTTTGGGTTATGAACTTATGACCCATGTTAGCGCAAAAAATAAATTATGGTAGAAATTGACTTTTATTCGATTGAGGCTTGGCGGTGAGGGTGTTAATGTCCGCTTTCACAACGAATTACAAAAAGCGTTTTAAGTGAAAAGCTTTTTCAAAAGCGCGCTTTTCAATATAAACACAACGTTGTAAGCGTTGTCGAAATTAAGCCGTTTATCACACCACTACTAGTAATCATATAAAATTAATAAATTAATTACAATAACAACTCCATTAAAAATAATAAATGTCAGGCAAGGTTTTTGTGGTACAAGTCAATTAAGAATATATATGTAAACCAATAATTAAAAATTAAAAAATGTCATGTCAGTAAATTACTTAATATAATAGGTTATTTCTCATTATTAGATTGCATGTCATTTATAAATTCGTTAACACTGTAATAGGCTTTTTCTACGAGTAATTGTTTAACTTTATGTTTAAATACATTGATGCTCATACTGTTTAATATCAGTTTAGGTAGGTGATTATAAACTCGTGGCGCCATGCAGAATACACTGTTTGTCATCAATGCACTTTTGTGTTGAGGACAGTGAACTTTCAAATTGTGGCGTTTGCTTTTATAATGTTCGTACATCGTTAAGTTACATCTGACAAATAACACCAACTCATGCATGTACAGACACGGTACTGTTCATATGTTTAGTTTTCTGAAGCACGGTCTACAGCTATCTATTTGATCAAGCTTGCATATTGCCCTTATGCACTTTTTTCTAGAACATTCGTAATAGCGACGGGTTGTCTACAAATGTGCTTATGGAGCAATAGCTGGCGAAATATATATAGTTGTGCCGCGCCTCTGCCTGCCACTGCATCTGTGGCTCGAGGAGCTGACCTTGTATATCTGAGTCTCCTAAGTTGCAAACACAATTACAATCAGGAAGACTCTGTGGCTACATGTAGTATGCAAGTGTAATTCCAAATTATATAATACTAGATTTTGCCCGCGGCTTCGCTCACGTTCATTTAGATTTATGTTAACATAGATTTTTAGTAGCCTGTATGTTATTCTGATGTATAAAGAATAATACTGTGAACTTTTATCAAAATCCGTTCATTCGTTTTTCGTGGAAGAATGACAAACATTTACCCATCCATTCATCCATCCTCACAAACTTTCTCATTTATAATATTAGTAGGATGATAATGCGTAGCTAATGTAAGCTTATAACAATTTGCAAGAAGGATAATTGTAGAAACTAGCTCCAATACTACCACCCTAAAGTTTATCTTTACTTAACAACTCCACAAGAATGTTGACATGCATACATATATACTCGTACATGTAAAACCACGTAATTAAGCATCCCCGACCGCGGCCGCACGAACTATTCATGCGCATTCCCCTCAGCTACTATATTGTCTGCTAGTGTTGGGCACGTTCGATAATTAAAGGACGAAATAATTCGATAAATGTCGACAAACTCGCCGAATAAATTGGTCTCGAGTTTGTCGATACCGACGAAAACTGCCGAGGACTTCGACTGGCCTAAACATAGGCGACAGCGATTGTAATTTATTTTCCTATCTTCTGCCAGATTCTCAGATACAATAAAAATATTTAGATAAATACGATGGATAAAACATAAGTGTTTGTGGAGGATTTAATCGTATATATATCTATATTAGAAACAACGATAAATAATATATTTTTTTATAAATTCCTAGAAGAAATACAAACAATGTACAATAATAATAATTCAATCCTATACGTATTTACTTCTATTTCAGGAGGATAAACATGTATTAAATTAATTAAATTAATAGTTATGCTGATAAAAAGTTCTTGGTTTGTAAAATATTCCTGTCACAAACAGATCCAAAAGAATTGTGATTATAATATCAGTAAAGGTCTTGTGACAGAGTGATTAAATACATTTTAAAATAAAATTAATTAACGTTTATAAAACATATGTCGGCGTCATCGTCTTAAATCTTAAACTATTTTATTACAGTGGATATTAGTCATTGAATATGTTAGACTTAGTACTACAAATCAGTCATTAACTTTTAACATGTACCACACAAACCACATCGTATAGAAGTGCCACTCAGACAAGCAATTATTGGATAATCGAATGCGCCCATCGAGACTGTCCAGCCGGCGAGTGGGGACAGCCTACAACGTGCCCACCGACGTGTAGGGTGACAACATGAAAGGGGGAATTGCCCGGTAAATTCTGGCTAACTATTTTCAAAGGGTTTTTAAATCAAATTAGTATGTGTAGTGACCGTGATTAACTAAATAATGAAGTATCTCGTAGCCGTCAGTCTAGTTTGAATCTCCTTTAGACTATAATATGCTGAGGTTCAAATAATTGTTTTAATTGGATTGGCATAAATTTGTTAGTGACCATATTCGTTATAGACAGAAACGTAAGATTACACTGACTGCGTGGTTTAAGTGGCCGCGTCACCGAATCTAGATATTATTTGTATCCTTTCTTTAAAGTTTAACGCACTTGCTTATTAAAATCTATTCAGTTGATTTTACTATGAAAGTAACAATAGTATCTCTTTTATATCTGAAACCGCAAGCAACTGTATGACTATGCCGCATCGTAGATAACACTGTGTTAAAAAAAATTGCCACGCTAGTTATACCAAACAAGTACATGTAATTTAAATATCCACGTGTGTCAAATATTAAAAATAAACTATTAATTGCAATATTATTTTTATTACTGATGAATACTAGTTATAACCCAATAACCAGTATTTTGTACATTATACTAATATTATCAGAATTTAGAAACGTTATCAATAGCTGAATTCCCATTTTATTTTTACTGACTGAGATATCTGAAAGCTTTTAAATATTCACACACAAAGAAACACAATAGGAATTGACATTATTTTTACTCATGCCAGTTATATATTCGATAAAAAGAAACAGCACATCACTAAAAATGTCAACCCTAAAATCGCGGACAGCCAAAATTAGCTGCACATTGTAAACCAACAATAGCATGACCTATTTTTCCTCTACGTGACACACCGAGGCTTCTACCTTCCGACCGGCGGCCACTAAATCATGATAACAATAAATTGGACCGATTTGTTCATGGATTCCGTGTCGATATCACATAAATATTGACCGACAGACGTTACGACTGCTTTTTGGGGGATAACGATTGTGTAATGTTGTATATACAGCGTGTAATTGAAAGGTGAGGTCATATTTAAGGAGCATGACACAAATAGGGGACTGCTACAGGATCTAAATAAATATTTCCCCTTTTTGTTTTTGTCTAGTGGTAAACAGGAGACAAGCGAGCGGTCTTTGTAGTGGTAACTACCGTCGATGGATATTAGCAACATAAGGAATCTACAGACATCGTCCCGTCACTGCCGTCAAACATCGTTTAGAGAAGGTCAAGATATACCGTTTGGGAAACTCTGTGGCAAGTAGTTAATTCTGCAGCCTACATCACCCACGTACGTGGGTAATATGACCGCTAAAAGCGCATCGTGGTGAAGAAATTGCTTCCACTTGGTAAGAACCCTAAAAGCCGACAGGGTACATGGTACATGTTCAATGGTATCTTAGATTGTGTACTATACAGGTAGTAAACAAGAGTATAATTCCTGGTATTACAAACACATGATCAAAAATTAGCGGACTTAGATTCAATTTCAAATGCAACGACTCAAAATAAAAAGTAAATTGCCAAAATTGTGTCTATAGAACATTCGAACCATAATTTCGGCGCTTCTCTTCGAAAATATTTCTATAAAAGACATTCAAACAATTGTTCAATTGTAATTGCCATCCGATCTAAACTATAAATAAGTAAAATGGGGGCAGAACTAGTAGAAATGAGGGCAAACCTCGATCTATAATGGCAAGCCGTACAGTCGGCGACGTATACTTTTATTTATTGCCAGCAAAGAACAGACACGCCAACCAGAAAATATTTTCTACCGTTTTTGCAGTTATACCTCATTTTCTTGTGTAAAACCTATTTTTATTTCTGTATTTTTGTCTACTGTGGCGCTGATAAATTTTATATAAAGCTTATTTTATAATATATTTCAGAATATTGAATGTTTACGTTATTCATGGGTTAACCAAGAATAAAGTAAACACTGTTTTAATACGTTTTTATTGGTTTTGTTTTATATGGCAAATAGTTGATTTAATAAAAGTAAGTAATATACGGTTGTTTTATTTGGCATTTTATAAAAAGTAAACTGAACCATTTAAAATGTTACTCGGCTGCTTTCTTCTTATTTTTATAAAAACGAGCCTTTGCCCTCGTTTTTGCTCGATAACAGTACTTTTTCTAGATTAAAGATATGTCAAGGATACAGACAACTGTAGACTTGACAACTTGTATGCGAAATTTCATAGTGAGTGTTTAAGTTGTTAAAGCGTAACAAACATGCTCGTATTATATGCATTTATAACATTAGTTAAGGTAATCGATATCAGATACAAATTACGAAACCTGCCCAATGGGTTAATGTGATTAAACGGGATTCATTCCAAACCATAACCTTTCATCACAGTTTTAGATTCACCACTGGAATGTGTTCCGAAATTAAATGAACTCAACCTCGAATTAACATTGTCGATGAAATGGTTTAGCTCTTCTGACTCGAGGTTATATTTTATATTATTAACATACTCGCCCACTGTTACGTAAGACATAAAAACAGTTGGCGTTATATGGCTATACTAACTTTCTGCGCACTCTTATAGATATAAGCAGATGCGTTTAATTACATTCAAATTTCACTTAGAGTTCGCAAGACTATCGCCGTCTACCGCGCAGATTGTCAGAAACCGCGCTGCTACTGAAAATTTCCTTACAGAATAATTCAAAAACACATTGCCGAACTGAAGAGTTGATTACGTGACCTCAAGATTGTACACAAGCTTATACCATGGAACCAACGATACAACCGGTCTCTATACATACATACATAGATTCACGCCTGTTTTCCAAAGGGGTAGGCAGAGACTAAGGATTTCCATTTGCTACGATCCTGACACACTACTCTGGCTTCGTTCACTTTCATCACATTCCTCATACACGCCATTCCTCATTCCTCGGTCTCTATGTATGTGTATATCAAGATATAATAACAATACAATTCACATAACAGTCTCAAAGTGTACCCTTCACTCGTACGTAAACCTACAGATATTACAATTTCCAGACGAAGTGCCATTTTGATTGGCAGCTAATCAAATGAGTGAGTACTAGCGAGTAGCCCGCTCTACGGCGAGACAAAGAACGAGTTAATTAGTGGTAAAATGTGAAATTCGTGTGCCGTCTGTAGTTCTCATACACTTGAATAGATGTTAGTTAAGGCCGAAGAGTAGTTTGGTAATTGTATAATGAATGATTGGTTTAAATCGGATATGGTTTTGTTTGTCTTGTCTGGCACCGTTCGTTATTAATTAGCTGTAATGTCCTTAGACTGATAAATATAATAATTTATTATGAGTCGAGCTATCCACCATCACCTATCATATATCTATGTGATAGAATGTGGATTTGGCGATTATTAGATCGAGCTATACAAAAATAGACTACCCAAAAATGTTCATTCCTAAACGAACTTTTTAGAAAAACTTTAATTATTAATTATTTATGTTCTTAGATTCCATGTAATAGGGGGTAAACCTGCGACAAGAAGGCCAAAATTCGTACTGAAAACAATAAACATTTAAAAAAGTCGAGTACCGTCGTAGCTTATGCTACAGCGGGGACTGAAATTTTAATCTATATAAGCATCTAAGACGAAGCTAAGCGCCATATATTGCATAGGTTATAAAACAATGTGATCATCACACCACTATAACAGATAATTTTAAGTCATTTGTTAAGTTAATAACATAATACAATATTTGTCATCACCTGTTTATCGCAAGACAAAGGTATTTAAAGCTGAATTCATTCTTATAATTTGCTATCAATACCAAATTAAATTGTTTAGATGCCAAGATTCTTCTGACGAGCTACAAAGAAGTTCCGTATTGAAAGTATCTTGAGGTAACGGTTAATAAACGCCGAAGGCTTCTCCGCTCCAACTATTTAAATAGTAACTGTGCCTTCAACAATTGTTTCATAACAACTTTTCACCAAGTTCACCATCAAAGCCGTCAATGAGCTAACATTTCTTAAACATTACGTAATAATTTATTACTCCCTAGACTTTACGATAAACATAAATATCGTAGTATTTACATATCAATGTGTACCGCCGGATAATAATGGCTACGGGCTAAAACCTTTGTATTGGAAAGCCTTAAAAGCCTGTCGCTTTTGTGCGCGTTTACTATGTATGAGGCAATTACTACGATTTACTTTATAGCCTTACTCTACTTGCTGCTGAAATACTGTATTGTAAAAGAAAAAAGAAAAGATGTTGAAAATCTTCCTGTGTTTGTAAATGGAACTCAAAGGCTGTGTTTAGCACGAAGACAGGTAAATTATAGAGTTCTCGCTAGCTCGTTACCAAACGATCTCATGATTCTAAATACTTTATTAAAATTCAATTGAATACATAGTCTTATGCCTTTATGTCTGACGGGTTAGATAGAACCGCATTATTACTCCATTTCATCAGATTTTTAGATTTCACGTAGTAAGTCCCACATAATAAATAATTTCATCAAAAATTTCTTGTCATAAAGCCAATTACATTTTTACTCGACCCAGGAATCGAATCCTACACCTCATACACGGCAGTCGCATTCAATGCCAGTGTGCCAACGAGGCCATGTGATATTTTGCAAAAATAAATCTTTTAAACCAGACACTTCACAATCCAAAACTTATAATAAAACTTTAAAGACAAATATTTGATTACGTATATTTACCAAACATTACCCCAAAATGAGCTACACCATAAAATTGGTACAAAAACATAATCAATAGCGTTTATTTGAGCTATAAATAATATGTTTTATATCGTCGATGTGGCGAACAAACAAGACGTCACGATAATGTGTTTGTTTCGAGGTTCAAGGACGAGCCATACAGTCTACTAACAATATTGGGTTTCAAGCCGGAATATCAGATGACAGCAAATGAGACTTTATGAACGGTTGTTTGTAGATGACGCATTTTAAACTAAAATCCTTATATGATACTTCTGTTTATCTGTCATGATATTTAAGATTGTTAGCTATGATGTCTTTGGTACTTTGATACCGTGCGGTATCCTGTAAAGGGTAGGTAGAGCTGTAAAGTTACAGTTACATTTAGCTGATTGTGGTTTCAGCTCCCACGTAAAACAGGGTCTATTGCCATGCACAGAGCATGTTTCAAGATACCGTGATGTCTGGAACTGCTCCGTAGATGGCCAAGTAATGGCCTATAGACCAAGGAAAGCTAACAGTACACTGTTACTAAGTTTCCTTTACAAAACTCTGACATCTAAAACTTCATGATCGTAATCCCGGTTGGTACCTATCTATATTAATACATGAAGCAAAAACTTTGTACCCCTTTTTAGTATAAAATTTGGCACAGTTAAAGTTTATATGGAGGAGGAGGGGCGAATCCTAATATTTTTATAAAATATGCATTAGAAATTCTTTAAATTAATGAAAAAACACTACACGCACACAACCATGCATTTGACACACGCAGTCGAAACGCGTTCGTAGTATTTCGGCATTGTTCGTCTGACATCGCACAATTCTTTGTAACTATGGTTACCTATAGGTAACCATAGTAACAAGTTTTCGTTATTATAATAAATAGTATCTTATTTATATATAATAAAGAAAAAGAAAACAAACTACCAAGCATAAGAGTTTTGGTCAAATTTTGACCACTAGGCGACCGCTAGTCCATATATTATTTTATATGACGATTGGTAGTTACAATACACTCATGTCTACACCAGTGCACTGGTAAAGCAGCCTTAAAAGTACGTACAAAATTTAACATGCCATGCGGTAAATTGTACTGATGTAATTTTAAGGAAAATACCGACTGAAAATTACCTGCTAGTAAGGCTTTAAACAAAACCTACTAAGGCCATTCGAGGTTTGGAAAATATCCTTTATTCTAGTTATTCCAGGCCCGAGAGTGTTAGACTACGGTCCCAGGCTAATTTCGTGCGTCAAATTACCTGTATATACGTGTTCGTCTGACCTTTGTAATGTGAGTAAGAATCACCTGTTCGACATGTATAAAGTAAAAGCTTGATACCTTTTGAAGCATATATCTGAATAAGCTTATGAAATACACATTAATACGTTAAAGATTTAACGAAATACCATTTTCCATTGAGCGTCTTGTAGCAGATAGACAAGACATATTTTATAATATATTATGTAGCAGGGTATTATATAATTGTTAGTTTAATAACGATGTACCATTTAAGTACTTTACTAATGCAATAAAACATTGCCGTTATTTCCAAAAAATATTGTTTATGTAAAATATAGTAGATACAACAATATTCAGCGTTGTTTTCCGATAAAACATATTACACGAAACCACGGAAAACAAAAATAAAACAGGACTTATAATACATTCAGTATAAAAACCTCTCTGAATACTATAACGGCTCTGAAACCGCAGCTCTTGTTTGGTCACTAAAAATTGTATGAGAGGATAACATGGTATCGCTGAATTGGTTTATACGAGTCAGCAAACGCGGCCAGTGAGTGCGGTCTGTGAATGAAATTGTTAGGTAGCAGATACTGCACTGTGAAAAGCGATTTTGAAATTTGAAATATATTGGATTATTTCAGAAAAAGCTACCTTATAAACACTTTTAATCAACAATAATACACCAGAACTGCAAGTTCTGCTGTAAAATTTCGTATCCTTTTATCTAAAGCTTTATTCGACCGCTTAAAATTATAAATCCGCTTACTTATAAATGTATTATTATAAAATGAATCAGTTACATACTTATGGTAATTACTATATTTTACATACACGTGTTACATTATAAAAAAATAAACACTTCAGATTATTATGCGCTGGAAAATCTTGTTAGCGCGATCTAGAAAATTACGTCGGTATTGTAACGCCATCTAGGTTTTTATTCATGAACTATTACCACCTGAGGTGCATCTCTTGATTACTGAAATCAGTGCAACTGAAAATAAGCAACTGATAAATGATATTGTTCGTGCAGTTTGGTAATAAAATAACTTTATCACGTGGATAAAAGATCATGTTCTTATTTAGCCAATCCCTTTGTTTAAATATTATCTTTAAAACTTTGCACGATATTCTTGTTAATTGACATTTTACGCTACTTTTGCTGGAAACTATTTTTTTGAGTCTCGATTAATATATAGTTAGTATAATAAATATAAGATTTTTTTTAAATATTCTAAAGTAAGATATAAGATATTTTAAATTTCATACTGCAGAAAAAACGATAGCTGTATCGCGAATCATCGAGAAGCTATAATAAATATAGTTTCTCTAAACCTTGCAGTTCACACCTACACGGTGTCTCGAATCGGGTTGGTGATACGTACGACCGTATGAGACAAATAAAATCATGCTTCTTTTAATTTACATGTAAAGGTATAAGCACTCACACATGTTTTTTAAGCTTATGTTAATCGAATCAGGAAACAGATTCGTGAAACTAAAAAAGTGTTAACAAATTCTAAAACATAAGGATCATTTGTTTAATAATGATATGAATAATATTCAATACACTTTTGTCGAAATATACATTCAATGTCATAAACTATAGGAAATAAATTCTGATGTGTTTTGAAGGCTGTATCATTGGTAGGTAAAAGAAGTCACGAATTTTAGCTATGAAGAAGATATTCTAATAAAAACGCCTGTTTTTGCTACGTATAGAACAAGATATCATTAGTATAATATGGCCTTTATTATCTTAATCATATCGTCTTACTTAATTATCATATGGATAATATTTGTAGCTTAACATTTTCAAAATATTCAGCATATTCATTAAAACATTAAAATTCCGTACAGTCACAAACTAATATTAAACTAAAAATAACTTTATAACTTTTACGAAGTTAGAGAGAAGCAACATTTTCTCATCGCGCTCACATCCGAGGCACTGACCGCTTCATTCGTTTACTATTTTGCTATCGAACACAACTAATAGCAAACGAGCAAACTTTTCGACGCGAGCTTTCCTATATTACACCTAAGCAAACAAAACTCATATTGCACTGCATACATGTAAAAAGGTTTTCTCACTCAGCTTACGTTTTTATAATCCGCTAACCGCCTAGCGTGACACTATCTCCCTTATAAAAGACTTATAACTGAGCCGGACAGTCTGTTTAAAATGGTGGCACTCATTTGTTAACTTTTGATTTTAACTCGCAAATGGACAGCTGTGTTCTAATTTTTTGATGGTTAATCTCTTGGTCAGAAGAGTCCGGATAATGGTTTTCCATATGGTATGGGTTATGGTTAATTTATGAATAAAAGCTTAAATAGTACAAATTAATACATGATTTTGGTATCCCTTTCTTGTATGGCCTTGATGGCGTAGTGGTTAGTGTAACCGACTGCTACGCCTGAGGTACCAGGTTCGATTCCCGCACAAGTCAAACATTTGTGTGCATGAACATGGATGTTTGTCTTGGTCTGGGTGTTTCTATATATAATATGTACGTATTTACAAAAAGAAAAAATATATATGTATGTTTATCCATTGTCTAGTACCCATAGTACAAGCTCTGCTAACTTTGGGCTAGGTGGTGATGTGTGTACGTGGTAGAATATTTATATTTATTTATTTAGAGTCTCTGTTATTGATAGGGACCACCAGTCTATTTATGATTATATATTATTTGAAATATTTTCTTTAATGTTGTCTTTCTGGGCCATACTGGAATTAAATATTTTTTTAATTTAAATGTTACTAATAAAACATGAAATCGGTAATTATAAGTCAAATATTTATATAATTTTCTATTTCTCAAGGCTCAAATATGTGTCCACAATTCTAGCACCTACATTCAGTTTACTTGAATAAATGAGCTTCAAAAGAAAGCAATAAAATTACGTTTAACCCGAGCAAGTAGACTTGAAGTAGAACTATCAAATAATCTATTATATTATATATTCTATTATGTACCACTATTCAATTTATGAGCGCAATCGAGATCCAGTTTCCAATAAATTCCAAATTAACGGACCTACTTCGACTTCACAGAATGGAGATAAAATTTCATTTTCAATAACCTCGCGTCATTCGTTACCGTCAGACGTGAACTGAATTCTTCGAATTTATGGCCTATTCTAGACTAGAATAAGGCCCAAGTCCTACTTAGAGCGTATAGCGAGAATCCCCAACTATAAGAAGTAAAGAATAATAATAATAAATAATTCATCAGTTAAGACACTCGATCTATACGATTTCGTATAATCTGTCAGCAAGGTGTACAGTTAACAAAGGCAAATACTAAAATTTTCAGCCATGTTTTCTTTCATTCCGTTTAATATAACTAAATCTGATGTCTGGTGTGATTCAAGCTTGTGATATCGCGAGCAAACTGTCACGCGGAGAAATCACAAACTAATGCTGACAGCTATTTAAAATTTAATTCACCGTGTTAATATAACATGTCATCATGCCTGCATTTAATTATAGAGTAAATTATATTTGTATTTCGCGACTGTGTTCATTTTTATAAGGCAAGATCTCACACACCCACAACACACGTAAACACAAGCACGTACGCGCGCGTACTCGCGCAGAGCTATTGTAAGTAGTCCCAATTGCATGTCTGCCACAATCGATGAAAACAAATGAGAAATTCTTTGTGAGGGCGCTGGTATCCATAACACAAGTTTAATCTTATCTTAGGTACCAGAGTTCAATGAAACAGTTCTATACAAAAAATGTTTTTATTGTATTTATGTCATTGTATTGGTGCTATTTGGAACAATAAATTATTATTGTTATTATTATTATCCATAAATTGGCAAAGTTAATTAAAAATTAAACCACTTAATATTATTATCTAGTACTTGAAAGTTTCTTCCTTTACAACATGGCTAATTGTTTCTCGCTCGATGCCCGCAGTGGGGCCGATGCCCTACCCCGTCTAGACTCAGACCACAGAGACTGAGCTTTAATTGAGAGATCAATCAAATTGATTAGTTTCTGACTCCGATTACTTGTGAGTTAACACTTGTTTTGTACTGATTTATTGAATTTGTTTGGAACAAAGAGATTTTGTTTGATAAACTCAGTTTGTTTGTTAGAGGTAGTTAAAAGCCTATTACAGAAAGATTACTAGCAAAGTACCTCGTCTAAGAATAACAGGCTCGAGACTTAGTCTATCAAACTGTTCAATTATTATTGGGAAAGATAATTCCGAAAGTATTAAAACAGTATTTTCGTAAAAGTAAGTTTCTTTGTTTGTTTATTTCGTCATTCATTTCTAAATATGCTCGTTGTGAACATAACGATGTATTTTATATAAGAATAAGAGTAAATACAGTCGAAACGTTTTAAAATTCACGTTTTAGTGATATGGTGAAATGTTTGATACACGATGGTCTGTAACTTTATATTACAGATCATAGATGTAAAAAATGTTCTCAATGGTAGTTTTGTCTCTAATTGTAGTGTAAACTTAAAATCCGCTTTTTTATTGTTATCTGTATCTAAAATAGCTGCTTAGTGCTTTTTGTAAATAATAAATTCATGATATAGTTAAGTTGCAAATCGATAGTATCAACGTGTACGTATTGTATCCTCTAATATATTTTGTTGAAACGACTTTATACAAAACTGCAAAAGCTTCTAAGAAATTGGATGCAAACCGATCCCTTTATACATTTTTTAATGTAACATTTTCTTTAAAATACTTTGTATCTAGATTCATAAATTATCCAATTTTCATTCCACAAGATTGGCTGTTCAAGCTTTCTCAAGATGTTTCCATTGACATTCTGCTAACATGCTGAGCCAACTTTTCGATAAGTTTTAAGTGCTGGACTCTAAAGTGAGCTCCTCGAGACACGACTTATTATATGTCAACTCTGTATACGTTTATGTTATGTTTTTGAACCAACATTTTAAGATTCAAATTATATTTCTGTCGTTGTAAGGGCACTTATGGCTGCGTCTACTGACTTAGACGTTGGAGCAATTTACGTATTTGCTTGAGTTTAGAAATGTAAAACTTCAAATCTGATGAAATTTTATACATGTCTTAAAACGAGTTGTTGTATTACACTTTTGGTAGTTGCACTCCCTGATTGATAGACCTCTTGATGGAGGTCTAGTTTACATATCTAACAAAGAGTTTGAAAATTACGGGCACATATTATTGATGTCGTACGAAGGTATACGTACAGGTAAAGGTGTGTCTTTAGTAGAAAACGCTTGAATTCGGTATCAAGAATAAAAATGTTTGTTTTTGAGTCTTTCTTACTAATCTACTTATCTTAGAAACCTATACCTCCACCTTGCCAATTAAGTTATTGACAGTTGTAAGTCTGCTTTACCTACCAAAGGAACATAATCGTCATTCGTACTTTTCAGAAAATAAATATATTTTCTAGATTCTTTCTCTCTATGTATATTAGTAATATTAATTTGTCTTTGACAGACATTAACGTATTTTGAGTATTATAATTATTAGTATTTTATAATTATTTTGTTTATGTTAATACATTTACAAATACATATTAGATTAATTAATGTTATGATAAATAATGTATAATAAATTTTCACAACAAGATTGCAACAACCTTTAAACATATAACTACGTTCCTAACTGCACTGTCTTCTATAGCATGCTATATCTATCTTTCTTTGCCTTAAGCCTTTAAAAGCTATACATCCTTGAAGAAAAATACACAGTATTTAAAAATAGCCAGTTTACATATTAATATGGTGTAGTAACAGTCGACAGTAGATCGTTCAATAGCGAGTAAACACGAGGCGCCGCCGGCGGAGCGTCGCGGCGCCGGCCTCTCTGTGACCTACCTGATGTTATACTACAAGTACGCAATCATAAGAGGATCCATTGTACCACTTATGAAGGACTAGCTGTTACCTGCGGTTTTGTTCGTGTTTCTATAAAGCTGGTTTGATCTTTTTTTTGGTGTTATCTCAATAGCAGTTTGAATAGATATCGATAGAGGCGTCACGATATTAACTAATTAATTTGTCAATCGGGAGAATTAAAAAAATAATTAAGGGAATAAACAGACACGCTTAATTTTATGTTATTAGTCTAAACATTTCGCCTTAGTTAATCGTTGAGTTAGTTGGCGGTAACCACTGCTCATATTGAAGTTGCGTTCTCGTTGCATTACAAAAACTTAACTAAGAAAACGCAACCAAGTTACAACTGCGAGAGAAGGATAAAAAGGAAAGATATTTTGTTCTTCGGTCGATACATAAATCTGAAATAGAATCGTGCTTGTTAAGTGGAAAATTTCAATTAAAGCATTCGGTTTATCGTCGCAGTCCCTTTGCCGCGTATACATCGCTAAAACCAGAAACGAAGCAATTACTGTATCTTTATATATATAAATCTTCTATGCGTGTGTTTGTTATTAAACCCCTCCTAAACAGCTGGACCGATATTGATGAAATTTTTTGTGTGTGTTCAAGTGGATTCGAGAATAGTTTAGATTTGTTTTTTTTTTCGTGTATATAGGACAACGTCTGTCAGGACAGCTAGTAATATATAAAAAAGTACGCAGCAAATTAATGTCAGCATAAACCAACTGAGCGGTTAAAACAGCCGCAAGTGATAAAGGACAACGAGAGAGGAATATTAAGTGGTAATAAGAAGGGAGAAAGGGGTAGGATACCGATACCGCGGATAGGATGGGTGTGCGGCATCAGTGGCTCGAGAAGCCGGGGTCGCATACCCGAGTTAGCGGTTTTGTGAGCAAGATAACCCTCTGACTATAATTATAGGAAGACTGCATGAGTATTTTACTGCACGGATGTCCGGTATAAATGTTTGCCTCGCCATTGCCGCGATGAGTGTTGTGTTTTCGATCGAAATACGGAACAAAAAAATTATGTGATCAACAAAAAAAATTCTGAATCTGTGTGTTCATTGTTTGTTGTTTTAATTATTATTTGCAGACCTCCGCGACGCAGATATTATGCTTAGTGCGGCAGTTAAACATAAAAGTTAATATCGACGGGTGTCAAGTAAAAAGAGACTACTAACTGCAAGTATAGTCGACTTATGGTATTGCACTGAATGAAACTAAATGTTATTAAAATAGTTTAAGTGTTTTTTTCCAAATTTGTTCTACTTCGGTGGCGCAGCTGTACTGTCGGCGAGTGTTGTTCTTGAGGTCTCGCTTTTGATACCCAACTAAAAAAAAATTTATTCGAAATTTTCAGCAGCAGTGTGGAGCGTGGAACTGTCTACATTAAACGGTAACAGGCTCACACCCTCATAGGTTGGACTTAAAATTATTATTATCAGTGAAATCTGACACGACTCTGCCTATCCCTTCAACGACAGGCGTCAGACTATGTGTGTATGTAATTGTGTATGTTATAATATAGGAGACATCAAAGGAGACAGCTATCTTTTCTTCTAACTTGCACGCTTTGGATTCGGTGAATACAGGTTTTTTAGGTAATTATTTTTACTCTGAATCCATAGATATATGCAAATTAAATACAGGAAGGCGATTTAATTAGTAAAATAACTGAAGGCGTTGAATCAGACCATAATGCTCTACCCAAATCTATAAAAAAAACAACAATTTAATTTTTCATCAAAATATGTTTACCATACAAATTTGGACTTTGACCTCGACAAAATGTATGGAACCGCTGATTCTTTTTTTGCGATTTCGTAATTGTTCCAGAACAAAAGTTGTTCATAATAACAAGTATAATCATCCCCTGAGAGGTTTTCACTTTACTAAGAAACAGGCAGTATAATGTAGCAAACATATCAAAGCTCTAAATTATAACTGACAGGAATCGGTACACTACAAAGATCGATTTCCTCCAAAGGGGATACAAGCAAAGCAAAACTTTTCAACCAATTAGTGGTCGTCTAAACTACTCGTGGTTCGTCGGCAGCTGCAGTACTTGGGGATCGCTCCTAATTGGTTTGAAATACTATATGCTTGTCCCTTTAGTGGAAACCGAGTTCGATATATTGATGTAAAAGTTTAAAATGATTGTAAGTAGGTATGTAGGGATTACATAAATACATTGTCAGGAACAAACAAAGCAATAAAATTAGTCTCTCCGACTAAAACTTTCCGTTTAGTCCGAGAAACTCATTTTACCATCAAATGTATATAGGTTTACCCAGCATAAAGTTCCCCACAACGATCAGCACGGTAATCCAAAACTCCCTATTATCGTCCCAAAACCTTAAAAACTGACATTACAATTTGATATTACCCTTAAAATTAACACTGAGGCCATAATAGTCATGGAAACGAGGCCATTTTGTTCCATGCAACAGCTAAACCGACCAATAACGGTGTAGACGGCGTAGATACAATTAAAACGAGAGTATCTATAGGATCTTCCCGTGGAACGTGGAGCATTAACATAAAATATATAGAGGACATTAGCATAAAGTTGGCCGTGAACTGACATCGCGCAGAAAACGTTCTTATATACCTAAATATAGGTAAGTGTGCGTGGCGAAGCATGTTTGTTTTATATGTGTGAGTGAATGAAGCATCGCCATTTTATGTTTCAGAAAGAAAATATTGCACAAATGTAATGTTGAGTTTAACACACACACACATATATACACATATCTATTTACAGACACATCATCATGACACGGCCTGGTTAATTTCGTGGCAGTATTTCTAAGTGCTAATAAGTATTGCCTAAACATAACTGGCAAATATAGTCGTGCTATTGCTTCATATATACCTAGGTAGGTATATATGATTGACAATTATCGCCTGCTCCGTGCCTCGGAGAGCACGTTAAGCCGTCAGTCCCGGCTGCTATGAACATCTATGGCAGTCGTTATTGGAAAGTCAGTGGCCTCTAATATCCTGACACTGGTCTAGCCTTAGGGTAGCGTTAGCCTTCGAGTTGCGGAGGTCAGATGGCAGTCGCTCCGTGTAAAAACTGATATCCAGACAAATCCGGTTAAACTAGAAAGCCGACCCCAAGTGACTTAGGAATAATAAAGGCTAGGGAGAAGAAGAAGGTATATATGGAATATGGAGGGGTTAAGTCGTCTGGAATAAACAAGAAGATACTTACAAAGTCGCAAAACTTTATAGACACATAAGTGGAAGACTAGAAGAATAGTCAATAACATATATATTACATCCTATAATAAACTAATTTAATTTAATAAGTTAGTATTGAATAGTACACAAATAGTGAGTTTGAATAATGATATTATATCTTTTTGCTTTTGCTGTTCAGTGCAGGCGTTTAATGTTTGTCTTCAAATAAGAGTAACATCATAGAAAAGGAAGAATGATAGTCACAAGTAAAAGGGAAATACCGCGTCACATGGAAACTATCAGATAGAGAAGCCTATAATATTGTCTTCTGTTTACGCGAATGTTATTCATTGAAATTAAACTACTATATACGGATTTTATCGCGTTGTTTATTTGACACTTTATTACAAATGTCCATGGCTGCTGAAAAGCAACCGAAACGTCGGGGAAAGTGTAAACATAAATATAAATAGTATAATAGTATAGTAATAGTATAAATAGTTCTAATAGTTTCAATAATTTAATTAGCTTAAAAATGAGTAAAGTTTAATAGAAGTAGTAACAGTTTTCAAAATTTTGTAATAAAGTGTCAAATAAACAACGCGATAAAATCCGTATATAGTAGTTTAATTTCAATAGAGAAGCCTATGTTTGGTGCATCAAAAGAAATTTCTCCACATTTGATGTCAAAACGACTCATAAGTAAGAAAAAAATGGGTGACTATCGTGCCGCCCGTACAAACGACGTCATTGACGAGTTTCCCCTCCACAAAGTGGTTTCTGATCGGTTTGAGGCGATTCTGCTAAGTGTACGGCTACTCTGTGGCATTACTTCGATAAGTAGCCTATTTATATCAGCTTTAGCTTTTGTCGCACATCAAAGGGAACGACAACTGAAAATGGGGTTTCTGCAATTTTCAAATCGTGCAGAGGTTTAGACGAGGCTCAAGTCTCTGGATCACTGATACCCATGACTATGACTACTAAAAGCATCACGGTGATGGCATATAGGTATAATATCATAAAATAATCGATGATATGGCATCGCAGTTGATTTTATATTTAATAGAAACGTATTGTTCCTTTATTTATGCAATGTACAGCTTATTTTAAAAAGAAAATGTTCAGAATAGATTTAATTAGCACCTTCGAAAATTTTTAGAGTAACAATGATCATTAGGGTTTTCATTTCAATTATGTTTTTAAATATAGTTTTATATACTTGTTTTATACGTTATATTCAAATAATAATGTCATTCAGACCAAGTTTCGGCCACGGCGGAAAATCTTAACGGAGACTAGCCATCTGCGCAGGAGATATTATAGTGCACAAGTATGTGCGCAAACACAAGAGCACTCTCTGTTCCCTAACTCTCATGATCCGATGGGACCGGAGAGAGATCAAGCGCAGGAACAACGGCTTTACGTGCTTTCCGAGGCACGGGGGTGTCGAACACCGCCAACTTCCTAACTCCAGGCTGCTATTGAGAATTCTTAACAGAAAACCCAATAACTTTTTCTTGGCCCGAACCGAGGTTCGAACCCGAGACCTCATGCACAGTAGTCGCATTCACTACCGCTGCACCACGGATTCAAATAATTATATAATCAACAGTTTAAAATCTATGTGAACGTATTTACACACAAGAATGAAGAGCGTCGCGGTATGTGATCACTGTTACCGCCTGAACGAATGAATGTGTGCGAGGTTGAATTCGCTGACAGCGTAAAATGGAGACTACGCCTTTAGAATTACTCTGTATTTCACACAATGGCTTATTTTTTTTGCTATATAATTATGTCAAATGAAGTTATGGGACAGAACTATAAAGCTGTAATGATAATGAAATGAATAAACATTATATTTACAATATTTCAGCCGATTTACGACATTCAACAATTTTGCCTTTTTTGAAGTGAAAACTTCTTTAGCAGCGTTGTGCATTTTTTTTTTGTGATGGGTAAAAAATGTTAAACTCGCGTCAGGACAAGTGACCTGATCGAAAATTCGTAAGACGGAGGGAGGATTGTCAAACTCGCGTCAGGACACGTGACCTGATCGAAAATTCGTAAGACGGAGGGAGAATTGTCATGTTTGTGTACGATAGCGCATAAATGAATATTTTATTTTACCACATAAATGATAGTACTTTTGTACTGATAATATTCCGACTCGTATTCCAAGACATATAATACATACAAGCTTTTCCATATTCCTCGCTCAAGAACAAATCTTGGACATTACTCAGCTGTAACCAGACTCTGTAGACAATACAATGCACTTTCTGTTAACACCGACCTAGACATAAGTAACAATTTAATACAATTTAAAAAGTGTCTTCGTAGATTGTTAACTTAGTTCTATATACCTCCACTTATTTTTTTCTTTGTAATTTTTTTATATAACTCTATATCTAATAAGCTATTATTGTTTTACTCCAAAGTTTACCCTAGAGACAGACTTTTATTTTTTCTGTTTGTTTTTTTAATTAAGTTGTTAGTTTAGTTGTAATTATAATTTGCAAGCTGTGTTTTCCTATAATTGAGGGACTATACACGCTAAGAACTTTATTACTGCTATATAATGTATGTTATTGTATATTCCTTTGTTGGAAATCCTTAAATAAATAAATAAATAAATAGATAATTAAAGCAATTCGTGCAAAATTATTCCCTAACCATTCCAAAATATCAAATATGCACAACGTTAATATTCAAGTTTTCCCTTCTGCTGGCACTCCCGGAGTGCAACCCGTTTTTTTTGTTATAGGATGCAAACGAGCAGACGGATCACCTGGTGGTAAGCGATTACCGCCACCCATGGACACCCGCAACACCAGAGGAGTCACAAGTGCGTTGCGTTGCTTTTAAATTAGCCCCCACCAGAAGGGGGGAGGCCGGTTGGGCCTCCGGTACCCTCACTTACTCGACGAAACACAACGCAAACGCTATTTCACGCCGGTTTTCAGTGAGGCCGTCGTATCACTCTGGTCGAGTCGGCCCATTCGTGCCGAAGCGTGGCTCTCCCACGGTAATAACGGCTTGCTAGTACATGGAGATACATGGTTCAATTGACAGGAATATTTACATTTGACAATGGAGTAGAGTGCTCGAAATTCGACCAACTGATATATATTATGTCATGTCATTATACTCGTATATTGATATATGTAACCATAGTTACGCGCTTCGACTGCGTGTGTCAAATGCATACTTGTGTGCGTGTAGTGGTTTTTCATTAATTTAATGTATTTGTTATACATATTTTATATAAATATTAGCATTCGTCACTTCTTCTCTGTATAAACTATAAGTGTGCGAAATTTCATACTCCTCCGTCCGCCCAATTTTCGTAAAAAGGGATCCAAAATTTTCGCTTCACGAATTAATATATAGATACTGTGGCGGTGTTTAGCTTACAGTGGGTTTATAAATGATAAGTTGGATTAACGTGCAGAAATAGAGTTTATTTCACTTGACTTAAAATAAGACAATGTTAACTACTAAACTATAGAATGTTAATGTTATAAGAAATGTTTGATGAGTACAAAAATGTTGCAATCGGAACCCGCTTGACGCGAATGTAAATGATGTACTGACTTGTGCCTAATTTCTAGGTCAATATATAATATTGTTTATTGCGTGTATGCACACATAAACATGTATATATGTAGGAGTGTATGAGGTGTTCGGTTACATTACCCGAACAGATACTTAAACTAGAATTAAGTTTGTTAATTGTAAAAAATAACTAAAGGTTGTTGTTGAGGTAACAATTTAACCTTAACAGTAAATATAATATTATTTTTATCTCAATATTTAGAAGAGTCAATACAAAAAAACCCTTATATGTTAAGTTCCATACACTGTAGCATATCTGTAAGACGCGACCTGAAAGAAATGGTAAAGCGTGTACAATAAAATCAAAGAACTGTTCGAATTCATCCTAAATAATTATTCTATATTATATTCTACCACATATACACAACACCATCTAGCCCAAACTAAGCAGAGATTGTACTATGGGTACCAGACAATGGATAAAAATACATACATCCCTTTTTTTGTAAATACATACATATTATACATAGAAACACCCAGACCAAGACAAACATCAATGTCCATGCACACAAATCTTTGACTTGTGCGGGAATCGAACCCGCGACCTCAGGCGTGACAGTCGGTTACACTAACCACTACGCCATCGCCACCAACTTAATGTTTCTTTTACACTACATAAATACAAGTAAGTCAAAACAATGAAGCCAATTAATGCATCGTATGCTTTCAATGTATACCATTCCCAAATATCGTTTAGGTGGCATTTAAATCTGCACGCACGCACAAGAGCGGTGGTAAATCGTGCAAACTGCTGTTTCCCCCACATCTAAACCCGCTTATACACTTGCGCAACTTGTACTCACAAGTGGGGGAGTTGAAAGCTTCGTATTTAAAGGGAACTTGAAAGCGATAGAAGTTTAAGCAATAACAATTTTGTTTCAGTACTCATTCTGGAGAGGTACAGGTGTGTGAGTGTCAGAATGTGTTGGTGTGTTTATATGAATCATGTTCGTTGCTGCCAGTATTACTTGGATGGTTTTTCCAATGTGTTGATATTTTCTGGCAAAGAATATGCACATCCTTAACTATTAATTAGCACATTTTACGAAATGTATCACGTATACTATAGTAGAAAAGCTTATGCGTTAAATTGTATTCAACTATCTTTGTAGTTAATTCTAACGTCTTTCTTTGTTACGGCTACAGAGCTATGCTCCATTCTCTGATCCTTTGTGGCCGATAATATTGTTCTTTAGCCAGTCTTTTTTGGCGTAAAACCCTAGTAATGCAAAAGCATATGTAGCTTATTATGGTTATACGATTCAAGAGATCATGGACCATCAAAAGCTAGACTAACTATAAAGTTATTTTAACGCAATTATTGTATACCTGATACAACTCGTATATTATTATTCATTAATTTGTATATATTACAGAAAAATCGGCTTGATTAGATAGAGGTCACTGAAGATATAATTACCAATATTATGAGCAGCTCAGATTCATCCAAGTACGTACTGGGGAGTACGTACTTGGATGAATTGAGAAATTAGCTTCGTTGTACTTAAGTGAGCCGTCGTTTTTCATCTGAGAAAAAAAACATAAACCACAAACACACAAATTATAAAACATATAATATAATATGTAATCCTTACTAATATTGGAACGAAGTTCCTTACGGCAGGCTTGGAGGGGATAGGGATTTTGCTGCGCGACCGAACTGAAAAAAATTTGATAGTAAAACCGTAAGAAAAAATCCGTGGAAAAAAGTGCGTGGAATAAAACCGTTAAATGAGACGTGCGCAGGCGCGACAGTCGCATACACAAGCGAGTAGTGTATAATACCAGGATATCAGAAATCACTAAATGACCAATATATTTAAATGTTTGGAATCATTAAAATATATTGGTATAAATGAATATTCTTTATTCTATTTAGTGAATTGAGCACGATTTTTTTTGCAATTTGTGTCGATTCTACATTAGCCGAAGGAACTTCGTTCCTACCTGGTGTCCCACGACACCACATAATTTTTTATAAATTTGAAAGTAACTCTGTCTGTCTATCTGTCTGTCTGTCTGTTACCGATTTAGATGAAATTTGGTACAGATATAGTTTAAAACCTGGGGAAGGACATAGGCTACTTGTTAGAACTATTTGTATTTAATATCTTTAAATATTTAGAAAAAAACTTGCGTGTCGACAAATTGACGGCTTAATAAACAAAATTTTAACAAAAAAGAAAACCGACTTCAACAAAGAATATTCTAAAACTTAAAATGCACTAAAAAGTTAAAAAATAATTGCATATTCTTGTAAATAATTAAATTATTGTTATTTTTGGAGTCGGTGTCAGCCGCCCGCGCCGCGTGCTGTGTCTATGTGTGTAATTGTGCATGCCAATGTTATGTTATGATTATAGTAAAACATCTCATGTTTAATTAGTTACAAACCTACCTTGGCTGACACCGACTCCAATAATAACAATAATTTAATTATTCACAAGAATATGCAATTATTTATTAACTTTTTAGTGCATTTTAAGTTTTAGAATATTCTTTCTTGAAGTCGGTTTTCTTTTTTGTTAAAATTTTGTTTATTTATCGGTTTTTAGTGAACCTTGCCAAATATGAGAACATCATCAATGTTGCCAAATACGCATTATTAAGGATAACTCGAAAACGAATGGTCAAA
The DNA here is from genome assembly GCA_963564715.1 of Catocala sponsa. Lineage (NCBI taxonomy): Eukaryota > Metazoa > Arthropoda > Insecta > Lepidoptera > Erebidae > Catocala > Catocala sponsa. Next base: position 21,240,902 of record OY751349.1, read on the forward strand.
TCTTGATCAAAATTAAATGGGATCACACGGGAAGCACCAGCTTTCAAATAAAAAAAGAATAATCAAAATCGGTTCACCCAGTCGAAAGTAAGAGGTAACAAACATAAAAAACAAATACAGACGAATTGAGTACCTACTCCTTTTTTTGAAGTCGGTTAAAAAATACAAAGTGATTATAAATTACGAGCAACCAAAGGCTCCGGTCCTGTTCGGTTCTTCAAAACAAAACAGTTTCTGTTTCATCAGCAAACTTCTTGAGTATACAGGTGTGCCAACCACCACCATCAGCTTCGGATTTCAGAAGAGAGTAAGTGCAGCCTCCGTCCTTGCTTACAATTATTATTGCGTATCGCAATATTTGCAAGCAAGGATGGGGGGCCACATTTATATTTGAGATAGTCTTACCGTGCAGTAGATTTATATAATAATTCTTCAAAAGAGCATATCTAAAGAAACAGTGTAAAACAATATAGCAATACTCCATGCACTTCCAGCAACGTGTAGACATACTAACCACCACCGTCGGTGACGACATTCAGTGGAGATGGAACTCCCTGGATGTCGTCCCCAAGGATGGGAGCTAGTCGGGGACGTGACGCAGTCTGTATCTTCCGTTGATTCACTACTTGCACTTCTCTGAACAATTTTCTTGCATTCGCGTACAATCTTCTGAAGTATTGGATGACATAAAAACTGCTTCGTTGTATTTATGTATTATTAATATAGTAAACCTCATTCAATAGCGAATTGCCTTTAAATTTGCCACAAATTTTACGTTTATGCGCCCTCATGTATAAATAAAAAAATATGGCGGAGATATCAGAATATTTTTATAGATTTGTATAAATTTAAGAATAATCGGCTTGACTAGAAGTCGTTCTTGAAGTCACCGAAGACTTCTAATAATTACCAATATGATGAGCGGCCCATACCCCAGTACATACTTGGATGTATTTAGAAATAAGCTTCGTTATACTTGAGTGAGCCTACTTCTTCGCAATTCATCTACAAAAAATACAAATGGACAACGCGTGTGGTGTCTTTGGGACACCTGGTTGGCACGAATTACCTTTCGCTATATATAAATATATTTAATGGATTGATTGACAACATTGAATAATAAAATAGTAGATGACATCAAAGAAATGGAAATGTTTGATATGAAATACATACCTAGATGGCATATAAAAATTAACTATTTTGAAAAGGAAAAGAAAAAATAACAAAACATTATCAGAAGTATATTATGTTCTTTAATAAATGTATACATTTAAAATGTAGCACAAAATGTCATTCTACCTAAACAACAAATCGTATCAAAATATATCTATATATTAATACGTGAAGCAAAAACTTTGTACCCCTTTTTACGAAAATTACGCGTAAGTTTATATGGAGAAGGACGGGCGAATCCTAATATTTATATAAAATATGCATTAGAAATACATTAAATTAATGAAAAAACACTACACGCACACAACCAAACCATGCATTTGACACACGCAGTCGAAGCGCGTAACTATGGTAACATATATCAATATAATGACATAATATATGTCAACAATATCATACAGGCAAACTAGTTATTATAAAACCTCGAAATTAAAATTCCACCGCCTACATCTGTAGAAGTTGTCAGAACTAATAAATGGATAATTAATATACAACCAACATCAAAGTACAGTAAATAAAATAAATAAAATCCATGAGAAATAACAGTGGGCTTATAAAAAACAGGGAGAAAAGAGAAAGAGAGTGAGAGACAGAGAAATCGAGTGGCATACATTATACAGCAGTCAGCATATATCGTGGCGGTTACAACTTTTCCGTCTAGCTTCCACCCGCCGAGTGCCCGAAGTGTAACGTGCGTTAAAGAATTTCATTCCAATAGGACCGCAAACACACACATTATAAAATATATAATCCTCGAAATGCATAATTTTGTTTTGTATTAAAAGACCTTAATACTAAGTAAAACATCTTGAGTACTCATAAATGAGCGCACAGAATATAGAAATACAGATTGACTATAAATAAGGAGCAACCAAATGTTTCGGACCTGTTCGGTCTCTCGTCACAAAACTTTTTCTGTTGCATCAGCAGATTTCTTGAGTATACAGGTGTGCTAACCGCCACCATCAGCTTCGTATTCCAGAAGAGAGTAAGTGCAGCCTACGTCCTTGCTTACAATTATCATTGCGTATCGCAATATTTGCAAGCAAGGATGGGAGGCCACATTCATATTTGAGACAGCCATCTATTGCAGTAAATTTATGTGCTATTGAACAGTTCTTCGAAACAGCGTATATCTAAAGAAACAGTGTAGAACAACATGGTAATAGTTTAACTCGCAAGTAGTTGTGTTTTCGCCATGACTTACATCTTAATGAAAACGTGTAGACATACTAACCACCACCGTCGGCGACGACATTCAGTGGAGATGGAACTCCCTGGATGTCGTCCCCAAGGGTGGGAGCTAGCCGGGGACGTGACGTAATCTGTATCTTCTGTTGATTCACAACTTGCACTTCTGTAAACAATTTTCCTGCTGTCGCGTATAATTTTCTTCTCGTGGTTTTCTTGCTCTATCCCCCCTGTCTGCCATCCACATGTCCTCTGCTAATCACAGGATCACGTGGTGTGACCCCTAAACGTGGCTCTATCGGGCCGATGCCTCTGAGACAAGATGCCTCAGGTTCCCAACGCGTGCCAGAGTTTTAACCACGAGTGATAATGCCCCCGAAAGGACATTATTACCCATGTTGTCCGGGGTGTACCGGCCCAATATCTGCTGTTCCATCCCACGAGAATTGTAGCAGGGACCAGCAGCCGCCAAGCGCACTAGGAGGTTCTCTGGCTACACATCCCAAAGGAGGTACACAAATTACGGCCTTAGTGGACAAGAATATAATTTATCGTAAAAATGTCTCATAATATTTTATTTGTCGCCATCGTTTTCTTTTAACTGAACCTACCGGGAAAAAGGATTTTTTTTAACCTTTTATTGATTCAGTAAACCACTGTGGCTTGGGACAACATTGCCAGTGTTGAACAAAAGGTATTTTTTATAAGAAGTGAAATTATTACGAAACTATTTATATTAAATTAAGTTTTTACTAACACAAGTAATAATATTACTTGTGTTAGTAAAAACTCCACATATTATGTGGAATAAACAGGGATGTAATAGTATCAATTTATTAATATTGTGATTTATTTTACTAATCAATAGATTGACCAATTCAATTCAATTCATCATTCAATATGTGGTAGTAGCAACACTTTTCGTTGGACACTCGATCTTCAATGTAATTTATCGTTCGTGATGTGACAATGTTATGAGAGAGCTATAAAGTACAAATGCCTGGATTTTAAGAGACAAAATACAATCCAGACATGTAAGCCGGAAAGTATACTATGTATACATTTTAATTGATACCAGCATTACTGTAACTGCATAGTAGGCAGAAGAACAGTAGGCTGCTGTGCACATATATAGATAATGTCCATCATATGGTATTTATGTTGGGCAAGGTTTCAAAATAATGTAGCACCTCCTGCACCACACCTCGATAGTATGTTTAGTCATAATGAAGGTAATCTAGTGGTTGGAGACTAATAAACTAATACCAAAATATACTATTGTTTACTGTAGCCTTTGTTTCTTGGACTATTAATTAAGCTTTAACAATAAATGTATAGTAACTATAGTGATTTGATAGGGGCTTGCTTTGCAGAGCGAGCACTGGCTACCTGAGTTCAGTAAAGTAACTAGTTTTACCCTAGTGAGCTCTGTAAACCAGCTATATAAACTTATTCTAGGTTTTTAGACAGTAACAAGTATAATTAATATATTCATTTTGAAAACATTGCTTTGTGCCAAAGTATCACCGGAGCAATTCTGTTAATTTTGGATGCCTTATATATCTGAAACCCAACTAGATAGCATGTTGAAATTACACAAGGTTATAGAATACTAATAGTTCTTCGTAAAACATGCAGTTTTATTTTTGTCCATGCGAGGCCGAAGTTGTATGGGTTTGTTGCATATCTCCTTTGCCACCTACCTGCTTCAATTCCAAATTCAATTTTAACAAAATAAAATGCGATAAGCATCGGATGACACGAATTATTTAAGCGGTTTTCAGAACGTTTTCTGTAATAGATAAAAAGAAAAGATCGAATTTTTTGTTTGTTTGTAAGGATTTAAAAACTAATCGACCGATTTTGTTGAAAGTATTATTGTTAATATAGCGGCACACCTAACCGCAATATTCAACGGATGCATTGATGTGGGAATTTTTCTTAATTAATGAAATGTAGTAAAATAATACCTTCATTTAAAAATGGATGCAAAAAAACCCTAGTAATGTTTTTCAATAATACTTGTAATCAGTAAATTATATATATCAGCAATTAGAAAGCCATTTTGGTGTAAATAATTTATTTTATGTTTAATAATGGTTTTAGGAAAGGTCGTTCTTCGATAGAGACGCGTGTTACGCTTTTAAAACATAGATATATTCAGTGCCTGGACAAATTCGCAAGATGTCATTGGTATATTCTGTGATCTCTCTAAAGCCTTTAACTGCGTTTACTATCATACGCTGCTTCGAAAATTCAGGCATTATGGCATCCAAGATACTGCACTTGACCTAGTTGAATCCTAACTAAGCTATAGACTACAACACGTTGATAATAACGGACGTTGATAATAGTAGATTTTCTTGATTATCAGTCACAATGGGCGTGCCACAGGGCTCAGTTTTAGGGTCCTTTTTGTTTGCCGTTTGCCGTTCTTCGTACAGGATTTGTGTGACATTGTTTTATACGCGGATGACACATTCCTTATTTTTAAAGTAGACCGAAAGGCACTTAATTCAAATGCTGTTAATCCTGGGCTGGTTTACGGTAAATAATTTACTACTAAACTCTAAAAACCAAAATGTATTTTTTTATGGAATAGGGGGTAAACGCGCAGACGGGTCGCCTGATGGTAAGCGATTACCGCTACCTATGGACACCCACAACACCAGAGGAGTCACAAGTGCGTTGCCGGCCTTTTAAAAAGGAGTACGCTCTTTTCTTGAAGTGTTGAAGGTCGTATTGGGCCGGAAATACCGCAGGCGACAGCTCATTTCACAGTTTTGTTGTGCGAAGCAGAAAATTTCTGGAGAAACGCACAGTTGTGGAATCATCTAAATGATGGGGATGAAAATGCTGTCGCGTAGAACGATGCATGGCGAAAAGAAGCGGCAGGGATCAGTCCGAACAATTCCTCAGAGCAATCCCCATAGTAATGGCGATAGAAGATGCATAGCGAGGTCACATCTCTACCAAGGGGTCTAGCCGATTTGAAACATCCTGGCAGTCGACGATTCGAGTCGCTCTTCGTGGAATGCGGTCCAGAGGGAGAAGCTGGTACGGGGGTGCCCCTGCCCAAAGATGAGAACATCTCCTCTCTCTACGACTAGTCCAGTTTATGATATAGCGTTCCCCTACACCAACCGTCAAGGTTATATTAGGTGGAGCCGCTGTACCTTCCAGTGTCCGAGAGCACCTTCCGGGACCAGTTATAGACGGGTCTCGTCCCCAAATCTCGATTCTTCATCCTAACCTCAGAGATCCGGTTCTCGTAAGCGAGTTACCTCGTGCCCAAGTGACACTACCTATTCTCCAGATAGGTACCGGAGCAATGAAGCCGCTCACCACTCGCAACTCTGGGAGTTGCTAACGAAAACCTCGCTGAGGCCGACGGAGAAACCGCCTCCCATATCTCCATTATGGTACCGGAGCCGTATAAGGCACGCTTACTTCCGGACGTACATCCATACGCCTACCCAAATAGGCTCACAAGCCGAGTGAGGCCCGAGTCACTCTAGCTATGGCTCTTACTTGCTGAGCAGGCCCGAGATGCATTGTGGCAGTGAAACCACACTGCCAATTCGCTAAAGACAACTCCGTGCCTCGCGCGTCCGACTGGTTCGCACTAGCCGCACATGAGTCCGACGCTCGCTACGTGCTTGCCGAGCAACGAACATGTCGTCATCAGCGGCTAACCACTTACCCCTGCGAGTCCAACACCAATGTCATGCACCGCGCACTCTAATCAGCGGTCGATAAAATACGATTTTCGAGGCGCAGTGGGCTTCCTGACCCCACAGTATCCCGCGGGCAAAAAGTTAGTAGTGAATAAAGGCGCTGTTAATAATCTATAAATTAGTATGTCTTATAAATGCTTACCAAAAGTTGAGTCGACTAGAGTGACGTCAGTAAACGAGGAATCATCATCATATCATCCGACACTAGTGTCTGCTGTACACAGACACTTGTGTAGGAGTGATAAGAGTAAAAATCTCGTTGTACTTAGATGAGGCTTCTTCTTTGGCACATGTAACATACCTGTGAGCGGGAAGAGGCATTACGCACGTACAATACTTCTACGACAGTTCATCTAAAGAAGAAAAGACAATAAACATGACGATCATAAACATATAATACAAATAATCTATGGAATACAACAAGCAGATAAATATAAATAATAAATAGTACGTTTGCTTTCAATTTTTGTTTAAACCAAACGCATCAGTCGAATATTTCTCTTCTGTCGTGCTGTTCTGCTACGAATATTTTTTGGATGTTCATGATAAAATTTCTAGTGCATACAGATAATCATCCAGTACCATCGACTACAAATCCAGGTAAGAGATAAAACAGTCCACGTAGTTAATTGCAAACGTGTTATACCACGATTACAGTCAACGTTGGAGACCGGCTTTGAATTTGAAACACATATAAATGTATAATATATAAATTCCTTTCCATAGTGCAACATCTAGAGCAAACAGTAAAAAAGATTATGCAGCTAAATTAGTTAGATCTTTGTAATGACTTACGCCATAATACGAATCCTTCTGCGACGTGAAGATATACTAACCTCCACCATCAGCGACGATATTTAGAGGAGAGTGGAACTCCCTAGATGTCGTCCCCAAGAGTGGGAGCTAGTGGCAGATGTGAAGTAGTTTATTTTTCGGAAGATTACTTCTTGCATTTCTAAGGAGACTTGCTGATTTCTTGCTTGAAATAATCTACTGCTTCGGTCCAGTTCTGATACGTGTATATTTTTCCTTTTTCCTTAGAATCCTCTTGAGCATGTAGATAATTATGACACATAAGCTATGGATTCCAGATGAGAGTAAAGAAAACCTCTGTTGCTGATTATACCTATTGCAAATAGTTGCAATCAACAATAAAGGCCAACTTTGTATTTGAGGAAGCTATCTTCTACGTTAAGTGTGCGCAATAATTCTTCTTCGACGGAGCAACCACTTAAGAAATAGAATATATATATGACAATATTACATTGTGACATCACAGTGAATTACGACACGTTGTACAATTCCAACGAGAAAGACATGTGTATTCATATAAACGTAGTTAATGATTATTATTATGTCAAAGTTAAATAAGTAAATTTTAAATTTCAAACATAATATATTAGTATATATAATGTTTTGTTAAGCTTTTGTTTCTGTATAACTTAATAATTTATTTCAGGATCTATAGTCTACATATACATAATTATGTATCTAACCTATATAGTTACAAATAATATATTATTAATTTTAAAATGTTTTTTTTTGTTAAACCATTTTAAGTAGTGAACTTACTTCTCATTTGAAACAACGTCTGCGTGGATGTCCCCCTATACCGTGATACTGAACTTGTAAAGCACTAAATATTATTACGATAACTTCTATAATATATTTTCATATTTACCATAATGAGGAGAGGATCAGACTCGAGTATTTGGATATATTAAGAATAAGCTTCTTTGCACTTAAGTGAGCCATCTTCTTTGTCAAATGTAGTTAATTATTCTGCGGTAATTCATCTAAAGAAAAAAACAGAAAACACAATTTATTGCCACAAACACACAAACTATTAAACAGATAATCCCAGAATGTAATAATAAAATCAAAAAGAAAAAAATACTAGTCAGACACACAGAGTACAGACCTTTAAATACCTAAGTAACTAAAGGTCTTAATACAAAAATGATCATATTCTGTTTGCATCAATAATTCGAAAGAATTGGACTTCTCTAAAGAAACAACTTGAGTAGGTATACTTAAATGTCGGCTTCGAAATACAGAGTGACTATAAATAAGGGGCAACTAAATGCTTTGTTCCCGTGTGGTTGTTCTACACAAAACTTTTCCTGATTCATCAGTAAACTTCTTGAGTAGTGTATTGTGTGGCAGTTGTGCCGACCTCCACTATCAGCTACGGATTCCAGAAGAGAGTAAATGCAGCCTCCGTCCTTGCTTACAATTATTATTATTGCGTACAGCAATATTTGCAAGCAAGGATGGGAGGCCACATTTGTATTTGAGACAGCCGCCTCTTGCTGCAGATTTATGTAATAGTTCTTCAAAAGAGCATATCTAAAGAAACAACGTAGAACAATAAAGCAATACTTCAAGTCGCAAGTAATTGTGTTTTCGCCATGCACTCCCAGCAAAGAGTAGACATACTAACCACCACCGTCGGCGACGATATTCAGTGGAGATGGAACTCCCTGGATGTCGTCCCCAAGAGTGGGAGCTAGCCGGGGACGTGACGCAGTCTGTGTCTTCTTTTGATTCACCCCTTGCACTTCTCTAAACAAATTTCTTGCATTCGCGTACAATCTGCCAGAGCTAATAAGAAGCGCTCCAACGAAAGAGATATGTGAATTAATGTAAAATTAGTTCGTCATTTTGTAAAGTTTAGGGACATTGCCTCATTGGCATGTTTCTACAGAATATAGAACGGGGAGTGCTCTAAAGAATTATTCCACCTTATCCCGCCCTCCCCTTTCCTATCCAGAACAACGCGTGCTGGGCTCAGATGCCATCCTTACACGGTAGAGTTGACTAGAGCACGTACCAACAAGTTTGGGTCCTCATACCTCTGCCGAACGATCAAGGCATGGAATTCTCTGCAAGGCACATGTTTCCTTCTTCCTTCAATCCTGGGTCCTTTAAGAGAGGCATGAAAAAGCACCTTCTCAGGCCGTCAAAGTAGAGACCTCAACATCGCCTCAGCTGCTATGAGGACGGTATGGAGGCCACTGCTCTTAGACCACACGACAGCTTACCATTAGGCGGAGTGTGGTCATTTTGACGAGCAAATTAATTAAAAAAAAATTACAAATTAAAATTCTATGATTTTAAACAAAAAATATTGTAAATTTGATTAAATCTCATACAGTACCTAACTAACTTCCTTTGCATTTGTCACAAAGTATATGTGTAACTATGCGCTTTCATATTATGCTATTGGATGGATAGATAAAAAATTAGGTTAAGGTAACTAAATTATTGTTATAGATTTGTAAAATTTTAGAAAATCGCCTTGTCTTGTCACTGAAGACATTTATAAATACCAATGAGTAGCTCAGACCCCAGTACGTACTTAGATGCATTGAGAAATAAGCTTCGTTGTACTTGATTGAACCATCTTTGCCACATGTGAGACTATACCATAGGATTTATCTAGAAAACAAAAACCTACAAATATTATGATCACAAACACACACACACACACACACAAACGTTACAAATATATTATACTAAGAACATAATAAACAAAATAAAAACAATTTAGAACAACCCGGTGATGCATTATTTTGTATTTACAGACCTTCATACTAAGTAAATAATCTTGACAATTCATAAATGGCGCTTCAGAACATAGAAATACCGAGTGACTATTAATATATAAGTCTATATTCCTTCTACACAAAATGTTTCTATTCCATCAGCAAACTTCTTGAGTATACAGGTGTAACAACCGCCACTATCAGCTTCAGATTCCAGAAGAGTGTAAGTGCAGCCTCCGTCCTTGCTTACAATTATCATTGCGTACAGCAATATTTGCAAGCAAGGATGGGAGGCCACATTTATATTCAAGACAGCCGCCTCTTGCTGCAGATTTATGTAATATTTCTTCAAAAAAGCATATCTAAAGAAACAACGTAAAACAATGTAGCAATACTTCAAGTCGCAAGTAATTGTGTTGTCGCCATGCGTGTAGACAAACTAACCACCACCGTCAGTGACGACATCTAGTGGAGATGAAATACCCTAGATGTCGTCCCCAACGATGGGAACTAGCCGGAGACGTCATGCAGTCTGTATCTGCCGTTTCTTTTCTCTAATCTTTTGGAGCTAATTGGAGAGGTACAAAACGAGAGATTTGTATATTGATGTAACGGTAGTTCGTGATTATTTGTAATGGTAAAGTTACTAAAGTAAATTTCTATGTTTTTGAACAATAGTTACATGTATTGTAAATTTTATTAAACCTCATTCAGCAACGAACTTTCTTTGCATTTGTCAAAGTATACGTGTGTGCGCCTCCATATCGTGCTAATGGATGTATAAATAAAAAATGGGCAAGATAACCTAATATTTTAAAGATTTGTACAATGTTACGACAAAAACGGCTCGACTAGATTAAAGGTCACTGAAGAATTTTAATAGTTACCAATATGATGAGCGGCTAGTACATGCCTAGATGATTATAAAAATAAGCTTCGTTGCACTTGAGTGAGCCTTTTCTTCGCCACATGTAGATTCAAATTATATTTCAGCAGTTCATTTATGAAAAAATACGATAGCCACTAACACATATTATAAAGAAATGTTAAATGTAATAAGAAAATAAAAACAAATTAGAACCAAACCGATTATACATTATATTGTATTTAGGGACCTTAATACTAAGTAAAACAACTTGGAAACTCATAAATGACGGCACAGAATATAGAAATACAGAGGTACTATAAATTACAATTAGTTATATGCTTTGGTCCTGTTCGATCCATCTAAACAAAACAAATTCTGTTTCATCAGCAAACTTCTTGAGTATACAGGTGTGCCAACCACCACCATCAGCTTCGGATTCCAGAAGAGAGTAACTGCAGCCTCCGTCCTTGCTTACAACTATCATTGCGTACAGCAATATTTGCAAGCAAGGATGGGAGGCCACATTTATATTTGAGACAGCCATCCCTTGCAGTAGATTTATGTAATAGTTCTTCAAAAGTATATATCTGAAGGAACAGCGTAAAACAACATGGCAATACTTCAAGTCGCAAGTGTGTCTTCGCCATGACTTACACCCTAAACAGCACTCCCAGCAACGTGTAGACATACTAACCGCCACCGTCGGCGACGACATTCAGGGGAGATGGAACTCCCTGGATGTCGTCCCCAAGGATGGGAGCTAGCCGGGGACGTGACGCAATCTGTGTCTTCAGTTGATTCACCACTTGCATTTCATAGAATTTTATATAAAATAAGTGAAATTTATGTATATTTAAGTAAAAGTTATGTATATTAACATTTTAATATATAAATTCCTATCCAGAACAACGCGTGCTGGGCTCAGATGCCATCCTTACACGGTAGAGTCGATTAGAGCGCGTACCAAAAAGTTTGGGTCCTCATACCTCTGCCGAACGACCAAGGCATGGAATTCTCTGCCAAGGCACGTGTTTCCTTCTTCCTTCAATCCTGGGTTCTTTAAGCGGGGCGTGAAAAAGCATCTTCTCAGGCCGTCAAAGTAGAGACCTCAACATCGCCTCGGCTACTGTGGGGGCGATGCGGAGGCCACTGCTCTTAGACCACACGACTGCTTACCATCAGGTGGAGTGTGGTCATTTTGACGAGCAAAAAAAAAAACAAAAAAAAAAAAAAAAAACAAAACTATTTACCCGCTCTAAGGAGCAGAACGTGTGATCTATTTCTACAGTGTTACAACTACAGTGTGCCATGGCACATACAGACATGTCTCGAGCAAATAAATGTTTTGAATTGAATTGTAGAAAAATATGTTTACAACATTAACAATACTCTGTGCTAAGAATATATTAAATGACTAAGTACAAACTATTAATATCCTTGCATTATCTATGTATATATTAATCATCATATCAGCCAAAAGACGTCCACTGCTGAACATAGGCCTCCCCCAAGGTATTCCACACAGACAATATATTAATACGTGAAGCAAAATCTTTGTACCCCTTTTCACAAAAATTGCGTAGACGTAGGAGTATGGGCTCAATTAAATTGTATATGGAGAAGGAGTGGCAAATCATTATATTTTTATACAAATGCATTAGAAATACGTTAAATTAATGAAAAAACACTACACGCACACAACCATGCATTCGACACACGCAGTCGAATCGCGTTCGTAGTATTTCGGCATTGTTCGGCATATGTCGTACAATTCTTCGTAACTATTGTTACATACCTTATTTATATGTAATACAGAAAAAAGAAAACAAAGTACCAAGCTTAGGAATATCGACAATGACAGAGTATAGTTAAGTAGATAATTATTTGTTCGAAAAAGATAGGTAAATTAACCTGTACAGCCTTGGCGAAATCTAAATTAAATGTGATTATAAGGGTATAGTCACCTTAATAACAATCAAACTTAAAATTTAAATCAATCATGGTCGAATATCGACCACTGGGCGACCGCTAGTTTTAATAATAAGGTATCATTTATTCAACGTAACGTCAATTCAATTTTAGATTGTGCATGTTGGACATAACAATTATTTGTCGCTCACTAGTATGCATTCTTTACGACGATACTGCAAAGATATTTCGCAGACCCCAGGCTGATTAAAATGTTCATTTTCTCTACAACTGGGTTTCATACTTATAATTAGTCGTCCCCCAATAGAGGAGGTATAGCACCCCATCGCCGCGCAAAACCTGTAGGGCTCCTCCCTTGCTGGGAATCCTCCCACTGATGGTATTTACAAAGCGTAAATACTTGAATAACATTATGAGAGGAATACAAAATGTCATTGTAGGGGACGGAATATCGATAATTATTTTATAACGACGATACATGAGTATCGGTTAGTTATCACACTTTCATAGTAGTGCACACCGGAAAGACGTTACAAGTGGCGTACCTCGATAGTGTATGGATCCACGGCGAGGAATTCAACCTCCATCTTCCACTATCCTACGGATATCATGACTGTATCTGCCGTGATCGCTCTCATGAACGAGGCTCCCAGCCAGGATGCGTCCGCCACACATAACGATGGTTGTATTGAGCATTATAATACGACGCGGAATTAAAGCCTGTTTACCACCCTGGCCTACATCCCGATACTTAGGTTTACGCAAGCTTCGTCTCTTGTAAAGGGCCACCGAGAAAATATAACAGGGTCGCCAGCTTACAATTAGCACCAACGGGGAATAAAGCCCCAGTAAACCGATCAGAGACTGGCGTTTGCATTCCACGACTTTACTATTTGGGTAAATAAATGTTGCATTACCCTATCCAGTCCGCTACCTGGTCTACCACCTGATTCCCTATCCTCCTCTATCTTTCAGAACGCCTTTTCATTCAACCCTGACTAAGAAACCGGACCAATACTAATGCGTACGTGACAAACATAAAACGAATTCACTGCTGGGTAATTATATTTATTATAACATAATATTTAATCAGCCTCGGATATGAATACTTGTATGTAGAATATAAACACTATTAATACATACGTTATTACATTACACGTTTATAATAAAATAAATGTCAACCACTCACCGGGTCCTGTGACCTGCAATAAACAATTACACGTAGCTAATTTCAAATGTATAATTTATTTGAAAGTAGAACACAAAATATTTGAAATATTCGATATTAAAAATACATAAAGTGTAAAACAACCGTTCCAGTATTCTACAAGGTAATATAATGTAATAAAACATATACAACGAGCTGTCCATCTGTTTCAAATTGCTTTAAGGACAAAATGGACTATTTTTATGTGCAATTACATAATATATTAACACGTGCAAGATCTACTTTAGTACTTAGAGAATCATTTTGAGCACCTCTTCTTAAATTTCGTCTTAGGAATACATACTCACTGTGAATTTGAAACAACCAGGTTCAGTTCTTCCACGCTCAATTATTTTTCTGTTCCATCAGGCAAGTTCTTCGGCGAACCTCTTTCAGCTTCAAATCCAGAAGAGAGTAACCGTGACCTCACTCCTTACTTACGAATAGTATAATACTCGTGAACAAGGGGGATGGCCAGATTTGTGACTGAGACAACCGTCTCTTGCAGTGAAGAATATTTGAAGTTGCAGAGTTGTTTCTTCAATGACTGCACTTTCAGCAACGAGTAGATATACTAACCACCACCATCGGCGACGATATTTAGAGGAGAGTGGAACTCCCTAGATGTCGTAACCCAAGGGTGGGAGCTAGTAGCAGATATGCAGTAGGTTATTTCTCCGGAAGATCTGCCAATTGTCCGGCTGAGAAGAACTAAATATATACCAATATAGGCACCAACCACCACCAGCGGCAATAGATATCCAATTTAAAAACACAGCGTCACACAGAACTTGAATTATAATTGAATTAGTCTTACCTATACTTTGCCTTACTGGACTATAGGTAACATTATTATAAATCGCGTCAGAATGAGTTTTCCTGCTTACATGTACTTGCAATACACATACATACCCCACTTCATCAGTACCCTTCATGTTTTAGAAAGTGGTTCAACATGCGTGTAGCTACAAAATTTCTTTTTCCTTTCGACAAATTAAATCAAAATATCAATATGCATTATAAATTACGAGCATTTAAATGTTTCGGTCCCGTGCGATTCCTCAAGACAAAACTTTTCCTATTACATCAGCAAACTTCTTGAGTATACAGGTGTGCCAACCGCCACCATCAGCTTCGGATTCCAGAAGAGAGTAAATGCAGCCTCCGTCCTTGCTTACAATTATATCGCAATATTTGCAAGCAAGGATGGGAGGCCACATTTATGTTCGAGACAGCCATCCATGCAGTAGATTTATGTGCTAATGAATAGTTTTTCGAAACGGCGCACTATGGGACAGAACCGTTCGTACCGTCTCAAAAATAGGTTATGGGAATATTCGATGTTCGATATTGAATATTTTGTTAATGCACATATCTGAATGTCTAATACATATTATATAGTATTTAAAATAGATTGTTTTCTTTTTTTTTAAATAAAACTTGTCTTGCAAGTTGACGCTCAAAATAATTTCGATTATGTAGCACTGAATTCCACCAGCTTACATGGTCATGTTTTGATTATTTTCATTGCAAATCTATAAGTATGATATAATATGGTTAGAATGGTTATTAAGTACTTCATATAAAAAAGTATTTAAGTGGACTTTTATGTACAAACTGGAGAGATATACCATTTTTTTATAGTATCTAATATTATAAACTTTAAATAGGAACCCTTATTAGAAACTTTAAATAGGCTTTTGACAGTTAGCGATGTCTGACGATATCGTAATTTTTTATAGCATCACATAAACAGCTCATATAGAAGTCCAGGCAAAACAATTTTTTGCCCGAATTTGCCCCCTTTGAAATGAGATGAAAAATGCCTGCTCGGGGAAAATGCAAAATATATAAAAAATATTTTAAAATTTAATTAAGTTTATTTTTGGAAAATAAGATTATTTTTGACATTTTATTGTTAAAGAATATTATCCATTAATAACTAAATTTAGGTAAGGTGGTCATACTGGGTAATCTATTAATAGTAAAAATATTAATGAAGAAAATAAAATTAATACATTACCCAGGATGTGGTTAATGTTTGTTATCACTGTGTGAATTGAATAATTCTCAAATAACCTTTCGTTTCAAAAACGGGCTGTGAGAACATTGGAAGAGAAAAAAGTACAGAAGATAAGAAGAAACTTTTACAAAGTTGATAAACCCCGCCAGGGAAGTGGAAATAGCAATGTCGACAATACAACTCGAACTACTAATGCTCTTCAGAAATTACAGGAGTTGATGAGGATCTTATTAAAAAGGTTCTATATAATTCTTCAGACTTTGGTATCCGGTACTCCAGTAAAAATTGGTGAATATTCTCCCGCTACTGCACAAATACGTTACAAAATATATGTGGTGTAACAGTACATAAGACATTTTGTTACACAGTACATAAGACATTAGACATTTTGTTATTCTGCCTATTGGTAATATATCTGAGGATGCCCAAAAATCTCGTAATAAAGATTACAAAAATATCAGATGATATCACTCTAGAAAGTGCTCCAGGTCCGCAACGAGTGAAGACTTTTCATGGTTTTCTATTTACGTCAGATCCATACATATCAAGTATCAGAAAACCATCAGTCACTGTTTCCAAGGAATTATTAGACGAAGCCAAGAACCTATTAGATATTTAAATTGAAGTATGTATATCGATTTTTTCCTATTTTATGTAGTGGATTAATAGATATTTGTCATTTATTATGTATTATTTTTATATGTAATATTAAAAAAATATATGAAATAATAGTGTACTATCATAAAACTTTATAATTATCGTTCAATATGTTAAGTAAACTACTTTTTTGTATGAAAAAGTGTAATTTATATTTTTGTATTATTTTTTTACATATTATAAATTAAAAAAGTAACAACGAATGTACCATTATTTGATAGTATATACATTATAGATACTACGTACCAAATTTCAGCTGATTACTTCAATTAACAACAAAGTTACAGATTTTTGAGACGGTACGGTTTTATCCCATAGTGCGGTGTATAAAAAAAAACAGTGTAATCCTACATGGGAATAGTTCAACTTGCAAGTAATTGTGTTTTCGCCATGCACTCCCAGCAACGTGTAGACATACTAACCACCACCGTCGGTGACGACATTCAGTGGAGATGGAACTCCCTGGATGTCGTCCCCAAGAATGGGAGCTAGCCGCGGACGTGACGCAATCTTCTCTCTTCTATTGATCCACCACTTGTAGATCTCTGAACAAATTTCTTGCATTCGCATACAATCTTAGGAAGCCTAAAGTATCGGATGACATTACAAAAATGCTACCTTGTATTTACAATTAAATATACAGAAAACGCTATGATTACGAAAACAAAATATTGAAATGATGAGTATAAGGACGCGTTAAGAATTATAAATACGATGAATTGTCCATTGTCCTCTGACTGTTATTAGAATCAACATCAATATGTTTTACATCTGAAGTTAAGGTTAACACTTTGTTAATCATCGTGAGAACACTTAAATGTCGCTTAAGGGAAAAAGTGGAATTCAATTTGCAGCAACCGTGCTTCAGTTTTCCCTTATAACCTTAGCTGCTGCATCAAAACATTTTCAAGCTTACAAATTTGCTATCCACCTCCATTGTATATATTTTAATCAAAATAAATTGCGATAGGGATAGGATGACACGAAATAATTTAAGCAGCTCTCAAGACGATTTTCACACTCAATAAAGGCGCTGTCCAGAGTAAAACAACAACTAGTACCTTGACGGAGACTAGCGAAATTAATTACATGTTACAAGCAAAGTAGTTAATAAAAGTATGTTGTACCCCGTCGATAGATGGCGTTGTTCCATCCCGCTGAATCGCGCTATGATTTGGTGCACGGCCTTACTATATAAGCCGAACGAATTTTTTGTTTTGTTGAACGCTTATATACAGTACTATCTTTGTGTGAGAATAACATCAATAGTTACTGAACGTGTGAAGTATTTCATTTCAAGGATCCTTGGAATAAGTATTTCAGACGCTTTAAATAATCATTGATGAATGATGTCTTAAAAATGCTTACCAGAAATTAGCTCGACTAGAGCGACGTCAGTACACGAGGAATCATCATCATATCATCCAAGCACTAGTGTCTGCTACACAGACAGATGTATAGTGGTGATACGAGTAAAAAGCTCATTAAACTTAGGTGAGGATTCTTCTTCGGCACATGTAATATACTTGTAAGCGGGAAGAGGCATTGCGCACGTCCAATATTTGTACTACAGTTCATCTAAAGTGAAAAGATAATAAACGCGATGATTACGAACACATAAAACAATGGGAGGGCTCCAACAAGAGAAAATTATGGATATTAATGTAAAGGTACTTCGTGATTATTTGTAATGTTTAAGTTACAAAAGTAATTTCTTATGTTTTCAAACAAAAATATTGTAGACTTGCTTTTGCTCGTGGCTTCGCTCGCGATAGAGTATAACTTATGTGACTCGGTGATAATATAAGTGAAAGAATTTAAAATCGTTTGTGTAGTTTTTGAGTTAAATCCTTACTAACAAATAAACAAAAAATAAAATCTTTCCGCTTTATAATATAAGTATCACTATAAATTTTATTAAACCTTATTCAGTAACGAACTTTTCTTGGCATTTGTCACAAAGTATATGTGTATACGTCTTTAAATAGTGCTTTTGCAAGTAAAAATATAAAAAAATCGGTTAAGGTAACTAAATTATATTTTATAGATTAGTACAATGTTAAGAAAAAACGGCTCGATGAGCGGCTCAAACCCGTACTGGGTTCTGAGCCGCTCATAGTGCTCGGCTGATTTGAAAAATAAGCTTTGTTTCACTTGAATGAGCCTTTTTCTTCGCCACATGTAGATTCAAAATATATATCGGCAGTTCATCGATGGAAAAATAAAAAATATGATAGCATAATATACAAATATAATAAAAATGTAAAAAAAAACAAATTAGATCCATACCGATGATGCATATTGTATTACATGACCTTAATACCCTGTAAAACATCTTGAGAACTGATAACTCATAGATGACGGCACAGAATATAGAAACAAAGAGTTACTATAAATTACGAGCAATTAAATATTTCAGACCTGTTCGGTTCATCTACACAAAACTTGTTCAGTTCCATCAGCAGATTTCTTGAGTATACAGGTGTGGCAACCGCCACTATCAGGTTCGGATTCCAGAAGAGAGTAAGTGCAGCCTCCGTCCTTGCTTACAATTATCATTGCGTACAGCAATATTTGCAAGCAAGGATGGGAGGCCACATTTATATTTGAGACAGCCATCTCTTGCAAAAGGTTTATGTAATAGTTCTACAAAAGAATATATCTGAAGGAACAGCGTAAAACAACATGGCAATACTTCAAGTCGCAAGTAAGTGTGTCTTCGCCATGACTTACACCCTAAACAGCACTCCCAGCAACGTGTAGACATACTAACCACCACCGTCGGCGACGACATTCAGTGGAGATGGAACTCCCCGGATGTCGTCCCCAAGGGTGGGAGTTAGCTGGAGACGTGACGCAATCTGAGTCTTCAGTTGGTCCCTATACACAATTTATTTTCATTTTCATCAGCAAACTTCTTGAGTGCACAGGAGTGCACACCGCCACTACCAGCTTCGGATTCCAGAAGAGAGTAACTGCAGCCTCCGTCCTTGCTTACAATTATTATTGCGTATCGCAATATTTGCAAGCAAGGATGGGAGACCACATTTATATTTAAGACAGCCATCCCATGCAGGAGATTTATGTAATATTTCTTCAAAAGAGCATATCTAAAAACAGCTTTAAACAATATAGCAATGCTTCAAGTCGCAAGTAGTTGTGTTTTCGCCATGCACTCCCAGCAATGAGTAGACAAACTAACCACCACCGTCGGCGACGACATTCAGTGGAGATGGAACTCCCTGGATGTCGTCCCCAAGGGTGGGAGCTAGCCGGGGATCTATCTTCCGTTGATTCACTACTTGCACTTCTGTGAACAATTTTATTACATTTGCGTACATTCTTCTGAGGTATTGTATGACATAAAAAAATGCTTTGTTGTATTTAAGTATAAATTATATAGCAAGCACTGTGATTACAAACAAAACATGCAACAAATAATGAGGGAAAGCATATTTCAAAAAATATACGACGAATAGTCGATTGTCCTCTAATTGTTGTTGAAATAGTATTTTTAAATATGCTACCAACCAAAAATCTTTACTAGAGCGGTGGCAATAAACGAGTGATCATCATCGTATCACCCCTACACAAGTGCCTGCTATACATCTGTATAGTAATCTACTTGTGTAGTGGTGCTTCGAGTAAAACACTTGTTGTATTTAGGTGAGGCTTCTTCATCAGCACATGTACCATACCTGTGAGGGGAAAGAGGCATTACGCGGGTACAATATTTCTTTGAAAATTTGTCTAGCGTAGAAAAGATAATAAACACTTTGAACACACATATAACAGATTATCCACAGCATATTACGACAACATAAATATGAATTATGTATAGTTAATTTGCTTCAAACAGTTTATTTATTTAAATAAAAAATAAATGAGTTTATAAATTGTTATAAATTGTGCATAGCGATTATAGATTTCAATTTACTAGCTACCTTAGTGCTTTTGTTTTACACAAGCTTTTTGCTTCCTCAGCAAACTTCTTGAATATACAGGTGTACCAACCGCCACCATCAGCTTCGGATTCCAGAAGAGAGTAAGTGCAGCCTCCGTCCTTGCTTACAATTATCATTGCGTATCGCAATATTTGTAAGCAAGGATGGGAGGCCACATTTATATTTGAGACAGCCATCTCTTGCAAAAGGTTTATGTAATAGTTCTACAAAAGAATATATCTGAAGTAACAGCGTAAAACAACATGGCAATACTTCAAGTCGCAAGTAAGTGTGTCTTCGTCATGACTTACACCCTAAACAGCACTCCCAGCAACGTGTAGACATACTAACCACCACCGTCGGCGACGACATTCAGTGGAGATAGAACTCCCTGGATGTCGTCCCCAAGGGTGGGAGTTAGCTGGAGACGTGACGCAATCTGAGTCTTCAGTTGGTCCCTATACACAATTTATTTTCATTTTCATCAGCAATCTTCTTGAGTGTACAGGAGTGCACACCGCTACTACCAGCTTCGGATTCGGAGTAAATGCAGCCTCCGTCCTTGCTTACAATTATTATTGCGTATCGCAATATTTGCAAGCAAGGATGGGAGGCCACATTTATATTTGAGACAGTCTTCCCATGCAGTAGATTTATATAATAATTCTTCAAAAGAGCATATCTAAAGAAACAGTGTAAAACAATATAGCAATACTCCATGCACTCCCAGCAACGTGTAGACATACTAATCACCACCGTCGGTGACGATATTTAGTGGAGATGAAAAACCCTAAATGTCGTCCCCAAGGATGGGAGCTAGCCGGGGACGTGACGCAGTCTGTATGTTCCGTTGATTCACTACTTGCACTTCGGTGAACAATTTTATTACATTTGCGTACAATCTTCTGAAGTATCGGATGACATAAAAAAATGCTTCGTTGTAAGTTGTTAAGTATAAAATAAAGTAAACGTTGTGATTACAAACACAAAATATGAAACAAATAATAAGTAAAAGCACGTTTTACAAACATAAATACGACGAATAGTGCTACGTCCTCTAATTGTTGTTAGAATCATTCATTTATTGTATTTAGTATTTAAAGGGATACATGCAGCTGACTGTTTTACGTTCGAAGTCATTTTTAATACTTAGTAAATGACCGTGATTATGCTCATATAAATGCACTATGCGCTTTAGGAGTAAATAATATATGTTTTCATTGGCAGCAACCATTTGCTTCAGTACTTTCCCTCCTAACCTTTTGTGCTGCCTCAACAAATTTTTAAGCTTACAAATTGTGGTAATGAAATGCAATAAGAAACGGACGGCTCGAATCATTTATGCAGTTTTCAGGATGATTTCCAAACTCACTATAGGGGTAGGCAGAGACTAGGAATTTTCATTTGCTACGATCCTGACATACTGGCTTCCTTCACTTTCATCATTTTCCTCATACACGCTCGCCGGTTTAAGGTGCTCTTAACCTGGCTTTTGTCCAGAACGTCTCCAACCTGATCAAGAAACTTACGCCTAGGTCTACCTCTTGCGACTGTTCCATTCACACTAGCCTTATAATCTTTCTTAGTCAGTCTTTTCTCGTCCATTCTTTCTACATACCCAAACCAGCTTAACATACCTTTTTCTATTCTTGTCACTATATCGACTTTCATGCCGCATCTCTCTCTAATCACACTATTCCTTATTCTATCTTTGAGCGTCACACCACATATGTCTCTTAGCGCTCCCATTTCTACAGCATTTATTTTGCTCTCATGCTTCTTTTGCCATACTCAATATACTATTAAAAATGCTTACCAAAAATCAGCTCGACTAGAGCTACGGCAGTAAAAAAGGAATTATCGTCAAATCATCCATGCATTAGTGTTTGCTACACAAATACTTGTGTAGTGATGATACGAGTAAAAATCTCGCTGTACTTAGATGAGGCTTCTTCTTCGGCACATGTAACGTACCAGTGAGTGGGAAGAGGCATTACGCTGGTACAATAATTCTCCGAAAGTTCGTCTAAAATAGAAAAGACACAAAAACACTTTGAACAAGACACATATAACAAATAATTCACAGCATATTCCGAGAACATAAACATAAATTATGAATAGTAAGTACATTTGCTTCAAATTGTTTAATATTAATTTAAATAAAATATATGTAAATGAGTAAATAGGTTGATGCTTAAAGCAAACGCACCAGTCAAATATTTTATATAATAGTTCAAGGGGCACAGCTATTTGGTTGTTTCACTTCAACTTAAGAATGTGCAGGACGATCATATATTTTAATTTACTAGCTACCTTGGTGCTTTTCTTTCACACAATCTTTTTGTTTCCTCAGCAAACTACTTGAGTATAAAGCAGGTGTGCCAACCGCTACCATCAGCTTCGGATTCCAGAAGAGAGTAACTGCAGCCTCCGTCCTTGCTTACAATTATCATTGCGTATCGCAATATTTGTAAGCAAGGATGGGAGGCCACATTTATATTTAAGACAGCCATCCCATGCAGGAGATTTATGTAATATTTCTTCAAAAGAGCATATCTAAAAAACAGCGTTAAACAATATAGCAATGCTTCAAGTCGCAAGTAGTTGTGTTTTCGCCATGCACTCCCAGCAATGAGTAGACAAACTAACCACCACCGTCGGCGACGACATTCAGTGGAGATGGAACTCCCTGGATGTCGTCCCCAAGGGTGGGAGCTAGCCGGGGATCTATCTTCCGTTGATTCACTACTTGCACTTCTGTGAACAATTTTATTACATTTGCGTACATTCTTCTGAGGTATTGTATGACATAAAAAAATGCTTTGTTGTATTTAAGTATAAATTATATAGCAAGCACTGTGATTACAAACATTAAACATGCAACAATTAATGAGGGAAAGCATATTTCAAAAAAATATACGACGAATAGTCGATTGTCCTCTAATTGTTGTTGAAATAGTATTTTTAAATATGCTACCAACCAAAAATCTTGACTAGAGCGGCGGCAATAAACGAGGGATCATCATCGTATCACCCCTACACAAGTGCCTGCTATACATCTATATAGTAATCTACTTGTGTAGTGGTGCTTCGAGTAAAACACTTGTTGTATTTAGGCTAGGCATCTTCATCAGCACATGTACCATACCTGTGAGGGGAAAGAGGCATTACGCGGGTACAATATTTCTTTGAAAATTTGTCTAGCGTAGAAAAGTTAATAAACACATTGAACACACATATAACAAATTATCCACAGCATATTACGACAACATAAATATGAATTATGTATAGTTAATTTGCTTCAAACAGTTTATTTATTTAAATAAAAATAAATGAGTTTATAAATTGTTATGAATTGTGCATGGCGATTATAGATTTCAATTTACTAGCTACCTTAGTGCTTTTCTTTTACACAAACTTTTTGCTTCCTCAGCAAACTTCTTGAGTATACAGGTATACCAACCGCCACCATCAGCTTCGGATTCCAGAAGAGAGTAAGTGCAGCCTCCGTCCTTGCTTACAATTATCATTGCGTATCGCAATATTTGTAAGCAAGGATGGGAGGCCACATTTATATTTGAGACAGCCATCCCTTGCAGTAGATTTATGTAATAGTTCTTCAAAAGAATATATCTAAAGGAACAGCGTAAAACAACATGGCAATACTTCAAGTCGCAAGTAAGTGTGTCTTCGCCATGACTTACACCCTAAACAGCACTCCCAGCAACGTGTAGACATACTAACCACCACCGTCGGCGACGACATTCAGTGGAGATGGAACTCCCTGGATGTCGTCCCCAAGGGTGGGAGTTAGCTGGGGACGTGACGCAATCTGAGTCTTCAGTTGATTCACCACGTGCATTCCTTAAAATTTTACTGCATTCTTCTGGAACCTGTTACAGAGGTCCAACCAAATTAGACCGCTCGTGATTATTTAAGACGTTAAAGTTAATATAAACTTAAATAAAATTATTGCGAAAAGAGGAACTCGCCACTCGCTGATTTCAGCATGAATAGGCCCATTCATGCTGAAATCAGCGAGTGGCTCGACCGGGGAAGTACTACCCTCTCACAGAATATCGACGTCAAATACCAGTATTCCTACTGTTGTGTTTCGATTGGTGAGTGAGAGTGCCGGAGGCCCAATCACCTTCTTTTTCTCTTCCCGTTCCTTCTCCTTCCCACTTTCCTTTTTTCGTAAAGGGTCAGCAACGCGCAAGTGATGCCTCTGGTGTTGCAGGCGTCCATAGGCTACGGTGACCACTTACCATCAGGTGGGCCGTATGATTGTTTGCTACCTTAATTTAATGAAAAAAGCCTCGGATTGCGCGACCCAACTACTGCAATAGAGAAAGGTTAACAATACTGAATTACTTTGAATAGGGACAACCGCATCATGGGATCCACGCGTATCTTTTCAAAGTCAGAGTATGAGACAATATGAATACCATGTTACTAAAGTCCACCATGCTGCATCGTAGCCTAATTGCGTAAAATTAGCGATCAGCAATTTATGCGCACCTACCACGCAATAATAAAATCGTATTACGTAACCACATGCTAATTATTTGATGCTCACTATGCCACTTGCTTAGTATGCATTCTTTACGACGATACTGCAGAGGTATTTCGAAGACCCGAGGCTGATTAAAATGTTACTTTCCTTTAATACTGGGTTTTCGATCAGATCGGAGGTGTTCTGGACAAAGGCCAGGTTAAGAGCTCCTTGAACCGACGGGCATGTATGAGGAATGTGATGAAAGTGAATGAAGCCAGAGAAGTGTGTCAGGATCGTAGCAAATGGAAATCCGTAGTCACTGCCTACCCCTCTGGGAAA
The DNA here is from genome assembly GCA_963564715.1 of Catocala sponsa. NCBI lineage: Eukaryota > Metazoa > Arthropoda > Insecta > Lepidoptera > Erebidae > Catocala > Catocala sponsa. The sequence continues at coordinate 21,266,016 of OY751349.1, forward strand.
CAGGCGTGAATCTATGTATGTATGTTTATAATCAACCCTCCCCCAGTGGAGGGGGTTTAGCGACACATCCCCGCGCAAAACCTGTAGGGCTTCTCCCTTATTGGGCACCCTCCCACTGAAAGTATTTACAAAGTGTAAATACATGAATAAAATTATGAGAGGAATACTAAATGTAGAGGACGAAATATAGATAACTACTTTATACCAACGAAACATTAGTATTGATTAGTTATCACACTTTCATAGTCTTGCACCACCGGAAAGACGTTACAAGTGGCGTACCTTAGTAGCGTATGGATCCACGGCGAGTAAATAAGCCTCCATATTTCACCATCCTACGGATATCGTGACCGTGTCTGCCGTGATCGCACTCGTATTAATGAGGCTTCAGCCAGACCATGAAGACGGTTTTATTAAGCATTATACTACGTAGAATTAAAGCCTCCGGGTACCCCTTGACCTGCATCTCAATACTTAATGTTTACGCGACCATCGTCTCTCGTATAGGACCACCGGTCATAGATTACAGGGTCGCCAGCTTACAAGTAACCCCAACATCGTGGTTGTGGTTAGTTGTAAGCTGGCGACCCTATGTTCCTATACATACATACATACATACATAGATTCACGCCTGTTTCCCAGAGGGGTAGGCAGAGACTACGGATTTCCATTTGCTACGATCCTGACACACTTCTCTGGCTTCATTCACTTTCATCACATTCCTCATACACGCCCGTCGGTTCAAGGAGCTCTTAACCTGGCCTTTGTCCAGAACGCCTCCGATCTGGTCGAGAAACGTTCCTATATAGCCTCAGTAAACCAATCAGAGACTGACGTTTGTATTCCACCACTTTGCTATTTGGGTAAATGTTGCATTACCCTATCCAGTCCGCTACCTGGTCTACCACCTGATTCCCTATCCTCCTCATTCTCTCAGAATGCCCTTTCATTCAACCCTGCCAAAGGAACCGGACCAATACTAATGCACACGTGACATACGTTATACAAATTCACTGCGGGATAATTATATTATTAAAACACAATATTTTAATCAGCCTGGGACATGAATACGTGTCTATTTTAAACAATATTAATACAAACGTTAATGCATTACAAAATTATAATAAAATGAATGTCAACCACTCACCAGGTCCTGTGGCCTGCAATAAACAATGTACACACGTAGTTAATTTCAAATGTACAACATTTTAAAAAGTAGAACACACAACACTAGAAAATGTAGACAACTATTTCAGTATAATACAAGGTAAAATAATTTATTAAAAACATAAATAGAAAACAACGAGTAGTCCATCTGTTTCAAATTGTTTTAAGAAGAAAATGGATTATTCGTTTTGTGAAATTACATAATATACTAGATGTGCCCAAGGTTTCACTCGCGTTTATGGTTACTGCGCCGCCCCCGTGGGCCGTAGCGTGATGTTATATAGCCTATGTTAAATTGACTATCCGACATTAAAAGAATTTTTCAATTCGAACTCGTAATTTCTGAGATTAGCGCGTTCAACCAAACAAACAAACAAACTCTTCAGCTTTTTAATATTAGTATAGAATATAGATAAACACGTGCATCAGAGAATCATCTTGAGCACCTCTCCTTGAATTTCGTCTTAGGAATACATACTGAATTTGAATTTAAAACAACCAGGTTCAGTTCTTCCAAGCACAAATATTTTTTTGTTCCACCAGGCAAGTTCCTTGTAAACCTCTTTCAGCTTCAAATCCAGAAGAGAGTAACCGTGACCTCACGCCTTACTTACAAATAATATAATACTCATAAACAAGGGGGATGGCCAGATTTGCGACCGAGACAACCTCTACTCAGAACTCCTGGGGGACAAAACTAGTATATTGGAAAGTAATAAAAATAAACTTAGTAATGTTTTTATTAAAAGTACTAGGAAATTGAGAAAATACTTTAAGTTAAATAAATTAATTAAAAAGTTAAATATTAATCTTAATAAGTTAAACAAGGTTAGGAAGGTGACACAGCATAACAGTGAATTGGTGAAGGAGCATGATGCTTTATTAATAAATTTAGAAAAAAGCAATGATCAAGTAGTTGCCAGTAGGTTACAGTATGAAGCACATACAGCCGAATTAAATCATCAAATTAACAACTTAGAAGAACAACTTACAAGAATGAGCCTTAATCACCATAAAGAAACATCCGAATATATTTTGAAGTATGAGGAAATTGCCAGAGTTGGTAGGGAGAACATGGAACATGTTCTCTCACTAACTAATAACAATCTTTGCGGTAAGTGCTTACAGGCTACACCTTATAATAACCTGTCAGCTGTTTGTGATTTGGATTCAGTAAACAGTGGTACCACCTCCTTTTCTGATCATGAAAATATGGCTGTGTCTTCTTCTTCTTTGATGAATAACATTAACAAAAATATATTCATGTTTTCTGACCAAATAGGAGTAGGTTTTAGTGGACTAATTAATTCTCATACAGAGTCGCCTTGCATAAATATTTGTTCCCCTGGGGCTAGGTTAGGTTCTATAATTGATAAGTTAAAAACTACAAAATTAAATGCAGAATCAACAGTAATATGTCTTTATGGTGACAGCTTATCTGTCACTAAAAAAGAGGCAATCCATTTGACAGAGGTAATAGAATCATTACATTATAAAGTAGGGTGTAACTTTATTCTTTGTGCATTACCATATTCCTATGTACTAACAAATGAACAAAATAGGAATATTGAAAAACTTAATTTACTTTTTTATAACAGTACATGTTACAACAATTATAGTTTATTTTTTGACACTAATAAGTTTATTAGTAAATTTTTATTGACTAAAGATACAATGTATCTATCTTCTTTTTATAAAAAGCAACTTGCTAAATTATTAGCATTTAATATAATATGTAGTGACTCAGGTACCAGTAGGGTAATTAAGGGTTTAGGACATAGTAGTATTTCTACTACAAATTCAAATATTGACACTTCTAGTAGTTTAAACTGTTAGATGAGACAAAGGATAGGCATACACACAGTATTAGACTAATTCATCAGAATATTCAGGGTCTATCCGGCAAGGAGTTAGAATTAGATTTATTTTTTAAACAACATAATATTCAAATATGTTGCATAACAGAACATTGGTTAAGAACTAATCAATGAATATTTAATAACGAATATTATTCAATTGTAAGTGCGTTTGTAAGAAAGAATTCTATACATGGTGGCTCTCTAATATATGTATGTAACAATCTAAAATGTAAAGAACGTAAAGATATAGTAAATCTTTCTATCGAGCGCACTGTTGAACTATCCTGTGTGGAATTAGAGCAACATGTCATAGTTTGTGTATACCGACCACCGCAAAGTGATTTTAGTGTATTTGAAACCGTAATAGAGGATATTTTAAAACGCTTGAGTTCTAGTAATAGGCATATAGTAGTGTGTGGTGATTTTAATGTTAATTTACTGAGCAGTCAGCTGTCTCTTTAAGACTTATTAGTTTATTTAGATCATTTAATTTACAGCATTTATTTTCTGAACCCACTAGGATCACTTCACATTCTGCTACCTGCTTAGATAATGTATTTTGCGACTGCCAATTTCTAAATAGGGCCATATTGAGTGAACTTACATCTGACAACTGTGGGCAAAAGGTAGTATTTCCTGTGAGTACAATTCATAAAGAGAATAAGGTCACATGTAGACCGATGACATCTAATCGCTTAAAGGAATTTAATGATAACATAAGTCTCAAAGTTGTCAATATGGACCTTTCTCTGGATAATCCAGACGAACTATATGAGTCTTTACTTAACATAATTACTTTAGAATATAATAATATTTTTAAATGTAAGACCTTTAGTCAGAATAATAGGATTAAGTTTTGTGACTGGGCAACATCTGGGATATATAAAAGTAGAGCAAAGCTATATGAATTATATGGTATGAAACAATACAATTTCGATCCAAATTTTATTCAATATGTTAAAAATTATTCAAAATTATTTAAAAAGACTTGTGCCACTGCCAAGTCCCTTTACCTAAAAACTAAAATTCAAAAATCTAATAATAAAATTAAAACTACATGGAACATTATTAACAATGAAACAGGTCGCAGCAAGGTGCGTGATAATAAATTTGAACTGAATATAAATAATAGCGTAATTTCAAATAATTTGGAAGTAGCCGATACATTCAATAACTACTTCGCAAAAATACCTTTAAACATAACTAGTACCCTTAGGTCTTGCCCAGCTCGAGCAGAATACTTAGTTAGGTGCAACGTGGAAGAGTGCAAGATACTATTTAGTTTTGAGCGTGTACATCCGTATGATATAATTAAAGTATTTAAGTCGCTTAATTCAAAAAAATCAGCTGACTTCTGGGTATTTCGGTAAAATTAGTTGAAAGTATTATTGTTAATATAGCGCCACACCTAGCCGCAATATTCAACGGATGCATTGATGTGGGCATTTTTCCAAACTTAATGAAATGTAGTAAAATAATACCTTTATTTAAAAATGGTTGCAAAAGTGACCCCAGTAATATTAGGCCGATTTCAATATTACCTGCTATTAGTAAAATATTTGAGAAGATTATATTACAGCAATTAGAGAGCCACTTCAGTGTAAACAATTTATTTCATACAGATCAATATGGTTTTAGGAAGGGCCGTTCTACGATAGATGCGGGTGTTACGCTTTTAAAACATATATTCAGTGCCTGGGAGAATTCGCAAGATGTCATTGGCGTATTCTGTGATCTCTCTAAAGCCTTTGACTGCGTTGACCATCAAACGCTGTTGCGAAAACTCAGGCATTATGGCATCCGAGATACTGCACTTGACCTAGTTGATTCCTACCTAAGCGATAGACTACAACACGTTGATATCAACGGAAGTAGATCTTCTGGATTACCAGTCACAATGGGCATGCCACAGGGCTCAATTTTGGGACCCTTTCTGTTGTTAGTGTACGTAAATGATTTGCCGTTCTTTGTTCAGGATTTGTGTGACATTGTTTTATTCGCGGATGACACATCCCTTATTTTTAAAGTAGACCGAAAAGCACCAAATTTACGTGCTGTTAATGATTCACTCGCGGAAGTCCTGGACTGGTTTACAGCGAATAATTTACTACTTAACTCTACAAAAACTAAATGTATCAAGTTTACATTGCCAAACGTAAAGAGTCCTAACGTGAATATTATTTTAAATGATGAAATTATTACTTTAGTTCAATCAACAGTCTTTTTAGGATTAACTTTAGATCATAAAGTTCAGTGGCGCGCTCAAATATCGTGTCTTGCAGGGAAACTTAGCTCAGCCGCATACGCAATTCGGAAAGTAAGACAGCTTACTGATATAGATACTGCAAGACTAGTATATTTCAGTTACTTTCATAGTGTCATGTCCTACGGTATATTATTGTGGGGCAAGGCAGCTGATATTGAGACAATTTTTATTCTTCAAAAGCGTGCAGTACGTAGCATTTATAATTTAGGACCACGAGTTTCCCTGAAAGATCGATTTAAAGAAATAGGCATACTTACTGTTGCGTGGCAATATATATTTGCTAACATTATGTTTATTAAACATAACATTTACTTATATAATAAGAATAGTGATATCCATAACGTAAACACTAGAAATAAGCATAAGTTAGTAGGCCCATATCATCGTTTACATAAAGTTCACAATACATTTGCGGGACTCGGTATACGTTTTTTTAATAAATTACCTATTACTATAATTAATTTACCATTGCTTAAATTTAAAAACGCCGTTAAAAAACAACTTATTCGGAAGGGTTATTATTCAGTCAACGACTACTTAAATGACAAAAACTCATGGAGCTAGTTGCTTGTTGCATACAGGATTCAAAGATCTGTATTACTTATAAGTCAATTTAAGCCTTTGCATAGTCACAAAGTGTAAGTGTATGCGCCATCATGCCATCTTACTGTCTATTTTAGATTTATATTAAATAATATATCTTAGCTCAAATTATTTCCTCTCTATAATATTATTAAGTTATTATTGTTATTATCTTTAGTTTTTTATAGTCAGTAGTATATGGCATAATGGCTGTAACACCTTGTTAATCTGAGTTGTAAAATACTGAAATTATATTTAACTGGCGATTTAAAAGAGTGGCCGTGAGTTTCTTGCAGGTTTCTTCTCATAGGCTCTACCCTTTGCCTGAACCTAGCAACTAACCTAAATGTAGCTTCAGTAACTTAGTAAACTCACTAACCTATATACTTTGACGTTCATAAGTGTTACTTTGTGACCTAAATGAATAAATGATTTTTGACTTTGACTTTGACAACCGTCTCTTGCAGTGAAGAATATTTGGAGACGTAAAGAGTTGTTTCTTCAATGACTGCACTTTCAGCAACGAGTAGATATACTAACCACCACCATCGGCGACGATATTTAGAGGAGAGTGGAACTCCCTAGATGTCGTCCCCAAGGGTGGGAGCTAGTAGCAGATATTATGAAGTAGGTTATTTCTTCGGAAGATCTGCCACTTGTCCTGCCGAGAAGAACTAAAAATATATCAATATAGACACCAACCACCACCAGTGGCAATATATTCAAACCAATAAAAAAAAACAAAAAACAAGAGACACACAGAACATGAATTCTAATTTTATTAGTCTTACCAATACTTTGCCGCGTCAGAATGATTTCTTCTGCTAACATGTACTTGCAATATACATACATACATACCCACTTTATCAGTACCCTTCATATTTTAGAAAGTGGTCCGACATGCGTGTTGTCTCAAAAAAATATATATTAAAATTAAATAACCTAGTCGGAAATGTGAGGTGTTTCAACAAATCAAATCAGAATATCTTTATTCCCTATAAATTACGAGCAATTAAATGCTTCGGTTCTGTTCTAACCAAAACATGTTCTGTTCCATCAGCAAACTTCTTGCACACTGCCACTACCAGCTTCGGATTCTAGAAGAGAGTAAATGCAGCCTCCGTCCTTGCTTACAATTATTATTGCGTACAGCAATATTTGCAAGCAAGGACGGGAGGTCACATTTATATTCGAGACAGCCGCCTCTTGCTGCAGATTTATGTAATAGTTCTTCAAAAGAGCATATCTGAAGAAACAGCGTAAAACAATATAGCAATACTTCAAGTCGCAAGTACTTGTGTTTTCGCCATGCACTCCCAGCAACGAGTAGACAAACTAACCACCACCGTCGGTGACGACATTCAGTGGAGATGGAATTCCCTAGATGTCGTCCCCAAGAGTGGGAGCTAGCCGGGGACGTGACACAATCTGTGTCTTCAGATGATTCACCACTTGCACTTCTTAAAATTTTACAGCATTCTTCTGGAACCTGTTGCAGTGGTCTAACCAAATTAGACCGCTCGTGATTATTTTAAACGTTAAAGTTAAAAATCTAAAATAAAATTATTGCGAAGTAAGGAAATCGCCACGCACCCTCGGATTGTCCACCCCAACTATTGCAATAGGAAAATGTTGACAATACTGAATTATTCTGGATAGGGACAGCCACGTCGTGGGACCCGGGCGTTTATTTTCAAAGGCAGTGTATGAGACAATATGAACAACATGTTACTAAAGTCCACCATGCTGCACTGTAGCTTAGTAGCGTAAAATTAGCGATCAGCAATTTATGCGCAACTACCACGCAATAATAAAATCGTGTTACATACGTACATAACCGCTTGCTAATTATTTGTTGCTCACTAGTATGCATTCTTTACGACGATACTGCAGAGGTATTTCGAAGATCCCAGGCTGATTAAAATATTATTTGTAAAGTTTAATAGTGATTATAGTAGTGTAACAGTTTTTCAAAAAATTTTGTAACAGTGTCAAATAAACAACGCGATAAAATCCGTATATAGTAGTTTAATTTCAATAAAATATTATGTTTAAATAATATAATTATCCCGCAGTGAATTCGTTTAGCGTTTGTCACGTGCGCATTAGTATTGGTCCGGTGTAGAACATACAACACTTGAAATATTCGATATTAAAATATATAAAAGTGTAAAACAACCGCTTCAGTATTCTACAGAGTAACAAAATGTAAAAAAAAATTGGTTGTCTGTAAAGTCAGTGTACGGACGATAGTTTAACGTGACAACGTCATAACGTGCCTTCCGCTCGCTCGTGTAGCGCTCTCGCTCCGATCGTAACGTCACAATGAGCGTAACGGGACAATGAGCGTAACGGGACAATGAGTCATCCTTTTTCGTGCGTGCAGCCGGCGTTCATCGATTTATTAGACGTTGTCACGTCAAAAAACATAAATATAAACAACGAGCAGTCCGTTTTAAATTATTTTAAGGACAAAATGGACTATTCGTTTTGTAAAATTACATAATATTATACTAAAAAGTGCATGATCCACTTTAGTACTCAGAGAATCATCTTGAGCACCACTCTTCAAATTTTATCTTAGGACTACATACTGACTTTGAATTTGAAAAAAACAGGTACATTTCTTCCACGCACAATTATTTTTTCTGTTCCACGAGGCAATTTCTTCAGCGAACCTCTTTCAGTTTCAAATCCAGAAGAGAGTAAACGTGACCTCACTCCTTACTTACGAATAGTATAATACTCGTGAACAAGGGGGATGGCCAGATTTGTGACTGAGACAACCGTCTCTTGCAGTGAAGAATATTTGAAGTTGCAAAGAATTGTTTCTTCAATGACTGCACTTTCAGCAACGAGTAGGTACACTAACCACCACCATCGATTACGATATTTAGAGGAGAGTGGAACTCCCTAGATGTCGTTCCCAAGGGTGGGAGCTAGTAGTAAATATGAAGGACGTTATTTCTCCAGAAGATCTGCCATTTGTCCTGCCGAGAAGAACTATAATATACCAATATAGACACCAACCACCACCAGTGGCAATAGATACTCAAACCATTTAAAAAAAGAAAACCAGAGACACACAGCATAAATTCAAATTTAATTAGTTTTATCTATACCTTGCTTTACTTGGCTATAGATAAGATTATTATGTATTGCGTCAGAATGAGGTTTTCTACTTACATGTACTTACAATATACATACCCCACTTCATCAGTGCCATTCATGTTTCAGAAAGTGGTCCGACATGCGTATTGTCTTAAAAAACATGTTTTAAATAACCTAGTTGGCAAGTGAAGTCTCTCAACAAATTAAATCATCTTTCTTCACTATAAATTACGAGTATTTAAATGTTTCGGTCCTGTTCGGTCCCTCTACGCAAAACTTTTTAATTGCATCAGCAAACTTCTTGAGTATACAGGTGTACCAACCGCCACTATCAGCTTCGGATTCCAGAAGAGAGTAAATGCAGCCTCCGTCCTTGCTAACAATTATTATTGCGTACAGCAATATTTGCAAGCAAGGATGGGAGGCCACATTTATATTCGACACAGCCGGCTCTTGCTGCAGATTTATGTAATAGTTCTTCAAAAGAGCATATCTAAAGAAACAGCGTAAAACAATATAGCAATACTTCAAGTCGCAAGTAATTGTGTTTTCGCCATGCACTTCCAGCAACGTGTAGACATACTAACCACCACCGTCGGCGACGACATTCAGTGGAGATGGAACTCCCTGGATGTCGTCCCCAAGGGTGGGAGCTAGCCGGGGACGTGACGCAGTCTGTATCTTCCGTTGAGTTACCACTTGCACTTCTGTGAACAATTTTATTACATTTACGTACAATCTTCTGAAGTATTGGATGACATAAAAAGATGCTTCGTTGTATCTAATGAAATATAATATTATATCAGCCCAGTATTAACCTGTCCCACTGCTGGGCACGGGCTTCTTCTGATTGTGAGAAGGGTCAGGCTATAGTCCACCATGCTGGCCCAGTGCGGGTTGGAAGATTTCACATATATTCGAGACCATTATGGAGAACTCTTAGATATGCAGGTTTCCTCACGATGTTATCCTTCACCGTTAAAACGAGCGATAAAATTAATCATTTAATACGCACATAACTTTAAAAAGTCAGAGATGCGCGCCTTGGGTTCGAACTCGAGACCTCTGCGTGGCAGTCCAACGATCTCCCACTAGGCTATCGCTACTTCGTTGTATTTAAGTATAAATAATATAGTAAACGCTGTGATTACCAGTGATCGGAATAGGTAGAGCTATTTAGGTTCATTGTACGCAAACATTGATGTTAATATAGATATTTCACGGGATTCTGACTGATACTACGGGATTTTATTGAATTTCATTATTTTTGTCAATATGTATAAAAAATGGTTTATGTAAGCCAATAAGCACATGAGCGACGTTGTAAATTTTACGTCAAGAGCACGCTATACAATTAAACGCTATAACATTGACATCCTCAGAGAATATAAAGGAAAACGATTAGCGAGGTTAAGCAACGTTGGGTGCGGCCAGTCTATAGATGGGTGACCGCTTAGTGGTATTTCATCTGAGCGTCTCCGTGCTTCGGAGGGCACGTAAAAAGTCGGTCCCGGTTGTTGTCAAATTGATAGCAGTCGTTAAGCCATGTTAGAGGCCTACGGGTGGCTTGAACAACTCGTGATAACAGGTTGACCACTAACCACACGAAAAGAAAAAGAAGAAGAAGAAGGAAAATTATCGAAAAATGATGTGAATGACGAAATTTTGTCATATAAATTCGCTTCACTAACATCAACAGATGTCGAACTCTCGTTTTCCACATATAAATGGGTGTTACATGTAAAAAGAAATAGATTAAAATTAGATAATTTAGAAAAAATAATGGTGATTTATTTTAACTCTGGTCATACTCAGTCTTCTAGTGAAGCTGAAGACAAACCAGACCAATGACATTTTTTGTTTAAATAAATGAATTATTGTTGAAGCGTATTGATTATTTTAATTAAGATTTTATTGTAAATACATATTGTTCTATTTGATAATGTTTTGATTTTCTGAGGAACAAATAATTTGTATAGTAATATGTTTTTGTACAACTTCAGAATAAAAATGTTTAAATGATTGTTGATTCTTGAATAAGAAATTGTTACGTAAATAAATATATGTGGTTTAATGAATCAAGTTTATCTATTAATTATACTATCCTTAATCCCGTCCTTCTTATATTTACCCGTCAGAAAGAAAGTGTAATCTTTCATTAGTCCCGAAGGCAAGACTATAAAAAACACTATTTTTTTATGATTAAAAACCAAATCCCGGGACTTGCGGAATATCCATATTATTCTTACCTATGACAAGTACATAAAACAGCTCTACCTATTCCGATCTCTGGTGATTACAAACACAAAATATGAAACAAATAATAAGTAAAACCACGTTTTACAAACATAAATACGTCGAATAGTGCAAAGTCCTGTAATTGTTGTTAGAATCAAACAGATTATTCGTTTATTGTATTTAATATTTAAAGGGATACAGGCAGCTGACTGTTTTACATTCAAGGTAATTTTTAATACTTAGTAAACGATCGTGATTACGATCACATAAATGTCGCTTTAGGAGTAAATAATAAGTTGTCATTTGTAACAACCAAGTGCTTCAGTACTTTTCCTCATAACATTTTCTGCTGCCTCATCAAATTGTTAAGCGTACAAATTGTGGCAAACAAAATAAAATGCGTTAAGAACCAGAAGACATGAATTATTTAACTGGTTTTCAGGACGATTTCCATACGATATATATGCTACAAATTATCAATGTACTTTTTAAAAATGCTTACCAAAAATTAGCTCAAACAACGAACCATCATCATATCATTCAAGTACAAGTGTTTGCTACACAGACACTTGTGTTGTGGTTATACGAGTAAAAAAATCTCGTTGTACTTAGGTGAGGCTTCTTCTTTGGCACATGTAACATACCAGTGAGCGGGAAGAGGCACTATGCTGGTACAATATTTCCGATAGTTCATCTAAAGAAGAAAAGACAATAAACACTTTGAAAACAAACACATATACCAAATCATAAACAGCATATTATAAGAATATAAATATAAATTATGAATAGTAAGTGCATTTGCTTCAAACTGTTTATTTATTTAAATAAAAAATAAATGAGTAAATAGATTGATGCTTAAAGCAAACGCACCAGTCAAATATTTTATATAATAGTTCAAGGGGCACAGCTAGTTGGTTGTTTCACTTCAACTTAAGAATGCATGACGATTATATATTTTAATTTACTAGCTACCTTGTTGCTTTTCTTTTACACAATCTTTTAGTTTCATCAGCAAACTTCTTGAGTATACAGGTGTACCAACCGCCACCATCAGCTTCGGATTCAAGAAGAGAGTAAACGCAGCCTCCGTCCTTGCTTACAATTATTATTGCGAAACGCAATATTTGCAAGCAAGGATGGGAGGCCACATTTATATTCGAGACAGCTGCTCCTTGGTGCAGATTTGTGTAATAGTTCTTCTTCGCACTGACTTACACGCTAAGCAGCACTCCCAGCAACGTGTAGACATACTTACCACCACCGTCGGTGACGATATCTAATGGAGATGGAACTCCCTAGATGTCGTCCCCAAGAGTGGGAGCTAGCCGACGACGTGACGCAGTCTGTGTCTTCAGATGATTCACCAATTATATTTCATAAAATTTTACTGCTTTGTTCCGGAACCTATTGCAGAGGTCTAACCTTGACCGCTTGTGATTATTTTAGACGTTAAAGCTAAAAACTTAAATAAAATTATTGCGAAGAGAGGAACTCGCCAGGCACTTCCGGATTGCCCACGCCAACTATTGCAATAGAGAAAGGTAGACTATACTGAACTACTCTGGATAGGGACAGCCACGTCGTGGGACCGGGCGTACTCCAACTTGCAGTATTGCGCTTCCAACACAAAATATGCGTCGACACGTGTTTTGTCTAAGCGCATCGTCAAAAACGTTTGGCAACGAAAGCAAGTTGATGGAACTTTCTCTGCTATAAAATTTGTTATAATATACGATATAATTATGTATAATATATTATCTTCTGTCAGTTTGTCAGTCTAACACAAAACTTATTGGAGACTTGTAGGGAATTACTTTTGCAACATAAATAATACTTTGTGCTAAGAATATATTAAATTACTGTAAACTTGTTTGTTCTTATCTTTGGGATGGCTCCGCGCAGTACTTGCTGGACGCTCTCGACCGGTTACAGCGGCGGGCTGTCCGTATCATCGGAGATCCAGAGGTCACGAGTTCACTGGAACCTTTGCAACTCCGTAGGGACATTGCCTCATTGGCATGTTTCTACAGAATATACCACGAGGAGTGCTCTGAAGAGTTATTCCACCTTATCCCGCCCTCCCCTTTCCTATCCAGAACAACGCGTGCTGGGCTCAGATGCCATCCTTACACGGTAGAGTCGATTAGAACGCGTACCAAAAAGTTTGGATCCTCATACCTCTGCCGAACGACCAAGGCATGGAATCCTCTGCCAAGGCACGTGTTTCCATCTTCCTTCAATCCTGGGTTCTTTAAGCGGGGCGTGAAAAAGCATCTTCACATGCCGTCAAAGTAGAGACCTCAACATCGCCTCGGCTACTGTGGGGGCGATGTGGAGGCCACTGCTCTTAGACCACACGACTGCTTACCATCAGGTGGAGTGTGGTCATTTTGACGAGCAAAAAAAAAACTGTGAATGTGTTTAAAATATTTTAATAATAAGGTCAATAGAAGAAGACCCAAGACAAGGTGGAAAGATGAAGTACTAAAGGACAAGAGGAAATGCAATGTTACTGACGATGATGTCAAAATATTTTTATTCACTATAAATTACAATCAATTATATGCTTCGGTGTTGTTCGATCCCTCTACACAAAACTATTTTTGTTTCATGAACAAACTTCTTGAGTATACAGGTGTAACAACCGCCACCATCAGCTTCGGATTCCAGAAGAGAGTAAATGCAGCCTCCGTCCTTGCTTACAATTATTATTGCGTACAGCAATATTTGCAAGCAAGGATGGGAGGCCACATTTATATTTGACACAGCCGCCTCTTGCTGCAGATTTATGTAATAGTTCTTCTAAAGTAACAGCGTAAAACAACATGGCAATACTACAAGCCTCAAGTAAGTGTGTCTTCGCCATTACTTACACCCTAAACAGCATTCCCAGCAACGTGTAGACATACTAACCACCACCGTCGGCATCGACATTCAGTGGAGATAGAACTCCCCAACTATGTTGATCCCAAGGGTGGGAGCTAGCCGGGACGTGACGCAATCTGTGTCTTCAGTTGATTCATCACTTGCTTTTTTTCAAATTTTACTGCATTCTTCTGGAACTTTTTGCAGTGGTGCAACCAAATTAGATCGCTTGTGATTATTTTAGACGTTAAAGATAAAAACTTAAATAAAAATATTGTGAAGAGAGGAACTCGCCAGGTACTCTTGGATTGCCCACCCCAACTATTGCAATAGAAAAAGGTAGACTATACTGAACTACTCTGGATAGGAACAGCCACGTCGTGGGATCCGGGCGTAATCCAACTTGTAGTATTGCGCTTCCAACACAAAATATGCCTCGACACGTGTTCCGCCTAAGCGCGAGGCATCATCAAAAACGTTTGGCAACCAATGCAAGTTGCAGTAACCTCCTAGACGCGGCTATCCCCATCCAGAGGAGTTCCGTCAAGATTGTATATTGGACATAAAATATTGTACTATCTACTCGAATGCAGTGTGCGAGACAATATAAATTAACTTAATAATAATAATAAATAAATAAATTTTATTTCTTAATTTGGCACAAAAATACAATAACAGCGTCACAAACACGATATTTAGTATTTACGATAAACTCTGGTACCCAGAATAAGATTCAACTTGTGTTTAGGGTACCAGCGTTCTCGCGCACAGTATAAATACCATATTACTAAAATCTATCATGCTGCACCGCAACTTATTTGCGTAAAATTAGCGATCAGCAATTCATGCGCATCTACCACGCAATAATAAAATCGTGTTACATACACAACCGCTTGCTAATTATTTGTTGCTCACTAGTATGCATTCTTTTAGACGATACTGCAGAGGTATTTCGAAGATCCCAGGCTGATTAAAATGTTACTTTTCCCTATAACTGAGTTTCCATACTTATAATCAGTCCTACCCTAGTGGAGAGGGTTTAGCACCCCATCCCCACGCAAAACCTGTAGGGCTCCTCCCTTACTGAGCACCTTGCCATTGATGGTATTTACAAAGTGTAAATAAGTGAATACAATTATAAGAGGCATACAAAATGTCATTTTAGAGGACGAAATATAGATAACTAACTTTATACCGACGATACATTAGTATTGGTAAGGCGATTAACGCACGGCACCGCGCACCGCCGCGGTAGGCGGTGAAGCGGATCTCATGTCGCATTGGCCTCTACTAAATCCGTTGATGCCTAACACACGTACACCGCCCGACTGCGCGATCGGGCGGTGCTCTTTCGCTTTACCGCCACCGCCCTCCGCGGCGGTGCGCGGTGCCGTGTGATAATCGCCTAAGTTATCACACTTTCATAGTATTGCATACCGGAAAGACGTTACAAGTGGCGTACCTCGATAGCGTATGGTTCTACGGCAAGGAATTAAGCCCCCGTCTCTCACCATCCTACAGATATCAGGACTGTATCTGCCGTGATCGCAGTTGACTGACCGAGGCCCCAGCTAGACCATGACGAAGGCTGTATTGATGATTATACGACGCAGAATTAAACCCTCAATTTACCCCTTGATCTACATCCCAATATTTTATGTTTAAACGAGCATTGTGTCTCGTATAGGGCCACCGCGCATAGATTACAGGGTCGGCGGCTTACAACTAACCCCAATGGAGAACAAGCCTCAGTAAACCGATCAGAGACTGACGTTTGCATTCCGCTACTTTGCTATTTGGGTAAATAATGCATTACCCTATACAGTCCGCTACCTGGTCTACCACCTGATTCCCTATCCTCCTCATTCTCTCAGAATGCCCTTTCATTCAACCCTGCCAAAGGAACCGGACCAATACTAATGCACACGTGACATACGTTATACAAATTCACTGCGGGATAATTATATTATATAAACAATAAATATCTTAATTAGCCTGGGATATGAATACTTGTATATAATAAACAATATTAAAATATATGTACATTACTACATTACACGATTATATATATATTAAATATATTCTACTACATACACACAACACCATCTAGCCCAAACTAAGCAGAGCTTGTACTATGGGTACTAGACAATGGATAAACATACATAATTATATTCCTTTTTTTTTGTAAATACATACATATTATACATAGAAACACCCAGACCAAGACAAACATCCATGTTCATGCACACAAATGTTTGACTTGTGCGGGAATCGAACCCGCGACCTCAGGCGTGGCAGTCGGTTACACTAACCACTACGCCACCGAGGCCGACAAACCACTTTAATTATAATAAAATGAATGTCAACCACTCACCAGGTCCTGTAGCTTGCAATAAACAATGTACACACGTAGTTAATTTCAAATGTATAACATATTAGCAAGTAAAACACACAACACTAGAAATATTCGATATCAAAATATATAAAAGTGAAACAACCGTTTCGGTATTCTCCAAGGTAACATAATGTAATAAAAACACAAGTATAAACAACAAGCCATCTGTTTCAAATTGTTTTAAGGACAAAATGGACTATTCGTTTCGTGCAATTACATAATATATTAACACGTTCAAGATATACTTTAGTACTCAGAGTCTAAAGTATATCTTGTATGTGTTAATATAAATCTCAGATGTTGAGCACCTCTTCTTGAATCTTGTCTCAGGAATACATTCTGACTTTGAATTTGAAACAACCAGGTTCAATTCTTCCACGCACACATTATTTTTTCTGTTCTATCAGGCAAGTTTTTCTGCGAATCTCTTTCAGCTTCAAATCCAGAAGAGAGTAAACGTGACCTCATTTCTTACTAACGAATAGTATAGTACTCGTAAAAAAGGGGGATTCCCAGATTTGTGACTGAGACAACTCTCTCTCAGTCTCAGTCTCTTGCAGTAAAGAATATTTAGAGTCGCAAAGAATTGATCCTTCAAAGATTGACTGCACTTTCAGCAACGAGTAGATATACTAACCACCACCATCGGCGACGATATTTAGAAGAGAGTGGAACTCCCTAGATGTCGTCCCCAAGGGTGGGAGCTAGTAGTAGATAAGAAGTAGGTTATTTCTCCGGAAGATCTACCACTTGTCCTGCCGAGAAAAACTAAAAACATACCAATAAAAACACCAACCACCACCAGCGGCGATGAATATTTGTGTAATAAAACCAGCGACTCACAGAAAATGAGTTCTAATTAAATCAGTCTTATCTATTTTTTAACTAACTTGGTTTAAGTAAGATTTTAATATATCGCGTCACAACTATTTCTTCTGCTAACATCTACTTGCAATATACATACTGCACTTCATCTGTCCCGCTTATGTTTTAGAAAGTGGTCGTAAGGTCTTAAAAATAATTAAAGAACCTATTGGGAAATGTGAAGTCAGCCTACCTGCACTAAGCCAGCGTGATGAACTAAGGCCTTACTCTACTCATGCTTAAAAGAAGCCTGCACCTAGTCATGGGGTAGTATACGCAGGACTGATATTATATGCATATAAGCAAATGTTCTGTACCAAATATTGTGTTCATGGACGTCAGCATCACCACCGTTTATGTGTTTGATACCCTTTTTACTATCTGGCTTATTACCCCTCGTATATTTCACATAAGACTATAAGCAAATTAACATTTCAACTCTTGTAATATGAGTATTTTAATTAGATTATTATTTAAGGTCATTAACTGCTTACCGTCACGCAGTAGAGTCAATCCGAAAACAATAAAAAAGAAAAGAATATAAAGGCAGGGATGAACGCTGTTTGTTGTGAGGCCTTTGGTACACCTGATGTTGATCTGTTACCGCAGTCTATTTGATGAGGATGTAAGAAGAAGGGAGAGTGGAAGAGTAGTAAAGAAGGAAAGAGAGGATTATTGGGATTAAAGGTAGTATTCTTCATTTCCCTACATTTATTGGTGCGAAAGTTTTACGTTGAGTTGACATAGTTACCTGCACTGGTAGCAAAACTCTGCATGAGATTTTGGACTTGAGGCACCCGTTTTTTATAATTAGGGCTCTATACAATTCACTTACTTGCTTTCATCAGCCACTTGCCAGGGTTTATTGAGTTATTAACCATCACCGTGGATAAGTAATATCCGTTGAATGACATAATCACACAATACACAACTGAATATAATATGTACTGTTTTTTACATGGGCAATGCAGGGGCTATGTTGGAGTCGACGATGGTGACTAGAGACATACCGGTGATATCGACTAAACTTACCACGGTGTCCCTCGACAAAACCGCCATCGCCGGGGCCGCGCGAATCACTTTCACATGCAATCGCGACTCCGCCGAGGAATCAGCCTGCCGTATGAAACGGCAGTCCAGTGTACTGTTTTATATATAGTCACTTTATATTAACTAAGTATGCATAAAATTAATTAAATATTAGTTTTAAAGGCATGACCATTTATTAATTTACCTAATTCATTTATTAATAATAATTAACTGTGTAATTAATTACAAGAAAATGTAAAATATAAAAATAGTTTCATATCACATTTATCAACAACGTTATTGCTTATTCCTCACATACGTTTTATGTAATATGTGTTGCACGAAGATATACTTATTAACACTATCGGTAATAAAACTTTAATAGTTTGCCAGATTCTCTTGGAAGTGAAGCTGCCAGCTTCTTTGGTACCGTTGTAAACTTTTCTTCTCCGACGATCTTCATCTTCAACGTCATTCTTCAGATGTAAGGAGATATACCAAACACCGCCATTGGTTACGGATTCTGGAGGGACTGGTAACCACAGGAAACGTAGCCAATGGTGGGGGCTAGCTCACAGATATATGACATTCTATTTCTGCATTTCATTTTCAAGCATAATCCTCCTAGATTAAATAGGTACAGGGAGAAAATTGAAGTGAGGCAAGTAACCTTAATCGCGTTCTTATTAAATATGTTCTTTATTTTAAATGTTCTGTGATTTCAGTTTGTTGTATTAAACTATTTACGAAACTGTAAAATAGATAATAATTGTCTTCTGTTTACGCGAATGTTGTTCATTGAAATTAAACTACTATATTATTATACGGATTCAAAAACAACGCGATAAAATCCGTATGTAGTAGTTTAATTTCAATGTAAAATAGATCTCTGCTATGTAATCGCTAAAGCGGTGTATTACCACAAATCAGACTATATATTGGAGATAGATTTCTCCCTATTATATGAAACCTAAAACCGAATCTGGTGAAATGTGGTTATAACACAGTTCTGCGTCTGTTCCAATGATGCAGGGCACGACTTCTGAGAATACAGGTGTAACTATGTATATCGCACCCCTCAGTGCAATAAAGGCGCTAGTACAATCACGAACATTTTTTATTGCAGATTCGAATAGTGCAGAAATGATAAATAAATAATTTCGTTGTGATTTGACATAAAATAAAGGCTTTATACAAAAAAACGATCTTTTGTCGCGTCATAATAAGTTTCATATTATTCAATCATAAAAGGCTATAAACTTACTAAAATACTTAAAATCTAATAAAAATAAATTTAATATTACGTTTTTTTCACAAATTAAACAAAATATTATAAAAGTACTTTCTATAATAAATATATCAGACCAAGCAATTTTTTCGCTTCTCTCTAAAGTTAGCATAACCTTCATACGAATTTATTCCCCTGGGGGTGCGATATGTTTCAGGTACCAATTTTTATGTCTAGTTTCTAAAGCAAAACATATTGGATCAAGTCAACTTCCAGTTCTAACAAGATGAGCTTATTAGCTAACTTATAAGAAAAACAAGTAACATGTCGTCGCAATGATTACTCGACGAACTTTCTTCATCTAAGTAGTAACATTGTCTTCATTAGCTGATGCGTTTATTGACAACTGATTTGATTGGAATTCGTCCTAACGAATTCCAATCAAATCAGTTAACAAATAACTCCTGCTGTCCGTAGACAGCACGAGTTATGTGTGTTTATCTTAGGTATTTCTTTGAAGATTTCAGTGACGGTTTAGGCAACAGTGTTCGATGCGATCAAAATTGATTTATCAAATACATATGTAATTTAGTAAATAAACTTATATGAGTGGTTTAACTAATATTAGAAATGCGATTGTAAGTTTGTTTGTCTGTTATGTTCCTGACAGCGTGTATGCGAATTTTGATGATGAGTTGTCAAATATTTAAAGTGTAAACAAAAAAATCTAGGTACTAAAAAAATTGATATCACCGTGTTGCAAACGTAATAAATAAAGAGGTTTGGTGCCCTGCAAACACAACTGCTCGTTTGAGGTGGCTTCAATATGACAAGCAATATTAAAGTAATATTAATACTTATTTAAATTTAAAGATTTCATTTTCCAACATTACACTTCAAAATTTAATTTAATTTTTCTATCTGGCTGATTACGATATATTCATGAAAAATAAGTATAATTAATTCTGTTGCAGTGTAATATTTACGCAACGGTACTCGATATAATTGTTCAAAGAGCATTGGAACCCACATTCACATGTCTGTCACAATTACAATACTCCTCACGGGGTGCATGTGCTACCGTAACAACAGAGACAATATTGAAATTTTATGTAATCTACCGTAATTATAGGAATAGTAATATCCTCTCAAGCTTGACTCAACCTTACTGAAGTGAACTTTCAACATATCTATACTAATATTATAAAGCTGAAGAGTTTGTTTGTTTGTTTGAACGCGCTAATCTCAGGAACTTCTGGTCGGAATTGAAAAATTCTTTTAGTCTTGGATAGTTCATTCATCGAGGAAGGATATAGGCTATATATCATCACGGTACGACCCACGGGGTCGCGCAATAATCATAAACACGGGTGAAATCGCGGGCACATCCAGTAATACATATTCAAAATTAGTAATATTAGTAAAATAATTGTAATTAAAGTATTGTTGTTTAAATAATGTTCGGTAAAGTACCCGAACATTATGACTATACTTAAGGAAAATCGACGACCAGCAGCTTAGACTTCCCGTAACCATGACTACTGAAAATCAACCGAAACGTCGGAGAACGTGTAAATTTCAATAGCTTTGATAGTTTTAATACGTAAAATCCGTATAAAGTAGTTTAATTTAAAAATAAATGTAATTAGAAAGTGTTGAGAATCAGCTATTTTTTGTCACACATCTTAGTGTTTGGCTAACTGTGTCACATAGAGGAAAGACGCTATTAAAAATGCTGGTTGACTACACTTATATTGTGTAACTTTCATCGTATTGTGTACGCTGAATCCTTCACGCGGTCCCTCGGGTTCGGTTCGTTGGCGGTACAACCGATCGGTTTCCGTGACCGATCAGTGACGTCACAAGTTAGTACCCCGAGTTCGCCGCTATTTGTCCGACTAATTTGTTGAAGTGATTGTACGGTGAGTGATTGGCTGTAACTTTCTTTTTAGTTATCCTTCTAAGGATTTCAAAGGATTTTACCAAGATTTAGTGTATACAGCATTTCTGATGGCTGTTTATCTTGTATTGATCCTGTTATTGTTTTTAAAATCAAGGAAGTCGAATTTATACTGTAAAGTTAGACACAGTTATAGCTACTCGTACCAAACGGCAATGGCAACATTGTACTGCTCAAACGTGCTGTAGATATCTACAGCACGTTTAAGCAATACAATTTTCACATATTTTTCATCACATTCCTCATACACGCACGTCGGTACTAGGAGGTCTTAACCATAATCATACTGTGAGATTCATATCTACATTTTTAACTGTTGTAGCATTATTTTAATTGTAAATTGTACATACATACTTAAAAGAGCAGCGATAGCTCAGTGGGGAGACCAACAGACTGCAATGCAGAGGGCCTGGGGTTCGAACCCACGTCACGCACCTCTGACTTTTGGAAGTTATATGACTTTTCGAAATTATGTGCGTATTGATTGACAAATCATCGCCTGCTCCGTGTCTCGGAGAGCACGTTAAGCCGTCGGCTCCGGCTGCCATGAACATCCCACTGGGTCGAAGTGTCGCCAGTCTGCACTGACTGGCCCCCACATAAGATAAGATATGACTCGAATCGTCGACTGCCAGGTTGTTTCAAATCGGCTAGACCCTCTTGGCGCTGCGTAGAGATGTGACCTCGCTATGCATCTTCTATCGCTTTTACTATGGGGAGTGCCCCGAGGAATCGTTCGGACTGATCCCTGCCGCCTCTTTTCGACATCGTCCTACGCGACAGAATTTCCATCCCCATCATTTAGATGGTTGGCAGTCCACAACTGTGCGTTTTTCCAGAACTTTTCTGCCCCGCACAACTAAACTGTGGAATGATCTGTCGCCTGCGGTATTTCCGGAACAATATGACCTTCAAACCTTCAAGAAAAGAGCGTACTCCTTTTTAAAAGGCCGGTAATGCATTTGTAACTCCTCTGGTGTTGCGGGTGTCCATGGGCGGCGGTAATCGCTTACCATCAGGCGATCCGTCTGCTCGTTTGCCTCCAATCTCATAAAAAAAAATTACGTAACAAAGCAAGACTTTATAATATTGAAACTGAAGAAACAACAAGTTCGCGAGCACCCACGATACAGTCGGCCTACACAATCGATCGACTCGTCTATAAATAGGGCCAGCCCTGACGTCGCCGCTTTAATATTTTAGTACAGGGCTGCCACTGCAGCTGTATCGACAGTTTCACTGCATGGCTGGTATAGTGATTTAGGTAGTCGCGTCGCCACAGCCGCCCCGCCGAGTGTCTTGAGTTCAATCTGGTGACCCGTGTGGTCACGTGTGATCCTCAAATAGTTGTGTCCATTGTTTGAATGGTTGAGACCAAAACCCCGCAATATAGGAGTTAGAATAGAATAGTAAATTTTTACCAAATCAATATTTACAATTTTTCTCATAATCTACATTTACATATATACACATAACAATGATTTTAATCTCAGAAAAATGCGCTGACTAGACTGTGTCACAGTCGCCAGCGTGAAGTTATTCCTAGTGCGGCAGTTGGCTTTTTAAACGAAAATTATGACGTATATTATTGTCTTTCATGAAATATACGCACACAGTTTGTATTGGCTTTAAATTCTCCCCCTAATACAAGGGTACAAACAGCTGACGTTGTATAGGGGTATATGAACCGTTACTTAATCCGTCGCCTGTATGTCTAGACGGCATGGTATGTATCGCTGTATTGACAAGTAATCATAGGTTAGTGACAGGATAATACTGCCAATTCAAATAGTCTATGTTTGAATTAACTCCATCTTTGAGTTAAATAC
Organism: Catocala sponsa; assembly: GCA_963564715.1. Classification (NCBI taxonomy): domain Eukaryota; kingdom Metazoa; phylum Arthropoda; class Insecta; order Lepidoptera; family Erebidae; genus Catocala; species Catocala sponsa. The sequence goes on from OY751349.1 coordinate 21,289,409, forward strand.
TGATTTTTCAAATACTTTTTGATACACAGAATAAACAAATCATATTATAATTCTTAAATATAAATATGCACAATCAAAAGAGATCTTTGTGTGGTAGAAAAGAAAAATATTTTTTTGAAGTGAAAACTTCTTTAGCGGCGTTGTGCATTTTTTGTGATGGGTAAAAAATGTTAAACTCACGTCAGGACATGTGACCTGATCGAAAATTCGTAAGACGGAGAGAGAATTGTCATGTTTGTGTACGATAGCGCAATAAATGAATATTGTATTTTACCACATAAATGATAGTACTTTTATACTGATAATTAAAGCAATTCGTGCAAAATTATTCCCCAACCATTCTAAAATATCAAAATCCACAACGTTAATATTCAAGTTTTCACTTCTGCCGGCACTCCCGGAGTGCAACCCGTTGATTTTTTTTATACAGCTAAGCTTACAAACAAGCATACCTGATGGTAAGTGGTCACCGTAGCCTATAGACGTCTGCAACACTTGCGCGTTGCCAACCCTTTGGGAAGGGAGGAAGTGGAAAGGAGAAGGAGCGGGAAGGGGGAAACAGGGTCATTGGGCCTTATATAAAGACAAAAACATATTTTGTCTGCCTTAGAAATTTTATAATTTTATAGGTGCCTTCACTTCACCATTGTGTTAAGTTTATAACGTCATCGTTTGATTTTGAGAAACCTACTGACAGGTGTGAAAGGACTATTAATCAGCGCACTCCTGCGGCCAGTTTTTATTATTATTAAGTATACATTTTATATCGAAATATATGCAGATATTCTTAGAGTTTACTTCATTGTAAAATGTATATCAACACTTAAGCTTTATTAAGTTTTGTTCTTGAAATACATTTCTCTCATACTATAGTGTAGCACGTTACACTTTTATAATTAAAGTGTATAAACAAGAGTCTAGAAATTTAATTATAAATTTAATAAAATCTTAAATGGTTTAAATATAGAGCAGGCACTATATAGCGTATAGCTTCGTTACTTTGTAACGTTTAAGCAATTAAATATTTGTATTTGGAATGAAACTAGTTCAATTTCATATCGTATTGTACAAAATAAGCGATTAAGCAATCTATTTGATATCCAGCGTGCATTTTTACAATCGATCCGTGCAATATTCAATAGAAAAACGTAAGTTTTATCGCATAGTTTACTTTTTCATTTACCAATTTCTCATTAAAATACCGCGGTCTCTATGACATGATCAAAAGATAAACAAAGTGATCTGGGGGTGTATGAAAAGGACAAGGCGCAGATAGCATAAAGAAAGAAGAAGACAGAGTGTGCTGTTGCCGTACATTGGTATAAATATGAGTGTTATAATAATAATAATAAATAAATAAAAATAATAATAATAATAAATAATAAAAATTAATAATAATAATAGTCTGACCTCTGTTAACGCTAAAACTGTAAGGATAACGATATATTGAGATAGGATTAGTTTATACTGAGGAAGTGATTTCTATCAAGGAGGCAGCGGAGCGGAAGAGGGAGCGCTTAAACCCTCTCCCCAATGGCAGAACCGGGCGCTGGAGGGCGCGAGATGACCTCCAGCCACCCTGAGGTTTAACCTGGGGGTGGTAGGCTTCGTGGGCCTGCCCGCCATTCGATTAGCACCAGGTCCGAGAGGCGGCGTGCGTGTTCCCACGCGCGCCTTTGTGTCGAGTCCGTCTCCCCTCTATGGGGGGACAGTAGGGTTTTATGAGTGAGAAGTGTAGGTCTCTTCGTGTAGTGGCCTGCCGTTTCATACGGCGGGCCGAAACCTCGGCGAGGTCGCAACCGCATGTGCAAGTGATTCGCGCGGCCCCGTCGATAGCGGTTTTGTCGAGGAACACCGTGGTAAGTTTAGTCGGTATTCCGGGAGGTCCATTATTATCATTTCAACATCTTTCTTTTACCCCGGTGAGTCCGACATAGCCCCTCCGCCTGCCCCCGCGGAGGGGTATGCGTCAATGCATTCCCCCACGTGAAAAAAGAAAAAAAGTATCAGTTCATACAATATTTCAAGAAAGCGTTGTCATATAACATTACTTTTTAAACTTAAGTTATATTTAAATAATTTAATACTATATTATTGTTTTTATCGCTGCTCTCTGACAATACTAGCCTTGACCTAAATGGAGGCAGTTTCCGTTTAGCGGAAGGTGTGGTGTTGCCAGTGAGCAGAAATTAAATTAAATTACAGTGTTAGTTTTATTATGTTAGTTTTTTTATTGTTCAATTTTTTTTTTATTTTGTAATTTGTATACTTTATGTTTTTTGTTTTTTTTTATTTCTTCGTGTTTTACATGTGCCCCTTGTGTGCCAAAATAAATATTTTTCTTTTCTTTCTTTCTATATATTATAATTATCATTCTTCATTGTTTTTTAAGATGACTAGCAAACATGAATTACACATAACTACATAGTATTCTTGTTAACAGCTTTAGATTAGCTAATAAACTTGTGTTTGAAGTGGGTTCACGTTAGTAGTACAATATGTTAAATTCAAATCCACGACCTCTCGATCGCCAGGCCAATTTATTCATTCGGCTACGGCCGCTTATATAATTGTAATACCAGTGTACATACATAACAATATAGACATGAAACATCTTGATATATTTAAATTTAGTGGTAATCGCAACGCCAACGCAACACCTTAACTTAAATATTTAATGAAAGGACTTACAAAGAACATTACAATTTTAAGTAAGCTGCTGAGCTGTGTAATCCTCTTACTTACAATATAACTATATCATTAAAGTACATTATAAAGCAACGACATTTTATCTTAGCATGGCAAATTAATCTCAATTTACTAAATATATAATTAAAGAAATTGTATTTACCGGTTTTACTGGCATTTACTCTATTTCGCTTAATAGTTTTAGACAAATGTAACAACACAAAATAGCAGCGATACACAAATACTAACATATATTTTGGCTCTTATTTAACAAAGATGGCGGCTATTCTAAATTTAAACCATTTAGAATTTCATGGATTCCGAAAGCCAATCTTCTTTCTAACGTTATTAGCCCCAAGGGTATTAAGGTCGGATTCTAGTTTAACCAGATACGGCTGAATATACATATTTTCCATGCAGCGATTGTCGTTTGAAATTTGTAGTCCAAAGTAAAATTATTGAAAGTATTTGATATCAAAGCAAAATGTGTATAGAATTGTAAATTTTAATTTATTGTTAAACGCGAGGATCTGTAAATGTCTCTAGGATAAACATTCAAATATATTGTTAAATTAGAATAAGGCGTTGGACCTCCGTTAATAAAGAAAAAGAACAAACTGACTGTAACGGTTATCCATAACAGCTAGAATATAAAGCTTTACTTACACACTGCCTGAGGTACACCTTTATTTAAATTTATATTTATTTATTATTTATTTATTTTATTTAAAACCACCAAATAGTTGATTTCCTTCAACAACTGATTTGTGAAGTCTTTTAAGATCTTATTATGAAAAGAAACTTTTCTTTGATGTTTTCATCAATCTGGATCTAAGCCTACCCAAAAACAAAACAACCGGTCTTGTACGTTGTCCCTTTTGTAAGTTTAAAACATAAAATTGACCTCTACTATAAATAGGGGCAGCTCTACCTCATCCTTGTTAATATTTGAAAGCAGGGTTCCACAGGGAATGAAAAATTTAAAATCTATTAACGAGCGTGAGTGAGGGTACGTGTACATTGTGGGCTCATTTTATTGGGTTCACGATTTAAAGTCCTTTCGCTAGTGGTTAGGAATACAATTCTAAGCAATATTAATATTTAACAGTAATTTGATTGAGGTTTCAGCTGTATTCATTTTCAAATGAAACTGTGTGCATTTTATTCATGATCTTATAAACGACAGTGAGTATGTGCAGATTGAATTGCGATGATTGATATTTTCTCAGCTAAATGGTTTTTTGTAGTGTACAGCTTATAAAAATCAGTGACTTTATTCAAATACAGGCATTGCCTTTAAGACCGAGGACTTGGTTTAGCCAGACCTTCACACTGCAAAAGGTCCTCATTTTTTTGACTAGTCAAGTCTGTTTTTCAAAGGTTGGCATACACATAAATTTATTAAATTAGTAAACATCTTAATTTTCTAGTTTCTGCCAGCGCTTTTGTCTGTTTAAAACCCATAGTTACGCATACCCTGATAAAAGTATACTATATGTATATTAATCCATGATATCTGGGTAACAAGTTTCATGCAGACATCTAAACAGACTTGCACATTTATATTACTAGGATGAGTTATTTACTCGTAGTATCAACTCCACATAAAAATAAATATAACTTCTCCATTTGGCATTGATAATAATCTCATAACGAACAAATCTATAAAGTACGATGTCCATTAGCTGTTAGTGGCTGCGAGTATCTGCGGCTCGGGCGAGGCTTTCAGCGTCCAGTTTCATAGAAATTCGCATCAAAACCTTCCAGTATTGATGCCACCTCAATACGGTTTAGATGTGGGTTTATTTCGCTTGGTGACCTGATTGAGTTTTTGCGTAAATGACTCTTTTACTGTCTGATTGAATGTGTGCGAAGCTGTCGACACTTTAAAATAATGGAATCCTTGAAGACAATTGTTTTATGTCGATGTCTTATAACTTATATTAAGGAATTTGGAATCGAAATTGGAAATATAATAAAAATATTAATTGCCGTTTATATGAATTGGTTGCGTGTCATATCTTATCGAATATTTTTTTAAGAAAACATGTGCGAGTGTGTTTGCATATACGAAAGAACAGAACGCGGTGTGCAGTCCTTGTAATCAGGAGCCATAATTAACCGTTTCGTGAAACCGTAAAAAAATATAATTATTTATCTGTGTAACATGCTATGTAGCATTCGTATGTACATTTAGCGTCATAAGTTGCTAAACATTTTGCAAGCTATCAATTGTTTAATACAACAAAATAGAAATCACTCTTAATTTCATACATTTGTAAAATACGATGATTTAGTTCATAAACTTTCTTTTAAACCATCCTAAATGCAACCTAAACGTATTTCTAACAAAAACACAACTTACAACGCAAATTTAGCTCTATTTGGCACAAACTATATTTCACATAACTGATATTATTCATAAAGTTTTGCCAATATTATAATTACATATGTATATTTATTTTGCTTGAAGATAAATTCAAAACACTAATTTGAATCTATTACTAGATGAATGAATACAAGGCACTACGAGCCACGGTAATGATTACCTTCATTAATAGTATTGGGACCGCTTTACCCGCAAATGCCTCTTTATAAAGCTACACACTTCATCACCGTGAAATCTTTAGCCTTCTCAATCTCCAATAACGATCAGAGACCCCAAAAGCTTAGGAGTTGCCTAATATAATAATGTCTGAGTTAAAATAGCAGTGAATCAATTACGGAGGCAAGTTTTGATTAAATTACAACCGATATCATCTGAGAAGCAATTGAAACCGAAACCGTTGCCGCTGGACAGTATTGGGCGTGCCTCCAATTATACGCGACAGCGACCAACATCAATATTTATATTTTAATATTAACATAGTATCTTTATATTTTTCAACAAATTACTAAATGAAATAAGAAACACTAAAACCCTAGCATTGTATAAAAAAACGTTTACTAGATTATGTCATGAAACATTATTAATTTATCATCTCTTACCTTTTTTTTTTATTCGTGGGGGAATGCTTTGACGCATACCTCTCCGCGGAGCGATGGAGAGGTTATGTCGGACTCACCGGGGGAAAGGTATCCCGGTAATACCGACTAAACCTACCACGTTGTTCCTCGACATAACCGGAGTCGGCGGGGCCGCACGAATCACTTTCGTATGCAATCGCGACCCCGCCGAGGTTTCGGCCCGCCGTGTGAAACAGGGTAGGTCTTTTCGTGTCACTACATGAAAAGACTTTGGTCACTTCTAATTTAACCTTACTGTCCCCTTGAGGGGGGATGGATACACGACACAGAGGCGCGCGTGATCGTCTCTTACCTTAACGTAACTCAGACTGTATTTTATAGAACATACTGAAATTATATAGAATCTCAACATAAGTGAACTGTACCTGTTCTTTTGGGGAATAAATAAATCTTTAACTCGAATATTAAATATAATATGGGTTCAATATAATATTTTTTAACAAAAACACCTTTATTTTGACGTCATATAAGACTGATATGTAGAATAGAAAAATTAAATGACATTGCTAAGAGATGCTTTCATCATAATATGATTTATGCTTGACAATAGCAGGTATTTGAAAGGGTAACGAGTTAATTTCCTATTATTTAGTAAATGACTATACGCCTGTTTAATAATGTCCTCTTATATAATTATGTCTTACAAACATTTTAATAATCTTTTTGTTTGTTATCAAACATGAAAACATGTAACTAGTATTAAAGTTGTGTGAGCCGCAGACAGATCGGACAGAAATTAACACAAAGGTTTAAATTTATAGTCTTATAACTATATCAAGAAAATATATTGCCTCAGCAACATTTAAAAACTGTATTTTTATTTCTTCGTACAAAGCTTGAAGATTTTATTATAAAATTTTAAAACGCTCGTCGCTCATCGCCAAGCGATGCTATCCACCTAACCGCTCGTGACGCTCTCGTGACCTGTAAGAACCCAACTTTGATATAATTTAAGATGTCTTCCCAGCGACGTCTCGTGGAATAAGATGTCTAGCCCCACCTTCCAGATAAGCTCTGATGTTGCGGTTGGACCATTTATTGACAATTCCTACCCGAGTTCAATTCTGGCAAACTATGTTACCAATTCATGTATAACTTGTTAAATTAATAGTATCGACATTACTAATAATGCTTCTATAAAGTTAAGACTATTGTTCTATCATAGTTTCGCCCTATCTAAGCCCAAGTTAGTTTCGTAAATAGTATGTTGGGCGCCAACAATTTGAAAAGTAACCCAGTTGGATCACCTGTGATAATTTACGCTGTATCGTGTTTAAAACGTACACGCTATTCAATGGCTGATCGAAAACATCTTATATAATTATAATTTCAAAACACTACTTTTGCTCAGCAAACAACAAAAGAATAAAAACCATTATTTTTTAAGCATTGGAAGACGCCAACGAAAATTTTCGAATCATTTTCTACTCAGAAATGTTTCAATAGATATATCTATTGTAATTATTTACTTAACACTATGCAAGTATATCATTTTCATTCATGAAACCTCATACAGTACAGTTTCTAAATGTTACTATACAAAACAATATCCCGTTTTGCCAAAATAACTATAAACCACGCTGGCTACATTTCTCTTTATAACTTTACTGTATACGTTTAATATATGTTTGTACTGGTGCTTACAATACCACATAAGCTTGGTTGATACTAGCTTGTATTAAATCACAGCATATATGCGGTACAAGCGAGCTCTGTGGTTTGATGAATAGGTTCCACACAAGTTCTTTGTGAGTGCGAGGTTTAGCATGTGAGATAATCTCCATGAAAATACTTTGAAGAAAGATTTGAATGGTGTGTTGGCATGGTATTTATTTTGTTGTTTATTAAATAGTACAAAGAGCGTATTTGAGAAGGATCCCTTAGGGTTTATGCCGTACAGCCAAAGGCTTCTTTAATAACGTCGCCACTCTTCTTTATGATATTATGTTATGTGCTCTCTATGGTCTGATTATTCTTTGTATGTATTCGTTAATGTTTGTGTAGGTGTCACTTATTTGAAGCACGTTATACCGCCAAAGAGGAATGAACTGGCGGTCATTCTCTTCCATTGAGAAACGTACAATAGCATTAAAATAAAATAAAGTTTAAAATGCTGATTGCTGACTGTTCACATTGCTGGAAAAAAGAGGTACCGGGAACAGCTGCTAATGCAAAATCGAACTCAGCGGTGCTATCGAATCACTCGATACATCGAAACTGAGAAAGATTAGCACGAAGGGCGCAAATGGCAGCAGGAGGCAGATCCGCTCCTACCCGAGCAACCGTGCAAATAATCGCACGACGATAGGTCGACGCACTCATACACTTTCTCGTGGTGCCTGTGATGAGTAATCGGAGTGGCAAGTAACGAGAAGGGAGTATGCACTCACTTTTCATTTCTTACCAACTCGTTTAGCTCAACTCGCTCCTCACCAACCGTCACCAAGTCCCTAAGAAAATAAAAAGTCAATATTATATCTTACATTATTTGCTTCTCCTTCACTGGTATTTCCCTAGTACATTAGGAAAATACCCTGCCCTTTGGAAGACTTACACGGGGATAAGAGTCCAACGTACAGATTCAATATCTCCTGTCAAGGTATTGCAGCAGAAACTTCTCAGTAGTAACATAAATACTAGAACTGACTCCATCTAATTTTACGTCGAATCACAACCGGTAAGATTTACACTTCTTTATCTGATCGTTCAGGCCTATATAGTCATGATGATATATATTATATAAACCCATTAATAGGACAAAATTAAACAGAACAAGCAAATTTCCAATACAATACATAATATTGTTAGAATACAAATTTAAATTAAGCACACGATAAATCCCAAAAAAAACAACTATTTAACATTCGATCAGGCATGTTTGTTCTATATGTTTGCTCTTTCATCAATTGTTGAGTACGGATCGACGGACAAACAACCAGTATAGGTAATACAATAATTGGATTTTGGGAACAGATTAAGGGAATCAGCCTATCTATGATCCAATTTTATACCCGATCTCTCGTACGACGGGTTGATAAGTTAGTTGTAACACTGTTTGAGTGCACCGCCGCTCGCATCCTTTATTGGATTGTTTTTGTCTGTCGATTAGTTGTTTCTCTTACGGCATAAGTGTGAATGAAAATAGTTCCAAATTATTCAATCCAGAAAATCTCAGTATCACACATCATTTATAAGAAGTCCAACCGTTCCATCCATTTATACTGAGATACCAGTTATACATGATAAAAAAACGCTTCGAGCACTCAAATTAGTAAATATCGTAAATATAAGATGTATCATGAACCTAGTGTAGGTACAAAAATATTAGTTTACAAAACGTTACATCTTATATTTAAAAATATTTAACACTTTAAAAGAGTTATTCACGTATTTTGTAAAGTATAACTTTTAAATTCGAATCCCTTTTTATAAAAAGCATCCATGCTTTTTGATATTCTGAAAGTCTTCTTTTTAGAATACAGCCAATCGCCGATCGCCCGATTGATCGGACAAAAACGAGACGTGAGTGGAAATCTAATAAATTATTGGACGCTGTCCGATGAACGTTGGGTACGTGATTATTGATGTGGGCCGTAAATAAACAGCAGTGGAATTAACAAGTTTGTTGCGGAATTTTATTAAGGGTTATTCATCGGTTGTTCGATTTTGATCACTGGAAAGGATGACAAATAGATTGGCTGATGAAGCATTATTTGATACACAAAATCAATAGTATTTATTCAAAGCTGTCGAATGGAACCCATAGCTATTAAAACTGGTATTAGTTGATCATTAACCAATGTACCAATTCATCAAAAAACAATATTTATTAATACTAATTACTTATATAATATCTTATTCTTAAATAATAAAAGATGATGCAAATAAAATATGAAGACCTTACTACTAGGTATATGATATTGTAACCCTTTGTTTACTTATATTAAAGAAAATATAATAAAACAAATTTAAACGTAAAATAAAAATAATTTAAAACAAGCAGTATACTTACTTGAAATTTGAATGTTTCCATAATTTCAATGCCTCTTTTATCACCCCAAGTTCTTCCATGACTTTCATATAAAGTTTTATAATATCTTAGTTACACTTTTTACGGTAAAACCGTATACCATTTACCTTTTTTCCCACAATCCCAACTGTAGTCTGGAGTTCCGAGGTAGACAAAATGGTATTGATTTCCTTGTACGGTAATTTTACGAAATTAAAACATAAATATGAGAATTACCTCACTCAAAAACCGATATCATTTTAAATGATACCCAAAAGTTGATACCAAAGTGCAACCATTTACTAACAAAGTATCTATTGCGGTCGAAAAACGATGAAATACTAGCCACAGTAATACTAAGATATATTTTACTTGGTATCCATTTTATACAAACCGTCTTCAACATTCTAGCATTGTTGAAAACTACGACGATGTACCAAATGGGCACTTTGCACTCGCATTGAGCGCACTCACTGCTCACGCTCTCGAATAACTAAGGCGAATATAATAAGCTGGATTATCTAGATGTGGTGACAATTGTAGCTTGTTATGTGAATACACATTGTGGTCTAGTTTATCTTCAGCTTCTATAGTGAAGGAGACAGCTAGATTGCAAAGTAACAAGTTTCAACTTGCATTTCATTCTTGTATTTTGAATACAATTTGCTAGATGAATGATTGTGTTGTGAATGTCATACATACAGAAGCAAGATACCCAAAGTTTTAGTTTATTGCTCATACAATAACTTTGCTTAGACGATTCGTTTTACAACCGAGCGCAATGTGCTATGAAAGACGTCTTCGTTCCACACAAACAACATGTCGTGCGGCGTATCAACTGCCATCAAAATATCGTTAAAACATATATGTTACAACTTTATAATTATTGTTTCTGATTACCGCTTTCAAGTTTTGGTGTATGGTAAGATATAGGGCTAGCTTGAGTTCACCACCTCATTTTTCAATGAATCTGCCTTATAATATGTTTTAAAGATAGAAAGTCTTTGTGGCTCGATTTCGTTTTTCGAATTAGCCAGTGTAAATGGAAATCACGCACGGATTCTAGATCCGAGAGTACTATCTGTAGATTACGTAATTGTTTACAGTACCTGCCTACTAGCATTACCTGCGTTGAATTTGGTTTCAATGTTTGTAAAACGGTCCTTTTGTTTGATCCTACTATATTTTATCTGCACGATAGATCTATGCAAAAAGCTTCCAAATTAATTAAAAGTCAAATAGAACAACGAAAAGTTGTCATAAAAATATTTGTACCCGCAAATTATTCCCTGGCCTGCCATAAAGAGCGATAGCCTGTTTTTCCACCCAATTCTGTTTAATTCCGTGAAACTGCATTTCACGGTTATTTCCCCGAAGGCTTTCATTCGGTATAAACAAAAGCGCATGACAACCTTCCCTTTTCAACAGCCGCTGTATATAACATTATGACGTTACAATAGCTGTGATCATATCGCAGACATTATTAGGGTAAGGACGCACTAAAGGAACCGGGATAAATAAATTGATACTTAACGTATACACAAAACAAAATATAAACATTTGTATTAAAAAATATAGGTTTACTTATTTTTTGTAGTACTAATTAAGTGATATGTTTTTAATTATTAGATAACTGAATAAATGAAGTTTATTCGTTAGATTAACAAGTGTTTATGGCAATTGTCCAGTTGAGTCTGATTCGAAAGAGATAAAATAAAAGAGGAACGATACCGAAATTTATATGTGTATATTCAAGATTCACAATATTCTCTTATAATTATTTTCCCTATTACGTGCTAACTTAACAAATAATTGAAACGGACTGATTATATAAAATCGGGAAGACGGGGAATCGTGAAGATGACACTCTGCACTCACACAACGATGCATGTGCACTTACATAGTATGCATGTGTGTGTGTCACTACAAAGTGAATTAAGTTTTCTGGTTACATATTACCCGACTATTCTGCTGATCTTTGAAGCCATATTGGCCAGTATGTCTTGAAAGACCAACCGTGCGTGCCTCAAATCTGCTACAAGTGAGGAATTGGCCTTTTAATCGGTTACGGCCGTTATCGTTCAAAAGACCAGTTCGTCGCTTGTAGTAGATTTGTAACACGTGCAGTTTGGTGTTTATGTAATTTTTTTACTATTTAAACATATTAATTCGAACGAAACGACGCTATCTTTAAAATGACACGAACTTATGTCAAGAAAGCTGCAAACAAACTCTACATTATTAATTTGTTAATGGTACGTCGGATAATATCCAAAACTAATCGTATTAACATACAAGGCTTTTTGTGTTAAAAGGAGGTCTTTTTGCACAAAAATATAACGTGCGACAAACATATTACCTACTATATAAAAAGAGAAAATAAATTCTATGTTCAAAAAAGTTTCTAGAGCCGTTTAATATTATATAAAAAATAGGACTATGTGCCTCCCTCGTGAGCACTATAGAAATATTACGAGTATGTAAAAAGGCATATCTCCTATTACTATAATGGCATACTCCGTACGTTTGTCTGATGAAACACACATTTGGTAGAGTCGTTAGTTACATTAATTTAATGTAGATGTCACTACGTAGACGCGAGTCGTTGTTTTGATTACGGCTTTAACTTGTAACTGTTGATGAGTCAAAGCCTCCAAGTATTATGTTTACACATCACTAGTGATTAGATTTTATGTCAAAAGAAATTTGTCTGACAAAAACATTGGTATAGAGTTGTCTCTGTGACATTGAATTACCATTAAATTTATTTGTATATAATAATAATCTTTACTAATATTATAAATTCAAAGGTAACTCTGGCTGTCTGTCGGTCTGTCTGTAACCTTATCACACTCAATCCGCTGAACCAATTTAGATGAAATTTCGAATGGCGATATCCTAAGACCCTGGGAAAGACATAGGCTATATAACATCACGCTATGGCTCACGGGAGAGGCGCAGTAACCACAAATACCACTGACGTGAGTGAGACCGTGGGCACAGCTACAACTCTATAAAAAAGGTACTATCTGTAGGTACTTAAGAAAAGTTGAATGTAAAATCTTTGTAACAACTAACAGCTGACAAGTTCAGAAATCAAACTACGCACTTAATAATTTGTAAATAACGGTCTAAATAATTCCTAAAATGTACTTTTCTTTTGTAAACCTTGTAAAGTTAAATAGATGTTTCTTACATGTTAATTAATAACGCAATGTTTGGGTTATGGGTCCCGCAATAACCTGCATTTTAAAACTTACATCAATTAATTGACAATTAATTTATTTACAAAGACCCGACATTGAATATGGCTTCAGTTATATAACGAAACGCCATATTTTTGTCTCGTAACGTATAACTATTGTATCTTGTGAATGTAAAAATGTCAATATTTAAAATAATAATCCTATTTTCACTTCGCGCACCTTCATGTACCATTTTTGTAATATGGCTACCTCGTTCTGAAATATTACTGTTTTATGACAGTTGTAGATGAATATTACAGAAATATAAAAATATATGCCGTCGTAGCTGTTGTTGTAAATATAATAAGCTTTATATCAAAATCACGTGACCACGAGGTTCGTAGTACAAGAGCTGAAATGTTGAACACGGCATAATATTTAGTAAACACAGTAAAAAACTAGTTGAAATACATTTATAATGCTCCAGTTAGAATAAAGAGTATTATTAAAAATTACATACCATTCCGATGAGCAATCGCGTTCCTCTTACCTGAAATAAAAATACGAATATTAATACTAAATATTATGTACAATTTTTAATTATATTCTGCCATATTTATTGAAATCAATACAATATTTTTTTTATGAGAATTGGTGAGTTGTGGTTCTTAACATATCTCTTCTGCAATCCTTTGTTAACCATGGGAATCCACAATCTCTGACTAAATAAACAGTTGTTTTTTTTTTGGTAAACAGCCATTATATGGTAGCCAGCCATATTACCCCTTTTTATACCCGTCAACATTTGTAACAGGCATGGTCGGGATAGATACTTTACAGTGCAGACGGGAACTCATGCATATCATTCATTATTATTTTTTGATAACTGACAAAATAGATAACCCAGAAGTTCGTGAGTCCATACATTTCTATGTACCGGACCACTACACGCGAGGTATTGGTAGGCGGCAGCACAATCTTCTCTCCTGTCCCCCAACGTGGCGCTCCCCACACGCAGATAACAGCCCCACTTCCAGAGCCGTTAAATTAATAAATAGTTTTCTCAAGGCCAATCCAGAAGCAGATATATTCTTTGACAAACCTAGCATAATTTATAAAAACGTGTTCCTTTACTTAGATAAAATAATTAGATAATATATAGGTATGATACTCAATAGATATTATAATAGTAGCCTTTAATTTAAATATTGTAAGTTAATGTAAAACTGTTCTTTGTATGTTATAAGTAAATTTTAATTTAATTTTTTATTTTATTTTGTATATTTTGTATAGAAATAGTATAGATATAAGCGAATTGGATAACTCTGTAAGCTTATATTTTTATGAATAAATGAATATGAATAAACCTATAATTGTATGTAGCATTGCTCGCTTTAACGATGAAACATAGAGATAACTTGTATTTCTAAAAGTTTCCAAAATTGTTCTATGATATTCACCAACATGCATTGGGTACCAGCGTAGTAAATAATTAACTTTCCCATCTCATATTACAAGTGATTTATGAACAGGATGACTGACTGACATGGTTTTAATTTAATATAATAACTAAACAGTCTATTGCGGTATATAACTTTGGTCACAACATTACGACACTTGATTTAATTATAGAGATTGCGCTTTGTACGGTCGGGTCGTCAACCATCGTCGGTGCGACCGACGAATAATTTTTCTTATCTGAGTTGTCTATGTGTTAGTTGTGATTTGAAGCCGAAATTATCTAAAATCGGTGACTATCTTTTAAAATAAAATAAAAATAATTATAAATCGGAATTAGCTCTGCGTCTGTTAAATAAAAATATACAACATAATAATACCGAAATATTAAATATTGTCTGCTATTTCTTTATACAATACTATTATATATTTTAATATTAAAAATAAAATATCATAATAGTTTAAACTATATAAGAGAAATAATATTCTAGTAAAACTAACCGCCAATTACATTCGACTGGCATCTGGCTGAATAGCCCGTGCCCCTGAGAGTTCGTTATAAACATTTTAGCTTTGACAACCCGCTAGCAGCCATGACAGCTTTTTTGACGAAGCGAAATATTTCAATAAAGTATTTTTTGCTGAACTTTTGTAATACTGCCTTGTTAAATTTACTTGTATGTCCACTACTATGTAACATTTTATAAAAATATTCATATTATTCTAGTCACGAAACTAACTTTTTGTAACTTGTATATTCAATTGTTACTGTAATTTTCTGTTCCACTGAATTATTAACACTTCATTTGGAACGATAATGGTGAAACAATATATAAGGTCAGATTTGCAAGCAAAAGGAAGTAGATTTGATATCCCCAACACTTCTGATATGAACCTTTAACACAAACATTTACTGAAGTTGTATAGCCAAGGAAAAGTAATTTTCAGAAAATAAAGTATTAATGACCATAATCCTCAACATAATATCGACCCACCATTCAAAATGGTTGAAGGCATAAAAATATCTTGAGAACCTTCCTAAAAGTTCTCATTAAACACGTAATTACCGTCTAAATCAAACTGCATTCATCCCGCCAGACACAAAAAGAGTAAAAATAAACCTCTTCAGTAGAGACTTTGCAAACGAGTGCATGAATAACAGAGGGCTTCATAGAGCCTAATTTAGAGCTCTCTCTGAATATTTGAGACTCATATCTGCGGAATATAAAATTTTATTTGTGCGAAGTCTCTACCATCGCTGCCGACTCTACCGTACGATGTGATGTTTATTTAATGACACGTACTCTACTTACATTTTTGTGCTTATCTCTCGAAGGTTAATTTCGTTAAATGTTTATGGGAGAGATATAATGGTGTGCTTTTATTAGGTTCTTATTAAATTTTGTTTTTACCGACTTCTTATTGTGCTTGTTCGTTGATCCAAATATACCTAAGCTGCCTATAGAGTGGTCTTCCATGAGATACAGAGTTAAACAAAACATTATTAAGATATATTTCAAGAAAAGGTTAAGAATACTACAGTCACATTAGTTAGTTTCTATTAAAATGGGACCCCAATTGGTAACTAAAATGACTCTATCTCATTTTATTAGCCATTGAAATAAATTTTATAATGCATTTAGTTTGTTTGGACTATAACGAACATCAATGGCCAATGCACGTGACACATTCACGAACATTGGCCATTGATGTTAAAACACGATTTACTAATAAAATTGCGAAACAGACATTTTTATGTTGTGTGTTTGGTTTAGTATTTATGTGTATTTAAGTCGGTCCCGGTTGTTGTCAAATTGACAGCAGTCGTTAAGCCATGTCAGAGGCCTACGGGCGGCTTGAACAACTCTTGACGACAGATTGGCCACTAACCACACGAAAAGAAAAAGAAGAACATAATATATATAAATTAATTTATATTATTACTCCTTTGTTTTATTTGTGTTATTTGGTATATCTACCGATATATCAGGATTCGTGGGACGAACAATTGCATTAAAACTTAAAAACCAGATATGGTTTTTAAATTTTAATGCAATTCGAATTGCTTGTCATTATGATGATTATGTAATAAATATCGGCACACTAAACCTATTGGCAAAATCACGATCACAAGGTATACAATCAGTTCTAAGTGTGTGATCTATATCAGTTCTAAGTGTGTGATCTATATCAAGCTGCCTCTAGGCAGCTTGATATAGATCACACACGTATTATTGATCTGTGTGCTATCAACATCAAAGTACACCATTCACTGGAATACTTCGATAGTTCGAAGTATTCCAATAAATGGTGTACTGAACTGTTGTAAATCTCAAAAGGATTTGATTTTAAAACGATAAAATTTAATAACTAGATAGAGCCTTTGAAGTGAGACTGATTTGAATAAATGGACTGGTCAACTATTACAGAGAAATGTTGAGTGATAAAAAGGGAATGCGTGGTGTGACAAAGAAAGGGTGCATATTTATCAGAACACACCAGCCGTGCCACCAGGTTCGATATTAGGTACCAAAAACTTGAACATCAGTATCAGATCCAAGCACAGCTCATGTTTTATTACATCCCGTGCAGCGTGCGCCAGTGTTTCTCTCCCGTGACATCGGCTAATGAGCTGCGCGAGAACTCAATATCGCCGTGTATCCCGGCCACCGAGCTGGAAATAACTCACTTCATCGACTTGTCGACATCATACCCGCGCCACTAACGCCCTCTACGTTTTCCGATTTTTATTAAATCGCTCGAGTCTCGTCGTGAAATTTTATTACCATTAAAATTGAGTTTTTCATACTTGAAACGTCGAAATAGGATTGTAATGAATATTTTTATATGGTTTCATGAGGGATATATACTGATATAGCATTTTAAATGTCTATAGTAATGTACACACATCATATAATGTGATATACATAATATAGTCGAGGTTCACGTATGATTTATCTTCTAAAATATTTGAATACTATTTTTCTGGCATACACACTTACACTTTGTTAGCGTATAATATTTAATAATCGTTAATATTTTTAATAAATGTTGTAACAAAACTGTCGTGTTTTAGAAATGCGTAATGACAACTCGAAATAATACATATATAATTATGTCTGTAAAATTGTGGACACACTTCACTGAAAAGCCAGCCACAGTCGAGCGCCAGCCTGCCATACTACCTTATGTAAAGGGTGTCACTGACAAGATTCTTTACATCTTGAAGCGAGCTTCAATCAACACATACTTCAAGCCGCCAACGAAGATAAGTCAATTTTTACCATCCGTCAAGTGCCAACTACCCTTACAAGATGCAGGGGTCTATAAAATAGATTGTGACTGCGGACTCCCATACATTGGTCAAACCATGAGAAGCATAGGCACCCGCATAAAAGAACACATAGCTGATGTAAAACACAAACGCTCCTTGAAGTCTGCTGTGTGTGAACATGTGCAACAGGGGATCAACCAGTACCTGAGATTTGACAAACCACAGATGCTCGCTAAAGAAAACCGATTCCTACCAAGGATGCTTCGCGAGGCTATTGAAATCAAGAAACATCCTAATTTCAATAGAGAAGATGGTTGGAATGTACCACCAGCTTGGGATCCAGTAATTCAAATAGTCAAACCCAAGAAGAAGCAAACCACAGCTAGACTTCATGATACTTTGAGCTCATTCTGCGTAAATAGAAACACCCATGATTAAATTATGTTCGGATACTTTGAAATAACTACATTGGAACATTGGCACAACTACCATCTTAGTCTCCCCGTGACCATGGCTGCTGAAAAGCAACCGAAACGTCGGGGAAAGTGTGAACATAAATATAAAAAGTATAATAGTATAGTAATAGTATAAATAGTTTTAATAGTTTCAATAATTTAATTAGCTTAAAAATTAGTAAAGTTTAATAGTAATAGTAGTGTAACAGTTTTTCAAAATTTTGTAATAAAGTGTCAAATAAACAACGCGATAAAATCCGTATATAGTAGTTTAATTTCATCACTTTACTGTGTATTAAATTGATCTACATATATAATTATGTAGATAATCTTAATTAAGTTTATCACATACAACAACAGAGAAACAAAGAAACGCGCTATTACATTTACTATATCTATATATTAATAGATACGTGAAGCAAAACTTTGTACCCCTTTTTACGAAAATTGCGCGGTCGGAGGAGTATGAAAATTGGCACAGTTATAGTTTATATGGAGAAGGACTGGCGAATCTTCATATTTTTATAAAATATGCATTAGAAATACATTAAATTAATGAGAAAACACTACACGCACACAACCATGCATTTGACACACGCAGTCGAATCGCGTTCGTAGTATTTCGGCATTGTTCAGCTTATGTCGTACAATTCTTCGTAACTACCTATGTTTACATTACGGTACATAAAATAACAATCAAACTTAAAATTTAAATCAATTATGGTTGAATTTCGCCCACTAGGCGTTAGCTAGTACATAATATGAGTCCCTGAAAGAATGGAACGTAAGATTAGTTTTTGTTCTTCTTCCTCAAAGTCAGAGGGTAGCTCTGACTAAAGTCACAGCACATCATCTAAAAGAAAATATCATAAAGTAAATTGATAAATTTAATTTTAATTATCTTTACCCAAAGCAATTTCACCTTTATCTAAATTATTTCGCAAAAAATGTAAGTTCTTATAACGCTAGAATTTCTTTGAAATTCTTTAATGGGATCAGAGGCTATATAATCATAATGATGGCGAGACTGAGCAGCCTCCAGGGATCTTAATGCCTCCCACTTAATTATAGATAAATGTACTTCTTTTAATTCTAATGCTAATATGTATAAGTGAAAATATCTTATTGCCTTATCCCTTGTGTTTTGATGCAAATATCTAATAGAGATTGTACTTTAACATTTCTTCAGTAATGTGTTAAATTAATACTAAATATAACGAAATAATTCACTTATGTATAGTTACTCAATGTTAAACACGATTTGAAACTGATGAAAATATACTCAATTCTTTACACAACGTAAGATTTCTTTATTCGTGGGATTTATAAAAATTATTGTAAAAACACGACTCTCGCACTAGGAATAATAATTCCTGTATCACGGAGTACTTTACAAACATTCAAACAACGGACACAAAGAACACCTAAACTCAGGACAACTATTTGTGGAACACGTGTGGGCATCGAACCTACGCTTAAACACTCAGCGACAGGGGTGAGGCGACCACTTATACCACTAAGCCAACCGTTAAATAATTACACATTTATGAACAATAAGATAATGTTAAATGAAAACATAAAAGTTAGAATTTACTCTCTGTGTCTCGGCAAGAGCAAGTTTATGAATTTTTAAATGTAAGTTATTTTCTTTTTCCTATGAAGGAACTTAATCAAGGAAGCAAACAACAAGTTTTATAAGTTGTGCAACCTCGAGTCCCCAGTGGCGCGAGCAATAAATCTAATATAACGACGCGTCATCCCGTCACTGCACCGTCTCCGTAGCGGCACCGAGCCAGTACCGCGCCACCACCGGGCCTCACCGTATGTCTGGCGAGACAGCCGTCACGTTTCCCTGTCCACACCCGCGCGGAACATATAGATGGCACACCTAGCAAGCCTACGTGTTAATTCAGGAACTAATATAACTGTACGCTACCATAAAGATGTATTAAAGTCTGCAATAATTATCTACACTCGGTATATAGTAAGCGCAGCCTAAAAACACTTGCAACAAAAAGTTAATATCATGTAGTCCAATGTATCTGTGGGAATACATGTATCTGTCGGTCTCGATGGCGTAGTGGTTAGTATAACCGACTGCCACGCCTGAGGTCGCGGGTTCGATTCCCGCACAAGTCAAACATTTGTGTGCATGAACATGGGTGTTTGGCTTAGTCTGGGTGTTTCTATGTATAATATGTATGTATTTACAAAAAAAAAACAGTATATATGTATATTTATCCATTGTCTAGTACCCATAGTACAAGCTCTGCTTAGTTTGGGCTAGATGGTGTTGTGTGTATGTGATATAATATTATTATTAATATTATATATTATGTATACACACCATAATATGTATGGTGCATGAAGTTATGCACCACACATGTTATCGCGCGGGATTGTCGGGCTGCGAGCGGGTCGCATATTTTGTATTATTGCTTACTTGATCAATATAAGTGATGTAATTCTGACAAGGACCTTTTGCGTTTCGAAATCCCCGGCACCCGTGGCTCTACATATCCTTATACACTAGACTTAATATTGCTATATTAAGGCTACTGCAATGCTGTATTGTCACAGTTAAAACGTAGTACGTTACTGCATAAATTAACTGCAAATTGGAGCCTCTGAGTCACCAATTCAGCAGTGGTTATAAATGTGTTTTACAGTTCCACACGTTGTGCATACTCTACAATCGTTGGAATACAATACAAGGTTATTTAACTGCAAATATTGATACAGTGAAGATTTTTTTCCATTCGATTTGCTTCTGGTTCGTGTACTTTTAATGTATTGATCACTGTTTAAGTAGTATGGGTTAAGCAGACATATATTGATATATTGATCTTATAACAGCTTCCTGTTATAAACTTTTATTGTGGCAAGATAAACCAGTAGGGCTAAGATGAAGATGACTCGAAACTTGCCATGAAGTTTCATTTGATTTCTCTCTGTCAAAGTCTCATAATTCCGTTGTTTAAACCACTTCATGGAAGGCTTAAGGATGATAAAAATGTGACATGTGTAATTTGGAACAAATTTCGTCCTAAATGTAGTACGAATAGTATGAACAATCAGTCCGAAACTTCAGCATTTACATTTCATGTAGGCCTACAGTTGTTAAAGATTATTCAAACGATCTAAACGTAAAAGTTCAGTGAAATGATAATATAAAACAATTGCTTTTCTTCGCTGTTATAACTCTTGAACTCAACATAACGATTATCGAGTCACCTTCGTTTTTATATCAAGTACTATGCCTTTTTCTATCATTTTTATCTGCCTGTGTTATTGTATGTCAGGTCGTAAGAATAAATTGAAAGAAGAGAAGTTACATATCACAATTGAATGAACTCATCGCGCTCAACGCTCTTTCGAAGCTACATCCAAAGTATTTAAATATATGTGTTTTTGTGGAACATTGTGTATCTCTCATGTATATGTCTGGCAAGTTCATACTGTTGTAAATTACGGCGCTGACATCAATATATAGTATTCTTTTTTATACATTATGTTTTTGAAATGAAAGCTTCTTTAGGCGCGTTGAGCACTTCTTGGGTGAACAAAAATCATGGAACTCGCGTCATCGTCACCGAACGCTTTCCATTTTTTAATTATTTTTAGTTTATAAAGAAGTGTTTATGATTTGAATTATTTTTGGTTTATAAAGAAGTGTTTATGATCAAGGATTAAACTTTTCACTTCTATCGGCAGTCCCCAAAGACCGCCCCAATTTCTTTTTATTGAGGGGACGCTGTTGGCGACTTCTAAAATTATATAGTTAAATAGAGAAAAGTACTTTTATCCGGCCATAACTGATGTACATGGAATTGGAACATGAAATAATGATCACACTGCTACGCATGAGATCACAAGTTCAATTCTTCGGCACTGTGATGTATGAAGATTATTTCGTAAAAAATAATTATATCTGCACGGAGTCTCAAAACCGGTACCTATACGTAGTAACGTTTACTGAATCTTCTATCGAGAAGGATAATAATTTGAAAAGTCGTATATTTATCAGTTTTTTTTTTGCTCTTCAAAATGACCACACTCCACCTGGTGGTAAGCAGTCGTGTGGTCTAAGAGCAGTGGCGTCCACATCGCCCCCACAGTAGCCGAGGCGATGTTGAGGTCTCTACTTTGACGGCCTGAGCAGGTGCTTTTTCACGCCCCGCTTAAAGGTTTTCATATGCCGTATTTATGTAAATTGTGCTATTTAATTTTAAACCAAATTTGATTTCGCTATTATCGTTATTGTAGAAAATTACTAATCTATAAAGAAATATATTTAAAATTATTACACCGGGCATACTATAAATAGATCAGTTAATATGCTATCAGTACGGAATGCAAAGATCACCAAAAACGCTATATAATTTGTAACAGGCTAATAAGTATAACAAAGAAATTAAAGTGTACTCAAGCAAACAAAGTTCCCTACATGTTCTTATTTGACATAATCAAATATTCGCCTAAACAAAAATACTTCGGAACGTTGCCCATTTTAAATGTCAGAGGATACGTCCAAAAATACATTTGTTTCCGAGAATAAACTTCAAAGGCTCTTTACACGAACCTTGTATGTAGACTTTAGGAGGCTCACATTTTAAAACAACGCACAAAGAATGTAAGTTTCTAAAATTAATTTTGTTGGTTGTGTGATTAGGACTACACGTAGAATGATAATCCGTAGCCTCAAGTCCGATATCCTCAAGGATCCCTCATATCATTAGCTACTTATACTTGCAACGTAATAGAAATCCAGACTCTCCAATTCTTAGCTTTACGCTTATTTCCCCGATAGTGTAGTCAGTCGTGTAATATATCCACACTTCAATAGTTATAGTTTTAGATCTTACATATTAAGAACCTAGACTTTTGAAATCTACCGGACATACTACTAAACAGTGTTACTACTGAGATTTTCTTGACAGAAAGCTCAACGACACTTTGTCCAACCCGAGAATCGAACCTTAAACATCAAGCATATAGGTCGTATTTACTGCTGGGCCACCAAGGTACTCGAAAAATGGCTAAGTATTAGGTTTGTCATTGCACCTGCCATCTGACGTTCGCGGTCCAACCGAATAATTGTATTTTTAAATCAGATAAGTAATCAGACTATTTGTCTGAGATTTCCTATTGAAAGAGCAGCCTCCGTTGTAGGATTCCATCTTGTGTTGCGGGACACAAACGTCAAAACAACAGACACAAGGAACACAGAACCATAATTTATGGAATACACATTGTTTACTACGTGTAGCATTCGAGCCCAGCGCACCCGGCGTCGTGGTAGAGAGGCCGTGACTAGTGGTTCTGTCATCTCTGCCCAAGTGTTATATATGTATACGTCTATCAACATTTATTATACATGGCTATGATAATAGAATAGCTAACCCTTAACCTTGCTTTACAAAAAGATGTGAATATGTAAAATAAACCAAATCAGTGTCTTGCGGCAATTTGATATTCTTAATCATAAGCCTAGATTATATGAACAACACCAAAGAAATATTAAAATAGAACGAATACAAAATTAGATCTCTCCAAAACTTTTACCTTCAAGCAAATTAAAAACCTTCTAGTCTACTCCAAGCAGAGTAACCTCCTAATTCTATTTGAATATTCACATCGCTTATTATTACAAAACTTTTCCAATTACCCGACTGCCACGGTAAAAAGTACAGTTCGATTGTCTGCAATCACTTTTTTGTAGCAATAAATTAAAATTCCTACGCCGAGTGGGCCGAGTCACGAAACTTGGATAAAGTACTAAAAATTGTAAGTGTCCAAGTTAGTCTGGCGACTAAGCGTATTTAGTAATTGGTTTGCTCAGTAGTTTTTATAAACATATTGAATATCAAATTATTTTATTAATCATACTTTGTTGATCAGATATATCAACTTAGTTTAGAAAATTAATTTATTTATTTACATAATTAGATTAGAAGTCACGTACACTTGGAAATAATAAAGCTGAGGAGATTATGAAATTGTAGTCTATGATATACTTTATTACAGCGACGACCCACATCATTATGTAACACTCCTTTAAATTCATACGTAAACGTTATACGTACAGATATTTAACGCAAATGTTTCACACAGATTGACAAACTTCTGGTATCTACTTAATTATATACGTATACGTCACATACGCGGCAGTATATAAAGGAAACAGTATTTTCCCCACTTGTAGCCCGATATCAAAGTACTTCGCTTCTCCTCAACATAATAAATTTAAATTTTATCAAATCTTAATTCTGCAAAGAAATCCCGGTCCCAAGATTAGCCGAACGCCCCCGAGTTATCCCGAACACGCTCGTTGTAATCTCAGAGGCGAGGATTGATTAATTTACGTCAATTATGCGGCGGTAAGCAGATTTACTTTACAAGCGTATGAAAATCTATCTACATGTTTTTACTCGGAATAAAGTTCGGATTACACGTGTATTAAAATAACAGCACTTGATTGTACGTATATTATGTTTGGGCCAATTCTAATCATCGGGTGTGGAAATAACGTGCAATTGTATACGTGTTTATAGTAATAATATACATTGTATTTATAAAGCACATTTACTAGATACAGATCTAAGCTAGAGGATAGAAAAAGTTAACTGCGTATTAGTTTCAAACTTTTTATACTCACTTCAAACCAAATTAGATTTAAATTTGAAAATAATACTTTTCTATGAATTATTATAATATAATATATTGAAGACGAGCCTAACCAAGTTTCTGTTTTGTTGATAATAAGATCATACATCAGTTAGTATGAAAATATTTTTACAGCATTAATCTAAAGTTTTAACAATTAACAGAATTATGAAACGGTAGTCATACTTTTTATGGAGTACTTCTTGAAATGTGTCTTTAAGCTCGGTGAAGCTTAAAGACCCACTAGGACGTTGTTAATCTTACATGATGATGAGATCTATGCATCTACCTATACATACTCGTATATTTGCGACAGACAGAGACATGTCCTCTCTAGTAATACAGCTTACAGGCCGTGGTGACGAAACAGCCTAAAAAGTCATCTATGTATGATGAGATCTAAAACTAGTAGTGTTAAAACAACCAGCACAAATATGGAAAGCGTTCGGTGACGATGACGCGAGTGTGCTCAACGCACCTAAAGAAGTATTTACTTCAAAAATAATTTGCAAACCTCATATACATACATATGTATATTCGAAACCATGATAAATATTAGTTAGACATGCAGGTTTCTGTATTAAGCAAGCGATAATTAATGATTTAATACGCACGTAACTTAATCCTTACTAATATTATAAATTCAAAAGTAACTCTGTCTGTCTATCCGTCTGTCTGTCTGTTACCTTTTCACGGTTATACCACTCAACCAATTTAGATGAAATTTGGTACAAATATTGTTTAAAACCTGGGAAAGGACATATACTACTTTTTATTGATGTAGGTACCACGCGGGCAGAGCCACGCGCAGAAGCTAGTATACATAAATATATAAAGTAAGAGGTGCGTGCCTCGGGCTCGTACTTGAGACCTCTGCGTAACAGTTCACGGGTCTGCCGCTAGACGCGCTTAACATATCATCAGATCAATAATAATGGATACATCAACATCTATCTAAAATTATGTTAATGCTGTTTATTATAAGATTATCAACAGTGTTAATATAACTAATTCTGAAAGCCATTAACACAGAAACAATACCAAACCAAATAGTACTCTTTAATTGTTCTCACTAACCCAATGAGCGTAGTTAAATACTTCAGTCGTAAACGGACACTATCTATAAAAATGCGACAGTAGCCATTATTTAAGCACAATCTCTCAATAAAAGACAAGGGGCTGAACTGCGGTCTCATTTAAAAGTCTAAAATGTGAAGATGAAGTCGTAAGATAATGACAATTTATGACCAGATACTGTGAGTAAAGGCCCATGGTG
Organism: Catocala sponsa; assembly: GCA_963564715.1. NCBI lineage: Eukaryota > Metazoa > Arthropoda > Insecta > Lepidoptera > Erebidae > Catocala > Catocala sponsa. The sequence continues at coordinate 21,315,447 of OY751349.1, forward strand.
CAACGGAGTCAAAGAAGTGAATGTTTAAACGATTCGGACAGTGATTTGGAATAATAAAGTGAAATATTCGATAGCAATTTACATAAAAATGAAAATAAAATATTGTGATTGCCTCTTCTTTTGTCGAATACGTAAATGCAAGTATGACTTTGATGATTTGTAAGAATTGTCTACTTTGGATATGTAAATAAAAGATGGTATAAAGTCTAATCAACGAAGTATATTTTTCACTTCACAAAGGTTATACTTATGTTCTAATAACATTCAGAGTACCGGGTATTGCCGCGTCGGGGAGTGAACAGCTGCTCGCCTGTCCCCGCGGTCCGCACTACCGCACAACACATTCGCTGACAACGCTGTTTTCTACGTACACATTAACATACAGTGCCACTACAGGTTCTCGAATTTAATGTCAAATATTTGTAAGGCTGTTGACCTCTGATATCATTATAATTACACAATGGTCAGTTTTAGACTAGTTATATTTAGTTATGGTTAGGGCATATCAAAGCGCCTTTGTAATCCGAATTCTATAATAATAATAATAATATGAGCCCTCTGGGTTCTCATCATGAGATTAACGCGATATCGGAGGGCACAGTGCACTAGCTTTTAAACCTTCGCCTTGTGATATAAATAAAAAATGTATCACCAGGTTAAGTAAAAGCGCACAAACCGCAGGGCAGCTTGTGGCGAGCTGAATGTGAGTGGCGACACTGCGGTCCTGAATGCCTCAGAGAGTTGGTTAGCGCTTCGTCCCCGGCTTGCCGTTACTAGTTGGCTGGGGTGGAACTCCAAGAGCGCCCGTAGGACTCTCGACTCTAAGCTTGCCTTGGTCGGCCGGTCAGAGGGAGGCCACTAGAGCTATATCTATGCTTGGGGGTGGAAGTGTCATTTTCAAGGACATAACTACGGGAAAACTCGCTCCGGGTCTCCGTTGTCACGAGATCCCTGATGGTGAAACCGGCGCCGCACCGCTCGAAACCCCTAGCTGCTCACACCGGTGTTGTCCTCTGCTGCTTTTAAGACCTGTATGTCTATGGCGACTATTCAGGAGGCCCATCTAGTGAGTCGGCGAGTCACCAGCTGCCATTCCGACTTTGCACTGGGACAGTATATCAGGCAGACGCCGTTTTTTAACTATAGTTTGCATTTTACCAAACCATCAAACACCCATCCTTATAGAACAGAATAATTAGATTCCATAATTATGTAGCAATAGTCTCTTACGCCTGCCGCGGCTAGTGTCTCGGTAAGTGTCTCATCTCACTTTAAACTAAAACTCTCGAAGGGTCTTTGCATTTTGGACCCATGTCCCAGTGTAAGCCTCCAAAGGAAAACATTTACAATTTAAATATTGGACACAAGAGACTTGTTTATGAAGTCTATTTTTACATTGTATTACCTGAACTAGGTCAGAGACCTGTGTTTCAGGCTGTTTCTAATGTTACGTTTTTATTCTACTGTTAATAAAGTAAGGGTCTACAAAAAACATTTATACATGTACTGCAAACAAATATAGTTAAGTATACAATTAAAATAGTTTTAAACAATAACAATTATAAATAAAAAATTGCTTAAACAATAAGAAATTATTTCACAACTACTAGCAATTTCTCTGTATCTGAATACTTAAGCGATTTTAGGTACTTTGGTAAAACTATGTGGCATTGATTATGATTAATGCTATATATATCTATTTAGTTTATTGTACAATAAAGGCCCTAAGAATAAGAAAAATCTCTTCATGTAAACATGCTTAGTTTGGAAACTTTCACAAACTAAGTCTTTCCTTCATATCTCTATTCTATAATAATAAAAATTATTATTTCGAACCTAACAGAACAATTGTTTTAATTCTAGAAACTGCCGATAGATATTATATGGGATCCCTATTAGAATATGGGTAACGTAGATCATAAAAGATTACAAGAATGGAGAAAAGACTTTAGGTATTGAGTAGACAAACCAAGCGGCACGAGTTGCTTCGTTGTTAAACGCTTCAAGTTCAAGCTTAAATTTTGTTATGTATTTGCCTTTATTAAAACGTAATTACATGAAATATCCCTAACATACACTACTAATGGTTTGTCTTATAAAGCGACCAGTAGAAGAATGATTCCAATACTAAAATTAAAAGCGCAATGAAAGTAGTCGAAATCTTTTTGTTCCTTAGATTAAACTCACGACCCTGACGTCAGATTTCCCCGAGGAGGGCGATGAGATCGTCGCAAAGTACTACTCGCACAAATATAATGTTCTAGACAAAAATATGATTATAAAAATTTATTGGATCAATTTATACCAATAGAATTTTGACGATGTATTAGTACTCTTATATGCTAGCACCGTGTCAAATTACATTATCTTCAATATTATCGAAAATAATATACGGCTATAATAATAGAATAAAATATGTCTGTAAATTATTACATTAGATACATGTATATAGAACTTTGTCACGCGGACCGGTCGCGCCTCAAGGGCTGCGCGCGCGTCGGAGTGGGCGCACCCCTTTCCCCCTAGCGGCGGCATATATAAACACGGCCACGCCCTGGTTTGAGATAGCGGGTTGGGAGCCTTCTGCGCTCACCCACAGTCCGCGTAAAGTTGTGAAGGCCATCTGAGGCCAACAACTAGAAAACACAAAAAAGAAAGTGGTTCTAGGCTCTTTTGCCGGCCGCCGTATTTAAGTTAAGTGGTCCTCTGTGCTGTTCCACCGGAGCACGTACGAAGCCTTACTATTAGAACCACGCCCTGTTTCTTTTTGTTTAAAATATAGTTCGTTCACTCTTACCAATATTTGTAAACTCTAATAATAGATCTTCTAATTGTGAAGTATATTGTTTTAATTATCTCCGCTATATAAATTCCCCTGGTCGATCTCGTCCCTAAAACGTGATCGACCAGAACTACGTCACAACGTACAAGAGTAGATCTAACCTATCATCCTCCTTACGTTATGTTTAGTTGTTCGTTTAGAATTATATTGAAAATAGATTTACATAATAAATAAAAGTATTTTCTCCTTATCTATGTATTTAGCCATAATTTGCATTGTATACTTAATTCTATTTAACTTGTATGTCTCTTTTCCTCTCCCTCAAGACAAACAATTACTACTCAACTTTTCTATTACAAGTACCACTTTCGAACTCCTTCCAATATTAACCCCGAACTAAAGTTAACTAACTAAAATAATACCCAACAGCAGCTTCTAAAACTATAAAAGCCAATATCAATAGACGTCACTGAGGAAAGAAACAAATTGGAAAACGTTATAACTGAACAGTGTTTCGAAACTGCGATACGTAGACAAAGTTTGACAACATATGCGCTAACTCGCGAAAAAGTTACGCGCTCCGGTGTAAGCTTTAAATGTACATTTTGACAAACACTCGCGCCGGTTCATTCACTGTGCGGTTCAGCTTATGTGAAGCAGTTATTGCTTTTAAATATGTTATTTATTTTCAAGACCATAACAGCTGGTGCAGTTCTATAAATATTATAGTTAATTTGAAATAGTCGAATCAAGTATGTAATTATATTTCAAACGAAACTAATTTTTTTATGTATAGTTCACCTATCCACAACGACAAACATACATAATAATATTTTGTATATAATAACGCATGATAACAAATTACAATTAATGTTCTATTTGCAAAAACTTATTTTTTTGTAAAATCAATCATATTTTTGCTACTCCATTTAGGATTAGCAAAATAATTCGCGTTCGCCATTCTGTTTTAGCACTCTTTATATCTTTATACATTATGTAAGTAATGACTTTGTATTACAATGAACACGATGCATAGAAGTCCCCCGAAGATAATTACGAGAGTATAATTATTTATTTTTAATTAGTATTATTCAGGAGTCATTGTTTTAAAATAATGATATCATAGCGGTCAGAAACGTGCTAATGAGCATTCCGTTTTAGGAAGATGAGCAACTTTTGTAGTATATTCTAACCGCTAACAAAGTACCAGTATAAAATATAGAACAAATTATTCAAAGTTCGCAACATGGCTAACAACAGCTTGTCCAAAGAGCAAATAAAAATAACTCGGAACTAAATATAAAACTAACTTCATAAAATATTCAGCGCACGAAACGCAAAATGACTTCCGGCTTCCCCACAGTTGAACTAACAACAAAAACTCTGGACAAAGTTGTTATACCGTGACCGCACAGTGGTACAAATAACACCCAGCTCGGACGAAATGTGACGCTTCGTGATAATTATTTGCTAATTGTTTTGAACTCAGAGCGGATATGAAAGTAATTAACTGTTAAATATGGAGCGTATAAATGTCGAGCGTTGAATTATGTTGTTCTGATTTAACAATGCGGAAGTAATTGCAACGGCTTGTCTGCCTGAGTGTTTCATACAATATTGTACTTGTGTTCAGGATAAACAACTTCCATATTAATAATTTGTAGTATAAAATGGTAGTAACATATACAAAACAGAAATTAGTGCATCGAGATATCGATCTCATATTGAGAGTAAATAATTTGAGAAAGAAACAAATTACCATTCTTTAAACGACTGAAGAAAAATATTCATGGAAATTTCATTTAGCTAAATTTTCAGGGAGAAGTTTGGTGTCGGAGTGACGTCATCAGTTGCCCATTAACATACAAATAGGCTCTTGAACACCGCCAACATTGTGATTAACCCGATTTATTCTACGTGCACTGTGCGCCGATAAGATCGGTAGCTGGACAAAAATATGTTTTTAAGAAAAATGTTGATGAGGAAAAAGAAAAGATCCCTCAAGTGATTAAATTTTCCTTCTCGTATTATATATATTATGTAGCTTCATCTTATTTTCTTATGCAAATTTTATTGCTTAAACGGCATAAATTATTCTCTTTAGGTTGGCCACTAACCACACGAAAAGAAGAAGAAAATTCTGCTAATGCATGTCATGTATACTTTCTGTTACTTATTGAACTTATTATGCAAAAATCAAAAGAATTATAATTATACATTAGCACTTTATATCCATCATAATTACAATTTACCATTTAATTAGGCGCACATCTTAAATCATCGGTCTTTTAAAAGTCTGTTTATCATCATGCGGAATAATTCTGTAAGCAACATTGTGTGTAAGAAAAATATTCTTTAGGATTAGATTGGACGACTAATCTCTTCGCTTGGCTAATATCCTACACAGTATTATTCAGAAAACACACAGATTTTTGTGTCAGCGATATATTCTTTTAACTACGACCAGCCTTACAAACAGATACACAAGTAAGAAGGAACTAATATTAGTTTTATTCAAATCTACTTTATTAACTGTTGATAGCCCTACGTTACTTTCGATATAATATTAATTGTACTTAATAGAATACCTCATATTTTCAAGTAAAATTAAACCTGCAGTCATAATTTTTTTTTTACGGTCCTTCCTAGTCTACGTAATATAATATCCAACGATTTGGCATCCACTTATTTAAATCTAAAACATGAAATCACTGTAATACCTCAAAAACTCTGAGCACATTAGGCTTAGTCTGAAATTCGTATCATCGTAAGGTAAAGGAAGATTCTTCTTAACATTAATGTGAAATGTGACAACGTTTACGAGATTTTGTTGTGAGTGGTAGGGGCATAGGAGTAGGTAGCGAAATTACTAATTAAGTGCCACATCGCCTAGGATAGTGCCTTCAACGTACAGAATATAGTAATCAAGCAAACTTTTGTTGTGTTCATCGTAAGTAAGATTTCCAAGTTCCTGTGAAGGAACGTTGTGATCGTTATCCCTTGTGCTGACGGCAGATTGACTCTTATTTTGAAGGGTTACCAAAATGCAAGTGAAGTCTTTCGACTTGTGGTACCGTTTAAGCTTCGGCATAAAAAGAGACACATATTTCACGTTGATAAACCTACGTGTACGATACTGATAGGTTGCTATAGTGGCGCAGCAGCAGTGAATGCGAATCCCGCGTCGACTTCAATATCCAGGTCAATATTCAATATACAGGTCATACAATGTGTGTTTGGGTTTTGCCGTAAAAAAATTCTTAGCAGCAGCACGATGTATAAAATTGTGCTCAGTAGATGGCAATAGACTGAAGCCTTATAACATGAGACCTAAAGGCATACTCGACGAAATGTGAGTGTAAAACACCTAACCCTAAAGGCGTCAGAATATGTACGAGTATGTATGCGATCGATACATTTCTGTTATCAGTAAGGGAGGTACAGATTATGTTATGATGTATACTTAAACAAAGCTCTGTAAGCCATTATAATATTTCAAATAAAGCGTTTAAACCACCGCATATATTAATATCTTTATCAAAACAAAGAGGAGTACTTTATCCGAATACCGTAATATTCTTGCAAATACTAAAAATCACGGGCCACTGAACATTTTTAGCTCATCAGTAATCTCGAACACTCCCCGAGAGTGGTTCGTCATCGTAATTTTAATCCCCTCGTCATAATGGAACGAACTCTCTGTTTGAGCATGAAATCTGTCCACAATCTGGGCACAGGGGGCGCTGTGTACACACTCCGAAGATTTTGTCCAGACTCAAACGACAATTGAAGTACTGTGCACATAAACTGTTGTTACAACCTGTTTATTTATGCGTGGGCTAGGCTTTAGAATTACAACTTGAGTTGTATACCGTTTGCGTTAAAGGTACTTGTGTTATAATATTAAGGAATTTAGTAAACCGTATCAAGTACACTAAAAAATTATCCAATATATGCGAGTGTATTTAGCAGCATAGAAAATTGTGATTATCATCACCAACAGGCTTTAACGAACGTTTCCAATCACATCAGTGACATACCGTAAGTTAAAGTACTCTAAAAAAGCAGCGTGCACGAAGAATATAATAAAAATTGAGGCAAGAGGTATGCCAGGGTGGTAACAAGTAGAAACGAAACACGTAGTCTCTACTTATCCCTTTAAATAGGTGGTTATGTGTATATATATATATATGTATTTAGTTTTGACAGAATTAAACGCCTTGAGGCGATCTATAAAGGTGAGGGTAGCGGAGTGGATTACTTGTGAAAAGAATAATGAGATATATTATGTGCTTATACGACAACATTTATTGATATAAAAACTTGCATTGCTCGTCGCTTTCGATAATAGCTTATAGCTAAAATCTTACGCAGAAACCACGGTAAATTTGAGAGGCATTATTTTTAATTTCTGTTTTTAAGTTTCGGGACCTGTGATTAGGTTGGGCGATGCTTAACATATCAATCAGTGTTACTAATTAAAATCTGAGACTTAATTAATAATATGTAAATTTAGAGCAGGCCGAAATGGAAAAATGGGAAAGAATATAATATAGCGTTATATTTGTGGTATTATTGATGTTTGTCTTGGTCTGGGTGTTTCTATGTAGGTATAATATGTATGTATTTATAAAACAATAAAAAAGTATATATGTAATGTTTATCCATTGTCTAGTACTCATAGTACAAGCTCTGCTTAGTTTGGGCTAGATGGTGTTGTATGTATTATAAAATTATATAATATGTAAATTTAGGTTAAGGTATTTATCTATGGGCCTATGCAGCCCGAAATAAATGAAAAAAAAATGATTACGCTATTAGGGATATGTATCCAGGTGCTATCAGCATAACACCCAGATTACTTCAAACTTTATAACAAAATTATTATCTTCTTTCTTTTTTCTAAATAGATAACTTCCACACTATAAATAATTACTTTATCGCAGGAAAATTAACAATAATTGTAACAACGGATACTTGTATATCACATACATTTTTGAAACACGTGGGGATCGAACCTATAATACTCGGCGCGGTGACAGCAAGGGGATAACTGAAACCACTACACCATCTATCCAGTCAGAGTAGTATATACCTCATAGTCTCAAGTCGATGTAGTTCTCGTGAGATAAGTAAGAAAGAAACATATACACTTATTTCAATTACCAAATAGATTCATTGAAAGTACCTAGCAGTAATGGAACTATTAGTTAATTTATTAATTCGACCGCTACATCAATTAGTTAATTTTGTGTTAAATCGAGTGCAGTAAGCCACTGTATAGCTCCATATCGGAAACCAGGTGAATCAGTCCATTGCATAAATTATCTGTTGTTTGCACTGGTGGCGCTGGTAAATTTACAGTCCATATATTAGCTACGAGTATGTGGAGCGTTCATACCTAGTCAGATGTGTTTGCTGGTGCGAGCGAATATTTAATACGCAACATGGATGGGTGACCAGCAAAATCAATAACCAAACTCATCAATGAGTTTAACATACATAATTTTACATAGCCGTAGGCTTTATTCTCGAATGGATAGGTACAGTCGACTACTCTGACATTTCGCTCAAGTCGAGCCTCTTGCCGTCTATAGAGCACAGTTTCAGACTCCATGCTGCTAATAAAATTTCTTGAGAGTAAATCCTAAATAGCTTTACCCAAACCAATAATCGTATCAGAGAGCACATGCGCAATTGTCCTACAGCCGTGTCTACAGTAGTTGGGACTACCGAGGTATAAATTAAAGAGTTACACAAAATTTGTTACAATAACTAAATATACCGCAATACTACTTGAACGAATACTACAGAACTTTCAAAATATTCTCGCAGCACAATAATAGTAATAGTGTGCTATTACTATATTAAATAGGCTAGTCTCATTGATTAGTAAAGAGCAGATGGAAAATAATCTTTGAGCGTTTCAATTAAGGATTCACTGAGCACTTAAACATGTTTAAAAATACTCTAGACGCAGTATAATTTTGCCAGGCAGGCTTTTTTAACGTCTGCTTACGCAGATTTGCTATTGGAGAAGGTCGATTATGATCATAGACTTAAAATATCAAGAGTAATGTATATTCTAAGTGTACGGTTATGATACATTACTGTTTTACACTCCAGTTAATTACAAGCTTGATAATAAATAAATCGGCGTCTAACATATGCACATTAATTTAAAAGCAGTGTAATAGCTTTCCTATAACTCACGCCAACAAACGCATGAAAAGGCTTTTAACTGGCTTATCTAGATGCTATAAATCTTTAAACTTTGATACTGCTTTCTCTAAAAATCTCTATAAACTCGCAGTAAATAAAAGTTAACTGCACCATCTTACAATGTTGAAGTGAAACGAGTATTTTACTGACAGTAAAATACATTGCTGTAATAGTTTGGTCCAAGATCATGTGCTCCGATGTATATAGTGACTTATACATCGTGCTTCAGTAACGGCTACTTTTCATTGAAACGTGCAGATTGGCAAAACATTGCACATTTAGAAACGATTTTATTGTGATGTTGGGTATTAAACTGGGCAATGAATAAGTTGTACGATAGTTACAGTTGAAAAGTTTAGTTATATCGAAGTGATATAAAGAACTCTTATACGTAAATATATTAACTACTTTATGGAATATTTCGTTTTATAAACAAATACGTATTTTATTCAATAGATTCGTACTAATTTTTTATGTTTTCAACAGTCCTTAATTATTAAGCAAGTTAAAATTTGAAGATTGTTAGTTTAGAAAATTATACACAGCAATTTAATTCTTAAAGAATATTCAACGATTTAGCAAATGTATGTAAATATTAAGCATACAATTTATAATATTCATGCATACTTCATTCATCATACTAACTTGCGCATTACAGCGAAAATACAGTCCCACAACCCTTACATTCTGTTTGAAATGATGTACGCATAAAAGTGCTCGTTAGGAGTACCTCAGAGCGCGCTTTGCCCATAGTTGACGACGCACTGCCAGCTCTCGTTATCATACTCCTTAATAACAGGGAGTAAAAACTTTATATATTTTTAACGGGCCACTTGTATTTAATATAGTATGTAAAAGAGGTTTATCTATGTTTTATTATAATAACTGCGATTATGACAATGAATAGAGAAAACGTGTTTCAAAGGTCGCATTTTAGTTGCCATAAAAATTGTATAAAAATGTTTCGGGCGATGTAACGTTTACCTTTGATGATAAAGATTAGAGTTATAAAAATATATAAAGAAAATTTTATTTAATTCCACATGAAAATATGGTACTAAAGATCTTATTTGATGTAAAATAAGAAACTATAATCACATAATAATATTTCATAATATAATCACATACATAATTATTCATTGTCTACGCATATTTTACAAAAAAAATTGGGAATATGTTAATTATGGTTTGGCATATAAATACAATTCATTCAGACCAACGCGAACGTTTTAAATCCACACTTAAACCTACCCTTATGTGTCTCAAAAATATGCTACGACTTTAAGATGAATAAGTTTTATGAAACTGGTTGATAAGTAGCCTTAACAAGATTGCGTAGTAACACAGATCTTTCTTAGATCATCGTATCGGAAAGTTCTAGAATAAATCTATAAGCACACGCAGCTAAGCTTTGTAGTCTCGCTACATACACATAATGTAGGTAAAGCAACATAACATGGTCCCAGTACCAAGATCATGTGGTTCCATAGTCGACGTAAAAGATTTTCTCCATTCATAATCTTTTTCTCCATTCATAATCTTTGCCAGTTTTCGCATTGTGTAAAAAGAAATATCCTAACCTATTGTGTAAAAATAAAATTCTCAATAATATCCCGAAGGTCATCCGGATAATAAAGTATTAATCGGAAGTTCATAGAAACTTTCATAAAAGTATTTTTGTTAATCGCTGACCGTTAAATTACTTTTTCCTTGTTGAATTATATCCACTTGGGGCTCGTACTTCCGTTATTTGATATAATTTTGTAGAACAGGGTTTAGCCTTCTACATAATTTTTTATGGTATATAATATACTTCTATTACAAATAGTGCTGAGGCGTTACAAAGTACACAAGACTACTATATTTCTTTATTTGTGTGCAAATTAGATGAATTATAATGTCTGTGTTTTAGGTTAAGCTTATCTCACATATATATGGTCCCGCTGATATTTGCAAAACATCACGCCTGTAGGAAAGTACTAAATAAAATTAAATCAGTGTTGTGTGATTATTAAAATTATCTGATAGGCCATGTTTGGGATCTAGAGTGCAGAGATCAAAGGTTAAATTAGAGGGAACTTAAATATTTTCACATGTATGCTAATGACCACTTTATTAGTGGTCCACATCGCTAATTTCCCTGAAGATATCTATGTTCATTGATAAATGCTCTATCTTTATAAATTTACAAGATTTTTATATGTTAAAGAATACGGTGTATACCCCTTTTACCCGTTGATGTACCCAAGTATTCGCATGCGCCATGTCCGGGTGCGCGCGGCTGTGTCAGTTTGCACGCTGCCACGCGCCATACGACTTATTAATATAATTGCCAATGCCGTTGATATTTATCACTATAGCCTGCCGAAATTCAAAGAAGTTGCGGGAAAATGCATAGTATTTAATGTGTATAATGTGTAATTTATTATTTTGATGTCTTATTTTTATTATATTATGTACACTTAGCTTATAATATCGTTTTAGGATATCCTGTAAAGATATATAATGCCTCGATGGCTTAGTGGTTAGTGTAACCGACTGCCATGTCTGAGGTCGCGGGTTCGATTCCCACACAAGTCAAACATTTGTGTGCATGAACATGGATGTTTGTCTTGGTCTGGGTGTTTCTATGTATAATATGTATGTATTTACAAAAAAAGTATATATTATGTATGTTTATCCATTGTCTAATACCCATAGTACAAGCTCTGCTTAGTTTGGGCTAGATGGTATTGTGTATATGTGATAGAATATTATATTATATTAAATAAAATAAATAAATAAATCAATTATTTTTATGACCAAAATCAGTTTGTGACATTTTTGAAATAACCACATTGATATGCGATATGATATTATGCAATTAGACATAACAAAGTCATTACATTACAGCAAAAAGAGAAAACAGTGTTGTAGCTATTTTAAACCTTTTTACTTTATATACTTACTTACTATAAAACTGCTATGTATGTACATAACTTAACAAAGAATTGGACCTTCTCATATATTATTTCCTACTCGATAGCCTTTTAAATTGACTTGCATACGCAAACTTAATTACAGAACGAACATGGACGCCTCGAGCTATCGGATTTACTTAAAGCTCAATCATGCACCCCCATGCATTAACATGAGCGCTCAGCCTTGTTCCCTTTGGAAGCACGCGTTAAACTACGACTCATGTTGGGGAGCCACACGCTTCCTGAGCAACGTGACGCGCTTTTTCTACGCATTAGCCTTATAAACATACCAATTTCACGTTATACGGTTAATATTAGGGTTGATAGATGAGCTCTATTATATCTTTAAATTGCAACATCTATAAACAGGTGTAAAAATAATGTGATGAAAGTGAATGAAGCCAGAGAAGTAAGGCAGGATCGTAGCAAATGGAAATCCTTAGTCTCTGTTAACCCTTCTGGGAAACAGGCGTGATTCTATGTATATATCTATATATATAAAACTCTTCCGTTACTGAGTGACTGACAGACAACGCACAGCCGAAACTACTGAACGCAAGAAGCTGAAATTTGGCATGTATGTTCCTTGGGTACTGTAAGGGTGCACTAAGAAGGAATTTCCCGAAATTCCCACGGGATTGGGAAGAAATGAATAAATAAAAAAACATGTGCGGGCGTAGCTGCGGGTATCCTCTAGTGTATGTATAAAAAGGTTAATTAAAAATGGTCGGTCTATAGAACAATCAAAAACTGTTGCGCTTGCGATCATAAGACCTCGGGCAAGATTTTCGAGCCCAGGTAATTATTTTAGAGTTTTTGACGATCGTGATAGCTCATATACGTGCACATGGTGAGTATTGCCCTGAAATATGTATATACTGATGGCTACTCCGTTCGTTAAGAGGACTGAGGATCTGAGAGATTCAACATATAATTCTAGGTTAAGGTACGTTTTTCTTCTTTTTTACTTAATTACAAAATAAAAGAATCTCATAATTAGGAGAAAGAGTCCTGACGGGAACAGGAATAATACATATAAACGATTTTGTAGGATCACAAAACTTTTTTATTTCAGCTCAGGGTGAAATGGGCAAATGGCATTTTAGGAAGCATTCAAAACTTCTGCTTTATCCCCAATTAAATAAAAACATAAATTCCCATACAAATTATTCGGTCATTTTTATTTCGCTGCAGCCCTATTACCGTGGGGCGAGCTAAACTATGTTAAGGACATAATTTAGCCCGAGCGGAAAACTTCATTAGCGCGATGCAGACTTCATTAGTCCGTCGTGCGCCCGCTGGATGGCATTACTACAGTCTAGTCTGTTCGGCCGCCATATTCGGTTTGTTTTACGAGTGAACCTTAACCGTTTTTACTGTTGTAAGGTAACGTTTTGTTCTCGAAATTACGCGCCGACGCAGGTACAGGCAATGTGTACTACAGATGAAGACGTTTCGTCAAATGGCAAAGGTTTAACGATCTGTTTTTATAGTAGGTACTTGTAAGTGCGTACGTTAATGTAGCATTGCAGTGGTTTGCTACTCTACACTCAAAATATTCCTTGTCATATTTACTGGATTTTTACGACTGCCATACCAGGACAGTCTTTGTGGTGGCTGTTGGCAGAAAACGCAGCCAAATATGGGAAAATATCTCACTCTAAGCTTAATAGAAGAGCAACTAAAATTGACGCATTAGTTATTGCGTGATAACGATTTGGACCAATGAATCGGTTTAAAAATACTTACAGCTTTAGAATTTAGAATTACGTTGGTAAGAATACTGCTGGCATGTAATTTTCTTTACTACGAAATTATTAGTGCCCGCTATTCCCGTCTGAAAGAACAGTCCTGTAGTGTCCAGTACAATTTGAATTTTACAAAATATAACAACACAATATAGTAGATATGAAATACATGTATATATAATAACGAGAGATTACGCAGAGATTAGGCTATTTAATCTGGCAGTATTAAATATGAAAGATCTTTAAATACTATTTATTGAGAAGCCCACGAAACCACATCTCCAATATTTTGGTCCCAAGGTATTATTTAGTTTAACATAATTCTTTACCAAAATATTTTTTTTATATTAGAAAGATATTACATGATACTCTAAATTAAAAACATAATAAAAATATTTGACACACTTTAAATAAGATTCATTAAATCCTGTCTTATTGCCCCAAATACGCCTTAAGACGAAGCCAAATATTATCTGTCGTGTTCAATAAACTTCACGTAGATATAAATATCCTCTTTTCTGAGTTTTCAATCAACCGCCGGCGCCGGTGCGAGAGCGGCACCATAATCCCGAGATTGGCTGACGGTGCCACGGTTCAGCTAAATTTTACACTTGAATATTCGATTGATTCCTGCTATAACCAATATTTGTGTTATGAAGAGGAGACAGCGGTCTGAGTTGTGAAGTGGCGAGCCATTTAGATGCTGCAAGTTTTGGAAGTTATATCGAAACTTCATAACTTGTGGAGCTTGAACAGTGGTTGCACGTTAGTGTGTATGTTTGATAGTGAAACGTTACTGTTAAAACGTATACCTCAACCTGAATCTTTATGGAGTGAATGATTTATGAATTTAAATAGAGATGCCGATTTTCGTTGGATTAACTAAAAAGTTGTATATGATGTACATCACATCAACAAAATTATATATATCCTTACTAATATTATAAATTCGAAAGTAACTCTGTCTGTCTATCTGTCTGTTACCTTTTCACAGCTAAACCACTTAACCGATTTAGATGAAATTTAGTACAGATATAGGTTAAAACCTGGGGAAGGACATAGGCTACTTTTTATTGATGTAGGTACCACGCGGGCGGAGCCGCTCGCAAAAGCTAGAAAAAAAAAATATATCACTTGTGATTATTAAAAATGAAAATAGTAATACTTGTATATGATGGATTTCTTGACAACTACTAATGACTACATAACTTTCAGCTAAGCAATAATGCAAGCCCCTTAGTGTGCCATCACTAAATACTGCAAAGTCGACAAAAAATTATAATCAATTCAATTTCAAGCTATGAGATATCAATTCTCGAATAATATAGAAATGTTCGAATATCACTGTGATTTAAATAATATTACTTCAGAAGCCAGATAAAATCTAATGAGTATAAATGGCTGAACTAGTGAGTGAACTGCAAACGAATGCGCGATAAATACCTCGTTGGACAGATTATCAGTAATTAAGTGCGAATGGAACGAAAGGGCGGCGGCAGGACGTCACACCAACCTGACCGAATGTGACAGACACATTTAATAGGCGTTGACAGGCCGCTGCTAAGTTAATTTATCATAGCGTTTTTGCGAGGGCATAATGAATTCAAACGTAATTGGATACCAGACTTTGATCACGATTACTCTTGATATTTGAGAGATAGTTTAAATGATTTATAACAGAAATAAGTTGCCTGTAATACTCCACTAGTATGAGTATAAAATTAATCTAAGGCTCTATTGGATAGGCTTGCGGATTACGTTTCATTTCAGTAGAGTAGGTCGTCTGGGAGAAAATCCACCAATTAGATATCGTCAAAAGTTTGCGCTGTCTTTTTCGCTAAAGTCTATCCAAGTACTTAAATTAACTTGATTGAACTAACTTTTCAGACTCAAACTGTGTCTCAGACGGAGTTGAACTTTTAACAGTTAACGTTTTCGTTTAACTTTCTGGTACTAATGGTATCGTAGTTAGTTGTGTTTTAGAGTCAGCATTATTGAAACTCCGTTGTACACAGCCTGAATCGTGTTATAGTCGCGACAACTATTATAACATTTAAATTTATTAGTTCTTTAAACTTCTATGCTACCTTTGTTGCACAGTCTCACATCTATATATTGCGTAGTTTGAGGTGCACTACTTATGATTTAGGTTCTAGTAAAAGCCTGTCGCCTTCTTCTGAAGACATTTTCAGATTCCGTTCTGCTATTTGCTATTTCCTTACAGTAAAACCAATTAATAAAAAAATAAATGATAATTATGATTAGTTCAAACTATGTGCTAAATTTCATATCTTGCCGTTAGCCAACCGCCGTATAATAGCAGATGTCGTGTATCTAATGAATTTTTTATCTGGCAAAATCGATTGTCCAGACCTACTTTCCAAAATAAATTTTAACGTACCTACAAAAAGCACGAGACGATATAAGCCTATTCACATGCCTTTAGTATCCACAAATTACTGGCGAGCGGGTGATACTTTAAACGAACAAATAAGAAAGTACGACATTGACGTTTTTAATACTCAACCGGATACAGTGAAGCGCATGCTCAGTCTTGATTTTTTTACAAGGTATGCTGATTAATTTCACCTTATTTGTTATATTTTAGATGTTTAAGTGATAAAATAATTGCTGTCCACGCATTGTTATTTAAGAATTAGTCGTGGAGACCTATCATTGGCTCTCTGTTGCATATTTTTTCACTACTATGTATTTCAAAGCTGTTGGTCTTCCTAATACATAAATATATTATGATTATATGTTGCCCGATTCAGAAATCGATGTTAAACCCTACTACATTGCAGTCGCATTCATTGCCACTACGCATGACTACTTCGGAGCACAGCCATACTACCTTTCGTAGCACCTTCGATATTTTTCAAAACGATATATTTTATTTACGAAGCACCTACTGAAATACAACACTTGTATTATCCACAGACTACATCGCTGTATTACTAAAGTTGCCGAAATAAAACAAATTGTACAAAGTCAACACGGTGTTGTATCGTGCTGACACTGGTGCCTAGGAGTTGGTCATCTATATGTAAATGCTTCAGACAGGTACGAAGCGCACCGACGTAGTTTACAAAACAAGTTTGATATTGCATGTGTTTTTGTGTATACTCTAGATAGTTTGTGTTGAGATACTTATTATAAGGACAAGTGAAGGTCAATACGGAGAAAATTATTTTTAACGACAACTCCCGCTCTACGAATATATCCTGTATCGCGGGGGACTTTAAATACATTCAAACAATGGACGCGAAGAAGACCCAGACTGGGAACAACCATTTGTGGATCAATGTGTTTTATATGGATAGTGTAATGTTCTCGAAGGTTCTACTAGGGAGCTGAGTTAAACAACCGTTCGTCGCAAGCATTTATTCCGGACTGCCGCCGTCACTTTATACATTTGTATTTAAACTATTTATAACTTAGGATTACCCACCACCGGCAATATATTATAACAATACCTACATTACAGATAGCACTATTATTATTATTTTTTTTATTTTTTTATTTTGCTCGTCAAAATGACCACACTCCACCTGATGGTAAGCAGTCGTGTGGTCTAAGAGCAGTGACCTCCACATCGCCCCCACAGTAGCCGAGGCGATGTTGAGGTCTCTACTTTGACGGCCTGAGAAGATGCTTTTTCACGCCCCGCTTAAATAACCCAGGATTGAACGAAGAAGGATACACGAACATACTAAGAACATGTACATATAACTTGCAAGTTGATATTAGAAGTCTGTTAGAGTTCTGTGAAAAGCGTGACATTTCTGGTACATCAAGCGGTTGTTTTGTGTCAGATATGTTTAAATAAACATAAGTTACCTAATGTTCACAAACGTCAAGCTAGTCGGATCAGTAATCAGTAGCTATATTCTTAAGAATTGCTGGCATGTTTATCTATAACATACTCAGCTTCTGATGTTTATTTTATTAATAAGACCAGCCGTTACAACTAGTAAGTTCTTAAAGCGTATATGATTTATTATGTTTAGAAATAATAAACATAAAAATTTCGACCCTCTCACATATCTAATAGTACTTATGTGCACTGAACAAACGTCTTGGTCCTGAAAGTTTAGAAGATTGCAAGTACACTACATCTATCTCCCTCCTGTCTACGGCAACGCCAAAATACGTTGGCGACATCGTGTATTCAATTTCCGTAATCGAAATAAGTGGAAACGAGAAACGAATGATAGTTGTATGAAAGCCTAAAGCGTATAAGAAAAGATTGTGAAGTTCCGTGTTCGATATCCGGATAATGTCAACTGATATTGATAGTTTTGTCAAGTATATACTTAATAGTAAAAATGTATGGTTGTTTTTAGAGTACGGGGTACCGATTATATGATAGATCAGCTCTGAATTTCAAAAAGTTATCTTCATAAATATGAAACCTATAAAGAGTGTTCAGATAGATAATTTGTGTTAAATATGACACAATTATCATAAATTGGAAACTTATTCTCAATATCAATATAAACAACAGCACATATTAAAATGAGAGATATTTATATTCAACCACTTTACGCGATTGACAAAATTACATATTTTTTCCCGTGTTGCAACATTAGTTAATATATGGCAAACTGTACATAAACAGTGAATACATAATTCTCGTAAAAAACAAAACTATTATAATATTTTAAAGAAAATAAATAATTCCATACATTTATCTTCTTCTCCCTAGACTTTATTATTTCCAAGTCACTTGGGGTCGGCTTTCTAGTCTAACTGGATTTGACTGGATATCAGTTTTTACACGCAGCGACTGCCACCTGACCTCCGCAACCCGAAGACTTACGATACCCTAACGCTAGACCAGTGTCAGGATATTAGAGGGCACTGACTTCCCAATAACGACTGCCATAGATGTTCATGGCAGCCGGGACCGACGGCTTAACGTGCTCTCCGCGGCACGGAGCAGGCGATAATTGTCAAATAATACGCACATAATTTCGAAAAGTCCGAAAACAAACAAACAAACAAACTTCCGAAAGTCAGACGTGCGCGACGTGAGTTCGAAGCCGAGATCCTTTGCATTGCAGTCAATTGGTCTCCCCACTGAGCTATCGCATACATTTATAATGATCCAATATTACTAAAGAAAAGAAAGTTCTTTGTCACTGTAAGTGAAATAATAATCGTCGGCAAAGCTGCCCGAGGCTTATATCGTGAAGAAACCTCTGTAATTGGACACTGCGTAATGCAAGAGTATCTCTTCTTATTACACTGGTAGACACATGTAGAGATATAAATTTTGTCCTTACGTGGTAAAGCAGCGTTGAATACAAATTATTGTAAGTGATTATAAAATAAATAGAACGTTCTGAAGTAATATTTTATTATTTATTTTATCGTCACATAATTGAACAAAGACTACTTCGGTGACGTAACGGTAGAGTATGCGACTGGTCTATATGAGATCTTTGGTTGGATGCCCCGGGCGGGTTAACTTTTATTGGGACTTGCTGTCAAAATTTTCTCAAAAGTAGCCTGGAGTCTGCAACTGAGCCTTATAGGCGGACATAGGCTAGCCCTGTATTACAAGGTGGAGCTATAGTTGGCAAAATATGGGTGTAACCTCTGCCTTACCTGTCGGAGATATGTATATAAAAACATGGTAAGCCTCTAAGATAAAGTGCCAGCAATATTCACATTGATTGCTATCGTTGTAAAATATCTTGAAACAGAAAGATCATGTTTACGCGATTAGGAAACACAGATGGCCATATTGGCTGCCTAATGGTAATCATCTACAGTTGTCAAGGTACCAAAATACAAGTACTAAGGTGGTATAAGTACCATTCGTTTGTCTACCAATATACCAAAAGAATTTTTAAAATTTGAGCAAATTTAGAATAACAACGCAAGATAACCTGGCTTCGATGTTTTCTACAGTTTACAAAATTATATTAAACTGACACAAGCTAAAAACAATCCCAATAAAACAAGCTTTCGAGCTGTAATCAATACATTTAATTGGCTGCGATTTCAAAATAAACACATTGGCTGACATAAGCGTTTAGCATACCTCTTGCATACCCTCATGTGCTATCCGCTAGCCTGTTTTAATATGAGAGGAACAATAAAAAAATTGCAATTTCATACCCTCAAAACCAAATACTTCACAAAAACAGGTCTACCCGGTACTATTATACATGCACATATCTTTTGTACCCTGCCCACTCAAAACCAATACAAACTCCTAACATAACAAAAACCGTGCACATGCTACAACCGATCTACATAATCGCAAACTTGGGTACAAATAATAAGATGTAACCGCTAGGCGGTGCTAGTGCTGCGCGTAAAAGAAACTTTGTCATTATACGGCCTGAGGTCGAGTACCGTCATTTGCATCGCTAGGGTTGTCGCACATTTGCATACAAAGAAAATTGTCAGAGTCCCGAGCTAAGCGTCCGTGTAGAAAGTAAGGAAACTACCACCCATCTGACTACATTAGAACGGGGATGCAATTATCTCTGGCGTTCAACATGCCTTTTTCACGTGCGAGGATATTAGTGGAATGCATAGGATGTACAAGGCCTCAGTAAAATCTTATATATACTGTGTGTGACTAGTACCTATATACTGAATATAAATGTAGCCACTGTTATATTAATCAGCCTGTCGTAGTGTACTGGACAAAAGCTCTCCTAATTTGCCACACCTCGCTTCCAATTTAAACATTCAGTTTATTCTAGCCATTTTCGTCAGATTGATGGTCCACCTGGCTGGGCGCTTCCTATGCTACATTTACCAATTCCAAGCTTTCCCTCTATGACTGGCTCGCTCCAATCGCCATCGGCTTCTCAGTAAATATGGCCAGCTCGAGCTATGTCGATGAAATTGCTCTTTATCGGATTACCTTGTTTCTAAGTTTAACGTTCAGTTTTTCCTTAGCATGATAATAAAAATTATCGAACGATATTTCCATTATAATATTATTAGACAAGAAATATTCTTCTTTATAATTATAATGAACATACGATACGAGTAACAAAATATTTGGTAATAAAAATACGCCAATTCTCCCGACGAGCGAACTCGAACAAAAATAAAATAATATCGTTACACGGCCAACAATTCGTAAATTAATCAACTTTTTAAAAATGTCATCACGAATAAGGAAGGAAGAAAGTATAATTCTTTTCCAAATTTCCTCCCGGGACCGACAAAGTTCCGGCCAGCCGTAGGCGCTTTGAAACTAAGTGAGGCAGCCCTGGCTTGTGGGTACTTGGTCGGTGGACAGCCCTATGAGGGCTGACTCGCACTTATTGCGGAATGAACATTGTAATCAAAGTTTATACAAAATATCACGTTACATGGGATATCGTGTTTATTAATTTGTTTACGCACTCATCCAAGACAAATAAACAAATACTTGTAGTATTGTTGCGTAAACTTGTATAATTATAAATATGATGGAAACATTGTATTTAACAGAAGCCGACCTTACTGTTACCAAACATTTCGTGATGGAATGTATGAGCCGGCTCGTCCGAAAAGGTAGTGATATCATCTTAGGTGAGGCTGGCCGCCTACATAGGCGTAGATTTCTACCCAGCCCTGCTACAGTGTTGTACTTACTATAATCCTGGTATTCTTGTAAGAAAAATATGACACGTACATATGAATATAATACACGTATCTATACTATATGTACGTAATCTTTACTATATGTAAGGATTATTATGTTTATTATATAAGTGTGGTGTGTGATTCTGTTCTCAAATTTATAAACAATTACTAGGTACTTCAACGTATTTCTTTAGTTTATATAGTCAACTGCCAGTGTAACCTGTTTTAAAATGTAAATGTTCCTACATAAAAGATGTATAAATAGAACTTAAACTCCTTAAGGGCTAAGCCTTTTCGGAGGCTGTTCATAATTGATGTGTTTTTTATTTATGACCGGCCGCCATGTTCTCTCACACTCAGTGGGTTTGAGCCTTGTACTACTGTCTTGTATTTTAGGCTAATATTCTTTATAAGTACATTTATTTTAAGGTAACTGTTAGAAGATAAAGTTTAATTGACTCGTTTGCCCGGTAAATAATAGCAAAATGTAGGTTTAATTGTGTGAAAAAGAGATATTGTCACATCATATCACACCACAGGAGTCTCTACCACCAGGTCACACTCTACCATGGGTAGTATGGAAGTCCCTAAATAGACTTCGCACCCTGGTTGGCTGCTGTAGGTGTAGGTGGGTTCAGAGACGCCGGCCTTGCTCAGTGTGACTGTGGTGAGCTGGAGCAGACAATGGCACATTCGTTGGTGTGCGCTTCTTGCCCGAGCACTTGCACAATATCAAAGCTTTGTGCCACTCCTAACGCAATTAGAGTGGCTGAATATTAGGCAAATAATAATAATATAAAGTTCAAACTAGAATTATTGACACGAAGAAGAAGAAGACTTTTAATTTACTATCGGAATTTATTAATTATATAGATGACATAACAGCTTGTATCCATGTTGCCTTGAAGTTTCTTAAACTTCATAAAAGCCCAAATATAATACCTATAACGTTTTTTAATAAAATCGTCGCTAACGTCGTTTGCTTAATTACATGTTAAATTAAATTTACATTTAAACTCCCATTAAAGTACCGATTAACATACACTATACTTGTTGTAAATAATAATTAAATTATCATTTCATACCGTAACAGTGGCAGTTGAAGTCAGCTTACCTGAAAATAAAACAAATTTTGATAAGTAATGTATGTATACAATAAAACTAGGAGTGTAATATAACATTATCTACCTCATTGTTGAAAGGTATTTTGTTTATATTTTGAAACATAATAAAATTATATTAAATATTTTGCCGTATTTATTTATACTTTTTAATTCGTTTAGAGATTCAAATATTGCATACAAATATTAAAATGACAGAATTAAACCTGTAACCCAAAAATAATATCAAAATAAGTTATTATTCATAAGCTATTATATTAAAGTCATATAAATAGTGATTGAAATCACTATAATAGGCCAGTAACATACGTACGTTCTTCTAGGCCAAAGATAATTACTATAGTTTTGTTAGCGTGACGATCATAAATATTAATTTGTGACCTAAATTAATAACCTTTTATTTGCTTTATGAGCGTCTACAGACCACGATAACCGCCTGTCATCAGATCAAATAGGTGCTTATTTCGGTTCGCCAATAATTGTGACAGTCAATTTCAAACTCATAAATTTTATTCCCATAAAAAAATTTGCCGTAGTAATTAATTGGACAAGTCAAAAATTTTAAAATGTTTAGCTACAATAGGAAATATAGAAATTAAAAAAGAAACCTTGACGCAAAGTAACGCATTCAGGCATTAAGCTGTTGGCTTGGCTTCCTCACTCTTTTAAATCACCAATTGATTACGACTCATTATATAGGATATTCTTTCTTTTAGATGTCGTAGTCATATCATTAATCTCTCTGCCTTCCAATTTAAAGAATCTTTAGAAAACATTTTAAATCTACAAGCACTAGCAATCTCTACCACTATTAGAGATCGATAGAAGCGCTGTTTACACAATCACGAGACGGCAATTTCTAGCTGTACGTAGAGACAAATCCTCGCGAGCGTGACCGGAAAGACGCTACCAAATCACTCTTAATACGATCGAGACACGTGGGCGCTACGGCATGTGCGCCATGCATCACAAGTGAATAGAAAAGTAGAGTTTTATAAGAAACGAAAGAGTTATTGTCGACTATTTCAGAAAGCGTGACTTGTTTGAATTTCATCTAGCTAATGCAAGATGTTAGATAAACTGAACTTAGTTTTTAAATAAATTCATTGTTTTCTACTAATATTACTAATGTAATAGTTTATGAGGATATTTGGATGTTGGTTAATCACTGATGCGTTAACTGTAATTTATTTTTACCTCTATGTACCTAAGCCTGTAATAGGCTCGCTCCCTATAAGGTGGGACTTAAGAACGTACTTGGCAAAATGTGTTTGTGATACATATCTTCTTACTCTGTAAGAATATATATTATGTATAAGTATATAACTAAGCATATAAGGCGCACTCTATCGTACAATTTACAGAACTAATTGAAAATAAATTTCGGTTGGAACTTTCACCTTCACATGCATTTAAATTAATTTTGGCTCTTATATTATCTATGCATACTAAACCATTAAATTAGCTAAATTGAAAACTAGAGTCTGATAACGCGTATCGTTTCAGACTCTACTATCGGTAGTTCGATCACGTTCTCTACCCCGTCTCTACCACCCGCCGAGATGGAGGCTTACCGGGGATAATTGAACGGCTCTACCTAAAACATGTTTGATCAGCTGATCAGACAGAATAAGGTATTATTAAGACGTCTAATTAGCTGCCTAAACTGGTGGACTGTCTAGAATAAGATATTGGGTACGAGAGCTGGCGTAGCCTCGTGTTGTTGTGTGGTTCAGCACATTTGTGACTCGTAACAATGTGTGTAACAATGTGTGTAACAATGTGTGTAACAATGTGTGTAACAATGTGTGTAACAATGTGTGTAACAATGTGTGTAACAATGTGTGTAACAATGTGTGTAACAATGTGTGTAACAATGTGTGTAACAATGTGTGTAACAATGTGTGTAACCTATAAATAGTTCGAGTCTGGGTGTTCTTTGTGTCTACTGTTTCAACGTTTGTAAAGTCCACGCGACATAATATCATCCCAATGTATAGAAAACCATGGATACCCTGCTGTGAGTAGCCTGGCCCTTTGGATATAGGCGTCAGACTTAATATTTAAATTATTCTACAAATAGCCGATGTGATGATACATGAGTTCACAAGTTAAGTTTTAGTTTTCTTTTTCTTTCTGTTTTATAATATTTGAGGTATAAGTCATTTTTAAAGAATTGTGGTTATATTTACACTTATTACTGTATTTAAAATAAATAAAAAAGTTCACAAGCTATGGTATAGGAGCATAATACGAGCGAAAAGTTTGTCGTCTTAGACACATAGTTCCAGATTTGTTGTTACTACTAGACTAAAAGGATACCAGTCTTATTCTAGAAGTGAACCTCGAATCTGATGATCGGTTCTCGTGTAAGTGTCAAAATAAAAAAAATTGATTGTCTGTAAAGTCGGTTTACGGACGATAGTTTAACGTGACAACGTCATAATAACATTTCTGTTCCGTAACGTTACAATGAGCGTAACGGGACAATGAGTCATCCTTTTTCGTGCTTGCAGCCGGCGTTCATCAATTTATTAGACGTTCTCACGTCAAAAACCTTGAGTGTTCACAAGTATGCGTGTTTAATACCCTACAAAAGATAGTCTTCAGCTAATTCGAACCTAAGCCCTATTGTTCAGAAGTATAACACCTCAAACATTAAGCTACCACGTCTTAAATTAAATAAACGTTAATTCAACCCTACGTTTGTATAACAATTACGAAGGAAATGCGCATCGTGGTAAAATTGACCTAGTTATGTCAAGCTGCCCTTGACCTTGGAATATCAAAGTGACCTTGACATACCATGTACTACCTGACTGCTAATAGTAAACGTGTCGTGTTTGATATCGCGTCAATCTATGTTCTTTTAGAAAAAGACCAATTATAATGTTGTCCAATAAAAATTATTTATAATGACAGTTCAGTTAGCATAATGACTTAAATGATTATTTCCACTTTGACAATGCTTAGTTGTGAGGTCTCCACATGAGACAAAACATTATATGTTCTGCAAGTATGGGTGTTCCTTGTGTCCTTTGTTTGCATGTTTTGCAATCACTGGCAATACATCAATTAATCCTAGTTCCAGTATTGTTATAAATAAATACAGATTTTTTTATTTTAATTAACGACCAAGATAGCAAAGCAATTCCTTTAAATATTTTTATTTGCCTTATTAAAACAATATGAAACCACTGAATTGATGTAGTGCGTTCTAATCCAGCAATTCTGACTTTGTCTAATTACACACGTGCAGACCTAGAACTATGGTTAAATACATTTGTGCCTGCATGTACCTGAAGGAATGGGCATCGGTTTAAAACATTAGTCAATTGCCACTTTGGCACATTGCCAGATTATATGTATACTGCAATTAAGAATTTTCTCATGAAAGAACTAAATGATACTTTGCCACATCAAAATCTAAACAAACCTTACTGCTCGACCATAAACACAAGCGGCACCTTATGCCAAGGCATCAACATAGTAAACGAAAAGTCAGCCTTTGTCTAAATATAATAATAATTATTAAAATAGTTGTGACTTCCTAATTTAAAGACATAAATACACCTCAGTTATATATTTATCAAAACATTGTTCTACATCTTTATTATCTCACTTTAGTCGGGGTCGTTATATTTATGGATATATGTATATTATGGCTTCAATATCGGTGGAATCTGGAAATCAAATTACTTGCGAAACGACCTTTCAGTTGATAAAGGCAATAGGATAACATAAACGTATAATTGCCGAGTCACATACGACACCCATGAGACTACCCGTGTATGGGCAATACAACCATAACCATAACCCGGACTCGAAATAAATGACACTTTACATAACATAATTTATAATCCTCGATATGTCAACTGTGTACGAGTACTGCTGGCTTAACTGTCAGCTTAAGCATATAGAGAAAGAAATAATGATAAAAACATTATGTCTGGACATAGGCAACCATACGCTGAATGGGCGTATTAAGTACTGATTGTCAGGTCTCGGGATTTATTCCAATATGGCTATTTTATAGGCTTTCTGCATAAAAATACTTTTAAATATTTTGTTGCCTGTTATACGTGGGTCGTGGGTACTAAGCGTAATTAGCGTAAAGTGTATTTATAATATATATTTGACTATGCTATAGTAGCTTAAGCTTTTGTTTCACCACCGCTGTTGCACTAGACGCTATGGGGTCCATTGCCACACGGGACAAGAATTTGTGATCTACAAATATCTGTTCATGCCCGAATGAATAAATACAATACTTTTTATATATGTATGAGTACGTGTTCCGAGAAATTCTCGCGACTGAAGCCGTGAGCTGAAACTAGTGATATAATATATACCTAACAATGTGACGTCACTATTTTGAAGGTCAAGTTTAAGAACATGTTGTCCAATTGAACTGACCTTTGTGACCATAAGGCAACAACAACAATTACTTAATTTACAAAATGTTATGATACATTTGAGCAATAGAAAATAGAGCTGTATAGACATTGTTAAAGAAGGCAATAATCTAATATGTTTAAGAATGGCTTTATTACTGATATACATAATATGAAAACTTATGTATGTAATATTCGCAATATAACAGTATTGCCTAATCAAACCAATGGCAATATTTACTTATTATACATAAATCAAAGTTAGACTTAATTCAGTATTTATTTTTAAAACTGTTTCATTTTCTTTCTTATCTAATGTTATTGATTTCTACAAAATATTATTAACTAGCTTTTGCCCGCGGCTTTACTCAGGAACAGTACTTTTTCGGGGCAAATGGTACCTTTTCCATATCCCCAATAACGTGTATTCCAAATTTAATAATGATAGGTCATGAAAGCGTAACAACCAAACTAACTCATATTTGCATTTATAACAATAGGTAGGATTACACAGTATTATCTTACATTAGTACGTATACATGCTGGTTAGCCTACAATTGTTAAATGTAGCAGAATTTTTATTTTCGTGTCGCGTATATTATTTCAGTGTATTATATAAACCAAAATTCACCAGTATTGCAGCTGTACAAGCGTAAATGAAAATTACACCTAGAGAACATTCGACGCGATTCAACCATTAAAAAATACAGCCTGCACAGCCTCCGTGCGGCCATAACACTTGTAATTAAGTGCGTCATCCACACAATGACTCTACCACTCTACAGATAGAGTCGTCTCCCCAGGGTGTCGTCAGCGATGGCTAAGGGATACGAATAGTTTGACTCTACATAAAATGTATATAAATAAATATGGCCAGCATATTTACAGTATTACATGGGATTGGTTATTTTAAGCTTTATGTATTTAAATAAAGTCATGTCGAATAATTATTATCTATTATACCAACAAATATCGTAGCTTAGGGTATGTTCCTTTGCCACGTTTGATGTATAATGTAGATCTCGAATATGACAATGGATTTTATAAATTAAGAATCCTTACAATTATTCTGTTTTTGAACTGTGATTAAATAAGCTATATTTTAACTATTACTCCTAACTAATATTACAAATGCGCATGTTTGTTTGTTACGCTTTCACTCCTTAACTAATCGACCGATGATCATGAAGTTTCGCATACACGTTATCAGGGATACAGAAAAGGATACAAGTAAAGAAAAGTACTGTTACTTATCTAACTAAACCTACATTTACACGAGCGAAGCCGCGGGCAAAATCTAGTATTGTATAAAACAATTTTAATTACATGTGATCGTCAATTCAGTGCTAGTGTACCTCTAGTCAGAAAATTTCGGCTTTAAGCAAGGCAAGTACTCCACTTTACCTCTATCTACCATTCCCTATTTTACAACACAGCACACTGAAGAAAACAAGAAGGCCTCGGTGGCGTAGTGGATAGTGTAGCCAACTGCCACGCCTAAGGTCACGGTTTCGATTCCCGCACCAAGTCAAACATTTGTGTGCATGAACATGAATGTTTGTCTTGGTCTGGGTGTTTCTATGTATAATATGTATGTATTTACAAAAGAAGTATATATATATATATATGTATGTTTATCCATTATCTAGTGCCCATAGTATAAGCTCTGCTTAGTTTGGGCTAGTTGGTGTTGTGTATATGATAGAATATTATTATATTATTATTATATTGTACTCTAAATACATACATAGACTCATGCCTATATCCTCAAAACAGAAGGCAGAAGTGTATTATTATTAATGTAGATCACACGTTATTTAGTAGTTAGGCGAGGCTATTGCTGTCTACCGAGCACAGTCTTAGACCCCATGTTGCTACTGATAATTTAGACAGAAAGCCCCAATAACAGTTTGTCCAACGCGGGTATCGAACCCAAAATCATGTGCACAGCAGTCGCAATAAATCCGACTATGCTACCGAAGCATCCTCTCCTAAATAATTGACTATTAATATAATATTATATATGGACAATATATATTTATACCATAAGAGACTATTCATGAGTATGAAAAGTTTTAGTCAAGATTTAAATTGAAAACTTATATAAATTCACGAGTTTAGAAGAAATATACTGTGTCAGTTCAGTCAGTTCACGAGACTCGCATAATGGCGCGAGTTGCCGCGTGTCATGGCGGCGCGCTGTTCTCAAGATCCGGTCATCAATCAACACCAGATGTAATTTAGTATCAACTTCGCCGATTTTTTTTTAACGTAAAGTTTGTGATTTTGCATAGCGGGGATTTATATAATTAATTAGCTGTTACTAGCAACTCCATTTTTGTACATAGGCGTTTGGAAAACCTCTTCTACAACGCCTAGAAAGATGTTGAAGAAGAATCTATTTCTACTTTGCTCTTTTCAGAAACTTAAGATATCTCCATGACAAATATCATCAAAATGAGCTAACTATTGACGCGCTGGTTTAGAACGTAGGCGTTTCTAATATAGAGAGCTCCATAATAATATATTATTGCCTCTAGTAACTGGAACTATTGGTATTAAATAAATACAAATTACTATTTAATTGTTAATGATGCTTTTCTCTTTCTTTGCTTTAACTACTTTAAACAAACGAAAAGAGAAAAGCTGCAGTTTATATATTTTTGGAGTTGTATATTTTTACCTACCATAACTGTTTGCATGGAGCTCATCTGATCATTACAATATGGTATATAATAGGAACAAAAGTGTCCGTTCCGTTCCTTCCCCTCTCTTCTCTGAAGAACACTCCACTGGTGATACGTGACAGTCTCTCCATCTTAGGTATGGATCTTTGCCACTCCCTTAACCAGAAAACCTATATCGAGAGCGTCATTAAGCAAGCTTCGCGAAAACTCGGAGTTCTGAACAGGGTGAGGCGGTTCTTCACGCCTGGGCAACTGTGCCTACTGTATAAGGCACAAGTGCGTCCTTGCGTGGAGTACTGTTCTCATCTTTGGGATGGCTCCGCGCAGTACTTGCTGGACGCTCTCGACCGGTTACAGCGGCGGGCTGTCCGTATCATCGGAGATCCAGAGGTCACGAGTTCACTGGAACCTCTGCAACTCCGTAGAGACATTGCCTCATTGGCATGTTTCTACAGAATATACCACGGGGAGTGCTCTGAAGAGTTATTCCACCTTATCCCGCCCTCCCCTTTCCTATCCAGAACAACGCGTGCTGGGCTCAGATGCCATCCTTACACGGTAGAGTCGATTAGAGCGCGTACCAAAAAGTTTGGGTCCTCATATCTCTGCCGAACGACCAAGGCATGGAATTCTCTGCCAAGGCACGTGTTTCCTTCTTCCTTCAATCCTGGGTTCTTTAAGCGGGGCGTGAAAAAGCATCTTCTCAGGCCGTCAAAGTAGAGACCTCAACATCACCTCGGCTACTGTGGGGGCGATGTGGAGGCCACTGCTCTTAGACCACACGACTGCTTACCATCAGGTGGAGTGTGGTCATTTTGACGAGCAAAATAAAAAAAAAAAAAAAAAACACTGTTCCTGTTATATACCATTATATCTGACATCAAAAATATAAGTCATCTCATCCCAAGAATATTATTAACGATGCGTGTATTAGCTCATGCTCGTAATCAAATATTTCTTTATATATATATAATCCTATTACCAGTTTCATCTTGCTCACTAAAGACAGTTTCCTTCCTAAAGGAAATTAAAAACGATTAGCACCAGTTGAAACCATTTTCTGCCATATTAATGTAGGCCCCTTTCAACACTTCCTACTCACTTTTATTTTGAACGTTTTCATTTTGATTTTAATGTCGCTTGCCACCTTAAATATAATGTCTTGTCCTCAGAATTGTGTATTTTTGTGCTTATAGCCTTCGTAGAATGCACGATAAGCTTTAATACACATTATATTTAATAACTATACAATACTGTTAGTTGCGGAATGCGACGTAAACATGTAACGTCACGAATCATCCGATCGAGTGTGTTATAAAAGCGCGCTCGGCGCGCAATGACTCACTTTGACATCGAGTGGCGGACGGAACGGACGTGCTGTGTGATAGCTGTTGGGTGATATCAATTATTTCTTACTTTATTTGTTAATGCATTTCTTGAATAAGTCAATGATTATTTAAAGGTTAAAATGCGTTTGTTATTATTTTAAGCTGTTTCACATCCGATTCCTAACATCAGAGGTGGGATGAAGATTCCTTTGCTCACAAGTAATAGAACTAGGTTCTGGCGTTTACAAATAAAATGAAAACGTCACATCGTTCTTGTTTAAGGTTAGATCCAACCACGTGAGGCTGTCACGTAATAGGCATGATCGTGGTTGAAGAGAAAATTGAGCACGGCCGAACGGTTACGCGTGAATCGAGTAAAGCAACTGTGTTGCTAAAACAAAATCAAATTCAGCAAGATCAGCATGTCAATCGGAACCAGCGCCCTCCTCGTATGTTTAGAAGCCACGTGCGCTTGCCGATGGCAGCTACCTATGGCGTGTGCTTTGTTGTCTAGAAGCCACGTGTGCTTGCCAATGGCAGCTACCTATGGCGTGTGCTTTGTTGTCTAGAAGCCACGTGCGCTTGCCGATGGCAGCTACCTATGGCGTTTGCTTTGTTGTCTAGAAGCCACGTGCGCTTGCCCGATGGCAGCTACCTATGGCGTGTGCTTTGTTGTCTAGAAGCCACGTGCGCTTGCCCGATGGCAGCTACCTATGGCGTGTGCTTTGTTGTCTAGAAGCCACGTGCGCTTGCCCGATGGCAGCTACCTATGGCGTGTGCTTTGTTGTCTAGAAGCCACGTGAGCTTACCAATGGCAGCTACCTATGGCGTGTGCTTTGTTGTCTAGAAGCCACGTGCGCTTGCCCGATGGCAGATACCTATGGCGTGTGCTTTGTTGTCTAGAAGCCACATGCGCTTGCCCGATGGCAGCTACCTATGGCGTGAGCAGTATTTCTTAAGGGAGGTTACGTACCTCGCAACGACATGCGCTTGCCTCACTGCAGCTACCTATGGTGTGTGTTGGCAAATTATACTAGCTGGCATAGCGTTGCTATGGGGGACGTCTCATTAGTTATGATTTCTGAATATGTTTTGTGAAACTATTAGATAGCAATGTTCATGCACCGGTCATGGCTGTTTGAGTGCACGCTTACGGTTGTGACGCGGGGCTGTTTATTATTATCACAAATGAGGTATACGAACTTGGAGCCTAGGCCTACTAGATTGAAGTGAAAATGAGGATCCAAACTATACACTGAGACTGCCAGTCAGGTTAGGCAGGTTCATCTTCCAGACCTGACGAGGACGTCAGAGTGTCAGGAGAGGCCGTGTTAGTTGCGGAATGCGACGTAAACAAGTAACGTTACGAATCATCCGATCGAGCGTGCTATAAAAGCGCGCTCGGCGCGCAATGACTCACTTTGACATCGAGCGGCGGACGGAACGGACGTGCTGTGTGATCGCTGTTGGGTGATATCAATTATTTCTTACTTTATTTGTTAATGCATTTCTTGAATAAGTCAATGATTATTTAAAGGTTAAAATGCGTTTGTTATTTTTTTAAGCTGTTTCACATCCGATTCCTAACAATACAATCAAACATCACTCATTCAATTCTGATATATATATCAACATATTGTTTACAGATAAAATACCGACAAGACAAATAGTTAAATTTTATGTCAGCTGACAATTAAGATGATGCGATAGCATCTGAAGAGTTATTGAAAATAATTAATTAAAAAAGCCGTTGATAAAACCTATTGAGACCTATAAACAATGGATTGGTAGCTCAATACAACAAAAGGCCAATAGGTCGGCCTCGATGGCGTAGTGGTTAGTGTAACCGACTGCCACGCATGAGGTCGCGGGTTCGATTCCCGCACAAGTCAAACATTTGTGTGCATGAACATGGATGTTTGTCTTGGTCTGGGTGTTTCTATGTATAATAAGTATGTATTTACAAAAAAAAAAAAGTATATAATATGTATGTTTATCCATTGTCTAGTACCCATAGTACAAGCTCTGCTTAGTTTGGGCTCGATGGTGTTGTGTGTATGTGGTAGAATATTATATTATATTATTATATTAAGGCAGAGAAGGAAGGAACAAGAGGAAACATAAACCTATATGCAACAAGTAAAAAGCAAAAATGTATCGCATTAAAAGATTAAAATGAAAACAGAGCATGGAGATGCGTGGCAATTGCTTTAACGAACAGAGCAGCCCTCTTAAATGAATGACAAAGAAATAAAAGGAAAAGGCAATTGTGACTCGTCACAATACAAACAATTTACACAACAGAATTGGACGCCATTATTCAAATTATCTCAAGCAGCTCATAACGAACCGATCCAACACTACTTGCGAACTCAAAAGTAGAGTCTTGAAAGTCCTCAGCTTACTGCGTAGCTATCACGAATAAATTCTTCAAAATTTCCCAGTATATATATTTACATAAAATAAAAGAATAATAAGCACAAGTTTGTTTCTAAGCGATAAGACCTTGTAGAACATTCGAGACTTTCGAATTAGCCACTTTGTTTAGTTTCTCTTGTAAGCCTAAAGCCAAGTTAAAAACTTTGAAGTTACTCAATTTTCTGCTTAATTGTTACATGTTTAGTAACTGCTACTTAATTGTTACAAGTAGCGTTTGACTTTGTTTATAATTATCGGTTGTATAATGAAAATCTTGAGTACTTAACGAATATTTGTGACACTCAGAGAATTATATTTCTCTTTACAATCAAACGATGCCGTTGGCTGATATTACTCTGATTAGACGCCGGATTATAAGATATACTCGTAAATCTCTCATCATTTTGGAAATTTTATTTTATATCAAGACTACAATATTTTATGACAATATAGAAATACACGTGATTATTCTGAAGCCTTTAAAATTGGCATGAACGCTTCATTTAAACAAAATTATATATCACAAATTTATGCTTATTCTTTGGAATTTAATATTTCTGACGAAGTAACATTCTCAGTTTGTTTTCAATTATTGTCACTCAAACAAATGAACCACACAAAAATGACAAGATATTTCGTGACAAATTATACCTACTCTTAAAATTTGTCACAGTCTACGTAACACATGTGACATGAATATTTTAGCTCTTTGTGATTTCTTTGCAACATAATAATAAGCTTGCGTGCTTACGCCTCAACGGTGACACTATAACACTTAATATAAGACCTAACCATTAGTCCGAATGTCTTTCTTTGCTTTACTGGTAAAACAACTTTAATACCCCCATGTTAAGTGTGAGAATACTGTGTTTTATGCGCTTCATAAGTCACGAGGATTGCCTGCCTGACCGTTGGTAAGGTTAGATCGATTGTATAGCCTAAATCAAGACCTGAAGTGATGTACATAATGTGGTATGATAATCTAACTCATTACGACGTCTGGTGTCTTTGGTTATTTGTTAAATTACAGTAGTAGAGTTTGGTGTATGCTTCGTCTAAATGTTTCAAGGAGTTAGCAAAAAGAGCATATCAGAAACAGGATTAAGCTTATTCAGTAATTGCACTTAAATTATGAGGTTCTGACAAATTTATTATTATAATTATTTCAAAGATTTCAGCTGATTGGTAAACATTTCATATTTGAAATTTTAATTATAAGCAACATATACAAAAAATATATATAAATAGCGCATAAAAAGTTGGCGTTCCTATTGAAAATAATAAAACCGGTCTCGAAAATCACATCGTACAGCACCAATTAGTGCATGTTTTTATTAAAATAACAAAAGGGCTCTCTTATAATAGAGCTGACTGATGAAACTAATTATTTTTCCATTTGGTTTGTCTACTTTCAATATATACTACTACTTTGAAATAATATTCATGTCACAATAATTTGATACATTTACCAATTATAGTCTAAACGGTACTTGTGTGAAAGAATACTGTGTAATTAATAATATTTAATAGAAATCAATAACAATAGATTGGGAAGAAAACGAAACAAGTTAAAAAAATAATTTAGGTAATTCTAACATTTATTTAGATAGATTGCTATCGCTATCGGTGATGCCAACTGTAGTAATAGTATCGTTAGAAGGCTCTGTTATAAACAAATAATAATTATGCCTATAACGCTGAACACGAGGAGTTGGCCTTCAAATAGGTATATGCTTGTTTTAAAGAAGAGTATTATGATTGAATATTAGACTTACTGACAGTAATCGACTAATTTGTGTTTTTTTGTTATTGAACTAAATCTCAGATATTAGATAGGTATTCGATTCGGTCATTAAAAGAACTAAAATCACTAACCACCAAGCTTTAAAGTTCATAAGAGTGACTCTGTAACCTAAATGAATATATGATTTTTAACTTTGACTAAAAGATTTAGGGCTTGTACACAAAACTGCGACGTCGCATCGTAAAAATCTACGAGCTCCCACGACGCATCCCAAGAACTTGCGAATTGATTCACATCGCGCATTCGAATTTTTTTCGAATCGTGGAAGGGAGACGCCTTGCCGCACGAAATCGCATCGCTCCGATTCGCAGTATTGTGTACAAGCTCTTATGTTGTGTATCGAACAACAGGAGGTCTGTTACGTCAAGTGGATTTTATTGTAAAGTTCGATTTTTCTTCTCAATTGTTGTTTTACAATTTATTATTTTCCAGTGAGCCTATCAATATTTCATATAACGTTATCGTTTATGATAAATATTTTCAATAAAATATTCCGTCAAACTGAATAATACATAATGCATTGTTGTTTGTCGTATGAAAGCAATTACATCGACTGTCATAATTATTGTATTAATATTTAATATGATTCGATTGTTTTAATTTTATATTGTGATATTCTGACACGATATGAAATACAAAAATAGTAAATGGATAAACAAAGCTACATCGCACGTATCTTTTTATCAAGCGATAATGTAGTAAGTGTAAGGTTCCATAAACTATGATTTAGGATAAATGCATGTTTGCTTGTTTATGTAGTATCAATGGAAATATACTTAATGTGACTGAGCAGTGTGAAATGATGCAGAATGGTTGAGGTGTCCTGTTCTATTTCTAAATCGGGCAATGCATTTTTGCCGCGAATTTGGCTATATAATTACAATTGAATCAGAAAGTCTAGCAGTTTGCTAGATAGCCCCCAAAGGTCACGCTTCTTATTCATTTAGGCCCAAAACCATAGCTGGTAAGAGATTTAATTGCAATTAATATATTTCATAGGCGGCGAAATTTGGGCGTAATGCACTCCTGCTTACCCGTTCAGGGATGTAGGCGTAGGTATAAGCGTGTATGTATGTAAAAGCGATGGTATCCAGTATTCTATAATAGCTCACTGACACTAACACGTATCCCTATACGTATCAGAGAGCTATATATTTAATTATGAGCCAATTAATAACGATTATCCGATTACGCCATGATAATCTTATTATATGATTGTCCTAAAGTTAAAGTCATCGTATCATGCAAAAGACAAATCTATAACGATATTAAGTGACGATAACGTTCAAGACAACCAAAAAGCTCGTCAAGCATTTTTCTCTTCCACGTGAACGACCAAATCGAATTCCGCACACAAAGGTCTTAAGACATCGGCCAAACGAGGAACAAAGCCCGAATCCTTCGCCAGTTAATATTTGGCTATGAATAGTTAACGATCGGGGAGTGAACAGAGAGGGTGGTGAGGCGCTGTGGGTGGTGAGGTAGCCCACTTGCGAGGCTTCGCGGATGACCCACTTGTGGGGAAACTCGCGGGATAGGTCAAGTCATTTGTATTTGTGGAATAGTTCGACGTAGTTCCAGGCTGTATTGGTAAGAGAAACTAATATAGATTTGAACTGTTTATATTTTACATCTAGTCATTGATGGTCTAGTTTTCATTAATATTGCTGCCTATATTCTATATCGTCCTACCTATATCGACCAACTAAGCTTCGCGCAATTACGATGCGTTTATCAATACATTGCTTTGCTCTTGCCATATTGACTTGGTAAGAAAGGTCGTATTTGAATAGTGAATCTTTTGAAAAGTAAACATTACTGTAAGTTGTTCACAATTTATATAATATACATATTAACTGTTGCAAAAATGCCTTTGTGTTTATACTTTAGAAACTATGATATATTATAAATATGTTTTTGTTTACACTATTACATTAGATATAGTGCTTTAAATAAATTATAGAAGTCTTAGCTGAAACAATTTATGAAAATAATATGCTTGTGTGAAAAAGAGTATTATTTTAACACTGAATGTATATACTGCATTACAAATCATATCGCACTTAAACATAAATATGAAATTATGTAAGGACGTTTGGTTATTTTTCGTAAACCATTAAATGAATTTGATTGAAACTTCGTACACAGAAATACCACGGTCTAGATAAGCACATAAGATGTTATCTTAAGTTATCCTGGTACGCGTCTTCGTGGGATTGACGCGAGCAAAGATGCAGGCAAAATATAGTTTTTCTACCCAAGAGGGTTCTCAGAAAATATATTACATCAGCACATGTAATATGCTAAAAGCTTGAACTAGTACTAAAAGAGCACATATATTTTATTTGAAGTCTTGCTATTGAAGTGTTTAACAATACATAATATTTTAGTAGCAAATATTTTATTTCATTGTAGACCGTCTACGAAATATCGTAGACGGTATTCACAAATATAAAATGTTTTGATTCAAACCGTAGCAACATTCGAGAATATTCATAATAGAAATGAAAATCAAAGAATGGGTATTATAGCTACGCTTTAAATTTGAAAGCTTATTTGATACTACTTTACGACTGAACTATTCAATAAATAAAAATATACTTGTACTTAGACTCTATCATGTATTCTCCTAAAGGAGAAATTATATATCATCCACATTTTTCTTTTAAGGGCACACGATATAAGTAGATATGTTATACATCGAAAATCTGTGCTGCTATTGTCATGTTTGTACCAAAACACTTATAATATTTGCCCGATCCAAAAATTAAAACTATGTCACGGGGATCGTTTGCGCCATGAGGGCTGCGCACGAGCCGATGTGTTGGGTGACGCCCCTCTCTCCCTCTTGACGGCGCGCGGCGGTAGCCGCTATATAAGATCAAGACACCCTGATGCTGCGCTTCAACTGCGCTGCCGTGACGAAGTCTTTCTATCGAAGACCACGTAAATAAGAACCACGCCCTGAGATTCTGCTTCCGTTTAGTCAAATATTATTTTATATAATTCGATTTTTCTGTACAAGTTGTAATCTAAAATTACAAACCTTGTAATTGCGTAGTATATGTTTTAATTATCTCCGCTACATAACTACCCATCTAGTCCCTAAAACTAGATTAAAGATTTAAAACTAGATTAAAAATTTTGTGAAAAGGTAACAAACAAACAAACTCATTTTCGCTTTTATAATATTAGTTAGGATTCGCTGTTTTAGTAGCTTAATGATTGTTTGGGTATTTAATATCGAGCATGGGTGTACTTGTGAGATGCACATCCAAAGTCTCACACTTGTATCCCCAAAGAGTTACCAAGAGGTGTATTGGACCGACATTTCACCAACTATTTTTCTAAGTCTTTTAGTTTAAATAGGAACCGAGCAAACTGTGAAAACCTAACACTGCCTTGATTCGTACCCCTTATCCACAATAGTTGCATTCAGTACCGCTGCGCCACCGAGCCAGTATAAACCTTATATTAAAAAATAAATGTACAACATATGAAATTCAATTATAGCTTACAATAGATTTACTATTACAAATAGCATACCATTCGAAAAACCCTTAGAACATTAGCTAGTGCAGATTATCATAGCATAGATTATTCCTCATACGAACAACTGAATAGATTTCCAAGGCTGCAGTGCACCAGTGAAGGCTTACGACAAAGATTTGATCACAGCATCATTTATCCATACGACAGCCGGCTCCGGCGCGCATTTAGTTGAAATATAAACGTCATATCGTTGTCCCGGGCCGTGCATTGAATACGGAGACTAAACCCAGAACCACACTTACGTCTTACCAGCAACATGGTTTTTTTTGCATGTTAGGTTTTTTATATATTATTATGCTTTAGTGTGTCATATTATTGCAGTGCAAAGTTGCCTTTAAATTTTTATTTCTGTTTACATCATTTTAAATTTGGAGCTAGATTTAAATAGTGCTACTATTCATATTATTAGTAACAATAACGATTAATTTAAATTTTGATATTTAAATAAGGCCAAATAGGTAAAAGTATACCTTAGATATATACAATAATATGATTATTATGTTATGATGTTTACGTCCCAATAAAACACACTTAGTTCTTTTAATGTTGTTTACTTCTGTATAAACAATTTGTTATTTTCAACACAACTAAAAACTATGCGTGCTATAAGATAATAATATTCATCTTATAATAAGAAAAATACTGTAGTGTGCTACAAGCCTTACCCGGGAAAGACAGCTAATAAACGAGCACATCCTTATGGGAGTGTGATCCCGGTCCGGACTCAAATCACGTCCCTAGTCCCGATACATTCATTATTGGCGACGTGTGTGAAATAGTTTAAATCTGCTAAGCTAGCAATATTCATTATGCAGGACTATTCGATTATTTACGATCAACATGTCATTTGAATTATAAATCAAATGGAGAAATGTTTAACCATATTCACAATATATATAAAGACTACAAGTTAAGTAATCAATATTTAGTTTTGTATTGATAAGTGTTATATTCAAATAAATAGGGCAAATAAATATTAAACTGCTTTTGTACAGGTTTTAAGCAATCTAGGCATAGAAGTAAGACTGAGCGGGATTCTCACTTGTGCATAAGACTTTTCTTATCGAAGACTACTTCTTGTTCTTCAAATAATTTCTGTATCGTAGACTTTATAAACACCTCTATGGCGTAGTGGTTAGTGTAACCGACTGCCACACCTGAGGTCGCGGGTTGGATTCCCGCACAAGTCAAACATTTGTGTGCATGAACATGAATATTTGTCTTGGTCTGGGTGTTTCTATGTATAACACGTATGTATTTACAAAAAAAAATGTATATAAGTATATTTATCCAATTGTCTAGTACCCATAGTACAAGGTCTGCTTAGTTTGGGCTAGATGATGTTGTGTGTATGTGATAGAATATTATTATTCAATCAAAGGACAGAAGCACTAATAGAAGATGGATCACGAAGAACCTTCCATTGTATTTCTGTGGGTACCTATCTGAACGTGGTAAATTAGAATACCAACGGGTAAAATGTCAATGTTCAATACATCAAAATTTTGGAAACATGTAGTAGACTTGTGAAGTTGAATGTGATTCGGGTCAAGTGATATTCGTGGAACAGACAACTAGTTCCACTTTATTAGATGCCTTTATTTGCTTTAAGGATTAGCCAAAAGTTAACAAGAGTTACAGTGCTTGCACAGTGTTGGCTAAGCCTTAGAGCTTACCAACCTACACGGATGTAAGTATATAATATACATATGTATAGGAGAATTTTACTGTCGTAATTCGGACGCCATACTGTATTTCGTACCATTGGAAATACAAATTAACATCTATATATTAATACGTGAAGCTAAAACTTTGTACCCCTTTTTACGAAAATTGCGCGGACCTAGGAGTATGAAATTTGGCACAGTTAAAGTTTATGTGCATTAGAAATACATTAAATTGTTGAAAAAACACTACACGCACACAACCATGCATTTGACACAAGCAGTCGAATCGTAGTATTTCGGCATTGCTCGTCTGATGTCGTAGAATTTTTCGTAAGTATGGTTACATATGTACGTTGAGTAGGTGACTAAATGAAATGTGATTATAAGGGTACCTATAGTTCTAGACAATACAACTTTAATAACGATCAAGCTTAAAATTTAAATCAATTATTATGGTCGAATTTGGACCACTAAATTTGGCGACCGCTAGTATTACTTAATGTTTCAGATGATTATTTTTAAATTTGGTTTGGTAAATATTTTTGGTAATATTTGTAATGAAAAGGGAAGAATGCGCTAAAGCGTGAATGTTTCATAAATTTGATATAAATTCGGGTACATACTACACATTGATGTGAAGAAGATTGGTAGAGCGACAGTGCAAACACAGAGATTTTAAGATTAATAAAATTATCAAGTTATTTAATCACTATTTTCTTATTTATATTTTAACCACAACATTAGTAGCCCACTTACAAAATACATATATGAACAGCATTCTATCTCACAGTGAGGTTAATAAGTAGGTCGATTTGAGTTAGCATAGTGTAACCGCTGCAAGTGCGGCGGAAAGGTTCGGTAGCGGAAGGCTAGACCATTTGTCAGGCTTCAGGCTTTCAGCCGTCCTTGTGAACCTTCGTATATATTCACGTAGTTACGCCAGCTCGTATATTCGGCGAGCGGGGGCGATAGCTTAATGTGTTACTCGGGATATATTGCTATATATCCACTGATTTAATAAGGTCAACATGAAACAATCAAAGTCAGAAAGCTTTTAGTCACCCGTAAGCAATCTGTATAAATACCATCAAGTGAATAAATAATTCATATTATGCTCTACTGAATGAAAGAAGGTGAGAAACAAACCAAAAATTAAAAAAATAATGAGTTTATAATAAGACTTTTGAAAAGTAAAAATAAGCCTGGAGGAATAAACCTTGTTTATCTATTTACCAAGAAGTTTCAGTAAAGTGAAACTAATATTTATGCCGGTCATCATCCGGATGGGTAAGTGCTACAACTCTACATACAAATACAAAAGTATTATGTATAAGTTTCACTTAATATCCAATGAGAACTACTTACAAAGAAATGCTGGATCTGCCTCTTTTTATTAGTATTTGAAGATTAAAATAATATCACGAAGCCTTTATCAAGATTTAACGGTTGCAATATTATTTTTACTGCCAAATAAACAGCAGGTCCACCATGAAAATATCTATCCGAAACTACGGACCAAATGAAAAAGGAATACAAAGAATTTTCTTCTGATTTCTTTATTTCAAAATGACGTGACTCTGTTGTTCGGACTACTTTATGAAAGGTTTTAGGACAATCAAGAGGTTACATACCGAAATGCAGGACAAAATTCGGCATAAATGTGTTTCTCGGTACGAACAGTCGTCGGCGCGAAACTTCGGCATTTATGTTTTTAAGTAGGCCTACAGATTTCTTAGAAACGTGAATTCTGTTCCTTCTTTTACAAGATTATATAATTATTGTTATCAAAGCAGCCGCGAGATAACTCTTACTAAGAATTACGCTTAATATATTTTTAATCTTTTTATTCCATCTCCATGATACATATTTATTTAATTCAAATCTGACAAAAATTTGTGTATGAATGTTGTAGGATGACTATTTTATTATTTAAAAACTAAACTCGACAGCTTTCGAGGTAAATAACTAAAATACTAAACATTCAAATTTAAAAGGTTATATAGATTCAAATCTTACCAGACTGTAAACCTGTAAACTGTATATATAATTCAGTCGGCAAGAGGTCTCATTAGGTCAGCCTATTGTGGGGTTGAGCAAACTAGTATTCGATTTCTATGAAAAAATTCTTAGTGGTAGCACGGAGTCTGAAAGTTTATTTGGTAGACGGCAATGAGATCTTTTTTGCTCATGACCTATTATCATACCTGGTGACATGTCAGTGTAATGGACCGATGCTTACCACTTCCTAAAGATTGAAGTGTATTCTCTATGGCTGCCCTACTAAGACAGTGTTATTTTTGTGCCAAGAATGTATCAGGTGTAGTATCGCTAAAAATAGAATTTTGTCCTCTCTCGAGTGTTGTACGCGTACAAGGAGAATAATAAACTGAGTCTAGATCGTCAGAGGCCGTTTGCTCGGCTTTGTTTCTTTCTGCTCTTACAGAATATTTAAGTAATGTATCATACGTGGGGGTCTCAAGGCAAAGGCTTGACCGGCTGTAAGAGTAACGATCATTAAGCGTCTTTCTACCATATCAGATGCACATGATACATTTGCACACTAAAACACAGCAGTTGCATTCATTGCCAGTGCACAATTGAGGCCGCTTTAAACTGCCAGTGCAGTGAGTGCGGGTCAGAGATCCCTCGGCTGAGGGCGCAGGAATCGTTTCAAAGGAGTTCAGATTCTACTCACCACAGGAATACACCACAAAGTTATCTTGGCTGATATCTCTACGATGACGACAACACCTTATGGTTTTTTTAGGATTAATTGGCAGTAGACTTCTTGCATGCCTCCCTTTTTTCTTTATTTATTCGTTTGGTAACACTTGTGCAGAGATCATATTAACAATACTATTACCATGTATTCTTATTATATTAGATGCACATATTAGTTTATCAAAACTATTTCGAAGATATTATTGAAAGCGACTAATGGAATAATTGTTATTAATTTATAGATACCTCGAATTTGATTTGTTCTCGAAAATTAGAGATATCTACAAAAAATATCCTAAAGAAAACTGAAATTTAGTCGCGCTACAGTTTCAGAAAATCTGTTCATTAGTATCGCTCCAATTAGTGGTTATTTCATTAGGTGCCTCTAGGTGGAATTAATAGTACAGCCTAATTATGATGGCTGGTGGCACCAATATCCGGTACAAAGGCGAAATATTAAATAGAGCTCTTTGTCACGTGACAACGCGTTTGGTATGTACTGTGCGAACAATCATAAGACGATAGGTGTAGGCTCTACTATATTAGCTTGTATAAGTTATTGGTGATAAATTCACATGTTTCTTTAATATATATATGGCAAGTATAGTTTCATTAAGTCATTTTTTAAGTCTCAGTTCTCAAGTGAGGATAATTGATATTAGGATTAACCTAAAGAAAACTGTCAGTGACAATACAAAATCTGAATCTGTATCCGGTAGACGTAAATACTCTTGACCCTTATGGCGATCCATATTTTATATAACTATCAACGTCATACCTACAGCCACGTAGTCTAATCTACGTCACTATTATAGATCACATATGTACAATCGAACTTCAAGCTTCATTTATACATAAACACTTGTGATAATAGTAAGTGATAGGTACAGCGTTCTTATAAAGGTAACGAATTGCATAACCTTTATCATACGTAATACTATCACTAGAGCGCCACTTGACCAGCCACTCTGTTCATAACACGCACGCAATCAAATAAATTCCCTTTGATGTGGGGAACGCTTTGACGTCAATGTAAGTTGTATTGGAAACTGGACCACTAGCCACAGCACTATTTGAAAGCCTTTGCATTGCCGAAATGTCAATAATGCATAGCCTGTCAGAAACAACATTCAGTACTAACAACATGCAATGTTATGATGGCACTTGTAACCAATTTCGACGAAAATAACGCTAATTTTAATTTAATGTCGAAATTTTAACTGCACGGATGACGTACTGGTTTAAGTGGTTGTCTCGCCAGTGCTGCTACGCCATGTTTTATACCTACAGAAATTATATATATTATATATTTTTTTTACCATGTGTTTCCTGCCTTTAGGTACGGTAGGATATACCTGGTAAAAAGCGCTATGATGTTCAAACAAGCTAGTTTGTTTAAACAAGACAAATATTATCTGCTACTAATATCCCAATTTTTAAACGTACTCACTCTTTCTCCAGAATTGAAGCTAATTTTTGTAAAATTTTATCAAATTCGTTTTAGTATCT
This sequence comes from Catocala sponsa, assembly GCA_963564715.1. Lineage (NCBI taxonomy): Eukaryota > Metazoa > Arthropoda > Insecta > Lepidoptera > Erebidae > Catocala > Catocala sponsa. The sequence goes on from OY751349.1 coordinate 21,359,962, forward strand.
TAGTTTTAGAGAATTGTTAATAAAAAGTGGCAATGGTATCATAATTTTATCATGGATTACCACCGATAATGTACCTGACGATGTATCCTCAGTTGCGAAAGGGAGACCAATTTTTTGTCATTTACAAATGTTTTTCATTGTGTTTTACGACTTCGCAGAGACACAATTGTCTTTCAATTATGTACGGAATTCCAGCATTTTCATACATGATAAAAAAAACCTAAAATATTGCTTTTATTATACTGCGAGATCAATAATCATTTCGCTTTGTACATAGTAATAAGTTTATTCCTAGATATAATAATAACGTAATAGTAATAACGTTTATTTTGTCGCCATAGTAATAAAGAAAATTGATAAACAATATACACATAAATATATACTATGAGGGGTTGATACCTGAACTGGGGATGGTTCCTGTATCTCAATCAATCAAATAAAAACTTGCTAACTAAGGACATTCAGAGTTCGAGGCGCGGAATATCATTAATACTCTACTAACGGTAGTACCTACGTCATGTCGACCTTGACAACGCAAGAACCCTGAAAACCCTACACATAGAAGGCACACAACAAAACTCACTTAAAAATAAATTACGGTCGGCGCAGCTGCTACTGGAAAAACAGCTTTGTGCGAGTTGGACGATGTAACCCTTCACGGGTTCCGTGGCCAGGACGGACGTTTTTGGTAAAAAAGCACAGGCAATATGTTATTGGATTTTTCTAGCTAGACATTCTTAATAGCAGCGTGGGATTGAGCTCGGAGGATATCAATAAGCTCATCCTTTAATATTATTATGTCAGATAAAAAATCGTAGTTGCCGAAATGTGGCCCTTATACCCCGAAGAGATAGGCGCGGTGACCTACGCCTCACGCAGAGGCTTCAGCTGTATAGCTGTGAGACTATATGTGTACGTACATGTGCACGTATATGTAAATATTAGGTTTACAGCTAAATTTTATTTAAAATGACTGATAAAACAAAACACTGTATAGCAACTTTAATTAATTAAGTTAACAGGAGTAAAACAGAAACACGATTGTTTAAACTGACGTCGGCGGTTAGAGAGAGAGTAATAAACTTATCTTCTAAAATGTCATCTTTATAGTGTCAATAGTCACCAGGTTTAATGGCTGTGACATACGGATGGACAGGACGAACTTATGTGTTCCGTTGTTGTTATTTAGCTACGGAACTCTAAAACTACTATAATTCACATATTTAAATGGATATTTATTATTTTAGTATTATTGGCCCACGGCTTCGCCTGCGTGAATCCCAAGGAAATATATTACCGGAATAAAAGTATACTATGTATTCAGGACATGAACTATCTATGAGCCAAGTTTCATGCAAATCCATACAACAGTTTATGTTTGATTGAATAATAAACGTCTTCACAAACTTTCATATTAAATTTATTATATGTGTAGCTTTACCTCTGGAATCGTTTCATAATTAAAATACTAAAGAAGTTTGCAGTTAATTTATATGAGCCATAAAATAGCAAACGTTTCAACTGTATGCATGTAGATATCGGAATTATACATGACGTAGCCCTCGCGTAGCAGATGGTCTACAGTCACGCTACGACGTAGTATCGCTACGAACAGAAGCAGTAATTTTACTTTATTATTGTCCTACCGCTACGGTCGAGTCGAGAGACGGAGTATTCTTTAGTTTGTTGGGAGCTTTCTAGCGATTTGAGTTGCAAATTACTAGTAATTTTTAGCATACTCTAATTTCTTCATATAAGGACACGTCGGTAGTGTAATGTGTGGGAGGAACACACAACTTCCAGTTAACGCGTGTGATAGTTAAACCATTTAAGTAATATCAAGAACTCGATTACCCACCATCACTGGGTAGTAGAGATATATATATATATATATATATATATAATATCAGCCCTGTATTAAACTGTCCCACTGCTGGGCACGGGCCTCTTCTCACTATGAGAAGGGTTAGGCCATAGTCCACCACGCTGGCCCAGTGCGGGTTGGCAGACTTCACATATCTTCGAGAACATTATGGAGAACTCTCCGATATGCAGATTTCCTCACGATGTTTTCCTTCACCGTTAAAGCGAGCGATAATCAACTATTTAATACGCATATAACTTCGAAAAGTCAGAGATGCACGCCCTAGATTCGAACTCGAGACCTCTGCGTGGCAGTCCAACGGTTGCCCACTAGGCTATCGCTGCTTTTGGTTTGGTAGAGATAGATTACCTTTAATTCTTCTACTTTCACATTTTTCAACACATTTATATTTTCTCAATCTATACTTATATTATAAAGCTGAATAGTTTGTTGGTTTGTTTGGTTGAACGCGCTAATCTCAGGAATTACTGGTTCGAATTGATAAAATATTTTAGTATTGGGTAGCCCATTTATCAAGGAAGGCTATAGGGTACATAACTTCATGCTACGACCAATAGGAGCGCAGCATCAATGAAAAATGTTGCATAAACAGGGAAAATTTTCTTATGTGAAGAAGACGAAGTAGAGCGGTGCAACTAGTAACATAAAACAAATAAATAAATTTATTACCAGTTCTAGGAAAGACCTTTGATAAGTTCCATCCTGCCGTTACATCATATCAAAGGCCTTAGTTGAATCTAGTTTGAAAGCAATTTAGTCTCAAAACAGTAACTTTAAGTATCCTTTGAAGCATAGAGACTGTCAAAGCTAGTACTAAACGTTCATATATGTTTATCTAAACATGTATGAACGTTTAGTATTAGCTTTCAAATACATCTGTATTTGAGAGCTTACTTATAGAAATTCAACTACCCAGAACCTCATCTCATACTACTTTAAGGACCCTCATTACGAACGTAGCCTTGACAAACATTTGCTATGTTTTTACCATAATGGTTCATATAAGAAAAGCTTTTAAATTTATATTACTGATATCGCTGTTGCATGAGACTGTTGTGCATGAGATTTTGAGTCATATTCCCGGGTCGTGAAAAGTGATATTGGTTTTTCTGGCAAAGATTTCTCGGTAGTAGCACGCAGTCCGATGTTGTAACCGACAGACAGCATTACTTTACTACGATTATCATGGTGTATCACTTCTGACTACCCTTGCCAGAATATTATTAGTTTATTCACCTATATAAGTGTGATACTATGTTTGTTCGTTATCTAAATTAGTATTTTAAATTTGAATATGAGTTAGTTTATTTGTTACGCTTTAACGCATTAATTACTCGACCGATCACCATGAAATTTCGCATACACGTTGACAGGAGTACAGAAAAGAACATAGGGTACCTTTCATCCAGAAAAAGTACTGTTCCCAAGGTATGGAAATTTATTGACAAAACCTACATTAATGTAAGCGAAGCCGTGAGCAAAATCTAGTACAAGATAAATAGAAGCTTATGTACTAGTGGAAATGTGATGGTAATCAATTTGTACTGTTTTATAAATAAAAGTGGTAACGATATAATTACTGTAGCCAGATTTCAGCCTAAATAAATGACCCGGTTAAGTTAGACGCCTCCAGTCAATCAGTCACTTCTAAAGCCTGCCAAACTAAAATCTTAAGTGTTTTCAATTGGATTAACTAAATTTACTGAACTGTGAATACTAACGAGATTATGTAATATCATGAACTTGAAGAATAATTAAAATAAAAAGGAAACAGGTGCGTCTTATTTATGAAAATGTGTGTTTTGATACAAATACATATCTATTATTTTTATCACGCAGAGAGGAATATTACTTTGATATAACACATCGAAACGTTTTTGACGTAAACTGGTATTTTATGTAATACTATTTTAGTTGGAGAACTATTTTAAAACCATTTCAAAGCTAGTATATTGATTGTCTTCACTTTCAAACTAGCGAGTATACAGAAATATATACAGGCTGTCCGATAATTAATGGATAACCTCGAAATGTCTTATAGTAGAACTGATGGCCGTTCAGAAAAAAATATGAATAAAAACTATGCTAACTACTACCTGAAATATGATTTTTTTTTATGTACCATATTTAAATTTCTATTCATTTATTTATTTATAATATGTGTTACACTACATAGTAATGGACGAAGAAAACCTGATTCGTGCTATTTTGTTATTATTAACTGCACTAGTGTTAGAAATTTGAACAAATAACTAACGCAATATATGAAGAAAGACCTTACGAAAAAGAAATAGCTGTCATTCGGACTACTACGCATTCATTGATTTAAAAGAGATTTTCTTTCAGAACGATAGAAAAACGACCCAATTGAAATGTATTTAGGTTTCTTTTTTCTGCGCTAGTAACGTATGCTTCTTTTCGGTATATAACATTATTGGTAACATAGCAGAATATATCTAATGTCGAACCTATACCTCACGTACACATGTCCCATTGACTGCCTGTTAAGCCTTCTCGACATTTGTCTACCGACTATTGTACGTACATAGTTCTAGTCAACCGCATTTCTTTTGCTTTTCAGCTAACGAATTTATCAACACTCGTTAACTTACAAAAGACTGAGTGACTTAGTGTTGTGTTTCTACGGAATGTAGAGATTCCTGGCTTCTTGAGGAGGTAGTGTGCCAGTCGCAATTAAGCTAGTGTATAATTTGCTCCTTGCAGCCTAAACCTCTTTTTGAAAGGAGGATGCTTTCCTGGTTTACTAGAAAATGTTCAACTATAACACAAATTAAAACGTAGCTTGTAAAAACCAAGCAAAGTTTTAAATGATTTAAATATATGTATTTTGATATCTGTAAGTACCTTCTGAATATGTTGCAATCAGAGATGTTCTGATAAATATTGTAGGTTATTATTGAAATATATGAAACTTGTTGCTCATATTCATTTTTATAGTATAAGTTCCAAGTATTAAATAAAAAGAAAATACATTTTAAAGTCGACAGCTCATTAGTGTATATTTCTGTATGGAATGCGTATATAAATCTCTTTTATTATTTGAAAAGAACTGGAATTTTTTATACAATTTTGTAATATTTTTTGTATAGCGACGGGAAAACAAATTAGATTCAGTGCACAGATCGCGCAGTGCTCAGCACTCTCAATATGTGGAGCGTAGTGAGTAAGATCGCCTTACGGGTCTAAAACTTTTGTAAAACATTATCAGCATTACTTTCGCCGGTAAAATATCCCGTGCATTACAGAAGATGAATTCATTTAAAGCTAGTAGTTATCTGTAAACCTCACAGAAAATGCATCACTGGTTACCTAATCTAAATACGCCGAACAAACTTTTCAAAGGTCAAAGTTATTGACAAGGCAACCTCGTATTAAATATAGAAACAACGAAAAACATTACAAGGAGCAGAGCTTAACTTTCCTTTTCTTGTCTAAACAAACCACGAGTCGATACAGTATCTACATAAGTATAAAAACTAACAATGGCTTCCACCCGACCTCATACGAAAAAATTCAATTTCCTTGCGATGTAAATGAGAATACAACCTCCCTCCGCGAGCTACGTACTACGTACCGCGGTACCAGAGTAGTGGCATTTCGAATGCACTCAATACAAAACCATTGTATTGTGACTCGGTTCACGAATAGATGCGACGACGACAATGCTTCGTAAAAAATACATTTGGAAAAGTGGTTCTGCGCTTGCCAATTTTGTGGGTCACGAGAGACAATTACTTTTAGTCATAAATACTTTTTCCCAAGACAACGGTATTTTTTCAGTAAGTCGGTTTTGAAACAGAGTGGTTAAAACGGTCTCTTATGCGAGATATAGGCTAACTCTACTGTGCGAGTTATCCATTCATGAAATATTTGAATAGAAATATAAGCCATGTACAATAATTCCCTGGAAATGCTGTTCTACCTAACCCTGGATCGTTCAAACCCCTACCCATTACTCATCAGACGGTTGCAGTCAAATAACTTTCTGTTGAGTTCCTCACGGTGAGTATTGATTCCAGAGCTTTTAAAATAGTTTGCGTTCATTAGCAGGGAGACGAACGGTAATTGAATTTTGTGCTAAAAACTTAGTCACTAGAAGTTGTCGGCCAAATTGTAAGTTTATTTGCCACTATGAACCATGTAGCGGTCACACACTGCAATTGTTTCAATTTTCTACTTATAAGCAGGTAACATTTGTATTTTCTTACATCTACACTCAGTACAAATTCGTTATTGTTTATGTAAAATATAACATAAATAGATTAGCGTAACAGATCTTACAAATATTTCAAAATCTTGAACTAATGCGCAAAACCAACATTTGCTCCTAAAAATGCGGACAGCACTGTTATTTAGAGTTTCGCTGGAAAGATTTGCTGGAGTTCTGATGAAATCACAGATTTATGAACTAAATCGTCGAAAACTAGCGCAAACTGGCAAACTCCGTCGGCTCGTATCTCAACCGCTGATCTCCTAACAGCTCATTAACTTGGACTTTATTATTTATTTATTTCTTGTAATAAAGTTCATTACTGTAACACGATTATGACAAAAGTTTACACATTAGTGCCACTTATTCACCATTCTATTTATAAACTATTAAAGCAAATTTAGTGCTTTGAATATTACTTTTGATTTTAATTCTAATTGATAATAAAACGGAGACATATAGATTATCAAAATAGTTCCTATTGCCTACGGCGTGCCCCAGGGCAGTATCATTGGCCCAACCTTATTTTTAGTCTACATCAACGACCTCTGTGAGCTGAAACTCAACAACGGCAGTATTTTTACTTATGCCGATGATACCGCCTTAATTTTTCATGGACTCTCTTGGCAGATGGCTTTTGATTGTGCCCAAGTCGGCTTAAATAGAATCACTGACTGGCTGGCCCAAAACCTATTAACTTTAAATGTAGAGAAAACAAAATATCTCACATTTTCCCTTTCCAACGTAAATAGACCCTCTCCTGCTGACTTCTGTTTGACAGCCCACTCTTGCTGCAACCCGACATATGCCGTATGTAATTGCACTCACCTCAAAAGCACTAGCTTTATAAAATATTTAGGCATAGAGATTGACAACATTCTGTCGTTTCAGTGTCATGTGGAAACTTTTGTAATCAGAATACGAAAATTAATGTTTGTTTTTAAAAACCTCCGGAACGTAGCTGATATTAAGATAATAAGACAAGTATATTTTGCTCTCGGCCAATCACTCCTACAGTATTGTATAGTTGCATGGGGTGGCACTACAAAAACAAGTCTTTTAAGACTAGAGCGTGCACAGAGAGCACTCTTGAAGGTAGGTTGGAAGCTGCCATTTCTGTATCCTACTTCAAACTTATATAAAACCTGTGACGTTCTATCAGTTCGAAAACTTTTCGTACTTAACCTCGTACTCACTACTCACGCACAAACACCCTACGAGCCGTCTAAATTTGCTACCATGAGACGCAAACACACCGTCTGTGTACCAGTCGCAACAAACACGACATTAGCTCAACGATGCTATTACTTCCTCAGTAGTTTCATTTATAATAAAATAATTAAATTTTAAATATTCATCCAATGCGTAAAGAAGAATGTAAAAAAACAGTTATAAAATGGTTACTGGGATTGGATTACTCTGAGATAGAAAATTTCATCCAAGTAATAAAATAGACAATGGGTATATTTTACTCTTGTACCATTCTATCTTACTTACACAAACCCAGATGCATATTTTTATAAAAACATTATACACACACTCACACACAAATACACATATAAACACACTCCCACACACGCAAAAACACACACAAACACACACATTCACATACAGATTTAATGTTAAATTTCTCATTTCTTATCAACTAAAATATAAAATCTGTTAATTACTAAAATGTAAAACTAAACTAATGACCGGAGAAAGAGCCTGGAGATCTGTCATACAGGTCTTGAACCTAGTTCAGACTCCAGCTCTCACAAAGGTACCTATATTTAAAGCTGTGATGTTAAGTGTTACCACAGTTACTGTATTACCTTTATGAGAGAAATAAACGATATATTATTATTATTATTATTATAGTTACCTGCTAGCTGTTACACATTTTAATTGTTTCTTCTTAAACAATGCAAGTCCCGCACTAGTAATACTTCCTATGTCGAGGAACTCTACAGACATTGAAGCAACGAATACGAATTAAACCCAGACTAAGGACGGCTATTCGTAAATCATATATTTTCATCCAATGCGAGGATGAAACTCGGAACACTCGACATGGCCTAGTGTTAACAATTATTCATTTGCTGCAATCCTTGCACTCAATTCTATGAACTACTAGATGTTTCCGCGTTTTCACCCGCGTTTATCGTTACTGCGCCGCCCCCGTGGGTCGTAGCGTGATGTTATATAGCCTATAGCCTTCCTCAATAAATAGGCTATCCAACACTAAAATAATTTTTCAATTCGAACCAGTAGTTCCTGAGATTCGCGCGTTCAAACAAACAAACAACCAAACAAACAAACTCTTCAGCTTTATAATATTAGTATAGATATAATATAATTATCCATTAGTAATTTAGTCCATAGTTTCATTTGACGCAATGAGCAAGATATACGATGTCGTCACATGCAAGACAAGAGACGACTATATACGATGTGACTTTAGTAGCCCGTATAACTCGTTACTAAATCCATCCTTACATAATCTTTTAACATAAACCACTATCACGCTGTTACATTGTCTCGTATAATATTTCAAAGAACAATCACACATGTATCATAAAGGGCAGACAAAGCGTCCGTCGCTACAATAGCTAATGTCGGGGACAGCCGCGCCTTTGTGACGCGCGACAAAAGTCGCGGCGACGCGCGATAACGCGCACAATGCCGCCCGCATGCCATTTGACACGTGCTTTTATAAGATATGGTTTTTTAATGAAGAGACGAACTGAGATTCGTGGCATGCACTGGACAGTTTGAACGGTGAACTGTTGTGAACATTAGTATGTTTTACCTTAGGTAATAGTAACCCGGTTTGTAAGGTGATAGTCCTTCAGTACGACCATGGAATGCACTAGTTTATATGAGACTCTAACGAAAGGAAATAGGAAGATACCTTAACATTTGTGATGATAATCTTAAACAATGGTTCAATAAATTGACTGCTGTGCAGAAGAAAATGCCTTGTTTAAGGCCAAAGGCAACATTGACATGTAAAAAAACATAAAGGTATCTAAAAATCACTAATTAAATAAATAAACAGATATCACCAGGTTACAAACTGCGGAGTCTGGAAACAATCACGCGCTATCTTCTCTTTTAGTTTGACATAACCAATATTTAGTTTATATTTTAAAAAGTGGTTTCAAATTAAAAATCACTATCACAATAAAAGCCAAATACATAAACTAGAATCTGTAGTAAGATTACTAAAAGCTTTTATAACAATACAAAAATGCTATATAAATACTCGCGGGATTAACTGAAATGAATTCAAACAGAATAACATAAAAAATATTTGCAATCTATTGTTGAATTGGTATTGCAGAACGCACAGCTCTCAAACATGATCGAAACGAAATAGAAAAATGTTATAACATAAGCTTTGTATGGTTGAAACTAACAACACAAAGGATATTTGCAATCTAACCCGGACTTTGACAGCACCAGAGCCCTGGTGGTGGATTACGTTGAGAATAATTATTATTGCACTGCACGCTGCGTTCACACATGGCGTATAGTTCGCTAGTATGTGATTTGCTTGTATTCTCTTTGAGCAAAGGATCTGTCACAAACTGGACAATGACACCGTAGGCAACTTGGATATTAAATACATTATATTGACCATTTGACGTTCGACGAGCTGACATTTGAGTGCACCGATGGCATAGTAGTTTAGGTGGTTGCCTCCTGTTGTCACTGCGCCGAGTGTTGTGGGTTTGATCCCCACGCGGGATAAAAATTTGTATAATCTACAAATAGTTGTTCCAAGCCTGTGTGTTCTTTGTATCCGTTGTTTAAATGTTTGTCTGTTACGTCGTATGTAATTACCGGCAGGAGGTTATTTTCAAAGCAGGTAAGTAATACCAATTATTTATGTAAGATAAAATACTTTTTTTGAATCTGAGTGTACTTTGCGTCGGTTAACTGTAGGATTGCACTTAATACCAAATGCGGTAGTTTTATATTTTTATTAAGTTATACGCTCAACAATGAGGGTTAATATTTAGTGGTTAAAATTCATGAGCTATTTATGATTGTTTAGCTATTAATTTGCTTTTATCATTTAAATTATGGTACTATTGCTAGCGTAAATATTTCCTTTGGAAAATAAATTTCAATTATTCGGCGAGAAATTTGTAACAAAGAATTAACAAACAGTTCTGTACGTTTGAAGTATAAAATAGACAGTTATAATAAAGAGCAATTAACAATAACTTACACAGTTATTTATTTATTTATTTATTTATTTGGACAACCAGTAGTTGTTACATTGTTTCTTATATCTAAAATCATCCTTAAAAAAAATAATTAAATGCACAACATTTGAAGGTGTTACAGCATCCACAGTATAGTAACACTGTTAACAGTTAGGTAAATAATTTAAACAACAAAATAAGCAAGAGAATATACATATTAAACAAGATACAATTCAATTTGAAAATAGGTGCAATTAAGAACTTCTTAACAATCTCAATACGTCTTTCTTAAAGGATGGTAAGCTATCAGCAAAAATGTCAAGTTCACCGCAAATTGTGTTATATGCCTTCGACAGCCGTGAAATGGTAGAAAATTGTTTTAAGTTACTTCTAGCGGTAGGGCATTGCAACAATCCAGCATCGACAAGTGCTCGCCTTGGCACACGTCTAGGAACACGCAAACCAAATAATTTTAAAAGCAAGGGGCAATCAAATTCGTTTCTCAAAACCTTAAACAAAAAAGTCATATCGAGTAACTGCCTACGAACCAATAGACTATCCATCGCAAAAAACGTCAACTTCTGGGTATACGAGGGCAGTTGTTTATGTATTCGACATGAAAAAGCAAGATGTCTTAAAAATCTTTTCTGAATACGTTCTATTCTGATTTGATGCACATGATATTGAGGAGACCACACTACACTGCAATATTCGAGATTACTCCGTACGTAGGCGTTATATATGGATATTTTTGTATCTGGATTACGAAATAATTTACTGTTACGAATAATAAAACCTAACATTTTTGACGATTTATTAATAATGTTGTCAATATGAGGTAGAAATGTTAATTTGGAATCAAAAACTATGCCTAAATCTCTTATTTCGGTTTTCTCTTGGAGAATCGTACCACTAAGATGGTATTCAGTGTTAATAATATTACGGTTGCGCGTAAAAGTGATGGTATAGCATTTATTTATATTTAAATAAAAGTTTACATTGCCAAACGTAAAGAGTCCTAACGTGAATATAATTTTAAATGATGAAATTATTACTTTAGTTCAATCAACAGTCTTTTTAGGATTAACTTTAGATCATAAAGTTCAGTGGGGCGCTCAAATATCGTGTCTTGTAGGGAAACTTAGCTCAGCCGCATACGCAATTCGGAAAGTAAGACAGCTTACTGATATAGATACTGCAAGACTAGTATATTTCAGTTACTTTCATAGTGTCATGTCCTACGGTATATTATTGTGGGGCAAGGCAGCTGATATTGAGACAATTTTTATTCTTCAAAAGCGTGCAGTACGTAGCATTTATAATTTAGGACCACGAGTTTCCCTGAAAGATCGATTTAAAGAAATTGGCATACTTACTGTTGCGTCGCAATATATATTTGCTAACATTATGTTTATTAAACATAACATTTACTTATATAATAAGAATAGTGATATCCATAACGTAAACACTAGAAATAAGCATAAGTTAGTAGGCCCATATCATCGTTTACATAAAGTTCACAATACATTTGCGGGACTCGGTATACGTTTTTTTAATAAATTACCTATTACTATAATTAATTTACCATTGTTTAAATTTAAAAACGCCGTTAAAAAACAACTTATTCGGAAGGGTTATTATTCAGTCAACGACTACTTAAATGACAAAAACTCATGGAGCTAGTTGCTTGTTGCATACAGGATTCAAAGATCTGTATTACTTATAAGTCAATTTAAGCCTTTGCATAGTCACAAAGTGTAAGTGTATGCGCCATCATGCCATCTTACTGTCTATTTTAGATTTATATTAAATAATATATCTTAGCTCAAATTATTTCCTCTCTATAATATTATTAAGTTATTATTGTTATAATCTTTAGTTTTTTATAGTCAGTAGTATATGGCATAATGGCTGTAACACCTTGTTAATCTGAGTTGTAAAATCTGAAATTATATTTAACTGGCGATTTAAAAGAGTGGCCGTGAGTTTCTTGCAGGTTTCTTCTCATAGGCTCTACCCTTTGCCTGAACCTAGCAACTAACCTAAATGTAGCTTCAGTAACTTAGTAAACTCACTAACCTATATACTTTGACGTTCATAAGTGTTACTTTGTGACCTAAATGAATAAATGATTTTTGACTTTGACTTTGACTTTGAAAAGAAATTCTGTTTTCAATGCACCAATTCATTACAGCATCAAGGTCCTTCTGAAGATGGTCACAATCTACGGATTTAGTTATATATTTGCTGATCTAATTCATATGCTAAAACTATCCTGCCTTATTCTGTCCTTTGTTAGAGGAAATTATGTTGTAATGTCTATATTAGTTTGTTATAACGGAATTATCAGAATTGTACAAATATTTAAAATATAAAAAATTGTGTAGTTATTTGAACATTTGTTACTCAGTCGCGTCTATCATTAAAGGTATTTAGACAAAAATTGTCCCGGCGGCAGATCGTGAGATACACTGGAAAGTACATGTTGTCATAGTATTCACACAGGTAAAGTGAGGAGGAACTATTCATTAGTTGTTATTTAGTTTATAGGCACTTACTCGCTCATCATTCCTAACACGCACAAATATATTGTGTTCATCAACCCAGCCAGCAGTTAAATCGGCAAACAAATGATTTGCTCCACGAGAGCGCCCCCTTATTGCTACTGGCTGTCGCACATTGGTTCGTTTTATTACATGGCTATCTTTGACTAGTCGCTGAGCACTTCACTATTCGGCAGATAGATGCATTCCCTCTGCATCACGTAGTTGACATGTTCACAAAACGACGTTTTGCGCTGCTGTGTTCATTTTTTAGTACTCGCTTTGAACGTAGAAAAGTTTAATACTCCGTGCCTGCGGATTATTGATAAAAAAAAGATATAGGCTTCTCTATCGACGGTTCTACACAGCAAGCGTTTTTGTTTAAAAGCGTGCATCGGCCGAGTGTTCACGAAATACAGCTTCGATTTTCAAAATCTACGACACCCAGATTACGCAATAGTCTTATTTTGTACAGCGTATCAGATATAGTTAATAATCAAGGTAAAGAATCTCTGTCATGATCTACATAAGTGTCCAATTAAAGATGCGAATTCTTGAAATATTGTTCCTAATGTTAGATAGTCGTTTTTGTAACCAAATAGTTTACTATATTTGTAATTCTAGTGTTACTAAAACTACGTACAGTCCCATGTATACTGGATGTTTTCTATTGTAACTAATATGTAAATGAGTAGCACACTGATGCCTTATTTTTCACAACATTTTAATGGTTTGTACTTTCTACGTACTTTGAAAGATAAACGATAGGTAGGCAAAATCTCAATTTTCTATCACGTGGGACTTACATAGAGCCATCGAAGGTAACATGTTATTACACCTGTGTGAAATCACTCCGGGATACACAAATAAAACGCTATAACAGTCAGTACAAATAGTTACCAAGCTCCGCATATAACTATATAACTAAACACGAAGTAAAAAGCTGTACAAAATAATTACGACTAAGCAATTGCTAACTTAACAAAGAATAAAACACGCTTTTGTTGAACACTGTACCTACAGTACATTTCTCATCATTCTCGTAAATAGAATTAAACAGTACAGTCGCCAACAGCTAGAACCAAGTAAATGAAAATTAACTAACTGTCTTACATCAGACACTGCGAAGCATCACATTTCTTTAAATGAAACTAACGCCTTGTGAAGCACTGTGTACTGCGGCGAAAGTTTACATCACGGAGCAGACTAAACCTAGATGCGGCACAGAAACATTTTAGTGGTGTTTATGGATATTTGGCTTATCTAATATTTACCTATACCAGACATAGATTTGTCTATGAAAGGGGGAATAAATGAGTATTACACTCACAGCCAGACCCAGCTACGTTTTGATATGTTATTTAGGTATTTTTTCTCTTTTAACAGGTTCCCTGTCCGATGAATCACATATGATACATAACAATAGATTTTCTATTTTGTCTGTCACGGGACAGCGAATGGGGTAATAATGTCACTAAATTAACCTTCGCTATGCAAATTATTGTTTTTGTTCTATTTTCCTTTGCTACTCTTAGTTCACTTGAAATGGCAGCTGTTGTCTGCTTACAGATTTTTAATTTAAGTGTTACAAGTAATCTGTGGAAAATGTAGTGTGTATATTTGTTAAGTTTAGTGTTAAATACTCAATCAAGTACACGTACTACTAATACGCTACTGTTTGTTTTCCCGTGTTCAATAATTAAATAAATAAATGTTACGTAATAAGGAGCAAGTCTATTGCTATCTATTGGGTACATCTACACTCTAAAATAGTACAAAGGTACTATATAAATATAAATGAAGTATAATATTTTACTCTAGCCGGTAATCGTGCTCCGATCGTCCCCGAGCGCCGACCACTTCCTCCACCACTGTTTTAAAATAAGGCATGTGGGCATACATACCTTATTTTAAAAGAGTGGTGGAGGAAATGGTCGGCGCTCGGGCACAAACCGGGCAAAGTTAAAAAAGTACTATAAATACTTAAGACTACATAATATAGGTATGTATATAATCCATTCGATCTTTATATCATTAAATATTTACCAACTCGATTAAGAGCCGATGTTTAACATTATATTATGACAAGTAGTTTAATCATAGATACATTCCACATTGCACCAATTATGGCGGTTAAAAGTTCAGAATTGCGATTGTCGAATATTTCTTTACAATGTCGTTTAATAATAGTAATTTTCTAAAAGATCCATTTAAATATCGCAATGTATAGCGAAGAAAACCTTAGTTGCGTTTTTAGCTCAGGCATTATTTATTTAGACGGTGGCGAATGAAACGTACCCACCCCGACTGTATGTTAAGTCTATTTTTAGCAAAGGAACATTGCTTTTCAGGTTGTTGCCTTTCAGTTAAGGTTAGTAATTTCATTTCTGAATAAATTTGACGTGACGGTGACCTGAAGGATAACGTATTCTAATTGAGAGGGTTCAAATCCTTTTTTTTTTTTTTTTTTTACGTCAGTGTAATGCGTTTACGCACCCTCCGCGCCGGGGCAGGGCGCGGGTGTGTGGGACTCGAGCCAGAGAGGCCGGCCCCATACCCACTAAACCCCTGACGACGTACCTCAAGTACCGGTGTCGGTGCCACGGGATTCACGCCGCTAGCATTCACCGCGACACCGACAGGTCTTGGCCCACCACGTGACTAGGCGGGCCCCAGCTGTTTGGGGGAGGATCAGATGGTACAGCCCTCCCCTCCACTGAGGGGGGCGCGCGGGTCGCTTACGCCCCTCCCTCGGGCCTGTGCTGCTCGGGCGGCAGACTGCCCAAGTCCACCACCCGCAGGCCGCCCCCTAGGGTGGCTGGAGGTCCGCGAACGCCCTACGGCGGCGCCCTGGATGTCTCCTGCAGTTTGGGTGGGGAGAGACCAGCTCCCTCTCCCGTTCCGCCGCCTCCTTCGCGGACATCACTGCCTCGCAGAAGGCGACGGCGGCCTCCCATGCACCCTCGCTCCGGACCATGGCGAGAACCATGTCAGGCAGCGAGAGGACCTGGACACCCAGTGCCCCGGTTAACGACCGGCGCTGCTCCTCCAAAGCTAGGCACTCCACGAGTGTGTGCAGCGCCGTATCCTCGGGGCCGTCACCGCAGTGGTGACAACAAGACGTCTCCTCCCGGCCTATACGACACAAGTACCTCCCGAAGCATCCATGCCCGGTGAGGACCTGCGTCAGCCAGAAGGTCAGGGCGCCATGGCGCCGCTCCAGCCACTCCTCCAAGATTGGACTTACCGCCGCTATTGCGGCGTGCCCTGCACTCGGTCGCGCAAGCCGTTCACCCCAGTCCGCCCTTAGGACGTTGCGGAGCTCCGACCGCCGCGCCTCCACCTCTTTCGGCAATGGCTGAAAGCCCCGCTCCAGAGCCTCCCCGCGCCAATGGTAGAGCGACGCGAGAAGTCTGGCCTCTAGGTCCCAGGGCGGTGATCCGGCCAGGAGGCTTGCCGCCTCGAAGGAGATCGTGCGGTACCCTCTCGCGACCCTGACGGCCATCACCCTCTGAGGCCTCCGCAGCAGGGCGGCGTTAAGGGCCGTAGAGGGTTCAAATCCTACCCATGGCGCTATTAACGGCAAGCAACTCCAAATCAAAGTATTTTAATTTATCTAAAGATTTAACAAGAAAAAGTTGATAGAAATCAGTCATCTATCACTGCACTGAGTAAGGTTCGGATTCGATTCTTAAACAGAACAGTATAATATGATCTACCGATTTCTAGTTTATTACACAATACTTATTAATTTCAGGTTTAGTAAACTATGGTATGTTCGAGAAATTCTCCAATAGGTTAGGTTACGAGTATATGCAATTGACTGCACAAATGGCGTAAATGCATAAATATATACGTATCGTATTGTATACCTTTAAACGGGTTTAAATAAGAATTAGCACACTGATAGACTATGTCTTAGACATAAGACATCTTTATCCTGATTCCCTATAATTATTATTATAATTATAGGGAATCAGGATAAAGATGTCTTATGTCTAAGACAGTCTATCAGTGCTTAGGCTTATAATTATTATTATAAGCCGTTACTTATTATAATTATGATTAGTCTAGTTGCTTAATTATAAGTTTAGCTTCTTGTCTTAATTATAAAGCTAATTACAATGTTGTAATATAATACTAAGTAATGATCTCAGGCTGTAGGCACAACATCGTATCGACCCGTTCTTAATTACACCCATTGAACTAAGCGCGTGCCTCGTGTCAACTACTTCATAACAACAAAGTATTACAGTGTACGTAATGAATCGCTTTTATTATTAGTTTTCAATTTCTCTCCTTTTGATCAAAATTGTTTAGCTTTGTGAATAATTTCGATAAAATTTCACGTTGATCACCATTTCAATTAAGAAATAGTTACATTCATATTCACTATAGCATATGCCAAATGGAAGAGACTGTATTGCTTGGAGAGTATATAAAATCACAAAACGTTTATTCATATCTGTCACACAGTAACAATTATGCTTTAATGAAACTATGTTTATTTATATTATTGAACTAACATTTACAGTGTTATATGAATGTTCAACCTCTTTGTTTTGGGTGTAGCAAGGAACAATATCAGATCTTTTTACTGTTTTGTGGACAGACTTTTATTGACTAAAACCACTGCCGTGCAATAGCGCAAGAGAAATATATCTTGGCCTTTATAAATCTGAGGGCCACAAGATTTCCTTCAGATTGCTTCGCGAACCCAACAGGCTCACAATATGTACCGGCGATTCCCGTAAAACTCTCTTCAGATTACTCTTTGAAAACTCTAGATATTTATAGCTTTGAATAATTTATATCTATGTCATCATAAAATACACAGCACACTCCACAACACAATAGAATTTTGATGTCCACTAAAATATATATACATATAATACAGCTAGTCTCCTGCAACTTAGTCACCCCTTATTTAAGTAACCTTTTGTTGACTTCGTTACAACGTAAAGACTTAGGTAATTGCAAAGCTAAGATTCGATTCGAGGCTCTTAGCTTTGCAATCAATAATCGTTTTGGCGAAACAAAATATGATGTAAATATTATCTCAATCGGTTACTTTGTTCAAGAGTCACAAATATCTCCATTATTATATAGTCAAACCCAAAAAGCATTTATCGGTTTAGACCACGAAGTAACACTAATGAACGTGAAAGTTTATTGGTTAATGAATTTACTTAAGTAATGTAGATCCATGTACGGTACTAGGTTCAAGCAATGGGTTGGCCTTTTAGATGAGAGAAGAGAAATTATGATTTTCAACTCATATGCCATCATATGAGTTGAATCTCATCATTCTTTTAAAAAGTGTTGCAGGCTTTATGTGATATATTACTAAACTAGCTGACGCGCGTAAATTCGTCTGCTTCACATAACAAAGTTTTCTCCGTTTTTGCAAAATTTCTCAGTGATGCTCCGCTCCTATTGGCTGTAGAGTGATTTTATATAGCCTATAGCCTTCCTCGATAAATGGGCTATCCAACACTAAAATAATTTTTCAATTCGAACCAGTAGTTTCCGAGATTATCGCGTTCAACCAAACAAACAAACAAACTCTTCAGCTTTATAATATTAGTTTAGATATATAAATATAAATAAAAATAATCCTAACTAATATTATAAATGAGAATAAGAGTTTATTTGTTTGTTTGTTACGCTTTCAAGTCGTAACTACTCGACTGATCATCATAAAATTGTCAGGGGAACAGAAAGGACATAGGAAACATCCAGAAAAAAAGTATTATTACTAAACTAACCTACATTTACGCAAGCGAAGCGGCGGCAAGATTTAGTAATAATAAAAATGGGATGTGGCATTTTCATATATAAAGACGATTAATGTTTTTAGCTGTTAAATATTGTAATGGCGGCCTCGATGGCGTAGTGGTTAGTGTAACGACTGCCCTCACTGAGGTCGCGGGTTCGATTCCCGCACAAGTCAAACATTTGTGTGCATGAACGTGGATGTTTGTCTTGATCTAGGTGTTTCTATGTATAATATGTATGTATTTACAAAAAGAAAGTATATATGTATTTGTATCCATTGTCCAGTAGCCATAGTAAAAGCTCTGCTTAGTTTGGGCTAGATGGTGTTGTATGTATGTGATAGAATATTATTATTGTTTTCATTTACTTAATAGCATCCCTAGTGATATCAAATTGCAGGTGTAATGTAAATTATATAATATGTATAATGGTCGTATCTGTAGACACAGCTCGAATAATATAAGCTTTCAGTTCAGTGATTACTCTATTACATCTAATGTGATAGCGGATGCCGCTATTTTCCTGAAACAGTTCCAATGGCGGATATAAGCGGGATTTATTTTTATTGGAGTACGCAATTGAGCGTTTGATTGGTCCGAGATGTGTATTGGTTTCAAACGATACTTGTCTTAGGGATTTAGTGGCAAGGCCTCTTATATACAATATTATATAATGGAACATTTACAAATTAGGTCAATGTATTGATTCGATTACCTACATGTGTTACTAATACACAAGTACATAAACACCGCATCACATGTTTTGCTAACAAAACTAACTTTTTAGTAGTGTAGCAGAAATTATGATTGAATGCAATAAACGTGACTTAGACTGATTAAATACGTTCTAAACATCGGGATAAGTAAAAATATAGTTAAACATAACGAAGGCAAAAATTTTATATAAGTTGTTAAATTTAATTTCGAACATACGATAAGTTTAACTTCAATAACTAAAATGATTCAGATGGATCTGGAAAAAGTCAGGTTCAGGGAAATTAATTCTAATGGCGTGTATTAAGAATTTTATAAGAGATAATAATACCGCGTAGTTTCTTTTACTTTCGCAAAAACGGGCATGTGTCTTTGTATGTACTTGTATAAAAATGTCACTATATTGAAGGATCTTTAAAAAAATACGCACCTATTTCCGAAGGCTCAATATAAGTTACCCAAATATGATATTTGTACGATCAAAAGCTTCGGATTTCCTCCGCCTCTATAACATTCAAGGTAACGTAATCCCTGTGGAGTCCTGCTATCCTGCGCTATATTTTCTCTCACAATATTAGGTTGCCACAGAGGCAGCGCTGCGGGTTCTCTACCCGCTCCCTTACGACGCACCGTGATATTTTATTCATCAGTGAACATTCTGTATATTTGGTGACAACACGAAAATGCCCGATTGAATGTTGTAAACATTGCAGCCCGCATACAAACCAGCATTCATTATTTATTCTGATTAGGTAAAAAAAAACGGATCGAGACTTGCAAAAGATTCAGCCGAATTTTTTACCTTAAACAAATAAAAGAGGCAAGAAAGAAAAGGTGGCCTAATTATTTAGGTACTGTATTTAGTTTACTTGTGTGATTTCTCTCGGATTAAGCAAGTTTGTCTAGATTATTCGATGATGTAAAGCTATATCAAACTAAGTATATCTTATTTACGCTTATTAAATACTATGTAATTACGTGTCTCGGGAAATAAGGATTGGATGATTAAAGCTTGTGAACGTTGATTAAGCGTTTAGATTTGTCCCAAAATACATGTATACATGTATACGCATATATTACCGAAAGGATAAACGAAGGTACACCTCTCATACTTACACACTTTTTTTTTATTCAACTAAGGTGGCAAGCAAGCACACGGCCTAGTGGTAAGTGGTCACCGTAGCCTATGGACGCCTGCAACACCAGAGGCATCACTTGCGCGTTGCCGACCCTTTAGGAAAAAAAGAAATGGGAAGTAGAAGCTGAGCTGGAAGGGGGACAGAGGGTGATCGGGTGTTTTTTTTTTTGATTGATTGTTTTTTGTTGGTGATTGGTGACTTCGTGAAATGTGGCAATAGTGTATTATTCCCACATTTCACGAAGTATGAGTGCCTAAGTAAAAGGGAGCGACTCTGTTGTCGTCAAGCAGGCACAGTTCCAGACTTCGTGCTGCCCCAGTGGATGTCTTTGTATCAAACCAAAAATATATATGTATGCCCGAATAGAACCCAAGGCCTCATATATAGCAGTCGCATTTACCTTAGCTGCGCCATTAAGACAGTCTATAATGAAGCCAGTCTAGAAATCGACAAGTAATCTGTAGCTACTACTGAAACTAACAAGCAATACTAGGAAATAATGTTTCTCTTTGTACGCTCTCTCATGTTGTGTAATAGCGCTAACTTCATACTCGGAATATACATTAAAAATGTATCGTGCACTTCTGCGCCTAACTTAGAGTGAGCAAGTAAAAACTATTTCCTAGTTTCCTAGAATATTAATAAAAACAACGTTGTTTTAACAGGTTTTAACCCCGTTCCGTCCGCCGGCGCGCTTCATCTCCGTTTCAGAAGTAAAACAAGTATTCTAACAACGAACATTTTTACTCTAATTATATTTCAAGAATGAGAAAAATGTTGGCATTTAAAACGCAAAAGGAAAGCTTCCCTCGTGTATATTCTTTAAATTATTTTAGAAAAGTACATTTTCTCTGTTTTGTAATTAATCCCTCGGTGGCGCTGTACTTGACAATTTTGTTCCTGAACAGGTTGATATCGCGGATATATAGCTGTGTTATCAGTAAATGATACTCAAGAGAAACGGATAAGTAAGTAGTTAGAACATTAATATCAACATTTTTACAAAATATATTTATTTTAAACCAGAATTTTTATTATGAATTCAATCTTTCACTTTCAATACATTTCTGGAACTACATAGTTGTAATTACTGTGTTGTAAGGTTGTCTATAAATATTGAAATAAAGGATGTTAGTCAGAATTAACAACACTGCGCAGATGGCCCAGTGGTTAGAGTTGCCGCCTTGCGACTGCTAGTGCGCTACAAGTTTGTGTGCATCACATATTTTGTTCTGTGTCTGCTTGTTCTTTTTGTCTCTTTTTTTTATTGCTTTTGTGGCAGAAGAGCAAGTGGCCCACCTGATGGAAAGTGGTAACCACTGGTCATGGATTTCAGCAATGTCAGGACACAGCAAAGCCGCTGCCTACCGTGAAAGAAGAACTCTCTTTAAACCACGTTTGAAGAAGGACATATCATAGCGCTCGGGAAACACCGAAGCTGGCAGTTCATTCCAGAGCTTGCACGTACGTAGGAGAAATGATCGCTGAAAGCGTGCCGTCTTAGAATTGAACGCTTCCAGGTGATATGGATGATCCTTGCTTCGGTGTCGAGTGGTACGGTGATAGAATGGGGCCGCTGGTACCAAATCAAACAGTTCTTCAGAGCACTCCCCGTGAAAGAGTCGGTAGAACACGCAGAGAGACCCAAAGTCTCTTCGTTACTCCAACGACTCCAGTCTATCCGTGAGATTGGGATCATCGACGATTCGAACTGCCCGTCTTTGTAGAGAGTCAAGTGGGTCGAGCTGGTATTTTGGGGCCCCTGCCCAGAGATGTGAGCAGTACTCCACGTGCGGCCGGACCTGTGCTTTGTAAAGCACAAGACGTTGACCTGGTGTGAAGTATCACCTCGCTCTGTTCAGTACACCCACCTTTTTACTCGCTAATTTAGCTTTGTCCTCCAAGTGACTCCCAAACTGGACTTTATTTGAGATTTCCACGCCGAGGATCCCAATACTTTCGGAGATACGGAGTGTCCTTAGAACTGTGGCGCCATGATAAAAGGGTCTTTCTTGGCAGTAAACGCGCACACTTGTGTCTTCGCGGGGTTGAATCGAACTAAGTTCTGTTCACCCCATTCGGAGGCCCGCCCAAGAGAGTCCTCGACTTCAGACACAAGTTGTGTTCGTCTTTCCTGTATTATGCTCCGAGGGACATTCTGATAGCTGGTATAACGCGCATCACCTGTGCTGTCATCCGCATAGTATGTTCTCGATTGACAACAAGTCATTGATATGCAGGATGAACAGCGTTGGGGAGAGCACCGAGCCTTGAGGAACACCAGCGTTAATGGTTTTGGTTTCGGAGCTGCAACCATCAACGACGACTGTAAAGCTCCGACCATCCAGAAAGCAGGCTATCCATTTGCAGAGTCCCTCGGCGATTCCATAAGATGGTAGCTTCGATAAAAGGGCTCTATGCCAGACCCTGTCAAATGCCTTAGCGATATCGAGGCTAACGGCCAGAGCCTCTCCCCTTCCCTCCAAAGCCTCCGCCCAGCGGTGTGTGAGGTACACTAGCAGATCACCAGCCGAACGACCATGGCGAAAGCCATACTGGCGGTCACTAATCAGCTGATGATCCTCAAGGTACCGCAGCAGAAGGCGGTTTATTAACCGCTCCATAACTTTGGAGAGCAAGGAAGTAATCGCTATCGGCCTATAGTTTGAAGGATCCGACCGGTCACCCCTTTTCGGGATCGGGTGAACATGAGCAACCTTCCACGAAGATGGAACCCTGTTGGAATTGTAGGAAAGACGGTATATTCTATATAATATACTGTTGTATATTCGTAAAATAAACACAGACATTATCAATAGATTAGGTATTTTATAAAAAGGGGTTGCTTTGCTCTTAAAATAATTGTTTAAATCAGTTCAGTAGTTTTAGAACTAAATCATTACAAACGAACAAACAAACAAAAAATAAAACCTTTCCTCTTTATTATATTAATATAGATAAATGAGATATACTAATATCGCTATGCATATTTGTATGATAGAGTACTTGCACTAACATTGATGCTATTTTTATATCAAGCGACCCAAATAAGAGATCGCCAAGCGGCCACAAACCGCATAAAGAGCAATCCCTAATACTTGTCAGACTTTTAATAAAGCTTTTAAGTTTTAAATGATTGTAATCGTGTTTTGTTTGCGTGACTCCGTCCACTCTATGAAAATAAGGAGTGACAGCGTCTGAAAGGTTCAAGTCTCTCAATCTCGAAGGCTCGACACAACTTAAGTCTAATATTGAACTGTTTGGTAATGTTTGTGCTGAAAACTCTCGCTTTGATCATGTTATATTTTAGTTTGATAAGTTAAGTCAGCTATTTGATTTTACCTGTGTAAACACGTGTAGCTAATAGTTATGTTTTGCATAAAGGTTGTAATTTAAATAAATAATATACAATACAAGCACGGGTATTTGTATTGACCAGAAGTATTACGGTCATGAACAAGAGGTCTGAGTTCATTTTGACTGTGACTTTGACATTATACGTCTTTTAACGCCGTGACTTGACTAATGTGTGTATTTTTTCTTGTCTTTCATATAACAAACTGCCCAAAAGAGAGTGTTTTGTATTTACTAAACATTAAAAATAAAAACGGCTTGCGAATCATAATAATTTTCAACTGTTTGTAGAAGAGTTTCTTAAAAGGTTAGCTTTTTAATTAAACAATTATATAAGGAATAGTATATTACTTGAGTTAGCACGCAGCCAACGCCACGTGTCGCAACTAGCATAAGCCGTATATACATATTCTAAAACTTGCCTCTCAAACATTAAGGACACCGAGAGCTTTCAAATTTACTGTATATTGTATTATATAGAGAGCTGTTCTGAAAGGGAAATTAAGTGGCTTCAGTGCGCCATTAACCGACGATGTGCTAGTTGGCACTCGTTTAGACATTACCGCCATCTGGTGGTGAGAGCCGTGCACTATATAGTAGTTTGTGATGTAGAGCAAAGCAATTCAATGATGACTATGCTATGTCCGCGGCTTTGTTCGCGTAGGACGTCGATATAAATTATTATACTGCTAGCTAAACCCGGCCATAGTTTCATGAAGCTCAGACAGATATTTTTAAATTTACTCTTTGCCGAAATCTGACGATAAAAGTATATACAAAATCATATATAAAACCCGTATATACCATTTCTTTTGGAGTATTGTAAACTTACGAAAGCTCAACTTATAGAGATATGTTATGTGCTTCCTATAGATAATGAAAATGTCACTTTGCTCGTTTTTCTACGTTTAGATTCTTATTTATGACTTTAATTAAACGCCTATTCACTACAGCCACAATTTTAAACCATACGGAAAAGACACTGCAACTTCTTCGTTTACAATACGTTTCTATAGAACATTGAAGCGATACACCAATAGTCTATAAAAATATACACATTGAAATGTGCTTTTAAGATTATTAAAGGAAAAATAAACCAAAAAAATATCTCCTTAGAAATAGAATCCTTTAAAAATGTATTGTCCAAGCTTTAAATAAATCAAAAAACTAAAGTTACAAATGATCGTCATCAAAATTTCTTGTGAGCCCTTCTCAAACAACCCCTGTTATTGATGACGTCACACGACATGTAGGGTGTCCACCCTCTGGTCCTCGTGTATTTAATCATCGGCAGGATTAGTACCCGTCTGACTGTAGCACTGAGCTAGGGTATGCATAGGGAGATAACTAATAGCCTTAGGGCTTAGTGAGGGTTCCTATATTTGTTGTTATGTACTGGGCAAATTTGCGTCAGTATTTTTGAACCGTTTCACTTGGCAGTGTAATAACGTTTCTAGAGTTAAAAAAACTCTTATACAAGAACTTTGTCCGTCCGTCTGTATGTTATACAACTTTCAACTCAAGAACCGTAAGAGCTAGAGACTCGCGGTCAACGCCATTCGACTCAGCATAGTCAATATACCCCTGAAATGACCATGACCTTTCACCTCTGACCTCAAGGTCACATGGTATCACGTGACCTTTGCATATTACTTAAACCGTTTTTTCGAACTCTAAGATTTACGACAATTCATTGCCGTTTCTCATTTGTTATAAGTACTTGCTATCACTATATACTATCACTTGTATAATATATCGCAGTATTCTAGCTAGCACCATATTGACAAGCAATTGATTGCTAGTAATCTTAAGACCTGCTTCTATATAAACTCATTACACTACACATTCTTCTTTCAAAATATGAGGAAAGAAAGCAAAAGTAGCTAGCCCATGCTTAAAAACAAGCGGCCCCAGGACCCGTGTCGTTTAATTATGTAATTATTGACGAAAGTATTACTATCTGTCTAAATATCAACATAAACAACTCAGTTGAATATGATGTTAATTTGGTATCCATTTAATCGTGACACCGCCATTAACGACGAAATAAATAACACCATAACTTAACGGACGCTGGGTGTAAGTTAAATCACCTAGTTCAGTGATAACAAGCATTGAACACAGCACTTTATTGAAATCATTTATCACAACAATGTGCCAAACTAACACAGCATCAAAAACCGCAATATAAACCTCTAACCCGATTAAATATAAAACAACAAATAAAAATAGGCTCATAAAATGCTATAAGAACTCTGTCTCCTTCTTATTAGCGTACTGACAGCGGCAATAAACTCGTTTGTTTAAAACACCGTCTCAAATAAATCCGGTACAAAGCAGGCCTGTTGAGTTAATATGGAGTATTTGTCACGAAGCAGCACTGATCGATCGAGCTCCATTGAGCGGAAAACTTCGCTTCGTTCGACACTTTTTCTTATTTTCCAACTGACGAGGAAGCGAGCACAATAACTCCAATAATGCGACCACCAATGAAAGAACACGATAAGATGCAATAATATTTAGTTTTTTGTTATTTTGTTCGAGGTCTGGAAGTAGTGTGTATGCTTGATGGATTATAAGTGTATTTATTTTGTTAAAGTACATAGTAGTTAGCAAATTTTTTGGCCGTTAGCTATAAAAATGTTCTCAGACTCAGCTTTAATTTATCATTATGTCTAATATCTACATCATGTGACGTAATGTTATACATACATATACATATTTTACGAGTACTATGCAATTGACTATGCAATATAGGTAAAATGAATGTATGCAAATATACTTAATCCGAATGTGATAATATGCATCGTAGCGCGTCGGTTCGTGTAGTGGGCTCTGTATATAAGGTAGATGTCAAAAGCATTGGGAAATTCGGAAAATTTCATACACCAAGTACCTACTCGCTACATCTAATGCTCCGATTCCCGCACAAGTCAAACATTTGTGTGCATAAACATGGATGTTTGTCTTGGTCTGGGTGTTTCTATGTATAATATGTATGTATTTACAAAAAAAAAAAAGTGGTATATGTATGTTTATCCATTGTCTAGTTCCCATAGTACAAGCTCTGCTTAGTTTGGGCTAGATGGTGTTGTGTGTATGTGGTAGAATATTATAAATAACAGAAAAAAAAAAAAAAAAAAAATATATGATCAAATAATTTTAAGTTCCATATGGTATTCGAACTAACAACTTTTTACAAGATGCACTTATAGTACCGAAATGACCTCTGAATCTACTACTACTAAACCACCTCTAAGGTTCTCTATCAAACACAATAGATATTACCATTTAAAAAAGGTTTCAGCTGAAAGTAATGTTGCCATCGCTTGACATATAAATGTCCGTAGCTTCCAATCTGTGACGGCGCTTCGAAAAAGGTCCTCCAATAAGTTCCTCATTGTTATCTCAAAATGGGAAATGTGGCTTATCTGTCCGCGTAAATATCGACGAGGGAATATAGGAAGATATAAATTCTAGTTTGGGGCAGTAAGGTGGAGTCCCGTAGCTTATCTGACTAGCTCATCACACCGCACTTTGCTTTACAAAAGTAAATGTACTAATTAGTGGCCGCGGCGATAACTGCACCTGGTTTTCAAATTTTATGTTCCACTAGCTGACCCGCGCAACTTTGTCTGCTTCACATAACAGAATTTTCCCCGTTTATGCAAAATTTTTCATTGATGCTCCTATCCTATTGGTCGTAGCGTGATGTTATATAGCCTATAACTTTCCTCGATAAATGGTCTATCCAACACTAATAAAGCTTTTAAATTCAAACCAATAGTGCCTGAGATTAGCGCGTGCAACCAAACAAACAAACTCATCGGCTTTATAATATTAGTATAGAAGTATATGTAGATATCTAATATTGTCTGCCGCTTACGCGAATGTTATACATTAAAATTAAACTTTTTATATGGATTTTATCGCGTTGTTTATTGTATCTAAACTTGAAATAGGATAACTTAAATTTTATTACAGGCAACTTTCAATAGCTGTAATAAGTAATTGCGCTTAAAAGATAGTAAAAAGGCTAGGCCACTTTTACTTGTTGTTTAAGTCTAAACTGGCAAAGTGTGAATACGATATTCCTTGTATAATAATAATATCAGCCCTGTGTATAAGCTGTCCCAACGCTGGGCAAGGGCCTCTTCCCAGTGTGAGAAGGGTGAGGTTTTTGCATACCACGCTGGCCACTAACACTATAGAGAACTCTCAAACATGCAAGTTTCCTCACGATGTTTTTTTTCTAAGTTATATACCGCGATAGTCCTCTTTATCCATCGTAATCTTAGTTCAGATGACCTACTATTGTGGTAGATAACATAGACTTGATGATGTATAATGACAATTAACAATATACTCAACTCGACGCTTTTACAAACACTCGTATATAACACGTTATGTAATCGCCTCAATTTGTATCTGATCACACGCTGCGGTCGCCGCTCGCCCGGTTAGCTGCGAGTGAAACGGGACCACTCTGATTTGAATATAATCATAACCGATACTGTGAATCATGTAGTATTATATATTATATAACCGTTTCCAAATCCAAATTGATATTTAAGTATTGGTATCGTTGGCACCTCAGTTTTGAATCATTTTCCTAACAGTGGATACTACTAACTATGATGATTCTGAACAACATTTATTATATGAAATGAAGTTCAATTTTTATAATTATGACGTCAATTTGTTTTGCGAAGCATCATCTTAGATACCTGCTATGAACTCTGTAAACACAAATAATTCTGATAATCATATAAGAATATACAGCCATGTAGCAGTAAGTAATATCGAAGTATAATAATACTTATGTTAATATAAAAATACCTCTATCCAATCAAAGGAATTGGTGGCATAACAAAATGAACGAAACGCGCTCCAGATGATTATTGAGATAAAATTCTCAACATTTCGTGGGTGCTAGTGCCGGTACTATGAGCTCCCTCGACGGAACTACGTCAAATATCGTTCGGCGAAAAAATATTAAGAATTCTGATCGTGATTTTTAGTCACTTTTATACGCTACGCCCTTTTTTGTTACCCTGGCAGCATGAATGCGAAATTTCATGATGATCGGTTGAGTAGTTAAGGCACCAAAGTGTAACAAACAAACAAACTCAATTTCGCATTTAATATATTAGTAAGAATAGTTTAGTCCAGACAACAGTTTACTTGTAACCAATCTATAATATGGTTTTCTACTTTTATATCATGACAGCTGATGACAAATAAATAAACAAACTCACATTGGCATTTATAATACTATAAATATAATAATAAGGAATTCTAACTATATAGTTATATTCCTTTTTCTATAGTCTCGATAATAAAGTAAAGGCAACTCATGGTAGAGGTATCGTACATCTAGCTAAGAGTGGATTACCTTATTACAGCTATTGTGTTTTATATTACGCTTATTACTACTCAAACGAATCATGGTGGCATTAGCGCAGATGGGATCACAGGAAATGCAAATTAGATTGTTTTTCTTGGTTCATGAACCACCAATTTAATGAGATACCTAGACTAGATACTCAAATTAATGTTTTAAGCATGGCAGTGGAGAATTACCAAAATCACAACGTAGTTCGGTAATCTCTTTTATACAAGCATAGAGTCACGCTTATGTACCCAAAAGGCTAAGTAGGAGCGTATTACTCTACGTAATATAAGATGACCTTGTAGGTATTTACCGTGCACAGTTTGAAACCCCATGGCTGCACCTAAGAAGTTCTTGAACAGAAAACCCAGCAACACTTTAACCGACCCCGGATAGCATTCCCTACAGCTACAACCACCGAGATAATTTTCCTTACAATCGTAACAACAAGTTATACTACCGATTTCATTTATAAGCACAAAAAGATGAAATTCATGCGTTGACACTTTCTTTGTCCGGTAGTGAAACAAAATATAATAAAATCTTTTCGACAATATAATTATTCTCGCATTTTCCTGACGCTCACTGAACTAATACTGCAAGTGTATCCATCGAAACAACGTTTACAAAGAACACACATACACACACTTACTGTTATTATTCTGTCGGAGTAACGAACCTACAACACACGAAATAATGACATCAGTCGGATCATCACTGGCTATTCATGCGATCACTGTGTTCATATACCGGGTAGTATTGTTGTACATCTATAAGTAAAGTAGATTCGATAGATATATATGTATATGGCGCTGTAATAAATCAATTTCGATCGCCTCAGATAGACTATAGCCGTGACAGCAAAAACAATACATAAATAATGTGCTCGGCGCTTCTAAAATAAGCTCAAAGAAAAGCAATTCCTTTACATCAGACACGTCTGGAACATCAATAAATTGAACAAACGGAAATACGACTTTGATTTTGCCTTACATGAAATAAGCGATTAGTTTGTAGGAAACTGACAGTTGTATTTATACTAATGTTTTAAACAGGAAAGATTTGCATTTTTGTAACGAATCAACTCATAAACTATATGACTGATTTGAAAACTTTTTTCATTATTAGAAAGCTACTTTATCCAGAAGTCACATAGGGTATATAACATCACGCTACGAACCACGGGGACAGAGCAGCAATCATAAACGTGGGTGAAACCGCGGGGAACAGCGAGTGTTTGATACGTCGGTAATAGTTATTACTATAATTGAGAATTCAATAGAAAGAACAATTTATAAGTTAATTCGTAGTTAATGATTCTTTGCGAAGGGATTTAGACAAGCGCTTTATACGGGCATATTAAAACTACTGACACAAAGTACACCAATACTGTATAGATTTATATGAAGATCAGATATCTTATTTTAATTTATGCTTTCTTGGTCATATTATTAAGAAACGAAATTATACCCTTAATTATTGGATCATCAACGCAGTAATGGAAACAGTAGTAAATAAAAAGTCTTAGAGTCTTCAAAATAATCAACAAATCAAAAGTTAAATCCCAACATAGAACCAATAATACAAATAAAACCAATAATTTGCATAAAAATTGTTTTCAATACACAAACGATACAAAACCAAATAGATTTCTTAAAGAAAATTACCAAGAAAGTTGAAGGAATAAAAGCATTTCCATCTGCAAATACGGAAGACATCGAAGTGCAATTATGAACTCGAAAGAGGGAACTTCACTAAAATGGCAAAGTTTGAGATAAAACAAGTATAAGTGCTGCCCTCTGGCGATAAATCACGAGTGCTATGATAGTGCACAATTGGTTTAAAATTAATGCACTCGTGCATGAAGTTTTTGTTCCAAATTGGTTTAGCGAAAGCTGCCGCGGGACGGCGAGAACTAATCCCATATATTATAAGGGCACGTCCTCACCAGACCAACAATATCCACTATAAAAACACAATACACAATACATATATATATATATAATTACAAAACTGTAAACAGTATGTCTCGAAACATTTACATATTTTTATAAAACTAATTACAGCAATAGCCTAAGGGTGACCGTTGTACTGCCGCGCCTAGAGTTCCACTCCAAGGCACGTCTGACTTTTTGAAGTTATGTGCGTATTACATTCCAACGTAGGTGAAGCTGTATATCACACTTGTTAATAGGATAGGATGATGAAGATAATCTGTTTGCATCTAGTAAATATGGACGAAACGTACACAGTGAATAAACAACGCTTTCTTGAGCTTGGGGTAAAAACATAAGCTATATTTAAGCAAAAAATACTGAAATAAAACTTAAAATTACAGTTAAGGAGAGCACACAAGCGCCATTATTTTATTATTTTTATTTTCAGCCTGTATTGTCCCACTGCAGGGCAAAGGCCTCCCTCTCGCTTTTCCACATATCCCTATTATGCGCTAGTTTGCACCAGTCCCTCCTGTAGTTAATTAATTCGTCTTGCCATCGACGTTTTGGTCTACCACGTTGGCGTTTAGCACCGTCTGGGATCCAATCTGTGCTGATTTTAGCCCAAAGCTCCTGCGGCATACGGCAAACGAGTCCAGCCCAATCCCATTTCAGTTTGGCGGCTTTCTGGGTGACGTCTGTAATTTGTGTTTTGGAGCGTAGTGTAGAGTTTTTAATGCGGTCCGTTAACCGTACCCCTAGGATACTACGCTCCATGGCTCGCTGGCAAACCTCTAGCGCGGACCTCTGCTGACCAGTCAAAGACCATGTTTGTGCACCATACGTAAGAATGGGAAGAATGCAATGCCATTGCCAAGAATTATTTTATGTAATGTAATAAACTGTATGTGTTTCACAAACCTACTCTCACACATAATCCAAAATAATTTCTATACTGTTTCATGTGAAATAAAAGTGATATAAAGCTTTCTATAAATACTAAAAAAATACAATTAAAGTAAAATAATATTTCATACAATTTTATCCCCTATAAGCCATACAGAGCGGCACTCATCAAAACTTGGCTCCTCAGACAATAATAAAAACCACATAAAGCTGGTCATAACACGCCACTTGACGACTGAAACTACCTCAAAGCTATCAGTTGTAGTCACGCTACACATACAGTTTGCCGCTAACAGTTTGCTAATAAGTTTACATTCTACAAGCACTTGGTTGCATGAAGCACGATGTATATAGTTCACTGATAGCGTAGACACTACCTACGAGAGTAGCCTTTTTTCAAAAGAAACTTACACACTATTTTGCCTATGAGCCAAATGTTACATCGAAAGTTTTTGAAATCCTTACTAATGCGAATCGAATCGGAGAGCAGCGATAGCTCAGTGGAGAGACCAACAGACTGCAATGCAGAGGGTCTCGGTTTCGAACCCATGTCACGTACCTCTGACTTTCGGAAGTTATATGACTTTTCGAAATTATGTGCGTATTGATTGACAATTATCGCCGGCTCGGTGCCTCGGAGAGCACGTTAAGCCGTCGGTGCCGGCTGCCATGAACATCTATGGCAGTCGTTATTGGGAGTGTGTCGACACAAAAGATCCCACTGTGTCGAAGTGTCGCCGGCCTGCACTGACTGCCCCCACATAAGATAAGCTACTAATGCGCATGTGTGTGTGTTATGCTCCCGCGCCCTACGCGACCAATCATCATGACATTTCACACACACGTTGTCAGTGGAACAGAAAAGGACAAAGGACACTTTACCCAGAAGAAAGTACAGTTACTAACCTAACCTAACCTACATTTACGCGAGCGAAGCCGCGGGGTAAATATAGTCGGCCTCGATGGTGTAGTGGTTAGTGTAACCGACTGCCACACCTGAGGTCGCGGGTTCGATTCCCGCACAAGTCAAACATTTGTGTGCATGAACATGGATGTTTGTCTTGGTCTGGGTGTTTCTAAGTATAAAATGTAGGTATTTACAAAAAAAAAAGCATATTATATGCATGTTTATCCATTGTCTGGTACCCATAGTACAAGCTCTGCTTAGTTTGGGCTAGATAGTGTTGTGTATATGTGATAGAATATTATTATTGTTATTATAGTATTTTATATATATAATTAATTATTTACAAAAAAGCTTTAATTTCAAATCTGGGTGTATTTTGTGTTCGTGGTCCGTAATAAACCGATTCGGAGCTTGAAATGCTCTCCGTAAAAAGCATGCAAACGTGACGACGCTATATAGCGTCACCGGGGTTTGAGAGGTAAAGCCTACAATTACAGATTTTTTTTAAAAACGTACACTATAGTTGCTAACTATTATTACTTGTATCTGTTACTCGATTCGCGAAACGCAACTACGCAGTTTTGCATCGTAAATTCTTCTCAGTTTTACATATTTAATGTGTCTGTGATAAATTACAGTCAACATAATAACACATAATAGTTCATTATAAGCTCTTTAATCATTCAGCTACAAATTGTTTGCGTTATGAAAATAAGCTGCTATTTTCTTAGCTTGAAATTTATCGACCATCTATATAGGTATCTTATATAATTGGAGCCCGCTTAAACCTAAAGCGTAGTTTTCTTTACAGGACGCAAACCTAACATTTTTATAAAGATCTTTAACATTAAAACAAAAACACCTTAATTCTCCAGTACTTTAAAATTAGTATTAATTCCAAGATTTGTCAGTTCTTATAAAGTTTTCAAAAGACGATCTCATAATATATAGACGAGGTATAATGTGTCAGACGAATGACATTGGGTATATTCAGTGTATAATACTAAATTTAACAAAGCATTAACCAGACATAAAAAACGGGGCACTATTTTCGTAGTTCCGTAAACAGCTACATACAACATTTTATGAGTTATCCTCGTATTAGGGAAAACAGTACATAGCACCTGCGAGAAAACCCTTAATGAAGCACTATTCAATCAATCTATACATCAGCCAATTTGGAAAATTTCCACGTAAACTACATAAATATTGAAAGAGAAAAATCCAAGAAAATACCCTCATTATGACCGTCTAGCCTAAGTTAAGAATAAGCAATGTTTTCGTCGCTGGCGCGACGCGAAGGGCGAGCGTTGACCTCTTCGATGAGCGATCGATGTAGCTGGCTCACCGCCAAACTGTCGACGGAGGCACGTTGGCTCCTTGCCACCGTTGCTGGCCTAGTACCTCGACTCAGATGCCGTGCAAGCTTTGTTGAGAGTATCGCCCCGATGTTATCTGGAGTTTTAGAATCAATTGAATTTCTAAGGATGGCTGGCGAAGTTACGACGCGCTTTACATAACATTATTTAGTTTTTATTACTATGATCAACATTTACCAAATATTCCTCTCA
This sequence comes from Catocala sponsa, assembly GCA_963564715.1. Lineage (NCBI taxonomy): Eukaryota > Metazoa > Arthropoda > Insecta > Lepidoptera > Erebidae > Catocala > Catocala sponsa. Next base: position 21,394,514 of record OY751349.1, read on the forward strand.
AACAGATATTGTAATATTCAATATGGTGACTCTACATGATTCACTTTGGTCTTCGAAATTACGCAAAGCCTCTGATTACATATTTATAACATTAAAGTAAGGTATGCTTATGATGAAGGAATCATGATAACTGAAAGAAAGAAGTATTTTTAAGCTACGTGTATATTTGTTGCTAACTTGTCTTTAACCATCATAGTAATAAATGTATTGCACTTGAACTTCACGTCGATTACCGTTTTTTAAACAAATAATGGCATCAGCATACCCGAGGTTTACTTCTATTAGTTAAAAATTTAGCAGCTCCCATTACGTTTTATCAATTAATATTATTAATATTAATGTTATGCCTGTAAATCACATGTGAAACCATTATGTGTGGCACGAATCAACAAATATATTCAATAAGTATTCTGCCCTCGCCGGTTGGTTTTAAATAAGAACTTCAATTTGGTTGAACTGTATAATTTCGGCGTAACTGAAATTGAGTCATTTGCTAACAACTATCATGGCTCACATTGCTTTAATTGGTATCATTATGTGTTAAGTCGTTGTACTTCCAAGCCCCACGAGCTCACTTTGTGTGTACTCTCCTAGTAGTTGATACAGCAGGCTGTATTATATAATTATACAGTTATTTTACTTTAAATTTTAAACACGTTTAAGTGTTGTGGGTTTGATGCCCACGCGGGACAAACACTTGTGAGATCTACAAACGGTTGTGCCGAGTCAGGGTGATCTTCGTGTCCGTTATTTGAATGTTTCTAGAGTTCCCTGTGATACAGATTACTAGTGCGAGAGTCGTCTTTTTAAAATAAAACATTTATTTTTCTCATACTAACAAATGTTATCAACGAGAATATTATAGTGTATCCATCTTGCAGCCAATGTACTTTTCTGTATGAAGTAGTCCATTCATTCTACGTATTTGATACAGTGACTAAGGTGTTATAAGAATGATCTTGTAATTTGTGACGCAATACAAAGGTTTCACCTAATAAACTATCATTTCTGTCGTATACATATCAACATGACCCAAAACCCTTTACGTCTTAAAATTGGATGTATGATAACAATATTATCCTTTAGTGATTGCAAATATATGAAACCCGCGTGAAATATAAAACTTGCCAGGTATTGTTTAAAGATTCCCTTTGCCCATTCGGGTTTCGCTTATAACCGTCCTTTCCCTAACCTAATTTCATAGCGTCCAGCGAACACAGAACCCGGGTAAACCCATTAAGTATCGTGTTATTGGTAAAATTATAAGAAAGGTTCGAACATTTGGGGGCAACTTAAATTGGTTTCTACATGGCTTGAAGAATTTTGATAAGATCAGGGATTTTGTAAATTTATCGTCGCTGTAATTTACGTGGAAAGTTTTAATCTTGCGTTGTTGGAGGTCAAACACGACGCGCGACCCCGTCGCGTCTCTGTTGCGGTGTCGGCGCGGCGGCCGTGAGTGAAGAATAACACACCCGTGATATCAAATCTCTAAAAAATTTGTTGTTGTTTTGGATGGAACTCGAAACCCTATTGAGTCTATATGGGCGTATAAACAAAAAGTCTAGCTAATCCAGATAAAGTACGCGCTAGAAAAAATAAAATGTGTATATATTGTTTGAGGTTTAAATTTTTAGTGCTGCCAGATCAAAAATTTAATAATCCTACAATAGTCCCGGCATAAAACGCGATAACTTGGGCCGAACAGCAATCTAAGTAATGAAATAAAGTCCAGTGCTAAATTAACGTGAGCTCTAAAGAACTGTTTATCTAACGGTTGGAAGCATTTTATGTAGAGAATTTATTTAAACGTAAATGTAGGTTGTAAACTAGTTGTTTAAATAAACAATTTAGTCCGAAACAAATAAACAGACAAAACTACGGACACCCAGAGCGTCGTGTTTAATTGTATTAAATGTAAGTTTTATGTAAAACTCGCCAGCGGCTCTGGAGATAAACCAAGTGATTAAAGCCAGAACTTTGTTTTTGGTACAAATAATTTATCCTCCTTTAGCCAGAGCCTGCACAAGAAATAATGACTGTTTGTAAGATCGCTGATTGTAATATTGTAGAAGGAGGACGATAATGTTATGCTTTTTATTTTATCTTTAAATTTAAGTCCTTTGTAGATGTCATCTTTGCTAGCTTCTTAAGGTAATACGCTTAAACTAATAGTACGAATGTTGTTTGATTCTACTGAAGATTTAAGTACTTTGATGGATAGTTCATTAGAATATATCCACAAAAATTAAATCGTTTTCAACTCTTACAAATGAAATCAATTAAACAAATGGTATTCAATACAGCTTGAGAACGCTCAATACATCTGTAACTTTAAGTGATGTGATGTTTATATGTTGTGTAATCCAAAAGAAATATTAGGGAAATTAAGAAAAATACATTATCAAATAACCGTAGAACAATTGTTCACTGGGCGGTAAGTAGAACTAGTTAAAATGGCGGTGACCTGGATATAAATTAAACGCCATCGATATTTGTGTACAAGAGACTTCTATGGTCAGTAAACATGTTGTGTTCCTGTTGACTACAAACAGCTAACGATGTAAATAAACTTGAAAATATGTTCAAAACCATATAATTATAACATTTCCAGTATTTGTAACACTGTAATAAGACCTATACTAATGTATAGCTGCGAAGCATGGACACTGACACAAAAGGAAGAGAATAAGTTATTGGTCGCAGAAAGAAAGATCCTTCGAAAGATCTTGGGCCCTGTGCAGAGACCCGATGGGAGCTGGTGGATTCGCAAAAATGCCGAAATCGAGAAGAATGGGAGAAGACCGTGGTGTAAAGAGAGCGTATTTGGGTCGACCAACAAGACGTCGCCCTGTCGGTCGCCCCAGATACCGCTGGAAAGATGTTGTAGATTTGGATCTAAGGGAGCTTCAAGCTGGTGATTGGCGAGAAGTGGCCAAAGATCGGACAAAGTGGCGTTCTCTAGTGTCGGAGGCCAAGACACATTTTGGGTCGTTGAGCCAACGGAGTAAGTAAGTAGTTGTAACAAATAACTGGAATAGAGACATAGTAATATTTTCGGCAATTCTATTTCTTTAGGCCAAACATGATACATCAAATTTAATAATCTTTTAACATCTTTATCTATACCTCATTAAATTTAAAATATAAATAATGTTTATTCAACAATTAGCAAAGTATATTTTGCCTTTTAATTCTAATACAGTACGCAACGGTACATAACAAATTGCTGCTAATATTTCACTTTTATAATTAATGACATTAGTTAAGTTGAAATGCTAAGCACGTACGAGTATTTTTGCTAACATTATGTCCATTGCTGCCTCTGCATATAATATAACGCATAAATATAAACAAAATCGTCAGTGGCTAAGCAACAAGGATAATTTGTAACTCGTAATGAAATATACGTGCGGTGTCAGTCAGAGGAGGTTATGTGGATAAATGATTTGTATAGTTTAGTGGGCGAGCTACGCGCTACCAACACGTGTGCGTACTGTGTTTTTATATCAATTTTGCTTTTGACTCATAAATAGGCTCTTTGTTGTGCTTCTATTTAGTATATTAAGATCCTTATATTATTTCAATATTGTTTAATTCAAAGTAATAGTTAATAGTCTTTATTATTAAATCATACTTCTGAGCAGCGATAGCTCAGTTGGGAGACCAACAGACTTCAATGCAGAGGGTCTCAGGTTCGAACCCACGTCGCGCACCTCTGACTTTCGGAAGTTATATGACTTTTCGAAATTATGTGTGTATTGATTGACAATTATCGCCTGCTCCGCGCCTCGGAGAGCACGTTAAACCGTCGGTCCCGGCTGCCATGAACATCTATGGCAGCCGTTATTGGAAAGTCAGTGCCCTCTAATATGTTGACACTGGTCTAGCCTTAGGGTATCGTTAGCCTTCAGGTTGTGGAGGTCAGATGGCAGTCGCTCCGTGTAAAAACTGATATCCAGTCAAATCCGGTTAGACTAGAAAGCCGATCATTCTCCTGAACAGACTGATTTTATTAAAATTGTTTGTGTGCGTGTGAGAGGGTCCCTGTATGGTATGATATGGATTTATATTCACAATTGGACTCGTTATGTAGCACTGCAATCAGTTCATACTGGTAGGACAACGTCTGTCCGATCTGTTAATAGTTTATGTATTTTAGAGCAAATCTTTAAATCTGTCGATTCTGGAATGTCTGACGTAATTAATAAACAATTGCATCTGGTCATCGGCGTGCCGGTACAGCTCAAGACGTTGGATTTTGTTAAGTAACTCTCAATGTATTTAGTTTACTAGGACAACACAAAGTATTTTACTTTATTGTCATTTTAAATTAGTTTGTTCAATTAACCCGCATGCCAGAGTTTCAGTCTGGATTAAACGATTGGTTTATGAATATGAACTAATTATTAAAATTTTAAACATATTCTCATGTTTACCGGAGCGCAGGAAAAGTAAATATCTATAAACAATAAAATAGGATATAAAACATACCTTTATAAAATGTATAGCGTGGTGTCTCGCTGTCTCAGCGCGACTGTAACAAAAGATAACATAACTATAACCATACCTCATGCTTACATACAAATATAATAAAATAAAAGGTGATCTTTAGGAATATACATTTGTGAACAATCATTGTTATCCCACGTTTGTTTATAGTAGAAATAAATCGTGTATAAAAAGTGTTCAAATCAAATCCAATCAAATCAGTTTATTTGCATAAAACAGGTTTACATAGTTGGTACAAAAATTGAAATATAAGTTCGCTGATTTATAACCTAAACAAGTGTGCAAAGTTCGAGGGAAAAATAATTGTCTACTAACATGCCTCAGATTGTTACAAATTATCAGATACTAGGGAGTTAAATGTCAAAGAGCTACTAATAATATAATAAGTTAAAGTCAAATGTCAAATGGAAAATAAAATGTCATAGGTACAATTACAATATAGAATTGTGCTACATTTTGTCTGATAAAAGTCAGAAACATTATAATAACATTTTTCAATGTTCTTAAGTATATGTGTATAAATTACAAGTGCAAAATCTTTGTCTTTTGAATGGCTTATCAATATTTTTAATAATATAGTTACGTGTGTGAATGGTTTTACTTTCACGTTATTGTGAGATATGTAGTCGTAGTAACAACAAAATTGAGGTATTTGTGGTAGCTTCATTACTACTGTCTCTTAGCTTCCTTGGGGGCTTTGCTAGACATCAATCTACCTGTGACTACAGCTTGTGTAATGTGAACGTTACAACAACGAGTAAATCATATCTATACCTACTAATATTATAAAGCTGAAGAGTTTGTTTGTTTGTTTGAACGCGCTAATCTCAGGAACTACTGGTTCGATTTGAAAAATTATTTTAGTGTTGGATAGCCTATTTATCGAGGAAGGGTATAGGCTATATAACATTACGCTACGACCTACGGGGGCGGCGCCGTAACGATAAACGCGGGTGAAACCGCGGGAACATCTAGTTTTTCATAAACGTTGTTGTTGATTAAGTTTCTGTTTTAATATTAATTATTTTAATACATATTAAAAACCAATTGTATATCCATAATATGGTCAGTATATATACCAATATAAATCTAAATTCATTCTGATTGAATAACATCGTTCCCCTTTAAAATAAAATATTATTATACCTATACTACTTGTATTATCTTTCTAGTACAAATAACTGAAAATACTTTACTTTTTCCGAGTAGGTACCAAACTAAATAATCAAGAAAATCTCGTAAGTAGTGAACAAACATCTGCAGTGTAATGTAATTGAAACTGAATACTTAAGTATTAACCGCATTAATCTTCCATCATACATTTGGGCATTTTGTATGCGCAAACATTTGCGCAGCATATATTAATAAGCGTTTGACAAACATTTGCCAAACGTGAAGCTCGCACATTCTCAGAATCACTTATTACTAAACATTGTTCACACAACACTCTAAACTTGATTAATTTCAGCTTAGACGAAGCTTAAACCGCTTATAAATTCAATATTCGTGAAAACGCACTAATCGCTCTTTCGGTTTTGGCAACACTCACGTATAAATTGTATTCATCAACTAATTTCTTTAACCGCGGTGAACCACTTGAATTCTAGAATTTGTTGTATGCATCATGTTAACGTACTCCTTAAGTTACCCGTATATAACTTGCACAAGTAGTTTGCGCATGTAACTCACTCATTGTTGGTGCATATAACCCATGCAAGTGTAACTGGCGCATATAACTCACACGAGTAGCTTACGCATGTAGCCCGTAACACCTTTACCTCGAGTTCATGCGCAACCAGTCACAATACAAGTCTTAAAATATAATTATAATTAGTATCACTTATGCAAATAAATCGCCACGGAGTAACATGAAACCTCTAACACCAGTTCCGCAGAAGCCACCGCGCGCCTAAAATCCAGATTAAACGTGTAAAACAAACGACAAGTTGGTAACAAGTCCACTTTGTTTAAACGTGCCGTCATGTTATTCCTAACACGTTGTAATATATTATTATAAGCCGAGTTTACCTTGTTACAGCTGATATGACCATTATATTTCAAATGGCTAGAAATAAAACTATACTTCTGTTTTTGGGTGCCGGTGAGCCGAGTGACGTACCGGCGAATGGGGCCGACGCGACCAAGTAGGAAAATGCCAATCGGCCTTTTGATCCTTCTTGTTGAACTACTCAGCAAGGAAGAGCGTAACGACATTCTCTCAGAACAGGCTAAAGCTGCTGAAGATTTAAGAAGGTATAAAACTCAAAGGATAAAAATTGGACTTGTAATAAATAAAGAGAACGTGAGTTCGAATGACTAATAAGTCACTCGAATCCACGTTATGTTTATATGGTATGCCACTACCAACGTGAACCCTCTCTTTACACAAAAACTCTAGCTATACTAGCAAAAAATAATACTAGTTATATGGAAATTAAATTCCTAGAATTGTTTAAAGAAAGAAACCTACGCTTTAAGTCCTTGCAATATCGGGTTTTTTCGAAAATGGAGGCGTGACAAAACATTTCACTATTACCGCAATTTTAAAATTGCCGGAAGTACATATGTATTGTACACATTTGTATCCAATTCGAGATCCGGTTTCCGGACACAGTTCAAATAATTTTCCATCGGCAACTATTGGCCGTCCGTTTGGTTTCATTCTTGTTTCAAGTGAGCGTGACGCTAAAATTTTGTGGTCGAAAACTGAGAAACAAATATTATTAAATATGGTTTAATTAATAAGGCTGTGATAGTGGCTGGTTTATATGTTATTGATATCTTTACCAAGTTTAAAACACAAAAATGGCCAGCCTTTATAATTTTTGTTTACTTTAGGTTCGAAATATTTAGTTGAATAAGAATTGATTGAGGGTTAGGACTGGATGTCTCCTTGCCTGGATTAAAGATAGTCGTTATCGCAGAATCTAATCACTGTCCTATGTATAATTTTTGCATTTTATGCCACTAACATATTATTATATACAAATATATATTAGTGGCGTAAAAATCAATACCTATGTTATTGTTGCACTAAAGTTATTCCAGCCGTATAACTATTTCATTTAGATTACTAAAGCATTTAAACAATATATAAAATGTCCATCTGATTCTTATAAAAATCTTGCAATTCGAATATTCTATACAGAAAACCCACACCATAATGAATATGCGTAGTAGTTACATCTAATTTCGCCTACGGCGTAGCACCACACCTACGTGGGCTACGAGCCCTTTAACACCCTTGCTGTCAATCAAATATAATCGGCTCAAAATATTATATTTGAGTTTAAAAGCTTTTAGATTTATAGGATATTACCTGACATTGAGTGTTGTTAACAAAACCGCTAATAGAGTTAATATTGACAGACGGCGAACGTAGGTACTCATTAGAAACAAGCGACAAATTATTTACAATTTATTTTTATCTTGTATAATACTATATATCTTATATAGTACAATTGTACTATATATTTTATGTAGAACAAAATATTTTTATCTAGTATTAAAAGAAGTAGTAGTAAAAGAATGAGCAATAATGTTTATCTTGCATTTTCACGTAGAAAAATCAAGCTTTGATTTCAGATTTAGGAGATCACAAGTTGAACGTAAGGTTTTAAGACAATGCATTGGAAGTAATTATGTGCTTAAGTACTGTAAGTTGGAAAGTAATTGAATAAGGGTTCACTGTCAGAAAGAAAGATACATTGTAATTAAAGTTCTGGTGTGAGATACGAGCCAACGATAAAATACGAAATAATAGATCAAACAAATCACGCATCGTAAAAAAGCCAAGACTTGTAGATTGTGTAATGTCATGCCCGTTAGCCCGCATATTTTTACTTAAAAGAAGATTATAGTGGCATATATTTTAAACTTATTTTTATTTATGATAAAATATAATGCGAAGAAAAATCTAAGAACACGCTTTCTGGATTACAGTTACAAAATGTATGGGACCTGCATCTCTCGGTTCAGTCACGAACGTTGGACCTGCATCTCTCGGTTCAGTCACGAACAGTTGGACCTGAATCTCTCGATTCAGTCACGAACAGTTTGCTTTGTAGCAGTATTGAGAAGTAGTTCGTGTTGGTTAGAACAGGTGGCGATGTGGAGCGAACTTCGCACGGTATTGTATCGTTACTGTTATTATTATCATGATAGTCTTAATATTAATTAGACACGTAATGTATATACCTAAAGTATATAATTATTTGTTTATATATCGAATATATACGAATGTTCATGGTCCATCGTTATGGTCAGGGTTTAGGTACCGATTATGGGACAAAGAGCCACTGAACTATTTTGTTTTACTCATTAGTAGCACAAAGCTTAGAAGGATTAGAAGCACATAGTTAGCTATAATATTACTTTCAAACAATTTTTAATATACCTTTGACACAAACAATTCTGATAATCTTTGTGGAGATTAGGTGACTTCATAACGTTATTAAAATTATTGAAGCGTTTCAACTTAATCAAATTATCTTGTGCAGCTTGAAAACCTCTTACTATCGGTAACAAAAATAAGTAGGAAACTTAAACTACTAAAATAGGTTAGAAAATACTAATAATATGTTCAGGTTGCTGAATGCATGGCTTCATGCATGACTACATTAATAGGTACATCTGTAGACAAACAAAGTACTCCCTGAACTTTAAAAATACGTCGTCAGTAGTACACTTATGTGATGCAAAAAATATCCTGCCTGCAGAACTTACTTCGAAGCGTTAATATTGTCATTAATCATAATGAAAAAGAACATTGTTTCCAATAAAATATTGTATATTAAGGCATTTTTATTATAAAGTAATATCGACCAACTACACACAATACATACGACTATATTTTCCAGCGACATTCTACCGAACGATTTCACATGAAGTAACTTTATCGATGAAACATTCTTGCTACTCGCCCATTTTTGTTTTAACGAGGTGTTGAAATTTTTCGCTCAAATTAATTCAATATTTGCACTGCATGTCGAAATTGCGTAAATTAAACAAGCTCTGAACAAACAAACATGGCTGTTTAAACGTATGTATTTACTACGTATGTATTGTAAGAGACAGCGAAGTGGCCTCTCTACTAAGGGAGTATTGAAGGCCGAAGCCAAACAACCTTATGTCGTGTCCTATCTGTGCGCTGGGCAGCCAGGCTCATTAGGAAGACTGTGTGTCGTGTCCTATCTGTGAGCTGGGCAGCCAGGCTCATTAGGAAGACTGTGTGTTGTGTCCTATCTGTGCGCTGGGCAGCCAGGCTCATTAGGAAGACTGTGTGTCGTGTCCTATCTGTGCGCTGGGCAGCCAGGCTCATTAGGAAGACTGTGTGTCGTGTCCTATCTGTGCGCTGGGCAGCCAGGCTCATTAGGAAGACTGTGTGTCGTGTCCTATCTGTGCGCTGGGCAGCCAGGCTCATTAGGAAGACTGTGTGTCGTGTCCTATCTGTGCGCTGGGCAGCCAGGCTCATTAGGAAGACTGTGTGTTGTGTCCTATCTGTGCGCTGGGCAGCCAGGCTCATTAGGAAGACTGTGTGTTGTGTCCTATCTGTGCGCTGGGCAGCCAGGCTCATTAGGAAGACTGTGTGTTGTGTCCTATCTGTGAGCTGGGCAGCCAGGCTCATTAGGAAGACTGTGTGTTGTGTCCTATCTGTGCGCTGGGCAGCCAGGCTCATTAGGAAGACTGTGTGTCGTGTCCTATCTGTGCGCTGGGCAGCCAGGCTCATTAGGAAGACTGTGTGTCGTGTCCTATCTGTGCGCTGGGCAGCCAGGCTCATTAGGAAGACTGTGTGTCGTGTCCTATCTGTGCGCTGGGCAGCCAGGCTCATTAGGAAGACTGTGTGTCGTGTCCTATCTGTGCGCTGGGCAGCCAGGCTCATTAGGAAGACTGTGTGTCGTGTCCTATCTGTGCGCTGGGCAGCCAGGCTCATTAGGAAGACTGTGTGTCGTGTCCTATCTGTGCGCTGGGCAGCCAGGCTCATTAGGAAGACTGTGTGTCGTGTCCTATCTGTGCGCTGGGCAGCCAGGCTCATTAGGAAGACTGTGTGTCGTGTCCTATCTGTGCGCTGGGCAGCCAGGCTCATTAGGAAGACTGTGTGTCGTGTCCTATCTGTGCGCTGGGCAGCCAGGCTCATTAGGAAGACTGTGTGTCGTGTCCTATCTGTGCGCTGGGCAGCCAGGCTCATTAGGAAGACTGTGTGTCGTGTCCTATCTGTGCGCTGGGCAGCCAGGCTCATTAGGAAGACTGTGTGTCGTGTCCTATCTGTGCGCTGGGCAGCCAGGCTTATTAGGAAGACTGTGTGTCGTGTCCTATCTGTGCGCTGGGCAGCCAGGCTCATTAGGAAGACTGTGTGTCGTGTCCTATCTGTGCGCTGGGCAGCCAGGCTCATTAGGAAGACTGTGTGTCGTGTCCTATCTGTGCGCTGGGCAGCCAGGCTCATTAGGAAGACTGTGTGTCGTGTCCTATCTGTGCGCTGGGCAGCCAGGCTCATTAGGAAGACTGTGTGTCGTGTCCTATCTGTGCGCTGGGCAGCCAGGCTCATTAGGAAGACTGTGTGTCGTGTCCTATCTGTGCGCTGGGCAGCCAGGCTCATTAGGAAGACTGTGTGTCGTGTCCTATCTGTGCGCTGGGCAGCCAGGCTCATTAGGAAGACTGTGTGTCGTGTCCTATCTGTGCGCTGGGCAGCCAGGCTCATTAGGAAGACTGTGTGTCGTGTCCTATCTGTGCGCTGGGCAGCCAGGCTCATTAGGAAGACTGTGTGTCGTGTCCTATCTGTGCGCTGGGCAGCCAGGCTCATTAGGAAGACTGTGTGTCGTGTCCTATCTGTGCGCTGGGCAGCCAGGCTCATTAGGAAGACTGTGTGTCGTGTCCTATCTGTGCGCTGGGCAGCCAGGCTCATTAGGAAGACTGTGTGTCGTGTCCTATCTGTGCGCTGGGCAGCCAGGCTCATTAGGAAGACTGTGTGTCGTGTCCTATCTGTGCGCTGGGCAGCCAGGCTCATTAGGAAGACTGTGTGTCGTGTCCTATCTGTGCGCTGGGCAGCCAGGCTCATTAGGAAGACTGTGTGTCGTGTCCTATCTGTGCGCTGGGCAGCCAGGCTCATTAGGAAGACTGTGTGTCGTGTCCTATCTGTGCGCTGGGCAGCCAGGCTCATTAGGAAGACTGTGTGTCGTGTCCTATCTGTGCGCTGGGCAGCCAGGCTCATTAGGAAGACTGTGTGTCGTGTCCTATCTGTGCGCTGGGCAGCCAGGCTCATTAGGAAGACTGTGTGTCGTGTCCTATCTGTGCGCTGGGCAGCCAGGCTCATTAGGAAGACTGTGTGTCGTGTCCTATCTGTGCGCTGGGCAGCCAGGCTCATTAGGAAGACTGTGTGTTGTGTCCTATCTGTGCGCTGGGCCACCAGGCTCATTAGGAAGACTGTGTGTTGTGTCCTATCTGTGCGCTGGGCAGCCAGGCTCATTAGGAAGACTGCGTGTTGTTGGCTAAGAGCAATCAAATATGTTTAGTACAAAGTCGATCACATTAATTGTTGGCTAATAAATGTCATCATTCAATAATAACTGTTAATTGCTCACTAATTAATACATCTGATATTTACTAGTTCACAAATCACTGATAATAGGTACACTAGATCTAATGAGGAAGTACCGCGACATAACAAAAAGTAGAATGAAAATAACCTTATAACCTCTCATCTATCTCTCAGCTGTTGTTGTTGTGAGTTTGCAGGTTTTATTAGAAAATGGTGAGCTATCAACTGAAGGCTTAATCTTTGCCCCTTGTGCTAGGAGCACAGTAAATAAGTTTATTATTTATATAATACTTTTAACTGATATGGCATACATTTAAAAATAATTTTCTAGCTAATTAATGTTAACAATCGCTAATAATTTAATAGTTACTAGATCACTAATCAACTTATCTGTTATTTTCTTGTTATTCCCTAGTAATAAATAAAAGTAATTATTCCATAGTACGTTAATTATTCACTAACAATACACTCGCTGACTACCTACAAAGAAATTACTCGTTTATCCATATGGCTGTTCTTTATGAATAGTTAACGACTACTTGTTAATAACTCGCTAATCACATGATCACTGTTCGCTAATAGAATTAATTAAACGCCTACTTGTATGAAAGTGGTTATAAGTACCACAATACAGGGATTGGTGGCAAAATCCCGGCATCACCTGTCACAAAATCAGACCGTTTCACTCATTGACGCGTGTCCTACATTTAAAGCGAAAACTGAACGTCAGCTACCCTTTTGTCGTCAAGCGGAAGTTCTTGTTGACAACACGTCAAAGTGACGCGTCACTTCCGGCCTCAACAAGACGAACAAGAAGAGTGGAGTTGAAATGGAGGACGTATTGTATTGGTAGTATTGGAGGAGAAGGATTGTTTCGTTGTGATTGTTGGCTTTGATTTTGGTTTAAATTGGATTTTGTTCGCCTATAGAATATTCTGAATCACAAAATTATTTAATTGTTATAAAGGTAAGTACACTATTCATACAATTATTATACACTATTACATGATAGATTGAAATATATTATTATGATGTATCAGTGTGTCATGTAGTTCATATAGTTTCTAGCAATTAGTTAGTAGTAACTTAATAAGTAAAATAATAATAGCTGGCTGCACGGATAACGCAGCAAGCAAACGATAGTCTCATCGCTGCTGACCAAAAACCTTTGTGTGATTCACAAATGGTTGTCACGATTCTAGGTGTAGTTTGCATTTTGTAATTATATATTTGTTAAGTCTCCCGTGACACAGCGCTTGTTAAAAGTGGAAAAGTTTTCTTTAAGAGTAGAAATAGTATAAACATGTAAATAGTAAAAAGTACTTTCAAATGTTTGCGCAGATTAGCTTAGTTGATAAAGGAACAAAAATATTCTCAAGGTCACGTATTTAAATCCTTCTTCATATAACATACATTAATAGAAAACAATATTGACAAAATTATTATTAGATCACGGCACTTTATAATCAGTAAACTATCGTTGAGATTAAGATATCTGAATGCTATTAAATCTGAGCGTTAGTACCCTCGCTTCGGCACGTCATGATGTCGATACCGGAAGTTGTGGTGCCATTGCCATTGCGAGGATGGCAGTTTAGATTCCCAAACCGGAAGAAATTATGTGTAGTCCGAACAACCTAGGTGGTTTTAAATACCTAGACGCACTACAAATAACTGTGTGCCAAGTTTTAATGTATTTGTGTGCCAAGTCTCTCCCAAATCCGTTCAATATGTAAGATTAGGTAATAAACATCCAAACCTCTTAATATCTTCACAAACTTGCACATTAAACTAAACTTTATTGGATAGTTATTAACAGAAAACGTTATAACAAACCATTACCAAAGCAATACCAGCTAGAGCTACCTTCCTAACTAATATTATAATTTCGACTGTAAGTAAGTTTGTTTGTTTCGCTTTCACGCCTTACTTACTTGATCCATCATCATGAAATTTCGCATAAGCGTTGTCAAAATCAAAATCAAAATCATATTTATTTGCAGAAATACTGTGACAAATGGTGTTACAAATGATGGCATTAAAGGTGCAAGTATTTGGACCATAGTAGTGGCATGCAAACATTGATAAAAGTATAATAAATTAATTATGTAAAGTCGAAAAATAAGTCATTTTATATCAAAATTCAGAAAAATTAAATACAATGTCATATAATTAAAATATAGTCAATTGTAGAATGAAAATAGCAATTAATGGATGAATAATTAATAGATGTCCGGCTATTATAACCAAAGCAAAAGAATAAATTGTAAATTAAAATAAAATTGTATAATAATAATAATATAAATTTGTTTAAATGTCATTGTATAATTTGTCATTTAGATAATTAGTAACCGTATAATAGCATTTATTTATTAAATATTCATTTAATTTTTTCTTGAACAAATTAGACTCAGATTCTTTAATTGTTTTAGGCAGTTTGTTGTAAATAAGAGATGCCATATGAAATATGCTCTTATGCAAAGGTACAGAAAAAGATATAGGGTACCTTTAATCCAAAAAAAATACTGTTTTCGAGGTATGAAAATATATTGACAAAACATACATTATCGTGAGCGCAGCCGCGAATCGAAATCTAGTCGTAGTAATACTCATAATTTAAAACCTTAATATTTGAAATGATCACAATTATAATATACAATAACTATTATATTTTGAAAGTACCGAATACCCGTCAAGACTTGTTTTCGCAGCATATTGCAGGGTCGTCTAAAGGGCCTTTTTCAAGTATTCACCGGCCCATTTGCCGTAAAACTGATCTTATATAACATTTTGCTTATGAATCAGTTCAATGATAAGCGTTACTGCATCCTTTAACATAAAAGCAACATTCACTATACAGATAAAGCAAAAAAAATCGCTTTGCTTTATGCTATCATTTGGGCTTAAATATCTCTTGTGAAAGTAAGATGACGCAAAAATTATTATTTTAATATTTCTTAATTCGTCTATTTAAAGTATCTATTCGTTTCTTTGTTATGTTATACATAACACGACGTAAATCTTATGTTAGGGTAAACGGAGAGTACGTTAAACTCCTGATCTAAAATCTGAAATCTTTACTTTGTAAATTCGTCACATTAATGTAAGTTCGATTCTGAGTTAGTTACGTAAGATGATAGAACGTTGCTGAGGTCCTCCCCTTCTACCTGTTCTATTAAATGTTAATGTAATAAAAGTTTGTATAATCAATATAAACATAATCACAACAGATAACCTTTATGTTTAAAACAAGTTCAATAAAAACTGACAAGGGGTGATCTCCAATACACGCGGCGTCGGGTTGAGGGCTTTCCTATTAATTCAATTTTAATCACCGCCCCTCACTTCACTGTATATGTGTGTATCAAATAGTAGTGTATATATACATGCATATGTCAATGTGTGTGTCAGAGGGTACGTATTGTGTGAGGGATAATTTTCGCAATTGTATATCATAATGATATGCAAGCCCCCTCCGTACACACACGCACTCATTAAAAATAGGTGTGTTTGAGAGTGTGTGCGTCTGTGTGTAAAGACCTCGTGCTTTGTGTGCATGTGTGTGGCTGTCGTAGGGGAGTCTGCATACTGGACAAACGAAATAATGACCAGCGGACTAATTAGCGAAATCAAAGGGACTAATGAATATCGAAATCCTTTGCGCATGTCATAGATAGTTTATGCAACTATTAGGCATAATATACATATATTTACGCCGAATTTCGATAACTCTAGATTAGATAGATAGTTTTTATCTTTATGAACTATTCAACAAGAATTGCATTACACACATTTTTCTTCTTCTAAATTAAAAAGTATGTAAGTATGCGTAATAAACGTCTTTTGAGGTTCGCGATTTGTACACATACATACTTAATATAATATTAGACAACGGGTCTTACTGGCGATTAATTATTCAAAGGTAATTAATAAATACAAATAGGTATCGATTATGTAATTACTCAAGAAATTAGAAGAAAGCTAAATTATTAATTTAGCTCTTTCTAATTTCTTATTCTTGTTTATATGTCTTTTTCTCTGTGAAGCCTTTTAATTAGCCTTAACTATGCTATTCGCAATCACAATGTTATACTTGATGAGCTGTTAATTTTCTTAAAACTATAAAATAAAATACTGTATGCAATAACAGCAGAGGTGATCATTTAAACAGTTTGCTCTCAAGTAGACTATATGCGCTTTGTGTTGTATAAGTGAGTATGTGAGCGTATGAGTGTGTGTGTGAGCGAGTGAGGGTGTTTGCATGTTTGTTTTTATACTGAATAAGCACCTGATCAATAACTCGCCACTATATTGAGTAAGGTAAAGGCTTTTGTTTTCGTTGTCGACGTGTAATCGAATTAGTCAGCTTTTAGTAAACACGTTTGAGAATACGCTTCTATTTGTTTTTGTTATGGTTTTTTAGATATTATACCTACTCCTTTTACAGTTGCCAAGCTTAAATAAAATATAACTTTTGTGAACTTACTCTTTATCTTCTATCTCCATATGCATACCAGAAATATAAAGCCTTTCGCCGGTTTGATATGATATTTATTGTGGCAAGTCTCACAATCATGGAATTTAAAATATGACAATCATACGAAAGACATTCCATTTTAATAAACTTTATACTATTATAGTAAATATTTCGGGATAAGTTAGGTCTACATTTTAGATTAACATTTTAATACATAATTACATTAATCCTAATTAGTTTCGTAACAAAGGCATACGACAGTAATCATCTCGGTGTACTTTTATGTCGTAATTACGAACTCTAAAAACACAATGAACATAAAATGCGCATTTGCACGCTAAACCCATCTCTAATTAACAGTAAAGCAACTCATTACAATACTAGTGTTCATTACAAATAAGTTCAGCTGTCTAACGCTCGTGAATGTTGGTTACAGCACTGTGTTAAATGAGATTCACGTAAACACTGTATTTCTTTTTAAATGAGACTCGAATAAAGTCCGAATAATTAGGCTATTTATATCCGTCTAGATGAGTTTTTACATGATAATGAGTCGATTCTTACATAGCAAATACTTGCTGGAAATCTTTATAGTATCTTCAACTGGACTGTCTTAATCTCGAGATTTTCTAGAGTAAGCAGTTTTCAGTAATAGTACGTAGTTAAGACATGTTATCAATTTACGTATCGACACCAAGTTCAAATAATGACCTATATAGAAACTTAATTGTTACGTTCGTTTATCACTTTACTTATCCACAAGCTATGTTTACGGTTACCGCTTTCCTCCCGTGACTCCTAGCATGATGTTACATAGGTTTTATTATAAGCCCTTCTGGATAAAGAAGCTTTCTTATGCTAAAAGAAATATTAACATCGGTCCAGTGAGATCGTTCATTACAAACAAAAATTTTTCCTCTATATAATATTAGAAAACCGAATACTTTGGTGTATCCGTAGGTATACATATAGTCTTTGCAGCGTTATTTGAATCCGAGAAAACACACCAATTCTTTGCACTAAAATTAGTTTAAGCTAAAACTCTACCCTTTGATTAGTGCCAGAGTGGCGAGTACAAATCTGCCGCCGTTGGCCGCGGGCGCGGTGCGTCCAACTGTCATGGCGGACAAAGCGCGGGCGCGTGCGGCGGGGCTCGATTAATTGGCGGCGGCCGCCCCGACAGCACGTAATTGGCATCCGATACTAACGCACTACACTACTTGTTTTATATAACAAAGCATTGACATTCATTCTAAGTCAGACAGATGACGTATTACACGAATTTATATGTTCGATTTTTGGGTCACATCCTAAATAATAAATAAATGCGAATGTTAGTTTGTTTGTTACGCTTGCACGCCTTGACTACTAGACCGATCATTATTAAATTTCGCATACACGTTGTGAGTAAAGTAACTGCGTGCTTTTCCTTTCATCGAAAAAAGGACCTTTTTCTGGGGATTGAAATTTATTGACAAAGCCTACATTAACGCGAGCGAAGCCGGAGGCAGAATCTAGTCACTTATATATTTATTTTTATGTTATCTATAGAGACACGTAAATATTTATTATTTGAATATCAACCGAAACGTTGATACTCATTGTTAATTTAAATAGTTAAATTATCTGAAAGCTGTGTTTGTTTAATATAACCCGTGATATTATCCGTATACATACAATAGTTTACATTCATTGTATAACATTCGCGTAAAATAATATTATGTAGAAGTTCTTATTTACATATTATTCAATTTTGTTTATTAACTTGACGGCCTCGATGGTGTAGTGGTTAGTGTAACCGACTGCCACGCCTGAGGTCGCGGATTCGATTCCCGCACAAGTCAAACATTTGTGTGCATGAACATGGACGTTTGTCTTGGTCTGGGTGTTTCTATGTATAATATGCATGTATTTACAAAAAAAAAAGGTATATATATATATGTTTATCCATTGTCTAGTACCCATAGTACAAGCTGTGCTTAGTTTGGGCTAGATGGTGTTGTGTGTATGTGGTGGAATATTATTATATTATTATAACTTTAAATAAATCATATCTCAATTACACATAATATATATTTTTATATTTAGTATCTCTAAGTGCATATAGAGGTACATATACAGGACAAAATAATACTACTAACCGTTTACCCGAGTCTCTTTCCATCTTACTTAACAATTTTTTTCCTGCTACTATTTATAAAACTTTTCCAAAATACATACAACTTAAAAATTGTATACGCCTCGCCTCCCATACGACGCCGCCCGTAGTATCTTGATTAGTTACGCGTTTCTTTTGTGACCGCGTTTCATCTTATTTCTTAATCGTGGGATTAGCGTAACCACCTTTAGTAATCAAAATATTTAATGAATAATGAAAATTTATAGAACAAAAATTAAGTTAGATGTAAATAAGTCACGGGTAAAATTGTAATATTTCTCAATGAATCCTGTAGAACTTTGTTAGATGGTAAGCGCAGAAGGTTCACATTTCGACAACCCACTTTTGTCAGGATAAGGCCATGTCCCTATTTCCTTCCCTGATAATAAGTCAACCTATGAATAAGTATTAATAATAGCGTGCTACACCCAAATTCAATCTATTTCAACCAATAATATGATTGATTAAATTAACGTTTCATCATTTAATTATTTTGAAAAGCTCTCTCTATATTCGTTTAAACGTGTAATAACATTACCTACAAAAGTTTCACGCGACTCGTGTACGTGGAGACAGGTGGCGGATGTGACGTCACGACACGACCGGAAGCGGACGCGGCGGCGGATCATGGCGGCGAACGTGACACTCGGAGGAGACCAAACGAGGGAAAGGGATACTAGAATTGTATCAGTTTGATATAACACACAGCGTTTGTGAGTAATGCGTTATATACCTTTATTAAGTGATCATTTACATCATGGTGATGTCAAAGAAACGACCGACGTTGACGTGAGTGTTGCACAAACAAACGCCTTTGTCGCCTTATTTTTTCTTAGCAAACCGTTAGCAGTTTTAATCAATCCAACATTCAATTTGTTTAGTTCCTAATGTGAAGGAAACAAAGCACATAAATAAGATTAAATCTAGAAACAACTAATTTTGGATACAAATGTAGTGTCGTGTGGGGACTGCGGCCCACGATACCCAGCGCAGCGGCAGTGGCGAGCCGACCACTAAAATACAACACAATCCGTGCAGTCTATCTATCCCAGAAATTATTTTTTTTGCTAATAAATTAACTTTATTATTAGTCAATGATATCTTAATAACATAAATAGCACATCAAGATGTGGCAGAAACAACGAAATTGAAGAGAAACAAGACGATATGATTGTATTAGATGTTGTAATTTGCCGCCGCGTACGGTGCGAGGGGATGTTATGTTAACCTTTCAATTCTTTCGTGTAATGTACGTTAAGTGTATTGAATAAAATATGGGAACACGCCATTTTTCATTTGTGAGCGTTATGATAACATTATGCGTATGGCATAATGTGGGCAGATGTAACATAACAGATATGTTATATTAGACAAGTGTTCTCAGATTACGGTCAATGCATCAAGCACTCCGTATGCTTGTTTGCCAATATAGCAGTATAAAAAACTTGTCATATAAAGACTTATTTTTAAATATATCAAGCTTTAGTTGTATTTCCTGTCGTGGGGGACTTTACAGACATTTAAATAACGGTCACAAAAAACACCCAGACTCGAAACGACTATATATGGATAACACAATTTTTTGGTCACATATGGGTATCGAACCGACAACACTGGGCGCAGTGGCGGTGATGACGTGACTACTTAGACCACTACGCCATTCCTGCAGTATATATATATATATATATATATATATATATATATATATATATATATATATATATATATATATACATAACTAGATGTTCCCGCGGTTTCACCCGCGTTTATCGTTACTGCGCCGCCCCCGTGGGTCGTAGCGTGATGTTATACTGGGTGTAAGGGACGGCGTACCGAAAACTTTAGCAAGACGTATTTCTATAAGTACTTATCACGACGCAAACTTAAATTAATAAAAAAACGCAAGATTAAAATGTTATGTAGATTAACATTATTACGCGGTACGCAATGGATTGCTACCAATACATCGCACTCGACGAATGAACTCTGCGTTCCGCGCGCATAAAAACAGCTGATCTATTTAAATCACTACCATTTAATTACATTGCTGTATTGTAGAAAATATGACAGTCAGAAAAATGAAAAATTGCAGAAAAGCAATTGTGATTGTTGAAAAAAATTCCAACGATTTTT
The DNA here is from genome assembly GCA_963564715.1 of Catocala sponsa. Classification (NCBI taxonomy): domain Eukaryota; kingdom Metazoa; phylum Arthropoda; class Insecta; order Lepidoptera; family Erebidae; genus Catocala; species Catocala sponsa. Next base: position 21,415,328 of record OY751349.1, read on the forward strand.
AACTCAGAATAATGGTCTGAATCTACTATTTCAGTTTTCGGTACACCGTCCCTTACACCCAGTATAGCCTATAGCCTTCCTCGATAAATAGGCTATCCAGCACTAAAAGAATTTTTCAAATCGAACCAGTAGTAATTACGCAGAATAAACCTGGAGAAACATCGTTTGTACTATGTCTGTAATAGGTAATTATTTTGCTGCGATGTTATTTTAAAACTGCGATATCTCCTAAGATATTCATTGAAATCGAATGATGTAAAGGGCAATTTTGTTTTAAATTAAATACTTGTGATGAATAATGTATTTATTTGGATAAGGATTAATATCATGTCTATAAAAATACCTTCGCAAATAATGCATTATTTTAGAACAAATTTGGTTAGCATAAAAAAGGTTATAGTGAGCCAACCTTAATAGATAGACATATGCTGTCGCGGACTTTTTTTTACAAATTTTAAAGGGGAACTATTCTGTCATACATAATTTTTGCGAAACTTTAACTGTTTACGCAGCGCACGCAGCAGAAGCTCTCAAAAGCAAAAAATACCCTGCGATTTTGAAACATTCTTCATTGGTGCTCAGCTCCTTCCTCGATAAATGGGCTATCTAACAATGAAAAAATTTTTCAAATCGGACCAGTAGTTCCTGAGATTAGCGCGTTCAAGCAAACAAACAAACAAACTCTTCAGCTTTATAATAGTATAGATTATGGTCTGTTTTATAACTAACTATCTAATCCCAACTATGGTTCGCTGTGGCTCAGTCTGATGTTTTTAATTTCCAGTTTGCGTAGAAACTTCAGGACAAAAAGTATACAGAACTCTCCTATATAGAAATGCAACGTTGTTTAGACAATGAAATACTTATAATATATTTTTTTTTTCTACTCGACTGATCATCTTGAAATTGCGCATACACATTGTCAGGCGAATAAAAAAGAACATAGGATACCTTTTATCCAGATAAACTACTGTTACTAATCTAACGTAACTTCCATTAACGCGAGCGAAGCCGCAGGCAAAATATAGTACTAAATAAATATACTTACAACGCCAAATAATATTTTTTCAACACTGCACACACGTAATAAAACTCACTTAATTCACACACAATAGTATTGTATATTAGTTATTGTACGAGCCCTCTCAGCTGTTCTACTGCTGACACACTTCGCGACGAGCACTGTCTAGCTTATCTCTTATCAGTTCGATAAACAGCGATTACGAGTTGTACCAACATCGATACCAACTGATTTATATTACAACACAAAACAACAATACGTAGTGGATCACAGATAAAATGTTTACTACATAACAATTATGAAGGTAGTTTGAAATTAAACTAATACATGCGGATTCTACCGCGGTTTATATTAAAATCACTACTTTTAATTTATACTTAATCTTTAATAAGATGATGTTCGTCTCCTTATCTAAAAATGAAGTTATTTTAAAGTACCCGAACATAATTTAATTATTGATATAATATTGTCTTACGATTACGCGATTATATATTGAAATTAAACTAATTAAGATATTAATAGAAATATTAAACTACTACTATTTAAATTATTAAACTGAATTGATGTTCCTATTTACGCAGAATGAACAAAAAGTGATATGTTGAAATTCTGCTGTGGGTGGCTTCTTGGGTTTGTATAACATATTTGTTTCTTTTTTATCTGAATCACTGGATTCCAAGCTTGTAGTACATTCTAACCATATTGTAGTTTCATTTTTTCGCGTAATTGTAAAGAAATATATCCTATTAAGTAACAGTGGTACACCGGTGGCCAGACACTATAGCTTTTAAATTATGTCTGGTATTCTAGGAGTTGACAAATTATTTAAGGTTTTTTTATACTAAGATTGTAAACAAGCATACAAAACTTGGTGTTTTTTGTAGCAGGATGTTTGCAAGATCACGCAAGTTACTCGTGTATTGCTGAATCTAGAAAAAGCTTTAATGATGGGATGAAAGTTAATGGATGGAAGGGATAAGTATGTGAACCTTATATAATGCCGTAATGCGCCATTGTGAATAAAATAAAAATGACTGATTCGAAAACCTCAATTCGAATATTGATTTGTTGTCGAGTAATATTGGAACATTAAGCATTCGTGATTCGCTATCAACGCAGCGCGCGCTCTCATAAAGAAAATTCTGTCGGTGAAGAAAAGACATATTAGAACTTGGCTTATCTTTTAAAATTAATCATCCAGTCCCATCATAGAATTATTATTGTGTGTCCACTCCATTCCTTATTAGGTTCGCATTGCTGCTTTTTGAAGGTAATTTTAATAATCAATGATTGATACAAAAGAATACTAGCAGATCCAACAACTTGTTTAGCAATGTTACTAAACATCTGTTCTGATCAGTCAATCATTTGTTTGACGGCGCTTTGTATTTCAAACTAATAGTATAATTTCCCTTACAGCTAAAATTAACTGACGTCTACTAATGTTATTTGAGCAGGAATAGCTTTGAACGCATTTGTGCTTAAATTTATTTTCCTTTAACCCTTTGATTGTCGTTAATTCGTCATTTTATACGTGTTTCTTTTTATGGTTTCTTATGATTTATATGGGCTGTTTATTTTATTATGCTTTGGCAATATTGCAGTTTTTAGTGGCAAGTCTCGCCACATATTTATATTGCCTTTGGTAATCGGTGGAGGTATAAATAAGGCAGCCTGTCTGGCTACTTTGGCCCTCGGTCGAGAATAGCTACAGCATCTACCTTGGTCAGTAGGAATGCCGGTAGTGCATAATACTTCCACTTCTTTCTTTCCCACTTTTACCTTCGGTAACAGGTGAACCAGGCAATGATAGCTATCTAATCGTGTATGACCAGGCAGGTAATATGCTGGTTTTCCATCTATTTTATATAAAATACGTTTTACTGGCTACTAACTCTTATTAAGGGCTTTTACCACTTGTTATTAAAACGATTTTAAATGTACTCACTACTTACTTTCAATGTTGTAAGCCCTAGAGAGCAGGCAAAGTCCTTGCGCGATTTAAATTACATACATAAAATACTCTCTAAGGTAAAATTTACATGTTAAACAATATTAGTCTGAATAATTCCCATTAGTATTTATTAAATAGTTTATGTTTGCCTTTATATATCACGTAGAATGAGCTTAATAGACTCACAGTAAACAGGCCGCGCATTTACATTTAAAATGTTATTCCAATGTGATGGTGACAGGCGTTAGCGACAACATATCACCACTATTATTTATGATGTTGATCATAATGTATTAGAGGAAAGGTAAAGCCATTACCAGAAGGTCGGATTTTCGCTGTTTTGGCCCTATATTATTATTAGAAAATGTGTCATAAACATTCAAAATGAGATTTGAATATTATGTGAATAGCAAAAATACATGCTATCAAGAGTTAATAGTATTTAGTAAAAGAAAATTGTAAAATCGTTATGAATAATCGATCAAAAAATATATTAAATAGATTGTATAACACATAAGAAGTAATGTTGTAAGCCAGAGAAGTGTGTCAGGATCCTAGCAAATGGAAATCCGTAGTCTCTGCCTATCCCTCTGAGAAACAGGCGTGAATCTATGTATGTATGTATGTATAACACATTTTTGTAATCCAATGTTTTAATCAAGATCTACCAGCTAGCCAAGTTACTCCAAATACGTTTACGCCTTACTAAATCACAAACATCCCAATGTTCAAACATCTTTACAAACTTTTATATTTACAATATTAATAAGATCATCACCCGTTTTCTCCCTCCTAAAACAAGTAGTTCAATCACTACTAATCATAAACTCACAATGTCAAATGAGGTTCTATAAACTGTGACCAGCGTGCGGCGCGGCAGTTGGCAACGCCAATCATAAATGTACGGCGATCCCATTAAGCAGTTTAAGGTGAATGGAGCTCAAGACAGGCTGTATTCAGTATTCAGTCGCAGGTATTTAAACAGTATTTAGGTGAACACTCCCCGGGGAGACGCGTCAACTTGCGCCATTAGTGCTGTCTACGATTACGTTTAAAGTCCTAATGTTTAGTTTCGAATGTACCATTTGTATTGTAGCTACGTACTAGAGTATTCGTTTTAAAAACGCTTAAAACTAACATAATGGCATGTTGTCGGTACAAAATTGTGAATGAGTTACCTTTTGCCAAAGTTAATCTTTGATTCAATGCTTGAGTACCTACGCAAAAGTTATTGAGTATTCTTTATAGCACCTTCATAACTCTCCTCGGATGTTCGGATGTATTTTCTTTTTTATGTAATTAAGATAGTAAATGAGCATTACGCTCGTTTAATAATAAGCTGCGCTACCAAGGCAGCGACGTTGTGTATGCATCTGCCGCATCTAGTCTCGGAAACCCTTATTTATTTTATTTTATTTTTAGCCTGTACCGTCCGACTGCAGGGTCAGAAAGGAGTGGAAAGATCGAAGAGAGGTCCTTCGATCTTTCCGCTCCTTTCTGTCCAGCGCCAATTGTCTGCAATCCGGGTTGAACGTTTCCAATTCATCCCGCCATCTTACTCTGGGCCTGCCGCGGGCCCGTTTGTTATTTGGTGCCCAGTCTGTGGTTATTTTTGCCCACTTCTCTTTAGACATGCGACAGATATGGCCAGCCCGGTTCCACTTGGCCCACATCACTAACCTGTGTTGAGGAGCGCAGCACCGTGTTTCTGTTCTTATCTATCAGCTTCACAACGGGATCCTATTTAGTATATATATAATACAGCTCTGACTATTCCCTTGGGATATAAAGGTATTACTCACATGTTGCCAAATGCAGTCACTATATTGCCAGTGCACAAGACATAGTTAATGGATATCGTATATATCGTAAAACCTGATGTCCTCACTTATCACGGCATCACAACATAAGGTTGTTTTGCTACGATTTCCAGTGTGATGTGTAGTGTGAAAGTATTGCATCTACAGTTCTTAAATCGTGACGCTGAGCTCATGTTACACAATCACGTAAGAACTACACAATATATAGTGTGACAAGGTTTTGGACGCACGCAAGCCCCGCGCTCTTCGCTAACGACACCAAAACACGCGATCTATCCGAGATGGAGCTTTTTGTGCTCCGATATTGATTTATTGCTGTTCGGGGCTTGTAATTCTTTGCCCCAAGGTGGACTGCAGTTTGCCCTTGACCTATTACTGCCGATCTTAGTGACGAGGGTCGAATGTTTCCACGCCTAGTTCCTGAAAGGAGTAAGTAGAGAGCAAAAGTCAAAGCGAGCTATGGTTTGAGGTCCCACGTAAATATATACCTATTGACGTGTACCAGACATTGTTTTAGACTCTGTGCAGCTTCTGAGAATTTCTTGACAGAAAAACCCAACAACATTTTAACGGAGAACTCAAGCGCAGTAGTCTCATTCACTACCGCTGCGCATATACATACTTGCACTCAAAACCGCTGTCTGGTGGTTTTGGTAGAAACTACTCTACACTTTCTGCTACCCTACCATATCTAACTGCTTTCATACTTTATTATCTCATTCTTCATCGACGTCGATAAATACTACATAAAAGTGCCTAATTATAAAACCTGTATGATTGTAGGATTGGAAGTTTAATGTAAAAATAAAAAATCAGTTTCTGGGTCGTAACGAGAATAAAGACTCTCCCTTCTTAGTACAACTTTTCAGTAAGAATAAGACGCTTGACTTCTAGCAACATGCAATAAACTCGGTTCTTACTACGTGAGATCTTAACATAGCTCACCAAAAGTGGATGACTTCTGCTTTAATTCAATCTATGTGTTTCTACTATTTGTAAGTAATTTTAATCTTTGTAATGGTAAATGTTTTCTACTTCATCATTATATATCCGCGACACGACACGACGTGATGCAAGCCGATGCGATGTGACGTATTACACGACTTAATGTTATGCCTGACTTGTGTCCAGTGTTAACTATAACGGAGAGTGACAAGCCATGTAAAGTGATGGGGCATGCCGCAAACTGACGTACGAACTACTACACCGCTACCTATATAATTATATATTACATACTAGCTGTCCCGACGGACGTTGTCCTGTAAATAAGACGAAAAAAAAATAAAAAACCATTCTCGAATCCACTTGAATACACACAAAAGTTTCATCAAAATCGGTCCAGCCGTTTCGGAGGAGTTCAGTGACATACACACGTACAGTAGAATTATATATATATAAATTATATATATATAAAGATAATGCCAGTTGTGTCCGACGCCTGCTGTTGGGGCTGTAGTCTTCCCAACATGGAATATTGTTGTGTTATGTAGAAAAAGATATATTATGTTTATGTAACGAGTTTTTATTGTTCACTAAAAATATTACATATCGAACTCAATATATAACGCACGCAGGCGCCAAATTAGCCTACGCAGCATACATTGTAATGTGCGAGCTCGTGCGCCTGCGCTCACGTTGTTTTGCAAAAGCTTATCGTCGAGCGAATGCCTTACCAGCAGCCTGCCTTCTAGTTTATGCCATATCAAAACATAACAATTTACTTTACTAGATTCATCGTTGTTAGCCAAGCAACAAAGAATCTTATCATAATTATTTTATGCGAGACAGCAAACTCACACAATTCGCCAACAGATGGCGTTAACAAGTAGCCAGACAAGTAGCCAGTTTATAACGTTTAGAAACTGACAAAAGCTTAGATAAGCTTTTGAATATATTCAATAGTTATATAGCTATACAAGACGGGTCTCCGTGGTCCCTTACAAATAAGATAGTAGAACGCGTTCGACAGTTCCTCCATCCACGTGAAAGCACATAAAGTTAGATAGGCCTCGTGTCACGTCTGACGTCACCAATTTCGTGATTAATGAAGCCTACCGTTCCTCTGCGCTCTACCACATACCTACAAAAACAACTCGACGTACGCGATCTTGACTTACGTAAATCCGGGGTATCAGGTATACCTCGGATTTGACACAAATCTTTTAAAGGCTTTTATGGAATTTAAAGAAAATTATATTATTAGTGTTATATTATTTTTTGATTTGAGATTAAAATACTTAAATGTTGTATAGAATATTGTCTTATGTTTACGCGAATGTAATGTGAAGTCGCGAATGTTACGCGAATGTTATATGGTATATAGGCATATTTATTGTAGCTGAACAGATAAACACAGATCAAACCTCGTATATCAAAAGAGAACTGTCATTTTAATGCAGTAGCTTATTAAATAGCAAAGAGTTTAGCACTATGGCTGGTAGTCAGCAATAGGCTCGCCCTTATTACGTTGGAACTATAAACTGAGCTAGCGATTTAAGGGCAATTCATTCCTGCCTACCCCATCCCGACTGAGGCATGAGACTATTTAAGAATTATGTGGCCCCTAAATATTGTTGATAGTATATTTGTAGACCCACCATGAACTATAATGTCTAATATCTTTACATGTGATGCTCCGACTTACGCCAAATTCGATTTACACAAGTTTCCTAGCGCGCCTATATTACGTAATTTCAGGATATCATTATAGACGCAAAAGCACGTATACGTATAAATATTTGGTACACTTTACGACGGTACACCTTGAACTTACTAATTGTCGAATCAGAATCCAACATAGCTTGAAATTAGTTTTGTATATGAGTGAGCGCAACGACTAGACTCCTATTAGCGGAGATGTGCGGAAATATTGGAGCGGTGTTTCTACGACCAACAGAATTATCACTAATGCGGTTATATTGTTACTCGGAGTATTAGTACTGAGCTCATCTAATTCATGCCCGGAAATTATGTTTTCAGATAAATGTATTGATTTTCTGCTAAGTATTTGACTGCAGATTCCTGTGACTGCACTTTTCACAAAAGTTTGAACTTAAATGTAGTCCTTTTTAAAGTAGCCTAAGTCCTTCTTCCGAACTTAATCTAGATCTGTATTAAATTTTGCACAAAATTAAGGTGGGGTCACATGACATATTAACGAATTACGCAAGTCTTACCAGTATACTTATTAGTATATCAAACATATTTAATGGGACCAAGTATATGATTACGTTGTCGCAGAGCACGCGATCTCGCTCTAAAGGGGACTGAGTAATCTTTCGTTATACGAAACTCTGTTATTTTACTTAGCATTGTGACCTTGAATATAAAAAGACACAATGCTTAGCTTATGGTTTACTTGACTGGTATTTCTATTATACGAAGTTATCATCAGCGTTTGTATATCTCGTCTAAAATTCGAATAAACATTATCTTTATGGAATCTAATTAAGAGTAATTTTAACCATACGAGCAAAAAAACACAGAGAGACAGAGGGCGTATGGTTATCAAATCTGTCTTTGTTATCAAAGTAAGTAATGTAAGTGTATTCCTAGAACATCTTAATTCCATTAATAACAACATACAATTTACTATGGAATTACAGGCAAATAATTCATTAGCTTTCTTAAATGTCCTTGTCATCAGGAATTCTGATCATACTTTGAGCCACACTGTATATAGGAAAAAGACCCATACAAATAGGTACTTAAACGGTGAATCTCACCACCATCCTAAACAGTTAGCAACCGTGGGAATGTCTTTGTTTCAGAGAGCCCACGGGATCTGTGACAAGAAACACCTGGACGCCGAGCTTCAACATCAAGCAAGTACTGCAAGACAACAAGCTCCAACAGCCGCGCCGCTGTCACAGATCCCGAGAAAAGCCAGCAACAGTCGAGCGCCAGCCTGCTATACTACCTTATGTGAAGGGTGTCACTGACAAGATTGGCTACATCTTGAAGCGAGCTTCAATCAATACATACTTCAAGCCGCCAACGAAGATAAGTCAATTTTTACCATCCGTCAAGTGCCAACTACCTTTACAAGATGCAGGGGTCTATAAAATAGATTGTGACTGCGGACTCTCATACATTGGTCAAACCAATAGAAGCATAGGCACCCGCATAATAGAACACATAGCTGATGTAAAACACCAACGCTCGTTGAAGTCTGCTGTGTGTGAACATGTGCAACAGGGGACCAACCACTACCTGAGATTTGACAAACCACAGATGCTCGCTAAAGAACACCGATTCCTACCAAGGATGCTTCGCGAGGCTATTGAAATCAAGAAACATCCTAATTTCAATAGAGAAGATGGTTGGAATGTACCACCAGCTTGGGATCCAGTAATTCAAATAGTCAAACCCAAGAAGAAGCAAACCACAGCTAGACTTCATGATACTTTGAGCTCATTCTGCGTAAATAGAAACACCCATGATTAAATTATGTTCGGGTACTTTGAAATAACTACACTGGAACATTGAGACAACTACCATCTTAGTCTTTTTTTTTTTATTTTTTTTTTTTGCTCGTCAAAATGACCACACTCCACCTGATGGTAAGCAGTCGTGTGGTCTCCCCGTGACCATGGCTGCTGAAAAGCAACCGAAACGTCGGGGAAAGTGTAAACATAAATATAAATAGTTTAATAGTATATTAATAGTATATTAATAGTATATTAATAGTATACATAGTTTTAATAATTTCAATGATTTAATTAGCTTAAAAATTAGTGAAATTTAATAGTATTATAGTAGTGTAACAGTTTTTCAAAATTTTGTAATAAAGTGTCAAATAAACAACGCGATAAAATCCGTATATAGTAGTTTAATTTCAATCAAAGTAAATATCCGATCCTACGGCATATTATATATCGGAAGCATTAAATGACGACATTTCTTTTCTACGTTCTATCAGCTTTTAGACTTTTGGTCACGACACTGTTTCAAATTCTATAATTTCTAATAGAAGAAATTTTCAACCAGCCTAAAAACCGCGCAAGCGATCATTTTTACCCAACATATCCAACAAATTGGTATATCTTAACACTGTCTATAACAAAAAAGCTTATCTCGCAGCTGAATAATCACGCATTAGAAGCGCCTGTCCTAAATAATCCTAGTTCGGCAGATTGCTAAAACGCAGACACAGACCCTTCAGGAACTGCTTAATTATAATCTTGTGAAACTCACGAGTGTTGGTGAATTAAGTGAAATGTGCTATATTCGCTGTATAGTAATGTACTGGAACTAATTGCTCGTTCCTGAGCCGCTTGTTATGTTATACATAATTGATGATAGTGCGGCTTATAGGCATCTAATTAGAGGGTGGAACTCGTCATTTGTTCTCTAATTTATATTCAATACGTAATTAAATTAGTTCTTATCATAAATATATATTCGTGTTTTATATCTGTATGGAAAAAGAAGTCTGTTGGTTTGTAACATCATTCATCCTATCGTAATGAATCTTTGACGACTTAATATGATATCTTGCAGGATTGGAACGAAAAAATAAACAATTAATAACATTTTTAACCCACATCGGGCATAAGCTACTTATTAATATAACAGGGCAATATACGAAAAGGACAGAATTCTGTAAAGACGCACGCACTTTGTCCCAAGTGCTACGGCTCCTTATTTGCAGAAATAGCACGCGAATGATAGCTGCGGTATTCCAAACATCCAGCTACGGTAACATATACATACATACATCGATGTCATCAAAATAATAAAACTAATTTCAGCCACTCTATCGACCAACTATGCTGTTTATTTAGTGGTACAACGTACAACACACGTCAGAACTATTCTCAAATACGTAATCTAAGTGAAACTGCAGATGTATTGACACAACAAGCAAAAGAACCACCACTTGGGTAGTGGTAATTAAAGTTCGTGTAGCAGGTGATATCAGACAACGTGGCGACTGCAACTTCACTGTGTAACTTTGGCCTGTGAAGTTTTAGCTTAGAGAGAGATCTGGGTACTAAATCGTTAAAAGTTTCGCTATATGGCTACTGCAATTTTATTGTGAAATTTTAAACTCACACTCGACATTCTAACATTCATTTTACAATATTTTTATGTACTATATATATTTTTATTACTATTTATTTTTGTTATTTAATAATATTTAGGTGTGATGTGTTCGTTTGTTGTTTCTTTACTTTAGCAATGAGTTAAGGCATCACGTGATTATTTCGAAATCATTTAAATGTACTAAAAACGGCGTACATTTTTATCTTTTACAAAAAAACAGGAAATCTATTATAAAAATTACTTTGTATTACGAGTGGTTAAAGCTTACTCGTGGACAAATCAAGGACATTATGTTAAGTTCATTGGCACCAGCTAGTAATTATATTCAAATGATGTCTCTATAATGCTATCGTGTTCAGCCTATAATCAAAGCCTCTATCTGTACAATATGTATTATACTTTGTGACACAATTTTCATCCAAATTTCGCGAGATAAGTAGACGTGACGTTGAATGAAAGCCAAATTACGAGAGATACAATGTTCGCTCGATAACGCGCGACGCTACGGGCCGCCAGGGAACTGCTCACCGCTAAATATTGAGACAACTTCCAAAATATTTGCAGCCATGTTAATTTAATTCCGCCAAGCTTAAGAATGAACCATACAGAGCTTCTCTGATAAGGCAGTCCAAAACGTATACAAAGAAATAAGAATTACCCTATATGTACTCTATGAAGACATTATTAAAGTCACCGAGCTTGCTTAAGCTAATATGTCATCTGTGCTAACATTCTATTTTCTTAGCATGAAAATTCTTAAGAAATAGTTACGACCAATAGCTCAAAAATACTATTAACCCATTCAATGCGGCAACAAATTTGGCCGCATTGAATGGCAACAAATTTTACTTTCACTAGCCAGAATCGGCTCATATTTAACGTAAACGCCGATCGGCGTCAGCCGCACTTGATGAAATAAAAAAACCAAAATATCTAAAAACTACTCATATCAGGCATTTCATTAGTAAATTCCAAACACATTTGTTGTTTTATTAATATAATATCTTTAAATTTGGGTAAAATATAAAACAACTATACATGACGCCGATCGGCGTCTGCCGCATTGAATGGGTTAAGACTTAAGAGTCTAAATAATCTTTTTGTCATCCTTGGAGTACGTAAAAGCTTGTCACCAACAGCAGTCACTAAGCACGTAAAGTTAATAGAAAAAGCAAAGTGTAAATAACAATAAAAGTGTAAATGAAAACAAAAGTGTAAACTTACTTGTGCGACACTATTGTCGAGGAAATGTGAGGATTTACACCGCGGTACACCGAGCACGGTCTTGAGAAACTGATTTAAATTTAAATTTAAAATCAACGGTGTCGAGGGATTAATCCTGCATAATAAATTACTTATTCTATTATCTTTGTTGAAAAATTTAAAGTGAAACTCCAGGTAAATAAAGGCTAAGCCTGGCTGGATGTAATCACAGTAACACTTCCATTCGGGTTGCTGTACTCAAGATGGCAAATATATTTTAAGTAAAATTTATTTCTAGACATTGTCTAACTGTCATTTGGGACTTACGTCATAGTATGTACTTTACCGGCATCTCAGTAATACTACGCTACAGAAGATCGCATCAAATAAACTTCGGTTGTATTGCCGCAGTGAATTAATTTTAGCTTCTAAAAAAAGACGCTGTTTATCAGTGGGTCTGAATATCTTGTGCTGACAGCTTTTTAACAGCCACATTTCAGTATGGACCGTGTGTTGAAATATATTTTAAAATCCTGAAATACTAGGACTTTAATAAAAGAACAGCAATACTTCCTGACAGGAAGTCATGCTATCTGAGACCGGAACCTAGATAGATTTACATAATATTGTCTTCTGTTTACGTGAAAGTTATTAATTGAAATTAAACTACTTTATACGGATGGTATTGCGTTGTATATTTAACACTTTATTACATAATTTAGAAACAGTTACACTACTACTACTATTAAACTTTACTAATTTTTAAGCTAATTAAATTATTAAAACTTTTAAAACTATTTATGTTTACACTTTCCCCGATGTTTCGGTTGCTTTTCAGCATGATCACTGGGAGACTAAGATGATAGTTCTCTCAATGTTCCAGTGTAGTTATTTCAAAGTACCCGAACATAACATGTTTCTATTTACGCAGAAAGAGCTCAAAATATCATGAAGTCTAGCTGTGGTTTGCTTCTTCTTGGGTTTGACTATTTGAATTACTGGATCCCAAGCTGGTGGTACATTCCAACCATCTTCTCTATTGAAATTAGGATGTTTTTTGATTTCAATAGCCTCGCGAAGCATCCTTGGTAGGAATCGGTGTTCTTTAGGGAAAATCTGTGGTTTGTCAAATCTCAGGTAGTGGTTGGTCCCCTGTTGCGCATGTTCACACACAGCAGACTTCAACGAGCGTTGATGTTTTACATCAGCTATGTGTTCTTTTATGCGGGTGCCTATGCTTCTATTGGTTTGACCAATGTATGAGAGTCCGCAGTCACAATCTATTTTATAGACCCCTGCATCTTGTAAAGGTAGTTGGCACTTGACGGATGGTAAAAACTGACTTATCTTCGTTGGCGGCTTGAAGTATGTGTTGATGGAAGCTCGCTTCAAGATGTGCCAATCTTGTCAGGGACAACCCTTAGGTAGATTTGTTACAGAAAAGTACCTAACTGAATATTACACCTACAATTACGCAATGTCTTTATAGAATCTACTGTAGTTATCATTATCTATACTAATATTATATGTAATTTTACTCAAAAACAACTCAACTGATTTTAAAAATTCTTTTACCATTAGAAAGCTATATTATCACTGAGTAACATCGGCATATTTTATTTTTAAAATACTGTTATTAACATAACCTTTGTTGTTTTTTTTTTTAACGTGAGGAAATGCTCCTTTTGCATACTCTCTCACTACAAGGGGAGGCGAGAGGGCTATGTCGGGCTCTCCCGAGACTTTTCGGGCGTACCGACTAAAATCACCACAATGTACCACCTCGCTGCTTTGTAAGGTGGGTGGGTCGCCGGAACTTGAACTACATCAGCAACCCACCCAGCAGGGTCCAATGCAGAAAAGAAGTTACTAACAATAACCTGACCTACCCTAACTTATGCGAGCGAAGCCGCAGGCAAAAGCTAGTAAAGAATATAACTAGCTCACGTTAATAGTGCAGTAAGTCTACCAGTCCGAGAAACCATTAGATCGCAAGGCCGCCTTAATTAAGCTATCGCCGTTTTCTTTATTTCCTCTTTGGAATGTGACTCTTAAGATAATGTTATGTCCCAGCGAGATTAAATCTTCTTGTCATGTTATTTAGCTCTTCTCTAACAAGCGCCTCGGAACACATTCACAAGCAGAGGCACGGAGGCGACACAACGGCCGCGTGTCCGCACACCGAGACGTACTTTGTCACTGCGCTCGAAGGACCGACCATTACTCACGCGCTCAAACATTTATCACTGGGGTTTTTCAGCTAGCGACACCGTGTTTGGTTGGATAACTATGTACAGTATTCGTGTTAGCTCTGAGGGAATGCTTAATTGAGACTTGCAACTTGAAACAGAGGTTAAAAAATGGAAAATGGCTGGCTTTAGTTTGCGCCTAGATCCATATTGTTGGGAAATTGTTTAAATATTCTGCGTACTGAATTAATCAGTAACTTTCTTGAGATCTTCAAGATTTGACTACTAAATAGATTTTAATGAAATTACACCTACAGGTAACTCGGAAAGTGAAGATGCTACTTTTCGAGTAGCCTGTAGGTGTACTCTTATTAAAATCTGTTTAGTAGTCAAATCTTGAAGAACTCAAGAAAGTTACTAATTTATTCCCTTAGGAAACATGATAGCTTTAGTTAAGCTAAGGCGCGACTGCTTAATAGTAAGGACCCTGGTTCTTAAATATGGCCGCCAGAAAATGGCTAATGTTTGATAACTAGCAATAGACTGAAGAACCAACTAATTTATTGCATGGGAGATAAGCATTACTGATAATATGATAAACACATGATGTATGTGTCTAATCTTTCGGATACATGCACGGTGATACGTGATATATTAAAAGCAGGTACTGAATTCAGAACATTTCCTTTCCACTCTCAAAGGAAATATCATATATCAAAAGCTTTTAAGGGCTCCGAAAACTAGCAGGTGAGTCCCGCGTAACGAGTGCGTCGTCACTATCGTGACCTTACTGTCAACCTCTTATATTATTCTATTCAAAGTGATGCGAGCGGTTCGAAGGGAGGCTTCCACATATTTAATATCATTATTCAAATGTAAAATTTAAAATCAGCTTTGTTTCTATGAGAGTTAAATGAACAAATGTGTTGTGGCTAGCTTTCCAAATCGGTATAAAATTAAAAGCACTTTAGACCTTATTTGTAAATCATTGAAGAGATGACAAAAATACTTACTTACCAATTGTAGCTGTGTACTACTAATACAAGCCCGTTATCTAATAAATGGTTTAGATCCCACTACAAGTGGTGTACTACTGGTAGTATACCACCACCTATCGGTCATCTACCACCAATACCGTTGCTTTTGTCGAAGGACAACTATCATATGTTAGATACATGTAAAACAATATTCGGACACCGGCGTACATCTGACTTATATCTCTAGACCTTAATTTCCCCTGCATTAGTTAGGGTCTAAAACTAATTAGCGAAATGCGCTCAATATTTATATTCAAGCCTAGTTTGTTGCACGACAATGTTCCTCAGTGACTATGCAATTCTTTAAGAAATGCCGCTCAATGCCTATGACATCCTCTTAGTCGGCTCCACATTCAGCATGACAATTTCTTTAGAAAAGTTTCAATACAGATCAGTTGAAGCCTGCAACGTCCTTCGCGCCGCGGCTGCACAAAGCGCTGTACGAGTCTACCGGCCCCGACGTACCGCGCAACTTGAACCTTGGCATTCAGCGCGATGACGCGCGCTCCGTGAGGTCGCGCCCTAATTATACACCATTCATGTCACTTTTTTTATTAACAAAAGATATGGTAGCTACTGCTTGTAATGTTGGACTCGTTTTGCCATTAACGTCTAAATCTGTGAAAGAATTAGGCACAGAATATGTCATCCAGAATTATCTCATTAATATCTAAAATTCCTGATTTTGTGGAGTAGTAACAAGCACATTGCATAAGTCAGGAACTTCATGAAGGAATCACGTTTGGAATTAAGATTTGCTATGAATCTCTGTTGTAAAACAAACTTTATTATACATACATAACATGTACATTTCTTTGAATTTGCTACGACTACACATGTTAGCATATCTTATTGTCTCCATATACGAGTACACAAAGTTACTGGCTGTGCCCGCGGATTCGCCCACGTTAGTGATGTTTGTGGTTCCTGCGCCGCCCTTGTAGGTCGTGGCGTGGTGTTATATATACTAATTATGTTCCTGCTTATATATTTTAAAAGTTCGAAATAAAAGTATACTATATCTCCGCAGCGTTACTCACACTTAAGACAAGCTTTGTGTGCGCTCTTCGGTGTAGAGTATTCTTAATGTGGCCTGTTGTCAAAATATCTCTGGTTAGAAAACATTCGCTTAGATCTTCTTATTTAACTGTCTTATTAAACTTTTCCATAGCTACACTTGCTTGGTTGAACTTTTGTCATCCATTCTTACTTTTCTAAAAATATTCCAATTGTCTAAGTATTCTCCTTCCAATTATCTAGTTCACTGCCATTTTACACTATTGCGCTTTCGCATCACACTTTCTCATTATAACCTTCAAAGATTAACCACATATATTTCTCAGTGCTCTCACTCCTCTTTACTGCTCTCAATAATCCATACTCACCCGCAGTACGCTATTCCATTCACCGTAATATGAAAGTATGATGTGAGCTATGAAACATAAATACGTTGTGTTATCCACGAAGGGCTGCACCGGACGCGAGCTACTGATCTCATCGTATATTTAACAAGCCTCGCATCAGCCTCGAGAACTCGCGAACGAGGAATGAACATACATGCATCGAATCACGACTGTTTCCCTCAGGGGTATAGAGACTACGGATTTCCACTTAATACGATTATGACATAATCAAAAAAGTATATGAAGACAAGAAGCATTGTCTTTAAGTGCCTCTGAATCTACACAATGATTAGTAAACCAACGATCAAATGCATGTCCATTGCTGTGATTGACTGACTCGATTAACAAAAGCCAATCAAATCACTTGAGTTTGATTTTGACACGTCGTTAATTAGCCTTTCAGATACCGGGTACTACTTACTTTATAGGCTATTTTATAGCGTTAATCTTTGTCTAAAAAGCTTTGAACTGCTTTCAGAATCTATAATTTTGTTGTGCCGTCAGAACATCACAACTAAACTATCGACTAAAAATCAGAAAATGATCAATGCGATTGGATCGATCAATCGATCCAATTAATGTCAATATAATAAGAAGTGAACAAGATTTAGTTAAAAAAATAGGCTTCAAAACGAATGTTTAATAAAAGAAAAAGATTTGTATCATATCGTACGACTAGTTATGTAAAAGTGACTCAACCGATCTACTCGTCAAAGAACGCAAAGTCTTCTTCTTTGAACTCTCCCACACTTACCTCATAAACATGGTTCGTCAGATCTATTTACCCGACTGCAAGGAAAGGGTTATGTTTTACCCGCCTATCTTTGTTTGTAATATTCTTTAGGGATTAAATATACTGATCATCAAAAATACTAATTGGTCAGCAAATATTGCACAGCATAACGAGCATCTATACGCCTCAAATCACTGCATTTCGTCGGAAGTGTTAGGTTATGTTAGATTCCTTTTTTTAAACCCATCCAAAAATAGGAGCCTCGCGAGGCGGGGCTCCGTCGACTTAGTTTGATCTGTTTAAAGTTTGCTGGCCATGAGTTACTGATCAATTAGCTATTTCTGCTCACAGATTATATTTTTCTGCTCACAAAAATACCAATACTATGCTAACCATTTAAATAACACCCTATTCTTTATTCCCTCATATCTTCTAAACCGCTCGATGGATTTCTTTAATTAAGGTATCGTTAGTTTAGAAGTATTTTGCAGTTGACATTCTCATTACCTACTGCATGCTATTTTAGGTAATGAGACTCTTTTACATAGTTATATATTTTTAAAAGCATGATACTACACAGATCTTTCAAAAATTACATTTCTTATGCATTTATCCTACTTTAATGTATCTTTTACAATAAATACTTACAGCAAAAATTCATAAATAAATTCCTAAAAAACATTTCTTATTTTCAAAAGCCATTTTTCCAAGTTGAGTACCAACAAAGCGTTTTGTGTTGACTCTTACCGTACTTATATTAAATCTTTCTAACGTCAAACTCAAAGAGACTGCCTCAACTCGTTTAGTTCCAATTGATTTACTCTCATAGACAAAGGAACTCTTTTAACTCGTATCATTTGTATCCTTTTATTTATTTCCATGATGATGTGGACCCTGCTGGGTGCCATTAGACCGCCGTCCGTGCAAGTTACAACAAATGACGCATGTCACTAAAAAGTTGGACAGTTTGTACATCACCGAGCGAAAGAGAGTAGGGATGTCGACAAGAAGTCGTCTGGTCTCGTCCATGACTGCTTTTTGTTTCAGAAGATATTTCTGTAATAAATCTATTAAATACGGTCTGCCTTAATGACACTGAGAGTATGTGACTGTTGAGCATGAAGTTCCAGGTTCGATGGCTTTTGTTACAAGAAATTGTTACTAGCAGCACATATTATGTAGTCCGGAGCTGTGTCCAGTAAAAATACAGTAGGTTCGCTCTATTGCGTGGGACATTTAACCTTAGCTGGTGAAATAATGGTACGAAACACCTACGTACCCCTATGTACGCCTGTGAGACTATTTACGCCTGTATTGAATAAGCCACAAGTTATCAAACCGACCAATCTTGAAGTCACAACTCTCAGAGCATTGCTACAACGAGCCTTCTTTAAAAAAAACCTACCAAGAAAATACACCACTATTAAAAGTTGTTTTTCCTTAAACTCATATATTTGCATCTGATTGGTGGCTATTACTCCGCAGCTATTGGCTTGTCAGCAGCCAAGTGGCGAGCGGTAGCTTATTGCGTCCGATACGTAATTAGTCCGTCACAGCAGCCGGCATTGTTCTCCGTGCGCTACAATGGACGCTCGAGGAAGCGTATTAACGCAATACGTGCGGACCAATGTATTATGCAAATGTCCTTCCTTTAATATGGATAGTACGCCACTATATTAGTAAACAAATTAACGAAAGCCTTCGGCAATTACGCGCATCTTGGTTACATGAATATAGATTTTGCTAAGCTAATAACATTTAAATGATGTGCTGTTTACTGGCCCTATATATAAATGATACCACAGCTATCAGCTTAACAATATCGAGACGTTATGTTAAAGCATCGAGTTTGGACGCCGGCGTTCGAAAGATGGTTATATATGCGCAGTTCTTTGAATCATGGGCATATTCTTAACTGTGAATTAAATGTAGATTATTTCAAATAATAATAATAATAATATATTCTACCACATACACACAACACCATCTAGCCCAAACTAAGCAGAGCTTGTACTATGGGTACTAGACAATGGATAAACATACATATATACTTTTTTTTTGTAAATACATACATATTATACATAGAAACACCCAGACCAAGACAAACACCCATGTTCATGCACACAAATGTTTGACTTGTGCGGGAATCGAACCCGCGACCTCGGGCGTGGCAGTCGGTTACACCAACCACTACGCCATCGAGGCCGACAAATATTCTTTCTTACCATATGATTATATAGTACCAAACAATATTGAAGTAGTACTATTTTTGAATTGGAAGAAGTACTATTTTTGATGGTATAATTGATTAATCATACCATTAAAAATAGTAGTTCCCCCAACAATGGATAGCTAGGATAATGTAATTTTGTTACTATGCTAGAAGTCATTAACATAAAAATCTATCCCTCTCTAACACAAAAGCAGGCCCCATGCCAGTCAGATTATGTGCAACATAAACAGCAGAGTGACGTAACTACAAATATAAAACATTATGTTTGCTCTACAAACAACAGCTACCAGCGAAACAATCAATAGTCGAATATGGCTAACTTCCAACTTTGCGTCCTACTATTTAGTCAACGTCTTTATGTATAGAATACATATGGTAGAACACAGTATTGCAAAGACAGACCATTACGCTCTGATATCTCAAAGAGAGAACTGTCGCTCGTTTTCCCAATTACCCATTGAAGTAAAACTATTTCTCAGATGGTATCCGTCCCAATGTCTTGGGGTAGCTCTTCAAAATATTTACATAACTATTACTAACTTAGCTTTGCCTCCTCGTGACTATGGCTACTGAAAAGCATCTGAATAACAACCGAACTCGTAAGAATTAAGAAAGATTTGATATACAATTTTCTTTAAAAATTTTGCATAGACAATATAATTGGGTAACTTAAGCTAAATGGTTCTATTATGAGTGGCATTGAGAATTGCCTGTAACCAACCAGATATTATTATTTTGTATCATTGATCCAAAGTATGTTGTTCTAGACAAACAGTTTAACGTACTAGTTATCAATATATCTTCACAAACAAAGGTTAACTTATTTATTTTTAACAAATTACCAAGTACAAGTAAAGTTTTATTACATTTTCTTCTAGCTGCACTGCCCAGAAATGTAATTCGTAACCACGACGTGGCACTGACTACAATCCTAATATGTTTAGCCCATCAACAGCATGCAGACTCCTTGATTGTGTAATACTTTCATTCTATCTTACATCCTTAAGTATTTTTTAATTTAACAAAAAACTTTTGCTGTTGTCCACTATTCTAAACTGTCCATATTAGATGCTCTGATGCTGAATCCTGATCTCTCAATACACCTAAAACTTCTTCCTTATTTTAGTAAACTTCTCTTTGACAACAATAATAACCAGATAACTAGCTACAAGTCCATCGAAACAAAGGATTACTCCGCAGCGTTCGCCATATTGGAACCTCACAACGATATCTAGTGACTAATGATCGTTATTTATCTACACACATATGCACGAAGTTCTACAGAACGCCCCCTTTACCCTCCGCGTACAGAGATAGTTCTGAGTAACCGATAGCATTGTAACGAACCTCACCTACGTATATTGAAACTACAGTGCACAATTCCCAGTATTCTCTTGTAGGCTTCCTATTATTCAACCATTGTGTTGAGCTCAAAGCTAAGTTATTCATAGCTGTATACCTGTAGTACATCACAAAGAACAGCTATTTCAATGTATATTGTTCGATTTAAGTATAAAATCCAAAAGAACAAAGAATAAAGTAGTGTTCCTAGAACATTACAATCATCTTAAGTCTCTTATCACTTCTTAATATTTTGTTTATACCTACGGAAAGTTTAAAAAAAGAAAATGGCTACTGTGTTTCTAAATGTGCGTTGTCGCTCCCGATTACCAGGACATTATAAATGAACAAGAGTGGGCAGGACACTGGTTGTACACAAGCAGCGCTGTAGACACGTGCGCGGCGTAACACGGCGCTGCCGCCCTGGTACCGAACTGTTCATTGCACGGCTTGTTCGAAACAACACTGTGCACAGAATCTGAGATGTTAGCGTGCTCGGTTTAATTGCTCAGTTAAACTTGTATTAACTTGATGTAACTGAAAACTTGATAGAATACAAATAATGTTTTAAATGTTTATTTATTTCCGTATAGATCTTAATAAAGTGTACGCGAAACTATCTTCAGAATGAAGGCGTAATTATTTATGCGAAGCGTAATATCACACAGGTGTATCAAAAACTATAACGTGGATCAAGTCAGGCGAATGTTAATGACGACATTCGGGTAAAATTGGTGTACGCACACGTCTATGTGTGAGTGTATCTATTTCAGTCTGTATATATCTTATCTCTGCCTCAAGCGCGCCATAGAAAGTAATAGATATCATGCGAAGAATGATAGGCAAAATACTTACACGACGAAAAATACAAAAAAATAATTGGGACAGTCTTTGGGGACTGCCGATAGAAGTGAAAACTTTAATTCTTGATCATAAACACTTCTTTATAAAGCAATTTATAAACCAAAAAATAATTCAAAAATGAAAAGCGTTCGGTGACGATGACATTTCTGAGATATTGTTAATATTCTAAAATAATTCAAAACTGGAAAGTGTGGAAGCGTGAAGATGACGCGAGTTCTATGATTTTCGTTCACCCAAGAAGTGCTCAACGCACCTAAAGAAGTTTTCACTTTAAAAATTATTCAAAATTGCATAGATCGTTATAATATTTTCGAGGTTCTGTGAATCTAACAACACTATACTTGGCTATTGCGTATCCATGGTGAACTATGACCTAAAGTCACTAATTCTAATCAGGAGACCGTACTCAGCATTTTGGTTGTAAATAAGTAACGTATTACATACTAATCATTGTCACAGCTAAATCATTGTGTCAACGAATGTAAGATGCAATTTTTTTTACACGTAATATTGCAATGTTTCTTACATAAATTGTCTTAGCATATATATATATATATATATATATATATATATATATATATATATATATATATTTGGACGGCCTCGATGGCGTAGTGGTTAGTGTAACCGACTGCCACGCATGAGGTCGCGGGTTCGATTCCCGCACAAGTCAAACATTTGTGTGCATGAACATGGATGTTTGTCTTGGTCTGGGTGTTTCTATGTATAATATGTATGAATTTACAAAAAAAAAGTATGTTATATGTATCTTTATCCATTGTCTAGAACCCATAGTACAAGCTCTGCTTAGTTTGGGCTAGATAGTGTTGTGTGTATGTGATAGAATATTATTATTATATTATATATATATTATACCTATGTACTTTATGAATCTTAAATTCATTGAGGACTTTTGATAAAGATTTGTTAGGTAAACAATCTTAAAAGTCAACTTAACTATAATAACTTTCACCGAATATTAGCTTCAAAAGCTGCAATGTCTTTATTTTATCATAATGAACAATAATATGTATTAAATAACACATTATGATCCTAGAATGCCTGTTATAATTGTAAATACATAGTAGTAATAATAAATAATCAGAGCCAAGCGCGCAATAAACTCGCTTAACAAACTCAATCGCGTTTCACTCATCATACCGACTAACATAATTAGACCCCTTATCATATACAATTATAACTACATGATAGCTCAATTTCTCTAGGACTCTTCGACTAGGGAATATGTTATCCAACTTCAACAGAACCCTACTTACATTCATTTATCGCCTCAAGGTAGCTCTTCTATTACTGGCAGAATCACAAGGGATTAACGTACAGTGTAATTAGACCTCTGCTCACAAATAGTTAGGCGGTGATTGTAGATCAATATATCTGGTCATGTCGACAAGGGAACAGGCCGAATCTATCAACGTTATTTTCTGTACGGAGGGATAATGTGGTCGAACAGTTTCGTTGATTGTTTGCGCTAATACTGAAAATGTTTAACACAAATAGTAACTTTGGAACCGAATGTTATATATGTAGATCTTACATTGTACTTGTACGGTACACATATTAACAATTGAATAGTAATTATTATTATTCTTAAGACCGGTCTGTGTTGCAAGCCTTAGGGGAGACCTTTGTCCAGCAGTGGACGTCCTTAGGCTGAGATGATGATGAATTATACTAGACTGCATTGTGTGCAGTTTAAAAAAAATGTGTATTCTTTTGAACACATATTTATTTCATTTCGCGATAAATCGTCAGTGTAACGTTATAGCTAGTCAATCTAGATTTAGGGACTAGATTGGCCAGGATAGCTTTATAGCGGAGATAATTCAAAGATATATGCAATTACAAGGTTTTTAATTACAAATTACAGAAATGTTGGTAGGAATAACAACTATATGTTAAACAAAAGAACAGGGCGTGGGTCTAGTAAAATAAATAATAAAAATAATCTTTGTTACTTAATCATGTGTAAACTTCTGATCAGATTTAATTAAAACTTGGCTCACAGATATATCATATTCTGGATTAACATACAGGATACTTTTCATATCGGTATACATTCTCGTGGAACTCACGGCAGCAAAGTCGCAGCAAAAGTAGGAAGGTATACCAGCAACGTTCAAATAAAAAGATAAGATTTCTTGTTTTTGTAGAGTATATAAATATAATATATGTATAATATCAGCCCTGTATGAAACTGTCCTACTGCTGGGCACGGCCTCTTCTCAGTGTGAGATGGGTTAGGCCATAGTCCACCATGCTGAGCCAGTACGGGTTGGTAGACTTCACATATCTTCGAGAAATACGGAGAACTCTCTGACATGCAGGTTTCCTCACGATGTTTTCCTTCACCGTTAAAGCTAAGTTAAAGTTTCCCACTAGGCTATCGCTGTTGTTAATATAATAGTTTTGCTTTACTCAGGTCCACCGACCCATCTCACAGCGAAAAGCAAACAGCGGAGCTAATGGGAATTGAGAGACAATAGACGTTATAGACTCGGAATGGACGAATGACCGGCGACTTAGTGGAACTGACGACACTACTGGGAGTCGTTAGTTATAAGCAGCGCAGCATCAATTGGTGTGCAAACCCTTTGGGAAGGTTATGATCAACTGTCAGCCTCCAATTGTTGTGACGAAAGAGAGAGAAAGAGATGTTTATGTTTCACTTTTACCGTTAAATTTAGCTATATATCATAGAACAATAATTACATTTAAGTGCCTTACTATCGTAGCCAACGTATGTAGTAGCATATTTGCCACTTTCGTTACATTAAATAGTTAGTAATACATAACTAAATAAAATTTACAAAGACACTTGTAACACTATCTACGAGTATTTAACACATCATAAAAATAAAATTGTTCTATATGTATATTACTACGAACGGCAGAAAACCTAGCAGCAAATCTGAAGGTAAGCAGTAATCACCGATCACGGCTGTGTGCCTTGGTATCACAAAAGCAGTTCCAGCACGCCTACTGCTATTGGATACTCTACACAGTCTCTGTACAGCCCCGATCGAACCGGATCACTCATGCTAAAACTAGCAAGGCTAAAACTAGCAAGGCTAAAACTACTACTCTTAGATATAACTTTCTTAAATAATATTACTAAAAACGTCCCACAGTGTCAGATAAGTTTATAATAAGATCGTTCGATATCGAGCGCAGCCAGTCGCGCCGCGGTACACATCGTTGTTATAACTTATACAAGCAACGAGTTCAAAACATTATTTTATTACATACCTAAACTTTTATATAAAAGTTGAACTTTTAAATAAAAAGTTTACAGTTTTTAAAACTAAAGTTAGGTTACAGGACAGTTCAATAATTTCCAATATGCTGGCATAAGTTTCAGCTTCGACTCACACTCGCCTTGAGATCGGTTAATGCAATAAAACTTTTTAATACAGATATTTTTTTTAATTTAACTATTTTCATGATGATTGATATATGTTAACAAACGAAGAAAACTCTTTCATTAATCAAAAACAAAAATCTTTATTATCCTAATAATTCATTTGGTTCACAAAGAAATATTTGCGTCCAATTTTGATGCTTTTTGAAGAGTGTTTGTGCTTTGTGGTCTGTGCCGAGTGGCGAGGTTAATTGTTACATTTACAGTAACTAAGCTATACTGTAAATAGTTATATATTTACATATACCTAAGTCCTTACATAAGTTGTAGATAATAATCACAAATAGATAAGATGTACTCTAAGGGTTAACTTATATTATTACGTACCTATTGCGTAGTTACTGTACTTTATACTAAATCAATAGTCTACGTTGCTATGTAAGAGACAGAAATATTAAGTTCTTCTCAAATATATGAACAATCACATTCGTAAGAAATGTGAAATTTGGCATTTTCACGATACATTGAGCCGCGAGCGGTGTACCTCTATCAAATATTATCGAATAACTCTCTGACGTCTGCGATGGAATACAAAACGATGTTAAAGTCCGCTAGCGTCGGGAAGCGAACGTTGAGAGTAGACATTGAATATCCTTGAACGGAATATTACATCGGACCTACATATATTATGTACGCGTACATATGGGTATCTCAGCCCGCGGCGCTGCTCACATTAAAACCCTGCTCATATTAATGTCACTTTTTATTCAAAAAGGAAAACACCAAAGATTGCTAAGACGGATAAAAAGAAAATCAAGATTCGAAACTACCATTTTTGGATCACAAAATATTTGTCCTTGCAACACTCGGCCGACGTGATAATAACTTAAAACTTTGCTTCAGCGGCGCAATCGAAGCACTATAGTAATCTAGAAAGTAACTTATCTAGCAATTAGTCGCTCAATGCATCCGATGCTGTAGTGGGATACATAAGTAGTGACAAACACGAAGGACTCTTAACCAACTATCCATCGCTTTAACTAATCCTTACGTAATATTATAACTTCGAAAGTAGTCTGCTGTCCTTCTGTTTGTCTGTTAGCTCTTTATGGTTTCACTCAAACACTCAATCGATTTGGATGAAAATTGGTACAAAGGTAGGTCAAAACCTGGGGAAGGACATAGGCTCCTTTTTATTGATACAGGTACCACGCGGCCCAATCCGCGCACAAAAGATAGTTGTTATATAAGCATTTGCTTTTAAGAATGTAATGAAACCTTTCACGTACTTTGTGTCGTTATCGTGCAGCTGTAAGTAGGTTGTCGCGAGCAATGCCTGTGCGCATCCCGCGCGCTTACACTATTGCACAAATGTACACTTTCCCTCTGATCCCCAGATAATTCGATCTTATGTCGATCTTCTACAACTAACAGACTGTTTCCTTGATGGGAAGTACATGAGACGGAAACATAAAGTACTTTGTGTGATCTTGTACTCGTATCTTGTACTCGTAAGTTCGACAAACGTTTTGCATCTTAAAATTTACAACGTTAATTGAATGTGTATTTTATTAAATTTTCTCGCTCTCCCACTTTATATAAAAGGCCCTTTGGTACGGGGGAATACACATAAGCTCGGAACAAGAATTATTTCATAACACATTTTTTGTCTTGTGTGTATCGAACCCACCATTCTCAATGTGACTGCAACAACAACGCGATTAATTGCCTGCTGCGCCATTCTTATTATTTGGTAATTTGGTAACAGTTATTCATAAATTCGGCAAATAAAGATATATAAACTGACAAGTGTGCTTTAAAAAATAGAAACTGTGTAAAGCAAAACAGGTATCACAGAATCGTAGTAAGCGGCAATCCGTAGTATCCTAATCCTAACTTCCTAACTAATATTATAAAAGCGAAAATGAGTTTGTTTGTTTGTTTGTTACCTTTTCACGCCTAAACCGCTGAACCGATCATCCTGAAATTTTGCATATACGTTGACAGGTGTACAGAAACGGACATAGGCTACCTTCCATCCCGAAAAAAATTACTGTTCCCGAGGAAAAGAACAATAACGTTCTTATGATAATAGATGGCGCCACGTGTCTTTCGAATCATGATTGAATTATATTATTACAAGCAACGTACAACCCAAATTGATTGTCAAATTCTAAATTAACGCGAGCGAAGCCACGGGCAAAAGCTAGTCTGTCTATATTCCTGAATCTATAATAAATATATTTTAGTAACTTAATATGAAAAAACAGTTTCAAATAGGAAGACTAGCGGAGATAGGCGTACCTATAGGAACACTAAATAATGTCACAGTCTAGATCTTGTATGTAACAAACAGGTGTTACCTTTTAGCTCTTAATTATATTTTACTTAAATTATATTCAATAGCACTGAATTAAAATCGCCGTTTCTAAGTAGTACTATTTGTGAACTCGCGACTATAACGACAGAGATTTGCCGGCACAATATGGACGGCTGTGGATAGTACACCCGCCCAGCCAGCTTTCGCGCAAAAAACCTAGGGATTTCGTGTATTTTAGCGACACGGACGGACTTGGGCGTGCTTTCGTATCGGATGTTTGTGCTAAAAGGTTTTTTGTGTAGCCCTGCCCTCCCCACAGTTATGGGAATAATGACACAAATAACGACTTATACATTGCTGCGCAGCTTTTATTGTTTTATACGATGTGTTTGTTTGTATTTGTATTTTGTACTGCTCTCTGCGTATGTTTGGTTGTAAAAATATGGTAATAAACTGGGAATATTTTTTTGTGTGTGACAATTTTTGTTATGGTGAGTGAAGGAAGTAATATGAAGGCTTATGACAACTGGCGACTGTGCCTGCGTGCAGTATGGGTGCCCAAGACGCTGCGCTATCATAACACGCACTGGTAGTATCTGTTCCATTCTTTGACTTTCAAGAGTTTTCGGTTAGGTCCGCAACGTGATTGCTGTAAGTGTACTTTGGTGCTTTGGTAAGCATTTACCATCAGGCGTGTTTTGTGCTTATTTGCCACCTTAGTAAAAAGTCGCACAGATGTATGTATATATAGCAAACTTTATCTGAGCACCGAATTGACAAATACCTCATTGTACTTTAACTACATTTCTTACACCTATTCTAATATTATAAATGCAAAAGTAATGATTTCTGATTGTTACGGTTATTTCAACATCCTGTACTAATTGTAGACGATTGGTACAGGCTCGGTCAGGCGTATACTCGGTAGAAGAACATAAACTATGTACTTAGAAATAATAGCTGCTATGGTGTTTGTTTGAAATAAATACGAACGCAGTCGCGGTTGAAAACTAGTTAAGTATACACGTACACACATGTTTTATTATATAAATGTTGTCACAATGCTCGTTACGGGATTACATTAATTATCGCGAATCAACGCAAGGTTTCCCTTTTTCCTGTACGGTGACATTATTATTTTAGTATGTGATTTAATGCCAATTTTGAGCATTGTTTTCGTATTAACAACCGTTTTTATATATCCACCTTATGTCTTGTTAGAGATATGTCATGATTTCATTTAACTTTGGATGCCATTTTGTAAAAATATTTAGATTCAAAGATAAAAAGATTAACCAAAAGAATACATGATAGAAATATTAATAGCGCAGTCGAAGGAAAGACTTCGGCAACCGTTTATAGTCTACATTGGTGACATTTGGAGAAACTGTGACGAGCGTGTATAAAGAATGTTAGTAGAGTAAATTAAGCATGACATTTATGCCAGGATCGCAGCAAGTGAACAATCGTAGACTTTGCCTATCACTCCGGGAAAGAAGCGTCATCCCATGTCCATATACCTTGTTAGACAAGTGACGTACTTGTTGGTTTTACTTGTAGTGATTTTATGGGCAACACTTAGTCTAGTATTACCATTTAATGGCTTTCCTAAACAAATAATATGAAGACTACATGCAGCCACTAACAATTTTCTTATCTGTGCTAAGTACACTTTAAAAAGGTAGTCACAGCATTTGACAAACATAGTTTGTACCTTCCGTCGCTTTTACACATGTTTTTTTTAATTACTAGCAATTTGGTTTATTTAATAATAGTATTCTTGTTAACCCAGTTAAGCTAGAATGCTTGTGTAAAGAATGAGCTTACGTCGGTAGTGCAATACTGATATTTGAACCCATTGGACAGCCATTGTGCTACGCCACTTCTTAATCTTATTTTGCACTTCTAAGTCATATTTCAGAGACAACAGCCTAATAACGCCATAGTGCGTTTTAGTTTAAGGTCAAAGTTATATTATTTTGATATTATGAGGTAAACTCCGAGTGAGCTCGAGTGTGGCACACGAGAGGACAGCGAGTGCGCCGCACTCATTGAAACAAATAAAAAGTCGCGCTCGGCGCTTGAACTTGACCACCTTCTAATCAAGCTTGAGGTCTCCCTGTCCTGGTACGACGAGGGTATTTATTATGTATACCAGTACTGTGCCTTATGCCTCTTATTCTTCGGCGTCTACGCGCCGATGTTAGTTTAGGTGTAGCGACTGTATTCTTTAATGGCGTAGGGGATAAAGTGATCGTCTAGATATTACAGTACGAAAACACTGTGTTAGTTCTACCCTTCCAAGTAATGGAAAATGTTCTGGTTACCAAATTATTGTTCTAAGTTTAGGTATTACTGTTACTTAAATGGTTTTTATAGTACTGCATCATCATCATCATCTCAGACGATAGAGATCCACTGCTGGACATAGGCCTCCCACAAGGTTTTATTATTATTTAATTATTATTATTATAACTATTTCTAAAACTGCATTTTGAAAGTAATTCAAGCAAGTTATCTTAACAACACGTAATAGGAAGCGTTTCCGGATCCCGGGTTGCTACTAAGGAAACTCCAGTGCTTATTGCCCAGATCCGAGAATCAAACACGGAACCTCACGCCCGAAAATATGACCTTAAACCAATGCTACAAAACCAACAAGATAATGTCTAATATAGAACTTTCATTAATACATCATCGTTAGAGCGATGTGGTCTGTCACTAGAGCTCCAGGCTCCATAGTGAGGAGGCTGCGCTAATCATAATTATTAATTATCTTAATTGTATCACAGCCTGAACTAACACGACTCTATCGAGGTAGAGCCGGATGTGCGTCATCGGTCTTGACCTAATCATGACCTAGATACTGTGCATCTCATAAAAATTATACATTAATAAATTATAATATTATTATTAATAAAATAGTATTAATGACTCAAAAATTAAAATTCTACTATATTTTGTCGTCGTCATTCACGTTATCGTAAATGTTGTCAATAAATTTATATCCCTCGCGAACAGTACTTATTTTTTGGATGAAAGGTACTCTCTGTCCTTTTCTGTACCCTTGACAACGTGTATGCGAAGCTTCGTCATGGTCGATCTAGTCATTAACGCGTGGAAGCGTAACAAACAAACAAACTCACATTTGCATTTATAATAATTTGTAATCGCTTATCTTTAAGAAAAATTACACCGGGTTTCTGAAAGACAACGTCGTGTCAAAATCAAACGCATGATAAGATTGGCTGTTGCTAATGCAGTCAGATTTCAGTAGTCGACAAGCGTTTGACTATCCGTTAACAAATGTTTGTGGTTATGCCCTGAAGCCGTCATAAATAGAAAAGGATTAATTTGACATTAACAATTATATTAGTAAAATGAAATATATCGGATTATGAAATATAATAGTAATATTAGGTCGTAACCAACCAGCGTGCATACAAAATGTAATAACAGAGAATGAAGCAAGATCCATCGTATCGGGATTGGGATCGTAGCAATTGGCAATCACTAGACTCTGGCTTACCCACCCGGAAATAAAACTATGTCTGTACAAGTTGAGTCTATTTATATATCTGTAACAATACTATCGAACATCTCAGAGCTTCACTGTGGTAAACGTACCAACTTATCATTACTTGTGGTATTCACCAATAAGAATACTGAAGCAAAAACTTGTCGTCACAGATGCAGACTAGACGGTGCAATCATTTGATCGAATCTGCGTATCGAAACATCTATACACTTGATAATCTGAATCCCAATACAATGGTGAGGCACATCTTCGCACGTGCCTAATATCGTTCATTGACGCGCTGTAACCCAGTAACTGTGTACTCTCCTGTAATCCTGTATCCTGACCCGGTGTTCTGTGTCCCGAGTGCGTGATGTCTATCTGTGTGATGGTACATTCCGGCGCTGTATGTCCCGGTAATGTGTTGTTCCGACATTGTGTTGTTGAAGTCTCGTATAACGAGCCCGGGGACTCCGAGACGAGATGAATAAATTTAGCGTACTTTCGATATAGACAAGATTGGAAGGAATTTGGATACTAAAGTCGGTGCAAACAATAAGAATTATGTAAGTTTATGTATTTATAAAAATAGTTTGGATAGCACCAAAAGGTTAGACTAAGGTAAAAAAGTTTTTCATAATAAAATTATTGCTAGTAGAGGAACTCGCCAGGCACTCTCGGATTGCCCACCCCAACTATTGCAATAGAGAAAGGTAGGCTATACTGAACTACTCTGGGTAGGTAGATCCGCGATGTGGGACCCGGACGTACTCCAACTTGTAGAATGCCGCTTCGAACACAAAATATGCGTCAACACGTGTTTCATCTCAGCACGAGGCATCGTAAGGACCGTTTGGCAACAAAGAAATCAATCTAATTCGATTCAATAAGTTCCTCACCGTCAGGTGGAGCCTATTGTCGTCTTCTGGCCGCAATCCCAGGCATACTGTTACACTCTGCCTGCACCAGAAATTGAGTCTGAGACTATACAAACTATGCCACTGAACCAACACGAGATTTAATAATTGACTTTTTGCTCTTTCTTTGTTAGTTGTGTAACTAAGCATGTTACCAGTTTCAGCATAGTATCTGAATACTTTATAGTCGCCATGTTGCTGTAATCGCACCATAAATGAAATAGAAACACAAAATAGTGAAAAATTATGCCAAAATCACAGAGATTACACAATCAAGACTAGCTTCGAGAAAAAAATAGTTGTATTAGCAGACAGCAACACGACAGTCATTGGTATAGTCTAACAGAAATTCCCAAGAGGAGCCTTGTGTCTCACATGTCATTATATTTAAGCGAAAACTCTATGCCAATATCTACCGACATGTTTATATACGATTGGTTTAGCGGTAAAAGAGTGCTACACTGAAAATGGTAATGAACTACCTTTCTCATTCATGATAATCCTGGTATTACTAACGAACATAGACTGTGGTAAACACTTATCATTAGGCACACCGTACGACTGCTTACATCAGAGTTATACTAAAATAGAGTATGCATGATATCTCGATATCCACCAAAAACAAGATTGAAATAATACTGCTATGAAATGGCGTCATTTTACCTTTTGTATGCATGTGCAATATATTATCTACATAAATATCAGAAAATATATCTCGTGCGTTCTTTCTTCTATGCGTATTTATTTCTACATTTCAAATGACGTAAAGCTATACACATACGTCGATCAATTGCCGCAGCGATCATATGAATACATTTTATATGTAGCAATATAAACGGTTTACGCACACACATAAAAGTGCTACATCTCATGATTAGCGGCGCATTTATCAAACCGCGCCAATGGCGCATCTACATCCGTCATGATAAAAATCTCACGCGTTCTAATCCTCCTAAATGTTAAACTAAATCCTAACACATATTAAGAATGCAAATGTGAGTTTGTTTGTTACGCATTCACGCCTTAACTACTCGACCAATCATTATGAAATTTCGCATACACATTGTCAGGGGTACAAAAAAGGACATAGGGTAGGTACCTTTCATCCAGAAAAAATAACTGTTCTCGAGGGGTAGAAAACTGCCATAAGCTACATAATATTATCTTAAGTTTACACGTTTATAACCTACATTTACGCGAGCGGAGCTGTGAGCAAAATCTAGTGTGTAATATAGCACAGACGACGATCCTGACAATCGTGACAACTTGTTACCGAAATAATTAATCTGACATGATTGCATTTGAGACGACAGTTAACAGTTGCTTAGCATGACACTGCGTCATGTTATGTATCTGTTAAGTGTCGTCTCGCGCACCATCAAGTATTGCAGGATTGATCTTAACAATTTTGTACAATTCGTGGCATATTTTTGCCAACTAAACTCTTAGCTGTTCAACACAGCACAACTTTTATTAGTTATAACTACTCTCATAAGTGCGTTATGTGTTTGGAGCTACGCATCCGAACAGCTCAGCGTTTTATATTTGTGCGTTGCATGCACATTTGAGACGCGTTAATTTTATAATTTTATTTGACTTTGTAAGTCAGTTCGCAATCGAGCAGCTACCAAGCTCAACTACCATTAAACCATTAAGTTTACCATTTTTAATATTAATTGACCATTTACTAACCAGTTGTTAAGTGTTTTTACAAATATTGACTTTAGAATAAATATTATCTCTTAACATACCATTCGTGGTATCTATTTAAACGCAGTTACTCCTTAAAACTACTCTATTAAACATAAAAGAGCTCGCTCCGCTACATTATGAGTGTATATTCTTTGAGAACAATAACTTAAATTTTTTTATAGTGTATTTAACACAATTAAATCTATGGTGGTACAAATCAACTATATCGACTGTGATATAATTATGCGACATTATTCAAATAATATTCGGATGGCGTCGTGGTTTAAGTGCCGCCTCGCCACTGCCACTGCGCCGAGTGTTGTGGGTTCGAATCCCACACGAGACAAAGCTTTGTGTGCTCCACAAATGGTTGTTCCGAGTCTGGGTGTTCTTTGTGTCCATTGTTTGAATGTTTGCAAAGTCCCCGCGACACAGGAATTATTCCTAGTGCGTAAGTCGCCTTTTTTTAAGAAAAGTACATGCGTGATGTAATGTATGTAACGACTGATGTTAGAGCTTATTTTTGAGGTAATAAGACACACGATTAAGAAATTCTTGTCATAAAAACGCTGCTATAATATCAGTCAATTAAAGTGTAAACCATATTTTCCAAACAAAACATATCGCTCAATATTTTAGTAATATCACAATATGAGGTAATGTGCACACAGCTTAACGAAAACGTATACATAAGTCGTAACTCGAGATTACCCCACATTTATAACGCGCCGGAGATGGGAAGAGAGCAGCCACTTCCGCGCATCAGATAAGCGCGCGACTTCCGAAATTGATCGGGTAATACCGTGAATATGACGGCTTTGTCACCCTCGCAGTATCGGGAACACTTTATAAAAACATCACGACGACGCTCAAAAGGGAATGTCTCTGAGTTTTATACATGAAAAATGTTTAGCTAGATTAAAGGAATGCCTTCGTACTAACAAAAAATTTTTTGAAAGACATACAATCAGTAGGTATTAAATCATACGGGGTGACAGCTTTACGTGTGGCTAGCCAGTAGAGCCTGTAACAAAGTTATGTCTAGATTCCACGTACCTACTTGTGTATACTAGACAAAGTATGTTTATTACACCTAGGCACAATAGAAAAAAATCTCACTGCACTTGGAACTTCATCCCAGAGCACGAAGTTTGATTAGTTGTCTGAGTAGTTACTAACCATAAAACCTCTACAAAACCTATTTGAGTGCCTAGTATCTACTTGTGCAAAAATGAGCTCAAATAAACCCCAGTTTTACCAAAATATCAACGGGATTTTCTTTTAAGAACACTTCATTAGCACTTAGCAGCACGGATAGATAGAAGATAAAACCTCAACATTTTCAAAGTGAAACCTAATAGTAATCTAGCGTCATTAATCTCGACCTAATCACACTAATACAACATTCTTATGAAGCTCAATCTGAACCTAATGTTTGTTTATACCCATTTCAATTAGTTTTCCATACCATGGTTCTATAAACATACACAACAACATCGTTCTATATTAGTTGTAGCGCCTGTATTTGCGTGGCGAGCTTTTCATAAAGTCAATACCGGCCAGGAACTGTAGGTGCAGCTATTTTGCGTACAGTTCACGCAGATTGGTGCTGCGCATACATAATGTACCGCCGAACACAGTTCCCCGTGTTCCATACATGTATGTACATGTATATGTATATCGGGCTTACCATGTACCTACTACACTATTCTGGATTTGATTTTACTGGAATGGAAAATGTTTCGTTACATTTCCCATGCCAGTTTCAAATGGTTTAATCTCGTGGCCGACGCTCCAACACAATGCTTTGTCACTGTGTCTAGTTGATGAGTTAAAGAAAATAGAAAGCACGGATGGCGTAGTGGTTGATGTGGTCGCCTCGCCCCTGCCGCTGCGCCAAGTGCTGTGGGTTCGAATGCCACATGGTAGCAACATTTGTGTAATCTACAAATAGTAGTTAATCTCAGAGTGGGTATTCCTTATGCCCTTTGCTTACATTTTTGTAAAGTCATCCGTGATACAAGAATTATCCCTATAGTGAAAGCTAAACAATAGCCGTCTACATTTAAGCTGTTTATATGTATACTTGAGTAGATTTAATTTTATTATGTTTGTACCCGCTTTTTCTTCTTATAAATATATTAACGTTATATAATTTACATAATATGCAGAAACAAAAACATTGTTGCTTATTTAAAAAATATGCTAAAAAATACTCTAACCATAATATATATACAACCAAAATTTTAGTACATATATTACTTTAGACGCTGTTATATATAACTATCACTCAATTAAATCAATGTATGAATAACTGCATATGTAATCATTTTTATAATACTTCTTGCAAAATAGGTAAGTATTTGATTTAGTAAGTACCATTCCTCTTGTAATATCTGTTCTGACAATAAAACAGTAACACTGAGATCTAGTACAGCCAAATATATTCTGTAAGAGTCTATCGTGTTCGGCGCCAAATGTTGTCTCGGTAAACAATGTCTACAAGTCGCGACGAAGAGCAATTTCTATTCGTGATCTGAATATTTTTTAAGTGTGACGACGCTTCGGTAACATTAAAAACGTCTCTCGCTTCAGGGAATAATCATTACATCGCGAGTTTTCACCAAACATTGTAATAACAGATACAAAGTATTTATTCAAAGAATAATTATGTCGAAAGGAATTGACAAACATTAAAACAACGGCCACAGATAACACCCAGATTATGAACAACATTGCCGATGACACTAATTTTTGTCCCGTGTGGGAATCGAACCCACGAAATATGGCCCGATGGCAACAGCAAGGCAAGCACTTAAACCATTACTACGCCATTCGTGCACTATATTTTTATTAATTTCAATGCTCGAAAATAGGCGCGTGTTTCTGTTAAGCTATATGATTTGGTACACTATTATATCATACTTGCAGTCAAATCATGTGTATCACATAAAGTTTTGGTCAGCGCTGTGCACGCGCGCGCTTGTGCATATTAAACAGCTCGACGCATATTTAAACATAGGGCAGTTTTTATGATGAGTAAAGTCGTTAGTTTGTTATTTCGCATATTACGTGTCTCACAGTGCATCCCCTAAATAACATCATGATATCCCTCAAGTTAGCAGCTATTTAGGTGGCTAGAGAGTTAGTTTATTAAAACCTATGAGGCACATTGCCAGACCCTATGCTACTAATAATAAGTTTCTTAAAGGCAAACCCAATAACATTTTTGTTGACTCGAGAACCGAACTCAAACTCACGATTGTACGCAAACATAAACATAAGTTTATACCACGAAAATAACGAGGAACCTGAGTGTTTATTGCCTTACATGCATATCAGCGATTTCCAACCTTAAATATGTACAAACATTTCTCTTGCGCTCTTTACATATATGTAGGTAAGTAAGAGAGTAAGTAATTACGGTCAGATACAAAGAAAACTTATATAACTCATCGTATGAAAATAGACGAAGTTCTCGGTGGCTGAACGGAGCTCTACGATGTTTTATTTCATCTATTTCTCGTTGATAACACAGAACACACGCAATACATATAATATTGTGTAGTAGAGCAATGACTGCGGGCGACGTGGCTCGGTCCCGCCGGCCCCGCGCCGCCGCCGCCGGCGCCGCTGTCGCTTCCCGAGCAAAACAGAACATTTCCAAGAGAAAAATTAACGAAACGCCCGCAGCGATCAAATCCATCGTTATATCAACATTATTCTAATAATGTAAACACGAAAAAAATTCCTTCATATTTTTAATACTTTCTAAGCCAAGAATAAATAAAATTTTCACTAATGATAACAGAAACGCGAGTTTTGGTATATTTTCAGTGTTTATTTTGGTTCTGCTTCAGTGGCGTAGTGGTAGTGAAAGCGATTGCTGTGCCAAAGCATCCATTCTAAAGTGGTACTGGAACTCTAAGTAACTGCCAGGAGATTGGAGCTGTGACCTAGAAGGTAATAGGCTAAGAAAACCATAGCCGGCGAAATGTAGGTATTATACATGTAGCCCACCATCACGCCCATTGGAGGTAAACTATGTTTGTATTTTGGCTATGCTTTAGGTGTCAGTGGGTAATTATTACTATCACAATGACCTACTTTATCTAGACTGATAAAAATCTATTGAATCGCATAGCTTTATTAGGTTAGGTTAGCAGTACTTAGTATACTAACACCCGGTCGCTGCATCAGGGAACAATTCGTTATAGCTGTCGACGGTTAAATTATGACAATTACTAGCTTTTGCGCGCGGCTCCGCCCGCGTGGTACCTACATCAATAAATAGTAGTCTATGTTCTTCCCTAGGTTTTAAACTATATCTGTACCAAATTTCATCTAAATAGGTGGAGTGGTTTAGCCGTGAAAAGGTAACAGATAGACAGACAGAGTTACTTTCGAAATTATAATATTAGTAAGGACAAGGAAGTAAGGATTTCATAGAATATGTGTTGAAAAATCTGTCTGTAGGTAAATTGACTTGTTTTATAATAATCATGATATAATACCGGGCTTATGTGACTATCTGTAGTGACGGTGACCATTATAAATCATCTTTATATATATAATATATAATTCTACTCTACGTGTGTATTTCACTGAACTCCTCCTAAACGGCTGAACCGATTTTGATGAAACTTTTTGTGTGTGTTCAAGTGGATTCGAGAATGGTTAAGATATTTTTTTTCTCTTGTGTACAGGACAACGTCTGCCGGGACAGCTAGTATAATATACGTATTCCACTGGCAAATCTACATTACGGTTCATACTACGTTTTACAGCTGATACAAAAACAATACCTAAATATTATTTGTCTAAGCGTAGTATGTTTGTGTGTGTGCATGTTTTCAAAGCTCACCCTGTGCATACACAACGCGTACACAATACTTAAGTAAAGTATTTATACGTTCACACGTGGTGAGTGACTACAATTACAGACGATGTCCTTACACGCTGTAAACACGGCACTTGGCTCGAACACGCTGCGGGCTCCACACTGACGACTGTTACACGTACATTGTATGTCGAAGTTTCGTCTTTGTGCAAATAGCTGACGCTAGCGAGAAGACACCTAGCTCTCAAACGTCTCTCATCACTAAAATACTTATGTAATAAAATGCTGCATAACTTTTCTACAGTATATAAGCTCATCCGCTTAAGAGCGTTTACGAAATGTGACCTGTAGCGAGTTGCAACGCGACGTCGCAAATAAGTGTCCTGTTTTGAGATTGTTCAATTTAAATAATGAATATGAGTTTTATTTGAAAACATTTTAAATAAATTTTAGAGATTTTGATAAACCATTATATTATATTGCATGGATACAGATTATTCGTTATTCTTTTTCTATGTAAATAATGGATCGACAATGTTTGATACGTAGTATGCACAGAAGAGACAGTATAACAAAATACCAGTAGTATCTCTCTCACTTAGTCAAGCTTATGAAAAGAGTCGATACGCTATCCGTATAAAGTACTATACGTGCTGCCGATTCGCATTACATAAAAAAACCCTGACATTTAATTTTAAAAATACTATGAACTATTAGGTATATAAGCACCGGGGTAATCATCGTAGGATTGTGCCTATCGAGCGGGACAAGGACAACGCTACAGGCAATATATGAGTACCTCTCGTTCGCACGTGTACGGTGACAACGTGTTGACACCGGTACTGCAGTACTGCCAGGCGTACTGTTACGAGAATGAGATTTGTTTGTTTACGTAGTAATAGTCATAACTCTTTGGTACAAGGGACAAGGACCAATGGTTATTTTCTAAGATCAAATTTTGTCATGAACATTAAATATAACAGAGAAATATATCACTAAAATACATAATTAAACATTGTACCTTGGTACGATATTTACGACACACACGACATGCATGTATAAAATACCTTCAATTTACGTCTAATCGTAATAATAATGTAATAAAAATAATTTATAATCCTATCTACTCCTTACTCATGGCATACTTCAATATATTTTAGCTATATATGTCACATTAAAGGCTGTATTGATTCAGTTTCTCTCCCTGATTTGTATTCCTCCCATGCACTTCAAAAGAAAAATCATCGCGATATGGGAAAATTAGCATAACCGTCGCGCTCGGTACGTTTTATGAACATTTAATGACGCTGATGATTTATGATAAAATATCTCAAAATTTCTTACTTCGAAGAAAGGGAGGAAAGTGTTCAAGCGGTCGGTTGTGAACAGGATAAACTTATCTTATTGATTCCTTGGTAAGATATTCTGTACAAAGATCTCTGGAAAGCAATTGGCTGAACTACGGTCACAGCTGAATATATTACGTATAATCACGACCTCTTTTAAGAAAGTATTCTGTAGGCAAAAGGCGTTGGCTAAATTGAGACTTTGTTGTTTACATAATTATATGAATGTTTCTATATAAATACTAGAACAAATAAATCATGGAACGATTGATGGTCAGCAGTTATTGCAGCTTGGACGCTGAAAGCACCTAGGGCTTGTGTGCCGCAATAAGAAGCCCAGCGTGCAACCCCACAAAATAAAAACCTCTTACTATGGAACCACCATACTAATTGCATAACAATTGAGAATGCCGTCGGACTGATTCTTGTTTGAACAAGACAGATACCACACTGTGTACTTACTTCTCCTATATTTCGTGTCGTATTTGAATGTGATAGGTTAAGAAATCGCCAAGTGTGCCTAAAGAAATACTTATAACAGGATTATAGCAAATGGCAAGGCGCAGTCTCTATCTACCTCTCCGGAAAACAATCGTAAGTCTATGTATTTATTTATTCAAAGTACACCAACAACATTTTTACAAAATAATTACCTAATATTACACATTTATTAACTGGGATGCAGAGTAAAAACATCACTTAAAGGTGTGCACACCATTCACAGTTTTCATTACATGATTTCCAACGCAAAAATTAAAATTTAAAATTACAATAAAAAATACTTAAAATTACATTAAATGAAATTAATTAAAAATGTATCTAATAATCGCGATTAAATTTAACTACTAGTATAAGATAAATATATACATATACTAGTCTTCATCCGCGGCTTCGCTCGCGTAAATGAAGGTTAGGTTAGGTTAGGTTTGCAACTTTTTTTTTTCTGGATGAATAATAATATTCTACCACATACACACAACACCATCTAGCCCAAACTAAGCAGAGCTTGTACTATGGGTACTAGACAATGGATAAACATACATATATACTTTTTTTTTTTGTAAATACATACATATTATACATAGAAACACCCAGACCAAGACAAACATCCATGTTCATGCACACAAATGTTTGACTCGTGCGGGAATTGAACCCGCGACCTCAGGCGTGGCAGTCACTAACTTTAACACTAACTACTACGCCATCGAGGCCGACTGGTACCCTATGTCCTATTCTGTACCCCTGACAACGTGTATGCAAAATTTCATGTTGATTGAGTAGTTAAGGCGTGAAAGCGTAACAAACAAACAAACTCATTTTCGCATTTATAATATTAGTTAGGATTATAAGTGTTCAGTTTAGACTGAAAACATCGTTCAAGGATGGCGCGACGTTGCACCGTGCGATAATATTTGCACAAATTGTTAGTTCGACGGCGCTCGGCAGTCGGGCGCGCACGCGTATCTACACACCTTTACTCCACAATAGAACACTCATTTCTAAAGAATATAATACTGGCTCGGAAATAAAGTGCACTGGTATTGTGGTTTTACTTATCAAGTGAAGTAGTTGTGAAGTCACAACTGACACCGCGTATCTTATAGGACGTTTGGATGAATAGACAAATGTATGTATAATTTAACATTCGTAAATTACCACTATTAGTAAATTTTCGGCATATACAGGAAAGGAAATTAAGTCTTAAACTCATTAGATAGTCCCCATATAATAGAGGGCCTGTTTACTGCTACCTACAAGCATAATGTATAGAATCTTCGTGCCGCTACAAAGAATTGCCTAACGATAAACATAGTAACAATTAACTTGACCTTGCATTACTCACAGATACAATATTTCACTTGAGGTCTGTAAATTAGATAATTCTCTATTCCACTGTCATGTCGCATTCTACATTCGCATCGACATACTTCACTTCCGAACCATAATCTCTACATAACTATAGTAATAATAGTTTATATAACCAAAATCATAACCTACATTTTACAAAATCATAATACTAGCGATTCCAAAATAATGTCTTTCATATTTGCATATTACACTGTACAGGTAAACTGTATAATAGAACAATTCATATTGTACAACGAACCTAAAAGCTACCCAGAGACAAATCAACAGAAAGTAATCTTCTTTACCAAATACTGAAAATTGAATTCATTACGGACCAACTCAACGGTCTCAACGAGACACAAAGAGCGCAGAACGAGCTTATACTTCCAATATCACAGGCAAAGGCTAGCTAGAATTTAATTTCATAATAATACGAACGAATAATGTCATTACATTGATGAGACAAGGTATAAGACCACTCGGAAAATAAAAACCGGGCGGTGAAAGTGCGCTCGCCGCACCCAACGTAATGATACCTATAACTTTGTTTTAATTCACTCTAGCATTCTTAATTACTTGCATTTTAATTTTGAAATTAAATGAGTCAACGACAGTGACATCTATCGGTGTAGTACCATTAAAAGTTTCAACGTCGACGACAGATGGTGGTAATTTAAAATATGAATGTTGAAGACGGAAAAAAGTTGAAACAAGCTGCAGTTTATCCTGCATAGTCTGCGAGAAGTAAATAGAGTTATTTATTTTCTCAAATCATTTTGAATATTTACTTGATAAATAAAGTTTGAAAACTTCAACGCGTGCTTCTACATAATTCATCAAAATATAATTATATAACAACGGTAGAGGTTATAGATTAAATAAAAATGACTAAAGATGGGTCCCACACGTCCTTTCTAACCATAAACAATAGAAAGATGATGCCTAAGGATTAGAAATAGACTAACTCTTTAACTTGGGTCACCATGAAATATAAATGTGACAGACTTCTTTCTAGCTAGCGCCCTAGTGACGTGCAGGCACGATGCAGATATAACGTTTAGAGATACAGTAGTCTGGACTATACAGCAAATTTTTGTTTATGTTCACAAAGAGAGTGAACAGATATGAAGCTATTAGGATTAGACAGCTCCCAGAATCGAATTCGTTTGGCGAAGATTGCACCACAGTCGAAAAGCAATTTTGAGATAACACCGTCTCCCCTATGTTTTGTTTAGCCGGCGCCATATTTATGTGTTATTTTTGCATTTGCTGTGGTAAAAGCGTCCTAGGTTTTTCTAAATAAACTTTATTTTTGCTAAGACATTGTCCAACATGATTAATTGTTTACTATATATTTTTGTACAAAAGGAAAACACCGGCTTTGACTTTGTTTTTGTTTTGGTTCTGGCTAAGTATTGTTGTTTTTCTTTTAGTACAGGAGCACTTACACAGAATTATTTTGCTTATAATACTGAAGTAACAAGCAGCAGACATTCCGACTAAGGTAAGCTGTTACCGTTATTAATCTATACTTGTCATACTAGAGGTATCAATAATATGACCCAAAAATTAAAAAGTAATACTGCTTTTTCCAAGATACCCAGATCACCTAACAAACACAAGACGCAGGCGACCTTCTACTGTGCCAAACATTGCTGTGAAGAGGAACTCGCACACATTGCAGGAACACATCATCTACAGTACTTGCCCGTCAAGCTGTCACGGTTTGAGGGAAATCCTTTTATTTTGGTCAAAGATCCCATCATGACTAAACTCTCTTTTCGTCTGATAGGCAACAACTGGACTGTCCCCCATTACTTATGATATTAAACGCAAGTCCGGCAAAACATGGGTCTACCATACTATTGCCTATTATACCAACTGAGCGGGCAATAGCGATCAACCTTGCTTAAAAAAAGATCATTCTGCTACGAAAATGAAGAGGCATGACTAAGTTTAGCTCCAAGATTCTTGAAAAAGCTATCATCGTCATCAGAATAAGGCACACATAGACTACTGACAAGCCACGCCATGAATCTCAATGCTTTGCATGAAACATAACTCAAACGAAACAGATTTTGAACTTGGTGTAAAGCCCACGTCCGTTCACTGAGACTACACTTGACGATACAAAGTATTCAGCGCAGGTGTCGGCTCATTAGCGTAGTACGCCGTGTCAATACGAGCTCCACACTACACAAACACATACTCGTTAGTGACACACACACAAACACTTTTCAGTAACGAGTACACAGGTGACACACATACAAACATACAACTGTCTGTGATTCCACACATACACAAAACTTATACGTACGTATGTAGCGAGTGATTTTAGTTTAACAAACGTAAAACCAAAGGCACAGTTCAATTGAATTAAGTAAATGTTGATTTAAATTTTAATTACAAAATCGTTTATATCGTAGTATAAGTCGCTGTAAGGAAAACGAGCGCAAATGCAATTGCTGACAGTTCGTTCTAGGCTCGATTGCCAAATCGGCCAAAATATGATAACTTACTCGCCAGCATTAGAATGTATTATATTATGACTTTAATATAGCTAACGAGGAGTGCCTACACTTGCAGAATTACATTCATGATATTACAAATAAAAAGTCAAGTAAATTTTAGATATTTTGTTAAGTTTTCAGTTTTACACTTAATAATAATTTCTCTACACGATTGCAAAAAGGAATAACGTAAAATAAACGCTTCATAACTTAATAATCACTAAATTTTACAGAAAATATTGCGATGAATTATTAAATGGAAGGTAAATTTTCGCAATTATTTTAATATTGCTTTAAGATAATTGCTTGTAGGCTATTCGAACGGAATAACAGGTAGCGCCCAAACATAAATTTATACGTTTCAGAAATGAT
Organism: Catocala sponsa; assembly: GCA_963564715.1. Classification (NCBI taxonomy): domain Eukaryota; kingdom Metazoa; phylum Arthropoda; class Insecta; order Lepidoptera; family Erebidae; genus Catocala; species Catocala sponsa. The sequence goes on from OY751349.1 coordinate 21,459,915, forward strand.
TTGCTGTAACCCAACATTCCTGAAATTTCTAATTGTAATACTTTTAATTACTTAAATGGTGTAGAGTTTTTGTGATAATTACGGCACTTCCAATACTGTGTCATTTACAAATATATATTGCAAGTTTAGGTATTATTATACTTTAATAAATATATATATCTAATTTAGCCATCATTTATATTAGTGAATGTATAGTAGACACATAATTATTGTTTGTTGTCACGCCTTCAACACACGTTCATTCCATTCAGAGTAACTGTTTTGCAAGGCCTTGCCTGGCCAAGAATATACCTAAACATTTTATCTGTCGTATGATTAACCCAATAATTTTCATCCTAATAGACAAAGCTCTTTTCTCTCTTTTTGCTCATACAACTAAGTCGAGGTGATGCCACGTGGGTGCTGTACCCGTCTGCCTAATCCTTCAGGGTTTAGAAAATGAACTATGGGTGGTAATATAAAAGGCAGTTAGCTTAATACATCGTATTTAAGTTAAATCCGGTTACACCCACGTTAGATATAGAATTCTATTCATGAAGCTTACAGCCCACACTATTATAATTAATGTGATATTAATATAGAAATGGATGTCACTAGTTATCTAAGCAATGTGAGACCGTCAAATAGCGGACTGTCCTGCCATTTTCACAATGGAATGGATGGGAAGCTGCACTCTTACATTCTATTGACTGCTTGCTATCAGACAGTGGGTGTCAAACAAAAACAACATCGTTTTAAAGCTGTTCTTCACGTATTCCTTTACGATAGCCATTGACATTGGCTGTGGACGTAGAGGCAGATGAATCAAGGCATACAAGAGAACGACACGGACACCAAGTGCTAACATGAGCAAATTTGAACTTTCACAATATCAATACCTCCTTGTTTATCATGATGAAGAAAAAGCAACGTTGCTCAGCTATTGAGTTGTTACCACTCAAATACGCAGGCTTTTGTTGTGTTGCACTGTTTATCTGCGCCATCTTTCATCCTTGTGTGCCCTTAACGTTGTATTTTTATTTTTATTTTTTTCATCATATTTTTTCGCTGTTACGTTTTCTTACAATGTCATGTCAACTCAAGTTCATGTTAAGGCATTTTTCGTCGTGATTGTATGCTTGAGAAAGGTGTTTTTTATTATAATCAATTTATTGGATATGTGTCAATTCTTTTACCACGTCTTGCTGGTATAATTTTAGACGTTGCCAACTTTAGATTTTGTTTATAAAATTACAAACATGCTGGATTTTAGAACAGTAAGCAGAGATTATTAATTTCGATTTTTATCCATCCTAACAAACCTCTTTTGATCTTTTTGATTTTGATTTTTCATCTTGCACATTGGATACTCGTCCATATAACCTGTCCTTTCTCTAGTACATTTAGCATTTATTCGAAGAACTTCTCATCATTCTAGAGTTACCAATTTCGTTAATGTTACGTTTATAATCCCGATAAGGTACACAGGTGTTTTACACCTACACTTCACTAACTATAGTTATATATCATACGTAAGTAGGGCGAACCTGTTGGTGTCTATCAGACACAGCTCTAAACTCCGTGCTGCTGCTGTTTATTCTTTAAAACTCAATAGGTACCATTTTGTCCAAGTCGGCATATCGACATTATAAGCCACCGAGGCAGAGAGATTCATTTTTATTCATATTTGTACACAAAACTTTAATAAAGTTATAAAACATCGAACATATTTTCTATGTTTGCATTTAAAATGTTATCTTTGTTAAATGCACCATCTTTTCGTGGTACAAATAAAACAGTTTCCGTTCCAGCGATCATAATATGTGCAAGAGGATTTACGAGTGTTGTGCCTCCACATATTCATGGCGTGTAATTGCGACGCATAGACGTACCGTCATACCTACACGTTATACATTGACAACTGTGCACCGAGGTTCACAAGGGATTATGGCATTGAAAAGTCAATGTACTTAGACTTATTAAATATTATGGTCAACTTAGTGCTTACTATAGATTTATGAAAGAGACTTTAACATCGGTTTAACATGCTCACTAGGATCTATTGCCGAAAAAGCGCCTGATGTAATTATTCTGTAATGTGGTCACTTATCCACAGATTGCTTGAGCCACGGTACCAATATAAGCAACCTGCACTGAATACCTTTATAGCTTTTTTTTCCATTTTCCCCTTTTTTTACCTGTACGGTGACCACTTACCTTCAGGTGGGCCGTATGCTTGTTTACCACTTTAGTTGTATAAAAAACAAAATATATTTACTTGATACAGAACATAAAATCATGATTGTAGCCTAAAGGTAAAGGCAAAGGCAAGGCTTTATGCTATCTACATGTTTCAAATTACAGTTGTATATTTAGTACAACGTAAAACTTTCTGCTGCTGCTAAGAGTTTGCTGATCACAACTCTTGATTCACAAATAAAACACAACTCGATTCTATTTTCTTTGAAAGATTTAGTGCATAAGAGATTGCATTGCGTTCGTCGGAGGATGGCAGTGAGTGTAACAACAAATTGAAAGTTAAGAATGCTGCGATCATGTTTTTATAAACTAATATCTTATATGAGACTAGATACATATTATTGGATGTGATTGAACAGAACCAAAGGCAAGAAAATTGCGATTAAAGTCCGGCTTCTCAGCTAGTTAAAAATGATAATAAAACTATTTACTTTTTAGAAGTTATAATCAATTGCATTTAATAATAAATATGGACATTAGATTTAAATTAAATTGTCTCCTCTAATACCTAAGTTCAAAAAATTCCTGGTAAAATGCAGGTGTTACCTCTGCTTAATGTTTCAAGAATATTCAGACAGAACTTGTATAACAACTATAACAGTGTATTCCATAATAGTATCCGATTAGAAACTAAGTAAAAGGTGTTTGTGGTAGAGACGTCTTTGTTAACGCGATGCAAGCTCGTCACCGCGCGCGCTCTATACAACAATACTTACTCTCGCGGTGTGTCTCTACTCCTGTAGGGCCAACACAAACTATCTCCGTGAACATTAAGTTGTAATTAACGGAAGGAAATTGAATAGAAATGTTGTGAAGCTAGGAATAAGAGAAAATGAAACATAACTAGTTTTCATTTGTAAACGTAAACGTAGAGAACATAAACATCTAAAGCGTGAAATCCTGGGTTAAATTAGGAGTTATCGAGCTTTGCGTTCAATTCTCAGTAGCATTACTGAGACTCAAGTTTGTCCGGTGTAACATGACGTAGCTGACGAAATGTAGAATGATTACATTCAATTTAACCCCCGAGGTTATTAATGTATGTTATACATGAACAACTATTGTATTAATATGTATCAAATAATTATAACATATGTATAGTAATGTAAATTAATTAAGTGAGCTTTAACATCATATTATAATTTAAACACTAAGTGGTACTATAACTTAGCATCCAAATTCACAAAGCCTTATTCCACATGAGATAACAAGTAAACTTAACTGTATATAAGTGTATGTATCTATTAAATTTAATAGAGTCATAAACGTAATGTAGAGCAAAGATATAAACCACAAGAAAAATAACTTGAGCATTTGTCATACGACGTAGAGCCACATTTGACGGAACATTAGTTGTGAACGATGTATCTGGTAGAGTCTCGGCTGTGACCTCAATATCGACTCTCCCAAAGTTCGACACTGAAGAATAACTGGCGAGCTCGCCGCGACTCTACATCCGTCATCTTTAACACGTTTAGTAAATCCAAAAGAATTTACTGTTTAACTTTTGTAATAACTTGAAGTGCTTGGTCATGGCGTTATGTAAACTCCATAGGATTATTTTATTATAATATGTATTATTCAATGACTGGAGCCAATATTCGCTTGATTGAGGTCAAGCATCACAAATGAGGTTACGGATGGGTGATACCCGTAGTAAATATCTGCATACTTACTGATGAGGACACAATTAATTTGATTTTATATTACGAAGATGGCAAATTATCTTATAGCACGCCATAATCTTATTAATGCAATCATATAAGGAAGAAGTAGAAGCCCAAGAAACAAAGATCCTTCTTCTATAGGATCGAAGTGCTTCCCTTGTTCAACATCTCCAAGTTCAAGCAACAGTTTTTCTATGTGAAATCGATTTGAGATGATTGGCACCCTCTCTTTATACTTTGAAGAAACACTTCCGGTCGAATACTATATAAGGTGGTTTATAAAGCATAGTATTTCACCCCTCTAATAGTAAATATCTCTAGTACTAACTAATTATTTGAGTCTGCTACGTAAAGTGAGGTGCGGGATCAGCCTTCTACCGTTTAATTAACAACTTACACATACGCCGAACCGAACCGTGTGTAAGTTTGCATAAGGTTCAGATTAGTTTGAATAAAGTTCGTTTAATTATTATAATTCATATCGCTTAGTAATGGCAGAATTTCAAGTGAAAGCTTTTCATTTAAACGTCTGAACTCTAAATGTAGCGTGAGCCTTCAAGCGTAGAGTTTAACTGCAAAAAATGTTTCAGCAGATGACTACTTTAAATACTGTCAGTGTGGTGACCAGATCAGAGAAGTTTTTGGACGATAGCCACAATATTATACTACCTAATAAGTAACTATAATATGTATTTATGTAATCTCTGCGTACCACTGTAAGAGAAACTAGGATCGATCTATATATAGAAGAGAGACTACGAACCAATCTAACTTTAGCTTGAATAAGTAAGTATGCATAGTTAAACAATCAATCAATCAGTCTTGTGAAGCTAGATTTAGACCTGTCTCAATTTCCTATTCAGGAAGCCTTGGCATTTTCTACATTCACAACGGAGTAACTACTAGAAATGTTTCGTTTATTGTGGTTCGATGTTCATACAAGCCAACAATTTGAGAGCCAATCAGGGCATACCAAATAAGGGAAGTAAAAAATAAAGTTATTTATATATTTATTAAGCCTTTCACAATACAGGCAATTTACTAAGGAAAATATGCAAAATAATGTAATATTTTTACAGTTGTGCCTGGTAGGAAGCAATAGACTTGTCCCCTATTACATGAGACATAAACTGGCATAACTGTAGCTGCTGAATTATGAGTGTTGTATAGACCTCTGCCTCACCTCTCGGGTCTATCACAAGCGTGATGCAAAATATTAAGAAAACGATAATTAAAATTGCATCTCCTATGGCTCAGTATATTGTAAGCCTACATATGCCTCATACATTACGGCACTAATGCGGCTTGTCTCATATATTGCTGTTGTGCGTGTTTGACGATAGCACCTGTCATCTGGTTACCTCAACCAGTTGACCAGGACCTTTCTTGTGATCTGCGTCTCTCGTAAACCAAACTAATTCACTAAACTAACCAGACCAAAAAATTACACAATCTAATAAATATATACGTATAAAATAAGACGCCATCCGAAATCCAACTTGTAATATCGCAACGTTCGGACACCATTGTTCTTAGATAAGTTGTAACTTTTGCGAGCTATACCCCAACGTGACGTTTGACACAATGATATTACAACCTCGCGTCACGATAAAGACAATGCTTATTGATTAAGCCATGTGATTTTTATTCTTGAAGTTTGTTATACTATTAAGGTGACAAGAAATTTCACCACTAGCTCGATGGTAAGCGGTTACCATATTCCTTGGACGCATGCGACAGCAAGAACCTTACTTGCAGAATAAGGGTATTAAGTATCTCTTCAGTTCGATGTAACCAATACAAGGAATACAATATATTGATTTCGCTCATAATATAGAAAATTTTTAAGATCTTTAAAAGCTCTACTTGATGTAGTGCTTCGTCTATTACTTCTCTATGATTATTGAGAATTTTCTAAATGACAAAATCAATTGCGCCTTGCCCGACCCGGTAATTGATCTATCGACCTATTAACAAAGCAATTCATACATCATTGTATTATCTCCAGAATTGCTGCTGTACCTTCGAGGATATAGAATCGTAAGTTTGCAACAAGCGCAAAACTCACTAAACTATGATAATATATTTATTATATCAAACGCTAAAATTCTTATAGAATTGTTATTGCATTTATTTGCGATAACCGCAACTATACATAAGTAAAATGGAGGTACATTTATGCTGACAAGGATTTATGATAATGCGAGATAAATGCGGATCAATAGTTAGAAATTAGAGAGAGAGTAATTGCAATAGTATTTAATATCGCAGCCTAAAAATATGTATATTCCTATATCTTCAGAAGACGTATAAAATAATTAGGCATCAAAAACCAATTTGTAATATCGCAACGTTCGGACTCCATTGTTCTTAGAGAAGTTGTAACTTTTGCGAGCTTTACCCTAACGGGACGTTTGACACAATTATACAACCTCGCGTTACGAGAAAAGACAATGCTTATTGATTAAGCCATGCAATTTTTATTCTGGAAATTCTGAATACTATTATGACAAACATTTTTTACCACCTGCCTAATGGTGAAGATAGGTCAATATGCAGTGTATGTCTAATTCACACGTTGCTGACTATCCAAATTAGGCGGATAATAGTGTCATGTGTGGCTTCAGTTGTTATGTAACCAACACAAGAACACAGTCCCTTGGTCCCGCTGACAGGACAGCTTATAGAGAGAGGGACATTCCTAAAAACCTTACTCAACGTAGAACGTAATGTACTAAATCTCCTTGCCGCTACTAAGAAAGAAAAATCAATAGCGCTTTGCCCGACCCGGGCATTGATCTATCGATTTACTAATGAATCCGTTCAAACATTATTGTATTCTCAGCCGAAATACTCTAGCACCAAAATCACGAAAATATATAATATTATTATATCAAACGTTATGCAACATCTTATTGAATATTAATTACATTTACTGAGCAACGGTCGCCTCGGTCCTACAGAATTAAGATCGGGCTACTTCGCCAATCAGGCTATACCAGGTTTGACTGGAGAACCCTACTGTTTCGTACTTCTTATATGCCCCTAAGTCACTTCCTTTCCTTCCTTCTTACTATTTATTTTACTTCTTTGTATTTAATGTAAAAACATTTATATAAAACATACCAGGATAAAATTGTTGTTCTATACAAGAATCGAACCCGCAACACTCGTCAGTGGCGCGCTCTACTTCAACTTTTGCTATAATTATGAAATAATTATATGTATAACACACTAGCGTATAAAATAAACATTTCCTTAATTGATTAATTATCTTCATGTCTACCTCCGATTTCCCTAATCATTATAATACCTACCTACAAGAAAGTTAAACAAAACCCCCAGTACACGAAAAAGGTAGAGCCCATTTATTCTCGCGTCCAACACGTTTAGGTCATATGTGGGAGCAAAGGTCCGTATAGGCGCTTGTTCAGTAAAAACTCGGTGAGACCCAAATACCCGGGACGCAAGGTAAAGTGGTAGAGAGATGGGTCAAATGGGCCATTGGGCCTACTGGGTTTAAAATCCCCCCGATCGAAATATGTTACAGGCACCGATTAGCTGCGCCAATGCGACGAATCTACATTAACATTAATTTTAACTCTACGTTGCCAGTAATTAACGCATAAATAACTGAAATAGAAATCGTTTCGATGATAAACTGTTCGGAAAATTACGAGTTTTGTTTTGGAGGCACTACATTCGTACGTAGAGCTAATCAAATTGAAATGCACAGCACCTGAAATTATTTTCATAGCAATACGTACGCACTGGTGAAAACGTAAGCTGTTTTAAAGGCTTTCTGTCGAAATTAAGTAATATTATGCAACTGTACATGTATTCTTAATACATAATCGTGATTGCAATATTTTTTACGAAATGCCTTAACTCTATCGCGAATGTTTTTTCCTCGTTACCTTGAAATAGGGTTGCAGCGGTACGCAAAGTGTGCGTACGTGTGTGTGCGCGCGAATTCGTTCGACATCCGACCTATTATTAATGCACAGGGCAACAACATGAACACTCTACATGAGTCACAGTCTCTATCATACTCTAATGTAATTAGCGGACAGTTGTAGAGTCGATATACAATAATAAGAGTGGTGATGATATTGTTTATATAAGAGGGAGAGTGACCAGGTAGAGACAGAGTGACTTACCGTGGTGTCGGTGTGTGTGCGGCGGGTGGCGGGTTCGTCGGTCGCTAGAGCGGAGAGGTTATGCGGTAGAGCGGTAAAGAGCGCGGAGGAGCGTCGCGCTTGGCCGCCGGGCGCCGACTGGCAGAGAGTGCTCGCGTCGATCGATAGCGCGCCCTAACTGCCGCTGCGTTACGTTTCGTTTATACCAATCATTCTCTACAGACTCAACCATTTTTATTACACAGTTTTTAATCCAAAACTTACTGCAACATGACAATTTTTAAGCTTTTGAGTCTGACATTGTAAAATATACTTGATTTTAGATAGTATTTAATTAACAAATTCAAGAGTGCGATGACAATGTAGAGTGCTATTGCAGTAAACAAAACAGATATCTAGAGTGGATTTCTGTAACTGAACATTGAATGACATTTGACAGTTACTTGAAAAGCGAAAGCGCGGGGACGTCCATTTCCTAATAAAAAATGTAGCAATAAAAACTGTGACGAATAAATTAATTTAGTAGCATTCAATAGAATATTGTGAACTAAATCTTTTGCAAGCATTTTATATCTTTATTATGATCATCCTTAAACAAAGATGATTATGCAAAGTGATTAATGATATATCGCCTGTTAGTTTCAAGTAGTTCTGATTGTTTCTTCTTTCTTTTCGAGTGGTTAGTGGCCAACCTGTTGTCAAGAGTTGTTCAAGCCGCCCGTAGGCCTCTGACATGGCTTAACGACTGCTGTCAATTTAGCAACAACCGGCACCGACTTTTTACGTGCCCTCCGAAGCACTGATCGGTAAACGATTAGCGAGGTTAAGCAACGTTGGGTGCGGTCAGTCTATAGATGGGTGACCGCTTAGTGGTATTTTATCTGAGTTCTAATTGTTAAACAAAAACGTATGTAAAATAAAAATTATACTTGATTGAATTTGAATTGTAAAGACAAATGTGGGAGTGTACCAATAGAATTATTAGCCTGGATCTTTTACTGCCTCGCTGTGACCATGACCCCGGACACGAGCACCTGCCCAATATAAGAAAGGTTAGGCACAGTCATCTACGCTGGCCCGGACTGGGAGGCGGTATATACATATCTTCGAGAACATATGTTTATTGTACCGGACCTTCTTGCGGAGGCTTAGGAGAGGGTTTGTGTTGAGCATGATAACAAAATTAGACGCTAGCTCGTTTTTAATATGCTTTCGACAGTTGTATCCAATAACGCGACAGCGATGCGCGTCTTAGGTACATATCAGCACACACCGAATGCTAGCTATACTAGCGGACAGACTGAACTATCCTTTTATTATACGTTGTAGTGGCTTACATAACGTCTACAACAATAATAACTAACGCAAGGTACCTATTAACTTTAAGAATAAGAATTACTTTTATTTTTATTCTTGAGTCTTTGTATTAATTATTATAATCATTTTGCGCGGGTAGCGCAGTGCCTTAAGCGCTCACCGCGCCAACGCTAGTGCAACGAGTTCTGAGAGAGGTCTTATCCCTACTCAGAACAAAAATTGTGCAGTCCACAAATTGTTGTTTTGAGTATGGTTGGTTTCCATTATTTCTTTGCGTAGAAGTAGTCTATATTGACTACTCATTAAATGTTATAACATACAATTCAAGCGATATCAACAAAACTGTTTTAAATGAATAAAACATACACGTCTCTATTTTGGTCGAGGTTAATGAATAATGAATTCTAATCAGGCAGCGAGACTTTGATATTTTTACACTTACGTTATAAATGAGCTCACACTGAGAAGAGACCCGTGCCTAACAGTAGGACAACTTATATATTACGCTTGTGTGTGTGCGCGTGCGCGCACGGGTGTGCTTTACACATTAAATCGAAGGAAAAAAGGAATCACACCTTAACATACACAATAGAAGAGCAGCGATAGCTCAGTGGGGAGACGAACAGACTGCAATGCACCTCTGATTTTCGGAAGATATATGACTTTTCGAAATTATGTGCGTATTGATTGACAATAATTATCACCTGCTCCGTGCTCGGAAAGCACGTTAAGCCGTTGGTCTCGGCTGCCATGAACATCTATGGCAGTCATTATTGGGAGAGTGTTGACACAAAAGATCCCACTGGATCGAAGTGTCGCCGGTCTGCACTAAATGGCCCCCACATAAGATAAGATAACATACACAATTAGTTTTTGACTAACACACACGTTTGGGCAATCACTGCGTAGATGGCGCAGCAGCCTACGCCGGTGTCACCGCGCTGAGTGTTGTGTTGAGGGTCCATTAATGTGATTTACAAAGGATGAGTCTGAGTGTACTTTGGGTCGATTATAAGTAAAGTACACGTGACGCATAGTAAGACGCCAGAGCGTAATTAGCCTTTTAAAAGAATAACGAGGTAATTATTTAAGCAACAATTTGGTCAGATTGCACACAGTCTGCTAAAAGGTCAATGAGAATAGCCTAGATCGTGCTAATCGAACATTTGTCGTCTCTGCCTACCCCTTAGGGAACAACAATCAAACAAGCGTGATTCTACATTAGTACGTTAAGATAGTAGGGAAGTAGAGGAAGACAAACAGCTGTTCTACCAATGTCATTTAATATTGATAGTAATGGTGGGCTCGCATGTAGAGTCGATGATGATATTACATATAATTGCTTTATATGTAGAGCTAATGATAATACATAATTTTTATACCATTCGTGTCTAGGTCATGGTTAGGTCAAGTTTAATGACGCATTTACAGGTCTATTATAGTAGATTTGTCTTGTCCCTTATTATTTTTAGGCTATTGGGTGATCTTTTAGACTTACAGCTTTCAAGTTCAAGCTACGTGTAGGTTCTAAAAGGTTAGCAAATACTCATGCTATTTAGACATGGTTTAGACAAGAAAAGTTTAGACTCTAGAGAAACTCAATCTATGAGAAAATCGTAAGGACAACTAAACTGTCTCTGTTTTTTAGGTAGTGCCAATAAAACAGAGACAGTTATTAAGTTAGACTTATGAGGCCCTAGTTACAGTAGTAACTTATGAGGCCCTAGTTACAGTAGTAACTAGGGCCTCATAAGACTAACTTAATAACTGTCTCTGTTTTATCAGTCAGTCATACGACTGTCACAAAACCTATGATGTGTCATATGACCATCGTGAACCTCTTAGTTTATGGTATTGGTGTCTATAACATCATTAGTTTAATCTCGGTAAGGTATATCTGACCTAACTATGTGTAACAATACTTCTTGCTTAAACAACAAAACTCACAAGCAATCACTCGGCGTCACCATGGATTATGATCGCTTGCAATGCCAGGGTAATCATTTGTGTTGATATTCCTAGAAAAAGATAATAAGAGGTGGGAATGGAAAACAATGGGAGAGGTAAGTGTGTTAGCGGCCGAAAGTCTTAATTACTGGTTTCTTGCTTCGCCAGGTGAGGCGTATGATCGTACCATCATAAATAACGGCAATAACAACAGCGAGTTCTGCCCACCCAATTGCCCATAGATAGGCGTAAATAATCTTGACAGGCTTCGTAGAAATAAGGTACACTCAGATTTTATTTAAAAAACTCTATGTATGTACTGTGGTAAGCTGAGATACAATTATGGTAGTCGATAATTATGATTGGTGCCTGTCCCGCTGCGGCTGCAGGCTTTAGTTAACGACTCTACGTCGCTCTAACGATCGTGCACATATTATTAATGAAAGTTCGATATCGGAGCGTGATAGAGACGGTGGTCAGTCACACGATTAATATTCCTGCTCTACTACAAATGTGACCTGCCTGCCTTCCGCCTGCCCTCTAGCTAGCTAGCCATGTAAATATGTAACATCACGCTATTGTAAAAAGTAAGGGGTAGACAAAAAGATGACTTCTATATTTCGTTAGCTATGTTTTAAAATTCCAGGAATAGGCTTCTAACCTTTTTAATTGCTGTCTACTAAGTGATGTTACAAAGAATGTTCTTTTTTAGAAAAACTACGTCTGCATTAAATATAATTCATGTGTCGTGCTAGACTTTAATAACTTCTAAGCAACGGTCATACAGAACACCCAGCCTCGGAATAAGTATTTCTAGATCATACAATTTGTTATCCTGTGGCAAACGCACTACACTCGACGCACAAGCAGCGGCGAGGCAACCACTTGAACCAGCCGCCGGCCGAGCGCGCACTCACATTCTGAACCAGTAACCTACTAACACTGCTTAACCCGATAATCTAATAATAATCGCGGGACCGAAAGTTGACAGCAAGCGTGTGCAATCCCATACGGAGACAGGACACCAGAACATTCGCAGGTAGTCTCCAAAATAAATGTAACTACATAGGTATTATACATTAAGGCAGTTATGACATTTGCAAGTCTAGCCAGATTGCCAAGTATATTTTCTTACAGCTTAGTATAAACTTACTCCTAGATAACCTAACCTCTAATATGCACATTTTTTTATTTTTCTGTTTATAAAAGACAGCTTCCGCACTAGGAATAATTCCAGTGTCGCGGGGCACTTTAAAAACATTCAAATAACGGACACAACGAACACCCAAACTCGGAACAACCATTTGTGGATCTCACAAATTTTTGTACTCTCTGGGATTCGAACCCACAACACTCGGCGCAATGGCAGTGTCAGGGTGTCAACTTAAACGACTGCGCCATCCGTGCAGTCTTTCATATGTATTAGGAAACTTCACATGTTACCCCTTTGTTTCAGTCACACCAGAGGGCGCTAGTGTGGCCACGGAAACCAATAACATAGAGCAACGTTATCGAGTAGCGAGCACGCTTACTGTTGACACACAACGATATTTGTCGGCCTCGGTGGCGTAGTGGTTAGTGTAACCGACTGTCACGCCTGAGGTCGCGGGTTCGATTCCCGCACAAGTCAAACATTTGTGTGCATGAACATGGATGTTTGTCTTGGTCTGGGTGTTTCTATGTATAATATGTATGTATTTACAAAGAAAAAAGTATATATGTATGTTTATCCATTGTCTAGTACCCATAGTACAAGCTCTGCTTAGTTTGGGCTAGATGGTGTTGTGTGTATGTGATAGAATATTATTATTATTATTATTATATTAATTTGTTTGTTACTAAACCCTTTCTGTAACCGTCCTATCGAGTATTGGGTTAAAATTTTGCCAAGTGATTATCATATATCATAATAACACACCTTTATGGTTCCCTATAATTATAAATGCTTGCGTAAGTATGTTTGTTATACGTTTGTAGTATCAAACGCAATTACTTAAATCACAGCTGCGCCTCACCTTTCTGGACGTTAAGTTGTTATCTGACACACAATACCAACACGACATCTCAATTATAAGTATAACTAGAGTTTGCGCGCGGTTTCGCTCGCGTAAATGTAGGTTAGGTTATGTTAAAAACTGTTATTTTTCTTGGACTAAAGGTACCCTATGTCCTATTTTGTAACTCTGACAACGGGTATGTGTAATTTCATGATAACTGGTCGAGTAGTTCAGCGTGAAAGCGTAACAAACTGACATTCGCATCTATAATATTAGTTAGTATTAGGCAGTTAGGATGTTATATTAATTGTACATCATTGTTTTCTAGTTAAGTACTGTGTGAGCTCACTCCTCTTAATGTAGTCACTTCTACGTGCAATACAACAATCACCTGAAATCGAACGCACTATGGGAATTGTTATGAGACAATTTTACTCCAAAGCTTGTCTTCTCTAAAGATAAAGAAGGCAAGCTTTAGAGTTTATTGAATCACGTACACCATCATGTAAAGCACCAAGCTTGTACAATGAACATGAGCACGACGAGTTACACTCAGTTGTGTTGACACCCACATCTCCAATCCTTTGTGTGCGTTCCCCTAGCAGGGGCGAAGTTATTGTCGACAACCGGATACTCTGATAATACAAACATCGCGAATCGACAATCATGTTTTTATTTCCTGTCTATAGTTATGTTGTTAAATATCTGTAAACCACTGATTAAGAAGACCTGTTGTCTAAACATCTTGGTATTATGTTTGACATTCATTACTCATCACTCTGCAATAATGGCAAGATATTGACCAACCTTGTTTATTTTTAAGTTGTTGACTATAGTGATACAGGTTCTGTGTATTTCAGCCGGGCACTTATAATGCGACATTCATTTTGCACCCTCTAGGTATAAACCTCAAAAATGACTGTTTTGTGAAATATAATAAAGCTATACAAGTATAGACTGGATGCTGGTAACGCTTCACGTGACTAATGCAGGTGTACAGTGTCCGGTCAGCACTTTCCTGCTACTACTGCCTCCGTGACGCAGCGGTAGTGAATGCGGCTGCTGTACATGAGGTCTCGGCTTCGAATCCCGGGTCGGGCCAACAAAAAGTTATCGAGTTTTCTGTTAATAATTCTCAGTAGCAGCCCGGAGTTAGGGAGTAGGCGGTGTTAGACACCTCCGTGCCTCGGGAAGCACGTGAAGCCGTTGGTCCTGCGCCTGATCTCCCTCCGGTCGTGTCGGATTACCGTCCCATCGGATCATCAAAGTTAGGGAACAGAGAGTGCTCTTGTGTGTGCGCACACGCTTGTGCACTATAATACTCGTGTGCAGATGGCTAGTCTTCGTTAAGATTGGCCACCGTGACCGAAATTCGCTCTGGAGGACATTATTAGTAATATTATATAGGTATGGAAAAGGTGAATCATGCGTGACGGTTAAGCGGATTTGAATATTTAAAAAAAAAACTGGATTAACACATAGGATTCTTTTTTATCACGGTATACGTGACCAAGATAAAAAAAAATCAACGGGTTGCACTCCGGGAGTGGCGGCAGAAGTGAAAACTTGAATATTAATGTTGTGCATTTTTGGAATAGTTAGGGAATAATTTTGCACGAATTGCTTTAATTATCAGTATATAAGTACTATAATTTATGTGGTAAAATACAATATTCATTTATTGCGCTATCGTACACAAACATGACAATTCTCCCTCCGTCTTACGAATTTTCGATCAGGTCACGTGCACAACGTCGCTAAAGAAGATTTCACTTCAAAAAAATATGTACACCTTGGAGGAGACCTATGCCCAGCAGTGCACGTCTTTCCGCTGCGATGATTGTGCCTGGGTTTCACGCGGCTGACCCAGCGACCAGAATCTAGTTTACAATATGCCTACGAGATTTCTTGGGATTTTACAACTGCTGATATTGAATATTGTGCTCTTGATTCTGTCTCGCTTCTGTGCTATTGCCACAGCTGCTGCTTTGCTATGAAGCACTTAGATGACAAACGAGCATAACACCACGAGATAAGATATTTTTATCCAATAAATAAATGCACCGTACCTACATTAAACAAGAAACAGACACGCTACCTAACGAATAAAAATAACAACAACACAACTTAAAATGCAATAAACCGGTGGAAATTAGATGAACCAACACAGGAAATATCGCAATGCAAAAGTATTCGAGAACTTTTTCATCGCAATATTTGACGAAGAGGAGGCAGCGCGAAACAAACATAAAAAGAACTTACACTCTTGTCTGAGCTACCCGTCTATAAACTGCTACATGTACCTCAGACACGAACTCATTTTAAAATACAAGATACATATCTGAATCTCTTAATTTAAATCCAATGTTAATTTACAGCGATTTAAATAAATGTTGGCCGTTACCTACATAATTGCGTTGTGTTTTTCATTAAAAATGTTAATGTTTTACCAGGGTTGTATAAGTATTCGATTACATGTTACAGTTTTTGTTGCATTACTTTAAACCAAAGGAGAATGGGCACTTCTGGGCTATCGCGGCCATTAATGAAAGTAGTCTCAAATAAAAGTAGTGATAACTAGGAACAACTTTTACTATGAACGTTTCACTGTAATCCATTTAGGGAAAAAAATATTTACATGTAAACGTATAGAGCATCATAACAATTATTTCGTTTATGTAATGCGTTTTCGTAAAACTCCACAACATCTTTTGATAAGGATTACAATGATCAACACAAAACCGCTTCGCAACGGTTGGTTTACCTGCGCTCGGGACGGACCAATCAGCTACGAGCACCTAATACGCGTGAAATACCGGCGGCGCTTGCTTCGTACGTTGCGTCCGCGCAGTTCTTCGGTTACTCTCGTGTCGTTGTGTACTGTGCGATTTGTATTGATTACTTTAAGCCTTTTGACCTTTATTTTGCATTTCGGACTTTGTTTACTCTTAACCTGATAACTAGGCTTTCGTTTTTGGACTTTTGAGTTTATTTGCGATTGGGATTTTGTTGACTATGGCAGAAAATCGACCAGTTTGTGTTTTGTGCAATCGACCAGTGGTTAATAGAAGAAGATTCGAAATAACGCATGGTTTGTTCGAGGCAAATGTCGGAATCGGTCAATATATTATTGATGCTTTTGCTCCACAGCAAGTAAGTACTTTTATAATAATATAATGTTTGATATATATAGTTACAGTCGGCTAACTTCCCTCTATTAATGGTGGAGGCCTGTGGCCAGCAAAGGGAGTTTAATAGGATGTTCTTATTCAGTCACACTGATGCTTGAGCAATGAGTGACTTAATAAGATATATTCATTACATTGCAGTGCATTTGACGTAACATATTTGTTGTTCGGAGCGCCCTATCTAGTACGTAGTATGTAGAAATCGTTGATAAAGATCTATATATGATATACATAGGTAGTTGCGATTATACTCATAATAATGTTTTCTGTATAACTGTGGCAGCTTGTTATTGGCGGCTGTAAGCTCCCTAAATAATAACCAATGTAATCTCCCTACTGTATTTAGTTCACTAAAATGTCATTATGTTTGTTCTAGTTTGAATACAACGGTCTGGAATATCTTTGTCGACCGTGCTGGCAGCGGGCTCAACGTGCTGTACAACGTAATATAAATCCTGTCCCTCACGAATGCACACTGCAGATTGAAGAGTATTCTAGAGTAGCTAACAGCGCAGCGAGCTGCATGTTTGAACAATGTAGAAGAATTACTCGTCAACGGATTCCTGAAAATATACGACTGTCACTTTTGATGGATTCCAATGTATTTATACCACAAGAAGCTAGAGTGTGTGAAACACATTTAAGAAACAATGACTGGGATGAAATTATTGATAGCCCGAATCTAAGACATGATTTTAATAGTGCTCATTTCTTAGAAATGATGAGTTTAATGAAAGCAGCTGTGTCAAGGGGCTGTATTTTGAATTTTGAAAATATTGAAGATATGGACAATGATGAAATACATATTCGATTGGGTTTTAACCGAGAACAATTCTCAGAGATCCTGACACAGACGCCTTCCTTGGCAGGCTCCAATTCAAGAACAGCACTAGCTATTTATTTAATGAAGTTGCGAAATGGTGAAAGCAACGAAAGGTTAGCATCGCTCTTTAAAATGAGTAGAAGATCACTAGAGAGGCACCTAAAAAGAGCAAGAGATTGTTTATTTGCTGAGTTCGTGCCTAGACATCTGGGTTTCAACCACATAAATAGAAGAATGGTCGCTGAACGTAACCTTTATATACCGAACGCTTTGTTTGGAAACCCTAACTCAGCATTAGACGAGAGAAAAGCCATAGTAATAATGGACGGAACATATATTTATATACAGAAGAGTTCCAATTATTCTTTCCAAAGAGAGACATATAGTTTGCATAAGTATTCAAATCTTTTAAAACCATTCATTATTGTAAGCTGCGATGGTTATATATTAGACGTCTGTGGTCCATATGCAGCTACCGACTCGGATGCTACAATTCTACAAAGGATGATATATGACGAAGAAAGCACGTTTCATTGGTTCTTTAGTCCTGGCGATATTTTCATTTTAGATCGTGGGTTTAGAGACGCCCTGCCGGATTTGGCACAATGGGATTACTCAGCATATATGCCTGAAACTAAAGACCGTGGTGCAGATCAGCTCACAACCGAACAAGCGAACAGATCTAGAATGGTCACCCTATGCCGCTGGGTTGTAGAAGTTATAAATGGTCGATTCAAACGTGACTTCAAGTTGTTCCGACAAGATTATTTTAATCGGTCTCTAAGTCACATGTTTCATGACTTCAAAATAGCTGCTTCACTTATTAACGCTTTCCAGGAGCCATTCCACGATAATGTGCATGCAGCCACATTTGTGGACATTATAAATGATCGCATGAATCGACCTAATCAACTAGCGGACTTTGTTGTCCGTAACAATATAAATAGGCAAAGAGCAACATTTCAAAGCATCACCGGTGATCAGACTATTTTCGACGATTTTCCTAATTTGTCAGAAGATGATATTATCCTTTTCGCTCTGGGTACGTACCATATCAAGTTAGCTCGTAGTTATTATGCTGAGCATTTAAGACAGGGCTTATATAATATTGAAGTGTATCGTGAGCCACAAATAAGTGGTCTTTATGAATATATAGAAGAACAAGATGTTTGCTTGCTACGTGTTCGAATACAGTCCAGACATGTAAGGTCCAGGATTTATTATTCCTATGTTGTAACTGACCGACAAAGACAAGGAAGAGAAGCTGTTGCTCATTACTATAGTTCATGTCTGAGTGGAAAACGCACGATAGGATGTTGCGCTCATGTTATGTGCGTAGTATGGTACCTAGGATGGGCAAGAAATCAACCTGAAGACATTAGATTACCAGCAGCGGAATTAAGTGTCATCATTGACCATGACCACTAAAAAAAAAATGATTGTATAATAATTGTCGGTACTTATTATTATTAATGTAATATTATAAAATGCTTCATAATTAATAAATGGTACCGTCCAGATTTGTTGTTTCACTTTATTTTTTATTTTTACTCCAAATATAAGCCAGAATATCTAGTAAAACTATTGAAAGTGCTCATAAACAATAATGTGTTTTATTTGTCATAAGAGTACACCGCGGCAGTGAAACTTCTACACAGTAATTATAGGACTAAATTACATCAAAAAACAACAAACTTAAGTTTGGCCGCGCATGGCCCAGGCTCCATACAAATTTGCCCATTCTCCTTTCGTTTATTGAAATTAAACTACTATATACAGACTTTATCGCGTTGTTTATTTGACACTTTATTACAAAATTTAGAAACTGTTACACTACTATTACTATTAAACTTTACTAATGTTTAAGCTAATTAAATTATTGGAACTATTTATACTATTACTATACTATTATTATATTTATACTATTATTATACTATTTATATTTGTTTACACTTTCCCCGACGTTTCGGTCACTTTTCAGCAGCCATGGTCCCGGGGAGACATTCGTTTATCTTAAATTATTATCAATAACAGAAATAATCATAATTATAACTATACATCTTTACTTCGAGTACATGTTGCAAAAAAATCAATGCCTGTAGATTCTCATTAATACATGTTACTGGAAATGTACTACAGAATTTTATTTTAAATAATAAATAACTTTTAAAATAACTATTATATTTTGTAATTGAAATCACGAAATTAGATGAAAAATGACGCATAGGTATAGAACTAATAATATAACGTAAATAATTTTTTTGTTGGTCCTGTATTATAACAGGTCCTGTAGTAAGTTCACACGATCAACTGCGCGCTCCAGACCGATCATCCTAAGTTCCTTAATACTAAGGCTAAGTAATTACTTGCTTTCGTCGGTGGCAGACGAGCCAATATTCCACCCGCGTAATTGTAGGTTAAATTAGTAAAAGTACTAATAAGGATAAGATAAAAGGTACCCTAGGTCCTATTCTGTACCCCTGACGACGCGTATGCGAAATGATGATTGGTTGAGTATTGGGCGCGAACATGTGACAAACAAACAAGCAAACAAACTCACGTTCGCATTTATAATATTAGCTAGGACTAGGATATAAAACTTGTATTGTTACTTCTTCTGTCAGCAGCAACGACATAACAGATCGACACGATTTTTAAAAGATAGATTATGGGCTGGCGTATGACATAGGCTTTTTATCAATGGTGAAACAAACGTTAGGTTGCTTATTTTCCCTAAAACAAGCTAAGCTAGTGTGTGATAAAACAATGTCTCTGCCAAACGACAGACGTCTGCCTACTAATACAATACGTAACGAATTACCCGCTTCTAATTCGGCAATCTGTGTAATTTCGGCTAAAAATAGTTCCGGCATTCATCCCGCGGGAGCGGCACAAGGTCGTCGCAGGCTTAGCTCGAGCCAGCGTATCCTTAAGTAGCATCGCTCAGCTATCCTCTTATCTGACAGGGATATGTCCCGTCATTAGTTTGCTCCATGACTTGTGTCCAGGCGGACATGTCAGAAGCCGCTTGTGGCACACTTGTTTTAATTATGTGTAATATCTCTTCAGACGGATAGTTTTTTGTCCGGTGTAATTACCTATCTATCGTATATATGAAACAAAAACGGCATAGCTAGTATACGTAAAATCTTAGGGAAGAGAAAAAAATGAGATGAAATATAAGGAATAGAAACGGCAGGTATGTCAATGTCTATAACTATACTCGTATGTCACCGAATGAAACGGAATTGCACAAGTAATACTTAGGGCCAGCTCATTTGTGTCTTTACCAAATAATAGACAGAGCCTGCATGTGCCTATTATACATTGAAATTAAACTACTTTATACGGATTTTTTCGCGTCGTTTATTTTAAAACACTATTATTCAAAATTATGTAATAATAGTGTTATAAAATAAACGACGCGACAAAATCCGTATAAAGTAGTTTAATTTCAATGTATAATATATAATATAATATACGCGTAAAGTTAAGACGATATTATGTCACTCATCATAGCTTGCTAATCACATGCTTCATGTTTATAACTTTTATCTATAACTTAATTTAACGAATGATTTTTTAACTTTAACTGTGCGATTAATATTACGTAGATAAGATCCTTAAAGCAGTGTTGGCTGGGAAACCCCAACAACTGGTGGATTAGCAGTAAAAGATGACTTACATACATACATAGACTCACGCCTGTTTCCCAGAGGGGTAGGCAGAGACTACGGATTTCCATTTGCTACGATCCTGACACACTTCTCTGATGACTTACACAACTGTGTAAGTACTTTTTTTATTAAATCAACAACTTCCCTCCTACTAATAATTCTTGTGTCTTAGACTTCACAAATATTTAAAAAATACAAAGTACACTCAGACTCAAGACGACTATTTGCCCATGACACAATTTATTGTCCCATGTGAACCCTAAACACTCTGTGCAGCGGCCAGGCGAGCACTGTAACCACTACGCCAGTCGTGCAGCCTGTACCCTCAGTGTAGTCATACTGCTGTTCAATTACTTGTGTCTCGTTCAAGTATGTAACAAGTCAGGCTTTATGAACGCCGGTATAATATTCGCATGCCTCTCCGGCGCCCGGCGGCAGCGCTCATCCATCGCACTCATGACGCGCGTGCATCGCGTGCACGGCACACGACCGCCACGGTGTAGCCTCCACTCTGGGTCACCTAAGTAACATACAAATTTCTATTTCAAGTATTGAGGTGTAATCCTTTTCCAATATTATTCGATATATACTATTGAAAGGAATGAGCAGTATGAGCTTCATTTCTTGAAACAGTGGTTAGTATTATTTATATACTAGCAGTTTCATGAAATTAAGATTTTGTTATTGATTTATTAGTTTGGTCGTGAAGTAGTATGAATGGGGTGTAAAAAACAAATTGACCTTTAACATCTCAAAATGTAAAACTATAACTTTTTCTCGGTCACGCATTCCAATCACAACGACATACCAGCTATCGGGTACTCCATTAGAGCGTGTCTCTGCAATTCGCGATCTAGGCTTAATCATGGATACTCATTTAAATTTTCATGAACATATAACTAAAACATGTAAGGAAGCGAGTAAAAGCCTAGGTTTCATTATTAGAACTTCTTACCACTTTAAAAATATTCAGGTGATAAAACTCCTCTACAATGCTTACGTGCGGAGTAAGTTAGAGTATAACGCCATAATATGGAGTCCCCGAGAGACCTTGTATAAAATGTTAGTGGAAAGAATCCAACGCAAGTTCGCCAGATATTTGTACAAACGCCAGTATGGATATTACCCCTTTTTATACCCGTCAACATTTGTAACAGGCATGGTCGGGATAGATACTTTACAGTGCAGACGGGAACTCATGCATATCATTCATTATTATTTTTTGATAACTGACAAAATAGATAACCCAGAAGTTCGTGAGTCCATACATTTCTATGTACCGGACCACTACACGCGAGGTATTGGTAGGCGGCAGCACAATCTTCTCTCCTGTCCCCCAACGTGGCGCTCCCCACACGCAGATAACAGCCCCACTTCCAGAGCCGTTAAATTAATAAATAGTTTTCTCAAGGCCAATCCAGAAGCAGATATATTCTTTGACAAACCTAGCATAATTTATAAAAACGTGTTCCTTTACTTAGATAAAATAATTAGATAATATATAGGTATGATACTCAATAGATATTATAATAGTAGCCTTTAATTTAAATATTGTAAGTTAATGTAAAACTGTTCTTTGTATGTTATAAGTAAATTTTAATTTAATTTTTTATTTTATTTTGTATATTTTGTATAGAAATAGTATAGATATAAGCGAATTGGATAACTCTGTAAGCTTATATTTTTATGAATAAATGAATATGAATATTAATGTTTCCATAAGTTCAATATATATAACCTGAGTGTTTGTATGTTTGGGGATTTGTATATATACAGGTTTATTTTTTAAATATGGCACCTTATCCCGCCCTCCCCTTTCCTATCCAGAACAACGCGTGCTGGGCTCAGATGCCT
Organism: Catocala sponsa; assembly: GCA_963564715.1. Classification (NCBI taxonomy): domain Eukaryota; kingdom Metazoa; phylum Arthropoda; class Insecta; order Lepidoptera; family Erebidae; genus Catocala; species Catocala sponsa. Next base: position 21,482,762 of record OY751349.1, read on the forward strand.
TCCTTACACGGTAGAGTCGACTAGAGCGCGTACCAACAAGTTTGGGTCCTCATACCTCTGCCGAACGACCAAGGCATGGAATTCTCTGCCTAGGCATGTGTTTCCTTCTTCCTTCAATCCTGGGTCCTTTAAGCGGGGCGTGAAAAAGCACCTTCTCAGGCCGTGAAAGTGGAGACCTCAACATCGCCTCTGCTGCTATGATGCGGTGTGGAGGCCACTGCTCTTAGACCACACGACTGCTTACCATCAGGTGGAGTGTGGTCATTTTGACGAGCAAAATAAAAAAAATCTATATATTTTAGATTTACATTAAAGTGAATTTATCATTTATACCTGTGCACAGCATTTAAAGAAAATATGTATACATTACAGAAATATCAAATGAAAAACAAATTACAGCATTGATAACATCCTAAGCCTCACTTCCTAACTAATATTATAAATGCGAAAGTGAGTTTGTTTGTTTGTTTGTTATGCTTTCACGCCTTAACTACTCGATCAATCGTTATGAAATTTCGCATACAAGTTATCAGGGTTACAGAATAGCTCATAGAGTACTTTCATTCTAAAAAAAGGACTGTTGTTAACCCAACCTATCCTAGCCTACATTTACGCGAGCGAAGTTTCTAAAATATTGCATCTACATAACTGTATTCATAAATAATAGATGGTAATTATCTTTACGTGTTAGTATATACCTATATATATAAAAGGTCAAAATACATATCTACGTCGAAGGCGCAACGATAGTGAGTGCGCTTGCCGTGCATAATGTCTCGGGTTCAATGTATGGGCCGCGCTAAATGTTAGTAGGTTTGTCAGAAGCAGCACGGAATCTGGATTAGAGTACAGTAGATGGCAATAGTATCGCTCCCTATTACGTGGAATCTAAAACCATAATTGGCGAAATGTGTGTGCAAAGGTATACCTACTTCTTCGGGTATACAGACGTGGAACTATATACGTACGTATTTACATGTATGTATTTACATGGTCTAGTGGTGTCGTAGACCATGACGAACCCTTCCGCGAAGCCCAGATAATGTCGCTGGAGTATCTGGTTGGCTTACAGCTGCGTCGTCGGAGATTGAGGCGGATTTGTTGATATAGTGCTGTTTAAAGTACACATCAAAGTCATAACAGCGTATTGGTTGGTTCATATTGGTACTGAATTGATGAATTAAATTTCAACCGCTAACAAATTGTGTGTGAGGTGGTAGAGATGGTGAGACTGCACGTTAATCCTGCAAACTCGGGTTTATTTTTTGCGATGTGCTATGTGGTTTTCCGTAAGGAATTTATAATTAAATTTACCTGTTAGTATATTTATATATATACATACATGACCTCATACATACAGCCAGTGATATAGGTGTCTAGATATTATACTTGGGGCACACATTCCGAATTATATCATAATGCAAACCTGGGTCACATTTAAGCTGAGCTCGCGCCATTAGCATAATGAATGAATGCATTCTGACCGCGGTCGGCCGCAACATCGCTAAGAGCGCGACACCGACCACGTCATATATAATGTATGAGTCCCCTGTCACGCATAAGCAACTCCTCTGTGCAACCTCAACGAAAAACTTTCAGGTGACAAAAGCATGCACTTTCGGTATTACATAAATTTTGTATCTTTAATATCTAGTATACAATGCTTCACCTGCGTGTATCCCAAAGGAACCAAAATAAACACCGCCATTAAACGTTTTATATATAGAACAATAATAGTTCTTTATTAGCTCCAACAATTTAAAACCTCAAGCTTAAGATACATAATCATACAATGTTAAAAAGTTATTCTTGATTTTATACAATCAAGATGGATCGTAACCAGCAGCTCAGCTAGGTTACAAAATAACCTGTGGTAAAGCTACTAGTTCCTTTCCCAACGGCGCGGCAGGTAAAACATTACATATATCACTTGTGGTTACTGTGCACGAGACCTAGGTTCGTTGCCCGGATATATCATTAAGCTCTTCAGCTCTTTCAGCACAGAGTCTACAACTGTGCTCCGTAGGCAAAAATAGACTTCCCTTTAATACATGGTACCTAAAACTATAACGGGCGTAAAACACTTTTCACTACCCTTCGAGAGTATAGTCTTGAGACTATATACGTAGGTATATCTGCAACGAAGTTCATTACAGTAAACCCTGAGTTCTAATTAAGATACTCACCTTGCCAACTCACTTGGTAGTACGACTCGTAACAAAGCGCGCCAGTTCAATCGATGCTTGATGACTGTCATTGAATCATTTAGAATTAACATGTCACTCTGGCTTTACTATAACTCCAAATGCTTTCTAAAACCCATTTACCCAATCTATAATAAACGTATGGCAATTTTCTTCTGAATAAAGACCTCTCTCAAATTGCCAACCAGCTTTAACTTTAGCAAGCTAATAATGCTATCACAATGTTGCGTTATAAGTGTTATTCGCCTCTAGTGTGGCCGCACCCTAGCGCCCAGTACTGCTGCCAGCGCTAAAACATTTATCGTCGTCACCAACATTCCGCTTATGACACTTACATGAATACACGGATTTAGAAAATGCAACTGAAACCGACAAGCTTGCTCTGCGGACCATTATTGTAACTCACATAAATGGATTTTGGAAAAGTTCATTTAAGTTTCCATTTCACTTTGTAGTTGTAAAAGTAGTGAGACAAAAGTCGTAGGTATTAGCTCGGCTTAACTCACTTACAGTTGTATGCTCGCGGCAAACCACGCGGGACACGAACAGCCTCCTGTAAAATACCCTGACGATGTACTAAAATAGTGAATCGTCTGGTCAAACATCGGACTTAATGGTCTACTTCTAAAGAAAACAATACCGAGTTGTGGAGTATTGGTTAATAATAATAATAATATTATATCACATACACACAACACCATCTAGCCCAAACTAAGCAGAGCTTGTACTATGGGTACTAGACAGTGGATAAACATACATATATACTTTCTTTTTGCAAATACATACATATTATATATATAAACACCCAAACCAAGACAAAAATCATGCACACAAATGTTTGACTTGTGCGGGAATCGAACCCGCGGCCTCAAGCGTGGCAGTCAGTTACACTGACCACTATGCCTTCGAGGCCGACAATGCCTTCGACAATGCCGGTTGAATATGCACTGGATCGGTTTGGCAATAATTATTGTTTAATATATGTACATAGAATAGTTCAATGTGTGCGAAGATTAATATAATAAATATTAAGTACTACTAAATTTTTATATATATGGCACTCAATCTCACATCAATGTCAAAAGGTGTATGTGTGGTTTTATGCATTGCCGGCACAAACTCGCAGCGATGCGCCATGGGAAGTCGCTCGTCCGTGGTAGCAACGACGCATCAGACAACTTGCTATAACGTGCGACACGCATTGTTACAGATACACGCTGACTAGTGCGTGGTAGCAACGACGCATCAGACAACTTGCTATAACGTGCGACACGCATTGTTACAGATACACGCTGACTAGTGCGTGGTAGCAACGACGCATCAGACAACTTGCTATAACGTGCGACACGCATTGTTACAGATACACGCTGACTAGTGCGTGGTAGCAACGACGCATCAGACAACTTGCTATAACGTGCGACACGCATTGTTACAGATACACGCTGACTAGTGCGTGGTAGCAACGACGCATCAGACAACTTGCTATAACGTGCGACACGCATTGTTACAGATACACGCTGACTAGTGCGTGGTAGCAACGACGCATCAGACAACTTGCTATAACGTGCGACACGCATTGTTACAGATACACGCTGACTAGTGCGTGGTAGCAACGACGCATCAGACAACTTGCTATAACGTGCGACACGCATTGTTACAGATACACGCTGACTAGTGCGTGGTAGCAACGACGCATCAGACAACTTGCTATAACGTGCGACACGCATTGTTACAGATACACGCTGACTAGTGCGTGGTAGCAACGACGCATCAGACAACTTGCTATAACGTGCGACACGCATTGTTACAGATACACGCTGACTAGTGCGTGGTAGCAACGACGCATCAGACAACTTGCTATAACGTGCGACACGCATTGTTACAGATACACGCTGACTAGTGCGTGGTAGCAACGACGCATCAGACAACTTGCTATAACGTGCGACACGCATTGTTACAGATACACGCTGACTAGTGCGTGGTAGCAACGACGCATCAGACAACTTGCTATAACGTGCGACACGCATTGTTACAGATACACGCGCAGACTAGTGCGTGGTAGCAACGACGCATCAGACAACTTGCTATAACGTGCGACACGCATTGTTACAGATACACGCTGACTAGTGCGTGGTAGCAACGACGCATCAGACAACTTGCTATAACGTGCGACACGCATTGTTACAGATACACGCACAGACTAGTGCGTGGTAGCAACGACGCATCAGACAACTTGCTATAACGTGCGACACGCATTGTTACAGATACACGCTGACTAGTGCGTGGTAGCAACGACGCATCAGACAACTTGCTATAACGTGCGACACGCATTGTTACAGATACACGCACAGACTAGTGCGTGGTAGCAACGACGCATCAGACAACTTGCTATAACGTGCGACACGCATTGTTACAGATACACGCTGACTAGTGCGTGGTAGCAACGACGCATCAGACAACTTGCTATAACGTGCGACACGCATTGTTACAGATACACGCTGACTAGTGCGTGGTAGCAACGACGCATCAGACAACTTGCTATAACGTGCGACACGCATTGTTACAGATACACGCTGACTAGTGCGTGGTAGCAACGACGCATCAGACAACTTGCTATAACGTGCGACACGCATTGTTACAGATACACGCTGACTAGTGCGTGGTAGCAACGACGCATCAGACAACTTGCTATAACGTGCGACACGCATTGTTACAGATACACGCTGACTAGTGCGTGGTAGCAACGACGCATCAGACAACTTGCTATAACGTGCGACACGCATTGTTACAGATACACGCTGACTAGTGCGTGGTAGCAACGACGCATCAGACAACTTGCTATAACGTGCGACACGCATTGTTACAGATACACGCTGACTAGTGCGTGGTAGCAACGACGCATCAGACAACTTGCTATAACGTGCGACACGCATTGTTACAGATACACGCACAGACTAGTGCGTGGTAGCAACGACGCATCAGACAACTTGCTATAACGTGCGACACGCATTGTTACAGATACACGCTGACTAGTGCGTGGTAGCAACGACGCATCAGACAACTTGCTATAACGTGCGACACGCATTGTTACAGATACACGCACAGACTAGTGCGTGGTAGCAACGACGCATCAGACAACTTGCTATAACGTGCGACACGCATTGTTACAGATACACGCTGACTAGTGCGTGGTAGCAACGACGCATCAGACAACTTGCTATAACGTGCGACACGCATTGTTACAGATACACGCTGACTAGTGCGTGGTAGCAACGACGCATCAGACAACTTGCTATAACGTGCGACACGCATTGTTACAGATACACGCTGACTAGTGCGTGGTAGCAACGACGCATCAGACAACTTGCTATAACGTGCGACACGCATTGTTACAGATACACGCTGACTAGTGCGTGGTAGCAACGACGCATCAGACAACTTGCTATAACGTGCGACACGCATTGTTACAGATACACGCTGACTAGTGCGTGGTAGCAACGACGCATCAGACAACTTGCTATAACGTGCGACACGCATTGTTACAGATACACGCTGACTAGTGCGTGGTAGCAACGACGCATCAGACAACTTGCTATAACGTGCGACACGCATTGTTACAGATACACGCTGACTAGTGCGTGGTAGCAACGACGCATCAGACAACTTGCTATAACGTGCGACACGCATTGTTACAGATACACGCTGACTAGTGCGTGGTAGCAACGACGCATCAGACAACTTGCTATAACGTGCGACACGCATTGTTACAGATACACGCTGACTAGTGCGTGGTAGCAACGACGCATCAGACAACTTGCTATAACGTGCGACACGCATTGTTACAGATACACGCTGACTAGTGCGTGGTAGCAACGACGCATCAGACAACTTGCTATAACGTGCGACACGCATTGTTACAGATACACGCTGACTAGTGCGTGGTAGCAACGACGCATCAGACAACTTGCTATAACGTGCGACACGCATTGTTACAGATACACGCTGACTAGTGCGTGGTAGCAACGACGCATCAGACAACTTGCTATAACGTGCGACACGCATTGTTACAGATACACGCGCAGACTAGTGCGTGGTAATCTGCAGCTGGCGGATCGAGAGAAGCTAACTGTTCGTCGTTTGTGATGAATGACATTCATCTACAACATTTATGTTATTTATGGGAATACTATAATGTTTTAAATACGTTTCATTTATTGTTTATGCGGCATTAGATTACACCGCAATTATATAGGTACTTTTTATCAACACTTCCAACTGTTATAACAGATATGTAATAGGTATATAATATTTATGTAATAAAAGTCCACATACAAACTACGCTACCTGTGCCCTCAACTGCAATTGCCCATCGGGTATTCAGTATCGATTCATGTTATATTTAGCTTACAATGCAGACAAATCGATATTTCGCGGTATTCAAACATCACGAAATGAACACAGCATTCTCTGTTATTCGCTAGAATAAAAAGCAGATAGCATTATCATTTGTTTTTCTTCACACATTGCACTGCAGTACGTTTGTATATATTTGACTAGTTAACAGACATACATCAGTTAAGTTCTACTTCTAGTTTTAGGGCGCAAACCTATAGCAGCAGCTGTCTACCAGAGGTGATTCTTTTTATTTAAAGCCAGCATCTGCTGATTTCGCCAGTAGACGTTACAAATATTGATATTTGTAGATAACTCAAGTTTTTTGCCATAAGAGAGACCCAGATCTAAGTGCGAGACGTGGCATATAGTTCAGATGACATTTTATACCAAAGCGCTATTTGCTACTAATGCAAGTTCTCAGACATAAAAACTGTCGTGCACTTTGTCAAACTGGGCAATATAATATAATCTATAATACTTCGATGAAAGCTTTGCACAAAGTGCGCAGCGGCTACGAAAGCTTTTCATTATGTTTTATATTGAACTTTGTGAATGAATGCGAATAAAATTAAATTTATAGTTTAGAATAAGAAGTCAAAACTATATATTTGATCAAGTCATTATTTTGTTGATCACTCGCATTGAGTCGAACTGTTGAGCGCTCTCAATAGTTTATGTATGTTATTGAACTAATGACAATAATTATGATCTCTAGTCGTACTGCGTCAAGAGCCAACATTTATAGAGTCAGATAAATAGCTGTCCAAATCTAGGTGTAATTCCAGTTCTACTGAGGCCTTCGAAGATAAGCCTTCACAGGTAATGTTATGTTAATCACGATCAGAGAACATGGCCCAACACAAATCTACATTGCGTATGCATTAGTTGCACAAGTGGCACTGTGGCACTAAACTAGTAAAGCAGTCTTCGGTGGAATTAGCGAGCGAGGGCCGGGCGGCGCGCGGCGCATCGATCAAACTTGTTCAACTGCGCCGAGCTGCCTTGCCGTTACCTCTCGTTGGAGCACGCTGCGCTGCTCGCCCGGCGCGCGGGGACGCACTATTTACACGTTTAAAAGTGAAATGTTGGTATTTGAGTGAGACTTCGTTCTGTTACAGTGCTGGTGCAACGTTTATGTCATGCTCCTGAAAGGTTAACAGCGTGATTGTTTTTGATGACATGGATGTAACATGGCGCCTAAATCGTAAGGTGTGTCAAGGCACATCTGAACATCAACTGTTTTAAGGCTAGAGAAAACCGCAGCTAAATAAACGTGGTGAGTCGGGTACGCGTGGCCCACGTCTCTTGCACCAACAGCACAGTGACACTTTTTATGAATCGCCAGCACGCGACTGATGCACCTGGCACTTCTAGTACATATCTGGAAATATTATAAATGCGAATGTCAGTTTGTTTGTTTGTTACACTTTCACGCCTCAACTATTCGACCGATCATCATGAATTTTTTCATACACGTTCAAGGAAACAGACAAGAACAAAGAAAAAAGTATTGTTGATAACCTAACCTACACTTACGTGAAGCGAAACCGCGGGGAACATCTAGTATCATATATTATATTAACACTTTTCTCAGAAAAATTTGCAACGTGATATCCTAATTGTATTTAATGAATTTGTTTTCAGAAATTATTATCTACTCTCTAACAGAGGCAAGTGCGGAAAGTATATAAGGATAATAAGTTTCAGTCGTGCTTAAGTTGTATTTGACAAGCACCTACAACAGAGAGTAAGTAGTACACACCAGGATGTCCCTCCAAGAGTTCCTGGTGCAAAAATTCACGTCATGGTCCCCGCCAGCTCCTGAAGTATTGACCAGAGCCAAGTACGCCATCACGCTAGAATGGGCGCAGGTAGACCCGTTCCAGTTCGTGGCGGACCAGCTGTTGTATCGGCTCGAGAAGAACGATAAGATACCACCGTGGGTTGTGGTCTACAGGTATTCTTAACAACATTCTCTGAACATACCTGAAACCTGAAACCTTCAATTTAGTTAAGTTATAAAATTGTAATATAATCGCATGCTAAGTGGCAAGATGGGTTTTTTGGTGTTGATAAAAGGTTTCATTTTTCTTACGTTATCAACTGATCCCATTCCATAAGATTGCGCTTACATTTTTGTTTTGCACTGTTATGAGGTTTTAGCTTCGATACCCAGGTAGGGCAAAGGATTATTAGGGTTTTGTTATAAAATGCTAAGTAGCATCCCAGATTACAGAACTATCCCGGTATCGTCATTGTCCCTGGACTATAATTGGGCTTTCCATCAGGTCCGTTACAATCATTTTGCAGTGTCACAACAAAAAAAAATTAAAAATGCTTGCCTTCGATTAGGCGCGCCTTAAAGCACAACTGACAAAATGTGGGTGAAAACATCTACACCTACCCCTTTCAGGATATATAGGCATGGCTCTACGTATTTATATTTTTTGTGTTAACTGTATCAGCCCCGCTTGGATAAATCTATTTAGACTAGATACTTTAATAATATATTTCATAGTAATTAAATTGTGTTTCAGAGGTAGTAAAACAAAGGAAAAAATAATCCATCTACCACCGACACACCCTCATAAGTTCAGATTAAAAGTGATCGTGAAGGCTGAAGCTGTGCACACCCTCGCAGACAGAGCCATTCAGTTCTACGGAGACGAAGACACGGTGTATGAGAAAATAACAGAAGCTATAAAGGACGATGAACAAAACAATGATTATGATGAAAATGTCAAATCAAGTGATAAAGCTGCAAGTGATCACCGTATTGTCATAAGAGTTGAGGCAGAACAACAACCAAATTCAAATGAGACCGGTGACACAGGAGACGCTAGCAGGTGACATATGAACAATTAAGTGTACGTCATTTATATTTCTATGAGGAATGTGATGAAATGAATGAAGCCAGAGATGTGTGTCAGAATCGTAGCAAATAGAATCCGTAGTCTCTGCCTACCCCTCTGGGCAACAGGCGTGAATCTATGTATATATGTATGTATGTCATTTATAACAAAATGCGCAAATATAAAGTGCTATCCTAACTAATATTATAAAAAGGAATGTGAGTTTATTTGTTTTTTACGCCTTAACTACTTTACGGATCATCATGAAATTTCGTATACACCTTGTCAGTGGAATAGAAAAGGACTTAAGATAACTTTCATCCAGAATAAAGTACTGTTAGTACCGCGGGCAAATCTAGTTTAATGTATTTGCATCGGAAGTTCAGTTGTAAAGCAGGATGTGAATACGCAAGTGCTTACTGTGAGATGCTGAGCTTGAGCATATTTAACCTGTCATTATTGGAATGCCAGACATACTGAAATTAAAACTTGAAACTGAAAACCTAATGCCTGTCCGGCGTTGTGCTGTGACTTAAAAGGTTAATTTTAATTTTTCTAAAGATATAAATATTCTTGCAGGATAAGCCCAATGCGATATAATACTTCAGAGAAACTTGTGCAGTACTATCTTTATGAATATCTATCACTAGCTATGTAATTGAGAGTGCGAAGTGCGGTCGTGAGTGGCGCCTCGTGTGGCACATTAGTGTTTCTGTAGCAACCCTAACGTATGGAACTGCACTTGCTTACGTGCTCCAGTAATAGTAATAACTTATTAATCTGGCGTTAACATGTAACACCGAGACTTGCTGATTCACGAGTTTGGCTATGGACTACAAATATTTGGGAGAGCATCCCCAAACACAAAACATTGATTGTAGCAAGGTTACTCACTATTTAAGCCACTGTGCCTTTCGTCAGACAGTATGTGAGATCTCAGCTTGACTCTCCAAGAACATAAACGCTACAATGCTCTGTATGTATTATGTAATAGAACTGATATATGTGTTGTCCGTAGACCATCGTCCGCAAAGTGTGGAGAGCCCAAATGGTTGGAGTCCCGATGGTCACCGGTGACGTGGACGAGCACGGAGACGGACGGCACCTCCGCCAAGTGCTTCTGCATGGCGGTGCGCTGCGGGTACATGAAACAGGTGCAGCCATAACCACTCGCTAACTACTATTGGTTCAGTATTTACTATATTACGTTCATTTATATTATAGCTATACATATACTTTATCGTGAATTAATTTGAATAATATAATTAATATTAACCCCTTAGAAAAGCTGTTCCACTGCTGGCCCAGCGCAAGTTGATAGACTTCACACATCTTTGAGAACATTATGGAGAACTCTTAGACATTTCTCTTAGACATGTTTCGTCACGATATTTACCTTCGCCGTTAAAGCGAGCAATTATTAATTATTTAATACGCACATAACTTTGAAAAGTCGTGCGTGTCCTGGGATCGAACTCAGGATATCTGTGTTGCACCACTCCCACACTCTCCCACACTCTCCCACTAGGCTATCGCTATTATCACAACAATTTAATAATAATAATAATATTCTATCACATTCACACAACACCATCTAGCCCAAACTAAACTCACGAAACCTTTTTTTCTTTGTAAATACATACATATTATACATGGAAATACCCAGACCAGGACAAACATCCATGTTCACACAAATTTTTGACTTGTGTGGGAATCGAACCCGTGACCTCAGGCGTGGCGGTCAGTTACACTAACCACTACGCCATCGAGGTCGTCAATATTATTTACGCACATTTAAATTACATATTAATATTATTTACCCAATATTATGTTCATTTAGTTGTTATTGCTGTTAAATAAATAAAAATCAAACCTTTCATGATTGACTTCGAAATGATCTTCTCAAGCACTAAACAAGGTATTGATTTTTATAACCATTCCAATTTAATAAACTACTTACATGTAATGTAGGTATAATGGTAATGTCATCGTATATAGTAGGTAGTTAGTGAATATTGTGTATTGTATGACTCTCACCCCGTGCCAGTACCTAACCAGGGCCAGTCTGCGAATATACGAGATTGCATACACATCGTTAGATTACTCTGCGAATTGACAGCCTCGATGGCGTAGTGGTTAGTGTAACCGACTGCCACGCCTGAGGTCGCGGGCTCGATTCCCGCACAAGTCAAACATTTGTGTACATGAATATGGATGTTTGTCTTGGTCTGGGTGTTTCTATGTATAATATGTATGTATTTACAAAAAAAAAATTATATATGTATGTTTATCCATTGTCTAGTACCCATAATACAAGCTCTGCTTAGTTTGGGCTAGACGGTGTTGTGTGTATGTGATATAATATTATTATATTATTATTATATTATATCACAGTACATTGCATCGCTTGCAACCGTTTATCTTTATCAATATCTTAACATCTACACACACCATAGTACCACATACTTACACAGTAGCATTGTAAACTAATGAGCTATTTAAACTGTTCAGGTTCAAGGCATGCTCGACGAGCGACCAGAACTGATTAGTGTGCTGAACCCAACCAACGGCTTCACCGCTCTCTGCACTGCCGTCAGGAAAGGTACACCTGCTAAATTATCACTCAGATGATAAACAAATATGCAACTAACCTGATGTCAAATAATGATCGTAGTCTAAGGACACTAGCAATACTAAAGGGTAATGAGTCTCGTTTTACCGGCCATGCAAATAGACAGTCGCTACAATGATAACGCAAGAGACTACGGATGCCTTCGCTGACAACACTAACTCCAAATTAAGAGAGCTGCCAGCTCTCCTTAAAGAATCTATGTATTAATTAATAAGGCAATATACAGGTACAATATTTATAAATAACATCGTTTTCGGTTTTTCTTTAATAACATTGTACCCACACTAAGGTTCAAGGGCCTAACAACCGTCGCCTACGTCGAATTGCATGTAGGGGACAATGAGATAACGCGCTACTCCGTGTTGTGAGGCGTTTTAAAAACATATAAATACCGGACACCGAATACACCCAGACTCAGAACAGTAACTATTCTAAGTCTGGGGGTACTTGTATTGCTCATATAATTATTTGATGTGTGTTTCTCAAGCCAGCGGGACAACAGTGGCGAAACAACATACCCGCAGCCAATCTAGGAAAATCGTTTTATTCCTTTTCCATACTTAAATACAATTTAAGACTGTTCGATTGCGGTTGTCCGGATATATCCCCAGTCGGGCCGCGCCAGGTAGCTCGGGGCTGTGTACTGCGGAGCCGTGCCTCTCTTAAATATATCAGCAGACTATCGATCCATCTATAACAGTAACAGCGGGGCTTTGACGCCACGCCATGGTTAGAACAGCCGTTCTACATACACTTACTGTCAATTAGTAACGAGCCCGATAGCCGACCGGCGCGCGGTGGCTTGGACTGCGCGGGTTGATCTAGTTATATGTATGTATATATACATCATTATGCTTACCAAGCTGTATCGATTGCTTGATTTCAGTTGTCTACTTTGATATTACCTGCACAAGCCACTTGAGGTTGTAAAAATATCACAAGTTTTAGTTATTAGTGTCCGTATGTGCAAAATGTCAATTTATTATTTTTGATGCGATTATGAAATTAATATCAATCTATTGTATAACTATTTATCTTATGGTATCCGTATTACTTTCGCGCTTACTCACTGTATTTCAGAGAGCTTTATAATATTAGAATCGCAATCTCAAGATTTCCAGACACAACAACTATGATCACACAATGTTTTGTCTTGGACGAGAATCAAACTCGCAACTATCGATATGTTTTTAGTCGTCTAAGAACTAGTCAATTCAGAATGCATGGGACAACATTTCTATTTCCAAATACTACAGTAGAATAAAGACTAATATGCAACACATGGTTTCTATCTATCGCCTCGGTGGTGCACTACAGATAACTGCAACTGTTGGGTCTCGGATTTTGTTTCGGGCTTGTTCCCGGGTTCGACAAACATTTAAGTGACACAAATTCTAAGTAGCATTATGGAGTCTAGAACTACTGAGTAGGCGGCGAGAAGTTCGGCTCCTATTTACCTGTGATAGCTGCGAAATATGAGTGTAATGTAACTACTACCTCTACTTACAATTAAACCTACAGCATACGTTATGTATGTATGTAGGAGACTTATCGGCGATGACCAACTAGTCACCGCGCGACCCCAGAGACCGGAGCATCGACGGCGACGTAGGGTTGCCAGTCTCTCGGTTTTCTATCGGATACATTTTGGAGAGTGTGCAGAGGAACTGCGTAATTTGATTCCTCCTTCCCCATCATACCATCGGACGACGAGACAATCAGACCAGCGCCACAGGTACATGGTGGATATACCACATTTACGCACGAAGCGCTTCGCTTCCACTTTTATAATGCGTACCGCTAAGGAGTGGAACTAGCTACCTAAGTCTGTGTTGCCCGATGAGTACACTCTGAGTGTCTTCAAGTCGCGAGTGAATAGGTATCTTCTAGGCAAGCGTGCGCCACCGTCGATCAAATCTGCATCGTCACTTTACAACAGATGAGATCGCGGTCAAATGAAACCTTACTAAGAAATAATATATAATAGTTTGTATTATGTAGGTGACATAAACACAGTACGTTTCCTGTTGTGCGCGGGCGCCGAGGTGGACCAGCCCGCCGCCACCGGGCAGACGCCGCTGCACATCGCGCTACTCACAGCGCGGCTCCTCATCGCAGACCTGCTGCTAGAAAAGGGCGCTAGTATTCAGGTTCGATTATTTTATTTTATTTTATTTTACAATTTTAGGAAAACTTACAGCTAAATTAGTATCATAGACAGATTTGATACGAAAAAAGAAGGCCAATTAAAAGTTTTCACAGATAGCAATCACAAACAGATACTAATATTATAAATGCGAATGTGAGTTCGTTTGTTTATTTATTTGTTATGCTTTCACTCCTTAACTACTTCATCGATCATGTCTGTATGAAATCCTTCGCATAATTATACATATATAAATTTTATTAATATTTTTATTTTTGTTCTTTTTTCGTTTTAATTTATATTTTAATTTCGTTTTGTTAATTGTATAAGATGTCTACAACTATAGTTACTTACCCAAATGTTTAGTCAACATCTCGGTGCTTCCTGCATACAGTAAGATGGTATAACACATGATACAGTACCTTAAAACTAGCGCTTATACATATTATATAAGCACTAGTTTAAGATACTGTACCATGTGTTATATTGTATATATATACTGTTGGCGTGTTTAAAATAAATAAATATTGCAGCATATATGTGACACAATTTAATTTTCATTTTAAGTTTGAAAAGTTTTATATCGGCACGTGAGCTTAAGATTTCAAGTGTGCGGCAATTTTCAATAAAATTCATAATTAACTATTAATAAGCAATAATTAACTATTTAATACGCACATAACTTTAAAAAGTCAGAGATGCGCGCCTCGGGATCGAACTCGAGACCTCTGCGCGGCAGTGCATCGGGTTCCCACTAGGCTAGCATATCTGAGAGTTTTCCATAATGTTGTCGGAGATATGTGAAATCTGCGAACTCGCCCTCGATCAGCGTAGTTGAGTATGACCTAATCCTTCTCACACTGAGAAGCTTGTGCCCAGCATTGCGACAATTTATATCGGGGTAAGCATTATATTATACAGTTATCATGTTCAGATATTATATTATGAACTATTTTACTGTAAAAATTGATGACCGTCATCAGGTTTAAAAGTATCTCCAGACAGGGAAGTAGGCAGCTAACAGCGGAGATGGATCTAAATAAAGACCTCGTCGATACTACACCGAGCTCGTCACTCGATCGGAACAGACGACGAGTTGTATATAGATATCAGCACTGTGCCACTGGGCGATAATTATTTTTGTCGAGACAGAATCAAGACTAGACAGATCTACTCTTGGTTAGAAGTGACCCATATCATTTTATTTTAGAATGAAATCACAGGTTAAAGTCGATAAAGGTGTTATGTTTTGTCCGGCAGGCTATACGGGAAAATTTTTGTTTTAAATATGCCCTACAGAACGGTCAGGTCATTTGTCTGACTTGTATGAGCTAAAATGTGGGGAAGTGCAAGTTAACGTAACCTTATACCACTTGTACTGCCAGCCTCATGTGCAGATTAACCACTCTATAGTCTAGAAAAACAGAATTAAATATATTTAAGACTAGCTGCCCGCGGCTTCGCTCGCGTAAAAGTAGTTTAGATTAGGTTCTGTTAGCAACAATACTTTCTTTTTTTTAAAAATAAAATATAGCCTATGTTACTCGGTGATAATATAGCTTTCTAATGGTGAAAGAATTTTTAAATCGGTTGAGTAGTTTTTGAGTGAAATCATTACAAACAAACAAACAAAAATCAAATCATTCCTCTTTATAATATTTATAATATTAGTATAGATTGTCATTGGAATGAGAGACGTAGGCATGTAAGCCTTCGCACCTCTTGACTACCGCGTGCGTGCATGGCGTGCAGACTGAGACCATCTTACTAACCGAGTAGCATATAAGTGAATTTGATCATAGGATCCAGCACATCTAGAGCGTCGAAGTGATACCGTTTCACAGGCTCGTGACGTGAACGGACTCCGCGGTGAGCACTACGCAGTGGACTCGTGCGAGCTGGAGGCGGTGCGCTACATCCTCGACAAGGGCGGAGACGTCGCCGCGCAGGACAACAACGGCTGGACGCCGCTGTTCAGGGCGCGTACGGACATTCACATTTACTAGATAGCTATTATAATAAGTGAGGAAATACAAAGTACGAGAAGACTTTAAAAAAATAAATGAATGAAATCGGTAAAGTCGTTCTCAAGGTATGGCGTGACCGAGAGAAGCAGGGAGTTATTTATATATATCTACGTTACCGGAAATGTATGACATCTAGGAATTGTATACAACTCCTAGGAAATGTATACAATTCCGAAGCTATTTAGGAAATGTATAAAATATTGTTTCAAAAATTATTTAATACATACATATCCTGGGAAATGTATACATTTCCTAGGAATTGTATATAATTCCAATATCGTATTAGGAAATGTATATAGAAAAAATGCTTTCTGTAATAAAACACGTTGTTAAAATGGCAATAATAATTTTTATTAAGACACTCGTTGAGACAATCTTAAAATTTAATATCTTAATATTATCTTACTAATTAAAACTTCAAAAATCAACTATCCATTAATTTTTAAAGTGCAATTATCACAAAATCTACTTATATTATTGTTATAAAGTTTAAACTTTCATTTGGTAAGTACTCCACAGGCGGAGGGTGGCCGTGGCGTTCCTGCAGGAGACTCGGTGGAAAGGCAGCAGATCCCGGTCTATTGGGAATGGCTACAAGCTGATCTATACGGGTGCACCTAGTGGAAAGAACGGTGTGGCTGTGGTGCCGTGGTGGCCGTGGAATTGCATACAATGACGAATTACATACATTTCCGTTAACATCTATATATATGTAAATACTTTAACGCAAACCTCATTTTAAGCTCTTGGTAAATAATTGTGTGCAGTATGCCAGGGTGCGAACACAGCTATCGTTGAGGAGCTGGTGGTGCGCGGCAGTGCCGTGGACGTAGCGGACAAGGCCGGTCTGCCGCTCACGTCCGTGGCCAGGACGATGACCAACAGACAGTACGTATCACACTATACCCTTAGTTGCTACTACAATATGATAATTTATTTACGAGGCATTAGGGTACAGTATTAAACACGTTCCTTAGAGCTCCGAACCAAACTTATAATATTCAGCATAATCAGTCACAGATAAAATTTATTTAAATGCTGGCAAAATTCGTGTTTAATAATATTTCTGAAATAACTCAAAAATATTCTATATCTCAAAAGTCAGAAATTATATCTTATGAAGACTAATTGTACTTTAAACTGTGGGTACACTACACAGCTCCTGAATTATTTGCTTCCGTGTTACAACTTCAGCGGTTCATTAAAGGCACCTTCCAATAAATAGTTCCAATCCTCTACATAATAACATGCATTATATTATGAGGCAAGAGAAATTATAATTATACATATCTGCTTTTAAATTTACCATTTGACTATGGAGTCTTAAAAAACCTTTACAATGCGATTTTCACCATCACTGTGTCTAGCACAATTACTACTAATGCAAGAAAATGCAATTTTGTGTAATAGTAATATAATAATAATAATAGTAATATAATAATAATAATAGTAATATAATAATATATTTGTATATGCACTCGTTTTACATGTTACGTGTATATTCTTTGTTGGAGATCCTTAATAAAGAGTTTTGCATAATGCGTACCCGACGCAAGGCAATAAAGAGTTTTGCATAATGCGTACCTGACGCAAGGCAATAAAGAGTTTTGCATAATGAGTACCCGACGCAAGGCAATAAAGAAAGCATTGGTGTTTCAACTATTTACACACATCTCTGAACTTCGTACACCTTTCATTACTATTAATGTAATATTTTATTCATTCATTTATTAAAATATCTATGTTTAATGATGTTATGTCTCTGTAGTGGACGTAACCGAGACTCGGTGCTGCGCCTGGTCGACATGAACTACCCGCGCGAGGTCGCGCTGGCCAACTTCACGCGCCTCACCAAGAAGATACACAACGTGAACTCGTTGCTCAAGCTGCCCTCGCTCAACAAGAAGCCTAACCTTAGGAACTAATCACAATCAAAAGCCATCAAGGTAAAAAGATCTCTGTCTCTTTAAAGTTTCAACCTGAGAATAAAATTAAAACTACATAACGTAATAATTACTGTAGAATTGGGCAGAAGTATACCTTACTTTCACTTCCCAGCCATGTTGAGATGGTATGTAAGAACGAGCCACACCTGCTGGTGATGACCGAACACCCACACACACTGACAATCTACATAATGCTGCTAATAAATTATTATCTATACTAATATTATAAAGCTGAAAAGTTTGTTTGTTTGGTTGAACGCGCTAATCTCAGGAACTGCTGGTTCGAATTGTAAATTTTTTTAGTGTTGGATAGTTCATTAATTGAGAAAGACTATAGACCATAATTAAAACATCACGCTAAGACCAATAGGACCAGAGCATCAATGAAAAATCAGCATTAAAAAACTGTGAAAGTTCTCTTATGTGAAGCATCGAATTTGCGCGGGCCAGCTAGTTTCCTAATAAAATAACATGCGTACAATCATGGCGAGAAATAAAGCACGGCGAATCCCCTCATTAAACTTGAGTAGTCTGAGTGTTTGAGCACTTCTAGTTCTGGCATCATAGTATCGCAACCTATGATGCCAGAACTCGTTAACGCGGCGCTGCACCACCGGCGGCTACACAGCGGCAGGGAGGCCTAGTGTGAGTGAGAGCTCGCACACTTTAAAAGCGACTCGCCTTGTTTTTGTAGCTTTAGTAGTTTAAGTTTACTACATTTATTGTAAATATGTTTAGAATCAAAATTCCATTAAACCTCTATTATGTCTATGAAATTTTCACACCTAATCGCAAAAGAGCTCGTTACTTTTAAGCAACTAGAAGGAAATTCAGGGTTCAACTTAAAAATATAACACAAAATCTTAAACTCAAAATAAAAGTCAACGCTAAAATTAACACTAATTTTATTAGATAATATAAAAATATTTACAAAATCTTACACACAAACAGAGTATTGAATTGCATTATGCGTGTAACAGAGTGGTAACAGGTGTGGTTAAGATGACATTACATCAAGACAGGGAGGAGACGCGCCTGATCCCGAGGGCGAAGACAACATGCAGCGAGCCCACAGCCTCAACCCCGATATCTATCGTTGTCGAACACGAAATGCATTTAATGGCAAGCCCTATACAGTTATATCGAATAAATAAATTAATAATTTATGTATTAATTATAGCAGCTTCATACATATCATTAATAATACTATATGCGTCATCCAGTAGAGCCTTATGTTGGGCGCGGCTGCAGTCTGCGCCGCGGTCTCGAACTCCACTTGACTGACAGGCTTGCTGTGCCCATTAGTCTGGACCTCCTGAATCTCCCCCTTCTCAAATTGCGTGGTTTGTGTATATCTTCTCACTCTCTTCTTTATATCTTCATCTTCGTGATCTTCTTCATATTCATCAACTTCTTCGTATTCCTCAGATTCATATTTTGTGTTGTGTTCACTTATTGTTTCACTGGCTTCTGCTTTTAGATCACTTACTTTAGTGCTTTCAGGTTTTTGTATATTGACGAGTTTCAAAAGAGTGGTTTGTGTGGCCATTGTGTTTTTTGAATCTGTTTTTATATGCTCATCTACAGGTGGTGGGATTTCTCCTTTAAATGGTCCAAACTGAGGCGTCTTTAGAAGCTGCTCGGTGTTAGCTGGTAGTTTAGCGGAGAATAATTTAGCAGGTTTACCATCCGGAACGCTTGTCAATGTTGCCGCTGATACTGTCTTCCCATCGTACGTCGTGAATGTCTGATCGCTAGATAATTTTTGCGAATGTTCTTTGGAATGTTTTGGATCTGGAGGTAAATATTGTGGACTAATCCTATCCGACTCCATCATTAAGTCTATAGCCGCTTCTTTTTCGTTTTTCTCCTTGATAGATGCACTTAGTTTGTTTTTTTGAGGTGGTTCTGGTTCAGGAGGTAGGTATTGTGGACTCACTCTGTCCTGTTCCATCACCAAGTCTATGGGTACTTCTTTTTGCATGTTGTTTTTGCTGAACAAAGCATTCAGTCTGCTTTCTGCTTTTACGTATACTGGATGTGGTCTATCTTCTTTAGCATGATTTTTTGGAAATACTTCTTTTGTTCTATCTTCGGTAGTAAGTAAGTGATCCTCAGGCGATGGTATGAACATTGGTTCAAAAGTTTCTGTCAACCGATCGCTAGGGAAAATGGGGTTATTAGAAATGAATTGCGGAGATTCATCATAATCTTCGACTACGTCAGTATCTTCTCGCCTATTGTTACCAGTATTATCATAGCTATCAGCTATTCGGTCTTCGCCGGCCATTAATGGTTCTCGAATAATAGGTTTGAAGCCACTTTCAACAACAATAGAATCAGGTTTGAATCCTGTGTTTACTGCGGGTGGTACAGACAATGCATCTGTCGACTCACCAATGAAGTCTGAGGACTTTATTTCATTTTGTGATTGTTGTTCATTATCAGGTTGAATAATAACACTTTGTGTGGGTTGTAGAAACACTGGCATTGGTGTGGACTGTGTTTGTATTCCATATTGCTTGGTAGGTATCATCTGTTGATCTAAAGGCATTGGGTTATCCATTGGTTTACCTAATATTATTTGTCCTGGTTTATTTAAATACGTTTGTATCGTACTGTGTTGTGCTAGAGCATCGTTGCTGCCCGGCAGCATTATTTGGCTCTTTACCACGTGGCTAGCGATAATATCTGTTTGACCTAAATTCAATGTTTGGCCTTGAGTCGACATAGGTAGGGTAGGTTGAGTCAAACTTGGTTTGCCCATAATTATTGTCTGCATTTGACTCATTGGACTATTTGGGGCTTTCGGCATAAGTTTTGTTATCTGGTTGTAGATAGGTTTAGATTGGTGATGGGAGGGCATAGTTTTCATAGGTGGTACTTGAGTACCTCTGCCTATAGGTGACGGTGGTCGGTCCATAGACGGCGGTGGTCTATTCATGTTCGGCGGTGGTCGGTTTGGATTGAATTTCGATGGTGGTGGTTTTTTAGGTGGCCCATGCATGTTGTTATGGTGATTTGGCATGGGGAGAGGATATCCATTATTTACTTTATGGTATTTTATTAGAGGAGGAGGCCTACGTAGTTTTATTTCAGGAGGAACTGGTCGCCGGAAGGGTGGTCGCATATTTCCTATGGGCTTATTGGGACCGTTAGGTCGTAGTACCGACTGCAAAGTCAAAGGCTTCTGATTAGGTGGCAAGAAATAATTATCTGGCACTTTGCCCGCCTCAACAAAGTACTCATCGTCCTCTCTAATAGGTTGTTCCGGCACAAACATTTCCTTGACCTCCTCGTGAACCTGGTACTGTGATATGTTCTTCTTCATGTCGTCCTTCATCTTGTTCTCCAGAATCTCGACGGTTTGTATCACCTCCTTTATCTGTCCCTTGGATATCGGCAATTCATACTCCTGTCCGTACGGCGCCTCGGACTCGGGGTATACTTCACCCGTGAGGCCGGTGCCGCCTTTATAGCTACTGAAATCGTCATAATTCGTTTTCGTGTTTATTATTTTCTGTAATTTTTTGCGTTCATCTAAAAAGTTTTTGTCTGGAGTGAGGCGTGTCTGTACCTGGACTGACTCCTCCAATTGCATGTCGTCGGGGAGCGCTAATGTCTCCACGACGCGACTCTCGGCAGCTTCGGTGGCATCACACTCGTCTAACACGTTAATCTTCCAGCCGAGATGGCGGTGCGTGTAACACTGTAACAGAATACATCGTTAGTTTGGGCCATTTTATGAAACGTTTGCAATTATGAATCTTTCACCGTCCAATAATATACATGTCAACGATATCTCATGCACAGAGTAGACTTGGAAGGCTGAAACAGAAAACAGATAGTAAAGATTATGTACATTCAAAGCGAGTGATCGCTGTAGCAGAAATGTAATGCATGAACATGCGCTGAACGATCAACTGCAATGGAATGACTAGCTCAATAAACAAAAGCGAAAATTAAGCACATTTAAATGAACTAGCGGTCGCCTAGTGGTCAAAATTTGACCAAAATTCCGAAGCTTGCTACTTTGTTTTCTTTTTTCTTTATTACATATAAATAAGGTATAGGTAACCATAGTTACAAAGAATTGTACGACGTCAGACGAACAATGCCGAAATACTACCAACGCGATTCGACTGCGTGTGTCAGATGCATGGATGTGTGCGTGTAATGTTTTTTCATTAGATTAATGTATTTCTAATGCATATTTTATAAAAATATTAGGATTCGGTCCTTCTTCTCCATATAAACTTTAACTGTGCCAAATTTCATACTCCTCCGTCCGCGCAATTTTCGTAAAAACGGGTACAAAGTTTTTGATTCATGTATTAATATATAGATTGAATGTGGACTATTGCAGTTGATCGTTTTAATGCAGTTGATCGTTTTATATGTAAGAGTAAAGTGGACAGTGATGTAATATTAGATGAACTAACGTACAGAATAGATGAAGAGTATGAATATGTATATATAGGTACAGTAATTCAGAATCAAGAGTCTTGGTACTTGAGTTTTGGTTGAATTTACGATGGATTTGATGCTTAAATGTAAAGTAACAAAATGTATAAAATATTTAATGAGCCCTCCATGCATTTTCTTTTTATTTGATAATACTACCATGCATAATTCTGTAACAGGTTTTTTGATGGATATGAAGTTATAGGATTGAGACAATAATGCGAAACCAATATTTCTTGAAGCTGGAACTGAACCAGCGTAAAACGCGTCACGTCATTTACTCAACAATATTTTTCTGAAGAACGTCTGTGATAGTTTACATGAAAGGTAATGTACCCAAATGTATACAACCTGTTGTTCAACCAACCTGATAGTAAACAGTGTCCGGGGTATCTTTATCGGGCACCCAAGTAACGACTCCCGGGTTACCCTCCTCACAGACGAGTGTCAGCGCGCGCTGGTAGGCCCCGAAGCTGGGGTACTCATCGGCGGCAGGCCCGCTGGGGTCCGGCGTCCAGTTACACAAGCGCCCGACACCGGTCGGGGTGACGTTGCCGCTGCGGGTGGTGCGCACGCCAGCATAGATCTTTATACCCTGTGGACGATGTATATAATGATATCAGTATAACTAATATAAGTTGCCGGCAATGGTATCTTTTGGGTAAATATCGCATCATCGTCTCACGTCACATCAAGTGTAAACATAACCGTATCACATCTACATTTCGATAGTAATGGTCAGAATATATTATCAAGTGAGAAACTTATTATTCAGAAGTGCCAGCACAAACATCTAAACTAAATATGAGACTAAATATCAGCTTTACCACGAGGTCCATTAACTAGATGTAAGTAATATAATAATATCAGCCCTGTATTAAATCATCCCACTGCTGGGCATGGGCTTCTTCGCAGCATGAGAAGAGTAAGGTAATGTAAATAACAAAAATGTAATTATAAATACCTGAACTGAGAGTTACCTTTTTCTCTTCGTCGTTCTTGTGGAAGTATCCTCCGACGGGGTCGTTGGTGATGTAGAAGGGGTGGTAGCGCGCGGGCACGTTGGGGTCCGTGCCGCCTTCTACCACGAACGTGTACTTGCGCCCGCGCACCACGTTGATCTCGGGGATCAGCAGACCGTTGATATACCACGAGATGCCCCAGCCGACGTGTCCTGGTCATAACAGAAGTTATTATACTATTTGAATAAAACAACATTGGAGATTGGGGAGCGTGGACTATGACGTTCGTCCTAGCACGAGCGTCGTAATCCTGAAGGTGGACCTGGAGTTATGGACCTGTTCTACGTGATTTTGTCGTGTTTCGAAGGGTATTTTTTCTTATATTAAACTCCTTTGATTTAGATTATCTGTATGTTTTATACTTATGAATAACCAAGTCAAGTTGACATGGCCGCAAATTATATATTTTAATTATCTCATAAGATCAGTTAATATTCCAGTAAGTAAGTAATGAAAATCAAAATCAAAAATAAATTTATTCAAGTTAGGTTACAAGGTAACACTTATGAATGTCAAAGTTATACAATTTTTTTTCTGTGAATTTACATTTACTGCCACGTTCAGCAAAGCAAGGGTGTAGGGCTCATGAGAAGAACGGGCAACAAACTCATGGCCACTCTTGTTAATCGCCAATGAATACCAAGTGTAAGCTTTGATTAAAATACATATTGCCAACAATACCAGTAATAGCGGAGTATCCTTGCTTGCCGCCCGTGGGTCCCATCTGCGCGTAGAACACGCCATCTGGCGGCTCGTAGCACTGTATCGCGGGGATTTCCCACGGAGTCGCCTTGGCGACCGGCGCAGGAGTCGGCACTGGGTTCGGCTTGATCGCATGACTCTGTAAAATAAAATAACAATAAAATGGTTATCCTATCACTAGGCACATACCTCCAATTGCATATTGTAATGAAAGTGTAATGTTACACTTCAAATAATAATAATAATAATATACACACAGCAACATCTAGCCCAAACTAAGCAGAGCTTGTACTATGATACTAGACATGGATAAACATATTATACATAGAAACACCCAGACCAAGACAAACATCCATGTTCAAGCACACAAATGTTTGACTTGTGCTTTGGCCTCCGGGACTCTCACTCACCGAACGAAACACAACAGTAAGAATACTGCTATTTCACGTCGATATTCTGTGAGAGGTCCTTCCCCGGTCGAGCCGGCCCATTCATGCTGAAATCAGCGAGGCTCTACTACTCTTTAAAAATTGGGTGATAATTAGCACCTAATTAAAAAACGCATTAAAAGGGTAGATGTCCATTCATTTAGTCACCTACTCCACATACATATGTATGTAACCATAGTTACGAAGCATTCTACGAAGTCAACCAAACAATGCCGAAATACTACGAACGTGATTCGACTGCTTGTGTCAAATGCATGGTTGTGTGCGTGTAGTGTCTTTTTATTAATTTAATGTATTTTTAATGTACATATATTTTACAAAAATATTAGGATTCACTCCTCCTTCTCCTTATAACCTTTAACTGTGCCAAATTTCATACTCCTCCATCCGCGCAATTTTCTTAAAAAAGGGTACAAAGCTTTTGCTTCACGTATCAATATATAGATAACAGAAATACAAAGAAAAGGAAAAACTAAAACCCTCTAATGGGCGTCATAGAATTCCTCCGCATTTCAGTCGACTGGTAGACTGGCAGCATTGCCACGTTAAATGGCAATGCTTATTATTTCCGCGAATTAAAGACCAGCAGGTCACGGAAAGCGTCGATCAACCTTTTTGCTATTTTTCTATATACCTAGATCACGAGCACTGGGTGTAACTAAAGTTGTATAACTTACTGGTCGCGGGTCATCGTTGATGTGGTCGCGGTTATGGTCGTGGTCGGGGTCATGTTCATGCTCTTGGTGGTGGTGCTGCGCGTGCTCGTGCGCATGATCGTGCGCGTGCGACGTGCTCTCGGGCGCCTCCTCATCTCCCTCCGGCATCGGGCAGTTCCATACTGGCGGTCGACCGAACTCTAGGAATTTGTCACCCTGCAGGAAATATATTCGTTTGATACTGATTCAAAAGTTTGAAAACGAAACAAAAAGAAAAGATTACATAATAAGGTCAGTGAATGAAAAAAAGGCGAGTAATGTAATTAACATATATTTTGTGACATAATAAAAAAAAATATTTAAATAAAGTTTAATTGTATTTCCTATTTAATTATCTAAGCAGATTTTAAATAGAAAGATAGAAATAGAAACAAATGAAATAAGGTTAGGTTATGAGTATATTTCGCAATTGCTAGCATTTAGCTATTCATTATTAATTTTTATAAGATAAATGTCATAATGCCACAATAATTGATGACCGACATATATTACAAAGAACTTGATTATTATGAAACAAGCCTTAAATGTTAAAAGCCTTTAAAACTAGAATATTCCATTACATCTTTGACTTGATCGAAACGTTTGGTATTGCAGCACTTAAAAATAATCTTTACGAATGTATCTTCCAGCTATCCGATTAAATCGCTATTTTCATTACATTCTATCATAGAAAAACATATAATGACGTCATCAAAAATAGAAAAAATCTTCTTTTGCAATTAATTTATACGTGATGTTTATTTTCCGTTATTCATTTTACATTTACAACAATCTGCACATAAAGTTACGTCTTCTATTCGCACAATATTAAATTCGCTATTAGTCCCTTGAAATAATGTTGTTTTTACTGTATAGACAACATGTGTTGAGTTGCAATTTAGATCTAAGCTAGCTATAAACTTGATGTTTCCATTGTAACTTGTTTTGTGCAATAAATAAATAAATGTAAACACGTACCTTGGTGAAGTGTGAGTGGTAAGAGACCTCGTTTCTAGAGTTGAGGGGTCCGATGGCCCAGATGATGGGCTGCGACGCGTTGGTGAGCACAGCGCGATCCAGCTCATCGGCGGCGCGCAGCGAGCGCTGGTACGTCACGATCGAGTAGCCGTTCACAAGCGCCGCGTTCAGCAAGCGGATCGAGTTCGTCTTCTCCTGGGAACCAGAACCATTACAAACTAATTAATATACGCCAGCTACCTAGGTAGTTCCAGCGACCCACAGATGCGATACAAAGCAGCGAGTTAGCACATCGTGGTGGTTTGATTCGGTAAGTCCGAAGACTCGGGAGAGCCCGACATAACTCTCTCGCCTCCCCGCGTGGCAAGGGGGTATGTATCAGGAGAATTTGCCCACGTAAAAATAATGGTATACCTAACAAGCTTATAAGTCTGTACTTAGCTCAAACCAAGAGGCTTTTGTAAGGCACGCGTCCCACGGCTTTCAGTGCTACATCAGCTACGTTAGAGTAAACTCAACTCTATACCAATTATAAAGAAATCTTTATGTGTATAAAAGATAAACAAGTATCTATCATACACATACTTTGAGCAAAGATGACTAAATCGTTATAATATAATTAACATCCTCAAACAAACGCATTATGACATTAGTGCATAAATGTGCATCAACAGGGAGTTATTTTACGTTCACAGCGGAGCACGGCATGTGTGCACCTAGCTGTCAACTTAACCTAGTCACAATGCGTTACGGGTATTGAACTCCATACACCAGCATCGGTTATTGTAATGTCTCACATTTATGCTACTACTAAGGCGGCAGCTATGTTGTTAATAATTAAATCACACAAATAATTGTTGAATATTGACGCCCAAACAGACACTATGTTTAATATTCAACCACCCCAGTTTATAATATTGTCTTCTGTTCATCCCAGTTTAGCTCGCCTTTAACTAAATCAGACAAAGCCTAGCACGGAGCCATGGTTTGTTTCGCTTGCACAAATATTTGCAATAAAAGTTTTCTAGTTTACTGTGGCAGTAAATCATTGTTAAATAATCATAGCACCAAGCTTATATAATACTGGAGGTACAGGCAGAATGGTATCCCATTCGCATTTCATCAGCTATGTTTTAAATACCCAGGTTCTAGTAGGTAAACCTATTGGCTTCTAGGTCAAGTTTGAAACATGTGTTTGATCCAGGATCCTGGTCCACTAGTCTAGTTTAGGATCATGCTTAGCTACTTACGTAACTGTACCAATAAGGTTTAACTAGATATAAGTGGCTAGACACCAGGTATTGTGGGGCTAAGTAGCACAGATTCAGCAACGGAACGCACCAGGCGACTCCAGCAGGCAATGCATTGTTTTAATCTCTGCTCTTCTCTGTGACAGACAGTTAAGAAACGCCTGAGACATTTAATCTCCATGTAAAAGTAAATTGTGGATTAATAAGAGAAGTAGTCCTCACCCCGCCGAGCCTCTCGTCGGGGCAGGAGCCGCGCACGCCGGCGCACTGGCTCTTGGCGTCCAGGTAGTAGTCGACGGCGTAGCCCTTGAGCGAGCTCTTGTCCACCCACGCCACGGCCGGGTCGCCGCCCACCATCTGCGTGTGCTGCGAGTCGCCCGAGATACCGAACGACATGTACTCGCCGTCCTCTGCACAATATTATTTAAATTATACATGAATGTATTAGCCAGTTAGTCATATAGAAAAAGGAAAATATAAAGCAATAAGGTATCCCCCTTATCCCTCAATATACCTAATCATCTCTAGACATAATAGAAATATACACATGCATGTATGCAGGGACTGCTACAATCATAACCGTTTTGGCGTCGCCGAAGTCGGGTTAAAAAACAATGTGTCTGTGTCTGAATATCAATTTAGAAATTAACTTTTAAACCGCAGTAAACTCCCTTATTGGCAGATTACACATTTAACATTTCGTATGGATATAACAACACCTTGGTAGTGGTGAGTTGAACACTTAACTGCGTCAATAATTTACACAAGATTGCAAAAAATACTTATTTATTTGACAACTTAGCAGTTATAAACATGATGCAATTTTAACTAATAATTTAGATGTTAACGTAATTCTTATTGTATAAGAGTTTTCATAGACATAATAACTTAGCATCACATAGATGTGATCTGTCTTCGTAATCAAGATTACGAAGACGCGTATCATACACACATTGCTTTTACGCCTCTGGCTATAGGGCGAGAGACTTTTGTCTGCAGGATTAAATAGTCTAGCAAGTCTAGAGACGACAATAGACTTTCCAGTTCTGTGTTCTATCCTTGAGATCTGAGAATCGGATCTAAGACATCGGTCGACAGCTGAGAGAAAGCAAGAAACAGCAAGAGTAGAGTGCAACTGACCGAGTTTGGCGACGAGTTGCAGCACGATGCTGTCGCCGGCGACCGCCCAGCGCACCTCGAACGCGAGCTCGTCGAACAGCACCTCGCAGTTCAGCTTCGACTGCAAATAAAACTTGTCAATATTATATAAAGTGAACGTTACGGCAGGTTAATAGCGTCGTGAGCAGCCGCGAGTGACGACTGCGGCTACATTTATTTATTGTTCTTTGGGAAACAAATGTTATATAACATTAAGACAGTAAGATACAAATAAAACATAATCCAGAAGAGTTTCCACACATTGCTTTTACATTCTGTGACGGAGAATAACATAGTATTAAGAGACTATAGAACAAAACAGGATAAGTAACAATTTGGAAACAATATAATATTATTAATATGTATAATATGATATGCATTGTTAACTATTGAGAAGGATTATTGGCAAACGATCTTTTAAATTTAGCCAGAGACATATGAAATATATCTATCTCATCATGTCATGTCATCTTTCAATTGTTGAGATTGTCGTATCTTATAGAACGAAAAGCATAACTAGCAGCATTAACATTAAAAAAAAAACAAAATATACCGTCTTTATATAATATCATATTAACTGAGAGAGAAATGTGGCTATGCCAATATTGTTAACTAGACTCGACAAAGCAAATCTTCGTTTTTGACATGAAATTATAAGTAACATACAGTAGATTAAGTTCCTAAATTCTTTTTTCCGCGCAACGGACTGTAGCCCAAAATTCTTTGTTATAGTGTAAATTTCTTGACACAACCATGACCAATCAGTCATTTCTATATTACGATTGTGTTAGGTGCTGGTCATTTATGGCAATCCTGAAAAGGGTCGCTCATATCACCATTCAGTGGCCTTCTTCAGACTGATCCCACCAAGAATCCCAATATTAGTTGGATTGAACGTGAGGAATCAAACAATTAGCACCCTTATAAACACAATCGAATCTGGGCACTTTATCATGAAACGTTATCATTAAACGTTATAACTATCTCTAGTTGTTCAAAACAACTGCACTGATTATTTTAATAACATATTTTTTACTAATATTATTTCATTCCTATGTAATAAACCGTACATAGAGTGCATTGACTCAAAGAACATTAGGAGTTTGGACCGATTCCAGTCACCGTTTTCTCATCGGAGTGCGCAGTAATATACCGAATATCAGTGGCACTGGTCGCGCCAAACTAATTAGTTCACTTCTGTTATTAAGAATCAGGTAACGAGGAGGCCGTCATTTTACTAACTAATAAGAAACAAACTAAATCCAACATTAAAGTTAAGAGGCACGTAAATTTTTAAAGCAGAGTGTTTTTCTACTTTGTCTATTTCTAGTAAGAAGATATACAAATAGCTTTGCAGTCTGAACTAAGTACTATTAAACAGTTTTATTAGTCTATACTTTACAATCTCTTTGTAAATACCATTTAACCTTAAATGGTTACCAAGTATTTTTTATAAATAAAACTGACTAGCCCTTTTGAATCCTACAAGGTGTAGAAGTGTTTATGGCCGGCGGCGGTCGATGATAGCTCCAAATGATAATGAACTGATTTCTGAATTTGCTTGCGGCGTATATCAGTGCAACGTATCCTTTTGAGATCCATTTCAACGACATTTCATAAGATTGGTTTATACGAAAGTAGGAACGAAAAAACCAATCGTCACAATTCACATCAATATCAAATTTGGCTCAGCGCTTTAGCTGCGAAAAACATAACAAATAGACGGAAATTTGCGCTTTTCTTATTAATCTGTCAATTGCTGGTATACCACAAATAACGTGCAAACAATTAATTTATCACAACTGTGCCTGGCCGCCGGTGGGCCACTGCAACTCAAAATAACATGTAAACATTGATATGACTATTTTGAGCAGTTCCTGAACTCAAGTGGTATCCGCGTCTCGTTAAGTGCACGTTGTCATACAATATCATAGTCATCGGTAGAACGGAAGACGCGGGCGGAACTAGCAATACTCGAGTCGACCGAACACCACTTGTTCTGTAGACAACGCGATTTGTGAGCTTACTGTTATCTAGCTACTAGTGTCAAGAGTTGAAATCAACTTGCAATACAAGTTACGTTGGTTTACAAGTAGATTTCTACATAATATAAATATTTGTGTGGTGATTTCACTGTGTATTTTTTATGACAACATAATAAAACAGATCTGTCGTAATTTTTTGACCTCATGAAAAGCGAATAACTTCTTTTACCGAATATAATAATATTTATTTCTTGCATAAATTAAATAATTATATTCGTCAGAACTTACATAACAGTAAATTACAATGACACATAAATTAAATCGCGAGTAAAATGTAGTCTAAACGAACGAATTTACGGACATCATTTTAATAATTACAAGTAGCTAGGTACAACATGTACCTACAGCGCTGGCCGAGTGTACAGGTGAACGTCTCAAGTTCAATCCTGAAGCACGCAACTCTGACTTTTTAAAGCTATGTGCATATTAAATAGTTAATTACAGCTCGCTTTAACCGTGAAAGAAAACTTCGTGACATGCAGGTTATGTCTGAGAGTTCTTTATTATGTTCTCAAAAATATGTGAACTCTGCCAACTCGCACTGGGCCAGCGTGATTAACTATGGTCTAACCCTTCTCACGTTGTGACGAGGCACGTGCCCAGCAGTGGCACACCTTATATACAGGTGCAAGCAAGTGTGACAATTTCGTTGTAAACCTAAGTTAAGAAGAAACGTCTGAGATCTGCAGACAGCTTACAACAAACAAATCTGCAATACGCAAACTTATTGTTCAAACATGTGTACACAGCGAGCGAGACATCCTAAGTTATGATAACACGCCGCGCGGCGTGACGTCACATCACTCGCCGAGATACGTGCACTATTATTTGGAAAGTAGCGAGCGATGCGGAAGGAGCGCCAACAGCACAGCACGTCAAATACCCAGCTACCTTTAAACCGCGACTGCGGAGAAAGTCGCGGTGACTAACTAGCTAATGTCATGGAGCTATCTGATACATTACTTATAATAATCAACATGGCTGCCTATTACATGATATCCGACGAACATTGAGAGTGCCGAGCAAGCTGCAGGTAGTTCAGGCGATACGCCTCTAGATGGCGTTAACATAGCTCTATAATAATTTTGTTTAACTGTATTGTATGGAGCGAACACAAAGGTAGAGACATTTTTCGTCGTTATTATAATTTAATACCAAAAGATATAATTATTATTATATAAGTTGAGCTAAATAAATCAAATCTAATGTTTCACGCCTGTCCCTTAATTAAATTAAATTTAATACAATACTTCTTAATATTTTTAATAGAAGGTAGATAGAATGGATCTTTTTCGTCACAAATCGTCGCCATGGCGTTGAAAGCGTCCATATGCACCAGATACCTCTTATTATCTGACGAGTAGTATGCTTGACAACTACGTTAGAGCAAAAACACTTATAAAAATGTTTGCATTAGGTGAAACCTAAGTTGTGGGAACATCAAAAAGTCGTGTGTGACGATGGCCAATAGACTCTTTGGGACACCGAAAACGCACAAGAAAGAGGAGACCTCATCGTAAAGAAGACTCTGGTGATCTGGGGTTATCACCTCAAATTAAAATAGAGAAATAATTTATGTTTTATGTTCTTTATTGTTATATTCTGTAAAACGATGACACCACATACATTGCGCCCCATGGCGATCCATTGCCCCTCGTTCTAGATTGTCATCATATTTTTTACAAAAAATACGACATTTGATCGTGAGCCAACCAGTCGCGACGAATAATTACCCTTTTGGCAATCAACTATCGTTTCCATTACTTAAATGTTGAGTACCGACCTTATTTTAAATCATATTCATTCAGATGTAAAAACGATAAGTAGTGCTATTTTTATGTGTGGTTATAAAACCTACAGGTGCATTGATCAATATGAGTTTTCGTGTTCGCCCCAGGCTCTTGTTTAGATGTATGTGCACACCTTTTGCATCACAGCGCGCGATGGCAGGCGAGCTGAGTTTTCTTTATTCACCACCTAAGTACTACGTATGCAAATATCTCATCGTGCAAGCAGTTTCCGCGAAAATGCTCTCGTAGTTATGTGCCATTTCCTGATATGTACTCGCCTAGATATTTCAGTATTTTTTGCTAGAGTAATACGTAGAAAACAGAGACGTGAAATACAACTAAGAATAAAGAAATATGAATATATTTTAAGGATTTTACTCTATAAGTACAAAAAATATCGTTAGGACGACTACTACATAATATAAGCACTATAGAAGTAAACTAGTATTTCTTGTGTTGTATGTGCCATTGCGTGGTTTACCTGCCCACCTCACTACCAATATGTAGGTATTACGGGTTTCAAACGGAACATAACTAAAATTTGTCTTAGTCCCAAACAATTGCACTTCGTCGTGCAATTAGTTCTGTATAATATAGATCGCTTCAATATAATTAAACATAATATATAGGCCGACAGCAAACTATCTGTCGATAAACCATACCCTCGCGAACTATACAGTTAAGCTATGTATAGTTATGCGTCACGATAACTAAGTACATTGTGTCGAAGCTGACAATATGTCTATCATATCGAAGTGCGTCGCACCAACACATTGTTTGAGTATCGAACTATGTACGTATTTACTGGGCGGACCCTCTTATGCCAACATGATCAAGCCAGTAAATTATCAAACTGAGTTCATTGACCCTAGCTCTGGAGTATGATGACAACTCACTATACATTGATGATGTTAGTCATGAATGAATGTGTCTACATTTCAGCACCTACATATGAATGTGTCTACATTTCAGTACCTACTGATGAAATACCTACATTTTGGTGCAATAACTAGATTATATTACTCTATATTAAAGAATAAATAATGGAAATCCGTAGCCTCTGCCAACCCCTCTGGGAAACAAGCCGAATCTATGTATCTAACTAAAATATAGTTTATGATACAGAGCTTTAACATCTTAAAAACACAAATCTTTAGCTCTAAACAAAAGCAATCTCAAATAAAAATTATTATTTTGATCCCGATTGTTATTTTATGCAGCAGAGAACTTTTTGGCATTCGATACAACCACAGTAAATATATAAGCTACTGTGACACAACAGACAAAAAGATAACCCATACTCGGAAAAACTAATTAAGGATTTAATTTATTTTCTTGTAGCCATCACGTCTAGCGGCTGATCCAGCTCTTCCATATCTCCCAGAGTCGTCGCTGTAGCTGCTACATAAATATCTAAGGTTTCAAATTGTGTCCGTGTGTCTAAAGTCTCGTACGTATCAATAATATCACAAATATAATATGTAGTTTGATACGTTGTGGTATAGCTAGATGACATTGAACAGAAAGCCAATGTTATTTATTGTTGAACAATATTGACATAGCGCCAGCTGCATAAGTACTTCGAAATTAACAAAACATCATTATTATACTATTGGTATCGACGTGCACCATGGCGCAAATACTGGAGCGCGCTATTTTGGTAAGTCTCCTTTTTGCAAATTTACTTATATTTTCGTAAACTAACCTAATTTTAAAATTATCGAAATATTACAAATAACGCCTCGTGCTGAGAATAAAATTACAGTTGTACCTTACTACATACCTTGTGTTGTGTACAAGTTTAAGGGCCTGTCCCACCACCTCCAAATAGCATTTATCTATAAGATACAAGTCTCGCCATCTCTCTTCTTTAACCTAACAAGAGTGAGACAGCATGCGATTTATCTTTCGGATAACTTTTACTTGATAGTTGTGAAACTGGCCGTCAATGTATATAAAATCTCAAGCAATTTATATAGTCCTAGTTGTGTTTACTAAGTGTTTACAAAATATAATAGTACATAAAGACACGAACATATAAGAGACGTAGACTTTGAACAATTATTATCTGTGAGATACACGACTATGTATTCGTACTCGTCCTGTTTGAGGATCAAACCTGCAGACAAATTATAAACAACCACGTGATTAAGTAAACCACCCACACAATCAAAAGTATTCTGAAATCACTTAAAACAAGTTAAGTAATGGCCGCTGCTATCGCGACCAATTAATTATTATTATAAAAACCGAGCACAGTCACTACTGATTCTTGTAATTAACTTGTGTGAATGTTATATATGAAAAACCGAAAACAAGTTCAATAGTCTACTTCATGTCGTTGTCGCCTGAACCGTAAGGTTACATTATTACATATTTGGTTGAACACGCGTGCCCGGGGCACTCCGGACTCTTTATGCCACGTCTCCTAACTCAAACACATCTTAGGAAATTATATATCAAAGCTTTTGTGTTGTCCACAGATATCAACGTGCCTGCTGCTGTCTGTGACATTAAGCGAGCAGTGTGGTGGATTAGAATACGAAACGTTTGGTTGCCTTGGCAAACTAGCCGAATATATCTTTAGAGCTGCTGTTCCAGCTAACCCTATTCCCCCAGCGCCTGGAACTATCCCAGCAGCCCCGGTAGCTCCGGTAACTCCAGCTGCCCCGGTAGCTCCGGTAACTCCAGCTGCCCCGGTAGCTCCGGTAACTCCAGCTGCCCCGGTAGCTCCGGTAACTCCAGCTGCCCCGGTTGCCCCGGCCGCGCCAGCTGCCCCGGCTGCCCCACTAGCCCCGGCTGCCCCACCAGCCCCAGCTACGCCACCAGTTGCCCCAGCTGCGCCACCAGTTGCCCCACCAGCGGCCCCACCAGCTGCTCCACCAAAAACTTAGTTCGGGCTAGGCTGACATTAAAAATGTGTACCTAGAGCGTTGTCTATATTTTATAACTGCCTTATACCTTATCTATCTTCATATATGTATATATATATAAAACCTCCGAAACGGGTCGACCGATTTTGATAAAACTTTTTATGTATATTTGGTATAGGTCGTAAAGTATATTTGATACCGGTAGGTGACTAGGGTGTCCCTATTGAATGAATATATTTGGCAGAACAACGTTTTCCGGGTCAACTAGTACATAAGTATGTGTATTCTAGCGTTTATTTTTTGACTTTAACATTGTTCTGACTGGTTTTTTTTTTGACATGAAATGCATGAGATTGTGTTTTAATTATTGTTGACCTTATTATATTATATTTCAATTGTATTTAACTTTTTCATAATATTAATGTGCTTGCTTTTGTTTATATTTTACTAAATGCAAAATTATTTTCAACACAAATGTAATTTGTTCTGAAATAAATAAATGACTTATGACTAAAATGACTTATATAATTATTCTGTGCGTGTGTATTTCATTTTCAGTAAAATGGTGGAGCCCATTTTACTGAAAAGAAATTGTGTGTATTGGAGTGGATCCCTAGATGCTATAGTTTCATAATTAGATCTGGTAGGTGGCGCCGGGTGCGCAGTGCAAGCCAACGTTCGGGCACTACGCCTGTCTGAGCCGCTAATTGTGTCTATATTTAATTAGTGTATGTATTTTTACTTTTTACAAGTTAATTTAACTTTTAAAATATATGTGTATATACAGGTGGCGTGTGAACGTACGAGTATGTTCATCACATGCTGCGCATGCGCCGTGACGACTATATACAGTTAACATCAAATAGTAATAATATGCCTTTTAAATATTTAAATGAACAGTAATGTCAATGTGTCATTGTAAATGATATTGTTATTGTTATTTTCTCTACAAATAAATAACAATTATAATTTAGTATCTTCGTAATATTTTAGTAGAAACTTAAGTTGATAATATTGTTTAATGTATTAGTAATATTTACTTTTTAACAATAGTGATGTAAAAATATTATTATAATAAATTTTACATGCAGTGAGTAAATATACCTGGGAGTCTTTCAGGCTTCAGTATGTCCTATAAATAAATATTTTTTTGTTAATTCGAGATTCATGAAACTAATTGTTGGTTGTTGTTACATAATTTACAATTAATTAATTAAGTAATTAATTAATTACATTTAAGTAATAGCAATGAAGTTCAAGCACACCAACCCGTAAGTAGACTACGGGTATAAGTTATGCAATAACTGCATGTATTATATACAGGCTTTACCCGTGGCTCCGCTCCTTTAGCTATGAAAATCTGCTACACAAGCACCACACGTTTTCCAGGATAAATATAGCCTTATGTCACAATCTGGGACATAGGCGTTTTCGCTAAAGTCACTTTGTTGGTATGCTACTTTCACGCAGCAACACAGCAACGAACTTGTTATGTAGCTGCGTGAACATGAACGAAACAATAACACTTGCGCATTTACATTAGTTAGGAGTGACGATATTTTTATTACCTTTTTGTGTTAAAGACTTGAAGATCTATTGATCAAATTAAAGATAGACATATGGCAAATGTATGTCACGGCGCGCTGACTACATATGATAGAAGAACGAATTCAAAAACAATATTAAAATGGACAAACTTTATTACATGTTTGACATATAAAAATAATATAAAAACAAGTACAAAAATATATTTACTGTCGCATTCGACGCGACGGTGTGACAGAGGACAAGGCGGCCCTCACACTAAACTTCAACAATGTTGTGAGCTTTCCCAAAATATCGCAGTCAGGAACTTTGTACTGAGTATTATTAATCACAATATTTACAGACAGCTAACAAATGATATAGTTAAAACAAATAACAGGCGTATTGTTCAATAATACATTTTCTTTTTCGTGGGCAATTGTTGTGAGCGTGACAACCATTGTGTAACAAACTGTAGTTGTCGCTGGGTCACACGCTCGTGTGCGCCGCGGCGCCCTACGTGAGCGACGCATGAGACTGCGACGTGAGCCACGCGACGTATTATACGATGCGACTTCACATGTACTCTGACACTATCCATCACATTTTAGATAGCTGTGTGATTGTGTTAAATCTCACTATGTATCAAAATTACTTGAGAACCGGCAATGAAGATGAGGGTCTTCTACAATAACCATACCAGTAATAGATGTTACTATAGAAGTGCCTACAAAGTTGAACAAGATTGTTCAACACATCAGGACACATCGCGTGTCGCAATGCGTTCTACGTTCCATGTAATATCATCACATTTCATCGCCTCGCCACATTTACCGTCTTTCTTCTAAGAAAAATGTGTACATTTGTTTAAAAATAATATGTTCAAATATGCCAACGATTCCAATTACGCCAGTTGTTTAAAAAATCGTCATAGCTATAATTTTAACATTTGCCAACGATATGTCCCATCACTGTGACTTACAAAAGAATTATATTACATACTTACAAGTTATATATAAACATAAACCAGCAGTTTGTTCTACGCGATCACCGCAACGATTAGTTCAATTTAACATTTATAACATAAAGCACTATATACAAAATACAATCGTTGTAGTGCGAACTTAATTGTGCGCTTTAAAACTACAAAAGAAATGAGAATGATATACAATTTCAATGTAGTCTCTCTTCTGAATACGAACCACTTCACAACTTCACAGAGCCTAGGATACAACTCCAGTGCTGTATGATAAACTTTAGTAGATGCAATAGTAGATAGGTGCCTCGAGAATATTGTGATGATAGAGAAAAAGATCATGAAGAATCGTCGAACAATAAATCTCATTTCTGTCAGATAAGTTACGCAAAATTAATCTCGCATTATTGCATGATCGCGTAAAACAATCCCTGGCTCCACGTTGTGACTTCTTCACAAGGGTGGCACTAAAACATAAAGTATCACTAATGGTAGCTACTGGCTCTGCTCGCGCCCCATAGACGCGGCCAGCGTGGCTCGGTGCACTACGAACTACTAACGAAGCGAAATGTTTCAGCAATCCCACTTAGTACGTACCAAGTGTAGTGGTCAGTATGAGGCGCAATGATTTCAGGACTAGTGCTGAGTGCGTTTAGAAATAGACATGCTACTGATGCAACTGTAACTTAATGCGACAAATTCGGATCTTCTCAGAACATTCCAATGTCAAGTATAACTGATGTAGTAACAAGATAAGATCACATTTCTTGATAATAATAAATAAATATTCTTTATTTCGGATAAGCAACATCCATATGGGTTAGTAAACAAGAGATAATGCATCCAACGGATTAAGTTGATGCCCATCATTTAATCAAGATAAATGCTTTTACATTTAGAAAAATCATTTTTTGATATAGATATTAATTTAGAAGCTTGGCAGCCGAATACATCCAGGAATGTCAAGCAAATAAAATATTAAATATACCCTAATTGGATGCAAGAGAAACAAGCAGAAATTTTGAAAACAGGATTTTCTCAAATCAAAAAAGCTTCTCAAATTTTCAGCCCGATGAGAATATTGATCATGATCATAATATATAACACTCAAAGATATTAAAATTATTTATTACTTCGTAAATGTGACCACATCTTTTTAATATAAACTAACGCAATTATACAGTTAAAATGACTTCAATAAAACCGATCCCGTTCCTTTCAAAATTAATAAATAAACCGTTGTTTCAAACAGATATAACATACGCTGGTTTAAATTACACCACTGAATTTAACCGCTAATGGGTATAGGTATCAGGGGATAAAGAATCATTAGTCATGATGCGATGGCCCAAATACTGACAAAATGCAAAGCTAGTGTTTATGAACGATGGAGAGGATGATGTGAACCCTGCACATTGCGGCTCCCAGCCCCGCATGTATATTATAAATGTAAGTATATGTATAACCGACGATTTGACACTCCTCGTGTTTCGTGTAAAGAACATGCGAATTGATATACTAGCTGCAATACGTAACGTTTCGTCACATAAACTCGATGTGTTATTATTTTGGTACAAGAGTTTGATCGCCGAAGTGGTCGCAAACATGGTTATTGCTCGTAAGACGCTTGTGTTTTATTTCCAGTGTGAAAATTGATATTAAATTTTCTGAACAGTGTCTGTGTGCGGCAAATAGAATAGACGCGGGCGCTTTTTGATGTGTTTCAGTATAGCTGATGGCTAACCTAATGTCTAATGTCAGCTAGAGAAGTACGCACGGCAATCATTAGCTTATAGCTCTCTGGCTGTCTCAAGACCTCCTGACTACTAGTGAGCACGTTATGCTGCGTAAAGTAGTAGTAGTCGGATAATTTAACTATCTTATTGAATACAAGGCCGGCCTTTGTACGTGTTTTTTGTAACACGATTTAATCTATCTTTCATGACGGTTACTTCTACTGAGGATTGCCCGATAAAAATAACTAAATAAATAATACTTTGCCTTACTCTGACTATGTACGATGGACGATTGCCAATCGCACAAGAACTACTAGAGTAAAGATACATTCATTTACTTATTCATTTGATAATTCATAGTTTTAATGTGTGACTACTTGGGTGTCGCAACGGTAGTTAATGCGACTAGTGTGCATAAGATCCCGGGTTAGGCAAATTGTTGTTAGGTTTTTGTGTCAAGAAAGTCTCAGTAGCTGCATGGAGTTTGGGAAAGTGCTCGGTAGAAGCCAATAGGCTTGCCAACTTTTACGTGGGAGCGACAATCATACTTGCCAGAAGGGAATATAGTATACCTCTGGTTACCCTCTGGGAATATGCCGTGAGACTATGCAACGATGATGACGTGTGTACTTATATAGAGATAACACGGTAAATATACTCCGCGCATTAATGTCCGTGCACCGTCTGACTGTGTAAGAATAACATTGTGTAAAACAATCTTGGCCCTTACATTTGCGTGGGAAAGTTGTAAAATGTTAGACGTTGCCTAAATCCCGCTCATATTGTGTTGAGAAAACTGATTGTTTATGATGTGGGAAATATCAAACAATACGGCGCGAGCGGCTCGCAT
Organism: Catocala sponsa; assembly: GCA_963564715.1. Lineage (NCBI taxonomy): Eukaryota > Metazoa > Arthropoda > Insecta > Lepidoptera > Erebidae > Catocala > Catocala sponsa. The sequence continues at coordinate 21,523,476 of OY751349.1, forward strand.
AGCCAGCTTTATGTAATTTCTGCAGCGATTCAATGCTATTATGCCACGTTTCCAGTCGACGAGTGTGTGATGAGTAATCCTGGGGTAGCAGATTGTCGGCAGCGACTCTTTCAGTTCCGGGGGCAGTTGGTTTGATGCAGGTGGTAACAAAGCTATAAACACCTCACATTATCATTGTATAGCAGCTACCCTTCAGTTTACTTGACTTTGATTATGACTGTAATTAAAATTTACAGTCAAACTCATAAGTCCAACTACTGTAAAGTAGTTCGAGAACGTCGATGTCAGATGTCCTGAAACTACTTAACCTGAAACTACTTTGTAACGTAAATGTATTCTACTATGTATTATTTACGAAGATACTAAAAATATCATTCACTTTTCAACTTTTAACCATTAGCGACAAGTTAGTTATGATTATGAATGTGCACTGGAGAATGGGGGAATACTCGTTATAATAAATGTTGATCAAAATATTTTACAAACTGTTAGATGTTATGTATTGTATACGGGTACGCCCGATACTTAAATTTATAAAACTTTCCGTCCGCGTTCAATAAATCAAAGTTAAGTGATCGTACTACATGCGACATTGTATTCTTAACTGCCACATAAATATCGGAGAAGCGCGGCCCGTGCGCGCCGCCAAACATACTACTTTATTATGGTCTCGGACAATGTCAGATAACATCTGAACTAAATTGAGTTAGAAAGGTGGATTCGGGTGATTTGTTAGTACCTAACGTTTTCTTTCTTCATCTCGCACTTGTGCGTGTAATCCACGTGGGTAGAACAGTGGTTCACTACAACCACACTTCGTTAACTATCGTTAAAACCAACATAAAAGAGAACCAGCCTACAGCTACCTACCAGGTACAACTGTAGATTGTGTCGCTACAAAGCCCATAAGCAGAACATTCCTTCGCAACGAACAATATTCGGAACCTAAGCCTTCACGATTAGCAGCCGTACGAGCTCTCGCGGTTACGTCGCCGAACTAACGAGCGAGTAGGCACCTGCTCACACTCGCTACTGTCTCACTAACTTAGTTTAACTTGTTGTGTTTGTTGTCAGATTTAAGTTTAACAGTAACTATGCTCTTATATGCTACGCTGAATATTTTCTAATAGAATTAATTGCATTCGAGGTGGTCTGCCGTGACCGACTCGCCAATTAACGTCCAAATCCGCTAATTGACACCTACAATTGTCAATTTTTGGCAATTGGTAATGAAATGTGCCGAGCCACTTTTATAGAAGAAGGCCGCACGAGCGAGTCACGCTCGGCGCGTGTGGAGCGTCAAGGCTCCGGAGGCTGCAGTGAGAGGATTCTCGAAGGGCGGCCGCTTCGCGACGATTCTAATTGCCCAATCGTGCTCGCACATATAATTTGTTATTACATACTTCAGTATCAAGTAGTTATTTACGTGACGAAACGATGTCGTACTGGTGGTCGGCCTTGGACCGTCGCTTCTATCTGATGTTTAGTGCATGCACACTATTAACTCGCACCTTCTAAACATTTATTGCCATATTATATAACTTCACCGATCAAACAAACACAAACAAATATTTTAAAAGTGTGTATGACTTGTAAATTCTTGACTAAATCCCTAAAATGATATGATTTCGATATATGAATAATATTTGCGTAAAAGTAACGTTACTACATATGTAAATAATTGACAAACGACATCGCCTACTAATTCTGAAGCTCATTATTGACTATAAACGTTCAATTATATGTGTTTGATGATGCGAAACACAGTATAAATGAATCCACATGAGTTATACTTAATAATGGATGACGCAAACGAATTAGTTAACGTTTAAGTAGCATGTCGGAGTGGGATGGAGAGTATGAAAGGATGACCTAACTATGACCTCAAGTGACAAACGGAGAGGTGAGGAGCGTGAAAGGTGCGATGAGCGATGAGCGATGAGTAGTTACACAACCGCGCTGCACCGAGCGCAGCGCTGCACGCGTGGGAGCGCGCAACTGGGTCAAGGTCACCGCCGGCTCACGATGTGGAATACGGCAGCAGGCGGTACTGCACCGGCTCCTCGCCGCCCGGCTGCGCCTGCTGCTGCCGGTACAGCTGCTGGGTCTGCCCGGGCTGCGGCTGCAGGTAGTAGTCCTGCGCTCGTTGTTGCTCATACGTCTGCGGTTGGTGACTGTGATACAACTGTCGCTGTGTCTGCTGTAACTGTTGCTGTCGTTGCTGTAACTCTTGTTCCAATAATCGCTGTTGTATAACCAGTTGCTGGTAATGTTGTTCAGGAGTTAGTTGCTGCTGTTGTTGCGACTGGTATTGCTGCTGTTGTTGAGACTCCTTTTGTTGTTGTTGCTGATAGTAGTCGTTTTCTTCGTGTTGCTGTCGTTGCTGATGGTATTGCTCGTTGGAGTTGCTGTCATCATTATCATGGTACTCAATCTCCTTGGAACTTTGAATAGCGACCAGTTGTTCGGCGGGTGGAACGTTAGAATTAGCTCTTCGATGCAAATTGGTACGATCCTGTGGTTCGTGCTGTAACGAGCTGAGCAGTGAGGCCCCCGGCCGGAGGCGTGAGGGCGGGCGGTAGGTGGTGGCGTCGACGTGTGCGATGGGCTGGCGGGGGCTCGGCGCGCGGGCCGGGGGGGTCGTGGTGGTGGCGTGGCTCGAGCTGGCCACCAGCGCCCTGTTGCGGCTCTGCAACAGGAAAGCTGCGCTCAGCAAGGGAGCGGGGAGGGCTCAGGACCGACCGTTGGGGACCAGGAGAAGTGCTTACTTAAACGTTAACGGAACCATTATGGAATCTTTACTCTGTGTTACCTAGATGTTGCAAATTTAAGACGCGAGAAAAGCTTAACCTAACCATGTGACAAATACTTATATGATCAGAAGTTGAAAATTGTGCATGTACTCGTATGTCTATTCAGTATAGAACCTTCGTATGCGTACTTGTGTGTATATACACTTACCATACAAGCAGACTTGTGTGAAGTCAGCTCTTTGAAAGTGCCTAATACCATTTGTATACACTTATGGGAATGTGGTGTGTCTAATATATTGACGATAGTGTAACTCATTAAATCACGCTCATATCCACAGACAGGCATTATATCGCAGTTCGATAAGCATATACTGACGGTTGCTTACTAGCCGCCAGAACTCACAGTAGGTATATCAGGTAGAAATATTCATGGTCTACCATGAAAATGTCGAAATGAGGATTGCCGACAAAGGAATATTCAATAACATACATTATAAAGCAGTAATAAAGTTCTTAGCGTGTATTAAGAATATGTCTATCACGAAGTTACTGTTTCCTTTTAAAATGACATTAACGACGTGTTGTTTGTTCAAACCACTTCATCACTGTAGTGTTTAGGATGATCAAAGCGTTACTGCATGTGTTTATGTTATTATTACTACCAACAGTCATCCCGTAACTTTGGCATTCACGATACATGGTGGGCCTACTAGTTCTATGACAGCTGTTATGTGGAAGCTTCAGTACCTGATCATTTATAGGTCCGAATTTAAGGTTTGATGGTATTGAACGACGAAGACATGCCGGCACCGAAAAATTTAAAACAAGAAACCAGCGCACGAAATTTATTAATGAAATTTTGTTTTATGTGAAGATTCTGCACTGAAGGCCTTGTCGCCTTCTTTGAAATTCGTTTATCTAATCTTCAAGTGCCGTTAACTCTTTACATTCAGATGGCAATCACGTTGTAGCGGTACTAATATTCAGCCATGACAGATTCAATTAGTGCACGAGTGGCGCAACTATTAGAGACTGAAGTGGTCATCTCAACGCCCGCGCCGCTACTAACACTCTGGGTACTTTGACATATTAAACGTAGGCGGTACACGTTCATATAAAACATCTTAGTCACAATATATAATTTTAAGTCATTCAGATTCATGTTATTGTACATTTACAATTATTTTATAATTAGCGACTAATATCATTTTTAAATGTTGTGTGGCGTATATAACGCTAAAACATAAGATACTACAATAATTTGTCAAATAATTAATTATACTTTTGTTTTGCTTTTATTTTTATATTTGACATACCTTAAGTTCAGTTAAGGTATGTACAAATCATTAAATTGGGTACTTACTCAATACTTTTTTACGTCGGGAAATGCTCCTGATGCATATCTCTTCGCCACAAAGGGAGGGAGAGGGTTGTGTCGGCTCTCCCTAGCTTCGGGCCGGGTATTCAATACTAGGTCATACCAGTGCAATGTCTACATTCTGAGCAATTAAATTGATTGATTAATTAATATAAGTGTAACTAAAAAGTTTTGAAACCTAATGAATGGCAATTAAATTAGATTATATGTTTTAATTACAAACTCTACTCTAATTAATATTAGCCGGCGGCGGACACAATCTTAGCGTCCATACATGATTGCGCACTTTATGTCGTAATTACACATGTATTTCGCAAATAATTCGGCCGAATAGATGATTACACTTACAACTAATGATTATGGTGTGTCTGTGTGTGTGTGTTAGAACACACTACTAAACTACTCAAGTTGTTTGTAATCGTATACATTAGTATTTATTGTAATTACGTATGTTGTGCGATGCTAACCAAACTAGTGATATGAATTAAATTAACGATTATTGTAATATCTATGACATGTGTGGCGCACATTGAAATATAAAACTCCTGCACGAACAATAATATAATCCCTCTGCCGCAGAGAACTTTGTGAATATGAAACTAAGATACACAGAACACCCACACTCGAAATAGTTATTTCAGGAACATACAAACTTATATATTATGTATGTAACATGTGGAACCATACTCAACACTCAGCGCGATGGCACGTGACGATTAAAACAAATACGCTTTCCACGCAGAGAATCACTATAGGTACCTATTCATAAATTTCAACAGCCTCATCAGAATACACAATTAAATATGACTATTTTAGACCAGCCCGCTCTAAAATAATTTCTCTTTTTTTGATTTATATACCAAGTTTGGACAGTGCGGTCAACTAAAGTGCCTCGTCCACATGGGAAAATAGAGAGAGGTAAAATCAATCTAAAGTATTTATTTTATTGACTCCAATAGTATATTTCTATGCATACATACTACATCGGTATGTCGTGTAATATATACAAGTGCGACCGGCATTGCTTTAATACTTTAATGAGAAGTTGCTGCAAATATATAAAGGCCAATAAAAATAATTGTACATCTGTAATGTTTGTACAAATAATGTACATAAGGTATGTGCACACTCCTTAAAGAATATGTAACCGTGGGCGGGGTCATTGACCGTTTAGCTCGCCGGTGCGATGCGCGCGCGCAGCGGCCTACACTTTTACGCGCAGTCTGGCTTTGACACAAATATTTAACTTTTACTGCTAATTAACAATTAAATTTTATTGTCAGTTTTAATTACACTTTAATAACAATTATATTCACGCGAGGCTATGCCCTAAAGGTTAACTAGAGCCTCCGTATCCACGTCGCGTAACAATAAGATTATCGGCGACACATCTAAAGTGAGCGCTACAAGTAAAAAAGGTCTCTATAATATAACATAATTCAGTACATACGATAAAATAGTTTTTTAGAATAGTCAACCTTAATTTTATATGCAAATTATCTACCTATTGATGCATACATTTAATTTTGACTTTTATTACTATGTATCTAAATGTAATAGTCGCATATAATAAAGCTATAACAAGTTTCAAGAGTTAGGCTCTATCTATATATTATGTCAGTTTATTTTAACAATAGCATTTGTTCTATGTTACAGTGGGTAGATGCTAAACGGAGCAATAATTTAATGGTTCGATGTGACGGCACTTTAAACGACTTTATTTACAAAAGAAAAGTGTAGAGTTAACGAGCGATAGATACAGTTACTAATGACCGCTGACGGAGCACATTAGCGGCGCGGGAAGCGAACCCTGGAACACAGCCAATGCACACACATTTTGCCAAGTGACTAACTCTGATGCAATGACGTGTGAGCGCTTTGCTACCGTCAGGTGTCATGAATTCAATAGCCGAGTCGAATAATTGTTATTTATGTCTGTATGTGTCAGTCAAGAAAACTCATCAGCCTGGCTATAATAGGCACATATTGCAGCGTATAAAAATTAAGTAACCTTATTTTATGCAAAGTTCAGCTTTCTCTCAAGCCGTTATTCTAATTAAAATATATTAACTACGGCGGCGTGAACACCTTACTACCTTGGCAATTACGCGACAAAGAAATTCAAAATTTGCTGTTATTAAATTATTCTCGTTCTGTAGATAACTCTCAATTATTACAAGCAGTGAAGTAAGGAACTCAACAAGCACTCTGTATCACAATAACTAATAATAGATCACACAAGTATCACCCTGTGCAGAGATCAATCCAATAACAATAGCCGCGTGGTAATCACTCAAACCGTTCATCCATATCCATAAAGCCAATATTTCATAGCATTATTCAACGTTATGGCAGAACTCTAACTCTTTATGACATAAAGAAACATCTCCCGACCTCATTTTGCTCGTATTCGGCGTTTGTAAACTTCGTAGCGGTTTCGTAGACCGCCTATGCTGACCTTATTCGGCGACAACTGGTTGGAAGTGGTCCAACGCTACGACGCTACGCCGTAGCACACGTACACTCAAACTATATTATTATTATGATCTGAGTTTCCGCTTACATAAGATAGCTTATTTGAAAACTAAATATGTGTATCAATTTTGGTGATCTAATTTCTAATATACACGTTGGAAAGGCAGGCAGATTTTAGTTCTGTCGCTTTAACATAAGATAATTAATCTTATGTTAAAGCGCCAGTACTAAAATCACGGACCGTACAAACGCTCACAGTTGCGCAACTGTATCAACGATACCTATTACACAGAAATGACTGACGTGCCTTCTTTTTATATAATTATTTTTCTATTTAATGAATGACAATTCCCGTATTAGGCATAAATCCTGTATCGCGGAGAACTTCACAACATTTAAACAACGGATACAAGGAACACCCAGACCTGCGACAAATATTTATGGATCACACAAAGTTTTGTCCCTTGTAGGATTCGAACCCACTACACTCAGCGCTGTGGCAGCGGCGAGGCGACCACTTATACCACTACGCCATCCGTGCAGTCTAAGTGTCGCACAAAATTATATAATTTAATAAAATAAGCCTATAATGTCATATTAAATAAATGAACACTAAAATGATATGTCGACCTTGTACAGACTTACACAACCATGTTTAACATTAATTCAAGATAGAGCACATGTCGATAGCTCTAAAACGTGAGGACTCTCTCGGTTCTATCTATATAACAACTTAAAGCTTGTGTATTTGTAAAGTGCTTGTGAGATATAATGCCTTATACACTCGGCGAATTATTGAATGCTTAAAAGTAAAGCGTCGAGCGAACGCGATAGTTATAATAAATACTGCACATTACTCATCAACATCTACCATCCGTACGGCGCCGGCGCAGCGGCGAGTGCTGCACCCGAGCGAGCTACGTTTTTGTTTATCTAGTTATAACATCAACTGTTGAGATATTGCTACATTGGACAACTATTAAACGCGACGTCGTTTGTATATAATGTATGACTTGGTACTAACTTATTTTAAATTACAGAAAGAATTAAACGCATTGCGGTCTGTTACGCCATTGCTAAAATGTTTTAGTATATTTAGGTATCATGCTAAGTTGTATAAAAGGCAAGTGAATATTTAATTTTATATTAATTTATTGTTAAATAACTTCTGCAACAGGAGTCCCGTGTTGCGACAGACTTAACAAACATTAAAAAAAAAGAACACTCAAAGTCAGAACAATTAATTTTAGATCGTACAAATGTTTGTCCCGTGTGGGTATCAAAGTCACAACACTCGGCGTGGCAGAGTGTGGCGAGTGTGGCGAGTGTGGCGAGTATGGCGAGTGTGGTGAGTGTGGCGAGTGTGGTGAGTGTGGCGAGTGTGGTGAGTGTGGCGAGTGGCGAGGCGACCACTTAAACCACTACCTACGCCATACTAAGTCGTGCAGTCGAATTCAATAAAATATCATGACAACATACTATTGCGGCAATTGAATAAAAAACGAATGCCTTTAGTTGATATTAGTCCAAATTTTTAATTATTCTCGTACTTAGGTAAAACTTTGACAGTCTTAAGACTGTCAAAATAGTTTATTTTTATTTATAAGAAGAAACTAATATAAACACACACTGACACGTCAAAATCACTAAACAAACCTCAATCTGATTCTTTTTCTCACAAGTCATGTTTTTGCCAGGAGTGCGCATATTACGTAACGTTAATGTACAAGTGAACTGTAATAGACATTCAGATTTAGATTTGAACCGAATTCACAATACGTCAAGTTATTTATACTTCCAAAAAGGCTAACACATGGCAACACAGAATTTCTGTTATCAGAGCTGTTATGAACATACTCTTCCTGTCGATGACCAGACTGAAGCAAAAGAGTAAGTAGTTAAACAGCGTGATTATGCAAGTTGCAAATAAGTTGATCCCACAAATAGGCTCAGACTATATCATTAAAGGCTCGATTGCCTCAGTAGCGCACTGACATTTATTGCGACCACTGTGCATGAGGTCTCGCGTACAATTCTGAGGTCCGGTAAAGCGTTAGTAAATTTTCCGTCAAGGAATGCCCAGTAACACATTGAGCTAGGAACTGTGCCCGGTAGACGACAATAGACTCGCCACCTATTACGTACGACTTAAAACCATCGCTGGCTAAATGTAGATTTAAAAACACATCTATTTACTCCTTTATGAATATAAGCGTAAGAAGACATATACATATATCGATGTATTAAAGGCTCCAGATACACAGGCTAGCCATATATTTTGATGTGATAAATAGACTTTAGAATGTAAACAATGAATAAGAGCAACGGTTTCAGGTGCTGTAAATAAACCTCGTCACGTCTCACGTGGTCAACATTAAAACAGTACCCGAGCGTGTCCGCGGTGCACCACATATCTTACACTTAACTCTTATAAAGCAACAGTTAAATAAATTATAAAGATTTATTTTTAAGGCCAAGTTTGTTTTAAGGTTTCTAGAAATTTGGGTCAATAAGTACGAGTATTTTTGTTACGCTACTGATGTATGTTATATATATATATATATATATATATATATATATATATATATATATATATATATATATATATATATATATATATATATATATATATATATATGTTTGTGCTAGGAGTGAGTTCACGTCGTTACTTGAATGGGTGGGAATCGAACCCAGGTCTATGATCATGGTCAATGCTTTTTCCATTGAGTTTAGACTTAAAAATTAGAATGAAATCAAGAATTAAGCGAGCTGTAGATTAAGTAGGTCAGTGATAAACTCGGTGGTGCAATTATCTTAGAGAATAGGTACTACTGAACTGTCCTAGCAACATTCAAGATTCCTTTACATTCTAGCACACATCTTGTTACTGAAAATTTTTGGTTCAATGCCGATTTGAACAGCTTGGAAACTAATTGCCTATCCCTTCTTATTTTAAAAGGAGGGCTGGGCTACACATAGTTTAGGTAAACAACGAACGCGGATGTTATTATTACAATGAAAACTAAATAATCGACTATATTGTAGTGGTGCTCACTCTGTTCAGCTCTAAGGAAATAGCACACATTAGTAGTCGTACTTAAGAAAACTTAGTCGTAAGCACTCTACAGCGAAATGGAGATATCCTTGCGTAACTCCTACATCATTATACATACATTGTTATATTTGCTAGCGCTATTATACTAATAGAGCTTTTACCAGGACACGTTTGTACATATATATACATATCAATTTAAAGCGCATGCGTAGATATGTGCTGTGTAATAGACGTAGTACATTATTATCTAATATCATCTCAGATCTCACTGACATAACTCGATGTTTTTGGGCTAGGTTATTATAAACGGTGGAGGCATTTCAGTCGAATTGCGCCAGATTACCTCAGAGACTATTTAAAAAAATCTTTATAGCGCCTCGTCTGTATTTTATGTCTTTCCCTTTGTTTGTATTAGGACCTTAACATCTCCGGGGAAATGCGAGCAGTCTATAGACGCAAATCAATCCAGTCATTAGACAGAGGCGGGATGGTGTTCAGTTTATAAGCCTAACGTATAAGTTATGTAATATGTGCAAGAACGTCCATCAAGTGGGATTAGTGTTTTTGAATTAACAAAAACTTCATCACTGACAATTTATTACACGTACGTGTCAGTGAAAGTAATGAGAATGACATACAGTTAAGTACATACATCATTTATAATATTACAATGAACAACTTTTACATGTCAGCGAGTAAATCAATAGGCATTAACGCCTTCATCTCGCCTCACGTTTCCTGTATTCGAGAAAAAGATAAAATATACATACGAGCCACGCCTGTTACCTGAAGACATTGGCTTATTGTAAACCGTTAACTTGGAGTGTCAGGTGAAATGACGCCATTGTTCTTTGAATATGTCAGTTCAATAAAAACTTTACTTACTGAACATACAACAAAAACATTTTACATGTTGAACATAATCGTTCAATACATTATAGTAGGTATCTATAAAAAACAAGTAGACTCATATATCTGAAGTATTATTAGAGGCCCGACGTCGCTCGCATCTGCGGCCCGCGACGCGACGCAGCGCGCGCCTCACGCCGCACGCGGGTCCGGACCCGGCCGATGAAAAATGAAATCAAACAACTGTTATTTATTTATTAGTGTGCGTCTAAAGTACGTGTCGGAAGATTTATTGCACGACGCCATGTTTGTGCATTAACATCAGCTGAATGTTGTTTTATAACAATGTAAGTGACAGCACAAATTGAACGTTCGTTAGCGGCGCTGTCTGCTGCGTGTTCCAAAATTAGGATAAATATGTCTTCGCTTGTGCTTTCTTTTTCCCTATCGTTTCTCATGTTTATCATTTTACTTAATCTTATTAAAGTTAATAAAATTTAAATAAAAACAATGTTATTGTATTGTATTGTATATGTACAAGTTTTGTTAATGCATTGCAATTTTAAGCATGACTATAGTTAAGTCTTCATTTAAAACATGTAGTAAGCATTTGGCATACATTATATGAGAGGATTATACAATATTGTTGATCTTTAAAAATTCAGAGATTTAGTTAAGCGAGATTATAACTTTAACCATTGCGAAAAAAATTACATATTAACTCTGGCTGCGCTCTATACGAGCTATTCTGAAGTTCTATGTTCATTTGTTTTTGTCTTTGTCGTGGACAATATCCGGCGACGCTTAATACATTCACAAATTATGTTGATTAATGAAGGCTGAGCTCAAGTTGTCAGACGAAATCAGTTACCATTAGCGTGTCCCCGCGCTAGCCGTCCCCAGCCCCGAGCGAAACAAATCGAACAAGCGAATCAGCATCATCTATTACACAATCTCATCTCAGCATCCTTTATTTCTGCAACACATCTGCGCAATCATCCGACTACACAACGACGTTGTATTTACAACCTAGTAGGCGTAAGTTTAGAGCTGAGATTAGTCTGTAGGTGGTGAGATTTGTGAAGATTTGCTACTTCAGAACGTCTTATAAATAGTGAATATGTTTTCGTAAACGAATTGAATCAGTTTCATAACTAAGTTTAGTCGGCGAGTGCGGATCTGTCGCAACACTCGCAACGCCACTCGGCGAGGAGCGCGGCGTCCGTCCGAGAGCGCTCTCAAAGTAAGTAGGTGACAGTCGGCGCGAACATCGCGTCACTAACCGCGCCACGCACAGCCGAGCGGGTAATTACTCTCCAGCGATGCATTTGTACATGAGAGCCGAGTCAAGTCTGACTGCTGTGCCAGTGGAGCATATTCCGCTATGTTTCAACATATACATAATATGTATTAGACTGCCATCTTTTCGCAAAACTTTCGGTTCAGGTAAAAAAATAATATATACACTGATTAAATAATACTGTAGGACATGACAGATTCGGCTCGCAGCTCAGAAGGTACACAAACTAATAACTAACATAACTAACATATTACATTTTATAACATTACATTAATAACATTTATAACATATTGTACTTTTAAGATAGTAAGTGATGCAAGTTCGCGCGAATGATAACCGTTAATTACATTACACTTGAAGTCGCAAGCGTTTATAACTTAAAATGCCGAGACCCGAAATTGAAAGAGCACAAAGAGCACTCCTAAAAGTAGCTACACATCGACCTTTTCGCTATCCCACATTTATTTTGTATCAATATTCTCAAGTACTAACAGTCCGGCAGATTGTTATAATGCACACGTAATAAAACAACATACTACTCTTGATTATAACCCGGAACTTACTAACACTAAGCGACGGAAAGATATCGTTTGTACTACTCAGTCTCAATCTAAGTATATTTTTACCAATAGGCTTTTCGCATTTTTAGGTCCATTTCTTTATTATAATATAAACAAAATAACTGCGATTTATGACAAAAATTATGCTAAAACTAAGCAATTAGTTCAACAATATTTACAAACCTTGAACTACGATCAAACTGAAAATTTGATGACTGTTGATCAATAAGTGTTACGCAATAAAATAGCTCTTTAATTACTCATAGTAATCAGATAGTTTATAATGTAATTCATAAGTTTTTGTATACAAATAACAAAGTTTTATAAGTATTTATTTAGAATTGATATCTACATAATATATTATACAGTATGTGCCCTTATTGCCTGTGGCACAGGTTTGCCCTAGTACAGGCCTTATATATTACCTTTACGATTTAACCTAAGCTCTGTATCCATTTGTACCAATTTAAGTTGAATAAATGATTATTATTATTATTATATGACATACTACTATTGTATGGTACTAATTTTTAAAAATGTAAATGTCTGCACAAAGTCTGCCACTGTTTGGCCCTAGATAAAGAGCTAGTTAGCTTCTATATGGAAACCAAGAACTATATGAACGCTGAATAGAATAAAGAATAGCTTCCGTTGGCAGAACAGCAAAACCTTTTTGTCCGCGTCAGAGACGCGCCTACTCCTCTTGCATGCATGCATAAGCTACGATGACCGATCACCATCAGACACGTCGTATGCTTGAATACCTTCACAGCGGCACTAAAATCCTCTTTGCGTCAACATTTGGGTATATAAACGCTATTTATGCCGTAATTGTGTCTAATGTACCGTTTAATAGTTGTGGTGATACCAACTGCAGAGGTATTAACCTTGATCGTGTGAAATGATGTGTAGAGTCACTTAGAGAGCGTACAGCGAGCCTTTTTCTCCACGCGCTGGTAATGCGTTGATGGTGACCACACGGTCACTGCTGACAATCTAATGACGTGTAGAGTCACTTAGAGAGCGTACAGCGAGCCTTTTTCTCCACGCGCTGGTAATGCGTTGATGGTGACCACACGGTCTCTCCTGACAATCTAATGATGTGTAGAGTCACTTAGAGAGCGTACAGCGAGCCTTTTTCTCCACGCGCTGGTAATGCGTTGATGGTGACCACACGGTCTCTGCTGACAATCTAATGACGTGTAGAGTCACTTAGAGAGCGTACAGCGAGCCTTTTTCTCCACGCGCTGGTAATGCGTTGATGGTGACCACACGGTCTCTCCTGACAATCTAATGATGTGTAGAGTCACTTAGAGAGCGTACAGCGAGCCTTTTTCTCCACGCGCTGGTAATGCGTTGATGGTGACCACACGGTCTCTGCTGACAATCTAATGACGTGTAGAGTCACTTAGAGAGCGTACAGCGAGCCTTTTTCTCCACGCGCTGGTAATGCGTTGATGGTGACCACACGGTCTCTCCTGACAATCTAATGATGTGTAGAGTCACTTAGAGAGCGTACAGCGAGCCTTTTTCTCCACGCGCTGGTAATGCGTTGATGGTGACCACACGGTCTCTCCTGACAATCTAATGATGTGTAGAGTCACTTAGAGAGCGTACAGCGAGCCTTTTTCTCCACGCGCTGGTAATGCGTTGATGGTGACCACACGGTCTCTCCTGACAATCTAATGATGTGTAGAGTCACTTAGAGAGCGTACAGCGAGCCTTTTTCTCCACGCGCTGGTAATGCGTTGATGGTGACCACACGGTCTCTGCTGACAATCTAATGATGTGTAGAGTCACTTAGAGAGCGTACAGCGAGCCTTTTTCTCCACGCGCTGGTAATGCGTTGATGGTGACCACACGGTCTCTGCTGACAATCTAATGGCTAACGCTTAATGATAACTCTGAGTTTTTATAGAACTAACCACAATGGTTTACTTTGAAGTAATCGCAGATGTGATGTTTCATCACGCTTCATTCCGCCGCAGTTATAAGCGATTATATATATCATCCCACGTCTGTATTCCCGAAGTTGCTGGTAGAGCATTACACCCACATTTGGCCAGCTATACCTTCAGATCCTGTAATAGGGGCAAGACATTTGCCGACTAATCTGCCAGTATATGAACTGGTTCTAAGAATTTGTTAAGAGAAAATCTTAATAATATTTTGTCAGTCCTAGGATGACTTCATGCACAGCCTTATTCACTACCGCAGCGCCACTGAGGGCGCACCACTGGGATATTAACGCTCGAAGAGTTGGTTTCTTTAATTATAGTTGCAAACTGATCAACAGAGCCGGTGTTTCTCTCTGGTGACGTCGCTAGGCACCATGAATCACACGAGACAATAGAGCGTGGCGGCACAAACTGATCAACAGAGCCGGTGTTTCTCTCTGGTGACGTCGCTAGGCACCATGAATCACACGAGACAATAGAGCGTGGAGGCACAAACTGATCAACAGAGCCGGTGTTTCTCTCTGGTGACGTCGCTAGGCACCATGAATCACACGAGACAATAGAGCGTGGCGGCACAAACTGATCAACAGAGCCGGTGTTTCTCTCTGGTGACGTCGCTAGGCACCATGAATCACACGAGACAATAGAGCGTGGCGGCACAAACTGATCAACAGAGCCGGTGTTTCTCTCTGGTGACGTCGCTAGGCACCATGAATCACACGAGACAATAGAGCGTGGCGGCACAAACTGATCAACAGAGCCGGTGTTTCTCTCTGGTGACGTCGCTAGGCACCATGAATCACACGAGACAATAGAGCGTGGCGGCACAAACTGATCAACAGAGCCGGTGTTTCTCTCTGGTGACGTCGCTAGGCACCATGAATCACACGAGACAATAGAGCGTGGCGGCACAAACTGATCAACAGAGCCGGTGTTTCTCTCTGGTGACGTCGCTAGGCACCATGAATCACACGAGACAATAGAGCGTGGCGGCACAAACTGATCAACAGAGCCGGTGTTTCTCTCTGGTGACGTCGCTAGGCACCATGAATCACACGAGACAATAGAGCGTGGCGGCACAAACTGATCAACAGAGCCGGTGTTTCTCTCTGGTGACGTCGCTAGGCACCATGAATCACACGAGACAATAGAGCGTGGCGGCACAAACTGATCAACAGAGCCGGTGTTTCTCTCTGGTGACGTCGCTAGGCACCATGAATCACACGAGACAATAGAGCGTGGCGGCACAAAAACCTATCACTTCGTTCAGCCTAGTGGAGCTAGAACCGAATTATTTTCATGTTGCCACCGGGAAAGGTGAGCCGCGGGGGTAGGCAGGCAGCAGACAGCGAACATGCAGAAGTCAATGTGCGTGTCACATCTATACTGACATTATAAAGAGGAAAGATTAGATTTTTTGTTTGTTTGTAAGGATTTAACTCAAAGACTACTAAACCGATTTTAAAATTATTTCGCTATTAGAAAGTTTATTATTTAATTAATTAATCATTTAATATTATCACTGAGTAACATAAGCATATATTTGATTTTAAAGTACTGTTACTAACATAGCCTTACTTACTTTTATGCGAGCGAAGCCGCGGGCAAAAGCTAGTATTGTATAAATAAGGTAATTAATTAGCACATTTGAGAATGGTCTTTACAGTTGAGAACTTTATTACGTAACACGATCTATATAAATATTTAATGACGAAAATAATGCTCAGGTTCGAAAGATCATTAGTGTAAAATTCCATCTGTGATTACTTTCTGCTGCTAATTTCATATAGATTGTCTTGATGTTTTTATTTTCAAAAAAATAAAAATTTTATTTTCTTAACGTAGAATTTGCGTAGCTGAAGCTACGAATTTAAATATTGTGCAAAAGTGACACACTGCGTATCGCCTACGCAGCGTCGCGGCGCGGAGCTAGAGTTAATCTTTATTGAGTGGAGGTTTATGAGGGAAGACAGCTGTTTATTGCAGCGAGGCCCACAGCACCCCCGCCCCCTCACCCCTCACACACCCCCCTCGCCGCCTGACACGTTACGTTATTGTCGTACACGCCATATTGACACTATTCATCTTCTTTTCTTTTCGTATGATTAATAACTAACCTAGTGGCAGAGATGTTACCCGCAGGCATCTGAATTTCGACCTTGAGACTGTTGAACCTCGATATGATATGATTCATGAGCTGGAACTCCACAGGCTCTTATAAGTACAGAAGACAACTTGTCCGATGAAATAAACACATAAACTACTCTCGGGTATACCTCTTACTGAGTATTTGCTACCAAGAATAATAATATAATATTCTATCACATACACACAACACCATCTAGCCCAAACTAAGTAGAGCTTGAGGTCGCGGGTTCAATTCCCGCACAAATCAAACATTTGTGGGTACTAGACAATGGATAAACATATGTTCTCAGGCGTGGCAGTCTGTTAAACTAACCACTACGCCATCGAGAATTTATTAACAAAGAAGCTTATTAATTCTGTGCATGACCCGGAAATCAAACTCACACTCAGCAATCGTATTCACGACCGCTTCAACTAAGATTTCTGACAAAATACCTTTGCCAAACCAGTGATTTAAATATCTACAGTTATCTAAATGCTCACTTACACCATAAAACCAACACTGCATAATATTATGTATAAGTTTAAATTCGATGTGATTAAATATATGTCAGTATAATATTGACACAATCCATCAGCTGTTACACGAGAAACTTGGTAAAAAATATGTGGAGCTTGTTGTCCTTTATATTCATGATGTGTATGCGGACCGACTCGCTTATTGTTTGTTGGCACAGAGTATCAGCAGAATAGAGTAAAAGTGGGACGCTTTTAAAGAAACTTATCTTTATAGACATCCAGTAAATATGAACTGGAATTGATATTATACTTTTAGGCTTCGTGGGCTGTTGCTGATATAAAATTGACCTGAACTTTATTTCTTTTAAGTTTATACATAGTTACGCCGCTATCCTTCAAGGTAAGCAGCAGCAATAACACCAGAGTAACAGGACCACGGTTTGAGGTTCCATGTTACGACGTGGGCAGAGATAACGAGAGGATAGCGCGCCTCTTGCTGCACTAGGCGCAAAGACAAACTCAACTACAACACGCGTGCATAACTATAATAATAACTACATTGCTGCACACACTGCACGTCCGCAGGCTAACGTCAAGTGGACTGATTTTAAGACATTACACAGTACTGTGTTTGGTATCATATACTACTAGCTGAGCCGCGCAACTTCGTCTGCTTCACATAAGAGAATTTTCCCCGTTTTTGCAATATTTTTCATTGATGCTCCGCTCTTATTGGTCGTAGCGTGATGTTATATAGCTTTGATATATGGGCTACCCAACGCTGAGATTAATTCAATTAGAACCAGTAGTTCCTGAGATTAGCGCATTCAACCAAACAAACTCTTCAGCTTTATGATATTAGTATAGACTTTATATTAAATAGTAGTTAGGAGTCATGTAGAGTCGCCAGTCATAACACTGAACTTGTGAATAGTTAACATTTCGGCGTTACGTAGTAACATAGTTATGTAATACTCATGGCGTTCTGTTTCGTTCACCAAGCGGCTGTGTCAACAGCAATTCTGTTCTAACCTGGAGCGAAACGTCGGGATCGCATGAGTATCGCGTGTCGCGCCGGTCGCGCCGGTCGCTACTTACAGACACTAGCGGCTCTAATACGAGCAGATGAGCTTCTCGTAGATCTGTGCACTACTGTTACTCTAATCCTAGGAAATGTGACACAAGTCTATTTGCGCCGTACGTTGCGTTCGGACACTGTGTATTTGTACACGTTACTAGTTCCATAAACCAAAGGCTGTATTTAACAAACTGTAGTTATACAACTGCTCGTTACAATCGTGTACGTAATTTTTTATTCGTGTTAATAATAATGAATGCCAATAAGATTTAACGATAAATACATTTAATCGCTTAACATAGACACCAAAAGTATGTGAATGTACGAGTACGTTCGGCCCATGACAAGCAAAAATCTTTTGTTTGCTTTTTATGGTCGACTGAAAATTCTTCCAGATTTGTCAGCCATTTCTACGTTAGCAGATACACACTAACAAAATTATATATCGAGCGCTACTCCGCTTTGTTAAATCATAGTCAAATAACAACACTTGGAAATTCGAACAGAGAATGCCTAAAAATTTTGCACAATGGAATAGATATTTATGATTAATCGTGATGTTCCTAACGGTCAAGGTGTGCGCGCGACGAAAACAAAACGTTTTATTGCTTATCGTGCATATATTGCGCGTTTTTTACGTCTTTCACGTTCTACAATACCTAATATATGAACAGACAGATATCTTTACATGTATGGGTAAGGTTTCATTGAACTAATCTTACTTTCTTGTCTGCAAGTTTTCGAGAAATGTCGTTTTCAGATAAGGTACTAAAGATGTGTCATATTCTTGTAGCTGGATTTTGATTGATGTTGTTGTCCTTAGTCGTATGTTTAGAATACTTCAACAGGAATAAAAACTGTTTTGTCTTACAGCTGTAGCTATCATACCTCTCTTGCTTTCAGTCGTTGTTTTGCCCAATGACGTCCTACCTAGTAGTAATAACCTAATAGTGCCGAGTGTGCACATGCTCGTATGTGCTTGTGTGCTGTGGTGTGTGTGCGTGTGTGTGCGTACGTACCTGTGGCGACACTCCTAACATCTTGAGGCTGGGCGGTACTGAGGCGAGCGCAGCGCGCGGCAGCGTCACGTGCCCGAAATTCACCGTGAACGCCTCGCACCACACCGCGAAGTGACCAATGTCAAACACTGTCAGCTCCTGATACACACAGACAAACAAATAACATAAAAAATTTGTTCAACACGCAGGAGATCCTGAAACATTTGCATACTCTTATTGTTCATACAGTAGGTTTGCAGCTAATATACATGGCTAATGCCGATCACTATAACACAAATAGCAAGATACATTTTCTTAATATAACATAGTCTGTCGTAAACTATACTTTATTTAACTTCGCCTGATCAAGCATACTACTGTATTTTTTTCTTAACCTATGCTGTCTAGAGATTCAGTATGCCAGTCGTTCAAAAATGTGTCCAGATAATCGCACCAGCGTTTTCTTGGTCTACGCCGAAGACGGTTTCTCCCTGGTGTCTACTCCGCTGTCATACACGTCCACTTTTGAGGATGAATTCTGCAGATATGCCTCGCCCAGTCCTACAGTACTGCTAATACTCAAATGTACAGAGTTTTGAATGGGGATTTGTAATATTTACAAATCAGCTTCATATATGAATTAGCAACAGATATTTATTATGATAAAGTCAGCGATTAGCGCTGTCGTTATTTTTCCAATGTGGGTGTAGCAACCAATCGGTTCAAGCTCAACATAATGCCGATGACGATCGAATCGTTTTTCAAAAGCTCGACGCCGTGACTGATCTTTTAAACGTGGCGGTGATTGAAAGCAAATAGCAGGGTTATATTGAAATCTGCTAATGCAGCTACGAATCTGCGGTTGTGAAATCGTAATTGAATGCAGAGAGTTGCCGAAATGCAACGCAATGTCAAAAATATCGCAAAACCGACGATAAGCATCAATATGTCTGTATTAATCTCAAGTTCTGGACTCTACAATTAAAATACCTTTCAAAAGGTTATAAGCTTTTTAAAGGTCACTATCATTGTAAATCGTACATAACTGGTATCCTCGTGAACCCTTTTAAAGTGAATGAATCACTTGTTTTACGAGTGGGTTCACGTCAATAGTTGGTGCAACAACTCCTTACTTTGATCGTGCTATCAGTAATAACAGTTTTCATACGTTGCCAACTGCCCGTATCGTGTGGCAGTTGGCAACGTGGTTATGTTTATGTTTGCGTGCGATCGTGAGGTCTCGAGTTCGGTTACCGTGTCACTTGTCATTGGCCTTATCAGTTAAAAAAATTTTCAGTACCAATGAAAACTATAGAAATAGCCGCACTTCCTATTACAGTAGAGATAAAAACAATGTAATCTCCAATTACGTGGGAGGTAACATCTAAAAACATTGCTCAGCCTTTTGAAGAATGTAGTCTAAAAACAGTAACTGAAATAATTTATAGTGAGTTTGTTTGTTTACTAAATAATACAAGTTCGAAAAAAATATCTCTACTGTACAGTAGATATGTTTACGTTGCATAGTATATATATACTATGCTACGTTAAAAGACACTCTTTGAAATGTATGGGATAAGAATGAACGTATGTATGCTTACCCCAGGTAAGGTGAGCACGATGGTCTTCTTGTCGTAGCGCCGCAGCGGCATCTCCTTGCCGTTCTCGTCTGGGATGCGGATGCCCTGTGGCGACGGCTTGTCGCCGCGACCCACCCAGAACTTGGCGTCTGCAACAACACCACACGTGTACTTGTCGCTTCAACACAAGAACCATACACGTGTTCGACACATGTATGTACGTCCCTATAAACTTACAGTTTTCACTGCACATTGTAAATATTTATATATGTTCAAGAAAATTATTTTTACAAAATATAAACATTTCACGTCAAAATTCCATATTGAATTTAGTATTTAATATAAGCCAGTTCTGGATATAGAGGTTACCTACGTAATACGAAGCGGCTAACAATCGCATGACCCTTTTTAATAGCTATTTATCAGATATCACAAATATAATTATATACTTCAACATGTTTTCGGTTCAGCTCTCATAAGGCACAATCAACTGTATGATATACTTAGTCAGTAATTTATGGTATAACATCTTCAACGCCTTATTAATATGAGTTGTGAAATACTGATATTGCATTTAAATGGTGCTTTCTCTCAGGTATATTCTCGCAGGCTCAAACTTGCCATAAACTAGCCACTTACCACAGTGTAACTTCAGTAAAAGCACTACCCAATAAACTTTGCCTTGAAGAAGTATTACTTTGTGACCTGACTTAATAAAAGTTTTCTTACTTCAGAAGTTATTTAATAACATCCAGTTGTCATAGAGTAGACAAAAGGTTAGACCACTCGTACACAACATGACATATTAGCGCGAGAAAGAATAAGAAGATCACAATGTTATAGTGGGCGTAGCTCCTTCGACGTGATGGCTATCAAAACTGAAAACGTTACGTTAAGTGGGGTGAACCATAAAACGTGAAATAGCCCGCGATACAATCCGTAAAAAGTGCGCCTTGTTGTATTGTTGTAAGGCGATGTGCGAGTGAGATAGAAACAGTGTATATATGCGCTACAGATAATACAGATCAACTACGATTCAGAATTGATAGAGTGTCGTGAAACTTCTTGCACTTACATAAATGCAGACTATACTCGACATTGTATGACATTGTGTTTCAATCCCGACGCAAAACCGACGCGGTGTTATAAGTTTGACGTGTCTGTGTGTGTGTGTGTGTGTGTGTCTGTCTGTGGCATCATAGCGCCCGAACAGATGAACCGATTTTGATTTAGTTTTTTTGTTTGAAATGTGAATTAGTCGGAAGTGTTCTTAGCTATGTTTGATGAAAATTGGTCCAAGATGGCCGCCGCCACAAAATTGCGGATTACATATTTTTTCATAACCCCCTTAATATGGGTATCAAATGAAAGAGCTTGACTAGTAGAATACTATACACTATGATAAATGTCAAATCCAAGATAGCCACCACCGCAAAATGGCGTATTACTATTTTTATTATTTTGTGACGGGGGTTTCTTTAATTTTTAATTTATAATTTTTATAACCAATATTTACAGTTACCAGTTGACAGCAATGCTTACGAATTTTAGGATGCCTAAACCAGTTATATTGTCTTTTTATTATTATTATTTGTCTTTTTTGACACATGTGTAATTGTGTAAATATTTAAGCACAATTAGTGTAATAGTTATTAATGTATTTATCAATATTCTACAATATTTTAAATATTTTTGGTTTTGCTCGTCAAAATGACCACACTCCACCAAGGTGGTAAGCAGTCGTGTGGTCTAAGAGCAGTGGCCTCCATACCGCCCTCATAGGAGCCGAGGCGATGTTGAGGTCTCTACTTTGACGGCCCGAGAAGGTGCTTTTTCACGCCCCGCTTGATATACATGACTGAAGTAAGAGTATCTTTATACGTGGCTTACGTAAAAATTGCATCAGTTAATAATCAAATATCAGAATACATTTTAGAAGCTGCCAGCAGTTGAAACACGAGAGCCACAGATCGTGCTCAGTGAGTCATTTGCTAAAGCTCTACGTTCAGCACGAGTTTAGTTGATTATCACGATTGGTTCATAATTAGCATTTTGCTTCTTACCGTGAACTGTGCAGATACACGCGTTACCATACAGACTGAGGACTATTGTAGCCAACACATGTTCGTGTATGGCACAGCGCAGATCGTAAAGTGTAGTGCAGGTAATACTGTTAGTTACGTTTAAACGCCACGATGCACTCTGCGTACAGGTTTATGATTCGTGTGTATAAAGTTGTAAGCGAATAAATAGTGAGCCGCAATAATGAGTCTACCCTGGTGAGTGGTGACTGCATATGAGAAATATCATTTTGTAGTTTTGTTTGATGATTGGAAAGGAAACTAAATGGCGGCCTCGATGGCGTAGTGGTTAGTGTATTCGACTGCCACGCCTGAGATCGCGGCTTCGATTCCCGCACAAGTCAACTTCGCTTGGGTGTTTCTATGTAATGTAATAATGTCCTCCAGACCGAATTTCGGCCACGGCGGCCAATCTTAACCGAGACTGGCCATCTGCGCAGAAGATATTATAGTGTACCAGTATGTGCGCAAACACAAATGCACTCTCTGTTCCCTAACTCTCATGATCCGATGGGACGGTTAATCCAACACGACCGGAGAGAGATCAGGCGCAGAACCAACGGCTTTACGTGCTTTCCGAGGCAGGGAGGTGTCTAACACCGGCAACTTCCTAACTCTGGGCTTGATTGAGATTTCTTAACAGAAAAACCCAATATCTTTCTATGTATAATATGTATGTATATTCAAAAAAGTATATGTGTATGTTTATTCATTGTCTAGTACCCATAGTACAAGCTCTGCTTAGTTTGAGCTAGATGGTGTTGTGTGTATGTGATACAATATTATTATATTAACTAATTGTTGTCACTGCTACTCTATTGGTGTTTATACCAACATGAGATCATGTGTTCACTCTCAATTGTTCGGTCGGATCAAACGATACGGTGTTCTAATCTTATGATCGCAATTCTTAGTCATATGAAAATAAATTACTTACTCACGTTTCAATTGAAGAAGCCACGATATCTACTTGTATATGTTTTGATGAAGCCATCATTGATACAAAAAAATACCCATTGAACTGCATCCACTTAATTCTTAACTCATGCTATGCTATTTTATTTGATTGATGTATACATCAAATAGGACGTGTAAAATATAGTAATGAAAATGCACTGCTTTTTTGGGATTAATACTAATATCGTTGACTTTAAAAACTAAGTAGAAATCACACTACATGTGGTGAGAAGACTATTTGATTATAAGTAATCAGTCGAGTAAAAAGGAAATGTAGCTGCGTTCTACTGTAAATAAAGCAGTATTTTAACTGAACAAAAGTATAATATTGGTGAATACAAACAGCCTCTTAGCTAATACGTAATCATTTAAAGTGGCGCACATAAAGCAGTCAGCATATACTTAATTTTCATAAAACGCTACATAATTCACAAGGTCGGCGCAGCACCTGCACTCGCAGTACACAATACACACGACACACAACATGTTCATAATGAAAATGCTACGAAAGAATGTGTACGTGTAAAGCCAGCTCACATATCGTCGCTCATAGAAATGTAAGTGCAGGTGAATTCAATTTATTTAATTTGAAACCACTAACAATTTGTTGCCGATTGTTTGTCGTTAAGTGACCTGTATTGTCGCCTTGATTGATAAAAGATAATTGCTTAACAATACCCTAAAGAAATTAATACTGGTCGCTGCTTTGCAACAAAACATTGTCTACTGTGAGCATATCCTTAAACATGGTCCTCCCCCAAATGACTCATAAATACTCGTATACTGGGGTATTGCTTCGCGACAAGGAACGAGCCCTGGCTGCGACCTACGCGCCCACGTGTGACCTCTTCTTTACGTCGCACGAAGGGCGTCCTCTTTAAAAGAATGTAATAGAGTCCTTATGTTGATATTCTCGTGAAGTGTGTGTGTGTGTACATTTGTGTAATGTGTCGCGCCGGTATTACCCGCGAGCCCATTAGATCCGACTCGGCATTAATACTCCAGCCTTTGGCACAAGAACAAACTTGCTTCTACCATGAGTTATAATTCTAACTATCATAGTATAACACTCACTATATTTTATACTAGTTTTGTTAATATTTTCGTTATTCAAAATACAACGCCTGACCTGAGCATAATTTCGTGACAATGTTAAGTTTAATATTACTTTTTTTAACTTAATTAATAGATATGTTTTTATAAAAACTGTATACCTATGTAGTTTGGCAAGGATAGTTTGCTGATAGACTATTTATATAAAAACGGTTCTAGTTTAATTGTACTCTTTATTATACCAGACTTACAAATTCTAGCTATGATTAACAACACCGCTGGTACAACTCAACATCAACAACCAGAAGAAGTGGCTGTGACGTAATTAATATTCTTGTCAATCTAAAGAAACAACATAATAATATCATATTTTTTATTGTTCTCTCTCTAAAAATTTCTGACCAAATCATCTGTCATACCCACTAAGGTCATTAATTCATTATCTCGAAATCGGAGCCACACCCCTGAACTGCTAGAAATAAAATGTAGGGATATCTTAATCGTGTGTATAGTTTGAAGTATAAGGACAATAGTACAAGGTAGAGAACTCGTAGTAGTTGTTCAGCATAACTGAGTGTGACATTAAGTGAGTGATTTGTCGATGCGGAGGCTTTATTGTCGTCTCAGGTGGCGGCCGCACGTCGCAATCATTGCCGGCGCGCGGCGCCATCGCGCCATCGCGCCACACTGTAGCGACTAGCGGTGTGTCGACTGTGTGCCGACTACCGGTGACACACACCGCCCGCAACGAGCATTTTCTTCTTTTTTTTAATGGCTACTCCCGCACTATGAATAATTCCTGTGTCGCAGGAGACTTTACGAACATTAAATTAAAAATGTTTTATTTCGATATCACATACATAAGTCCTTATATAGAGGTATCCTTTTAAGTATAAAATGATACCTGTGTTAGGACACCCCCCCTCATTCAAACAACGGGCACAAAGAATACCCAGACTCGGAACAACCATTAGTGGAGCACACAAAGTTTTGTCCCGCGTGGGATTCGAACCCACAACACTTGTCGCAGTGGCAGCTAGGTGACCACTTAAACCACTACGCGGTCCGTGCAGTCCTAACATTAGCTACGATGTCTTTTGCTAACTGCACATATTCACACATATTGTGTACTAGCTGTTACCTGCGACTTCGTCCACGTAGATTTTAACTAAAAAGTGTTTGTCTCCGTGGAACTCTATTTTTTTTTCTAAAATCAAAGTAGCCTATGTTACTCCTTATAACATCAGCTATCTGCCAGTGAAAGTCCCGTCAAAATCGGTTTAGCCGTTTCGGAGATTACCCGGAACAAACAGACAGACAGACAGACAAAAATTTTAAAAACATATGTTTTCGTATAGGTACCTTATATACTTTCATATGCATTAGATAAAAAGCTGTTATTTTGACATTACAAACAGGCACTTCAATTTTATTTATTTGTATAGATGTGTGTGTATGTGTGTGTGCGTGAGTACATTACCACCCTCACCACTAATGTATTCCTTACACACTTTCAACAGAACAGATATGGCTTCCTAAGGAAACTGTACGAAATATAAATTGTGCATTTTATGGAACATTACAACGAGTAAAAGGCAATTTGTTCGAATTCTCGCAAATCCACGATCATTGTGCATTCACACTTTTAATATATAAGTTATGACACCGACCAGCCTTTAATGGTCGTCGTAAATATTCGTGTTTAATTAAAATGTCGCGAATAATTTGTATCTATATATCCAAAGGTCTACAATATATCTAAATGGATAGAGACAGCACGTCACTCGCCACTGCCTGCTTGCTGATGTAGTTTCAATTCCCACTTAGGGCAAACATTTATGTGATTCAAAAATTACGGACGGTTTGTAAATCTGGGGCTGAAGTATGTCATTTTTATACGGCCACACTGGTTGCAATAGGCTTAAGACTCAATCTATCACATTGTACGTAACGATTTAAACTAGGAAAAAGCTTATGGCTGGATATTTTTAAATTCCAAACATCAGTTTTTTTTTATTAAGTTGACCAATACAGTCTGTCCAATGTGCAAAAGAAAGTTATTGTTTCCGGATAAAGATTGTCTCAAATGACAATAGACGCTGCGAAGCAACCGAAACGTCGAGAACAGTGTATTTATTTATTTTATTTTTATTTTATTAAGTAGGTACAAAAACAGATAACAGATTAGCATATACAAATAATAGTCTTAATAGTACACAATGAGTAAATCAGACATCCAGTTACATTTGTACACAACATTTGCAATATACAGTACACACGTGTAAGTTTACATAAGCTTGAACTATTAAATAACTAACAGAAAAGTTAAAAAAAAAAACAAAGGATACATGATACATTTAAAAATAAAAACAAAAGATAAACAAGATTGGGCACCTACACTAAAAGTCACAGTTTGTTATAGTTCATCAGAAAATATTTCAATGTACTGAATTTCACGTGAAAAATATCTGTTTGAGAGCAGATCGAATTATAGTATGACAATATTAGTGACTTTTTATAATTAACCACTATAAAATACGTATTTAATTACAACAAGTATTATTTGTCTGACAATCTTCATGACTTTTTAATAAATATTTTATTTTAATATATCTACAACAGCTCCGTATTGTTGCTAAATATAAATGAAAATGACTTCCTCAATCCTTTCAACTATTACATAATGTTAATTTGCATAAGGACGTGCAAACTGATATGGTTTTTGATCCCATCTCTGTGGCTGTTCACGTTTAGCGAGTAAAGATAAAATGTGAAAGTAATGCGTCGGGGCGACGCGCGGCAGCGGTCCGCGGACACGCAGGGCACACTCACCCCAGCGGGACACGTGAGCAATCAAAATAAAACATTAATTTAAAAAGTGAGGTGTATATTGAAAACACGGCCATGCGGTAAAGCGGGCGCGGTGGACTTGGCGCGCGGCGCCGGCGGGGTGCAGGTGGGTAAACGTCGTAATTGATGTCAAGCGGATGCGACGGGACGCGCGAGCGCGGGCGCCGTGTAAAGGAGCAGATACACGGATGAGTTAACATTGCGGATGTTCTAAATATATTATTAGGTAATTGCTTAAGGCTTTATGCCTAACCATATATGTATATATACGTACATGATCTCACACCCACCAAAGGCGTGGGCATGTTACATCTCAGTACATTAAGCCAACTATGCTTTAGGGCCACGTAGAAGAAGCGAGTCGGACTCCGGGCTGCTACTGACTATTTCTTAGCAGATAAATAATAATAATAATAATAATAATAAGTTTATTTATCACCAAAAATTAAGTGGTACAGTGCACAATTTAATTATTATAGTATCGTAACTATGTACAATTTTAGTAGACCGTACAATATTTGAGCCCTGTCTCTTAAACTAGGCAATAATACCTGTATCTTAAGAGACAGAAGCACAAGAGACAGAGCAACAACACTGCGCTCAATTCGAGAGTCGAACCCGAGACCTCAGGCACAGTAGTCGTTTATTCACTATCGCTGTGTCACCGAGATAATCTTCAAAGGTTTTTTATCATTAGCCTCTTTTTGACGCCCAATAAATATAACTTCACTTCGTGTAATTCACCAAATTATGTTTATTAATTCGTGACAATAACTAGAATTGGATTTTTTAATAAAGTTTTATAATTCCAGCCGAGCCTGTGAGACAATCATCATAACTACATCTACACTTAGATATAAGAAATCGATATATGTACTTGGAAAGTTTTCGTCGCAGTTCATTTTGCTCTATTTTTCTTCATCGCAAGAAAGCAATCTTTCACCGATCACGCCCGCTGAGAAAAGTATCCGGCCGAGCATTAGGAAATCCGTGAAACTAATTTCACAGCTTTATTCGTGTTATTATAAAAAAGACTTATAGAACTTGTTCTAGTTAGCTACTCTTACACAGACAAATTTCTAACTGATACACATATAAACTGCCAAACCCAAACTCGTGTATTCACAATCGTCCGTTGACGTCACCTTCAAAACATTTTTTTTAAGACAACTCCCGCAGTAGGAATATACTACGGACACAAAGAACACACTCGGGACCACAAATTGTAGATCACACAAATGTTTGCCCCGTGTGGAGATCAAACCCACAACATTCGGTGGCAGTGGCGCGGCTACCATTTAAACCACTAAGCCACCCGTGCAGACAATTAGCCGCATCATCTTCGATTATTATCAAAGGGCAAGAGCGCATTTCTCACGTGAGTGTACCATTTCCCTAACGTCGGCGACGCGCGCCCTCATGCATATGTAAGAGGTGTTAATATCGCGATCCGTTGATAATAATCGTCGCGCGATTTATTTGTCGGCGCGCGATTTATTGCGACGAGCGAGACGACAATGTCACACCACTTTATTGCTACTTAACTGTTCGATCGTATTGTTCTTTGTTCAGCTAATTTTATTGAGCTTTTAAGTGTTTTCAGTTGTTGTCGTATGTAATTTGATGTTTGTCTAGAATGTACATCGGAGTTGTATATTGGAAAACAATACGACTAAGTTTAATGAACAAAAAAGGTCTTTTATAATACAATTACTTAAGATAATGATTTTAAATAATTTTATTAGTAGAGAAATCGTCTAAGAACACAGCAAAAGAGACAGAATGTCGAGGAGTTGTTAAAAAATATTTTGTGAAATGTCCAGGGATTTTCAGGTTGCAGATATGATTTGCAAAATAAGAAGTATTCTAAGGTTTGCGGTCAATACGTTTGTCGCAGTTGTTCTCTTTCCTCTGAAGCGACAAATGCACGACTGAATGATAGTACATATAACTTTGACAAATGCACGACTGAATGATAGTACATATAACTTTGACAAATGCACGACTGAATTATAGTACATATAACTTTGACAAATGCACGACTGAATGATAGTACATATAACTTTGACAAATGCACGACTGAATGATAGTACATATAACTTTGACAAATGCACGACTGAATGATAGTACATATAACTTTGACAAATGCACGACTGAATTATAGTACATATAACTTTGACAAATGCACGACTGAATGATAGTACATATAACTTTGACAAATGCACGACTGAATGATAGTACATATAACTTTGACAAATGCACGACTGAATTATAGTACATATAACTTTGACAAATGCCCGACTGAATGATAGTACATATAACTTTGACAAATGCACGACTGAATGATAGTACATATAACTTTGACAAATGCACGACTGAATGATAGTACATATAACTTTGACGTTCGTATCAGTTACTTTGTGATTTAAATCACATAACTTATTTTGATATCGAATATCTCAAAGATGACAGATGACTGCCACAAGCGACGGTGCAGTTCAAACAATCAGACAACAAGATAGTCAAGGTGTCCAAAACTATGAAAATTTAATATTTTAAATATCAACTAAAAGCGAAGAGTGCTATCTAAACATAATTTACAATAGACTCTACGATTTAGATTTTCCTGAAAATAGTAAATGCACACGTAAGAAGCGCGCTATATTCGCAATGCGACACAGTGCTGTTTAATTAATGACAGATAATGCGTTACCGGGAGCCTCGCCGTCGTAGGAGAAGTTGGGCACGAGGATGGTCTGCGCGTCCACGACCACGATGGGGTCCGAGGAGACGGCGTGCACGCCGCGCAGCGCGCCCACCTTGGCGGGTCGCGGATACTCCACGCCGCGCACGATCGACACGTCACCGAAGTTCACCTGCACATACACACACGTTAATGAGCACCATACATAGAATTTATTTACTTGATAAATAAATAAATTCGTCATAGTCTTATAACCCTGTCATAGATTTACAACTTAGTTTATAATGTCCTCTAAGTTCGGTCACGGCGGCCAATCTTAACGAAGACTGGCCGTCTGTTGTATGTTATATTGAACAAGTATGTGCGCAAACACAAGTGCACTCTCTGTTCCCTAACTCTCATGATCCGATGGGACGACAATCCGACACGACCGGAGAGAGATCAGACGTAGGACCAACGGCTTAACGTGCTTTCCGAGTAAAGGGATGACTAATACCGCCAACTTCCTATCTTCGAGCTGGTATTGAGATTTCTTAACAGAAAAACCTAATAACTTTTTGTTGGTCCGACCCGAGATTCGAACCCGACACTTCATCTACAGCAGTTGCATTCCCTACCGCTGCGCCACCGAGCAGTTCACTTAGTTTATATAAGTAATAAGAAGTAAGATACATTCTGATATAATAATTTAAATCTGTATGAGGTGCCTGTAATATTCTAATTGATAGCTAG
The DNA here is from genome assembly GCA_963564715.1 of Catocala sponsa. Taxonomy (NCBI): domain Eukaryota; kingdom Metazoa; phylum Arthropoda; class Insecta; order Lepidoptera; family Erebidae; genus Catocala; species Catocala sponsa. Next base: position 21,554,444 of record OY751349.1, read on the forward strand.
AACCTGAAACAGCGAATAAACTTTATTATCGACACGACCATTTAAGACACGACTCGACTATGTATATGGAAAACTAACACCGCCCTAATGCATAAAAGCATTATGCATATGGCTGCTGTTCTATATAACAAAGTACCAAAAAGTATAAAAGAATTAAATTTAAATTTATTTAAGAAAAATTAAAAATGTCTTTTTTATATACATATATTTATAATTTTGACATAATTTTTCATTTACTATTAATATTTTGACACTCACAATTAATATTCTGACATTTAAAATTTATTGCTATAACTAGAATAATAATTTTAATGCTATGAGCTATTATATACTTTTTTATAAAGAATTAAGTTATCTGTTAAATATTAATGTTCCAAATAATTAAGAATCTGTTTGTTAATTTTAATAGAATTGTATATATTTGCACGCCCTTTGTGGCAAAACTCAGCGCACTCATGAAATTCTGTAACATCTCTGTAAACCTGTGTTTAGCAAATAAAATATTATGATTATGGTTATAGCTTTATACAAATTAACACCGGGTTACTAAAAGGCTAATGAACGACGTGTCAATTGATTTTAATTGATTTGATTGACTCTGAATAATTCAGTAAGTCATGACATTCGTTTGAACATCGGTGACTATTTTTGTGTTTATTAGTAAGAAAAGGCCCGTGCCCAGCACTGGGACAGTTTAATACAGGGCTGATATTTTACATTATTATTATTGTATTGCCTTTTAGAAACCATAATTATGTAAATGGGATAATTAAAATATTGACAATAGTCGACATCGACAGTTTATTTATACACCCTTTTTGAATAAACTATGAAACACATTCAGCTCTCTCATACTTGTGTGGAATTGTTATACATGCAAATGTAATTCTATCAGTGTTGTTCTGTGTGTTTGTTATTGAAACTGTATGCGAAAATAGCGCGATGTGTGTTTTGCTGTCTGTTTTGGTTTGTTTTGTATGGTTTAACCGCAAATTGATTTTAACGAAAACTTATGCAGCTTGCTTGGACACTGCGGAGAGGCTTTGCTATGTATGCTACTGCAGATTGCTTGGACACTGCGGAGAGGCTTTGCTATGTATGCTACTGCAGCTTGCTTGGACACTGCGGAGAGGCTTTGCTATGTATGCTACTGCAGCTTGCTTGGACACTGCGGAGAGGCTTTGCTATGTATGCTACTGCAGCTTGCTTGGACACTGCGGAGAGGCTTTGCTATGTATGCTACTGCAGCTTGCTTGGACACTGCGGAGAGGCTTTGCTATGTATGCTACTGCAGATTGCTTGGACACTGCGGAGAGGCTTTGCTATGTATGCTACTGCAGCTTGCTTGGACACTGCGGAGAGGCTTTGCTATGTATGCTACTGCAGCTTGCTTGGACACTGCGGAGAGGCTTTGCTATGTATGCTACTGCAGCTTGCTTGGACACTGCGGAGAGGCTTTGCTATGTATGCTACTGCAGCTTGCTTGGACACTGCGGAGAGGCTTTGCTATGTATGCTACTGCAGATTGCTTGGACACTGCGGAGAGGCTTTGCTATGTATGCTACTGCAGCTTGCTTGGACACTGCGGAGAGGCTTTGCTATGTATGCTACTGCAGCTTGCTTGGACACTGCGGAGAGGCTTTGCTATGTATGCTACTGCAGCTTGCTTGGACACTGCGGAGAGGCTTTGCTATGTATGCTACTGCAGATTGCTTGGACACTGCGGAGAGGCTTTGCTATGTATGCTACTGCAGCTTGCTTGGACACTGCGGAGAGGCTTTGCTATGTATGCTACTGCAGCTTGCTTGGACACTGCGGAGAGGCTTTGCTATGTATGCTACTGCAGCTTGCTTGGACACTGCGGAGAGGCTTTGCTATGTATGCTACTACTCACTCACGACTAACTGGTTACTTGACAAGGGTGTCTTAGTGAATTAATTGGGGTGCATAATGACGTAATAAGTCATTGAGTTCTCATAAGTGAAGCCTCAGATAGTGGAAGTGTCGCAAGTGGACGAGTTGTCGAGTCTCGTTGGGAGCTCGACATTCTCGGCGAGCGCGCGGCCTGAATGGCGCGGCGTGAGGCACAGGGAAGTCGCAGTCCTAAAGCTAATTTATGCGAAGGAGATAGGAAGATTTATTCGATATTGGCATTATATTTTTTTAACAAGACAACGCCCGCCTTTGGGTTTCTTTTGGTGTCGCGGGGGACTTTGCTAACATTCAAATAACAGTTACAAAGAACAACTATACTTAAAACATGACAAACACTCATGGAGCTAGTCGCTCGTTGCATACAGGATTCAAAGATCTGTATTACTTATAAGTCAATTTAAGCCTTTGCATAGTCACAAAGTGTAAGTGTATGCGCCATCATGCCATCCTAATGTCTATTTTAGATTTATATTAAATAATATATCTTAGCTCAAATTATTTCCTCTCTATAATATTATTAAGTTATTATTGATATTATATTTAGTTTTTTATAGTCAGTAGTATATGGCATAATGGCTGTAACACCTTTTTAATCTGAGTTGTAAAATACTGAAATTATATTTAACTGGCGATTTAAAAGAGTGGCCGTGAGTTTCTTGCAGGTTTCTTCTCATAGGCTCTACCCTTTGCCTGAACCTAGCAACTAACCTAAATGTAGCTTCAATAACTTAGTAAACACACTAATCTATATACTTTGACGTTCATAAGTGTTACTTTGTGACCTAAATGAATAAATGATTTTTGACTTGACTTTGACTAACAACAATTTGTGGGTGACACACATTTTTGTCCCCTGTGGGGAGGGGATCGAACCCACAGCACTCGGCGCAGTAAACACCGATGCCACTGAGCAGCTGAACCACTACGCGATCCGTGCAGTCCGTGTAACATATAACATACATGCGACTGCTGGTGTCAAAGCTGAACTAAATCAAATAGAAACAGAAGATTGAAAAATTCCTTAAAATCGGTCTATTGCGCTCACAGTTGATTTTGTGCGAGTCATACTTCTAATGTTACATGCGTGGGTAACCAGTGATATAAATCTATTATTGCAAAACGCTTTACATCGTCGAGTGCACACGGATTATAAGTTATTAGTTACGCTTCACGCACTCGAACGTCTACACGAATTATACATATAATTATACATTAGCGTAACTTAATCCTCTAAGTAGGTAGTAATCCGAAAATATGAGCTATTTGCATCAAGAGTGAAAACGCCCGGTTGTTTCAATTAGCTATTTGGTAACCATCCTCTTGCACATAAACAGCAGTGGCACAATCCCTGTGGCTCCCATTGCTTTCAATCCTTCTTCCCCTTGTAAGAAGGAATAAAGATAAGATAACAACCAAAGTTCGACAGCACATGAGCTGAGCATGACCGATCATACAGTAACTGCTTACCGTGCCTATGCGCGTAAAATATCACAAAATGTGTGCCATTTAAACTAAAACATAAAAAAATAGTTACAACGTTTCTGTTGCTCATATAATTATATAAACAGAACATTCTTCACTCACCCGTTACTTTAAACGCTAGTAGTAGTAGTAGTAGTAGTAGATGGAAATAGTCCGACTTTCGAATTATTTAATGTATCCGGCATCTCTCATGAGGAGTGATGATCGCGCTTATAGTCTTCATAGCACTTGTCGCTCACGGCGGATATTAACCGCATATCACCGCGTATCCGCGCTCTCTAAAACCGCTGCGCCACTTGCTCAGGTAGAAATATGTATGTAGTCTCAAGACTTCCCATTATGAAATATATAATAGGGCCGATATTTCGTGCAAATTAATAACTACGTACTGTGCTCCCCGTAGAGAGTAATTTATGCTCCCGATAAGAACCAGGTCGAGTTGTTATTAATTTTTTATTAGAATCTGTAGAGGCCGGCGAGTACTTAAGTGAGAGGTTGTGGGTCGGCTCATACCTCGCGTAGTTTATGGTCGGTCGTTTGGGGAAGACGTCGGGGGGGCATGGACGCCGCGCTATTGTGTTGTGTGACTAAGCAAAGTGTACGTAACAGTTCACTAGCCTAACAGAACACGAACAATACGACTCTTTGATGTCGAAATCACGTGATTCTAAACATATCGTCACTATTGCTGACTTGACTTCATTTTTAGCCCATTTTAAGCAACATAGTTTTTTATATTTGCTGGTGTTGATATTGATAGCTTTTGGATTTTTACAACGATACCAAAAAAAACATTGTGTATTGAAAACCTGGCAAAAGAACAATCATGATATAACTTGGATCTAACTGACAATCCGTGTCTTGGCAACGAAGCTGTTAGATGCTAAACATTCATGTTTCTGGTTCTCCCTTAACTTTTTATGCGTTTTATGACGCATTATAATTTCTGATTGTATGGCTATTTAGTTCGCAGATTAAAGCTTCGTGGTATATAATCTCTTTCATATCATCAGTTCTCTTATATATTCTCTTATTATTGTATATATCGCAAGTGGTTTAACACCAAAACTAAGAATCGCGGGGTATTGCAAAACAGTAATTAAATCTTAGGCAGCGCAAAGAATTTCATGTAAACCACTGGGTACCCATGCTGACGGCGGCGCGGGCGCTGTGATTTCTTAAGCAGCTCCAACATCTCTACTTCACTACATGCATAAACAGAAGATTGCTGTGGAACCTGTTCCTTCCCCTGTTCCCTCAAGGCAGACGAGGTATCAGAGCTGTTGTTATACAAACCTCGAACTCATCACAGTAGACGCTGAACCAGCGGTAGTCACGCAGGGTCTTCCCGTCAGGCAGCGACAGCGTGATGGACTCGCCGCTGTACTTGCGCAGCGGGCTGGAGCCGCCGCGCTCGTCGCGCAGGCGCACTGCGCCGGTCCCCGTGCGCGGGGACCCGCTCGTGCCCACGTAGAAGTACGCCGCTATATGACAAAGAGAAAACATTATGAGTGTAAGGAAATTATAGCTGCACACGTGTATGACAAGGACAGAGATGCAGCAGCGACTGAAAAGAGTGACCATGAGTTTCTTGCCCTACTTCTCGAACAGGCTTTTCTAATGCTACATTTTTAAATCATGATTATTATTCAATTTTTTATTAATATACCTTATATAGTTAATTGACGGAAATAAAGGTTTTTGACTTAGACTTTCAGTCTACTGCCGGTTATTTGTACACTTTGTGCTCCTAATAACAATGACCTACTAGACAATCTACTAATACATTGTCCGACTCGGGTACTGCGTTATTGAATACGAGTATTATAAGAACTTAATAATTGTTGAGCATTGAGATTAAGCTACCTTAAACGGACTTTTTCGCGTTTGTGATTAGTAATTGGGTGATTGATACAGTCCATTGTTAGTCACCATTGTAATAATTCCACAAAAACTGTCAACCACGTTGATAAAATCTATGTATAATATAATAACATATACATTTATTTATTGACATAAAGAAAATATTACATATGTTTAGAATCCTCTGATTCCTGCGCTTGTTAAAACTGTGTTGCAGGAATCAGTGTCTTCCTATAATAATAATAATAATATCAGGCCTGTATATAAACAGTCCCGTCCCACTACTGGGCATAGGCTTGTTTTCAGTGTGAGAAGGTCTAAAGCATAGTGTACCATGTACCATGTACCATGCTGACCCAGCACAAGATGGCAGACTTCACAAAATAAAATTGTAATTTGTAGTATTTTATCTAGGGTCTTATTAGTATTTTAATTAGATATATCTAACTAAAATACGACTTCACGTGTGTACAGTTTTAACAAACCACATTGTCAAATAAATCGGAACTAGTTTCTCTTAATTAATTATACGTTGCGTATGTTAATTAATATATGATAGTGTCGACACTTGTAAAGGGAAGCAGTGTCTCTTAGCTAATGAGTGTGTTCCCGCGGAGCACTCGTCCGGCCGTTACTGACGGAAACACAAGCATTCATTACGATTTACAGGAAGCGTTGTAACTTTTATTTTATGTTACTAATATAAATATGAAACTAGACATAGAAGCTGCATGTCTGCAAACGACAAGGCTTTTACATAAGGGCAGCTGTGTTAGCTCGCACGTTCGCACGGTTTTCTTACGGGCACAGTTCAAAGGCGACGATGACCGATTGTGAGATACCGGGATCAATGTTCATGTCGAGTGAAATGTTATCACGATTTTAATCAATTTTTAATAGCAGTAAGTACGAAAGGTAAATTGAACAAAAACGGTTAGCTCTTTCACCGATGTGTGGTGTCAAACATAGCCGAGGAATTTGCGTGTAACACAATGCTATCTGTACAATATCGGTACAAGGTGCCTAACAGCCCAGTGATACTAATAAAACAATGTACCTCAGAGCGAGACGATTTATTTATAAAACACAGCTAGCTTATATACCTCTCCGTGGAACGAAACCATAGCGCGATCTAATTCAATCCCAACGCCATCTATCGAGCGGTAGGTTAAACTTGTGCAATAAATTACGTATATTGATTAGTACTTTTGTTTGGCGTTGGGGTCGAACACATTCTGAACACTATCTATTCTTTCAGGGTTACTGAGGTGTGAACCTATGTACTGCTGACACAGTTCTTCCCCCGCGTATGTCGCGCACGTGCGCCGCCTCGTGACCACCTGCATCTGATAATTGCTACAAATGAATGGCGAAAGTAGTTTGTATAATTACGTGAGAGGTCGCACATCCATCACACATCGAAAGTATCCGGCACCGTCTGTCTGTCAATAAATCCAAAATTACTTGCAACACAATATCGACTTTACGCTGTTACTTTAAAGTTTAATGTTGTAATTTTTATGTCCTTCTTTAAACAATGGCTAACTATGCTCAAAGCGAAATTAACTGTAATCAGTTGGCATAAAGCTGGTGATTGATTGTATGCTGTAATGTATGGGCAGAGTAATTGCGCGTGCGATTATTGAGCGCCGCATAAAGTATCTACGGTCTATATAATGCCGCAGTTTATTACATCGAACTGAACCGACATCTTGTCTCACATTTACGCGAATTTTATTCATTGAAATTAAACTACTTTATATGGATTTCATCGCGTTGTTTATTGAGCACTTTGTTACATAATATTGAAACTGTTACACTACTACTATTGAACTTTACTATTTTTAAGCTATTTAGATTATAAAAACTATTTCCACTTAAGTTTACATCTGTCCAGACGTTCCGTTTGTCTTTCAGCAGCCATGTTCACGAGGAGACAGATCATCATCGTAAAATCAGATTTATGTAGTAGAGTGTTAAATAGACAACGCGATAAAATCTGTATAAAGTAGTTTAATTTAAATAAACCAAAATAGTTCAATAATAGTGTGGTGGAGTAGCGTAAGCTTGCGGCACAGTAACACTTTACAGGAAAGTCCTAGGTTCAAGTTCGGGGCAGATGGAAATGATTCTGCATGTGTTTAAAAAATATATAATCCTACACAAACTCTTACTCCAAAGCCCAAGTAAAATTATCGATCCAAGTGCCATGAAGGCCTATGCAAATTCTAATTATTTAGAGCTAATAAGTGTATAATATCCTGTCACCCCGGTGGTGCAGTGGTTGTGAATCCAACTGGCTTTTTATCAACAAATCCTTATTAGAAGCACGGCACCTAGGACCGTGCTCGAGAGACCGCAATAGCAAGACCTGCTATGACGTTGGACCTCAAACTACGGCTGTCAAAATAAAGGGGTTTAGTATACCTACCCTGATAGGAATTTATTTATATGATGTATGTATCCTGTCAGCTTAACAGAATACTTGGCCATGTCAGTCGCCTGAAGCCAGCTTGAAAACCTCTATCAGTCAGAAGGTTTCAATCTGGTCTACCTATGTACTTACCACGTGAAAAGAAAAAGTTCAATAATAAACCAATTAAGAAGAAAGTCTGTACTTTCTCTGAGGCACGTAACAAGTTCGGCAGTTAAAGGTAAGCTGACCATTGAACAGTAATTATAAAACTAGTTTGACCTTCGTTTCGTTAATTTACGAAGTACTTTTAATGACATAGTGAAGAAAGTCTAAGACCCCAGGGTAGGTAGACACGGCCAAAGTAGAACTGAGCATAATCTATATCTGTACCACCTGTGATGAGTGATATAAGTTGAGTTGCACCCGTTTTGTGATTTTTACATAGAAATAATCAGAAAAAAATTAGGATTTTTTTGATCTGACTCACGTTCTTCTATCTACCATAGTTTCGGAGGTAATTTTGTGCAAAGTGATATAACTGACTGGATTTTTGCAAAAATATCGTGAATATAGATATATTTCAAGTAGCAACCTTTATAAGTAAATGCTCCACACATTATTTTTTGTGTTTCATGATATAAGTGTGATATATATTTATTTGCACATTTAATTTTTCATCTTACACAAAGACAACTTATAAGTGCAATATAATTTAACTGTAGTTGTATCATTTATCACATTATAGAGGAGGTGTATTAGAAATAAAAAAGGTACAAGTTATAGGTTTTTAAACAATTACTTTAAATCTATAATATTGACCACAAAAATGTAAATGAATTGTGAAAGTGAATGTTTTTATCTACAAAAATAAGTACTAAAGTTAATCCTAGCCCACTTAGAACACGAACTAGATTTTTGTAAATCTTGGTTTTGTTTTCCTGTAAAGTGTTGATTTTTGACTTGTATCACTTGTCACAGGAGGCACAGATATATATATATATAAACCTTGTATCACGGTGATTGTGGTCGCACTCCTCCGAAACGGCTCGACCGATTTTTGTGATTTTTATGTATGTTTGGTAGGTATGAGAATAGTTCGTATTTCATACCGCTAAGAAATAATTGAAACGACAGAATAACGTTGGTCAGGTCAGCTAGTGGTATTAAGAAAATCGATTAAAGGTAACATGATTAAAGAAAATTTGTTAAAGAAAAATATCACTGAATTACCACTGCGTTAGATGCTCTTACAGGAATCATGAATAGATAAATAATTGGTCATAACAACGGCACGATTTGCTGAAAGCGCTGCTGGTTAAAATCCTGGTGCTTAGATTGTCTTTTCCTTCGTTTATAATCGACATCATAAAATACCTCAATATCCCAGCGTTAATCATAATTTTATAAAGTGCGAGAAGACCGCCAACTTATCTTATCTTATCGCTCTAAATGTGCGTAATGAGATAGTTTATAAATGAACTCATATAATAATAATGAAAATACTATCAGCATTAATTAAATGAATAAGAATATCTTTATTATTACGCCATCTCATTTATAACTGTAATCTTTGTTTATGAAACAAAGCTCGTATTTTTATTTAATTACACAATAATCACACATATTATAGAATCCACAGTTTTAATCAACTTATACACACATATTTGAAGTCTCGTTTTTTATTGAATGTATTATTAAATGAGATGAAACGATGAAACGTCCATAACTCAAATTTTTGAAAATGTGTGTAATCTGACAACCTTCAATGATCTAGACAGGTAGGGGAGAGTAAAGGACTGCTTAGATTGACGTAGTTTATATATACTAAAGGCTTTTAATAACAAACATTAGACTACGTACTAGGAACACACCCGCGGATACATACAATATTAGTCTATACAAATTGGTTTCGATTTAATCTTTATTATTTTTTTGAGTCTAGTTTTTGAAACTATAACTTCAGATAAATTTTGCTGAAGATAAGATTGAATTTATGCCCTCATGGGTAACATTTACACATTTCGGCTCATATTAAACAAATAAATAACCAGCATGGTTGTTTTATTCGCAAATATTAAGTTTATACTTCGGTAGTAGAATTGCAAAAGTTATATGGTCCCTGTATCAAAACTATAACGTCAGATAATAATTGCGAGGATATCTGTAAACCCGCACTTGCTACGAAGCATTCAGTTTCGAGAATTAGGATGGGAAAATCTGTAATATGTATGATTAAGTTATGATGATGTATTTTATTTGGCTATACTACACATATGTACCGGCACACTGTCGAATGAATATGTTGTCAATGAAAACTACATTTGTATTGCGTACGAAATGCAGCTGTTCCATGTAGAGTACACAACACAGAGAGGTGTAGATCTCTGCTGAACTATTCAGGGATATACAGGCGTGATATTGTGCTATGATATTATTTATTTTAGCTCAGACGTAACTATGAGATACGTAACATGAGAGCGACATGACGGTACTGTGCCGGTGTGTGTCGGTGTGTGCCGGTGTGCGCCGGTGTGTGCCGGTGTGTGCTTCGCACGTGCCAGCGCTTGTACACACAAGACACAGCTCGCACCGGTGAGGTATGCGTCGGGACACTGCGCGACAAAGGGTCAAAGCATACCGCCCGCCGAGGAATCCACCCCGGCCGGCCGGGCACGCCTCGGGCAGGCCTCGAGCACACTAATATAACTCTCACACTAACAGTGTTTGCTTGTCCTGTACTAACTCGTAGTTACGTATATGATATACTAGCTGACCCGCGCAACTTCGTCTGCTTCAAATAAGAGAATTTTCCTAGTTTTTGCAATATTTTTCATTTATGCTCCGCTCCTATTGGTCGTAGCGTGATGTTATATAGCCTATAGCCTTCCTCTATAAATGGGCTATCCAACACTGAAATATTTTTCTAATTTTTACCCGTAGTTCCTTAGATTACCGCGTTCAACCAAACAAACAAAATGTGAGTGAAGTCGGCGCGTGAGCGCCCCTGCCATTTTATAAATGCAGCGGATGGCCGTTTCGCGCGTTAAACAACAATCAACCGTATAGCCGTACCCATACTGGCGCGGCGAGATTTGATAGTTTTATTTCATCTATATCTTGTGTGTTTATAAACCGATTCCTGTACTGTACCTGAACTGTAGAGAGGTCGAATGTTTAAGTTGCGTAGCCCACCATGCGAACAAGACCTACTCTTGTAATAATTAGTCGCTAATAATATTTATTTATGCAACACATACAATGCCTGCATTAGGTTATAGTGTTTGTACCGCAGGGCGTCTTAGACATAAACAGCTAGATTGTACCGCAGGGCGTCTTAGACATAAACAGCTAGATTGTACCGCAGGGCGTCTTAGACATAAACAGCTAGATTGTACCGCATGGCGTATTAGACATAAACAGCTAGATTGTACCGCAGGGCGTCTTAGAAATAAACAGCTAGATTGTACCGCAGGGCGTCTTAGACATAAACAGCTAGATTGTACCGCAGGGCGTCTTAGACATAAACAGCTAGATTGTACCGCAGGGCGTCTTAGACATAAACAGCTAGATTGTACCGCAGGGCGTCTTAGACATAAACAGCTAGATTGCAGTAACTTAGCTGTAGATACAAATACTATATATTTTTATAAATGGATACTATTATACTTCTCTGTACCCAGACTCAAACTAGATAAACTGCAGTGTTTGTTCTTTGCGAACCCATACGTTTACTAAGTCAATTCTGCCGTTAGGCATATCATTTGTATACTATTCAGAACTTTGAAAACAATATTTTCTAGCTAACAATGTTGTGTTTTTTTGGTATGTTCATAATCTGTGTCTAGTGGGTACGTGGCCTTAGTTCGCATTAATTACGTCACGCGCACTTTGTGCCGGTGCAGCGGCGCGGCGGCGGCGCGGCGGCGGCGCGGCGGCGGCGCGGCGGCGGCGCGGCGGCGGCGCGGCGGCGGCGCGGCGGCGGAGCGGTGCAGCCTACTGCCGCTATTTGTCTCGGGGTCGGGAGCTGCACGCGACGCGGCTGAGGGGGCGGCTCACTGATGATTTGTGAAGTGCCGCCCATACAATATTGTCTTAAACAAACTATATTCTCTAAATCTTAATTTCTTGCTTCTATTACAGAACGCGACCCAACAAAGGCTGCACGAATAGCTCATGCGGGCACCCGTATAAAACAGAATGTAAGTTATCTATTAGGATTTCACAGTACTCGTGGTCTTTCTTGCCTTTAAGGAATAAATCCATTTGGTCTTACGTTGCACATTTGCAACAGCTGCCGATGACCATCACCACATGACCCCATTTAAGTGATGTAGTGGATGATTGTAGGTAACATAATTGTGTCCATTCTCCGTTTCTCATTGAGGTAACGGTGAGTGACCGCACCACATTCCTCTGACCACGTTCACATAGTTCGCAGAGCGAGCATGACAAAAAATCTGCATAACAAAGTAAATGTGCGCGATCCTTGACCCACTAGCCTTATTGTGCACTTTCGTATACTTCCGAATGTTCATTTTGTTCATCTACTGATCGTTGTGCCAAGTTTGATTTTCGGGTCGGTCGAAATGTTATGATCTTAATTTGTGTCCGCAGCTATTTATAAGCCTGGGCCCTATTCAACGCGAAAATAAAAGCGTACTGCCCGCCTAGTTGATCCAGTGCCATAAGTTTGGGTCAGGCGAAGTATGACTAGGCATCGAACCTAGAACCGGACGATTGGCCGTATTAATAAATGCAATCTATTTATAGTATTTCTGATTCAAAACTAAATAACTCAATTTAATACTGCTGCTGTCCGGCACAATTTAAAGCACTTTTTCCGTATGCATATCTTTCCCAGAATTCAAGCTATACCACGCCAAATGCCATTAAGTTCGGCCGAGTGGTTTAACCGTGAAGGTAACGAAACGTAACAAACCGACAGAGATATTTTTATATTGGTTGCATTGTCAGAATGGAAGTATGGATACGAGTAGGAACATGATCACACCTTTCTGTTATAAGTTACATGATAACCAAATATTGTTCAGTGATATATAATTACGCTGTCCGTTACGTCACGCCGCCGCGCGCCGCGCCGTGAGCCGGCCGGCGCGCGGCGGTCGCGGCCGCTCGGACCTCGCTACAATCACGTTAGCTCGACGCGCTGATAAGCTCCGCTATGAACTGATACAGATCTAACACGCGATCGCATTAGGGCTGCCCACCCTTCAACACTGACCAGCTTTTACTGACTATAGTCTCATGCGCGAGTATCGCCGTAAGACTAGGCCGATGTGTTTGCCCTAAAATTCTGCTAGCAATGTTCTAGTCCTACATATTACCTACTACGGTTTAGTTTAGTAGGAAATTAGCGATAGCCTAGTAGGAAACCGAGGTTTCGAGTGATCCCTAGACTCTCTACATAGATCTCTCTAGATCTCTGATTTTTCAAAGTAATATGCGTATTAAGTAGTTAATTATCGCTGAACCATGGCCTGACCTTTTCACAGTGAGAAGAGGCCCGTGCCCAGCAGCAGGGCAGTTTAATACAGGGCTGAAATGATAATAGGTTTGATTTGTCGTAAATAAGACACATTACCAGACTGCTTGCTACTTCCGCAAATCAAATGATAGAAAAATCGTCGCAAAACCTTACATAGCACGTCGCAAACACGTAAACGCTATCTATGCCGTCACTAATGCCTCTGTCACGAGGAAAAAAGTAGTGACAGTATATTTAATGATATTTACTAAATCGAGGTTTAGTTTAGCTGTGGCTAATGAAAACAACTTTTACATACAAACTTATATAAATCCACAACAACTTGCGCCGCGGCGGGCTGATGTTTGTGCAAGGGGGCGCTCAGCGATTGTTCCTTGTGTCGCAGTTGCCGTTATACATAGCAGCAACAAGTAATAACATTACACATAAATACGATATGTGTGGCAAACTGTGCGGTTTCATGTGTTTTCTATTTAATATCATTAATTTGTTATAGATATACAATTACATTTGCGTTGTCAGCCCTAGAGCTCACAGGGCTCGCCCTACGCTGTTGTATCGCATGAGCACAAGCCCTTCTATATAATACACCTCTATAACTCGACACAGCACACGGCCGGCCGCCATGTTGTCGGTCCCGTTTTGTTGCCATGACCCAAGATAAAAACTATTTGTTATTATTATGCGCCGCGAGTGTCCAACATACAACCATGTCTCTCGTGTGTAATGCAGCACATCCACAGTTCGCCAACTATATCTGCCTCCGACAGGTCTATCGCTGGATCTACAACTGTAGAATTCTGTATTCAGAAGTAGCGCAGGGTCTGTAGTTACTTCTGAATACAGAAATTTGAGCTGAGTATCAAACGCGTGACAACTCGTTCGATACTGACAACTACATCACGGAACCAATGAGGTAGTCTTACCCGCGTTCATGTTATGCTCCCAAACATGAGAATAAACAACGGTCGCACTACGTCTTACGGATCCCGATGCAAGTGAGCAAATCAGTGCTGACGGATACTGAGTTAAGCTATCATGTCCCTCGGGCGAACTCGAACAGCGGCGTCGTGTGCCACTGCGCTCCCGTCTTGTTTAATTCATGAACAAAAGCTACAGAACAATACTGACAGGCAAAGATGACGTTCAGTTTTTCCTTAATTTAGTTATACTGTCGCTACAGAGGAAATTATGCCTTACGACTTGTTGTATAGAGTAATAAATTATTGTGAGAAGATTAAAGAAACAGTACACGAAGAGCGAGTCGCGGCATTGCATCGACTTTCGTCTGTTTTTCTATCTGCAGTGCTCTATGTGCGCCACTTGTCTATAAGTAATAATCATCACAAATATAAATTAAGTTTGTGTCAATTACGCTTCCACGTTTATTGCATCCACGTGGAAACTTTCTTAATCTCTGACTAAATAGAGCTATTCTGAATTACTTGAAGACATTAGCTATGTTGCCAATTCGGTCGTTGCACGTGAAATACACATCCAACTAAGCTGTTCCAAGTGCACATGTTATTACTGTATATTGTTTTAATAATTAAGTCTTGTGACTTTTCACACTTGTTTATAGCAGGAGTGCTTGCTATTTGCTACCTGCTATATGCAGCTGTTAAGTAGCCAAGGGCGAGCCTACTGCAGTTTACCGATCAGAGTGCCAGGCACCGTGCTGGTACTGACAATTTCCTAACAAACCACAACCTGCACGTAGTAAAACCTGCTCGATTTAGACATCAATCCTGAGACCTCAGCAGTTATACTTGTTGATATTTAAGTAATTGGACGAACTTATAGGTACATGTCAAGCAAATTAAGTTTAAGGATGAAAACTTGAACTCAAAAAGTCACCCTGCTTGTAACCTTTGGTTAATCCTTACTTCCTTACTAATATTATAAATTTGAATGTAACTCTGTCTGTCTGTCTATCTGTCTGTCTGTAACCTTTTTACGACTAAACCGCTCAATCAATTTGGATGAAATTTGGCACAAAGATTAGTTTAAAATCTGGAGAAGGACATAGGCTACTTTTTATTGATAAAGATACTACGCGGGCGGAGCCGCGTGCAAAAGCTAGTGAGACAAATAGTAATTCAAGCAGCGCGCGAACAAGTTCACAACGCGCCACACTCGATATACTGCACGAACGCGTTAACCTTAGCACGCTGACACTCGTACTACTGCTCCGTCACGCACTGCTAACTCGAACGGTGAACCTTTTGTAAGTAATGGTTAATTGTTGAACACCTGCGTTATAGATGATGACATGATCATAGGCTATTGATGACATGAGTTATGTGCTGGTTCATTTTACTGAATAGCTATTAATGAAGCCAGTAGAGTCACTAATACCTATCTAACACGCATATACAGGCAAGGCACATAATATACTTAACATGCTCATTCCGCCGGCTATGTCTACGTTCCACGTAATAAGCATGTCATGTATGAGCGAAGAATGCAGCGGCATTTACATTAAAACCCAGGGCTCGCTCAAGTTGGGGCACACCTACTGCAGAAGCATGTTTGCCCTTTAGAGCCCTACCTCACCGAGAACCCATGGCCACGTCGCCGGCTACGTAGGCATGGTTACTCTTGGCTGCCTTCGATAGTCAGGAGAGGTAGCCATGAGTAGCCAGTGGCTACTATCTGCCTGTCAGTTTTCTCAGTTAGGCCTTAGACCGTCGCCAAATAAGCTTGTGTCCCATTCCTTATCTATGTATGCGACGACAAACTGTGTCGCTAGATTACCAGAAAGCTATTCTGGTATTAGAATCTAAGTCAATGTTACGCGTCAGCTACCGCATAGTTACAATAACGTCCTCCGAGTCGAATATCGTCCACGGCGGCCAATCTTAACGGAGACTGGCCATTAGCACAAGTGATATCATACTGCACAAGTGTGTGTGCAAACACTAGTGCACTCTCTGTTCCCTAACTCTCACGATCCGATGGGACGACAATCCAACACGAACGAAGAGAGATCTGGCGCAGGACCAACGACTTTACGTGCTTTCTACGTGTGGTGTCTAACGCCGCTAACATCCTAACTCCAAACTGGTATTGAGATTTCTGAACAGAAAAACCCAATAACTGTTTATTGCCTGTCCCGGGATTCGAACCCGACACCTCATGCACAGCAGTCGCATTCACTACCGCTGCGCGTCAGGGGCAGTGCAAATGCAGGCTATGGTAATACGTTATCATCAGGCGGAGTGAGCCACTGCGGCGCGCTAGCAACCACTAACATACTTCATTCGCCTCAACAACTTGTGAGTTGCGAACTCAATATCGGCTGTAGGCGTAAGCGCAGACTTGTACTTACTACCTACTGATACCCACGAGACATTTAAACTAACTAGCTGTAGCGCTACCTCCGGACTGATAAGTGGAATGTCGTACAGCCTGGCCTTGCTCTATGTAATGCACTTGCACTATGTGCACACAACATCTGTATATATCTGCTGTACGTTATTGCGTTAAATCATTTCAACTTTCTAGCCATCTCCTATTGTATAAATGATCCACTAAAGTTTAATTAAATCATGTTTATGACATATAATTATTTCAAATTTCGTTTAATAATGTATGCGATTAAGATAATTTAGTGCAAGCAGATATTATGTATTCAGCAACGTATATAAGTGAACGCAAATATGCAAGTTCGCTGACACCAGAATACTTTCTATATGGCAGCTTCATTGATCAATAACAATATCGTTTGTTCATAAATAGAAGTAAATCAACACAAAATATAATTTTGATCTTTCTGTGAATTGGTTGATGAATGACGGAGACGTCGTAAAGTACCGTCGTTAGGTACATCGCACATGGACATACATTATCTATCTATCATTAGTATATCTGTTACAAGTATGCACATCATTCATTACCCCACGCGAGAATGTACGATCTATTTATTACATTTTGCCATCATTATGATTAAATTCTAATAAAAATATTTCAAGGCATGTCTTTAAAATCAATATTAAATATCTTTCTAAGTAATCATTTAATGATATGGTGTACCACAGGGATCAATTCTCGGCCCACTCCTGATGCTCTCTACGTTTGCTGAGTCTACTTGTAAAAAGGCAGTGTGGTACGTACCGGGTCCTTCTCCGTCGTAGTAGAAGTCTCGGATGTAGAGCGTGCGCGAGTCGACGGCGTACACGGTGCCGCGCACGCCGTGCTGCAGCGCAGACAGCGCGCCCAGCTCCTTGCCGAAGTAGCGCACCTGCGCGTGCGCCACGCCTGCAAGAAACATAACACAGTTAGTAAACAGAGTACATATCACACACAACATTGTCTTCAGCTTTGAAGAGGTTACTTTGGTAAAAAAAGCAGTTCCTTGTCCTTCGAAGCCCTAGAATTGACCACGTGTTGCAATATTTTAAGCCACAATTACCATGCTAGCTCACAAAATGGAAAGAATTTCAGATACAACGGACGTCGTAAACAACCTTACTTATTATTAAAGTTTAACTTATTGATTGTAGTATTAGCCATGCAGTTGTAAGAGTGATAGATTGTGATGAAGGAGGCAGTGATAGTGATTATATAACTTAGCGCATTGTATTTAAGGTCACATTTATTAAACAGTCTATAAACCTGAGACTTATTGTATTTCGTTTTACTGCACCTTACATCGAGCTATAAATGTTTTATTCTTCGATTGCTTGTTTATAATAATACTCATTCAGCTATTCATCAAATTATCACATGGAACATGGTACTTAAATTAAATGATAGTTGTGCTGAGGGCGAGCTCGTGTGCAGTCGCATACATTTCACTTTCATTGAATGAAACTCGAATGAAATGCGTCAACGAAAGTGAGTCAGCGAGACAAAAACATGTCATTCCACGTATTTATGTGTCGAATAGATTAGATCGCAGATTCACTTTCTAATAGTGATCATCACTGCACGGCACGTGCCGAGCGCCGAGTGTACGACGGACACATTGCCTGCCATCGTGACATATGTTGACGCTGTGGCAGAATAACTGGTCCAATTGTTACTAATATGTGTTAGTAGGTTTAACTGAAAACGAATGTATCAGTTTATGTTTATAATTTTCTGCTGCCTTTTTCCAATTACAGGGCAATGGGGTTTGTTTTCCTTTTATCCTGATTTTGTGTAATTATTTTGCCCGTAATATTCAGGTTACCCTGACTTTGGCGCAAAGCTCACTTGGCTTTTAGAGCTCATAAATACTGTCCAAGTATACTAGGTAGACGTACTCGTACGTACAGTAGTATCTACTAACTAGAAATCTATATACACTGTACCACTGTCAAATGGAGTCTTTATAATGTCATTAATGAATCATACATCACAAAAAGGTATAATTAGAGCTGGCTATGTATTGCATAATATTTCAGTAAGTAGATCATGCTCCGGCGCAATATCAACAGCACGTGTACACAGTGGTCGTCGTGCTCGGTAGGAGGAACGGTGCCGCTGTCAAATGTCCACAGCTCGCCTTGTGCCAGATCGCGGCGCTCGACGCTCGCCGCACCTCGGTGGTGCTTGTATCTATGTATCTGTCGCCGTGTGTCGTGCCGAGCGCCACGGCCCTGCTCTAAGGGTTAACATTGAAGTTTATTACATCGGTGAAATGTATGACACAACCTTGCGGGCCGGAGCTGTGTGAACTAGAGTAACGAGTGTGATATAAGGACTCGTTCGAAGACTTAATAAAGTCGATCACATGTGAAGATTTCTGCAATGTACTATGACGGCACCCGTTGTTTCAATGTTCGCCTACTTCCACGTAGCAGAGCACCTGCGTATATAAGCAGGAGATGTCACATTGAACAAGCGCTCTTAACCTCTATGCGGTCTGTCTATCGCTCCGTCCCTCTAAGTTTTAGTATTTGCATATAAGCTCAAAGCACGGATTCCCTTACTAAAATGCTCGATCCAAAATATTCATATATTTGACTATATTCAGTCTACAACTAGCATCTCTGCAGCGTGACCTCATCCATGACATGCAAGTGAAATTTAAGTGTAAAGAGCCCTCTTTATAACTCGTTACAATTACAACAAACTAAATTATCTCGTTACAATAAAGTAAAATGTATTTTACTTTATTGTAACGTCGCACGTCGCTCTTATCTTATCTTATTCTACCAACACGCTACTTGTTCATGATCATGACATATTAATGTCTGGATAATTTGCTTCGATGGACTTGTATTTATGCTTAATCTCACTATCCGGTAGAATTTGTTAGGAGATAGATATATAGCTGAAATAGCTCAGTACACGTTCCTAACAAGTGGTCAGGCAGATCTTAATTTTAATCTAATTCGAAATATCGGCGTTTTTGAATATTCTGTTTACAATGTTGATGTCCTATAGCAATAAGGCAACTCTTATATAGCTTTATCTTTATATGGTTGGGTTAGTCAGACATCCCGTCAGACATCGTACTAAAAACTCTTTACTACCAAGTCGTTACCCCTAAAATATTTCCAGAGTAACTCGTTTTAGTATAAGATAGCTGAATACCGGAAAGCGTCCGGTATTGAACAACTTGCAACATCAAAGAGTGACAAACTTGTATAAGGTGGGAAGTAGGTACTAAGCGACAAGTTGAGATGACGTGTCATGTGTGTGTAAGTGCGTCTGTACGATCTCGTGTGAACATGTGTGATCCACATCGGAACGCGAGAAAGTGCTCTCAAGAAAGTGGTCGCATCGCGAGTGGCCACAGAACAAGTGAGTGATTTACTGGCACAGTGATATCGGTGCGGTTGTACACGACCCTAACACCACGGCATAAGGGTGTTAATTGAGTGTGTGCGCGGGCCGAGGGTCACACTGGTAATGTCCGACAGAGGAATTCATAGGTGAACGCACTACAGATAGTATCTGTATCTGTGGAGAGCAAGGACGGCCTCGAATTCCACTTTCATGTTTGACTAACGCTTGATACTCTTAATCGTGTTACTATCTAATGCAGTCATCTGCACCACACTACACTTCAAGTATATGTACTTGAAGTGTAGTGTGGTACGCAAATTAACATCTTTCGTGTTCTTTTTTTTTTTAACGCATACTACAATCACAATTAGCTTTACACTTTCTGTTTACGGAGGTTCTCTTGTACCCACAAGTGAACCTCCGTCACAATTATTTCTCTCATGTGTTTTCGAACCCATAACACTAGACACAGTCGTGGCAGCGGAGTGACCACTAAACTATTGCGACATTCATCAGAACGTCATGCGTCAGTACAAAACATTTAACGAGGCATCTGTCAGTACTGACGGCAGCGACCCTATGGCCTACCACTGCACAAGCTGCATGCTGCACAGGCAATAGCACTAATCCGGCAGTTGACCGCACATCATCAGCATTTACTCAATCGCCCAGACTTACGCAATGAAACTGTGAAACGGAAGCTATTAATGACAACTATTTGAATATATAAATAATTAAAGTTTATAAATAGTGCGTGGCTGTTACTTAATATCTGTATTTTTATACACTATACACTCTATGGATATCTTTCGGCTGACATAATGATGATAATAAAGTAAAGGTCTTTCGAGAAGGCGACGCAAATATTACGTTCGGAAATATTTTTTATTCTTTTGCATAAGCAGATACCGTACGGTACTGTTCCAGTTGGTGATCATATATATGGAGACATGAAAGTCGACGACACAAACCCCAGTTCGCCTGAACAGAATATTAACAGGTGCCGAGAGCAGACAAGAAAGTACATTTTTACTGTATATATGTGTAATGTTAACTGTGAACTGAATTTAATCAGAGAAACCTGAATAACGTGTTCTGTTCTTAAAATTATATACATACATAGTTATACCTATATTAATAACCATATTACATAGTATACATACAAAGCTATACCATGTCTCGAGAATAAAATACCTGATACGCTTTCTCAATAATAGTTTACGTAATCGGCATTATGACCTAGGAGCCATAATGCCATACTACTGCCATCATAATTCCATTAATATGATGCTGATTACTTTATCAGATACAAGAACTGACAACAACTAACAACATGACAATATACAAACTAATTTTAAAGCTCAACGACAAAATAAAGAAACTAAATTTAAATCTGTCCTGAGTACGGTTACAGTGCTGTGTTTACTATCGATTGTACCGATGTATCGATATAAACACACCTAGCTTGTCCTGCGTGTGTTAAAGTACCGCAAGAATGTGTGTGTGTGTGTGTCTGTGTATGCATGTGTGTGTGAGCGGTGGCAGTCAGCGCGGCGGCGCGCAGCGCGGGCGCGGGCGCGGCGGTACGATGGTACTTTGACGCGCCACGCCGACGCACTGCATATATATATATATATATGTACGTATGTATTACATACACCACGACAAACATCGACCGTTAGGATATTTATCCTACTAAAATACAAAAGTGAAAGCTTGTGTAGATGTTTCGATTAGACTGTTAAACGAATGTAATTGAAACTTGTCGTATATATAGATAATATCCTGTATTAACACATACATAGGTCACTTTTATACCAAGATGCGTTACTGAGCTTTTTACGTTGGTAAAGCCGCGGGCAAGAGATAGTCCTTAATAAAAACAACGTCTAATAACACCAGACGTGACCCCTGCGCCGCCGCCGCGCGCCGCTAGCATGTGTTCGGTTCGATAGCTTCACCATTAGAACTATACGAGCCAGAAAAATCACATGTAGAATATAACTGGCCTTCCAATTCCTATACCGACTGTTACACTTATATATCTCCCAGGTTCTTCACGAGGATTAACGTGCTCTCAAAAGCGTCCAGTAATCTTCCTTCCCTAACACCGTTACTAAAATGTTTACATAATTAATTATTCATCACTATAGTTTGCATAACCCAGGACATCTCACACGGCACACACTGACTACACTTTATGAATAGCATCGACTAAATTCGATGTGTTATGAAACCGCGAACAAGTGACGCAATTAGTTCACAAAATCATCGGTTTATTTTAGATAGTAAACAAAACATTAGCCACGGTACGTTTGTCGCGCCTCTGTCGTTACGAATGCTAATTCATTAGATAATAAAATGATCTCGTTTTGAATCATAAATGCTAATGCTCGCCGTCCGCGGCTCCTAACGAGATGACGAAAGGTTCAGCGGGTTGTCGCGACACTCACACTCGCTCTTCATCATAGCCTGACATTCTTGGAACCTCTCATCGTATTGCAAAATACCTATATGCAGCCACAGCATCACATCTGTACATGATAATCCGATACCTCCGGCAGTTACGTTTGGGTCTCACGAAAGATGGTGAATGCCTATTGCAGTGTACAGGTGTTCCAGAGTTTGTGATGCTACTGAGACATCTCTGCCTGATGCAGAAGTTACAATCGGGGCGCTGGTGGTAACGATTGATAGTCTAGTCTCTACTCCACATATTTATTTCTAAAACAGCAGATTTTGATTCGCGTTAGCTGTTTTATTTGCAAAACCCAGTGATCAATTTGCGTTTAACTCTACAAACGTAAATTAATTACTGGGTCAATATAGAAGTCAATATAATGTGTTACGTATTTTAAGTTTCAGTCAAGCGTAGAATAGTCCTCGCTAAAAGGAATAATTCCTTCAGGGACTTTGTAACATCCAAATATCAACGAAAAAAAAGATAAAAAGAGGGAATTTTATTTGCCTTTCCAGGTAGAAAAATAACCCGTATCTAGGAAAAACTTTGTACTACTATTTGTATTTTTTATTGAGTGTATATCCGTTTTAAGTGTTCAAGCTCTCTCTGTATACACATTATCATTAAAATCATCGTTAATAAGTTTCGCGTTAAAACTAACACCGGTGCTTAAGTATTTTTCAGTTACAGCAATAATATACTCGTAGATTAGTTAGCTATGATCTCTGGCACAATATCGGATGTAGTCAGCGTTGCGTGGCCACCCCCTTGAGAGACCAAATGATGGCGGATGTAAAACCACCGCCGATTTCTTTCCATTAATATGATTATACGTAAAACTGCACTGAGCACTCGTTTGAGTGAAACTTAACCGTCTCGTAGCAAAACAAGTTCACATGCATGTGACTCTACGTGTCCGCGACCACAGTGCTGCGCGCTGGAGCACCTGATCCGTAAACATTCACATTATGTGTAGAAAGTTGTAACTCATGGTCAGAATCACCATCTTACGCGCACTTTGATTATGTATATACTAATAGGCAGAAAAATAAATTAATTTACGAGATCCGTTTGTCTTTAAGGATGGAATAAGGTAATGTGTACGAGAAAATATTATTGGATTCACAATCTGATTTTCGATTACCCTAAACTGATTTATGAACGAACGATGTGCTTTAACATCTAAATAATGAGAAAGTATAGAACAAAGAGATTGTATCGCGATCGTCGCAAATGGCAATCCGTAATCGCTGCTCACCTCACCATGGAAAAGACGTTAGTCGCTACTCTACATATTTATGTCTAAATCGGCAGATTTTGATTGTCATTAGCTGTTTTATTTGCAAAGGTACCATTAAGCTTACTTATGAAACCAAGGTGGTATGTCGTGAGATACAACTAAACAGGACGAGGTAGACTTGCAGCTAATACTCAATAAGTAAATATTTGTATGATTCAGTTTGGAAACAGAAACATGATGCAGACGGTCCGGGGTAAGGGATGAGGGACGGCGGGGGAGTGACGGGCGAGGGTGCCCGCGCCGCGTCGGTCTGAATGGTCTGCTAACGACGCGTCACCCCCGCTCTCCGCACACCGCCCCCCACCGCCCCGCCACCGTGCGTACACAACTATACACTATTAATTGCGATGCGGACGCACTTTATGCAAATAACGTGAAGTCCCTCTCCCTCCGAAAGGGTTTATCCACCGCGGGGTGTGGGGGCTTCGATTGAACCGTGCGCCATCATTAAGATAAAACTTCCGGATGTATTGAACCAAATAAAATAGAACCAGCACTAATGGCGCTGATGTACGCGACGACACCGCGGACAATTCACTATTATGTCTCTAATAAATATCGTTTATCTTGCGATAGAGTACCGACAGAGACACGCAGCAAATGTAACGCTTTATTAGACAACTTTGTTTAACGTTTAGGAAATCGCTCTTTATACAAATTAGAATATCGTCAATGGGTTACTTTTTAATTAATTCCTTCAGACATCGTCATTGTGCTAATGACATAAGCACGCTCCTCACACAAGCATAGCTCTAAGTAAATAGCTCACTTAGTAATTCGCAACAGTCTACTCAGTCTCAAAATCAGAAACAAATCCAAATCATTGGCATATCGTGCTTTACTGATACTGGTAGGTTCTGCGAGCCCCCATAATATGTAATTATAGTGAAAGTAGTCATTTATGGCAAAAGAAAAATAAATTGTAACTACAAATAAAGTTGATCATTTATATTTATAATTGTTCTGAACGTGTGTGTCACTGAACTCCTCTAGGCTAAACCGACATTGATACTATTGCGTGTTGCTTTATGAACCCATTAAAACGACGATGTGGTGATTGAATATTGACTGGTTTATTGTTACTTAATTAAGGCTTATATACTAAGTTATTATACATACGTAGTACGGACCTATATAGGAAAGGGAAATTATGATGTTTACTTTATTTGCATAATTAACAATATTAACTATTATGTATTACGGCACGTAGTATTTTGCTTTGCTAATAACAAGTTATATATATCACGTTTGCATGTACTATACTATACTATGATATACTATGGCTTTCGCCATAGATATTCCCCCCTTGAAGAAAAAAACTAAATTACACATAGTAATAATTAGATTAGAAAAAAATAATAATACAGATTAATTTTATGCCTACGTTTCTAAACAACGTTTGCGTCTCTAATTATTGTCGTAAGCCTCTTCTCGATCTTATTGCTTACGAATTTGAATACTATGACTATGGTTGCGATTGTACATATGACAACCCCTGCTATCGTCATGAATATTATCCAGCTCCGGATCCCTTGTACTTCCTCGACCACTTGGGAGTGCAGGTTTAATAAATCTTCTGGTTTTACTGCATTGTTCTGCACCATGTTGATTTGTTCCTTCTCGTGGCTCGAGTTTGATCCCATGCTATGTGTTGTTTCGACGCTGTGCTAAGTGAATGCATAAAGTAGTGTTATTCTAGCTTATATATTATAATTGGAATCTAACCGTCGGGCGGGAGATTCTACCAGAACGTGTTCTTGTTTCTGTTTTCTTATCTGCTTGTGAAGTTTTCGTTATCTGGTCGTCTATTGTCCGTTTGCTTATCTTGCTATCGTTTAACATGAATGCAGGTTTAACTCTATCGATAGCTACACTTTTTTGTCGTCCGTTTATCAAGATCGTGAAGATCTTATCATTTCGACTGATGACAAGATAAGGACCATCGTACGGCGGTGTAAGACTTGGCCGTAATCGGTCACAACGTAAGAAAACGTGCTTACATTCCGATAACTGTGGGTGCACGAATATCTTGTCGTTCTTACTTTGTCTTTGTGGAACAGAAATCATGTGTTCTAAGTTGTCCTTAATTTCTCTGATAAAATCTGCGTATGTTGAGTTATTATGTGTCTCGAAAAATGCTCCAGGCAATCTAATTGTTGAACCGTATACTAATTCAGCTGCCGAGTATCCTGTGTCTTGCCGTAAACTCGTACGTATGCCAAGTAAAACGGTAGCTAACTCTTTTGTCCAATTGATTGTGTTACCTCTTGCTATCAATGCCGTTTTCAATGTTCTGTGCAGTCGTTCTACTTTAGAGTTTGACTGTGGATGATATGGGGAGGTTCGAATTTTATGAATTCCCATTAAGTTTGCTAAATTTTTGAATATTTCAGATTCAAATTGGCGTCCCTGGTCTGTGGTAATGTATTCAGGGCATCCGAATCGGGCTATCCAGCCTTCATATACCGTTCTGGCTACGGTTTCTGCAGTTATATCAGCTATGGGAAATGCCTCTGGCCATGAAGTACAACGATCTATCATTGTAATTATGTATCGTTTGTTTTTAGAAGTGGGTAGAGGCCCAACTAAATCAATATGAAGATGGGAAAATCTTCCTGTTGGCATGAATTTTCCGAATTGTGATTTTGTATGACGATGTATTTTTGCTCGTTGACATTGTAAACATGTGTCAGTCATCTTATTTACGTCTTTATTCATATTTTCCCATATATAGTTAGTTGAAATCAGTTTTCTCGTAGTATTCTTACCAGGATGGCTAATGTTATGAAAACTTTCGAAGATAGTTTTCCTGAATTTGAGGGGCATAAAAGGGCGTTGTTTTCCTGTTGATATATCACAATAAATCTTAATATTTTTATCTGGAAAATGTATTAATTCTATTTTTAACGATTTATTGGCTTTTAATCGTTTTAACTCGCTGTCATTCTTTTGATATTTTTCTACCTCGTACCAATCGATTGCAGAGGGTAAGGATATCGTTTCGATAACTCGAGATAAAGCATCGGCTACCAAATTCTTGTGGCCGCTGATGTGCTGGATATCCGTACTGAATTGTGATATATAATCCAGATATCTGATTCGTCTAGGGGTATCATCCAATGACGGCTTCTTATCGAAAGCATGCATTAGTGGTTTGTGATCCGTGTAGACCGTAAATTCTCGTCCTTCGATGAGTCTTCTGAAATGTTTTATAGCCATATAAATTCCTAGTAGCTCTCTATCGTAAGTAGAGTATTTTGTTTGGGCTTCACTTAGTGATTTGGAGAAAAAAGCTATCGGCTCCCATTTTTTGTTTCTTCGCTGCTGTAGTACAGCGCCTACGCATTTGAGACTAGCATCCGTCATTAAAGCTATTTGCGCGTTGCTGTCCGGACATGCTAATGTAGTTAATTGTCGAATGTCCTGCTTGCAACATTCAAACGCGTGGTTTGCTTCGGTATTCCACTGTATAACTGTCTTATCATTTTTCTTACAATTAATTAAATATTTATTTAATGGTGCTTGATGTTTTGCTGCATGTGGAATACTGCTTCGGTAGAAGTTAATCATACCCAAAAAACGTCGTAATTCATTTATCGTTTGTGGTTTAGGGTAATTGTTTATGGCTTGAATTTTTTCCATAGTAGGAGTCAACCCTTGGCTCGTTATATGATAACCGAGGAAATCAATTTCCGACTTGGCAAATTCGCATTTGTTTGTATTTATTGTTATGCCGTGATCATGCAAGCGCTTAAACACCTCTTCTAAGTGTTCATAATGTTCCTTAATATTATTTTTCTTATCAGCGATAAATATGTCGTCTACATACACGAATACGTAGTCCAAGTCTCTGAATATGGAGTCCATAAATTTTTGGAAGGACTGTGCTGCGTTTCATAGGTTGATGCTCGCGTGCGCTACGTAATGTATTTATTTCTATTCGCATAGCTGCAAGTTGTGACGATATGTTTGTTATTAAATTAATGTCAACCGATGTCTCTTGAGTGGTATTCTTGTTGTAGGTCAAGTTTTCATATATTTTATCGGCTAACTCGCTCAAGTTGTCTAATGATAAATTGTTTGTAAGCGATATAATCGCTGTTAGCGAAGCGGGAAGTTGTCTTAGCCACAGAAGACGAATAGTGTCGTCGTTTATATTTCCACATCCCGCTTCCTTCATTTTTCTCAAGAGCTGGGAAGGCTTTTGGTCTCCGAGGTCCATTTCTGATAGTAGTCTGTGAAAACGTCGGTGTTCGCTCTCTTCGTAGCAGTTTATTAGACGTTCCTTGATGGTGGAGTACTTATTATCGCTGGGAGGATTAGTCAAAATGTCACTAACCTGATGGACTACCTCTTTTGGTAATTTAGATATTACCATATTGTATTTGTAGTCTTCGCCCTGTTTTTGTGGTGCCAAGATGGGTTCAAACTGAGCGAACCATCATCGTGGTGAGTCTGTCCAAAATTGCGGTAGTTTTTCCGTGACCGTGATTGCAGCAACAGTTTCGCAGCCTGAGTCGCCTTTTGAAGGAGTTATTGGTGGAGCCATTTTTCTTCTGACGTTATGAGGATGTGATAATATCGTAATACTAATTGTTCTCTAGATTCACCGCTGAAAACCAAATTGGGTTCCGGTCGTCCCGGTATTATATCAGCACTAGAGACCAATAGATCACGTCGGGGTCACCAATTATTGCGTGTTGCTTTATGAACCCATTAAAACGACGATGTGGTGATTGAATATTGACTGGTTTATTGTTACTTAATTAAGGCTTATATACTAAGTTATTATACATACGTAGTACGGACCTATATAGGAAAGGGAAATTATGATGTTTACTTTATTTGCATAATTAACAATATTAACTATTATGTATTACGGCACGTAGTATTTTGCTTTGCTAATAACAAGTTATATATATCACGTTTGCATGTACTATACTATACTATGATATACTATGGCTTTCGCCATAATACAAACAATAGTGTGCCTTTAGTAAGTCCGTGGCGTCTGTCTGGTGCGCTAGTATCATATGTGTGTGATTTAGTGTGCGCTCTTGTTGGCAGGTGTCAGCTTTTCCCTTGTGAGCCCCAGGTGCATGGTGGCCAAGTCTTCGGCTCGCGGCGCTGACCGCACGCCGCGGGTGACACAACACAGCTAACTGTCACGCGCACGGCATCATTACTTCCTGCTCGCGCCTCCACCTCACTCAGCGTGTTATGTAATTGTCAGTAAAGATGCACGGCTGGACTTTGTTAAACCATCATATATTATATAAAACTGTCGCTTTAGCTATCGGTTCAATAACGTAAAAGCAAAGTCTTGTTCGCAAAATTTTGTCATCTACTATATATTTATTTATATTGCAAATTAGGATATTACAATTGATTAAACATTTTTCGAGGCTCCTTCCAGAAGCTTATAATAATAGAAAAATATTATGATATTTGGCCAGGTGTGCCTTAACTTATTTGATTAATTAGGTATAATGTGATTCATGAAACAAAAGTACCTAATACAAATCAGGTTTACTTTACTTATTATTCGTGAATGCATATAATATAATAATATCAGCTCTGTAATTAACTGTTCCACTGCTGGGCACGGGCCTCTTCTCAGTATGAGAAGGGTTAGGCCATAGTCCACCACGCTAGCCCAGTGCGGGTTGGCAGACTTCACATATCTTCGAAATCATTATGAAGAACTCCCAAACATGCAGGATTGCTCACGATGTTTTCTTCCGTCGTTAAAGCGAGCGATAATTAACTATTTAATACGCACGTAACTTCGTAAAGTCAGAGATGCGCGCCTTGGGATTGAACTCGGGACCGCTGCGTGGCAGTCCAACGGTCTCCCAGTAGGCTATCGCTACTATCGCATGCTACAAATCGTTATAACATTAAGTACTCTCTAGCAAGCGACTACGTCAATATATTTTCTGTAACATGATCAAGATTTTCGTAAGTTATAGCAACAGTTAGATCACCTCAGCAGGTGCAGCGTCACAACTCACCATCGTATTGTGCACCTACATGTAGGACACTGCTACACACAACTAGACACTTACAACAGCTACAATACTATCACCGAAAGTCTTGTGCTTAAGTGGAAATTAACACTAAAACCGGCGCCACCCAGTGTGCTGAGCTTATCGCAACAAGCCGCTAAATACTCGGTGCA
Organism: Catocala sponsa; assembly: GCA_963564715.1. Taxonomy (NCBI): domain Eukaryota; kingdom Metazoa; phylum Arthropoda; class Insecta; order Lepidoptera; family Erebidae; genus Catocala; species Catocala sponsa. Next base: position 21,584,308 of record OY751349.1, read on the forward strand.
CATTCTCGAGTACATCCTTACTGCTCAACGAGTACCGGAGGAGATCGCACATGAGCTCGTCCGGAGACCTGTTGGTGTGTAGTGACGTCACAGCGAGGAAACGTAATGACGTCATAAAACATGCCGCGATTTATACACCAGTGTCGGCGGCGGGGAATTATCGACCGAACAGCTTATCAGACCGGTGACGACGACAAGCAGCTGACGATATGTACTGGTGCCTCCTTTGATATTAACTGATCTGTTCTATAAAATATATATTACAATTGTCAATACGATCATACAATGAGCTAAAGCGTGGATATCATCTGACTGTATTTTATAGTTATAATGGCCGCCTCGATGACGTAGTGGTCAGTGTAACCGACTGCATGGTCGCAGATTCGATTCCCGCACAAGTCAAACATTTATGTGAGCATGGATGTTTTGTCTGGGTGCATGGATGTTGTGTCTTGGTCTGGGTGTTTCTATGTATAATATGTAAGTATTTACAAAAAAGAAATATATAAGATGTATGTTTATCCATTGTCTAGTACCCATAGTACAAGCTCTGCTTAGTTTGGGCTAGTTGATGTTGTGTGTATGTGATACAATATTATTATATTAACTAATTGTTGTCACTGCTATTCTATTAATGTTTATACCAACATGAGATTATGTGTTCACTCTCAATTGTTCGGTCGGATCAAACGATACGGTGTTCTAATCTTATGATCGCAGTTCTTAGTCATATGAAAATAAATGAGTATGTAATAGAATATAAATCTTTATACATACACTAGCTGTCCCGACAGACGTTGTCCTGTACACACGATCATCAAAATCGGTCCAGCCGTTTCGGAGGAGTTTAATTACAAATACATGCACAGAAGATTTATATATAAACATATATATAAAGATTTATACATTTATCTTTCGCACTTTACCTGTTCGCATACGTAGCGGTACCAACATTAAAACGAACACATCACTAGAGCCACACCATTTGTCCTTGTACCTCTGATATAAGGCAGACTCGTTGTCAGTCTAGGAAACAGCAATTTGAACTTGAATGATGTCACTTTAAATATATAATATTGCCTTGGGTTCGAAATTAGAACCAGGTGTTCCAACGTCGAACCCGTATCAATCTAACTGTCTGCCGCTAGATCAACCACTAATACTATGTTAAAGCTGTTCAAACAAAACGCTGTTTACTTTTAAACCACCACGTCTTAGTAAACACGTCTAAGTAAAATCACAACATTACATTTCTGACGTCAGCCGATTAATCACAGACAAGTGAAAGTGTTAGTTGATCAATTATATTATTTGCGCGAGAAATCAGCGATTATTTAGAATGTTGATTGAGTGTTTTATGGTTGATTATCGTTGTCTATTAATACCGAGCTCTTGGTTGTCTCCACCACTGTGTCGAAACTAAGAATTTAAAAACATAATTTAAAGCTGGTTTAAATAGCTAGTTGGTCTAAGATTGCCTCGTTGATAGATTACTAAACTTGCGCCTACGTCTTGCTTTTATTGAGGTCTCAGACAATAAGAACGTGATACATATCTACCTAACGTATTCACAAGCATCACGTTATGTAAGTATCTAGATCGTACGCAGTCACTAGTATAATTAAAAACAATGTGACCTCGTGGGGAGAGGCAGAACAACAGGCCATAACTCTAACATGGGAACGTGTCACTGTCGACATACTTCATCACTCGTGCCATGTTGTTAGATAACCTGTGTGAAGCTGTGTATCACCACCAGACACGAACTCACGCTAACCACATACTACTATTAAGTCTTTTTAATATCCCTTCTGAACTAGTGACAATTGCTATAAAAAATCTGCATGAAAACATAATATGATTTAAATATCATAACACTTTTATTTAACGATAGATTTTAGTACAAACTGAAAATCAAAACTTTTACTGACCGAAATTCGAACCTATACCTCAAGATAGGCTGTGGGAGTAGGCATAGCATGTGTTGTGTAAATATCAACGTTGTTACGCGAGCCGCATGCGCTCACCGCAGTAATTACACTCATTCACGCGGCGCCGCCCAGCGCTACATTCGCTTTAAAAACAGTGTCATAGCCCTCGTTTTGCTTTCGCATAATCGAGTTATAAATAAGAGGCTATCTCTTTAGAAAATCACATCACGAGCTAGAAGAGGCTCACTAATTATTCAACATACTTACATTTAATAAGTTCGACCGACGGAAACTTAATGTGGCGGGGAGTCATTGGATGCAGAGTAACATCGCTCGCTGTGGAGACGTAGGAGAGTTCCATGCTCGGCAGCAGCCCTTTCTTTTATTTATAATGTTTGTACGTGCTTATATATGCCTATGGACACTTGTGACATAGAGAAGATCATCGCGCCCCATAGACTGCTTTTTCTCTTTATTCTTAAAAAATACACTAGGCATAATTCCTGTGTCGCGGGCAACTTTACAACTTTACAAACATTCAAACAACGGACTCAAAGAACATCCAGACTCGAAACAACAATTTGTGAATCACACAAATATTTGTCCCGCGTGGGACTCGAACCTACAACACTCGGCGCAGCGGCAGCGGCGAGGCGGCCACTTAGACCACTACATCCGTGCGGTCTACAGCTGTTAGCGTCACTGTAGGATAGACACATATCTTCAGTGTGTTTGTTTCACATATGAATGGTCTAAATGCTAAGGTATAGTCGTACAATATTGTATTGTTGATATTATTTACAGATAGCTTGCCCGGCTCTGAATGTTCTGTGAGTGACTGACGGACTGACGCGGACGTAGGCTATGATCATAAAGGTTCGATACCGTCATGTACTGCAGTCTGTGACATCTTTACAGGTAGCTTTAGCCTTTACATTTCACATAATATATGTGAGTACTATAGTATGTGACAGACCTGCGCGCGCACTTTCCCGTGCGGCGGGACGCGGTGCGCGGGGTGCGAGGGGTGCAGGGAGGGACTCTTCTCACTTTCCGCGCGCATTTTTGCGCGACTGGCATAAACTACACACGAATACGATGCAAGTGCTCGCGTAACGCGCATTGCACGATCTCGTCCGCAAACCTCCTCAGCCGGTTCCCATTGCGCGGCACTTGAACGGACATCCGGGCGATACGGGAAACTGATACTGGTTAATGATTACTTAAACCTTATTGGCTCTCAAAGGCATACACCGATGTGAAAGCATTCAATTAAAGTATTACGTATAGCCGTAATACTTTGATATAATTTATATTCTAGCAGAATTTTTCAGTGATGTATTATACCTACATCCCGCCAGCTATGTACGTAAACAATTGCTACCAAGCACACTATTTAATTCTGTCCCTCTGCTGAAAATCACACAAAAATTAACACAATACTTTATGAAACCTAAAAATGCAACCGAACATAATTCCCTGAAAATATTTTCTTATGAGGTTAGTGAGTATTGGAACAAGAGTTTGCCACTTCACCGAAGATTTACAAGAAATATCGCTACCACGCCCGCGCCGCATGTACCGAGCGAGAAACTAAGACTATTCTAACCACTATTAGGATTGCTAAAATGTATTTAACTGTAATTTTACTAAAGACGGGCATATTCGATATTGTGATGCGAATCCACTGAATGTTTTACTATTACAAGTAAAACGTCATTGATTATAAAGTAGAGTATGTAATAAAAGTGTTAATAAACAACACGATTCAATCCGTAAAAAGCAGATTAATTTAAATGTATAACATTCGCGTAAATGTAAGACAATATAAAGCAGAGCTTGTATTGAAGCAGCTGCAATAATTATTAATAAACTATGAATTTCTCGAATCATCGTAGCAGTATTGTAGAATTATTTCCGCGCGTACAAAAGACATCAACGCGCGCGCTCCGAGCTTACGCCGCGATGTGACGCACGCGCGCACGTGTCTCACATCACGTCGAATATAATGACAACATATCATTATATCGGAGCCAATTAATTTGTAATTAATAAGAAAGTACACCTGCACAGCGGTCCCGAGGCGCGCCAGTGTTCATGCGGAGCACAGCATTCCCTCATGACCACGAGGCTTTGTACCATGAGTACATACGAGAGGCTCATGTTGAGCAATTCTCAGCTTTGATTCGTAGGTTGGATAGAGTACCATAGTTTCCTTAGCAGCTCAGAATCTTTAAAAATGGCCAGTAGATGATATTATCCTCACCCCTCATTACGTGAATCAAAAGTCATGGCTGGTGAAATGTAGCGGCTGCAATACATCACTTAGCCGTTAGGGTATATTCAGTCTATGCATATATGTATATAACTTAAACATAAAACAACCAATAATTTTTAAAAATCATCAACTACGATGACTACCTTTTATCTGATTGAACAGATTACCTAGACATGATGCTGACACTGCGTGCAATGCTCCTGCGTGCCTTTTAATATTGAATCTTTTACAGTGTAGTCGAATGTAGTCACGAGTAAAGATACTAACGAAAGTCTCTACCGATTTCACAACACGACTGGTATTGTCTGCATACAAATTTACTGTCTACAAATAATTTAATTACAACTTTTGTTTATAAAAGGTTACGATTTCAATACATAGTACAAGTGACTACGAAAATAAAATACATATGCTGTTATGTATGTGAAGGAATACCTACAGGTGCCTAGGATCCCTTTATTTTTTATTATGATGCGCTTTTCAAATACTATTGATATTTGAAAAGGTTTCATCTGACTCTATAGATGGCCAGCTACCGAATGTTGCAAAACAACATTATGGTTTTTGATTCTCTGTAGCTGACATTTGAGTCAATGTCACTGTAATATTGTAAAAAATAATTTCATTTGTTGTTTAATTTTAAAAGAGACAAATAAACGTAAAATGTCGTTTCTTTGATTTACAGAGCAACACATAGTTTTATTTGTTTTACATTGTTGTACCAAATAATAATTGACTAATTGTCCTATATGTATATAATATATAAGATAATAGGTGTGTTTGAAACCGCGTGTTTTAGTTATATTAATATCTTAATTAACTTATTTCACATAATGACCATGCATCGCGCTTAGGTACGATTATATAAAAGAAGGTCCGTTTGCTACAAGCGGTGACCGTTGGACCACTTAGCCAGAGGTCTCGGGTTCATTAATCTTATAAATATTTATAATGCATTAAATATTAAATGTAAATATTATACGGTTGAATGTTTAGATTTCGGATTAAAATTTGTTTTGAAGCCGAACGAATTTTATTTTAAGATTTTGGATTTTATTAATTATTAAGCTTGACCGTTATTTGTTATATATACATACATAGTTACATCAGTATTTCGCAAGCTATGGTTTTAAGGAACGAGTGGGTCATTCTATTGCCGTCTATCGGTTACAGTTCATAACGCCGTGCTGTTACTGAGCATTTAACAGAACATTTTAATAACACCGCACTACCTGGGAATCGAACCCAAGACCTTATGCAGAGATTCTCTATCGCTGCGTCACTAAGTTGCTTTTAAATAAATTCCACAAAGCATTATGACCCCAATACTATTATAACATACTATAGTATAATAAAGAGACAATAGAATATAAACTACCGTGGTGTCGATAGTGCGCATGCGCAACGTCCGCTGTTTACAAGGATGTTGCCGCGATACCGGCGCCGGCGCCGGCGCCGGCGTGCTCGTCTCTGCACATCGAGGCGACAGCCCACCACGCGTGCTACCGGTGTTGCTCAACACATGCACACAGTAGACTTAGCGCACTAAGTGACGTGACTTCATCCAGATCTCTTCAACATACGCAAGTATAAGTTATACTTGCCTACCCTTTTTAACCTTTTAAGCGCTTAGCTAAATATCGATTGCCGTGCCCCTAGCGCCCGGCTACAAATCGATAAAATAATACCTACAATAATTGGGGAGGTAATAGGACGAAAATAGAACAAAAAAATCATGCATGTTCTCTGTCGCAGAAATACGACACGGGCGGTAGTGGCACGGAAATATGTGTCGCATAAATGCGACACAAGCGGTAAAAAGGTTAAAAGTAACAAAATCCTCCACAGTATGTCGTGTTACTCTACTTTCGTCTACTGTAAGTAACAGACTGAACACGTGATACTTCTCTGACATAATCTACAGCTCAAGACCAAGTAAACGCTACTTTTTAACTTATTGCAATTTGTTGTAATTAAACACAATTTAACTTAACTGACTTTTACCAATTATCGCATTTTGTTTTCTTTAGAAAAATCGCAATACAATCACTGAAATGAGATAAATGACAAAATTCACGTTAAAACAGATAATAAAGTTTGGAAACGTTTTAATAGCTATGAACTAACATTTTATATTTATTTTGTCGATTTCGATTATAATATAAGAGAAGTCGTGCTTCAATGTTCATAGTTTCACTATTTATATCGAATCAGCGTGATCGGAAGTTTTCAATAATAAACTACATTGTGTACACAAAAGCTGAATTAAAACGTTTGGCAACGGTTGAGTGGAGCTGCGGTTAGAGAGTACTCGTGCTCACGTGTCAACGCTCCGCTCAGCACAGCTTCAGTCTGACCACTCGCCACGATCGCATCACAATGGAAGCTGTACTCATTGTACCATTACACAAGCGTGAAGGAGTCACCGGGGCCGCCAGACATCATCAAAGAGTACATTACAATAATGCACACCGTTCGTGTATTTATTGAAAGCGTTTTTTCGCAACAGCGCTGCACATTTAGCATTCGATTGATGAGCTTAACGTTTGTGGCGATTAGTGTTAATGAGCGGTGTCGCAGCGCGCCGCTCGTGTTGCATCGCACGCGTGCAGAAACATACATTTATATATTTATAGACACTATTCAAAATAAATATATAAAACTATAGTAATCATTTTCAATGTACTTAAGGCCTCGTTAAACAGACTGCTTGCCGCCGACTGCGTTGTACAAAAAGTCAGATCTCTCTAAATATTCGAAGTTACGTGCGGAACTGATCATCAACTGATCTCACTTACATGTAGAAGGAAAAGCTGCGGTGCACTTTAATTTAAAGTGTTCGCATCTCTGCATCGTTCATAAATAGGTCTTTGATAATTCACTTTATTAGAGTATTGTTATTTATTTATAGCGAATAAGAATAATATGAGTTGATCACATGGGGACGGGGACAAGGGTCACAATAGTGTTATTGTTACAATCATGACATGAACGTATGTAGTTGTTATAAATATGTACGTCGACGGAGCACATCTCCTGACACCGATCTACTACTGACATTTCTTAATGGAAGTGCTCAATAATTATTTGCTTTACACCTTACGTCTTCGCAATCGGACGCAAATATAAAAACAAGCTTAAGCCATGGGAGCATCAAAATAGTGTAATCACACGCGCAGTGATCACAAACAAACATATCGGCTTACAGACAAAGATTTAATTAGCGTATAATTAGTAATGAAAACAGATATGTACGGCAGGTGTTTCGATTTGTTTCTGGTTGTGATCTCACACCGACCACTCTACCTCAGCGGCCGCCGCGCCGGCTGCACGACGAGGCCTGCGGCGCTGGTGTCATGTTACTGATGAACCCACTGTTCACATAATAATCGTATATTTGGTTGCGATCGCTGATTCTGTCGCATAAATATTAACCAAAACAATATCTAAAATGTACCTACTATGTAAAGATCTAAGATATATTCGCCCTACGACAGAGCCCACAAGTGTGTGGTGGACTCTGTAGCGCGTTAGCAGCGGATGCCGTCGTGACTGTGATACAACCGTACTTGTCGGTACGGTTCTATAAAATATTTATATTCTTCTTTTTCTTATCGTGTCGATGGCAACAGTTTTAAATGATTTAAGCTATTTATATTAGTATTTGATAAATATAAGTATACATATATTTCAACGCTATATTATGAGTTATGCTTATGACATAATATTGTATAAACGTATAATAGTGTGTAACATTGTATATCTGTATTTTGAAAATAAATAAATATTATTATTAAATATTATAAATACTGAGTGAGTGTCGGCGGGCCCGCGCGGCGCGCGCGTGTCGCGGGGAAACTGTTCCGTGCGAACTTCACAGAGTCGAGTCGTGTGTACAGCCCGCGGCTCTGGCGGTATGTCACGTCCACATTACTATACTTACTGCAGTACTGCCTCGAGAAAACTAAGCATTCTGAAGAAAATATTATATCACGGTGAGATAGTGCTGATCTGATATACAATTTGATAATTCTGTTTTATCTTCAACCAGCGACCCACCCCGGCTTCGCACGGGTAGTACGAAACCTTAATCACTTTGTCTATTGGTGAAAATTGCATGAAAATCCGTTCAGTAGTTTTTAAGTTTATCGCGAAAAGACAGACAGACGTGACGGGGGACTTTGTTTTATAAAATGTATATCTTCAATTTGCGGTTTACCGATCTTTAATCAGATGTACATATATTTGAATTTCTTTTTTAATGCTATTTATTATTTAAATTTTCAAGAGTATGTGGTATATACTGGATGTTTGGCCCACTACGTACTGCACAAGTACTCTAGTATGAGATAGTTAGCGCACCGTGTCCGTGTGTGGCGCATGGCTCGCGACGTCGATGTACTGTTACATAACGTGTGACATGTGCACTGACCCTTGCGTGTGCGCACGCATCACTGCACTACACACACATATACACACACCAGCGTGTATATGTCACCAAGTATATGTGCGCGCGCCCCACGCCGCGCTGCTGCCTGAGATGTTGGAGCTGAGCCAGGTGTGGTACCGAACCACTTTCATCTTCTTATTTCATGGCATCAGAATCACCGCAGGATTTTTAAATTTGTGGTAAAATAGGAGCTACAACTGTGTAAGTCTATCAAATGAGATTTGTCTTCAAACTTGCATATTGTTATTAGAGCCTGACCTATTCTGACCTTTGAAATACAGGTATATATACCTAGTTCAGGGGTCAGAGTTTCTTTCAAGTACATATTCTTAAGCCTTATTTATTGATTGTATTGTGTCATATAAATTTTGAATAAATAAAGAAAAGATAAAAAAAAAAAAAAAGAGCCAGTCTACGACAGTTAATACAATATGCATTTCTTAAATCAGGCACCTCTAACTTCTTGGTTTGTAAGAATATTAGATAATATTAGTCAAATTAGATACTTTATTATAGGTATATACGTTATATACGTTAGTTAATTCAGTATCGAGCTGACTCTTCTCTGAATACTGAAAAAGTTTCCTCGATATAGATTTATTCTTAATTACTGTGTTTACGCTTCAAGCTTCAGATACACGCGTCTTGAATGTTTAAAAGGATCGGGCCCTTATTTGAAAAATCATAACAAAATTAATTTGTGTTAAGCACAGCTATGTTTTGCGATGTTTTATACAAGAAAGGCAGTACACATATTGTGTACGGCTCACCTGGTAGGCAGTTGGTCGCTTGCAATTCTGATGTTATCACTTGTGTGTTTACGACCCTAGTTAAGATAATAATTAACCTGAAAATTAGATCAAGTCTGCCAAACCGTAATGGGCTAGCGTGGTGCCCTGTGGCCTAACCCTTCTCGCAGTAAGAAGAGTTCCGAGCCTAATAGTGGGACAAGAAATAAAGATGATAAAATACGAATGTCTTTTTCACCGGGAAAACGCAATAATATTGTTGCAATAATTCTCAAGCCAGCTTCCTGTAACATGGTACAAATGAGCCGAGCACGAACACCATCCGTATTTTTTCGAGCTTGTTCGTACAGACACCAAATAATAGGCGACATTCGATTGTTACATTGTTCTCGCATGTGCCAATGACTATCGTGGCCACGACTTGTTCTTGTGTTCGCACATACCTCTGTGTAAATACGTTCGTTAGGGTCGGCACATGTCAGCTCTGTAGTGTACAGCTCTCCATTAAGATTCGTCATAGCATTTTTGTTGTTCCAATGTCACGTTCATTGCTCTACCATAAGTTGGATTTGGAGTCAGGTTAACAGTCTCGTGCTGCAGTCCTCGTTACTTCAATAAACTTTAAATAACGTTTTGACTGGGAGAGCAAATCTTCGGTGAGTTAGTTCGATACGTGGTATGTGGTTGATGACGTTGTCGGTGGGTGGTGCTGGTGCGCCACTTGCTAACCGAGCCGTGCGCTCGTGTGCTCGGGGCAGCAGGGTGCCTAGAGCGGCGCAGGCGGCGCGGGGCGGGGCGGCGCGAGGCGCGGGGAGGGTGCGACCGGTGCGGGTACCGTTGGCACCTGACCCACTGGTGCGAAGAATGCGCTCCGACTACACACGCGCCGCCGCGCTGCGCGCGCCGCTCTACATCCACGAGCGGCGCGCTTGCTCCGATCACATAACAGATTACAATAGACTCGTGCTCCACGCAACTGTACTAGCACTCTGAGCTGACCAGCTATTCATAGCTCGCTGGCTCTAACTTGAGGATTGGCTCAAAAATTGCAAGCGTAGCTTGAACACTTGCTAATATTTGTATTATTCTAATCAAGAGCTGTATCTCTGCTTGATAGACAATACAATATATAATAATCAATCAAATTTAATATTAAATTAGTAGAAACGTCTTTCAAGAATATACAGACTGATTATATTATCAGCATTGCATATAAATAGTCCTTTGCTCGAGCCATTTCTCGGTATGAGCAACACTGGTTACGAGTGCTCTATAGGCATGATGCCCTCCTCTTTCGGCTTCTTTCGGGGAGACAAACAAGCACAAAATGTGCGATCTGTCCTCCTGTTATCTATGAATTGAAAGACAGGCATAACATGGTCATGACATGGTCATAGGCCACGGTAGCCCAGAGAAAGTTGGTAAACTTTACATAACTACGGAAACATAAAAGCGAACTCTCAAACTATTTAATATGGAAAACTTCGAAAAGAGAGAGGTCCAAACCGTGGTATCGTACTCGAGAGCTCTGCGCGGCCGACCAATGGTCTGCATACCAGGCTCTCACTGCTAGAATATACCAAGTAATTGCAAACTAATTGACGTCAACTGCACTGCTACTAGTGAGCCCACTCACAGTTTAGTCCAACGTCTGACGGACGCCACATGGCCGGAGTTGACGTGGGCCACTTTTCTTTTGGCCTTTGACATTAAGAAAGCGTCGCGGAAGCTAATCAAGTGCGGCTGCCGGCGGACGCTGAGCGCCTGCGCCGACCGCCGCGCCGCCGGAGGTGACGCAGTCGCGCCGGCCTCCGTGCGCGCGCACTGCCACTACAATAGCGCCATGAGCTACACAGCGACACTAAAATGTAAGAACACTGTAAATACGCGATCGCAAGTGCTAGAAGTCAATACTTGTGCAATAAATACTCGTATGCGTACATCTGTACATAGCCACACGTCTCACGTCAGTCTGCATACGTCTGTACACAGTCTCACGTCACTCTTTGCAGAAGTAACGCCAGCTATAATTTTTCTTTATTTCTTTTAGTTCTCAGGTAATAGAGGGACAAACTCATTACCGTTTACCGGGCACGATTTCAGATTCCCTGCAGTTACTGAGACACTTCGCCGGTCCTGGGAATCGAATCCGAGACATTTCAGACGAGAGTTTCAGGTTCAATACTCGTCGTATTTACGTCGTAGTCTTCAGTAGTCGTATTTACTACTGCTGCGTCTCCGACACCATTAGTAGTATAATAACTATAAGTCAGGATAGCACCGTATCCTTGGAGACAACATTTATAAAAAGCATCCAACATACGCTCGAGCACTATTTGCGATCATACAAATGCAAAGATCAGTTCTGAGACACTCCGTATTTGTACTTAGTGTTAAGTGACACATTTAAATGGTTTGTCATCTGTACGTACGCAGTCGTAATATCAGATCATAAACGCAAAATTCTATTTCCTTTAGAAATGAATTGTCTCAAGTACAAACTTTACTAGCATCTTGCATGGTATGGTCTCAAGCTCACACCTCAATGCCTATCGCGACCTATTATGACATAGATGAACCACACACAGTTTGTGGCTTGGTGCTTCATGCAATACTTTTGTACAGATAAGCTCCGAAGAGTGCCATAGAGCCGCCTTGAGGCTCGGTACGCGTGAAGCGTAAGTTCTAGAACGTACAAAACCGGAATGGCGTCGTCAATATTTCACGGGTTAAAAGCTAAGTGACTATGATTGTGCCAATTAACCCAATACTTGATAAAAGTAGGTGAGCAGCGACGATCGCGATGTTTACTCAAAATCAATCTAACTGTATAGACTTGATGGGAAACAAGTTTGTGTAACGCGACTCGAGGCGCGTGTGCCGCTCATACGCAGCCACAGCTTGATGAGTCAATTAATAATAAAAGTTCTAACACCATTGCGCACTTTCTCTCACTCGTTCTGTTCAACATACCACACGACAGTAAATCAACTGTAGTCATAAAAAACTCTGTCCTATACAATTCAAATTAAATTTTCTTTAAAGCTTTCATCACGATTTGTTTAGCGTCTATCTACAATTATCCCGACTTTTCAATTCAAAGGAAAACAATCTCTTTAACGTTAGAAGGTATACTTATTGTTCTAGTTAATTCAATCAAAAATATAAACCTGTTCGACTTAAGATTTGCTTTTCACACAATGTTACAACTTATGTCATTGCAATAAACTGTTCAAGCATACCGATGTTTTGTTTTTGTCGCTTGACCAACACGTAGGTATACAAGAAATACTCTGAGTATTTCTAGATTTCTAGGTTTTAATGTTTATGTCGTAATAGCTATTTATGGATGACATATTGTTCGTCTACTAACACGAAGCTACAACACTCGCTGCTCCAATGCTTCAGCGGCAAGGCCGCGGGGGAGCGGGGGAGCGGGTGATGCGCAAACTAAACCTCTGCGCCATCAACAACTACAATTAAGATCAAGTAACAAACTAGTTTATGGATAAAGAATACAGAAGTTGACTGATCACAAAATTAAGTTGTTGATTACTTAACAATAAGCAGCGTCGCGTCATGAGGGTCTTCGTTTATAATCAATAGTTTTGTTGCACTTGCTTTGGAGGTACTTCTGTCTGAGTAGTACCACCACTGAAGGAACTACATAAACTAACATTTTATTTTTGTACTGAGTTGTAGAAAATACCCACACAGCGATTATTAATCCACGGTAGGGTAAAACATATGAGTACACGAGTATGTAGTTACAATTATATTTTTGATTCAATTTAAAGATATGTTGTATCGTAATTGCTATAATATATACAGAATAATATTTAAATTTAAATGTTTGATTTATTAACTGTTTATTTTAAACTTGCACAAAAACGATTTGCACAAAGCTTTGCTATAATATCTGCACTTGGTATAAACGGAACTACGTAAATATATGTGCTATAAATATTAGTTGTGTTTTCGGATTTGAACAAATTACCTATACTAGAATACGTCCCCCGTCACCGGGTGCGGTGCGGTTCGCGAACATTTGTTCTTTACATAATCTATGCTTAGTGTTTAAAGGACTAGACGTGTAGGTAACCATAAAATAAAAGGATACCTCACTTGTTGTCAGTTGAGTTACGATACTTTTAGATTCATGTGTCGCTATAGTATTTATAGTGTTAGTGCGATACCGGCGCATTCCTCAATCATACCTAACAAATGGCAAGGTTCACGCGGCGCTACTGCTGGCGTATCTCGCCGCGACCGGCGCGGTCGCAGGCGCCACCGGTGCACCGGTAGGTACGCTACACAACACCACAAACAAAACGACCACAACGGTGCACTGATTATCTATTTTAAGTTTATATTTGTTCATATTTATTACATTCTTGGATAAATACCTGCATAAACTAAAAGTGTTTAAGAACTGGTTTGTCGGCCGGCCGCGGCCGACCGGGACCCTACGAAGAATAAACTAGTCTGGCTCGACTTAGACGCCCGGATACATTGTCGGCATGGAATTCTCGACTCCACAATAGAATCAGGAACTGTGTTCGGTAAATGGTTTTGTGCTTGGCATCTATTGCTTGGGGTCCAATAATGACTGATGATATGTGAGGTACCTAACCGTCCACTATAGTATACCAGTAAGTGATATATGTATGTATATCGTGCATACCTGACACTCATGCTCGTACACAATTATATAGGAAACTATGCGATAGTATTCTAATGCTCATAAGGAAAAGGTAAGAGACAAGCTTTTAAATATCAGTCTCTGTGTATGTTGTTATTTTTTGTTAAAACTAAGCTTAAGGTGTTACATGAGGTTATATATATCGATGTTGTTATTTTCTGACAACTTAGGTATTTGAAACTAAGTTATGGAGTGGAGTTTCTATATGATGTCTACAACTGATGGCTGGATTTAGACGATGCTGTTTGTCAGATTGGATTGTTAGAAACTAGAAAATATAGTTTACACTTACGCTAACACTTGGAAGAGCAACAGTAATCTCAGCGATCGCAAGTCTAAATCCATGCTCGTCAATTCTTTAACTCAGCATGTAAATCCAGTTTAACTAATGTGTATTTGTCAGTGTGATAGCCATAACATATATTTGCCAAAAACCACATCTTACACCTGCTGTTTTAACAACTTGATCAATGAACAGATTTTGATGAAACTTGGTAAGTACCTGAAGACTTTTTAAGGAACGCCAACGAAGTCGAGAGTAAACGTTAGAAAACTATAAAATGACAGGCTTATGTTAGCTAGTTTGTATCTGGACGGAGGCTCGCCGTCGCGCCGCGGAGTTGCTTGTAATAATACCGTGTTGGTTGGAGCGCCGCACGAAGCTCCGAGAGTCGCGCCAAATGTCACCGTATGCTAAACACCGGCGCCGGCGCCAGCGCCCGCCACTGGTGTTCAGCACACACCGATCTTGTTTACTAACGGAATTGCCTACTCGGCTTATTATTCCACTTGTAAAAACTATAATTCACATATATGTACACTCGGGACACTGGCAGGCGTATGCTCTAACATTCACTTTTCGTAAATGTTTTGTTATTAGTCTTTTGTTCTTGTCATCGATGGAAATAGAAAAGACGTGACTTTTTATTTTTACATAGATATAGCTCATGGAGGCCTCAGCGGCTTAAAATACTGTTGTTTATTTAATTATGATTTCTCGTAAAAAAACAAATATTACCTAGGTATAAATCTTAATTGTACCACGATTAAGTGTAATTTGTAATGTTCTACATTTGTATTAATAAATTAATCTGCATAGAATTCGTACATGTACATGGGTGACCATCCTCCATCAGATAGACAAAGTAAAGCAGAGTTCCCAGATGAGTCCGACTAGCTACCAGTCCAGAATCCCTCTGGAAAGTAAATAAAAGAAGAGTTGTTCAGCGCCTCCACCAGCTCAGCCCCCAGCTATAGCCGACAGCTCTCACTTTCCCACGGCCCAAAGTCGCGCCACCGCCATGCCGTCCGAAGCTAACCACTCGGCACGGAACAGACACACCTGTCTTCTGTCATTCATCATAATCTGTCGCAAGTTACTATGCGTCTGATATCAATATTTTTCCTCGTGAAAGTGTTTCGCTACTAACCAATGTTGTTACTTTACTGCTGCACGACAACGCTAACACTTGTAGGTACCACGACAACGCTAACACTTGTAGGTACCACGACAACGCTAACACTTGTAGGTACCACGACAACGCTAACACTTGTAGGTACCGCGGCAAACAGCGCGCGTTTGTATAATACGAGTGTGGTTTTTTCAGGTACTCTGAATATGTTCAGCACAGCGTTAGCAATTAACGTTGCCGGAGAGGTCAGAGATAAACATTCGCAGATGTGTTGACTGTTTGACCTGTACGGCTCATTAGGTTTCTTGCGCTTGTTTGCAAATATGATTTAAATAAATGTAGTTCGTTGTGTGCACTGTGTGCGGCGCTGTTGGCGCCGGCGCCAACATTCCGCGGCTAGTCTTCGTCTCGTAGTCTGGTCTGAATCCGTGGTTTGTGTGTCTGCGTGATTCGTTGACCCACTGGCCGAACACTTCTAATGACGGAGCTGTTACTAAGCTCCTATATTCTCATAAGAGATCATTTGTGTATACATATTGAAATGAGTGAATATGTCGATGTTCGTTCGTTATTCGGCATCTCTTTTATGTCACCTTAGTCCGTCACCGTTAGTCAATAGTCCCGACGGAACTCATTCGGTGTCTGCTTCTTTTCATTCTGTAGCTTGTTACGTGAGATAATGCTAGACCCTTGGCCATTAGAACAACGTTACGTGGACGAGCCGCAATTAACCTACATAGTGGTGCATTCGGAGCTGATGAATACATTGTGGATGAAAGTGGTACATGATAGAGTGATAGACGGTTGGAACTTACCGATGAGCATGAGCAGGGCGAGGGCGAGCGCGAGCGCGGGTGCGGGCGCGGAGCGCATCGCGGGATCCGAGGAGCACTGGTCCGGGAACGAGTGGATGTGGCCGACGAGCTGCGAGCGTGTGTGACGCGGGTGAGAGCGGCAGGAGCGTGCAGCGCGCGGGTCGCTCGGCCGGGTACTGAGCGCGCGCGACTACTCCCAGTGGTTTTGCTGCGCGCGCGCTTGTGCAACCGTCACCCTCCCCACGCCTGCGCTAACTCTCGACGCACGACGGTCGCCGTCGTGGCTGCCGCTGAAGCTCAACTTCTATGTGCGAAGACGTGCAGCATCACACTCTTTTCATTAAAAAAATGATCGTATAAACTCATTTTAACCTTCTTTAAATCATTTTTACTCTGTGACCTAAATTAATATATGACTCTTGATTTAAGATCACCTAACTGACCTTATATTTAGTTTTTAGGTCTGCAACACCCATCTGACAGGCTGGCAGAGGTCGCTCTATCCGCAAAGATGAGAAGATGACTATATGAATATCTACGTGAATAGTTCGACAAGCGCTGGTAGTCACGGCACTAGTTCACTGCGTGTACAACAGGAGGACGTCACTGTCATCCTAATTGGCGCTCTTTACACTACTCGCTCTACTTAGGCCGCCAACGCACTGAATTTAACGTTACGTCAGCCTATCAGAGGCACCCTTAGGTACCACCATTTTTAAAATGTATTTCATTTCCTTTTCATAAATATAATAATATGTAAGTATCTACATCTATGCGGTTGGTCTGTGCACGATTTCCTTTAGCTAAAACCAATAGATTAAAAGCAATATTTTATTTTCCTTTTAACCGACATCAAAAATAGGAGGCGGTTCTCAATTCGACTGTTTATGTTTTTTATTTTGTTTTACGCGATTACTCCCCCAATTATGTATTGATTTTGATGATTCTTTTTTTTGGTATTTCATACTTCGGAGGTGGTCCCATATAAATTTTACGAAATTAACGCCGCGTTTCTTGAAAAAATCAACAATAACAAAAATATATACGTTGATGACATGACGTTCTGGTTTTTGTGGTTCCTTTCAGCAAAAGTTTTGTCGTCTGTATTTGGTTTCTTTTTGTTAAAGTTAACCTAATTAATTATATTATTATACAAATCCATTGATTTTAACGCTAAATCCCTTGAAATTAAACTACAAAATACGGATTTTATCGCGTTGTTTATTTGACACTTTATTACAAAATTCTGAAAACTGTTACACTACTATTAAATTATTATTATTAGTTTGTTTAAATTTTCCTTTGTATGTAATAGCTGTATAGTTTTTGGAAATAAATACTTATACTATACTATTACTACTAAACTTTACTAATTTTTTAGCTAATTAAATTATTGAAATTATTAAAACTATTTATACTATTACTAGGTATACTATTATACTATTTAAATTTGTGTTTACACTTTCCCCGACGTTTCGGTTGCTTTTCAGCAACCATGGTCAGGGAGAGACTAAGATGGCAGTTATCTCAATGTTCCAGTGTAGTTATTTCAAAGTACCCGAACATAATTTAATCATGGGTGTTTCTATTTACGCGGAATGAGCTCAAAGTATCATGAAGTCTAGCTGTGGTTTGCTTCTTCTTGGGTTTCAATTAATAACATTCGCGTAAACAGAAGACAATATTATGTAAATAGCTAAACCCTTTCTCTTCATCTTCATAGTAAATAAAAGAAAGGAACAATAAACATAATATATTATATATTATTAATTTATTACTAAAACACCAATGAATATGAACAAAAAGGGATTTAGCGTTAAAATCAATGGATTTGTATAATAATATAAATTAAGTTACTTTTTAAAAACCGCAATTTTTCTGAACGGCCAGTTATCCATTAATTACCGTACAACCTGTATATGTTTCAGTTGTTTAAGTATTAACTAACTAAAGTTTTAGCACAATCTAGCTATATAATTATATTACTCGTTATCCCAGTGCCGGATTAAGCAAGCGCGGGGCCACATTCTTTCAGGTAAGAGTGCTTGCATACGTCAAACTTTTCTACACATTTATACGAGCGATTTTTGTAGAACTTGTGCGTTTACCGTATGAACTTCGGTGTTTTATTTACGTCAAGGAAATAGTCGGTTACCGATTGTCTGACGTGGATTGTCTTAGTAGGAAAAGTTGTAACATTTCACGTTTTTGTGACATCAAGTAAATTCAATATACCACATCTTAAGTAATAAGTTTCACTCAAAATATTACGCTCAGGCAGAGATGAGTGGGTTCAAATATGCGGGGCCCCCTTTCGCGCGGCGCCCGTAGCAATTGCTACTCTTGCTACGTGGTTAATCCGGCACTGCGTTATCCTCTCGCAGTTCAGCGCGACCAAATATTTTGAAGAAGCCATGTAGACATCTTCGCAACATACCTTTGCCATTCTCTTCACTAATACCGTCCGACTATTTTATAGTGTAGGCACATATTCAGATATTTAACGTTTATAAATCTCCGAAAGTTATTTTTAAACCAAC
The DNA here is from genome assembly GCA_963564715.1 of Catocala sponsa. NCBI lineage: Eukaryota > Metazoa > Arthropoda > Insecta > Lepidoptera > Erebidae > Catocala > Catocala sponsa. The sequence continues at coordinate 21,603,185 of OY751349.1, forward strand.
ACCTCATGAGCGTAGCAGTGCAAGCCATGCCATGTCACGGGCGCTCACGGAATGTAGCTATTAATTATCTACCTACTCCTTGAAGGATATAATACACATAGACTTACCTACAACCGGTTTGTCTATGGAAGTATGTGGGTCATTATTTACGTCATCTGTTGTTTTTTACAAAAAAAGTTAGGGCACTCTTTAGGGACTGCCGATAGAAGCGAAAACCTTAATCCTTGATCACAAAGACTTCCTTATAAAAAAATGTAAGTATTTGACATCGTGCAAAATAAACTTCACTTCAAACTGCAATTATTTGATGTAATAAGTGCATGGCGTATATTATAATATATACCTACGCCTTTAGCAATGCATGTAGCAATATTATTCTATGTGTTACAAAAGCATGACAGTATGAAGGAACATCGGTATACACTTACACAAAGTTTTAAGAAGTTACGTATTTATTCGACGCTATGTTAGTAGCATTTCGTACAAATAGCACATACCTAGGCGATTAACGCACGGCACCGCGCACCGCCGCGGTAGGCGGTGAAGCGGATCTCATGTCTCATTGGCCTCTACTAAATCCGTCGATGCCTCAGCCTAACACACGTACAGCGCCCGACCGCGCGGTCGAGCGGTGCTCTTTCGCTTTACCGCCACCGCCCTCCACGTAGAGCCGGAGCGCGCGATGCCGTGTGATAATCGCCTTACAGTTATCTAGTAAGTAAGGAACACAATTCGTGCTCTGTATATTCTAGCGTAATACGTAACCTTGTCTAGGTAATCTTTTTTTTATCGAATACAGATAATTCCAGCACTAGTTCCTTTATCACGGGGCCGGGGGACCTACAACCAATTATTTGATTACGCCATGCGAACATTAAACCTATAACACTCGGCGTACCGGTAGTACATACCTACCTTGGTAACCACTTAACCATACGCCATCCGTATAGTCCAAATGTATCATCTGCCAACTAAATACTTATGTATATAGTAGCAAATAAGAAATCGAAATTTATAAGACGTTATTTAGAATTCTATAAAAATAAGAACAATGTAATTAGACTACATTCTCAAAACTAGCTACGATATCATTATGAATTTGTCCAGATTGTCCAATGTCCAGTGACGTACGTGACTATGTGTCAGAGCTCTGAGCCTTATGGAAGCCTTACACCGAACTTGAGCTACGAGAACAAAAAGTGAAAGTTACTGTGTCTTGGTTGGCTGTCGAACGCCAGCAGGTTCATTGACCAATAGCGGCACGTCTTTGCCTCAAGCAAATGTAAGTGACAACAAAACTAGCTGTATTATTTGTCAGATTACCTACCGCAAGTTAGTGGTGACTGGTAGAACTTAGAAGTGGTAGATATGCGAAACAACGAAACACTCAAATTGAAATGTTGTGACCTTTATTATTAGTTAGAAAGTTATAAAATTTAGTTTTAAGTGAATAAAGTGACTGTAAGATGTATAAAATATGTTTTCTGCTACTTATAGTAGTCACCAAAGGTAAAATATCATCGTTATTCATTAATTTCTCGAGTGTAAGTGAAAACTTTCATTAGTTGTGTCCAATATTGTGGCTAATTGTTGCAGACTGTGTGTCGCAGGACGAAGAGGGTCCGTATCGCGGCAAGCTGCTCGGGAAACTCAATTCGTATCACCATCAGGTAACATACTTATAACCAGCTCGTATACTTAGCACTGCTTACTTCACTTTAGTTGGAATCACGTAAGTCTAGCACTGCGTTGTCCTCGGCAAGTGTCAATGAGAATTTGGCAACGTGTGTTCACTCTACAGACTTCTTTGTGTATTTTATGAACTCTATAGAAATATGAATTGAAATCATAAGCTACAATACATTAAACATAGGTACTAAACTAAAGCTGATGATTGTTACACTTATAAGTAAATAAACTTAATTTCCTTTTACTCACCAACTTTACAATTATAAAATGTTGTTAGAATATAGCAAAGATCTTTACAGTGAACTTTCAATTATTTATTATTTATATTATTAATATAATTAAAGATACATTACCATAATTACAGGCAAAAGATAATTGTGCAATATAATATTGAATGAGTAGGTAATCAATGTTTACCTAATACACTTCCAGGTATCAGGTGATGTGTATGCAGTGGACGAGTGGACCCTACTGCTTGTTAACTTTAACTATGATGGCACTGGAGATGACACATTCTTCTGGGCAGGAGACTCAGGCCGGCCCGGACCACAGGGCTTTATTGTGCCCAATGAATATGGCAAGTCAGTATCAATATCTCACACAATGTCTAATAATATGCAGGCACCTCATGCATATAAAGTAACAAGTAGGGCCACATAAATATAGAAATCTATATTTCTACACATGACTTTAATATGTGGATACTATGGATATACAGAGTAGGTGAAATAAATGATCCATACCCAAGTTCACAACAGTCTGCAGCAGCTTAGCTGTGAGTACAGTTACTTCCTAGTATTAGTATAGATTTACATATCTCATATAGGTCATATGTATCTTCTATTGTGCTTACATTTAAAAACCATTGTATTTCTTTGTAAGCTTACCAGGTAGAACACATTTATAAAGTCTGATTTTATTAAGATTGCAAAATTGAAGAAGTAAATCTTATAAGCTCAATAACTGTAGCCATTCGTAAGTAAATAGTACTAGTACATGCGTTATAGGTATTCTCAATTACTTAATAGTATTCAAATTAATAACTACTATAATGTAAGAACTTTATAATATTTTTTGGTAAAAAGTAATTTAGATAATATAACATTTAAAAATTTAAAATAAAACAAAAATACTGATTGAAAATACAATCTAACAAAATGACATGTCAGTTAAGCAGTCTCTTGTTTCATATTTGCACATTGTTACAACAGTTCCAGAACCTCGGTCCTGCCACTAAACAAACCTGTATCGTATTATCCCAATTATCTCTTATTGTCTTCTTAACCCCAATTACCTATTTTATTTTATTATTATTAACTATTTTATGTTGTGTACCATTCTCAGCTACATGTGATGTGTGATTGCAGAACAAATATACTGGAGCGTTACTACAATGCAGAACTGCAGCTCAGTTTACCCGGCAAACGCATCTCACGGATCAAGTGGTTGGCAATATATGACATAGGCTCACAGAATGCGTTTGGTGATGTCTATGTCCCAGATGAGTTTGAAGCTCCTGCTGTGAGAAGTGTAGGACCACTGGCTGGAACCAATGCTGTCGCCAGCAAGCCTGTCCAATTCCTTGATGCCACAACACTGCTGTGAGTTACTTCTAGTGGCATCATTAACTAAGAGCTAAATATGAAATTTATCTAAGCAAAAAGTAATGATAGCAACTTATCTATCTTATTTCTAAGATTTAAAAACACAATAATGTCTTAATAAATAATCTGATCACTTATGCTTGTAAGATATTGAGCATATACTTGTTGCAGTATCCCAGAGTTCCGGTACGACGGAACAGGCGAAGAGGTGTACTTCTGGACGGGAGTGGGTCCACAACCCTCATCTAGGGGTATGAAGATACCTGATGAATATGGATAGTAAGTATTTATAATCTATTAAATAATAATTGTTGCAAAACTTGTATGAACAAAAGTTTTAAATGGTCCAGGGTATTACAAACTTTTATAAAACCTGTCAAGTTTCAGGCAATTCAAATAACTGCCTGGTTTTGTTTCGTATTATGACATGTGAATAGTTGATCGTCTTCATGCTGGCAAGTTTGTCGCTGGCCGATTTATGACTTGACAGTGCATCGTTCAAAAATATGACATACATATTTGTCGGTAAGTAAAGGTTTTAATTTTATTGTATTTTCTATGATAATATAATTAAAACTATTATTTTTAGGCAAATATAAAAGAAATATATCTTTATGCTATCATATCATGAATTTTATTATTATATTTGCAGCATTAAACAAAATATATAAGTAACTAATATTCGGTTTCAGAACGTCACCTGTTTTTGTAAACGCGCGGGCAATTTGTAACTACAGAAGTACCTACCTAGTTACTTACTTAAAACTAATGTGTCTCTAATTAGGTTTTCGAAAATCTTTGTTACTTCTATAAGTATTAAAGACATTTAAAATAATTATGGCGTATGTGTATTAAAGCTTTTTTAATTAACATTATTATCATGATAAATACTATTACTGTTAATGTATTCTTTACAGCTTAGTAGATGAGCATATTTTAATTAATATTTATAATTTAATACGTGAAGCAAAAACTTTGTACCCCTTTTTACGAAAATTGCGCGGATGGTGGATGGAGGACTATGAAATTTGTCACAGTTAAATATAAACAAAAATGAAAGCAATAATTAATGTAACTATTCAAAAAAAGCCACTCCAGCTTAGCGTAAACTGAATGGTTTGTTTTGTGTACAATATGGCGACTTTAATATGAAACGAAATGTCAAATGAAAGGTTGTAATACGGTATTTGCCAGGCAATATTCGATCACCAGTCACGTGACCGCTGACTGGCTGGAGTTAGAACGTTTATAATACGAAATTGCAAGGCAGTTTACTTTACGCCGTATACCGCCTGGAAATAAGAGTTTGTAATAAGGTCCCAAGTCGCAATACAAATTAATAGTACGGTTTGTATTAGATCCACTCATAGGGGAGTCATATATCATAAAATAATAGTCCAAAATGCATAACTTAGTAGAACTGTAATACAGTTCTATTAACTATATAACCTGTGAAATTGTCAAAAATAATGTTAAATAACGATAAAGCAGGCGAATAATAATTTAGTACTAAAAATGCCAGTGCAGCCGGCGCGCGGGGCCCTACTTGCCTAGAGGGGTATACTCACGAATACTAGGTATAGTATTTTATTATGAGGCCTATGTTCAGCAGTGGACTGCGGTAGGCTGATTGATTGATTGATCGAATATTAAATAACTGTTTAAGTGGGTTTTACTTTCATTTCGGTATTTTACTCGCAGGCGAAATGGCGCTCTTAATCTAGTAATTAATATACATCGTCTTTGTACTTCTAGCTTGGAACCTCTTCGAGTGTACAAAGGGGAGGACGTGCGCCTGGAACTGCCGGGTGGGACCACGGTGTTTGACATCAAGTGGCTGAGCGTGTGGGACGCGGGGCCCCGCACCAGCCTCGGCAGCGTGCTCGTGCCCGAGGCGCTCAACGTGCCGCCCGCCGACACTAAACAGCACGAGTATTCGTGAGTATACCCCTCTACATCACACAAGTGTAGGACGCCGGGCCCCGCACCAGCCTCGGCAACATGCTCGAGCCCGAGGCGCTCAACATCACACAAATATGGGACGCCGAGCTCCACACCGCACCTGCCTCGGCAGCGTGCTCGTGCCCAAGGCGCTCAACGTGCCCCCGCCAACACTAAACAGCACGAGTACTCGTGAGTATACCCTCAACATCACACAAGTGTGGGACGCGGGGCCCCGCACCAGCCTCGGCAGCATGCTCGTGCTTGATGCGCTCAACGTGCCCCCGCCAACACTAAACAGCACGAGTACTCGTGAGTATACCCCTTTACATCACACAAGTGTGGGACGCGGGGCCCCGCACCAGCCTCGGCAGCGTGCTCGTGCTTGAGGCGCTCAACGTGCCGCCCACCAACACTAAACAGCACGGGTACTCGTGAGTATACCCCTTTTACATCACACAAGTGTGGGACGCGGGGCCCCGCACCAGCCTCGGCAGCGTGCTCGTGCTTGATGCGCTCAACGTGCCGCCCACCAACACTAAACAGCACGAGTACTCGTGAGTATACCCCTTTTACATCACACAAGTGTGGGACGCGGGGCCCCGCACCAGCCTCGGCAGCGTGCTCTTGCCGGAGGCGTTAAACGTGCCGCCCGCCGACACTAAACAGCACGAATACTCGTGAGTATACCCCTCTAGGCAAGTGGAGCCCCGCCGGCTGCACAGGCATTTTTAGTACTAAATCATTATTTCGACTTATTTTTTACGTGACCAAAAAATATTTGTATATTTTTATGCAAATAAAGATATTGAGTTTTGTTTCGTCCGCAGGTCTGCGCTGCCGCACTGCAAGCAGCTGCACCGCGACTACCAGGTGTCGTGGGAGGTGTTCGGCAACACGGTCACCTTCGAGCTAGCCGCACAGGTAACCTTACGCGTATTACTATTGTTTATATCTAGTCTTCTACGGCCAAATAAAGATCACAATTTATATGGCCCCGAGCGGCAATCACCTAATATAATGTCATGGTGGAAAATGTCATTGGCATCAGCAATGCTAAGTATAATTATACCAAACGTATCTACTTTATACTACGTTAAAAACGAGGACATCTCATAGAGCATGGGAAGCACTGCGGCAGGTAGTTCATTCCTGAACCTGAGCGTACTGCCGCATGATCGCTGCCAACGTACCGCAGGACGGGAACGCTTTCAGGTGGAAAGGGTTAACTCTACTGTTGAGTGGTAGGATGGTAAAACTACGACGATAGTACCAGTACTAATAGTTCCTTGGAGTACTCCACATTAAAGAGACGGTTAAGCACGCGAAGCGGCCTAAAGTCGCTTCGCTACTTCAACGCATCCACTCTGAATAGCACTTGTAGGAAGTTAGAAGAATCGAGATTTAGAGGTTCCTATCCTGAATACAGTACTTTTATTACTCTATACACACTTGATACGAAAAAAATTGCTTTATATTGCATTTTTAGTGCTTTTCAAAATGCGACATAATAACTGGCGACTCATCTACAGTGTGCTTTGGAGCCATAACATATCATGATAAGTTCAAGACAGGTGCTGCGCTGTGGCGCAGTCGGTATAACAAGTCGTTCGTAGGAGCTACGTGTGCCTGCTCTATATACATCTTAGTTATATCGAGATTGACCTTCACCTTGCCATTCAACCAGTGTACATTTATAATATTACCAGCTGCTCGACCATGATGAAACCCTTACTTATACAGTCCGATTTAATCATGTGATCAATTGGCTGGATAGTAATTTGCTGTCACTTAACGCATCCAAGACCAGATTAGTGTGCTTTCATAAAACTGCCGCTACCACTCCACCAGCAAACCTAAGAACTCTTGTATAAAATCAGGAATGGGCTCTGTTTCACCTCCAGGTTGTAAATGCATACAGATAAGTAAAATAAAATCTGTAAAATATCTGGGGGACATTATAGACGAAAAACTCACGTTTAGGGAGCACATCGTCGCGACGGCAGCGAGAGTTAGGAAACTAATATACGTCATGAAAGCACTACGGGATGTCGCTCCGATGAGCTTGCTAAAGACGGTATGAGTTTCCCTGTGCCAGTCAGTCTTAATGTACTGCGTTACTGGGGAGGCACAGCAACTACTCACCTTATTGGTCTACAGAGAGCACAGCGCGCGGTTCTTAAGACTATGCTAAAAATATCTTACCGTTTTCCCACCACACTACTCTTTAACTAAACGAAAGTACTGAGTGTTAGAAGGCTATACATCTTAAGCATTACTCTTTTAACCCATAGAGAAGTATTAACCTCTAGTTACTTTAAAAGCATGGTCAAGAAACGCGTTTACAAACTTCCTCTGCCCACTGTAAACTCAACGTTCGCACAACGTTTTTGTGCGTACATGAAACCTTTCGTTTAAAACAGAATAAATAAAAGCCTCAATCTGTCGAAAGTAACGATCCGTGAAGCAAAGACAAAGTTACAGAAACTTTTGTTAACATGGACTTATGATGATACAGAAAACTTTTTAAAAGGCAACAATAAAATAAAACGTTAATTGTAAAATATTATGATAGATGTATTATTATATTCAGTGTGGGCCAAATTAATTGTATAATGTTATTAAAAATATCGCATAAATAAATTATATGTATATTTTATGATATTAGACTTAATTATTGGTATAATTTAAAAATGCATGCTAATTATGAAGATTGTTTTAATGATATATCGTCACTATTACAGATACTGGTAATCTGTACTTAAGAACTTCCCGCAGGACAGGCTTAGCCTAGTGTGGGAGGCTTTTGGAAACATGAAAGCGAGTTCTAGTATTGTATAGTATTATTTAATCCAAATTATGTTATTGTGTAATGAACTGTAATCGGTTATAGATAATGAAATTATTTAAAAAAAGAATGTTATTGAATACTGGCGGTCACTGATTAGCCGGCCGCGGCCATCCTTAAAGTATTAAAGTCGGTGTTTAAGGACTTCGTTCACTACCTCAGAAGCCAAGCATATTACCGCTGTAAGCCTGTACTTGGACAAGCCCCACTTATCACTCTTTTTGGGCATCATGTCACTGTGGGTATGTTAGAATTGTAACAAAGATAGTTAATCTTAGAGTAATCTATTAACCGGATTGACCCAAAATTTCAATCGGCTCCTAGAAAAAGAAACGAAATGGAAAAGGATGGTGTGATATAAAGTCATATCGTGGATTTGGTCTCCAAGACACGAACATGATCGCGAAATCGCTAATTATATCCAGCGTCGTCGTGCCGCACCGTTTCCGGCGCAAACGCACCAATACCATCATATACTCGTGTGCCCACTTGTTCGAGCAACACGTATTTCGAAGTCACTAACGAGTTTCAGATATTCTCAACCGATTTTTATACTTAAAATTTGGGTCGCATTATCAATCAGTGTGCAATGTGTAAATTAAACTTCACTGATGGAGTCGAATGCTCGGTCTGCGGTAATCAACTGGATTTTAGCTGCGCCGGAATTTCCGAATGTGGTTGGAGGAAGCTGGGAGAGGAAAGAAGAGCGGCTTGGAAATGTTCATCATGTAGATCTACCTCGCCTGCACCGCCATCTACTAAGGAACAGGTATCGTTGGAGTGTGTTCTAAGGGAACTCCGAGATATTAAGCTTAAACTAACTGAGCTTCCGATGTTGATAGAAGACATCAAATTCATAAAGGACGAGATGCAAGAACTAAAACTGTAAGGTGGGGTCTAGGAGAAGTAATCAAACATCGGATGTTGAGATAATACTGTCTATATATTGTAATAAAACAAGGTTTTATATAAGATACAATATTATAAAGTGGCATACACACTACATCTCCCTTCCGAGAGAAAATAAAAAAATAAAATACATTTTTTTTTTTATTTTACCTTAAAACTAAAACTTTTATTTTGTATATATTTAAGTGATATAGAAACATTCATTGATTACGTATATATTATTATTATGTTCATAAAATATAATTGATTACACATTTGGTAAGTACATAATCTTTATAACTTATATAAAATAAAGATACAATCAATATGCTTACTCGCTATAGTCGCTATAATGTAAACATACTCATTACGTCTATGTTGTTAGTAACACAGTGACACTCTTATTTCAATGTACAAATACAAGCGATTTGATTCTATTAATAGGATTACTTACATATTATTATCTTTTAAGTTTACAAACTCGATCTAAAAAGTTTTGTGCGATTTTTATGAATAATATTTAATTTACCATTTTTATTAATCTGCACATTCGGCGACATATCTTTGATAACTATATAAGGGCCTGAATAAATACTATCCATTTTACTACCGTTCTCATTTTTTACTAAAATTAAGTCATCTGGCTTATACACTATAGGATTAATACATTTGTCATAGACACATTTTCTTAACAATTTACTTTTGATTAAATTTTCTCTTGCCTCTTTTTGAGACAGCTGCAATCTGTATTTTAATTCACATGGATAACTCTCGTGATTGTACAAAGGCTCTACTATGTTGTTATTAAGATTACTAGGAAGCGAACAGATTTTTCCAAAGACTAGTTCGTAGGGAGTGAATTTAGTTTCTGAATGGACAGACGTGTTGTATGAAAAACACCAGAATGGAAGCCACTGGCTCCATGCTTCTGGGTGGTTATCTGTTTGAATTCGTAAAAATGAATATAAATTTTTGTGGGAATTTTCTAATGCGCCAATACTCTGGTGGTGATATGCTGTGGAACTTAAATGTTTGATATTTAAAAGTGTACAAACCTGTTGAAACACTGAAGACATGAACTCAGCACCTCTGTCTGTCGCTATTTCTCGTGGTAATCCATAGCGTAGAATAAAACTGTTGACTAAAGCTTGAGCAACCTCCTCTGCCGTTTTTGAAATTAAAGGATGGGCCACAATATATTTAGTTAACTCGCATTGTAAGGTAAGAATATACGAGTAGTTATGATAATCTCTATCTAGGGGACCTACTAGGTCTAAAAATACTTTCTCGAAAGCCGTTGTAGACGTAGTAGTAATAACCATCGGTTCCTTAACGCTTATGGCGTGTTTTTGCTTTTGACATTTTTCACACTTCCTAACATATTCGCGTATATCTCTGTCTAGCCCTGGCCAGAAAAAATATTTTTTGATATTGTTGAACATCCTTCTCATGCCCGCGTGGCCACTTGTGGGCAAGAGATGGAAGTCGTTCAGGATAACTTTTCTATCGTCTTTATCGTCTATTCGTCGTACCTCATTCAATATGTAAATTCGCAAGGTGCACCTATTTCCTGACGATTTTAGTTCATTTAATAATTTATCGATAAATATTTTATTATTCTTATTCTTTATAATGTATATTTCGTTGACATTTATTTTTTTACAAAATATATCTAATTCCCTCACAAATGCGGCTCGCGTCAATTGCGATTGGAAATTAGGATTAATAAAAATTGTCAACTTACTCGCTATATAGCAAAACGCGTTTTTCTCGATAGTAATATAATTTTTCCTTCTTAAATAGTCTAATTCATTTTTCTCAATAAACCTAAGCTCTATAACCTCTTTCGGTTTGATATAACTTCCAATCACATTCGGTTGATCAGGCCAACTGTGATTCGAAGTTACATCGCTTGGAGACTCCTGTAATTTTCTCTTCTGCGCCCTAGTAAGTACGTTTATATGACATTCACTCATACTTTTTAAGTCTTCTGACGTAAAGGAAATTCGAGACAAGGCATCTGCAGTTGCGTTATCTGAACCCCTTACAAATTCCACTGTAAAATCGTATTCTTCTAATATTAATCTAAATTTCATGAGACGGCTCGACGGATCGCGCATATTAAATAAATAAACTAAGGGGCGATGATCCGTGAGAATTTTGAATTTACGACCGTAAAGGTATGGGCGAAAATACTTTACGGCCCACACTATAGCTAACAACTCCTTCTCGATAGTTGGGTAACGTCGTTCTGCACTATTTAAACTCCTACTTGCATATGCTACAGGTTTATTATTTTGATTACTCAAGATAGCGCCAATCCCATATCCTGAAGCATCCGTTTGCACTATAAACTGATTAGTTTCAGAAAAATCGGGATACTGAAGTATCGGCGAAGCAATGAGACAGTCTTTTAATATTTCAAACGCTTTTTGACATTCCTGGTCCCAAATGAATGGTGTATTTTTCCTACATAGTTTATTTAACGGGTAAGCTTTCTCAGCAAAATTTGGGATAAATTTTCTGTAATAGTTCACAAAGGCTGTAAATCGCTTGACCTCATCAACGGACTTCGGACAAGGATAATTTTTGACAATTTCAACTTTGCCTGGATCAGGTAATACGCCATTACTAGAAACAACATGACCGAGATAAAGCATTTCCTTCTTAAAAAATTCGCACTTTAAAGGGTTAAGTTTTAAATTGACCTTTCGTAATCTCTCGAAAACATCCTGTAGATTTCTTACCTTTTCCTCCATATTTCGTGCATATACGATTAAATCGTCTTGATAGACTAAACACTTCTCATATGTAAGGCCTGCCATAGCCATCGTCATCATGCGAGAAAATGAAGAAGGGCTAGTTTTCAACCCCATAGGCATTCTAGTTAATTGATACTGTCCTGAACAAAACCCGGTATATTTTCTACTACTTTTATCTAACTCCACATTATGAAAACCTTGATAGAGATCTAAATGGCTAAAATAAATACACCCTGACAAGGAATCTAGTATTTCAGTTATATTTGGGAGAGGGAATTTATCGTTCTCAATGCAATTGTTTAATTTCCTATAATCTATGACTAATCTCCATTTCTTCTCACCGCCCGAATCTACTTTTTTCGGAACTAATAACACGGGACTACTCCATTCGCTCGTACACTTCTCTATAATTCCTTCTTGTAACATTTTCTGAATCTGCCTATCAATTTCTTTCTTTTGAACATGAGGTAACCTATAAGGCTTAGTGAATATAGGGGATACATTTGGCTTTACGTTTATCGTATGTTTATAAATGTCGGTCGTGGTCAATTGATCGCCTTGTAAATAAAATACGTCACTATATTTCGCGCATAAATTCTCTACCGCAATTTGTTCCTCAGAATTTAGATGATTCAACTGCAATGACGAAAACAACCTCTTAACGCGATCAGCATTCGACTGACACTTTGTAAAAGTACACGTATGATAATCGCCAGCAAAATGAATAACCGGCTTAATATCATCAAGCGTAAAATGATTTTCAGTAGTATTTAAAATTTTTATAGGTATTCTACCACATATCGGCCTGACTAACGTACTCGCTAAGTATATACCATCGCTGATATCTGATGCGCAAACTATACATTCGTCCGTAATATCTGTCGCTATGTAGTGGATAGATTCACATCGCGGTGGTATTTCTAATCGCTTGCTGCTACATGTATAAATTGGTAACTCAATTATATTATTAAATGTACACAATGTTATTATGTTCTCATTAAAGTTCAATAACGCCTTGTAATTAGTCAGAAAGTCTTGACCGATGATGCCATCCGCCTTAATCGGTAAGAACTCAAATATATAAAACTTATGTCTCAATTGATGCCCATTTACATTTAAATTTAAATAACAATAACCTAAAGTTGTAATCTTGCCTCCTATACCTGTTATAGAAATGTTTTCATTGACATACGATATATGATGTTCTAGAATATGTTTATACTTTATGGCCGAGATCGATGCACCCGTGTCAAGTAGCCAATTATACGAATGATTATTTATAGATAAATTAATATAACAATTACTATTACATGACAAAATTTTAGTCCCGAAAAACTTATTCTCAATATTAGTAGATTCCGAAACTTCCGGTTTAACTTCCGATTGCGACATAATGTTAACATTGTTGTTGCTCATCCTTTGATTTCTGTTGCTATTATAATAATGAGACCTACCTCTGTATGGTCGGCCACGTGAAGACCCTTGCTGCTGCTGCTGCTGTCCTCTAGGCGCGCCGCGCCGCCCGCTGTAGACGGCACCTCCGCGCGCGGGCCTATGTTGGGAGAACCCTTGAGTCACGTATCCTCGTTGATCTCTCGCAAAATGCCTTCTGAAACCCTTTGACCCTCTATTATTATTATTATACATACTGAAAATCTCGCCGGAACTTGTAGACGAAGTTACCTCCTCATCTTGGGCCTCCTGTATCGCGTCCTTTAGGGAGCTAAAATTACGAGAAGCTATTATAGTGCTTAATCTGCGGTTTCGCAAACCAGCGGCGAATTTTTTAATCGCGTATTGTTCATTTATAGGTTTTAAAAGCTTGTAACTCTCGACATTGCCCTTGGTCTGCGATACCGTGAGATTTACAAACAGTTCAGTTATTTGTTTCCCATAGTCTTGAATGGCTAAATCGTTTTGCCTCATAGAAGTTAATTTAGATTGGATTGCAGTTGCCGATTTTTGGGGTAATAGTATATTTTTCATATCACATACTAGCTCGTCTATACTCGAATAACTAGACGATAACTGTAGTTTCGCGGCCTGAGATAATCTACTCTTTAAGACGAAATTAACTAAACGTTGTTTACATTCAGGTGCTGAAATAAGAGAGCTATAATATTCGATACTGTCTATTAACTGTCTAGTATTGGCCTCCTCATCAGTCATGAGTGGCAGCAAATTTAATGCAACTTTGATATCAAAGGTAGCCATCGTTACAATATTTTCCTTCTCAGAGGACTTACACAATTCAGTCACGTCAGCGTATAGCTTTTGAAATTTCTCAATATACTCATAAATTAATTCAGAGTCCTTACTTGCTATCTTACCCTTCTTAATGTCATCTAGAACTTGAGGTACATAATTGTTATAGTTAATATAAATCTCATTTGCTTCCTTCAACTTTTTATTTAATATGCTTTCAGTGCGACGATTAGGGCGAATTTTTATCAAATATATTCTTATCTCTTTAATACCGTTATATAATACCTCTAGTTTAGATGCCATAACTTAACATAAAGAAAACTGTAGTGTACCGCTAATAAATACATGTTGTATACCTATTTACTGCCGTAATTTTCAACACTTTACCATATTTTGTAGTCCTCTGCACACTGCCGTATTTACGCACATATTCGATTACTGCACACGAAACGACGTAACACTCGCACTCATTTACCAAACCCGATTTTTTCTTTGACACCGACACGCACATTCATTTCGAACTTTGAGCATCACTTGTATTTTTACACTGCGCGTTTTGTTTACTTTCGTACCGTTTTACACTTCTTCACCCGCTCTGGTAGACTTTGGCAACGCACGCAGAAACGAACGCCGAAGAGTATGGTGGTGGAATTGTTGGTCAATCCACTGAAGATGACATTTCTTATATACCTTGTACACCGCATACAGCATGCCCAAGACCATCACAGTGAGCATGACAAGCAGGATTATGTTAGTGGTTCCAATGTGGGTTCTAATCTCCTCTACAGACGCCTGATTGTTACCTCCGGACGAGGTTTGGGCTATGATGACCTCTTCCTTCGATTTAGTAGCACCCATCTTTTTCCTCCGTCAATATTACGATACTCTTTGTAACACTTCCAAACGAGATCTTGTGACTAATAATTGTACAGCACATATTGACGACTAAGTCTTGCCCCTAATACGTATATGGACACCGGAATGCACAACAATCGCGGACCGAAATTTTTCCACTAGCACCGAACTTTGGCAGGGTCGCCATGTAAGGTGGGGTCTAGGAGAAGTAATCAAACATCGGATGTTGAGATAATACTGTCTATATATTGTAATAAAACAAGGTTTTATATAAGATACAATATTATAAAGTGGCATACACACTACAAAACCATCATGTGCATTTACCAACTCACGGTTAGAAAAATTTACTGACAAACTGTAATGTCGAGTGCAAGGTCCTAGAAGTTCAACAGAAGCAAGTAGTGTTGGATGCAGCTGTGAATTATATAAAACCTCTAGTCTATAACAGTGAGCAAAGATCGCGCCTTAATAACGTTGAGGTTAAGGGCGTACCACAGCGAAAGGACGAGAATTTATTCCTGATCGTAAAAAAGATTAGCGCAAAAGTGGGATATGTTTTTCCTAAGACGCAAATTAATTATATTATATCTAGGATACCTACATATAACTCAAAGGAGAAATCCATTATAGTAAGTTTCATAAACAGATATGTATATAAAGGAAGAATTTATAGCATCTGCGCGAGCAGCAAACATCATCAAGGCCGAGGACTTAGGATTTATAGATTCTAGCGGTAGGATATTTGTTAATGATCATTTGACTACTGACACCAAACTTTTGCTGAATAAAACCAGACAGTGCAAAAGACAAAAAGCTATAGGTAATTATGTTTGGGTTAAATTTTGTAAAATACATGTACGAAAAAATGAAACACGTAAAACATTCACTATTAACAAGATGTCAGATTTATACAAAATTGTCTAATTAGTCGTTACGCCATTTCTGTTTCGCATGTACATTTTCATTTTACGTTTAAAATACTTAAGATAAAATTTATTATAACGTTAAATATTTTTAATTAGTTGAGCGCCCATGACTCTTTGGTTACCTCACTACCTTACTTTTGTTATTAGTCACTGCGAATCATTTATGCTCATCGCGCTGTTTATTTTATAATAGTATACACTAATTATACAATTGTCTCTTTAGCTTTGCCGTATCATAGCGTTGAATCAGTATATGTTGTGATGCATTGTAAAAACTATACCTGCATTCGGTCGTTAAAACCGGTAACGGAAATATTTTTGGTGTACCTACATTACGAAATGAATATGTTAACCGTATTAAAAGTGTTAGCAATTTATTATTTCCGGAATATTGTAAGTCGTATTACATTGTATATGTTTAGGTTATATTTAGGTAATTATTGCTGCAGCTACATTTCTACCATATTCCTTGGCATTCGAATATATATATTGGTGAAGAATCAAAAAAATTTTATCAAATCTCATCGGGCCGAAAATTTCTTTTTTTTTAGAAATTCTCTACCGAAAGATCGGTAGGTTCGAGACCACTGGGACTGAATCGTAATCCTAACTAATATTATGAAAGCGAAAATGAGTTTGTTTGTTTGTTACCTTTTGACGCATAAACCACTGAACCGATCATCCTGAAATTTTGCATATACGTTGACAGGTGTACAGAAACGGACATAGGCTACCTTTTATCCCGAAAAAAATTACTGTCCCCGAGGAAAACAATAATAACGTTCTTATGATAATAGATGGCGTCACGTGTCATTCGAATCATGATTGAATTATATTATTACAAGCAGAGTACAACACAAGATTTGACAATCAATGTCAAATTCTAAATTAACGCGAGCGAAGCCGCGGGCAAAAGCTAGTATGGAATAATGGAATAATATGCAAATTTTGACAAGTAACAGTCGCTGAGCTTCTTAAAATATTATCTGCCTACATTGATAGGTGAAGTCCAGCATTTTAGTTCTTCACTATTGAAAGCAAATAAATTTTCGTGGACTCCCACTTACGAATTGTGAACCCCCATTTTGTTGTCACGCCAACGTAGACCCCCGTCGAGTCTCCCGTGGACCACTTTGGGAACTAATAATAATAAACGTTTATTGCAAGTTCACAAAACTCATAGTTGTTAGTAAAACTTAGCGTAAGTGTTAGTTTTTAATTATTTAACTTTTGTCGCTGCGACATGTATGTCGTAGCACCTTCGGATATAAGGACAGTCTAACCTGTCCGCAATCATTGCCAGCACTGTGTTGGAACTAGCCCGCACCCTGCGAACTAAAGAAGTGCAACGCTTGCGCATTGTCGTGTAAAAGCAAGAAGTTCGTGCTTCGGCGAACATTGCTGAGGCACTGCAGTGGCGAGGCAGTACCAACACAGACCTGAACGCATTGTTGAACTGTACGCGGAGAGCACTGTATGATGTCGAAGTGAAGCTAGTCCATAGGCTGCAAGTATAGAGCGAAGTACAATAAGCTTTGAATAGCGCAATTTTAGCTTCAACAGAGCAGCGCGCAAATCTATGTGCTATCATGTTCGCTCGTACTGACAGTGCCCTCCGCTCCTGTTCAATGTCAGTATTGTCAGTCAGGTCGGCTGTAACTATGTGTCCCAAATATTTAAACTGTTCTACCCTAGTTAGATGACTACCATTCAGTCAAATAGGGGGCACATGAGATGGTTGCAATTTACCAGCCTTAAAGACCATATACTGGCTCTTGGTCACATTATATTTTAAGCCATGAGTATCAGCATAGGTTTCACACAACTTTAAAACTAAGGGGCTAGGCACAATACCTCTAACTTTCCTAGGACTATTACCTACGGTGGCCGCTGGAGGTGAGGATATTTACAATCTTTTTCGGATTACTTTTACTCTACTTTTATACATTCTTCACAGACGTCATCTGTCACTGACTCACTCATTTGCTCTGAGTCCGTCTCAGAGGTTTCTAACGTAGTAGTAGAACGCAGTGAAGTGAATAAATTAATAAAATCATTAGACCTCAATAAGTCGGCAGGACCGGATCAAGTGCCTCCTTTCCTACTAGTTCATTGCACCGACACAATTTCTTTATCTATATCTTTGCTCTTCAGGAGGTCATTAAACGAAGGCGTTATGCCTTTAATATGGAAGTCTGCTTTTATAATCTCATTACATGAAAAAGGCTGAAAAAATTAAGTAACGTATTATCGACCAGTCTCTAAATTGTGTATCATTGCTAAATTATTTGAAAAAAATAATACATAATCAGGTATATGCTGGGTTAAAGACTTCGTTTAATGATATCCAGCATGGGTTCGTTATGGGGAGATCTACTGTATCAAACCTAGTATGATTTTTGATGATTTTGTCACTGAAAATATGAGCCAGGGGAAACAGTTCGATGTCGTTTATACTGACTAAAGCAAATGTTTTGACAGAATTGATCATAACACACTTATTCATAAACTTTCCGCAATAGGTTTAAGAGAGATGTTTTAAGATGGCTTTCATTCATCATACATTAAAAATAGATCTCAAGCAGTTGCTGTATATAATTACATATCTAGCTGGGTAACTGTACCCAGAGGTATTTCTCAAGGCTCCCTTTTAGGCCCACTGCTATTCGTAGTCTTTGTAAACGACATCGGCAACTGTTTTCATTATGCCCGGTTGCTATGTTTCGCTGATAACATGAAGATATTTATGACCATTTCATCGTGTAAAGATGTCCAAGCATTGCAATCCGACTTGTCAGGTCTTGATGATTATTATGCTACAAATAAGTTAGATTTAAATCCATCAAAGTGCACAGTTGTTACTTATACCAGGAAAATAACACTAAACCGTCCTTAGAGCATTAAACACATCCAAGTGCGAGTCTCAGATACGTCGTGAATATTGACATATGAACCCACACAAGGGCTTTTATAACTCTTGACAAATCTCAACTCATGAAAAGAAAATAAAATAAAAATAATATTTCAGCTCCTGCGCTAGGATTGATTCCTTTACAAACACCACCATCTGAATATACACTTAAAGGTCAAATTATCCCCAAATGTAATAATATCCGTGATCATGGTGTTCTGTACGACTCGAAACTTTTATTTGATGAACACATTGAAGGCATTGTTAAAAAAGCTTCTCAAGTCCTTGGGTTTGTGATGCGAACGTTGAGTTGTTTTAAAGAAGTTAAAACATTTAAGATATTATACAGCACATTCGTCCGAAGTATTTTAGAGTACGTGTCGCAAATTTGGAATCAACGATATGATAAATATATTAAAAGATTAGAAAGCATACAAAAAAGGTTCATTAAATATTATGCTGTCGTACTAGAATTACGTATAGATTTGAAGACTATTCAAAACTGTGTGCTAAATGTCATATACTTCCATTAGCTAATAGACTAGAAATTTCCGATGTCATATATTACATATATACTATTTATTATATCAAATACTATTGATTGCCCCAAACTTCTCCACAAAATCGGGTTCAATATTCCGGCAAAAGCTTTACGTCAATATATACAACACTTCATTTATCTAATGCATCAACAAATTATCGGCAAAATAGTTTTATGTGGCGGGCAGGCAAGACCCTTAATGTAATGTATTAAAGCGCATGACGTTGATATTTTCAACACAAAACAGGCGACAGTGAAGCGGTTGCTCAGCCAAGATTTTTTCCAAAATTAGTGTATGTGTTATGTATAAATTAATTTTAAACTATTTCTAATATTCCACATTTTTATATTTACTATATAGCTTATAAAGTTATAAGTGAGGACCTGGTAATGGCTGTATGCTACGTAATGTTTTTGTATAAAAACAAAATTTTAACAAAAAAGAAAACCGACTTCAAAAAAATATTCTAAAACTTAAAATGCACTAAAAAGTTAATAAATAGTTGCATATTCTTATGAATAATTAAATTATTGTTATTAATAGAGTCGGTGTCAGCCAAGGAGGTTTGTAACTAATTGAACATGAGATGTCTTACTATAATCATAACATAACATTGGCATGCACAATTACACACATAGACGCAGCACGCGGCGCAGGCGGCTGACACCGACTCCAAAAATAACATTAATTTAATTATTCACAAGAATATGCAATTATTTATTAACTTTTTAGTGCATTTTAAGTTTTAGAACTCTTCTATGAAGTCGGTTTTCTTTTTTGTTAAAATTTTGTTTATTTCTCGGTTTTTAGTGAACCTTGCCAAATATGAGAACATCATCAATGTAACCAAATACGCATTATTAAGGATAACTCGAAAACGAATGGTCAAATCTTGATCAAAATTAAATGGGACCACACGGGAAGCACCAGCTTTCAAATAAAAAAAGAATCATCATAATCGGTTCACGAATTGAGAACCTCCTCCTTTTTTTTAAGTCGGTTAAAAATAATGACACTCCTGTTGGTCTTCCATGAAAAATAAATAAATACTTCGAGCACTTGCAGCGATAAACCGCATTCAGGACAACAACCTGAGTGTAATCTGTCTGTAATTTAAAAACCTGTTTTGGAATATGCGAACTTACGTGAAAAAGATACATTATCGTAATGTTTAATTAAAATCTGTCTTTTTGTCCTGTGGGCTGTGTGTAATCAGTATCACAGCGTTATTATAATTATAACATTATTTATATGTATTTCACACAATGTTATCAAACTATAGTTTTTGTAAGGAATTGTATGTACTATTCAAATAAATAAACGTAATATTAGTATGGAAAATACGACGATTACTTCAAGGGAGTATTTGAGGTCCGGCCTTATGGCTACTATGAATACAATAAAACTATTATTCTGTCCCAAAGTGCCTTTAATAAACCATGTATAATTAATTAACAAGTAACCTTAGAGTAATCGCCAAGTCATCCAATATTTTATAGAAATGTGCTCGAAGCCACACGACTTTATAAACACGAAAAAATACGATGATGCACTACAACGAAGACTTTTTCATAACGGCAGGAAATGCTACAAGGAAAACTGCTTATAGTTAAATTCAAATATAATTTATTTAATCTAAACTTGGTGGCTACCGAAAACCTTATATTTAAGATCGGCTCTAAAGTACTGGCAAGACATGGTGTAGGATTCTATAATGTAATGGTGATATGCTTAATCCCAAAGATCACTTTTACAATTACCGTTTTAGAACGTATTTTATGTTGCGTATTCGGTCGGGGAGTGTTAATCCTAGTACGCTGCTTTGAACGGTACGTCGGCAAAGAGCTACCGCACACTGGGCCGCTAATGACAGCTGTCGAGGGCGAAGACGAGCCACTAGATGCAACCACCAGCAACAGCCACTGGTGGCTGCTTGTGTGACTTGTTTACCCGTCAATAACGCTTTTAGGTTATTCAAGCACTTTCAATACGGCGGTCGATTTCTTTATCTTGTCTGATTTCGAGCTAGATTATCTCGACTCTCTGGTAATTTTACTCATAGATATACTGTAATTCTTGCACATTTACCTCGACCGTAACCTCAGCACTGTTCATCATTACTTTGTAGTACATGTCGTAGTGATGCCGTCTTCACTTGGAGTTTCTTGTCATTTCTCTCATATATGTATGAATGCTTTCAAAAAGAAATTTGTTCTGGTAGATGTTTCTAGCAACTGGCAATTATGAAAGCAAAGTTTATGTATATTACGATTTATCGTTACATCTTCAATTCTGTTAGTTACCTAACGGAATGGAACATGTTACATCACGGTAACACTGTGCAGATGGGCGAGGACGACTACATGGCGTTCGGCATCTCGGGCAGCGAGACGAAGTCGTCAATGCTGGGCGCGGACGTGGCCGTGGCGCAGTACTCGGCGGCGCAGCAGCGCGGGCTGGCGGCCGACTACAACATCACGGCGCTGGCGCCCTGCGTGCAGGTGCTGGGCGCGTGGCGCGGCGTGTGTCGCGACGAGCGCCTCGGCGGCCTCGACTCCAACCAGGTGTTCACCGCGCGCCGCGACAACGGCCTCACCATCATCTCCTACCGCCGCCCGCTGCAGCCCGGTAACAATCCTCGACTCCAACCAGATGTTCACCGCGCGCCGCGACAACGGCCTCACCATCATCTACCGCTGCCCGCTGCAGCCCGGTAACAATCCTCGACTCCAACCAGATGTTCACCGCGCGCCGCGACAACGGCCTCACCATCATCTACCGCTGCCCGCTGCAGCCCGGTAACAATCCTCGACTCCAACCAGGTGTTCACCGCGCGCCGCGACAACGGCCTCACCATCATCTACCGCTGCCCGCTGCAGCCTGGTAACAATCCTCGACTCCAACCAGGTGTTCACCGCGCGCCGCGACAACGGCCTCACCATCATCTACCGCTGCTCGCTGCAGCCCGGTAACAATCCTCGACTCCAACCAGGTGTTCACCGCGCGCCGCGACAACGGCCTCACCATCATCTACCGCTGCCCGCTGCAGCCCGGTAACAATCCTCGACTCCAACCAGGTGTTCACCGCGCGCCGCGACAACGGCCTCACCATCATCTCCTACCGCCGCCCGCTGCAGCCCGGTAACAATCCTCGACTCCAACCAGGTGTTCACCGCGCGCCGCGACAACGGCCTCACCATCATCTTCTACCGCCGCCCGCTGCAGCCCTGTAACTACCCTCGACTTCCGTTCCTTCGACTCGGGACGCTGACACCGCCGTCTGTCTCAGATTGTGATGATGACGACGATGATCAGCAGAAATGTTACCGCTGCAAATATTAGTGGAGCCGTTAGAGATTTTGGGACCACGAAACTGACCTTTCTGAGAGGTTACATTTTGCCTCATACGTTTTTTTCGTCGCACTATCCTAAATCCGATAGCATTTTTTTCCCTAATAACCAATTTTTTGATACTACTATGCTCGCTAGAGTTTCAATTCGAATGTATGTTTTGTGTTAAAGCAACGGCGATATTTTCATTAATACTGTTGTTGTTTGAGTTGTTCATACGTGTTTACTGTACGGCAGCGGAGGACATGGACCGGCCGTGGGTGGTGGAGCGGCCCATGTTCGTGGTGTGGGCCGTGGGGCGGCTGGACCACGAGCGCGAGCCTGCCTTCCACCGCCTCTACCCCAAGCAAGACGTGCGCATGCACCTCGGCAACAATGACCAGCCCAGCGACTGCGTCAAGTTCACCGTGTTAGTATTTTATTTGAATACTATAACTATTAAACATTTTCATTGACAAGGCAGCCTCTTGCCAGTCTTATTCATTTTTCTGTTAGGCAATTATCAATATAGATTTTGGCAATGTCTTACTTTGGGATTGGGACGTAGATGAATTCAGTTTTTGACTTTAATGAAAATTCTTTGTTTATAGGCCTATATACATGGTATATCAGTAAGGCGTAGTCCTTAACTAATTATTCCAGCGTATTAATCTAGATCATTAGTTCCCAAAGTAGTCCAGGTGGACCCCCAGGGGTCCACGGGAGACTGGACGGGGGTCTATATTAGCGTGATAAAAAATGGGGGTTCACAATTCGTAAGCGAGGGTCCACAAAAATTTATTTTCTTTTGATAGCGAAGAACTAAAAGCAGCGATAGCTTAGTGAGAGGACCAACAGACTGCAATTCAGAGGATCTCGGGTTTGAACCCACGTCGCGCACCTCTGACTTTCGGAAGTTATATGACTTTTCGAAATGATGTGCGTATTGATTGACAATTATCGCCTGCTCCGTGCCTCGGAGAGCACGTTAAGCCGTCGGTCCCAGCTGCCATGAACATCTATGGCAGTCGTTATTGGAAAGTCAGTGCCCTCTAATATCCTGACACTGGTCTAGCCTTAGGGCATCGTTAGCCTTCGGGTTGCGGAGGTGAGATAGCAGCCGCTCCGTGTAAAAACTGATATCCAGTCAAATATGGTTAGACTAGAAAGCCGACCCCAAGTGACTTCGGAATAATAAAGGCTAGGCAGAAGAAGAATGTCTTTAAAACAGCTAGCCGGCGACGCCATTGTCGGCTATTCCCGACAATAAGGTACATCAGGTCTGAGAATAGTGCTGTGCCTGACATTAATTTCATTTAGACTGTTGTTTGCCCTAATCATTGTTTTTACATTATTAACAACTCTGTAACAATTTTTTTTTTATTTTTTTTTTATTGTGCTCGTCAAAATGACCATACTCCACTTGATGGTAAGCAGTCGTGTGGTCTAAGAGCAGTGGCCTCCACACCGCCCTCATAGTAGCCGAGGCGATGTTGAGGTCTCTACTTTGACGGCCTGAGAAGGTGCTTTTTCGCGCCCCGCTTAAAGGACCCAGGATTGAAGGAAGAAGGAAACACGTGCCTTAGCAGAGAATTCTATGCCTTGGTCGTTCGGCAGAGGTATGAGGACCCAAACTTGTTGGTACGCGCTCTAGTCGACTCTACCGTGTAAGGAAGGCATCTGAGCCCAGCACGCGTTGTTCTGGATAGGAAAGGGGAGGGCGGGATAAGGTGGAATAACTCTTCAGAGCACTCCCCGTGGTATATTCTGTAGAAACATGCCAGTGAGGCAATGTCCCTACGGAGTTGCAGAGGTTCCAGTGAACTCGTGACCTCTGGATCTCCGATAATACGGACAGCCCGCCGCTGTAACCGATCGAGAGCGTCCAGCAAATACTGCGCGGAGCCATCCCAAAGATGAGAACAGTACTCCACGCAAGGGCGCACTTGTGCCTTATACAATAGGCACAGTTTCCCAGGCGCGAAGAACCGCCTCACCCTGTTCAGAACTCCGAGATTTCGCGAAGCTTGCTTAATGACGCTCTCTATGTAGGTTTTGGGATTAAGGGAGCGGCAAAGATCCATACCTAAAATGGAGAGGCTGTCACGTATTACCAGTGGAGTGTTCTTCAGAGAAGGAAGGGGAAGGAACGGAGACTTTTTTGTTGAGAACGCGCATGCCTGGGTCTTCTTGGCGTTGAACTCCACCAAGTTCTTGGCACCCCATTCATAGATGCGGTCCAAGGTC
Source organism: Catocala sponsa (assembly GCA_963564715.1). NCBI lineage: Eukaryota > Metazoa > Arthropoda > Insecta > Lepidoptera > Erebidae > Catocala > Catocala sponsa. The sequence goes on from OY751349.1 coordinate 21,627,936, forward strand.
TGGTTAAGTTCAACGACAAGATTCTGCCTTTTCCCCTTAACCTCAGCCTGTTTGGCCCCAGGATGTCCGAGATATCGCCCATGCACGGTACTGTCGTTCGCATAACAATGTATGTTGCCGAGATTCAACATATCATTGATATGCATTGATATGCATGATATCATTGATATGGCTTGCCCCCTCAACTGTGCACCTGGATTGCAAGTTTCCTGCAGAAGCGTCGTATTCGGGTCCTTTGCGACGGTCGCGCTTCCAAATTTATGCAGGTCAATGCAGGAGTGCCTCAGGGTTTTCATTCATCATTCCTATCGATCGCCATGAAATGGTTCAAATATTTACAAGATATTATTATTATAATATTGTCTTCTGTTTACGCGAATGTTATTCATTGAAATTAAACTACTATATACGGATTTTATCGCGTTGTTTATTTGACACTGTTACAAAATTTTTTGAAAAACTGTTACACTAATAATCACTATTAAACTTTACAAATTTTTAAGCTAATTAAATTATTGAAACTATTAAAACTATTTATACTATTACTATACTATTATACTATTTAGATTTATTTTTACACTTTCCCCGACGTTTCGGTTGCTTTTCAGCAGCCATGGTCACGGGGAGACTAAGATGGTAGTTGTCTCAATGTTCCAGTGTAGTTATTTCAAAGTACCCGAACATAATTTAATCATGGGTGTTTCTATTTACGCAGAATGAGCTCAAAGTATCATGAAGTCTAGCTGTGGTTTGCTTCTTCTTGGGTTTGACTATTTGAATTACTGGATCCCAAGCTGGTGGTACACTCCAACCATCTTCTCTATTGAAATTAGGATGTTTCTTGATTTCAATAGCCTCGCGAAGCATCCTTGGCAGGAATCGGTGTTCTTTAGCGAGCATCTGTGGTTTGTCAAATCTCAGGTAGTGGTTGGTCCCCTGTTGCACATGTTCACACACAGCAGACTTCAACGAGCGTTGGTGTTTTACATCAGCTATGTGTTCTTTTATGCGGGTGCCTATGCTTCTCTTGGTTTGACCAATGTATGAGAGTCCGCAGTCACAATCTATTTTATAGACCCCTGCATCTTGTAAAGGTAGTTGGCACTTGACAGATGGTAAAAATTGACTTATCTTCGTTGGCGGCTTGAAATATGTATTGATTGAAGCTCGCTTCAAGATGTAGCCAATCTTGTCAGTGACACCCTTCACATAAGGTAGTATAGCAGGCTGGCGCTCGACTGTGGCTGGCTTTTCTCGGGATCTGTGACAGCGGCGCGGCTGTTGGAGCTTGTTGTCTTGCAGTACTTGCTTGACATGTTGAAGCTCGGCGTCCAGGTGTTTCTTGTCACAGATCCCGTGGGCTCTCTGAAACAAAGACATTCCCACGGTAGCTAACTGTTTAGGATGGTGGTGAGATTCACCGTTTAAGTACCTATTTGTATGGGTCTTTTTCCTATATACAGTGTGGCTCAAAGTATGATCAGAATTCCTGATGACAAGGACATCTAAGAAAGCTAATGAATTATTTGCCTCTAATTCCATAGTAAATTGTATGTTGTTATTAAGGGAATTAAGATGTTCTAGGAATACACTTACACTATCTGTTGGTAATATTGTAAAAGTATCATCTACAAACCTCTTATAAATCCTGGGTGTGATGGGGGCAGTCTGCAAAGCTCGAGCCTCAAAGTCTTCCATATATATGTCGGCAACAACAGGCGATACTGGGGAGCCCATTGCCACACCATCGACTTGTATGTAGAATTTATTGTCCCACAACAGATAGCCAGTTGTTAAGCAATGCTTAAGTAGTTCTGCATATTCCTCAGGCATATTGTACTCTATTAGCTTCCTTTTAGTTATTTCAATACAGTCATGTACAGGTATGCATGTAAATAATGACTGTACATCAAAACTAACCATAGTTTCATTGTTTGTGAGACGTAGGTGTTTAATCTCACTCACAAAATGGTATGAATCCTTCACATGTGCTCTCGAGTTGCCTCTGAGTGGTGAAAGTGAAACGTCGGGGAAAGTGTAAAAATAAATCTAAATAGTATAATAGTATAGTAATAGTATAAATAGTTTTAATAGTTTCAATAATTTAATTAGCTTAAAAATTTGTAAAGTTTAATAGTGATTATAGTAGTGTAACAGTTTTTCAAAAAAATTTGTAACAGTGTCAAATAAACAACGCGATAAAATCCGTATATAGTAGTTTAATTTCAATATTATTATTATTTATTGTGAAATTTTGCCGCCCCTGCCGCTCTCATTACGCTACGCCACTGATTCTTGTAGGGGTCAGGCTTACAAACTTGTATTGTCGGTGATTATAATTTAAGCAGTATTCAGTGGAACTTAGTAGGTGACTCAGCTAATGTTTTTTTTTATCTTATCTTATGTGGGGGCCAGTCAGTGCAGACCGGCGACACTTCGACCCAGTGGGATCTTTTGTGTTGACACTCTCCCAATAACGACTGCCATATTTGTTCATGGCAGCCGGGACCGACGGCTTAACGTGCTCTCCGAGGCACGGAGCAGGCGATAACTGTCAATCAATACGCACATAATTTCGAAAAGTCATATAACTTCCGAAAGTCAGAGGTGCGCGACGTGGGTTCGAACCCGAGACCCTCTGCATTGCAGTCTGTTGGTCTCCCCACTGAGCTATCACTGCTCCAGCTAATGGTTACTCTCCCCCTGGTATAAGCCTGGTAATACTTATATAAATTAGTGCAACTCTACATTACATTACGAATACCATGGGACTTATATTGGACCTTAACTTGAGTGAATCACAGCACGGATTCGTGGGTATGAGGTCTACCAGTACGCATTTAGTAGCTTTTAGTGAAATGTTGACGACCGCCGTTGACCGCAGGCATCAAGTAGATGTAATTTACACCGATTTTTCCAAAGCATTTGATCGTGTCCCACACTCCACCTGTCTACTAGGTAATAAGGTTCAGTATTGATTGCTATTGTGGTACACCAGTAAAATACGTGTTCTCTTCAATGTGTTTATTGAGGTACTAAATTGCGATCTAAACGTTTGTCATATTTTAATGAGTGAACTGCGTAAACATCCCGCCCGCCAAAACAAACTGTTTTACATAATAATAATATAATCATTAACAAATTAGAGCACTGGACTGTATATAATGCAATTTGTATCGATAGTAATTTTATGAACTTTGTTAATCACACATGCAATTCTAGATTCACGTCCCTTATTAACAGGTGTTGTCCTGTGGTAGGAATATGAGTTTCGACAGTGGCCGCTTTAATTCATGATTTCCTTTGCGTTGGACTGTAACAACACGTACTAAATTATCGGACCCAGGATGGACAGCTTTCACTCGACCCAATATCCACTTATTAGGTGGTAAATCATCCTCTTTTATTATGACAATGTCTCCAATATTTGGCGATGGCACCTTAACTTGCCACTTATATCTCTGCTGCAAACTATTAAGGTATTCATTCTGCCATCGCCGCCAAAAGTCTTGGGTCATGTGTTGTATCATTTGCCATCTTGTGAGTAATGTAATATTCTTTTCCTTGTAACTGATATCTGGCACACTATAAGCGGTTCTCCTACAAAAAAATGCGCAGGCGTAAGTGGTGTCAGTGTCTCAGGCGTGTCGTCAAGTTGATAAAGTGGGCGTGAGTTCAAAGTTGCCTCTATTTGTGCCAGTAATGTATGTAGCCTTTCACGGCTTGGTAAGCTCGACCTTTCGATGTTCTTATTTGTACAGGTCCTGCGTAATCCACTCCACTGTTACGAAAAGCTCGGCTAGGTGTCACTCTTTCAGTAGGGAGCTGACCCATCATTTGATAGTTTGTCTTTCCTTTGCTCACAATACATATCTTACATATTCGAATACATTTTTTTACACCTGATTTCATGCCAATGATCCAGTATCTACTGCGAAGATAGTGTATCATAGATTGAATAGCACCGTGTAAAGTTTTAATATGTGGTTCTTGAATTAAAAGTTTTCCAATATGAACATCCTTTGGTATTATAATTGGTTGTTTTGATGTTTCAGACAATATTGCGTTTTGTAACCTGCCTCCAACTTTCAGTATACCTACCTTCCAGTATTCCTATCTGGTCTACGAATGGCACCAGCGTAATGAGTGGACTCTTGGAATTGACCTTTCCGTTTTTCTTTATCTGTTCTATTTCTCTTTCGAAGACTAGATTCTGATAATATTTTATCCATGTTTCCAAAATTGTTTCCATTTCTTCTACTGTTAAGTATTCTTCTAATTGTATTATATTTCTTATATGTTAAAATCTTCTACAATAAGCTAACACTCTCTTCATGCGCAACAGGGTTGAAAATCTTTCCCACAGAGGTGTATCTTCCTTGTACGTATTGGTATGACACAAAGCTTTAATTTCAATGTCTGTTGTAGGAACATCTGGTCTTAAACTGGGGATCTCTCGTTTCATTAACTAGCTGGGACCTTGCCACCACATCTTTAGGTTCAACAAATCTCTTGCTTTAAGCCCCCTGGTAGCAATATCTGGCGGATTTTTAGATGTATTAATGTAACCCCATCTTTTATCTTCCAGCTTTCTTTGAATGTCTGCAACCCTATTTGCCACAAAAGTCCGCCATCGATTTGGATTAGACTGTAACCATGATAACACTACCATTGAGTCTGTACAAGCAAAAGTATTGTTCATAGGTATCTTCAATACATCAGCAACATTCTTCACTAGGTCAGCCAGCAATCCTGCAGCGCATAATTCTAATCTAGGTATTGTAAGTTGTTTTACAGGTGCTACTTTTGTTCGAGATGCTACCATTGCTACATAAACTACATCATATTCATCAACTACTCTGAGGTAAGTTACTGCTGCGTATGAAGTTGAAGAAGCGTCTGAGAAACCGTGAATCTGGATGTATTTATGCCTTGGAGTTATGTGAAACCAACGGGGAACTGCAATGGCTTGCAGGTAAGGTAAATCTTCTCTATAATTTATGCATTCTTTAGGTATCTTTTCAGGTACTTCGTCATCCCACCCGAGATTACAGAGCCACAGCTTCTGAATCAAGACCTTGGCTACAATTATTACCGGCGATAATCACCCAAATGGATCAAACAACCGTGCGACATCAGAGAGAATGAATCTCTTTGTTATGGGATGTATCAATTCAGGTAAGTCAACAGTTACTTTAAATGTGTCATCCCGTCTGTCCCATTTTAAACCTAAAATTTTGATGACTTTATCTAGTTTTATCTCTAGTGAATCTGTAATATTTTCATTTGCTTGTAAATCGTTCAATACTTCTTCTGAATTGCTTGACCATTTTTGCATGTAAAATCCTCCCCTTTCAAGTATAGCTTTAATATCACGACACAATTTTTAGCTTCTACGACTCCTTCAGGTGAGACCATATGATCATCCATGTAATAACAGTGCTTCATTGCAGCCGCAGCTTCTGGATAATGGCGACCTTCATCATCAGCAAGTTGGATGAGAGTTCTAACAACAAGAAATGGTGCTGCAGCTGTACCGAATGTGACACCTTTTAGTTTATAACTACTTATGTCTTCATCTGTGTTATTCCGCCACACTGTGTTGTAACATTGTATGTTCTTCAGTCATTTTTATCATTCGATACATTTTTATAATATCTCCAATAATACAAATCTTGTGTTTTCTCCAATTTATTATGAGGCTACGTAGATCACGTTGCAAAACGGGTCCAACTAACATATTATCATTAAGAGAGTGGCCTCCCGTACCCTTAGCAGACGCATCGAAGACTATCCGCAATTTTGTTGTGTCTTTCTGCTCTCGAATCACTGCGTGATGTGGTAAGTAATTAGCTTGTTCATCTATGTTTTCACATTTCTGTAGATGTCCCATTTCTAAATATTCGTCTATTACCATTTTGTATTGTCTTTTAAAATCACTGTTTCTTCGAAATTTGTTTTCTAATTGTTGAAATCTCTTAATGGCAATTTTTTTAGTATCTCCTATCCTTTGTATAGTTTCTTTTAATGTTTGTTTTAGTGGTAATTGTACTATGTAAATACCCCTTTCATCTCTTACTGTTGTGGTTTTGTATATTAATTCACATTCTTCTTCTTCCCTTGTTAGTATCTTTCTTTTAGTATACGAATCTGTTTCTATCTCCCAAAACTTCTTTAGTATGTTATCATCTTCTGAAATCATTCTTGCAACGTGTAGTGTGATTACCTTGTTTTCATTGCTTAATGATTTGTCTTCCTTTTGACCCGAGAGTATCCACCCCAAACATGTTTTTTGTGCCACCATGCCATCAGGTATTCTAATTAAGCCGACATCTATTATTTTGCTGTAGACGTCAGCGCCAAGCAAGATGTCTATCCTACCCGGCGTGTCATACATAGGGTCCGCTAATTGTATAGTTTGGAGTTGTGGCCAGTTCATCGTGATTGTTTGTGAGGGTAATTTTTTAGACAAAGTCTTCAAAACATACGCCTTGACTTGAAATACTTCATTTGCTTTAAAACGTGATGAAACTGCGAAAACTACTCGGTGTTTGATAGGTATTTGTGATCCTTCTCCCACTCCAGAGACTACACCGTTGATGCATGTCTTCTTCAGCCGCAATAGTTCAACCACTTGCAGACACCAGTGCAGCCGCCGAACCCTGGTCAACCAAAGCACGAAGTATGTGTGTATCTCCATTGCTTGCTTTGACTACTACTTGTGCTGTTGCTAATAACGTTTGATGACAAGGTTGTTCTCTTGAGAAGTGTGCTCTTGTGATTCGTTGTTCCGGTTGTAATTGTTTGTTCTGGTTGTAATTGTTTGTTTTCCTGACTTGACTCTTTCGGTCGATGTAGAAGGGAATGGTGTTTTCTTCTGCAAACTCGGCATGACGTTCTTTGTTTACAATTATACACACTATGGTACGGCACGAGGCAATTAAAACATAAGTTGTTCTTCTTTACAAATTCATGTCGTTCTTCTACGGGTTTACTTGCAAAATCTTTACAATCATATATATAGTGTTTATCTTTGCAATAAGTGCACAAGGGTAATACATTTTCACTACTGTGCGTTGATTTGTTATTGGCTTGATCACCCTTTAATGCGATATGGAATGCCTTATGACCTTGTGATTTCTCTCTCGTAGTGTGGCTGGCCGGAGTGATTAGTTTCAGAGTGCGAAACTTTGTCTCAAGAAATTTTCGTAACTCGTCCCATGAAGACAACTCATCACTGTTTTCTTTGTATGCTTGCTCTTCCCATTCCTTCAACGACTCTGGGTCCAGTTTCTGTGTTACTAGAAATACTATTAATGGATGCCAAGAGGCGGTACCTACTTTAATGTTATTCAAGCTGTTTAAACATTCCATCGTTGTATCGAGTAAAGTATTAATTTGATTAGCTGTCTAAATTGTCTTTGTTACTTTTTCTGGTTATATAATCTTCTTAAGAGAGAATTCACTATCATTTTCTTATTGCCAAAACGTCCCTGTAATAATTCCCATGCTTGTGTATAATTATTTTCAGTGACAGATATATGCGTAATAACAGCTCAGCCTCACCAGAAACGCTTGTTTTTAAATAGTGTGTATGGCCCAAAGGTGTGTGTTAAGTTATAACGGGTGAGTTGACGTAAATCACGGATTAATAAGAATAAAAAGTTTATTACGATAAATGTACAAGTTAATTATTATGGATGCTAATCCGTGGCGAATGTTATGACAGTTTTTAGTCAACTGAATGTATTTTAAAGTAAACGCGGAAAGTAGGTTACAGCGTAAGCACAATACCTACGCGATGTCTGTACGTTAACCGTACATAGTGTAGCTTCTGCACATCGCTTATGGAAGTATTGCGAACAAGCGCGGTAAATATATCCTTGTATGAAGGCCATTCATCATATTTTCCTGAGAACGTCGGGATCTGTATGCGTGCTAACTTGGCAAACGGGCATTGACCATCTTGCGACGACGTTGACATGTTAGCAGCCTCAGTTATTCTTTGTTGAGACTCCAAGTTCGATATGAGATCGGCTAAGTCGCCCCGTAAACATAGATACATGTCTTCGTAAGTATAATATGCCTCATTGAGAAAATACGGCAGAAATCCCCGCTGTTCCCGTGGTATACACTTCATCAGGCTACTGTGCGCTTGTTTGAATGTGTCCCAATATTCTTCAATACATTTCAGTCTTGCTTTTACATAACCCTCCGTTAAACGTAGTTTTGGGCATTTCTTAAGGTTTGTTTGAGCCTTTTGTATCATACTTGCTACATCTTCCAGCGTAGATAAGTATTTACTTTATTCCGAGGTTGGTGACGTCATTTTCAAAATGTTTTGACCAAATTCACGTATAAATATAACCAATGTAATGCTATAATTCACTTTCGTTCACTGAGTTTTATAACTTTTATAATAAAATCTTCACTAATCACTTGTAAACAAGGTGATTAATATCTATTAGAATGCAGTCCTTTTGTATTCACGCGGCCGAGTCCGCTACCGTAGCAATCATTAAGCAATCCGGGTCGATTGGACCATGTCTACTAGGTAATAAGGTTCAGTATTGATTGCTATTGTGGTTCACCAGTAAAATACGTGTTCTCTTCAATGTGTTTATTGAGGTACTAAATTGCGATCTAAACGTTTGTCATATTTTAATGAGTGAACTGCGTAAACACCACCCTTATACACAAGTTATCAGCGTACGGAATCACTGGTACTTTACAGCTGGCTTAAATCTTACCTGGAACATCGTCTCTCTTTTGTTGCGGTCAACAGCTTTCAGTCTAACATGTATAGGGCAACCTCGAGGGTTCCCCAAGGTTCCCATATCGACCCTATTTTGTTTAACGTTTTCGTTAACGACATTCGACAATTTCTTTTGCATTCGGATTGTTTTATGTATGCAGATGATCTTAAATTTTCTAGGATTATTCAATCAAGTGATGACGCTACATCGATTGAGAGAGATGTTGATGCGCTTGTCCAATGGTGTAGGGATAATGACATGGGCCTAAATGTTAATAAATGCTACCACGTGAAATATTCGAGAAAGAAAAGTCTATTTATAGCATTAGTTCCCAAAGTGGTCCAGGTGGACCCCCAGGGGTTCACGGGAGACTCGACGGGGTTTTACGTTGGCTTGACAAAAAAATGGAGATGCACAATTCGTAAGCGCGGGTCCACGTAAATTTACTTGTTTTCGATAGTGAAGAACTAAAATGTTGACGTCACCGACTGTTCCTTGTACAATCTTCTTCTTCAGTCTTCCGATTCTTCGGTGGAGAATTACTAAAAAAAAAAGTTCAGTTCGTCTACCGTTATTGGGTCAGTACCGAGAATTTCTAAAAACGAAAACGTGAGCCGAAGAGATTTGATAAAAATTTTTACTAGCATGAACTTGTTTAGCTGCAGGGGGTCCACCGGAACCAGCAAAATTTTAAAAGTGGTCTACGAGGAAAAAGTCTGGAAACCTCTGGTTTACAGAGTGGGCTCAACAGTTATCCAAGAGGTGAACCAAATTAGAGATCTAGGGGTTACATTCGACAAAACGTTAACATTTGTTCCTCATATCAAAAACGTTATCAAAAAAGCTTCGAAAATGTTAGCCTTTGTTATTAGGAACGTTGCTGGATTCAGGATTCAAGCGAAGTAGTACCAAAATACTGTTATACAACTGCATGGTGCGTAGTGTCTTGGAATAGTGTGATACAGTCTGGCGGCCTCTCTATGCCACCCATCATCTTAGGCTGGAGCGTATCTTTCTGTGGCATCTAGCTTCTTCATCAGGCATAGCTAAAGAGAAACTTTCGTATGAAGCGAAGCTTTCTCACTTTAAGATGGTATCCCTGCAAAAACGTAGAAGAAGTATCTCCGACTCTATTTTTCTATGTAAAGTGCTCCGTGGCAAAGTAGACTGTCCTCAACTACTTTACAGGTTCTCGTTTCGTGTTCCTGCTAGATATCCACGTGCCCCTATTACTCCCCTGCATCCTCCTCTACGTAGGACAGTGCTCGGTGCTAGCCCAGTAGTTCCCCGCCTGTGTAGGCTGCTAAATAGTTATAGTGATCTTGTTGATGTGCACTCTGACTCGCTTGGTAGGTTCCGCAGAATAGTATCTGATAATGTTTAAAACTTAGAATTTAAAATTTATATAATCACATTTTTTTCTATGTAAACTTAACTTTAAAGAATATGATGTGTAAAATAATAATGTAGTTTACTCAGTATTAGTATTAATTGTTTTAATTTAGTTTTGTATGTAAAGGTTATCACTTAACACTTTTTATTCATGTTTGCTGAGCATTAATTATTTATTGTTAAGACGTGCATGCTGTGCTTACCTATAAATTATTGTCACACTCGCTTTAAGTCTATTTATCTTAAGTTTTTTGGAAATTGTATATGTGTGAGCAATTGTTGGTTAGCCATTAAAATAAATAAATACTACATATTTGCATGTTAATGTTAGTAACTTAGCTTCGTAATTATTTCGGTATATATGTCCGGACAAAGCAGGACATTTCATCATCACCCTCGAGATTAATTACGTACAGTTCATTTAAATCCGCTCACACATCTGATGAGACACTCGCTGTATTGACATCTTTTTAAGTCTAATTTAGTTAATCTTGAATTATTTTGAACTGGGTGTGTGCGCAGCGGCAGTAGGGCGGCGCCGGCTCCGTGGGAGGTAGCGGAGCTGTTCGACCCGGCGCTGCGCGTGTTCCAGTTCCGCCTCGGGCCGTCGGGCGGCAGGCGCGGGCTGGCCGGCCGCCGCGGGCGGGGCGCCGCGCCGCCGCTGGCCTGGTACGTCAACGGCCAGCTCGCGCCAGACCTGCAGCTGCGCCGCGGCCTCGTCTACAGCTTCAAGGTACGTCCGCGCTCACAGCGCCTCCCTCACCTCTCGAGCCCGACTGACACTGACCGCACGCTCGGCCCACAGGTCTGGGGCGGCAGCGACCCGCACTCGGCCAACGAGTACCACCCGCTGATCGTGACGGCGGAACCGGTGGGCGGGCTGGAGCGGCTTACGGAGGCGGCGCAGCGCGCGGCCCGGGTGCTGGCCGGCGTGCACTACACGCGGCGCGGCCGGCTCGCGCCCACGGCGGCCGGCGGGCTGTGCCTGGCGCGCCACGCGCCCGCCGCCGACCGGCGCCGCGACGACGACTACGCGACGTTCCGCGCCTACAACCGCTCGCTCACGTGGCAGTGCGGGCCCGACCCGCCCGCCGACCTGCTGGTGGCGCCCAACACCACGTGGCCCGACGTCGTCTACTACCACTCCTTCACGCACGCAGGTAACCACCGCGCGCCCCCATCTACTATATAGCCTCATGTAACATTCTCTACGACCTGATTTATGTATGCCCCATTCTCATTCTCTACTCAAAACTATCAATGAGAGTTAGTCTACTTCAAGCAAGGTTTATTTTGCCGATAAATCTCAGACACAGTCGTTGACTGTATGTAGTATTACTTGGTAAAGATACTTGACATAAATGTTACACCATAGACCCATTATACTTTCTTGTGGAACCCCTCTTGACGTCTATGTAATTGTGTCATTGTTTACTTTATTAAATATATGCGCATAAGGCGGTGCGCGTTTAGACGACTACGTTGTTGACATGGGGCTTCACGGAGAGGGCGCGGTCGATGGTCACGCCGAGGTATTTCACCGTCGCGGACCACTCGATGTTCTCTCCCATGAGCTTCAATTTTGGTAGGGCTATGCTGCCCATGGAGATCGCCTGAGTCTTCACCACGTTGACCGTCAGTCTCCAGTCCTTCAGCTTGTGATAAGCGACTGATAAGGGTAGCCGGTTGCCCAATTAAATTGCGTAAATAAGGACTTATATTTTTATAGGGTATTGATGCCCATTGAAAGTTTAAATTTAAAACTTTCAAATTACATATTGCTGTCATAAATACCAAGTATAGTTTTTGTAAAATCGGTGTATGTGTGCGCAGTAAAAGGTAGAGTCGATGCATCTCGATCGTGTTTTACATTGAAGTGAAACTTCTTTATCGACGTATGGGAGAAATTTTGTAGCAGTGTAAAAAAAATCGTCACGTTTTTCGGTTACGCGCCATGTTGCTTTTTTATCAAAGTTTAGTATAATGACGTAAAGAATATAATGTAATATATTTATAATAATAACAACAATATATTAGTTTTGAAGTTTGGTTTGAAATAAGAATAACAATATATTAATTTGAAAGTGATAAAATAAAAAGACTTATTCAAATTTAAGTGAATTTACAAGAAAAGTGAGAGTGATTATATATTTCGTTTTATAAATTCAACACGTATGAGCATGATTTTAATATTTATTTGAGGTTAACCTCACTTTTTGATTGTAAGTATCAGTGAATGTATATAAATCTGTTAAAATTAGCAAGTATTAATAAATATGACTGTAAATCTAGTGAACATTATTAATTCTAAAAACAAAAAAAAATATAAATAAAAAAAAAATTATATGTCGTAAAGAAGTTCACTTCTTACCTGTGTACTCTGGTACACACACATTTTTTAATTAATATCTTTCCTTCCTTATATTAGTGTATTATTGCAGGAATATTTATATTAGTCATAATATCAAGGATTATAAATTCTATAAAAATATTTTTTATTAAAACCAATCAAAGTTCAGGTATTGGTAGTCGTATGAATAAAAAGACATTTAAATTTTAATATTACATAGTTATTTGATTATGCTGTGGATACAATTGTCCTTTAGTGATTTACTAGTTCAATGAATATATTAGTAAACACCGATTCCTACTGACACAGGCATGGGCGGGCGCATATTCGTGGTGGACCGGCACAAGCGCAACATCGCGCGCGCCCGCGCCTCGGCCGCCGGCGCCGGGCCCGCGCCGCCGCGCGCCGGCCTCGCGGGCCTGGCGCTGCTGCTGCTGCTGGGCTGCCTGCCGTGAGCCGCGCCGCGCGCACTCACGTCGCGACGCTACATAATCATATACTTGTACATAATACCAACTATAAATAAAACACTTATCCTACACAGATTGCCTAGTTTTATTTGGAATAAAACCACAACGATACATCGATATACATCCTTAGTTCCCAAAGTGGTCCAGGTGGAACCCCAGGGGTCCACGGGAGATTCGACGGGGGTCTATGTTGGCGTGACAACAAAATGGGGGTCCACAATTCGTATTATTTGCTTTCGATTGTAAAGAACTAAAATGTTAACTTGACTTCACCTATCAATCTAGGCAGATAATATTTTAAGCTCAGCGACTGTTACTTGTAAAAACTTGCATAAAAAAGCCAGCCCGCCTACCGTGGTAGATTTATTTGATTCTTCACCTATATAAATGGAATATGGTAGAAATTTTGCTGCAGGGGGTCCACCGGAACCAGCTAAATGTTGAAAGTGGTCTATGAGAAAAAATGTCTGGGAACCTCTGATATACATAATAAATAGGTTATGAGAGAGAGGCGGGTGGGGGTTGTATAGAGGTGGGGGCCTAGGGCTGGTGCAGGTCGAGGACGGCGCGGAGCGTGCGCGGCGGGCGGCAGGTCGGGCGCCAGGCACGCCAGCGTCACGTGGCGCACCACCGCACGTCTAGGGCCGGTGTAGGTCGAGGAAGGCGCGGAGCGTGCGCGGCAGCGCGGCGGGCGGCAGCTCGGGCGCGCGGCGCCGCGCCGCCAGCAGCGCGCGCGCCGCCAGGCACGCCAGCGTAACGTGGCGCACCACGCGCACGCGCGACCCGCGGTTCAGCGCCACCAGCTCGGCCGGCGAGTCGCCGAACTTGTTGGGCTGGTCCAGGTGCGCGCCGCCCGCCAGCAGCACCTCCACCAGCTCCGTGCTAAAGTTGTACGGGATGGCGGCCACGTGCAGCGGCGTGCTGCGCGCCTCGTTGCGCACGCACACATCCGCGCCGCACTCCAGCAGCAGCGACACTACCGGCACGCTCGGAAAGATGGGCGTCACGTCTATCTCGTCCGCGAAGTACGTGGAGCGGATGACGTTGAGCCGCGACACGCACAGGTGCAGCAGCGTGTCGCCCGTGTGCGCGCTGCGCACGTCGGCCGCCACGAGCGCGCGCACGGCGGCCGCGGCGCCCGCGCGCTCGGCCGGGCCCGCCGTGTGCAGCAGCAGGAACATCACGTGCGTCACGCAGCGCAGCGCGCGGTCGAACGTGTCGGCCTGCGCCTTGTGCACCGGCCGCACCTCCAGCGCGCGCCGGCACCCTGCCACAGGACAACGACTCGTTAAGGAGCTGGAGGCCGTCGTACACTGACTGAGCTATGTTAGTGAGACACTCACCCGGCAGGTCGTCGGCCAGCAGGCGGAACACGCGCAGCACGTCCTGGTGCGCGGGCAGGCCACGGCCGCGCTCGAGGCGGCCGCCGCGCGCGTCCAACATGAGGCGCGTGAGCGCGCACGCCGTGTGGCACGTGTCCGTGGCGAGCAGCGAGTCCTTCTCGATGCGTATCTGCAGCGCCCAGGACCACAGCTCGATGCAGCGCTGGTAGCGGAAGGCGTCGGCGTAGGAGGCGCCGCGGTACATGAGGCGGAACACCGTGTCCTTGTGGTCGGGGCCCAGCACGCGCGCCACCACCAGCAGCGACTGCGTGCGCAGCGCGTCCATGTCGGTGGCGGCGTGCTCCAGCTCGGCGGCGGAGCGCCACTCGCGCGCGAGCCCCAGCGCGCGGTGCGGCGCGCGTACGGGGCGCTTGGGGATGTAGGCGCCGCAGCCGTGGCGGATGGCAGTGGCGCGGCGCCATGACGCCAGCGCCGCCGTCACGTCGTTGAACTCGTCCAGCTGCGTGGAGCCCAGCAGCTCGTAGGCGTCGGCCATGCGCGCGGGCTCGTAGCGCACGCGCCCCGCCAGCAGGCTGACGATTTGCGCGGCGCCCTTGATGCAGGCGGTGCGCAGCGCGTCGTCGCCGGCGCGCGACGCCAGATGCGGGTCGGCGCCGTGCTCCAGCAGCAGCCGCGCCGTCTCCACGCGGTGCTCCTGGATGGCGTAGTGCAGCACGGTCTTGAGCTGCGTGTCGCGCGCGTTCACGTCCGCGCCGTGCTCCAGCAGGAAAGCGCACAGGCGCACGGACTGCACCGAGTTGATGAGGCACGTGCCGCCGTTGTGGTTGGGCCGGTGGATGTCGGCGAAGCGCGACACGAGGTAGCGCACGACGTCCATGTGCGTCATGAAGCACGCCGAGCGCACGGGCGTGGAGCCGCTGTCGCTGCCCGCGTTGAGGTCGGCGCCCGCGTCCGCCAGCACCTGCAGCACCTCGAGGCGGCCCGTGACGGCGGCGCACCACAGCGGCGTCACGGTGTGCACGGAGCGGTCGTCCGGCACCTCGTACACGCCGCGCTGCTCGATGTCGGCGTCGCACACGTGTATGAGGTACTCCACGATCTCCACGTTGCCGCGCTTGCACGCCACGAACAGCGGCGCGCACCCGTCGCGCTTGCGGTCGCACACGGCGCGCCGCGCGCGCGGGCTCATCCTGCGCCGAAGGGACATGCGCTGTTTACATGTTTATATGGGTACAGGGCTCTAGCACTAAACAACTGCAGTATGAGGGACATCGTTAAAGCTGAGAAACAAGTATAAGAACGACAGGGAGCGAGGCGGCCGCCAACTGCGCACTACACAGTATAATTATATCTACATGCATATTTCATTGTATGCGCGCGCAGTTGAATTAATAGACTTTTTAAGAGTAGGTAACACATCACTTACCTAATCTAAGTATTATAATTTTTAATGGTTTTAAATTTAAAAAGCAATTTTAATGGATCAATTAATTAAGACAGATTAATAGCAATATAGCATTATTATTTGATTTAATGTTGGATATTAATTTGGCTGTAATCGCAGCAAGGCACCAAGAAACCAAGACCACTTTACAGCAATGTAATCTTCATGCCAGTCTTTGAAACAAAGTCCACATAATATTGTCTTACACAATCAACAGATATAGGGCCAACACAACCACTAAGTGGTAAACTTGCAACTGCTTGCTGCTGCATTAGCACAACTCATATTTATCCATAATCGATGTGAATATATTTAATGGCATTGTGACAACTATGTATAAATTAAAAATACCTACATATATGGAGTGAATACTAACTATAACACAATGCAGGTTACTTTGCAGTTTAAGCAGATGTTAACCTGAGATGGTGCTGAGGTCCTGGAGTACACATAATACAACTATTTCTGAAATACTGCCACTGCAAGAAATATTCTTTGTCATTGGGATTCTCTCAACAAGACATAAAAGTGCACCACTCGAATATGTTAAGGACAGAGCACTTGAAATAGATGCCACATATAACCACACATACCTACAGACCCTCAAGAGTAGAGAAGTACATACAGCTATAATTTTAGGTCCTATATAGTAAAGATGATACTTCTGTCATTTCCCAGACTGTCACAGTTATTAAATTTCTTGTCAGCAAACCAATAACATTTGTTTGTCGCAGAGACATAGTCTTCCTCTTTCATGTAAAATAAATCAATATGGGTTTTTGAATCGTGCCATCTTGTATATTATCTTAGCCTTTTAAATCTGAATTAGAGAAGCCCTATTTTAGTTTAAGTTTTCTTTTAATATAATATCCTAACAATAGAACCACTGTATAAAATAATAAAATGATTAATTTTAAAATATTTAATTACTTGTACACAATGCATGTATCTTAGAAGTTTTAATGTATATGACAATGGCACACATTAAAATATATACAAATACCATTCTACGATACAGCAGTTAAAATGCTATTCAATAACAAGTGACCCTTTAAACAATAGATATAACGCATGTGATATCACTAAAGCGTAGTTAAGTTAGGCAGCAGGCTCACCTCTCGAGCGCCGTGCGGAGGCGGGCCGACAGCCGCGCCCCGGGCGCACTGTGCTTACATTCCTGCATCAGTTCGTGGAAGACGGTGTCATGGAGCTTCGTAGGGTCTGTGAAGTTCCTGGAGCCGCCGTTGCCACTGCTGCTGCTGCCACCGCCCTCCTCCCACATTCCACGCGCTGGTCGCCGTACCCCTGCCACTGTGAGCCGTTTGATTTCGGCTCACGAGAGCCGAACTCTAATTTCAAACAAAGAAACTGTCGAGGATCGACACAAAAATAACAATTTTCTTTATTGACGTTTGTTTTGTTTTCTTTTTTCTGCGTCTTAGCTAGAGATGTGTATTATCGATTAATTAATGTCATAATCAAGTCAATTAAAATTATTTTAACAAAGTCGACTATTTAAAAATAGTTGTGCTTATTTTAGCACGTCAGCAAAAATGAACAAAGTGTTAGAAGAATTAATTAATTTGTGATCCTTTACCAACTTTACTTATAAAAATATGGCAAACTAATACAGCATTACCTCCCAACTAGTAATCAGCCCAAAAATCAAAAATATTATTATTACAATATAAAATTGTTCACGCCCAGGCCAGGGTCCCATACAAGGTGGTCGGTCTCCTTTACCTTGTGATTAATGGATCGCCGCTGCACTATTAAACTATATAACTATTATTCAACTAACACGCAACAAATGTTTATGGTTCTCATTATTCGTATTTTCGTTGATTTCATTGATCGCAGCGCTAATATCGTATGCAGTCACAACTATTATGATCTAAATTATTATGACATAGCAGCGCTCCCAGCGCCACTTGCCATTTTCTATTAAAATGTATTGTTATAGATACTGTTGCATAAAATTATGTGTATCAGTGTGTGATTTAGATTGATCGTATTATAAAACTCTAGACTTTATGATATGAATTTGAAATGTCTTAACGAATTATATCAGTAGTAGTCTTACTATTCCAGTACCAAATTTACTCACGTGATATTTATAACTATAATACATTAAAAGTTTATATCTTTTACTTGGGTTAAGTTACATGTGTTCATTAAAATTTGTTGAAACTTTAAAAAAATTAAAAATGTGTGTGTGTACCAGAGTACACAGGTAAGAAGTGAAACTTCTTTACGACATATCATTTTTCTACTATTTGCAACTTCACGAAAATGGGGTAGATAAGGCTTAAGCCTTAAGAAATATGTAATGACTTAATCAATTACACAAGTTATGAATAAATAATTGGAATTATCTTTTCAAAGTAATACAATTATATGATGACAGTTAATCTTGTAGAAATGCAACGATTTTATAAAATTAAAAATGAATAAATAAATCATTAAAAACGAATAATTAAAAAAGATGTACGTATACATATTTTTATTTTCTAATCGTGTTTTGTTTTATTTTTAAATTATTATTTAATTTATATTTTTTATTGTTTTTAGAATTAATAATGTTCACTAGATTTACAGTCATATTTATTAATACTTGCTAATTTTAACAGATTTATATACATTCACTGATACTTACAATCAAAAAGTGAGGTTAACCTCAAATAAATATTAAAATCATGCTCATACGTGTTGAATTTATAAAACGAAATATATAATCACTCTCACTTTTCTTGTAAATTCACTTAAATTTGAATAAGTCTTTTTATTTTATCACTTTCAAATTAATATATTGTTATTCTTATTTCAAACCAAACTTCAAAACTAATATATTGTTGTTATTATTATAATATATTACATTATATTCTTTACGTCACTATACTAAACTTTGATAAAAAAAGCAACATGGCGCGTAACCGAAAAACGTGACGTTTTTTTTTTTACACTGCTACAAAGTTTCTCCCATACGTCGATAAAGAAGTTTCACTTCAAAAATGTTAAGGAATTTATGGGTTTTGTGGAGTTGAAAAAAAATGGATGCCCAAACGATAGCTGCTGAAATTAATGGAGTTATCAATACACTAAATATTGACGCTAATAAATGCGTGGGACAGGGCTACGACCGACGGATGTGCTACGATGGCAGGAAAAAAAGAGCGGAGACCCAAACATATTAAAACAAAACTTATAAAAAGGGTTTATATTTTCACTGCGTCTACCACAGATTAAACCTTTTGTTAAACGATTTAAATAACGATTCTGAGATCCGCAACTGCATTGGCATCGGAACCGTAAAAGATATGATAAATTATTTCAGAGAATCGGTTCTGCGTCAAAAATATGCACCAAAAAAACCATTACTGTGTGTAACAAGATGGTCTCATAAATACCAAAGTATTTCGAAGTTTAAGAAATATTTTGTCAAAGTTGGAGAAGGTTTAGCAAAGCTTTCCCGGGAAGGTAATTTTGGGACAAGGAAAGTAGCTTTTCAGTTGTTATCCGCTGTCAGCCAAACCACATTTATATTTGCTCTATGTATTATAGACAAATACAATTCTCTGCTGCAACCCGTCGCAAACATATAACAGTCTAAAACGCTGAACATTATAAGATGTGCAGAACATAATTATACAAACCATAATCACTGCAGTTGCAGAACACAGGCGTTCCGCGGAGGAAGGGAGTGAAGATTCAATGAAATCATCTGAAGAAATTGCTACAGCTTTGAACCTTGAGCTGCGTTTACCTAGAAGCAAGCCGCCAATAACAAAGGGCGAGTAGTTATAGTTAGCGAGTATTTTCGTCGCTCGTTATACGTGCCCTATTTAGATTCGTTATTACCTTCATTAGAGACGAGATTCGGCAAAGACCATTCACCAGCGTTTAATTCGACACTGAATTATACAGTGCCAAGAGATATATATGGAAAAATTGTATAAAATCTCCAGGTTGACCTCTTTAAATTCTCGGGACTGAGGGACTGAACCTACCCCACGGTAGGCGAGCTGCCCTTTTTTTTAGTAATTCGCTACCGAAAAATCGAAAAACCAAAGCAGAATCAGTTTCGGCGATTTTCTGGCGACTGACTGTTGATATTGAATCTAGCGACTCGAATCGAATTTATAGGAGTTGGCAACACTGAATATATTACGGAATCCAGTTCAATTCAACCACATATAAACAAATAGGTACAAAAAAATCTAAGCACAAGTTTTAGGATTTGCAGTACCCAAAGAGTATAACTATACTACGGAAACCACTCGTGAATCGTGATAGTATTATGTGCCTTGATTAGGAAATAGTGCTATTTATTATATACCTAAGTACTCTTAGTTATTGGCTAGTTATCAAGATGAGCGATGACGACAATGAAGAACTGCCGATGATATTCGTTAGTTCTTCAGTATCGGATGCGGTAACTAATATTACTTGTTTATATTAGATTTATTAAAAAAAGAAATAAAATTAAGCGATATAAACGTCGTTATTTTAGTATTTTATTGAATAGAGATGTAAAGTAAGCTTCAATGCAACTTTCTCGCTCGCTCGTGTCGAGTAAGTCATAGTAACTGCATAGGTACCTACCTATATAATGTAGTGCAATTAAACCATGAAAGAAAAGTAAATACTAGTGTACTGCTGTGTATAGTATGTCCATTTTAGAACTTGCTTAACTAATATAGAATGGTTTAGAGAGTAAACCATGAGCCCAGTTAAGTAAATGTGGCAATTGTTGATACAACACTCACCATTAGTTGGCTCCTGACATGTTATGAAGACACCAATAGTCCAATACACGCACAGCAGTGCAGCTAGGCAGTAGGCGGGCAGCAGGTCTTAGCTCATGTCTTATATTTGTGCTGCAATGCTACTGTTATGACTGTTGTGTAACACTTGTTTTATACAAGTACTCTAATGTTGAACATAGATTTCATTTGTTTTGACTTTTACTCTTTGTTTGATAAGCACTTCTGCTGAAATGACAAGACAATGACTCAAAGCTGTATTTATACTAACAGTAATCTTTTATTGATAATAAAAACAAATGATAATTGTATTAAAATTGAATGTTATATTGTTTAAACAGTAGGTACCTACATGTTATCACAGTGAACTTCAACTAATAATTTGATTGTTCAAAATAAAACTTATGTCAGTGACAGAGCTTGTGCTACTTTGGAACATTTCATTTTATAATAAACTAGCTTTTTCGCGCGGCTCCGCCAGCGTAGTACCTACATCAATAAAAAGTAGCCTATGTCCTTCCCCGGGTTTTAAACTATATCTGTACCAAATGTCATCTAAATCGGTTGAGTGGTTAAGTCGTGAAAAGGTAACAGACACAGACAGAGTTACTTTCGAATTTATAATATTACTAGCTTTTGCGCGCGGCTCCGCCCGCGTGGTACCTACATCAATAAAAAGTAACCTATGTCCTTCCCCAGGTTTTAACACGTTCAGCGCCATGCTTTCTCGCCGCATCTATCAAATATAACAGGAAAAATGCTCAAGAAAAGCTAAACACTAAACATCTGGGGATAGCAACTGAAAATCCTCTACCTAAGTGCAACTCTTACAGGCCAGTAAATATCTGGACACCTTGAATAGTCAACTTCAGAGGCCAGTGTATCATTGAATATACACCGCGCCAAACATTTTGTACCCCAGATGTATCTGCCCTCAGATATCGTTTGGTGTACCAAACGATATCTGAGGGCCAGGGCTACAAAGTCATATACAAAATGTTCGGCGCGCGCGGTGTATATTCAATGATACACTGGCCTCTGAAGTTGACTACTCAAGGTGTATAACCAGATATACACTGACCTGTGAGAGATGCACTAGGGTGTATAATGAAATATACACGTGGCGCTGAACGTGTTAAACTATATCTGTACCAAATTTCATCTAAATCGGTTGAGTGGTTTAGCCGTGAAAAGGTAACAGACAGACAGACAGATAGACATACAGAGTTACTTTCGAATTTATAATATTAGTAAGGATAAAATATATAACATAAGAATAAAATTATCTAACTAATCTAACAAATCCTGAAGTCAAGGTGATTTCATTGTTGTTGTGTTATTGTTCAAAGTGCAACATGTTTCTAGGAGAATGCAACAATCTTTATATTTTACTTTATGAAGATGCACTGAGAGTAGGTATAAATGATAAAACAAAATGTGCATTTAAAACTTTCTCGTACTGACTCCTGACACCTGATGAAGCAGGTTTGGATACAGCTAGTGGTTAAGTGGCACTGCTGATGCTAAAGTTAAAAAAAGAGTATTTGTATAAAATTACAATATATATTTTTATTATTATTACTAAAACTTATTAGTTTTTCTGCATCACTATACTACATGGAACCTGTAAGGAAACAACTTTGTATTTTAGAATAGGTACTACTAATATTATATTAATGTGAATGTGAGTTTGTTTATTTGTTGTTGTTACTTGATCGCAATTTATTGAAAAATCTACATTAACACAAGTGCAGCCACATGCAAAATTTTGATTTGAATGTAAATAACATGGTAGTTTATTCGGTTTATTCCCATCCAGTAACACCCAAACGTGTAACAGTGTTACTTGTTGGGAATTTTTTTCCCAACGAGTAACACTGTTACTCGATGGGAATAAAAAGTTTCATTGAGTAACAGTGTTACACGATGGGAAAAGGCACGGGTAAAGCATCCCATCGAGTAACACTATTTATTTTATACATTATTTCATCATATGTTACAATCTAGTAGTATTATTATGATTATACTACTTAATCACAGTTTTGTATATGATAGATTTGAAGATGTACCAGGACTACATACCATTATAGGAGATATTTTAGTAGACATAAAATATTTATTTGTTACACAGAATATGGTCAGACTTAGTTTTGTTTAAATAGCTATTCATAATTCCTCGAATAGATGACCTGTTGCACTCGGCAAAACCCACTTCATACGTGACGTCATTAGATTTAAAATCTGGCTACTGGCAAATCAAGCTTAGAGAAGAGGATGAGGAGGATAAAACAGCTTTCATTACACCCTTTGGAATTTATTTTAAAAGAATGCCATTACGTAATGCACTTGCTACCTTTTCGGCGTTTAATCGATAGATTCAAAGTAACCCTGGAGCACGTTACCATGCTGGCATATCTAGATGACCTTATATTTATGTCCAGAACCTTTGATCAACATATCTATAATTTGAGGGATATACTGCAAAGAATGAGAGAATATAACTTAACCGTGAACAAAGAAAATGTAAATTTTGCTGCTCGTCAGTTAAATATTTGGGGCATATTATAACGCCGAGGGTCTTGAAGCCTGATCCGGATAAGAGAAAAGCTATCTTAGACAGACCAAACCCCAAAAATCTTCAGCTATTAATATCCTTCTTGCAGATTTGCTTCTGGAATCGCCGATTTATTAATAATTTTTCAGCCATTGCCGCAGCCACTAACATAACTTACTAAGAAAAACGTTCCCTAGGAATGGAATCCAGAACAAGAGGCGTACACGACTCTCAAACAAGAGTTAATAACCGCACCTGTTTTGTGGGAAGCAGATGACACTAAGCCTTTCGCATTAAAAACTGATGCCAGTAACTACGCGCTTGGAGCAGTTCTAGTCCAGGAAATGAAAGAGGAGGCTTGGAAAGCCTATGTTGACAGACATTGGCGCACTCATCCCCAATATAAGCCAGGAGATTTAGTTCTTGCTAACTTACATCCTGTGAGTAAACAAGGGCGTAACTGCTAAATTCATACCTCGTAGAGATGGACCAAATGTAATCGTAAAGCAACATGGTCCCGCTTCCTTTAAAGTAGCTTCTTTAGATACACCTGATATCCCATTCGGTCTTTGACTCTGACTCCTTTCAAGAATGACCATTCGACTACAGTCTCAGAGACTGTGTGGCCGCTCAGAAGAAAAGGCTGACCAAGAAAACAAGTTGACGTCTCCACGTCAGTTTCAGAAGTGAAAAGAGGACGTGGACAACCTAAGAAACAATAAATTTCCAGTCCTTCTCGTCGAGACGTCTTCGAGGACTGAGGGAGAGAATGTAACACACCTACTTATCTAACCTTCTTCATACGTTAAAGTGTAACTAGTACGCCGTGTATCCACTAGATGGCGCTGTACTGATGACGTCAAGTTTTAGAAGTAGGTGTTAAGATTCTCCGTGAGCTAATGAGCTTCGTAGAATTAATTATTTTATGGAATCCAATCTGGAATGCATTCGGGATCGACGTCCTACTTTGAATTGATAATTGAGACTTCCTAGACATCGAATTAATCCTTTTGTCCTCTCGGGGAAAGAGGGTACCTATAGTGCACCTGTGTAGTAAGCTAGTTATATTTTTTTATAATGTATCGATATTGCGCCAAGTCTACCTATTAGTTATTTTTTCCTCCTGGGTATTTCATCGTTGTAACGAAACACCGTTACACATCTTTATAACGCACAATTAAAATTGAACCTGTTCCACCGTCTCTTATACGACATATTTGAAGATGTTGGTACTTGAATTACATAACGTTCTAGGAGATATTTCTTGTAGGTTTGTTGTTGTTGGAGCTCCAGACATAAAATCATCTCTTACAATGTTATGCAGGCCTAGTAATAACTAAAGTTAAGTCGAACCATCTGCGTGAAAACAAATTAACAAATCTATTAAAAAGATCTCCTATAATGTTATGTAGTCCTGGTACATCTTCAAATCTATCATACTATACAAAACTGATTTAGTAGTACCTATAATCAATTAATTATAATTACATACATATTTGAAATAATGTATAAAAAAATAGTGTTACTCGATGGGATGCTTTACCCGCGCCTTTTCCCATCGTGTAACACTGTTACTCGATGCAATATAAAACAGTGTTACTCGATGGGATACTTTACCCGCGCCTATTCCCAACGAGTAACACTGTTACTCGATGAAACTTTTTATTCCCATCCAGTAACACCAATACTTAGGGTGTTACTCGTTGGGACAAAAAAATTCCCATCGAGTAACAAACACTGTTACACGTTTGGGTGTTACTGGATGGGAATCTGATAGTAAAAGTGCTTTACGGTACATTTCCAAATGTGTATACTAGGGTGTCCCAAAAGATAAGGTAGGATTTCTTTTCTCGAAAATAAAATAGCATACCCTCTATTTTTTTCTAAATGGCCTTATTAGCTTAAATTAATAATAAATATTATTGCGATTGGATCATGACAATCATGCCGACTTGATACCAAACATAAAATATACATTTTTGTACTGGGTTAGTACAGAAGATTTCTAGAAGTTCGAGTTTGTTTAGTAAATAAAACACTAATAAACCTATTTAATATTTGACATAAAAAAACATCATTTTACAAATTTTCTTTGTAATGTTTGTTTTTTACAGTCTGGATAAATCTTCTGGTGTTTTTGTATGCAGCATAATAAAAATTGTTTTTGTTCCTCTTTAACTGTAATTAAACCATGAAATTCTTGCATCATTTTGACCGCTCTTTCAGCTGTATCGTTTACTGCCCTCAGCACTGAAACCTTCTTCTTGGCATCTTGAAACTAAGCGTTATTTCGCCATAAATACGGTTCTTCGTTCAGATCAAAAGATGTCATCAATTTAAAGCCGGGTGAACAACGCTTTACTTTTGACTGATACAAAGCAGTAGATGTTTTTGTCTAAAATAAAAAATGAAAACAAATTAAAATTTAAAAAGTGATGGAATTTAAAAGAAACAATATTTACTAATGAAATTTCCATACAATGAACCACAGAGTTCTTTGGTTGGAATGTAGCGTTTACAATGGGTTGATGGATTCTCTTTGGTTAAATTTTCAACCATTGTTATTTTAATTTCTTGGTCCACATCGTCGTCAAATAATGATAAAGCAGCTATTTCATCGGTTAAGTACGATAAATGCTGGCTTAATTTCTGTAAAGCTGCTTTTGAGACGTTTGTATCAATTTTTTCATAAGCCTTCATCGACTTCAAAAAGCACAAATCCTGATAAGATGCTTTTACAGGCAAAATACATTGGGGCCACGGCTTAACGTAGGATGTCACGATGAACAAGCAAACATCAAACAGTGCCGCCTTAGGTATCCTTGTTCGTCATTTTCAGTTAAGCGCTAAGAAGTGCTATTTTCAGTGCATAAATCGCCCTCGCCATCCACCTGGCTTGGTGTATGGCACCTAGAGGTCAAATTTTAAAATTTCGTTCTTTATCTCAGCCTAAAAATATCACTAAGAGCTCAATTAGTTCTCGATAGTCATCTCGGACTATATCTTTGGTCAATTCAGATTGGTAAAATTTGATCATGTTTTCTATTTCGGAAATAGTCAGATGCAAATCTAGTTTATCTTTATAGCACTGTATTTCATTCGGGTCGACACTCTTCCAGTTATCTCAGAACTTTTTGAAAATCGCAATATCCGGGCTTGTTGTCACTTGACTGATTTTTGCTTCGAATATGCTTTTTAATATTTAACTCATACATGTGATGGCGGCAGGCATATATGTGATGGCGGCAGGAAAGTAAGTTGGTCACATCTTTGAACTCCTGTTTGGCGCCGGCATAAAAGAAAGACAAATTATAACAAGCACATCGATCGTTCGAGCGCGTCGGCCGTAGTTAGCAAGTATTGACAAGTTCGAGTTTACCACTGGAGGCCGAAATTCGTTTGACCGTTTAACACAAGACCGAAAGAACTATTGGTCATTCTTTAGTTGATCGACTAAACAATTGACCGAAAGATATTTGGTCGAACGAACCATTGATATTTTTACATTTGATCGAGTGAACGTTTGGTCGAAAACATTGCAATCTTTGCTATCGTTTGTCAAATAGACCCAAGACCGAAAAACAATGGTTGGATTAAAAATACTGTATTATATTATGAATATTTTAATAGTAATATTATTATTTACCTATTCACTGTACATAGGAAAAGCTGTTTTCACTTTATACATTAATTTAGAAATATTAAAATGCGTGTAGGTTTTAATTACAATTACATTACTAGTTGTGTTTTTGTTTAGGTTTCATTATAAGATAAAACCTACACGCATTTTATATTTTCTAAATTAATGTATAAAGTGAAAACAGCTTTTCCTATGTACAGTGAATAGGTAAATAATAATATTACTATTAAAATATTCATAATATAATACAGTATTTTTAATCCAACCATTGTTTTTCGATCTTGGGTCTATTTGACAAACGATAGCAAAGATTGCAATGTTTTCGACCAAACGTTCACTCGATCAAATGTAAAAATATCAATGGTTCGTTCGACCAAATCTCTTTTGGTCAATTGTTTAGTTGATCAACTAAAGAATGACCAATAGTTCTTTCGGTCTTGTATTAAACGGTCAAACGAATTTCGGCCTCCAGTGGTAAACTCGACAAATTCCGATGCAAGTCGGCACGGGATATCGTGATCCTACCTACACCAAATTTGGTTTAAGCCCGGTTTCCACCGCGAAAGGGTAATGAGTGGGAAATGGTAAGCGGAACGGAATTCTTTTAAACAAAATATGTTTGCATTCCCACCAACATAGAGTTTTGTCTGTTGATTACCACTGCAAACGGATAACGACAGAGAGGAATCAGCGGAGCGAGCTGAACGGAATATGAGAAATGGGAAATGAATAGTCAATTTCCACAGAGAGCGAGTTCTATTGGAGTTTTGAACTGGTTACGTGCGGTAGTGTTTTGTCGTGAATTTGCGATGTTATCGAGTGACACGGAATTAAGTGAGGACAGTGATTATGTATACCGAAAGAAAAAGTATATATTATTATATCATCACTACATATAAGTAGTATAAAACAAAGTCGCTTCCCGCTGTCTGTCTGTGCCTATGTATGCTTAGATCTTTAAAACTACGTAACTGATTTTGATGCGGTTTTTTTTAATAGATAGAGTCATTCAAGAGGTTTAGATGTACTAGCGGTCGCCTAGTGCTCGAAACTCGACCAAAGTTTGCCTGAAAGATATTGCTGATATAATATGTCATTATATATTGCGTGTTGCTTTATGAACCAATTAAAACGACGATGTGGTGATTGAATATTGACTGGTTTATTGTTACTTAATTTAGGCTTATATACTAAGTTATTATACATACGTAGTACGGACCTATATAGGAAAGGGAAATTATGATGTTTACTTTATTTGCATGATTAACAATATTAACTATTATGTATTACGGCACGTAGTATTTTGCTTTGCTAATAACAAGTTATATATATCACGTTTGCATGTACTATACTATACTATGATATACTATGGCTTTCGCCATAGATATTCCCCCCTTGAAGAAAAAAACTAAATTACACATAGTAATAATTAGATTAGAAAAAAATAATAATACAGATTAATTTTATGCCTACGTTTCTAAACAACGTTTGCGTCTCTAATTATTTTCGTAAGCCTCTTCTCGATCTTATTGCTTACGAATTTGAATACTATTATGACTATGGTTGCGATTGTACATATGACAACCCCTGCTATCGTCATGAATATTATCCAGCTCCGGATCCCTTGTACTTCCTCGACCACTTGGGAGTGCAGGTTTAATAAATCTTCTGGTTTTACTGCATTGTTCTGCACCATGTTGATTTGTTCCTTCTCGTGGCTCGAGTTTGATCCCATGCTATGTGTTGTTTCGACGCTGTGCTAAGTGAATGCATAAAGTAGTGTTATTCTAGCTTATATATTATAATTGGAATCTAACCGTCGGGCGGGAGATTCTACCAGAACGTGTTCTTGTTTCTGTTTTCTTATATGCTTGTGAAGTTTTCGTTATCTGGTCGTCTATTGTCCGTTTGCTTATTTTGCTATCGTTTAACATGAATGCAGGTTTAACTCTATCGATAGCTACACTTTTTTGTCGTCCGTTTATCAAGATCGTGAAGATCTTATCATTTCGACTGATGACAAGATAAGGACCATCGTACGGCGGTGTAAGACTTGGCCGTAATCGGTCACAACGTAAGAAAACGTGCTTACATTCCGATAACTGTGGGTGCACGAATATCTTGTCGTTCTTACTTTGTCTTTGTGGAACAGAAATCATGTGTTCTAAGTTGTCCTTAATTTCTCTGATAAAATCTGCGTATGTTGAGTTATTATGTGTCTCGAAAAATGCTCCAGGCAATCTAATTGTTGAACCGTATACTAATTCAGCTGCCGAGTATCCTGTGTCTTGCCGTAAACTCGTACGTATGCCAAGTAAAACGGTAGCTAACTCTTTTGTCCAATTGATTGTGTTACCTCTTGCTATCAATGCCGTTTTCAATGTTCTGTGCAGTCGTTCTACTTTAGAGTTTGACTGTGGATGATATGGGGAGGTTCGAATTTTATGAATTCCCATTAAGTTTGCAAAATTTTTGAATATTTCAGATTCAAATTGGCGTCCCTGGTCTGTGGTAATGTATTCAGGGCATCCGAATCGGGCTATCCAGCCTTCATATACCGTTCTGGCTACGGTTTCTGCAGTTATATCAGCTATGGGAAATGCCTCTGGCCATGAAGTACAACGATCTATCATTGTAATTATGTATCGTTTGTTTTTAGAAGTGGGTAGAGGCCCAACTAAATCAATATGAAGATGGGAAAATCTTCCTGTTGGCATGAATTTTCCGAATTGTGATTTTGTATGACGATGTATTTTTGCTCGTAGACATTGTAAACATGTCTCAGTCATCTTATTTACGTCTTTATTCATATTTTCCCATATATAGTTAGTTGAAATCAGTTTTCTCGTAGTATTCTTACCAGGCTGGCTAATGTTATGAAAACTTTCGAAGATTGTTTTCCTGAATTTGAGGGGCATAAAAGGGCGTTGTTTTCCTGTTGATATATCACAATAAATCTTAATATTATCTGGAAAATGTATTAATTCTATTTTTAACGATTTATTGGCTTTTAATCGTTTTAACTCGCTGTCATTCTTTTGATATTTTTCTACCTCGAACCAATCGATTGCAGAGGGTAAGGATATCGTTTCGAAAACTCGAGATAAAGCATCGGCTACCAAATTCTTGTGGCCGCTGATGTGCTGGATATCCGTACTGAATTGTGATATATAATCCAGATATATGATTCGTCTAGGGGTATCATCCAATGACGGCTTCTTATCGAAAGCATGCATTAGTGGTTTGTGATCCGTGTAGACCGTAAATTCTCGTCCTTCGATGAGTCTTCTGAAATGTTTTATAGCCATATAAATTCCTAGTAGCTCTCTATCGTAAGTAGAGTATTTTGTTTGGGCTTCACTTAGTGATTTGGAGAAAAAAGCTATCGGCTCCCATTTTTTGTTTCTTCGCTGCTGTAGTACAGCGCCTACGCATTTGAGACTAGCATCCGTCATTAAAGCTATTTGCGCGTTGCTGTCCGGACATGCTAATGTAGTTAATTGTCGAATGTCCTGCTTGCAACATTCAAACGCGTGGTTTGCTTCGGTATTCCACTGTATAACTGTTTTATCATTTTTCTTACAATTAATTAAATATTTATTTAATGGTGCTTGATGTTTTGCTGCATGTGGAATACTGCTTCGGTAGAAGTTAATCATACCCAAAAAACGTCGTAATTCATTTATCGTTTGTGGTTTAGGGTAATTGTTTATGGCTTGAATTTTTTCCATAGTAGGAGTCAACCCTTGGCTCGTTATATTATTATGATAACCGAGGAAATCAATTTCCGACTTGGCAAATTCGCATTTGTTTGTATTTATTGTTATGCCGTGATCATGCAAGCGCTTAAACACCTCTTCTAAGTGTTCATAATGTTCCTTAATATTATTTTTCTTATCAGCGATAAATATGTCGTCTACATACACGAATACGTAGTCCAAGTCTCTGAATATGGAGTCCATAAATTTTTGGAAGGACTGTGCTGCGTTTCGTAACCCGAATGGCATTCTGATGAATTCAAAAAGTCCAAAAGGGGTTATAATCGCTGTTTTCTCTGGTTCAGCTACGGGCAGAACGTGAAAAGCTTTCTTTATGTCTATTTTGCTGAAAATTCCTTTTCCGCTTGCCACGTACGTAAAATCAAGTAGCCTTGGAAGTGGGTACCTGTCTGGTACTGTTATTTTATTTAGTGCGCGGTAATCTCCACATGCTCTCCATTCGCCATTCTTCTTCTTGACTAAATGAAGTGGCGATGCCCATTGACTGCTTGATTGTCGGCAAATTCCCATATCCATCATGTCTTGGAATTCCTGTTTTGCAATTCTGTATTTATCAGGAGGTAATGGACGCGCTCGAGTAAATACTGGGAAACCTTTTGTTATTATTTGATGCTGTACTTGGTGCTTGGTAGGTAGGTTCATCGATCTAGGCTTTGTAATGTCTTTATATTTCTCTAACAATCGCTTTATTGGTTCCTGTAGAGAAGCGTTTAACGATCGGACTGATGCAATGTTTGCTCTCACTATTTTGGCAGGCGTTTTCAAACCTGTCTTTTTATCGATCAGTTTTTTTCCGTGTATATCTACTAATAATTGATAATGATCCAGAAAATCAGCTCCCAGAATTGGCATCTTGACGTCGGCAATGGTAAATGTCCATTTAAAGCTTCGGCGAAGTCCTAGGTTAAGCATTAAAGTGCGTTCCCCGTATGTATTTATAGGGCTGCCGTTGGCGGCGAATAATTTGTATTCGCATGCTTTGCTCTCGTTATTTGTGCGATTGATAACCGAAATGTTAGCACCCGTGTCGACTAAAAATCTATAACCACTGTTTGAGTCAGTTATAGTTAGACGGTTTGCTGGGTGAATAGCACAGAGACCCGTCGTTTTCTGTGCTACTTCTAGTTTTCCGACGGCCTGATATTTTTGTTCATATTCCACGAACATGGCTTCT
The DNA here is from genome assembly GCA_963564715.1 of Catocala sponsa. NCBI lineage: Eukaryota > Metazoa > Arthropoda > Insecta > Lepidoptera > Erebidae > Catocala > Catocala sponsa. The sequence continues at coordinate 21,659,601 of OY751349.1, forward strand.
TGCATTTATACGAATCTTGCTTGAAACGATTATGATAATAACAAATTCCATTATGCGAGCTTCTGTGGCGCGACCTTGACCGTGAGTGTGACGTATGGCGTGAATGGAATTTGCTGCGTTGCATAGGTTGATGCTCGCGTGCGCTACGGAATGCATTTATTTCTATTCGCATAGCTGCAAGTTGTGACGATATGTTTGTTATTAAATTAATGTCAACCGATGTCTCTTGAGTGGTATTCTTGTTGTAGGTCAAGTTTTCATATATTTTATCGGCTAACTCTCTCAAGTTGTCTAATGATAAATTGTTTGTAACCGATATAATCGCTGTTAGCGAAGCGGGAAGTTGTCTTAGCCACAGAAGACGAATAGTGTCGTCGTTTATATTTCCACATCCCGCTTCCTTCATTTTTCTCAAGAGCTGGGAAGGCTTTTGGTCTCCGAGGTCCATTTCTGATAGTAGTCTGTGAAAACGTCGGTGTTCGCTCTCTTCGTAGCAGTTTATTAGACGTTCCTTGATGGTGGAGTACTTATTATCGCTGGGAGGATTAGTCAAAATGTCACTAACCTGATGGACTACCTCTTTTGGTAATTTAGATATTACCATATTGTATTTGTAGTCTTCGCCCTGTTTTTGTGGTGCCAAGATGGCTTCAAACTGAGCGAACCATAATCGTGGTGAGTCTGTCCAAAATTGCGGTAGTTTTTCCGTGACCGTGATTGCAGCAACAGTTTCGCAGCCTGAGTCGCCTTTTGAAGGAGTTATTGGTGGAGCCATTTTTCTTCTGACGTTATGAGGATGTGATAATATCGTAATACTATTGTTCTCTAGATTCACCGCTGAAAACCAAATTGGGTTCCGGTCGTCCCGGTATTATATCAGCACTAGAGATCAATAGATCACGTCGGGGTCACCAATTATTGCGTGTTGCTTTATGAACCAATTAAAACGACGATGTGGTGATTGAATATTGACTGGTTTATTGTTACTTAATTAAGGCTTATATACTAAGTTATTATACATACGTAGTACGGACCTATATAGGAAAGGGAAATTATGATGTTTACTTTATTTGCATAATTAACAATATTAACTATTATGTATTACGGCACGTAGTATTTTGCTTTGCTAATAACAAGTTATATATATCACGTTTGCATGTACTATACTATACTATGATATACTATGGCTTTCGCCATATATATGTTGTTTTTTTTTTATTTTTTTTTATTTTGCTCGTCAAAATGACCACACTCCACCTGATGGTAAGCAGTCGTGTGGTCTAAGAGCAGTGGCCTCCACATCGCCCCCACAGTAGCCGAGACGATGTTGAGGTCTCTACTTTGACGGCCTGAGAAGATGCTTTTTCACGCCCCGCTTACAGAACCCAGGATTGAAGGAAGAAGGAAACACGTGCCTTGGCAGAGAATTCCATGCCTTGGTTGTTCGGCAGAGATATGAGGACCCAAACTTTTTGGTACGCGCTCTAATCGACTCAACCGTGTAAGGATGGCATCTGAGCCCAGCACGCGTTGTTCTGGATAGGAAAGGGGAGGGCGGGATAAGGTGGAATAACCATAGTTACGCGCTTCGACTGAATAGAATAGAATAGATTTGCGAACCATGCATTTGACTGCGTGTGTCAAATGCATGGTTGTGTGCGTGTAGTGCTTTTTCATTAATTTAATGTATTTTTACGCATAATTTTTAAAAAATATTAGCATTCGTCACTTTTTCTCTGTATAAACTATAAGTGTGCGAAATTTCATACTCCTCCATCCGCCCAATTTTCGTAAAAAGGGATCCATAGTTTTCGCTTCACGTATTAATATATAGATAATACATGCATAATATAGTAGAGAAACACTGATAATTTTAGAGGTTTCTAATGTGATGTCGTAAATAAACACATTTTTTACCGCTTACATTGCAAACGCTGCCTGAACCCTACGAGATAGATCAAAATAATGTACTACAGTATTGTACATCTTAAAAAGGTCTACAAAAAAGTCCGCGATTGTATATGTCTATCTCCTAGGGATAACCCACAATAACCATTTTTTATCCTTTACTTTTTACGAGAAATAATGGCTTACGAAGCGATTTAAGCAATACAGCATTAATCTTTATCAAATTAAGTAACTTAAATACATTGTGCATTTAATATAGATCAATAAGGCCCTTTACAGTATGTAATTTAAATGAATATTTTCGAAGATATTACAGATTTAAAATGCAGGGACATAGCGGTTGCGGCGGTACCGGCCGGGGGGCCGGCGGCGCGTGCCTAAGAAAACATGTTTTGTATTGTCTAATGATGACAAAAAAGCTGTGCACATCTATACTAATACTAGATGTTCCCGCGGTTTCACCCGCATTTATCGTTACTGCGCCGCCCCCGTGGGTCGTAGCGTGATGTTACATAGCCTATAGCCTTCCTCGATAAATAGGCTATATAACACTAAAAGAATTTTTCAAATCGAACCAGTAGTAATTACGCAGAATAAACCAAGAGAAACATCGTTTACTATGTCTGTAATGGGTAATTATTTTGCTGCAATGTTATTTTAAAACTGCGATATCTCCTAACATATTTATTGAAATCGAATGATGTAAAGGGCAATTTTGTTTTAAATTAAATACTTGTGATGAATAACGTATTTATTTGGATAAGGATTAATATCATGTTTATAAAAATACCTTCGCAAATAATGCATTATTTTAGAACAAATTTGGTTAGCATAAAAAAGGTTATAGTGAGCCAACCTTAAAAGATAGACAAATGCTGTCGCAGACTTTTTTTAGAACTTTTTAAGGGGAACAATTCTCTCATACATAATTTTTGCGAAACTTTAACTGTTTACGCAGCGCACGCAGCGGAAGCTCTCAAAAGGAAAAAATACCCTCCGATTTTGAAACATTCTTCATTGGTGCTCCGCTCCTATTGATCTTAGCGTGATGATATATAGCCTATAGCCTTCCTCGATAAAGGGGCTATCTAACACTGAAATAATTTTTCAAATCGGACCAGTAGTTCCTGAGATTAGCGCGTTCAAGCAAACAAACAAACGAACAAACTCTTCAACTTTTATTTATTTACTAGATGTTCCCGCGGTTTCACCCGCGTTTATCGGTACTGCGCCGCCCCCGTGGGTCGTAGCGTGATGTTATATAGCCTATAGCCTTCCTCGATAAATGGGCTATCTAATACTGAAAGAATTTTTCAAATCGGACCAGTAGTTCCTGAGATTAGCGCGTTCAAGCAAACAAACAAACAAACAAATTCTTCAGCTTTATAATATTAGTATAGATTTATTTTATTTATTTATTTATTTGGGAAAACAAACAGATACATACAATTCTTCAATCAAATAACTTACAAAAAAGATGGTGGTAAGTATGTACCTCACAACGTTATCCAAGTGTTAGTAAAATATTTGTTTTGAAACTAATTCCATGCGAGCAGAACTTTAACAATGTAAATATTGTAAGTCAAATACAGTAGGAACATATAACTAATAGAAATTACAAAAAATCAATGTATTTTTTAAAATGTGTTTTTCTCGAATAACTTTAAAACTACCACTTGAACAAATTTTGCTATTAGTGAACAAATTACTCTTCACGATGGACTAATTATTTGCCATACTCTCACCTCTCTAAAGCACAAAATTTTTCAACATTTTGCTGCGGTAACGCACACTAAATGAAATCAACATGTCACGCGGATCAGGCATGGTCGACCACGTTTTAAAAACGTGGCCGGCTAAGAACTACGTTACAAACATAACATAAATATGCTAAACGTTTGCTTCTAAGGTACCTACGGCACCCGTGGTGATTAGCTCGCAACCCTGGTGGTTTGTAGCTTTGCTTAGCAACTTGCGCTCGGGCATCACTGTAGCAGGTTTTGGCAGGATGTAAAGAAGGCACTTAATGGTTTACATAATATTTTTTAATATTGCGTGACCAATGATAATGACCATGTACCATAATATTCCATAATTTCTATTACTCCTTAAATATGAAATTAGCGAGTTTTATATTTATGAAATGAAAGGTGTAGTGATAGACTAGGTGTGGTGGAACGTATTGTAAATAATTAATTGATTACAGAGCAGGTTCAGCATGCCCAGCGCCGAGCAGGTGGCGACGCAGCGCGCGCGCGAGCGCGAGTGCGAGCAGCAGCTGCGGCGCCTGCGCGAGCGGCACGCGCGCGGCGACGCGGCGCTCGCGCGCGCCGACTCCAGCGGCTCCGAGGGCGAGGCCGCGCTCGCCGCCGCCGTCACCCACCTGCGCGTCGCTGCCCCGCCTGCGCCGCCCTCGCCCGCCGCGCCCTCCACTGCGCAGCTGCTGGCCGCGCTGGCGCCGCACCTCGCCGCGCCCGCGCGCCTCCTGCTCGAGCACCCGGACACCGCGCGCCGCCTGCCCGAGGTACGTGGCACATGCGGGCTCGACTCTGTCAATCACCGCGGTGCTTAAAGGTTTGGATGTGTGCGCGTGCAGCTGGTGAAGAGCGTGGGCGCGATGGTGTCGTCGGACTCCTGCGCGCTGGCGGACGAGGACGCGGCAGCGGCGGGCGCCCTGCTGACGGCGGCGGTGCTCGCGCCCGACTCGCGGGGGCGCGGCGGCGCGCGGCGCGCGCTGCACGCGCTGCTGGACTGGTGCGTGTCGCGCGAGCAGGCGCTGCAGCTGGCGCGCGCGGCGTTGGGCGCGCTGCCGGACGCGCGCGCGCGCCTAGAGCTGAGCGACGCGCTGCGCAGCGGCGCGGGCGGCGGCGCGGACGTGCTGGCGGCGCACGTGCGCGACGCCGCGCTGGCGGCGCTGCTGGGCGCGGCAGGCGCGAGCGCCGAGCAGCTGGCCACGGCGGCGCCGCGTTGGCGTGGGCTGGCGCCGGGGCCGCGCTACACGGCGCTACAGTTGCTGGGCCGGCGCCTGGCCGCGCCGCCGGGGCCGCAGGGCGACGAGCGCGAGACGCGCGCGCGCCTGCTGGCCGCGCTGGCGCCGGCCGCGCGCGAGCACGACGCGCAGCGCCCCGACCAGCTCAAGGTAATACCAATATTTGCCGTGACCGCGTATTTTATATAGATATTTCTCGTTTTTTTTATTAGTCTTGTAGCGACTACATTATTACACGTATTCCGATAGAGCGCATCTTAAGATAAGTTAAAAATGCACACGCATGCAAATGTATACACGCGCCACACTAGTATATAAGCTTTACTTTTACTGAAATTAAACAGACTATAACACCATCTGAGTCTCGTTATACCTATTGCCAAAACATAGGCAAAGTCTCAATGTAAAGGCAGCTGTACACATTGGGGCAAGGTAGTGGGCCAGCATGTTGGGCCAACGTGTAGAGATCTACTTGGCGGTATGTTGGTAGTTGGCGCCTAAATTGGCCCGCCAACCGAATGTTGTCGGTTTTTCGTGCGCACATCAAAGGATCTTGGCGCGCTCCCCAAACAGTGTTTACACGTTGGCGTCTTATTCAGTTCGTTGTTATTCGTCAGTAAAGACAGTACTGTTGCCCTTGAGTGAATTTTACGTTTCCGAGTTACGATGGCGTGGACAAGTAATGAGATTTTAGAATTTATAGAATTGTATCGAAATTAACCAATAATATGTGTACGGTGCAACCGTACAATTTTCCATTTTGTCAGCATTTTTGTACCGCGTGCATAATTACATTAAAACTTAGGTTAGTTCGCGTTCGCTCATCGCCGCGTGTACTCATTGTATCATTATCAATAATTTTTAATCATCTTGTAAATCATTATTTTATCAATAAACTTTATCATAATCAATCTATTCTATCAATTAAAAGTTGTCCCTTACAACTTTATGGTCCTTCGAGCATCGCAAAAGCGGGACCATTTTCGCGAGTGTTACTTATACATTGTGCAATTTCGCATGAGTGTTAATTAAACATTGTGCGATTTCGCGTGAGTGGTTCTAAGACTAGCACCTGTGGACTTTATCATACCATCAGACTATTGTCAGTGCAGTTTAGGGAAGAGCACAGCAGCATATCACACCTGAGTGCAGCATATTAGCAGCAGTAAGCAATTGATTCAAGTAAGATCTTTCCTTTTTATTACTTACTTATATCAATATGAGTCTGAAAATGGAAGACCTTTTGGCGAACCAAAATCAAATCATGATTGCCATGAAGCAGCTATTAGTTAACTTTAAGAAGACTGGGCACGAGCGCAGGACTTCTGATTATATTAAGCGGCGCGTCGAAAATCTCGACGCTTACTGGCAAGAGTTCCAGAATAATCATATAACATTGAGTGGTTTTAGTGATCAATCTCATGAATACTTTATTTTAAACCACTATCAGCAAGCAAAAGATTTTTAAATTTCAACACGTGAGGCTATAAAGCAAGTAACGCCTACACCAATCCTGAGACCAGCAACGCCTTTAGCAGGCGTATCCAGCGCAGGCGTCGAAACACAGCCACGGGATGACACCGAGATGTCGTCGTCCGTTCAGCTGCCCAAACTGAGATGCCAGGGTACCGATAGCAAAACGGATGAACTACTGAAGAAACAAGCTATAAACTTTAAAGCATTTTCTCGAACCATTAACAGCATTGACGTCATTGCCATATCCGAAAAGTGGGAATTCGAAGATACTTTAAAGAAGTTAGAAGCTCGCTGGTCGGTCATAGACTCTCTCCACTGGGACTTAGAAGGAGAGCTTGATGGTAAAGACGACTCGTACGAGGAGACATTTTCAACATACGAAATGGCCTACAACGACATGAAAAGGTCACTAAATAGCAAAATGTGGTCGGACAAGCATCGTGAAAAGAGCACGCCCAAAATGGACATTCCCACGTTTAGTGGCAACTACCATCAATGGGTCCCCTTCAAGGATTTGTTTATAGAATCCATTCACAGCAACAAAGCGCTCTCCAACGCTCAAAAACTACAGTTTTTGAAAAGTAAACTTAGAGGAGAGGCTGAGAGATTAATTCAGCATTTAAATATCAGTACCAAAAACTATCAAGTATGCTGGGATATATTAAATCACAGATATTACAATACGAAATTAATCTTCAGCTCGCATATGAATACCCTTTTTTCGTTGCCCACATTACAGCAACAGTCCGCAGCACCTATCAAAAAGATGTATGATACCACAAACGAATGCCTGAATGCAGTCAAAAACCTAGCCGTCGACATATCAAAATGGGATCCGTTGGTTGTTTACATTCTGGACCAGAAGCTAGATGCGCAGAGTCATAACGATTATGTTGACTCATTAAAGAATCCTCGAGATTTGCCTAAACTTAGTGATTTTATGGAGTTTTTAGAAAATAAATTTACTTCTTTAGAGTCTTCTCGGCGTAAGCAGGACACTTCAAAGCAAGATCAGAGCAAATTGACTCAAGAATACCCTAAAAAGCATTTCTACAAGAATAACTCATTCAATAAATCTTTTAGCAATAACTCTACAACAAAAAAATATCAATCGGGGCTACTAAATTGTCCACTTTGCAATGAAAATCATCGCTTATTTAATTGCAACATATTTCTAGAATCGCCAGCGGAAACGAAACTTGAGACCGTCAGTAAACTTAAATTGTGTAAAAACTGTCTTTATGACCACAGAAATAAGGCATGTTTTTCAGAGAAAAAATGTAAGCAGTGCAATGGGAATCATAATTCTTTGTTGCACGATAGTTTTACCTCAAACTACAGTAGCGCAAATAACGCAGCTGGCTCGTCAAATAAAAGGGAATTACGCAAAAATGTTACACACGTGTCCAATGAGAATATTCTAGAGACATTATTAGCTACAGCTCAAATCAAAATCAAAGCCGCAAATGGTTCATATCAACACATGCGAGCATTAATTGATCAAGGATCGCAAACGTCGCTTATATCGGAAAATGCCGCACAAAGATTAGGCCTTCCTCGTCAAGCATGCAAGGGGGTAATATTTGGAGTAGGGGCCAAGTAGAACAACTGTAAGGGCGTGATAAAAGTAGATGCTTCGTCTGCACATAGCGACTTTACACTTAATGGCGAGTTATTTATAATGAAGAGTTTAATAGGCAATTTACCAAATCAATCATTTCCTAAGCCAAAATGGGATTGTCTCGATAGCATTCAGTTAGCAGATTCCGAATATAACATTAGCCGTCCGGTAGACATATTATTAGGAGCAGATGTTTACTCACTGATCATTATGAGTGGCATTATCAAGGATTTCGAATCACAGCTCGTGGCACAGCAAACACGCCTGGGCTGGATTCTTTGCGGAAATGTTCGTTCGTTTCACTGCAATGTTATTCTTAACAACATAGATAACATACAAAGATTTTGGGCGATTGAAGACGTCACAGAGAACAATATCGAGATGTCAGAAGAAGACTACATGTGCGTGCAACAGTATAAGAAAGAAACAAAAAGACGAGAAGATGGTCGCTATGTTGTCAAACTGCCTCTGAAACCGGATATCCAAGGAAAACTGGGAGAGTCAAAGCAAAGGGCCATAGCACAGTTTTATCATTTGGAGAAAAGATTATCTAGGAATCAAGATATACAAACAAATTACAATTCATTCATAAATGAATATATTAAATTGGGACATATGCAGGAATGTAGGAATAAAAACACAATAAATTGCTATTTACCGCACCATTGCGTAATCAGATCCGATTCAAGTACAACCGCGTTGCGCGTGGTATTTAATGCCTCAGCTAAAACTTCAACTGGGTTCAGCTTAAACGATCTTATGTACAGCGGTCCAAATTTACAGCAGGATTTATTCAAACTGATTTTGAGATGGAGAAGGTATGGATTTGCGTTCACAGCCGACTTAGAAAAGATGTTTAGACAAATATTCTGTCACAGTGAAGATTTGCAATATCAGAAGATTATCTGGCGTGACTCTCCCGATCAAATTTTACGTGACTACGAACTTACTACCGTCACATACGGTACTAAAGCGGCGCCATTTCTGGCAATGATGACGCTGAAGCAATTAGCGAATGATGAGCGTTCTAAGCACCCAGAAGCAGCACAAGCATTGGAAGAAGCATTTTATACCGATGATTATTTAGGCGGACATTTTAGCTTACAAGAAGCAAAACAATTACAAAAGGATTTAATAGCTCTTTTACGGACCGGCGGTTTCAATCTCAGAAAATGGTCGTCCAACAAAGCAGAATTATTAGAGGACGTCAGTAGTTCGAGCAAAGCATTTGATTTTAAGCATCATGAGTCTACAAAAACTCTTGGTTTACGTTGGCACCCAATAGCGGATCAGTTTACGTTTCTTAGTAAAATTAATACGTCATCTTCAAAACCAATTACTAAAAGATTACTTCTATCAGAAATATCGAAAATCTTCGATCCCTTAGGGTGGTTATCTCCAGTGACTACCAAACTAAAATTATTATTTCAAAGAGTCTGGGCCCTGCAAATGCAATGGGATGAACAGGTTCCTGAAAATATAATGAAGGATTGGTCAATGATAAAACAGGACATACAAGGTATACATCATTTTAAAATACCTAGATGGTTAGAAATTAGCAGGAATACAAATATAGAGTTACATGGTTTTTGTGACTCATCTATAAAGGCATACCGTTGTGTGATTTATTGTAAAATAAATAAACAAAGCGAAAGCCAACATTCATCCGTCGTATTAGTGGCGGGCAAGGCAAGACTCGTCCCTATTAACAAAACTACCACCTTGCCAAGATTAGAGTTGAGTGCTGCCTTATTACTCTCAAAACTTATGAACAAGGTTTCACAATGTTTTATCGGACACAGCATCAACATTATTGCATGGTCGGACTCATCAGCCGTACTAGGATGGCTCCAAGGCGACCCTAATCGCTGGAAGCCTTTTGTGGCTAACAGAGTTAAGCAGGTGACCGAAATCATACCAACAAAGAGCTGGCGTTATATTAAATCAGCTGAGAACCCAGCTGATTGTGCCAGTCGAGGCATGTCCGTAGAACAATTGAAAGTTCATTCGCTATGGTGGCAGGGACCGAAATGGCTATCATCATTTAATGCTATAGACATTACGGAGACGCATCCTGTGTATAACACAACTGAAGAATTGAAAATATCGGCACATATCAATGTTGCAATACAAAATCAATCATATAATGTCCTTGATACTTTATTGAACAAATATAGCAACTTTACAAAACTTACTCGCGTACTTTCGTGGATATTTCGAGCACTATCAACATCAAAGCACAAACCGTCATATCTCACAATAGGCGAGTTGAGAAAGGCGAAACATATGCTAATTAAGCATTATCAGCATTGTGAGTTCTCTGAGGATATTCAATGTCTACAGAAGCAAGGCCGAGTCCGATCTAGAAGCAAATTACTAAACCTAAATCCGTACTTAGATCGAGACGGTTTGTTAAGAGTAGGAGGTAGAATAAGCAACGCGAGGATACATCAAAATATGCAACATCCTCTTATCATACCACATAGTGGACACCTCACAGATCTACTCATAAATCAAGGCCACAAAATGACATATCATGGCGGAGCTCGTTTAACATTGGCGTGGCTACGTCAAACATATTGGATCATAGGAGGTACCCGAGCTGTAAAGAAGCAAGTACGCAACTGTATACTATGTAGACGGCACAATCCCATTAAGCACACACAAATGATGGGAGACCTACCTGTGTCTCGAAGTAATCCAACACGACCATTCCATCATACAGGCGTCGACTTCACAGGTTACATCGACGTGAAATCAAGCAAGGGTCGAGGCATCAGAACGACTAAAGGCTATATTTCCGTATTCGTATGCATGGCGACAAAGGCCGTGCATCTCGAACTAGTTTCAGATCTAAGTTCCGCGTCGTTTTTAGCAGCCCTTAGAAGGATGGCAGCTCGAAGAGGGTCACCGAGCCATATCTACAGTGATAATGGCACTAACTTTATAGGAGCTAATAGGATATTGCAAGAAGAGTACATCAATATCAAAAGGACCCTCGATAATGGTTTTTACACAGCCATAACTGATATGCAAATTCATTGGCATTTTAACGCGCCATCCTGGCCGAATGCGGGTGGGCTTTGGGAGGCTGCCGTAAAAAGCCTTAAACATCATATCAAAAGAGTAGTAGGCGAGCAAAAGTTAACATACGAGGAATACTCGACGTTGTTAGCACAGATAGAAGCCTGTCTAAATTCCAGGCCTTTATGCGCGTTAAGTGACGACCCCAATGACATGGATTATTTGACGCCGTCTCACTTTCTAGCGAGTGGCCCAACACTGACCATCATTGAAACGGAAAGAGACGCTAGAACAAAATGGCAGCTCACGCAGAAAATATTTGAAGACATCTGGAAACGGTGGAAGGCTGAGTACTTATGTCAATTATCCGCGCGTAGCAAATGGCAGCAACAGCAACCAAATCTAAAAATTTATGACATCGTTATTATCAATGACGCAAATCTACCATCCGGTAAATGGGCCCTCGGCAGGATTATTGAACAGCATCCAGGCAAGGACGGTCTCGTTCGTGTGGTATCGGTAAAAACAAAAAATGGCATTATCAAACGACCTATCAACAAATTATCACTGCTGCCAGTCACAGAAAATGAGCCTATAAATCCAAGCAGTAAGGTTCAGACTCAAATATCGACACAAAGCGAGCAGTTATCTACAAATGATGCATCAAATATCACAACACGTAACCAAACGCGACGAATGTCTAGCGTGTGCAATATTATTTATCTTACTCTTATGTATTTAATGTTAATAATAACACCTGCAAGATGCGCCTACAAGATATCCAGTTTGAGTCCCAATAAAAGCATTTATTTTGACAAAATTTCAAACATGCGCTTAGAAAGAGGTGAGTGGAAATTGATTGTATATCATGACTTGCGACCCTACTGGCAAGGATTCGACCTACTCAAAAAATACATCAATCATTTACAAGGTGTATGTTCAAATTCATCAAAGATACCACAGTGTGACGTAATCCTTACCCAATTACGTCACGGGTGCGCTGAACTCGACCATTACAACGGCATGTTACTTGGTCAACAATATACAGAGAGCGTAAGACGTAAGCGTGGTCTTATCAATGCCGTCGGTAGTTTAGCACGTGGTCTATTTGGCGTGCTGGATGAGGAATTTGCCCAGCAATATCAAAAAGACATCGAGCTGATCAGGAACAATCAAAAACATATTACATCCTTATGGAGAAATCAAACGTCAATTATAGAAGCTGAAAACAATATCATAAAACGAATGGAGAATGCAATGGATAAGCATAATAAAATATTTAATCAACGTCTTAACAACATAGAGAAGGACATAAATACTCTAATGGTGGATGTTAGAGAGTCATTTATCCAAAACAGATTCAGTATATCATCTGTCATCGCCAATAACGCACTCATAAATCTCAAAACTATTCAGGAAACATTAGTCGATACTATCTTGAACGTATATGATAGAAGGTTCAATTTTCATTTGTTAACTCCTGCACAGCTGAAACAGGAACTGAACATCATAAATAGCCAAATATCAAAGGAACTGACGCTACCAATAGACAGTATTCAATCGGAGTTTTCAAAAATGTATCATTTACTAAAGTCCAAGGCGAGAGTTATGAAAAAGTTTATAATTTTTGAAGTAAGAATTCCATTAGTGAGCAGAGATAACTATGAATTATACAACGTAATATCAATTCCGCGAGAAGCGGGCAGTAACATACATACATACATACATACATAGATTCACGCCTGTTTCCCAGAGGGGTAGGCAGAGACTACGGATTTCCATTTGCTACGATCCTGACACACTTCTCTGGCTTCATTCACTTTCATAACATTCCTCATACACGCCCGTCGGTTCAAGGAGCTCTTAACCTGGCCTTTGTCCAGGACGCCTCCGATCTGGTCGAGAAACCTTCGCCTAGGTTTTCCTCTTGCGACTGTTCCATTCACACTAGCCTTATAAACTTTCTTAGTCAGTCTTTCCTCGTCCATTCTTTCTACATGTCCAAACTAGCTTAACATACCCTTTTCTATTTTTGTAACTATATCCACTTTCATGCCGCATCTCTCTCTAACCACACTATTTCTTATTCTATCTTTCAGAGTCACACCACATATGCTTCTCAACGCTCTCATTTCTACAGCATTTATTCTGCTCTCATGCTTCTTTTGCCATACCCAACTTTCACTTCCATACATAAGTGTGGGCACTAATAGTCCTCTATGAACAGCCAAACGTGCCTTTTCGGATACATTTCGACTGTTCATAAAAGCGCGTAGGGCTCCATTCACTTTGTTGCCAGCAATCGTTCTCCTTTCAATATCTCCGTCATGTTTACCATCCCTTGTAAACAAAGTACCCAAATATACAAACTCTTTCACTTGCTCCACTTTTTCTCCATCAATCATAATATTACACATCGTCACGCACTCTTCCTTTTCAAATACCATTACTTTCGTCTTGCTTACATTTATTTTCATTCCTTTACTCTCAAAAGCACCATGCATAATAGTTACCATCGCCTGCAACTCTTCCGCCGATGACGCAAGTATTACTTGGTCATCGGCATAAAGAAGACATTTGACAAGTAACTCATTCATTCTTAATCCCCATTCACAATCTTTTAAATCTTTCAAACAATAGTCCATGTATAGGTTAAACAGCCAAGGTGACGCTACACATCCTTGTCTAACACCTTTATCGATGCTAAACCACTCTGTGTAGGTTCCATTTATCCTAACACAAGCTCTGGAATCATCATAAAGAGATTTCAGAGCTCACGTGAGGTTGCTATTCACTCCATACATGGACAATGCCGACCAAAGTTCATTCCTCACCACTTTATCATAAGCCTTTTTCAGATCCACGAATGCGCAATAGACCTTTTGACCTTTGGCCAAAACTTTTTCGGCTATGCTCCGTAAGGAAAAGACCTGATCCGTACATCCCATACCCTTTCGAAATCCCGTTTGTGCATCCCATATTTTCTTGTCGGTTACTTTCACAATCCTTTCAATTAACACATTATACCTATCGCGACTCGCCTTGCACTCAACATTCGGAAAGACTCCTACATATCAATATCAGAGAGTGATTTACAGAAATGTATGCTATACGATACAGAATCACTAATATGTCCCATAAAACATCCGATTTATCAAATGCAAGCAGATGAAGATCTTTGTGTTAAAGATCAGCACTCGAATCAATGTAAAACCGATTCTACAATCTGTACAAATACATGGACTGATCTCAATAAGTTGAATACATATCTATATTTCTGCTGTGGACAATGCACCGTGCGCGTGATATGTGGGGATCAGGTTACGGCGGAACAATTAACTAAGGCCGGTATCATTTTACTTAGCAACGAGTGTGTTATTAAAGGTGGAGCCTACACAATTTATTCGCATAAAAGCTTTTTGAACTCTATCAACATCGAATCAGACGTTATCAATATAGACTTACCACCAATCAATAAGATCATCAATTTGTCCGTACCAATAACTTCCATCGATGCACAGACTGACCTTGACCATCAGGAGCAACAAGACCTCATCAATCGAGTCGATAAGCAATTGGAACAAATAAAATTGAAAGCAGATCTAGCAGACACAATCTCATATCATGACATACACCACTACTCCGTGATATACTTGTTGTTGGGCGCAGCAGTGTTAGCATCCGGGGTGTATGCGTGCCGGCGCGTGAGAAGGGTGCGTAGCGCACGATTCTCCGCGCCAGAGAGTAATCACCAGCTTCGGAGTGCTATAAGTGTTCAGTCGGTAAAATGTGTCAGTGAGCATTCGGGTGCTATAAGTGTTCAGTCAGCAAGGTGCGTCAGTGAGCAATCAGGTGCAATAAGTGCGTGTACACAAAATAAAAACACGTCGCCTATTAATTTTCGTAAAGTTATTTTCGGAGAAGAACTTGAATAGTGACAAGTTTAGAGACATTAAGCATTTCTTTTTATTTTTTTTAATTTGCGTTTTGTCGTAAATATAATTTCATGATCATATTTGTTTCGATATCTCATCTCATTCATCATCTATTACTTTCATATCCCGTGCCCGGGAGCATGTACGGTGCAACCGTACAATTTTCCATTTTGTCAGCATTTTTGTACCGCGTGCATAATTACATTAAAACTTAGGTTAGTTCGCGTTCGCTCATCGCCGCGTGTACTCATTGTATCATTATCAATAATTTTTAATCATCTTGTAAATCATTATTTTATCAATAAACTTTATCATAATCAATCTATTCTATCAATTAAAAGTTGTCCCGTACAATATGGAATCCAAGGTATATATTATTATCCTATCCTAATCCTATGCTAATCCTATCCTAATCCTAACTATCCTACCTATAATATTATAAAAGCGAAAATGAGTTTATTTGTTTGTTACCTTTTCACGCCTAAACCACCACTGAACCGATCAACCTGAAATTTTGCATATACGTTGACAGGTGTACAGAAACGGACATAGGCTACCTTTCATCACGAAAAAAATTACTGTGCTCAATAATAACGTTCTTATGATAATAGATGGCGCCACGTGTCTTTCGAATAATGATTGAATTATATTATTACAAGCAGAGTACAACCCGAATTGATTGTCAAATTCTAAATTAACGCGAGCGAAGCTAGTACAATATAAAAACAAAAACAAGTTACTAAGCTAGATAAACAAAACATAGATAATTAATATTGATGTGATTTATTTATCTTATCTTGTGTGTGGGGGCCAGTCAGACCAGACCGGCGACACTTCGACCCAGTGGGATCTTTTGTGTCAGCCCCAAGATTCATCCCTTAGCTATCTCCTTATGAATGTACTGTGTACGGACAAATATGATGAATGGTCCATACACCAAGGATGATGAAATGATAGAGATAAGCTAACTTGTTATAACTTTTATTATCTCTACCAAAGTAATGTTAAGATATAATACTATTTAATACTATATTATATGATATGTGTTACGGTCAATGACACGCTTGCTAGGTCAACCGAATGAGTACGATGCTTGTTCGGTACTAAATTGATTATATATAGTTATGTCTAAAGTAAACAAATAGCAGGTGTCGGCATAATGCTGACACCGCGATGTACGGGTGATTTGCCCGTACATAATGCATTAGCCGCAATGTACAATTCAGAGGGAGAAGCCTGAAGTCTTCAGGGTTTGGATATGCCAATCCCATCAGACCTATCCTAAGTCCAGCCAACGCGTCGCATTCACACAGTAGTATGGACTCGTCCTGTTCATCACAGGCTCTGCAGATCGAATCGTGTGTTAATCTCAATCTACACAGGAAGTCGTTGGTGCCAAAATGGCCAGTGAACGCTCCTGTGAGCAGGCGCATTTGGCTCTTGCTATACCCGCAGAACTTCCGGGTGAAGCCTGTGGCTCCGTTCGCAATGAATTTCTTGGAGTGTTCCAGACCCCTAAGGGCCATCCACTCTAGCCTGTGTTTCTCATTGCCATGTGCATTTAAAGCTGCTTTTACGGTGCTCTCAGAGAGTCCTACGAATGGCTCGGGGCCCACAAATAGTTGCTCCGAGCCCTTTCTGACTAATTCATCAGCCTCCTCATTGCCCTGCACCCCTGCATGCCCCGGAACCCACACCAGTCTGACTGTGTTCTTCCTGCCTAGTTTGTTAAGGAGCTTAACACAGTTCAGGACCAGTCTGGAGTCCACCCTACACGAGTCCAGAGCCTTGAGAGCAGCTTGACTGTCACTGAGAATATACACAGTCCTGTCAGTGACACCACCTGTTGATATTCTCCTGAGCACAGGCATTTATAGCATAGGTTTCCGCTCGGAAGACCGTTGCATATTTGCCCATGCTTTGGCTCACCTTACAGTCGTTGGCATAGATTCCAGGATGTGATTCATTTAGTGTTATGTCGTAGTGTTTTCCTAATATTCTATTCTTTTTAGCTTTGTGCACTAAAAACTCGCGATGGCTAACGCGCGTTTCGCGATATCGCTCCGAACATGTAAGTCCGTATATGTTTTTAGGCTTTAGCGATTCGTATACATTGTATACTAAGTTAAACGGGTCTCTACTTTAGTGCACTTTAAGAAAATAATGAAACATACTGTACAAACAAACTGCCGCGGCTGCAAGAGATGCCATGTCTATCTTTACTAAAGAGCCGACGCACTCTGCAGAACGATCGGTACACCAATGTGTAAACAGCGATACTTGCAATTCATTATTATAGCCCGACATGCGACATGCTGGCCCACTACGTTGGCCCAATGTGTACAGCCGCCTTAAGCAGTCAACAGGGAACCGGCGAACAGTTTCAGATATCGTTTTTAATTGTACCTACTATCTGTATATCGCTTCGAAAGAGTAACAAGCGTCTCGCAGTCGCCTAGTGGCTCACTATAGGTACCGAGTACGAGCGTACATTGAACTTATTACCTACTCTTGTGCCATGTCAGCAACTTACTTCATTCATTACTTTAATTAAACATATATCATTTAAATTAGTTCGCGTTCACGTTCGACTATCAAAGGACGTACCGCGTCGCACATATCATTCCGCGTTCGATAATCTGTTAACGCATATCATTACCATTTGTATCATCTTTTTATCTATCAATATAGTCAGCTAAATGTAGGTGTTACCGAGTTTTGCTGATCTATAGACCTCTATCTTATTAGTTATTACCCAGCAGGGTGTGCGGACCGTACATACCTACACTCGAAAATCGAATATTTGATGACTTTAATTGCAAAACAATGATCATCTATATCTATACCTACTAATATTATAAAGAGGAAAAGATATGATTTTTGTTCGTTTGTAAGGGTTTAAATCAAAAACTATTCAACCGATTTTAAAAATTCTTTCACCATTAGAAAGTTGTATTATCACCAAATAACACACAGTATGGCTCATCTTGGCACAGCCACCATCGCAAACTGGAAATCTGTTTTTTTTACAACTTTTACAACGATAACAATGACTACAGAATTAATATTTGTATGTCTAAAATAAGGGACCAAGTATGTTGAAACCTAAATTATATTATGTAACATCAACTGTACATGTTTTCACAAATAAACGTATCTTATCTTATCGAAATGAGAAATGCATGCTTATTTTTTTTAAATAGATTTGGTCGACGAACCGTCACTTACATATTGACTTAAGTATTAAATTAACAAATGGAAGAACGTATTGAATCTGTATAATCCTAACTTATATTATAAATGCGAAAATGAGTTTGTTTGTTTGTTACGCTTTCACGCCTTAACTACTCAACCGATCAACATGAAAGGAGGTATGCAAATTACGGCCCTTAGTGGACAAGAATAAAATTTATTGTAAAAATGTCTCATAATATTTTACTTGTCGCCAACGTTTTCTTTTAACCGTACCTAGCGGGAAAAAGGATTTAATTTTTTTTTACAAGTTATTGATTCCGTAAACCATTGTGGCTTGGGACAACATTGCCAGTGTTGAACAAAAGGTTTTTTTTTATAAGAAGTGAAATTATTACGAAACATTATTACATATTCATATTAAATTAAGATTTTTCTAACACAAGTAATATGTGGATATAATAGTATCAGTTTATGAATGTTGTGATTTATTTTACTAATCAATAGATTGACCAATTCAATGTAATGGCATTTTATATGTGGTAGAATACTTCGATCTTCATTATCATTTATTATTGTTGATGTGACTATGTTATGAGAGTGCTATCAAGTACAAATGCCTGGATTTTAAGAGGCAAAATATATTGAAATTAAACTACTATATACGGATTTTATCTCATTGTTTATTTGACACTTTATTACAAAATTTTGAAAAACTGTTACACTACTATAATACTATTAAACTTTACTAATTTTTAAGCTGGCTGCTGAAAAGCAACCGAAACGTCGGGGAAAGTGTAAACATAAATATAAACAGTATAATAGTATAGTAATAGTATAAATAGTTTTAATAGTTTCAATAATTTAATTAGCTTAAAAAATAGTAAAGTTTAATAGTATTATAGTAGTGTAACAGTTTTTCAAAATTTTGTAATAAAGTGTCAAATAAACAACGCGATAAAATCCGTATATAGTAGTTTAATTTCAATGAATAACATTCGCGTAAACAGAAGACAATATTAGGCAAAATATAATCGAGGCATATAAGCCGTAAAGTATACCATGTGTACATTTTAATTGATAACCTTCTAAGAAGTAGAAATGCTATTATTCAGCATTACTGTAACTCCATAGTACAGTAGGCTGCTGTGCACATATATAGGTAATGTCCATCATATAATGGTATTTAGGTCGGGCAAGGTTTCAAAATAATGTAGCACCTCCTGCACCGCACCTCGATAATAATATGTTTAGTCATAATGAAGGTAATGTAGTGGTTGGATAGTAATATAAACTAATACCAAAATATACTATTGTTTACTTTAGCCTTTGTTTCTTGGACTATTAATTAAGCTATAACAATAAATGAATAGTAGTTATAGTTATTTGATGGATGCTGGCTTTGCAGAGCGAGCACTGCTACCTGAGTTCAGTAAAGTAACTAGTTTAACCCTAGTGAGCTCTGTAAACTAGCTATATAAACTTATTCTAGGTTTTTAGACAGAAAAAAGTATAATCAATACAATCATTTTGAAAAAATTGCTTTGTGCCAATGTATCACCGGAACAATTCTGTTCGTTTTGGATGCCTTATATATCTGAAACCCAGCTAGATAGCATGTTGAAATTACACAAGGCTATAGAATACTAACATTTCTTCGTAAAACATACAGTTTTATTTTTGTCCATGCGAGGCCGAAGTTGTATGGGTTTGTTGCATATCTCCTTTTGCATACACGTTGTCAGGGGTACAGAATAGGACATAGGGTACCTTTCATCCAGAAAAAATAACTGTTGCAAACCTAACCTAGCCTACATTTACGCGAGCGAAGCCGCGGGTGAAAACTAGTTATCTTTAACCTTTTAAACGCCACGTCAATAACGAAAATCTGTGTTCTCTACGCCAAGCACCGAATTCCTTCTTTTATACCTACAAAATAATAGTCACGGCAAAAGTATATATCGATATAACATCGATACACTTTACTTGTCCTTGGTTTACGAATAAAAATTGCTTATAAATACCATTGAATTATATTTCATTTCATTCATATTCCCCTATTTTCTCATTTTAATATTCATTACTGAGAAGCTACAACGTTAGATAAGAGCAGACTTTATAATAAAAAAGTAATTTGAATATTTTTGTACCGGACGGGCGAACTCGGGGCTGAGGTTACTGTATGATGGTTACAAAACAACCGTCGAGTCGCTGACGTCCTATACACGATGTGTAGACTGTACTATAGCGATTACTGGTTACGATGTCGGAGGCTCTGAAAGGCGTGTTGTTGCGGGTTCGATGTGCGGGTCAGGATCAGGACTTCAAATAAAAACAAGCTTCATTGTTCAGTTGGTTGAAGGTTTCTGGCTGGCTCCGTTTGATTCTTGAGGCTTGAAGATGAGGTTTCTTGAGCACCTGCGGTCGATCGATACTGTGCCGCTTAAGTACCTCTAATCTTTACCGTAACGAGAGCCGGCCAGAAACCTCGGTCAACAAGTTTATTTTTAACTATATAAGGTAAATATTTCTGCTTATAACTACGGAACTATACTAGCTAGCGTGATGATATAAGAGGTGCCGTATAGGGCATGAAAAGACCTACCTATTATTAATAATAATAATAATAATAATATTCTATTACATACACACAACACCATCTAGCCCAAACTAAGCAGAGCTTGTACTATGGGTACTAGACAATGGATAAACATACCTACATATATACTTTTTTTTTGTAAATACATACATATTATACATAGAAACACCCAGACCAATATCTGTTTTATCTATCGGAAGTTAGGTCTAGATATAGTTATTCTATGTTTTAGGCTAAAATCTATTTTGCGGTAACATTTATATCAAAAAAAGTGTAATAACTTTTTAACTGTACTATGTAGGAATATGATTCCTTCAGTATCTTGTAGTGCTTTTAGTAGTGTACAAAATAAAACACACAAGTGAAACCTTTTATTAAAACCTTAAGACCTAGGAACCCTAACATACCTAACTTGCAATTTATTGGCAATATTTATGCTTTAAACATGATATTCTTATAAACTATATAAAAGAAACATAATATTATGTTATTTACACTATTTATCTACACTATTTCAGGTCTATATATGACCTAATTCGGCACTATTGTAACGATAAACTTTATTGATACGTTATATTTATGTACATTTACACTCATAATAATACGATTCAAGCTAATATTAACGTTGTCGCCAACAATTCTAATGTGTGATATATTAAACGATATTATAGTATTATAATATTTAATATTATAATCACGTGATTATTATTATACTAGAATAATGCATTTAATTAAGTGTTAAATAGAAAATATTTATTCATAATAAATAGTTTTGTTATAATTGTCAAATTGTCTTCTTTGTCTTAAACGCTTCACCTGAAATCTAGTACCTATCTCGTACGTTTTTAATAAGTGCAAATACACTTATTAGTAATATTTAGCTTAGTGTTTAAAATATTTTGTTTTTTTTGATGTGGTAACTTATTGTAAAAAAAAGTACCGGAAATCTCTATGACTTGCGAAATCCCACATAAAGGTTTGATTGATTATAGCTTAAGTAGGTACCATAAGTTGACAAAGAGTTAAGTTATTGTATCAATTACTCAAAGAAAGTTAAGTTAGTTACCAAATTTCGTTTCCTATAATGTCTTCAGCGGAAAATACATCCCGACCCTCGTCACCGAGTTTGTTAAGCAACATAAGAAAAATAATAAAAAATATAATATATTGTACCTATTATTGTCTACTAATATTATATTGCACTCTACTATTAACGTCCTTCACCGCGGTGACGTCATAGCACAACGTGACATCACGTCTGTGGCGTTTATGGTACTGTAAAATCCGGTAAAGGGATTCCGCTGATAGGGATGCGCAAGAGTGACCACTAAAATATCGATTGCCTCTTTTTTAATCATGAGTTTGTCAGTAGGTACATACGGTCGTTTTATTTTATATTTTTCTTTGTGTTTAATCTGATCTAAAATGTAATAAACGAGAAATAATTTTCGTCATATAATAGTGAAGTTGTTTTCGTAAAATATGTCATAAAGCTTTTATCATAATTGTTTTTCTTGCCCATGACTAGCTGACGGCTCTTCACGTCCGTGGCGTGGATTTGCGCACCAAATGATACATTTTGCATGATGTTCTTACATTGTGATCTTTTGCCATTACAGAGAGGCTAATTGTTATATATATTTGTGTAATAATATAATTAATATGTCTACAGAAAAATAATAGAAAAAAAAATTCAAACATATTTTTGTATGTTTATTTTGAACTGTAAACAAGTGGTATTTTTGACGTACCATGCCGTCGGTGGCGTCGTGAGCATGTTTTGATTTGAGGTCACGTCTATGGATATGAATTAATAAAAACATAATTAACCTTAATTTAATATGCAAAGGAAATGCTGGAAAAATGGCATGACATAGCAGAAAAGATTCATGAAACAGGGTTTTATAACAAAAATACTATGGAATATCAAAATATTTTTTGTCATTAATCGACTTCAAAAAACGAGGATGTTTTCAATTCGGCTTTATGGATGTGGCGTAACTGCTGCAGAACCGATTTTAAAAACTTTTATGTGGTTCGGTATACCTCAAGAATACAAAATAAAATATTGTGAAAAAATAAAATTAGTGATCATTTCATTTATTCACATTATTTTATTTGGTATTCTTAACAGAATTAAATATAGTGACCACCAAAAATAGTAATTGCACACCAAAATATGCTGTCTAAAATATATCATAACGAGCACCTATATGCCTCAAATCACTACATTCCGTCTCGGAAAGGTTAGGTTATGCTAGATTCCTTCTTAAACCCACCCAAAAATAGGAGCCCTGCGAAGAGGGGCTCCGTCGACTTATCTTATATCTCTCTTTGCTGTGCAATTAATATTTTTGGTATGAAAATGCAGTTTTAATTTTGGTGATCATTTACTATTTTTGACTTATATTTTACTATATCTGGTGACAAGTCAAACATAAGCCATTCTTAACTATCAACCAAAATTATTTATAGCTTGACTGCAAACACTTGCCATGTTATATGTATGTATTTACAAAAAAAAAAGTATATATGTATGTTTATCCATTGTCTAGTACCCATAGTACAAGCTCTGCTTAGTTTGGGCTAGATGGTGTTGTGTGTAGGTGGTAGAATAATATTATATAAACACGAACAAATTCATCACCTTCATTCATTCGTTCTTTCATGAAGTCAATATGTACGCGACTGTACGTCGCGTTGAAAAACATAAACCGAATATTCTCTTTTCAGAAGCATTGACTAATTCTGACAGTTTGTGACTAATGTCGACCAATTAACTACTAATTTATTGGTGCAATCAGGTTATCGGTAAGCATTGTGGTTCCCAAGATATTGAGAGGATGAGTTATAAAAATAGCGATTAAAACGTAGTTGTACTTTATCGTATTAAAATTTGATGCGTTCAGTTTAAGATCACGCCATGTGTTTTTCATTAAATGAATAGTGGTCCCGCCATTTTGATATCAAAATACCAGGACTACTTTCTTGTAGAATACTTATTTTGGAATGTTATGAGTGTAGAATTTTCTATGAAAGTATAAAATAGTAGAAATATTGTATTAAATCCTATTCACATGATATTCGAAAAACCTGGCGTCGTCCTGCCATCTTGACGTTCATTACGATTAGGTTAGGATATAATTATTCCAGAAGATATTCTCTTAAAAGATAGTGGTAGTCATATAGGTTTAAAAGCCATTACACAGTCGCGACTTTATTTTATACTGTTAAGTGTACGGTACGAAGGTGCGTCTCGTGCAGCCGACAGTAATATGTACTTGTGTCGACCGTGTGCAGGTGCTGGTGGGCGCGGCCAGGCTGCGACTGCTGTTCCGTGCCGACACGTGACGCGACGTGCTCACGTGAGCTCGCACAGGGCACGAGCCGCACGAGCGCGGAACAAAATAAGCAAGACTTCACAGTGTATACGAGTTTATTGATACATGCCAGTTGCAGAGATTCATTCATTAATACATTTAGTCTTACAATATCACGTTTTTATTTTACTTCACATCGTAGAAAAATATATTCATTATGTCGAATGAAGGCACGCCAGTCGAGCCGCTCGCTAGCTCAGCACGACTGCGCTACACACGTTCACGCTGAAGACGGGCGATGACACGCGGCGGTGCGACGCAGTGCGGCTCGACTACGCGGGCGGCAGCTCGAGACCCAGCTGCAGCATCGGCAGCGTCAGCGCCTCGCCCAGCAGCCGCCGGTGGTACGTGCCGCGCAGCTCCCACCTGCAAACAGCACGCGGTCAGTGGTGAGGGTGAGCTCAGGCGCGCTCACACCTCGCAGTACGTACCCGTGCGCGTGCAGCAGTGAGCGCGGCGCGTCCTGTAGTGTGCTCAGCGCCAGCTCCAGCGACTCGAGACGCGCGCCTTGCGCGTGCGCGCGCGCCGCACCCAGCAGTGCGCTGCCCACGCCGCAGCGCTGCCACCTGCGCACACACGTCACCCATCAAACCGGCGCCCTCACGTCCGCTGCCCCCACGTTCGCTCGCGCACACTCACTGCGGCTCCACGGCCAGCCCGTGCAGCCAGCCGCTGCGGCGCGCGCCGCGGAACTCGGACACGCTCACGGTGCCCACGAGCCGCGTGTGCCGCGCGCCGCCCGACGCATCGGCCTGGGCCTCGGCCTGCACGATGCGCGGCGCCAGCGCCGCCCGCCGGGCGCCGAGCGGTCCGCGGTACTCCGCCACGAAGCCCGCTTCCTCGTGCCTCAGGCGCTGACAAACAATATATATTCAGTGTAAATGGTTTATATTAAAATTGATGATAGCCCAATAATGTACACACTGAGTGTGCGAGTGTAGTCACCGCTTTCTGGTTGTGTGCGATGGCGCGGTGCGCGGCGAGCACGGCCAGCGCGGCGGCGGCGGCTAGCGCCAGCGGCACCAGCGCGCAGGCCCCCAGCGCCGCGCCCACGAAGATGAACAGCACCGCGCCGCCCAGCACCGACAGCTGCAGCATCAGCTGCAACACTCATTTAGTTATACCGCTTCAACTCTATACAGATCTTACAATAAAAAATTTACAAAGTTCAAACATACAGTCTTACACCTGTATCCAAGAAAGCTTTTTTACCCGAGTTTCGCCATGCCACTATGGTTTTAAATCTCAAGTAGTAGCGAGCAATCATATTGGCTTAAACTGGTCACAGTACTATGGCTACTACAAATTTCTTATCAGAAAAATCCAACAAATTTTTGTTCAGCTCCAGAGTCAGACCTCATGCACAACTGGGGAATTTAATTGATAAAGTTGGTAGGAGTGGAATAAGTGGTTAGTACTGCTGTGACACAGAGGCTATCAAAACTTAATGATCACTCTCACCTTACCTCATGCTCATGGATGGAGCCGTAATGAAGTCAAATGCTGAACATAATAAGTACAGTGTGGTATTTAAGATATTAAATGGTTTGAGTTTAAAACTAATATATATTAGAGGCTTTTTAAATAATACTAATGAACTCATAAACATAATCAAAACAAAGAGGCCACACTATGTGAAGATGTTTATAGTCCCCAATTAGTTATTAACAACAGGCAAGTAACAAATTGTTTAGTCATTATTGATATAATATGTATATGAATATGTATGTCAGTAATGCTATCTGCTTAATAACAGACACCTTGCTACAGGAAATAGTACAGAGAGAACTTAACTTATTTTGTTTTGTTTTATCCTTAAAGTGCTGTTTGTTACAAGTTGTTACTATAGGAATGCTAGTAATATTATGCCTAACATAATATAATACAATATCAACCCTTATTGTTTTGTCTCTTTCTACCTTTGACTTTAAACACAAATTATTACTTAATTGTTATTAACTAACATTAAAAAGTGGCTGTATTTTCAGAACTTACAGATCCCAGCTTAGTTCTTCAAAAAATAAATATATCACATTTTTTGTTTTTTTTATAACCTTCTTATAAAACGTTTTCAATAGGCTAAATGCAATCTATGCATACTAAATCAGATTGCAGTAAGGAAGGCACTTGTAAATTTTTAATATTAAATGAAATATTTATACGTCGAATTATTCATGTTGAGACTAATGACACCACCATTGAGAATAACTTTAGCTTGGAACATAATGACACCATGTTGCAGAGAATGATCGAAAAGGTTTTTAATTTGGTTATTTTTCAATAAACATTTGCTTAATCAGTTGATAATCGTTTATTTGTCAAATGTAAGCACGAATATAGAATATTATGTTTGTCAAATATAAGCACCACTCCAGATACTTTCTGCTCCAACGGCCGTCCCGAACGCTGCCCAGCCGAGATGGATTTGACGATTGACCTCTTTCTCCAAGTTGGACCTAACCGGATCATTTGTCCCAGATATACATACTTGTCGACAATTCGCGGGTAAAGTTCCCAACTTTAATAGGAGTAGGTATAATATGGACGTTGCACATATTTTTTGTCTTGTCCATGTTCATTTAAATACCTACTTGTCGGGAGACTACAGAGGCCATCGCGGATTATGCCGAGGTCTTCCATGGCCTCAGCCATGACCACGACATCATCTGCAAATCAAAGGTAAGTGATGTACTCGCCGTTGATGTTGATGCCGAGTCCTTTCAAATCCAAAAGCTTGAAAACATCTTCCTACGCGGCGGTGAACATTTTCGGAGATATTAAATCCCCCTGTCTCACCATTCGCTGTAGTTTTATCGGTTTCTACCTCTAGTCTTGGAGACGGACTAACATGGTGGCGTTTTCATACAAACACTCCAGCAATTCGAAATACCGGTAGCCAATCTGGCTCCTTTGGAGCGACTGCAGCACTGCCCAGGTTTCGATCGGTTTTCTCATAGCCCACAAACGCCACGCGTAAAGGGCCGGTTATACTCAGATTCTTGTATAACCTACCGCAGCGTATGTATGTAGTCTTTGGTACTATATGGCTAAAAATCATCTTACGTACTCTCGAGACAATTCGTGATGACCCTTGAAAACAGCTTGTAAACATGGCTCAGAAGTGAGATGGCTCTGTAGTTCTTTAAGAGGGTTTTATCGCCCGCTTAAAGATAGCTTCGTGGATATTTAAATTATTTTTAAGTTATTTAATTACTTTGTGTTGATTAACGATTTTTGTCTACAAAGACATGGTCTTAATTAAGATTTTCCTTTTAATTCTCGCGGTATTTTACAGAATTTTCTTTCCCTTGGACACTGAGGAGTTTCATATTTGATCTGGACAATCTTGTTCTCTTCTTTTCTTTTAAATATACTGATTTATATGTTTTGTTTTTCATTCTTCAGATTTTTTACTTCGGTATTGCATCTTCTTTTACACATACACTGTTTTGTTAATCGTCGTTCTTTAGATTGCTTGCTATAAGTGAAAAATAAATGTTTGAAATGGTCAATTTTCTCTCTAGACTAGTGTTGAAAAGTATACAAAATCTTAAGGACAGTGCAAAATTGTTATGTATATTATACTGACTATTGCAAACCATGCATATTTACTTTTTAAGTTTTAACTAATTTTAATGATCACATCATGTAACTTTTAATGTATCATAGGGACAAATTTGGGATAAATTTGAGACTGGAATAGTAAGGCTAATACTGATATAAATCGTTAAATACTCATGTGAAAGTATGTGTTGAAAAATTCCTTAAATAAGATAAATATCTGCTGAATGCCACCAAAAATGATTTTGTTGCCCACACAATGATATAGCATAGAATGACCAATTGAGAAAAAATCCATTACATACTTGTCTATGAGCTTAAAACCTCATTAATAAATAATTATTCAACATGAAATCATTTGCAACTGGCTATTATATTAAAAAACAAACGAAAATATTACTTAATGTACATTCACGGAATTTAGGTTGAAACAAATGATATTTTTGGTGACAAAATGTAAATGACTACCAAAAGTTACTTACAATTCTTTGACGAGCACTTATTTCTTTACCGTATTGTTGCCATTGACTGAAGTCCCCTCCCGTGCACCCGAGAAGGTGTATTCACATTGCGTTGGAAATTAAATTGTTCAGTAAATAACTTAAACAATGTGAGTGCGACTAATGACGTTTTTTTTGTGACAATAATTTAACCTTAGGTTCAGTTAAATATTGTCACGTTTTCAAAGAATTTTTATTTTAAACGAAAGTTAATTTATAAGACTTTAAAACGCTGGCATAATTAGAATTATTAAGTAGATATTAAATATTTTGTAAACAAATGTTGAGTCAAAAGCCATCATCGGAATAGGAGTATAATGACGAATAGCAATCTTTTTAAAAACTTTTAGCAGTAAATAAAAGCTTTTTTCTTTTTATGAACTTAGTAATGTATAAAGCAGTACTGCATATAAATAAAAAAATGATCAATCGTGCCCCAAAATGTTAGGATATTTAAATATTTAGTTGGAAGACATATTTTGACCGTTTTGAAGAAAGACCCTCCACTTAAATGTGTATGTGAAGTTTCATGATAATCTGTTGAGTAGTTAAGGTGTGAAAGTATTTGGGGACCAGGATCAATTTTTAAAACATTTTGGACAATGTAAATATCGTGGTACCTATTTAATATAGTTGAATATGGCACCAAGATCTCTACCTTTATTTTGATAAAAACAATCATGTTTTTAATGTCATGATAGTTTCTTCAAAAACTTATTTATTTATGTGATAGATATAAACAAGTGTTTTTATAACCAGGTGGGGTTGGTGGAGATGTATTACAATCATATTTTGTCAGCCATGGTTTTGCAGATCCACGGAAGAGGGAGAAAGCCTATTGTTGTCTACTGGACAGATCCAGATGCCATGCTGCATCAAAACTTAGTAATATTTCACCCAAAGTATTGTATTGTTTTAACGCAACTGAAGTAAAGATAATTTACATAATTTGGTGTCACAATGTCAACTTTTCATTAATTTGTACTTACTTATGTTTGTGTTACTGTAAGAATACAGACAAAATGCTCCACATGAAATGAGTTTTGATGCTCTTAGTGGCTCATTGATTCAAGCATAGATGATATAAGTGAAGTGTTACATGTCTGTCTGACACTTCAGGGAACTATAGGGGTGATGCAATATCATCTTAAATCGTAACTACAATTGTATATACACTCGTGGATGTATTTGCTATAACATAAGTTAATAGTCTTAAAACATTACAGAATAATTGAGTATTATTTCTTCTCACAACATTAGAGTACGTGTTCGCTGAGGAGCAGCCGCAAATAGTTTTAACCGGTATTCTAAATCAGCTTGATAAGTACCTCCTGAAGAATGAAAAAGATGATCGCGTCCTTGTCATACGTGGTGACAGAGCGCTCTATGAGCTCCGCGCGCGCCTGTTTGTCCTGCGGTCGCGCTGCTCGTATCACTATGTCGCACTCCATTATCCTGTTTAGCCAAAGAGTATGTAATACTACTTAAGATGTTTAACTATCACCGCGCCACGCCGACGACAATGCTGCTCCACACATACCACACCGTCAGAAGTCACATCCATAAAAGTCAATTGTAATTAGTTGTAAGCACAAATCATACAATATTATTATTTTCGAAATTCGAAAGTTCGTTGCGACCACTCAGCAGTTGAGCATCAATTTCGTAAACACTTAACACTAAACATTAATGACATTAGTGACAACTTGACAACTATGACAATTAACAATAACTGATTTAAATGACTTATAATATTAATAGTGATGCGCCGACTAATAGGTATACTAATCTATGGCGCCGACCGAACTCGTGTTGTGTTCCCATTTTTCTATTACATTAATCTTTTGTCGTAAAGAGTGGGGAGACCAACAGACTGCAATGCAGAGGGTGTTGGGTTCGAACCCACGTCGTGCACCTCTGACTTTCGGAAGTTATATGACTTTTCGAAATTATGTGCGTATTGATTGACAATGATGTATCGCAGCTTCTTTCTTTGCGATTTTGATTTACATTTTGTAGATGCGTCCCATGCATCAGCCTACTACACGGATTTTTTAGATTCTATTTATTTACTTATCTTTTTTTTTTTATATGGTATCTCTGTTAATACTGGCAACCCGCTTTTTATCCCCACTACCCCCACTCCGCCGCTGCGCTCGGCGCTCGGTCGGGCAGTCGTCTCCTCATTGTGTGTTTCCGTGCCGAAGCCTACGCACGTCTCAAAAACCTGCACCATTATTTATTCGAACATGGGGAATAGGCAAAATGAAGACTCGGAAGAGAGGATTAAACGAAAAATTAGGAGATTAAACTTCAAACCCCTGGACTTATATCACAAATGATCCTATTGTTTTGTCATGGATCGAGGGCTACACTATTCCTTTCAATAATACGCCAGTCCAAAGTAACAATACCATCTCCTTTCCAAAA
The DNA here is from genome assembly GCA_963564715.1 of Catocala sponsa. NCBI lineage: Eukaryota > Metazoa > Arthropoda > Insecta > Lepidoptera > Erebidae > Catocala > Catocala sponsa. Next base: position 21,690,216 of record OY751349.1, read on the forward strand.
TCAACTCAAGAGGCCTCAGATTTTCAAAAATCTATAAATAAATTGCTTAAAATAGGGGCAATTCGTAAATGCACACATGATGACTCTCAGTTTCTGTCCAGTATATTTTTAGTACCTAAATCAAATGGAGTAAAAAGATTCATCCTAAATCTTAAAAATCTAAACAAATTCATTACAACAAGTCATTTTAAGATGGAAGATTATCGCACTGCATCGAAATTAATAACACCAAATTGTTAAATGGCGTCTACCGATCTAAAAGACGCATATTTTTTATTAATATTACTAAGACGCAACGAAAATACTTACGTTTTAAATTTCGTATATCGTACTTATCGAAGTTCTCACGAGTGCCTTTCCTACGAAATAAGTGTCTCATATCTGTGATATATTTAGATGATATACTATTCTTTGGACAGTCTTATAAAGAATGTAAAAAATGTTATATACACAATTAAACTTTTAATATACTTAGGTTTTATAATTAACACAGAAAAAAGTTCATTAACTCCAAAACAACAATGCAAATTTTTAGGGTATATTTATAACTCGAAATATATGACACTTAATCTTCCTGACGATAAGAAACTAAAAATTAAAAATTTCCTAAAACTGTTATTTAGTATGCGAAAATGCAAACTCTGCAATTTTGCTACATTAATTGGACTATTAGTGTCAGCCTGCCCTGCTATTCAATATTCGTGGCTATACACAAAGATGCTCGAACGTCACAAGTACCTTTGTTTATTATTAATTAAATAACCCGAGTTACGAACAAAATATTCACCTCCCTAACAATTTGAAAAATTATATTTGTTGGTGGTTAAATCATATTGACAGCGCATTCTCACCTTTGAGATTCAATCAATTTAATTTCGAAATCTTTTCCGATTCGAGTTTAACAGGCTGGGGCGCTTTTTGTAAGAATAATGAAGCCTCCGGTTATTGGAAAGAAGATGAATCTTGCTTACACATTAACGAGTTAGAATGAAAAGCTGCTTTCCTCACATTAAAGGTGTTTGCAAAAGGCTTGTATAATGTAGACATACTATTAAGAATCGATAATATAACAGCTATTTGTTGCATTAATCGTATGGGAAGTGTGCAGTACCCACATTTAAATAACATTACCAGAGAAATCGGGCAATGGTGTGAGTTCCGAAAAATATATATTTTTGCATCTTACATAAATACCAAAGCTAATTGTGAAGCAGATATGTTGTCAAGAAAATTATTTCAGGACACAATGGGAATTGGCAGACTATGCTTTCAAAAAGTTGTCTCACGTATTTGGCGAATTCAAAATAGATTTGTTTGCGAGTCGATGTAACACTAAATGTAAAACCTATATCACTTGGAAGATCGATCCCGATGCATGGGTCGTAGACGCCTTTACTGTGTCCTGGATGGATTTATATTTTTATGCTTTTCCTTCATTCATTTTAATTTTGAAAATGTTAAGGAAAATAATAACTAACAGGGCGGAAGGAGTAGTTGTTGTACCATATTGGCCATCACAACCCTGGTTTCCCTTATTTAAAAGACTAGTCTGCTCGCCATGCACACATTTCAATCCTGACATTAATTTGTTAACGTCTCCTTTCAGGACCCCTCACAAACTTTATAAGACACTTCACTTAGTTGCCGCGAAGTTATCCGGCAAAAATATCTGAAGATGTCAATACAAAACAGAACAATTGACATGATGATAAATTCACTATCAGATAACACGTACAGACAATATGATAGCTGTATTAGACCCTGGGTAGAATTTTGTAAACAAAACGGATATGACTATTTTGATTATAATATAACTGTAATTTGAGAATTTCTTACAATAATGTTTGATAAAGGTGCAAAATATGGAACAATTAGTTCATACAAATCTGCCTTGTCATTATTATTTCCTGATTTATTGCATGATTTTCATATAAAGAGGTTTATGAAAGGAGTTTTCAGGTCAAGGCCATCTAAACCAAAGTATAATAGGACGTGGGATGCTGGTACTGTTCTAAGCTATTTATCTAAACCATGGCCACATGAGAACCTCGACTTGGAAACCCTTTCGAAGAAGACTCTTACTTTGTTGGCTCTAGTAACTGATCATAGAGTACAAACTTTTTCACAGATAAAAATAAAATTTAACCCTTTACGGAGCAAGAACGTATTTTTTCCTATTTTTTATATATTAGGTAGCAAATGGGGTATCTTTAACAGGAAAAATAATAAAAAAAATCTTACAAAAAAATAACGTTTATTTTTACAAAAATATATCTGTTGCAGAAATGCAACACTGCATCAATAATGTTAAATAAACATATGTTTTAGCATTATTGATGCGGTTGTATTTCTAGCCAGTGTGGAATATTTTGAAGCAATTATGCTGTTTATTATAACATAGGGCAACTCCGCACTTTTCACATTGAGTTTGCGTGAACCCGCTACAATTAGGATATTTGCACCTCATTCGTTTATCCATCCAAACTGGCCAGTGTCCGTATTGATCCAGTCTCACGTCTTTCGGTGGAATATACTGAGCTGGACCTTTTTTTATTTTGAATGAGGCACTCAACATTGCTCGTGCGTTTCAAGCGGTTTGACGTTTTATATTTACATAATGTCTCTGCTATAGCCACTCTGAATTCTGCAGAATTGAGAATTTTACTAGGGCCTCCAGATGCCTCTTGTATTCTTCTGTATAAAAGCCAAGCATTGCACATAGCCATGTCAAGGAAGTGATAGAAAATCCGTATGTACCATCGCTTACTACGTAGCCTTATCTTATAGTGGCCCATAACACAATCTAATAAGTCGACCCCTCCCATGTGTCGATTATATTCAGCCACCACGAAAGGACGTTCAACAGAAATGTGTTGCTTTTTAGACTTGTCCCACCGTCTTATTTCGGAGGTTGGATTCTTTCCAGCAAAATTAGATGCTAGCGTGACAATCTTATTATCTCTCCACGCAACAACTGCCACATCGATGCCGTTACAGCTACCAACCTGCTCTATGGAAGTGCCTCGCGGTTCTTTTTTGTTTTTTTTTTGTCTGGCAGCTTGCAGTTTGGAATACGGTTTTTTCGTATTGTTCCTAAAGCTAAAATGCCTCGGCTGGATTAGTATTCAATAAGCGGTATCGACGTGTAGTAGTTATCAAAAAAAAATCGGTAATTTTGGTTAGTAGGCACATCCTGGGCAAGCCGAACTACAACATTTGATGACGCGCCCAACTGCGGTTCGCCGTCTGCGCACCTATTTTCCTGGCCACTATATACCTCAAATTTGTAGCCGTAACCACTTACGCCGCATATTACAAAAAGCTTGAAGCCCCATTTATGGGGCTTGTCGGGTAAGTATTGTTTCAACGCACTTCGAGCTTTCGTAGAACACATTTGTTCATCTACAGATAAATGAACTTCAAGAGGAACTTTTTGAAAGTTGTGATTGAGTTTTTCTTCTATCCACGGCTGGATTTTATAAAGTCGATCAGAATCGACGTGGTCATATGGTAACATTTTATTATTATCATTGAAATGTAATAATTGTCTGAGCTGTTCAAATCGTTTCGATGACATAGTTTCTTTTATAGCTGTAAACCCAATATTTGCAGACCAGTACATCTTTACGTTTGGCATATGAACTATTGACATATAGTAAACAATTCCTATAAATTGGCGTATTTCTTGACTTGTAACACTAATCGGTTTACCAGCATATTTTTAGACAGAGTCCAGATTCGTCTGGTCTTTTATTAGGTCAAAAATATCTTCGCCGAACAAGTGTGAAAATACCTCAAAAGGAGTCTCTAACAATAGTATGTCTGCCGGCAAAGCTTCAGACCCGAGCTAAGTCTGGAATAGTTTGTTTTTCTGGAGAAGTAATTGTGAATGTACCTGGCAGGGTGTTGGTAGCCGGTATGTCATCTTCCAAATTCACTGGTATGTCTGGGTCTTCATCAGAGCTTTCACACTCATTCTGCTGTGAATTGTACGATGGATCTGCGACATCGTCATCGTCCGAAAAGTCTAAGCCGTCTTCACTCTCTTCCCAATGTCCAAGAATTGTTTCCAACTCCTGAGATGAGATATTACGCAACGGGCGATTCAGTTTTAACCTAAAATAAAACAGTGGTTACAAATTAAAAAAAGAGTCGAACGCGCTGTGTTGCAGAAATGCAACAAAACAAAAATTTGTTATTAATAAAAAAGCAGTTCATAATTCACTAAAATAATACTTAGTAAATTTCAGTAGCCACTTATCAATATTTCCACGATAAATCACTTTTTATTTCAGCACTCAAACGACATCAACCGGTTTTGACATGTATATAACTTGAGCCGCTAAAGTTCGATAAAGTAACGACATCTAGCTACTGGGTTTGTAACTACATCGTTAGGATGCTTTGTTGCAGAAATACAACACTGCGTAAAGTTGATCTTCCTATATTCGATATATTTTTATACCAATTTGTAGGGTGTGTTGCATTTCTGCAACACGACGCCGTAAAGGGTTGTATCAACAGTTCAAACTTAATTACCATAAAAATCCCAGATTTAATAAAAACCTCTAAACCTAATGCATTTCAACCCCTTTTAAAATTACCCTTCTTCAGCGAAAATCCGAGTATATGCCCAGCTACTTGTTTAAAGGATTATATAAATAAAACAAAGTCCATTCGAGAGACTAACAATGATTATTTATTTATCAGTTACAAAAGACCTTACAAAAAGACATCTCAACGATTGAGTCATTGGATTAAAGAAATATTACAAAAAAGTGGTATTGATACTTCTATTTTCATTGCTCACAGTACTCGTCACGCAGCCACGTCCAGAGCCAACAGATCAGGTGTCAGTATTGATGTGATTAGAAATACTGCCGGATGGAGCCAGTCTTCGTCCACTTTCGCTAGATTTTATAATAGACCGATAGTTGAAGATCATTTTGCAAGCTCTATATTAAATTCAACAAATTAATAAATGCAAAACTATAATACTATTATATATTGATTTAAAAATACTTATAAATAACCTAACGATATTGTGGCGTATGTATATACGCACAATCAACATAAGTTTATTAGGAACCTGGAATCGAACGGAGCATCATACGTCTAGCCGCGCCAAACCAAGTGACGCGCGAAGGTGATCGAACGGAGCATCATACGTCTAACCGCGACGAAGCCAACTGACGAACTAAGCCCAGGGGGGGGACACTGCCCAATACCTTTCCTCTATCCAAAGATAGGACTGACATCTGTGTTTTTGGCCCCGTACTTGTGCTGTAAATCAATCGCAGAAGACACACATGTGAAGACACACATATGTCGAAATTATATGTGAGTTCGCCGGTGATGTTTGCGTGCTGGGCGCGCGCGACGCCGTCCAAGTGCGTATTTGACGGTGTGCGTCACTTTGGTTCGTGTATTAAATTATATGTGAGTTCGCCGGTGACGTTTGCGTGCTAGGCGCGCGCGACGCCGTCCAAGTGCGTATTTGACGGTGTGCGTCACTTTGGTTCGTGTATTAAATTATATGTGAGTTCGCCGGTGATGTTTGCGTGCTGGGCGCGCGCGACGCCGTCCAAGTGCGTATTTGACGGTGTGCGTCACTTTGGTTCGTATATTAAATTATATGTGAGTTCGCCGGTGACGTTTGCGTGCTAGGCGCGCGCGACGCCGTCCAAGTGCGTATTTGACGGTGTGCGTCACTTTGGTTCGTGTATTATGTGACCGTTCGCCGGTGCACATTACACATTGTGCGAGGCGGTGTGCGGTGTGCGTCACCGTGGTTCGTGTATTACTTTGGTTCGTGTATTAAATTTGTAGGAAAAAAATGTCGCAAGTTCGTGTATTAAAATCGACTCGACCCTACGAAATATTTATTATATCTCATCGTTCCCATCTTTAACTCAACTTATTATTATATCCACTCTACCCACCACAGCTAACACAGTCAATAAGCAACATTAAACGCGTTAATATCGCCGTTCGTGTTATACAAATTGGGTAGGAGTGTACGTAATATCGTAGAGTCGCGCGCACACGCACAACACTCGCGCAAAACGTGCGAGTGTTTGCGCACACGCACGCGCGCACAACATATTATAGACACACCGTCGACAACAACATCACGCACACCAAACGACACACAAATAAAGACAATATTATATGTGCGCCGCGAGCGCGGTTTTGCTATTGCGACTAGGTGTGTATTCATTGTCCTCGGACGAATCACCTGGCGTAGGGCTGAGTCTCAACAGATCGCAGCACGACGCTGCTCTACCGAGCACAACACCCCGCCAGGAACGGAAGTCGTCTACAGACTATTCCGAGCCCCGACATCGAACTGAGGTAGATTCGGACCTTCGGAGCCGTGATGCACGCGTTAAACGGACAGCATCGATCTCCGCGATCCAAATGGGCTTCGACGTCGCACCTCACGTGGTGAAGCGCGACTAGTAAAGTCACATTGTTTAGAGCCTCCCGACTCTCGGGGCTCCACAGTGAGCATATCCTTGCCGGATTCGGCTAGGCTGGCTTCGGCCTTAGAGGCGTTCAGGCATAATCCCGCGGATGGTAGCTTCGCACCACCGGCCGCTCGGCCGAGTGCATGAACCAAATGTCCGAAACTGCGGTTCCTCTCGTACTGAGCAGTATTACTATCGCAACGACAAGCCATCAGTAGGGTAAAACTAACCTGTCTCACGACGGTCTAAACCCAGCTCACGTTCCCTTTTGATGGGTGAACAATCCAACGCTTGGCGAATTTTGCTTCGCAATGATAGGAAGAGCCGACATCGAAGGATCAAAAAGCAACGTCGCTATGAACGCTTGGCTGCCACAAGCCAGTTATCCCTGTGGTAACTTTTCTGGCACCTCTTGCTAAAAACTCTTTATACTAAAGGATCGATAGGCCGTGCTTTCGCAGTCCCTATGCGTACTGAACATCTGGATCAAGCCAGCTTTTGCCCTTTTGCTCCACGCGAGGTTTCTGTCCTCGCTGAGCTGGCCTTAGGACACCTGCGTTATTCTTTGACAGATGTACCGCCCCAGTCAAACTACCCGCCTGGCAGTGTCCTCGAACCGGATCACGCGGGAGTTGTACGGCGACGAGCGTTTCCGCCACGTCGCCACTCTGCACGCTTGGAACGAAACACCGTGCGCCCGCCGATATTATCGACCGCGCACCGCTTCCGCCCAACCGAGTAAGTAATGAAACAATGAAAGTAGTGGTTTTTCAGCGACGACCGCGCGAACGACCTCCCACTTATGCTACACCTCTCATGTCTCCTTACAATGCCAGACTAGAGTCAAGCTCAACAGGGTCTTCTTTCCCCGCTGATTCTCCCAAGCCCGTTCCCTTGGCTGTGGTTTCGCTAGATAGTAGATAGGGACATAACCCACCTCCACCTCATGGTCCTACCCGCCCTTTGGGCATACGGACCGAATCTTGGAGACACACCTGGTACTTGCGTCTGCTCTTTCCCAGGTGCGTTTTCTTGACTCCTACAATTTCTATATCCTGTCCCTTCTGTTCTTCACCTCTCCCCCTTCTGGGGCGTGACACCACACCACGTTGACTACGCATCCGAGCAGATCCTCTCTAGGTTTCCAGTTCCTTCCTTTTTCTGTGCCACTTGTGCGCGAATGCACGCAATCGCCTGAAACCTTCCGCACTAGATACCAGTTCGCTGTAATACACCGGGCCTGACTCCGTTCGTTGCCAATCGTTGAGCATGTCGTCTCGCTCGCACTTGTACAGCTCGCAGTCCCACAGAATGTGGTCCCGCGTCTCCGCTGTATATCCACAATAGCATTCCGCAGTGTCCTGTAGTTTCATCGCGTGTAGACGATGTCTAAAATTGCCATGTCCCGTTAAAATCTGCGACAAAACGTAGTCCGGCTCGACCCAGTCGCACGACACCCGATCCGCCACATCTGGAAAGAAGCTAAATAGCTCCCTACCATCAGTGCTGGAGCACCACCGCTTCTGCCACTGAGCAACGACCTCCGCCACAATTGCCTTCTTAAGAGCAGTACGCTCCCTGCCCACCAAACCGGAACACTCCTGCGCGATTCGTCCTGCGCGGGTAACTTCGAGATCGGCTGGCAATACGGCCGCTAGCACAGGTAACGCTGCGGTACTTACCGATCTATAAGCCTTGGTCAGCAGCACCAGGGCCGGGCGTTGAGTTCTTAGCAGAATACTGCGCACGTGATATGTTGACGAGCGTCGCCACCATACGGCCGCAGCGTATGTCAGCGTTGCCACATAGGTCCCTGCAAACAGGACTCTAAGGGCGTGGTATCTAATACCCCAGGTCGATGCCGATACTTTCGACACCTTCCCGAAGCAGTTCACAGCTTTTGTGCCGGTAAAACTTGCATGCGGCGCGTAGGAGCTCGCATCGTCAATCACCAACCCCAACAACCTAGTGTGTGACACGTTCGCGATTGAGACACCGTTCATGCGTATTACAGGGGGACGTTTAAACTTACCCTTCATTGTCAAGGTCTGCGACTTTGAAGCGGAGAAAGACAGACGGTTCCGAGTCCCCCACTCAGACACCGCCCCGAGCACCGACTGGGCATTACGCTCAATCGCCGCCCGATTCGCCGCCTCAATCACGATCGTGACGTCATCTGCATAAGCCACCATGCTTACTCCCACGGGCACAGGCAGCCTGAGAATATCGTCGAGCAGGATGTTCCACAACGTTGGTCCTAACACAGAGCCTTGAGGGCATCCCATAGTAGAGCGCTTCCACACCACCTGGTCCCCCACGAATAACCCAACCAGCCGCCCAGAGAAGTAGCTCACCAATATCCTATAGATATTAGGTGGGATTCCCCCCTGTTTGGCCTTAGTCAGTACCATGGGCCACCAGGCGTTGTCGAACGCCCCGGAGATGTCCAACAGTATCAGCTGGCAATAGTTCGCCGAGGTATTCGAAACCCGGTCCAGCACAGCGTTTAGTGCCGTGACCGTCGACTTTCCACACGTAAAACCATGCTGCGTAGGCGAGATATTTCTGTGTAAACAGGGGGTGCATGCTATCACTAGGCGTTCCAGTATCTTACCCAGAATGGGCAGCAAAGTAACCGGTCTATACGCCTTCGGGTCTGTTAAAGGGCGGTCGTTGCCTTTTGGCAGAACTACCAACTTACCAATTTTCCAGATGTCCGGGAAAACTCCTTCGCTCAAGCACGCGGAGTACATGTGAAGCATTTCTGCCCCACTAGCTCTCCACGCGTGCTTGATGATCCGCGCTGTGAGTCCATCCAAGCCTGGTGCTGTATTGGGCAAATCCCTAACAATTCGGTCGAGTGTCGCGCGACTAGGCGGCTCCGAATCCACGCCCGTCGGTGCGCAGGCCGCCGTCAACCTAATGGTCCGGTGATACGGCGAGTCCTGGTTCGGTTCATCATCGGGGCATAGCTCTTTCAGTAAGCCTGTCATCGTCTCTTCCGCAGTAGTTGTGTGGCCGTGTTCAATGAGTCGTACTCCGTGCATCACGTTAGAGGGCGGACGTATTCTGCCAGAGGCAGTTCTATACGCCAAACCCCACGGGTCCTCGTTTCCTGACTCCGCTATTCGACGAAAGTATTCGATCTCCGTTTGTCTCATCGCTGCTTTATATCGGAGCCTTGCTGATCGCAAGGCATCGTGCAGCTCCGACTCCTGGGTACTTCCTACTTTTCGTGAATGTTGCCAAGCACGGCGCGCCTTCCCTACAACATGACGTAGTGCGTCTAATTCGGGTGTCCACCATTCGAATCCGCAGTTGTCTGCTTTCGTTCTGTGTCCCAAACAGTCCTGTGCAGTGCGAGCGAGGATGTCTGTATACTGCTCACAGATCTTGGCAGCAGATTTCCTGGTGTTGAGTCTACCCATCCTGTAGTGCAGCTCACCCCGGAATCGCGCCCAGTTGACTCCACGCTCACGGTAACGAGTTTCCGGTGTTCTTTGGCGATCCCTGGCAAACGTTCCGAGGCTGCTGACCACGAACGTTATCAACTGGTGGTCACTGATGCTAGCTCCTTCGTGTACCTTCCACTGTGACACTGTTACTCCTCGATTCGACAATGTAATGTCGACGTTCGAATAACCGGTCGGTCCATGAAATGTAGGCGGTTGGTTCTCAGCATTATGTACGATAAGTCCGCGTCCGAGAATAAAATTCTCCATCTGCGTTTTCCTATATTCTGTATCTGCTCCTCTGCCCACACACTGACGGTGTTCGCAGTGCCACAGCGGAGAATGAGCGTTGCTATCCATCCCCACCAGGAGTCGATGTCCTGTCAGCTGGTCGAGTACGTACGTGAGATGTTCGAGATGTACAGCGATGTCGTGGCTGTACTGACAGTAGAGTGATATCACGTACATATCTACAGACTGGTAACTAATGTGTGCGACCGCACAGTGATCATTGCTAAGGTGGTCTAAGAACGCAACACTGAGTCCTGTATTCAGCACCATAATGCCTGCCTTAGAGTTAGATCCGCACTGTAGCATCCTGGTATAACCATATTGCTCCTGAACAAGTACGAGATCTAACCCCAGCGTTCTGCCTATTATGGGTAACTCCAATGTTGCCGCTTCTGATCCTTGTAGATTCAGCTGCCCTACGCATAGTTTTGTGGTCCTATCCATATTGAGTCATCTCAATACTCCTTTTCTCGGCATATGAGCGCGCCGGGCATTCGCGTGAGGCCGTTTTGTGTTTGTCAGCGCCTGGTTTTCCAAAACGTTTGCACGTCGCACAACAGGTTGTCGCCGATTTGCAATCGTCCGCCTTATGCCCGGTCGCACCGCAGCGCCCACAGGTAATTTCAGTCGCCCTACAATGCCTCTCAGGGTGGCCGTATTGCTGACATTTCCTGCAGCAGGTAACGTCAATATAATCGGTGACCTCTACCGCCTGCCATCCAATAAATACTCGCCCTTTGTTAAGAAGCGTCTCTCTGAGCGCCGCAGAGCACGCGAATATTACTGCGGTCGCATTTCCGCGTGCTCTGGACTTCTTGAAGGCGCCATTCGCTTCTTTGCTGAGCTTTTCATATGTCCACTTGGGGTCCTCCTTGAAGTTCTGCTCGTGGAGAGCCTGCAGCACCTCGGCGTAACTTGGGTCACCGTCTATAGTATTGAAGCAGACCAACGGTTGGCGCTTTTTTGGCTCCGCCACCCTAAGGGTAGCGGGCGTCGCCTCCTTCAGTCGTGTTGCTGCTGCTACTGTTGTGGTCTGTACAACCACCCCTGCATTGCCGACCTTCTTCACCTTGCTTACCTGGACCCATATTTTACTTGGGTCAATCGCCTTTTTAAGTGCAGCCTTTGTGTCGTCCGCGGTTTTGATGGTGGCGATAGCACTCTCGGCTGGGTAGAATGCCAGCACAGGGCCGTCCGCATTCGCGCTTATTTCTACGGGCTCACGACGCTTTGGTAGCTTGAGCCTTTGCGCGTAGGTCTGCGGCACCTCTGTACACACCGCATTAGTTGCCGGTTGTGCTACGTTCACCGCTGCTCTTGCCTCCGCGGCCGCCAGGCGCAGCGCCATATGCGCAATTACGGCGCCTAGCCGCTCCGTGTATGCCCCGATGGTCGCCACTTCATCTTTGTTGAGCCGCGACTGCTTTGCTCGTACTGCAGATTGTAGATAGGGACAGTGGGAATCTCGTTAATCCATTCATGCGCGTCACTAATTAGATGACGAGGCATTTGGCTACCTTAAGAGAGTCATAGTTACTCCCGCCGTTTACCCGCGCTTGCTTGAATTTCTTCACGTTGACATTCAGAGCACTGGGCAGAAATCACATTGCGTCAACACCCGCGAGGGCCATCGCAATGCTTTGTTTTAATTAGACAGTCGGATTCCCCTTGTCCGTGCCAGTTCTGAGCTGACCGTTGAACGGCGGTCGTACAGAACCGCATCGATCGCGCACGAGACGAAACCGACACGGCCTTACGGCTAGGAAGATCCGCGGAAGGCCGGAACGCGGGTCCGGATTCCGCCCTCACGCCCCGAGAGACGCGAGAGCATCGACCAGGCCCGGCACCGGCCGCATCCGCTTCCCGTCCAAACCCGACACGCCCCGGTCCTCAGAGCCAATCCTTATTCCGAAGTTACGGATCCAATTTGCCGACTTCCCTTACCTACATTATTCTATCGACTAGAGGCTCTTCACCTTGGAGACCTGCTGCGGATATGGGTACGAACCGGCGCGACATCTCCACGTACATCCCTCACCTGAATTTTCAAGGTCCGCAGAGAGTATCCGGACACCGCCGCAAATGCGGTGCTCTTCGCGTTCCGAACCATATCTCCCTTCTATAGGATTCCATGGAACTCGAACGCTCAGGCAGAAAAGAAAACTCTTCCCGGACCTCTCGGCGGCGTCTTCAGGCCACTTTGGGTTACCCCGTCGAACACTCGCTGTAAAAACGAGGGAACGATTATTGAAACGGTTCCGCTGCCGGGTTCCGGAATAGGAACCGGATTCCCTTTCGCTCAAAGGGCGTTATTTATATTGTTATAATATCAACACACATTGTTACACATGCGTATAATATCATTAGCAAAAAAACACGCCACATCGACATAAGATTTCTCCTTGAGCTTAGGATCGACTGACTCGCGAGCAACTACTGTTCACGCGAAACCCTTCTCCACGTCAGTCCTCCAGGGCCTCGCTGGAGTATTTGCTACTACCACCAAGATCTGCACCGACGGAGGCTCCAAGCGGGCTCACGCCCAGACCCTTCTGCGCTCTCCGCCGCGCACGTCCTACTCGTTACGGCTTAATGACATCACGAATGAATGTCGCACATGCCCGTAACGGTAGTGTATAGGCAAAACGCTTCAGCGCCATCCATTTTCAGGGCTGGTTGCTTCGGCAGGTGAGTCGTTGCACACTCCTTAGCGGATTCCGACTTCCATGGCCACCGTCCTGCTGTCATGAGCGACCAACGCCTTTCATGGTGTCCCATGAGCGTTTTTTAGGCGCCTTAACACTACGTTTGGTTCATCCCACAGCGCCAGTTCTGCTTACCAAAATTGGCCCACTTGGCACCGTCATCAGATCTCCGGCTTCATCGTTCGAGTAAGCCGGAGTACTCACCCATTTAAAGTTTGAGAATAGGTTGAGGTCGTTTCGGCCCCAATGCCTCTAATCATTCGCTTTACCGGATGAGACTGTTCAAATTGACGCCAGCTATCCTGAGGGAAACTTCGGACGGAACCAGCTACTAGATGGTTCGATTAGTCTTTCGCCCCTATACCCAGTTCCGACGATCGATTTGCACGTCAGAATCGCTACGGTCCTCCATCAGGGTTTCCCCTGACTTCGACCTGACCAGGCATAGTTCACCATCTTTCGGGTCCCAGCATTTATGCTCAGAGCGCGCCTACATTCACAGATTGGAAACGAGACGCCTCGGGAGTGCGAGAGATCGACCTAGATCGACGCTCCATCCTCCCTGAGCGCGCGGCAAGCGCGCGCCTTCACTTTCGTTGCGCCTTTCAGTTTTATTATCTCAATGACTCGCATACATGCTAGACTCCTTGGTCCGTGTTTCAAGACGGGTCCTGCGAGTGCCCGAAACTGAATCATCGCAGACAGAGACGCGCACAGTCCGAGACTGCACGGCAGCAACACCAGACTCGCCGCACATACGTCCGCGCTTAGGCGGTACGCAAGATACGACGTTGACTTGCGTCGGGCCGGACGCGTTGTAAACGCGTGCGCGTTTCGTCAGAACTACCGTCCGAAGGCCGGTCGGCCACCGTCGCGGTCCCACAGTACCCGTGAAGGTACAATGGGGCTCCCGAACGGCGCTTAGACCGACATCGAACGGGTCGCGATGTATTTACTAAGAGAGAAGTGCACGCCGTCCGCGGACGTCGACGTACACGCGTCGTGCCGGCCGACCGAAGCCGACGACATCGAATCGCGCGTCCGTACGCCGCGGAATGACGATGAATCTCTCCGTTCGTTCATTCGAGTTTCGCAGGTTTACCCCTGAACGGTTTCACGTACTCTTGAACTCTCTCTTCAAAGTTCTTTTCAACTTTCCCTCACGGTACTTGTTCGCTATCGGTCTCGCGGTAATATTTAGCCTTAGATGGAGTTTACCACCCACTTAGGGCTGCACTCTCAAGCAACCCGACTCTAAGGAGAGTCCCTCTCGCCGCGATCCTCCGTCGCTACGGGCCTGGCACCCTCTACGGGAAAACGGCCCCGTTCAAGACGAACTTGGACAGGAGCGATCGCGACGAGAAAGCGGAACCTCCCGAACACCACATCTCCCGCCGCCTGAACAACGGCGGGATTCAGTGCTGGGCTTCTTTCCTGTTCGCTCGCCGCTACTAAGGAAATCCTAGTTAGTTTCTTTTCCTCCGCTTACTAATATGCTTAAATTCGGCGGGTGATCCTCCCTGATCTGAGGCCAACGATAAAAATATGAGGCAGACGCGATATCCGTCAGCGTTACGACGACGCAACCGCTACGACACGTTACATTTTTTACAATAATAACGATCGATAACGACGACGGCGTCGATGCGCTCTTCGGACGTCGAGTCCGCCTACTGTCGATGATTCAAGTCTTATATATCTTTGTGTATACGTCAATTGTTATATAGAGATTGATAATATTTATGCGTCTCGCGACATGTGAACGGTGTTGAACTTGTTTAATTTTTTACAAAAAAAAAAAAAAACATGCACACGCCATCAACCCTCTCGTACGTGCGATATTGTTACATAACACACTAAACTCGAAGAGTCGAAAGCGTCCCCGCCTTACGCCGTAAAGCGCATCAGCGGTAACACCGTCGATCGTTCGACAAATATTATAATAATCTCTAACATTGTCGTATGATATATAAATTATAATCAACGTGTGTCGTTAGACAATATTTAAACGGACCGCAATATAGTTATACGCGATAAAACGTGTAACATATCACGGAACCGTCATCTGCGTTAAATATAGTATTACGCGTGAACGTATATATATTTTACACGCAATGTGGCTTATGTATTTTATACAGCCGGCCCTCAGACAGGAGTGGTCCTGGATGTGTCTCCACGGACCGCAATGTGCGTTCGAAATGTCGATGTTCAAATGTGTCCTGCAGTTCACACTATGACGCGCAGTTAACTGCGTTCTTCATCGACCCGCGAGCCAAGTGATCCACCGTCCAGGGTAATAGTTTAATATTAACCCCATGGATATAATATATTGTTTTATATTGTTACATAAATCGAATGGTTCATTATTATTATATTATTTCAAAAAAATAATATATATATAAACGTATATAATGTACATCACCGCATTATAAAGATGTACCCACCGTTTATATATAAGATAGTTTACGAACGCGCTCAAATTGCAACTCGTGGTGCGGATTTTTTAAACCAGTCTACGTTGAATTCATTAAGAGCGCGACGCGAGACGGACACAAGACATTTTGAACATTTCGAGATTTTTCAACATTATCGCACACGCAACATTGTATTAAATACAACGGCGCGTGTATATAATAACGTATACTAGATTACGAAGCTTAATCAAATCGTCAGTATCAGCGTCTCTGAATGTTGTTCAAAGTACAACACATTAAACTTTCAGTTTGTTTAGGATATTTGTGTGTTGTTACACGA
The DNA here is from genome assembly GCA_963564715.1 of Catocala sponsa. NCBI lineage: Eukaryota > Metazoa > Arthropoda > Insecta > Lepidoptera > Erebidae > Catocala > Catocala sponsa. Next base: position 21,705,888 of record OY751349.1, read on the forward strand.
CTGCTGCGACGATTACGTACATATATAATATATACATATTCGCGAGAGCGCGTTACACGTTAATGATCCTTCCGCAGGTTCCCCTACGGAAACCTTGTTACGACTTTTACTTCCTCTAAATGATCAAGTTTGGTCAACTTCCCAGCAACGCCGACGGCCGTGAAGCCACCGCGTGTCGGTCCGAAGACCTCACTAAATCATTCAATCGGTAGTAGCGACGGGCGGTGTGTACAAAGGGCAGGGACGTAATCAACGCGAGCTTATGACTCGCGCTTACTAGGAATTCCTCGTTTATGGGGGATAATTGCAAACCCCAATCCCCAGCACGAAGGAGTTTCAGCGGGTTGCCCGGGCCTCTAGGCCAGGGAGAACATGCTGATTCCTTCAGTGTAGCGCGCGTGCGGCCCAGGACATCTAAGGGCATCACAGACCTGTTATTGCTCAATCTCGTGCGGCTCGAAGCCGCCGGTCCCTCTAAGAAGAATTTTAATACGTCGCCAGTGAGTTGCGTGACGAAGCCACGCACACCTAAATGACGACGCCTATTTAGCAGGCTAGAGTCTCGTTCGTTACCGGAATTAACCAGACAAATCGCTCCACCAACTAAGAACGGCCATGCACCACCACCCACCGAATCAAGAAAGAGCTGTTAATCTGTCAATCCTTCCGGTGTCCGGGCCTGGTGAGATTTCCCGTGTTGAGTCAAATTAAGCCGCAGGCTCCACTCCTGGTGGTGCCCTTCCGTCAATTCCTTTAAGTTTCAGCTTTGCAACCATACTCCCCCCGGAGTCCAAAATCTTTGGTTTCCCGGAAGCTGCCCGCCGAGCCATTGTAGTAACGTCGGCGGATCGCTAGATGACATATTTACGGTTAGAACTAGGGCGGTATCTAATCGCCTTCGAACCTCTAACTTTCGTTCTTGATTGATGAAAACACCTTTGGCAAATGCTTTCGCTGATGTTCGTCTTGCGACGATCCAAGAATTTCACCTCTAACGTCGCAATACGAATGCCCCCAGTTATCCCTATTAATCATTACCTCGGAGTTCTGAAAACCAACAAAATAGAACCGAGATCATATTCTATTATTCCATGCACGAAATATTCAAGCAGCATTTTGAGCCCGCTTTGAGCACTCTAATTTGTTCAAAGTAAAATTGTCGGCCCACCTCGACACTCACCGAAGAGCACCGCGATAGGATTTTGATATTGAACCGGCGTATTACCGCCGGCTCACCGACGATATGCTCCGCAGACGTGTCAGTATCACCGCGGATGCGGTGCACCGACAGCGCGGCGCACAAATGCAACTACGAGCTTTTTAACCGCAACAATTTTAGTATACGCTATTGGAGCTGGAATTACCGCGGCTGCTGGCACCAGACTTGCCCTCCAATTGTTCCTCGTTAAAATATTTAAAGTGTACTCATTCCGATTACGAGGCCTCGTAAGAGTCCCGTATCGTTATTTTTCGTCACTACCTCCCCGTGCCGGGAGTGGGTAATTTGCGCGCCTGCTGCCTTCCTTGGATGTGGTAGCCGTTTCTCAGGCTCCCTCTCCGGAATCGAACCCTGATTCCCCGTTACCCGTGACAACCATGGTAGTCGCAGAAACTACCATCGAAAGTTGATAAGGCAGACATTTGAAAGATGCGTCGCCGGTACTGGACCATGCGATCGGCAAAAGTTATCCAGATTCATCAAAATTAACGACTTCGGACGCGAGGCCCTCCGTCGATTGGTTTTGATCTAATAAAAGCACTCATCCCATCACTGGTCAGAGTTCTGATTGCATGTATTAGCTCTAGAATTACCACAGTTATCCAAGTAACTGAGTAAGATCTAAGGAACCAAAACTGATATATTGAGCCATTCGCGGTATCGCCTTAATACGGCTTGCACTGAGACATGCATGGCTTAATCTTTGAGACAAGCATATAACTACTGGCAGGATCAACCAGGGAGCTATCACATTGTTGAAAGCGAGATAAATAATAATACTCACGCACCGTCGTAATATATTGTACAAGTACCATATTAAAATACAACAGAGACGCGAAGTAGAATAGTTTCCTCTCGACATTTCAATAACATATCCCGCGCATCGACGATCTTTTTCGTCACGTCGACGCTAACGGGCGAGCTCATTAAACGTACACTACTACAAAATAGAGTGTCGTTCTTGAATTTTGGGTCGCGAACGTGCGAACGTTTAAAACGGTTATATCTCAAACACGTCAAACGTCCATTGCACGTAAGCATTTTCAGGATTACTCTTATATAATATAATTAAACATTATATAAAAAATTAACCCCAATTTTGAACGTTCGTACCGAGACGCGTTTCACATATATATAAAATATAATATGTTTAACACAAAACGTACCATTGTCGATTCCGCCCGGAATCTATAGAGCACCTCGCAATATAATAATATATAGCATATTTTTTTATAGGACCGTTGAAATGTATTTAAACAAACGGACACGTACGTAAGTAACGATCCGTCGATCCACACAGTTTATTATAACATTTGCACAAACGCGTTAGACTACTTATATTACGATCGACGCACAACAGCAGTGTATAAAAAGTCGACTAAACGTCGCAACTCTTTCCCTCCGCCGCCGCGCATCAACCATCATTTTCGTCGTACGCATCCGTACATGTATAAGATTTTGTCAGGTTTATACCATCGGTATATATTCAAGCCAACAGTTGATACTTTAGAAAAATATAATATTTCTATGATGTGATCAGGATACAGTATCACAATACGATTGGGGTGGTTAGGGGGGGGTTAGTAAACTGGGGTGGTAGGGGAGAGAGTGGGGGTGGAAGGGGAGGGGGGAGGGGGGAGCGAGCGGAGATGTAGGGGATAACAATAATAAGGAAAGTTGTTTTTAAGTGATATTTATCACAATGAATTTACAGGTGGATGACAGTAGGGATGAAACGGGGGAAGGGGGAGGGGGGGGGGAGAGGGGGGGTTGGGAAAGGTGTTTTTTTTTTTTAATTTTTTTTTTTCCAGTTTTATTACATTATGTTTAATCATATATATTTTTTAAGATTCACAGGAAACTGAATAAATATAATGTGCACACACACACAATACGTGCCGTCCAATTGCGTATTTGACGGTGTGCGTCACTTCGGTTCGTGTATTAAATTATATGTGCGTTCGCCGGTGATGTTTGCGTGCTTGCGTGCTAGGCGCGCGCGACGCCGTCCAAGTGCGTATTTGACGGTGTGCGTCACTTTGGTTCGTGTATTAAATTATATGTGAGTTCGCCGGTGATGTTTGCGTGCTGGGCGCGCGCGACGCCGTCCAAGTGCGTATTTGACGGTGTGCGTCACTTTGGTTCGTGTATTAAATTATATGTGAGTTCGCCGGTGACGTTTGCGTGCTAGGCGCGCGCGACGCCGTCCAAGTGCGTATTTGACGGTGTGCGTCACTTTGGTTCGTGTATTATGTGACCGTTCGCCGGTGCACATCACACATTGTGCGAGGCGGTGTGCGGTGTGCGTCACCGTGGTTCGTGTATTACTTTGGTTCGTGTATTAAATTTGTAGGAAAAAAATGTCGCAAGTTCGTGTATTAAAATCGACTCGACCCTACGAAATATTTATTATATCTCATCGTTCCCATCTTTAACTCAACTTATTATTATATCCACTCTACCCACCACAGCTAACACAGTCAATAAGCAACATTAAACGCGTTAATATCGCCGTTCGTGTTATACAAATGGGGTAGGAGTGTACGTAATATCGTAGAGTCGCGCGCACACGCACAACACTCGCGCAAAACGTGCGAGTGTTTGCGCACACGCACGTGCACGCGCGCACACAACATATTATAGACACCGTCGACAACAACATCACGCACACCAAACGACACACAAATAAAGACAATATTATATGTGCGCCGCGAGCGCGGTTTTGCTATTGCGACTAGGTGTGTATTCATCGTCCTCGGACGAATCACCTGGCGTAGGGCTGAGTCTCAACAGATCGCAGCACGACGCTGCTCTACCGAGCACAACACCCCGCCAGGAACGGAAGTCGTCTACAGACTATTCCGAGCCCCGACATCGAACTGAGGTAGATTCGGACCTTCGGAGCCGTGATGCACGCGTTAAACGGACAGCATCGATCTCCGCGATCCAAATGGGCTTCGACGTCGCACCTCACGTGGTGAAGCGCGACTAGTAAAGTCACATTGTTTAGAGCCTCCCGACTCTCGGGGCTCCACAGTGAGCATATCCTTGCCGGATTCGGCTAGGCTGGCTTCGGCCTTAGAGGCGTTCAGGCATAATCCCGCGGATGGTAGCTTCGCACCACCGGCCGCTCGGCCGAGTGCATGAACCAAATGTCCGAAACTGCGGTTCCTCTCGTACTGAGCAGTATTACTATCGCAACGACAAGCCATCAGTAGGGTAAAACTAACCTGTCTCACGACGGTCTAAACCCAGCTCACGTTCCCTTTTGATGGGTGAACAATCCAACGCTTGGCGAATTTTGCTTCGCAATGATAGGAAGAGCCGACATCGAAGGATCAAAAAGCAACGTCGCTATGAACGCTTGGCTGCCACAAGCCAGTTATCCCTGTGGTAACTTTTCTGGCACCTCTTGCTAAAAACTCTTTATACTAAAGGATCGATAGGCCGTGCTTTCGCAGTCCCTATGCGTACTGAACATCTGGATCAAGCCAGCTTTTGCCCTTTTGCTCCACGCGAGGTTTCTGTCCTCGCTGAGCTGGCCTTAGGACACCTGCGTTATTCTTTGACAGATGTACCGCCCCAGTCAAACTACCCGCCTGGCAGTGTCCTCGAACCGGATCACGCGGGAGTTGTACGGCGACGAGCGTTTCCGCCACGTCGCCACTCTGCACGCTTGGAACGAAACACCGTGCGCCCGCCGATATTATCGACCGCGCACCGCTTCCGCCCAACCGAGTAAGTAATGAAACAATGAAAGTAGTGGTTTTTCAGCGACGACCGCGCGAACGACCTCCCACTTATGCTACACCTCTCATGTCTCCTTACAATGCCAGACTAGAGTCAAGCTCAACAGGGTCTTCTTTCCCCGCTGATTCTCCCAAGCCCGTTCCCTTGGCTGTGGTTTCGCTAGATAGTAGATAGGGACATAACCCACCTCCACCTCATGGTCCTACCCGCCCTTTGGGCATACGGACCGAATCTTGGAGACACACCTGGTACTTGCGTCTGCTCTTTCCCAGGTGCGTTTTCTTGACTCCTACAATTTCTATATCCTGTCCCTTCTGTTCTTCACCTCTCCCCCTTCTGGGGCGTGACACCACACCACGTTGACTACGCATCCGAGCAGATCCTCTCTAGGTTTCCAGTTCCTTCCTTTTTCTGTGCCACTTGTGCGCGAATGCACGCAATCGCCTGAAACCTTCCGCACTAGATACCAGTTCGCTGTAATACACCGGGCCTGACTCCGTTCGTTGCCAATCGTTGAGCATGTCGTCTCGCTCGCACTTGTACAGCTCGCAGTCCCACAGAATGTGGTCCCGCGTCTCCGCTGTATATCCACAATAGCATTCCGCAGTGTCCTGTAGTTTCATCGCGTGTAGACGATGTCTAAAATTGCCATGTCCCGTTAAAATCTGCGACAAAACGTAGTCCGGCTCGACCCAGTCGCACGACACCCGATCCGCCACATCTGGAAAGAAGCTAAATAGCTCCCTACCATCAGTGCTGGAGCACCACCGCTTCTGCCACTGAGCAACGACCTCCGCCACAATTGCCTTCTTAAGAGCAGTACGCTCCCTGCCCACCAAACCGGAACACTCCTGCGCGATTCGTCCTGCGCGGGTAACTTCGAGATCGGCTGGCAATACGGCCGCTAGCACAGGTAACGCTGCGGTACTTACCGATCTATAAGCCTTGGTCAGCAGCACCAGGGCCGGGCGTTGAGTTCTTAGCAGAATACTGCGCACGTGATATGTTGACGAGCGTCGCCACCATACGGCCGCAGCGTATGTCAGCGTTGCCACATAGGTCCCTGCAAACAGGACTCTAAGGGCGTGGTATCTAATACCCCAGGTCGATGCCGATACTTTCGACACCTTCCCGAAGCAGTTCACAGCTTTTGTGCCGGTAAAACTTGCATGCGGCGCGTAGGAGCTCGCATCGTCAATCACCAACCCCAACAACCTAGTGTGTGACACGTTCGCGATTGAGACACCGTTCATGCGTATTACAGGGGGACGTTTAAACTTACCCTTCATTGTCAAGGTCTGCGACTTTGAAGCGGAGAAAGACAGACGGTTCCGAGTCCCCCACTCAGACACCGCCCCGAGCACCGACTGGGCATTACGCTCAATCGCCGCCCGATTCGCCGCCTCAATCACGATCGTGACGTCATCTGCATAAGCCACCATGCTTACTCCCACGGGCACAGGCAGCCTGAGAATATCGTCGAGCAGGATGTTCCACAACGTTGGTCCTAACACAGAGCCTTGAGGGCATCCCATAGTAGAGCGCTTCCACACCACCTGGTCCCCCACGAATAACCCAACCAGCCGCCCAGAGAAGTAGC